>CM060929.1:372999780-382999780 GCA_030765085.1 Allium cepa | reverse complement strand
GAAGCACTCTGTGAGTTCTATGGCTTTGTCAGCTTTAAGCCATAAATGGATAGCTTCATACCTAAAAAAGGCTATCCGACCCTCAACCGGGTATCGAATGTTTTTCCCCTTCGTTTTTTCATCACGTGCATTTTTACGTTAAAACTGGTCTTCGATTTACCATCGTTGGATAGTGGTGCACCATGGTACTATTCTTTTTCAAATCCATGCACCCATTTCTATAAGTCGTACGGCACTGTTTCAACGTTTTGCTCCGATGTTGCACCTTGCACCGCAGATGTTGCACCCTATGGATACCGATTCTTCGGATGGCCATAACTGTTGGCTCGTTTAGAGTTAGGGAGCCATAACCAGTCAAAACGAAGCTTTCTGTGAGTTCTACGGCTTTGACAGCTTTAAACCGTCAATGGATAGTTTCATATCCAAAAAAGGCTCTCCGAACCACAATCGGGTCTCGAAAGTTTTTCACCCTTCATTTTTTCGTCACGTGCATTTTTAAGTTAAAACGGGATCACCGTGGCTAGTCTTCGATTTACCATCGCTGGAGAATGGTGCACCATGGTATTGTTCCATTTCAAATCCATACACCCATTTGTACAAGTTGTATGCCACTGTTTCGGCATTTTGGACGGATGTTGCACCTTGCACCGCAGATGTTGCACCATATGGATACCGATTCTTCGGACGGCCATAACTGTTGGCTCTTTAGAGTTACGGAAGCCATAACCTGTCAAAACGAAGCTCTCCGTGAGTTCAACGGCTTTGACCGCTTTAAGATGTCAATGGATAGTTTCATACCCCAAAAAGGCTATTCGAACCTTAATCGGGCCTTGGTAGTTTTTCGCCATTTGTTTTTCGTCACGTGCATTTTTACGTTAAAACGGGATCATCGTGGCTCGTATTCAATTACCATCGTTGCAGAGTGGAGCACCATGGTACTCTTTCAATTTAAATCCATGCACCCATTTCTACAAGTCGTACGATAATGTTTCGGCATCTTGGACGGATGTTGCACCTTGCACCGCAGATGTTGCACACTATGGATACCGATTCTTCAGACGGCCGTAAATGTTGACTCATGTAGAGTTACGGTAGCCATAACCAGTCAAAACGAAGCTCTGTGTGAGTTCTATGGCTTTGACTGCTTTAAACCATCAATGGATAGTTTCACACCCAAAAAAGGCTATCCGAACCTCAATCAAGCCTTGGAAGTTTTTTACCCTTTGTTTTTTCCTCACGTGCATTTTTACGTTAAAACGGGATCACTGTGACTAGTCTTTGATTTACCATCGCTGGAGAGTGGTGCATCATGGTACTCTTCCGTTTCAAATCCATGCACCTAATTCTACAACTCATATGACTCTGTTTCGGCATCTTGGACGGATGTTGCACCGTACACCGCAGATGTTGCACCAGATGGATACTAATTCTTCGGATGGCCATAACTGTTGGCTCATTTAGAGTTACGGAAGCCATAACTAGTCAAAATGAAGCTCTCTATGAGTTATACGGCTATGACTGCTTTGAGCCGTCAATGGATAGTTTCATAACCAAAAAAGGCTATTCGAACCTCAATCGGCAGGCCTTGGAAGTTTTTCACCCTTGTTTTTCCTCACGTGCATTTTTACGTTAAAACAGGATCACCATAGCTGGTCTTCGATTTACCATCGCTGGAGAGTGGTGCACCATGGTACTCTTCCATTTTAAATCCATGCACCCATTTATACAAGCCGTACGGCACTGTTTCGGCATTTTGGTCGGATGTTGCACCTTGCACCGCAGATGTTGCATCCTATGGATACTGATTCTTCGACAGGCCATAACTGTTGGCTCGTTTAGAATTATGGGAGCCATAACCAGTCAAAACGAAGCTCTCTTTGAGTTCTACGGCTTTGATAGCTTTAAGCCATCAATGGATAGTTTAATACCCAAAAATGGCAATCCGAACGTCAATCGGGCCTTGGAAGTTTTTCACCGTTCGTTTTTTCGTCACGTGCATTTTTATGTTAAAATGGGATCACCGTGGCTGGTCCTCGATTTACCTTCGCTGGAGAGTGATGCACCATACTACTATTCCGTTTCAAATCCACGCACTAATTTCTACAAGTCGTACGGCACTATTTCGGCATTTTAGACGGATGTTGCACCTTGCACCGCAGACGTTACACCCTATGGATACCGATTCTTTGGATGGCTATAACTGTTGGCTCGTTTAGAATTACGGGAGCCATAACCAGTCAAAACGAAGCACTCTATGAGTTCTACAGCTTTAAGCCGTCAATGGATAGTTTCATACCCAAAAAAGCCTTTCCGAACCTCAATCGGGTCTCGAAAGCTTTTCACCCTTCGTTTTTTCGTCACGTGCATTTTTACGTTAAAACAGGATCACCTTTGCTGGTCTTCGATTTTCCATTGATAGAGAGTGGTGCACTATGGTACTGTTCTGTTTCAAATCCATGCATCCATTTCTATAAGACATACAGCAATATTTTGGCATTTTGGACGGATGTTGGACCTTTCACCGCAGATGTTGCACCCTTTGTATATCGATTCTTTGGACGGCCATAACTGTTGGCTCATTTAGATTTACAGGAGCCATAACCAGTCAAAACAAAGCTATTTATGAGTTCTACGGCTTTTATAGCTTTAAGCTGTCAGTGGATAGTTTCACACCCAAAAAAGTCTATCCGAAACTCAATTGGACCTCAGAAGTTTTTCACCCTTCGTTTTTTCCTCATGTTCATTTTTACGTTAAAACGGGATCACCGTAGCTGATATTCGATTTACCATCGCTGGAGAGTGATGCACCATGCTACTCTTCCGTTTCAAATCCATGCACCCATTTTTGCAAGTCGTACGGCACTGTTTTGACATTTTGGATGGATATTTCACCTTGCACCGTAGATGTTGCACCCTATGGATACCGATTCTTCGGACGACCATAACTGTTGGCTCGTTTAGAGTTATGGGAGCGTTAACCAGTCAAAACGAAGCTCTTTGTGAGTTCTACGGCTTTGGCTGTTTTAAGCCATCAATGGATAGTTTCATACCCAAAAAAGGCTATATAAACCTCAATCGGGCCTTGGAAGTTTTTTACCCTTCATTTTTTCGTCATGTGCATTTTTACGTTAAAAGGGGATCATCGTGGACCGCAGATGGTCTTTGATTTACCATCGCTTGTGAATGGTGCACCAAGGTCCTATATCGTTTCAAATCAATGCACCCATTTCTACAAGACGTATGACATAGTTTCGGCATTTTGGACGGATATTGCACCTTGCACCGCAGATGTTGCACCCTATGGGTACCGATTCTTTGGACGGCCATAATTGTTGGCTCTTTTAGAGTTACGGTAGCCATATCCAATTAAAATGAAGCTCTTTGTGTGTTCTATGGTTTTGACCGCTTTAACCCATCGATGGAGAGTTTCATACACAAAAAAGGCAATCCGAACCTCAATCGGGTCTCTGATGTTTTTCACCCTTCGTTTTTTCTTCATGCGCATTTTTACGTTAAAACGGGATCACCGTGGTTGGTATTCGATTTACCATCGTTGGATAGTGGTGCACCATGGTACTATTCCGTTCCAAATCCGTGCACCAATTGCTACAAGTCGTACGACACTATTTCGGCATTTTGGTCGGATGTTGCACCTTGCACCGTAGATGTTGCACCCTACGGATACCGATTCTTTGCACGGCCATAACTATTGGTTCGTTTAGAATCATGGGCTTTGACTGCTTTAATCCGCCAATGGATAGTTTCATAACCAAAAAAGTCTATCCGAAACTCAATCGAGTCTCGAAAGTTTTCCACCCTTCGTTTTTTCGTCACGTGCATTTTTACGTTAAAATGGGATCACCATGGTCAGTCTTCAATTTACCATCGTTGGCGAGTGGTGCACCATGTTACTATTCCATTTCAAATACGTTCACCCATTTCTACAAGTCGTACGGCACTGTTTCGGCGTTTTGGACGGATGTTGCACCTTGCACATCAGATATTGCATCCTATGGATACTGATTCTTCGGACGGCCATAACTATTGGCTCGTTTAGAGTTACGGGAGCCATAACTAATCAAAAATAAGCTCTCTGTGAGTTCTATGGCTTTGACCGCTTTAAGCCATTAATGGATAGTTTCATAACCAAAAAAGGCTATCCGAACCTCAATCGGGCCTTAGAAGTTTTTCACCATTCATTTTTTCGTCACGTGTATTTTTACGTTAAAACGGGATCACGATGGCTGGTCTTCGATTTACCATCGTCGGAGAGTGGTGCACTATAGTACTCTTCCGTTTCAATTCCATGCACCCATTTTTACAAGTCGTACAACACTGTTTCGGCATTTTGGGCGGATGTTGCTCCTTGCACCACATATGTTGACCCTATGGATATCGATTCTTCGGACGACCATAACTGTTGGCTCATGTTGAGTTTCGGGAGCCACAACCATTCAAAACGAATCTCTTTGTGAGTTCTACGGGTTTGATAGCTTTAAGCCCTCAATGGATAGTTTCATAGCCAAAAAAATCTATTCGAACCTCAATCGGGCCTTGGAAGTTTTTCACCCTTCGTTTTTTCATCACGTGCATTTTATGTTGAAACGGGATCACCGTGGTTGGTCTTCGATTCACCATCGTTGGAGAGTGGTACACCATGATACTCTTCCGTTTTAAATCCATGCATCCATTTCTATAAGTCGTACGACACTGTTTCTGCATTTTGAACGGATGTTGCACCTTGCACGGCAGATGTTGCACCATATGGATACCAATTCTTCGAACGACCATAACTGTTGGCTCGTTTAGAGTTACGGGAGCCATAATCAGTCAAAATGAATCTCTTTGTGAGTTCTACGGCTTTGACAGCATTAAGTCGTCAATGGATAGATTCATACCCAATAAAGGCTAACCGAACCTCAATCGGGCCACGAACGTTTTTCACCCTTCGTTTTTTCATCACATGCATTTTTACGTTATACGGGATTACCGTGGCTTTTCTTCGATTTACCATCACTGGACAGTGATGCACCATGATACTTTTCCATGTCAAAGTCATGCATCCATTTCTACAAGACGTACGTCACTATTTCGGAATTTTGGACGGATGTTGCACCTTGCACCTAGATGTTGCACCCTATGGATACCAATTCTTCGGGCTACCATAACTGTTAGCTCGTTTAGAGTTACAGGTGCCATAACGAGTCTCTCTCTGAGTTCTATGGCTTTGACAGTTTTAAGCCGTCAATGGATAGTTTCATACTCAAAAAGGCTATCTGAACCTTAATCGGGTCTAGGAAGTTTTTCACCCTTCGTTTTTTCGTCTCGTGCATTTTTACGTTAAAACTGGACCACCGTGGTTGTTCTTCGATTTACCATCATTGGATAGTGGTGCACAATGGTGTTATTCCGTTTCAAATCTTTGCATTCATTTCTACAAGTCGTACGACACTGTTTTGGCATTTCGGTCGGATGTTGCACCTTGCACCGCAGATGTTGCTCCCTATGGATACCGGTCCTTTGGATAGCCATAACTGCTGGCTTGTTTAGAGTAACAGGAGCCATAACCAGTCAAAACGAAGCTCTTTGTGAGATCTACGGCTTTGATAGATATAAGCCGTCAATGGATAGTTTCATACCCGAAAAAGGCTATCCGTACCTCAATCGGGTCTCGGAATTTTTTCACCCTTCGTTTTTTTGTCACGTGCATTTTTACGTTAAAACAAGATCACCGTGGCTATTCTTCGATTTATGATTGCTAGAGAGCGGTGCACCATGGTAGTTCCATTTCAAATCCATGTACCCATTTCTACAAGTCGTATGACACTGTTTTGGCATTTTGGATGGATGTTGCACCTTGCACCGCAGATGTTGCACCCTATAGATACCGATTTTTCGGAAGGCCGTAACTATTGGTTCGTTTAGAGTTACAGGAGCCATAACCAGTCACAATGAAGCTCTCTGTGAGTTCTACGGCTTTGACCATTTTAAGCCATCAATCGATAGTTTCATAACCAAAAAAGGCTATCCGAACCTTAATCGGGCATAGGAAGTTTTTCACCATTCGTATTTTCGTCACGTGCATTTTTACGTTAAAATGGGATCACTGTGGCTGGTCTTCGATTTACCATCGCTAGAGAGTGATGCACCATGGTACTCTTCCGTTTCAAATGCATGCATCCATTTCTACAAGTTGTACCGCACTATTTTGACATTTTGGACAGATGTTGCACCTTGCACCACAGATGTTGCACCCTATAATACCGATTCTTCGGATGGCCATAACTGTTGGCTCATGTAGAGTTACGGGAGCCATAACTAGTCAAAACGAAGCTCTCTGTGAGTTTTACGGCTTTGAAAGTTTTAAACCATCAATGGATAGTTTCACACCTAAAAAAGGCTATCCGAACTTCAATCAGTCCTTGGAAGTTTTCCGCCCTTCGTTTTCTCCTCACGTGCATTTTTACATTAAAAAGGGATCACCGTGGTTGGTCTTCGATTTACCATCATTGGAGAGTGGTGCACCATGGTACTCTTATATTTCAAATCATGCACCCATTTCTACAAGTCGTACGACACTGTTTCTGCATTTTGGACGGATGTTGCACCTTGCACTAAATGTCGCCCCCTATGGATACCAATTCTTCGGATGGCCATAACTGTTGGCTCGTTTAGAGTTACGGGAGCCATAACCAATCAAAACGTAGCTCTCTGTGAGGCTGCGACTTTGATAGCATTAAAACATTAATGGATAGATTCATACCCAAAAAAGGCTATCTGAACCACAATCAGGCCACGTAAGTTTTTCACCCTTCGTTTCTTCGTCACATGCACTTGTACGTTAAAACGGAATTACCTGGCTGATCTTTGATTTACCATCGCTGAAGAGTGGTGCACCATTGTATTGTTCCGTTTCAAATCCATGCATCCATTTATATAAGTAGTACGACACTATGTCAGAATTTTGGATGGATGTTTCACCTTGCACCGCAGATGTTGCACCTTATGGATACCAATTCTTTGGACAGCCATAACTGTTGGCTCGTTTAGAGTTATAGAAGCCATAACAAGTCAAAACAAAGCTCTCTGTGAGTTCTACATCTTTGACAGCTTTAAGCCATCAATTGATGGATTCATACCCCAAAAAAGGCTATCTGAACCTCAATCGGGTCGTGGAAGTTTTTCACCCTTTGTTTTTTCATCACGTGCATTTTTACGTTAAAACGGGATCACCATGCCTGGTCTTCGATTTACCATCGTTGGATAGTGGTACACCATGGCACTAATCCATTTCAAATCCATGCACCTATTTCTACAAGTCGTACGACACTGTTTCGGCATTTTGGTCGGATGTTGCACCTTGCACTACAGATGTTGCATCCTATGGATGCCGATTCTTCTGACGCCATAACTGTTGGCTCGTTTGGAGTTATGGAAGACTTAAACAGTCAAAACAAAGCTCTCTGTGAGTTCTATAGCTTTGACAACATTAAGCTGCCAATGGATAAATTCATACCCAAAAAATGCTATCCGAACCTCAATCGGGCCTCCGAAGTTTTTACCCTTCGTTTTTTCATCACGTGCATTTTTATGTTAAAATGGAATTATCGTGGCTAGTCTTCGACTTACCATCGCTGGAGAGTGGTGCACCATGGTACTGTTCCGTTTCAAATCCATGCACCCATTTCTTTAAGTCATACAACAATGTTTCAGAATTTTGGACGGATGTTGCACCTTACACCGCATATATTGCACCCTATGGACACCAATTCTTCGGACAACCATAACTGTTGGCTCTTCTAGAGTTATGGGTGCCATAATCAGTCAAAACGAAGCTCCCTGTGAGTTATACGGCTTTGACAGCTTTAAGCCGTCAATGGACAGTTTCATACCCAAAAAAGGCAATCCGAACCTTGTAATGACCCACAATATTCACACAACTATGATATTGTGATTCAAACAAGTATAAAGTATTGAAGTGTATTTGTGCACACATTTGGACTTGGAGGTAAATTTGTGATTTCCCATCTATTAAAACCCTAGCCGTGAGTGGATTATAAAAAAAAAAGAAGGATGTGGCTGCGGTTTTCATTTTAACTCTCTCGTTACAAAACAAAAATAAAATGGCCGAAGCCCTAGAAATCAGATCGGGGGAAAATTATTTTGCCGTATCAAATGGCGTTGGATTCGTGAGAAAAAGGGGGAAAGCTATGGCAATATCGAGGGGATCGACATCTCATATAGCTACGTGAGTGTTCTTAATTTCGATTTGGCAATAAGTCCTATCTCAGGCAGCCGTAGTTATATTTCTGTAAATAAATTTGTGTGTATGGATGCTTTGCGTGTATTGATGCTTGTTAATGATTGTTTGATCTTTAGTTGCTTGCGTATCCATATATTGGTGATGATTAAGTCTGATTATGTTCATATCTGTACCTGAGATGATATCTATTCACTATTATGTCACGATACACTGATTTAACACTTGTATTACTGCCAAATGAATTGTTTAAGTACACTCATACCAGACGTATCATGTATGACCCTGTTGATTGTCTCGACAATCTCCTGGGGTGTCTCATTCAACGAGGCAGTTCGGGATGATGTTTTTACAGGTTGCTATGCACATATTGATGAGATGATGATTTAAGAGATGGAGTTAAAATGATTTATACTGCATGTAGATGATATGAAGAAAGTATTTAAGTATTTTTATTGTCATTTCTTATGTACTGCTGAACTAAAATATGTATGTAATACCATGAACAGTGAACCATCATGTGTTAGATTGATTTGTATATAAATCTTGAAAACTGTATTGTCTTATATGTAATTGCGAGTTTGAAACTGAAACATTTGGATCATTCAGTTTGTATATATTTTCTGAAATCTGTATTTGGAGAAATAACTTGTGTCAAGGCAGTATACACAAGTGTTTACACTTGTGTATATGTGCAGACCCATAGATTTGCTGAGTTTTGTGATTTAAAGGATTTTTATGGATTTTGTTCAAGTTTCCTTTCAGAATTTTTGGGGAAAACTTTTATAAACTTATTTTGATGGATTATTTCTATATTTATGCATAAGCATATATGGATCTGGAGTTTGATTTTTGTATGTAATTATCATATCTGAGAATATGTATATTTATATTTATTGTTTTTGGCAAGTTGAATGCCTTGAATGTGAAAAGCAAAGATGAGGTATACATATATATATTTCTCTATGTTATGTTTTTTTTGAGATCAAGTTACTTATGGTTTGGGAGATTATATGGATCTGAATCCACACTTTTGAGATATGAATTTGCTTCTGAGCATCTGAGTTTTAATAGATACGTGTTTTTTTGATATAAGATGTTTATTCTGGAAAGAAATGAAGTTTTATGTGGAATTTGGATTTATACAAGAATTTGAAATAATTTCTGAAATGAGTTTGAGAACTTACAGCCTCATGGCTTTATAAATCTGAAATGTATTTAGTGGCTTTAACAGTATGACTTACAAGTATGAACTATATTCATATGTTTTGGCATATTTGATGTCGTAGACTTTTGAAGGAAAGATGGATTTTTAATGCTTTCAAATGCATTATGATTTTTGGGAAATGAAATTTTCTATGTTAAGTGGCTGTTGCTATTCGAATCTGTATATAGCATATAGCTAATATATGTTCATGTGATAGATTCTTGAATTATATTGAGGACTTGCCATATAAATTAAAATACGTGCATGCCTTTACTTTACATTTCTAAAATGAATAAACACAGTTTTGGATAAGTTTTGCAAAAGAAAGTAAACTGTTTTATATTCATAAGTATTCTAGAAATGGATTACAAGTCCATGTATTATCTTGAGATTTTTATAAAAGGAACTTGTTAGTTTCCAATTGTTTGTGTTAAAAATATTTGTATGATGCAGAATAGCTTTTGTTCTTGCATCAGTGACATGTTTTTGTTTTAAAGAAGGATAGTTGATGTAAATTCAACTTTTATGTCTGAATATAACTTGCATAAATGAGAAAGAGGAAACTCGATGACCTCATTTTTATATAGTTGGATTGGTAATCTTTTGTTTATACATATAATTATTAATATTTTGTTGGTGCCAAGGCTTCATTGCCTATTCATTAATATCATTGCTTGAGCTTGTGTGTTGGCGAGGCCGTGCACACATGTATTTATATATGTGTGTACGCGCAGCCACACCTATAATTGTGCTATAGCAAGAGTTGAGTTAAGTAAAGGATCTCTATGATTTTTATGATATACTTAGGAATTCTGATATTTCCTGTCTGCTTGTGTATCTTTTGTGTCATATTGAAAATAATTTTTTATGAAATGGGTTTATCTTTATATTAAAATGCTATGTGTGAATGCTTTAGCTAAATTTTCTTAAACTCTGATTTAATAACTAAAGAGATTGGTATATCTTCATATATACTAATCTATGTTTTAAGAATATACCAATATTTCTATATTGGTAATAGTGGATCCTGGTTTTGGTTTTGAAGGTAGATGACCCTGTGTTTTCATTTAGCATATATTTCTTTATGAAAAAAAAAAAACAAATTAGCCCATGATTTGGCCACTAGAAAAGTAGGGTCATCTCATTTGGTATCAGAGCTATGTTGGTAGATAACATAGCAAAAATTTAATTTGTGTGAATTTGTTTGTATTGACTGCTTTGGTTGCATTGTTTGAATTGATTGCTTTGGATGATTTATTTGAATTACATCAATGTTAATGATGTTTCTCCTTTCTATTATTTTGTTTTGAAAATTGTTTAATCAATCATATAACCTGATTACAGAAATGAGTTTATGACCCAGTTTTTATAAGAAAATAATCTGATTAATTTACTGAGAAGTAGGGTATTGAATAATAATGGATTAGGCAGTATGAACAGAGAGGTTTATGCTCATGTCTAGTTCATTTAAATTTGCTATGAACAAAGAAGTATTATAAAAATTATTTAAATTTCTGAAGTGGTTATTATGGATGAGATGGATGTTTGTTTGTGCATTTCTATTTGGAGTTTTGTATGTCAGTTTTCCAAGTTAAAATGGTTTGAGCATTTTTATTATTCTATTCTTATTATTGTCAAGTATGGATTTAAATTATTTAGAACATAGGCAACAAGATAGAAATCTGGCTCATGCTTATTTTCTAAATAATAAGATATGAGGTTTTCTGGGTTTTTGGTGAAATTTTCTTAACAAACACCTCTGTCCATATTTTTACAATAATATAGTAGAATCATGAATGCCTAAATTATTTTGGAAAGCCCACAAACCTATTGTAAATCTCTGTAGTAAGAAATTTAAAATGAGAGAATTTGAATTTATAAATTTTTCTAATACAAGAAAAGTTGGATTAAGACACCTATGTTTATATCTGATCTAAAAGATGGCTAAAATTACAGTTTTACTTCTTTGTGGACTTCATGGATGTTGCTTTGTTTCAATGTAGATGGTGTATTTATTTATTTTGATTTAAATCTGAAATCACCACTGTTACACCATAACTAATAAGTATATGTTTGAGAACTTGATAAACACAATAATGAGCTGATGCAAGTGATGTTGATATTTGGTAAAATTTCAAAAAAATAAAAATAAATGTCAAATACCAGTATCAATTGCAATAGGTCATTATATGAATAAACATTGAAAAGTGAATTGTCTGATTTGGATGCATAATTGTTAAGCTGCATTTCTTGAATATGTTTGATAACTGCATATAACTTTGTGATGGAAGTTTATAAAACAGGTCCCTTAGAGGAAGATAAAATTTCTTATGAATATAACCTAAAAAAAATGGATTATATAATCATTACAGTCAAGTGTGATCTAAGATTGGTTAAGTACAAGGCAGTAAAAGGAGGGAAGTTCTTTTGCTTATGTCTGGTATTTAATAAGGGGAAAAGAGTGCAATGGTTTGACCATGTGCTGAGCTCTAGTTGCC
Organism: Allium cepa; assembly: GCA_030765085.1. NCBI lineage: Eukaryota > Viridiplantae > Streptophyta > Magnoliopsida > Asparagales > Amaryllidaceae > Allium > Allium cepa. The sequence continues at coordinate 382,987,815 of CM060929.1, read as the reverse complement.
TAAGTATTTCCTCAATATATATATATATATATATATATATACATATACATATAAACATCTCTGGTCATATGTTGATTGTAATATAAAATATGAAAAACATAAGAATTTTCTGATATGCAAAATCCCTGTGCCTTACCTGCAAGTTTATATAGCCCAATGACATAAGTGAAGACGAAAGGAACACTTATAACTACTTATGATTAGGTGTATGTTAGTTTTATATGAATGAAAATAAGTTTTGTTAACCACATATGTGTTGGATGAGTTTCTTTGTGGTGATATAATCTATGTGAAATGTTTGGATGCCTTGCTGGTTGTTAGATTTGGTTACTGGGAACCCCAGTGGTATTTTATCTCCTAAAATATTTGATTTATGCTTTAGTCAAAGGCCTGTCTCTGAACAAAAATTGACTTGAAATGATGTACAGATGTGATTAATTGATTGTTGAAATGTATGAATGGATGAATGTTTCATGGATGCATGAAAACTGTTTGCATTTACTGGTTATGTACATAAAGGTTTTGAGCATGATACAGTATAGTTGAGACCTGCACACATGAAAGGAAAACTTAGTAATTAAACTAAGAAAAATGGGTCACCTCTATCAGGTTGGGTATGAGGGAAGTGGGTATGACATGGTGGTTGGCTTGCATCAAGGATGGGGTGTGAGTTTGCACATGGCATGTTCATGTCCAAATAGTTTGTAGTGCGCTGGAAATCAAACAGATGTTCCAGGCAATGTGCACCAGTGCAACCATGAATGTGATATTGGACCTTAAAAAAAAATATGAAATGAACCTACAAGCAGAGGTGATTAGGCTAGGGGTATGGTGAGTTCTGGTATGCAGACTCAGTTTTGATGCCTTAGCTCAATGTTGTGGGTTTTGCTTGTTCATATTTATGAGATGCTGTGTGATTTGGGTGATGGTTGTTATGAATTCTTGAAATAAGAATTTCTGCTAAGATACTTGTTGGATGATTTTTGATGACAAGCAATCAGTTGATGTTCTTATAGATGTCTGGTTTTCTTTTTGGAACTGAGGAAAAATACCAGTATCAAGTGGTTGTTTGTTGTTTGTATTGATTGAGTATTGTTTGTATAAACTTAATTCATATGTATGTTTATGATATTTTGCTTTGATTGCCAAGAATGTGGTCTTTATTGGATTAAAAAAAAAATTCATTTAAATAAAGACAGATTATATAAGGGTATTGATCCCTATTTTGATTTGCATATGGATGATATGTTTTGCCTGAAGATGGTGTGTATAGCCATGGATGAATGAACATTACATTTAAAATGACTTCAATATGAATCATGAGTAGGAATGCATTTGTAAGCAATATATAACTTGATGACAAAACCTATGAACTGTTACTGAATTCATATTTGTTTGGTTCTGGTTGAGTAAGCTTGGTGTATAAATATGTTTGAGACATTAGAATTGCTTTGAAAAGCAGAAAGTAAAATCTGTATTGATTCTAGAATTTTCTAAACCAATTTGCCAATAGAGTTTAGTTTAAAACTGAATGTGAACACTATTATGATGAATGCAATGGCACTGTTTCCTGCTCTCATTGGTACACTGCCATATTTATGCATATTCACTTCATCCTGTGTGCACCCCTGAGTTACACTGTATACATGGACTTGGTCCAAACACTGTTGCATCTGAAATTTTCTGTTGCACTTGAGATTTTAGACTTGATTTTGCTGTTTGCATACAGTGGCAGTTCCATATATATATATATATGTCCATGTACTTGAAACTACTAGATGCTGCACACTTGTGCTTTGCCTTGATCACTTCTGCTGTAGTCATTTTGTGTTGCCTTGTATTTGCCAAGTCTATGTGTAAGTTCCCATACATCCATCTGAGGTTGCTGTTTTCAGATGCACTGAGTTGTTGAATATGTTGCTTTCTTATTTATGTGTTGTCTGTATTGTTATCCCACTTTTTGGTCAAAACGGGAATAACAACAAATTGGCAAGGAATTATGGATAGCAGGACTAGGAATAAGGCTACGATGGATATCGTCAAAATTTTGTTGAACTCCGATCGGGACGAAATTGATTGGAAATGATGATAAGGACTATGAAAGGCTATGTTTCAAATATCAGGTTAATCGGAGTTCGTATGGAGGAAATATGATGGATTCGAGGTGGGAGAGGAATGTTGTTCGAACCCATCAGGTTCGAACCCATCAGGTTCGAACCAATGGGAACTAGATGGGTTCGAAAGGAGTGACTTCAGTGCAATGGACTCGAAGATAGTGGATTCGAATGACGAACATGGACTCGAAGACAGTGGATTCGAACGATGGATATGGATTCGAAGATGATGGATACGAAGCAATGAAGATGGACTCGAAGAAAGGAAGTGGATTCGAAGTTTATGATGGATTCGTAGAAGGTGATGGATTCGAAGTTGCTGTGGATTCGTAGAAGGCGATGGATTCGAAGTTGCTATGGAAAGTGATGGATTCGAAGTTGCTATGGATTCAAAGTTGGTGATGGATTCGAAGTTGGTGATGGATGCGAGGGCGATGGATTCGAAGGAGAGGAGCCGAGGGAGATGGGTTCGAATAGAGTGGTTTCGAAGGGATGGGTTCGAAGGAATGGGTTCGAAATACATGGTTTCGAAGTGGACAGAGCATGGGTTCGAACCAATCAGGACGCACGAATTCTAGAACTTGGATCGATCATATCTTCCAAACCGTTGATCCAAATGCAATGAAATTTTGACAGGAGCTTACATACATGTTGAAGAATTTTCACACCAAATTTCAGCTCAATTGGATGGATTCTTGATCGATTCGAAAGTCACTTCGAATCGATCCCAAACTGGGCACGGATTCCGAGAACACGGGCCTGTGGGCCCCCCTCACGTGCCAAGCAACCTCCCCATGTTTTAGGCGGGATTTCAACCTTCCACGCCTATAAATAGAGCCCCTGGTCATTCAGAAAAGAGGTCGGAAAATTTAAAGAGGAAAAGCAAGCCCAGACGCTGCTAAAATCATTCCATAGCATCATTACTACTATTTTCTTCTGATTTGGTCACTACAACTGTTGTAATCACTTGTAATCTTCAAGGATAATCAATAAAAAGAAAAAATTGGAGTGGACGTAGGCCGGAGATAGCCGAACCACTATAAAACTTGTGTCTCTGTTCTTTATTTTTGGGATTTCTGCCTATTATTGGTTGAGATCTGTTATTTGTGTTTGAATATCACTAATTTATATTCATACACTGGTGCTTTCACGGTATTGGGTGTTTGTGACCAATTTTGGCGCAAACATTTTGGTGCTTTCACTGAGAACAACTAGCACCCGCTACATCGGATTTGAAGAGTTTAAGGAATTTGGATTTGGAAGACAATGGCTAGACAGGATAGCAGAAGGCTAAGGGCTGAGAGAAGCCAACAAGGAGGAAGTCAACAAGCATCCTTCGGAGGTGAGGAAGGACAGGCTTCGGTTTACGTAACTTGGGATGAAATGGAAGCTATGGCCAATTCTATGCAGGAGAGATTGTTGAAAAGTCAACAGGAGATGATGCAAACTTTCTTGGAACAAATGAGAGCTACAGGGATGCAGAACTTAGGAACAGCTACAGCAGCTGCGGATGCAGGACAAGGAGCCAGGATTGTGGAACCCAATGAAGGACAGGATACGGAGCCAGAAGGCAATCAACAAGGGCTTGGGGGCAGGCCCACAGGATTCAATACAGAAGAACCTTTGGAAGGAATTCAGCAAGCTAGAACTAACGTTGCTGCTAGTGAGCCACACGAGGAATATGTACCAGAGTTCCCTCGGGGGCATAGGGGGCAACCCCTACCAGACAATATAGGATTAGTAGAAATGATCAGGAAGACTATGCGAGGTGGTTTGACAAACGGAGATTTGGAAGGAGTGAATAGAAGTCCATTCGTTCGGGAGATAAGGATGGCTCGGAATCCACCTAAGTTCAAGCTACCTAGCGTGGAGGTATATGATGGTAAGACGGATCCAACAGATCACTTAATGAGGTACACTAGACACATGGAGGTGCTGGGGGCATCGGAGGAAGTGATGGCCCGATGTTTCCCTTTGTATTTGAAGGACTTAGCTGCAATGCGGTTTAGGCAGCTGGGAGAAGGATCTATCAGAACTTGGAAGGAATTAGTGGAAAAGTTTCTGGGCCAGTTTCGGGTTCACATCAAGAGGCCGAAGAACGTGATGACTTTAACATCAGTAAAGCAAAGGATGGACGAATCGCTTAGAGCTTTTCTAACTCGATTCAGTGCGGCAGTCGCTTCGGTGGATCGGCCTGATCCATCAATGGTTTTAATGGCAGCAGTATCAGGAGTCAAGGAGAATTCGGATTTCAAGGTATCTCTGATACGAGATCCCCCACGAAATCTCGACGAATTCTTTCATGAGGCAGAAAGATTCCTTCGGCAAGAAGATGCAAGTACGGATTTAAAGTTGGAGAAGGTTAATACACTCGAGGTTGGAGCGGTATCCAAAAACGGTTCGGATAAGGACAAAGGAAAGAGGAAGTTAGATGACGACTCTGGAAATGCTAGAAAACGATGGAAGGATCCAAAGTTTTCCACATACACTGGATTGAACGAGACGCTGGAACGGATATACTTGGAAACTCGGAATCGCCTTCCCTACCGAAGGCCGGCTAGGAGGGAACCAACAGAGCGAGAAAGGACATCAGGAAGGCACTGTCTCTTCCATGATCTGGATGGACACGATACCAACAGCTGCAGGCACCTAAAGGATATAATCGAGGAGCATGTGAGGAATGGACAGTTACAGCAATACGTTGGAACTCGGGATGCAACGGTGGAGCAGGAGCAACCACCGACCACCTCACGCCGTGATGATGGGAGGCCCAGGGATGATCGTCGATTGATCATCCATTGACCAGGGTAATATGGAATAAGTAGCAAGCTATTAGCACACGGTAAAGTCATTTACACATGTACGGGGACGGAGATAGCCCCTAGGCATGCTCTGAATGATGATAACCCGGGACGCTATGGTTTGTGAAATTTATTTCTTGCTTTTAGATTGGACATTGCTTTTCTTTTTGGATTTGGTTTTGGAGCTTGGATTGAGCTCCTGGTTTTTCTTGCTTTTTTATTTGGATTTTCCTTTGGATGATTGTTTTTGATTTTGGATTCTGGTTTGGATTTCTGGTTTTCTGGTTTTGGATTTGAACTTTGGATTTGGATTTTGGATTTGGATTCTGGATTTGAATTTCGGATTTGGATTTGGATTTTGGATTTTGGAATAGATTTTGGTTGGATTTTTATCTGGTTTTTGATAAATGGTCGTCGGGTATGGATTATACCTGGCAAGGGGTGAGTTGCTTTGCCCGAACGTGGTAAATTGACTCATTCAGGTCGTCAAGTATGGAATATGCTTGGCAAGGGTCCGGAGTGATCAGGATTCGACCTAGGACTTAGGCCCTCTATTATCATATATTATTTTCAGGTCGTCGAGTATGGACTATGCTCGGCAAGGGTCCGGAGAGATCAGGATTCGGCTTAGGACTTAAGCCATGGCATTTTACAACGCCCAGGGACACTGGGCCAAGGTCGTCGAGTATGGACTATGCTCGGCAAGGGTCCGGAGAGATCAGGATTCGGCTTAGGACTTAAGCCATGGCATTTTACAGCGCCCAGGGACATTGGGCCAAGGTCGTCAAGTATGGATTGCGCTTGGAAAGAACCCGGAGAGATTAACTCAACGTCCAGGGACACTGGACCACGATCGTCGGATGTGGATCACGCTTGGCAGGAACCCGGAGAGGTTATGGATTTGGATATCAACCCGGAGAGGTCCTGGCTTCGGTTATTGGCTATTGGATAAGGATGGATTGGAACTTGGTTGTCGACTTCGAATGGATACGGAATTGGCTAAGGCTTTGATTATTGGATATGGAATTGGACATCGACTCGAAGCAGTCAAGGATGATATACTCTGGCAATATGGCTTTGGACTTCGAATATTGGATTCGGAACTATTCAAAACACGTCTTGTTATCACAAGGCATGTTTTGGGGGGCAAGCTGTTATCCCACTTTTTGGTCAAAACGGGAATAACAACAAATTGGCAAGGAATTATGGATAGCAGGACTAGGAATAAGGCTACGATGGATATCGTCAAAATTTTGTTGAACTCCGATCGGGACGAAATTGATTGGAAATGATGATAAGGACTATGAAAGGCTATGTTTCAAATATCAGGTTAATCGGAGTTCGTATGGAGGAAATATGATGGATTCGAGGTGGGAGAGGAATGTTGTTCGAACCCATCAGGTTCGAACCCATCAGGTTCGAACCCATCAGGTTCGAACCAATGGGAACTAGATGGGTTCGAAAGGAGTGACTTCAGTGCAATGGACTCGAAGATAGTGGATTCGAATGATGAACATGGACTCGAAGACAGTGGATTCGAACGATGGATATGGATTCGAAGATGATGGATACGAAGCAATGAAGATGGACTCGAAGAAAGGAAGTGGATTCGAAGTTTATGATGGATTCGTAGAAGGTGATGGATTCGAAGTTGCTGTGGATTCGTAGAAGGCGATGGATTCGAAGTTGCTATGGAAAGTGATGGATTCGAAGTTGCTATGGATTCGAAGTTGGTGATGGATTCGAAGTTGGTGATGGATGCGAGGGCGATGGATTCGAAGGAGAGGAGCCGAGGGAGATGGGTTCGAATAGAGTGGTTTCGAAGGGATGGGTTCGAAGGAATGGGTTCGAAATACATGGTTTCGAAGTGGACAGAGCATGGGTTCGAACCAATCAGGACGCACGAATTCTAGAACTTGGATCGATCATATCTTCCAAACCGTTGATCCAAATGCAATGAAATTTTGACAGGAGCTTACATACATGTTGAAGAATTTTCACACCAAATTTCAGCTCAATTGGATGGATTCTTGATCGATTCGAAAGTCACTTCGAATCGATCCCAAACTGGGCACGGATTCCGAGAACACGGGCCTGTGGGCCCCCCTCACGTGCCAAGCAACCTCCCCATGTTTTAGGCGGGATTTCAACCTTCCACGCCTATAAATAGAGCCCCTGGTCATTCAGAAAAGAGGTCGGAAAATTTAGAGAGGAAAAGCAAGCCCAGACGCTGCTAAAATCATTCCATAGCATCATTACTACTATTTTCTTCTGATTTGGTCACTACAACTGTTGTAATCACTTGTAATCTTCAAGGATAATCAATAAAAAGAAAAAATTGGAGTGGACGTAGGCCGGAGATAGCCGAACCACTATAAAACTTGTGTCTCTGTTCTTTATTTTTGGGATTGCTGCCTATTATTGGTTGAGATCTGTTATTTGTGTTTGAATATCACTAATTTATATTCATACACTGGTGCTTTCACGGTATTGGGTGTTTGTGACCAATTTTGGCGCAAACATGTATGACAGTTGCAGTTACCCTTGTGCTGGTTCATTTGATGATGAAACATGTTGATTGAAATTTGCTGGTGCACTCGAGTTGGCAAGGCAGTGCACACGTGTATATTTATACATGTGTGTATTGCAGCCACTCCGCAAAATTTAATGAATATTTGGGATGCTAAAACGAGTAAGAGTGAATTGTGAGGACACAATTCCAAAAAGGTGGGGTATTTGTAATCACCCACAATATTCACACAACTATGATATTGTGATTCAAACAAGTATAAAGTATTGAAGTGTATTTGTGCACACATTTGGACTTGGGGGTAAATTTGTGATTTCCCATCTATTAAAACCCTAGCCGTGAGTGGATTATAAAAAAAAAAGAAGGATGTGGCCGCGGTTTTCATTTTAACTCTCTCGTTACAAAACAAAAATAAAATGGCCGAAGCCCTAGAAATCAGATTGGGGGAAAATTATTTTGCCGTATCAAATGGCGTTGGATTCGTGAGAAAAAGGGGGAAAGCTATGGCAATATCGAGGGGATCGACATCTCATATAGCTACGTGAGTGTTCTTAATTTCGATTTGGCAATAAGTCCTATCTCATGCAGCCGTAGTTATATTTCTGTAAATAAATTTGTGTGTATGGATGCTTTGCGTGTATTGATGCTTGTTAATGATTGTTTGATCTTTAGTTGCTTGCGTATCCATATATTGGTGATGATTAAGTCTGATTATGTTCATATCTGTACCTGAGATGATATCTATTCACTATTATGTCACGATACACTGATTTAACACTTGTATTACTGCCAAATGAATTGTTTAAGTACACTCATACCAGACGTATCATGTCTGACCCTGTTGATTGTCTCGACAATCTCCTGGGGTGTCTCATTCAACGAGGCAGTTCGGGATGATGTTTTTACAGGTTGCTATGCACATATTGATGAGATGATGATTTAAGAGATGGAGTTAAAATGATTTATACTGCATGTAGATGATATGAAGAAAGTATTTAAGTATTTTTATTGTCATTTCTTATGTACTGCTGAACTAAAATATGTATGTAATACCATGAACAGTGAACCATCATGTGTTAGATTGATTTGTATATAAATCTTGAAAACTGTATTGTCTTATATGTAATTGCGAGTTTGAAACTGAAACATTTGGATCATTCAGTTTGTATATATTTTCTGAAATCTGTATTTGGAGAAATAACTTGTGTCAAGGCAGTATACACAAGTGTTTACACTTGTGTATATGTGCAGACCCATAGATTTGCTGAGTTTTGTGATTTAAAGGATTTTTATGGATTTTGTTCAAGTTTCCTTTCAGAATTTTTAGGGAAAACTTTTATAAACTTATTTTGATGGATTATTTCTATATTTATGCATAAGCATATATGGATCTGGAGTTTGATTTTTGTATGTAATTACCATATCTGAGAATATGTATATATATATTTATTGTTTTTGGCAAGTTGAATGCCTTGAATGTGAAAAGCAAAGATGAGGTATACATATATATATATTTCTCTATGTTATGTTTTTTTTTGAGATCAAGTTACTTATGGTTTGGGAGATTATATGGATCTGAATCCACACTTTTGAGATATGAATTTGCATCTGAGCATCTGAGTTTTAATAGATACGTGTTTTTTTGATATAAGATGTTTATTCTGGAAAGAAATGAAGTTTTATGTGGAATTTGGATTTATACAAGAATTTGAAATAATTTCTGAAATGAGTTTGAGAACTTACAGCCTCATGGCTTTATAAATCTGAAATGTATTTAGTGGCTTTAACAGTATGACTTACAAGTATGAACTATATTCATATGTTTTGGCATATTTGATGCCGTAGACTTTTGAAGGAAAGATGGATTTTTAATGCTTTCAAATGCATTATGATTTTTGGGAAATGAAATTTTCTATGTTAAGTGGTTGTTGCTATTCGAATCTATATATAGCATATAGCTAATATATGTTCATGTGATAGATTCTTGAATTATATTGAGGACTTGCCATATAAATTAAAATACGTGCATGCCTTTACTTTACATTTCTAAAATGAATAAACACAGTTTTGGATAAGTTTTGCAAAAGAAAGTAAACTGTTTTATATTCATAAGTATTCTAGAAATGGATTACAAGTCCATGTATTATCTTGAGATTTTTATAAAAGGAACTTGTTAGTTTCCAATTGTTTGTGTTAAAAATATTTGTATGATGCAGAATAGCTTTTGTTCTTGCATCAGTGACATGTTTTTGTTTTAAAGAAGGATAGTTGATGTAAATTCATCTTTTATGTCTGAATATAACTTGCATAAATGAGAAAGAGGAAACTCGATGACCTCATTTTTATATAGTTGGATTGGTAATCTTTTGTTTATACATATAATTATTAATATTTTGTTGGTGCCAAGGCTTCATTGCCTATTCATTAATATCATTGCTTGAGCTTGTGATGAAGCACTCACCCTAAGTCGCGGCCGACTCATCGATGACTCGCCATCCACCTTATCCACCTTAAGCCACGACCGACTCATCGAAGTTGACTCGGCCTCCACCTTAAGTCGCGACACCCCCAACAACTCGCAAACGACCCTGCCGACTCAAGCTCACCAATCCACGACTCAAAACCCATCACGACCTACGACTCATCAATATCTACGACTTATCAATCACCAATCCACGATTCAAATTCCATCACGACATACGACTCATCAATATCTCGGCCTCCACCCTACCATCACTTCCAAAACCCTAAGATGCGACGCGAATGACTTAATTTCCCCCCCCCTTTTTCTTCCATATGCCGCGCGCGGGTTATACCACTTTCCAGAAGATTGAGTCGCAAACGAGATACCTGAGTCGCGTGAAACCCTTATTTCGTTAAGACGCGAACGAAGCAATTGAATCGTTGCCGAGCTAACATGAGTCGGAGTCGAGATATCGAGAATGCACTGCAATTTTTAAGTCGCGAGTTATTTTCTTTTGGGTCATGGAAACACTGTAGTCAGTCGTTGTACTTTGGTAGCTGGTTGCTTATATCGATTGTGTAAAGTGTTGTAATTTTCTTAAGTCGTATTGTAACCCTATAAATAGGGACGTGATGTCATTGTAAAAGAGGTTGAATATTGAATAAAAATTTCTTGTTGATTGCTTTGTGCTTTCTTCTCTAATTGGTAGTCGAGTGAAATCTCATATCTCCACCTACGTCATTCGAGTGCGCTCGAATCTTCGTTTGTGAAGCCGATTCACGGAATCAAGTGCGCTTGATCAACGTCGAAGAATCGTAGATCTTTGTTTCTCGGTATCATGCGCGATCAACGAGACGAAGATAGCTAGAATCCAGCATCTTTGGATCAACGGATTTGGGCATTGCAGTATTTTCAAATCACCGATTGCTACATTTCATCAGTTGAAGTTTGTTTCGAAATATCCGCTGCGTCAGTTTGGTATCGGAGCTAGATCGCAAGAAGTTGCACCATTTGGAGACTTGGGTTTCGAGAAGTTGAAGTTTAGAGATCGAATTTACAAATTGTCGAGAAGTTTGGAGTTTGAAATTTGTGTTCGTCGTGTTCATATTGAAATTGCAACAAGTTGAAGTTTTTGATCCATCTCATTTTGGATCTAGAGTTTGTTGAAGGTGTTTGAATTTGCGTGGGAGAGATTTCACGGCAAAGTGAAGTTCGAAGCAAGCTTGAAGCGCTCTAGTTGTTTTGTTTGAAGATTTTTGAAGTCAAATTTGTTGAAGTTTGGAGATTTTTTGAATTATTTGTGAAGTTCAATCATGCCACCGAGGCGAGCTCAACGTCATCGCAATATTAATGCCTTGTATGGAAGAGAAGAGGCCGATGAAATGGAGCAACGAATCCACGAGAGCTTTACTGAAAAGTTGAACGAAGGAATTGGTCGATTAGAGAGAATGATGCTTGAAATGAATCAAAGTAGAAGAAGAATCTCACCTGAATCAAACCGTGGGGATAGTAGAGTTTCATCACATTCAGAACGGGAAAGGAGAGAAAGTCAAGAGCATAGAAGTGTTGATAATCGAAGTAGGAGGAATGTTGATGATCGGGATCGAAGGGATGTTGGTAGTAGGAATGGTGGTAGAGATGTTGGAGGACGTGAACGACAACGATATACTTCAGATTTTGATGAGGAATTTGTTGGTGACAGAGGGAGTATGCATCGAGATAGAGAACAAACACGACGTCAGAATCGAGATGTAGATGATGATCGTCGATGGGAATCGGGAATGAAGATGGAGATTCCGGAGTTTAAAGGTGGGATGGTTGCTGAGGAGTTCTTAGATTGGTTATCTAACGTTGAAGAAATCTTTGATTTCAAGGAAGTGCCGGAGAATCGTCGAGTGAAGTTGGTTGCTACTAGATTGAGGGGAAGAGCATTGGCATGGTGGCAGCAAACTAAACTTACACGAGAACGGATGGGGAAGTCGAAGGTTGTTGAGTGGGATAAGATGAAAAAGTTGATGAGATCTACTTTCTTACCTTACAACTATCAATCACTTATGTACCAGAGGTTGCAGAATCTGAGGCAAGGGACAAAGTCTGTTAGTGATTATACTGATGAATTTTACCAACTCATTGCCAGGAACGATATTATGGAGACTGAAGAACAGTTAACTACTAGATTCATTGGGGGATTGAGAATGCAGATCCAGGATATGGTTAATATGTTTGATCCAAGATATGTAGCAGAGGCACATCAGAAAGCGTTAGCTTGGGAGAAGCAGGGAAGGCGTGGAGGTGGTGTGTTTACCAATTCTAACAATCAAGTGAAGGGGACCAGTGGAAGTTCTAATGTTCCTAAACCTGTCAGTAAGCCAATTGTGAAGGAGGGTGAGAAGGCGAAGGTTAATAGTGGGTTCAAATGTTATAATTGCCAGGAAATGGGTCATAAAAGCAATGAGTGTCCAAAGCCGAAGAAGAGAACTATGATAGTTGAAGCTGAGGATGAGGATGAAGAGGCTGAGTGTTCTAATTCCTTGCCGGTTGAGGAGGAAGACTTGTTGTCGGGAGACGAAGGATATTCACTAATGATGAGGAGAAGTTGTTTGACACCAAAGCAAGAGGAGGGAGACAGTTGGTTGAGGAATAACATATTTCAGTCTACTTGCACTATTCTTGGAAGAGTTTGTAAATTCGTTATTGATGCTGGGAGTTGCGATAACATTATCTCTACAGAGGCAGTAAAGAAGTTGGAATTAAAAACCGAGAAGCATCCTAAACCATACAAGTTAGCTTGGTTGAGGAAAGGAGGTGAGGTGAAAGTTGGAAGGAGAGCTTGTGTTAAATTTTCAATTGGGAAGAAATATAAGGATGAAATTTGGTGCGATGTTGTAGACATGGACGTATGTCATCTGTTGTTGGGCAGACCATGGCAGTTTGATAGAGCAGTTCAACATGACGGTCGTGCTAATAGCTATAGTTTCATGTTTGAAGGCACTAAAATTACTTTAGTTCCCAAGAAGCAGCAACAGAAAGAAAGCAAGCTGGAGGAAATTGAAGAATTGAAAACTCTGTTAACTTTGAAGGAGTTTGTCAAGGAAGTCGAAGAGGAGCCTGAAGTGTACTTGTTGATTGGACGAGAATGTAACGAAGAGGTTAAAATTCCAGAACAAGCAAAACCAGTTTTGAAAGAATTTGAGGATGTATTCCCAGAGGAGTTGCCTAAGGAGTTGCCGCCACTGAGAGATATTCAACATCAAATCGATCTTGTTCCGGGAGCAGTATTACCGCATAGACCACATTATCGAATGAGTCCGACGGAACATGAAGAGTTGAGAAGACAGGTGGAAGAGTTACTTGAGCAGGGACGTGTGCAGGAAAGTTTAAGTCCATGTGTTGTGCCAGCTTTATTAGTACCGAAGAAGGACGGAACGTGGAGGATGTGCACTGACAGTCGAGCCTTGAATAAGATTACTGTGAGATACAGATTTCCAATGCCGAGATTGGATGACTTGCTAGATCAGTTGAGTGGGGCTAATATCTTTTCGAAGATTGATTTGAAAAGCGGTTATCACCAGATTCGAATTAGACCTGGAGACGAGTGGAAGACAGCGTTTAAAACAAGAGAGGGGTTATACAAATGGTTGGTTATGCCATTTGGTTTGTCAAATGCACCTAGTACATTCATGCGGGTGATGAATCAAATCTTTAGACCATTCATTGGGAAGTTCGTCGTGGTTTATTTCGATGATATTCTGATTTACAGCAGGAGTACGGAGGAGCATGTTCAACATTTGAGGGAAGTATTGAATATTCTTCGTGAGGAACAATTTTATGCTGCTACGAAGAAATGTGTGTTTATGACGCACCGGGTTTTATTTCTGGGTTACGTTGTTTCAGGAGAAGGTATTCAAGTTGATCAGAGTAAAGTTGAAGCAGTCAGGAATTGGCCACAGCCAAAGACAATTACGGAAGTGAGAAGTTTTCATGGGCTAGCGTCATTCTACCGAAGATTCATTCCACACTTCAGTAGTGTAATGGCTCCAGTTACTGATTGCATGAAGGGTAAACAGTTTTCGTGGACAGAAGAAGCCGGGATTGCTTTTGAACGAATCAAAGAACTGTTGACGACAGCGCCAATTCTTGTTTTACCTAATTTTCAGTTGTTGTTTGAGCTATACACTGATGCATCAAAGGTTGGGATTGGAGGAGTGTTGAGTCAGCAGGGGAGACCTATTGCATATTTTAGTGAAAAGTTATCAGGGGCAAAGATGAGATACAGTACATATGACGTTGAATTTTACGTTGTTGTGCAAGCTGTTAAGCATTGGAGACACTACCTGTTTCAGAAGGAATTTGTTCTTTACACTGATCATGAAGCTTTGAAACATTTACAGGGGCAGGATAAAATTTCAGCGAGACATGCATCATGGATTGCATATTTACAGCAGTTTACCTTTGTTGTTAAACACAAATCCGGGGTGACGAATCGTGTGGCTGATGCTTTGAGTAGGAGGAGTCATTTGTTAACAACATTGAAGGTTGAAGTGACGGGATTTGAATTATTGCCAGAGATGATTGAAGAAGATCCTTACTTTGTGAAATATGTTGAAAAAGTCAAGGAAGGGAGTACCGATGAATTTATGTTGGTTGATGGATTCTTGTTTAAAGGAAATCAGTTATGTATTCCAGAGGGCAGTTTGAGAATGAAAATTATCAAGGAGTTGCATGAAGAAGGCCATGTGGGTAGAGATCGTACATTGCAGTTGATTTCTCAATCTTACTTTTGGCCGTCGATGAGGAAAGAGGTTGAAAGATTTGTGGAGAGATGCCATATTTGCCAGGTTTCGAAGGGAACAACAACGAATGCAGGGTTGTATATGCCGCTACCAGTACCGTCTAAGCCATGGGTTGATATCAGCATGGATTTCGTTTTGGGTTTGCCTAGAACTCAGAGGGGGAATGATTCTATATTTGTGGTGGTGGACAGGTTTTCGAAGATGGCACATTTTATAGCCTGTAAGAAGACAGCGGATGCAGTTCAAGTGGCTCAGTTGTTCTTTAAAGAAATCTATCGTTTACATGGGTTGCCGGAGTCTATTGTTTCCGACAGGGATACCAGATTTTTAAGTCATTTTTGGCTTAGTTTGTGGAAGATGGTGGGAACGAAGCTGAATTTTAGTAGTGCTTGTCATCCGCAAACAGATGGACAGACAGAGGTGGTGAATAGATCGTTGGGAAACTTGTTACGATGTCTTGTGAAAGACAATTTAAAGAGTTGGGATGTGAAGTTGTGTCAAGCTGAATTTGCTCACAATCATACAAATAACTGAAGTACAGGTTTCAGTCCATTTCAAATTGTATATTCAAGTTTACCAAAGGGGCCGTTGGATTTGACGATGGTTCCACAACCGAAGGGGACAGTTAAGCGGGCTACTGAATTTTTTGATGGGTTGACAGAATGCCACAGAATCGTTCAAGAACGATTGGAGATGACAAATGAGAGGTATAAACAAATGGAGGATAAGAAACGCAGAAGTGTAGTCTTCAAAGAGGGTGATTTGGTTTACGCGGTATTAACGAAGGATCGTTTTCCAGTTGGAACTTACAATAAGTTGAAAGCATGAAAGATTGGACCGGTAAAAATCTTGAAGAGGATCAATGATAATGCGTATCGATTAAGGTTGCCGGAAGAGGTCCATACTTCTGATGTTTTTAATGTCAAACATTTAAGTCCATATTATGGGAAGGAACTTGACGAAGAGGACGGAAATGCGAATTCGAGGACGAATTCTTTCCAACAAGGGGAGGATGATGAAGCACTCACCCTAAGTCGCGGCCGACTCATCGATGACTCGCCATCCACCTTATCCACCTTAAGCCACGACCGACTCATCGAAGTTGACTCGGCCTCCACCTTAAGTCGCGACACCCCCAACAACTCGCAAACGACCCTGCCGACTCAAGCTCACCAATCCACGACTCAAAACCCATCACGACCTACGACTCATCAATATCTACGACTTATCAATCACCAATCCACGACTCAAATTCCATCACGACATACGACTCATCAATATCTCGGCCTCCACCCTACCATCGCTTCCAAAACCCTAAGATGCGACGCAAACGACTTAATTTTCCCCCCTTTTTCTTCCATATGCCGCGCGCGGGTTATACCACTTTCCAGAAGATTGAGTCGCAAACGAGATACCTGAGTCGCGTGAAACCCTTATTTCGTTAAGACGCGAACGAAGCAATTGAATCGTTGCCGAGCTAACATGAGTCGGAGCCGAGATATCGAGAATGCACTGCAATTTTTAAGTCGCGAGTTATTTTCTTTTGGGTCATGGAAACACTGTAGTCAGTCGTTGTACTTTGGTAGCTGGTTGCTTATATCGATTGTGTAAAGTGTTGTAATTTTCTTAAGTCGTATTGTAACCTTATAAATAGCGACGTGATGTCATTGTAAAAGAGGTTGAATATTGAATAAAAATTTCTTGTTGATTGCTTTGTGATTTCTTCTCTAATTGGTAGTCGAGTGAAATCTCCTATCTCCACCTACGTCATTCGAGTGCGCTCGAATCTTCGTTTGTGAAGCCGATTCACGGAATCAAGTGCGCTTGATCAACGTCGAAGAATCGTAGATCTTTGTTTCTCGGTATCGTGCGCGATCAACGAGACGAAGATAGCTAGAATCCGGCATCTTTGGATCAACGGATTTGGGCATTGCAGCATTTTCAAATCACCGATTGCTACATTTCATCAGTTGAAGTTTGTTTCGAAATATCCGCTGCGTCAGCTTGTGTGTTGGCGAGGCCGTGCACACATGTATTTATATGTGTGTGTACGCGCAGCCACACCCATAATTGTGCTATAGCAAGAGTTGAGTTAAGTAAAGGATCTCTATGATTTTTATGATATACTCAGGAATTCTGATATTTCCTGTCTGCTTGTGTATCTTTTGTGTCATATTGAAAATATTTTTTTATGAAATGGGTTTATCTTTGTATTAAAATGCTATGTGTGAAAGCTTTAGCTAAATTTTCTTAAACTCTGATTTAATAACTAAAGAGATTGGTATATCTTCATATATACTAATCTATGTTTTAAGAATATACCAATATTTCTATATTGGTAATAGTGGATCCTGGTTTTGGTTTTGAAGGTAGATGACCCTGTGTTTTCATTTAGCATATATTTCTTTATGAAAAAAAAAACAAATTAGCCCATGATTTGGCCACTAGAAAAGTAGGGTCATCTCAAACCTCTATCAGGTCTCGGAAGTTTTTCACCCTTCGTTTTTTCATCACATGCATTTTTACGTTAAACTGGATCACCGTGGCTGGTCTTCGATTTACCATCGTTGGATAGTGGTGCACCATGGTACTATTCCATTTCAAATCCATGCACTTATTTCTGCAAGTCGTACGGCACTGTTTCAGCATTTTGATCGGATGTTGCACCTTGCATGGCAGATGTTGCACCCTATGGATACCGATTCTTCGGACGACCATAACTGTTGGCTCGTTTAGAATTATGGGAGCCATAACCAGTCAAAACGAAGCTTTCTGTGAGTTCTACGGCTTTAAGCCATCAACGAATAGTTTCATACCAAAAAGGCTATTCGAACCTAAATCAGTTCTCGGAAGTTTTTCACCCCTCGTTTTCTCGTCACGTGCATTTTTACGTTAAAACGGGATCACCGTGGCTAGTCTTCGATTTACCGTCGCTGGAAAGTGGTGCACCATGGTACTGTTCCATTTTTAATCCATGCACCTATTTCTACAAGTCGTACGGCACTATTTCGGCATTTTGGACTGATGTTGCACGTTGCACCGCAGATGTTGCACCCTATGGATACGATTCTTCGGATGGCCATAACCGTTGGTTCGTTTTGAGTTATGGGAGACATAACCAGTTAAAATGAAGCTTTCTTTGAGTTATACGGCTTTGACCACCTTTATGCCGTCAATGGATAGTTTCATAACCAAAAAGGCTATCCGAACCTAAATCGGGCCTCGGAAGTTTTTCACCATTCGTTTTTTCGTCACGTGCATTTTTGCATTAAAACGGGTTCACCATGGCTTGTCTTCGATTTACCATCACTAGAGAGCGGTGCACCATGGTACTCTTCCGTTTCAAATCCATTCACGCATTTCTACAAATGATACGTACTGTTTTTGCATTTTGGACGGATGTTGCACCTTGCACCATGGATGTTGCACCCTATGGATACTGATTCTTCGGACTGCCATAACAAGTCAAAACGAAGCTCTCTATCAGTTCAACGACATTGACTGGTCTAAGCCGTCAATGAATAGTTTCACTCCCAAAAAAGGCTATTCGAACCTCAATTGGGCCTTGGAAGTTTTTCACCCTTGGTTTATTCGTCACGTGCATTTTTACGTTAAAACGGGATCACCGTGGCTGGTCCTTGATTTACCATTGTTGGAGAGTGGTGCACCATCATAGTCTTCTGTTTCAAATCCATGCACTCATTTCTATAAGTCGTACGGCACTGTTTCGGCATTTTGGACGGATGTTGCACCTTGCATCGCAGATGTTTCACCCTATGGATACTAATTCTTCGGACGTCCATAACCATTGGCTAGTTTAGATTTAAGAGAGCCATATCCACTCAAAACGAAGCTCTCTGTGAGTTTTACGGATTTGACATCATTAAGCCATCAATGGATAGATTCATACCTAAAAAAGGTTATCCAAACCTCGATCGGGCCTCGAAAGTTTTTTCATCCTTCGTTTTTTCGTCACGTGCATTTTTACATTAAAACGGGATTACCGTGGCTGTTTTTCGATTTATCATCACTGGAGAGTGGTGCACCATGGTACTGTTCTGCTCCAAATCCATGCACCCATTTCTACAAGTCGTACGGCACTGTTTCGGAATTTTGGACGGATGTTGCGCCTTGCACCACAGATGTTGCACCCTATGGATACCAATTCTTCAGACAGCCATAACTGTCGATTCATTTAGAGTTAAGGGAGCCATAACCAATCAGAACGAAGTTCTCTGTGAGTTCTACGGCTTTGACCGCTTTCAGCTGTTAGTTGGTAGTTTCACACCTAAAAAAGCTATACAAACCTTAATCCGGCCTCGGATGTTGTTTACCCTTCATTTTTTCATCATGTGCATTTTTACATTAAAACAGGATTACCATGGCTAGTCTTCGATTTACCATTCCTGGAGAGTGGTGCACCATGGTACTATTCTGTTTCGAATCCATGCACCCATTTCTACAAGTCGTACGACACTGTTTAGGCATTTTGAACGGATGTTGAAGCTAGCACAACAGATGTTGCACCCAATGAATACCGATTCTTCAGACGGCCATAACTGTTGGCTCATTTAGAGTTATAGGAGGCATAAACAGTCAAAACGAAGCCCTATTTGAGTTCTACGGCTTTGACCTCTTTATGCCGTCAATGGATAGTTTCATATCCAAAAAGGGCTATCCGAACCTCAATCGGGCCTTGAAAGTTTTTTATCCTTCGTTTTTTCATCACGTGCTTTTTTTAATTAAAATGGGATCACCGTGGCTGGTCTTCGATTTACCATTGCTGGAGAGTGGTGCATCATTGTTGTTTCAAATCTACGCACTGATTTCTACAAGTCGTAAGGTACTGTTTCAGCATTTTGGACGTATGTTGCACCTTGCACCGCAAATATTGCACCCTATGGATACCGATTCTTCGGATGGCTATAACTATTGGCTTGTTTAGAGTTACGGGAGCCATAACCAGTCAAAACGAAGCTCTTTGTGAGTTCTACGACTTTGATAGCTTTAAGCTGTTAGTGGATAGTTTCATACCCAAAAAAGTCTATCCGAACCACAATCGGGACTGGGAAGTTTTTTACCTTCATTTTTTCGTCACGTGCTTTTTTACGTTAAAACAAGATCACCGTGGCTGGTCTTCGATTTACCATCGTTGGTGAGTGGTGCACCATAGTACTGTTCCGTTTCAAATCCATGCACTTATTTCTATAAGTCCTACGGCACTGTTTCAGCATTTTGGATGGATGTTGCACCTTGCACCGCAGACGTTGCACCCTACAGATACTGATTCTTCGAACAGCCATAACTGTTGGCTCGTTTAAAGTTACAGGAGCCATAATCAGTCAAAACGAAGCTCTTCATGAGTTCTACGGCATTTCCATCAATGGATAGTTTCATACCCAAAAAAGGCTATCCGAACCTCAATCGGGTCCTGGAAGTTTTTCACCCTTCGTTTTTTCGTCACGTGCATTTTTACGTTAAAACGGGATCACCGCGGCTGGTCTTCGATTTACCATCGCTGGATAGTGGTGCAACATGATACTAGTCCATTTCAAATCCATACGCCCATTTCTGCAGGTCGTACAACATTGTTTCAGCATTTTGGACGGATGTTGCACCTTGCACCGCAGATGTTGCACTCTATGGATACCGATTCTTCGGACGGTCATAACTGTTGGCTTGTTTAGAGCTACGGGGGCCATAACTAGTCAAAACGAAGCTCTTTGTAAGTTCTACGGCTTTGACAGCTTTAAGCCATCAATGGATAGTTTCATACCTAAAAAAGGCTATCTGAACCTCAATCGGGTCTCGAATGTTTTTCCCCCTTTCGTTTTTTCGTCACATGCATTTTTACGTTAAAACGGGATCACTGTGGCTGGTCTTCGATTTACCATTGCCGGAGAGTGGTGCGCCATGATACTGTTCCATTTCAAATCCATGCACCCATTTCTACAAGTCGTACGGCACTGTTTCGGCATTTTAGACGGATGTTGCACCTTTGCACCGCAGATGTTGCACCCTATGGATACCGATTCTTCGAACGGTCATAATTGTTGGATTGTTTAGAACTACGAGAGCCATAACAAGTCAAAACGAAGCTCTCTGTGAATTCTACGGCTTTGACAGCTTTAACCCATCAATGGATAGTTTCATACCCAAAAAATGCTATCCAAACCTCAATCGGATCTCAAATGTTTTTCACCCTTCGTTTTTTCGTCACATGCATTTTTACATTAAAACGAGATCACCGTGGCTGGTCTTCGATTTACCATCGCTGGAGAGTGGTGCGCCATGATACTGTTCCATTTCCAATCCATGCATCCATTTCTACAAGTCGTACGACACTGTTTTGGCATTTTGGACGGACGTTGCACCTTGCACCGCAAATGTTGCACCCTATAGATACTTCTTCGGACGACCATAACTGTTGGCTCATTTAGAGTTACGGGAGACATAACCAGTCAAAACAAAGCTCATTGTGATTTTTACGGCTTTGATAGCTTCAAGCCGTCAATGGATAGTTTCATACCCAGAAAAGCTATCCGAACCTCAATTAGGCCTCAAAAAAATTTCACCCTTCGTTTTTTTGTCATGTGCAATTTTACTTTAAAATGGAATCACCACGGCTGGTCTTCGATTTGTCATCGCTGGAGAGTGGTGCACCACGGTACTGTTCCGTTTCAAATCCATGCACCCATTTCTATAAGTCGTACGGCACCAGCATTTTGGACGGATGTTGCACCTTGCACCGCAGATGTTACACCCCATGGATACCGATTCTTCGGATAACCATAACTATTGGCTCGTTTAGATTTACATGAGCTATAACAAGTCAAAACGAAGCTCTTTGTGAGTTCAATAGCTTTGACATCTTTCAACCGTCAATGGATAGTTTCATACCCAAAAAAGGCAATCTGAACCTCAATCCGATCTCGGAAGTTTTTTACCCTTCATTTTTTCGTCACGTGCACTTTTATGTTAAAACGGGATCACCATGGCTGGTCTTCGATTTACCATCGGTAGAGAGTAGTGCACCATGGCGCTGTTCCGTTTCAAATCCATGCACCCATTTCTACAAGTCGTAGGGCACTGGTTCGGCATTTTGGACGGATGTTGCACCTTGCACCGCATATGTTGCATCCTATGGATACCCAATTTCGAACAGCCATAACTTTTGGCTCGTTTAGATTTACAGGAGCCAAAACCAGTCAAAACGAAGCTCTCTGTGAGTTCTACGGTTTGACAACTTTCATCTGTCAATGGATAGTTTCATACCCAAAAAAGGCTACCTGAACCTCAATCCTGCCTCGGTAGTGTTTTACCCTTCATTTTTTCGTCACGTGCAATTTTTACGTTAAAACGGGGTCACCGTGGCTGGTCTTCGATTTACCATCGCTGGAGAGCGGTGCACCATGGTACTATTCCGTTTCAATTTCATGCACCCATTTCTACAAATCGTACGACCCTGTTTCGGCATTTTGAACGGATGTTGAAGCTTGCACCGCAGATGTTGCAACCTATGGATACCGATTCTTCGGATGGCCATAAAAGTTGGCTCGTTTAGAGTTATGGAAGCCATAACCAGTCAAAACGAAGCGCTATGTGAGTTCTACGGCTTTGATCTCTTTAAGCCGTCAATGGATAGTTTCATACCCAAAAAGGCTATCCGAATCTCAATCGGTCCTCCGATGTTTTTTACCCTTCGTTTTTTTCGTCACGTGCATTTTTACGTTAAAATGAGATCACGGTGGCTGGTCCTCGATTTACCATCGCTGGTGAGTGGAGCACCATGGTATGTTCCATTTCAAATCCATGCACTCATTTCTCCAAGTCGTACGACACTGTTTTGATATTTTGGACGTATGTTGCACCTTGCACCGCAGATGTTGCACCCTATAGATACCGATTCTTCGAAAGGCTATAACTGTTGGCTCGTTTAGAGTTACGGGAGCCATAACCAGTCAAAACGAAGCTCTTTATGAGTTCTACTACTTTGACGGCTTTAAGCCGTCAGTGGATAGTTTCATACCCAAAAAAAGCTATCCGAACCTCAAAAGGGTCTTGGAAGTTTTTCACCCTCCGTTTTTCGTCACATGCATTTTTACGTCAAAACTGTATCACCGTGCTGGTCTTCGATTTACCATCGCTGGATAGTGGTGCACCGTGGTACTATTCCATTTCAAATCCATGCACTCATTTCTACAAGTCGTGCAGCACTATTTCAGCAATTTTGGACGGATGTTGCACCTTGCACCGTAGATATTGCACCCTATGGCTACTGATTCTTCGGACGGCCATAACTGTTGGCTCGTTTGGAGTTACGGGAGCCATAACCAGTCAAAACAAAACTCTCTATGAGTTCTGCGACTTTGATAGCTTTAAGCCGTTAATGGGTAGTTTCATACCCGAATAAGGCTATCCGAACCTCAATCGGGTCTCGAATGTTTTTTTCACCCTTCATTTTTTCGTTACGTGCATTTTTACGTCAAAACGGGATCACCGTGGCTGGTCTTCGATTTACCATCGCTGGAGAGTGGTGCACCATGGTACTGTACCGATTTCAAATACATGCACCTGTTTCTACAAGGCGTACGACACTGTTTCGGCATTTTGGATGGATGTTGTACCTTGTACCGTAAATGTTGCACCCTATGGATACCGATTCTTCAGACGGCCATAAAAGTTGGCTCGTTTTGAGTTACGGGAGTCATAACCTGTCAAAACGAAGCTTGGGTCAGATAGATTATTACTGGTTTTCAGGTAAGGACGTTTTAGAGCTCAGGAGACGAGCTGGATGGCAGGAATGTATGGAGTGTATCCACTGTGATATTGTAGTTTATATGGGACATATGGATTGTATCTATCCAGAGTTTGTGTATGCTGTAACTCTGATGTATTAAAGTGTAATTTTACAAGTACAGTTTTCCTTTGTAAACTAATATTATATTTTATCCGCTGCGAATATGAGATTGTGCTTTGGAGTTTTTGTTCTTATTTTATCTCTTTTCTTCTTTTCTCTAACTATCTAGAATTTGCGGGATCGAAAATTACAGGTCATTACATTTGGGGGGGCGATCACGTTAGGACGAAGTGAAGCTGGAAGTTGTGGCGTAGCTTCTGATAGTTCGGTGGGTGATCGCGTGGTTGGAGGTGATGACTAGTGGTGGTTTTGGCCATTTGGGTTGGCTGCAGTTTCCTTCGAGTGCTCGATTTTCGATACGTGAGTGATATCACGATTTGGGTGGTCGCATTAGGTTGCCGAGGTTGGAGTTGACTTGTCGGATACCGGAACTCTGTTTGTCGGCGATCAGGGTCGATGTACACGTGCACGTGTACGGTTCGCGCATCTAGGTAGATTGGTTTAGGGAAGAAGGTCAGGCTCGGGTTTAAGCTCGGGAATGCTTGAGTTTTTCTTGAAGCGGGAAGAACGAGTAACGTCTCGGGAGGGACTAAGGTAGAACTCGATGTTGTAATGTAAATGTAAAACAAGTTTTTAGACAAAGTATTAACATGTTTAAAACGAGTTACCAAAGTTTCAAAATATTTTTCAAACTTTGGTAATTAGATAATTATATAATGGGTTAACCCTATATGTTTTTCAAGAATAAATTAAATGATGAAATTTAATGAAGTATTGATTATTTAATGTTTTAGGGATGGTTAATTGATTAATGAAATCAATTAAGGAAATAATTAATTAATTTAATCATTAGAAAATTAATAAAGGTGAAGTGATTTGTGTATTCAATTTTAAGGATTGATTTGTAAATGTGATTAATTAATTAAAGTAATTAATTTAAAGATGATTAATTAAAGATTAATCACCTAATGAAATTGATTTATGATTATGGAATTGGTTAAAGAATAATTACTTGATGTCATTTAATAAGGAAGGAAATAAATGGGAGATTTCTAAATATGATTTATTTAATGATAATTTCTCAAGAATTAATTACTTATTGTAATTAATTAAAGGATTGATTAATTATGGAAATTAATTAAGGGTTAGTTAAGGAGTGTGATTAACTATGGAATAATTAATCAATGTGTAGGATAATTAATTTGAGTAATTAATTACAGATCAATGTAATTAATATGGATGGGTAAAGGTTAATTAATTTGTGTAATTAATTAAGAGTTAATTACTTGTTGTAATTAAAGGATAATTAATCAAGGGTGATTAATTAAGATGGATAATTAAAGGATAATTAATTTATTAGTCTGTAATTAATTAATGTCAAGCAAAGATAATCTAAGTGATTAAAGAATAGTAATTAATTTAATTAGAGATAAATTAAATTAATTTTGTAAATGATCAATCTAGCTTATGAATGATTGGAAGATGTTAAATGCCTTGAATTGGTTGCTTTCTCTGATATGAAATGTTTTGTGATATGATATGTTTGAGTGGACAGTGATGATGTGGTTATCTATCGATGATGAATTGCTGTGTAAAAAGTGTCATCTTGTACTTAAAGTTTAATTGTATTTCACATGTATAACTTGGGTTAAGATGACTTTGGGGTCGGAGAAACAAGGGTCGGCTATTAGCAAATACCCAAAACCACTTTGATTCTTTATAGATTTGATATGTGAAATCAATAGGATGGAATGGGATTTATTTAAATGACTGGACCATTTAAACTAAGTAAAGGTACTTAGGGATCGATTTGTGAAATAAGTGTTGAGCATAACAAGTAATGAACCTGTGGTGAAGTACGAGTTACCCCGGGTTTTTCTTTTATGATTTGAATTTAGTATCTCAAATTGTATGGCTTTACCCACGTTGGTTTCTTTCCTGACCCGGGTGTTACTTTGATGTAATGCTCGGGTCAGACCAAGTATTACAGATTTTCAGGTAAGGACGTTCTGGAGCTCAGGAGGCGAGTTGGATGGCAGAAACTTATGGAGTGTATTTCGCTATGGTATACTGTTATTTATCTGGGACAAGTTAATCTTAACTGTCCAGTGATTTTGTAGATGTTGTAACTCTGATGTATTAAAATGTAATTGACTAATACAGTTTTCTTTGTGTAAAGAATATTATTTGATATTATATTTTATCCGCTGTGAATGTGAGATTCTGAGTTTGGTTTTCTGTTTCTTCTTCTTCTTCTCTCTTTTTTTCTTTTCCTAACTATCTGGAATTTTCTGGATTGAAATTTCTGGGTCGTTACATTTGTACCAACTGTGATGACCAGCCTTTCTCTCCACAGAAAGACGCATCATCATTAAGAACGAAAGGAATAGAAAAAGAAAAGATAGAGAAGAAGACCAAAACAACATTAGAATCTCAACAGCAGAGTGAATAAATTATATTAATCATATAAAATAGTACATAGTGTACAACATACATTAGAGTTACATAGATTATACATCACATGCTAGACTGTTGTAAATACCTGTCTAGTCAACTCAAATACAACACAAACAATCGACTCAAAAATCAACACAGCGGAACCACCTATATATCTACAAATGCTGAAGCCTCCTGCTCCATTGCTCCTCCAGAATTCTTTTTAAAATAATTTGGATAATATTATCCTATTGTTATTAATAATCTTTAAATTGAGAATTGGATTTGTTTAAATGAATGAAGAATGGATTGTGGTAATATATCCATTATTGAAATAAAAGAAAAATCAAACTTTTGTTTGAAATTAAGGATATGGAATCACTTTGAACTTAAGATTTGAATGATAAGGATTTGAATTTGTAAATTAATATTGTTTAAGAATCAGTTTCAGAAGTTGGAAGATAGAATTGGGTAATAAATCAAATTTTAAATGTAAAATTGTTCTGGAGCTCAGGAGGCGATCTAGATGGCAGAAACATATGGAGTGTATCCGCTGTGATATTGTAGTTTATCTAGGACATGTGGATTGTATCTGTCCAGAGTTTGTGTATGTTGTAACTCTGATGTATTAAAGTGTAATTTGACAAGTACAGTTTTCCTTTGTAAACTAATATTATTGATATTAAATTTTACCTACTGCGAATGTGAGATTGTGCTTTTGAGTTTATTTTCTTCTTCTTCTATCTCTTTTCTTCTTTTCACTAACTATCTAGAATTTTTGAGATCGAAAATTATAGGTCGTTACATTTGCGGACAGTCCCGAACAAGACAACCCCGGCAGTTGTTGCAATCAACTGCCCCACATAGCTGAATATAAAGGGACTTCTAGACAGGGATGGTTCCGGCTTTGTGTTGTAGGGGATTTAGGGTGGATCCTCGGTACGGTGATCTAGGCCATGTACTGTGATGGGTGGCACCCCAGTAGCCCAGCCATTATATGGAATTCAATCTCAATAAGCGCCGTATGTTTTAGTTGTGCCCAACTATGTTGGAACGTGAGATGTAAGCATTCCAGCTATTTCTGTATTTTATTTGAAAACCCTAGACCCTATTATAATATCATTAGATTTCTTATCAAATGTGTTGGTTAGCGTAAGGTAAAAACTTACCCATGTTTATGTGTGGGAAGTCTTACGTGATACCTTTTGTTTTCAAAGATTTTCAAAAGTTAAGCACTTTAACCTGTTACTCACACCAGACTCATGTCTGACTCAGAGTTTATCTTCTGCTTTCTCAAATTCTTAGGTACTCAAATTTTGTACGAGTAGCCAAGGGATTCAGGTTAGCTTTGATGAATTCTAGAGGAGCAATAGAGCAGGAGACTTCTGAAAGTGCGGTGTGTATACAATTATATGTGCTAATATAGTATACACGGATCGTGTAATATGGATTACAATACAAATGCGGAAATAGATGATAATAGCATTGTAAATAGAAAATAGAAAAATCACACCAGAGATTTTTATACTGGTTCGGAGCACCGTCCTACGTCCAGTCCCAGACTTCTATCTGGATTTTCACTATTAACTACCTCGCTTCACCCGGAGGAACAGGTTTACAACACCCGAACAACCGAACGGGATTTCACGCCTCTAATATACTGAGGACTTCAACACTTGCCTCTTACAACACAGAGGACTTCAACAAAAGAACAAATACAATTGTTGTTGACAACTTGTGTTCTTGAAAACACGGATTTGTCACTAGCAGTACACCCTTCCTATAATCTTATCCTCAAAGTATGCAATATGATGTTTTGAAAAGATTAAGGAAAGTATATTATTGAATCAAAGGATATGAAATAGTTTCAAAGATTCAATAAATAATTTAGAGATTTTATAATACAGAATTGAGATCAGAGATTAGATTAAAAGAATATATGAAATCGTTGTGCTTAATCAACGAATTGGATTAGTTTATATAGACAAGAATGGTTGTAACTCTTTGCCATTAAGAGATATGATCTTTGGTGAAAGATTAAGAGATGCAACCTTTGGAGAAGAGAAGTGTCTTTTGAAAAAATTGCATTCTGTTCAAAAACGGTCGACAGGCTAAAAAGTGACCAGTAGACAGGAATTCAAAATATATATACGTTATGTGCATGTGTGCACGTTCACTGTGCAATTTACACAAGAACGGTCGACCGCACCTATAATGACCGGTCGACCGGTCCCTGTAAAATTGCACAATGAATTGTGCAACTATATGCAACTATAATTTATTTGTATATATATTGATTTCCTTGATATGCATGATTATTTGAGGATAGATTTTAACAAATTTATTACTATTACAACAACAAATAATCAACCTATAATCTAGAGTACCATATATAGCTCTAATGACCTTGTTTTGTCGAACGCCTTTATTTCTTTGTCATAGATCAAAAAACTTCATAAAACTTGTGACTCAACATTCTCCCCCTTTTTGATTGATGACAATATATATATCTGCAAATCTGAATCTCCCCCTGAGTATGTGATCTCTTCCTTTGAATTCTTATCCTGCAAACAATTGTTAGCCCCTTTCTCCCCCTTTGTCATCGACAAAAAGGAGTAACAGATTCTAGAATATGATATGTATAGAATGAATATGATATGCATAAAAAAATAAATCATTAACACATCAAAAACATAACAGAGTTTACTACAGAACATAATGTCAATTGAAAAACATAAATAACGACACTATTTAGTACAAGTGTCGATGAATGTTTTTAAAGAGCTAAAACATAATAGAATCTAGGATGAAGCAGATCGAACCTCCTCTTCATCATCGTCGTCATCATCATCATCATCTTCTTCTTCTTCCTCCTCATCATTGTTCCCTCTAGACGATTCGCCCTCGTCAGATGATGTCCATGTGAAAACTGGAGCAGCATGACGTTTTCCTGGGTCTTGTGCTTGAACAGAGGTGGATGAGGAACATGATATAGCGTCCCATAGCATACCGAAGAACGACTTGACCTTATTGAAGCGCTTATCAATTTTAGAGTCCATACGCTTGAGACGAGATTCAAGCAGAAATTGATTACGCGCAATGGTTTCAAGAGATTCTTTTGTTGATGACTTTGATCTTAAAAGTTTCACCTCATCGGAACGAGGTCGAGAGGAAGTTGCTCTTTGTTTTCTCGGTCCTCGTTGTTGCCATTCTTCAAAAGGCATAATCTCAAGATAAGGTGGAGGAAGCTTCATTCTTTTGATGGTTATGGAATCAATGCATTTTGGTGTTGAAGTTGTAGAATCAGGAGGATTGACCCCACAAGCTAACAAAAGTCTCATGATATATTCATTATAGAAGAAATGAGGCCGGGTTGAATTATTTACCTTGAGAATTCCATCAAAAAGCATGTGAACCCATTTGATTTGGATTTCACCATAGATAGCATAGAGTGCCTTGAAGTTTTCTTTGTACACTGCATCATAATTTCCAAGTCTAGGAAAAAGAGAATGCATCAAGACCCGATGAAGTAACCTTGCTGTCGGTCGAAGTCCAATAGACTTAGTGCCATCACTATTGTCTTCTATAAACTGATGACTTGTACTATTTCGAGTGAAAACTTCGCAGAAGGTGGATGAAAATTCTTCGCCTCGATTTGGTATACCAAGTATAGAGGCAATTCTAGCATGAGTAAGAAAAATTTGCTTTCCACAGACCATAGACCAGATGACGCCGTTTGGATTATCAGGTTGATATTCATCAAGATTCATGTTGGCGTAAAATAATTTAATCATTAAATGATTTATCTCCACACTATTTGCCGAAAAATCTATCAATGGAGTAATGTTGGCATTATCGGCTAACCTCCGAACTCCGTAAGCCGTGAAATCATCAAATTTGATGAAAGATCCTGGATGAAACTTGTAATTTGTCATTTGATTCCATCGTGTTACAGCAATTGGAGTTTGAAGCCATTTTTTGACAGAGATGGTAAGAGATGAAGTTTCAGAGGTTGCTCCTTTCTTTGATTTCTTTTGAGGAGGAGCCATTGTGGGAGGATTTGTGATTTGGGAATTGAAGAATGGGAACTAGGGTTTGTGATTTGGGGTAAGAGAATAGTTTGAGTAGAGAGTGAATGAGGGTAGAGGGAAAAGTAACGTATAGGGTTATATAAAAAAAACTGAAAAATGCGTAACCGGTCGACCACCTGTTTTTGGCCGGTCGACCGTTTTCAACCAGAGAGCAAACGGTCGACCGGCTATAACAGGGGCGGTCGACCGGTCCTGGTCTGTTTGTGATATTTAAGTCTTTTTCAAGTTTTTATTATATATTAACCTATATATATATATATATTATATTTTATATGTAATACAAAATATAACCGTCATTACAAGAGATAGATAAATATATAACAACTATATATAAATCTAATGAGAAAGTTCGTCATTAGAATTATCGTTGTCTCCTTCAATACGATTCGACCCTGGACTCCATTGTTTCTGAGCTCCTTCATTCTTTTCATAGTTCCGATCCCATGAGTTAGGACTTTTAGATGTTGATGGCCTAGACGACATTGGTTCATGCACGTCATGTTTGTTGGAACCGCAGAAAAATGTTGCCAACTTTTCTAAAACAGACAACCGGGCCGACGTCCGTTGTTGCTCGTGATAAAGTTGACTTTGCCCGTAATGGAGTTGTCTCTGAAGATCTATCTGATGTTTCTGGTAGTGGTGTATCTCATCGATTTGAGCTTTGGTACGAGGAGAATAGAATAGTGTCCGCTTCACTCGTTTTGAATTTGGAGTTTTATCAGACATACAAGAGCATTGATGATGACAACTTGATTTTTGTTTTGGAGTTGTAGGAGAATAAAACTCCTCCGATTCAGAACTCGTAATTGAAATGTATGTTTCTTGAGCACATTTGTCACAAATATGAGCCATAGTGTACGTTGTATAGAATATTATGGTTTGATAAAAAGAAAGGATGAACAAAATATAAAATGTTTGCAAATTTATATATAAGTTTGTTATGTATAACCTATGGATGTGAGTTACTGAGAAATTTTAACCAAGAAAATATAAGCAGAATTTTTTTTTTTGTAAGTCTAAAAATAGCTTTTCTTTTTAAAACTGAATTTATAAGATAAGAAAGTAAAGAATGATCTCAAAAAAATAAGTAAAGTGAATTTAACCATTAAATAAAGCAATGGCTAATATTTAATATAAAAATAGGTTAAGTAAAAGATACGGTTACTAGGAGAAAAGACATTAGTTTAGTTTAAACAAAAATTATAAGAGAATAACCAAAAGAGAAGGTGTACATTAGTAATTGCTTAGTCAAGATTTTTTCTTGAAATTAAACCAAGCTCTCTTCGTAATCTAATAAAATTAGATTCGAGCAGCGGCTTAGTAAAAATGTCCGCTAATTGATTGTCAGTATGGACATATTCAAGACATATATTTCTTTTTTCAATATTATCTCGAAGAAAATGATGACGGATATCAATGTGTTTAGTTCGAGAGTGATTCACTGGATTTTTAGAAAGATTTATAGCACTTGTGTTATCACAGTATATAATAGAATTTGATAAATGAATATCAAAATCTTGAAGTGTTTGTTGCATATATAGTACTTGAGTACAAGCGAGAGCCGCTGATATATATTCAGCTTCACATGTTGATAGTGAAACACAATTCTGTTTCTTACTAAACCAAGAGACAAGTGATTTTCCAATAAAACGGCATGTACCACTTGTACTTTTTCTATCTGTTCGTGAGCCACCGAAATCAGCATCACTATATGATACTAATTCAAATGGACATTCTTTTGGATAGAAAAGACCAAAATCTTTGGTATTATTAAGATAACGAATTATACGTTTCACTGCTCGTAAATGTGATTCCTTTGGATCGGCTTGAAAACGAGCACATAAACAAACACTCATTAATATATTTGCCCAATAACTATAGTTAAGACCATTGAAAAATGGAGGTCTTTGTGTCGATTGACCTTCTGTGTAAGTGGTGTTTTGAGTGCTAGTACTTGCGTTATTTGCCATATTACAAGAATATATCAAATAACTGTGTTACGGTTATATGATGACCGTGCTCTGATACCAAATGAAAGTGCGGTGTGTATACAATTATATGTGCTAATATAGTATACACGGATCGTGTAATATGGATTACAATACAAATGCGGAAATAGATGATAATAGCATTGTAAATAGAAAATAGAAAAATCACACCAGAGATTTTTATACTGGTTCGGAGCACCGTCCTACGTCCAGTCCCAGACTTCTATCTGGATTTTCACTATTAACTACCTCGCTTCACCCGGAGGAACATGTTTACAACACCCGAACAACCGAACGGGATTTCACGCCTCTAATATACTGAGGACTTCAACACTTGCCTCTTACAACACAGAGGACTTCAACAAAAGAACAAATACAATTGTTGTTGACAACTTGTGTTCTTGAAAACACGGATTTGTCACTAGCAGTACACCCTTCCTATAATCTTATCCTCAAAGTATGCAATATGATGTTTTGAAAAGATTAAGGAAAGTATATTATTGAATCAAAGGATATCAAATAGTTTCAAAGATTCAATGAATAATTTAGAGATTTTATAATACAGAATTGAGATCAGAGATTAGATTAAAAGAATATATGAAATCGTTGTGCTTAATCAACGAATTGGATTAGTTTATATAGACAAGAATGGTTGTAACTCTTTGCCATTAAGAGATATGATCTTTGGTGAAAGATTAAGAGATGCAACCTTTGGAGAAGAGAAGTGTCTTTTGAAAAAATTGCATTCTGTTCAAAAATGGTCGACAGGCTAAAAAGTGACCAGTAGACAGGAATTCAAAATATATATACGTTATGTGCATGTGTGCACGTTCACTGTGCAATTTACACAGGAACGGTCGACCGCACCTATAATGACCGGTCGACCGGTCCCTGTAAAATTGCACAATGAATTGTGCAACTATATGCAACTATAATTTATTTGTATATATATTGATTTCCTTGATATGCATGATTATTTGAGGATAGATTTTAACAAATTTATTACTATTACAACAACAAATAATCAACCTATAATCTAGAGTACCATATATAGCTCTAATGACCTTGTTTTGTCGAACGCCTTTATTTCTTTGTCATAGATCAAAAAACTTCATAAAACTTGTGACTCAACAACTTCAGCGTTTGTAGATATATATAGTGTTCCGTTTTGTGTTCTCTAAGTCGTTTGTTTGGGTTGTATTGAGTTATAATAACTAGACAGGTGTTTATAACTGTCTAGTATGTTATGTATAATCTGTGTAACTTTGATAGATGTTGTATACTATGTACTATTTTATGTGATAATATAATTTATTCGTTCTACTATTGAGATTATGATGTTGTTTTCTTTCTTTCTCTCCATAGAAAGACGCGTCATCATTAAGAAAGAGAGGGATAGAAAAGAGAAAGATAGAGAAGAAAGAAAGAAACAACATCAGAATCTCAACAGCGGAACGAATGAATTATATTAATCACTTAAGATATTACATAGTGTACAACATCTATCAGATTTACATGGTTTATACAACACATACTAGACAGTTATAAACACCTCTAGTTATTACAACTCTAATACAACACAAACAAACGACTCTGAGATCAACACAGCGGAACCACCTGGATATCTACAAACGCTGAAGCCTCCTGCTCCATTGCTCCTTCAGAATTCGTCAAAGCTAACCGAAATCCCTTGGCTACTCGTAAAATTTTAAGTAGCCAAAAGTTTAAGAAAATAGAAGACAACCTCCAGGTCAGACATGGGTCTGGTGTGAGTAACAGGATAAAGTTGCTTAACTTTTGAAAACCTTTGGAAACAAAAGGTACCACGTAAGACTTCTCACACATAAACATGGGTAAGTTTTTACCTTGTGCTAACCAACACATTTGATAGGAAATCCAATGATATTATAATAGGGACTAGGGTTTTCAAATAAAATACAGAAATGGCTGGAATGCTTACATCTCACATTCTAACATAGTTGGGCGCTACTAAAACGTACGACACTTATTGGAGATTGGATTCCATACAATGGCAGGGCTAATGGGGTACTGCCCATTACAGTACGTGGCCTAAATCACCGTATCGAGGATCCACCCTATATCCCCTGCAACACAAGGCCGGAACCATCCCTTACTGGACAGTCCCAAACAAGGCAACCCCGGCAGTTGTTGCAATCAACTGCCCCACACAACCGAATATAAAGGGACTTCTAGATAGGGTAAGACCTTGTCCTACTTGGGTGCTACCCACTTAGTCTTGCTGCACCTCCCCTGTTTTAGCCATTCCCGGTTGATGAGGCTTGAGGCTACGATTACCTTTAGAGAACACATCTCTTAGAATGCTCATCGTCTATCTGACGACGTTCTGAAAGCATTCAATCCATACAAGTTTGTTTCGGGTTCGAACGAAATCGAAGGCATTATCTCATTACACTCATTTTGGAATCACCCTCAGAGTCAACGAGATAACCCTTGCACTCTGAATCTTCATCTTCACTTAAGATTCACGACCTATCGTTAATTTAGATCGATGTGGTTTTCGGATATCCAAATCTGGAAACCCGATCCCGATCTCATCGAAATCCAAAACGCCACCTTTTAGGTCCTAGTTGTTTTAAAGTTAAAAAAATTCATTCCGTTATCTATATTCACACAGATAGATAATTCACAATATCACAATAGATAATCCACATTATCATCATAATTCGACCAAAGCATCAATATCACACAACATCACATATCCCATATCAAAGATCTCAAACCATTCAAGGAAATCAATATCATCCATCCATACATAAGAAATGATTAATTAATCACACTATCTCTAATTAATTTAAAATGAATTAAATTAATTACTTCCATCTCTAATTAATTTAAAATAAATTAAATTTTCATCACATAAATCTTGCTTACTTAACCACTAATTAATTACAGATTACTTAATTAATCATCCTTTAATTATCCATTTAAATTAATCATCTTTGATTAATTATTCTCTAATTACATTAAGTAATTAGCCTTTAATTAATTACACAAATTAATTATCCTCAAACAATTATAGTAATTAACCATTAAGTACTTCATTAATTAATTGATTATAATTATTTACATTAATCCTTAATTAATTACATTTAATTAATTACTTTATAATCACTTATTATTGATTAATTACCCTTTAATTAATCAATCCTTAATTACATCATTAATTACATTAATGCTGACCCCTTAATTACTTCTTAATTAATTATTAACCATATTTAATAATTAATCTTTAATTATCTTTATTCATTAATCAACCTTGATTAATCATAATCAGTAATTAATTATCCTTAATTAATTACATCACTTAATTAACTTCAAATAACTTTATTAATTAATTCTTAAATTAATTACACCAAGTAATTAATTATTAATTACTTCCACTAAGTAATTTCCCTTCTTATTAATTACACAAGGTAATTAAACCCAAAACTACTTTCAATCTTCAATTAATTACATCCTATAATTACCATCACTAATTACTTCACTAAGTAATTATACATTAAGTAATTATATTAACCCATCATCCAATGATAATTTTAAATTAATTAAACTAATTAATTAACTTAAACTAATAACATTAATATAATTAATTACATTGAGTAATTAATTCCTCTAATTACTTTCATTATGTAATTATACTTAAACAATTTCCACAAATGATTATCTTTAATTAATTAATATAATTAATTATTAAAAATTAATTACATTAATTAATAATATAATAATTCCTAGTTAATGATCTTCATTAACTATTATTAATTCTTTAATTACTTTCCTTAAGTAATTATGCTTTAATTAACCATTATTAATTACAAAGAAATTAATTTTTAATTATCAATTAATTAATCTCTAATTACTTAATTAATTAAGTGCTTCACTGTAACTTAATTAATCATCAATTACATGATTAAATAAATTTATAATCATTAATTAATTTGGAAATTAAGGATCATTAATTAGATAATTAAAGATTATTAATTATCCAAGATTCCGTCACGGTCGGCACCTCTCTTAAGTCACCAGCACCTTCCAGACCCGATCGCACCTTCCCACGGCGATGAGATCGCCAGAATTTTGAACGGAAAACGTTCATTCCTAAATCTCTTTCAATCTAAATTGTTAAAAATCACAATTTAACCTCCAAAAACCTTATTTCTACAAGGTGAATCAACATGCATGCCTAAATCTTTGATTCAATTATATTAATTTTCCATAAAAATTAAGTTATCTACTGTAATATAAGTCTTACCTTCTACACTTTATATTGTCTAACATAATAATTTTTAAGATAATCTATATTCATAATCAAACATATTTTGTTTTGGTACCCAGTTCAAAAACTGACTAATGTCTTTGAAATTTTAAATAATGGCAAAATAGTTGTATAATAGAAATTAGTTATGGAGTAGTTGGAAGTTGGTAATTAATTCATAGAACAATTGTACAATAGTTAAGTAGTTCCAAAAATAATTGTAAAATAATCATAAGATAGTTTGGCTTTAGAAAGAAAGATTGTAGTAAGTAGCTTAGAAAAATAGATTTATATTAAAACAGTTTATTTTGAAAGTAGTCCAGAGTCAAACTGTTCATCCTCCCAATCTCCATTACCAATCAATTTCCCATCAAAATGATCAAATCCCAATTCAAGTTGAATTAACCCTAATTTCTTTCTATATTCAATTCAAATTCCATTTGAATTTACTTATTCAACTTTAATCATAATTTCAATTAATTCAAATAAATTTCAAATTGAACCAATATCAATTTCTAATCATTTTCAATTCCTGTTTGAATTAATCCTAATTCCCATTTGAATTTGAACTCATTCAAAATTAAGAGATGAGAAAGGAATAGAAAATGCATATATCTTATTCTGAAACTCTTCTCCAAATTCATGATTTTAATTTCAGTTTGAATCCATTTCAAACTTGTCTTTATTCAATTTAAATTTGGCTGTATTTCTATTACCACTTAATTCTTATTATTACTTTTAATTCAATTAATAAAATAAACAATTTCCTTAATATAATAGAAAATCTATTGCTCAATAAACTTATATAAGATTCAATTACTTTTGAAACCATTTAAAAACCTTTATATAAGAAAATAACAAGTATGCTCACTTATATATATATATATATATATATACACACATATAACAACACATTATCATTTGTTTTAGAAGAATAATTTGTCAATTCTAAGTAATTATATTAGGAGATTATCAAATAAATATTTATCCAGATATAAATATATTTATTATCAGATTTATTTGTTCGATTTACAAATCAGTATTCTATTAATTAGCCCAGTTATTATATCAATTACAGATGTCCAAACATCTGGGTTATCGCATTAAGTAATTAGCCTTAAATTAATTACCCAAATTAATTTAACTTCCACCCATTAATACACATTTGGATATCCGAAAACCACATCGATCCAAATTAACGATAGGTCGTAAGAGGATGAACTCGTTCAAAATTTGAGGACAAGTTTATATAACTGTCCAGCATTATGATATTGATTATGTTGTTGAATTGAGTTGTACTCTGATGATGCAATGTATAAATCAGTACAGATTTTCTTTGTATTTTAAAGTTATTGTTATATATTATATTTATGCCGCTGCGACTGTGAGATTCTGATGTTGTTCTATTTTCTTCTTCTACCTTCTTCTTCTTTTAACCCTAATGATTCGATTTTTCGGGCATCAAAAAAACGGGTTGTTACACTTGATAATTAATTACAATAAATATTAATTAATTGATTAAGGAATGATAATTAATTGTCGAGTAATTAATTTATTTAAATAATTAATGGTAATTAATTAAAGAATGATTAAGTAATTACTTAACCTGGACTAGTGATTAATCTAGTTTCAACTAATCAGATGATCAATTAACCTTACTTATGGATATTTGAATTGTGTTGAATGCTTTGAATTGTTGGTATCTCTATTGTGTGATGCTTTTTGATATGAATTGAGCTGACGAATGTAATTTATTTATTATATGTGATGAATTTATTTTTTCTATCTGTGATTCTGTGAATGAAGATAAGCGTTATAGATTATACCGCTTATCGATATTTATATGATTGAATTTGTGATGATTAACGTTGTTGCACTATTGTGTAAAACCCCTAGACTACACCGTACACACACAAATATGGATTGCACGAGGGAATTGGTTAAGTCATAGATTTTTGAAATGGTTTAAAATTGGATTTTGAATCCAAATGGTTTTGGAAATGGAATTGGGTTAAATATGAAAAGCTTTTGAAAAGAGTTTTTAAAGATAAAAGTTATTTTGAATAATTTGATAAAGTTTTGGAATTTAAACAGCTCTGATACCAAATGTAACGACCTAGGATTTTCGGGATCGAAAATATCAGGTCATTACATTTGGACTGCCCGTTTGGAAAATTGTGGGCACCCAGAGTTTAGGAAGGGAACAATAAACTCCAGGTCAGTCATGGGACTGGTATGAGCAAACAAAAATAGTTTTATCTTTAAAACAAACAACAACAAAAATTTAAAACATTGAAATCCGCAATGCTTTTTGGAAAATGAAACTGCCACAAGGCCTCCACACACATAATGCAAGCGCACACTCCGAGAAGTTTTCTCCTTATGACAGTCAAAAATGCTTGATATGCGAAAACCATTTGATATTATTATTAGTGCATGGTCCATAATGTAAATTAAAGACTGCAAACCATTTTCAAAAATCGGTGACTTAACCAATTTCCTCGTGCAATCCATACTTGTGTGTGTATAGTGTGGTCCAGCACAATAGTGCTACAGCATCAATCATCACAGTCCAAACACAATATAAATAAGCCGTATAATAAGCGGTATAATCCTATAACGCTTATCTTCCATACAAAGATTCATAGATAAATAATATACGTTTGTCACAGATAAAATAAATTACATTCATCACATCTTGAATTAAAACAATTCATATCACAAAGCATTACACATAAGAGATATCAACAATTCAACATTCAATTGTATTCAAACACCTATAAGTCAGATTAATTAATCATCTGATTAATTTAAATAAGATAATTGCTTATAAATAAACTACTAATTCCTGGTTAATTAATATTAATTAATTATAAATCTTATCATTAATTAATCTTTAATCATTTATTAATTAAACTTTAATAAATTAATTAACCTTTAATCATTAAATGATTATCCTTTAATTAATTTA
The DNA here is from genome assembly GCA_030765085.1 of Allium cepa. Classification (NCBI taxonomy): domain Eukaryota; kingdom Viridiplantae; phylum Streptophyta; class Magnoliopsida; order Asparagales; family Amaryllidaceae; genus Allium; species Allium cepa. The sequence goes on along the minus strand of CM060929.1, from coordinate 382,948,473 downwards.
TTATCCTTTGATTATTTTATCCTTAATTAATTATTCCTCAATTAATTATCATTTCTTAATCATTAGTTAATTAAATTAATTAACTATTCTTAATTAATTACTTAACTAACCCTTTATACTTAATTAATAAGTTAATTAATTATACTTAAATTTCATAATTAACTTAATTAATCTCAAATCATTAAAACCATAATTATCTTAAGATAAAATCTTATCTTATTTATGCCTTAATTATCATTAAAACATTACTCCCGAGTCAGACCGAGTATTACTGATTTTCAGGTAAGAACATTCTGGAGCTCAGGAGGCGAGTTGGATGGAAGGAACGTATGGAGTGTATCCGCTGTGATATTGTAGTTTATTTGGGACATGTGGATTGTATCTGTCCAGTATTTGCATATGTTGTAACTCTGATGTATTAAAGTGTAATTTAACAAGTACAGTTTTCCTTTGTAAACTGATATTATTGATATTATATTTTATCCGCTGCGAATGTCAGATTATGCTTTGGAGTTTCTGTTCTTCTTCTTCTATCTCTTTTCTTTCTTTCTCTAACTATCTGGATTTTTCGGGATCGAAAATTCTGGGTCTTTACATTTGGAATAATCATTTAACTTGATAATTTTAAAGTTAACAAAATTTAACTTCCTTAAAATAACTTAAAACATTATCAAGTAGAATTTGAAAAGCTAATTTCAAATTTGTAATTTAAAACTTAATAAATGGTGTAATTAAGTAAAGATTAATTATAATGTTAAAATGTTTTAAAAATGTTAATAGTAATTAAGGTATTTATAAGATAGTATTTTATCTTAAGATGATTAAGGTTATAATGTGAAGTTTAAAATTTGATATTATATTTTATCCACTACGAATGTGAGATTCTATGACTTGTTTTCTATTTCTTCTTCTATCACTTTTCTTCTTTTCCTAACTATTTAGAATTTTCAGGATCGAAAATTCCGGATCGTTTCATTTGGTATCTGATACCAAATGTAACGAACCTAAAATTTCGATCCTGAAAATTCCAAATAGTTAGGAAAAGAAGAAAAGAGATAGAAGAAGAAACAGAAAACCAAACTCAAAATGTCACACTCGCAACGGATAAAATATAATATCAAATAATATTATTTACACAAAGAATAATATATCAGTCAATTACATTTTTAATACATCAGAGTTACAACATTTCACAAAAACATTGGACAGCAATAATCAACATGTCCCAGATAACTACAATAATATATACAGCGGAATATTCTCCATACGTTCCTGCCATCCAGCTCGCCTCCTGAGCTCGAGAGCATCCTTACGTGGAAATCTGTAATACTCGGTCTGACTCGAAACATTCATCCTTAATTAATTACTCAAATTAATTATCCTATAATCACTTACATTGATTACTTATCCTATAATTAATCATACTCATTAATTAATTAACCCTTTGTTAGTTTTCTTAATCATTCAATCCTTAATTAATTACACTAAGATAACTCATTTTTATTAATCACTTCCTTAATTATCATCAGAATTTAATAACTATGGAATTAATCTTCATTAACTTGTAAATCAACAAAAGTCCTTATGTTTAATGATAAAACACTTCATCCTTCTTAATTATTATTTAATTTATTTCAATTTCAAATGAGAATCCAAAAATCAATCTAATCTTCAAATTTTAATTTATTTTCCATTTTTATCTTCAAAACCAATTCTCAGTTTCATAAATTATTGTTAATTACTTTATAAGAGTAATTAAGGGATTATTTAATGTGATGAGTGAAGGCTAATTAATTTGTGTAATTAATTACTTATTGTAATTAAAGGATAACTAATCAAGGATGATTAATTAAAATGGATAATTAAAAGATGATTGATTAATTGATTTGTAATTAATTAATGTTAAGTGAAGGTAACCCAAGTGATTAAAGATGAGTAATTAATTTAATTAGAGATAAATTAAATTAATTTTAGGAGTGATCAATCTTGCTTATCAATGATTGAATGAAGCTCAATGCCTTGAATTGGTTGATATCTCTGATATGAAATGTTTGTGATATGATATGTTTGAGTGGTCAGTAATAAATGTGGTTATCCATCAATGATGAATTACTGTGATAAAAAGTGACATCATATATTTAAAGCTTGAATTGTATTTCATTTGAATAACTTAGGTTAATATGATATGAGATTCAAAGAGACCAGAGTCGAGTATCATAAAACAACCGGAACCACTTCGATTTGTAACCTACAAAATTCTTTATAAATTGAATATGTGAAATTAAACAGGCTGGAATGGAATGAATTGTGTAATATGGATATTTTACCGAAAACTGTTGTGAGATAAATGTTGACAATGAGAACTCATAAAGGGTACGAGTTACCTTGATATTCACATATGTCATAGATTGGTATTTCATATTATATGGGTTACTTACGCTGGTTTTCAGCCTGACCCGGGTGTTACTTTGATGTAATGCTCAAGTCAGACCGAGTATTATAGATTTTCAAGCAAGGACATTCTGAAGCTGAAGTGGTGAGCTGGATCGTAGGAACATATGAAGTGTTTTCTGGTGTAATATATTGATATTTATCTGGTACAGGTTATTTTAATCTGTCCAGTGATTGTGAGATGATGTAACTCCGATGTATTAATGTAAATTAACTGAAACAGTTTTTTCTTGTATAACTATTATTTTATTTGATATTATATTTTGATCCGCTACGAATGTGAGATTCTATGTTTCATTTCTGTTTCTTCTTCTATCTCTTTTCTTGTTTCCTAACTTCGGGAATATTCGGGGATCCTTATTTTCAAATTAATTAACCCTTAATTAATTGATTTAAATCCTTAATTACTTAATTAATTAATCCTAAATTATTAATTAATTAAATTAATTAATTACCCTTAAATTTCCTTATTAATTAAATGAATCTCCAATTATTAAAACTTAATTTACTTTAAGATAAAAACATTATTCTTATTAATGGCTTGATTACCATTTACAATTGCATTTGAAAACATTTTACTTTAAATTTTAAAAATGCATTTGTAAATGATAATTAAGCTATTAATAAGAATAATGTTTTTATCTTAAAGTTAATTAAGTTTTAATCATTGGTAATTCATTTAATTTATAAGGAAATTTAAGGGTAATTATTTAATTTAATTAATTAATATTTTAGGATTAATTAATTAAGAAATTAAGGGTTTAAATTAATTAATTAAGGGTTAATTAATTTGAAAATTAAGGATCATTAATTAATAATCTATTATATATATTATTTCTACCTATTTATTTGGATACCTGTTCGGGTTTTCCAATGTAAGTTCTAGAGGTAGGGAGGTTAGCGATGTGATTAATAGATCATGGGTTATGGATGACTGATTGATATTGAATGCCTTAATGGTTTGATATCTCTGAATATGAGATATATACTTTTATGTAATATGGTTGTTTGGTTGAATTGTGATGATAATATGGATTATCTATTTGGGATGATGTGAATTATCTATTTGTGATAATGTGAATTATCTATCTATGTGAATATAGATAATAGAATTGAATTGTTTTGACTTTAAAACAACTAGACTTAAAAGATGTCGTTTTGGATTTCGATGAGACCGGGATTGGGTTTCCAGATTTGGATATCCGAAAACCACATCGATCCAAACTAATGATAGGTCATGAATCTTAAGTGAAGATGAAGATTCAGAGTGCAAGGGTTATTGTCATTAACTCTGAGGGTGATTCCAAAATGAGTGTAACGAGATAATGCCTTCGGTTTCGTTTGAACCCGAAACCTACTTGTATGGATTGAATGATTCAGAACATCGTCGGGTGGACGATGAGCATTCTAAGATAGATGTGGTCTATAAAGGTAATCGTAGCCTCAAGTCTCATCAACCGGGAATGGCTAAACCAGGGGAGGTGCAGTAAGGCTAAGTGAGTAGCACCCAAGTAGGACGAGATTTACCCCTGTCTAGAGGTCCCTTTTTATTCGGCTATGTGGGCAGTTGGTTGCAAACAACTACGGGGTTGTCTTGTTCGGGACTGTCCAATAAGAGATGGTTCCGGCCTCGTGTTGCAGTGGATTTAGGGTGGATCCTCAGTACGGTGATCTAGGCTACGTACTGTGACGAGCGGTACCGCAGTAGCCCTGCCATTGTATGGAATCCAATCTCCAATAAGTGTCGTATGTTTTAGTTGTGCTCAATGATGTTGGAAAGTTAGATGTAAGAATTCCAGCTATTTCTGTATTTTATTTGAAAATCCTATACCCTATTATAATATCATTGGATTTTGTATCAAATGTTTTGGTTAGCGTAAGGTAAAAACTTACCCATCTTTATGTGTGGGGAGTCTTACGTGATACTTTTTCTTTCAAAGGATTTTCAAAAGTTAAGCAACTTTAACATGTTACTCACACCAGATCCATGTCTGACCCGGAGTTTATCTTCTATATTCTTAAACTCTTGGGTACACAAATTTTTATGAGTAGCCAAGAGATTCAGGTTAGCTTTGACGAATTATGAAGGAGAAATGGAGCAGGAGGCTTCAGCGTTTGTAGATATATATAGTGTTCCATTGTGTGTTCTCTAAGTCGTCTGTTTGAGTTGTATCTTGTGTTGTAATAACTAGACAAGTGTTTATAACTGTCTAGTATGTGTTGTATAAGCTGTGTAACTCTGATAGATGTTGTATACTACGTACTATATTATGTGATTAATATAATTTATTCGTTCCTCTATTGAGATTCTGATGTTGTTTCTTTCTTTCTTCTCTATCTTTCTCTTTTCTATCCCTTTCTTTCTTAAAGATGATGTGTCTTTCTGTGGAGAGAAAGACGGGTCGTCACATTTGGTATCAGAGCTATATGAAACTCACTGAATTCCATTCTTCCAAACTGGAAATTCAATCCTGAAAACCAAAGCACTAATCCTCACAAAAACACAGAAGAGATCCAAAATACCTCGGAGCTAACTTCCCAGTCTTACCAAACCTCATAGCTCCTTTACTGTGATGGCAACGTAACCCTATAGCTCCAGATAGTTAGGAAAAGAAGAAAAGAGAGAAGAAGAAGAAGAAGAAATAGAAACCAAACTCAAAATCCCACATTCGGAGCGGATAAAATATAATATGAAATAATATTATTTACACAAAGAAAACTGTATCAGTCAATTACATTTTAATACATCAGAGTTACAACATTTACAAAATCACTGGACAATTAAGATTAACTTGTCCCAGATAAATAACAGTACACCATAGCGGAATACACTCCATATGTTCCTATCATCTAGCTCGCCTCCTGAGCTCCAGAACGTCCTTACCTGAAAATCTATAACACTCGGTCTGACCCGAGCATTACATCAAAGTAACACTCGGTCCAGGCTGGAAACCATCGTGAGTAAACCCTATACAGTTTGAAATACTAAGTTTAAATCATAAAGAAAAGCCCGAGGTAACTCGTACTTCACCACGGGTTTATTACTTGTTATGCTTAACACTTATTTCACAAATCGATCCGTAAGTACCTTTACTTAGTTTAAATGGTCCAGTTTATTTAAATCAATCCCATTTTAGCCTATTGATTTCATATATCAAATCTATAAAGAATCGAAGTGGTTTCGGGCTAATACTCGACCCTTGTCTCTTCGACCCCAATGTCATCTTAACCCAAGTTATACATGTGAAATACAATTAAACTTTAAATACAAGATGTCACTTATTACATAGCAATTCATCATCGATAGATAACCATGTCATCACTGTCCACTGAAACATATCATATCACAAAACATTTCATATCAGAGATATCAACAAATTCAAGGCATTTAACATCATCCAATCATTCATAAGCAAGATTGATCATTTCCAAAATTAATTTAATTTATCTCTAATTAAATTAGTTACTATTATTTAATCACTTAGATTACCTTTGCTTAACATTAATTAATTGCAAACTAATTAATTAATTATCCTTTAATTATCCATCTTAATTAATCACCCTTGATTAATTATCCTTTAATTGCAATAAGTAATTAACTCTTAGCTAATTACACAAATTAATTAACCTTTACCCATCCATATTAATTACATTGATCTGTAATTAATTACTCAAATTAATTATCCTACACATTGATTAATTATTCCATGATTAATCACACTCCTTAAGTAACCCTTAATTAATTTCCATAATTAGTCAATCCTTTAATTAATTACAATAAGTAATTAATTCTTAATTACTTTCACTAAGAAATTATCATTAAATAAATCACATTTCGAAATCTCCCATTTATTTCCTTCCTTATTAAATGACATCAAGCAATTATTCTTTAACCACTTCCATAATCATAAATCAATTTCATTAAATGATTAATATTTAATTAATTATCATTAAATTAATTACTTTAATTAATTAATCACATTTACAAATCAATCCTTAAAATTGAATACACAAATTACTTAACCTTTATCAATTTTCTAATGATTAAATTAATTAATTATTTCCTTAATTGATTTAATCAATTAACCATCCCTAAAACATTAAATAATTAATACTTTATTAAATTTCATCATTTAATTTATTCTTAAAAAACATATAGGATTAACCCATTATATGATTATCTAATTAACACAGTTTGAAAATATTTTAAAACTTTGGTAACTCGTTTTAAACTTGTTAATACTTTGTTTAAAAACTTGGAGAATTTGACTCCACGAGAAATTGAACAAAAAGCTGCCGAATTGGCCTATTTCCTGCGCGTACCAAATGAAGTTTTTTTTATTAGTATTTATTAATTAATATTAAGTAGTATTTAATTAAGTAGTATTTTGAATTTTGAGTCTTTTTTCTCAATTTAGTTAATTATTTACCCTAGTCTCTCCCGAGACGTTTCCCGTTCTTCCTGCTTCGAGAAAAACTCAAGCATTCCCGAGCTTAAACCCGAGCCCGACCTTCTTCCCCAAATCAATCTACCCAGATGCACGAACCGTACACATGCACGTGTACATCGACCCTGATCGCCGACAAACAACGTTCTGTTATCCAACAAGTCAACTTCGATCTCGGCAGCCCAATGCGATCACCCAGATCGTGATATCACTCACGAATTGAAAATCGAGCACTCGAACGAAACTGCCGCAAACCCAAATGGCCAAAACCGCCACTAGTCATCACCTCCGACCACGAAATCACCCATCGATCTATCAGAAGCTACGCCATAACTTCCAGCTTCGCTTTACCCTATCGCGATCGCCCCCGATTCCATCCTGATGTCACAACCCATTTTGAAGTATCAACGACAAAAGTCAGGGTATTAACCCTACTTCACCCTTCTCTGGTCATCACGGCCAATGATAAATCATCGGAGTATTTTTCCAGCATTCGTCAACACCATGACCACCTCCAGCCTAAACATCATCCCCTCGTTCACCGCCGATCGACGGCAATCGACCAAAATGGCCCAAACGTTCAACTTGAGAATACCCATCAAATGTCAAACTAAAAATCATGATATACATATAAAAAACCATGATTTTCTATCACGAATACAATCTTGCAATCCAATCTTAAAATTAAATTTATAATTTTTTGACCCACGTATAAATTTTACTGTTATTTATAAAATTTCGAGTCAAATATTTAATATAAATTCCAGAACTTATTCTTAGTAGTGATATTGCATGATTTCAATCACTTTTCATTTATAAATCAAAGGCTAACAGTGATTCAATGATGAGGACTTGGATTTTTTCTAGAAATAAAAAACCTGTAATTATAACAGAGCTTATATTGTATATACACGGGCATTCAATACTTATATACATAGAGGCATTCATCTCAATCCAAGTATTCAGGCTAGCAACATGGTTTTCATACATACATCCAAATGAAATCCAGAATTAAAACTGTTTTTAAAAAAAAAATGTTTACTCACCCTGAATTAGCAGAGAAGCTTGTAATTTAAAATCTGGAAATGCATTTAAAACTGGAAATTTGCAAATCTGGAATCTTTTGAAAACTTGATTTTGAACTGAATTTGTTTTTAAACTGAATCTTTGAAGTTGAAATGGTCGTGCTTGATGATTTTGCTACAGGTTGTAGATTTTGAAAATTTGATTGCTGTTGATAAAACTGAGCTGATTTCTTGCTTGAATATTTAGTTGAACTTTGATTTGCTTGAAGCTTGTTCTTGAATCAGGTTGGAGATGCTTTTGGTTTTGATTATTTCTTTTCAGATTTTGGTTTTTGGTTAATATAATTTTTTTTCCAGTTTCGGTTTCTTAGGTGTTGGAAAAATGAGAAAAGAAAATGAATATATGTATGTGTATAACCTTATAATCCTTTGCATAAATATTAAAAATAAATGACACTTGTACTTCAAACTAACACTTGTTAATTCAAGATATACTAAGCTAACAAATGTCAATATAGTTATCCTTAGCTTCCGCTTGTGCTTTATATATTTACAAGTATTAAAACTTATTTTAAATATTTCATAAATTTTATGTGTTTAAACATTCTTTTATTTAATCTATATTTACTTTAAAAGAAATTAAAATAAAAACCCAATTTAAACACTTATAATTAATTATATATACACACACTAGCCTTTAAAATATAGAATTTTAGAACCAATTTATTCTAAGAGGTTTGAATTTCAAATCCAAACCTTATTTTCCATCTACTAATATATATAAATACATACAAAAACAATACATAATTTATTTGTTTTTGAAAAGATTGTAGGATCTAGATTAACCCTAGAGGGGGGGTGAATAGGGTTATAGCAAATTTCCTCGATTTAAACACAGAAATAAACTACAGAAATAAATATGCAGTAAAGTAAATCACACACAAAATTTACCCAGCTTCGACAACCCCTGCCTACTGCTGCATTCACATATTTCTATTAGAATTAAACAGTATCACGCTTACAAACACTCTACTAGACTCGCAGACCCTTTTGCTCCCACTCACAAACACTCTAATAGACTCGCACACCCTGCTCCCGCCTATAGAGTTTCACTCACTCGCAAACACTGCTCCCACCTATAGAGCTTTGCAAACTCGCACTCCCTGCTTACTGAACTAACTCTAAATAGACAATCTGACACTACCTAATCCCTAGGTGGTGATTTAAAAATTCTTCAACTCGAAAAGAAAAACAAACTTCAAAATTAAAACCGGAGCAAAAATTAAACTACAACTTGAATGCGTAATTTTTGCTCAAAATAAAATAACTAAAAACCCCTTTATAATTGAACTCTAAAACTTAAGCCCTTTTATAATTAACAAAGGCCGGCCCCTTGTTTTTTTTATTAACCCGATCCACTTTGGCTTTGACCCGTTCCTTCTTTTGCTTGTAAAAATGTCGGCCTTTCTTTGTCGAATTAGGGCTTCGGCTTCTTTCTCGAATTAGGGCTTCGTTCTGATGATCGATTCTCTGATTTGTGACCGATGGCTTGCGTCGCTTGTTCTCTGATAATTGATTCTTGTTACTAGCTCGTTCTCTGGTGATCGATTTGCATTGACAGTTCGTTCTCTGATGATCGAGTTGTTGATGATTCGGTATGTTATTTCTTTTCGTTGCTGGTTTTAATGATTTTCTTGGCTCTATAACTCGATGTCGATGATGATAGTATGGGGTTTGTATTTATATGAATTCAAATCAATTGATTCGTTCGTATTCACTTGCGACTTCATCACTTTCCTGATTTGTTGCAACTTTGATACGCACGGCTTCTATTCTGTAGCGTTCGATTGCCTTGAGTCACACGGCTTTAACTTTTGCACGTTCGATTCTTTTTGTATAAAGAAAACAGAAACTTTCCCTTTTTAATTTTGCTGACTATTTCAAAGAATAATGATACGAATTTGATACTTTCGTGAATTCGAATTGGACTTGGTCTACTTGTAATCTCTGGTATTTTATTGCTGACTTTTTCATTCGGCAACAACTTGCTTCGAATTGCATTTTGTGCATACTGTACTCGGTCGAGTTCATCCCCATTCTGTAGACCTGAACCTTGCATTTTATACAAAAGTATATGCTCACTATCTTCTGTTCACCTGCATGTTTACTGTGACGTTGGTCTTCATGTACTTGATATTGCAGTCTTCTTCGAACTGTCTTCATGTCTTGTTTCATGTTGCAACTGACTTGTGTCTGCATTGTATTTATGATTTTGTATGCTAGTAACTATGGTTTAATATTGCTTCACCATGTCACTTGAGGTCTTGCAGTTTGGTTTATTGATGCATTCATGTACACTGGTCGTTTCTGCTATGTTATCTTCACTGCTGCCACTTTGTAGTTGCTCTGCACTTTGGTGGCTCTGGCTTGTTTATCTGAACTTGTTGCATATATCACTGAGTTCTTATTTCATATGCTTGCACTACTTCTCTTTGGTCATGTCTGATGGCATTTCTTTTGTGGTCTTTGTTGTTGGCATTGTCTTCATGCCTGACTTGTTCTTTGTATCTATAGTTTGCATTACTGGTGCACATTATATCATGGTGTACATGTTGCCTTGTACTTGATTTTCTTGTTGAGACCTCTGGTATGCTGCAAATTGTCACTGTATTGGTTCGAGTCAGTTTGCATGGTCACTTATGCAGTTTGAAGCTTGCCACTGACTTTGGTTCTTCGCTTGCATCGTTGTAGTTGCATTTATGTCACGTAGTTGCATACTTTGACTTCACTGAGTCATTTGGAATTGGTCTGTTGTGATTTGTCGAAGCTTTGAACTGTTTGCAACTTGACACTGTTGTACACTTGCTCTTGTTGGTGTTGCTATGCAGTTGCTATGGTCTCTGTTCTTACTGTTACTTCCTTTGTGCATTGCCTTACTGACTCGATTCCTTTCATGTTTGTTGCCACTTTACTTTGTATTACTGCCCTTGTGTCTGGTCTTTTCATTCATGTTGCAACTGCACTCATGATGGCTGTTCATTTGTATTCTGGTCAGTCTTGTACTGTCCACTGCCTTGTAATCTTGAGTTGCAGTGAGCTCAACATTGTTGTTTACTTTACCACTGACTTGATGCTGCATACATGTTTGTTGCAGTCCCTTTTTGCTGTTGCTATCCACATTGAACTGCCTTTGATGCACTTTTGAACTTTGTTGCATTCATGTCTTCGACTGTTTGGTCTGAACTTGACGTTGCAGTTTGTAGCTGTTGACTACATCACCATATATCAATTGCTCGGCCTTTGGTTTCATGTGAATTGAGTTTTGACCCTTTGTTGTTCATTTGGGCTGTTGGACTTGTTGTACATTGCATAGTGCATTGCCTTGTTTGTTGTGATTGTGTTTGCACACTTGCTATTTTTGACTGCGCACACGAGTTGGCGAGGCAGTGCATACGTGTATGAATGTACACGTGTGTATTGCAGCCACTTATGGTTACATGTCCCTGTAATATCTATATGCACGACTTTGTGATGAAAACAAGTGTGAATGATGACGAACAACCCAAATAACTGAGGCAAACCATTTTTTCAAAAATCGTATTTCATTTTATATTGCAAAAATATTTCTTTTTCAATTTTACTGCGTTAGTGAATATTTTTGCAGATTTCTCAGATGCTGGATTTAAACTGGAATGCAGTTGAAAACAAAATACGAGTGTGAGTGATATGTAGTGAGGTTATCAATGTAAAAATATTTGTGATGTAATCGTGATGTAATCAAAAATGTATATGTATAGTGAGAGCATGAATTTGTACTATTCAAGATTGTAATAAATATTTGTTTGAATAAAATTTCTGTTTGAATTCAAAATCTGTGTAACTTATTCTGTTTGAATTCAAATTCAAATTCTGTGTAATTTATTTTATTCAACAAATATTTATTTAATCTATGAAAAACAAAATAGTACATTACCAAATACATTTAAATGAATATATATGTTTATTATCATCAAACAAAAACATACAAGCGCATATTCAACAATCTCCCCCTTTTGATGATAACAAACATATATTTAAGATTTTGTACATGTGTTAAATGTATTTGATCAATGACATACTTTAATTGCTCCCCCTATTTAAATGCTTCCTCTCTACATGATGCTCCCCCTACATATATGCATACAAATAGAAATATATTCAAATGAGCCCTAGATGCATATGGAAAAATTATTTGACCTTTGCTTGATTCTATTTGATAAAATCTTAACTTTTCTCTTCCCCTTTAGTTATCAGCAAAAGAATAATAGTGTGAGAGAAAAATAGAGATAAAGTGATTGATATTAATCCAACATTAAACTAAAATTGAATATAAATATTAAACTTCAATAAGAATCAAACAAAAACCATAACTACCTTTGTTAGGCGCATATTCCACTTTTAGAAATGATGGAAATTGATGTTCATATAAAATCATACAGTTGAATCTTCTTGTGGTATTTATATCAGGAATTTGAATATCTACTAATCATGCATAACCGTTAGGACTTTTAAATGAGATTAGTAGTATTCGAATTTAATTTTAAAAATGAAATCAAGTATCTTCTAACCACGCATGACCGTGAGGACTTTTAAATGGGATTAGAATCAACTTGTCTATTTAAGCAATTTAATTTTGATATGCGTTCCATACATGCATAACCGTAAGGACTTTTAAATGAGCATGGAAGCACATGATCAAAAATCCAAGTAATTCACCCATCCATAACCTTGAGGACTTTTAAATGAGAGTGAATACTTTGGATATTTATTTATTTATTTTTTAAAAAAAATATGACATGAAAAACAAATGATTCCTGATTATAGTACCACATATCGACAAACTATATTGAATATTTGATAAAACATGGTCGATAGAAATAATGATAGATATAGAAATGGTCATGGAATCTTTACCCAACAAAAAGTTTTATAATTCTTGTTTTAATTCCTAAAGAAATTTTCCAAATATACTCTCTTGAGTAATGTATGTTAAATATCAACACTCATCACTTTTTCAATCACTATTTATCTCTTTGATAATTAGTAGGGAGTCGGATCAGTCAAAATTTGTCATTTAAAATCAAATAAAAATGACTAATCTGAAAATATGGTCAAACAATTATTTTCTCGAAGGGGTTATATGAGAAAAAAAAATTCTGCTAAATGGAAAAAATTATTTCAAGTGAAAAATATGCAGATATTTTCTTTGAAAAACGATGCAACAAATGAATGTTTCAAAAATTAATCACGTTACACTAGTAATTTCTCTATCAACTATATTACCAGTGTAATCTGCATCTGAATTTAAATTTCACTCAATATTCACTCGTTGGATGTCAAAGACCAGATTGTGAAATTTCAACAAACTATTTCAAAATGAGATTTGAAATGAAGCCATGTTCACACTCAAACAAATATCATGGTGTTAATTTCAGAAACCATAGGATAAACAATTATATTCATGTGTAATCAACAGTCAGTCAACATCATAATTATTTCAAAAACAATTTCTTGAAGCTTCAATAATTTCTTAAAATCCTTTTTCACATGAATTTGAAATCGTGCAAATTTACAAGCAGTGACCAAAATGTCAAAATATATCTAAGTGTAGCATGAGTAATCAAGGATCAATAAAATACCATCATTTGACCATATTAAGTTCAATGATGAAAGGATGGTTGGTCTACTTTTGAGCACAAATCAAAGTAAGAACAAGTCAAAAGAAAAATCATATCAATAAGTCAGAATTAAAGACATCACATCATTATCACAATTTTGGCTGATTTAATTCAGAATATGGTGCAGATTATCACATTTAATATACCTTCACCTGTTTTACCTTTACGATAATTTCTCGTGATTGCCCATTGTGATTCTGTCACCTTTATACTAGGCTAAGGAACTTTGCTATGTTGCCCGTTGTGTTTCTGGAACAGCCAAAATCCAGAGAACACCGTTGTTGTTCCTTAGCCTGCCACCACACCTACACGATGAAAGATTTTTGTGACCTATTTCTAGGTCCATGATTGTTAGTGGAAGAAACATTATGAATAAACAAACCCTTTGGAACCCAAACTTGTTTAGTCCTTTTATTCTTGTTCCAATAGACATGAAATTTGTTTGTAGAATTCTTAGGAACCCAAACTTGTACAAATTTTGTGTTCTTGTTCCTATGACTACAATTTTCAACATGATGTCCAATTATTTCACATTTATCAAAGATACTTTTCCCTTTTGCATTATCCTCAGCTTGTGTTTTCCCAAAACCAAGTCCTTTTCTATTGTTAGCAAAAATTTGATTTCCCAATAACATGTTGAAAGATTTTTCGCCTCTTGAAAAGTTATTCAAAGATTTCTCAAGATTTTGGACTTTGGTTTTTAGTGTTGTATTTTCAGTGACAAGTGAGGTGCATCGATTTATAAAATCCTTTTTCCTAGTGTCGATGGTTTCCTTAAGATTCAAGTTTTCTTTTTCAAGATTCTCAGAGTTATTCTTAAGTCTCGTCAATTCTGAATCTAAAACTTTACATCTTTTACATTCTAGGTTTTGAATATTTTCAAGTTCAGTTTCTAACCTAAAATTTTTACGAGCAAGTTCTCTTCTATCAGTTTTCAGTTTTTCAATTTTAGATTCAAGAGCATCAACTACTTTAGTAAGATCAGAACACATAAAAACAAGATCTCTATAGGAATACTCACCTACCTCACTAGATTCCTCTGAGCTTGAATCTGAATTTGATTTCGCCATAAGACACAAGTTAGCCTCCTCTGAGCTGCTATCCGAAGCTTCTTCTCCTTCTTCATCATCCCAATTCGCTGCAAATACCTTCTTCGTCTTTTTCTTTCCTTTGTTGTTTTTGAGAAGTGGACATTTTGGTTTGATGTGGCCAGGCTTGTTGCAGTTATAACATGTCAGTTCACTATCGGAATTTTCGGAATCTTTTGACCTATTGCCCTTTGTTTTCTTCTTGCGTGGCTTGAATCTAGACCATCTTCTAAGATTATTGACAGCCATTGCAAGCTCTTCAATTGGATCTTCTTCATCGCTTTCTTCTTTGCTCTTTAAGGCAATCGTCTTCTTCTTTGGTTCGGAGTTGTTGCGTTCTTCCTTTGCTTTTAACTCAAGCTCATATGTCATCAAGTTGCCAATCAACTCCTCCATGCTTAGTTTGCTCAGATCTTTTGATTCTTGGATTGCTGTGACTTTTGCCTCAAAGTTCATTGGTAAAACTCGTAGTATCTTCCGCACAAGCTCTACCTTAGTGAATACCTTCCCAAGCGCTCTAGCATTGTATACCAAGGTTGAAAAACGTCCAAACATATCCTTTATGCTCTCGCCTTTGTCCATCACAAAGTTTTCGTATTCGTTGCTGAATAGGGCTAGCCGAGACTCCTTGACTTGAGAAGTTCCTTCGTGTGTCACCTCCAAAGTATGCCAAATTTCCTGTGCTTTTGTACAATGAGAAATTCTATTAAATTCATTTTTATCAAGAGCACATATCAAAGCATTCATGGCTTTAGCATTTGTCGTTTTCAATCTCTTATCGTTAGCATCCCACCTATCCTTAGGTTTAGGAATCTCAGTATCACCAACGATTATAGTGGGAGGTTTATAGCCAGTTTCAATAATATCCCAAACATCATAATCAACGGAACTAAGATAAATACTCATCCTAACTTTCCAATAAGCATAATCGTTCCCGTTAAACATGGGTGGCCTAACGATAGATTGCCCCTCAGAAAAAGCATTATTTTGTAGACTCATGACTCTAGAGTTAAATAAAAAATATACCGGGCTCCGATACCACTTGTAGGATCTAGATTAACCCTAGAGGGGGGGTGAATAGGGTTATAGCAAATTTCCTCGATTTAAACACAGAAATAAACTACAGAAATAAATATGCAGTAAAGTAAATCACACACAAAATTTACCCAGCTTCGGCAACCCCTGCCTACTGCTGCATTCACAGATTTCTATTAGAATTAAACAGTATCACGCTTACAAACACTCTACTAGACTCGCAGACCCTTTTTCTCCCGCTCACAAACACTCTACTAGATTCGCACACCCTGCTCCCGCCTATAGAGTTTCGCTCACTCGCAAACACTGCTCCCGCCTATAGAGCTTTGCAAACTCGCACTCCCTGCTCACTGAACTAATTCTAAATAGACAATCTGACACTACCTAATCCCTAGGTGGTGATTTACAAATTCTTCGACTCGAAAAGAAAAACAAACTTCAAAATTAAAACCGGAGCAAAAATTAAACTACAACTTGAATGCGTAATTTTTGCTCAAAATAAAATAACTAAAAACCCCTTTATAATTGAACTCTAAAACTTAAGCCCTTTTATAATTAACAAAGGCCGACCCCTTGTTTTTTTTATTAACCCGATCCACTTTGCCTTTGACCCGTTCCTTCTTTTGCTTGTAAAAATGTCGGCCTTTCTTTGTCGAATTAGGGCTTCGGCTTCTTTCTCGAATTAGGGCTTCGTTCTGATGATCGATTCTCTGATTTGTGACCGATGGCTTGCGTCGCTTGTTCTCTGATAATTGATTCTTGTTGCTAACTCGTTCTCTGGTGATCGATTTGCATTGACAGTTCGTTCTCTGATGATCGAGTTGTTGATGATTCGGTATGTTATTTCTTTTCGTTGCTGGTTTTAATGATTTGCTTGACTCTATAACTCGATGCCGATGATGATAGTATGGGGTTTGTATTTATATGAATTCGAATCAATTGATTCGTTCGTATTCACTTGCGACTTCATCACTTTCCTGATTTGTTGCAACTTTGATATGCACGGCTTCTATTCTGTAGCGTTCGATTGCCTTGAGTCACACGGCTTTAACTTTTGCACGTTCGATTCT
Organism: Allium cepa; assembly: GCA_030765085.1. Taxonomy (NCBI): domain Eukaryota; kingdom Viridiplantae; phylum Streptophyta; class Magnoliopsida; order Asparagales; family Amaryllidaceae; genus Allium; species Allium cepa. The sequence continues at coordinate 382,931,639 of CM060929.1, read as the reverse complement.
TTTTGTATAAAGAAAACAGAAACTTTCCCTTTTTAATTTTGCTGACTATTTCAAAGAATAATGATACGAATTTGATACTTTCATGAATTCGAATTGGACTTGGTCTACTTGTAATCTCTGGTATTTTATTGCTGACTTTTTCATTCGGCAACAACTTGCTTCGAATTGCATTCTGTGCATACTGTACTCGGTCGAGTTCATCCCCATTCTGTAGACCTGAACCTTGCATTTTATACAAAATTATATGCTCACTATCTTCTGTTCACCTGCATGTTTACTGTGACGTTGGTCTTCATGTACTTGATATTGCAGTCTTCTTCGAACTGTCTTCATGTCTTGTTTCATGTTGCAACTGACTTGTGTCTGCATTGTATTTATGATTTTGTATGCTAGTAACTATGGTTTAATACTGCTTCACCATGTCACTTGAGGTCTTGCAGTTTGGTTTATTGATGCATTCATGTACACTGGTCGTTTCTGCTATGTTATCTTCACTGCTGCCACTTTGTAGTTGCTCTGCACTTTGGTGGCTCTGGCTTGTTTATCTGAACTTGTTGCATATATCACTGAGTTCTTATTTCATATGCTTGCACTACTTCTCTTTGGTCATGTCTGATGGCATTTCTTTTGTGGTCTTTGTTGTTGGCATTGTCTTCATGCCTGACTTGTTCTTTGTATCTATAGTTTGCATTACTGGTGCACATTATATCATGGTGTACATGTTGCCTTGTACTTGATTTTCTTGTTGAGACCTCTGGTATGCTGCAAATTGTCACTGTATTGGTTCGAGTCAGTTTGCATGGTCACTTATGCAGTTTGAAGCTTGCCACTGACTTTGGTTCTTCGCTTGCATCGTTGTAGTTGCATTTATGTCACGTAGTTGCATACTTTGACTTCACTGAGTCATTTGGAATTGGTCTGTTGTGATTTGTCGAAGCTTTGAACTGTTTGCAACTTGACACTGTTGTACACTTGATCTTGTTGGTGTTGCCATGCAGTTGCTATGGTCTCTGTTCTTACTGTTACTTCCTTTGTGCATTGCCTTACTGACTCGATTCCTTTCATGTTTGTTGCCACTTTACTTTGTATTACTGCCCCTGTGTCTGGTCTTTTCATTCATGTTGCAACTGCACTCATGATGGCTGTTCATTTGTATTCTGGTCAGTCTTGTACTGTCCACTGCCCTGTAATCTTGAGTTGCAGTGAGCTCGACATTGTTGTTTACTTTACCACTGACTTGATGCTGCATACATGTTTGTTGCAGTCCCTTTTTGCTGTTGCTATCCACATTGAACCGCCTTTGATGCACTTTTGAACTTTGTTGCATTCATGTCTTCGACTGTTTGGTCTGAACTTGACGTTGCAGTTTGTAGCTATTGACTGCATCACCATATATCAATTGCTCGGCCTTTGGTTTCATGTGAATTGAGTTTTGACCCTTTGTTGTTCATTTGGGCTGTTGGACTTGTTGTACATTGCATAGTGCATTGCCTTGTTTGTTGTGATTGTGCTTGCACACTTGCTATTTTTGACTGCGCACACGAGTTGGCGAGGCAGTGCACACGTGTATGAATGTACACGTGTGTATTGCAGCCACTTATGGTTACATGTCCCTGTAATATCTATATGCACGACTTTGTGATGAAAACAAGTGTGAATGATGACGAACAACCCAAATAACTGAGGCAAACCATTTTTTCAAAAATCGTGTTTCATTTTATATTGCAAAAATATTTCTTTTTCAATTTTACTGCGTTAGTGAATATTTTTGCAGATTTCTCAGATGCTGGATTTAAACTGGAATGCAGTTGAAGACAAAATACGAGTGTGAGTGATATGTAGTGAGGTTATCAATGTAAAAATATTTGTGATGTAATCGTGATGTAATCAAAAATGTATATGTATAGTGAGAGCATGAATTTGTACTATTCAAGATTGTAATAAATATTTGTTTGAATAAAATTTCTGTTTGAACTCAAAATCTGTGTAACTTATTCTGTTTGAATTCAAATTCAAATTTTGTGTAATTTATTTTATTCAACAAATATTTATTTAATCTATGAAAAACAAAATAGTACATTACCAAATACATTTAAATTAATATATATGTTTATTATCATCAAACAAAAACATATAAGCGCATATTCAACAAAGATAAATTTTGCCCATTTATTTAAAAGATTATGTTAATATGTTTACTAGGATTATATTTCCATAATGAATTTATATATGTATATACTAAAGATTTTCATCATTATAGAGTTTACACATATCTGTTTATATAATTAATAATTTACTATAAGATTCATTATTTTAATTCAACTATTATAGTGTCAAATCCACCTATATATACATCCAAACATCTTTAATTATCAACTTTTATTTGTTTTTAATTTACAAATTATTATTCTAGTAAATTAAATCCTGCTAATTACCAAATTAACAGATGTCCAAAAATCTGGGTAATCACATTCCTCCCCTCTTTGAATCTTTTCGTCCTCGAAAAGGAACAAGGCCAGAATTTATTCTATAACTTAGAATCAGATAATTTATTCTTTGATCATTTTTAAAACACTTTTTAAAATATATATAATAATACTAAAATAGTTTTTATATAACAATATTTTTGTAACTCGATGTTTCAACAAGTCCGTCCTCGTTATAATAGAAATTCGGTCATACGTTGACCAGGCGTAAGACTGAAAATCTATAAGTACTTAGCAGACAAATTTTCCACACCCAATGAAAATACTTGGAAAATAATTTTATTGAAAATATAGAAAACATTTTTGAAAATAGAGGAAATATCTTTGGTGAGAATGCTCTGGAAATCATCACCCCCATCCATGGTTGCAGTAACATTCCAAGGTTACGTTGCCATCGCAGCAAAAATCCATGTAACTGTAGGCATTCCACGCCCCTCGATTACGCCATAGAACCCACCACAGATCGCAGTTATATTTCAGGGTTACGTTGCCATGACAGCAAAAAGAATAATTACTGTTTAAAATTAATTACTTAGTTTAAAATGAATAATTTAATTCATTTTAAATTAATTATAGATGTGTGATCAATAGATCTTTGCTTATGGATGGGTAAATGTTATTGAATGCCTTGATTTTTTTAGCTCCAATACCAAATGAAACGATCCTCCTTATTCTCCACAATAAGACGCATCATTATTAAGAAAGAAAAGGATAGAAACGAGAAAAGATAGAGAAGAAAGAGCCATACAACATCAGAATATCACAACGGAACAAATAAATTATATTAATCCCATAAGCTATTACATAGTATCATATACATCAGAGTTATTCAGCGTGTAGATATGTAGTGGTTCTGCTGTGCTAGTATTGTATCTATATGTCTATGATGTACATGAGTTGTAATAACTAGAATGGTGTTTATAACTATCTAGTTTGTGTTGTGTAAACTGAATAACTCTGATGTATATGATACTATGTAATAGCTTATGTGATTAATATAATTTATTCGTTCCGCTGTGAGATTCTGATATTGTTTAGTTCTTTCTTCTCTATCTTTTCTCTTTTCTATCACTTTCTTTCTTGATAATGATGCATCTTATTGTGGAGAATAAGGCGGGTCAGTTGATTTGATCAATCATTAATTAACAGTTAATTAACCCTTAATTAGTCTTTAATTATAGATTAATTATCTCTTAATTATTAATTAATAAAACCTAATTATTACTAATAAAAATTAATTAAATACTTCTTAATTACAAGTTAATTAATCTATAATTACTTAATTAAGTAATTTCTAATTATAAGTTTGGTATGGGTTTACCAAGTACTTATAGATTTTCAGTCTTACGCCTGATCAACGTGTGATCGAATTTTTGTGACCAAATGCAACGACCTGGAAATTTTGGATCCCGAAAATTCCAAATATTTAGGAAAAGAAGAAAAGAGATAGAAGAAGAAACAAGAATGAAACATAGAATATCACATTCGTAGCGGATCAAAATATAATATCAAATAAAATAGCAGTTATACAAGGAAAACTATACTCAGTTAATTTACATTAATACATCAGAGTTACAACAATTACACAAACACTGGACAGTTAAGATTTACTTGTCCTCGATAAACCGCAATATATCATAGCGGAATATACTCCATACGTTCCTGCCATCCAGCTCACCACCTAAGCTCCAAAAACGTCCTTACCTGAAAATCTGTAATACTCTGTCTGATATATTGTGGTTTATCGAGGACAAGTAAATCTTAACTATCCAGTGTTTGTGTATTGCTGTAACCCTGATGTATTAATGTAAATTAACTGATACAGTTTTCCTTGTATAACTGTAATTTTATTTGATATTATATTTTGATCCGCTGCGAATGTGAGATTCTGTGCATCATTCCTGTTTCTTCTTCTATCTCTTTTCTTCTTTTCCTAACTATCTGGAATTTTTGGGATCCAAACTTCCGCGTCGTTACATTTGGTCTATAAAGAATCTTAGTAGATTATAAATCGAAGTGGTTTCGGGTTTTGATACCACCTTTAACGACCCGCCTTTCTCTCCAAAGAAAGACGCATCATTATTAAGAAAGAAAGGGATAGAGAAGAAAGAACTAAACAACATTAGAATCTCACAGCGGAATGAATAAAATATATTAATCACATAAGATATTACATAGTATCATATACATCAGAGTTATTCAGCTTATACAACACAAACTAGATAGTTATAAACACCCATCTAGTTATTACAATGCAAGTACGTCACAAAGATATAGATACAATACTAGCACAGCAGAACCACTACATATCTACACGCTGAAGCCTTATGCTCCATATCCCCTCCGAAACTCGTCAAAGCTAACCTGAATCCCCTGGCTACTCGTAAAAATTTGAAAACCTAAGAGTTTAAGAAAATAGAATAAACTCCGGGTCAGACATGGGTCTAGTGTGAGTAAAGGGGTTAAAGTTGCTTAACTTCGAAAATCGTTGAAAAGAAAAGGTATCACATAAGATTCCCCACATATAAATAAAGGTAAGTTTTTACCTTACGCTAACCAAAACATTTGATAGGAAATCTGGTGATATTACAATAGGGTCTAGGATTTTCATGTAAAATACAGAAATAGCTGGAATGCTTGCATCTTACGTTCCAACATAGTTGGGCACAACTAAAACGTACGACACTTATTGGAGATTGGATTCCATATAATGGCAAGGCTATTGGGGTACCGCCAGTCACAGTATGTGGCCTAGATCACCATACCGAGGATCCACCCTAAATCCCCTGTAACACAAGGCCGGAACCATCCCTTACTGGATAGTCCCGAACAAGACAACCCTGGCAATTGTAGCTCACAACCGCCCACACATCCGAATAAAAAGGGACCTCTAGACAAGGGAAAATCTCGTCCTACTTAGGTGATACCCACTTAGCCTTGCTGCACCTCCCCTGTTTTACCCATTCCCTGTTGATAAGGCTTGAGGCTACGATTACCTTTGGAGAACACATCTCTTAGAATGCTCATCGTCCACCTGACGTTGTTCTGAAAGCATTCAATCCATACAAGTTCGTTCTGGGTTCGAACGAAACCGAAGGCATTATCTCATTACACTCGTTTTGGAATCACCCTCAGAGTTGATGATAATAACCCTTGCACTCTGAATCTTCGTCTTCACTTGCGATTCACGACCTATCGTTAATTTGGATCGATGTGGTTTTTGGATATCCAAATTTGGAAATCTGAACCCAGTCTCATCGAAATCCAAAACGTCATATTTTAGGTCCAAGTTGTTTTAAAGTTAAAACAATTCAATTCAAATCATTATCTATATTCACACAGATAGATAATTCACATATCCACAAATAGATAATCCATATCATCACAATTCAACCAAATCATCTCGTATCGCACATCAATACATATCCCATATCAAAGATAAACAAATCAACGCATTCAATAACATTCAGCCATCCATAAGCAAAGATCTATTAATCACACATCTATAATTAATTTAAAATGAATTAAATTAATTATTTCATCTCTAATTAATTTAAAATAAATTAAATTATTTACTTTCATCACTATAAATCATGCTTACTTAACCATTAATTAATCACAAACCAATCAATTAATCTTATCTTAATTAATCACCCTTGATTAATTATCCTTTACATTAAGTAATTAGCCCTTAATTAATTATACAAATCGATTATTCTTAATCATTCAGTAATTAACCCTTAATTACTCTCATTAATTACATTAATTAATGATCCTTAATTAATTACTTCCATTAATTAATTAACTATAATTAGTTACATCGATCCTTAATTAAATACATTGATTAATTAAACTTTAATTAGTCACTTCCATTAATCAACCTTAATTAATCATAAACAGTAATTACCATCCTGTAATTACTTACCTTAATTAATTAACTCCTTAATTAATTATATTAATCCTTTAATTAATTACACTAAGTAATTAATCCTTAATTACTTTTACTAAGTAATTATCTTTTAATTACTTTTCATTAAATAATTCCTTTTTATCTAATTACATCTAGTAATTATACATTAATTACTTCACTAAGTAATTATACTTATCATTTTCATTAAGTATTTATACTTAATCAACATCAAGTGATTACCTTTAATTTTTTAACCAATTTAATTAACTAAAATTAATCACATTCATTTTATTAATTACAATTGGGTAGTTCATTCCTTAATTTGTTGAGTTGTGTCATATAACCCATTCCGAATAATGATACGATGATATGGATAACATTTGTAGACCGGTGGTAAAGACCGGATATTTCCGAAAGCGAAAGGATAACTCATCCAATGTCTCTGCACCGGCTAATCCCCGATATAGAGATTTGATCATCCTTTGTGATGGGAAGTCGGACGTGATTAGGGATTATCCGGATTTGCAAGGGCTTCTTTGGAAGTGCCTTCGGTTCTGTTCGAACCCGGAACAGACTTGTATGGATGTATGTCTGACATTACACTTTGAGATGTAAAGCTGATTTCTATCAGATACATTTCTGTTTGCTAGTGGAGATTTATCCTCTTAGCTTAACACCCTTCTCTGAGACATACGAGCTTAGAGGTTATGTAGTTGATGGTTACTAGTGATACATTCCCAATTTGGTAACGTGGCATACGAAGTGCTGCTGATCATTTGTTGATCAAAGCATGGCTTTTGTGAAAAGCGTAGCTTTGTGGACGAGACCTCGTCGGACCTCACTCCTCGAAAATGGTCGAAACAGGAAAGATGCGGCAAGGTTGCAGGGGTCGCGCCCCTAGGGTATGTCCATTCATTCTGAAAAAGGATGGTATCATGGTATGGAGCCCAGATATTTAACCTATGTGGTTACTGCAAATACATTGCTTTATGGTTGTTGGTGTTGAGAGCTCTCGGATAAAGGTCGCAAACGACCGGGGATGGCATATCTTAGGTGTTACTCCTGGGAAGGGAGTAAAATGGCCTTATGTTGGCAGAGAGTTAGGTAGGTTCTCGGGGCGTCCCTCCAGAGGCATTCCCATGTGGCAATAGGTAGTTCCTTAGCCTGACCATTTGTTGGAAATCCAAAAAAACAATACACGCCCTATATAGTTTTAGTTGTATAACCTACCATGGAATGTGGCGGTAACCTGCTATTGAACATGGTAGCTATAGTAGGCATATGACAAAATGTTGTATGCTGGCTAAGATTAATATTATACTTTCGAAATGTTTTCCACATAGCACTAATAACAATATCAAATGGTTTTCACGTATCAAGCATTTTTTACTAGCATAAGGAGAAATTTCCTTCAATTCTGCGTTTGCATGGTGTGTGCGGCAGGAGGCCTTATGGTAGTTTCATTTTCCAAAAAGCATTGCGGATTTCAATTTTAAATTCTTTTGTTGTTTGTTATAAAGATAAACTGTTTTCTTTTGCTCATACCAGTCCCATGACTGACCCGGAGTTTATTTTTCCCATCCTAAACTCTGGGTGCCCATAATTTTCCACACGGGCAGTCTAGAATTGGGTTTTTTAGTTAATCAAATAGTAGGTGTAGATTCAATAGCATCCAGCCTTCGGATAACGGAGATCACATTTGCTTCATTCTCGAGTGAACTTGCTTAATACAACGTGATTGGGGTTTCTCGCTTCGCGTTTGGAAAGCATGTTGGTGGATCTTGTCTTAGGAGTTTTTGGAGCTTTAGCTTTGGAGTTGCAGATGTAGTTTGATGTTAGAATTCTCTTTGGAGTTTCTCTATTGATGCTTATCTTTCCACTATTGTATATTTATCTCCGTTATTGTTGGGATTCATATTGTATCGGATATTATATTCATTATTATATCAATGATGTTATCTTTTCTTCCGTTGTGTTGTACTTATCGATAAGCGGTATAATCCAATTCCCATTTTCAGGTAAGGACATTCTGGAGCTCAGGAGGCGAGCTGGATGGCAGGAACGTATGGAGTGTATTCCATTGTGATATATTCTTATCTATCTAGGACAAGTTATCTTAACTGTCCAGTGTTTGTGAAATGTTGTAACTCTGATGTATTAAAGTGTAATTTGAAAGGTACAGATTTCCTTTGTATAACTGTTATAATTTGATATTATATTTTGATCCACTGCGAATGTGAGAATCTATGCTTTGGTATTTCTGTTTCTTCTTCTTCTATTTCTTTCTTCTTTTTTCTTAAGTATCTAGGATTTTCGGGATCGAAATTTCTGTTTCGTTACATTTAATTATCCTTTAATTACAACAAGTAATTAATTCTCAATTAATGACACAAATTAATTATCCCTCCCTCATCACATTAAATAATCCCTTAATTACTCTTATAAAGTAATTAAAAATGACTTATTACATTTATCCTTAATTAATTACTCAAATCAATTATCCTATAACCACTTACATTGATTAATTATCCCTTAATTAATCATACGCATTAATTAACTATCCCTAAATTAATTTCCCTAATTAATCAATCCTATAATTAATTAAACTAAGTAATTAATCTTAATTACTTTCTTTAAGTAATTATTATTATTAAGTAAATCACATTTAGTAATTACCCCTTTAATTAATAAAATTGATGTGATTAATAAATCATTTCATATGGATGGCTGAATGTTATTGAATGCCCTGAATTGTTTATCTCTGATATGAGATATGTGCTAATCTGTGATATGGGTGCTTTGGCTGAATTGTGATGATGTGAATTATCTATTTGTGATGACATGAATTATCTATCTGTGTGAATATAGATAATAGAATTGAATTGCTTTAACTTTAAAACAACTTGGATCTAAAAGATGGCGTTTTGGATTTCGATGAAACCGGGATTGAGTTTTCAAATTTGGATATCCGAAAACCACATCGATCCAAATTAACGTTAGGTCGTGAATCTCAAGTGAAGATGAAGATTCAGAGTGCAAGGGTTATCGTCGTTAACTCTGAGGGTGATTCCAAAATGAGTGTAACGAGACATTGCCTTCGGTTTCCTTCGAACCCGGAACGAACTTGTGTGGATTGAATGCTTTCAGAACATCGTCAGGTGGAAGATGAGCATTCTAAGATAGATGTGTTCTATAAAGGTAATTGTAGCCTCTAGTTTCATCAACCGGGAATGGCTAAAACAGGGGAAGTGTAGCAAGGCTAAGTGCATAGCACCCAAGTAGGACAAGATCTTCCCCTGTCTAGAAGTCCCTTTATATTCGGCTGTGTGGCCAGTTGGTTGCAAACAACTACGGGGTTGTCTTGTTCGTGACTGTCCAGTAAGAGATGATTCCAGCCTGGTGTTGCAGGGGATTGGGAGTAATCCTCGGTACGGTGATCTAGGCCACGTATTGTGATGGGCGGTACCCCAGTAGCCCTGCCATTGTGTGGAATCCAATCTCCAATAAGTGTCGTACGTTTTAGTTATGCCCGACTATGTTGGAATGTGAGATGTAAGCATTCCAGCTATTTCTGTATTTTATTTGAAAACCCTAGACCCTATTATAATTTTACTGGATTTCCTATCAAATGTTTGGTTAGCGTAAGGTAAAAACTTACCCGTGTTTATGTGTGCGGAGTCTTACGTGATACCTTTTCTTTTCAAAGGTTTTTCAAAGTTAAGCAACCTTAACCTGTTACTCACACCAGACCCATGTCTGACACGGAGTTTATCTTCTGTTTTCTTAAACTCTTGGATACTCAAATTTTTACGAGTAGCCAAGGGATTCAGGTTAGCTTTGACGAATTCTGAAGGAGCAATGGAGCAGGAGGCTTCAGCGTTTGTAGATATATAATTGTTCCACCGTGTGATCTTTGAGTCCTTTGTTTGTGTTGTATTTGAGTTGTAATAACTAGACAGGTGTTTATAACTGTCTAGTATGTGTTGTATAAGCTGTGTAACTCTGATAGATGTTGTATACTATGTAATATCTTAAGTGGTTAATATAATTTATTCGTTCCGCTGTTGAGATTCTGATGTTGTTTCTTTCTTTCTTCTCTATCTTTCCCTTTTCTATCCCTTTCTTTCTTAATGATGATGTGTCTTTCTACGGAGAGAAAGGCGGGTCGTCTCAGTTGGTATTAATGTAACGACCCGGAAATCCCGAAAAGTCCAGATAGTTAGGAAAAGAAGAAAAGAGATAGAAGAAGAAACAGAAAACCAAACTCAAAACCTCACATTCGCAACGGATAATATATAATATCAAATAATATTCTTTACTCAAAGAATACTGCATCGGTCAATTACATTTTTAATACATCAAAGTTACAACATTTCATAAAAACACTGGACAGTAATAATCAACTGTCCCAGATAACTACAATAATTTATATAGCGGAATATTCTCCATACGTTCCTGCCATCCAGCTCGCCTCCTGAGCTCCTGAACGTCTTACCTGGAAATCAGTAATACTCGATCTGACCCGAGCATTACATCAAAGTAACACCCGAGTCAGACTGGAAACTAGCGTGAGTAGACCCATTTAACAAGAAATGCTAATACATAAATTTACTTAAACCTAGGGTTACTTGTACTTCACTACGAGTTCATTACTTGTTATGCCTAACACTTAATCACAAATCAGTCCCTTAAGTACCTTACTTAGATTCAATTGTCTACTTCTCTTACATTGTTTCATTCCAGCCTATTGATTACACATCTCACATTTTAAAGGAATTAGAAGATTTCAAAGTGGTTTCGGGTATGTACTGATAACCAACCCTGGTCTCTTCGAATTCAATGACATCTTAATCTTGTTTCTTAAAGTAGATATAAATCAATTTTAAATACATGTTCTCATATTCTCACAACAAATCAATTACTAATAGATAACTCACAATATCACAGTACAAGCCATCATACCATATTTCAATAGATCACAATCTCATTATCAGAGATATTCAGACAAACTAAGGTAATCAATTCAAGTTATCATCTATAGGCAAGATAAATCAAACAATTCTTAATTAATTTAATTCAGTCACCCATTATAAATTGAATTAATTATCTTTAATCCTGCTTAATTAACCTTGGTTAATTATAAACCATTTCTTAAATTACTTATCTTGATTAATTAATCTTAGTTAATCACATTAACCCTAATTAATTAAATCACATCCAATGATTAACTACACTTTAATTGCTTATGTTAATTAATTACACTTAAATTAATTGCATTAATTAATCCTTTAATTAATTAGACTAAGTAATTAATCCTTAATTACTTTCATTAAGTAATTATTTCCCAGTTACTTCATTAAGTGATTTTCCCTACTTAATTACATTCAGTAATTATCCAATAATTACCCCACTAAGTAATTATAATGAATCAGTTACATTAAGTGACTATCTTTAATTAATTAACTAATTAACTTAAATTAATTAATTATCATAGTCACTTAATGTAACCGATTCAGTATAATTACTTAGCGGGGTAATTATTGGATAATTACTGAATGTAATTAAGAAGGGAAAATCACTTAATGAAGAATTGGGAAATAATTAATTAATGGAAGTAATTAAGGATTAATTACTTAGTGTAATTAATTAAAGGATTAATTAATGTGCTTAACTTAAGTGTGATTAATTAACGTAAGTAATTAAAGTGTAGTTAATCACTGGATGTGATTTAATTATTTAGGGTTAATGTGATTAACTAAGATTAGTTAATCAAGGTAATTAATTTAACAATGGTTTATAATTAACCAAGGTTAATTAAGCAGGATTAAAGATAATTAATTCAATTTACAATGGGTGATTGAATTAAATTAATTAAGAATCCAATAATTACCCCACTAAGTAATTATAATGAATCAGTTACATTAAGTGACTATCTTTAATTAATTAACTAATTAACTTAAATTAATTATATTAATAAATTAATTAATTATCATAGTCACTTAATGTAAATGATTTAGTATAATTACTTAGTGGGGTAATTATTGGATAATTACTTAATGTAATTAAGTATGGAAAATCACTTAATGAAGTAATTGGGAAATAATTACTTAATGAAAGTAATTAAGGATTAACTACTTAGTGTAATTAATTAAAGGGTTAATTAATGTGATTAATTTAAGTGTGATTAATTAATGTAAGTAATTAAAGTGTAGTTAATCACTGGATGTGATTTAATTAATTAGGGTTAATGTGATTAACTAAGATTTATTAATCAAGGTAATTAATTTAAGTAATGGTTTATAATTAACCAAGGTTAATTAAGCAGGATTAAAGATAATTAATTCAATTTATAATGGGTGATTGAATTAAATTAATTAAGAATTATTTGATTTATCTTGCCTATAAATGATAATTTGAATTAATTACCTTAGTTTGTCTGAATATCTCTGATAATGAGATTGTGATGTATTGAAATATGGTATGATGGGTTGGTCTGCGATATTGTGAGTTATCTATTAATAATTGATTTGTTATGAGAATATGAGAACCTGTATTTAAAATTAATTTGTATCTACTTTAAGAAATTGGATTTAAGATGTCACTGAATTCGAAGAGACGGGGTTCGGGTATTAGTACATACCCGAAACCACTTCGATTTGAAATCTTCTAATTCCTTTAAAATGTGAGATGTGTAATCAATAGGATGGAATGAAACAATGTAAGAGAAGTAGACCTTTGAATCTAAGTAAGGCACTTAAGGGACTGATTTGTGAATAAGTGTTGAGCATAACAAGTAATGAACTCGTAGTGAAGTACGAGTAACCCTGGGTTTAAGTAAATTTATGTATTGGCATTTCTTGTTAAATGGGTTTACTCATGCTGGTTTCCAACCTGACCCGGGTGTTACTTTGATGTAATGCTCGGGTCAGACCGAGTATTACTGATTTCCAAGTAAGGACGTTCGGAAGCTTAGGAGGCGAGCTGGATGGCAGGAACGTATGGATAATATTCTGCTGTGATATATGGCAGTTTGTCTAGGATAGGTTGATTGTATATGTCCAGTGTTTGTGTATATGTTGTAACTTTGATGTATTAAAGTGTAATTTGACAAGTATAGTTTTCCTTTGTATAACCGACATTATTTGATACTATATTTTATTCACTGCGAATGTGAGATTTTGTGTCTTGTTTCTGTTTCTTCTTCTATCTCTTTTCTCCTTTTCCTAACTATATGGTATTTTCGGGATCGAAAAACCCGGGTCGTTACAATTGCTTTTGGAAATATCCGGTCTTTACCACCGGTCTTCAAATTTTATCCATATCGTCGTATCATTATTTGAAATGGGTTATATGACATAAGGTCCTCTTCTGACTAAACCAAATAATGAGAGCAATATTTAAAAACATATGGATACTAGGATTTCAGTTAAGTCATAACTTAAAATCCAAAAACCTTTCTTCGAACGGTTTAAACAAATTACCATTTCTAATCTTTTAAACAAAAAGACACATTTCACAAAGTTCACCAATCTTTCAAAAAAATTCATTTACCATATTTAAACAATTTCCCTTTCAAAACAATTCCCATTTCAAAACTTTTATATAAAAGATACACAATTCAAAATCCTCTTTAATTTCAAAACAAGGTTCAATAATCTTTCGCAAAGATTTATTCATAGTTTCCAAACAATTCTATTTCAAACTTGAAATCCTTTTAACACAATTTGGAAATCCTTTTTACGAAAAGTATTATTACTTGAAAACAAATAGTTTTCATTTCGGAAAATTCCAACTACATTTGCACGAGTTAAAGCTCTTCAAGTATGAAATTTGGGTTAAATTCCAATTCCTAAAAAAATACTTTAAAAATGGTTTAAAACCCATATAAACACATTTATAACTTTTATAACCTTTTAAACCATAATATCCAAACATAGAATTCAATTTCAGATCTTGAATTTAAATTCGAATCAAACTATTTAAATTTCAAAACTTTATCAAGTTATTCAGAATAACTTTATCTTTAAAATCCCTTTTCAAATGCTTTTTATATTTAACCCAATTCTATTTACAAAATCATTTGGGTTCAAAATTCAATTTTAAAACGATTTCAAAAATCTGTGACTTAACTAATTTCCTCATGCAATCCATGATTGCGTGTGTATGGTGTAGTCCAGGGGTTTTACACAATAGTGCAACAGCATCAATCATCACAAACTCAATTATATCAATATCGATAAGTAGTATATTCTTATAACGCTTATCTTCCATTCACAGATTCACAGATAAATAATTTATCACAAATAAATAAATGACATTCATCGTAGATCACAACCAAAATAATTCATATCACAAAGCATCACACAACAGAGATATCGTATAATATACGGCATTCAATAGAATACAGTCATCCATAAGTAAGATTAATTACCCATCTGATTAATTTAAATCAGATTAAATCTCTTATGAATAAATTTTTAATCTTGGTTAATTAATATTTATTAATTACAAACCATCTAATTAATTACCCTTTAATCATTTATTAATTAATCCTTAACTATTAATTAATCAACCTAAATTAATAAATAAATAAACCTTTAATCATTAAATTATTAACCTTAATTATTTAAATATCCTTAAATTAATCATACTAATTAATTAACTCTTAATTAACTACCATTTAATTACTCATCCTTAATTAATTAATCTTAATTAATCTCATTAATTAATTAACTCTTAATAATTATATTTTAATTAATTACCCAAAATTAATTAACCTTTGATTAATTGATCACTTTAATTACATTCAAAAATTATCCATTAATAAATCACTAACCCTTAATTAATCTTATATTAATTACACAAATTAGTCACCCTTTAATTATATTAAAGTAATTAACTTTTAAGTAATCACATTAAGTAATTGAACTTTAATTACTTACATTACTAAATCAATCTTTGATTAATTACATTAATTTATCACCAAATATATTCACCAAAATAATTTATCTTTAAAACATTTAATCTTCTTAATTAATTCCTTAATTATCTTATTAAGTTTATTAAAAACAATATTTTGAAATAATTTTGAACTCAAAGAAAAAATTTACTTTCAAACCTTTAATATATTTCAACTTAAATAACAATAATTATTCTAAAAGTAGTGGTTAACAATTTGTTTAAACTTGATTAATCTATAAACTAAAAAAGACTTATTATTTCTTTACCCAAACTTGACATATAAGGTAATCGTAAGTGGTTAATTAATAGGCAGTTTCCTTGTATAACATGCTCAGTTCAGTTATTTCTGTAACGACCCAAAATTTTCGTTCTCGAAAATTCTAAATTGTTGTAGAAAAGAAGAAAGAAGAAAAGAGATAGAAGAAGAAGAACAGAAACACCAAAGCACAATCTCACATTCTTAGCGGATAAAATATAATATCAATAATATCAGTTTATAAAGGAAAACTGTACTTGTCAAATTTCATTTTAATACATCAAAGTTACAACATACACAAATACTGGACAGATACAATCCACATGTCCCAGATAAACTACAATCACAACGGATACACTTCATACGTTCCTGCCATCCAGCTCGCCTCCTGAGCTCCAGAACGTCCTAACTTGAAATCAGTAATACTCGGTCTGACCTCGGGTCAGACCGAGTATTACTGATTTCTAGGCAAGGACGTTCTCGAGCTCAGGAGGCGAGGTGGATGACAAGAACGTATGGAGAATATTTGCTGTATATATTATTGTAGCTGTCTGGGACATGTTGATTACTACTGTCCAGTGTTTTTATGAGATGTTATAACTCTGATGTATTAAAAAATGTAATTGACTGATACAGTATTCTTTGTGTAAAGAATATTATTTGATATTATATTTTATCCGTTGCGAATGTGAGATTCTGAGTTTGGTTTTCTGTTTCTTCTTCTATCTCTTTTCTTCTTTTCCTAACTATTTGGAATTTTCGAGATCGAAATTTTCGGGTCGCTACGTTTGGTACAGTTTTTCAGTAAAGACGTTCTGGAGCTCAAGAGGCGAGCTGGATGGCAGGAACGTATAGAGGTTATTCCGCTGTGATATATTTTTGTTTATCTGGGACTTTTATTTTAACTGTCCAGTGATTGTGAAATGTTGTAACTCTGATGTAATAATATAAATTAACCGATACAGTTTTGTTCCTTGTATAATTGTTATTTTATTTGATATTCTATTTTGAACCGTTGCGAATGTAAGATTTTGTGTCTCTTTTCTATTTCTTCTTCTATCTCTTTCTTCTTTTTCTAACTATCTAGAATTTTCGAGATCAAAATTTCTAGGTCGTAACATTTACAGTAGGCTTGATAGTGTTCAATTTTGGGTTCGACATTGTAGGACCAACTTGGGTAGTCAGAACGTATAAGTGGATCATTGGCAACTCATGGATGGTGGAGGCGATGGATGGAGCGCCGGCGGTGACTCGTGCACGTGCATGTATCACTGTGGTATATGCGTTGTTATGATCAGTGAGCTCGAGGAGGAAGAAGGAGCTGGATCGAAGACATGCTCACGAAATCATGGTGTTAGCTCGAAGTGAACATCGGGTTGGTGCGTGAATATGTTAACAAATTTAAAAGATTTGAATTTAAAACAGAAAAAAAAGTAAGAAAAGCAGAAGAGAGGGAAGTGACTCGAGAGAAACACGGGTTTGATTCAATATTTGCTCGTTTTTTTATTGGTGCAGTAATAATTTGTTTTCCAGATTTTGTGTGAAGCTTGGAAAAGTTTTTAAATTTAGTTTTCAACAGCATAATAAAAATGTAAAACAAGGTCAAAGCCAAATGGAAATTAATCAGTTTTCATAAATATGAGTTAACTAAGTTTTAAAAGTAAAATAAATATGAATTTAGTTTTCAAAGTAAAATTTATTTAAAACAAGTTTTAAACAAGATTTATAGGTTTAAAATTAAGGTTAAATGGAAGTTAAAGGTTTTGAAATAAAATATTTTCAAATTAGTTAAGTTTAAAATGTTTTAAACTTATATTTTAAAAGAGTTTATTTTAAATAAAACTTAACAATGTAATTAAGGAGTTAATCAAATATTTTTTTATTATTAACTTTAAAGTTAAGTTAATTTATATTGTCAATGATAATTAATTAATTAATTATTAATCAAAAGGTAAACTAATTTATAATTAAGGATTAATTAATTAAGGGTTGATTAACTAACTAATTAATTAATTAATTAATTAGAGGATAAATAAATAATTTAAGGTTAATTATTTAAATAATTAAAGGTTGGTTTATTTATAAATCAAGGTCGATTAATTGTTTATTAAAGGTTAATTAAGTAATGAAGGTGATTAAGGAATGATAATTAATTAAGGAGTAATTAATTAACTTAATTAATTAAGGATAATTAATTAAATGGTAATGAATTAAAGGTTCATTAGTTAATTAAGAGCAAATAATTGGGGGTTAATTATTCAATGATTAGGGATTGATTAATTTATTAATTAAAGTTGATTTATTATAACTAAGGGTAAATTAATTATGTAATTAACTTAAAAGTTAATTTAATTAATGTGATTAATTAAGGACTAATTAATTAATTAAAGGTAATTAATTAAGATGGAAAATTAAGGATTAAGTTATTAATTAATTAATTAATATTAAATGATTTGTAATTAATGAATCAGGATTAAGTAATTAACTCATGAGTAATTAATTTAATTGAAAATTAAATTGAATTAATTTAGGATTAAAAAATTAATTAATCTTGTTTATAAATGATCATTGAATGCTTGGATTGCTTATGAATGTTTGCATTGTATGAAATGCCTTGAATTAATTGTTATCTCTGGACTGTAATATTCTGTTCTATGAATTGAGCACTGTGTAATTTATTTATTTATTTATTTATTTATTTATTTGTGATACATTTATCTATGAATCTATGAATGATGATAAGCACTATAGGATTATACCGCTTATCGATATTATTGTATTTGAATCTGTAATGATTGTGATGTTGCACTATTGTGTAAAACCCCAAGACTACACCATACACACGCAAATATGGATTGCACGAAGAAATTGGTTAAGTCACAGATTTTTGGAAGGGTTTTAAAGTTGAATTTTGAATCCAAATAGTTTTGGAAATGGAATTGGGTTAATTGTAAAAAGTTTTTGGAAAAGAGTTTTTAAGATAAAAGTTATTTTAAATAACCTGATTAAGTTTGGAATTTAAATACTTTGATTTGAATTCGAATTCAAGTTTTGAAATTGAATTCTATGTTTGGAAATTATGGTTTAAAAATGTTATACAAGTTATAAATGTGTTCATATGGGTTTAAACCATTTTAAAATTATTGTTTTGGGAATTGGAATTTAACCTAAAATTTAGACTTGAAGGGCTTTAATTTGTGCAAAATGCAATCGGATTTTTCCGAAACGAAAACTTCAAATAAAAATAGCTTTCATATAAAGAAAGGATTTCCAAATAGTGTTGAAAGGATTCCAAGTTTGAAATAAATTGTTTGGAAGCCGTGAATAAATCTTTGTGAAAGGTGGGTGAACTTTCTAAAGTGAATCTTTTTTGTTCAAAAATATTTGAAATGGTAATTTGTTTAAACCATTTGTTTTGGGCTTTAAGTTGTGACTTAACTGAAATCTCAATATCCATATGTTTTTTAAATATTGCGCTCATTTTTCGTTTTAGCTGGGAGAGGACCTTGTGTCATATAACTTATTTTGAATAATGATACGACGTTATGGATAGCATTTGAAGACCAGTGGTGAAGACCAAATATTTCCGAAAGCGAAAGGATAACTCGTCGAATGTCTCTGCACCGGCTGATCCCCGGTATAGAGATTTGATCTCCCTATGTGATGGGAAGTCCGGACGTGATTAGGGATTATCGGGATTTGCAAGGGCTTCTTTGGAAATGCCTTCGGTTCTGTTCGAACCCAAAACAAACTTGTATGGATGTATGTCTAACACTGGATTAATTAATATAATTAATGATGTAATTAAGGATTGACTAGCTAAAGATAATTAATCAATAATAAGTGATTATAAAGTAATTAATTAAATAAATTAATTAAGGATTGGTGTAATTAATTATAATTAATGAAGTAATGAAGTAATTAAAGGTTAATTACTATAAATGGTTAAGGATAATTAATTTGTGCAATAAATTAATGGCTAATTACTTAAAGTAATTAGAGGATAATTAATCAAGGGTGATTAATTAAGATGAATAATGAAAGGATGATTAATTAATTGATTTGTAATTAGTTAATGGTCAAGTAAGCAAGATTTATGTGATGAAAGTAATTAACTTAATTTATTTTAAATTAATTAAAGATGAAGTAATTAATTTAGTTCATTTTAAATTAACTATAGATGATGAGATTAATAGAGCTTTTCTTATGAATGGCTGATTGACATTGGATGCCTTGATTGTTTGATATCTCAGATGAGATATGCGCTGATATATGATATGAGATGCTTTATTGAATGGTGCTGATACGAATTATCAATTTGTGATATTATGAATTATCTATCTGTGTGAATATAGATAAGAATTGAATCAAATTGTTTTAACTTTGAAACATCTTGGACTTAAAAGATGGTGTTTTGGATTTCGATGAGACCGAGATTGGGTTTCCAGATTTGGATATCCGAAAACCACATTGATCCAAATTAACGATAGGTCATGAATCTCAAGTGAAGATGAATATTCAGAGTGCAAGGATTATCATCGTTAACTCTAAGGGTGATTCCAAAATGAGTGTAACGAGATAATGCCTTCGGTTTCGTTCGAACACGGAACGAACTTGTATGGATTGAATGCTTTCAGAACATCGTCAGGTGGACGACGAGAATTCTAAGAGATGTGTTCTCTAAAGGTAATCGTAGCCTCAAGCCTCATCAAATCAATTTCTAATCAATAATTAATAATCTATAATTATCTAATTAATGATCCTTAATTTTCAAATTAATTAACCCTTAATTGATTAATTTTAACCCTTAATTACTTAATTAATCATAAATTATTAATTAATTAAATTAATTAATTACCCTTAAATTTCCTTATTAATTAAATGAATCACCAATTATTAAAAATTAATTAACTTTAAGATAAAAACATTATTCATATTAATGGCTTAATTATCATTTACAAATGCATTTGAAAACATTTTACTTTAAAATTTCTTTTAAAATTTCATTTCAAAATTAAGAATCATTATTTAGATAATTATAATTATTAATTAATTATTAGAAATTGATTAATCTCTAATTAATTAATTAAGTGCTTAACTGTAATTTAATTAATCTAGTTGATTAATCAATTTCTAATCATTAATTAATAATCTATAATTATCTAATTAATGATTCTTAATTTTGAAATGAAATTTTAAAAGAAATTTTAAAGTAAAATGTTTTCAAATGCATTTGTAAATGATAATTAAGCCATTAATAAGAATAATGTTTTTATCTTAAAGTTAATTAAGTTTTAATAATTGGTGATTCATTTAATTAATAAGGAAATTTAAGGGTAATTAATTAATTTAATTAATTAATAATTTAGGATTAATTAATTAAGTAATTAAGGGTTTAAATTAATTAATTAAGGGTTAAGTAATTTGAAAATTAAGGATCATTAATTCAATAATTATAGATTATTAATTAATGATTAGAATTTGATTTCTCCCTACTATCAATTCCCTCGATCTGGTGGAACAACTATGATGACCCGCCTTTCTCTCCACAGAAAGACGCATCATCTTTAAGAAAGAAAGGGATAGAAAAGAGAAAGATAGAAAAGAAAGAAAGAAACAATATCAAAATATCAACAGAGGAACAATAAATTATATTAATCACATAAAATAGTACATAGTATACAACATCTATCAGAGTTACATAGATTATGCATCACATACTAGACAGTTATAAACACCTGTCTAGTTATTACAACTCAAACAATCGACTCATAAATCACATAGCGGAACACTACATATATCTACAACCGTTCAAGCTTCCTGCTCCGTTGCTCCTCCATAATTCACCAAAGCTAACCTAAATCCCTTGGCTACTCATAAAAATTTGAGTGTCCGTGATTTTAAGAAAATAGAAGATAAACTCCAGGTTAGACATGGGTCAGATGTGAGTAACAATTTAAAGTTTCTTAATTTTGAAAAACCTTTGAAAAGGTATCACGTAAGATTCCCCACACATAAACATGGGTAAGTTTTTACCTTACGCTAACCAATACATTTGATAGAAAATCCAATGATATTATAATAGGGTCTAGGGTTTTCAAATAAAACACAGAAATAGCTGGAATGCTTACATCTCACATTCCGACATAGTTAGGCACAACTAAAACGTACGGCACTTATAGAAGATTGGATTACATACAATGGCAGGGCTACTGGGTATCATCCCTCATAGTACGTGGTCTAGATCACCATAACGAGGATCCACCCTAAATCCCCTGCAACACAAGGCCGGAACCATCCCTTACAGGACAGTTGCGAACAAGACAACCTAGGCAGTTGTTGCAATCAATTTTCCCTACACAGCCGAATACAAAGGGACTTCTAGATAGGGGAAAATCTTGTCCTACTTGGGCGCTACCCACATAGCCTTGCTGCACCTCCCCTGTTTTTGCCATTCCGGGTTGATAAGGCTTGAGGCTACGATTACCTTTAGAGAACATATCTCTTAGAATGCTCATCATCCACCTGACGATGTTCTAAAAGCATTCAATCCATACAAGTTCGTTCCGGGTTCGAACGAAACCGAAGGCATTGTCTCGTTACATTTATTTTGGAATCACCCTCAGAGTTGACGACAATAACCCTTGCACTCTGAATCTTCATCTTCACTTGAGATTCACGACCTATCGTTAATTTGGATTGATGCGGTTTTCTGATATCCAAATCTGAAAACTTGATCCCAGTCTCATCGTAATCCAAAACGCCATCTTTTGTGTCCAAGTTGTTTTAAAGATAAAACAATTCATTCCATTATCTATATTCACACAGATAGATAATTCACAATATCACAAGAAGATAATTCATAACATCACAATTAAAGCAAAGCACCTAATATCACATATCAACACATATCTCATCAGAGATATCAAACAATCAAGGCATCCAATATCAATCAGCCATCCATAAGCATTCAAAATATCATGGTCCAAATTTCAGCGTTCGAAAATCGACACCCGTACTTCACTTGTACTCGAATGCCGCAGATTCAATTGTTGAAATCTGACTCATGCCGGAGCTTATAACACATTAAGTACAACACAGCGGAAGAAAAGATAATATCATTGATGTAACAATGAATACAATATCCGATACAATATGAATCCCAACAATAACAGAGATAAATATAAAACAACGGAGAGATAAGCATCAATAGAGAAACTCCAAAGAGAACTCTAACATCAAACCGCATATGCAACTCCAAAGCTAAAGCTCCAAAAACTCCCAAGACTAGATCCACCAACATGCTTTCCAAACGCGAAGCAAGAAACCCCGATCACGTTGTATTACGCAAGGTCACTCCAGAATGAAGCAAATGTGATCTACATTATCCGAAGGCTGGATGCTATCGAATCTACACCTACTATTTGATTATCTAAAAAACCCAACTCTAGACTATCCGTGTGGAAAATTGTGGGCACCCAGAGTTTAGGAAGGGAACAATAAACTCCGGGTCAATCATGAGACTGGTATGAACAAACGAAAACTGTTTATCTTTAAAATAAACAAAAAAAGAATTTAAAATTGAAATCCGCAATGCTTTTTGAAAAATGAAACTACCATAAGGCCTCCCACTGCATACACCATGCAAACGCAGAATTGGAGGAGATTTCTCCTTATGATAGTTAAAAATGCTTGATACGCAAAAACCATTTGATATTATTATTAGTGTATAGTGGAAAACATTTCGAAAGTATAATATTAATCTTAGCCAGCATACAACATTTCGTTGTATGCCTACTATAGCTACCCTATTTAATAGCAGGTTACCGCCACATTCCATGACAGGTTATACAACTAAAACCATACAAGGCGCGTATTGTTTCTTTGGATTTCCAACAAATGGTCAGGCTAAGGAACATCCTATTGCCACATGGGAACACCTCTGGAGGTACGCCCCGAGAACCTACCCGGCTCTCTGCCAACACAAGGCCGGTTTACTACCTTCTCGGGAGTAACACCTAAGATATGACATCCCCGGTCGTTTGCGACCTTTATCCGAGAGCTCTCAACACCAACAACCACAAAGCAATCTATTTGCAGTAACCACATAGGTTATATATCTGGGCTTCATACGATGATACCACCATTTTCTAGAAGGAATGGACATACCTTAGGGGAGAGACCCCTACAACCTTGCCTTAACTTTCCTGTTTCGACCATTTCCGGGGAGTGAGGTCCGACGAGGTCTCGTCCACAAAGCTACGCTTTTCATAAAAGCTAATGCTTTGATCAACAAATGATCAGCAGCACTTTGTATGCCACATTACCAAATTGGGAATATATCACTAGTAACCATCAACTATATAATCTCTGAGCTCGTGCATCTCAGAGAAGGGTGTTAAGCTAAGAGAATAAATCTCTACCACCAAACATAAATGTATTCGATAGAAATCAGCTTTACATCTCAGTGTATTATCAGACATATATCCATACAAGTCTGTTCCGGGTTCGAACAGAATCGAAGGCATTTCCAAAGAATCCCTTACAAATCTGAATAATCCCTAATCACATCCGGACTTCCCATCACAAACGATGATCAAATCTCTATACTGGTGGTCAGCCGGTGCAGAGACATTCGACGATTTATCCTTTCGCTTTCGGAAATATCCAGTCATCACCACAGGTCTTCAAATGCTATCCATATCGTCGTATCATTATTCAGAATGGGTTAGATGACACAAGGTCCTCTCCCAGCTAAACCGAATAATGAGTGCTTATATTTGAAAACATATGGATATTGGGGTTTCAGTTAAGTCACAACTTAAAATCCAAAAACCTTTCTTTAAAAGGTTTAAAAAATTACCATTTCTAATCTTTTAAACAAAAAGATTCATTTCACAAAGTTCACCAATCTTTTACAAAGATTCATTTACCATATTTAAACAATTTCCCATTCAAAACAATTCCCATTTCAAATCTTTTATATAAAAGATATACTATTCAAAATCTTCTTCAATTTCAAAACAAGGTTCAATAATCTTTCGCAAAGATTTATTCATAGTTTCCAAACAATTCTATTTTAAATTTGAAATCCTTTCAACGCAATTTGAAAATCCTTTTTATGAAAGCTATTATTACTTGAAACAAATAGTTCTCATTTCAGAAAAATTCGATTACATCTGCACGAGTTGAAGTCCTTCAAGTATAAAACTTGGGTTAAATTCAAACTTCCAAAACAATACTTTTAAAATGGTTTTAAAACCCATATACACACATTTATAACTTGTAACCTTTTTAAACCATAATTTTCAAACAAAGAATTCAATTAAAATCTTGAATTCAAATTTCAAATCGAATTATTTAAATTTCAAAACTTTGTCAAGTTATCCAAAATAACTTTTAAAATTCCTTTTCAAAAGCTTTTTATAATTAACCCAATTCCATTTCCAAAACTATTTGGATTCAAAATTCATCTTTAAAACCCTTTCAAAAATCTGTGACTTAACCAATTTCCTCGTGCAATCCATATTAATGTGTGCATGGTGTAGTCCAAGGGTTTTACACAATAGTGCAACATCATCAATCATCACAGATTCAAACACAATAATATCGATAAGCGGTATAATCCTATAGCGCACATCCTCATACGCAGATACATAGATAAATGTAAAAAAGATAAATAAATAAATTACACACAGCTCAATTCATAGAACAGAATATTACAATCCAGAGCTAACAATCAATTCAAGGCATTTCATATAATGCAAACATTCGTAAGCAATCTAAGCATTCAATAATCATTTATAAACCGGATTAATTAATTATTTAATCCTAAATTAATTCAATTTAATTTTCAATTAAATTAATTACCCATGAATTAATTACTTAATCCTAATTCATTAATTACAAATCCTTTAATATTAACTAAATAATTAATTAATTAATCAATCCTTAATTATCCATCTTAATAAATTACCTTTAATTAATTAATTACTCCTTAATTAATCACATTAATTACATTAAATTTTAAGTTAATTACATAATTAATTAACCTTTAATTATAAATAAATCTACTTTAATTAATAAATTAATCAATCCGTAAACATTAAATAATTAACCCCTAATTATTTGCTCTTAATTAATTAATGAACCTTTAATTAATTACCATTTAATTAATTAAATTAATTAATTACTTCTTAATTAATTATCGTTCCTTAATCACCTTCATTACTTAATCAACCTTTAATCAACAATTAATCAACCTTGATTTACAAATAGATCAACTTTTAATTATTTAAATAATTAATCTTAAATTATTTAATTATCCTCAAATTAATTAATTAATTAATCAACCCTTGATTAATTACCTTAATTAATTAATCCTTAATTATAAATTAGTTTACCTTTTAATTCTTAATTAATTAGTTAATTATCATTGACAATATAAATTAACTTAACATTTAAGTTAATAATAAAAAAATATTTGATTAACTCCTTAATTACATTGTTAAGTTTTATTTAAAATAAACTTTGTTAAAATATAAGTTTAAAACATTTTAAACTTAAATAATTTTAAAATATTTTATTTCAAAACCTTTAATTACCATTTAACCTTAATTTTAAACCTTTAAATCTTGTTTAAAACTTGTTTTAAATAATTTTACTTCGAAAACTAAATTCATATTTATTTTACTTCTAAAACTTAGTTAACTCATATTTATGAAAACTGATAAATTTCCATTTGGCTTTGAACTTGTTTAACATTTTTATTATGCTATTAAAAACTTGATTTAAAACTTTTCCAAGCTTCATATAAAATTTGGAAAACAAATTATTACTACACCAATAGAAAACTCGAGCAAATATTGAATCAGACCCATGTTTCTCTCGAGCCCTCTCTTCTGCTTTTCTTTCTTTTTTTCTGTTTTTAATTTAAACCTTTAAAATTTGTTAACATACTCACACACCAACCCGATGTTCACTTCGAGCCAACAACATGATTTCGCGAGCATGACTTCGATCCAGCTCCTTCTTTCTCCTCGAGCTCACTGATCATAACAATGCATATACCACAGTGATACGTGCATGAGTCACCGCCGACGCTCCGTCCATCGCCTCCACCATCCACGTGTTGCTAATGATCCATCTCATACGTTCTGACCACCCAGGTTGCTCCTACAATGTCGAACCAAAAATTGAACACTATCAAGCCTACTGTAACCAAACAGTTCGACCAAAACTCGCTCGCACCCCCATCTCCGACCATCGGAGGTCACTACATCATGCCTGAACCTTCGTTGTAGGGTCATCTCCCTTTTCCCTCGCCCTGGCCCAGCTCGACGCCGCCATGGTGTCAAAATCTCTTTGGATTTGACCCCATCCAGATAACGACCCAAAACCCTATATTAACTTGGCTAAGCCACCATGGTGGACTATAACCTCTTGCCAAATTTTCCGACGATCTCCGCCACCCAGGCTTCCTCCAGCCCCAAACCCGAGATCAACAACCTTCACGATCGTCAGAACCCAATGAAAAACCCAATCTCATTCAACCCTTTATTTCTTCCAATATATAAACTTAAAATTGTAATTCTACTTTCAAAAATCAATATTTTTAAAAACGAGGTTAATTATATAATCCAAACATGAATTTTTAATAATCAAATTTCTTATTTGATCTTGTCTTTCATTATTCTTCCCATTTTCCAGTCATCCTTCTTCCTATCTTCTCCTAAAACCATTTTTTAAATTTAAATCTTGATTTTTTTTCAAACCTATTTCCTTTAAACAATTTTCCCAGAAAAAGAAAGTAGAAAGAAATTTTGAATTTGGAACCTGGTTTCGAAAACCTGTTAAACTAAGCAGAGGTCTGTGAAAATATATGTACATACATACATACATATCATACACATATATACAAGAATTCATATGCAAGCATATTTTTTTATCACAACTTCCCAGATCATCACATGCAAACTAATATATATATATATATATATATATATATATATATATATATATATATATATATATATAGGTTAAAAGGTTTTCTCACCTTATTTGATGAAGACAGTGGACAAAAGTCTGGAAAAAACTGGAAATGATTTACTTTGAGTTTGATCTTGCTTTCAGGCTTCCAGGCTGTAGTTTTGATTTGCAGCTTGATTTTGAATTCTGAAGCTTGCTTGTTTTGTTTTTGAGTTTGTTCTGATTTTTCTTTGATCTTGAAAATTTTGGCTTGCCTAATGTTTCTCTGATTTGTTGAGTTGCTTTCTGATCTGAATTTGTTTTGGAATTGATTTAAATTCTTGAAATTGGATTTACTTGGATCTGGAAATTATATTTGAGCTTGAACTTTGATAATCCAGGTTGTAGTTTCTTTTGCATTGTTTTGATTTGTATTTGCTCTGATCTACATTCTCTCAAGTTTGTATAAATTTTTTCTTTTTAATTTATTGTCTCAGGTTTTGATTGAATCTCAGTCATTTTCTTTCTTTTGAAAATGAATGCGAAGGATTTGAGAAGCCTGGTTTTCTTTATTTTGATGTTTATTTGCATTACAAAATTAAAAAGAAATGCAACACATCTTGCCACTTGTAATTATATGTTAAATTAAACTTACACTTGTATTAATGCCCTGTTAAAGTATTTACAAATGTTAAATCGTTTTATAAAATGTTAATGCATGTAATCTCCACCTTACATTTGTTAACATGAAAGAAATTTATGTTTAAATCCTTAATGTAAACAAATTTAAAAATTGTGTTTCAGCCCTTGTGTTATTATTTACTTAAAATTCATATATATATATATATATATTATTTATTAACTATATTTATTTTCAAATATATAAGAAAACGTTATTAAATCTTACTTATATATTTACAACCTAATTTTATTCATATATATAATATTTTTCAAAATATAAAACTTTTAAATCCAATTAATTTTTATAGAATATTTATTACTAAATTTCCATATCAGTTTAATTTTAATTCAAAATATTATTTAAATTGCAAATTTAAATTTGTCTCAAAAATTGGGATCGTTACAGATTCCTCCCTTAAGAAAACTTCGTCCCCGAAATTTGCCAAACGGGAAGATAACAAAGAACAGATGAACATATCAAAGATATGGTTCACCAGATTAAACTGAATATTTGTTCTGTATTTAGCTTACAAAATCAGAACATCTATAATAGATACGAGAACAAACTCATTCAATACTATACAAGATACTCGCGTCACCATTCTACGTAATATGCAAGGCACTGGTTAGTTCGAAGGGATAACTAACCATTTGTAGAATATATCTGATCCCAACAGAACAAACAATGGATACCCATTCCAGATTGGAATATCCCAAAGTTTACACCATCTTGTCCCTCTTCGGACTTCGATCCACACAAGAAACTTTTCAAATTTGGTTTTGACCGAAATCGTTCTATCGATATAATCCAATTTAACTTCATGTTTAATTTACCTATTTATTCCAATAAAATTTCAAATTTATTAAAGTTAAAACGATAGAAATTTGATGGAAAGAATACGAATTGTGAACTTATCTACGCGATTCGCAGGGCCACCTCAACACCGAAGCTTCTCCCTCGAGCTGCCGCGCAATCATCAAAGAACTGAAACTGGATCAAAAGAGATAGATAGAGAAAGATATTTCCATTGTTGAAGGGTATTGACCATTTGTAGTCGTACTTCCCTGTCCCCTATCTCATCCTCTTCTTGCACTCATACTCACTATCAGTGGATAGTAAGAGAATTTACTGAGGCATATAGACGGATATTTTACGGATTACTCATTCTAGGGCATTTGCAACCCTATCTCTAATGAGTTACCTAATGTGTTATACTCCTGAGCTAAAGTTTCAACCTTCAGCTCTGATACCAAATATGACGGTCTAGGCTTTTCAACGATCGACAACGGCCACTCTCGACTGGTAGGCTTTTCAACCATCCCATCCCCGTCGTGGCATACAACGGTACCCTGCCCTTGCTTTTACGGCTAGCCTGTTGACTTCTTCACCTACCCGGTTAACCAACCCCTCCCCATGGACATGTACGGGTAAGAATCCCATTCACCACCAAATGCGAAACGAGAACCCCCTATCATGATGTACTGAAGCAAATCCGTTCCCAGAGGTCACTACATTATGCCTGAACCTTCGTCGTGCGGTCATCTCCCTTTTCCCTTGCCCTGGCCCAGCTCGACGCCGCCATGGTGCCGAAATCACTTTGGATTTGACCCCATCCAAATAACGACCCAAAAACCTATATTAACTTGGCTAAGCCACCACGGTGGACTACAATCTCCTGCCAAATTTTCCGATGATCTCCGCCACCCAGGCTTCCTCTAGCCCCAAACCCGAGATCAACAACCTTCGCGATCATCAGAACCCAGCGAAAAACCCAATCTCGTTCAACCCTTCATTTCTTCCAATATATAAACTTAAAAATTGTAATTCTACTTTCAAAAATCATTATTTTTAAAGACGAGGCTAATTATATAATCCAAACATGAATTTTTAACAATCAAATTACTGATTTGATTTTGTCTTTCATTGTTCTTCCCATTTTCCATTCATCCTTCTTCCTATCTTCTCCTAAAACCATTTATTAAATTTAAATCTTGGTTTTTTCAAACCTATTTCCTTTAAACAATTTTCCCAGAAAAAGAAAGGAGAAAGAAATTTTGAATTTGGAACCTGGTTTTGAAAACCTGTTAAACTAAGCAGAGGTCTGTGAAAATATATGTATAAACGTACATGCATATCATACACATATATACAGGAATTCATATGCAAGCATATTTTTTTATCACAACTTCGCAGATCATCACATGCAAACTAATATATACATATATATAGGTTAAAAGTTTGCTCACCTTATGTGATGAAGACAGAGGACAAAAGTCTGGGAAAAACTGCAAGTGATTTACTTTGAGTTTGATCTTGCTTTAAGGCTTCCAGGCTGTAGTTTTGATTTGCAGCTTGATTTTGAATTCTGAAGCTTGCTTGTTTTGTTTTTGATTTTGTTCTGATTTTCTTTGATCTTGAAAACTTTGGCTTGCCTAATGTTTCTCTGATTTGTTGAGTTGCTTTATGATCTGAATTTGTTCTGGAATTGATTTAAATTCTGGAAACTTGGATTTACTTGGATCTGGAAATTATATTTGAGCTTGAACTTTGATAATCCAGGTTGTAGTTTCTTTTGCATTGTTTTGATTTGTATTTGCTCCGATCTACATTCTCTCAGGTTTATATAAATTTTTCCTTTTTAGTTTATTGTCTCAGGTTTTGATTTAATCTCAGGCATTTTGTTTCTATTGAAAATGAATGCTAAGGATTTAAGAAGCCTAGTTTTCTTTATTTTATTGTTTATTTTCATTATAAAATTAAAAGGAAATACAACACATCTTTCCACTTGTAATTATATGTTAAATTAAGCTTACACTTGTATTAATGCCTTGTTAAAGTATTTACAAATGTTAAATTGTTTTATAAAATGTTAATGCATGTAATCTCCACCTTACATTTGTTAACATGAAAGAAATTTATGTTTAAATCCTTATTGTAAATAATTTTAAAAATTGTGTTTCAACCCTTGTGTCATTATTTACTTACAAATTCATATATATATATATATATATTATTTATTAACTATATTTATTTTCGAATATATAAGAAAACATTATTAAATCTTTAATTAAATCTTACTTATATATTTACAACCGATTTTTATTCATATATAAAATATTTTTAAAAATATAAAACTTTTAGATCGAGTTAATTTTTATAGAATATTTATTATTAAATTTCCAAATCAACTTAATTTTTAAAATCTACTTTTAAATATATTCATTTTCAAATTTTCTAATTAGTTCAAAATTAAATTCACAATTTAATTCAAAATTTTATTTAAATTAAATTTATAAAACATGCAAGCTAGGCTGTTTTCATTTTTTTCAAAGCTTATTAGGTCTAAGAAATGAATTCAAAAAGAAAAAATAAAAACCTACCAAACTAAAATTTCAAGCCAGAGATAAAATGGAAAGAATTCAAACCTGAAAACAAATAGCTTCAGTTCATTCCTGATCAAAGATCAAGACCTGGAAATATGAAGTAAACCAGTAAATGATCGTCTCAATTCATTCCTGATCAAAGATCAAGACCTGGAAATTTGAAGTAAACCAGTACATAATCGTCTCAAACAAACCTGTGCTTTCTGACCAATTCAAGCCTAGAAATTGAAACCAGAAAACAAATCAAATCAAATTCTGTTTTTGAAATCTTCAACCTGGGAAAACTTAAGATTGAAACTTGAAGTCATGCAAAGAAAAACCAGAAGCCTGAAAACAATTTAATAAAAATCCAGATCTAACTAGAAGATAAAGCAGATCAAATATTTCAAGTCCTCTGTTTAAATAGCAGCTTTCAAATTTTTAATCTGGAAGAAAATTCAACATGATCAAGCTTTTGAATCTGGAAACTCAACATTCAAATTCAACTCAACATAAATTTTAAATCCATAATCAAGACCAGATACAACTCAAAAGCATCAAATCAACTTTCCAATCACAAACCTTCACCTCTGTTTTTAAACTGCAAGGTGAGTGAACATCTAAACCTATTTATATGTTGATGAACGTGATGAATTCTTGAAATAATAATGCTTGCCTGGACAAATTAGTCTTTGCATGTTTGAAATTATGTATGGTATGGATATAAACACAGAATGATCTATGCACATGTCTGTGTATATAGATGTTAGCCTCTGTAGTGTTTACAGACTCAATATCATCATAGAAAAAAATTCCTATCTTGCCAACGAATTAATTTTAGACTATGATCTTTAGAGAAAAAATGATTTTACATTGTGATATCATTTTTAAAA
This sequence comes from Allium cepa, assembly GCA_030765085.1. Taxonomy (NCBI): domain Eukaryota; kingdom Viridiplantae; phylum Streptophyta; class Magnoliopsida; order Asparagales; family Amaryllidaceae; genus Allium; species Allium cepa. Next base: position 382,899,122 of record CM060929.1, on the reverse strand, counting down.
ATGGTTTCGAAATTTTATATTAATTAATCATATCATAATTTAAAATTTACAGTAATAATCAAAATTAGTTTAAAATGATGCATATGGATTTCAAGTTTTAATTACATAAATGGATTCGTATTGCAAATCTATGAATTTTGATATAAATTTCAAGAATTTTAAGAATGTATTTAGCGAGAGGTTTCGAACTGAACAGAAAACTTGTTTTCATCAATATCCGATGAACGATGGCGAAGTGGTCATCGAAATTTGAGCCAAAGGTGGCTGGAGGCTTGTGGGTCTTCGGAAAAATAACTGTTGAAATTAGAAATGAGCAAGGTGGCATAACGATGAGGAATTAGGGTTTGCAAAAATCATGTTTGGAGTGCTGGCGTTCTCGAGCTAATCGCGTCGTCGTCGAAGTTTTTTGGTCGATCGCGGGTGGGGTGATTTATTCATGGAACGGAGCAAGGTCTGGGTGGAACGGCATGTTCGTCGGTGGATGATGGCGTCGAGACGAGGGGATTTTCCCATCAAGTTAGGTCTCAGGTTGAAATCGAGAAGCTTGATTTCGATTCTTAAGTGTATTCGTAAAACTGGATGTTTGGATGGCTCAGCGTGGTCGAGGATGATATGCAGGCGTCGGCGATGATGGTCAGAATGCCAGAAATCGTTCATGCGCATGCATGTGTGTCGCTTGTATCAGTGGTTGTTGAAGGAAGGAAAAGCATAGAGTTGCTTGGGTTGATTTCGGGTTGGTGTCGTGATTGACTCGAAGGAAAATGGGTACACGAGAAACTCGAGTTTGGCTCGGAAAAAATAAAAGAGGCTCGGGGAAATTTGATCGAGTTTTACACAAGATTTTTGGTTCCTGTGTTTTCAATTTGAAATATAAATTAAGTTTTCTTTTAAACTTTAAAAACAATCAAGTTTTACTTTGAAAATTTTTTGTTAAAACAGATTCTTTTGTAAATATTAGATGTTAACCAAGTTTTAAATTGGTTAAGAAAGTTTTTTAAATAAATTATTTTAATTAACCAAGTTTTAAAATATTTTAAAATACACATAACCTTTATTTTTTAAAGTTTATTTTTTTAAAACTTAATAATATTAAAGAAGTAAATAAATATTACAAATGTTTTAATTGTTGAATTAACTTCTAAAGTCTAAGTTAACTTATTTGTTAAAGGAAATTAATTTCTTAAAGTATATTTCTTAATGAAAATAGTTAAGGTAAATTAATGATTTAATGATTGATTAATCAAGTGTTTAAAGGTTAATAAATTAAGGATAATTAATTCATGTAATTAAGGTAATTAATTTAAGAAGTAATTAATTAATTAAAGGTTAATTAATTAATAAAATTAATTAATTAATGGTTAAAGTTAATTAAGTAATAGGGGTAATTACTTATTATAATTAATTAAGGATGATTAATTAAGGGTAATTAAATAATTAAGATTAATTCTTTAATAATTAAAGGTTGATTAATTCATTAATTAAGGTTAATTAATAAATAATTAAAGGATAACTAATTAACATAAATTATGATTAATTAATGATAATTAACCAGGATTAGTGATTTATCTGGCATCGATTAATCAGATGATTAATTAACCTTACTTGTGGATGTTTGAATTGAATGAACTGCTTTGAATTGTTTGGTATCTCTGCTGTGTGATGCTTTGTGATATGAATTATTTTAATTCAAGCTGTAATGAATGTAATTTATTTTATCTGTGATAAATGTATATTATTTATCTGTGTATCCGTGAATGAAAGATAAGCGTTATAAGATTATAACGCTTATCGATATTGATATGCTTGAATCTGTGATGATTAATGATGTTGCACTATTGTGTAAAACCCATGGACTACACCTTACACACACAAATATGGATTGCACGAGGAAATCGGTTAAGTCACAAATATTTTGAAATTTAAATATTAGTTTGTTTAAATATTGAATTTTGAATCCAAATAATTTTGGAAATGGAATTGGGTTAAATGTGAAAGCTTATGAAAAAGAGTTCTAAAGATAAAAGCTATTGTGAATAACTTGATAAAGTTTTGAAATTTAAATAATTTTATTTAAATTTGGACACAAAATTTGAAATTAAATTCTATGTTTGGAAGCTATGGTTTAAAAATGTTATACAAGATATAAATGTATTTATATGGGTTTAAACCAGTTTAAAAAGTATTGGTTTAGGAATTTGAATTTAACTCTAGTCTTATACATGAAGGGTTTTACTCAGGCAAATGAAATCGGATTTTTCCGAAATGGAAACTATTTGTTTTCAAATAAAAATACCTTTCATATGAAGAAAGGATTTCCAATTTTTGTTGAAAGATTTTAAGTTTAAAATGGAATTAAAATAGTTTTGAAAGCTATAAACGAATCTTTGTGAAAGACGGTTGAACCTTGTTCTAAAATTCAAGAGAATCTTAAAGGTGTTCTTTTGTATAAAAGATTTGAAATGGAATTGTTTCGAAAGATATAAAGGAATCTTTGTGAAATATTTGGTGAACTTTGTTTTCTAACAAAAGAGGATCTCAAAGATAGGTCCTTTGTTTAAATGTTGTGAATGAATCTTTATGAAGGATTGGTAATCTTTGTGAGGTGAATCTTTTAGTGTTATCCCGCTTTTTGGGCAAAAGCCGTGATACCAAAGGATTGGTCAAAAACAGAAAACAGTTCACCTCAGAGATTGGTCGTATTTCACTTCACTATGGATATCGATGAATTCTGTCCGAGCCCGGATCGGGCCGCAATTGATAAGGCATGACAAGAAAGACCATAGAAGCCAGCATTTCAAATTTCAAGTCAATCCGAGGTCATATGCTCAAGTTATGATGGATTCAAGTTAAGAAGGTGCACATTGCTCGGTTCGAACCCATCATGTTCGAACCCATCATATTCGAACCCATAGGAAGAGGCGACATTCGAATCCATCTAAGTAACTCCCTACTTCGAATCCACCACAGCTTCGAATCCATTAATAGCTTCGAACCCATCACAGCCTCGACTCCATCGCTCACCTTCGAATCCATCCATCATCTTCGACTCCATCACTCACCTTCGACTCCATCGACTTCGACAACTTCGAATCGATCCAGGGCGCATTTGGATCGATTCGAACGAATCCACCCCATCGATTCGAAGACGACCTTCGAATCCAACAAAGCGGCTAAGCTAGCACGAACATGGATCGGCTCGAAGACAGGCGCGCCCCAATCGATTCGAAGTATTCGCTTCGGCCATGCATCGATTCGAACGAATCGATTCCATCGATTCGAACCAAACAACATGCCGAACACCCAATTTCGAACCGATCATAACTCCCAATCTACTGATCCAAATCCCATGAAATTTTTACAGAAGTTTGTCTACATGATGAAGAACGTCCACGCCAAGTTTCATCGCAATTGGACAATTTTTTGATCGATTCGAAGTTCACTTCGAATCGATCCCAAACTGGGCAAGCACTTCAAGAACGCGGGCCTGTGGGCCCCCCGTCACGTGCCAAGCAGCCTCTCCATGATTTAGGCGGGATTTTGGCCTTCCACACCTATAAATAGAGCCCCTGGTCATTCAGAGAAGGGGTCGGAGAATTTGGAGAAGAAGAACAAGCCTAAACGCTGCCAGAATCACTCCATACTATCTCAATTGCTGTTAATTTCGAATTTAAGTCCATTTGCTGTTGTAATTTGCTGAAAAGCACTTGTAATCTTCAAGTATTAAGAAATAAAGTGATAAAACTTCATAGTGGACGTAGGCGCATGGCCGAACCACTCTAAATCCTTGTCTTCTGCGCAGTTTACTTTTCTGTGACTTGGAGTTTTTGTTAGATAGTCCCTATTTCCAATTTAAGTTCTTCATTTACTATCTCTTCAAAAACTTCCGAAGGGTGTTTTCCCAATTTTCGTGCAAACATTTTGGTGCTTCCACTGAGAAAGAAAAAGAACCAGTTCTTTCTCCCGCTCCGTGGATCTATCTTCGATACCGGATTGCACAAATCTAAGAGGGAGATCCAGACTTCAAATTCAGATTCCATCCATTCTTTTCAGGTTTGCTCAAAATCTAGGACAGGAATCCAACCTTCAGGATGGTTAGTACGAGAACCACTTCCAACATTGGTAACCAAGAAGGTCAGGATAGGCAGAATCCCGCACAGCTACAGTCAGCCAATCAGGATGCCGTTGGGCAAACGGATCAGTCGGGTCCGGTTACAAGACAGGAGTTCCAAACATTACTGCAGGAATTAACTAAAAGCCGACAACAGCTAACTGAGGAGCTGCGTGTCAATGCTGAATTGGCTAACCAACTAAACCACCAAGGGCGAAGGAGATCAAAGAGGGACCACGCTCCGCATTCTTCCACGGAAAGCTCTGCCTCATCCGACTATGACGGCAGATCTACACGCCCCAGGCTAGACGGAAGTCATGCGCATGCTTCTGGTCTCCGACAAACGTTGACTGTTGGGCAAATAAGAGTTGGCCCCTCTGCCAGTTTTCATACGGGACCCTCCTCTAAAGGAGGCACTGTCCCACAGCACACTGCAGATAACCAAGCCACCGCAGTTGACACAGGAGTTGACACCCGAAATCACTCCAGTCCAAACTACCACCCACAGGAACGTGTCTCAGGACCGAACATCCCAGAAGATGTCGAGCCAAGGAGGCGAGATTCGGATCGTCGACAGCGCCCGATCCCACCTCGCACTGTGGAGCTAGACCGCACTTTGGCTCGACACCCTTCGAATATAGAAACACCTGATCTCTCAGCTATGGTCCGCCAAATGGTTCGCGAAAGTCAAGGTTTGACAAATGACGATTGGGGGATCTCTCGAAGTCACACCCCGTTCACTGATGACATATTGTATGCTGAGCCTCCCCGGCGATTCAGAATGCCGGCTTTGCCCATGTATGAAGGAAACTCCGACCCTAGCCAGCATATTCTAAAATACGAATGGTCAATGACTGCTGCAAGAGCTGATGATGCAGTAAAGTGCCGTAGTTTTCCTATTTCCTTGGGGGGGATTGCGACAATGTGGTTTACACGATTACCACCACGGTCTATCTCCTCGTTTGACCAATTGGCAACCAAATTTATCGAACAATTCCGTATGCACATCGCCAGGCCTAAAGATGTAAACACTTTATCTAGTGTCACTCAAGCCCCTGGGGAGACACTCAGGCGATACCTGGAAAGATTCAACGCTGCCTGCGCAGAAATTACTAACCCCAATGATAATTCAATCTTGATGGCTCTGACTAAGGGGATTGACCCCGACTCTGATTTTGGAAACTGGCTAGCTGGAAAACCTCCCGCATCGTTGGATCGTTTCTATTCCAAAGCCGCCCAATTCCTGAGGCGTGAGGATGCGAAACAATCTAGGAAGCAGGACGATGCGAGGCCCAGCAATGAAGGGGTTCAAAGCAATGTGGCGGTTAAACAGTCAGGAGAGGGCTCAGGAAGAGCGCAGTTGAATATTCAGAACAAGCAACCCCAGCCAAGGCACGGCGATAATAGGAGTAAGAAGCAGGATCAGAACCGTGGCCCGCGACGTAGGGCGCAAATGTTTGAAAGCTATACACCACTGAATATGACATTGGAAAACGTATATCTACAAACCTGTAATGCGATGCAATATAAGAAGCCGACTCCGAAGCCATCATCAGAGAAACAGATCCAAACGGGGAAGTTTTGTAGATTTCACGAAAGCTATGGGCACAACACCAATGACTGCAGGCATCTGCAAGACCTTATTGAAAAACTGATCAGAGAGAGGAAGTTGGATCAATTCGTGCGGGCACCGCAAGCCGGTGGTGTGGGCCCGTCAAACCAAAATCGTGCGCAGAACCAGGAAAGACAGGAGGAGCCCGCTCATACAAGCGGAAGGTTGGTCATAAATACAGTCAGTGGTGGCCCTCATCCAGCGGATCGAAATTGGAGGGAAATGGAATCATACGCCAATTCGATCAGGCACGTAAGTTTTGAAAGCTGCAGTACACTTGATGAAGGGGCTCCGGCTAAGCAACAGAAGACGATGGCGGATGATATCGTATTTAGAAACCGAGATGCTGACAAAGTCGAAGCCCCGACCATAGACCCACTAGTCATATCCGCCCAGGTTGGTCCTGCTTGGATGAAGAGGATCCTGGTAGACAGTGGAAGCTCAGTAAACATCTTGTTTAAAAGGGCATATGATCAGATGAAGATGGAAGCTAAGGATCTAAAGCCTTGTCAATGTAGGATTCACGGCTTCGATGGAAGTGCTAATATACCCACCGGGATGGTGGAATTGCCAGTAGAATTGGGAAACGGAGAACGCCGTAGAGTCCGAATGTTACAGTTTGTTGTCCTGGATATCCATTCACCCTATAATGCCTTTTTGGGCCGACCAGCCCTTGCAGAATTTAGGGAAGCAATTGCCCCGTGGTGTTTGACTCTAAAGTTCCCTACTGACCACGAGATTGGGGTCATTCAAGGGGACCAGGCTGCCGGGATAGCCTGTTATGTTGCTGAACTACGAGAAGCATAAAGGAGGGACAAAGGAAAGGCGTGGGGGAATCTCTCCGCGTCCGCTTTACCGATGATTGACAATTAGCGCCTGGGCCTCGGCCCGGGCACCACGACCAATTCCAGAAGGATCTTGACCCTCGAGACACTGAAGATAATGATGGATCAAAGAAAGTCAAGCTTCCCCAACCGAGCTGACGATCGATGTTCCAATTGATGACAATAACGATTCAAAAATATTGAAAATTGGGTCTCAGCTAAACCTGCAAGCACAACAGGAATTGGTCGAATTTCTCCAAGCGAATCTAGACGTATTCGCCTGGACGCACTCCGATATGTGTGGAATCTCGTCGGACATCGCGAGCCACACCTTAAATATTGACCCGCGGTACATCCCGGTCAAGCAAAAGAGACGCGGTATGGATCCAGAGAGATCTGCCGCCCTCAAAGAAGAAGTCGACAAGTTGAAAACGAATGGGTTTATCCGAGATGCTTTGTACCCGGAGTGGGTATCCAATCCTGTACTTGTCCGCAAACCGAATGGAAAATGGAGAACGTGCATCGACTACTCTGACTTAAATAAGGCTTGTCCAAAAGACAGTTTTCCACTTTCTCGAATCGATCAACTTGTGGATTCGACGGCCGGACATGAATTATTGTCTTTCATGGATGCTTACTCTGGGTACAATCAGATACCCATGCATGTGCCTGATCAAGAACATACAAGCTTCGTAACTGACCTAGGACTATACTGCTACATGGTCATGCCTTTTGGTTTAAAGAATGCCGGAGCAACTTACCAACGCTTAGTCAACCGAATGTTTGCCGACCAGATCGGGAAAACCATGGAGGTCTACGTGGACGACATGTTGGTAAAATCATGATACTCCACTGATCATGTCAAGGACTTGGAGTCAATGTTCAATGTCCTCCGGAGATATGGGATGAAGCTAAATCCGTTAAAATGTCATTTTGGGGTTGCTTCCGGAAAATTCCTTGGGTTCATCGTCAACGCCCGGGGAATAGAGGCCAACCCCGAGAAGATCTGGGCAATCAGGAATCTTCAAGCCCCGAGGACCATAAAACAGGTTCAAAGTCTCAATGGAAAGGTTGCAGCGCTGAGCAGGTTCATCTCGAAATCAACGGATAAATGCATACCCTTTTTCGATCTGATCCGAAAGGGGAAACGAAACTTCGAATGGACTACGGAATGTGAGGGCGCGTTTCAATCGCTAATCCAGCATCTTTCCACACCACCGATTCTTTCAAAACCTGCTGATCACGAACAATTATACCTTTATCTGGCTGTATCTGAAAACGCCATTAGTGCTGCATTGGTTCGAGAGGAAGACCGAACACAGAAACCAGTCTATTATGTCAGTAAACGATTGACCGGGGCCGAGAGAAATTACCCAAGGCTAGAAAAGTTGGCATACTGCCTAGTCATCGCCTCGAGGAAGCTCCGTCCATACTTTCAGGCTCACCCTATCATTGTGTACACCGACCAACCGTTACGACAGGTCCTCACACGACCTGAGACGTCTGGCAGGTTACTAAAGTGGAACATTGAGCTGAGTCAATTCGACATCGCATATGTTCCAAGGAGAGCCATACACGGTCAAGTCTTAGCAGATTTCATTGCTGAATTCACTGTTCCTGAAGACTTACCTGAAACTAGTAACTCCCCCGAATATATATAGAAGCTATACACTGATGGCGCATCCAACGATCGGTGCTCGGGCGCAGGGATTGTGCTTGAGACTCCCGAGGGCCGATCCATCTGCTACGCCTTAAAGTTTGATTTCCGGGCAACCAACAACAAAGCTGAATACGAAGCCTTGCTCACCGGGTTGAAGTTAGCCCGAGACCTGAGAATTATCGCTGTGGAGATCTACTGCGATTCCCAGTTCGTGGTATGCCAAGTTCAGGGTGAATATCAGGCCAAGGATCGAAGGCTAGCCGCTTATCTAGCCCAGGTCCGAGAAATACTGGATCAGTTTGATTATTATACCATTTTTTACATACCCCGAGAGCACAATCAGAAAGCCGATTCATTGGCAAAGTTGGCAAGTACAGGCGAAGCTCAACACTTGGGGCTCGTCCCCGTCGAGACATTATCCTCTCCGAGCGTTGATCGAACGGAGAATGATTTCACATTAGAAGCTACCTCCGAAAAGGAATCGTGGATGACTCCATACCAAGATTACATTGAGCATGGCACCCTGCCTGAACGACGAAGTGAAAGAAGACAGGTTCTTCGAAAGGTGTCATGATTTGTCATTCAAAACGGAGTTATGTATCGGAGAGGATACTCTGTTCCTCTTCTCCGATGTATCGCGCATGACGAAATCAAGCGAGTGTTGCGTGAGGTGCACGAAGGAGAATGTGGCGATCACACTGGGGGGCAAGCGCTTGCCAAGAAAATACTTCGATACGGATACTATTGGCCTACCATTAACCGCGATGCTATGGATTATGCCAAAAGATGTGATAAATGCCAGAGACACGCTCGGGTCCCTAGAGCCCCGCCTTCTGAAATAACCCAAATGGTCAGCCCGTGGCCATTCGCGATGTGGGGGATGGATATAATCGGTGCATTGCCTTTAGCTAAAGGGGGTGCAAGGTACGCCATAGTGGCGGTTGATTACTTCACCAAGTGGGCTGAGGCCGAGCCTCTTGCAACGATAACAACAAAAAAGGTAATCAACTTCATGGTACGCAACATCATCTGCCGTTACGGTCTCCCGCATACTATAATCACCGACAATGAAACCCAATTCGACAGTGCCGAATTCAGGGATTTCTGTCAGCGATTTCACATCCATAAGAGATTCTCAGCAGTAGCGCACCCGCAAGCGAATGGTCAGGTCGAGGCCGTCAACAAGGTTATCAAGTCTATATTGAAGAAAAGACTGGAGAAAGCCGGGAGCAAGTGGGTTGATGAGCTACCAATGGCCCTGTGGGCGTACAGAACGACTCACAAAACTGCAACCGGGCACACCCCTTTTTCTCTATACTATGGCTCCGAAGCAGTTATCCCGGTCGAAATGGAAGTTCACTCTCACCGTGTGACATACTACGACCCGAAAACGAATGCTATATTACTTGCTGAATCCCTAGATCTGCTTGATGAGAAACGTGAAGAAGCCGACGTGAGGGCAGCTGCATATCGAAGTCGAGTCGCTCGAATATACAACGCCAAGGTCCGCCCACGAACTTTTGAACCCGGCGACCTGGTACTCAAAAGAATTTACCCGGTTCCTTCGCACATGAACCCAAATTGGGAAGGGCCGTATATGATTTCACAAAAACTCAGAGATGGCACATTCAAGTTATCGACCGTTGATGGTCTCACTTTACCAAGAGCCTAGAATAGCGGAAGCCTCCGTCACTGCTACACCTGACAGGCTTTATTTATCTTTCTATCAATTTCGTCCTTAACATTTTGTTTTTTTTGCATTTTGAAATTTGAACTTGTAATAAGGCAACTAATGTTGCCATGCTTCTTTTGTTTCAGCAATAAAACGCCATCTCTTCGAGCCAAAAGTTGTGATTCACTGAAAATAACACATAATATCACATTGCACGAAGAGCTAAATTCCATCACACGGTGGGATTTATCCAAATAGGGAGTAACTGTGATACGACCAGTCACTCACTAAATGAGACCCGAGCTCGGGGGCAAAACACAATACCAGCATTCACAGGGATTGATACACGACAATCCTTTTACTAACTCCAACTTCCCAGAACGTGAATTGGAGTATAAAACATCCAATAAATCGTTCCCAGAACGCGAACGGACTCCAACTTCTCAGAGTGTGAATTGGAGTATAAAATAAGTCGTTCCCAGAGCGCGAACGGACTCCAACTTCCCAGATTGTGAATTGGAGTATAAACATCCAATAAATCGTTCCCAGAGTGCGAACGGACTCCAACTTCCCAGAGCGTGAATTGGAGTATAAAACATCCAATAAGTCGTTTACAGAGTGTGAACGGACTCCAACTCCCCAGAGTGTGAATTGGAGTATAAACATCCAATAAATCGTTCCCAGAACGCGAACGGACTCCAACTTCCCAGAGTATGAATTGGAGTATAAACATCCAATAAGTCGTTCCCAGAGCGCGAACGGACTCCAACTTCCCAGAGTGCAAATTGGAGTATAAACATCTAATTCAGATTCCCGAAGCGCGAATCAAAGTACAAGTAACAATTCGAAGTTCCCGAAATACGGGCCGAGATATCAACATCAACTCCCAATTCCCATAGCATGGAATGGAGTATAAACATCGATAACCCTCAGATTCCTGGAATGCAGGACAGATTATCAATCTCAAATTGTCATGAATCCCCAGAAGGGGGGCATGTGCTCAGGGCTTGCAATAAACGCAATCAGCCGCCAGAATATGAGTATTATTCCCCGCAACTAAGGGGCAAAAAGCTGGGTGCGAATCGCTGGCTTAAGTGATAATATACTCAGAATCCGACTCATTCATTAAATCACGACACGAAGCTATATAAATACTGAGCGGATACAAAACAAATACTGCAAGGCATTCAGGTAAGAAGAAAAGTGTAATTTCCCATTTCATCAACCAACAAAAACAAGTTTGATTACATGGCAAGTAAAGATGTTTCAATTAAGTGGAGGCCGCATCCATACATACACATGGCCCAAGAAAGAACAAAAGAAGAGGCAAAAGAATTGTTATCCGTAAATCTCACGACAAAGCGAGGGGCTCACTCTTTCTTCCTCCGGTGTTTCTTCCTCGGAGTCGAGCCGCTAGACCCACTGCCTGGCTTCCTACGAGACTTTTTGCCTTTCTTTGGAACATCCTCCGGTTCCGGCATGATATCAACATCTTCCTCAGAGCTGGAAGGGATGGAGATCCTTTTATGAGGACGAACCGAGGGCATGGGAGCAGTAACAGATACTTGTTCAGCAACACTCGAGACGGTTACTGTGCCACCAGGAGAAATCATCATTAGAGAAGATAAGCTTGAAGGAACGGCGTCACCACCGGGACCAACTGTCACTGTCTTGGCTATCTCGGCACTTATCTCTGCTAAAATCTCATCCTCTCGAGACAGTTGAGCTGCGCTAGGTACGCCAGTGGTCGTCACGATCGAACTAGAAACTGGAGCAGCTCCGCTCGTCACAAAAGAGAGGTCGGGCATGGGATCAAGAGGATGACCAAATAACTCTTCAAACATTTGAACATCGAATGACATTGAGCCTCCCTCTCCCATATCACCAACCATGGCGGCAGTTGAAATCGCCTCGGTGACAATAACTCCACGTGTAGGATATAAAGCCGAAGGAACAGGCAGCACGGGTGTGACACTCTCGGTCACTAAACAACCAAAATTAGAGCTATCAGACCAAGAAATTCCCTCGAAAATCAATGTTTTAAGACGTAAAGGGAGTAATCAAAATACCTACTTTACCTTGCCTTGGAGCTTGAACAAGCTCGGGGACGAGCGTCTTCCCCGAAGACAGTTCCGGTTGGTCCGGATTATAGGCTGGAATAGCTTGTGGATCAACCACGATAGCAGCTTCAGATGAAGTCGAAACGGGGACTTCAGTATTCTCGCTATGGTGCACGATACCCGAACCTTCGCCAACCTCCGTTTGATGGACGACAAGTCTTTCTTTTTCAACAGAAATGATTGCTTCATGAAGGGTCCTCCTCTCATCCTCGCTGAGCAGACGTGACTCAAGCTCAAACTCATCTAATACCGAATCCGGACAAGACATCCTCTTGTTTTCCACTAATTTCTTCCAAGCATTGTAGAGAGGCATCGAGTAATCCCCTAGCCAGGAGAGATTTCTATGCTCCAATACATTGGCATTATATGTGTCCAAAAGATCGTCGAATTCGGCCTCCATCTTGAACCTCTCTGCTTGGACTCTCTCCTCCAACTCCGATTCAACCTCCTTAACACTTGCAATTGCCGCATCGCGCTCAGCCCGAAAAGATACAGCCTGCTCACACGCCTCTTGCGCAGCCACGTTCGCGTCGTCTTTTTCTTTATTCATGTCAGCGAACCTAGCCTTTAGCTCCTCTAGTTCCTTCACTGCCGCATCCCGCTCAGATTCAACATTCTTGTATCGATGGCCTAAGTCTTCAACTAAAGTACAATGTGCCTGTTGCATTTTCGCCATTTCAGCTAATGTCTCATCAACCTTCTGTAACGACTCGACCTCGGCCTTGCGGGAAGATTCCGCCTCAGATTGGAGTATGTCGACAATACGACTCTTTTGAGCCAAGTCGGCCTCTAGATTCTCGATGATTTGGGCCCGGTCGAAGGCAGCTTTGGAAGCCTTAACAGCCGCTTTGTACTGAGCAAAAAAGTCACGGGTGTAGCTGAGCGCCGTAGTCGCGGCATCATCGGGAATTCTTTTAAGATTGGGAGGAAAAATACAAGCATCAAAGCAAATCTCTGGAAAATCTTTCCTCAGTTGAGCGAGCCTGATGGCCCCTTCGCCGGAAGACTCAATAAGGGTCTCCTCCCCAGACATAGACGTTGCGACCCCGGTTCGAGAACGATGTGGCTCAAGCCTCGAAACCTGCGAAGATGACTGATGTCGCAGAGGCTCGGATGCCTGGACATGACTTCGGGATTGCGGAGGAGATCGAGATGGGGAGCGATGCCTACGATCTCTGTCTGATCGTTCCTGGCTGGAGTTACCACGGTGATGATCCTTTGCATAATACTCCTGGCCATATTGCCTCCGGTCACGATCACGATCGGGGCCTCCACGACGAGATTCATAATAGGTTGAGGGGTGATGCACTCTCCGAAGTTTGTCCAATGTAGTCTGACGACCAGCCATATTACCTGGAAAAGAGATACGGTTCAGTTAAGTACCAGGCAAAATCAATAGGGCGAGTGAAGCAGTCATGTAGTGTCATGAAAGTGTATGCAAGTGTGCAAAGCCCCCGACCAACCAGAAGTATCGACTGCACTAATGGGTAAAAGCCCGCTTATGTCTAACGCTTCCCGGAGCTCAACCAACCCGGACTCGTGATAAAGAGAAACGCATTCCGGGATGGGAACGTCATCCAGTCCTGCGAAAATGTTTCCTGATTGACAAAGAGCGGAGTCAGAAGAAATAATTCCAGGAATCAAGCGAGACACGATTACAGACTTCCGTCTCGCAAATTTAGGAACAACAGCCTTGCCTTTCCGCTTTTTTCCTGCTTGGGGAAAATCAGCCGCTAGCCCGGTGTCAGTAGGCGTCCTCTCATCATCGCCCATTCCTCTTATCGCTACACCGGTCTTCTTCTTTGCCTTCGGAGCCGATTTCACAAACCCTTCAACGACAATACTCTGGTTCGTCCCAATTAAACCCAGCATCCTTAAGTTATCATCGGTTAAGACCAAGTCAATGTGCCGCAGATCACTCGGAACCTCTTGTAGACTTCGGATGACGTTTCTGTATCGACCACCGTCTGGCCTTGATATGATAGCTGCAAGAAAAAACACCTGATGTCAGTTCGAGTGTTGACAATGACCATTAAAGAAGGCTAACACGATTTACGACACTTACGTCTGGACAGCCATCGCCTAGCGAATCCTGGGGGGCATCGGACAAAGAACCATTCATTCTTAAAGTAACTGAGTCTGGTCCAGGCTCCCGTCACAATCTGGCAGTTTCTAACTGCCTCCATAAAGGTGAACGATGGACTATCACCCCTGCTCTTGAAGTTGAATATATGTCTAATCTCAGCTGGCCTAGGCGGACGAAAAAGGCGGTCCATGAATAAGATGAAAACACTGTTCAGTAACGCGTGCCCGTTGGGGTGAAGTTGTGCGGGAGCGATTCCAATGAACGATAGCATCTCCCTGATATATTGGTTAAACGGAGGGAGAGTTCCAGCCGCACAAGCGTGGCGATAAAAAGCAGTATAGCCCTCGGGTGGATTGTGAGGCCTATCATCAACTCCCGGTAGCAAAACATCATCCGGGGATAAGTTATGTTTCGAACATATCCGACCCAATAATGCTCCAGAAATATTAGATCGGACGGAGTCTATGGGATCCTCGATAAGTAAGGCCTCCGGCAATTCGTCCGGAGCAGGATCTATTACTTCAGGAAGGATCTCTGGAATTTCTAGCATTGGAGAAGGCAAGCTTTGTAACTCTTGTTGTTCAGAACCCGAAGACTCCATAATTAACTAACTCACGAGAAAGCAGCGTTAAAAACGAAGAAAGCCCGTATATTCCCCGGTGTGAAGCATATGGATATGCCGTGCAGTGCAAATACATAACTAAAACAAATTTTACAAGAGTAGAACACGGTGTCTAAACGACTAGGCTTTTGAATCAGAGAACGAAAACGACCGTCATCGCTGACCGTCACTTTCGCGTCCCTCGGATACTACTGACCAATTCAAGTATGAATTCGTTATATGTGTTTAAGTCATGGTGCCATCGGCGAGCTCCAAAAGACAGGTCAGGTCAACTTTGATCATGCGAAGGATGAAGCTCGTCGGAATCAAATATGCTAAAAATTTAGTGAGTTCGTTAGAGTTCGATTTAAAGGTGGTCGTAGTTCGGGTATTGGAACGAATCGATGAGGTGGAAGTTCCAGAAGCAAGAACGTTCGAATCGATCGACTCGATTCGACACGAGTCAGATCGATGAACCTCGAATCGGCGCAGTTCGAACCCATGGAGCCCCACCTGACTTCGAATCCATCGAAGTCGAGCTCCTTCGAATCCATCAAGAGCGGTTCGAATCCACGGAGTCCCACCTAGCTTCGGATCCATCGGAGTTGAACTCCTTCGAACCGATGAACGTATCATTGCTTCGAACCGATCAGTAGTGAGCGCCTTCGACTCGATCAGAATGCCACTATTTCGAATCCATCACCGCACGCCTTTTTTGTTGTGTTCTCCTGCAATCATCGATTCGAAGCTGCACGTTTGAAACCAACTCAAAGCGCGCACCCCTGATCGATACGGCTCAAAAGTTTGCATTCCCCAGTTCCATGGAGTCGGCCTACTTCGTTCAAACCTCATCACTCTCCAAAAATTTCCAGAAGAAGGGGTTGAACCAATGCCAAAAAAGATTACGGTTTCTATCATTCTCAAATCGAATCGACCCCTTGGTTACCTGATTTAGTTTGATTGCAAATGGAAGCTTGAAGGAATTTGGTCGATTCGTGAAAAAGCACGTTTGATTTGGCTCTTGGAAATCGATTCGGAGAGGCATCTAAAGCAATGGTAAAAGGTAAAGTGAAAATGAAGTCTGCCTCATGTATTTATACGGATTCCAAAAGGGATAAGTGTCACTTCGACTCCCATCGATTTGAAGGACCACTCCCGAATCCCTTCTAAGTTTCGAATCCATCCAAGTTTCGAATCCATCAGGAGTTTCGAATCCATCCAAGTTTCGAATCCATCAGGAGTTTCGAATCCATCCAAGTTTCGAATCCATCAAAAGTTTCGAATCCATCCAAGTTTCGAATCCATCAGGAGTTTCGAATCCATCCAAGTTTCGAATCCATCAGAAGTTTCGAATCCATCCAAGTTTCGAATCCATCACAGTTCCGAATCCCTTCTAAGCTTCGAATCCAGCAAAACGGCATCGAT
Source organism: Allium cepa (assembly GCA_030765085.1). Lineage (NCBI taxonomy): Eukaryota > Viridiplantae > Streptophyta > Magnoliopsida > Asparagales > Amaryllidaceae > Allium > Allium cepa. The sequence goes on along the minus strand of CM060929.1, from coordinate 382,883,014 downwards.
ACGAGGCAACATTGATTCGAAGAAGCACATGGGCAAAGGATGGATCGAAGGTCCGATCGATTTGAAGCGCGAGGCCCATCGGGCCATCGATTCGAAAGCCATCAACTCATACAAGCATAACTTCGAACCCATCAAAAACCACTGATTAACAACACTTTGGCTTGAATCTAAAATCGATTCAGGAGAAAATCGAGACGGAGTTCGGCAGCAAACAAAGACCGACATGACTCATGGACACACGGCGTTAATAAGGGCGGAGCTAATGTATGTGCACACATAACGAACTAACGTTCGATTTTGAACATTCACAGGGATCAAATATTCACCCTGTTATAGCAACGACAGCCAACGATTAAGACAGTCGCACAGTAATCAATCATATCAAGGCAAGGTTACGGCAATACGGTATATGAGTCTCAACGAAAAGGGAGCAATAATCTTCAGAATAAAATGGCGACTATTCAAAGCACGTCATGTTCCCACAAGACGTACTTTGGGGGGCATAGTTTAAAAGATTAAAATGGTAATTTGTTTAACCATTTGAAAGTAAGGTTTTGGGTAATAAGTTGTGACTTAACTGAGATCCCATTATCCATATGTTTTAAAATATTGCACTTACTATTCAGTTTAGCCGAGAGAGGACCTTGTGTCATATAACCCATTCCGGATAGTGATATGACGAAACGGATAGCATTTGAAGACCGGTGGTGAAGACCGGGTGTCTTCGAGAATGATAGGATAACCTGTCAAATGACTCTGCACTGAGTTTCTCCGGTATAGAGATCTCCATATATGACGGGGAGTCCAATCGGGATTGAGGATGCCCGGATTGCAAGAGCTTCTTTTGAAGTGCCTTCGGTTCTGTTCGAACCTGGAACAGACTTGTATGGATGTGTGTCTGACATTACACTTTGAGATGTAAAATAGGTTTCTATCAAATACATTTCTGTTTGGTGGCGGAGAATTTATTCTCTTAGCTTAACACCTTTCTCTGAGACGTACGAGCTGAAAGGTTATGTAGTTGATGGTTACTAGTGATACATCCCTAATTTGGTAATGTGGCTTACGAAATGATGCTGATCATTTTTTGATCGAAGCATGGCTTTGTGAAAAGCGTAGCTTTGTGGACGAGACTTCATCGAGCCTCACAACCCAGTAATGGTAGAAACAGGAATCGTGGAAGCAAGGTTACTTGGGGGTAGCGCCCCCTAAGGGTATGTCATTTCCTTCTGGATAAAAGGTGGTATCATGCTATGGAGCCCAGATATTCCACCTATGTGGTTGCTGCAAACTTATTGCTTTGTGGTTGTTGGCGTAGAGGTACCTCGGATAAAGGTCGTAAATGACCGGGGGATGGCATGCTCGTGTTAGTAGTTACCTAGTTACAGAGGTAACCCGGCCTTGTGTTGGCAGAGATCTAGTTAGGTTCTCAGGGGCGTCCCTCCAGAGGCGTTCCATTTTGTGTGGGAAGTTCCTTTGCCTGACCATTTGTTGGAAATCCAATCATCCAATATGCGCCTTGTACGGTTTTAGTTGTATAACCTGCCATCACTTATGGTGGCACCCCACTGTTTAGATGGTAGCTATAGTAGGCATAGTTCAAAATGTCTATGCTGGCTAAGATTAATATTATATGTTCAAAAGGTTTTCTGCATTATGCACTAATAATAATATCAAATGATTTTCGCGTATCAAGCATTTTAGACCGTGATAAGGAGAAATCTCCTCTAAGTTTGCACTTGCATTGTGTGTATGGCATGAGACCTTATGGCAGTTTCATTTTCCAAAAGCATAGAGAATTCTTCTACTTCTTCTGTTGTTTGTTTTAAAAGATAAAACTGCTTTCGTTTGCTCATATCAGTCCTATGACTGACTTGGAGTTTATTGTTCCCTTCCTAAACTCTGGGTGCCAACAATTTTCCACACGGGCAGTCTAGAGTTGGAATTTTTAGATAATCAAATAATAAATGTAGCTTTGGAAATCCTTGAAGTCTTTTGGCCTTTGAAGCCGTTTGGATATTGGCAATCGCATTCGGATCGAGTTGCTTCGCTTCAGTGTTGATAGCGGTTCGAGCTTTTAATTCAAGCTACCTTTGGTTTAGAGTTTTGGAGATGGAGTTTCTTGATGGTGTTGAATTCTTTTGGAAATCATATTGTAGTTATCTCTTCAATTGTTATCCTTTCCGCCGTTGTTATTGTCTCTGATATTGTTGCATCATATTGTATCAGATATTGTATTCATTGTTGTATCAATGATATTATCTCTTTCTTCCACTATTTGTCGTACTTAATATTAAGCTTCGGCGAACCAGATTCGGCATTTGAATCTGTGGCATTCGAGTACAAGTGAAGTACGGGTGCCAATTTTTGAAGGTCGAGTCATCTAATCATTTCAATTGTATCGTTACAGATTAAATCAATCTTTATTTGTTTTAGTTTAGAAAGTAGAGAGGATGAAAAGTGAAGAACAAATCAAACAGAAAAATTAAACAAAAACTGATCATCAAGATCAAAGCAAGTTCTTCAACCTGATTCAGATCCGAGGCATGCAAATGCATCTCAATCAAACAAGATCTGAGACAATCAAGTTGAATCTGAATTGATCCAGGGCAAAGCAGATCAAACAATCAAGTGAAGTTCCAGAGAAAACCTGGAAACAAAGATAAGTAATCAAAACAAAAAAAATTAAAGAAAGCATACATATCAACTCAATACAAAGAAAGTTTAGATTTTTTTAAACGAATCAAGCATGCAAGTTCAGGCAGGGTCAGGTTTAAGATAAAGCATTTAAAAAAAAGTCCAGATCAAAGAAATTTCTCTGCTTTATCCATACCTAGGTGAGCAAACATCACTTTTAAAAACCTTAATATGTTTACATCTTGATGAATGGCTGAAGTAATGTATTGATGTGTTTGCATGGATGAAATTTAATAAGGTTGTATGTATATAAATATGATATAACCTATGCATGTCTGTATGTATATATATATATGTATATATATATATATAGCTCTGTTCTTCATTCTCAAGCTTCAAATAAGTTCAAAAAAATTAAATTTTTATTCTCCTAATCATATATAAGTATGAAGTATGAACAACATATGTTAGTAATAGCAAGTTATTTGGTTCAAAAATAATTTCAAGTAAGATTTGAAAATAGATTTCACTGGAAGGAAAATGATAGTGAAATCTCAACACATCAAAGAATTCAACTTCAATGATTTAATGTTTCATGTATATAATTTGATTTATCTTCAAAAACTATGAACTTTAAAAATGAAATCAAGATTTTTAATTGGGTAACTCGAGAGAAATTGATGGGTGAACAAAAAATGTAATTTGACCAGTTTTTGGTGATCAATGACGAACTGAAGGTCGTGGTTGTTGTCGAATGTAGTTTGTAGAGTGGTGATCGTGGAAAAAAGAAGCGAAGTTGTTATAGATGGATGTGGTGGTTTGAGTTCATCGATTTAGGGTTTTTGGGAGTTTTTTCATCGCCATCGTATCTCGAACCCGTGCCACGTTCATGGTGGATTGAGACAAATGAGACAAGGGGGAATCGATGCGTTAGGGTGAGGCGCTGCTCTAGGTAGAATTAGCCCGTTGTCTGGTGGTCGATCTGGCGACGAGTGGCGATTGTTCGTCGAAGGTTTGATTCCAGTTTTGAGTCGAACGACTCGATTTCATTTTGCTACTGTTTTCATTGAACTGGGGTTTTCCTGAGATGAGAAGGTTAACGTCAACTTGCAGAGGAGAGCAGCGATAATCGAAATCGCCCCCTTAGGTGTGCTTGTGCACAGGTGCACGTTTGGTTCTAGTTGTTTAAGATTTGGAGAAGAAGAGGAGGGACTCGAAGTCAACCTCAAGAAGCTTCGTTGTTGGCTCGAGTACATACTTGAGCATATTCACGTATGTGTTACCTTGTTTAAACAGTCGTAAAATAGAAAAACAAAACAAAGTATAGGGAGGGAAGAAAAATAGAAACTCGGGTTTTACTCGGGGTATTTGGGATTTTACTCGAAGATAGGTTCGAGTTTTCTGGGGGACATCTCGGGCTTATGTTGAAAATAATTTTGATTTCTAAAACTTGAACAAGTTTTCAAATTTCAAATTTAAATCAAGTTTTAAAATACTTTCTTAATTAAATGTTGCATATCAGTTTTGGTCAAATAGTTAAGTTTAAAAATAATTATTTTAATATATATCCTTTATTTTAAATGAATTCTTAAGTTTATTTAAAAAAATTTAAACGTTATATTTAAGTGGCTTATCTTAAATAATGTTTTGATTTTTGATTAACTTAAGGTTTTTGAAATTGAACTAATTGTTAGTGATAATTTATTTTATTTAAAGGATGTAATTAAGGGATTAATTAAGTATAGTTATTGTGTGAAACTAAATTTAAGCTAATTACTGTGTGTAATTAAATTAAGGCTACTTACTTTGTGTAATAATTAAGGGTTAATTAATTACTATAATTAAATTAATGAGTAATTAATGTAATTAATTAAGGATAATTAATTAAATGGTAGTTAATTAAGGGTTAATCAATTTATTAATCAATTTATTAAGGATAATTAATTAAGGGTAATTATATAATTCTTTAATAATTAAGGGTTGATTAATTTATTAGTTAAGGGTAGTTAATTTAACTTTTGAAATGAAATTGTGAATTAATTTGGTATTTTTTAAATTTAAATAGATATTTGTTTGTTTATTAATAAAAAATGTATATAAATATGATTTTAAATAAAATTTCCAATTGAAGATTCAGAGGATAAACATTTCGAATAGTATATTAATTATAAACTTAATTGAGGATTAATTTGAAAGCTATGAATTGAGTTTTTGATTTAAAAGATTGGATGAGTTAATCTAATTTAAAACGGAATTGTTTTGAAATGCCTGTGAGTAAACTCACTTCTTAAACTTAGATCTGTTTGAATTTTTAGTTTTGCATGAGATCTTAGAAGTTATGAATTAAATATGCTGAGATGGTTATGTATTTATGCCTGTATGTACATATGAACTATGTGCATATATCTAGAGTTAAGCAAGAATGCCTCTGTTAAATAAATTTACAGGGTTAGATTTAGTTCAAAATCCAATTCCATCCTCCTCGATCTTTTTTAGCTAGTGATGTTAAAACTGTTTAAATCACCAAAACTAAATTTTAAAAATATATTTCCGTTGTGTTGTTTATCATCTAATGTTATTGCAAGCTCCGACGATACGGATTCGATGTCGTTTGTCGGGCATCGAGTTCGGGTCGTCACATTTGATATAGTTTAAAGTTCAAAAGCTTTTTCAAATAAAAGAGAAGGAGCTCTCATACCAACTGAGACGACCCGCCTTTCTCTCCCCAGAAAGTCGCATCATCATTAAGAAAGAAAGGGGTAGAAAAGAGAAAGATAGAGAAGAAAGAAAGAAAACAACATCAGAATCTCAACAGCGTAACGAATAAATTATATTATCACAAATAGTAGTACATAGTATACAACATCTATCAGAGTTACACAGATTATACATCACATACTAGACAGTTATAAATACCTATCTAGTTATTATAACTCAAATACAACACAAACAATAGACTCAGTGATCAACACAGCGGAACACTATATATATCTACAAATGCTGAAGCCTCCTGGTCCATTGCTCCTCCAGAATTCGTCAAAGCTAACCTGAATCCCTTGGCTACTTGTAAAAATTTAAGTACCTAAGAGTTATGAAAATAGAAGATAAACTCCGGGTCAGACATGGGTCTGGTGTGAGTAACAGGTTAAAATTGCTTAACTATTGAAAACCTTTGAAAACAAAAGGTACCACGTAAGACTTCCCACGCATATACATGGGTAAGTTTTTACCTTACGCTAACCAACACATTTGATAGGAAATCTAGCGATATTATAATAGGGTCTAGGGTTTTCAAATAAAATACATAAATAGTTGGATGCTTACATCTCACATTCCAACATAGTTGGGTATAACTAAAACGTACGGCACTTATTGGAGATTGGATTCCATACAATGGCAGGGCTACTAGGGTACCGCCCGTCACAGTACGTCACCTAGATCACCGTACCGAGGATCCACCCTAAATCCCCTGCAACACAAGGCCGGAACCATCCCTTACTGGACAGTCCCGAACAAGACAACCCCACAGTTGTTTGCAACCAACTGCCCACACAGTAAAAGAAAAAGCGACCTTTAGACAAGGGTAAATCTCATCCTACTTTGGTGCTACCCACTTAGCCTTGCTGCACCTCCCATGTTTTAGCCATTCTCGGTTGATGAGGCTTGAGGCTATGATTACCTTTATAGAACACATCTATCTTAGAATGCTCATCATCCATTTGACATGTTCTGAAAGCATTCAATCCATACAAGTTCGTTCCGGGTTCGAATGAAACCGAAGGCATTATCTTGTTACACTCATTTTGGAATCACCCTCAGAGTTAACGACGATAACCCTTGCACTCTGAATCTTCATCATCACTTGAGATTCACGACCTATCGTTAATTTGGATAGATGTGCTTTTCGTATATCGAAATTTGAAAACCCGATCCCGGTCTCATCGAAATCCAAAACACCATATTTTAGGTCCAAGTTGTTTTAAATTTAAGACAATTAAATTGTATTATTTATATTCATATAGATAGATAATTCACAATATCACAATAAATAATCCACATTATCATCAAAATTCAACCAAAGCATCCCATATCACACAGCATCACATATCCCATATCAGAGATCTCAAACCATTCAAGGAAATCAATATCATCCATCCATACATAAGCAAAGATCTATTAATCACACCATCTATAATTAATTTAAAATGAATTAAATTAATTATTTCATCTCTAATTAATTTAAAATAAATTAAATTAATTACTTCATCACATAAATCTTGCTTACTTAACCATTAATTAATAGTAATTAAGATTTAATTAATTAACAATTAAGGATAAATTAATTAAGATAATTAATTAAGAAATAATTAATTAATGAAAGTGATTAAGACTGAATTAATTGTAATTAGTGATTATTAATCACTGATTAATGATTACTAATGAAAGTAATTATGTGGTTAATAAATTTAAACCACACGATTTATTCTACGGCTTTGAACGCTTTAAGCCGTCAATGGATAGTTTCATAACCAAAAAAAGATATCCGAACCTCAATTGGGTGTCAGAAGTTTTCACCATTCATTTTTTTCGTCACGTGCATTTTTACGTTAAAACGGGATCACTGTGGCAGGTCTTCGATTTACCATCGCTGGCAAGTGGTGCACCATGGTACTGTTCTGCTTCAAATCAATGCACCCATTTCTACAAGTCATACGGCACTGTTTCGGCATTTTACACGGATGTTGCACCTTGCACCGCGGATGTTGCACCATATAGATACCGATTATTCGGACGGCCATAAGTGTTGGCCCGTGTAGAGTTACGGGAGCCACAAAAAGTCAAAACGAAGCTCTCTGTGAGTTCTATGGCTTTGACAGCTTTAAGCCATCAATGGATAGTTTCGCACCCAAAAAAGGCTATCCGAACCTCAATCGGGCCTTGGAAGTTTTTTACCCTTTGTTTTTTCCTCAGGTGCATTTTTACGTTAAAATGGGATCATCGTGCCTGGTCTTCGATTTACCATTGCTGGAGAGTGGTGCACCATGGTACTCTTCTTTTCAAATCCATGCACCCATTTCTACAAGTCCAACGGCACTGTTTCGTCATTTTGGATGGATGTTGCACCTTGCACCGCAGATGTTGCACTCTATGAATACCGATTCTTCGAACGGCCATAACTGTTGGCTCGTTCAGAGTTACGGGAGCCATAACCAGTCAAAACGAAGCTCTTTGTGAGTTCCACGGCTTTGATAGCTTTAAGCCGTAAATGGATAGTTTCATACCCAAAAAGGCTATTCGAACCTCAATCGGGTCTCGAAAGTTTTTCACCCTTCGTTTTTTCATCGCATGCATTTTTACGTTAAAACGGGATAACCATGGCTGGTCTTCGATTTACCATCGTCGAATAGTGGTGCACCAAGGTACTATTCCATTTCAAATCCACGCACCTATTTCTACAAGTCGTACGACACTGTTTTGGAATTTTGGACGGATATTGAACCTTGCACCGCAGATATTGCACCCTATGGATACCGATTCTTCGGACGGCCGTAACTGTTGGCTCGTTTAGAATTACAGAAACCATAACAATTAAAATGAAGTTCTCTGTGAGTTCTACGACTTTGATAGCTTTAAGCCATTAATGGATAGTTCATACCCAAAAAAGTCTATCCGAACCTCAATCGGGTCTCGAAAGTTTTTCACCTTTCGTTTTTTCGTCACATGCATTTTTATATTAAAACGGGATCACTGTGGTTTGTCTTCGATTTACCATCGCTGGATAGTGGTGCAACATGGTACTGTTCCGTTTCAAATCCATGCACCCATTTCTATGAGTCGTACGGAACTGTTTCTGAATTTTGGACGGATGTTGCACCATGCACCATAGATGTTGCACCCTATGGCTACCGATTCTTCGGACGTCCATAACTGTTGGCTCCTTTAGAGTTACGGGAGCCATAACCAGTCAAAACGAAGCTCTTTGTGAGTTCTACGACTTTGACGATTTTAAGTCTCAACGAATACTTTCGTACCCAAAAAAGGTTATCCGAACCTCAATCGGGTCTCGGAAGTTTTCACCTTCATTTTTTTGTCATGTGCATTTTTACGTTAAAACGGGATCACCGTGGCTGGTCTTCGATTTACCATCGCTGGATAGTGGTGCACCATGGTCCTATTCCATTTCAAATCCATGCACCCATTTCTACAAGTCGTATGGCACTATTTCGGCATTTTGGACGGATGTTGCACCTTGCAACGCAAATGTTGCACCCTATGGATACCGATTCTTCGAACGACCATAACTGTTGGCTTGTTTAGAGTTACGAAAGTCATAATCAGTCAAAACAAAGCTCTCTGTGAGTTCTACGACTTTGACTGCTTTAAGCCGTCAATGGAAAGTTTCAAACCCAAAAATGGCTATCCGAACCTCAATTGAGTCGACGAAGTTTTTCACCCTTCGTTTTTTCGTCACGTGCATTTTTACGTTAAAACGGGATCACTGTGACTGGTCTTCGATTTACCATCGTTGGAAAGGGGTGCACCATAGTATTGTTCCATTTTAAATACATGCACCCATTTCTACAAGTCGTACGACACTATTTCGGCATTTTGGACGGATGTTGCACCTCGCATCGTAGATGTTGCACCCTATGGATACCGATTCTTCGGATAGCCATAACTGTTGACTCGTTTTGATTTACAGGAGCCATAACTAGTCAAAACAAACCTCTCAGTGAGTTCAACTGCTTTGACATCTTTCAGCCGTCAAAGGATAGTTTCATACCTCAAAAAGGCTATCCGAACCTCAATCCGGCCTCGTAAGTTTTTTACTCTTCGTTTTTTCTTCACGTGCATTTTTATGTTAAAATGGGAACACTGTGGCTGATCTTCGAATTACCATCACTGGAGAGTGGCACACCATGGTACTGTTCCATTTCAAATCCATGCATTCATTTCTACAAGTCATACGACACTGTTTCGGCATTTCGAACGGATGTTGAACCTTGCACCGCAGATGTCGCACCCAATGGATACAGATTCTTCGAAAGGCCATAACTGTTGGCTCACTAAGAGTTACGGGACCCATAACCAGTTAAAATGAAGTCTTATGTCATTTCAACGGCTTCGACCACTTTAAGCCGTCAAGGGATAGTTTCGTACCCAAAAAATGCTATCCGAACCTCAATCGGGGCTCGGATGTTTTTTACCCTTCGTTTTTTCGTCACGTGCATTTTTACGTTAAAACGGAATCACCGTGGCTGGCTTCAATTTACCATCGTTGGATAGTGGTGCACTATGGCACTGTTCCGTTCCAAATCCATGCACCCATTTCTACAAGTCGTACGGCATTGTTTCGGCATTTTGGATGGATTTTGCACCTTGCACCGCAGATGTTGCACCCTATGGATACTGATTCTTCGGATGGCCATAACTGTCGTCTTATTTAGAGTTACGGAAGCCATAACCAGTCAAAACGAAGCTCTCTATGAGTTCTCTGGCTTTGATAGCTTTAAGCCATCAATGGATAATTTCATACCCAAAAAAGGCTATCCGGACCTCAATCGGGTCTCGGAAGTTTTTCACCCTTCGTTTGTTTGTCACGTGCATTTTTACGTTAAAATGGGACCACCGTGGCTGGTCTTCGATTTACCATTGCTGGATAGTGGTACACCATGGTACTTCCGTTTCAAATCCATGCACCCATTTATACAAATCGTACGGCACTGTTTCGGCATTTTCGACGGATGTTGCAACTTGCACCGCAGATGTTGCACCCTATGGATAGCGATTCTTCAGACGGCCATAACTATTGGCTCGTTTAGAGTTACGGGAGCCATAACCAGTCAAAATGAAGTTCTCTGTGAGTTTTATGACTTTAACAGCTTTAATCCATCAATGGATAGTTTCATACCCAAAAAAGCTATCCGAACCTTAATCGGGTAACGGAAGTTTTTCATCCTTTGTTTTTTCGTCACGTGCATTTTTACGTTAAAATGGGATTACCGTGGCTGGTCTATGATTTACAATCACTGAAAAGTGATGCACCATGGTACTGTTCCGTTTCAAATATATGCACCCATTTCGACAAGTCGTACGACACCGTTTTGGCATATTGGATGGATGTTGCACCTTGCACTGCATATGTTGCACCTTAGGGATACCTATTCTTGGACGACCATAACTGTTGGCTCGTTTAGAGTTACAGGAGCCATAACAAGTCAAAACAAGCTCTCTGTGAGTTCTACAACTTGATGGTTTTAAGCCGTCAATGGATAGTTTCATGCCCAAAAAAGGTTATCCGAACCTCAATCGGGTCTCGGAAGTTTTTCGCCCTTCGTTTTTTCGTCACGTGCATTTTTACATTAAAACAGGATCACCATGGCTGGTCTTCGATTTTCCATCGCTGGATAGTGATGCAACATAGTACTATTCCATTTTAAATCCATGCAGCCTTTCTACAAGTCGTACAACACTGTTTCGGCATTTCGGACGGATGTTGCACCTTGCACTGCAGATGTTGCACCCTATGGATACCGATTCTTCGGACGACCATAACTGTAGGCTCGTTTAGAGTTACGGGAGCCATAACCAGTCAAAACTAAGCTTTCTATGAGTCCTACGACGTTGACGGCTTTAAGCCATTATTGGATAGTTTCATACCCAAAAAAGACTACCCGAACCTCAATCAGGTGTCGGAAGTTTTCCACCCTTTGTTTTTTCGTCACGTGCATTTTGACGTTAAAACGGGATCACCATGGCTGGTTTTCGATTTTCCATCGCTGGATAGTGGTGCAACATGGTTACTATTCCCTTTCAAATCCGTGCACCCATTTTTACAAGTTGTATGACATTTTTTCGGCATTTTGGACGAATGTTGCACCTTGCACCGCAGATGTTGCACCCTATGGATACCGATTCTTCGGACGACCATAATTGTTGGCTCGTTTAGGGTTACGGGAGCCACAAACAGTCAAAATGAAGCTCTCTGTGAGTTCTACAACTTTGATTGCTTTAAGCCATCAATGGATAGTTTCATACCCAAAAAAGGCTATTTGAACCTCAATCGGTTCTCGGAAGTTTTTCACCCATCGTTTTTTCATCACGTGCATTTTTACGTTAAAACGGGATCACCGTGGCTGGTCTTCGATTTACCATCGCTGGAGAGTGGTGCAACATGAAACTATTCTGTTTTAAATACAAGCACCCATTTCTACAAGTCGTACGACACTATTTCGGAATTTTGGATGGATGTTGCACCTTGCACCGCATATGTTGCACCCTATGGATATTGATTCTTCGGACGGTCATAACTGTTGGCTCGTTTAGAGTTACGGGAGCCATAACCATTCAAAACGAAGCTGTCTGTGAGTTCTACAGCTTTGAATGCTTTAAGCCGTCAGTGGATAGTTTCATAACCAAAAATGACTATCTGAACCTCAATCGTGCCTCGAAAGTTTTTCACCATTAGTTTTTTCGTCACGTGCATTTTTGCATTAAAACAGGATCACCGTGGCTAGTCTTCTATTTACCACCTCTGGAGACTGGTGCACCATGGTGCTCTTCCGTTTCAAATACAAGCACCCATTTCTACAAGTCGTACGTCACTGTTTCGGCATTTTGGACAGATGTTGCACCTTGCACCACAGATGTTGCATCCTATGGACACCGATTCTTTGGACGGCCATAACTATTGGCTCGTGTAGAGTTACGGGAGGCGTAACTAGTCAGAACGAAGCTCTCTGTGAGTTCTACGGCTTGTGAGAAATGCGGATTACGGATCTTCAGGCTAAGATTAACACTAGAGGGGGGTGAATAGTGCTAATAAAGAATTACTAAATCTTTTTAATTTATGTTAATTTAGACAACAAAGTATGCAATATACAGACACGGATATGATCACAGAAACAATCACAGATGTAGAAATAAAATAAAAGCAGTAAAGGAGAACACGCCGAATTTTATACTAGTTCGGAGTTACCCTACATCCACTCCCGCAACACAAGTACAGATTTCTTTCAAAAGCAATTGTACAAATACACCCTCGGTTTCAAGGCTACAAGGTACACCCTCCAGAATTTCGATCCTCTGGGTAGAGATACTTGATTTCTGGGCCACAAGTTTACCCAATTGATTTACCAAGGCTACAATCAAACCTTTTCCCTTTTGATTGATTTCCAAGGCTACAATCACACCTTTTATCTCTTATTGGATTACAAAGAAGTCTATAACTCTGAATAGCACTAAGAATTTTGTAGAGATAGTGATAGAGAATCAAGCCAGAAGTAATCGAGTATGGTTCAATGTTGATTTCGGCAGAGTAATGATAAGAATATGTATTAAGAAATGAGGAAGAAGAAGAGGAGTGAAAACCAAAAAATTATGATTAAAAATTCGTTAAAACTGACCCCTATTTATAGAAGAACAACAGCCATGACCATTCATGAAGAGTTATGGCGAATAGACACTACTTCTGAAATTTGAATTTTTGAATCAGACTGTCACCATGTCGACATGGTCATGCTAGGCATGTCGACATACCAAAAGATTTTTTGGTGTTTTTGTTTTTCTTTGAAAATAACCTTTGTCTTATATAAAAACTATCTTAAACTTTACAAATATACTTGACTGTAGTTAAAATTCATAAGTAAATATAAAGAATAATATATATATATATATATATATTTTAACTATAATTTTATATTTAAATCTAAGTATATATATTTAAAATTTGAATATATTATTTAAAAATATAGTTTAAAATCAGGGGTAATTTGACTTTGAAAATAAAGATGTTTTTTAGGCTAAAATTATTTAAAATCAAGATCGAGGGTTTTGAATCTTTTAAAAGGAAAGTTTTGAAAACATTTTGAAAACATGATATAATTTTGAAAAATCATTTTGAATAAAAGTTAGCAGATACAAAACAATGTTCCACTAGATTTTTCGTAGGTTCCATCCTACTTAAGGTTCCATCCCTTTAACAGGCTCGAAGTGGATTCCATTCCACGAATAAATTGGATTTTAAGATGCCAGTGCTTTTCTACGAGTTTTAACAAAAACTCCTAATAATAATAAAAAATACTTATCCTTGAAATCTTGAACTCTTGATAGTCTCGATACTCATGAGTCTTCTATCTTGATATTTTATATTGATATCTTGAATCTTTATACTGTACAGTCTTCATTCTTAGTACCCGCATGGTTAAATCCTTCATATACATATATATCTAAACTTATAATGTTAGTATTTATATTTTATAACCTGTTCTAAGGTTGTTGTCATCAAAACCATCATCTCATGGACTAACAATCTCCCCCTTTTTGATGATGACAACCTTTGTTTATAAAATTTTATTTCTATCCTAATAACTCCCCCTAAAACTAACAACTCCCCTTAATCTATACCTAACTATCCTATTTTATATTTCTGTCCCTTTGTCATCAAAAAAATCTTTATCTAAACTAGATAACTCCAAACTATATAACTCCCCTAAAACTATTACTCTATGACATGTGATTATAATGACGGTGTTATCATAAATAATCAACACTTAAGTCTAATTCTAAAACATAGTCCTAAACTATTAACTATCCTAACTAAGAATTCACAATAATACTTATAATAAAAACACATATAAGAATACGAGTTATTTATTACATATATGGTTGTATTTACATTTGCGTTTGGAAAACATAAAAACACAAACAACAATGGAAGGAAAGAGAAGAAACTAATGTGTGTTTTTGAACATAGGAGATCTATGAATCGAATAGTTTGGATAGTGGAAACAAAAATTTCAACGTTGTTCGACAAGATTCCCATTTTTTTCGAAACACACTTCTCCAACACACACTACTTGGTCATCATCCTCCTCGTGTGCTTCTTCCATGGGTTCTTCTTCTTCTTCGTCGCTGGCATGTTGTTCTTGATTGAGTGAAGAGTCTTCACAATCAAGGTAGGGTTGGCCTGGTTGTTCATTAGGAGTTTTTGCAAATTCCTAAGAATTTTGCCTTGCCTTTCCTGTTCCTTTACCATACGAAGTTGAGTCACTTGAATTTCAGTTAACATCTGAAGTACATCAATCATAAACTCCTCTATTTTCGTTACACGGGAAAGACTAGTGCATTGGAATGGACCAGAAGTAGGAGAGGGAAATTAGAAAGTTGATTTTATGTTTGATTTTGAGGATGAAGCCATGATTTTATTTATTTCAGAAGAGAGAATGAAGAGAAAACAGAGAGAATGAATGAAAAGTCGAAATTGAGAAGAATATATAACTAAATTTTTGAATTTTGGTGGGAATTTTTAAAAAAAAAAATCAAAAACGTTATATGTCGACATGTATACCTAGGGGATGTCGACATGGTCTTTTTAAAATTTAACTCTTTGTTTTATTTTGATACCAATTGTTAATTATACTTGTTATTTATATTTTATATTTCAGTTATAGAACAAATTCCTAATTCTCTTCTGAATTTAGTAAATATTGATTCATTTAAAGGTTTTGTTAAGATACCAGCAATTTGATTTTCAGAATTGATATAATCGAGAGTAACTACTTCCTTGCTTATATTATCTCTGAGAAAATGATGTCTAATATCAATATGTTTAGTTCGAGCATGTTGAATAGTATTTTTGGATAAATTTATCGCACTCGTATTGTCACAATAAATTGGAGGTTTTGAGAAATTTAAACCAAAATCTTTTAAGGTTTGTTGCATATATATTACTTGAGAACAAGCCAAAGTAGCAAAAATATACTCTGCTTCAGTTGTAGATAAAGAAACTGTGTTTTGCTTTTTTACTAAGCCAAGAAATCAGAGAATGCCCCCAAAAAGTGACAAGTCCCACTTGTACTTCTTCGGTCTGATTTACAACCAGCATAGTCAGCATCACAGTAAGATATTAAGTCATAATAATCATTTTTAGGGTAGAATAAACCATAATCGAACGTGTGTTTAACATATCTTATGATTCGTTTCACGGATTTTAAGTGAGTCTCTTTAGGTTGGGATTGATATCTGGCACAGAAACAAACACTATGCATGATATCAGGTCTAGTAGCAGTAATATAGAGTAATGAGCCAATCATTCCTCTATATAATTTTTGATCTACATCTTTCGAGATATCTTCTTTACTAAGGTACTCATTGGTTTCCATAGAAGTGGGTTTTCCACTCGCAGTGGTCAAACCAAATTTACTAATTAGGTGTTTAGCATATTTTTCTTGACTAATAAAGATACCATTATCTAATTGTTTTATTTGTAATCCTAAAAAGAAATTTAATTCACCCATATGACTCATCTCAAATTCTTTTTTCATCAGAAAATTCTTTATTCATTTCAAAATTAGTTGAACCAAAAAAGATATCATCTACGTAAACTTGTACTAGTTGAATATCATTTTTATTTCTTTTAATAAAAAGAGTATTATCTACTTTACCAATTTCAAACTTAGATTGCAATAAATAAGATCTTAGTCTATCATACCAGGCTCTAGGAGCTTGTTTTAGACCATATAGTGCTTTTTTAAGTTTGTAAACATGATTTGGTAATTTATCATTTTCAAAAAGTGGTGGTTGCTCGACATATACTTCTTCTTTTACAAATCCATTTAAAAAGGCGCTTTTAACATCCACTTGAAATTATTTGAAATTATTATGATTTGCGAAAGCAAGTAGAATCAAGCGACTAAACGAGCTTTATTTCTAACTACCTCTCCTCGTTCATTCATTTTATTTTTATAAACCCATTTAGTTCCAATTATAGTTTTATTTTCTGGTCTAGGAACAAGTTCCCAAACATCATTTCTAGTAAATTGATTTAATTCTTCTTGCATAGCCAAAATCCATGAATCATTAGTTGATGCTTCTATTGGATTTTGAGTTCAATAGTTGATATAAAAGCTACATTACTCATTTGACTTAGTTGATTTCTAGTTTTAACAACAGATTGCATATCTCCCGGTATATTTTCTATAGGGTGATCTTTTAAAAGTTTTGTCCTTTTATTAGGATGATTAATTTCATTATTAGTTTCACTAGGTTCTTGATTTTGAGTGATTAAATCCTCTTCATCGTTTGTATCTTCAAAAATTTTGAAATTTTCATCAAATGAAACATGCATTGTTTCTTCAATGGTATTAGTTTTTAAATTAAACACTTTGTATGCTTTACTTCTATTAGAATACCCAATAAAGATATCTTTGTAGGATTTAGGATCAAATTTATATAAATTATCTTTTCTACTTAAAATAAAGCATTTACTTCCAAAAATTCTGAAATAAAATACCTTAGGTTTCTTTGAATAAAGAAGTTAATAAGATGTCTTATCAGTTAGAGGTCTAATTAAAGTTCTATTCAAAATATAACAGGTAGTAGCAACTGCTTCTGCCCAAAAATTCTTTGGTAAATTACTATCTGTGAACACAGTTCTTACACACTCTTGAATCGTCCTATTTTTACGTTCTACTACTCCATTTTGTTGTGGAGTTCTCGTAAATGAAAAATTGTGAGTTATTCCCTTTTTATTGCAGAATTCCTCAAACCTTTCATTTTCAAATTCACCACCGTGATCACTTCGAATAGTTATAATTTTTAGAGAAAACTGATTTTGAATTCTTTTTTAGAATGCCTTAAAACATTCAAAGTATCACTTTTATGTTTCAAAAATATTGTCCATGTAAATCTAGAATAATCATCTATAATTACAAAGACATATCTACTATGATTTATTGATAAAATTTGAGATGCACCAAATAAATCAAGATGAAGTAATTCAAGAGGTTTTGAAGTTGAAATCATATTTTTTAACTTAAAAGAATTTTTTCTATGTTTTCCTAATTGAAAAGTATCACATAAACTATCTACTTTAAAATTCATTTTAGGGAGACCTCTTACTAGATCTTGTTTTGACAGTTTAGATAGGAGTTTGAAATTCAAATGCCCAAATCTCTTGTGCCAAATCGAAGGGTCACTTGTATTTGCCAACAGACACAGGTTATCATTTGAAACTTTCATACTAAGAATATATATATTCTTTTCCTGACTCTCCCAAATATAATGGTTGAATTATTATCTTCAATGTGACATTTACCTTTTTCAAATTTAATTTTATAACCTTTATCACATAGTTGACTTATACTTACCAGATTATGTTTCAGATTCTTAACTAGCAAAACATTAGTAACAGTAGGAGTTTCAGAATTATCGACTTTGTCGATGCCAATCACATATCCTTTTGAATTGTCTTCAAAGTTAACCAATCCTCCGTCTTTGTATATTATATCATTCAATATATCTGGATTGCTAGTCATGTGTCTAGAACATCCACTATCAAGTATCCATTCGTTCTTTCTGATCTGCACAGTTTGTCCATTGGGATTGATTCCTCAACACCCAAAAAGCATGATTCATGCACATCAAACAATTTTGGCAGATAACTTGAATTTGAATATTGATTATATGCAGACTTATAAAACAATAATGATTTGAATACTTCTAAATTAGTATTAACGAATATAGCCATTTTAAAAAAATTTCAAAAATAAGATTATGAAACTTTGAAAACCTTGCTCTGATACCAATTGTGAGAAATGCGGATTACGGATCTTAAGGCTAAGATTAACACTATAAGGGGGGTGAATAATGTTAATAAGAATTACTACACAAAAGTATGCAATATACAGACACATATATAATCATAGAAACAATCACAGATGCAGAAATAAAATAAAAGCAGTAAAGGAAAGAGCACACCGGATTTTATACTGGCTCGGAGTTACCCTACATCCAGTCCCGCAACACAAGTACGGATTTCCTTTCAAAAGCAATTGTGCGACTACACCCTCAGTTTCAAGGCTACGTGGTACACCCTCCAGAATTTCGATCCTTTGGGTAGAGATACTTGATTTTCGGGCCACAAGTTTACCCAATTGATTTACCAAGGCTACAATCACACCTTTTCCCTTTTGATTGATTTCCAAGGCTACAATCATACATTTTCTCGCCTAATAGATTACAAAGAAGTTTATAGCTCTGAATAGCACTGAGAATCTTATAGAGATAGTGATAGAGAATCAAACTAGAAGTAAAAGAGTATGATTCAATGTTGATTTCGACAGAGTAATGATAAGAATATGTATTAAGAAATGAGGAAGAAGAAGAGGAGTGAAAACCAGAAAATTATGATTAAAAATTCATTGAAACTGACCCCTATTTATAGAAGAACAACAGCCATGACCATTCATGAAGAGTTATGGAGAATAGACACTTCTTTTGAAATTTGAATTTTTGAATCAAAACTGTCACCATGTCGACATGGTCATGCTAGGCATGTTGACATCCCAAAGGATTTTTTGGTGTTTTTGATTTTCTTTGAAAATAACCTTTATCTTATATAAAAACTATTTTAAACTTTATAAATGTACTTTACTATAGTTAAAATTCATAAGTAAATATAAAGAATAATATATATAGATTTTAACTATAATTTTATATTTAAATCTATGTATAAATATTTAAAAGTTAAATATATTATTTAAAAATATAGTTATAAATCAGGAGTAATTTGACTTTG
The DNA here is from genome assembly GCA_030765085.1 of Allium cepa. Taxonomy (NCBI): domain Eukaryota; kingdom Viridiplantae; phylum Streptophyta; class Magnoliopsida; order Asparagales; family Amaryllidaceae; genus Allium; species Allium cepa. The sequence goes on along the minus strand of CM060929.1, from coordinate 382,863,798 downwards.
AAAATAAAGATGTTTTTGAGGCTAAAATTATTTAAAATCAGGATCGAGGGTTTTGAATCTTTTAAAAGGAAGGTTTTGAAAACATTTTAAAAACAGGATATAATTTTGAAAAATCATTTTGAATAAAAGTTAGCGGATACAAAACAATGTTCCACTAGATTTTTCGTAGATTCCATCCTACTCAGGGTTCCATCCTTTAGCGGGCTCGAAGTGGATTCCATTCCACGAATAAATTGGATTTTAAGATGTCAGTGCTTTTCTATGAGTTTTAACAAAAATTCCTAATAATAATAAAAAATAATTATCCTTGAAATCTTGAACTTTTGATAGTCTCGATACTCATGAGTCTTCAATCTTGATATTTTATCTTGGTATCTTGAATCTCTATACTGTACAGTCTTCATTCTTAGTACCTGCATGATTAAATCATGCATATACATATATATCTAAACTTATAATGTTAGTATTTATATTTTATAATCTATTCTAAGGTTGTTGTCATCAAAACCGTCATCTCACGGACTAACACGGCTTTGACAGCTTTAATCCGTCAATGGATACTTTCACATCCAAAAAAGGCTATCCGAACCTCATTCGGGCTTTGAAAGTATTTCACCCTTCGTTTTTTCCTCACGTGCATTTTTACGTTAAAACAGGATCACCGTGACTGGTCTTCGATTTACCATCGCTGGATAGTGGTGCAACAAGGTTACTATTCAGTTTCAAATCCATGTACATATGACACTGTTTCGGCATTTTGGACGGATGTTGCACGTTGCACCGTAGATGTTGCACCCTATGGATATCGATTCTTCGGACGACCATAACTGTTGGCTCGTTTAGAGTTACGGGAGCCATAACCAATCAAAACGAAGCTCTCTGTGAGTTCTACGACTTTGACTGCTTTAAGCCATCAATGGATAGTTTCATAACGAAAGTTTATCCGAACCTCAATCGGGTCTCGAAAGTTTTTCACCCATCGTTTTTCCATCACGTGCATTTTTACGTCAAAATGGGATCACCGTGGCTGGCCTTTGATTTACCATCGCTGGAGAGTGGTGCACCATAGTACTATTCAATTTCAAATTCATGCACCTATTTCTATAAGTCGTAAGGCACTGTTTCAGCATTTTGGACAGATGTTGCACCTTGCACCGCAGATGTTGCACCCTATGTATACCGATTCTTCGGACGGCCATAACTGTTGGCTCGTTTAGAGTTACGGGAGCCATAACCAGTCAAAACGAAGCTCTCTGTGAGTTCTATGGCTTTAACCGCTTTAAGCCATCAATGGATAGCTTCATAACCAAAAAAGGCTATCCGAACCTCAATTGGGCCTCGGAAGTTTTTCACCATTCGTTTTTCCATCACGTGCATTTTTATGTTAAAACGTGATCACCGTGGCTGGTCATCGATTTACCATCGCTGGAGAGTGGTGCACCATGGTACTCTTCCGTTTCAAATCCATGCACCTATTTATACAAGTCGTATGGCACTGTTTTGGCATTTTGGATGGATGTTGCACCTTGCACCGCGGATGTTGCACCCTATGGATACCGATTCTTCGGACGGCCATAACTGTTGGCTCGTTTAGAGTTACGGGAGGCATAACCAGTCAAAACGGAGCTCTCTATGAGTTCTACAGCTTTGACAACTTTATGTAGTCAATGGATAGTTTCACACCCAAAAAAGGCTATCCAAACCTCAATCGGGCCTCGGAAGTTTTTCACCTTCGTTTTTTTGTCACGTGCATTTTTACGTTAAAGTGGGATCACCGCGGCTGGTCTTCTATTTACCATCGCTGATGGGTGGTGCACCATGTTTCTGTTCCATTTCATATCCATTCACCCATTTCCATAAGTCGTACGGTACTGTTTCGTCATTTTGGACGGATGTTGCACCTTGCACCACAGATGTTGCACCTTATGGATACCGATACTTCGGACAACCATAACTGTTGGCTCGTTTAGATTTACAAAATCTATAACCAGTCAAAACAAAGCTCTCTGTGAGTTCAATGGCTTTGACATTTTTCAGCCGTCAATGGATTGTTCCATACCTAAAAAGGCTATCTGAACCTCAATCCGGCCTCGGAAGTTTTTTACCCTTCATTTTTTTGTCACGTGCATTTTTATGTTAAAACGGGATCACCGTGGCTGTCTTCGATTTGCCATCGCTGGAGAGTGGTTCACCATGGTACTGTTCCGTTTCAAATCTGTGCACCCATTTATATAAGTCGCACGTCACTATTACGGCGTTTTGGATGGATGTTAAACCTTGCATCGCACTTGTTGCACCCTAAGGATACCGATTCTTCGGACAGTCATAACTATTGGCTCGTTCAAAGTTATGCAACAACCCGCAAATCCATATCCTTTGAATCGACAATAATCCACACATGTCCGACCCAAAAAGCATAAATTGACGGAAAATCAAGAGAAAGAAAAGAAGAGAGAAGAAGAGAAGAGAAGAAAGGGAGAAGATAGAACCAAACAAAACAATACAGAACCCCACATCGCAGCGGAAAATATATAATATCATATCAATGATCTTTACAAAATAGAAAGTGTATATGCATACGTCGATCAGAGTTCAACAACCAATCAATAGTTATCTGCTTGAACAATTTTAATAACCTGTCCTCACAATTACTGATAATATAAAAAACTAAGCAAAGCGGATAATCAATAATTATAACAGATACGCGTATACGAAATGAAGATCTCTAGCTCTCCTGCTGAAGCTCCAAAGCACCAATCTAAACATGTAAATATACTCGGTCTGACCCGAGCATTGAAAGGGAAGAATGCCCGGATCAGTCTGGTAAACCAGCGTGAGAAACACACTCAACTAAATTTATTAAATTACCAAACTTTTCCTTTATCAAAACAAAGTATCTCGTAAGACAAGTCCACACATAAACACGGACATGTTTTTACCTTACGGTAACTAAGGCATATCATATCAAATCCTCTTATATTATAGTAGTGTCTGCTATATACAATAATATTAATCATAGCTGAAATTATTACATTGATTAAATTCCAGCATATAGCCCAATTGGGTAATACAATCAAAATGGAAGGTACATGGTGGAGTTTGGATTTCTAAACAAATGACCAGGTGAAGGGATTACCTTCCGACGGTACATCTCTAGAAGAATGTAACGAGAAACCATCACAAAGTTTCTCAACCAACACAAGCCCGACCCACCTCTATAACTAGATGGTACCGAATATGTCATCCTTCGGTCGTTACCGACCTTTACCGAGGGCCCTCTAGCATACAAACCACAATAATCAAATACACGACGTCATAGCGTGCAAAGATATATCCAGAAGAGGATGATCATATCCTACTTGGGAATGACCCACTTAGCGTTGCCGCATCTAACTCTGTTTTGGTCATTTTCGGTTGATGAGGCTAGAGGTAACGATTACCTTATACAATCACATATCACATCACTTTGTATGTCACACGGCCATTTCCATTGACTACTAATTGCCTTTCACAAAAATACAACCCTTAAGCTCATACGTCTCAAGGAGGGTGTTAAGCTAAGAGAAGTTGCCTTCTCTGCCACCACTGATGTACGTTTGTAAAAACCAATGTACGTAATCTATAGAAGTGCAATGTCAGACAAACATCCATACAAGTTGTCCAGGAACAGGACAAACCGAAGGTACTTTCCTACCACATCCTGTCCGGAAATCCCTAGTATTAGTAGCGAATAGTCCTCGCATTGGATATTCATAATGAAGAGACCACCGCTACTGGATGTATATAACAAGCAGTCCCCCACTATGAAACTCCAGAATAACAATATCATCACAAAGCAACCTGCACAATTGTCGCATATACGTTGGTCCGAAGTGGTTTTTGGATAAACCGATCCCGGTCTCTTCATACCAACAACACAAAAGCGATTCTCAACCTCACACGGAAACTAAGTCTCATAGACATATCACGTTTCCAACTTTCAACTTGCTATCCTTTGGGCCAAGAAGGAAGCTCGATAGATTGGAGTAATACTCTGCACTATACGAATCAACATTCTCAACACAAACGATAATCAAGCCTACACAGAAGGCAACGTACTTACTGTACGACTAAATAGTTCCCACATAAAGTCGAGGAACTAAAATTTTGGCCAAGTCTGATAGTCGGTTATTTAACTATCAAAACAAACAAACAAATATTCAGCACCAAAACAATCACTAAGCCTTTTAATTAATCTTTTATTAATTAAGACATCTGCCAAATATTCACTTCAAATAATCTTTAAAAAGCTATATCTTCAAAACCATTTCAACTTCTATATTGGAAAACATTTCCATATACTTATTTAATAATAAGTAATTCATAATTCAATTTATATTTTCAACACTTAACAAATATTTCATATACTTAAATTAGGATTAAGTATATATTTTGTTCTTTAAGGAAAACATTCTCTTTAAGTACATCTATTTGGGTCAAAACAAATGTTGCGTAAAACATCGTTACGACAACCCAAAATTAATAGTATAGGGATTTGAAAATAAGATAGATATATAAATCCCAATACTATACAAAAACATTTCCTTTCGAAAATCATTTACTATAACAACAGTGTTACAGTCAATCATTTCCTTATTTCTCGAAAACGTCTATTTCAACAATGAATATTGAAATCTATGGTTTCGATCCTTAACACATTTTAAAACATCTTCAAATCTTTTTAAATCCATTTAAAATATCACTTCCAAAACCTTTATTTAATTCAAAAGGTTATTCACTTTGCAAAGCATATCATTTTATTGAATATATTATTCACTATCCAAAATCGTGAATATAGTTCATTTACCAAATTCAATGTTTATGCACATTTATTTAAAGATTATCCATTGTCCAAAATCATGGATATAATTCCTAACCAAACACTTTATTATTACAACATTTAATTTAAAGGATAATTCGCGTCTAAAATCGCGAGTATATCTCCTTTAATAAACTTCTATCTGTAATTTATCAAATTCAATTGATTTTGGACTTATAAAAAAATGTTTATGAATCACATTTATGTTTTATAAAAACTTCGGTACACAAAATTCATTTATTAACCAATTCCATTTATAACTCAATTACATGCCAAAATCCAATTTATAAGTTAATTACTTATAAACTATTTATTTCCAAAATCATTCTTTTTATAACTGCTTTAGTTACAAATCTATAAATCATATTTACTTATACAATCCATTTATAACCTTATTTTAACTCTTACAAAATTCCTTTATAATCCCATCATTTTGATTTATAAATTATCCAATTTACAAATCTATATACATACTAATTATAATAATTCAAAAACCTCAAATTAAATAAACTTATTCTTTTAATAATTTGCAAATCATTATTAAAACTTATATAACTCCACAAATCATACTTAAGTGTTATTTCACAAAAATCATAATTTTCAAAACAATAAAAATTATAACTTTTATTTATTTAAAATGAATCAATTCCAAATTTCAATAAAATGTATACTTTCAAAAATTACTTTAAAATTCTTTTAAATTTGGAAATCATCACTTTAATATTTTTAAATTATCAAAAATAGGCTCAATGCTGCAATAGCACTAAATACAACAATCACGAGATCCAGACGTCATATATCAATATGATAACAGAATATATATCAATATCTGTAAATAAATCAATACTGGTGAGGAATCCAGTTGGATCCCTCCAACCTGTCACCTGCAACAAATATACATATTAGAATATGTGTACAATGTCTGCTTCAAGGCAGATGCGCGTATAAAGGGTCATCCGCTCATACACGGGAACATACAGGGTCATCTGCTCCACTAGGCAGGTATATATCCAAATATCAATCAATATATCATATATCATCCAAACAATCATCAATCATCATAAATAATATTTATTCTCACTATTATATAAAAATATCAGTGAGTCAGAAAGAGTGAGTTGTACTCACATTGTCTCCAATAGTAGTTGCAGTATTTTATTCCGAATAAAATTAAACGCGCGTTTAATTTTACCCAAAATTCACACATGTTCCGATCAGCTTCAAACTAGCTCCACCGCGTAGTGTTCATCCATACGAACCCCACGCAAGTTGTTTCGTGTGAAACGGACCTCGTATGAAAAAGTTATAGCGTTTAAAAATTTGAATGAATTAATATAAATTAATTTACATTCTTATTTATATATTTTTTATATCCTTGCATCATAGCCGTTGATTCCAAGCCCAACACATCAAGGTCGTGCCCTTCTTCCTCATCTTCGTTCTTTCACATATGCAAATGAAACCCACCAAGCCGCCATCTTCCATGAATTAACGCGACTTCTACGATCGCCGAGGAGACGATCGAGCACCTCACGTCGAAGCCTATCTCCAGGCGCACCCTCACCTCGAGCGATGCGAAGCTCAAGTCCACCATTTGCTCGTATTTTGTGCTTGAACGCGCGACTTTCGTGTCCCATTTGCCGATTATCCACCGCATTGTTTCCAACCATTACCGTTGATTTCATAGAACTTGTCGTGCTCTACATTTTTCATGTAGAAGGTTTTTTGTAATAGTTAATAGATTAGAAGAAATCGAAGGGAGAAGAATCGAAATTTTTCGGCCATTGATTATAAGGTGGCGGCTAATCCTAGCTCTGGTTAGGTTTATGAAAATAGTGAAATAAATTGGCCTTTTATAGAAAATTATGCGACACTATTCATCCGATTTTTTTTCCGAACAAGAAACGAAGCATGCCTCCTGACATTTATAATGTATTACCCCTATTCCGAACGCAATGGAATATACATCGGGAGTCAATTCGATCATATTTCGAAGATAGGTTTTCGAATCGATTATTTAAATTTAAAACTCACTTAAACCGATTTCAACGCGTTTTGGCTTGCCCCGGACAAATCGTAAATCCGATTGACACGAAATTTGAAATCTTACAATAATATAACATTATAGATCCAATGAAACTAGTTTCGTCGAAATTCGAGACTGTTTGAAAAATGACTATTTTCACTCTTCAATTAAATATTAAAATATTCAATTTCTATAAATTAACTTTTAATTCGATTTTAAAAGTTCTCTAACATCATTCTAATTCAAATATAATTTAATTTAGCTTTATAAATCATTTTCATTCACATTAAATCCAATTTCTAATTATTTTCATAATTTCAAATATTAAATTAACAATTTAATTATCCAATTAAATCAAGATATTCGAAATCTTATTTATTCAGCTTATAAACTTAACTTCTAAATATTTAAAATTAATTAAATATACGAATTTCAAATGATTGAAATTATGGATCGTTACATTCTTCCATGCTTAAAAGAATTTCATCCCCGAAATTACCAAGTAAGAAAAAGTAACAAAGTCCGTTAACTTTTCAAAACAATTCGTTAAAACTAGATTTACCAAATCTTTAAGTGTTTAACTTTGTCAAAATCCAATAGTTAAACTTCTTACAAAAACTTTCTACGTTTTCAAATCCATACTTAGTTATCTTTTCAAAACCAACTAATATCGTTTCAACTCTAACTCAATATCAAAATTTTAGCTATCATAAATTTTCCAAAAAATTTCTTACGCCTTAAATTTTCAAAAAAATTTGCCATAGTCTCCTTTGCGCGGTTCGATCCGAAAAAAATAGCAATATATATATATATATATATATATCACAAATATACATCTCATCATCAAGGATGAGGCATACCGAAGGGAAACAAGTGTAAAAGTACGATATGTAATCCGAGATATGTACCTTATATATTATTAGCGAGCACATACGATTAATATAGCACGAAAGCGAGCTCCAAAAGCGAAGCAAGCACCATCCGCATGTAACGACCCGTAAATTTTCAGTGATTTAATTTTGTTAAATTCTTAAAGTTTGGTAATTTAATATTGAAAGAATGGAAAAAAAATTATTAATTAAATGAATCTTGGTATTAAATATTGAAACAAATAAAATTCGTAAATTGAAATAGTAACTAGGATGAAATGTAACAACGAAGTAATTAAAGCTGAATTTGTGTAAATTTAATAGAAACGTAAATTATTTAAGGTAGTAATTGGTGAATTGGGGAAAATAATTCAAGGTATGTTAATTGATGAATAAATACGTAATGTATGTAAAGTAATAAACTGGTATAAGAATGGAATTAAGGAAATTTCATTAATTGGTTTTAAAACCTTAATTAATGTGTTAATTATTAGCAATACACATTTAGAAATATAGTAGTTATTCAAATTAAGATGTAAATAGGCGTATATTAATGAAATGAAATAAAATTTACTTTATATATGGAATTATAATCTGGATTGATAAGTAACGAACTATTAAGTGCAATTAAAGGCAATTAGGTGGTAATTAATGTAGGTTGCTTGTTATTTAATGTGTAAATAAACTTTGGTAATCAGTTGTAATAAATCTAAATTTAATGTTTTGTTACTGTAAATTTAAGTAATAATCGAAAATAATGTTAATTTTATTTATAATATGACTATTGGTTGATGTAAAGATTGTAAATCAAGATTTATAAATTTATTTGAATGTAAGTAACAAGTGTTATATAAATAAATAAATTAGTATAATAAATGGTAATTGGATGACACAAGTAATCATAATAATTAGTTGAAATTAATAAACTTAATTGTATTATAAATTTAATGGTAACGACTGTTTTATTTAATTGGCCTTCTAAATCAAAATAGAAAATCTTTAATGTTTTAATAAAAATTTGTAACGGAAGGTGAGAATGTAATAATGAAATATTTGGAAGTGTAAATTCATTCATAATGCAGTCATTTATATAGTGGAAAGTATGAACCCAAGTGAATGAATTTATTTAGAATGTTAATCGCAATTAGCGTGAATATGGGTAGAAATGTAATAAAATGGAAATGGGGTAGTTAATACAAAGGAAAGATGGAAATTTGAACTTACTAATGTAATAAAATGTAAAACAAAGGTTATCTTTGTTTATCGAATAATAATTGGTAAAAAAAGGGATTGAAGTTAAATCGAGTTAATTTATTGGAATAAATTATAATTAATTGAGTTTATTGTGAATGAAATTAATTACTACGTTATTTGAAATTAAGATGGAATGTGAGAATATTTAATGTAATAGAATTTGAATCCAATATTTATTCCGTCTATCTGATAATAATGGATTAAATAATAGAATGAGAAAAGTAAATTTAATAGAAATTTTGGAAATTTATTTATAATTTCTAGATTTAGTGAAATTGTGGTTAATACTGACCTTGATAAATTTATCAACTCTAATCTGACATTTAAATTTGGGTAAACTACTGTAAATGATTAATAAGAATAAAGGTGATAAAAATTGTCGATTTTAGAAGTGAAATTAAAAATTTGATTTAATTTATTGATGTTTAATTCATTTAATTAATATAAAAATAGCCATTTTGGCCACTGACTCGGATTTCGGCGAAACCAGTTTCATCTGATCCGTAACAATGAATTATTGTAGGATTTCAAGTTCCATAGCGATCGGGCTTGTCGTTTGATCGTATGGACTCGAAACGCCTTGAAATAAATGAAATCGAAATCAGTTGAAATCAATTTGAAAAAATATTGAATTTAGCATAATTTTTTTATACGATGGAATTTGGACTTGAAACTTGTTCCATCGCGTTTAAAATATTTTAAAACATCAATTTTGATATATGGGTTGACCCAATTTCATTCCGGGGTCGAAACGGGCTTTTTGGGCCACTTTGTCGTCAACGCGTATATTCAGTCCGATCCATCTATTCTTTTCCAACTTTGTCTATAAATATTCTGTTATAAACCCTAATTTCCCTCATTCTCATACGTACATTTTCTTTCCACCTCCTCATTCCAATGGCAGACAAACCCTAATTCCAATTGCAATCCAAAATCAAGGCCAAATTTCAAACTCCATAAAATATAGCAAATTATATATGGATTCGAAGCTCTTGAAGAGTGTAACTCAGGTCTGCGATTCGTTTTTCAATTCGAGGTTCGATGTGGCGAGGAATCGAGCAAACATTCTCGGCCGTTCATCGTGTGTCGATGAACGGTGTCGGATCGTCAATTCCTTTCTGGGTTTTGTGGAGAGGGCCGAGGTAATCGCATCCATGTGAGTTTCGTGGTGAGTTAACGGCAAGATCGTACGAATTAATTCGATCTAGGGTTTCTAAATAACGGCGGCCGCTGCCCTTTTAGGGCCGTATGTGGTCGCTCGCCATGCTATGGCCGTGGGGGAGGCAACGGCATGGGAGTGGGAAGCTAGGCTAGGGTCGCGGTGCGCCAGAATGTGGCCGTGGCATTCAGATCGAGGCTTGATTTCGTGCATGAAGGGTTTGGCTGAAGCTCTGTTCGAAGGTGCATGAGTGAAGATGGGGGGCTGACGTGGCACGCGAATGTGTGTTTTGTTTTTATTATTTTTATTTTGAATTCAAATGTTATATCAAGCATAACTCTTACATACGATATCCAATTCACGAGCGGTTTTCTCCACTAGATTCATACTAGAATTCCGGACATTTTGGCACTGGTTTGGACGAATTCTTAAACTGTCAAATTTTTGGGTTTAAATTGAATTTAAATTCAATTTAAAATCAAAAGGTGAGCATTTTAACCCTGTAACGACCCGAAATTTTCGAACCCGAAAATTCCAGATAGTTATGAAAAAGAAGAAAGAGATAGAAGAAGAAGAACAGAAACACCAAACATCTCACATTCGCAGCGGATAAAATATAATAATAAATAAAAACAGTTTACAAAAGAATATTATAACTGTCGATTACATTTAATATACATCAGAGTTTCACATAATATACAGTCACTGAATATTTACAATTATCATGACTCAGATAAACAATAATATAAATACAATGGATATACTCTATACGATACTGCCACCAGCTCGCCTCTTGAGCTCCTGAACGTCCTAACCTAAAAATCTGTAATACTCGGTCTGATCCGAGCATTACACCAAAGTAACACCCGGGTCAGGCTGGAAACCAGCGTGAGTAAACCCATCTAACAAGGAATACAAAAGTATACCACTCATATAAACCCGGGTAACTTACATCAATTTAACCAATTCACAATTTGCTATAGACAATACTTATTTCACATATCAATTTCTAAGTACCAAACTTAGATAAAATAATCCAATTCGCTTAAATCATTTCATTCCCGCCCACTGATTTCACAAATCAACTTATAAAAATTCGAAGTGGTTTCGGGTATTTCCTAATACCCGATTCCGGTCTCTTCGAGTCCCATGCCATCCTATTCCAAGATATCCAAATGTAAACACAATATTTCATATCAGAGATATCAACTCATACAAAGCATCCAATACCATTCAGTCATCCATAAGAAATGCTTAATCACATACAAATTAGTTCAATTGATCCTGATTGAGTTACTAACCTCAACCACTTAGGTTTCCTCATTTAACATTATTTAATTTCAAAACAATTCATCAACCATTCCCTTATTATTCATCTTAATTAATCACCCGGATTAATTGATCTTCAATTACATTCATGTAATTTCCTTAATTAATTTCACGATATTACTTATCCTTAACCAAAATCAATGAGTATTCTTAAATTACCTCATAAATTTATTGACTATATTAGTTTCATTTATTCTTAATTGCTCATAGGGATTAATTCTCATAAGTCACTCATTATGGGTTAATCAATCTTTGATTACCTTATTAATTATAAAACCTAAGGATTTTCAATTATATTTTAATTTATCCTAATCAAATTTATTTATCTTAATTAACCCACAATATTAATCATTTTTGATTAATTCCAAACTGAACTTTATTATCTTTTTATTTTTTTATTTTTTTGTTTACTTCATTAAATAAATCAATTACTCCTTTATTAATCATCTTAAGTAATCTCTTGGTTAATTTCACCAAGTAATTATATTTTATTAATACCATTAAGTAATTTCTACCCAACCATCCATTGGTTTTTCGACTAAATTAACTTAATCCTTAGTGAATTCAAACCTTTACTTACTAATTAGTCAACTTGATTTATTAATTAATTTAATTAATGCATCATCCATTTCAATTACCCTACTATTCCGATGAATCACAAATCATTAAGCTTCTTATTTATGATTTAAGTTTCAAACAACTTAAAAACCCAAATACTTCGAGTCAAACTACAGTTAACTCGAGAACCAATCAAAACCAAAGTTACATCATCATCCGTGCACATCAAATCAATTTAATCATTCAACCAACTATTAAAATTTAACCATTTAAATTAAATTGAAATCCAACATAGTGAGATTTACTCACCTTTGATTATGCAATCCAAATCCGATCTCGATTTGTTTCCTTCAGATTTAAACCTTGTATAAACAGTTATAGGATCTTATTAATATTTGAACGAGTTCAATTCCTATTTAATAAATTTCATTTTACCTGACAAGTACATTTCAAACTAATTTTCTGTTTACAAAATATGTTTTCGTTATCAAATAATCATATAAGTTAGCCAAATAAATTGATTTCCATTTTATAAATTAAATTTAACTAAATCGTTATTAACAAATAGTTTACTTCTCCTAAACTAATCCATTTTTTTTTATTTTTTTTATTTTTTAAATCCTTACATGTAATTTGTTCTACATATATATATAAAAAAAAATTAATAAGCTATTTAAATAGAACAAAAGATAAACAAATATAAAATCTCACCCCAATCGCGATATCGTCCCTAACTCGAGTTCTTCCAGCAACGAAAGCCACTCTAGATTCACTGAGCCTCCCTCCTCCTCACACGGGTTCGAGCCGAGCTCGTATGCCCTTGATTCCAACTCGCGAACCCCACTGCGATCACTTCCAGTCGACTAGACGTCTCACCAAAACCACATATGCTAATCGTCGAAACCAAGCTTCGAGCATCATCATCATCGCGTCCCCAAAATTTTCCGCGAACCCTAGCTCAGCACGAAACCCTAACCCTAGCTCGCGCGAACTACCCCAATCCTCACGTCGCCTTCATCTCGATCGAGCTTACCTCCAGATCCCCCCCACGCGACGCCCCAATCTTCTTTGCTCAACAATTCGAGAATTTTCCAGGCCGAACCCCCTTTTCTTTATACACGAATTCGATGTTGGAGATAGGGGAAAGAGGGAGGCTCGGCTTCCATTTATATTTTTAGTTTTTTGAATATGAACAAATGCGATTTAAATTCGAAAAAGAGGAAGCAAAGGAATCTCGGTTACAAATTTTTTTCCTGTATACTATTCGTGAATTTTTTGACTGAAGGCGATAGAAGGGTGGAGGTGAGATATAAGGTTAGGGGTGGCGTATTGGAGAAGATAAATGTTTATTTGATCTTACCTTTACTTATTATCTTCCCTCAAAATATCTCAACTCCTAATGACGCGTTTATATACCGTGCAATAACACGACAACTCTCAGCGTTATGAAAATTGAAATCCGACAATATTTCAATATTACGGACCCAATGGAACTAGTTGCATCGAATTCTGAGACTGTGCCTCGGAAAGCTATTTTTAAATATCGATTTAAATGATATATTATTAAAATTGAACAAATCACTTTTAATTTAAATCTCAACCATTCTATTATCTTCAGTATCATCATTATAGATTTTATAAGCCTTCAAATTATTTTAAATAGGCTTAGAATCACAGATTCAATAATTTACCCAATTTCAACTATTAAATTCAATGATTTAAACTATATAATTCAATGATTAATTGTCAAGTAAATATTTATATTTCGAATTCAAGTTAAAATTAACTTTTAACTATTTTAAAAACAATTAATTATTCCAATTTAATTCATTAAAATTTCCGGGTCGTCACTTTCTTCCCCCCTTAAAAGAATTTCGTCCCCGAAATTACTAGATAGGAAGAATGGTCCAATACCCGTTTACCTTCTCCAAAACTCACTATTCAACATCCTACCAACTATCCTCTATTAAAGATCCACTATCCCCTTAACCAACTTCCCAAAACCTCCTATAGTTTCAAACAACATCCCTCTGCTCATTCGTCTAAATTTCAATTAAAAACCAAATTTTGAATTATCAAAATTTTCTCAAAATTTTTCTAACACTCTAAATTCCCGAAAATTTTTGCCAGCATCTCCTTTGCGCGGCTAGCTCGATACTACTACAAATGGCCTCTATGGACTCCCAAATTCCAAAAGAAAACAAAAGCCAAGTGGCTACATCAAAAACCCAATCCAATTTCATCTAGAAATTTAAATACGTACCTTTTTGTCGGGCAATACAAATTTATCTTTTGGAATCAAATCCAAATTTCTTTTCCCTTTTTATACCTGTATATCTTATCAAGCAATAATATCCAATTGTAACCTTTTAATCATTTTATACATTCCCTCACATATGTTTCATACCTATTTCAAATTAGTCTTTCCCATTACCATATGAATTCAATTCATCTTTAATTTGAGAATTGAGTTTTAATTTTCATTTATAACTGGTTCATAGTAGTTTCGTCTACTAATTTATTTTAATTTCCAATTTGAAATTGTTTGTCGTTAACAAAATTTTCCAAAATTTTCAAAAAATTTCTAACTCCCAAAATTTTCGAAATTTTTTGGCAGAGTCTCCTTTGTACGGAGGAGCTTTTGCAATTTGACAAGAGATGTAAATATATATACATCGACCCACACGGTCGGAAAAAGCAAAAACAGTTCATATTTCCTATTTTTATTGCGTGAGCGTACCTTATTTAGCATTTTAAGCAAGCAGCTTATTAATTTTAGCAATTAGCGCAATCCAAACCAGCCAAACGGCCTTCAGGTACCTGTACTTACTCAATTTAAATATGTAAGTGCCATATATAGAAATTTTATTAACCTAACACTTACTTTCAATAGCTAAACACAAGAATTACATGAACAACGAGCATTACGAAAGCAACAAACACCAAACGCTTAACATAAGCGATTTATATAATTTAAAGCTAATTCCAATTACTTCCAACCAATTCATATGTCGTTTCATTCAAGTTTTAATGGTTCACAACTCAATTTCTGACATTCTATTGATTTATAATCCAAACAAGTTCATATTCACTTCAAATGATTCAAAATCAATTTAATTTAATCTCCATCGACTCATAGAATTTTAATTATTTTGTTTATGTCAAACAACAATTATTGTTATGCGATCTTGACGATATTCGGTTAATAAAGTATCTATTTTAGTTTATAACTATTTCAAATTAATTTTAACTCATTCTGAATTTAATTTCATTTCTAATTTATTAACCAACCATTCATTTAGCTCAACACATTTCATCCTTGTATACTACTAGCCATTCCCAAATTAATTCAATCCAAGCTTTTATTTAATGGTCTTTCACTCTTATTCGAAGCCAAATTTCCATAAATTATAAACTTAAGTGAATTTTCTTTAATTTATCCCAACATCAAACTTAGGTTTACTTCTACTTGATTCTCATTTAATCAAATTCCATTAAATTCAATTAACCCATCCATTTAAATTTTAACTTTAATTCATCTTCTCAATTTATCAAAATAATATCCAAGCACAAACTGAACTCATTTATTCTTCAAATTAATATACCAACAAATTTAAGTTCAGTCTGATAATCCAATTCCAATCACAACTTTGATTTAGTTTTTATTCAACCAGACTTCATCCATTTATTATTCAACTTAATTAACCCATTTAAAAATTTTAATTTACTTACTTAATTCGTTATCGAATTTATTTTATCAATATAAGGTCATTCTCAATTTATTTCTATTCACTTGGGTTTTGTTTTGCAACTCAAACCATTTCTATTATAATCACTTCTCTTATATCCAATTTACTTACAAATTTCATTATATATTATTCAAATCACCCTTGAATTTTATTTTTATTTCATAACATTTCCTCTCTTTAATTCATTATCAAATCTAAGTCGAATTCTATTCAAAATTCGAATTCATTTTCAAACCCATTATTTAACCAAGTTAAATTCTATTAATATACCCAACCAAATAATTATTTAGCCAATTAGTTTACTTTCAATATTTATTACAAAAATCACTTTATGAAAGTCTCTTGAGTACCAAAATTTTTCATAATTCCAATTTGCATTCTCCTTTATTTTTTCCCAAAATTCTAACACTTTTATTCTAAAATTTTAGAAATGTTTTTAAATTCTCATAATACTTATTAAAATAGTTCTTTATAAAAATATTTCTTATAACTCGATGTCTCAACCAGTCCATCCTTGTTCTCACAGAAATTCAGTCATACGTTGATCAGGCGTAGGACTGAAAATCTTTAAGTACTTGGTAAACCCGTTTTCAACATCCAGTGAAACTACTTGAAAAATAATTTTATTGAAAATATCGCAAACAGTTTTTGAAAATAGAGGAAATATCTTGGTGAGAATGCTCTGGAAATCATCACCCCCATCCATGGTCACAGTTACATACCAGGGTTACGTTGCAGTAACAACAAAAGTCCATGTAACTGCAGGCTCTCCGCGGCCTCTCAATTACGCCATGGATCCCACACAACAAATCACAGTTACATCCAGGGTTACGTTGCCGTCACAACAAAAGTCCATGTAACTGCAAGCTCTCCGCGACCTCTGATTTCGCTATCGAAATGAAACCTCTCCACTCCTACATAGGTCGCAGTCTGCCGATATAAAATCAAACACAGACTGTTGGCTCTCAGCGGCACACACGGCTTTTGCTATGTTATACCATAGATCGCAGTCTACCGATATAAAATCAAAAACAGACTGTTGGCTCTCAGCGGCACACACGACTCCCACTATGGTATACAGTACTCATAATCCCCAGGAATTAGTTTTGTCCGGACTCCTCACAGGATCAACTTTAGAACCCCCTTTGGAGCTCAAGGCAGCACCACCCAGTGGCACTCCTGAGAAGTTCATTTCAAGGAAGCGCCTTTTTCCCCAGAGCCTTCATCAAAACACTTTATACTATACACATATAGTATCTTTCAAATCATACACCTAGTATGAATCTCATAAAAATCTCCTTTACACAAAATCGATTATCCCAAAATCGATGATTCTCAAATCAGGCTTTCCAAATTAAATATTGATTTTGCCCAAAATCAAAAGTCTTTCCAAATCCAAAGGTTCTCAAAACATTTTTCAAAATCCTCATAAGATCCTTTATATATATATATATATATACTGATATATACAATTTTTAAAACTTTGGATCACTTTAAACTCGTATAAAACTCCTTTTATACTTTAAACACTTCCAAAATCCTTTTTCTTTCAACAATAAATTCAACAAGGGGAGAATATATAACAAAGATATATAACTTTGTTTATTCAAATCAAATATTCAAATTTGATCACTCCTTACAATATCAATCTCCTTAATCCCCATTTGGATTATTACTCCAATTCTTTTCTCAGTTGAGTTTTTAAATCAATAACAGTTTGAACTCCGACCAGTTTATTTTTAGAAAATAGCTTGAAAATTTTAAAAATAGGTAAGTAGCTGAAAAATAATTATTAGTTTGCAAACTAACTCTAAAATAGTTAACTAATTGTAAAATAGTTGAAAAATAGTTAAATAGTTATAGAAATCTTAGATAATTGCAAAATAATTGTAAAATAGAAATTAATTCGTAACTTAGTTGAGCATTAGTAATTAGCGTATAAAACAATTGTAAAATAGTTAAAGAGTTCCAAAAGTAGTGGCAAAAACCAGTATAAAATAGTTTGGGTTTAAAAAGAAAGTTGTATATTAAGTAGATAAGAAAATAGATTTAAAACTATTTATATTAAAGCAATTTACATCGAAAATGGTCTAGATTCAAAACTGTTCACTTCCCCAACAATTCAATTTAAATTTCCACTCCATTTAAATTGACCCAATCCCAATTTAATTAACTCCAATTTTCATTGGACTTGATTCATCCCCAATTCAAATTAAATTGATTCTCAATTTCCTTCCAACTTCAATCAAATTCCATTTGATCTTAAGCCAATTCCACTTTAATTACAATTCTAAATTATTCAGATAAGTCTCGACTAATATAAATTGAACTCTCTTCAAGTTCAATAACCCTTTCAAGTTAATCCAATACAAATTTCCCATTTGAATTTTAAACTTGTACAACTTCAATTATAATTTAGATTTTACAACTTCTATTTATAATCAATTACATTCACATTTTGCTTTTAACTTCGAGTTATACATTTTATTTATCCAATATATTTTTATTATTTCATAAACATTTTAATCAAGATCCCAGAGTTTAAACAAATTTCCAAAATTCTTTGGCAAATTCATTCATCCTTTTGAATTTCAAAACCAAACCCAGTTCACAAATAATTCTAATTTAAAATAATTTGGTAGCAATTTCTCTTCTAGAAACTCGAAAACGAACATCGATGATGCTGCAGTCATCACCGACGTTATTTTCCAGTGACCGAAAGAGTTTAATGCTTTTATCTCTCTAAAAACACTTCCAATATTTTTGAAATAATTCTATTATTTCTCCAAAACCTTTGGAAACCACTTTCAACCCAAAGGAATTTTAGATTCTCCCAAAAATTCCAAATTCCCAATCCATCCAATTCATAATTAAACATTACTCTGGAATTTTCATCCTAGTTTATTTTCAAATATTCTCTGGAATTCTATTCCAAATTATAATCTCATTTATTTATGAAGTTTATTTTAATTTAATTTGGTTGTATCTTATATTACTTCGTAACTTAATTCCAATAATTTAACAACCAATCACCTAAATATTTCATTAGAAGAGAATATTGCTTTATATATCAAAATATAATTTTATATAAAATCATTTAAAACCTTTATATAAGAAAATAACAAGTACGCGTGTGACGACCGCCCAAGACTCCCGCACGGAAACAAAGGAATGGTGCGCTGAAAGGCGTGCCAGGCAGCCATGGGTGACCGTCAGGGTAAGGTAAAACAATAAGCTCTATCGTATAACTCACAGCGCATGGATAAAATACAATAGAAATATATATATAGTGAAGCTCCTCAACCAGAATTTCATCAATACACTTTAAAATAGTTTGATACAAACATCTGAACAGTCAATACATCAAGCCTCACTACATATCACTCAGAGAATACAAACAAACAACGGAACATCCAGTACATATAGTAAGAAAACAATATGCAAAAGCCTCCAGCTCGTCTTCGTCATCAACAGCGTTGACCACTAAGAACAGCACCTGTCACCTGCTACCTAGTCTGCCCATCCCAACATGAATGAATAGCCCAAGGTAATAAGAGTTAAACATAAAACCTTGAGTCAGACAAATGTCTTAGTGAGCAGTAAATCAACTATCAAACATACCAAAAGAGCATAAGGGATAAAAAGGAATAGGAACCCAACTATCCCACTCCACCTCTTTCTACAGTGATAGCCCCCAGACACACTAAGCAGAAGTAAACATAGCAAATCAGACATTCAAAGCAAAGTAATTATCACTCGAGTCAAGGTCGGTGTTTTCTAAGTGCAAACCCCCAAGGCCTAAACCAAGATCAGATAAGCACCCTGACAACATCGTTCTTGACCCAAGTGACGATACAACCAAACATCCAAACATCCATGACTCTGGCTATCACTGTTATCATTGACTTGATTTCATCGTTAATTGAATGACCGGCTCATTATTTCATCCATCCGCCAAGGGCTAATGGCAACCCCGGTTCTAGACATAACTCCGCACGTCGTCGTGACCCGTGCCTAGGACTATCGAATTTGCCCAGAGTACTAGCACGTCATCGTGACCCGTGCCTGGAACGTCATCGTGACCCGTTCCAACGTACTCTTGCTTTGAGCATGCTAGAACCTTCAACAACGATGAAATCTCAGCCTTCTAGTCATCCTCCTCGACGACTATTCCCATACTAGCTCAAGCGCCTCTCAAGCTAACCATTATCCACAAACCCGGACCACATCACCGAGTTATCAACATGCTTGGGATAATCCTATCTGGATTAAACCAAGGCTTTCTCACATCCTGCTTTGCTTCATCGCATCATAGCAAAGTCCCATCTCGTCATCACCATCATATCTATCCATATGAGCTTCAACATCCGCTTCATATGCCACAAGCAGCTTTCCTTATTCAAGAGCCTTTCCACTTAGCTTTTGAATCATCTTCGACCAACTTGTCCAAATCAAGTTATCAATCAACTAATCAATCAAATCAAACATTAATCCAAGTAAACAATCATTCAAACAAGATACAAATAAACAATTACAACAATAATGGCAATTTCGTAAATAAAGAGTCCAAATCTAACATGCATTCTAACAAGCATGAATTACGAACAATATCTCTGCAACTTGATGAATGAACTTGCATAAGTGAACATGTAGTAAGATAGATGTCAAATCATCATGAACAATAGATCTACATGCAGACTTAAGAAAAATGCACGAAATCACTCTCTTTAACACATAACCAAACCACCGATCCAATATACTCCTTTGGGTCCGTGTGAGAGAAAACCACCACTCACCAAATCACCAAAACACCTCAAAAACAACCAACTTCAGATCTGGACAGCAAAGAATCAAGCTTGATCCTTCAAAGCTCCGCTTCAAACGATGAAATCTTTCTTCGAAGGATGAAGATCTCTAACTTTGGCTCTTGGATCTTCGATTTGATCTTCAATCTTGGATGGAAGAAATCACTAGATTAGAGTGGAGAAAAGAAGTGAAGAAATGTTGTAGTCGAGCTCCAAAAATGGCAGCACTTCGTCGCTTCAAAATCCGGTGCCAAAAAGTGAACCAAAGCCCTCTATTTATAGGAAGAAAATACCATAAGTCAGCCGCCCCCCCATGAGTCGTCACCGACCTATCCACTAGCCGACTCAGTACTCAAGCCCCTAACGACTCAACGACTCGACTACTCCGACCTACGACCTAAAGTACATGCACATCCACAACAAACCCATGCACGCACGCGACTTAACATAAGTCGGTAACGACCTAAAACACACGGCCTAACACTCCACGGCTTACCGACCTATCACTCCACACTCTTGCCCGACCTAACTAGTTCCGAGTCAACGATCTAACTATATAGCCTTATGGCCGACCTAACTAATCCCTAAGCTATTCCCTGAGTCGCTCGAACGACCTACTCTCCTTAGGTCGGTAACTCGCTTCGACCGACCTATCTCTAAGCCGCAAGCTACTAACTCTTAGGTCGCAAACTCCTTGACTCGATCACCCCTATGAGTCGCTCACTCCACTAAGTCGTCCATGCTCCTTAAGTCGGTCAACTTTCTTAACTCGGTCAATTCCTTAGGTCGATCCACACCTTAACTCGCTCACCTCTTAGGTCGGTCACCCCTATGAGTCGGTCCAACCCACTAACTCGTCCCATCTTAAGTCGGCCCAACTCCTTAAGTCGCTCACACGAGCTAACTTCCACATGACCTAAGCTCCTGGACAAGATAAGCTCCGGTTGACATAAACAATAACAACGACCTAATGACAATTATTCTACGATATTTCGATCCATAAAAATACGGGTCGTTACATTCTCTCCCCCTTAGGAATTTCATCCCCGAAATTCCAAACAAACAAGAGAAATCAAAACTATTATGCATGCCTACCATCTATAGCAATCAACAAACCATGCATCCAATTCTAGCCTAGCATGCAGAATACTAAGACTAGAACAAGTTACAAATTCATGAGACGTCACGACACCTTAGGGCCATACCTCGAAGAGTTCAGGATGAGCTGCCTTCATCCCCTCTTCCTCCTCCCATGTACAGTCGTTAACATCATCACTCCATTGTACCTTGAGCAACGTAATCGTCTTCCTCCTAAGCTGTTTCGTGTCGGTTTCCACAACACGAAGTGGCTTACGAGGTCTCGTAACAACTGGATCAACCTCTAAATCTTCATAGCTATCAGCAGAAACCACTGTATTCGAGTCGTGCACATACTTCCGTAGATACGATACATGAAAAACGTTGTGCACGTCCGACATCTTTTCTGGTAACTCTAATTTATAAGCGAGCTTTCCAATTCGCTCGATGATCGGGAATGGTCCAACAAATCTTGGAGTCAACTTTCCTTTCTTCCCGAATCGAATAACATTCTTCAGAGGAGAAATCTTCACGAAAACCATATACCTACGTCGAACTCCAAATCCTTATGACGTTTATCGGCATAACTTTTCTGACGATCTTGGGCTGCCTTCATTCGTTGCCGAATGATCTCTATACAATTCGAAGTCTGACGAATCATGTCTGGCCCAAGTATTAGCTTTTCTCCAGTTTCCAACCAATATGTAGGAGAGTTAAACGGTCTTCCATACAGTGCTTCATATGATGCCATACCAATGCTTGACTGGTTACTGTTATTATACGCAAATTCCACCAAATGAAGATGATCTTCCCATGATCCTCTAAAATCCAAAACACATGCTCTGAGGAGATCTTCCAAAACTCGGTTGACTCTCTCGGTCTGACCATCTGTTTGAGGGTGATAAGCTGTACTCAAACACAACTCGGTTCCAAAAACTTCCTGGAAGCTCTTCCAAAATCCGCTAGTGAATAATGGGTCTCGATCGCTCACTATACTCTTCGGAATTCCATGGAATCGAACTATCCATTTAACATACAACTCAGCCAATTTCGATGCAGTCCTAGTTGATCGAACAGGAATGAATCTTGCACTCTTAGTCAAACGATCTACGATGACCCAAATCCCCTCATTTCCCGCTCTTGTTCTAGGTAGACCATCGATAAAATCCACCGATATTTGCTCCCACTTCCACCTAGGAACTTCTAATGGCTGAAGCAATCCACTTGGCTTCTTCTGTTCAGCTTTCACCAACTGGAAGTTCATGCACTTGGAAATAAAATTTCCAACATCCTTCTTCATACCTTCCCAGTAATAGGTTCTCTTCATATCCCGATACATCTTATTCCCACCAGGATGAATTGTCAGCTTCGAGTGATGATTTTCCCTCAGAACTTCATCTCTCAATTCATCTATATCGGGAACAACTAGTCGTCCTTGTTTCCGAAGCCAACCCTCTCGATCGACCTCGAATCCTTTATCCTTTTCTGGATTCAATCCAGATTCCAAATCACGGATAATCTTGACAAGCTTATCGTCTCGCTTTTGGCTCTCGCCAATTCTTTCCACAAGAGTAGGTCTTATCGATAAGTTTGCCAACATCTCAGGTTCCAATTCACACGTGGGCCTGAAGTCAAATCCAGCTAAATACTCAAGGCTCTTCCATTCTGAAAACATGGCTCCCAATCCTGCATGTCTTCGACTTAACGCATCCGCCACTGCGTTACCTTTTCCCGGAGTATAGGCTATACCAAAATCATATGATGCTAAAAACTCTAGCCATCGTTGCTGTCGAAGATTCAAATCCTTTTGGGAGAAAAGATACTTTAATGACTTATGATCCGTAAACAACTCGAATCGAACTCCTAATAGATAGTGTCTCCACATCTTCAAAGCAAATACAATCGCCGCTAACTCCAAATCATGAGTCGGATAATTCCTTTCATGCGGCTTCAGTTGTCGACTTGCATATGCAACAACTTTACCCTTCTGCATTAGCACTGCTCCAAGTCCAGTACCACATGCATCGGTGTAAACCACCATCTCATCATTCCCACTTGGAATAGTCAAAACAGGAGCACTTGTTAGTCGCTCTTTCAGGATTCCGAAAGCTTGCTCACACTTAGCATCCCATCTGAACACTTGGTTCTTTTTCGTCAATCCTGTTAATGGTGCAGCTATCTTGGAAAAGTCTTTGATAAATCGACGATAGTATCCTGCTAATCCAAGAAATCTTCTCACATCAGATGCATTCTTAGGTCTAACCCAATCCTAGATTGCTACTACCTTAGCGGGATCAACCGCTATTCCATTTCCAGAGATAACATGACCTAAAAATCTCACTTCACTCTTCCAGAAGTGACACTTCGAAAACTTAGCCCTCAGCTGGTGTTTCCGCAAGATTTCCAAAACAATACGCAAGTGCGTCTTGTGCTCTTCCTCGGTTCTGGAATAAATCAAAATATCATCCACGAACACAAGTACGAACTTGTTCAACTGATCTCTGAACACTCTATTCATAAGATCCAAAAAATATGCCCGTGCATTCGCCAATCCAAACGGCATTACCAGCCACTCATAAAAATCGGATGGTGTCCTAAAAGCAGTCTTCGGCACACTATCCTTAGCCACTCTTAATTGGTGAAATCCCGTTGCCAAATCCATCTGAGAAAACACCTTAGCCTCGTGAAGCTGATCAAACAAGTCATCTATTCTCGGCAATGGATACTTGTTCTTCCTAGTCACTTTATTCAGCTCACGATAATCCACACACAACCTCAACGATCCATCCGCTTTGGTTGCGAACACAACTGGTGCACCCCATTCGGACACACTACGCCGAATGAATCCTCTTCGTAAAAGGTCATCAACTTGCACCTTCAACTCTTGCTGTTCCCTAGGCGCCATCCGCCTAAGAGGCATCACAACAGGTCTGGCTCCATCAACTAGATCGATACGAAACTCGATCTCTCTCTGCGGCGGTAACCCTTTGACTTCGTCAAAGACATCCTCAAATCCATTCACAATAGGCACCGATGACAGTCCATCCCGTGGAACAACTAGCGAATACATGAAGCTCATGAAGACGCCTTCTTCATGCTTACATCGTATCACAACCTTTCGCCCCTCCACATTCTCGACTGTCACCTCCAGCCTCTTACAATCAACCCCTGCCGTATATTTCCTAAGCCAGTCCATACCCAAAATAATTCCGAACCCCGCAAAGTTCAGAACAAAACAATCACAAACAAAAGAGCAATCATGACTCCATACAACTAGACCATGGCATACCATACACAAATAAGACGAACCCCCAACTGGATTAGTCACAACCAATGGTCTATCAACAATCTCCGGTTTCAAACCCAACTGGCCTACAAGTTCACTACAAACAAAGGAGTGCGATGCTCCAGTGTCAAACAACACTCTAACTGGAACACCACATATAGAAAAAGTACCTTGAACCACCACACTCTTTCCTTTCTCTTCAGCAGTAGGAGCTTCCAAAGACGACGGCACAGCCCCCAAAGCATAAGCTTGCACAACCTACTTGTCCTTCCACGGTTTCAGACAATTCCTCTTAAAATGCCCCAGCTTGTCACAGTTGTGGCACTTCACCGGCACTCTCGGATTCTTGCAATCTCTGGAAAGATGACCCTTCTGCCGACAGTTGTAGCAGATCACTTCACCCTTCGGCTTCTTCTGGCCATCCTTACCCTTCTGCTGCTGCTTTCTCTTCTTGTTTCCACCTTGCTCCTTGGCCACAGCAACAACAGATCCTTCCTTAGGAAACATATTCTCGTGCCTGAGAGCTTTCTCCACAAGCTTCTCAAACGGATCGTCCAGATGATCCACCAACTGTCTCCCAAGATAAGTGTCCAAGCCTGTCACAAACTTCTCATTCTTCTGATAAGGGGATTCAATATATGACCGAGCATACTTGGACAAAGCTTCAAACTCAGAAACATACTCAAGAACCGGTCTTCCACCTTGCTTGAGTTTTACAAACTTCTTAAACAAAACAGATTTCTGAGCCGTAGAGATGAACTTAGCTTCAAATCTGACTTGGAATTGCTCCCAAGTAATCTCTTCCTCTAGAGTATCAATGGTGATAGAGTTCCACCAATCCGAAGCTCTCCCTTGAAGATGCCTTGATGCAAGCTTCCTCTTAGTTGCATCCTCAATTCCCAAGTCACCAAAGATCCTTCGACAAGCATCTATCCATCTTTGGACTTCAATGGTTGACTCTGTTCCCAAGAAAACCTTTCCTCCAAGAGCAGTATAGTCTTTACACAACTTAGCAAAATCCACTGGTTTTGGAGCTTGAACTTGAACCCCAACATCTACTGATGGCCCTGGAGTTGGTATCCTTCTCATGATTGAAGTCATCATAGCTTCGAACATCGCAGCATAATCAACAACTCCATCAGCACGGCCTTCCCTAGCAGCTGGTCTCACTCTTCGACTCATCCTTAATATCTACAAAAAGGAATGACTTAGAACACCTTGAGAAACAACTGCATAAGGAGTTCAAATCCTCCTAAACTACTATATTATATATAGTAACCATCCATCAAAATACAATTACGTCTCTCATACGTAGTTACGTCAGCGAGCGTTGGCTAAAATCGATTAACCAAAGCTCTGATACCAAATGTGACGACCGCCCAAGACTCCCGCACGGAAACAAGGGAATGGTGCGCTGAAAGGCGTGCCAGGCAGCCATGGGTGACCGTCAGGGTAAGGTAAAACAATAAGCTCTATCGTATAACTCACAGCGCATGGATAAAATACAATAGAAATATATATATAGTGAAGCTCCTCAACCAGAATTTCATCAATACACTTTAAAATAGTTTGATACAAACATCTGAACAGTCAATACATCAAGCCTCACTACATATCACTCAGAGAATACAAACAAACAGTGGAACATCCAGTACATATAGTAAAAAACAATATGCAAAAGCCTCCAGCTCGTCTTCGTCATCAACAGCGTTGACCACTAAGAACAGCACCTGTCACCTGCTACCTAGTCTGCCCATCCCAACATGGATGAACAGCCCAAGGTAATAAGAGTTAAACATAAAACCTTGAGTCAGACAAAAGTCTTAGTGAGCAGTAAATCAACTATCAAACATACCAAAAGAGCATAAGGGATAAAAAGGAATAGGAACCCAACCATCCCACTCCACCTCTATCTACAGTGATAGCCCCTAGACACACTAAGCAGAAGTAAACATAGCAATTCAGACATTCAAAGCAAAGTAATTATCACTCGAGTCAAGGTCGGTGTTTTCCAAGTGCAAACCCCCAAGGCCTAAACCAAGATCAGATAGGCACCCTGACAACATCGTTCTTGACCCAAGTGACGATACAACCAAACATCCAAACATCCATGACTCTGGCTATCACTGTTATCATTGCCTTGATTTCATCGTTAATTGAATGACCGGCCCATTATTTCATCCGTCCGCCAAGGGCTAATGGCAACCCCGGTTCTAGACATAACTCCGCACGTCGTCGTGACCCGTGCCTAGGACTATTGAATCTGCCCAGAGTACTAGCACGTCATCGTGACCCGTGCCTGGAACGTCATCGTGACCCGTTCCAACGTACTCTTGCTTTGAGCATGCTAGAACCTTCAACAACGATGAAATCTCAGCCTTCTAGTCATCCTCCTCGACGACTATTCCCATACTAGCTCAAGCGCCTCTCAAGCTAACCATTATCCACAAACCCGGACCATATCACCTAGTTATCAACATGCTTGGGATGATCCCGTCTGGATTAAACCAAGGCTTTCTCACATCATGCTTTGCTTCATCGCATCATAGCAAAGTCCCATCTCGTCATCACCATCATATCTATCCATATGAGCTTCAACATCCGCTTCATATGCCACAAGCAGCTTTCCTTATTCAAGAGCCTTTCCACTTAGCTTTTGAATCATCTTCGACCAACTTGTCCAAATCAAGTTATCAATCAACTAATCCATCAAATCAAACATTAATCCAAGTAAACAATCATTCAAACAAGATCCAAATAAACAATTACAACAATAATGGCAATTTCGTAAATAAAGAGTCCAAATCTAACATGCATTCTAACAAGCATGAATTACGAACAATATCTCTGCAACTTGATGAATGAACTTGCATAAGTGAACATGTAGTAAGATAGATGTCAAATCATCATGAACAATAGATCTACATGTAGACTTAAGAAAAATGCACGAAATCACTCTCTTTAACACATAACCAAACCACCGATCCAATATACTCCTTTGGGTCCGTGTGAGAGATAACCACCACTCACCGAATCACCAAAACACCTCAAAAACAACCAACTTCAGATCTGGACAGCAAAGAATCAAGCTTGATCTTTCGAAGCTCCGCTTCAAACGATGAAATCTTTCTTCGATGGATGAAGATCTCTAACTTTGGCTCTTGGATCTTCGATTTGATCTTCAATCTTGGATGGAAGAAATCACTAGATTAGAGTGGAGAAAAGAAGTGAAGAAATGTTGTAGTCGAGCTCCAAAAATGGCAGCACTTCGTCGCTTCAAAATCCGGTGCCAAAAAGTGAACCAAAGCCCTCTATTTATAGGCAGAAAATACCATAAGTCGGCCGCCCCCCCATGAGTCGTCACCGACCTATCCACTAGCTGACTCAGTACTCAAGCCCCTAACGACTCAACGACTCGACTACTCCGACCTACGACCTAAAGTACATGCACATCCACAACCAACCCATGCTCGCACGCGACTTAACATAAGTCGGTAACGACCTAAAACACATGGCCTAACACTCCACGGCTTACCGACCTATCACTCCACACTCTTGCCCGACCTAACTAGTTCCGAGTCAACGGTCTAACTATATAGCCTTATGGCCGACCTAACCAATCCCTAAGCTATTCCCTGAGTCGCTCGAACGACCTACTCTCCTTAGGTCGGTAACTCGCTTCGACCGACCTATCTCTAAGCCGCAAGCTACTAACTCTTAGGTCGCAAACTCCTTGACTCGGTCACCCCTATGAGTCGCTCACTCCACTAAGTCGTCCATGCTCCTTAAGTCGGTCAACTTTCTTAACTCGGTCAATTCCTTAGGTCGGTCCACACCTTAACTCGCTCCCTCTTAGGTCGGTCACCCCTATGAGTCGGCCCAACCCACTAACTCGTCCCATCTTAAGTCGGCCCAACTCCTTAAGTCGCTCACACGAGCTAACTTCCCCACGACCTAAGCTAACTTCCACACGACCTAAGCTCCTGGACAAGATAACCTCTGGTTGACATAAACAATAACAACGACCTAATGACAATTATTCTACGATATTTCGATCCATAAAAATACGGGTCGTTACAACGCGCTCATATATATATACACTCAACTCATTCTAGAGTTCTACGAACTCTATTTAATGAGTAAACCCCCCCAGAGCCAAGGTTCTCGCTTAACCTTTCAGCTCTGATACCAAATGTAACGACCCGAAATTTTCGAACCCGAAAATTCCAGATAGTTATGAAAAAGAAGAAAGAGATAGAAGAAGAAGAACAAAAACACCAAACATCTCACATTCGCAGCGGATAAAATATAATAATAAATAATAACTGTTTACAAAAGAATATTATAACTGTCAATTACATTTAATATACATCAGAGTTTCACATAATATACAGTCACTGAATATTTACAATTATCATGACTCAGATAAACAATAATATAAATACAGCGGATATACTCTATACGATACTGCCACCAGCTCGCCTCCTGAGCTCCTGAACGTCCTAACCTGAAAATCTGTAATACTCGGTCTGACCCGAGCATTACACCAAAGTAACACCCGGGTCAGGCTAGAAACCAGCGTGAGTAAACCCATCTAACAAGGAATACAAAAGTATACCACTCATATAAACCCGGGTAACTTACATATATTTAACCAATTCACAATTTGCTATAGACAATACTTATTTCACATATCAATTTCTAAGTACCAAACTTAGATAAAATAATCCAATTCGCTTAAATCATTTCATTCCCGCCCATTGATTTCACAAATCAATTTATAAAAATTCGAAGTTGTTTCGGGTATTTCCTAATACCCGATTCCGGTCTCTTCGAGTCCCATGCCATCCTATTCCAAGATATCCAAATGTAAACACAATATTTCATATCAGAGATATCAACTCATACAAAGCATCCAATACCATTCAGTCATCCATAAGAAATGCTTAATCACATACAAATTAGTTCAATTGATCCTGATTGAATTACTAACCTCAACCACTTAGGTTTCCTCATTTAACGTTATTTAATTTCAAAACAATTCATCAACCATTCCCTTATTATTCATCTTAATTAATCACCCGGATTAATTGATCTTCAATTACATTTATGTAATTTCCTTAATTAATTTCACGATATTACTTATCCTTAACCAAAATCAATGAGTATTCTTAAATTACCTCATAAATTTATTGACTATATTAGTTTCATTTATTCTTAATTGCTTATAGGGATTAATTCTCATAAGTCACTCATTATGGGTTAATCAATCTTTGATTACCTTATTAATTATAAAACCTAAGGATTTTCAATTATATTTTAATTTATCCTAATCAAATTTATTTATCTTAATTAACCCACAATATTAATCGTTTTTGATTAATTCCAAACTGAACTTTATTATCTTTTTATTTTTTTATTTTTTTGTTTACTTCATTAAATAAATCAATTACTCCTTTATTAATCATCTTAATTAATCTCTTGGTTAATTTCACCAAGTAATTATATTTTATTAATACCATTAAGTAATTTCCACCCAACCATCCATTGGTTTTTCGACTAAATTAACTTAATCCTTAATGAATTCAAACCTTTACTTACTAATTAGTCAACTCGATTTATTAATTAATTTAATTAATGCATCATCCATTTCAATTACCCTACTATTCTGATGAATCACAAATCATTAAGCTTCTTATTTATGATTTAAGTTTCAAACAACTTAAAAACCCAAATACTTCGAGTCAAACTACAGTTAACTCGAGAACCAATCAAAACCAAAGTTACATCATCATCCGTGCACATCAAATCAATTTAATCATTCAACCAACTATTAAAATTTAACCATTTAAATTAAATTGAAATCCAACATAGTGAGATTTACTCACCTTTGATTCTGCAATCCAAATCCGATCTCGATTTGTTTCCTTCAGATTTAAACCTTGTATAAACAGTTATAGGATCTTATTAATATTTGAACGAGTTCAATTCCTATTTAATAAATTTCATTTTACCTGACAAGTACATTTCAAACTAATTTTCTGTTTACAAAATATGTTTTCGTTATCAAATAATCATATAAGTTAACCAAATAAATTGATTTCCATTTTATAAATTAAATTTAACTAAATCTTTATTAACAAATAGTTTACTTCTCCTAAACTAATCCATTTTTTTATTTTTTTTTTATTTTTTAAATCCTTACATGTAATTTGTTCTACAGATATATAAAAAAAAAATTAATAAGCTATTTAAATAGAACAAACGATAAACAAATATAAAATCTCACCCCAATCGCGATATCGTCCCTAACTCGAGTTCTTCCAGCAACAAAATCCACTCTAGATTCACTGAGCCTCCCTCCTCCTCACACAGGTTCGAGCCGAGCTCGTATGCCCTTGATTCCAACTCGCGAACCCCACTGCGATCACTTCCAGTCGACTACACGTCTCACCACAACCACATATGCTAATCCTCGAAACCAAGCGTCGAGCATCATCATCATCCCGTCCCCAAAAATTTCCGCGAACCCTAGCTCAGCGTGAAACCCTAACCCTAGCTCGCGCGAACTACCCCAATCCTCACGTCGCCTTCATCTCGATCGAGCTTACCTCCAGATCCCCCCCCACGCGACGCCTCAATCTTCTTTGCTCAACAATTTGAGAATTTTCCAGGCTGAACCCCCTTTTCTTTATACACGAATTCGATGTTGGAGATAGGGGACAGAGGGAGGCTCGGCTTCCATTTATATTTTTATTTTTTTGAATATGAACGAATGCAATTTAAATTCGAAAAGGAGGATGCAAAGGAATCTCGGTTACAATTTTTTTCCTGTATACTATTCGTGAATTTTTTGACTGAAGGCGATAGAAGGGTGGAGGTGAGATATAAGGTTAGGGGAGGCGTATTGGAGAAGATAAATGTTTATTTGATTTTACCTTTACTTATTATCTTCCCTCAAAATATCTCAACTCCTAATGACGTGTTTATATACCGTGCAACAACACGGCAACTCTCAGCATTATGAAAATTGAAATCCGACAATATTTCAATATTACGGACCCAATGGAACTAGTTGCATCGAATTGTGAGACTGTGCCTCGGAAAGCTATTTTTAAATATCGATTTAAATGGTATATTATTAAAATTGAACAAATCACTTTTAATTTAAATCTCAACCGTTCTATTATCTTCAGTATCATCATTATAGATTTTATAAGCCTTCAAATTATTTTAAACAGGCTTAGAATCACAGATTCGATAATTTACCCAATTTCAACTATTAAATTCAATGATTTAAACTATATAATTCAATGATTAATTGTCAAGCAAATATTTATATTTCGAATTCAAGTTAAAATTAACTTTTAACTATTTTAAAAACAATTAATTATTCCAATTTAATTCGTTAAAATTTCCGGGTCGTCACAAACCCACTCACAACTTCTAAAATTTCTTATGTTTGTTAAATTAAATTTTGTTGTGATTATGCATTTATTTATGACTTTTCCTATATTTTTAATCTTCATCTCGGTTATTGCATTTATTTAAATTAAATCGTTATTTATTTTATTATTGAATATAACTGCCAGTTAAATACCTGTTATATATATTATTAATTATCTATTGGTATTGATTGATTGTTTTTGGATGATGAGCGTGATGGATGTGTGATCTGTTGATGGATGAATGGATGTGTATTAAATATTATTTTAAACTGCAAATTATTATTCATTTTATTTCATTCGGGATTGCTGTTTGAAATGATATATAGCCGTAATTTTATTTTAAATTACAGATTTAAATGATAAATATCCGTAACACTTGACCATATGATAGAAAATTATATACAAGCACCAAGGTCTATATATAAAGATATTTTGAAGTGATTTTCTATGGTTTGAAAAGAAATATACAGTTTAATAAATATTAATTTTTGATATTATATAAATATTAGTTATATATATATAGTTAAATTCTTGAATTTAAGCTATGTATAAGTTTGTTTACTAAAATTAAGTTTAATAATGGAATTTGCTTGTTTATATCATATGGTTAAGTACATGTTTAAGATATGGTATATATAGAGTTTTAATGACCTAAATAAAAGTTTAAGTTGGAAAATAAATATGAAATTTGTTTGAATTGAATTATTTAAGAATTATACTTGAAAATTTTAATTTGAAATTTAAATAAATTGAGATTTTAAAGGGTATGATTCTTATAACTTGATTTGGTTTAGAGGGATTTAAATGAATATAAAGATTTATATGAATATATCAAGTTAATAAAATTTAAAGAATATCCAGTTGTTTGAAGTTAAAGGTTTTACATAAATGATATTGGGTTTATTAAGTAAACATTTCAAATCTAGATAATAGTATTGGAATTTGATATATATGAAATTATCAAAGAATTCATTTTGAAATTGTAGAATATTTAAAGCTTTTAAATATATGGAAATTGAAATGGTTAATTTGGGAATTTAAACATATATTTGGAATTTATTTGTGAAATTTAAAAGGCTATTTTGTTATAAAAAGTGGTTTAATATTTAAACCATTTAAGTATTAGAAATTTTGTTTCAAAGCTATGGGTTTAAGATATATCTATTTGAAAATATTATGATTTTGGGAAAGGGATATATTTAAAATAAAATAAAAATGATATCACATTGATTTGGGGTTTTAAAAATAGAAATGATATCGTATTTGTATGGTTTTGAAAGGGATATTATATTCTGGTTTTAAAGTATAAATTATTTTAAAATAACTGCGGTGTTATAATAACGATTGGTTGTTGAAGAGACCGGGATCGGAAGTTGTCATACTCTCTACCAACTTCGAAAACCATTTTAACAACCGTGTACGCGGTGGAGATTCTAGAATGAAGTAGGATGGTGGCGGCGTTTCCTTTGAGGTAAATACGTGGACCCAACTCCTGTGAGTTGGCATAAGGTGGCTAAAATAGGAGCGATCGATGGGTTAAGAAGGTAGCCCCTTTTATCGGGCACACCCCTTCGATATTCTACTCTTACTTTGGATTTATTCGGTGTCCACTTTTGATTCCTTTGATTTGGGGTGTGGCTTGAGGTGGGCGGTAGCTGCACGCTATGTGTTACCACCGATCCGGAAGCGTAATTAGTATATCTACCATGGCATTGCCTAGTTGTGTCATGTCACCTACCCTATCGCGCCTTGTATGAGTTTGGTTTTCTCCCGTAGCCCGTGTGGTATCCTCTTGTGGCTTCCCGATCGTGAGGGACTATGATATTGATGGACTGCTGGGACTATTACGTGTTAAGGGGAATATTGGGTCACTCCTTAATGCTATTTAAAAGTAAGTTTATTTTACTATAGACATTATTATAATAGCGAAATATTACTACATAGTAAATAGTTTAACGGATCCTTAGGAGATGTGAATCTCGAGCATATCTTAAGTTACTGCACTCATATTTATTCCTGTTGATTTAACTCACATAAGATCTTTTAGTTCTGACTCGAGTGTTTTGTTTTTCAATTCGCTCGGGTCAGTCCGAGCATTTCAGGATTGGAAGATTTTATTCTGGAGGACGAAGACGAAGACTTGTAGTACTATTATCTACTATATTATTCCACTACACCATTTAATTCCGCTGCATTAATTATTATTCTCTGGTATGTGTACTCTGATATGTTTGGTATAATTGTAATCAAGGGTTTTTGTAAAACAGCTTCATGAACTGTATATTTGATTATTATATTTTATCATTCCGCTGCAAGATTCTATTTTGTTTTTTTCTTTCTTTTCTTTTTCTTATTTACCCCATAACAGTCCGCCCTTTTGTATGATTTAAGTCCGACGTGTGTGGTTTATCGTCGATTTAAATCGTGTGGAAAGGT
Organism: Allium cepa; assembly: GCA_030765085.1. Classification (NCBI taxonomy): domain Eukaryota; kingdom Viridiplantae; phylum Streptophyta; class Magnoliopsida; order Asparagales; family Amaryllidaceae; genus Allium; species Allium cepa. Next base: position 382,828,944 of record CM060929.1, on the reverse strand, counting down.
AGGGCATTACATCTGGTATTAGAGCTTTGGTTTAGTGATAAAACTTAGCTTTGTGGGGTCTGATTCTTTATTAATAGGGTAGTAATACCCTATGATGAGTCACTGAGTGTGTATATATGAGAGAGCGTATTTATTAGTGTTATAAAAGGTTTTAATATTGTGTTAATTTGTTCCGTTTTGTATTTATAAATTCTGGTTGGTGCATGGGACGCTGTGACATCAATAGCGATTTCTAAACACTAAATAGGACAGACCCACATAATATTTGTTTTGAATATAGGTGAATGAAATAATTTTTCGTATTATATTTTTTATATATAAAATAAAGTTTTTATAAAGGTTATATTTGGGTGTTAGGTAATGAAATTTATAAATAATAGTTGAAATGAGATTGAAAATAAAATAAATCAAATTGGAAATTTTAGAACTTAAGTTCGGGCTTTTGAAAATTTCTTTCAAATGATTTTGGAATATAATAATAATATTTTAGAAGTATTTTCGATATAAATATTTCAATATAATTTGAAAGAAATGTTTTAAAAGAAATTTGGAAAAGAAACAAGTTCTGTACTTCCCTCTCTATCGCTGGAAAATAATTTCGGTGATGGCGGCCGCATTATCGATATTCATTTTCAAGTTTCGAAGTGGGAAGGCCACTGTAGAAGTTTTACTACAGATTTATTTTGATAAACAAATATAAATTTAAAATTGTTTTAAATATAATTGGATATATAAGTTGTAAGTATACATTTATCTATTATTTTAAAATGATTTGAAATTTAACCCTGTATTTAGTTCTTAAGTTTCGTTAATTAATAGTTTCAATTATTGTAGCAAAATGGGTTGTAACTAATTAATAGTTGGAACCTTTAATTTAAAAGGAAACTAAATATTAAATTATAAATGAAAATTCAAGGAAGTTGGAATTGTATCCTATAAAACAAAAGATATAATTATTGAACATTAAATTAATTAAAAGAAATGAGGTGAACTTGTATAAATTTCAATTGCATTCTTAATAAACATATGTATAACTTACCAAAAGTTTAAATGTTAAAAGAAAATGTAGTGAGAAATTTTACAACTAAAAGTTGAAAAAATAAGAGTATTCAATGAAATTCTTTAATAAAAAAGAATTTGATGTTGAACTTGTTATAAACTTAAGTTATAGTGGAAATCTTACTATAATAAAATATGATAGAAGATAAATGGTGTAAGTAAGTAATTATATACTTAAGTAAGTGGTGAAGTTATTTATTTTAAAAATAAGTAAAAAGATGAATTACTGTAAATAAGTGAAATTACGTAATGAATAAATGAATGTAATGCAAATAAAAGAAATTTGCATTATATATGGATAAATGAAAACAGTAAGAAATAAATTGTAAACTAAAAAGTTAAATCAGTAATTGAATGAAAAGGAAATCAAACAATAAATATTTTGAAATGAAATTTATAAATATTAACTTGATCTATTGTTTGGAATTGTTGTTTGTCTTGGTTTATAGTTGTTTGAGCAAGGATACTTTAAAAATTGGTTGGATGAACAAATAATCTATTTAGTTTCATTGAAGATTGTTGAGTAAATGGTGCACTAAGTAGTTATTTTCCATTCTGTATAATTTAAAATTTGAACCCGAACAACTATTTGTTTATTGATATGAATGAATGTTTGATTGTGTTGATTTTTTATGTGATGGTTGTATGCCTTGTTGCAAGTGGTTGTTGGTTGATTGATTTGCTTGTGTATGGTTGAAACAACTTTAACAATTCATTTATATAATTATTAACCTTTTGGATTATATAAGTGAAATATAGGTTATGGAAGTAATTGCTACTGCTTTTGGTTTCATAATTGAGCGTTAATTGTCCGACAAATAGGTACGTTTTCAGATTACGGTTTATAACGCTATTATATTCCCAGATTGGGATATATTATTTTGGAAAATATATGTTGTATATTTTTATTTTGATATTATATTTTCTCCCGAGCCCCTCCGTACAAAGGAGACTCTACCAAAAATTTTCATAAATTTTGGACTTAGAAAATTTTGAAAATGTTTTCCAAACTTTATTAATTTGACTATAAAAAGATTTAGGGTTATAAATTGATATATTTTATTTAAATTAGTAAATTTTGTAAAAATTTTATTTATAAATTTAATATTTTGAATAAGATATTGATTACTTAATTCTTTCTTTTCCCTCTTTTTCCTTTTCGGGGACGAAAAGTTTTGAGTGGGGGAGAGTGTAAGGACCCGTAAATTTTCAATGATTTGATTTTGTTAATTGTTAAAGTTTGGTAATTTAATATTGAAAGAATGAAAAAAAAAATATTAATTAAATGAATCTTGGTATTAAATATTGAAAAAAAATAAAATTTGTAAATAAATAATGAAATAGTAACTAGGATGAAATGTAACAACGAAGTAATTAAAGCTGAATTTGTGTAAATTTAATAGAAACGTAAATTATTTAAGGCAGTAATTGGTGAATTGGGGAAAATAGTTCAAGGTATGTTAATTGATGAATAAATACGTAATGTATGTAAAGTAATAAACTGGTATAAGAATGGAATTAAGGAAATTTCATTAATTGGTTTTAAAACCTTAATTAATGTGTTAAATTGTTAGAAGTACACATTTAGAAATATAACAGTTATTCAAATTAAGATGTAAATAGGCGTATATTAATGAAATGAAATAAAATTTACTTTATATATGGAATTATAATCTAGATTGATAAGTAACGAACTATTAAGTGCAATTAAAGGCAAGTAGGTGGTAATTAATGTAGGTTGCTTGTTTATTTAATGTGTAAATAAACTTTGGTAATCAGTTGTAATAAATCTAAATTTAACATTTTGTTACTGTAAATTTAAGTAATAATCGGAAATAATGTTAATCTTATTTACAATATGACTATTGGTTTATGTAAAGATTGTAAATCAAGATTTATAAATTTATTTGAATGTAAGCAAAAAGTGTTGTATAAATAAATAAATTAGTATAATAAATGGTAATTGGATGATGCAAGTAATCATAATAATTAGTTGAAATTAATAAACTTAATTGTATTATAAAGTTAATGGTAACGATTGTTATATTTAATTGGCCTTCTAAATCAAAATAGAAAATCTTTAATGTTTTAATGAAAATTTGTGGCGGAAGGTGTGAATGTAATAATGAGATAATTGGAAGTGTAAATTCATTCATAATGCAGTAATCTATATAATGGAAAGTATGAACCCAAGTGAATGAATTTATTTAGATGTTAATTACAATTAGCGTGAATATGGGTAGAAATGTAATAAAATGGAAATAGGGTAGTTAATACAAAGGAAAGATGGATATTTGAACTTACTAATGTAATAAAATGTAAAAAAAGGTTATCTTTGTTTATCAAATAATAATTGGTTAAAAAAAGGGATTGAAGTTAAATCAAGTTAATTTATTGGAATAAATTATAATTAATTGAGTTTATTGTGAATGAAATTAATTACTACGTTATTTGAAATCAAGATGGAATGTGAGAATATTTAATGTAATAGAATTTGAATCCAATATTTATTCCGTCTATTTGATAATAATGGATTGAATAATAGAATGAGAAAAGTAAATTTAATAGAAATTTAATTTATAATTTCTGGATTTAATGAAATTGCGGTTAATATCGACCTTGATAAATTTATCAACTCTAATCTGACATTTAAATTTGGGTAAACTAGTGTAAACGATTGAGAAAAATAAAGGTGATAAAAATTGTCGATTTTAGAAGTGAAATTAAAATTTTGATTTAATTTATTGATGTTTAATTTATTTAATTAATATAAAAATAACCATTTTGGCCACTGACTCGGATTTCGACGAAACCAGTTTCATCGGATCCGTAATAGTGAATTATTGTAGAATTTCAAATTCCGTAGCGATCGGGCTTGTCGTTTGATCGTACGGACTCGAAACGCCTTGAAATAAATGAAATTGAAATCAATTTGAAAAAATATCGAATTTAGCATAACTTTTTCATACGATGGAATTAGGACTTGAAACTTGTTCCATGGCATTTAAAATATTTTAAAACATCTATTTTGATATATGGATTTACCCAATTTCATTCCGGAGTCGAAACGGGATTTTTGGGTCACTTTGTCGTTAGCGCGTATATTCAATCCGGTCCATCTATTCTTTTCCAACATTGTCTATAAATATTCTGTTATAAACCCTAATTTTCCTCATTCTCATATGTACATTTTCTTTCCACCTCCTCATTCCAATGGTAGACAAACCATAATTCCAATTGCAATCCAAAATCAAAGCCAAATTTCAAACTCCACAAAATATAGCAAATTATATATGGATTCAAAGCTCTCGAAGAGCGTAACTCAGATCTGCAATTCGTTTTTCAATTCGAGGTTCGATGTGCCTAGGAATCGAGCAAACATTCTTGGACATTCACCGCGCGTCGATGAACGGTGTCAGATCGTCAATTCCTTTCTGTGTTTTGTGGAGAGGGCCAAGGGGATCGCATCCGTGTGAGTTTCGTGTGAGTTAACGGCTAGATCGTGCGAATTAATTCGACCTAGGGTTTCTAAACAACGGCGGCGGCTGCTTTTTTAGGTCGTACGTGGTCGCTCGCGACGCTATGGCCGTGGGGGAGGCAACGTCATGGGAGTGGGATGCTAGGTTACGGTCGCGGCGCGCCAGAATGTGGCCATGGCGTTCAGATCGAGGCTTGTTTTCGTGCATGAAGGGTTTGGCTAAAGCTCTGTTCGAACGTGCGTGAGTGAAGATGGGGGGCTTCCGTGGCAGGTGAATGTATGTTTTGTTTTTATTTTTTTATTTTGAGTTCAAATGTTATGTCAAGCATAACTTTTACATACGATATCCAATTCACGCGAGATTTTCTCCCCTAGGTTCGTATTGGAATTTCGGACATTTTGGTGCTAGTTTGGACGAATTCTGAAACTGTCAAATTTTTGGGTTGAAATTGAATTTAAGTTCAATTTAAATTCAAAAGGTGAGTGATTTAACCCACTCACAACTTCTAAAATTTCTTATGTTTGTTAAATTAAATTCAGTTGTGATTATGCATTTATTTATGACTTTTCATATATTTTTAAACATCATCTTAGTTATTGCATTTATTTAAATTAAATCGTTATTTAATTTATTATTGAATATAACTGCCAGTTAAATACCTGTTATATATATTATCAGTTATCAATTGGTATTGATTGATTGTTTTTGGATGATGATTGTGATGGATGTGTGATTTGTTGATGGATGAATGGATGTGTATTAAATATTAATTTAAACTGCAAATTATTATGTATTTTATTTCATTCGGGATTGCGGTTTGAAATTCTATATAACCGTAATTTTATTTTAAATTACGGATTGAAATGATAAATATCCGTATCACTTGACCATAGGATAGAAAATTATATACAGGCACCGCGGTCTATATATAAAGATATTTTGAAGTGATTTTCTATGGTTTGAAAAGAAATATATGGTTTAATAAATATTTGTTTTTAATATTATATAAATATTAATTATATATATATAGTTAAATTCTGGAATTTAAGCTATGTATAAGTTTGTTTAATAAAAATAATTTTAACAATGGAATTTTCTTGTTTATATCATATGGTTAAGTACATGTTTAAGATATGGTATATATAGAGTATTAATGACCTAAATAAAAATTTAAATTGGAAAATAAATATGAAATTTGTTTGAATTGAATTATTTAAGAATGATACTAGAAAATTTTGATTTGAAATTTAAAATTAATTGAGATTTTAAAGGGTACGATTCTTATAACTTGATTTGGTTTAGAGGGATTTAAATGAATGTAAAGATTTATATGAATATCAAGTTAATAAAATTTAAAGAATATCCAGTTGTTTGAAGTTAAAGGTTTTACTTAAATGATATTGGATTTATTAAGTAAATATTTCAAATCTAGATAATAGTAATAGAATTTAATATATATGAAATTATCAAAGAACTCGTTTTGAAATTGTAGAATATTTAAAGCTTTGAAATATATGGAAATTGAAATGGTTTATTTGGGAATTTAAACCTATATTTGGAATTTATTTGTGAAATTTAAAAAGCTATTTTGTTATATAAAGTGGTTTAATATTTAAACCATTTAAGTATTAGAAATTTTGTTTCAAAGCTATGGGTTTAAGATATATATATATATATATATATATATATATATATATATATTTGAAAATATTATGATTATGGAAAAGGGATATATTTAAAATAAACTAAAAATGATATCATATTGATTTAGGGTTTTAAAAATAGAAATGATATCGTATTTATTTGGTTTTGAAAGGGATATTATATTCTGGTTTTAAAGTATAAATTATTTTGAAATAACTGTGGTGTTATAATAATGATTGGTTGTTGAAGAGACCGGGATCGGAAGTTGTCATACTCTCTGTCAACTCTTAAAACCACTTTAACAACCGTGTACGCAGTGGAGATTCCAGAATGAAGTAGGATGGCGGCGACGTTTCCTTTAAGGTAAATACGTGGACGCAACTCCCGTGAGTTGGCATAAGGTGGCTAAAATAGGAGCGATCGACGGGTTAAGAAGGTAGCCCCTTTTATCGGACACATCCCTTCGATATTCTACTCTGACATTGGATTTATTCGGTGGCCACTTTTGATTTCTTTGATTTGGGATGTGGCTCGAGGTGGGCGGTAGCTGCGCGCTACGCGTTACCACCGACCTGGATGCGCAGTTAGTATATCTACCCTGCATTGCCTAGTTGTGCCGTGTCACCTACCCTATCGCGTCTTGTACGAGTTTGGTTTTCTCCCGTAGCCCATGTGGTATCCTCTGGTGGCTTCCCGATCAGGAGGGACTATGATATTGGATGGACTGCTGGGACTATTACGTGTTAAGGGGAATATTGGGTCACTCCTTAATGTTATTTAAAAGTAAGTTTATTTTACTATAGACATTATTATAATAGCGAAATATTACTACATAGTAAATAGTTTAACGGATCCTTAGGAGATGTGAATCTCGAGCATCTCTTAAGTTACTACACTCATATTTATTCCTGTTGATTTAACTTACATAAGATCTTTTAGTTCTGACTCGAGTGTTTTGTTTTTCAGTTCGCTCGGATCAGTCCGAGCATTTCAGGATTGGAAGATTTTATTCTGGAGGACGAATATGAAGATTTGTAGTACTATTATCTACTATATTATTCCACTACACCATTTAATTCCGCTGCATTAATTATTATTCTCTGGTATGTGTACTCTGATATGTATGGTACAATTATAATCAAGGGTTTTGTAAAACAGCTTCATGAATTGTATATTTGATTGTTATATTTTATCCTTCCGCTGCAAGATTCTATTTTGTTTTTTCTCTCTCTGCTTTTTCTTATTTACCCCATAACAATCTTCCCTTTTGTATGATTTAAGTCCAACGTGTGTGGTTTATCGTCGATTTAAATCGTGTGGAAAGGCGGGGCGTTACATCGCACCTACTATACACTCAACAACAAATGAGAAAAATGTATATATGAAAGTAATATCAATATACAACATATACACATACAACAACTATATATATGCCAATATAGCAAATGCATCCAAAAACAACAAATCCAAACATCAAACAACTATCATCCAACTAACATCCAATATCTGTCCAATAAATCCATAACCAAATCAATATGCTTTCACTTCTTATAAATACTCATTGAATTGGTTTTTCAATTTAAATCACATTTGATTCACTAAAATTAGATTTTAATCATTCATTTGGTCAAATTCAATTATTTAGCTTTCAATTTTATTAATTCAATTCCATATGAATTTTTTATACAATCAACTAACATCCATCTAACAAACAATGCATAACCAACATTACCAAATTAATTTACGTTACATTCATTCAATTTGGTTTAAAACTTTTAATTTCAAATTGGTTTAACATTTAATTGACTTTCATTCCATTATTCAATTCACAACTTCTTAACTTTAGTTTTATTCAATTCTTAACAACATCATTTCTAATGTTGATTCATTTTACAATTAAGGTTGAATTTCTTTATATAACTCAAATTCATATTCATCACTTCACTTATAAATTTACTTTGATACTAAAATCAACTTTATTCAACATTTCTTAAGTTACATTCCTTTTTATAAACATCACTTTGTTTTACTTAACTTAAATTTCAACTTTTAAATCCAATTCAAATTTCAGTTCTAACGTTATTTTATTTTACTTAACTCTTACTTAAGTCGTATTCATATCATTATTCAAATTCATATTTTTTTTCTTAACAAAATAGCTTAACCACTTTAACTATTGGTTTTACTTACCTTTTCCCATTTTATAAGTTATACAACTTATTTATTCATAATTCCGTGAACATCTACCTAAGCTCACTTCCATTCACTAAACTTATTCCTTATAATTTCAAAGCCAATTCACTTTATTTACTTTCCTTTAGTTAAATTTCAAATCATATATTTATTATGCTAACTCACATTTATTTCAACTTTACCAAAGCTAGAATTTTATTATCTCATATATTGTAAGTCCAAAACTTATTTACTTATATTTATTAATTACAACTTGGATTTTAAATCAAATTCGTTTAACACAACAAAACTTCAATTTTCAATTTACTATTGGTAGCAAATCAATCACATAGAAACTCGAAAATGATACTGATGATGATGCAGTCATCACCCTTATTATTTTCCAGTAACAGTAGTGAATTCAGTGCTTTATATTCTTTTAAAAAATTCTTTTTTATTCATAAATCATATTTATAAATCTTTTTACTTATATAATTTCACTATTTCACTTTACTTACATAAGATCCGTTCCAAATTTATTCATCTTATTTAGATTTACAACAATATAACATCTTTAACTTCGAAAACAATTTTCAAAATAAATGGGATGCAAAATTTCAAATTCTTAGTTTAAATTCATTTTTATTTACAGCTTATATTTACAAATATACTCATATAGTTTTACTTCTTATATATAAGATTATTTCACAATTCTAAATCATATTAATTATAGTTTCATATTTATAATTCATTTGCTTATATAATTTATTCTTTTACAATTGTTGTTTTCTATTTAGATTATTCAAACATCTTTTATTAACTTATATATATTTACATTTTCAAACAGCCAACCAATCAATTTATATACAATTTAATAATTCCTAAAAAATGGTTTCCTTTATGTACAAAATATAATCGAGGTAAAATTATTTCATTTACCCAATTTAAAATAATACTATGTCGACTTGCTTCGTTTAAGTGTTTGGAAATCCGTATCGATAACATGGCGTCCCATATACCGACCAGAATTCACAAACAGCTCAACGGATAAGCAAACACAATATAAAACATTTTATATTCACTAACAAATACGCGCTCATATATATAATGCACTCAACTTAATCTAGGGTGCTACTGTCCCTATCTATACCATGTACACATCAAAGCTTAGGAATATACAAAATCTAAGCTTTGATTCCAGATGTGACAACCCGCAAATTCGTACCCATTGAATCAACAATAATCCACACATGTCCGACCCAAAAAGCATAAACTGACGGAAAGTCAAGAGAAAGAACAGAAGGGAGAAGAAGAGAAGAGAAGAAAGAGAAAATATAGAACCAAACAAAACAATACATAATCTCACATCGCAGCGGAAAATATATAATATCATATCAATGATCTTTACAAAACAGAAACTGTATATACATACATCGACCAGAGTTCAACAATCAATCAATAGTTATCAGCTTAAACAATTATAATAACATGTCCCCACAATTGCTAATAATATGAACAACTAAGCAAAGCGGATAATCAATAATCATAATAGATACGCGTATACGAAATGAAGATCTCCATCTCTCCTGCTGAAGCTCCAAAAGCACTAATCTAAACCTGTAAATATACTCGGTCTGACCCGAGCGTGAGAAACACACCCAACTGAATTTATTAATTTACCAGACTTTTCCTTTATCAAAACAAAGTATCTCGTAAGACAAGTCCACATATAAACAAGGACATGTTTTTACCTTACGATAACTAAAACATATCATATCAAATCCTCTTATATTATAGTAGTGTCTACTATATACAAATAATATTAATCATAGCCGAAATTGTTACATTGATTAAATTCCAGCATATATCCCAATTGGGTAATACAATCAAAACGGAAGGTACATAGTGGAGTTTGGATTTCCATACAAATGACCAGGTGAAGAGACTACCTTCTGGCAGTACATCTCTAGAAGAATGTACCGAGATACCATCACAAAGTTTCTTTACCAACACAAGACCGACCCACCTCTATAACTAGATGTTACCGAATATGTCATCCTTCGGTCGTTACCGACCTTTACAGAGGGCCCTTTAGCATATAAACCACAATAATCAGATACATGACATCATAGTGTGCAAAGATATATCTAAAAGAGGATGATCATATCCTACTTGGGAATGGCCCACTTAGCCTTACCGCATCTAACCCTGTTTTGGTCATTTCCGTTGATGAGGCTAGAGGTGACGATTACCTTGTACAATCACATATTACATCACTTTGAATTCCACATGGCCATTTCCATTGACTACTATTTGCCTTCCATAAAAATACAACCATTAAGCTCATACGTCTCAAGGAGGATGTTAAGCTAAGAGAAGTTGCCTTCTCCTTCACCACTGATGTACGTTTATAAAACCAATGTACGTAATGTATAGAAATGTAATGTAAGACAAACACCCATACAAGTTGTCCAGGAACAGGACAAACCGAAGGTACTTTCCTACCACATCCTATCGGAAAATCCCTAAGATTAGTAGCGAATAGTCCTCGCATTGGTTATTTCATAATGAAGAGACCACTGCTACTAGATGTATACTGGGATTTTAACCCCAAACGATCAACAAGCAGTCCCCCACTATGAAACTCCAGAATAACAACATCATCACAAAGAAACCTGCACAATCATCGCATATACGTTGGTCCGAAGTGGTTTTTGGATAAAGCGATCCCGGTCTCTTCGTACCAACAACGCAAAAGCGTTTCTCAACCTCACACAGAAACTAAGTTTCATAGACTTATCACATTTCCAACTTTCAGCTTACTATCCTTCAGGCCAAGAAGGAAGCTCGATAGATTGGAGTAATACTCTGCACTATATGAATCAACATCCTCAACACAAACAATAATCAAGCCAACATAGAAGGCAACGTACTAAGTGTACGACTAAATAGTTCCCACATCATGTTGAGGAACTAAAATTTTGGCCAAGTCTGATAGTCGGTTATTTAACTATCAAAACAAACAAACAAATATTCAGCACCATAACAATCACTAGGCCTTTTAATTAATCTTTTATTAATTAAACCATTTGCCAAATATTCACTTCAAATAATCTTTAAAAAGATATATCTTAAAAACCCTTGCAACTTCTGTATTGGAAAACATTTCCATATGCTTATTTATCACAATTCAATTTATATTTTCAACACTTAGAAAATATTTCATATATTTAAATCAGGATTAAGTACATTTTTTTTCCTTTAAGGAAAACATTCTCTTTAAATACATTTATTTGGGTCAAAACGAATGTTGCGTAAAACATCATTACGACAACCCAAAATCAACAGTATAGGGATTCGAAAATAAGATAGATATATAAATCCCAATACTATACAAAAACATTTCCTTTCGAAAATCATTTACTATAACAATAGTGTTATAGTCCATCATTTCCTTGTTTCTCGAAAACGTCTATTTCAACAATGAATGTTGAAATTTATGGTTTCGATCCTTAACACATTTTAAAACATCTTCAAATCTTTCTAAACCCTTTCAAAATATCACTTCCAAAATCCTTATTTAATTCAAAAGGTTATTCACTTTGCAAAGCATATCATTTTATCAATATATTATTCACTATCCAAAATCGTGAATATAGTTCATTTACCAAATTCATTGTTTCTACACATTTATTTAAAGATTATCCACTGTCCAAAATTGTGGATATAATTCCTAACCAAACTCTTTATTATTACAACATTAATTTAAAGGATAATTCGCTGTCCAAAATCACGAATATATCTCCTTTAATAAACTTCTATCTTTCATTTATCAAATTCAATTGATTTTGGATTTATAAAACAATGTTTATAAATCACATTTATATTCTATAAAAACTTCAATACACAAAATTCCTTTATAAACCAATTCCATTTATAACTCAATTACATGCCAAAATCCAATTTATAAGTTAATTACTTGTTAACTATTTATTTCCAAAATCTTTCTTTTTATAACTGCTTTAGTTACAAATCAATAAATCATATTTACTTATACAATCCATTTATAACCTTATTTTAACTCTTACAAAATTCCTTCATAATCCCACCATTTTGATTTACAAAGTATCCATTTTATAAATTTTATATACATACTAATTATAGTAATTCAAAAACCTCAAATTAAATAAACTTATTCTTTTAATAATTTACAAATCATTATTAAAACCTATATAACTCCACAAATCATACTTAAGTGTTATTTCACAAAACTCTTAATTTTGATAACAATAAAAATTGTAACTTTTATTTATTTAAAATGACTCAATTCCAAAATTCAATAAAATGTATACTTTTAAAAATCACTTTAAAATCCTTTTAAATTTGGAAATCATCACTTTAATATTTTTAAATTATCAAAAATAGGGCCAATGCTGCAATAGCACTAAATACAACAATCACAGCATCCAAACATCATATATCAATATGATAACAGAGTATATATCAATATCAGTCAATAAATCAATACTAGTGAGGAATCCAGTTGGATCCCTCCAACCTATCACCTGCAACAAATATACATATTAGAATATGTGTACAATGTCCGCTTCAAGGCAGACGCGCGTACAAAGTGTCATCCGCTCATACATGGTAACATATAGGGTCATTTGCTCCACCAGGCAGGTATATATCCAAATGTCAATCAATATATCATATATCATCCAAACAATCATCAATCATCATAAATAATATTTATTTTCACTTATATAAAAATATCAGTGAGTCAGAAAGAGTTAGTTGTACTCATATTGTCTCCAATAGCAGTTGCAGTGTTTTATTCCGAATAAAATTAAATGCACGTTTAATTTTACCCAAAATTCACACTAGCTCCAATTAGCTCCTAACCAGCTCCATCATATAGTGTTCATCCATACGAACCCAACGCAAGTCGTTTCGTGCGAAACAGACCTCGCATGAAAAAGTTATAGCGTTTTAAAGTTTGAACGAATTAATATAAATTAATTTACATTCTTATTTATATATTTTTTATAACCTTGCATCATAGCTGTTGATTCCAAACCCCACACATCAGGGTCGTGCCCTTCTTCTTCCTCATCTTCGTTCTTTCACGTACGCAAATGAAACCCACCAAGCCGCCATCTTCCATGAATTAACGCGCCTTCTATGATCGTCGAGGAGACGATCGAGCACCCTCACGTCAAAGCCTATCTCCAGGCACACCCTCACCTCGAACGATGCGAAGCTCGACTCCACCGCTTGCTCGTATTTTGTGCTTGAACATGCGACTTTCATGGCCCATTTGCTGATAATCCACCGCATTGTTTCCAATCATTACCGTTGATTTCATAGAACTTGTCGTGCTCTACATTTTTCATGTAGAAGGTTTTATGTGATTGTTAATAGATTAGAACAAATTGAAGGGAGAAGAATCGAAATTTTTCGGCCATTGATTATAAGGTGGCGGCTAACCCTAGCTCTGATTAGGGTTTTGAAAATAGTGAGAAAATTTGGCCTTATATAGAAAATTACACGACATTATTCATCTGATTTTTTTCCAAACTCGAAACGAAGCGTGCCGCCTGCCATTTATAATGTTTTACCCCTATTCAGAATGCAATGGAATATATATCGAGAGCCAATTCGATCGTATTTAGAAATAGGTTTTCGAATCAACTATTTAAATTTAAAATTCACTTAAACCGATTTCTACGCCTTTTAGCTTCCCCGGACAAACCGTAAATACAATTGACATGAAATTTGAAATCTTACAGTAATATAACATTACAGATCCAATGAAACTAGCTTCGTAGAAATCTGAGACTATTTGAAAAATGACTATTTTCACCCGTCAATTGAATATTAAAATATTCAGTTTCTACAAATTATCTTTTAATTCGATTTTAGAAGTTCACTAACATCATTCTAATTTAAATATAATTTAATTTAACTTTATAAATCATATTCATTCACATTAGATCCAATTTCTAATTATTTTCACAATTTCAAATATTAAATTAACAGTTTAATTATCTAATTAAATCATGATATTCGAAATATTATTTATTCAGCTTATAAACTAAACTTTTAAATATTAAAAATTAATTGAATATATGAATTTCAAATGACTAAAATTCTAGATCGTTACAAGTTAGGGGAGCCATAACATGTCAAAACGAAGCTCTTTGTGAGTTCTACGGCTTTGACAGCTTTCAGCCATCAATGGATAATTTCATACCTAAAAAAGGCTCTCCAAATCTCAATCCGGCATTAGTAGTTTGTTACCCTTTGTTTTTTCATCACGTTCATTTTGATGTTAAAATGAGATCACCATGGCTGGTCTTCAATTTACCATCGTTGGAGAGTGGTGTACCATGGTACTGTTCCGTTTCAAATCCATGGACCCATTTCTATAAGTCGTACGACACTGTTTTGGCATTTTGAACAGATGTTGAAGCTTGCACCGTAGATATTGCACCCAATGGATACCGATTCTTTGGACGGCTATAACAATTGGCTCGTTTAGAGTTGCAAGAGGCATAACCGGTCAAAACGAAGTTTTATGTCAGTTCTACGGCTTTGACCGCTTTAAGCCTTTAATGCATAGTTTCATATCCAAAAAAGGCAATCCGAATCTCAATCGGGCCTTGCAAGTTTTTTACCCTTCGTTTTTTTCGTCATGTGCATTTTTATGTTAAAATGCGATCACCGTCACTGGTCTTCGATTTACCATCGTTGGATAGTGGTGCACCATGGTACTATTCCGATTCAAATCCATGCACCCATTTCTACACGTCGTACGGCATTGTTTCGGCATTTTCGATGGATGTTGCACCTTGCACCGTGGATGTTGCACCTTGCACCGTAGATGTTGCACCCTATGCATACCGATTCTTTGGGCGGCCATAAATGTTGGCTCATTAAGAGTTACGGGAGCTATAACCAATCAAAACGAAGCTCCCTATGAATTCCCTGGCTTTGGCTGCTTTAAGCCGTCAATGGATAGTTTCATACCCAAAAAAGGCTATCCAAACCTCAATTTGGTCTCGGAAATTTTTCATCTTCGTTTTTTCGTCACGTGCATTTTTACGTTAAAATAGGATCACCGTGGCTAGTCTTCGATTTACCACTGTTGGATAGTGGCGCACCATGGTACTATTTTGTTTCAAATCCATACACCCATTTCTACAAGTCGTACGACACTGTTTCGGCGTTTTGGACGGATGTTGCACCTTGCACCGCAAATGTTGCACCCTATGGATACAGATTCTTCGGACGGCCATAACTGTTGGCTCTTTTAGAGTTACAGGAGCCATAACCAGCCAAAACAAAGCTCTTGGTGAGTTCTACGACTTTGACTGCTTTAAGCCATCAATAGACAGTTTCATACCCAAAAAAGGCTATCCGAATCTCAATTGGGTCACGGAAGTTTTTCACCCTTCATTTTTTCGTCACGTGCGTTTTTACGTTAAAACGGGATCATCGTGGCTGGTCTTCGATTTACCATCGCTGGAGAGTGGTGCACCAAGGTACTGTTCCGTTTCAAATACATGCAACCATTTCTATAAGCCGTACGACACTGTTTCGACATTTGGCATGGATGTTGCACCTTGCACCACAGATGTTGCACCCTATGGATATCGATTCTTCAGATAGCCATAACTGTTGGCCCGTTTAGATTTACAGAAGACATAACTAGTCAAAACGAAGCCCTCAATGAGTTCAATTTCTTTGACATCTTTCGGTCGTCAATGGATAGTTTCGTACCTCAAAAAGGCTATCCGAACCTCAATCCGGCCTCGGAAGTTTCTACTCTTCGTTTTTTCATCACATGCATTTTTACGTTAAAACGGGATCACCATGGCTGGTCTTCGATTTACCATCACTAGAGAGTGGTGCACCATGGTACTGTTCCATTTCAAATCCATGCATCCATTTTTACAAGTCATACAACACTGTTTCGGCATTTTGAACGGATGTTGAACCTTGCACCACAGATGTTGCATCCAATGGATACCGATTCTTCGAACGGCCATAACTATTGGCTCGTTTAGAGTTAAGGAGCCATAATCAGTCAAAACAAAGTCTTATGTCATTTCTACGGCTTTGACAGCTTTAACCTTCAAGGGATAGTTTCATACCCAAAAAAGGCTATCCGTACCTCAATCAGGCCTCGGAAGTTTTTTACTCCTCGTTTTTTCGTCACGTGCATTTTTACGTCAAAACGGGATCACTGTGGCTGGTCTTCGATTTATCATCGTTGGATAGTGGTGCACCATGGTATTGTTCCGTTTCAAATCCATCCACCCATTTCTACAAGTCGTACGGCACTGTTTTCGCATTTTGGACGGATGTTGCGCCTTACACTGCAGATATTGCACCCTATGGATACCGATTCTTCGGACGGACATAACTGTCGGCTCATTTAGAGTTACGGGATCCATAATCAGTCAAAATGGAGCTCTTTGTGAGTTCTCTGACTTTGACGGCTTTAAGCAGTTAATGGAAAGTTCATACTCAAAAAGGCAATCCAGACCTCAATCGGTTCTCGGAAGTTTTTCACCCTTCGTTTTTTCGTCACGTGCATTTTTACGTTAAAATGGGATCACCGCGGCTGGTCTTCGATTTACCATTGCCAGATAGTGGTGCACCATGGTATGGTTCCATTTCAAATCCATGCACCCATTCTACAAGTCGTACGGTACTGTTTCGGCATTTTGGACGGATGTTGCAACTTGCACAGCAGATGTTACACCCTATGGATAGCGATTCTTTGGACGGCCATAACTGTTGGCTCATTTAGAGTTACGGGAGCCATAACCAGTCAAAACGAAGCTCTATGTGATTTCTACGACTTTGACAGCTTTAAGCCGTCAATGAATAGTTTTATACCCGAAAAAGGCTATCCGAACCTCAATCGGGTCACGGAAGTTTTTCACTCTACGTTTTTTCGTCACGTGCATTTTTACGTTAAAACGAGATCACCATGGCTGGTCTTCGATTTACCATCGCTGAAGAGTGGTGCACCATGATATTATTCCGTTTCAAATACATTTACCCATTTCCACAAGCCGTATGGTACAGTTTCGGCATTTTGGATGGATGTTGCACCTTGCACTGCATATGTTACACCCTATGGATACCGATTCTCGGACGGCCATAACTGTTGGCTCGTTTAGTGTTATGGGAGCCACAACCAGTCAAAACGAAGCTCTCTATGAGTTCTATGGCTTTGATCGCTTTAATCCGTAAATGGATAGTTTCGTAAACAAAAAAGGCTATCCGAACCTTAATTGGGCCTTGGACGTTTTCATCATTCGTTTTTTCATCACGTGCATTTTTACGTAAAACGGGATCACCGTGGCTGGTCTTCGGTTTACCATAGCTGGATAATGGTGCACCTTGGTACTCTTTCGTTTCAAATCCATGCACCCATTTCTACAAGTCGTACGGCAGTGTTTTGACATTTTGGACGGATGTTGCATATTACACCGAAGATGTTGCACCCTATGGATACAAATTCTTCGGACGGCCATAACCGTTGGCTCATGTAGATTTACGGGAGGCATAACCAGTCAAAACGAAGCTCTCTGTGAGTTGTACGGCTTTGACAACTTTAAGCCATTAATGGGTAGTTTCACACCCAAAAAAGGCTATCCGAACCTCATTCGAGCCATGGTAGTTTTTCACCCTTTGTTTTGTCCTCACATGCATTTTTGCGTTAAAACGGGATCACTATGGCTGGTCTTCGATATACCATCGCTGGAGAGTGGTGCACCATGGTACTCTTCCGTTTCAAATCTATGCACCTATTTCTATAAGTCATACGACACTGTTTCTTCATTTTGGATAGATGTTGCACCTTGCACCGCAGTTGTTGCACCCAGTGGATACCGATTCTTCGGACGGCCATAACTGTTGGCTCGTTTAGAGTTACGAGAGCCATAACCAGTCAAAACAAAGCTCTCTGTGAGTTCTACGACTTTAACAGATTTAAGCCGTCAATGGATAGTTTCATACCCAAAAATGGCTATCTGAACCTCAATCGAGCCTTGGAAGTTTTTCACCCTTCTTTTTTCCTCATGTGCATTTTTATGTTAAAACGGGATCGCCGTCGCTGATCTTCGATTTACCATCGCTGGAGAGTGGTACACCTTGCACCTTGCAGTTGTTGCACCCAGTGGATACTGATTCTTTGGACGACCATAACTATTGGCTCGTTTAGGGTTACCGGAGCCATAACCAGTCAAAACAAAGCTCTCTATGAGTTCTACGGCTTTGACAACTTTAAGCCGTTGGTGGAAGTTTCATACCCAAAAAGGCTATCCGAACCTCAATCGGGCCTCCGGAGTTTTTCACCCTTCGTTTTTTCGTTGTGTGCATTTTTGCATTAAAATGGGATCACCGCGGCTGATCTTCGATTTACCATCGCTGGAGAATGGCGCATCGTGGTACTGTTCCGTTTCAAATCCATGCACCCATTTCTACAAGTCGTACGACACTGTTTCTCCATTTTGGACGGATGTTCCACCTTGCACCGCAGACGTTGCACCCTATGGATACCGATTCTTCGGACAAGCATAACTATTGGCTCGTTTAGATTTACAGGAGCCATAACCAGTCAAAATGAAGCTCTCTGAGATTTCAATGGCTTTGACATCTTTCAGCCATCAATGGATTATTTCATATCTAAAAGAAGCTATCCGAACCTCAATCCAGCCTTGGAAATTTTTAACCCTTCGTTTATTCATCACGTGCATTTTTACGTTAAAATGGGACCACCGTGGCTGGTCTTCGATTTACCATCGTCGAAGAGTGATGCACCATGGTGCTGTTCCATTTCAAATCCATGCATCCATTTCTACAAATCGTACGACACTGTTTCGGCATTTTGGACGGTTGTTGCACCTTGCACCGTAGATGTTGCATCCTATGGATACCGATTCTTCGGACAGCCATAACTGTTGGCTTGTTTAGAGTTACGGGAGCCATAACCTGTCAAGACGAAGCACTTTGTGAGATCTATGGCTTTGATGGCTTTCAGCCGTGAATAGATAGTCTCATACCAAAAAAAGGCTATCGAACCTCAATCCGGCCTCGGAAGTTTTTTACCCTTCGTTTTTTCGTCACTTGCATTTTTACGTTAAAACGGGGTCACCGCGGCTGATCTTCGATTTACCATCGCTGGAGAGTGGTGTACCGTGGTAATGTTCCGTTTCAAATCCATGCATCCATTTCTACAAGTCGTACGTCACTGTTTGGCATTTCAAACGGATAGTGAACCTTGCACCGCAGATGTTGCACTCAATGTATACCGATTATTCCGACGGCCGTAGCTGTTGGCTCGTTTAGAGTTACGGGAGTCATAACCAGTCAAAACAAAGTTTTATGTTAGTTTTACGGCTTTGACCACTTTAAGCCGTCAATGGACAGTTTCATACCCAAAAAAGGCAATCCGAACATCAATCAGGCCTTGGAATTTTTTTACCCTTCGTTTTTTCATCACATGCATTTTTACGTTAAAACAAGATCACCGTTGCTGGTCTTTGATTTACCATCGTTAGATAGTGGTGCACCACGGTACTGTTCCGTTTTAAATCCATGCATCCATTTCTACATGTCGTACGACACTGTTTCGGCATTTTGGACAAATGATGCACATGGCACCGCATATGTTGCACCATATGGATACCGATTCTTCGGACGACCATAACTATTGGCTTATTTAGAGTTACTGAAGCCGTAGCAAGTCAAAACGAAGCACTGTGTGAGTTCTTTGGCTTTAATAGTTTTAATCCATCAATGGATTGTTTCATACCCAAAAAAGGCTATCCGAACCTCAATCGGGTGTCGGAAGTTTTTCACCCTTCATTTTTTCGTCGCTTGCATTTTTACGTTAAAACGGAATCACCATGGCTGGTCTTCGTTTTACCATCGTTGGATAGTGGTGCACCATGGTGCTGTTCTGTTTCAAATCCATGCACCCATTTCTACAAGTCGTACGGTACTGTTTCGGCATTTTGGACGGATGTTGCACCTTGCACCGCGGATGTTGCACGCTATGGATACCGATTCTTCGGATGGCCATAACTGTTGGCTCTTTTAAAGTTACGGGAGCCATAACTAGTCAAAACGAAGCTCTCTATGAGTTTTATGGCTTTGACCGCTTTAAACCGTCAATGAATAGTTTCATACCCAAAAAGGCTATCCGAACCTCAATCAGGTCTCGTAAGTTTTTCACACTTCGTTTTTTCGTCACGTGCATTTTTACGTTAAAATGGGACAACCGTGGCTGGTCTTCGATTAACCATTGCCGGATAGTGGTGCACCGTAACACTGTTCCGTTTCAAATCCATACACCCATTTCTACAAGTCGTACGACACTGTTTCGGCATTTTGGACATATGTTGCATCTTGCACCGTAGATGTTGCGCCCTATTGATACTGATTCTTCGGACGGCCTTAATTGTCAGCTCGTTTAGAGTTACGGGAGCCACAACCAGTCAAAACGAAGCTCTCTATGAGTGTTATGGATTTGACTGCTTTAAGCCGTCAATGGATAGTTTCATAACCAAAAAAGGCTATCTGAACGTCAATAGGGCCTCGAAAGTTTTTCACCATCCATTTTTTTGTCACATGCAATTTTATGTTAAAATGGGATCACGGTGGCTGGTCTTCGATTTACCATCGTTGGAGAGTGGTTCACCATGGTACTCTTCTATTTCAAATCCATACATCCATTTCTACAAATCGTACGACACTGTTTTGGCATTTTGGATGGATGTTGCACCTTACACCGCAGATATTGCACTCTATGGATACCGATTCTTTGGACGGCCATAACTGTTGGCTCATATAGAATTACGGGAGGCATGACCAGTCAAAACGAAGATCTCTGTGAGTTCCATGGCTCTGACTGCTTTAAGCCATCAATGGATAGTTTCACAACCAAAAAAGGCTATCCGAACCTCAATCGGGCCTTGGAAGTTTTTCACCCTTCGTTTTTTCCTCACATGCATTTTTACGTTAAAACGGGATCGCCGTGGCTGGTCTTCGATTTACCATCGTTGGAGAGTGGCCCCACGGTACTCTTCCGTTGCAAATGCATGCACCCATTTTTACATGTCGTACGACACTGTTACGACATTTTGGACGGATGTTGCACCTTGCACTGCAGATATTGCACACTATGGATACCAATTCTTTGGATGACCATAACTGTTGCCTCGTTTAGATTTATGGGAGCCATAACCAATCAAAACGAAGCTCTCTGTGAGTTTTACGGCTTTGACAGCTTTAAGCCATAAATGGATAGTTTCACATCCAAAAAAGACTATCTGAACCTCAATCGGGCCTTCGAAGTTTTTCACTCTTCGTTTTTTCCTCACGTGCATTTTTACGTTAAAAAGGATCCTGTGGCTGGTCTTCGATTTACCATCGCTGGAGAGTGGTGCACCATGGTACTGTTCAATTTCAAATCTATGCACCCATTTCTACAAGTCGTACGGCACTGTTTTGGCATTTTGGATGGATGTTGCACCTTGCACTGCAGAAGTTTCACCCTATGGATATCGATTCTTTGGACGGCCATAACTGTTGACTCGTTTAGATTTACAGGATCCATAACCATTCAAAATGAAGCTCTCTGTGAGTTCAACGACTTTGACTTCTTTCAGCCATCAATGGCTAGTTTCATACCAAAAAATGCTATCCGAACCTCAATCCCGCCTCGGAAATTTTTTACACTTCGTTTTATCGTCACGTGCATTTGTACGTTATAACGGGATCACCGTGGCTGGTCTTCGATTTACCGTCGCTATAGAGTGGTGCACCATGGTACTGTTCCGTTTCAAATCCATGCAACCATTTCTGCATGTCGTACGATACTGTTTAGGCATTTTGGACGAATGTTGCACATTGCACCGAAAATATTGCATCCTATGGATACCGATACTTCGGACAGCCATAACTGTTGGCACGTTTAGAGTTACGGGAGCCGTAACATGTCAAAACGAAGCTCTTTGTGAGTTCTACGGCTTTGACAGCTTTCAGCCGCCAATGGATAGTTTCATACCTAAAAAAGGCTGTTCGAACCTCAATCCGGCCTTGGAAGTTTTTTACCCTTCGTTTTTACATCACGTGCATTTTTATGTTAAAACGGGATCGCCACGCTGGACTTCGATTTACCATCGCTGGAGAGTGGTGCACCATGGTACTGTTCTGTTTCAAATCCATGCATCCATTTCTACAAGTCGTACGTCGCTTTTTCTGCATTTTGAACGAATGTTGAACCTTGCACCACAGATTTTGCACCCAATGGACACTGATTCTTCGAACAGCCATAACTATTGGCTCGTTTAGAGTTACGGGAGCCATAACCAGTCAAATCGAAGTTTTATGTCAGTTCTACGGCTCTGATCGCTTTAAGCCGTCAATGGATAGTTTCATACCCAAAAAGGCTGTCCGAACCTCAATCGGGCCTTGAAAGTTTTTTACTCTTCGTTTTTTCGTCACTTGCATTTTTACGTTAAAACGGGATCACTTTGGCTGGTCTTTGATTTACCATCGCTGGAGAGTGGTGCACCATGGCACTGTTCCGTTTCAAATCCATGCACCCATTTCTACAAGTCCTACGGCACTGTTTCGGCATTTTGGATGGATGTTGCACCTTGCACCGCAGATGTTACACCCTATGGATACTGATTCTTCGGACGGCCATAACTGTTGGCTCATTTAGAGTTACGGGTGCCATAACCAGTAAAAACGAAACTCTCTGTGAGTTCTATGGCTTTGACAGCTTTAAGCGTCAATGGATAGTTTCATACCCAAAAAAGGCTATCCGGACCTCAATCGGGCCTCAGAAGTTTTTCACCCTTCGTTTTTTCGTCGCGTGCATTTTTATGTTAAAACGGGATCACCGTGGCTGGTCTTTGATTTACCATGGTTGGACAGTGGTGCACCATGGTACTATTCCATTTCAAATCCATGCATCCATTTCTACAAGTCGTACAACACTGTTTCGGCATTTTGGACGGATGTTGCATCTTGCATCGCAGACGTTGCACCCTATAAATACCGATTCTTTAGACGGCCATAACCGTTTGCTCGTTTAGAGTTACAAAAGCCGTAACTAGTCAAAATGAAGCTCTCTATGAGTTCTACGGCTATTGACTGCTTTAAGCCGTCAATTGATAGTTTCAAGCCGAAAAAAGGCTGTTTGAACGTCAATCGGGTGTCGTAAGTTTTTCACCCTTCGTTATTTGGTCACGTGAATTTTTACGTTAAAGCGTGATCACCGTGGCTGGTCTTCGATTTACCGTCGCTGGATAGTGGTGCACCATGGAACTATTTCGTTTCATATCCATGCACCCATTTCTACAAGTTGTACGGCACTGTTTCGGCATTTTGGACGGATGTTGGACCATGCTTTGCAGATGTTGCACCCAATGGATACCGATTCTTCGGACGACCATAACTATTAGCTTGTTTAGAGTTATGGGAGACATAACCTGTGAAAATGAAGCTCTCTATGAGTTCTACGGCTTTGATTGCTTTAAGCCACCAATGGATAGTTTCATAACCCGAAAAGGCTATCCGAACCTCAATCGGGCCTTGGAAGTTTTTCACCATTCGTTTTTTCGTCACGTGCATTTTTATGTTAAAATAGGCTCACCGTGGATGGTCTTTGATTTACCATCGATGGAGAGTGGTGCACCATGGTACTCTTCCATTTGAAATCCATGCACCCATTTCTTCATGTCGTATGCCACTGTTTCGGCCTTTCGGACAGATGTTGCACCTTGCACCGCAGATGTTGCATCATATGGATACCAATTCTTCGGACAGCCATAACTGTTGGCTCGTTTAGGGTTACGGAAGCCATAACCAGTCAAAAAAAAGCTCTTTGTGAGTTCTATGGCTTTGACACTTTTCGGCCGTCAATGGATAGTTTCATACCTAAAAAAGGCTATCCGAACCTCAATCCGGCCTCAGAAGTTTTTTACCCTTCGTTTTTTCGTCACATGCATGTTTTCATTAAAAATGAGATCTCCGTGGCTGGTCTTCGAATTACCACCGCTGGAGAGTGGTGCACTATGGTACTGTTCCGTTTCAAATCCATGCACCCATTTATACAAGTCATACGACACTGTTTCTACATTTTGGACGGATGTTGCACCTTGCACCGTATATGTTGCACCCGATGGATACTGATTCTTCGGACGGCCGTAACTGTTGGCTCATTTAGAGTTACGGCCTCTCTGTGAGTTCTGCGGCTTTGATAGCTTTAAGCCGTCAATGGATAGTTTCATACCCATAAGAGGCTATCCGAATCTCAATCGGGTCTCGGAAATTTTTCACCCTTCGTTCTTTCGTCACGTGCATTTTTATATTAAAACGAGATCACCGTGGCTGGTCTTCGATTTAGCATCAATGGATAGTGGTGCACCATGGTACAGTTCCATTTCAAATCCATGCACCCATTTCTATAATTCATATGGCACTGTTTCGTCATTTAGGACGAATGTTGCACCTTGCACCGCAGATGTTGCACCCTATGGGCACCGATTCTTCAGATGGCCATAACTGTTGGCTCGTTTAGAGTTACGGGAGCCATAACCAGTCAAATGCAGCTCTCTATGAGTTCTACGGCTTTGACCGCTTTAAGCTGTCAATGGGTAGTTTCATACCCAAAAAAGGCTATCCGAACCTCAATCGCGTCTCGTAAGTTTTTAACCCTTCGTTTTTTTGTCACATGCAGTTTTACGTTAAAGCGGGATCACCGTGGTTGGTATTTGATTTACCATCATTGAATAGTGGTGCACCATGGTACTGTTCCGTTTCAAATCCATGCACCCATTTCTACAAGTCGTACGGCACTGTTTCGGCATTTTGGACGGATGTTACACCTTGCACCGCAGATGTTGCACCCTATGGATACTGATTCTTTGGACGGCCATAATTGTTAGCTTGTTTAGATTTACGGGATCTACAACCAGTCAAAACGAAGCTCTCTGTGAGTTCTATGCACTGCTTTAAATCGTCAATGGATAGTTTCATAACCAAAAAGGCTATCCGAACCTCAATCGGGCCTCAGAAGTTTTTCACCATTCCTTATTTGGTCACGTGCATTTTTACGTTAAAACGTGATCACTGTGGATGTTCTTCGATTTACCATCGCTGGAGACTGAAGCACCATGGTACTCATCCATTTCAAATCCATGCATCCATTTCAGTAAGTCATATGACACTATTTCAGCCTTTTGGGTAGATGTTGCACCTTGCACCGCATATGTTGCACCATATGGATACCGATTCTTCGAACAGCCATAACTGTCGGCTCGTTTGGAGTTACGGAATCCATAACCAGTCAAAACAAATCTCTCTGTGAGTTCTATGGCTTTGAAAGCTTTCAGCCGTCAATGGATAGTTTCATACCTAAAAAAGGCTATCCGAACCTCAATCCGGCCTCGAAAGTTTTTTACCCTTCGTTTTTTCACCACGTGCATTTTTACGTTAAAACGAGATCACCGTGGCTGGTCTTCGAATTACCATCGCTCAAGACTGGTGTACCATGGTACTATTCCGTTTCAAATCCATGCACCAATTTCTACAAGTCATACGGCACCGTTTTGATATTTTGCATGGTTGGTGAACCTTGCACCACAGATGTTGCAACCAATGGAAAACGATTCTTTGGACGTTCATAACTGTTGGCTCATTTAGAGTTACGGGTGCCATAACCAGTCAAAACGAAGTTCTATGTGAGTCCTACGGCTTTGACTGCTTTAAGCCGTCAATGGCTACTATCATATCCAAAAAAGGCTATCCGGACCTCAATCGGGCCTCGGATGTTTTTTACCCTTTGTTTTTTCGTCACATACATTTTTACTTTAAAATGGGATCACCAGGCTTGGTCTTCGATTTACCATCACTAGAGAGTGGTGCACCATGGTGCTGTTCCATTTCAAATCCATGCACCCATTTCTACAAGTCGTACGACACTGTTTTCGCATTTTGGACGGATGTTGCACCTTGCACCGCAGATGTTGCACCCTATGGATACTGATTCTTTGGACGACCATAATTGTTGGCATGGTTAGAGTTACGGGAGCCATAACCAGTCAAAACGAAGCTCTCTGTGATTTCTACCGCTTTGACAGCTTTAAGCGGTCAATTGATAGTTTCATACCCAAAAAAGGCAACCCGAGCCTCAAGAAGTTTTTCACCCTTCGTTTTTTCGTCACGTGCATTTTTACGTTAAAATGGAATCACCGTCGTTGGTCTTCGATTTACCATCGCTGGTGGGTTGTGCACCATGGTACTATTCCGTTTCAAATCCATGCGCCCATTTCTACAAGTCATACGACACTGTTTTGGCATTTTGGACGGATGTTAAAACTTAAACCTTAGATGTTGTACTTTATGGATACATATTCTTCAGATAGCCATAATTGCTGGCTCGTCTAGAGTTACGGGAGTCATAACCAGTCAAAATGAAGCTCTCTGTGAGTTCTACGGCTTTGACAACTTTAACCCGTTAATGGATAGCTTCGTATCCAAAAAGTCTATCCGAACCTCAATCGGGTCTCGGAAATTTTTCACCCTTCGATTTTTGTCACATGCATTTTCACGTTAAAACGGGATCACCATGGCTGGTCTTTGATTTAGCATTGCTGGATAGTGATGCACCATGGTATTGTTCCGTTTCGAATCCACGCACTCATTTCTACAAGTCGTACGATGCAGTTTCGGCATTTTGGATGGATGTTGCACCCTATGGATACCGATTCTTCGGACGGCCATAACTATTGGCTCGTTTAGAGTTACGAGAGCAATAACCAGTCAAAACGAAGCTCTCTATGAGTTCTACGGCTTTGATCGCTTTAAGCCGTCAATGGATAGTTTCATAACCAAAAAAGGCTATTTGAACCTCCATCGGGCCTTAGAAGTTTTTCATAATTCATTTTTTTCGTCACGTGCATTTTTATGTTAAAACAGGATCACCGTGGCTGATGTTCGATTTACCATTGCTAGAGAGTGGTGCATCGTGGTACTCTTCCGTTTCAAATCCATGCACCCATTTCTATAAGTCGTATAGCACTGTTTCGGCCTTTTGGACTGATGTTGCACCTTGCACCGCAGATGTTGCACCCTATGGATACCGATTCTTCGGACAACCATAACTGTTGGCTCATTTAGAGTTACAGCAGCCATAACCAGTCAAAACGAAGCCCTCTGTGAGTTCTACGGCTTCGATGGCTTTCAACCGTCAATGGATAGTTTCATCAAAAAAGGCTATCCGAACCTCAATCCGGCCTCGAAAGTTTTTTACCCTTCGTTTTTTTCGTCATGTGCACTTTTTCGTTAAAACGGGGTCGTCATGGCTGGTCTTCGATTTACCATCGCTGGAGAGTGGTGCACCATGGTACTATTTCATTTCAAATCCATACACCCATTTCTATAAATCCTACGGCACTGTTTCGGCATTTTAAACAGATGTTGAATCTTGCACCGCAGATGTTGCACCCAATGGATATCAATTCTTTGGACAACCATAAATGTTGGCTCGTTTAGAGTTACGGGAGCCATAGCCAGTCAAAATGAACCTATATGTGAGTTTTAAGGGTTTAACGGCTGTCCGAACCTCAATCGGGTCTCGGAAGTTCTTTACCCTTCATTTTTTTCGTCATGTGCATTTTTACGTTAAAACGGGATCACCGTCACTAGTCTTCGATTTACCATCGCTGAAGAGTGGTGCACCATGGTACAGTTCCATTTCAAATCCATGCACTCTTTTCTACAAGTTGTACGTCGCAGTTTTGACATTTTGGACGGATGTTGCACGTTGCACCGTAAACTTTGCACCCTATGGATGCCGATTCTTCGGACGGCCATAACTGTTGCCTCGTTTTGAGTTACGGGAGCCATAATCAGTCAAAACGAAGCTCTCTATGAGTTCTACGGCTTTGATAGTTTTAAGCCATCCACGGGTGGACCCAAAAAAGGCTATTCGAACCTCTATCGGGTCTCGTAAGTTTTTCACCCTTCATTTTTTCATCACGTGCATTTTTACGTTAAAACTGGATAACCATGACTTGTCTTCGATTTACCATTACTAAATAATAGTGCACCATGGTGCTGTTCCATTTTAAATCCATGCAACCATTTCTACAAGTCATATGGCACTGTTTCGGCACTTTGGATGGATGTTGCACCCTATGGATACTGATTCTACGGATGGCCATAACTGTTGGCTCGTTTTGAGTTATGGAAGACATAACCAATCAAAACAAAGACCTCCGTGAGTTTCTACTGCATTAACAGCTTTAAGCAGTCAATGGATAGTTTCATACCCGAAAAAGGCTATCTGAAGCTCAATCGGGCCTCGGAAGTTTTTCACCCTTCATTTTTTCGTCACGTGCTATTTTAAGTTAAAACAGGATCACTGTGGCTGGTCTTCGATTTACCATCGCTGGATAGTGGTGCACCATGGTACTATTCCGTTTCAAATCCACGTGCCCATTTCTACAAGTCGTACGGCACTGCTTCGGCATTTTGGATGGATATTGCATCTTGCACCGCAATGTTGCACCCCATGGATACCGATTCTTTGGGCGGTCATAACTGTTGGCACGTTTTGAGTTACAGGAGCCATAATCAGTCAAAACGAAGCTTTCTATGAGTTCTACGGCTTTGACCACTTTAAGCCGCCAATGGGTAGTTTCATCCCCAAAAAAGCTATTCGAACCTCAATCGGGCCTCGAAACTTTTTTGCCCTTCGTTTTTCGTCACGTGCATTTTTACGTTAAAACGGGATGACCGTGGCTGGTCTTTGGTTTACCATCGCTGGAGAGTGGTGCACCGTGGTACTGTTCCATTTCAAATCCATGCACCCATTTCTACAAGTCATACGACACTGTTTCGGCATTACAGATGGATGTTGCACCTTACACAGCAGATGTTGCATCCTATGGATACCAATTCTTCGGACGACCATAATGTTGGCTCGTTTAGAGTTATGGGAGACATAACCAGTCAAAACAAAGCTCTCTGTGAGTTCGATGGCTTTGACCACTTTAAGCCGTCAATGGATTGTTTCATAACCAACAATCGGGACTCGAAAGTTTTTCACCATTCATTTTTTCGTCCTGTACATTTTTACGTTAAAAACTGACCACTTGGGCTGGTCTTCGATATACCATCGCTGAAGAGTGGTGCACCATGTTACTCTTCCGTTTCAAATCCATGCACCAGTTTCTACAAGTTGTATGGCACTGTTTCGGCATTTTGGACAAATATTGCACCTTGCACCGCTGATGTTGCACCCTATGGATACCGATTCTTCGGACGGCCATAACTGTTGGCTTGTTTAGAGTTACGGGAGCGATAACCAGTCAAAATGAAGCTCTTTGTGAGTTCTACGGCTTTGATAGCATTAAGCCCAATGGATAGTTTCATACCCAAAAAAGGCTATCCGAACCACAATCGGACCTCCGAAGTTTTTTACCCATCGTTTTTTCGTCATGTGTATTTTTATGTTTAAATGGGATCACCGTGGTTGGTCTTTGATTTACCATTGCTGGAGAGTCGTGCACCATGGTGTTCCGTTTCAAATCCATGCACCCATTTCTACAAGTCGTACGACACTGTATCGACATTTTGGACGGATGTTGCACCTCGCACCGCAGATGTTGCACCCTATGGATACCGATTCTTCGGACGGCTATAACTATTGGCTCGTTTAGCGTTACGTAAGCCATAACTAGTCAAAACGAAGCTCTCTAAGAGTTCTATGGCTTTGACGACTTTAAGCCGTTAATGGATAGTTCAATAACCAAAAGGCTATCCGAACCTCAGTCGGGCCTCGGAAGTTTTTCGCCATTCGTTTTCATCATGTGCATTTTTACGTTAAAACGGGATCATCGTGGCTGGTCTTCGATTTACCATCGCTGAGTGTGGTGCAGCATCGTACTCTTCTATTTCAAATCCATGCACCCATTTTTACAAGTCGTACGGCACTGTTTCGGCATTTTGGATGGATGTTGCACTTTACACCGCAGATGTTGCACCCTATGGATAACGATGCTTCGGACGACCATAATTGTTGGCTCGTTTAGAGTTACGGAAGCCATAACCAGTCAAAACGAAGCACTCTGTGAGTTCTATGGCTTTGACAGCTTTATGCCATCAATGGATAGTTTCATACCCAAAGAAGGCTATCCGAACCTCAATCGGGCCTCGGAAGTTTTTCACCCCTCGTTTTTTCCTCACGTGCATTTTTACGTTAAAACGGGATCACCATGGCTGGTCTTCGATTTACCATCGCTGGAGAGTAATGCATCATGGTACTCTTCCATTTCAAATCTATGCACCCATTTTACAAGTCGTATGGCACTGTTTCGTCATTTTGGACAGATGTTGCACCTTGCACCGCGGATGTTGCATCATATGGATACCGAATTTTCAGACGACCATAACTGTTGGGTCGTTTAGAGTTACGGGAGCCATAACTAGTCAAAATGAAGCTCTCTGTGAGTTCTACATCTTTGGTAGCTTTAAACCGTCAGTGGATAGTTTCATACCCAAAAAAGGATATCCGAACCTCAATCGGGCCTTGGAAGTTTTTTACCCTTCGTTTTTTTGTCTTACATTAAAACGTGATCACCAGGGCTGGTCTTCGATTTAACATCGCTATTGAGTTTTGCACCATGGTACTGTTTCATTTCAAATTCATGCACCCATTTCTACAAGTCGTACGGCACTGTTTCGGAATTTTGGACGGATGTTGCACCTTGCGCCGCAAATGTTGCACCCTATGGATACCGATTCTTCGGACGGCTATAACTATTGGCTCGTTTAGATTTATGGGTGCCATAACTAGTCAAAATGAAGTTCTCTGTGAGTTCTACGGCTTTGACCGCTTTAAGCCGTCAATGGATAGTTTCATATCCAAAAAAGTATATCCGAACCTTAATCGGGTCTTGGAAGTTTTTCACCCTTCGTTTTTTCGCCACGTGCATTTTTACGTTAAAATGGAATCACCGTGGCTGGTCTTCGATTTAGCATCGCAGGATAGTGGTGCACCATGTTACTATTCTGTTTCAAATCCATGCACCTATTTCCACAAGTCGTATGACAATGTTTCAGCATTGTGGACGGATGTTGCACCTTACACCGCAGATGTTGCACCCTATGGATACCGATTCTTCGGACGACCATAACAGTTGGCTCGTTTAGAGTTATGGGAGCCATAAGTAGTCTAAAGGAAGCTCTCTGTGAGTTCTACGACTTTAATAGCTTTAAACCGTCAATGGATAGTTTCATACCCAAAAAGCCATCCGAACCTCAATCGGGTCTCGGAAGTTTTTCACCCTTCGTTTTTTCGTCACGTGCATTTTTATGTTAAAACGGGATCATCGTAGCTGGTCTTTGAGTTACCATCGCTGGAGAGTGGAGCACCATGGTACTATTCCATTTCAAATCCGTGCACCAATTTCTGCAAACCGTACGTCACTTTTTCAGCATTTTGGACGGATGTTGCACCTTGCACCGTAGATGTTGCACCCTATGGGTACCGATTCTTCAGATGGCCATAACTGTTGGCTTGTTTAGAGTTATGGGAGCCATAACCAATCAAAACGAAGCTCTCTATGAGTTATACATCTTTGATAGCTTTAAGCTGTGAGTGGATAGTTTCATACCCAAAAAAGGCTATTTGAACCTCAATCGGGCCTCAGAAGTTTTTTACCCTTCGTTTTTTCGTCACGTGCATTTTTACGTTAAAACGGGATCACCGGGGCAGTTCTTCGATTTAGCATCGCTGGTGAGTGATGCACCATGGTACTGTTTCGTTTCAAATTCATGCACCCAATTCTACAAGTCGTACGGCACTGTTTCGAAATTTTGGACGGATGTTGCACCATGCACCGCAGATGTTGCACCCTATGGATACCGATTCTTCGGACGGCCATAACTGTTGGCTAGTTTAGAGTTACGGGAGCCATAACCAGTCAAAACGAAGCTCTCTGTGAGTTTACATCTTTGATAGCTTTAAGCCATCAGTGGATAGTTTTATACCCAAAAAAGGCTATCTGAACCTCACTCGGACCTCGGAAGTTTTTTACCCTTCGTTTTTTCGTCATGTGCATTTTTACGTTAAAACGGGATCACCGGGGCTGGCTTTCGATTTAACATCGCTGGTGAGTGGTGCACCATGATACTATTTCGTTTCAAATTCATGCACCCATTTCCACAAGTCGTACGACACTGTTTCGGAATTTTGGACGGTTATTGCACCTCCGCAGATGTTGCACCTTATGGATACCGATTCTTCGGACGACTATTACTATTGGCTCGTTTAGAGCTACGGGTGCCATAACCAGTCAAAATGAAGTACTCTGTGAGTTCTACGGCTTTGAGCCGTCAATGGATAGTTTCATATCTAAAAAGGCTATCCGAACTCCATCGGGTCTTGGAAGTTTTTCACCCTTTGTTTTTTCGCAACGTGCATTTTTACGTTAAATCACCGAGGCTGGTCTTCGATCTAGCACCGCTGGATAGTGGTGCACATGGTACTGTTCCGTTTCAAATCCATGCACCTATTTCCACAAGTCGTACGACACTGTTTCAGCATTGTGGATGAATGTTGCACCTTGTACCGCAGATGTTGCACCCTATGGATACCGATTCTTCGGACGACCATAACTGTTGGCTCGTTTAGAGTTACGAGAGCCATAACCAGTCAAAACGAAGCTCTCTGTGAGTTCTACAACTTTGATAGCTTTAAACCGTCAATGGATAGTTTCATACCCAAAAAAGCTATCCGAACCTCAATCGGGTCTTGGAAGTTTTTCACCCTTCGTTTTTTCGTCACGTGCATTTTTGTGTTAAAACGGGATCACCGTGGCTGGTCTTGGATTTGCCATCGCTGGAGAGTGGTGCACTATGGTACTATTCCGTTTCAAATCCGTGCACCAATTTCTACAAGCCATACGGCACTTTTTCGGCATTTTTGACGGATGTTGCACCTTGCATCGTAGATGTTGCACCCTATGGATACTGATTATTCAAACGATCATAACTGTTGGCTCGTTTAGAGTTATGAGAGCCATAACCATTTAAAAGAAGCTCTCTGTGAGCTCTACGGCTTTGACCGCTTTAAACCATCAACGGATAGCTTCGTAACCAAAATAGTCTATCCGAACCTCAATCGTGTCTCAGAAGTTTTTCATCGTTAGTTTTTTCGTCACGGGCATTTTTACGTTAAAACGGGATCACCGTGGTTGGTCTTCGATTTACCATCGTTGGAGAGTGGTGTACCATGGTACTCTTTCGTTTCAAATCCGTGCACCCATTTCTACAAGTCGTATGGTGCTGTTTCGAAATTTTGGATGGATGTTGCACCCTATGAATAGCGATTCTTTGGATGGCCATAACTGTTGGCTCGTTTAGAGTTACGGGAGCCGTAATAGTTTTAAATGAAGCTCTTTGTGAGTTCTACAGCTTTAACAGTTTATGCCGTCAATGGATAGTTTCATACACAAAAGAGGCTGTCTGAACCACAATCGTGCCTCAGAAGTTTTTTACGTTAAAACGGGCCACCATGGCTGGTCTTTGATTTACCATCACTATTGAGTGGTGCACGGTGGCACTGTTCCGTTTCAAATCCATGCACCCATTTCCATAAGTCATACGACACTATTTTGGCATTTTGGACGGATATTGCACCTTGCACCGCAGATGTTGGACCCTATGGATACCGATTCTTCGGAGGACCATAATTGTTGGCTCGTTTAGAGTTACAGGAGCCATAACTAGTCAAAACGAAGCTCTTTGTGAGCTTTACGGCTTTGACAGGTTTAAGCCATTAGTGGATAGTTTCATACCCAAAAAAGGCTATTCGAGCCTCAATCAAGTCTCGGAAGTTTTTTGCCCTTCGTTTTTTCGTCATGTGCATTTTTACGTTAAAGCGGGATCACCATGGCTGGTCTTCGATTTACCATCGCTGATGAGTGGTGCATCATGGTACTGTTCCCTTTCAAATCCATGCACCCATTTCTACAAGTCATATGGCACTGTTTCGGCATTTTGGACGAATGGTACACCTTGCACCGCAGATATTGCACCCTATAGATACCGATTCTTCGGACGGCCATAACTGTTGGCTCGTTCGGAGGTATGGGACCCATAACCAGTCAAAATGAAGATCTTTGTGAGCTCTACGACTTTGATGGCATTTGAGACGACCCACCTTTCTAACCCCAGGAAGACGTATCATCATTAAGAAAGAAAGGGATAGAAATAGAAAAGAATAGAAAGAAAGAATAACAATATAAGAATCTCACAGCGGAATGGAACAAAATATAATATATCAACATAACTATTACATAGTTATACATACATTAGAGTTATACAATATCATATAACAGGAATGTCATCTACATATATGTCCATACATACATCCAAAATACAGCATACACTATCTACACAGCGGAACTACATATATAGATACATACGTCTGGTCTTCTTCTCAAAAGTGCCTCCAGCAAATCAATACTCCGAATACCTATCACTTGGATACTCATAAAAATTTGAGTACCCAAGAGTTTATGAAAACAAAAAATATAAACTCCGGGTCAAACATGGGTCTGGTATGAGTAAACAGGTTAAAATTGCTTAACTTTGAAAATCATTTGAAATAAAGGTATCACGTAAGACTCCCCACACATAAATACGGGTAAGTTTTTACCTTACGCTAACCAAAACATTTTATAGGAAATTCAGTGATATTATAATAGTGTCTAGGGTTTTCAAGTAAATAGAAAATAGCCGAAATTGTTACATGATTAAATTCCAGCTACTAGCCACGAAAGTGGGTAATACAAATCAAAACCGCAGGGTCTCGTAGGGAAAATGGGTTTCCAACAATGGCAGGGCTACTGGGGTACCGCCCGTCACGATACGGGGCCTAGGTCACCATACCGAGGATCACTTCCGACCCCTACAATACAAGACCGGAACCATTCCTTACTGAATAGTCCCGAACAAGATAACCCCGTAGTTGTGGCCAACAACTGCTCACACAGCCGAAATAAAAAGGGAC
Source organism: Allium cepa (assembly GCA_030765085.1). NCBI lineage: Eukaryota > Viridiplantae > Streptophyta > Magnoliopsida > Asparagales > Amaryllidaceae > Allium > Allium cepa. The sequence goes on along the minus strand of CM060929.1, from coordinate 382,793,469 downwards.
ATCTAGACAGGGGTATACCTCATCCTGTTTGGGCATGACCCACTTAACCTTGCTGCATCTCCCCTGTTTTAGCCATTCCCGGTTGATGAGGCTTGAGGCTGCGATTACCTTTATTGAATATTTTTCTTAGAATGCTCATCGTCCGCCTGACGATGTGCTAAAAGCATTCAATCCATACAAGTTCGTTCCGGGTTCGAACGAAACCGAAGGCATTATCTCGTTACACTCATTTTGGAACCACCCTCATAGTTAACGACGATAACCCTTGCATTCTGAAAAATCATCTCGATCACCAAATGATAAGTCACGACCTATCGTTTAATTTTGATCGATGTGGTTTTTGGAGAATCAAAACCGATTCTTCCGATCCCGGTCTCATTGGAATCCAAACGCCATTTCAAGGGCCAAGTTGTTTATTTAGTCTTAATAATTCAATTTAATATTAGAATTCACATAACAGATATCACAGATAAATCATATACAGTTATCATAGATATATCCAGAATATATCGCAACATATCATAGAAATATCATAAACAAATATCAGAGTAAATCAAACAGAATTACCAATTCATACCAACACAGTTCGGTTTACTTAACTTAATTAATTACTTAAGAATAAACTACTTTATTCTGCTTAATTAATTACTGATTAATTAACTTATTAATGATCAATTAATTACTTAGTTAATCATTAATTATCACTTTATTTAACATTTAATCTTTAATTAATTTTTTAATTAGTTAACTTTATTTATTAATTATTACTTAATTACTCAGTTAATTAATTGATTCTTAATTATTAATTAATAACTTACTTATTAAAGATTAATTAGTTATTTAATTATCACAAATTATGTAAATTAATCATTTATTATCAATTTTATTAACTATATAATCTTTAATTAATCACTTAAGTTGATTACCATTTATTTATTAATTAACCTTAAGTAATTAATTTAAACTTTCTTAAGTTAAGCTGATAAAACCCAAGATTAATTCCTAATTACAGATTTAATTAAAAGTTATTAATTTAATTTCATGTATAAATTTATTTACATTCTGATTACTTTATATTAATCAACTATCTTTACAGACTTTCCTTAATAAACTTTTAAATCAAGTACTAACATAACACTAACTAATTGCTTTATTAACTTAGTTATACAAAATACTTAAAACAAAATTATGCACGTCCATTAAGAAGTAGACCCGAGGCACCACCACCACTTAGTTTACTCGAGAAAAGCATGCGGTTTCTTCCCCGTTCCCCCGAGTTTCTCCCATACATTCTTCCTCTCTTTATCCTTTCTTCCACTTTTTTTTAGTTAAGTTTTAAATTACAACCCGCAGTATACAATACCCACAAACGTACCTCCAGATAACCCAAAACAATCCCTAAACATTCTCGAGTATTACTCGAGACAACCCTCTTTCGAAAAACTGCAGACACTGTACACCACCGTGCACGTGCACGGTGGTTCACCACCCCTCCGGCGACCTTCATCGCTTCCTACAAACCACACATAAACCTCTCGTTCAACCTCAAAACCCAAATCAACCTGAAAAGCACGAAAGAGGAAAAGAGCCTGAAACTCCCAAAACTCGAACACTCGACAGCAAATCGCCGTGTCCGGCCAACACCATCCCATAGAGGCGACGCCACTTCGTCCACGTCATCGCCATACTCTCCTCGACCATCTCCCAGAATCGCGAACCACTCGATTCAATCACGTCGACGAAATCAAATTTTTACAGAACACAGTGAATTTTTAACCCAAAACCCTATTTTCGAATCGACCCCAAAATTATTGCATTGGAAAAATTATTTGACATTTTTCCTATGTTAATTCATCTACAAGCTTGCTTCAAAATAAGTTTCAGCTATTAAAATTAATTGGATCAACCGAAATTGACAAAAATTTGACTTTTGCTTATTTTCAAACTGCACTTTAAATATTGAACTAAAAATCATCGTTTTCATACTAAAAATCCTAACTTTGTATGTTAATTCAAGATATGTGATCCAATTCACAAATTGAAACATTCGAATTTTTGCTTTTATTTTCTTTTTACCTGTAACTTTAATAAACAGTATATATAAAATACTGTTAAACCTCAAACAAATTTCCGGACACTTGATGTAAGATAAACAAACATAATTAGCTTCAATTTCCAAGATTAATTTTGGTTTAAATGAAGAATATTGGTATTCCTCCACTTCTTTGCTCAAAGCTTATGAATATTGATGATCATCACATGTTTAAATCTTACAAAAAGCATTGCAGAACCAAATACTATAACATATGGAAACACAAGATATTCAAGAACCAATTACCCATTTAAACTTTAAAATTTATATGTTTACTCACCAAAAATATTCGTTAAACAGAAAGAAATTTGTTGAAAGGCTGCGGTTGAATTTCCAGAAAAGTTTCTCCCTTGTTTTGCTGTTGAATTTTATTGAGTTTGCAAAGTATAGATATTGTTTATTTTTTTCTTTCTTATCTCAGTTTACTTCTAAGTTTACTATGTCTGAAATGAATGAATTAAACTAGAATGAAATATAAATAGAACAACTTAGTCAGTAGGTTATAACTGGTACAAGTCCTACTTGTTTTGGTCAGATTTGTATTAAATTATTGCAAATGTGAAATGATTTTAAGATTTCGGCTGGAAGATTTATCTGTAAAACTGAAATGACAATATGTTATGCTACTCTTAAATGCATGTCTTCATATTTGTTTACATCTAATTAATGTTGGCTTACAAAGATATTTATTTCTTATTTCGGCCAAACATATTTTGTATATGTGTACAAAGACAAAGTTGAATATGTACAAAGTTTTGTCATCTCCTTGCATTGCACAATATATTGTACAGCAATATATGTTATTATTTGTCAAAGATTTTGTATGTTATGTGAATAAATTTGTCTGGTTTCATATGTTACCACACTGTCCATTTATTTCATATATTTTCTTCTATTTTAAACTTATATTATCCGGTACTTCATTTACTTGTTCATTTTATACTTATATTAATATTAAAGTGTTCTTATGTTTATATACTTGTATTTATATATTTTATATTTCTATGTATATCTTATATTTTATATTTGATATTGATAGGATTTCTTATTTTAAACATTATTATTTAGAATACCCTTTTATATGTATTATATTAAATATTGATAGTATACAACTTTTGGTTTTATTGAATAATTCAAAACTTATTTTAGATTTTCAAATCAAAATTTTCTTTACAAAGCATATATAACTGATAAATGATCAAGATACTATCAGTTTATACAATTTGAAAAGCTTGTATTTCATTTAAATTAGATTAAATATTTATCAAAATATACTATCAAAATCCCGGGTCGTTACAGCATTAAGCCTTCAATGGATAGTTTCATACCCAAAAAAGGCTAACTGAACCTCAATCGGGTCTCGGAAGTTTTTTACCCTTCGTTTTTTTGTCATGTGCATTTTTACGTTTAAACGGGATCACCATGGATGGTCTTCGATTTACCATCGCTGGTGGGTGATGCACAATGGTATTGTTCCCTTTCAAATCCATGCACCCATTTTTACAATTCGTATGACACTGTTTCGGCATTTTGGACGGATGTTGCACCTTGCACTATAGATGTTGCGCCCTATGGATACCAATTCTTCGGACGACCATAACTGTTGGCTCGTTTAGAGTTACGGAAGCCATCAAAACGAAGCTCTTTGTGAGTTCTACGGCCTTGACAGCTTTAATCCGTCAATGGATAGTTTCATACCCAAAAAAGGCTATCCAAACCTCAATCGGGTCTCGGAAGTTTTTCACCCTTTTTTTTCATCACGTGCATTTTCGCGTTAAAATGGATCACCGTGGTTGGTCTTCGATTACCCTTGCTGGAGTGGTGCACCATGGTGTTGTTCCGTTTCATATCCATGCATCCATTTCTACAAGTCATACGGCACTGTTTTTGCATTGTGGACGGATGTTGCACCTTGTACCACGGATGTTGCACCCAATGGATACCGATTCTTCGGACGACCATAACCGTTGGCTCGTTTAGAGTTAGGGGAGCCATACAGTCAAAATGAAGCTCTCTGTGAGTTCTACATCTTTGACCACTTTAAGCCATCAATGGATAGTTTCATAACCAAAAAACGCTATCCGAACCTTAATCAGGCCTCGAAAGTTTTTTCGTCACGTGCATTTTTACGTTAAAACGGGATCACCGTGGCTGGTCTTCGATTTACCATCACCGGAGAGTGGTGCACCATGGTACTCTTTTGTTTCAAATCAATGCACCCATTTCTGCAAGCTGTACCGCAGTTTTTCGGCATTTTGGACGGATGTTGCACCCTGCACCGCAGATGTTTGCACCTTATGCATAGCGATTCTTCGGACGGTCATAATTATTGGATCGTTTAGAGTTATGGAAGGCATAACCAGTCAAAACGAAGCTCTCTGTGAGTTCTACGGCTTTGAAAGCTTTAAGCCGTTAATGGATAGTTTCATACCCAAAAATGGCTATCCGAACCTCAATCAGGCCTCGAAAGTTTTTTACCCTTCGTTTTTTCATCACGTGCATTTCTACGTTAAAACAGGATCACCATGGCTAGTCTTCGATTTACCATCGCCGGTGAGCGGTGCACCATGGGACTGTTCCGTTTCAAATACATGCACTCATTTTTATAAGTCATATGACACTGTTTCGTCATTTTAGACGAATGTTGAACCTTGCATCAAAGATGTTGCACCTTATGGATACGGATTCTTCGTTTTTTCATTACGTTCATTTTTTCGTCAAAACGGGATCACCGTGGCTGGTCTTCGATTTACCATCGCTGGAGAGTGGAGCACTATGGCACTGTTTTGTTTCAAATCCATGCGCCCATTTCCACAAGTCGTACCGTAATTTTTCGGCATTTTGGACGGATGTTGCACCTTGCACCGCAGATGTTGCACCCTATGGATACCGATTCTTCGTTTTTTCGTCATATTCATTTTTACGTCAAAACGGGGTCACCGTGGCTTGTTTTCGATTTACCATCGCTGGTGAGTGGTGCACCGTGGTACTGCTCCGTTTCAAATACATGCACCCATTTCTACAAGTCGTAAGGCATTGTTTAATCATTTTGGACGAATGTTGCACCTTGCACCAAAGATGTTGCACCCTCTGGATAGCGATTCTTCGGACGGCCATAAATCTTTGCTCGTTTAGGGTTAGGGGAGCCATAACCAGTCAAAATGAAGCTCTCTATGGATTCTACAGCTTTTCCAGCATTAAGCCGTCAATTGATAGTTTCATACCCAAAAAAGGCTATCCGAACCTAAATCGGGCCTCAGACGTTTCTTACCCTTCGTATTTTCGTCACGTACATTTTTACGTTAAAATGGGATCACCGTGGCAGGTCTTCGATTTACCATCGCTGGTGAGTGGTGCACCATGGTACTGTTCCGTTTCTATTCCATGCACCCATTTCTATAAGTCATACGATATTGTTTCGGCATTTTGGACGGATGTTGCACCTTGCACCGCAGATGTTGCACCCTATGGATACCGATTCTTCGGACGGCCATAACTGATGGCTTGTTTAGAGTTACGGGAGCCATAACCAGTCAAAGCGAAGCTCTCTATGAGTTATATGGCTTTGACAGCTTTAATCAATCAATGGATAGTTTCATAACCAAAAAAGGCTATCCGAACCTCAATCGGGACTCGGAAGCTTTTCACCATTCATTTTTTCGACACGTGTATTTTTTTGTCAAAATGGGATAACCATGGGTGGTCCTCAATTTAGAATTGCTGGAGAATGGTGAACCACGGTACTCTTCCTTTTAAAATCAATGCACGCATTTCAACGAGTCGTAAGGCACAGTTTCGGTATTTTGGATTGATGTTGCACTTTGCACCGCAGATATTGCTCCCTATGGGTACCGATTCTTCGGACGGCCATAACTGTTGGCTTGTTTAGAGTTACGGGAGCCATAACCAGTCAAAACGAAGCTCTCTATGTTAAACGGCTTTGACAGCTTAAAGTTGTCAATGGATAGATTCATACCCAGAAAAGGCTATCCGAACATCGATTGGGCCTCGAAAGTTTTTAACCCTTCATTTTTTCGTCACGTGCATTTTTACGTCAAAACAAGATCGCCGTGGTTGGTCTTCAATTTACTGTAACAACCCGTATATTTGGACCATTTAAATTGACAATAATCCTCACATGTCAACTTAAATAATACAAAATACGAATCATTATGGGGTTATAAATACATAAATGTAAATGAGAATCAATACAACATCACAGTCACAGAACAGTCACAGAATAATGTAGCGGAAAATACATCGTCATAATAGCAGTTCATGAAGCTACTACATAAAGTACAACAATGTCTAAACAAAAGGTGACTGAAAGGAAATACATAAATGTCCAACAGACAAGGACATCAATACTGGAATAGAAATAGACTAATAAAGATAAATGCTAAGTCTTCAGCTTCTTCAACCAACCTTGATCAGCAAACTAGATAGCTTCAGACTGACCCGAGCATATACAAAAAGAAACACTCGAGTGAGGACTCAAAATCTTATACAGGATAATCAAGTGCAGGGAATAAAGTTCATAACTCAAAGATGAATAAAACATCTCTAAGGATCTGGTAAACTATCTATATATACAATAGAATACGGTATGTAGATAATGTCTAATCAGTAAAGTACGATATTAAAATAGCGTTAAGGCGTTACCATAATTCCCTTTAACACATTTTATAATGCCATAGTCTATACAGCACCGTAAACCCCACCGTAAACTAGTGGTTATCAGAGGGTACCCCATAGGTATAACACAAAACAAAACGTAATGGTCGCGAATAGGATAATCAGTATGACAAGGTACATGAGGCGATACCAACTAGGATACTAGTAGTTGCGTGATCCGGACTGATGTTGAGCATAGTAGCTACTATCTCAATACCGCGAAACAACACTCCCAAATCAAGGGGTGCACCCAAATCGAATCACAAAAGTAATAGATATGGTATCGAAGAAGCGTGTCTGCTAGAGGTGGCGATCCTCAATGGCCCGGCGCGGCGCCTGTTCTAGTCATGTCAGGGGTCATCCAATATTGTTCTCTTTCTTCAGTCAACGCGTTCACCAAACCATCCACTTCATTCTAGATCAACACTTCGCGCATAATAGTTATTAAAGTGGTTTTCGGTATCGACAGAGAGTATGTCCATTCCCGATCCCGGTCTCTTTAATAACTACGTATTTATTACCCGATGGTCGGTTAAATTAATGTTTAAACAAATCAAAGTCCAAAAGTCAAGGTGCAAATTTGACTTTCAAAATTTGACATTTTACGATTCAATTTATTTTTGATATTTTAAAACATATTTCCAAATGCAATTTTTCGTTCAAACATTTGAGTTGACAATTTAAAATTAAGTATTCAAGTTCGATTAAATAAGGTCTACATGTCACTTATTAAATTTAGTTCATAATCAATGAATTCAATTTAATGGTAAACTTAGTTTAAATCATTAAATCAAGTTCAATTCATGTCACTTTATGTTTACATCCACTGTTATCATAAATTCGATTAAATCAACTTTATTAACTAAATTCCCCTTTTCAAAACTTCATTTGATTTATTTACCGATTCAATTAAATTTCTAATCAAAGAAGTCCATTTCCATTTACATTGTCCTGATTTGATTAACTCGTTAAATTTAAAATCATTTTAAATTTAAATATCACTAAGTTATATCCATAAACTTTGGTTAGTTTTTGTATTCCTCTTAAGTCAAATTTTCTAAATTTTCAAATGAAATTTATAACATGTCCTAAGTCTATTTAATTAAAACTGAGTTTTAATCTAAACCTAACAAATCTAATAAAAAAAATTTAGTTATCAATTCTAAAACTTGCTTGTTTCTAAATCTCATTTCAATTAATTTGCCAATTCATTTTCATTCAATTAAATAGGTTTATCAATCCGTTTCACTGTAATCCATTAAGTTACTTCAATCTAATCCATAAAATTTATCTCAATTAAATCCGTGAAATTTATTTCAATTACGTCCATTGAAACCGTTACCAAATTGCCAAACGAATTGTTAAGTTCATTCCTTAATTTAAAATATATTTCAATTTCGAAAATGGTTTTGTTGACCAATCGGGTATCTTATTTTTGTTTTCTATCTTAGGCCAAGTTGTTTAAATGGGTATTTATCATTTCAACCCAATATCATTCAATATAAAACAAAACATAGCAAAGGGAACTTGCAGTGTGATAACTGGGATGGTGTCAAAGTAAATAAACAAACAATAGCAACCATACATAACAATTTAACAATTTATTAAATAATCCCGAAATAATCGTATTAACTTACATTTGTTATTTATGCAAATTAATATAATTATTCCTAGAATCCACACTTTCGTTTCATGCAGATTAAAGATTATTACATTATGGTTTTCACTTGGGGTCTATTATCAAATTACTACATCAATCACACATTCAATGGTTCAAAGTGTAGTTAACGCTATTTCTACGCGACGATTTATTTAACATTTAAAGGGGTCAAGTTCAACATATATAATCCATTTTAAATTGTTGACTATCCTATATCAACTTCAATTTCATATTAAATTTCACTTATATTAACAACCAAATTCAACTTCACATAACAATTTAGTGTCACAACTATTTGTCGTAAACTAACAATATTCAAATTTAACTTGCATAGCGATTTACAATTTTTATTTCAACAATTCTAATAATCGACAATTTAACATCCAAATTAATATAAACAACAATTATCATTTGATTATCATAGCATAATAGATTGAGTCGTGAATGAAATATTCACCTTGCGTGGTTGAAGAAGATGACGGCGAAGCACGAAAATGAATAGACTAGATATGTACCCTAACGAGCACGACGCAAAATGAACACAACTGCAATCAACAAATAATTAACCAATAATTTGTTTATTGCAATATATATATCGATTGAATATATATATGTAAACCATACCAAAATAACGAAGCTAGATAGATCAACAAGCCGGATGAATGCCTAGGACTCCGAAGCGGTAGCTCGAACCAAACAGAGCAAAAGAATATATGAGCAACTAGAATTTCAAACTCACTCTGCTATGCATGTACAGACTTCACATATATTTTTATATACATGGATATTCGATCAAAGCAACTGTTTGTGAATATATATATAGTAACTTTTAACTATGATTTATACAACGGTAGCTTATAAAACTTAAACTTATATACTTGTATATACATAAACTTATAGATATAAATTTTTTCCAAACGAACATATACAGTACTAATAAATGGAAATCTACTTTTGAAACTAGAAACTGCTTTTATATTTTTTCTCCAACTAAAACCTGTAGCTTTGTACACAACAGTACCATTTCCAGAACTAAAACCTGTAGCTTTGTATAAGCATGGTAGGGGGCAGATGGGGTCGGTGCAAGGGGAAGGATGTGCATGTGGTGGTGGCCGCAGGGGGGTTTTGCAGTGGGGCCGTGCGTGGGTGGCCGATTTGATAGTGGGGGCGGAGGCCAGTAGTGGAGTGGTGGAGCATGGAGACGCGTGGACCGTGTGGTGGACGTGGCTGGTAGGGGGGAAAGGCCGGCCGTGCTTGGCGATGGCAAGGGAGGGGGCGGTTGTAGGGGAAGTGGGCACGGAGCTGGTAGGGGCGGAGGCCGGGTGGGTCGTGGAGCGGAGCTAGTAAGGGCGGAGGTCGGGGGCCGTTAGTGGTAGTGGGGTGGTTGGATGGGGCGGAGGCCGGTAGGGGTTGGTGGAGCATGTATTTCATTTTGAAGTAAAAATAAAATAAAAATAAAATATGAAGAGAGAGGAGGAAGGGAGTGCAGGAAGAAGAGAAGAGAAAGGGAGGAGCTGCATTGGGGGGCCGTACGTGCAGGTGAAGGGGGGTTTGAAGTTTTTAAAAAAAAATGCGCAGAGAAGAAGAAGAAGGGAGGAGCTGGTATGCGGCAGTGCATGGAGCAGGGGGAGACGTTGAAGTAAAAAAAACACAAGAAGAAAAATGTGAACAGGAGAAGAAAGGAGTTGCAGGGAAGAAGAATATCACGTACCAAGTTTCTTTTGAGGACGAAGTGAAAACTGATGATGTAGAGCAGTTAATGAGGCAGAGACATTAATTGAAGGCACATATATAGAGAGGGGTTCAGAGTGCACAGTTAAATGCAATGATGATTTTGCAAAGTGGAGGCTATTTGGGTTCCCAAGACAGCTGCATATACTTTTAAAATTTGAACGTGGGAAAGTTAGGTACCGGTTTGTGCTGCGTAACGGACAAGTTTGTACTCCGTTAATAATTATAATTTGCAACCCCAAACTACGATTGACACAAACAAATATACCGTTTTGATCAGTGCGATGAGACGAACACAACGGTATAAAGATATTGATGGTTCGACACCGTTTGCGAAGTGGTAAATCTTATTAAACCATTTGCACGAGCGAACAATTTAACTAGCAATTAAAAGAGAAATTTGACGAAACGAAATGCGCCACCATGTTCAGAATATTTTCTTATGTAACATTGAGAAAAATATTGAGTTCGGACGATAGGAAATTTACACATAAGATTTAAACTAATATGTAAATTCGACGAGCGTAATTTACTTCAATATTTTTCAACGAAATTTGGCGCACGCCTATGTCTATCTAGACGCATTCCAAATGTGAAGTTTGGATAGCAACGGAAGTTGTTTGTGAAAATTCGAATTTCTACATTAAATAAGCGATTTTAAAATTTGAACTGGGTCTGAATTTCAGGGTCGTTACATTCTCCCCCACTCAAAACTTTTCGTCCCCGAAAAGGAACAAGGTAAAGAGTGGAAGAACAATAAAAGAGATACGATGGATATAGAATAGATTATCAAACAAAGTATAGAGTATAGAATAGAATTCACCTTCAACAAACAATTCTGGATTAAAATCTCGGATACTCTCCTCGGTTTCCCAAGTACAATCACGACCATCGGGACTCCATTGGACTTTGACTAGGCTAACAGTCTTCCTTCTAAGCTGCTTCGTATCCCTATCAACAATACGAAGTGGTCTCCTCTCTATAGTCAAATCCGGCTCAATATCAACCTCATCTAACTGAGCAATAGGAATGGTCATGGATGGATCATGTACAACCTTCCGAAGATGTGAAACATGGAATACGTTGTGCACGCCCTCAAATTTCTCCGGCAGCGCAACTCTGTAGGCTAGTGTACCAATCCTCTCAGTGATAGTGAATGGTCCAACAAATCTAGGAGCGAGCTTCCCTCTATGACCAAATCGAAACATTCTTCAAAGGCGATACTTTAAGAAATACCTCATCCCCAACCTGGAATTTTAACTCTCTTCTACGCCTATCGGCATAGCTCTTCTGCCTATCCTGTGCGGTCTTCATCTTCCTTCTGATCTCATTAACCTTCTCGGATGCTTCTACAATCATATCTGGGCCAAGAACTAATCGGTCACCAGGCTCAATCCAACAAGCTGGCGATTTGCATGGCCGTCCATATAAAGCTTCGAACGGTGCCATATAGATACTCGCCTGATTATAAAGATAGTTATATTTCAATTCAAATTTTTTTACTTATTCAAATTGAAAATTTTTGGATTACCTGATAGCTGTTATTATAAGTGAATTCAACCAAATGGAGATGGTCTTCCCAAGATCCACCGAAATCAATAATGCAAGCTCGAAGCAGATCTTCCAAAATTTGATTTACCCTCTCCGTTTGGCCATTTGTCTGAGGATGATAAGCTGTACTCAGATTCAGTTTAGTGCCCAAGACGTCCTGAAATGCCTTCCAGAATTTACTAGTGAATAAAGGATCTCTCTATCGCATACAATACTAGATGGAACTCCATGAAGTCTAACAATCTCTCTCATATAAATCTCGGCCAAACTCGAAGCAGTACGAGTGGTCTTAACAGGAATAAAGTGAGCAGATTTTGTCAACCTATCAACAATCGCCCATATACTCTTGTTACCTTTTCTGGTCCTCGGTAATCCGTCAACGAAGTCCATAGAAATCTGGTCCCATTTCCAACACGGAATCTCTAGGGGCTGAAGTAATCCTGCCGTCTTCCGGTGATCGGCCTTGACTTGCTGGTAAGTGGTGCATCTACTGACATATATGGAAATATCTCTCTTCATCCCACTCCACCAATATAAACGCTTCATATTTCGATACATCTTGGTTACACCAGGATGAAATGAAAGTGATGACTGATGGTTCTCTTTAAGTACTTCTTGTCTCAATCCATCAACATTAGGAACACAGATTCGGTTGTCAATCTTCAAAACTCCATTACTATCTATCTGTGCTCCCACTTTACTGTCAGCATTTCCAACTCTACCAAGAACTAACTCCTTCATGCGATAGAGCAAGGTGTCCTCATATTGCCTAGCTTTGATGCGATCCAAAAGAGATGGGGAGATAACAAGCTGAAATAGCATGCCTTCTACGAGATTACAACAAGACAATGCTTTGCTACGGCTCAAAGCATCAGCTACAACATTTTCTTTTCCAAGAGTATAATTGATGTCGAGATCATATGCAGCTAAGAATTCGAGCCATTGGACTTGTCTCTGGTTCAAATCCTTCTGAGAGAAAATATACCGCAAGGACTTATGATCTGTGAATAATTCAAATTTTGTTCCCAAAAGATGATGCCTCCATAGTTTTAAAGCAAATACAACTGCAAGAAGCTCTAGATCATGAGTTGCATAGTTTACTTCATGGATCTTCAACTGACGACCAGCATAAGCAACAACCTTACCATTTTGCATCAAGACAGCGCCTAAACCTTCCCTATAAGCATCGGTATAGACAGTTAATCCTTCACTCCTATCAATTACCGCAAGAACTGGGGCTGAAGTTAACTTACGTTTCAACTCATTAAAAGCTGATTCACACTTCTCACTCCAAATAAACTTGACATCCTTTCGAGTTAAAGCAGTAAGTGGGGCAGAAATCCGGGCAAAGCGCTCAATAAATCTACGATAATAACTGGCTAGGCCCAAGAAACTACGGATATCAGTAGGAGTTTTGGGAGTCTCCCAATCCTGTAGATAAATTTTCAAATTAGAAAGGAATAAGATGGATCTAATAGAAATAACGAATAGGATAGAACTTACATCGATTACGGCGATCTTAGCTGGATCGACCGAAATCCCGTTTTCAGAAACAATATGGCCAAAGAATCGTACTTCGTCTCACCAGAAGTGGCATTTAGAGAACTTGGCTTTAAGCTGATGATTTCGAAGAGTTTCCAGAATATAAGCAAGATGTGTTTCATGCTCTTTCTCGTCTTTGGAGAAGACGAGAATATCATCAATGAAGACAAGAACAAACTTATTAAGGACATCACGGAAGACTTGATTCATTAAGTCGACGAAATAAGCAAGTGCGTTGGTCAAACCGAATGGCATAACCAACCATTCATAGAATCCATTCTCGGTACGGAAAGCTGTCTTATGAATACTATCTTCTGCTACTCTGAGTTGGTGGAACCCAGTGGCTAGATCAAGTTGTGAGAAAACTTTAGCTCCATGGAGCTGATCAAATAAATCATTGATGCATCGAATAGCGGTTCTTGAGAGTGCGTTTGTTTAATTCTCGGTAATCAACACACATGCGAAGAGATCCATCTGATTTGGTGACAAATACGACTGCGACGCCCCATTCAGAACAACTTCACCTGATCAAACCCCTAGCAAATAGATCATCAATTTGAGTTTTAAGTTCAGCTTTTTCCTTAGGAGCCATCCTTCTGTGAGGGAGTACTACGGGAGTAGCTCCAGGAATAAGGTCAATGCGGAAATCGATCTCTCGCTTTAGTGGTAGAGAGTTGACCTCTCGAAATACATCAGGAAACTTCTGAACAATAGGAGTGGTACTAAGATCATCCGGGTGAGCATCAAGAGAGAATATGAAGCTTCCAGCATATTTCTGAGGTGATTTGCATTCGATGACAAGCGGTAGACCCTTGTCATTGACTAGAGAAATAGATCGAGCTTTGCAAGAAATAACAGCATCGAATTTTCTTAACCAATCAGCACCCAACAAAATGTCAAATGCTACGAAGCCAAGCACATAAAAATCCCAAGTGAATCGATATCTTCCATACAGAAGCACAACCTCCTTACAAATTCTACTTAGGTTGGCAAGTCCTCCAATAGGGTTGAAGACACATAAGGAAGTAGTGGAAAGAGTAGGTTCTAATTTGAGCTTATTACAAAGATCAATAGATATGAAGCTATGAGAAGCACCAGTATCGAATAATACCCTAACAGGTAAATCATGTAATGAAAAAGTACTTCGTAAGGTACCTCGGTCATCCTGAGCAGGCGGTGGAAGTGGTGTAGGAGTGGTGATAGCATATACTCCTGATGGTGTGCCTTTCTTCCTCAATGGGCAGTCTCTCTTGAAGTGACCTGGCTGGAGGCAGACATGGTATAAATCATTCCTCATCTGAGAAGGTGGTGGAATAGCAGCTCTGGTGGATGGACAGCTATTTGCATAATGACCCTTCTTATCGCATTTGAAGCAAGTGATGTTGGCAAGGTCGATTGGGCTTTTCTGGGCATATCCCAATCCTGTAGTCTTTTGCCAAGCTTTCTTTTGTTGATCAAAGTTCATCTTCCTCTTTCCGAGCTGGCTAGAAGAGGGCTGAGTAGGAGTGGCCTTAGCAGTGGGTCCCCTAGGCTTTGCCTCATACCTAAGAGCATAATCAACAAGCTCTGTGAAGGTGCAGTGAGTGTGGCCAGTAAGCAAGTCATAATACTCTGGTCTAGCTCCCAAAATGAACTTCTCGTTCTTTAGAAGTGGCGTATCGATCAATCCCGGGCCAAACTTGGAGAGTTCGTTGAATTTCCTCTCGTACTCAGAAAAAGTCATACTGCCTTGCTTAAGATCCATAAAAGCTCTATAAAGTTGGGTTTTCCCAGCAGCCGGCATCCACTGTGCCGTGAAAGTATCCCTACCAAAAGATAGACTAGATAAATAATATTTCAAAATTTGAAGGAAGAATTTAGACTACGAAATTCGAACAAATTTATACCTAAATTGGGCCCAAGTGTTGGTGTTCTCCTCGATACGAGAAGTAACAGATTCCCACCAATCTTGTGCGGCATTCCTAAGTTGCCAAGCAGCAAGCTGACGCTTCTGAGAATCAGTGATCTCCAATCCAGAAAATATCTTCTCTAAGCCTTTGAGCCATTGCTGAGCTCCGATAATGCCCTCGGATCCGGAAAACTTAACACCCCCTAGCTGGATATACTCTTTACTAAGAGTGGTGAATTTGACTGGAGTTGGGGCGGCAGGTGCAGCCTGGGAGGGACCATGGCCTCTTCCTCCCCTATTGCTTCTTCCGGTGCTCGTCCTGAAATATCGAAAGAGATTTAGAACCAAGGATAGAAAATCATGTAGCTTAAAGAAACTCTAATTAACGAATCAAAAGAAGTTTGAATTTAAGGATCTGGATATTGAATCGATTCTCCTCATTCTAGGGTATTGCTACCCTATCTCTAATGAGTTTATATAACCCCCAACTAAGGTTTTTAGGGAAACCAAAGCTCTGATACCAACTGTAACAACCCGTATATTTGGACCATTTAAATTGACAATAATCCTCACATGTCAACTTAAATAATACAAAACACGAATCATTATGGGATTATAAATACATAAATGTAAATGAGAATCAATACAACATCACAGTCACAGAACAGTCACAGAATAATGCAGCGGAAAATACATCGTCATAATAGCAGTTCATGAAGCTACTACATAAAGTACAACAATGTCTAAACAAAAGGTGACCGAAAGGAAATACATAAACGTCCAACAGACAAGGACATCAATACTGGAATAGAAATAGACTGATGAAGATAAATGCTAAGTCTTCAGCATCTTCAACCAACCTTGATCAGCAAACTGGATAGCTTCAGACTGACCCGAGCATATACAAAAAGAAACACTCGAGTCAGGACTCAAAATCTTATACAGGATAATCAAGTGCAGGGAATAAAGTTCATAACTCAAAGATGAATAAAACATCTCTAAGGATCTGGTAAACTATCTATATATACAATAGAATACGGTATGTAGATAATGTCTAATCAGTAAAGTACGATATTAAAATAGTGTTAAGGCGTTACCATAATTCCCCTTAACACATTTTATAATGCCATAGTCTATACAGCACCGTAAACCCCACCGTAAACTAGTGGTTATCAGAGGGTACACCATAGGTATAACACAAAACAAAACGTAGTGGTCGCGAATAGGATAATCAGTATGACAAGGTACATGAGGCGATACCAACTAGGATACTAGTAGTTGCGCGATCCAGACTGATGTTGAGCATAGTAGCTACTATCTCAACACCGCGAAACAACACTCCCAAATCAAGGGGTGCACCCAAATCGAATCAGAAAAGTAATAGATATGGTATCGAAGAAGCGTATCCGCTAGAGGTGGCGATCCTCAATGGCCCGACGCGGCTCCTGTTTTAGTCATGTCAGGGGTCATCCAATATCGTTCTCTTTCTTCAATCAACGCGTTCACCAAACCATCCACTTCATTCTGGATCAACACTTCGCGCTAATAGTTATTAAAGTGGTTTTCGGTATCGACAGAGAGTATGTCCATTCCCGATCCCGGTCTCTTTAATAACTACGTATTTATTACCCGATGGTCGGTTAAATTAACGTTTAAACAAATCAAAGTCCAAAAGTCAAGGTGTAAATTTGACTTTCAAAATTTGACATTTTACGATTCAATTTATTTTTGATATTTTAAAACATATTTCCAAATGCAATTTTTCGTTCAAACATTTGAGTTAACAATTTAAAATTAAGTATTCAAGTTCGATTAAATAAGGTCTACATGTCGCTTATTAAATTTAGTTCATAATCAATGAATTCAATTTAATGGTAAACTTAGTTTAAATCGTTAAATCAAGTTCAATTCATGTCACTTTATGTTTACATCCACAGTTATCATAAATTCGATTAAATCAACTTTATTGACTAAATTCCCCTTTTCAAAACTTCATTTGATTTATTTACCGATTCAATTAAATTTCTAATCAAAGAAGTCCATTTCCATTTACAACGTCCTGATTTGATTAATTCGTTAAATTTAAAATCATTTTAAATTTAAATATCACTAAGTTATATCCATAAACTTTGGTTAGTTTTTGTATTCCTCTTAAGTCAAATTATCTAAATTTTCAAATGAAATTTATAACATGTCCCAAGTCTATTTAATTAAAACTGAGTTTTAATCTAAACCTAACAAATCTAATAAATTTTTTTAGTTATCAAATTCTAAAACTTACTTGTTTCTAAATCTCATTTCAATTAATTTGCCAATTCATTTTCATTCAATTAAATAGGTTTATCGATCCGTTTCACTGTAATCCATTAAGTTACTTCAATCTAATCCATAAAATTTATCTCAATTAAATCCATGAATTTTTTTTAAATTACATCCATTGATACCGTTACCAAATTTCCAAACAAATTGTTAAGTTCATTCCTTAATTTAAAATATATTTCAATTTCGAAAATGGTTTTGTTGACCAATCGGGTTTCTTATTTTTATTTTCTATCCTAGGCCAAGTTGTTTAAATGGGTATTTATCATTTCAACCCAATATCATTCAATATAAAACAAAGCATAGCAAAGGGAACTTGCAGTGTGATAACTGGGATGGTGTCAAAGTAAATAAACAAACAATAGCAACCATACATAACAATTTAACAATTTATTAAATAATCTCGAAATAACCGTATTAACTTACATTTGTTATTTATGCAAATTAATATAATTATACCTAGAATCCACACTATCATTTCATGCAGATTAAAGATTATTACATTATGGTTTTCACTTGGGGTCTATTATCAGATTACTTCATCAATCACACATTCAATGGTTCTAAGTGTAGTTAACGTTATTTCTACGCGACGATTTATTTAACATTTAAAGGGGTCAAGTTCAACATGTATAATCCATTTTAAATTGTTGACTATCCTGTATCAATTTCAATTTCATATTAAATTTCACTTAATTAACAACCAAATTCAACTTCACATAACAATTTAGTGTCACAACTATTTGTCGTAAACTAACAATATTCAAATTTAACTTGCATAGCGATTTACAATTTTTATTTCAACAATTCTAACAATCAACAATTTAACATCCAAATTAATATAAATAACAATTATCACTTGATTATCATAGCATAATAGATTGAGTCGTGAATAAAATATTCACCTTGCGTGGTTGAAGAAGATGATGGTGAAGCACGAAAATGAATAGACTAGATATGTACCCTAACGAGCACGACGCAAAATGAACACAACTGCAATCAACAAATAATTAACCAATAATTTGTTTATTGCAATATATATCGATTGAATATATATATATATATATATATATATATATATATATGTAAACCATGCCAAAATAACGAAGCTAGATAGATCGACAAGCCGTATGAATGCCTAGGACTCCGAAGCGGTAGTTGGAACCAAACACAGCAACAGAATATATGAGCAACTAGAATTTCAAACTCACTCTGCTATGCATGTACAGACTTCACGTATATTTTTATATACATGGATATTCGATCAAAGCAACTGTTTGTGAATATATATATAGTAATTTGTAACTATGATTTATACAACGTACCTTATAAAACTTAAACTTATCTACTTGTATATACATAAACTTATAGATATAAATTTTTTCCAAACGAACATATACAGTACTAATAAATGAAAATATACTTTTGAAACTAGAAACTGCTTTTATATTTTTTCTCCAACTAAAACCTGTAGCTTTGTACACAACAGTACCATTTCCAGAACTAAAACCTGTAGCTTTGTATAAGCATGGTAGGGGGCTGATGGGGTCGGTGTAGGGGGAAGGACGTGCACGTGGTGGTGGCTGCAGGGGGGTTTTGCAGTGGGGCCATGCATGGGTGGCCGAGTTGATAGTGGAGGCGGAGGCCAGTAGTGGAGTGGTGGAGCATGGAGGCGCGTGGACCGTGTGGTGGACGTGGCTGGTAGATGGGGAAAGGCGGGCCGTGCTTGGCGATGGCAAGGGAGGGGGCGGTTGCAGGGGAAATGGGCACGGAGCTGGTAGGGGCGGAGGTCGGGTGGGTCGTGGAGCGGAGCTAGTAGGGGCGAAGGCCGGGGGCCGTTAGTGGTAGTGGGGTGGTTGCATGGGGCGGAGGCCGGTAGGGGTTGGTGGAGCATGTATTTCATTTTTAAGTAAAAAAAAATGAAAAGAGAGGAGGAAGGTAGTGCAGGAAGAAGAGAAGAGAAAGGGAGGAGCTGCATTGGGGGGCTGTACGTGCCGGTGAAGGGGGGTTTGAAGTTTAGAAAGAAAAAATGCGCGGAGAAGAAGAAGAAGGGAGGTGCTGGTATTGTTGAATATGCGCTTTGCGCTTATATGATTTTTGTTTGATGATAATAAACATATATACATTCATTTAAATGTATTTCTTAATATACTATTCTATTTTTCACAGTTTAAATAAATATTTGTTGAATAAAATAAATTACACAGAATTTGAATTCAAACAGATATTTTATTCAAATAAATATTTATTACATTTTTGAATAGTACAATTTCAAGCTCTCACTATAACTATACAAATTTGATTACAATTACATTACATTCCATATTTACAGTTCACCTCACTACATATCACTCACACTCGTATTTATCTTCAACTTGTTCCAGTTTGAATCCAGCATCTGAGCAAACTGCAAAAATATTCACTAACGCAGTAAAATTGAAAAAGAAATATTTTTTTAATATAAAATGAAACATGATTTTGAAAACATTGTTTGCCTCAGTTATTTGGGTTGTTCGTCATTATTTTTGATTATATCTGTGCATATCAGCATTTTATCAGGGATAGGTTGTACATAAGTGGCTGCAGTACACATGCATACATTTGTACATGTGTGCACTGCCCCGCCAACTCGTGTGCACAAATCAAACAAAAGCACTGCTAACAATTCAGCACAAGGTCAAACCCAAATAACACATGAGATTCAACTCAAGGCAGAATACAAGCTACAGCATACCAGAGTGATACAGATGCAAACAAGTTCGACATACAAAAACCATGGTTCAAAATAAATACCAAATACTAAAAGATGAACCAGAAAGTGAAAGTACAAGGCCAAATGCAAACAAAACAAGTCACAATGACATGCATGAAACAGTGGAATGAGCCAGTGATACAAGGCAACAAGTACAACACTGTACAAGTGAAAAAGCCCAAGTCAAGATGGAGTTACAACAATGCATCAGTGAGGAACACAACAACAATGAATACTGCAACAACCAAAGCTAAAGTGTGCAACTTGACTGTCAAGACTCGGTAAACAACAAGCAATGTTCAAGTGGAGACCAAAGAAGAAGGCCAGAGACGAAGACTACAGGATGAACAACGATCATGCTACAGAAATGCATGTATGCAGCAGAAATAATAACAATGATTCACGGTAAAGTCGAAGTGTTTTAAAACCAAGTCAAAGCGGGTAAAAATCGAAACATCTCAAAATTCAAAGTCAATGCAGAAAGTCAAAGTCGCAATTCACATGAAAGCCGTGCGCATTAAGCAAATTGAACAAGTCACAATTCAAAACCGTGGTAGCCAAGCAATTTGAATTAGCCAGTGAGAATCTCAAGCATCAATACCAGATCGAACAATCAAAGCAATAATTTTGAAACAATCAGACGAACGGAATTCAAGGGTAACGAATCCTATAAAAGCCCCAAATCATCATCGGCATAAAGGTGTGAGTTCAAATAAAAAAGAACGAAGAGGAACAGAGCTCAAGCAAAATCGAACTCACCAAAGCGTGAAGCCATAGCCAAGTACAGATCAAATTTGCGCCAAGCCGAAGCCATAGCAAATTCTCACAGAAGCAAAAGCAAATTTGCAGAAGCCCTAATTGAATTGGAAGGAGGAACTGCCATCATAACATAAACGAAAATGAACGGGTTAAAGAATAAAAAGTGGGCCGGCCATGTTATTATTAGAGGCATTAGTTTAATTTTGTAATTAGGGTTATTGTGTTTTTGTCTTTTAATTGTCGTTTTTATTTTTCGAATCAAAGAATTTGTAAATCACCACCTAGGGTTTAGGTAGTGTCAGATTGTCTAGTTAGAATTAGTTCAGTGAGCAGGGTGTGCGAGTTTGCAGAGCTCTATAGGCGGGAGCAGTGTTTGCGAGTAATCAAAGCTCTATAGGCGGGAGCAGAGTTTGCGAGTAAGCAAAGTTCTATTGTAGGCGGGAGCAGAGTTTGCGAGTAAACGAAACTCTATAGGAGGGAGCAGGGTGTGCGAGTCTAGTAGAGTGTTTGTGAGCGGGAGCAAATGTTTGCGAGTCTAGTAGAATGTTTGTGAGCGGGAGCAAATGTTTGCGAGTCTAGTAGAGTGTTTGTGAGCGGGAGCAAAAGGGTCTGCGAGTCTAGTAGAGTGTTTGTAAGCGTGATACTGTTTAATTCTAATAGAAATCTGTGAATGCAGCAGTAGGCAGGGGTTGCCGAAGCTGGGTAAATTTTGTGTGTGATTTACTTTTCAACATATTCATTTCTGTGTGTTTAAATTGAGAAAATTTGCTATAACCCTATTCACCCCCTCTAGGGTTAATCTAGATCCTACAAGTGGTATCAGAGCCCGGTATTTTATTTTTTTAACTCTAGAGTCATGAATCCACCAAATAATATTTTTGTTGAGGGTCGTTTCAATATTATTCCTTCTATTTTCGATGGAACAGATTTTTTTGAATTGGAAATTGAAAATGGAATTTTATTTAAAATCTGTTAATATTAAATGTTGGGATATTATTGAAAATGGGTGTGATTTAACAAATAAGGAAATTATCTCGATTAATGCTCTTGCTATGCATATATTATATTCTCATATTAATCGTGATAATTTTTATTTCGTCTCTCATTGTGAAAATGCACAGAAAATTTGGAAAACTCTCGATGCAATATATGGTGCAAAAGTCATCAGCAATGAGAAGTCCTCCACAACCGACTCAGTTAAAGAAATGTGCTTAACATGATTGGTAAATAGCAGTTGTGATGAGGATGATGATGATGGAGCACACGAGCTGGCATTACTAATGAAGAATTCAAAAAGGAAATTTGCAGCCAAGTGGAATAAAAGCGATAGCAATGAAAGTGAGGAAGCAGATATGTGCCTTCATGGGAATATAACCGATAGCGACGACGACGAGCCATGCGAGGTATCAAAACTTACTCACTCTGAATTACTTATTTATTTCCACAAAGTAAATGGCTGTTTTAAACGACTTAGGGAGAAGTATGCCAAACTTGAATCACAAAATGATACTTTGTTAGAATTAAATGAGCAACTCGACAAATTAGTTAAAACCTATCAAAGTAAGATCCCTAAGTGTGATAAGTGTCCAACATTCGAAAAGGAAATTAAAAAAATCAGAAATCAATATAAAATCACTTGAAAATGAAATTCTGATTTTAAAAGAGAATGAAAATAATAGGAGAGAGAATTCTATTGAAAAGTGCACACAATTGATAAATGAAAATGAATCTCTCAAAACACAAGTCCAACAATTGTCAACGACTTTAGATAAATTTTCAAAAATTGAAAAATCGTTGAATATGTTAATAGGAAAACAAACTATCAATATTGATAGACAAGGACTTGGATATACTCATTCTGAATATGTTAGAAATGAGATTAATCAAGAAAATTCAATGTGCACAATTTGTAGAAAATTTGGACACAATCAAAATAATTGTCGGTATAGACCCAAACATGTGAAAACTATACCAATTTGGGTTCCAAAAGGCACAAATATAAAATCTTTGAAAATCAAACAAATTTGGGTGCCAAAAGGAACATATATAAATAGTTTTGGTTCTCCAAAAACATATTTTTCATATTCTGCCACTAACAATCATGGACCTATAAAAACAAATAGGTCACATAAATCTTTTCTCGTGTAGGTGTGGTGGCAGGCTAAGGAACAACAACAGTGTTCTCTGGATTTTGGCTGTTCCAGAAACACAACGGGCGACAAAGCAAAGTTCTTTAGCCTAGTATAAAGGTGACAGAATCACAATGGATAACAACGAAAAATTATCGTAAAGGTAAAACAGGTAAAATTATTTTTAACGATATATTAAATGTGATTATCTTCACCATACTCTAAATTAAAATCAGCCAATATTGAGATGAACAAAAGATGATGATTTTGATTCTATGACTTTTTCAAAATATTGACCAATCACCTTTAAATAGAATTACTTGGAGTAATTATGATGGTTGACTGATTCGGATTTAACTAATATGATTTTTAGACTTGTTCTTATTTATAACATTGATTTGTGCTTAATTAATGACCAATCAGATTTTCAACTTTGAACTAATCCATATAAATTTGTTCGGTCAAATGATGGTATTTGATTACTCATGCTACACGTAGATATATTTTGGTCACTGCTTGTAAATTTGCACGATTTCAAATTTCATGTGAAAGCTATTAAAAAGGATTTTTTTGAAATTGTTGAAACTTTATGAAATTGTTGAAACTTCAAGAATTTGTTTTGAAATAATAATGAAGTTTTAATGACGGTTGATAGTTGTTCATCCTACGGTTTCTGAAATTAACACTATGATATTTGTTTGAGTGTTAACATGGCTTCATTTCAAATTTCATTCTGAGATAGTTTGTTGAAATTTCACAAATCTGGTCTTTGACATCCAACGAGTGAATATTGAGTGAAATTTAAATTCAGATGCAGATTACACTGGTAAGATAGTTGATAGAAAAATTACTAGTGGAACGTGATTAATTTTTTTGAAACATTCATTTGCTGCATCGTTTTTCGAAGAAAATATCTGCATATTTTTCACTTGAAATAATTTTCAAATAGCAGAAAATTTTCTTATAAAACCCCTCGAGAAAATCATGTTTGACCATATTTACAGATTAGTTATTTTTGTTTGATTTTAAATTTTGACTAATCTAACTCCCTAATGATTATCGAAAAGATGAATAGTGATTGAAAAAGTGATAAGTGTTGATATTTATCATATATTAAAACTCGAGAAAGTATAATTAGAAAATTTCTTTAGAATTTCATAACAAGAGTTATAAAAACTTTTTGTTGGGTAAAAATTCCATGACCGTTTCTATTTCTATCATCTTTCTATCGACCATCACTCATCAAGATCATATTTATTATGTAAATTTATGGTAGTTTACAAAGGAAATAATTTGTTCTTCAGTATCTTTTAATTTGTGAAGGAAATTATTTGTGCTTCAATTTATTATATTTAGCAATAAAAACAAAATATCCAAAGTATTCACTCTCATTTAAAAGTCTCACGGTTATGCATGGGTGAATTACTTGGATTTTTGATTATGTGCTTCCATGCTCATTTAAAAGTCCTCACGGTTATGCATGTATGGAATGCATATCAAAATTAATTGATTTAATAGACAAGTTGATTCTAATCCCATTTAAAAGTCCTCACGGTTATGCGTGGTTAGAAGATACTTGAATTTTTTTTAAAAATATATTAAATTGGAATACTACTAATCTCATTTAAAAGTCCTAACGGTTATGCATGGTTAGTAGATATTCAAATTTCCCGAAATAAATATACCACAAATAGACAGAACTGTATGATTTTTTGATGATTTTATCCGCATCACTTCTGAAAGTGGAATATGCGCCTGACAAGGGTAATTATGATTTTTGTTTGAGTTTTATTGAAATTTGATATTTATATTCAATTGAGATAAATGTTTGATTCATGTCTGTCACTTCAGCCCTATTTCAATAACACTGTTATTCTTTTGCTGATAACAAAAGGGGGAGAGAAAAGTTAAGATTTTGTCAAATAGAATCAAGCAAAGGTCAAATAATTTTCAATTTGCATATAGGCTCATTTACATATTTTTATTTGTATGCATATATGTAGGGGGAGTATCATGTAGAGAGAAAGCATTCAAATAGGGGGAGCAAATTGAACGATCAATCAAATACATTTAATACATTCAAAATCTTAAATATATGTTTGTTATCATCAAAAGGGAGAGATTGTTGAATATGCGCTTTGCGCTTATATGATTTTTGTTTGATGATAATAAACATATATACATTCATTTAAATGTAGTTGTTAATATACTATTCTATTTTTCACAGTTTAAATAAATATTTGTTGAATAAAATAAATTACACAGAATTTGAATTCAAACAGATATTTTATTCAAATAAATATTTATTACATTTTTGAATAGTACAATTTCAAGCTCTCACTATAACTATACAACTTTGATTACAATTACATCACATTCCATATTTACAGTTCACCTCACTACATATCACTCACACTCATATTTATCTTCAACTTGTTCCAGTTTGAATCCAGCATCTGAGCAAACTGCAAAAATATTCACTAACGCAGTAAAATTGAAAAAGAAATATTTTTGCAATATAAATGAAACATGATTTTGAAAACATTGTTTGCCTCAGTTATTTGGGTTGTTCGTCATTATTTTTGATTATATCTGTGCATATCAGCATTTTATCAGGGACAGGTTGTACATAAGTGGCTGCAGTACACACGCATACATTTGTACACATGTGCACTGCCCCGCCAACTCGTGTGCACAAATCAAACAAAAGCACTGCTTACAATTCAGCACAAGGTCAAACCCAAATAACACACGGGATTCAACTCAAGGCAGAATACAAGCTGCAGCATACCAGAGTGATAAAGATGCAAACAAGTTCGACATACAAAAACCATGGTTCAAAATAAATACCAAATACTACAAGATGAACCAGACAGTGAAAGTACAGGGCCAAATGCAAACAAAACAAGTCACAATGACATGCATGAAACAGTGGAATGAGCCAGTGATACAAGGCAACAAGTACAACACTGTACAAGTGAAAAAGCCCAAGTCAAGATGGAGTTACAACAATGCATCAGTGAGGAACACAACAACAATGAATACTGCAACAACCAAAGCTAAAGTGTGCAACTTGACTGTCAAGACTCAGTAAACAACAAGCAATGTTCAAGTGGAGACCAAAGAAGAAGGCCAGAGACGAAGACTACAGGATGAACAACGATCATGCTACAGAAATGCATGTATGTAGCAGAAATAATAACAATGATTCACGGTAAAGTCGAAGTGTTTTAAAACCAAGTCAAAGCGGGCAAAATCGAAACATCTCAAAATTCAAAGTCAATGCAGAAAGTCAAAGTCGCAATTCACATGAAAGCCGTGCGCATCGAGCAAATTGAACAAGTCATAATTCAAAACCGTGGTAGCCAAGAAATTTGAATTAGCCAGTGAGAATCTCAAGCATCAATACCAGATCGAACGATCAAAGCAATAATTTTGAAACAATCAGACAAACGGAATTCAAGGGTAACGAATCCTATAAAAGCCCCAAATCATCATCGGCATAAAGGTGTGAGTTCGAATAAAAAAGAACGAAGAGGAACGGAGCTAAAGCAAAATCGAACTCACCAAAGCGTGAAGCCATAGCCAAGTACAGATCAAATTTGCGCCAAGCCGAAGCCATAGCAAATTCTCACAGAAGCAAAAGCAAATTTGCAGAAGCCCTAATTGAATTGGAAGGAGGAACGGCCATCATAACATAAACGAAAACGAACGGGTTAAAGAATAAAAAGTGGGCCGGCCATGTTATTATTAGAGGCTTTAGTTTAATTTTGTAATTAGGGTTATTGTGTTTTTGTCTTTTAATTGTCGTTTTTATTTTTAGAATCAAAGAATTTGTAAATCACCACCTAGGGTTTAGGTAGTGTCAGATTGTCTAGTTAGAATTAGTTCAGTGAGCAGGGTGTGCGAGTTTGCAGAGCTCTATAGGCGGGAGCAGTGTTTGCGAGTAATCAAAGCTCTATAGGCGGGAGCAGACTTTGCGAGTAAGCAAAGTTCTATTGTAGGCGGGAGCAGAGTTTGCGATAAACGAAACTCTATAGGCGGGAGCAGGGGTGTGCGAGTCTAGTAGAGTGTTTGTGAGCGGGAGCAAATGTTTGCGAATCTAGTAGAATGTTTGTGAGCGGGAGCAAATGTTTGCGAGTCTAGTAGAGTGTTTGTGAGCGGGAGCAAAAGGGTCTGCGAGTCTAGTAGAGTGTTTGTAAGCGTGATACTGTTTAATTCTAATAGAAATCTGTGAATGCAGCAGTAGGCAGGGGTTGCCGAAGCTGGGTAAATTTTGTGTGTGATTTACTTTTCAGCATATTCATTTCTGCGTGTTTAAATTGAGAAAATTTGCTATAAACCTACTCACCCCCCCCTCTAGGGTTAATCTAGATCCTATAGGTATGCGGCAGTGCATGGAGCGGGGGGAGGCATTGAAGTAAAAAAAAAACAAAAAAAAATGTGAACAAAAGAAGAAAGGAGTTGCAGGGAAGAAGAATATCACGTACCAAGTTTCTTTTGAGGACGAAGTGAAAACTGATGATGCAGAGCAATTAATGAGGCATAGGTATTACTTGAAGGCACATATATAGAGAGGGGTTCAGAGTGCACAGTTAAATGCAATGATGATTTTTCAAAGTGGAGGCTATTTGGGTTCCCAAGACAGCTGCATATACTCTTAAAATTTGAACGTGGGAAAGTTGGGTACCGATTTGTGCTGCGTAACGGACCAGTTTGTACTACGTTAATAATTATAATTTGCAACCCCGAACCCCGATTGACACAAACAAATATACCGTTTGATCAGTGCGATGAGACGAACACAACGGTATAAATATATTGATGGTTCAACACCGTTTGCGAAGTGGTAAATCTTATTAAACCATTTGCACGAGTGAACAATTTAACTAGCAATTGAAAGCGAAATTTGACGAAACGAAAAGCGCCGCCATGTTCAGAATATTTTTCTTATGCAACATTGAGAAAAATATTTGAGTTCGGACGATAGGAAATTTACACGTAAGATTTAAACTAATATGTAAATTCGACGAGCGTAATTTACTTCAATATTTTTCAACGAAATTTGGCGCACACCTATGTCTATCTAGACGCATTCCAAATGTGAAGTTTGGATAGCAACGGAAGTTGTTTGTGAAAATTCGAATTTCTACATTAAATAAGCGATTTTAAAATTTGAACTGGGTCTGAATTTCAGGGTCGTTACATTTACCATCGCTGGTAAGTGGTGCACCATGGTACTGTTCCGTTTCAAATCCATACATCCATTTCTACAAGTCGTACTGTACTGTTTTGGCATTTTGGACAGTTGTTGCATCTTGCACCGCAGATGTTGCACCTAATGGATACCGATTCTTCGGACGACCATAACTCTTGGCTTGTTTAGAGTTACGAGAGCCATAACAGTCAAAACGAAGCTCTTTGTGAGTTCTACTGTTTTGACCGCTTTAAGCCGTCAATGAATAGTTTCATACCGAAAAAGCGATCCAAACAATTGGGCCTCGGAAGTTTTTTACCCTTCATTTTTTCGTCACGTGCATTTTTACGTTAAAACGGAATCACCGTGGCCGGTCTTAGATTTACCATCGCTGGTGAGGGATGCACCATGGTATTTTTCCATTTCAAATCTATGCACCCATTTCTACAAGTCGTACGACATTGTTTCAGCATTTTGGACGGATGTTGCACCTTGCACCCTATGGATACCGATTCTTCGGACGGCCATAACTGATGGCTCGTACGGGAGCCATAACCAGTCAAAATGAAGCTCTCCGTGAGTTCTATGGCTTTGACAGCTTTAAGTCGTCAATGGATAGTTTCATACACAAAAATGGCTATCCGAACCTCAATCGGGACTCGAAAGTTTTTCACCTTTCGTTTTTTCGTCACGTGCATTTTTACTTTAAAACGGGATCACTGTGCTGATCTTCGATTTATCATCGTTGTAGAGTGGTTCACCATGGTACCGTTTCATTTCAAATCCATGCACCCATTTCAGCAATTCATAAGGCAATTTTTCGGCATTTTGGATGGATTTTGCACCTTGCATCGCAGATGTTCCACCCTATGGATACCGATTCTTCGGGCGGCCATAACTGTTGGCTCATTTAGAGTTATGAGAGCCACAACTAGTCAAAACGAAGCTCTCTGTGATTTCTACGGCTTTGACTGCTTTAATCCACCAATGGATAGTTCATAACCAAAAATGGCTATCCGAACCTCAATCGGGCATCGGAATTTTTTCACCATTCATTTTTTTGTCTCGTGCATTTTTACGTTAAAACGGGATCACCATGGCTGGTCTTTGATTTACCATCGCTGGAGAGTGGTGCACCATGGTATTCTTCCGCTTCTAATCCATGCACCCATTTCTACAAGTTGTAAGACATTATTTCGGCATTCTGGACCGTTGTTTCACCTTGCACCGCAGATGTTGCACCCTATGGATGTCGATTCTTCGGACGACCCTAACTGTTGGCTCATCTAGAGTTACGAGAGCCATAACCAGTCAAAACGAAGTCTCTCTACGAGTTCTATGGCTTTGACAGCTTTAAGCCGCTAATGGATAGTTCCATACCTAAAAAAGGCTATCCGAACCTCAATCGGGCCTCGGAAGTTTTATACCCTTCGTTTTTTCGTCACGTGCATTTTTACGTTAAGACGGGATCACCATGGCTGGTCTTCGATTAACCATTGCTGGTTAGTGTTGCATCATGGTACTGTTCCATTTCAAATTCATGCACCCATTTCCACAAGTCATACATCACTCTTCGGTATTTTAGACGGATGTTGCACCTTGCACCATAGATGCTGCACCATATGGATACCGATTCTTTGGACGGTCATAACTATTGGCTGGTTTGAATATAAATCTCATCGATCTCATAAGTATCATACCAAATTCCATCAATCGAATCACTTTTTCGAGAAATACGAGACATCTAAGTCGTACAAGTAAAGAGATCTATTCATTGATAAGAAAAAGAAAAAATGTGAACGGTGATTGGATTGAGGATAAAATGGAATCCTGGGTCGCGAACAGTGATTCGATTGATGATGAAGAAAGAGAATTCTTGGTTCAGTTCTCAATGGAATCCATAACCAGCCAAAACAAAGCTCTCCGTGAGTTCGACGGTTTTGACCGCTTTTAGCTGTCAATGGATAATTTCATACCCAAAAAAGGCTATTCGAACCTCAATATGGCCTCGGAAGTTTTTCACCCATCGTTTTCTCGTCACGTGCATATTTATGTTAAAACGGGATCACCGTAGCTGGTCTTTAATTAACCATCGCTGGTGAGTGGTGCACCATGGTACTGTTCCATTTCAAATCCATGCACCCATTTCAAAAGTTGTACGACGCTGTATCGTCATTTTGGACGGATGTCACATCTTGCACAGCAAATGTTGCACCCTATGGATACCGATTC
Source organism: Allium cepa (assembly GCA_030765085.1). Lineage (NCBI taxonomy): Eukaryota > Viridiplantae > Streptophyta > Magnoliopsida > Asparagales > Amaryllidaceae > Allium > Allium cepa. The sequence continues at coordinate 382,762,943 of CM060929.1, read as the reverse complement.
TTCGGACGGCCATAACCATTGGCTCATTTAGAGTCACGGGAGCCATAAATGGCCAAAAAGAAGCTCTCTGTGAGTTCTACCGCTTTGACACCTTTAGGCCATCAATGGATAGATTCATACCAAAAAAAGGCTATCCGAACCTCAATCCGGTACCGTAAATATTTCACCCTTTGTATTTTCGTCACGTGCATTTTTACGTTAAAACGGGATCATCGTGGATGGTCTCCAATTTACCATTGTTGGAGAGTGGTGCACCATGGTGCTATTCCGTTTCAAATCCATGCATCCATTTCTACAAGTCGTACGGCACTTTTTTGGCATTTTGGACAGATGTTGCATCTTGCACTGTAGATGTTGCACCCGATGGATTCCGATTCTTCGAATGACCATAGGCATTGGCTCGTTTAGAGTTACTGGAGCCATAATCAGTCAACGAAGCTCTCTGTGAGTTCTACGGCTGTGACAGCTTTAAGCCATCAATGGATAGTTTCATACCCAAAAATGACTATCCAAACCTCAATCGGGCCTCGGAAGTTTTTCACCCTTCGTTTTTTCCTCACGTGCATTTTTACATTAAAACGGGATCACCGCGGCAGGTCTTCGATTTACCATCACTGGAGAGGGGTGTACCATGATACTCTTCCATTTCAAGTCCATGCACCCATTTATACAAGTCGTACGACACTGTTTCGGCCTTTTGGACGGATGTTGCACCTTGCACCGCAGATGTTGCAGCCTACAAATACCGATTATTCGGACGGCCATAGCTATTGGCTCGTTCAGAGTTACAGGAGCCATAACAAGTCAAAACGAAGCTCTCTGTGAGATCTACGGCTTCATAAACTTTAAGCTCTCAATGGATAGTTTCATACCCAAAAAAGGCTAACCGAACCTCAATCGGACCTCGGAAGTTTTTTACCCTTCGTTTTTTTCCACGTGCATTTTTACGTTAAAACGAGATTACTGTGGCTGATCTTCGATTTACCATCACTGATGAGTGGTACACCATGGTACTGTTCCGTTTCAAATCCATTCATCCATTTCTACAAGTCATACGGTACTGTTTTGGCATTTGGACTGATGTTGCACCTTGCACCTCAGATGTTGCACCCTATGGATACCAATTCTTCGGACGACCATATTTGTGGGCTCGTTTAGAGTTACGAGAGCCATAACCTATCAAAATGAAGCTCTTTGTGAGTTCTATGGATTTGACAGCTTTAAGCCATCAATGGATACTTTCATAACAAAAAAAGTCTATCCGAACCTCAATCGGGTCTCAGAAGTTTTTCACCCTTCGTTTTTTCATCACGTGCATTTTTACGTTAAAACGGGATCACCGTGGGTGGTCTTCGATTTACCATCGCTGGAGAGTGGTGTACCATCATACTGTTCCATTTCAAATCCATGCACCCATTTCTACAAGTCGTACGGCAATTTTTCGGCATTTTGGACGGATGTTGCACGTTGCACCGCAGATGTTGCACCCTATGGACACCGATTCTTCGGACGGCCACAACCGTTGGCTCGTTTAGAGTTACGGGAGCCATAACTAGTCGAGACGAAGCTCTCTATGATTTCTACGACTTTGATAGCTTAAAGCCGTTAATGGATAGTTTCATACCCAAAAAAGATAACTGACCCTCAATCGGGCCTCGGAAGTTTTTCACCCTTCGTTTATCTTCGAGTGCATTTTTATATTATAATGGGATCACCGTGGCTGGTCTTCGATTTACCATCGCTGGAGAGTGGTGCACCATGGTACTCTTCCGTTTCCAATCCACGCACCCATTTCTACAAGTCGTATGACACTGTTTCGGCCTTTTGGACGGATGTTGCACCTTGCACCGCACATGTTACACCCTAAGGATACCGATTCTTCGGACGGCCATAACCGTTGGCTCGTTTAGAGTTACGGGAGCCATAACCAGTCAAAATGAAGCTCTCTGTGAGTTCTATAGTCCTAATAGCTTTAAGACATCGATGGACAGTTTCATACCCCAGAAAGGCTATCCGAACCTCAATCGGGTCTCGAAAATTTTTCATCCTTCGTTTTTTCGTCACGTGCATTTTTATGTTAAAACGGGATCACCGTGGCTGGTCTTCGATTTACTGTTGCTGGAGAGTGGTGCACCATGGTACTATTCCGTTTCAAAGCCATGCACCCATTTTACAAGTCCGACGGCACTTTTTCGGCATTTTGGACGGATGTTGCACCTTGCACCGCAGATGTTGCACCCTATGGGTACCGATTCTTTGGACGGCCATAACCATTGGCTCGTTTAGATTTACGGGAGCCATAACCAGTCAAAACGAAGCTCTCTATGAGTATCTTCCATTTCAAATCCATGCAGCCATTTCTACATGTCATACGACACTATTTCAGCCTTTTGGATGGATGTTGCACCTTGCACCGCAGATGTTGCACCCTATGGATACCGATTCTTCGGACGACCATAACTATTGGCTCGTTCAGAGTTACGAGAGGCATAACCAGTCAAAACGAAGCTCTGTGTGAGTTCTACGGCATTGACAACTTTAAGACGTCAATGGACAGTTTCATATCCAAATAAGGCTTTCCGAACCTCAATCGGGCCTCAGATGTTTTTTTACCCTTCGTTTTTTCGTCACGTGCATTTTTACATTAAAGCGGGATCACCGTGGCTAGTCTTCGATTTACAATCGCTGGTGAGTGGTGCACCATGGTACTGTTCCGTTTCAAATCCATGCACCCATTTTCACAAGTCGTACGACACTGTTTCGGCATTTTGGATGGATGTTGCACTTGCACCGCAGATGTTGCACACTACGGATACCGATTCTTCGAACGACCATAACCGTCGGCTCTTTAGAGTTACGGGAGCCCTAACTAGTCAAAATGAAGCTCTATGTGATTTCTACGGCTTAGACATCTTTAAACCGTCAATGGATAGTTTCATACCAAAAAAAGACTACCGAACCTCAATCAGGATTCAGAAATTTTTCACCCTTCGTTTTTTCGTCACGTGCATTTTTATGTTAAAATGGGATCACCGTAGCTAGTCTACGATTTACCATCGCTGGAGAGTAGTGCACCATGGTATTATTCCATTTCAAATCCATGCACCTATTTCTACAAATTGTATGGCAATTTTTCGGCATTTTGGATAGATGTTGCAGCTTGCACCGCAGATGTTGCACCCTATGAATACCGATTCTTTGGACGGCCATAATCATTGGCTCGTTTATAGTTACGGGAGCCATAACAAGTCAAAACAAAGCTCTCTATGAGTTCTTTGGCTTTGACAGCTTTTAGCCGCCATTGGATAGTTTCATACCCCAAAAAGGCTATCTGAACCTCAATCGGGCCTCAGAAGTTTCACACTTTCTTTTTTCCTCACGTGTATTTTTACGTTAAAACGGGATCACCGTGGATGGTCTTTGATTTACTATCGCTGGAGAGTGATGCACCATGGTACTCTTCCTTTTCCAATCCATGCACCCAATTCTACAAGTCATAAATCACAATTTCGGCCTTTTCGATGGATGTTGCACCTTGCACCGCAGACGTTGTACCCTATGGATACCGATGCTTTGGACAGCCATAACTGTTGGCTTGTTCAGAGCTACGGGAGTCATAACTAGTCAAAATGAAGCCCTTTGTAAGTTCTACAGCTTTGACATCTTTAAGACGTCAATGGATAGTTACAAACCCAAAAAAGGCTATCCGAACCTCAATCGGATCTTGAAAGTTTTTTACCCTTCGTTTTTTCGTCACATATTTTTACGTTAAAACGGGATCACCGTGGCTGGCCTTTGCTTTACCATCGCTGGTAGGTGGTGCACCATGGTACTATTCTGTTTCAAATCCATGCACCAATTTCTACAAGTTGTACTGCACTATTTTGGCATTTTGGACGGATGTTGCACCTTGCATCGTAGATGTTGCACCCTATGGAAACCGATTCTTCGGACGGCCATAAATGTTGGCTCGTTTAGAGTTATGGGAGCTATAACCAGTCAAAACAAAGCTCTTTATGAGTTCTATGCCAATGATAGCTTTAAGCCATCAATGGATAGTTTCATACCCAAAATGTCTATCCGAACCTCAACTGGGTCTCGAAAGTTTTTCACCCTTTGTTTTTTCGTCATGTGCATTTTTACGTTAAAACGAGATCACCATGGCTGGTCTTCGATTTACCATCGTTGGAGAGTGGCGCAGCATCGTGCTCTTACGTTTCAAATCAATGCACCCATTTCTATAAGTCGTACGACACTGTTTCGACATTTTGGATAGATGTTGCACCACGCACCGCAAATGTTGCATCCTATGGATACCGATTCTTCGGACGGCCATAACTGTTGGCTCGTTTAAACTTACGGGAGCTATAACCAGTCAAAACGAAGCTCTTTATGATTTCTACGGCTTTGACAGCTTTAAGCCGTCAATGGATCGTTTCATAACCAAAAAAGGCTATCCGAACATCAATCGAGCCTCGGAAGTTTTTCACCATTCGTTTTTTCGTCACGTGCATTTTTATCGTAAAATGGGATCACGTGGCTGGTCTTTGATTTACCATTGCTGGAGAATAATGCACCATGGTACTCTTCCGTTTCAAATCCATGCACTCATTTCTATAAGTCATAAGGCACTGTTTCGGCACTTTGGTTGATGTTGCACCTTGCATCGCAATGTTGCATCCAATGGATACCGATTGTTCAGACGACCATAACTGTTGGCTCGTTTAGATTTACGGGAGTCATAACCAGTCAAAACAGAGCACTTCATGATTTCTACGGCTTTGATAGCTTTAAGCCGTCAATGGATAGTTTTATACCCAAAAATGTCTATCCGAACCTCAATCGGGCCTTGGAAGTTTTTAACCTTCATTTTTCGTCACGTTCATTTTTGCGTTAAAACGGGATCAGCGTGGCTGGTTTTCGATTTACCATCGCTGGTGAACGGTGCATCATGGTCCGTTTCAAATCCGTGCACCCATTTCTAAAAGTCATACAGCATTGTTTCGGCATTTTGGATGGATGTTGCATCTTTCACCGTAGATGTTGCACCCTGCACCGCAGATGTTGCACCCTATGGATGGTGATTCTTCGGACGGCCATAATTGTTGGCTCGTTCAGAGCTACGGGAGCCATTACCTGTCAAATGAAGCTCTCTGTGAGTTCTATGGCTTTGATAGCTTTAAGTCGTCAATGGATTGTTTTATACCCAAAAAACGCTATCTGAACCTCAATAATGCCTCAGAAGTTTTTCACCCGTCGTTTTTTCCTCATGTGCATTTTTACATTTAAACGGGATCACCGTGGCTGGTTTTCAATTTACCATCACTGGTGAGTGGTACACCATGGTACTGTTCCGTTTCAAATCCATGCACCCATTCTAAAAGTCGTACGGCACTGTTTTGGCATTTTAGGCGGATGTACCACCTTGCACCACAAATTTTGCACCCTATGGATACTGATTTATCGGACGGCTATAACCGTTGGCTCGTTTAGAATTACGGGAGCCATAACCAGTCAAAGAGAAGCTCTCTGTGAGTTCTATGGCTTTGTCAACTTCAAGCCATAAATGGATAATTTCATACCCAAAAAAGGCTATCCGAACCTCAATCGGGCCTCAGATGGTTTTACCCTTCATTTTTTTGTCACGTGCATTTTTACGTTAAAACGGGATCACCGTGGCTGGTCTTCGATTTACCAACGCTAGTGAGTGGTGCACCATGGTCCGTTTTAAATCCATGCACTCATTTCTACAAGTCGTACGGCACTATTTCGGTATTTTGGACGGATGTTGCACCTTGCACCGTAGATGTTGCACCCTGTGGATACAGATTCTTCGGACGGCCGTAACTGTTGGCTTGTTTAGGGTTATGGTAGCCATAACAATTCAAAATGAATCTCTCTACGAGTTCTATGGCTTTGACAGCTTTAAGCCGTCAATGGATAGTTTCGTACCCAAAAAAGGCTATCTGAACGTTAATCGGGTCTCGAAAGATTTTCACCCTTCGTTTTTTCATCACGTGCATTTTTACGTTAAAACAGGATCACCATGGCTAGTCTTCGACTTACCATCGTTGGAGAGTGGTGCACCATGGTACTGTTCCATTTCAGATCCATGCACCCATTTCTATAAGTCGTACGACAATTTTTTGGCATTTTGGACGAATGTTGCACCTTGCACCGCAAATGTTGCACCCAATGGATACCGATTCTTCTGACGGCCATAACTATTGGCTCATTTAGTGTTACGGGAACTATAACCAGTCAAAATGAAGCTCTCTCTGAGTTCTGCGGCTTTGACTGCTTTAAGCCATCAATGGATAGTTTCAAAACCAAAAAAAGCTATCTGAACCTCAATCGGGACTCGGAAGTTTTTCACCATTCGCTTTTTCGTCACGTGCATTTTTACATTAAAACTGGATCACTGTGGCTGGTCTTCGATTTACCATCGCTGGAGAGTGGTGCACCATGGTACTTTTCCATTTCCAATCCATGCATCCATTTCTACAAGTCGTAAGACATTGTTTCGGTATTTTGGACTGATGTTGCACCTTGCACCGCAGATGTTGCACCCAATGGATACCGATTCTTTGGATGGCCATAACCATTTGCTCATTTAGAGTTATGGGAGACAATACCAATCAAAATGAAGCTCTCTGTGAGTTCTACGGCATTGACTGCTTTAAGCCGTCAATGGATAGTTTCAAACTCAAAAAATGCTATCCGAACCTCAATCGGGCCTTAGAAGTATTTTACCCTTCGTTTTTTTCATCACGTGCATTTTTACGTTAAAACGGGTTTACCGTGGCTGGTCTTCGACTTTGGTGCACTATGGTACTATTCCATTTCAAATCTATTTACCCATTTCTGCAAGTCGTATGACACTGTTTCAGCATTTTGGATGGATGTTGCACCTTGCACCGCAAATGTTGCACCCTATGGATACTGATTCTTCGGATGGCCATTACTGTTGGCTTGTTTGGATTTACAAGAGCCATAAACAGTCAAAATGAAGCTCTCTGTGAGTTCGACGGCTTTGATAGCTTTAAGCTGTAAATGGATAGATTCATACCCAAAAAAGGCTATCCGAACCTCAATTGGGCCTTGGAAGTTTTTCACTCTTCGTTTTTTTGTGACGTGCATTTTTACGTTAAAACGGGATCACCGTGGCTGGTCTACAATTTACCATCGCTGGTGAGTGGTGCACCATGGTACTGTTCTGTTTCAAATTCATGCACCCATTTTTACAAGTCGTACGGTACTGTTTTGGCATTTTGGACGGATGTTGCACCTTGCATCGCAGATGTTGCACACTATGGATATCGATTATTTGGAGAGCCATAACTGTTCACTCATTTAGAGCTACGGGAGCCATAACCAGTCAAAACGAAGCTCTCTGTGAGTTCTACGGCTTTATAAACTTTAAATCGTCAATGGGTAGTTTCTTACCCAAAAAAGACTACCTAATCTCAATCAGGTTTTGGAAATTTTTCACCCTTCGTTTTTTCGTAATGTACATTTTTACGTTAAAACGGGATCACCATGGCTGATCTTTGATTTACAATCGTTGGAGAATGGTGCACCATGAAACTATTTCAGTTCAAATCCATGCACCTATTTCTACAAGTCGTATGGAACTTTTTCAGCATTTTGGACGGATGTTGCACCTTGCACCGCAGATGTTGCACCCTGTGGATACTGATTCTTCGGACGGCTATAATCATTGGCTCGTTTAGAGTTACGGAAGCCATAACATGTCGAAACGAACCTCTTTGTGAGTTCTACAGCTTTGACAGCTTTAAGCTGTCAATGGATAGTTTCATGCCCCAAAAAGGCTATCCGAACCTCAATCGGGCCTCGGAAGTTTTTCACCCTTCGTTTTTTCGTCACGTGCATTTTTACGTTAAAACGGGATCACCGTGGTTGGTCTTTGATTTACTATCGCTCAAGAGTGGAGCACCATGGTAATCTTCCGTTTTCAATCCATGCACCCTTTTCTACAAGTCGTACGGTGCTGTTTGGGCCTTTTGGATGGATGTTGCACCCTGCACCGTAGATGTTGCACCCTATGGATACCGATTCTTCGGACGACCATAACTCTTGGCTTGTTCAGAGTTATGAGAGCCATAACCAGTCAAAAGAATCCCTGTGTGAGTTCTACGGCTTTGACATATTAAAGCCGTCAATGGACAGTAACATACCCAAAGAAGGCTATCCGAACCTCAATTGGGCCTTGAAAGTTTTTTACCCTTCGTTTTTTCGTCACGTGCACTTTTACATTAAAATGAGATCATCATGGCTAGTCTTCGATTCACTATCGCTTGTGAGTGGTTCATCATGGTACTGTTTCGTTTCAAATCCATGCTCCCATTTCCACAAGCCGTATGGCACTGTTTCGGCATTTTGGATGGATGTTGCACCTTGCACCTTGCACCACAGATGTTACACCCTATAGATACCGATTCTTTGGATGGTCATAACTGTTGGCTCGTTTAGAGTTACAAAGCTATAACCAGTCAAAACGAAGCTCTCTGTGATTTCTATGGCTTTGATAGCTTTAAACCGTCAATGGATAGTTTCTTTCCCAAAAAAGGCTATCCGAACCTTAATCAGGTCTCGGAAGTTTTTCACCCTTCGATTTTTCGTCACTTGCATTTTTTCTTTGAAATGGGATTACCGTAGCTAATCTTCGATTCATCGCTGGAGAGTGGCGCACCATGGTACTCTTTCGTTCCAAATCAATACCCATTTCTACAAGTCATACGACACTGTTTCGTCATTTTGGATGGATGTTTCGTCTTGCACCGCAGATGTTGCACACTATGGATACCGATTCTTCGGACGACCATAACTGTTAGCTCATTTAGACTTACGAATGCCATAACCCGTCAAAACGAAGCTCTATGTGAGTTCTACGGATTTGATCGCTTTATGCCGTCAATGGATAGTTTCATAACCGCAAAGGCTATCCGAATCTCAATCGAGCCTCGGAAGTTTTTCATCATTCGTTTTTTCGTCATGTGCATTTTTACGTTAAAACGGGATCACCGTGGCTTGTCTTCGATTTATCATAGCTGGAGAGTGGTGCACCATAGTACTCTTCCGTTTCAAACCCATGCATCCATTTCTACAAGTCATACGGCACTGTTTCGGCATTTTGGATGGTGTTGCACCTTGCACCGCAGATGTTGCACCCTATGGATAATGATTCTTCGGACGGCCCTAACTGTTGGCTCGTTTAGAGTTAGGGAGTAATAACCATTCAAAACGAAGCTTTCTATGTATTATATGGCGTTGACTACTTTAAGCCATCAATTGATAGTTTCATGCCCCAAAAGTCCATCCAAACATCAATCGGGCCTCGGAACTTTTTTACCTTTCATTTTTTCGTCACGTGCATTTTTATGTTAAAATGGGATCACCATGGCTGGTCTTCGAATTACCATTGTTGGAGAGTGGTACACCATGGTACTCTTCCGCTTCAAATCAATGCACCCATTTCTACAAGTCGTATGGCATAGTTTCGACATTTTGGACTGATGTTGCACCTTTCACCGCAGATGTTGCACCCTATGGATACCGATTCTTCGGACGGCCATAATATTGGCTCGTTTAGAGTTACGGAAGCCATAACAAGTCAAAACAAAGCTCTTTGTGAGTTCTACAGCTTTGACAGCTTTATGCCATCAATGGATGGTTTCATACCTAAAAAGGCTATCCGAATCTTAATCGGGCCTCGGAAGTTTTTAACCATTCGTTTTTTACTCACATGCATTTTTACGTTAAAATGAGATCACCATGGTCGGTCTTCGATTTACCACGGAGAGTGGCGCAACAAGGTACTCTTCCGTTTCAAATTAATCCACCCAATTCTACAAGTCATACAACACTGTTTCGGCATTTTGGATGGATGTTGCACCTTGCACCACAGATGTTGCACCCTATGCATACTGATTCTTCGGACGGCTATAACTGTTGGCTCGTTTAGAGTTACGAGAGTAATAACCAATTAAAATGAAGCTCTCTATGAGTTATATGGCTTTGACAGCTTTAAGCCATAAATGGATAGTTTCATACCCCAAAAAGGCTATCCGAACCTCAATCGGGGCTCGAAAGTTTTTAATCCTTCATTTTTTTCATCACGTGCATTTTTATGTTAAAACGGGATTATCGTGGCTGGTCTTCGATTTACCATCGCTGATGGGTGGTGCACCATAGCACTCTTCCGTTTCGAATCCATGCACCATTTCCACAAGTCATACGATACTGTTTTGGCATTTTTAACGGATGTTGCACCTAGCACCGCAGATGTTCCACCTTATGGATATAGATTCTTCGGACGGCCATAACTGTCGGCTCGCTTGGTGTAATGGGAGCCATAACCAGTCAAAATGAAGCTCTCTTTGAGTTCTATGGCTTTAACAGCTTTAAGCTATCTGTGGAGAGTTTCATACCCAAAACGGTGATCCGAACCTCAATCTAGCCTCAGAAGTTTTTTACCCTTTGTTTTTTTTCATCACGTGCATTTTTACGTTAAAACGGGATCACCATGGCTGGTCTTCGATTTACCATCGCTGGTGAGTGGTGCTCCATGGTACTATCCCATTTCAAATCCATGCACCCATTTCTACAAGTCATACGACGCTATTTCGGCATTTTAGACGGATGTTGCCCCAACACCGCAGATATTGCACCATATGGATACCGATTCTTCGGACGGCTATAACTGTTGGCTCGTTTAGAGTTACGTGACCCATAACCAGTCAAAACGAAGCTCTCTTTGAGTTCTATGGCTTTGACTGCTTTAAGCTATCAATGGATAGTTTAATGCCCAAAATAGGCTTTTCGAACCTAAATCGGGTCTCGGAAGTTTTTCAACTTTCATTTTTTCGTCACGTGCATTTTTACGTTAAAACGGGATCACCGTTGCTGGTCATCGATTTACCATCGCTGGTGAGTGGTGCACCATGGTACTGTTCCGTTTCAAATCCATTCACCCATTTCTACAATTCGTACGATATTGTTTCGGCATTTCAGACGGATGTTGCACCTTGTGCCGTAGATGTTGCACCCTATGGATACCGATTCTTCAGACGGCCATAACTGTTGGCTCGTTTAGATTTACGGAAGCCATTACCCGTCAAAACGAAGCTCTCTGTGATTTCTACGGCTTTGACCGCTTTAAGCCGTCAGTGCATAGTTTCATAACCGAATAAGGCTATTCGAATCTCACACGGGCCTCGGAAATTTTTCACCATTCGTTTTTTCGTCACGTGCCTTTTTATGTTAAAACGGGAGCACTGTGGCTTGTCTTCGATTTACCATCGCTAGAGAGTGGTGTGCCATGGTATTCTTCTATTTCAAATCCATGCACTCATTTCTACAAGTTGTACGACGCTGTTTTGGCATTTTGGATGGATGTTGCACCTTGCACCATAGATGTTATACCCTATGGATAACGATTCTTCGGACGGCCTTAACCGTTGGCTCGTTTAGAGTTAGGGAGCCATAACCAGTCAAAACGTAGCTCTCTGTGAGTTCTACAGCGTTGAAAGCTTTAGGCCATCAATGGATATTTTCATAGACAAATAAGGCTATCTGAACCTCAATCGGGTGACAGGAGTCGTTTACCCTTCATTTTTTCATCGCGTGCATTTTTAAGTTAAAACGGGATCACCATCGCCGGTCGTCGATTTACCATCGCTGCTCAGTTGTGTACCATGGTATAGTTCTGTTTCAAATCTATGCAACCATTTCTACAGGTCGTACGACACTGTTTCGGCATTTTGGACGGATGTTGCACCTTACATAGCAGATGTTGCACCCTATGGATATCGATTCTTCGGATGACCATAACTCTTGGCTCGTTTAGAGTTACGGGAGCCATAACAAGTCAAAAGGAAGCTCTTCGTGTTCTACGGCTTTGACGGCCTTAAGCCATCAATGGATTGTTTCATACCCAAAAAAGGCTATCCGAACCTCAATCGGGCCACGGATTTTTTTCACCCTTCAGTTTTCCTCACGTGCATTTTTACATTTAAACGAGATCACCGTGACTAGTCTTCGATTTACCATCGCTGGAAAACGGTGCACCATGGTACTCTTCCGTTTCAAAACAATGCACCTGTGACTCCCCACCTCTATACTCATGCTAGTCAAGGACACTACGGAGTAATGCCATCAACTAGCACGAAGAATAAGGCTGTTGAGGAGCGACCATCCGTGTAATTTCTTTGTGCGAGTACCGATATGAAAGATAGTACAACATGCATTTTATTTCAAGAGGAAATCCGACATGCCGATACAAACTCAAAGAAACTACACAGTGGCTACATAATCTTCGAAAACAGATATAGAAATAAGCATAACACAAATCAGTCACTGAAGTTCATATCTCAAAGGTGGAAATAGATATGAATATAACACATAAAAGTGTACATCAGAGTAGTGGTCAAACAAGATCCACAATATCTCAAAAAAATAGACACAAGTGCTAGATAAAAGAATATGTATACATTAAGGAGTCTCTATCTCAAATGTATAATAACAAAAACTGCAAGTCCAATGTAGTAAGACAAAACTCAGATGATGATCCCTAACAAGGAGTCAAGCTGGAGCGCTTGTAACGTCTCGGTCTGACCCGAGTATTATTTAATAAGAAAAATAATAAACGGATCAGTCTAGCTATAAATATCAGGTAAAATGAGATAGAATAAGAGATATGACAAAAACGTATGATAACAATAATGCTATACTGTGACAAGTATACATCTAACAACAACTAAAATCATACAATATCTCAAGAAATCTCAAAGCACCAAAAAGAATGTCATATTCTTTAACACTTTCACCTAACCACAAATATTGACAAATATATCAATGTCAATCATAAAAGTTAGTGAAACACAAATTCACCAATGCACAAAAATTGATAAAACTTATTAATGAAATCATGAAAATTGGTGAAACACGGATTCTAGAAATCATCAGTAGATATCTAAAAATCATAAAACGGGGGAGGCCTATCACAAAACAGGAGCATGAAAACTCACCAACACGTGTATTACAAAATGGAACGCTATTCCATGGTTGCTAACCATTAATTTGGAGCCGAAGCTCCGCAAAAACGGTCCAAAGACCATGGGTTGCTACCCCACCAAATTTTGAGCCGAAGCTCAACCAAAACGGGGTTTAGTCTCCCTCGCAGATAAAGAGACATCGCACATTGCTAGTCTAAATCACAAAATGATCATCATCGATCACCAAGAAGTGTCAATTACACTAAGCTAGTAAATAGATGAGTTTAGTCTCATGTCCCACAACCACTGGCTTGACTTAAATATTTACGAACAAATTGTAGATCTCCACTCGAAAGTTGTCACAAGAGTTTCAATCGAACAAGTCCAAGAATTAACCGACGAAATAAACGCAAGTGTTTCATACCACTAGTTTTACTGAGCCATTTAATTAGATTTCTCATACGCGTGAGGTAAAGGTTTGTATATAATAATAGGTAGGAAAATGATAATGATATATTTACTACAAGTGCAGAAAACCTTTATATTTTGAAAGTGGCAAATCATAGAAATGATTGTAGAAACAATCAATCGCCAAAGATTCACATTCGAAGGCGTGAATCAAAGCCATAAAAATCAATACCGAATCCATCAAATGGATATTCTCAAAAATTCCAAAAATAAGTCATCATAGTCGATAATAAATGATAACAATAAGTCGGATCGACACTAATCGATTAAAATAGGAAACCCACACAACCTAGGCAAATTAGGCAAAGATAAGCAGATTCAGACGTCTGAAATAAATGATTCAAACATCTGAATCTAGAAAATAAATGTTTTCCAGAGCACTATTCAGACGTCTGTATCATTGATTTCAGACGTCTGAAAATGGCTAATTTTAGCCTATTTGCTCTTGGGTTGAACTCGAGCAATTTCAGACGTCTGAAATTTCTGACTCAGACGTCTGAATCTGGAAAATAAATTTTCCCCAGAACAGTATTCAGACGTATGAACCATTAATTTCAGATGTCTGAAACTGAAGCTTTGGGTATATTCTCCCCTAGGCCAATGATGGCCCAATCATATCGGAAGCATTCGGATGAGTGACGATTACGAGGGTTTTATGCCAAACAACTACCCAAACTTAACGACTCTCCAATACACTCCGATCAACATGTCCATCATCCATATAAGGATTTTCATAGATTTTGTTTTCAAAACACCAAAAATTGGAATATTCACCAGATCAATTCAAATCAAAATAATATGGACACGTAAAGATGTTAGGTATTCATACCTAACAATCAAGATAGTTATAGACTTAGATGTGAGATAAAAATCTCACCTTTTACACAAAAACACAGAAGAAGAAGCTTGAAAGTAAAGGAGGATCAACCACTCTTTAATACAACCCAAGGAGCTTGAATATAAGCTCAAAACAAGAACATTTCCTAAGTTAGGTTTAGGAATTATCTAAAATTGAAGAGAGAATGAGTTGGAGAAGAAAAAGAGGATGCTTAACAATAGCCTCTCTTTGAATTTGGAGCTAGAACTTGGATTTTGCAATGGAACTAGGGCTTAGGATTTTAATTTCCAATCTCCTCCACCATTTTTGCTAAAGCTTAAATGTTAGGAAATAGAATGAATAAATGGATGAAGAGTAGAAGAGTTAGGGTTATTTGTTAGGTTGTTGGGCTAAAACCCAAACCCAAAGTGAAAAGTAGCAAAATTCTATTAACTTCAAACATATCAATGTTTATACTCAAAAAGATCACAAACATCATTTTGAACTCAAAGGAAGTAGTCCCGAGTCCTAATTCGATCGTTTGCAAAAAAATAGCATTTCGGACTGAAATCCGACTAACGATGCTATATTTAAATAAAATATTTAAATATACAATCGTAAAATATGCGGGTTGTTACAGACTCCCCTCCTTAAAGAAATTGCATCCTCGCAATATTTAAGAAGAAAATAAAAAGTAACAACCATAAAAGCATATAAACACAAAAGATGTTTGAAATAAGAAGTTCACCTCACAGAGCACGAGAGAGTAAGTCCGGATGTGTTCGTTTGATGAATTCTCTAGATTCCCAAGAACAATCCTTAGTGTTTGAGGACCATTGAACTTCATAAGAGGAACATCTTTATTTCGAAGGTGTTTTACCTCCGATGCAATAATGCGAATAGGATGCTGCTCATAAGTCAAATTAGGCGAAACTTCAATTTCTTCCAAAACACCGGGCTCAAGAATAGAATCGGAATCCCTAAGGCATTTCCGTAGTTGAGAAACGTGAAAAACGTCTTGAATAGTACAAAACTGAGCCGGTAATAAAAGGCGATAAGCTACGGAAAAAACACGCTCGGTGATGGGAAATGGACCAATATATCGAGGTGCTAATTTTTCCGATCAACTGAAACGCACAACACCCTTCATAGGTGAAACACGAATAAACATAAAATCTCCCACAGAAAATTCCAATTTCCTTCTTCGGTTATCGGCATATGATTTTTGCCTACTTTGAGCTTCTTTCATCCTATGGCGGATAAGATCAGTATTTTCTGTGGAATCACGAATAAAGTCTGGACCTAAAACCAGCCTTTCACCGGCCTCAAGCCAACAAGAAGGAGATCGGCATGACCTTCCATAGAGTGCCTCGAAAGGTTCCATACCAATACTAGATTGGAAGCTATTATTATAGGAAAACTCAATAAGAGAAATATGATCTTCCCAACTTCCACCAAAATCAAGAACGCATGCACGAAGAAGATCTTCAAGTGTTTGATTCACACGCTCGGTTTGTCCATCGGACTGAGGATGATAAGCGGTGCTAAAATTAAGCTTCGTTCCCAAAGCTTTTTGAAGACTCTTCCAAAATCCACTAGTAAACAATGGATCACGATCGCTAACAATAGAAGTTGAAACCCAATGCAATTTAACAATTTCTTTAATAAAGAGTTTGGCCAAAAGAGGTACGGTCCGATTGGACCGAACGGGAATAAAATGGAGGATTTAGTAAGTCTGTCAACTATCACCCATAGGCTATCATGACCCGAACGAGAACGGGGAAGGCCGTCAATAAAATCCATGGAAATTTGGTCCCACTTCCAAATTGAAATATCCATAGGCTGCAATAACCCACCGGGCCTTTGATGCTCGGTCTTAACTAGTTGGCAAGTCATGCAACGCTTAACAAAGTTAGCAATATCAGATTTCATTCCATCCCAATAATAAAGACACTTCATATCCACGTACATTTTACTACTACCGAGATGAATGGTAAATTTGGAACGATGAGAATCTTCTAAAATATCTTTACGAAGATTATCAATATTTGGCACGACAAGTCTTCCAAATTTTCGAACACCGCCACGGCCATCAATGTCAAAGTCTTTCAAACCTTCAATATCAATTTTATCCCTACCACTTTGGCTAAGAAGAGCCAATTCGAGATCTAGCTTTTGAGCTTCAAGAATGCAGTCTAAAAGAGAAGGATGAGCTTTAAGGCTACATAAAACAAGAGATGAACATAAATCGGATTCACGATCTCGAATCTCGCAAGTAGAAAAAATACTGAGATCATTCCATTTGGATATCATCATAGAAACAACCATTTGTTGCTTACGACTAAGGGCATCGGCCACACGATTCCCCTTTTCGGGAGTGTAAAGAATATCAAGATCATAAGACGTAAGAAATTCGAGCCAACGTTGTTGATGCAAATTATGTTCCTTTTGAGAAAATATATACTTCAAAGATTTATAATCGGTGTAAAGAATAATTTTTTCTCCTAAAAGATAATGGCGCCAAATACGAAGGGCAAAAATAATAGCCGCGAGCTCTAAATCATGAGTGGCATATCTAGTCTCGGCTGGCTTTAATTGCCTAGAAGCATAAGCAATAACACGATCCCTTTGCGTAAGAACGGCTTCCAAACCAACACGACTAGCATCGGTATAAAAAATAAAATCTTGATTCCCTTCGGAAGTCACAAGAATAGGAGCATTGGAAAGGAGTTCTTTTAATTTCTGAAAAGAAGCTTCACATTTGTCCGACCAAATGTATTTTACTCCTTTCTTTGTCAAGTTTGTAAGAGGCACGACAATTTTAGAAAAGTCTTTTATGAACCGACGTTATTAACCCGCCAATCCGAGAAAACTATGGATTTCCGTCACACTCTCTGGTCTCTTCCAATTTTGAATCGCTTCAATCTTTAAAGGATCCCCGAAAATTCCGGATTCGGAAATAATATGACCGAGAAACTTCATACGAGATTGCCAAAAGTGGCATTTAGAAAAAATTTCTTTTAATTGATTGCTCCTAAGAGTTTCCAGCACAATCCGAAGATGCTTTTCATGCTCCTCCTCGGTTTTAGAATACACAAGAATATCATCTATAAAGATGAGAACAAATCGATCGAGGAAGTTTTTGAAAACTCGATTCATAAGGTCAACGAAATAAGCTGGAGCATTCGTTAAACCAAATTGCATAACAAGCCATTCATAAGATCCATAACGAGTACAGAATGATGTCAAAGGAATTCTATCCTCAGCAATACGAAGCTGATGAAAATCGGTTGCTAAGTTTAGTTGTGAAAAGACTCTAACACCGCTAAGTTGATCGAATAGATCATCAATCTGAGGTAAAGGATATTTATTCTTGATAGTAAGATCATTAAGCTTATGGTAGTCAACGCAAAGCCTAAGTGTACAATCGGATTTCTTCACAAAAATAGCCGAAGCTCCCCAAGGCAAGGAACTAGAATGAATAAACTGCTTTGTCTCCAATTCGGATAATTGTTTATGCATCTTGTCATTTTCCTTGTTAGACATGCGATAAGGTGGACGAGTAGTAGGTAGAGCTCCAGGGATTAGATTAATTCTGAACTTAATTGCTCGCTTTGGTGGTAATCCTAAAATGGGCTCAAATATGTTAGAAAACTCACGAACAATGTGAATGAGAGAAATGACATCTTCCTCATCATCATTATTATCA
The DNA here is from genome assembly GCA_030765085.1 of Allium cepa. Taxonomy (NCBI): domain Eukaryota; kingdom Viridiplantae; phylum Streptophyta; class Magnoliopsida; order Asparagales; family Amaryllidaceae; genus Allium; species Allium cepa. The sequence goes on along the minus strand of CM060929.1, from coordinate 382,744,933 downwards.
TCATAAGGATTTATAGAATATAAAGATGCTGCCAAGTTGGAATCCGAATCTTTTAGAACAATAGAAATCTACTTAACAGATTGAGGATGCCCAAGATGAATAGTCCGCTCAGGACATAGGATAAGGGCTTTGTAATGGTTAAGCCAATCCATTCCCAAAAACATTCCGAAGCCTAAGTGATGGATGACACGCAAATCGACTCGGAAAGAAAAATCACATAAAATAATCTCGACATCTTTACAAAGCAAACTAAGTGTTGCGGATCCACCAACCGGATTCGCAATCCTTAAAGAAGTCATTAAAGCCATAACACTCAAAGAAAAAGTATCGACAAGCTCTTTTGATATAAAAGAATGGGATGCACCCGTATCAAAAAGAACTCGAATAGGTTGATCACGAAACATAATAATGCCATTAAGGACAGAATGAGAAATACCTTGACCGTGAGAAGTGTTACTAGGAGCGTGCACAACATTTAGCTTTCCCTCCTTCTTGCTTTGAAGTTTGGGACATGCACATATAATGACCCGAACTTTTGTAATAGCTACAAGCAAGGGGCTTTGAACACTTATTTGCATAGTGGTCCTTAGAACCACAATTGCAGCATTGGCCACCACTAGAGGTAGAAGCCTTTGCTACCGGAGTTGCTTGCTTCCCTTTCTTATTAGGATAAGGACCTTTGAACTTATTTGGCCTTTTCTTATTGTTGTTGAAGTTCGGTCTGGCACTGGTCTGGCACCCACAGCTTCAACATCACTTTCTTTATCTGCCTTTTCAAGTCGAAGAGCGATATCAACAAGCTGATCAAAAGAAACTTCCAATTTCAGAAGTAAAGGCTTTTTGAGATCCTTATTCAAGCTATAAACGAATCTTTGATTTTTCTTCAATGGGGTATTTATATACTCGACCCCATAATTAAAGATGGATTCAAAAGATGCGACATATTCTGCCACTGAAGATTCACCTTGAACAAGGTCGGTAAAACGATGGGCCAAAGTCACTTTTTCAATTTCTGGTATAAACTTCGATTGAAATCTTTCTCAAAATTGCTCCCAAGTAAGATCCACTTCAATAATTTCAGAAATCAGAAGCTCGCACCAATATAATGCTCTTCCTTGGAGCATACTCGAAGCCAGTTGGACTCGATGAAGATCAATAAGATTCGTGTGAGAAAAAGATGCGATCGCATGTTCTAAGCCAAGCCTGAACTTCTATAATGTTTTCGGTTCCCTTGAATGGCCTTCCCCCCAAATTGGTGTTGTCACTGCACAGGCGTTCAAACCTGGACTTTGGGTGAGTAGGTTCTGGAATTGGTCCGGTAGCTTGAGCATTCTTTACAAGATCAAGAAGCTGTTGGGCAGACATAAATACTCCATCCTGGGGAGTAGCACTTGATTGGCCGGCAATGGGTCGGTTAGATCTATCCATTTCTCTACTTTAAGAAAGAAAGAAGAAAGATAAGGTTAATCTCAGATTGAATATCGAAAAATCAAGATTGATAAAACTAGGCATCACAAAGGAAAATAGGATAAAACGGGTCCTAAGACTCGAATAAAATCCTAAGGCACGACTCCTAAGAAGAACTTAGGACGATGATACTTGCTAGATTATTCTACATTGTTTCGAAGTTTGGCTTTGATACCAAGCTGTGACGCCCCACCTCTATACTCATGCTAGCCAAGGACACTACGGAGTAATGCCGTCAACTAGCACGAAGAATAAGGCTGTTGAGGAGCGACCATCCATGTAATTTCTTTGTGCGAGCAACGATATGTCAGATAGTACAACATGCATTTCATTTCAAGAGGAAATCCGACATACTGATACAAACTCAAAGTTACTACACAGTGGCTATATAATCTTCAGAAATAAATATAGAAATAAGCATACAAAAATTAGTCACAAAAGCTCATATCTCAAAGGCGGAAATAGATATTAATATAACACGTAAAAGTGTACATCAGAGTAGTGGTCAAACAAGATCCATAATATTTCAAAAAAAATAGATACAAGTGCTAGGTAAAAGAATATGTATACATCAAGGAGTCTTTATCTCAAATGTATAACAACAGAAACTACAAATCTAATGTAGTAAGATAAAAGTCAGATGATGATCCCTGATAAGGAGTCAAGCTGGAACACCTGTAATATCTCGGTCTGACCCGAGTATTATTTAATAAGATAAATAATAAACAGATCAGTCTAGTTATAAATATCAGGTAAAATGAGGTAGAATAAGAGATATGACAAAAATGTATGATAACAATAATGTCATACCGTGACAAGTATACATCTAACAACAACTAAAATCTTACAATATCTCAAGAAATCTCAAAGCACCAAAAAGAATGTCATATTCTTTAACACTTTCACCTAACCACAAATATTGACAAATATATCAATGCCAATCGTAAAAGTTAGTGAAACGCAAATTCACCAATGCACAAATATTGATAAAACGTATCAATGAAACCACGAAAATTGGTGAAACACAAATTCTAAAAATCATCGATAGAAATTCAGAAATCACAAAAAGTGAGAGGCCTATCACAAAACAGGAGCATGAAAACTCACCAACAGTGTATCACAAAATGGAACGCTATTCCATGGTTGCTAACCATTAATTTGGAGCCGAAGCTCCACAAAACGGTCCAAAGACCATGGGTTGCTACTCCACCAAATTTTAAGCCGAAGCTCCATAACAACGAGGTTTAGTCTATGTCGCAGACAAAGAGACATCGCACATTGCTAGTCTAAATCATAAAATGATCATCATCGATAATCAAGAAGTGTCAATTACACTAAGCTAGTAAAGAGATGAGTTTAGCCTCATGTCCCATAACCACTGACTTGACTTAAATATTTATGAACAAATTGTAGGTCTCCACTCGAAAGTTGTCACAAGAGTTTCAATCGAACAAGTCCAAGAATTAACCGACGAAGTAAATGCAAGCGTTTCATACCACTTGTTTTACTAAGCCGTTTAATTAGATTTCTCATATGAGTGTGGTAAAGGTTTGTATATACTATAGGTAGGAAAAAGGTTTTAAATAACGAGATATTTACTACTAGTATAGAAAACATTTATATTTTCAAAGTGACAAATCACAGAAATGATTGTAGAAACAGTCAATCGCCTAAGATTCACATTCGAACGCGTGAATCAAAGCCATAAAAATCGATACCTAATCCATCAAATGGATATTCTCAAAAATTCCAAAAAGAAGTCATCAAAGTCGATAATAGATGATAACAATAAGTCAGATCAACACGAATCGATTAAAATTGGAAACCCACACAACTTAGGCAAATTAGGCAAAGACAAGCAGATTCAGACGTCTGAGATAAATGATTCAGACGTCTAAATGTAGAAAATAAATGTTTTTCAGAGCACTATTTAGACGTCTGAATCATTAATTTCAGACGTCTGAAAATGTCTAATTTTAGCCTATTTGCTCTCGGGTTGAACTCGAGCAATTTCAGACGTCTGAAATTTCAGACTCAGACATCTGAATCTGGGAAATAAATTTTCCCCAGAACAGTATTCAGACGTCAGAACCATTAATTTCAGATGTTTGAAACTGAATCTTTGGATATATTCTCCCTTAGGTCAATGATGGCCCAATTATATCGGAAGCATTCGGATGAGTTACGATTCTGATGGGTTTACGCCAAACAATTATCCAACCTTAAAGACTCTCCAATACACTCCGATCAACATATCCATCGTCCATATAAGGATTTTCATAGATTTTGTTTTCAAAACACCAAAAATTGGAATATTCACCAAATCAATCCAAATCAAAATCAAATGAACACATAAAGATGTTAGGTATTCATACCTAACAATCAAGATAGTTATAGACTTAGATGTGAGATAAAAATCTCACCTTTTACACAAAAACACGGAAGAAGAAACTTGAAAGTAAAGGAGGATCAACCACTCTTCAACACAACCCAAGGAGCTTGAATCTAAGCTCAAAAGAAGAACATTTCCTAAGTTAGGTTTAGGAATTTTCTGAAATTGAAGAGAGAATGAGTTGGAGAAGAAGAAGAGGATGTTTACCAATAGCCTCTCTTTGAATTTGGAGCTAGAACTTGGATTTTGCAATGGAACTATGGCTTAGGATTTTAATTTCCAATCTCCTCGACCATTTTTTCTAAAGCTTGAGTGTTAGGAAATAGAATGAATGAATGGATGAGGAGTAGAGGAGTTAGGGTTATTTGTTAGGTTGTTGGGCTAAAACCCAAACCCAAAGTGAAAAAGTAGCAAAATTCTACTAACTCCAAACATATCAATGTTTATACTCAAAAAGATCACAAACATCATTTTGAACTCAATGGAAGTAGTCCCAAGTTCTAATTCGATCATTTGCAATAAATAGCATTTCAGACTAAAATCCGACTGACTATGCTATATTTAAATAAAATATTTAAATATACAATCGTAAAATATGTGTGTTGTTACAGCACCCATTTCTACAAGTCCTACGGCACTGTTTTTGCATTTTGGTCGGATGTTGCACCTTGCACCGTAGTTGTTGCACCCTATGAATAACGGTTCTTCGGACGGCAATAAATGTTGGCTCGTTCAAATTTACGGGGGCCATAACCAGTCAAAACAAAGCTCTCTATTAGTTCTGTGGCTTTACAGCTTTAAGCCATCAATGTATAGTTTCACAACCTAAAAAGGCTATCCGAACCTCAATCATGCCTTGGAAGTTTTTTAAACTTCGTTTTTCCATCAAGTGCACTTTTACGTCAAAACGGGATTACCGCTGCTGGTCTTCGATTTACCATCGCTGGTGAGTGGTGCACCATGGTGCTGTTCTGTTTCAAATCCATGCGTCCATTTCTACAAGTCGTATGGCACTGTTTTGGCATTTTGAACGGATGTTGCACCTTGCACCGTAGATGTTCCACCCAACGGATACCGATTCTTCGGACGGCCATATCTATTGGCTCGTTTAGAGTAACGGGAGCCATAAACAATCAAAATGAAGCTCTCTATGAGTTCTATGGCTTTGACAGCTTTAAGCCGTCAGTGTAGAGTTTCATACCCAAAAAGGCTATCTGAACCTCAATCGGGCCTCGGAAGTTTTTTATCCTTCGTTTTATCGTCACGTGCATTTTTACGTTAAAACGGGATCACCATGGCTGGTTGTTGATTTACCATCGCTGGTGAGTGGTGCACCATGGTACTGTTCCATTTTAAACCCATGCGTCTATTTCTACAAGTCGTACGGTACTGTTTCGGCATTTTGGACGGATGTTGCACCTTGCACCGCAGATTTCCACCCTATGAATACTGATTCTTCGGACGACCATAATTATTGGCCTTTTTAGAGTAACGGGAGCCATAACCAGTCAAAATGAAGCTCTCTGTGAGTTCTACGGCTTTGACAGCTTTAAGCCGTCAGTGGAGGGTTTCATACCCAAAAAGGCTATCCGAACCTCTATCAGGCCTCGGAAGTTTTTTACCCTTTATTTTTTCATCACGTGTATTTTTACGTTAAAATGGGATCACCGTGGCTGGTCTTCGATTTACCATCGCTGGTGAATGGTGTACCATGGTACTGTTCCATTTCAAATCCATGCACCCATTTCTACAAGTCGTACAGCACCGTTTCGGAAATTAAGACGAATGTTGCACCTTGCACCGCAGATGTTGCATCTTACACCGCAGATGTTGCACCCTATGGATACTGATTCTTCGGACGGCTATAACCGTTGGCTCGTTTAGAGTTACGGGAGCCATAACCAGTCAAAACGAAGCTCTCTATGAGTTCTAAGGCTTTGACCGCTTTAAGACGTCAATGGAGAGTTTCATACCCAAAAAAGGCTATCCGAACCCCAATCGGGTCTAGGAAGTTTTTCACCCTTTGTTTTTTAATCACGTTCATTTTTACGTTAAAACGGGATCAGTGCGGCTGGTCTTCGATTTTCCATCGCTGGAGCGTGTTGCAATGGTACTGTTCCATTTCAAATCCATGCATCCATTTCTACAAGCCATACGGCAGTTTTTCTGCATTTTGGACGGATCTTGCACCTTGCACGGCATATGTTGCACCATATGGATATCGATTCTTCGGACGGCCATAACTGTTGGATCGTTTAGAGTTACGGGAGCCATAACTAGTCAAAATGAAGCTCTTTGTGAGTTCTACAGCATTGATGTCATGGATAGTTTCATGCCCAAAAAAGGCAATCCGAACCTAAATCGGGCCTCGGAAGTTTTTTACCCTTTGTTTTATCGTTATATGCATTTTTACGTTAAAACAGGATCACCGTGGCTGGTCTTCGATTTACCATCGCTAGTGAGTGGCGCACCATGGTACTGTTCTGTTTCAAATCCATGCACCCATTTCTACAAGTCGTACGGCACTGTTTCGGCATTTTGGACGGATGTTGCACCTTGCACCGTAGATGTTGCACACTATGGATATCGATTCTTCGGACGGCTATAACCATTGGCTCGTTTAGAGTTACGGAAGCCATAACCAGTCAAAACGAAGCTCTTTGTGAGTTCTATGGCTTTGACCGCTTTAAACCGTCAATGGATAGTTCATACCCAAAAATGTTATCCGAATCTTAATCGGGTCTTGGAAGTTTTTCACCCTTTGTTTTTTCGTCACATGCATTTTTACGTTAAACGAGATCACTGTGGCCGGTCTTCGATTTACCATCGCTGGAGAGTGGTGCACTATGGTACTGTTCCGTTTCAAATCCATGCACCCATTTCTACAAGTCGTACGATAATTTTTTGGCATTTGGACGGATGTTGCACCTTGCACCGCAGATGTTGCACCCTATGGATATTGATTCTTCGGACGGCCATAACTATTGGATCGTTTAGAGTTATGGGAGCCATAACAAGTCAAAATGAAGCTCTCTGTGAGTTTTATGGCTTTGACAGCTTTAAGCTGTCGATGGACAGTTTCATACCCAAAAAAGACTATCCAAACCTCAATGGTGCCTCGGAAGTTTTTCACCCTTCGATTTTTCCTCATGTACAATTTTACGTTAAAACGGGATCACTGTGGGTGGTCTTTGGTTTACCATCGCTGGGGAGTGGTGCACCATGGTACTCTTCAGTTTCAAATCCATGCACTCATTTTTATAAGTCGTACGACACTATTTCGGCATTTTGGACGGATGTTGCACCTCGCACCGCAGATGTTGCACCCTATTTATACTGATTCTTCGGACGGCCATAACTATTGGGTCGTTTAGAGTTACGTGAGCCATAACCAATCAAAAAGAAGCTCTCTGTGAGTTCTACGGCTTTGACAGCTTTAAGCCATCAATGGATAGTTTCATCCCCAAAAAGGCTATCCAAACCTCAATCGGGCCTCGGAAATTTTTTACCTTTCGTTTTTTCGTCACGTGCATTTTTACGTTAAAACAGGATCACCGTGGCAGGTCTTTGATTTACCATCGCTGGTGAGTGGTGCACCATGGTACTGTTCCGTTTCAAATCCATGCACCCATTTCGACAAGTTTTACGGCACAGTATCGGCATTTTGGACAGATGTTGCACCTTGCACCGTATATGTTCCACCCTACGGGTATCGATTCTTTGGAGGGCCATAACTGTTGGCTCATTTCGAGTTACGGGAGCCATCACTAGTCAAAACGAAGCTCTTTGTGAGTTCTAGGCTTTGATAGCTTTAAGCTGTCAGTGGATAGTTTCATGCCTAAAAAAGGCAATCCGAACCTAAATCTGGTCTCGGAAGTTTTTTACCCTTCGTTTTGTTGCATGTGCATTTTTACGTTAAAACGGGATCACAGTGGCTGGTCTTCGATTTACCATCGCTGGTGAGTGGTGCACCAAGGTACTCTTCGCTTTCAAATCCTTGCAACCATTTCTACAAGTCGTACGACACTGTTTCGGCATTTTGGACGGATGTTGCACCTTACGCTGCAGATGTTGCACCCTATGGATACCGATTCTTCGAACGGCTATAATTGTTGGCGCGTTAGAGTTACGGGAGCCTTAACCAGTCAAAATGAAACTCTCTATGAGTTCTATGGATTTGACAGGTTTAAGCCGTAAATGTACAGTTTCATACCCAAAAAAGGCCATCCGAAGCTCAATCAGGTCTCGGAAGTTTTTCACCCTTCGTTTTTTCGTCACATGCATGTTTACGTTAAAACGGGATCACCGCAGCTGGTCTTCGATTTACCATCATTGGAGAGTGGTGCACCATGGTACTTTTCCATTTCAAATCCATGCACCCATTTCTACAAGTCGTACGGCGCTTTTTCGCCATTTTGGGTGGATGTTGCACCTTGCACCGTAGATGTTGCACCCTATGGATACTGATTCTTCGGACGGCCGTAACTGTTGGCTCGTTTAGGGTTACGAGAGCCCTATCTAGTAAAAACAAAGCTCTCTATTAGCTCCACGACTTTGACCACTTTAAGCCAGTTAATGGATAGTTTCATAACCAAAAAAGGCTACCAGAACCTCAATCGAGCCTCGAAAGTTTTTCACCATTCGATTTTTCGTCACATGTATTTTTATGTTAAACGGGATCACCGTGGCTGGTCTTCGATTTACCATTGCTAGAGAGTGGTGCACTTTGGTACTCTTCCGTTTCAAATCTTCACCCATTTGTACAAGTTATACGATGCTGTTTCGACATTTTGGATGGATATTGCACCTTGCACTGCAGATGTTGCACCCTATGGATAACTATTCTTCGGACGACCATAAATGTTGGCTCGTTTAGAGTTACGGAAGTCATAACCAGCCAAAACGAAGCTCTATGTGAGTTCTACGGCTTTGTCAGCTTTAAGCCGTCAATGGATTTTTTCATCTCCAAAAATGGCTATTCGAACCGCAATTGGGTCTCGAAAGTGTTTCACCCTTCGTTTTTTTGTCACATGCATTTTTGCGTTAAAACGGGATTGCAGTGGCTAGTCTTTGATTTACCATCGCTAGAGAATGGTGCACCATTGTACTATTCCGTTTCAAATCCATGCACCAATTTCTACAAGTCGTAAGGAACTTTTTTGGTATTTCGGACGGATGTTGCAACTTGCACCGCGGATGTTGCACCCTATGGATACCGATTCTTCTTACGGCCATAACTGTTGGCTCGTTTAGAGTTAAGGGAGCCATAACTAGTCAAAATGAAGATCTTTGTTAGTTTTATTTAAAATTTCAATGGAAAGCATCATAACAAAAAAAGGCTATCTGAAACTCAAACAGGCCTCGGAAGTTTTTCACTATTCGTTTTTTCGTCACGTGCATTTTTACATTAAGACGGTATCACCGTGGATGGTCTTCGATTTACCTTCACTGGAGAGTGGTGCACCATGGTATTCTTCCGTTTCAAATCCATGCACCCATTTCTACATGTCGTACTGCGCTGTTTCGGCATTTTGGAAGGATGTTGCACCTTGCACCGCAAATGTTGCACCCTATGAATAACGATTCTTCGGACGGCCATAACTGTTGGCTCGTTTAGAGTTACGGGAGCCATAACTATTCAAAACGAAGCTCTTTGTGAGTTCTACGGCTTTGACATCTTTAAGATATCAATGGATAGTTTCATACCCAAAATAGCAATCCGAACCTCAGTCGGGCCTCGAATGTTTTTTACCCTTCAGTTTTTCATCCCGTGCATTTTTACGTTAAAACATAATCACCATGACTGGTCTTCAATTTACCATCGCTGGTGCGTGTTGCACCATGGTACTATTCCATTTCAAATACATGCACCCTTTTGAACAAGTCGCACGGCACTGTTTCGGCATTTTGGACGGATGTTGCATCTTGCACTGCGGATGTTGCATCTTGCACCGCAGATGTTGCACCCTATGGATATCGATTTTGCGGACGGCCATAACTGTTGGCTCGTTCAGAGTTATGGGAGCCTTAACCAGTCAAAACCAAGATCTCTATGAGTTCCACGGCTTTGATAGCTTTAAGCCATCAATGGATAGTTTCATACCCAAAAAAGGTAATCCGAACCTCAATCGGGCCTTGTATGTTTTTCACCCTTCGTTTTTTCCTCATGTGCATTTTCACATTAAAATGGGATCACCATGGCTGGTCTTCGATTTACCATCGTTGGAGAGTGGTGCACCATGGTACTCTTCCGTTTCAAATCCAAGCACCCATTTCTACAAGTCGTACGACACTGTTTGGGCATTTTGGATGGATGTTGCACCTTACACCGCAGATGTTGCGCCCTATGGATAATGATTCTTTGGACGGCCATAACTGTTGGCTCGTTTAGAGTTACGGGAGCCATAACCAGTCAAAACAAAGCTCTCTGTGATTTTTACAACTTTGACTGCTTTAAGCTATCAATGGATAGTTTATACCCAAAAAAGGCTATCCGAACCTCAATCAGGAATCGGAAGTTTTCTACCCTTCGTTTTTTCATCACGTGCATTTTTACGTTAAAATGGGATCACCGTGGTTGGTCTTCGATTTTCCATCGCTGGTGAGTGGTGCACCATGGTACTATTCCATTTCAAATCAATGCACCCATTTCTACAAGTCGTTCGGCACTGCTTTGGCATTTTGGACGGATCTTGCACCTTGCACTGCAAATGTTGCACCTTATGTATACTGATTCTTCGGACAGCCGTAACTGTTGGCTCATTTAGAATTACGGGAGCCATAACCAGTCAAAATGAAGCTTTCTGTGAGTTTTATGGCTTTGAAAACTTTAAGCTGACAATGGTTAGTTTCATACCCAAAAAAGGCTATCCGAACCTCAATCGGGCCTCGGATGTTTTTTGCCCTTCGTTTTTTCTTCACGTGCATTTTTACATTAAAACGAGATCACCATGGCTGGTCTTCGATTTACCATCACTCGTGAGTGGTGCACCATGGTACTGTTCTGTTTCAAATCCATGCACCCATTTCTACAAGTGGTACGGCATTTTGGATGGATGTTGCACCTTGCACCGCAGATGTTGCACCCTATGGATATGGATTCTTTGGACGACCATAACTGTTGGCTCGTTTAGAGCTACGAGAGCCATAACGAGTCAAAACCAAGCTCTCTATGAGATCTATGGCTTTAACAGCTTTAAACCATCAATGGATAGTTACGTACCCCAAAAGACTATCCGAACCCCAATCGGGCCTTAGAAGTTTTCACCCTTCGGTTTTTCCTCACGTGTAGTTTTATGTTAAAATGAGATCATCATGGCTGGTCTTCGATTTACCATCGCTGGAGAGTGGTGCACCATGGTACTCTTCCGTTTCAAATCAATGCATCGATTTCTACAAGTCGTACAACACTGTCTTGGCATTTTGGGCGGATGTTACACCTTGCACCGTAGATGTTGCACTCTATGGATACCAATTCTTTGGACGACAATAAGTGGTAGCTCGTTTAGAGTTATGGGAGCCATAACCAGTCAAAACGAAGCTCTTTGTGTGTTCTACGGCTTTGACAGCTTTAAGCCATCAATGATAGTTTCATACCCAAAAAAGGCTATCTGAACCTCAATCGGGCCTCGATAGTTTATTACCCTTCGTTTTTTCGTCACGTCATTTTTACGTTAAAACGGGATCACCATGGCTGGTCTTTGATTTACCATCCCTGGTGAGTGGTACACAATGGTACTGTTCCGTTTCAAATCCATGCACCCATTTTTACAAGTCGTACGGTACTATTTCGGCATTTCGGATGGATGTTGCACCTCGCAGCGTAGATGTTCCACTCTATGGATACCAATTCTTCGGACGGCCATAACTGTTGGCACATTTAGAGTAACGGGAGCCATAACCTGTCAAAATGAAGCTCTCTGTGAGTTCAACGGATTTGACAGCTTTAAGCCGTCAATGGGGAGTTTTATATCCAAAAAGGTTATCCAAAACTCAATCGGGCCTTGGATGTTTTTTAGCCTCCGTTTTTTCGTCACGTGCATTTTTACATTAAAATGAGATCACTGTGGCTGGTCTTCGATTTACCGTCGCTGGTGAGTGGTGCACCATGGTACTGTTCCATTTCAAATCCATATACCCATTTCTACAAGTCTACGGCACTGTTTCGGCAATTTGGACGGATGTTGCACCTTACACCGTTGATGTTGCACCGTATGGATACCGATTCTTCCGACGGTTATAACTGTTGGCTCGTTTAAAGTTACGGGTGCCATAACCAGTCAAAAAGAAGCTCTCTGTGAGTTCTATGTCTTTGACCGCTTTAAGCTGTCAATGGATAGTTTCATACCCAAAAAAGACTATCCGGACCACAACCGGGTCTTGGAAGTTTTTCACCCTTCGTTTTTTCAACACGCGCATTTTTATGTTAAAAGGGATCACCATTGCTGGTCTTCAATTTACCATCGTTGGAGAGTGGTGCACCATGGTAATGTTTCGTCAAATCCATGCACTCATTTCTATGAGTCGTATGGCAATTTTTTGGCATTTTGGACGAATGTTGCACCATGCACCGCAGATGTTGCACCCTGTGGATACCGATTCTCCGGACGGCCATAATTGTTGGCTCGTTTAGAGTTATGGGAGCCATAACCAGTGAAAACAAAGCTCTCTATGTGTTCTACGACTTTGACCGCTTTAAGTCATCAATGAATAGTTTCATAACCAAAAAAGGCTATTCGAATCTCAATCGGGCCTTGGAAGTTTTTCACCATTTGTTTTTTGTCACGTGCATTTTTACATTAAAACGGGATCACCGTTGATGGTCTTCGATTTACCATTGCTAGATAGTGGTGCACCATGATGCTCTTCCGTTTCAAATCCATGCAACCATTTCTACAAGTCGTACGGCGCTGTTTTGGCATTTTAGATGGATGTTGCACCTTGCACCGCAGATGTTGCACCCTACGTATAACGATTCTTCGGACGGCCATAACTGTTGGCTCGTTTAGAGTTACGGGAGCCATAACCGGTCACAACGAAGCTCTCTGTGAGTTTTACGGCATTAACGACTTTAAACCATCAATGGATAGTTTCATACCCAAAAAATGCTATCCGAACCTCAATCGGGCCTCAGAAGTATTTTAACCTTAATTTTTTCATCACGTGCATTTTTATGTTAAAACAGGATCACCATGGCCGGTCTTCGATTTACCGTCGCCGGTGAGTGGTGCACCATTGCACTAATCCGCTTCAAATCCATGCACTCATTTCTACAAGTATACGGCACTGTTTCAGCATTTTGGACGAATGCTGCACCTTATGGATACCGATTCTTCGGACGGCCTTATCTGTTGGATCGTTTAGAGTTACAGGAGCCATAACAAGTCAAAACGAAGCTATTTGTGAGTTTTATAGATTTGACGGCGGTAAGCCGTCAATGGATAGTTCATACCCAAAAAACGCTATCTGAACCTCAATCGGGCCTCGAAAGTTTTAACCCTTCGTTTTTTTCCTCGCGTGCATTTTTACGTTAAAATGGGATCTTCGTGGCTGGTCTTCGATTTACCATAGCTAGAGAGTGGTGCACCATGGTTCTCTTCCTTTTCAAATCCATGCACCTATTTCTAAAAGTCGTACGACACTGTTTCAATATTTTGGACGGATGTTGCACCTTGCACCATTGATGTTGCACCCTATGGATACCAATTCTTCGGACGGCCATAACTATTGGCTCGTTTAGAGTTACAGGAGCCATAACCAATCAAAATGAAGATCTCTGTGAGTTTTACGGCTTTGATAACTTTAAGCCGTCAGTGGATCGTTTCATACCCAAAAAAGACTATCCAAATTACAATCGGGTCTTGGAAGTTTTTACCCTTCGTTTTTTCATCATGTGCATTTTTACATTAAAATGGGATCACTGTGGCTGGTCTTCAATATACCATCGCTGGTGAGTGGTGCACCATGGTAGTATTCCATTTCAAATCCATGCACCCATTTCTACAAGTTGTACGACACTGTTTCGGCGTTTTGGACGGATGTTGCACCTTGCACCGTAGATGTTGCACTCTATGGATACCGATTCTTCGGACGGCTATAACTATTGGCTCGTTTAGAGTTAAGAGAGCCATAACTAGTCAAAACAAAGCTCTCTGTGAGTTCTACGGCTTTGATAGCTTTAATCCATCAATGGATTGATTCATACCCAAAAAAGAATATACGAACCTCAATTGGGTCCCGGAAATTTTTCACCCTTCGTTTTTTCATCACGTGCATTTTTACGTTAAAATGGGATCACCACGGCTGGTCTACGATTTACCATCATTGGAGAGTGGTGCACCATGGTACTATTCCAATTCAAATCCATGCACCCATTTCTACAAGTTGTACGACACTTTTTCGGCATTTTGGACAGATGTTGCACGTTGCACCGTAGATGTTGCATCCTATGGATACCAATTCTTCGAACGGCCATAGCAGTTGGCTCGTTTATGCTTACGGGAGCCATAAATAGTCAAAACAAAGCTTTCTTTTAGTTCTGTGGCTTTGATCGCATTAAGCCATCAATGGATAGTTTCATTACCAAAAAAGGCTACCCGAACCTCAATCAGGCCTCGAAAGTTTTTCACCATTCGTTTTTTCGTCACATGCATTTTTACGTTAAAACGGGATCACCGTGGCTGGTCTTCGATTTACAATCGCAGGAGAGTGGTGCACCATGATACTCTTCCGTTTCAAATCCATGCACCCATTTCTAGAAGTCCTACGGCGCTGTTTCGGCATTTTGGATGAATGTTGCATCTTGCCATAACTTTTGGCTCGTTTAGAGTTACGGCAGTCATAACCAGTCAAAATGAAGCTCTCTGTGAGTTCTATGACTTTGATAGCTTAAGCCGTCAATGGATATTTTCATACCCAAAAAAGACTATCCGAACCTCAATTGGGTCTTGGAAGTTTTTCACCCTTCTTTTTTTCGTCACGTGCATTTTTACGTTAAAACGGGATCACCGTGACTGGTCTTCGATTAACCATCGCTGGAGAGTGGTGCACCATGGTGCTGTTCCATTTCAAATCCATGCATCCATTTCTAAGTTGTAAGGCAATTTTTTGGCATTTTGGATGGATGTTTCCCTTTGTACCGCAGATGTTGCACCATGTGATTACCGATTCTTCGGACGGCCGTAACTGTTGGCTCGTTCAGAGTTACAGGGCCCATAACCAGTCAAAACGAAGCTCTCTG
The DNA here is from genome assembly GCA_030765085.1 of Allium cepa. Lineage (NCBI taxonomy): Eukaryota > Viridiplantae > Streptophyta > Magnoliopsida > Asparagales > Amaryllidaceae > Allium > Allium cepa. Next base: position 382,729,835 of record CM060929.1, on the reverse strand, counting down.
TGAGTTCTACTGCTTTGACTGCTTTAAGCCGTCTATGGATAGTTTCATAACAGAAAAAGACCATCCGAACCTCAATCGAGCCTCAGAAGTTTTTCACCATTTGTTTTTTCATCACGTGCATTTTTACATTAAAACGGGATCACCATTTCTGGTCTTTGATTACCATCGCTAGAGAATAGTGCACCATAGTTATCTTCCGTTTCAAATCCATGCACTAATTTCTAAAAGTCATACGGCGCTGTTTCGGCATTTTGGATGGATGTTGCGCCTTGCACCGCAGATGTTGCACCCTATGGATAACGATTCTTTGGACGGCCATAACTGTTGGCTCGTTTAGAGTTAAGGGAGCTATAACCAGTCAAAACGAAGCTCTTTGTGAGTTCTACGGCGTTGACGGCTTTGAGCTGTCAATGGATAGTTTCATACCAGAATAGGCTGTCCGAACCTCAATCGAGCCTTGGAAGTTTTTTAGCCTTTATTTTTTCTCCACGTGCATTTTTACATTAAAACAGGATCACCATGGCTGGTCCTCGGTTTACCATCACTGGTGAGTGGTGCACCATGGCACTATTCCATTTCAAATCCATGCACTCATTTCTACAAGTTGTACGGCACTGTTTCGGCATTTTGGATGGTTGTTGCACCTTGCATCGTAGATGTTGCACCCTATGGATACCGATTCTTCAGAAGGCCTTAACCGTCGGCTCATTTAGAGTTACCAGAGCCATAACAAGTCAAAACAAAGCTATCATTGAGTTCTACGAATTTGACAGCTTTAAGTCATCAATGGATAGTTTCATACCTAAAAAAGGCTATCCGATTCTCATTGGGCCTTGGAAGTTTTTCACCCTTCGTTTTTTTCTCATGTGCATTTTTAAGTTAAAACGGGATTACCGTGGCTAGTCTTCTAATTACCATAGCTTGAGAGTGGTGCACCATGGTACTCTTCCGTTTCAAATCCATGCATCCATTTCTACAAGTCATATGGCATTTTGGAGGGATGTTGCACCTTGCACTGCAGGTTTTGCACCATATGGATACCGATTCTTTGGACGGCCATAACTGTTGGCTCGTTTAGAGTTACGGAAGCCATAACCAGTCAAAACAAAGCTCTTTGTGAGTTCTACGGCTTTGAGAGCTTTAAGCCGTCAATGGATAGTTTCGTACCCATAAAGGCTATCCGAACCACAATCGGGCCTGGTAGTTTTTAACCCTTCGTTTTTTCATTACGTGCATTTTATGTTAAAACATGAACACCGTGGCTGGTCTTCGATTTACCATCGCTGGTGAGTGGTGCACTATGGTACTGTTCCATTTCAAATCCATGCACCCATTTCTACAAGTCATACGGCACTGTTTCGGCATTTTGGATGGATGTTGCACCATGCACCGCAAATGTTGCACCCTATGGATACCGATTCTTCGGACGACTATAACTATTGGTTCGTTTAGAGATACGGAAGCCATAACTAGTCAAAACGAAGCTCTCCTTGAGTTCTATGGCTTTGATAGCTTTAAGCCTTCAATGGACAGTTTCATACCCAAAAAAGCTATCTGAACCTCAATCGGGTCCTGGAAGCTTTTCACCTTTTGTTTTTTCATCACGTGCATTTTTACGTTAAAACGGGATCACCGTGGCTGGTCTTCGATTTACCATCAATGAAGAGTCGTGCACCATGGTAATGTTCCGATTCAAATCCATGCACCCATTTCTACAAGTCGTACGGCACTTTTTCGTCATTTTGAACGGATGTTGCACCTTGCACCGAAGATGTTGCACCCTATGGATACCGATTCTTTGGACGGCCATAACTGTTGGCTCGTTTAGAGTTACGGGAGCCATAACCAGTAAAAACGAAGCTCTCTTTTAGTACTACAGCATTGACCGCTTTAAGCCGTCAATGGATAGTTTCATAACCAAAAAAGGCTACCCGAACCTCAATTGGGCCTCGGAAGTTTTGCACTATTCGTTTTTTCGTCACGTGCATTTTTACGTCAAAGCGGAATCACCGTGGTTGGTCTTCGATTTACCATCACTGGAGTGTGGTGCACCATGGTACTATTCCATTTCAAATCCATACACCTTTTTTATAAATCCTACGACACTGTTTCGTTTCAAATCCATGCACCCGTTTCTATAGTCGTACGACGTTATTTCGGCATTTTGGATGGATGTTGCACCTTGCACCGCAGATGTTGCACCCTATGGATAAGGATTTTTCGGACGGCCATAACTGTTTGCTCATTTAGAGTTACGGGAGTCATAACCAGTCAAAATGAAGCTCTCTATGAGTTCTACGGCTTTGATAGCTTTAAGCGGTCAATGGATAGTTTCATACCAAAAAAGGCTATCCGAACCTCAATTGGGTCTTGGAAGATTTTCACCCTTCGTTTTTTCGTCACATGCATTTTTACGTTAAAATGGGATCACCATGGCTAGTCTACGATTTATTATCGCTGGAGAGTGGTGCACCATGGTACTATTTCGTTTCAAATCGATGCATCCATTTCTACAAGTCATACGACATTTTGAATGGATGTTGCACCTTGCACCACAGACGTTGCACCCTATGGATACCGGTTCTTCGGACGGCCATAGCTGTTGGCCCGTTTAGACTTACGGGAGCCATAACCAGTCAAAACGAAGCTCTCTATTAGTTCTTTAGCTTTTATCGCTTTAAACCGTCAATGTATAGATTCATAACCAAGAAAGGCTATCCGAACCTCGATCGGGCCTTAGAAGTTTTTCATTATTCGTTTTTTCGCCACGCGCATTTTTACTTTAAATGGGATCGCCGTTGCTATTCTTCGATTTACTATCGCTGGAGAGTGGTGCACCATGGTACTCTTCCATGTCGAATCCATGCACCAATTTCTACAAGTTGTACGCTGCTGTTTCGGAATTTTGGATGGATGTTGCACCCTACACCGTAGATGTTGCACCCTCTAGGTAACGATTCTTCGGAACTGTTGGCTCGTTTAGAGTTACGAGAGCCATAACCAGTCCAAACACAGCTCTCTGTGAGTTTTATGGATTTGACATCTTTAAGCCATCAATGGATAGTTTCATACCCAAAAAGGCTATCTGAACCTCAATCGGGCCTCGAAAGTTTTTTGCCCTTCATTTTTTCGTCACGTGCATTTTTACGTTAAAACGGGATCACCATGGTTGGTCTTCAATTTACCATCGCTGGTGAGTGTTGCACCATGATACTGTTTCGTTTCAAATCCATGCACCTATTTCTACAAGTCACATGGCACTGTTTTGGCATTTTGGACGGATGTTGCACCTTGCACCGCGGATGTTGCACCCTATGGATACCGATTTTTCAGACGGCCATAACTGTTGGCTCGTTTCGAGTTATGAGAGCCATAACCAGTCAAAACCAAACTCTCTATGAGTTCTACGGCTTTGACAGCTTCAAGTCATCAGTGGATAGTTCCATAACCAAAAAGGCTATCCGAACATCAATTGGGCCTTGGAAGTTTTTCACACTTTGTTTTTTCCTCATGTGCATTTTTACGTTAAAACGGGATCACCGTGGCTTGTCTTCTATTTACCGTCGCTGGAGAGTGGTTCACCATGGTAACTTCCATTTCAAATCCATGCACCCATTTCTACAAGTCGTAAGGCACTGCTTCGGCATTTTGGGCGGATGTTGCACCTTGCACCGCAAATATTACACCTTATGGATGTCGATTCTTCGGATGGCCATAACTAATGGCTCGTTGAGAATTATGGGATCCATAACCAGGGAAAATGAAGCTCTGTGTGAGTTCTATGGCTTTGACAGCTTTAAGCCGGCAATGGATAGTTTCATACAACAAAAAGGCTATCTAACCTCAATCGGGCCTGGAAAGTTTTTTACCCTTCGTTTTTTCATCATGTGCATTTTTACGTTAAAACGGGATCACCGTGGTTGGTCTTCGATTTACCATTGCTGGTGAGTGATGCACCATGCTACCGTTCTATTTCAAATCAACGCACCCAATTCTACAAATCCTTCGGCACTGTTTCGGCATTATGGACGGATGCTCCACCTTGCACCGCAGATGTTGCACCTTATGGATACTGATTCTTCAGATAGCCATAACTGTTTACTCATTTAGAGTTACGGAAGCCATAACCATTCAAAATGGTGCTCTCTGTGAGTTCTACGGTTTTGAAAACTTTAAGCTGTCAATGGTTAGTTTCATACCCAAAATAGGCTATCCGAACCTTAATCGGGCCTCAAAAGTTTTTTCCCTTCGTTTTTTTGTCACGTGCATTTTTTCATTAAAATGGGATTACTGTGGCTAGTCTTCGATTTACCATCGCTGGTGAGTGGTGCACCATGGTACTGTTCCGTTTCAAATCCATGCACCCATTTCTATAAGTCGTACGACACTGTTTCGGCATTTTGGACGGATGTTGCATCTTGCACCGTAGATGTGCACCCTATGAATACCGATTCTTCATATGGCCATAACTGTTCGCTTGTTTAGAGTTTCGGGAGACAAAACCAGTCAAAACGAAGCTCTCTATGAGTTCTTTGGATTTGGGAGCTTTAAGACGTCAATGGATAGTTTCGTACACAAAAAGTCTATCCGTACCTCAATCGGGCCTCGGAAGTTTTTCAACCTTCGTTTTTTCCTCACGTGCATTTTTACGTTAAATGGGGATCACTGTGGCTGGTCTTCGATTTACCATCGTTGGAGGGCGGTGCACCAGGGCAATCTTCCATTTCAAATACATGAACCCAATTCTATAAGTCGTACGACACTGTTTTGGCATTTTGGACGAATGTTGCACCTTGAACATCAGATGTTGCACCTTATGGATATCGATTCTTCGAACGGCCATAATTGTGTCTCATATAGAGTTACGGGAGCCATTACCGATCAAAACGAAGCTCTGTGCGACTCCTACGGCTTTCATAGCTTTAAGCCATCAATTGGTAGTTTCATACCCAAAAAGGCTATCCGAACCTCAATCGGGTCCCGAAAGTTTTTCACCCTTCGTTTTTTCGTCACGTGCATTTTTACGTTAAAACGCGATCATCGTGGCTGGTCTTCGATTTACCATTGCTGGAGAGTGGTGCACCATGGTATTGTTCCGTTTCAAATCCATGCATCCATTTCTACAAGTCGTACGACACTGTTTCGTCATTTTGGACGGATGTTGCACCTTGCACCGTAGATATTGCACTCAATGGATACCGATTCTTAGGACGGCAATAACTGTTGGCTCATTTAGAGTTACGGGAGCCACAACCAGTCAAAGAGAAACTCTCTATGAGTTCTACGGATTTGACCGTTTTAAGCCGTCAATGGATAGTTTTATAACCAAAAAAGGCTATCCGAACCTCAATCGGGCCTCGAAAGTCTTTCACCATTCATTTTTTGTCACATGCATTTTTACGTTAAAATGGAATCACTATGGATGGTCTTCGATTTACCATCTTTGAAGAGTAGTGCACCATGGTACTCTTCCGTTTAAAATCCACGTGCCCATTTGTATAAGTCGTACTGCACTGTTTTGCTATTTTGGATGGATGTTGCACCTAGCACTACAAATGTTGCACTCAATGGATAATGATTCTTCAGACGGCCATAATGTTGGTTCGTTTAGAGTTACGAGAGTCATAACATTCAAAACGAAGCTCTCTGTGAGTTCTACGGATTTGACAGCTTTAAGCATCAATGGATGTTTCATACCAAAAAAAAGCTATCCGAATCTCAATCGGGTCTCGAAAGTTTTTCACGCTTCGTTTTTTCGTCACATGCATTTTTACGTTAAACGGGATCACCATGGCTGGTCTTCGATTTTCCATCGCTGGATAGTGGTGCACCATGGTACTGTTCCATTTCAAATTCATGCACCAATTTGTACATGTCGTACGGCACTGTTTTGACATTTTGGACGGATGTTGCACCTTGCACCGTAGATGTTACACCCTATGGATACGATTCTTTGGACGGCCATAACAGGTTCCTCGTTTTGAGTTACGGAAGCCATAACTAGTTAAAATGAAGCTCTCTGTGAGTTCTACGGCTTTGATAGATTTAAGCCATCAATGGATAGTTTCATACCCAAAAAAGGCTATCCGAACCTCAATCGGGTCTCGGAAGTTTTCACCATTCGTTTTTTCAACATGTGCGTTTTTACATTAAACGGGATCACCGTGGATGGTCTTCGATTTACCATCGCTGGAGAGCGGTGCACCATGGTACTGTTCCGTTTCAAATCCATGCACCCATTTCTACAAGTCTTACGGGACTTTTTCGGCATTTTGGACGGATGTTGCACCTTGCACCGTAGATGTTGCACCATATGCATACTGATTCTTCGGACGACCATAACTATTGGCTCGTTTAGAATTACGAAAGCCATAACCAGTCAACACGAAGCTCTCTGTGTGTTCTACGGCTTCGACCACTTTAAGCCGTCAATGGATAGTTTCATAACAGAAAAAGGCTATCCGAACCTCAATCGGGCCTCGAAATTTTTTTCGTCACGTGCATTTTTATGTTCAAACGGGATACCTTGACCGGTCTTCGATTTACCAACGCTGGAGAGTGGTGCACCATGGTACTCTCCCGTTTCAAATCCATGCACCTATTTCTACAAGTCGTACGGCACTGTTTTGGCATTTTGGATAGATGTTGCACTTTGCACCGCAGATGTTGCAGCCTACGGATAATGATTCTTCGGACGACCATAATTGTTGGCTCGTTTAGAGTTACGGGAGCCATAACCAATAAAAACAAAGCTCTCTATGAGTTCTACGGCTTTGGCAGCTTTAAGTCGTCAATGGATAGTTTCGTACCCAAAAATGGCTATCCGAACCTCAATCGGGCATCGGAAGTTTTCTCTCTTCATGTTTTCCTCACGTGCATTTTTACGTTAAAATGGGAACATCATGGCAGGTCTTCGATTTACCATCGCTGAAGAGTGGTGCACCAAGGTACTCTTCCGTTTCAAATTTCATGCACCCATTACTACAAGTCGTACGACACTGTTTCGGCATTTTGGACGGATGTTGCACCATGCACCGCAGATGTTGCACCCTATGGATATCGATTCTTCGGACGGCAATAACTGTATGCTCATTTAGAGTTACGTGAGCCGCAACCAATCAAAAAGAAGCTCTCTGTGAGTTCTATAGCTTTGGCTGCTTTAAGCCGTCAATGGATAGTTTTATAACCAAAAAAGGCTATCCGGACCTCAATCGGGCCTTGGAAGTTTTTCACCATTCGTTTTTTCGTCATGTGCATTTTTATGTTAAAACGGAATCATCGTGGCTGGTCTTCGATTTACCATTCTGGAGAGTGGTGCACCATGGTACTCTTCCGTTTCAAATCCATGCACCTATTTGTACAAGTCATACGGCACTGTTTCGATATTTTAGACGGATGTTGCACCTTGCATCGCAGATGTTGCACCCTATGGATAAAGATTCTTCGGGCTGCCATAACTGTTAGCTAATTTAGAGTTGCGGGAGTCATAACCAGTCAAAACGAAGGTCTCTGTGAGTTCTACGGCTTTGACATCTTTATGCGTCATTGGATAGCTTCGCACCCAAAAAAGGCTATCCGAACCTCAATCGGGTCTCGAAATTTTTTCACCCTTCGTTTTTTCATCATGTGCATTTTTACGTTAAAACGGGATCACCGTGGATGGTCTTCGATTTTCCATAGCTGGATAGTGGTGCGCCTTGGTACAATTCCGTTCCAAATCCATGCACCTTTTTGTACAAGTTGTACAGTACTGTTTCGACATTTTGGATGGATGTTGCACCTTGCATCGTAGATGTTGCACCTTGCACCGCCGATGTTGCACCCTATGGATAGATTGTTTGGACGACCATAACTGTTGGCTTGTTTAGATTTACGGGAGCCATATCCAGTCAAAATGAAGCTCTCTGTGAGTTCTACGGCTTTGGCAGCTTTAAACCGTCAATGGATAGTTTCATACCACAAAAAGGCTATCCGAATCTCAATCGGGCCTCGAAAGTTTTTTACCCTTCGTTTTTTCATCTCGTGCATTTTTATGTTAAAACGGGATCACCATAGTTGGTCTTCGATTTACCATCGCTGGTGAGTGGTGCACCATGGTACTATTCCAATTCAAATCCGTGCACTCATTTCTACAAGTCGTACGACACTGTTTCGACATTTTGGATGGATGTTGCACCTTGCATCGCATATGTTGCACCCTATGGATACCGATTCTTCGGACGGCCATGACTGTTGGCTCGTTTAGAGTTACGGGAGCCATAACCAGTCAAAACAAAGCTCTCTGTGAGTTTTACAGCTTTGACAGCTTTAAGCCGCCAGTGAATAGTTTCATACCCAAAAAAGGCTATCCTAACCTCAATCGGGTCCTGAAAGTTTTTCACCTTCCTTTTTTCATCACGTGCATTTTTACGTTAAAACGGGATCACCATGGCTGGTCTTCGATTTACCATCATTGGACAGTGGTGCACCATGGTACTATACCGATTCAAAACCATGCACCCATTTCTATAAGTCTTACGGCACTTTTTCGGCATTTTGGACGGATGTTGCACCCTATGGATACCGATTCTTCGGACGGCCATGACTGTTGGCTCGTTTAGAGTTACGCGAGCCATAACAAGTCAAAACGAAGCTCTCTTTTTGCTCTGTGGTTTTGACTCCTTTAAGCCGTCAAATGGACAGCTTCATAACCAAAAAGACTACCCGAACCTCAATCGGGCCTCGGAAGTTTTTCACCATTCATTTTTTCGTCACGTGCATTTTTACGTTAAAACGGGATCACCGTGGCTGCTCTTCGATTTACTATCGTTGGGGAGTATTGCACCATGGTACTCTTCTATTTTAAATCCACGCACCCATTTCTAAAAGTCGTACGACGCTGTTTCGGCATTTTGGATGGATATTGCACCTTGCACCGCAGATGTTGCACCCTATAGATAACGATTTTTCGGACGGCCATAACTGTTGGCTCGTTTAGAGTTACGGAAGTCATAACTAGTGAAAACGAAGCTCTTTGTTAGTTCTGCGACTTTGACAGCTTTAAGCCGTCAATGGATAGTTTCATACTCAAAAAGGATATCCAAACCTCAATTGGGCCTCGGAAGTTTTCATCCTTCATTTTTTCGTCACGTGAATTTTTACGTTAAAATGGGATCACCGTGGCTGGTCTTTGATTCACCATCGTTGGAGTATGGTGCACCATGGTACTGTTTCATTTTAAATCCATGCACCCATTTATACAAGTCATGCGGCACTTTTTCGGCATTTTGGACGGATGTTGCACCTTGCACCGCATATGTTGCACCGTATGGATACCGATTCTTCGGACGGCCATAACTGTTGGCTCGTTTAGAGTACGGGAGCCATGACCAGTCAAAACGAAGCTCTATGTAAGTTCTACGGGTTTGACTGCTTTAAATCGTCAATGGATAGTTTCATAACCAAAAAAGGCTATCCGAACCTCAATCGGGCCTTAGAAGTATTTCACCATTCGTTTTCTCGTCATGTGCATTTTTACGTTAAAACGGGATCATCATGGCCGGTCTTCGATATACCATGGTACTCTTCCATTTCAAATCCATGCATCAATTTCTACAAGCCGTACGGCGCTGTAACGGCATTTTGGATCGATGTTGCACCTTGCACCGTAGATGTTGCACCCTATGGATAACGATTCTTCGGACGGCAATACCGTTGGCACGTTTAGAATTATGCGAGCCATAACAAGTCAAAACGAAACTCTTTGTGATTTCTATGACTTTGACATCTTTAGGCCATCAATGTATAGTTTCATATCCAAAAAAGGCTATCCGAACCTCAATCGGGCCTCGAAAGTTTTTTACCCTTCATTTTTTCGTCATGCGCATTTTACGTTAAAATAGGATCACCATAACTGGTCGACGATTTACCATCGTTGGTAAGTATTGCACCATGGTACTGTTCCGTTTCAAATCCATGTACCCATTTCTACAAGTCGTACGACACTGTTTCGGTATTTTGGACGAAATGTTGCACCTTGCACCGCAGATCTTGCACCCTATGGATACCAATTCTTCGTACGGCCATAACCGTTGGCTCGTTTACGATTACGAGAGGCATAACCAGTCAAAACAAAGCTCTTTGTGAGTTCTACGGCTTTGATAGCTTTAAGCCGTTAATGGATAGTTCCATCCCCAAAAAAGGCTATCCGAACCTCAATCGGGCCACGTAAGTTTTTCACCCTTCGTTTTTTCCTCACGTGCATTTTTACGTTAAAACGGGATCACTGTGGCTGGTCTTCGATTTACCATTGCTGGAGAGTGGTGCACCATGGCACTCTTCCATTTCAAATCCATGCACCCATTTTTATAAGTCGTACGGCACTGCTTCGGCATTTTGGACGGATGTTGCACATTGCACCGCAGACGTTGCACCGTATGGATACCGATTCTTCGGACGGCCATAACAGTTGGCTCGTTTAGAGTTACGGGAGCCACAACCCACCAAAACGGTCCTCTCTGTGAGTTCTACGGCTTTGACTGCTTTAAGCCTCAATGGATAGTTTCATACCCCGAAAAGGCTATCCGAACCATAATCGGTCCTCGAAAGTTTTTTACCCTTCGTTTTTTCATCACATGCATTTTTACGTTGAAACGGGATCACCATTGTTGGTCTTCGATATACCATCACAGGTGAGTGGTGCGCCATGGTACTGTTCTGTTTGAAATCAATGCACCCATTTCTACATGTAACGACCCGTATTTCGCTACATCGGAAATGAGACATTTCGTTCTTTTAAATTTAAAACGAATTTAAAATTAAATAAAAATGTTATATATAATTAAGAAATAAATTATTCTTATAGTTAATTAATTAGAAAGTATAAATTTGGATTTTAGAATAAATCGACATAAGTTAAGTTTGGTAGTAATAAATAAAGGCTTAAATTTATTTTAAATATTTATTTAAAAAGATAAATATTATTTAAAACATCTAATAAAGATAATAAAAGTATATTAAAAGATTTAAAAGCATGTTAGTAATCGTTTTACAAAAATAACCAAAATTTGTCGCATTTTGTCAAGTTTTACATACACTGTAAAATTTGAGATTTTGATATTAATTAAATATGATTTTAAAATATAAAGAGACTTGTTTTAATTTATTTAAAGAAGTAAAAAGTTCATTTTAAAGTTTGGTTTACTTCAATATATAGCGTAATAAAAACGTCAAATTTTGACTTTAAAATTTGTCGTCAAAAAACACAGTTTTTTACCAAATCAAGTTGTCGACAAGTTGTTGCAAATTTATACATTTTCTAACTTATAAATACAAACATTTAAAACACCTTACAATTAGTCACATCAAAAGGTAAGAAAATATCTAAGATGTTTTCATAAAATAATTAAATAAGCATACTTAAAAGTTAAGTAATTAAAAAGCGAACTTACGATCACCTTTCATCTCCTTACACATAGTTTCCATCAACATTAATGCTTAAGTTATATCACTTATGGAAAAGGAGCAAATGTTATTTTAACATTTTAAAGTGTAAGAAAAAGAGGCAAATATCATTTTATTAAGTACAAACTTACATCCTACCATCATTTCACCATTAATACACTTCTTATCATGTTAAGCAAAAGTGAAAAACTAAGGCAATAGTATTTAGGACATTAGCCACTCAAGCTCCACTTATAAATACAAGCCTAAACCCTTCTATCTTCACTATATTCTCATTCTACAAAATTTCTAAACTCCATTCTCCTCATCTTCCATTTCTTCCTCCTACCTCTCCATTTCCCTTCTATCTTCAAGTTATCATCTTCATACTCCAAACCATCACCTTACACCACCAAAATCAAATCAAACTACCACATATCCACCTCCTACACCCACCTACCCCTTTCAAAACCCCAAGGCCGAGCCCTAAGGACCCAAACCCGAACAACCCTAAGCCAAGCCGAGCCTCACAACCCCCTACAGCCCAAGCCGTGCCCTTCCACACTACCAAACCGAAGCCTACACACTAAGCCCAAAGCTACCTACAAACCATACCCTCCTCCACACTCACATACCCAAGGCCGTACACCTATTCACCTCCAAAAGCTTTCGGCCAAAATTAAAAAATGAAAAAAAGAGAGAAGAAAAGAAAAAGGAACGGAAAACAAAAGCGTTCGGAAGGGAAACGACAAAAAGGTGAGACGTTGGAAATAGCACGTTAGCGAGAGACATAATTCTTATGTTAAAGTTTGATAGAGTGATGATAATTTGGACATCAAATTTCTATTAGTTAAGTAATCCCTTTGTTTAATAAGACCATATTTTAGTAATATGAGATATTGTGGAAAAATAAGTCTCTTTTCATTTAGAAGTGAAATTAAAGTTAAAATGAAAGCGAATTTGAAATTTGAAGTGAAACTGATTTGAAAAGGATAGCTAAATGGAAATTGAAATTGAGATGAACAGTGAAATTAAAATTGAAATCGATTTTGAAAAAGTGAAGTTTCGTTTGAGATTAAATTGAAATTTAAATTGAAATAAGATTTGAAATCTAAGTATTAAATGAGTTTAATTTGAGATTATAATTGAAAGTGAGTTAAAATTGGAACTTAAAATTTAATATTGAAATAATGGGAATGTAATAATATTATAATATGGTAATAGCGAAAATATATATTAAATACTTTAAAAAGTGAAAATATTGATTTAAAATAATTTGTAATGATTTTATAAGTGTTGAAATCCAATTCGATTGGATTTTTTCAAATATTGAAAAATAAGTTAAAACTAGATGCGTCGCGCAACGGTAGTTCGCGATTTCGCGCCGAAAAGTTCAAATGAGTGTATAGAGTGGAATATGGATCGGAATTTTTCGAGATAAGAAGATTTCAGACTATTATATGCATATCTTCTAAACGAAGAAAGAAAATCAAAGTTTTGATAAGCAGATTTTGAAATAAGTCCAAATCAATTTTCCAGAAAAATCGCGCTAGTGCAATTAAGTGACCGTAACAGAAATTTTGTTTAAATGGATGTTTTAATTATGGAAAAATATGGAATAAATTTGATAAATCTATTTAAATGATTTAAAAGAGATTTGGATTGGAAAATATGAATTATCAAATGTTTAAAAGTTGTTTAATTCAAATAAGCTTATTTAGTACTTTCCGCAGCAGTTTTCTGCTGTGAATTCTATAACTTTTGGAATATGAGTTTAAATGTAACGACATTTTCTAGAATAAATTGTTAATGTTTTAAAAAGGATAATTAAGCATTTTGAAAGATAATTTGGAATATTTATAAGCAATTTTAAAATAAAGTTGAAAATCTGAGTATGCGGGAACGACTAGTACATTTGTCCCGCTTGTGAGATCTGGGAAGTTAAAACAAGGTGTTTAACTAAGGTTAGGGATGGAGCAACCAGTGCCTTGAACTTACCTAGCCTATGTTTTCTTTTCTTTGGCGAGGGGTGGAACAGACCGAAAGGAAAGCCTAGATGCTCTTAAAAAAAAGATTCTGTTAAGTTTTCCAAAATAAAAGAGGATTGGTATTATCAAAAAGTTAAGCAATCTCCAAAAATGAATGATTTCTATGATCCTATTTACGTCAAAATGTTTGTTAAGATTGATTTAGGGTTTATCATAAACGATGTCTTAAATAACATTGTTTTTGATCCGTCTAAAAGTTAAAGAATTTGATCAAGAATTAAGTAAGGAAATTTGAGATATTTTCTAAAGAAAAAGAATGAATTTATTAGAAATTATCCTAAGTCAAAAGAAAGGGATTTCGAAATCATCCGAAAAGAACTAAAGTGAAAAGAGACATAATAAATCATGTATGCTCATATTCACTTTTTATCGATAATTGAATTTCGAAGGAACCGGGGTCGGATTTGGGTAGATCCCATCTGAAAACCACTTCGAACCAATTTATACGTTCGAAGGTGAAGACATGTTGAAGATGATGATTATTGAAGACCGTGGATCTTCATAGCGTGAGGACTGCTTGTTGACTTGCTCTGGGTAGCTCCCGAGTTATATATAGCAGTCGTCTCCTCGTTGTGGAGATTTTTCGGATTGCAAGGACTACTCGCTACTAGTGGTCGTAGGAAAGTGCCTTCGGTTTGTCCTGTTCCTGGACAACTTGTATGGACGTTTGTATGACATTGCATTTCTAAAGATTACGTATATTGTTTTTTACAAACGTACATCAGTGGTGGCGGAGAAGGCAACTTCTCTTAGCTGAACACCCTCCTTGAGACGTACAAGCTCAAGGGTTTTACTTTTGTGGAAGGCAATTAGTAGTTAAACGGAAATGGCAATGTGGCATTCAAAGATGTGATATGTGCTTTGTGAAAAGGTAATCGTAGCCTCAAGCCTCATCAAACCGGAAATGACTGAAACAGGATTAGATCAGCAAGGCTAAGTGGGTCATTTCCAAATAGGGTTTGATCATCCCTTTCTAGATATATTTCTGCCCGCTATGACGTTCGGGGTGTATATTAATGTGGTGTATGGAAAACGAGCGCTCGGTTAAAGGTCGGTAACGACCGGGGGATGACATATTCGGTACTATCTAGTTACAGAGGTAGGCCGGTCTTGTGTTGGCAGAGGATCCTTTATGATGGTCCTCGGGACATCCATCTAGAGGTGTACCCCTTCGGATGGTAGATCCTGCGCCTGGTCATTTGTATGGAAATCCATTTTCCAATAAGAACCTACTGACTTGATTGTAAACCTATTATATTGGAATTTAATCATTGTAACAATTTCGTCTAAGATTAATAAGTTTATTTGCAAATGTTTGCAAAGAATGTCATTAGAATAATATCAAACGTTTTGATATAAAAGTGTTTTAGTTATCATAAGGTAAATACCCGTCCGTGTTTATGTGTGGGCGTGGTCTTATGAGATACTCTTTATTTCAAAGGATTTTATCCAAAAGCTGATATTTGACAATGTCATTTATTACTGAGTTTTTCTCACGCTGGTATATCAAGCCTGATCTGGGTATTTTCAATACTCGGGTCAGATCCGAGTAGTTTCAGGATAGTCGAAGATAGTTGGAGTTTTCAGAGGAGAGCTGGAGATATTCATCGACATATGGACATATTCTATTATCCGCTTTGTTTATTGAGGTTCGTGCATGATAGGGGGTTCTTGCTTCTTGTTAGGTAGCGAACGGATGAATCTTACTCCTACATGTCCCTGAGATCGAGTGTTGAAGGGTTGATTTCAGTCGAGAGGCTGGCCGTAAAAGCAAAGCGTGAGGTACCAGTGTAAGCTACGGCGGAAAGTGGCCATTGTCGATGGTTGAAAAGCCTAGAACTTTACATTTGGTATCAGAGCTGAAGGTTAAGCGAGAACCTTGGCTTTGTTATGGATAAAGTCTCATTAGAGATAGGATTAGTAATATCGTAGGATGAGTAACTCATTAGAGATAGGGCTAGTAACATCCTAGAATGAGTTATGAGAGTATTATACATATGAGCGCGTATTTGTTAATTTTATAAAAAAATTTTTTTTAAAGAAATTGATAGATGAAATAATTTTACCTTAGCTTTATATTACAAATATTAAAGGAGATATCATTATTTTTAGGTTAGAAATTAAGGATTGATTGTAATTTTGCTTAGCAAAACTAAAATATGAATATCTTGTGATTAGAATTGCACAATTTGACTATAAGATATTCCATATAGAATAAATTATTTGAAAGCTAGAATTTAGAATTTTGATCATATACCCCTAGACCTTTAGTTATTAAGAAATAATAATGATTAAGTGATTATCATAATGGATGGATTTAAAAGCTAAGTACAAATATCTTGTGAATTAAAATTCACAATTTGACTGTAAAATATTTGATGATAATATTCAAGCTACAAGTTGTAACTAGAGAAAGTAAAGAGAAAATGTACACATAGAAAAAAAAATTGTTATCAATAAAATAGAAAAAGATAATCCAAAATTGAAATTTTGGGTAAATATAATATGAAAGGGTAAGTTCTATAACTTATAAAGGAGTTAAGTCAATTTGGAATTTAGACACTTTGATTAGGTTAAAAATTAAAGTGAAATTTAGGAAAAAGAGATATAAGAAATATCATTCTAATATAAAAATTTGAATTAATGATACATTTAGGGTAACATTTGTAATTCAAAATGAAGTAAGAATAGAAGTGGATATTTTTGAATAATATGGTTAATAGGTTGATTGTTGGATGAAAATTTTAAATAACAAATACCACATGAATTAAGTTTCATAAATTTGACTATAAGGTATTTGATGGATTTAAGATTAAGAAAATTGATTTAGAAAATGAATAGGTAAATAAGGTAAGTAGTTAATCATAGAATCAGTGAGAAAAAGGTGTACACTTAGTAAGTTGTCTTATTAATATATGGATTGGATAAATAATATTAGCTAAATGAAAACCTTAGGTAAAGAAAACTTAGGGTTGAGTTTTATAACTTATTAATTTGAGATAATAGTAGAGTTCCATATTAGTTAAATACCTAGTTGAAGTAATAACAATTTAAAGTTTGGGGATATGTATACATACTCTTAGGAAGTAAAGATATATTATACAAGTTTAAGTAATACTTGTATGCTTAAGTAATAATGGATTTAGTAAAGAAAGTAAACTTTTGTGAAACAAACTTGGATTAATAGAAATTTTAAAGAAATGTATTAGGTAAAGATAAATGTGAATAAGTACATAAGTTAAACATAGATCATTTCAGCACATGAATTTTGCTCTAAGATTTGAGAACATAACTTTGAGGTGTTTACACCAATCCGAAAAAGGATTTACCACTCGATTCTTGACAGCGAGCATTGATGAGAGTTTACGATTATGTACACGAGTTTTCTATCATAGTTGAGAGCTATGCAAGGAAAGCAAGGGTTTGTGATCGAGAAGTCTGATCAAAGTACGCAATAGAAAATCGGAGGATCGATACTAGTTCGGAGGTAAAGTTGTGGATTTGAATAATAGATCGAATCAAATATCACATATAGTATGATATTTTGGGTCTGTCTACTTAGTAGTTGGATGGTTATCTTTAAAAGTAGGCACTAAGATATAGTGGTTGAACTTATGTTTTGATAGATGTAAAATTATATAGACCTCAGTTATAGTACATGCTCAGGACAGAGGATGAGTTATGTGGATGTATTCATTTATGTTGATATAGTATCAATGGGATTGTTTTTGGATGTATAGTCTTGTTTGGTTGTTTTATATTCTATCTTAAATGTGCATTATGCACTAGGATGAGAGGATAAAACTTTGACTTGATGTATATATAACCGTAAATACGTGATAGATACTCAGGTTAATGTGGGGAATCTTTGTATGCATGTTTGGCATCATTTGTTTTAGCGTTATTATGATATCGACCTTCTTCTTTTCTATCATCAGTGGAAATAATTCAAATTATTTGAGGATATGAGTATGAGATAGATTCCTTTATCTAACTTTTATTTCGAGGACGAAATGCTTTTAAGTATCAGAGAATGTAACAACCCGTAATTTCGCTACTTCGGAAATGAGAGATTTCATTCGTTTTAAATTTAAAACGAAATTAAAACTTAAATAAAAATGTTATATATAATTAAGAAATCAATTATTCTTATAGTTAATAAATTAGAAAGTATAAATTTGGATTGTAGAACAAATCGACAAAAGTTAAGTTTTGTTAATAATAAATAAAGGCTTAAATGAATGAATTTAAATATTTATTTAAAAAGGTAAATCTTATTTAAAACATCTAATAAAGATAATAAAAGTATATTAAAAGATTTAAAAGTATGTTAATAATCGTTTTACAAAAATAACCAAAATTTGTTGCATTTTGTCAAGTTTTACATACACTGTAAAATTTGAGATTTTGATATTAATTAGATATGATTTTAAAATATAAAGAGACTTGTTTTAATTTATTTAAAGAAGTAAAAAGTTCATTTTAAAGTTTGGTTTACTTCAATATATCGCTTAATAAAAACGTCGAATTTTGACTGTAAAATTTGTCGTCAAAAAACACCATTTTTAACCAAAACAAATTGTCTACAAGTATTTGCAACTGATACATTTTCTAACTTATAAATACAAACTTTTAAAACACTTTACAATTAGTCACATCAAAAGATAAGAAAATATCTAAGATATTTTCATAAAATAATTAAATAAGCATACTTAAAAGTTAAGTAATTAAAAAGCAAACTTACCATCACCTTTCATCGCCTTACACATACTTTCCATCAGCATTAATGCTTAAGTTATATCACTTATGGAAAAGGAGCAAATGTTATTTTAACATTTTAAAGTGTAAGAAAAAGAGGCAAATATCATTTCATTAAGTACAAACTTACATCCTACCATCATTTCACCATTAATACACTTCTTATCATGTTAAACAAAAGTCAAAAAGTAAGGCAAGCGTATTTAGGACATTAGCCACTCAAGCTCCACTTATAAATACAAGACTAAACCCTTCTTTCTTCACTACATTCTCATTCTACAAAATTTCTAAACTCCATTCTCTTTCTCTTCCATTACTTCCTCCTACCTCTCCATTTCCCTACTATCTTCAAGTTATCATCTTCATACTCCAAACCATCACCTTACACCACTAAAACCAAGACAAACTACCACATACCAACCTCCTACACCCGCCTACCCGTTGCAAAACCCAAGGCCGAGCCCTAAAGACCCAAACCCGAGCAACCCTAAGCCAAGCCGAGCCTCACAACCCCTTACACCCCAAGTCGTGCCCTTCCATACCACCAAACCCAAGCCTACACACTAAGCCCAAAGCCACCTACAAACCATACCCTCCTCCACACTCACATACCCAAGGCCATACACCCATTCCCCTCTAAAAGCTTTCGGCCAAAATAAAAAAAAAAAGAGAAGAAAAGAAAAAGGAAAGGAAAACAAAAGCTGTAACCACCCGCCGTTCTGACTGCCCCAGTCGGTAATTAAACCAACTTGAGACATTCAAAATGACGGATTGTTATTCAGTTTATAGAGTTTAAACAGAAACAGCCCCAGAATCACAGACTTTCATATATTTTACATTAAATGAATTTTCTTACATATATCAGAGTTTATACAATGCATTAAATTTAATACAGCGGAATATTTCTTTTAAGTACAAAAATTCTGAAAACTGAAGTAAAGCTTTAATCCCCCTCTCTCTAACTTCGCTGCGAGAAAATCTTCAAGCTGTAAAAATACTCGGTCTGACCCGAGTATTACATTCAAAAGAAAATAATACCCAGGTCAGTCTAATTCAAACTCAGTTTATTAGTGCATAGAGACAATAATAATCAAACAATCAATTAGATGACAGTCAAAGATAAATTCACCTATCTGACCCTTTAACAAGAAATCGGATAACGGTAAATATAACACTTAACAGTGTTACAACAATAAATCAGCAGATTTAAATTTTCAACACAGATAGATAGGAGGATTATTAATGAATGAAAATTTAGAAAACAACAGAATTGCCAAAAACAGCAATTAACAACAAAATCATCAATTTTAAATCAAATCAATTCAAACAATTGATATATCATTTAAAACATCAATATCGATTGGCTGCAGTGCACGCACGCGTGCACTGCCTCGCCAATACAGTGAGGAAATACACAAAAGCTCTATGAAAGCTCATAGACGAACATAGGGTCAAACCCAAGAAGAAGTCGGGTTCAACACAAATGAAATTCTAATAAAAATCGCAACGCGAACACGAGGTCAAACCCGAGCGTTTGAGCTGGATTCAACACAAGTACAAAATCAGACAGCAAACTACATGTTGAACAATATGCAGAAGTGACCAAAGTCAAAACAAAATCAGGTTGAATAGAGGCTACAAGTAGTGAACTGAACACACATGAACAATGCAAGTGATAAATGGGGTGTTCAATGTAACATGGAGTAATCAGGACATGAATGCAGTAGTGCACCGGTCAGTGCAAACTACTCTGACAACAAGTATGACTGGGATGCATACATGAACAAGAGATCAAGTTATAGCAAGGCAAGTGCAGACTCAAGTGATGAAGCACGGAAATGATGCAACATGGAACTGCACATGGCAGTGATGCACAAATGAAAATGCAACATGGAATTGCAGAAATACGACAGGTATATCATTGTGAAACTGGACAGTAACGTCAAAATGCATGAACAAAACATGCACATGAAGGCACGCAACAGGCAACCTAATACAACAGGGCCAAAGTCCAGACTGCAACTACACCAAAATGAAGACTTAAATGGAACCTGACCAACCAACATACTATGCAGGTTCAACAAAATAACGGCACAAAGAAATAAAGTGAAGTGGCCGAGATTAAAAATTTACAAAGATTCAACTGTAAAGAGTTCAACTGTAACAGCTGAGTTTTTTCTTTTTTTTTTAAAACATCATCAAGCACTAGGCATTTTTCAAATCAAAGACCATAGCCTCAAACTAGACTAGAAATCAGTTCAACACTGAACATAGGCAGAGTGAAAAGACTGTTGGCATGAAATGCAACTCAAGCTAATATAAATGGGAACCATACTACATGTACCAAACCAGGGGAGCAACAGAGGCAGGCTAAACAAAGTCAAATGGGCTGCCAATATACAACTCAGGTCAGTGACCACTTCAAATGGGCAGGCCACAAGGCAACAAAGGCAACACAACAAGATCAAGTAAATATCCAGCATATACAATGACAACCAAGTAATATATGCATGAAGTGAAGTTGAAACAGAATCAATTAAATGGAACTGGAAATGCAAAGGTGGATCGAAAAAAAATCTAAGTTCATATACAATTTAAACAGTTGGCTACAGGTTAATAAAATGACCAATTTGCAAACATAAATTGCCAAACCAATATACAACTTCGTTTTCTAAACTTGATGTAGAAAATATGCATAAGCATGAATGCTTAGTTGTATCTGCATATTAAATAGGCAAACAGAAGTTGTAGTGCAACTACAAAATGCTCACTTATCTCTAAAATTCAATGCAAACACTACATAGCCGTATGGACAGTAAATGCAACTTATTACAACGAGTTACAGTATGACACAAATGCTTAAAGTAACTTGAAATCATTGATATTAAGTCACACTGAGCACAGGTATGCATGAGTATAGAAAACTTATTTGGATATCCAAATGCAGACCCAAGTGACACATGCTACAGCCGAGACACAAGATATGCAAACAAAGTATGCGGTGATAACAAGATTCAAGCTTAAGTAAAATAATTGAATCAGGGGAGCACTTATATGCATATATCCGAGCAACTGAAGTGTAACTGCAAATAAGATATGCATAGGTACAAAGACAACATGATGCAATGCAACAGCATACTAGATGAAACCAAACTGCACTAATTCAAGTACTACAAATCAAAGAAACAAACCCGACTAGCTCAGTGAATTAAGTGAGGCCACAAGTGTACAGTCCTCCAGAGAACTCATGTATATAAATACCACTTGCAACAGATCCATATCTTTGGATTTAAGAGAGAACAAAAATTACTCACAGTATATTTTTTTTTCTTCTTTTATTTGGATCTTGCAATTCGAACATAAATTGTTCAAACATCAAACTAAATCAAAACTCAGGTAAGCAACTGAATCATTAGGTAACAGTGGTTTCAAAGCAATTCAGACAAAAATCAAACTTTTTTTTTCTTTCGAAAACGAAGATAATGTAGTCAGAGTAACATGGAGTGATACCCGACCACACAATCAAGCATGTTGAAAAATCAAAAATGGCCAAGATGAACAAGATCAATGTGAAGGCCGAAGTTAAAGGAAATTGATGCCATGAAAATCGGTAAGCGAGCATCACAAAATTTAGTCTGCAATAATTTTTTTTTTCTTTTAAACCAAATACATCAATCTCAAACATCAAGCCGCAAGAAGGATGCAAGTTCGAAACAAAGTCAAGCCAAAGCCAGAAATTCACGAAATCAAAAATGGCCGAGAATACTCAAGTGAAAATTTTAATTAAGTGGGTACAACAAAATTCAAGGGCTTCGAATTTTTATGCAAGCAGTAAAGTGAATTACAAGTGAGTGAATAACACCACTTCAATCGAAACCAAAGCCGATGAGAACGAAATCAACATTAAAATCCAAACAATCAGAGGAAATCACTAAATCGCAAAAATTAACATAGCTAGACAGTTTAAATTTAGATGTGAGTAAATTTAATTACTCACCTTACGTCGACAAGGAGCACGCGAGCTTGAAGACGAATGAACAGGAGGACGCGAGCGAAGTTGACGAAGGAAGAATCGAACTCGAACGAAGTTGTCGCCGGCGCCTTCAATTTTGAATAACCCTAATTTTGGAAGGGGGACGAAGAACTCGTGGCCGCCATTTTTTTCATTTCCTTTTTCGTTTCTTTATTTTTTTTTGTATGAAATATGAAATGATGGAGGGAGGGCGAAAATAAAAAGAAGAGACAGCGTACGCGATGACAAGCATACAGAGTAGGGTGGCTGAAGGTACGCGATTTTTTTCCAGAGGTGATACCATTTTTTTCTTTTTAACTTGTAGGGTGGCTGCATTTAATACCAAGGTACAATGCTTTATAATTTTTTTTGTTTCTTATTCAAAAGCTTATGCACATTATTTCGGCTGATGAGATAAAGTGTTGTGTACTAGAGATCTTGTATTAATTGCTACTTTGTCTTGTTTCATGTTTACAAAGTAATCCATATTTCAAAGATATTTACGTCTTTCATAAATCCCAATTCAAATTTAAATCCAAATTATTTTTCTTCTAAGTCATTAGTTCGAATTTCGATTACAAATTTAATATTCAATTTCAACTCCAAAGTTAAATTCAAATTTTTATTCAACTTTTAATAGATTAAATTCTAAAATTTAATCGCCAAATTCATAGTTATATTGGAAATTCAATTTAAATTATCATTCAAATATTTAAAATTAATTAAATATTTTCAATTTAAATTGTTCAAAATTCAGGATCGTTACAATCTTCCCTCCTTAAAAGAATTTCGTCCCGAAATTACAAGTAAGGAAAAATGATTGTTAAAATTTCACTAATATTTATACCCTACTCAATTTTATCAAGTTTGAAACTTATTAAAAATAAATAAATAAGTATAGGATTCATTCCATTTGTTTTATTGATTTCTACAATCAAGACGCAAAAGTCTTTTACTAAAGTTTTCAACTTACAATACTCAAATTTAAATTTGAAATTCTTCATTTAAGAAATTTACATAGTATAACTTTTCCAAAGCTGTGGACTTTCAAAACATTTCAAAAATCCTCTTCCTTAGTTTATTAGGTTGGAATTATGCAATTTTTAATTCCAGATTATTGATTTGCCATCTAAAGTTTGAAAATACTTGCTAACTCGAAATTTAACAAGTCTATTGTCGTTCTTACAGACTTTAGGCATACGCTGGCCAGGCGTAGGACTAAAAATCTCTAAGTACTAAATATACTTGCTTCAATTCCCAGTGAAAATACTTTTAAAAATTCTTTTAAAAAAAATGTATATGGAAAGCACGTTCCCCCATGGATCACAGTTTACCCGGCGGTTCCGCTACTATCCCAGTAGAATCGCTTGTAAACTATAGATTTCACATCTCTTGAATTTCGCCATGGTTGTTGCATAGATCGCGGTTTACACGGCGGTTACGCTACTATCCCAGTAGAGTCGCTTGTAAACCTAGGCATCTCGCCTCTCAAATTACGCTATTTCATATCATCTAGATCGCGGTATACCCGGCGGTTACGCTACTATCCCAGTAGAGTCGCTTGTACCCATAGGCATCTCGTCCCTCGAATTCCGCTAGTTCCCGATCCCAAACACGATGATCCATCGTGGGGGATTTTAGTCCGAATGGACATTCCACATATGGAAATTCAACGTAGCTACGAATTTCAAATGGACACTCATATCGAGTTCCAATACCTTCACCAATTTTCAAATGGAAGGAACTTTTCCATATCCTCAGTTTGAAAAACATAATATCATACATACATAGTACTTCATTTCATAGTTCGTACATATCATACTCATGTACTTGCATAAGTTTTCCATAACAATTTCTTTCCAAACTAATGGTTTTCGAATTTATCGTATTCTCATATATACGTTCTGAAAACCACAATATTTCATATCCATAACAAATAGAGGATTCACAAATTTTCCATTTCATTATCCATTTCAAATTTTCCTCTAAGTCGATTTGAAAATTTAAGGTTATTTCAAACCCAATTCACATTCATAATTCAATTTATTATCGACTTCACATTCGATTTGGATTTCACGTTACATCGTCAATTCTCAACACATAATTGATTTCTACCGATATATAACCTCTAAGCTCGTATGTCTCAGAGAAGGGTGTTAAGCTAAAAGAATAAATTCTCCGCCACCAACAGATATATATTTAATAGAGATCAATTGATATGTCATCAATTCACAATGTTAGACAACAATCCAAATCGACTATCCAAAATTCAAAGCTCAACTTATATTGTTTTTGGTGTCAAAGTTAAACTCAATTTAACTCAAGATTCAATCATTTCTGAAAATTTCCAAGTTGAACTAATTGTTTATATTTCTCAAAATAATATCTTTACAAGATATATAATTTTCACACTTAGCCATTTGAAACAAATTACAAATATTCATTTTTCAATTTATCTTCAAAAGATAACATTTTAACCCTTTCACTTCATATTGGAAAATATTTCCATACTTATTCAATAATAAGTAATTCACAAATCCATTTATTTTCAACACTTTGAAAATATTCGATATACTTAAACCAAAATCAAGTATATATTTCATTCTTAAAGGAAATCGTTCTTTAAACACATTAACTTGAGTCAAAACGAATGTTGCGTAAAACATCGTTACGACGACCCAAAATCACTAGTATAGGGATTCGAATTTAAGATAGATATATAAATCCCAATACTAAATAAAACATTTCCTTTTGGAAATCATTTACTATAACAATAGTGTTATAGTCCACCATTTCCTTTTATTTCTCGAAAACGTCTATTTCAACAATAAATGTTGAAATCTATGCTTTCGATTCTTAACACATTTTAAAACAACTTCAAATGGATTAACTTCATTTCATAATATTGCTTCCCCAAAACATTGCCATTTAAGTTTTTCAACTTCGACTTAATTCATAGTTTGAATTCCGCATACATTTCACAATATTGGTTTTAAACCGACTTCAAACTTTCCAATATTAAGTTTTCCATTTAACTTGATTCTCTGCCCGTTCAAGTTCAAATTCATCACTGAATCAATTAAATCTATTATGGATTTTCATATTGACAGATATCAAATTTGAAATCTAAATCCCATTTGAACTTTGCATTTACTTTCTATTTCCAAAATAGTCAACTAGTTCTTTAGTAAATTAACCATTCATCGACTTGGTTCCATTAGATTTATATCTCCACATTAACTATTTTAGACATTAGTCTAAACTTGAAATATAAGCTTTTACATCAAAACTAGTTTGATTCATACAGTTAAGTTGACAAATAAATTTCCTATCAAAATTTTGAAATCCTTATTAGCAAAGGTCGGATTATTCAATCATTTTCCCAAGACATATCCGTTTGATTTAATAATATATTCACTGTCCAAAATTGTGAATAAAATTCCCAACCAACTTTTATTATCACAATATTTAACTTAAAGGATAATTCGCTGTCCAAAATCGCGAATATATCTCCTTTAATTAATAACTTCTATGTTTCATTTATCAAATTCAATTGGTTTCGAATTTATAAACAATCTTTACAAATTCCACTTCTATTCATAAGACTTCGTTTCATAATCTCCTTTATTAATTCAATTCAATTTATATAACTTAGTTATATACCAAAAGTCCATATTATAAGTTAAGTACTTATAATCCATTTATTTACTAAATCATTCTTCACAACATTAGAAATCAATTTTCAAAAGAATTCAAAATCAAATTCTCAAGTTATAATTCAATTATTCTCTTGGTTATAACCAAATCAACATGTCCTTTTATTTCCCAATTATTACTTTGGAGATATTTAAAATATTCGTTTTAAACCAATTTAAACCAATTCGTTAATTCACTTAACTTATATTTCATTTTTCATAAATCTCAACAATTCGATAATGAGTTCTCAAATGATCGAGACTCAAATCTAAGGAGACCTCACCGAAGAGAACTATCGCAAACCTAAATTTAGAGAGGGGAATTTCCAAAAAAAGATTTGAATTTTCAAAATACCTTTTATTTTTCAAAGAAAACAATTTCGTACTTATTTTAAATTTGAAAAACGTTTTTCTTTAAAGTGATCTTAGTAACTATTCATATTAAACATCATAAACTGAGCTTTGTGTAAACCAAAGCTCTGATACCACTTTTGTAACGACCCGCCGTTCTGACCGCCCCCAGTCGGTAATTAAACCAACTTGAGACGTTCAAAATGACGGATTGTTATTCAGTTTATAAAGTTTAAACAGAAACAGCCCCAGAATCACAGACTTTCATATATTTTACATTAAATGAATTTTCTTACATATATCAGAGTTTATACAATGCATTAAATATAATACAGCGGAATATTTCTTTTAAATACAAAAATTCTGAAAACTGAAGTAAAGCTTTAATCCCCCTCTCTCTAACTTCGCTGCGAGAAAATCTTCAAGCTGTAAAAATACTCGGTCTGACCCGAGTATTACATTCAAAAGAAAATAATACCCAGGTCAGTCTAATTCAAACTCAGTTTATTAGTGCATAGAGACAATAATAATCAAACAATCAATTAGATGACAGTCAAAGATAAATTCACCTATCCGACCCTTTAACAAGAAATCGGATAACGGTAAATATAACACTTAACAGTGTTACAACAATAAATCAGCAGATTTAAATTTTCAACACAGATAGATAGGAGGATTATTAATGAATGAAAATTTAGAAAACAATAGATTGCCAAAAATGGCAACTAACAACAAAATCATCAATTTTAAATCAAATCAATTCAAACAATTGATATATCATTTAAAACATCAATATCGATTGGCTGCAGTGCACGCACGCGTGCACTGCCTCACCAATACAGTGAGGAAATACACAAAAGCTCTATGAAAGCTCATAGACGAACATAGGGTCAAACCCAAGAAGAAGTCGGGTTCAACACAAATGAAATTCCAATAAAAATCGCAACGCGAACACGAGGTCAAACCCGAGCGTTTGAGCTGGATTCAACACAAGTACAAAATCAGACAGCAAACTACATGTTGAACAATATGCAGCAGTGACCAAAGTCAAAACAAAATCAGGTTGAATAGAGGCTACAAGTAGTGAACTGAAAACACATGAACAATCCAAGTGATAAATGGGGTGTTCAATGTAACATGGAGCAATCAGGACATGAATGCAGTAGTGCACTGGTCAGTGCAAACTACTCTGACAACAAGTATGACTGGGATGCATACATGAACAAGAGATCAAGTTATAGCATGGAAAGTGCAGACTCAAGTGATGAAGCACAGAAATGATGCAACATGGAACTGCACATGGCAGTGATGCACAAATGAAAATGCAACATGGAATTGCAGAAATACGACAGTTATATCATAGTGAAACTGGACAGTAATGTCAAAATGCATGAACAAAACATGCACATGAAGGCACGCAACAGGCAACCTAATACAACAAGGCCAAAGTCAAGACTGCAACTACACCAAAATGAAGACTTAAATGGAACCTGACCAACCAACATACTATGCAGGTTCAACAAAATCACGACACAAAGAAATCAAGTGAAGTGACCGAGATTAAAAATTTACAAAGATTCAACTGTAAAGAGTTCAACTGTAACAGCTGAGTTTTTTCTTTTTTTTTTCTTTTTAAACATCATCAAGAACTAGGCATTTTTCAAATCAAAGACCATAGCCTCAAACTAGACTAGAAATCAGTTCAACACTGAACATAGGCAGAGTGAGAAGACTGTTGGCATGAAATGCAACTCAAGCTAATATAAATGGGAACCATACTACAGGTACCAAACCAGGGGAGCAACAGAGGCAGGCTAAACAAAGTCAAATGGGCTGCCAATATACAACTCAGGTCAGTGACCACTTCAAATGGGCAGGCCACAAGGCAACAAAGGCAAGACAACAAGATCAAGTAAATATCCAGCATATACAATGACAACCGAGTAATATATGCATGAAGTGAAGTTGAAACAAAATCAATTAAATGGAACTGGAAATGCAAAGGTGGATCGAAAAAAAATCTAAGTTCATATACAATTTAAACAGTTGGCTACACGTTAATAAAATGACCAATTTGCAAACATAAATTGCCAAACCAATATACAACATCGTTTTCTAAACTTGATGTAGAAAATATGCATAAGCATGAATGCTTAGTTGTATCTGCATATTAAATATGCAAACAGAAGTTGCAGTGCAACTACAAAATGCTCACTTATCTCTAAAATTCAATGCAAACACTACATAGTCGTATGGACAGTAAATGCAACTTATTACAACGAGTTACAGTATGACACAAATGCTCAAAGTAACTTGAAATCATTGATATTAAGTCACACTGAGCACAGGTATGCATGAGTATAGAAAACTTATTTGGATATCCAAATGCAGACCCAAGTGACACATGCTGCAGCCGAGACACAAGATATGCAATAAAGTATGAGGTGACAACAAGATTCAAGCTTAAGTAAAATAATTGAATCAGGGGAGCACTTATATGCATATATCCGAGCAACTGAAGTGTAACTGCAAATAAGATATGCATAGGTACAAAGACAACATGATGCAATGCAACAGCATACTAGATGAAACCAAACTGCACTAATTCAAGTACTACAAATCAAAGAAACAAACCCGACTAGCTCAGTGAATTAAGTGAGGCCACAAGTGTACAGTCCTCCAGAGAACTCATGTATATAAATACCACTTGCAACAGATCCATATCTTTGGATTTAAGAGAGAACAAAAATTACTCACAGTATATTTTTTTTCTTTTATTTGGATCTTGCAATTAGAACATAAATTGTTCAAACATCAAACTAAATCAAAACTCAAGTAAGCAACTGAATCATCAGGTAACATTGGTTTTAAAGCAATTTAGACAAAAATCAAACTTTTTTTTTCTTTCGAAAACGAAGATAATGTAGTCAGAGTAACATGGAGTGATACCCAACCACACAATCAAGCATGTTGAAAAATCAAAAATGGCCAAGATGAACAAGATTAGTGTGAAGGCCGAAGTTAAAGGAAATTGATGCCGTGAAAATCAGTAAGCAAGCATCACAAAATTTAGTCTGCAATAATTTTTTTTTCTTTTAGACCAAATATATCAATCTCAAACATCAAGCCGCAAGAAGGATGCAAGTTCGAAACAAAGTCAAGCCAAAGCCAGAAATTCACGAAATCAAAAATGGCCGAGAATACTCAAGTGAAAATTTTAATTAAGTGGGTACAACAAAATTCAAGGGCTTCGAATTTTTATACAAGCAGTAAAGTGAATTACAAGTGAGTGAATAACACCACTTCAATCGAAACCAAAGCCGATGAGAACGAAATCAACATCAAAATCCAAACAATCAGAAGAAATCACTAAATCGCAAAAATTAACATAGCTAGACAGTTTAAATTTAGATGTGAGTAAATTTAATTACTCACCTTACGTCGACGAGGAGCACGCGAGGTTGAAGACGAACGAACAGGAGGACGCGAGCGAAGTTGACGAAGGAAGAATCAAACTCGAACGAAGTTGTCGCCGGCGCCTTCAATTTTGAATAACCCTAATTTTGGAAGGGGGACGAAGAACTCGTGGCCGCCATTGTTTTCATTTCCTTTTTCGTTTCTTTATTTTTTTTTCATATGAAATCTGAAATGATGGAGGGAGGGCGAAAATAAAAAGAAGAGACAGCGTACGCGATGGCAAGCGTACAGAGTAGGGTGGCTGAAGGTACGCGATTTTTTTCAAAGGTGATACCATTTTTTTCTTTTTAACTTGTAGGGTGGCTGCATTTAATACCAAGGTACAATGCTTTATAATTTTTTTTATTTCTTATTCAAAAGCTTATGCACATTATTTCGGCTGATGAGATAAAGTGTTGTGTACTAGAGATCTTGTATTAATTGCTACTTTGTCTTGTTTCATGTTTACAAAGTAATCCATATTTCAAAGATATTTACATCTTTCATAAATCCCAATTCAAATTTAAATCCAAATTATTTTTCTTCTAAGTCATTAGTTTGAATTTCGATTACAAATTTAATATTCAATTTCAACTCCAAAGTTAAATTCAAATTTTTATTCAACTTTTAATAGATTAAATTCTGAAATTTAATCGCCAAATTCATAGTTATATTGGAAATTCAATTTAAATTATCATTCAAATATTTAAAATTAATTAAATATTTTCAATTTAAATTGTTCAAAATTCAGGATCGTTACAAAAGCGTTCGGAAAGGGAACGGCAAAAAGGTGAGACGTTGGAAATAGCATGTTAGCGAGAGTCGGAATTCTTACGTCAAAGTTTGACGGAGTGGATATGAGGTAAGAAATTCTCACCTCTTTTTGAATTATATTGATTATCATGCTTACTTATTATGTTAGACAATCACTATTTGATGATATGAATGTTTGGTTGATTGTTTGAATATGTTGGATAATCCGTAGTAATGTTAAGACATTTACCATTTTGGATATGTTAGTGTTATATTATAGTTGTATGGTTGTGATGATAATTTGGACATCAAATTTCTATTAGTTAAGTAATCCCTTTGTTTAATAAGACCATATTTTAGTAATATGAGATATTATGGAAAAATAAGTCTCTTTTTATTTA
The DNA here is from genome assembly GCA_030765085.1 of Allium cepa. NCBI lineage: Eukaryota > Viridiplantae > Streptophyta > Magnoliopsida > Asparagales > Amaryllidaceae > Allium > Allium cepa. The sequence continues at coordinate 382,698,940 of CM060929.1, read as the reverse complement.
GAAGTGAAATTAAAGTTAAAATGAAAGAGAATTTGAAATTTGAAGTGAAACGGATTTGAAAAGATAGCTAAATGGAAATTGAAATTGAGATGAATAGAGAAATTAAAATTGAAATCGATTTTGAAAAAGTAAAGTTTAGCTTGAGATTAAATTTAATTTTAAATTGAAATAAAATTTGAATCTAAGTTTTAAATGAGTTTAATTTGAGACTAGAATCGAAATTGAGTTAAAATTGGAATTTAAAATTTAATATTAAAATAATTGAAATATAATAATATTATAATATGGTAACATCGAAAATATATATTAAATACTTTAAAAAGTGAAAATATTGATTTAAAATGATTTGCAACGATTTTATAAGTGTTGAAATCCAATTTGAATAGATTATTTCAAATATTGAAAAATAAGTTAAAATCAGATGCGTCGCGCAACTGTAGTTCGCGCCGAAAAGTTTAAATGAGTGTATAGAGTGGAATATGGCTTGGAATTCTTCGAGATAAGAAAATTTCATACTATTATATCCATACCTTCTAAACGAAGAAAGAAAATCAAAGTTTCGATAAGCAGATCTTGAAATAAGTCCAAATCAATTTTCCAAAAAAATCGCGCTAGTGCAGTTAAGTGACCGTAACAGAAATTTTGTTTAAATGGATGTTTTTAATTATGGAAAAATATGGAATAAATTTGATAAATCTATTTAAATGATTTAAAAGAGATTTGGATTGGAAAATATGAATTACCGAATGTTTAAAAGTTGTTTAATTCAAATAAGCTTATTTAGCACTTTCCGTAGTAGTTTTCTGCTGTGAATTCTACAACTTTTGGAATATGAGTTTAAATGTTACGACATTTTCCAGAATAAATTGTTAATATTTTAAAAAGGATAATTAAACATTTTGAAAGATAATTTGGAATATTTATAAGCAATTTTAAAATAAAGTTGAAAATCTGAGTATGGAGAAACGACTAGTACATTTTCCCGCCTGTGAGATCTGGAAAGATAAAACAAGGTGTTTAACTAAGGTTAGGGATGGAGCAACCAGTACCCTGAACTTACCTCGCCTATGTTTTCTTTTCTTAGGTGAGGGGTGAAACAGATCAAAAGGAAAGCCCGGATGCTCTTAAATAAAAAAGATTCTGTTAAGTTTTCCAAAATAAAAGAGGATTGGTATTATCCAAAAGTTAAGAAATCTCCAAAAATGAATGATTTTTATGATCCTATTTACTTCAAAATGTTTGTTAAGATTGGGGTTTATCATAAATGATGTTTTAAATAACATTGTTTTGGCCCGCCTAAAAGTTAAAGAATTTGATCAAGAATTAATTAAGGAAATTTGAGATATTTTACAAAGAAAAAGAACGAATTTCTTAGAAATTATCCTAAGTCAAAAGAAAGAGATTTTGAAATCATCCGAAAAGAATTAAAGTGAAAAGAGACATAATAAATCCTGTATACTCATATTCACTTTTTATCGATAATTGAATTTCGAAGGAACTGCGGTCGGATTTGGGTAAATCCCATCGGAAAACCACTTCAAACAATGTATACTTTCGAACATGAAGACATGTTGAAGATGATGATTATTATAGACCGTGGATCTTTACAGCATGAGGACTGCTTGTTGATTTGCTCTGGCTAGCTCCTGAGTTATATATAGAAGTGGTCTCCTCATTGTGGAGATTTTTCGGAATGCAAGGACTACTCGCTACTAGTGGTAGTAGGAGAGTGCCTTCGGTCTGTCCTATTCCTGGAAAACTTGTATGGATGTTTGTCTAACATTGCATTTCTAAAGATTACGTACATTGTTTTTTACAAACGTACATCAATGGTGGCGGAGAAGGCAACTTCTCTTAGCTTAACACCCTCCTTGAGATGTACGAGCTCAAGGGTTGTATTTTTATGGAAGACAATTAGTAGTTAAACGAAAATGGCAATGTGGCATTCAAAAATGTGATATGTGCTTTGTGAAAATGTAATCGTAGCCTCAAGCCTCATCAAACCGGAAATGACCGAAACAGAATTAGATGGAGCAAAGCTATATGGGTCATTCTCAAGTAGGGTATGGTCATCCCCTTCTAGATATATTTCTTCCCGCTATGACGTTCGGGATGTATATTAATGTGGTGTATGGAAAATGAGCGCTCGATTAAAGGTCGGTAATGACCGGGGGATGACATATTCGGTACTATCTAGTTACAGAGGTAGGTCGGTCTTGTGTTGGTGGAGGATCCTTTGTGATGGTTCTCGGGACATCCATCTAGAGGTGTACCCCTTCGGAAGGTAGATCCTACACCTGGTCATTTGTATGGAAATCCATTCTCCAATAAGAACCTACGGACTTGATTATAAACCTATTATGCTGGAAGTTAATCAATGTAACAATTTCGGCTAAGATTAATAAGTTTATTTGCAAATGTTTTCAAAGAATGTCATTAGAAATAATATCAAACGTTTTGATATAAAAGTATTTTAGTTATCATAAGGTAAAAACCAGTCCGTGTTTATCTGTGGGAGTGGTCTTATGAGATACTCTTTATTTCAAAGGATTTTAATAAAAAGCCGATATATGACACCGTCATTTATTATTGAGTTTTTCTGATGCTGGTTTATCAAGACTGATCCGGGTATTTTCAATACTCGGGTCAGATCCGAGTAGTTTCAGAATAGTCGAAGACGGTTGGAGTTTCCAGAGGAGAGCTGGAGATATTCATCGACATATGGACATATTCTATTATCCGCTGGTGTATTTTGTTTGATGTTTGTCAGCATTTGTAAGGGCAAGTTTTATAACTGTCCAAACTGAATTTAGGTTTGACTATGATATATGTATTTAAAAGTTTTCCGCTGTAAAAATATTTGTTCAATATTATAGGTTATCCCATTCGAGTGAGATTCTATTCTGTCTATTTTTCTTTATTACCCTTAAAGATCCGTCTTTTCATGCAATTTGAGTTGGACATGTTGGGTTTATTGTCAATTCAAAGAGTACGAAAAAGCAGGACTTTACACTACAAGTCCTACGGCATTTTTTCGGCATTTTGGACGGATGTTGCACCTTGCACCGCAGATGTTGCACCCTACTGATTCTTCGGACGGCTATAACCATTGGCTCGTTTAGAGTTACGGGAGCCATAATTAGTCAAAATGAAGCTCTCTGTGAGTTCTAGGGCTTTGACTGCTTTAAGCTGTCAATGGATAGTTTCATACCCAAAAAAGGCTTTCCGAACCTCAATCGGGTCCCGGAAGTTTTTCAACCTTCGCTTTTTCGTCACATGCATTTTTATGTTAAAACGTGATCACCGTGGCTGGTCTTCGATTTACCATCGTTGGAGAGTGGTGCACCTTGGTACTGTTCCGTTTCAAATCTATGCAACCATTTCTACAGTCGTACGCACTGTTTCGGCATTTTGGACGGATGTTGCATCTTGCACCGTAGATATTGCACCCTATGGATACTGATTCATCGGACGACAATAAATGTTGACTCGTTTAGAGTTACGGGAGCCAAAACTAGTCAAAACAAAGATCTTTGTGTGTTCTATGGAATTGACCGCTTTAAGCCGTCAATGGATAGTTTTATAACCAGAAAAAGCTATCCGAACCTCAATCGGGCCTCGAAATCTTTTCAGCATACATTTTTTCGTCACGTCCATTTTTACGTTAAAATGGGATCACCGTGGCTGGTCTTCGATTTACAATCGTCGGAGAGTGGTGCATCTGGTACCCTTCCATTTCAATTCCATGCACCCATTTCTACAAGTCGTACGGCACTGTTTCGGCATTTTGAACGGATGTTGCGCCTTGCACTGCAGATGTTGCACCCTATGGATAACGATTCTTCGAACAGCTATAACTATTGGCTCGTTTAGAGTTACGGGTGTCATAACCATTCAAAACGAAGCTTTCTGTGAGCTCTACGACTTTGACAGCTTTAAGCATCAATGGATTGTGACGACCGCCCATGACTCCCGCACCAAAACAAGGAAATAATGCGCTGAAAGGCGTGCCAGGCAGCCATGGACGATAGTCAGGGTAAAACAAAACAAAAGAATCTCTATCGTACAACTCACAGCGCATGGATAAAATACAATAGAGAAATATAATATAGTGAAGCTCCATAGAACAGAACATCATCATGTAAGCATCACAGTAGTTTCATACAATCATCTACTCAAATCCATACATGAAAGCCTCACTACAAATCACTCAACCAAATACAGCAGCGGATACCCAGTACATATAGTAAGAAAACTAATATGCAAAGCCTCCTGCTCGTCTTCGTCATCTTTAGCGTAGAACTCCTAGCACAGCACCTGTCACCTGCTACCTAGTCTGCCCATCCCGACATGGATGAACAGCCCAAGGTAATAAGAGGAGACATAAAACCTTGAGTCAGACAAAGTCTTAGTGAGCAGTAAATCAACTATCAAGCATACCAAAAGAGCATAAAGGATAAAAGGAATAGGAACCAAACCATCCCACTCCACCTCTTTCTACAGTGATAGCCCCAGACATACACTAAGGAGAAGCAAGCATAACAACATAGACAATTAAGGTAAAGCGAATACCACTCGAGTCAAGGACGATGTTTTCCAAATACAAACCCCCAAGGCCTAAACCAAGATCAGATAAGCACCCAGAAAACACCGCTCTTGAAGCCGAATGATAATACAACCAAACATCCATGACTCTGGCTATCACTGTTATCCTTGCCTCGATTTCACCGTTAGTTGAATGACCATCTGTCAAGGGCTAATGGTAACCCCGGTTCTAACCATAACTCCGCACACTGCCTTGTGCCTAGGACTTATCTACTTTGCCCAGAGTACTCAACTACCTACCTGTAGTCTTTTGGGTGTCCCGACTACCTACCTGTAGTCGTTATGGGCGCCCCATGTACTCTTGCTTTTGAGCATGCTAGAACCTTCAACAACGACGAGATCCAAGCCTCCTAGCCATCCTTCTTGACGACTATCCTCATACAGGCTCAAGCTACCTCTTGAACAATCCATTATCAACCAACTTGAACTACTCTTCAAGTTATCAACATGCTTGGAATGATCCCTGCTTGGATTAAGCCAAGACTCACATCATACTTCGCTTCATCGCATCAAAGCAAAGTCTCAACTCAACAACATGGTTTGCCTCATCAAATCATGGCAAAGTCCCATCTCAACATCATCCAATCTATACATATGAGCTTCAACATCCGCTACATATGCCTTAAGCAGCTTTCACCATTCAAGAGCCTTCTTCCATAGCTTTTGAATCCTCTTTCATCATCTTGTTCCAAATCAACTACTAGCTAACTTGGAAACAATCAAATCAATCATACATTCAAATAATCAATCATTCAAACAAGATCTATTAAGCAATTTAAGCAATATCAACTATAATGGCAATTTCGTAAATAAACGAGCAAAAGTCCAACATATGTGAAATCATGGTTTTTAGCATAGATCTATCAATTATAAAACATGGGTTTTGTCTCTAATGCTTGTTAAACAAACTTGCATAAGTAAACATCTTCAAAAACCATGGATCTAGACTTAGATCTAAGAAAAATGCATGAAATCTCTAACTTTAACACCCAAACATGCCACCAATCCAATATACTCCTTTGGATCCGCGTGAGAGATAACTACCACTCACCAAATCACCCAAACACTACAAAAACTACACACTTCAGATCTGGACAGCGAAGATCAAGGTTTGATCCGGCAATATCTCGTCTCAATCGATGAAATCTAGCTCAAACGGATGAAGATCTTCAACTTTGGCACTTGAATCTTCAATCTAAATCTTCGATCTTGGATGGATGTTAGAACTAGATTGGAATAGAGAAAAGAAGGTGAAGAAATGTTGTAGTCGAGTCTTCAAAATGGCAGCACTTCGTCGCTTCAAAAACCGGTGCCAAAAAGTGAGCCAAACCCCTCTATTTATAGGCTGGATCAACCATGAGTCGTCGTCCCTATGAGTCGTCCACGACTCATCATGAGTCGTTGCCGACTTATCAGCCCTTACCGACTCAACATAACACTGCCTACTTACCATGAGTCGTTCACGACTCATTGCCATGACGACCTACCCCAGCCGACTCAACTGCACAGCCTTCCGACTCAAGCCAACGACTCAATACACCAAGGCACAAGGTCATACGACTCAAACCCAAACCGACTCAACACCTACCGACTCACGACTCAAGACCAGTGCCGACTCAACATAAGTCGGTCACGACCTAAAAGCCTCCGACCTAAGACACTGCCGCGTTTTCCCCAAGTCCTAAGTCGTACGACGACTCAACAATACACACTCACGACTCAACTATGATGCCGACTCACGACTCATCAGGCCCTACGACTCAAAACCCTGCCGACTCATTACCCACGACCTAAGCCTAAACCCCTTAAGTCGCTACACCCTTAACCCGTTAACTCCTTAACTCGGCAAACCCTATGAGTCGTAACTCGTTGACTCGGCCACACTTCTTATCTCGGCCCTCTATGAGTCGGTCATCCTATGAGTCGCCTAACTTCTTGAGTCGGTCCATCCTTATCTCGGCCAACACTTTAAACCGCTACCCCTCCTTGAGTCGGTCCCCTATGAGTCGGTCACGACTCATCACTTGTACCCGGGTTAACTTCTAAACGACTCAAGCTAGAAGCAACACAAACAACACTATCGACCTGCAAATTCTACGATTTATCGACTCGTAAAATACGGGTCGTTACATGGATAGTTTCATACCCAAAAAAGGCTATCCGAACCTCAGTTGGGTAATGAAAGTTTTTCACCCTTTTTTTTTTGTCACGTACATTTTTACGTTAAAATGAGATCAGTAATGGCTGGTCTTCGATTTTCCATAATTGGATGGTGGTGCACCATGGTACTGTTTTGTTTCAAATCCATGCACCCATTTATACAAGTCGTACAACACTAGTTCGACATTTTGGACGGGTGTTGCACCTTGCACCGCAGATGTTGCACCCTATGGATACGATTCTTCGGACGGCTATATCTGTTGGCTTGTGTAGAGTTACGGGAGCCATAAACAGTCAAAAAGAAGCTCTCTGTGAGTTTTATGGCTTTGACAGCTTTAAGCCGTCAATGGATAGTTTCATACCCAAAAAAGGCTATCCGAACCTCAATCGCGTCTCAGAAGTTTTTCACCCATCGTTTTTTCATAACGTGCATTTTTACGTTAAAACGGTATCACCATGGCTGATCTTCGATTTACCATCGCTGGAGAGTGATGCACCATGGTACTGTTCCGTTTCAAATCCATGCACTCATTTTAACAAGTCTTACGGCACTTTTTCGGTATGTTGGTCGGATGTTGAACCTTGCAATGCTGATATTGCATCCTATGGATACTGATTCTTTGGACGACCATAACTTTTGGCTCGTGTAGAGTTACGGGAGAAATAACTAGTCAAAATGAAGCTCTCTGTGAGTTCTACGGCTATGATAGCTTTAAGCCGTCAATGGATAGTTTCATACCCGAAAAAGGCTATCCGAACCTCAATCGGGTCCCAGAAATATTTCACCCTTCGTTTTTTCGTCACGTGCATTTTTACGTTAAAACGCGATCACCATGGCTGGTCTTCGATTTACCATCGCTGGAGAGTGGTGCATCATGGTACTATTTCGTTTCAAATTCATGCACCCATTTCTAAAAGTTGTACGCACTGTTTCGGAAATTTGGACGGACGTTACACCTTGCACCGTAGATATTGCACCCCATGGATACCGATTCTTCGGACGGCAATAATTGTTGACTCGTTTAGAATTAAGGGAGCCACAACCAGTCAAAACAAAGCTCTCTATGAGTTCTTCGGCTTTGACCGCTTTACGCTATCAATGGATAGTTTCATAACCAAAAAAGCTATCCGAACCTCAATCGGGCCTCGAAAATTTTTCACCATTTGTTTTTTTCGCCACGTGCATTTTTGCGTTAAAACGGGATCATCGTGTCTGGTCTTAATTTACAATCGCTGGAGAGTGGTGCACCATGGCACTCTTCCATTTCAAATCCATGCACCCATTTCTATAAGTCGTACGACACTGTTTCGTTATTTTGGACGGATGTTGTACCCTATGGATAACGATTCTACGGACGGCCATAACTGTTCGCTCGTTTAGAGTTACGGGAGTCAAAACCAGTCAAATCGAAGCTCTCTATGAGTTCTACGGCATTGACAGCTTTAAGCGTCAATGCGTAGTTTCATACCCAAAAAAGGCTATCCGAACCTCAATCGGGTTTCGAAAGTTTTTCACCCTTCGTTATTTCATCACGTGCATTTTTACGTTAAAACGGGATCACCGTGGCCGGTGTTCGATTTTCCATCGTCGTATAGTGGTGCACCATGGTACTGTTCCATTTCAAATCCATGCAAATTTTGGAAAGATGTTGCTCCTTGCACCGTAGATGTTTCACCCTATGGATACGATTCTTCGGACGGCCATAACTGTTGGCTTATTTAGAGTTACGGAAGCCATAACCCGTCAAAAAGAAGCTCTCTGTGAGTTCTACGGCTTTGACATCTTGAAGCCGTCAATGGATAGTTTCATACCCAAAAATGGCTATCAAAACATCAATCGGGTCTCGGAAGTTTTTCGCCCTTCATTTTTTCGTCACGTGCATTTTTACGTTAAAACAGAATCACCATGGCTGGAGAGTGGTGCACTATGGTACTATTCCATTTCAAATCCATGCACCCGTTTCTACAAGTCTTACGGCACTTTTTTTGGCATTTTGGACGGAAGTTGCACCTTGCACCGCAGATGTTGCACCCTATGGATACAGATTCTTCGGGCGGCCATAACTGTTGGCTTGTTTAGAGTTACGGGAGCCATAATTAGTCAAAATGAAGCTCTCTATGAGTTTTACAGCTTCGACCACTTTAAGCCATCAATGGATAGTTTCATAACAAAATAAGGCTATCCGAACCTCAATCGGGCCTCGGAAGTTTTGCACCATTCGTTTTTTCGTCACGTGCATTTTTACGTTAAAATGGGATCACCAAGGCTGGTCTTCGATTTACCTTCACTGAAGAGTGGTGCACCAGAGTACTCGTCCGTTTCAAATCCATGCACCTATTTGTACAAGTCGTACGACACAGTTTCAGCAATTTCGATGGACGTTGCACCTTGCACCGCAGATGTTGCACCCTATGAATGATGATTCTTCGAACGGCCATAATTGTTGGCTCGTTTAGAGTTACGGGAGCCATAACCAGTCAAAAGGAAGCTCTCTAAGATTTTGATGGCTTTGATAGTTTTAAGCCATCAAAGGATAGTTTCATACCCAAAAAAGGCTATCCGAACCTCAATCGTGTCTCGGAAATTTTTTCGTCACGTGCATTTTTACGTTAAAACGGGATCAGCGTGACTATTCGTCGATTTACCATCGTTGAAGAGAGGTGCACCATGGTACAGTTCCGTTTCAAATCCATGCACCATTTCTACAAGTCGTACGGCACTGTTTCGGCATTTTGAACGGATGTTGCACCTTGCACCGTAGATGTTGCACCTTATGGATACCGATTCTCCGGATGGCAATAACTGTTGGCTCGTTTAGAGTTACGAGAGCCACAACCAGTCAAAACGAATCTCTTCGTGAGTTCTATGGCTTTGACTGCTTTAAGCTGTCAATGGATAGATTTATAGCCAGAAAAGACTATTTGAACCTCAATCGGGCCTCGGAAGTTTTTCACCATTCGTTTTTTCGTCACATGCATTTTTACGTTAAAACAGGATCACCGTGGCTGGTCTTCGATTTACCACTGCTGGAGAGTGGTGCACCGTAGTACTCTTCCATTTCAAATCCATACATCCATTTCTACAAGTCGTACGACACCGTTTCGGCATTTTGGACGGATGTTGCACCTTGCACTGCAGATGTTGCACCCTATGGATAACGATTCTTCGAACGGCCATAACTGTTGGCTCGTTTAGAGTTACGGGAGTCATAACCTGTCAAAACGAAGCTCTCTGTGAATTCTACGGCTTTGATAGCTTTATGCTTCGATGGATAGTTTCATACCCAAAAATGGATATACGAACCTCAATCGTGTCTCGAAAGTTTTTCACCCTTCGTTTTTTCGTCACGTGCACTTTTACGTTAAAACGGGATCACGTGGATGGTCTTTGATTTTCCATAGCTAGATAGTGGTTCACCATGGTACTGTTCCATTTCAAATCCATGCACCCATTTGTACAAGTCATACGGCACTTTTCGACATTTTGGACGTATGTTGCACCCCATGGATACGATTCTTCGGATGACCATAACTATTGTCTCGTTTAGAGTTACGGGAGACATAACCAGTCAAAACGAAGCTTTCTGTGAGTTTTACGGTTTTGACAGCTTTGACCCGTCAATGGATAGTTTCATACCCAGAAAAGGCTATCCGAACCGCAATCGGGGCTCAGAAGTTTTTCTCCCTTCGTTTTTTCGTCACGTACATTTTTACGTTAAAACGGGATCATCGTGGCTGGTCTTCGATTTAACATCGCTGGATAGTGGTGCACAATGGTACTGTTCCGTTTCAAATCCATGCACCCATTTCTACCAGTCTTACGGAACTTTTTCAGCATTTTGGATGGATGTTGCACCTTGCACCGCAGATGTTGCACCCTATGGATACCGATACTTCAGACGGCCATAACTGTTGGCTCGTTTAGAGTACGAGAGCCATAGCAAGTCAAAACGTAGCTCTTTGTGAGTTCTGTGGCTTCGACCACTTTAAGCCGTCAATGAATAGTTTCATAACCAAAAAAGGCTATGCGGACCTCAATCGGGCCTCGGAAATTTTTCACCATTCGTTTTTTCATCACGTGTACTTTTACGTTAAAACGGGATCACCGTGGCTGGTCTTCGAATTACCATCGCCGGAGAGTGGTGCACCATGGTACTCTTCCATTCAAATCCATGCACATATTTCTACAAGTCGTATGGCACTATTTCGGCATTTTGGATGGATGGTGCACCTTGCACCGCAGATGTTGCACCCTATGGATACTGGTTCTTCGGACGTCCATAACTGTTGGCTCGTTTAGAGTTATGGAAGCCATAAACTGTCAAAACGAAGCTCTTTGTGAGTTCTACAGCTTTAAGCCATCAATGGATAATTTCATACCCATAAAAGGCTATCCGAACCTCAATTGGGCATCGGTAGTTTTTTACCCTTCGTTTTTCATCACATGCATTTTTGCTTTAAAACGGGATCACGATGGCTGGTTTTCGATTTACCATCGCTGGAGAGTGGTGCACCATGGTACTATTCCGTATCATATCTATGCACCCATTTATACAAGTCACACGGCACAATTTCGACATTTTAGACGGATGTTGCACCTTGCACCGCAGAAATTGCACCCTATGATACTATTCTTTGGGCGGCTATAACTGTTGGCTCGTTTAGAGTTACGGGAGCCATAACCAGTCCAAACGAAGCTCTCTGTGAGTTCTATAGCTTTGACAGCTTTAAGTCGTCAATGGATAGTTTCATACCCAAAAAAGGCTCTATGAACCTCAATCGGGTCTCGGAAGCTTTTCACCCTTCGTTTTTTCGTCACGTGCATTTTTACGTTAAAACGGGATCACCGTGGCTAGTCTTCGATTTACCGTCGCTGGAGAGTGGTGCACCATGATACTGTTCCGTTTCAAATCCATGCACCCATTTCTATAAGTCTTATGGCACTTTTTCAGCATTTAGGATGGATGTTGCACCTTGCACCGCAGATGTTGCACCCTATGGATACCTATTCTTCGGACGGTCATAACTGTTGGCTCGTTTAGAGTACGGAAGCCATAACCTGTCAAAACGAATCTCTTTGTGTGTTCTACGACTTCGACCACTTTAAGCCATCAATGGACAGTTTCATAACCAAAAAAGGCTATCCGAACCTCATTCGAGCCTCAGAAGTTTTTCACCATTCGTTTTATCGTCACGTGCACTTTTACTTTAAAACGGGATCACCGTGGCTGGTTTTCAATTTACCATCGCTGGAAAGTGGTGCACCATGGTAATTCCATTCACATCCGTGCACCTATTTATACAAGTTGTATGGCCATTTTTGGGCATTTTGGATGGATGGTGCATCTTGCACCGCAGATGTTGCACCCTATGGATAGCGATTCTTCGGACGCCCATAGCTATTGGCGCATTTAGAGTTACGGAAGACATAAGAAATCAAAACGAAGCTCTCTGTGGGTTCTATGGCTTTGATAGCTTTAAGCCGTCAATGGATAGTTTCATGCCCAAAAAAGGCTATCCGAACCTCAATCGGGTCCCGGAAATTATTCACCCTTCGTTTTTTCATCACGTGCATTTTTACGTTAAAATAGGATCACCGTGGCTGGTCTTCGTTTTACCATCACTGGAGAGTGGTGCACCATGGTACTGTTCCATTTCAAATCCATGCACCCATTTTTACAAGTCGTGCAACATTCTTTCAACATTTTGGACGGATGTTGCACCGTGCACCGCAGATGTTGTATCCTATGGATATCGATTCTTCGGACGGCAATAACTGTTAACTCGTTTAGAGTTATGGAAGCCACAACCAGTCAAAACGAAGCTCACTGTGAGTTCTACGGCTTTAACTGCTTTAAGCGGTCAATGGATAGTTTTATAACCGAAAAAGGCTATCCGAACCTCAATCGGGGCATAGAATGTTTTCCACCATTCGTTTTTTTGTTACTTGCATTTTTACGTTAAAACGGTATCACCGTGGCCAGTCTTCGATTTACCATCGTTGGAGAATGGTGCACCATGGTACTCTTCCGTTTCAGATCCATGCACCCATTTCTACAAGTCGTACGGCACTGTTTCGAAATTTTGGACGGATGTTGCACCTTGCACCGCAGATGTTGCACCTATGGATAACGATTCTTCGGACGGCCATACCTGTTAGCTCGTTTAGAGTTACGGGAGCCATAACCAGTCAAAACGAAGATCTCTGTGAGTTCTATGGCTTTAACAGCTTTATGCGTCAATGGATAGTTTCATACCCAAAAAGGCTATTCGAACCTCAATCGGGCCTCTGAATATTTTTTTACCCTTCGTTTTTTCATCACGTGCATTTTTACATTAAAACGGGATCACCATGGCTGGTCATCGATTTACCATCGCTGATGAGTGGTGCACCATGCTACTGTTCTGTTTCAAATTCATGAACCCATTTCTATAAGTCGTACCGCAATGTTTCGGCATTTTGGACGGATGTTGCACCTTGCATCGTAGATGTTGCACCCTATGGATACCGATTCTTCGGATGGCTATAACTGTTGGCTCATTTAGAGTTATGGGAGCCATAACCAGTCAAAACGAAGCCCTCTGTGAGTTTATGACTTTGACAGCTTTAAGCCGTCAATGGATAATTTGATACCCAAAAAGGCTATCCGAACTTCAATCGGGCCTTAGAACTTTTTCACCCTTCTTTTTTTCCTCACGTGCATTTTTACGTTAAAATGGGATCACCGTGGCTGGTCTTCGATTTACCATCGCTGGAGAGTGGTGTGTTATCCCGCCTTTTGACAAGACCGAGATATCAAGGAACTGATCGGGAACCTGGGATCATTCGTCCCGGATATCGAGTACGCATAGATTCGCTATGGACATTGACGAACTTTTTTCGAGTCCGGATTAGGCTACAATTGACAAGGCATGACAAGGAAATCAAATAAAGTCAATATCCCATATTTCAAGTCAATCCGAGTTCGTATGCTCAAGGTATGATCGATGCAAGTTGGAGGAGAACCCTATTTTCGCATCCATCACCAAGCCTTATTTCGTATCGATCGTCTTTGCACCCATCAGGTAATAGCGCACTTCGTATCGATTGTCTGGTGTCGTATTCGAATACATCAAGTAACTGCTGGTTCGTATCCCTTAAGGAGAGCTTTGTTCATATCCATCAGTCTTTGCAAGTTTGTATTCATCGTGGACCTTTATTCGTATCCATCAAGGCCAATCAATGCCACAAACTTCTCGTGTCCATCTAGTCATTCGAATCCATCAGGTTGGAACGATGTGGATCGATGCGAAAAAGATCCCACAACCGATGCGAACTACGCTATTCCCTACCGATACGAACTACACACTCTCATCGATACGAATTAACAACTTATATCGATACGAACTGGACAACGGCCTTCGATACGAGCGAGGCAAAGTTCAGGATGACTCGATCAACTCGAAGTGAAAAGTGGATCGATGCGAGTTGCGTGCTATGTCACCACATGATCACATGCAACCATCGATTTGAAGTGATCGAGCCGAAATGATCGATTCGAAGCAAATGGCCAACCGGATTACTGCATCTCGTATCGATCATAACTCAAGATACACAAGTCCAAATGCTATGAAATTTTCACAGAAGCTTACGTACAAGCTAAAGAATGTTCCCACCAAGTTTCGACTCCATTGGACACAATCTTGATCGATACGAATTGAGTTCGTATCGATCACAGATCGAGTCGAAACTTCATGGGATCAATCGCGTAGGCCCACTCACTTTCCAGAAGGAGTCTCCCGAAGTTTGAGCGAAATATCAGCCTCCTACACCTATAAATAGATCCCCATGGCCTATAGAAGAAGGATCTTTTGATACTCGAGCGCCCAGGCTCTGCCAGATTGAACTTTGCATCCTATCGCTGCTATTGTATTCGAATTTCAGAGTTGTAATCTGCTGTTGTTTGCTGTAATCAAGTGTAATCTTCAAAAGAATATCAATAAATTCATAAAACTTCATAGTGGACGTAGGCAACACGTCGAACCAATCTAAATCGATTGTGCCTGTGCATTTATTCATCAATTATTGGATTTTTTGTTAGATAAGCCACCTTTTAATTTATATTCTTCATTTTTATCTCTACAAAAACATTTGAATAGTATTGTGCCCATTTTTGGTACAAACACTTTGGTGCTTTCACTGAGAAAACCCAGATTTTCTCCTACTCTTTGGATCTACCGTCGATACCGGATTACAAAAATCTAAGAGGAAGATCTAGACCCTACTTTAGAATCCTTCCAAGCTATTCAAATTTGTAGAAAATCTAGGAAAGGAATTCATTTCTCATAATGGTAAGCACAAGGACGACCTCCAATACTGCTGATCAGGAAGGCCGGGATAGACAGAATCCCGTGCAATTGCCTACCTCCAACGAGAACACTACCGGACCCTAAGATCCGTCAGGCACGGTCACGAGGCAAGAATTTCAGATGCTGCTACAAGAGCTAGCCCAGAGTCGGCAACAACTAACTGAGCAGCTGCGCGCTGATGTTGAGTTGACCAACCAGCTAAACCGCCAAGGGCACACAAGAACTAAAAGGGACCGTGCCTCCAATTCCTCCACAGAAAGTTCTACATCCTCCAATTACCATCACAGATCCACTCGTCCCTGGCTGGACAGGAGCTACACATAGGCTACCGGACATCAACCTATGATGATCGTTGGACAGCTGAGAGTCGGCCCATCGAACAGTTTTCATACTGGACTCTCCTCTCAGGGAGGTACAGTCCCACACTATACAACATATAACCGCACCGCAACCACGGCTATAGAACTGAGGGTTGATGCCTGAAACTAGCCCGATCCAAACCAACATCAACATGGGCGTACTCTTGAACCGTACGTCCCTGAAGACTATGAGCCAAGGAGGCGAGACGTGGACCGTCGACAATGCCTGGTCCATCCTCGCACTATGGAGCCTGACCACACCTTGGCTCAACCTGCACAGAATATCCAGATGCCTTACATTCCGACTATGATACAGCAAATGATCCATAAAAGCCAGAATCTTACTAATGACGACTAGGGAGTATCCCAAAGTCATACCCGTTTCATGGATGATATAATTTATGCCAAACCTCCTCGGCAATTCATAATACCCGCTCTACCAGTTTATGAAGGGAAGTCAGATCCAAATCAGCACATCCTGAAGTATGAGTGGCCGATGAATGTTGCAAGAGCGGATGATGCAATGAAGCGTCGTAGCCCATCTCTTTGGGGGGCATTGCTACCATGTGGTTTACATGATTGCCACTCCAATCCATTTCTTGCTTCGACCAAATGGCCACCAAGTTCGTGGAGTAGTTCCAAATGCACGTGGCAAGGCTAAAAGATTTTAATACTCTGTCCAGCGTTACTCAAGCTCCCGGAGAGACACTTAGACGCTATTTGGAAAGATTTCATGCTACATGTGCAAAGATAAGCATTCCCAATGAAAATTCTATTCTGATGGCACTAACCAAGGGGATTGATCCTGATTCCATGTTCGAAAATTGGCTAGCTGGAAAACCCCCATGTCATTGGACCGTTTATACTCCAAAGCCGCTCAATTCTTGAGGCAAGAGGACGCGAAACTGTCTAGGAAACAGGATGACACAGGTCCTGCATGGAATGCATACAAAGTAATATTGCAGTTAAATAGTCTGGTGAGAGTTCCAGAATGGTTCAGTTGAACATACAGAACAAGCAAGCTCAGCCAAGAAGTAATGACAGAAAGAATAAGAAGCGAGACCAAAATCGAGACCCGCGACGTTGGGCTCCAATGTTTGATAATTACACCCCCCTTAATACGTCGCTAGAGAATGTGTATTAGTAGACTTGCAATGCCACGCAATACAAGAAGCCTGCTCCGAAGCCATCATCGGAGAGGCGGATTCCAACTGGAAAGTTTTGTAGGTTGCACGAAAGCTATGGCCACATTACAAATGAGTGTCGTCATTTATAGGACCTCATTGAGAAATTGATCAGGGAGAGAAAGTTAGATCAGTTCATGCGAGCGTCGTAGTCTAGAGGTGTGGGCCCGTCAAATCAAAATCGTGTACAGAATGAGGAAAGGCAAGAGGAACCCGCTCGTACCGGCGGGAGGTTAGTTATAAACAATGTAAGTGGTGCTCCTCGTCCAGCAGACCGAAGCTGGAGGGAAATAGAGTCGCATGCTAGCTCTATCAGGCATGCAGACTTCGAGTGTTGTAGTAATCTAATGATGGAGCTCCGGTTAAGCAACAAAGGACTATGATTGATGACATCGTATTCAGAAACCGACATGCTGATAAGGTCGAAGCCTCCACTATCGACCTACTAGTCATATATGCCCTAGTAGGTCCTGCTTGGATGAAGAGGATCCTGGTTGACAGTGGGAGCTCTGTAAATATTCTATTTAAGCGAGCTTACGACTTGATGAAAATAGAAGCCAAGGATTTAAAGCCTTGCCAATCTAGAATCCACGGCTTCAATGGAAGTGCAACTATACCCACTAGATTGGTGGAACTGCCAGTGGAGTTGGGAGTTGGAGAACGCCGGAGAGTCCGGATTTTACAGTTTGTTGTGTTAGACATTGGTTCTCCATACAATGCCTTTTTGGGCCGACCGGCCCTTGCTGAATTCAGGGTAGCCATTGCCCCATGGTGTTTAACTCTGAAGTTCCTCCCCGATCGTGGGGTCGGAGTAGTTCAAGGAGATCAGGCTGCTGGGAGAGCCTGTTATGTTGCTGAGCTGCAAGAGGTGCAGCGAAGGGAGAAAGGAAAGGAAGTAGAGGAATCTCTCTGCGTCCGGTTTGCTGACAATTGACAATTGGTGCTTGGGCCCAGGCCCTGGCATCCCAATCAATTCCAAAGGGATCTTGACCCGAGAGACATCGAAAAAAAAGATGAATCTAAAGAGAGTCAAGCTTTCCCGACTGAACTGACGATTGCTATTCCGATTGATGATGATGATGATTCAAAGATGCTAAAGATTGGGTCTCAGTTGAGCCAACAGACGCAATAGGAATTGGTTGAATTTCTCCGGACGAATCTCGACATGTTCACCTAGATGTGCTGATATATGTGGGATCTCATCGGATATCGCGAGCCATACCCTGAATATTGACCCGTGGTGTATCCCGGTCAAACAGAAAAGGCATGGTATGGATCCAGAGAGATCTGCCGTCCTTAAATAAGAAGTTGATAAGCTAAAAACAAATGGGTTCATTTGAGATGCTTTACCCGGAGTAGGTATCCAATCTCGTACTTGTTCGAAAGCCGAATGGGAAATGGAGGACATGTATAGATTATTCCGACCTAAACAAAGCTTGCCCGAAGGACATTTTTCCACTTCCCCGGGTTGATCAGCTTGAAGATTTAACGGCTGGACACGAATTGTTATCTTTTATGGATGCTTATTCAGGTTACAATCAAATACCCATGCATTTAACTGACCAAGAACATACCAGCTCAATGACCGATATGGGGCTCTACTACTATAGAGTCATGCCTTTTGGGCTCAAGAATGCTTGTGCAACGTATCAGCGCCTAGTTAATCGGATGTTCGCCAACCAGATTGGAAAGACCATGGAAGTATATGTAGACGACATGCTGGTAAAGCCGTGATTATCCACTGATCATATCAGATATTTGGAATCAGTGTTCAACATTCTTCGAAGATACAGGATGAAGCTCAATCCGCTGAAGTGTCATTTTGGAGTCATATCTGGAAAGTTCCTTGGGTTCATCATCAACGCTTGAGGAATAAAGCAAACCATGAAAAGACCTGGGCGATCAGAAATTTGCAAACTCCGAGAACAATAAAATAGGTCCAGAGTCTCAATGGGAAGGTAGCAGCACTGAGCAGGTTCATTTTAAAGTCCACTGACAAATGCATTCCCTTCTTTGATCTGATCCGAAAAGGAAAGCGAAACTTTGAAGGGACCACTTAATGTGGAGACACATTCGAAGCACTGGTTCAACATCTCTCCACGCCACTTATTCTGTCGAAGCCTATCGACCACGAGTAGTTATATCTTTACCTGGTGGTATCAGAGAATGCAATCAGTGCTGCCTTAATTTGGATGGAAGACCGAGTGCAGAAACAATTCTACTATATTAGAAAACGGCTAACCGGAGCTGATAGAAATTATCCGAAGCTAGAGAAATTGGCTTACTGCCTAGTCATTGCCTCAAGGAAGCTCAGTCCATATTTCCAAGCTCATCCTCTTACTGTGTACACCGATCAGCCGTTACGACAGGTCCTTACGCGGCCTGAGACGTTTGGTAGGTTACTCAAGTGGAACATTGAACTGAGTCGGTTTGATATCACCTATACTCCAAGGAGGGCCATTCAAGGACAAGTCCTAGAAGATTTCAAAGCTGAATTTACCATTCTAGAGGACTTGTCCGAAACCAGTAAATCTATACATCTGGAAGCTGCATACCGATGGTGCATCCAACGATCGGTGCTCGGGTGCTGGAATTGTACTTGAAATCTCTGAGGGCCGATCCATATGCTATGCTTTGAAATTTGAAATTCGTGCGACCAATAACGAAGCTGAATAAGAAGCCTTGCTTGCTAGATTAAAACTCGTCCGTGATCTAAGAATTATTGCTGTGGAAATTTATTGTGATTCCCAGTTAGTCGTATGCCAAGTTCGGGGTGAATATCAGGCCAAGGATCGAAGACTAGCTACTTATCTATTTCGAGTCCAGAAAATACTTGATCAGTTTGATTATTATGCCATTTTCTATATACACCATGAACACAATCAAAAGGTTGATTCATTGGCAAAGTTAGCAAGTACGGACAAAGCACAACAAATGGGGCTTGTTCCTTTGGAGACATTATCTTTTCCGAGTATTGATCAGATGGAGACAGACTTCGTATTCGAAACCGCTCTCGGTAGGGAATCATGGATGAGTTCGTACTGAAATTACATCGAGCGTGGGACACTGCCTGAGTGTAGGAGTGAAAGAAAACAGATTCTTCGAAAAACCTCACGGTTCACCATCCGGGATGGAATAATCTATAGAAGAAGGTATTTTGTTCCTCACCTCCGATGTATCACGCACGACGAAATTAAACGAGTGTTACATGATGTGCACGAAGGAGAATGTGGCGATTACACTGGAAGGCAAGCTCTCGCTAAGAAATTACTCCGATACATGAATTACTGGCCCACCATAAACCGTGATGCAGCAGACTATGCCAGGAAATGCGATAAATGCTAGAAACACGCTCGAATTCCTAGAGCCTCACCTACTAAGATAACCCAAATGGTCAGCTCGTGGCCATTTGCAGTATGGGGCGTCGATATTATTCGCACTCTACCTCTAGCCAATGGTGGAGCGAAGTATGCCATCGTCGCCGTTGATTATTTTACCAAATGGGCTGAAGCTGAACCCCTTGCAACAATCACGATGAAGAAAGTGATCAACTTCGTAGTTCGCAACATCATCTGCCGATTTGGTCTCCCGCATACCATTATCACTGATAACGGAGCCCAGTTCGACAGTGTGGAATTCAAGAATTTCGGCCAACGATTTCATGTTCACAAGAAATTCTCTACAATGGCACACCCTCAAGCGAACAACCAAGTTGAAGCAGTTAACAAGGTTGTATAATCTATTCTGAAGAAACAATTGGAAAAAGCTGGGGGCAAGTGGGTTGATGAACTTCCAATGGCTTTATTGGCTTACCGTACGACCCACAAGTCAGTGACCAGACACACTCCATTTTCTTTATCTTATGGCTCCGAGGCCATTATTCCAGTCGAGATGGAAGTACATTCTCATTGCGTAAATTATAATGACTTGAAAAAAAATGCTATATTACTTGCTAAATATTTGGATTTACTGGATGAGATGCGGGAAGAGGCTGATTTAAGGGCAGCTGCATATCGAAGTCAAGTCGCCCGTTTGTACAATGCCAAGGTTCGACCACGAACCTTTGAACTTGGCGATCTTGTTCTCAAAAGAATCTATCCGGTCCCTTCACACATGAAGCCAAATTGGGAAGGGTCGTATGTGATTGCACAAAAGCTCGAAGACAGCACGTTCAAGTTATCGACCATTGACGGTCTTACCTTGCCAAGAGCCGGGAGCAACGAGTGTCTCCATCGCTACTACAAATGACAAGCTCTATTTACTTCAATTTGTTTTCCCATTTACAATTTGTTTACGCATTTTGAAATTTGAATTTGCAATAAGGTAACTGATTTTGCCGTATTTTCTCATTTTAGCAATAAAATGCCATCTCTTCGAGCCAAAACTGTGATTTATTGAATACGACGTACAACATCACGATGCACGAAGAGCTAAGTTCCATCATGCGATGGAATTTATTCAAATAGAGAGTGACTGTGATATGACCGGTCGCTCAATAAGTGAAACCCAAGCATGGAGGCAACTCACTAAACCAAAATTAAAAAGGATTGACAATCCTTTAACTAGATCCAAACTCCCAGAGTGCGAGTGGGAGCATAAAACACATAAATATGGTTCTGGGGAGGGTAGATCCGTCTGCCTAGCGACTCTGACCGTACTCTGACCAAGTTTGAGGAGGATGGATCCGTCCGTCTAATGACCTCACTTGTTAACTCGGGGTGAATGTGAACCGACCACTCATGATCCCATAAATCCCTCATTCCCAGAGTGCGAATGAACTCCTAAAAAGTCTAAACAGATGTGACTTACCATCTATCGGCCAACTCCAAATTCCCAGAGTGTGAATTGGAGTATAAACATCAACTCTAGGTTCCCAGAGTGCGAACCGGAGTATAAACACTAACTCCAAATTCCCGAAGTGTGAATAGGAGTATAAACATCAACTCTAGGTTTTCGGAGTGCGAACCAGAGTATAAACACTAACTCCAAATTCTCAGAGTGTGAATCGGAGTATAAACATCAACTCTAGGTTCTCAGAGTGCGAATTAGAGCGTAAACCCCGACTCCGAATTTCCAAAGTGTGAATTGGAGTATAAATGCTAAGTCAGAGTTCTCGGAGTGCGAACTGAGTTACAAACATCGATAGTCTGTGGATTCCCAAAGTGCGTGCCAGACTATCGATCACAAATAACTCTGAGTCTCCATAGTGTGGTCAGAGTATAAATATAACTTGTGTGCGAACGATCACTCATAAACTAACCTAAGTCCCTAGAGTGTGGATATGTGCTTAAAAAACTTCAACAAGCACGACTGATCGCCGAAAAACAAATGCAGATCCCCGGAGTGCGGATGTAAGTACTATGAGTAAGTGAGTGTGTTTCGACCGCTTGACTCTTACTTGTTTTAGCATCGATCCGACGATGTTAAGCCTGCAAAGATGTAGACAAATGGTGATTACTAGTTGATCGTTGAAACCTATCCTCAGAACCGGGGGCAAATCTTAAGTGTTAGTCATTGATCGAAGCAGTGCAGCACCAAAAATCCAACCCAATCTCCAACAATGACTTATGTCCGTGATTTTTAGACTTGGTGAATGAAATAAACTCAGTCCAAAAGTTAGGACTCTACAAATGCACTGAACTGAGGATCAAGTCCTATAACATTTTAGCGTAAAAGACGGGAATAATAGTTGAAGCAAGAAAACAAAATTTCATTTCAACTAATTCAGAGTGAAGATCCATACATAAATTCTTCCAAAAAATTCCTACTAGCAGGGGCCGAACCCGCATCTATACATGGCCTATGAAAGAGAAACAAGTTTTTGACTATCAAAAAATGCACCGGAGGGGCCTATCTATTACTTTTTCTTCTTCTGTTTCCTCTGAAGTGTGGATCCGTCAGAGCCACTAGTGATTTTTCACTTTGAGCTTTTACCCTTTGACCGATCACCTTTAGACGGAGGCATGATGTCGACATCCTCCTCTGAACTTGAGTCTAGAGGAATGCTCTCTGCAGGAGGAGTTAGAGGAACCAGATCTACAATAGGGGGCGGAATGTACATGCTAGTATCAACTAGTGTACCCCTAGGATAAATCATTCTAAGTGGAGTTGGGCCAAGCGCCGCCATTCCACCCTCAGAACTACCGCCATGTGTTGTTGCCTCCAACTTAGCATTGATTTCAGCTAGTATTTCTTCTTCTCGAATAGATCGAGCTTCGCTCGAGGCAGCAGTGGTCTGTGTTGAAAAGCTAGAGGCGGGCGCGAATCCACTAATGACCAATGGTAAGTCCGCGAAGGGGTCGTTCTGTCAGTCTAGAAGCTCGTTCATCATCTTCTCATCAAAAGAAAGTGAGCCCCCCTGTGTTACTTCAATGGGCATGGACGTCGTTGTAGTGGTCGCTTCGGTGATGATGGCCTCCTGCGCTTGATGTGATTCCTGGATTGCAGAAGGCACTGTCGATATAGCTTTCGTCACTGGACAAAGAAGAAGAGAAGTTGTTAATACACACTTCAAAACAATTTCTTTATTTCGAACACACGTGAGATTTTTTCAGAATACCTTCCTCAATTCGGCTCGCAGCTGGCTGAGCAGCTTCAGAAGTGTGCTCCCTTATAGGAGATAAATGTGGCTGCTCTGGGTCATAAGCTGGGGTTCAACCACTGAAGTAGGATCAGATTGAGATGAAGTAATAATCTCGGGACTTGTTGCGCGATGCTCGACGCCAGAGCCTTCCTCAATCTCTTGGTGCTAGTTGCCAAGCTTTTCTCTTGCATGTGAAATCACAGAGTCGTGGAGAACCTTCTTTTCATCTTCGTTCAGTATATGGTTCTCCAGTTTGAACTAATCAAATGCACCACCCAGATGCACCGCCTTCTCCTCTTCAACCAACAGATTCCAAGCATTGTATAGATGAGTTGAGTAATCATCGAGCCAAGCCAGGTTCCTATGTCTCAGCACGTTGGCATTGTAAGCGACAAGATGTTCTTCTATATCAGCCTCAAGCCTGGTTTCCGCCTATCTAACCTTCTTATCGACCTCAGCCTCTACCACGTGAACTTTTTCCATGGTCGTGTCTCTCTCACCCTGAAGCATCACTGCCTGATCACACGCCTCTTGTGCAGAGACATTGGCATCATCCTTCTCCTTTATAATTTCAAAGAACTTAGACTTAAGTTCATTGAGCTCTTTTAGGGCAACATCCCCCTCGATGACGATGGTGGTGTTCCTATGGCCCATGTCCTCCGCCATGGCATAATGTTCTTGCCTCATTCTATCCATGGATGCGTAGGCATCATCGGCCTTTTTGAGAGCCTCCATTTCGGATTTTATGGAAGTCTCGGCATCATTATTAAGCACCTGAACAATCCAATCTTTTTATGAAAGCTCTTTCTCTAGATTTTCAATTGTGGCAACCCAATCGAAAGCCACTTTCGACGCTTTTTTTGCAACTTTCGACCACTCCTTGTACTGAAAAAAGATATCAGCAACATAATCGTGAACAGTGTTTTCTGCCTCCGCTGGGATTCTCTTTAGGTGCGGGGGGAAGATGTAACCATCAAAGCAAATATCAAGAAAATCCTTTTTCAATTGAGCAAGTTTAATCTCTCCTTCCCCGGTAGGCTAAGTAAGGACTTGTTCTGTAGTTGGAGGAGCCACTATTTCAGATCTACGGTGAGATCAGACCTTGGAGCGTGAGAAGAAGGCTTATGTCATAAAGTTTCAGGAGGCCGTGAGACATGAACTGGAGGCAGTGCAAGAGCTCTGGGAGGGGGTGAGCAAGATCGAGATCGGTGTACATATCCCCTATCTCTATTATATCATTCTTGAATAGAATACCCCTGATCATAATCACTGTCACCTTCTCTCCTGCACGACTCGTAATATGAAGAAGATCGGTGAGTGTTTTGTTAACCACCAAGCATAAAGCCACGGCCAGACATTGTATCTGCAAAGTAAAACAAGAATAGAGTTAGTGACCTTCCAATGGTGGAGAGCTTATGGTCAGAAATAGTCCGGTGCTGTGAACCGTTTATGTATGTGCAACCCCCCGACCAACCGGCAGTATCGACCATACTAGTGGGAAGAGACTCGCTTAAATCTAAGGCGTGCTGGACACGTAGTTAGGAATTGGGATATTGGCGAGCCCTTCAAAGAGATTTTCCGCTCGTAGGGGAGAAGTCTTCGAAATTATAACTCCGAAGGCAGGCCGAGACGTAACCACAGATTTCCATCTCTTAGATCTGGGACATTTAAACGCAGCTGCCTTGCCTTTTCTTTTACCTTCAAATTCCAAGACTGCATCCGAAGGCTCACCTAGAGGCTCGTCATCAGTATGTGTCCTCTCTGAATCAACTCCTCAGCTATAACAATATGGGACGTCTTACGCTTGGTCCGTTTTTTTGAGCTAGTTCTAAGTGTCCCCTTAAGCCTTATACTTTGTTTTCGCTCAATCAGCCCGAGAATTCTCAGGTTCCTATCAGTCAGAACCAAATCAATGTGTCTATCTTCACTCAGGATTTTTTGAAGAGTCCGAACTATCTCCTTATAATAAACGCCTTCAGGTCGCTGAATTACCGCTGTAAAGAAAAGAGATATAAGTTGACTTCATTTATGACTATCTTATCAGCTATTTGAGAAGATTGTAATACTTACGTCGAAACAACCATCGACTGGCAAATCCCGGAGGGGCATCGGACATAAAACCATTCCGTTTTGAAGTAACTTAACCTCATTCGGGATCCTGTGACTACTTGGCAATTTTTACTGCCTCCAGGAATGTGAAAGATGGTCTATCTCCCCGACTCTTGAAGTTGAATAAATACCTGATCTCATTTGGAAGCGGTGGCCGAAAGAGGTATTCCAAGAATACGATGAACAGGCTGTTCAGCATAGCATATCCATTCGGGTGCAACTGAGACGGAGTGATTCCAATGAAAGACAACACATCTCAGATATATTGGTTAAATGGAGGAAGCGTCCCCGCTGCGCACGCGTGACGGTTGAATGCGGTATACCCTTTCGGAGGGCAGTGCAGCCTATCATCGGGTCCCGGCAATGGCACATCCTTAAGAGATAAGCCATGCCTCAAAATAGTCCGTCCCAGCATGTCTTCGGAAACATTGGATGGAACGGAGTCCACCAGATTAGCAATGAAAGATGCACCAGGTGCCTCATCCGGGGATGGATTAATGACTTCAGCCTCGATGGTCGGTATCTCGATTGTTGGGGGAATTGAACCCTGAACTTATTGTTGCTGCGAGCTTAAAGGTTCCATAACTAGCTAACTCACGAGAAATCATCATTAAACGATAATGTGCATGTGCGTCCCTTGGTGTAAAGTGTGTAAATGTGCTGCGTAGTGCAGTGTCGTGCATTACTTGAACAGATTCTATAGAGATAATGAAAAATATGCAAATAACTAGGCTTCGAAATCCAAATGGAGTGACTGTCATCGCTGACCGTCACAACCGTTCCATCCAGATGCTGGCTATTAATCCAAGTTAGAATTTGTTTAAGTTTTTGTTAAGTTATAGTTCCATCCACGATCTTCAAAGGGCAGTCAAGTATCCAGTTTAACAGTCAAGTCCAGGTATGCGAAAATGAAGCTCGTCGGAATCATATGATCGGTGGTACAAGGTTTTATATCCATCAGGGTTCAGACATAGATCGATCACCAGAGATGCAAGTCATAACAGTCCGTAATGCAGCAATTCGTATCGATCAAGAGGGCCCATTTTGGTATCGATCAAGTTCGCATCGATACGTTTCGTATCGATCATGTTCGAATCGATGCGCTTCGTATCAATCACGTTCGAGTCGATGCATTTCGTATCGATCAAGGAAATATATTCTGCATTGATTATAGGCTTTGTTTTCGTATCGATCAGCGCTGGCGGCATCTAACCAACTTGTAATGCCCATTTCGTGTCGATTGCAAGTAATCAACTTCGAATCGATCGTCGAAGTCAATTACATATTGATCGACACAAACTCCAACCACCGCCCATCGATACGAAATCGTTTCATCCCTCCACATGATGTTCTCTCAGGTACAGATCGATACAAAATATCATCATCCCCAGATTGATATGAAGAAAACCGTCTCCTTAATCGACCGATACGAACATATAAGTCGTATCCTTCAATCATTCTTCTTACCCAAATTGCTCGAGCATCAAGACAATTTTCTCTGAGCCAGTTCTAAACTTAGCATCCCTGGAGATCGATTGCTTATGTAAATAGATTGGCAGTTGAGTTTGAATCACATCG
The DNA here is from genome assembly GCA_030765085.1 of Allium cepa. NCBI lineage: Eukaryota > Viridiplantae > Streptophyta > Magnoliopsida > Asparagales > Amaryllidaceae > Allium > Allium cepa. The sequence goes on along the minus strand of CM060929.1, from coordinate 382,672,013 downwards.
CTATGACATGGATTAGTCGTTCAATTACTTGATTTTAAGATATCGGTTCGAAGATTTGGTGTATCGAAGTGATATGGAAATAAAGGTTCCTGTAGATCTATTTCTTTTCGAAGCAATACGAAGGCAGGAAATGAAGAAAAGGTAAAAAAGTGAAAAGTGGCCAAGTCCGAGGGTATTTATATGGACCCAAGGAAGAAAAACGATTCACCTCCCAGTCAAAAACGACCGAAAGCAACGGTTTCTACAGAGTGATACGAACGAGCTGTTCAAATCCATCAAATCACCACTCCCAGAGGCCAATATTTATCGATACGAGATGCTTTATTCGTATCCATCGGCACTTAACCCCTGAGAGCGCAAATTCCTCGATACGAAATAGTGTCCACCGAAGCTCGTATCCATCGATACGAAAGATAAGACAAAGGCCTGTTAAAGATGCTAACCATCAATGCGAAATAGCAATTTCGTATCCATCGGGGGTCGCAGCCATCGATACGAATGATCATTTTGTATCCACCAAAACCTGTGTCTTTCGATACGAAACGATCATCTCATATCCATCGATATGAAATGTTTATCTCATATCCATCACTACAGTATATCGATGCAAAATCAATCTTTCAACCTTCTATACTGATTCAGGAGAGGATCGATATGAAGCAACATCCAAAAATAACCGTCAAGTGTTGTTGCAACTCGGATCTCACATTGGTTCAGGAGAGGATCGATACGGGATTCAATACGAGAAAACTGACAACGACTCGTGAACATGCAACGTTAACGAGTGTCAGATTAGCATATATACATATATGTCGAACTAATATTCGATTTTCAACATTCACAGGGATTGGATGCTCATCTAATAACTATTACAATGGTAAACAGCCAATGACTATCATACAGCAATCAGTTACAATAGTACAGGGTACAACAATTGGCAATCAGCAGCTCACATTACTGAGAGAGTCAGTCAAATGTTACAACCTTCAATGAAAAAGTAATAAATGTTCATAATAAAGACTGCATCTTTTCAAAGCACGTCATGTTTCCACAAGACGTACGTGGGAGGCAAATGTTACCCCGCCTTTTGGCAAGGCTGAGATATCAAGGAACTGATTGGGAATCAAGGACCATTCGTCCCGGATATCGAGTACACACAGATTCGCTATGGATATCGACGAACTTTATCCGAGTCCAGATCAGGCTACAATTGACAAGGCACGATAAGGAAAGCTAATAAAGCCAACGTTTCAAATTTCAATTCAATCCGAGTTAGTATGCTCAAGGTATGATCGATGCAAGTTGGAGGAGAAAACCCTGTTTTCGCATCCATCACCAAGCCTTATTCCGTATCGATCGTCTTCGCATCCATTAGGTAATCGCGCACTTCGTATCGATCGTCTGGTGTCGTATTCGCATCCATTAGGTAACTGCTTTGTTCTTATCCCTCAAGGAAAGCTTTGTTCGTATCCATTAGTCTTCGCTAGTTCGTATCCGTCGTTGACCTTTGCTCGTATCTATCAAGGCCTATCAATGCCACCAACTGTTCACGTCCATTTAGTCGTTCGAATCCATCATGTTGGAACGATGTGGATCGATGCTAACAAGATCCCACAACTGATGCGAACTACGCGATTCCCCACCGATACGAACTACGCACTCTCATCGATACAAATTAACAACTTCTATCGATACGAACTGGACAACGGCCTAGGATAGGAATGAGGCGAAGTTCAGGGACGACTCGGTCAACTCAGAGTGAAAAGTGGATCGATGCAAGGAGTGCGTGCCATGTCACCACATGATCACATGCGGCCATCGATTCGAAATGATCGAGTCGAAATGATTGATTCGAAGCAAACGACCAACCGGAATACTCCATCTCTTATCGATCATAACTCAAGATCCGCAAGACCAAATGCTATGAAATTTTCATAGGAGCTTACGTACAAGCTAAAGAATGTTCCCACCATGTTTCAACTCAATCTTGATTGATACGAATTAAGTTCGTATCGATCACAAATCGAGTCGAAACTTCACGGGATCGATCGCGTGGGCCCACTCATGTGCTAAAAGGAGTCTTCCGAAGTTTGAGCGAAATATCAGCCTCCTATACATACATATAGAGCCCCAGGGTCTACAAAAGAAGGATCTTTTGATTCTCAAGCACACAGACTCTGTCGGATTGAACTTTGCATCCTACCACTGCTGTTGTATTCGAATTTTAGAGTTGTAATCTGCTATTGTTTGCCGTAATCAAGTGTAATCGTCAAAAGAATATCAATAAATTCATAAAAATTCATAGTGGACGTAGGCAACACGCCGAACCACTCTAAATCGCTTGTGTCTGTGCATTTATTCATCAATTATTGGAGTTTTTGTTAGATAAGCCACCTTTTAATTTATATTCTTTATTTTAATCTCTTCAAAACCTTCCAAAGAGTGTTGTGCCCATTTTTGGTACAAACATGGTGCACCATGGTACTCTTCCGTTTCAAATCCATGCACCCATTTCTACAAGTCGTACGGCACTATTTCGGCATTTTAGACAGATGCTGCACCTTGCACCGCAAATGTTGCACCCTATGGATACCGATTCTTCGGACGACCATAACTGTTGGCTCGTGTATAGTTACGGGATCCATAACCATTCAAAACGAAGCTCTCTGTGAGTTCTACGGCTTTGACAGCTTTAACCCTCCAATGGATAGTTTCATACCAAAAAAAGGCAATCCGAACCTCAATCGGGTCGCGAAAGTTATTCACCCTTCGTTTTTTCATCACGTGCATTTTTACATTAAAACGGGATTACCATGCCTAGTCTTCGATTTTACATCGCTGGAGAGTGGGGAACCATGGTACTGTTCCATTTCAAATCCATGCACCCATTTCAATAAGTCGTACGGCACTGTTTCGGCATTTTAGACGGATGTTGCACCTTGCACCGTAGATGTTGCACCATATGGATACAGATTCTGTGGACGACAATAACTGTTGGCTTGTTTAGAGTTACGGGTACCAAAAACAGTCAAAACGAAGCTCTCTGTGAGTTTTACAGCTTTGACTGCTTTAAGCCGTCAATGGATAGTTTTATAACCAAAAAAGGCTATCCCAACCTCAATCGGGCATCGGAAGTTTTTCACCATTTTTTTTTTCATCACGTGTATTTTTACGTTAAAAAGGGATCACCTTGGCTGGTCTTCGTTTTACCATCGTTGGAGAGCGGTGCACAATGGTACACTTCCATTTCAAATCCATGCACCCATTTTTACATGTCGTACGACACTGTTTTGGCATTTTGGATGGACGTTGCACCTTGCACCGTAGATGTTGCACCTATGGATATCGATTCTTCGGACGGCCAAAACTATTGGCTCGTTTAGATTTACGGAAGCCATAACCAGCCAAAACGAAGCTCTCTGTGAGTTCTATGGCTTTGACAGCTTTAATCCATCAATGGAAAGTTTCATACCCGAAAAAGGCTATTCGAACCTCAATCGGGGCTTGAAAGTTTTTTACCATTCGTTTTTTCATCACTTGTATTTTTATGTTAAAACGGGATCACCGTGGTTGGTCTTCAATTTACCATCGCTGGTGAGTGGTGCACCATGGTACTGTTTCGTTTCAAATCAATGCACCCATTTCTACAAGTCGTTCGGCATTGCTTCGGCATTTTGGACGGATGTTGCACCTTGCACCACAGATGTTACACCCTATGGATACCGATTCTTCGGACAGCCGTAACTGTTGGTTCGTTTAGAGTTACGGGAGCCATAACCAGTCAAAACGAAGCTCTTTATGAGTTCTACGGCTTTGAAAACTTGAAACCGTCAATGGATAGTTTCATACCCAAAAAAGGCTATCCGAACCTCAATCGGGCCTCGGAAGTTTTTTTTACCCTTTTTTTTCGTCACGTGCATTTTTACATTAAAACGGAATCATCATGGCTGGTCTTCGATTTACCATCGTTGGTGAGTGGTCCACCATGGTATTGTTCCGTTTTAAATCCATGCACCTATTTCTACAAGTCGTATGGAACTGTTTCGGCATTTGGGACGGATGTTGCACCTTGCACCGCAGATGTTGCACCCTACGAATAACGATCCTTCGGATGGTCATAACTGTTGGCTTGTTTTGATTTACGGTAGCCATAACCTGTCAAAACGAAGCTCTCTGTGAGTTATATGGCTTTGACATCAATAGATATATTCATACCCAAAAAAGGCTATCTGAACCTCCATCGGGCCTCGGAAATTTTTCACCCATCGTTTTTTCCTCACGTGCATTTTTACGTTAAAACGGGATCACCGTGGCTGGTCTTCGATTTACCATCGCTGGAGAATGGTGGACCATGGTACTCTTCCATTTCAAATCCATGCACCCATTTCTACAAGTCGTACAGCACTATTTCGGCATTTTGGATGGATGTGCTGCACCTTGCACCGCAGATGTTGCACCCTATGGATACTGATTCTTCGGACGACCATAACTGTTGGCTCATGTAGAGTTACGGGATCCATAACCAGCAATCCCTATGTGGGTTCTATGCATTGACCTCTTTAATCAATCAATGGATAGTTTCATATCCAAAAAAGACCATCTGAACCTCAATCGGGTCCCGGAAATTTTTCACCCTTTGTTTTTTCATCACGCGCATTTTTACGTCAAAACGGTATCACCGTGGCTGGTCTCTGATTTACCATCGCTGGAGAGTAGTGCACCATGGTACTCTTCCGTTTCAAATCCATACACCCATTTCTACAAGTCGTACGACACTGTTTCGACATTTTGGACGGATGTTGCACCTTGCACCACAGATGTTGCACCCGATGGATACCGGTTCTTCGGATGGCAATAACTAAAGCTACAGGAGCAACAACCAGTCAAAACGAAGCTTTTTGTGAGTTCTATGGCTTTGACCGTTTTAAGCCGTCATTGGATAGTTTTATAAACAAAAAGGCTATCCAAACCTCAATCGGGCCTCGAAAGTTTTTCACCATTTGTTTTTTTCATTACGCGCATTTTTACATTAAAACGAGATCACCATGGCTGGTATTCGATTTACCATCGCTGGAGAGAGGTGCACTATGGTACTCTTCCGTTTCATATCCATGCACCCATTTCTACAAGTCGTACGGTATTGTTTCGGCATTTTGGATGGATGTTGCACCTTGCACTATAGGTATTGCACCATATGGATAACGATTCTTCGGACGACCATAATTGTTGGCTCGTTTAGATTTAAGAAATTCATACGGAGTCAAAATGAAGCCTCTGTGAGTCTACGACTTCGACAGCTTTAAGCCGTCAATGGATAGTTTCATACCCAAAAAAGGCTATCCGAACCTCCGTCGTGTCTCGAAAGTTTTTCGCCCTTCATTTTTTCATTACATGCATTTTTACGTTAAAACCGGATCACCGTGGCTGGTCTTTGATTTTCCATCTTTGTATAGTGGTGCACTATGGTACTGTTCCGTTTCAAATCCATGCACCCATTTGTAAAAGTCGTACGGCACTGTTTTGGTATTTTGGACGGATGTTGCACCTTGCACCGCAGATGTTGCACCCTATGGATACGGTTCTTCGGACGGCCATAACTATTGGTTTATTTAGAGTTACGGGAGCCATAACTAGTCAAAATGTAGCTCTTTGTGAGTTCCACGGCTTTGACAGCTTGAAGCCGCCAATAGGTAGTTTCATACCCAAAAAAGGCTATCCAAACCTAAATCAGGTCTTGGAAGAATTTCAACCTTCGTTTTTTCGTCACGTGCATTTTTACGTTAAAACAGGATCACTGTGGCTGGTCTTCGATTTATTATTGCTGAAGAGTGGTGCACCATGGTACTGTTCCGTTTCAAATCCATGCACCCATTTTTACAAGTCTTAAAGCACTTTTTTGGCATTTTGGGCGGATGTTGCACCTTACGCCGTAGAAGTTGCACCCTATGGATATCGATTCTTCGGACGGCCATAACAGTTGGCTTGTTTAGAGTTACGGGAGCCATAACCAGTCAAAACTATGCTCACTATGAGTTCTACGGATTTGACCACTTTAAGCCGTCAATGGATAGTTTCATAACCAAAAAAGGCTATCCGAATCTCATTCGGGACTCGAAAGTTTTTCACCATTCGTTTTTTCGTCACGTGCAATTTTACGTTAAAACGGGATCACCCTGACTGGTCTTTGATTTACCATCGCTAGTGGGTGATGCACCATGTTACTCTTCCGTTTCAAGTCCACACACCTATTTCTACAAGTCGTACTGCACTGTTTCGACATTTTGGATGGATGTTGCACCTTGCACCGTAGATGTTGCACCTTATGGATAACGATTCTTTGGACGGCCATAACTGTAGGCTGATTTAGAGTTACGGAAGCCACAACCAGTAAAAAAGAAGCTCCCTGTGAGTCCTACAGCTTTGACCGCTTTAAGCCATCAGTGGATAGTTTCATACCCAAAAAAAGCTATCCGAACCTCAACTGGGAACCCAACGTTTTTCACCCTTCGTTTTTTCGTAATGTTCATTTTTACGACAAAACGGAATCACCGAGACTGGTCTTCGATTTACCATCGCTGGAGAGTGGTGTATCATGGTTTCAAATCCATGCACCCATTTCTATACGTCATACAGCACTGTTTTGGCATTTTGGACAGATTTGCACCTTGCATCGCAGATGTTGCACCCTATGGATACCGATTCTTCGGACGGCAATAACTATTGGCTCGTTTAGAGTTACGGGAGCCACAACCAGTCAAAAAGAAGCTCTCAGTGAGTTTTATGGCTTTGACCTCTTTAAGCTGTCAATGGATAGTTTTATACCCAAAAAGGCTATCCGAACCTCAATAAGGCCTCAGAAGTTTTTCACCATTCGTTTTTTTTCGTCACATGCATTTTAACGTTAAAACGGGATCACCATGGCTGGTCTTTGATTTACCATCGCTGGAGAGTGGTGCACCATGGCACTCTTCCATTTCAAATCCATGCACCCATTTCTACAAGTCGTATGGCACTATTTCGGCATTTTGGACGGATGTTGCACCTTGCACTGCAGATGTTGCACCCTATGCATAACGATTCTTCGGACGGCCTTAAATGTTGGCTCATTTAGAGTTACGGGAGTCATAACCAGTCAAAACGAAGCTTTCTGTGATTTCTACAGCTTTAACATCTTTAAGCCATCAATGGATAGTTTCATACCAAAAAGGCTATCCGAACCTCAATCAGGCCCCGAAATTTGTTCACTCTTCATTTTTTCATCACGTGCAGTTTTACGTTAAAACGAGATCACCGTGGCTGGTCTTCGATTTACCATCACTGGATAGTGGAGCACCATGGTACTGTTCGGTATCAAATCCATGCATCCATTTGTACAAGTCGTGCGACAATGTTTTGGCATTTTGGACGGAAGTTGCACGTTGCACCGCATATGTTGCACCCTATGGATATGATTCTTCGGACGGCCATAATTGTTGGCTCATTTAGAGTTACAGGAGCCATAACCAGTCAAAACGAAGCTCTTTGTGAGTTCTATGGATTTGATAGCTTTAAGCCGTCAATGGATAGTTTCATACCCAAAAAGGCTATCCGAACCTCAATCGGGTCTCGGAAGTTTTTCACCCTTCATTTTTTTCTCACGTGCATTTTTACGTTAAAACGGGATCATCGTGGCTGGTCTTCGATTTACCATCACCGGAGAGTGGTATACCTTGTTACTGTTCCTTTTCAAAACCATGCACCAATTTTTACAAGTCGTACGGCAAATTTTCGGCATTTTGGACGAATATTGCATCTTGCACCGTAGATGTTGCACCCTATGGATACCGATTCTTCGGACGACCGTAACTGTTGGCTCGTTTAGAGTTATGTGAGCCATAACCAGTCAAAACGAAACTCTCTATGAGTTCTATGGCTTTTACATCTTTAATCTATCAATGGATAGTTCATACCCAAAAAAGGCTATCCGAACCTCAATCGGGTACCGGAAGTTTTTCACCCTTCCTTTTTTCGTCACGTGCATTTTGACGTTAAAATGGGTCACTGAGGCTGGTTTTGGTTTACCATCGCTGGAGAGTGGTGCCTCATCGTACTGTTCCATTTCAAATCCATGCACCCATTTCTACATGTCATACAGCACTGTTTCGGTATTTTGGATGGATGTTGCACCTCGCACCGCAGATGTTGCACCCTATGGATACCGATTCTTCGGAGGCAATAACTGTTAGCTCGTTTAGAGTTATGGGAGCCACAACTAGTCAAAAAGAAGCTCACTGTGTGTTCTACGGCTTTGAACGCTTTAAGCCGTCAATGGATAGTTTTATAACCAAAAAGGTTATCCGAACCTCAATCGGGCCTTGGAAGTTTTTCACCATTTGTTTTTTCGTCACGTGCATTTTTACGCTAAAATGGGATAACCGTGGCTGGTCGTCGATTTACCATCGTTGGAGAGTGGTTCACCATGGTTCTCTTCCATTTCAAATCCATGCACCCATTTCTACAAGTCGTACAGCATTGTTTCCGCATTTTGGACGGATGTTGCACCTTGCACTATAGATGTTGCACCCTATGGATAACGATTCTTCGGACGGTCGTAACCCTTGGCTCGTTTAGAGTTATGGGAGTCATAACTAGTCAAAATGAAGCTCTCTTTGATTTCTACGGCTTTGACAGCTTTAAGCCGTCAGTGGATAGTTTCATGCCCAAAAATGGCAATCCGAACCTCAATCAGGTCTCGAAATTTTTTCACCCTTCGTTTTTTCATCACGTGCATTCTTACATTAAAAGGGGATCACCGTGGCTCGTCTTCGATTTACCATCACTAGATAGTGGTGCACCATAGTACTGTTCCGTTTCGAATCCATGCACCCATTTGTATAAGTCGTACGACACAGTTTCGACATTTTTGACGGATGTTGCACCTTTCACCGCAGATGTTGCACCCTATGGATACAATTCTTCGAACGGCCGTAACTGTTGGCTCATTTGGAGTTACGAGAGCCAAATCTAATCAAAATGAAGCTCTTTGTGAGTTCTATGGCTTTGGAAGCTTTAAGCCATCAATGGATAGTTTCATATCCAAAAAAGGCTATCCGAACCTTAATCGTGTCTCGGAAGTTTTTCACCCTTCGTTTTTTCGTCATGTGCATTTTTACGTTAAAACGGGATCACTGTGGCTGGTCTTCGATTTACTATCGCTGGAGAGTGGTGCACCTTGGTACTGTTCCGCTTCAAATCCATGCAACCATTTCTACAAGTCGTACGACACTCATTCAGTGTTTTGGATGGATGTTGCACCTTGCACCGCAGATGTTGCATACTATGGATACAGATTCTTTGGACAGCCATAACTGTTGGCTCGTTTAGAGTTACACGAGCCATAACCAGTCAAAGCGAAGCTCTCTGTGAGTTCTACAGCTTCGACCACTTTAACCCATCAGTGGATAGTTTCATAACCAAAAAAGCCTATCCGAACCTCAATCGGGCCTCGGAAGTTTTTCACCATTCGTTTTTCCGTCACGTGCATTTTTACGTTAAAACGAGATTATCGTGGCAGGTCTTCGATTTACCATCGCTGGAGTGTGGTGCACCATGGCATTCTTCCGTTTCAAATCCATGCACCTATTTCTATAAGTCGTACGACACTGTTTCAACATTTTGGATGGATGTTGCACCTTGCACCGCAGATGTTGCACCCTATGCATACCGATTCTTCGGATGGCCATAACTGTTGGCTCGTTTAGAGTTACGGGAGCCATAACCAGTCAAAATGAAGCTCTCTATTAGTTTTACGGCTTAGACTGCTTTAAACCGTCAATGGATAGATTCATAACCGAAAAAGGCTATCCGAACCTCAATCAGGCCTAGGAAGTTTTTCACCATTCGTATTTTCGTCACGTGCATTTTTACGTTAAAACAGGATCACCATGACCGGTCTTCGATATACCATCATTGGAGAGTGGTGTACCATGGTACTCTTCTATTTCAAATCCATGCACTAATTTCTACAAGTCGTACGGCGTTGTTTCGGCATTTTGGATGGATGTTGCACCTTGCACCGTAGATGTTGCGTCCTATGAATATCGATTCTTCGGACGGCCATAACTGTTGGCTCGTTCAGAGTATCGGGAGAAATAATCATTTAAAATCGAAGCTCTCTGTGAGTTCTACGACATTGTTATCTTTAAGCCATCAATGGATATTTTCATACCCAAAAAAGGTTATCCGAAGCTCAATCGGGCCTCGTAAGTTTTTTACATTTCGTTTTTTCGTCACGTGCATTTTTGCGTTAAAATGGGATCACCATCGCTGGTCTTCGATCTACCATTGCTTGTGAGTGTTGCACTACGGTACTGTTCCGTTTGTAATCCATGCATCCATTTCTACAAGTCGTACGACACTGTTTCGGCATTTTGGACGGATGTTGCACCTTGCATCGCAGACGGTTGCACCCTATGGATACTGATTCTTTGGACGGCCATAATTGTTGGCTCGTTTAGAGTTATGCGAGCCATAACTAGTCAAAACCAAGCTCTCTATGATTTCTATAGTTTTGATAGCTTTTGGCCTTTAATGGATAGTATCATACACAAAAAAGGCTATTCGAACCTCAATCGAGACTTGGATGTTTCTCACCATTCATTTCTTCCTCATGTGCATTTTTATGTTAAAAGGGGATCACCGTGGCTGGTCTTCGATTTACCATCGCTGGGGAGTGGTGCACATGGTACTCTTCCGTTTCAAATCCATACACCCATTTCTACAAGTCGTACGGCATTGTTTCGGCATTTTGGACGTATGTTGCACCTTGCACCGTAGATGTTGCACCCTATGGATACTGATTCTTCGAACGGCCTTTACTGTTGGCTCGTTTAGAGCTATGGGAGCCATAACCAGCCAAAACGAAGCTCTCTTTGAGTTCTATGGCTTTGACAGCCATCAATGGATAGCTTCATACTCAACAAATGCTATCCGAAGCTCAATCGAGCCTCGAAAGTTTTTTGCCCTTTGTTTTTTCGTCACGTGAATTTTTACGTTAAAACAGGATCACCATGGCTGGTCTTCGATTTACCATCGCTGGCGAGTGGTGCACCATGATATTCTTCCATTTCAAATCAATTCACCCATTTCTACAAGTCGTTCGACACTATTTCGGCATTTTGGACAGATGATGCAACTTGCGCCAAGGATGTTGCACCCTATGGATACCGATTCTTCGGACAACCATAACTGTTTGCTCGTTTAGAGTTACGGGAGCCATAACCAGTCAAAACGAAGCTTCTGTGAATTCTACGGCTTAAAAGACTTTAAGCCGTCAATGGATATTTTCATACCCAATAAAGGCTATCCTAACCGCAATAGGGTCTTGGAAGTTTTTTACCCTTCCTTTTTTCGTCACGTGCAATTTTTGCATTAAAATGGGATCACCGTAGCTGGTCTTCGATTTACCATCGCTGGTGAGTGGTGTACCATGATACTGTTCCGTTTCAAATCCATGCACCCATTTCTACAAATCGTACGACACTGTTTGGGCATTTTGGATGGAAGTTGCACCTTGCACTACAGATGTTGCACCCTATGGATAAAGATTCTTCGGATGGCCATAATTGTTGGCTCGTTTAGAGTTACGGGAGCCATAGCTAGTCAAAACGAAGATCTCTATGAGTTCTACGGCTTTGACAGCTTTAAGCCATCAAGGGACAGTTTCATACCCAAAAAAGGCTATCCGAACCACAATGGGGCCTCGAAAGTTTTTCACCATTCACTTTTTCATCACATGCATTTTTACGTTAAAACGGGATCACCATGGCTGGTCTTCGATTTAAAATCGCTGGAGAGTGGTTTACCATGGTACTCTTCCGTTTCAAATCCATGCACCCATTTCTAAGAGTCTGGTACTCTTCCCTTTTAAATCCATGCACCCATTTTTCCAAGTCGTACGGCACTGTTTCAGCATTTTGGACGAATGTTTCACCTTGCACTGCAGATGTTAGACCCTATGGATAACGATTCTTTGGACGGGCATTACTGTTGGCTTGTTTAGAGTTACGAGAGTCATAACTAGTCAAAACGAAGCTCTCTGTGAGTTCCACGGCTTTGACAGCTTTAAGCCATCAATGGATAGTTTCAGACCCAAAAAAGGCTATTCGAACCTCAATCGGGTCTCAAAAGTTTTTCACCGTTCGTTTTCTCGTCACATGCATTTTTATGTTAAAAAGGGATCACCGTGGCTGGTCTTCGATTTACCATCGCTGGATAGTGATGCACCATGGTACTATTCTGTTTCAAATCCATGCACCCATTTGTACAAGTCGTACGGCACTGTTTCAGCATTTTCGACGGATGTTGCACCTTGCACAATAGATTTTGCACCCTATGGATACGATTCTTCACACGGCTACAACTGTTGGCTCGTTTAGATTTACGGGAGCCATAGCCAGTCAATCGGATCTCGGAAGTTTTTCACCCTTCGTTTTTCCGTCACGTGCATTTTTACGTTAAAATGGGATCACCATGGCTGGTCTTCCACTTACCATCGCTGGAGATCAGTGCACCATGGTACTGTTTCGTTTCAAATCCTTGCACCCATTTTTACAAGTCGTACTGCACTTTTTCAGCATTTTGGAAGGATGTTGCACATTGCACCGCAGATGTTGCACCCTATGGATACCGATTTTTTGGACGGCAATAAAGGTTGGCACGTTTTGAGTTACGGGAGCCATAACCCGTCAAAACGAAGCTCTCTGTGAGTCCTATAGCTTTGATAGCTTTAACCCGTAAATGGATAGTTTCATACCCAAAAAAAGGCTATCCGAACCTCAATCGCGTCTCGGAAGTTTTTCACCCTTCATTTTTTCATCACGTGCATTTTTACATTAAAATGGGATCACCATGGCTAGTATTTGATTTATCACCGCTGGAGAATGGTGCACCATGGTACTGTTCCATTTCAAATCCATGCACCCATTTCTACAAGTCGTATGGCGCTGTTTCGGCATTTTCGATGGATGTTGCACGTTGCACCGCAGATGTTGCACCCTATGGGTAACAATTCTTCGGACGACCATAACTGTTGGCTTGTTTAGAGCTACGGGAGCCATAACTAGTTGAAACAAAGATCTCTGTGAGTTCTACGGCTTTAATAGCTTTAAGCCCTCAATGGATAGTTTTATACCCAAAAAGGCTATCCGAACCTCAATCGGGTCTCGGAAGTTTTTCACCTTTCATTTTCTCATCATGTGCATTTTTACGTTAAAACGGGATCACCGTGGCTGGTATTCGATTTACCATCGCTGGAGAGAGGTGCACCATGGTACTGTTCCATTTCAATGCACCCATTTCTACAAGTCGTGCGACACTTTTTCGACATTTTAGACAGTGTTGCACCTTGCACAGCAGATGTTGCACCCTATGGATACCGATTTTTCGGACGGCCATAACTATTGGCTCGTTTAGAGTTACGAGAGCCATAACCAGTTAAAACGAAGCTCTCTGTGAGTTTTATGGCTTTGACCGCTTTAAGCCTTCAATGGACAGTTCCATAATCAAAAAAGTCTATACGACCCTTAATCGGTCCTCGGAAGTTTTACACCATTCGTTTTTTCATCACGTGCATTTTTACATTAATACGGGATCACCATGACTGGTCTTCGATTTACAATCGCTGGAGAGTGGTGCACCATGGTACTCTTCCATTTCAAATCCATGCACCCATTTCTACAACTCGTAGGACTGTGTTTCGGCATTTGGATTGATGTTGCACCTTGCACGTATATGTTGCGCCCTATGCATAATGATTCTTCGGACGGCCATAACTGTTGGCTCGTTTAGAGTTACGAGAGTCATAACAAGTCAAAACGAAGACCTCTGTGGGTTCTACGGCATTGACATCTTTAAGCCATCAACAGATAGTTTCGTACCCAAAAAAGGCTATCCGAACCTAAATCGGGCCTCGGAAGTTTTTTACCCTTCGTTTTTTCGTCACGTGCATTTTTACTTTAAAACGGGATCACCATGGCTGGTCTTAGATTTACCGTCGCTGGCGAGTGTTGCACCATGGTATTATTCCATTTTCAAATCCATGCACCCATTTCTACAAGTCGTACGGCACTGTTTCGGCATTCTGGATGGATGTTGCACCTCGGGTCGCAGATGTTGCACCCTATGGATACCGATTCTTCGGACGGCCATAACTATTGACTCGTTTAGAGTTATGGAAGCCATTACTAGTCAAAATCAAGCTCTATGTGATTTCTTCATCTTTGATATCTTAAGCCATCAATGGATAGTTTCATACCCAAAAAAGGCTTTCCGAACCTCAATCTGGCCTCAAAAGTTTTTCACCCTTCGCTTCTTCTTTACGTGCATTTTTACGTTAAAATGGGATTACCATGGCTGGTCTTCGATTTACCATCACTGGAGAGTGGTGCACCATGGTACTCTTCCGTTTCAAATCCATTCACCCATTTCTACAAGTTGTACCGCACTATTTCGGCATTTTGGATGGATGTTGCACCTTGCACTGCAGATGTTGCACCCTATGGATACTGATTCTTCGGACGACCATAACTATTGGCTCATTTGGAGTTTAGGGAGCCATAACTAGCCAAAATGAAGCTCTCTATGAGTTCTACGGCTTTGACAGATTCAAGCCATCAATGGATTGTTTCGTAACCAAAAAAGGCTATCTGAACCACAATCGGGGCTCAGTAGTTTTTTACCCTTCGTTTTTTCATCACGTGCATTTTTATGTTAAAACGGGATCACCGTGGCTGGTCTTCGATTTACCATCACTGGTGAGTGGCACACCATGGTACTGTTCCATTTCAAATCAACGCACCCATTTCTACAAGTCGTTCGGCACTGTTTCGGTGTTTTGGACGGATGTTGCACCTTGCACCGTAGATGTTGCACCCTATGGATGTCAATTCTTCGGACAGCCATAACTGCTGGCTCATTTGGAGTTACAGGAGCCATAACTAGTCAAAACGAAGCTCTCTTTGAGTTCTACGGATTTGAAAACTTTAAACCGTCAATGGACAATTTCATACCCAAAAAAGGCTATCTAAACCTCAATCCAGCCTTAGAAGTTTTTTACCCATTGTTTTTCGTCACGTGCATTTTACATTAAAGCGGGATCACCATGGCTGATCTTCGATTTACCATTGCTGGTGTGTGGTGCACCATGGTACTATTCTGCCATGCATCAATTTCTACATGTCGTACGGCACAGTTTCGGCATTTTGGACAAATGTTGCACCTTGCACCGCAGATGTTACACCCTATAGATACCGATTCTTCGGATGGCCAAAACTGTTGGCTCGTTTAGAGTTACGGAAGGCATAACCAGTCAAAACGAAGCTCTATATGAGTTCTATCGCTTTGACAGCTTTAAGCCATCAATAGATAGTTTCATATCCAAAAAAGACTATCCAAACCTGAATCGGGCCTCTAAAGTTTTTCACCCTTCGTTTTTTCCTCACGTGCATTTTACTTTAAAACGGGATCACCGTGGCCGGTCTTCGATTTAGCATCATGGGAGAGTGGTGCACCATGGTACTCTTCCGTTTCTAATACATGCACCCATTTCTACATGTCGTACGGCACTGTTTCAGCATTATGGACGAATGCTGCACCTTGCATCGCAGATGTTGCACCCTATGGATAATGATTCTTCGGACGACCGTAACTGTGAGCTCGTTTAGAGTTACGGGAACCATAACTAGTCAAAATGAAGCTCTATGCGAGTTTTACGGCTTTGACAGCTTAAAGCCGTCATTGGATAGTTTCATACGCAAAAAAGGCTATCCGAACCTCAATTGGGTCCTGGAAGTTTTTCACCCTTCATTTTTTCGTCACGTGCATTTTTTCGTTAAAATGGTATCGCTGTGGCTGGTCTTCGATTTACAATCGCTGGAGAGTGGTGCACCATGGTACAGTTCCGTTTCAAATCCATTCACCCATTTCTACAAGTCGTACGACACTGTTTCGGCATTTGGGATGGATGTTGCACCTTTCACCGCAGACGTTGCACCCTATGGATGCCGATTATTTGTACGGTAATAACTATTGGTAGAGTTACGGAAGCCACAACCAGTCAAAACGAAACTCTCTTTAAGTTCTACGTCTTTCACCGCTTTAAGCCGTCAATGGATAGTTTCATAACCAAAAAAGGCTACCCGAACCTTAATCGGTCCTCGAAAGTTTTTCATCGTTCGTTTTTTCATCACTTGCATCTTTACATTAAAGCGGGATCACCATGGCTGGTCTTCGATTTACCATCGCTGGAGAGTGGTGCACCATGGTACTCTTCCGTTTCAAATCCATGCACCCATTTCTACAAGTCGTATGACACTGTTTCGGCATTTTGGACGGATGTTTCGCCATGCACTGTAGATGTTGCACCCTATGGATAACGATTCTTCGGACGGCCATAACAGTTGGCTAGCTTAGGGTTACAGGAGTCATAACCAGTCAAAACGAAGCTCTCTATGATTTCTATGGCTTTGATAGCTTTAAGCCATTAGTGCATAGTTTCATACCCAAAAAAGGCTATCCGAACCTCAACCGGGTCTTGAAAGTTTTTCATCCTTCGTTTTTTCGTCACTTACATTTTTACGTTAAAACGAGATCGTCGTGGCTGGTCTTCTATTTACCATCGCTGGTGAGTGGTGCACCACGGTACGGTTTTGTTTCAAATCTATGCATCCATTTGCACAAGTCGTACGACACTGTTTCGGCATTTTGGATGGATGTTGCACCTTGCACCGCAGATGTTGCACCCTATGGATACGATTCTTCGGACGGCCATAACTATTGGCTCATTTAGAGTTACAGAAGCCATAAACAGTCAAAACGAAGTTCTCGGTGAGTTCTACGGCTTTGACACCTTTAAGCCATCAATGGATAGTTTCATATCCAGAAAAGGCTATTCGAACCTTAATCGGGTCTCGGAAGATTTTTACCCTTCATTTTTTCATCACGTGCATTTTTCCGTTAAAACGGGATTACCGTGGCTGGTCTTCGATTTACCATCGCTGGAGAGTTGTGCACCATGTTACTGTTTCGTTTCAAATCGATGCATCCATTTCTACAAGTCGTACGATACTTTTTTGGCATTTTGGACGGATGTTGCACCTTGGACCGCAGATGTTGCACTCTATGGATACCAATTCTTTGGACGGCCATAACTTTTGGCTCGTTTTGAGTTACAGGAGCCATAACCAGTCCAAACCAAGCTCTCTGTAAGTTCTACGGCTTTAACAGCTTTAAGCCATCAATGGATAGTTTCATGCACAAAATAGGCTATCCGAACCTCAATCGGGCCTTGGAAGTTTTTCACCCTTTGTTTTTTCCTCACGTGCATTTTTACGTTAAAATTGGATCACCGTGGCTGGTCTTCGATTTACCATCGCTGGAGAGTGATACATCATGGTACTCTTTCGTTTCAAATCCATGCACCCATTTCTACAAGTGTACGGCACTATTTTGGAATTTTAGACGGATGCTGCACCTTGCACCGCAGATGTTGTAACCTGTGGATACCAATTCTTCGGATGGTCATAACTATGTGCTCGTTTAGAGTTACGGGAGCCATAACCTGCCAAAACGAAGCTCTCTGTGAGTTCTATGGGTTTGATAGCTTTAAGCCATCAATGGATAGTTTTATACCCAAAAAAATCTATCCGAACCTCAATCGGGTCTTGGAAGTTTTTTACCCTTCATTTTTTCATCACGCTTATTTTTTTACGTTAAAACGGGATCACCGTGGCTGGTCTTCGATTTACCATTGTTGGTGGGTGGTACACCATGGTACTGTTCCGTTTCAAATCAATGCACCCATTTCTATAAGTCGTTCAACACTGTTTTGGCATTTTGGACGGATGTTGCACGTTGCACCGTAGATGTTGCACCCTATGGATACCAATTCTTCGGACAGCCATAACTGTTGGCTCGTTTAGAATTACGGGAGCCATAACCAGTCAAAAGAAAGCTTTTTGTGAGTTCTACAGCTTTGAAAACTTTAAGCCATCAATGGATAGTTTCATACCTAAAAAAGGTATCCAAACATCAATCGGGCCCTGGAAGATTTTTACCCTTCGTTTTTTCGTCACATACATTTTTACATTAAAACGGAATCACCGTGGCTGGACTTTGATTTCCCATCGTTGGTGAGTGGTGCACCATGGTACTATTCCGTTTCAAATCCATGCACCCATTTCTACAAGTCGTACGACACAGTTTCGGCATTTTGGATGGATATTGCACCTTGCACCGTAGATGTTACACCCTATGGATACCAATTCTTCGGATGGCCATAACTGTTGGCTCGTTTAGAGTTACAGGAGCCATATCCAGTCAAAACGAAGCTCTCTGTGAGTTCTACGCCATGATACCTTTAAGCCATCAATGGATAGATTCATACCCCAAAAAGGCAATTTGAACTTCAATCGGGCCTATTTCACCCTTCGCTTTTTCCTCACGTGCATTTTTGCGTTAAAACGGGATTACTGTGGCTGGTCTTCAATTAAGCATCGTTGGAGAGTGGTGCACCATCGTACTCTTCCGTTTCAAATCGATGCACCTATTTCTGCAAGTTGTACGGCACTGTTTCTGCATTATGGACGAATGTTGCACCTTGCACCGGAGATGTTGCACCCTGTGGATACCGATTCTTCGAATGACCATAACTGTAGGCCCGTGTAGAGTTACGGGAGCCATAACTAGTCAAAAATAATCTCTTTATGACAACGGCTTTGACAGCTTTAAGCCGTCAATGGATAATTTCATACGCCAAAAAGTCTATCCGAACCTCAATCGGGTCCTGGAAGTTTTTCACCCTTAGTTTTTTCATCACGTGCAATTTTACGGTAAAACGGGATCACCATGGCTGGTCTTCGATTTACCATCGTTGTAGAGTGTTGCACCATGAACTGTTCCATTTCAAATCCATGCACCCATTTCTACAAGTCATACGGCACTATTTTGACATTTTGGACAGATGTTGCACCTTGCATCGCATATGTTGCAACCTATGGATACCTATTCTTCGGACGGCAATAACTATTGGCTCGTTTAGAGTTGCGGGAGCCACAACCAGTCAAAATGAAGCTCTCTGTTAGTTCTACGGCTTTGACCGCTTTAAGCCGTCAATGGATAGTTTCATAGCCAAAAAAGGCTATCCGAACCTCAATCGGGCCTTGGAAGTTTTTCACCATTCGTTTTTTCGTCATGTGCATTTTTTCGTTAAAACTGGATCACCGTGGTTGGTCTTCGATTTACCATTGCTGGAGAGTAGTGCACCATGGTACTCTTCCGTTTCAAATCCATTCACCCATTTCTATAAGTCGTACGACACTGTTTCGGCATTTTGAACGGATGTTGCACCTTGCACTACAGATGTTGCACCCTATGGATAACGATTCTTCGGACGGCCATAACTGTTGGCTATTTTAGAGTTACGGGAGTCATAACCAGTCAAAACGAAGCACTCTGTGAGTTCTACGGCTATGATCGCCTTAATCCGACAGTGGATAGTTTCATACCCAAAAAAGGCTAACCGAACCTCAATCTGGTCTCGAAAGTTTTTCACCCTTTATTTTTCATCACGTGCATTTTTACATTAAAACGGTATCAACCGTGGCCAGTCTTTGATTTACCATCGCTGGATAGTGGTGCACCATGGTACTATTCCGTTTCAAATCCATGCTTTCATTTGTACAAGTCGTATGGCACTGTTTTGGCATTTTGGACGGATATTGCACCTTGCACCGCAGATGTTGCACCCTATGGATACGATTCTTCGGACGGCCATAATTATTGGCTCATTTAGAGTTACGAGAGTCATAACCAGTCTAAACAAAGCTCTCTGTGAAATCTACGGCTTTGACAGCTTTAAGCCATCAATGGATAGTTTCATACCCCAGAAAGGCTATCCGAACCTCAATCGGGTCTTGGAAGCTTTTTACCCCTCGTTTTTTTGTCACGTGCATTTATACGTTAAAAAGGGATCACCGTGGCTGGTCTTCGATTTACCATCGCTGGAGATTTTTTCATTATGGTATAGTTCCGTTTCAAATACATGCATCAATTTCTACAAGTCGTACAACACTTTGTCGGCAATTTGGACGGTGTTGCACCTTGCACCGCATATGTTGCACCCCAAGGATACCGATTCTTCCAACGGCCGTAACTATTGGCTCGTTTAGAGTTACGGCAGCCATAACCAGTCAAAACGAAGCACTCTATGAGTTCTACGTCTTCGACCACTTTAAGCCGTAAATGGATAGTTTCATAACAAAAAAAGGCTATCCGAACCTCAATCTGGTCGTGGAAGCGATTTACCATCCGTTTTTACGTCACGTGCATTTTTACGTTAAAACGGGACCACTGTGGTTGGTCTTCGATTTACCATTGCTGGAGAGCGGTGCACCATGGTACTCTTCCGTTTCAATCCATGCACCTATTTCTACAAGTCTACGGTATTGTTTCGGCATTTTGGATGGATGTTGCACCTTGCACCGCAGATGTTGCACCCTATGTATAACGATTCTTCGAACGGTCATAACTGTTCGCTCGTTTAGATTTATGGGAGCAATAACCAGTCAAAAAGAAGCTCTTTGTGAGTTCTACGGCTTTGATCGCTTTAAGCTGTCAATGGATAGTTTCATAACCAAAAAGGCTATCTGAACCTCAATCGGGCCTCGGAAGTTTTTTACCCTTCGTTTTCTCGTCACGTGTATTTTTACGTTAAAACGTGATCACCATGGCTGGTCTTCGATTTATCATCACTGGTGAGTGGTGCACAATGGTACTGCTCCATTTCAAATCCATGCATCCATTTCTACAATTCGTATGATGTTGTTTCGGCAATTTGGACGGATGTTGCACCTTGGACCGCAGATGTTGCACCTTATGGATACCGATTCTTTCGACGACCATAACTATTGGCTTGTTTAGAGCTACGGGAGGCATAACCAGTCCAAACAAAGCTCTTTATGAGTTTTACAGCTTTTATAGCTTTAAGCCATCAGTGGATGGTTTCGTACCAAAAAAGGCCATCCGAACCTCAATCGGGTCTTGGAAGTTTTTCACCCTTCGTTTTTCGTCACATGCATTTTTACGTTAAAGCGAGATCACCATGGCTGGTCTTTGATTTACCATCATTGGATAGTGTTGTACCATGGTATTGTTCCGTTTCAAATCCATGCACCAATTTCTACAAGTCGTACGGTACTGTTTCGGCATTTTGGACGGATGTTGCACCTTACGTTGCAGATGTTTCATCCCATTGATACCGATTATTCGGGGCCATAACTGTTGGCTCGTTTAGAGTTACAGGAGCCACAACCAGTCAAAATGAAGCTCTATGTGAGTTCCACGGCTTTGACAGCTTTAAGCCTTCAATGGATAGTTTCATATCCAAAAAAGGCTATCCGAACCTCAATCGGGTCTCGTATGTTTTTCACCCTTCGTTTTTTTCGTCACGTGCGTTTTTTCGTTAAAATGGGACCACCGTATTTGCTCTTTGATTTACCATCGCTGGAGAGTGGTGCGTCATGGTACTATTCCGTTTCAAATCCATACCCATTTCTACAAGTCGTACGGCACTGTTTTGGCATTTTGAACGGATGTTGCACCATGCACCGCAGATGTTGCACCCGATGCATACCGATTCTTCGGACGACCATAAATGTTGGTTAGCTTAGAGTTACGGGAGCCATAACTAGCCAAAATGTAGCTCTCTGTGAGTTCTACGGCTTTGACAGCTTTAAGCCATCAATGGATAGTTTCATACCCAAAAATGGCTATCCGAACATCAATCGGGTCTCGAAAGTTTTCACCCTTCGTCTTTTCGTCACGTGCATTTTTATGTTAAAATGGGATCACCGGGGCTGGTCTTTGATTTACCATCGCTGAAGAGTGGTGCACAATGGTGCTCTTCTGTTTCAAATCCATGCATCCATTTCTACAAGTCGTATGGCACTTTTTCGCATTTTGGACGGATGTTGCACCTTGCACTGCAGATGTTGCACCCTATGGATACCCATTTTTTGGATGACCATAACTGTTGTCTCGTTTAGAGTTACGGGAGCCATAACCAGTCAAATGTAAGCTCTTTGTTAGCTCTATGGCTTTGACTTCTTTAAGTTGTCAATGGATAGTTTCATAACCCAAAAAGGCTCTCCGAACCTCAATCGGGCCTCGGAAGTTTTCAACATTCGTTTTTTCGTAACGTGCATTTTTACATTAAAATGGGATCACCGTTGCTGATCTTCGATTTACCATCGCTGGAGAGTGGTGCACTATGGTACTCTTTCATTTCGAATCCATGCACTCATTTCTACAAGTCGTATGGCACTGTTTCGGCATTTTGGATGGATGTTGCACCTTGCACCGCAGATGTTGCCCCCTATGGATAACAATTCATCAAACGGCGATAAATATTGGCTCGTTTAGAATTACAGGAGCCATAACCAGTCAAAACGAAACTCTCTGTGAGTTCTACGGCTTTGACAGCTTTAACCCGTCAATGGATAGTTTCATACCCAACAAGGCTATCCGAACCTCAATTGGGCCTCGGAAGTTTTTTACCCTTCGTGTTTTTGTCATGTGAATTTTTACGTTAAAACGGGATCACCATGGCTGGTCTTCGATTTACCATCGCTGGTGAGTAGTGCACCATGGTATTGTCCCCTTTCAATCCATGCACCCATTTATACAAGTCGTACGACATTGTTTCGGCATTTTGGACGAATGTTGCACCTTGCACCGCAGATGTTGCACCCTATGGATACCGATTCTTTGGACGACCATTATTGTTGGCTCGTTTAGAGTTACGGGAACCATAGCCAGTCAAAATGAAGCTCTTTGTGAGTTCTACGACTTTGACAGCATTAAGCCGCCAATGAATAGTTTCATACCCAACAAAGGCTATCTGAATCTCAATCGGGCCTCCGAAGTTTTTCACCCTTAGTTTTTTCCTTGCATAAATTTTTACATTAAGACGGGATCGCGGGGCTGGTCTTCGATTTACTATCGTTGGAGAGTGGTGCACAATGGTACTGTTTCAAATCCTTGCAACAATTTCTACTAGTCGTATGGCACTGTTTTGGCATTTTGGACAGATGTTGCACCTTGCACCGCAGATGTTGGACCCTATGGATTCCGATTCTTCGGACGACCATAACTGTTGGCTCGTTTAGAGTTACGGGATCCACAGCCTATCAAAACAAAGCTCTCTGTGAGTTCTACGGCTTTGAAAGCTTGAAGCCGTCAGTGGATAGTTTCATACCCAAAAAAGGCTATCCGAACCTCAATAGGGGCTTGGAAGTTTTTCACCCTTCGTTTTTTCGTCACGTGCATTTTTACCTTCAAACGGGATCGTCGTGGCTCGTCTTCGATTTACTATCACTGCAGAGTAGTGCACCATGGTACTATTTCGTTTCAAATCCATGCACCCATTTTTATAAGTCGGACAACACTTTTACGGCATTTTGGACGGATGTTGCACCTTGCACTGCAGATGTTGCACCCTATGGATACCAATTCTTCTAAAGGCCATAACATTTGGCTCGTTTAGAGTTACGGGAGCGATAACCAGTCAAAACGAAGATCTCTGTGAGTTCTACGGCTTTGGCCGCTTTAAGCCGTCAACGGATAGTTTCATAACCAAAAAAGGCTATCCGAACCTCTATCGGGCCGCGGAAGTTTTTCACCGTTCGTTTTATCGTCACGTGCATTTTATGTTTAAACGGGATCACCATGGCTGGTCTTCGATTTACCATCATTGGAGAGTGGTGCACCATTGTACTCATTCATTTCAAATCCATGCATCCATTTCTACAAGTCGTACGGCACTGTTACGGCATTTAAATGGATGTTGCACGTTGCACCACAGATGTTGCACCCTATGGATAATGATTCTTCGGACGGCCATAAGTGTTGGTTAGTTTAGGGTTATGGGAGCCATAACCCGTAAAAATGAAGCTCTTTGAGAGTTTTACGGCTTTGACCGCTTTAAGCCATCAATGGATAGTTTCATACCCGAAAAGGCTATCCGAACCTCAATCGGGCCTCGAAGGTTTTTTAACCTTCGTTTTTTCGTCACGTGCATTTTTACGTTAAAACAGGATCACCATGGCCGGTCTTCGATTTACCATCACTAGTGAGTGGTGCACCACTGTTCCGTTTCAAATCCATGCCCCTATTTCTACAAGTCGTACGACAATGTTTCGACATTTTGGATGGATGTTGCACCTTGCACCGCAGATGTTGCACCCTATGGATACCGATTCTTCGGACAGCCATAACTGTTGAATCGTTTAGAGTTGCGGAAGCCATAACCAGTCAAAACAAAGCTCTCTGAGAGTTCTATGGCTTGGACATCTATAAGCCATTAATGGATAGTTTCATACCCAAAAAGGCTATCCGAACCTCAATCGTGCCTCGGAAGTTTTTCATCCTTCGTCTTTCCTCACGAGCATTTTTACATTAAAACGGGATCACCCTTGCAGGTCTTCGATTTACCATCACTGGAGAGTGGTGCACCATGGTACTTTTCCATTTCAAATCCACACACCCATTTCTACAAGTCGTACGGCCTCTTTCGGCATTTTGGACAGATATTGCACCTTCCAACGCAGATGTTGCACCCTATGGATACCGATTCTTTGGACGACCATAGCTGCTGGCTTGTTTAGAGTTACGGGAGCCATAACCAGTCAAAACGAAGCTCTCGTAAGTTCTACGACTTTGAAAGATTTAAGTCGTCAATGGATAGTTTCATACCCAAAAAGGCTATCCAAAGCTCAATCGGGCCTCAGAAGTTTTTTACCCTTCGTTTTTTCGTCACGTGCATTTTTACGTTAAAACGGGATCACCTGGCTTGTCTTCGATTACCTTCGCTGGTGAGTGGTGCACCATGATACTATTCCATTTCAAATTCATGCACCCATATCTACAAGCCGTGAGGAACTGTTTCGGCATTTTGGACGGATGTTGCACCTTGCACCGTAGATGTTGCACCCTAGGGACACCGATTCTTCGGATGTCCATAACTATTGGTTGTTTAGAGCTACGGGAGCCATAACCAGTCAAAACGATACTCTCTGTGATAGCTTTAAGCCATCAATGGATGGTTTCATACCTAAAAAAGGCTATCCGAACCTCAATCGGGTCTCAGAAGTTTTTTACCCTTCGTTTTTTCGTCATGTGTATTTTTACGTTAAAACGGGATCACCGTGGCTGGTCTTTGATTTACCATCGCTGGATAGTGGAGCACCATGGTACTGTTCTATTTTAAATACGTGCAACCATTTCTATAAGTCGTACGACACTGTCGGCATTTTGGACGGATGTTGCACCTTGCACTACAGATGTTGCACCCCGTGGATACCGATTAATCAAACGGCCATAATTATAGGCTCGTTTAGAGCTATGAGGGTCACAACTAGTCAAAACGAAACTCTCTGTGAGTTTTACGGCTTTAACGGCTTTAAGCCGTCAATGGATAGTTTCATAGCCAAAAAAGGCTATCCGAACCTCAATTGGGTCTCGGAAGTTTTTCACCATTCGTTTTTCCTCACATGTATTTTTACGTTAAAACGGGATCACCATGGTTGGTCTTCAATTTACCATCGCTGGAGAGTGGTGCACCATGGTACTATTCCGTTTCAAATCCATGCCCCCATTTCGACAAGTCGTACGACACTTTTTCGGCATTTTGGACGGATGTTGCACCTTACACCGTAGATGTTGCACCCTATGGATACTGATTCTGTTGGCTTGTTGAGAGTTATGGAAGCCATAACCAGTCAAAATGAATCCCACTGTGAGTTCTATGGCTTTGACCGCTTTAAGCCATCAATGGGTAGTTTCATACCCAAAAAAGGTTATCCGAACCTCAATCGGGCCTCGGAAGTTTTTCACAATTTGGTTTTTCGTCACGTGCATTTTTACGTTAAAACGGGATCACCATGGCTGGTCTTTGATTTACCATCGCTAGAGAGTGTCGCATCATGGTACTCTTCCGTTTCAAATCCATGCACCTTGCACCGTAGATGTTGCACCATATGGATAGCTATTCGAACGGTCGTAACTATTGGTTCGTTTAGAGTTACGGGAGCCATAACCAGTCAAAACGCAACTCTCTTTGAGTTCTACGGCTTTGACAGCTTTAAGCCGTCAATTGATAGTTTCATACCCAAAAAAGGCTATCCGAACCTCAATCGGGTCTCGGAAGTTTTTCACTCTTCGTCTTTTCGTCACGTGCATTTTTACATTAAAATAGGATCACTGTGGCTGGTCTTCGATTCACCATGCTGAAGAATGGTGCACCATCGAACTTTTCCGTTTCAAATCCATGAACCCATTTCTGCAAGTCGTACGGCTCTTTTTTGGCATTTTGGACGAATGTTGCACCTTGCACCGCAGATGTTGCATCCGATAGACGCCGATTCTTCAGACGGCCATAACTGTTGGTTCGTTTAGAATTACGGAAGCCATAACCAGTCAAAATATAGATCTTTTTGAGCTCCACGGCTTTGACAGCTTTAAGCCATCAATTGATAGGTTCGTATCCAAAAAAGGCTATCCGAACCTCAATCGGGTCTTGAAAGTTTTTTTACCCTACGTCTTTTCGTTACATGCATTTTTACGTTAAAACGGGATCACCATGGTCGGTATTTGATTTACCATCATTGGAGAGTGGTGCACCATGGTACTCTCCCGTTTCAAATCCATGCACCCATTTCTACAAGTTGTACGGCACTTATTCGCATTTTGGATGGATGTTGCACCTTGTGTTGCACCCTATGGAAACCGATTCTTCAAACGGCCATAACTGTTGGTTCGTTTAGAGTTACGGGAGCCATAACCTATCGAAACAAAGCTCTCCGTTAGTTCTACGGCTTTGACCACTTTAAGCCGTCAATGGATAGTTTCATAACCAAAAAAGGCTATCTGAACATCAATCGGGCCTCAGAAGTTTTCACCATTTGTTTTTTCATCACATGCATTTTTACGTTAAAACTGGATCACCGTGGCTGGTCTTCGATTTACCATCGTTGGTGAGTGGTGCACTAGGGTACTCTTCCGTTTCAAATCCATGCATCCATTTTTACAAGTCGTACGACACTGTTTCGGCATTTTGGACGGATGTTGCACCTTGCACCGCAGATGTTGCATCCTATGGATTCCGATTCTTCGGACGGCCATAACTATTGGCTCGTTTAGAGTTACGGGAGCCATAGCCAGTCAAAACAAAGCTTTCTATGAGTTCTACTACTTTGACAGCTTTAAGCCGTCAATGGATAGTTTCACACCCAAAAAAGGCAATCCGAACCATAATCGGGCCTCAGAAGTTTTTCACCCTTCGTTTTTTCCTCACGTGCATTTTTACATTAAAACGGGATCATCGTGCTGGTCTTCGACATACCATCGCTGGAGAGTGGTGCATCATGGTACTCTTCTGTTTCTAATCCATGCACCCATTTCTACAAGTCGTACGGTACTGTTTTAGCATTTTGGACGGATGTTGCACCATGCACCATAGATGTTGCACCCTATGGGTACCGATTCTACAGATGGTCATCACTGTTGGCTCGTTTAGAGTTACGGGAGCCATAACTAGAAAAAACGAAGCTCTCTGTGAGTGCTACGGTTTTGACAGCTTTAAGCCATCAATGGATAGTTTCATACCCAAAAAAGACTATCCGAACCTCAATCGAGTCATAGAAATTTTTCACCCTTTGTTTTTTCGTCACGTGCATTTTTACGTTAAAACTGGATCGTCATGGCTCGTCTTTGATTTACCATCGCTGGGGAGTGGGGCACCATATTACTGTTCCATTTCAAATCCATGCACCCATTTCTACAAGTCATACAGCACTTTTTAGGCATTTTGGACGAATGTTGCACCTTGCACCACAGTTGTTGCACCCTATGGATACCGATTCTTCAGACGACCATAACTGTTGGCTCGTTTAGAGTTACGGGAGCCATAACCAGTCGAAACGAAGCTCTCTGCAAGTTCTACGGTTTTGACCACTTCAAGCCGTTAACGGATAGTTTAATAACCAAAAAAGGCTATCCAAACGTTAATCGGGCTTCGAAAGTTTTTCATCATTCGTTTTTTCATCACGTGCATTTTTACTTTAAAACGGGATCACCGTGCCTGGTCTTCGATTTACAATCGCTGAAGAGCGGTGCACTATCGTACTCTTCCATTTCAAATTCATGCACCCAATTCTACAAGTTGTATGGCATTGTTTCGGCATTTTGAATGGATGTTGCACCTTGCACCGTGGATGTTGCACCATATGACAATGATTCTTCGGAAGGCCATAACTGTTGGCTCATTTAGAGTTACGGGAGCCATAACCAGTCAAAACGAAGCTCTCTATGAGTTTTATGGCTTTGACCACTTTAAGCCATCAATGGATAGTTTCATATTCAAAAAAGACTATCTGAACCTCTATCGGGCCTCGAAAGTTTTTTACTCTTCATTTTTTTCGTCACATGCATTTTTACGTTAAAACGGGATAAACATGGTTGTTCTTCGATTTACCATCACTGGTGAGTGGTGCACCATGGTACTGTTCCGTTTCAAATCCATGCACTTATTTCTATAAGTCGTACGATAATATTTCAGCATTTTGGATGGATGTTGCACCTTGCACCGCAGATGTTGCATCCTATGGATACTGATTCTTCAGACGGCCATATCTGTTGGCTCGTTTAGAGTTACGGGAGTCATAACCAGTCAAAACGAAGCTCGCCGTGCGTTGTATGACTTTGACAGCTTTAAGTCGTCAATGGATAGTTTCATACCCAAGACAGGCTGTCCGAACCTCAATTGGGCCTTGGAAGTTTTTCACCCTTCGTTCTTTCCTCACGAGCATTATTACGTTAGAACGGGATCACCCTGACTGGTCTTCGATTTACCATAGCTCGAGAGTGGTGCCCCATGGTACTCTTTCGTTTCAAATCCATGCACCTATTTCTACAAGTCTTAAGGCACTGTTTCGGCATTTTGGACGGATGTTGCACCTTGCACCGCAGATGTTACACCCTATGGATATCGATTCTTTGGACGTCCATAACTGTTGGCTCGTTTAGATTTACGGAAGCCATAACTAGTCAAAACGAAGCTCTCTGTGATTTCTTCGACTCTGATAGAATTAAGCCATCAATGGATAGTTTCATACCCCAAAAAGGCTATCCGAACCTCAGTCTAGACTTAGAAGTTTTTTACCCATCGGTTTTTCGTCACATGCATTTTTACGTTAAAACGGGAACACCGAGGTGGTCTTCGATTTACCTTCGCTGGTGAGTGGTGCACCATGGTACTATTCCATTTCAAATCCATGCTCCCATTTCTACAAGTCATACGACACTATTTTGGCATTTTGGACAGATGTTGCACCTCGCACCGCAGATGTTGCACCTTATCGATACCGATTCTTCGGATGGCCATAACTGTTGGCTCGTTTAGAGCTACAGGAGCCATAACCAGTCAAAACGATGCTTTCTGTGAGTTCTACGGCTTTGACACTTTAAGCCGTCAATGGATAGTTTCATACCCAAAAAAGGCTATCCGAACCTCAATCGGGTCTCGGAAATTTTTCATCCTTCGTTTTTTCGTCACGTGCATTTTTAGGTTAAAAGGGGATCACCGTGGATGGTCTTTGATTTACCATCGCTGGATAGTGGTTCCCCATGGTACTGTTGCATTTCAAATCCATGCAAGCATTTCTACAAGTCGTTCGACACTATTTCGGCATTTTGAACGGATGTTGCACCTTGCACTGCAAATGTTGCACCCCATGGATACCGATTATTCGTACGGCCATAAATGTTGGTTCTTCTAGAGTTAAGGGAGCCATAACCAGTCTAAACGAAGCTCTCTTTGAGTTCTACCACTTTGATAACTTTAGATGTGAAGGGATAGTTTCTTAGCCAAAAAAGGTTATCCAAACCTCAATCGGGTCTCGGAAGTTTTTCACGCTTCAATTTTTCATCACATGCATTTTTACGTTAAAACAGGATCACTGCAGCCGGTCTTCAATTTACCATCGTTGGAGAGTGGTACACCATGGTACTTTTCTATTTTAGATCCATGCATCTGTTATCCCGTCTTTTGGCAAAGCCGAGATACCCAAAAATTAACTGGAAATCAGTGATTACTAGGCACGAATATCGATTATGCATTGTAGGTTCACTATGGATATTGACGAATTTTGTCCAAGTCCGGATCGGGCCACAATTAATGAGACATGACGAACAAAGCCATGAGAGCCGG
Organism: Allium cepa; assembly: GCA_030765085.1. NCBI lineage: Eukaryota > Viridiplantae > Streptophyta > Magnoliopsida > Asparagales > Amaryllidaceae > Allium > Allium cepa. The sequence goes on along the minus strand of CM060929.1, from coordinate 382,641,715 downwards.
CATTTCAAATTTCAGGTTAATTGGAGTTCATATGAATGAGATATGACCGATACAAGTTGGAAAAAGTATACTGTTCATATCCATCAAAGAGTCGAGGTGATGGCCTATTCGAATCCATCAAGTTCGTATCCTTCGGAATGGAATCGCCTCAATCTGTTCAAATCCATCGAGTTTTGTATAGTTCGAATCGATCAGGTTCATATCGATCAGATTCATGCATGCTCGATTATTCATATCCATATGTTCGAATCGATCCAGAGTCATCACATTGGTTCTGTTCGCATCGATACTGTTTGCACTCCATGTGCATTGTTCGTGTAGCATCGATCCAACGCACGCTGTTTGTATTGATCCCCAAAGATCGATCGACACAAATAGTGCACTCTGGTCGATGCAAAACGGCACTCTAATCATCGATGCAAATAGCGTCATCGTACCGAAAACTCCCAGTTATTGGTGCGAACGTGTCGATGCAAACAAGTCGAAAGCCTCGGAACGAATCGGTCAGCGCGGCACAAAAGGTGGAGCGATCTAAGAATCTCGTGCCACCTCACCAGCACTCATGTGTCCAGGTCGATTCGAAGGGATGGATACGAAACTATGGATTCGAACTCAGCAGCATACGAAAATCACAATCTTGCATCGATCGTATCTCATAAACCACAGGTCCAAATGCTACGAAATTTTCACCGGAGCTTACGTACAAGCTAAAGAAAATTCCTGCCAAGTTTCAGCTCGATTGGATCATTTTTCGATCAATATTAAATTGGTTCATATCAATCACAAATCGAGTCGAAACTTTCCTAGATCAGTCGCGTGGGCCCGCTCACGTGCCAGAAGGAGTCTCCTGAAGTTTGAACGCGATATCAGCCTCCTACACTTATAAATAGCCCCCTAAAGCCTACTGAAAAAGGATCTTTTTGGCTACTCGACGTTTAGACTCTGCTGGATTCAATTCTACATCTTACCATCACCGTGGTATTCGAACTTCAGAGCTATAATCTATTGTAACCTGCTGTAATAGATTGAAATCATTGAGTGAATCAATAAAGTCATAAACTACAAAGTGGACGTAGGCCAGATCGTCGAACCACTATAAATCTTGCGCTCCTATTCGTTATTTCTCGATTGCTATTTGTTATTGTTTAGATATGTCATTTGTGCTTGAATATCGTCAACTTATATTCATATATTGGTGCTTTCACGATACTTGGGGTTTGTGATCAATTTTGGCGCAAATAAATTGGTGCTTTCATTGAGAAGAACTAGCACCTGCTACACCAGATTCAGAGTTCAGATTTGAAAAGCTTGAAGAGTTCAGATTTCGGAGACAATGACTCGACAAACAAGTAGAAGACAAAGAGCTGAGAGAAGCCAACAAGGAGGAAGTCAAAAGGCATCCTTGGGAGCTGGAGAAGGACAAGCCTCGATCTACATCACCAGGGATGAGATAGAGGCTATGGTGAATTCAATGCATGAAAGAATAATAAAGAGTCGGGAGGAGATGATGCAGAACTTCTTCGAGCAAAAAAGAGCAGCAAATGTGCAGAACTTGAAAGTTACTGTGCGGATCGTGCTATATGGAATTATATTAAACTAGTGCGGAAATAAACTAAGTTACTATAGTAAAGTAAATAAGTAAAAATAAAACTAGCACACAAGAATTTTTATACTGGTTCGAACTTCCCGTTCTACGTCCAGTCCCAGACTCCTTCTGGAATTTCAACTACAACAACCCTCACTTAACCCGAAGGAACAGGTTTACGCAATCCTTGAACAACAGAACAAGGGACATGAGCAGCAGAATAGGATTTTGCCTCAACAGCCGAAGAGGACTTCAACTTATACAGAATGTATGTGACACAATGTGTTTTAATAACACGAATTTGTCTCTAATAGTACAAATTTCCTATAATCTTTCTCCTTTATGATATATGTGTGAATGCGTGAAGATTAAGGAAGTAGGAAATGAATTTGAAAGCAAAAATGTATTAGAATCAAGAATTTCAAGAATAGAATGATAATCGATAGAATTGGTGTTTTTAAAACTTGATTCTAATGTGTTTATATAGATAGTAAATAGTTGCAATTGTTCATGAAGAGTTATCATCAAGAGTTATGTTTGTCTGTTGGATTAAAGATCGTACCTCTTCATGAATGGAAATGTCTTTTCAAAAAAAGTAGCCGTTGTAAATATTCAGACGTCTGAAATTAAAAATTCAGACTTTTGAAATACAACGAAATAAAAACAGAAAGAAAATGGGTAAAAAATTGTTATATTCAGACGTTTGAAATATAAATTTCAGACTTCTGAATATTGTAGTTTACAATATTCAAACTTCCAGAATCAGACGTCTGGAACGAGGCAGACATCTGAATGTAACATAAAAAAATGATATTTTCTTTTTGAAACAAATAAATGAAAGGATAATGCAATATATATCATATATGAGAGATTTTAACATATTTTAACTTCTAGACACAGACTCGATACATACTTAAAGACGAAGCTCATTTGAATCTGATCTTTGATTGATTCCTGTAACAAAACAAGTTAGTATATAGTTGCTGTAGTCAAAATATCGTAATTACGAGATATCGTAAATACGAAGTTCCAACATTCTCCCCCTTTTCGACGATGACAACTATATACAATATAAGAATATATAACAAGAAATAGAGTTATACTAACTCCCCCTTACTATAAGCTACCCCTCAATATAAACTCCCCCAGTATATCTCCCCCTTTGACATCGAAAAAAGAAGGAAAGTTTAAAACATAAACTGGGAGTAGGAAAATCAGAGAAGCATCAGAATCATTTCTAGATACAAGGAGCAAATAGCAGCACATGTTTAAGTTACATACCGAAGGAAATAGTAGAAAATGTTTTAAAGTTACATACCAAAATAGACAATAGGAATAAACAAGCAGTTCAAAAAGATATGTTATGAAATATTGAAGTGAAAGATTTATACCACCATCATTTTAGAAAGAAAAACTAGGATGATCATCACCTTCTTCATCATCGACATCATCATCATCGTTAGTACCAGAGCTAGATGACCACTGAAATGGTGCGAGATCAAAGACCTTGGTAGAAGTGGAAGATGAGCAACCAATACGTTCCCAAATTTTATTTAGGAAGCCATAAATAGAATTAAACTTCTTGTTGGTTTGCTTTTCTAATCTCTCAATCTTGGTATTGAGTTTAGCCTGATTTTGAGAGATTGTAACAAAGGCTTGTTTGGGTGTTGATTCAAGATAAAGCACTTCTATGTTATCATCATCATGCTCGGGAACTTGTGGAGCAATGTGGTGATAAGGTTGATGAGGTTGAGGTATATTTTGATCCCGGTTTGTGATCCATTCTTGAAAAGAAATAAAGTTAAGGTTTTGTGGATGCTTAGGCAAGTTCATCAACCCTAAAGTTTGGGATCCTGGCTCTTTTATAGGTGAAAATTCTAATTTCGAAAAAGTTACTCCATAATTTCTAAGAATTTTCATTATATATGCACCATAATGAAAAGTTTTATAACGACGGCGACGATTAACATACATAAACTCCTCAAGAATAACAAGATACCCCAATTTATAGATTGTTCTGAATATATGGCATACAAAGCTTGGAAGTTTCGTTTGTTGATAACTTCATAACATCCGGTTCGTGGTAAGACGGAACGAATCAAGGCTCTATATAGAATACAGGCTTGTGGCCGGAGATTGACAGATGTAAGTCTGGTGATATCATCGGAAAGGAATCTATGGGAGACTTCATCTCTATGTTCCAAAGAGAGTGAAGCTTCAATTTCATCCAAATCTGTTCCGAATGAAGGACATTGCAAAATATCTCCAAGACGAACTAAGGGAAGATAGATTTTAACACCACATACCCAAGTCCAAATATAGTCTTCTCTATTATGGGGATGATGATGGTCTAAGTTCATATTGGCACAGAATAATTTAACTAAAAGATGATTTATCTTAACATTGTTTGCAGAAAAGGATAAAAGAGATTCTAACCCACTTGAGCGAGAAATTTGTTGAATCCTATTAGGTTCAAATTCGTCAAATTCGACAAAAGCTCCCGGGAAGAAACCAGATCTATCCATTTGAGAAAATCTTTTCTTAGCTTCATCATTCCATAGCCATTGATCTATATTTGTTGTAGACGAAGAACTTGGAGCCCTTGGACGTTTTTTTCTTGGAGGCATTGGAGATTGTTGTTTAAATTTTTGAAGATTAAAGGTCTAAAAATGGAGTCTTGAAGAGTGGAAAAGGTGCTGGTTCGGATGTAGTGGGGGATGAAGTAGAATATGGAAGTAATTAAGGTAGTTGGTGGTTGGAAAATTTTGAAAAACTCCTTGAATTGTAAATCGCCAGTTGAATTCAGACGTCTAAAATTCCAATTTCAGACGTCTGAAATTGTAAAATGTGAAACCGAAGAAAATGTAATTTGAGGTACTTTCAGACGTCTGAAATAGAGTGTTCAAACGTATGAATCTGAGTGAAGAAAAAAATCTTCTACAATATTCAAACGTCTGAAACATCTATTTCAGACGTCTGAAATATGTATTTCAGACATAGTTCCATATATTAATGATGAAGACATTGTTATATATATTTGTGATATAGAATAATATTTTTTAAATGATTTAAAAAATATAAATATGATTATTTAATAACAAGAAATATAGAAGAAAGAAATCATTTATCCGAAATACTCGAAGTCTTGCATTCTTCCGATTCTATCTTGGTTATCTCTGTGTATAGTCGTATTGGAGACCAATATTGTTGACGTTCCCAAGAATTCGGAGAAGCCGGAGGACGCTGTGGACTTGGCTCCCATGGATTTGAAGGTGAAGGTTGGACTACGTCTTTCTTTGGAGATGTACCACAGAATTTTAATGCGACTTGTTCAATAAAACTAAGTCATTTGGCGTTAAATTTCTGTTCATAATACATTTCTCGCTGCAAATCCAACTGTTCTTTCTGATAATGATGAATCTCAGATATTTTTTCTTTGGTTGATGGAGAACTAAAGAAAAGAAACCGTCGGGATTTCTTCTTTTATATAATCAGAATGTTCGCGTGAAGGACGAGGTCTATCCTGTTAACGTGGTGTTGGAGTTGCCAAAATTTCGATAGAAGATGTAGAATAACTCGATGGAGAATTGTCCGAGTCGGAGTTGTTGTTGTAAACCATTGAGAGAAGGAGTAAAACATTTTGAAATCCATTGCAATAACTTTTTTTTAGTAATAAGAAAAAAGAAACTATTTGGTAATAAAAGATACTAAGTTTGTACGTATAAATAGAAGAGCAAAGGTTTATATTTAGAATTTTTTTGTTAAGGAATGAGTGGCTGAAAGTCATAGTTTAATAATACTCATTCGTTAAAATAGGAAGGAGAATAAAAGGTGAGGAATGAAAAGAATATCAACCAAGCAAAATTTTGTAATTATGAAATCTCATAATAGTTAATAGAAAAAAAATGAAATCAAGACCACTAATTTGAATATGTCATAAAAGAAATTATAGATTTCTAGGAGAGACAATACCAAGCTCTAGTTTGATAATTTTTTTTTCTAAAAGTGGTTTTGTAAAAATATCAGCCAACTGATTTTCAAAAGAAAAAATATCTAAATTGATTGTTCCTTTTTCAACATTGTCACGAAGAAAATGATGACGTATGTCAATATGTTTTGTTCGTGAATGATTGATAGGATTTTTAGACAAGTTAATAGCACTAGAGTTGTCACAATATATAGTTGAATTTGATAAATTTATATTGAAATCTTTAAGTGTTTGTTGCATATAGATTACTTGAGTACAAGCCAAAGCAGCAGAAATATATTCTACTTCACATGTAGAAAGAGAAACGCAATTTTGCTTCTTACTAAACCAAGATACAAGTGATTTTCTAATAAAATGGCACGTACAACTTGTACTTTTTCAATCTGTTCGAGAGCCACCAAAATCAGCATCACTATATGAAACTAATTCGAATGGTCATTTTTAGGGTAGAATAGACCGAAATCCTTGGTGTTAGTAAGATAACGTAATATACGTTTTACTGCTTTTAAATGTGATTCCTTTGGATTGGCTTGGAATCTAGCACATAAACAGACACTCATCATTATGTCAAGACGACTTGCAGTAAATATAGTAATGATCCAATCATACTTCGGCATAGTTTATGATCTACACTTTTTCCATTGTCATCTTTTTCAAGATGTGTCGTTGTACTCACTAGAGTTGGTTTGGCAGAAGTATTTTCCATTCCGAAACGTTTGATTAATTATTACAATATTTTTCTTGATTAATGAATATGCCATTTTGAAGTTGTTTAATTTGTAAACCAAGAAAATATGTTAATTCTCCCATGTGAGACATTTCAAATTCCTTGGTCATTATGTCGGAGAAGTCCTGACACAACTGGTCATTAGTAGAACCAAAAATGATATCATCAGCATAAATTTGAACTATTAAATTATCCTTTTTCGAATTTTTAGTAAAAAGTGTTTGATCAACTTTTCCAATTTGAAATCCTGAAGAAATTAGATAAGTCTTTAATCGATCATACCAAGCACGTGGTGCTTGTTTTAAACCGTAAAGAGCTTTCTTAAGTTTATAAACATGATTAGGAAATTTCTCGTGAATAAATAAGGGTGGTTGTTCAACAAACACTTTTTCTTTTATATAACGATTCAGAAAAGCACTTTTAACGTCCATTTGATAAAGTTTGAAATTGTGAAAACATGCATAGGCCATTAAGGTTCGAATTGCTTCCAGTCTTGCAACCGGAGCAAACGTTTCTTCGTAGTCAATTCTTTCTTCTTGATTATATCCTTGTGCAACTAATCTTGCTTTATTTCTAGTGATGTTACCTTGTTCATCCGCTTTGTTCTTGTAGACCCATTTGGTTCCAATAACAGCTTGATCACTTGGTCTAGGAACTAATTCCCAAACTTCATCGCGTTCAAACTGGTTTAGTTCTTCTTGCATTGCAATTATCCAGTAGTCGTCTGTGGAAGATTCTTTGGGATTCTTTGGTTCGATATTAGAAAGGAATGCTACGTGGCCTATTTGATTTAGTTGATTTCTAGTTCGTACATTTGAATTAGTTTCTCCAATAATATTTTGAATAGGGTGATCCCGTAATATTTTTGGTGGAGATCTTAATTCATCATTATAATCAACAATGTTTTCATCAATTTCTAGGTTTGTAGATTTCGTATTTGTAATGTTATTCGAAAAATCTTCATCATCTTCTATACTTGGTTTTTGTAGAAAATCTTCATCAAAAGATACGTGTAATGTTTCTTCAACAGTATTAGATCTTTTATTAAATACGCGATAAGCTTTGCTACGATCCTAGAAAGATTCCTTCGTCGGATTTCGCATCGAATTTACCAAGCTGATCTTTTGTATTTAATATAAAACATTTTGAACCAAAAACTTTAAAGTAAGAAATCTTTGGTTTTCTTCGAGTGAAAAGTCCATAAGAAGTGTTTTTCATTAGAGGTCGAATGGAAAGACGATTCAAAACATAACAAGCAGTTGCAACAGCTTCTGCCCAAAAATGTTTTGGAAGAGTGCTTCCATTCAACAAAGTTCGTGCACATTCTTGTAAAGTTCTGTTTATACGTTCTACAACTCCATTTTGTTATGGAGTTCTAGGAAACGAAAAATTATGAAAAATACCTTCTTTTTACAAAAATGGTCAAAGATTTCGTTTTCAAATTCTCCTCCATGATCACTTCTTATATTCTTTATCTTTAAACCTTTTAAATTTTGAATTCGTTTGACAAAAATTTTAAAATGCTCAAACGTATCACTTTTGTTTCTCATAAAATGGTCCAATTATATCTAGAAAAATCATCTACTATTACAAACACATATTTATTATGGTTTACGGATTGAACTTGTGTCGGCCCAAATAAATCCATGTGTAGTAATTCAAGTGGTTGTAATGTAGAGATAACTTTCTTAGATTTAAAAGATGATTTGTTTAATTTTCCTAATTGACATGCATCACAAATATGATTAATTTTGAAGTTTATTTTTGCTAATCCTCTGACTAAATCATTTTTAGAAAGTTTTTTTTATAGTTTTGAAGTTGATATGACAGAATCTTTTGTGCCATAGCCAAGGATCATTTTCATTAGCTATTAAGCACATATCTGAATTGTGATTGATTTTCATATTCAGAACGTAGATATTTCTGTCTCTATTTCCTTCAAATATAAGATTTTGATTTTTATCAAAAAAGCTACACTTATCTTTAGAAAAAGAGATTTTGAAACCTTTGTCACATAACTGGCTGATACTTAAAAGATTATGTTTTAAATTTTTGACTAGTAAGACATTAGAAATAATAGGTAAATTAGATGTACCGACATTGCTAACATCGCCTTTTCCAATGATATATCCTTTGGAATTGTCTCCAAAAGTGACTGAGCCTCCATTTGAGTAAGTAATGTCTGATAGCATATTCTTGTCTCCAGTCATATGTTTTGAGCAACCGCTATCGAGTATCCATATTCCTCTCTTTTTAAGTGGGTCCTGCAAAAAATAATAATAATATTGGTACCTACTTTGTGATAGGGTCCTAAGAGTTAGGTCTTAGGAAACCAAATCCAAGTGGGTTCAGTATCCCCCTTACAAATATAATTTTTATTTTTATGAACAGTTTCAAAGAAGGTCTTTATATATTTATTCCTAATCAAAACTATTATTTGTTTTAGGAATCTATATTTTTATGGTTTTAGAATTATTTTTCCTTTTTGGATAAGTATTAGAATTAAAAAAAATCTCCAATTTTCCTTTTTAGGTGGAGATTTCTTAGCGTATCCTAGTCCCTTCTTATTAGAAGTGGGTTGAGAAATTTTAATGATATTGGATAGATTTTCTGTACCTTTATTAAAGTTATGAATATTTCTACTAATATTATCTAACTTAGTTTTGAGGCAAGTATTATCTTATTCTATCATTTTGATTTTTGTTTTTAGCTCATGATTTTTAGAGACAAGAGATCATTCTTTTCTTTTTGAGTTTCAATTTCTTGACTTAATAAAGTAAGTTGAGAGTTATCATTAGAAAAGATATCTTGAAGTTTTCCAAGTTCTTCTTCTAATATTTTCTTTTCATCATTAAGCATATCTCTCTCGAATTCTGCTTTTTTTGATTTTCTAGAGCCTCTTTATATTTTCTTTTGATGCTTTTTAAGGTATCAAGGAGTTCTGAATTAATTTCAATCATATCATCAAAAGTAAGATCATTTACCTCACTATCTGTAGCCATGAAACAGACATTTGCTTGTTCTTTCTCACTATCACCGCTGCTTTCTGAAGAAGAAGAATCTGAGTCATCCCATGTTACTGAAAATGCTCTTCTTTTAGATTTGTCCTTTCGATTCTTATTGTGATATGGCTTCTTTTGTTCTGGACAGTCTTTTTGCATGTGTCCTTTCTTATGGCAATTAAAGCATTCTAGTATTGATGAAGATGGCTTATTGTTGTTGAAGTTTCTTTTTCCGTTGTTTCGATTTCCTTTTCTGTACTTTAAAAACTTTTTAAAGTTTTTAGCAATGAATGCTAAATCTTATTCATCCGAGTCTGATTCTCCTTTTTCAGCATGGAATGCTATATTCCTTTTGTCTTGTGCTTGTACTCTTTTAGCCTGTAAATTCACTTCATAGGACATTAGATTTCCTATCAACTCTTCTGGTTTCATGGTAGAAATATCATTAGCTTTTTCAATAGCTAAGACTTTTCTTTCCCACTCATCCGTTAAAGAGTTAAGGATTTTTGAAATAATATCAAAGTCAGAATACTTTTCTCCATGTCCTAGTAAAGAGTGATATAAATCTTGAAATCTAGAGTACATATCGTTTATAGATTCATCCTACTTCATTCTAAAATTTTGAAATTGACTTTTGAGCATGGATATTTTGCTTTGTTTAATCTTGTTAGTCCCTTCGTGAGTAACTTTAAGTGTTCTTCATATTTCATAAGCAGTTGTGTACATGCTAACACGATTAAACTCATTTCTATGTAAAGCACAAAATAACATATTCATAGCTTTGGCATTTGCAGTAGCATCTAGTTTTTGTGTGTTAGACCATGTAGAGTATTCTGTCGTAGGAATGTTATACTCTGTTTGAGTGATATTCCATGAATCAAAACCACTTGCTTGCATATAAATACGCATACGAGTTGCCCAATAGTTGTAATTCATGCCATTGAATAGTGGAGGTCGTGCAGTAGATTGACCTTCATTAAAACTAGTGTAGTGACAGTGTTAATAGTGTTGGTGTTATTTTCCATCTTAGCAAAATATCATATAACTGTGTAACGGCTATACGATGCCTTGCTCTGATACCAATTGAAAGTTACTGTGCGGATCGTGCTATATGGAATTATATTAAACTAGTGTGGAAATAAACTAAGTTACTATAGTAAAGTAAATAAGTAAAATAAAACAAACACATCAGGAATTTTTATACTGGTTCGAACTTCCCGTTCTACGTCCAGTCCCAGACTCCTTCTGGAATTTCAACTACAACAACCCTCACTTAACCCGAAGGAACAAGTTTACGCAACCCTTGAACAACAGAACAAGGGACATGAGCAGTAGAATAAGATTTTGCCTCAACAGCCGAAGAGGACTTCAACTTATACAGAATGTACGTGAACAGTGTGTTCTTAATAACACGAATTTGTCTCTTGATAGTACAATTTTTCTATAATCTTTCTCCTTTATGATATATGTGTGAATGCGTGAAGATTAAGGAAGTAGGAAATGAATTTGAAAGCACAAATGTATTAGAATCAAGAATTTCAAGAATAGAATGATAATCAATAGAATTGGTGTTTTTAAAACTTGATTCTAATGTGTTTATATAGATAGTAAATAGTTGCAATTGTTCACAAAGAGTTATCATCAAGAGTGTAACGACCCGTAAATTTAACTGGTTTTAATAACGTTATTAATTGAAATTTTGTGAAATTTCAAACGATAAAATTTTGAAATATAAATTTAATATTTGGAATGCGTCTAGTTAAACATAGCAACTGGTAAATTTTCGTCCGAAAATATGAAAATTTTATTTCGTGCGTAAGTTTACTTCAATTTAATCAGTAAAAAAGCGATGAAAATAAAATGTTTTCGAAACCTAAATATTTTTACATAGAAAAATTCTAAACCAACTTCTGAGCAAGATGCCATTTTTCGTTTTTCAAATTCGGACTTTTTTAGCTCCGTCAATCTTATTTTTCTGCGTTTTTCTTGCATTTTCCAATAGTAGAAAATTCGAGTTTTATATCCAGTCATACCACTGATATCTTTATACCTTTTTGACCGTCTCGTCGTGCCGATCTCTGCGGTATATTCGATTCTATGTTCTGAAATCCGGTACGCGGCATTAGTAAAACGGTAACCGTATCGTGTCCGTTTGAGTCTATTTCTTTTCTTTTGACCTTTCGCGTGCCCATCGGTTGAAACAAATAGTCTGCAGTTTTTTTTAATTCCTAAAATTGCAGCCTTTGACTTTGTTTCCCAACCTTTACTTATGATATTCAATAAATAATTTTTTTGTAGTCTGTTTATTTGCATTGAAAGGGAAACCAGCCACATCTTTCTTTTCCTAAACTTGTTTACGTGTCTGTAGGATAATTAGACCCCTCATCTCCTTTCCATTTAAATTCTTGCCTTGGAAATAAAAAGACACGTGTAGTACATAGATTTGTTTTTTTAAGCCTGTTCCTTTTCTTGCTTGCAAACCCTCTGCCTTTCTTCTTCAGCTCGCATGCTGCCTCCTCCTTACCAAAAAAAAATTTATGCATGCAACAACAACGGCTCTTCCTCCTTAATAAACGCCACCTCTCCTCCCACGCAAGCCACCCCTCCGACTTCACCGCCGTTAGCCTCCACCCCTTATCCTCTCTTCCAATAGCCGACGCTTCACCATATGATCCTTCATCCCCATCAGTAACCATCGACGAAGACGCTCCGACCTCTTCTCTCTCTCCACCACCGCAAGTGCCGACCTGACCCAAACTCAGCTGCCGACCGCATCGCCTAACACCGTACTCACCGTCTCGTTCGCCATCTTATCCACCATTATCGAGCTACAACCGCCTTGCCTCCTTGACAAGCCAGTCACCGCAAGTTTTTCCCACTCGGCTTTCCCGTTCCGCCTGAGCATCACCTTCCCACACGTGATCCACCCAGGGCCACTCTGTTCCGCCTTCCATAGCTCCGAGTAGCCAGCCGATCCAAGTGAGTGTTAGTATTCTTCTCATCTCCGCATCCTGTTCTATATACATATATATTTATATGTAGCTTGTATATATTATTAACTCTATTAGTGGTATACCTATAAGCTTCGGTTGTTATATATGTACCGATTTTCAAAATTTTATAAAGCTAAGTTTATATACATACTTGTTTATAAACTAGTTAGTTAGTCCGCATATATATGATTCTACAAGTGTACTTATTTATCACAGTTTAGTTATATAAGAGTTTTAATTCAGTAATATATAGATATGGGTTACATACCTGTTTGTTAGTACATATTATAAATAATATTATATAGACTCTGTTGTATAGGTTCTGTTTGTGTAAATAGTGCTACATTTGCTATATTTTATAATATTGTAAGTATTGTATGTCATTGATAAAGGGGTATAGGCATAGTTTTCATAACCCGACCCTGTCGCGGTTGAACCGCGAATAACCCCGAGCCGTGGGGGTCAACGGCCGGGAACTCAATCAAAAATTCTTCATGCAAGAACCTTGGTTCGACCTTTGAATTGGCAGTTTAACCCTTCATTTGAACGCGGTTGAACCCTCTCATATACGTAATTTCTTCGTTTCAAAATATGTTTTCAAATGTCTGTCCGTTTTATGTTCGTAATTCGTGCAGTTAGTGTAATATTTTTTTTAATTTTTCATATTTGAATTAATGTGTGGATTATGAATTAATATCGTATATATTTATTGAAGAGTTGATTTATTGTGTACTTATGGTTGATATGTTGCATTTGAATGCATTAATTTTCAAAAAAAAGGTGCGGTTCTTGACGGTTCGACCGGTCGAACCCTGAAAACCTCGAACCTTTAGTCCTCACGGTTTGATTCAAGGTCCAGTTATAAAAACATTGGGTACATGTGATATGTTTTGTCAGTTGTGTGCAAAGGGTGTTATGTATACTTGCATATGTGTTTATACGTGTTGCATCTTTATACAAAACTTTGCTATTTGTCTATTTATAAAAGTTATAAAGTATGTATGTTATATATATATCATATTTCTTATTATTGTAAAGGAGGTCATATAGTTATGTCATCTTATACATATAGGTATTTTTTTTGCAAGTGTACTTATTCTAGTGTATATATTTTGTTTATCTAGATTTTTTTTTAAGTAAGCTTATTTAGTGCTACTTGTGTATAAGTTATAATATTTTAGTTTATGTTATTGCAGAATGGTTTTAAAGGTACGTTAAACAATATTAACTTTAAATTATAAAAGTGTACAAGTTTTATATATGAGTATTTGCATTTGTTTGTATATAAGGGAACTTGGGTTTTCAAATTTCTTTATTTACATAGTACATTACGGATTAACTATTTATTGAAGATAAATTTATATTATTTTAAATGTATGTTCGAACTTATTATATGTGTAAATATTTTGCGTTTTTAATATGTATATGTATATATAAGTATTTATCTCAAAATATATTATATAAAAATATGGTTCATTTTAAAATATGTATTTTAATTTAAAATAATGATTTTGAATATAATTTTTTTTAATTGAGTTCACTTCTACCAATTTTCTTCATCGATCCAGTTCTGATTCATTTTATCAATTCTTGATTATCAGCCTTGTTCGTCCAATTCGCATCCAATGTTGCTTTGCTTTGAAATCCATGCTTGGAATCGTAACCCAACTCCTTTGTCTATCCTCTAGCCTCGGAAGGTGAGCAATCACTTACGATTAATATTCTTTTATTTATTAAATTTGATTTCAATCGAAACGATAATTGAAATATGCTGCTGCTATTTATTTACACTGTTAAATATATGCTATTACCTGTATCAGTTCACTTGTGACATCTGACACCATTATTTGTTATTTATACAATAATAACCCAGTTTGGTTGATAAATTGATTGATTGTTTGATGTTGACATTGGATGTTAAATTGTAATGTATAAGTGATAAATAATATGCACTTAAATTTGTCGTAGGATAATTAATATTTAAATAGACATATGTGAGAAATTTGATTAGTTAAATTTGTATAATATGACCCCCTTAAATGTTTATTTATTGGACACGTAGAAAATGGTTAATTACCCTTGAACCATTTGAATATATGTTGTATTAATTGATGAAGTATGAAACTGAATAATTGATCTCAAGTGTAGAACCGTGTAAAATAATAGTGTAATAATCTTTAATCTATATGAAATGATAATGTAGATTCTAGAAATAATTATGTTAATTTGCACAAACAACAATGTAAATTAATACGATTATTTCGAGATTATTTGAATTAATTATTGGATTGTTATTGATTGTTGTTATTGCTTGTTTATTTATTTTGGCACCATCCCAGTTATCACACTGCAAGTTCCCTTTGTTATGTTTGATTTTTAATTGAAATGGAATTGGGTTGAAAAGATAAACACCCAAATGAATTTGACTTAGGATAGAGAATTAAATAAAACCCGATTTGTCAATAATTTGATTTAAAAATAAAATAAAGATTTTATTGGAATAGATAATAAGGTTTTGAAATGAAGTTGAAATTTGAAATTTTAGTGAAGGAAATGTTAATATTCAATAATATGATACAAAATATTAACAATGTAATGGATAAAAGAACGTTGTTTGATTTAAGAAATGATTGAATTAAGTTTTGAAATTATTTAATAATTGAGATTGTAATTATGTAATAATTAGGGTTTGGTATTATTTAATAATCAAAATTTGAAATTATTAATTAAGTTTTGAAATTATTTAATAATTAAGTAAGATGAATTATTTAATAATTAAATGAAATGGAATTCTTGATAAGAGAAACTGAATTTCGTAATAAGTGAAATTGAACTTCTTTAATAAGTGAAATTGAGTTACGTAATAATATAGTTTTAAAATTTTGTTTAAAATAAATAAGTAAATAATTGAAATTGAATTTTCTTTAACAAGGAATAAAAACGTGATTTATTGGAATAAATATAAGACTTGTAAGTTAACGAATTTGACTGACGAATCAAATTTAATTCAATTTGAAGTTTTGATACAATAAAGTTGAACTTGAGTATTGATTTAATGAATTGGAAATTTAATAGAAATTTGTTTTGAATGATAAATTTACTTAACTTATATTGAATGAGATCGATCTATGAATTTAAATTGATTTGAACGTCAAATTAAATTAATTTAATTGATTACGGAATGAAACGTATATATGAACTTGAATCAATATTTGAATTGTTTTAAATAAAAGTTGAAATTGAATTATAAGATTTTGTAATGGTAATTTGGATGTTTTGAAACGTAAATTTTGGAAATTGATATAGGAAGACAAATGAAATGTTGATTTACAAGTTTAAATTGAAATTGAATTTGATTTGGTTTTGAAATTTATTAAACGACCAATCAGTGTAATAATTACGAAAGTTATTAAAGAAACCGAAATCGGTTATGGACATACTCTCTGTCTAAACCGAAAACCACTTTAATAACTATACGCGGAGTGTGATCCAGAATGAAGTGGTTGGAATGATGTATGTGATGACTGAAAAAAGTGAACGATAATGGATAGCCTTGACACTTGTGTCAAATTGGAAATGACTAAAACAGGAGCCGTGCCGGGCCAAATGGGGTTAGCCACCTCGAGCGAACGCACTTCTTCGCAAACTACTCATTACTTGTTATTGATTGGTACACCCTCGTACTTTTGGGAGTGTTGTTTCGCGGTGTTGCGATCGTTGCGGCGATGCGTTTTCACCAGTCTGGATCAGGCAAACGGTAGTTTCACTACCTTAGGTATTGCCTCATGTGCCTTGTCATACTTGTATCCCTATATACGTGACCACTACGAATTTGTTTTGTGTTATACCTATGGAGTACTCTCTGATATCCCACTAGTTTACGGTGGAGTTTACAGTGCTGTATAGACTATAACACTTATATAAAAATGTGTTAAGGGGGATAATGGTAGCGCCTTAACACTATTTTGATACTTTATATTACTGATAGACATTATCTATTAAGTGTATAGTACTACATAGTAGATAGTTTAACGGATCCTTAGAGGATGGTTATTCCAATATCCTTTGAGTTACTTGTATTTCAATTTTTTTTCCACTTGAGTTGGATTTATTGATATGAGAATGTTAATCCTGACTCGAGTGTTTTGTATTTTCCTTTACGCTCGGGTCAGACTGAGTGTACCAGTATTCGAGACTCACCTTTAGAGTTAGAGCTTCGCTTGGAGATCTAGCTATTTATCCGGCTTTCAGATGTTTAGTTGATTCCAGTGATGAATTCTGATTTTTGTATTTGACTATTGTATTCTAGACTTCTGTGTAACTTACTTAACTCTGTTATATATATAGTAGCTTCATGAACTACTATCTTTTGTTTCCGCTGCATTTATTACTCTGTGCCTGTGATATGTGATTATTTATTTACAGTATATGTTCAGTTTTGCCAAATTTAAATTAACAATTCGATATTTTGAAATATTCAAGTCCGACATGTGCGGATGCGAATAGTGCAAAATAGCGGGTCGTTATAAAGAGTTATGTTTATCTGTTGGATTAAAGATCGCACCTCTTCATGAATGGAAATGTCTTTTCAAAAGAAATAGTCGTTGTAAATATTCAGACGTCTGAAATTAAAAATTCAGACTTCTGAAATACAACGAAATCAAAACAGAAAGAAAATGGACAAAAAATTGTTATATTCAGACGTCTGAAATATAAATTTCAGACGTCTGAATATTGTAGTTTACAATATTCAAACTTTCAGAATCAGACGTCTGGAATGAGACATTCAAACGTCTGAATGTAACATAAAAAATGAGAATTTCTTTTGAAACAAATAAATGAAAGGATAATGCAATATATATCATATAGGAGAGATTTTAACATATTTCAACTTCTAGACACAGACTCGATACATACTTAAAAATGAAGCTCATTTGAATTTGATCTTTGATTGATTCTTGTAAAAAACAAGTTAGTATACAACATAGTTGCTATAGTCAAAATATCATAATTACGAGATATCGTAAATACAAAAGTTCCAACAGAACCTTGGACCAACTACAACGACTGCGAATACAGAACAAGGAGTTAGGATTGCAGTGACCAACGGAGGTCAAGCTCAAGGTTAGAATGCAGAACCAGAAGGCAATCGACGAGGGCTTGGGGGCAGGCCCGTAGGATCTGACACTGGAAGACCTTTGGATGCAGCTCGACAGGCTAGAGCGAGTGCAAACGTTAATGAACCGCATGAGGGATATGTACCATAATTCTCTCACGGACTCAGGGGGGCATAACGGAGGTAATGCTCAAGGATTTCATCTCAAGAATAATGACAGATTGATAGAGATGGTCAGATGAGCCGTGTGAGGCGGATTAGTAAATAGAGATCTTGAAGATGTGAACATGAGTCCTTTTTCTCCTGCGATTAGGATGGCTAGGAATCCGCCAGAATTCAAATTATCATCATTGGAAATGTACGATGGGAGGACCGACCCTGTGGTCCATCTGACAAAGTATATGAGGCACATGGAAGTGCTGGAGGCTTCACAGAAGACATGGCTCGGTGCTTTCCATTGTATCTTACAAATATCGCAGTACTATGGTTTAGGCAGATGGAGAGCGGCTCCATGGGAACATGGGCTGATTTAACTGATAAATTCATGAGGCGATTTAGGGTTCACATCGCAAGACCCAAGAATGTGATGAGTTTGGCAACTTTAAAGCAAAAGGCCGGGGAGTCATTGAAGAGTTTTCTGATGGGATTCAATGCGGCAACAGCGTCGGTGGATCGACCAGATCCATCCATGGTTATGATGGCAGCTGTATCCCGAATAGCTGATGGCACAGAGTTCAAAAATTCATTAACTAAAGGTCCGCCCATGGATCTGGCAGAATTCTATCATGAGACTGAAATTTTTTTACGATTGGAGGATGCTAGTGCGGAAAGAGAAGATGGAATAGATGTTTATGCTTTCAAGAGTGGAAATCCACTTGGAAAAGGTGCAGAGATTGGTAAAGAGAAACGAAAGGCTGAGGATAATGAAGATAAGTCAAAGCGACCATGGAGGGAGGCACGATTCACGACTTATTCAGAGCTAAATGAGAGTTTGGAGCGAATCTACCAAGACACCAAAGAGCAAGTTCCCTATCGTAGACCGATGCGAAGGGACCCAACTGTTGACGAGAGGAAATCTGACAAATATTGCTTATTCACGAACTAAACGGTCATAACACAAACGAGTGTAGACATCTGAAGGATGAGATGGAAGGGCACATCAGGAACAGAAGGCTACTTCAATATGTGACAAGGCGAACTCCAGCGGTGGAGCCAGAGCGAGCACCATCTACACCACATAGGGGTGACCCTAAATCGGGACACCGGATGGTTATCAATTGACTGAAATAACGATGAACAAGTCGTAAACTTCTCACTAACACGGTTAGATCATTTACACATGTATGAGATCACGAACGATTCACAGACATGCTCTGAATGACTATTGACTGTATCATATTAAGGGTTTACACTTCGACATCTTTGTTTTATTTTTGTTTTGATTTGAACATTTGGATTCGGTTTATTTGAACATTTCTGTTATGGAATTCCTATGAACATTACTTTAATATTTGCAATTATGTGAAAGGAGTTACTTGTATAAGCGATGGATCGCGAACGGTCCACAAGCATGTCTTGTATGGTGGAAAATCGTCAACGTCATTGATTTAGAAATTCATCCGAACGTGATATCTGACTCTAGTAATGCCAAGCACCCCCCAACATTCGATCAGGAACAATCACATTCTGCCTCGTTCGGGATTCGATCGCGAACGATCACATTCTGCCTCGTGCGGCATTCGAACGCGAACGATCACACTCTGCCTCGTGCGGCACCCGACCGCGAACGGTCACAATTCGTCTAGTATGACGTCCGATCGCGAACGATCGCAGATCGTCTAGAACGACGTCCAACCTTGAACGGCCGCCCTTCGTCTGACGTGGTACCCCGACCGCGAACGGTCACCATTTGCCGCGAACGACATCCGACCGCGAATGGTCCTATTTCACATCAAATGACATACGATCTCGAACGATCGTCATTCGAGATCATATGAAATTGTCAAGTTCTTTGCAGGTCGTCAACGGGATATGCACATCCAGCTTATGGCATTACAAAACACAACTTCGTACAGCAAGGCATGTTTTGGGGGACAAAGTGTTATCCCGCCTTTTGGCAAAGCCGAGATACCCAAAAATTAACTGGAAATCAGTGATTACTAGGCACGAATATCGACTATGCATTGCAGGTTCACTATAGATATCGACGAATTTTGTCCGAGTCTGGATCGGGCCACAATTGACGAGACATGACGAACAAAGCCATGAGAGCTGGCATTTCAAATTTCAGTTTAGTCGGAGTTCGTTGAATAAGATATGATCGATACAAGTTGGAAAAATATACTGTTCGTATCCATTAAAGAGTCGAGGTGATGGCCTATTCAAATCCATCAGGTTCTTACCCATCGGAATGGCATCGCCTCAATCTGTTCGAATCCATCGAGTTTGTATAGTTCGAATCCATCAGGTTCATATCGATCAGATTCACGCATGCTCGATTAATCGTATCCATATGTTCGAATCGATCCAGAGTCATCACATTGGTTCTGTTAGCATTGATACTGTTCGCACTCCATTTGCACTGTTCATGTCAGTCTGGTTCGAATCGATCCAATGCTCGTTGTTCGTATCGATCCCCAAAGATCGATCAATACGAATAGTGCACTCTGATCGATGCGAAACGACACTCTAATCATCGATGCAAATAGCTTCATCGTATCGAAAACTCCCAGTTATTGGTGCGAACGTGTCGATGTAAACAAGGTGAAAGCCTCAGAACGAATCGGTCAACGCGGCACAAAAGGTGGAGCGATCCAAGAATCTCGCGCCACGTCACCACGCACTCATGTCTCCAGGTCGATTCGAAGGGATGGATATGAAACCATGGATTCGAACTCAGCAGCATACGAAAATCATAATCTTGGATCGATCATATCTCATAAACCATAGGTCCAAATGCTACAAAATTTTCATAGGAACTTACGTACAAGCTAATGAATATTCCTGCCAAGTTTCAGCTCGATTGGGTCATTTTTTGATCGATACGAAATTGGTTCGTATCGATAACAAATCGAGTCAAAACTTTCTGGGATTGGTCGCGTGGGCCCACTCACGTGCCAGAAGGAGTCTCTCGAAGTTTGAACGCGATGTTAGCCTCCTACACCAATAAATAGCCCCCTGAAGCCTACTGAAAAGGATCTTTTTGGCTATTCGACGTCCAGACTCTGCCGGATTCAATCCTACATCTTACCATCACCACGGTATTCGAACTTCAGAGCTATAATCTATTGTAACCTGCTGTAATAGATTGAAACCATCGAGTGAATCAACAAAGTCATAAACTTCAAAGTGGACGTAGGCCAGATCGCCGAACCACTATAAATCTTGCGTTCCTGTTCGTTATTTCTGGATTGCTATTTGTTATTGCTTTGATCCGTGAATTGTGCTTGAATATCGTCAACTTATATTCATATATTGGTGCTTTCACGATATTTGGGGTTTGTGACCAATTTTGGCGCAAGCAACATCCATTTCTACAAGTCGTACGACACTGTTTCGGCATTTTGGATGGATGTTGCGCCTTGCACTGTAGATGTTGCACCCTATGGATACGGATTCTTCTGACGGCCATAATTATTGGTTCGTTTAGAGTTAGGAGAGCCATATCCAGTCAAAACATAGCTCTCTGTGAGTTCTACGGTTTTGACTGCTTTTAGCCGCCAATGGATAGTTTCATACCCAAAAAAGGCTATCCGAACCTCAATCCGGTCTTGGAATTTTTTCACCCTTCGTCATTTCGTCACGTGCATTTTTATGTTAAAATAGGATCACCAAGGCTGGTCTTCGATTTACCATCGCTGGAGAGTGGGGCACCGTAGTATTCTTCCGTTTCAAATCCATGCACCCATTTCTACAAGTCGTACCGCTCTTTTTCAATATTTTGGACGGATTTTGTACCTTACACCACAGATATTGCACCCTATGGATACCGTTTCTTCGAACGGCCATAACTTTTGGATCGTTCAGAGTTATAGGAGCCTTAAGAAATCAAAACGAAGCTCTCTGTTAGTTCTACGATTTTGACTGTTTTAAACCATTAACAGATAGTTTCATAACCAAAAAAGGCTATCCGAACCTCAATCGGGCCTTAGAAGTTTTTCGCCATTCGTTTTTTCATCATGTGCATTTTTACGCTAAAATGGATCACCACGGCTGATCTTCGATTTACCATAACTGAAGCGTGGTGCACCATGGTACTCTTCCGTTTGAAATCCATGCACCCATTTCTACAAGTCGTATGGCACAGCTCCGACATTTTGGATGGACGTTGCACCTTGCGCCGTGGATTTTGCACCCTACAGATAACGATTTTTCGGACGGCCATAACTGCTGGCTCGTTTAGAGTTACAGGAGCCATAACCAGTTAAAATGAAATTCTTTTTGAGTTCTATGGCTTTGATAGCTTTAAGCCGTCAATGGATAGTTTCATACCCAAAAAAGGCTATCCGAACCTCAATCGGGATTCGGAAGTTTTTTACCCTTTATTTTTTCATCATGTGCATTTTTACGTTAAAATGGGATCACCATTGCTGGCCTTCGATTTACCATCGCTGTTGAGTGGTGCACTATGGTACTGTTCCGTTTCAAATCCATGCACCCATTTATACAAGTCGTACGACACTGTTTCGGTATTTTGGATGGATGTTGCATCTTGCACCGCAGATGTTGCACCCTATGGATACCGATTCTTCGGACGGCCATAACTGTTTTTTGTTTAAGAGTTACAGGAGCCATAGCCAGTCAAAATGAAGCACTCTATGAGTTGTACGACTTTGATAGCTTTAAGTCGTCAATGGACAGTTTTATAACCAAGAAAGGCTATCCGTACCTCAATCGTGCCTTGGAATATTTTCACCCTTCGTTTTTTCCTCATGTGCATTTTTACATTAAAATAGGATCACCATGGCTAGTCTTTGATTTACCATCGCTTGAGAGTGGTACACCATGGTATTCTTCCGTTTCAAATCCATGCACCTATTTCTACAAGTCGTATGACACTGTTTCGGAATTTTGGACGGATGTTGCACCTTGCACCACAGATGTAGCACCCTATGGGTACTGATTCTTCGGAGAGCCACAACTATTGGCTTGTTTAGAATTACGGGAGCCATAACCAGTCAAAATGAAGCTCTTTGTGAGTTCAACGACTTTGATAGCTTTAAGCCATCAATGGATAGTATCATACCCAAAAAAGGCTATCCGAATCTTAATCGTGTCTCGAAAGTTTTTCACCCTTCGTTTTTCTTCACGTGCATTTTTACATTAAAATGGGATCATCGTGGCTAGTCTTCGATTTACCATCGCTGGATTGTGGTGCACCATGGTACTGTTCCGTTTCAAATCCTTGCACCCATTTCTACAAGTCGAATGACACTATTTCGGCGTTTTGGACGGATCTTGCTCCTTGCACTATAGATGTTGCACCCTATGGAAACCGATTCTTCGGACGGCCATAACAGTTGGCTCGTTTAGAGTTAGAGGAGCCATAACCAGTCAAAACGAAACTCTCTATGAGTTCTACAGCTTTGATAGATTTAAGCCATCAATGGATAGTTTCATATCCAAAAAAGGTTATCTGAACCTTAATCGGGTCTCGGAAGTTTGTCACCCTTCGTTTTTTTCGTTACGTGCATTTTTACGTTAAGATGGGATCACCGTAGCTGGTCTTCAATTTACCATCACTGGAGAGTGGTGCACCATGGCACAGTTCCGTTTCAAATCCATGCATCCATTTCTACAAGTCGTATGGTACTATTTCGGCATTTTGGATGGATGTTGCACTTGCAACGCAGATGTTGCACCCTATGGATACCGGTTCTTCGGACGACTATAACTGTTGGTTCGTTTAGAGTTACGGGAGCCATAACCAGTCAAAACGCAGCTCTCTGTGAGTTCTACGTCATTGACGGATTTAAGCCATTATTGGATAGTTTCATACCCAAAAAAGGCTATCTGAACCTCAATCGGGCCTCGGAATTTTTTCACCCTTCGTTTTTTCATCACGTGCATTTTTACGTTAAAACGGGATCATCGTGGCCAGTCTTCAATTTACCATCACTGAAGAATGGTGCACCAAGTACTGTTCCGTTTCAATTCCACGCACCCATTTCTACAATTCGTGCGACACTGTGTCGGCATTTGGACAAATTTTGCATTCTATGGATATTGATTTTTTGAACGGCCATAACTGTTGGCTAATCTAGAATTACAGGAGCTATAACCAGTTTAAAAGAAAGCTGTCTATGAGTTCTACGACTTTGACAGCTTTAAGCCGTTAATGGATAGTTTCAAACCTAAAAAACGCTATCCGAACCTCAATCCTGCCTTGGAAGTGTTTTAACCTTCGTTTTTTCATCACGTGCATTTTTATGTTAAAATGTGATCACCATAGTTGGTCTTCGATTTACCATCGCTAGAGAGTGGTGCACCATGGTACTGTTCCATTTCAAATCCATGCACCCATTTATACAAGTTATATGGAATTGTTTCGGCATTTTGAACGAATATTGCACCTTGCGCAGCATATGTTGCATCCTATGGATACCGATTCTTCGGACAACCACAATAGTTGGCTAGTTTGAGTTACGGCAGCCATAACCTATCAAAACGAAGCTCTCTGTGAGTTCTACAGTTTTGATGTCTTTTAACCGTCAATGGATAGTTTCATGCCCAATAAAGGCTATCCAAACCTCAATCGGGCCTCGAAAGTTTTTTACCCTTTGTTTTTTCGTCACGTGCATTTTAACGCTAAAACGGGGTCACCGTGGCTGGTCCTCGATTTTCCATCATTGGAGAGTGGTGCACCATGGATCTGTTCCATTTCAAATCCACGCACCAATTTCTACAAGTCATACGACACTGTTCGGCATTTTGGATGGATGTTGCATCTTGCACCGCAGATGTTGCATCCTATGGATACCGAATCTTTGGACAGCCAAAACTGTTGGCTCGTTGAGAGTTACGAAAGCCTTAACCAGTCAAAACGAAGCTCTTTGTGAGTTCTACGGCTTGAAAGCTTTAAGCCGTCGATGGATAGTTTCATACCCAAAAAAGGCTATCCGAACCTCAATAGGGCCTCAGAAGTTTTTCACCCTTCATTTTTTCGTCACGTGCATTTTTACTTTAAAACGGGTCACCATGGCTGGTCTTCGACTTACTAACGCTGGAGAGTGGTGCACCATGGTTTTGTTCCATTTCAAATCTATGCAACCATTTCTACAAGTCGTACGGCACTGTTTTTGCATTTTGGATAGATGTTTCACCTTTCACCGCATATGTTGCATCCTATGGATACCGATTCTTCGGAAGGCCATAAATGTTGCCTCGTCTAGAGTTACGGGCAGTCAAAACGAAGCTCTCTGTGAGTTTTACGATTTTGACAGCTTTCAACCGTCAGTGGATAGATTCATACCCGAAAAGGCTATTCGAATCTCAATCGGGCCTCGAATGTTTTTCATCCTTCGTTATTTCATCACGTGTATTTTTATGTTAAAACGGGATCACCATGGCTGGTCTTCGATTTACGATCGCTAGAGAGTGGTGCACTTTGGTACTATTTCATTTCAAATCCAAGCACCCATTTCTACAAGTCGTACGACACTGTTTCGGAATTTTGGACACATGTTGCCCCCTATGGATACCGATTCATCGGACGACCATAACTGTTGGTTCGTTTAGAGTTACGGGAGCCATAACAAGTCAAAACGAAGCTCTCTGTGAGTTCTACGGCATTGACTTCTTTAAGCAATCATTGGATAGTTTCATACCCAAAAAAGCTATCTGAACCTCAATCGAGCATCGGAAGTTTTTCAACCATCGTATTTTCGTCACCTGCATTTTTACGTTAAAACGGGATTACCATGGCTGGTCTTCGATTTACCATCGCTAGAGAGTGGTGCACTATGGTACTGTTTCGTTTCAAATCCATGCACCCATTTCTACAAGTCGTACGATATTGTTTTGGCATTTTGGACGGATGTTGCGCTTTGCACCGCGGATATTGCATCTTATGGATACAGATTCTTCTGACGGCCATAACTGTTGGCTAGTTTAGAGTTACGGAAGCTATAACTAGTCAAAACGAAGCTGTCTGTGAGTTCTACGGCTTTGACAACTTTAAGCTGTCAATGGATAGTTTCATACATAAAAAGGGCTATTCGAACCTCAATCCAGCCTCTGAAGTTTTTTACCCTTCGTTTTTTCGTCACGTGCATTTTTATGTTAAAACAAGATCACCGTGGTTGGTCTTCGATTTACGATCGCTGGAGAGTGGAGCACCATGGTACTGTTTCGTTTCAAATCCATGCATCCATTTATACAAGTCGTACAGCCCTGTTTCAGAATTTTGGACTAATGTTGTACCTTGCACCGCAGATGTTGCATCCTATGGATATTGATTCTTTGAACGGCCATGACTGTTGGCTCGTCTAGAGATACGGGAGTCATAACTAGTCAAAAAGAAGCTCAATGTGAGTTCTATGTCTTTAACAGCTTTAAGCTATCATTGGATAGTTTCATACCCAAAAAAGGCTATCTGAACCTCAATCGGGCCTTGGAAGTTTTTTACCCTTCGTTTTTTCGTCACGCGCATTTTTACGTTAGAACGAGATCATCGTGGCATGTCTTCGATATATCATCGCAGGAGAGTGTTGCACCATGGCTCTTTTCCATTTCAAATCCATGCACCCATTTCTACAAGTCGTATGACACCGTTTCATCATTTTGAACGGATGTTGCACCCTGCACCGTAGATATTGCATCCTATGGATATTGATTCTTCGGACGGCCATAATTGTTGCCTCGTTTAGAGTTACGGGAGCCATAACCAGTCAAAATGAAGCTCTATGTGAGTTTTATGTCTTTGACGACTTTCAGCCATCAATGGATAGTTTCATATCCAAAAAAGGCTATCTGTACCTCAATCGGGCCTTGGAAGTTTTTTACCCTTCGTTTTTTCGTCACGTGCATTTTAGCGTTAAAACGGGATCGCCGTGGCTGGTCTTCGATTTACCATCGTTGGAAAGTGGTACACTATGGTACTATTCCGTTTCAAATCCGTGCACCCATTTCTACAAGTCGTACGACACAGTTTTGGCATTTTGGACAGATGTTGCACCTTGCGCAGCAGATATTGCATTCTATGGATACCGATTCTTCGGAAGACCATAAATGTTGGACCGTTTAGAGTTACGGGAGCCATAACCTGTCAAAACGAAGCTCTTTACAAGTTCTATGAATTTGAAAGCTTTAATTCGTTAATGGATAGTTTCATACCCAAAAATGGCTATCCGAACCTCAAACGGGCCTCGGAAGTTTCTCACCCTTCGTTTTTTCGTCACGTGCATTTTTACGTTCAAACGGGATCACCGTGGCTGGTCTTCGATTTACCAATGCTAGAGAGTAGTGGACCATGGTACTCTTCCATTTCAAATCCATGATCCCATTTCTACAAGTTGTATGGCACAGTTTCAGCATTTTAGACGGATGTTGCACCCTATGGATACTGATTCTTCGAACGGCCATAACTGTTGGCTAGTTTAGAGATACGAGAGTCACAACCAGTCAAAACGAAGCTCTTTGTGGGTTATACGGCTTTAACAGCTTTCATCTTTCAACGTATAGTTTCATACCCAAAAAAAGCTACCCGAACCTCATTCGGGCCTCAGAAGTTTTTTACCCTTTATTTTTTAATAACGTGCATTTTTATGTTAAAACAGGATCGCCGTGGCTGGTCTTCGATTTACCATCGTTAAAAAGTGGTGCACCATGGTACTCTTCCGTTTCAAATCCATGCACCCTTTTCTACAAGTCGTACGGCACTGTTTCGGTATTTTGGACGGATGTTGCACCTTGCAGTACCGAAGTTGCACCCTATGGTTACCAATTCTTCGGATGGCCATAATTGTTAGGCCGTTTAGAGTTACGGGAGTCATAACCAGAAAAAACGAAGCTCTCTGTGAGTTCTACAATTTGACAGCTTTAATCCATCAACAGATAGTTTCATACCCAAAAAGGCTATTCGAACCTCAATCGAGCCTCAAAAGTTTTCCACCCTTCGATTTTTCGTCACGTGCATTTTTTACGGATGTTGCACCTTGCACCGCAAATGTTGCATCCTATGAATACCGATTCTTCGGACGGCCATAACTGTTGGCTCATTTAGAGTTACAGGAGCATTAACCAGTCAAAATGAAGCTCTCTGTGAGTTCTATGGCTTGACAGCTTTAAGCCATCAATGGATAGTTTCATACCGAAAAAAGGCTATCCCAACCTCAATATGGCCTCGGAAATTTTTCACCCTTCATTTTTACGTCACATGCATTTTTACATTAAAATAGGATCACCATGGCTGGTCTTCGATTTACTATCGCTAGAGAGTGGTGTACCATGGTTCTGTTCCATTTCAAATCCATGCACCCATTTCTACAAGCCGTACGATACTGTTTCGGCATTTTGGATGGATTTTGCATCTTGCACCGTAGATGTTGCATCCTATGGATATCGATTCTTTGGATGGCCATAACTATTTCCTCGTTTAGAGTTACGGGAGGCATAACTAGTCAAAACAAAGCTCTTTGTGAGTTCTACGGCTTTGACAGCTTTCAGCCCTCAATACATAGTTTCATACCCAAAGAAGGCTATCCGAACCTCAATCGGGCCTTAGAAGTTTTTTACCCTTCATTTTTTCATCATCTGCATTTTTATGTTAAAACAGGATCGCCGTGGCTGGTCTTCAATTTACCATCGCTGGAGAGTGGTGCAACATGGTACTGTTCCATTTCAAATCCATGCACCAATTTCTACAAGTCGTACGGCAATGTTTCGACATTTTGGATGGATGTTGCACATTGCACTGCATATGTTGCACCCTATCGATACCAATTTTTCATATGGCCATAATTGTTGGCTTGTTTAGAGTTACGAGAGCCATAACCAGTCAAAATGAAGCTCTCTGTGAGTTCTATAGCATCGACAGCTTTAAGCCGTTAATGGATAGTTTCATACCCAAAGAAGGCTATCCGAACCTCAAGTGGGTCTCGGAAGTTTTTCACCTTTCGTTTTTTCGTCACGTGCATTTGTATGTTAAAACGGGATCACCGTGTCTGGTCTTCGATTTGCCATCGCTGGAGAGTGGTGCACTATGGCACTGTTCCGTTTCAAATCCGTGCACATATTTGTACAAGTCGTATGGCACTATTTCGGCGTTTTGAACGGATGTTGCACCTTGCACCGCAGATGTTGCACCCTATGGATATCGATTCTTCAGACGGCCATAACTGTTGGCTTGTTTAGAGTTACGGGAATCATAACCAGTTAAAATGAAGCTCTTTGTGAGTTCTACGGCTTTGTTGGCTTTAAGCCATCATTGGATATACCTAAAAAGGCTATCTGAAACTCAATCGGGCCTCGGAAGTTTTTCACCCTTTGCTTTTTCGCCACGTGCATTTTTACATTGAAATGGGATCACCATTTTTGGTCTTCGATTTACCATCGCTGGTGAGTGGTGCTCCATGATGCTGTTTCATTTCAAATCCATGCACCCATTTCTACAAGTCGTACGACACTGTTTCGGTATTTTGAACGGATGTTGCGCCTTGCACCACATATGTTGCATCCTATGGATACCGATTCTTCGGACGACCATAATGTTGGCTAGTTTAGAGTTACGGGAGCTATAACCAGTCAAAACAAAGCTGTTTGTGAGTTCTATGACTTTGACATCTTTATGTCGCCAATGGATAGTTTCATTCCTAAAAAAGGCTATCCGAACCTCAATCCGGCCTCAGAAGTTTTT
This sequence comes from Allium cepa, assembly GCA_030765085.1. Lineage (NCBI taxonomy): Eukaryota > Viridiplantae > Streptophyta > Magnoliopsida > Asparagales > Amaryllidaceae > Allium > Allium cepa. The sequence goes on along the minus strand of CM060929.1, from coordinate 382,612,450 downwards.
TTACCCTTTGTTTTTCGTCACGTGCATTTTTATGCTAAAACGGGATCACCGTGGTTGGTCTTCGATTTACCATCGCTGGAGAGTGGTGCACCATGGTACTGTTCTGTTTCAAATCCATGCTCCCATTTATACAAGGCGTACGGCACTGTTTCGGCATTTTGGACGGACGTTGCACCATGCACCGCAAATGTTGCATCCTATGCATAACGATTCTTCGGACGGCCATAACTGTTGGCTTGTTTAGTGTTACGGGAGCCATAACTAGTCAAAACGAAGCTCTTTGTGAGTTCATCTTCATTGAGGGCTTTGGATAGTTTCATACCCAAAAAGCTTATCCGAACCTTAATCGGACCTCAGATGTTTTTTACTCTTCGTTTTTCGTCATGTGTATTTTTACGTTAAAACGGGATCACCGTGTCGGATGTTCGATTTACCATCGCTGGAGAGTGATGCACCATGCTACTGTTCCATTTCAATTCCATGCACCCATTTCTACAAGTCGTATGGCACTTTTTCGTCATTTTGAACGGATGTTGCAATTTGCACCGTAGTTGCTGCTCCCTATGGATACCGATTTTTCGGACGGCCATAACTGTTGGCTCGTTTAGAGCTACGGGAGCCATAACCAATCAAAATGAAGCTCTCTGTGAGATCTACGATTTTGACAACTTTAAGCCGTCAATGGGTAGTTTCATACCCAAAAAAGGCTATCCGAACCTCAATCGGGCCTTCGATTTACCATCGCTCGAGAGTGGTGCACCATGGTACTGTTCCGCTTCAAATCCATGCACCTATTTGTACAAGTCAAACGGCACTGTTTCGGCATTTTGGACGGATGTTGCACTTTACACCACAAATGCTGCACCCTATGGATGCTGATTCTTCGGATGGCCATAACCGTTGGCTCGGTTAGAGTCACGAGAGTCATAACCAGTCAAAACGAAGTTCTTTGTGAGTTCTACGGCGTTGATCGCTTTCAACCGTCAATGGATAGTTTCATACCCAAAAAAGGTCATCCCCACCTCAGTCGGGCCTCAAAATTATTTTGCCCTTTGTTTTTTCGTCATGTGCATTTTTTACGTTAAAATGGGATCACTGTGGCTGGTTTTCGATTTACCATCGCTGGAGAGGGGTGCACCATGATAATATTCTGTTTCAAATCCATGCATCCATTCATACAAGTCATACGTCGTTGTTTTGGCATTTTGGATGGATGTTGCACCTTGCGCCGCAGATGTTGCCCCCTATGGATACTGATTCTTCGGACGGCCATAACTGTTGGCTCGTTTAGAGTTACGCGAGCCAAAACCAGTCAAAACGAAGCTCTCTGCGAGTTCCACGACTTTGATGGATTTAAGCCGCCACTGGATAGTTTCATACCTAAAAAAGGCTATCTGAACCTCAATCGGGCCTCGGAAGTTTTTTACCCTTCGTTTTTTCGTCACGTGCATTTTTACGTCAAAATGTGATCATCATGGCTGGTCTTCGATTTACCATCGCTGGAGACTAGTGCACCATGGCATTGTCCCGTTTCAAATCCATGCACCCATTTCTACAAGTCATACGGCACTGTTTTGGCATTCTGGATGGATGTTGCACCATGCACCACATATGTTGCATCCTATGAAAAACGATTTTTCGGACGGCCATGACTGTTTGCTAGTTTAGACTTATGAGAGCTATAACCAGTCAAAACGATGTTGTCTCTATGTTTTATGGCTTTGACATCTTTAAGCCGTATATGGATAGTTTCATACTTAAAAAGTCTATCCGAACCTCAATCCGGCCTCGGAAGTTTTATACCATTCGCCCTTTCGTCACGAGCATTTTTATGGCTAAACGGGATCACCGTGGCTGGTCATCGATTTACCATCGCTAGAGAGTGGTGCACCATAGTACTATTCCGTTTCCAATCCATGCACCTATTTATACAAGTCGTACGACACTGTTTCGGCATTTTGGACAGATGTTGCACCTTGCACCGTAGATGTAGCATTCTATGGATACTGATTCTTCAGATGGTCATAACTGTTGGCTCGTTTAGAGTTACGGGAGCCATAACCAGTCAAAACGAAGCTCTTTGCGAGTTCTACGACTTTGACGGCTTTGACGGCTTTCAATCGACAGTGGATAGTTTCATACCAAAAAAGGCTATCCGAATCTCAATCGGGCCTCAAAAGTTTTTTACCCTTCGTTTTTTCGTCACGTGCATTTTTACGTTAAAACGGGATCACCATGGCTGGTCTTCGATTTACCATCAAGGGAGAGTGGTGCGCCAAGGTACCGTTTCATTTCAAATCCATGCACCCATTTCTACAAATCGTACGACACTGTTTCGGCATTTTGGAAGGATGTTGCACCTTGCACCATAAATGTTGCACCCTATGGATACCATTTTTGGAACGACCATAATTGTGGCTCGTTTAGAGTTACGGGAGACATAACCAGTCAAAATAAAGCCCTCTGTTAGTCTACGGCTTTGACAGCTTTAAGCCATCAATGGATACTTTCATACCCCAAAAAGGCTATCCGAACCTCAATCGAGTCTCCGAAGTTTTTCACCCTTCGTTTTTTCGTCACGTACATTCTTACATTAAAACGAGATCACCGCGGCTGGCCTTCGATTTACCATCGCTCGAGAGTGGTGCACCATGGTACTATTTTGCTTCAATTCCTTCCACCCATTTCTATAATTCGTACGACACTCTTTCGGCATTTTGGACGGATGTTGCACTGTACACCGCATGTGTTGCACCGTATGTATGCCGATTCTTCGGACGACAATAACTATTGGCTTGTTTAGAGTTACGGAAGCCATAACCAGTCAAACGAAGCTCTCTATGAGTTATACGGCTTTGACTGCTTTTAGCCGTCAATGGATAGTTTCATACCCAAAAAACACTATTCGAAACTCAATCGGGGCTCGGAAGTTTTTACCCTTCGTTTTTTCGTCACGTGCATTTTTACGTTAAGACGGGATCACCGTGGTTGGTCTTCGATTTACTATCGCTGGAGAGTGTTGCACATCGTAATGTTCTGTTCCAAATCCATGCACCCATTTTTAGAAGTCTTACGGCACTGCTTTGGCATTTTGGATGGATGTTGCACCTTGCACCGTAGATGTTGCACCCAATGGATACCGATTCTTCGGACGACCATAACTGTTGGCTTGTTTAGAGTTACGGAAGCCATAACTAGTCAAAATGAAGTTCTCTGTGAATTCTACGGCTTTGACAGCTTTAAGACATCAATGGATAGTTTCATACCAAAAAAAGGCTATCTGAATCTCAATCCAGCCTCGAAAGTTTTTTACCCTTCATTTTTTGTCATGTGCATTTTTACGTTAAAACGGGATCACCGTGGCTGGTCTTCGATTTACCATCACTGAAGAGTGGTGCACCATGGTACTGTTCTGTTTTAAATCCTTGCACCTATTTCAACAAGTCGTACGACATTGTTTCAGCATTTTAGACGAATGTTGCACCTTGCACCGCAGATGTTGCATTCTATGGATACAAATTCTTCGGACAGCCATAGCTGTGGGCTGGTTTAGATTTACGGAAGCCAAACCAGTTAAAATGAAGCTCTCTGTGAGTTCTATAGCTTTGACAGCATTAAGCCGTCAGTGGATAGTTTCATACCCAAAAAGGCTATTTGAACCTCAATCGGGCCTCGAAAGTTTTTGACCCTTCGTTTTTTCGTCACGTGCATTTATATGTTAAAATGAGATGATCGTGGTTGGTCTTCAATTTTCCATCGCTGGAGAGTGGTGCACCATGTTATTGTTCCGTTTCAAATCCATGCACCCATTCCTACAAGTCGTGCGACACTGTTTCTGCATTTTGGGCGGATGTTGCTCCTTGCACCGTAGATGTTGCACCATATGGATACCGATTCTTCGGATGGCCATAACTATTGGCTTGTTTAGAGTTATGAGAGCCATAACCAGTCAAAATGAAGCTCTCTGTGAGTTCTATGGCTTTGACAACTTTTAGCCATCAGTTGATAGTTTCATACGCAAAAATGCTATCCGAAACTCAATAGGGCCTAGGAAGTATTTTGCCCCTCGTTTTTTTGACACGTGCATTTTTGTGCTAAAACGGGATCACCATGGCTCGTCTTCGATTTACCATCGCTGGAGAGTGGTGCACCATGGTACTATTCCGTTTCAAATCCATGCACCCATTTCTACAAGTCATACGTCCCTGTTTTGACATTTTGGACGGATGTTGCACCTTGCACCGTAGATGTTGCGTCCAATGAATACAGATTCTTCGGATGGCATAACTGTTGGTTCGTTTAGAGCTACGGGAGCCATGACCAGTCAAAATGAAGCTCTATGTACGTTTTACGGCTTTGATGGCTTCAAGCCGTCAATGGATAGTTTCATACCCAAAAAACGCTATTCGAACCTCAATTGGTTCTCGAAAGTTTTTCTCCCTTCGTTTTTTCATCTCGTGCATTTTTACGTTAAAACGTGATCATCGTGGCTGGCCTTCGATTTACCATCGCTCGAAAGTGGTGCACCATGGTACCGTTCTGCTTCAAATCCATGCACCCATTTCTACAAGTGATACGGCATGATTTCGGCATTTTGGACGGATGTTGCACCTTGCACCGCAAATGTTGCACCCTATGACCCTATGGATGCCGATTCTTCGGACAACCATAACTGTTGGCTTGTTTAGAGTAACAGGAAACATAACTAGTCAAAATGAAGCTCTTTGTGAGTTTTACGGCTTTGATCGCTTTCAACCATCAATGAATAGTTTCATACCCAAAAAAGGCTATCAAAACCTCAATCGGGCGTTGGAAGTTTTTAACCCTTCCTTTTTCGTCACGTGCATTTTTACATTAAAATGGGATCACCGTGGCTGGACTTCGGTTTACAATCGCCGGAGACTGGTGCACCATGGTAATGTTCTATTTCAAATCCATGCACCCATTTCTTCAAGTTGTACGTCACTGTTTCGGCATTTTGGACGGATGTTGCACCTTGCACCGTAGATGTTGCACCCTATGGATACCGATTCTTCGGACAGGCATAACTGTTGGTTCGTTTAGAGTAACGAAAGTCATAACCAGTCAAAACGAAGCTCTCCGTGCGTTCTACGGCTTTGATGGCTTTAAGCCGTCAATGGATAGTTTTATACCCAACAAAGGCTATCCAAACCTCAATTGGGTTTCGGAAGTTTTTCACCCTTCGTTTTTTCTTCCCGTGCATTTTTACGTTAAAACGGGATCACCGTGGCTGGTCTTTGATATACCATCGTTGGAGAGTAATGCACCATGGTACTGTTCTGTTTCAAATCCATACAGCCATTTCTACAAGTCATACGGCACTGTTTCGGCAATTTTGACGGATGTTGCACCTTGCACCGCAGATGTTGCACCCTATGGATACTGATTCTTTGGACGACCATAACTGTTGGTTCATTTAGAGTTACACGAGCCATTACCAGTCAAAACAAAGTTATGGGTTCTACGGCTTTGATGGCTTTAAGCCATCATTGGACAGTTTCATACCCAAAAAAGGCTATCCGAACCTCAATCGGGCCTTGGAAGTTTTTCCCCTTCGTTTTTTCATCACGTGCATTTTTGCATCAAAACGGGATCACCGTGGATGGTCTTCGATTTACCATCGCTGGAGACCATGGTACTATACCCCTTCGAATTCATGCGCCCGTTTCTACAAGTCTTACGGAACTATTTCGGCATTTTGGACGGATTTTGCACCATGCACCACATATGTTGCATCCTATGGATACAGATTCTTTAGATGGCCATAACTGTTAGCTAGTTTAGAGTTATGGGAGCTATAACCAGTCAAAACGAAGCTATCTGTGAGTTCTACAGCTTTGATAGCTTTATTCCATTAACGGATAGTTTCATACCTAAAAAGCTATCCGAATCTCAATCCGGCCTTAGAAGCTTTTTACCCTTCGTTTTTTCATCACGTGCATTTTTATGTTAAAACGGATCGCCGTGGCTGGTCTTCGATTTACCATCGCTGGTGAGTGGTGACCGTGGTAATGTTCCATTTCAACTCCGTGCACCTATTTATACAATTCGTACGACGCTGTTTCGGCATTTTGGACGGATGTTGCACCTTGCACTGCAGATGTTGCATTCTATGGATACTGATTCTACGGACGACCATAACTATTGGCTCGTTTAGAATTATGCGAGCCATAACCAGTCAAAATGAAGCTCTCTGTGAGTTCTACAGCTTTGATGGCTTTCAGCCGTCAATGGATAGTTTCATACCAAAAAAGGCTATCCGAACTTCAATCGGGCCTCATAAGCTTTTGACCGTTCGTTTTTTTGTCACGTGCATTTTTGCGTTAAAACAGAATCACCATGGCTGGTCTTCGATTTACCATCGTTGGAGAGTGGTGCACCATGTTCCGTTTCGAATCCATGCACCCATTTCCACAAGTCGTACGACAGTGTTTCGGCGTTTTGGACGGATGTTGCACCTTGCACCGTAGATGTTGCACCCTATGAATACCGATTCTTCAGACGACCATAACTGTTGGCTCATTTAGTGTAAAGGCCCGCAAATCCGTTCCCCTTTTGAGCTGGCAAAATTCCACAATAATTCAGCCCAAAGTGGAACAAATGTACGAGTCTTTGGGTTTAAAGAAGAAAGAGGTAGAAGAAGAAGAAAAAAAAAACAACATCAGAATCTCACATATCGCAGCGGAACAAATATAATAGATAAATGAATATCTTTAAAACAAAAAACTATATCAGTTGTTACATTACATCACATTACATTATCAGAGTGTTGTAGCAATAAAACAGTGGAAAAGAATATAACATATACTAGTGATACGCTTCGCCATCCATCTTGCTTATGATTTCCACGGCATCTCTTTTCTAACTTCGCTCCTGAATAATGATGACCTGACTCTAGGCTGCCCGTATGGAAAATTATGGGAACCCAGAGTTTAGAAAGGGAATAATAAACTCTAGGCCAGTCATGAGACTGGTGTAAGATCTTAAAAATAGTTATTGTAACGACCCAGAATTTTTAGTAATTTAAATTTGAGTATTTAATTAATTTTAAATATTAATAAGTGGAATTTTTAAGTCGAATAATTTATTTATCGAATATTTGGATTTAATTGGACAATTAAATCGATTATTTAATAGTGAAATTCCACAAATAATTTAATATTGGGTTAAATATGATTGAAAATGGTTTGGAAAATTTTGTTTTATCATATTTAAGTTATAGAAATATTTTAGAACTTTTAAAATTGAATTTGGAATTAATTTGTGAAAATTGATTATTTTAATATTTAATTATCGACTGTAAAATAGCCAATTTTTGAACAGTCTCAGAATTGAACGAAACAAGTTCCATTGGATCCGTAATAGTAAATTATTATCGGATTTCAATTTTCGTAGCAATCGGAGTTGTCGTTTGACCGTGGCAGCTCGAAACGCATCAATATCGTTTTAATATAAATTCGGCGAGTAAAAATAGCCATTTTTCAAACGGTCTCGGATTTCGACGAAACCAGTTTCATCGGATCCGTAATGTGATATTATTGCAAGATTTCAAATTTCAAGTCGATCGGATTTGTCATTTGTCCGGTACAAGCCAAAACGCCTAGAAATCGCTTAAATCGTTTTTTATTTAAATCGACTGTTTATTGCCGTATCTCACACATACGATGGAATTAGCTTCCAAAACCTGTTCCATTGCGTCCGGAACGCGGAAAAACCTTAGGATCGCCTGGCGGAACGCGTCGTTTGGAGTTCGTTTGCAAAAGTGTCGAATTGGAGATTTTAATATTAAAATAATATTGATATATATACATTGTTTCTTTTCCCAAACCCTAATCTATTATTCACAGCCGCCACTTTAGCTTTAATGGCCGAAAAGCAACGATCTTCCTCCCTCGATTACTCCAAATCCGTCGACAATTAGGCAAAAGTTTCAACTAGTAAAGTGTAGATCTCCTCGAGTACGATATATCCAACGGTCGAGATGTAGAACGAAGCAACGTAGAGGGAGCAAGAGGGGGCCGACGGCCTGATGATTGCGCGCGCCGTACGAGCAGTGCAGGAGGCCGAGCTCCTCCATGCTAGGGCCGAGGGTGAGGACTTCCAGTGGCTTCGATTTGGGGGTCTTTGATCGTCGTATATTTCGTCGGAGAGGGAGGAAGATTCAACCCTGGTTAGCTATGAATGGGTTCGGCTGCGTGATGGCTACCTGGGGGATGAAGTTGCGTTCTACAGGGGAGAAGAAAGTGTGGGGCCCGCGTGTTAGAGGGGTGAGGTGATTTCTTTTGTTTTTTTTTAGTTTAAAATTTAAAATTCAAATCGTGTAACTTAAAAACGTGATAACTTTTTGCTGCGAGGTCCAAATTGAACGAGATTTTTTGCGTTGGCTTCGTATCGCCGAGCTCTTCGCAATGCAGCTGGTTTGGAGTCGATTGGAGCTCGTTTGAATTTTGGGTAAAATTAAACGTTCGTTTAATTTTATTCGAAGCGAACGCCGAAACCGGAAATAAAATCAAGGTGAGAACTCCTCACTCAATCGAAAGGTTTTGTTTAAAATTTTGAATAGTTAATATTGATTGTTGATTGCTGATTGATTGTGTTAGTAGATATAGTAGGATATATACTATATATAGCGATATATATATATTGGCATATGTATATATCGGATTTGATTTCCCGCCTCGTATAGCGGATGAGACCCTATTGCGCCGTTATTAAGCGGATATTTTATAAAATCCTATATACCGCGATATTCCACCTTGAAGTGGAATTGGTATTGTGCTAACGATTGTGGATGCAGGGTAACAGGTTGGAGGGATCCAACTGGATTCCTCACATATTTATTTGTTTATGAATATTATGTTGATTGTTGATAATCACATTGATATATGATGTTATTCCCGTGATTGACCATTCGATGTCGTTGCATCATCGGATTCTAATTTTTAAATTAAAAATAACGGTTTTGAATTTAAAAGGGGTTTTAAATCGATTTTTCAAAGAATAAGGGTTATTAAAATTTTGAATTGATTAAATTTTAAAATAAATAGATGGATAATTTTTTTTATGTTTTAAAAATTTATATTTTTATAAAATATAACTTAAAAGAAATTTTTAACAATAATAGGTTTTTATAAAATAGTTAAATTTGGTTTTTGGGAAGTTATGATTATTAATGGTTTATATAAAGGATTTTATAAATGGATGTTTTTAGATTAAATCATTGGAGTTATAGAATAAATTTATAAAATGCTGAGTTGATGTATAACATGAATTTCATTATAAATCTATAGATATATAATTTGTGAAATTTATAAAAAGAATGGTTATTGGGAAGTGAAGTTTTATAAGTTATTGACTTATAAAAATGAATTTGGGGCATAAAAAGGGGGTTTGTTGAAATTGTTAATAAATGAAGATTTCATTAGTTGAAATTATTATAAACCATAAAGAAATCTTGTAAGTGATAAGATTTTAAATTGGTGAAGTTCAAAGGAACGATTTGGTAAATAAATAATATTATAAGTATTTAACTTACAATATGGCTTTTGGGTATGAAATTGGGTTATGTAAATTGCATCGGATTAATAAAGGGATTTATAAAATTGGGGTTTATAATAGAAATGGAATTTATAAACTATGTTTATAAATTTGAAATCCATCGAATTTGATAAATTGAAATATGGGAATTTGTAAGTGGGCTATATTCACTATTTTGAATATTGAATAGATTTTTAAATAAAATGGGTCTGTTTTTGGGAAAGGAATGTTTTAAATGGAATTTAAAACGAATTAAAGGTGTTTTGTATAGTATTGGATTTATATATACCTATTTTTAATTTCAAATCCATATACTAGTGTTTTTGGGTTATCGTAACGATGTTTTACGCAACATCCGTTTTGACCCAAATAAATGTGAATAAAAGAATGTTTTCTTAAAGAGAATGGAATAAAATACTTAACGGTAACTTAAGTATGTTGAATATTTTCAAAATTGTTGAAAATAAATTGAATTGTGAATTACTTATTTTTAAATAAGTTTAGAAATGATTTTTCAATATGGAATGGAACGTTTTTGTGAATTCACCTTTTAAAGGTAAATTGTAAGCGAATATTTTGAAATCGAATATGAATGGGTATTTGGAATTTAATTCACGTTGGAATTTATAATAGGAAGGGAAATTGGTTTAAAAATAAATGTTGATTTATTTTTAAAGATGGAAATATAATTCACAAATTTGGAGCGTAAAATTTAAAAATAAATCGGTAAGGATTTATATGTGATTTGAAATTTGTTTTCAAATGGTTAAGGTGTGTGATTTGAAATTTGTTTTCAAATGGTTAAGGTGTGTGATTTGAAATTTGTTTTCAAATGGTTGAGTTGTGTAATTTGAAATGGGTTTTCAAATGGTTAAGTGTGGAAATTTTATCGTGTAAAGGTGTTTTGGTAAACCAAATAACTTTGGGAAATTTTTTGGAAATTGTGTATATATATCTTGTAAAGATATTTTGGGGAATTAAATAATTTTGGAAAATTATATGGAATCTGATGATGTGGCGCATCTTTATTGATAGTTAAATAACCGACTATCAGTATTTACCTTTGGATGGTATTTGTTGTGATTGTTGTGATTGAATTGCCACACTTATTTTTAAAATAAGCGCTCGCTATTCGGATTAGCCGGGGGAGGACCTTTGTGTCATATATCCCATTCCGAATATGCGATACGTCGTTTGGATCGCATTTGAAGACCGGTGTTGAAGACCGGGTATTTGTGAAAACGATAGGATGACCTATCGATTGTCTCCGCATCGTTAGCTACGATATGGAGATTTCCTTTGTGATGGGAAATTTTATCGGGATTGTGAATACCCGGATTGCAAGGGCTTCTTTGGAAGTGCCTTCGGTTCTGTTCGAACCCGGAACAGACTTGTATGGTTACATGTCTGACATTACATTTTGAGATATAGAGCAGATTTCTTTCAAATACATTTCTGTTGGTGGCGGAGAATTTATTCTCTTAGCTTAACACCCTTCTCTGAGACGTACGAGCTCAGAGGTTATGTAGTTGAAGGTTATCAGCGATATTTCCCAATCTGGTAATGTGGCATGCTGAGTGCTGCTGTGTGATGATCATTGGTTGGTCATTTGTGATATGATCATTTGTTTGATCATTTATCTTTGTGATTATTGCTTTGGTCATCTGTGGACCCAAAGCATGGCTTTGTTGCACAAAGCGTAGCTTTGTGGACGAGACTTCGTCAGGACCTCACTCCCCGGAAATGGTCGAAACAGGAAAGATGCGGCAAGGTTATGAGGGTCGCGCCCTTTAGGGTATGTCATTCCCTTCTGGTAAAGGGTGGTATTATGGTATGGAGCCCAGATACTTACTCATGTGGTTGCTCCAATCTCATTTACTGTGTGGTTGTTGCTTAGAGGCGCCTCGGATAAAGGTCCCAAAGGACCGGGGGATGGCATATTCGTGTAGTAGTTACCTAGTTACAGAGGTAACCCGGCCTTGTGTTGGCAGAGATCTAACCGTAACGTTAGTTCTCGGGACGTCCCGCCAGAGGCGATCCCATGTGGCAGTAGGAAGTTCCTTAGCCTGACCATTTGTTGGAAATCCATTCTTCAATTACGTGCCTTGTACGGTTTTAGTTGTAGAACCTGCCATTTAACATGGCAGCTATAGTAGGCATAGTATCATGGTACCTATGCTGGCTAGGATTTATATTATACTTTCGAAAGATTTTCCAGTATGCACTAGTAATAATATCAAAAATGATTTGATTTTCGCGTAGTAAGCATCTTTGACTATCATAAGGAGAAATCTCCTCCAATTCTGCGTTTGCATTGTGTGTGTGGCGGGAGGCCTTATGGTAGTTTCATTTTCCAAAAAGCATTGCGGATTTAAAAATTTAAATTTTCTTGTTGCTTGTTTAAAGATAAACTGTTTTTGAGTTCTCACACCAGTCACATGACTGACCTGGAGTTTATTGTTCCTTTCCTAAACTCTGGGTGCCCACTATTTTCCACACGGGCAGTCTAGAGTTAGGTTGTCAGGTTATTCTGGATTCGGGAGTTGCTGTGCAGATCTGGAGGCGAGCCAGATAGCGTAGTCTATTATTAATTGTATATAGTATTTCTTTTCCGCTGTTGTTGTTGTACACTCTGATTGATGTAATGTAATGTGATATATAAAATGTATAGTTCTTTGTTTTAAATGAATGTACATTTATCTATTATATATTATTCCGCTGCGATTGTGAGATTCTGATATTGTTTCTCGTTCTGTTGTTTGTTCTGTTTCTTCTCTCTTTTCTCTCTTCTTCTACCTCTTTCTTTTTCTTAAACCCTAACGGTTCGGTTTTTCGACAACGAAAAATCGCGATCGTTACATTTGGTATCAGAGCATATGGTTAAGCGACAACCTGCTCTGTTGGGTGTTACTCATTAGAGATAGAGTCAGCAGTACTCTAGAATGAGTGTGAGTGTAATAATAGATATGAGTGCGTATTTGTTAGTGAATATAAAATTGTTTTATATTGTGATGATTGGTTTGTTGAGTGGTATATGAACCTTCGTCGGCGCAGCCTCGAAAACTGAATCGAAGGGGTTTCTAAACACTTGAATAGAACAATTCGACACAATATTGTTTTAAATTGGGTAAATGAAATAATTTTACCTCGATTATATTTTATATATAAAAAGAAAATAATTTTTCAAGAATTATTGAAGTGTGTATATAATTGATTGCTTGGTTGTTGTAAATGATATATATATATAAAATAATTAAAAGTTGTTTGAATAAGCTAATAAAAGCAACTATTGTAAAAAGAATAATGGTATAAACCAATGAATCATAAGATGAAATTATAATTGATAATGATTTACAATTGTAAGATAATCATGTATGTATATAAGAAGTAAAATTATATAAGTAAAAGGTTTATAAAAGTGATTTATGAATAGAAAGGAAATTTTTGAAAGAATATTTAGCATTGATTTCACTATTGTCACCGGGAAATAATAAGGGTGATGACTGCAGCATCATCAGTATCATTTTCGAGTTTCTATGTGATGGATTTGCTACAAAAATGAATTTAAAATTGAAGTTTTGTTGTAATAAACCAATTTGAAATTAAAATTCAATTTGAAATTGATAAATATAAGTGAAAAAGGTTTTGAAGTTATAACATAAGTTAGAAGTTGAATAAAAGGTTTTATAACTTATAAAATGGGAGAATGTAAGTAAAACCAATTATTGAAATGGTTAAACAATTAAGTTAAATAAAATGGAATATGAATTTGAATATTGATATGAATTTGACTTAAGTAAAAATTTAATAGAATTTACTTTAGAATTGAAATCCGAATTGGATTGATAAGTTGAAGCTTTAGTTTAATTGAACAAATGATGTTTAATGAAATATAACTTAAGTGAAGTTGAATAAATTTTTTTTGATCTTTGTATCAAAGTTAAATAATCAAGTGAATTAAATGATGTAAATAGAGTTGAAATGGAATATAACTTAAGTAATATTGAAAGAATTGATGTTAATATCAAAGTAAGTGAATAAAGTGAGTAAATGAAATTGTTAAAGGTGTGAACTTAAGTTATATAAATGAAATTCAATTTTATTTGTAAAAAGAACTAGCAATTGAATTAAAGAATGGATTGAATGTTAATCAATAGAATATGAATAAGTTGATATGGAACGATGTATGTAAATGTAAATTCATTTGAAAATAGTTGAATAATAGAATGAAAATCAATTGAGTGTTAAAACCAATTGGAATTAAAACAGTTGAACCAAATTGAATGTAAGTAAAATAAATAAATTTGGTTGTATTGGATGTACATTGGTCGTTATTGCTTGATGGTTGGTTGTATGTAAATTCATTAGGTGTTAATGGAAATAAACTAGCGCAATTGAAAGCTATGTAATTGAACTCAAATTGAATGTAAAGTAAATGAATTTGAATAGAATTGAATTTGATTTGGGCTGAATATGAACCAATGTGAATTTAATTAGTGAATGTAACTAATTGAAACGAATGAATTGAATATGCAACTTCAATAATAAACTAAAAAATGTGTAAGAAGCATGTATTGGAAATTTTGAACTTGAATTGGCAAAATAGTTTGAATGTTGGAATTGGATACTACTACTAGCAGGATATACAGGTATATAATGGATTGGAATTTTGATTTTGAAGTTAAAAATTGAATGACTCGACAAAAAGGTACGTATTTCACTTTTAGTATGAGAATTGATGATTTCCTTCTCCAGCCACTTGGCTTTCTCTTTTCTTTTTGATTCTGAGGGGCCGTAGTGCCATTTTGTAGTCGTACCGATCTAGCCGCGCAAAGGAGACTCTGGCGAAATTTTTCAAAAATTTCGGGTGTTAGAAAATTTTGAGAAATTTTGAAAGTTTGAAATTTGAATTTAAATTTAAATTTGAATTGTTGAGTAAACAATGTTGTTTGAAACCTATAATTGAAGTTGGAAAGCTAATTGAAATGATAGTGGATCTTTAATAAAAAGGATTGTTTTGAAAAGTTAATAAAACTAATTAGTTTTGGAAGAGTAATAAACGGATTAAGGAATCGTTTTCTTAACTTGCAATTTCGAGGACGAAATTCTTTTAAGGGGGGAAGATTGTAACGACCCAGAATTTTTAGTAATTTAAATTTGAGTATTTAATTAATTTTAAATATTAATAAGTGGAATTTTTAAGTCGAATAATTTATTTATCGAATATTTGGATTTAATTGGACAATTAAATCGATTATTTAATAGTGAAATTCCACAAATAATTTAATATTGGGTTAAATATGATTGAAAATGGTTTGGAAAATTTTGTTTTATCATATTTAAGTTATAGAAATATTTTAGAACTTTTAAAATTGAATTTGGAATTAATTTGTGAAAATTGATTATTTTAATATTTAATTATCGACTGTAAAATAGCCAATTTTTGAACAGTCTCAGAATTGAACGAAACAAGTTCCATTGGATCCGTAATAGTTAATTATTATCGGATTTCAATTTTCGTAGCAATCGGAGTTGTCGTTTGACCGTGGCAGCTCGAAACGCATCAATATCGTTTTAATATAAATTCGGCGAGTAAAAATAGCCATTTTTCAAACGGTCTCGGATTTCGACGAAACCAGTTTCATCGGATCCGTAATGTGATATTATTGCAAGATTTCAAATTTCAAGTCGATCGGATTTGTCGTTTGTCCGGTACAAGCCAAAACGCCTAGAAATCGCTTAAATCGTTTTTTATTTAAATCGACTGTTTATTGCCGTATCTCACACATACGATGGAATTAGCTTCCAAAACCTGTTCCATTGCGTCCGGAATGCGGAAAAACCTTAGGATCGCCTGGCGGAACGCGTCGTTTGGAGTTCGTTTGCAAAAGTGTCGAATTGGAGATTTTAATATTAAAATAATATTGATATATATACATTGTTTCTTTTCCCAAACCCTAATCTATTATTCACAGCCGCCACTTTAGCTTTAATGGCCGAAAAGCAACGATCTTCCTCCCTCGATTACTCCAAATCCGTCGACAATTAGGCAAAAGTTTCAACTAGTAAAGTGTAGATCTCCTCGAGTACGATATATCCAACGGTCGAGATGTAGAACGAAGCAACGTAGAGGGAGCAAGAGGGGGCCGACGGCCTGATGATTGCGCGCGCCGTACGAGCAGTGCAGGAGGCCGAGCTCCTCCATGCTAGGGCCGAGGGTGAGGACTTCCAGTGGCTTCGATTTGGGGGTCTTTGATCGTCGTATAGTTCGTCGGAGAGGGAGGAAGATTCAACCCTGGTTAGCTATGAATGGGTTCGGCTGCGTGATGGCTACCTGGGGGATGAAGTTGCGTTCTACAGGGGAGAAGAAAGTGTGGGGCCCGCGTGTTAGAGGGGTGAGGTGATTTCTTTTGTTTTTTTTTAGTTTAAAATTTAAAATTCAAATCGTGTAACTTAAAAACGTGATAACTTTTTGCTGCGAGGTCCAAATTGAACGAGATTTTTTGCGTTGGCTTCGTATCGCCGAGCTCTTCGCAATGCAGCTGGTTTGGAGTCGATTGGATCTCGTTTGAATTTTGGGTAAAATTAAACGTTCGTTTAATTTTATTCGAAGCGAACGCCGAAACCGGAAATAAAATCAAGGTGAGAACTCCTCACTCAATCGAAAGGTTTTGTTTAAAATTTTGAATAGTTAATATTGATTGTTGATTGCTGATTGATTGTGTTAGTAGATATAGTAGGATATATACTATATATAGCGATATATATATATTGGCATATGTATATATCGGATTTGATT
Organism: Allium cepa; assembly: GCA_030765085.1. Classification (NCBI taxonomy): domain Eukaryota; kingdom Viridiplantae; phylum Streptophyta; class Magnoliopsida; order Asparagales; family Amaryllidaceae; genus Allium; species Allium cepa. The sequence goes on along the minus strand of CM060929.1, from coordinate 382,596,093 downwards.
TCCCGCCTCGTATAGCGGATGAGACCCTATTGCGCCGTTATTAAGCGGATATTTTATAAAATCCTATATACCGCGATATTCCACCTTGAAGTGGAATTGGTATTGTGCTAACGTCTGTGGATGCAGGGTAACAGGTTGGAGGGATCCAACTGGATTCCTCACATATTTATTTGTTTATGAATATTATGTTGATTGTTGATAATCACATTGATATATGATGTTATTCCCGTGATTGACCATTCGATGTCGTTGCATCATCGGATTCTAATTTTTAAATTAAAAATAACGGTTTTGAATTTAAAAGGGGTTTTAAATCGATTTTTCAAAGAATAAGGGTTATTAAAATTTTGAATTGATTAAATTTTAAAATAAATAGATGGATAATTTTTTTTATGTTTTAAAAATTTATATTTTTATAAAATATAACTTAAAAGAAATTTTTAACAATAATAGGTTTTTATAAAATAGTTAAATTTGGTTTTTGGGAAGTTATGATTATTAATGGTTTATATAAAGGATTTTATAAATGGATGTTTTTAGATTAAATCATTGGAGTTATAGAATAAATTTATAAAATGCTGAGTTGATGTATAACATGAATTTCATTATAAATCTATAGATATATAATTTGTGAAATTTATAAAAAGAATGGTTATTGGGAAGTGAAGTTTTATAAGTTATTGACTTATAAAAATGAATTTGGGGCATAAAAAGGGGGTTTGTTGAAATTGTTAATAAATGAAGATTTCATTAGTTGAAATTATTATAAACCATAAAGAAATCTTGTAAGTGATAAGATTTTAAATTGGTGAAGTTCAAAGGAACGATTTGGTAAATAAATAATATTATAAGTATTTAACTTACAATATGGCTTTTGGGTATGAAATTGGGTTATGTAAATTGCATCGGATTAATAAAGGGATTTATAAAATTGGGGTTTATAATAGAAATGGAATTTATAAACTATGTTTATAAATTTGAAATCCATCGAATTTGATAAATTGAAATATGGGAATTTGTAAGTGAGCTATATTCACTATTTTGAATATTGAATAGATTTTTAAATAAAATGGGTCTGTTTTTGGGAAAGGAATGTTTTAAATGGAATTTAAAACGAATTAAAGGTGTTTTGTATAGTATTGGATTTATATATACCTATTTTTAATTTCAAATCCATATACTAGTGTTTTTGGGTTATCGTAACGATGTTTTACGCAACATCCGTTTTGACCCAAATAAATGTGAATAAAAGAATGTTTTCTTAAAGAGAATGGAATAAAATACTTAACGGTAACTTAAGTATGTTGAATATTTTCAAAATTGTTGAAAATAAATTGAATTGTGAATTACTTATTTTTAAATAAGTTTAGAAATGATTTTTCAATATGGAATGGAACGTTTTTGTGAATTCACCTTTTAAAGGTAAATTGTAAGCGAATATTTTGAAATCGAATATGAATGGGTATTTGGAATTTAATTCACGTTGGAATTTATAATAGGAAGGGAAATTGGTTTAAAAATAAATGTTGATTTATTTTTAAAGATGGAAATATAATTCACAAATTTGGAGCGTAAAATTTAAAAATAAATCGGTAAGGATTTATATGTGATTTGAAATTTGTTTTCAAATGGTTAAGGTGTGTGATTTGAAATTTGTTTTCAAATGGTTAAGGTGTGTGATTTGAAATTTGTTTTCAAATGGTTGAGTTGTGTAATTTGAAATGGGTTTTCAAATGGTTAAGTGTGGAAATTTTATCGTGTAAAGGTGTTTTGGTAAACCAAATAACTTTGGGAATTTTTTTGGAAATTGTGTATATATATCTTGTAAAGATATTTTGGGGAATTAAATAATTTTGGAAAATTATATGGAATCTGATGATGTGGCGCATCTTTATTGATAGTTAAATAACCGACTATCAGTATTTACCCTTGGATGGTATTTGTTGTGATTGTTGTGATTGAATTGCCACACTTATTTTTAAAATAAGCGCTCGCTATTCGGATTAGCCGGGGGAGGACCTTTGTGTCATATATCCCATTCCGAATATGCGATACGTCGTTTGGATCGCATTTGAAGACCGGTGTTGAAGACCGGGTATTTGTGAAAACGATAGGATGACCTATCGATTGTCTCCGCATCGTTAGCTACGATATGGAGATTTCCTTTGTGATGGGAAATTTTATCAGGATTGTGAATACCCGGATTGCAAGGGCTTCTTTGGAAGTGCCTTCGGTTCTGTTCGAACCCGGAACAGACTTGTATGGTTACATGTCTGACATTACATTTTGAGATATAGAGCAGATTTCTTTCAAATACATTTCTGTTGGTGGCGGAGAATTTATTCTCTTAGCTTAACACCCTTCTCTGAGACGTACGAGCTCAGAGGTTATGTAGTTGAAGGTTATCAGCGATATTTCCCAATCTGGTAATGTGGCATGCTGAGTGCTGCTGTGTGATGATCATTGGTTGGTCATTTGTGATATGATCATTTGTTTGATCATTTATCTTTGTGATTATTGCTTTGGTCATCTGTGGACCCAAAGCATGGCTTTGTTGCACAAAGCGTAGCTTTGTGGACGAGACTTCGTCAGGACCTCACTCCCCGGAAATGGTCGAAACAGGAAAGATGCGGCAAGGTTATGAGGGTCGCGCCCTTTAGGGTATGTCATTCCCTTCTGGTAAAGGGTGGTATTATGGTATGGAGCCCAGATACTTACTCATGTGGTTGCTCCAATCTCATTTACTGTGTGGTTGTTGCTTAGAGGCGCCTCGGATAAAGGTCCCAAAGGACCGGGGGATGGCATATTCGTGTAGTAGTTACCTAGTTACAGAGGTAACCCGGCCTTGTGTTGGCAGAGATCTAACCGTAACGTTAGTTCTCGGGACGTCCCGCCAGAGGCGATCCCATGTGGTAGTAGGAAGTTCCTTAGCCTGACCATTTGTTGGAAATCCATTCTTCAATTACGTGCCTTGTACGGTTTTAGTTGTAGAACCTGCCATTTAACATGGCAGCTATAGTAGGCATAGTATCATGGTACCTATGCTGGCTAGGATTTATATTATACTTTCGAAAGATTTTCCAGTATGCACTAGTAATAATATCAAAAATGATTTGATTTTCGCGTAGTAAGCATCTTTGACTATCATAAGGAGAAATCTCCTCCAATTCTGCGTTTGCATTGTGTGTGTGGCGGGAGGCCTTATGGTAGTTTCATTTTCCAAAAAGCATTGCGGATTTAAAAATTTAAATTTTCTTGTTGCTTGTTTAAAGATAAACTGTTTTTGAGTTCTCACACCAGTCACATGACTGACCTGGAGTTTATTGTTCCTTTCCTAAACTCTGGGTGCCCACTATTTTCCACACGGGCAGTCTAGAGTTAGGTTGTTAGGTTATTCTGGATTCGGGAGTTGCTGTGCAGATCTGGAGGCGAGCCAGATAGCGTAGTCTATTATTTATTGTATATAGTATTTCTTTTCCGCTGTTGTTGTTGTACACTCTGATTGATGTAATGTAATGTGATATATAAAATGTATAGTTCTTTGTTTTAAATGAATGTACATTTATCTATTATATATTGTTCCGCTGCGATTGTGAGATTCTGATATTGTTTCTCGTTCTGTTGTTTGTTCTGTTTCTTCTCTCTTTTCTCTCTTCTTCTACCTCTTTCTTTTTCTTAAACCCTAACGGTTCGGTTTTTCGACAACGAAAAATCGCGATCGTTACAGTTATTCTTTAACAAAACAAAAAAATGGGGAATAAATGAAATTCTCAATGCTTTTTAGAAAATGAAACTACCATAAGGCCTCCTGGCACACACACAATGCAATCGCAGACTTGGGGGAGATTTCTCCTTATGATAGTCAAACATGCTTGATACGCAAAAATCCTTTTTAATATTATTATTAGTGCATAGCGTGGAAAACATTTCGAAAGTATAATATTAATCTTAGCCATCATAGGCATCATTATATTATGCCTGCTATAGCTACCATGTTAAATGGCAGGTTTTACAACTAAAACCGTACAAAGCACGTATTGATGATTGGATTTCCAACAAATGGTCAGGCTAAGGAACTTCCTACTGCCATATGGGTACGCCTCTGGAGGGACGTCCCGAGAACCTACCCGGCTCTCTGCCAACACAAGGCCGGTTACCCCCTTCCCGGGGAGTAAAACCTAAGATATGCCACCCTCGGTCGTTTCGACCTTTATCCAACGATCCTCTATACCAACAACACAAAGAGAAGTATTTGCAGTAACCACATAGGTTAAATATCAGGGTTCCATACCTGATACCACCCTTTTCCAGAAGGAATGGACATACCCTAGGGGAGCTACCCCTGAAACCTTACCGCATCTTTCCTGTTTCGACCATTACCGGTTTGTGAGACTCGATGAGGTCTCGTCCACAAAGCTACGCTTTTGACAAAGCCATGCTTTGATCAACAAATGTTCAGCAGCACTTCCTATGCCACATTACCAAATCGGGAGTATATCACTAATAACCATCAACTACATAACCTAATGAGCTCGTACGTCTCAGAGAAGGGTGTTAAGCTAAGAGAATAAATCCTCCGCCACCAATCGAAATGTATTTGATAGAAATCAGCTTTATATCTCAAAATGTAATGTCAAACACACATCCATACAAGTCCATTCCGAGATCGAAATGAACCGAAGGCATTTCAAAGAAGCCCTTGCAAATCTAGATATTCACTAATCACATCCGGAATCCCCATCACAAAGGGTGATAAAATCTCTATACCGGAGCAACCCGACGCAGAGACATTCGACAGGTAATCCTTTCGTTTTCGAAAATGCCCGGTCTTCAACACCGGCTTCAAATGCAATCCCATTTCATCATATCATTATTCAGAATGAGTTTTATGACACAAGGTCCTCTCCCTGCTAATCCGAATAATGTGCGTTTATTTTTTTTAAAAATAAGTGTTATATTTAGATTTCAAACAAATCACAACAATTTCCACGTTGATCTTCTTAAACAAAAGAACCGTCACAATCACAAAGGTTCGATGTGGGTTTCGAATATCCATTTGGAATCCGACCCCCAGTCGCATCGAAATTCTAAAGGCAAATATTGATAGTCGGTTATTTAACTATCAATCAACATTCACAATAATCGCTGGATTTCAAATAATTTTTCCCCCCAATTATTTTTTCAACATATCTTTGCAAGATATATTTTCTTGTTTTAACCTTTCGAAAGTAAATTTTAAATTAATATTCATATTTTGATCCTTTGAAAAAAAATTCAAATCATTTTCCTTACGCGGAAAATATTTCCAAATGTCTATTCATTTCCACTGAAAATCTGCCAAGTCCGAATACTTTAAAATAATTTAAATCATTTATCCAAATACACTTGGAAAACATTTAACTATTTTTAAACACTTACTTAAATATTAGTTATGAAAACATTATACTAATATCACATATAATATTAAGTCCAAACTAATTTTAAAAATAAAATTATTAGACAGGATGTAACTATTTAAATATCCATTTCTAAAACAAATATCAATTAAAACTTTAAATAATCACATCTATAATAAATTAAAATAAATCTTAACTTTAAAGATTTTCAAAATTACCTAAGCAAATAATTTTTCTTCTTCAAACATTCTATCCTTAAAACCATCTTTACAACTTCAATCTATATTTATAAACTATATTGAAATCATCCTCGGCTTTCAGAGAAAGTACAAATTCCATTTAAAATGGTTCATGCAAATCAATTTATAATATTTTTGGATTTATTTTAAATTTACGTTCCAAATCTGTAAATTCCTTTCCACACTTTTAAAAATAAAATAATATTTATTTTTTTAAAACAAATTTCCCTTTCTTTTATAATTCCCATTTTAAATTTTCAAATATCCACAGATATAAGATTTTCAAATCGATTACCAAATATTCACTTTCAACACCAAACGATTTTCAAATTTATTTCAAACACCAAATTTATTATCTTTTGAAACAAATTCCTTCTTTTAAATTTATTTAATTTTCTAAAATTAATTTACTATAAATTTTTCGCTAAATTTCAAAAATCCAATTTTATCTATTTCTGGTATCCTACGATACCAAAAATATATTCGACTAAATTATAGCCTTCAAATCACACATGGATTATAAATAAATAAACACACACCATATGAAACAAAATCAAATATTTAAGGAATCCAGTTGGATCTCTCCAACCTGTTTCCCTGCATCCACAGAAGTTAGCACAACAATTAAACACCCATTCCACTTCGAGATGGAATATCGTGGTATATTGGATTTATAAAATATCATCCACTATTATGCGGCGCATAGGGTCTCATCCGCTATATAATGCGGGAAATTAGTACTCCAAGTACATATATAATACAAATTCCACTTCGAGGTGGAATATCGTAGTATACGGGTTTAAATATAATATCATCTGCTATTATGCGGCGTATAGGGTCTATTTCAATACGACTGATAATAGATTATCATCCAAGCACACAATCAACAATTTAAATTTAACTATCACAATTCAACAATCAATCAATGACTGAAATTTTGAATTATTATAAATTGAGTGAGAAGATCTCACTTTTGTTTTAATGCAATCCATTTTCATTCCAGATTGTTTTCTTCACAGTTCTAGACCTTGTAAACAATCTATACAATTATTAATATCCGAATTAATCGAACAATTTATTTCCCATTTAATAATTTAAACAGATGATTTCATTTAAACTAATTATTTTCTTTTTAATAAATTCTAATTTTAACTAATGATTTTCCTTTTTTTTACTTAATTTCCCTTTACTGTTTTCTGTACATATTTAAATTCATTTTTTTCAAATTTAAATTCAATTGATAAATTGCATATACCTTCACTGTACGAAGACGAATCCAAACCCACGGCGTGATTCGTGACCCCACTGTCATGCCACCGTACCCGAGCTTCACGTGCCTCCACCAGATCGCGATGAACACTGCTCGAAACCCTAGCCTTCATCGCGATTCAACCATCGCCACTCACACGTAAAACAGACCCAACAGCCCTGCCATCGCCACCTCGAATTGCCTGAATTCGCCATCGCGACACAATCGAATGTGAACCCGAGCCCATTCGCCATTTTTCGCAAATTTGATTTCCCAAGCTTCGTCCATGATAATATTTTAGATCGAACGAATTTTAAAATAGGTGGCGGCCATGAATTGTTTAAAGGAGAGATCGATTTTTATTCGTACTTCATTCCGTTATTTTTTTTTAAACGATGGATTTTCGTTCGATTTGGGGAAAGGAGGAAAAGAAGTAGCGGTTTTGAACTGAGGAATAGAAAGAAATGCGACATTAATAAGGGGAGTTATCGGCTTGCTTCAGAGGACAAAGGGGAACATGATTTGATTTCAAACGAAAGAGGCAGCGCAAGTTAAGGATAAGGGGTAGCGTATGAAAGAAAAAGGCTACAGTGTCTGATGGAATGGAAAAGTAGCTGATGGGAAATTTTCGGATGTTGACTGGGATAGATATGTTGACCCGTCAAACTATATCTAAATTAAATCGATTGATTATTGTCTAGGCGTTTATATCTCGTACGATCACATGATAACTCCAAACGCTACGAAACTTGAAATCGGTAATAATTCGATATTACGGATCCAATGGAACTGGTTTTCTCGGAAGGCTATTTTTACATGTCAGTTTAAATCATATAATTTCAAAACTGAACAAAGCATTTTCAAATTCAATTCTGAAGCTTCCATTATCTTCATTATCATCAACAAGCTAAAAATTGAAAATTCAAATTTTTACCCATCATCAAAAAATTAAATTCGATAATTTAATTGCCAAATTCATATTTATTTTTTGAAATTCAAGTTAAACTAACCTCCAAATATTTAAAATCAATTAAACATTCCATTTCAAATGTTAAAATTTTTTGGGTCGCCACATCCTTCCCCCTTAAAAGAATTTCGTTCCGAAATTACTAGTTAAGAAGAATGATCCTCAACCCGTTTAATGTTTTTCCAAACCAAACAGTTTTATCAATTTTTCAAAACAAATCTTTTTATTTAAGACCCATCATTTCTTCAACTAACTCTCCAAATTCAATCGTAAGTTTCCAAACAACCTTGTTTACGAATCCAATTCAAATTTAAATTTAAATTCAAGTTTTAAATTTCCAAAATTTCTCAAAATTTTTCTAACTCTCGAAATTTTCGAAAAATTTCGCCAGTGTCTCCTTTGTGCCGCTAGCTCGGTATGACTACAAAATGGCACCACGGGTCCACAGATTCAAAAAGAAAACGAAAAGCCAAGCGACTAGACAAGAAAATCATCAAATTCCATACTGAAATTTAAATACATACCATTTGTCGAGCAATTCAAATTTATCTTCGAAAATCAAATCCCAATTCCTTTGTCCTTTATAACATGCTATTTAACAACTATATCCAATTTCTACATTCAAAAATCATTTTGCACATTCCATTACAAACTTTTCAATATGTACTTCTTATCCCATTTTTACTTCACTATTGAAGTTATATATTCATTTTCATTCAATCTTACTCTTTCAATTTTATTTGCATTCAATTTACCTTCTGAATATTGAATTTTTATCGACTAACTTTCATTCACAACTGATTCATATCACTATTTTAAATTAGTTTCATTTACTAATTCATTACAAATTCCAATTCATTTTATCTCAATCCAAATTTTTTATTTCTTCCACTTTTATTATCTTTACTTCACTTCGAACTAATTTTACAACTTCATTTTATTTCACACAATTCAAATTGATTTTCAGTATTCAGTTTCAATTCCAGTTTTTTATTCTTTTGTTCATTCCCAAAAATTTATTTTCAATTCACTATTTTGGTTTATAACAATTTATATTAAACTGGATTTCCAATTCTATATGAATTCAATTTACTTTCGTCTATAAATATTAGATTCAATTCATTTTAAACCTTATCCATTTGGCCATTCATCAATTAGTTTTACTTACTAATTTTAGTTTAATACTTCACTTTGTTTATCACAAATCAATTTTCAATTCCAACTCCAGTTCTTATTACTTACAAATTCGAAATGGATTTCAACATTCAATTTCCCTTTCATTTCGAAATGGATTTCAACATTCAATTTCCCTTTCATTTACTTGCAATTGTGAATTTATTCATTCAAAAATTTATTTTCCACCTTATAAAATTATATTCCATAACTATTTTTTATAAGATTCTAGAGTCTTTTCAACAATTCAAAACCATTTTTGAAATCAATTCAAATTATCTTTTGAATTCCAAAACCTAAACCCAATTTTCAAACAACTTCCATTTAAAATAATTTGGCAGCAATTCCTCTCTTGGAAACTCGAAAATGAACATCGATGATGCTGCAATCATCACCGAAGTTATTTTCCAGCGACCAAAAAGAGTTTAGAGCTTTCATCTCTTCAAAACATTTTCCAAAACCTTTGAAAATCATCTTCAAAATCAAAAGGGATTTAAACTTTCCAAATCTCCAAAATTTTCAAATTCTTTTCAAAACATTTCCAAATACTTCTTTGGAATTCCGTTTCAAATTACAAATCACATTTACAATTTATATTCTCAAATTCCATTTGTATGTGATTTTATTTCCTTAGCTTTAAGTTATGCTTTCAATTTCCTATTCAAATGATAATAATATATCACTTCCTAACAATCAAGCAACCATATACTATAATAATTTACAAAGATTATTTATTTTATCTACGAAAATAGTTTGGGTAAAATTATTTTATTTACCCTATTTTTAAACAACATCGTGTCGAATTGTTCTATACGAGTGTTTAGAGATCCCTATCGATAGAGTTCTACAGACTATATCGATCAGAATCCATATACCACTCAACAAACCAATCATCACAATCTAAAACAATCTTTTATATTCATTAAAAATACACGCTCATATCTATTAATATACTCAAACTCATTATAGAGTACTACTGACTCTATCTCTAATGAGTAATACCCAATAGAGCCAAGGTTGCCGCTAAACCAAATGCTCTGATAATACTGTAAAGGCCCGCAAATCCATACCCCTTTTGAGCTGGCAAAGTTCCACAACAATTCAGCCCAAAGTGGAACAAATGTACGAGTCTTCGGGTTTAAAGAAGAAAGAGGTAGAAAAAGAAGAAAAGAAAACAACATCAGAATCTCACATGTCCTAGCAGAACAAATATAATAGATAAATGAATATCTTTAAAACAAAGAACTATATCAGTTGTTACATTACATTATAAAAGTGTTACAACAATAAAACAGGGGAAAATAATATAGCATATACTAGGGATACGCTTCGCCATCCAGCTTGCTCCCGATTTCCACGGCATCTCTTTTCTGACTTCGCTCTCCCGAATAATGATAACCTGACTCTAAGCTGCACGTGTAGAAAATTATGGGCACCCAGAGTTTAGAAAGGGAACAATAAACTCCAGGTCAGTCATGGGACTGCTGTGAGATCTTAGAAACAGTTATTCTTTAACAAAAGGGGAATAAAAGAAATTCGCAATGCTTTTTGGAAAATGAAACTACCATAAGGCCTCCCGGCACACATACAATGCAATCGTAGACTTGGGGGAGATTTCTCTTTATAATAGTCAAACATGCTTGATACGCAAAAATCCTTTTAACATTATTATTAGTGCATAGTGTGGAAAACATTTCGAAAGTATAATATTAATCTTAGCCAGCATAGGTACCATTATATTATGCCTGCTATAGCTACCATGTTAAATGGCAGGTTCTACAACTAAAACCGTACAAGACGCGTATTGATGATTGGATTTCCAACAAATGGTCGGGCTAAGGAACTTCCTACTGCCACATGGGTATGCCTCTGGAGGGACGTCCCGAAAACCTACCCGGGTCTCTGCCAACACAAGGCCGTTTACCCCCTTCTCGAGAAGTAAAACCTAAGATATGCCACCCCCAGTTGTTTGCGACATTTATCCGAGGATCCTCTACACCAACAACCACAAAGAAAAGTATTTGCAGTAACCACATAGGTTTAGTATCAGGGCTCCATACCTGATACCACCCTTTTCCAGAAGGAATGCACATACCCTAGGGGAGCAAACCCCGAAACCTTGCCACATCTTTCCTGTTTCGACCATTATCGGTTTGTGAGGCTCGATGAGGTCTCGTCCACAAAGCTACACTTTTTACAAAGCCATGCTTTGATTAACAAATGATCGGCAGCACTTCGTATGCCACATTACCAAATTGGGAGTATGTCACTAATAACCATCAACTACATAACCTTTGAGCTCGTACGTCTCAGAGAAGGGTGTTAAGCTAAGAGAATAAATTCGCCACCACCAATAGAAATGTATTTGATAGAAATCAGCTTTATATCTCAAAGTGTAACGTCAAACACACATCCATACAAGTCCACTCCGGGATCGAATGGAACCGAAGGCACTTCAAAAAAGCCCTTGGAAATTCGGATATTCACTAATCATGTCCGAAATCCCTATCACAAAGGGTGATAAAATCTCTATACCAGAGCAACCTGGTGCAGAGACATTCGATAGGTAATCCTTTCATTTTCGAAAATACCCGGTCTTCAACACCATCTTCAAATGCAATCCCATTTCGTCGTATCATTATTCGAAATGAGTTTTATGACACAAGGTCCTCTCCCGGCTAATCTGAATAATGAGCGCTTATTTTTAAAAAAAATAAGTGTTACATTCAGATTTCAAACAAATCACAACAATTTCCACGTTGATCATCTTAAACAAAAGATCCATCACAATCACAAAGGTTCGATGTGGGTTTCGAATATCCATTTGGAATCCGTCCCTAGTCGCATCGAAATTCAAATGTCGTTTAAAGGCAAATATTTATAGTCGGTTATTTAACTATCAATCAACATTCACAACAATCGATGGATTTCAAATAATTTTTCCCCCCAATTATTTTTTCAACATATCTTCGCAAGACATATTTTCATATTTTAACCTTTTGAAAGTAAATTTTAAATTAATTTTCAAATTTCTTTGAAAACAAATTTCAAATCATTTTCCTTACGCGGAAGATATTTCCAAATGTCTATTCATTTCCACTGAAAATCTACCAAGTCCGAATACTTTAAATAATTTAAATCGCTTGTCCAAATACACATGGAAAACATTTAACTTTTTTTAAACAATTACTTAAATATTAGTTATGAGAACATTATACTAATATAATATATAACTTTAAGTCCAAATTATTTTACAAATAAAATTAGTAGATAGGATATAACTATTTAAATATCCATTTTCTAAAACAAATATCAATTAAAACTTTAAATAATCACTTCTATAATAAATTAAAATAAATCTTAACTTTAAAGATTTTCAAAATAACCTAAGTAAATAATTTTTTTTCAAACATTCTATCCTTAAAACCATTTTACAATTCCAATCTATATTTATAAACTATATTGAAATCATCCTCAGCTTTTAGGGAAAGTACACATTCCATTCTAAAATGGTTCATCCAAATCAATTTATAATCTTTCTGGATTTATTTTAAATTTAAGTTCCAAATCTGTAAATTCCTTTCCACACTTTTAAAAATAAAAGAATATTTATTTTTTTAAACATATTTCCTTTCCTTTATAAAATTACCATTTTGAATTTTAAATTTTCAAATATCCATAGATATAAGATTTTCAAATCGATTACCAAATATTCACTTTCAACACCAAATCAATTTTCAAATTGATTTCTAAATTTATTTCAAACACCAAATTTATTACCTTTTAAAACAAATTCGTTCTTTTAAATTTATTCAATTTTCTAAAATTAATTTACTATAAATTTTCTACTAAATTTCAAAAATCCAATTTTATCTATTTCTGGTATCCTGCGATACCAAAATTATATTCGGCTAAATTATAGCCTTCAACGATTTAAATCACAATATAATCACACACAGATTATAAATAAATAAACATACACCATATGAAACAAAATCAAATATTTGAGGAATCCAGTTGGATCCCTCCAACCTGTTTCCCTACATCCACAGACGTTAGCACAACAATTAAATACCCATTCCACTTCGAGGTGGAATATCGCGGTATATGGGATTTGTATAATATCATCCGCAATTATGCGGCTCATAGGGTCTCATCCGCTATATAATTTGGGAAATCAATACTGCAAATACATATATAATACCAATTCCACTTCAAGGTGGAATATCGCGGTATATGGGTTTAAATATAATATCATCCGCTATTATGCGGCATATAGGGTCTATTTCGATACAATTGATAATAAAATATCATCCAAGCACACAATCAACAATTTAAGTTTAACTATCACAATTCAACAATCAATCAATAACTGAAATTTTCAATTATTATATTTTGAGTAAGAAGATCTCACCTTTGCTTTGCATGCAATCCATTTTCATTTCAGATTGTTTTCTTCACAGTTCTAGACCTTGTAAACAATTTGTACAATTATCAATATCCGAATTAATCAAACAATTAATTTCCCATTTAATAATTTAAACAAACGATTTTATATAAACTAATTATTTTCATTTTGATAAATTTTAATTTTAACTAATGATTTTCCTTTTTTTAGCTAAATTTCCCTTTAATGTTTTCTGTACGTATTTAAATTCATTTCTTTCAAATTTAAATTGAATTGATAAATTGCATATACCTTCACTGTACGAAGACGAACCCAAACCCCCGCTGTCGCACCACCGTACCCTAGCTTCACGTGCCTCCACCAGATCGCGATGAACACTGCTCGAAACCCTAGCCTTCATCGTGATTCAACCATTGCCACTCACGCACAAAACAGACCCTACAGGCCAGCCATCGCCACCTCGAATTGCTTGAATTCGCCGTCGCGACACCATTGAATGCCAACCCGAGCCTATTCGCCATTTTTCGTGAATTTGATTTCCCAGGTTTCGGCCATGAAAATATTTTAGATGAAACGAATTTGAAAATAGGTGGAAACCATGAATTGTTTAAAGGAGAGATCGATTTTTATTCGTACTTTATTCCGCCATTTTTTTTAAACAAAAGATTTTCGTTCGATTTGGGGAAAGGAGGAAAAGAAGTAGCGGTTTTGAACTAAGGAATAGAAAGAAATGCGACATTAATAAAGGGAGTTGTCAGCTTGCTTCAGAAGACAAAGGGGAACATGATTTGATTTCGAATGAAAGAGGTAGCGCAAGTTAAGGATAAGGGGTAGCATATGAAAGAAAAAGGCTGCAGTTTCCGATGGAACGGAAAAGTAGCCGATGGGAAAAATTTCGGCTGTTGACTGGGGAAGATATGTTGACCCGTCAAACTATATTTTAATTAAATCGATTGATTATTGTCTAGGCGTTTATATCTCGTACGATCACACGATAACTCCGAAAGCTACGAAACTTGAAATCCGGTAATAATTCAATATTACGGATCCAATGGAACTCATTTCGTCGAAATCCGAGACTGTGCCTCGGAAGGCTATTTTTAAATTTCAATTTAAATAATATAATTTCAAAACTGAACAAAGCATTTTCAAATTCAATTCTGAAGCTTCCATTATCTTCAGTATCATCAACATAAATTTTCTAACCCTTGAAAAATATTTTTAACAAGCTAAAAATTGAAAATTCAAATTTTTACCGATCATTAATAAATTAAATTCAATAATTTAATTGCCAAATTCATATTTATTTTTTGAAATTCAAGTTAAACTAACCTCTAAATATTTAAAATCAATTAAACATTCCATTTCAAATGTTAAAAATTTATGGATCGTCACATTTAGATTTATGCGAGCCATAACTAGTCAAAGTGAAGCTCCTTGTGAGTTCTATGGCTTTGACAGCTTTCAGCCGTCAATTGATAGTTTCATACCCAAAAAGGCTTTTCGAACCTCAATCGGGCCTTGGAAGTTTTTTACTCTTTGTTTTTTTGTCACGTGCATTTTAATGTTAAAAAGGGATAACCGTGGCTAGTCTTCGATTCACCATCACTGAAGAGGTAGTGTTCTGTTTCAAATCCATGCACCCATTTCTACAAGTCGTACGACACTATTTCGGCATTTTGGACGGATGTTGCACCTTGTACCGCAGATGTTGCACCCTAGGGATACCAATTCTTTGGACGACCATAACTGTTGGCTCGTTTAAAGTTGCGAGAGCCATTACTAGTCAAAACGAAGCTATCTATGAGTTCTGCGGCTTTGACGGCTTTCATCCGTCAATGGATAATTTCATACCTGAAAATGGCTATCCGAACCTCAATCGGGTCTCGAATGTTTTTCACCCTTCGTTTTTTCATTTTTATTTTAAAACGGGATCACCGTGGCTAGTCTTTGATCTACCATCGTTGGAGAGTGGTGCACCATCTTATTGTTCCGTTTCAAATCCATGCACCAATTTCTACAAGTCGTATGGCACTGTTTCAATATTTTGGATGGATGTTGCACCTTGCACCCTAGATGTTGCACCCTGTGGATACCGATTCTTCGGACGGCCATAAATATTGGCTCGTTTAGAGTTAGTCAAAACGAAACCCTCTTTGAGATCTACTGCTTTGGTAGCTTTAAATCGTCAATCGATAGTTTCATATCCAAAAAAGGCTATCCGAACATCAATTGGGCATCGGAATTTTTTCACCCTTCGTTTTTTCGTCATGTGCATTTTTACGTTAAAACAGGATCATCGTGGCTAGTCTTTGATTTTTACCATCGTTAGAGAGTGCTGCACCATGATACTGTTTCGTTTCAAATCCACGCACCCATTTCTACAAGTCATACGCCACTGTTTCGGCATTTTGGACGGATGTTGCACCTTGCACCGCAGATGTTGCGTCCTATGGATACCGATTCTTCGGACGGCCATAACTATTGGCTCGTTTAGAGTAATGGGAGCCATAACCTATCAAAACGAAGCTCTTTGTGAGTTCTATGACTTTGACAGTTTTAAGCTGTCAATGGATAGTTTCATACCCAAAAAAGGCTATTCGAACCTCAATCGGGTCTCGGAAGTTTTTCACCCTTCATTTTTTCATCAAGTGCATTTTTATGTTAAAATGGGGAGGCTGGTCTTCGATTTACCATCGCTGTAGAGTGGTTCACCATGGTACTATTCCGTTTTAAATCCATGCACCCGTTTCTTCAAGTAATACAGCACTGTTTCAGCATTTTGGACGGATGTTGCACCTTGCACCGCAAATGTTGTACCCTATGGACACAGATTCTTCGGACGGCCATAATTGTTGAGTCGGTTAGATTTAAGGGAGCCATAACTAGCCAAAATGAAGGTCTCTGGAATCTACAGCTTTGATAGGTTTAAACTGTTAATGGATTGTGCCATACCCAAAAAAGGCTATCCAAACCTCAATCGGGCCTCAAAAGTTTTTCACCCTTCGTTTTTTCGTCACGTGCATTTTTACGTCAAAACGGGATCACCGTGGCTGGTCTTCATTTTACCATCGCTGGAGAGTGGTGCACCATGTTACTATTCTGTTTAAATCCATGCACTCCTTTCCATAAGTCATATGGCACTGTTTCGGTATTTTGGACAGATGTTGCACCTTGCACCGCAGATGTTGCGTCCTATGGATACCGATTCTTCGAACGACCATAACTGTTGGCTCGTTTAGAGTTACGGGGGCCATAACCTGTCAAAACAAAGCTCCTTGTGAGTTCGATGGATTTGAAAGCTTTAAGCCATCAACAGATAGTTTCATACCAAAAAAAGCTATCCGAATCTCAATCGGGTCTAGAAAGTTTCTCACCCTTCGTTTTTTCTCACGTGCATTTTTACGTTAAAAAATGACTCAGCGTGGATGGTCTACGATTTACCATCGCTGGAGAGTGGTGCACCATGGTACTGTTCCGTTTCAATCCATGCGCCCAGTTCTATAAGTTATATGGCGCTGTTTTTGTATTTTGGACGGATGTTGCAACTTGCACCGTAGATGTTGCACCCTATAGATACAGATTATTCGGACGACCATAACTGTTGGCTCGTTTAGAGTTATGGGAGGCATAACCCGTCAAAACGAACCTCTTTGTGAGTTCTATGGCTTTGATAGCTTTAAGCCGTCAATGGATAGTTTCATACCTAAAAAAGCCACCCGAATTCTATCGGGCCTAGGAAACTTTTCACCATTCGTTTTTTTCGTCACATGCATTTTTACATTTAAATGGGATCACAGTGGCTGCCTTCGATTTACCATCGTTGGAGAGTGGTGCATCATAGAACTATTCCATTTCAAATTCGTGCACCCATTTCTACAAGTCACACGACACTGTTTTGGGATTTTGGACGGATGTTGCACCTTGCACTGCAGATGTTGCATCCTATGGATACCGATTCTTCGAACGGACATAACTGTTGGCTCATTTAGAGTTAATGGAGCCATAGCCAGTCAAAACGAAACTGTTTGTGAGTTTTACGGCTTTGACTGCTTTACCCCGTCAATGGATAGTTTCATACCCAAAAAAGGCTATCCGATCCTTAATCGGGTCTCGGAAGTTTTTCACCATTCGTTTTTTCACCACGAGCATTTTTATGTTAAAGCGGGGTGGCTGGCCTTCGATTTACCATCGCTGGAGAGTGGTGCACCATGGTACTTTTCCATTTCAAATTCATGCACCCATTTTTACAAGTCGTACGACACTGTTTCGGCATTTTGGACGGATGTTGCACCTAGCACCGCAGATGTTGCACCCTATATATGCTGATTTTTCGAACAGCCATAACTGTTGGCTCGTTTAGATTTACGAGAGCCATAACCAGTCAAAACGTAGATCTCTATGAGTTCTACAGTTTTGATAGCTTTAAGCCGTCATTGGATAGTTTCATACCCAAAAAAGGCTATCCGAACCTCAGCCGGGCTTCGGAAGTTTTTTAACCTTCATTTTTCATCACGTGCATTTTTGCGTTAAAATGGGATCACCGTGGCTGTTCTTCGATTTACCATCACTGGAGAGTGGTCCACTATGGTACTGTTCTGTTTCAAATCATGCACCCATTTCTACAAGTCGTACGACACTGTTTTGGCCTTTTGAACGGATGTTGCACCTTGCACCGCAGATGTTGCACCCTATGGATAACGATTCTTCGGACGGCCATAACTGTTGGCTCGTTTAGAGTTACGGGAACCATAACCAGTCAAAACGAAGCTCTCTGTGAGTTATACGGCTTTGATAGCTTTAAAAAGTCAATGGATAGTTTCATACCAAAAAGAGGCCATCCGAACCTTAAACGAGTCTTGAAAGTTTTTCACCCTTCGTTTTTTCGTCACGTGCATTTTTACGTTAAAACAGGATCACCATGGCTGGTCTTTGATTTACCATCGTTGGAAAGTGGTGCACCATGGTACTGTTCTATTTCAAATCCATGCACCCATTTCTACAAGTCGTACAGCACCGTTTCGGCATTTTGGACGGATGTTGCACCATACGGATACTGATTCTTTGGACGGCCATAACTGTTGGCTCGTTTAGAGTTACAGGGGCCATAACCCGTCAAAACGAGGCTCTTTGTGAGTTCTACGACTTTCATTGTTTTAAGCCATCAATGGATTGTTTCATACCTTAAAAAGGGTACCCAAACCTCAATCGTGCCTCGGAAGTTTTTCACCCTTCGATTTTTTGTCACATGCATTTTTACGTTAAAACGGGATCACTATGGCTGGTTTTCGATTTACCATCGCTGGAGAGTGCAGCATCATGGTACTGTTCCATTTCAAATCCATGCACTCATTTCTACAAGTCACATGGCGCTGTTTTAGCATTTTGGACGGATGTTGCACCTTGCACCGCAGAAGTTGCATCCTATGGATACCGATTTTTCGGACGGCCATAACTGTGGGCTCGTTTTGAGTTAATGGAGCCATAACTTGTCAAAATGAAGCTCTGTGTGAGTTCTATGGCTTTGACTACTTTAACTCGTCAATAGATAGTTTCATACCCAAAAAATGCTATCCGAACCTCAATCGGGTCTCGAAAGTTTTTCACCCTTCATTTTTTCATCACGTGCATTTTTATGTTAAAACGGGGTGGCTCGTCTTCTATTTGCCATCGTTGGAGAGTGGCGCACCTTGGTACTATTCCGTTTCAAATCTATGCATCCATTTCCACAAGTCATACGACATTATTTTGGCATTTTGGATGGATGTTGCACCTTGCACCGCAGATGTTGCACCCAATGGATACCGATTCTTCGGACGGTCATAACTGTTGGCTCATTTAGAGTTACGGAAGCCATAACTAGTCAAAATGTAGCTCTCTATGAGTTCAACAGCTTTGATGGCTTTAAGGTGTCAATGGATAGTTTCATACCCAAAAAAAGGCTATCTGAACCTCAATTGGGCCTCGAAAGTTTTTTACCCTTTGTTTTTTCATCACGTGCATTTTTATGTTAAAATGGGATCACTATGGCTGGTCTTCGATTTACCATCGCTGGAGAGTGGTGCACCATGTTCTATTTCAGGTCCATGCACCCATTTTTACAATTCGTACAACACTATTTTGTCATTTTGGACGGATATTGCACCTTGCACCGTAGATGTTGCACCCTACGGGTACCGATTCTTCAGACGGCCATAACTATGGCTCGTTTAGAGTTACGGAAGCCATAACCAGTCAAAACGAAGCTCTCTGTGAGTTCTACGGTTTTGATAGCTTTAAGCCATCAATGGATAGTTTCATACACAAAAAGGCTATCTGAAACTCAATCGGGTCTTGGAAGTTTTTTACCCTTTGTTTTTTCGTCACGTGCATTTTTACGTTAAAACGGAATCACCGTGGCTGGTCTTCGATTTACCATCACTGGAGATGGTGTACCATGGTACTGTTCCTTTTCAAATTCATGCACCCATTTCTATAAGTCGTAGGGAAGTGTTTTTGCATTTTGGATGGATGTTGCACCTTACACCGCAGATGTTGCACATTATGGATACCGATTCTTCGGATGACGATAGATGTTGGCTCGTTTAGAGTTATAGGAGCGATGGCCAATTAAAACATTTCTCTTTGTAAGCTGTACAGCTTTGACGGCTTTAAGCCTTCAATGGATAGTTTCATACCTAAAAAAGGCAATCCGAACCACAATCGGGCCTCGGAAGTTTTTTACCTTTCGTTTTTTCTTCACGTGCATTTTTACGTTAAAGTGGGATCACCATGGCTTATCTTCGATTTACCATCGCTGGAGAGTGATGCCCCATGGTACTATTCCGTATCAAATCCATGCATCCATTTCTACAAGTCGTACGGCACTGTTTTGGCATTTTGGACGGATATTGCACCTTGCACCACAGATATTGCACCCTATGGATACCGATTCTTCGGACGGCCATAACTGTTGGCTCGTTTAGAGTTACGGAAGCCATAACCAGTCAAAACAAAGCTCTCTGTGAGTTCTACAGCTTTGACAGCTTTAAGCCATCAATGGATAGTTTCATACCCAAAAAAGGATATCTGAACCTCAATCGGGTCTCGGAAGTTTTTACCCTTCGTTTTTTCATCACGTGCATTTTTACGTTAAAAAGGGGTGGCTGGTCTTCGGTTTACCATCGCTGGAGAGTGGTGCACCATGGTACTGTTCCGTCTCAAACCATGAAATCATTTCTACGAGTCATATGGCACTTTTTTGGAATTTTTGACGGATGTTGCATCTTGCGCCGCAGATGTTGCACCCTATGGATACCAATTCTTCGGACGGCTATAACCATTGGCTCGTTTAGAGTCGCGGGAGCCATAACTAGCCAAAACGAAGCTCTGTGTGAGTTCTATGGCTTTGACAGATTTAAACCATCAATGGATAGTTTCATACCCAAAAAAGGCTATCCGAATCTCAATGGGGCCTCGGAATTTTATCAACCTTCGTTTTTTAGACATGCATTTTTACGTTGAAACTGCGTCACCATGGCTGATCTTCGATTTACCATCGCTGGAGAGTGGTGTACCATGGCACTGTTCCGTCTCATATCCATGCATCCATTTCTACAAGTCGTACGACATTTTTACGAAATTTTGGATGGATGTTGCACCTTGCACCGTAGATGTTGCGTCCTATGGATACCGATTCTTCAGATGACCATAACTGTTGGCTCATTTAGATTTCTGGGAGCCATAACCTGTCAAATTGAAGCTCTTTGCTAGTACGTCAAAATGAAGATCTTTGTGAGTTCTACGTCTTTTACAGCTTTAAGACGTCAATGGATAGTTTCATAGTAAAAAAGGCTATCCGAACCTCAATCCGGTCTCGAAAGTTTTTCACCCTTCGTTTTTTCATCACGTGGATTTTTACGTTAAAACGGGATAACCATGACTGGTCTTCGATTTATCATTGTTGGGGAGTGGTGCACCATGGTACTATTCCGCTTCAAATCCATGCATCCATTTCTACAAGTCGTACGACACTGTTTCGGCATTTTGGAAGGATGTCGCACCTTGCACCGCAGATGTTGCACCCTATGGATACTGATTCTTCGGATGACCATAAATGTTGGCTCGTTTAGAGTTATGGGAGCCATAACTCGTTAAAATGAAGCTCTCTGTGAGTTATACGGCTTTGATAGCTTTAAGCCATCACTGGATTGTTTCATACCCAAGAAAGGCTACCCAAACCTCAATCGGGCCTCGAAAGTTTTTCACCCTTCGTTTCTTTGTCACATGCATTTTTACGTTAAAACGGAATCACCGTGGCTGGTCTTCGATTTACCATCCCTGGAGAGTGGTGCATCATGGTACTGTTCCATTTCAAATCCATGCACCCATTTCTACAAGTCGTACTGCACTATTTCGGCATTTTGGACGGATGATGCACCTTGCACTACAGATGTTGCATCCTATGGATACCGATTCTTCAGATGACCATAACTGTTGGCTCGTTTAACGTTAATAGAGCCATAACCAGTCAAAACAAAGCTCTCTATGAGTTATACGGTTATAACTTCTTTAACCCGTCAATGGGCAGTTTCATACCCAAAAAAGGCTATCTGAACCTCAATCGGGTCTCGGAAGTTTTTCAACCTTCGTTTCTTCGTCACATGCATTTTTATGTTAAAACGGGGTGGATGTTCTTCGATTTACCATCGCTGGAGAGTGGTGCACCATGGTACTGTTCCGTTTCAAATCCATGCACCCATTTATACAAGTCTTACGTCATTGTTTCGGTATTTTGGACGGATGTTGCACGTTGCACTGCAGATGTTGCACCCTATGGATACCGATTTTTCGGACGATCATAACTGTTGGCTCATTTAGAACTACAAGAGCCATAACCGGTCAAAACTTGGCTCTTTATGAGTTCTCTGGCTTTGATGGTTTTAATTGTCAATGGATAGTTTCATACCAAAAAAGGCTATCCGAACGTCAATCGTGCCTTTGAAGTTTTTTACCCTTCATTTTTTTCGTCAAGTGCATTTTTACATTAAAACGGGATCACCGCTGCCGGTCGTCGATTTATCATCGCTGAAGAGTGGTGCTCCATGTTACTATTCCATTTCAAATCCATGCACCCGATTCTACAAGTCGTACGACAGTGTTTCGGCATTTTTGATGGATGTTGCACCTTGCACCCTATGGATACTGATTCTTCGGACGGCCATAACTGTTGGCTCGTTTAGAGTTACAGGAGCCATAACCAGTCAAAACGAAGCTCTCTATGAGTTCTACGGCTTTGACACCTTTGAGCTGTCAATGGATAGTCTCATACCCAAAAAAGGTTATCCGAACCTCAATCGGGTCTTGGAAGTCTTTCACCCTTCGTTTTTTCGTCATGTGCATTTTTACGTTAAAATTGGATCACCGAGGCTGGTCTTCGATTTACCATCGTTGGAGAGTGATGCACCATGCTACTGTTCCGTTTCAAATCCATGCACCCATTTTTATAAGTCGTACGACACCGTTTCGAGATTTTGGGCGGATGTTGCACCTTACACCGCAGATGTTGCGCCCAATGGATACCAATTCTTCGGACGGCCATAAATGTTGCTCATTTAGAATTACGGGAGCCATAACCAGTTAAAATGAAGCTCTCTGTGAATTCTACGGCTTTGACAGCTTTAATCCATCAATTGATAGTTTCATACCCAAAAAAGGCTATCCGAACCTCAGTCGGGTTTCGGAAAATTTTCACCCATCGTTTTTTCGTCACGTGCATTTTTACGTTAAAACATGATCACCGTGGTTGGACTACGATTTACCATCGCTAGAGAGTGGTGCTCCATGTTACTATTCCATTTCAAATCCATGCACCCATTTCTACAAGTCGTATGGCACTGCTTCAGCATTTTGGACGGATGTTGCAGCTCGCACTGCAGATATAACACCTTATGGATACTGATTCTTCGGACGGCCATAACTGTTGGCTCGTCTAGTGTTACGGGAGGCATAACCAGTCAAAACGAAGCTCTTTGTGAGTTCTATGACTTTGATAGCTTTAAGCCATCAATGGATAGTTTGATACTCAAATTGGCTATCCAAACCTCAATCGCGCTTCAGAAGTTTTTCACACTTCATTTTTTCGACACGTACATTTTTACGTTAAAACGGGATCACTGTGGCTGATTTTTATTTGCCATCGCCGGAGAGTGGTGAAAAATGGCACTATTCCATTTCAAATCCATGCACCCATTTCTATAAGTCGTACGGCACTGTTTTGGCATTTTGGACGGATATTGCACCTTGCACCGTAGACGTTGCACCCTATAGATATCGATTCTACGGACGGCCATAAATGTGGGCTCGTTTAGAGTTACGGGAGCCATACCCCGTCAAAAAGAAGCTCTCTGTGAGTTCTACGGCTTTGACAGCTTTAAGCCATCAATGGATAGTTTCATATCCAAAAACGGCTACCCGAATCTCAATCGGGCCTTGGATGTTTTTCACCCTTCTTTTTTTCGTCACGTGCATTTTTACGTTAAAACGGGATTACCGTGGCTGGGCTTCGACTTACCATCGCTGGAGAGTGGTGCACCTTGTTAGTATTCCATTTAAAATCCATGCACCCATTTCTACAAGTTGTATAGTACTGTTACGGCATTTAGGATGGATGTTGTACCTTGCACCGTAGATGTTGCATCCTATGGATAGCGATTCTTCGAACGGCCATAACTGTTGGCTTGTTTAGAGTTACGGGAGCCATAACTAGTCAAAATGAAGCTTTCTATGAGTTCTACGGCTTTGATAGATTTAAGCCATTAATGGATAGTTTCATACCCAACAAAGACTATCTGAACCTTAATCGGATCTCGGAAGTTATTCACACTTTGTTTTTTCTTCACGTGCATTTTTACGTTAAAACGGGATCACCGTGGTTGGTCTTCGATTTACCATCACGGAGAGCGGTGCACCATGGTACTATTTCGTTTCAAATCCATCCACCGTTTTCTATAAGTCGTACGGCACTGTTTCGGCATTTTGGACGGATATTGCACCTTGCAACGTATATGTTGCACCCTTGGGATACCGATTCTTCGAGCGGCCATAACTGTTGGCTCGTTTAGAGTTACGGAAGACATAACTAATCAAAACGTAGCTCTCAATGAATTCTATTGGTTTGATGGATTTAAGCCGTCAATGGATAGTTTCATACCCAAGAAAGGATATCCGAACCTCAATCGGGTTTCGTAAGTTTTTTACCCTTCGTTTTTTCATCACGTGCATTTTTACGTAAAAAAGGGATCACCATGGCTAGTCTTCAATTTAACATCGCTGGAGAGTGGTGCACCATGGTACTATTTCGTTTCAAATCCATGCGTCCATTTCTACAAGTCGTACGACTCTGTTTCGGCATTTTGGACGGATGTTGCACCTTGCAGCGCAGATATTGCACCCTATGTATACCGATTCTTCGGACGGCCATAACTATTGGCTTGTTTAGAGTTACGGGAGCCATAACCAGTCAAAATGAAGCTCTCTGTGAGTTCTACAATTTTGACACCTTTGAGCAATCAATGGATCGTTTGATACCCAAAAAGGATATCCGAACATCAATCGGGTCTTAGAAGTTTTTCACCATTCGTTTTTTATCACTTGCATTTTTACGTTAAAACATGATCACCGTGGCTGGTCTTCGATTTACCATCGCTGGAGAGTGATGCACCATAGTACAGTTCTATTTCAAATCCATGCAACCATTATACAAGTCGTATGGCACTGTTTCAGCATTTTGGATGGATGTTGCAGCTTGCATCGCAGATATTGCACCCTATGGATACCGATTCTTCGGACGGCCATAACTATTGGCTCGTTTATACGGGAGTCATGACCAGTCAAAACGAAGCTCTCTTTGAGTTCTACGGCTTTGACAGCTTTAATCCATCAATGGATAGTTTCATACCCAAAAAAGGCTATCCAAACCTTAATCCGGTCTCGGAAGTTTTTCACCATTCGTTTTATCGTCACGTGCATTTTTATGTTAAAACATGATTACCGTGGCTAGTCTGCGATTTACCATCGCTGGAGAGTAATGCACCATGGTATTGTTCGTTTCAAATCCATGCACCCATTTCTACATGTCGTACGACACTGTTTTGGCATTTTGAATGGATGTTGCACCATGCACCGTAGATGTTGCACCCTATAGATACAGATTCTTCGGATGACCATAACTTTTGGCTTGTTTAGAGTTACGGGAGCCATAACTGGTCAATGTAGGATCTAGATTAACCCTAGAGGGGGGTGAATAGGGTTTTAGCAAATTTTCTCGATTTAAACGTAAAAACAAACTGCAGAAATAAATATGCTAAAAAGTAAATCACACACAATATTTACCCAGCTTCGGCAACCCCTGCCTACTGCTGCATTCCCAGATTTCTATTAGAATTAAACAGTATCCCGCTTACAAACACTCTATTAGACTCGCAAACCCTTTTTCTCCCGCTCACAAACACTCTCATAGACTCGCACACCCTGCTCCGCCTATAGAGTTTCGCTTACTCGCAAACTCTGCTCCGCCTATAGAGTTTTGCAAACTCACACACTCTGCTCACTGAACTAATTCTAACTAGACAATCTGACACTACCTACAACCTAGGTGGTGATTTACAAATTCTTTGACTCGAAAAGAAAAAACAGACTTCAAAAATAAAAGCAGGAGCAAAAATTAAAATACAAACGTGAATGCATAATTTTTTCTCTAATAAAATAAAAACCCCTTTAATAAAACCCTAAATAAAAGTAAACTAAAGCCCTTTTATAAGAATAAAGGTCGGCCCAATTATTCTTTAACCCAATCCTTTGTCTTTTGTTTGTGAAGAGAAAAGGCGGCCCTCTGTTGTATTTCGTTCGATCTGGAATTAGGGCTTCGGCTCTTGCGATCCAAATTGGGGCTTGTTCGATTTGAATTAGTGGTGCTCGTGTGCACGTTCTCTGATGATCAATTTACTGTTTTGCATTGCTTTTGCTCGCTCATTCTCTGATGATCAATTCACTGGTTGACTTGCGAGATTGCGAATCATTTGCAGCTGCTCCTTTGATCGAGTTCGATAGATTGGTATGTATTCTCTTTCGTTATTGGTTTAATTGTTTGCTTCTCTGTTGAACTCGATGCCGATGATGATATTTGGTGTTTGGTATTTATATGAATTCGTGACACTTGTATTTGCTCGTATTAATTCGATACTTTTCTAAATTATGCTTTCCTGATTTTGTTACACCTTGATACACACGGCTTTAACTTGAGAAGGTTCGATCCTTCTTGGCAAAGAACTTTCCTCTTTTACATTGTGACTTTTTCAAAGATACTTTTTTGAATTTTTTAACATGGTCAACACAGTATTGTTGAATTTCGTGGTCATCACGTCTTCGTCTCTGGCCATCTTCTCTGGTCGGTTTAACACGAGCTTCACTTGAGCATTTTCTAATTGGAGTTTGTACTTGCACACTGCACGTAGCTTATTGAAGTGTCTGCATTTTTAATCTTTCGACTTTCACTGTTTCTTTGATATTGTTTCTGCTACAGCATGGTCGTGGTATTGTTGATTTTGTTTTGTGTCTGTATTGAGTTCTTCGGTTTCATATTGGCATTGGCTGTTGTTATATTTGTTGGCATTGTCTTCTGTCCATGGTACTGTTCATGTTGAGTTGCATCTGCTTGTAGTTGATGCGTATGCTCTCTGATACATGTTTGGACTAGCTGTGCATTGTTCATGACTGTTTCATGCTCGTTTGTTATCTAGTAGCACTTGAGTTTCTTGGCACTGCTGTTAGCTTTGGTGTATGTAGCTTGGTTCATGTGAACACATTTGTGTTGCATTGCAGTTGATTCATTAGTTCATTTGATATGCTGTCCACCTGAGTTTGAGCATTTGCGTACTGTGTCTTTGATTGGTCTGCACTTTGCATATGAACTTGGTATTCTTGTGCACTGTTGATTAGTTGATCTTATGGTCTTCATTTGGTCTGCACTTTGGTCTATTGGTGGCATTTCTTTTGTGGTCTGCACTGCTTGTTTTGAGTCACTTCTATACTTGAGCATGTATTACTTGTTGTCTTCATAAAATTGTCACTGTGCTTCTTTTGTTGCTCTGACTTGCATACTTCTTGCAGTCTTCATTTTCGTTGTGCATTTGTATCACTTGAGACTGCTGCATTTGGTCTTTGTTGATTGATTGTTAACACTTGATTGCTCTGTGCTTTGACATTGTATTCATCCCTGTAGTTGCTCATTTGCAAGTGCATGTTTCGATTCACTATTGCACTTGCTCATTTGCACTGCTTCACCATTCTTGTTGCCTCTTGCAATATTGGTTTGGTTGTGCACTTGGTTGAGTTTCACTGGTACATGTACATTGCTGGAATGACTTCGACATTATTTTGATGCTCTGTTTTTGACTTGTGAACTGCCCTGTGTTGAATCCAGTTTCAAAAACTCGGGTTTGACCTTGTGCTCGTTTCGTGATATATTGCACGTGAGTTGAACCCGGCTTTTCATTTGGGGTTGACTTGTGCTCACCTGTCCTTGTAGCATTATCAAGTGTATACCGATGTGCACGGCCTTGTGGCATGTACAGTGATACACTATGCATGTCACATTGTTCGTGTATGATGAATTCAAGTGTGAATGATGACGAACAACCCAAATAACTGAGGCAACTCATATTTTCAAAAATCATATTTAATTTTATATTGCAAAAATATTTCTTTTTCAATTTTACTGCGTTAGTGAATATTTTTGCAGATTGCTCAGATGCTGGATTCAAACTGGAATGAAGTTGAAGACAAAATACGAGTGTGAGTGATATGTCGTGAGGAAATTATGTAAACTGAATTGTGATGTAATCAAAATTGTATGTGTATAGTGAGAGCTTGAAATTGTACTATTCAAAAATGTTATAAATATTTGTTCGAATAAAATTTCTGTTTGAATTCAAATTCCATTCAAATTCTGTGTAATTTATTTTATTCAACAAATATCTATTTAATCTATGAAAAATAGAATAGTACATTAACAAATACATTTAAATGAATGTATTTATGTTTATTATCATCAAACAAAAATCATATACTTGCATATTCCACAATCTCCCCATTTTGATGATAACAAACATATATTTAAGATTTTGACCGTGTTAAATGTATTTGATCAATGATATACTCTAATTGCTCCCCCTATTTAAATGCTTCCTCTCCACATGATGCTCCCCCTACATATATGCATACAAATAGTAATATATAAATGAGCCTAGATGCAAATGGAAAATTATTTGACCTTTGCTTGATTCCATTTGACAAAATCTTAACTTTTCTCTCCCCTTTTTGTTATCAGCAAAAGAATAATAGTGTTAGAGAAAAACAGAGATTAAGTGATCAATATTAATCCAACATTAAAATCAAATTGAATATAAATACTAAACTTTAATAAAAATCAAACAAAAATCATAGCTACCCTTGTTAGGCGCATATTCCACTTTTAGAATGATGGAAATGGTATTCTCATATAAAATCATACAGATGTATCAACTTGTGGTACATTTATATCAGGAATTTGAATATCTACTAATCATGCATAACCGTTAGGACTTTTAAATGAGATTAGTAGTATTCCAATTTAATTTAAAAAATGAAATCAATTATCTTCTAACCACGCATGACCGTGAGGACTTTTAAATGGGATTAGAATCAACTTGTCTATTTAACCAATTAATTTTGATATGCGTTTCATACATGCATAACCGTGAGGACTTTTAAATGAGCATGGAAGCACATAATCAAAAATCCAAGTAATTCACCCATGCATAACCGTGAGGACTTTTAAATGAGAGTGAATACTTTGGATATTTATTTATTTTTACAAAAAAATGTGAAATGAAAAACAAATGATTCCTGATTATAGTACCACATATCGACAAACTATATTTAAGTTTTGATAAACAATGGTCGATAGAAATATGATAGATATATGAATGATCATGGAATCTTTACCCAACAAAAAGTTTTATAACCCTTGTTTAAATTCCTAAAGAAATTTTCCAAATATATTCTCTTGAGTAATGTATGTTAATTATCAACACTTATCATCTTTTCAATCACTATTTATCTTTTCAATAATCAGCAGGGAGTCGGATTAGTCAAAATTTGTCATTTTAAAATCAAATAAGAATGACTAATCTAAAAATATGGTCAACAATGATTTTCTTGAAGGGGTTATATGAGAAAAATTTCTGTTATTTGAAAGTTATTTGCAATGAAAGATATGCAGATATTTTCTTCAAAAAATGATGCAGTAGTGAAATGTTTCACCATAAATCACGTTCAACTCGTAAGTTTTCTATCAACTAGATTACCAGTATGAACTGCATCTGAATTTCTCTTTCACTCCAAAACACCACTAATTTGATAAACCAGACCATGAGAATGTGCATAAGAAACTCAAACCCAATTTTTAACAGCATTCAAATGACCTTCTCTTAAATTAGGATCGAAGCCATGTAAATAATCAGAAAAAAACCGTGAATATAGAGTCAAAATCAAAATCATCTTCTTTACAACATCATCACATTATTGGATGATTTAATTCAAAAAAAACGGTGCAGATTATCACATTTAATATATCGATCAAATATATCTTCACCTGTTTCACCTTTACGATAATTTTTCGTGATTGCCCATTGTGATTCTGTCACTTTTGTACTAGGCTAAGGAACTTCGTTTTGTCGCCCGTTGTGTTTCTGGAACAGCCAAGAATCCAGAGAACACTGTTGTTGTTCCTTAGCCTGCCACCATACCTACACGGGAAAAGATTTATGTGACCTATTTGTTTTTATAGGTCCATGGTTGTTAGTGGCAGAAGATTTAGAAAAATAATTTTGTGGAGACCCATAACTGTTTATATTTGTTCCTTTTGGCACCCAAATTTGTTTAATTTTGAGAGATTTTATATTCGTTCCTTTTGGAACCCAAATTGGTATGGTTTTCACATGTTTGGGTCTATACCAACAATTACTGTGATCGTGTCCATATTTTCTACAAATTGTGCACATGGAATTTTCTTGATTAATATCGCTTTCAATATTTTCAGATTGATTATATCCAAGTCCTTGTCTAGCTATATTAACAGTTTGCTTCCCTAATAGCAGATTCAACGATTTCTCACTTTTTGAAAATTTATCTAAAGTTATTGACAATTGTTGGACTTGTATTTTGAGAGATTCATTTTCGTTCAATAATTGTGTGCACTTTTTGATAGAATTTTCTCTCCTAGTATTTTCGTTCTCTTTCAAAATCAGAATTTTATTTTCAAGTGATTTTATATTAATTTCTGATTTTTTAATTTCTTCTTCGAATGTTGGACACTTATCACACTTAGGGATCCTACTTTGATAGGTTTTAACTAATTGGTTAAGTTGTTCATTTAATTCCATCAAAGTGTCTTTTTGTGATTCAAGTTTGGCATACTTCTCCCTAAGTCGTTCAAAACATCCATTCACTTCGTGGAAATAAATAACTGATTCAGAGTGAGAGAGTTTTGATACCTCGCTTGGCTTCATATTGTGCTCTCTGTTTTTTAATTTTTGATTTAGAGCTGGATTTCCGTATTTGCAGCTCCTCCTTTTGAATTTCTTCATTAGTAATGCCAGCTCGGCTGTTCCATCATCATCATCCTCATCACAACTGCTATTTACCACTCCTGTTAAGCACATTTCTTTAACTGAGTTGGTTGTGGAGGACATCTCATTGGTGTTGACTTTTGCTCCATATATTGCCTCAAAAGTATTCCAGATTTTCTATGCATTTTCACAATGAGAGACGAAATAAAAATTATCACGATTAATATGAGAATATAATATATGCATAGCAAGAGCATTAATCGAGAGAATTTCCTTATTTGTTATATCACACCCATTTTCAATAATATCCCAACATTTAATATTAACAGATTTTAAATAAAATTCCATTTTCAATTTCCAGTTCAAAAAATCTATTCCATCAAAAATAGAAGGAATAATATTGGAACGACCCTCAACAAAAGTATTATCTGGTGTATTCATGACTCTAGAGTTAAAGAAAAATACCGTGCTCTGATACCACTTGTAGGATCTAGATTAACCCTAGAGGGGCGGTGAATAGGGTTATAGCAAATTTTCTCGATTTAAACGTAAAAACAAACTGCAGAAATAAATATGCTGAAAAGTAAATCACACACAAAATTTACCCAGCTTCGGCAACCCCTGCCTACTGCTGCATTCCCAGATTTCTATTAGAATTAAACAGTATCCCGCTTACAAACACTCTACTAGACTC
This sequence comes from Allium cepa, assembly GCA_030765085.1. NCBI lineage: Eukaryota > Viridiplantae > Streptophyta > Magnoliopsida > Asparagales > Amaryllidaceae > Allium > Allium cepa. The sequence goes on along the minus strand of CM060929.1, from coordinate 382,564,319 downwards.
GCAAACCCTTTTGCTCCCGCTCACAAACACTCTCATAGACTCGCACACTCTGCTCCGCCTATAGAGTTTCGCTTACTCGCAAACTCTGCTCCGCCTATAGAGTTTTGCAAACTCGCACACCCTGCTCACTGAACTAATTCTAACTAAACAATCTGACACTACCAACAACCTAGGTGGTGATTTACAAATTCTTTGACTCGAAAAGAAAAAACAGACTTCAAAAATAAAATCAGGAGCAAAAATTAAAATACAAACGTGAATGCATAATTTTTGCTCTAATAAAATAAAAACCCCTTTAATAAAACCCTAAATAAAAGTAAACTAAAGCCCTTTTATAAGAATAACGGTCGGCCCAATTATTCTTTAACCCAATCCTTTGTCTTTTGTTTGTGAAGAGAAATGGTGGCCCTCTGTTGTATTTAGTTCGATCTGGAATTAGGGCTTCGGCTCCAGCGATCCAAATTGGGGCTTGTTCGATTTGAATTAGTGGTGCTCTCACGTTCTCTGATGATCAATTTACTGTTTTGCATTGCTTTTGCTCGCTCGTTCTCTGATGATCAATTCACTGGTTGACTTACGAGATTGCGAATCATTTGCAGCTGCTCCTTTGATCGAGTTCGATAGATTTGTATGTATTCTCTTTCATTGTTGGTTTAATTATTTGCTTCTCTGTTGAACTCGATGCCGATGATGAGATTTGGTGTTTGGTATTTATATTAATTCGTGACACTTGTATTTGCTCGTATTAATTCGATACTTTCCTAAATTATGCTTTCCTGATTTTGTTACACCTTGATACACACGGCTTTAACTTGAGAACGTTCGATCCTTCTTGGCAAAGAACTTTCCTCTTTTACATTGTGACTTTTTCAAAGATACGTTTTTGAATTTTTTAACATGGTCAACACAGTATTGTTGAATTTCGTGGTCATCACGTCTTCGTCTCTGGACATCTTCTCTGGTCGGTTTAACACGATCTTCACTTGAGCATTTTCTCATTGGAGTTTGTACTTGCACACTGCACGTAGCTTATGGAAGTGTCTGCATTTTTAATCTTTCGACTTTCACTGTTTCTTTGATATTGTTTCTGCTACAGCATGGTCGTGGTATTGTTGATTTTGTTTTGTGTCTGTATTGAGTTCTTCGGTTTCATATTGGCATTGGCTGTTGTAATATTTGTTGGCATTGTCTTCTGTCCATGGTACTGTTCATGTTGAGTTGCATCTGCTTGTAGTTGATGCATATGCTCTCTGATACATGTTTGGACTAGATGTGCATTGTTCATGACTGTTTCATGCTTGTTTATTATCTAGTAGCACGTTTCTTGGCACTGCTGTTAGCTTTGGTGTATGTAGCTTGGTTCATGTGAACACATTTGTGTTGCATTGCAGTTGATTCATTAATTCATTTGATATGTTGTCCACCTGAGTTTGAGCATTTGCGTACTGTGTCTTTGATTGGTCTGCACTTTGCATATGAACTTGGTCTTCTTGTGCACTGTTGATTAGTTGATCTTGTGGTCTTTATTTGGTCTGCACTTTGGTCTGTTGGTGGCATTTCTTTTGTGTTCTGCACTGCTTGTTTTGAGTCACTTCTATACTTGAGCATGTATTACTTGTTGTCTTCATAAAATTGTCATTGTGCATCTTTTGTTGCTCTGACTTGCATACTTCTTGCAGTCTTCATTTTCGTTGTGCATTTGTATCACTTGAGACTGCTGTGTATTTGGTCTTTGTTGATTGATTGTTAACACTTGATTGCTCTGTGCTTTTACAGTGTATTCATCCCTTTAGTTGCTCATTTGCAAGTGCATGTTTCGATTCACTATTGCACTTGCTCATTTGCACTGCTTCACCATTCTTGTTGCCTTTTGCAATATTGGTTTGGTTGTGCACTTGTTTGAGTTTCACTGGTACATGTACATTGCTGGAATGACTTCGACATTGTTTTGATGCTCTGTTTTTGACTTGTGAACTGCCCTGTGTTGAATCCAATTTCAAAAACTCGGGTTCGACCTTGTGCTCGTGTCGTGATATATTGCACGTGAGTTGAACCCGGCTTTTCATTTGGGTTTGACCTGTGCTCACCTGTCCCTGTAGCATTATCAAGTGTATACCGATGTGCACGGCCTTATGGCATGTACAGTGATACACTATGCATGTCACACTGTTCGTGTATGATGAATTCAAGTGTGAATGATGACGAACAACCCAAATAGCTGAGGCAACTCATATTTTCAAAAATCATATTTAATTTTATATTGCAAAAATATTTCTTTTTCAATTTTACTGCGTTAGTGAATATTTTTGCAGATTGCGCAGATGCTGGATTCAAACTGGAATGAAGTTGAAGATAAAATACGAGTGTGAGTGATATGTTGTGAGGAAATTATGTAAACTGAATTGTGATGTAATCAAAATTGTATATGTATAGTGAGAGCTTGAAATTGTACTATTCAAAAATGTAATAAATATTTTTTTGAATAAAATTTCTGTTTGAATTCAAATTCCATTCAAATTCTGTGTAATTTATTTTATTCAACAAATATCTATTTAATCTATGAAAAATAGAATAGTACATTAACAAATACATTTAAATGAGTGTATATATGTTTATTATCATCAAAGAAAAATCATATACTTGCATATTCCATTGTCAAAACAAAGCTCTCTTTGAATTCTACGGCTTTGATAGCTTTAGCCATCAATGGATAGTTTCATACCCAGAAAAGGCTATCCGAACCTCAATCAGGTCTCGGATGTTTTTCATCCATCCTTTTTCCGTCACGTGCATTTTTACGTTAAAACATGATCACCGCGGCTGGTCTTCGATTTAGCATCATTGGAGAGTGGTGCACCATGGTACTATTCCATTTCAAATCCATGCACCAATTATACAAGTCGTATGGCACCGTTTTAGCATTTTGGACGGATGTTGCAGCTTGCACCACATATGTTGTGCTCTATGGATACCGATTCTTCAAAGGCCATAACCATTGGCTCGTTTAAAGTTACGAGAGCCATAACCAGTCGAAACGAAGCTCTTTGTGAGTTCTACGGCTTTGACAGCTTTAAGCCACCAATGGATTGGTTCATACCAAAAAAATGCTATCCGAAACTCAATCAGGTCTCAAAACTTTTTCACCCTTCGTTTTTTCGTCACATGCATTTTTATGTTAAAACGAGATAGCCGGGACTGGTCTTCGACTTAGCATCGCTGGAGAGTGGTGCACCATAGTACTGTTCCGTTTCAAATCCATGCACCCATTTCTATAAGTCATGCGGCACTGTTTCGGCATTTTAGACGGATGTTGCACCCTATGGATACCGATTCTTCAGACGGCCACGTTTAGAGTTACGGAAGCCACAACCAGTCAAATCGAAGCTCTCTGTGAGTTCTAGGCTTTGACAGCTTTAAGCCGTCAGTTGATAGTTTCGTATCCATAAAAGGCTATCCGAACTTCAATTGGGCCTTGGAAGTTTTTCACACTTCGTTTTTTCGTCACGTGCATTTTTACGTTAAAATGGGATCACTATGGCTAGTTTTTGATTTACCATCCCTGAAGAGTGGTGCACAACGTTACTGTTTCGTTTCAAATCCTTACATCCATTTCTACAAGTCGTACGGCACTATTTTGGCATATTGGACGGATATTGCACCTTGCACCGCAGATGTTGCACCCTATGGATACTAATTCTTTAGACGGCCATAACCATTGGCTCATTTAGAGTTACGAGAGCCACAACCCGTCAAAAAGAAGCACTCTGTAAGTTCTATGGCTTTCATAGCTTTAAGCCGTCAATGAGTAGTTTCATACCCAACAAAGGCTACCCGAACCTCAATCGGGCCTCGGAAGTTTTTCACCCTTCGTTTTCTCGTCACGTGCATTTTTACGTTGAAACGGGATCACCGTGGTTGGTCTACGATTTACCATCGCTAGAGAGTGGTGCACTATGTTACTGTTCCATTTCAAATCCATGCACCCATTTCTACAAGTCGTACGACACTGTTACGGCATTTGGGACGGATGTTGCACCTTGCACTGCAGATGTTGCATCCTATGGATACCGATTCTTCAGACGGCCATAACTGTTGGCTCGTTTAGAGTTACGGGAGCCATAATCAGTCGAAACGAAGCTTTCTGTGAGTTCTATAGCTTTGATAGCTTTAAGCCGTCAATGGATAGTTTCTTACCTAAAAAAGACTATCCGAATCTTAATCGGGTCTCTGAAGTTTTTCACCCTTCGTTTTTTTCTTCGCATGCATTTTTACGTTAAAACAGGATCACCATGGTTGGTCTTCGATTTACCATCGCTAAAGAGTGGTGCACCATGGTACTGTTCCGTTTCAAATCATTGCACCCACTTCTACAAGTCGTACGGCAATGTTTCGGCATTTTGGAGGGATGTTGCACCTTGCACCGTAGATGTTGCACCCTATGGATACCGATTCTTCGGACGGCCGTAACTGTTGGCTAGTTTAGAGTTACGGGAGCCATAACCAGTCAAAATATAGCTCTCTGTGAGTTTTACGGCTTTGACAGATTTAAGTGGTCACTGGATAGTATCATACCCAAAAAAGGCGATCCGAACCTAAATCAGGTCTCGTATCTTTTTTACGCTTTGTTTTTCGTCACGTGCATTTTTACGTTAAAACGGGATCACCGTGGCTTGTCTTCGATTTATAATCACTGGAGAGTGGTGCACCATGGTACTGTTCCGTTTCAAATCCATGCACCTATTTCTACAAGTCGTACGGCACTGTTTCGGCATTTTGGACGGATGTTGCTCCTTGCACCGCAGTTGTTGCACCCTATGGATACCGATTCTTTGGATGGCCATAACCGTTTGCTCGTTTAGAGTAACGGGAGCAATAACCAGTCAAAACGTAGATCTCTATGAGTTCTACGGCTTTGATGGCTTTAAGCCGTTAATGCATAGCTTCATACCCAAAAAAGGCTATCCGAACCTCAATCAGGTCTCGGAAGTTTTTCACCCTTCGTTTTTTCGTCACTTGCATTTTTACGTTAAAACCGGATTACTGTGACTGGTTTTCGATTTACAATCGCTGGAGACTGATGCACCATGGTACTGTTCCATTTCAAATCCACGCACCCATTTCTATAAGTTGTACGACAGTGTTTCAGTATTTTGGATAGATGTTGCATCTTGCACCGCAGATGTTGCACCTTATGGATACCGATTCTTCGAACGGTCATAATGTTGGCTTGCTTAGAGTTAAGGGAGCCATAATCAGTCAAAACGAACCTCTCTGTGAGTTCTATGGCTTTGATAGATTTAAGCCATCATTGGATAGTTTCATACCAAAAATGGCTATTCGAATCTCAATCGGGCCTTGGAAGTTTTTCACCCTACGCTTTTTCGTCACGTGCATTTTTACGTAAAAACGGGATCACCGTAGCCGGTCTTTGATTTAAATCGCTGGAGAGTGGTGCATCATGGTACTGTTTCGTTTCAAATCCATGCATCCATTTCTATAAGTCGTACGGCACTGTTTCAGTATTTTGGACGGGTATTGCACATTGCACCGTAGATGTTGCACCCTATGGATACCGATTCTTCGGACGACCATAACCATTGGCTCGTTTAGAGTTACGGGATCTCTTACCTGTCAAAATGAAGCTCTAAAATGAAGCTCTCTATGAGTTCTATGGCTTTGACTGCTTTAACACGTCAATGGATAGTTTCATACGCAAAAAAGGCTATCCGAACCTCAATCGGGTCTCGGAAGTTTTTCACCCTTCGTTTTTTTGGTCACGTGCATTTTTATGTTAAAAGGGTAGGCTGGTCTTTGATTTACCATCGCTGGAGAGTGGTGCACCATAGTACTGTTCCGTTTCAAATCCATGCACCCATTTTTACAAGTCGTACGGCACTGTTTCGGCATTTTGATCGGATGTTGCGCCTTGCACCGCAGATGTTGCACCCTATGGATATTGATTCTTCGGACGGCCATAATTATTGGCTATTTAGAGTTACGGGAGACATAACCCATCAAAACGAAGCCCTTTATGAGTTCTATGGCTTTGATAGCTTTAAGCCATCAATGGATAGTTTCATACCCGAAAAAGGCTACCCGAACCTCAATCGGGCCTTGGAAGTTTTTCACCCTTCGTTTTCGGCCATGGGTATTTTTACGTTAAGGCGGGAGCATCGTGGCTGGTTTTCGATTTAACATCGCTGGAGAGTGTTGTACTATGGTACTGTTCCATTTCTAATCCATGCACCCATTTCTACAAGTCGTACGACACTGTTTCGGCATTTTGGACGGATGTTGCACCTTGCACCATGGATGTTGCATCCTATGGATAACGATTCTTCGGATGGCCATAACTGTTATCTCGTTTAGAATTACGGCAGCCATAACCATTCAGAACGAAGCTCTTTGTGAGTTCTATGGTTTTGACAGCTTTTATCCATCAATGGATAGTTTTATACCCAAAAAAGGCTATCCGAACCTCAATTGGGCCTCGGAAGTTTTTTACCCTTCAGTTTTTTGTCACGTACATTTTTACGTTAAAACGGGATCACCGTGGTTGGTCTTTGATTTACCATCGCTGGAGAGTGGCGCACCATGGTACAGTTTCGTTTCAAATCCATGCACCCATTTCTACAAGTCGTATGACACTATTTCAGCGTTTTGGATGGATGTTGCACCTTGCACCGTAGATGTGGCACCCTATGGATACTGATTCTTCGTACGACCATAAATGTTGGCATGTTTAGAGTCACGGGAGCCATAACCAGTCAAAAATAAGCTCTCTTTGAGTTCTACGGCTTTGATAGCTTTAAGCAGTCAATGGATAGTTTTATATCCAAAAAAGGCTATCCGAACCTCAATCAGACCTTGGAAGTTTTTCACTCTTCGTTTTTTCGTCATGTGCATTTTTACGTTATAACGGGATCACCATGACTGGTCTTCGATTTACTATCATGCACCCATTTCTACAAGTCATACGGTACTGTTTCGGCATTTTGGACGGATGTTGCACCTAGCACCACAGATGTTGCATCTCAAGGATACCGATTCTTCGAACGGCCATAACTGTTGGCTCGTTTAGAGTTATGGAAGCCATAACCAGTCAAACCGAAGCTCTTTGTAAGTTTTACGACTTTGACAGCTTTAAGGCATTAATCGATAGTTTCATACCCAAAAAAGGCTACACGAACCTCAATCGGGCCACGGAAGTTTTGCACCCTTCGTTTTTTCGTCACGTGCATTTTTACGTTAAAAGGGTCACCATGGATGGTCTTCGATTTACCATCGCTAGAGAGTGATGCACCACGGTACTGTTCCGTTTCAAATCCATCCACCTATTTCTACAAGTCGTACGGCATTGTTTCAGCATTTTGGCTGTATGTTGCACCATGCACTTCAGATGTTGCATCTATTGATACCGATTCTTCGACGGCCGCAACTGTTTGCTCGTTTAGGGTTACGGGAGCCATAACCAGTCAAAATGAAGCTCTCTGTGAGTTCTATGGCTTTGACAGCTTTAAGCTGTCAATGGATAGTTTCATACCGAAAAAAGGCTATCCAAACCTCAATCGGGTCTCGGAAGTTTTTAACCCTTCCTTTTTTCTTCACGTGCATTTTTACATCAAAATGGGATCACCATTGCTGGTCTTCGATTTACCATCGCCGAAGAGTGGGGCACCATGGTACAGTTCCGTTTCAAATTCATGCACCCATTTGTACAAGTTATGCGACACCGTCTCGGCATTTTGGTCGGATGTTGCACCTTGCACCACAGATGTTGCACCCCATGGATACCGATTCTTCGGACGGCCATAACAGTTGACCCGTTTAGAGTTATGGGAGCGATAACTAGTCAAAACGAAGCTCTCTATGAGTTCTATGGCTTTGACAGCTTTAAGCCGTCAACGGATAGTCTCATACTCAAAAAAGGCTATCCGAACCTCAATCCGGCCTTGGAAATTTTTCACCCTTCGTTTTTTTGTCACGTACATTTTTACGTTAAAACGGGATCAGCGTGGCTGGTCTTCTATCAACCATCGCTGGAGAGTGGTGCACCATGGTACTATTCCATTTCAAATCCATGCACCCATTTCATCAAGTTGTATGACACTGTTTCGACATTTTGGAAGGATGTTGCACCTTGCACCGTAGATGTTGCACCTTATGGATGCCGATTCTTTGGACGGTCATAATGGTTGGCTCATTTAGAGTTACGGGAGCCATAACCCAACAAAACAAATCTCTCTGTGAGTTCTACAGCATTGACAGTTTTAAGCCGTTAATGGATAGTTTCATACGCAAAAAAGGCTGTCCGAACCTCAATCGGGCCTCGAAAGTTTTTCACCTTTCGTTTTTCTGTCACGTGCATTTTCATATTAAACGGGATCACCATGGCTGGTCTTTGATTTACCAATGATGGAGAGTGGTGCACCATGGTACTGTTCCGTTTCAACTCCATGCACCCATTTCTATAAGTCGTACGACATTGTTTCGGCATTTTGGATGGATGTTGCATCTTGCACTGCAGGTATTGCTTCCTATGGATTCTTCGAACAGCCATAGCTGTTGGCTCGATTAGAGTTATGGAAGCCATAACCAATTTAATCTCTTTGTGAGTTCTACGGCTTTTACAGCTTTAAGCCATCAATGGATAGTTTCATACCCAAAAAAGGCTATCCGAACCTCAATCGGGTCTTGGAAGTTTTTCACCCTTCGTTTTTTCGTCAAGTGCATTTTTACGTTAAAACGGGATCACCGTGGTTAGTCTTCGATTCACCATCGTTGGAGAGTGGTGCACCATGGTACTGTTCCATTTCAAATTTATGCACCCATTTCTGCAAGTCGTGCGACACTTTTTCGGCATTTTGGCCAGATGTTGCACTTTGCACAGCAGATGTTGCATCCTATGGATACCGATTCTTCGGACGGCCATAACTGTTGGCTCGTTTAGAGTAACGGAAGCCATAACCGGTCAAAACGAAGCTCTTTGTGAGTTCTCCGGCTTTGACAGCTTTAAGCCATCAATGGATAGTATCATACCCAAAAAAGGCAATCGAACCTCAATCGGGTCTCGAAAGTTATTCACCCTTCGTTTTTTTCGTCACGTGCATTTTTACTTTAAAACGAGATCACCATGGCTGGTCTTCTATCTACCATCGCTGGAGAGTGGTGCACCATCGTACAGTTCCATTTCAAATTCATGCACCCATTTCTACAATTCTTACGACGCTATTTGGGCATTTTGGACGGATGTTGCACTTGCACCGCAGATGTTGCACCCCATGGATACCGATCCTGTGGACGGCCACAACCGTTGACTCGTTTAGAGTTACGAGAGCGATAACTAGTAAAAACGAAGCTCTTTGTGAGTTCTACGGCTTTGATAGCTTTACGCTGTCAGTGAATAGTTTCATACCCTAAAAAGGCTATCCGAACCTCAATTCACCTCGGAATTTTTTCACCCTTCGTTTTTTCGTCACATGCATTTTTACTTTTAAAGGGGATCACCGTGGCTGGTCTTCTATCTACCATCGCTGGGGAGAAGTACGCTATGAAACTGTTCCGTTTCAAATCCACGCACCCATTTCTACAAGTCGTACGACACTACTTCGGCATTTTGGATGGATGTTGCATCTTGCACCTCAGATGTTGCATCCTATGGATACTGATTCTTCGGAAAGTCATAACTGCTGGCTCGTTTAGAGTAACGAGAGCAATAACCAGTCAAAGCGAAGCTCTCTGTGAGTTCTACGGCTTTGACAGCTTTAAGCCATCAATGGATAGTTTCATACCCAAAAAAGGCTATCCGAACCTAAATCCGGCCTCGGAAGTTTTTCACCCTTCGTTTTTTCGTCACGTGCATTTTTTTACGTTAAAACGGGATCACCGTGGCTGGTCTTCGATTTACCATTGCTGGAGAGTGGTGCACCATGATACTATTCCGTTTCAAATCGATGCACCCATTTCTACAAATCGTACGACACTGTTTCGGCATTTTGGCTGTATGTTGCACCTTGCACCGCAGATGTTGCATCCTATGTATACCGATTCTTCGACGGCCAAAACTGTTGGCTCGTTTAGAGTTACGGTCGCCATTACCAGTCAAAACAAAGCTCTCTGTGTGTCCTACGGCTTTGACAGCTTTAAGCCGTCAATGGATATTTTCATACCCAAAAAAGTCTATCCGAACCTCAATCGGGTCTCGGAAATTTTTCACCCTTCGTTTTTTCGTCATATGCATTTTTACGTTAAAACGGGATACCGTGGCTGGTCTTCGATTTACCATCACCGGAGAGTGTTGTTCCATTTCAAATTCAAATGCCCATTCTACGAGTCGTACGACACTGTTTTGGCATTTTGTCCGGATGTTGCACCTTGCACCACAGATGTTGCATCCTATGGATACCGATTCTTCGGACGCCATAACTGTTGGCTCATTCAGAGTAACATGAGCCATAACCAGTCAAATTAAAGCTCTCCGTGAGTTCTACGGGTTTGACAACTTTAAGTCATCAATGGATTGTATCAAACCCAAAAAAGTAATACGAATCTCAATTGGGTCTTGGAAGTTATTCAACCTTCGTTTTTTTCGTCACATGCATTTTTACGTTAAAAGGGGATCACTATGGTTGGTCTTTTATCTATCATCGCTGGAGAGTGGTTCACCATTGTATTGTTCCATTTTCAATTCATGCATCCATTTCTACAAGTCGTACGACACTGTTCGGCATTTTGGACGGATGTTGCACCTTGCACCGTAGATGTTGCACCCCATGGATACTGATTCTTCAGACGGCCATAACTATTTGCTCGTTTATATTTATGGGAGCGATAACTAGTCAAAAGGAAGCTCTTTGTGAGGTATACGGCTTTGATAGCTTTAAGCCATCAATGGATACTTTCATATCAAAAAAAGGCTATCCGAACCTCAATCCGGCCACAGAAGTTTTTCACCCTTCGTTTTATCGTCACGTGCATTTTTACGTTAAAACGGGATCACCGTGGCCGGTCTTCGATTTACCGTCGTTGGAGAGCGGTGCACCATGGTACTGTTCCTTTACAAATCCATGCACCGATTTCTACAAGTCTTACGGCACTTTTTTGGCATTTTGGACGGATGTTGCATCTTGCACCGCAGATGTTGCATCCTATGGATACCGATTCATTGGACGTCCATAACTGTTGGCTCGTTAGAGTTACGGAAGCCATAACTAGTCAAAACGAAGCTCTTTGTGAGTTCTATGGCTTTGACAGCTTTAAGCCATCAATGGATAGTTTCATACCCAAAAAAGGCTATCCGAACCTCAATCGGGCCTCGAAAGTTTTCACCCTTCATTTTTTCGTCATGTGCTTTTTTACGTTAAAACGGGAACACCGTGGCTCATCTTTGATTTACCATCGCTGGAGAGTGGTGCTCCATGGTACTATTCTATTTCAAATCCATGCACCAATTTCTACAAGTCGTACAACACTATTTTGGCATTTTGGCCGTATATTGCACAATGCACCGCAGATGTTGCATCCTTTGGATACTGATTCTTCTGATGGCCTTAACTGTTGGCATGTTTAGAGTTATGGGAGCCATAACCAGTCAAAACGAAGCTCTCTGTGAGTTCTACAGATTTAAGCCGTCAATGGATAGTTTCATACCATAAAAGGCTATCCAAATCTCAATCGGGTCTCGGAAGTTTTTCACCCCTCGTTTTTTCCATCACGTGCATTTTTACGTTAAAACGGGATCACCGTGGCTGGTCTTCGGTTTACCATCGCGGGAAAGTGGTGCACCATGGTACTGTCCCATTTCAAATCCATGCACCCATTTCTACGAGTCCTACGGCAATGTTTCGGCATTTTGGCCGGATGTTCCACCTTGCACCGCAGATGATGCATCCTTTGGATACCGATTCTTCCGACGGCCATAACTGTTGGCATGTTTAGAGTAATGGGAGCAATAACCAGTCAAAACGAAGCTCTCGGTGAGTCTTACGGCTTTAACAACTTTAAGCCGTCAATGAATAGTTTCATTCCCAAAAAAGGCTATCCTAACCTCAATCGGGTCTCGGAAGTTTTTCACCCTTCGTTTTTTCATCACGTGCATTTTTAAAAAAGAGGATCACCGTGGCTGGTCTTTAATTTACCATCGCTGGTGAGTGGTGCACCATGGTACTATTCCATTTCAAATTCATGCACCCATTTCTATGAGTCCTACGGTAATGTTTTGGAATTTTGGCCGGATGTTGCACCTCTCACCGTAGATGTTGCATCCTACGGTTATCAATTCTTCGAATGGCCATAACTATTGGATCGTTTAGAGTTACGGAAGCCATAACTAGTCAAAACGAAGCTCTTTGTGAGTTCTATGGCCTTGACAGCTTTAAGCCATCAATGAATAAATTCATACCCAAAAAAGCTATCCGAACCTCAATCGGGTCTCGGAAGTTTTTCACCATTCGTTTTTTCATCACGTGCATTTTTACGTTAAAACAGGATCACCGTGGCTGGTCTTCGATCTACCATCGCTGGAGAGTGGTGCACCATGGTGTTATTCCATGTCAAATTCATGCACCCATTTCTGCATGCCATACGACACTGTTTCGGCATTTTGGACGGATGTTGCACCTTGCACCGCAGTTGCTGCACCCTATGAATACCGATTCTTCGGACGGCCATAACTATTGGCTCGTTTAGCGTTACGGAAGCCATAACTAATCAAAACGAAGTTCTCTGTGAATTCTATGGCTTTGTAAGCCGTCAATGGATAGTTTCATACCGAATAAAAGGCTATCCGAACCTCAATCGAGCCTCAGAAGATTTTCACCCTACGTTTTTTTTGTCATGTGCATTTTTACATTAAAACGGAATCACCGTGGCTAGTCTTCGATGTACCATCACTTGAGAGTGGTGCACCATGGTACTGTTCCGTTTCAAAACCGTGCATCCATTTCTACAAGTCGTATGGCACTATTTTCGGCATTTTGGTCAGATGTTGCACCTTGCACCGCAGATGTTGCATCTTACGGATACCGATTCTTTGGACGGCCATAACTGTTGGCTCATTTCGAGTTACGGGAGCCATAACAAGTCAAAACGAAGCTCTCTTTGAGTTTCATGGCTTTTAAAGTTTTAAGCCGTCAATGGATAGTTTCGTACCTGAAAAAGGCTATCTGAACCTCAATCCGGCCTCGAAAGTTTTTTAACCTTCGTTTTTTCGTCACGTGCATTTTTATGTTAAAACGGGATCATCGTGGTTGGTCTTCGATTTAACATCACTGGAGAGTGATGCACCAAGATACTATTCCGTTTCAAATCCATGCACCCATTTCTACAAGTCGTACCACACTGTTTCGGCATTTTGAACAGATGTGAATCTTGCAACACAGATGTTGCACCCTATGGATACCGATTATTCGGACGGCCATAACTGTTGGCTCGTTTTGAATAACGGGCACCAAAGCTAGTCAAAACGAAACAATATGTGAGTTCTACGGCTTTGATCGCTTTAAGCCGCAAATGGATTGTCTCATACCCAAAAAATGCTATCTGAACCTCTATTGGGCCTCGAAAGTTTTTCACCCTTCGTTTTTTCGTCACATGCATTTTACATTAAGACGGGATCACCGTGGCTAGTCTTCAATTTACCATCGCTGGAGATTGATGCACCATGATACTGTTCTTTTTCAAATCCAAGCACCAATTTCTACAAGTCTTACGCCACTGTTTCGGCATTTTGGATGGATGTTGCACCGTGCACCGCAGATGTTGCACCCTATGGATAACGATTCTTTGGACGGCCATAACAGTTGGCTCATTTAGAGTTACTGGAGCCATAACTAGTGAAAACAAAGCTCTTTGTGAGTACTATGACTTTGATAGCTTTAAGCCATCAATGGATAGTTTCATACAAAAAAAAGACTATCCGAACCTCAATCGGTTCTTGGAAGTTTTTCACCCTTCGTTTTGTCATCACGTGGATTTTTACGTTAAAGCGGGATCACCATGGATGTTCTTCGATTTACCATCGTTGGAGAGTGGTGCACCATGGAACTATTTCGTTTCAAGTCCATGCACCCATTTTTACAAGTCATACGGCACTGTTTCGGCAATTTGGACGGATGTTGCACCTTGCACCGTAGATGTTGGACCCTATGGATATCGATTCTTCCGATGGCCGTAACAGTTGGCTCATTTAGAGTTACGGAAGCCACAACTAGTCAAAACAAAGCTCTCTGTGAGGCCCACGACTCTGAAAGCTCTAAGACGTCAATGGATAGTTTTATACCTAAAAAAGAATATCCGAACCTCAATCGGGACTCGGAAGTTTTTCACCCTTCGTTTTATCGTCGCGTGCATTTTTACGTTAAACGGGATCGCCGGGGCTGGTCTTCGATTTAATATTGCTAGAGAGTAGCGCACCATGGTACTGTTCTATTTCAAATCCATGCACCCATTTTTACAAGTCGTACGACACTGTTTCGGCATTTTGAACGAATGTTGCACCTTGCACCGCAGATATTGCACCCTACGGATACCGATTCTTCGGACGACCATAACTATTGGGTCGTTTAGAGTTAAGGAAGCCATAATAGTCAAAACGAAGCTCTTTGTGAATTCTATGTCTTTGACTGCTCTAAGTCGTCAATGGATAGTTTCATACCCAAAAAAGGCTATTCGAACCTCAATCGGGCCTCAGAAATTTTTCACCCTTCGTTTTTTCGTCACGTGCATTTTCACTTTAATATGGGATCACCATGGTTGATCTTCGATTTACCATCGCTGGAGAGTGGTTCACTATAGTATTATTCCGTTTCAAATCCGTGCACCCATTTCTCCAAGTCAAACGACACTATTTCAGCATTTTGGATGGATGTTGCCCCTTGCACAGCAGATGTTGCACCCTATGGATACAGATTCTTCGGATGGCCATAACTGTTGGATCGTTTAGGGTTATTGGAGCCACAACCAGTCAAAACGTAGCTCTCTGTGAGTTTTTCGGCTTTGACAGCTTTAAGGCATCAGTGGATAGTTTCATACCTAAAATAGGCTATGCGAACCTTAATCGGGCCTTTGAAGTTTTTCACTCTTTGTTATTTCGTCATGTGCATTTTTACGTTAAAACGGGATCTCCTCGGTTGGTCTTCAATTTACCATCATTGGAGTGTGGTGCACCATGGTACTATTCCATTTCAAATCAATTAACCCGTTTCTACAAGTCGTACGACACTGTTTTAGCATTTTGTACGGATGTTGCACCTTGCACCGCAGATGTTGCACCCAATGGATACCGATTCTTCGGACGGCCATAACTGTTGGCTCGTTTAGAGTTATGGGAGCCATAACTCATCAAAATGAAGCTCTCTGTGATTTTTACTGCTTTAACAGTTTTAAGTCATCAATGGATAGTTTCATACCCAAAAACGGCTACCCGAACCTCAATCGGGTCTCGAAAGTTTTTCATCCTTTTTTTTTTGGTCACGTGCATTTTTTTCTTAAAAAGGTATCACCGTGGCTGGTCTTCGATTTACCATCGCTGAAGAGTGGTGTACCATGGTACTGTTCCATTTCGAATCCATGCACCCATTTATACAAGTCGTACGGCACTGTTTAAACATTTTGGATGGATGTTGCACCTTGCACCGCAGATATTGCATCCTATGGATACCGGTTCCTCGAACGGTTAGAACTATTGGCTCGTTTAGAGTTACAGGAGCCATAACTAGTCAAAACGAATCTCTGTGTGAGTTCTATGGCTTTGATTGCTTTAAGCTGTCAGTGGATAGTTTCATACCCAAAAAGGTTATCCTAACCTCAATCGGGTCTTGGAAGTTAACCACTCTTCGTTTTTCCGTCACGTGCATTTTTACGTTAAAACGGGATCACCGTGGCTGTTCTTCGATTTACCATCACTGGAGAGTGCTGCACAGGGTACCGTTCCATTTCAAATTCATGCACCCATTTCTACAAGTCACACGGCACTGTTTCGGCATTTTGGACGGATGTTGTACCTTGCACCATAGATGTTGCACCCGATGGATATCGATTCTTCGGACGACCATAACTGTTGGCTCGTTTAGAGTTACGGAAGCTGTTACCCATCAAAACGAAGCTATCTGTGAATTTTACGGCTTCGACAGCTTTAAGCCATCAATGGATAGTTTCATAACCAAAAAAGTCTACCCGAACCTCAGTCGAGCCTCGAAAGTTTTTCACCCTTCCTTTTTTGGTCACGTGCATTTTTACTTTTAAACAGGATCGCCGTGGCTGGTCTTCGATTTACCATCGTTGGAGAGTGGTGTATCATGGTACTATTCCAGTTCGAATCCATGAAACCATTTCTACAATTTGTATGTCACTGTTTCATCATTTTGGATAGATGTTGCACCTTGTACCGCAGATGTTGCATCCTATGGATACCGATTCTTTGGACGGCCAGAACTGTTGACTCGTTTGGAGTTACGGGAGCCATAACCCGTCAAAATGAAGCTCTATGTGAGTTCAACGGCTTTGATAGCTTTAATCCGTTATTGGATAGTTTCATACCCGAAAAAGGCTATCCGAACCTCAATCGGGCCTTGAAAGTTTTTCACCCTTCGTTATTTCGTCACGTGCATTTTTACGTTAAAACTTTAACGGCATCACCTCGGCTGGTCTTCAATTTACCATCGCTGAAGAGTGGTACATTATGGTACTGTTCCGTTTCAAATCCATGCACCTATTTCTACAAGTCGTATGGCACTGTTTTGGCATTTTTGACGGATGTTGCACCTAGCACCACAGATGTTGCATCCTATGGATACCGATTCTTCGGACGACCATAACTATTGGCTCGTTTAGAGTTATGGGAGGTGTAACCCGTCAAAAGGAAGCTCCCTATGAGCTTTACGACTTTGACAGCAGTTAATGGATAGTTTCATACCCAAAAAAGCTACCCGAACCTCAATCGGGCCTCGAAAGTTTTTCACCCTTCGATTTTTTGGTCACGTGCATTTTTACGTTAAAACGGGATCACCGTGACTGGTCTTCGATTTACCATCACTGGAGAGTTGTGTACCATGGTACTGTTCCATCTTGAATCCATGCACCCATTTCTATAAGTCTTACGGCACAGTTTCGGCATTTTGGACGGATGTTGCCCTTGCACCGCAAATGCTGCATCTTATGGATACCGATTCTTCGGACGGCTAGAACTGTTGGCTCGTTTGAAGTAACGCGACCCATAACCAGTCAAAACAAAGCTCTATGTGAGTTCTACATTTTTGATAGCTTTAAGCCGTCAGTGGATAGTTTCATACCCAAACAAGGCTATCCGAACCTCAATCGGGTCTCGGAAGTTTTTTACCCTTTGTTTTTTCGTCACGTGCATTTTTACGTTAAAACGGGATCACCGTGGCTGGTCTTCGATTTACCATCGCTAGAGAGTGGTGCACCATGGTACTATTCCGTTTCAAATCCATGCACCCATTTCAACAGGTCACACGACACTGTTTCGACATTGGACAGATGTTGCACTTTGCACCGCAGATGTTGCACCCTATGGATACCGATTCTTCGGATGGCCATAACAGTTGGCTTGTTTAGAGCTACGTGAGCCATAACCCATCAAAACAAAGCACTCTGTGAGTTCTACGGCTTTGACAACTTTAAGCCATTAATGGATAGTTTCATAGCCAAAAAAGGCTAACCGAACCTCAATTGGGTCTCGGAAGTTTTTCACCATTCGTTTTTTTGATCACATGCATTTTTACGTAAAAACGTGATCACCATGGCTGTTATTCGATTTACCATCACTGGAGAGTGGTGTACCATGGTACTATTCCATTTCGAATCAATGTACCGATTTCTACAAGTCGTATGGCAATGTTCTGGCATTTTGGATGGATGTTGCACCTTGCACCGCAGATATTGTATCCTATGGATACCGATTCTTCGGACGGCTCGAACTGTTGGCTCGTTTAGACTTACAGGAGCCATAACCAGTCAAAATGAAGCTCTATGTGAGTTTTACGGCTTTGACAGCTTTAAGCCGTCAATGAGTAGTTTCATACCCAAAAAAGGCTATCCGAACCTCATCAGGGCTCAGAAGTTTTTCACCCTTCGTTTTTTCGTCACATGCATTTTTACTTTAAAATGGGATCACCGTGGCTGGTCTTCGATGTAACATCACTTGAGAGTGGTGCGCTATGGTACTATTCCATTTTAAATCCATGCACCCATTTCCACATGTCATATGGCACTGTTTTGTCATTTTGGTTGGATGTTACACCTTGCACCGCAGATGTTGCATCCTATGGATACCGATTCTTCGGACGACCATAACTGTTAGCTCATTTAGAGTTACGGGAGTCATAACCATTCAAAACAAAGCGCTTTTTGAGTTCTACGGCTTTGTAAGCTTTGAGCCGTCAGTGGATAGTTTCACACCTGAAAAGGCTATCTGAACCTCAATCCGGCCTCGGAAGTTTTTTACCCGTCGTTTTTTCGTCACTTGCATTTTTATTTTAAAACGTGATCACGATGACTGGTCTTCGATTTACCATCACTGGAGAATGGTGCACTAAGGTACTATTTCTTTTCAAATCCATGCACCCATTTCTACAAGTCATACGACACTGTTTCGGCATTTTGAACATATGCTGAACCTTGCACCACAGATGTTGCACCCTATGGACACCGATTTTTCGGACGGCCATAATTGTTGGCTCATTTAGAATTACGGTAGCCATAACAAGTTAAAACGAAACTCTATATGAGTTCTACGGCTTTGACCGCTTTAAGCTAGCAATGGGTGGTTCATAACCAAATATTGCTATTCGAACCTATATCGGGCCTTGGAAGCTTTTCACCCTTCGTTTTTTCATCACGTGCATTTTGGCATTAGAACGGGATCACCGTGGTTGGTCTTCGATATACCATGCCGGACATTGATGCACCATGGTACTGTTTTGTTTCAAAATCATGCACCCATTGCTACAAGTCATACGGCACTGTTTCAGCATTTTGGACGGATGTTGCACCGTGCACCGCAAATGTTGCACCCTATGGATATTGATTCTTCGGACGACCATAATTTTTGGCTCGTTTAGAATAACAGGAGCCATAACTGGTCAAAACATAGCACTCTGTGAGTACTACGGCTTTGACAGCTTTAAGCCATCAATGGATAGTTTCTTACCAAAAAAAGGCTACCAAAACCTCAATTGGTTCTCGAAAGTTTTTCACCCTTCGTTTTTTCGTCATGTGCATTTTTACGTTAAAACGGGATCATCGTGGCTGGTCTTCGATTTACCGTCGTTGGAAAGAGGTGCACCATGGAACAGTTCCGTTTCAAATCCATGCACCCGTTTCTACAAGTCGCGACAATGTTTCGGCAATTTGGGCAGATGATGCACGTTGCACCGCAGATTTGCACCCTATGGATTCCAATTCTTCGAATGGCCATAAATGTTGGCTCGTTTAAAGTTACGGAAGTCATAACCAGTCAAAACGAAGCTCTCTGTGCGTTCCACGGCTTTAACAGCTTTAAGTCGTCAATGGATAGTTTCGTACCCAAAAAAGGATATTTGAACCTCAATTGGGCCTCGTAAGTTTTTCACCCTTCGTTTTTTTGTCACGTGCATTTTTACGTTAAAACTATATCATCGTGCTGGTCTTCGATTTACCATCGCTGGAGAGTTGTGCACCATGGTACTATTCCATAGATGTTACACCTTGCACCGTCGATGTTGCACCCTATGGATACCTATTCTTCGAGCGGCCATAATTGTTGGCTCGTTTAGAATTATGGAAGCCATAACCAGTCAAAACGAAGCTCTCTGTGAGTTCTACGGCTTTGACGGCTTGAAGCCGTTAATGGATAGTTTTATATCCAAAAAAGGTATCCGAACATCAATCAGGCCTTGGAAGTTTTTCACCCTTCGTTATTTCGTCACGTGCATTTTTACGTTAAAACGGGATCACATCGGCTGGTCTTTGATTTACCATGGTGCACCATGATACTATTCCATTTCAACTCCATGCATCCATTTCTACAAGTCGTACGGCACTGTTTCGGCATTTTGGACGGATGTTGCACCTTGCACCATAGATATTGCACCCTATGGATACCGATTCTTCGGGCGGCCATAACTGTTGGCACGTTTAGAGTTACGGAAGCCATAACCCATTAAAATGAAACCCTTTGTGAGTTCTACGGCTTTGACATCTTTAAGCCATCAATGGATAGTTTTATACCCAAAAAAGGCTACCCGAACCTCAATCGAGCCTTAGATGTTTTTCACCCTTCGTTTTTTGGTCACGTGCATTTTTACATTCAAACGGGACCACCGTGGCTGGTCTTTGATTTACCATCGATGGAGTGTAGTGTACCATGGTAATGTTCCATTTCGAATCCACGCATCCATTTCTACATGTCATACGACACTGTTTCGACATTTTGGATAGATGTTGCACCTTGCATCGTAGATGTTGCATCCTATGGATACCGATTCTTCGGACGACCAGAACTGTTGGCTCATTTAGAGTTATGGGAGCCATAACCGTCAAAAGAAGCTCTATATGAGTTCTATGGCTTTGACAGCTTTTAAGCCGTCAGTGAATAGTTTCATACCTAAAAAAGGCTATCCAAACCTCAATCGAGTCTCTAAAGTTTCTCACCCTTCGTTTTTTCGTCATGTGCATTTTTACGTTAAAACGGGATCACTGTAGCTGGTCTTCGGTTCACCATCATTGGAGAGTGGTGCACCAGGCTACTCTTCCATTTCAAATTCATGCATCCATTTCTGCAAGTCGTACTACATTGTTTCAGCATTTGGACGGATGTTGCACGTTGCACTGTAGATGTTGCACCCTACGGATACCGATTCTTCGAACGGCCATAACTGTTGGCTCGTTTAGAGTTACGGGAGCCATATCTAGTCAACACGTAGCTCTCTGTAAGTACTACGGCTTTAACAGCTTTAAGCCGCCAGTGGATAGTTTCATACCCAAAAAAGGCTGTCCGAACCACAATCGAGCCTTGAAAGTTTTTCACTTTTCGTTTTTTTCATCACGTGCATTTCTACAAGTCGTATGGCACTGTTTCAGCATTTTGGACGGATGTTGCATCTTGCATCGCAGATGTTGCACCCTATGGATATCGGTTCTTCGGACGGCCATAACTGTTGGCTCGTTTAAAGTTATGGAAGCAATAACCTGTCAAAACGAAGCTCTTTGTGAGTCGTACAGCTTTGATTGCTTTGAGCCGTCAATGGATAGTTTCATAACCAAAAAAAGTTATCTGAACCTCAATCGAGCCTTGGAGTAAAATGGCTTTAAGCTCTCTATGAGTTCTATGGCTTTGATAGCTTTATGCCGTTAACGGATAGTTTCATATCCAAAAAAGGCTACTCGAACCTCAATTGGGCCTCATAAGTTTTTCACCCTTCGTTTTTTGGACACGTGCATTTTTATGTTGAAACGGGATCACTGTGGCTGGTCTTCGATTTACCATCGCTGGAGAGTGGTGTATCAAGGTACTGTTCCATTTCAAATCCATGCACCCATTTCTACAAGTCGTACGACACTGTTTTCGCATTTTGGATGAATGTTGCACCTTGCACTGCAGATGTTGCATCCTATGGATATCGATTCTTCGGACGGCTAGAACTGTTAGCTCGTTTAGAGTTACGAGAGCCATAACCATTCTAAACGAATCCCTTTGCGAGTTCTAAGGTTTTGACAGCTTTCAGCCGTCAATGGATATTTTTATACCCAAAAAAGGCTATCCGAACCTCAACCGGTCCTTGGAAGTTTTTTACCTTTCGTTTTTTTAGTCACGTACATTTTAACGTTAAAAGGGGATCACCGTGGCTAGTCTAAGATTTACCATCGCTGGAGAGTGATGCGCCAACGTACTATTACGTTTCAAATCTACGCACCCATTTCTACAAGACGTACTGCACTATTTCGTCATTTTGGACGGATGTTGCATCTTGCACCGCAGATGTTGCACCCTACGGGTACTGATTCTTCGTACAACCATAACTGTTGGCTCGTTAGAGTTATGGGAGCGATAACCAGTCAATGCGAAACTATCTGTGAGTTCTACGACTTTGACAGCTTTAAGCCGTCAATGGATAGTTTCATACCCAAAAAAGGCTATCCGTACCTCAATCGGTTCTCGGAAGTTTTTCACCCTTCGATTTTTCGTCGCGTGCATTTTTATGTTAAAACGGGATCACCGTGGCTGGTCTTCGATTTACCATCGTTGGAGAGTGGTGCACCATGGAACTGTTCCGTTTCAAATCCATGCACCCATTTCTACAAGTCGTACGATACTGTTTCTGCAATTTGGACAGATGTTGCACCATGCACTGTAGATGTTGCACCCTATGGATACCGATTCTTTGGACGACCATAACCGTTGGCTCGTTTAGAGTTATAAGAGCCATAACTAGTCAAAACGAAGCTCTCTGAGAGTTCTACAGCTTTGATAGCTTTAACCCATCCACGGATTATTTTGTACCCAAAAAAGGCTATCCGAACATCAATCGGGTCATGAAAGTTTATCACCCTTCGTTTTTTGTCACATGCATTTTTACGTTAAAACGGTATCACCGTTACTAGTCTTCGATTTACCATCGCTGGAGAGTGGCACACCATGGTACCATTCTGTTTCAAATCCATGCACCCATTTCTACAAGTCGTACGACACTGTTTCGGCATTTTGGACGGATGTGGCACCTTGCACCGCAGATTTTGCACCCTATGGATACCGATTATTTGGACGACCATAACTTTTGACTCGTTTAGAGTTACGGAAGCCATAACCTTTCATAATGAAGCTCTTTGTGAGTTCTGCGGCTTTGATAGCTTTAAACCGTCAATGGATAGTTTCATACCTAGAAAAGGCTATCCGAACCTCAATCGGGCTTCGGAAGTTTTTCAACCTTTATTTTTTCGTCACGTGCATTTATACGTTAAAATGGGATCACTATGGCAGGTCTTCAATTTACCATCGCTGGAGAGTGTTACACCATGGTACTGTTCGATTTCAAATCCATGCCCCCATTTCTACAAGTCGTTGGCACTGTTTTGGCATTTTGGACGTATGTTGCACCTTGCACCGCAGATGTTGCATCCTATGGGCACCGATTATTCGGACAGCCATAACTGTTGGCATGTTTAGAGTTATGAAAGGAATAATCAGTCAAAATGAAGCTCTGTGTTAATTCTACGACTTCGTCAACTTTAAGCGGTCAATGGATAGTTTTATATCCAAAGAAGGCTATCCGAACCTCAATCGGGTCTCGGAAGTTTTTCATCCTTTGTTTTTTGTCACGTGCATTTTTACGTTAAAACGGGATCCCCATGGCTGGTCTTCAACTTACGGTCGTTCGAGAATGGTGCACCATGGTACTGTTCCATTCCAAATCCATGCACCCATTTCTACAAGTCGTACGGCATTGTTTCAGCATTTTGGCCATATGTTGCTTCTTGCACTGCGGATGTTGCAACCTATGGATACCGATTATTCGGATAGCCATAACTGTTGGCTCGTTTAGACTTACGGGAGCCATAGCCAATCAAAACAAAGCTCTCTGTGAGTTCTTTGGCTTTGACAGCTTTAAGCCGTCAATGGATAATTTCATACCCAAAAGGCTATCTGAACCTCAATCGGGTCTCAGAAGTTTTTCACCCTTCTTTTTTTCGTAACGTGCATTTTTGCGGTAAAACGGGATCACCGTGGCTGATCTTCGATTTACCATCGCTGGAGAGTGATGCATCATGGCACTGTTCCATTTCAAATTCATGCACCCATTTCTATAAATCGTACGGCACTGTTTCGGCATTTTGGACGGACGTTGTACATTGCACCGCAGAAGTTGCACTCTATGGATACCGATTCTTCGGATGGCCATAACTCTTGGCTCGTTTAGAGTTACAAAAGCCAAAACTAGTCGGAACGAAGCTCTTTGTGAGTTCTATAGCTTTGACAGCTTTAAGCCGTCAATGGATAGTTTCATACCCAAAAAAGGCTATCCGAACCTCAATCGGGCCACGAAAATTTTTCACCCTTCGTTTTTTCGTCACGTGCTTTTTTACGTTAAAACGGGATCACCGTGGCTGATCTTCGATTTACTATCACTGGATAATGGTGCACCATGATATTGTTCCGTTTTAAATTCATGCGCCCATTTCTACAAGTCATACGGCACTGTTTCGGGATTTTGGCCGGATGTTGCACCTTGCCCCGTAGATGTTGCATCCTATGGATACCATTTCTTCGGATGGCCATAACTATTGGCTCCTTTAAAGTTACGGGAGCCATAACCAGTCAAAACGAACTCTCTATGAGTTCTACGGCTTCGAAAGCTTTAAGCCGTCAACGGATAGATTCATACCCGAAAAGGCTATTCGAACCTCAATCCAGCCTCTGAATTTTTTTACCTTTCGTTTTTTCATCATGTGCATTTTAATGTTAAAACGGGATCACCATGGCTGGTCTTCGATTTTCCATCGATGGAGAGTGGTGCACCAAGGTACTGTTCCGTTTCAAGTGTATGTACCCATTTCAACAAATTGTACGACACTGTTAAAGCATTTTTAAGGGATGTTTAACCTTGCCCCGCATATGTTGCATCCTATGGATACCGAATCTTTGGACGGCCACAACTATTGACTCGTTTAGAGATACCGAAGCCATAACCAGTAAAAAAGAAGCTCTATGGGAGTTCTACCACGTTGACCGCTTTAAGCCATCAATGAATGGTTTCATACACTAAAAATGCAATCTGAACCTCTATCGGGCCTTGGAAAATTTTCACCCCTCGTTTTTTCGTCACGCGCATTTTTACATTAAAACGGGATCACCAAGGCTGGTCTTTGATTTACCATCACTGGAGATTTGTGCACCAAGGTACTGTTCCATTTCAAATCCATGCACCCATTCTACAAGACACTGTTTTGGCATTTTGGACGTA
Source organism: Allium cepa (assembly GCA_030765085.1). Lineage (NCBI taxonomy): Eukaryota > Viridiplantae > Streptophyta > Magnoliopsida > Asparagales > Amaryllidaceae > Allium > Allium cepa. Next base: position 382,539,363 of record CM060929.1, on the reverse strand, counting down.
TGTTGCACCTTGCACCACAGACTTTGCACCCTATTGATACCGATTCTTCGGACGGCCATAATTGTTTGCTTGTTTAGAGTTACGAGAGCAATAACCAGTCAAAACAAAGCTCTTTGTGAGTTCTATGGCTTTGACAGCTTTAAGCCATCAATGGATAGTTTCATACCCAAAAAAAGCCTATCCGAACCTCAATCGGTCCTCGGATGGTTTTTTTACCCTTCATTTTTTCGTCACGTGCATTTTCACGTTAAAAGGGTTCACCGTGGCTGGTCTTCGAATTTCCATCACTAGAGAGTGGTGCACCATGATACTATTTCTGTTTCAAATTCGTGCATCCATTCTTCAAGTCGTACGACACTGTTTCGGTATTTTGGACGGAAGTTGCACCTTGCACTGCAGACATTGCACCCTATGGATACCGATTCTTCGGACGGCCATAACTGTTGGCTCGTTTAGGGTTACATGGGGCCATAACCTGTAAAAAAAAAGCTCTCTATGAGTTCTACTGCTTTGGCCGATTTAAGACGTCAATGGATAGTTTCATAACCAAAAAAGGCTATCCAAACCTCAATCGGGCCTTGAAACTTTTTCACCCTTCGTTTTTCGGTCACGTGCATTTTTACGTTAAAACGGAATCACCGTGGCTGGTCTTCGATTTACCATCACTGGAGAGTGGTGCACCATGGAACTATTCCGATCCATGCACTCATTTCTACAAGTCGTACGGCACCGCTTCGGCATTTTGGACCGATGTTGCACATTGCACCGCATATGTTGCACCCGATGGATACCGATTCTTCGGACGACCATAACTATTGTCTCGCTTCAAATTATGGAAGCCATAACAAGTCAAAAAAAGCTCTATGTGAGTTCTACGGCATTGACAGCTTTATGCCGTCAATGGATAGTTTCATACCCAAAAAAGGCTATTCGAACCTCAATCGGGCCTCCGAAGTTATTTACCCTTCTTTTTTTCGTCACGTCCATTTTTACATTAGTACGAGATCACCGTGGCTGCCCTTCGATTTACCATCTCTGGAGAGTGGTACACCATGGTACTGTTCCGTTTCAAATCCATCTAGTCTACAAGTCGTATGGCACTGTTTCTGCATTTTGGAAGGATGTTGCACCATGCACCGCAGATGTTGCACCCTTTGGATACCGATTCTTTGGACAGCCATAACTGTTGGCTCCTTTAGAGTTACGGAAGCCATGTCTAGTCAAAACGAAGCTCTCTATGAGTTCTATAGCTTTGACAGCTCGAGGCGATCAATGGATTGTTTCATACCCAAAAAAGGCTATCCGAACCTCAATCGGGTCTTGGAAGATTTTCACCCTTCCTTTTTTCGTCGCGTGCATTTTTACGTTAAAACCGGATCACCGTGGTTGGTCTTCTATTTACCATCGTTGGAGAGTGGTGCACCATGGTACTCTTTTGTTTCAAATCCATGCACCCATTTACCATTCTTCGAATTACCATAACTGTTGGCTCGTTCAAAGTTACTGGAGCCATAACCAGTAAAAATGAAGATCTCTGTGAGTTCTATGGCTTTGACAGTTTTAAGCCGTCAATGAATAGTATCATACCCAAAAAAGGCTATCCGAACCTCAATCAGGCCTTGAAAATTTTTCACCCTTCATTTTTATGTCATATGCATTTTCACGTTAAAACAGGATCACCATGGCTGGTCTTCGATTTACCATCACTGGCAAGTGGTGCACCATGGTACTGTTCCGTTTCAAATCTAGACACCCATTTTTACAAGTCGTACGACACTGTTTTGGGATTTTGGATGGATGTTACACCTTGCACCGCAGATGTTGCATCCGATAAATACTGATTCTTCGGGCGACATAACTGTTGGCTCGTTTAGAGTTATGGGAACCATGACCAGTCAAAGCGAAGCCCTCTGTGAGTTCTATGCCTTTGAAAGATTTAAGCCGTCAATGGATAGTTTCATACCTAAAAAAGGCAATCTGAAACACGATCCGGCCTCGGAAGTTTTTTACCCTTTGTTCTTTCGTCACGTGCATTTTTACGTTAAAAAGGGATCACCGTGGCTGATCTTCGATTTATCATCGCTGGAGAGTGGTGCACCATGATACTGTTCCATTCAAATCCATGCACCCATTCTACAAGTCGTATGGCATTGTTTCGGCATTTTGAACAGATTTTGCACCTTGCACCGCAGATGTTGCATCCTATGAATACCGATTCTTCAGACGGCAATAACTGTTGGCTCTTTTAGAGCTACGGGAGCCATAACCAGTCAAAATGAAGCTCTATGTGAGTTCTATGGCTTTGACCACTTTAGGCTGTCAATGGATGGTTTCATAACCAAAAAAGGCTATCCGAACCTCAATCGGGCCTCGAAAGTTTTTTACTATTCTTTTTATCGTCACATGCATTTTTATGTTAAAACGAGATTACCGTGGCTGGTATTCGATTTACCATTGCTGGAGAGTGATGCACCATGGTACTGTTCTGTTCAAATCCACGCACCCATTTTTAAAAGTCGTATGACACTGTTTTGGCTTTTTTGACGGATGTTGCACCTTGCACCTCAGATGTTGCATCCTATGGATACTAATTCTTCGGACGGCCATAATATTGGCTAATTTGCAGTTACGAGAGCCATAACCTGTCAAAACGATGCTCTCTGTGAGTTCTACGGCTTTGACTGCTTTGAGCCGTCAATGGATTGTTTCATAACCAAAAAAGACTATCCAAACCTCAATCGGGCCTCAAAAGTTATTTACCTTTCGTTTTTTCGTCATGTGCATTTGTACGTTAAAACGGGATCGCCGTGGCTGGTCTTCGATTTACCATCGCTGGAGAGTAGTGTACCATAGTATTGTTCCTTTTCAAATCCATACACTCGATTCCACAAGTCGAAGGGCACTGTTTCGGCCTTTTGGACGGGTATTGCACCTCTTCGATTTCTACGGCTTTGGCTAGTCAAAACGAAGCTCTCTCTGATTTCTATGGCTTTGACAACTTTATGCCGTCAATGGATAGTTTCATAACTAAAAAAGGCTATCCGAACTCCATCTGACCTTAGGAGTTTTTTACCCTTCGTTTTTTCATCACGTACATTTTTATGTTAAAATGGGATCACCATGGCTGGTCTTCGATTTACCATCGCTGAAGACTGGTGCACCGTGGAACTGTTCCATTTCAAATCCATGCACCCATTTCTACAAGTCGTACGGCATTGTTTCGGCATTTTGAACGGATGCTGATCCTTGCACCGTAGATGTTGCACCCTATGGATACCATTTTTTGGGCGGTCATAACCGTTGGCTCGTTTAGAATTACGGGAGCCATAACTAGTCAAAATGAAGCTCTATGTGATTTCTATGGCTTTGACCATTTTAAGCCATCAGTGGATAGTTTCATACCCAAAAAAAGCTATCCGAACCTCAATCGGGCCCCGAAAGTTTTTTACCCTTCGTTTTTTCGTCACGTGCATTTTTACATTAAAATGGGATCACTGTGGCTAGTCTTCGATTTTCCATCGCTGGAGTGTGGTGCACCATGGTACTATTTCATTTCTAATCCATGCACCCATTTCTACAAGTCGTACGACATTGTTTCGGCGTTTTGGACGGATGTTGCACCTTGCATCGCAGATGTTGCACCCTATGGATACTGATTCTTCGGACAGCCATAACTGTTGGCATGTTTAGAGTTATGGGTGCCATAACTAGTCAAAACGAAGCTCCCTATGAGTTCTACGGCTTTGAGCCATCAGTGGATTGTTTCATCCCCAAAAATGGCTATCCGAACCTCAATTGGTTCTCGGACGTTTTGCACCCTTCGTTTTTTCGTCACGTGCGTTTTTACATTAAAACAGGATCACCGTGGCTGGTCTTCGATTTACTGTTGCTGGAGAGTGGTGCACCACGGTACAGTTCTGTTTCAAATCCATACACCCATTTCTACAGGTCCTACGACAATCTTTCTGCATTTTGGACGGATGTTCCACCTTGCACCGCAGATGTTGCATCCTATGGATACCGATTCTTCGGACGGCCATAAGTGTTGGCTTGTTTAGAGTTACGGGAGCCATAGCCAGTCGAAATGAAGCTCTCTGTGAGTTCTACAGCTTTGATAGATTTAAGCTGTCAGGGGATGGTTTCATACACAAAAAAGTCAATCCGAACCTCAATTGGGCCTCGGAAGCTTTTCACCCTTCGTTTTTTCGTCATGTGCATTTTTACGTTAAAACGGGATCACCGTGGTTGGTCTTTGATTTACCATCGCTGGAGAGTGCAGCAACATGGTACTGTTGCGTTTCAATTCCATGCACCCATTTCTATAAGTCGTACGACATTGTTTCGGCATTTTGGACGGATGTTGCACTTACCGCAGATGTTGCACCCTATGAATACCGATTCTTCGGACGGCCATAACCATTGGCTCGTTTACAACTACGGGAGCCATAACCCGTCAAAAGGAAGCTCACTGTGAGTTATATGGCTTTGATAGCTTTAAGCCATCAAAGGAAAGTTTCATACCCAAAAAAGGCCATCCGAAATTCAATCGGGCCTCGGATGTTTTTCACCCTTCGTTTTTTCGTCATGTGCATTTTTACGTTATAACGGGATCACCGTGGCTGGTCTTCGGTTTACCATCGCTGGAGAGTGGAACACCATGGTACTGTTCTATTTCAAATCCATGCACCTATTTCTACAAGTCGTATGGCACTGTTTCGGCATTTTGGATGGATGTTGCACCTTGCACGGAGATGTTGCATCCAATGGATACCGATTCTTTGGACGGCCATAAATCTTGGTACATTTAGAGTTACGGAATGCATAACTAGTCAAAACGAAGCTCCCTGTGAGTTCTACGGCTTTGACATTATTAAGCCGACGATGAACAGTTTCATACCCAAAAAGGGCTTTTCGAACCTCAACCTGGCCTTGAAAGTTTTTTACCCTTCGTTTTTTCGTCACGTGCATTTTTACTTTAAAACGGTATCACCATGGCTGATCTTCGATTTACCATCGCTGGAGAGTGGTGCACCATGGAACTGTTTCATTTCAAATCCATGCACCCATTTCTACAAGTTATACGATACTGTTTCATTTCAAATCCACGCACCCATTTCTACAAGTCATACGATACTGTTTCAACATTTTGGACGGATGTTGCACCTTGCATCATAGATTTTGCACCCTATGGATACCGATTCTTCGAACGACCATAACTGTTGGCTCGTTTAGAGCTAGTGGAGCCATAACCAGTAAAACGATGCTCTCTATGAGTTCTACGGCTTTGACAGCTTTAAGCCGTCAATGGATAGTATCATACCCAAAAAAGGCTATCCGAACCTCAATCGGGCCTCGAATGTTTTTCACCCGTCGTTTTTTTGTCATGTGCATTTTCACGTTAAAACAGGATCATCATGGCTGGTCTTCGATTAACCATCGCTGGGGAGTGGTGCACCATGGTACTGTTCCGTTTCAAATCCAGTCTTCCATTTCGATGAGTCGTACAGCACTGTTTTGGCATTTTGGACAGATGTTGCACCTTGCGCCGTAGATGTTGCATCCTATGAATACTGATTCTTCGGACGACCATAACTATTGTTTTGTTTAGTGTTACGGGAACTATGACTAGTCAAAGTGAAGCTCTCTGTGATTTCTATGGCTTTGACAGCTTTAAGCCGTCAATGGATAGTTTCATACCTATAAAAGGCTATCTGAACCTCAATCCGGCCTCGGAAGTTTTTTACCCTTCGTTTTTTCTTCACGTGTATTTTTATGTTGAAATGGGATCACTGTGGCTCGTCTTCGATTTATCATCGCTGGAGAGTGGTGCACCATGGTACTGTTTCGTTTCAAATACATGCACCATTCTACAAGTCGTACGACACTGTTTCGGCATTTTGAACGGATATTGCACCTTGCACCGCAGATGTTGCATCCTATGAATACCGATTCTTCGGACATCCATAACCGTTGGCTCTTTTAAAGTAACGGGAGCCATAACCAGGCAAAACGAAGCATTATGCGAGTTCTACGGCTTTGACCACTTTACGCCATCAATAGATAGTTTCATAATCAAAAAAAGCTATCCGAAGCTCAATCGGGCCTCGGAAGTTTTTTACCATTCGTTTTTTCGTCACGTGCAGTTTTATGTTAAAACGAGATCACCGTGGCTGGTATTCGATTTACCATTGCCGAGAGTGATGCATCATGGTACTATTCCCTTCAAATCCATGCACCCATTTCTACAAGTCGTACGTCACTGATTCGGCTTTTTAGACGGATGTCGCACCTTACACCGCAGATGTTGCATCCTATGGTTACCGATTCTTCTTACGGCCGTAACTATTGGCTAGTTTAGAGTTACGGAAGCCATAACCTGTCAAAACAAAGCTCTCTATGAGTTTTACATCTATGACCTATTTCATCCGTCAATGGATTGTTTCATACCAAAAAAAGACTATCCAAACCTCAATCGGGTCTCAGAAGTTTTTTACCCTTCGTTTTTTCATCACGTGCATTTTTACATTAAAACGGGATCGCCGTGGCTGTTCTTTGATTTACCATCGCTGGAGAGTGGTGTACCATGGTACTGTTCCTTTTTAAATCCATGCACCCGATTCCACAAGTCGAACGTCACTGTTTCGGCATTTTGGACGGATGTTGCACCTTGCACCGCAGATGTTGCACCCTATGGATGCCTATTCTTCAGACGGCGATAAATGTTGGCTCGTTTAGAGTTACGGGAGCCATAACCAGTCAGAACGAAGCTCTTTATGAGTTCTACGGCTTTGACTACTTTAAGCCATCAATGGATAGTTTCATGCGTAAAAAAGGCTATCTGAATCTTAATCGGGTCTCGGAAGTTTTTCACCCTTCGTTTTTTTGTCACGTGCATTTTTACGTTAAAACAAGATCACCGTGGCTAGTCTTCTATTTACCATCGCTGGAGAGTGGTGCACCATGGTACCGTTCTATTTCAAATGCACGCACCCATTTCTACAAGTTGTATGGCACTGTTTCGGCCTTTTGGACGGATGTTTCACCTTGCACCGGAGATGTTGCATCCTATGGATATCGATTCTTCATATGGCATAAATGTTGGCACGTTTAGAGTTATGGAATGCATAACCAGTCAAAACGAAGCTCCCTGCGAATTCTACGGCTTTGAAAGCTTTAAGCCATCGATGAATCGTTTCATACCCAAAATGGGCTATCCGAACCTCAATTGGGCCTCGAAATTTTTTACCCTTCGTTTTTTCATCACGTGCATTTTTACTTTAAAAGGGATCATCGTGGATGATCTTCGATTTACCATCGCTGGTAAGTGGTGCAACATAGAACTGTTCCATACCAAATTCATGCACCCATTTCTACAAGTCATACAGTACTGTTTCGACATTTTGGATGGATGTTGCCCCTTGCACCGCAGATGTTGCAACCTATTGATACCGATTCTTTGAACGACCAAAAATGTTGGCTCGTTTAGAGTTACTGGAGGCATAACCAGTAAAAACAAAGATCTCTGTGAGTTCTATGGCTTTGACAGCTATAAGCCGCCACTGGATAGTATCATACCCAAAAAGGCTATCTGAACCTCAATTGGGCCTCGAAAGTTTTTTAGCCTTCGTTTTTTTGTCATATGCATTTTCACATCAAAACGGGATCACCATGGCTGGTCTTCGATTTACCATCGCTGGAGTATGGTGCACCATGATACTGTTCTGTTTCAAATCCAGACACCCGTTTCTACAAGTCGTACGGCACTGTTTCGACATATTGGACGGATGTTGCATCTTGCACCGCAGATGTTGCATCCTATGAATACCGATTCTTCGGACGACCGTAACTGTTGGCACGTTTAGTGTTAAGGAAGCCATAACTTGTCAAAGCGAAGCTCTTTGTGAGTTCTACGGCTTTGACAGCTCTAACCCGTCAACGGATAGTTTCATACCTAAAAAAGGCTAATTGAACCTTAATCCGGCCTCGGAAGTTTTTTAACATTCATTTTTTCGCCATGTGCATTTATATGTTAAAATGGGATCGCCGTGGCTGGTCTTCGATTTATCATTGCTGGAGAGTAGTGTACCATGGTATGGTTCCATTTCAAATCCGTGCACCCATTCTACAAGTCGTATGGCACTGTTTTGGCATTTTGAACGGATGTTGCACCTTGCATCGCAGATGTTGCATCCTATGAATACTGATTCTCGGACGGCCATAACTGTTGGCTCTTTTAGAGTTATGGGAGCCATAAGCAGTCAGAACGAAGCTCTATGTGAGTTCTACGGCTTTGACCACTTTACGCCGTCAATGGATAGTTTCATAACCAAAAAAGGCTATCTGAACCTCAATCGGGGCTTGGAAGTTTTTGATAATTCATTTTTTCGTCACGTTCATTTTTATGTTAAAAGGAGACCACCGTGGCTGGTATTTGATTTACCATCGCTGAAGAGTGTTGCACCATGGTACCGTTCCTTTCAAATTCATGCACCCATTTCTACAAGTCGTACGGTACTGTTTCGGCTTTTGGACGGAAGTTGCACCTTGCACCGCAGATGTTGCATCCTATGTATATCGATTCTTCGGAAGGCCATAACTATTGGCTAGTTTAGAATCACGGGAGTCATAACCTGTCAAAACGAAGCACTCTGTGAGTTCTATGGTTTGAATGCTTTCAATCGTTGATGGATCGTTTCATACCCAAAAAAGACTATCCAAACCTCAATCAGGCCTCAGAAGTTTTTTACCCTTCGTTTTTTCGCCACGGGCATTTTTACGTTAAAACGGGATCGTCGTGGCTGGTCTTCGATTTACCATTGCTGGAGAGTGGTGTATCATGGTACTGTTCCTTTTTAAATCCATGCACCCAATTCCACAAGTCGAACGACACTGTTTTGGCATTTTGGACGGGTGTTGCACCTTGCACCACAGATGTTGCGCCCTATGGATAGCGATACTTTGGACGGCCATAACTGTTGGCTCGTTTAGAGTTACGGGGGCCATAACCAGTTAAAACGAAGCTCTCTATGATTTTTACGGCTTTGATTGCTTTAAGCCGTCAGTGGTTAGTTTCATGTCCAAAAGAAGCTATCTGAACCTCAATCGAGCCTAGGAAGTTTTTCGCCCTTCGTTTTGTTATCACGTGCAGTTTTACGCTAAAACGGGATCAACATGGCTGGTCTTCGATTTACCATCGTTGGAGAGTGGTGCACTATGGTACTGTTCTGTTTCAAATCCATGCACCCATTTCTACAAGTTGTACGACAATGTTTCAGCATTTTAGACGGATGTTGCACCTTTACACCATAGATGTTGCACCCAATGGATACCAATTCTTCAAACGGCCATAACTGTTGGCTTGTTTATAGTTGCGAGAGCCATAACCAGTCAAAACGAAGCTCTCTTTGAGTTTTATAGCTTTCACAGCTTTAAGTCGTCAGTGGATAGTTTGATACCCAAAAAGGCTAACTGAACCGCAATCGGGTCTCGAAAGTTTTCACCCTTCGTTTTTTTGTTACGTGCGTTATTACGTTAAAACGGGATCACCGTGGTTGGTCTATGATTTATCATCGCTAGAGACTGGTGCCCCGTGGTACAGTTTCGTTTCAAATTCATACACCAATTTCTACAAGCCGTAAGACACTTTTTTGGCATTTTGGACGGATGTTGTACCTTGCACCGCAGATGTTGCACCCTATGGATGCCGATTTTTTGGACGGCCATAACTGTAGGCCCATTTAGAGTTACAGGAGCCGTAACCAGTCAAAACGAAGCTCATTGTGATTTCTACACCATTGACTGCTTTAAGGCGTTAATGGATATTTTCATACCCCAAAAAGGCTATCCGAACATCAATCAGATCTCAAAAGTTTTTCACCCTTCGTTTTTTCGTCACATGCATTTTTACGTTAAAACAGGATCACCATGGCTGGTCTTCGATATACCATCGCTGGAGAGTGGCGCACTATGGTACTGTTCCGTTTCAAATCCATGCACCTATTGTGAGAAATGCGGATTACGAATCTTAAGGCTAAGATTAACACTAGAGGGGGGTGAATAGTGTTAATAAAAAGTTACTAAATCTTTTATAATTTATGTTAATTTAGACATAAAAGTATGCAATATACAGACACAGATATGATCATAGAAACAATCACAGATGTAGAAATAAAATAAAAATAGTAAAGGAAAGAAAACACCAGATTTTATACTGGTTCGGAGTTACCCTACATTCTGTCCTGCAACACAAGTATGGATTTCCTTTCAAAAGCAATTGTACAATTACACCCTCGGCTTCAAGGCTACGAGGTACACCGTCCAGAATTTCGATCCTTTGAGTGGAGATACTTGATTTCCGGGCCACAAGTTTACCAATTGATTTACCAAGGCTACAATCACACCTTTTCACTTTTGATTGATTTCCAAGGCTACAATCACACCTTTTCTCGCTTAATAGATTACAAAGAAGTCTATAACCCTGCATTGAGATTCTTGTAGAGATAGTGATAGAGAATCAAACTAGAAGTAATCGAATATGATTCAATGTTGATTTCGGCAGGGTAATGATAAGAATATGTATCAAGGAATGAGGAAGAACAAGAGGAGTGAAAACCAGAAAATTATGATTAAAAATTCATTGAAACTGACCCCTATTTATAGAAGAACAACAGCCATGACCATTCATGAAGAGTTATGGAGAATAGACACTTCTTTTGAAATTTGAATTTCTGAATCAAACTGTCACCATGTCGACATGGTCATGCTAGGCATGTCGACATCCCAAAGGATTTTTTGGTGTTTTTGATTTTCTTTGAAAATAACCTTTATCTTATATAAAAACTATTTTAAACTTTATAAATATACTTGACTATAGTTAAAATTCATAAGTAAATATAAAAAATAATATACATAGATTTTAACTATAATTTTATATTTAAATCTAAGTATGAACATTTAAAAGTTAAATATATTATTTAAGAAGATAGTTTAAAACCAGGAGTAATTTGACTTTGAAAATAAAGATGTTTTCGAGGCTAAAATTATTTAAAATCAGGATCGAGGGTTTTGAATCTTTTAAAAGGAAAGTTTTGAAAACATTTTGAAAATAGGATATAATTTTGAAAAATCATTTTGAATAAAAGTTAGTGGATACAAAACAATTTTCCACTAGATTTTTCGTAGGTTCCATCCTACTTAGGGTTCCATCCCTTTAACGGGCTCGAAGTGGATTCCATTCCACGAATAAATTGGATTTTAAGATGCCAGTGCTTTTCTACGAGTTTTAAAAAATTCATAATAATAATAATAAATACTTATCCTTGAAATCTTGAACTCTTGATAGTCTCGATACTCGTGACTCTTCTATCTTGATATCTTGAATCTCTATACTGTACAATCTTTATTCTTAGTACCTGCATGGTTAAATCCTGCATATACATATATATCTAAACTTATAATGTTAGTATTTATATTTTATAATCTATTCTAAGGTTTTTTTGTCATCAAAGCCATCATCTCACGGACTAACAATCTCCTCCTTTTTAACGATGACAACCTTTGTTTATAAAATATTATTTCTATACTAATAACTCCCCCTAAAACTAACAACTCCCCCTTAATCTATACCTAACTACCCTATTTTATATTTCTCCCCTTTTGTCGTCAACAAAAACTTACTCCCCTCATTCTTGGACTTCAATACCTGTTTTGATAAACTATACAACGGAATATATAGAGTAGGAAATAATTATACTTCTAAGCATGATACCTAATTTAAAGATTATACACATTTCAATGTACATATATATATATATATATGTTTTACACACTAATCTTCAAATCAATAAGAAATCAATTCACACAAAGTATTAGTTCAAACCAAATCAATTCAATCAAATCAAACAAAGTAAATAAAAAATCAAACGTTACGTGGAACTTCCACCCATCCTTCTTCTCCAAAGATTGGATCTGCCTTAATAGCATCCCAATTATCATTGTCATTGGTGAGAGAGACAGGAGGATGTGCTTCATTATCATCCTTGTGCAGAGAGGAGATCATCCATCGCATCGCATCGAAGCGCCTTTCTTGTTCCTTTATCATCTGCATTTGACTTAATTCTAAATGACGCTGGTTTCGTAGAATAAATGAGAGAATATTCTTGAACGAATTAAGAGTTTCTTCAAGATTTTCTGATAAATTGTGAATAGGATTAGCCATAGTTGAATTTGTGAAAGAAATGGAGGATATAGATGATAAGAAATAAATTTCGTTGAAGAATTCTGGAAGAAACAGGTATATATAGGTGTAGAAATTCGTTTGAATTGAATAGACATGTGGTAGTTATTCAAATTTCAAATTCAAAATCAATTGCCATTTCTGAGCAGTACATGTCGACATGATCACATAGAGGATGTCGACATGGGTTAGTGAAATGCTATGACTAATTTGATTTTGTGAATAATTATGTGAATGTGTGTGTGTGTGTATATATATATATATATATATATATATATATATATATATATATACTAACATTTATTCTAGAGATAAGATTAGGTAGATAACAAAAAGAAAATTTCATTTCATTGCATACTACGATAATACAATGATTAAGCATACAACAAACTACATGAACATTCGAAATAAAGCAAACTAAAAAAAATACAACAAGATACGAAAGGATAAAACTAGTTAGAGGATGAAGATGATGAAGATAGTCCAAGTTTCTTGCTGACTTTGGACAAGAACTTGTTCATCTTCGAAGAAATGTAATCCACTTTTTTACTAACGGATCATTTTAGAATCCGTTGATTCTCCACAATTATCTTTTGGCTTTTGAGAAGGGTTTTGTTGGATGGATTGAAAGGATATTCAATTCTTTCCAAAGGCGTTTCACCTTCTTCTTCTTCTTCAACTTCCTCTTCTTCCATTTCCTCATGGGCCAAATGCTCTTCCTTTTCGGTAAGTGTCTCATAAGGTTGGAAAACAAATGGAATTTTCATAAGCGAAATGTTGGAATGATTGAAAACATTTCTAGAAACAAATTCTTCGCCTTTAAAATCCACTCCAAAATAGTTAAAAATCCGAGTGAGATAAATTCTATGGTATAAAGTATTCTCACACATTTCAAGATCTTTAGGACGAAGTTCATCTAAAATAATTTGCACCCAATTTATGTCATAGTTTTCAAAAACAGAAAAAAGAGCTTTGCAAACTTTTGAAGCAGGATTGTTAAAATTTTCCGATCTTGGGGTCAAAGTATGTTGCAAAAGAAGATAACAATTCTTGCTTTTGGTCGAAAATTTCTATTTCTAAAATCAAAATCATCATCTCTTTCGAAAATGTGATGAAATGTCTCACGATCATGTTCATCGATTTTAAAGTTAGAAAGATCCATTCCCGAACTCTTGCAATTGAGAATGGTACCCAAAAGATCACAATTCAAAACAATTTGAATGCCTTTGACACTACTCCAAATTTCATCTTCATTTCCAACATAAAATCCGCGATTTAAATTCACATAGAAAATTTTGACAAGATTAGGATAGCAAACAAAATCATTTTGAGAAGCATCAATAAGACTAAGAACATCATTGTTTGCAAAAAGAGAATCAATCTCATAAGAAGAAAAATCTTGAAAAATAGCAAATTTTCCAGGATGGACTTTGGCATAGTTAGCATAATTGATGTATGCTTTAATTGCCTCCGGGTCATTGAATAATTGCTCTTTGATTTTTCTGGAAATTCTCATGGTTGAGGGGTTGCTTGAAGAAGCCATTAGAGTAAAGAGTAGAGAGCTTGAAGTTATGAAGAGAGAGTTTGAATTTGAAAATGAAAGTGAAAAGATATGATAAAAGATAGTGAATAAATAGATTCTTAAAGGACATATTCTTTGGTCAAAATGTATCTTTTTAGAGAATTGAATGAAGTGAAAAGGTGGAGGGAAATTCAAACATTTGAATTCAAATTTTGAAATTCAAATTCAGGTAGCCATGTCGACATCATGGTAGGGACCATGTCGACATGTTCTTTTGAATTTTCATGAATTGATTTTTCCTAAGATCTCTAATATATATTATTATTATTAATGTCTATTATATATTTCCGAAATATTATTATACTTATAATATATTTCAGAAAGTACAAAAAAAATAAAAAAAATAAAAAAAAATAAAAAATAGAAAATAAAATTTAAAATTCAAACAACACACCAGTTCAAAATCAACCAATCAAACAATCAAGCAACTAATCTTAAGCAAGCAATTTCAACCAATTGTATTGTAAACGTGTACCTTTTTCTGAGTCTGTTTCTTTGAATTCGTCGGAGTCGTGAACAGTTGTGTAACACAAATTCGAATTATCCGTCTTCTGATCATCATCACTTGAGGACGAGTCTGAGTCATCTAGAGTAGCAGTAAATGCACACTTCCGTTTCTTTGCTGGTTCATTGTTCATAGGAGGATTCTGCCTTTCTGGATATGGACAGTCTCTTTTGAGTGGCCTGGTTTATCACAGTTGTAACACTTGTCATTATTTGGCACTATATTCTGATTTTCAGAATTCTTATAGTTGTTTCTCTTGAGATTATTCATCTTTCTGTATTTCAGGAATCTCCTAAAATTTCTGGTCATAAAGGCAATCTCCTCATCAATATCGCTGTTTGAGTTTGATCATCGGTCAATGCATTGAATGCCATTGATTTCTTTTCAGATGCTTTACTTTCTCTTCTCTCGATCATTTGAACTTCATACGACATTAAATTTCCAATTAATTCTTCTATTCAAAATACTGATGCCATTTGCCTCTTCGATCGCAAGTGTCTTTTAATCCCACTATGGAATTAGAGAATTTAAAAATTTTCCGACTTGATCTTCTTCAGAAAATTCCTTTCCCAAAGATATTAGAGAATGCACAATATCCTGAAATCTACTATACATATCTGAAATAGACTCATTAGCATTGATTTTAAATAACTGAAACTGATTTGTGAGCATGAAAGTTTTGGT
Organism: Allium cepa; assembly: GCA_030765085.1. Taxonomy (NCBI): domain Eukaryota; kingdom Viridiplantae; phylum Streptophyta; class Magnoliopsida; order Asparagales; family Amaryllidaceae; genus Allium; species Allium cepa. The sequence continues at coordinate 382,524,357 of CM060929.1, read as the reverse complement.
CTGTTTAACTTTGCTTGTTCCTTCGTGAGTAACTTGCAAAGTTTTCCATATTTCATATGCAAACATACAAACTGACACTCTATTGAATTCATTTCTATCTAGTGAACAAAATAGAATATTCATTGCCTTAGAATTATTTTGTGCAACAGTCTTTTGCTCAGCAGTCCACTGTGCAAAATCAATTGTGGGTGTAGAATATTCAGTTTATGTGATATTCCAAGTGTCTAATCTTATGATTGTAAATATATTTTCATCCTACATGCCCAATATGCATAGTTACTTCCATTAAAAAGTGGTGGTCTGACAGTAGACTGACCCTCTACAAATGAACTAGTGACAAGGATACTAGTGTTAATAACAGTACTAGTGTTGGTAGCCATTTTGAAATTTTTTTCAAAAATCAGATTATGAAACTTTGAAAACCTTGCTCTGATACCAATTGTGAGAAATGCGAATTATAGATCTTAAGGCTAAGATTAACAATAGAGGTGGGTGAATAGTGTTAATAAAGAATTACTAAATCTTTTTTAATTTATGTTAATTTAGACACAAAAGTATGCAATATATAGACATAGATATGATCACAGAAATAATCACAGATGCAGAAATAAAATAAAAGCAGTAAAGGAAAGAACACACCGAATTTTATACTGGTTCGGAGTTACCCTACATCCAGTCCCGCAACACAAGTACGGATTTCCTTTCAAAAGCAATTGTACAATTACACCCTTGGTTTCAAGGCTACGAGGTACACCCTCCAGAATTTCGATCCTCTGGGTAGAGATACTTGATTTCCAGGCCACAAGTTTACCAAATTGATTTACCAAGGCTACAATCACACCTTTTCCCTTTTGATTGATTTCCAAGGCTACAATCACACCTTTTCTCGCTTAATAGATTACAAAGAAGTCTATAACTCTGAATAACACTAAGTATCTTGTAGAGATAGTGATAGAGAATCAAACTAGAAGTAATCGAATATGATTCAATGTTGATTTCGGTAGAGTAATGATAAGAATATGTATTAAGAAATGAGGAAGAAGAAAAGGAGTAAAAACCAGAAAATTATGATTAAAAATTCATTGAAACTGATCCCTATTTATAGAAGAACGACAGCCATGACCATTCATGAAGAGTTATGGACAATAGACACTTCTTTTGAAATTTGAATTTTTGAATCAAACTGTCACCATGTCTACATGGTCATGCCAGGCATGTCGACATCCCGAAGGATTTTTTCGTGTTTTCGATTTTATTTGAAAATAACCTTTATCTTATATAAAACTATTTTAAACTTTATAAATATACTTGACTATAGTTAAAATTCATAAGTAAATATAAAGAATTATATATATAGATTTTAATTATAATTTTATATTTAAATCTAAGTATAAATATTTAAAAGTTAAATATATTATTTAAAAAGATAGTTTAAAATCAGGAGTAATTTGACTTTGAAAATAAAGATGTTTTCGAGGCTAAAATTATGTAAAATCATAATCGAGGGTTTTGAATCTTTTAAAAAGAAAGTTTTGAAAACATTTTGAAAACATGATATAATTTAGAAAAATCATTTTGAATAAAGGTTAGCGGGTGCAAAAAAATGTTCCACTAGATTTTTCGTAGGTTCCATCCTACTTAGGGTTCCATCCCTTTAACGGGCTTGAAGTGGATTCCATTCCACGAATAAATTGGATTTTAAGATGTCAATGCTTTTCTACGAGTTTTAACAAAAATTACTAATAATAATAAAAAATACTTATCCTTGAAATCTTGAAATCTTGATAGTCTCGATACTCATGAGTCTTCTATCTTGATATTTTATCTTGATATCTTGAATCTCTATACTGTACAGTCTTCATTCTTAGTACCTGCATGGTTAAATCATGGAGATACATATATATCTAAACTTATAATGTTAGTATTCATATTTTAAATCCATTCTAAGGTTGTTGTCATCAAAACCATCATCTCACGGACTAACACCTATTTCTACAAGTCGTATGACACTGTTTCGGCATTTTGGACGGATGTTGCACCATGCACCGCATATGTTGCACGCTATGGATATGAATTCTTCGTACGGCCATAACTAATGGCTCATTTAGAGTTACGGGAGCCATAACCAGTCGAAACGATCTCTCTGTGAGTTCTGTGGCCTTTACAGCTTTGAGCCGTCAATGGATAGTTTCACACCCAAAAAAGGCTATTCGAACCTCAATCGGGCCTCGGAATTTTTTCGCCCTTCGTTTTTCGTCACGTGCATTTTTACGTTAAAACGGGATCACCGTGGCTGGTCTTCGATTTACCATTGCTGGAGAGTGGTTCATCATGGTACTTTTCCATTTCAAATCCTTGCACCCATTTCTACAAGTCGTGCAGTACTGTTTCGGCATTTTGGACGTATGTCGCACCTTGCATCGCAGATGTTGCAACCTATGGATACCGATTCTTTGAATGGCCATAAGTAATGGCTCATTTAGAGTTACCGAAGCCATAACCAGTCAAAACGAAGCTTTCTGTGAGTTCTATGGCTTTGACGGCTTTAGCCTTCGATGGATAGTTTCATACCCAAAAGAGGCAAATTGAACCTCAATCGGGCCTCGGAAGTTTTTCACCCTTCGTTTTTTCGTCATGTGCATTTTTACGTTGAAACAGGATCACCGTGGCTAGTCTTCAATTTACCATCACTGGAGAGTGGTGCACCATGGTACTGTTCCATTTCAAATCCATGTGTCCATTTCCACAAGTCGTACGACATTGTTTCAGCATTTCGAACGGATGTTGCACCTTGCACTGCAAATGTTGCACCCTATGGATATCGATTCTTCGGACAGCCATAACTGTTGGCTCGTTTAGAGTTACGGAAGCCATAACCATTCAGTCAAAACGAAGCTCCCTGTGAGTTCTACGGGTAGTTCATGCCCAAATAAGTCTATCCGAATCTAAATTGGGTCTCGAAAGTTTTTCACCCGTCTTTTTTTCGTCGCGTGCATTTTTACGTTTAAACGGAATCATCGTGGCTAGTCTTCAATTTACCATCGCTGGAGAGTGGTGGACCATGGTACTGTTCCATTTCAAATCCATGCATCCATTTCTACAAGTCGTACGACACTGTTTCGGCATTTTGGATGGATGTTGCACCGTGCACCGCAGATGTTGCACCCTATGGATACCGATTCCTCGAACGGCTATAACTGTTGGCTCATTTAGAGTTAGGAGATCCATAACCAGTCAAACTGAAGCTCTCTGTGATTTCCACGGCTTTGACTGCTTTCAGCCATCAATGGATAATTTCATACCAAAAAAATGCTATCCGAACCTCCATCGGGCCTCGCAAGTTTTTCACCCTTCGTTTTTTCGTCGCGTGCATTTTTATGTTAAAATGGGATCACCGTGGATGGTCTTTGATTACTATCGCTGGAGAGTGGTGCACCACGGTACTGTTCCATTTCAAATCCATGCACCCATTTCTACAAGTCGTACGACACTGTTTCAGCATTTCGGATGGATGTTGCACCTTACACCGTAGATGTTGCATCCTATGGATACCGATTCTTCGGTCGACCATAACCGTTGGCTCATTTAGAGTTAGGGCACTGTTTTTGCATTTTGGAAGAATGTTGCACCTTGCACCGTAGATGTTGCACCCTACGGATACCGATTCTTCGGACGACCGTAACTGTTAGCTCGTTTAGAATTACGGGAGCCATAACTAGTCAAAACAAAGTTCTCTATGAGTTCTATGGCTTTGACAAGTCGCTAATGGATAGTTTCATACCCAAAAAAGGCTGTCCAAACCTCAACCGGGCCTCGAAAGTTTTTCACCCTTCGTTTTTCGTCACGTGCATTTTTACGTTAAAACGGGATCACCGTGGCTGGTCTTCGACATACCAACACTGAAGAGTGTTGCACCATGGTACTATTCTGTTTCAAATCCATGCACCCATTTCTACAAGTCGTACATCACTGTTTTGGTATTTTGGATGGATGTTGCACCTTGCACCGCAGATGTTGCACCCTATAGATACCGATTCTTCGGATGGCCGTAACTGTTGGCTCGTTCAGAGTTACGAGAGCCATATCCCGCCAAAATGAAGCTCTCCGTGATTTCTGCGGCTATGATAGCTTTAAGCCGTCGATGGATAGTTTCATACCAAAAAAAGGCTATCCGGACCTCAATCGGGCATCGGAAGTTTTTCACCCTTTGTTTTTTTGTCACGTGCACTTTTACGTTAAAGCAGGAACACCATGGCTGGTCTTCGATTTACCGTCGCTCGAGAGTTCTGCAACGTGGTACTGTTTCAAATCCATTCACCCATTTCTACAAGTTGTATGACACTCTTTCGGCATTTTGGACGGATGTTGCACCTTGCACCTCAGATGTTGCATCCTTTGGATACCGATTCTTCGGATGGCCATAACTGTTGGCTCGTTTAGAGTTACGGGAGCCATATCCAAAAAAAACGAAGCTCTCTGTGAGTTCTACGGCTTTGATAGCTTTAAGCCGTCAAAGGATATTTTCATACCCAAAAAAAAGCTATCCGAACCTCAATCGGGCCTCCGAAGATTTCCATCCTTCGTTTTTTCGTCACGTGCATTTTTACGTTAAAAAGGGATCACCGTTGCTGGTCCTCAGTTTACCATCGCTAGAGAGTGGTGCATCATGGTACTGTTCTATTTCAAATCCGTGCACCCATTTCTATAGGTCGTACGGCACTGTTTCGGCATTTTAGACGGATGTTGCAACTTGCACCGCAGATGTTGCAACCAATGGATACCGATTCTTCGGCCGGCTATAACCGTTGGCTCGTTTAGAGTTACGGGAGCCATAGCCAGTCAACATGAAGCTCTCTGTGAATTCTATGGCTTTGGTAGCTATAAGCCATCAATGGATGGTTTCATAGCCAAAAAATGTTATCCGAACCTCAATCGGGCCTCAGAAATTTTTCACCCTTCGTATTTTCGTCACATGCATTTTTACGTCAAAATGGGATCACCGTGGCTGGTCCTTGACATACCATCACTAGAGAGTGGTGCACCATGGTACTATTCCATTTCAAGCCCATGCACCCAAATCTATAAGTCGTACGACACTGTTTTGGCATTTTGGACGGATGTTGCACCTTGCACCACAGATGTTGCACCTTATGGTTACCGATTCTTCGGATGGCCATAACTGTTGGCTCGTTTAGTATTACGGGAGCCATAACCATTCAAAATGAAGCTCTCTGTGACTTCTATGGCTTTGAAGGCTTTCAACTGTCAATGGATAGTTTCATAACTAAAAAAGGCTATCCGAACCTCAATAGGGCTTCGAAGTTTTTCACCCTTCGTTTTTTCGTCTTGTGCATTTTTACGTTAAAACGGGATCACCGTGGCTGATCTTTGATTTACCATCACCGGAGAGTTGTGCACCATAGTCAATTTCAAATCCATGCACCCATTTCTGCAAGTCGTACGGCAATGTTTCGGCATTTTGGACGGATGTTGCGCCTTGCACTGCAGATGTTGCACTATATGGATACCGATTCTTCGGACGGCCATAACTGTTGGCTCGTTTAAAGTTACGGGAGCCATAACCAGTCAAAACAAAGCTCTCTGTGAATTATATGGGTTTAACAGCTTTAAGCCGTCAATGGGTAGTTTCATACCCAAAAAAGGCTATCCGAACCTCAATCAAGCCTCAAACATTTTTCACCCTTTTTTCGTCATGTGCATTTTTACGTTAAAACGGGATCACCATGGCTGGTCTTCGATTTACCATCGCTGGAGATTGGTGCACCATGGTACAGTCCGTTTCAAATCCATGCATCCATTTTTATAAGTCGTACGACACTATTTTGGCATTTTGGACGAATGTTGCACCCTACGGATACCGATTCTTCGAACGACCATTACTTTTGGCTCTTTTAGATTTTGAAAGCCATAACCCACTAAAATGAAGCTGTCAGTGAGTTCTACGGCTTTCACAGCTTCAAGCCGTCAATGGATAGTTTCATACCCAAAAAAGTCTATCCGTACCTCAATCGGGCCTCTGAAGTTTTTTACCCTTCGTTTTTTGTCACGTGCATTTTTACGTTAAAAAGAGATCACCGTGGCTGGTCTTCGATTTACCATCACTGGAGAGTGGTGCACCATGATACAATTCCGTTTCAAATCCATGCACCCATTTCTACAAGTCGTACTATACCGTTTCGGCACTTTGGACGTTTACTCCACCTTGCACCGCAGACGTTGCATCTTATGGATACCGATTCTTCGGACGGCCATAATTGTTGGCTCATTTAGAGTTACGGGAGCCATAACCAGTCAGAACAAAGCTCTATGTGAGTTCTACGGCTTTGATGGCTTTTGTATGGTTTCATACCCAAAAAAGGCTATTCGAACCCAAATCAAGCCTAGGAAGTCTTTTACCCTTCGTTTTTTCATCATGTACATTTTACTTTAAAACGGGATCACAATGGTTAGTCAAGATTTACCATCGCTGTAGAGTGAGACACCATGGTACTATTCCGTGTCAAATCAATGCACCCATTTCTATAAGTCGTATGGCACTATTTCGGCCTTTTGGATGGATGTTGCACCTTGCACCGCAGATGCTGCACCCCGTGGATACCAATTCTTCGGACGGTCATAACTGTTAACTCATTTACAATTATGGAAGCCATAATCCGTATAAACGAAACTCTCCATTAGTTCTACGGCTTTGACAGCTTTAAGCCGTCAATGGATAGTTTCAAACCTAAAAAAGGCTATCCAAATCTCAATCGGGCCTTGGAAGTTTTCACCCTTCGTTTTTTCACCACGTGCATTTTTGCATTAAAAAAGGATCACCATGGCTGGTCTTCGATTTACCATCGCTAAAGAGTGGTGCACCATGGTACCATTCTGTTTCAAATCCATACGCCCATTTTTACAAGTCGTACGGCTCTGTTTCGACACTTTGGATGGATGTTGCACCTTGCACCGCATATGTTGCATCTTATGGATAATGATTCTTCGAACGACCATAACTGTTGGCTCGTTTAGAGTTACAGGAACCATAAGTAGTCAAAGCGAAGCTCTCTGTGAGTTCTACTGCTTTGAGGCCTTTAGATAATTTCTTACCCAATAAACGCTATCCGAACCTCAAACGGGCCTTGGAAGTTTTTAACCCTTCGTTTTTTTATCACGTTCATTTTTACGTTAAAACGGGATCATCGTGGCTGGTCTTCAATTTACCATCGCTGGAGAGTGGTGCACGATGGTACAGTTCCGTTTCAAATCCATGCACCCATTTCTATAAGTCGTAAGGCACTATTTCGGAATTTTGGACGAATGTTGCACCTTGCATCACAGATGTTGCACCCTATGGATACTGATTCTTCGGACGACAACAACCGTTGGCTCGTTTAGAGTTACGAGAGCCATAACCAGTCAAAATGAAGCTCACTGTGAGTTTTATGGCTTTGACGGCTTTAAGCCGTCAATGGATAGTTTCATACCCAAAAAAACCTATCCGAACCTTAATCGGGATTTAGATATTTTTTCACCCATCGATTTTTCGTCACGTGCATTTTTGCGTTAAAAAAGGGGATCACCATGGCCGGTCTTCGATTTACCATCGTTGGAGAGTTGTGCACGATGGTACTGTTCTGTTTCAAATCCATGCATCCATTTCTACAAGTCGTACGGTACTGCTTCGGCATTTTGGACGGATGGTTCAATTGCACCGCAGATGTTGCACCCTATGGATATCGATTCTTCGGATGGAAAAAACTTTTGGCCGTTTAGAGTTACAGGAGCCATAACCAGTCAAAATGAAGCTTCGTGTGAGTTCTATGGCTTTGATAGATTTAAGCCGTCAATGGATTATTTCATGCCCAAGAAAGGCTATCCGAATCTCAATCAGGCCTTGGAAGTTTTTCACCCTTCGTTTTTTCGTCATGCGCATTTTTACGTTAAAACGGGATCACTGAGTCTGGTTTTCGATTTATCATCGCCGGAGAGTAATGCACCATGGTACTATTCCATTTCAAATCCATGCACCCATTTCTAAAAGTCGCACGGCACTGTTTTGGCATCTTTGACGGATACTGCACCTTGCACCATAGATGTTGCACCCTATGGATACTGATTCTTCAGATGGCCATTACTGTTGGCTCGTTTAGAGTTACAGGAGCCATAACAAGTCAAAACGAAGCTCTCTGTGATTTCTACGGCTTTGATGGTGTTAAACTATCAATGGATAGTTTCATACCCAAAAAAGGCTATTCAAACCACAATCGGGCCTCGAAAATTTTTCACCTTTCGTTTTTTCGTCACGTGCATTTTTACGTTAAAATGGGATCACCGTGGCTGGTCTTCGATTTACTATCGCTAAAGAGTGGTGCACCATGGTACTGTTCCGTTACAAATCAATGCACCAATTTGTACAAACGACACTATTTCGGCATTTTGGACGGATGTTGCACCATGCACCGTAGATGTTGCACGCTATGGATATGGATTCTTCGTACGGCCATAACTAATGGCTCATTTAGAATTACGGGAGCCATAACCAGTCGAAACGAATCTCTCTGTGAGTTCTACGGCCTTTATGGCTTTGAGCCGTCAATGGATAGTTTCATACCCAAAAAAGGCTATTCGAACCTCAATCGGGCCTCGGAAGTTTTTCGCCCATCGTTTTTTCGTCACGTGCATTTTTACGTTAAAACGGGATCACCGTAGCTGGTCTTCGATTTACCATCGCTGGAGAGCTGTGCACCATGGTACTGTTCCATTTCAAAACCAGGCACCCATTCCTACAAGTCATACGACACTGTTTCAGCATTTTGGATGGATGATGCACCTTGCACCGTAGATGTTGAACCCTAGGATGCTGATTCTTCTGATGGCCATAACTGTTGGCTCTTTTAGGGTTATGGGAGTTATAACCTGTCCAAACGAAGCCCTCAGTGAGTTTTACGGCTTTGACAACTTTAATCCATCAATGGATAGTGTCATACCCAAAAAAGGCTATCCGAACCTCAATTGGGCGTCAAAAGTTTTCACCCTTTGTTTTTTCGTCACGTGCGTTTTTATATTAAAACGGGATCACTGTGGCTGATCTTCGATTTACCATAGCTGGAGAGTGGTGCACCATGGTACTGTTCCATTACGAATCCATGAAGCCATTTCTATAAGTCGTACGGCACTATTTCGGTATTTTGGACGAATGTTGCACCATGCACCGTAGATGTTGCATCCTATGGAACCGATTCTTCGGACGGCCATAACCGCCGGCTCGTTTAGAGTTACAGGAGCCATAACCTGTCAAAATGAAACTCTCTATGATTACTACGGCTTTGACAGCTTTAAGCCGTCAATGGATAGTTTCATACCTAGAAAAGGCTATCCGAACCTCAATCGCGCCTCGGAAGTTTTTCACCCTTCGTCTTTTCGTCACGTGCATTTTTACGTTAAAACGGGATCATCATGGCTAGTCTTCAATTTACAATCGCTAAAGAGTGGTGCACCATGGTATTATTCCGTTTCAAATGCATGCACCCATTTCTACAAGTCGTACGACAATGTTTCGGCATTTTGGACGCATGTTGCACCTTGCACCGTAGATGTGGCACCCTATGGATACCGATTCTTTGGTCGACCATAACTATTGGCTCATTAAGAGTTACAGGAGCCATAAAAAGTCAAACGAAGCACTCTGTGAGTTCTACAGTTTTGAAAGGTTTAATCCGTCAATGGATAGTTTCATACCCAAAATAGGCTATCCGAACCTCAATCGGGCCTCGGAAGTTTTTCACCCTTCGTTTTTTCGTCATGTGCATTTTTACGTTTAAAACAAATCACCGTGGCTGGTCTTCGATTCACCATCGCTGGAGAGTAGTGCACCATGGTACTGTTCCGTTTCAAATCCATGCACCTATTTCTACAAGTTGTACGGTACTGTTTTGGCATTTTGGACGGATGTTGCGCCTTGCACCGCAGATGCTGCATCCTATGGATACAGATTCTTTGGACGGCCATAACTGTTGGCACGTTTAGAAGTTTTTACCATTTGTTTTTTCATCACATGCAATTTTTACATTAAAATGGGATCACTATGGCTGGTCTTCGATTTATCATCGCTGGAGAGTGGTGAACCATAATATTTTTCCGTTTCAAACCATGCATCCATTTCTACAAGTCGTACAGCACTATTTCGGTATTTTGGTAGTATGTTGTACCTTGCACAAAAGATGTTGCATTCTATGGATACCGATTCTTCGAAAGGCCTCGTTTAGAGTTACAGGAGCCGTAACCAGTCAAAACGAAGCTTTCTGTGACTTCTACGGCTTTGACAGCTTTAAGTCATCAATGGATAGTTTCAAACCCAAAAAAGGCTATCCGAACCTCAATCGGGCCTCGGAAGTATTTCACCCTTCGTTTTTTCGTCACTTGCATTTTTACGTTAAAATGGGATCACTGTGGTTGGTCTTCGATTTACCATCGCTAAAGAGTGGTGCACCATGGTATTATTCCATTACAAATCCATGCACCCATTTTCTACAAGTCGTATGACACTGTTTCAGAGTTTTGGTCGGATGTTGCACCTTGCACTGTAGATGTTGCACCCTATGGATACTGATTCATCGGACAACCATAACTATTTGCTCGTTTAGATTTACGAGTGACATAACCAGTCAAAACGAAGCTCTCTGTTATTTCTACAGCTTTAAGCTGTCAATGGATACCCAAAAAAGGCTATCCGAACCTCTATCGGGACTCAGTAGTTTTACCCTTCGTTTTTTCGTCACGTGCGTTTTTACGTTGAAACCGGATCACCGCTGCTGGTCTTCAATTTACCATCGCTGGAGAGTGGTGCACCATGGTACTGTTCCATTTCAAATCCACGCACCCATTTCTACAAGTCGTATGGCACTGTTTCGGCATTTTGGACGGATGTTGCACCTCGCACAGCAGACGTTGCATCCTATGGTTATCGATTCTTCGGGCGACCATAACTTTTGGCTCGTTTAGGGTTAAGGGAGCAATAACCAGTCAAAACGAAGCTCTCTGTGAGTTCTACGGCTTTGATAGCTTAAAGCCATCATTGGATAGTTTCATACTCAAAAAAGGCTATCCGAACCTCACTCGGGCCTCGGAAGTTTTTCACCCTTCTTCGTCACCTGCATTTTTACGTCGGGATCACCGTGTTAAGTCTTCAATTTACCATTGGTCGAGAGTGGTGCATCATAGTACTGTCCCGTTTCAAATCCATGCACATATTTCTACAAGTCGTACGACATTGTTTCGGCATTTTGGACGGATGTTGCACCGTGCCCCGTAGATGTTGCATCCTATGGATACCGATTCTTCGGACGTCAATAACTATTTTCCTGGTTAGAGTTACGGAAGCCATAACCAGTCAAAATGAAGCTCTCTGTGAGTTTTATGGCTTTGACGACTTTAAGCCGTCAATGGATAGTTTCAGACCAAAAAAAGGCTATCCGAACCTCAATAGGGCTTCGAAAGATATTCACCCTTCATTTTTTCGTCACCTTCATTTTTATTGTTAAAACGGGATAACCGTGACTGGTCTTCGATATACGATCGCTGCAGAGTGGTGCACCATAGCACTGTTCCGTTTCAGATCCAGGCACCCATTTCTACAAGTCGTACGGTACTGCTTCGGTATTTTGGATGGATGTTGCACCTTGCACACTAGGTGTTGCACCCTGCACACTAGGTGTTGCACCCTATGAATACCGATTCTTCAGACGACCATAACTGTTCGCTCGTTTAGGGTTAAGTGAGCCATAACCAGTTGAAACGAAGTGCTCTATGAGTTATATGTCTTTGACAGCTTTAAGCTGTCAATGGATAGTTTTATACCCAAAAAAGGCTATCTGAACCAGACTCGGGTTTCAAAAGTTTTTCACCCTTCGTTTTTTCGTCATGTGCATTTTTACGTTAAAACCGGATCACCGTGGCTGGTCTTCAATTTACCATCGCTGGAGAGTGGTGCACCATGGTACTGTTCCATTTCAAATCCATATACCCATTTCTACAAGTCGTACATCACTGTTTTGGAATTTTGGACGGATGTTCACCATGCACCGCAGATGTCGCACCCGATGGATACCGATTCTTCGGATGGCCCTAAGTGTTGACTCGTTTAGAGTTATAGGAGCTTTAACCAGTCAAAATAAAACTCTCTGTAAGTTCTACGGCTTTAACAGCTTTAAGCCATCAACGGATAGTTTCATACCCAAAAAAGGCTATTTGAACCTCAATCGGGCCTCGAAAGTTTTTCACCCTTTGCTTTTTCGTCACGTGCATTTTTACGTTAAAACGGGATGACTGTGGCTTGTCTTCGATTTATGATCGCTAGAGAGTGGTGCACCATGATATTATTCCGTTTCAAATCCTTGCACCCATTTCTGTAAGTCGTACGGCACTGTTTCGACATTTTGGACGGATGTTGCACCTTGCACCATAGATGTCGCACCCTATGCATACAGATTCTTCGGACGACCATAATTATTGGCTTGTTTAGAGGTTACGGGAGCCATAACCAGTCAAAACGAAGCTCTCTATGATTTCTACTGCTTTGATAGCTTTAAGCCGTCAATGTATAGTTTCATACCCAAAAAAGGCTATCCAAACCTCTTATTGGGCCTCGGAAGTTTTTCACCCTTCGTTTTTTCGTCACGTGCATTATTAGGTTTAAACGGGATCACCATGGCTGGTCTTCGATTTACCATCACTGGCAGTGGTGCACCATGATACTGTTCCATTTCAAATCCATGCACCCATTTTTACAGGTCGTACGGCACAGTTTTGGAATTTTGGACGGATGTTGCACCTTGCACCGTAGATGTTGCATCCGATGGATACCGATTCTTCGGGCGACCATAACTGTTGGCTCGTTTAGAGTTATGAGAGCCTTAACTAGTCAAAACGAAGCGCTCTATGAGTTCTACGGCTTTGACAACTATAAGCCGTCAATGGATAGTTTCATACCCGAAAAAGGCTATCCGAACCTCAATCGGGCCTTGGAAGTTTTTATCCCTCGTTTTTTCGTCACGTGCATTTTTACGTTAAAACAGGATCACCCTGGCTGCTCTTCGATTTAACATCGTTGGAGAGTGGTGTACCATGGTACTGTCCGTTTTCAATCCATGCATCCATTTCTACAATTCGTACGACACTGTTTCGGCATTTTGGACGAATGTTGCACCTTGCACAGTAGATGTTTCACCTATGGATACTGATTCTTTGGACGGCCATAATTGTAGGATCGTTTAAGGTAAAGGGAGCCATAACCAATCAAAATGAAGTTCTCTGTGAGTATTACGACTTTAACAGCTTTAAGCCATCAATAGATAGTTTCATACCTAAAAAGCCTATTCGAACCTTAATCGGGCCTCGGAAGTTTTTCACCCTTCGTTTTTCCGTCACGTGCATTTTAACATTAAAATGGGATCAACGTGGCTGGTCTTTGATTTAAGATTGCTGGAGAGTGGTGCACCATGGTACTGTTCCGTTTCAAATCCATGCACCCATTTATACAAGTCGTACGCCACTGTTTTGGCATTTTGGACCGATGTTGCACCTTACACCGCAGATGTTGCACCCTATGGATACCGATTCTTCGGATGACCATAAGTATTGTTTCGTTTAGAGTTACGGAAGCCAAAACCAGCCAAACGAAGCTCTTTGTGAATTTTATGGTTTCGACAGGTTTAAGCCGTCAATAGATAGTTTCATACCTAAAAAAGGCTATACGAACCTAAATCGGATATTGGAAGTTTTTCACCCTTCTTTTTTTCGTCACGTGCATTTTTACGTTAAAAAGGGATCACCGTGGCTGGTGTTTGATTTACGATCGCTGGAGAGTGGTGTACCACGGTAATGTTCCATTTCAAATCCATGCACCCATTTTTACAAGTCGTACGAGACTATTTCAGCATTTTGGACGGATGTTGCACCTTGCACCGCAGATGTTGCACCTTACGTAGACCGATACTTCGGACGGCCATAACTGTTGGCTCGTTTAGAATTACGGGAGTCATAACCAGTCGAATGAAGCCCTCTGTGCGTTCTACGGCTTTGACAGCTTTAAGCCGTCATTGGATAGTTTCATACCTAAAAAAGGCTATCCGAACCTCAATAGGCTCTCGAATGTTTTTCACCTTTCATTTTTTTGCCGCATGCATTTTTACGTTAAAACAGAATCACCGTGGCTGGTCTTTGATTTACCATTGTTGGAGGATGGTGCACCATGGTACTGTTCCGTTACAAACCATGCATGTAACGACCCGTAAATTTTCGATAATTAAAAATAGCTAATTTAATAAGATTTCATGATTTAGTGTTAGAAAAAAATTTGTAAGTCGTTTGGAATAATAATAAATATTGAATCCATTGGGTATAATAGAGTAATTGATTGATAAGTAAAATCTATTTAAATCAAATATTGAATATTGAACAGGTAAAATGTTTAAATTAAATATTTAAAACTTATTGAATAATTGTAAAAGGAAAATAGTGTTCTAAATTGTGAATTGGTTTTAAAAGTTGAATCTTATAAGTTCAATTTCAATATTTCAAAAGATAATGAATTATTGGATAATCGAAATTGTTTAAATTCAATATTTGGAATTTATTGAATAATTTAATAACGGGAATTGAATAACTGTTTTAATAAAAATGGTTGTTCTATAATTTGAATTTGTTAAATTTTATAAGTTCGTTTTGAATATTTCAAAAGATAGTGATTTAAGAATAATCTAATTTGTTAAATTTAATATTACAAATGTTTGAATAATTAAATTCCGAATTTGATATGATTAATTTGATATTGAATTTTAATATATAAAAATAGAGTGAATAATTGAAATTTGATTTAATATGATTCAAATTGGTTTCCAAAGTGAATGTAAGTTATATGGGGATTATAATGGAGTTAATAAGATTTTAAAATTGGAATTTATTGGATAATTGAATAACGGGTTTAATACGATTAAAAATGATTTGTAAAATTTTATTTTATCATATTGGAGTTATAGTGATGTTATAGAACTTTTAAAACTGAATTTAAAATTTATTAGTGAAAATTGAATATTTTAATATTTAATTATGGACTGAAAAATAGCCAATTTTTGAACAATCTCAGAAATGGACGAAACTAGTTCCATTGGATCCATAATAGTTTGTTATTATCGGATTTCAATTTTCGTAGCAATCGGAGTTGTCGTTTGACCGTGGCAGCTCGAAACGCATCGAAATTGTTTTAATATTAATTTGGCGAGTTAAAATAGTCATTTTTCAAACAGTCTCGGATTTCGACGAAACCAGTTTCATCGGATCCGTAATATGATATTATTGTAAGATTTCTAATTTCGTGTCAATCGGATTTACCGTTTGTCCGGGGCAAGCCAAAACGCCTAGAAAATCGTTTTATCGATTTAATTTTAAATCGATCGTTTATTGCCGTAACTCGCACAGATGATCGAATTAGCTTTCGAAACCTATTCCATTGTGTCCGGAACGTGGGATAAATCCTAGAAACGCCGGTCACCGCGCGTAATTCGGAGTTTGGAAAAGCCGGATGATTAATATTCATCGTTTCCTATAAATAGTCCCTTTATTCACAAATTAAAAATAAAAAAGGGCTAGGGTTTTGTACAGCCGCCGCCCCTTATAACAACCAATGGCCGAAAATCTCCTTCCTTCCTCCTCAAATTTCTTCAAATCCGCTAACCGATTCGCGAAACCTTCAACTAGTAAAGTGTAGAGCACATCACGAACTACATATCCAACGGTAATGATCGTGAATGGGGCAAAGAATCAACGACAATAGGGGCGGGAACCATGGCCGTTCGGCCCCGTATTGCATGCTACAGGGAGGACCGAGCGGCACGTGGCTTCGGCCGATGGTAGTGCTCGTGTGGGCGCTTCCAACCAGGGTGGCCGATCATCTTCTCGTCGAGCGTAGGTCGTGCGGCTATTAGGGTTTTCATGCATGTATTGGGTTCGAACGAAAGTTCTCGGACCTGGGTAGATGTTGCATGCGTGCGGCCTGTTGGATGGGGGGGATGGAAATCTACAGCTTTGATGTGAGTTTGGGTTAAAATTTAAAAATAAAGTTTATATTAATTTATATAAAAATTTGTGTAAACTTATAAATGTCATAACTTGTTCGTACGAGGTCGGATCGTGACGAAACAAATTGCGTTGGATTCATTTTGTCGAATACTACGCTATGGAGCTGGATTGGAATCGTTTTGAGCTAGTGAAAATTTTGGGTAAAATCAAACGCTTGTTTAATTTTATTCGAAATAAAACGTTGGAACTACATTGAAATCAAGGTGAGTGTTTTATAACGCTTACAACGTACTGAATATCTTTATGCTAGTTAAATTTGACATTATGAAGTGTTATGAATTTTATTTGTCGTTGTTTGATAAATTTAATTGTCATATAGATTGTCATTTGAATTAACCGTTGAAAATTTAATTGACCGTTAAAATTGAAATCGAAACTGAATTGCGATAAAATTACCTGACATTGATAACTATGAAATTGCTATGAATTGTATTGTCTATTGGATGATTTATTCTGATGGATGCTATTGGTTGATATTTAAATGTTTGGATTTTTATTGCTTATATATACCCTGTTATGCATACATATGACACTATGACTGATTTAAGTGATATATATTCATCCCTGACATTTAATTGAAATAAATAATTACTTGGCCATAGGATAGAAAATTATATACGGATACCGAATTGGCTAAATTAATAATTTTCAAAATCGTCGATTCGAAATTTATTTAAATGTTTTGATTTAAAAGTATAGATAGAAATCAATTTATAGAAATCGAATATATCGAAAATTGAGTTTGGAAAGTTGAAATAAATTTTGGTTAAAAGAAATTGTTAAATAATTAAAGTGGAGACTTTGGAATTTAAAAATCGGGATATGATTGAATTTCAAAAATTAATTTGTTTAAAGATTTAACCTTAATTCGAGCTTTGAATATTACTAAGTAAAAGCGATATAAAATGATATTTTGAAATTGAGCTTGAAATTGAATCATATTTGTAATTGGGATTTAAATTTGAACATTGAAGGATAATTTTGTTAAGTGTTAAAAATTGATATTTTGGAAAAAATCAAGCTAAAAATCGATATAAACTGAAATTGAATAAATTAAAGGTGAATGTAAAATTGAATTAATTTGAAGTAAAAATTGACATTGATTTGAATTGAAATCAAAATTGAATCGGTAGAATGGAAATTTGAATTGATTTTAATTGGGAAGTTATAATTGAAATGGTTTGGGTTTGAAGCTGTTTATTTTGTTTTCCAAATTACTCAGTTATATAAATCACTTTTGAATACTTAAACTATTTTAATCTATTTTAATCTACTTAACCCAATTTAAATTATTTTAAACTAATTTATCTATTTTAAATCCATTTTAAAGATTTTAAGTATTTTTAAGTATTTTAATTATTTAAACTATTTTTAAACTACTTAAAACTATTTTCTAAAAATTCAAATAGGTAAATAGGGTGGAATGTTTATGTTTAAATCTTGAATGTAAATACGAATTGGTTTAAATGAAGTTGCAACCTAAATTGAAATTCGAAAGGATTTTGAAATCGAAATGAGATATTGAGGCGAAAAATGATTTTTGAAACGGAATCTTACATTTTGAATAGATACGATGATATTTGAACTGAATTTGATTTTCGAAGCGAATATGATATTTTGATATCAATTATGAATCGATTTGAAATAAAAAATAGCCATCAGTGTAATAATACGTAGTTATTAAAGAGACCGGGATCGGATATGGACACACTCTCTGTCGATACCGAAAACCACTTTAATAACTATTATACGCGGAGTGTTGATCCAGAATGAAGTGGATGGTTTGGTGAACGCGTTGACTGAAGAAAGAGAACGATATTGGATGACCCCTGACATGACTAAAACAGAAGCCGCGCCGGGCCATTGAGGTTCGCCACCTCTAGCGGACACACTTCTTTGATACCATATCTATTCCATTTGTGATTCGATTTGGGTGCACCTCTTGATTTGGGAGTGTTGTTTCGCGGTGTTGGGGTAGCTGCTGGCTATGTTTAACATCAGTCCGGATCATGCAACTACTAGTATCCTAGTTGGTATCACCTCATGTACCTTGTCATACTGATTACCCTATTCGCGACCACTACGTTATGTTTTGTGTTATACCTATGGGGTACCCTCTGATAACCACCGGTTTACGGTGGGGCTTACAGTGCTGTATAGACTATGGCATTATAAAAATGTGTTAATGGGGATTATGGTAACGCCTTAACGCTATTTTGATACTTTATATTACTGATAGGCATTATCTACTTAGCGTACATTACTACATAGTAGATAGTTTAACGAATCCTTAAGAGATGGAAAATCCCGTAACATCGCTTGAGTTATTGCACGCACGTTGACACTGGATATGAGATGTCAAACTCCGTAAACATCTCTGACGCCGTTACACTCATATTTATTTATGATTGATTTAACTTTCATAAGGATATTTTAGTCCTGACTCGAGTGTTTTGTCTTTTCATTACGCTCGGGTCAGTCCTGAGTTTTCAGATTTTTGAAGATCTATTCTGGAGGACGAAGTCGAAGATTTGGTATACTATTGCTATTATTACCCTTGCATCATGTTGTCTGTTGCATTATTTTATTGTTCTGTTGTATATGTATAACTCTGATAAATGTTGTATAAATAATTATCAAAGTATAGTAAACAGCTTCAGAACTGTTTATTTGACTATTATATTTTATCGTTCCGCTGCGAGATTCTGTATTGTTTCATTTCCTTTATTTCTGTTGAATATGCGCCTTGCGCTATATGATTTTTGTTTGATGATAATAAACATATATACATTCATTTAAATGTATTTGGTAATGTACTATTTTATTTTTTATAGAATAAATAAATATTTGTTGAACAAAATTAAATTACACAGAATTCGAATTTGAATTCAAACAGAACAAGTTAAACAGATTTTAAATTCAAACAGAAATTTTTATTCAAACAAATATTTATTACAACTTTGATTGTACAATTTCAAGCTCTCACTATACATATACAATTTTGACTACAATACATGACATTTCACATTTACATCACAACCTTACTACATATCACTCACACTCATATTTTTGTCTTCAACTATAATCCAGTTTGAATCCAGCATCTGAGTAATCTGCAAAAATATTTTCAAACGCAGTAAAATTGAAAGAGAAATATTTTTGAAATTTGAAAGAAACGATGGTTTTTGAAAACATTGTTTGCCTCGGTTATTTGGGTTGTTCGTCATCATTTTTGACTGTGCAGTATCTGTGCATATCAGTATTTTTATCAGGGACAGGTAACTATGAGTGGCTGCAGTACACACGTGTACATTCGTATACGTGTGCACTGCCTCGCCAACTCGTGTGCAAAAATCAAACAAAAGCACAGAAATCAAAAACAAGGTCAAACCCAAGATAGGTTCAACTCAAGGCAGTAGTGTATATGCACACAATCAAACTACAACACTGTACAAGTGCCACAAGCAACATCAACAAGCAGTGCAGACTCAAAGCACCACTGACCAGAATACAATGCAACAACACAGTCAACAATGCAACTCAGTGGCAAATGAGTACAACATGACCAAAAGTGTATGCAAACAGTCAAAGGCAAGACACAAGGAACAATGCAACACAGACCAAATGCTCAAGCCACCAAGATGACCAAGCAATGATCAGAGACCAGAAAGGTCAGAAGCACAGTGACAATTTTATGAAGACAAGTACACTTGAACAACAATGAACAAGTGTAGCATCTGTGTCAAAGAAAATGTCAACATAAAGTGTATGCAATTCAAAGTAATATATCAGCAAATACCAGCATCATCAAATCAACATGAATATCACAAGCATGCAACAGCAAGCATGTAACAGAGACCAAGCAAGGCATTGCAACTGCACAGCAACAGTGAATGGGGCAATGCACAAGACAGCGTACAACATCAACTACACAAAGCCAAGCATGATACAGGTGGACAGAAAACTGCAAGTTCATATGTACAGCAAGCTACAAGTTATGCAGAATCAAAGTGAACAAATGTCAATGAAAGCACAGCCTCAAACATGAGAAGACTAATATGCAGTGTACTGTAATACAACAGTGAGCACATTCATATGTACAAATGCAAAGAACAGTGGTGATGCAGTGCAATATCTTCAACAAGCAACTGAAGGCAACAAAACCAAGTGCAACTGTAAAACCAAAATTTCAAACATACAAAATACTCAATGCAAACCACAATGTCACCGCAAACAAGTGATGACACAAGCACTTACACAAGATTGCCACCAACATAGCAGCAAGTACATGAATGCAAACTACAGGCAGTTAAGAATATCAAGTCAATGGTACAAAGTTAAACCGAAACCATGGAATCGCATAAACAAACACGATGAAGCATACAGAATAAAATACAATGGCATTGCAAGAGTCACAAGACCATCAAGCAAAGAGCAAGTGCAAATCGAGCTCCAGAAATAACAAATGCAGACACAAATTTCAACAGTGCAGTGAAATGCAGTGGTATGCAGCAGAGAAAATATAAAAGCAATGGTGATGACCGAAGCTAATACAGAGTAGTGGATTCGCATACTCAAAATCAACAGTCGAAGATATGCGTGTGACAAAGTCAAATATCACAAATCAAGAAATCAATTCAAAGCCGTGTGAATCAAGTTACTAGAAATACGAAATTGACAAAGTCAGATTAATCCTCAGCATCAAAGCGTAATCGAACGGCAAAGCAAGAATTTTTGAAGCAATCAGTCGAACGCAAAAATAGGAAATCAAATCCTATTAAAACCCTAATCATCATCGGCATTTATTTCGATCGAGTTCAAGTATCAATTTAGAAAAGCAAAAGGAGACAGTACATACCGAATTCACAAGCATCGAACTCGATCGAGCAACTGCAAACAAGCAAAAGTCAACCATCAGAGAAGCAGCGAGCTAGGGCAACAAATCACAGATCAATTGAAGAAACCAAAGCCCTAATTGGAACAAAGAGCCGAAGCCCTAACTGGAACAAAAGGGAACGAAGCCCTAATCAGAACAAAGCCGCCATTATTTCTCACGAACGAGACAAATGAGGATCGGGTGAAATAAGGAAGTGGGCCGGTCTTAAAAATAAAAGGGGGTTTTGTTTAATTATAGGCTTTTATTAATATTGTTAATTAGTTTAGGGTTATTTTCTATTGTTCTTAATTATTGTTTTTATTTTACGAATCAAAGAGTTTAGGTAAATCACCACCTAGGTTTTAGGTTGTGTCTGATTGTCTATTTAGAGTTAGTTCAGTAAGCAGGGGTTGCGAGTTTGAAAAACTCTATAGGCGGTAGCAGGGTTTGCAAGTCTGTTAGAGTGTTTGTAAGCGTGATACTGTTTAATTCTAATAAAAATCTGGAAATGCAGCAGTAGGCAGGGGTTGCCGAAGCTGGGTAAATCTTGTGTGTGATTTACTTTTCAGTATATTTATTTCTGCAGTTTATTTTTGTGTTTAAATCAAGAAAATTTGCTATAACCCTATTCACCCCCCCCTCTAGGGTTAATCTAGATCCTACAAGTGGTATCAGAGCCCGGTATATTTTATTTTTTAACTCTAGAGTCATGAGTCTACAAAATAATGCTTTTTCTGAGGGGCAATCTATTGCTAGGCCACCCATGTTTAACGGGAACGATTATGCTTATTGGAAAGTTAGGATGGGTATCTATCTCAGTTCTGTTGATTATGAAGTTTGGGATATTATTGAAACTGGCTATAAACCCCCCACTATAATCGTTGGTGATACTGAGATTCCTAAACCTAAGGATAGGTGGGATGCTAACGATAAGAAATTGAAAACAACAAATGCTAAAGCCATGAATGCTTTGATATGTGCTCTTGATAAAAATGAATTTAATAGAATTTCTCATTGTACAACAGCATAGGAAATTTGGCACACTTTGGAGGTGACACACGAAGGAACTTCTCAAGTCAAGGAGTCTCGTCTAGCCCTATTCAGCAATGAATACGAAAACTTTGTGATGGACAAAGGCGAAAGCATAAAGGATATGTTTGGACGCTTTTCAACCTTGGTATACAACGCTAGAGCACTTGGGAAGGTATTCACTGAGATAGAGCTTGTGCGGAAGATACTACGAGTTTTACCAATGAACTTTGAGGCAAAAGTCACAGCAATTCAAGAATCGAAAGATCTGAGCAAACTAAGCATGGAGGAGTTGATTGGCAACTTGATGACATATGAGCTTGAGCTAAAAGCAAAGGAAGAACGCAACAACTTCGAACCAAAGAAGAAGACGATTGCCTTAAAGAGCAAAGAAGAAAGCGATGAAGAAGAAGAAGATCCAATTGAAGAGCTTGCAATGGCTGTCAATAATCTTAAAAAATGGTCAAGATTCAAGTCACGAAAGAAGAAAATAAGTGGTAATAAGTCAAAGAATTCTGACGATTCCGATAATGAATTGACATGCTATAACTGCAAGAAGCCTGGCCACTTCAAACAAAAATGTCCACTTCTCAAGAACAACAAAGGAAAGAAAAAGAAAAAGAAGGCCTTTGCAGCAACTTGGGATGATGAAGAAGGAGAGGAAGTTTCAAATAATAGCTCAGAGGAGGCTAACTTGTGTCTTATGTCAAAATCGGATTCAGAAGCAAGCTTAGAGGAATCTAGTGAGGTAAGTAACTATTCTTATAAAGAACTTGTTTCAATGTGTTGTGATTTAACTAAAATGATTGATACTCTTGAATCTAAAATTGAAAAACTAAAATCTGATAGGAGAGAACTTGTCCATGAAAATTCTAGGTTAGAAACTGAAATTGAAAATATTCAAAACCTAGAATGTAAAAAATGTAAGATTTTAGATTCAGAATTATCAAAACTGAGGAATAACTTTGAAAGTCTTGAACATGAAAACTTGAATCTTAAGGAAACCATCGACACTAGGAGAAAGGATTTTATTAATCGATGCACCTCACTTGTTACTGAAAACTCAACATTAAAAACCAAAGTCCAAAATCTTGAGAAATCTTTGAATAACTTTTCAAGAGGCGAAAAATCTTTCAACATGCTATTGGGAAATCAAATTTTTGCTAACAACGGAAAAGGACTAGGTTTTGGGAAAACACAAGTTGATGATAATGCAAAATATAAGAATGTCTTTGATAGATGTGAAATATTTAGATGTCGTGCTGAAAATTATAGTCATAGGAACAAGAACACAAAATTTATACAAGTTTGGGTTCCTAAGAATTCTACAAACAAATTTCATGTTTATTGGAATAATAAAAGGACTAAACAAGTATGGATTCCAAAGGGATTGTTTATTCACAATGCTTCTATCACTAATAACATTGGACCTAAGAGTTTCTCTAGGTCATCTTCCTCTCTTCTTATGTAGGTCTGTTGGCGGGCTAAGGAACAACAAGAATGGTTTCTAGATTCAGGTTGTTCTAGACATATGACAGGTGACAAATCGAAGTTCCTTAGCTTAGAGAATTTTAAAGGTGGAAATGTGATCATGGGAGACAATAGCAAGTGTAAGATTATTGGCAAAGGTGAAGTTGGTAACGGTATTTTTTCCTTGACTAATGTTTTATACGTTGAAAATCTGCATCACAATCTAATTTCTATTAGCTAACTATGTGACAAAGGTATGAACGTGATTTTTGATAGTGATACTTGCAAAATCATTGATAAATCTTCTAATAACATTGTTTTTATGGGCAAAAGAAAAGGGAATGTTTACTCACTTTCATTTGATAATCTAAATCTTTCTAGATGTTTGGTAGTCACTGACGAAGAGGCATATTTATGGCATAGAAGACTTGGACATGCTAGCATGAGTCTCTTAGAAAAACTTGAATCAAAAGAATTAGTCAGAGGGTTACAACATCAGAAATTTAAAAATAATAAAGTGTGTAAAGCATGTTCCTTGGGCAAGCTTAGTCGATCATCATTTCGTCCTAAAAACATTGTTAGCACATCAAGGGTCCTTGAACTAGTTCACATGGATTTATTTGGACCAAATGAAATTTCAAGCTTGAATGGAAAACGTTATTGTTATGTATTGGTTGATGATTATTCTAGATTTACATGGGTTTACTTTTTAGCCAAAAAGTCCGAATCTTTCGAATATTTTTCAAAATTTGCAAAACTTGTTCAAAATGAAAAAGGAGTTACAATTAAAACCTTGAGAAGTGATCATGGAGGCGAATTTGAAAATTTTGAATTTGAAAATTTTTGTGAAGAAAATGGTTTAAAACATGAATTTTCTGCTCCACGAACACCTCAACAAAATGGGGTGGTTGAAAGGAAAAATCGTACATTACAGGAATTGGCTAGATCCATGTTAAGTGAGTATAAGCTACCTCTAATCTTTTGGGCAGAGGCAGTGAATACTTCGTGCTATGTAATGAATAGAGTAATGATTAGACCAATACTTGGCAAAACGTCTTATGAATTGTGGCATGAAAGGAAACCTAACATTTCTTATTTTCGTATATTTGGGTGTCCTTGTTTCATTCTTAACACAGGTGATCAACTTGGAAAATTTGAATCAAAGGCTGATGATGGAATTTTCATGGGCTATTCAACAAGGAGTAAGGCTTACAGGATATATAACAAACGAACAAAGACAATTGTTGAGTCAATCAATGTGAAATTTGATGAATCTGATCTGGAAAAAACGACTGAAAGGATGGTTGACGATGGAGTAGATCCTGAAGGCACTGAAGAAGGGACATTTAGTGGGAAAACTGAAAGAAGGACTGTTGATGCTGATAAATTAAGGTTCAAACCTAATCATCCTCCTGAATTAATTATTGGTGATCCTACGGAAGGTATACGTACTCGTTCTTCATTTGATGAAAATTTGTGTGCGTTTTGTTGTCATAGTGGTTTTATTTCTGAAATTGAACCTGATTCTGTTGAAATGGCTCTTAATGATGAAAATTGGATTTTAGCAATGCAAAATGAACTTAATCAATTTGAGAGAAACAAAGTTTGGAATTTAGTTCCTAGGCCTAAGGACTATCCAATTGTAGGGACTAAATGGGTGTTTAAAAATAAATTTGATGAATCAGGAAATGTAATTAGAAACAAGGCTAGGTTGGTTGCAAAAGGTTACAACCAAATAGAAGGCATAGACTTTGACGAAACATTTGCTCCAGTTGCTAGGTTAGAAGCCATTAGAATCTTGCTAAGTTTTGCATGTTACAAGAGTTTCAAACTTAAACAAATGGATGTAAAAAGTGCCTTTTTGAATGGTGATTTAAAAGAAGAAGTTTTTGTTGAACAACCACCCGGTTTTGAAAATCATGAATTTCCAAATCATGTGTATAAGCTAGAAAAAGCATTATATGGTCTTAAGCAAGCACCAAGAGCTTGGTATGACTGCCTCTGTACATATCTTTTGGAAAATGGTTTTAAAAAGGGAAGTGCTGACACGACTCTGTTTCTATTATATAAAGAAAGTGATTTTTTGATTGTTCAGATTTATGTGGATGATATTATCTATGGTGCTACTAATGAGCTCTTGTGTGAGAATTTTGAACAAGTCATGCAGGCTAAATTTGAGATGAGTTTGGTTGGTGAATTGAAATACTTTCTTGGATTTCAAATTAAGCAAAGCGGTGATGGTATTTTCATTTCACAATCCAAATATGTGTTGGAGCTATTGAAGAAATTTGGAGTCGAAAATTCCAAACCATTGAGAACTCCTATGAGCCCATCAACAAAGTTGGACAAAGATGAGAAAGGAATTGCAATTGATCAAAAGAAATATCGAGGGATAATCGGTTCACTTCTCTATCTTACTGCTTCTAGACCTGATATTATGTTTTCTGTGTGCTTGTGTGCACGTTTTCAAGCTAATCCCAAAGAATCTCATTTAAAAGCTACTAAACGAATTTTGAGATATCTTTCACACACACAAATTTGGACTATGGTACCCTTCTTGTGAAAATTTTGATTTAGTAGGTTATTCCGATGCTGATTATGCTGGTTCATTAGTTGACAGAAAAAGCACTAGTGGGACATGTTTCATGCTAGGACATTCATTAGTCTCATGGTCAAGTCGGAAACAGAATTGTGTTGCATTATCCACCACTGAAGCAGAATATATTGCTTTGGGAAGTTGTTGTGCTCAAATTCTATGGATGATGCAAACTCTTTCTGATTTTGGCTTAGTCTATAAACAAGTTCCATTAAAATGTGATAGTAAGAGTGCTATAGATTTGTCAAATAATCCTGTCCATCATTCTCGCACAAAACACATTGATGTGAGACACCACTTTCTTCGAGATCACATTGCTAAAGAAGACATTTGCATTGAATATATTTCAACAGAAACTCAACTTGCTGATATTTTCACAAAACCTCTCCTCGAAGACAGATTTTCCAAATTACGTTTAGATTTGGGAATTATAGAGGTTGACTAATCATTTTTTTTAAAAAATTTGATTTTTGAATTTGATTCTAAATGACAATTTTTTTTAAACTAATCTAACTCCCTAATGATTATCGAAAAGATGAATAGTGATTGAAAAAGTGATGAATGTTGATATTTATCATATATTATAACTCGAGAAAGTATAATTAGAAAATTTCTTTAGAATTTCATAACAAGAGTTATAAAAAATTTTTGTTGGGTAATAATTCCATGACCATTTCTATTTCTATCATCTTTCTATCGACCATCACTCTTCAAGATCATATTTAGTATGTAAATTTGTGGTAGTTTACAAAGGAAATCATTTGTTCTTCAATATCTTTAAATCTGTGAAGGAAATTATTTGTGCTTCAACTTATTATATTCAGCAATTAAAAATAAATATCCAAAGTATTCACTCTCATTTAAAAGTCCTCACGGTTATGCATGGGTGAATTACTTGGATTTATGATTATGTGCTTCCATGCTCATTTAAAAGTCCTCACGGTTATGCATGTATGGAACGCATATCAAAATTAATTAATTAAATAGACAAGTTGATTCTAATCCCATTTAAAAGTCCTCACGGTCATGCGTGATTAGAAGATACTTGATTTCATTTTTAAAAAAAATTGTGAATACTACTAATCTCATTTAAAAGTCCTAACGGTTATGCATGGTTAGTAGATATTCAAATTTCCTGAAATAAATATACCACAAATAGACAGAATTGTATGATTTTTGATGATTTTTATCCCCATCACTTCTGAAAGTGGAATATGCGCTTGACAAGGGTAATTATGATTTTTGTTTGAGTTTTATTGAAATTTGATATTTATATTTAATTGAGTTAAATGTTTGATTCATGTCTATCACTTCATCCCTATTTTTATAACACTGTTATTCTTTTGCTGATAACAAAAGGGGGAGAGAAAAGTTAAGATTTTGTCAAAAAGAATCAAGCAAAGGTCAAATAACTTTCAATTTGCATATAATCTCATTTACATATTTTTATTCCTGTAGTATATGTAGGGGGAGCCATATATGTAGGGGGAGCATCACATAAAAAGGAAGCATTCAAATAGGGGGAGCAAATGAAATTATCAAACAACATTTAATATATTCAAAATCTTAAATATATGTTTGTTATCATCAAAACGGGGAGATTGTTGAATATGCGCCTTGCGCTATATGATTTTTGTTCGATGATAATAAACATATATACATTCATTTAAATGTATTTGGTAATGTACTATTTTATTTTTTATAGAATAAATAAATATTTGTTGAACAAAATTAAATTACACAGAATTCGAATTTGAATTCAAACAGAACAAGTTAAACAGATTTTAAATTCAAACAGAAATTTTTATTCAAAAAAATATTTATTACAACTTTGATTGTACAATTTCAAGCTCTCACTATACATATACAATTTTGACTACAATACATGACATTTCACATTTACATCACAACCTTACTACATATCACTCACACTCATATTTTTGTCTTCAACTATAATCCAGTTTGAATCCAGCATCTGAGTAATCTGCAAAAATATTTTCAAACGCAGTAAAATTGAAAGAGAAATATTTTTGAAATTTGAAAGAAACGATGGTTTTTGAAAACATTGTTTGCCTCAGTTATTTGGGTTGTTCGTCATCATTTTTGACTGTGCAATATCTGTGCATATCAGTATTTTTATCAGGGACAGGTAACTATGAGTGGCTGCAGTACACACGTGTACATTCGTATACGTGTGCACTGCCTCGCCAACTCGTGTGCAAAAATCAAACAAAAGCACAGAAATCAAAAACAAGGTCAAACCCAAGATAGGTTCAACTCAAGGCAGTAGTGTATATGCACACAATCAAACTACAACACTGTACAAGTGCCACAAGCAACATCAACAAGCAGTGCAGACTCAAAGCACCACTGACCAGAATACAATGCAACAACACAGTCAACAATGCAACTCAGTGGCAAATGAGTACAACATGACCAAAAGTGTATGCAAACAGTCAAAGGCAAGACACATGGAACAATGCAACACAGACCAAATGCTCAAGCCACCAAGATGACCAAGCAATGATCAGAGACCAGAAAGGTCAGAAGCACAGTGACAATTTTATGAAGACAAGTACACTTGAACAACAATGAACAAGTGTAGCATCTGTCTCAAAGAAAATGTCAACATAAAGTGTATGCAATTCAAAGTAATATATCAGCAAATACCAGCATCATCAAATCAACATGAATATCACAAGCATGCAACAGCAAGCATGTAACAGAGACCAAGCAAGGCATTGCAACTGCACAGCAACAGTGAATGGGGCAATGCACAAGACAGTGTACAACATCAACTACACAAAGCCAAGCATGATACAGGTGGACAGAAAACTGCAAGTTCATATGTACAGCAAGCTACAAGTTATGCAGAATCAAAGTGAACAAATGTCAATGAAAGCACAGCCTCAAACATGAGAAGACTAATATGCAGTGTACTGTAATACAACAGTGAGTACATTCATATGTACAAACGCAAAGAACAGTGGTGATGCAGTGCAATATCTTCAACAAGCAACTGAAGGCAACAAAACCAAGTGCAACTGTAAAACCAAAATTTCAAACATACAAAATACTCAATGCAAACCACAATGTCACCGCAAACAAGTGATGACACAAGCACTTACACAAGATTGCCACCAACATAGCAGCAAGTACATGAATGCAAACTACAGGCAGTTAAGAATATCAAGTCAATGGTACAAAGTTAAACCGAAACCATGGAATCGCATAAACAAACACGATGAAGCATACAGAATAAAATACAATGGCATAGCAAGAGTCACAAGACCATCAAGCAGTGAGCAAGTGCAAATCGAGCTCCAGAAATAACAAATGCAGACACAAATTTCAACAGTGCAGTGAAATGCAGTGGTATGTAGCAGAGAAAATATAAAAGCAATGGTGATGACCGAAGCTAATACAGAGTAGTGGATTCGCATACTCAAAATCAACAGTCGAAGATATGCGTGTGACAAAGTCAAATATCACAAATCAAGAAATCAATTCAAAGCCGTGTGAATCAAGTTACTAGAAATACGAAATTGACAAAGTCAGATTAATCCTCAGCATCAAAGCGTAATCGAACGGCAAAGCAAGAATTTTTGAAGCAATCAGTCGAACGCAAAAATAGGAAATCAAATCCTATTAAAACCCTAATCATCATCGGCATTTATTTCGATCGAGTTCAAGTATCAATTTAGAAAAGCAAAAGGAGACAGTACATACCGAATTCACAAGCATCGAACTCGATCGAGCAACTGCAAACAAGCAAAAGTCAACCATCAGAGAAGCAGCGAGCTAGGGCAACAAATCACAGATCAATTGAAGAAACCGAAGCCCTAATTGGAACAAAGAGCCGAAGCCCTAACTGGAACAAAAGGGAACGAAGCCCTAATCAGAACGAAGCCGCCATTATTTCTCACGAACGAGACAAAAGAGGATCTGGTGAAATAAGGAAGTGGGCCGGTCTTAAAAATAAAAGGGGGTTTTGTTTAATTATAGGCTTTTATTAATATTGTTAATTAGTTTAGGGTTATTTTCTATTGTTCTTTATTATTGTTTTTATTTTACGAATCAAAGAGTTTAGGTAAATCACCACCTAGGTTTTAGGTTGTGTCTGATTGTCTATTTAGAGTTAGTTCAGTAAGCAGGGGTTGCGAGTTTGCAAAACTCTATAGGCGGTAGCAGGGTTTGCAAGTCTGTTAGAGTGTTTGTAAGCGTGATACTGTTTAATTCTAATAGAAATCTGGAAATGCAGCAGTAGGCAGGGGTTGCCGAAGCTGGGTAAATCTTGTGTGTGATTTACTTTTCAGTATATTTATTTCTGCAGTTTATTTTTATGTTTAAATCAAGAAAATTTGCTATAACCCTATTCACCCCCCCCTCTAGGGTTAATCTAGATCCTACAATTTCTCTTTCTTTTCTTTTCTTATTTACCCTAATAACCATCTGCCCTTTTGAATGGTTTGGAATCGACATGTGTATTTGATCGTCGGTTTAAACTGTCCAAAAAGGTGGGTCGTTATCCATTTCTACAAGTTGTATGGTACTGTTTTGGTATTTGGGACGGATGTTGCACCTTGCACCGTAGACGTTGCATCCCATGGATACCATTTCTTTGGACCGCCAAAACTGTTGGCTCGTTTAGAGTTACGGAAGGCGTAACCAGTCAAAAAGAAGCTCTTTGTGAGTTCTACGGCTTTGATAGCTTTAAGCCGTCAATGGATAGTTTCATACCCAAAAAAGGCTATCCGAACCTCAATCGGGATTCAGAAGTTTTTCACCCTTCATTTTTTTCGTCACTTGATTTTTACGTTAAAACAGGATTACCGTGGCTGGTCTTCGATTTACCATCGCTGGAGAGTGATGCACCATGGTAAGGTTTCGTTTCAAATCCATGCAACCATTTCTACAATTCGTATGGCACTGTTTCGGCATTTCGATCGGATGTTGCACCTTGCACCGCAAATGTTGAACCTTATGAATATCGAATCTTCAGATGACCACAACTGTTGGCTCGTTTAGAGTTACTTGAGCCATAACCATTCAAAACGAAGCTCTTTGTGGTTTCTATGGCTCTAATAGCTTTAAGCCATCAATGGATAGTTTCATACCCAAAAATGGCTATCCGAACCTCAATCAGGCATCGGAAGTTTTTTACCCTTTGTTTTTTAGTTATGTGCATTTTGACGTTAAAACTGGATCACCATGGCTGGTCTTTGATTTACCATCACTGAAGAGAGGTGCATCATGGTACTGTTCTGTTTCAAATCTATGCACCCATTTCTACAAGTCGTACGGCGCTGTTTCAGAATTTTGGACGGATGTTGCACCTTGGATCGTAGATGTTGCACCCGATGGACATCAATTCTTCGAACGACCATAACTGTTGGCTCGTTTAGAGTAATGGGAGCCTTAAAAAATAAAGCTCTCTGTGAGTTCTACGGCTTTGACTTCTTTAAGCCATCAATGGTTAGTTTCATACCCAAAAAAGGGTATGCCTACCTAAATCGGGTCTCGGAAGTTTTTCACCCTTCGCTTTTTCGTCACTTGCATTTTTACATTAAAACGGCATCACCGCGGCTGGTCTTCGATTTACGATCACGGGAGAGTGGTGCACTATGGAACCGTTCCATTTAAAATCCATACACCCATTTCTAGAAGTCGTACGGCATTTTTTCGGCATTTTGGTCGGGTGTTGCACCTTGTACCGCAGATGTTGCACCCTATGGATACCATTTTTTGGACGGCCATAACTGTTGGCTCGTTTAGCGTTACGGAAGCCATAACCAGTCAAATGAAGCCCACTGTGAGTTTTATGGCTTTGACAGCTTTAAACCGTCAATGGATCGTTTAATACCCAAAAAAGGCTATGCGAACCTCAATCCGGCCTCAGAAGTTTTTGCCCTTCGTTTTTCCATCACGTGCATTTTTACGTTAAACCGGGATCACTATGGTCGGTCTTCGATTTACCATCGCTGGAGAGTGATGCACCATAGTTCTCTTCTGTTTCAGACCATGCACCCATTTCTACATGCTGTACGGAACTATTTTGGAATTTTGGATGGATGTTGCACCTTGCATTGCAGATGTTGCATCATTTGGATACTGATTCTTCGGACGGCCAAAACCGCTGGATCGTTTAGAGTTGCGAGAGCAATAACAAATCAAAACGAAGCTCTCTATGAGTTCTATAGCTTTGACAGCTTTCTGCTGCCAATGGATAGTTTCATACCCAAAAAAGGCTATCCAAACCTCAATCGGGCCTCGGAAGTTTTTCACCCTTCGTTTTCTCGTCACTTGCATTTTTACGTTAAAACTGGATCACCGTGGCTGGTCTTCGATTTACTATCGCTGGAGAGTGGTGCATCATGGTACTGTTCCTTTTCAAATCCATGCACCCATTTCCACAAGTCGTACGACACTGTTTGGGCATTTTGGTTGGATGTTGCACCGTAGATGTTGCTCCCTAGGGGTACCGATTCTTCGGACGACCATAATTGTAGGCTCGTTTAGAGTTATGGGAACCATAACCAGTCAAAACGAAGATATCTGTGATTTCTATGGCTTTAACAGTTTTAAGCCGTCAATGTATTATTTAATACCCAAAAAAGGCTATCTAAACCTCAATCGGCCCTCGGAAGTTTTTTGCCCTTCGTTATTTCATCACGTGCATTTTGATGTTAAAACTGGATCATCGTGGCTGGTCTTTGATTTACCAACGTTGGAGAGTGGTGCGCCATGGTACTGTTTCATTTCAAATCTGTGCGCCCATTACTATAAGTCGTACGACACTGTTTTGGAATTTTGGTCGGATGTTACACCTTGCACTGCAGATATTACACCTTATGGATACCGATTCTACGGACGACCATAACTGTTGGCTCGTTTAGAGTTACGGGAGCCTTAACTTGTCAAAACGAAGCTCTCTGTGAGCTCTATGGCTTTGACAACTTTAAGCCGTCAATGGATAGTTTCATACCCAAAAAAGGCTATTCGAACCTTAATCGGGCCTCGGAAGCTTTTCACCCTTCGTTTTTTCATCACCTGCATTTTTGTGTTAAAACGGGATCACCATGGCTGGTTTTAATTTATGATCGCTGGAGAGTGGTTCACCATGGCACTGTTCCGTTTCAAAACCATGCGCCCATTTCTACAAGTCGTACCGTACTATTTCGGCATTTTGAACGGATGTTGCACCTTGCACCACAGATTTTGCACCCTATGGATATTGATTCTTCGGACGGCCATAACTATTGGCTCGTTTAGAGTCATGGGATCCATAACCAGTCAAAACGGATCTCTTTATGGGTTATATGGCTTTGATAGCTTTAAGCCATCAATGGATAGTTTCATATCCAAAAGAGGCTATACAAACCTCAATCGGGCCTCGAAAATTTTTCACCCGTCGTTTTTTCGTCACGTGCATTTTTACGTTAATACGGGATCACCATGGCTGGTCTTCGATTTAACATCGCTGGAGAGTGGTGCACCATGGTGCTGCTCCGTTTCTAATCCACGCATCCATTTCTACACGTCGTACAACACAGTTTTGGAATTTTGGACGGATGTTGCACCTTGCACCGCAGATGTTGTATCCTATGGATACTGATTCTTTGGATGGCCATAACTGTTGGCTTGTTTAAAGTTACGGGAGCCATAACCAGCCAAAACAAAGCTCTCTGTGAGTTCTGCGGCTTTGACAGCTTTAAGCTGTCAATGGATAGTTTCATACCCAAAAAAGGCTATACGAACCTCAATCGGGCCTCGAATGTTTTTCACCCTTTGTTTTTTTTCATGTGCATTTTTACTTTAAAATGGCATCACTATAGCTGGTCTTCGATTTACCATCGCTGGAGAGTGATGCACCATGGTGATATTTCGTTTCATATCCATGCACCCATTTCTACAAGTCGTACGGCACTATTTTGGAATTTAGGATGGATGTTGCACCGTGCACCACAGATGTTGCACCCAATGGATACGATTCATCGGACGGACATAACTGCTGGATCGTTTAGAGTTACAGTATCCATAACCAGTCAAAACGAAGTTCTCTATGAGTTATATGGCTTTGACAGCTTTAAGACGTCAATGGATAGTTTCATACCCAAAAAAGGCTATCCGAACCTCAATCAGGCCTCGGAAGTGTTTACTCTTCGTTTTTTCGTCACATGCATTTTTACGTTAAAACTGGATCACCGTGGCTGGTCATCGATTTACCATCGCTGGAGAGTGGTGTACCATGGTATTATTCTATTTCAAATCCATGCACCCATTTCTATAAGTCGTATGGCACTGTTTCGACATTTTGGACGGATGTTGCACCTTGCATCGTAGATGTTGCACCCTATAGATACCGATTCTTTGGACGGTCATGACTGTTGGCTCGTTTAGAGTTACGGGAGCCATAACCAGTCAAAACGAAGCTCTCTGTGAGTTCTACCAGTTTGAAAGCTTTATGCCATCAAAGGATAGTTGCATACCCAAAAAAGGCAATCCGAACCTCAATCGGGTCTTGAAAGTTTTTCACCCTTCGTTTTTTCTTCACGTGCATTTTTACGTTAAACCGGGATCATTATGGCTGGTCTTCGATTTACCAACGTTGGAGAGTGGTGCACCAAGGTACTGTTCCGTTTCAAATCCATGCACCCTTTTCTACAAGTCCTACGGTACTGTTTCTGAATTTTGGACGGATGCTGCACCTTGCACCACAGATGTTGCACCCGATGGATACCGATTCTTCGGAAGGCAATAACTATTGGCTCGTTTAGATTTACGGGAGCCATAACCAGTCAAAACGAAGCTCTCTGTGAGTTGTAGGACTTTGATAGCTTTAAGCCGTCAATGGATAGTTTCATACGTAAAAAGGCTATCCGAACCACTATAGGGCCTTGGAAGTTTTTACCATTCGTTTTTTCGTCATGTGTTTTTTACATTAAAATTGCATTACCGTCGCTGGTCATCGATTTACCACTGCCGGAGAGTGGTGCACTATGTTACTATTCCGTTTCAAATCCATGCACCCATTTTTACTAGTCGTACGGCACTGTTTCGGCATTTTGGACGGATGTTGCACCATGCACCGCAGATGTTGCACCGTATGGATACCAATTCGTCGGACGACCATAACTGTTGGCTCGTTTAGGAGTAAGGGAGCCATAACCCGTTAAAACGAAGCTCTTTGTGAGTTCTACGGCTTTGATAGTTTTAAGCCATCAATGGATAGTTTCATACCCAAATAAGCCTATCTGAACCTCACTTGGTCCTGGAAGTTTTTCACCCTTCGTTTTTTCATCACGTGCATTTTTCCGTAAAAACAGGATCACCCTGGCTGGTCTTTGATTCCATCGTTGGAGAGTGGTGCACCATGGTACTGTTCCGTTTCAAATCCATGCACCCATTCTACAAGTTGTACGGCACTGTTTCGGCATTTTGGACGATGTTGCACCTTGCACCGCAGATGTTGCATCCTATGGATACCGATTCTTTGGACGGCCATAACTATTGGCTCGTTTAGAGTTACGGGTACCATAACCAGTCAAAATGAAGCTCTCTGTGAGTTCTACAGCTTTGACAGCTGTAAGCCGTCAGTGGATAGTTTCATGCCGAAAAAGGCTATCGAAAACTCAATCGGGCCTTGGAAGTTTTTCACCCATCGTTTTTTCGTCACGTGCATTTTTACGTTAAAACGGGATCACCGTAGCTGGTCTTCGATTTACCATGGTTGGAGAGTGGTGCACCATGGTACTGTTCCGCTTCAAATCCATGCACCCATTTCTACAAGTTGTATGGCATTGTTTCGGCATTTTGGTCGGACGTTGCACCTTGCACCGCAGATGTTGCACCCTTTGGATACCGATTCTTCGGACGACCATAACTATTGGCTCGTTTGAAGTTACGGGAGCCACAACCAATCAAATGAAGCTCTTAGTAAGTTCTACGGCTTTGACAGCTTTAAGCCGTCAGTGGATAGTTTCGTACCCAAAAAGGCTATCCGAACCTTAATCGGGCCTCAGAAGTTTTTAACCTTTCATTTTTTCATCATGTGCATTTTGACTTTAAAACTGGATCACCGTGGCTGGTCTACGATTTACCATCGCTGGAGAGTGGTGCACCAGGTACTGTCCATGCACCTATTTCTACATGTCGTATGGCAATGTTTCGGCATTTTGGACGGATGTTGCACCTTGCACCGCAGATGTTACATCCTATGGATGCCGATTCTTCAGACGGCCATAACTGTTGGCTCGATTAGAGTTATGAGAGCGTAACCCGTCAAAATGAAGCTCTCTGTGAGTTCTACGGCTTTGATAGCTTTAAGCCGTCAATGGATAGTTTCATACCCTAAAAAGGCAATCCGAACCTCAATCGGGCTTAAGAAGTTTATCACCCTTCGTTTTTTCGTCACGTGCATTTTTACGTTAAAACTGGATCACCGTGGCTGGTCTTCGATTTACCGTTGCTGGAAAGTGGTGCACTATGGTACTTTTCCGTTTCAAATCCATGCACCCATTTCTACAAGTCGTACGACGCTGTTTTGGCATTTTTGACGGATGTTGCACCTTGCACCGCAAATGTTGCAACCTAAGGATATCGATTCTTCGGGCGGCCATAAATGTTGGCTCATTTAGAGTTAAGGGAGCCATAACCGGTGAAACCGAAGCTATCTGTGAGTTTTACGGCTTTGGCAGGTTTATGCCGTCAATGGACCGTTTCATACCCAAAAAAGGCTATCTGAACCTCGCTTCGTCCTTGGAAGTTTTTCACCCTTCGTTTTTTCGTGACGTGCATTTTTACGTAAAACGGGATCACCGTGGCTGGTATTTGATTTACCATCACGAGAGAGTGGTGCACCATGGTATTGTTTCGTTTCAAATCCATACACCCATTTTTACAAGTCATACGACAATGTTTCGGCATTTTGGACGGATGTTGCACCTTGCACCGCAGATGTTGCATCTTATGGATACCGGTTTTTCGAACGGCCATAAATGTTGGCTGGTTTAGAGTTACGGGAGCCATAACCAGTCAAAATGAAGCTTTCTATGAGTTTTATGGCTTTGAGAACTTTAAGCCGTCAAATGTTAGTTTCACACCCAAAAAAGGCTATCCGAACCTCAATCGGGCCTCAGAAGTTTTTCACCCTTCATTTTTTCGTCACGTGCATTTTTACATTAAAACAGGATCACCGTGGCATATCTTTGATTAACAATCCCCGGACAGTGGTGCACCATGATACTGTTCTATTCAAATCCATGCGCCGATTTCTATATGTCGTACGGCACTGTTTCGGCATTTTGGATAGATGTTGCATCTTGCACCACAGATGTTGCACCATATGGATACCGATTCTTCGGACGACCATAACTATTGGCTCGTTTGGAGTTACGGGAGCCATAACAGTCAATTGAAGCTCTCTGTGAGTTCTACGGCTTTGACCGCTTTAAGCCGTCAATGGGTAGATTCATACCCAAAAAATGCTATCCGAACCTCAATCGGGACTCAAAAGATTTTAACCCTTCATTTTTTCATCATGTGCATTTTGACATTAAAATCACCGTGGCTAGTCTTCGATTTACCATCAGTGGAGAGTGGTGCACCATGTACTGTTTCGTTTCAAATCCTCGCATCCATTTCTACAAGTCGTATGGCAGTGTTTCGGCATTTTGGACGTATGTTGCACGTTGCACCGCAAATGTTGCATCCTGTGGATACCGATTCTTTGGATGGCCATAGCTGTTGGCTCGTTTAGTGTTACGTGAGCCATAACCAGTCAAAACGAAGCTCTCCATGATTTCCATGGCTTTGATTGCTTTAAGCCGTCAACGGATATTTTCATACCCAAAAATGGCAATCTGAACCTTAATTGGGCCTCGGAAGTTTACCCTTAGTTTTTTCATCACGTGCATTTTTACGTTAAAACGGGATCACCATGGTTGGTCTTCGATTTACCATCGCTGGAGAGTGGTGCACCATGGTACCGTTCCGTTTCAAATCCATGCACCCATTTCTACAAGTCGTATGGCACTTTTTCGGCATTTTGGGCGGATGTTGTTTGTACAAAAAATGGGAACAACGCTCTTCGAAAGTTTTTGAAGAGATAAAAATGAAGAATATGAATTAAAAGGTGTCTTATCTAACAAAAACTCCAATAATTTATGAATAAATGCATAAACACAAGCGATTTAGAGTGGTTCGACGTGTTGCCTTCGTCCATTATGAATTTTTATGATTTTATTGATATTCTTCTGACGATTACACTTTATTATAGCATGCAACAGTGGATTACAACTCTGAAATTCGAATACAACAGCAGTAGTAAGTTGAAAAGTTCATTCCGGTAGAGTCTGAATGCTTCAGAATCAAAAGACCCTTCTTTTGTAAGCCCTGGGGCTCTATTTATAGGCGTAGGAGGCTAATATTTCGCTCAAACTTCGGAAGACTCCTTCTGGCATGTGAGTGGGCCCACGTGATCGATCCCAGGAAATTTCGACTCGACCTGTGATCGATACGAATGCAATTCATATCGATCAAGATTTTGTTCGATGAAGTCGAAATTTGGTGTGGGCCTTCTCTAACTTGTACGTAAGCTCCTGTGAAAATTTCATAGCATTTGGACTTGTGGATCTCAGGTTATGATCGATACGAATTAGGGTTTTTCGGCGTGCGGTCTTGTTCGAGTCGATGGTTTCGAATCGACCTCTTCGAATCAATGGTTGCACGTGATCATGTGGAGACATGGCGCACACTCCTCGCATCGATCCATCTTTCACTCCGAGTTCACCAAGCCTTCCCTTAAACTTCGCCTTATTCGTGTCAAAGGCCATTAGCTCGAATCCACCAATGACATGCGCTTCGTATCGATTTTCAACGTGCCCACTTCGTATCGATGGAGGCGGCGTAATTTGTATCGATGGAAGTTGTCTCCATTCAATTGATACAAACAAGCGATATTTGTGATGGATACGAAGTGAGGTCAACTCATGGGTACGAACCAAGGCTATCAGATGGATGCGATCAAGTGCCTCCTCGATGGATACGAATTAGTCATTGAACGACCGATTCGTAGCGTACGACCTGTTGATGGATACGAAATCGATCGATACGAACTAAGGCTTGTGGATGGATACGAACCCGATCGATTCGAAGTGTGGCCTACTGGTGGATACGAAGTAGTGTCGCCTGGTCGATGCGAATGCGATCGATTCGAACTGAGGTTTAGTGATGGATGCGAAAACATGGTTATCTCATACAACTTACATCGATCATAACTTAAGCATATGGACTC
The DNA here is from genome assembly GCA_030765085.1 of Allium cepa. Classification (NCBI taxonomy): domain Eukaryota; kingdom Viridiplantae; phylum Streptophyta; class Magnoliopsida; order Asparagales; family Amaryllidaceae; genus Allium; species Allium cepa. The sequence continues at coordinate 382,484,955 of CM060929.1, read as the reverse complement.
GGATGGACTTGAAATTTGGAAAGTTGGCTTTGTTATCTTTTCTTGTTGTGTCTTATCAATTGTAACCTGATCCGGACTTGGAAAAAATTCATCGATATCCATAGCAAACCTGTGCGTACTTGATATCCGGGATGAGTGGTCCCTGGTTCCCAATCAGTTCCTTGATATCTCGGCCTTGCCAAAAGGCGGGATAACATTTCCCCCCCAAAGTACGTCTTGTGGAAACATGACATGCTTTGAAAGGCTGCAGTCTTCATTCTGAATAATTATTGTTTTTCGTTGAAGCTAGTAACCTTTGACTGTCTTTCTCAGTGATGCGAGCTGCTGATTGTCAACTGTTATACCCTGTACTATTGTAACTGATTACTGTATGATAGTTATTGGCTGTTTATCGTCGTAATAGTTATTAGATGAGTATCCAATTCCTGTGAATGTTGAAAATTGAATATTAGTTTGACATACATGCATACATGTTAATCTGATTCTTGTTAACGTTGCACATTCACGAGTTGTCAGTTTTTTCGCATCGAGTTCTATATCGATCCTCTCTTGAACCGATGTGAAATTCGAGTTGTAACAACGCTTGATGGTTGTTTTTGGATGCTCCTTCGTATTGATCCTCTCCTGAATTGATGCAGAAGGTTGGAAGGTTGTTCTTGCATCAATATGTTCGGCATTAATGGATACGAATTTAGCTATCGTATCGATGATTTTCAGTAGCTCCAGCAGGTCTTCGTGATGCCTTTCATATCGATGAAGCCTCGAGTCATTGAATTCGACTAGCCAGTTCGTACCGATGGGTACAAGTGTTTGGGGGTCATGAATCGATGGATTCGAACATTGTCGTTTGCATCGATGGACCGTGGATGGAGCCGCAGAATCGTCGATATGAATAAAGATTTCGAATTGAGGGAGCTTAATGCCTTCAGAATCGTCTTCATCGTGTACTTCACATTGATGGACCCTATTGACTATTTCGAATCGATGCAAGCTTCGGCTAAGGATTCGAATAGATCCGGAGTAAAATTGCTACTGGTCGCTTTTGACTGGGAGGCGAGTCGCCCCCACTTCTTCCTTTGGGCCCATATAAATACTGTGGATTAGCCATCTTTTACTTTTTTACTCTCATTTTTCCTCCTACTTTCGCATCGACCCAAGAGCTCGAAAAAGAAGAACCGCTTTCCTTCAAATCGAACCAAATCCCTCAATTACTTGAACAAACTGTCAGATTTAGGTGATTCACTAATCAAAGCTTAGCGCGTAAACAATGAGACTCGATTTCCTTGCTATTCTATTAGCTCTTGAGATCGATTCTGACGAAATCAAGGCCAGAGACGACCCGGAGTTAGGTCGAGGAGGGAGCATGGAATGGAGTTGAGTCTACTTAGGGAAGAAGGATTATGGAGAAGAATGGTTTGATCCTCATTTCGTGTCGATCTAGGCTGTTCGCATTCGAATCGATTCAGATGATAAGGTCCTGTCTCGGTGTTCGCATCGATCCTAGAAATGTTATGCAGAATGGTGTAGTTTGTATCGATCGAGGATGGTGGAAAATCGTGTTGATCTGTAATGATCGATGTGTGGACTTGTTCTGCACGATCGACACGGAATTCTCACTCCAACGATCGATGCAAAAACTGGGCCAGTGATCGATGAGAAGTCCTCGACTTCAGATCGATTCTAAAAATACCCTTATGATCGATACGAAATGTATCGACTTGAATGTGATCGATACGAAGCCTAGGCTATCTTGACCGATACGAACTGAAACATCGATGATCGATTCGAAGCCGTTGACCTTGATCGATACGAAACCGGACACTGAAAATCGATGCGAAGTAAACTCTTGGTGATCGATACGAACACGAACCTTGATGGATATGAGCGGTCCTTCACGATCGATTTGAATTCATCCCATGATGGATACAAAATCTTTTATATTCTAACATTTGACTCTGACGAGTTTCATCCATGCATATCTGGACTTAACTGTTATATTGCATACTTGACTACCCTTCGAAGCTCGTCGATCGAACTGTAACTTAACGAAATGACAACGGACATTCACTCGGTTCGATCGCTACTATCTGGATGGCACCGTTGTGATGGTCAGCGATGACGGTTATTCCGACTGGATTTTGAAGTCTTGTTGTTTGCATATTTTTATTATCTCTGCAGAATCTGTTCGAGTAATGCACAACACTGCACTATACAACAGATTCACACTTTACACTAGGGGACGCATGGGCTCATTATCGTCTAATGACGATTTCTCATGAGTTAGCTAGTTATGGAACCTTCAAGCTCACAACAACAAGAAGCTCAGGGTTCAATTCCTCCAACAACCGAGATACAGGCCATCGAGGCTGAAGTTATTGATCCAGCCCCGGAAGAGGCACTTGGTGCATCTTTCATTGCCAATCCGGTGGACTCTGTCCCATCCAATGTCTCCGAAGACATGCTGGGATGAATTTGTTTGAGGCATGGCTTATCTCTTGAGGATGTGCTATTGTCGTGACCAGATGATAGACCGCACTGCCCTACGGAAGGGTATACCGCATTCGATCGTCACGCGTGCACAGCTGGGACGCTTCCTCCATTTAACCAATATATCCGAGAAGTGTTGTCTTTCATTATAATTGCTCCATCTAAGTTGCACCCGAATGGATTTGCTCTGCCGAAGAGCCTGTTCATCGTATTCATAGAGTACCTCTTTCGGCCACCGTTCCCGACTGTGATAAGATATCTATTCAACTTCAAGAGTCGGGGAGATAACCCATCTTTCACATTCCTAAATGCAGTAAGAAATTGCCAAGTAGTTACGGGATCCTGGAAGAGGCTATGTTATTCCAGGACGGAATGGTTTTATGTCCGATGCCCGCCAGGATTTGCTAGTCGATGGCTGTTTCGACGTAAGTATCGCAGTCTTCTCCAATAGCTGATAAGAAAGTCATAAATGAAGACAACTTATATCCCTTTTTCTTTATAGTGGTAATTCAATGACCCAAAGGCATTTATTGTACGGAGATAGTTCGGGCTCTCCAAGAAATTTCGAGTGAAAATAGACACATTGATTTGGTTCTGACGGACAGGAACCTGAGAATTCTCGGGCTTATTGAGCGAAAGCAAAGTATAAGGCTCGAGGGGACTCTTCGAACTAGCGAAAAAATTGACCAAGCGCAAGATGCCCCGTCTTGTTATAACTGAGGAAGTTGATTCGGAAAGGACACACACTGACGACGAACCTCTAGCTGAGCCTTCGGACGTAGTCCCGGATGCCGAAGGAAAAAGAAAATGCAAGGCAGCTGCGTTTAAATGTCCTAGATCTAAGAGATGGAAATCTGTGGTTACGTCTCGGCCTGCTTCCAGAGTTATAATTTTGGAGACTTCTCCCCCACGAGTGGAAAATCTCTTTGAAGGGCTCGTCGGTATCCAAACTCCGAACTACGTGTCCTTTCAACATGATGCCGGATTGGAAGAACTTCGGCACGCCTTAGATTTAAGCGAGTCTCTTTCCACTAGCATGGTCGATACTTCCGGTTGGTCGGAGGGTTGAACTTACATACACGATTCACAGTACCACACGATTTCTGACCATAAGCTCTCCACTATTGGAAGATCACTAACTCTCTTCTTGTTTTACTTCGCAGATACAATGATTGGCCGTGGCTCTATGCTTGGTAGTCTATGAAACACTCGTCAATCTTCGTCACATTATGAGTCGCGTAGATGAGAAGGAGACAGGGATTATGACCAAGGGTATTCTAGACAAGAACGGTATGACAGAGATAGGGGGTACGTACGCCGATCTCGATCTCGCTCGCCGCCTCCCAAAGCTCCTGCACTACCTCCAGTTCATATTTCACGGCCTCCTGAAACTTCACGGCATAAGCCTTCTTCTCATGCTCCTAGGTCTGATTCTCATCGCAGAACTGAAATAGTGGCCCCCCAAACTAGAGAACAAGTCCGTACTGAACCTACCGGGGAAGGATCGATCAAACTTGCTCAATTGAAAAGGGATTTCCTCGATATTAGCTTTGATGGTTACATCTTTCCCCCTCACTTAAAGAGAATTCCGACGGAGGCCGAACATACAATGCATGCTTATGTTGTGGATAACTTCTTCCAGTACAAGGAATGGTCAAAAGCTGCGAAAAAAGCATCGAAAGTGGCTTTCGAACGGGCTGCCACGATTGAAAAACTAGAGAAAGAGCTTTCACAAAAAGACCGGATTATCCATGTGCTCAACAATGAGATCGAGTCTTCCTGAAAATCCAAAATGGAAGCTCTTAAAAATGCCGATGATGCCCACGCAGCCATGGATAGAGTGAGGCAAAAACATTATGCCATGGTGGAAAACATGGGCAATAGGAATACCACCGTCACCGCCGAGCGGGATGCAGCCCTGAAAGAGCTGAACGAGCTTAAGTCCAAATTTTCTGAAATTATAAAAAAGAAGGATGCTGCTAATATCTCCGCATAAGAAGCATGTGACCCGACGGTGGTGCTTCAGAGGGAAAGAGACACGGCTATGGAAAAAGTCTGTGTCGTAGAGGTCGAGTTCGATGAGAAGGTACGACTGGCGGAAACCAGGCTTGAGGCTGACATAGAGGAACTTCTCATCACTTAAAATGCCAATGTGCTAAGACATAGAAACCTAGCTTGGCTCGATGATTACTCGAATCATCTCTATAATGCTTGGAATCTGTTTGTCGATGAGGAGAAGGTGGTGCACCTAGATGGAGGATTTGATGAGTTAGAACTTGAGACAGTATATTGAACGAAGATTAAAAGAAGGTTCTCCATGTCTCCATGATTTCACATGCCACAGAGAAGCTTGGCACCCAACACCAAGGGATTGGGGAAGGATCAGGCGTTGAGCTTCATGCATCAAGTTCCGAGATTATTACTTCATCTCGATCTGAGCCTACTTTAGTGCTTGAGCCCCAACCTGTCCCAGCTTATGACCCAAAGTAGCCACATTTATCTCCTATAAAGGAGCACACTTTCGAAGCTGCTTAGTCAACTGCGAGCCAAACTGAGGAAGGTACTCTGAACAAATCTCATGTGTTCTCGAAATGACGAACTTATTTTGAAGTGTGTATTAACGGCCTCTCTTCTTCTTCGTCCGACGATTGAAGTTATATCGACAATGCCTCCTGCAATTCAGGAATCACATCAAGCACAGGACGCCATCACAACCGAAGCGACCACTACAACAACGTCGGTGCCCATTGCAGTAACGCAGGGGAGCTCGCTTTATTTTGATGAGAAGATGATAAACGAGCTTCTTGGCCGACAGAGTGACCCCTTCGCGGACTTACCATTCGTCATCAGTGGATTTGCGCCCGCCTTTAGCGCTTCAAATAGAGCACTGATGCCCCCGGCGATGCCCGATCTATTCGAGAAAAAGAAATACTAGCTGAAATCAATGCTGAGTTGGAGGCAATAGCACATGGCATTAGTTTTGAGGGTGAAATGGAGGTGCTTGATCCAACTTCACTTAGAATGATATCTCCTGGGGGTACACTAGTCGATACTAGTGTGTCCATTCCGCCCCCGGTTGTAGATTCGGTTCCTCCGACTCCTCCTACAGAGAGCATTCCTCTAAACTCAAGTTCGGAGGAGGATGTCACATCATACCTCCATCTGGAGGTGTTAGACCAAAGGGTAAAAGCTCAAAGAGAAAAATCACTAGTGGCTTTGGCGGATCCACACCAAAGAGGAAAACGAAGAAGAAAAAGGAAGCGATAGACCTCTCTGGCGCATTTTTTGATAGTTAGGAGCTTGTTTTTCCTTCATAGGTCGTGTATAGATGTGGGTTTGGCCCCTGCTTGTAGGAATTTTTGAAAGAACTTGTATATGAATCTTCACTTTCGAGTAGTTGAAATGAAATTTTGTTTCCTAACTTCAACTGTTATTCCTGTCTTTTATGCTTAAATGTTATAGGACTCGATCCTCAGTTCAGTGCACTTGTAGAGTGCTAATTTTTGGACTGAGTTTATTACATTCACCAAGTCTGAAAATCGTGAACATAAGTCATAGCTGGAGATTGGGTTGGATTTTTGACACTGCACTACTTCGATCAATGGCTAGCACTTAAGCTTTGCCCTCGGTTCCGAGGAGAGGTTTCGATGATCAGTTAGTGATCGCCATTTGTCTTTATCATTTCATGCTTAACATCGTTGGATCAATGCTAAAACAAGTAAGAGTCGAGCGGTCGAATCTCACTCACTTACTCATAGAATTTACATCCGCGCTCCGGGGATCTGCATTTGTATTTCGGCGATCAGTCGCGCTTGTTGAAGTTTTTAAGCACATATCCACACTCTGGGGACTTACGTTAGTTTATGAGTGACCGTTCGTACTCGGTTTATATTTATACTCTGATCACACTCTAGAGACTCAGAGTTGCTTGCGATCGACAGTATGGCTTGCACTCTGGAAATTTGTAGACTATCGACGTTTGTAACACAGTTCGCACTCTGGGAACTCTGACCTAGCATTTACACTCCAATTCACACTCTGGGAATTTGGAGTCGGTGTTTATGCTCCAATTCACACTCTGGGAATTTATAGTTAGTGTTTATACTCCGGTTCGCACTCCGGGAACCTAGAGTTGATGTTTATACTCCAAATCACGCTCTAGGAATTTGGAGTTGGCCGATAGATGGTCAGTCACATCTGTTTAGGCTTTTTAGGAGTTCATTCATACTCTGGGAACGAGGGATTTATCGGGATCGTGGATGGTCTGTTCACATCCACCCCATGTTAACAAGCGAGGTTGTTAGATGGACAGGTCCATCCTCCTCAAACTTGACCAGAATGCGGTTAGAGTCGTTAACTGGATGGGTCCACCCTCTCCAGAACCATATTTATGAGTTTTATGCTCCAACTCGCAATCTGGGAGTTTGGACCTAGGTAAAGGATTATCGTGTATCAATCCTTTTTAATTTTGGTGTAGTGACTTGCCCCCGAGCTCGGGTTTCACTTAGCGAGTCACCGGTCATATCACAGTCACACTCTATTTGAATAAATTCCACCACATGATGGAACTTAGCTCTCCGTGCATCGTGATGTTGTACGTCGTATACAATAAATCATAGCTTTCGCTCGAAGAGATGGCATTTTATTGCTGAAATGAGAAAATATGGAAAAATCAGTTGCCTTATAACAAATTCAAATTTTGTAATGCAGAAACAAATTGTAAATGGTAAAATGGATTGAAGTAAATTGAGCCTTTCATGTGTAGTAGCGACAGAGACTCGCTGTTCCAGTCTCTTGGCAAGGTAAGACCTTCAACGGTCGATAACATGAACATACCATCTCCGAGCTTTTATGCAATCACATATGGCCCTTCCCAAATTGGCTTCATGTGTGAAGGGACCGGATAGATTCTTTTGAGAACGAGATCGCCATGTTCAAAGGTTCGTGGCCGAACCTTGGCATTTTACAATCGGGTGACTCGACTTCGATATGCGGCTGCCCTCAAATCAGCCTCTTCCTGCTTCTAATCCAGTAAATCCAAAGATTCAGCAAGCAGTATGGCATTAGTCTTTGGGTCATAATAAGTCACGCGATGAGAAGGTACTTCCATTTCGACCGGAATAATGGCTTCGGAGCCATAAGATAGAGAAAATGGAGTGTGTCCGGTCGCGGACTTGTGGGTTGTTCGGTAAGCCCATAAAGCCATAGGAAGTTTATCAACCCACTTGCCTCGGATTTTTCCAACCGTTTCTTCAGAATTGATTTGATATCCTTGTTAACAGCTTCAACTTGGCCATTCGCTTCAGGGTGCGCAACTGTAGAGAATTTCTTGTGGATATGAAATCATTGACAGAAATCTTGAATTCAACACTGTCGAACTGGGCTCTGTTATCAGTGATAATGGTATGCGGGAGACTAAATCGGCAGATAATGTTGCGGACTACGAATTTGATCACTTTCTTCGTCGTGGTTGTTGCAAGGGGTTCAGCTTCAGCCCATTTGGTAAAGTGATCAACTGCAAAAATGACATACTTCGCTTCACCTTTGGCTAGAGGTGGAGTGCCAATAATGTCAATGCCATATACTGCAAACAGCCACGGACTGACCATTTGGGTTATCTCAGTAGGCGGGGCTCTAGGATTTCGGGCATGTTTCTGGCATTTATCGCATTTCTTGGCATAATTGCTGCATCACGGTTTACGATGGGCCAGTAATATCTGTATTGGAGTACTTTCTTAGCGAGAGCCCCTGGTATGATCGCCACATTCGCCTTCGTGTACATCATGTAACACTCGCTTAATTTCGCCATGCACGATACATCAGAGGAGAGGAACAGAATATTCTCTTCTATACATTACTCCATCCTGAATGGTGAACTGCGAGGCTTTTCTAAGAATTTGTCTTCTTTCACTCCTGCGCTTAGGCAGTGTTCCATGCTCGATGTAATTCGGTACGGAGTCATCCATGATTCTCTACAGGGAGCGGTTTCGAATATGAAGTCTGTCTCCATCTGATCAATACTCGAAAAGGATAATGTCTCCACAGGAAGAAGCCCCATTTGCTGTGCTTCGCCCGTACTTGCTAACTTCGCCAATGAGTTAGCCTTTTGATTGTGTTCACGGGGTATATAGAAAATGTCATAATAATCAAAATGATCAAGTATTTCCTGGACTAGAGATAGATAAGCAGTTATTCTTCGATCCTTGGCCTGATATTCGCCCTGAACTTGGCATACGACCAATTGGGAATCACAATAAATTTCCACAGCAATAATCTCATATCACGGGCGAGCTTTAACCCAGCAAGCAAAGATTCATATTCAGCTTCATTATTGGTTGCACAAAATTCAAATTTCAAAGCATAGCATATGGATCGGCCCTTGGGGGTTTCAAGTACTATTCCAGCACCCGAGCACCAATCGATGCACCATCAGTATGCAGCTTCCAGATGTATTCGGGAGATTTAATGGTTTCGGGAAAGTCCTCTATAACGGTAAATTCAGTTATAAAATCTGCTAGGACTTGTCCTTGAATGGCTCTCCTTCGAGTATAGGTGATATCAAACTGACTCAGTCCAATGTTCCACCTGAGTAACCTACCAGACGTCTCAGGCCACGTAAGGACCTGTCGTAACGGCTGGTTGATGTACACAATAATAGGATGAGCTTAGAAATATGGACGTAGCTTCCTCCAGGCAATGACTAGGAAGTAAGACAATTTCTCTAGCTTCGATAATTTTTCTCAGCTCCGGTTAGCCGTTTACTAACATAGTAGACTGATTTATGTACTCGGTCTTCTTCCCAAACTAAGGCAGCAATGATTGCATTCTATGATACCGCCAGGTAAATATATAACTGCTCATGGTCGATAGGCTTCGACAAAATTGGTGGCATGGAGAGATGTTGAACCAGTGTTTTGAATGTGTCTTCACATTCAGTGGTCCATTCAAAGTTTCACTTTCCTTTTCGGATCAGATCGAAGAAGGGGATGCATTTGTCGGTGGACTTCGAAATGAACGTACTCAATGCTGCTACCTTCCCGTTGAGACTCAGGACTTGCTTTATGGTTCTCGGAGGTTGTAGATTTCGGATTGCCCAGATCTTTTCGGGATTTGATTATATTCCTTAACCGTTGACGATGAACCCAAGGAACTTTCTAGATGCGAATCCAAAATGACACTTCGGTCCATGGTCTTTTTGATCTGATTGGCGAACATCTAGTTGAATAGGCGTTGATACGTTGCTCCGGCATTCTTGAGCCCAAAAGGCATGCCTCTATAGCAGTAGAGTCCCAGATCGGTCACGAAGCTGGTATGTTCTTGGTCAAGTGAATGCATGGGTATCTGATTGTAACCAGAATAAGCATCCATAAAAGATAATAATTCGTTCCGGCCGTTGAATCTACAAGCTGATCAATTCGGAGAAGTGGAAAACTGTCCTTCGGATAAGCTTTATTCAAGTCGGAATAATCTACACACGTCCACCATTTCCCATTAGGCTTTCGAACAAGTACAGGATTGGATACCCACTCCGGGTATAAAGCATCTCGAATGAACCCATTTGCTTTCAGCTTATCGACTTCTTCTTTAAGGGCGGCAGATCTCTCTGGATCCATACCATGCCTTTTTTGTTTAACCGAGATACACCATGGATTTATATTTAGGGTGTGGCTCGCGATGTCCCGCGAGATCCCATACATATCAGAGTGCGTCCGGGTGAACACGTCGAGATTCGCCCGGAGAAATACAACCAATTCTTGTTGCATCTGTTGGCTCAACAGAGACCCAATCTTTAGCATTCTTGAATCATCATCATCAATCAGAACATCGATCGTTAGCTCAGCCGATGAAGCTTGACTCTCTTTGGATTCATCCTTGCTCTTAGTGTCCCTTGGGTAAAGAACCCTCTGGAATTAGTTGGGGTGCCCGGGCCTAGGCCCAGGCACCGATTGTCAATTGTTGACAAAACGGACGCAGAGAGATTTCTCTACGCCCTTTCCTTTCTCCCTTCGCCGTGCCTTGCGCAGTTCAGCAACATAACAGGCTCTCCCAGTAGCCTGATCTCCTTGAACTACTCCGACCACCCGATCAGTGGGGAACTTCAAAGTCAAACACCACGGGGAAATGGCTGCCCTGAATTCACCAAGGGTCGGTCGGCCCAAAAATGCATTATATGGAGAATTAATGTCTAGAACAACAAACTGTAGAATCCGAACTCTCCGGCGTTCTCCAACCCCCAACTCCACTGGCAGTTCCACAAGTCCAGTGAGTATAGTTGCACTTCCATTGAAGCCGTGGATTCTAAATTAGCAAGGCTTTAAATCATTGTCTTGTAAGCTCGCTTAAACAGAATATTTATAGAGCTCCCACTGTCAAACAGGATCCCCTTCAACCAAGCAGGACCTACCTAGGCAGATATGACTAGTGGGCCGATAGTGGGGGCTTTGACCTTATCAGCATCCCAGTTTTTGAATACGATGTCATTAGTCATCGTCCTTTGTTGCTTGGCCGGAGCTCCATCATCAAAATTACTACAACATTCGTAGTCCGCATGCCTGATAGAGCTGGCATACGACTCCATTTCCCTCCAGCTTTGGTCTGCTGGATAGGGACCACCGCTTACAGTATTTATAACTAACCTCCCACCTTTACGAGCGGGTTCCTCCTTCCTTTCCTGATTTTGTACTCGATTTTTATTTGACGGGCCCGTACCTCCATATTGCGGCGTCCGCACGAACTAATCTAACTTTCTATCCCTGATCAACTTCTCAATGAGATCCTGTAAATGATGACACTCATTTGTATTATGGTCGTAGCTTTCATGAAACCTACAAAACTTTCCCGTCTGAATCTACCTCTCCGATGATAGCTTCGGAGAAGGCTTCTTGTATTACATGGCATTGTAAGTCTACAAATACACGTTCTCTAGCGACGTATTCAGGGGGTGTAATTATCAAACATTGGAGCCCTATGTCGCGGGCCTCGATTTTGGTCTCACTTCTTATTCTGACTGTCATTACTTCTTGGCTGAGCTTGCTTGTTCTGTATGTTCAACTGAACCTTTCCGAAACTCTCACCAGACTATTTAACTGCAACATTGCTTTGTATGCCTTCCTTGTTGGGACTTGTGTCATCCTGTTTCCTAGACTGTTTCACATCCTCACGCCTCAAGAATTGAGCGGCTTTGGAGTAGAAACGGTCCAATGACGCGGGGGATTTTTCCGGCCAGCCAATTTCCGAACTCAAAATCAGGATCAATCCCCTTTGTTAGTGCCATCGGGATAGAAATGTCATTGGGATTGCTTACCTCTGCACATGCAGCATGAAATCGCTCCAAGTAGTGTCTAAGCGTCTCCTTGGGAGCTTGAGTGACGCTGGATAAAGTATTAACATTCTTAGGCCTTGCCACATACATTCGGAACTGTTCTACGAACTTGGTGTCCATTTGGTCAAAGCAAGGGATGGATCGGGGTGGCAATCATGTAAACCACATGGTAGAAATGCCCCCCAAAGAGATGGGAAAGCTACGACACTTCATTGCATCATCCGCTCTTACAGCTTTCATCGGCCACTCATACTTTAGGACGTGCTGATTTGGATCTGAATTCCCTTCATAGAGTGGCAGAGCGAGCATTCTGAATCGCCGAGGAGGTTCGATGTAAAGTATGTCATCCATGAAAGGGGTATGACTCCGAGAGATTCCCCAGTCGTCATTAGTAAGACCCTGCCTTTCACATATCATTTTCCGTATCATAGTCGGAATGTCCAGCATCTGGACATTCTGTGCATGCTGAGCCAAGGTGTGGTCGGGCTCCACAGCGCGAAGCGGGACCGGGCGCGGTCGATGGTCCACATCTCACCTCCTTGACTCATAATCTTCAGGACATACGGTTCAGGTGTACTCCCATGCTGATGTTGGTTTGGATCGGGCTGATTCCGGGCATCAACCCTTGGTTCTGCAGCGGCGGTTGTGGTGCAGTTATCCATGGTATAGTGCGGAACTGTACCTCTTCGAGAGAATGGTCCAGTATGGAAAATAGCCGATGGGCCGACTCTCAGCTGCCTAACGGTCATCACAGGTTGATGTCCGGTAGCTTGTGTGTAGTTCCCGTCCAGCCGAGGACGGGTGGATCTGTGATGGTAATCGAAGGAGGCAGAGTTTTCTGTGGAGGATTTAGAGGCATGATCCCTTCTAGATCTTCTACGCCTTTAGTAGTTTAGCTGGTTGGTCAACTCAGCATTAGCGCGCAGCTGTTAAGTTAGTTGTTGCCGACTTTGGGTTAGCTCTTGTAGCAGCATCTGAAATTCTTGCCTCATGACCGGGCCTAACAGATCTGAAGGTCCGGTAGTGTTTTGGTTGGATGGAGGCAATTGCACGGGATTCTATCTATCCCGGCCTTCTTGATCAGTAGTATTGGAGGTGGTCCTCGTGCTCACCATTATGAGAAATGAATTCCTTTCCAAGATTTTTTACAAATCTGAATAGCTTGGAAGGATTTTGGAGTAGGGATCTGGATCTTCCTCTTAGATTTTGTAATCCGGTATCGATGGTAGATCCAAAGAGTAGGAGAAAATCTAGGTTTTCTCGGTGAAAGCCCCAAAGTGTTTGTACCAAAAATGGACACAACACTCTTCGAAAGTTTTTGAAGAGATAAAAATGAAGAATATAAATTAAAAGGTGGCTTATCTAACAAAAACTCCAATATTTGATGAATAAATGCACAAACACAAGCTATTTAGAGTGGTTCAGCGTGTTGCCTACGTCCATTATGAAGTTTTATGATTTTATTGATATTCTTTTGACGATTACACTTGATTACAGCAAGCAACAGTGGATTACAACTCTGGAATTCGAATACAGCAGCAATAGTAAGTTGCAAAGTTCAATTCGGTAGATTCTGTACGCTTTAGAATCAAAAGATCCTTCTTCTGTAGGCCCTGGGGCTCTATTTATAGGCGTAGGAGGCTGATATTTCACTCAAACTTCGAGAGACTTCTTCTGGTACGTGAGTGGGCCCATGCGATCGATCCCGGAAAATTTCGACTTGATCTGTGATCGATACGAATGCAATTCGTATCGATCAAGATTTTGTCCAATGAAGTCAAAATTTGGTATGGACCTTCTCTAGCTTGTACGTAAGCTCCCATGAAAATTTCATATCATTTGCACTTGTGGATCTCGAATGATCGATACGAATAGGGCTTTTCGGTATGCTGTCTTGTTCGAGTCGATGGTTTCGAATCAATCCCTTGGAATCGATGGTTGCACGTGATCATGTGGCGACGTGGCACGCACTCCTCGCATCGACCCATCTTTCACTCCGAGTTGACCGGGCCTTCCCTTAAACTTCGCCTTATTCGTGTCGAAGGCCGTTACATAGCTCGAATCCACTAATGACGTGTGCTTCATATCGATTTGGAACGTGCCCACTTTGTATCGATGGAGGCGGCGTAATTCGTATCGATGGAAGTTGTCTCCATTTGATCGATACGAACAAGCGATATTTGTAATGGATATGAAGTGAGGTCAACTGATGGGTACGAACCAAGGCTATCTGAAGGATTCGATCAAGTGCCTCCTCGATGGATACGAGTTGGTCATTAAACGACAGATTCGTAGCGTACTACCTGTTGGTGGATACGAAATCGATCGACACGAACTAAGGCTTGTGGATGGATATGAACCCGATCGATTCGAAGTGTGGCTTACTGATGGATACGAAGTAGTGCCGCCTGGTCGATGCAAACACGATCGATTCGAACTGAGGTTTAGTGATGGATGCGAAAACAGGGTTATCTCCTCCAACTTGCATCGATCATAACTTGATCATACGGACTTGGATCGACTTGAAATTTGGAACGTTGGCTTTGCTAGCTTTTCTTGCCGTGTCTTGTCAATTGTAGCCTGATCCGGAATCGGACAAAATTCATCGATATCCATAGCGAACATATGCGTACTCGATATCTAGGACGAGTGATCCCCGGTTCCTAATCAGTTCCTTGATATCTCGGCCTTGCCAAAAGGCGGGGTAACAGATGTTGCACCTTGCACCACAGATGTTGCACTCTATGGATACCGATTCTTTGGAAGACCATAACTGTTGGTTCGTGTAGAGTTATGGAAGCCATAACAAGTTAAAACGAAGCTCTCTGTGAGTTGTACGGCTTTGACGGCTTTAAGACGTCAATGGATCGTTTTCTATCCGAACCTCAACCGGGCCTCGGAACCCTTTCTTTTTTCATCAACTGCATTTTGACATTAAAACTGGATCACTGTGGCTGGTCTTCAATTTAACATCGCTGGAGAGTGGTGCACCATGGTACTGTTCCATTTCATATATATGCAACCATTTCTACAAGTCGTACGACACTGTTTTGGCATTTTGAACGGATGTTGCACCTTGCACCGCAGATGTTGCACCCTATGAATATCAATTCTTCGGACGGACATAATTTTTTGCTCGTTTAGAGTAATGGGAGCCATAACCAGTCAAAATGAAGATCTTAGTGAGTTCTACGTCTTTGACAGCTTTAAGCCGTCAATGGATAGTTTCATATCCAAAAAAGCTATCCAAACCACAATCGCGTCTTTGAAGTTTTTCACTCTTCGTTTTTTCGTCACGTGCATTTTACTTTAAAACGGGATCACCTTGGCTGGTCTTCGATTTACCATCGTTGGAGAGTGATGCACCATGGTACCATTCCGTTTCAAATCCATTCATCGATTTCTATAAGTCGTACGGCACTGTTTCGGCGTTTCGGATGGATGTTGCACCCTATGGATACCGATTCTTCGTACGACATAACTATTGTCTAGTTTTGAGTTACGGGAGCCATAACAAGTCAAAACAAAGCTCTCTGTGAGTTCTATGTCTTTGACAGCTTTAAGCCGTCAGTGGATAGTTTCACACCCGCAAAAGGCTATCCGAACCTCAATCGGATCTTGGAAGTTTTTCACCCTTCGTTTTTTCGCCACGTGCATTTTTATGTTAAAACGGCATCACCGTGGCTAGTCTTCGATTTACCACTCCTGAAGAGTGGTTCACCATGGTACTGTTCCGTTTCAAATCCCTACGAACATTTCTCCAAGTCATATGGCACTGTTTCGGCATTTTGGACGGATGTTGCACCTTGCACCGCAGATGTTGCACCCTATGGATACCGATTCTTCGGACGACCATAACTGTTGGCTCGTTTAAAGTTATGAGAGCCATAACCAGTCAAAAAGAAGCTCTCTGTGAGTTCTTCAGCTTTGACAACTTTAAGCCATTTCATACCCAAAAAAGTCTATCCGAACCTCAATCGGGCCTCGAAAGTTTTTCACCCTTCGTTTTTTCATCACGTGCATTTTTATGTTAAAACGGGATACCGTGGCTGATCTTTGATTTACTATCACTGTAGAGTGGTGCACCACGGTACTGTTCCATTTCAAATCCATGACCCATTTCTACAAGTGGTACGACACTGTTTCGGCATTTGGGACGGATGTTGCAACTTGCACAGCAGATGTTGCACCCTATGGATACCGTTTCTTCCGACGACCATAATTGTTGGCTCGTTTAGAGTTATGGGAGCCATAACTAGTCAAAACAAAGCTCTCTGTGAGTTCTATGGCTTTGAAAGCTTTAAGAGATAAATGGATAGTTTCATATACCCAAAAAAGACTATCCGAACTTTAATCGGGTCTCGAAAGTTTTTCACCCTTCATTTTTTCGTCACATGCTTTTTCACGTTAAAACGAGCACCATGGCTGGACTTCGATTTACTATTGTTGGAGAGTGTTACACCATGGTACTATTCCATTTCAAATCCATGCATACATTTCTACAAGTCGTACGGCACTTTTCGACATTTTGGACGGATGTTGCACCTCGCACCGTATATGTTGCACCATGTGGATACCGATTCTTCATACGGCCATAACTTTGGCTCGTTTAGAGTTACGGGAGCCATAACCCGTCAAAACGAAGCTTTTTGTGAGTTCTACAGTATTTACACCTTTAAGCCGTCAATGGATTGTTTCATACCCAGAAAAGGCTATCCGAAGCTCAATCGGGCCTTTGAAGTTTTCACCCTTCATTTTTTCGTCACGTGCATTTTTATGTTAAAACGGGATCACCATGGCTGGTCTTCGATTTACCATCTCTGGGGAGTGGTGCACCATGGTACAGTTCCGTTTAAAATCCATGCACCCATTTCTACAAGTCGTACGACGCTGTTTCGGCATTATGGATGGATGTTGCACCTTGCACCGCAAAATTGCACCCTATGGATATTGATTCTTTAGACGACCATAACTGTTGGCTTGTTTAGAATTAGAGGAGCCATAACAAGTAAAATGAAGCTCTCTATGAGTTCTACAGCTTTGACAGCTTTAAGCCGTCTATGGATAGTTTCATACCCAAAAAAGGCTGTACGAACCTCATACTGGTCTTGGAAGTTTTTCACCCTTCGCCCTTCATTTTTTCGTCACGTGCATTTTTACGTTAAAACGGTATCACCGTGGCTGGTCCTCAATTTACCATCGCTAGAGAGTGGTGCACCATGGTACTGTTCCATTTCAAATCCATGCACCCATTTCTTCAAGTCGTATGGCACCGTTTCGGCATTTTAGATGGATGTTGCACCTTGCACCGCAGATGTTGCATCCTATGGATACCGATTCTTCGGACGACATAACTATTGGCTCGTTTAGAGTTACGGGAGACATAACCAGGCAAAACGAAGCTCTTTGTGAGTTCTACGGCTTTGACAGCTTTAAGTCGTCAATGGATAGTTTCATACCCAAAAAGGCTATCCGAACCTCAATCGGGCTCGGAATTTTTCACCCTTCGTTTTTTCGTCACGTGTATTTTCACATTAAAATGGGATCACCATGGCTGGTCTTCGATTTACCATCGCTGCAGAGTGGTGCACCATGGTACGGTTTCATTTCAAATCCATGCACCAATTTCTACAAATCGTACGGCACTGTTTCGGCATTTTGGACGAAAGTTGCACCTTGCACCACAGATGTTGCACCCTATGGATACCGATTTTTCGGATGACCATAACTGTTGGCTCGGTTAGAGTTACGGAAGGCATAACAAGTCAAAACAAAACTCTCTGCGAGTTTTACGGCTTCGACAGCTTTAAGTCGTCAATAGATAGTTTCATACCCAAAAAAGGATATCCGAACCTCAATCCGGTCTCGTAATTTTTTTACCCTTCGTTTTTTCATCGCGTGCATTTTTACTTTAAAACGGGATCACCGTGGCCGGTCATAGATTTACTATCACTGGAGAGTGGTGCACCATATTACTATTCTATTTCAAAACCATGCACCCATTTCTACAAGTCGTATGGCACTGTTTCGGTATTTTGGACGGATGTTGCACGTTACACTGCCGATATTGGACCCTATGGATACCGATTCTTCGGACGGCCATAATAGTTGGCAAGTTTAGAGTTATGTGAGCCAAAGCCAGTCAAAAAGAAGCTCTGTGTGAGTTTTATACCCTTCGTTTTATCGTCACCTGCATTTTACCCTTCGTTTTATCGTCACGTGCATTTTTACGTTAAAACGGAATCACCGTGGATGATCTTTGATTTACCATCACTGGAGAGTGGTGCACCATGGTACTGTTCCGTTTCAAATCCATGCACCCGTTACTACAAGTCGTACAGCACTATTTCGGCATTTTGGATGGATGTTGCACCTTGCACCACAGATGTTGCACCCTATGGATACTGATTCTTCGGAAGACCATAACTGTTGACTCGTTTAGAGTTATGGGAGCCATAACACGTCAAAATGAAGCAATCTGTGAGTTCTACGACTTTGACAGTTTTAAGCTGTAAATGGATAGTTTCATACCTAAAAAAGGCTATCCGAACCTCAATCGGGCCGCGGATGTTTTTCACCCTTCGTTTTTTCTTCATTTGCATTTTTGCGTTAAAACGGGATCACCGTGCCAGATTTTCAATTTACCATTGCTGGACTATGGTGCACCATGAACTGTTCCGTTTCAAATCCATGCATCCATTTCTACAAGTCATACGGCGCTGTTTCAGCATTTTGGACGGAAGTTGCACCTTGCATCGCAGATGTTGCACCCTGTGGATGCTGATTCTTCGGACGACCATAACTGTTGGCTCGTTTAGAGTTACGAGGGCCATAATCAGTCAAAACCAAGCTCTTTGTGAGTTCTACGGCTTTGAGAGCTTTAAGCCATCAATGGATAGTTTCATACCCAAAAAATGCTATGCGACCCTCAATCAGGTCTCGAATGTTTGTCACCCTTCGTTTTTTCGTCACGTGCATTTTTATGTTAAAACGGGATCACTGTAGCTGGTCTTCGATTTAAACCATCCCTGGAGAGTGGTACACCATGGTAATGCTCCGTTTCAAATCCATGCACCCATTTCTACAAGTCGGACGGCACTGTTTCAGCATTTTGGATGGATGTTGCACCTTGTACCGCAGATGTTGCACCCTATGCATACCGATTCTTCGGACAGCCATAATTATTGGCTAGTTTAGAGTTACAGAAGCCATAACCAGTCAAAACGAAGCTCTCTATGAGTTATACAGCTTTGATAGCTTTAAGCCATCAATGGATAGTTTCATACCCAAAAAAGGCTATCCAAACCTCAATCGGGACTCGGAAGTTTTTCCCTTCGTTTTTCATCATGTGCAATTTTACGTTAAAACAGAATCACTGTGGCTGGTCTTCGATTTACCACCGCTGGAGAGTGGAGCACCATGGTACCGTTCTGTTTCAAATCTATGCACCCATTTCTACAAGTCCTACGATACTGTTTCGGCATTTTGTAGGATGCTGCACCTTGCACCGCAGATGTTGCATCCAATGAATACCGATTCTTCGGACGGCCATAACTGTTGGCTCGTTTAGAGTTACGGAAGCCATACCAGTCAAAACGAAGCTCTCTGTGAGTTCTATGGCTTTGACAGCTTTAACCTATCAATGGATAGTTTCATACCCAAAAAAGGCTACTCGAACCTCAATCGGGACTCGGAAGTTTTTCAGCCTTCATTTTTTCGTCACGTGCGTTTTTACATCAAAACGGGATCACCGTGGAAGGTCTTCGATTTACTGTCGCTGGAGAGTGGTGCATCATGGTACTGTTTTGTTTCAAATCCATGCACCCATTTCTACAAGTCGTAGGCGCTGTTTTGGCATTTTGGACAGATGTTGCACCTTGCACCACAGATGTTGCACCCTACGAATACAGATTTTTCGGACGACCATAACTATTAGCTCGTTTGGAGTTACGGGAGCCATAACCTGTCAAAACGAAGGTCACTGTGAGTTCTACGGCTTTGACTGCGTTAAGCCATCAACGGATAGTTTCATACCCAAAAAAGGCTATCTGAACCTCAATCGGGCCTCGAAAGGTTTTTCCCCTTCATTTTTTCATCATGTGCATTTTGACGTTAAAACTGGATCACCGTTGCTGGTCTTCGATTTACCATCACTGGAGAGTGGCGCACCATGGTTGTTCCGTTTCAAATCCATACACCAATTTCTACAAGCCGTACGGAACTTTTTTCGACGTTTAGTATGGATGTTGCACCTTGCACCGCAGACGTTACTCCTTGCACCGCAGATGTTGCATCCTATGGATACCGATTCTTCGTACGACCATAACGGTAGGCTCATTTAGAGTTACAAGAGCCAGAACAAGTCAAAACGAACCTCTCTGTGAGTTCTACGGCTTTGACAGCTTTAATCCATCAATGGATAGTTTCACACAAAAAAAAGGCTATCCGAACCTCAATCGAGCCTCGGAGGTTTATTACTATTCGTTTTTTCGTCAAGTGCATTTTTACGTTAAAACGGGATCACCGTGGCTGGTCTTCGACTTGACATCGCTGGATAGTGGTGCACCATGGTATTGTTCTGTTTCAAATTCATGCACCCATTTCTACAAGTCGTACGGCGCTGTTTGGCATTTTGGACAGATCTTACACCTTGCACCGCAGATGTTGCACACTATGGATACCGATTTTTTGAACGACCATAACTGTTGGCTCTTTCAGAGTTACGGGAGCCATAACTAGTCAAAACGGAGCTCTTTGTGAGTACTATAACTTTGATGGCTTTAAGCCGTCAATGGATAGTTTCATACCCAAAAATGGCTATCCGAGCCTCAATCGAGCCTCGGAAGTTTTTTACCCTTCATTTTTGTCATATGTAGTTTGACGTTAAAACTGGATCATCGTGGTTGGTCTTTGATTTACCATCGCTGGAGAGTGGTACATTATGGTACTGTTCCGTTTCAAATCCATGCACACATTTCTACAAGTTGTACGACACTATTTCAGCATTTTGGATGGATGTTGTACCTTACACCGCGATGTTGCTCCCTATGGATACTGATTCTTCGGACGGCCATATCTGTTGGCTCGTTTAATGTTACGGAAGTCATAACTAGTCAAAATGAAGCTCTTTGTGAGTTGTATGACTTTGACTGTTTTAAGCCGTCAATGGATAGTCTCATACCCAAAATAGGCTATCCGAACCTCAATCGAGTCTCGTAAGTTTTTCACCCTTTATTTTTTCGTCAGGTGCATTTTTACGTTAAAACAGGATCACTGTGGCTGGTCTTCGATTTACCATCGCTGGAGAGTGATGCACCATGTTACTATTCCATTTCAAATTCATGCACCTATTTCTACAAGTCATACGACACTATTTCGGTTTTTTGGACGGATGTTGCACCTTGCACTATAGATGTTGCACCTTATGGATACCGATTCTTCGGACGCTCATAACTGTTGGCTAGTTTAGAGTTACGGGAGCCATAACCAATCAAAATGATGCTCTTTGTGAGTTCTACGGTTTTGACAGCTTTAAGCCGTCAACGGATAGTTTCATAACCCAAAAAGGCTATCCGTACCTCAATCGGGTCTTGGAAGTTTTTCACCCTTGTTTTTTCGTCACCTGCATTTATATGTTAAAACGGGATCACCATGGCTGGTCTTCGAATTATCACCGCTGGAGAGTGGTGCAACATGGTACTGTTCCGTTTCAAATTCATGCACCCATTTCTACTAGTGGTACAGGACTATTTTGGTATTTTGGATGGATGTTGCACCTTGCTGCGTAGATGTTGCACCCTATGGATACCGATTCTTCGGACGGCCATCACTGTTGGCTCGTTTAGAGTTACGGGAGCTAAAACCAGTCAAAACAAAGCCCTCGGTGAGTTCTACGGCTTTGACAGCTGTAAGCCGTCAATGTATAGTTTCATACCAAAAGGCTATCTGAACCTCAATTGGGCCTCAGAAGTTTTTCACGCTTTATTTTTACGTCACGTGCATTTTTATGTTAAATGGGATCACCATGGCTGGTCTTCGATTTACCATTGCTGGAGAGTGGTTCACCATGGTACTGCTCCATTTCAAATTCATGCATCCATTTCTACAAGCCGTACGACACTGTTTCGGCATTATGGACGGATGTTGCACCTTGCACCGCAGATATTGCACCCTATGGATACCTATTCTTCAAACGACCTTAACTGTTGGCTCGTTTAGAGGCACGGAAGCCATAACCAGTCAAAACGAAGCTCTCCGTGTGTTCTACGGCTTCAACAGCGTTAAGCCGTAAATGGATAGTTTCTTACCAAAAAAAATGCTATCCGAACATCATTCGGGTCTCAGAAGTTTCTTACCTTTCATTTTTTCGTCATGTGCATTTTTACGTTAAACGGGGTCACTGTGGCTGGTCTTCGATTTACCATCGCTGGAGAGTGGTGCACCATGGTACTATTCTGTTTCAAATTCATGGACCATTTCTACAAGTCGTACGGCACTGTTTCGGCAATTTGGACGAATGTTGCACCTAGCGTCGCAAATGTTGCACCCTGCGTCGCAAATGTTGCACCCTGTGGATACCGATTCTTCGGACGACCATAACTATTGGCTCGTTTTACGTTAGGAGAGCCATAACCAGTCAAGAACATATGGCTTTGACACCTTTAAGCCGTAAAATACGAATCGTAAAATATGCAGGTTGTTACATATGGCTTTGACACCTTTAAGCCGTCAATGGATAGTTTCATACCAAAAAAGGCTATCCGAATCTCAATCGAGTCTCAAAAGTTTTTCACGCTTCGTTTTTTCATCACATGCATTTTTACATTAAAACGGGATCACCGTGGCTGGTCATCGATTTACAATCGCTGGAGAGTGGTGCACCATGTTACTGTTCCGTTTCAAATCCATGCACCCATTTCTACAAGTTGTACGACACTGTTTCGGCATTTTGGATGGATGTTGCACCTTCCGCCGCAGATGTTGCACCCTATGGATACCGTTATTCGGACGACCATAATGTTGGCTAGTTTAAAGTTATGGGAGCCATAAACATTCAAAACGAAGCCCTCTGTGAGTTTTATTGCTTTGATAGCTTTAAACCGTCAGTGGATAGTTTGACACCTATAAAAGGCAATTTGAACCTCAATCGGGCCTCGGAAATTTTTCACCCTTTGTTTTTTCGTCACGTGGATTCTTACGTTAAAACGGGATCACCGTGGCTGGTCTTTGATTTACCATCGCTGGAGAGCAGTGCACATGGTACTGTTCCGTTTCAAATCCATGCAACCGTTTCTACAAGTCGTACGGCACAGTTTCTGCATTTTGGACGGATGTTGCACCTTGCACCACAGATGTTTCATCCTATGGATAACGATTCTTTGGACGGCTATAACTGTTGGCTCGTTTAGGGTTATGGAAGGCATAACTAATCAAAATGAAGCTCTATGTATGTTCCAGGGTTTAGACAGTTTTAAGCCGTCAATGGATAGTTTCGTAACCAAAAAAGGCTATGCGAACCTCAATCGACGCTCGAAATTTTTCAACCCTTCGTTTTTTCATCACGTGCATTTTTACGATAAAATGAGATCACCGTGGCTAGTCTTCGATTTACCATCGTTGGAGAGTGGTGCACCATGGTACTATTCCGTTTCAAATCTATGCACCCATTTCTACAAGTCGTATGGCACTGTTTCAGCGTTTTGAACGGATGTTGCACCTTGCACCGTAGATGTTGCATCCTATGGATACTGACTCTTCGGACGGCCATAACTGTTGGCTCGTTTTGAGTTACAGGAGCCATAACCAGTCAAAACGAAGCTCCTCGGGAGTTCTACGGTTTTGACTGCTTAAGTCTTCAATGTATAGTTTCATACCCAAAAAGACTATCAGAACCTCAATTGGGCCTCGGAATTTTGCACCCATCATTTTTTCGTCACGTGCATTTTTACTTTAAAATTGGATCACCGTGGCTGGTCTTCGATTTACCATCGCTGGAGTGTGGTGCACCATGTTACTATTCTATTTCAAATCCATGCACCCATTTCTACAAGTCGTACGGCACTGTTTCGGCATTTTGGATGGATGTTGCACCTTGCATCGCAGATGTTGCATCATATGGATATCGATTCTTCGGATGACCATAACTGTTGGCTCATTTAGAGATACGGGAGCCATAAATAGTCAAAATGAAGCTCTCCATGAATTCTATGGATTTGATAGATTTAAGCCATCAATGGATAGTTTCATACCCAAAAAAGGCTATCCGAACCTCAATCGGTCTTTGGAAGTTTTTTACCCTTCGTTTTTTTGTCACGTGCATTTTTACGTTAAAACGGGATCACCATGGCTGGTCTTCGATTTACCATCGTTGGAGAGTGGTGCACCATGGTACTGTTCTGTTTCAAATCCATGCACTCATTTCTACAAGTTGTACGACACTGTTTCAGCATTTTAGATGGATGTTATACCTTGCACCGTAGGTGATGCACCCTATGGATACCGATTTTCTGACGATTATAACTGTTGGATCGTTTAGAGTTACGGGAGTCATAGCCAGTCAAAACGAAGCTCTTTGTGTGTTCTACGGCTTTGACAGCTTTAAGCCATCAATGGATAGTTTTATACCCGAAAACGCTATCCAAACCTCTATCAGTTCTCGGAAGTTTTTCACCATTCATTTTTTTCGTCACGTGCATTTTTGCGTTAAAATGGGATCACTATGGTTGTTCTTCGATTTACCGTCGCTGGAGAGTGGTGCACCATCATACTATTCCGTTTCAAATCCATGCACCCATTTCTACAAGTCTAACGGCACTGTTTCGGCATTATGGATGGATGTTGCACCCTATGGATACCGATTCTTTGGACAACCATAAACGTTGGCTCATTTAGAGTTACGGGAGTCATAACCAATCAAAACGAAGCACTTTGTGAGTTCTATCGCTTTGACGGCTTTAAACCATCAATGGATAGTTTCATACCCAGAAAAGGCAATACGAACCTCAATCGCGCTTCGAAAGTTTTTCATCCTTCGTTTTGTCGTCACGTGCATTTTTACGTTAAAACATGATCACCTGGGCTGGTCTTCGATTAACTATTGATGGAGAATGGTGCACCATGGTACTATTTCGTTTCAAATCCATGCACCAATTTCTACAAGTCGTTCGGCACTGTTTTGGCATTTTGGACGGATGTTGCACCTTGCACCGTAGATGTTGCACTCCATGGATACCCATTTTTTGGACAGCCATAACCGTTGGCTCGTTTAGATTTTCGGGTTTCATAACCACTCAAAACGAAGCTCTTTGTGAGTTCTATGGCTTTGACAGCTTTAAGCCATCGATGGATAGATTTACACCCAAAAAAGGCTATTCGAACCTCAATCGGGCCTCGGAAGTTTTTCTCCCTTTGTTTTTTCGTCACGGGCATTTTTAAGTTAAAACGGGATCACCGTGGCTGGTCTTTAATTTACTATCGCTAGAGAGTGGTGCACCATAATACAATTCCATTTCAGATCCATGCACCCATTTCAATAAGTCGTACGGCATTGTTTCGGCATTTTGGACCGATGTTGCACCTTGCACCGCAGATGTTGCATCCCATGGATAACGATTCTTCGGATGGCCATAACTGTTGGCTCGTTTAGAGTTATGGAAGCCATACCAGTCAAAAAGAAGCTCTCTGTGAGTTTTACGGCTTTGACTGCTTTAAGCTGTCAATGGATAGTTTCATACCCAAAAAGGCTATCCGAACCTCAATCGGGCCTCGAAAGTTTTTCACCCTTTGTTTTTTCATCACTTGCATTTTTACATTAAAATGGGATCACCATCGCTGGAGAGTGGTGCACCAAGATAGTGTTTTGTTTCAAATCCATGCACCGATTTCTACAAGTCGTACGGCACTGTTTTGGCATTTTGCACGGATGTTGCACCTTGCACCGCAGATGTTGCATCCTATGAATACCGATTCTTCGGACTGCCATAGATGTAGGCTCGTTTAAAGTTACGGGAACCATAATCAGTCAAAATGAAGCTCTTTGTGAGTTTTACGGATTTGACTGTTTTAAGCCGTCAGTGGATAGTTTCATACCCAAAAAAGGTTATCTGAACCTCAATCGGCCCTCGGAAGTTTTTTACCCTTTATATTTTCATCACGTGCATTTTTACGTTAAAACGGGATCACTTTGGCTGGTATTCAATTTACCATCGCTGGAGAGTGGTGCATCATGGTACTGTTCCATCTCAAATCCATGCAGCCATTTCTATAAGTCGTACAGCACTGTTTCGGCATTTTGGATGGATGTTGCACCTTGCACTGTAGATGTTGCACCCTATGTATATCGATTATTCGGACGGCCATAACTGTTGGCTAGTTTAGAATTACAGGAGCCATAACCAGTTAAAACAGAGCTCTTTATTTGTTCTACATATTTGATAGCTTTAAGCCATCAATGGACAGTTTCATACCCAAAAAAGGCTATCGAAACCTCAACCAGGTCTCGAAAGTTTTTCACCCTTCGATTTTTCGTCACGTTCATTTTAACATTAAAATTGGATCGCCGTGGTTGGTCTTCGATTTACCATAGGTGGAGAGTGGTGCACCATGATACTATTCCGTTTCAAATCCATGCACCCATTTCTACAAGTCGTAAGGCACTGTTTTGGCAATTTGGATGAATGTTGCACTTTGCACCGTAGATGTTGCACCCTATGAATGCCGATTCTTTGGACAGCCATAACTGTTGGCTCGTTTAGAGCTACGGGAGCCATAACTAGTCAAAATGAAGCACTTTGTGAGTTCTACGGCTTTGAAAGCTTTAAGCCACCAATGGATAGTTTACCCAAAAAAGGCTATCTGAATCACAATAGGGCCACGGAAGTTTTTCACCCTTCGTTTTTCGTCAAGTGCATTTTTACGTTAAAACGGGATCACCGTGGCTCTTCTTCGATTAACCATCGCTAGAAAGTGGTGCGACATGGTACTATTTCGTTTCAAATCCATGTACACATTTCTGCAAGTTGTACGACACTGTTTCGACATGTTGGACGGATGTTGCACCTTGCATCGCAAATGTTGCACCCTATGGATACCGATTCTTTAGACAACCATAACTGTTGGCTCGTTTAGAGTTACAGGATGCATAACCAATCAAAGTGAATCTTTTTGTAAGTTCTATGGCTTTGAAGTATTTAAGCCGTCAATGCATAGTTTTGCACTCGAAAAAGGCTATTCGAACCACAATCGGGCCTCGGAAGTTTTTCACCCTTCGTTTTTTTGTCATGTGCATTTTTATGTTAAAATGGGATCACGGTTGTTGGTCTTCAATTTACCATCGCCGGAGAGTGGTGCGCCATGCTAGTGTTCCGTTTCAAATCCATGCAACCATTTCTACAAGTCGTATGGCACTGTTTCGACATTTTGGACGGGTGTTGCACCTTGCACCATAGATGTTGCATCCTATGGATACCGATTCTGGATGGTCATAACTGTTGACTCGTTTGGAGTTACGGGAGTCATAACCTATCAAAACGAAGCTCACTGTGAGTTCTACGGCTTTGGCTGCTTTAAGCCCTCAATGGATAGTATCGTACCCAAAAATGGCTATCCGGACCTCAATCGGGCCTCGGATGTTTTTCACCCTTCATTTTTTCCTCACGTGCATTTTTGAGTTAAAACGGGATCACCATGGCTGGTCTTTGATTTACCATCGCTGGAGAGTGGTGCACCATGGTACTGTTCCATTTCAAATCCAAGCACGCATTTCTACAAGTCGTACCTCGGCATTTTGGACGGAAGTTGCACCTTGCACCGCAGATTTTGCATTCTATGGATACCGATTCTTTGGACGGCTATAACCGTGGGCTCATTTAAAGTTACGGGAGTCTTAACCAGTCAAAAAAAAGCTCTTTGTGAGTTCTACGGCCTTGCCAGCTTTAAGCCGTCAATGGATGGTTCCATACCCTAAAAAGACTATCCGAACCTTAAATGGGCCTTGGAAGTTTTTCACTCTTCGTTTTTTCATCACGTGCATTTTTACTTTTAAACGGAATCACCATGGCTGGTCTTCGATTTACCCTCACTGGAGAGTGGTGCACCATGGTCATTTCAAATCCGTGCACCGTAGATGTTGCTCCAGATGGATATCAATTCTTCGGACGGCCATAACGGTTGGCTCGTTCAGAGTTACGGGAGCCATAACTAGTCAAAACGAAGCTTTCAGTGAGTTATACGGCTTTGACCGCTTTAAGCCATCAATTGATAATTTCATACCCAAAAAGGCTATCCGAATCTGATTTGTGCCCCAAAAGTTTTTACCCCTCGTTTTTTCGTCACGTGCATTTTTACGTTAAAATTGGATCACCATGGCTGGTCTTCGATTTACCAACGCTGGAGTGTGGTGCACCATGGTACTGTTCCGTTTCAAATCTATGCACCCATTTCTACAAGTCGTACGGCACTGTTTCGGCATTTTGGATGGATGTTGCACCTTGCATCGCAGATGCTGCATCATATGGATACCGATTCTTCGGACGACCATAACTGTTGGCACATTTAGAGACACGGGAGCCATAAATAGTCAAAACGAAGCTCTCCATGAGTTCTATGGCTTTGATAGATTTAAGCCATCAATGGATAGTTTCATACCCAAAAAAGGCTATCCGAACCTCAATCGGTCTTTGGAAGTTTTTTACCCTTCGTTTTTTTGTCACGTGCATTTTTACGTTAAAACGGGATCACCATGGCTGGTCTTCGATTTACCATCGTTGGAGAGTGGTGCACCATGGTACTGTTCTGTTTCAAATCCATGCACTCATTTCTACAAGTTGTACGGCACTGTTTCAGCATTTTAGATGGATGTTATACCTTGCACCGTAGGTGATGCACCCTACGGATACCAATTTTCTGACGATTATAACTGTTGGATCGTTTAGAGTTACGGGAGTCATAGCCAGTCAAAACGAAGCTCTTTGTGTGTTCTACGGCTTTGACAGCTTTAAGCCACCAATGGATAGTTTTATACCCGAAAAGGCTATCCGAACCTCTATCAGTTCTCGGAAGTTTTTCACCGTTCGTTTTTTTCGTCACGTGCATTTTTGCGTTAAAATGGGATCACCGTGGTTGTTCTTCGATTTACCATCGCTGGAGAGTGGTGCGCCATGGTACTATTCCGTTTCAAATCCGTGCACCCATTTCTACAAGTCTAAGGGCACTGTTTCGGCATTATGGATGGATGTTGCACCCTATGGATACCGATTCTTTGGACAACCATAAATGTTGGCTCATTTAGAGTTACGAGAGTTATAACCAATCAAAACGAAGCACTTTGTGAGTTCTATGGCTTTGACGGCTTTAAGCCATCAATGGATAGTTTCATACCCAAAAAAGGCAATACGAACCTCAATCGCGCTTCGAAAGTTTTTCATCCTACGTTTTGTCGTCACGTGCATTTTTACGTTAAAACATGATCACCGTGGCTGGTCTTCGATTAACTATTGATGGAGAATGGTGCACCATGGTACTGTTTCGTTTCAAATCCATGCACCAATTTCTACAAGTCGTTCGGCACTATTTCGGCATTTTGGACGGATGTTGCACCTTGCACCGCAGATGTTGCACTCCATGGATACCCATTTTTTGGACAGCCATAACTGTTGGCTCGTTTAGATTTTCGGGTTTCATAACCACTCAAAACGAAACTCTTTGTGAGTTCTATGGCTTTGACAGCTTTAAGCCATCGATGGATAGATTTACACCCAAAAATGGCTATTCGAACCTCAATCGGGCCTCGGAAGTTTTTTCACCCTTTGTTTTTTCGTCACGTGCATTTTTACGTTAAAACGGGATCACCGTGGCTGGTCTTCAATTTTCTATCGCTAGAGAGTGGTGCACCATAGTACAATTCCATTTCAGATCCATGCACCCATTTCAATAAGTCGTACGGCATTGTTTCGACATTTTGGACCGATGTTGCACCTTGCACCGCAGATGTTGCATCTCATGGATAACGATTCTTCGGATGGCCATAACTGTTGGCTCGTTTAGAGTTATGGAAGCCATAACCAGTCAAAAAGAAGCTCTCTATGAGTTTTACGGCTTTGACTGCTTTAAGCTGTCAATGGATAGTTTCATACCCAAAAAGGCTATCCGAACCTCAATCGGGCCTCGAAAGTTTTTCACCCTTTTTTTTCATCACTTGCATTTTTACATTAAAACGGGACCACCATGGTTGGTCTTCGATTTACCATCGCTAGAGAGTGGTGCACCAAGATAGTGTTTTATTTCAAATCCATGCATCCATTTCTACAAGTCGTACGGCACTGTTTTGGCATTTTGCACGGATGTTGCACCTTGCACCGCAGATGTTGCATCCTATGAATACCGATTCTTCGGACTGCCATAGATGTAGGCTCGTTTAAAGTTACGGGAATCATAATCAGTCAAAATGAAACTCTTTGTGAGTTCTACGGATTTGACTGTTTTAAGCCGTCAGTGGATAGTTTCATACCCAAAAAAGGTTATCTGAACCTCAATCGGCCCTCGAAAGTTTTTTACCCTTCGTTTTTTCATCACGTGCATTTTTACGTTAAAACGGGATCACCATGGCTGGTATTCAATTTACCATCGCTGGAGAGTGGTGCATCATGGTACTGTTCCATCTCAAATCCATGCAGCCATTTCTATAAGTCGTACAGCACTGTTTCGGCATTTTGGATGGATGTTGCACCTTGCACTGTAGATGTTGCACCCTATGTATACCGATTATTCGGACGGCCATAACTGTTGGCTCGTTTAGAATTACAGGAGCCATAACCAGTTAAAACGGAGCTCTTTATGTGTTCTTTGAATTTGATAGCTTTAAGCCATCAATGGATAGTTTCATACCCAAAAAAGGCTATCGAAACCTCAATCAGGTCTCGGAAGTTTTTCACTCTTCGATTTTTCGTCACGTTCATTTTTACATTAAAATGGGATCGCCGTGGTTGGTCTTCGATTTACCATAGGTGGAGAGTGGTGCACCATGGTACTATTCCGTTTCAAAGCCATGCACCCATTTCTACAAGTCGTAAGGCACTGTTTTGGCAATTTGGATGGACGTTGCACTTTGCACCGTAGATGTTGCACCCTATGAATGCCGATTCTTTGGACAGCCATAACTGTTGGCTCGTTTAGAGCTACGGGAGCCATAACTAGTCAAAATGAAGCACTTTGTGAGTTCTATGGCTTTGATAGCTTTAAGCCACCAATGGATAGTTTCATACCCAAAAAAGGCTATCTAAACCACAATAGGGCCACGGAAGTTTTTCACCCTTCGTTTTTCGTCAAGTGCATTTTTACTTTAAAACGGGATCACCGTGGCTCTCTTCGATTAACCATCGCTAGAAAGTGGTGTGACATGGTACTGTTTCGTTTCAAATCCATTTACACATTTCTGCAAGTAGTACGACACTGTTTCGACATGTTGGATGGATGTTGCACCTTGCATCGCAAGTGTTGCACCCTATGGATACCGATTCTTTGGACAGCCATAACTGTTGCCTCGTTTAGAGTTACAGGAGCCATAACCAATCAAAATGAAGCTTTTTGTGAGTTCTATGGCTTTGAAGTATTTAAGCCGTCAATGCATAGTTCCGCACTCGAAAAAGGCTATTCGAACCACAATCGGGCCTCGGAAGTTTTTCACCCTTCGTTTTTTTGTCATGTGTATTTTTATGTTAAAATGGGATCACCGTGGTTGGTCTTCAATTTACCATCGCTGGAAAGTGGTGCGCCATGCTACTGTTCCGTTTCAAATCCATGCAACCATTTCTACAAGTCGTATGACACTGTTTCGACATTTTGGACGGTTGTTCACCTTGCACCGCAGATGTTGCATCCTATGGATACCGATTCTGGATGGTCATAACTGTTGACTCGTTTGGAGTTACGGGAGCCATAACCTGTCAAAACGAAGCTCACTGTGAGTTCTACGGCTTTGACTACTTTAAGCCGTCAATGGATAGTATCATACCCAAAAATGGCTATCCGGACCTCAATCGGGCCTCGGATGTTTTGCACCCTTCATTTTTTTCTCACGTGCATTTTTGAGTTAAAACGGGATCACCATGGCTGGTCTTCGATTTACCATCGCTGGAGAGTGGTGCACCATGGTACTGTTGCATTTCAAATCCAAGCACCCATTTCTATAAGTCGTACCTCGGCATTTTGGACGGAAGTTGCACCTTGCACCGCAGATTTTGCATTCTATGGATACTGATTCTTTGGACGGCCATAACCGTGGGCTCATTTAAAGTTACGGGAGTCTTAACCAGTCAAAACAAAACTCTTTGTGAGTTCTATGGCCTTGCCAGCTTTAAGCCGTCAATGAATAATTCCATACCCTAAAAAGACTATCCGAACCTTAACCGGGCCTTGGAAGTTTTTCACTCTTCGTTTTTTCATCACATGCATTTTTACTTTTAAACGAAATCACCATGGCTGGTCTTCGATTTACCCTCACTGGAGAGTGGTGCACTATGGTCGTTTCAAATTCATGCACCGTAGATGTTGCTCCAGATGGATATCAATTCTTCGGACGGCCATAACGGTTGGCTCGTTCAGAGTTACGGAAGCCATAACTAGTCAAAAAGAAGCTTTCAGTGAGTTATACGGCTTTGACCGCTTTAAGCCATCAATTGATAATTTCATACCCAAAAGGCTATCTGAATCTCAATTGTGCCTCAAAAGTTTTTACCCCTCGTTTTTTTGTCACGTGCATTTTTACGTTAAAATTGGATCACGTGGCTAGTCTTCGATTTACCATCGCTGGAGTGTGGTGCACCATGGTACTGTTCCGTTTCAAATCCATGCACCCATTTCTATAAGTCGTACGGCACTGTTTCGGCATTTTGGACGGATGTTGCACCTTGCACCGCAGATGTTGCACTCTATGAATACCGATTCTTTGGACGGCCATAACTATTGGCTCGTTTGGAGTTACGGGAGCCATAACCAGTGAAAATGAAGCTCTCTGTGAGTTCTATGAATTTGAAGGCTTTAAGCCGTCAAATGGATAGTACCATACCCAAAAAAAGTTGTACGA
This sequence comes from Allium cepa, assembly GCA_030765085.1. NCBI lineage: Eukaryota > Viridiplantae > Streptophyta > Magnoliopsida > Asparagales > Amaryllidaceae > Allium > Allium cepa. Next base: position 382,452,067 of record CM060929.1, on the reverse strand, counting down.
ACCTCAATCGGGCTTCTGAAGTTTTTCACCATTCGTTTTTTCGTCATGTGCGTTTTTTCATTAAAACAGGATCGCCGTGGCTGGTCTTCGATTTACCATCGATGGAGAGTGGTGCACCATGGTACTGTTCCGTTTCATATTCACTCACCCATTTCTACAAGTCGTAGGCACTGTTACGGCATTTTGGATGGATGTTGCACCTTGCACCGTAGATGTTGCACCCTATGGATACCGATTCTTCGGACGACCATAATTGTTGGCTCATTTAGAGCTACGGGAGCCTTAGCCAGTCAAAATGAAGCTCTCTATGGGTTCTATATCTTTGATTCCTTTAAGCCGTCAATGGATAGTTTCATACCTAAAAAGGCTATCCGAACCTGCGGAAGCCATAACCAGTCAAAACGGACCTTCTGTGAGTTCTGTGGCTTTGATAGCTTAAGCTGTCAATGGATAGTCTCATACCCAAAAAAGGTTATCCGAACCTTAATGGGGTCTCGGAAGTTTTTCACCTTTCGTTTCTTCATCACGTGCATTTTTTAGTTAAAACGGGATCACCATAGCGGGTCTTCGATTTACCATCGCTGGAGAGTGGTACACCTTGGTACTATTCCGTTTCAAATCCATGCACCCATTTCTACAAGTCGTACGGCAATGTTTTGGCATTTTGGACAGATGTTGCACCTTGCACCACAGATGTTGCACCCTATGAATACCGATTCTTGGAACGGCCATAATGTTGGATCATTTAGTATTATGGAAGCCATCACTAGTCAAAATGAAACTCTCTGTGAATTACACGTCTTTGATAGCTTTAAGCCGTCAATGGATAGTATCATACCCAAAAAATGCTATCCAAACTTCAATCGGGTCTCAGAAGTTTTTCACCCTTCGTTTTTTCGTCACGTACATTTTTACGTTAAAACAGGGTCACCGTGGCTTGTCTTCGATTTACCATCGCTAGAGGATGGTGCACCATGGTACTGTTCTGTTTCAAATCCATGCACCCATTTCTACAAGTCGTACGACACTGTTTCCATGTTTTGGACAGATGTTGCACCTTACACCGCAGATGTTGCACCCTATGGATACCGATTTTCCGGACCGCCATAGCTGTTGGCTAGTTTAGAGTTACAGGAGCCATAACCAGTCAAAGTGGACCTTCTGTCAGTTCTGTGGCTTTATTAGCTTCAAGTCATCAATAGATAGTTTCATATCCAAAAAAGGTTATCCGAACCTCAATCGGTTCTCGGAAGTTTTTCACCGTTCGTTTTTTCTTTATGTGCATTTTTACGTTAAAATGAGATCACCATGGTTGGTCTTTGATTTACCATCGCCGGAGAGTGGTGCACCATGGTACTGTTCCGTTTCAGATTGATGCACCCATTTCTACAAGTTGTACGGCATTGTTTCGACATTTTGAACGAATGTTGCACCTTGTACCACAGATGTTGCATCCTATGGATACCGATTCTTCGGACGGCCATGACCGTTGGCTCGTTTAGAGTTACGGGAGCCAAAACTAGTCAAAACGAAGCCCTCTTTAAGTTCTACGGATTTGATAGATTACAGCTGTCAGTGGGTAGTTTCATACCCAAAAAAGGCTATCCGAACCTCAATCGGGCTTTGAAAGTTTTTACCCTTCGTTTTTTCGTCACGTGCACTTTTACGTTAAATGGGGATCTCCGTGGCTGGTCTTCGATTTACCATCGCTGGCGGGTGATCCACCATGGTACTGTTCCGTTTCAAATCTATGCACCCAATTCTATAAGTCGTACGACACTATTTCGGCATTTTGGATGGATGTTGCGCCTTGTACTGCCGATGTTGCACCCTATGGGTACCAATTCTTCAAACGGCCATAACTGTTGGTTAGTTTAGTGCTACGGGAGACATAACCAGTTAAACGAAGCTCTCTGTGAGTTCTACGGCTTTTACAGCTTTAAGCCGTCAATCGATAGATTCATACCCAAAAAATGCTATTCGGACCTCAATCGGGTCTCGAAAGTTTTTCACCCTTCGTTTTTTCGTCACATGCATTTTTACATTAAAACGGGATCACCATGGTTGGTCTTCGGTTTACCATTACTGGAGAGTGGTGCACCATGATACTGTTCCATTTCAAATCCACGCACCCATTTTACAAGTCGTACAACACTATTTCGGCATTTCGGACGGATGTTGCATCTTGCTTCGTAGATGTTGCACCCTATGGATACCGATTCTTTGGACGGCCACAACTGTTGGCTCATCTAGAATTACGGAGCCATAACCAGTCAAAATGAAGATCTTTGCGAGTTCTACGGCTTTGACAGCTTTAAGCCATCTTTGGATAGTTTCATACCCAAAAAAGGCTATCCGAACCTCAATTAGGCCTCGGAAGTTTTTCACCCTTCGTTTTTTTGTCACGTGCATTTTTATGTTAAAACGGAATCACCGTGGATGGTCTTCGATTAAGCATCGCTAGAGAGTGGTACACCATGGTATCGTTCCGTTTTAAATCCATGCACCCATTTCTGCAAGTCGTAGGGCACTGTTGCGACATTTTGGACGGATGTTGCATCTCGCACCGTAGATGTTGCATCCTATGGATACGGATTCTTTGGACGGCCATGACTGTTGGCTCGTTTAGAGTTACAGGAGTCATAACCTGTCAAAATGAAGCCCTGTATGAGTTCTTCGGCCTTTACCACTTTCAGCCGTCAATGGACCGAACCTTAATCGGGCCTCAGAAGTTTTCTACCCTTCGTTTGTTTGTCGCTTGCATTTTTATGTTAAAACGAAATCGCCGTGGCTGGTCTATGATACCATTGCCGGAGAGTGGTGCACAATGGTACTGTTCCGTTTCAAATCCATGCACCTATTTCTACAAGTAGTATGGCACTTTTTCGGTATTTTGGATGGATGTTGCACCTGGCACCGCAGATGTTGCACACTATGGATACCGATTCTTCGGTCCGCCATTACTGTTGGTTCGTTTAGAATTACAGAAGCCACAACCAGTCAAAACGAAGCTCTCTGCGAGTTCTACGACTTGACAGCTTCAAGCCGTCAATAGATAGTGTCATATCCAAAAATGGCTATTCGAACCTCAATTAGCTGGTATTTCATTTACCATCGTTGGAGAGTGGTGCACCATGGATAGCCTTTTTTGGACGGATGTTTCACCTTGCACCGCAGATATTGCACCCTATGGATACAGATTCTTCGGACAGCCATAACTGTGGGCTCGTTTAGAGTTATGGGAGCCATAACTATTCAAAATGAAGCTCTCTGTGAGTTCAACGACTTTGACAGCTTTAAGCCGTCAATGGATAGTATCATACCCAAAAAAGGTGATCCGAACCTCAATCGGGTCTCAAAGTTTTTTCACCCTTCGTTTTTTCGCCACGTGCATTTTTACGATAAAACGGGATCGCCATGGTTGGTCTTTGATTTACCATCGCTGGAGAGTGGTGCACCATGGTACTGTTCCGTTTCAAATCCATGCACCCATTTCTACAAGTCATGTGTCACTGTTTCGACATTCTGGATGGATGTTGCACCTTGCACCGCAGATGTTGCACCCTTTGGATACCGGTTCTTCGGACGGCCATAGCCGTTGGCTCGTTTAGAGTTACGGAGCCATAACCAGACAAAACGAAGCTCTCTGTGATTTCTACGGCTTTGACAACTTTAAGCCATCAGCGGATAGTTTCATACCCAAAAAAGGCTATCTGAACTACAATTCGGCCTCGGAAGATTTTCACCCTTCATTTTTTCATCACGTGCATTTTTACGTTAAAACGCGATCACAATGGCTGATCTTCGATTTATCATCGCTGGAAGGTGGTGCACCATATTACTGTTCCATTTCAAATCCATGTAGTCATTTTTACGAGTCGTACGGCACTGTTTCGGCATTTTGGACGGATATTACACCTTGCAACGCAGATGTTGCACCCTATGGATACCGACTATTCGAACGGCCATAACTGTTGGCTAGTTTAGGGTTACAGGGGCCATAACCAGTCAAAATGAAGCTCTTTGTGAGTTCTACGGTTTTGACAGCTTTAAGCGATCAATGGATAGTTTTATACCCAAAAAGGCTAACCGAACCTCAATCGGGCCTCGAAAGTTTTTCACCCTTTATTTTTTTGTCACATGCATTTTTACATTAAAACTGGATCATCTTGGCTGGTCTTCGATTCGCTGGAGAGTGGTGCACCATGGTACTGTTCCATTTCAAATCCATGCACCTGTTTCTTCAATTCGTAGGACATTGTTTCGACATTTTGGACGAATGTTGCACCTTGCGCCGTAGATGTTGCACCCTATGGATACCGATTTTTCGGACGGCCATAACTGTTGGCTAGTTCTTAGTTACGGGGGCCATAATCAGTCAAAACGGAGCTATCTGTGAGTTCTACGTCTTTGATATCTTTAAGCCGTCAATGGATAGTTTCATACCTAAAAAAGGTTATCCGAACCTCAATCGGATCTCGAAAGTTTTTCGCCCTTCATTTTTTCGTCAGCCCATTTTTATGTTAAAACAGGATCACTGTGGCTGGTCTTCAATTTACCATCGCTGGAGAGTGGTGCACCATGGTCCGTTTCAAGTCCATGCACCCATTTGTACAAGACGTACGGCGCTGTTTCGGCATTTTGGACGAATGTTGCACTTTGCACTGCAGATGTTGCATCTCATGGATACGTATTCTTCGAAAGGCCATAATGTTGGCTCGTTTAGATTTACGGGAGCCATAACCAGCCAAAATGAAGCTCTCTGTAAGTTCAATGGGTTTGATAGATTTCAACCATCAATGGATAGTTTCATACCCAAAAAAAGCTATCCGAATCTCAATCGGGCCTCGGAAGTGTTTTACCCTTCGTTTTTTCATCACGTGCATTTTTACGTTAAAACGGGATCACCGTGGAGGGTCTTCGATTTATCATTGCTGGAGAGTGATGCACCATGGTACTGTTCCGTTTCAAATCAGTGCACCCATTTCTACAAGTCGTAAAGCACGGTTTCTGCATTTTGAATGGATGTTGCACCTTGCACCGCTGATGTTGCACCCTATGGATACTAATTCTTCAAACAGCCATAATTGTTGGCTCGTTTAGAGTTACAGGAGCGAGAACCAGTCAAAATAAAGCTCTCTGTGAGTTCTACGGCTTTGGCAGCTTTAAGCCATCAATGGATAGTATCATACCCAAAAAAGGCTATCCGAAACTTAATCGGGTCTTGTAAGTTTTTCACCCTTCGTTTTTTCGTCACGTGCATTTTTACTTTAAAACGGGATCACCATGGTTGGTCTTCGATTACCATTGCCGGAGAGTGGTGCACTATGGTACTGTTTCATTTCAAATCAATGCACCCATTTGACAAGTCATACAACACTGTTTCTGCACTTCAGATGGATGTTGCATCTTCAACCGTAGATGTTGCACCCTATGGATACTGATTCTTTAGACGGCCATAACTGCTGGCTCATTTAGAGTTACAGAGCTATAACCAGTCAAAGCGAAGCTCTTTGTGAGTTCTAAGGCTTTGACTGCTTTAAGCCGTCATTGGATAGTTTCACCCAAAAAAGGCTATCAGAACCTCAATCGGGCCTCAAAAGTTTTTCAACCTTTATTTTTTTCGTCATGTGCATTTTTATGTTAAAATGGGATTAGTCGATTAACCATCGCTAAAGAGTGGTGCACCATAGTATTGTTCCATTTCAAATCCATGCACCCATTACTACAAGTAGTACGGCACTGTTTCGGCATTTTGGACGGATGTTGCACCTTGCACCGCAGATGTTGCATCCTACGGATACCAGTTCTTCGGACGGCCATAAATGTTGGCTCGTTTAGAGTTACGGAAGGCATAACCAATCAAAATGAAGCTCTCTATGAGTTCTACGGCTTTGACAGTTTTCAACCGTCAATGGATAGTTTCACACCCAAAAAAAGCTATTCGAATCTCAATTGGACTTCGAAAGATTTCTATCCTTCATTTTTTCGTCACTTGCATTTTTACATTAATACGAAATCACCGTGGCTGGTCTTCGACTTACCATTGCTGGAGAGTGGTGCACCATGGTACTGTTCCGTTTCAAATCCATGCAACCATTTCCACTAGTTGTATGGCACTATTTCGGCATTTTGGACGGATGTTGCACCTGGCATCGCAGATGTTGCACCATATGGATACTGATTCTTTGGATGGCCATAACCGTTGGCTCGTTTAGAGTTACAGAAGCCATAACCAGTCAAAACGAAGCCCTCTGTGAGTTCTACGACTTTGACTGCTTTAAGCCGTCCATGGATAGTATCATACACAAAAAAGGTTGTCCGAACCTCAATCGGTTGGTATTCGATTTACTATCGCTGGAGAGTGGTGCACCATGGATAGCCTTTTCTGGACGGATGTTTCACCTTGCACCGCATATGTTGCACCCAATGGATAACCGATTCTTCGGACGGCCCTAACTATGGGCTCGTTTAGAGTTACGGGAGCCATAACCAGTCATAATGAAGCTCTCTGTGAGTTATACGACTTTGACAACTTTAAGCCGTCAATGGATAGTATCATACCCAAAAAAGGCTATTTGAACCTTAACCGGGTCTTGGAAGTTTTTCACACTTCATTTTTTCGTCACGTACATTTATACGTTAAAACGGGATCACCCTGGCTGGTCCTTGATTTACCATCGCTGGAGAGGGGTGCACCATGGTACTATTCCGTTTCAAATCCATGCACCCATTTCTACATGTCGTGTGGCACTATTTCGGCATTTTGAACGGATGTCGCACCTTGCACCGCAGATGTTGCACCTTATAGATACCGATTCTACAGATGACCATAACTGTTGGCTCGTTAACAGTTACGGGAGCCATAACTGGATAAAACGAAACTCTCTATGAGTTCTATGGCTTTGACAGCTTTAAGCCATCAAAAGATGGTTTCATAGCCAAAAAAGACTATCTGAACCTCAATCGGGCCTCGGAAGTTTTTAACCCTTCATTTTTTCGTCACGCGCATTTTTACGTTAAAACGGAATCACCGTGGTTGATCTTCGATTTACCATTCTTGGAGAGTGGTGCAACATCGTGTTGTTCCGTTTCAAATCCATGCACCCATTTCTACAAGTCACACGGCACTGTTTCGGCATTTTTGACGGATGTTGCACCTTGCACCGCAGATATTGCACCCTATGGATACCGATTTTTCGGAAGCCATAATCGTTGGCTATTTTAGGGATACGGGACCCATAACCAGTCAAAACGATGCTCTCTGTGAGTTCTACGGCTCTGACGGTTTATGCCGTCAATGGATAGTTTCATACCCAAAAAAGGCTAATCGAACCTCAATTGGGCCTCGAAAGTTGTCCACCCTTCGTTTTTTCGTCACGTGCATTCTTACATTAAAACGTGATCTTCGTGGCTGGTCTTCGATTTACCATCGCTGGAGAGTGGTGCAACATGGAACTATTCTATTTCAAATCCATGCACCATTTTCTACAAGTCGTAGGATACTATAATGGCATTTTGGACGAATGTTGCACCTTGCATCGCAGATGTTGCATCCTATTAATATCGATTCTTCATACGGCCATAACTATTGGCTCGTTTAGAGTTACGGAAGTCATAACCAGTAAAAACGAAGCTCTCTATGAGTTCTATGGTTTTGACAGCTTTAAGCCGTCAATGGATAGATTCATACCCAAAAAAGGCTATCCGTACCTCAGTCGGGCCACAGAAGTTTTCTACCCTTCATTTTTTCGTCACGTGCATTTTTACGTTAAAACGAAATCACCTCGGCTTGTCTTCAATTTACCCTCGCTGGAGAGTAGTGCACTATGGTACTGTTCCATTTCAAATCCATGCACCCATTTCTACAAGTCGTACGACACTGTTTCGGCATTTTGGATGGATGTTGCACCTTGAAACACAGACGTTGCACCCTATGGATACTAATTCTTCGGACGGCCATAACTGTTTGCTTGTTTAGATTTACGGAAGCTATAACCTGTTCAAGCGAAGCTCTTTGTGATTTATACAACTTTGATAGCTTTAAGTGGTCAATGTATTGTATAATACCCAAAAAGGCTATCCAAACCTCAATCGGGTCTCGAAAGTTTTTCATCCTTCATTTTTTTTGTTATGTGCATTTTTACGTTAAAACGGGATCACCATCGCCGGTCGTCGATTTACCATCGCTGAAGAGTGGTGCACCATGGTACTGTTCCATTTCAAATCCATGCACCCATTTCAATAAGTCGTACGGCACTGTTTTGGTATTTTGGACGAATGTTGCACCTTGCAACGCCGATGTTGCATCCTATGGATACTAATTCTTAGGACGGCCATAACTATTGGCTCATTTTGTGCTTCTGGAACTACAACTAGTCAAAACGAAGCTCTCTGTGAGTTTTATTGTTTTGACGGATTTCAGCCATCAACGGATAGTATCATCCCCAGGAAAGGCTATCCAAACCTTAATCGGGCTTCGGGAGTATTTTACCCTTCGTTTTTTCGTCGCGTGCATTTTTACGGTAAAACAGGATCATCGTGGCCGGTCTTCGATTTACCATCGCTAGAGAGTGGTGCACCATGGAACTGTTCTGTTTCAAATCCATGCACCCATTTCTATAAGTCGTAGGGCACTATTTCAGCATTTTGGATGGATGCGGCATCTTGCACCGTAGATGTTGCAACCTATGGATACTGATTCTTCAGACGGCCATAACTGCTGGCTCGTTTAGAGTTACTAGAGCCATAACGTCAAAACGAATCTCCCTATGAGTTCTACGGCTTTGACAGCTTTAGGTTGTTAATGGATAGTTTCATACCCAAAAAAAAAGCATTTTGAACCGCAATTGGGTGTCGGATATTTTTCACCATTCGTTATTTCGTCATATGCATTTTTACGTTAAAACGGAGCCACCATGGTTGTCTTCGATTTACCATCGCAAGAGAGTGGTGTACCATGGTATCGTTCCATTTCAAATCCATGCACCCATTTTACAAGTCGTACGACACTGTTTCAGCATTTTGGACTGATGTTGCACCTTGCACCGCAAATGTTGCACCCTATGGATACCAATTCTTTCGACGGTCATAACTTTTGGCATTTAGAGTTACGGAAATATAACCAGTCAAAACGAAGCTCTTTGTGAGTTCTACGGCTTTGATAGCTTCAGCCATCATTGGATAGTTTCATACCCAAAAAGGCTATCCGAACCTCAATCGGGTCTCGGAAGTTTTTCAACCTTCGTTTTTTCGTCATGTGCATTTTTACGTTAAAACGAGATCACCGAGGATGATCTTCGATTAACCATCGCTGTAGAGTGGTGCGCCATGGTACTGTTCCGTTTCTAATCCATGCACCCATTACCACAAGTCGTACGGCAATGCTTCGGCATTTTGGACGGATGTTGCACGTTGCACCGCAGATGTTACATCCTACTGATACCGATTCTTCGAATGACCGAAACTGTTGGCTCGTTTAGAGTTACGAGATCCATAACCAATCAAAATGAAGCTCTCTGTGAGATCTACGGCGTTGATAGCTTTCAGCCATCAATGGATAGTTTCATACCCAAAAAGGCTATCCAAACCTCAATCGAGCCTTGGAAGTTTTCTACCCTTTTTTCGTCCCTTGCATTTTTTACATTAAAACGAAATCACCTTGGCTAGTCTTCGATTTACCATCATTGGAGAGTGGTGCACCATGGTCCGTTTTAAATCCATGCACCCATTTCTACAATTCGTACGACTCTGTTTCGGTATTTTGGACGGGTGCTGCATCTGGCATCGCAGATGTTGCACCCAATGGATACCGATTCTTCGGATGGCCATAAATGTTGGCTCGTTTAGAGTTACGAAGGAATAACCTGTCAAAACGAAGCTCTCTGTGAGTTGTACGACTTTGACAGCTTTAAACTGATAATGGATAGTATCATACCCAAAAAAGGCTATTCGAACCTCAAGCGGTTGGTATTCGATTTACCTTCGCTGGAGAGTGGTGCACCATGGATAGTCTTTTCTGGACGGATGTTTCACCTAGCACCGTAGATGTTGTACCCTATGGATACCGATCCTTCAAACGGCCATAATGGTAGGCTCATTTAAACTTATGGGAGCCATAACCAATCAAAATGGAGCTCTCTGTGAGTTCTACAACTTTGACAGCTTTAAGCCGTCGATGGATTGTATCGTACGCAAAAAGGGCTATCTGAATCTAATCGCGTCTTGGAAGTTTTTCACACTTCGTTTTTTCATCACGTGTATTTTTACGTTAAAAAGGAATAACCGTGGCTGGTCTTTGATTTACCATTGCAGGAGAGTGGTGCACCATGTTACTATACCGTTTCAAATCCATGCATCCATTTCTACAAGTCGTATGGCACTATTTCGGCATTTTGAATGGATGTTGCACCTTGCACCGCAGATGTTGCCGCCTATGGATACCGATTCTTCGGACGACCATAATTGTTGGCCTATTTAGAGTTACGGGAGGCATAAATAGTCAAAACGAAGTTCTCAGTGAGTTCTACGGCTTTGACAGCTTTAAGCCGTCAATGGATAGTTTCATACCCATGAAAGGCTATCTGAACCTTAGTCGGGCATCGAAAATTTTTCACCCTTCGTTTTTTCGTCATGTGCATTTTTACATAAAAACGGGATCACCAAGGCTGGTCTTTGATTTACCATCGCTGGAGAGTGGTCCACCATCATACTGTTCTGTTTCAAATCCATGCACCTGTTTCTACAAGTCGTACGAAACTGTTTTGGCATTTTGGGCGGATGTTGCACCTTGCACCGCGGATGATGCACCATATGGATACCCATTTTTTGGACGGCCATAACTGTTGGCTAGTTTAGGGTTATGAGATTCATAACCAGTCAAAACAAAGCACTCTGTGAGTTCTACGGGTTTAAGAGCTTTAAACCGTCAATGGATAGTTTCATACCCAAAAAAGGCTATTCGAACCTCAATCGGGTCTTGAAAGCTTTTCACCCTTCATTTTTTCGTCACGTGCATTTTTACGTTAAAAGGGGATCACCGTGGCTGGTTTTCGATTTACCATCGTTGGAGAGTGGTGCACCATGGTACTATTCCATTTCAAATCCATGCACCCATTTCTACAAGTCGTACGACACTGTTTCAGTATTTTGGATGGATGTTGCACCTAGAATCGCAGATGTTGCCCCCAATGGATACAGAATTCTTCGGACGACCATAACCGTTGGCTTGTTTAGAGTTACAGAAGGCATAACCAATTAAAATGAAGCTCTTTGTGTGTTCTACGATTTTGACAGCTTTAAGCCGACAATGGATAGTATCATACCCAAAAAAGGCTATCCGAACCTCAATCGGCTGGTATTCGATTTACTTTCGCTGGAGAATGGTGCACCATGGATAGCCTTTTCTGGAAGTATGTTTCACCTTGCACCGCAGATGTTGCACCCTACGGATACCGATTCTTCGGACGGTCATAAAGGTAGGCTCATTTATAGTTACGGGAGCCATAACTAATCAAAACGAAGCTCTCTGTGAGTTCTACGACTTTGACAGCTTTAACCTCTCTGTGAACCTCAATCGGGTCTCAGAAGTTTTTCACACTTCGTTTTTTCGCCACGTGCATTTTTACGTTAAAACGGGATAACCATGGCTGGTCTTCGATTTACCATTGCTGGAGAGTGGTGTACCATGGTACTGTACTGTTTCAAATCCATGCACCCATTTCTACAAGACGTACGGCACTGTTTCGGCATTTTGAACGGATGTTGCACCTTGCACCGCAGATGTTACCTCCTATGGATACCGATTCTTCGGACGGTCATAACTGTTGCCTTGTTTAGAGTTACGGGAGCCATAACTAGTCAAAACGAAGCTCTCTGTGAGTTCTACGGCTTTGACAGCTTTAAGCCGTCAGCGGATAGTTTCATACCCATAAAAGGCTATCTAAACCTCATTCAGGCCTCGGAAGTTTTTCACCCTTCGTTTTTTCATCACATGCATTTTTACGTCAAAACGAGATCACCGATGCTGGTCTTTGATTTACAATCGTTGGAGAGTGGTCCACCATCGTACTGTTCCATTTCAAATCCATGCACCCATTTCTACAAGTTATACGAAACTGTTTCGGCATTTTGGATGGATGTTGCACCTTGCACCGCAGATGTGGCACCCTATGGATACTGATTTTTTGGACGACCTTAATTATTGGCTGGTTTAGGGCTACGAGATTCATAACCAATCAAAACGAAGCTCTCTGTGAGTTCTAAAGGTTTGACAGCTATAAGCCGTCAATGGATAGTTTCATACCCAAAAAAGGCTATCCAAACCTCAATCGGGTCTTGGAAGCTTTTCACTCTTCATTTTTTCGTCACGTGCACTTTTACGTTAAAACGGGATCACCATAGCTGGTTTTCGATTTACCATCGTTGGAGAGTGGTGCACCGTGGTACGGTTCATTTCAAATCCATACACCAATTTCTACAAGTCGTACAGCACTGTTTCGGCATTTTGAACATATGTTGCACCCTATGGATACCAATCAGACGGCCATAACTATTGGCTCGTTTAGTGTTACGGGAGGCATAACCAGCCGAAACGAAGCTCTCTGTGAGTTCTACGGCTTTGACAGCTCTATGCCGTCAGTGGATAGTTTCATACCCAAAAAAGGCTATCCGAACCTCAATCGGGCCTCGGAAGTTTTTCACCCTTCGTTTTTTCGTCATGTGATTTTTTACGTTAAAATGGGATTACTGTGGCAGGTCTTCGATCTACCATCGCTGTAGAGTGGTGCACCATGGTACGGTTCATTTCAAATCCATGCACCATTTCCACGGGTCGTAAGGCACTGTTTCGGCATTTTGTACGGATGTTGCACCTTGCACCGTAGATGTTGCACCCTATGGATACCGATTTTTCGGACAGCCATAACTATTGGCTAGTTTAGAGTTAAGGAAGCCATAATCATTCAGAACGAAGCTCTCTGGGAGTTCTACGGCTTTGTCAGCTTTAACCCGTCAATGGATAGATTCGTATCCAAAAAAGGCTACCTGAGCCTCAATCGGGTCTCGGAAGTTTTTCACCCTTTATTTTTTCGTCACGTACATTTTTACGTTGAAACAGGATCACCGTGGCTGGTCTTCGATTTACCATCGTTGAAGAGTGGTGCACCTTGATACTGTTCCATTTCAAATCCATGCACCCATTTCTATAAGTCATACGGCGCTATTTTAGCATTATGGACGGATGTGGCACCTTGCATCACAGATGTTGCACTCTATGGATATCGATTCTTCGGATGGCCACAACTGTTGGCTTGTTAAGATTTACGGAAGACATAAACAGTCAAAACTAAGCTCTCTGCGAGTTCTACGACTATGACTGCTTTAAGCCGTCAATGGATACTATCATACCCAAAAAGGCTATCCAAACCTCAATCGGGTCTCGGAAATTTTTCACCCTTCGTTTTTTTGTCACGTGCATTTTTACGTTAAAATGGGATCACCGTGGCTGGTCTTCAACTTACCATCGCTGGAGAGTGGTGCACCATGGTACTATTTCGTTTTAAATCCATGCAACCATTTCTACAATCGTAGACACTGTTTCGGCATTTTGGACGGATGTTGCACCTCGCACCGCATATGTTGTACCCTATGGACACCGATTTTTCGGATGACCATAACTGTTTGCTAGTTTGGAGATACGGAAGCCATAACCAGTCAAAACGAAGCTCCCTGTGAGTTCTGTGGCTTTGACAGCTTTAAGCCGTCAATGGACAATTTCACACCCAAAAAAGACTATCCAAACCATAATCAGGTCTCGGAAGTTTTTCACCCTTTTTTTTTCCTCACGTGCATTTTTACGTCAAATCGGGATCACCGTGGTTAGTCTTCAATTTACCATCGCTGGCGAGTGGCGCATCATGGTACTGTTCCCTTTCAAATCCATGCATCAATTTCTACAAGTCGCAAGGCACTGTTTCGGCATTTTGGACGGATGTTTCTCCTTGCACCGTAAATGTTGCACCTATGGATACAGATTCTTCGGACGGCCACAACTATGGACTCACTTAGAGTTATGGTAGCCATAACCAGTCAAAACGTAGCTCTCTGATTTCTATGACTTTGACAGCTTTAAGCCGTCAGTGTATAGTTTCATTCCAAAAAAAGGCTACAATCGAGTCTCGGAAGTTTTTCACTCTTCGTTTTTACGTCACGTGCATTTTTACGTTAAAACGGGATCACCGTGGGTGGTCTTCGATTTACCATCGTAGGGAGTGGTGCACCATGGTACTTTTTCGTTTCAAATCCATGTGCCCATTTATCCTAGTCGTACAGCACTATTTCGGCATTTTGGACGAATATTGCACCTTGCACCGCAGATGTTGTACCCTATGGATACTAATTCTTCGGACGGCCATAACTGTTGGGTCGTTTAGAGTTACGGGAGCCATAACCAGTAAAAACGAACCTCTTTGTGAGTTATATGGCTTTGACAGCTTTAAGCCATCAATGGGTAGTTTCATACCAAAAAAGGCTATCCGAACCTCAATCTGGCCTTCGAAGTTTGTCACCATTCGTTTTTTCGTCACGTGTATTTTTATGTTAAAATGGGATCACCGTGGCTGGTCTACGATTTGCCATCGCTGGAGATTGGTGGAATATGGTACTATTCAGTTTCAAATCCATGCACCCATTTCTACAAGTCGTACGGCACTGTTTTGACATTTTGGACGTATGTTGCACCTAGCACCGCAGATGTTGAACCCTTTGGATACCGATTCTTCGGACGGCCATAATGGTTGGCTCCTTTAGAGTTGCAAGAGCCATAACCAGTCAAAACGAAGCTCTTTGCGAGTTCTACGGCTTTTACAGCTTTAATCCATCAATAGATCGTATCATACTAAAAAAGGGCAATCCAAACCTCGATCAGGTCTCGGAAGGTTTTCACCCTTTGTTTTTTCGTCACGTGCATTTTTACGTAAAAACTGGATCACCGTGGCTGATCTTCGATTTTTCATCGCCGGAGAGTGGTGCGCCATAGTATTGTTCCGTTTCAAATCCATGCACCTGTTTCTACAAGTTGTACGACACTGTTTCGGCATTTTGGATGGATGTTGCTCCTTGCACCGTAGATGTTGCACCCTATGGATACTGATTCTTCGAACGGCCATAACTACTGGTCGTTTAGAGTTAAGGGAGTCATAACCAGTCAAATTGAAGCTATTTGTGAGTTCTACGTCTTTGACTGCTTTAAGCCATCAAAGGATAGTTTCATACCCAAAAAAGCTATACGAACCTCAAACGGGGTTCGGACATTTTTCACCCTTCGTTTTTTCGTCACATGCATTTTTACGTTAAAACATAATCACCGTGGCTGGTCTTCGATTTACCATCACTGGAGAGTAATGCACCATGATATTGTTCCATTTTAAATCCATGCACCCATTTCTATAAGTCGTACGACATTGTTTTGGCATTTTGGACGTATGTTGCACCTTGCACCGCAGATGTTGCACCCTATGGATACCGGTTCTTCGGACGGTCATAATTGTTAGCTCATTTAGAGTTACAAGAGCCATAACCAGTCAAAATGAAGCTCTCTATGAGTTCTACGGCATTGACAATTTTAAGCCATCAATCGATAGTTTCATACCCAAAAATGGATATCCGAATCTCAATCGGGCCTCTAAAGTTTTTTGCCCTTCGTTTTTTCATTGCATACATTTTTACGTTAAAACAGGATCACCGTGGCTGGTCTTCGATTTACCATCGCTAGAGAGTGTTGCACCATAGTACCGTTCTGTTTCAAATCCATTCACCTATTTCTATAAGTCCTATGGGACTGTTTTGGCATTTTGGACGGATGTTGCACCTTACACCGCCGATGTTGCACCCTATGGATACCGATTTTTTGGACGGCCATAACTGTTGGCTCGTTTAGTTTTACGGGAGCCATAACTAGTCAAAACGAACCTCTTTATGAGTTCTACGACGTTTACTGCTTTCAGCCGTCAATGGATAGTTTCATATCCAAAAAAGCTATCCGAACCTCAATCGGGCCTCTAAAGTTTTTTACCCTTCGTTTTTTCGTCACGTGCATTTTTATGTTGAAACGGGATCACTGTGGCTGGTCTTCAATTTACCATCGCTGGATAGTGGTGCTCCATGATACTGTTCTGTTTCAAACCCATGCACCCATTTTTACAAGTCGTATGGCACTGTTTTAGCATTTTGGTCGGATGTTGCACCTTGCACCGCAGATGTTGCACCCTATGGATACCGATTCTTCGGACGGCCATAACTATTGGCACGTTTAGATACGGAACGCATAACCAGTCAAAACGAAGCTTTCTGTGATTTCTGCAGCTTTGGCTGCTTTAAGCCGTCAAAGGATAGTTTCATACCCAAAAAGGCTATCCGAACCTCAAACGAGGCTGGAAGTTTTTCACCCTTCGTTTTTTCATCACGTGCATTTTTACGTTACAACGGGATCGCCGTGGCTGGTCTTCGATTTACCATCGCCAAAGAATGGTGCACCATGGCACTGTTCCGTTTCGAATCTGTGCACCCATTTCTAAAAGTCATACGAGACTGCTTCAGCATTTTGGACGTATGTTGCATCTTGCATCCGCAGATGTTGCACCCTGCGGATACCGATTCTTCGGACGTTCATAAATGTTAGCTCGTTTAGAGTAACGGAAGCCATAACCAGTCAAAACAAAGCTCTCTGTGAGTTCTGTTGCTTTGACATCTTAAGCCATCAATGGATAGTTTCATTCCCAAACAAGGATATCCGAATCTCAATCCGGCCTCTGAAGTTTTTTACCCTTTGTTTTTTCACCACGTGCATTTTTACGTTAAAACAGGATCACCGTGGCTAGTTTTTGATTTACCATCTTTGGAGAGTGGTGCACCATAGTACCGTTCCGTTTCAAATCCATGCATACTTTTCTACAAGTCGTATGGCACTATTTCGGCATTTTGGACGGATGTTCCACCTTGCACTGCAGATGTTACACCCTATGGATACCGATTCTTCAGACGGTGATAACTGTTGTCTCGTTTGGTGTTACCAGAGCCATAAGCAGTCAAAACGAAGCTCTCTGTGATTCTTCAGTCGTTAATGGATAGTTTCAAACCCAAAAAAGGTTATCCGAACCACAATCGGGCCTCTGAAGTTTTTTACTTTTCAACATATGCATTTTTACGTTAAAACGGGATCACCGTGGCTAGTCTTCGATTTACCATCGCTGGAGAGTGGTGCACCATAGTATTTTTCGGTTTCAAATCAATGCACCCATTTCTACAAGTCGTATGACACTGTTTTGGCATTTTGGTCGGATGTCGCACCTTGCACCGCAGATGTTGCACCCTATGGATATCGATTCTTCGGATGGCCATAACTGTTGGCTCGTTTAGAGTGACTGGAGCTATAACCAGTCAAAACGGAGCTCTCTGTGATTTCTGCAGCTTGGGCAGCTTTAAGCCATCAATGGATAGTTTCATACCCAAAAAAGGCTATCCGAACCTTAATTGGGCCTCGGAAGCTTTTAACCCTTAGTTTTTTCGTCACGTACATTTTTACGTTAAAACGGGATCACCGTGGATGGTCTTCGATTTACCATCGCTGGAGAGCGGTGCACCATGGTACAATTCTGTTTCAATTCCATGCACCCATTTCTACAAGTCGTACGACACTGTTTCGGCATTTTGGACGGATGTTGCACCCTATGGATACCATTTTTTGGACGGCCATAATAAATTTAGAGTTACGGGATCCATACCCAGTCAAAATAAAACTCTCTGTGAGTTCTACGGTTTTGACATCTTTAAGCCCTCAATGGATACTTTCATACCCAAAAAAGGCTATCCGAACCTCAATCGGGTCTCGGAAGATTTCACCCTTTGTTTTTTCGTTACGTGCATTTTTACTTTATAACGGGATCACCGTGGCTGGTATTCAATTTACCATCGTTGGAGAATGCTGCAACATGGTATTGTTCCGTTTCAAATCCATGCACCCGTTTGTACAGGTCGTACGACACTATTTCGGCATTTTGGACGGATGTTGCACTTTGCACCGTAGATGTTGCACGCTATGGATAATAATTCTTCAGATAGCCATAACTGTTGGCTTGTTTAGAGTTACGGAAGTCATAACCATTCAAAACGAAGCTATCTGTGCGTTCTATGGCTTTGATAGCTATAAGCCGTTAATGGATAGTTTCATACCCAAAAAAGCTATTCGAACCTCAAACGGGGCTCGAAAGTTTTTCACCCATCGTTTTTCCGTCACGTGCATTTTTACGTTAAAATGGGATCACTATGGCTGGTCTTCGATTTACCATCGCTGGAGAGTGGTGAACCATGGTACCGTTCCATTTCAAATCCATGCACCCATTTCTACAAGTTGTACGGCACTGTTTCGGCATTTTGGACGTATGTCGCACCTTACACCGCAGATGTTGCCCCCTATGGATACCGATTCTTTGGACGGCCATAACTGTTGGCTCGTTTAGAGTTATGAAAGCCATAGCTAGAAAAAATAAAGCTCTTTGTGAGTTTTACCGCTTTGACAACTTTAAGCCGTCAATGGACAGTTTCATTCCTATAAAAGGAAATCTGAACCTCAATCAGGGCTCTGAAGTTTTTTACCCTTCGTTTTTTCGTCACGTGCATTTTTACATTAAAATGGGGTCACCGTGGCTGGTCTTCGATTTTTACACACGCTAGAGAGTGGTGCACCATAGTACTGTTCCATTTCAAATCCATGCACCCATTATTACAAGTCGTATGGTACTGTTTTCGGCCTTTTGGACGGATGTTGCACCTTGCAACCCAGATGTTCCACCCTATGGATACCGATTCTTCGGACGGCCATAACTGTTGGCTAGTTTAGAATTACGGGAGCCAGAACCAGTCAAAATGAAGCACTCTGTGAGTTCTACGGCTTTCACCGCTTTGAGCCATCAATGGATAGTTTCATACCCAAAAAAGGCTATCCGAACCTTAATCGGGCCTTTGAAGTTTTTTACCCTTCGTTTTTTTCGTCACGTGCATTTTTACGTTAAAACGGGATCACCATGGCTGGTCTTCGATTTACCATCGCTGGAGAGGGGTGCACCATGATACTATTCCGTTCCGAATCCATGCATCCATTTCTACAAGTCGTACGGCACTGTTTCGGCATTTTGAACGGATGTTGCGCCTTGCACCGTATATGTTGCACCCTATGGATACCGATTCTTCGGACGGCCATAATTGTTGGCTCGTTTAGAGTTACGGGAGCAATAACAAGTCAAAATGAAGATCACTATGAGTTCTACATCTTTGATAGCTTTAAGCCATCAATGGTGTTGGGCGAATTCTCACCCAGAAGATCTCGAGACCGAGAAGCGTCAGTTTCATCCAGTGTTATCCCATTTTTGGTCAAAGATGGAATATCAATGTTGTGTGCATTTCCACCACGAACAAACCAAGAAGAAGCAGCCAACAAGCATATATGAGTCTGGACGATTCAAGTATAAAAGTCCATTCGGCCTTATACTCTCATGTTCATTCGGTGACAATAGTCTTTGAGTTCATTCAGTATTAAAAGATGCAAGCGTTATGTTTCATTCGACAATCCATGCCTAAGGTCATTCGGCACTCCTAATATACAAGCTCATTCGACATAGCATCCATATCCATCCGGTCCAAGCACCAAGCCACCGAACCAGCTCACGACCGGACCAACACATACAAGCTACCGGTCCAAACCTCTCCACTTCCATACCGAACCAACTCCATGACTTCACCGTGCCGGACCAACCTCCTCCAGGAACGACCGAGCCAACGTCACCACCGGACCACATACCCACCGAACCACACCAAGGCCGGATCAACCTCATACCTCACTACCGAATGAACCTCCAACCCACCTACCACCGGTCCACTCCATCACCGGTCCGTGCTCCATGCCGAATGAAGCCTCGCCGAACCAGAACGCTGCCAGGCCAGATTGCTTCAGCCCAGGCCCACCAGCAGCTATATACGTCCAAGACCCCTGCCCCCAACCTCACTCTATAAATAGAGGGGCAGGGGTACAACAATGGTAGACAAGTTTGAGAGCTCAAGCACGGAAGGAACTTTCAAACTACTTTCATATACTTGTACACAAAGCATTGTACTTGTAATCTGAAATAAAGAAGATAATAACATATAAAGTGGACGTAGGCACGTTTTGGCCGAACCACTATAAATCTGTGTGTCTTTTACATTTCAGTCCCTGCTTTTTTCATATTTGCATAACTCATCTAAATCATTAAGAATCACATAAAATCAACTAAATCACACGACTTGGAGGTGTTTGCCCATTTTTTGCGCAAACATTTCTGGTGCTTTCACTGAGAACTTCGAACTCGAAGCTTCAGCTTCCCTCATTCAACCTTCTTTCCCAATAGCACCCTTCATTGACCTAGGAAACATGACTTTCAGGCCAAGAAAAGACGCCAACAAGGGAAAGAACGTTGCAACTAGCAGCGCTCCAAATCCAGTGGATCCAGATCAAGAGAACCATCCCACTACAGCAGCAGTGTCGCATGTAGATCAGGCGATTCCAACAACCCTGGCCGCGGAACAACCGGCAGTAATCACTAGAGCAGACCTAGACAGAGTTGTGGTGGAAGTGACTAACCGCTTCGCATCCCAACAAGAAGCTTTGGTGAACCAACTCATGTCACACTTGAGGGATGTCGAAGAATCCAACCGCAACACCGAATCATGGGGTGAATCTCAATCTGGAGGATCTCGGAGACAGCAAAGGTCTTCCCTCTTCGAGGAAGCCATTAACAGGAACAACAATGATAGGGGCCGCACCCGGACTCAGCCCGAACTCCGACTCGAGGAAGCGCTTGGAACCGAACCCAGTGGGGGAGGCGTCAGGCGAGGGATCGGATGTAGCTGAGCCAGTCATGCCACCTAATCATAGAAACCCCGCTGAACGGAGCTGAGCTAGAACCCAGCCCGAAGTTGACCCCATGGAAATGCTCGAAGCAGAACCCCACAGGAGAAGATCAAGGCAGGGGGCAACTGTAGCTGGTCCTAGCATGCATCCGAGCAGCCAGAGGCAACCACTGGATAACGTAAGAAGTGATAGACTATACCATCCCTACAGGTCATCTGGACGAGATCGATCTCGCAGGGAAGAACCAAGTTCATTTCTATCCGCTCCAAATTCTGATGAAAGAATGGCACGATTATTCAGAGAATGCGTCCAACGGGAGCAAAGGGACCGAGGAATAGGCGCTAGGGTCACCAGCCCCTTCACCCGCAATATCGAAACCGCCATCACCCCCCGGGAATGGAAAATGCCAACATGGAACCTTACAAGGGAACTTCCGACCCCACCGTACACTTACAGAGATACACCCAGCATATGCTCATGAGCGGAGCAACAGAAGGGGTGCTGTGCAAATGCTTTCCGCTATTCCCAGCAGATCTAGCTACCTTCTGGTTCTGCCATCTACCCCAAGGATCTATCAGCTCATGGGAGATGTTGAAAGAAAGGTTCATTAGCCAATTCCGCATCCATGTAGAACAACCTAAGGATGCTTATTCTCTATCCAATGTCAAACAGAAATCCAGAGAGACACTGCAACAATATCTAATCCGGTTCAACGCCGCAGCGGCCGCAGTCCAAGATGCCGATGAGAAGCTCACCCTATTGGCCCTCTGTAGTGGTGTACACCCAGATACCAAGTTCGCTAGAAGACTAACTAAGGAAAAACCACCTACTTTACCTGATTTCTTCCATGAAGCTGGAAAGTATATGAGACTTGAAGACGCCGCCACTGAGAGGCAGTCAGGGCAACAAGGTAAGACAATTTCGGACAAGGTTCCCGCTGCAGCTAAGGACACTCGAAGAAATGAATCTAGAGACAATGCTGGGGGTAGGAAGGTTGAAAAACGCCAATATCGACCAGGACCAAGATTTGACTCCTACACTCCTTTGAATGAAACAATCGAAAACATCTTTCTAGCCACTCAGGGCGAACTCGGATACAAGCGCCCCTCGCACAAGAAAGAATCTGATAACGCACTCAAGTTTGGAAAGTTCTGCCGCTTCCACGAATCCCACGGACATGACACCAATGAATGCCACCATCTCTGGGACTTGATCGAAGAACACATCAGAAGAAGAAGGCTGGAACGCTATGTGAAAGGTCAGAACAAGACTCCAACTCCTGCCAATGAGAACTCAAAGCGACCCCTCCCAGAAGTAGGCGGAGGGGATCGCAACACCAGTGGCTCTAGTCAAGAGAAGATAGTGGTCCATACCATCTCGGGAGGACCACGCATCGCCGACAGAAGCTGGGCAGAGATGGAAAGATACGGCAAGTCACTTAGAAATGCTGAAGGCTATGTTAACTCCATTATGGAAGAACGCCACCCGAAACGGAAAGAGAGTGACGACATCGTATTCAGTAGGCGTGATTTAGAAGGAAGACAGTATCCGCATATGGATCCCATGGTCATCTCTGCCTGATTCGGTCCAGCTAAAGTTTTTCGAATTCTAATAGACACAAGAAGCTCCGTAAATATCCTATTCTAGCATGCTTTCGACAAAATGAAGCCGTCAATGAAGGATGTGTCTCCCTGCAACAAACCCCTGCACGGTTTCACTGGAGATGCGAAAATGCCCCTCGGGCAACTTGACCTCTTCGTCGAAATAGGAAGTCATCCCCGCTCCGTTGTGCGAAAACAAACGTTCGTACTAATAGAAAACCACTCGGCCTACAACGCCTTCTTGGGAATACCAGCCTTATCTGACTTCCAAATTGTCCTAGCCCCATGGTGCCTAAAGATGAAATTCCCAACAGATAACGGAATAGGAGAAGTTGAAAGAGATCAAGACGCCGCTCGAGATTGCTATGTAACTGAACTTCGCAATAACCGTAGAAAGAATAAAGGGAAAGATGCAGAGACTACTCTCTGCATGAAAAGCTTGGAAGCATAGCAACTAAAGAAAGCCCCTCCTCTTCGATACACCAGCGATCCTTTCAATGAACTAGACCCCAGGGATAAGGAGGAGGAGGCTACCGCTGAGCCTGCAGAGGCCATGGAATTCGTATCTGTAGACAAACATGATTCAAGTAGACTATTAAAAATAGGATCTCAGCTAAAAACAGAATTTAAGGATCAACTCATTGACTTTCTCCGCTACAACTTAGATGTATTTGCATGGACACATGCCGATATGGCAAGAATCTCCCCAGACATAGCATGCCGCATGCTGAACATCGATCCCACCAAGGTACCGATAAAGCAGAAAAAGAGAAGCATGGGAGAAGAACGATCAGCTGCCCTCGATGAGGAAGTAAAGAACCTACTTGCTAATGACTTCATACGAGAAGCCATCTACCCAGAATGGATCGCTAACCCGGTACTAGTAAAGAAAGCTAATGGGAAGTGGCGGACATGCATTGATTTCTCCAACTTAAATGACGCTTGCCCGAAAGACTGCTTCCCGCTCCCCCGAATCGATCAACTTGTGGACAGCACTGCCGGGCACGAACTCTTATCTTTTATAGATGCATACTCCGGATACAACCAGATTCCCATGCACGCTCCCGATCAAGATCACACTAGCTTCATCACTGACCGGGGATTATATTGTTACAAAGTCATGCCTTTTGGACTCAAAAATGCCGGAGCTACCTATCAGCGCCTCGTCAACAAGATGTTCGCGGAATTAATAGGACGAACTATGGAAGTATATGTGGATGACATGTTGGTAAAGTCCAGGAGAGCCGACGATCATGTAAGCCACCTGGGCGAGATGTTTCAAGTACTTCGCCGATATGGAATGAAGCTGAATCCTCTAAAGTGCTCTTTCGGAGTGTCATCGGGAAAATTCTTAGGATTCATCGTCCATGCCAGAGGAATTGAAGCAAACCCTGAACAAATCCGGGCTCTAAAAGAAATAAGGATACCTTCCACTCGAAAAGAAATGCAGAGCCTAAACGGAAAGGTGGCCGCCCTAAGTAGATTCATTTCCAAAGCAACTGACAAGTGCGTCCCTTTCTTCGAAGCTCTCAAGAAAGACAAAGGAAAGTTCGAGTGGACCGATGAATGCTTAAAAGCCTTCCTTAACCTGATCGAACACCTTCAGAGACCACCAGTACTCTCAACTCCAAACGAAGGCGAAGAGCTATACCTATACCTCGCTGTTTCATCTCATGCTCTAAGCGCTGCCCTGGTAAGAGAAGAGGACCGCACATAACGCCCGGTATACTTCATAAGCAAGAGATTTACAGGGGCAGAAGCCAGATATCCTAAACTTGAGAAATTGGCATATTGTTTATTGATCGCGTCATGAAAACTGCGACACTACTTCCAATCTCACTCCATCAGAGTTCTAACCGATCAACCACTAAGACAGGTGCTCCATCGTCCCAACACTTCTGGATGACTCCTCAAATGGTGCATTGAACTAAGTCAGTATGACGTCACCTACCATCCTCGCACCGCTATCAAGGGGCAAGCCATGGCCGATTTCATTGCCGAATTCACTACCAACGAAGGCAAGGATCAGTTTGAAATAGCAAAAAACATCAAGTGGAACCTCTTTGTAGATGGAGCATCGAACGAACAAGGCTCGGGGGCAGGTATTGTGATAATCACCCCCAGGGGAAGAAAGCTGTACTATGCATTAAGGTTGGAATTCGCGGCCACTAACAACGATGCGGAGTATGAGGCAGTAATAGCGGGATTGGAGCTTGCCTTAGAAATTGGAGTCAATTCTTTATGTCTTCATAGTGATTCTCAACTTATCGTAAACCAAGTACTAGGAGAATTCTAGACGCAAGGAGAACGACTCACAGCATATCTAAACAAAACCAAACTGCTGCTTGATAAATTGGACCATTATATAATCAAACACATTCCTCGAGAAGATAACCAAGAGGCCGATGAACTAGAAAAGCAAGCTAGTATGAAGAATAGCACCATTTCCGGAGCACTAGCCATCTCAAGGAAGCTAGCCCCAAGTTTCGAACAAGTGAATCTGATAACTGCAATCGAAGAAGGAACTTGGATGACTCCTATCCGGAAATATTTGCAGGACGGCACACTACCAGACAAACGTGATGAAGTCAGGAGAATTTTGAGGAAAGCTCCCCACTACACAATACAAGAAGGCATCCTCTATCGGCGTGGCTTCTCTAGCCCCTTATTCAGATGCGTCGCTGGAAGGGAAGCCAAGGAAATCTTATTCAACATCCATCAAGGAAGTTGCGGAGATCACACTGGAGGGCAGACTCTGGCGAAAAAGATACTCCGATATGGATATTACTGGCCCACACTAAATAAAGACGCCTTAGACTTCGTCAAGAGATGCGACAGATGTCAGAAATTTGCCAAGATTCCTCGACTACCCACAAATGAGATTACTCAAATGACCAGCCCTTGGCCCTTTGCTGTATGGGGAATTGATTTAATTGGCGAACTGCCAACGGGCAGAGGCGGAGCCAAATATGCTATAGTGGCAGTCGATTATTTCACCAAATGGGTGGAAGCGGAACCCCTAAATAAAATATCTTCAGCAAAAGTTATCAACTTCTTGATCAAAAATATTCTGTGCAGGTACGGAGTACCACTCAAGATCATATCGGACAACGGACTCCAATTTGACAGCGAAGAATTTGCCGACTGGTGCCAAGAGCATGGAATTCATAAAAGATTCTCATCAGTAGCTTACCCTCAGGCAAACGGACAAGTCGAAGCTGTCAACAAAATTCTCAAAACCCTAATCAAGAAGAAACTTGAAAAGTCAAAAGGCGCTTGGGTGGACGAACTTCCTACGCCACTTTGGGCCTACCGTACATCTTTCAGAACATCAACGGGACATACTCCTTTCTCTTTGGCATACGAATCGGAGGCAATGCTCCCTGTTGAGACTATTGTTCCTTCCCACCGTAGGATCCACTACAATCCAGAAGAAAACGAAGAACTCCTCCTCATGTCTTTGGATCTGATTGAGGAAAGGAGAAACGATGCAGCACTCAAAGCAGCAGCTCACAAACAAAAAGTGGCAGCACTATACAACTCTAAAGTCAAGCATTGCATCTTACAAGAAGGAGATCTTGTCCTCAGGCGAATCTTTCCGCGCCCCAGGGCACTGGACCCCATCTGGGACGGACCATATGTAATTCATAAAGATCTCCACAACGGAGTTTATATTTTGTCAACAGTGGACGGAGAGGTGTTCCAGAGGGCATGGAACATCCGACACCTCCGTCGATACTTTTCTTAACTTGTACTGCCCATATGAAGTGAATTAACAAAGAGAATCAGTGGACGTAGGCATTTTCGTGCCGAACCACTTTAAAAAATCTTGTCTCTTTTTAACTTGTTCCTTTATATCTTGGCTGCTTGTTAAGCTTTATCCTTTTCTGTTGAACAAAATCCTATGGCATCTCCACTCAAGACGCACCACGGCCTCATCTGGACAAGGCCTAACAGGTACGCTACGATTCTATGCACTCGCCAATGAGACTCTTTTGCTCCAGCATCCCTCTGCTGCGGGTTAACTCATTGCTCGCGACTGCCCTCAAAGCCAACTGTAATGAGCCGATTATAAGTCATCATAAAGGCCGACTATAGCCGATGGCAGCTCATTACGGCGTTCGGCTCGCCGGCAACTGTGAACCTACTTTAAGCCCCAACATAAGGTGTGGCCAGCCAGGGGTAGTTCACGGCCAACGGCACCCACGCTAGCCGGCCACGGTAAATCGAATAATACCCACGATTATGGACCATAATGGTTCGGGTAGTTACCGTGCGCGATCTCGGCTCCGATGTGTCTTAAGTGCGGCTGTGGTAAAAAAGAAAACTCCCCGCGGAGGCGTAAGATGGGTGACAAATGTCTCCAAGACCCACAGCTAGGGAAAGTGATTACAAAACCCGTTTGCCACGAACTTAAGCACATCGACGGCCTTCCGTGACTGGAAGTTTTACTTTTCCCATATTTCCATTTCATTTAAATACTTTTCTCCTATCCTGTATAACAAACTCCAAAGTACAGGAAACCAAATAGGGAGCATTCACTCATGAGAATCTAAGCCAACGTACTGGGTGGCAAGGTACTCAGCTATGTCCATGATCAGTTACACAAGACGCTCAAAGCTACCACCTGCAACTAAAACATGAAGGGCGGTACTCTCTTCTCTTGTACATGAATATGTAACTACAGTTTATTCATACGTCACACTAACATTGCAAAACATGAAATTATATTTCAAGCAACTGCTTAACATCAAACACAACTAAAATCACAGGCATATGCATACTTCTCACGCACCACATCAAAATGACAACAACATTTAAACATAATAAAATCAGCTTATGTCATAAAATCACATAAAGTTATTCTTTGCAAATAATATTATTACAGTCACATCAATGTTTTGGACTAACATAAACAACGATAAAAGGAAATAAAAAGGTAGCCAAATCCGGACAAGTAACCAGCTGCGTCCACACTTCGCTCTCATCCTACCAACTCCCCCAAGCCTACTTGGCCGCAGGGTCGGAGCTCCCAGCGTGTTGATCGGAAGTTCCACCTGTCCAATTCAGAAGAGGAATTTATTAAACAAACGATAAACGATCAAGTTATGGAAACCCAGAAAGAAAAGGAAAAGAGAAGAATAACTCACCAGCGTCCGTGGCTTGATCCTCATCCTCCAGTTGCACACCCACTTCCTCCGCAGCAAGCAACCGCATCCCCTCCTTCACCGTCGCTTGCTCCTCTTTCGAGAACTGAGCAGTGACCACATCCAGACTAAAAGCCACTCCACCTTCCTTACCCGCATTGACCCTGGCCTCCTCTAAAGCCCGAATATATATCTTGGCCATGACCCGGGGATAGTCATCCATCCAAGACAAGCTGCCCTCCTTCCAAGTGCGGAAGTACATGTCCTGCAGCATCTCGTCCATCATCCCCTCATTCTCCTCAAACTCCCTCACCCGGGCCTCGGAAGCCTGCAACTTGGCGACAGCGACATCCCTCTCTGATCGATATCTCAAGCAGTCAGCCTAGAGAGACCTCCTCATCTCCTCCATCTCCTCCTTTAACTTGACTTGAGCCATCTCCGCGGCCTCAAGCCTCCCAGACAACTCCTCTACCTGCTCGAGATCCGCATTCCGAACCTCATCCACTGTCGCAATGGCCATGTCGATCCGCTCCTTACAGGCGGCCTCCATCTTCCGTAATTCTGCCCTACTAGCATTTTCCATGGTCTCTTTCAGCCGCCTGGAGGCTTCCTCGTGCTGAGAAATCTGAACGGCTTGACCGGCAAGTTGTTCGGCCTGATCGGCAACCTTCAGCCGCAACCGAATATTAGCACTCCCAATCTCCTCCCCGGCCTTGACCAA
This sequence comes from Allium cepa, assembly GCA_030765085.1. Classification (NCBI taxonomy): domain Eukaryota; kingdom Viridiplantae; phylum Streptophyta; class Magnoliopsida; order Asparagales; family Amaryllidaceae; genus Allium; species Allium cepa. Next base: position 382,423,657 of record CM060929.1, on the reverse strand, counting down.
TTAAGCATGATACTTCATTAACTTCTTGGTCTCTTCAGTCACCCGATCGATATTAGCTTTGGCTTCGTCTCTCATGGTAACTACCCAAGTGGTAAGCAGATCAAGATCTAGGGACTTAGCCTCGTCTAACACTCGTACCATAGGGTTGCGGGGAAGAAGGTGCTCACCCGTGGCCTCATCAAATGAAATATCCCGAGAGCTTGGATCTAAATCAGGATGACCGGCAAAGGGGTCGCGAGGCACGTCAGGACGCCTTATACGGATAACAGTGGGATTCTTAGAAGGAGGTGGAGGGGGGATAAACTCCGTGCTCTCCTCCGTGGTATCACGAGGAGGCTGAACAGGAAGCTGCGGACCAGGGGAAGGCTCAAATAAGGAACGACTCCTCTTCTTTTTCTGAATGCTCTCTTCAATGACCCCAAGAAGAGGACGGTATCTGACCACGTCCCCAGGACGACCAGTAAGAGGCTTCGGCTTATCAGAAGCTCTCATCAACTTGAATTGTTCAAGGCGGCGTCGAACGTCTGACGTTTTAACCGCCTGGCCTGCCTCTGGAGTAAAAAAAAACAAGTGTTATGAACATACGACGATCCATAATTCAAGAAACATGTTAAGTTAAAAAGAAAGAAAAAGTGAGAATGCACATCTATTATACAAACCCTGCGGAGGAGTGGGATACTGCAATAAGTCCTGAATCTCATTCCAGGACGGAAGTGAACCATAAAATATTTCTAAGTCCCTATCGTAAATGATATCGACAGAGGACAAAAGTTCACCTTGCACCGCCGGAGTCACCCTGGCTGAGGAGCCCTTTGGGGATAGATCGACACCAGCCCCGACCTTGCCAGTCTCCTTCGCCTTCTCCGCTTCCGATTCTCCCTCCGATTCCCCGAAGGCCTGGCGGAGAGCCTCATCCAGTTCAGAGTCTTACCCAGAGGTTAAGGCACCAGCACCACTACCACCCTGACCATCTTCATCTCCTCCGCCCTCCGACTCTCCTTCCATATCGCCTCCTTCGCCCTCTTCCACACCTCCCTCCTCCGGGATGATCGGGCAAGTACTAGGAGAGGGGCCCTCAGACTCCTTAAGCTTCTTGCCTCCCACGACGGGATGTTGTGCGAAGGGCTTCCTCTTGCCACTCTTCACCGTGGCCCCCTCCTTAGCTTTAGCGGCCTTCTCCTCAGTCGTGTCCCTCTGTTTAACCACGGACTGGTGCGGCTGGATCAAGTTGTACTCCAGGAGGGTAGCGTTCCTGATCAGGAACGAAGCCGACCTGTCCCGTGCGGGAATGGCCTTTATTTCAGCAGCCATCCGCGCCAAAGAATCATCTTCCACGACTGCAATGCCACCTGTCGCTAGCAAGAAATAGAAGCGTGTCAGAAGAAGCACTATAGTCAGAGCATGGAAAATATAAATGAAATTCATCTTACAGCCGGAATCGTCCTTGATAAAAAACCATTCTTTCTTGAACATAGTAAACTTTGAATATAAGTCCAAGACCGGTTTGAAGGGCACGGCCGCTTCGAGTCTAATATACGGAGACCCCTTCTTGTAGCCTCTCAGGTTGTACAAATATCGAATTTCCCGGCTAGAAGGAGGGCGCCCGTACCTCCTCTGGAAGATAACGAAAAGGCTCACCAGAATGGCATAAGAGTTCGGCTGGAGCTAGAATGGAGCCACCTTCAAATATGTGGTAAAGCTAACTATCCAGGCATTGATAGGAGGGATAGCACCACACATGCAATGATATCTGCTGCAAGCAAAGTAGCCTTCGGGGGGATTATACGGCATCACTCCATCTCCCGGCAACAGCATGCGAGCCCTGTCTATCCCGAAGGAACGAGATATAACATCAAGTTGCTCCTCCTTTAGGGAGCTAGGAAAGCAATCGGGAGGGGAGACCAGAAGTTCCTGGGGACCGTACCCATCCACTAACGACCTCGGAGCAGGCTCATGTTGCACCGGCCCTGGTTGGGCTGGGGGCACGGAGGAAGATGACTCTCCTCTACCTTTAAACTTCTTTTTATCCGATCGGGTTTTCGCTTTGCGAGACATTTATCTGCAGCACAAGAAAAACACGGTATTAGAACAAGAAGTGTAGGAACATAAACAAGCAAGTATCTAAAGCAAGCGTATAAAAGCCTAAGATTTCGCTCAAGATTCAAGTTCCCGAGTCTCATTCGGCATAAGCCCCATCCGGTATTGAAGGTGTGTGTTCATTCGGTGGCCAAGTTTTGCAAGTCTCATTCGGTATATGCTTCATTCGGTAGTCCCATTCGGCATTGGAAGTTCATTCGGCTATGTAAACACACATCTTCATTCGGCAGTGAAAAAACCTTTCATGTTTATTTGGCGAAAGGACATGTACCTGATACGAAGCTGATTCGGTAAGGGACTGATTCGATATAGGGTTGATTCGGCTCTCGTTGGTTCGGTAAGGAATAACTAAGGGGGGTGTAGCCCCTATATATAGACGAGGGAAGAGGCACCGGACCAACCGGTTCGGCATACCGGACCAAACCAAAACCGAATGAAGCTACCAAACCGGCGAAGACCAGAAGCAGGGGGCATGCAAAGCGCCTCGCTCAGATAAGTACCTAGGATCTACTGATAAAATAGAGATTCTAAAAACGATGAACAAGTAGTAAATTCTCACTAACATGGGTTAATCATTTACACATGTACGCGACCACGAAGGGTCCACAGGCATGCTCTAAATGGCTATTAACCCTATCGTTATGAGAATCTACACTTTGACATCCTTTTAAAATTCATCGGTTGGATGGATATTTAGCTCTGCTAATTCTGAAATGGCTAAGCTACTTACACATGTACGGGGTCGCGAACGATCCTTAGGCATGCTCTGAGCTGGCGATAAACCATCTTCACAAACGATCCAGGGACCCGCTCGAACGAAAACCTGGCATCAATAATGCTAAGCCCCCTCGGGGCACACCTACTCGCCTCGAACGGCACCCGACCTCGAACGGTCGTCAGTTGAAATCACATTAAAACTGTATATTCCTTCGCAGGAAACCAACAGGATAGGAACGTCCAGTTCACGGCACTGCTAAACACGCCTTCCTACCGCAGGGAAACAAAGCGCGACACATGCAAGCACGTGCCCCACTTTGGGGGGCAAATGTTGGGCGAATTCTCACCTCGGAGATCTCGAGACCGAGAAGCGTCAGTTTCATCCAGTGTTATCCCATTTTTGGTCAAAGCTGGAATATCAATGTTGTGTGCATTTCCACCACGAACAAACCAAGAAGAAGCAGCCAGCAAGCATATATGAGTCTGGACGATTCAAGTATAAAAGTCCATTCGGCCGTATACTCTCATGTTCATTCGGTGACAATAGTCTTTGAGTTCATTCAGTATTAAAAGATGCAAGCGTTATGTTTCATTCGGCAATCCATGCCTAAGGTCATTCGGCACTCCTAATATACAAGCTCATTCGACATAGCATCCATATCCATCCGGTCCAAGCACCAAGCCACCGAACCAGCTCACGACCGGACCAACACATACAAGCTACCGGTCCAGACCTCTCCACTTCCATACCGAACCAACTCCATGACTTCACCGTGCCGGACCAACCTCCTCCAGGAACGACCGAGCCAACGTCACCACCGGACCACATACCCACCGAACCACACCAAGGCCGGATCAACCTCATACCTCACTACCGAATGAACCTCCAACCCACCTACCACCGGTCCACTCCATCACCGGTCCGAGCTCCATGCCGAATGAAGCCTCGCTGAACCAGAACGCTGCCAGGCCAGATTGCTTCAGCCCAGGCCCACCAGCAGCTATATACGTCCAAGACCCCTGCCCCCAACCTCACTCTATAAATAGAGGGGCAGGGGTACAACAATGGCAGACAAGTTTGAGAGCTCAAGCACGGAAGGAACTTTCAAACTACTTTCATATACTTGTACACAAAGCATTGTACTTGTAATCTGAAACAAAGAAGATAATAACATATAAAGTGGACGTAGGCACGTTTTGGCCGAACCACTATAAATCTGTGTGTCTTTTACATTTCAGCCCCTGCTTTTTTCATATTTGCATAACTCATCTAAATCACTAAGAATCACATAAAATCAACTAAATCACACGACTTGGAGGTGTTTGCCCATTTTTTACGCAAACAAATGGATAATTTCATACACAAAAAAGGCTATCCAAACCTCAATCGGGCCTTGGAAGATTTTCACCCTTCGTTTTTTGTCACGTGCATTTTTACGTTAAAACGGGATCATCGTGGATGGTCTTCGACTTACCATCGTTGGAGAGTGGTTCACCATGCTACTGTTCCGTTTCCAATCCATGCACCCATTTCTGCAAGTCGTACGACACTTTTTCGGCATTTTGGACGGATGTTGTACGTTGCACCGTAGATGTTGCACCCTATGGATACCGATTATTCGGACAGCCATAACTGTTGGCTCGTTTAGAGTTTCGGGAGCCATAATCCATCAAAACGAAGTTCTTGTGAGTTCTACGGCTTTGACAGCTTTAAGCCATCAATGAATAGTTTCATATCCAAAAAAGGCTATCCGAACCTCAAACGGGGCTCGAAAGTTTTTCACCCTTCGCTTTTTCATCATGGGCATTTTTATGGTAAAACGGGATCACCGTGGCTGGTCTTCGATTTACCATCGCTGGAGAGTGGTGCACCATGGCACTGTTCCGTTTCAAATCCACGCACCCATTTCTACAAGTCGTACGGCACTGTTTCGGCATTTTGGACGGATGTTGCACCTTGCACTACAGATGTTACACCCTATGGATACGATTCTTCGGACGGCCATAACTATTGGCTCGTTTAAAGTTACGGAAGCCATAACCATTAAAAATGAAGCTCTTTATGAGTTCTACGGCTTTGACGGCATTAAGCCATCAACGGATAGTTTCATACCCAAAAAAGGCAATCCGAACCTCAAACGGGGCTCGGAAGTTTTTCTCCCTTCTTTTTTTCATCATGTGCATTTTTACTTTAAAACGGAATCACTGTGGCTGGTCTTTGACTTACCATTGCTGGAGAGTAGTGCACCATGGTACTATTTCGTTTCAAATCTATGCACCCATTTCTACAAGTCATACGGCACTGTTTTAGCATTTTGGACGTATGTTGCACCTTGCACCGTAGATGTTGCACCCTATGGATACCGATTCTTCGAATGGCCATAACTGTTGGCTTGTTTAAAATTGTAGATTCATAACCTGTCAAAACGAAGCTCTCTGTGAGTTCTACGGCTTTGACAGCTTTAAGCCGTCAATTGATAGCTGCATACCCAAAAAAGGCTATCAGAACCTTAATCGGGCCTCGGAAGTTTTTTACCCTTCATTTTTTCATCACATGCATTTTTACATTAAAACGGGATTACCGTGGATGTTCATTGATTTACCATCGCTGGAGAGTGGTGCACCATCGTACTATTGCATTTCAAATCCACGCGTCCATTTCTACAAGTCGCACGGTACTGTTTCGCCATTTTGGACCGATGTTGCACCTTGCACCGTAGACGTTGCACCCTATGCATACCGATTCTTCGGATGGCCAAAACTGTTGGCTCATTTAGAGTTACGGAAGTCATAACTAGTCAAAACGAAGCTCTCTGTGAGTTCTACGATTTTGACAGCTTTAAACCGTCAATGGATAGATTCATACCCACAAAAGGGCATCCAAACCTCAATTGGGTCTTGAATGTTTTTAACCCTCGTTTTTTTGTCACGTGCATTTTTATGATAAAAGGGGATCACCGTGGTTGGTCTTCGATTTACGATCGCTGGAGAGTGGTGCATCATGGTACTGTTTTGTTTCAAAACCATACACGCATTACTATAAGTCGTACGGTACTGTTTCGGCATTTTGGAAGGATGTTGCACTCTATGGATACCGATTCTTCGGATGGCCATAACTTTTGGCTCATTTAGAGTTACAGGAGCCATATCCAGTCAATACGAAGCTCTCTGTGAGTTATATACTTCGAATGCTTCAAGCCGTCAATGGATACTTTCATACCCAAAAAAGGCTATCCGAACCTCAATCGGGATTCGGAAGATTTCCACCCTTCGTTTTTTCGTCATATGCATTTTTATGCTAAAACGGGATCACCATGGCTGGTCTTCGATTTACCATTACTAGAGAGTGGTGCACCATTATACTATTCTGTTTCAAATCCATGCATCCATTATGACAAGTCATACGGCATTGTTTCGGCATTTTGGATGGATGTTGCACCTTGCACCGTGGATGTTGCACCCTATGGATACCGATTCTTCGGACGCCCATAACTATTGGCTCGTTTAGAGTTATGGGAGCCATAACCAGGAAAAACAAAGCTCTATATGAGTTCTATGGCTTTTATTGATTTAAGCAATCAATGGATAGTTTCATACGCAAAAAAGGCTATCCGAACCTCAAACGGGGCTCAAAAGTTTTTCACCCTTCGTTTTTTTGTCACGTGCATTTTTACGTTAAAATGGGATGACTGTGGCTGTCTTTGATTTATCATCGCTGAAGAGTGGTGCACCAGGATACTTTTCCGTTTCAAATCCATGCACCCATTTCTACAAGTCATACGGCACTATTTTTGGCATTTGGGACGTATATTGCACCTTGCACCGTAGATGTAGCACCCTATGAATACCGATTCTTCGGACGACCATAACTATTGGATCGTTTAGAGTTATGGGAGCCATCATCAGTCAAAACGAAGCTCTTTGTGCGTTCTACGGCTTTGACAACTTTAAGCCGTCAATGGATAGTTTCATACCCAAAAAGGCTATCCGAACCTCAATCGGGCCTCGAAAGTTTTTAACCCTTCATTTTTTTGTCACATGCATTTTTACGTTAAAATAGGATCACCGTAGCTGGCCTTCGACTTACAATCGCTAGAGAGTGGTGCACTATGATACTGTTTCATTTCAACTCCACGCATCCATTTCTATAAGTCGTACGGCAGTGTTTCGGCATTTTGGACGGATGTTGCACCTTGCACCGCATATGTTGCACCCTATGGATGCCGATTCTTCGGAAGGCCATAACTGTTGGCTCGTTTATAGTTGCAGGAGCCATAACCAGTCAAAATGAAGCTCTCTGTGAGTTCTACGGGTTTAATAGCTTTAAGCCATCAATGGATAGTTTCATACCCAAAAAAGGCTGTCCGAACCTCAAACGGGGCTCCGAAGTTTTTCACTCTTCGTTTATTCGTCACATGCATTTTTACGTTAAAACGGGATCACCATGGCTGGTCTTCGACTTACCATCGCTGGAGAGTGGTTCACCATGGTACTGTTCTGTTTCAAATCCATGCATCCAGTTAAAATTGTACGGCACTATTTCGGCATTTTGGACGGATGTTGCACCTTGCAGCGTAGATGTTGCACCTTGCAGCGCAGATATTGCACCTTATGGATACCGATTCTTAAGACAGCTATAACTGTTGGCTCGTTTAGAGTTACGGAAGCCATAACCAGTCAAAACGAAGCTCTCTGTGAGTTCTATGGGTTTGGTAGCTTTAACCCGTCAATGGTTAGTTTCATACTCAAAAAAGGCTATCCGAACCTCAAATGGGGCTCGGAAGTTTTTCACCCTTCGTATTATCCTCACGTGCATTTTTAGGTTAAAAGGTGATCACGGTGGCTGGTCTTCGATTTACCATCGTGGAGAGTGGTGTACCATGGTAATATTCCGTTTCAAATCCATGCACCCATTTACAAGTCGTACGGCACTGTTTCGGCATTTTGGACATATGTTGCACCTTGCACCGCAGATGTTGCACCCTATGGATACAAATTCTTCGGACGGTCATAACTTTTGGCTCGTTTAGAGTTAAAGGAGCCATAACCAGTCAAAATGAAGCTCTAGTGAGTTTTACGGCTATGACAGCTTTAAGTCGTCAATGGATAGTTTCATACCCAAAAAAGGCTATCCGAACCTCAATCGGGTCATGGAAGGTTTTCACCCCTCATTTTTTCGTCACGTGCATTTTTACGTTAAAACGGGATAACCGTGGCTGGTCTTCGGTTTACCATCGCTGGAGAGAGGTGCACCATGGTACTTTCCATTTCAAATCTATGCACCCATTTCTACAAGTTGTACGGCACTGTTTCGGCATTTTGAAAGGATATGGCACCTTATGGATACAGATTCTTCGGGCGGCCATAATTGTTGGCTCGTTTAGAGTTACGGGAGCCATAACCAATCGAAACGAAGCTCTCTGTGAGCTCCATTGCTTTGGGTGCTTTAAGCAGTCAATGGATACTATCATACCCCAAAAAGGCTATCCGAACCTCAATCGGGCTTTGGAAGATTTTCACCCTTTGTTTTTTCGTCATGTGCATTTTTAGTTAAAACGGGATCACCGTGGCTGGTCTTCGACTAACCATCGCTGAAGAGTGGTGCACCATGGTACAGTTCCATTTCAAATCCATGCACCCAATACTACAAGTCGTACGGCACTGTTTCGGTAGTTTGGACGGATGTTGCACCTTGTACCGCAGATGTTGCACCTTATGGATACTGATTCTTCAGACGGCCATAACTTTTGGATCTTTAGAGTTACGGGAGGCATAACCCGTAAAAATGAAGCTCTCTATGGGTTCTATGGCTTTTACAACTTTAAGTCATCAATGTATAGTTTCATACCCAAAAAAGGCTATCCAAATGTCAAACGGGGCTCGGAAGTTTATCACCCTTCGTTTTTTCGTCACGTGCATTTTTAGTTAAAACGGAACCACCGTGAATGATCTTCGATTTACCATCGCTAGAGAGTGGTGCACCATGGTACTGTTCCGTTTCAAATCCGTTCACCCATTTCTACAAGTCGTACGACACTGTTTTGGCATTTTGGACGTATGTTGCACCTTACACCGCAGATGCTGCACCCTATGGATACCGATTTTTCGGATGACCATAATTGTTCGCTCGTACAGAGTTACGAGAGTCATAACCGATTAGACGAAGCTCTGTATGAGTTCTACGGTTTTGACAGCTTTAAGCCGTCAATGAATAGTTTCATACCCAAAAAAGGCTATCTGAACCTCAATCGGGCCTCGAAAGTTTTTTCCCTTTGTTTTTTCGCCACGTACATTTTTATGTTAAAACGGGATCACCGTGGTTGGTCTGCGACTTACCATCGCTTGAGAGTGGTGCACTGTGATGCTGTTGCGTTTCAAATTCACGCACCCATTTCTACAAGTCGTACGTCACTGTTTCGAAATGTTGGATGGATGTTGCACCTTGCACCGCAGATGTTGCATCCTATGGATACCGATTCTTCGGGCGACCATAAATGTTGGCTCGTTTAGAGTTACGCGAGCAATAACTAGCCAAACGAAGCTCTCTATGAGTTCTACGGCTTTGACGGGTTTAAGCCATCAATGAGTAGTTTCATACCCAAAAAAGGCTATCTGAACCTCAAACGGGGCTCGAAATTTTTTCACCCTTCGTTTTTTCGTCACGTGCATTTTTACATTAAAACGGGATCACCATGGCTGGTCTTCGATTTACCATCATTAGAGAGTGGCAAACCATGATTTCAAATCCGTGCACCTGTTTACAAGTCATACGGTACTATTTCGGCATTTTGGACGGATGCAGCACCTTGCTTCGCAGATGTTGCACCCTACGAATACCGATTTTTCGGACGACCATAACTGTTGACTCGTTTAGAGTTACGGGAGCCATAGCTAGTCAAAACGAAGCTCTCTGTGAGTTCGACAGCTTTGACATCTTTAAGCCGTCAATGAATAGTTTCATACCCAAAAAAGGATATCCGAACCTTAAATTGGCTTCTGAAGTTTTTACCCTTCGTTCTTTCGTCACGTGCATTTTTACGTTAAAATGGGGTCACGTGGCTAGTCTTCGATTTACCATCGCTGGAGAGTGTTGCACCATGGTACTGTTCTGTTTTAAATCCATGCACAAGTTTCTACAAGTCGTATGGAACTGTTTCGGCATTTTAGATGGATGTTGCACCTTGCACCGCAGATGTTGCACCCTATGGGTACCGATTCTTCGGACGTCCATAATAGTTGGCTCGTTTAGAGTAACGGGAGCCGTAACCAGCCAAAATGAAGCACTTTGTGAGTCCTACAGCTTTGACAGCTTTTTAAGCCATCAATGGATAGTTTCATGCCTAAAAAAGGCTATCCGAATCTCAATCGGGCCTTGAAAGTTTTTTACCTTCGTTTTTTCGTCACGAGCATTTTTACGTTAAAACGGGATCACCGTGACTGGTCTTCATTTACCATCACTGGAGAGGGGTGCACCATGGTACTGTTCTGTTTCAAATCCATGCATCCATTTCTACATGTCGTACGACATTGTTTTGGCATTTTGGATGGATGTTGCCCCCTATGGACACCGATTCTTCAAACGGCCATAACTGTTGGCTCATTTAGAATTACGTGAGCCATAACCAGTCAAAACAAAGCTCTTTGTGAGTTTTACGGCTTTGACACCTTTAAAAATTCAATGGATAGTTTCATACCCAAAAAGTCTATCCGAACCTCAATTATGCCTCCGATGTTTTTTACCCTTCGTTATTTCGTCACGTGCATTTTTACGTTAAAACGAGATCACCGTGGCTGGTCTTCGAGTCACCATCGCTGGAGAGTGGTGCAAATGGTAATCTTCTGTTTCAAATCCATGAACCCGTTTCTACAAGTCGTACCACATTGTTTCGGCATTTTGGACGGATGCTGCACCCTATGGATACCGATTCTTCGGACGTCCATAATTTTGGCTCGTTTAGAGTTACGGGAGCGATAACCAGTCAAAACTTAACTCTCTATGAGTTATACGGGTTTGACAGAGTTACGTGGCTCATTTAGAGGTACGGGAGCTATAACCAATCAAAATGAAGCACTCAGTGAGTTCTATGGCTTCGGCAGCTTTAAGCCGTCCGTGGATAGTTTCATACCTAAAAAATTCTATCCGAACCTCAATCGGGCCTTGGAAGTTTTTTACCCTTCGTTTTTTCGTCACGTGCATTTTTACGTTAAAACGGAATCACCGTGACTGGTCTTCGATTTACCATCGCTGAAGAGTGGTGCACCATGGTACTGTTCCATTTCAAATCCATGCACCCCTTTCTACAAGTCATACGGCATAGTTTTGGCATTTTGGACGGATGTTGCACCTTGCACCGCAGATGTTGCACCCTATGAATACAGATTCTTTGGACATCCATAATAGTTGGCTCGTTTAGAGTTACGGGAGCCATAACCAGTCAAAAAGAAGCTCTCTGTGAGTTCTACGGCTTTGACAGTTTTAAGCTGTCTATGAAAAGTTTCATGCCCAAAAAAGGCAATCCGTACCTCAATCGGGCCTTGAAAGTTTTTTACCCTTCGTTTTTTTCGTCACGTGCATTTTTGCGTCAAAACGGGATCATCGTGGATGGTCTTCGATTTACCATCATTGGAGAGTGGTGCATCATGGTACTATTCCGCTTCAAATCCATGCACCTATTTCTTCAAGTCATACAGCATTGTTTCGGCGCTTTGGACGGATGTTGCACCTTGCACTGCAAATGTTGCACCCGATGGATACTGATTCTTTGGACGTCCATAACTATTAGCTCGTTTAGAGTTACGGGAGCCATAACCAGTCAAAATGAAGCTCATTGTAAGTTCTATAGCTTTGATAGCACTAAGCCATCAATAGATAGTTTCATACCCAAAATAGGCTATTCGAACCTCAATCGGGCCTCAGAAGTTTTTTACCCTTCGTTTTTTCGTCACGTGCATTTTTATGTAAAATGGGATCAACATGGCTGGTCTTCGATTTACCATCGCTGGAGAGTGGTGCATCATGGTACTATTCTGTTTCAAATCCATGCACCCATTTCTACATGTCATACGGCACTGTTTCAGCATTTTAGACGGAAGTTGCACCTTGCACCACAGATATTGCACCCAATGGACACCGATTCTTCGGACGGCCATAACTGTTGGCTCGTTTAGAGTTACGAGAGACATAACCAGTCAAAACAAAGTTCTCTGTGAGTCCTATGTTTTTGACAGCTTTAAGCCGTCGGTGAATAGATTCATACCCAAAAAAGCCTATCCGAACCTCAATCGGGCCTCGAAAGTTTTTTACCCTTCTTTTTTTCCTCACGTGCACTTTTACGTTAAAACGGGATCATCGTGGTTGGTCTACGATTTACCATCGCTGGAGAGTGGTGCACCGTAGTACTGTTCTGTTTCAAATCCATGCATCCATTTCTACATGTCGTACGACACTGTTTTGGCATTTTGAACGGATGTTGCACCTCGCACCGTAGATGTTGCACCCTATGGATACCAATTCTTCGGATGGCCATAACTATTGGCTCGTTTAGTGTTACGAGAGCCATAACCAGCCAAAACGAAGCTCTCTGTGAGTTCTACGACTTTGACAGCTCTATGCCGTCAGTGGATAGTTTCATACCCAAAAAAGGCTATCCGAACCTCAATCGGGACTTGGAAGTTTTCACCCTTCGTTTTTACGTCACGTGATTTTTTACGTTAAAATGGGATTACTGTGGCAGGTCTTCGATTTACCATCGCTGTAGAGCGGTGCAGCATGATACGGTTCCGTTTCAAATCCATGCACCAATTTCTACAAGTCGTATCGCACTGTTTTGGCATTTTGGATGGATGTTGCACCTTGCACCATAGATGTTACACACTATGGATACCGATTCTTCAAAAAGCCATAACTTTTGGTCTGTTAGATTTATGGGAGCCATAACCAGTCAAAACAAAGCTCTCTACAAATTCTTTGGCTCTGATAGCATTAAGTTGTCAATGGATAGTTTCATACCCAAAAAAGGCTATCCGAACCTCAATCGGATCACGGAAGTTTTTTTCCCATCGTTTTTTCATCACGATGCATTTTTACGTTAAAACCGAATCACCGTAGCTGGTCTTCGATTTAACATCACTGGAGTGGTGCACCATGGTACTGCTCCGCTTCAAATCCATGCACCCATTTCTACAAGTTGTATGACACTATTTTGGCATTTTGGATGTATCGTACCGCTGATGTTGCACCCTATGGATGCCGATTCTTTAGACATCCATAATTGTTGGCTCGTTTAGAATTATGGGAGGCATAACTAGTCAAAACGAAGCTTTCTGTGAGTTTTACGGCTTTGATAGCCTTAAGCCAGCAATGGATACTTTCATACCCAAAAAAGGCTATCCGAACATCAATCGGGCCTCGGAAGTTTTTTACCCTTCGTTTTTTCTACACGTGCATTATTACGTTAAAGCGGGATCACCGTGGTTGGTCTTCCATTTACCATCGCTGGAGTGTTGTGCACCATGGTATTGTTCCGTTTCAAATCCAACCCATTTCTACAAGTCGCACGATACTGTTTCAGCATTTTAGACGGATGTTGCACCTTGTACCGCAGATGTTGCACCCTACGGATACTGATTCTTCGGACGTCCATCATAGTTGGCTCGTTTAGAGTTACGGGAGCTATAACCAGTCAAAACGAAGCTCTCTACGAGTTGTACGACTTTGACAGCTTTAAACTATCCATGGATAGTTTCATACCCAAAAAATGCTATCCGAACCTCAATCGGGGCTCGGAAATTTTTTACCCTTCGTTTTTTCATCACATGCATTTTTACGTTAAAACGGGATCACGGAAGCTAGTCTTCGATTTACCATCGCTGGAGAGTGGTGCACCGTGGTACTGTTCCGTTTCAAGTCCATTCACCTATTTCTACGATCGTATGACACTGTTTTGGCATTTTGGATGGACATTGCACCTTGCACTGCAGATGTTGCACCCTATGGATATCGATTCTTCGAACATCCATAACAGTTGGCTCGTTTAGAGTTACGGGGGCCATAACCAATCAAAACGAAGCTCTTTGTGAGTTCTACGGTTTGACAGATTTAAGCCATCAATGGATAGTTTCATATCGAAAAAAGGCCATCCGAACCTCAATCGGGCCTCAAAAGATTTTTACCCTTCGTTTTTTCGTCACGTGCATTTTCACGTCAAAATGGCATCACCGTGGCTGGCCTTCGATTTACCATCGCTGGAGAGTGGTGCACTATGGTACTGTTTCGCTTCAAATCCATGCGTCCATTTCTACAAGTCGTACGGCACTGTTTCGACATTTTGGACGGATGTTGAACCTTGTATTGTAGATGTTGCGCCCTATGGATACTGATTCTTCGGACGTCCATAACTGTTGGCTCGTTTAGAGTTACGGGAGCCATAACCAGTCAAAACGAAGCTCTCTGTGAGTACTACAGCTTTGGTAGCTTTAAGCAATCAATGGATAGTTATATACCCAAAAAAGGCTATCCGAACTTTAATCGGGCCTCGGAAGTTTTTTACCCTTCATATTTTTGTCACGTACATTTTTACGTTGAAACGGGATCACCGTGGCTGATCTTCGATTTGCTATCGTTGGAGAGTGGTGCACCATGCTACTGTTCTATTTCAAACCCATGCACCCATTGCTACAAGTCATACGGCACTATTTCGGAATTTTGGACGGATGTTGCACCTTGTACCGTAGTTGTTGCACCCTATGGATACCGATTCATCAGACGTCCATAACAGTTGGCTCGTTTAGAGTTACGGGAGCTATAACCAGTCAAAACAAAGCTCTCTATGAGTTTTACGGCTTTGACATCTTTAAGCCGTCAGTGGACAGTTTCATACCCAAAAAGGCTTTCCAAACCTCAATCGGACCTCGGAAGTTTTTCACCCTTCGTTTTTTCGTCACGTGCATTTTTACGTTAAAATGGAATCACCGTGGCTGGTCTTCGATTTACCATCGTTGGAGAATGGTGCACCACTGCAACGTTTCCACGCACCCACTTCTTCAAGTCGTACGACACCGTTTCGGTATTTTGGATGGATGTTGCACCGTGCACCGTAGATATTGCACCGGGCAGCGCACATATTGCACCCTATGGATACCGATTATTCGGACGTCCATAACAGTTGGCACATTCAGAGTTATGGTAGCCATAATCAGTCAAAACGAAGCTCTCTGTGAGTCATATGCCTTTGACAGCTTTAAGCTGTTAATGGTTAGTTTCATACCCAAAAAAGGCTATCCGAACCTCAATCGGGCCTCGGAAGTTTTTTACTCTTCGTTTTTCGTCACGTGCATTTTTACGTTAAAACGGGATCACCGTGACTGATCTTCAATTTATTATCGCTGGAGAGTGGTGTACCATGTTTCAAATCCACGCATCCATTTCTACATGTCGTACGACACCGTGTCGGCATTTTGGACGGATGTTGCACCTTGCACCGCAGATGTTGCATCCAATGGACACCGATTCTTCAAACGACCATAACTGTTGGCTCGTTTAGAGTTACGGCAGCCATAAGCAGTCAAAAACGAAGCTCTCTGTGAGTACTACAGCTTTGACAGCTGTAAGCCATCAATGGATAGTTTCATACCCAAAAAAGGCCATCCGAACCTCAATCGGGCTTTGGGAGTTTTTTACCCTTCATTTTTTTCATCATGTGCATTTTTACATTAAAACGGAATCACTGTGGCTGATCTTCAATTTACGATCGCTGGAAAGTGGCAAATTGCTGGAGAGTGGTGCACCATGGTACTCTTACATTTCAAATTCATACACCCATTTCTACAAGACGTACCGCACTGTTTTGGCATTTCGGACGGATGTTGCACCTTGCACCGCAGATGTTGCACCCTATGGATGCCGATTCTTCGGACGGCCATAACTTTTGTCTTGTTTAGAGTTACGGAAGCCATAACCAGTTAAAACGAAGCTCTCTATGTGTCCTATGGCTTTGACAGCTTTAAGCCATCAATGGATAGTTTCATACCCAAAAAAGGCTATCCGAACATCAATCGGGCCTTGGAAGATTTTTACCCTTCGTTGTTTCGTCACGTGCATTTTTACATTAAAACGGGATCACCGTGGCGGGTCTTCGATTTACCATGTATGGAGAGTGGAGCACCATGTTAATGTTACTTAAATCCATGCACCCATTTATACAAGTCGTACGGCACTGTTTTGGCATTTTGGACGAATGTTGCACCTTGCACCGCAGATGTTGCACCTTATAAATACCGATTCTTCGGGCAGCCATAACAGTTGGCTCGTTTAGAGTTACGGGAGCCATAAATAGTCAAAACGAAGCTCTTTGTGAGTCCTATGGCTTTGACAGCTTTAAGATGTCAATGGATAGTTTCGTACCCAAAAAAGGCTATCCGAACCTCAATCGTGCATCGAAAGTTTTTTACCCTTCGTTTTTTCATCACATGCATTTTTACGTTAAAACGGGATCACCATGGTTGATCTTCGATTTACCGTCGCTGAAGAGTGATGCACCATGGTACTGTTCCGTTTCAAATCCATGCACTCATTTATACAAGTCGTACGACACTGTTTAGGCATTTTGGACGGATGTTGCAATTTGCACCACAGATGTTGCACCCTACGGATATCGATTCTTCGGACGGCCATAACTGTTGGCTCGTTTAGAGCTACCAGAGCGATAACTAGTCAAAACGAAGCTCTTTGTGAGTTCTACGGTTTTGACAGCATTAAGTCGTCAATGGATAGTTTCATAACAAAAAAAGTCAATCCGAACCTCAATCGGGCCTTGGATGTTTTTTACCCTTCGTTTTTTTGTCATGTGCATTTTTATGTTAATACGGGATCACCGTGGCTGGTCTTTGATTTACCATGGCTGGAGAGTGGTGCACCCTGATACTGTTCCATTTCAAATCCATGCACCCATTTCTACAAGTCGTATGGTACTGTTTCAGCATTTTGGACGGATGTTGCACCCTCGGAAGCTTTTTACCCTTTGTTTTTTCATCATGTGCATTTTTACATTAAAATGGGTTCACTGTGGCTAGTATTCGATTTACCATCGCTGGCAAATGGTGCACTATGGTACTGTTCCATTTCAAATTCATGCACCTATTTCTACAAGTCGTACGGCACTATCTCGGCATTTTGGACAGATGTTGCACCTTGCACCGTAGATGTTGCACCCTATGGATACCGATTCTTCGGATGTCCATAACATTTGGCTCGTTTAGAGTTACAAGGGCCATAACTAGTCAAAACGAAGCTCTCCGTGAGTTCTATGGCTTTGATAGCTTTAAGCCGTCATTAGATAGTTTCACACCTAAAAAAGGCAATCCGAACCTCAACCGGACCTCGAAAGTTTTTTACCCTTCGTTTTTTCGTCGTGTGAATTATTACGTTAAAACAGGATCACCGTGGCTGGTCTTCGATTTACCATCGCTAGAGAGTGGTGCACCATGGTACAGTTCCGGTTCAAATCCATGCACCCATTTCTACAAGTCGTATGGCACTGTTTCGCCATTTTGGAAGGATGTTGCACCTTACACCGCAGATGTTTCAGCCTATGGATACCGATTCTTCGTACGTCCATAACTGTTGGCTCGTTTAGAGTTACAGGAGTCATAACCAGTCAAAATGAAGCTCTCTGTGAGTTCTACGGCTTAGACAGCTTTAAGCAGTCATGGATAGTTTCATACCCAAAAAATGCTATCCGACCCTCAATCGGGCCTCGGAAATTTTCTACCTTTCGTTTTTTTGTCACGTGCATTTTTACGTTAAAACAGGATTACCGTGAATGGTCTTCGATTTACCATGTTGAAGAGTGGTGCACTATGGTACTATTCTGTTTCAAATCCATGCACCCATTTCTACAAGTCGTATTGCACTGTTCCGGCATTTTGGACGGATGTTGCAACTTGCACCGCAGACATTGCATCTTATGGATATTGATTCTTTGGACGTCCATAACAGTTGGCTCGTTTAGAGTTACGAAAGGCATAAACAGTCAAAATGAAGCACTCTGTGAGTTCTACGGCTTTGACAGCTTTAAGCCATATATGGATAGTGTCATATCCAAAAAAGGCTATCGGAACCTCAATCGGGCCTTGGAAGATTTTTATCCTTCGTTTTTTCGTCACGTGCATATTTACGTTAAAGTGGGATCACCATGAATGGTCTTCGATTTACCATCGCTGGAGAGTGGTGCACCATGATACTATTTCATTTCCAATCCATGCACCCATTTCTACAAGTCGTACGACACTGTTTCGGCATTTTGGACGGATGTTACACCTTGCACCGCAGATGTTGCACCTTATGAATATCGATTCTTCGGACGTCCATAACAGAAGGTTCGTTTAGAGTAGAGAGCCATAACCGGTCAAAATGAATCTCTCTATGAGTCCTACAACTTTGACAGCTTTAAGCCATCAATGGATAGTTTTATACTCAAAAAAGGCTATCCGAACCTCAATCGGGTCTCGGAAGTTTTTTACCCTTCGTTTTTTCGTCACGTGCATTTTTATGTTAAAACGTGATCACCGTGGCTGGTCTTCGATTTACCATTACTCGAGAGTAGTGCACCATGGTACTGTTCTATTTCAAATCCATACACCCATTTTTACATGTCATACGGCACTGTTTCGACATTTTGGACGGATTTTGCACCTTGCACCGCAGATGTTGCACTCTATGGACACCGATTCTTCGGATGGCCATAACTATTGGCTCGTTCAGAGTTACGGAAGCCATGACCAGTCAAAATGAAGTCATCCGTGAGTTCTATGACTTTTACAGCTTTAAGTCGTCAATGGATAGTTTCATACCCAAAAGAGGCTATCTAAACCGCAATCGGGCCTCGAAAGTTTTTTACCCCTCTTTTTATCGTCACGTGCATTTTTACGTTAAAACGGGATCACCGTGGCTGGTCTTCAATTTACCATCACTGGAGAGTGGTGCACCATGGTACTGTTCCGTTTCAAATCCATGCACCCATTTCTACAAGTCATACGGCACTGTTTCGGCATTTTGGACGAATGTTGTACCTTGCATTGTAAATATTGCACCCTATGAATACCGATTCTTCGGACGTCCATAACAGTTTGCTCGTTAAGAGTTATGGGAGGCATAACCAGTCAAGACTAAGCTCTCTATAAGTTCTACGGCTTTGACAGCTTTAATCCATCAATGGATAGTTTCATACCTAAAAAGGCTATCCGAACCTCAATTGGGCCTCGGAAGTTTTTCCCCCTTCGTTTTTTCGTCACGTGCATTTTTACGTTAAAACGGGATCACCGTAGCTGGTCTTCGATTTACCATCGCCGGAGAATGGTGCACCATGGTAATGTTCCGTTTCAAATCCATGCACTCATTTCTACAAGTCGTATGGCACTGTTTTGGCATTTTGGACGGATGTTACACCGTGCACCGTAGATGTTGCACCCTATGGATACCGATTCTTCGGACGTCCATAACAGTTGGGTCGTTTAGAGTTACGTGAGCCATAACTAGCAAAGAAGAAGCTTTCTATGATTCCTACGGTTTTGGCAGCTTTAAGCGGTCAATGGATAGTTTCATACCCAAAAATGGCTATCCAAACCTCTATCGGGCCTCGGAAGTTTTTTATCCTTCGTTTTTCATTACGTGCATTTTATGTAAAAACGGGATCACCGTGGCTGACCTTCGATTTACCATCGCTGGAGAATGGTGCACCATGGTACTGTTCTGTTTCAATTCCATGCATCCATTTCTACATGCCGTACGGCACTGTTTCAACATTTTGGACGGATGTTGCACCCTATGGTCATCGATTCTTCAGACGGCCATAATTATTGGCTCGTTTAGAGTTACGGGAGCCATAACTAGTCAAAACAAAGCTCTCCGTGAATTCTACAGCTTTATGCAGTAAATGGATAGTTTCATACCCATAAAAGGCTATCGGAATCTCAATCGGACCTTAGAAGTTTTTTACCCTTCGTTTTTTCGTCACGTGCATTTTTACGTCAGAACGAGATCACCGTAGGTGGTCTTCAATTTACCATCGCTAGAGAGTGATGCACCATGGTACTGTTCTGTTTCAAATTCATGCACCTGTTTCTATAAGTTGTACCGTATTGTTTCGCATTTTGGACGGATGTTGCACCTTGCACCGCAAATGTTGCACCCTATGGATACTGATTCTTCAGATGGCTATAAAATTTGGCTCATTTAGAGTTATGGAAGACATAACTAGTAAAAACGAAGCTCTTTGTGTGTTCTAGGCTTTGACAGTTTTGACCCATAAATGGATAGTTTCGTACCCAAAAAAGGCTATCCGAACCTCAATCGGGCCCCGGAAGATTTTTACCCTTCATTTTTTGTGACGTTCATTTTTACGTTAAAACGGGATCACCGTGGCTGGTCCTCGATTTAGCATCGTTGGATAGTGGTGCACCATGTCACTGTTCCATTTCAAATCCTGCACCCATTTGTACAAGTTGTAAAGCACTGTTTTGGCATTTTGGACGGATGTTACGCCTTGCACCACAGATGTTGCACCCTATGGATACCAATTCTTCGGACGGCCATAACTGTTGGCTTGTTTAATGTAAGGGAGCCATTAACATTCAAAACGAATCTCTCCATGAGTTTTATGGCTTTGACAGCTTTGAGCTGCCAATGGATAGTTTCATACCCAAAAAAGGCTATTTGTACCTCAATCGGGCCTCGGAAGTTTTTTACCCTTCGTTTTTTCGTCACATGCAATTTTACATTAAAACAGAACCACTGTGGCTGATCTTCGATTTACCATCGCTGGAGAGTGATGCACCATGGCACTATTTTGTTTCAAATCCATGCACCCATTTCTTCAAGTTGTACGGCACTGTTTCGGCATTTTGGACGGATGTTGCATCTTGCACCGCAGATGTTGCACCCTATGGATACCATTTTTTGGACGGTCATAACTGTTGGCTCGTTTAGAGTTACAGGAGCGATAGGCAGTCAAAACGAAGCTCTTTGTGAGTTCTACGGATTTGACAGCTTTAATCCGTTACTGGATAGTTTCATACCCAGAAAAGGCTATCTGAACCTCAACCGGGCCTCGGAAGTTTTTTACCCTTCGTTTTTTCGTCACGTGCAATTTTACCTTAAAACGGATCACCGTGGCTAGTCTTCGATTACCATGGCTGGAGAGTGGTGCACCATGGTAATGTTCCATTTCAAATCCATGCACCCATTTCTACAAGTCGTACGGTGCTGTTTCGGCATTTTGGATGGATGTTGCACCTTGCACGGCAGATGTTGCACCCTTTAGATACCGATTCTTCGAACTACCATAACTATTAGCCCGTTTAGAGTTACGGGAGCCATGACCAGTCAAAACAAAGATCTCTGTGAGTGTTATTGCTTTGACATCTTTAAGCCGTATGTGGATAGCTTCATATCCAAAAATGGCTATCCGAATCTCAATTGGGCCTCGGAAGTTTTTTACCCTACTTTTTTTCGTCACGTTCATTTTTACGTTAAAACGGCATCTCCGTGGCTGGTCTTTGATTTACCATCATCGGAGAGTGATGCACGGTGGTACTGTTCCATTTCAAATCCATGCACCCATTTCTACAAGTCGTACGGCACTGTCTCGGCATTTGGACGGATGTTGCACCTTGCACCGCAAATGTTGCACACTATGGATATCGATTCTTCGGACGGCCATAACTTTTGGCTCATTTGGAGTTATGGGAGCCATAACTAGTCAAAACGAAGCTCCCTATGAGTCCTACGGCTTTGACAGCTTTAAGCCATCAATGGATAATTTCATACCCAAAAAAGATTATCCGAACCTCAACCGGGCCTTGGAAGTTTTTTACCCTCGGTTTTTTCGTCATGTGAATTTTTACGTTAAAACGGGATCACCGTGGCTGGTCTTTGATTTACCATCGCTGGAGAGTGGTGCACCATGGTACTGTTCTATTTCAAATCCATGCACCCGTTTCTACATGTCTACGGCACTGTTTCGACATTTTGGACGGATGTTGCACGTGCACCGCAGATGTTGCACCCTATGGACACCAATTCTTCGAACGGCCGTAACTAGTGGCTCATTTATAGTTACGGGAGCCATAACTACTCAAAAGGAAGCACTCCGTGAGTTCTACGGCTTTAAGCCGTCAATGGATAGTTTCATACCCAAAAAAGGCTATCCGAACCTTAATCAGGCCTTGGTAGTTCTTTACCCTTCGTTTTTTCGTCACGTGTATTTTTACGTTAAAATGGGATCACCATGGCTGGTCTTCGATTTACCATCCCAGGAGAGTGGTGCACCATGGTACCGTCCCGTTTCAAATCCATGCAGTCATTTCTATAAGTCGTACGGCACTGTTTTGGCATTTTGGACGGATGTTGCACCTTGCACCGCAGATGTTGCACCCTATGGATACCGATTCTTCAGACATCCATAACAGTTGCCTCGTTTAGAATTACGGGAGCCCTAACCAGTCAAAACGAAGCACTTTGTGTGTTCAACGCCTTTGACAGATTTAAGCCGTCAATGGATAGTTTCATGCCCAAAAAAGGCTATTCGAACCTTAATCGGGCCTCGGAAGTTTTTTACCCTTCGTTTTTTCGTCACGTGCATTTTTACATAAAAACGAGATCACCGTGGCTGGTCTTCGATTTATCATCGCACCGTATATGTTGCATCCTATGGATACCGATTCTTCGGATGTCCGTAACAGTTGGCTCATTTAGAGTTACGTGGGCTATAACTAGTTAAAACGAAGCTCTTTGTGAGTTCCACGTCTTTGACAGCATTAAGCCGTCCGTGGATAGTTTCATACCCAAAAAGGCTATCCGATCCTCGATCGTGCCTCGGAAGTTTTTTACCCTTTATTTTTTTGTCACGTGCATTTTTACGTTAAAATGGGATCACCATGGCTGATCTTCAATTTACCATCGCTGGAGAGTGGTGCACCACTGTTCCGTTTCAAATCCATGGACCTATGTCTAGAAGTCGTACGACACTGTTTCGGCATTTTGGATCGATATTGCACCTTTCACCTCAGATGTTGCACACTATGGATACCGATTCTTCGCAAATCCATAACAGTTGGCTCGTTTAGAGTTACGTGAGCCGTAGCCAGTCAAAACGAAGCATTCTGTGAGTTCAATGGCTTTGACAGCTTTAAACCGTCAATGGATAGTTTCATGCCCAGAAAAGGCTATCCGAACCTTCATCGGGCCTCAGAAGTTTTTTACCCTTCATTTTTTGTCACGTGCATTTTTACGTCAAAATGAGATCACCGTGGCTGGTCTTCGATTTATCATCGCACCATGGATGTTGCACCCTATGGATACCGATTCTTCGGACGTCCGTAACAGTTGGCTCGTTTAGAGCTACAGGAGCTATAACCAGTTAAAACAAAGGTCTTTGTGAGTTCTATGGCTTTGACAGCTTTAAGCCGTCCGTGGATAGTTTCATACCCAAAAAAGGCTATACAAACCTCAATCGTGTGTCGGAAGTTTTTTACCCTATGTTTTTTCGTCACGTGCATATTTACGTTAAAATGGGATCACCGTGGCTGGTCTTCGATCTACCATCGTTGGAGAGTGGTGCACCATGGTAGTGTTCCGTTTCAAATCCATGAACCCATTTCTACAAGTCGTACGGTACTGTTTTGGCATTTTGGATGGATGTTGCACCTAGCACCACAGATGTTGCACCCTATGGAAACCGATTCTTCGGACATCCATAACAGTTGGCTCATTTAGAGTTACGGGAGCCTTAACCAGTCAAAACGAAGCACCTTTGAGTTCAACGGCTTCGACAGCTTTAAGCCTTCAATGGATAGTTTCATGCCCAGAAAAGGCTATCCGAACCAAATCGGGCCCCGGAAGTTTTTTGCCCTTTGTTGTTTCGTCTCGTGCATTTTTACATCAAAACGAGATCGCCGTGGCTGGTCTTCGATTTATTTTTGCTAGAGAGTGGTGCACCATGGTACCTTTCCACTTCAAATTCATACACCCATTTCTATAAGTCGTACGGCACTGTTTCGGCATTTTGGACGGATGTTGCACCTTGCACTGCAGATGTTGCACCCTATGGATACTGATTCTTCGGACGTCCATAACTGTTGGCTCTTTTAGAATTGTGGGAGTCATAACCAGTCAAAACGAAGCTCTCTGTAAGTTCTACGGCTTTGATAGCTTTAAGTCGTCAATGGACAGTTTCATACCCAAAAAAGTTATCCGAACCTCAATCGGGCCTCGGATGTTTTTTCCCTTCGATTTTTCGTCACGTGTATTTTTACGTTAAAACAGAATCACCGTGGCTGGTTTTCGATTTACCATCGCTAGAGGGTGGTGCACCATGGTACTATTCCGTTTCAAATCCATGCACCCATTTCTATAAGTCATACGGCACTATTTCAGCATTTTGGACGGATGTTGCACCTTACACCGCAGATGTTGCACCCTATAGATACCTATTCTTTGGACGTCAATAACAGTTGGCTCGTTTAGAATTGCGAGAGCTATAACCAATCAAAACGAAGCGCTCTATGAGTTTTACGGCTTTGACCGCTTTAAATCGTCAGTGCATAGTTTCGTATCCAAAAAAGGCTATTCGAACCTCAATCGGTCCTTGGAAGTTTTATACCCTTTGTTTTTTGTCACGTGCATTTTTACGTTAGAACGGAATCACCGTGGCTGGTCTTCGATTTACCATTGCTAGATAGTGGTGCACCATGGTACTGTTCCGTTTCAAATCCATGCACCCGTTTCCACAAGTCGTACGGTAATGTTTCGGCATTTTGGACGGATGTTGCACTTTGCACCGTAGATGTTGCACCCTATGGATACTAATTCTTCAGACGTCCATAACAATTGGCTCGTTTAGAACTATCGGAGTCATAACCAGTTAAAATGAAGCTCTCTATGAGTTCTATGACTTTGACAGGTTTAAGCTATCAATTGATAGTATCATACCCAAAAAAGGCTATCCGAACATCAATCGGGCTTTTGAAGTTTTTTACCCTTCGTTTTTTCGTCATGTGCATTTTTACTTTAATACAGAATCACCGCGGCTGGTCTTCGATTTACCATCGCTGGAGAGTGGTGCACCATGGTATTGTTTCGCTTCAAATCGATGCACCAAGTTTTACAAGTCGTACATCACTGTTTTGGCATTTTGGACGGATGTTACACCTTGCACCGCAGATGATGCACCCTATGGATATCGATTCTTCGGACCGCCATAACTGTTGGCTCGTTTAGAGTTAAGAGAGCCATAACCAGTCAAAAAAGCTCTTTGTGAGTTCTACGGCTTTGACAGCTTTAAGCCGTCAATGGATAGTTTCATACCCAAAAAAGGCTATCCGAATCTCAATCGGACCATGGAAATTTTTTAGCCTTCCTATTTTCGTCATGTGCAATTTTACGTTAAAATGGGATCACTGTGGCTGGTCTTTAGTTTACCATCGCTGGAAAGTTATGCACCATGGCACTGTTCTGTTTCAAATCCATGCATCCATTTCTACAAGTCGTACAGCATTGTTTTGGCATTTTGGATGGATGTTGCACCTTGCACCGTAGATGTTGCACCCTATGGATACTAATTCTTCGGACGACCATAACTGTTGGCTCGTTTAAAGTTACGGAAGGCATAACCAGTCAAAGCGAAGATCTCTGTGAGTTCTACGGCTTTGACAGCTTTAAGCCGTAAATGGATAGTTTCATACCCAAAAAAGTCTTTCCGAACCTCAATGGAGACTCGGATTTTTTTTACCCTTCGATTCTTGGTAACGGGCATTTTTACGTTAAAACGGGATCACCGTGGCTGGTCTTCGATTTACCATCGCTGGAGAGTGGTGCACCATGGTATTGTTCCATTTCAAATCCATGCGCTCATTTCTATAAGTCGTACGACACTGTTTCGGAATTTGGACAGATGTTACTCCTTGCACCATAGATGTTGCACCCTGTGGATACCGATTCTTCGGACGGCCATAACTGTTGGCTCGTTTAGAGTTACTGGAGTCTTAACTAGTCAAAACGAAGCTTTCTATGAGTTCTACGCTTTGATGGCTTTACGCCGTCAATGGATAGTTTCATACCCAAAAAAGTCTATCCGAACCTTAATCGGGCCTCGAAAGCTTTTTACCCTTCATTTTTTCATTGCGTGCATTTTTGCGTTAAAATGGGATCACCGTGGCTGGTCTTCGATTTACCGTCGTCCGAGAGTGGTGCACCATGCTACTTTTCCGTTTCAAGTCCATGCATCCATTTGTACAAGTCGTACGGCACTGTTTTGGCATTTTGGACTGATGTTGCACCTTGCATCGCAGATGTTGCACCTATGGATACCGATTCTTCGGACTGCCATAACTGTTGGCTCGTTTAGAATTACGGTTGCCATAACCAGTCAAAACAAAGCCCTCTATGAGTTCTATGGCTTTGACCTTTTTAAGCCATCAATGGATAGTTTTTCATACCCAAAAAAGGCTATCCAACCTCAATCGGGCCTCAGAGGTTTTTTACCCTTCGTTTTTTCGTCACGTGCATTTTTACATTAAAACGGATCACCGTGGATGGTCTTCCATTTACCATCGCTGGAGAGTGGTGCACCATGGTATTGTTCCTTTTCAAATCCATGCACCCATATGTACAAGTCGTACGGCGCTGTTTAGGCATTTTGGACGTATGTTGCACCTTGCACCGCAGATGTTGCACTCTATGGATACCGATTCTTCGGACGGCCATAACGGTTGGCTCGTTTAGAGCTATGGGAGCCATAACTAGTCAAAATAAAGCTCTCTGTGATTTTTGCGGTTTTGACGGCTTTAGGGCATCAATGGATAGATTCATACCAAAAAAGGCAATCTGAACCTCAATCGGGCCTTGGAAGTTTTTTACCCTTTGTTTTTTCGTCACATGCTTTTTTACGTTAAACGGGATCACCGTGGCTAATTTTCGATTTACCATCGCTGAAGAGTGGTGCACCATGGTACTGTCCAGTTTCAAATCCATGCACCCATTTCTACAAGTCGTACGACACTGTTTCGGCATTTTAGATGGATGTTTCACCTTGCACCGCAGATGTTGCACCATATGGATTTCGATTCTTCGGACGTCCATAACAGTTGGCTCATTTAGAGTTACGGGAGTCATAACTAGTCAAAATGAAGCTCACTGTGAGTTTTATGAATTTGGCAGCTTTAAATCATCAATGGATAGTTTCATGCCCAAAAAAGGCTATCTGAACCTCAATCGGGCCTAGGAAGTTTTTTACCCTTCGTTTTTCCGTCATGTGCATTTTCACGTTAAAACGGGACACCGTAGTTGGTCTTCGATTTACCATCGCTAGAGAGTGGTGCACCATGGTACTGTTCCATTTCAAATCCACGCACCAATTTCTACAAGTCGTATAGCACTTTTCGGCATTTTGGACACATGTTGCACCTTGCACCGCAGATGTTGCACCCTATGGATACCGATTCTTCATACGGCCATAGCTGCTGGCTCATTTAGAGTTACAGGAGTCATAACAACTCAAAACGAAGCTCTCTGTGAGTTCTATGGCTTTGATCGCTTTCAGCCGTCAGTGGATAGTTTCATACCCAAAAAGACTATCCGACCCTCAATCGAGGCTCGCAAGTTTTTTACCCTTCGTTTTTTCGTCACGTGCATTTTTACGTTAGAACGGGATCACCATGGCTGGTCTTCGATTTACCATCGCGGTAGAGTGGTTCACATTGATACTGTTCCGTTTGAAATCCCCGCATTCATTTCTACAAGTCGAACGGCACTGTTTCGCCATTTTGGACGAATGTCGCACCTTGCACCACAGATGTTGCACCCTATGGATACCGATTCTCCTGAGGGTCATAACTGTTGGCTCTTTTAGAATTATGGAAGCCATAACCAGTCAAAACAAAGCTCTTTGTGAGTTCTACGGTTTTACTGCTTCAAACCATCAATGGATAGTTTCATACCCAAGAAAGGCTATCCGAACCTCAATCGGGCCGCCGAAGTTTTTCACCCTTCGTTTTTTCGTCACGTGCATTTTTATGTTAAAACAGGATTACCATGGCTGATCTTCGATTTACCATCGCTGCAGAGTGGTGCACCATAGTACTCTTCCGTTTCGAATCCATGCACCCATTTCTACAAGTCGTACGGCACCGTTTCGGCATTTTGGACAGATGTTGCACCTTGCAACGCAGATGTTGCACCTTGCACCGCAGATGTTGCACCTTATGGATACCGATTCTTCGGACGGCCATAACTGTTGGCTTGTTTAGATTATGAGAGCAATAACAAGTCAAAACGAAGCTCTCTGAGAATTCCGCAGCTTTAAGCAGTCAATGGATATTTTTGTACTCAAAAAAGGCTATCCGAACTCAATCGGGCCTCAGAAGTTTTTCACCCTTCATTTTTTCTTCACGTGAATTTTTACGTTAAAACCCGTATCACCGTGGCTGGTCTTTTATTTACCATCGCTGAAGAGCGGTGCACCATGGTACTATTCCGCTTCAAATCCATGCACCCATTCTACAGGTCGTATGGCGCGGTTTCGGCATTTCGGATGGATGTTGCACCATACATCGCAGATGTTGCACCCTATGGATACCGATTCTTCGGACGTCCATAACCGTTGGCTTGTTTAGAGTTATGCGAGCCATAACCAGTCAAAACAAAGATCTTTGTGAGTACTAGGCTTTGATAGCTTTAAATCGTCAACGGATATTTTCGTACCCAAAAAAGGCTATCCGAACCTCAATCGGGACTCGGAAGTATTTTACCCTTTGTTTTTTTCGTCAAGTGCATTTTTACGTTAAAACGGGATCTCCGTGGTTGGTCTTCGATTTACATCGCTGGAGAGTGGTGTACCATGGTACTGTTCCGTTTCAAATCCATGCACCCATTTCTCCAAGTCGTACGGCATTGTTTTGGCATTTTGGACGGATGTTGCACCTTGCACTGCAAATGTTGCACCCTATGGATACCGATTCTTCGGACGGCCATAACTCTTGCCTCGTTTAGAGTTACGGGAGCCATAACTAGTCAAAATGAAGCTCTCTTTGAATTCTACGGCTTTGACAGCTTTAAGCCATCAATGGAGAGTTTTATACCCAAAAAAGATTATCCGAACCTCAATCGTGCCTCGAAAGTTTGTTTACCCTTCGTTTTTTTGTCACGTGCATTTTTACGTTAAACCGAGATCACCTTGGCTGGTCTTCGATTTACCATCGCTGATGAGTGGTGCACCGTGGTACTGTTCCGTTTCAAATCCATGCACCCATTTGTACAAGTCATAAGGCACTGTTTTTGCATTTTGGACGGATGTTGCATCTTGCGCCATAGATGTTGCATCCTATGAGTACTGATTCTTCGAACGGCCTTAACCGTTGGCTCGTTTAGAGTTACGGAAGCCATATCCAGTCAAAACGAAGCTCTCTGTGAGCTCGACAGCTTTGATGGCTTTAAACCGTCAGTGGATAATTTCATACTAAAAAAAGACTATCTGAAATCAATCGTGCCTTGGAAGTTATCACCCTTCATTTCCTCTTCACGTGCATTTTTACGTTAAAACGGGATCACCGTGGCTGGTCTTCGATTTATCATCGCTGGAGAGTGGTGCACCATGGTACTGTTCGCTTCAAATCCATGCACTAATTTCTATAGGTCATACAGCAATCTTTCGGCATTTCGAACGGATGTTGTACCTTGCACCTCAGATGTTGTACCCTATGGATACCGATTCTTCGGACGTCCATAATCGTTGGCTCGTTTAGAGTTACGGGAGCAATAACTAGTCAAAATGAAAATATCTTTGAGTTCTACGGCTTTGACAGCTTTAAGATGTCGGTGGATAGTTTCATACCCAAAAAAGGCTATCAGAACCTCAATCGGGCCTCGGAAGTTTTTTACCCTTCATTTTTTCATCACATGCATTTTTAAAATGGGATCACCGTAGCTGGTCTTTGATTTACCCTGATGGAGAGTGGTGTACCATGGTACAGTTCCGTTTCAAATCCATGCACACATTTCTACAAGTCATATGACACTATTTCGACATTTTGGACGGATGTAGCACCTTGCACCGCAGATGTTGCATCCTATGGATACTGATTCTTCGAGCGGCCATAACTGTTGGCACGTTAGAGTTACGGAAGCCATAACCAATCAAAACGAACATCTCTATGAGTTTTACGGCTTTGACAGCTTTAAGCCATCAGTGGATAGTTTCATACACAAAAAAGGCTATCTAAACCTCAATCGGCACTCGGATGTTTTTTACCCTTCGTTTTTTCGTCACGTGCATTTTTACGTTAAAACGGGATCACCGTGGCTGGTCTTCGATTTACCATCGCTGGAGAGTGGTGCACCATAGTACCGTCCCGTGTCAAATCCATGCACCCATTTCTACAAGTCCTACGACACTGTAGTGACATTTTGGACGGATGTTGCACCTTACACCGCAGATGTTGCACCTTAAGGATACCGATTCTTCGAACGGCCATAACAGTTGGCTTGTTTAGAGTAACGGGGGCCATAACCAGTCAAAACGAAACCCTTAGCAAGTTCTACGGCTTTGACAGCTTTGATCTTTTAATGGGTAGTTTCATACCCAGAAAAGGCTATCCGAACCTCAATCGGACCTCGGAAGTTTTTTACCCTTCATTTTTCGTCACGTGCATTTTTACGTTAAAATGGGATCACCGTGGCTGGTCTTCGATTTACCACCGCTGGAGAGTTGTGCACCATGGTACTATTCCATTTCAAATCCATGCACCTATTTCTACTAGTCGTACGGCACTGTTTCGGCATTTTGGACGTATGTTGCACCTTGCACCGTAGATGTTGCACCTTGCATCGTAGATGTTGGACCTTATTGATGCCAATTCTTTAAATGGCCATAATTGTTGGCTCGTTTAGAATTACGGAAGTCATAACCAGTCAAAAGAAACTCTCTATGAGTTCTACAGCTTTGACGGCTTTAAGCCATCAATGGATGTTTCATACTAAAAAAAGGCCATCCGAAGCTCAATTGGGCGTCAGAAGTTTTTCGCCCTTTGTTTTTTCTTCACGTGCATTATTACGTTAAAACGGGATCACCGTAGCTAATCTTCTATTTACCGTTGCTAGAGAGTGGTGCACCATTGTACTGTTCCACTTCAAATCCATGCACCATTTCTACAGGTCATACGGCACTGTTTTGGCATTTCGGATGGATGTTGCACCTTACACTGCAGATGTTACACCCTATGAATACTGATTCTTTGGTCGTCCATGACCATTGGCTCGTTTAGAGTTACGGGAGCCATAACCAGTCAAAACGAAGCTCTCTGTGAGTTCTATGGCTTTGATAGCTTTAAGCCGTCAATGGATAGTTTCGTACCCAAAAAAGGCTATCCAAACCTCAATCTGGCATCGGAAGTTTTTTACCCTTCGTTTTTTCGTCACGTGCATTTTTACGTTAAAATGGAATCACCGTTGTTGGTCTTCGACTTACCATCGCTGGAGAGTGGTGTACCATGTTACTATTCCGTTTCAAATCCATGCATCCATTTCTACAAGTCGTACGACACTGTTTCGGCATTTTGGACGGATGTTGCACTTTGCGCCGTAGATGGTGTACCCTATGGATACCGATCTTTAGACGGCCATAACTATTGGCTGGCTTAGAGTTATGTGAGCCATAACCAGTAAAAATGAAGCTCTATGCGAGTTCTACGTCTTTGACAGTTTTAAGCCGTTAATGGATAGTTTAACACCCAAAAAAGGCTATCCGGACCTCAATTGGGCCCCGAAAGTTTTTTACCCCCCATAATTTCGTCACATGCATTTTTTTGTTAAAACGAGATCGTCGTGGCTGGTATTCGATTTACCATCGCTGGAGGGTGGTGCACCATGGTACTATTCCGTTTCAAATCCATGCACTCATTTCTACAAGTTGTACGACACTATTTCGGCAGTTTGGACGGATGTTGCACCTTGCACTACAGATGTTGCACCCTATGGATACCGATTCTTCGGACGGCCATATCTTTTGGCTCGTTTAGAGTTACGGGGGCCATAAACAGTTAAAAAAAAGCTCTTATGAGTTCTATGACTTTGATAGCTTTAAGCCGTCAATCGATAGTTTGACGCCCAAAAAAGGCTATCCGAACCTCAATCGGGCCTCAGAAGTTTTTACCCCTCCGTTTTTTCATCACGTGCATGTTTACGTTAAAACGAGATCACCGTGGCTGGTCTTCGATTTTCCATCGCTGGAGAGTAGTGCACCATTGTACTATTCCATTTCAAATCCATGCACCCATTTATATAAGTCTTACGGCATTATTTCAGCATTTTAGATGGATGCTGCACCTTGAACCGCAGATATTGCACCCTATGAATACCAATTCTTCGGACGGACATAACTGTTGGCTCATTTAGAGTTACGGAAGCCATAACTAGTCAAAACGAAGCTCTTTGTGATTTCTACGGCTTTGATCGATTTCAGCTGTCAATGGATGGGTTCATACCCTAAAAAGGCAATCCGAATTTCAATCGAGGCTTAGAAGTTTTTTACCCTTTGTTTTTTCGCCACATGCATTTTTATGTTAAAATGGAATCACCTTAGCCGGTCTTTGATTTACCATTGCTGGAGAATGGTAAACCATGGTACTGTTCCGTTTCAAATCCATGCATCCATTTCTACAAGTGGAACAACGCTGTTTCAGCATTTTGGATGGATGTTGCACCTTGCACCGTAGATGTTGCACCCTATGGATACCGATTCTTTGGACGGCCATAACTATTGGCTCGTTTAGAGTTACGGGACCATAACTAGTCAAAACGAAGCTCTCTGTGAGTTCTACGGCATTGACAACTTTAAGCCGTCAGTGGATAATTTCATACCCAACAAAGAAAATCTGAACGTCAATCGAGTCTGAGATGTTTTTCAACCTTCGTTTTTTCGTCACTTGCATTTTTGCGTTAAATCGGGATCACTGTAGCTAATCTTCGATTTACCATTACTGGAGAGTGGTGCACCATGATACTATTCCGTTTCAAATCCATGTATCCATTTCTACAAGTCGTGCGGCACAGTTTCGGCATTTGTGACGGATATTGCGCCTTGCACCGCAGATGTTGCACCCTATGGATACCGGTTCTTCGGACGGCCATAGCTGTTGGCTCGTTTAGAGTTACGAGTGCCATAACCTGTCAAAACAATGCCCTCTATAGTTCTATGGCTTTGACCGCTTTAAGCCTTCAATGGATAGTTTCATACTCAAAAAAGGTTGTCCGAATCTCAACCGGGCCTCGGAAGTTTTTCACCCTTCGTTTTTTCGTCACGTGCATTTTTACGTTAAAACGGGATCACCGTGGCTGGATTTTTATTTACCATCTCTGGAGAGTGGTGCACCATGGTACTATTTCGCTTCAAATCCATGCACCCATTTCTACAAGTCGTACAACACTGTTTCGGCATTTTGGATGGATGTTGCACCTTGCACCGTAGATTTGCACCCTATGGATACCAATTTTTCAAACGTCCATAACTTTTGGCTCGTTTAGAGTTATGGGATCCAAAACCTGTCAAAATGAAGATCTTTGTGGGTTCTATGGTTTTGGTAGCTTTAAACCGTCAATGGATAGTTTCATACCAAAAAATCTATCCGAACCTCAATCGGGTCTCGGATGTTTTTTACCCTTTGTTTTTTCGTCACGTGCATTTTTACGTTAAAATGGGATCACCGTGGTTAGTCATCGATTTACCGTCGCTGGAGAGTGATGTACCACGGTACTGTTCCGTTTCAAATCCATGCACCCATTTCTACAAGTCTACGGCACTGTTTTGGCATTTTGAACGGATATTGCCCCTTGCACCTTGCACCGCAGATGTTGCACCCTATGGATATCGATTCTTCGGATAGTCATAAGTGTTAGCTCATTTAGAGTTACGAGAGCCATAACCAGTCGAAACGAAGATCTTTGTGAGTTCTACGGCTTCGACAGCTTTAAGCCGTCAATTGATAGTTTCATACCCAAAAAAGGCTATCTGAATCTCAATCGAGTCTCGGATGTTTTTCACCCTTTTTTTGTCACGTGTATTTTTACGTTAAAACGGAATCATCGTGGCTGGTCTTCGATTTAACATCGCTGGAGAGTGGTGCACCATTGTACTGTTCCGTTTCAAATCCATGCACACATTTCTACTAGTCGTACGTTACTATTTTTGCATTCTGGACAGATGTTGCACCTTGCACCGCAGATGTTGCATCCTATGGATACCGATTCTTTAGACAGCCATAATTGTTGGCTCATTTAGAGCTACGAGAGCCAAAATCAGTCAAAACGAAGCACTCTGTGAGTTCTATGACTTTGATAACATTAAGCCATCAATGGATAGTTTCATATGCAAAAAAGGCTATCCGAACCTCAATCGGGCCTTGAAATTTTTTTACCGGGTTACGGAAGCCATACCGATTCTTCGAACGGCCTTTCAGACGGATGTTGCACCTTGCACCACAGATGATGCACCCTATGCATACCGATTCTTCGGACGGCCATAACAGTTGGCTTGTTTGGAGATATGGGAGCCATAAATAGTCAAAACAAAGATATTTAAGAGTTCTACGGTTTGATAGCTTTAAGTCGTCAATGGATAGTTTAATATCCCAAAAAGCTATTCGAACCTCAATCAGGTCTTGGAAGGTTTTTACCCTCCGTTTTTTCGTCATGTGCATTTTTATGTTAAAACGAAATCACTGTGGCTAGTCTTCGATTTACCATCGCTGGAGAGTGGCGCACTATGGTATTATTTCGTTTCATATCCATGCACCCATTTAAAAAAGTTGTACAGCACTATTTCGACATTTTAGACGGATGTTGCACCATGCATCGTAGATGTTGCACCCTATGGATACCGATTCTTCGGACGGACATAATTGTTGGCTCGTTTAGATATATAGGAGCCAAAACCAGTCATAATGAACCTCTCTGTGAGTTCTACGGCTTTGACCGCTTTAAGCCATCAATGGACAGTTTCATACCAAAAAGGCTATCCGAACCTCAATTGGGCCTCGGAAGTTTTTTACCCTTGGTTTTTTCGTCACTTGCATTTTTACATTAAAACAGGATTACCTTGGCTAGTCTTCAATTTACCATTGCTAGAGCGTGAAGCACCATGGTACTGTTCCGCTTCAAATCCATGCACCCATTTTTATAAGCCGTACGATACTGTTTCGGCACTTTGGACGGATGTTGCACCTTGCACCGCAGATATTGCACCCTACGGATACCGATTCTTCGGACGGACATAATTGTTTGCTCGTTTAAATATATGAGAGCCATAACCAGTCAAAACGAAGCTCTATCTGAGTTTTACCGCTTTGATAGCCTTAAGCCGTCAATGGATAGTTTCATACCCAAAAAAGGCTATCCGAACCTCAATTGGGCCTCGTAAGTTTTTTACCCTTTATTTTTTCGTTATGTTCATTTTTACCTTAAAACGGGATTGCCTTGGCCTGTCTTCAATTTACCATCGCTTGAGAGTGAAGCACCATGATACTGTTCCGCTTCAAATCCATGCACCCATTTCTACTACTCATACGGTACTGTTTTGGCATTTTGGACGGATGTTGCACCTTGCACCGCAGATGTTGCATCCTATGGATACCGATTCTTCGGACAGCCATAACTGTTGGTTCATTTTGGATATATGGGAGCGATAACCAGTCATGAAGAAGCTCTCTATGAGTTCCACAGCTTTGACCGCTTTCGGCTGTCAATTGATAGTTTCATACCCAAAAAGGCTATCCGAACTTCAATCGGGTCTCGGATGTTTTTCACCCTTCGTTTTTTTCATCACGTGCATTTTTACGTTAAAACGGAATTACCGTGACCGGTCTTCGATTTACTATCGCTAGAGAGTGGTGCACCATGGTACTATTCCATTTCAAATCCATACATCTATTTCTACAAGTCGTACCGCACTATTTCAGCATTTTGAATGGATGTTGCACCTTGCATCGCAGATGTTGCACCTTATGGATATCAATTCTTTGGACCGTTATAACTGTTGGCTTGTTTAGAGTTACGGAAGCTGTGAAGACCCGTCTCTTAGACCCTCAGAAATCGACATTAATACATCCACGGTATTCACGTGCCGTAAATCCAAATGCCGTATATGCAGATTATCAGGGGTGTACAAGAAAATAAAGATAGGAGATAACAGGATAATAGAATCTCACATCGCATTCAACATTTATAATTATACATAATGATCAGAGTCAAATAAAAATCTCGTATGATAGTTAGAACTATCTATCCATACATATGCTAGAAATACATACTACATAACACAGCAGAAAATGGGTAGATAACTACATAAGGTACTTCAGCTTCATCCTTCCAAAAGACTGGTCCAAAATGCTCCCCAACATGCTCCAAAATGCTCCTAAGGTATCCTGACTACACAGCTGCCCGGAAAATAGGAAACCCAGAGTTTAAAGGGGAAAACAAACTCCGGGTCAGTCATGGGACTGGTGTGAGAACTCATAGTACGATGTTTGAAAACAAAAAAGTATCTCATAAGACCACGTCGCACATAAACACGGAACGTGTTTTTACCTTATGATAACCAAAACTCTTTATTACGCAAAATTTAGAGATATTATTTTTAATAACATTCTTTGAAAACATTTTCAAATAAACTTATTAATCTTAGCCGAAATGGTTACCCATATAGCATTTCGAGGCTATTCATTACGTCAATGCAAACAAAACCGTAGGTTCTTATTGGAGATTGGGTTTCCATACAAATAACCAGGTGAAGGGACTACCTTCCGATGGGTACATCTCTAGATGGATGTCCCAAGGGACCATCACAAAGCTCCTCTACCAACACAATACCGGCCTATCTCTATAACTAGATGGTACCGAATATGTCATCCTCCGGTCGTTACCAACCTTTATCGGAGAGCTCTCTTTGCATACATCCACATTAATTTACATCCCGAACGTAATAGCGGAAAGAAATAAATCTAGAAGAGAATGATCATACCCTACTTGGGAATGACCCACTTAGCCTTGCTGCATCTAACCCTGTTTCGGTCATTTCCGGTTGATGAGGCTCAAGGCTACAATTACCTTTTCACATAGCACATCTTCTTTCACTTTGAATGCCACATTGCCATTCTACATTCACATGACTAATTTCTACAAACGTATAACTTCCTGTTCTCATATGTCTCGGGAAAGGGTGATAAGCTAAGAGAAGGTGTCTTCTCCGCCACCGACTGATATACTTTTATAGAAACCACTTATTATGATTCGGAATGCAAGGTCAGACATTCATCCATACAAGTTCGTTCTGGGACCAAACGAAACCGAAGGCACTTTCCTTTGCCATTACTAGACGAGAAGCCCTTGTGGTTTTGAGGTTTTTCATAATAAAGAGACCACTGCTACAATATAGTGCATCGGAAGTTTATCCCCAATTAATCAACAAGTAGTTCCTCTTTATTATTCGTCTCAATATCTCCGCCTTCAAACATCTTTATTCTTCGAACATGTAAACTGGTTCGAAGTGGTTTTCGGATAGGAATTAACCAAATCCGACCCCGGTTCCTTCGAAATTCAATCATCGATAAAAATGATGTAATTAGGTGATTGTTTTTCGATTCATTCATTTTCCCTTACTAAAATATCCTCGAGAGATATATATTTTTAAAATATTATTTTAGTGAATACGGGATCATTTAAACCTCTTTTCAAATCATTTTTAAAGAGTGTCTTTTGAGAAAATAGGATTATAGAAATCGTTCTACTTTTATCCAAAATCAACTTCCATATTCAACAAGTGCTACGAGCGGAATAACAGTGAGATCACCTTTTAAATTTCACGAATAGGACAAGTTCCCTCTTCGGATTTTAATAATGAGTATAAGAAGATTATTTCTATAAAATCCAAGTTGAGCATCCGGGCTTTCCTTTCGATATGTTTCACCCCTCGTCTAAAAGAGAAAACTTAGGCCAGGTAAGTTCAGGGCACTGGTTGCTCCATCCTTCACCATTTTAGATGCACACCTTATTTTCACTTTTAGATCTCACACGCGGGACACATTTACTAGTCCTTTCCGCATACTCATTTTCCCTTTTTAAATCACTTAACTGTTTGTTTAACCATCTTTGAAATAATTAAATTGTTCAACTTTCTTTTGAAATGATTTATTATTCACTTAAAAACATTTACTAAGGATTTGGGAAAGAATTGTTAAGTTTCAAATCTTATTTCAAAAGTTATTGAAAAGCATTGCAGAAAGTGTTGCAAAAAGTACTTTTAAAGCTATATTCTTCAAAAAACAACTTTTATATCATTTAGAAATTCATCTATTCAACTTAAATCACTTTTAAAAACATTTTGAAATATTTTTAGAATTTATTTTATATTTTTAAAACGA
The DNA here is from genome assembly GCA_030765085.1 of Allium cepa. Taxonomy (NCBI): domain Eukaryota; kingdom Viridiplantae; phylum Streptophyta; class Magnoliopsida; order Asparagales; family Amaryllidaceae; genus Allium; species Allium cepa. The sequence goes on along the minus strand of CM060929.1, from coordinate 382,385,386 downwards.
TTGTTTTATCAATTTTCAACTTTGGTCATTTAGTGCAAAAAGAGATTTTTCTTGAAAATTGATTTTGCCATATTTCAAAATATACAAGATGAAATATTGATTTTCTTTTTTTTATGAAAGATAAGTATATAAGGATTCAAAAATTCTTACTTCAAAGAATTCTGAACTATATTCCACTTCGTATATTCATTTGAACTTTTGGCGCGAAAACGCGAACTACCGTTACGCGACGCGTCAAATTTTTGGCGTATTTTGGGATTCATATCCAAACTTTATCGAGACAAGTTTAAACACTTAGGAATTATTTCTAAAGTATTTGTAAACATTTTTCAAAGGTATAAATGATTTCATATCACATTTCATTTCTTTTGGAAAGTGATTTACATGTGATTACACGTCGTGTAAATCCGTGACTTGTTTCAACATATATAATCAATATACAACTAATAAACATCCAAAACAATATTTATAATCATTTTAATATATGCTAATATGTCATATGAACTTGCATATTAATTTAACAACATTTTTATTACATTGTCATATTAGTGTCATTTATGTACATATTTGCTTACTAACTTTTGCAAATGACTTAAAGGTGTTTGCTTTCTTTTTCAAACACTTATCAAACATCATTATTAACATCCAAATACATTTATAACTTGCAAAAAATCATATAAATATTTTCTACTTAACAATTTAGAGTTCCCACATTGTTTGATTTGGCGAACGTAAAATCGGCTATAGCTTCGCTACTTGACGTTTTTAGATTACGATCCCTTGAACGCTTCGACTTAGATGGCTCGCCTTGGCTTGTGGAAAGCTAGGAATGCTCGGCCAAATGGAGAAAGAGGAAGATATGAGTAATGTGAAAAAGGAGGAGGAGTTTGAAATGGTTCGGACGGTGTTTTGTCGATATTTTCTTTATTTTATTTTTTGGAATATTTTGGCATAACTTTGTTAAGGTTGGAAGCCATTAAAGGATGTAAGAAGAAGCTTAAAATTTTGAGAAGAAGAAGTGTAAAAGGAAGTGAGAAAGTGGGTATGTATATAGAAAATATATGAGAATAAAATATCGATTTGTGTTTTTACTTAAATAACCTTCCTTAAGAATTAAGAAAACTTATTTAATTCAAAACTTAACATCCACATCACATCACACTTTTAAAATTCAAATACTTTAGAGTTAAGTAAAGAGTAAGAATGATTACTTTACTTTATGTCACATTTCTTTACTTTATGTCACTTTTCTTTACTTTATGTCACTTTTGATGTGACATGTGTTTTGTCTTCTTTAGTTTACTTTTGCTAATTACTTTCTAGAATTTTCTAAGTATGATTAATAAAAGTAACCTTATTTAGTTAAGTGTTAACTATCTTTATATGTTATCATATTTATTAAATTGTATACATAAAGGTGCAACAACTTTGCGACAACTTTAAATCAACAAAACGTTGATTTTTGACAAAATGTTTTACGGTCATATTTTGACGTTTTATTTAAGCTATTTATTTATGTAAATCAAATTTAAAATTATATTTGTATAATGTCATTTAAAAATATAAACACTCATAAATAAATTAAAATAATTTATTAAACCATTTAAACATACTTTTTCAAAATAAGATTTTGTCACTTTTGTCGATATAAGCAAATGTTACTTTTTTATGTATATTTCTATTTCCAAATCCTGTTTAATATTATTTGAATCATAAACCCATTTATATTTTATATTTAAAATCACTTTAAATATTATATTTTGAAGTGGTTAAATTTTGGGTCGTTACATTCTCTTCTACTTAAAAGAATTTCGTACTCGAAATTAGATAAGAAGAAAATAGCTCAAAAGGAAATATATATTCAATAAGATAGAATATATACAATAAGCGACTACACCACATGCGGTGAGTAACTCAAACGATAGATAAAGTCTATACATCGATCCTAAACTCGGGATATGCTTTTCTAATTCTATCTTCTGTTTCCCATATGCAATCATCAACATCCCCGCTTCATTGAACTTTTACCAACCTTACAACCTTCCTTCTTAATCATTTCTCATCTTGATCCACGATTCGAACGGGTCTTCTAATAACTGCAAATGTGATGCATGAAAAACATTATGTACATCAGACAATCTTTCATGCAATTGTACTTGATAAGCTAGTGGGTCAATTCGTTCGAGATGGAAAAATGTCCAATATATCGAGGTGCTAACTTTCCAGCTCTCCCAAATCTTACTACTCCTCTCATTGGAGAGACTTTCAAAAAGACTGAATCTCCAACTGAGAATTCCTGATTTCTACGCCTTCGGTCTGCATAACTCTTTTGTCTACTTTGGGCTTCTTTTAGCTTCTTTCTAATCATATCAACTTTCTCTGAAGCTTCTCGTATCATATCTGGGCCAAGCACTAACCGATCTCCGGTTTCTATCCAACATGCTGGCGGTTTACATGGATGACCGTACAAAGCTTCATACGGTGCCATGCCGATACTAGCTTGATAGCTATTATTATAGGAGAACTCTACTAAATGTAAATGATTCTCCCACGAGCCTCCAAAGTCTAGAATACATGCCCTCAAAAGATCTTCCAAAACACGGTTAACTCTTTCCGTCTGTCCATCAGTTTGGGGGTGATATGCAGTACTTATACTCAACTTGGTTCCCAAAGCTGTCTGTAGTGCTTCCCAAAACTGACTAGTGAAGATTGGATCACGATCATTTACTATACTGCTTGGAACTCCATGCAATCGGAAAATCTCCTTCATATATATATATATATCTGCAAGGCTTGTTGTAGTTCTTATTGGCTTAACTGGAATAAATTGTGCACTTTTGGTTAATCGGTCTATGATAACCCAAATGCCTTCATTTCCTTTCCTTGTTCGGGGTAAGCCATCAATGAAATCCCTTGAAATTTGATCCCACTTCCAAGTTGGAATCTCCAAAGGTTGAAGTAATCCTGCCGTCTTTTGTTGGTCACTTTTGATTCTTTGGCAATTTTCACACCGGCTGACATAGATAGATATGTCCCTCTTCATACTTTTCCACCAAAATATATGCTTCATGTCCTTGTACATCTTATGAATCCCCGGATGAATGTAAAGTTTGGCTATATGGCATTCAGCTAATACTTCTTGCTTAAGATTTCCAACATCCGGAACATAAATTCTTCCATTGAATCGTAATACTCCATGGCTATCTATTTTAAAGCTTGAATTATATCCCTGATGTATATTCCTAACGATCTTCTTGAGAAATAGATCCTCCTTTTGTTTGCTGGTGATCTTTTCCAGGAGAGTTGGTGTAACGTAACGGATTTTCGTTCTTCGAAAATTCAACATCGATACTCACTTTATCGACTGCCGAGAAATCGAAGGCCGAAAACACGGAATGTTATGGGTTTTAAAAAGAATTTAAGAAAAGAAAGAAGAGAGAAAAAGGTAGAAGATAGAGGGAAAAGAAGATAGAAAATTTTAAAATAGAAGGAAAAGAGAATAGAGGAAAAAGAAAAACAGAAGAAAATAGGACGGAACAGAACACAACAGAACAACATCAGAATCTCACAATTCGCAGCGGAACAACATATAATAATAAATGAATAATCTTTAAACAAAGGACTATATCAGTTATTACATTACATTTCATTACATCATATCATATCATCAGAGTGTACAACATCATACAACAACAAACAGTGCAGCGGAAAAAGAAATACTATATAAACTAGTAATACGCCATGCCATCCAGCTTGCCTCCAGCAACTCCAGAATATCCAGAATATCCTGATAAACCTAACTCTTAACTGCCCGTGTGGAAATTGGTGGGCACCCAGAGTTTAGGAAGGAAAACAATAAACTCCGAGTCAGTCATGTGACTGGTGTGAGAACTCAAAACAGTTTATTAAACTTTAAAATCAAAATAGAGGAATATTTTAAATCAATTCGCAATGCTTTTAAAAATGAGACTACCATAAGGCCTCCCGCACACACACACATGCAAACGCAGAATCGGAGGAGATTTCTCCTTATGATAGTCAAAGATGCTTGATACGCATTTAAAATAACATTTGATATTATTACTAGTGCATAGTGTAATAACAAATCATTTCAAAAATAAAGATATAAATCTTAGCCAACATACGACCATTATCGTATGCCTACTATAGCTACTATCCAAACAGTGGTGACCACCATAAGTGAATAGCAGGTTCTACAACTAATAACGTACAAGTTTCGTATTGAGAATTGGATTTCCAACAAATGGTCAGGCCAAGGAACTTCCCATTGCCACATGAGAATGCCTCTGGATGGACATCCCCGAGAACCAAACCGGATCTCTACCAACACAAGGCCGGGTTACTCCTAACTGAGTAACAACTGACCGAATATGCCATCCCCCAGTCCTTTGGGACCTTTATCAACCGAGCGCTCGTAATCAATTCACACAATCATAAAGTGTTTTCAACATGAGTAAGTATCTGGGCTCCATACCATGATACCACCCTTTTCCAGAAGGAAATGGACACATCCTAAAGGGCGCTACCCCTCATAACCTTGCTGCTTCTTTCCTGTTTTGACCATTCACGGGGTGTGAGGCTCGACGAAGTCACGTCCACAAAAACATACTTTATACAAAAGCCATGCTTTGGGTCAACAAATGATCAACACAATGATCACAAGGATAGACGATCAAATAAACGATCCTATCACAAATAATCAACACAATGATCATTTCAGCATCACTCAGCATGTCACATTACCAAATTGGGAATATATCGCTGATAACATTCAACTACATAACCTCTGAGCTCGTACGTCTCAGAGAAGGGTGTTAAGCTAAAAGAATAAATTCTCCGCCACCAACAGAAATATATTTGAAAGAAATCGGCTTTATATCTCAACTTGTAATGTCAGACATACAATCCATACAAGTCTGTTCCGGGCTCGAACAAAACCGAAGGCACTTCTTACGAAGCCCTTGCAATACGGGTATTCACAATCCCGATCGAATTTCCCATCACTTAGGAGATCTCTATACCAGGAGCTACCCAGTGCAGAAACAATCGATAGGTCATCCTATCGCTTTTGCAAATACTCGGTCTTCAACACCGATCTTCAATGCAATTTACAACGACGTATCACATATTCGGAATGGGTTATACGACCCCATGGTCCTTTCCCGGTTAACCCGAATAGTGAGCGCTTATTCAAAAATAAGTGTGGCATTCAAATTCAAACAAATCACATCAATTTCCCATTCAAAGGAAATATTGATAGTCGGTTATTGAACTATCACTGGATATGCACACATCACCAGATTCCAAATAATTTTCCAAATTATTTATTTTCCAAAAATATCTTCACTAGATATTAAATTTCAATACCTCAAAAATAAATCAACATTTATTTTTAAACAAATTCTTCTTTTCATTTATAAATTCCATAATGAATTTATATTTCAAAATATTCATGAATATACGATTTCAATTATCCATTTTCAATTTATCTTCAAAAAGATAAATTCTAATTATTCACTTCATATTGGAAACAATTCCATACTTATTAAAAATAAGTAATTCACAAATCCTTTTATTTTCAACACTTAGAAAATATTCAATATACTTAATTCGAATTAAGTATATATTTCATTCTTTAAGGAAATCATTTACTTAAACATATTTATTTGGGCCAAAACGAATGTTGCGTAAAACATCGTTACGACAACCCAAAATCACTAGTATAGGGATTCGGAATTAAAATAGATATATAAATCCCAATACTATACAAAAACATTTCCATTCGGAAATCATTTACTATAACAATAGTGTTATAGTCCACCATTTCCTTTTATTCCTCGAAAACGTCTATTTCAACAATAAATGTTGAAATCTATGGTTTCGAATCTCAACATCTTTTAAAACATCGTTAGATCGTTTTAATTCTGTTTAAAACACCAAATCTAAAACAATTTCTTTAACGTGTTATTCACTATTCAAAAACGTGAATATACTTCTTTAACAAATTCCATCCTTTTATTCATTTTAATTCAAAGGATTATTCACTATTCAAAATGTGAATATAACTCTATTTCTAAGTTATAACAACTAACTTATCAAAATAAGTCGTTTGCGAATTTATAAAACAACGTTTATAAATTCCATTTCTATTTATTTATAAAAACTTCCTTTTTATAAATTCCTTTATTAACCTATTCCAGTTTATAACTAAATTATAAACTAAATGTTCATATAATAAGTTAACTACTTATAAACGATTATTTCACAAAATCGTTCCTTAGAATTTCATAATTATAAATCTTATAACTTATAAGATTCATTTATTTAACCCAATCTATTCTTCAAATAATTTCACCAAATTTATAAATCTTACTATTTATAAATTTCATCTATAACTTCATAGTTTATAATTCTATAAATTTCATTCATTTATGAAATTCATTTTCACTTCATTCAAACACTTATAAAAACTCGTTTTATAATGTCTATATTTCAATTTATAAATATCCATTTACAAATCTCTTAATATAAATCCATTTATATTATTCTTTTAAAACGTCTTTAAATTCCTTTATAATTTCATCCTTTTGATTTATAAAATAATCAAATTTTACAAATCCTATATTCAAACTTTTATAATATATTCAAAAATCCAATTTAAACTATTTTATAAAATCATAAATCCATATTTCTCAAAAATCAGCTTTTAACTATATTTCACAAAATCATAATTTTTTATAACTTTAAAAAAAATTATAACGTTTATTTATTTAAAACGGATCAATTCCAAAAATATAGTATATTCTCAAAAATCACTTTTAAAATCATTTTAAAATCCCAAAATTTGGGTCCAATGATGCTACACACCAAATAGTCAATCACGACTACAACGATATCATATATCAATATGAAAATCCATCAAATATCAAAATATCTGAAATCAAATAAAAACTGTTGAGGAATCCAGTTGGATCCCTCCAACCTGTTTTCCTGCATCCAAAAACATTAGCACAATACCAATTTCGCTCCAGTACGAAATTATCGCGGTATATGTTCTTAATAAATATTATCCGCTTAATAACGGCGTAATAGGGTCTCATCCGCTAAACAAAAAATGCGGGGAATCAATCAACTCCAATATATACATATGCCAATATATATATATTGCTACTATATATAATACCAATTTCACTGTTTATGAAATATTCGCGGTATATGTTTTTATAAATAACATCCGCTTACTAACGGCGTATAATGTCTATTTTAACAATCAATAATTTACAGTCATCATTCAAACATGCATTCAAATATTTTAAATCTAACTATTTAAAATAAAATCGAAACCTATTCGATTGAGTGAGAAATTCTCACCTTGGTTTTAATTTCCGTTTTAGCGATTTATTTCGAATAAAATTAAACGCGCGTTTAATTTTACCCGAAATTCTCACTAATTCCAAACGACTCCAAACCAACTCCATCGCATAGTGCTCGTCCATACGATTCCAACGCAACTGAGTTTGCATTTTTTCGACCTCGTATGAAAAAGTTATGCAATTTACAAGTTTGTACACGATTTTAAATCAACTAATTACAACTAAATTTAAAACTTTTTATACCCCAAACAACCACAGCCGCTGGATCCTGTTGCTTGCAAATCTCGGCCACCCAAATGCTTCTTCCTCACGCGACTTGCCTCCCTGAAGCCGGCCGAACAATGAAACCCAAAAGCTTCGAATTAGGGTTCCAATTTTCATCAACAATACTCATCGATACTTCATCATACTACCACCACGTCGAAGAGCACGACCACCTCAACACTCGACCTGAAGGGCATACGGCTCGGCCCCCCCTTTCCATCGTTTTGCGTGCCTAAAGCGTGGCCGAACGCGGCCTCATAACCCCCTCTATATCGCTCCAAAACTCATCTCCACCGTTGAATCCCTTCGTCTTGACGAGATCTACAAGTTTCTAGTTGAAGTCGAAGTCTATCGGAGAGTGGATGAAGAGAAAATCGAGGAGAAACGAGATCGTTTCCTGGCCGTTGAAACATGGGTGGCGGCTAGGGTTTGTTAGATTAGGGTTTGTTATTTTTTTTTTTTAATTTTTATGAAGAGGTAGGGGCTATTTATAAGGAACGAGCGACACTATTCATCCCGGAAATTCCAAACTCCGATTTAGACGCCGTAACCAGCGTTTCTAAGGTTTACCCCGCGTTCCGGACACAATGGAACAGGTTTCGGAAGCTAATTCGGAAGTATGTGCGAGTTATGGCCGAAAACGCTCAATTTAAATTAAACCGATTTAAATCGATTTCTAGGCGTTTTAATTTGTAACGGACAAACGGTAAATCCAATTGACTTGAAATTTGAAACCTTACAATAATATCACATTACGGATCCGATGAAACTGGTTTCGTCGAAATCCGAGACTTTTTGAAAAATGGCTATTTTGACTCGCCAAATTTAAATTAAAAATAATCGATGCGTTTCGAGCTGCCACGATCAAACGATAGCTCCGATTGACACGAAAATTGAAATCCGGTAATAACTAACTATTACGGATCCAATGGAACTGGTTTCGTTCAATTCTGAGACTGTTCAAAAATTGGCTATTTTACAGTCGATAATTAAATATTAAAATATTCAATTTTCACAAATTAACTTTTAATTCGATTTTAAAAGTTCTAAAATATCGTTCTAACTTCAATATGATTAAATAAAATTTTACAAATCATTTTCAATCATATTTAACTCAATTTTCAATTATTTCCATAATTAACGTATTAAATTATCGATTTAATTATTCAATTAAATCCAAAAATTCAAATAAAAATTTATTTGACTTATAAATTCACTTTTTAATATTTAAAATTAATAAAATATTAAAATTTTAATTTCTAAAAATTCTGGGTCGTTACAATCTTCCCCACTTAAAAGAATTTCGTCCTCGAAATTACAAGTAAGAAAAGTTATAGAATCTATTAACTTTCCCAAAATCCATAATTAAATTTCTCACCATACTTTACTAAGTTTCAAATCATACTTAGTTATCTTTTCAAAAACAACTTCTATTGTTTAACTTTCAACTTCAAAACAAAGTTAAGTTTTCAAAATTTTCCAAATTTCTCAAATTTTTTCTAACGCCTTAAATTTCCGGAAAAATTCGCCATAGTCTCCTTTGCGCGGCTCGATCCGAAAAAAAAAATGACAGTATATATATCACAAATATACATCTCATCAAGTAATGAGGCATCCCGAAGGGAAAAAAGTGTAAAAGTACGATATTTAATCCGAGATATGTACCTTATATTTTATTAGCAAGCATATACGGCTAATATAGCGCTAAAGCGAACTCCAAATGGGAAGCAAACGCGATCCGCACCTACTAAACACTCAACAAACAACATGAGAACATGCACATATGCAAATAATCTCAATATACAACATATAGCAACATAATGACTATATATGTCACATAGCAAATGCAACCAAACAACAAATGCAAACATCAACCAACTAACATCCATAACCAATAAATATTCATTCATATTCTCATTAATATTCAATGAATTGGTTTTCACTTTAAATCACATTTGATTTATTCACATTGGATTTTATCAACATACGTTCTCAATTTTAATTAGTTTGCATTCACTAATTAAATCCAATTCACTTTCAATTCTATTCAAATTTATTTACTTCTAATTTGAATTCAATTTCATAGCTTTCAATTTCATTAACACTTAATGAATTATATACAATCAATCAACAATCATATAACAACCAAAGTATATTAATTATAACCAAATTCCTTTGCTTATATTCATTCTCATTCAATTTATTCAACTTCTAATTGAAAGTGCGGTGTGTATACAATTATATGTGCTAATATAGTATACACGGATCGTATAATATGGATTACAATACAAATGCAGAAATAGATGATAATAGCATTGTAAATAAAAAATAGAAAAATCACACCAGAGATTTTTATACTGGTTCGGAGCACCGTCCTACGTCCAGTCCCAGACTACTATCTGGATTTTCACTAATTACAACCTCGCTTCACCCGGAGGAACAGGTTTACAATTACCCGAACAGCCGAACGGGATTTCACGCCTCTACAACACTGAGGGCTTCAACACTTGCCTCTTACAATACTGAGGACTTCAACACTTGCCTCTTACAATACTGAGGACTTCAACAAAAAACAATTACAATTGTTGTTGACAACTTGTGCTCTTGTAAACACGGATTTGTCACTTGTAGTACACTCTTCCTATAATCTTATCCTCAAATTGTGAATGATGTTTGTGAAGATAATGGAATTTATATTGCTTATTGAATCAAAATATATGAGATAGTGTCAATGATTCAATAAGGAATGAAAGTAGTTTTGAGCTTTTTGAATGCAAGTGAATTCAAAGAATAGATAGAGAGCATATATAATCTTAATAAAACTTATTGTTTTAATCAATGATATTGATGTGTATTTATAGAGAGAAAATAGTTATAACCCTTGGTGAAAAGTTGCAGTCAAAAGTTATGATCATTAATGAAGAAGAAGAGACGCAACTATTGAAGAAAGATGTGTCTTTTGGAAGAAGTTGTTCTCTGTTTAAAAACGGTCGACAGGTCAAAAACTAACCGGTAGACAGGTTTTTAAAAATATAGTCGTTATGTACATGTGTGCACGTTTATTGTGCACATTCAACAGGAACGGTCGACCGTTCATTTTTGGACCGGTCGACCGGTCTCTGTTAAGTTGCACAATAAAGTGCACAACCTATATAAATGTGTATATATATATATTATATTTTGTGCACGATTATTTGAGGATAGATTTTGACAATTTTATTACTATTATAACATCAAATAATCAACCTATAATCTAGAGTACCATATGTACGTCTTGATTTGTCGATCGCTTTAATATTGTTGTCAGCAATCAAAATCTTCATAGAAGCTGTGACTCAACATTCTCCCCCTTTTTGATTGATGACAATATAAAAACTCAAGTATAGGATCTCCCCCTGAATATGTGATTTCCTGCAGACAATTATTAGCACCCATTCTCCCCCTTTGTCATCGACAAAAAGGAGTAAACAATAGAAAATATAAACCAAAGAGAACAATGCATACATTCAAACACAGGATGTTTTGATGAAGTACAATGCAAGTCATAGTCTACTACGAATAAAAAGATGGACACTATTTAGTACAAGTGCCATATATGTTTTTTTAAAAAAAATGAAAAGAAAAAACAAACTAACTTCATTCCGACTGAATCTCTTCCTCATCATCATCATCATCATCATCGTCGTCGTCATCGTCATCGTCATCATCATCGTCATTGTCCCCACGACCTTGTCCGCTTGTACCACCGGATTCCTCGGATGTCGACCAAGTAAAAGTTGGAGGAGCCGGACGTTTTCCGGGGTCTTGATGTTGGGTCGAGACGGATGTGCTACATGATATAGCATCCCATATAGCGCCGAAGAATGACTTTACCTTATTGAATCGTCTATCAATTTTCGAATCCATTCGTTTTAGTCTTGATTCAAGTAAAAATTGATTCCGAGCGATGGTTTCAAGAGATTCTCTTGTAGATGATTTAGATTTAAATAATCTAACATCTTCAGAACGACGACGAGATGGTGGAGCTTGTTGTTCTTGAGTATCGCGTTGTTGCCATTGTTCGAATGGCATAATATGAACATATGGAGGAGGAAGCTTCATCCGTTTGATAGTAGTGGAGTCAATACACTTTGGTGTAGAATATGCCGAATCCGGGGGTGTGACTCCACATGCAAGCAACATACGCATAATATACTCGTTATAGAAGAAATGTGGACGAGTAGAGTTATTTACCTTAAGAATTTCATCGAAAATCATGTGAACCCAATTTATTTCGATATCATCGTAGATAGCATAAAGAGCCTTGAAATTCTCTTTGTAAACGGCATCATAGTTTCCTAATCGAGGAAATAGAGAGTGCATTAGGACATGGTGTAACAACCTTGCAGTCGGTCGTAGCCCAATCGATTTGGTGCCGTTACTATCATCTTCTATAAATTTATGACTCGTACTATTCCGGGTGAAAACTTCACAAAATGTCGATGAAAACTCTTCACCCCTATTCGGTATTCCCAAAATAGAAGCAATTCTATCATAAGTGAGATAGATTCGTTTGCCACATACTACTGACCAAATAACTCCATTTGGATTTTCCGGAGTATATTCCTCTAAATTCATATTCGCATAAAATAGCTTAATCATCAAATGATTAATTTGTACGCTATTTACAGAAAAATCAATAAGAGGAGAGATACGAGATCTATTTGCTAATCTTTGAATACCGTACGCAGTGAAATCGTCGAATTTGATGAATGAGCCTGGATGGAATTTGTAATTTGTCATTTGATTCCATCTAGTTACTGCAACCGGAGATTCTAACCATTTTCTAGCAGAGAGAGTAAGAGAAGAAGTTTCTGATGTTGCTCTTTTCTTTGATTTTTTTCTGAGGAGGAGCCATTGAAGAGAATTTGAGAGTTTGTGAAGCTTGAGAATATGAACTAGGGTTTGGAAATGGGAAAATTTTCAGTGGAGAGTAGAAAGTAAAGAGGGTTGGTGGCAAAAATATATACGTGAAGTATATAAAAAAAAATAATAACTGCCGACCAGTCGACCGCTTGCGTATTGCCGGTCGACCGTTTTCAACCAGAGAGCAAAACGGTCGACCGGTCATATTTTAGGCTGTCGACCGGTTTGGCTCTGTGTGCAAAAATGCAGAATTTGGCAAAAATTTTGAAAACGAGTCGAATTAATATATTATATATTATGTTATTATTGCAAAAATATACTGTATTACAAGAATTATATATGAAAGCAAAATAATATACATTATGGAATTCTAATGAGAAGGTGAGTTGTTATTAGAATTCTTGTCGTTTTCAATGCGTTTAGCCCACGGACTCCACTTATATCGAGCTCCTTCATTCTCGTTATAGTTTTTATCCCAAGAGTTTGGAGTTGTTGAAGTCGATGGTCTTGACGGCATTGGTTCATGAACATCGTGTTTGTTTGAACCGCAGAAGAATGAAGCCATTCGTTCTAAAGCGGATAAACGAGTTGAAGTACGTTGTTGTTCATGGTATAGTAGGTTTTGACCATAATGTAGTTGTCGTTGAAGATCAATTTGATGCTTTTGGTAGTGATGAATTTCATCGATTTGCGCCTTCGTGCGCGGAGAGCAGAATAGTGCTTTCTTTGCACGCTTGGATGTTGGAGTATGGCCAGGTGTGCGAAAACAATGGTGAGGGCATTCCGGCCTTTGTTTCGGTGTAATCGGAGAATATTGTTCCTCCGACTCCGAGCTAGTGATAGAAATATGAGATTCCTCTGCGCATTTGTCGCAAATGTGTGCCATGGTAGCTTGTTTAAGGTGATTTATAATTTTCAGCAAGAAGGTGAATGAATGAAAGTGTATTTTTCAAACGTTTATATAGAAAAAAGTTTGCCAATGAAACTTGAGGATAGGATTTGTTAGAGATAATTAGCCGTAAACAAAAACAATGATAGAAAAAAAAAGTTATAAAAATAGGTATAGTTTGTTATAGGCTGAAATTTAAGAATTATTTGAAAAAAAATATATAGCCTAAGTTTGAAGGTTACTTATTCTATTCTAGATCTTTCCGAGATACTAAGCCAAGCTCTCTTCGTAGTTTAATAAAACTAGATTCAAGTAATGGTTTAGTGAAAATATCGGCTATTTGATTGTCAGTGTGAACATATTCAAGATGTATATTACCTTTTTCAATATTATCTCTAAGGAAATGATGACGGATATCAATATGTTTGGTTCTAGAATGATTTACTGGATTTTTAGAGAGATTTATTGCACTCGTGTTATCACAGTATATAATAGAATTTGATAAATGTATATCGAAATCTTGAAGTGTTTGTTGCATATATAGTACTTGAGTACAAGCGAGAGCCGCTGATATATATTCAGCTTCACATGTTGATAGTGAAACACAATTCTGTTTCTTACTAAACCAAGAGACAAGTGATTTTCCAATAAAATGGCACGTACCACTTGTACTTTTTCTATCCGTCCGTGAGCCACCAAAATCAGCATCACTATATGATACTAATTCAAATGGACATTCTTTTGGATAGAAAAGACCAAAATCTTTGGTATTATTTAGATAACGAATTATACGTTTCACTGCTCGTAAATGTGATTCCTTTGGATCGGCTTGAAAACGAGCACATAAACAAACACTCATTAATATATCTGGACGACTAGCTGTAAGATAAAGAAGAGAACCAATCATGCTTCGATATAATTTCTGGTCAACCTTCTTACCATTTTCATCTTTTTCAAGATGTGTAGTTGTACTCATAGGAGTTGGTTTACCAGATGTATTTTGTAATCCGAAGCGTTTGATAAGATTTTCACAGTATTTTTCTTGATTGATAAAAATACCGTTTGAAAGTTGTTTGATTTGAAGTCCAAGAAAATAAGATAGTTCTCCCATATGAGACATTTCGAATTCTTTGGTCATAATACTTGCAAATTCCTTGCAGAGTTTATCGTTTGTTGAACCAAAGATGATATCGTCTACATATATTTGGATAACCAGAATATCATTTCGAGAATGTTTAATAAACAAAGTTTGATCGACTTTGCCTATTTCAAACCCTGAATTAATAAGATAGCTACGTAAACGTTCATACCAAGCACGAGGTGCTTGTTTTAAACCATACAGAGCTTTCTTAAGTTTGAACACATGGTCAGGATATTTTTCATGTACGAATAAAGGTGGTTGTTCGACATAGACATTCTCTTTGATAAATCCATTGAGAAAAGCACTTTTGACATCCATCTGATAAAGTTTGAAATTATGATAACAAGCAAAAGATAATAGAATTCTAATAGCTTCTAGTCGAGCAACTGGTGCAAAAGTTTCTTCATAATCGATACCTTCTTCCTGATTGTATCCTTGTGCTACTAATCTTGCTTTATTTTTGGTGATATTTCCTTGTTCGTCAGCCTTATTTTTATAGACCCATTTAGTACCAATTACTGACTGATCAGTTGGTCTCGGAACAAGTTCCCAAACGTCATTGCGCTCAAACTGATTTAGTTCTTCCTGCATGGCAATGATCCAGTAATCATCTGTAGCAGCTTCTTTTGAATTCTTGGGTTCGATATTTGAGAGAAAAGCGACATGACCCATTTGATTGAGTTGACTCCTTGTTCTGACATGTGATGTTATTTCACCTATTATATTTTGGGCCGGATGGTCTCTTAATATTCTTGGTGGTGATTGTAATTCACATATTTGAGGAGTATTCTCAATAATTACTTCTGAGTCAGAATCAGTATTTGAGATGATTGGATTATTAATGACTATTGATTCGTCATCATCTGATATTGTGTGAGGATGCTGATAGATTTCATCAAAAGATACATGAAGTGATTCTTCAATAGTTTTGGTTCGTTTATTAAATATTCGATAGGCCTTACTTCGTTCCGAATAACCGACAAATATTCCTTCATCGGCTTTTGGATCGAATTTTCCAAGCTGGTCTTTCGTATTTAAAATAAAGCACTTAGAACCAAAAACTTTGAAGTATGAGATTTTGGGCTTTCTTTTGTTAAACAATTCATAAGGAGTATTCTTGGTAAGAGGTCTTATGGACACACGATTTAAAACATAACAGGCAGTTGCAACAGCTTCTGCCCAGAAGTGTTTTGGTAAGGTGGTTCCATTTAATAATGTTCTTGCACATTCTTGTAAAGTTCGGTTCTTTCGTTCTACTACTCCGTTCTGTTGTGGAGTTCTGGGAAACGAAAAATTATGATATATACCTTTCTTTGTACAAAAATGTTCAAATTCATTATTTTCAAACTCTCCGCCATGATCACTTCTTATATTTTTAACTTTAATCCCTTTTGATTTTTGAATTCTTTTGACGAAAGATTTGAAATGATCGAAAGTATCACTTTTATTTTTTAAGAAAATTGTCCATGTATAACGAGAGAAATCATCAACAATTACAAGCACATATTGACTGTGATTTATTGATTGAACTCTAGTAGGTCCAAATAAATCCATGTGCAGTAACTCAAGCGGTTGTAATGTTGATATGACTTTCTTGGATTTAAACGATGATTTGGTCAATTTTCCTAATTGACATGCATCACAAATGTTGTTAACTTTAAAACTCATTTTGGGTAGTCCTCTAACTAGATTGTTTTTGGCTAGCTTGTCAATAGTTCTGAAGTTTATATGACAGAAACGTTTGTGCCATAGCCATGGATCATTGTCATTAGCCATAAGACACATATCTGAATTATGATTAATATTCATATTTAGAATATATATATTTCTGTCTCTATAACCTTCAAAAACCAAATTATGGTCTTTATCTAAAATACTACACTTATTATTTGAAAAGGAAATTATAAAACCCTTGTCACATAACTGACTAATACTAAGTAAATTGTGTTTTAAATTTCTAACTAGCATGACATTAGTAATAAGAGGTAAGTTAGTTGTACCACAATTGCTCACATCGCCTTTGCCGATGATATAACCTTTTGAATTGTCTCCAAAAGTGACTGAGCCACCATCTGAGTATTTAATATTTGTTAGTAAGCTCTTGTCTCCCGTCATATGCTTTGAGCAACCACTGTCCAATATCCACTTTCCTCTTTTCTTCAGTGGGACCTGCAAACATAGAATTAAGTTCATGGTACCCACTTTTCATAGGGTCCTAAGAGTTAGGTCTTAGGAGTCCAAACCCATTTGGGTCCGGTATCCCCTTTATATATATAATTGTTATTAAAATGTACATTATTCATGAATTGCTGAATGTATTTGTTCCTAATCAAGTTATTATTTGTTTTAGGAACCCATATTTTGATAGTCTTGACATTTCTCTTTTGAAATTTCACAACTGGTTTCACGTATATATTTTTGCCACCAACCCTCTTTACTTTCTACTCTCCACTGAAAATTTTCCCATTTCCAAACCCTAGTTCATATTCTCAAGCTTCACAAACTCTCAAATTCTCTTCAATGGCTCCTCCTCAGAAGAAATCAAAGAAAAGAGCAACATCAGAAACTTCTTCTCTTACTCTCTCTGCTAGAAAATGGTTAGAATCTCCGGTTGCAGTAACTAGATGGAATCAAATGACAAATTACAAATTCCATCCAGGCTCATTCATCAAATTCGACGATTTCACTGCGTACGGTATTCAAAGATTAGCAAATAGATCTCGTATCTCTCCTCTTATTGATTTTTCTGTAAATAGCGTACAAATTAATCATTTGATGATTAAGCTATTTTATGCGAATATGAATTTAGAGGAATATACTCCGGAAAATCCAAATGGAGTTATTTGGTCAGTAGTATGTGGCAAACGAATCTATCTCACTTATGATAGAATTGCTTCTATTTTGGGAATACCGAATAGGGGTGAAGAGTTTTCATCGACATTTTGTGAAGTTTTCACCCGGAATAGTACGAGTCATAAATTTATAGAAGATGATAGTAACGGCACCAAATCGATTGGGCTACGACCGACTGCAAGGTTGTTACACCATGTCCTAATGCACTCTCTATTTCCTCGATTAGGAAACTATGATGCCGTTTACAAAGAGAATTTCAAGGCTCTTTATGCTATCTACGATGATATCGAAATAAATTGGGTTCACATGATTTTCGATGAAATTCTTAAGGTAAATAACTCTACTCGTCCACATTTCTTCTATAACGAGTATATTATGCGTATGTTGCTTGCATGTGGAGTCACACCCCCGGATTCGGCATATTCTACACCAAAGTGTATTGACTCCACTACTATCAAACGGATGAAGCTTCCTCCTCCATATGTTCATATTATGCCATTCGAACAATGGCAACAACGCGATACTCAAGAACAACAAGCTCCACCGTCTCGTCGTCGTTCTGAAGATGTTAGATTATTGAAATCTAAATCATCTACAAGAGAATCTCTTGAAACCATCGCTCGGAATCAATTTTTACTTGAATCAAGACTAAAACGAATGGATTCGAAAATTGATAGACGATTCAATAAGGTAAAGTCATTCTTCGGCGCTATATGGGATGCTATATCATGTAGCACATCCGTCTCGACCCAACATCAGGACCCCGGAAAACGTCCGGCTCCTCCAACTTTTACTTGGTCGACATCCGAGGAATCCGGTGGTACAAGCGGACAAGGTCGTGGGGACAATGACGATGATGATGACGATGACGATGACGACGACGATGATGATGATGATGAGGAAGAGATTCAGTCGGAATGAAGTTAGTTTGTTTTTCTTTTCATTTCTTTAAAAACATATATGGCACTTGTACTAAATAGTGTCCATCTTTTTATTCGTAGTAGACTATGACTTGCATTGTACTTCATCAGAACATCCTGTGTTTGAATATATGCATTGTTCTCTTTGGTTTATATTTTCTATTGTTTACTCCTTTTTGTCGATGACAAAGGGGGAGAATGGGTGCTAATAATTGTCTGCAGGAAATCACATATTCAGGGGGAGATCCTATACTTGAGTTTTTATATTGTCATCAATCAAAAAGGGGGAGAATGTTGAGTCACAGCTTCTATGAAGATTTTGATTGCTGACAACAATATTAAAGCGATCGACAAATCAAGACGTACATATGGTACTCTAGATTATAGGTTGATTATTTGATGTTATAATAGTAATAAAATTGTCAAAATCTATCCTCAAATAATCATGCACAAAATATAATATATATATATACACATTTATATAGGTTGTGCACTTTATTGTGCAACTTAACAGAGACCGGTCGACCGGTCCAAAAATGAACGGTCGACCGTTCCTGTTGAATGTGCACAATAAACGTGCACACATGTACATAACGACTATATTTTTAAAAACCTGTCTACCGGTTAGTTTTTGACCTGTCGACCGTTTTTAAACAGAGAACAACTTCTTCCAAAAGACACATCTTTCTTCAATGGTTGCGTCTCTTCTTCTTCATCAATGATCATAACTTTTGACTGCAACTTTTCACCGAGGGTTATAACTATTTTCTCTCTATAAATACACATCAATATCATTGATTAAAACAATAAGTTTTATTAAGATTATATATGCTCTCTATCTATTCTTTGAATTCACTTGCATTCAAAAAGCTCAAAACTACTTTCATTCCTTATTGAATCATTGACACTATCTCATATATTTTGATTCAATAAGCAATATAAATTCCATAATCTTCACAAACATCATTCACAATTTGAGGATAAGATTATAGGAAGAGTGTACTACAAGTGACAAATCCGTGTTTACAAGAGCACAAGTTGTCAACAACAATTGTAATTGTTTTTTGTTGAAGTCCTCAGTATTGTAAGAGGCAAGTGTTGAAGTCCTCAGTATTGTAAGAGGCAAGTGTTGAAGCCCTCAGTGTTGTAGAGGCGTGAAATCCCGTTCGGCTGTTCGGGTAATTGTAAACCTGTTCCTCCGGGTGAAGCGAGGTTGTAATTAGTGAAAATCCAGATAGTAGTCTGGGACTGGACGTAGGACGGTGCTCCGAACCAGTATAAAAATCTCTGGTGTGATTTTTCTATTTTTTATTTACAATGCTATTATCATCTATTTCTGCATTTGTATTGTAATCCATATTATACGATCCGTGTATACTATATTAGCACATATAATTGTATACACACGAAGTCACGTCCACAAACTCCGATTTAGACGCCGTAACCAGCGTTTCTAAGGTTTACCCCGCGTTCCGGACACAATGGAACAGGTTTCGGAAGCTAATTCGGAAGTATGTGCGAGTTATGGCCGAAAACGCTCAATTTAAATTAAACCGATTTAAATCGATTTCTAGGCGTTTTAATTTGTAACGGACAAACGGTAAATCCAATTGACTTGAAATTTGAAACCTTACAATAATATCATATTATGGATCCGATGAAACTGGTTTCGTCAAAATCCGAGACTTTTTGAAAAATGGCTATTTTGACTCGCCAAATTTAAATTAAAAATAATCGATGCGTTTCGAGCTGCCACGATCAAACGATAGCTCCGATTGACACGAAAATTGAAATCCAGTAATAACTAACTATTACGGATCCAATGGAACTGGTTTCGTTCAATTCTGAGACTGTTCAAAAATTGGCTATTTTACAGTCGATAATTAAATATTAAAATATTCAATTTTCACAAATTAACTTTTAATTCGATTTTAAAAGTTCTAAAATATCGTTCTAACTTCAATATGATTAAATAAAAATTTACAAATCATTTTCAATCATATTTAACTCAATTTTCAATTATTTCCATAATTTAACGTATTAAATTATCGATTTAATTATTCAATTAAATCCAAAAATTCAAATAAAAATTTATTTGACTTATAAATTCACTTTTTAATATTTAAAATTAATAAAATATTAAAATTTTAATTTCTAAAAATTCTGGGTCGTTACAGTTGGAGTTACTACCAAATAAGAAATAGTATCTAACTCCCTACTCAAGGCATCAGCTACTACGTTGGCTTTCCCGGGTGTATATAGAATATCTAGATCATATGACGTGAGAAATTCTATCCAGCGTTGCTGTCTCATGTTCAAATCCTTCTGTGTGAAAAGATACTTCAAAGATTTGTGGTCCGTGAAGAGTTCGAATTTTTCACCTAAAAGATGGAATATTATTTACTACGGTTAATTCAAAGTTTTATCGAAATAATCTATGAAAGATTCTTACCCAGCAAATAATATCTCCATATTTTTAAAGCGAACACAACGGCTAATAGTTCTAACTCGTGTGTTGCATAATTCTTCTCATGTGTCTTCAGCTGTCTACTTGCGTAAGCAATCACCTTCCCATCTTGCATTAAAACTGCACCAACTCCTTCTCCACAAGCATCGGTATAAAAGGTCAATCCACTATTTCCATTTATAATTGCTAAAACTGGAGCGGGTGTCAATCTCTTTTTTAATTCTTGGAATGCCTCTTCACACTTAGGAGTCCAGATAAATTTAGCATCCTTCATTGTCAACTTCGTTAGGTGATAGACAATCATAGAGAAGTCTTGAACGAATCTTCTATAATATCCTGCCAACCCTAAGAAGCTACGAATCTCTGTAGGAGTTTGCGGCTGCTTGAATAGCTGCTACTTTCCCTAGATCTACTGAAATTCAATCCCCTGATATTATATGTCCAATGAATCTTACCTCCTTCTCTAAAATGGCACTTTGAGAATTTGGCTTTTAGCACATTATTTCTTAATATTTCCAACATAGCTTCTAGATGTCTTGCGTGTTCTTCTTCTGTCTTTGAGTAGACGAGGATATCTTCGATAAAGACTAACATGAATTTTTTTAGCACATCTCTAAACACTCTATTCATAAGGTCAACAAAATAAGCGGATGCATTAGTCAGCCCAAAAGGCATAACCAACCACTCATAGAAAGTATTCGGACCTTTGAATGCGATTAAATGGATGCAATCTTCTGCGATACTTAACTGATGGAATCCTGTAGCTAGGTCCATTTTAGAGAAAACTCGAGCTCCATGTAACTGGTCAAACAAGTCGTCTATTCAGGGAAGATGGTACTTGTTCTTAATGGTTTGCTTATTTAGATCTCGATAGTCTACACACAATCTCAAGGATCCATCTGACTTAGTGACAAAAACTACGGCTGATCCCTAACTTGAACGGCTGGGTCTTATCAGTTCTTTCTTTAATAGCTTTTGGGTTTGGTTATTCAACTCATCCCTTTCTTTCGGAGCCATCCTTCTATCCTGTTATTTAATTGGCAACGCACCAGGAACTAAATTGATACGGAATTCGATTTCTCGGTGTGGGGGCGAACTTTTTACTTCATCAAAGACATCTGTAAATTCTTTAACAACGGGTATTGTTTTTAATCCTGTCTGGGATGTATCTAAAGCATAAAGAAAACTATCCCTTCTTGGACTAGGACCTTCACAAGGTATTTCTATGATTTTCCTAACTTTGTTTTCACAGTAACTGTTCTTTTCAAACAATCTAGAATAGCTTCATTTTTAGTTAACCAATCCATACCAAGTAAAATTTCGAATCCAATAAAATTTAAGACAAAAAGATCAAAATGAAAGTGATTAGGCGGATAGGAAATTGAGACATTTTCACAATGCATACAAAGATTGGTGGAACCTCCTATAGGATTCGTTATGCAAATAGGGTCCTCAATAATTTTAGGTTCAAGTTCTAATTCTTCTACAGTCATTTTAGAAATAAAACTATGAGAAGCTCCTATATCAAATAATACTCTAACTAAAACATCTTTGATAAAAATATTACCTTCCAATGCTCCTTTGCCTTTCAAATCTTTAGAGGTTGAAGGCTCATCCTTGATTGCATAAACTTTGGCTTGTTCTCCTTTCTTCATTAGGGGACAATCCTTAATCAAGTGTCCTGATTAATGACAATTAAAGCAGCTTCTTGGTGTTGATCCTTGAGTGCCTTGAGTTCTGGGTTTTCTATAATGAATTGATAGGTGGCCCTTTTATAGGCAATTGTAGCAAGTGACATTTTTAAAGCGGTTATCCTGAGATCCTCCTTTAGGTTTTCCCTGCAATGGCTTCTTGCCATTGAACTTCCTCTTCTTCCAGTTATTGTTGTTGCTTTTTTGTACTACAGGTGGATCTATCTTATCCAAAGCTTCATATCTGTATCCCATGTCTATTAAGTCTACAAATGGTTCTTCCACATGCGCAGCCATCCTGACATGGTATTGCTTCTTCATTCCAGAAATAAACTTTTCATTCTCTTTTTAGGGGCGTATCTATCAATCCAGACCCAAAACGAGATAATTCGTTAAACTTGTTAGCATACTCCTCAAACGACATTTCCTCCTCCTGTTTAAAATCCATGAAATTTCGATAAAGACGGAATTTTCCTGCTTCTGGCATATACTGTTCATTCAGAACTTCTTTGAATCGTTCCCATGAGAAATCATCCTCTGACTCATTGTGAGTAATAGATTCCCACCAAACTAGAGCTCTGTCTTGTAGTTACCAAGAGGCTAAGAATCTATTCTGCTCATCTCCAATATTCAGTCCTTTGAAAATTCTTTCGCAATAGCGGATCTAAGCTTGTACTTCAATGATGATTTTTGTTCCTTCGAAAGGTTTACCACCAAGGCTGGTATAGTTCTTGCATAAAGTTGCAAAGTTAATTTGGGACGGTACTCGAACTACTACTTCCTCGACTACTGTAGCTGCGGGAGTTTGACCATTTGTGGCATTACTTCCTCCCCTACCTCGTATTCTTCTTCCACTCATTTTCTACTGTCTGTATGTAGTCGGAAAAAGTTCTTTAGGATGCATAGACGAGATATCTTAGGGAATGTTATAAAGTATGAATATACTTATTCAAATTAGAAGTTTTAATTATGCGCTCTCTCAGACTAAACTCATTCTAGGGCATTACTAAGCCTATCTCTAATGAGTCATACCCCAACAAAGCCAAGATTCTCACTTAAACTTCAGCTCTGATACCAAATGTGACGACCCGTCTCTTCGACCCTCAGAAATCGACACTAATACATCCGCGGTATTCACGTGCCGTAAATCCTAGTGCCGGAGAGGCGGATTATCAGGGATGTACAAGAAAATAGAGATAGGAGATAACAGAATAATAGAATCTCACATCGCATTCAACATTTATAATTATACATAATGATCAGAGTGAAATACAAATCTAGCAGGATAGTTACAACCGTCTATCCGTACATATGCTAGAAATGCATATTACATAACACAGTGGAAAATGCGTAGATAACTACATAAGGTACTTCAGCTTCATCGCTCCA
The DNA here is from genome assembly GCA_030765085.1 of Allium cepa. Taxonomy (NCBI): domain Eukaryota; kingdom Viridiplantae; phylum Streptophyta; class Magnoliopsida; order Asparagales; family Amaryllidaceae; genus Allium; species Allium cepa. The sequence goes on along the minus strand of CM060929.1, from coordinate 382,361,473 downwards.
AAAGACTTGTCCAAAATGCTCCCCAACATGCTCCAAAATGCTCCTAAGGTATCCTGACTACATAGCTGCCCGAAAAACAGGGCAGCCATAGTTTAAAGGGAAAAACAAACTCCGGGTCAGTCGTGGGACTGGTGTGAGAACTCAAAGTATGATGTTTGAAAACAAAACGGTATCTCATAAGACCACGCCGCACATAAAAACGGAACGGGTTTTTACCTTATGATAACAAAAACTCTTTATTACACAAAATTTAGAGATATTATTTTTAATGACATTCTTTGAAAACATTTTCAAATAAACTTATTAATCTTAGCCGAAATGGTTACCCATATAGCATTTCAAAGCTATTCATTACGCCAATACAAACAAAACCGCAGGTTCTTATTGGAGAATGGGTTTCCATACAAATGAGCAGGTGAAGGGACTACCTTCCGATGGGTACACCTCTAGATGGATGTATCAAGGAACCATCACAAAGCTCCTCTACCAACACAAGATCGGTCTATCTCTATAACTAGATAGTACCGAATATGTCATCCCCCGGTCGTTACCGACCTTTATCCGAGAGCTCTCTTCACATACATCCACATTAATTTACATCTCGAATGTCATAGCAGAAAGAAATATATCTAGAAGGGAATGATCATACCCTACTTGAGAACGACCCACTTAGCCTTGCTGCATCTAACCCTGTTTCGGTCATTTCCGGTTGATGAGGCTCGAGGCTACAATTACCTTTTCACATAGCACATCTTCTTTCACTTTGAATGCCACATTGTCATTCCACATTCATACGACTGATTTCTACAAACGTATAACTTCCTGAGCTCGTATGTCTTGGAAAAGGGTGCTAAGCTAAGAGAAGGTGTCTTCTCCGCCACCGACTGATATACTTTTATAGAAACCACTCATTATGATTTGGAATGCAAGGTCAGACATTCATCCATACAAGTTCATTCTGGGACCGAACGAAACCGAAGGCACTTTCCTCGGCCATTACTAGGCGAGGAGCCCTTGTGGTTTTGAGGTTTTTTATAACAAAGAGACCACTGCTACAATATAATGCATCGGGAGTTTATCTCCAATTAATCAACAACTAGTTCCTCGTTATTATTCGTCTCATTATCTCCGTCTTCAAACATCTTCATTCTTCGAACATGTAAACTGGTTCGAAGTGGTTTTCGGATATGACTTAACCACATCCGACCCCGGTTCCTTCGAAATCCAATCATCGATAAAAATGATGCAATTAGATGATTGTTTTTCGATTCATTCATTTTCCCTTACTAAAATATCTTCGTGAGATATATATTTTCAAAATATTCTTTTAGTGAATACGGAATCATTTAAACCTCTTTTCAAATCATTTTTAAAGAGTATCTTTTGAGAAAATAGGATTATAGAAATCATTCTACTTTTATCCAAAATCAACTTCCATATTCAACAAGTGCTATGGGCGGAATAACGGTGAGATCACCTTTTAAATTCCACGAATAGGACAAGTTCCCTCTTCGGATTTTAATAATGAGTATAAGAAGATTATTTCTATAAAATTCATGTTGAGCATTCGGGCTTTCCTTTCGATATGTTCCACCCCTCGCCTAAAAGTGAAAACTTAGGCCAGGTAAGTTCAGGGCACTGGTTGCTACATCCCTAACCTTAGTTATACACATTGTTTTCACTTTTAGATCTCACAGGCGGGACACATTTACTAGTCGTTTCCGCATGCTGAATTTCCCTTTTTAAATCACTTAACTGTTTGTTTAACCATCTTTGAAACAATGTTAAATTGTTCAACTTTCTTTTGAAATGCTTTATTATTCACTTAAAAACATTTACCAAGGATTTGGGAAAGAATTGTTAAGTTTCAAACTTTATTTCAAAAGTTATTGAAAAGCGGTGCAGAAAGTATTGCAAAAAGTGCTTAAAGCTATGTTCTTCAAAACAACTTTTATATCATTTAGAAATTCATCTTTTAAACTTAAATCACTTTTAAAACATTTTGAAAGATTTTTAGAATTTATTTCATATTTTTAAAATGATTATTTTATCAATTTTCAACTTTGGTCATTTAGTGCAAAAACGGGATTTTTCTTGAAAATTGATTTTGCCATATTTCAAAATATATAAGATGAAATCTTGATTTTCTTTTCTTTTATGAAAGATATGGATATAAGGATTCAGAAAATTCTTACTTCAAAGAATTCCGAACTATATTCCACTTCGTATGTTCATTTGAACTTTTGACGCAAAAATGCAAACTAACGTTACGCGACGCGTCAAATTTTTGGCGTATTTTGGGATTCATATCCAAACTTTATCGAGACAGGTTTAAACACTTCGGAATCATTTCTAAAGTATTTGCAAATATTTTTCAAAGGTATAAATGATTCCATATCACATTTCATTTCTTTTGAAAAGTGATTTCCATGTGATTATACGTCGTGTAAATCCATGACTTGTTTCAACATATATAATCTATATACAACTAATAAACATCCAAAATAATATTTATATTCATTTTAACATATGCTAATATGTTATATGAACTCCCATATCAATTTAACAACATTTTTATTACATTATCACATATGTGTCATTTATGTATATATTTGCTTATTAACTTTTGCAAATGACTTAAAGGTGGTTGCTTTATTTTTCAAACACTTATCAAATATCATTATTAACATCCAAATAACATTTATAACTTGCAAATATCATACAAATATTTTCTACTTAACAATTTAGAGTTCTCACATTGTTTGGTTTTGGCGAACGTAAAATCGGCTATAGCTTCGTTACTTGACGTTTTTAGCTTACGATCCCTTGAACGCTTCGACTTAGATGGCTCGCCTTGGCTTGTGGAAGGCTATGAATGCTCAGCCAAATGGAGAAAGAGGGAGGAGTGAGCAATGTGAGAAAGGAGGAGGAGTTTGAAGTGGTTCGGATGGTGTTTTTTCGATATTTTCTTTATTTTATTTTTGGAATATTTTGACATAACTTTGTTAAGGTTGGATGCCATTAAAGGAGGTAAGAAGAAGCTTGAAATTTTGAGAAGAATAAGTGTGAAAGAAAGTGAGAAAGTTGGTATGTATTTATAGAAAATATTTGAGAATAAAATATAGATTTGTATTTTTACTTAAATAACCTTCCTTAAGAATTAAGTAAACTTATTTAATTCAAAACTTACCATCAACATCACATCATACTTTTAAAATTCAAATACTTTAGAGTTAAGTAAAGAGTAAGAATGATTACTTTACTTTATGTCACATTTCTTTATTTTATGTCACTTTTCTTTACTTTATGTCACTTTTGATGTGACATGTATTTTGTCTTCTTTAGTTTACTTTTGCTAATTACTTTCTAGAATTTTCTAAGTGTGATTAATAAAATAACCTTATTTAGTTAAGTGTTAACTATATTTATATGTTATCATATTTATTAAATTTTATACATAAAGGTGAAACAACTTTGCGACAACTTTAAATCAACAAAACGTTGATTGTTGACAAAATGTTTTACGGTCATATTTTGACGTTTTATTTAAGCTATTTATTTATGTAAACCAAATTTTAAAATACATTTGTATAATGTCATTCAAAAATATAAACACTCATAAATAAATTAAAATAATTTATTAAACCATTTAAACATACTTTTCCAAAATAAGATTTTGTCACATTTGTCGATATAAGCAAATGTTACTTTTTTTAAATATATTTCTATTTTCAAATCCTGTTTAACATTATTTGAATCATAAAACCATTTATATTTTATATTTAAAATCACTTCAAATATTATATTTTTTTGAAGTGGTTAAATTTTGGGTCGTTACAGGAGTCATAACCAGTCAAAACGAAGCCCTCTGTGAGTTCTACGGCTTTGATCGCTTTCCGCCATCAATGGATAGTTTCATACCCAAAAAAGTCTATCCGAACCTCCAACGGGCCTTGGAAGTTTTATACCCTTCGTTTATTCGTCACGTGCATTTTTACGTTAAAACGGGATCACAGTGGTTGGTCTCCGATTTACAATCGCTGGAGAGTGGTGCACCATGGTACTGTTCCGTTTCAAATCCATGCACCCATTTTTACAAGTAGTGCGACACTGTTTCGGCATTTTGGACGGGTGTTGCACCTTGCGCCGTAGATGTTGCACCCTATGGATACTGTTTCTTCGGACGGCCATAACTATTGGTCCATTTAGAGTTACGGGAGCAATAACCATTCAAAACAAAGCTCTCTGCGAGTTCTACGGCTTTGATAGCTTTAAGCCGTGAATGGATAGTTTCATACCCAAAAAGTCCGAACCTCAATCGGGCTTGGAAGTTTTTTACCCTTCATTTTTTCGTCATGTTGATTTTTACGTTAAAAAGGGATCACCGTGGCTGGTCTTCGATTTACCATCGCTGGAGTGTGATGCACCATGGTGCTGTTCCATTTCAAATCCGTGCACCCATTTGTACAAGTCATACGGCATTGTTTCGCCATTTTGGATGGATGTGGCACCTTGCACCGCAGATGTTGCACCCTATGGATACCATTCTTCGGACGGCCAAAACTATTGGTTCGTTTAGACTTACGGGAGCTATAACCAGTCAGAACATAGCTCTCTGTGAGTTCTACGGCTTTGATAGCTTTAAGCCATTAATGGATAGTTTTATACCCAAAAAAGGCTATCTGAACTTCAATCAGGCCTCAGAAGATTTTTACCCTTCGTTTTTTCGTCACATGCATTTTTTACGTTAAAACAGAATCACCGTGGCTGGTCTCCGATATACCATCTAGTGGTGCACCATGTTACTATTCCGTTTCAAATCCATGCACCCATTTCTCCAAGTCGTACGACACTCTTTCGGCATTTTGGACGGTTGTTGCACCTTGCACCGTAGAAGTTGAACCCTATGGATACTGATTCTTCAAACGGCCATAACTATTGGCTCATTTAGAGATACGGGAGCCATAACCAGTCAAAAAGAAGCTCTCTGTGAATTATATGGCTTTAACTGCTTTAAGCCGTCAAATTTTAGTTTCATACCCAAAAAAGGCTATCCGAACCTCAATCGGGCCTCGGAAGTTTTTACCCTTCGTTTTTTCGCCACGTGCATTTTTTCGTTAAAATAGGGTCACCGTGGCTAATCTTCGATTTACCATCGCAGGAGAGTGGTGGACGATGGTACTGTTTCGTTTCAAATCCATGCACCCATTTATACAAGTTGTACGACACTATTTCGAAATTTGGGATTGATGTTGTACTTTACAACGTAGATGTTGCAACCTATGGATACCGATTCTTCGGATAGATAGAACTTTTGGCTCGTTTAGAGTCACGGGAGCCATAAACAGTCAAAACGAAGCTCTTTGTGAGTTCTACGGCTTTGACAGCTTTAAGCCATCAATGGATAGTTTCATACCCAAAAAAGGCTATCCGAACCTCAATCGGGCCTCGAAAGTTTTTTATCCTCTGTTTCTTTGTCACGTGCATTTTTACGTTAAAATGGAATCACCATGGCCGGTCTTCAATTTACCATCGATGGAGAGTGATGCACTGTGATACTGTTCCGTTTCAAATCCATGCATCCATTTCTACAAGTAGTACGACACTACTTCGGCATTTTGAACGGATGTTGCACCTTGCACCGTAGATATTGCACCCTATGGATACCGATTCTTCAGACGGCCATAACATTGGCACGTTTAGAGTTTTGGGAGCCATAACCAGTCAAAAAGAAGCTCTCTGTGAGTTCTACGGCTTTGACAACTTTAAGCCGTCAATGGATAGTTTCATACCCAAAAAAAGCTATCCGAAACTCAATCGGGCCTCGGAAGTTTTTTACCCTTCGTTTTATCGTCACGTGCATTTTTATGTTAAAACGGGATCACCGTGGCTGGTCTTCGATTTACCATGGTGCGCCGTGGTACTATTCCGTTTCAAATACATGCACCCATTTCTACAAATCGTACGGCACTGTTTTGGCATTTTGGACGGATGTTGCACCTTGCACCGCAGATGTTGCACCCTATGGATAGCGATTCTTCGGACGGCCATAACTGTTGGCTCGTTTAGAGTTACAGGAGCCATAACTGTTGGCCCGTTTAGAATTATGCGAGCCACAATCAGTCAAAACGAAGCTCTCTGTGAGTTCTATGGCTTTGACCATTTTCAGCCATCAACGGATAGTTGCACACCCAAAAAAGACTATCCGAACCTCAATCGGGTCTAAGATGTTTTTCACCCTTCGTTTTTTCGTCACGTGCATTTTAAAGTTAAACAGGATCACCATAGTTGGCATTCGGTTTACCATCGATGGAGAGTGGTGCACCATGGTACTGTTCCGTTTCAAATCCACGCACTCATTTCTTCAAGCCATACGGCACTATTTCGGCATTTTGGATGGATGTTGCACTTTGCACCACAGATGTTGCACCCTATGGATATCGATTCTTCGTACGACCATAAATTTTGGTTTGTTTAGAGTTACGGGAGCAATAACCAGTCAAAACATAGCTTTCTATGAGTTCTACGGCTTTGACAGATTTAAGCCGCCAATGGATAGTTTCATACCCAAAAAAGGCTATCTGAACCTCAATCGGGCCTTGGAAGATCTTTACCATTCGTTTTTTCGTCACGTGCATTTATTACGTTAAAATGGGATCACCGCGGCTGGTCTACGACATACCATCGCTAGAGGGTGGTGCACCATGGTACTATTCCGTTTCAAATCCATGCACCTATTTCTACAAGTCGTACGGCACTGTTTCGGCATTTTGGACGGATGTTGCATCTTGCACCGTAGATGTTGCACCCTATGGATACCGATTCTTCAGACGGCCATAACTGTTGGCTTATTTAGAGATACGGGAGCCATAACCAGTCAAAAAGAAGCTCTCTGAGAGTTCTACGACTTTGATAGATCTAAGCCGTCAATGGATAGTTTCATACCCAAAAAAGACTATCCGAACCTCAATCGGGCCTCAGAAGTTTTTTACCCTTCATTTTTTCGTCACGTGCATTTTTTCGTTAAAATGGGATCACCGTGGCTGGTCTCTGATTTACCATCAGAGGAGAGTGGTGCACCATGGTACTGTTCCATTTCAAATCCACGCACCCATTTCTACAAGTCATACTGCACTATTTCGGCATTTTGGATGGATGTTGCACCTTGCAACGCAGATGTTGAACCCTATGGATGCCGACTCTTCGGACGGCGATAAATTTTGGCTCGTTTAGAGTTAGGGAGCCATAAACAGTCAAAATGAAGCTCTCTGTGAGTCTACGGCTTTGATGGCTTTAAGCCGTCAATAGATAGTTCCATACCCAAAAAAGGCTATTCGAACCTCAGTCGGGCCACGGAAGTATTTTACCCTCCGTTTTTTCGTCACGTACATTTTTACGTTAAAACGTGATCACCGTGGCTGGTCTTCGATTTACCATCGCTGGAGAGTGGTGCACCATGCTACTATTCCATTTCAAATCCATGCACCGATTTCTATGAGTCGTACGTCACTATTTCGGCATTTTAGACGGATGTTGCACGTAGCGCCGCAGATGTTGCACCTTATGGATACCGACTCTTCAGATAGCCATAATTGTTGGCTCGTTTAGAGTTACGGGAGTCATAACCAGTCAAAACGAAACTCTTTGTGAGTTCTACGGCTTTGATAGCTTTAAGCCATCAATGGATAGTTTCATACCCAAAAAAGGCTATCTGAACCTCAATCGGGCCTTGAAAGTTTTTTACCCTTCATTTTTTCGTCACGTGCATTTTTACGTTAAAACGAGATCACCGTGGCCGGTCTTCAATTTAATCGCTGTAGAGTGGTACACCATGGTACTATTTCGTTTCAAATCCATGCACCCATTTCTCCAAGTCGTACGGCACTGTTTCGCCATTTTGGATGGATGTTGCACCTTGCACCGCAGAAGGTGCACCCTATGCATGGCGATTCTTCAAACGGTCATAACGCCTTGTTCGTCTAGATTTACAGGAACCACAACTGTTGGCTCGTTTAGAGTTACGGGAGCCATAACTAGTCAAAATGAAGCTCTCTGTGAGTTCTATGGCTTTGACCACTTTCAGCCATCAATGGACAGTTTCATACCCAAAAAAGGAAATCCAAACATCAATCGGGTCTCGGATGTTTTTCACCCTTCGTTTTTTCGTCACGTGCATTTTTACGTTAAAAGGGATCACCGTGGCTAGTATTCGATTTACCATCGTTAGAGAGTGGTGCACCATGGTACTGTTGCGTTTCAAATCCATGCACTCATTTCTACAAGTCGTACGGCACTATTTCGGCATTTTGGACGGATGTTGCACCTTGCACTGCAGATGTTGCACCCTATGGTGCCAATTCTTCGTGCGGCCATAACTTTTGGCTCCTTTAGGGTTACGGGTGCCATAAACTGTCAAAACGAAGCTCTCTGTGAGTTCTACGGCTTTGTTAGCTTTAAGCCGTCAATGGATAGTTTCATACCTAAAAATGGCTATCCGAACCTCAATTGGGCCTCGGATGTTTTTTACCCTCCGTTTTTTCGTCACGTGCATTTTGTTAAAACAAGATCACCGTGGCTAGTCTTCGATTTGCCATCGTTGGAGAGTGTTGCACCATGGTATTGTTCCGTTTCAAATCCATTCACCCATTTCTAAAAGTCGTACGGCACTATTTCGGTATTTTGGATGGATGTTGCTCCTTGCACCGCAGATGTTGCACCATATGGATTTCGTTTCTTCAAACGGGGATAACTGTTGGCTCGTTTAAAGTAACAGGAGCCATAACCAGTCAAAACGAAGCTCTTTTTGAGTTCTACGGCTTTGACAGCATTAAGCCGTCAAGGGATAGTTTCATACCCAAAAAAGCTACTCGTAACTCAATCGGGCCTCGGAAGTTTTTGACCCTTTGTTTTTTCGTCACGTGCATTTTTACGTTAAAATGGGATCACCGTGGATGTCTATAATTTACCATCACTGGAAAGTGGTGCACTATGGCACTGTTCCGTTTTTAAATTCATGTACCCATTTCTATAAGTCGTACGACACTGTTTCGTTATTTTGGATGGATGTTGCACCTTGCACCGCAGATGTTGCACCCTATGGATAGCGATTCTATGAACGGCCATAACTATTGGCACGTCTAGAGTTATGTGAGAGATAACCAGTCAAAACGAAGTTCTCTGTAAGTTCTACGTCTTTGATTGCTTTCAGCCGTGAATGGATAGTTTCATACCCAAAAAGCGCTATCCGAACCTCTATTGGGTCTCAGATGTTTTTCACCCTTCGTTTTTTCATCACGTGCATTTTTACGTTAAAATGGGATCACCATGGCTTATCTTCGATTTACCATCGCTGGAGAGTGGTGCACCATGGTACTGTTCTGTTTCAAATCTGTGCACCCATTTCTATAAGTCATACGACACTGTTTCGGCATTTTGGACGGATGTTGCACCTTACACCGGAGATGTTGCACCCTATGTATACCGATTCTTCGGACGGCCATAACTGTTGGCTCGTTTAGAGTACGAGAGCCATAACCAGTCAAAATGAGGCTCTCTATGATTTCTACGACTTTGACAGCTTTAAGCCGTCAGTGGATAGTTTCATACCCAAAAAGGCTATTCGAACCTCACTTGGGCCTCGGAAGTTTTTTACTCTTCGTTTATTCGTCACGTGCATTTTTACGTTAAAACGGGATCACAGTTGCTGGTTCGCATTTACCATCGCTGGAAAGTGGTGCACCTTGGTACTGTTCTATTTCGAATTCATGCACCCATTTCTACAAGTCATACGGCACAGTTTCAGCATTAATTAAGAATTTGGATTTAGGTCTTTAAAAGTGATTGATTTACACAAGTTATAAGATGTAATAAACTTAAATAATAGATTTATAAATTAGTTCATAAATCATATTAGTGTTAAAGGAAATATACTGAGTTAAAAGATTGTGAGAAGACATTTTTATAAAGATAAATTATATTTTGAGTGAAAAATGGTTTCTTTGGAATATTCCTTTAATAAAAATATTAGAAAATAAATAATTAAAGAGATTATATAAAAAACCTTTATAAAGTGTTTGAGCTGAAGATAAAAGTTTATGAAAGTATATATATTATATGTAGATCATTTCATCACTCAATTTTGATCTATGATTTGAATTTGCAACTTTGAAGCGTTTACATTGATCTGGAAAAGAATTTATCACTCGATTCTTGGCAACGAACATCGATGAGGATGTTGGTTAGGTACTTTAGTTTTCTATCATAGTTGAGCACTATGCAAGGAAAGCAAATGTTTTTAGCAAAGAGCCTGATTAAACTCCGCACTAGAGGATCGGAAGATCGATACTAGTTCGGAAATGAAGTTGTGTATTCGAATAGGAGATCGAATAAGATATTTCATACGGATGATCTGTGTATATTATATGGAGTTGAGTTTAAAGATAAATGTTTTAAGTAAACTTTTGTTTGGATAATTTCGAGGACGAAATTCTTTGAAGTAGGGGAGAAAGTGGTTTTAAATATAAAATAGGTAAGGTTATATGATTCAAACAATTTTAGATAGGACTCGGAAAGAGAAATATACACAAAAATAGTAACATTTGCCTATAACGACAAAAGTGACAAAATGCTGATTTCAGAAAAGTATGTTTCAATGGTTAAACAAATTATTTTAATTAATTTATGAGTGTTTATATTTTTAAATAGAATTATAAAAATTTATTTTCAAATTCAGTTTACGTAAATAAATAGTTTAACTAAAACGTCAAAATGTGACCATAAAACATTTTGTCGGAAATCAACGTTTTGTCGATTAAAAGTTGTCGCAACGTCGTCGCACCTTTATTTTCTTATATCGAAACATATATTCAAATAGTTCAAGTATTAATTAATTCATTAAACATGTTTACTTTTACTAAATAAAATTAAAAAAACTTCTAGAAGTCATTAAGAAAAGTAAGTAAGAATTAACAAAAGTAAATAAAAAAAGTCAAAAGTGAACATCAAATCAATATCACATCAAAAACCAACATAATTATGATATTCTTTGCTTAATCTTTAAGTGATTAAAACATAAAGTAAAGATGTGAAAGGTGATGTTAAGTATTGAAAATGTGGAGATTGCTTTAGGTTGAAGTAAGGTTAGTTTTGTAATTTGGTAAGAGGTTATTTTGGTAAATGACAACTTTCTTTCTTTTTCTATAAATACCCACCTCCTTCTTCACTTTCATTCATATTTCTTATTCTTCTTTTCTCAAGCTTCTTCATCTTCTTCCTATTCTCTTTAATGGCTCCCAAGCCATAGAAAAAATTAGAAATATATAATGTCAAAATATTTTCAAAATATTCAAAAGAAATCAGTGTTCATTCGCATCAAATCAAACTCATTTTTTCTCCATATTTTACCTCTTCTTCTCTCAGCCTTATCTTCTTAAAAACCGAACCAAAATGTAAAATTCATTTTGTTAAATCATGTATTTTTTCAGTGGCTACAATTTCATGTTGACCACTTTGTCTCATTATGAAGTTAATCATGTCAAAAATCCACTTCTTTCCAGTGCATTTTCTAGCCCAGTTTTTAAGCCAGAGAATAAGTCATTTTGTTTTGATCATAACTTGATTATAACAGATCCAAATTAAGAAACTATTTTTTCAAAGCATATGAAATTCTAGTGGCTACAACTTCTTTGACGATCATTTTTTTTTCAGTTTTTTGATTTGCTATACCTGAAACTCAATTCTTTAAAGTGCATTTTCCGGCTTAATTTTTGTCAATCTGACAATACCTCTTCTTTATTCTATAATATCTCCATCAAAACAACTTAGGATTCAAATGGTTCTTTCTTTTAAATTCAAGAGAAAAGAATTTGTAACATTTTTTCAGTTAACATGTTTTTCAAATTTTGAGAGTAAGAGAGTCAAAAACAAGAGAGAAGATGACCTATTTTTTGGATCTAAAACTTGGGAATTCAAGTTCAAAGCTCTACCGCTTCTTCTTTATATTTTCGGCCAACCTCCATATTAAGCCTCGGCCAAGCTATTGGAAGGAAGAGGATGTTGGTTGCTAGTGTTTATTGGAGTAGGAATTAATCAGTGAAGTGTTGGTTGATTAGAATGTTGGTAGGAAGTTAATTGCTTTGGTTTATGGTGAGAAACTCTATTTAGCATCTCTGTTTATATATATATACATGTTTGACGTTGTGTTAAGATTGCTATGGATGCTTATATATTCTTTGATCATCAAGTATTGATTGTTTGATATGATTGTTAAATTTTTTTACCAAGTCACATTAATACACGTCGATAAGCACAAAGGAAAGCACTTTCCTTTTGAAAATGAAATGGTGTATATGGAATGCTTAAACTTTTAGAAAAATAGTTTTAAAATGAGGTAGAAATTTTTTATAAACATTTAAATATGTATAAAGAAATAAAGGAAGAAAATCAATAATTTATCTTGTATAATTTAAGTATGTCCAAAAAAAATTTCAGAAAAATCGCGCTTTTGCAGTAAAGTCACCAAAGTTTAAAATTGATATTTTAAATGCTTTAAAAATATGAAATAAATCCTAAAAATCTTTTAAAAAGTTTTAGAAGAGATTTAAGTTTAAAATATGGATTTCTAAATGATATAAAAGTCATTTTTAAGAATATAGCTTTTAAAGCACTATTTGCAACACTTTTCGCGAGGCTTTTCACAGCAGTTTGAAATAACTTTTGAAATGCAGTTTTAAACTTAACAATTCTTTCCTATATATTTTGCGAATGATTTTAAAAGAATAATTAAGTTATTTAAAGATGATTTGGAAGTTTTAATAAGAGTTTGAATGAATGGTTAAGAGGAATTGTTTATACCACTTAAACAACAAGTGAAGAAGATTGAATATAATAACAAACTAAGTAATGCGGAAACGACTAGTATATTTGTCCCGCCTGTGAGATCTGTGAAGATAAAATAAGGTGTTTAACTAAGGTTGGGAATGGAGCAACCAGTGCCCTGAACTTACCTGGCCCATATTTTCTCTTCTTAGGCGAGGGGTGGAACATATCGAAAGGAAAGCCCGGATGCTCTGAATGATCATAATTAAGTTTTTTCTAAGATAAAAGAAAAGAAATAAATTCTTTGAATTTATGGTCTAGATATAAGATTTATAAAATTGATATTTTATAAATAAAAGTAATGGAATTATAAAATGTTTTATAAATATTAGAAATGGGATTGTAATCAATATATGGGTTTGCAATTGAAATTTAGAATAGAATTTATAATGGATTTTATAAATAATAAGATTTGGAAGGAATGAATTTGTAAATAAGAGTTTTATAAGTAATTGGATTTTGACTTATAAATGAGATATAAATGGAATTTGTTAGTAAAGAAATTTTGTATATGGAAGTTAAATGGAATTTATAAACACCGTTTTGTAAATCTGTGTAACTACCCAGAATTTTTATAAATTTAAATTTGAATATTTAATTAATTTTAAATATTTATAAATGAATTTATAAGTCAAATAAATTTTAATTTGAATTATTGGATTTAATTGGATAATTAAATCGATAATTTAATACGTTAAATTATAGAAATAATTGAAAATGAGGTTAAATATGATTGAAAATGATTTGTAAAATTTTATTTTATCATGTTGAAGTTAGAACGATATTTTAGAACTTTTAAAATCGAATTAAAAGTTAATTTGTGAAAATTGAATATTTTAATATTTAATAATCGACTGTAAAATAGTCAATTTTTGAACAGTCTCAGAATTGAACGAAACCAGTTCCATTGGATCCGTAATAGTTAGTTATTACCGGATTTCAATTTTCGTGTCAATCGGAGCTATCGTTTGATCGTGGCAGCTCGAAACGCATCGAATTATTTTTAATTTAAATTTGGCGAGTCAAAATAGCCATTTTTCAAAAAGTCTCGGATTTCGACGAAACCAGTTTCATCGGATCCGTAATGTGATATTATTGTAAAGTTTCAAATTTCAAGTCAATTGGATTTACTGTTTGTCCGGTACAAATTAAAACGCCTAGAAAATCGCTTAAATCGGTTTAATTTAAATTGAGCGTTTGTAGCCATAACTCGCACAGATGTCCGAATTAGCTTCCGAAACCTGTTCCATTGTGTCCGGAATGCGGGATAAACCCTAGGTACGCTGGTTACGGTGCCTAAATCGGAGTTCGGAATTCCCGGGATGAATAGTGTTTACGCTTGCTTTTCCTATAAATATCACCTTAAATCTAAAATAAAAAAAAAAGAAATTAAAACCCTAAACGTTCGTGGCCGCCACCCTAGGTATCAATGGCCAGAAACGCAAGACGTTCCACCTCCAATTACTCCAAATCCGTGCATCGATTGCAAATTCTTTCAACTAACAAAACGAAGATCATGAAGAGAGCTATAATGTGAACGGTGGTGATCGAATATGGAGTCGTGTGGAGGGAGCTACAGGCCGCGTGCATGGGCCGTGCAACCACCGTGCGCACTCATCTATAGGTGGCCGAGCTTGAAGGTGTTCAGGGCGTGGGTGGTGTTCGAGGAGGCCTTCGCAATGGCACGAGCTGATCGAATTATCGTCGAGTATTGGTGTTGAAATTTGTAACCCTAAATTGCTAAATGGGTTCGGCCATCTTCCTGTAGCCGTGCGTGATGAAGGGGAAGAAAGGATGGACGGGCTAGATTCAATGATGAAGGATCCAAGGGTGATGAGGGGTAGTGGGTATAAAAATTTATAATTTAGTTGTAATTGTTATATAAAAAATCGTGTAACTTCAAAAATGTATATCTTTTTCATACGAGGTCGAAAAAATGCAAACTCAGTTGCGTTGGAATCGTATGGACGAGCACTACGCGATGGAGTTGGTTTGGAGTCGTTTGGAGTTAGTGAGAATTTCGGGTAAAATTAAACGCGCGTTTAATTTTATTCGAAATAAATCGCTAAAACGGAAATTAAAACCAAGGTGAGAACTTCTCACTCAATCGAATAGGTTTCGATTTTATTTTAAATAGTTAGATTTAAAATATTTGAATGCATGTTTGAATGATGATTGTTATGTATTGATTGTTAAAATAGACATTATGCGCCGTTAGTAAGCGGATGTTATTTATTATAAACATATACCGCGAATATTTCATAAACAGTGAAATTGGTATTATATATAATATCAATATATATATATTGGCATATGTATATATTGCAGTTGTTGATTTCCCGCATTTTTTGTTTAGCGGATGAGACCCTATTACGCCGTTATTAAGCGGATAATATTTAATAAGAACATGTACCGCGATAATTTCGTACTGGAGCGAAATTGGTATTGTGCTAATGTTTTTGGATGCAGGAAACAGGTTGGAGGGATCCAACTGGATTCCTCAACAGTATTTATTTTATTTCAGATATTTTGATATTTGATGGATTATCATATCGATATATGATATCGTTGTTAGTCGTGATTGACTATTTGGTGTGTAGCATCATTGGACCCAGATTTTGGGATTTTAAAATGGTTTTAAAGTGATTTTTGAAAATATACTATATTTTTGGAATTGATCCATTATAAATAAATAAACGTTATAATTTTTAAAGTTATAAAATTATGGTTTTTGTGAAATATAGTTAAAAGCTGGTTTTTGAGAAATATGAACCAATGATTTTATAAAATAGTTTAAACTGGATTTTTGAGTTTATTATTAAAAGTTTGAATATAAGATTTATAAAATTTGATTATTTTATAAATCAAGAGAACGGTGAAATTTTAAAGGAATTTAAAGACGTTTAAAAGAATAATATAAATTAATTTATATTAAGAGATTTATAAATGGATATTTATAAATTGAGTTATGGACATTATAAAACGAGTTTTTATAAGTGTTTGAATGTAGTGAAAATGAATTCCCTAAATGAATGAAATTTATGAAATTATAAACTGTGAAGTTATAAATGAAATTTTATAAGCAATAGGTTTATAAAATTTATAAAGTTGTCGAAAGAATGAATTTTGGATAAATAAACAATCTTATAAGTTAAGATTAATAATTTGGGAAGTTAAATGAACGATTTTGTAAAATAATCGTTTTATAAGTAATTAACTTATAATATGAACTTGTAGTTTATAATTGAGTTATAAACTGGAATAGGTTAATAAAGGAATTTATAAAAAGGAAGTTTTTATAAATAAATAGAAACGGAATTTATAAACGTTGTTTTATAAATCCGCAAATGACTTATTTTGATAAGTTAATTGTTATAACTTAGAGATAGAGTTATATTCACATTTTGAACAGTGAATAATCCTTTAAGTTAAAGTGAATAGAAATAATGAAATTTGTTAAGGTAGTATATTCACGTTTTTGAATAGTGAATAATACGTTAAAGAAATTGTTTTAGATATGATGTTTTAAATAGAATTAAAACGATCTAACGATGGTTTAAAATGTGTTGAGATTCGAAACCATAGATTTCAACATTTATTGTTGAAATAGACGTTTTCGAGAAATAAAAGGAAATGTGGACTATAACACTGTTGTTATAGTAAATGATTTTCGAAAGAAAATGTTTTGTATAGTATTGGGATTTATATATCTATTTTAATTTCGAATCCCTATACTAGTGATTTTGGGTTGTCGTAACGATGTTTTACGTAACATTCGTTTTGGCCCAAATAAATATGTTTAAGAGAATGATTTCCTTAAAGAATGAATTATATACTTAATTCGATTTAAGTATATTGAATATTTTCTAAGTGTTGAAAATAAAAGGAATTTGTGAATTACTTATGAATAAATAAGTATGGAAATGTTTTCCAATATGAAGTGAATAATTAGAATTTATCTTTTTCTGAAGATAAATTGAAATGAATTATTGAAATCGCATATGCATGGATATCTTGAAATATAAATTCATTATGGAATTTATATGTGAAAGTGAAACTTTTTAAAAATAAATATTGATTTATTTTTGAAGTGTTGAAATTATATATCTAGTAAAGATATTTTGGAAAATAAATAATTTGGAAAATTATTTGGAATCTGGTGATGTGTGCATATCCAGTGATAGTTCAATAACCGACTATCAGTATTTCCCTTTGAATGGGTATTTGATGTGAATTGATTGAATTTGAATGCACACTTATTTTTGAATAAGCGCTCACTATTCGGGTTAACCGGGAAAGGACCATGGGGTCGTATAACCCACTCCGAATATGTGATACGTCGTTGTGAATCGCATTTGAAGATCGGTGTTGAAGATCGGTATTTGCGAGAGTGATAGGATGAACTATCGATTGACTCTGCACCGAGTAGCTACGGTATTGAGTTCTCCATATGTGATGGTGAATCCGATCAGGATTGTGAATATCCGGATTGCAAGGACTTCTTTGTAAGTGCCTTCGGTTCTGTTCGAGCCCGGAACAGACTTGTATGGATTGTATGTCTGACATTACAATTTGAGATATAAAGCCGATTTCTTTCAAATATATTTCTGTTGGTGGCGGAGAATTTATTCTTTGCTTAACACCCTTCTTTGAGACGTATGTGCTCAAAGGTTATATAGTTGAAGTTATCAGCGATATATTCCCAGTTTGGTAATGTGACATGTTGAGTGATGCTGAAATGATCATTGTGTTGATTATTTGTGATAGGATCATTTATTTGATCGTCTATCTTAGTGATCATTGTGTTGATCATTTGTTGACCCAAAGCATGGCTTTTGTATAAAGTATGTTTTTGTGGACGTAAATTCGTCGAGCCTCACATCCCGTGAATGGTCAAAACAGGAAAGAAGCAGCAAGGTTATGAGGGGTAGCACCCTTTAGGATGTGTCCATTTCCTTCTGGAAAAGGGTGGTATCATGGTATGGAGCCCAGATACTTACTCATGTTGAAAACACTTTATGATTGTGTGAATTGATTACGAGCGCTCGGTTGATAAAGGTCCCAAAGGACCGGGGGATGGCATATTCGGTCAGTTGTTACTCAGTTAGGAGTAACCCGGCCTTGTGTTGGTAGAGATCCGGTTTGGTTCTCGGGGATGTCCATCCAGAGGCATTCTCATGTGGCAATGGGAAGTTCCTTGGCCTGACCATTTGTTGGAAATCCAATTCCCAATACGAAACTTTTACGGTATTAGTTGTAGAACCTGCTATTCACTTATGGTGGTCACCACTGTTTGGATAGTAGCTATAGTAGGCATACGATAATGGTCGTATGTTGGCTAAGATTTATATTCTACTTTCGAAATGAATTTGTTATACACTATGCACTAATAATAATATCAAATGTTATTTTAAATGCGTATCAAGCATCTTTGACTATCATAAGGAGAAATCTCCTCCGATTCTGCGTTTGCATGTGTGTGTGTGCGGGAGGCCTTATGGTAGTCTCATTTTTAAAAGCATTGCGAATTAATTTAAAAATATTCCTCTATTTTGATTTTAAAGTTAAATAAACTGTTTTGAGTTCTCACACCAGTCACATGACTGACTCGGAGTTTATTGTTTTCCTTCCTAAACTCTGGGTGCCCACCAATTTTCCACACGGGCAGTTAAGAGTTAAGGTTTATCAGGATATTCTGGATATTCTGGAGTTGCTGGAGGCAAGCTGGATGGCATGGCGTATTACTAGTTTATATAGTATTTCTTTTTCCGCTGCATTGTTTGTTGTTGTATGTTGTTGTACACTCTGATGTGATGATATGATGTAATAAAATGTGATGTAATGTAATAACTGATATAGTTCTTTGTTTAAAGATTATTCATTTATTATTATATGTTGTTCCGCTGCGAATTGTGAGATTCTGTTGTTGTTCTGTTGTTTCCTTTCTGTCCCGTTCTATTTTTAAAATTTTCTATCTTCTGTTTTTCTAATTCTCTGTTTTCTAAAAATCGTCTATCTTCTTTCCTCTCTATTTTCTATTTTTTCTCTCTTCTTTTTCTTTTCTTAAATTCTTTTTAAAACCCATAACATTCCGTGTTTTCGGCCTTCGATTTCTCGGCAGTCGATAAAGTGAGTATCGATGTCGGATTTCCGAAAGTCGAAAATTCTCGGGGCGTTACATTTGGTATCAGAGCTGATGGTTAAGCGACAACCATGGTTCTGTTGGGTATAATTCATTAGAGATAGAGTCAGCAGTACTCTAGAATGAGTTTGAGTGTAATAATAGCTATGAGAGCGTACTTGTTAGTGAATATGAAATTGTTTTATATTGTGATGATTGGTTTATTGAGTGGCATATGAACTTTCGTCAGCGTGGTCCGCAAGACTATGCCGAAGGGGTTTCTAAACACTTGAATAGAACAATTCGACATAATATTGTTTTAAATTGGGTAAATGAAATAATTTTACTTGATTATATTTTTATATATAAGGAATAATTTTTCAAAATTATTAAAGTGTATATAAGTTGATTGTTTGGTTGTTTGAATAATCTAAGTAAAAGAATTATTGTATAAGTATGAATTATAATTAAAGTGATTTACAATTGTGAAATAAACTTATATATATAAGAAGTGAAACTATATGGATATATTTATGAATATGAGTTGTAAATAAGAAAATGAATTTAAAGTTAAAATGGAAATATAACTTAAGAATTGTTGAATGGAATTGATTTTGGTATCGAAGTAAATAATCAAGTGGATTAAATGAATATGAACTTGAGTTATATAAATGAAAATTCAACTGTAGTAATTGAATTGAATGGATGGATTGAATGTTAATCAATTGAATGTAAATAATTGATATGAGATAATGAATGTAAGTGTAAATTCATTAAATCTAATGTTATTGGAAGTTGAATAAGTGAATGAAAATCAATTTAATTAAACCAATTGAAAGTGATGGTGTTAAACCAAATTGAATGAATATAAGCAAAAGAATTTGGTTGAAATTAATATACATTGGTTGTTATTGATTGTTGGTTGATTTTATATAAGTTCATTAAGTATTAATGAAGTGGAAAGCTATGAAATTGAAATTCAAATTGAAAGTAAATAAATTTGAATAGAATTGAATGTGAATTAGATTTAATTAGTAAATGTAAACTAATTGAATTGAGAATGAATGTTAGTAAATCCAATGTAAATAAATCAAATATGATTTAAAGTGAAAACTAATTCATTGAATATTAATGAGAATATAAATGAATATTTATTGGTTATGGATTATAGTTGGTTGATGGTTGATGTTTGCATTTATTGTTTAGTTGCATTTGCTATATGACATATATAGTTGTTATGTTGCTATATGTTTTATATCGATACTATGCTTTATATGCATGATTCTCATGTTGTTTGTTGAGTATTTAGTAGGTGCGGATTTGCGTTTGCTTCGCATTTGGAGTTCGCTTTAGCGCTATATTAGCCGTATTTGCTTGCTAATAAAATATAAGGTACATATCTCGGATTAAATATCGTACTTTTACATTTTTTCCCTTCGGGATGCCTCATTACTTGATGAGATGTATATTTGTGATATATATACTGTCATTTTTTTTCGGATCGAGCCGCGCAAAGGAGACTATGGCGAATTTTTCCGGAAATTTAAGGCGTTAGAAAAATTTTGAGAAAATTTGGAAAATTTTGAAAACTTTAACTTTGATTTTGGAATTGAAAGTTAAACAATAGTAGTTGCTTTTGAAAAGATAACTAAGTATGATTTGAAAACTTAGTAAAGTATGGTAAGAAGTTTAATTATGGATTTTGGGAAAATTAATAGATTTTGTAACCTTTCTTACTTGTAATTTCGAGGACGAAATTCTTTTAAGGGGGAAAGATTGTAACGACCCAGAATTTTTATAAATTTAAATTTGAATATTTAATTAATTTTAAATATTTATAAATGAATTTATAAGTCAAATAAATTTTAATTTGAATTATTGGATTTAATTGGATAATTAAATCGATAATTTAATACGTTAAATTATAGAAATAATTGAAAATGAGGTTAAATATGATTGAAAATGATTTGTAAAATTTTATTTTATCATGTTGAAGTTAGAACGATATTTTAGAACTTTTAAAATCGAATTAAAAGTTAATTTGTGAAAATTGAATATTTTAATATTTAATAATCGACTGTAAAATAGTCAATTTTTGAACAGTCTCAGAATTGAACGAAACCAGTTCCATTGGATCCGTAATAGTTAGTTATTACCGGATTTCAATTTTCGTGTCAATCGGAGCTATCGTTTGATCGTGGCAGCTCGAAACGCATCGAATTATTTTTAATTTAAATTTGGCGAGTCAAAATAGCCATTTTTCAAAAAGTCTCGGATTTCGACGAAACCAGTTTCATCGGATCCGTAATGTTATATTATTGTAAAGTTTCAAATTTCAAGTCAATTGGATTTACCGTTTGTCCGGTACAAATTAAAACGCTTAGAAAATCGCTTAAATCGGTTTAATTTAAATTGAGCGTTTGTAGCCATAACTCGCACAGATGTCCGAATTAGCTTCCGAAACCTGTTCCATTGTGTCCGGAACGCGGGATAAACCCTAGGTACGCTGGTTACGGCGCCTAAATCGGAGTTCGGAATTCCCGGGATGAATAGTGTTTACGCTTGCTTTTCCTATAAATATCACCTTAAATCTAAAATAAATAAAAAAAGAAATTAAAACCCTAAACGTTCGTGGCCGCCACCCTAGGTATCAATGGCCAGAAACGCAAGACGTTCCACCTCCAATTACTCCAAATCCGTGCATCGATTGCAAATTCTTTCAACTAACAAAACGAAGATCATGAAGAGAGCTATAATGTGAACGGTGGTGATCGAATATGGAGTCGTGTGGAGGGAGCTACAGGCCGCGTGCGTGGGCCGTGCAACCACCGTGCGCACTCATCTATAGGTGGCCGAGCTTGAAGGTGTTCAGGGCGTGGGTGGTGTTCGAGGAGGCCTTCGCAATGGCACGAGCTGATCGAATTATCGTCGAGTATTGGTGTTGAAATTTGTAACCCTAAATTGCTAAATGGGTTCGGCCATCTTCCTGTAGCCGTGCGTGATGAAGGGGAAGAAAGGATGGACGGGCTAGATTCAATGATGAAGGATCCAAGGGTGATGAGGGGTAGTGGGTATAAAAATTTATAATTTAGTTGTAATTGTTATATAAAAAATCGTGTAACTTCAAAAATGTATATCTTTTTCATACGAGGTCGAAAAAATGCAAACTCAGTTGCGTTGGAATCGTATGGACGAGCACTACGCGATGGAGTTGGTTTGGAGTCGTTTGGAGTTAGTGAGAATTTCGGGTAAAATTAAACGCGCGTTTAATTTTATTCGAAATAAATCGCTAAAACGGAAATTAAAACCAAGGTGAGAACTTCTCACTCAATCGAATAGGTTTCGATTTTATTTTAAATAGTTAGATTTAAAATATTTGAATGCATGTTTGAATGATGATTGTTATGTATTGATTGTTAAAATAGACATTATGCGCCGTTAGTAAGCGGATGTTATTTATTATAAACATATACCGCGAATATTTCATAAACAGTGAAATTGGTATTATATATAATATCAATATATATATATTGGCATATGTATATATTGCAGTTGTTGATTTCCTGCATTTTTTGTTTAGCGGATGAGACCCTATTACGCCGTTATTAAGCGGATAATATTTAATAAGAACATGTACCGCGATAATTTCGTACTGGAGCGAAATTGGTATTGTGCTAATGTTTTTGGATGCAGGAAACAGGTTGGAGGGATCCAACTGGATTCCTCAACAGTATTTATTTTATTTCAGATATTTTGATATTTGATGGATTATCATATCGATATATGATATCGTTGTTAGTCGTGATTGACTATTTGGTGTGTAGCATCATTGGACCCAGATTTTGGGATTTTAAAATGGTTTTAAAGTGATTTTTGAAAATATACTATATTTTTGGAATTGATCCATTATAAATAAATAAACGTTATAATTTTTAAAGTTATAAAATTATGGTTTTTGTGAAATATAGTTAAAAGCTGGTTTTTGAGAAATATGAACCAATGATTTTATAAAATAGTTTAAACTGGATTTTTGAGTTTATTATTAAAAGTTTGAATATAAGATTTATAAAATTTGATTATTTTATAAATCAAGAGAACGGTGAAATTTTAAAGGAATTTAAAGACGTTTAAAAGAATAATATAAATTAATTTATATTAAGATATTTATAAATGGATATTTATAAATTGAGTTATGGACATTATAAAACGAGTTTTTATAAGTGTTTGAATGTAGTGAAAATGAATTTCCTAAATGAATGAAATTTATGAAATTATAAACTGTGAAGTTATAAATGAAATTTTATAAGCAATAGGTTTATAAAATTTATAAAGTTATCGAAAGAATGAATTTTGGATAAATAAACAATCTTATAAGTTAAGATTAATAATTTGGGAAGTTAAATGAACGATTTTGTAAAATAATCGTTTTATAAGTAATTAACTTATAATATGAACTTGTAGTTTATAATTGAGTTATAAACTGGAATAGGTTAATAAAGGAATTTATAAAAAGGAAGTTTTTATAAATAAATAGAAACGGAATTTATAAACGTTGTTTTATAAATCCGCAAATGACTTATTTTGATAAGTTAATTGTTATAACTTAGAGATAGAGTTATATTCACATTTTGAACAGTGAATAATCCTTTAAGTTAAAGTGAATAGAAATAATGAAATTTGTTAAGGTAGTATATTCACGTTTTTGAATAGTGAATAATACGTTAAAGAAATTGTTTTAGATATGATGTTTTAAATAGAATTAAAACAATCTAACGATGGTTTAAAATGTGTTGAGATTCGAAACCATAGATTTCAACATTTATTGTTGAAATAGACGTTTTCGAGAAATAAAAGGAAATGTGGACTATAACACTGTTGTTATAGTAAATGATTTCCGAAAGGAAATGTTTTGTATAGTATTGGGATTTATATATCTATTTTAATTTCGAATCCCTATACTAGTGATTTTGGGTTGTCGTAACGATGTTTTACGTAACATTCGTTTTGGCCCAAATAAATATGTTTAAGAGAATGATTTCCTTAAAGAATGAATTATATACTTAATTCGATTTAAGTATATTGAATATTTTCTAAGTGTTGAAAATAAAAGGAATTTGTGAATTACTTATGAATAAATAAGTATGGAAATGTTTTCCAATATGAAGTGAATAATTAGAATTTATCTTTTTCTGAAGATAAATTGAAATGAATTATTGAAATCGCATATGCATGGATATCTTGAAATATAAATTCATTATGGAATTTATATGTGAAAGTGAAACTTTTAAAAATAAATATTGATTTATTTTTGAAGTGTTGAAATTATATATCTAGTAAAGATATTTTGGAAAATAAATAATTTGGAAAATTATTTGGAATCTGGTGATGTGTGCATATCCAGTGATAGTTCAATAACCGACTATCAGTATTTCCCTTTGAATGGGTATTTGATGTGAATTGATTGAATTTGAATGCACACTTATTTTTGAATAAGCGCTCACTATTCGGGTTAACCGGGAAAGGACCATGGGGTCGTATAACCCACTCCGAATATGTGATACGTCGTTGTGAATCGCATTTGAAGATCGGTGTTGAAGACCGGTATTTGCGAGAGTGATAGGATGAACTATCGATTGACTCTGCACCGAGTAGCTACGGTATTGAGTTCTCCATATGTGATGGTGAATCCGATCAGGATTGTGAATATCCGGATTGCAAGGACTTCTTTGTAAGTGCCTTCGGTTCTGTTCGAGCCCGGAACAGACTTGTATGGATTGTATGTCTGACATTACAATTTGAGATATAAAGCCGATTTCTTTCAAATATATTTCTGTTGGTGGCGAAGAATTTATTCTTTGCTTAACACCCTTCTTTGAGACGTATGTGCTCAAAGGTTATATAGTTGAAGTTATCAGCGATATATTCCCAGTTTGGTAATGTGACATGCTGAGTGATGCTGAAATGATCATTGTGTTGATTATTTGTGATAGGATCATTTATTTGATCGTCTATCTTAGTGATCATTGTGTTGATCATTTGTTGACCCAAAGCATGGCTTTTGTATAAAGTATGTTTTTGTGGACGTAAATTCGTCGAGCCTCACATCCCGTGAATGGTCAAAACAGGAAAGAAGCAGCAAGGTTATGAGGGGTAGCACCCTTTAGGATGTGTCCATTTCCTTCTGGAAAAGGGTGGTATCATGGTATGGAGCCCAGATACTTACTCATGTTGAAAACACTTTATGATTGTGTGAATTGATTACGAGCGCTCGGTTGATAAAGGTCCCAAAGGACCGGGGGATGGCATATTCGGTCAGTTGTTACTCAGTTAGGAGTAACCCGGCCTTGTGTTGGTAGAGATCCGGTTTGGTTCTCGGGGATGTCCATCCAGAGGCATTCTCATGTGGCAATGGGAAGTTCCTTGGCCTGACCATTTGTTGGAAATCCAATTCCCAATACGAAACTTTTACGGTATTAGTTGTAGAACCTGCTATTCACTTATGGTGGTCACCACTGTTTGGATAGTAGCTATAGTAGGCATACGATAATGGTCGTATGTTGGCTAAGATTTATATTCTACTTTCGAAATGAATTTGTTATACACTATGCACTAATAATAATATCAAATGTTATTTTAAATGCGTATCAAGCATCTTTGACTATCATAAGGAGAAATCTCCTCCGATTCTGCGTTTGCATGTGTGTGTGTGCGGGAGGCCTTATGGTAGTCTCATTTTTAAAAGCATTGCGAATTAATTTAAAAATATTCCTCTATTTTGATTTTAAAGTTAAATAAACTGTTTTGAGTTCTCACACCAGTCACATGACTGACTCGGAGTTTATTGTTTTCCTTCCTAAACTCTGGGTGCCCACCAATTTTCCACACGGGCAGTTAAGAGTTAAGGTTTATCAGGATATTCTGGATATTCTGGAGTTGCTGGAGGCAAGCTGGATGGCATGGCGTATTACTAGTTTATATAGTATTTCTTTTTCCGCTGCATTGTTTGTTGTTGTATGTTGTTGTACACTCTGATGTGATGATATGATGTAATAAAATGTGATGTAATGTAATAACTGATATAGTTCTTTGTTTAAAGATTATTCATTTATTATTATATGTTGTTCCGCTGCGAATTGTGAGATTCTGTTGTTGTTCTGTTGTTTCCTTTCTGTCCCGTTCTATTTTTAAAATTTTCTATCTTCTGTTTTTCTAATTCTCTGTTTTCTAAAAATCGTCTATCTTCTTTCCTCTCTATTTTCTATTTTTTCTCTCTTCTTTTTCTTTTCTTAAATTCTTTTTAAAACCCATAACATTCCGTGTTTTCGGCCTTCGATTTCTCGGCAGTCGATAAAGTGAGTATCGATGTCGGATTTTCGAAAGACGAAAATTCTCGGGGCGTTACAATCTGAAATCAATTTAAATTGATAAGTAAGATGTGTTGGTAGAGGATCCTTTGTGACGGTCCTCGGGACATCCATCTAGAGGTGTACCCCTTCGAAAGGTAGTCCATTCACCTAGTCATTTGTATGGAAATCCATTCTCCAATAAGAACCTTCGG
Organism: Allium cepa; assembly: GCA_030765085.1. NCBI lineage: Eukaryota > Viridiplantae > Streptophyta > Magnoliopsida > Asparagales > Amaryllidaceae > Allium > Allium cepa. The sequence continues at coordinate 382,334,918 of CM060929.1, read as the reverse complement.
ACTTAATTGTAAACCTATTATGCTGGAATTTAATCAATGTAACAATTTCGGCTAAGATTAATAAGTTTATTTGCAAATGTTTTCAAAGATATGTCAATAGAAATAATATCAAATGTATTGATATAAAAGTGTTTTAGTTATCATAAGGTAAAAACCCGTCTTTGTTTATGTGTGCGCGTGGGCTTATGAGATACTCTTTATTTCAAAGGATTTTATCCAAAGGATGATATATGACACTGTCATTTATTATTGAGTTTTTCTCACGCTGGTTTATCAAGCCTGACCCGGGTATTTTCAATACTCGGGTCATATCCGAGTAGTTTTAGGTTAATCGAAGATGGTTGGAGTTTCCAGAGAAGAGCTGGAGTTATTCATTATTACGTATAAGCATATTCTATTATATGCTGTACTTAGTGTATTTTGTTTGATGTTTGTCAGCAATTGTAAGGACAGATGTTTATAACTGTCCAAGCTGAATTTAGATTAGACTCTGATATATGTACTTAAAAGTTTTCCACTGTAAAGATATTTGTTTGATATTATATGTTATTCCATTCGTGTGAGATTCTATTTTGTCTTATTTTTCTTGTTACCCTTCATGTTCCATATTTTCGTGCAATTTGAGTTGGACATGTGTGGTTTATTGTCGATTCAAAGGGTATGGAAAAACGGGCCTTGACACACCCTATGGATATCGATTCTTCGGATGGCCATAATTGTTAGCTCATTTAGAGTTACGGGAACCATAACCAGTCAAAACAAAGCTCTCTATGAGTTCTCTAGTTTTGACTGATTTAAGCCATCAATGGATAGTTTCATACCCAAAAAAGGCTATTCTAACCACAATCGGACCTCGGAAGTTTTTTACCCTTCGTATTTACGTCACGTGCATTTTTAAGTAAAAACAGGATCACTGTTGCTGGTCATCGATTTACCATCGCTGGAGAGAGGTGCACCATGGTACTGTTCTGTTTCAAATGCATGCACCGATTTATACAAGTCATACGGCACTGTTTTGGCATTTTGGACGGATGTTGCACCTTGCACCGCAGACGTTGCACCCTATGGATATCGATTCTCCGGACGGCCATAACTGTTGGCTCGTTTAGAGTTACGGGTGCTATAGCCAGTCAAAAAAAGCTCTCTGTGAGTTCACAGCTTTAAGCCATCAATGGATTGTTTCATACTCAAAAAAGGCTATCCGAACCTCAATCGGGCCTCGGAAGTTTTTTACCCTTCGTTTTTTTGTCACGTGCATTTTTACACTAAAACGGGATCATCGTGGCTGGTCTTCATTTACCATCGCTGGAGAGTGATGCACCATGGTACTGTTCCGTGTCAAAACTATGCACCCATTTCTACGATTCGTATGACATTGTTACGACATTTTGGATGGATGTTGCACCTTGAACCGCAAATGTTGCACCCTATGGATACCGATTCTTCGGGCAGCCATAACTGTAGGATCGATTTCACCCTAGAGGAGGGGCGAATAGGGTGATACTGTTAATTATAAAAATTATCGTGGAAGCTTATAAAATTATTTCAACACAGATATATCAAAATAGTAGCAGTACAGATAATAGAAGAATAATAAATGCAAAAGTAGAACGACACGGAATTTACCCAGCTTCGGCAAAACCCTGCCTACATGCTGCCCCTAAGGTTTCTACTAGAAATTAAGTAGCCACACGCTTAAACACGTAAACTCGCGACACCCGCTACTAACTAACATAACTCTATGTTGAAACCCTGCCACAACTCAGCTACTGAGTTGCGAATTCTCAAACTACGCCACGTAGTTTGTCCCCTAGTCACACGACTAGTAATTACAATGCTTTAAAGGAAAAATACAAAAAAAAATTAAAAAATAATTAAACCCTAATACTAAAGCCCTATACAAAACGTTGGCCTAAAATAATTTATCACAAAAGATGCGGCCTCCTTTATCTCTATGTCGGTTCGTTATTTCCTTTATCTATTTTGCTCTGTAAAAAACAATGTCGGCCTGGTTTCTTCTTTCATTTGTTCCTCTTAGCTCTTGAAATTAGGGCTTTGTGAAGTCGCCACTTAATTGATGGTTGATGCTTTGATTGCTTACTTCAATTGAATCGTTCGTGACTTCTCCCCCTTAATCGAGTTCGGCTTTGATTTGGTATGTAAATGTTTCTTTTTCTTCTACCGATTTGCTTGCTTGAACTCGATATGCAATTTGCCGATGATGTTACTTGTTTATAAAGGATTCGAGATCCTTGATTTTCGTTTGTATACATTTATTTGAATCCGTCTTCGGCTATTCGATTTTGTTTTAATGCTTGTGATAATTTCTAACTTGTTCATATCGAATGATTTCATTTACTTGATTCACACGGTTTTGATTTCGAACTCGCTTGTTTCCTTGATTGATACGACTTCAGAGTCGTTCGATCTTTCCTTTGTCGTTGCGGTAGTGAATTTCCTACTTGACTTTGGCTTTGATTTTTGACCCACGGTTTTGACTTGATTTTGGCAATGTTGATTTCGGTCACTTGAATTTGTTTATGCAATTCCATGACTTTGGCATGATTATTCTATTTCATACTCGACTTTGGCCATTTGTGTTTATTGCCTTTGTTCATTTGCAACCTGTATCATACTTGACTTGTTTGTGAATTTTCATTGTACATTCATGTGCACTTCGTTCACTTGATGGTTACTGGATGGATGTTGTGCTTATTTTTAACTTGTACATGTTGTTGCAGTTCCATCTGGTTCGGTATTGTTGTTCGAATTGGGTTGTTGTGCACTGACTTGAGTTCGAGCCTTGTTCATGTCGATGTTTACACTACTGGTTCATTGTAGTATTTGTTGCCAGTTGCCTCTAGTTTCATTTGTTTCAGACCTTCATGTAGAGGCTGTACTTGTTCTTTTGAAGTTCTGGTTTTGCTTTGACTGCTGCATATATGTATTCTTGTCCACTGTTTCTATTTGATATAAATATGTATGTGTATACATATATGTATGTATGTATGTATGTATGTATGTATGTATGTATGTATGTATGTATGTATGCACGTATATTTGTATTTGCTCAGCTTTGGATTTGTTCGAACTTGCCACCATGGTTCGTTCATCTCTGCTTGATTTTCTGTTGTACTGTCTTAAGCTCGAGTTGCTTCAATGTGATGTTTACTGCTGCACTGTGTATGTACATTGTTTCTTATTCCACTTGAGTCTATGTCATTTTATTCACTGTGTATTAGTTCATTTGAAGTTGTAGCCTTGTTTGCTGGTGCATATGCTTGCTTCCCCGACCTGTTGCAGTGCAACCTTCATGTGTACTTCTGGTTTCATTGTATTGTTTGAGTTAGTCTGCATTTGGTAGTTGCATTCCTTTGTGCTCGAGTCTGATACTTTTTGAAGCTTGCACTGTCCATTTTCACTGTTGCATACATGTTGTATCTTTTGGAGCTCAAGTTGCCTGACCATGTGCATTGATCTTGAACTTGGTTTGGATTTTTGCTTCCTTGAGTTTGGTAGCTTGTAAACTTCATGTGTACTTCCAGTTAGAGTTGTACTTGCCTTTGAGTTTTGTTTGGAGTTCAATAGCTTGTCTTCATAATGTTGCATACTTGCCTTTGGTTTCATTTGTTTCAGACCTGTAGCATGCATGTTGCCATTCCTTTGGTGTAGTTTCATGTATTTTGTACCTTTGCCTCTTTAACCTGAACTAGTCTGGTTGTATTGAGTCACTACCTGTATGTATACATGTGTATATACATATGTATATACATTTGTGCATTGTCAAGTGATGCATCGCTTGGCCATATGTATGTATCGAGGCAGTTTCCAATTTTGCCCCTGTTTAGTTTATGTTGTGCTGATTTGATATTTGCTTCAATTTAGTTTGATTCACTTTGAACTTCATGTTGAATTTTTGAAATCACATCTGAGTTGAATCCAGCTTAAAGCTCAAGTTTGACCTTGTGCTGATATTATGACATTATTTTTGTTGCACTTGAGTTGAACCCGGTGTTTTGAGTTTGATCTGTGCTCACCTATCCCTGTAATTTTGTCAAGTGTATATATCAGTGTGCACGGCCTTGTGGCATATACAGTGATACACTGTGTATGTCACAAGCTGTTCATGTATAATGAATTCGAATTTAAATGATGATGAACAATCCAAATAACTGAGGCAGATATTATTTTCAAAATCCACATTTTATTTTATACTGCAAAAATATTTTATTTTCAATTTTACTGCGTCAATGTATATTTTTGCAGATTGCTCAGATGCTAGATTCATATTGGAATGAAACTGAAGATAAATACGAGTTGAATGAATGGGTGATATGTAGTGAGGTCAAATGTAAATGTGAATTATAATGTAATCAAATTTGTATTGTAATTGAAATTGTATATATATAGTGAGATCTTGAAACTTGTACTACTCAAACTGTAATAAATATTTATTTGAATAAAATTTCTGTTTGAATTTAAATTCTATGTTATTTATTTTATTCAGCAAAATATTTATTTAACTGTGAAAATAAATAGTATATTAACAAATACATTTAAATGAATATATATATATATATGTTTATTATCATCAAACAAAAATCATATAGTCGCATATTCAACAATCTCCCCCTTTTGATGATAACAAACATATATTTAAGATTTTGAATATGTTTAATGTATTTGATCATTGATATGCTCTAATTGCTCCTCCTATTTAAATGATTCCTCTCTACACAAAGCTCCCCCTTCATATATGCATACAATTAAAAATATGCAAATTATCCTAGATGCAAATAGAAAATATTTGACCTTTGCTTGATTTTATTTGACAAAATCTTAACTTTTCTCTCCCCCTATTGTTATCAGCAAAAGAGTAATAGTGTTAGAAAAATGGAGAAAAAGTGTTAGATATTAATCCAACATTAAAACTAAATTGAATATAAATATTAAATTTCAATAAAAAATCAAACAAAAATCATAAATACTTTGTTAGGTGCATATTCCACTTTTATAATGATGGGAATGATGTCATCATATAAAACCATACAGTTGTGTCTATTTGTGGTATATTTATATCAGGAATTTGAATATCTACCAACCATGCATAACCGTTAGGACTTTTAAATGAGATTAGTAGTATTCCAATTTTATTTTAAAAAAATGAATTCAAGTATCTTCTAACCACGCATAACCGTGAGGACTTTTAAATGGGATTAAAATCAACTTGTTTATTTAAAAAAATCAATTTTTATATGCGTTCCATACATGCATAACCGTGAGGACTTTTAAATAAGCATGGAAGCACATAACAAATTCCAAGTAATTCACCCATGTATAACCGTGAGAACTTTTAAATGAGAGGGAATACTTTGGGTTTTATTTTATTATTATTATTATTATTATTATTATTATTATTATTATTATTATTATTTTATTAAAAAAATGTAAAATGAAAAACGAATGATTCGTGTTTAAAGTACCTCATGTTGACAAACTATATTGAATTTGATGAGTGATGGTCGTTAGAAATATGATAGAATTAGAGATGGTCATGGAATATTTTCCAACAAAAAGTTTTATAACTCTTGTTTAAATTTCTAAAGAAATTTATTAATTATACCATCTCGAGTCATAATATATGATAAATATCAACACTCATCACCTTTTCAATTAGTATTTATCTTTTTGATAATAAGTAGGGAGTCAGATTAGTCATTGTTATAATTTAAAAATTAAATTCAAAAATAATTATAAAATCAATTTTTCTAAAAATGACCAATCTAAAAACAAGGTCAAAAATGATTTTCTAGAATGGGTTTTATGAGGAAAATTTCTGCTATTTGAAAAACTATGAAATGAAAATATGCAGATATTTTCTTTGAAAAACAATGCAGTTACTAAATGTCTCAACGAAAATCACGTTCAACTAGTAATTTTCTATCAACTAGATTACCAGTGTAATCTGCATCTGAATTTCTCTTCAACATTAAAGAAAAAGCAAAAGAACTTATGCACGTTTAATCTCAACTCTTTTAATTCATTGATTACTTCTTTTATTTCACTAACCTAAATTTTTACAACTAATTAATGGAAATTCAAGAATTAATACCGGGTCAAATTCCAAAATTTCTTTAAAATAATAGATAATTAATTTCTTACAACTTTTATATCTCTAATTACCTTTAAACAATTAAAATTTTAAATAATTTCAAAACAAATCTGCAGTAGAATTTACTACAGTGGCCATTCCCTTCGAAACTCGAAAATGAAAGTCGATGATGCGGCCGTCATCACCGAAATTATTTTCCAGCGACAGAGGGGAAAGTACAAAATTTATTTTTCCAAAATCCTCTTTTAAAACAATTCTTCCGAATTATACTAAATATTTATATAAGAAATTACCTATAAACCAAATCATTATATTTCACAAATCCTTTGAAAGAAGATTTTCAAAAATCCCGAACTTAAGTTCTAAAATCTCCAATTTGATTTATTATAATTTCAACTTAGCTTCAATTTATTACAAATATTTTTGTATTACCTAACACCCAATCTATAGCAACCAGATATATATATATATATCTTTATAAAAATATTTTATATATGGAAAATATAATAGGCAAAATTATTTCATTCACCTATATTAAAGACAAATATTATGTCGGTCTGTCCTATTAAGTGTTTAGAAATCCCTATTGATGTCATAGCGTCCCATGCATCAACCAGAATTTATAAATACAAAGCGGAACAGATTAACACAATATTAAAATCTTTATTAACACTAACAAATACGCTCTCTCATATATATACACTCAGCGACTCCCATAGGGTATTACTACCCTATTAACAAAGAGTCAAACCCCACAAAACCAAGGTTTATCGCTAAACCAAAGCTCTGATACCAACTGTAACATCCCGCCTTTTCGCACACTTTAAACCGACACACGTGCCAATTCAAAGCATACGCAAGGGCGGATTGTTATGGGGTAAATAAGAAAACAGAGAAGAAATAAAAACAAAACAGAATCTCACAGCGGAAGGATAAAATATAATAATAAATATACAGTTCAAAACAGTTTACAAACACTTGATTTGCTTTATACAATAAATATCAGAGTTACGCCTACCAATATAATCAATGCAGCAGAACAGTATGAGTGTGGTGCAATACTATAGATAATAATAATACGACTCCTTCGTCTTCGTCCTTCAAAGCTAAAGTCTTCGATCCTGAAACGCTCGGACTGACCCGAGCGAATTTGAAAAGACAAAAACACTCGAGTCAGAACTAAAAGATTTTATGTGAGTTAAATTAACAGAAATAAATATGAGTACAGTAACTCAAGAGATGCTCGGGATTTACATCTCCTAAGGATCCGTTAAACTATTTACTATGTAGTATATTGCGCTATTATAATAGTGTCTAATTGTAAAATAAACTTACTTTTAAATAGCGTTAAGGCTTTACATTTTCCACCTTAACACGTAAAATGTCAATAGTCTATACAGTACCGTAATACCTCCTGATCGGGAGGCTACCAGAGGATACTCCATAGGTACGACACAAATAGAAACTCGTAGTAAAGGCACGATAGGGTAGGTGACACGGCACAACTAGGCAATGCCAGGGTAAATATACCAATTGCGTACCCAGGCTGGTGGAAACGCGTAGCCGCAGTTACCGCCCACCTCGAACAAACTCCCCAAAATCAAAATAAAAGTGGCCACTGAAACAATCCAAAGTCATAGTATAATATCGAAGAGGAGTGTCCGATCAGAGGTATGACCTCATTGGCCTGGGAATAGCTCCTGTTTTAGCCACCTTATGCCAACTCACGGGAGTCGGGTCCACGTATTTACCTTACAGGAAACGTCGCCACCACCTACTTCATTCTGGAATCTCCACCGCGTACACGGTTAGTCAAAATGGTTTTCGGTATCGACAGAGAGTATGTCAGATATCCGATCCCGGTCTCTTTTCCAACCCCTCGTTATTATAACACCGCGGTCATTTAAAAATAGGTTATACTTTAAAAATCAGAATAAACATTCCATTTCATAACCATGAATATGATATCATTTCAAAACCCAAAACCATATTTTATCACTTATCCCAAATATAATTCTTTTCCAAAATCAAAATGCTTTAACTTCATAACGTCTGAAAATCAAATATTTTCAAAGCATAATATTTTGAAAATCAAAATTTAAAACCATAACTTCTAAAACTTGAATGGTTTGGACATTCAACGGTATATGAATTAAATGGTTTAACTTAAATGTTACTTTGTAAAGAAAATAGTTCTCATGGCTTTACAAATACATTTCTTTATTAAAGTCTAAACCAAAATTTATATTATCTCTCTCAAGTTCCAAAACCAATTCAACTTATTTATATATACGTATATCCATTTTGAGTATCAATATTTCAAACTAAAGTTGGATTTTATTCTTTCAACAAATCAATTGTTCTATTAATTAGTCTTGAATATTCATATAAAATCCATAAATAATAAGACTTCAATTTCTAGTAATAAAATATTTTTTTTTTCCAATTCAAATTATACTAGAATATTCATTTCAATTTATTTTAGGAAAAATCCAATTATAAATATCATATCTTAAAATTTCCAAACTTAACATTTAAACATATGATATAAATTATTAAACTCCATTTTCTTAAATTTCTTCCATTTTTAATAGAGATTTTTATACACCTTTTAATTTCAAAATTTTCAACTTCATATGTATATATATATAGAAGAAAATATTTATACAATATAAAATTTAAGATTATTATAAACCGTATTCCATCCAAACCATAGAAATCACATTTAAATAGTTATATATATACCGCGGTGTCTGTATATAATTTTCTATCCTATGGTCAAGTGATACGGATATTTATCATTTCAATCCGCAATTTAAAAGATATAAAATTTTGCGGTTATATATCATTTCAAACCACAATCCCGAATGAAATGAAATATGCATGATAATTTGCAATTTAATGATATACAATAAACATCCATCAACATCACCCATCATCCAATCTCAATCATCAAGCAATATCAATCAATAACAATTTATATTTGATAATATATAACAGGTAATAACTGACAATTTTATTCAGATTAAATTTAACAACTATTAATCTAACAGTTTATATTCAGTAATAATCTATATAACTGTTAACTAGCAGTTTATAGGCAAACAAATAAATTCTAACTATCAATTAATATGCAATAAATAAATTAAATTAACAGTTAAATTTAATAAATGCAATTCAACAAATATGAGTGAAATAAACATGCCAAATACTCATAAATATATTTCTATTCATTTCTAAAATTAATGTAACAAACATAAAAGCTTCTAGTAGTTGTGAGTGGGTTTAAACACTCACCTTTTGAATTTAAATCGAATTTAAATTCGATTTAAACCCAAAAATTCGCCCGTCTCGGAATTCGTCCAAACCAGCGTCGTCAAGTCCAGAATTAAATTACGATCCTAACAAAAAAAAATTCGCGTGAAACGGAGTTCGTATGAGAGAGTTATGGCGATTATTGTGATTAAATTTCAATTTTTAAACCTAAAATTAAAAGAACACTTACACTACCCTTTCCTTGCCACGTAGGCGTTCTTCCTTGCTTGCCTGGAACGCACGCACGCGAGAATCAACAGGGAACGAAACCCTAAATAGGCCGCCATCAAAAACAACGCCCACGACCCAAAATCTCCACGCCACCGCTTGCCGACGTCAGGCCAGAGATGCACCCACTGGTCCTCACTTCCCCCTACGTCACGCGATCGAGTCGCGACCACCCAATCCTTCAAATTTCTGTGCAGCCGTCGGTCATAAAAAACGAAACCCTGGTCGCGATTTGACGACGATCTGACCATTGACTCGCCTCAATACCCATATGGATGCGATCCCCATCGTCCACTCTACAATACCCAAAAACCGTTTGACGATCTGAAGAAGTTTGTTACGGCGCTGATGAATGGCCACGAACTGTTTGAATTTATTCTGAGCAAACGATGACTCCATTCGAAAAATGAATTACACCATGAGATTACTTTTCCCGAGAACATTGACATATATTTTTGGGGAATTTTTCTGGAGATTTTGAATTTTCATTTTGTTTTTGAACTGACTGGATCTAGGGTTAACCCCCATTGAAGAAGAAGAGAAGCTTGAAGAAAATACACGCTGATAAATGTAATTAGGCGGAGGCTAGGGCTGAATAGCTGGGTTTATATAAAGGGTTAGAGGTAGCGTAGATAGACCGTAGAATGAACGTGCGGAACAAACTATGGCCCAAAAAGCCCGTTCTGACCCCGGAACGAAATTTGTCAAACCAATATATCCAGATAGGTATTTTAAAATATTCTGAACGCGATGGAAAAAGTTTCAGGTCCAAATTTGATCGTATGAAGAAGTTATGCTGAAAACAAGATTTCCAAATTGATTTCAAATTGATTTTAAAAAAATTGATTTTCAAGGCGTTTCGCGTCCGTACGATCAAACGACAAGTCCGATCGATACGAAACTTGAAACCCTATAATAATTCACCGATACGGATCCGATGAAACTGGTTTCGTCGAAATCCGAGTCCGTGGCCAAAATGGCTATTTTTTAATATTCATTAAATAAATTAAATAAATTATAAAAATCCAAATTTTATATTAAATTCTAAAATTGGCCAAATTTTATTTCTTATATGATTCGTAATCAATTGAAAAGATTTAACAGGCTTAGCTGTGAATTAAAAGTTGACAGTATATTAATTGCAATGTTAATTTCTACACTTTCTTATATTTAAGAATTTTATAAATTATATTCTCAAAACCCATACTTTAGATTTTTCAATCTTTATATTCTCAACTTTCACCTAAAATAAAGATGCCATAAACATTAGTTCCTGATTCACATCATTATTCTTTAAGTCTAATTTAAATCTCAATAACGTAGTATTTAACGTTAGAATCCATTTTATTATGCATAAATTCCAAATTTTACTGACCCAAATTTTCTTCTTTTCATTCCATATCAATTGTCAATCCTATAAGAAAAATTAACATTAGGTTCATACTTATTACAAATAACTCCAATTTCTTCCAAATAATAATTACATAACTATTAAATATTAAATCCATTTAATTGCAATAAATTCAATTGATTGCAATTAATTTCCAAATAAATTTGGATCTTTATTTGGTTATAAAAAAAATCCGTTATCACTTACCTAACAAAGTTATTATTACTTAAGATCTCATTGCATCCACATATTCACATTTTCATTTCCTGGTTTCTTTACTTTATTCTACATAAATTATTATAAATGGGATTTTTCTTGGTTACATCTTATTTGTATTTAACATTACTCATTCACCAATTCATTTCACTTTAACTGCGGTAAATTGGCGGATAAATTGAATTTGATTCCCAAAATTTAAATTAACAAGCAACAAGAATAGGTAACACACAATAGTCGTTACGCTAAATTCTAGTCACCTAAATAAGCTTTTATTACTTTACAAAATGGAATAACTTTTAAACTCATAAATGTAATACCAAAACCGTTATAAATCCAATAAATTTCCAAAACGAAGTTTGTACACATTTTACACAACTATTATGATTTCTCACAGAACGTTGAATTTATTAAATGACCATTTATTATGATTTAATTCCCTTAATTGAATCAAATGCTTATAATTTTTACATTCTTACCATTCCTTCCCATTATAAATTCATTAACGGATTTACAAATCTCTATCTTCCAAATATTAAATAACCAAACTGATTACAACCACTGTTCTTATCAAATTTTCATAAATTTGTTCAAATCTATACTCTTTTTCCATATAAATAAATTTTATGTTACTACTAGATTTTTTTTATTATCCACTACGGCCATTAAATTTTTACTATCTACACTTATTACATCTTTGTATTAATGAATCCCATTCAAGTTAATATTTATATTAATATTCACAAATTCAACATTTATATGTTTCTTAAAATTAACTTTCAACCAAATGTGCCAATTTACATTTCATTTCTATTCAATATATATTCATTTTATTCCGTTCATTCGGGTACTGCATTGAAATATATTTATTCTTTAATACTAACGTTATTATCATTAAATTATGATTGGATTCCAAGTTTTTATTCAATACCTTGAACAATAACTTACATATTAACCAAGTCCTTCTTCTACTTAATTCAAATTGGATTATGTTCCAATTCCTATAATCTAGGTCTTGAGTCACCATTTACATAATTAAATTTATCGTTTATTTCAATCTTCGTTTATAATTTAAAGTTCTACTAAACTAAATTACAAAACTTATGAACTTTAACAAATTTAATCCACCAATTAAATTTTTCTGATGTTTATATATTGCAATTCAATTCAGTTATTATTTCATTAATACCATTTTAATCAACTAATTATGACTTATAACCACAACACAAATCTTCGTTATTCTACCTATTGCCATATAACATTTCAATTGTTAAATCTTTAATCTCAGTTACTATATCCAACTCCTACATTTATTATAAATTAGATTAAAAATTATATTAAGTTAATCCATTTAATATTATCAAATTTAACGGGTCGTTACAATCTCCCCCACTCAAAACTTTTCGTCCCCGAAAAGGAAAAAGAAGGGAGAAGGAAGAGTAAAACAGTACATCTTATTTCAAACATTAACTTATTGACAATATTACTAAATTAATTCCCTTATATAAAATATACCAGTTTTATAATCATTATATTCTTTTGTACTTAAATTATTAAAGTTGGGAAAATATTTTCACAAAATTCTAAGTCCAAAATTTACGGAAAATTTTGGCAGAGTCTCCTTTGTACGGAGAGACTCTGGAGAAAATATAATATCAAAATATACAAATATATTACATATATTATCAAAATATTATATCCCCACACGGGAAAAATAGCGCTTTAAAAGTAATCCGAAAACGTACCTATTTGTCGGGCAATATACGCTTATTATTTTGGAACCAAAAGCAGTAGCAGTAGCTTCCATCACCTGTATTCACTTATATAATCTAAAAGGTTAAATATTTATTTTAAAGTGAACTATTCAAGTGGATTCAATCATTAATCAACCAAACAATTCAACAACCACCAACCTTACAAATAACATACATACACAAACAAAGCAACCATTTAATCCATCAAAGAAATAGTTGTTTGGGTTCAAACTTGAAATTTGTATGAAATGAAATTAACTATCAAGTGCATCCTTTACTCAACAGTCTTAGATGGAACAAAGATAGATACTTATTCATTTAACCACTTCAAATTTCTTACCCAACAACATAAATCAAACAACACAATTCAAACCAACACCCAAATTTATTTATTATACATTTATCTCATGCTTCAATGGTTTGATTTTCTTTCTTTCATTTATGGAGTGATTTCTTTATTTCTTACAAATTTTCATTTTCCATTTATCACAAAATTCATTATATTTGTATTCCAATTTATTTACTAAAGTTTCTATCATCTATTTATACTACTTACCTTTACTTATAGTAAAATTTCCAATTTAACTTAAGTCTATACAATTAATTCTCATTAATAATAGCAAATTAATAGAATACCTTTATTACCTTACTCTTCACTTGTAAGATTTCCCCTTACATTTTCCTACTAACATTGCAACTTTTTATTATATGGTAAGTTATGTATGTTTTAAGAATGTAAGTGAAAATTTACAAGTTTCTTCTCCATTCCTTTAATTAATATATATTTGTTTTATAAATTACAATTTCGACTTACCTTTAATCTCATTCATTTATTTAATGTTGAAGTTTCCATTATATTTAATTACAGTAACCCTCTACTTACACTTAATTTATTAACCTTATAACTTGCATTCCTATAAGTGAAAGATTTTACTCATTCATTAACTATGGATTGCAGTCATTTATATTTTTCCTACTTTCCATTATATTAGAATAGGGGAAATTAAGGCGTACTTAAGTTAATAACCCTACAATCAAACTTTATAAATTAAGGAATTTCATTTTTACTTTCTTACGGTTAAAATCTCCTATTAATAATACAACCTTTAATTTTAGTAAAATTCCAATCATCATTTAAGTTAATACCATTAACTTCTTATTTATAACAGTAATTTATTGAATACTTCATTATTTCCAAAAATTCTACTTGCATAATATTCTATTCCACTCTTAATTTACATTTCAACTTTTTATACTTGGTAAGTTATTTATGTTAAAGAAAAAGCAAAAGAACTTATGCACGTTTAATCTCAACTCTTTTAATTCATTGATTACTTCTTTTATTTCACTAACCTAAATTTTTACAACTAATTAATGGAAATTCAAGAATTAATACCGGGTCAAATTCCAAAATTTCTTTAAAATAATAGATAATTAATTTCTTACAACTTTTATATCTCTAATTACCTTCAAACAATTAAAATTTTAAATAATTTCAAAACAAATCTGCAGTAGAATTTACTACAGTGGCCATTCCCTTCGAAACTCGAAAATGAAAGTCGATGATGCGGCCGTCATCACCGAAATTATTTTCCAGCGACAGAGGGGAAAGTGCAAAATTTATTTTTCCAAAATCCTCTTTTAAAACAATTCTTTCGAATTATACTAAATATTTATATAAGAAATTACCTATAAACCAAATCATTATATTTCACAAATCCTTTGAAAGAAGATTTTCAAAAATCCCGGACTTAAGTTCTAAAATCTCCAATTTGATTTATTATAATTTCAACTTAGCTTCAATTTATTACAAATATTTTTGTATTACCTAACACCCAATCTATAGCAACCAGATATATATATATATATATATATATATATATATATATATATATATCTTTATAAAAATATTTTTATATATGGAAAATATAATAGGCAAAATTATTTCATTCACCTATATTAAAAACAAATATTATGTCGGTCTGTCCTATTAAGTGTTTAGAAATCCCTATTGATGTCATAGCGTCCCATGCATCAACCAGAATTTATAAATACAAAGCGGAACAGATTAACACAATATCAAAATCTTTATTAACACTAACAAATACGCTCTCTCATATATATACACTCAGCGACTCCCATAGGGTATTACTACCCTATTAACAAAGAGTCAAACCCCACAAAACCAAGGTTTATCGCTAAACCAAAGCTCTGATACCAACTGTAACATCCCGCCTTTTCGCACACTTTAAACCGACACACGTGCCAATTCAAAGCATACGCAAGGGCGGATTGTTATGGGGTAAATAAGAAAACAGAGAAGAAATAAAAACAAAACAGAATCTCACAGCGGAAGGATAAAATATAGTAATAAATATACAGTTCAAAACAGTTTACAAACACTTGATTTGCTTTATACAATAAATATCAGAGTTACACCTACCAATACAATCAATGCAGCAGAACAGTATGAGTGTGGTGCAATACTATAGATAATAATAATACGACTCCTTCGTCTTCGTCCTTCAAAGCTAAAGTCTTCGATCCTGAAACGCTCGGACTGACCCGAGCGAATTTGAAAAGACAAAAACACTCGAGTCAGAACTAAAAGATCTTATGTGAGTTAAATTAACAGAAATAAATATGAGTACAGTAACTCAAGAGATGCTCGGGATTTATATCTCCTAAGGATCCGTTAAACTATTTACTATGTAGTATATTGCGCTATTATAATAGTGTCTAATTGTAAAATAAACTTACTTTTAAATAGCGTTAAGGCTTTACATTTTCCACCTTAACACGTAAAATGCCAATAGTCTATACAGTACCGTAATACCTCCTGATCGGGAGGCTACCAGAGGATACTCCATAGGTACGACACAAATAGAAACTCGTAGTAAAGGCACGATAGGGTAGGTGACACGGCACAACTAGGCAATGCCAGGGTAGATACACCAATTGCGTACCCAGGCTGGTGGAAACGCGTAGCCGCAGTTACCGCCCACCTCGAACAAACTCCCCAAAATCAAAATAAAAGTGGCCACTGAATCAATCCAAAGTCATAGTATAATATCGAAGAGGAGTGTCCGATCAGAGGTATGACCTCATTGGCCTGGGAATAGCTCCTGTTTTAGCCACCTTATGCCAACTCACGGGAGTCGGGTCCACGTATTTACCTTACAGGAAACGTCGCCACCACCTACTTCATTCTGGAATCTCCACCGCGTACACGGTTAGTCAAAGTGGTTTTCGGTATCGACAGAGAGTATGTCAGATATCCGATCCCGGTCTCTTTTCCAACCCATCGTTATTATAACACCGCGGTCATTTAAAAATAGGTTATACTTTAAAAATCAGAATAAACATTCCATTTCATAACCATGAATACGATATCATTTCAAAACCCAAAACCATATTTTATCACTTATCCTAAATATAATTCTTTTCCAAAATCAAAATGCTTTAACTTCATAACATCTGAAAATCAAATATTTTCAAAGCATAATATTTTGAAAATCATAATTTAAAACCATAACTTCTAAAACTTGAATGGTTTGGACATTCAACGGTATATAAATTAAATGGTTTAACTTAAATGTTACTTTGTAAAGAAAATAGTTCTCATGGCTTTACAAATACATTTCTTTATTAAAGTCTAAACCAAAATTTATATTATCTCTCTCAAGTTCCAAAACCACTTCAACTTATTTATATATACGTATATCCATTTTGAGTATCAATATTTCAAACTAAAGTTGGATTTTATTCTTTCAACAAATCAATTGTTCTATTAATTAGTCTTGAATATTCATATAAAATCCATAAATAATAAGACTTCAATTTCTAGTAATAAAATATTTTTTTTTTTTCCAATTCAAATTATACTAGAATATTCATTTCAATTTATTTTAGGAAAAATCCAATTATAAATATCATATCTTAAAATTTCCAAACTTAACATTTAAACATATGATATAAATTATTAAACTCCATTTTCTTAAATTTCTTCCATTTTTAATAGAGATTTTTATACACCTTTTAATTTCAAAATTTTCAACTTCATATGTATATATATATGGAAGAAAATATTTATACAATATAAAATTTAAGATTATTATAAACCGTATTCCATCCAAACCATAGAAATCACATTTAAATAGTTATATATATACCGCGGTGTCTGTATATAATTTTCTATCCTATGGTCAAGTGATACGGATATTTATCATTTCAATCCGCAATTTAAAAGATATAAAATTTTGCGGTTATATATCATTTCAAACCACAATCCCGAATGAAATGAAATATGCATGATAATTTGCAATTTAATGATATACAATAAACATCCATCAACATCACCCATCATCCAATCTCAATCATCAAGCAATATCAATCAATAACAATTTATATTTGATAATATATAACAGGTAATAACTGACAATTTTATTCAGATTAAATTTAACAACTATTAATCTAACAGTTTATATTCAGTAATAATCTATATAACTGTTAACTAGCAGTTTATAGGCAAACAAATAAATTCTAACTATCAATTAATATGCAATAAATAAATTAAATTAACAGTTAAATTTAATAAATGCAATTCAACAAATATGAGTGAAATAAACATGCCAAATACTCATAAATAAATTTCTATTCATTTCTAAAATTAATTTAACAAACATAAAAGCTTCTAGTAGTTGTGAGTGGGTTTAAACACTCACCTTTTGAATTTAAATCGAATTTAAATTCGATTTAAACCCAAAAATTCGCCCGTCTCAGAATTCATCCAAACCAGCGTCATCAAGTCCGGAATTAAATTACGATCCTAACAAAAAAAATTCGCGTGAAACGGAGTTCGTATGAGAGAGTTATGGCGATTATTGTGATTAAATTTCAATTTTTAAACCTAGAATTGAAAGAACACTTACACTACCCTTTCCTTGCCACGTAGGCGTTCTTCCTTGCTTGCCTGGAATGCACGCACGCGAGAATCAGCAGGGAACGAAACCCTAAACAGTCCGCCATCAAAAACAACGCCCACGACCCAAAATCTCCACGCCGCCGCTTGCCGACGTCAGGCCAGAGATGCACCCACTGGTCCTCACTTCCCCCTACGTCACGCGATCGAGTCGCGACCACCCAATCCCTCAAATTTCTGTGCAGCCGCCGGTCATAAAAACGAAACCCTAGTCGCGATTTGACGACGATCTGACCATTGACTCGCCTCAATACCAATATGGATGCGATCCCCATCGTCCACTCTACAATACCCAAAAACCGTTTGACGATCTGACGAAGTTTGTTACGGCGCTGATGAATGGCCATGAACTGTTTGAATTTATTCTGAGCAAACGATGACTCCATTCGAAAAACGAATTACACCATGAGATTACTTTTCTCGAGAACATTGACATATATTTTTGGGGAATTTTTCTGGAGACTTTGAATTTTCATTTTGTTTTTGAACTGACTGGATCTAGGGTTAACCCCCATTGAAGAAGAAGAGAAGCTTGAAGAAAATACGCGTAGATAAATGTAATTAGGCGGAGGCTAGGGCTGAATAGCTGGGTTTATATAGAGGGATAGAGGTAGCGTAGATAGACCGTAAAATGAACGTGCGGAACAAACTATGGCCCAAAAAGCCCGTTCTGACCCCGGAGCGAAATTTGTCAAACCCATATATCCAGATAGGTGTTTTAAAATATTCTGAACGCGATGGAAAAAGTTTCACGTCCAAATTTGATCGTATGAAGAAGTTATGCTGAAAACAAGATTTGCAAATTGATTTCAAATTGATTTTAAAAAAATTGATTTTCAAGGCGTTTCGCGTCCGTACGATCAAACGACAAGTCCGATCGATACGAAACTTGAAACCCTATAATAATTCACCGATACGGATCCGATGAAATTGGTTTCGTCGAAATCTGAGTCCGTGGCCAAAATGGCTATTTTTTAATATTCATTAAATAAATTAAATAAATTATAAAAATCCAAATTTTATATTAAATTCTAAAATTGGCCAAATTTTATTTCTTATATGATTCGTAATCAATTGAAAAGATTTAACAGGCTTAGCTGTGAATTAAAAGTTGACAGTATATTAATTGCAATGTTAATTTCTACACTTTCTTATATTTAAGAATTTTATAAATTATATTCTCAAAACCCATACTTTAGATTTTTCAATCT
The DNA here is from genome assembly GCA_030765085.1 of Allium cepa. Taxonomy (NCBI): domain Eukaryota; kingdom Viridiplantae; phylum Streptophyta; class Magnoliopsida; order Asparagales; family Amaryllidaceae; genus Allium; species Allium cepa. Next base: position 382,315,711 of record CM060929.1, on the reverse strand, counting down.
TTATATTCTTAACTTTCACCTAAAATAAAGATGCCATAAACATTAGTTCCTGATTCACATCATTATTCTTTAAGTCTAATTTAAATCTCAATAACGTAGTATTTAACGTTAGAATCCATTTTATTATGCATAAATTCCAAATTTTACTGACCCAAATTTTCTTCGTTTCATTCCATATCAATTGTCAATCCTATAAGAAAAATTAACATTAGGTTCATACTTATTACAAATAACTCCAATTTCTTCCAAATAATAATTACATAACTATTAAATATTAAATCCATTTAATTGCAATAAATTCAATTGATTGCAATTAATTTCCAAATAAATTTGGATCTTTATTTGGTTATAAAAAAATCCGTTATCACTTACCTAACAAAGTTATTATTACTTAAGATCTCATTGCATCCACATTTTCACATTTTCATTTCCTGGTTTCTTTACTTTATTCTACATAAATTATTATAAATGGGATTTTTCTTGATTACATCTTATTTGTATTTTACATTACTCATTCACCAATTCATTTCACTTTAACTGCGGTAAATTGGCGGATAAATTGAATTTGATTCCCAAAATTCAAATTAACAAGCAACAAGAATAGGTAACACACAATAGTCGTTACGCTAAATTCTAGTCACCTAAATAAGCTTTTATTACTTTACAAAATGGAGTAACTTTTAAACTCATAAATGTAATACCAAAACCGTTATAAATCCAATAAATTTCCAAAACGAAGTTTGTACACATTTTACACAACTATTATGATTTCTCACAGAACGTTGAATTTATTAAATGACCATTTATTATGATTTAATTCCCTTAATTGAATCAAATGCTTATAATTTTTACATTCTTACCATTCCTTCCCATTATAAATTCATTAACGGATTTACAAATCTCTATCTTCCAAATATTAAATAACCAAACTGATTACAACCACTGTTCTTATCAAATTTTCATAAATTTGTTCAAATCTATACTCTTTTTCCATATAAATAAATTTTATGTTACTACTAGATTTTTTTTATTATCCACTACGGCCATTAAATTTTTACTATCTACACTTATTACATCTTTGTATTAATGAATCCCATTCAAGTTAATATTTATATTAATATTCACAAATTCAACATTTATATGTTTCTTAAAATTAACTTTCAACCAAATGTGCCAATTTACATTTCATTTCTATTCAATATATATTCATTTTATTCCGTTCATTCGGGTACTGCATTGAAATATATTTATTCTTTAATACTAACGTTATTATCATTAAATTATGATTGGATTCCAAGTTTTTATTCAATGCCTTGAACAATAACTTACATATTAACCAAGTCCTTCTTCTACTTAATTCAAATTGGATTATGTTCCAATTCCTATAACCTAGGTCTTGAGTCACCATTTACATAATTAAATTTATCGTTTATTTCAATCTTCGTTTATAATTTAAAGTTCTACTAAACTAAATTACAAAACTTATGAACTTTAACAAATTTAATCCACCAATTAAATTTTTCTGATGTTTATATATTGCAATTCAATTCAGTTATTATTTCATTAATACCATTTTAATCAACTAATTATGACTTATAACCACAACACAAATCTTCGTTATTCTACCTATTGCCATATAACATTTCAATTGTTAAATCTTTAATCTCAGTTACTATATCCAACTCCTACATTTATTATAAATTAGATTAAAAATTATATTAAGTTAATCCATTTAATATTATCAAATTTAACGGGTCGTTACAGTGACTGTGTCCATATTTTCTACAAATTGTGCACATAGAATTGACTTGATTAATTTTGCTTTTAACATTTTCAGATTGATTATATCCAAGTCCTTGTCTAACTGTATTAACAGTTTGCTTCCCTAATGGCATATTCAATGATTTTTCACTTTTTGAAAATTTATCTAAAGTCGTTGACAATTATTGGACTTATGTTTTGAGAGATTTATTTTCGTTCAATAATTGTGTGCACTTTTTAATAGAGTTTTCTCTCTTAGTATTTTCACTCTCTTTTAAAATCAGAATTTCATTTTGAAGTGATTTTATATTAATTTCTGATTTTTTAATTTCTTCTTCGAATGTTGAACACTTATCACACTTAGGGATCCTACTTTGATAGGTTTTAACTAATTGGTCAAATTGTTTATTTAAATCTATCAAAGTATCCTTTTGTGATTCAAATTTGGCATACTTCTCCCTAAGTCGTTCAAAACAGCCATTTACTTCATGGAAATATATAAGTAATTCTGAATGAGTAAGTTTTGATACCTCACTTGGCTCGTCATCGTCGCTATCAGTTATATTACTTTGAAAGCACATATATGCTTTCTCACTCTCACTGTTAGTACTTTGATTATCTTCATCATTTGTATTCCACGTGGCTGCAAAACTTCTCCTTTTTGATTTCTTTTCAAAGTCGCGTCGATTTTGAGGACAACTGGGCTTGATGTGTCCGAGTTGGTTGCACTTGTGACAGATGATCTTCTGTTCTTCGGAGTAGTCTAGTGCTTTGGCTATTCATCTTTTCAATTTTTGATTTCGAGCTGAATTTCCATATCTGTGACTCCACTTTTTGAATTTCTTCATTAGTAGTGCCAACTCTACTGCTCCATCATCATCGTCATCATCATCACTTTCGGTTGTTCCTTTAAGAGCTATTGATTTCTTTCGAGTATCTCCTCCTTCATGCTCTTCCTTGAATTTCATTTCTATCTCATAAGTGGTGAGATTTCCGATGAGTTCTTCAACTTTCATTTGTTTTAAATCTTTCGATTCTTGAATGGCAGTCACTTTTGCTTCAAATATTCGTGGAAGGACTCTAAAGATTATTCGGACTATTTCCAATTCCGTGTATGATTTTCCAAGAGCTTTTGATTTGTATACAATATTGGAAAGTCGCACGTACATCTCTTTGACATTTTCTTCCTTCGCCATTGTGAAATTCTCGTATTCGCTGCTTAGCATGGCAAGGCAAGATTCTTTGACTTGAGATGTTCCTTCGTAAGTCACTTCTAGTGTGTGCCATATTTCCTGCGCAGTTAGACAATGTGAGATACGATTAATTTCAAATTGATCCAATGAACAGATGATAGAATTCATAGCTTTTGCATTAGCATTTTGTAATTTATTTTCTAGTTCTGTCCATTGATCCATCAGTTTATCTATTTCCTGATTATTTACAATTATAGTTGGTGTTGTATAAACTGTCTCAATAATATTCCAAGCGTCAATGGTTTTCAGAAAAATTTTCATTCTATTTTTCCAGTTGGCGTATTCACCATTGAACATTGGTGGTCTAACTATGGACTGACCCTCAGCAAAAGCATTATTAAAAGAAGCCATTTTAAAATTCAACTTTTTAAAACAAAAATTGGTTTTTGAAAAACGAATTTTTTAAAAACAAAAGTTGACTTCTATTCCTAGCAGTGATACCACTTGTAGGATCGATTTCACCCTAGAGGGAGGGTGAATAGGGTGATACTGTTAATTATAAAAATTATTGTGGAAGCTTATAAAATTATTTCAACACTGATATATCAAAATAACAGCATCATAGATAATAGCAGAGTAATAAATGCAAAAGTAGAATGATACAGAATTTACCTAGCTTCGGCAAAACCCTGCCTACGTGCTGCCCCAAGGTTTCAACTAGAAATTAAGTAGTCATACGCTTACACATGTAAACTCGTGACACCCGCTACTGACTAACCTAACTCTATGCTCAAAACCCTGCCACAACTCAGCCATTGAGTTGCGAATTCTCAAACTACACCATGTAGTTTGTCTCCTAGTCGCACGACTAGTAGTTACAATGGTTTAAAGGAAAAATACAAAAAACAATAATTAGAAAAACAATTAAACCCTAATACTAAAACCCTATTAAAGAACGTTGGCCTAAAATAATTTATCACAAAAAGAATGCGGCCTCCTTTATCTCTATGTCGGCCCATTATTTCCTTTATCTATTTTTCTCTGTAAAAAACAATGTCGGTCTGGTTCCTTCTTTCGTCGGTTCCTCTTAGCTCTTTGAATTAGGGCTTTGTGAAGTCGCCGCTTAATTGATGGTTGATGCTTCGATTTCTTGCTTCAATTGAATCGTTCACGGCTTCTCCTTCTTGATCGAGTTCGGATTTGATTTGGTATGTAAATTTTTCTTTTGCTTCTACTGATTTGCTTGCTTGAACTCTATATGCAATTTGCCGATGATGTTAGTTATTTATATAGGATTCGAAATCCTTGATTTTCGTTTGTATACATTTATTTGAATTCGTCTTCGGCCATTCGATTTTGTTTCAATCCTTGTGATAATTTCGGACTTGTTCATATCGAATAATTTTGTTTACTTGATTCACACGGTTTTGATTTCGAACTCGCTTGTTTCCTTGATTGATACGGCTTTGATTCAGAACCATTCGATCTTTCCTTGGTCGTTATGGTAGTGAATTTTCTACTTGACTTTGGCTTTGATTTTTGACCCATGGTTTTGACTTTATTTTGATGATGTTGATTTCGATCACTGGAATTTGTTTATGCGATTCCACGACTCTAGCATTATTATTCTGTTTCATACTCGACTTTGACCATTTGTGTTTATTGCCTCTGGTCATTTGCAACCTATAGCATACTTGACTTGTTTGTGAATTTTCATTGTGCATTCACGTGCACTTCGTTCACTTGATGGTTACTGGATGGATGTTGTGCTCATTTTTAACTTGTACATGCTGTTGCAGTTTCATCTGGTTTGGTATTGTTGTTTGAATTGGGTTGTTGTGCACTAACTTGAGTTCGAGCCTTGTTCATGTCGATGTTTACACTGCTGGTTCATTGTAGTATTTGTTGCCAGTTGCCTCTGGTTTCATTTATTTCAGACCTTCATGTAGATGCTGCACTTGTTCTTTTGAAGTTCTGGTTTTTGATTTGACTGCTGCATATATGTATTCTTGTCCACTGTTTCTATTTGATATAGATATGTATGTGTATACATACATACATATATATATATATATGCATACATGTATATTTGTATTTGCTCGACTTTGGATTTGTTCAACTTGCCACCATGGTTTGTTCATCTCTGCTTGATTTTCTGTTGTACTGTCTTGAGCTCGAGTTGCTTCAATGTGATGTTTACTGCTGCAATGTGTATGTACATTGTTTCTTGTTCTACTCGAGTCTGTGTCATTTGATTCACTGTGTATTAGTTCATTTGAAGTTATAGCCTTGTTTGTTGGTGCATATGCTTGCTTCCCCGACCTGTTGCAGTGCAACCTCCATGTGTACTTCTTGGTTTCATTGTATTGTTTAAGTTAGTCTGCATTTGGTAGTTGCATTCCTTTATGCTTGAGTCTGATACTTTTTGAAGCTTGCACTGTCCAGCTTCACTGTTGCATACATGTTGTATCTTTTAGAGCTCAAGTTGCCTGACCATGTGCATTGATCTTGAACTTGGTTTGGATTTTTGCTTCTTTGAGTTTGGTAGCTTGTATACTTCATGGGTACTTCTAGTTAGAGTTGTACTTGCCTTTGAGTTTTGTTTCGAGTTCAGTAGTTTGTCTTCATAATGTTGCATACTTGCCTTTGGTTTCATTTGTTTCAGACTTGTAGCATGCATGTTGCCATTCCTTTGGTGCAGTTTCATGTATTTTGTACCACTGCCTCTTTAACCTGAACTGGTCTGGTTGTATTGAGTCACTACTTGTATGTATACATGTGTATATACATATGTGTGCGTGTGTATATATTTGTGCATTGTCAAGTGATGCATCGCTTGGCTATATGTATGTATCGAGGCAGTTTGCAATTTTGCCCCTATTTAGTTTGTGTTGTACTGATTTAGTATTTGCTTCCATTTAGTTTGATTCACTTTGAACTTCATGTTGAATTTTTGAAATCACACCGAAGTTGAATCCAGCTTAAAGCTCGGGTTTGATCTTGTGCCGATATTGTGACATTATTTATATTGCAGTTGAGTTGAACCCGGCGTTTTGGGTTTTACCTGTGCTCACATGTCCCTGTAATTTTATCAAGTGTATATATCAGTGTGCACGGCCTTGTGGCATATACAGTGATACACTGTGTATGTCACAAGCTGCTCGTGTATGATGAATTCGAATTTAAATGATGACGAACAACCCAAATAACTGAGGCAGATATTATTTTCAAAATCCATATTTTATTTCATACAGCAAAAATATTTTATTTTGAATTTTACTGCGTCAATGTATATTTTTGCAGATTGCTCATATGCTGGATTCACATTGAAATGAAGTTGAAGATAAATACAAGTTGAGTGAATGAGTGATATGTAGTGAGGTCAAATGTAAATGTGAATTGCAATGTAATCAAATTTGTATTGTAATTGAAACTGTATATATATAGTGAGAGCATGAAATTTGTACTATTCAAAAATTGTAATAAATATTTTTTGAATAAAATTTCTGTTTTGAATTCAAATTTTGTGTTATTTATTCTATTCAGCGAAATATTTATTTAATCTGTGAAAATAAAATAATATATTAACAAATACATTTAAATGAATATATGTATATATATATATATGTTTATTATCATCAAACAAAAATCATATAGTCGCATATTCAATAATAATTGTTGGCTTGCTTAGAGTTAAGAGAGACATAACCAGTCAAAACGGAGCTCTTTGTGAGTTCTACGGCTTTGATAACTTTAAGCCGTCAATGGGTAGTTTCATACGCAAAAAAGGCAATCGAACCTCAATCGGGCCTCGAAAGTTTTTTACCCTTGGTTTTTTCGTCACGTACATTTTTACGTTAAAACGGGATCACTATGGTTGGTCTTCGATTTACCATCGCTGGAGAGTGATGCACCATGATACTATTCCGTTTCAAATCCATGCACCCACTTCTACAAGTTGTACAGCACTATTTCGGCATTTTGGACGGATGTTGCACCCTGCACCGTAGATGTTGAACCCTATGTATACCAGCACCGCAGATGTTGCACCATATGTATAGCGATTCTTTGGACGGCCATAACTGTTGGCTCGTTTTGAGTTACGGGAGCCATAACCAGTCGAAACAAAGCTCTCTATGAATTCTACGGCTTTGATAGGTTTAAGCCGTCAATGGTTAGTTTCATACCCAAAAAAGGCTATCCGGACCTCAATCGGGCCTTGGAAGTTTTTTACTCTTCTTTTTTTCGTCATGTGCATTTTTAAGTTAAAATAGGATCACCGTGGCTGGCTTTCGATTTAGCATCACTGGAGAGTGGTGCACCATGGTACTGTTCAGTTTCAAATCCATGCACCCTTTTCTACAAGTCGTACGGCGCTGCTTCGGCATTTCAGACGGATGTTGCACCTTGTACCACATATGTCGCACCCTATGGATACTGATTCTTCGGACGGCCATAACTATTGGCTCGTTTAGACTTACGGGAGCCATAACCAGTAAAAACAAAGCTCTCTGTGAGTTCTGCGGCTTTGACAGCTTTAAGCCATCAATGGATAGTTTCATACCCAAAACAGGCTATCCGAACCATAATCGGCCCTCGAAAGTTTTTTAACCTTCGTTTTTTCATCACGTGCATTTCTACGTTAAAACGGGATCACCGTGGCTGATCTTCAATTTACCATCGCTGGAGAGTGGTGCACCATGGTACTATTTCGTTTCAAATCTATGCACCCATTTCTACAAGTCGTACGGCACTGTTTTCGCATTTTGGACAAATATTGCTCCTTGCACTGTAGATGTTGCAACCTATGGATACCGATTCTTCGGACGGACATAACTGTTGGCTCGCGTAGAGTTACGGGAACCATAACTATTCGAAACGAAGCTCTTTGTGGGTTCTATGGCTTTGATAGTTTTAAGCTGTCAATGGATAGTTTCATACCCAAAAAGCATATCCGAACCTCAATCGGGCCTTAGAAGTTTTTTACGCTTCATTTTTTTCGTCACGTGCTTTTTTACGTTAAAACGGGATCACCGTGGCTGGTCTTCGATTTGCCATCGCTGGAGAGTGGTGCATTATGGAACAGTTCCATTTCAAATCCACGCACCCATTTCTACAAGTCGTACGACACTGTTTCGGCTTTTTGGATGGATGTTGCATCTTGCACCGCAAATCTTGCACCCTACAGACACCGATTCTTTGGACGGACATAACTGTTTGCTCGTTTAGAGTTGTGCGAGCCATAACCAATCAAAATGAAGCTCTTTGTGAGTTATAGGGCTTTGACAGCTTAAACCGTCGATAGATAGTTTCATAACCAAAAAAGGCTATCGAACCTCAATCGGGCCTCGGAACTTTTTCACACTTCGTTTTTTCGTCACATGCATTTTTACGTTAAAACGGGATCTCCATGGCTAGTCTTCGATTTACCATCATGGAGGGTGGTGCATCAAAGTACTTTTCCGTTTCAAATCCATGCACCTATTTCTACAAGTCGTGCGACGCCATTTTGGCATTTTGGACGGATGTTGCACCTTGCACTGCAGATGTTGCACCCTATGGACAACGATCCTTCGGACGACCATAACTGTGGGCTCGTGTAGATTTACGGGAGCCAAAACTAGTCAAAACGAAGCTCTCTGTGAGTTCTATGGCTTTGATAGTTTTAAGCCGTTGATGGATAGTATCATACCCAAAAAAGGCTATTCGAACCTCAATCGGGCCTCGAAAATTTTTTACCCTTCGTTTTTTCGTCACATGCATTTTTATGTTAAAATGGGATCACCGTGGCTGGTCTTCGACTTATCATCACCGGAGAGTAGTGCACCATGGTACTGTTCCATTTCAAATCCATGCACCCTTTTATGCAAGTCATACAGCACTGTTTCGGTATTTTGAACGGATGTTGCACCTTGCACCGTAGATGTTGCACCCTATGGATACCGATTGTCTAGACGGCCATAACTGTTGGCTCGTTTAGGGTTATGGGAGCCATTACCAGTCAAAACAAATCTCTCTGTGACTTTTACGGCTTTGATGGCTTTCGGCCATCAGTGGATAGATTCCTACCCAAAAAAGGCAATCCGAACCTCAATCGGGCCTCGAAAGTTTTTACCCTTCGTTTTTTCGTCACGTGCATTTTTATGTTGAAAAGGGATCGCCGTGGCTGGTCTTCGATTTAGCATCGCTGGAGAGTGGTGCACCACGGTATTGTTCTGTTTTGAATCCATGAACCCATTTCTACAAGTTGTACGACACTGTTTGGGCATTTTGGACGGATGTTGCTTCTTGCACCGTAAATGTTGCACCTTATGGATACGGATTCTTCGGACGGCCATAACTATTGGCTCGTGTAGCGTTACGGGAGCCATTACCAATCGAAACGAAGCTCTCTATGAGTTCTACGGCTTTGGCCGCTTTAAACTGTCAATGAATAGATTCATACCAAAAAAGGCTACCCGAACCTCAATCGGCCCTCGAAAGTTTTTTACTCTTCGTTTTTTCATCACATGCATTTGTACGTTAAAATGGGATCACCTTGGCTGGTCTTTGATTTACCATCGCTGGAGAGTGGTGCACCATGGTACTATTCCGTTTCTAATCCATGCACCCATTACTACAAGTTGTATGACACTGTTTTGGCATTTTTGATGAATATTGCTCCTTGCACCGCAGATGTTGCACCCTATGGATACTGATTCTTCAGACGGCCATAATTGTTGGCTCGTGTAGAGTTACGGGAGCCATAACCATTCAAGACAAAGCTCTTTATGAGTTCTACGGCTTTGATAGTTTTAAGCTGTCGATGGATAGTTTCATATCCAAAAAGGCTATCCGAACCTCAATCGGGCCTCAGAAGTTTTTTACCCTTCGTTTTTTCATCACATGATTTTTTGTGTTAAAACGAGATCACCATGCCTAGTCTTCGATTTACCATCGCTGGAGAGTAGTGCACCATGGTACTGTTCCATTTCAAATCCATGCACCCATTTCTACAAGTCGTACGACACTGTTTCGACATTTTGGACGGATGTTGCACCTTGCACCGCAGATGTTGCACACTATGGATACCGATTCCTTGGATGGCAATAACTCATTCGAAACGAAGCTCTCTGCGCGTTGTACGACATTGACAGCTTTAAGCCGTCAATGGATAATTTCATACCCAAAAAAGGCTATTCGAACCTCAATCGGGGCTCGGAAGTTTTTTACCCATCGTTTTTTCGTCAGGTGCATTTTTATGTTAAAACTGGATCACCATGGCTGGTCTTCGACTTACCATCACGAGAGAGTGGTGCACCGTGATACTGTTCCGTTTCAAATCCATGCACCTATTTCTACAAGCCGTACGGCACTATTTCGGCATTTTGAACGGATGTTGCACCTTGCACCGCAGATGTTGCACCCTATGAATACCAATTCTTCGGACGACCATAATTGTTGGCTGGTTTAGAGTTATAGGAGACATAACCAGTCAAAACAAAGATCTCTGTGATTTCTATAGCTTCGACAGCTTTAAGCCATCATTGGTTAGTTTCATACCCAAAAAATGCTATCCGAACCTCAATCGGGTCTTGGAATTTTTCACCCTTCTTTTTTTCGTCACGTGCATTTTTACATTAAAACGGGATCACCGTGGCTGGTCTTCGATTTACCATCGCTGGAGAGTGATGCATCATGGAACTGTTCCATTTCAAATCCATGCACCCATTTCTACAAGTCGTACGGCACTGTTTCGACATTTTGGACGGATGTCGCATCTTGCACCGCAGATGTTGAACCCTACGGACACCGTTTCTTCAGACGTCCATAACTGTTGGCTCATTAAGAGTTACGGGAACCATAACCAGTCAAAACGAAGCTCTTCATGAGTTCTATGGCTTTGATAGATTTAAGCCTTCAATGGATAGTTTCATACCCAAAAAAGGCTATCCGAACCTCAATCGGGCATCGGAAGTTTTTCACCCTTCATTTTTTGTCACGTGCATTTTTACGTTAAAATGGGATTACCGTGGCTGATCTTTGATTTACCATCGACGGAGAGTGGTTCACCATGGTACTTCTTCGTTACAAATCCATCCACCCATTTCTACAAGTCGTACGGCACTATTTCGGCATTTTGGACGGATGTTGCACCTTGCACCGCCGATGTTGCATCCTATGGACACCGATTCTTCGGACGGCCATAACTATTGGCTCGTTTAGAGTTACGGGAGCCATAACCTGTCAAAACAAAGCTCTCTGTGAGTTCTACGGCTTTGATAGCTTTAAGCCATTCAATGGATCGTTTCATACCCAAAAAAGTCTATCCAAACCTTAATCGGGTCTTGGAAGTTTTTCACCCCACATTTTTTTCGTCTTGAGCATTTTTACGCTAAAACAGGATCACCGTGGTCTTCGATTTACCATTGACGGAGAGTGGAGCATCATGGAACCGTTTCAAATCTATGCTTCATTTTGTACAGGTCATATGTCACTGTTTCGGCATTTTAGACAGATGTTGCACCTTGCATTGCAGATGTTGCATCCTATGGATACCGATTCTTTGGACGGCCATAACTGTTGGATCGTTTAGAGTTACAGGAGCCATAAAAAGTCAAAACGAAGCTCTCTGTGAGTTCTACGGCTTTGATAGCTTTAAGTCGTCAATGGATAGTTTCATACCCAAAAAAGGTTATCCGAACCTCAATAGGGTCTCAGAAGTATTTCACCCTTCGTTTTTTCGTCATGTACATTTTTACGTTAAAATGGGATCATCGTGGAGAGTGGTGCACCAAGGTAACCTTCCATTTCAAATCCTTGCACCCATTTCTACTCGTCATATGACACCGTTTCGGCATTTTGGTCGGATGTTGCACCATGCACCGCAGATGTTGCACCCTATGGATACCGATTCTTCGGACGGCCGTAACTGTTGGCTCGTTTAGAGTTACGGGAGCCGTAAACAGTAAAAACGAAGCTCTCTATGAGTTCTATGGTTTGATCGCTTTAAGCAGTCAATGGATAGATTCATATCCAAAAAAGGCTATTCGAACCTCAATCGGGTCTCGAAAATTTTTCACCCTTAGTTTTTTCGTCACGTGCATTTTTATGTTAAAACGGGACCACCAAGGCTGGTTTTCGATTTACCATCGCTAGAGAGTGGTGCACCATGGTACTATTCCGTTTCAAGTCCATGCACCCATTTCTACAAGTCGCACGGCACTGTTTTGGCATTTTGGACGGATGTTGCACCTTGCACCGTAGATGTTGCATCCTATGGATACCAATTCTTTGGACGGTCATAACTGTTGGCTCGTTTAGAGTTATGGGAGCCATAACCAGTCAGAATGAAGCTCTCTGTGAGTTATACGGCTTTGACAACTTTAAGCCGTCCATGGATAGTTTCATACCCAAAAAGGCTATCCGAACCTCAAGCGGGCCTCGAAAGTTTTTTACCCTTCATTTTTTTGTCACGTGCATTTTTACGTTAAAACATGATCACCGTGGCTGGTCTTTGACTTACAATCGCTGGAGAGTGGTACACCTTGATACTCTTCCATTTCAAATCCATGCATCCATTTCTAAAAGTTGTACGGCAATGTTTCGACATTTTGGACAGATGTTGCACCTTGCACTGCAGATATTGCACCCTATGGATACCGATTCTTCGGTCGGCCATAACTGTTGGCTCGTTTAGAGTTACGAGAGCCATAACTAGTCAAAACAAAGCTCTCTGTAAGTTCTACGGCTTTGACAGCTTTAAGACATCAATGGATTGTTTCATACCTGAAAAAGGCTATCCGAACCTCAATCGGGTCTCGGAAGTTTTTCACCCTTCGTTTTTTCGTCACGTGCATTTTTTATGTTAAAACTGGATCATGATGAATGATCTTCAATTTACCATCGCCGAAGAGTGGTGCACCATAGTACTATTCCATTTCAAATCCATGCACGCATTTCTACATGACGTACGCCACTGCTTCGGCAATTTTGGCGGATGTTGCACATTGCACCGCAGATGTTGCATCCTATGGATACCGATTCTTCGGACGGCCATAACTATTGGCTTGTTTAGAGTTACGAAGCCATAACCAGTCAAAACAAAGCTCTTTGTGAGTTCTAAGGCTTTGATAGCTTTTAGCCGTCAATGGATAGTTTCATACCCAAAAAAGGCTATCTGAACCTCTATCGGGCCTCGGAAGTTTTTCATCCTTCGTTTTTTGTCACGTGCATTTTTACATTAAAACGGGATCACCGTCACTGATCTTCGATTTACCATCGCTGGAGAGTGGTATACTATGGTACTCTTCCATTTCAAATCCATGCACCCATTTGTATAAGTCATACGACACTGTTTTGGCATTTTGGACGGATGTTGCTCCTTGCACCGTAGATGTTGCACCCTATCGATACCGATTCTTCGGTCGGTCATAACTGTTAGCTCATTTGGAGTTACGAGAGCCATAACCAGTCAAAACAAAGCACTATGTAAGTTCTACGGCTTTGACAATTTTAAGACATCAATGGATAGTTTCATACCTTAAAATGGCTATCTGAACCTCAATCGGGTCTCGGAAGTTTTTCACCCTTCATTTTTTCATCACGTGCATTTTTTATGTTAAAACAGGATCATGGTGGCTGACTTCGATTTACCATCGTCGGAGAGTGGTGCACCATGGTACTGATCCATTTCAATTCCATGCACCCTTTTCTACAAGACGTACGTCACTGTTTCGGCATTTTTGGGGGATGTTGCACATTGCACCGTAGATGTTGCATCCTATGGATACCGATTCTTCGGACGGCCATAACCATTGGCTTGTTTAGAGTTACGGAGCCATAACCAGTCAAAACAAAGCTTTTAACGAGTTCTATGGCTTTGATAGCTTTCAACTGTCAATGGATAGTTTCATACCCAAAAAAGGCTATCCAAACCTCAATCGGGCCTCAGAAGTTTTTCACCTTTTGTTTTTTCGTCACGTGCATTTTTACATTAAAACGGGATCACCGTTGCTAGTCTTTGATTTACCATCGCTGGAGAGTGGTATACTATGGTACTCTTCCATTTCAAATCCATGCAGCCATTTCTACAAGTCGTACGGCACTGTTTTGGCATTTTGGACGAATGTTGCTTCTTGCACCGCAGATGTTGCACCCTATGGATACCGATTCTTCAGTGGACCATAACTGTTGGCTCATATAGAGTTACGAGAGTCATAACCAGTCAAAACAAAGCTCTCTGTGAGTTCTATGACTTTGACAGCTTTAAGACATCAATGGATAGTTTCATACCTAAAAAAGGCTATCCAAACCTCAATCGGGTCTCGGAAGTTTTTCACCCTTCTTTTTTCGTCACGTGCATTTTTTATGTTAAAACAGGATCACGGTGGCTGACCTTCGATTTACCATCGTCGGAGAGTGGTGCACTATGATACTATTCCATCTCAAATCCATGCACCCATTTCTACAAGACGTACGTCACAGTTTCGGCATTTTTGGCAGATGTTGCACATTGCACCACAGATGTTGCATCCTATGGATAGTGATTGTTTGGATGGCCATAACTGTTGGCTTGTATTACGGAGCCATAGCTATTCAAAATGAAGCTCTTTGTGAGTTCTACGGGTTTGATAGCTTTCAGTCGTCAATGGATAATTTCATACCCAAAACAGGCTATTCGAACCTCAATCGTGCCTCGGAAGCTTTTCACCCTTCGGTTTTTTCGTCATGTGCATTTTTCATTAAAACGGGATCACCGTCGCTGGTCTTCGATGTACCATCGCTGGAGAGTGGTATACTATGGTACTCTTCCGTTTCAAATCCATGCACCCATTTCTTAAAGTCGTACGGCACTGTTTTGACATTTTGGATGGATGTAACACCTCGCACTGTAGATGTTGCACCCTATGTATACCGATTCTTCGGTCGGTCATAACTGTTGGCTCGTTTAGAGTTACGAGAGCCATAACCAGTCAAAACAAAGCTCTCTGTGAGTTCTACGGGTTTGACAGCTTTAAGACATCAATGGTTAGTTTCATACCTAAAAAAGGCTATCCGAACCTCAATCGGGTCTCGGAAGTTTTTCACCCTTCGTTTTTTCGTGACTTACATTTTTTATGTTAAAACAGGATCACGGTGGCTGATCTTCAATTTACCATCGTCGGAGAGTGGTGCACCATGGTAATGTTCCGTTTCAAAACCATGCACCCATTTCTACATGGCGTACATCACTGTTTCGGCATTTTTGGTGGATGTGGCACATTGCACTGCAGATGTTGCATCCTATGAACACCGATTCTTCGGACGGCCATAACTGTTGGCTTGTTTAGAGTTACGGAGCCATAGCCAGTCAAAACGATACTCTTTATGAGTTCTACGGCTTTGGTAGCTTTCAGCCGTTAATGGATAGTTTCATACCCAAAAAAGACTATCCGAACCTCAATCGGGCCTCGGAAGTTTTTCATCCTTCGTATTTTCGTCACGTGCATTTTTACATTAATGGGATCACCATCGCTGATCTTCGATTTACCATCGCTGAAGAGTGGTATACTATGGTACTTTTCCATCTCAAATCCATGCTCCCATTTCTACAAGTCATACGACACTGTTTCGGCATTTTGGACGGATGTTGCTCCTCGCACCGCAGATGTTGCACCCTATGGATACCGATTCTTCGGACGGCCATAACTATTGGCTCGTGTAGAGTTACAGGAGCCATTACCAATGGTAACAAATCTCTCTGTGATTTCTATGGTTATGACAGCTTTAACCCTTCAATGGATAGTTTCATACCTAAAAAAGGCTATCTGAACCTTAATCGGGCCTCCGAAGTTTTTCACCCTTCGTTTTTTCATCACGTGCATTTTTACGTTAAAATGGGATCACCGTGGCTGGTCTCTGATTTAGCATCGCTGAAGAATGGTGCACCATAGTACTATTCCATTTCAAATCCATGCACTCATTTTTACAAGTCGTACGGCACTGTTTTGGCATTTTGGTTGGATGTTGCACCGTGCACCGCAGATGTTGCACCCTATGGACACCGATTCTTCGGACGGCCATAACTGTTGACTCATTTAGAGTAACGGGAGCCATAACCAGTCAAAACGGAGCTCTCTGTGAGTTCTACGACTTTGACAGTTTTAAGTCATCAATGGATAGTTTCAATCCCAAAAAAGGCTATCCGAACCTCAATTGGATCTCGGAAGTTTTTCACTCTTCGTTTTTTTATCACGTGCATTTTTACGCTAAAACGAGATCATCGTGGCTGGTCTTCGATTTATCATCATTGGAGATTGGTGCACCATGGTACTGTTCCATTTTAAATCTATGCACCCAATTATGTAAGTCGTACGGCACTTTCGGCATTTTGGACGGATGTTGCACCTTGCACCGCAGATGTTGCATCCTATGCATACTGATTCTTTGAACGACCATAACTATTGGCTCATTTAGAGTTACGGGAGCCATAGGTAGTCAAAACGAAGCTCTCTGTTAGTTCTATGGCTTTGATACCTTTAAGCCGTCAATGGATAGTTTCATACCCAGAAAAGGCTATCCGAACGGGCCTCGGAAGTTTTTCATCCTTCGTTTTTTCGTCACGTGCATTTTTTAGTTAAAACGGGATCACCGTAGCTAGTCTTTGATTTAACATCGCTAGAGAGTGGTGCGCCATGGTACACTTCCATTTCAAACCCATGAACCATTTCTACAAGTCGTATGGTACTGTTTCGGCATTTTGGACGGATGTTGCACCTTGCACCGCAGATGTTGCACCCTATGGGCGACAATTCTTCTGACGGCCATAACTATTGGCTCGTTTAGATTTACGAAATCCATAACCAGTCAAAACAAAGGTCCCTATGAGTTCTACGGCTTTGACAGCTTTAAGCCGTCAATGGATAGTTTCATACCCAAAAAAGGTTATCCGAACCTTAACGAGCCTCGAAAGTTTTTCACCTTTTGTTTTTTCGTCATGTGCATTTTTACGTTAAAACGGGATCACCGTGGCTGGTCTTCGATTTACCATTGCTGGAGAGTGGTGCATCATCATACTCTTTCGTGTCAAATCCATGTACCCATTTCTACAAGTCGTCCGACACTATTTCGGCATTTTGGATGGATGTTGCACCTTGCACCGTAGATGTTGCACCCTATGGACACCGATTCTTCGGACGACCATAACTGTTGGCTCGTTTTGAGTTACAGGAGCCATAATCAGTCAAAATAAATATCTTTATGGGTTCTACGGCTTTGATGGCTTTAAGTCGTCAATGGATAGTTTCATACCCAAAAAAGGCTATCGAAACCTCAATCAGGCCTCCTAAGTTTTTCACCCTTCGTTTTTTCGTCATGTGCATTTTCACGTTTAAACGGGTTCACCGTGGCTGGTCTTCGATTTACCATCGCTAGAGAGTGGTGCACGCAGGGGAATGGAAGTTGATGGCTTTTTTTTATGTGGAGATGGTTATAACAGTTAGGGTGGTGGCACCGTGAAGCAATGCAGTTTTGTCGAGGAAAGCAATGGAGTTTACGGTAGGACTGATGTGACTATAATTGTGCTACTGTAGGAAAGTGAATGTGAATTGTTAGGTTAACTGGAAGATGAAGGTGTACACTGTGGTTTGGAAAACAGTGGCTGTAGATGAGGAAATATGAATTGCTGTATGAAAGTATGGCAATGTATTCAGTGGAGGAAGGGGATTTGCTGTCAGTGGGATGTGGTGACTTGGTCCGGTTAGAGAGGATCGTAGAGGTATTGATGTGCACAATGTATGAGCACAGAAATTAGAATGATATGGTTAATGAAGGTGGCAGGCATGCAGGTGTTGTAGGAATGGTGAAAGTTAGGGGAGAATGGATGTTGTAAGTGCATAGAAGTGATGTTGTGTAGGCAGTAATGATATGCTAGGGAAGTTTTGATATGCCAGGTGATATGGTTGTTCAGAGAGTGGTGGTTATGGGATGAAGATTCTTATTGGCAGCGGCAGATGTAATGTATTATGGTATGTGTTGTGTTGAAGAGTGGTTGGAAATTGGGGTAGAAATTGGTGAAAGTCGCTGCTGGGTTGGACAGTGTTTATGTTCGTACTAATGTAGTCGAAAGTTTTTTGATGATGGAAATGGGCAGTAGTTGGTTGAACTGAATTGGAAGAATAATATTGAAGTGTAGCAGTTTTATGAAGTGGTGGTTGTAACAGTACAAGTTTTGACGTGGCTATGATAGTTTTGAGAAGTGATGATGCATAGTTAGAGAAGCAAGGTGAGTGCAAGTATGTAAGTGCGGTATGCAAGTTGATGGTAGTGGGGAATGTTTGTATGTGCAGTAAAAAATGACAGAGGGTTGTATGAAGTCGGGTGGCAGCACTGTGTAGGGGCAAGTGGAGGAATAAAGAATGCAAAATTGCAAATAGAAAGTACAAATGCAAAATGAAAATTGTAAATGAAAAATGAAATGGATTTTTTTTAAATTGTGTATGTTGATTTTTTTTAATAGAAATGCAAATGTAATTAGAATTAGAAAAAAACACACAAACAAAACGCAAACAAAAACACACAATAATATTTATTTTAAATTTTTTAAAATGCAAGTTAACATACAATAACAAACACACAAAAATCAAACGAAAAATAATTCGAAGAATAGAAAATAAAGCCAAAATAGTTCCTCAGCAATGGCGCCAAAAACTTATTCGTCCCTACTAATCTTCCATCGAATTGGAAAATATCCGATCGAATTTATAATTAAAATTATTGCAAGCACACGGCGTACGATTGTAGCACTTGGCGAGTACGGGTCGATCCATAGGGAATTGTTTAGATTTTAAAATTTCTATTCAATCAAATTAAACCAATATTTGAAAGTGTGATTAGCTGAAAAAATGTAAATAAACTAACAAAAGAAAATCGATAAAAATATGAGAGTAAAAGGCAATTTAGAGATAAATCCACTCTCTTGATCACATAAATCAACACAACATGAAATTATGATCTAGTCTTTTGGTCATTAGTGAATTTAGTTAATGTGTTTATCATAAGTATGACATATTTGTGCTATTATTAGCTCATCATAAGCCATCAATCTATAACACACCCACTAAATCATTTTTTAACTCTCATGAAAATTGACAATGAACTTGAAAATAAAATCTATTCTAAGCATGGCCTATTAACTATTGATTAGAAATATAGACCATCAAATATTGATTTTAAAATCACTTTATTGCCAACATAATATATAGACGAAGAGGTAATTTATATTTTGTATGTTTAAGCATGGCATGTTTGGTGCCAACAATATAAGCTATCAAATTCAAAGCTAAACAACAAATTTTTTTACCACATTCTATCATTTACATTAAGCACAAAAAGAGATCAATAATTATCAAAATGTTGAAGCTATGATTAAGATAGCCTCATTACCCCTAAATTTTGAAGGGGTTTAGCCTCTCATTATCAAAAATTTTAACATTTAACATAAAACAAAAATAAGAGAAAAATGAGAGCAAAGTAAAAAAGGGAACTAATTAAAAACTAAAAGCTAATCTACTTGCATGAATAAAAGATCTAAACTATTGGCATGAAAGGAAATAAGTAAGAAAAGAGAAGAGCATGTATTAAAAAGAGAATGAACTAAAATTGCATATAAAAATTACATAAAAGGAAATGGCTAATAGCCATGAAAAGAAAGAAAAGAGAGCTTTGTTTTATTTTTGATCCTAAACTAAGGAGGCTAAGATAAGATAGAAGAGGTTACATGAACATAAGGGGTATTTACAAATGTATGAAACCTAAATCCATTTTTTTAAAACTACCCAAACTACCCTTGAGGAAATGTGACCACCAAGTTATCATTAGTATGAGATAATCGTCCATTAAGTATGCATGAAACTTTAATCACCATTAGCATGTGCATTAGTTTCTAATTTGTAAACAATGGTAATTGGGTAGGTGGGGTCCTCCATGTTGCATGGTTTGCATTATTTCCATCTTCATTCCTCTGTATTCCCTTGTGCATGCATATTTTTCATGAAGCCTTCATTATATTTCCATTCAAATTCCTACAAATAAAAATAAAATGCCAAGTAAGTTAGTATATGCACAAAAATGACTATTTTGCCCCAATTTGAAGATGAATAAACGATGATTTGAAAATAATTCGAATTTTGGCTTAAACGTGTCAAAATACCCAATATAATCATTTATTTAATTAAAATCGATTAAATATGGATGTAAAATATTGCACATGTACATGCACATCAAGAATATTGGAAAGAGTTTCGAATGTACTTAAAAATGAATAAAGATTCAATATCAAAGGTCACTCCTCCCCATGTTATATAATGATGTATCGATAAGGAGTAATTGAACTTTATTAGACAAAGTACAATTAATTGTGAGTGAAGTTGAGTTAATTTTTTTTATAAGGTTGTGTATTTAAGAGTAGTATACAAGGTTAACATAAGATGGTTGATGTGCATAAAAACATGTGCATAGGAATAGATGTTAATAATTGCAGTCTTGGATCTATTAATAGAATAGGTGATCAGTTGCTTGTGATTAGAAGTGATTTGCTGGTAGATGATGTTTGTACAAATGGAGATGGTGTTAAAATGCTCAATGTCGGTAGTGTTGCTAACAGTAATGTTGCTGGTAGTAATGTAGGAATGAGCATTGTTGTTTATATGCCAAATAAAGATTTCAGATTTAATATTTCAAATGAGTTCTGGAATCACAAGATTGAAGATATGATAAAAACATGTTCAAGGTGATGGACAGTGACCATATGTAGTTGGTAGGATATAGTAATGATATGATAGTAGATGATGTTTACTCAGATGTGGTTGGTGTTGCTCTGCCAGTTGTCAATGGTGGCTCTGATATGGTTTCGATCAGGGATAATATTCACATGGCTGCTGTTAAACTCAAAAATATATTCGATGATACTACTATGTTAGATGTTGGAGTTATTTCCTCAGTTAGCAGTGGCATGGCAGATTGTAATAGTGATATCGAGTTTCGATCAAATAAGGATGATGGTGTTCCTGTATCTCTTGATGATGGCGTGTCTATTATTGATTCCCAATGTGCACATAGATATCAATGTGCACATGTATCTGATCTGGTACACTGTGCAGTAAATGGAGAAGTTCGGCCTGATTTTGTAATTTCTAATGAAGGGGATGTTGAGACAGCGGTCAACTCTTATTATGATAATACAGTTAGCACTACATTTGATGTGTTGAAGGGTGACAATGTGACAGTTGATTTCTCTCTTAATTTTCAAGGCAATGTTTTAACAAATGATAATGTGCGTTTTTCTCATAAGAAGGCATTTCTTAACTCTTCTTCGTCAAGGAGAGGTAGACGTAAGAGGTCTATTATTGTAAGTGGGATTATTCGTCGTACTACCAAGATCAGTGGTAGTCATTCTCCATTTTTGGGTGAGTTACCGGGTTCGAGTGCCATTAGTGGCACTATGAATACTAGCTCAGGTACGTCTTCTATTTTAGGCAGTATGTATTTTTCTTATGCTTTTAGTTGTCTGCCTTCCTCTGAGTTATATCAGTTAGCTAGGGATATCACATTTGTTTTTACCGATGATGAGATAGATATTGCGTACATTAGAAGTAGGGAAATTGAGAGGTCTAGTTATGTTGGTTTATGATGATTATTAGTTGGAATATCAGAAGTCTACACAATTTAAATAAATGTGATAAAATCAAAACATTTTTTAAAGACTATTCTATTGACATTGCACTTTTACAGGAAACTAAAATTGAATGTCCTGATATATTTTTTTATCGAAGGTTATGTGGTTATCATTTTAGGAAATGGATTTGTTTACCTTCTGTTGGTAATCCTAGAGTTACTTATTGGGTGGTGGGATAACTCTGTTAAATTGCTTCAATGTATTTCTAAGTAATTGCATATTATTCTCATCAACCTTAGGAATAATTCTATTTTAAATATATCTAATGTTTATGGGCCAAACTCAAAAATTAGCCATCGGGTTCTATGGAATTTATGTCTAGATTTTGGATCTTTAGCTCCTGGTTCTTGGATTACGGGGATTGATTTCAATGTTATGCGTTTTTTAGGAGAGCGCTCACCATGGAAAGGTTATTTCTCTGCTATGGAGAACTTGACCAATTTATTATTAATTCTGATTTGATTGAAATTCCTCTGTCTAATAGAGAATTCACATGGAGTAATTCTACAGAGTCCCCATCTATGACCCTTCTAGCTAGGTTTTTCGTCAGTGTGAAAATGAGGATAAATTTCCTATTTATAGAGTTTTTAGTTTGCCTTACACTTATTCTGATCATTGTCCTATCATTCTTTCGTGTGATCATCATAGTATTGTTAATAGAACTTTTAAATTTGAAAAAATATGGTTTTTAGAATCTAATTTCTCAAATTTAATTAAAAATAAATGGATTTCAGTGAACTTTTATAATATCAGAAATTCGGATAATTCTGCAAAAAAAATTGTTTTGAAACTTAGGGGTCTTAGGATCTTTCTTAAAAATTGGAGCAAGAATGTTTTTGCTAGTATTAAAACTAAAAAAACATTCTATCCGAAATTCTTAAAATAAACAAGATAGAAGAAACTAGACAATTAAATCTAGGTGAGCATAACGTTCTCACTAATCTTAAAAAAGAGCTTAATTCAATTCTAGGAAAAGAAGAGATTTTGTGAAAACAGAGATCTAGAATTCAATGGATCAATAAAGGTGATAATAATACTTCTTTTTCATAATACGGCTAATGGTAGAAAGCGTAGTAATATGATCAATTCTACTTTTATGAATAACATGGAATTGGTTGATCAAAGGGATCTTAATAAGGCATTTACTGATTATTATAGAGATATGTATGGTAATAAGAATAATATAGAATTAACGTTAGATGAAATGATCTTTATCCTACTGAATCTAGAATTGACCTTTCTGAGTTTGATAATCTTTTTTCTGAAGAGGAAATTTTGAACGTTATTAATAACATGCCTAGTGATAAAGCCCCGGTCCAGATGGGTTCTCTATTTTCTTTTATAAAATATTTTAGGATGTTTTAAAATTAAACTTAGTTAGTATGTTTAATGATTTTTATAATGGTAAATTACAATTAGGAAGATTTAGTTTTGCAAACGTAATCTTATTACATAAAAAAATCGGAGCTAATAATTTAAAAGATTTCAGACCTATTTCTTTAATTAACTATTCTATTAAAATTATTTCAAAAGTTTTAGCTAACAGACTTAGTAAAAGAATGAATGATCTAATAAAAAAATCAGAGCTAATAATTTAAAAGATTTCAAACTTATTTCTTTAATTAACTGTTCTGTTAAAATTATTTCAAAAGTTTTAGCTGATAGACTTACTAAAAGAATGAATGATCTAATTGATTGTTCACAAACTGCTTTCATTGCGAGTAGAAATATTACTGATGATGTGGCTGTTGTTCAAGAATACAATAATAAATGTTGTATGAATAATATTACTTGTGCGATTCTAAAATTGAACTTTGTGAAAGCTTTTGATTTATTGAATAGGGATTTTCTAGTTGATATGTTATTGGCAAGAGGTTTTAGTCACATGTGGATAGGCTGGATTATGACTTTGCTTAAAACTGGTGATTCTAGTATAACTGTTAATGGTATTTTAGGGAATAAAATTCAATCTAAACGTGGTTTAAGGCAAGGTGATCCCTATCGCCTCTTTGGTTTAACTTAGCCGCCGATTTTTTTGCTATGATAATTAAAAAAGCAGTTGGTAATAGATCTTTGAGGATTATTGGTAGTGAAATCTCGCACAATGGTCTCTCTGTTCTTCAATTTGCGGATGATACATTATTATTTACTTCTCATTTGCCTAATCATGTCATTACCCTTAAATTTATCCTATACAGCTTTGAACTTCTTTCAGGGCTTAAAATTAATTTTGATAAAAGTTCCATTTTAGTATTAAATGATGTTGATAAGGTTGAAGGTTTAGTTGCCAATATGCCTAATTGTAAATCTATGACTTTCCCTTTTAATTATCTTGGTTTTTTTGATTAGATGAACTAAACTTAAACATGATGACTGGTTATTTATAATAAAATCGAAAAAAAAAAGAATTTCTAGTTGGAATGTGAGGTTTTTATCGAGAGCGTGTAGATTAGTTCTCATTAACTCTGTTTAATCTGCTATTCCGATCCATTAGATGTCTATGCATCTTTTCCCTGATTGGATAATTAATAAAATTGATAAAATTAGAAGGGACTTTTTATGTAGTGAAGATAATTCTAACAGTAGTATTAAATGTTTAGTTAATTGGCAAACAGATTGTAAATCTAAAAAGAAAGGTGGTTTAGGAGTCATTAACTTACGTAACATGATTTTTCTTTGTTAGGGAAGTGGTTATGGAAATTTGAGGATGTTAATGGTAACTCTATTTGGAAAGAAATCATTTCTAAACATTATTATAATGGTAGTAATAATTTGTACCAAATTTCACCTACTTTTATTAATTAGTTATCCAATTTTTGGAAATCAATTTTAAAATGCAACAACCTTGGTTTTGGTGATTACTTGTGAAATTAAATTATAACGATGATTATAACTTAATAATGGAGGAATAAAATAAATTGGAGATGTAAAATTTATTAAAATAGTTTATTTTAAATAAACGATGGATTTTGGTAAAACAAAAAGGTATTGGGTTGATTTGGTTGGTAATAAATTGTGATTAGTGGAAATATGATGTTTTGGTGGTAAATTAAATAAATAAGTAAAGTAAAAGAATTTAATTCAATATCATTTGTTGTAAATGAATAAATAATGTTGTAAATAAATTTTTCGAAACTTTGTTATGATAATTTGTGATAAAATATACTATTTGTGGAAATAGTGATAAATTGTTGATTTTTGTTAATTTTAATGACGTGTTAAAATTAAGTATGGATAATGTTGTAAATAAAAAAAGTGGAATAATGTTTAAAAATAACATTTGGATGTAAAAATAATGTTAATATGGTTTGCTATGGTTGATTGGATAAGAAATTTTTTTGTGGAAATTTTGATGTTAAAAATATCGTTTTATGAAAATATAATGAAAATTGAGTTAACATAAATTAATTTAGATAAAATTTAACTAAGTATTAACATTAAGACTTATTGGGTAATAGATTCAAGCCCAAACCCATTCTTTAGAATGATCAGAAGAGGATGGTGAGCTCTACGTACATTTCTTCCTGTCATTTTCTTTTCTGGCTTCCTCTATAAAACCTGTAAAGAGAAAAAATGACTACCTTCTGTAATGACATGCAATTCCCTATCCCTTGAGTCAACACTATTCTACATCAATCAACTCAAGATGAACAGAAATACAAACCATTTGGTTTAAAGAAGAAGAGGTAGAAGAAGAAGGTAAAAAGCAACATCAAAATCTAACCATCGCAGCGGAATAAAATATAATAGATAATCACAGATCTTTACACCAAAACAAATACTATATCTGTTTATACATACATCATCAGAGTATACATAACACACAACTGGACAGTAATCATAATCTGTTCTCACAATCTGAATACATAGCGGAATATGTAACACAAACACGGAAGTACGTATCGCCATCTAGCTCGTCTCCTGAGCTCCACAGCATTCTTTCCTGTAATCTATAATACTCGGTCTGACCTGAGCATTATAGTTAAATAACACCCGAGTCAGTCTGGAATACCAGCATGAGAAATCACACTCAACTTGATTATTAAAATTTCAAAATCCTTTGAAAACAAAAGCACCTCGTAAGACCACGCCATAAATAAACATGTCGTGGTTTTACCATACGACAGTTAAACACTTTTTATTAAAATCCTCTGATATTATAATAGGGTCTATTTACAAATACTTATTAAAATATCCAAAATTGTTACATGATTAAATTCCGGCTACTAGCCACAAAGTGGGTAATACAAACAAAAATCGTAAAGGCACGCAGGGAGAATGGATTTCCAACTAATGACTAGGCACTGGGTACCACCTGTCACAGTTGGTGGCCTAGATCACCGTACCGAGGATTGCTCCCAATCCCCTGCAACACAAGACCGGGACTACCCCTTACTGGATAATCTCGAGTAAGATCACCCTACGGTTGGGATCAGCAACCGCACCACTAAGCCGAATAAAAAGGGACATCTAGACAGGAATGACCCCACCCTAATGGGTGCTACCCACCTAGCCTTGCTACATAACCCCTGATTTTCAGTCATTCCCGGTTGATGAGGCTCGAGTCTAAGCGTTACCTTTTTAGATCGTTTCACTTAGAATGCCCATCGTCCACCTGACGATGTTCCGAAAGCATTCATCCATACAAGTCCATCTCAGGTTCGAACGGAACTGAAGGCACTACCCCTACTACATCCATTCTGGAAATCATCCTCAGTATTAGTAGCGACTAGCCATTGCACTTCACCGTTCCATCTTCGACTCGAACACGTTTTTCCATGAAAACGTACAAATCGGATCGAAGTGGTTTTCGAGAAATTAATCCCGATCCCGGTCTCTTCGAAACGATCAGCGCATTGTCCAATATTGATAGTCGGTTATTTAACTATCAATTAACATTCACAACAACCATCAAACATAAATAATTTCTCCAAACTATTTATTAAGCTTAAAATATCTTCGCAAGATTATATTTCCATTTTCAACCCTTTTTGAAAACAGTTTTCAAACCCTACTCTTCTCATGGGATAAATTTCCAACTATTTATTTCCACTGAAAGCACCAAGAACAAAGCTTTAGATTTTTAAAATAATTTAAAAACACTTTATTATAAAATA
This sequence comes from Allium cepa, assembly GCA_030765085.1. Lineage (NCBI taxonomy): Eukaryota > Viridiplantae > Streptophyta > Magnoliopsida > Asparagales > Amaryllidaceae > Allium > Allium cepa. The sequence goes on along the minus strand of CM060929.1, from coordinate 382,288,946 downwards.
TACTTTAACATTTAGACTGAAAACTACTTCAATACTTTATTAAAAATATATACTTTAGGAATATCTAAAATGAGGTTACTTTATAAAATATAAAACTAGATTTTCTTTTTTTAAAACAAATACCAAGCCAACTTTAAATAATTACTGCGATAAAAGATTTGAAAAATACTTACTTTAGGATTTAAACATTTAGAAATAATAAATTTTCTAAACATGCTTTATAAAACGACTTCAAACTTTTTAATTTATACTTAAAAATTTGCTTTGAAAACGTACTTGGCTATCCAGGGAAATACGCTTCCTTTAAAATCCTTTAAAAATAAATCACTATTTATTTTTAAACAAATTTACCCATTCCTTTAATAAATTCCCACCGTGAATTTGTTCTTCCAAATATCCACTGATATAATTACTTCACTTTTATAAACCCGGTTTATAAATTTCATAGTCACATTTTCCTTTAAATTTCTAATTTCAAACACTTAAATCAATTTCCAAATTGATTTCCAATTTACTCCATTTTGAAATATATCTCTTTACTTACTCTTTTTTTTTCGAAATCCATTAGCTCCAGATTTTATTTCTCCATTTTGATTTAAAATCTTTTAACTAAAACATATCATTTTCAGATTTCCAAAATTCCTTCTTTATCCTTTTAAATAAATTTAAACTTTAAATTTTAAAATAAATTCTTTATTCCTTTAATTAATATCACTTAAGTTTTACAATTCATTACTTTCTGTTTATTCAAAATCCCCTTTTTCCCATACTCGAAATTATTTATTAGAATTTTAAAATCACTTTTATTCTTATCCAGTTCATTCTTAAATTTATTCATATTCTCAACGATTATTTTACTTAAAGTTTTACTCTCTTTTTTTCTTTTCAAAAATCCAAATCTTTATATTTTGATAACTCAGTGCACCGAAATATATTCAAGCAAATTATAGCATTCAATATTCCAAAAATAATTCATCACAGAATATCAAACAATCATAACAGAGAATATTAAATAATCTAAATAAATGTTGAAGAATCCAGTTCGATCCCTCCAACATGTTTCCCTGCATCCACAGATGTTAGCACAATACAATAATACCAATTCCACTTTGAGGTGGAATATCACGGTATATGGGATTTATATAATATCATCCGCTATTATGTGGCGCATAGGGTCTCATCCGCTATATAATGTGGGAAATCAATCATTCCAATACATACTATATACTACTATATATAATATATCACATCAAATCAATTCAATCATTCAATCAATTATTTAAATTTAACCATTTAAATTTAAATTAAACCCAGATGAGTGAGATTAACTCACATTTGCCCCTTAAATTTGCAAATCCACTTCATTCTCGATTTGATTCCCCGATTATTGACCTTTGATAATTTTTATTTTTATTTGCAGTCCATTCCAATTCCGACTTGCCTCACAATTTTTAGACCTCGTATAAATTTAACATGGATTAACAACTTATTATCACCAAGATAAATAGCTTAATAAAGTGATAAGCAAATAATCAATAATATGATTAACTTCATAGATTAAATGAACATAAGTAGTAACACCTTCTTCCCTCCAGGTACATACCCCATCGTTCACTCTCCATCAAGGCCATCACGCTCTCCCCCGTCTCGACTTCCAAACAGCGAGCACGACGAAGCCTGGCCAACCCTAATTCAAAACAACACTTTCGAACCCCCCTCAAACCCACTACCAAACCTTGCAGGCGCAACATCCTACCCTCTCGAACCATCATCTTGTCGAGCCTCCGTCCTAAATCCTAGCTCACGCCGCTACTTGACTCCATCGCGACTTCGAAACCACTTCACGACCATCGCCAAAGTTCGCCACCAAGTCGCGACTACTTCGATCACCCATCTTCGAAGTCACCTCTCATGCGCGGCTCCCCTGCTCAACTGGACGAAGCTCGACAAGACTGTCATTCACTCCTACGTTTGAGAGAAGCAGACACCCAATCACATTGTGCTCCCCTAGCCACGACATCGATGAAGACCTTGGCCTATTCAAACGCGATTTCTAATCGCGTGATTTGCTTTGATGATTTTTTTATTGAATTTTTTTTTCTTCGGACATGGATTTGATATTGGAGAGTTAGAGAAGGGATTTTCATGAGTTAATTTGGGAATGGGGGAATGAAGGAAATGAACGAAGTTTTAAATTCTACAGCCACCATTTTTTATATGAGAAACGAGCTTGAAAAGAAAGAAGGGGCGGCCATTATTGATTTCGATTTTCTAAGAAAGAGGAGCATGCGCGAGTTATACGTGAAGGGTATGGCGTGCTTTGGAAGATTGGCCATAGGGTTTTAACTTTTCTTTTTCATTATAACATTTTGTAATTTTCTTTCTAAAGTATCTCGTTTTCGCCAATTAAAATTTAGACCTCCTATTGGGGTGTGCCGCTAGGCGTTTATAATATTATACCCCTATTCCGAACACAATGGAAAAGGTTTCGAGTCCTAATTCGATCATATGAAGAAGATAGCTTTATGGAACCAGTTATTATATTAAATTTTCAATATAAATTTCAGCGCGTTTATATATCGTACGCTCACACAACAACTCCAAATGCTACGAAAATTGAAATCTGACAATAATTCAATATTACGAATTCAATGGAACTGGTTTCGTCGAATTCCGAGACTGCACCTCGGAAGGCTATTTTAAATTATCGATTTAAACGATACGTAACAAAACACTTTCAAATTCAAGTTTAACGCTTTTACTATCTTCAGTGCTATCAGTATAAATTTTACAAGCCTTTAAAATATTTTTAACAGGTTTAAAATTGAAGATTCAATAATTTACCCAATTTAAGTTTATTTATTTTAATAATTAAATTACCCAATAAATGGTGATATTTGAATCCAAGTTAAAAATTAACTTTTAAACATTTAAAATCAATTAAATATTCTGATTTCAAACATTCAAAAATTCCGGGTCGTCGCATTCCTCCCCCCTTAAAAGAATTTCATCCCTGAAATTGCTAGTTAAGAAGAATGATCTGATACCCATTACTATTTTTCAAAACCAAACAGTTTTATCAACTTGCCACAACATATCTTTTATTAAAGGCCCACTATTACTTCAACCAACTTCCTAAAACCTTCCATAGTTTTCAACAACATTATTTACTCCACTTATTCAAATTTAAATTTAATCTATCAAAATTTTCTCAAAAATTTTCTAGCTCTCTAAATTTCCAAAAAATCCATCAGTGTCTCCTTTGCGCTGCTAGCTCGGTACAACTACAAAATGCCTCTACGGGCTCCCAAATTCCAAAAGAAAACAAAAGGCCAAGTGGCTAGATCAAAAACCCAATCAAGTTCCATACAGAAATTTAAACACATACTTTTTTGTCGAGCAATCCAAATTTATCTTCTTAAATCAGAACCAATTTTCCTTTCCCTTTATAATACCTGCACGTCCTACTTAGCAATAATATCCAATCATAGCTTTTAAAATCATTTTACACATTTCCTTACAGAGGTTTTCATATCTACTTTTATTCAAATTAATTTTCCCATTTCCATATGAATTCAATTTATCTTCAACTCTGAATATTGAATTTTATCTTCCATTTATAGCTGATTCATATAATTATTTTAAATTAGTTTCATCTACTAATTTATTTCAATTTCCAATTTGAAATCGTTTTGTCGCTAACAAAAATTTTCAGAAAAAAATTTTAACTCCCAAAATGTTCGAAAAATTTTGGCAGAGTCTCCTTTGTACGGAGGAGCTTTTGCAATTTGACAAGAGATAAATATATATACATCGACCCACCCGGGTGAAAAAATAAAAGCAATTCATATTTTCTGTTTTTATTGCGTAGGCGTACCTTTATTTAGCATTTTTAAACAAGCGGCTTATTTAATTAGCATTTTGCACGATCAAATCCAGCCCAACCGCTTCCCTGAACATGTACTCACTCAACTAAAACATGTAAGTGCTAAATATATGCAATTTACAAGTATTTCACTTATTTTAATATAGCTAACACATAAATTTTACATATAATGCATGTTATGCAATTTCCATAAGCACATACAAGGTTTCGACACTTATTGCAATTGCCTACAACCAATTCTCAAACCATTCCATTCAGTTTAAGTGATTTGCAACTTACTCGCTTATATTTAATTCATTATAAGCAAAACAAACTCAATTTATATTTAATTCCTTCTATTTTAATTCATTCATAACCAATTTATTTAGCTCGACACATTCCATTTCAATTTTATTCCCTTTCAATTTTATTCACGATTCATTCATTTACGTTCCATTTCTTATCCACATTCATTTCATTTGAAACCATTCTATTAAACTTGAAAATTTTCATATCTCTTATTGTCTTTAATTTATTTCAACTTCTTAACAATTTCATTTCTTCTTAACTTGTTGCGACTAAAACTATTCCATTTTCCAACATTATAGCATATGTTCATTTCATTCAACCAACTTCCATTTCTTTTCACAACCAGTTCTATTTCCATCTTTCATTTGATTCTTATTAATCGAGTTCCATTTAAATCAGTTAGCCCATCCATTTAATTTTAATTCACCTTCTCAATTTATCAAAATAATATCCAAGCACATATTTAACTCATTTATACTCGAATTGGATTTTATTTGTAACTCAAATCATTTCTATTATAGTCCAATTCCATTTTATTTTTACAACATCTCCACTTATTTTTAATTCATCAATCCAAGTCGAGTTCTATTAATAATTCGAGTTTATTTCCAAACTTCGTCATTAACTTACAATCCAATTTATTTAACCGAGTTAAATTTTATTAACATACTCTATCAAATAATTTATTTAGCTAATTAGCTTACTTCCAACTTTTAAATCAATATTCAATTTTATTACAAAAAACGTTTCATTAAATTTTCCTGAGTTCAATTCAATTTATTTTTTTATATATAATTCCAGCACTTTTATTTCGGTTTATTTATTCCAGTTTTACATTTTTATAAGCTGCTCACTTATTAATATTCATTTTCTTATCTATTCAAATTAACTAGTTTACTTACTAATTTTATTTAAGCATTTTCACTTCTTTTATAGCTATCGGAGTTTATTTATTCCAATTCAATGCTAACTTTGTTTACAATTATTTATTTACGAATTTCATTCCATTAAATATTATCTATAACTCACTGAATTTTATTTCAATTAAATTTTATTTTCACTTGATTTAAATCCAACCCAATATCATTAAACGTAGTTTAAGTTGACTTCAATTCAACTCTCCTTCATCTATTTAGCTTAAGATAATTCTAATTCAATTAAATTTTATTTCCATCAAATCGCCATCAATTAAATTTTCCCACAATTAGATTTCCCCAAATTAATTTCATTTAACTTTTTCACTTTTAAAATTTTAATTCCAACATTCAAAGCTCATATTTTCCTTCCTTATTTAAAAATCATCTCAACTTTACAAGTTTATAACTTACCTCATCAGGATTTTCAATTCAAATAAGGATTCAGAATTTTTAAACACCCGGCTTTTGGTTTCAAATCATTCGAAATCACCATTATCTCAAAATCACATTTTTCAAAATTTTAAACCAATCCTGGTTTTTGTCCCCAACAAATTTCCTTTGAAATTTAAAAAACAAACCAGTTCTTCTGAATAAATCAGTTTGGCAGCAATCCGTCACTTAGAAACTCAAAAATGAACATCGATGATGCTGCAGTCATCACCGAACTTATTCTCTAGCGACTGAAGTAAGTTCAATGCCATATCCTTTCCCAAAATTTATTTGAAACAATTTCCTTTCAGAAGTACTTTTAAAATAATAATGCTATTATTTGTCTTCAAAACACTTCAAAAAACACTTCCAAAATCTCTGGGGTTTTAAGTTTTCAAATTGGATTTAAATCAAATTTTAACTATAATTCATTTGTATAATTTATGCTCATATAAATTCCCATTTGATTTTACAAGTCATTCAAAAAAAAAATTAAATCTTATTTGATTAAGATATTATCATCCAAACATCTAAGTTATATAACAATTTAAGAAAATATTTCTTTTATATCAAAATTTATTTTAGGGTAAAATTATTTCATTCACCCACCTTTAAAACAATACGGTGCCAATTTGTCGTGTAAGGTGTTTATAAACTCTTCTCGAATAGCAGCCAACTTACTCGATCAGAATTCATATTCCACTCAACCAATAAGTCAACACAATATTAAAGTAATTTATATTCACTAACAAATATGCGCTCATATCTATTAATACGCTCAAACTTATTCTAGAGTACTACGGACTCTATTTTCAATGAGTAATCTCCACCAGAGCCAAGGTTATCACCAACCTAAGCTCTAATACTAACTGTAATGACCCGCAAGTCTGTACCCCTTTAGTCAACACTATTCTACATCAATCAACTCAAGATGAATAGAAATACAAACCATTTGGGTTAAAGAAGAAGAGGTAGAAGAAGAAGATAGAAAACAACACCAGAATCTAACCATCGCAGCGGAATAAAATATAATAGATAATTACAGATCTTTACACCAAAACAAATACAATATCTATTTATACATACATCATCAGAGTATATATAACGCACAACTGGACAGTAATCATAATCTGATCTCACAATCTGAATACATAGCGGAATATGTAATACAAATACGGAAGTACGTATCGCCATCCAGCTCGTCTCCTGAGCTCCACGGCATCCTTTTCTGTAATCTATAATACTCGGTATGACCCGAGCATTATAGTTAAATAACACCCGAGTCAGTCTGGAATACCAGCGTGAGAAATCACACTCAACTTGATTATTGAAGTTTCAAAATCCTTTGAAAACAAAAGCATCTCGTAAGACCATACCACAAATAAACATGTCGTGTTTTTACCTTATGTTAGCTAAACAATTTTTATTAAAATCCTCTGATATTATAATAGGGTCTACTTACAAATACTTATTAAAATAGCCGAAATTGTTACATGATTAAATTCCAGCTACTAGCCACAAAGTGGCTAATACAAACAAAAATCGTAAAGTCACGCAGGAAGAATGGATTTCCAACTAATGACTAGGCACTGGGTACCACCTGTCACAGTACGTGGCCTAGATCACTGTACCGAGGATTACTCCCAATCCCCTGCAACACAAGACCAGGACTACCCCTTACTAGATAATCCCGAGTAAGATAACCCCACGATTGGGATCAGCAACCGCACCACTAAGCCGAATAAAAAGGAACATCTAGACAGGGATTACCTCACCGTAATGGACGCTACCCACCTAGCCTTGCTGCATAACCCCTGATTTTCAGTCATTCCCGTTTGATGAGGCTCGAGGCTAAGCGTTACCTTTTTAGATCGTTTCACTTAGAATGCCCATCGTCCACCTGACGATGTTCCGAAAGCATTCATCCATACAAGTCCGTCCCGGGTTCGAACGGAACCAAAGGCACTACTCCTACTACATCCATTTTGAAAATCATACTCAGGATCAGTAGCGACTAGCCCTTGCACTTCACTGCTCTATCTTCGATTCGAACTCCTTTTTCCACGAAAACGTACAAACCGGATCGAAATGGTTTTCGAGAAATTAATCCCGATCCCGGTCTCTTCGAAACGATCAGCGCATTGTCCAATATTGATAGTCGGTTATTTAACTATCAATTAACATTCGCAACAACCATCTAACATAAATAATTTCTCCAAATTATTTATTAAACTCAAAATATCTTCGCAAGATACATTTCCATTTTCAACCCTTTTTGAAAACGGTTTTCGAACCCTACTCTTCTCAGGGGATAAATTTCCAACTATGTATTTCCACTGAAAGCACCAAGAACAAAGCTTTAGATTTTTAAAATAATTTAAAAACACTTTATTATAAAATATACTTTAACATTTAAATTGAAAACTACTTCAATACTTTATTAAAAATATATACTTTAGGAATATCTAAAATGAGGTTACTTTATAAAATATAAAACTAGATTTTCTTTTTTTAAAACAAATACCAAGCCAACTTTAAATAATTACTGTGATAAAAGATTTGAAAAATACTTACTTTAGGATTTAAACATTTAGAAATAATAAATTTTCTAAACATGCTTTATAAAACGACTTCAAACTTTTTAATTTATACTTAAAAATTTGCTTTGAAAACGTACTTGGCTATCCAAGGAAATACGCTTCCTTTCACATCCTTTAAAAATAAATCACTATTTATTTTTAAAAATTTTTACCCATTCCTTTAATGAATTCCCACCGTGAATTTGTTCTTCCAAATACCCACTGATATAATTACTTCACTTTTATAAACCCAGTTTATAAATTTCATAGTCACATTCTCCTTTAAATTTCCAATTTCAAACACTTAAATCAATTTCCAAATTGATTTCCAATTTACTCCACTTTGAAATAAATCTCTTTACTTACTCGTTTTTTTCCGAAATCCAAACTTGGGATTTTATTTCTCCATTTTGATTTAAAACTTTTAACTGTAACATATCAGTTTCAAGTTTCCAAATTCCTTCTTTATCCTTTTAATAAATTTAAACTTTAAATTTTAAAGTAAATTCTTTATTCCTTTAAATAGTATCACTTAAGTTTTACAATTCATTATTTTCTGTTTATTCAAAATCCCTTTTTTCCCATACGAAATTATTTATTAGAATTTTATAATCACTTTTATTCTTATCCAGTTCATTCTTAAATTTATTCAAATTCTCAACGATTATTTTACTTAAAAATTTACTCTTTTATTTTCTTTTCAAAAATCCAATATTTTATATTTTAATAACTCAGTGTACCGAAATATATTCAAGCAAACCATAGCATTCAATATTCCAAATATAATTCATCACAGAATATCAAATAATCATAACAGAGAATATTAAATAATCTAAATAAATGTTGAGGAATCCAGTTGGATCCCTCCAACCTGTTTCCCTGCATCCACAGATGTTTGCACAATACAATAATACCAATTCCACTTCGAGGTGGAATATCGCGGTATATGAGATTTACATAATATCATTCGCTATTATGCGGCGCATAGGGTCTCATCCACTATGTAATACGGGAAATCAATCATTGCAATATATACTATATGCTACTATATATAATATAGCACATCAAATCAATTCAACCAATTATTTAAATTTAACCATTTAAATTTAAATTAAACCCAGATGAGTGAGATTAACTCATCTTTGCCCCTTAAATTTGCAAATCCACTTCATTCTCGATTTGATTCCACGATTATTGACCTTTGATTATTATTATTTTTATTTGCAATCCATTCCATTTCCGACTTGCCTTACAATTTTTAGACCTCGTATAAATTTAACACGGATTAACAACTTATTATCACCAAGATAAATAGCTTAATTAAGTGATAAGCAAATAATCAATAATATAATTAACTTCATAGAATAAATGAACATAGGTAGTAATACCTTCTTCCCTCCAGGTACATACCCCACCGTTCACTCTCCATCAAGGCCATCACGCTTCCCCCTTCTTGACTTCCAAACAGCGAGCACGACGAAGCCTGGCCAACCCTAATTCGAAACAGCGCTTTCGAACCCCCCTCATACCCAATGTCGAACCTTGCAGGCACAACATCCTACCCACTCCAACCATCACCTTGTCGAGCCTCCGTCCTAAATCCTAGCTCACGCCGCCACTTGACTCCATCGCGACTTCGAAACCACTTCACGACCATCGCCAACATTCGCCACCAAGTCGCGACTACTTCGACCACTCATCCTCAAAGTCACATCTCGTGCGCGGCTCCCCTGCTCAACTGGACGAAGCTCGACAATACTGTCATTCACTCCTACGTTTGAGAGAAGCAGATACCCAATCACATCATGCTCCCCTAGCCACGACATTGACGAAGGGCTTGGCCAATTCAAACGCGATTTTTAATCGCGTGATTTGCTTTGATGATTTTTTTTTTGAATTTTTTTTCTTCGGACATGGATTTGATATTGGAGAGTTAGAGAAGGGATTTTTGTGAGTTAATTTGGGAATGGGGGAAAGAATGAAACGAACAAAATTTTAAATTCTGCAGCCACCATTTTTTTTAATGAGAAACGAGCTCGAAAAGAAAGAGGGGGCGGCCATTATTGATTTCGATTTTCTAAGAAAGAGGAGGATGCGCGAGTTATACGTGAAGGGTATGGCGTGCTTTGGAAGATTAGCCAGAGGATTTTAACTTTTCTTTTTTATTATAATATTTTATAATTTCTTTCTAAAGTATCTCGTTTTCGCCGATTAAAATTTAGAACTCCTATCGAGGTGTGCCGCTAGGCGTTTATAATGTTATACCCCTATTCCGAACGCAATGAAAAAGGTTTCGAGTCCTAATTCGATCGTATGGAGAAGATAGCTTTTTGAAACCGGTTATTATATTAAATTTCAGCACGTTTATATATCGTACGCTCACACAACAACTTCAATGCTACGAAAATTGAAATCCGACAATAATTCACTATTACAGATTCAATGGAACTGGTTTCGTCGAATTCTGAGACTGCGCCTCGGAAGGCTATTTTTAAATATCGATTTAAACGATATATTTTCAAAACTTAACAAAACACTTTCAAATTCAAGTTTAACGCTTTTACTATCTTCAGTGCTATCAATATAAATTTTACAAGCCTTTAAAATATTTATAACAGGCATAAAACCGAAGGTTCAATAATTTACCCAATTTCAGTTTATTTAATTTAATAATTAAATTACCCAATAAATGGTGATATTTGAATTCAAGTTAAAAATTAACTTTTAAATATTTAAAATCAATTAAATATTCCAATTTCAAACATCCAAAAATTTTGGGTCGTCACAACTTCTCTTAACAATTCAAATTTAGCTCCAACTAAAACAAAATAAAAGGGAAAATTTGTGAATTCAAGAGAGCTAACAGGTAATCCATTCAAACCGTAAGATTATTTCACCAATTCCTAGTTCGAGAAACTTTGGTTTACTGTGACTTTGTTTTCTGTATTTGCATGTTTGTTCTTTCTCCATCTCCAGGTATTTAAAGCTTCTCCAAAGCCTAAAGACCACTGCTTGCTATTTAAAATCGCTAAAATCTTATCAAGGTGAGCAGTAACTCACATTTCTAGCCAAATAAAACTGCCTATAAGAAATTTGTTTCAGTTTCTGTGGTGTTTTTGATTTACTGTAAATTGAAATTTGTAGTTTACAGTGAAAAGCTTGTATGGGTTCAATTTTGTGAATCCATATCTCTTTGGTTTCATACCGGAATTGAGTGAAACCTTTTCCGGATAATAGACTATGTTTAGTAGTTGTTGCACAAATTTCATTGCTTGATTCAACGTGGAAGTGCCCGAAATCAGTGCTTAAATTTGAAAACGAAACAGACAAAATTGCCTATAGCATTCGCGACCATCAAGTCGACCCAGACACACTGTGGGTTGATTGTAGGGTCAACCTGAGCAATTTATGGGTCGACCCATGCTTTCTTAGGGTCGACCCGAGTCTTGTAAAGGTCGATCCTTGCTCTTTTATTTTGTCCAAGTCATTTTGTTTTATAAATGTGCACAGTTTTGCTTATTCTGCGTATTCCATTGATTGTTATGACCAATTCTTGCAATATTTTGAAGTGTTTTGAAGAGCTTAAACATATCAATAGGTAAGCCAACATCATTGTTGATCCGTACTTCGGATTGACGTGTTTTTGAGTAGATTTCATATATCCCGATTTTACGGCGTTTTCGGCGATTTTTGATGTTTTCGTGCACGTGTTTTCTAAACCGATTTCGGAATGATTTTTATCATAAAATAGATTTTGAATAAATATTTTATAACATTTATAATTATTTTTGAAGCTATTTAAAATATATATTCTCTATAAGCCATAGTTTCCAAACGATTTCAAAATTATTTCAAAAATAGTTTTCACGAAGCAAAATATTTTCTACATAAAATATACATTTTTGCACTCTTCGAGAGAACGAGGAAGTGATTTAAACGATTTAGTAAAACATTTGGTACGGGTCACATGCGTTTACTTTTTTGGTTAATTCCGGATTCATTATATTGAAGCTATGCACATTTCATGGACCTTCGGGTTGTTTGCCAGTATTGGACCTTCGGTCATTTGGACTTTTTAGGTGTTGGACCTTCGGGTTGTTTGACCTTCGGGTTGTTTGACCTGCGGGTCGTTTGGCCTTCGTATCATTTATAGTAGGAGCCAAATTTGTGATACGGCGCTTGGCGAGCTTCGGCCATTTTGTTGAGCACGTGCATCTTTCGTGATATTTCTTGATTTATTTGTGATTTCCAAATGTTTTCGCCATTTCATGATTATTGGGCTTTTGAGCCATTTGAGGATTTATTATACGGTGATTATATTTTGGAGTTTTGAACTCTTAATCGAGTTCTACATATTGTGATTTGTGGTAGCCATCCTTTGGCCTTTTTGAGATTTGTGATTTCCTATTTAGGAGTTATGGTTGATGGAAGCCATTATAATGGCCATTGTGGATGTCGATGATATGAGGCGATTATTTGTGTCCAATTGATGTTGTTGTTGATCTTGCATCTTTCGAGAAATTTTCATATGATATTTCGATGATACCATCTCACATGAGTAATTGGTGTATGTATGTGTGTGTATGGTGTTGCTTCTTCTCTTTCAAGAAGAAATATTATCATTTATCCCTATACTTCATCTATCTTGTGCTAATCAATTTATTTAAGCTAGACTGACCCGTGTATTTTATATACTCGGATTAGACCGAGTTGTTTCAGGTTAGACACCTACTGTTGATTACCGCTATGCCTATGGATTTTCTTGCTTTCTTTTGGATGTTAGTCATCTTTTGTGTAGCCTTGTAGTTATTTTATGTACTCAGATATGTATATATTCTTTTGACTCGATGTATATATTGTGGTCTATGTACCACCGTTGGTGTATCACTATGTAGTGTACTATGATGTATATATATATATGTGTGTGTGTATATATATATGTATGTATGTATGTATATGTATATGTATGTATATGTGTGACTGTTGTATATATGTATTAATATGTATGTATATGTATATGTATGTATATGTATGTATATGTGTGACCGTTGTAATGTGATCTGTTGTATTTGTTGTTGTTATATTTTGTTGTGATAGATCCATTAGCCACCGTAGATTTGTGTTAAATATTTATTGAGTATGTCGATCCACTTGAGAAAAGTAAAAGAGAAAAGAAAATTAGAGCACTCAATCGACGTATTCAATACTCGTTTAAGACGAATCTTACGGATGTTTGCTCCTAACCAACCCTATTCTCTGCATTAACAGACGGCATTACTATGTAATGCTCTTTGTTAATGTGGGTATCGGGATGGGGCGTCACATAAAATGTCATGAGATTTTTAACTTGGTACAAATACGATTGTACATTCACGAAATAATACTTCTTTTTGACATTATCGTTGGATTTCTTTCATTCCTCTTAGGATAGAACTTAAAGAGCTTTCCGAATTTTGTAACTTTAAGAATGCTTTAATTTTACATGTTTTTTCTCCGTATAACGATCCCCCTTGGAATTTTGATTTTAATAGAATATTAGAAGATACAACTCTTATGCAACTTTTATTGCTTTATGCTAGATTAAATTGATACAATATTTATAATGAAAATGATAATATTAACTGGGAATGGGATAAAGTAAGAAATTTACTTCTAATTTTTTTTTTTAAATTTCTTAATTTCTCAGGCGTGGTTAATGACTCTTTTAAACTTGTTTGGAAAACAAATGTTCCTCCTAAATAAAAATTCATATGTGGTTAATAACGCATGGAAAAATAAATACCATTGAATTTTTAAAAGGAAAAATATGCAAATTGATAATAAATGTTCTGTTTGTAATCTTTATTTTAAAGATATTAAGCATGTGTATTATGATTGCATGGATACTTATTACATTCTGAATAAGACTCTTAAATTTTTTAACTTTAGTCTTACAACTAAAGTTAATGATTGCGATTATTATTGGAATAATTTAAGTTCAAAAGGGAAAATAGAATTTTATTTGATACTTTATTCGTTATAATTTGTTGATATATTTAGTTTTGAGAGAGACCAAAGACTTATTAATAATAATAACAGTCATTTAAATAAATTGGTTTTTATAATATCATCATTTTGTTTTAGATGGACTTCAAATTCTAAATATAGATTAGCTAAAAATAATCATTTCAAGGAATATCTTAATAAGATTGATAATTATATTAAGATATTTAAACATAAGAACAATAATTTTAATATTAATAAATATAGCATTAACGTTTTTTCAAATTTAAATGATAATTTTACAGATTATCACAATGTTTATTTGATCGAAGGAGCATAAAGATAAATTTTAAATTGTTCTCTTTTTTACATCTTTAGTGCGGTTAAGATGTTGTATAATGAGCTTGGATTCTTTCTTAGTCCGTTTCTTATTTTTGTTGCTTTTCCGTCTCATAATTTTAGCTATAGTATAATTACTTTTATTTCTTTAATACACATATGTATATAAATTTCATTTATATAAATATATGTATATTGTTCTTATATTTTTCTTTAGTTCCATTTACAGATACAGGACTAGACCAGAAATAGTGCTAGATTACTATTTGCAGGTCCTCTGGTTTTCTGGTGGCAGAATTATAGCGTGACGCTCTTCCTGGATCTTCCGCGTTCGCAGTGGGGTGTTTTTCCCAGTTCTTCTGTGTCTATGGGGTGACGTTCTTCGTTTTGTATCATTCGCTTTTACAGTGAAGCGCTCTTTCCAATTTTCCACGTGTTCAGAGTGATCATTCTGGATCATCCATATATGCAATGAGGCATTATTTCTGTATTTTCATTATGGGCCATAGATCATCCACATTTTCCAGTTCATCCGTGTCTCTTCTTAGCTGGTGCTATCTATTGATATCATCAGCACTGACTTGTTTCATGATTTTTGGGTACTTCTAACACCTCATTATGGATAGTGGGCTTGTCATAGCTCGATAATGAGGTGTAGTGGACGGTGGCCTTGGCGCAGCTCATTCTAGTTGTACCTAAGTCCTTTTCGTTATTTTTGTATTATGATTAGCTACCTGTCAAGCATGTTGACACCGCCTTTGTTTTTAGTGACACACACACACATGTGTGTTTTCATCTATTTTAGAAGATCACACATTTCTCTCAAAATATCATTGAAATTTATAATTTCTCAAAATGGGTAAACTATTTGTGTCACAATATTCTAAATTTTCAAAGCGATTCAAATGACACAAACCACGTCTCGAATGGATCTCCCACAAAGAAGCTGTTGATCATTTAAAATTCAAGGACTTGTTGATAGTTTGTTAGGTATATATATATAAAGAGATTTTTAGGCTCAGGAAAAAAATTGAAGAAAAATTTAGTTCCTGGGACAAGAAATTTGGTTTTTAGGCTAAAGACACTTTTTAATGTAAATCGCAGAATGATGGTTGTAACTATCATTTTTTGTTTACACAAAAAGTGTCCTTCAGACTAAAAAGCAGACTTATTGTTCTTGAGAATAAAAAAAATATCAACTTCTTCTCCGTTCATGTTTTCCTGATATGTAAAAAATAAATGGGTTTTTACACTAAAGGAAAAGGTTCAAGAAAAATTTAGTCTTTAGAACAAAAAGTTTACTTTTTAGGTCGAAGGACACTTTCTAGTGTAAATCACAAAATGATAGTTGTAACTATCATTTTCTGTTTACACTAAAAAGTGTCATTCAGACTAAAAAGCAAACTTGTTGTCTTTGAGACTAAATTTTTTTGCTTCTTCCTTATGCTTATTTTCCCGTAAAAAAAATAAAATTCAACTGGCACGTAATTATAAATACCGCAAGGACTTTTAGGTCATTTCCTTTTTATCTGCTTCATTTTTACCACTCGTTCCTATTCGTGATCGACATGGTTTTGAGCCCCTCGCTCCACCGCTATAGGCAACAAATGGCCTCGCCGTCACCACTTTTGCACTCAGCGTCCCTATATGAACTTCATCTAGTTCAGTTCCACCCCAGGCGAAGCACAACTTGGCTTTGCATTCATTGTAGCTCACCGCTGGAACTGCCACAGTCCACCACATTTCGAGTCCCAGCAAGCAAAATGCTCAGCTCCTCAAGACGAGGCGCCTGGAACCTTCACCACATCTACGGCGTTCATCTATGTTGGTCAACTCCATGGTCGTCACCTTTGACCGAGAGCCACCATCGACTAGTTCTTTGATGGCCTGGCGACCAACAGCACTCTTCTCCTCTTTGCCCTAATGAAGGCAATCATACTAATATTGTTGACTTCAATAACAATGGCGCAAACTTGAAACCCACGGCTGAACTACTCTTCTCCTCCCTTGGCCATCACCGATCGTCTGAGTGACAACCACTGCCATCATTCTTTTCTCCTCAACGAGATGCATAACACGACTCTTTAGTCGTCACATCAGTGACAACCGTCTAATTATAAAACCTCCTTTTCCGACCACTATATCATCCACCATGAACTTGCCTTTGACCATTTCCACCGGCGTCGCCATCCGAGAATCTGTATTATCATTTTATGGTTTATTCATTGCTATATCAACTAGTTATTCTGATACATTTGGGATAAATTGATAAAGCATGGGTTTAGCTTTGATCATTATAGTTTCTATGGTGGGACTGTTACACGAAGGTGATGAATTAGAGATAATATATTTGTGGATGAATTACGATTACCGTGCTACGCACACAGATGTCACTATAAGATCAGTTAGCATAAGATTAGTCCGCATAAGATGGTGACAAAATCCTATTTTCATGACTTAATTCCACTTATGTTGATTCAGTGTTATGAAAATCTATTTTATTCGGATAAATGGAAAGCCAGTTTTTCTTCTGTGTTTTACGTGAAAGGTCTTTAGATCGGTTAGGTAGTTGATGTTAGCTTAAAGATTGTACAAATTCTCTATATGTATCATGTATGTTGGACTCGTGTAGATGAAGTAGACTGGACGTGCACTCTGTGATGAGCATATATGCCAAAATTAACTCATCCAATAGATACGAATTCTTTAAACCTTCTTCAAATGTAAATAGGCTGTTAAAAATAAAATGAAATTTGAAAACGGACATAATAGGAGCCAAAGATGAATTTACAATAACTACTAAAGATTGAACATGAATAATCTAATAAATATATTAGAAGTTGGATTCCTGCACTAGCCAAGTAAATGTTTAGATTCATAGCTTTGGGCAATAATGGAATATGACGAAACCACTTTACTTTGTCCATGTATAACACCGTTTGGTTTATAGATTAGTGCCAAAATTGAAAAAAGACGCTTTTTGTAAACAAAATAATAACCAAATTTTCAATAAATCAAGAGCAACATCGTATTATACATCCAAACAAACTTGTTTCACCTCCCCTATCGATTTCCCGACATAGGCAAAACAGCTTAACTCAAACCATATATTTTATTCAGGGTGCCTGCTAACCTTCCCCTGCCTGCACAGAAAAGTTGACCAAATTTGTGCTGTAAGTCTGTAATTTCATCAATCTTGATGCAGTCAACAGACATTATACTAGTATAACCCCACAACGGTGAGAAAACCGACAATATTGGAAAAACCGACCGTAAGGTTACAAAATTTCAAAAAGAATATTTGTTATAGATTTTCATTAATTTCAATTAAACATAAAATTGTAAAATATTGGAAAAGCATTAGAATATGGATTTGAATTTGAAACTTTAACATTTAAAAGGATGAATTTTAAATTTTAGTACTAAAATTCAATATATCTATACAATTTCATGCACGATTCCTTGACAATACGAGTACAGCTGACAATAGGAATGATTATTTTTTATTTTTTCTTTACATTTTATTTTCCTTTCTAAATACCGAAGGTCAACATTTTCAACACTAACATACATCCTATCGATTAGTTTTTCGCCTATTAGTTCCCATAATCTTCTCATTGGCATAGACAATAACTTTAAACAAACAATTTAAGATTGAAACCAAAAACAAACAAATATCATCAATGGTTATATCTACACACACCAATACTATCATTAACGCTACTTAAACATGAATTAAAAATAATGGTGCGAAAACACTTTAGAAACCCACTTTGGTCAATTATGCAAAACGGAGAGAAAAATTAGTCAATCGGTGTAACTAACCGATGCCTATATATTTGCCTAAACCCTAAACACCAAACGCTATAGCATCTACTCAATTAATGGCAGACCATATTAGTTGTAATAATGTGAGTGTGACCTAGTATAATTTTATTTATGATTGAATTGGTTTTTTGAATTTAGGATTTTGGTTTATATAATTCTCAAGATGATTGGTTTTGTTTTAATAATGTGAGTATGACTTATATGTATTTTATTTATGAAACCACGGGCATGTGGTGAAATAAAATTGGATGACTGGTTTTGAACTGAAAACTAGCTATCATATGCTAAACAGAACATACAGAGTATTGTTTATCATCACTCTATGAATGAATATATTTACATAAATTAATTATTTCCTTCATGCTATAGGCTCAAAGTTATATATTTATTGATAAGTCTATTACATATAAACAACAATTAGACACATACAAAAACTCAACAATTGATTTTCATTCATATATGCCTTGCATACATTTACTTTTAAATGTGCATAACAATGGCAGAGCATGACATAGTATTAAAATATAAAAGAAACATTCCATAAATAAATCGGCAATAACACAAAGTTAGAGAAAGCATTGTACTTGTTATGGGAAGTATTGTGATAACGCATAGTTTGAAATCAAAATTAGGTCCAAACAATAAGCATAAGTAGACCTGGTTTAAGTACAAAGCAATGAAATAACAGAAAAACAATATACTGAAATGAAAACGTACGTAGAGGATAAGTTAGTGAAGAGCTGGCTTAGAAATGTTTGCCTTCCTTCCTGCATTGCCTCTCCTAATTCACATTGGTAGAGTTTGTGGTGATGTTCGTCACTTCCTGGATGTCCTATTAATAGTGAAGTGTACATTCCTTTTATTTAGCAAATTATACAGCACTAAAGGTGGGTAGTTTTAAACTAAGTGTGGTAGAAGATTGCACTGTATGTGTTAATGTGGAAGAATTGTTTAAACACCTAGCTGTAAAACAAAATTTAGCAGTGATATACAAATACATGGTTACTACTGAAACAGAATATCCATATATTTGTGTGTTGACTTATGGATGTACACAACTACAATAAAATTAGGATTCCTAAATGTGCACGGAAATAAGATGGTTATTTTTTGGGTGTATGCAGTCAGATATTTATATACAAGATAATAAAATCTAAGCAGCAGTTAGAGAAAAATTTATGTTAACATCTAAATAAAAAAATGAATGAAAGATATACATAACTTATTTAAATTTTAGTGATTGTGGAGTTAAAGAGGTGGATGCATACATCATTATGCCTTATCTGGCTCCCTTTATATCTATTGTTGGGATGTTTCATGGAGTAGTTTCCTCAGTATTCATACTTCATTTGTCTTCATCCTACGTCCAAACTATTTTTGTAAGATGGTAAACATTACACGGTACATGCAGGTGTAGATGTAAAGAAGACATTAGTACCTCATTGATCACTTCTGGTTGAGCAGGATTGAGTGTACGCTGGAGTATTTTCAAAAATAGTATTTTGTTCCCATGGAGAAGTACGGTGTAGAATGGTACATTTGTTGCAAATCTAGTTTAAAGTAAAATAAGATCATGGATTATTTTAAACAAAATACAGAGTAATTCATTCACAGTAATAATGTCGATTATTTCAAATATAGTTTGAACATGCTTTAAGTACCTAAGAGAACAGTAGAAGTTTGTGGACCTCCTATATTTTATTATTTCTCCAACCTGCGTATTATTAAATTCAAAATTACAACCAAAATTGGAAACCTACATTAGTGCCAACATTCTTCTCAGAACCAAAATATACCTTACCACTCCATTTTTATTCTTTTTATTATTAGACGGGATGGTGTTTTAGAAAAAATAGTCAAAATATAGCTGCTCTTTATACTAAATGGTATTCTGGTTTAATATTTTGTGGTCAACTTATAGATGCGTAGACATAGATAATTTTACATATTGGTTGTGAGAGTGAAGTAGGATTGTACACGGATTACTACCATTATGGTGCAGTTGATTGCTGAGATGTTTAGAGGTTTGTTCGTGTGTATAACTTGTGATTTTAGCTGATTACTAAGATGGTACAAGGATTACTACCATTATGGCATAGTAAGATACTACAAAATATTAACTAAATAACAATAAAAGATTACAATACATCTGAACAAAAGAATTATGAAAAAAAAGAATTGTAATCTACCAAAATTAGTTAAATAAATTAAGATCAACCAAGGCAATCCAAAAAAATATGGAACAAAATTTTTGCATCGTATAGACATCATTGGACAAATAGACACTAACCTCATGAGTTTGAAAATAGATTGTCATAAGGTTATTACATAGATATAATATTGATTATATAGGTTAAGCTTATCAATAATATTTTAGTATATGGGCTAACAACAATCATGAGCTCAAAAGCTAAAGTTCCGATGTAGACATCTGAAATGATAAAACAATCCTATAATTTTGTAACAAATCGGTTAATCATTCTTCTATGCATGTTTCTTTCTCATAATGATCAAACTAAACGTGATCCGCATTTACTTCATGATCCAAATGCGAATCATGAAAATTATATCATTATATCTTGTACTTAAATTACCGATAAAGACTATTGAACTACAAATAAACTAAAATTAGCATCACGCTGCATTCAGGAAGATGGTTTTTTAATATATAAATTACTGTAGCAGTTCTAAAATTATGTTAGTAACTACCATAATCGGGATAGTTACCGCATGATCAATGTATTGTTGCTGACAATCTTCAGGGCTGACAATCTTCACAACCTGAGTATATTATCATGCACTATAAAAGTTGACCAAGTTAAAATCTAGAAACATAAGAAGAGAAATAAATGATCTATTTGGAGTTAAATATATTTTTTACCTTGAACAACAGCTGTGAATCCATGAACTGTATGGACAGCAACAACCTTACCTTTCTTCTTTTATAGATTTTCATTTAAAAATCGAGCTCTTTCCCCTCGTGAACATTAATTTAGGGCTTTAGGTATCGGCTTCAGACTATTAGCTATCGGCTTCTACCTTCCTTCGACTGTCAAATTCACCCAAATTTGTTACCACGAGGCGATAGTTTGAAGCGAACATTTATTTAGGGCTTTTTGTGAAAAGAGATTGATATAGTACAACTTCCAAAGTTCGACGGTGGTGGTAGATAATCTGACTGTAGAAGCCGAGAGCATTGTGAATTTGGGTGTATTAAGCTGGCTAATGATTGAGCGAATTATTTTTTCGATTTTATTTACGTGAATTCGGGTGAATTCCCTAATTTTGATTTTGTTTTGAATACGGGTTGGATTGGGAGAAGCTAGGTTGAAAACAATTAGAGTTATGGAAAACTACTGCTACATCAGTGGAGAGAAGAGCAAGAGAAAGCAAAAACTGAGAGAAAATTACGGGGACACAATGCGCATGTTTTTGCTTCATACTAATTTGATTAGGTTGCCACATTAAATAATTGAGTTATTTTTGTGAATAGCTGGTTTACTCATCTCTTTCTATTAAGCGCACATATATTTCCAATTGAATCGGGTCTCCGGTAGGTTTGAAAACACATTTTTTCGATTTCGTAACACAAATATATACTTCCAAGCATATAGCAACCTCAGATTTTTAAACACTTTTTCCAATTATGTAATGGAATCAAATATTGTTGTGGTTTGTGGATGCTTAAGCTTAGTAGGTAGAAGTTAGTTTGCAGTTATATTTTATAAATAAAATTTTATCCTTTTCGTATATCTTCGAATAAAGATCGGAATATGAAACAACTATACAAAGAAATGGAAAAAATGCAAAGTCCATAATAACAACGATGGCATGAACCACGTTTATTTAAAAACATATTCGTGTTTTTCAAATTTATTTTCTTTATCTTTCATTTTTTTCCCTCTTCGAATGTACTGTCAGCCTTAAATAAAGCATGTCTTTCCATACAAACTCATTAGTCTTGATAATGTTCATAACATGTTCTTTGTGAGGAAATATTGAATGTTGATTTAAGTCTTAATCAATGATTGAAACAATGCAACGGAGAAATAATCTGTTTTCTGTATTGATTTTGTATTGAACATTACATTAGTGAGCCTCGGTTTGCAATGTACTTACAGCAGTACATTTTGTATATGGGCTGAGTTCGTGGTCCATTATCAAATTACATAATATTGTACATACTCGTGTGTAACTACATAATAATCATTCTGATATTCATTCATTGTCTTTTGTACCTCCCCTCAAACCCAACCAGGGTTAGGGTTTGCGATCTTTCCCAAATATGTTGTCGATGCTTCAATTCTTCAAATTTCTATCTCAATCTTTAAAATCCTGCTTTAGGCATGATTTTGTTGATAATCTCAATCATTGGTTGAGTGATTCTACTTGATTTGCGATAAAATGGCATTGACAATGGTCGGTTTAAGCGTTAATGCTGCAAAATCGTATTTTTAATCTGGTTTTGTAGTCGCAACAACTCTCTGATGATAGTCTAGTGATTGAATCTGAGACTTTGGCTGAACGTTAAATTGCTCCTTGCTTCTTTAACTTTTAGATCTTGCTTCAATCGAAGAAATTCTTCTTTGATAGAGGCTTTGTGGGTATGTCAGCCCTTTGGTAAGTTACTGGTACGTGATTTATGTTGAGATTTCCTTTCATAATTTGCTCTCTGAAAAAGTAAGTCCAACTCCATGTCTTTTGTTCTTAAGTGCAAAACTGGGTTGACTGTGAGTGTAATCGTTCTCGTGTTATCACACCAAATTGTAGCTTTCTTTTGTGTTTTGATTTTTAGCTCACTCAATAGTGATTTGATCCACATAATTTCTGCAGTAGCACTAGCAATGCTTCTGTATTCCACTTCAGTACTAAATCTGAAAATTGTTGATTGTTTCTTTGAACACAATGAAATTGGATTTTGACCTAAAATTACAATAACCTGTTGTAGATCGTTTGTCATCCAAGTCTGTTGCCCAGTCTACATCCGCAAATACTGTGATGTTGATTGTTTTGCTTGATTGTAGAGTTAGACCATGATTCGATGTTCCATTTAGATATTTCAAAATTCTTTTAACGGCTTTCCAGTGTTCATCTAATGAATTTTGCATTGACTTGCCTTATTTACACCGAATGAAATCTTTGGCTTAGTGATGGTTATATTGTAGAGCTCCCACTATACTTCTGTATTGCTTGACATTTGAGATTGGTTCCTCTTTATTTTTGGATAAGTGTAGATTACTCATCATGGGAGTGGGCACTGGATTTGCATTTTCCATTTTGGCCTTCATAAGAATATCGGTAATATACTTTCTTTGACTTAGTTGCATTGTTATGGTTGAAACACTGTTTACTTCTCAGAAAGTAATTCAGATTGCCAAGATCTTTAATAGATAATATTTTGTTCAGCTGCTTTATGATGTTTTTGATTTCTAGTACATTGCTTCCTGTAATTAGAAACCATCAACATGTACCAGTATATATGTAGCTTCATTATCATTAAATTTAGTGAATAGAGAGTTATCTGATTTGGTTGAAGTGTAGCCCATTTTAACCAAAGTTAACTTTAGCTTGTCAAACCAAACACTTAGTGCTTGCTTCAGTCCATAAATTGCTTTGTTCAGCTTGCACACAAGTTCTTTTATGTTGTTTTTTTGAACCCAATTGACTGCTCCATGTACACCTTCTCCTGCAAAACACCATTCAAAAAGGCATTATTTACAACAAGTTGTCTTATGATTCAATTTCTATGCAAGGCAATTGTAAGAATTATTCTAATTAATGTTGGTTTCACAATAGGTGAGAATATTTCATTAAAATCAAATCCATTCTATTGTGAGTACCCTTTTTCCATCAACCTTGCCTTGTACTTAGAAATTGAACCATTAGCATTTCTTTTTAATTTGTAGGTTCATTTGCATCCTATAATATTTTTACCTTTTGATAATGGAACAAGGTTTCGGTTTTGTTTCTTAACAGTGCCTCATATTCTTCATTCACGGCAGCTTTCCACTTTTCATTTTGAATTGCTTGATAGTAATTGCTTGGTTCTTCACTTTCAGTAATTATGTTGTATATTTTTGGCTTTAATGTTCCCTTTTTTTGCTCTTGTGATCAATTTATGACCAGTATTCTCAAGAATGGCTTGTTGAGCAGTTTGATGAGCAGTGTTGATAGTTGAGGTTTATAATTGATCAATAGGTGATTCTAAATCACCAATTGGTTGATTGGATTCAGAATGACTGTTGTCATGTTGTATGATTTGATGTGGGCTTTTAGAATCATTCCTTTAATCATCGCATGTTTTTGAATTGGATGTGACTTGTTGTGGGTATGACATCTGTCGACCAGTTTCATTGGCCTTTTGCTCCACCAAGTCAGAAAATGGTGGTATAGAAAACTTTGCACTGCATATTTTTTGTGAAGTTTTTAGATCTGTATTACTGAATGGGAGTATTTTTCCATTAAATACCACATGTCTTGATATAAATATTTTCCCATTACTATCTATGTATTTGTAACCTTTCTTATTTGCTGCATATCCTAAGAAGTTATATGGTGATGATCTAAATTTTAATTTATGAGCATTGTATGGCGTTAGACAAGGAAAACATAAACACCCAAAAACTTTTAAACCATGATAATCAGGTTTGACACCAAATAGAACATCCACAGGGATTTTAAATTGCAAAACAATTGTTGGTAATCTATTTATTAACTACACACTGGTAGCAAATGTATTGTGCCAAAAATTTTGTGGTAAGGAAGCCTGAGCAAGTAGTGTTAAACCAGTTTCAACAATGTGTCTATGTTTCCTTTCTATCAACCCATTTTTCTCAGAAGTGTAAGGACAAGTTGTTCTATGAATGATTCCTCTCTTTTGAAAATAATCTTTTAGTGGATAAAATTCAGTTCTACTGTAACAACCCGCATATTTATCGATTTTATATTTAAATATTTTATTTAAATATTTTGTCGTTAATCGGATATTTGTCCGAAAAGCTACTTTTTGCAAACGGTCAAATTAGGACTCGAGACCACTTCCATTGAGTTCGAAATGCCGTTTACAACTTTTTTAAGTATAAACATTAATAGGTTTGGAGTTAGTGGAATTTCACTTACTTTTCCCGCTTTGGACTTTGGGTTAGATTAGCCATTATAACTCAAACACACTTCTCTCCTTCTCCTCACTCTTCATAAATTCCTACCAAACACAAATTTTAACATTAATGGTGAGTGGAAAGGGAAATTAGAAACTCCAAGCCTAGGTTTCAACTCCAACTCCATCATTCAACTCCAAATTCAAGGAAAAGCATTGGATTCAAGCTTGTAGTTGCTTCTCCATTCACCTTCAAGCTTTACCTTCATAATTTGGTGAAAAGGTGAGATTTTTATCTCACAATTCTAGTCTATAACTATATTGGACTGTTGGGAATGATTCCCCATCACTTTAGCATGTGCATTTGCATTTGGTTTGGATTGGATTGGCCAAAAACTCCAATTTTTAGTGTTTTTGGTGAAATTCTGCATTTAGATCGTTCTGCCTATGCTAGGTCGTTCGCGTGGAAAAGTTTCGGCCTTCAAGTAGCTCGTTTCTGGCTTTAAATCGTTCTACAGCCTTAGGTCGCTCGGCACTAGGTCGTAGGTTGTGGGGCTTTAGGTCGTAGGTCACTCGGCCATGCTTATTTCGTTAAGTCGCTCGGCACTTAGTGGTTAGGTCGTTGGACCCTTAAGTCGTTACACCACTAGGTCGTTAGGTCGTAGGACCTTAAGTTGTTATGCTCAGTGGTGTTTGGCCGTAACACGTTGGTCTCCTAGGTCGTTTGGCCTTTATATTATTAGGTCGTTCGACCTGTTTTATTTTAACCCCCTTAGCTCGCGCTCCTTTAGGTCGCAGGACCCTTAGGTCGCATCACTATTAGGTCGCATGACCTTATAAACCGTTAGGTCGCAAGACCTTATATCCCGTTAGGTTGCGTGACCTATATACCATTAGGTCGTTAGACCTTATTCTCCAATAGGTCGCTTGCCCCTTTACTTCGATAGGTCGCTCGGCCTTGTCTTCATTTTAGGTCGCGTGTTTCACTAGGCCGTTAGGCCTTTACCTCGTTAGGTCGTAGGTCGCTTGACCTTATTACCTTGTTAGGTCACGAGTCCCTTAAGTCACTCGCCTCTGTTAGGTCGCTCGATCCTATCCTCCCTTAGGTCTTCACTAGGTCGTACCGTTTTGGACGGGGCGCTGCCCTGGACCCCCGCGACCTGACCGGGCAGGTCGAACCCCGTAGCGGGGGTGTTACCCCCGCACCCCCACCTTAGGGGATTGCCACCCCCCGGACCCCCCTCCGTAGGGGATCTTATCTGAAAAACATTCAACAGAACTTGCTTTGTTGAGATGCTGAGTTGATCATTCTTCGAGACAAACTATCTTGGGCTCCTCGGTCGATTTTATGGTATCACGGCCTTACTAAAAAGGCAGGATAACAACTTTAGAAATATGAAGGTTTCAATACTAGTAGTAAATATCAAAACTCTTTCACCAAAACAATTTTAACTCTATTTTACTACAAAGCTCTTTCCTTAAACCGTTTTCCAATCTACTAGTATATACAAACCTTTTCCTTAAAACCTTTTGTGACAATCTTCTAGTGAAGATCTACAGCTTGTTCGTAAAAATTTAAGTTAAGCAAGTGGTTATGGGACATGAAGCTAAACTCATATATTTACTGGCTTGGTGAGATTGACACTACTTGATGATCATGACGATCATTTTTGTGTTTTAGACTAGCAACTGTGCGATGTCTCTTTGTCTGCGAGGGAGACTAGACCCCGCTCTTGTGATGTTTCGCCATCGCATTTGTGTGATGTTTCGCCATCACATATGTGGGGTAGCGCCCCACAGTCTTCGGGCTATTCGTGTGTCAAAATTAATGGCTTGCAACCATGAGATAGCGTCTTGCTTTGTGTTACACGTGTAGGTGAGTTTTCATGCTCCCATTTTGTGAGTTTTCATGCTCCTATATTGTGATTTCTGGATTTCTTGTGTAGTCTTCTGGAATTTGTGCTTTACCTACTTTCATGACTTTCATTGTTATGATTTTCCAGCTTTTATGCTTTGGTGAATTTGTGTGTCATCACTTTTTTTTAGGTGAATTTGGATCTTTTAGAAGATTCTTTTGATATTGTTTGATCTCTTGATGATCTTCATTTACATGCTTATCATAGTATGTCTAGTTCTTGCCATATCTATTGTTTTATATCATGTTACCTGATATTTATAGTTAGATTGATCCGTTTATTATTTTCTTATAAATAATACTCGGGTCAGACCGAGATGTTACAGGGGCTTCTTCTTGACTTCTCCCCCAGGGATTTACTACTCTGACTTTTGGCTGACCATTTAGATTAGCAGTTTTTGTCGTTTACACTTGAGATATAGACTCATAGATGTATTCTTTTGTATAGCACGTGTTGCCATTCTTTTGTGTATGTGGTCCTTTCATGACCACTACTCTGATCTACACTTTCATGTGTTAGTTATATATATTCATATATTTTTCTGCCTTTGTGATATGGATGTCTGTGACTGATTGTGTTATGTTTATTTCTATAATTGCTTTCGAAGATTTATTTATAGCCACCGTGTGATAGCTTTGAGTTTGTATCGGTATGTCGGACTTCCTCCTTAAATGAAATGCATGCTATACTATCTGACATATCGGTGCTCGCACAAAGAAGTTACATGGATGGTCGCTCCTCAACAGCCTTATTCTCCACGCTAGTTGACAGCATTACTCCGTAGTGTCCTTGGCTAGCGTGGGTATTGAGGTGGGGCGTCACATCTACCATCAGTTTGCAAAGTTTTACATGACAGTCGGTTTGGTTTTTAAGCTAAAATGATAGATTGAATTACTACATCATGAGCTTCAGATTTTGATTTGAAGAAATATATCTACACATATCTAGAAAAGGCATCTATGAATGAAATATAATATTTGAAACCATAATCATTGTCAATTGGTGCAGGACCCCATAAATCAATAGTAACTAATTCTAATGGTTTGGTGCAAGTAGTTGTGAAATCTGAAAAAGCAAGTTTGTGACCTTTGCCTGTTTGGCAATATGTGCACCTATACGGCACAGGAATATTTTTATAGGAGATACTATTACTATTCAATATTTGTTTTACAATATTTACATTAGCATGTCCTAATCTACAACGCCACTTATCGAAAGTCTTACAGTTACTTGCTTGAGTTAGTTTAGAATTATTACACCATTTATCTCTATACACTTAATTTCTTACATTGTCAACATTAAACTTGTAAAGTCCTCTACACTCCTTACCCTGTAGAAGAATTTCATTAGTCAGAAGGTCTTTGACTAAACAGTAATTGGGATAAAAATCAAAATATACATGATTATCTTTGACAAATTGTGAGACACTAAGCAAGTTTTTTTCTGATTAACGGTACTCTCAAAAGAATGTTGAGATAAAGTTGTCTTGCACCTTTAATGTAAGCATTACTAGTATGTGTAATGTTAATGGCCTTACCATTTCCCATGTGAATACATTGGTTACCTTTGTATTCTTGATTGCTAAGATTCAAGTTTCCAAGATTGTTGATTACATGATTAATTTCCCCTCAACTTTCATCTTGAGTATCTTCGATCTTAGTAGTGTTTTCTTTCAGACTTTTTGCATCTTGCAGCATGTTAATCATATTTACACTTTGATAGTATTTTTGATTGTTGATTCCTTGCTTGGTTGGAGTGCAGTTAGCATCAAATATGAAATGACATTTATTTGCACTATGATCATACTTTTCACAAATTCGACATCTCAACTTGTTGTTGTTATACCATCTACCACATCTACCTCCGACTCGATGGTCCACCTCTCTGATTTTTATTGTTGTATCCTTTATCTTGATTCTTTGACGCATAATTGGCTGAAAATTCATGAATAATTGGTTTCTTCTACTCAATACTTCCTTTATGAGAAAGAAGAATAGAGTGGTATACTCAATAGAAGGTGTTTTCTCTTTAGATGATATTACTGCCACAATTGCCTCATATTCATCATCTAAACCACTTAAGCTTGACAATACTTGCTCTGAGTCAAACACTTTATGGTCTATTGTAACCAATTGATCACACAGTGTCTTGATTTATTGAGTGCCAAATTCATGTCATTCTTCCTTAAGTTTTGCAGTTATCTTTTATGGTGCAAAACTCTTGCAGCAGATTGAGTGTTGAAAGCTTGCTCTATTAAGTGCCAAATTTTATGTGATGACTTGCACCCAATAAGTTGGGGTAAGATACTTAGGCCGATGGATGATAGCAGCAAAGAACTGATGAGGTGATCTTGTTTTTGGTGATTCAAATAATCTTTGTTGATCATCAGTTTCCCTTCATTGTCAGTAATATATTTTGGTAGTGTAACCAATGTTCCAAGAACACACTCTTCAATATCATATCCTCTAATAGCTGTTTCTATTTGAAATTATCATATTAGATAATTTGATTCATCTAGCTGAATCATAATTAACCGACTTTGTGGTTTTATTATTGCTTTTAACAGATCTTGATTGGCTGATTGTTGAGAAGTTGCAGTTCTTGAATTATTGGGAGAATTTAGTGCACCATTATCATTGCTTCTAGCCATGTTGATGATAGATGATTAAAGAAAAATGAACCGATGATCAGATGAAGAACTTCTATGTTCTGAGATCAGAGAGTAACGGTGCAGCCAGAGAAACAAGATGATAATCTTTTTTGATGGTGATCTCTAGGGGATGCACAGGGGATATAGAAAATGTGTAAGAAAAAAAAAAGAAAATTTACAGTTCTTTATTAAGAAATGTAAATTCAAAGTTCAAGAAGTTTGGGAAAATGTTCCTTCAATGATGATGATATTATGAGAAGAGCAATAGTGCGGCCACCTTCAGATAATGATTGATTTCTGATGAGGATATGACATGACACGCCTTTATGATAAACGTTAGGTTGATGGTTGCTTTGATAACATGATAACAATGCAACAGAGAAATAATCTATTTTCTGTATTGATTTCTATTGAACATTACATTAGTTGGCTTTGGTTTGCAATGTATTTATAGCAGTACATTGTGTTCTATGAATTCGGTAATCGAACTAAGCGACCAGTTCTCCAACCAAAATGAAATGGCCCGCTTAATGTTAGCATCCGCGTAAATCAGGCAAATCCCATATTGGTTATCAGCGAACAATAACAACGGACGGTGACCCAACATGGAATATGACTCTTAGCAGTCGAGCGGCTCATATTCCAACGATCCACCCTCCAACTAGGTCCACCGCTCGCCTTTCCACCTTATCCGCCCACACTTTATGAAGCTCCCCAGGCTTGGCATAGTAAGCCTTGGCCACAGGCGCCTAATCGCCCTGCAAAAGAAGTTTCGCATGCATTATTTCTATGAAAAAACTAGCACATACGGTAATGTTCATATAGCAAAAGCGTCATGGTGCAGTAACCACTCCATGTCTTTGACTGCCACCCTATCAAAGTATCATTGCACAACCACCTTCTGGTCTCATGCCACCTATCCCTGACCAAGTCGTGCTAAAGAATGGACCACCAGTTGGCATCATCTGAAATGTAAGGTCCAACTGGAATCCTAGCTGATGCACATTAGCCAAGTGCCTTAATCAATAGTCTAGAGTGGTTTCTGGACTGTAGCTGCCCCATCTCAGCCATTCAACTTAGATTCCAACAGCTATAAATACATCAAGATGTGCATATTCACAAGGGCTGAACTATACAAGCTCTAAAAACATTTAATTTCTTATTTTTATTTTTGTAATCCAAGCTATTGTAAAAGAAGAAAAGTAATAATAAATTCTATATAATGGACATAAATCAAATTAGATTGAACAATCTTGTGTTTTTTTACATTTTACATACTTTTACTTCCTTGTTTTACATTTTAAGTCAAGGTATTACGAATTACTATGCTAATATCAACTCTTAATCATAAATCAATTATGATTTTGTGTGCTGTCATGGAATGAATGAATGACAATAGGATGATTGCATCAAGATTGCTGATGGTAAATTGTTATTAATTATATATGTAAATGGTCAATGGCTCCATTTTCACTTATAATTTTTACGAGTAGTGCATAATTTGTGAAATCGAAGTTAATGGTACTGAAAAAAAGGAAAAAAACATTTTAAATATGTAAATACACTCATACTCACTTTATAATTATTTTGAGTCTTTATTTTGCCTTCGCTTTGGAGTTTATTTTCTATCGGTTTTGACTGGTTTTGGACGGCTCTATATTTCAGGTGTTATCATAACCCTTGCTTGTATGTTTATTTCACATCGGTTTTTGTTAATTATAAGACCGCTGAAAATGGTGCAATGTAATTTTCATGTCAATTCTCAACTCATTAAATTGGGTGTTTTGAGGGATTATAACTTTTATTTTCCAATTATGTCCGTACTAATTAATTGTAGAGTTAATCTTCATAAAATATAAGGATGTACGTGTAATGTTACTTTAGTGGAAAACTCTCAAAACCAGTGTATGTTAAACTTCCAAGTATGCATTGATCGGTTATAACTACACTTCATGTAAACTAATTAAAACCGCTACAATCATCGATGATCAAAACCGGTACTTTCGAAACCTCTCATGACTGGTATCGCAAAACTTCCAAGCGAAGCCTTGCTAATTATTAAATTCTTTGTGGCTGTTAAAGCCATGACATTATCACTATAATAATTCTATCAGATCAAATAACCATATCATCATTCCAACAAGGCATATTGCAAACGAAAATTATAGGTTATTAAATAAGGTCTCGCTTACACACATAATGAATAAGTAAAATATTTATTTCAATTTCCATTTTCATTTGTATGTAATTTAAACTGCCAATCAGTACATGCAGGAAAGATCATCATCGTCATCATTATTCGAAAAAACCATGTAGATTGAAGGCATGATATTGACATAAAATAAGTGTACAGTTTTAATTATACTTATTACACATGTAGGGAAATTCTTCTCATATTGGGTTTGCGCTTTGTTGCATTTTTTGTCGTCGTGCTACTAAGCCTAAAAGTTCATTTTCATTTATCTACATTAAGTTGTGGTTGATATTTTTACTGATAAGCAAGGAACTATTATTAATTTGGAAATAGGTTTCATTTTTTCTGAGAAAAATGAAATGGGTTTCTATTGTGTTTTTCCTTCTACTTTACAGAAAAAAGGAAATAGATTTCTATTGTTTGCATTACAAAATTTAGCTTTGAAACATAGTTCCCATGTTACCAAATTTTTTATAGCATGTACATGATTAATAGTCCTTTTTATTTAGTACAATTTGTACCTTTCTGATATTAATCACTTTTATATCTTATTAACTAATAAATGCTCGATCATAGATCATGATTGTTTATTTAATTGGTAATTAAACATACATAAGTATTGGGAATTTTATTTGAATACAAATTCGTAATATCAATTCTGATAACTGGTAGATTCTCCTTCATTTTCATCTCGAATGAAAAGATATATATATATACATACATGCATATATATATATATAGTGGTCAATATTTTTTTATTAGTACTTGCTCAAAATTAAGAGAAAAAAAGTTGAGTTGTGATTTTCTAAAATTCATTTTCTTTAAGGAATAGTTTGGCTCACATCCCCGTTAAGTTTTAAAATAGAGAAAACAACCTTCCCAAAATAAACTTGCGTTTTTAGTCCCTGTTTTCAAACCCGCCTACGTCAAAAGAGACAAATACCCTTTATATTTTTAGTATTTCAAACGCGCATAACTTTATGTAGAAACATCGGATCAACATATCGTTTTCATCAAAAAATCATAAATTTTACAATCTTTAAAATGAGATCCATTGTTGATACCAAAAAAAAATCATATTTGCAGTAAGACTGCAACTATTCTGTATATTTGCAGAGAATTTTGCAATTTTGAAAAACATCGATTTTTCTTCAAATGTGAGCAATTATTTCTATAAAATTATAGACTTTTATGTAATTATAGGGAATAATTATAGACTTTAATGTAATTATATGGAATAATTGCAGATTTCTCTACTATTATTCCATATAATCGCCAACTTTTCTGCAATTATTCCGTACACTTGCCATTTCTGCAATTATAGGAAATAATTATCAATTTTTCTTCAAATGTCAACGATTATTCCATATAATTATGGACTTTTATGAAATTATATGGAATAATTATAGTCTTTTCTGCTATTATTCCATATAATTGCAGATTTTTCTGCAATTATTCCATATACTTGTCATTTTCTGCAATTATATGAAATGATCATCAATTTTTCTTTAATGTAGAATTGCAGACTTTTATGCAATTACATGGAATAATTGAAGACATTTATGAAATTCAATGGAATAATTGCAGACTTTTATGCTATTATTTCATATAATTGCAGACTTTTCTACATTGTTCCATATGATTGCATACTTTTACGCAATTTTATCGAATAATTGCAGTAAACTCTGCAATGATTTTAAGTAATCGTAGAAAAGTGCAACTATACCATATAATTGCAGACTTTTTTGCAATTATTGCATATAGTTGCTGAATTGTCTGCAATTGTAGAAAATTTGACTTACCATTGTTTTTACATATGCATAATGTCACTCATTAGGAAGATAATCAAATTTGCGACTTAATAGTGAAAATGGTTTGTTAAGCCTTCATTTCTACAAAAATTATTGCGTTTTAAAGTTTGATAATTAATTGGCTGCAAATTTTAATCATGGATGTGAGAATAACATTTACATATGAAGAACCAACATTCAGCCATGGGGCAGATGAGCATTTTAGGAAAGAAAATTGCAGTATTTGAAAATATGGATGTAATTTATATCTTTTTTTGGAGGACGTTTTGTGTATTATCATTCAGCCATGGGGCAGATGAGCATTTTAGGGAAGAAAATTGCAGTATTTGAAAATATGGATGTAATTTATATCTTTTTTTGGAGGTCGTTTTGTGTATTATATTTGATTTTAGGGATGTGTCCCTTATTTTCAATTTTTAAATGTTACAATGAGTACCTTCTAAAATCTAAGGTACAAATCTAAAATCTCTAGCAGTTGGGTGTCCTACCATGCGGGATAGTGTATATTCGATGAGTTGAGTTGTATTTTCTTATTTATATTAATATTGTATTTTAATTTGTTGGTTAGATAAGTATACGTTGAATATGTACTTATTTATCAAATATACTTCCAATCTTTTCTCATAATACTTAAAAGTGGAAGGACCAAACTAGCACAATAAGACTACAGAATTAAGAAGGGTTTACCTAAGAAAAATACGAGCAGCAATTTTCTTCCATGCATCAACAAACACAGGCAACACATGTAAGTTTTTTGAACTTTGCGAAGTCAGAGGTATATCATGGAAATAACTAATGAAATCAAATATGCATCGTGAAAGATTCAAGTGTAAAAGAACATAAAATAAATATGAATGTAGTAGATTGATAAAATATTGTACAAAAAATATATTAAAAAAATCACCGTATTGTACTAAACACACGTGTGGTAATTTTTGTTTTGTTTTATTTCATGATTTCCGTTTTAAAGGTTCTGAATTAAAACAGTTTCAAGAACACGATGCGTAGCAAATAAGCGATGATAAATCATGTGATGAATGCTGGAGCATTGGAACAACTTATCTTTACTAGATGACCAATAGATCATATAGCATACATATAAATTGCATGAACTATATTTTGCATTACCAATAAACCATATGCATGTGTCTGTGAATCAATATTTTGCTTAACCACCAAACCTTATACATATGTATGTGTTAATCAAATGTTGCATACACATAGTTTTTATGTCTTTACTAAAATGATTCACCGTTGAAGCAACACATCAAAGATATGACAGCAACGATCCAATTAAACATTCATATCCAGCTTTGATTGCATTTTCTATGACATGTCCATCGTCATGCGTACCGGTTATTATTAAACCAAACTGAAGGCCATGGCTTTGGGCATTATCGATTGTGAAATCAATCTTTGTAACTCTATGGATAATAACAATAAAATCTCTAATTCAAATTAACACACACTGCTAAATCCATAGAGTAATCACTATGAATCTCTATGTGTCGAATTTTGGCGACACTATATGAAGAATTGAAAAAGGTCGAAAGTAGCCTTATAACGGTGAAAAAGGTTAGCAAATCGGATCTCGAAGGAGGAATATACGGTGAAATAAGTGAGCGTTGTGGCCAGCATCAGACGACAGACGTATGTGACTTCAGGGTTTTGAAACCCGAGACTTAAGACAGACATCTATCACTTTGGGATAGACGTCTGTGGTTTCAGGAGAATTTTCCCAAAACATATGACGGATATCTGACATAAAGTGACAAATGTATGTGACATTTTTCATCCTATTTTCAGCTCGGGTTTTGGTGTGAAAAATTATGATTTTTGAATGGGAAATTCTATAATTTTTTTCTAGGTTTTCTACTATCCTATATAAGCTATTTTCAGAATTATGTGACAGGAGGAGATTAATGGTTTAATCTGGGGTTTATCCTCCATTAATTAGGGTTTATCTAAACCTAATTTTCTTTAATTCTCTTCTCCAAATCAATTCTATTAGAATTTTGATTATCGTAATCAATCTCTTATACTCTTCTCATTGGTATTAATAAAGGTTCTCCTCTCAAAGTGGATGTATGCTAATAAGACGGTAGTGGAACCACTATAAATCGGTATGTGATTTAATTTATCGTTGTTTCTTTGATTATCTATTGCTTGTTTGGAGATTATAATTGGTTTTGAATTAGATTAAGATACCAATTAGTTTTTTTTTGCACTTCTCACCACGATCTCATTTTTCTACTGTGCTTTGAGGTTTAGATTTGAGCGGTCTCGAGTTATAATTCCCACAACATTTGGTATCAGAGTTTTTGGTGTTGGTAGGTGGTTTTAAAAATGCCAGAATTAGATAATATCACAGGAAGTTCCTCAACGGTTAATCCAAGTGGTGTAGTGCCTTATGTACGTGGATCATACGTGGCTTCAGAATCACAATTGGTTATAGACAAGTGAAATGACAATAATGAATTTGAAAAGTGGTAGTGGAAGAAGAGAGCGGTTCTAAGGAGGAATCTAGTGCATCAGATAGTGTTTGACAAACATTTTTTTTGGTAGACATCTCAGATGTTGAGAGAGAGGAAATGAGAGAGTGAGTATTCACTACATTTCAACTTGCTATGGAGGAGAATGTTATCTCCGAAATTAGTGGTGAGACTACTATTAAGCATATTTGGGACAAGTTGGAGGAGTTGTATATGATAAAGTCACTAACTAATCGTTTGATCTTGTTGCGAATGCTTTTCACCTATAAGATAAAGGAAGGTACTTTGTTTAAGGTGCACTTGAATACCTTTTGATGATTTGCTAATGAAGATGAAGGTGGTAGATTTGAAGATTGAGGAAGAACAAAAGGCGCTGATATTATTGTGTTCTTTACCAGACCATTATATGGGTTTATCAAATAGTTTAATCTATAACCGGGATACTTTAACTCTATATGATGTCAAAATGGGTCTTCTTAGCGAGAAGTTGCGGGATTAAATGTAAGAGTTGGATGATGAAAGTAGTAGTGCTAGTAGTGGTCACAATTTATTTATGGAGAAGGAGAGATATGCGAAGAAGGAGAATCATGGACGTTATAAATCAAGGAACCCCCGTTGGAGAGTAAAGTTGAAGAAAAGAAAAGGTAAGCGTTATATTTGTAAGAAGCTGGTCATTAGAAGAATGATTGTCCGGATAAGAAGAAGACAAAAAGGAAGTGGCATCTTCACTTGTAGCGGTGGGGAGTGAAGTTGATGAGGGAGATGTAGATGTGTTAGCAGTAGTAGCATCAGATGTTTCGAGTAGTGAATGGGTGCTCGATTCGGGGGCATTTTATCATATGACGCCAAATAGGAATTGTTTTTCTTCTTATATCGACAAAGAAGAAAATTTAATTGTTATGGGTAATGGTGTTATTTGTAAGTCGAAAGGCATTGGCTTCGTGCAAATTCAGATGTTTGATAGAGTGGTTCATACTCTCACTAACGTATGTTATGTTCTAGAACTTTGGTAATCTCTTATCTCTTTGGGGGCAGCTGGATTATTTAGGTTGTAAGTTCACTATTGAGAGTGATAGCTTGCGGGTTCCAAAGGGTGCGCTTGTGATGATGAAGGTTGCTAGGACTCATGGTGTTCACTTGCTTCAAGGAGTGACTATAGAAGGTGAAACTTGTATGGGAGTTGATAGTTCTCGTGACTTGGATATGACTAGGTTACGGCATTCGAGGTTAGGTCATGTCTCGAAGATGAGTTTGGATATTTTTCGTAAGAGGGAGATGATCGATGGAGAGAGTTTCAAAAAAATAGAATTTTACGAGGAATGTGTCATAGGCAAGCAAATAAAGTTTCATTGGATGAAGAAAAACATGATTTGAGAAGGGTTCTTGAGTATGTTCACATGGATGTTTGGGGACCGACGCCGGTAGCTTCTTTGGAAGGAGCTCGCTATTATATTTTCTTTATTGATGATTTTTCTCGAATGGTATGGGTGTATGTAATGAAGGCCAAGTCGGAGGTATTTGCAAAGTTAGAAGCATGGAAAGTTCTTGTTGAGAATGAAAGTGGCAAGATTTTAAGGTCCGACAATGGCGGATAGTATGCTTCCGGAGAATTCATGGAGTTTTGTAAGTATTATGGTATTCGAAGGCATTTTACTACACCAGGAGATCCGCTGTTGAATGGTATTGTGGAGAGGATCAACCGTACTCTACTTGAAAAAGCTGGATGCTTGAAATTGACCTAGGGTTTGTCTAAGGGATTTTGAGCCCAAGCTTTTTTAACCGTGGTACGTATTATTAATCAAATTT
The DNA here is from genome assembly GCA_030765085.1 of Allium cepa. Taxonomy (NCBI): domain Eukaryota; kingdom Viridiplantae; phylum Streptophyta; class Magnoliopsida; order Asparagales; family Amaryllidaceae; genus Allium; species Allium cepa. Next base: position 382,250,733 of record CM060929.1, on the reverse strand, counting down.
CGTACTCGGCTATTAGTAACAAAATTCCAGAGGAAGTGTGGAAGGAAAAGAGAATTTACTTGAGTTATCTTCTGTGTTTGGTACTCCGGTTATGTGCATGATCCGAAAATTGATAAGCCTTGAGCCTAGAGCTTTCAAGGGGATTTTTCTTGGCTATACGGATGGAGTAAAAGGCTATTGGTTATGGAATCTGGAAACAAAGAAGGTTATGAATTCTCGTCATGTTACTTTTGATGAATCGGCTTTGTTCAAGGAGAATGAGAGCTCATTAGATGTTACAAAATTGGTTCATGGTGAATCAAAGGATAAAGAAATTATTCCCACGTTTTATTCAAGTAGTAGAGTAGTAGGAGATGTTTGTGAGGAGGAAGCGATGGATGTTACATCACATGGTCCATAGGGTTCCTCTAGTTGTGTTGGTGTTGTACATGATTCTAGAGAGGATTTAGTTCAAGGTACAATTGAAAAGAGTTTGGGTGATGGAATTACTAGTCGTTGGGTCTTCGTGCTATAAGGCCACCCGATAGATATGGTGATTGAAACTATCTTAGCTTTTATAATAATTTGGACTATGCTTTTCATGTAGTTCAAGATGAGCCGATGGACCTTTGATGATGTCATGGAGTCGAGTGATAACTAGAAGTGGATCTGTGTCATGGAGAAAGAGATACAATCATTGTAGAAGAATCAAACTTGGGATTTGTTTCCACTTCCTAAAGAAAACCGTGCTATTGGGTGCAAATGGATATACAAGGTGAAGGATGATGAGATAAACAAAGCTAGATTAGTGGTTAAGGGGTTTGCACAAAGGAAGGGAAAAGAGTATGATAAGATATTCGCATCGGTTGTGCGCCATACTTCAATTCGGATATTACGTGCTATTGTTGTCATTCATGACTTGGAGTTGGAGCAACTTGATGTGAAAACTGCCTTGTTGCATGGTGACTTAGATGAAGACATCTACATGGAGCAACCAGAAGGTTTTGTTGTAGATGGTAAGTCAAATTTGGTTTGCAAGTTAAAGAAATCACTATATGGTTTAAAGCAATCACCTAGACAATGGTACAAGAGATTTGATCATTTTATGCTTGAAAATGGTTTTGATAGAAGTATCAAGGATGCTTGTGTATATTTTAAGAAGTTGAAAAATGATCGTTAGGTGTATTTACTTTTGTATGTGGACGACATGCTCATTGCTTCTAAGGATAAGAATGAAATCAACAAGTTAAAACTGAGTTTGAAATTGAAGTTCGAAATGAAGGATCTTGGAAAAGCAAAGATGATATGGGCATGGAAATAGAGAGAGATCGAAAATGTTTTGAGTTGAAATTGACTCAAAAGGAGTATATAGAGAAAGTGTTTTGCCGGTTTAGCATGGAGAATGTAAAGGCATCAAATACACCTTCACCTTTGCCTATGAAATTTTCGAGTAAAGGATCACCAATCTTGAAGAAAGACAAGGTTTATATAGCAAAGGTGCTATATGCTAGTACGGTTGGAAGTCTAATGTATGCTATGGTGTGTACAAGGCCCATTATTGTAAATGTCGTCGGGATGGTTAGTCGGTATATGGCTAATCCAAAAAAATCGCATTGGAAAGCTATGAAGCATATATTGAGATACCTTAGAGGTATGTCATCTCATGGTCTTGTTTTTTGCGGTAGTTAAGGAATGAATTGCAAGTTGGTTGGTTATTGTGATTCGAACTACGCCGATGATAGGGATCGAAAACAATCAACTTCTGGATATGTCTTCATGCTTAGTGGTACGACCATAAGTTGGAGATCGATATTGCATACCGTAGTTGTTTTATCCAATACGGAGGCGGAGTTGATAGCTGCGATTGAGGCGACATAGGAGGCACTTTATTTGAGGCAATTGTTGTGTGATTTGGGATGCGAGCACGATAGTGCTGATGTTCGATGTGATAACCAAAGTGTTATTCACTTGGTGGAGAATTTGGTATTTAGCTTACGGACTAAACTATTGAAGTGAGAGAGTCATTTCTAGTAGCCATGGATGTAGATAAGTAAATGTATCTTTGGAAAGTGCACACAAATGATAGCGTGACGGATATGTTCACTAAGGCATTGTCGGATGGAAAGTTCGAGCATTGCTCGAACTTGATTCGCTCGTTGAAGTGCTTGGTGTCACGGGGTGACAAAGTTTGGGTGTGGGGTGAAATAGAGGGCTATGCGGTAGGATCGTGTAATATAGAATAATGAAATAGTCTAGGTAGATAAAGTAGGTAAATGCAAGGAGACACCAAGACTTTTATACTGGTTCGGACCTCTCGTCCTACGTCCAGTCCCTAAGCTCCTCTTAGGAATTTCACTAACTAACACCCTCACTTCACCCGGAGGAATAGGTTTACAACTTACCCGAACAACCGAACGGGATTTCTTGCCTCAACTACCGAAGAGGACTTCAACTCAATTACTAAAATACAATATTCGAATTGTTGTGTTCTTGTCAACACTAATGAGTCTAATGTAGTACAATATTCCTATAATCTTATCCTCGAGAGTATGCAATGTGTTTGTGAAGATTTAGGAAATGTGAATTGCTATGAATCAAAAGAATGTTATAAACAAAAACAGTGATTCAAGCAATAGATTGGTGATTGCTTTGAGAATATCTAGAGAATATGAACAAGAGAATAGTAAGATTAAAGCAAGAGAATTCGGCGAATTAAATGATGTTAGAATCATGTATATATACTTGTAGAAGAGGTGCATAAGTTGTCAAAGGTTGCAAACAAGAGATGCTTCCATTTCCATTGATGAATGGTTGCAACTCTTGGGAAGAAGAGGTGTCTTTTCAGAGAAAATTCGCAGGTTTAAATTCAGTCGACTGAGCAGGAGATTCAGTCGACTGAAAATACGAAGAAAAATTTTCAGGAATAATTTCAGTCGACTGCACAGGTAATTCAGTCGACTGAATCTGTGCAATTTTGTATATGTGTACAGTTTCAGTCGACTGGCCATGTCTGTTCAGTCGACTGAAGTATAAAAGTATGCACAGTGAACATGTGAATGAAGTTTTTATGAATGTGTTCTAATGTTCGTGCAAATCTCTTGAGGATAGATTTTAACAAATAATCTAGACTATGACACATAGAAAAATCATACTAATGTTTATACTTTGGTCTTCATCTATCTTCTTCTAGCTTTTGCATTCTCTTCCTATTTGTTGAACCTCATTGTCATTGATCAAAATCTTCGTGTATCAACATTCTCCCCCTTTTTGATTGATGACAATACTATTCTAGAGATGTATATACTTACTTTCTCCCCCTGAATGTATGCACTATCTTTTCTACAAAACAAAGTTAGTACCATAGATTTTCTCCCCCTTTGTCATCGACAAAAAGGAAGAACTAATAGCAGTAATAATGTATCAAAACAATCACTAAATCATAGAGCATGAATTAAGAGAAATAAAAATGTTATGACAGACAAGCATAAAATGGCTATTTATACAAGCAGTAGAAAGTTTTTAAAAATAGACATCAAAACAACAAAATCACTCATCCTTATCCCAGTCATATGAACCTTCCCTTCCAGTTGGTTCACGTATGACGGGTCCTCCTATTGGTGGTCTAGGTGCTCTTCCTCCTTGGCCACAACTAGCTCCGCTTGCGCTGCTACTTGTATGCTCTTCGGATGTCGTCCATGTAAACGTGGGTGCCAGACGTTTGCCGCGAGATGTTGAAGCAGTAGTGGTGCTTGAGCATGAGATTGCATCCCAAAGCTTGTTGAAGAATCCTTTGATTTTATCAAGCTTATGATCTACCTTTTTAAGACGAGTGTCAAGGATTTGTTGATTTCTTGACAATATCCCCAAGGATTGGTTGGTAGTGAAGCTTGGGTCAACAAGACGAATTTCATCATCTTGCTCGAGATGTTCTTCATGGCGAGGTTGAGGAGGTTGTTGTTGTTGTTGTTCTTGATGCCTTGCTTCCCATTCGGCAAGTGATATTATACGAGGAGGTCGAGATGGAAGTTGCATTAGGCTTATGGTCCGATGGTTAATCTGATGGACCATTGTATTCTCTGATTCAGGTAATGGCGTATCGACATTTAGGAGAAGTCGCATGATGTACTCTCCAAAGTAAATAGTGTGCATTTTGCCATTGTTGAAAGTGAGAAACTCATCAAGAATAAGCTATACCCAATTAACTTGTATATTGCCAAAAATGGCATATAGTGCTCGATAGTTATTTTGGTAGACAATTTCGTACGATCCCGTACGAGGTGTAATTGTTCTCATTAGGGCTTTATGGAGAATTCTCACCATAGGTCGAAGGGAGGTGGACTTAAAATCCCTAAAGTTGATATTATCCTCCATAAATCGATGGTTGATGTTGTCACGAATGTGTGGATTGAATTCTATCTCCTCGAGCTTTCTTCCAACATTTGGGGACTCTAAAATGTGTGCTATTCTATCCAAGGAGAACCAAACTTTCTTTCCACACACCATACTCCAAACACTATTGTTTGGATTTCTTGGAGTTTGGTGTCCAAGATTAAGATTAGCATAAAATAATTTTACCATTACATGATTAATGGCATGATCATTTCTTTTCAAATCTAGAAGTGGAGTCAAACCTGCCGGATCTGTTAATGCTTGAAGGTTGTAGATTTGAAAGCTTTGAAAATCAACGAAAGAATGCTCAAAAATTCGAGAATTCTTCATCTTGTTCCATCGAGTGACAGCGGTTCCATCATAAAGCCATTGTGCTATTTGAGCATCAATTGGCTCGGAGGATGAAGAAGATGAGGCTCTTGATCTTTTTGGTGCCATTTTGGTGAGAATTGATTTGATATTGAGGAATTTGAAAGCTAGGGTTTCGAATAAATTTGGGGAAGAAGGTTTGTAGAAGGTAAAAGTGAATAGGTATGGTAATTTTTGGTGGTTAAAAGGGGAAATTTGGCCTGGGAAGCAGCGTTCAGTCGACTGAATATTCTGTTCAGTCGACTGAATCAAAGGCCGAAGTGTTCTGTGATAGATTCAGTCGACTGAGCAGTACATTCAGTCGACTGAATTTTGTTGCTGAAATTTTCTGCTGAATTTTCAGTCGACTGTGCAGATATTTCCAGTCGACTGAACTTTTCATATATTATTTTCTGTCATATTTTCAGTCGACTAAGCAGAGGAATTCAGTCGACTGAAACATGCAATGTTGTTGTTTCAGTTAATTGTTGAAATTAAACCAATTATTTAAAGGAATAGTTATAAAAATATTGGTATAAATATTTCAAAATTCAACTATTTCTTTTGGGATGGACTTGGAGTCTTCTTTCCTTCATTCTTCATGTAATTTATATCCCATGAATTTGGACTATATTGAGGAGTCTTAGGAGATATCCAAGGATTCACAGGATCAACTGGTGTACGATAAGATGAAGATGGATCAAGTGAGCTAATAGGGCGAGGTAGGGGTTCAGCCACTTCGTTTTTCCTTGATCCACAGAAGCGTAAAACGATTTGTTCTAGAAAACTCAAACGTCTTGCCGTAACTTTTTGCTCGAAGTATAGCTCTCGTTGAAGATCTATTTGTTGTTGTTGAAAGTGATGAATTTCATCAATCTTTCTTTTTGCGTTAGGGGAAATAAATAGTCCTCGTTTTGCCTTTTTAGATTCTGGTGTGAAACCAGTACGATAATTTTCCCATTTGTAAACCGGCTCATATGCTGGTGTTGGTGTGGGAAGTTTTGGCGATGTTGGAGTGTTATCAACTGACGAGGTGATATTGATTGGAGAGAAATAGTTGTTTGACGACATTTTGTATTGAAATTTGATTAAGCTTTTAATTGTAAGATCGAGATGTGAAAAAAATAAATTTTTTTGAGTTTATTTATAGTCGAGCTTTACTAAATAACTAAAGGTTATAATTTATTTTAAAATTTGTAACCGCATAATGATTTAGTGGTTAGGAGAATGTTGATAGAAAAGTATGGTTCATATTAATAATTCAGTTTTAAAAACGTGTGGTTTAAAAATTACATAATGTAACATATAACATTTCTGAAAAATATTGTATATTTTCATTCAGTCGACTGAACAGATTTTTTTAGTCGACTGAAATGATTAAATATTTTAAAATTATATTTAATTGATATCTTTAAAGGATATTATACCTAATTCTCGTCGAATTTTTATAAAGGAGTTTTCTAATAGAGGTTTAGTAAATATATCGCCAATTTGATTTTCGATAGAAATATGTTCTAAATTAATTATTCCTTTTTCGATATTGTCTCGTAAAAAATGGTGGCGAATATCTATATGTTTTGTACGAGAATGATTAACAGGATTTTTAGGTAAGTTTATGGTACTTGTATTATCACAATATATTGTAGAATTTGTTCAATTTATATTAAAATCTTTAAGTGTTTGTTGCATATATATAACTTGTGTGCAAGCTAAAGCAGCTGATATATACTCTGCTTCGCATGTGGAAAGTGAGACACAATTTTGTTTCTTACTAAACCAAGACACAAGTGATTTTCCAATGAAATGACAAGTACCACTTGTACTTTTTCTATCCGTTCGGGATCCACCAAAATCAGCATCACTGAATGATACTAACTCAAACGAACATTCCTTTGGATAGAAAAGACCGAAATCTTTAGTTTGGTTAAGATATCGCATTATTCATTTTACTGCTCTTAAGTGTGAATCTTTAGGATCGGATTGAAAACGTGCACATAAACAAACACTCATTATTATGTCAGGTCTACTAGCGGTTAAATAGAGCAAAGAACCTATCATACTTCTAAACAATTTTTGATCTACACTTTTGCCATTTTCATCTCGATCGAGATGTGCAGTGGTACTCATAGGAGTAGGTTTAGCAGAAGTGTTTTCCATACCAAATCGTTTTATTAAATTATCACAATATTTTTCTTGGTTTATAAAAATTCCATTTGTTAATTGTTTGATTTGAAGTCCGAGAAAATATGATAGTTCTCCCATATGAGACATTTCGAACTCATTAGTCATTATATCTGAAAATTCTTTACACAACTTTTCATTTGTTGAACCAAAAATAATATCATCTACATATATTTGAATTATTAAAATATCTTTGGCAGTATTTTTAATAAAAAGTGTTTGACCTACTTTTCCAATTTTAAATCCTGAGTTTAATAAATAACTTTTAAGTCTTTCATACCAAGCACGAGGAGCTTGTTTAAGACCATATAGTGCTTTCTTTAATTTAAATACATGATCCGGATATTTTTCATGTATAAATAACGGAGGTTGTTCTACATATACATTTTCTTTAATAAAACCATTTAAAAATGCACTTTTAACATCCATTTGATAAAGTTTAAAATTGTGAAAACAAGCAAAGGCTAATAGTATACGTATTGCTTCCAATCTTGCAACGGGAGCAAATGTTTCTTCAAAATCAATACCTTCTTCTTGATTATACCCTTGTGCTACTAGTCTTGCTTTATTCCTTGTTATATTACTTGTTCATCTACTTTATTTTTGTAAATCCATTTTGTTCCAATTACTGATTGATTATTAGGACGGGGAACTAATTCCCAAACATTGTTACGTTCAAATTGATTAAATTCTTCTTGCATTGCGATAATCCAATAATCATCTGTTGATGCTTCTTTTGGATTTTTAGGTTCTATAGATGAAATGAAAGCTACATGACCCATTTATTTAGTTGATTTCTTGTTCTAACTTGAGAATTTATTTCTCCTATTATATTTTGAGTTGGATGATCTTGTAATATTCTAGGAGGAGATCTTAGTTCTGTATTATTTTCAAGGTTTATTTCTTCTATATTTATTAATTCTTCATCATCTTTCATATTTAAATTTTTACTAAAGTTTTCATCAAAAGATATATGTAGAGTTTCTTCAATTAAGTTTGTTCGTTTATTAAATACTCGATATGCTTTACTTCGTTCAGAATATCCTACGAAAATTCCTTCATCAGCTTTTGAATCGAATTTTCCTAGTTGATCTTTTGTATTTAAAATAAAACATTTTGATCCAAATATTTTAAAATAAGATATATTTGGTTTTTTATTATTTAATAGTTCATAAGAAGTATTTTTAGTTAAAGGTCTAATTGAAATTCTATTTAATACATAACATGCAGTAGCAACTGCTTCTGCCCAAAAATGTTTTGGTAGAGAACACCCATTTAATAATGTTCTTGCGCATTCTTGTAATGTTCTATTCTTTCTTTCTACAACTCCATTTTGTTGAGGAGTTCTAGGAAAAGAAAAATTATGATTAATTCCTTTCTTTTTACAAAATGTTTCAAAAACTTCATTTTTGAATTCGCCTCCATGATCACTTCGAATATTTTTAATTTTCAAATCTTTAATGTTTTGAATTCTTTTGACAAATGTTTTAAAATGCTCAAAAGTGTCGCTTTTATTTTTCATAAAAATAGTCCATGTATATCTTGAAAAATCATCAACAATTACAAATACGTATCGACTATGATTAATGGATTGAACTTGTATTGGTCTGAATAAATCCATATGTAGTAATTCTAATGGTTGTAAAGTTGAAATATTTTTCTTAGATTTAAAGGATGATTTCGTTAATTTTCCTTTTTGACAATCATCACAAAAATTATTTATTTTAAAATTTAGTTTGGGTAATCCTCTTACTAGTTCATTTTTAGAAAGTTTTCTAATAGTTTTAAAATTTATATGACAAAATCTTTTGTGCCATAACCAAGGATCATTATCTTTGGCAAGTAAACACATACTTGAATTATGATTAATATTCATATTTAAAACATAAATATTTCTATCTCTATTCCCTTCAAAAATAAGATTTTGGTTCTGATCAAAAATACTACATTTATTATTCGAGAAAGTTATTTTAAAACCTTTGTCACATAATTGACTTATGCTAAGTAGATTATGTTTTAAATTTTCAACTAATGAAACATTTGTTATAAAAGGTAAATTTGATGTACCGTAATTGCTCACATCTCCTTTGCCAATGATATAGCCTTTTGAATTGTCTCCGAAGGTAACCGAGCCACCATCAAAGTATGTGATGTTTGTAAGCATATCTTTGTCTCCGGTCATGTGTTTTGAACAACCACTATCTAATATCCATTTCTTCTTTTTAAGTGGGACCTGAAAATAAATATGAGATTATTGGTACCCACTTTTTAATAGGGTCCTAAGAAGTTAGAGTTTGAGGAAACCAAACCCAGTTTGGTTTAGTGTCCTTTTTATAAATATAGTTTTTATTATGATGAACATTATCCATAAATGTTTTAATATATTTATTTCTTATTAATATATTGTTAGTTTTTGGTACCCAAATTGTAACTACCTTGTTTTGTACTTTTGTTTTAATAGGTTTCTTAATTAATTTTTGTTGTTTTGAATCCATATTCCTTTTAAAATTTGTATTTTTCTTTTTAGGAATTTTTGACTCCTTATTATATCCTAATCCATGTTTATTTGAAGAGAATTGAGAATTTTCTAAAATCTTAGATAAATTTTCTCTTCCTTTGTTAAAGTTAGAAACATTTTTAGTGATGTTCTCTAATCTAGTTTGAAGACTATTATTTTCTAACTCAACTTGTCTAATTTTAGTTTTTAAATCATGATTTTCAGAAATAATTATATCATTCTTTAATTTTTGAGTTTCAATTTCTTGACTTAAAAGTGATAATTGAGTTTCCGAATTTGAATAAGATTCTTGAATTTTTTCAAGTTCTTCTTCAAGAATTTTCTTTTCATCATTTAACATACCTCTCTCAAACTCAGCTTTGTTTTGATTTTCACAAATTTCCTTAATTTTCTTTTTAAGAATTTTTATTGTGCTTAAGAGTTTAGTGTTTACTTCAATTAAATCGTCGAAAGTTAAATTATTTACTCAGATTCTTGAGCCATGAAGCATACATTTGCTTGTTCATTGTCGCTATCACTATCACTTTCGGATGATGATGAATCTGAATCGTCCCATGTTACAGAAAATGCCTTCTTTTTGAATTTATCCTTCTTGTTTTTGTTGTTGAAGTTTTTCTGATTTTCCTTCATTTGTTCTTGACAATCTTTTTGCATATGTCCTTTCTTATGACAATTGAAGCATTCTATATTTGAGGATGATGGTTTGTTCAAGAAATTCTTTTTGAATCCGTTTTTGTTTCCTTTTCTATACTTTAGGAATTTCTTGAAATTTTTGGCTATAAATGTTAGATCCTCATCTTCAGACTCTGTTTCTTCCTTTTCCGCATGAAAAGCAATATTCTTTCTTTCTTGAGCTTGATCCTTTTTAGCTTGCATATTTACTTCATACGACATAAGATTTCCAATCAATTCTTCTGGTTTCATTGTAGATAAATCATTTGCTTCCTCGATTGCTAATACTTTTCTCTCCCATTCATCAGTGAGTGAATTTAGAATTTTAGACACAATGTCAAAGTCCGTGTATCTTTCTCCTAGTCCGATTAGAGCATGATGAATGTCTTGAAATGTTGAGTACATGTCATTGATGGATTCATTTTGTCGCATTCTAAAGTTTTGGAATTGATTCTTCAACATGGATATCTTTGTTTGTTTAACCTTGTTTGTGCCTTCATGTATGACTTTAAGTGTTTTCCATATCTGATATGCAGTAGTACATATGCTAACACAGTTGAATTCATTTCTATCCAGCGCGCAAAAAAGCATATTCATAGCTTTAGCATTTGCACTTGCTTCATTCTTTTGAGTTTGTGTCCATGTAGGATAATCGGTTGTAGGTACAATGAACTCTGCTTGAGTAGCATTCCAGGCTTCGAAACTTGTTGCTTGCATATAAATTCTCATCCTTGTAGCCCAATAGTTATAGTTTAGTCCATTGAATAGAGGAAGTCTTTGAGTAGATTGTCCTTCTGCAAATGTAGAACTATAGGCAGATGTTGTGCTTGTACTTGCGTTATTTTCCATATTATCAATATGTCTAATAACGGTGTTATGGTTATAGGACAACCTAGCTTTGATACCAATTGAAATAGAGGGCTATGCGGTAGGATCGTGTAATATGGAATAATGAAATAGTCTAGGTAGATAAAGTAGGTAAATGCAAGGAGACACCAAGACTTATATACTGGTTCGGACCTCTCGTCCTACGTCCAGTCCCTAAGCTCCCCTTAGGAATTTCACTAACTAACACCCTCACTTCACCCGGAGGAATAGGTTTACAACTTACCCGAACAACCGAACGGGATTTCTTGCCTCAACTACCGAAGAGGACTTCAACTCAATTACTAAAATACAATATTCGACTTGTTGTGTTCTTGTCAACACTAATGAGTCTAATGTAGTACAATATTCCTATAATCTTATCCTCAAGAGTATGCAATGTGTTTATGAAGATTTAGGAAATGTGAATTGCTATGAATCAAAAGAATGTTATAAACAAAAACAGTGATTCAAGCAATAGATTGGTGATTGCTTTGAGAATATCTAGAGAATATGAACAAGAGAATAGTAAGATTAAAGCAAGAGAATTCGGCGAATTAAATGATGTTAGAATCATGTATATATACTTGTAGAAGAGGTGCATAAGTTGTCAAAGGTTGCAAACAAGAGATGCTTCCATTTCCATTAATGAATGGTTGCAACTCTTGGGAAGAAGAAGGTGTCTTTTCAGAGAAAATTCGCAGGTTTAAATTCAGTCGACTGAGCAGGAGATTCAGTCGACTAAAAATATGAAGAAAAATTTTCAGGAATAATTTCAGTCGACTGCACAGGTAATTCAGTCGACTGAATCTGTGCAATTTTGTATATGTGTACAGTTTCAGTCGACTGGTCATGTCTGTTCAGTCGACTGAAGTATAAAAGTATGCACAGTGAACATGTGAATGAAGTTTTTATGAATGTGTTCTAATGTTCGTGTAAATCTCTTGAGGATAGATTTTAACAAATAATCTAGACTATGACACATAGAAAAATCATACTAATGTTTATACTTTGGTCTTCATCTATCTTCTTCTAGCTTTTGCATTCTCTTTCTATTTGTGGAACCTCATTGTCATTGATCAAAATCTTCGTGTATCAACATTGGAGGGGGGGGGGGGGGGGAGGAGCTTGGTTATGGATGAGGAAGAGTATCGGTGAAAGATTTATCTTCTTGGTGAATGTTAATTTACACTCCTTAGCACTTTAGTCTTTGGTGAGGCGGTTTAGAATTTGAATGTTTTCAATAATTCGTTAGCGGACGGGGGCTTTGTCTGAGCTTGTTAATGGAGTGCAATGGCGATGGCTTTGCCGGAGTTCATTGGAAAAACATTCATGCTTGGTTGAAGGTAGAATTAGTGATAGTTGGTGTCATCAGTTGCTGATGATGGTATGATACCATTGGAGTTGAAGATGGATGTAGTGTCGAGATGGAGTGTTAAATTTTGGCGACACTATATGGAGAATTGAAAAGGTCGAAAGTAGCTTTACAATGGTGAAAATGGTTCGCAAATCGGAGCTCCGAGGAGAAAGATGTCGTGAAATAAGTGAGTGTTGTGGTCAGTAGCAGGTGACAAACGTATGTGACTTTAGGGTTTTGAAACCCAAGACTTGAGGTAGACATCTGTCTCTTTGGGACAGACATTTTTGGTTTCAAAATTTTTCTCTCGAAACATATGACAAACATCTGTGACGTTTTTCATTCTATTTTCAGCCCGAGTTTCGGTTTGGAGATTTGTGATATTTAAAGGGGCAATTTTGAAATTTTGCCTAGGTTTTCTACTCTTCTATATAAGCTATTTTTCGAAAAATATATTGCTTTATCTGCCGATATATGAATTTCAAAAATTATATTTATTTGAATTGATTTATTGTTTGTGTTGAACAAGATTTGTTGGATGGAAACAGTTCGTGAATTTATTCCCCACCGGTTGTGGCGATCTGTAGCTCCACAGCTTGTTTGTGTATGGATTCTTTTTTGATTGGAGATTCAAATCTTACATATAGCACAAGTAAACCTGCTCTAAAATATCAATTTGTACCTAGTAAATATCTCCTACTATTCAAAGTATATGATGCAGTTCTTCTTACAAAAACACTATTATTCAGATTTCAGATACACCTAATTCACCGGAACTTTTAAGGCCTAAAGCGATTTGCTTATGTCGATTCATATCACTTAGATATCTCGTTGCATTGTACTCTTCTACATCAAACAATTCTTCAGAGTAAGTTCTTCTCCTTGTCGGAGTCAGTTGCATCTGAGGAGAATTCAGTTGCGCTTCTTCACCTTTCAGCAAACCTATCACCTATCATCAGAACAATTACCATCAAAATCGCACAAAAAAAGGTTATAGAGTTGGACTTCTCATAAAAGCTTCGAAAAAATAGAATTGAACATGCCTGGCTAATTTTAGGTCTTAACACTGAAGATTGCTGAATGCACATAGATGCGGCGCCAATCACATATTTTAGTTCATCGGCATTGTACGAACGTAAAGAAGGATCTATAAGATCATCTGTTTCATTTTTTGCAATCAAAGGCTTTGCCTGCATAAATATACGAACAAATGACAAATGATCATAGCATATCAGAAAGTGTATCGTATCAAAGACTGACATACCCACATCACTAAACTTTTTTGTGAAGTATCCAATGCTTTTCTTCCACTGATGAGTTCCAATAAAATTACACCATAAGCAAAAACATCGGTTTTTTCATCAACTACTCCATGTGTGAGATATTCCGGAGCAAGATAACTGTCGATGTAGGAAATATGGTAAGACAACATATAAAGGCATCATGCTTCACTAAGAGTAGAGAAAAATTCATTATAAGATATGCCCTTTTTTTTCCTTTTTTTTTTTTTTGGCTATTTAGGGATACGTGTTAAACATGCACCAATAGTTCAAATGTCATATGGTATATCTGTGCATGTATCCGAGTCGGAAATGTTAGTCTGTTATATCACTAACCCGAATGTGCCTTCAAAGTTTGACACTTTGTGGTGAGTCAACTGATCTGGAAGCCACTTTGCAAGCCCGAAATCACAAATCTGCATCAGAAAATTACAACTGATATTCTTGCATTTTCAATGACTTCAGCATGTTATTGAAACTTTAAGATTTATTACATATGACAGTCATTGAGTAAAAAGGACAAATCCAATACCTGGGGTTCAAAATCTTCAGTAAGCAAAACATTTGCAGCTTTCATATCACAATGTATGATTCTTCGAGGGCACTTCTCATGTAAATATTCAAGACCCTCTGCTGTTCCTAATGCGATTCTGTATCGTATGCTCCATTCTAATCTATCTCTGGGACCTAATACAAATGAATTATATAACAAACCCAAAGAGATCAATTTAAACTCAAGTTTTATACCATGCTAAACTGAATGAAGAAGAATTCTTACCGCGACAATGAAGGAGAGTTGCTAAACTACCATTAGGAGAAAGACGAAGAACAAGATGCAAGTTTTCTTCGACACCAACTCCTATTAACTTGGCTATATTTGGATGATCTATATGGACTAATATGCCTAGCTCGGATAAGAAGTTATCAGTTCTTTCTTCTATTGTTCCTCTATTCAACCTTTTAACTGCAACATACTGACCATCCTCTAAACATCCTTCGTAAACCTCGGCAAAACCACCCTTTCCAATGATATTATCTGCATTCCATCATTGCCAAATTACATTTGCAGTCAATCATTTGCTTTAAATTTTCAAATAATAAACAAATTACCTTCACTGAAGTCATTGGTAATCTTTCGAAGTTCAGCAATGGAAAAGGTTTTCCAAGAAGGCTTGAAGAAGCAAGAATCACAATCCAAACCACTGTCATTTAGTCCATCATCAAGATTATCTTCACTGCCATTTTTCCACCTTCTTTTAGAAGAGCCTACAGGTGGAAAACTAGACAGCCTTCTAAGAGACTTTTGTTTCCAAAGGCGGCTAAAACCACGCCAAAGTGAAGAGTTGTTGTGTACTGCCTGATTATCAAAAGAAATTGAAGTGCTTGCTTTGGAAGAAAAACTTGTTTCTGAGTCAGACGTCCTCAACTCCTCTATAGCTTCTCCTGAAGGTGTTATTTCAGTTTCTTCTTTTGTTTCCTTATCAGCTTTGTCAGGTGATTCCAATTCTATTTCACAAAAAGTAAAACCAGGATATGATCAGCTAAACCAACTCTTATAACATTAAATTGACGATCATATGTACACAGGAAACTGGGATCTTTGCTCGGTTTCATTTGAGGTGTGATAATTTTCTTTGTTATATAACACATGTAAAGATCCATACAACTCTTTTGTGGTGAAACTCACTTAATATACACTCTAATTCAACCCATACTTCTTGCATGTTCAAACTTTTTATCACAAATAATATGAAATCGCGTATGTATACCCTACGTTAGACGCCTTTTCTAAATGGACATGGCTCTCTTCACTTATAAACATTTTTTTTCTTCTTCTAATATATGTAATCCTTCTCTTTAATGTTGAACACATGCTTCAATGATGAACTCATTGAATACATACATGAATAAATGAACCAGCAAATGTAGAAAAAAGACAATGAACAATATTGAAATAAATAGAACCAACATATAAATTGAGTTTAACGATCAATAAGATCACCTTCTGAGGTAAGAAGATTTTTTTCTTGAGCCGTGGCAATGACTAATCGCCTAAGCTTAGGAGAAATCGCCAAACCTTTTATTTTTGGAGGTTTTCCATGAAATTTTGGGATATCAAGCCTTGCTTTTTTGATGGTTGAGAGTATAGATGCTTTTGCATGGGACACAATCCTGTTCAAGTTTAAACAACAAGAAATAAAACCTAGAATCGTTTACTTAATTTGAATTGAACATAATACCTATAGTATTTAACGGATATTATACTTGTTAGAATACATATTTTATTGATGTTATGTATTTAAAGCTCTTCAATGTAGGAACAACTTGTTAGACTTAAAATAATCATTGACTAAAAATTTTTGGGCTTCAAAATAAATAAATCCAATATACTGTATATATAAAGTTTTAAAGTTGTTAGCATTATCAATAAATTCTTTGTAGAATTTTTTCTGATGCTGTTCTCTTACAGAATAATCTCACAAATTTTGCGTCACTTATATTACAGAACGAAAGAAAAATAAGAATCACAAAACATGAAACTTAAAGCAAATTAAAGCATACCTTTTGTTGGCGGATCCCTCTTCCATTGAATTCAAGAATACATTGTTAAATCTCAAAAGTTGAAAAAGAAGATCTCACGATTCATATTTCTTTTTCAACCTCAAACCTATCCAAATGTTTTATTGCCAACCTCCTTTCTCTGCATTTTTATCTCCCAGTTTCTTTTAATTATAGTAAGTGGATCATGCTATTATTTTCACAGCCTATTATCTTTAGAAGAATGTTTATTGCATGATTTGCTCCTTTCATTCCTACCTATTTATAAAAAGAAAAAGGAGAAAATATGATGCTTTATGTATGATTTATGGTGGTTACTTACGGGGAACGTGAAATATTAATGGTTGATAATCAGCTTTCATAAAGTGTACTGCATACCTATATCCCGTAAAGTAATTTAAACAAAAATGCCTTTGATACCAAATAAAAACACACAAGACATGGACATTAGCTTCACATTGCTAATTATTTCACAAAACCTCAATTTATCCATCTGTAATAAATATGACAAATGTTGATCCAAGAAGAGACTTTTTATGACATTGGGGATAAATGGAAACTAATCGTACTACATTCATTTATTTAAAACATAAAAAGGTGATTTCATAAAATTCAGCCCATAACCACGGTAACAAAAAAAGTAACACGTTTATCGTTTATGTACATGTACACGTACACGTTTAAAATTCATCCGAGGACAAATTTTATTAACAATTGAGAAGTGAATAAAGTGAGCTGCTGAAAACAACATCTCAACGTGTTATACTAATCAGGAGTCTGGTGCAAATGTATAGAAGAACCATGACCCAAAAGGCCCAAACTTATATTATTTTTTTGAAGAAATGTAACAGGGCCCAGCCCAACAAAGAACAAACGGGTGAGAAAACAACACACCCGAATCCCAAAAAACAAAACAAAACACAAACCCTAGCAACCACAAACAACACAGCCGACACAAAAACAAACACGAAAAAATGGCGACTGAGAAAAGGAAAACGAAAGCAGATCTAATTCGTTTACTCTCTTCTACTACTCTCTCCCCTCTCCCAATAAGAGAGACTTTGAAAATTTGCTTCTCATGCTGCTATCAGCGAGATTAGAGTTGTAATGATCTCTCATGGATGCATCGTGCGAAATGAGATTGTAATATACAGATCTAGTGTTATCGCAACCTAGATCTGTAGCATTGCAACTACCTATGCCATTATTGGAGTCGTTTCTGGGACGATGCACAAAATTGTCTTGATTGGTATGCTGATGCGAGCTGAAATCAGCATGATATGTCTTCGGATAGAGAAGATAATGTTCGATATGTTTACTGCCAGCCTCTTTGCTCCAATACTCCGAAAGGAACTCAAATTTGATCTGATTTCTGATCTTTTTCTTTGATTTTAGGAGAATGATCTTGCTATCATTGTCGATAATGTTCCATCTTTGCTCTTTGGTCATCTTAATATTGTTGTGAGTACGGTTGTTTCTCTCTTTCCAAATATGATAAACAGCAGTAGTAAGTAGAACATGCGCCAGATCACTTTCTAGGGCTTTATTTCTGAAATGATTGTTGATGTCTTTGATGATTTGATAAAGGTCCATGCTGTTAGTCTTAGTTATCTGCAACTTAACTTTGATTTGATTCCAAATATGATAGCTGTAGCTGCATTCAAAAAATAAATGCGTCACTGTTTCATTCGATAAGTTGCATAAGGAACAGAGTGAAGAGTAATTTTTACCCCATTTGTTGATTATATCCAAAGTTGGCAATCTGTTTTTGATGGCAAAGTAAGTACAGATTGCCATCTTTGGATTGTTCACCCTGTTCCAAATGCATTTATACCATTCTACATTAGGTTGTTTATTTCTGATATGCTCCCAAGTTTTTTTGAAAGAAAACTTACCATTGCTGCTAGCTAACCATTCCTAGTAATCACAGTCAGCATTATGATCTATAGGGATATTAATAATAGAATTTTTATGTGGGTTGGTGATAGGATGAAGCTGTGGTTGCCAGTGATTATTTTCAATAATAAGACTCACGCTGGCATTTGCTTCTCCACAGATGACAAGATTATCCCAACCAACTCTATTAATAAAAGAGTCATTTTGAAACCAAGGGTCAAACCAGAGACTGATTTCATGACCAGCTTTAAAATTTCTTTGAAGAAGAGATTTACCTAAAACCTTGCATTTTAAAATTTGATTCCAAGCATTGGATTAATTATTTTTTGATAAAATAGTTCAGAAGCTATTGTTTTTAAGATATTTGTAAGTCATCCATTTTGACCATAAAGAATCACCACTTATAAATCTCCAAAAAAGTTTTAACTGACAAGTTAAATTAAGATCATTAAGATTTCTGAGGCCCAGCCCTCCTTCACTTTTGGGTGTGCAAACTTTATCCCAACTGATTTTATAATATTTGCCTCTCCAAAGAAAATCAGCACACCTGCTCTCAATTTTTTTAATTGTAGCACTAGGGATATGATGAGTTTGAAACCAATATAGAATAATGGCATAGACAATAGTCTTAATTAACTCAATTCTACCAGCAATGGAAAGAAGTTTGCAAGACCATGTTTCCATCCTGTTTTGTATATTCTCTATCAGATAGGAGCAATCACTATCTTTAATTTGATTAGCAGATAGAGGAAGTCCTAAGTATTTAATAGGAAGATTACCTTCCTTGATTTTGAGAATCTCTAGAACATCATTTTTGTGCCTGCAATATTTGCTAAAATATGCTTATGTTTTGAATTCATTAATTTTAAGACCAGCATATTTATACATATTATCAAAAATCTGGCTAATAGCCTCTGCATTGTCTTTGTTAGCTTTAGAGAACAGCATAAGGTCATCAGCATAAATCAGGTGAGTAATAAAAGGCTGAATTCTATTAATTGGAGAAATGTTGTTTTTGATGGTTTCAATATCAATTAGAATAGAAAAATATTCCATAGCTAAGGTAAAAAGATAGGGAGAAAGAGGGCCTTCCTGTCTGATACCCCCGTTGCTTTTGATAAAGCCCTCAGGTTTGCCTTGAAATAAAATAGAGAAAGTGGAAGAATTTATGCATTTAAAAATTAACCTACAAAACTTAGCAGGAAAATTCATGCATTTCATGATATGAATGATAAAATTGCGGTTAACTTTGTCATATGCTGTCCGAGGCCTTGGTGCAGTGGTAAAACGCCAGGCTGTTGACGACAAGGTCGGCAGTTCGATCCCTGCCTCTGGCATATTAAACTGTGCGCCATGATGATTCTTGCAGACTTGTGTGCTGCCTACTTTGTAAATATAAGTACCCAGTTTCAAAAAAAAACTTTGTCATATGCTTTTTTAAGATCAACCTTAAGACACATATTATCCCCTTTTTTATTATTGAAATTCCTGACCATTTCATGTGCAAGCAAAGAATTTTCATATATTAATCTGCCAGGAATATAAGCACACTGATTTTCAGAAATCAAAAAGGGGAGAAACACTTTAATTCTATTGCTTAAAATAGTGGCAATAATTTTGTACACAAAATTACAACAGGATATTGGCCTGTAATCCTGGATACAAGATGGATTTTTATTTTTAGGAATAAGGGTTATAAAAGTATGATTAAAACTTTTAAGTAATTTACCTTCAGTCATAAATTCATTGACAACCTTAAAAATATGATCTTTGATATTATCCCAATGGGTTTTGAAAAACTTTGCATTAAAACCATCCGGACCAGGACTTTTGTTATCCCCAGCATTAAAAATAATGTTTCTTATTTCATCTATACTGACAGGAGCAAGTAAGATGTCAGCAGCATTATCATTTAACACATTCTTACACACAATGTCAGGGAGAATGGTAACAGTATAGTCAGAGAAATATAATTGAGAGTAATAGTTAATAGCTTCCTTAGAAATCTTCTCTAATTCATTGATGCAATCACCATTACTGTTTATAATTTTGCCAATGTTGTTGATATGTTTCCTGCAGTTCATTTTAGCATGAAAAAATTTGGTGCATTCATCACCCATAGTAAGCCAATCTATTTTAGCTTTTTGTTTGAAATTGATAGAGTTGATATAAAGCTCATGAGAAAGTTTAGCTTGGTTCGAAAAGAATTTATCAATAATATCAGTGTTGTCAGGGTTGTCATCAGCAAGCTTTTGAAGAACTTTCCCTTCCTCTCTTAAATTATTAAGACAGTCATCTATATTAGATCTGTCCTTATTCCAGTTTTTAATTTTAGTCTTTGTGTTTTTAAGAAACATACTGAACTGGAATTGATAAGAACCATTATTTGAAAAGGTGAAACAATCTTTAATAATGTCATTATAATCATTGCTAAGAACCCAACCATTTTTGAACCTGAAAGGAGTAGCTTTGATATTATAACTAGTATGATTTTGGAAAAAGTTTATCAATAAAGGAGTATGATCACTAGTATTTTGCTCAATAGAGTAACAACATAAATTTGGAAAGGAATTACAGAATTTTTCATTAATTAAAACTTTGTCAAGCTTGCAATGAATGTTTTCCTCCTTACCAGATTTCCAAGTATATTTATGGCCATTAATATTAGGCTCAATCAGCCCAGATTCAAGTAAAAATTTGTTAATTTTGTCAAGCTTACTGTGGGGGATTTTATTACCACCAAATTTTTCACTAACATGAAAAACAGTATTAAAGTCACCTAAAATAATCCAAGGGAAATCATAACTTTGACTAAGAGCTTTTAATCTGTACCATAAACTGTTTCTTTCAGTTTCAAAATTACTACCATAAATATTAGTAATTTGAAGAGAGAAACCACCAATGTTTTTGAAATTACAATCTATAAATTGAATATCCTTACTGAAGTTAACTAAATTCCAAATGCTAGAATCCCAAATAACCAGGATTCTACCTTTGCAACCACAATCATTATTGGTTATAGATTTCCGGTTATTGGATAGCTTAAAATAGAATCTCTCAGTATTATGATCATCCATTTTATTTTCAATAAAAGCAATAACAGATGGCTTATAAATTCTGACCATGTTTAAAATATCATTTTGTTTATGAGGGGAATTCATACCCCTAACATTCCAGGCCATAATAGACATAATAAAGGAAATAATGGAGAAAAAATAAAGAGAAATAAACAGTGTTTCAGATTGTACCTGATACACTGCTACCCATACCCTTTCTCTTTTTCTCCGATCTTTTAGCTTTAAGTCTTGTTGTCATTTCATTCCAGTCTGGATTGATTGAAATGTATTTTTGCCCAAAAGCTTTTTTCTCTTTGTTTGAATTCTTGTATTTGCCAATAGCTTTAGTCTTGGGAATATGTAGTTCTGATATGTTAAATTGCTTTCCAGATTCCTCCATAATATTATCTGATGTTGATACGATAAGGCCATCTGGAATTTGAATGCAAGAGATGTCAAACTCCTCAGCATTGCGAGGCAAGGTTGAGTGGATGCCACCATTGTCCTCAACTTCTGCAGCATTATCTGATGGAGGTTCACTCTCCATGTTGAAATCTGGATCTTGATTGGAACTCAAAGACAGGATGTTGTTTGTTTCTGTAACATGATTATTTGTAATTAAACATAACTGTGAAATGGGGGGGATTTCAGAGTTAAAGACCTCTTCATTATTGAATCCCCTCTTTGAATTGCCTTGTAAAACCTCTTTGGATTTTTCTTTAAAGCTTTCTGAATGATGAACTACCGACGCAAGGATCTGATCATCTTGATCAGTGAGCAAATGAGATGATTTTTCTTGATTGGAGATGATACCATCCTGGTTGATTCGACCTTTGTTTTGTTGAAATCTTGAATCTTTTATTGCCTCCTCAAAAGGAAGCGAATCTTGAAAAATTGTAGCTGCAACATTTTCTTGATCAGTATGTATACCCTTGTTTTGATTTTGATTTTTGGGTATCCACCTTTCTTCTGCGACACATTGATCTCTGATGTGTCCAAAGCATTTACAGATACTACACTTTGGTGGTACCCATTCGTGTTCAACCTTTTGAGTAATGGTTTCCCCGTTGTATAAAGTGAGGTTTAGTTCTTGAGGTAGTTCATCATTTGCAGATGCCTCTACCAGAAGACGAGCATAATTCAATCTCGTTTTCAATGTTGTAGCTGCATCCATTTTTATGAGTTTTCCAATAATGCTGGCCATAACACTGAACGCTTCTCGATCCCATAATTTTAGATTCACATTGGGTAGTTTTACCCATATCGACATCGTACTGAGAAGATCCCTGTCTAGTTTCAGAGATTCAGACCATCTCAGCTTTCCATTATAGAAGTATGGGCCATTCTGAATGATTGAATTGCAATCTTGAACTTCTTTGAATTTGACAATAAAGAATCCGTTTTCCCTGGTAAAAATATCAAATTCACCGACGGGCTTCCATACACGTTGTATGTAAGCTTTGAAAAAGGTGTAATATGGTTTGGTTCCAACAACATACACCAAAATCGAATTGCTCCAGCATTCGATAGCTCTTTTACAGACTGATTCTTTTATCAAACCATATTTTTTACTATTGATCTTGATGATAGAGATAGATTCAAGATTGCATTCATCATCCTTAGGTTCAGTTGATTGCTCAGACACGATTTCAGCCCAAGATTTTTTTCCCTGCGTCTTGTTCAGAGAGAAATTTATGGGTTTCCGCTATTGATATGATTGGTTTCTCATATTTGGAGGAGGAGCAGTCGAAAACTGATCGGCTGTCTTCTTCATTCCAGAATTGAGATCCTTTGGAAATCTTTGATTCACAGGCGCAGAAGGCTGACGTTTCTGTTTTGATCTCGATTGAACTAATTGAAACCCATCTTTGTCTATGATGACATCCTTATTAGAATCTCTGATGTGAGAGTCAGGTGGTCTATTTCTATGGCTAGGAGAAGAAAGATGAGAAAGATTGCTGTGGAGAGAGAGAATTTCCCCCATGCCTGAGGAAAACCCTAAATTTCAATTTGTCTTTTTGTGGAAAAAAAAAGAAAAAAAATGCACATCCAAACTTATATATTATAAATACGATATCAATATCATTACAACTCAAATTTTCTCTTTGCAATATTTCTGCTCATAAAAAATCATCATCTTAAAATTGAAACCTATTATGGTATCTATTAGAAAACTGTTCTAACAGTTTTATTGATGATTTTGATTATTGAGAAAGAAGAAATTGAAGAAAGAATTTCTCTGAATGATTACCTTCAGATTGATACAGTGGTTTTCTTTTATACGTGCAGCAGAGTGCACAAAGTATGAGAAATAACGTTAATGGACTGAAAAGAAAATAAACGAATAAATTCGGTCCATCAAGTAGCAGGAAGAGTTCATATGATCTTGGACCGGGTAGGATGGCTGAAGACATGTATATCTGCTCTTTGGCAAGTTCCAGGTATGTGACTGACTTGAAGCTTATTTTTGAAAATTTGCTCTCGAATAAAGTATATATCAATTTCGATGTGCTTTGTCCTAGAGTGCGAGACTGGATTTGCTGACATGTATACGGTGCTTTTGTTGTCACACTGTAGTGTTGGTTTGATATCTGATTTGATCTGTAGTTCACTAAGTAAGGATTGTATCCACATAATTTGGGCAGTTGTACTAGCAACACTCATATACTCTGTATCTGTACTACATCTAGATATAGTTGATTGCTTTTTCGAACACCATGGTACAGGATTATTTCCAACGTAAATGCAGTATCCTGAAATAGATTTCCTGTCATCATAGTCTGCTGCCTAGTCAGCATCAGCAAATCCTGTCACATTGAGATTTTTGCCAGTTTTTAGTGATAATCCATATGTAGCAGTCCCCTTCAGGTATCTTAAGATCCTTTTTACAGCTTTCCAATGCTCACTTAGTGGTTTCTGCATAAATTGAGACACTTTGTTAACACTGAATGCTATATCTGGTCTGATTATGGTAGCATATTGTAATGCTCCCATAACACTTCTATATTGTTTAACATTAAATATTGGTTCTCCGCTATTTTTGGAAAGTTGTTGATTGCATATCATTGGTGTTGGCTGTAAATTAGCTCCATCCATTTTTGATTTGTGTAGAATTTCATTGATGTACTTCCTTTGGCTTAAGATTATTTCTGTACTTGATTTTCTGCTAGCTTCTATGCCTAGGAAGCAGCACAGATTTCTAAGGTCCTTAACAAAAAACTGTCTATCTAAGTAGTGGATGAGATCATTGATTGCAGTATCATCATTACCTGTAATAATTAAATCATCAACATATATTATAATATATGCAATGGATTCTTTATTGATTCTGATGATTAATGAGTTGTCTGATTTTGTAGACTGATAACCCATTTTGACTAGTGTGGTTTTCAGTCCATCAAACCAGACGCTTGGAGATTGTTTAAGGCCATATATTGTCTTATTTAGTTTGCACACATGATCAGAATTTTGATTTTATCCCTGTGGCTGTTCCATGTAAATTTCTTCTTATAGTATTCCATTCAGAAATGCATTGTTGACATCAAATCGTTTGATATTTCATTGTTTGTGTAGAGCAATAGTAAGAATCACTCTTATAGTAGTTGGCTTGACCACTGGGAAATAAGTTTCATTAAAATCAAAACCATACTACTGTGTATACCCTTTGGAAACCAGTCTGGCTTTATATCTAGCTACTGTTTCATGTGGATTTCTCTTTAGTTTATAGGTCCACATGCAGCCAACAATATTTTTGTTATCCAGATGGCTGACAACGTCCCATGTTTTATTTTTGATGAAAGCATTATACTCCTCATCCATAGCTGCTCTCCAATGTTTGTCCTTTCTAGCTTGTTCAAAAGTTTCTGGCTCCTCTGTTGTTATGACAGCAATATAAGTTTTTGGTTTGAATATACCACCTTTTGACCTTGTGATCATTGGATGTCCTGATCTCACTTGAGTTTCCTCAGCATTTACTTAGTTAGAATTATTCATGAGTTGACTTTGTTGAATGTCTGTGGATTCATTACTAATTTGTCGAGTCTGATTGTTGTGCAGGATGGAGACTGATTGAGATAGCTGGATTCATCTCCTAGTTCACAGCTTGACTAATCAGGTGTTTCAAGTTGTGAATCATTAGCCCATGCAGTCCTATCAGTCTGCTTTTGTTGCCAAGTATTAGGGTAAACATGTAATTCATGTATAAACACTCTTGGATTGTATATCTTCTTGGTTGTCTTCATATCTAAACTACTAAATGGAAATACTGCTCATTCAAAATAGCATGTTTGCTAATAAAAATTCTATCATTGTTATCCAGACATTTGTATCCTTTCTGATTAGTAGGATACCCTAAGAAAGTGCATGGTTTTGATCTGAAGTCTAGTTTATTGGTATTGTACTGTCTTAAATGAGGAAAATATAGACATCCAAAAGTTTTAAAAATGAGATAGTTAGGTTTAACACCAAACAGTTTTTCTATAGGACTGACCCCTTTAAGTACTCTTGTTCGTAATCTATTCATTATGTACACTGCAATATTGAATGATTCAGGCCAGAACTTTAGTGGTAAAGAGCTTGAGTCAAAAAAAGTAAGGCCTCGCTCCACAATGTTTCTATTTTTTCTTTCAATTAAACCATTTAGCTCAGATGTATATGGACAAGTAGTTCTATGAACTATTTCCTTACTGTTAAAGAAATTAGTAAGAGTTTTATATTCAGACCCCCATCAGTTTGTATAACTTTGATTTGAAACTCAGTTTGCTTCTCAACTAATGAAATAAAATGCGGTACAGTATTTGTGACGACCCGTAAATCCGTACCCTCTGAATCGACAATAAACCACACATGTCCGACCCAAAAAGCACAAACTGACGGAAAGTCAAGAGAAAGAAAAGAAGAGAGAAGAAGAGAAGAGAAGAAAGAGAGAAGATAGAACCAACAGAACAATACAAAATCTCACATCGCAGCAGAAAATATATAATATCATATCAATGATCTTTACAAAATTGAAACTGTACATATATACACATCAATCAGAGTTCACAGTCAATCAATAGTTATCAGCCTGAACAGTTATAATAATCTGTCCTCACAAATACTGATAATATACAACAACAAACAAAACACAGTGGATAATCAAGCAAATATGGATGTACGAAAATGAAGATCTCCAACTCTCCCGCTGAAGCTCCAAAAGCATCAAATCTAGACCTGTAAATATAATCGGTCTGACCCGAGCATTGAAAGGGAAGAATGTCCAGATCAGTCTGGTAAACCAGCGTGAGAAACATACTCAACTGAATTTATTAAATTACCAAACTTTTCCTTAGTTTTCAAAACAAAAGTATCTCATAAGACAAATCCACACATAAACACAGACATGTTTTTACCTTACGATAACTAAAACATATCATATCAAATCTCATGTTATATTATAGTAGTGTCTACTATATACAAATAATATTAATCATAACCGAAATGGTTACATTGATTAAATTTTAGCATATAGCCCAATTGGGTAATACAATCAAAATGGCAAGCACATAGTGGAGTTTGGATTTTCATACAAATGACCAGGTGAAGGGACTACCTTCCGAAGGGGTATACCTCTAAATGGATGTCCCGAGGCACAGAACATCTGTCCTCTACCAACACAAGACCGACCCACCTCTATAGCTAGATGGTACCGAATATGTCATCCTCCGGTCGTTACCGACCTTTACCGAGGGCCTTCATAGCATACAAACCATAATAATCAGATACACGACGTCATAGCGCGTAAAGATATATCTAGAAGAGGATGATCATATCCTACTTGGGAATGACACACTTAACATTGCCGCATCTAACCCTATTTTGGTCATTTTCGGTTGATGAGGGTAGAGGTAACCTTTCACAAAACACAATCACATCACTTAGAATGTCACATGGCCATTTCCGTTGACTACTAATTGCCTTCCACAAAAATACAACCCTTAAGCTCATACGTATCAAGGAAGGTGTTAAGCTAAGAGAAGTTGCCTTCTCCGCCACCACTGATGTATGTTTGTAATAACCAATGTACGTAATCTATAGAAATGCAATGTCAGACAAACATTCATACAAGTTGTCAAGAAACAGGACAAACCGAAGGTACTTTCCTACCACATCCTGTCAGGAAGTCCCTAGGATTAGTAGCGAATAGTCCTCGCATTGGATATTTCATAATGAAGAGACCGCTGCTACTGGATGTATATTGGGATTTTAACCCCAAACGATCAACAAGCGGTCCCTCACTATGAAACTCCGGAATAACAATATCATCACAAAGCAACCTGCACAACCGTCGCACATACGTTGGTCCAAAGTGGTTTTTAGATAAATCTGATCCCGGTCTCTTCGCACCAACAACGCAAAAGCGTTTCTCAATCTCACACAGCAACTAAGTCTCATAGACTTATCACGTTTCCAACTTTCAACTTGCTATCCTTCGGGACAAGAAAGAAGCTCGATAAATTGGAGTAATACTCCGCACCATACGAATCAACATCCTAAACACAAACGATAATCAAGTCTATACAGAAGGCTACGTACTAAGTGTACGACTAAATAGTTCCCACATCAAGTTGAGGAACTAAATTTTTTTGGCAATTTGATAATCGGTTATTTAACTATCAAAGCAAACAAACAAATATTCAGCACCATAATAATCACTGGGCCCTTTTAATTAATCTTTTATTAATTAAATCACTTTCCAAATATCCACTTCAAATTATCTTTAAAAAGATATATCTCCATAATCATTTCAACTTCTATATTGGAAAACATTTCCATATACTTATTTAATAATAAGTAATTCACAATTCAATTTATATTTTCAACACTTAGAAATATTATATATACTTAAATCACAATTAAGTATATATTTTATTCTTTAAGGAAAACATTCCATTTAAACACATTTATTTGGGTCAAAACGGATGTTGCGTAAAACATCGTTACGACAACCCAAAATCAATAGTATAGGGATTCGAAAATAAGATAGATATATAAACCCCAATACTATACAAAAACATTTCCTTTCGAAAATCATTTACTATAACAACAGTGTTATAGTCCATCATTTCCTTACTTCTCGAAAACGTCTATTTCAACAATGAATGTTGAAATCTATGGTTTCGATGCTTAACGCATTTTAAAACATCTTTTAATCATTTAACTTCCTTTAAAATATCACTTCCCAAAACATTTATTAAAGGATTATTCACTGTCCAAAATCGTGAATATAGTTCGTTTACCAATTTCAATACTTCTACACATTTATTTAAAGGATAATCCACTGTCCAAAATCGTGGATATAATTCCCAATCAAATTCTTTATTATTACAACATTTAATCTAAAGGATAATTCGCTGTCCAAAATCGCGAATATATCTCCTTTAATAAACTTCTATATTTAATTTATCAAATTCAATTGGTTTCGGATCTATAAAACGATGTTTATAAATTCACATTTATATATTTTATAAAAACTTCAATTTATAAATCTACTTTATTAAAAAATTCCATTTACACCTTATTTACATTCAAAAATCCAATTTATAAGTTAATTGCTTATAAATCCTTTATTTCACAAACTCATTCATTTTATTCACAAATTATAAATTTTATTCACTTGTAAAAATCCATTTACAGCTTTATTTTAACACTTATAAAACTCATTTTACAATTCCAATATTTTAATTTATAAAATACTAATTTGATAGATCTTCTATATAAACCATTTATAATAAATCAAAAATCTCAATTTAAACCATTTTACAAAATAGTTAACTTCACATTCCAAAAATCATATTCTTGTTTTATTTCACAAAAATCATAATTTCTATTTATTTCCCAAAACACCATAATTTTTATAACATAAAAGTTATCACATTTATTTATTCAAAATAAATCAATTCTTAACGATTCAAAAATCAATAAAACGTTTATTTCCAAAATCACTTTAAAATCCTTTTAAATTCGAAATCGTTACTTTAACATTTTAAAATTCCAAAAATAGGCCCAATGCTACAACAGCTCTAAATTCAACAATCACGGCATCCAAAACATCATATATCATAATATCTGCTAATAAATAAATACGGGTGAGGAATCCTGTTGGATCCCTCCAACCTGTCACTTGCAACTCCAAACCAGCTCCATCGCGTAGTGTTCATCCATACGAACCCAACGCAATTCGTTTAGTGCGAAACGGACCTGGTATGAAAAAGTTACGCATTTTTAAAGATTACACAATTTTAATATAATTATATAAATCAATTTCCTTTTTTATTTTAAAACCTACATCAATCCTGGGCTGTTCGATCTGCTTATCCACATCAGGGCCGTTGCCTTTCTTTCTTCCTTCACGCGATAATCTACAGCTACACGAATCCATCGGCCGATATCATTAACCAATTGCCGCGCTCACTTCATCGATCTAGACGTTGATCGATCTCCACCATTTCGTGCGCCAAAGCTAGCTACATCATCACCCAGAACTACGCGAAGCTCGGTCGTGCCTTAGCGTCGTAATTTGTGCACGATCGGTAGGCTAACACGACCCCCTAGCGACCACCACGACACTCCAAATCAGATCACAGCCG
This sequence comes from Allium cepa, assembly GCA_030765085.1. Classification (NCBI taxonomy): domain Eukaryota; kingdom Viridiplantae; phylum Streptophyta; class Magnoliopsida; order Asparagales; family Amaryllidaceae; genus Allium; species Allium cepa. The sequence continues at coordinate 382,221,007 of CM060929.1, read as the reverse complement.
TTGATCTGAAAGCTCTCGTCATCCACTGTGTTTTTTAGTTGACAATTTTTCGTAATTAACGAATTAGTAGGAAATCGAGGAGGAAGGAGGAGAAATTCTGGCCATTAACAGTAAAGTGGCGGCTACAACCCTAACCCTAGGGGTTTGATGAAAATAGTGAATAATAACGTCCTTATATAGAAAATTCCAAAACACTATTCATCTCGAAAATTTTCCGAACTCGAAACGAAGCGTGCCGCCTGGCGTCTCTAATGTTTTACCCCTATTTCGAAAGCAATGGAATATATATCGAGAGCTAATTCGACCGTATTTGGAAGATAGGTTTTCGAACCGACTTATTTAAATTTAAAATTCACTTAAACTGATTTTTACGCATTTAGCTTGCCCCGGACAACCGTAAATCCGATTGATACGAAATTTGAAATGTTATAATAATTTAACATTACGGATTCGATGAAACTGGTTTCTTCAAAATCCGAGACTGTTTGAAAAATAGCTATTTTCACTCGTCAATTAAATATTAAAATATTCAATTTCTACAATTTAACTTTTAATTCAATTTTAATAGTTTGCTAACATCATTTAAATTCAACTAGAATTTATTTCAACTTTATAAATCATTTTATTCATATTAAATCCAATTTTCTATTATTTACCTAATTTCAAATATTCAATTAACAATTTAATTATCCAATTAAATCTGATATTTGAAATCTAAGTTATTTGACTTATAAAATTTACTTGTGCATATTTAAAATCAATTAAATATACGAATATCGAATGACAAGAATTCTTGGTCGTCACATTCTCCCCTACTTAAAAGAATTTCGTCCTCGAAATTACCAAGTAAGAAAAAGTCACTAAATCCATTAACTTTTCAAAACAATTCGTTAAAACTAGATTTACCAAATCTTCAAGTGTTTAACTTTCCCAAAATCCAATAGTTAAACTTCTCTTTACTAAGTTTTTAAATACATTCATAGTTATCTTTTCAAAAACCAACTAATATCGCTTAATTTTTAACTCAAAATCAAACTTTATTTATCAAAAGTTTTCAGTTTCCCAAAAATTCCAACGCCTTAAATTTTCGAAAGAATTCTCCATAGCCTCCTTTGCGCGGTTCGATCCGAAAAAAATAACAATATATATCACAAATATACACCTCATCATCAAGGATGAGGCATCCCGAAGGGAAAAAAGTGTAAAAGTACGATATGTAATCCGAGATATATATCTTATATATTATTAGCGAGCATATACGGCTAATATAGCACGAAAGCGAGCTACAAATGCGAAGCAAGAGCCATCCACACCTACTAAACACTCAACAATCAATGAGAAACATGTATATGTGAAAGTAATATCAATATACAACATATACCATTGTAACAACTATATATGCCAATATAGCAAATGCAACCACCAAAACAAATCCAACCATCAAACAACCATCATCCAACTAACATCCATGACCAAATCAATATTCATTCACTTCTCATTAACATTCATTGAATTGATTTTCAATTTAATCAAATTTTGAGTCATTTATATTGGATTTTACTAACATTCACATTCATTTTCAATTAGTTTGCATTCACTAATTTATATTCAAGTTTGTTCACTTTCAAATTAAATCATATTCAATTCTATTTAGATTACTTACTTCCAATTTGAATTAAATTGCTTTAGCTTTCAATTTTATTAATTCAATTTCATTAACACTTAATAAATTTTCTATTCAATCAACTAACAACCACCTAACAACCAATGTATATCCAATCATAACCAAATTTATTCACTTCGCTTACATTCAATTTGGTTTAACACTATTAATTTCAATTGGTTTAACATTCAATTGACTTTCATTCAATTATTCAATTCGTTTAATATTCAATTTGGATTGAATTCTAGTATTCACAATATTCACATTTGTATACAACACTTCCAATATTATCATTGATTCACAAATTCCTAACTTAAGTTTCATTCAATTCTTAACAACGACGTTTCCAATGCTGATTCATTTTACAAATAAAGTTAAATTTCTTTATATAACTCAAGCTCACATTCATCCCTTCATTTTATTAATTCACTTTATTAATTTACTTCGATGCCAAAATTAATTTCATTCAACATCACTTAAGTTATCTTTCATTTCAATTTCATTTACTTTCACTATACAACTTAAGTTCACTTCTAATTTATTTCAAATTCTATTTCATCTTTAAAGTCATTTTATTTAACTTAAGTCAAAATCATATCACCATTCAAATTCAGATTTTGTTTTTCCTAACTATTTTAACAATTGGTTTTACTTACCTTATCTCATTTTATAAGTTATACAACTTATTTATTTATAATTCCGTGAACATCTACCTAAGTTCTCTTCCATTCACTAAACTCATTCTTTATAATTTCAAATCCAATTCACTTTATTAACTTTCCTTTAGTTAAATTTCAAATCATATATTTCACTTACTAACTCAAATTTCTTTCAACTTTATTAAAGTAAATTCTTACTTCATATTATAAGTCCAAAACTCGTTTCACTTATATTTATCAATTTCAACTTGGATTTTAAATCAAATTTGTTTATCATAACAAAACTTAAATTTCAATTTACTTTGGTTGCAAATCTATCACATAAAAACTCAAAAATGATACTGATGATGCTGCAGTCATCACCCTTATTATTTTCTAGCAGCAGTAGTGGATTCAGTGCTTTTTATATTCTTTTTAAAAAAAAAATTCTATTTATAAATCACATTTACAAATCTTTTACTTATATAATTTCACTATTTCACTTTACCATATAGGATCATTCCAAATTTGTTTATCTTACTTAGATTTATAATAGTATAACATCTTTAACTTTGAAAAACAACTTTCAAAATTAATGGGATTCAAATTTCACAAATTCTTAGTTTAAATCTATTTTCATTTACAACTTATATTTATAAATATATTTATATGGTTTCACTTCTTATATACAAGATTATTTCACAATTGTAAATCATATTTAATTATAATTCCATACTATATAATTCATTAGCTTAAATAATTTATTCTTTTACAATTGTTGTTTCTATTTAGATTATTCAACCAGCTTTCATTTAACTTATATATATTTTCATTTTCAAACAACAAAACAATTAATTTATATACACTTTAATACTTTCTGAAAAATTATTCATATATAAAATATAATCTATGTAAAATTATTTCATTTACCCAATTTAAAATGATATTATGTTGACTTGCCTCGTTTAAGCGTTTGGAAATCCCTATCGATAACGTGGCGTCCCACATCACGACCAGAATTCGTAAACAGCTCAACGGATAAGCAAACACAATATAAAATATTTTATATTCAGTAACAAATACGCGCTCATATATATAATACACTCAACTCAATCTAGGGTGCTACTGTCCCTATCTATACTGAGTACAAACCAAAGCTTAGGAATATACAAAATCTAAGCTCTGATACCAAATGTAACGACCCATAAATCCGTACACTCTGAATCGACAATAAACCATACATGTCTGACCCAAAAACAAAAACTGGCGGAAAGTCAAAAGAAAGAAAAGTAGAGAGAGGAAGAGAAGAGAAGAAAGAGAGAAGATAGAACCAACAGAATCTCACATCGCAGTGGTAAATATATAATACCATATCAATGATCTTTACAAAACAGAAAATGCATATATATATATACACATCAATCAGAGTTCGCAATCAATCAATAGTTATTAGCCTGAACAGTTATAATAACCCGTCCTCACAAATACTGCTAATATACAACAACAAACAAAGCACAACGGATAATCAAGCAAATACGGATGTACGAAAATGAATATCTCCAGCTCTCCTGCTGAAGCTCCAAAAGCATCAAATTTAGACCTGTAAATATACTCGGTCTGACCCGAGCATTGAAAGTGAAGAACGCCCGAATCAGTCTGGTAAATCAGCGCGAGAAACACACTCAATTGAATTTATTAAATTACTAAACTTTTCCTTAGTTTTCAAAACAAAAGTATCTCATAAGACAAGTCCACACATAAACACGGACATGTTTTTACATTACGATAACTAAAACATATCATATCAAATCTCATGTTATATTATAGTAGCGTCTACTATATATACAAATAATATTAATCATAGCCGAAATTGTTATATTGATTAAATTCCATCATATAGCCCAATTGGGTAATACAATCAAAATGGCAAGCACGTAGTGGAGTTTGGATTTCCACACAAATGACCAGGTGAAGGGACTACCTTACGAAGGGGTACACCTCTAGATGGATGTCCCGTGACACAGAACAAATGCCCTCTACCAACACAAGACCGGCTCACCTCTATAACTAGATGGTACCGAATATGTCCTTCGGTCGTTACTGACCTTAACCGAGGGCCCACATAGCATACAAACCACAATAATCGGATACACGACGTCATAGCGTGTAAAGATATATCTAGAAGAGGATGATCATACCCTACTTGGGAATGACCCACTTAGCCTTGCAGCATCTAACCCTGTTTTGGTCATTTTCGGTTGATGAGGCTAGAGGTAACGATTACCTTTCACAAAGCACAATCACATCACTTAGAATGTCACACGACCATTTTCGTTGACTACTAATTGCCTTCCACAAAAATACAACCCTTAAGCTCATACATCTCAAGAAGGGTGTTAAGCTAAGAGAAGTTGTCTTCTCCGCCACCACTAATGTACGTTTGTAAAAACCAATGTACGTAATCTATAGAAATGCAATGTCAGATAAACATCCATACAAGTTGTCCAGGAATAGGACAAACCGAAGGTACTTTCCTACCACATCCTTTCGGGAAATCCCTAGGATTAGTAGCGAATAGTCCTCGTATTGGATATTTCATAATGAAGAGACCACTGCTACTGGATGTATATTGGAATTTTAACCCCAAACGATCAAGCAGTCCCTCACTATGAAATTCCAGAATAACAATATCATCACAAAGAAACCTGCACAATTGTCGCATATACGTTTGTCCGAAGTGGTTTTCAGATAAATATGATCCCAATCTCTTCGCACCAACAACGCAAAAGCGTTTCTCAACCTCACACAGCGACTAAGTCTCATAGACTTATCACGTTTCCAACTTTCCACTTGCTATCCTTGGGACAAGAAGGAAGCTCGATAGATTGAAGTAATATTCTGCAACATACGAATCAACATCCTCAACACAAACGATAATCAAACTTACACAGAAGGCCACGTACTATGTGTACGACTAAATAGTTCCCACATCAAGTTGAGGAACTAATTTTTTTTGGCAACTTGATAGTCGATTATTTAACTATCAAAGCAAACAAACAAATATTCAGCACCATAACAATCACTGGGCCCTTTTAATTAATCTTTTATCAATTAAATCACTTGCCAATATCCACTTCAAATTATCTTTAAAAAGATATATCTTCAAAATCATTTCAACTTCTATATTGGAAAACATTTCCATATACTTATTTGATACTAAGTAATTCACAATTCAATTTATATTTTCAACGCTTAGAAACTATTATATATACTTAAATCATGATTAAGTATATATTTTATTCTTTAAGGAAAACATTCTCTTTAAACACATTTATTTGGGTCAAAACGGATGTTGCGTAAAACATCGTCACGACAACCCAAAATCAATAGTATAGGGATTCGAAAATAAGATAGATATATAAACCCCAACTATACAAAAACATTTCCTTTCGAAAATCATTTACTATAACAATAGTGTTATAGTCCATCATTTCCTTACTTCTCAAAAACGTCTATTTCAACAATGAATGTTGAAATCTATGGTTTCGATACTTAACGCATTTTAAAACATCTTTTAATCATTTAACTTCCTTTGAAATATCACTTCCAAAAACATTTATTAAAGGATTATTCACTGTCCAAAATCGTGAATATAGTTCATTCACCAATTTTAATACTTCTACACATTTCCACTGTCCAAAATCGTGGATATAATTCCCAATCAAATTCTTTATTATTACAAAATTTAATCTAAAGGATAATTCGTTGTCCAAAATCGTGAATATGTCTCCTTTAATAAACTTCTATATTTAGTTTATCAAATTCAATTGGTTTCGGATCTATAAAACAATGTTTATAAATTTACATTTATATATTTTATAAAAACTTCAATGTATAAATCTACTTTATTAACAAATTCCATTTACACCTTATTTACATTCAAAAAATCCAATTTATAAGTTAACTGCTTATAAATCCTTTATTTCACAAACTCATTCATTTTATTCACAAATTATAAATCTTATTCACTTGTAAAAATCCATTTATAACTTTATTTTAACACTTATAAAACTCATTTTACAATTCCAATATTTTAATTTTTAAAATACCAATTTTATAAATCTTCTATATAAACCATTTATAATAAATCAAAAATCTCAATTTAAACCATTTTACAAAATAGTTAACTTCACATTCCACAAATCATATTCTGGTTTTATTTCACAAAAATCATAATTTCTATTTATTTCCCAAAACATCATAATTTTTATAACATAAAAATTATCACATTAATTTATTCAAAATAAATCAATTCTTAACGATTGAAAAATTAATAAAACATTTATTTCCAAAATCACTTTAAAATCCTTTTAAATTCGAAATCGTTACTTTAACATTTTAAAATTCCAAAAATAGGCCCAATGCTGCAACAGCACTAAATACAACAATCACGGCATCCAAAACATCATATATCATATGATAACAGAATATATCACAATATCTGTAAATAAATAAATACCGGTGAGGAATCCAGTTGGATCCCTCCAACCTGTCACCTGCAACAAATATACATATTAGAATATGTATACAATGTCCGCTTCGAGGCAGACGCGCACACAAAGGGTCATCCGCTCATATACACGGGAACGTATAGGGTCTCATCTGCTCCAATAGACAGGTATATATCCAAATACCAATCAATATATCATATATCATCCAATCAATCATCAATCATCAATCATCATAAATAATATTATTTTTCACTTATATAAAAATATCATTGAGTCAGAAAAAGTGAGTTGTACTCACATTGCATCCAATAGCAGTTGTAGTGTTTTATTCCGAATAAAATTAAACGACCATTTAATTTTACCCAAAATTCACACTAGCTCCAATCAACTCTAAACCAGCTCCATCTCGTAGTGTTCGTCCATACGAACCCAACTCAATTCATTTCGTGCAAAACGGACCTCGTATGAAAAGGTTACGCATTTTTAAAGATTACACAATTTTAATATAATTATATAAATCAATTTCCTTTTTTTATTTTAAAACCTACATCAATCCTGGGCCGTTCGATCTGCTTATCCACATCAGGGCCTTTGCCTTTCTTTCTTCCTTCACGCGATAATCTACAGCTACACGAACCCATCGGCCGATATCATTAACCAATTCCCGCGCTCACTTCATCGATCTAGACATTGATCGATCTCCACCATTTCGTGCGCCAAAGCTAGCTACATCATCACCTAGAACTACGCGAAGCTCGGTCGTGCCTTAGCCTTGGAATTTGTGCACGATCGGTAGGCTAACACGACCCCCTAGCGACCACTACGACACTCCAAATCAGATCAAAGCCATTGATCTGAAAGCTCTCGTCGTCATCTACGTTTTTTAGTTAACAATTTTCGTAATGGTTAACGGATTGGAAGGAAATCGAGGAGGAAGGAGGCAAAATTCTGGCCATTAACACTAAAGTGGCGGCTGCAACCCTAACCCTAGGGTTTTGATGAAAATAGTGAATAATAACGTCCTTATGTAGAAAATTCCAAAACACTATTCATCTCAAAAAATTTCCAAACTCGAAACGAAGCGTGCCGCCTGGAGTCTCTAACAGTTTACCCCTATTCCGAACGCAATGGAATATATATCGAGAGCCAATTCGATCGTATTTGGAAGATAGGTTTTCGAACCGACTTATTTAAATTTAAAATTCACTTAAACCAATTTCTATGCGTTTTAGCTTGCTCCGGACAAACTGTAAATCCGATTGATACGAAATTTGGAATGTTACAATAATTTAACATTACGGATCCGATGAAACTAGTTTCGTCGAAATCCGAGGCTGTTTGAAAAATGGCTATTTTCACTCGTCAATTAAATATTAAAGTATTCTATTTCTACAATTTAACTTTTAATTCAATTTTAAAAGTTTACTGACATCATTTAAATTCAACTAGAATTTATTTCAACTTTATAAATCATTTTTATTCATATTAAATCCAGTTTTCTATTATTTACACAATTTCAAATATTCAATTAACAATTTAATTATCCAATTAAATCTGATATTCGAAATATAAGTTATTCGACTTATAAAATTTACTTGTGCATATTTAAAATCAATTAAATATACAAATATCGAATGATAGAAATTCTGGGTCGTTACAGTATTATATGTTTCATATTTGGCTTTCAAGAAATATATCCAAGTTTGTCTAGAATAAGCATCAATAAATGATATGCAATACCTGTAACCATAATCAGAACATACTGGGGCTGGACCCCAAAGGTCAGTAGCAATTAATTCCAAAGGTTTTGAATTCATAGTAAGAGAATCATTAAAAGCCAACATGTGACTCTTACCTATCTGGTAGTAAGTGCAAATATATGGTATATGAATATTTTCAAAACAAATCTTGTTCTCACTAAGTACTTGTTTAACAGCATTTGCATTTGGGTGTCCAAGTTTGTAGTGCCACAGATCAAAAATACTATTATTTCTCTCTGGCTGAATACCTTCAGACATATTAAAACTTTTTTGACCTTTTACTCTACTGCTAGAATTAACAAGATTGAATTTGTAAAGGCCTTTATCTGCATTACCCTACAAAAGAGTTACCTTAGTTAGTACGTCTTTAACTAAGTCGTACTTAGGGTAAAACTCAAAATAAACATTGTTATCTTTAGCAAATTGAGACACACTGATGAGATTCTTTTTAATTTTTGGTACTCTTAATAAGTTGTTTAGAAATAATTGCCTTGCACCTTTGACGTATGCTCTACCAGTATGAGTAATTCTAATAGACTCACCATTGCCCATGCAAATTGACTGTTTACCTTTGAACTCTTTATTTCGAAGATTAAGATTATTAAGATTGCTTGTCAAATGGTTAGTTTCCCCTGAGTCAGGATACCACGCTTCATCTTGAATGTGTTGTGAGTTTGCTGCTTGGTTTTTGTTACTCTCAAATTGATTACTTGAATCTTGTTGTGCTTGAGCCATATTTGCGCTCAGACTTGTATTTCTTTGGTTGTTGTTATGCTGCCTTGGTACATAGTTTAAATTTAATTTGAAATAGCATTTTGGGGCTGTGTGATCTATTTTCTCACAAATTTGACATCTAGGTTTGTTATTGCTATTACATCTTGGTCTGCCCTTTCCTCCTGATGGTTGGTTGCCTCTTTGTTGATGATCTAATTTGTTGTTATACCGATTTTTGCTCCTGTAACCTGATGCATAATTGACAGACATGTCTGATTCAATGGGTTTTTTGTAGTAAATTCTTCCTTCATGTGAAAGGAGAATTGAATGCACATCTTCTATTGATGGTGTGATTCTTTGAGATGTAATAACAGCCACCACTGCCTCATATTCTTTATTCAAACCGTTTAATATGATCAAGACCTATTCAGTATCAGAAATCTTGTGTCTTGCAGCTTCAAAAAGATTACAAACTATTTTTATTTTTTTATAGATATTCTCCCATGGTTAGATTATCTTTTCTGATACTATGTAATTGTCTTTTGTGGTGCACGTCTTTGGCATCAGATTGAGAATTGAATATTCTTTCCACCGTTGTCCAGATTCCATTTGCAGTTTTGCTGCCTATGACTTGAGGTAGTAACTTAACACTTATAGAGGATAGAAGCCGTAGACATATTAGACTGTCTTGCCTTTGATGTCTTGTGAATTCTTCATTACCGACAATCTTGTTTTCTTTATCAGTTATAAACATGGAAGGAATAAGAACGGTGCGAAGGAGAAATCCTTCGAGACCATAGCCTTTGACAGTAGTTTCTACTTGAATTTTCTAAGGAAAATAATTATTTTTTCAAGATGTGTAGTGATTAATTGACTTTTGGGGTTTATCCTAGTTTGAACAAGATTCTCGATGGCAGATTGATGTAGGTTGGATGATATTGCAGAGGTAGCTGAACTGTCGCTATCTCCTGCCATGAGGACCGAGGGAAAAGTACGAACAAAATCTTGAGATGAGGAAGGCTTACAGTATCAGGAAGATGATCGGATTGGTGATGATCTGATCAATTACAGCCAGATCTCATATGATGACCTTTGGCTGATGAGTTCTTAGTGAGGTATTGACATATTTTCAGACTTTCTTGATGATTTTCTTAACTATGATTTGGTTTTCTGATGATTTTCTTGACTGTGATCTGGTTTTCTGCTGATTTTCTTGACTGTGATCTGGCTTTCTGATGATCTTTAACTGAAATAAACTTTGCTGCAACCAAGATCTTGGATCTTTAGGTAAGGCATAGAGAAAACTATGAATTTGAGCAGAAGCTTTTAAAAAGAAACCTAGATGATGAGTTTGACTCTAATGGGTAATCCAAAAATCAGATGATGAGATTAATTTGATGATTATTCAGATTGAAAAATGTCGAACAAATATGCTGTTAAGCAGTGAATGGCTCTGATACCATATTAGAAAACTTTTCTAACAGTTTTATTGATGATTTTGATTACTAAGAAAGAATAAATTTAAGAAAGAATTTCTCTGAATCATTATCTTCAGATTAATATAGATGTTTGCTTTTATATGTGCAACAGAGTGCATAAAGTATGAGAAACAACGTTACATAGCTAATGGGATGAAAAGAAAATAAACAAATGAACTCGACCCATCAGGTAGCAGGAAGAATTCATTATGATGTTGCACCGGGTAGATTGCTGATGTATGTTGCCCGTATTTGCAGAAATAAAATGATTAGGGTTAAATGGTCAACTCTCTTCATTCTTCATTCTTCATTTTTAATTGTATAAGAGTTACAAATGCTTAACAACATCTAATCTAGGATCTAAAGATCGAAACTCATCAGAAATTTTTTCATCATTTGAGGTTACTCTCATCAGAGAATCATTCTCATCATTTGAGATTAAAGACCTGCTTGTTCATCGAAAACAAGTGCCATACCTGGAATTCTTTGAATTATGGCTGCAACAAGATTTACCATAGAAAACAAGCAAAATTATAGCAATTTCAGAAGAAAAAAAGTTTCAAAAAACAAGAAAATTCATCATCCAAGTTCAAGAAAGTAAGTGTCGTGCCATGAATCCATCGGATCAGTTTCATCATTTGGGTTCAACTGCAACATACCTCAGTGTATCATTTGTTTTCATCAATCTATTCTTGATACATCATTCTTGCTATTCTACATTCAATCATTATGGCTGAAGGAGAAGATAACTCAACCACATCATAAGGCACTACCAACTCACACTAACCAACTACAACTACCACCAAGGGACTAATCAAGACAATAATCAGTCCTCAGACTCAGTTGATAATAGTACATAGATCTGGATCAAAATAGAAAAAAAAAAAATAATTCTCAATCTGCTGCCAAGATAATGCATTATAAAAGACAGCTGTAGAATATTAGAAAGGACAGTTCATCAATGAGAGAATATCTATCAAAGATCAAAACTATATGTGATTTACTAGAAGCAGCATGGCATAAAATTTTTAAGACAGAGCAAGCTTTAACCATCTTCAGTGGTCTTAGAAAAGAATATGAATCAGTGGTGGCAGTGATTTCATCTAGGAAAACCTTACCATTAATGCAATATGCACATTCTACACTCTTAGCACATAAAGGAAGGATAGATAAGGAAAAACCACAAGATACAAAGTTATCAATCAATTAAGCAGTTAATTCAAGAAACAAGTGTCAAAATTATAATAGATCGGATCAGAATTATCAAAGAGTGGTCAATCTAACAGAACCAGCGGTAGAGGAAGATGGATTAAAATAGTAGGCATAAATTTCAAATATGTGAAAAGATAGGTCATACTGCACCTAAATGTTACTTCGGATTTAATGCGTCTTACACACCAAATCAGGGATCAACCAATCAAAGAAATGACAATCTAAGTGAAAATATGGTATAAGCACAGTAAAACAAACCATCCAGACATACAAGTCAAGAAATTGTCATCTGATCACAAAGCCAAAGGACATCCAAGATGAAAGCTGGTATCCTGACTCCAGAGAATAAATCACATCACAAGCAATTTAGACAATTTAAATCTTATGAAAAAGAGTGTAAAGGTAATCAGTCCATACACATGGGAAATGGTGAGCCAGTTAAGATAACATATACTGGAATTGCTTGCATCAAAGGTGATAGACAACTATATCTTAATAATTTCTTAAGAGTACCACTGATAATGAAAAATCTTACAAGTGTATCACAATTTGCAAGCGACAATAATGTATATTTTGTATTTTATCATAAATATCGTTTAATTAGAGATATTCTAACCAGGCAAATTCTTTTGTAGGGTAATGTTGTAAAGGGGTTACACAAGTTCATTTTTGTTAAATTAGGAAATTCTAAAAATTTAGAAAATAGAATAAATTATTGTAATTTTTCTAAAAACTCAGAGAGAATCTAAAACATGTTTGATATATGGAATTATAAACTAGGGCATCCTAATGCAAATATTATAAGGGCAGATTTTAGTAAAAAATAAAATTCCATTTGAAAATATATCTTTACCATATATATGCACATATTTCAAATGGGAAAGAGCCTTAACTTATGTTTCATGATTCACAAACAAAATATATTAAGCCACTTAAAATGATTGTTGCTGACTTATTGGGTCCAAACCCATCAATTTAGATTATGGTTTCAAATATTACATATCATTTGTTGATGCACACAAAAAATACACATGAATCTATTTTCTTAAATCAAAATATGAGACATGTAGAGTAGTGATAAACTTATCACTTAGGCGGAAAAACAAATCAAACATCAAGTTAAGATTATTCAAACTGATGGTGGCACTAAGTATAAACCACTCAGTAATTTCTTTGAAAAGAAAGGAATAATACATAGAATTACATGTCCGTATACACCTGAAAAAATGGACTAGTTGAAAGGAAACATAGGTACATAGTAGAATCAGGTCTTATTATGTCAGTACAAGCATCACTTCCTCCAAAATTTTGTCAAAGTCATTTAATACTGTTGTATATTTGATCAAAAGACTTCAAACTAAAATGTTGAAAAACAAGTGTCCAATCGAAAAATTATTCAATATAAAACTAGATTATAAAAGCTTGCGAGCTTTTGGATGCTTGTGTTTCCCTTAGCTAAGATCTTATAATTGTCATAAGTTAAGTTTTAGATCAACTCCTTGTATCTTCTTAGGTTATTCAACTAACCAAAAAGGTATAAATGTTTAGACAGGAATGGAAAAGTGTTTGTGAGCAGACATGTGGTATTTAATGAACATGTATTTCCTTTTTCTAGTATAGACATGAAACCAACGTAGAAGACCTACAATCCAAGAAATTCAATACCTTTCGTACCTTCGTACTCTACTAACTTGAACAAGGTGTAGATTGAGAAGAATCAAGTGGACCCTGATCCACAACTCACAGCGCTCAGTCAACCAAGTCATGAACAAGTAGAGCTGCCTGACCATCTCAATCACATCCCTACACACATAGATAGTCAAATACAAAGCAATATCCAAGGAGATAATCAAGAGAATTCAAACTTACAACAAGAACGTCAAGAAGCAGTGCAACAGAGCAAACACAAGACAACTGTCATACTAAAACTGGACATCATATGATTACAAGATCAAAGAGTGAAATCTTCAAACCAAAGATTCACATTGTGTAACGACCCAGAATTTTTAGAAATTAAAATATGAATATTTAATTAATTTTAAATATTTATAAGTGAATTTATAAGTCAAATAAATTTTTATTTGAATTATTGGATTTAATTGAATAATTAAATCGATAATTTAATATGTTAAATTATGGAAATAATTGAAAATCGAGTTAAATATGATTGAAAATGATTTGTAAAATTTTATTTTATCATATGGGAGTTAGAACGATATTTTAGAACTTTTAAAATCGAATTAAAAGTTTATTTGTGAAAATTGAATATTTTAATATTTAATTATCGACTGTAAAATAGCCAATTTTTGAACAGTCTCAGAATTGAACGAAACCAGTTCCATTGGATCCGTAATAGTTAGTTATTACCGGATTTCAAATTTCGTGTCAATCGGAGTTATCGTTTGATCGTGGCAGCTCGAAACGCATCGAATTATTTTTAATTTAAATTTGGCGAGTCAAAATAGCCATTTTTCAAAAAGTCTCGGATTTCGACGAAACCAGTTTCATCGGATCCGTAATGTGATATTATTGTTAGGTTTAAAATTTCAAGTCAATTGGATTTACCGTTTGTCCTGTACAAATTAAAACGCCTAGAAATCGACTTAAATCGGTTTAATTCAAATTGAGCGTTTTTAGCCATAACTCGCACATACTTCCGAATTAGCTTCCGAAACCTGTTCCATTGTGTCCGGAATGCGGGGTAAACCCTAGAAACGCTGGTTACGGCGCGTAAATCGGAGTTCGGAATTTCCGGGATGAATAGTGTCGTTCGTTCTCTTACAAATAGCCCCTCACTCAAGAAAATAAATAAAAAAAAAAATTAAAACCCTAGCAAAACTGCAGGCCGCCTCCATGTATAATCAAGGGCCGAAACTTAATCTTCTTCATCCTCCAATTTCTTCAAATCCAAGCATTTTTTCAAGAAACGTTCAACTAGGAAAACGTAGATCTTGTCGAGACGAAGATATCCAACGGTGGAGATTAAAAATTATGTGATGGATTGGCGGCGAACTGAGCGAGAAGCACGCGCGTTCGTGGATGATATTCACGTCGCTGGGGAGGCCGAGTCGCATGATATTCTGGCCGATGGTGGCTTGCTTCTTGGCCTTCGACGTGGTATACTTGGATCGAGTTCTAAGTGTTCGGTTAATTTGCAAAAATTCAAACCCTAATTGGAGCTATGGGTTCTCTTGCGTGTTCGTGCACTGGTATTCTTGCGCGTGAGATGGAAGAAAGGGGTTAGGGGTGATGTGCGGCCACGATGAATGCAAGTGTGTAAATATAATTAATTTTAAATTTAAGTATATTAAAATCGTGTAACTTCATAATATCACAACTTTTTCATACGAGGTCGAAAAAATGCAAACTCAGTTGCGTTGGAATCGTATGGACGAGCACTACGCGATGGAGTTGGTTTGGAGTCGTTTGGAGTTAGTGAGAATTTTGGGTAAAATTAAACGTCCGTTTAATTTTATTCGAAATAAATCGCTAAAACGGAAATAAAATCAAGGTGAGAACTTCTCACTCAATCGAATCAGTTTCGATTTTATTTTAAATAGTTAGATTTAAAATATTTGAATGCATGTTTGAATGTTGATTAATATCTATTGATTGTTAAAATAGACATTATACGCCGTTAGTAAGCGGATGTTATTTAATAAAAACATATACCGCGAATATTTCATAAACAGTGAAATAAGTATTATATATAGTAGCAATATATATATATTGGCATATGTATATATTGGAGTTATTGATTTCTCGCATTTTTTTGTTTAGCGGATGAGACCCTATTACGCCGTTATTAAGCGGATAATATTTAATAAGAACATATACCGCGATAATTTCGTACTGGAGCGAAATTGGTATTGTGCTAATGTTTTTGGATGCAGGAAAACAGGTTGGAGGGATCCAACTGGATTCCTCAACAGTATTTATTTGATTATGGATATTTTGATATTCGTTGATTATCATATACGATATATGATATCGTTGTTGTCGTGATTGACTATTTGATATGTAGCATCATTGGACCAAGTTTTGGAATTTTAAAATGATTTATAAAGTGATTTTTGAAAATATACTATATGTTTGGAATTTGATCTATTTTAAATAAATAAACGTTATAATTTTTAAAGTTATAAAAATTATGATTTTTGAGAAATATAGTTAAAAACTGATTTTTGAGAATATGATGCTATTGATTTTATAAAATAGTTTAATCGAGACTAATTGAATTTATTGTGAAAAGTTTAAATATAGGATTTATAAAATTTAATTATTTTATGAATCAAAATGGTGAAATAATAAAGGAGATTTAAAGACGTTTTAAAGAATAATATAAATTGATTTATATTAAGAGATTTATAAATGGATATTTATAAATTGAAATATAGACATTTTAAAACGAGTTTTTATAAGTGTTTGAATGAAGTGAAAATGAATTTCATTAAAGAATGAAATTAATAGAATTATAAACGGTGAAGTTATAAATGGAATTTTATAAACAGTAGGTTTATAAAATTTGTAAAGTTATTAAAAGAATAGACTTGGGTAAATAATTGAATCTCATAAGTTATAAGATTTATAATTATGAAATTCTAAGGAACGATTTTGTAAAATAATCGTTTTATAAGTATTTAACTTATAATATGAACCTTTAGTTTATAATTGAGTTATAAATCGAATAGATTAATAAAGGAATTTATAAAAGGAAGTTGTTATAAAATAAATAAAAATGGAGTTTATAAACGTTGTTTTATAAATTTGCAAACGGCTTATTTTAATAAGTAAATTGTTGAAACCTATTAATGGAGTTATATTCACATTTTTGACTGTGAATAATCCTTTGAAATAAAATGAATTGAAGTGATGATATTTGTTAACATAGTATATTCACGTTTTTGAATAGTGAATAATATGTTAAAGAAATTGTTTTGAATGTGGTATTTCAAAATAGAATTAAAACGATCTAACGATGTTTTAAATATGTTGAGATTCGAAACCATAGATTTCAACATTTATTGTTGAAATAGATGTTTCGAGAAATAGAAGGAAATGGTAGACTATAACACTGTTGTTATAGTAAATGATTTCCGAAAGGAAATGTTTTGCATAGTATTGGGATTTATATATCTATTTAATTTCGAATCCCCATACAAGTGATTTTGGGTTGTTGTAACGATGTTTTACGCAACATTCGTTTTGGCCCAAATAAATATGTTTAAGTGAATGATTTCCTTAAAAAAAATGAAATATATACTTAATTCGATTTAAGTATATTGAATATTTTCCAAAGTTGAAAATAAAAAGATTTGTGAATTACTTATGAATAAATAAGTATGGAAATGTTTTCCAATATGAAGTGAATGATTAGAATTTATCTTTTTGAAGATAAATTGAAATGAATAATTGAAATCATATGCATGAATATTTTGGAATATAAATTCATTATGGAATTTATATGTGAAAGTGGAATTTGTTTAAGAATAAATATTGATTTATTTTTGAAGTATGAAATAATATATCTTATAAAGATATTTTGGAAAATAAATAATTTGAAAAATTATTTGGAATCTGGTGATGCGTGCATATCTATTGATAGTTCAATATTCGACTATCAATATTTCCCTTTGAATGGGTATTTGATGTGATTTGTTTGAATGTGAATGCCACACTTATTTTTGAATAAGCGCTCACTATTCGGATTAACCGGGAAAGGACCATGGGGTCGTATAACCCATTCCGAATATGTGATACGTCGTTGAATTGCATTGAAGATCGGTGTTGAAGACCCGGTATTTGCGAAAGCGATAGGATGACCTGTCGATTGACTCTACACCGAGTAGCTACGGTATTGAGTTCTCCATATGTGATGGTGAATCCGATCAGGATTGTGAATATCCGGATTGCAAGGACTTCTTTGTAAGTGCCTTCGGTTCTGTTCGAGCCCGGAACAGACTTGTATGGATTGTATGTCTGACATTACAAGTTGAGATATAAAGCCGATTTCTTTCAAATATATTTCTGTTGGTGGCGGAGAATTTATTCTTTTAGCTTAACACCCTTCTCTGAGACGTACGTGCTCAAAGGTTATATAGTTGAATGTTATCAGCGATATATTCCCAATTTGGTAACGTGACATGCTGAGTGATGCTGAAATGATCATTGTGTTGATTATTTGTGATAGAATCGTTTATTTGATCGTCTATCCTTGTGATCATTGTGTTGATCATTTGTTGACCCAAAGCATGACTTTTGTATAAAGTATGTTTTTGTGGACGTGACTTCGTCGAGCCTCACACCCCGTGAATGGTCAAAACAGGAAAGAAGCAGCAAGGTTATGAGGGGTAGCACCCTTTAGGATGTGTCCATTTCCTTCTGGAAAAGGGTGGTATCATGGTATGGAGCCCAGATACTTACTCATGTTGAAAACACTTTGTTATGATTGTGTGAATTGATTACGAGCGCTCGGTGAAAGGTCCCAAAGGACCGGGGGATGGCATATTCGGTCAGTTGTTACTCAGTTAGGGGTAACCCGGCCTTGTGTTGGTAGAGATCCGGTTTGGTTCTCGGGGATGTCCATCCAGAGGCATTCTCATGTGGCAATGGGAAGTTCCTTGGCCTGATCATTCGTTGGAAATCCAAAGAAACAATACGAGACTTGTACGGTTTTAGTTGTATAACCTGCTATGGAATGTGGCGGTAACCTGCTATTGAACATAGTTAGCTATAGTAGGCATACGATAATGGTCGTATGTTGGCTAAGATTTATATTCTACTTTCGAAATGAATTTTTCTCTACACTATGCACTAGTAATAATATAAAATGTTCTTTTAAATGCGTATCAAGCATCTTTGACTA
Source organism: Allium cepa (assembly GCA_030765085.1). NCBI lineage: Eukaryota > Viridiplantae > Streptophyta > Magnoliopsida > Asparagales > Amaryllidaceae > Allium > Allium cepa. The sequence goes on along the minus strand of CM060929.1, from coordinate 382,202,166 downwards.
TCATAAGGAGAAATCTCCTCCGATTCTGCGTTTGCATTGTGTGTGTGTGCGGGAGGCCTTATGGTAGTCTCATTTTTAAAAGCATTGCGAATTGATTTAAAAATATTCCTCTATTTTGATTTTTAAAGTAAATAAACTGTTTTGAGTTCTCACACCAGTCACATGACTGACTCGGAGTTTATTGTTTTCCTTCCTAAACTCTGGGTGCCCACCAATTTCCACACGGGCAGTTAAGAGTTAGGTTTATCAGGATATTCTGGATATTCTAGAGTTGCTGGAGGCAAGCTGGATGGCATGGCGTATTACTAGTTTATATAGTATTTCTTTTTCCGCTGCATTGTTTGTTGTTGTTGATGTTGTACACTCTGATGATATGATGTAATGTAATGTATAAAATGTAATAACTGATAGTTCTTTGTTTAAAGATTATTCATTTATTATTATATGTTGTTCCGCTGCGAATTGTGAGATTCTGATGTTGTTCTGTTGTTTCCTGTTATGTTCTATGTTCTTTTCTCTATTTTCCTTTTCCCTATCTTTCTCTATTCTCTTTTCCTTCTATTTTAAAATTTTCTATCTTCTGTTTTTTTCTTTTCTCTCTATTTTCTACCTTCTTATCTCTTCTTCTTTCTTTTCCTTTTCTTTTCTTCTTTCTTAAACCCATAACATTTCAGTTTTTCGGCAACGAAAATCCGCAAACGTTACATTTGGTATCAGAGCTTATGGTTAAGCGACAACCATGGTTCTGTTGGGTATTATTCATTAGAGATAGAGTCAGCAGTACTCTAGAATGAATTTGAGTGTAATAATAGATATGAGTGCGTATTTGTTAGTGAATATGAAATTGTTTTATATTGTGATGATTGGTTTGTTGAGTGGTATATAGATTCTGGTTAATACGAGTAATTAACGTTGTTGATAGGAATCTCTAAACACTTGAATAGAACAATTCGACATAATATTGATTTTAAAATTGGGTAAATGAAATAATTTTACCTTGATTATATTTTATATATAAAGAAATAATTTTTCAGAATTATTAAAGTTATATGTAAGTTGATTGTTAGGTTGTTTGAATAATCTAAATAAAGAAATAATTATATAAGAAAAAGAATTATAAAAATTGAATTATAATTAAAAGTGATTTACAATTGTGAAATAAACTTATATATGAGAAGTGAAACTATATGAATATGTTTATGAATATGAGTAGTAAATAAAAATGAATTTAAAGTTAAATGGAATATAACTTAAGAGGTGTTGAATGAAGTGATAAATGTGGACTTGAGTTATATAAATGAAATTCAACTGTTGTAATTGAATTGAATGATTGGATTGAATGATTAATCAATTAAATGAAAATTTAAGTTGATATGAAATAATGAATGAAAGTGTTAATTCTTTAAAATCTAATGTTATTAGAAAGTTGAATAATTGAATGAAAATCAATTAAATTAAACCAATTGATAAGCAAAGGAATTTGGTTGTAGTTATATATACTTTGGTTGTAATATGATTGTTAGTTGATTGTTGATTGATTATATATAAATTCATTAAGTGAATTAGTGAAATTGGAAGCAATGAAATTGAATTCAAATTAGAAGTAAATAAATTTGAATAGAATTGAATGTAATTGAATTTGAATTGGAAGTGAACCAACTTGAATATGAATTAGTGAATATAAACTAATTGAAAATGAATGTTAGTAAACATCCACTGTTAATGAATCAAATGTGATTAAATTGAAAAACCAATTCATTGTATATAATGAGAATATGAATGAATATTATTAGTTATGAATGATAATTGGTTGATGGTTGAATATATGTTGTTTTACTACATGTGCTATGTTGACATATAAGTTGTTATGTTGCTATATGTTGTATATTGAGATTATTGTCTATATGCATGATTCTCATGTTGTTTGTTGAGTGATTAGTAGGTGCGGATCGCGTTTACTTCGCATTTGGAGCTCGCTTTCGCGCTATATTAGCCGTATATGCTCGCTAATAAAATATAAGGTACATATCTCGGATTAAATATCGTACTTTTATATTTTTTTCCCTGCGGGATGCCTCATTACTTGATGAGATGTATATTTGTGATATATATACTGTCATTTTTTTTTCGGATCGAGCCGCGCAAAGGAAACTATGGCGAATTTTTCCGGAAATTTAAGGCGTTAGAAAAAATTTGAAAAAAATTGAAATTTTTTGAAAACTTTAACTTTGATTTTGGAATTGAAAGTTAAACAATAGTAGTTGTTTTTGAGAAGATAACTAAGTATGATTTGAAAACTTAGTAAAGATTTATAAGAAGTTTAACTATGAATTTTGGAAAATTAATAAATTCTATAACTTTTCTTACTTGTTAATTTCGAGGACGAAATTCTTTTAAGGGGGGAAGATTGTAACGACTCAGAATTTTTAGAAATTAAAATATGAATATTTAATTAATTTTAAATATTTATAAGTGAATTTATAAGTCAAATAAATTTTTATTTGAATTATTGGATTTAATTGAATAATTAAATCGATAATTTAATATGTTAAATTATGGAAATAATTGAAAATCGAGTTAAATATGATTGAAAATGATTTGTAAAATTTTATTTCATCATATGGGAGTTAGAACGATATTTTAGAACTTTTAAAATCGAATTAAAAGTTTATTTGTGAAAATTGAATATTTTAATATTTAATTATCGACTGTAAAATAGCCAATTTTTGAACAGTCTCAGAATTAAACGAAACCAGTTCCATTGGATCCGTAATAGTTAGTTATTATCGGATTTCAAATTTCGTGTCAATCGGAGTTATCGTTTGATCGTGGCAGCTCGAAACGCATCGAATTATTTTTAATTTAAATTTGGCGAGTCAAAATAGCCATTTTTCAAAAAGTCTCGGATTTCGACGAAACCGGTTTCATCGGATCCGTAATGTGATATTATTGTTAGGTTTCAAATTTCAAGTCAATTGGATTTACCGTTTGTCCTGTACAAATTAAAACGCCTAGAAATCGACTTAAATCGGTTTAATTCAAATTGAGCGTTTTTAGCCATAACTCGCACATACTTCCGAATTAGCTTCCGAAACCTATTCCATTGTGTCCGAAACGCGGGGTAAACCCTAGAAACGCTGGTTACGGCGCGTAAATCGGAGTTCGGAATTTCCGGGATGAATAGTGTCGTTCGTTCTCTTATAAATAGCCCCTCACTCAAGAAAATAAATAAAAAAAAAAATTAAAACCCTAGCAAAACTGCAGGCCGCCTCCATGTATAATCAAGGGCCGAAACTTAATCTTCTTCATCCTCCAATTTCTTCAAATCCAAGCATTTTTTCAAGAAACGTTCAACTAGGAAAACGTAGATCTTGTCGAGACGAAGATATCCAACGGTGGAGATTAAAAATTATGTGATGGATTGGCGGCAAACTGAGCGAGAAGCACGCACGTTCGTGGATGATATTCACGTCGCTGGGGAGGCCGAGTCGCATGATATTCTGGCCGATGGTGGCTTGCTTCTTGGCCTTCGACGTTGTATACTTGGATCGAGTTCTAAGTGTTCGGTTAATTTGCAAAAATTCAAACCCTAATTGGAGCTATGGGTTCTCTTGCGTGTTCGTGCACTGGTATTCTTGCGCGTGAGATGGAAGAAAGGGGGTAGGGGTGATGTGCGGCCACGATGAATGCAAGTGTGTAAATATAATTAATTTTAAATTTAAGTATATTAAAATCGTGTAACTTCATAATATCACAACTTTTTCATACGAGGTCGAAAAAATGCAAACTCAGTTGCGTTGGAATCGTATGGACGAGCACTACGCGATGGAGTTAGTTTGGAGTCGTTTGGAGTTAGTGAGAATTTTGGGTAAAATTAAACGTCCGTTTAATTTTATTCGAAATAAATCGCTAAAACGGAAATAAAATCAAGGTGAGAACTTCTCACTCAATCGAATCAGTTTCGATTTTATTTTAAATAGTTAGATTTAAAATATTTGAATGCATGTTTGAATGTTGATTAATATCTATTGATTGTTAAAATAGACATTATACGCCGTTAGTAAACGGATGTTATTTAATAAAAACATATACCGCGAATATTTCATAAACAGTGAAATAGGTATTATATATAGTAGCAATATATATATATATATTGGCATATGTATATATTGGAGTTATTGATTTCCCGCATTTTTTTGTTTAGCGGATGAGACCCTATTACGCCGTTATTAAGCGGATAATATTTAATAAGAACATATACCGCGATAATTTCGTACTGGAGCGAAATTGGTATTGTGCTAATGTTTTTGGATGCAGGAAAACAGGTTGGAGGGATCCAACTGGATTCCTCAACAGTATTTATTTGATTATGGATATTTTGATATTCGTTGATTATCATATACGATATATGATATCGTTGTTGTCGTGATTGACTATTTGATATGTAGCATCATTGGACCAAGTTTTGGAATTTTAAAATGATTTATAAAGTGATTTTTGAAAATATACTATATGTTTGGAATTTGATCTATTTTAAATAAATAAACGTTATAATTTTTAAAGTTATAAAAATTATGATTTTTGAGAAATATAGTTAAAAACTGATTTTTGAGAATATGATGCTATTGATTTTATAAAATAGTTTAATCGGGACTAATTGAATTTATTGTGAAAAGTTTAAATATAGGATTTATAAAATTTAATTATTTTATGAATCAAAATGGTGAAATAATAAAGGAGATTTAAAGACGTTTTAAAAAATAATATAAATTGATTTATATTAAGAGATTTATAAATGGATATTTATAAATTGAGATATAGACATTTTAAAACGAGTTTTTATAAGTGTTTGAATGAAGTGAAAATGAATTTCATTAAAGAATGAAATTAATAGAATTATAAACGGTGAAGTTATAAATGGAATTTTATAAACAGTAGGTTTATAAAATTTGTAAAGTTATTAAAAGAATAGACTTGGGTAAATAATTGAATCTCATAAGTTATAAGATTTATAATTATGAAATTCTAAGGAACGATTTTGTAAAATAATCGTTTTATAAGTATTTAACATAATATGAACCTTTAGTTTATAATTGAGTTATAAATCGAATAGATTAATAAAGGAATTTATAAAAGGAAGTTGTTATAAAATAAATAAAAATGGAGTTTATAAACGTTGTTTTATAAATTTGCAAACGGCTTATTTTAATAAGTAAATTGTTGAAACCTATTAATGGAGTTATATTCACATTTTTGACTGTGAATAATCCTTTGAAATAAAATGAATTGAAGTGATGATATTTGTTAACATAGTATATTCACGTTTTTGAATAGTGAATAATATGTTAAAGAAATTGTTTTGAATGTGGTATTTCAAAATAGAATTAAAACGATCTAACGATGTTTTAAATATGTTGAGATTCGAAACCATAGATTTCAACATTTATTGTTGAAATAGATGTTTCGAGAAATAGAAGGAAATGGTAGACTATAACACTGTTGTTATAGTAAATGATTTCCGAAAGGAAATGTTTTGCATAGTATTGGGATTTATATATCTATTTAATTTCGAATCCCCATACAAGTGATTTTGGGTTGTTGTAACGATGTTTTACGCAACATTCGTTTTGGCCCAAATAAATATGTTTAAGTGAATGATTTCCTTAAAAAAAATGAAATATATACTTAATTCGATTTAAGTATATTGAATATTTTCCAAAGTTGAAAATAAAAAGATTTGTGAATTACTTATGAATAAATAAGTATGGAAATGTTTTCCAATATGAAGTGAATGATCAGAATTTATCTTTTTGAAGATAAATTGAAATGAATAATTGAAATCATATGCATGAATATTTTGGAATATAAATTCATTATGGAATTTATATGTGAAAGTGGAATTTGTTTAAGAATAAATATCGATTTATTTTTGAAGTATGAAATAATATATCTTGTAAAGATATTTTGGAAAATAAATAATTTGAAAAATTATTTGGAATCTGGTGATGCGTGCATATCTATTGATAGTTCAATATTCGACTATCAATATTTCCCTTTGAATGGGTATTTGATGTGATTTGTTTGAATGTGAATGCCACACTTATTTTTGAATAAGCGCTCACTATTCGGATTAACCGGGAAAGGACCATGGGGTCGTATAACCCATTCCGAATATGTGATACGTCGTTGAATTGCATTGAAGATCGGTGTTGAAGACCCGGTATTTGCGAAAGCGATAGGATGACCTGTCGATTGACTCTACACCGAGTAGCTACGGTATTGAGTTCTCCATATGTGATGGTGAATCCGATCAGGATTGTGAATATCCGGATTGCAAGGACTTCTTTGTAAGTGCCTTCGGTTCTGTTCGAGCCCGGAACAGACTTGTATGGATTGTATGTCTGACATTACAAGTTGAGATATAAAGCCGATTTCTTTCAAATATATTTCTGTTGGTGGCGGAGAATTTATTCTTTTAGCTTAACACCCTTCTCTGAGACGTACGTGCTCAGAGGTTATATAGTTGAATGTTATCAGCGATATATTCCCAATTTGGTAATGTGACATGCTGAGTGATGCTGAAATGATCATTGTGTTGATTATTTGTGATAGGATCGTTTATTTGATCGTCTATCCTTGTGATCATTGTGTTGATCATTTGTTGACCCAAAGCATGGCTTTTGTATAAAGTATGTTTTTGTGGACGTGACTTCGTCGAGCCTCACACCCCGTGAATGGTCAAAACAGGAAAGAAGCAGCAAGGTTATGAGGGGTAGCACCCTTTAGGATGTGTCCATTTCCTTCTGGAAAAGGGTGGTATCATGGTATGGAGCCCAGATACTTACTCATGTTGAAAACACTTTGTTATGATTGTGTGAATTGATTACGAGCGCTCGGTGAAAGGTCCCAAAGGACCGGGGGATGGCATATTCGGTCAGTTGTTACTCAGTTAGGGGTAACCCGGCCATGTGTTGGTAGAGATCCGGTTTGGTTCTCGGGGATGTCCATCCAGAGGCATTCTCATGTGGCAATGGGAAGTTCCTTGGCCTGATCATTCGTTGGAAATCCAAAGAAACAATACGAGACTTGTACGGTTTTAGTTGTATAACCTGCTATGGAATATGGCGGTAACCTGCTATTGAACATAGTTAGCTATAGTAGGCATACGATAATGGTCGTATGTTGGCTAAGATTTATATTCTACTTTCGAAATGAATTTTTCTCTACACTATGCACTAGTAATAATATAAAATGTTCTTTTAAATGCGTATCAAGCATCTTTGACTATCATAAGGAGAAATCTCCTCCGATTCTGCGTTTGCATTGTGTGTGTGTGCGGGAGGCCTTATGGTAGTCTCATTTTTAAAAGCATTGCGAATTGATTTAAAAATATTCCTCTATTTTGATTTTTAAAGTAAATAAACTGTTTTGAGTTCTCACACCAGTCACATGACTGACTCGGAGTTTATTGTTTTCCTTCCTAAACTCTGGGTGCCCACCAATTTCCACATGGGCAGTTAAGAGTTAGGTTTATCAGGATATTCTGGATATTCTGGAGTTGCTGGAGGCAAGCTGGATGGCATGGCGTATTACTAGTTTATATAGTATTTCTTTTTCCGCTGCATTGTTTGTTGTTGTTGATGTTGTACACTCTGATGATATGATGTAATGTAATGTATAAAATGTAATAACTGATAGTTCTTTGTTTAAAGATTATTCATTTATTATTATATGTTGTTCCGCTGCGAATTGTGAGATTCTGATGTTGTTCTGTTGTTTCCTGTTCTGTTCTATGTTCTTTTCTCTATTTTCCTTTTCCCTATCTTTCTCTATTCTCTTTTCCTTCTATTTTAAAATTTTCTATCTTCTGTTTTTTTCTTTTCTCTCTATTTTCTACCTTCTTATCTCTGCTTCTTTCTTTTCCTTTTCTTTTCTTCTTTCTTAAACCCATAACATTTCGGTTTTTCGGCAACGAAAATCCGCAAACGTTACACATTGCAACAATAATTTTAAAAAAGTCAAAAACATTCTCTCAGGCAGTAAAGGATCCAAATTGGAAAAAGGCCATGGATGAAGAATATAATGCACTTACGAAAAATAAAACAGGGAATTTAGTTCATCCACCTGATCATAAAAATGTTGTTAGATGTAGATGGATATACAATTAAAGAAAAATTCAGAAAGGATAATTCCAGATATAAAGCAGGGCTGGTGACTAAGGGATATACTCAACAACATGATTTTGACTACAATGAAAACTTTTCTCCAATTGTAAAACCAACAACAATATAATTATTCTTACAATAGCATTGCTAAGAACTGGACTATCATACAATTAGATGTGAATAATGCCTTCTTAAATGGTGATCTAGAGGAAGAAGTGTATATGGAGCAACTACCAGGCTATAATCATGGCCAAACTTATGTGTACAGATTGAACAAAGCCTTATATGGACTTAAATAGGCTCCTAGAGTCTGGTTTGACAAACTAAAAACAATATTAATAAATTTAACTTTTCAATCTGCCAAATAAGATAATTCCTTGTTTATTAAAGTTAATAATGTATCAATTATATGTATCTTAATATATGTTGATGACTTGGTTATTACAGGCAAAAATGATGCAGAAATCAATATTCTCGTTCAATTTCTCTAAATAAACAATTTTCAAACAAACATCTTGGAGTATTAAGCTATTTCTTGGGCATAGAGGTGAAGAAGAAACAAACTCTGAACTTTTTTATGTTAGAAAAAATACATCATAGAGATACTGGCCAGGGCTAAAATGATGGTGCAAATCAACACCAATGATAGCAAAACAACATCTATCAAGAAACAGAGGAGAACCAATATTTAATGATAAATAATATAAAAGTATAATTAATGCATTGAAATATGTAACTATATTAAGACCAGGTATTTCTTTCAATGTCAACGTAGTGTGTCAATTTATGCAGGATCCAAAGGATGAACATTGGAGAGCAGTCAAAAGAATCTTAAGATATCTGAAGGGAACAAAAAATTACGGATTAAGCTTAAAAACATGCAAAAATCTTAATATAACAGGATATGCAGATGCTGATTGGGATATAGATCCTAATTACAGAAAATCCACCACTGGTTATTGCATTTACATTAGAATCAATCCAGTTTTATGGTGCGTAAAGAAACAAGTTACTATACCACGATCAAGTGCTGAAGTAGAGTATAGAAGCATAGCTAATGCTACAGCGGAAATCATGTGGATACATTATCTACTTAGTGTATTAAAATTAAATACAGAAGCAAAAACAACCATATAGTGTAATAACCTAAGTGTTATGTCACTTTCGGCTAATCCAATACAACATTCAAGAACAAAACATATAAAAATAGACTTATACCTTATGCGAGAGCAGGTTATCAGTGATAAATTACAAGTCAGTCATATACCTGCTACTTACCAACACGTCGATATACTTACCAACCACTTTCAACCAAGTCATTCTTCAGACTTAGGAAAGAATTAAGAATTGAAGAAGACAGAAGTAAGTTTCCATCAGATCTCAAACAAGTCAGAAAGCTACGACAACAAATTTGAATTTTTCAAAGTCCGAACGATTGCAAGTTCAAAACATTAATTAAAGCAAAGATGGAAGATCGCAAAAATCAATCTTCGAAGTAATTTAGATAGCAACAAATTTTGAATTGAAAACCATCAAAACTCAAGATGTCGCAAGCTCTAATCTTGAAGCATATTGGAGATTGAAGCTAGCAGAAGCTAAACTTCATAGTTGTATCAAGAATTTCAAGAGGAGCAGAAGCAGTTTGAGAAATTTGGAGAAACTCTAGAAATCGAAAGCCCTAGACGGGTTTGAAGGGGGGAATTGAGAAGTGAATAAAGTGAGCAACCGAAAATTCAACATCTCAACGTGTTATACTAATCAGGAGTTCGGGTGCAAATGCATAGAAGAAGCATGGCCCAAAAGGTATATATTATAATTACGAATAGAATATATCAATAAACATATACTAATATCATCATTCTTGTATCATTACAACTCAAATTTTCTCTTTGCAATATTTCTGCTCATCATCTTACTATTGAAACCTAATATAAACTATTTTCTATTTCAAACTACTTCTAGAACCAACTTTATAGAAAATTATTGTTTTTTATCAATTTTAAATCAACTTCTAACACTATCTATTCAGTGGAACTATCCTCACGATTTCAGTATAAAAGATACATGGATAATTCTTCAACGACCACATCAACCTACTTACGTGTTAATCCCCATCATCTGAAATTCCAAACGACCCAAACATTTCACTATTTCTTGAATTTGACGGTTCAAGTTGTTAGGAATAAGACTAAATTTTATCTCTCTAAGGCACGAGCTATTCACTATTTTTTAAGAAGCTTGAATCATACATGGTTGTATGATAACTTTTTCGCAGTAAAAAATGGAAAGTATTTGCACAAGTTGCGTTGCTTACACAAATAAGAAGAACGGTTATAGATGAACAATGATGCTGTCATACAATTTGAAAATAGGTATAAAACTTGAATACAATTTGAATTATGTTGTTTATTTATAGAAAGAAATGTCTATGCCGTTGAAGCCAATAAATATCCTTTAAGCAACCAAATGAAATCTATTATGCTCATTTTCTATGTCTCCATGTGTCCCTTTTAATCTGAACCATTGATTATCATGATTTTATTTTATTAGTATGTGAAGCCCGCTACAGTAACATAGAAGGTGATTTTTGAATCAATGATTGAAATAAAGCGGACGTGAAGGAACATAAAATATGGTCTTGATGATTTGAACTCTTGAGCAACCACCTAATGGCTAAATTGGAATTTTTATCGCCTAGAGTACCCTTTTTTTCATATTGCTCTAATGCTTCATGATTCAGTTGTTCAGTTAGATTGCTATTTATACGATCCCCACCTAAGAGTTGCCATCTTAGACCCGTTGATTAGTGCATTGAGAAATTTAATAAAGAAACTTACAATACAATCATTGATCTAAATACAATATAAATTACACCAAATAAAAATGTGTCCAGGATCAAGGGTTTCAAAATGGGAATCAAAACATAAAATCGTAAAATTCAAACTTTAAGCCAAAAAGGGATTCGAATCATAAATCGTACATTAAAAGGATCCATATTTTAAGGTTGGTAGACACTTTGAAATTGATTTTGATGTTTGAACTTTTACAATTAAACTTTAAACAAAAAAATTTCTCTTATTTCAGTTCTTTTAGAACATTTATAATTGGAGAATGAATCTAAATAAATGTGTTAAATATGTTAGTTTGCGTTGATTTTGTCATTTTTGCGGTTTTAACTAAGTTTGAATCAAAATATAAATTGAATTGTAAAGAAAGAAATCTGATTTGAATCAAAATTTAAATCGTAATATTTAAATATTTTTGACAACAATGTTCAGGATAATAGCATCTAAAAACAATAATATGCACCTCCAAATCAACTCATAAGAACTCCTATAATTCCAGTTATTTTGGAATGTGATTTTAAATCTTTTGCATGGATGAATTCAGATTCAAATGTAACTCATCATCAATAAAGAACACGATTTACCGTTCAATATATAAAGAACCCAGCCCGTTCCAGAGTATTCTTTCTTCCCCTCTATTGCACACCCTTGCAAGACACCTAAATTTTAGTGAATGCTATCTCGATCTCTTTTTGAACTCATGTAATCACTCCCTGATCTTACTTAGTTACCCTCTCAATGACACTCTAACTAATGGAGTTTGAGTAAAATGTGAAGTGCGAGTTATGGTATTAGGCCGCCTAAGATTAATTTTGAGATTGGGCATGGTTAGGTATAGCGAAAAATTAAGTTTGAGATTTGGTGCTGTGTTGCTAGTATAAAACAACATGATATTAAATGTCAATGATACAACTTGAATCTAGGTGACTTGAATCTATGTCACTTAATACATGAAACACGAGCATTACCACTGATCTACAACATACAATGTGATAGGTAAGTGAAGTAAATATATATATTTTGCAAGAAAGGATATACGATCGAGGATCGTATAGCCATATGCATAAAATAAAATAAAGAAGTATGTCTGACTAACATACTTAGTCGGTAGTCATAAATAACGTACAAGTTCAAAAAGAGCCAAAATAAGTAGCATGCACATAAAGTGCCAACATAAACGTACATATTAATACACAATGATTATTACCATCTGTCTTGAAAGCTAAAAACACACCCAAGCACTAATCATCGGAGCCAGCTATTTTTGACACTGGCTTTACTCCCCGTGGATTTAATAAGATCTACATCTCGAATGAGGAATTAAGGTGCACCATCTTGAAACCTGCCCAAGAACAAAAAAGATATACAACCCTGTTAGCCAATGAGACATAATCATGAACCTTTGCATTAAAACATTGATAATTCCTTTCCAACCGGATTGCCCGGAAATTCGCAAGGGCCAGAAGTGCCTCAGTCGAGTAGGAGAATAGGAGGCCCATAATGGTTTCAACTTATGCATAGAGATGTCAAGTTGGAAGAGCAAAGAGCCTAGACCTAATAGCTATAATCAATGTTAGAAAAAATATAAGTAGTAGAGTCAACAAAGTTCGGGCATAGAAAGTAGGCATTAGGGGAATCTAGATATTTCTCAGCTAATAGATTGGTCGTGTTTAGTTTGTTCATCATGATTAGCTACATATGCACCTTAAACTTTGAAGGTGCCTTAAGGAACCAAAGCAAATTAAATCTAGATATGAACTAATAAAATTGTAGAAGTGAAGTAAATATAGTTATTAATATATTCAAAAAATGATTTCAAAATCTTAGGCCCCTTCCCCAAATTGGGCCCTAGGCCATTGTCCAGCTTGCCCAGGCCCAGGGTCGTCCCTTTGAGTTAATATTGAGGGATCAAACGATGAGTTTTAGGCAACGTTGAAATGATGAATGTTACTTTACATGATAGCTTTCTTTTATCGCTGCTTCTAAGAGCATCCCAACATATATGAAAGGGACGCGAAGCTCTGGTTTCACAGAAGCAAAATTCAAAAACAACTAATATTAGCAACTTTCAATAAGACCTATTTTGGGCTCACTAGTGACTGGCGGCGGTCTTGTTATTCAGTGAAATATCCGACATAATTAGTGTTAGATAAATAACCAACATTAATAATGTTGGACATCTAACTAAGCAATAGTAAAAAAATGTCATCATCTATTTATCCAGGATTACTAATGCCGTATAAAGCAACGATATTTTTTTAAGTCGTTGCCTAGTACACTTTATAATTCACACTCTTTAACATTTTCAGATACAACCTTCTTCTCACCATTTGTTCATCATCATTTCTTGGATCCCAAATAAAATTATCATATTTAGTGCAAAAATATCTAATAATTGAAGAGAAAAAACCCGACGCACTATATTTCAATGATTTCAAGAATTTAATAAAAATTCTGATGTTTACAATAACTCTGCCTAATCGTTAGAGTAATCATGATTGTTACTATATTCTTAATAAGCATTTCAAATGCGTTAATATCAACAATCGCAATAAACGAGCAAGGCTTCAATAATTAAACTAGCAACCACTACACAAATATGAGTCCACAATATCGATCATAAAATTTTATAGATAGTTCACAAGGTAATCTAAGAGAAAATACCAACTCGAGTAGAAATTTAACTTTTCAATTTGAATAATTTGATGGTGGATTGAATCAAAATCAAAATGAGTATGGAGATTTTTTGCATTATGGCATTTTTTGAGATAGAAACAACGATTTCACTAGATAATTCTAATAGCCTAAGAAAATACTGAACCTTGAATGAATTAACATAAACGAGTCACCAATTTTTGAGGCAAATGAAATTCCTCCTGATAATTCTACATCAAATAAAAGGAAACATTCAAAAGATGAATAAGAAGAACTTGTTGATTGTTGGCTAAGGTGTTCTAGTAATACGAAGAAAGGTACATCAAAAACCGAATTTGTTTTTTTGGCTTCAATTTCGAACCTATTTCAAACTCATCCACCCAATAGTATTCTTAGAACCGTTGTGTTGCTCAATTTTCTCGCAAGTGATTAGCAAGTCGATTTAAGACAGTTTTGGTCCAAGCCAACCCAACTATTCTGCATTAATTGGTCCAAGCCCATATGAATCTCAAACCAACCCTTAGACTCAATAAGGTACCAGTATGTGGCCCGGTTGCCTCATCCTTAGGTACCCTTCACATGTAAGCAAGATTTGGGCCCATCTTGGTCCAGTTAGGCTTTGCTCAATGACTACAGAACTTCCTATGTCAATCTGCTTCTAGCATAACTCATCAACACGATGACTCATGTCATTCTAGTTGACGGTTGACACATCTCCAAGCCTGCCTCAACAGGCATCACTTTAAGTAAGATAGGCTAATGCATGGCCCTTCCTTGGTTCGGTTTCAGCATAGCCGCTCCCGACTAGTCCTATGTAGCCCTTCCCGTCGCCTCATACCCGACCATGCACTAGCTTCCCAACACATTCCTTAGCAAGTTCCTTAGTTTCTTTCACATCTTCGACGATCGATCAACTAGCTCACCAAGATTTGTCATGTAAGCACCCAAGTAAATGATAAACTATCCATCCACCTATCTGAAGCACCGTAGTTGGACGACAGAATTAGTGTGGCTTACCATCAACATTAAATGCGCATTTAATGCGAAGCATTCACATTAAATGCGAGGCCCAGACTTGGTGCTGAACAATAATGAATATATTTTCATTTGTCGCACATCTTCTTACACCTTTATAACTGTCGTCCATCTACCTTAGTAGGTAGATTAATGGCAAAATGTTTTTTGGCAAGTTCTACCGCTCAATCTCAACCTTCCATCATCTACTTCAGCCATTATAAATATCCTCTGCATTGCAACTTCAAAGGGGTTGGAACATCAAGGATTCCAAATACTACACATAGTTCAGGGCTCTTGATACTGTAAGTCGTTAAGATTATACAACTTTAGTAGTCTTAAGTGCTTCTTGCTTTTTATTATTCTCGTGTAATTTCTTGTAGTTGTAAGTGAAATATATAGTAAGAGAACTTTATAGTGGATGTATGCAGCCTTGCCGAACCACTCTATATCTTGTGTAATATGCCTTTTAGCTGCATACTTAACTCCTCTTTTTCACGTTAATTCTAGTGTAGCAAGTAACCTTTGTGTATTAGTTTAGTTTTGAGGTTAGATAAATCTTTGATCAACATTTTAGCACTAGAAGGAGAGCTCGAATATCCAGAATATAGAGAGTGCTCCAGAAGTAGGGGCCTTCATCCCTAATTTACTTCTATTAATAGGTGAATGGCATGATGAGGATGAAAGACATGAATCTTTCAGACAGCGAAAATGAGGTAAGGCATCATGCCCAAGCCAGTCCTTGCAATAATAATGATCATCGTCGTCAAGCCGACCCTAGAAGGCACTTGGAGATCGGACCTCCATACAAACCAGATTCAATAATTACTCTCATTTGAATTGGGACATCACCACAATCAACCTCACCACCAGGAATTGAGTGCACTTTCAAAGGCCCGCCACCGACAGGGAATGAAGCGCGAGTAACCTCACTTCAATGACAAACACTACAAGATCCATTAAACCAACGACAACACTCGCTAGTTCAGTCCAGCCTAATCCGGGCATTAATGAAGAAATATGGCATGTTGTGATATTACAGCTGGGTTAGATGGCCTATGAAGTGAATGGCTTAAAGGTACAATTACACCCGTCAAAACGGACCCTAACCCATTTACCCAACCCACTTACCCTAAAATTAAAAGGGTTGGTTCCAACCCTTCTAATTTTTTATTTTTTTTACCCCACCCATTTACAACTGCCAAACTAAATCTCCCAAACCAACCCAATCCCGCTTACCCATCCAACCCTCTGCTGAGATCACGATAGAAAAAAAGAAGTCGATCTCACTTCCTTCGTTCCACAACCCTAAATTCCAACTTTAATCAGTCGAAGAGAAAGAACGATACGTTCGACAAACCTAACTTTGAATTCGAGTGACTGAAGAGTGCGAGCTTCGTCGTCATTTAGATTTGTAAACCCTAGGTAATTAAGTTCTTGCGATTTTGTCTAATTTTCATGTCAAACATTCGTAAACCTTCAGCGTCTGTTGATTGATGCTAAATTGATCCTAATTCTTATTTCGTTATTACAAGAGTTTGCACAGATAAGATTGAAATTCTTGCAGAGAATATCTTCATTATTACATGCTATTGCTGTGTGCTTTAATTTTCTAATAATAATCTTATATCATTAAGTAGCAATTCTAATCTGACTGAAACTGGCATGCTTAGATTTTGAAATAGTCTTTGATTGCGCTCTATCTGCATATTCCACACCGTCGGACTAACCGCTGCATCAACCACAGCATAAACACCCTTTTTTTTGAATTTGTTACCCATTGAATCCGTGCATTGCTTAAGTGTATCAAACTGAGAAATCTGCAACTGTAGTTTCGGTTTGAAAATTTGTCATATCTGCTTTGAGTATTCACAATTGCCATGCTTGCCACTCTCTCTAGTCAAACTCAATGTGCGAACTGTGAGGCTTTTTTTTTTAAAATATATTATTTTTGTACTTGTTTATGTATGTTTTTTGATTTGTTGATTTTTCTTATACGTCATCGATGGTGCGGTATTAGTTGCGTGGGTGTATAGTTGGTCGTCTAGGGTTTTGTTGGATTCTAGTTTGAAAAAAGAAGTGCTACTTTGTGGTTGTTATACTTTAATGTGTGTTATTGTATACGTCTGATTTTTGAGCAAGCAACATGGAATAAGGTGGAAAATGGAGCCTCACTTAACAATTGTAATTCAGAGAGTTATTTTCATGGAATGTATGTTCATAAATGAAACTAAAAGTGATTTAAAATAAGTCTTCATTTTTTATTTACTATTTTAACATTTGCGGGGCTTTTATGTGCAACATCGTCAGATAGAGGTTTTATGATGTGCTAGGAGTAAGCATAAATGAACGTGCTTCAATTATTAAGAAAGCTTACTATAAGGTTGGCTAATTCTATTTAAATTTGTAGAGTTGCTGAGTAACCCTCCAAAATTTAAGAAAAAAAATCAGGACAAAATTGCATCATTCATT
The DNA here is from genome assembly GCA_030765085.1 of Allium cepa. Classification (NCBI taxonomy): domain Eukaryota; kingdom Viridiplantae; phylum Streptophyta; class Magnoliopsida; order Asparagales; family Amaryllidaceae; genus Allium; species Allium cepa. Next base: position 382,185,014 of record CM060929.1, on the reverse strand, counting down.
TGGTTAGAATTTTGTAATTAAAGTATGCCTTTTGCTCATATTTGTTGCTAATCAGAGTATATTTTTTATTTTGTTTTAGGCATGATAGCATCGACGTTGCTTTTATGTATTATTAAATAGTATAAATGACTATTTGTAATTTTTGATCATCAATATGACAGTGCAAGTTGTATGGGGACTCTGGTATAAGTGATAAGACAGAATACTATTCCACCTTTTTTTAAGATTTTCTATAATCAGACTTGGATTGCTAATAAGTCAACAAATTAAAAAATAAATAATCTGACAACGCATTTAAATTTGAGCTCTTTGTAAAATTGGTGTTGTTTTAATTTATTCATATGCAATTGTTATCATAGATTTTAGCTACCGCATTGCATGTCAGCTTCACACACATTATTCTATCTTCATCGTTCATAACTTAGTTTCTGGTGTCCTTTTCTTCTTCAGATTGCACAAAACTCCTTCCTGATACAAACAAAGATGATACTGATGCTCAAAGAAGTGCCAGAAATTTCAATGTGCATATGAGGTTATGTATCTCAATATTTTTGCTCCATTGTCTGCCAGCATACAAGGGGATATTAACCCAGAACTTGCCTGTGCTAATCTTGATTATATATCATTCCTTCGCATACATAATGACTAAAGATCACAACCAAGATGCAATATTTTCAAAATTATAAAAAAATAATTCACTGAAGCTACTGAAAATTGAAATAAGTAATATTTGAAGACTGACCATCAGCTGTTGGGATGGCTCTCTGTTGGTCTAAAGATCGAGCTTTTGTTGAATTAGAGCTATTTTGATTTACTTATAAGCAAGTGTTACTGAAAATTGTAGCTACTGGATTGTATTTCATCGTTCGTAGCTTACTTTCCCATATCCTTTTATTTTCCAGCTTGCACAAAAACTCCATCCTGATACAAACAAAGATGATATAGCTGCTGAAAGAAGTTCCAGTAAGTTCAATGTGCATATGTGGTAACACATCTCAATGTTTTTGCTCCATCATCTGCCAACTTATGAGGTAATATCAACTAGAAAACATGTCCACATTCATCTTTAATAAACAGACATCCCATAAGCATAGCCATATCATACACATACAGAATGACTAAAGATCTCAACCATGTTGCAACTTTTTTGGAATTATAACCAGATAATTTCACTGAAGCCACTTGCTTATTTTCTGGAACTAAATACCCAACTTCTAATTTATTTTTTCCGAAAGTTGTTATGGTTTTATTTACATTGCAAAAGTGCATGGGATCCAATGATTTTATGTCTAGCATGGCAAGTAGCATGTTTTTAAAGTTCAATAAATATTGTAATTTAGTATATTGCTTTGCATTGCTTGTATTCTTGATCCCCGGTATAAGATGGATTTAGTTAATTAATCTACTAGTACATCAATAAAAAGTGGGCTTAAACTTGTATGTAAAGAGTACATCAACAAAAGGTTATCATGCCTGTTGAATTTGGACATTCAAATTTGGATACATTAACTTGTATGAAATAATTTGGACACGGACAAGGTAGGAACGTTATAGTAACTTCTGTTGAATTCAAAGGAAAGAAAAACCAAAAGAAGCTGTATACGTCTCGGAGCACTTTCTATGTCATGCCTGTAGCAAGTCTGTAAGCTGTTATTATTTTCATATAAGAAGATGTTGAATTCTCTCCAATATTATTAAGTGATTATTACCCGTGTATTTGAGATGTTACAACCTGATGGATTTAAACCACAGTGAAAGGTTCTTGCTACAAGAACATGCTCTACCGTTACTGCTACGTCTGTGTAGCACTGTTGTATCTTTCTCCATGTCATGTTTGAATAACTAAGGCATGTTCCATCCAAATATTCTAGTTAGCTTTTTCGTATGGTAGTAATTTGGACATATCCTGATGAATTCAACAATAAGTTTGATACACTGTAGGTTTTAAAGGATCTTTAAATGTACTGAGTTTGATATGTATGATGACAGAGATTTAATAAATTCTGTACCTGTTTATGTATGAGTTTATTCTGTTTTTGTAACTGCATGTATGTATGAGTTTTCATCATTCTAATCTTACCAAATTTGTGAACTGATAGTTTGTGACTTGCTTCAGGATTACAGGGTTATGCTTAAAGCTTCAGGATTACGAGACTGCTCATATGCCGCAAAACTTTCAATTATTTTGCAGTTTTATTACTTATATAACATGTTGCTGTTTTTGTAGTATTTTGTTTAGTTTTTTGATGCATTTTTTATGTTTAGCTATGGAGTTTGTCAACTAAAATTGTACTATGTTGTATCTTTTAGTTTTTAATGTTGTAGTTTGTAATTATGTTATGTAGGACATTCAAATATTTTCTGGGTTTTGTATTATCTAGTTCCGTTTCTTAATTTGTTAGTGTTGTTTTTCATTTTTTATGTAGTATGCGGTTCTTTTCCTTTTCGGTGAAGTTTTTTCTGAAATTTTTTGTTCAATGGGTCGGGTCGGGTTGACCCTTCTAATAATCGGGTCGGGTCGGGTCAACCCATTTATTAAATGGGTCGAATAAGTAGGTTTTTTATGGCTGGAATGAAACGGGTCAAATTCTACCCGACCCATTTATGACCCGACCCGACCCGTTTGACGGGTCTAGGTACAGTTGGACGCTCAAGCCATCGTAAACTTTGTTTCACCAGCTCCTCCAATAGCTGACTTGGTCAACCGCCTACTTGAAGGGCCATGCCTTCCAACGGTTATGAATTCCTAAACACCACGGATGGCCAGGAGAGGATGGTACCAAAAACTCTAATTATGGAGGTTCACTTCCATCTAGAAGGTACGTTATATTTATACCTGGTCAGATTGATCTTGCTCTAGATGTAGCTGTGCCTGTGGAGCCAAGTAGTTGTCATTCCCCTTTAATGGAATGGCCACCAGCATTTGATCTTGCACGAACTTCTACTTTTGACCATCTCAATGGTAGTCCCATTGCTATCAAGAGGGCACGCATGGACCTCGGCACATTCTATGTCCCATAGGAGTGTGGTCTGGAATAGGAAAAGAAAAGAGTGGATCGTGCATTCATGATTTACTTCTATGCATATGGGAAGGTCTCCTTCTCATCATCATCGTTCTCAATCTCATCATCGTTCTCTATCTCATCGTCGATCTCCAACTCTGCTAAGGCACAAACTAAGCCCTTGGTCCATGGTTGGCTAGAATATCCCGCAATAAGTCGTTGTCGGCCTTAAGGAAGATATGCATATCCTCAGCCAACATCTTAACATAATGCAAACCCGCAATGCTAAGGGTGAGGCATTCTCACACTACTACAAAACAGGCCATTTGCATCGGTTGTTTACCCCCCTTTTGCATCAGTTCAATAACCAATGCATATGCAACCAATGCAACAGGTTTAACACTTTTGCATCAGTTCTGAAACCGATGCAAAAAGGTCCTTTTTGCATCGGTTGTTACTAACAACCGATGCAAATTATCGTGGTTGGTAGCTTGGACACAGCCCCCATATTGCATCGGTTGTAATGAAAACCGATGCAACTAATCCCTCTATTGCATCAGTTTTTTATAACAACCGATGCAAACTAATCCCTCTATTGCATCAACTATTTATACCTGATGCAAAAAAACCATTCTCAGATACCATTATTACAGTACTCATATAGACTATATATATTATTGATTATAACAAACAATTATTGCATGCAATATTACTATCATTCAAAATTAAATTTGATGGCAAATACATAATCAAATTTAATAATTCTACAAAAGAATGAAAAACATAAATAAATTCCACGGTACATAATCAGACAGTCAGTAGTAAAAATAAATGCTTCATATACACATCACGGTCTTCCCTACATCAAACATTACCAACATCATATCAGCCACTACAACATCTTCGTTGCCATCTTTGAACTGCGCAACATCTTTGAACTTCTAACTGCTCTCACACTTTGAACTCCACCATCTTCTTTTCCAAACATCTGCAACTGCCACAACTTCCTCCAACTGATAACCATCACTCAAATGACTTGCTTCCATCACTTACCAACAATCCACACATATGCTTCTCAATACAACTGTTGCCTGCATTCGACTCAATTTCTGCCACAACAGAATATCCCCTGCCTCATCACTGAATTCTACCTCGAACTGTGCATCCCCTTGCCATATCAGTGCATTCCCTTGTCACTGCACTGCCATATCACTGCTCCACCACATAACATCCCCAATCACAGCAACTGTTCGATTCATCTCTACCCTTTCTTCTGCCTGTAACATAACACACCCATTCAGACACTTTTAAACTGCACAACATTTAGACATACCACAAACCACCCTGGTTACAATATCAAACCACCATCTGCTATACAAAATCAACAATCCATCACCACTCAACACTGCTGTCAGATAACTCCCCCCGATTGCTGCCACCTCACTTCGACAATCCATTACATAACCACAGCAGTTCAGCCATACTTCCACGAACTCCCTATACGACTTGCCTTCACTCACCAAAACATTGCTTATCACCTTAACACCATACCACACATCCACCACTGCCGCACTACCTTGGCCTAATCTTCCCACTGCCAACATCAACTAATCTACACAACTACAACTACAAGAGCATATCACCAGCCAACATTTCACTGTACCATTCTCTGCTGCATATCAATACCACTCACAACTGCAGTTGTCACATACAAGTCACCACACCCAATACATAGGACAGTCTACTAATTTTGATGTGTACAGCTCCCAATCCGCTCCTGCAGCTTAACCTGAGACACAACGTACTCAATGAAGTGTGGACCAGACATATCATGGAATCAAGAACGGTAGGAAATGGGCTTGGTTTTAATGCAGCAGAGGACAAAGACTTTGTGGTCAATCCAACGTGTGACCAATATACTGCTCACCTAAGAGCCAAAGCTAAGATACTTAAGAAGACTAAATCGAGCACTACCTCCTCAAGCAGATCTATTGTCAGGGGAATTAGAGTCAATTGATGTCTTTCAGAGTGTGGAATGCGAGGGGACTTTACTCCCCTACAAGAAAGTTATATGCATATATCCTATTGCAATGTTTTCTATAAAACCTTGTCTAACATTATAACAAAAACTCGAACTATCATTTGCTCTAAAACAAAAAGAGAAAACTTGATGAAATACATGGATCAACAGAATTCGGGATGTAAAATCACACTATTTTTTTTTACCGGTAAAACTGTGACATTATTTAAAGGTCAGACCTGAGCCACATTTTCTTAGAACTCGCATTGAAGCTAAACTGTGTCGTGATGTGCGAATGACAGGTGTAGCGAGCATCGGATTAAGTAACACAAATTAGATCAATTTTGTTAATGTGTAAATTGTGATCTGTGCATTTTCCTATATGCCCGATGCCAATATAATTTACGTTTTATTCTACTAATTTTCTATTCAAGTTAGTGTGCCTCCCACTTTGATGCATGAAGTAGACTAATATTTGGTCTACTAACAGGTTTAAAAGTGTGAACAAGCAATACACAACTGCCTAAGTGGACGTGGATAGGGATTGCACCTCAGGTTGAGGTAAGAGGATAAACAAAGGTGAAACTGAGTACTGATTTATTTTTAAATTTACTGAATACATGAAACAGCAATCAGGTTGTACAATTAAATTGACTGGCCAAATGAATTGTATTTAACTATGTTTGTTCACTGATTTATGATATTATAATATATACTTTGTTTAAAAATTTCTCTTGATACTTTTCGACTTCTTATTTAAGGGTACAGACAGGGAGCATGATATGTTCTTCTGAATCCCTTTTATCTGAACAAGTTGTTCAGAAAATAAATTATGTAAACCAGACAATTTTAAGTTGAAGTTCAGTAATATTAACTTACATTACTTGCTGTTGATGTTTCGCTGTCTTCGGTGGCAGTTTCTTGTAAGGAATTCTCGTTCAAAAGTGCATCGTTTCTGACTGGTAAAGAAAAAGTTCTTCTTACTGCAGGTTTGAATAAATTTTTGAAAGACAGTGTTCTTGAAGCTATGAACTTTTCTCTTTGCTCACTTTCCATATATTTCTCAGTCTCCATAAGAGGAGTGCGCGACTTAAAGCTAAGCTTTGAAATAAAATTCTTAGCTGATGTATTATCTTTAGATGATGATGTATGCATTTTCTTTGACCTGGAATCTGGAGTCGGTGGTGTATCGATTAGTATGGAAACTTCTTCTATTATTTCGACCAATTCCTCTTGATCCTGCAAACAATAAAATTTGTTGATTACAGATGAACACTGCATATCCACTTGATCACCACTGCCATATACAACACTTCAAATATCAACATACTTCAATCCATCATCAACTTACATAAACCCACAATCGCCGTACCCAAAACCAAACAAGACCAGAAACCACTTTAATTCCACATACCTGCTCAAAATTTTGTTCTATCGAGAATGCATGGGAGTATCACATTATAATTGTAACATATTTTGGGGGCCCCAATATCTATTTGTTCACAAATTTCTTTCTAGAGGACTGTCATACTATAGGTTCAAAAACCCAAGACACAAAACAATATTTCTGAAAGAAAACAGAGAAGGAGAACAAGAAGAAAGAAAGAAAACAGAGAACCGGTTAAATATTTCTGAAAATATTACAAATATTTCTCAAGCATTTCAATCACAGTATTCTATTAGGTGCTTGAGTGAAATACATGAAGAAACTTCAAAAGTGCTTACCCTGGCCTTGTTGAAAGATGGAAACCTGGAGAAAGCTTTAGTAAGAACATCATCACTAACTTCATTACCAAGATCTCCACAAAACAATCTGTAATCATCTTCAGAAAGGAAAAACTTTAACACAAACATGATGAAGATAGAAAATTATTTTATAAATAGTACACAAACAATAACAGAAAAAGAGTTAAAGGATATACAAATGTTCAAAGGTGTAAACTAGCATTTGGCACATTCTAACTCAATTAAGTCCCAAACACTCAATAGCATCAAACACATTTAGTTAGTGATAAGCCCAAAGAATATTTGGCATGCAGCACAATGGTCATCTAGGTAATATCGAGCCATACATATGACCAGTTGTGATAACACTGAGGATTTTGAACTGTATTCGGCCACAGGCTAAGGGGGGAAAACCATACCATCATGACATCTAAAATGGTTCCAATATTGAACATGTCTCGAAAACATTATTGGAAAAACTCCTTACTAAATCTGCAGAACTCAACTTAAAACAAACAATAGTCAGCAAATCCTAACTGAACAAAGATAATTTTTGTTTTCTATTTATAAGCAAGTTATGTACTTGCATCACTAAATAATATAATTAGTACTGACATTTAAAAAAAAACATATATTTCATTTCAATTTTGTGGTGATTGCTATGTGTTTTGAATATATATAAGTTTCAATTTGAACGTTAGAAAGTAAAGAGCATACAGAAACTTCGAATAAAGCAGAATTGCCTTCCCTTGATTTGAAGAGAGGTTCATCAGCCACACAATGAATACAGGATAAGCATCCATCTACAAAGAAATAAACAGAAGCAATTTATTGACTTGTCAATGGTAAATGTGTAGAAAGACAAGGCAAAAGAGTGTAACTATTCAATTCCCGAGTGCAATTTTGAATACCTGGGTAGAATCATGAATACTCACTCATGTAACCATTCAATTTTCGAGTGCAATTTTGAAATACAAGAGTTCAATTTTGTAAATTATTTGATTTTCACATGTAATTAATATTGAAATTCAAAACATAAATATGTATTATGTAATTAATATTAAATATGAATAAACATATTATTATTATTTCAGTTAATATCAGGTTGAAGAAATAACAAAAACCAAACGGTGCGAGACATCACAAAAAAAAGAAAAAAAGCCCAACAGCTAGCTACTTAGTTTATCATGCTTCTCGGTCACATAATATCAAGTACCTTCAGTTACACTTTTCAGTTCAGCAACCCTTTAACACATTCTCCATCTACTCAAGCCACAACAACTGATTTATGCCATGTCTCATACATAGGCAGATGCTGTTAAATGCCATGTATAAACTCACAACCTTGTATAACCACAATGAACAAACATTAGGCCTACTTTTTTATTTGTTTCTCTTGTATTTTGATCATCCATGTGACGATCCCTGGTTTCCGTTTGTACAATTCGCATTATCGTATGTATTAGTAATAATTTTAATGAGTGCTTTCCACTTTTCGAGGACCGTATGTATTAGGAGACATACATGATGCTGTTGTAATGAAGTGAAATTATGGATTTTGTTGAGACTGCTGTTCAGACCCTGTACGTGTGATGTTGAATTTTGTTTGCTAATTTAATCATGTTTTTAACCTTGTGTACTGCAACACACAAACAATAGATTCAAATAGAGTGAGAATGCTAATGAGTTGTCCTAGTCAAAGCACTAATCATGGTGGAAGTGACAATGAATCTTTATATTTTTCATATTTTTAAATAAATAACCACCATATGTGAATATATGATATTTTTGCAAATTAGAACATACTGCATATTTACAACAAGATTTAATTTAAAATATTTGCGAGGCTTTTACGTTTGTAATGTTTTATTTGAGTTGCGGAATATTCCATATGAAGACATAAAAAAGTTATTTAAAATGTAGTGCAAGGTAATAATACCTTCTGCATCTTAAATTAGTCAGAAGTTCTGAAGTTTTCATTGGATTTGCTAGCTGGTTACGGTTACCTTCTTCAAAACTGAAGTTGTTGTAACTTTAAAATAAAAAAGATATTAATAGACATGATTACGAAATATGAACAAAAAAAATCAAAGAACTGTAATACTGCATTTATAAGAGATTGACATCTTATTAGTTTTGATGAATTATTTGATTAACATTCTAAACCTATTAAAAAAAATAAGAAAAGAAAATTTCTCAAATATAAAAAATATTAAAATTTTAACTTAGTAAACAGCAATGCCTATTAAGTTTTAACATTTCCAGTAATCCAGTTGACTAGTGGGGTTCAGTTATGTTGCATTCATTGTTTCCGCTAGCATGTCATTATGCTACAGCTACAAACCAAGAATGTGAACCATCATTATGGAATAAGTGCCTTATTTTGGCTACAATCCCATAAAAATACATGGCATTCATTTGGAATTGGTGTCATGCCAAGCTAAACTGACTAGCGGTGCATTTTGTTATGCTCTAATAGACTCAAAGGTAGCGAATTTCTGTCAAAGGTTCATGGATAATAACAGAAGTAATGACACTGCAAAAATTGACCTCCTTACCTCTGTGTAGAGCATTTGAAATGAGAGAAATAATAGATTGTTCAAGGGTATATATAGCAGTGAACAATATACTTGCAAATAGATTTTAGAGCATGTAAACATCAGATTCATTGAGTCCAAACACAGACATCATATCAACATCAAAGACCAAGAAATTTGTAGAGAATTAAAGAGTTAAAAAGTTCACGAACCATTGTAAGAGTGGTTTACCATAGTATGATCAAATGAACTGCCTTCCTTCATAATGGACCTTTGCTGCTTTCTAGTATGAGATTCAACCTGTATTCATTTTACATTTTGTTACACAAATTTTCATTTACAGAGAATAGAATACACGATAACATACCATCAATTAGAGATATTTGGCAAGGGCCCAAATTCCTGCAACCAAAATCAAATCAAATATTGACACTGAGCTGGAGAGATAAAGCATTCCAAGCAGGTAAGACAATGGTACATGTATCCTGAAATCTTATATCTTAATGTAAGTGGCAATGAAAGCATGACTACTTCGTGTTAATTTTGATAGATAAATCAGAGCAACGCTCCGCTAAACTCCATTCCAACGATTCCGTCGAGCTTCCCTTCTGAATCTCTACCTGACCATACCAATATCGTCAAGCTCGTCACCTCCGGTAGAAACATGACTGTATCCTCCCTCCACGTATTACTGTAGCAACGCAATCATCTACAGGGCACCGAGCTTCACCCAATCTCGATCATAGGTGCTAATTTCTTCGCTGAACTCGAATCCGTCCTCCATTATCACCCATTCTCCCTCAAATCGATGCAAACCAAAGCCCTAGTTCGAAGTCCCCACCGTCGACGCCCAGACAAGCAACGCACCCATAAAAATGCATATAAAATGAAGCTATCCGCGAACGAAAGATTTTAAGGCTTGTTTCGTATTTTTATATTGAGCAGATTTTTATATATTGATTTTTGAATTCAAACATTTATTCTTTTCTCTGGCCGAGTTTAAATAATGGAAAAGGGAAAAAATAAATTTTGTGGCAGCGAGATTCCAAGGAGAAGAAATTTTTTTTACTAAGGAGGATGGAGTAAATTTGTCCAAAAGCAGTAACTTTGGAGCCAATTTTTCATTATTTCCCACCTAAATTGCATCGGTTGACTTTAAAACCAATGCGACTAAAACTATTTGCATCGACGTATTTGCATCGGTTGTTGGTGACAAACTGATGCAAATTTGATTTTTTTATTACCTATTGCTTTTCACATACCAATTGCATCGGTTATTAAGATAGAACTGATGCAAATAGTTCTATTTGCATCAGTTTTTACTTCAACCGATGCAAATGAGGTGAAGCAATATGCACTTTTTGTACTAGCGTCAGATAATGACAATGGGGATTCATACTCTGATGAAGTCTTGGATGCTTACATCCATTGGCAGTATGCTTTTCTGCCTATTGATAATTATGATGGGGGTGCAGACCCCATCTGTCCACATCGCGACGTACAACTCCGTCACCCATGCCTACCCACTGTCAGGCTCTACAAAGTGTTTGCTCTTTCCCTCTATCCTCTAAGGTTCGGCCTCCTGTTGATTCTTACATCTGCGATCGGGCAGTATCAGCTCCTGGGCATAATTATACAAAGAGTTCAAGACTCGTTTCTTCATGTCCCTTACCCATGTCAGGTTAGTTAGTGAGCTAGGGAATATCAGGTTGTATCCTTTTGAAAGCTTATGGTCATATGTTGGCTGCTTCAAAAATTCAGCCGGTCTAGGGTTTAGACATGAATATCTAGGTTATTTCCTTATATTCAAGGGTTAGATACAAGTCTAGGATGTTGAGAGAACTTCATAAGCAGTCAGCTTCATCCTTGACTAACTTTTATCAACAAGTGAATGACATTGAGGATGGAAGATAAGGATCTTTCAGATAGCAACAATAAGGTGAGGCATCTTGTCGAAGCCGATCCTCGCAACAACAATGATCGTCGAATCAGCGATCGTCAAGCCGATGCCAAAAGTCTCCCAAAGGCTATCATTGGTGCAAACCCAGGTACAATAATTACCCTAACTTGAATAAGTACATCACCACAATATACCTCACCACCAAGAACCGAGTGTAGTCTCAAAGGCCCACCACTGCCAGAGACGTGAAGTGGAAGGAACCTTACCGCAATGGAAAGTACTGCGAGATCCATCAACTCAATGACCACTCTATAGTAGATTACCATATGCTTAAGGATGAAATTAATAGGCTTATCCAAGAAGGAATACTCTTAGAATATTTTCGACGTCAAGTCAAGCAAAGAGAAAACTTGAAGAATGGCAAAATCAGCCCCCTCGGCCCAGTAGTGTCAATATTCAAGCCGTCACCTAGGTCTTGACCATATGCGCCTGCCCACATGTGGTGGGTAGAAGTCGAGGACCGAGTCCCGATAATAAAGAGAAGCGGGTACTACTTGGAAAATTTATTCATTGGCAACTTGAATATCCAAGGTGCCCTGTAGCGATCCGAAAATTCAAACACTTCTTCTTTGAATATCATAATATTTTGAAATATAATTAAGTGTTATAAATATGATTTTATAAGCTTATTAAATATCATTTAATTGCTGAATAATGATAAGAAACTTTGTTTGAATTTTTTTACAATAATATATTCTTCGAAGCAAAATCGATAATGTGGCCGAAAATAGGATTATCGGTAAGCAACGCTTCGATCGATATAAGTTATTCGAACTATTGTGTACTTGTCCAATGATTAAATGAACACATTAAGAAATAATTAACACTCTCTCTTTCAATAAATATTGGAAGGTTTTAGAATGTTTTTATGGATAAGAGATATTACCATGAGAGGAGTATAATGGTAATTAATATAAAAGAGAAGTGACTTAAAGGAGAAGTGATGGGAGGTGAGCCTTCCATAACACGAAGAGGAGTGAAGGCAAGCCTGCATAGCAATCTCCTAAGCCTATAAAAGAAGGGGCATACCCATAGGAATAAATCACAAATTCATAAGCAAAAACCAAGCTTTTCTGATGACTTCATCTTCTTCTTTCTCTCTTTTGTTCTAAATGAAATAGTTGCAAATCAACTCCAAATCACTTCAAACTTTGCCACAAGCCTTAGTAAAATATTAGAACACCTTCCACCATGCCAAAATTTGAAGAATCAAAACCAAACTTCCACAATCCTTGAAGGCAGAGAGCACTTTGGGTGACAGAAGGAGGAAGGTGGTTGTAAAGGTGTGGCTAGGCTTGGGTGCTTGGATCTTTGTTGTTGTTGAGTTAAAGGTAGTTAACACCTTAATTTGAATGAAAATATAGTACTTATATGTTTATGTTGAATGGTGTTTAAGTTGTTTGAATTGTTGTTAACTTATGTTAAAACATTGGTTTGGATTCTTACTTTAAAAAGTAGATGACATATATAATCGATGTATATGGACTTGAACGAACTTGAAATGGACATGAATGGACTATTATGACTTCTGAAAAGACATTGAACAAAGCATGTAGGTTATAGATGGAATTTGGTTTAGATTAGACTCGAATTTGAAAATGCACTACTAGCGATAATCGCTATAGTTGCGGCTTGGAATTGCCTTGCTTTAGCGATTTCTATGGAATTTTGTAGAGAGAACCTAAAGGGATTTTCACCATATTTATAATGTTATATATATATATATATATATATATATGTTTGTTGTTATTAAAAGCTTGAATAGTAAAAAGTAAAGTAACATCTCAAAAATGGCTAAAACTTCACTTGTGCAAAACTGCTCCGTTGTGACTTGATTTTTGGACTTAAAAGGTTTTTAAAGATATTTAAATTTAAATATTTTGTTTCATTCTTTTTACAAGGTTTTACTAACTAATATTAGAGTATTTCAAAAGTGTTTTGAGATATTTCTGAATTTTTAAGAATTAGTTGTGAATTTTTAAAGAAGTGATATTTTATTAAAATATATATAAAACATGTTCTTTTCAAGTTTTAAGAAAAATTGTAAAGTTTTTATTTTCAAGTAATATTTTGAATAAATGTTTTGAAACCTATTATAAGTATTTTTATGTGTTTTAGAAAAGGGATTAGAATTGCTTTGTAGCTAAATGGTTAATTGTTTAATTTCTTGTTCGAAAAGTAACTAACTATGCTTAACACTAAAAGCCGACAAAGTAAGGCTCATTTATTTATAAGAGTTAAGATTGATATCAAGTACGGATGGTGCAAAAGAGCTCTAACCTACCAATTTACCTCTTAATTGAGGAATAGTAAGTCGAAAAATGTCGAAAACATAATACCATAATGATTTCTCTTTGTTTATCAAATCATTAATACTATTCTTAACACTAAAAGACGACGACGTTGATTTATCTACTTTTGAGATTCAAAAATGAAATGTCTAGGCAAGGCTTCGATGCAACTAGTGCCCTAACTTACTTTTGCTTCATTCTTGGACGAGGAGTAGTTAAGTTGAATATCGAAAATGAGTGAAGCATACGAATTGTGATTTGTATAAGCAATTGTTTTTGACTAGATAATCAATTAGTCAATTATCAAACGTGACAATATATAACTTAAGAAGTTATCCAAAGGCTTTGTGATTTCATATCAATGGGAAACCTTGAAAAGGAGCATTGGTACGAAACATCTCTAGCTTTTTCTTACTTCTGAGAGAAGTAGAATTGAGTTAATTGGGAATTCATCGATCGGTTTTGGAGAGTCCGATAAGCAAGAAGAGTGCACTTATATGAGATGACTCAAACCCATGACCTATGTTCTGGAAGCGGTTGTGAAGTGAGATGTTATAAAATTGAATTGCTAATCCTAATGTTAAGTCCAAGGGAGAGGCCAACGTTAACATGTCAAACAATGTTATCATATGGGACAGTCTATCTTGAGGAGTATTCCAAAACAAAGGATAACATTAGCATTCATCAAAGGACTTATGTGGGGAACCTAGTGGAGGTTTGAGATCTATTCAAGATGCTCAAATCCATGTAGTGATTTGTACTGTTCGAGATGATAGAATCCATTTAGGGATTCGTGTTCTATGCGAAGGATGAAGACTCATGTGAGAAATGTCGAATGTAGCCTCAACATTGAGAAAATGAAAAAAAAACAAAGAAAGGGTATAGCAGGGGGTTTAGCTGACCTCAAGGGTATATCAACTCCATATCTAGAGATGCTTATCGGTTGTTGCTAATGGAAGTTGATGTGGCCCAAACCACACATTGCTGGTAGCCTTGTTATGTTTACCTTATAGTATATCCTATTTAGAGATATATGATGCTCAAAAGGTAGTTGTTGATCCTTATCATGGAGTTTGGATGCGGCCAGACTAAGGAGATCTCCGTGGAAAATCCATTATGTGAATGCACCTCAACAGTATTTATTGTATACCTATTGTTGTTGTAGCATTCATATAGTAGCTATTTGATATGATTTATGTGTGTTATACTCTAGACATTATCTATCATACCACTAAATGTCAAACTTAATGACTAGTTGGTTTCATTTGAAGGAAAAACCATTATGGTAATCCTACGGTCTCAAAAAGATGGTATTATATGTCACTCTTATTTCTTGAGTTTCTCACAATGGTTTATAATACTGATCCGAGTGTTATTTTCTTATAATGCAAGGATAAACCTCGTGTATATTTCTAGATTTAACTATGAATGGTTTTAAGCCTATAGAGAAGAGCTGGATGATTACCTTTCGAAGTATTCTTATTTTCACTGCATTTTTATATTGTATATATCAGTATTGTAAGGACAGTCAGTTATAACTATCCATGCTGATGATAGTACTTAGGTTTTAGTAAATCTGAAATTTCTATATTCTGAATAACTATTTGTACTATTCCTTGATATTATATATCATCGTTCTATTGTGAGATTCTGGTGTTGTATTCTATCTTTCTTATTCTTTTTTTATTTTACCATAACTTTCTGACCTTTTTGGCAGCTGGGTGCTCAGCACACAAATACCATGGTCGTACTTAGTGTCGACATTCGAGGTAGAAAATATTGAGTTGTTACATTTGGTATCAGAGCTCAAGATTGAGCGAACACCTTGTCTTTGATTGGGTACGACTCATTAGAGATAGGGTAAGCGATACCCTAGAGTGAGTTGAGTGTATTATACATATGAGAGCTATTTATATTTTGAAAACTAAACTTTCAAAACTGAGGGATATCTCCTTCTAATAACTCCTTCTTTGAAATAACTCTATCTTTTAGCTTTCTAAAGCTGGTAGTATAAACCTTGAGCACTAGAGCAGCCAATGCTAAAGGTGATCAGGGTAGTACTATCACAAATGGCAGGGATCGAGCATCGAGGAATGTTTCTCCAGTTGAGGAACCGAGGGAGAACGTCATAGAGGTGATTGTGTAGATCAGACCTTAGATGAGTTTTGCTTTGCTTTGTCGTGATTATGAGAGGCTAGAAGGTAAGAGGTTTGGTGGTATAGAGATAATTATAGAAGTCCAATATTAGCATAGACTATGCGATCAGATATTTGGTGATATGGAGCTAGATGACAAAATGAAGTGTAAATTGGCATGGCGACATCTAATAGATGTATTCATGGATTGGTGAAGTGCTATTACAGTTGATGTCCAAGAGTAAAACTTCTCTTGGGCCCTATTCAAAGATGAGTTTGAGATGAAGTTTGTTCTAGAAATCGAAAAGGCTTTGTTATTTAGGAGCTTCTTGGATTTGAAGCAAGGGGTTATGACCATGGCGAAGTATGAGAATTGATTCACTACATTATCTCAGTTTGGGTTTGGATTGGTTGATACGCCTTTGAAGATGAATGAATGTTCATTACAAGTATGCGCCCTGAGTTTCAACGGGCTATGACTAATCGCCTTTTGGAGTCTTTTCTGAATTTGGTGAATATGGGTTTGAGGTTCTAGAATTTGGCACCAAAGCTTGTTTTTTCTGCACGAAAGACACTTGCTTCTATACCAACTGGGAGCAATAAGTGAAAGTTTCAGTAGTTGAAGTATATGTCCAATCTTGTTTTCCATTGGTGTGGGCAAAAGGGCCACTTTGATAAAAGCTATAAAATGGGAGAAGGAGGGTAGGTGGTGAAGGAATCAACCAGGGAGGTACCGCAATTTGCACCTAAGAATTGCTAGAGTTTCCATTAGCCTGGCCATTTTGTTAAAGATTGTCTCATGCGTAAGAAAGAGGAACAACCTAGGGTCTTTGCTATTTCTGCAATAGAAAAGGGGAAGCAAATTCTTGAGGATATATTATTTGGCTTTCCTATTCATTTTTGTTTGACTCTAGTGCTTCTCATAGTTTCTTATCCCATAACCTTGGTGATTTTTTAAATCATGCTTGGTCATTTTAGGAGCATTACTTATTATTGATTTGTGCTTAACCAGTTTATGAGCAGTTTTACCTTTCTACATCATGGGTTGAGTAAACAATAATTATGAGTACACTGAACAAACACCTTGTGAATTATGTTTCATGGTTTGATTATAAGGCATTCGGTGATGATGTTGGATTAGATTTAAAAAACTAGTAAAAGATGTTTACTATAATCCAAAGGAAAGACATAATATTTTGAAAATAATATTTGTGACAAGATTTATATAAGAAAGTAACTCTATATAAATATATAAAACATGGCTTATAAAAAAAGAATTGAAACAAAGAATTTGAGAGCATAAATCTCAACGTCCTTGAAAATGTTTTTTAAGATTTCGATGAAAATAATAAATAGTATCATTTGAAAGTATATATTTGAGGAAGTTGGTTTAGAAAATTAAGATCATGCATGATTCTTAGTATTATTATATGGAATATTTGATACTACTTTATAAATGATTTTGGTTAAATAACAAAAGTATGGTTTGGATGTACTAAACTTAGTTCTGTCATAGAAAATAATCTCGATGATAATTGTAGCATCATTGGCATTCATTTTCGGATTTCTGAGTAGGGGATGCTACAAAGTATTCTGGAAAAATGGATTTTGATTTAATCCCGAGGGTATGATTTGATATACCAAAGTTATATGTATATATTATTTCAAAATGATTTGAAATGAAAACCAATGTTTAGTTCTAAAGTTCCCTTGTTAAGTTATTTCATGGATACATGTAGCCTATGCATTAGGACATGTTGGTTTGTGCATCATGTATGATATATTGGTTGACAGTTTTTCATTTGTTAAAATTAAATGGGATTTTTTATGATTTTGGATAGTTAGGAACTTCCAAATTATTATAAAACTTGTTGCTAAGTGTTTTTGAAAATATAAAGTTAAGTTTATATAACACTTGAATTAAGGAGGCAGTGAGTTGAAACAAGTCTAAATTTGTTAAGCATACTTTTTAAGTAAAATAAAGTGATCTTTTGTATATGCTCTTAGGATGTAATGGTGTATTATAAACTTAAGTTATAAAATGATTATAAACTTGACGTTATGATTTATGAAATGATGCATAAATGATTTAGTATTAAATGACATACTATTTGTTTAAACGAATGTGATTAAAAGGAATTAGTGTCATTAAGAAACCAATAGGATAAACATGTAAGTTGTACATAGATCCCTTTATTTGCATAACTGTTCTTGATCTGGTATTCGAGTACATGTTTTCGAGGTGCTTTACACTAGTTTGAACAAGGATTTTTCAATAGTTTCTTGATGGCGAACACTTGATAGGGATTCATGATATGATCCCGATATTTTCTATTATAGTATATGGCTATGCAAGGAGAACGAAGGCTTCTAACCAATAAGCCAAATCAGAGCCCATACTAGAGAGGTCAATTAATCTATACTAGTTGGGAAGTGAAATCTATGTGATCAGGCAAGTGATCAGATCAGATATTATGCATGGATGATATATGTGCATTATATGAGCTTTAGTACATTCGTATAATATGTTATGTTGGCTTATAAAGAGTTTGGGAAATGACACTTCAATTTATTATGAGTTAGCATGAATAATCATTTATGTAATGATTTGAGGATGTTGAGCTTAAAATATGCTTGGTAAATAGTTTATCGTCCTTGGATGACGGGAGAGTTTTAAACCTAAGCGAACCACGAGCATTAGCTGCTAGTAATTGTGAATGCTATTTGAGTATTTGTGTGCTCATTCCTTTGTTAAGGTTCAAAGCACCGAGGAGCAAGGATGCTTGGGATGTTACAAGAGGACGGAGGATGGTTTGAAGGAGATATATCCAGACTGCTTATAGATAAGGAGTTCCTCTTTATCCTACTATCGTAAATCTTTCGTAGCGTACTCACTACTCGAGGTGGTGTCACATAGTATGATTTTTTTTTTTGCAGTTTATCTTATATATAACTTCATCAATACTCTATATATGTATCTTATTTCATCTATCTCCTTTGATTATTGTTCTTTTTGGAATTTTGAGGACGAAATATTCTAAGTGAAGGAGAATGTAGCGATCCAGAAATTCAAATACTTTGTCTTCGAATATCGTGACATTTTGAAATATAATTAAATAGTATAAATACGATTTTAAAGTCTTGTTAGAAATCATTAATGAATGAATAATGATAAGAAACATGTTTCTGAAAGTTTTTTACAAAAATATATTCTTCGAAGAAAAATCGATAATGTGGTTGAAAATCAGTTTATCGGTAAACAACACTTCGATGGATATAAGTTGTTTGAACTCTTATGCACTTGTATAATGATCAAATGAAAACATTATTAACTAATCAACGCACTCTCCTCTTCGAAGGTTCTAGAATGTTATTATAAATAAGGGATATTATCATGAGTGGGGTATAATGGTAATTAACATAAATGAGAAGTGACTTAAAGGAGAAGCGATGGGAAGTGAGTCTTTGTAACACTCCATATTTTTAGTAACATTATTTAGGATATTTAGTTAGTTAAATAAAATAATGAAAGATGATTAATGAATTGAGATTTATGATTAAATAAGGGGTAGTCGTGCCATGTTAAACAAGTGAACTAAAGAATTAAAAGAGAATAAAAGGATAGGAAATATGCAAGGGAAAAATAGGAACAAGTCATATCCTTATACCCTAACCCTCTTAGGAATTCATTCTACACATTCATTTCATTTTACACAATTCAAAAATAAAAGCTAAGGTTGGCCACCATTAGGAAGAGCAAAGAAGAAGAATTTCAAAGGAAGAATCAAATCAATTAATTAAAAACAAATATCATATCCTTAATCAAAAGCTAAGGTGAATAATGACGACATCTCATGTTTTTGATTGATTTTGGTTTTAGATAAATTCCGAAAGTATTTGCAATTGTTTTGCTATGTTTTGAATGATAAATATACTTGTTGATGCTTTAGGCTATTTTATATGCATTTTATGAGGAGAATTGATTTAGAAAACCTAGCATATGACATCAAATTGCCTTGAAAATTTAGATTTAGATTGGAAATGATAATTTAGAAATGGGTTTCAATTCTCATAATTTTTTGAATTAATGTGGATTTTATATGAAATTTCTAGTGAAGAAAATGTTATTTTGGGTTAAAAATTTATTTTGGGCCAAATTATATTGGCTTAGGGTTTGAAATTTATATATGTTGAAATACATATTAAAAATGATTTTATGGAATTTTTGTAGAATTTTCCTAAATGTATTAATTGATATATAAAATTATTTAATGTATGAGACTTAAACGTTTTTTTTTTTTTAAAAAGGGGTATTTTGTAAATAATTCAAATTCTTATTTTTTAAAATCGGCAATACTTTTAGAAAATAAAAATTTGCAACCAATCATAATTTGATAAATAAGACAGGTTAGGTACAAAGAAATAGTTTAGAAAGTCAAATCTACATGCTATTTCCCGTTTCAATGCTTTTGGCACCAGGCTTCCCACTCCTTACCTCCACCTCTTACTCCATCGAAACCAATGCATATGGTATCATATATCTGGTACGTAGTGAGTTGGATATAGGTGGAAGGCATTGGGTTGAAACTAGGGGTTCCGAAGGGATTGAAGCGCTACTTTGCTTTTAAATGAAAATGCGACTGCTTTGCTTTCGACTGAATAGCCTTCGAATTGGTCTACTATAGATTAGGTCAATGACTTTAAAAGAATGGTGTTAAGAGATTGTGCCTTTGTTTTTAAGTAACTGGTTTCAACTAGGTCGAAGTGCCTGACTGCTGCTTTTTACTTTCTGACCCAAATTGTTTCGAAAGGATTACCTTGTTTTTAAAACCAAGCCGCTTCTCCAATGCTTTCGAAGGGATAGTTTTGACACCATCGCTTCTTTACTTAGGAAATGCTTTCTAAAGAGATGCTTTTGACTTAAATATTTTAAAGACCCCTTTTTCTCTATAAAAGTAGAACCCAAATGGTTTCGAAAGAAATAGTTTTGATGGTTTCAAAAGATTTTTCCATATATTCTAAATTGAACCCAAATGCTTTCGAAAGGCTTAATGTTTTGATGCTTTCAAAAGGTTTTAAAAGGAATGGTTCTCCTTTTTTTTGAAATGTCTAAAGGAAAGGTTTTCCAATGATTTTGAAAGGTAATATTTAAGTTTTTTTGAGTTAAAAAGGATTTTAAATTATTTTGGAGGGATGGGAAATTCTTAATAATTTCATCAAAATTATTTTAGGTGAAGTACATATAACATAGCAAGTAGTATATAGTAAAGCAAAAAGTATATTTTCCTTATATATGTACGGTTTAAAGGTTCAAATCATTATGAAAAGGTTTTCACGGAAAAATGTAAACGGTAGTTAAACCTAAGAAAATGACTTAGATCAGAAGACCAGATGGGACTTGTTTATGGTCGCATCCTATACTCATAAGCTATTAGCCCCTAGCTAATTTGGTCCAAAATTCTAGTGTGTAGGGCTTTGTCACAGGTGAGAATAAAATTATGTTACATGCAGAAAGGAATCTAAAAAGGAAAGATAGGTTATTGATAAGCCCCCAAAACCAATCAGTTAGACCTGGAGAAGTAAGTAAGGACAGACCATCTAGAAGAGGAGTATCTAACAGATGTTAGATTTTTATGTTTTTTGGTAGGCCCGATAAAACTACAGTGTATGGACAGATAGTCCATATGATGATTGAAATGTACATATACATGATATTGCTTTACAGCTTTAATTGATTTTGGCTGAAGGGATTATAATTTGCAAAAGATATGTTTTAAAAGGATATTAGTGAGGCAAAACCCATTCCGCTAAGCGGCTGGTCTCACTTAATATCAGATAAACAAGATGTATAGTATTATCCACATCAGGCTTTATCTATGACTCGATGTTTATTTTCTTAAACTCTTGGATGCTCAAAATTAATTTTAGTAGGTCGAGGGTTAAGGTTTACAAGTTTTAGTAGGTTGGCAAATAAAGCATCCGGTGATGAGCAGGTGTCTAACGGATAGCTAATTAGGAGTTGGTAATATATTTTGAATTGATTCCGCTACATTGTATATATAGTACTCTGGTTAACCAATGGGGCATCGTCATATGTCACTCTTGGCGTAATATTGTAATAACTGTATTTTATTTTAAACTTGAGAAAGCGGTGGGATTATGTAATTTGAATATGGAACATGTTTTCGAATTGTAATCAGTAAAATGATGTTTTTTGGAAATCTGTAATTTTGTTTCATATTCACGTGCTTCTAATATTATGAATACCATTAACATAGTCATATTTAGTCGTCAGAAGTTAATACTATGGATGACTGCAACATCTGTAGTACTTAGCTTTGGACCTCTAGATAGGGGATGTTACCGTCTTTCATGGCATGAAAGTGTGTGAAGACAAGCTTAAAGAGCGCCATCCTAAGCCCATAAAAGGAGGGGCATACCCATAGGAATAAATCACGAATTCCTAAGAAAAATCCAAGATTTTCTAATGTCTTCATCATCTTCTTTCTCTTTTATGTTCTAAGTGAAATAGTTGCAAATCAACTCCAAGTCACTTCAAACTTTGCCACAAGCTTTAGCACAATATTATAACACCTTCGACCATGCCAAAATTTTAAGAAGCAAAGCCAAAATACCATAGTCCTTGAAGGCCGTGAGCACTTTGGTGAGAAGGAGGAGGCAAAAGCAAGGTGAAGCAAAGGAAAGGAGGAGGAAGGTAGTTGCAAAGGTGTGGTTAGGGTTGGTTGCTTGGATCTTGGTTGTTGTTGAGTTAAATGTGAGTTAACACCCCACTTTGAATGAAAGTATAACACATATATTTTTGTGTTGAATAGTGTTTAAGTTGTTTGAATTGTTTTTAACATATGTTAAAACATTTGTTTGGATTCTTACTTTAAAAACTAAATGGCATATATACTCCATGCATATGCACTTGAATGAACTTGGAATGGACTTGTATAACTTATGATAAGACCTTGAATAAAGCACAAAGGTTATAGATGAATTAAGGTTTAGATTAGACTCAAATTTGAAAGTGCACTTATAGCGATAATCGTTATAGATGCAGTTTGGAATTACCTCACTTTTGACGATTCCTATGGAATTTTGTAGAGAGATCCTTTGGGGTTTTCAATGTATTATAATTTTTCATACGTATGTTTGTTGCTATCAAAAGTTAGAAGAGTAAAAAGTTAAGTAACATCTCGAAAACGACCAAAAATTCGCTTATGCAAACTGCGCCGTTTATACTTGATTTATGGACTTAAAAGTTTTGAAAAGATATTTAAATTTAAGTATTTTTCTTCCTTCTTTTTATAATTATTTATTAAATAATTTTAGAGCATTTCAAAGTGGTTTGAGATATTTATGAATTTTTAAGAATTAGTTGTGAATTTTTAAAAAGAGATATTTTGTTAAATATATAGAAGACATGTTCTTTTCAAGTTTTAATGAAAATTGTAAAGTTGTTATTTTCAAGCAATATTTTGGATAAATGTTTAAAATCTATTATAAGTATTTTTATTTTAAAAGTATATACAAATTTTTTATTAAAGGGCTTAGAATTGCTTAGTGGCTAAATGGTTAATTGCTTAATTACTTGTTTGAAAAATAATTGACTATGCTTAACACTAAAAACTGACGAAGTAAGGCTTATCTATTTTTGAGAGTTAAGATTGATGTCGAGTAGGGATGGAGCAATAGAGCTCTAACCTAAAGGTTTACCACTTGACCGAGGAGCAGTAAGTCAGAAAATGTCAAAAACGTGTTAATTATGTTGATTTCTTGTTGTTTATGGAAATCATTAATACTATACTTAACACTAAAAAACGACAAGGTAGACTTATCTATTTGTGAGAGTCAAGAATGAAGTGTCTATGCAAGGCTTTGATGAAACTAATGCTCTAACTTACCTAGCTTCACTCTCGGATAAGGAATAGTTAAGTTGGAATGTTGGAAATGAGTTAAGCATATGAATAGTGTTAGTATAAGAGGTTATTTTTTTACTAGATAATCGATTAATCGATTATTGAACTTAACCAAATATGAATTAAGAAGTTATTGAAAGGTCTCACGATTTCATATCAATGAGAACCCTCGGGGAGGAGCATTGGTATAAAAGTATCTAGCTTTCGCTTACTTTTGAGAGAGCCAGAATTGAGTTAACCGGGAATTCGTCAATTTGTTTCAAAGAGTCTGATAAGCTGAAAGTGTTTACTTATATGAGATGAATCAAACTATAATCACTTCAAAACCATATACGCGTTCTACGTTCTAGAAGCGGTTGTGATGTAAAATGTTATATAGTTGAACTGTCAATCCTAAGGTTAAGTCTAAGGTAGAGGTCAATGGTAACATTTCAAACAATCTTATCATGTACGACTGTCTATCTTGAGGAGTATTCTAAGAGAGAGGTCAACATTAGCATTCGTCGGAGGACTTATGCGAGGAACCCACATGGAGATTCGAGATATGTTCAAGATGCTCGAATCCATATAGTGATTCGTGATCTGTTCGAGATGATAGAATCTATTTGGGGATTCATGTACTGTTCGAGTGACGAAGACTTATGTGAGAGATGCCGAACATTGCCTTGACATTAGGAAAAGGACATAAAACAAAGAAGGGGCATGGCCATGGGGGTTTAGCCGACCTTAAGGGTATATCAACTCTATATCTAGAGATGCTTGTTGATTGTTGCTAGCGGAAGTTGATATGGCCTAGACCAGACCACATATCAAGGGTGGTCTAGTTATTTTTACCTTAGAGTATATCCTAACTAGATATATACGATGCTTGAATGGTAGTTTTTGACCTTGTCATGGAGTTAAGATGTGGCCAGACTGAGGAGACCTCTGTAGAAAATCCATTGTGTGAACGCACCTTAGCGGTATTGATTGTATACCTATTGTTGTTGTGGCACTCACGCAGAATCTATTTGATATGATTTATGTGTTATACCCTATACATTATCTACATATCACTATGTGTAAAATTTAACGAATGGTTTGTTTCATTTGAGGGGAAAACCGTTATGGTAATTCGTGTGGTCTCAAAAAGGTGCTATTATATGTCACTCTTATTTCTTGAGTTTCTCATGCTGGTTTACCAAACTGATCTAGGTGTTATTTTCTTATAATGCTTAGGTCAGCCCAGTATATGTTTCCTGATTTAGCTACGGATGCTTTGGAGCTTGTGGAGAAGAGGTGGATGATTACCTTTCATAATATTCTTATTTCCGCTGCATTTCTGTATTGTATATATCAGCATTGTAAGGACATGTTGTTATAACTATTCAGGCTTATGACAATACTTAGGTAACTCTAAAATTTTTGTATTCAGAGTAACCCTTTGCACTAATACTTGAAATTATATATTATCATTCTATTATGAGATTTTGATGTTGTGTTCTCTCTTTCTTGTTTTATTCTTTTTTTATTTTATCCTAACCTTTTTCCTTTTCGGCACTTGTGGGTTCGACACACGAATACCATGGACGTATTTAGTATCGACATTCAATGATCGAAAAGCCAGTCGTTGCATGCCCGGACTGGAATTAGAACAACCAATCAACTTTATTGCTGAAGACAAGGAAGCAATCTTCTACGCCCATTAAGACTACATGGCTATTGTTAGTCCATGAGATGATGGTTTTGATAACAACAAACTTCGAATAGGATTATAAAATATAAATACTAACATTATAGTTTAGAAATATATGTATATGCAGGTTTTAAACATGCAGGTACCAAGAATGAAGACTGTACAGTATAAAGATTCAAGATATCAAGATTGAAGAATCGTGAGTATCAAGATCATCAAGATTATCAAGAGTTCAAGATTTCAAATAATTTAATTTTTTTAATTAGGAATTTTGTTAAAACTCCTAGAAAAGCACTGGCATCTTAAAATCCAATTTATTCATGGAATGGAATCCACTTCGAGCCTGTTAAAGGGATGGAACCCTAAGTAGGATGGAACCTACGAAAAATCTAGTGGAACATTGTTTTATATTCGCTAACTTTTATTCAAAATGATTTTACAAAAATTATATCTTGTTTTCAACATGTTTTCAAAACCTTCCGCTTGAATCAAAATCCTCTATCCTAGTTTTAAATACTTTTAGCCTCAAAATAATCTTTAATTTCAAAATCAAATTATCCTTAGTTTTAAACAATCTTTTAATAATAATATATTTAACTCTTAATATTTATACTTAGATATAAATATAAAATTATAGTAAAATTTTATATATACCAAAATATTATTCTCTATATTTATTTATGTATTTTAACTATAGTTAAGTATATTTATAAAAGTAGTTTTAATATAAGATAAAATTTATTTTCAAAGAAAAACAAAACATCAAAATTTCCTTTGGGATGTCGACATGCTCAATAAACCCATGTCGACATAGTGTCAGTTAATTTCAAAATTTAAATTTCAAAAGAAGTGTATATTCGTCATATCTCTTCTCGAATGAACATGGTTGTTGTTCTTCTATAAATAGTGGATGTTTACAATGAATTTTTACTTATATTTTTCTGTTTTCATTTCTCTTCTTCTTCCACATTTCTTTATACTTATTCCTACTATTACTTTGCTGAAATTAACATTGAATCTAACTATATTATCTCTGGTTTGATTCTCTATCACTATCTTAACAAGATCCTCGGTGCTATTCAGAGTTATAGGCTTCTTTGTAATTAATTGAACAAGAGAAGGTGTGATCGTGGCCTTGGAAATCAATCAAGCGAGTAAAGGTGTGATTGTGGCCTTGGAAATCAATTGGGTGAACTTGTTGCCCGTGTAATCAAGTATCTCTACCTAGAGGATTGTGAATCTGGAGGGTGTATCTCGTGGCCTTGAAATCGAGGGTGTAATTGCACAATTGCTTTTGAAAGGAAATCTGTACTTGTGTGCGGGACTGAATGTAGGGTAATTCCTAACCAGTATAAAATCCGGCGTGTTCCTTCCTTTACCGCTTTTACTTTATTTTTGCATTTGTGTTTGATTCTGTGATCATATTTGTGTTTAAATTAACAAAAACTCCAAAAGATTTAATAATTCCTTAAAACACTATTCACCCCTATAGTGTTTATCCTAGCCTTAAGATCCGTAATCCGCATTTCCCACATTTGGTATCGAAGCAAGGTTTTCAAATTTTCATAATCTAATTTTTGAAAAAGTTTTTAAAATGGCTATTTTTGTTAATACTAGTTTAGAAATATTAAGATCATCATTATCTCATGAGTCTGCATATAATCAATGTTCAAATTCAAGTTGTCTACCAAAATTGTTTGATGCGCAGGAAACATGCTTCATGGGAGTTGAGGAATCAATCCACAACGGACAAATTGTGCAGATCAAAAAGAACAAATGGATACTCGACAGTGGATGTTCTAGACACATGACTGGCAATCCAGATATATTAAATGATATAATATACAAAGACGGAGGACTGGTTAACTTTGGAGACAATTCAATAGGATATGTGATTGGCATCGGCAAAGTCGTTAACTCTGAAACTCCTATTATTACTAATGTTTTGCTAGTTAAGAATCTGAAACATAATCTGCTAAGTATAAGTCAACTCTGCGATAAAGGATATAAAATTAAATTTGAAAAAGATAAGTGTCACATTGAAGATAATAATTCAACCATAATATTTGAGGGAATTAGGAAAAAGAATATTTATATTCTTAGTATGAAAGTTTCAAATGATTACCTGTGTCTTTTGGAAAATACAATTGACCCTTGGATTTGGCATAAGAGATTTGGGCATTTGAATTTCAAACTCTTATCTAGACTGACAAAACATGATCTAGTAAGAGGTCTCCCTAAAATGAATTTTAAAGTAGATAGTCTATATGATGCATGTCAATTAGGAAAACTTAGAAAAAGTTCATTTAAATTAAAAGATATGATTTCAACCTCAAAACCTCTTGAATCACTTCATCTTGATTTATTCGGTCCATCTCAAATTCTGTCAAAAAATCATAATAAATATGTTTTTGTAATTGTAGATGATTATTCTAGATTTACATGGACAATATTTTTGAAACATAAAAGTGGCACTTTTGAATGTTTTAAGAATTTTACAAAAAGGATTCAAAATTAACTTTCTCTAAAAATTATAACCACTTGTAGTGATCACGGTGGTGAATTTGAAAATGAAAAGTTTGAGGAATTCTGCAATAAAAATGGAATAACTCATAATTTTTCATTTCCAAGAACTCCACAACAAAACGGAGTAGTAGAACGTAAAAATAGGACGATTCAAGAGTGTGCGAGAACTATACTTTCAGATAGTAAATTACCAAAGTATTTTTGGGCAGAAGCAGTCGCTACCACCTGTTATATTTTAAATAGAATTTTAATTAGACCTTTAACTAATAAGACGTCTTATGAACTTCTTCATAGAAAGAAACCTGAAGTATCTTATTTTAGAATTTTTGGAAGTAAATGTTTATTTTAAATACTAAAGATAACTTAGATAAATTTGATCCTAAATCCGACAAAGATATCTTTATCGGATATTCTAATAAAAGTAAAGCGTATAGAGTATTTAATTTAAGAACTAACACCATCGAAGAAACAATGCATGTTTCGTTCGATGAAGATCTCAAAATTTTTGAAGATACAAATGATGAAGAGGATTTAATCACTCAAAATCAAGAGTCAACTGAAACTTATAATGAAATTGATCATCCTAATAAAAGGGCTAAACTTTCAAAAGATCATCCTATTGAAAATATACTAGGAGATATGCAATCTGTTGTTAAAACTAGAAATCAACTAAGTCAAATGACTAACGTAGCTTTTATATCAACTATTAAACCCAAGAATCCAATAGAATCGCCAAGTGATGATTCATGGATTTTGGCTATGCAAGAAGAATTAAATCAATTCACTAGAAATGATGTTTGGGAACTTGTTCCTAGACCTGAAAATAAAACTATAATTGGAACTAAATGGGTTTATAAAAATAAAATGAATGATCAAGGAGAGGTAGTTAGAAATAAAGCTCGGTTAGTCGCTCAAGGTTATTGTCAAGAAGGAATAGATTTTGATGAAACCTTTGCTCCCGTAGCAAGATTAGAAGCCATTAGGATTCTACTTGCTTTCGCAAATCATAATAATTTCAAATTATTTCAAATGGATGTTAAAAGTGCCTTTTTAAATGGTTTTTTAAAAGAAGAAGTACATGTTGAACAATCACCACTTTTTGAAAATGAAAAATTATCAAATCATGTTTACAAACTTAAAAAAGCTTTATATGGTCTAAAACAAGCTCCTAGAGCCTGGTATGATAGACTAAGATCTTACTTGTCACAATCAAACTTAAATTCGACCTTTTCATTCCTTTCTCCTACTTCTGGACCATTTCAACAAATAACGCTCGCTCGTGTGACGAAAATAGAGGATTCTCTGAAGGATGCACTTCAGTTAATGACTGAAATCCAAGTAATGCAACTTCCAATGGATAAAGAAAAAGAGAGGCAAGGCAAAATCCTTAGGAATTTGCAAAAATTTCTAATGGATAATCATGCTAACCCAATCTTGATTGACGAAGACTCTTCACGAGATCAAGTACAAGAGGCCAGCGAGGAAGAAGAAAAAGAAGAAGTCCCCATGGAAGAAGTGCACACGGAAGATGACGACAAAGTCGTTTGCGTTGGTGAAGTGTGCTTTGACAAAGATGGAAATCTTGATGAACAACGTGGAAATTTCTGTTTCCACTATCCGAATTGTTTGATTCATAGATCTCCCATTTTCAAAGACACTCATTAGTTTCTTCTCTCTTTTTCCTATTGTTGTATGTTCTTTCTTACGTTTCCCACGAAAATGTAAATATAGCTATATGATTAATAAATAAGTTGTGTTCTTACATGTGTTCTATTAAAAGTATTATTATATACTTAGGATAGTTAGTAGTTTAGGACTAAGTTTTAAGTTTTAGAGATAAGTGTTGATTATTTATGATAACACTATCATTATAATCACATATCATAGAGTATTAGATTAAGGGAGAGTTATATAGTTTGGAGTTAGTTTTTGTTGATGACAAAGGGGGAGAAGTGTAAAATAGGATAGTTGAGCATAGATTAAAGGGGAGTTATTAGGATAGAAGTAATATTTTATAAACAAAGGTTGTCATCATCAAAAAGGGGGAGATTGTTAGTCCGTGAGATGATGGTTTTGATGACAACAACCATAGAATAGAATTATAAAATATAAATACTAACATTATAGTTTAGAAATATATGTATATGCAAGATTTAACCATGCAGGTACCAAGAATGAAGATTGTACAGTATAGAGATTCAAGATATAAGATTGAAGACTCATCAGTATCAAGAAAATCAAGATTATCAAGAGTTCAAGTAATTTATTTTTTTAATTAAGAATTTTGTTGAAACTCCTAGTAAAGCACTGGCATCTTAAAATCCAATTTATTCGTGGAATGGAATCCACTTCGAGCCTGTTAAAGGATGGAACCCTAAGTAGGATGGAACCTACGAAAAATCTAGAAGAACATTGTTTTGTATCCACTAATTTTTATTCAAAATGATTTTACAAAAATTATATCTTGTTTTCAAAAAGTTTTCAAAACCTTCCTTTTAAAAGAATCAAAATCATCTATCCTGTTTTTAAATACTTTTACCTCAAAATAATCTTTAGTTTCAAAATCAAATTATCCTTAGTTTTAAACTATCTTTTAATCATAATATATTTAGCTTTTAATATTTATACTTAGATTTAAATATAAAATTATAGTAAAATTATATATATATTATTCTCTATATTTATTTATGTATTTTAACTATAGTTAAGTATATTTATAAAAGTTTAAAATAGTTTTAATATAAGATAAAAGTTATTTTCAAAGAAAAACAAAACACCAAAATTTCCTTTGGGATGTCGACATGCTCAATACACCCACGTCGACATAGTGCCAGTTAATTTCAAAATTTAAATTTCAAAAGAAGTGTATATCGTCATATCTCTGGTTTGATTCTCTATCACTATCTCAATAAGATCCTTAGTGCTATTTAGTGTTATAGGCTTCTTTGTAATCAATTAAACGAGAAAAGGTGTGATTGTGGTCTTGGAAACCAATCAAGCGAGAAAAGGTGTGATTGTAGCCTTGGAAATCAATTAGGTGAACTTGTTGCCCATGAAATCAAGTATCTCTACCCAGAGGATTGTGAATCTGGAGGGTGTACCTTGTGGCCTTAAAATCGAGGGTGCAATTGTACAATTGCTTTTGAAATGAAATCCGTACTTGTGTGCGGGACTGGATGTAGGGTAACTCCGAACCAGTATAAAATCCGGTGTGTTCTTTCCTTTACTGCGTTTACTTTATTTTTGCATCAGTGTTTGATTCTGTGATCGTATTTGTGTCTGAATATTGCATACATTTGTCTTCAAATTTACAAAAACTCAAAAAGATTTAATAGTTCCTTAAAACACTATTTACCCCCTCTAGCGTTTGTCCTAGCTTTAAGATCCGTAATCCGCATTTCCCACAGCTATTACTCTTGCTTTGGCTAATTCAAATGTGTATCAGGCCTTCATGTATGGGGACATCTCGGTCAACATCATGTTCAAGAATGTTTTTGAAGCTCTCAAGCTCCCTGCCTCCAGCTTCACCTCGTGCACCCTATCTATTTATGGTTTTGGGAGGTGTAGGCATTGTTTTAATGGGCATGATCTTGCCCATAATAACTTTCAACAGGGAGCACCTTACTATAAAGTTATAGGTATACTTTGTGATAGTTGATTACCCATTTGCTTATAACATTTTAATAGGACGACCATCGCTTGCTAAGCCAGATGCCATCGTCTTCTACAACTGCCTTATCATGAAGTTCCCTGTCCAAGATAGGGTTGAAGAAATTAGGGGCAACTAGCAAAAGGAAGGGATATGAAGGGACTTCCCTTAGGAAAGCAAAGACGGGTGTTCTATGTTGCTGCAAGAGCATTCATAATCAATGGTGGGTTTCTCGATAGATCTAATGGGTCGACCATTGCCCTAAATCTTGCCATGAACACCTCTCCCCTCTGGCATAACACTGAGCATTAGCGGTGGCTTCTACTCTTTCCTAGCCAGCCGCCTCAACTAAAAGTCGGAGGCATTGCGACCTCAATTCGGACCCACCATTACAGATGAGTTCTTTCTAAAACCTTTCCCATCTATAAATCTTTATAAGTGGTTTGCATATACCCCACTTCACCTTCATGCAACTCACTTACCCTAGTGTGTTTGACCTAGGCAATATGCTCTAGTTTAAGTCGGGATCAATAGTTGCTTCACAATCGACCATGTGTCATCCAAGAGAACCCTTTATCCCCATGCACTCTGGTTTGAGCCTAGGCTTGTGCATCACTCTTCGTTTAACCACTTGCAACCCGCAGAACTCCTTAACAAACTTATGTTTTAGCCTATGCCTGTGTATATCGCCACATTATATCCGACCGATATGTGGTTTATATTAATAATTGTACCTAGACTACCTTATTATCACATTGAAATTTAACATATCCTTTAAAATGAAAGGCATTTCTAGAAAATGAACACAGGGATTATCGGCTATCAAAGTACTTGCTCAACAAGTCATATGCAGATAAAACAACAAAAATAACAATAAGATTCCCAATCAAAGTTTGCAACAAAAGAATTGATTCATTTAGTTTAAAGAATGCAGAGGCACAATGCCCACCCACTAGGCTTATAATGATATTCTTATCGCTAACTAGTTGAAAAGAAGAAAGAGAGAAGAAGAAGTCCATCAGTGGAACACTTTAGAAGATCCAGCTTTAAACATGAAGATGAGCTCCCCGACACTTCAACGATCAAAAAACGTTGAAAAAAATGGAGTGTGCTACCATCTTCGGAGCCGTCCACATTAAATCTCGTTAAAGATCTTGAAAATCTCCTAGTCAACATCTCTAAGAGGATGATTGGGACTTTAGCAATGACATCGAAGGTGGAGGCGATGGCCACTACTTTTTTTAGCAAGGCGTTAAAGCATCCAAGCTGATCTAGGTTCAGAACTGCCAGAGCAGGATGAAAAAGAAATCCACCAGCCTTAGAGGGTCCACTAACATAACAATAATGGTAGATCGCCATATAAGGCGCAGTCGACAGGCACGAGCCCAAGCCAAGTGGCAAGGCAAGATCCAACTAAAGAAGGTTCCAAGCTATGGTTTAAACTAGAATCAATAGGTGGTAGTTCAACACTGAGAAAACTTTCTCCTTTATCGACATACCAAACAGGTTAAACAAAAAGACATGTGCAAAGACGTTTGGAAAGGAAATAGATGATGCAGTTAGATACCTTTTATTAGTAGAGAATTGTGAAAGCTTTGTAGGCTATGAAGTTTTCATAAGTAATTTTTTATGAATTCAAAGAAGAAGAGAAGGGGGTATTTATTACCTGCACTTTCTATTGTATGCATTGAATTCAAAAGGAAAAAAGAATCCAAACCGTTTCAGAAGAGATCGGAACAAAGTCAATACTTGCTCGAGGAGACATGACATGTCTCTACCATATTTGGGAAAATGAAGTGGCATAAAATATTACACGAAGCCACATAGAAAGCGTGTTAAATGCATTTTAGGGTCATCAATCGGTTGACTTTTATTGATTTAACAAGCCCATATCAGCTTTTGAAAAAGGACCCAGAGAGCAAAATGTTGTTCAATTTTCTTGCAAGTAATTAGCAGGACAATTTAAGGCAATCTGGCTTAATTGAATCCAACCCAACTATTCTACAATTGGCCTACAAAAGCTGGCCTAAGCCTACGTTGGATCCAAGAAACACTTCTACTCAGCAATGTACCAAGATGAGGCCCGATAGCCTTATCCCTAACACCCTTTACATTTATGCCTAGGTTACCCGACGTAACACTAGTTGATGAGTAGCATCTCTCCAAGCTCACCATGACAGGTGGCACATCAAGCAAGATAGGCTCAAGCATGGCCCATCTTTGGTTTGTCTTCAGTACAACTACCTCCGATTGGTCCCA
Organism: Allium cepa; assembly: GCA_030765085.1. Classification (NCBI taxonomy): domain Eukaryota; kingdom Viridiplantae; phylum Streptophyta; class Magnoliopsida; order Asparagales; family Amaryllidaceae; genus Allium; species Allium cepa. The sequence continues at coordinate 382,151,310 of CM060929.1, read as the reverse complement.
AGCAACCTTCCAAACCACTTAGCACCCAGCCATGCACCAGCTTCCCGATACAGTCCTTAGAAAGATCCTTAGTTTCTTTCATCTCTTCGACAATCGATCGACTAGCTCACTTAGATTTGCCACGTAAGCACTCAAGTAAATGGTAAGCTATCCATCCCCCTATCTAAAGCACTGTAGTTGGACGACTGAATTGATGTAGCTTACCATCAGCATTAAATTTACATTTAATGCGGAGTATGCACACTAAATGCAAGGCCCAAGCCTGGTGCAGAGGAGTAATGAATATATTTTCATCCATCGCACATCTTCTTATACCTTTATGGATGTCTTCCATCTTCCCTTGTAGCAAGATCAATGGTCAAACTTTTTTTCCCCCAGTTTTACCACTCAATCTCAACAGTCCATCATTTACTTTAGCTACTATAAATATCCCCTACATTGCAACTCTAAAGGGGTTGGAACATACAAGAATTTTGAATACTACACACAATTTAGGGCTGTTGTTACCACAAGTCCATAAAATGCTAGAGCTTTACAAGTCTTAAATGCTCCATGCTTTCTTATTATTCTCTTATAATTCCTTGTAGTTATAAAAAAATATAGTAAGAGAATTTCATAGTGGACGTATGTAGTTTATTATCGTACTACTCTATATCTTGTTTTATTTACCTTTCAGTCGCATACATAACTCCTTATTTTTCACTTTAATGCAAGTATTAACAAGTAAACTTTGTGCAATGGTCTAATTCTAGTTGGTTAAATTTCTGGTCAACATGTTGAATCTCTTAAAAAATCAATGGAGACGTGTGAACAAGGCATTCTAAAATGGAATGATATCGTGGCAGTCATGGAGACTAGAAAACAAAGTGGGACTATTGAAGTTACTTTTGGTATGTTTTTATTATCAACCATCATTAAAATTTAATATTTATTATTAGAATACCTAATATTTTATAAAAAATATCAGCTTGAATAGGCTAATGAAGAATATGCAAAACAAAGCAAGTGAGTTTCCTTCAGTTTTTCACATGTTTACAATCACCTTTAGGAGGAAGAAAAATGGAGCATAATCCAAAGGAAACACTCTGGATTTCAGTTTGCACCTAGAAGAATGAATTTTAACTCCAGTACGGGAGATTCTGATGTCCTTGAAGGTGTTGAAGAACAAGTCAAACTCTATTTCATAGTAATAATGTTGGGAGGGTAGGAGATAGGCGCAAATTAAAGAGTAAAATTTATTACAACATGCATCACAGTAGAATATTTGAACATATGGATTCAGTACATAAAGACATAAGATCGAGGGTGGAAGAAAAGGAGGAGAGGAGACTGTAGAAATGGAGTGGACACAAAGCCAAGAAATATGAATAAAGAAGAGAAGATAAATGTTTGCACTAAGAATATTTGGAAATCAAAAAAGAGAAAATGAGGATAACGAAAGAATAATCAATTTTGGCTATGCTAAATTGTGACCTAAGCTTGAACCTGAGGAACGTGAGGAAATGAAGAGAAAAATTAGAGAATATCATGCAATTCTAGGTCTCATCGAACTATTAGTCTTATGTTATACGTTTATGTTTTTTTTATAGGAATGATGTAAGACCCGGGGTTCTAAAACCATAAATATATAAATACATAAAGATATCGGCAAACGAGGCTTGGCCGGTAGCCCGACGGTTTTAAGGTGGCCCGACCACCCCCATAAAAACATTAAAGCATAGATGAGATGCAAAAGTGCCTCAACAGCTACAAATCCCAAACTACAAGCACTATAACAAATAAAATCAATAAAATAAACATGCCCATAGCATACAATTACAAAGGAAGAAGAGAATCATCCCAACTTCCAAAATTTTCGTAGTTAGAAGGAGAGTACATGAAATTCCTCCTGGCACCGATGAGGAAGCCAGATAATTTCTAGAAGAAGATGATCACCAATCACAAGAAGCCAAAATTGCAACAAGCAAACATATTATTTGTATTGTATGGGGTATTATAATGTTGTTAATGTATTACAAGTGTATTTTTATTCTAATTTTGGTTGTAACTTTTGTATACTGTAATGACTATGCATTTGGTGACATATTATTTGTATTATATGTTGGAATCAATGAATAGTTAAGATGGTACTATTATATCTGATATAATTATCTTCCAATAAACTGGAATTTCATCAAATTCCGCTAGTGATATAGGACTTGTCAATTTGTTGTAACAATGTGGAATGGATATTTTTTGTAAATTACTTGTATCATCACACAAGTGTGATAGTTAAAATGGTCAAGTTGTCTAACATTAGTGTCCTTTACTAATCGAGCATAGCTAGATCTATGTCAATTTGCGATAGTGCAATGAACGGCTATAAATCATCTTGTTTACCTATAAAGAAAACCATAAACCTAACATTAAGTGCAAAGTATATTAAATAAACTTACGTGTCACTAAAATGTTCTTCATTACTTGATCATCAACATAATTTCTTGTACTGGTGAAATCTTACATTGAGGCAACCCATAGGCATAATTTGATGTTTTGTAGAGGTGTTTATGTTAGCTATGAAGGCAAATAGAATTTAGTGAATGAGGTATACAACAATCATCCAGATCGTATAAGTGGATGGACGCTTTTGGAAACAAAACAGCTTATGGTGAATTTATGACAGCTTGCGATAGGTATTGCATGATAATTCAAGAAGTAGAAAAATTAAAACTTATTTCAATAAAATTGCTCAACTTTCAAATAGCATTATTTATGGGATATAATATACATTTAATTAGTCATGAGGCATTTGATCTTCAATACAATTGGCTTACATATTTAGGTTTAATCTGTTTTACTGTATTTCCATGTATTATTTCCTTATCCGTGTGTTTGTGTTATCTGCACTTTCCATGTGTGACATTGATTGATGATTCACGTATCTTCCTTTCGTTTTAAATTTACATTGTACTTTTAGTTTTTGTTCAACTTATGACTTTAAATTATGATCATATGATAATGAAAAGATATATGAATATTAACATTAAATACATTCATTACACAAATGACTAGTTAATATTGAAGTGGAACAACATCTAAGTTCTACAACTATGAAGAAGATAGTTTTGATTCATGATGTCATTGAGTTGGATACGAAGCCTTCTGATCTTTTCTTCCAATTCCGAAGCATAATCTATATCCTAAGAAGGGAATCTTTCATTTGTCCCCTGTTTAAATCCACATCTATTGGGGTAAAGTAGGCAGTAGAAGTACCGACGATCGGCATTATCACCATTTCTTGCAACAACTATGGGTGATTCGTAACCACACAAGCACATAATATTTGTGGATTATACCTCATCAACCTTCCCCTAATTATCTATTTGTTGTAATTCTTAGTGTAGCTCATGTGTAACTTGGTTAGGTAGTTATTGTCATTGTTCGATTACCAAATGTTGCTTCTTCAACTCAAGCTCTCTTTTGTCTCAGGTCCTCATAATATCATTCTTCCATTTCAGTATACCATATAGTTAGGGTTCTAGATGGAGATAGATTAGTATTTGTCAGTCCATATAAAATAGTAAGTAAAGTATATGAATCTGCGTAAAAAATAGACATTCGAAGAGCGGGTAGCTTATAAAATTGTATAATGGACTAAAACCATCAAATATTATATTCTAATTACAATGTAAAAAACCTTTTGCACTATCCCACGATTGCACTATTCATTTAGACTCTTTCCATTCAACGATCGTATCCCATGTGACTATGGTGTACATTCAGAATCTTATCAATGAATGATCAAATCAGTCTTTGATTGCGGCTGCATCCTCTAATTTGACTACAGTGTGAAGTTGGAATAATTCCAGTGAATGATCACATCATTCTCTGAACTTGGCTGCACCCTCCCATAGGACTATAGTGTAAAGATGGAATCTTTTTAGTGACCGATTACATCAAAATCTTTAAATTGATCAATCAAAATGTTCAATGAGTTCTGTAGCCACAACATTCAATGCAGTGTGTTGTCAAATAAAGACGATGACAAAAATTGATAGACCATGGAAAATCTAATTCAAATCCAAGTTTAGCTGTCAATCTTTATAAATATGACCTTTTAACATCCAAACTCTATCGAAATAGCATTCACTCAACACTAGCAACATCACAACATCAAATGTAAACACCAATAGCATTCTAGTTAATGGTGGTTCTTTCAATCCTAAAAAGCAATAAGTTCAAAGTAGAAGAGTTCAATATGAATGTAGAATTGAAGGAGTCATACTAAAATCAAGATCTCATGAAAATGCTGGTCGAAGATACTTTACATGTAGAGACACTTGGAATGGAGGTGGACACTTTCTATGGATAGATCCCCGACTTTGCCGACATGGTTAGAAATGAGAGCGAGGAGGAGATTTGAACAAATGCTTAACAATCATATTTAAGAACAATATATACCTGGATATCATCCTCGTATGTCTGTTTACTAATATGCTTCTTGGGTAATTATCGTCCTTGTTTATGTTTGTACTACAATGTGCCTTAGGTAATTATTATCCATGTTTAAATGATTACCATTATGTATCTATCTTTGTTACTGCTTCAGTTATTTTGTGTTTTAATTTACACTTCTGCACATCCTCTACAACTTTATGCAATAACAATTCATACAGATATAGATTCATACATTGATGATAAAACATAAAATTAAAATGTCCTACAACCAGTACAAGTACAATAATGTGAATAAATACATAATAGTTATATTCTAAGTACTTAACTATTAGCTACAAACTGACTATAATGCTCTTTTAGTTCTCTATGCAAATCCACATGAGCCTCGAGGTACTGTGCCGACATGTTTGGTTCTTTAAAATAAGGAGTCTCAAAAGAACATGCTAGTTCAAGGTAATTATGCAAATGCAATTTACACTCACCCCTTTCTTTTTCAATAATCATGTTGTGAAGTATAAAATAGCAGTACATTATGTCTAATATCATTGCTAGTACACCACCTTTCTTAGAATTTGAAATCTACCTTGTAGAGCTTCAAAAGCATGCTCAACATCTTTTCTTAAACTAGCTTGTTGTGCAATAAATTTGTGTTCCTTCTCATTATGAGGCTATTTGAAACCATTTACCAATTTTTCCATGTTAGACATATCCTATCAACAAGTTAGTGTCTCTTTTTGTGTTGTCTAGTGCCTAGCATGTAATTACAAGTTGGTGCAGTATATCACTAGAGAAGGAGCTAAATAAGTAAGACTAATGGATAACATTAATGTATTTAAAGAACTAGGTATATTGAAAAATGCATGCTATATGTATATATGCATGTATGTGTGTATTAAATGAGGCTACAGCTTCGAAAACCATGGTTGCGTTGTGGTAAGACCAATATATTGTCCATGCATTTGCAATCAGATAATTTTTCCAATGCCAATGAATACAATCTAAGCTATTCATCATAGCTAGAAATTGTTTAACCATAATCAGTAGTTGATTAATACCTTTAGCATTTGGTGCTCTCAGATACCGCTCACCATTTGACAACACCACTATTTTACAAAACTCTTTTAAGCACTCGTTGGTAGTAGAATCTCAAATTCGAATGGACTCGTCTTGCCTGTCAGCAGTTTCCCCATAAGGTAACATCCTTAAAGCACTCATTATTTTTTGATTTAGTGAAAGACATGATTGTTTACATGTATTATATCTTTGTGTGAAATATATGTTTCTCTCCCCTAACTTTCCATTACTCGTTTATAGATGTTTCCAGACATGCGATACATCAACCTAAACTTCACTATATCTAAACATGGATCATCTTTAAAGTAATATGTCACTATTCGATCATGGCCTGATTAATAATTTCTTTTTTCCAATTATCTCTAAGCTCTAAACATTCTTACCTGGTTTGGATGCTTCCTCCAACTCTTGTAATTGAATAAGCTCTAGTGCTTTAGACGCTATTAATTGTTGTTAACGATTATGGCATACAAGGCTGTCATCATAACTAAAGGAAGAGGAGGAAGAAGAGAAGCAAAAGAATGTTTTCAATATATTCATGTTTTTATATAGTTCGTATTTTGAATAAAAAATTTAGCATCTATATATAAGCTTTAAGTTATGTATAAATATGTTTCCTTCTATGTCATCTATCCAACAAATATTTATTGCAGATATGTACTACGGCTTTTTTATTAGATATTTATTATACTTACCTTTTCATTTAGATATTTATTATAGTTTGTCACATCAGCCAGATATTAGCTTGTCCTTTTCACATAGATAATCATTTTAATTTGTCATATTTAGTCAGAGTTTTGTTATGGGTTGTAATATCCTGTCAAATATTTACTATAGCTTGTCCACTTCGGTCAGATATTTACTACAGTTTGGCATAACTATTATGGTATAATACATAAATATATTTACAAATTTATAAAATATCATTCAAATTAAAATAAGAAAATATCATGAAAGTCGAGATAGTCTAACCAATAAAAAAATACACATGAAATATCATGCAAGATACATATGAAATATCATGCAAAATACACCTGAAACATAGAGAATGTAGTCCAATACAAGATTGAAATGATAGTCCAATACAATACAAGATAGTCAAATATGAAGACAGAAAGAAAGCATGAAACATTCCTCAAATATAGGTACATAAATGGAAATGAGACAAACGAAAACTAAACAAATCTACTAATCATACACCTTATCATCATGGTCATCATTGTCGTAATACGAAAACTCGCTATTAGGGTCATGTGGGTTACGACATAATGGATCTTAAGGCTACTTTAGCACTAGAGTGGGGCGAATAGTGATTTATATAACTTTTATGAATCATTTTAACCTTTTTTCAAGATTTAAATTAAATCATGGATTATCAACACATGCCTATAGTAATGAAGCAGTCACAGATACAGTCATAGATAAACACAAAAGCAATAACATAAAGTAAAATAAGACAGATAACACTGAAGATTTTATACTAGCTCGGATTAAGCAATCATACATCTAGTCCCGTACAGTACCGCACGGGTTTATTTCCAATCGCCTACTTTAACCAAGTAGCAAGCAAACCAGAATACAATCTCGATTTTAAGGCTATGAGATACACCCTCATGTCTCACAAGTCTGGGTAAACTCTCTTGATTTACTGGGCAACACAATCATCCATTAATTTAGATGGCATACTAAGCACACTTACTTGATTTGAATGGGCAATAAGCACACCCAAACAAATAAGGTTTGAGTTGTTAATTTCCAAACACAAACAATTATATTTGAGATACAAGATATCATACAGCCCTTCTGATAGCGGTTTGATCTTTGAGTTTGTAGAGAGAATGCTTCCAAAATAGAAAATAATTTGTAGAGAATCAATCTAATAGTGTATGAATTGATTCTATGTAGTTTTGAAGAATGTAGTATGTAGTTTTCAAGAAATTTTCAAGGGAATAAGGAGTAAGAAGAAAGTAAAAAAATTGGTTTGAAAATTCATTAGAATTTCTCGATGTCCGGTTCATTTTTACTTAAAGTTGATCAAAATCATCTAAAGTTGCAGCGTGAGCCCTCTTTCTCATTGTGTATGAATCAGTGATAGACGTGATCTTTGATTTCTTCTAATATGGATAGTCTCCTTGCAGATGACCAAGTTCATCACAGTTGTAACACTTAATCACAATCCCATTTCTAGAATTTTCATACTTTAGCCTACGGAAGTTATTCATCTTTCAATACTTCAAGAATTTTCTAAAATTTCGAGTCATAACAGCAATCTCCTCATCATTTTTGTCATCATCTTAATCATAATTGTCAATTGTAGCACTGAATGCAATTGATTTCATTTTGGTTTTCATACTTTCCTTTCTACCCTACAATTATGTAGGACATTAGATCACCTATTAATTCTTTAATTTTCAAAATACTAATGTCATTAGCCTCTTCTATTGCAATTGTCTTTAGTTCCATTCTAAAGAGAGTGAATTAAGGAATTTTCTACTTGATCCTCTCTAAAGAAATTTTTACCTAGTGATAATAAAGAATGAACTATATCTTGAAATCTAGAATACATATCAGAAATAAACTCATTTTGTTTCGTTTTAAACAATTAAAACTGATTAGTTAGCATGGAAAATTTTGTCTATTTCACTTTACGTTGCCCTTATGTGTAACTTGCAGTGTTCTCTAGATTTCACATGCAGACTTATAAATAGAGACTCTATTAAATTCATTTTTATCTAATGAACATAATAAAATATTCAGGCCTTAGAATTATTAAATGCTTGTATCTCTTAGTCTAGTGTCCATGTTAAGTATTCAGTTTGGGATTTGGTGCATCCACTTTGTGTAATATTCCAAATATCTAAACCATTGGGCTATAAATAAATTTTCATCCTACAAGACCAATAAGTGTAATTACTACCATTAAATAATGAAGGTTTAGCAGCCGATTATTCTTCAACAAAAATGTTAAAAAGTAAACTACCGGCATTACTAGCCATTTATACTTTTCAAAAATAAAATTACAAATTTTTTGAAAACCAAATGCTTTGATACCATAAGTGGGGTACTTGTAATGGATCTAAAGACTACTTTAACACTAGAGGGGAGTGGATAGTATTTTATTAACTTTTATGAATCATTTTAACTATATTTCAAGATTTAAATTAAATCACAGATTACCAACATAGGTCTATACTAATCAAGTAGTCACATAATCACAAATAAATATAAAAGCAAGAATAAAAGGTAAGTAAGAGAGATAACACTAGGAATTTTATACTAGGTTGGATTAATCAATCATTCATCCAGGTCCCATACAATATTATATATGTTTCTTTACAATCGCCTACTTCAACCAGGTAGCAAGCAAACTATAATACAATCTCAATTTCAAGACTACGGGATACACTCTCCTATCTCATGAATTCAAGTTAAAATATCTTGATTTACTAGGCAACAAGATAACCCACTATAGTTAAATGGGTTACTAAGCACACATACTTGATTTGAATGGGTAGCAAGCACACCCAAACAAATACGAGTGGAGTTGTTGATTCCTAAATACAAACAATTGTACTTTGGATACAAGATATATTATAGACTTTCTAATAGTAGGATCTTTGAGTTTGTAGAGAGAACGCTTCCAAAATAGTAAATAATTTGTAGAGAACCAATCTAATAATGTATGGATTGATTATATGTAGTTCTGAAGAATGTATTGAGTAGTTCCTAAGAAATATTTTAAGGCAGTAAGGAGTAGGAAGAAAGTAAGAGAAATTGGTTAGAAAATTCATTTACACTTCTATTTATATAGTGAATTAATGGATGTATTAATTTGTGAAGAGGTTCATCCAAAAGACACTTCTTTTCATATTTTAAAAAACAAATCAACGATCATTTTGTCGATATATCTAAGAGGGGTATGTGAACATAACCTTGTAAATTTTGAAAAATGATTTTCATTTTAAATTATTTTCAAACTTCTATATCTTTATAAAATAATTTAAACATAGTTTTTAAATAATTTGAACAGATAAAACTTTTATAAAATATTTGTAAAAATATATTAGAATTTTTAAATAATTTATTTTGATAAAATAGCAATGATCAAAATTTTGTGATAAAGATCAGAATCTACTATTAGGGACTTAACAATTTATTCTAATGACTCATAACTACACACTAAAGTCTTGAGCTCTTAAAATCTTTGTCTTCAAACTTATAAGTCTTAGCCATCTCTTAATCTTAAACTTTAGTCTTTATACTGATCAATCTTCAAGTTTAGTCATTCTATACTTGTGTAATATTCTATAATATATACTACACAACTTGGCAAAACATTAGTTTTTATATTCATATGGTTATTGTCATTAGAATTAATATACGAGATATTAACAAGGTCAACCCCACCAACTCTAGCATCCCTGCAAATAGAAGCACAACCCAAACCAACTGGCATATCTTCGGGAGGAATGTATCTAGGTCGATGGTGGTATCTGACATCATCCTCAATAGTCAAATCTTGAATGCGACACTTCAAATCTAGAACTCTTACTCATACTACTCTAGAGCATGTCTATGCTCTTTGTAAGTAGGGGTGATCATTATTCGGTTATAACTGAATTAACCGATCAAACAGGTTCATTTTGTTTGGTTCGACTACGAAATTAAATTGGTTTGAATCTGGTTTGCAAATATTTTTTTGGTTATTGGTTTGGCTGAATTAACCGAACTTTTATTATGTTATCCAATTTTAAGGTGTTATAATGCTTCCTCTAATTGGTTTGTAATGTAAATCAAAGTTTGCTTATTGAAAATAAGTCATTTTTTCTTATAAACATAAAATAAATACTATGTAAAACCTTTCCAAATAGAATTATATGTTTTCCATTTAGTAAATTAATCATTTGAGTAATGACTTATGATAATTTCCCTTGCTTTCCTTTATAGTTTGGTTAAATCGATAATTGACTGTAATTTGGTTTTGTTCTGTTTAGTTCTGATTTTTTTTCAGTTATAATTTAGTTTGACATTTTTTTACTTCAAAATCAACCAAACCGACCGAACGCTCACCTGATCTATAAGTAACATCTCTAAGACTAGCCTCATTTAAATTGATCCTCGTATGAAATAAGGCTAGATCGGGACAATCACTGATCGAAAGATGTGGTATGTCAACATATCGTTCTTGGTTAAATGAAGTAGATATAGCAGTGGTTCATCCATATCCTCCAGATAGAATCTCAAGTAGTGCAGCAACATACCTCTGAGTAGGCTGAGATAAGTTCTACATAACTGAGGGGGTGCAACACTGGGACAAATGGCAGACGAACCAACTAAACCAACTCCTTAATATGTAAAATCTATAGTTGATGGTAGAGTGTAGAATCTATGCGAAAATCAAGATAATCCAAGTTGGGAATAATGAAGTAACTTGATACCCACCAACCATTTGCCACTGCAATCTACAATGAGGCTGTGGAATAAACCTGAATAAATGGTATATGAGGACGAGGATCGTTGGAAACCATGTCAACTCTATAAATCTGGTACCAAAACGCTCACCATTATACTATATATAACCAGTAGTTAGAGGAGGTGATACAAATGAAACCGTCTACCCAATAAAAATCCAATGTGAGAAGTACTAGGATATGCTAAATACGGAGATCCATTGAAAGATTGCCAAATGATTTCAGAATATGTATGGTGTAACTCTATCTTATCTCGTGTAACTATGAAAACAAGACTAGCCTCACCACGCATTCTCTGTCTGTTCTGTAATGACCCAGCATAAGTTGTAACGACTTGGAATTTTATTGCTTTGATTTGAGAATATTTAATTAATTTTAAATATTAAATTAATGGTTTTAATAATTAAAATTACCCTGTTTTAATTTATAACTAATGATAGAACATTCATTTTTGAATTTAGTTTACAAAAATAATTAGATAAAAGGAAATTAGAAAATGTGACCGAAAGGCTTTTTGAAAATTTTCAGTTTTTCACCATTAAAAAGTAGTTTTAAATATTGTAAACACTTTAGTTAACATATTTACACATTTTAAATATCTTAAGCATGGATTAATAAATAAAATAAAGATAATAACATAAATGTACTTATGTAAGAAAGATGTGACAATTTGTAAGTTTTAAATTTAAAATATATAAGATAAGATGTAATGTCATATTTTTTCACATCATAGTACAAGTAAAGAGTATTACACATTGGATAAAAGGTTTTAACCCATTGATCTAGGTCATATGAATCATAGGGTGAGGATGGATGGGTGATATGGCATGATTTGGATGGAGGGTAGTGTACAAAGGGGGCAAAATGGTAATTTCACTTCATTCATTTTATAATAACAAAGTCTATCTCTCTCTCTTCTTCGATTTCATTTTCTATTTTTTTTTTCAAAGTTTATAATCTTCTTTATGTGTTCAAAAACACATTAATGGCTTCCAAAATATTTACAAAGTATTAAAAATCATTTCTTTCTTACTTTTAATTCTTAAAAACACTTAAAATTACTTCATTTTCACTTCTAAACCCCTTTTCCTTATAAAACAAGTTCACACTCACCTTAAAACATCATGGTCGAGCCCCATCACCTCATGGTCGAACCCATTTGTTTGCTTAGGATAAAAAAATCAAAATTTTCAAGAGGGTTTTCAAAGATCTAGGCTCTTTTCAAGTTTTTAAAGAGATATAAATAAGTTTGGTGAGTAATGCTCAAATCTTTAACAATTTTTTATTTATTTTTCTTTTGTTAATACTATGTTTTGTTGGATGATTGGTTGTAATTTGATGTTGTTTTATGTAATTATACATGTATTTGCATATACTTGTAACTATTGACTTAAAATGAAATCAAAAAGGTAGTAAAGTTGCAAGTTGTGATCTTTATATGGTAAAGTTTGGATATTTATTTGTGTTTGTGATTGTAATATAATTATGTATTTTATGGACAAGGTTATATGGTCGTACGCTAAGAAAGTTAGCACCTTTGTATTGTTTGGCGACTTTGAATCCTTGTGTAAATTTTGGTTTATTTAGTTTTAAATCGAAATCATTTTCAAGTTCAAACTTTGTTTTATTTTTACAAAATACTTACTTTATGGTTGTAAAGGTAAGTAAGCTTTTCAAAGCATAAGACTTCAAAAGAAAGTTAAGAAATAATTTTTCAAGTTATGGTATCCATAGCGATAGTCGCTATGGATGTAGTTTCGCTAAAATGTCCACATTTTGCAAATCAAGTTTTTGTACTTAAAACACTTTGGAAATATTTTATAAAACTTAATTAATAATGATTAAGAAGTTGGTTAAGGATTTACAAATTTATTACTTGTTTATTTATTTATTAAGTTTGACAATTAATAATTGATTAAGTATTAAATATGGTTTATTATTATAATTAAGTAGAGATTAATTTCTAATTAATTGTCTTTTAAAAGTGAGATTAATTTTAATTTATCTTTGATTAAGTGAGATTAATTTTTAATCTATTATAATCAAGTATATGATTTATATTTAATTAAGTATAGGATTGATTACTTATTAATTATTTAAAGTAAGTGTTTAATTATTCCAATTATAAATTTATTAAGGGTTTAATTAATAAGAAAATTATTTATTAAAGGTTAGTTATTTTTTAATTAATTACTAAGTTAATTTAAGACTTAATTAAGATTTAATTATGTTTTTAAAAAAGGATTTAACTTGTAATTATTTATTTAAAAAGAGGTTTAAGTTCTTAATTACTTTGTTTTTCAAGGATCAATTTGTTTAAGGTCACTTTCCCTTACAAAGAATAGTTTTGAACACAAGGGATTCGATTGTCGATACCATTAAGTAATCATACAAATATGAATAAGTTATACTAAACTTTGACATCTATTAGCAGAATAAATCCACATTCTGCTATCATTGAACTTGATAAATTGTTTGGACATCTAGTTAGTAGGATAAATCACCGTCCTACTATTATTTTACTGGGATATGTATCTTCTAGTTGGTTTATATTGACACTCTATTCCCTGATTTGGTCATGAATTTTATCTGCATATATGTTGGCTTATGTAGATAAGTGTTATGTGACTTAGAAGCAAAAATTTAAATAAATGGTAACTTGATTTAATACCATTGTAGTAGCTAAACCTCTTTCCAAATTTGTAAAATTTATGGCTTTAAATTAACTTTAATTCTATATCAATTTGATATTAAATGTTTATAAATGATTTTATAAGTTATCAAACTATTTTAATAAAGGTTTTTCTAAATAATAATTTGTTTATAAAAGGGATTTTACTTTTTATAAAGGGTTTTTATAAAGGAATTATTAAAGAAGATTTATAAAAGAGTTCTATAAATAGAAAAGGGTTTTATAAATTATTTTAGAGATTGTAAAATTGCTTTTATAAATTAATATCCGAGATTTGTAAAAGGTATTTGAGATATGGAATGGGCTCTTGATAAGGAATTTTTATGAAGGATTAGTGGGTCAGTTTTCTACTAAGTAGTGATTTTAAATGGAATTTGTTTGGCCCATTTAATTTGTAAATTGAAAAAGGAAAAAATTTCCTTAAGTTTTGTTAGCATACTTATACTGTTAGGACAAGTATATAAATGTTTTCCAAATATTTGAAAGATTACAAGTGGTTTGAGAAAATATCCTTTGTAAAGGTATATTGGATCAAGTATTCATAAAGTGGTTTTTTACTAATAAAGATTAATTAAATGAGGCTTAGTGGATCCCATATGGAATTAAACCAATGATTGATTGTTTTTTATTTGATCGCTAAACAATCGAATATCAAATCTTGGCTAAAAATATAACTCTAGAAATATCTAGGTGAAACACGTGAGCTATATGGTACAGTCATCTTCAATGATGTTGTATTGCATATGAATCTAGTTTTGTTCTCCAAGGACAAATGATAAGGAAATCCATCCACTAATGGTCAGGAGGTGATCTCCACTCTTATTTTTTGTTTGATTATTTCTGAAAGAAGTGGGTTGAGTTTACCAAAAAAATCAGTTGTTGGTTCGAAGAGACTGGGATCGGATATGCTATCCGAAAACCACTTCGGGCCAACATAAGCGTTCGAATTGAAGATATCATGATAACGATCAAAGATGGATCTTTGATGCGCAAGGGCTACTTGCTACTAGTCTTGGAGGTGATTCCAAAATGGATTTAATAGAAGTAGTGCCTTTGGTGTTGTCCAGTCCTAAAATGTACTTGGATGGATGAATGCTGGCATTGCATTGTGTCTGGAGGACGGTGTAGAATTCCAAATGGATTGCTATCTAAAATGTAAAACGTAGCCTCAAGCCTCACAGCTCTATAATGGCTAAACCGGGTTAGTGCAGCAGGGCCGTGTGGTTCGCTCTATTAGGGTATAATTATCGCCTTATCTAGAGTCGATATCCAAATGTATGCTTTGGGGACCATCAACCATGGTATAATCATATTCGACACTATCCAGTAAAGGATAAGCTGGTCCTATATAACAGGGGTGCAAGATGTTCTTGTCGATGCCAGGTACATTTTATCTAGGGGTGCTCTACTCGAAAGGTAGTCCTTTACCTTGTCATTGTATAGAATCCATTCTCCAATAAGCACCATACGAATTTAGTTGTGCCCAACTATATTGAAATGTGAGATGCAAGCATTTCAGCTATATTCATATTTTATTTTAAACCCTAGGCACTATAAAATATCATTGGATTTTTATAAAAATGTTTTGGTTATCGTAAGGTAAAAACCCATCCATGTTTATGTGCGACATGCTCTTACGAGATACCTTTGTTTTTAAAGGGTTTTATGAGTTAAAATAAAGTTCCTTGTCATTTAAGTTTCTTATGCTGGTTTCACCTGACTGATCCGGGAGTTATTCTTCTTATAATACTTAGGTCTGACCGAGCATGTTTCCAGATCAGCTTTGGATGCTTTGGAGCTCAGGAGACGAGCAAGATACCCAAGACGAAATTCTGTATTTTCTTTATTTTGCGCCATTTGTTATTATTGTGGATATCAACATATTATAAAGGCAGGTTGTTATAATTATCCAAGCTGATAATAGGTTAGCGTATTATGATATTGTATGTATATTAAAGTTCATTTCTTTTTATAAAGACTTGATTTTATATTATATATTATTCTTCATGATTTGTGAGATTCTATTATATCCTTTCTTTTCTTCTTTTGACCCCTAATGACCTGTCGTTCAGATGATTAAAAATGATCAGCACACGAATACAAAGATGTATTAAGTGTCATCTTTAGTAGTAAGAAAGGTAGATCGTTACACAAATCATATGAAAGAACAGTGCTAATTATTGGTTTTTGGTGGGATAAGCCAGGGTACGGCTATACTCGTACCACCAAAACTATAAAACCTCCCAAAAGCCACATAATGATGTCCCATGACCAGTAAATACACACTACATGTGTAACATCCTGTAATTTTATAAAATTAAATAATTAAATTAAAAAAGGTAAAAATTGTAATTTTAACATAAAGGAAAAAATATTGAATTTCTTTAGGATTTGGAATTAGGCTTTGAGAACTATTTTATTACATTCGGAATGTCATTTACAGTCAGAAAACACATATAATTCGCTGAATTTGGTTAAACGTTTAGAAATTAGAAGAAGTCAGACACAGTGGTATTTTCGTAATATATTGATATTGAAAATATAGCCCAATGATTATTATTTTTAGCCTATAAATAGATCCTTAACCCCATTTATTTTTCTTTATAAATCTTTCCTCTACTTATAAAACACTAATCACTAACCAATTCCAAATCCACCAAATCAAATCCAAATTAAACAAATTTATATATGAAACTGATCACCGCAAAGAGAGCTACAAAAATAAACCGAAGCTGTCAAGAGATTTGGCATTTTCAAGATGGTTTTTTTTTGGATAATGAAGAATGTTGGTTCACCTCGAATAGGAGAAGGTGCACGGCTAAGCAGTGAGTGGTATTCATCATATTCGTGTATATATTAGGAAGATGTTGTAATCCATCCCTTATGGTCATAAATCATGTTGCAAATGACATAATTCAAACTTAAAAATTGATTTTTTTTATTTATAAACATGATTAGGGTGTAGTACGTCATGCTTAGATGATTGATAGGTGAATTTTTATTGATTGTAATTAGCGAAAGTTAGTCACTCCTTAATTGAAATGTGTTAAATAAAAAATTATTCCAAACTAGATATATATTTTATGTCAAAATATAGTTCTTGATGACACAAATCCACTGGTGGTAGATGTACATATAGATCAGAAAACACGACGGTGGTCCAATAAACGTGGACCGTCGGTTTTGATCCAATGGTGAAATAATGATGATATGATGATCAGAGGTGTCATCACGTAGAGGAGGTCGAGCGGGCTTTATACTGATCTATGATCATTATGAATGGTAGCATGGCATCCTAGATCTAAGCTTAAAGGGTCGCGATGGTGGTGATTATTTGGATAGGCAGAGATGAAGTAATAGGTGGCGTTTGGTGGCATGGAGAACATGGACGCTATCACCGACATCAGATCGTGGTGGCAGCTTTTGGCGGAGATGGTAAGGAAGTAAAATCAACATTTGGATTTGCAGAGCGAAGGTTATTGGGTTCTTCTTCCTGTAGCTACATGACCTATTAGATTAAATATTTAATTTTGGACAAAATAGTTAAATAATAAGCCTTAACTTCAAATGCTCATATCACTCGCATACGAACTCGGTTTCACATGTGGTTTATTGCATCATGATCGTGGTGAGATGAGGAACATGTTAATATGTTGTTTGTTGTGTTTCAAACTACTTTATAAAGGTGTATTATTTTGGTGTATTCGTTATGGGAGTTCTACTAGGACATTTCAGTACATGTATAGGAAATTTAGTCCTTGGCTGTACTAGTGACATTTGGCGACGATAAGTTGGAGCCTAATCTAGTAGCTTCTAAATTTTGGTGCAATTACAAGTTTTTGGCATGATCCCAATAATGTAGCAAACTGTTAGGCAAATGTATAGCATGGACTTGACCTCAATAGTCAAATTCATTTGTGGCATATGAGATGTAACTTTTGGCTCGGTCGTATGGATACGTTTACAACATATGAGCCGGGACTTTAGGATCGGTCATGTGCAATACATTTGCAGCATATGAACTGGGACTTAAGGCTTGGTCATGTGCGTACCATTGTAGCATACGAGCTTGGACTTTGGGCTCGGCCATGCGCATACATTTGCAGCATATGAGTTACGATTTTTGCGTTTGGTCATGTGCATATGTTTTCGGCATACGAGCTAGGACTTTGGGCTTGGTCGTATGCATATTGTTTACGGCGACAGCGAGTTGAGACTTTGGGCTCAATCGTGTCATGGTTGTTTTAGCATATGATTAGACCAGGTAGAGATTTTAGTGAGACCTTAGCTTATAATGCCACTATAGTATATTATTGTGTTTTGCTGACTTGTTAGGTGCAGGTGGCACGGGTTAATATTTGATTTTCGAGCGTAAGTGTTGTTTTACTAACTTATTAATATTATATACTTATATGATGTGCATCACTCACTAGACGTATGTTCGACCCCTCTATCATTTTATTCTTTTTAGTTATACTATAATAGGTCGATAGAGAGGATCGATGGTGACTTGGAGGCATGATGGTGTTACAGATATGCACATTTATTTGTTTATTAGCTATTTGCTACTTTACCTCAGATTCCCAAATATTAGGCTGATTTTGTTGCTAGTGTAGAGAAATGTTGTAAGTTAAGTTTATTTGATATTGTATTATTTTTTGTTTGGGGAATATATTGTATTATTTTACTATTATATTTTATTCCTCATGCTAATGATTTTTAGCAAGAGTAGAATATTATAGATAGCTCTGTGTTATATTTATATTTTACCTCAAAACGGTCCGCTGTCTATGGGGTCCGCGATGTCTACTTCATTTTATGCATGAATTGAGGCGTCATTGATGTTGAAAAAAGTTCAAAGTTCAACTGCTGTGACATGTCCAAAAGGAAGCATAAGGGATTGATTGGAAAAGAAAAGATTTCCATCATGTACAACGCAAATAGCCTTGTTATCTCCAAACCATAGTTTGGGTTGTATTATTGAACCAGTTTCCTAATAGTTTCCCTAATGAAACTTACTTTAATCTGAGTACCCTTGATAAGTATATGGGTATACGAATACTAGATTAAAAACATATCAACTTATTATTTCTTTAGAACTACTCAACGTATGGTAAAGGAAGACGTAGCCTAATAGAAATACCAGTAGGCATAATAAAATCTAAAGAAGTAATACCCATCTCACTAAAAAGGAAGTGAAAGGTGTGCATGGTCTTCCATCATAAAGCATCTAATGTACCCCACAATTGTGCATCGGAATTTAAGGTCAACAATTGTGGTTTTACATGTAATTATTTATCAATAAATAACATATTGAAAAAGTCTAAAAATCCAATGTTACCCAAGAATAAGGTCATATGTTGACCAATATCGAATTGGTCTCCTGATACAGATGAAATACCGATGCAAGGGACCCAAGAGTTTTCCCTTCCCTAGCCTATTTAGAAAATAATTTGGATATTAATTTCACAATCTAAATGTAAAATCGTACATTCTATAGATTATGATTTCAATAGAGTACCAAATTCTGAAACTTTTAAAGTAAATTAGTCATTTCTTCATACGATCATTTATATAAACTGTTATGTTTAGTACTTAAAAAATAAAAAATAATTGTATCTAACTAATAACTCTATTTTTATAAGTTAAATTTTACGTACATTGATGTCAACATGGGTAGAAATGTGCAGTTGTTGATTGGCAAAACAATAAAATCCATCAAATCTTTTTCGAATCCAAAGTTTTAATCAAAATTTGGATTTCAAAGCCGTGTGATCAAAAAAAACCACATGCACCCCCTTCATAACACCGTTGTTCCATCAACCCTATGCCTTTTGGAAGAACTTGAGCTAGCATCTTCATCACCATCTCATCTGCTGCCCCAAACATCTTATGAAGTTCTATTTCTACCATGAAAAGTATGCAATATCCTTCCTATTATTGGTTAAATAGTGTGAAAAAAGGGAAGAAATTGGGAATAAAATAGGGAAAATAAGAGTTAAATTTGATTTGGGAAATGAAAGCTCATGATGGGAAAATGAAAGGAGGAAGATGTCGTGGTTGGAAGAAAGCCAAATAAGTTATAATGTTTTTTTCAACATTAATAATGTAGATAAATAGATAGATGGATTTCATTGCATAGCCTACATGAATTGCACTGGTTTATATTTTATCCGGCATTATTAACGCTGGATAAATTAGCAAAATAATTTTGTTGTTCGAGTTTGCACTATGGGTCAATCAACGTAAATGGCCAGTGGCATCCATTGACTGCCGCTAGTATCGAGAATGCTCTAACTGGTCTTTGAGGTGTTGTCATTAGCCTTATAAGTTTCTTTCTTACCAGTCTTTGTTAGTTATAAAAATGGTAAAAAATAGTATAATGTAATTTCGATAGTAATTCTAAGTCATATTGAAAAATTTATCTTCGTATTCAAAGTCAAGTTATAAAATTAAGGAATGATATATATGTGTGTGTGTGTGTATAATATTAACTTTATGAAATTTTGTACAGTTGGTGAATATCAAACTCTCAAGTACGTATTAATCGATTATAACAACACTTCAGTTGATTAAAAATTTAGCTAACAAATTATGATTTTGGGGTGATATTAGGATACGTTTCTTACTAATACCTAGATTTAAAATGCAAAATGAGGAAGTAAAATGTGAAAAAGGCAAAAGGACACAAGATTTAGAGTGGTTCGATCTAAGTTGATCTATGTCCACTATGAGGAATTTCTTACTATTTTACTTCTTTTATTATAGATGTGATTAAAAGAGACAATAATAAGAAAATATATTGTTCGAAAGCTTCTACTGTTCAACCATGTAAAAATTCATGTCTTCATGCATTTAAGTAGTTGGAATTGATGCTTGAACATGGGAGTTTGCACTGGCAAAACTGAGAAATCGCTCTATGCCGTAGATGTGCATGTGTGGTTTGATTTACATGCAGCTAGGATGCCAACTGGCCTATATGGCGTAGATGATGATAGGATGTGGATCGTACCATGAGCATGCTTGGTGTAGGGGCATGCAACATGGGCTTATGGAGTGGTTGAGTATAGGTTCTTTGGTGGTAACAAAGGACATGGAGTGGTTATGGCATAGTAGTTCTTTTGTCAAATGGAGAATGCCGCTATGATGGTCTTTGGAGAGGAATAGTGCATGCAAAGCTTCTTTCTACAAGACAGTTAGGTGTCTGTGGACAAGACCTATCATGTCAAGGAAAAGGAGCTTCAATGGGTGCATGGAGGGAAAGGTGATATAGTATTGGAGTCGAGTGAAGGACTTGGTAGACAGTTGACTGAATGGACATGCCGGTTCACAATTGGGGTGCAGTTCTTAGGCTGGGTTGCTCATGTACAATCGTTGCCCACTAGCACTTGTAAAGGTGATGCTTAAACAATACATGTGTTGGTGCTAAGCAGGCTTCTCCTTGAGGGAGCCTTGTTCGTTTGGGCCACTCGCGGTCTATGCTAAGCGGGCGAGCCGGAGGCCAGGCGCTTGGGGTATATGGTTGCCCATTATTTGCTAAGTTAAGAGCTGGCCATTGTTGGCTGAGTCAAGGTCTGACTATATCTAGTAGGTTAGCCAATATGTCGAGCCATGGGAATATGTAGGGAAAAAGATGGCCAAGGTTTGCGCCGCTATAGTCACGTGGACTATTTGAACAATGTAGGCTAACCACTCTATGCTTACAATAAACTGAGAAACACCCTACACCTAAGCACGTGCCTATGTGCAGGGGTAGGCTCATCAATCAT
Organism: Allium cepa; assembly: GCA_030765085.1. NCBI lineage: Eukaryota > Viridiplantae > Streptophyta > Magnoliopsida > Asparagales > Amaryllidaceae > Allium > Allium cepa. The sequence continues at coordinate 382,129,867 of CM060929.1, read as the reverse complement.
TCATTTAATGCTGTGTTTAATGCTCTCATATGTGCCATTAGGCTATTGGTGAAGGAAGTTTGTTTTCCTAGGCTTTACAAAGATAGTGCGCATTTCCGACTTAATGATTTGAAAGATGCATTCATGATAACTAGATGGCCCAAACTATTTTCCACATCGCCGATCAACTGTTTACACTGCCCCCACTGCCTATAGATACCTCTCCTCCTCATTCTCTTTCATTCTACATCAATCTTTCAAAAACTTTTGCCGTTAAAAAATTTCAGAGAGATTTTCTTCTTCATTTTTATTGCAATTTACAACCGCAAACCAGAACATCAATAGTGAGTATCTTTGATTTTGAGCCATTGTATTTTTAATGTTATTGATAGAACATGTTTTTCTTGCTTTTGGAATTATTTTATGATTTTTATTATTGATCTCCCCGTTGCCATGTAACTTTCGCATTTGATTTTTTATTGCTATCATGATACCCTAAACATCATTATTGCACTGATGAACTCCCACTATACACAGCATCCAACGGCCATCATGATGCCACTGTTGATTGCAGAGGGCGAAGCCGCTTCTACTAGTGGACGACAAGCTCTTCCTTTAGGCGCTTCTAAGGTTTGAAAGGATCGGGTTGTTCTAACTTGGTTCCTGATCGGCTATGGTTGTGTAAGCATCACACTTATCTATCCCTTGGTTGCCGATCGAACCAACCAGCACCCAACAGCTATTTCTCCTAGTAATTTTCCTAAAACAAGAACGGGGCGATGATCCCCCTCCACCCTAACTCCATTACGCTCTTTAGCACTCATCATTTAAAATTTGGGTAGCTCACCCCCAAATAAATAGAAATTCTTGGTATGGATCTTTATCATCTTTTATGACCTAAGAATTCCGAACCCCGATTCGATCCTGATCAGGCTGATCTTCAGGCTGTTCCAACAGGCTAGGAACAACCCAGCGATTTATTAATATCTCTAAAGGATCGAGATAGCCCCTATTCTATGGCCTTTTGATCAAGACACCGACCTACGGTAATCATTTCCTCTTTGCTCTGGCTATTGTCAACTTGACCCTCGCAACATGGGTATTCACTACGCTTGGTACGTCCTTAACTTAAAGTTGGAACTGTGCCAGCCTACGACGGAGTAATTGAGTAAATTTCAATTTTTTTGCCTATTTGGATTATAGCTGGGCCTGTAAGTCAAATTTATTTATAATTTTCTAAATTTTTGATTATTTGAATTTATAAAAAAATTATTTTATATATGGTTTTCTATTATAATATATATATATGTGTGTGTGTGTGTGTGTGAGAGTGTGTTGCATACACTTATGTGTGCAGGTGCGTGTCTAACAAAACAATGTGTACATGTTTCAACATCCTGTGTATAGATGTTAGGATTTACACCGCAATAGACATGTTAGCCCACCTATTCGATTCACTGTCGAAATATGTATATGTTTGTATCATAATAAAATATCTAAGTAAACATATAATATAAATATGCACATATTGAAAGTTTGTTATAAACAATATTTCTATAAAACATTTATAATATGTACATATATCTATGTGTGTTTGTATATATATATATATATATACATATATGACAACATATATATGAAATAATTAAATCATTAAATTAATTAAATATTAGTTTAAAAAACAATTTTTACACATATATATGTGCATAATATATAAAATGAAAGCCTAAAATAATATTTTAGTTTGTTTTTAATTAATTTATATAATACATACAAACATTTATAATCAGGTATAATCATAAATATATGTAATCTTAATATAAATAATAACATAAAATTATATATTTCAAATTATGCTTTGCAAATTATTGCTCTCGGCCAGATAAACATTTTATTTATTTCTTTTTTATTTTGAATTTTTAAAATATTTTAAAATTAAAAACCATGTAAAATTAAATATAAAACTTAGAAAAATATTTTTTGAAATTTTCTATATAATATATGTTCTAAACTATTTTTATGCAAAATTTTACTATTTATAATACACATACACATGTATTTTATATTACATAAACCATTTTTAGGTTAATGAAATTATTAAATACATATTATACATGAATAATTTTTTTCTTAATTTATAACATATGATATACAACATTAATAAAAAAATATGAATTTTGATTAATTAATTCATTTAATAATATTATTTATATAATTTTTTTTAATTTGTAGGTCGTGATCATCTAGTTAGAAAGTATACAACTTGTTTATATATAGATATAATAATAGAAACAACCAACCTATTTGTGATTGCACTTCGAAAACTACATTCGTATTGTAGTCTAACATTTTATTATATAAATAATATATATATATATATATATATATATATGATATAACAAAATAAAATAGAGAATTACCTTTCCCCAAAGCCTTTGTGTACATATCGAAATGTTGAATCGATCCTCTGGAACCCATTCACAAATCAAAAACTGCTAACGCCTGAAATGCCTAACCACCAACGATCGAATCAAAGAGTTTTAATGTTTGTATTTTGAGGGGAGAAGCGGGGATTTTCCAATAGGAATATGTAGAAAAAGGAGGCTTAAGATCAAAATAAAAGTAAGGATTTAGAGATGCTTAAATAGAGGAGATACCAAGGAGAAAAATGTGAATTTGGATCCCTATTTCTCTCTTACCTTTTCCCCTTCTTTTAATTCAAATCCAATCCCTCCTTAGCCATCATTATGGTCGGCCTATCCCTTACATATTCTAGGCAAAACTTCATGCCTTTTTATGGGCCTCTAAATTAGTTCAAGCCTGAACAATATTTGTCGTATTTAAATCTATTTTTTTTAGGTTGGGTACTTAGATAGTAGCATATATTAGTACTATAAGTCTTAGGCAGTATACATCATACTAAATGTCAATATAAGTTCAACGATTTGAATCACTCTATGTGAGTTTCGAACATATGACTTATTGCACCAAAGTCCGAGCCTTGTTAACTGGGACTGTGGTGCTGGTCTAATTCAAACATATACCGATATCGTATATCAATCAATATTATAACTATTATAAACACACCGTTCAATATTTTTTAGAAAACATCAAATATTTGTAATTAATATTTCATGAATATTAATTAATTTAGTCAATTCATAACAGTTACAGATTAATAATCGAGTGGTAAAAAGGAGTATTAAATGTTTCACTTATGTGACTCTAAGGTGTAAATTTGATGTGCGGTTAATATCGAACAACTCAAATATTAACGTTCACATATCACTTAATAGGTGGTATGAGATTTTGGCCAAATTTATTGCTAACTTGTTTTAATAAATTCCAATTTTACTTTGTTAAGAGTTACATGGTAGTGATAATTATTCACACCAGTTCTCTTCATCAAAATTATATCATTTAGGAGATATGGAATTTGATTATGATCAAAATTCCAATATCGTCCATATTCAACTTAATATTCAATTACAAAATCTTTTGTTCAATAATAACAATTATTATTAACCATACTGCTTTGGAAAAGACTTTGACTTTGAGTTGACTTTAGTTGACCTCGGTATTAACCTCATATAATGAAGGAGACGAACTCTCTCTTGAATAGTGTTTCGCTTTTATTGATTTCACTCGACCCAACTATAGTCATTCGATAGTATCATGCCACTGTTTGACTATAATCAAAGCGGACTTTCAACACTAAAGATTAACAGTATTCTTAAGTCAAGAGAACCATGTAATTTTGTCATGTCAATATTTCTGCTTGACTTTGGTTATAATAACAAATAGAAAACTATCGAGTGAGGCATTCCATGGTTATCCAATAACTATCGGTATGTAACCCTTTGGCGCCTCCAACGGCCATGAGTAATACATTGCCTGACATTTAATGAGCATTATGTACTCTAGTCTTAACTAATGTATCAATATCCAGTATTGATACATCTTGACTAGGAATATCTAAAATAGTAAGTTTATTTTATTATGATAAATGATTCATGGTTATAGCACATTATAAGTACAATTACAAAATGTACCAATTATGAATTTTCTACTAAATACAATTTTAATTAAATTAATTAATTAATATAACACATTATATTAAGTATATAATAGAAAGAAAACAGCTTTTGTTTTGAGAAAATTGGTTATCGAGTTGGATATATGTAACAGATTACATAATTGCCCCTAGGGCATACCCCTAATTCTACCAATCTTCCATTTTCACTTGGGGCCAATTATGGAATATCTGTCCCATACCTTCGCTCAACTTGATGAGAACTGATCTAGTTAGATTGTTCATGAATTGATCTGCTATGTCATTTTAATCATTTACTCTATTAATCAAATTTGTCCGATGTTTATAGATTACATTTATCCCGTAGAACTATTCAGAGTATGCTTCTTGACTTCGAATGAGCTCTTATTATTACATTGTTATCATTTAACAATGATGTAGCATTCCTAATACTTGGAATCATCCCTGCCTCAGTTATAAATTGTGCATTTATATTTATACATTGCTTTTATTGTGGCGCTATTCAAGGCGATTACTTAGCCTTTCATTGAATCAGCCACAACATTTTGTTTGGGACATTTCCAACTTAAAGATCCTTAACTAAGATTTGAACATGAGTTTAATATTTAGATATTATACTCAATATCACTCATGAAGTTTGTGTCCAAACACTCCTTCCTAAGCAGTTTGTTGTTTCTATAAACAATCTAGTATTTTGTAAATACTCGAGAATACTCTAAACTAACATTTAGTTTCCTTATTTGGATTTGATATTTTCTTTATGCATCAAATACTTAAGCAAAATATGATATAGTAGACAATATAACATGTATGATAATTCGTATTATATATACATAAGGAATCCATCTTGCAGGTTCCATATTAAAATTTTAATAAGGTGTATTTGCATATCATTTAGGACATTCCCAACATCCTTTATAGTTTATACTTAATATAAATGATATAATTTACAAGTCCAGTACTGAGTTTTAAAAAACTAAACTATTGCTGATTTTAATATGAGTTCATTAACAATTAGTAGTATGTTGTTTACTTATAGTCTAGAAATATCTACGTACCTTATAGTGGTTTCTATCTTATAGATACATGCTTGCTCTATATTTTGACTGAAAATCAAGCTAGTCAATATTTTTGTCAAAATACTTACTCAATTATGATGCTTACAAAAAGATACTTTGTATCATTTCTTGGATCATATCCGAAAACCCACAAACATATTATCACTCTCACTGACTTCAAAATACTTTTGTTGTGTAAAAATAGTCTATTCTAAATCATTATTTAAAAATTTCCATTTTAACACTTATGTAGCAAAAATAAAGTCATACCAAATGACAATTTTATTAGAAAAAATCCAAAGCAACTTGAGCACACTGAATAACAAATCTGTTGTGATAATTTCAACTATTGTAATTTACGATTAATTTTTAATCAAAGTTGCTCATTATATTCCAAGTAGACTAGTCTTTCACTTGAAGACATATTTGCTGAAATGTATCATATCCCTTTGCGTACAACTATCAAAATCATATTTTGATAAGGGTACTTGGAATCCTTTTAGATTTGTGCACCATACCTTATGGAAGAGTCAATACTCTTAATGGTTTAATTGATAACTAAGGATTATCTATTCTCAATATTGACATAAAAAATCAGTCATTCTTCAATATGCAAGGATGCTTATTACACTCTCTAATGTGTTGTGTTTACGTAGGTATGCTGAATTTCCTTTCTTCCTTTGTAATCAGTTTTGTCCTTAGATCGTATCCAAATTCATTTTACTGTCAATAATTTTAAAGAAATCCTACACTATGAAATTGGTATTTCTTAAAAACAACAGTTGTTTCTCATTACAACGGAATAGATATTCATAACACTTTATAATTGCTTTATTTATAAAACCAATTTGGTTTTAGTTTACAAAACTTTTGTTTGAAACATAAATAGGTCATCCAATGATCGTTGTTCCTAAAATTCTTTTACCGCAACTCATACAAGATCCCTCAAGTACAATTATCACGTGCATATTTCGACCTGCACAACCTACCAACCCCTTGGCATATGATATATTAGGATTTCTAATAAACCCTTATCTTGTATGATTTCACGAACTAATATTTAGATGAAATTAATTTTAACCTCATGTAATATTCTAAGTGCACGATCTTATAGGAGGAAGTTAACTCAACTCCACTCCTTATTAATCGTACTTCGTTCAACAAAGTTCGGTTAATCCTTATCAATACGTCATTACGTATCATAGGGAGGACCTACTTTCAAGATTGAACCTATATTCATTTTTAGATACGTTCGGAACTCTTTTCAATATACTCACCTAATTGATCAATTCGAATCATTTTATATTTCTGCATGTTATTTTATTACTTCTGTTTTATGCTCTATGAGCTTATCATAGGCGTATCAAATACACATATACATGTCGGTGATAACACATAAGTGAATATAACAAAGTATGTTGAACCATTTTGGTATTAATGGACTTGTGATCACATATATCTATATGTATCAATCTGAAGAGATCATCAACTCTTATGACTATCTCCCTGAATCGGTGTGTTGCTATTAATTGTTTGAGGTACGGTTCTTTAGTACTATTTGATTCATAATCATATAATCAAATAATTATTTATCATAAATTTGGCTTAGTCTATAATTCTAAAATAATTGCAAATAACTTTAGTTACTTCTATATTTTCTAGTGCATCCCAAATACCATTATTATAGCTTTAATTTATAACGAATATTCAAAAAATTTAAGCTGAAATAAAACTATATCTATTTTTCAGACAATACTTAAAAATAATTACTATTTCATTAATAATGCTTGGTGCATTCTATGAAAATAATTTTTGTAACTTAATGCGACCAATAAATGTCATATTGCATGCTCCTACGATTCCTGACATTACTGTAATAGTGTATGAAATATGAAGCTTCATCCGACCACTTAATATAGGCCATTACATTTATTGTAACTAGTTTATAGCTGAGAATTTTCAGATCAAATATCTTAAATTCAAAGAATAAGTATCATAGAAAATAATTTTCTATGTGAAAATACTTTTAGAATAGATATCATGTTTTGTATTCCTTTTTAATTATCTATTATTAGTTACAATTCTAATTTCTGATGTTTCTTTGTAAGGGAGAAGTGACCTGTAATGACACGTTTTTCCATACCCTTTGAATCGACAATAAACCACACATGTCTAACTCAAATTGCATGAAAAGACGGATCATTATGGTTAGAAAGAAAATAAAGACAGAACAGAATCTCACACGAATGGAATAACATATATTATTTCAATTATAATCTTTACAGCACAAAACTTTAAATATAATACCAAAGTCTAACCTAGATTCAGCCTGGATAATTTTAAACTCCTATCCTTATAAATGCTGAAAACAACAAACAAATGCAACAGATGCAACGGATAATAGAATACGTCCATACGATGTTAAAGATCTCCAACTCTCCTTTGGAAATTCCAACCATCTTCACTAAACCTGAAACTACTCGAATCTGACCCAAGTATTAAAAATATCTAGATCAGGCTTACTAAACCAGCGTGAGATACTCAAAATTTAAAACGACTATGTTATCAAAACCTTTGAAAAGAAGGGTAACTCATAAGACCACGCCCACACATAAACACGGACATATTTTTACCTTATGATAACCAAAACACTTTTATACCAAAATATACTTGATATTATTTTAATGACATTCCTTTGAAAACACTTTTCAAATAAACTTATTCAAATAAGGTATTAATATCTGGACTAAGTCTAAGGAAATATATCCGGACTGGGTCAACAGAATATACCAAACAGAATATATGATACCAAAAGGGGTAGTTGAAATGTTTGCAAGTCATTACAGCTATTTTGGGAATACAATCAAAACCGTAAATCTCGTATTAGGATTGAATTTCCAACATGATAGGTAACTAGTGGCATTTTCTTCGATCCACGTATAATAAACATAGTTCCCACGGTGCCTTAATCGCTTTTCTCAAACTAGTCACATGGAACTGTAGTTGCTATACTACCACTGATAACCATTAGTTACCTGCTTTTCTCAAGCTAACCACTTTATCCAAATGGGGCAATAAATGCCTTAAGGGACATATACCCTAAAAGGCCCAACTATTGGACAACACCATACATACTCACTTATTCCGAATTTGTGTCTGTCGGACCATATGGTAGTACATATCATCTTTTGGGATGTGAGGCTAATGAGGCTACGCTCATTTCTTTAAAGCCTTGCTTTTCATACAAAACCATGCTTTGATCATAACATACTCCACTTTGAATGCCACATTTTCAGTCCATGTCACATGACTAATTTCTAGAAAAGTATAACTTCCTAAGCTTATATATCTCGAGAAAGGGTGTTAAGCTAAAAGAAGTTGCCTTATTCGCCACCAATTGATATACATATATAGAAACCACTCAAATGTGATTTTGAATACAATGTCGGACAAACGTCCACACAATTTCGTTCTAGGACTGAACGAAACCGAAGGAACTTTCCTCAGCCATTACTAGACGAGAAGCATTTGTAATCCAAAAAAATCTCCATAACGAGGTGACCACTGCTATAAATAACTCTATAATGGGAGCGATCTAGAGCATGTAAACAAGCAGTCCTCACGCTATGAAGATTCATGGTCTTTAATAATCATCATCTTCAACATGCCTTCCCTTTTGTACGTATACATTGGTTCGAAGTGGTTTTCAGATAGGAATCATCCAAATCCGACCCCGGTTTCTTTGAATCCAATTATCACTTTAAAAGATGTTAAGTTCATAAGTGGATATCAATCATCAATCAATTATTTCATCTTTTATTTAAATCAAATATCTTTCTTAGATATACTCTTTTCAATTTATTCCATTTTCTTTTCAAGTGTATATGGAATCATTAAGCCTCATTTATCAAATCATTTTGTTTATTTAAACCTTTTTTAAATCCAGGAATAATTCAAATCATTTTCTCTTTTACTTAGGAAAACCTTTCCAAATCATTCTTTTAATCTTAATCAAAGATTTCTTATATTCAAGCTATGACTTTTAACTTAGGGAAAATATTCCCAAATCATTTATTAAATCTTAATCAAAGACTTATTTCTTAACTTCAAATCATATTCTTGCAAATCAAAGATTTTCATAACAGAGTACTACTGCGTCTTTAAATATGGTAAATTTCATCTCTAGAAACCAATGGCAAATAATCCTACATTATGAAGATCTTTGTCTTCAATGATCTTCCTCTTCAATAAGTTTTATTTCGAAAATTGGTTTAAATGGTTTTTTGGATAAGGATCACCCAAATCCAATCCTGGTTCTTTGGATAGGAATCACCCAAATCCGATCCCCGTTCCTTCGTACAAATAATTGAATGAAAAGATATTAAATGGTTAATTAACATTTAAAGAATTTGTTATTTTTCTTTTATCTTGGAAAAACTTAATTATGATCTTTTAGAGCATTCGGGCTTTTCTTTCAATCTATTCCACTCCTTGCCTAAAAGAAAAAACATAGGCTAAGTAAGCTCAGGGCACTGGTTACTCCATTCCCAACCTTAGTTAAACACCTTATTTTATCTTCTCAGATCTCACAAGCGGGACAAATGTACTAGTCGTTTCTGCATGCTTGGTTATTAGCTTTATTCTGGAATTGATTACAAGATTTCAAATTATCTTTTAAACTCCTAATTTTCCTTTTTTAAAAACATTCATAATTGATTCTTGGAAAGAATCGTTAAGTTTAAACTCATATTCAAAAGGTTATAGAATTCACAGCATAAAAATGCTGCGAAAAGTGCTATATAAGCTTATTTGATTTAAACAACTTTTAATATTTGAAAATTCATATTTTCCATTCCAAATCTCTTTTAAACCATTTTAATAGATTTATCAAATTTATTTTATATTTATAATCATTTAAAAATCTCATTTATAAAGAAATCTCTTTTTGGATTTCGAACTGCAAAACCGCGATGTTTTTAGAAAATTATTTTGGACATATTTCAAAATCTATTTGACGAAATGTTGATTTTCTTTCTTCAATTGAAAACTATTATCATTTTGGACCAAAGATTTTTTATTTCAAAGAAATTCGACTTATAAATCATCCTTTATTTTAGTTTGAATTTACTGGTCGAAATTTACGAATTATCACTATGCGACGAGCTCAATTCTGACCAGTTTGGTGAATTGCTTCGGAACTTGTCCGAAACACTTCAAATTTATTTTAAACCATATTTAATCTATTTTAACTTATTTAAAAAATATTTTCATTATTTCAAACTCTTTTTTCATTTCATTTCATATTATAATATTATATCATTATAATATCATTTTCAATCTTTTTAGATATTTTGAAATCATTAAGAGGTTAAATAATTTCCATACACATATTTATATGGATTTAATTTCCATTGAATTAACTGTACTTACTAACCCTTTCTTTTATCATTTATCAAGCCAAGCTATCATCCATATCACAAACATATAATCAACCATAATATCAACCAAGTTATCATCCAATATCAGCCAATATTCAACATATTAATTTCTAATTTGACATGTGTATTATCAACTTAAGTTTTACTAAAATAAAATTAATATTTGAGTACTCACCATTAGTTCCACTCTTCCAAACTTTTTCATAGACATTCCTTTTTTATTTCGGCAGCACTTCCTTCTCTTTTTCTAGCTCCGAGCTTTCCAACTTGCTCCTCCCTCCTCTACAGCTTCGGCCTCCTACTATTCCACCCATTCCTCCATCATTTCTTCACTTCATAGATGCTAAACCATGTTTTAATGGTATTCTAAGGTCTTTGGCAAAGTTTGGTGGTGTCTGAAGTTGATTTCATATGATTTTAAGAAAAGTTAGTAAGGAAAGAGAAGAGAAGAATCCATTAAAGAGTAGAAGAAAAGCTTGAAAAAAGAATAAGAAGAAGTGTAAAAAAGTGAGAAGTGGATGTTTATTCATAGAAAAAGTTTTGGACTAAAATAATATTTTGTAAAAAGACCAAAATACCCTTTACTTTTTAAGCAACCTTGTTTTTTAACACTTAACATCACATTTTAGATCATTACTCTATATCACTTTCACTCAAAAAGTAAGTAAGGAATACAATAATTATGTTTGTTTGATTTGATATTTACTTTTTGTTTTGAAATGACATGTTTGTCTTTTTGTGCTTGCTTTTTCTTAATTATATTCTCAAATTTTCTAAGTATGTTTATAAAAGTAAACTTTATTAGTGAATTAATTAATACCTATACAATTTGAATATATGTTTCTATGTAAAAAAATAAAGGTGCGACGGTGTTGCGATAACTTTTAATCGACAAAACATTGATTTTCGAAAAAATGTTTTATAGTCTCATTTTGACGTTTTAGTTAAACTATTTATTTATGTAAACCAAATTTAAAAATGAACTTTTTACTTCTTTAAATAAATTAAAACATTTCTCTTTATATTTTAAAATCATATTTAAATAATATCAAAATCTCTAATTTTACGTTGTATGTAAACTAACAATGCGACAAAATTTGGTTATTTTTGCAAAGATTATTATCATACTTTTAGATATTTTTTAATATACTTTTGTTATCTTTATTAAATGTTTTCAATAAGATTTATCTTTTTAAATAAATATTTAAACCTATTTATTTAATCATTTTTTTTTACAAAACTTAACTTTTGTTGATTTTTTCTACAATCCAAATTTATACCTTTTAAATTATCAACTATAAGAATAAATAATTTGTCTATTATATCTATTATATATAACTTATTTATTTAAGTTTTAAACCTTTTTAAATTTAAAACAAACGAAATCTCTCATTTTCGAAGTAGCGAAATTACGGATTGTTACATGACCATTCATTCTCTACGTCTCAACCATGCCTTAGGTTACATCCACTCTTATATAATCAATTTCCTTTCTGAATGGTCAAACCATTCAAAGAAAACCCTTGCTACAATATCATAATTAACTCTTTACAAAAATGCATTTGATCATCCTTAATTTTTAAGGATATCAAATAAGTTGCACTTTACGTAAATGGATCAAACTGACATTTTAGTGTTGAGTTCTTAGGTTTGTCTTGTAGCTTTTTGTCTAATGTTAGATTTAATGCAACAATATCTCATTGTAATCAATCATATGAATGCATGATCTCACAATGCAGTTTACCTTCTTATTTCGAATGAACTTATTTATCGAGGTTTCGTTCATTACAAACTATGAGTATACACCATAGAACATTTATACGCGATCATATACAGATCAAATATCTATATTCTCATGTTGCTTTTTGAGTTCGAAACTCAACGAAGAAAATACACAGTCTCGGGCAAGTAAACTCATAAGTAACCAAGTTGTAGTGGTTGTAAAATTAAGCGATTACATGGGTCAACATGCAAAAATTTATTGGTAAGTATATTTTATGTTTTTATTTATCAATATTAATTCGGTTCATTTGTATTATATTAATTGATAAACATTTTATCCGTTATATAAATTGAACAAATTTATCAACATAGATTATTATAACTTTATGTAGTAGATGTTCTTACACTATTAGAAAGATTAAATGTTACCATTATTTTTCTAATAAGGCACTCACTAGATTTTATATTTCTCCAAACCTTAAGAAATAATAAAAAGCTTTCAACTTCTCTAGCAGGTGTTAGGTCTCGTTTGTCTTGAGATTTTAATCTTAAGTTTACTCAACAAGTCAGATCCCAACAAACGGTAAATAATTCCTTGTCGGTTGTACCATATACAACTCTTAACCTATAATTTCTTGTCCTGATCTCATGTTGACCAAGAGTTTGTTCAACAAATCGAAAGAAATTATTCGCTTGTACCTGCCTTTTGGTGATGGCATAAGTATAGTATATTTTCATTGGTTTGCTCAACAAATACATATTGTTATCTTACCTCATTTAGTCAACATATTAATGATACTAAACATTACATCTGTAGCTCGAGTTTGCTTAACAACTAGATAGTACGTAAGTAATTTACTAAAATATAAATGGTAGTGGACAACATATATATTAAAGATTAATGATCTTCAGTATATTTAATTGAGTGATACCGACTTATGGAATAATGTATTTTTATTAAATACCCTAGTAATTCAAGTGTCGAACACATCAAAAATCACTATCTACGTAATTTTACAGGTGTTTTTATTTCTTAAGTCTATTTAGAGTTTCTTTAGTGCTCCACCTTTAGTTTATACATTTATATTATATAAGTTTTATTATTATATAACTTTATACATTATTTAACTTAAATAATATTTTATGTATAACATTATATTAATTAAATCTTATTTAATTTAATTAATTAACACTTTAATCAATATTTATTATTCAATTATATATATATTATATTAAACATACATATTATAACCTTTATAGTAATGCATATATGTCTTACATATATGTATTTGATTTATTAGTTAACTTTTATTTAATTTACTTAAATTTTATTAAGTTTGAAAATTCTTTTATACATACATATATACTCGTATTGTCTTAAACAATTCAAGATAACATAAAGTATATTACTAAATATATATAATACATATGTGTGTGTATTTAATTAACTTATTTAATTATTTCGTTTGTTTTATTAATCCTATTAATAAATAATATTTCAAAAATTAATTTTACAAGTTTTCAAACATTTTGAAACATTATGTTTTAACTTTATAACATGTGTTTTATTTTAAATTTAACTTTTAAATTTTTATCTTAGTTTCAAAATAGTTTTGAAATTACCCTAATGCCCAATTCAAGTTGGGCCTTTTCTATCTGGGTCAACCTTTGGGCTCACATAATTGTCCGTGTCAGGCCGAAAGTAAGGTAGGATATGCTACTTGATTACCCAACAATCCATCCTAGACACTACAGTTCTCAAACGTCATACTAACTGGGTTGTAAGCTTAATTAGTTAGCCATAATATGACTAATTTAGACTGCATAGGTTATTTGGCTCTGATATCATTGTTGGAAATGGGTCTTCCTACAGTGGAGTAACTGGATAACCTTCATTTTTTTTTACTTATTTGGATCTTTAATAGGCCTACGTAGTCTAATTCATTTAGAACTTTTTTAAATTTTCTGTTAGATAAAATCAATATTTTATTTGAATTTATAAACAAAATTTTATTTTATATATAATTTTGTGTTACAATATATATATATATATATGTATGTGTGTGTGTGTGTGTGTCTTATACACACACACACACACACATATATATATATACACACATGTGCGTGTAATAGAATAATGTATACATGGTTTAAAATGCCTATGCAAATATGTTTTGATTTACACTGCAATAGACATGTTAGCCCCATTTGTATTCGATTAGCTATCTAAGTGTATATATGTTTTTATCATAATAAATATATAATATAAATATGAATATATATACACATATATATTAAATATTAGTTAAAAGCAATTTTATATAAAACATTTATAATATATATATATAGCGTTCATTGGCACCTCAGAGAGTGCAACACCCCAATTGCCCTTGGGTTTCCATCCCAAGTTCCTATTTAAATAATGGAGTTGGTGAAAAGAGAGAGAAAGAAGTGTTATTTATGCAGGAACTTATGGTGGAGATGAGGAGCAACTGGGATGCTGCACGGTTTGAGGTGTCATTGAATGCTTATATATATATATAATGTATGTATGTATGTATGAAATAATTAAATCATTAAATATTAGTTTATAAAATAATTTTTACACCTATATACATATGTATAATTTATAATATGAAAGTCAAAAATAATTTATTAAAATAATATCTTATTTTACATATATAAATATGAATAATTATATATATATATATATGTGTGTGTTAATATAAGTAAAATAAAAATATAGAAAATTTTTAAATTATGCTTCTGCGAATTACTGCTCTTGGCCATATAATTTTTTTATTTCCTATCAATTTTGAATTTTTAATATATTTTAAATTTAAATACCATGTAAAATTAAATATGAGAATTATAAAAATATTATTTTTGAAATTTTCTATATAATATATATTATGAAATTTTTTATGACAAAATTAATTATTTGTAACATATATACATATTTTATATTACATAAATATAGGTAAAATAAATAATTAAATATATTTATTCAAATAAAAATATTAATTTTTTATTTACTGCCAAATACATATTATACATGAATTAAAAAAATTAATTTAAAACATGTGATATAAAACATTAATCGGTTATATTAGATTTTGATTAATCAATTCATTTAATAATATTAGTTATATATATTTTTTAATTTGGAAGCCATAACATCTAATAAGAAAGCATACAAAATAATTATATATATATAATAATAATATATACAACCAACCAATTGTGACAACATTTTGGTATATAAGATTCATGCAATAATCTAACATCATATATATATATATATATATATTACAAATAAAATGGAGAAATACCTTTCACCAAAGCTCTTGCATATTCATTGAAACAGATCTTCTTATATCCGTTCACAAACCAGAAGTTGCTAGCTCTCGAACTGCCTTACCACCGACGGTCAAATTAAAGAGTTTTGATATTTTAGTGTTTAGATTTTAAGGGAAGAAGGGGGGTTTTGGTCCAGGAATATATTGAAAGAGGAGCGTCAAGATCAAAAACAAAATGAGGGTGTAGAAGTGCTTAAATAGAGGAGATAGCAAGGAGAAAAATGTGGATCTAAATCCTTACTTCTCTCTTACCTTTTCTCCTCCTTATTAATTCAAATCCAGTCCCTCCTTAGCCAACATTATGGCCGACCTACCCTTGCACATTCTGGCTAAAAATTCAATCCCCTTATGGGCCTCAAAATCATTTCAAGCTTGAACAATATTTGTCATAATTAAATCCAATTTAAATGTGTACTGATATCGTATATCGCTTTGTGTATTTATAACTATTGTAAACAAACCATTCAATATTTTTCAACGAACATCAGATAAATTTTTATAATCAATATTTCATAAATATTATTAATCTAATTATTTTATAAAAATTAAAAAATTAATTAAATCAGGTAGTAAAAGGGGTATTTAACGTTTCGGTTGTGTAACTTTTAGGTGTAAATCCGGTCAGCAATTAATATAAAACAATTCGAATATTAACATTTACACGTTCAGATGGTGTAATATTTTGACTAAATTTATTGCTTATTTGGTTTTGATCAAATCCAATTTTACTTTGCTAAGTTTTACCCGATACTGACAATTATTTACAAAAAATCTATTCATTAAAACTATATCACTTTGGACTTACAAAATTTAGTAATGGTCAAAATTCCAACATCACCCATATTCAACTCTATAGTCCAACATAAAGTATATGGTTTAATATAATAATTATTATTAACCATACTGCTCTGGCTAGTGACTCTGATTTTGAGTTGCCTTTGACAAAGTCAAGAGTATGCCCTAGGGGCAATTATGTAATTTATTACATATATCTAACTCAATAACCAATCTTGTTCGAAATAAAAGGTGTTTTCTTTCTATTAAATGCTTGATATAATATGTATATTATATTAATTAACTAATTAAAAGTACATTTAATAGAAAATCCATAAATGATATGTTCTGTGATAGTAGTTAGAAATTGTTGTAACCTTGAATAATTTATCACAATGAAAATAAATATACCATTTTAAATTTTCCTAGTCAAGATGTATTGAGATTGGACATAGATACTTCTATTGAGATTAAAGTAATTAATGCTCTTCGAATATTGGATGGTGTATTACTCATGACTTTTGGAGGCACTAAAGGATTACATACTGATAGTTATTAGAAAACTATGGAATGACTCACTTGATGCCTTATGTTGGTATAATACAACTAAGGTCAAAAAGAATAATGTGACTATTCAAATCATTGCACAGCGTCCATCGAATGACTATAAGTTGGGTCGACTGGAAATACTGAAAGTGAAACATTGTTCAAGAGAGGATTTATCTCCTCATTTATATGGGGTTAGTACCCTAGTCCACTGAAGTCATCTCAAAGTCAAAATCTCCAACCAAAATAGTTTGGTTAATGATAATTGATATTATTGAACCAAAGACTTTGTGTTTGGACTATGAAGTTGAGTATGGATGATATTTGAATTTTGACCATTGCCAAATTCCAAAGGTCGAAAGTGATATAGTTTCGACAATGAAAATTGATGTCAATAATTATCACTAATGGGTACCGCTTATAATATGAAAAAATAGATTCTTCCAAAGATTATATAACTGATATAGTCATCCAAAATGTATAATACTAGTTATGGTGACGTATGAATGTGAATATTTGAGTTGTTTAATATTAGTCGCTGACTTAATTTACACCATTGAGTCATCCAAACGAAATGATGAATATTCCAAATTTCACATGTTTTAATTAATTTTTAATTATTGAAAATTAAGTAAATTAATTAATATTTAAGACATATTATCATGAATTGTTATGTAATTTATTGGATGCAATCAGTATTTAGTAAAGTGCTTATATAAAAGTAATAAACGTTCTTATCGACATACGATATCGGTAGAATGTCTATATTTGATCTAAACAAGATAAATACTAAAATGGGCTTTAAATAAATTAAACTGATTAATATTTATGGTATATTTATTGTTAAAAATATTTCTTATTTGATTTTTTGTTTTCTACTGATATTTAATAATGTGTGCATATAAAAGGTTATAAATGTGTACATCGGTATACGATTTCGATAGCAAATTTAAATTAGATTTAAATAGAGATAATACAAATTAGATTTAAATAGAGATAATACAAATTAGATTTTAGAAAATAACTTAGGTCCAACACCCAATAAGGTTGGCGACTATTATGTAGAGAAGGGAAGGAGTTTTTAAAATGTAAATGAATGGGCAATCTTAATTAAAGGAAAGAAGAAGACCATATCTTCATTACCCATTTATTTCCTTCGTTAGCAAGATTCTCACCATCATTTTCTTTACTCTATACATAGAAACGTCTTGGATAAATTTTATGGTGGAAAGGATGCAAAAATTCAAATTTTATTAAGCAAAATTAAATAGAAAAAGGGCGGTTGTCTTTCGATTGTTCTAGATCTAGTGAGTGATCTATTGGATCTAAGAATTGTTCTATCATTCAAGGTATTTCTTCAGGCTTCATCCAAAGGTAATTCTATTTATTTACATATCTTTTAATTTTGTTTGCATCCCTTTAATTCTCTATCACCTCACTCTATACATATGTGTGAATATAGAATATGATTTGGATGTCTCAAACCCCCCTCTTGAAACTACTATATATCCTTATTATTATTATTATTATTAGAAAAATATTGCTATGTTCCCTGCCATGTTGCTATGTACTATAATAACTTCATTTCTGTATTATGTATATTTTATTTGTCTCGTCTGTTTAACCTAGATCTAGGCCTTTTTATCACAAATACACATACACATACGTTCGTGGTCTGTTTTACTATTATAATTTATTTATTTTTAGAATATTCTTGTTAATAAGTCAGTTTTCAAATTAAAAGATTTAGTTTTGAACGTTTAAATACAAATTGCTATGTAAATAAAACCTTGAAATAATTGTGTTAATTAATATTTGTTGATAATATAATATGATGACTTAATTGCGGTATCTTTTAAACCGTTCCATAACAAATTTTATTAATTGAAATAAAAGGAGAAACGTTAAATCAATGATTTATTCCTTTTTTTCAATTATGTCAAATACCTTTTGTCAAATCTAGCACTAAATATTTGTTAAAAGAAACATTCAATTTCACAACTGCATGTATATTACTTTATTTACTTTCAAATTTTGTTTTGGTTTGTGTATGTACACGAGTTTATATAATTATGCAATATCATTTATGTATGTGTGTATAGTTGTATTTAACTTAATCTTTCAAAATGGATTTTGTGTAAGATGTAATAGGAAACTTTTAAGGCAAATTCTATTCATACACCATTAATTGCTTTACCTACACTATAATTTTTTTATAAAATATTAGGTAAAAATGCGTTTATTTAAGAAAATAAAAATCAATATTAACGAATCACAAATTCATAGTATAATCAATTTATTTCTTTCACAAAGTAAATAAAATTTATATGCATCATCGGTTGAATTAAATGTAAATTCCTTTTAGTTACCAAATTCTATTTATACACTTTTAGGTTGTATTCATGCTTAATCAATTAACATTTTTCACTTCAAATTATGTTATAAAATTATTATTGAAATCAATACGATTTGCTGAGTATTGAATTCTTCTCTATATTTCACTTAAATTAAATCAATTTAAATTTGACATCAAAATTGAAATTTTTTAACATTATAATATTTAAAAATAGAATTAAATTTTCTATATATAAATGATTAAATAATTTGAATTCCACTTAAGGTATTTTAATTTGAAAACTGAAATTTACAAAAGTGAATTTGAGAACCTTTTAATTAATGCATGTGAGCGAGAAAGTTACTAAAATGATACAAGAGTATTTGTTATCAAATTAAGGGTAGTTTGGTAATTCATGTTGTGCATATTAAATTAAAAATGATGTATATGATTTTATAAAAAAAATTGGTCTATATATAGCAATTTATGGTGTATGAGTCGAATTTGGCAACTTTTAAACTACTTCAATCGAGCATTGTATTCAATGATTTATTGCATGTGATATAAATAAGGAAAATTCTATTTCAACCTGAGTATTTACTTAGTAGTCCTCCAAAAATTAAAAAAGTCCGTAAACCAAAAAAAACTTAATAGCCCCATACTATTTCCAGAACTACCCTTCCCATCATGCAAAATATGAAAAATAAGAAATTTTCTTCATTGATTTAGAAACTTAATAGTGAAAATTAAACTTTCTCTTAGTAAAGTCTATAAATCCAAAAAATAACTTAGTAGTGAAAAATTAAATTTTTTTTCTTTACTGATTTAGAAACCCAATTCATATTTTCTTCAGAACTACAATTAAAGAGTCTGTAAACCCAAAAAATAACTTAATAGTGAAAAGTTGAATTTTTCTCCACTAATTTAGGAACTAGGTTTTTGAAGAAGCGGCGGTTTAGACAGTACGAAAATGACGTAAGAAGATCATAAAAATGAGAAGAAAGAAAGTATGCAGCTTTCTAAGGGTATTTTAGTCTTTAAATTTTTTTTTGGACGGGGGGCTGCTAGGTAATTATCTATGTTGAAATAGAATTTTCTTATAAATAAAGCCTTTCTCTATGCAAAATATTTATTTTGTATGTGTATTTTAAAAAACAAAGGCATAATAGAGGGGAAATGTGTTCGTTGCAGTGTAAATCCCAATACCTAAACAACATTCATGCTAATTGTGTACACTTTTCATATGCTGGGCTTATACTATACACATGGGTGCATTTGATGCGCTCATCATAATATATAATTGCTTAAAATTAATTTTTTTAAATTATAATAACTAGTGGGAACTCGTGCTACGCACACAGAGTTCACTATATAATTTATTTAAAAGTGTATTTTCGGATTTGTTGTTACATAGAGGTGAAAGAATATGCCCATGAGTTATAGGTTTTTCTTTCAGATTAATTTTTTCTTTAATGCTCATAATAAACATTTGATAATAAATCCACTTAAGTAATCTTAAACGTAAAATGTATAACTAATATTTTTGAACCACGATGACTTTATACAACAAATATTAACGTTAGCTTTCTAAAATTCTTAATTTTGTAGGCAATACATTACTGTGTATGTTCATTAATTTTCTGCATAAGCTACATAAGTCCAATATGGGTTTATCCTATATTCAACATATAAATTTTAATATGTACATAGCTCGCTACGGTAATAGCATTTTCAATCTAGAATGGAGGAATGATGTTCTAACTGAAATAAGGCTTTAAATTTGCTTTAAACAAATAAATCTTCAACATTTTCTTTATTACACAATTTCGACATACACAATAATAACCTAATTAGAAAAATATTATAGTAGCATGGAAAACACCATATTTTCTTATTCATATAATGTAACATGAAAAAATACGTAAAATTTCATTAAAGATAACAATTAGGTCAAACAGTGTAAGGAAAAACAATGTAATGACCATGAATTTTGCAGTTGATTTTGAATATTTAATTAAGTTTAAATATTGAAATAATTATTTTTAAATGTTTAAATTCAGGATTCAATAACAGAGATTATTTGAAATATTTAAATTTATAAACTTAATATTCGAATAGTGATGTAAATATCGAAATTATAAATTGAATATTAATTAAATTGGTTTAGTAGTCTTATTTAACTTCTTTTAATTACATAAATAATAACGGTGAATTCATTTTGTAAATTTATTTTTAATAATAAATAATTTGAGTAAATAATTAGAAATTTTAATTTTGTTTTTCGACTTGACTTTTTCTGATGTATTTTTAATTCAATTTATTGATTTTTCCATAATTTGGAAGCTGAACAAATTTAAATTTTCGATTGATGGTTTATCACCTAATGATGGTGTTTTGTGATTTTATAGAACTGAATCGAATTTAATTTAATATTAAAGAAAAGCCGTGCTATGCTTTCTAAGGTTGGTTTCAAAAGGGTTTTAATATGGCTTTCGACATAGGTTGCCGCCTTTTGTTTTAAATAAGCTTTCTATAGGGTTGAAACTCTCATTGCCGCATTCTAGCTTTCGACCCAGTTAAGGCTTCTTTGCCTTTAAACATTGGTTTCAAAAGGATATTTTCGTTTTTCAACAAGAAGCCACTTTTCCATGCTTTCGAAAGGGTTATTGACGAAATCTTCCACTTTCTTTTACTTAGGAAGTTGCTTTCAAAAGTGTTACTTTCGACTTAGTTATTTTAAGACCTTTTGTTCTATTGAAAGATAAACCCATAGGTTTCGATTGGAATGGTTTCAAATGGTTTCGAAACTATGTTCCACAAGCTTTTACTTGAACCCAATTCTTTTGAAAGGTTTTTTTGGTAAAGGACTTTAATGCTTTTGAAAGGTTTAAACTAAGGTTTGGAAGGGGAGGTTCCCCAAAGGTTTCGAAAGGTACTTATAGTATTTTAAATGGAAGGTTTCCAATGCTTTCAAAAGGCAAATTTAAAAAGTTTTAAAAAGAGGATGTCTAAGGTTTATAAAGCTTTCGAAGGGATACCTTCAAAGATTTTGAAAGGTTATTATAAAGGTTTTGAAAGGGGTGTTTAAAGTTTTTAGACAAAGGTTTTGAATGGTTTACCTTGGCTTTATGGCCTAAGATCTTTTAATTTAAAAGGGGTTTTAAATTAATTTGGAGGGATAGATAACCCTCAATATGTTTCATCAACATTGTTTTGAGTAAAGTATATATAACATGGAAAAAAGATTTGAGTAAAGCAAAGAGTATATTTTCCTTGTTTAAGTATGATTTAAAAGGTTAAATCAATTAGCAAGAAAAGTTTTTAAGGAAAATTTTGATGGGGAAGTTGACCCTAAGTAAATGACTTAGATATTAGAATACCAAATGGGACTTGTATAGGGTTGTGCCCTATACTTTAGCTAGTAGCGCCTAGCTAATATAAGTCCAAAATTCCAGTGTGTAGGGCTTTGTCATAGGTAAGACTAAAATGATGTTACACAAAGAAAGGAATATATAGAGAAAGATAGGTATTGGTGAGCCTGTAAAACCATTAGCGTCAATTGGCCCTAGGAGAAGTAAGTTAGGGATAGACCATCCAGAAGTGTGTCTAATAGAAGTTAGATTGTTTGTTATGTCTTGTAGGCCCGAGTCAGCGAAAGGTTAATAGTTAGCCAAATAAAACTATATTGTTCGTACAGATAGTCCATTTATTACCTAATTTATATGCATATATGATATTGCTATGATTGCAGGATTTTAATTTGCAAAAGATATGTTTTAAAGGGACTTTAGTGAGGGGAAACCCGTTCCGCTAAGCGGCGTGGTCTCACTTAATATCAAATAACCGAGATGTATAATATTATTTACACTAGATTTATGTCTGATTCGAATTTTATGTTTCCCCTTAAACTATCGGATGCTCAAAATATGATTTGAGTAGATTGAGAGTTGAGGTTTTACAGGTTTAGTAGGTTGGATGAATAAAGCTTCCAAAGATGTGTAGGAGGCAATGCTAGCTATATATAGAAGCTACTTAGTTTTATTTCCGTTGTTATGTATTAAGACAGATATGTCTATTTAGTACTTTAATCATCCAAGAGGACATCTTCATATGTCATTTTTGGTGTAATTTGTAATAATTATATTTGATCAAAACCTAAGAATCGATTATGGGATTACATAATTTGAATATAAAGTATTGCTTTGAAATGTAATTAAAAAGTTGTTTTAGTCCATGCTGTTTTTATTTCATATTCAAGTGCTTCATATATTATGGAACCATTAACATTACCATATTTTATCATCAGAATTTAATACTATAGATGACTGCAACGTCTGTTGCGCTTAGCTTCTGCCCTCAAGATAGGGGATGTTACAACTTGGTATCAGAACATAAGTTTATGAAGAACTTAAAAGAGTCTCAAACTTAAAATGATTTTACACGATCCTAAGGAATTAGAGAAAAGACTGGGGCATGGGATAACGCTATAGTAACAAACTTGTATTTGCTATATAAAAGTATTTGCTATATCTTTATTCTCCCATCTCTCTTAGGCTATTCTTTCCTATCTTACAAAGACTCGAATGCATATTTTACGGACGTAAGATATGGATGCTAAAAGAGTCAACTTAGGTGGAGGAAGCACCACAACCAATGAAAATGCCAAACCAAACACCAGAAGGAATCTGGGATAGGGACAAGCTGCTAATGTAGGTGTTGGAATGTCACAAGCTGATATGGGAGCCATATATTAGTTTTGTGTTAACATGATGCAAGAAGAGCTACTGTAGGATTAGTTGGAGGAAATCAAGAAGCTCCAGTGATCAATAACTATGCTGTGTTGAGTAGGGATTATGCCAGGCTGGGAGGAAAGTCGTTCATTAGGACCGAAGATGTAATTGAAGTGGATAAATGACTACTTGATTGCGAAAGAATATTTTCCATTTTGGGGCTCAATAACGAGCAGAAAGGAGGCTTGCTTCTAGATAGTTACAAGGAGCATCACTGTACTAGTGGAACAGTGTTACAATCGGAGTCAATGAGGAGACTATGACATAGGTTAAGTTCAGAAGGAGGTTTGAAGAAAGATTTATATCGGAGATTGCTAAGTCTATGTTGTTGAGGAAGTTTGCCGAATTAGAGCAGGGAGATATGACAGTGCTTGAGTACGCACTAGATTTGAGGAGCTATCAAAATATGGGTAAGCTACGGTTAATACCGTTATTAAGATGAATAAGAAATGCATTTGTGGGTTGAAGCCTGAACTTGCTAAGGCCACATTATCACACATTAGGGATCTGTGTGATGTAGTTGTTAAAATGGCTTGGAGGCAGAAAGAGATGATAGCTTTTCTTTAAGGTAACAAGATAGGTGGAGCTCTAGGAGGACAAACCCAAAAGAAGAAGTTTTTCCATAAGACGGGAGCTCAAAAGAGTGGAGCTTCCAAGAAAGAAAAGACGGAGGTTATCTGCTATAAATGTGACAAGAAAGGGCATTGCTCCAATGAATGCCGCTTGAGAGATGGAAAGAAGGTGATCGAGAAGAAGAATATCAAATGCTTCAACTGCGATTAAATTGGACATTATAAGAACCAATGCAAGGAGTCAGTCAAGGATGGGAAAGGCAAAGTGTTTACATTTGAGCCAACAACCTCGAGACCAACAGTAGAGGAGAAAGGAAAAGCTATGTTGGGAGGTACGCTTTTGATTCATGGTATGTCAGTTAGAGTTCTATTTGATACTAGTGCATCACATTCTTTTATATGTCATTTTTTGGTAGATAAGCTTAACCAAGAACCCTCATACCTTCCTTAAAGGTTGCAAATCCAATAGGAGGTTATGCGACTCTTGGGATGAGAAGTGACCACATAGAGGTTGAATCGTTAGGTCGTGTTTGCTTGCAGTTTGCATGTATTTGATTTCGCAGGGTTCAGGATTATTTTCGGTATGGATTGGTCAAGTAAATACGATGCTATGATATTTTGCCATGATAGAAAAATATCACGTACACACCCTGACTGTAATGATTGGATAGTATACTCTATAGAAAACATTAATTATGAGGTTAATGCTTTATTGGGCGTTGTGAAGGCAGAAGACGAGTTAAATCGAGTTTTCGTTGTTAGGGAATTTGCAGATGCTTTTTGAACCTGTAGTAGGACTACCACCAAAGCGAGTCATTGAGTTTCGGATAGATTTAGTACCCGGAGTAGAACGGTAAGTACAATGCCAAGTAGAATGAAACCTACCGAGATGAAGGAGTTGAAGGTACTGTTGGTGGATTTGGAAGGAAAGATTTTTACCATACCAAGTAGTTCATCTTGGCGAGCAGCTGCAATGTTTGTAAAGAAGACGGACGGATCATTAAGGTTATGTATCGATTATCGTAAGTTAAATGAGAAGACGATAAAGAATCGATATCCATTACCTAGAAATAATGATTTCTTTGACCAGCTGAGTAGAGCCAAAGTATTTTTCTAGTTGGATTTGGGA
Organism: Allium cepa; assembly: GCA_030765085.1. NCBI lineage: Eukaryota > Viridiplantae > Streptophyta > Magnoliopsida > Asparagales > Amaryllidaceae > Allium > Allium cepa. The sequence goes on along the minus strand of CM060929.1, from coordinate 382,104,111 downwards.
ACAGGGTTCCATCAACTTAGAATGGGAGAGGATAGTATTCCTTTGACGACATTTAGAACCAGATATGGATTGTACGAATGGTTAGTGATGATATTCGGAATAACTAATGCGCCATCATTCTTCGTATATTTTATGAATTGAGTTTTGCGAGAGCCCTTGGATAGGTTCATGTTGGTTTTAATAAATGATATTTTGATATACTCTAAGGATGAGCATGAAGTTCATTTTAGAATGGTGCTTGAGATGTTGAGGCAGCATCAACTAAAGGAGAAATTTTTGAAGTGTCATTTCTGAAAGAAGGAATTAAAGTTTCTTATTTACGTAGTCTCAAGGAAAGGGTTGTCCGTAGATCCGACCAAGATCGAAGCGGTGAATAATTGGAAGAGACCCGAGATAGTTATAGAGATAAAGAGTTTTCTTTGATTAGCTGGGTATTATTAGAGATTCATTAAGGATTTTTCATGGATAGTGGCACCGGTGACCAAGCTAACGTGAAAGGATGTGAAGTTTGTTTGGACCAATAAGTGTGAGGAAGCATTCCAGAGATTGAATCACTTATTGGCAAACGCATTTATGTTGGTTGTCCCAAAAGTGAGTTAGGACTTAATGGTGTACATGGATGCATGTGGAATAGGATTAGGAGCTGTGTTAATGCATAAAGTTAAAGTGATTGCTTACGCTTCTCGATATCTTAGACAACATGAGGTTAGATATTTGACACATGATTTGGAATTAGCTGCAGTAATTTTTGAATTGAAGATATGGAGACATTACCCATATAGGGAGAAAGGTTCGAGTTGTATACATATCATAAGTCTCTTAGGTATTTATTCTCTCAGAAGGAGTTGAATATGAGACAACAGAGGTGGTTAGAGTTCTTAATCGCTTATGATTTTGGTATTGAGTACACATCAGGAAAAGGAAATAAGTTTGTAGATGCACTTAGCAGAAAACTCAGAATGCAGTGTTGACAATGATAATTAAGTGGAAAGGTTAGAAGCATTGACAACATGTGGAGTACAGTAGAGATCTAAGAGTAATTCTAGTACAGAAACTGTTATGTTATCATGTTTAGAAGTTCGACAGGTGACGATCGAAAAGATTGCTTCTAAGCAGAAGGAGGATACATTATTAGCTATATGGATCGGAAAATTAAGGAATGGAATGGTGAGTGAGGACTTGAAAGATTTTGGTCTTGACTAGAATGGATGGTTAAGGAAGAAAGGGAGACTATGCATTCCGAATGTAAGAAACATTATAAGGAAGTTCTAGAAGAATGTCGTTGTTTGAAGTTCGCTATCCGTTTGGGTGGAACTAAGATGTTCCAGGATATGAAAAGAAGATCCTTCTAGGAAGGTATGAAGAGGGATGTAGGCTTATGGGTGAAATGATGTTTAAACTGTTAACAAGTAAAAGCCGAACATCAGAAACCAAGTGGGTTACTTCAGCGTTTAAATGTTCCAGTATGGCAGTGGGATTTTATTCAATGAATTTCATAGACGGGTTTCCAAGGTCAAATAAAGAAAATTAAAGCATATGGATTATAGTGGATAGGTTGACCAGGAGTTCCCATTTCATTCCAGTTAAGTTAACCGGGACAAAACCTATTTTGGCTATGTTATTCATGAAGAATATAGTTAGACTAGAATTCCTAGTAGTATAGTAAGTGATAGAGATTCTTTATTTACTAGCGAGTTTTGGAAGAGTCTACATGATATCTTAGGTACCAAGCTCAAGATGAGTACCGCTTACCATCCACAAAAAGATGGGCAAACGGAAAGAGTTAACAAAATCTTAGAAGATTTGTTAAGAGCATGTGTGCTAGACTTTGGGGGATCATGGAAAGACCACCTACACTTAATCAAGTTTTTTTTATAACAACAGTTATTAGACTAGCATAGAGATGGCATCGTTTTAAGCTTTGTATGGAAGGCCATGCAAATCTCTCATTTGTTGGTTAGAGACAGGGGATAAGTTAGTTCTTGGTCCAGATTTAGTTAGGGAAGCTGTAGAAAAGATTAATTTAAGTCAATTTAGAATGAAGGAAGCTCGGTTTATGAAGAAGAGCTATGCTGATAAGCGATGGAAAGACTAGAGTTCTCAGTCGGAGATCATGTTTTCATCAAGTTATCACCAATGAAAGGTGTTACCAAATTTGAGAAATCAGAAAGTTGGCATCGAGATTCGTTGGGCCATTTCTTAGTGTAGAAAGGATCAGCAAACTTGCATATAGAGTAGAGTTACCGAACAGTTTGGCAGGAGTCCATGATGTTTTTCATATTTCTCATCTAAGGAAGGGTATCCGAGATCTAGAGACCAAAATAACACCGACTATGTTAGATGACTTAGTAGTGGAGCCGAATTTGACTATAGTTAGAAAGTCGGTTCGTACAGTCGTGAGAGATGAGAAGAGGCCAACGAACAAGACAATAGATTTGTTAAAGTCCATTGGAGTGACGATGAAAGAAACTGTACTTGGGAAACTGAGAGCAGGATCAAAGACACTTATCGTGATTTGTTTCATGTTATGTTTTACCCTTATGGTTAATTTTATGAGTGCCTTACTGTAATTTTAAGGATGAAATTCTTTAAGGAGAGGAGTCTATAAAACCTCTAATTTTAAATAACATTATTCGAGAGATTTAATTAAACAAATTAAATAGAATAATGTAAAGATTAAGTGGTTAAGGGATTGAGATTTGTAAAGTAAGGTAGTCGTGCCTCAATGAATAAGCAAATGAAAATTTAAGATAATAAGATAAGGGAAAAATAGGAATAGATTATATTCTTATACCTAAACCTTAACCCTGCTTTCGTTTGCAACATTCACGAAATAAACTTAATACCAAGCTTAGCCGACCACCATTAGAAGATAACAAGGAGAAGACAAGCAAGATTTCAAGAAGGAAGCTTAATCAAATTAGTTCTTGAGAAAATCTCAACCTCTTTAATACAAGCTAAAGATGAATAATAGATTACATATCATTTTTATAGTTTTCGGTTTGTAGGTAAGACCCATGTTATTGCAAATGATTTTGCCATGTTTTGATGGTTTAAATAGACATATATGCATGTTGATGATTTAGGTTATTTCATATAGATTATACGATAAGAATTGATTTGGAAAACCTATTAGATGACATCTAGATGACTTGCATTTTTGATGTAAGGTCAGAAAGATTATTTTAGAGTGGGTTTCAAGTTTTATAATTTTCTGAATTATTATTGATTTATTATGAATTTTCTAGTAAAGAAAATGGTTAAGTTGGGTTTAAATTAATTTCATCTATTATATGTGAGCTTTGGGTCAGAAATTTAAATATGTTTGAAAGCATATAAAAAGTGAATTATTAGAATTTTTGGAGAATTTTCTTAAGTGTTTTATTAATTAAATAAAATTATTTAAGGTATGGGACTTAAATATTTTATATGTTTAAAATAGGAGAATGGGCAATTTGCTAAATGTTTTAGATAAATAACTACTGAATTCAACAGCACTTTTAGAAAATATTTTGAAAAATAAAATTGGCAACCAATTATTTGATAACAAATAGGCAAGTTAGTTCGAAATATATTACTTTATAAAGAAAGAGAACTATTTTTTGTGAAGGTTTACTGCTTCACCACTCTCGACAACCACCTTTCGACTTCATACCCCGCCTCTACCATAGTCGAAACCAATACACATGGTATCAATGCCTTGGTATTTAGTGAATTGGAGATAGGCGAAAGGTATAATGTCGAAACATGCTTTCGAAGAGGTCGAGACCTTGTTTTGCTTTCTAAAGAAAAACCGCTTGCTTTGCTTTCCAAAGGTTGGTTCGAAAGGGTTTTAATATGGCTTTCAACAGAGGTTGTCGCCTTTTGTTTTGAACAAGCTTTCGATAAGGTCAAAAATCTCGTTGCCGCATTTTACCATTCAACCCGTTGAGGTCGCTTTGCCTTTAAACGTTGGTTTTGAAAGGATGCTTTCGCTTTTAAACAAGGAGCCGCTTCTCCATGCTTTCGAAAGGGTTAGTGTCAAAACCTTCCACTTCTTTTACTTAGGAAGTTGCTTTAGAAAGTGTTTATTTTGACTTAATTATTTTAAGACACTTTGTTCCATTGAAAGATAAACCAATAGGGTTCGAATGGAATGGTTTTAAATGGTTTCGAAACTATGTTCCACAAGATTTTACTTGAACCCAATGCTTTCGAAAGATTTGTTTGTAGTAAAGGACTTTAATGCTTTTGAAAGGTTTAAACTAAGGTTTCCAAAGGGAGGTTCCCCAATAGTTTCAAAGGGTTCTTATAGTATTTTAAATGGAAGGTTTGTGATGCTTTCAAAAGGCAAGTTTAAATTTTTTTGAGAAGAGGATGTCTATTGTTTATAAAGCTTTCGAAAGGATACCTTCAATGATTTCAAAAGGTTATTATAAAGGTTTCGAAAGGGTTGTTTAAAGTTTTTAAACAACGGTTTCAAATGGTTTACCTTGGCTTTATGGCCTAAGATCTTTTAAGTTAAAAAGGGTTTTTAACTTACTTTGGAGGGATAGATGACCCTCAATGTATTTCATCAATATTGTTTTGAGTAAAGTATATATAACAAGCAAGGAAATTTGATAAAAGTAAAGAGAATTTTTTTCCTTGTTTAAGTATGATTTAAAAGGCTAAATCAATTTGCAAGAAATTTTCAAGGAAAATTTTGATGGGGAAGTTCACCCTAAATAAATGACTTGGATATTAGAATACTAAATGGGACTGATATAGGATCGTGCCCTATATTTTAGCAAGTAGCCCTTAGGTAATATAAGTCGAAATTTCCAATGTGTATAGCTTTGTCACAGATAAGACTAAAATGATATTACACATAGAAGGAAATATATTAAAAAAGATAAGTTATTGGTGAGCCAGCAAAACCATTAGGATCAGTTGATCCTGGGAGAAGCAAGTTAGGGACAGACTATCCAAAAGTGTGTCTAACAGAAGTTGGATTGTTTGTTATGTTTGGTAGGCCCGAGTCTGCCAAAGGTTAGTAGTTAGCCAAACAAAATTACATTATTCGGAGAGATAGTCCATTTATTACCTGATTTATATGCGTATATGATATTGCTATGATTGCTTTAATCTGTTTGATTGCAGGATTTTGATTTGAAAAAGAAATGTTTTAAAGGGATATTGGTGAGGAGAAACCCATTTTGCTAAGCGGCATGGTATCACTTAATATCAAATAACCAAGATGTATAGTATTAATCACACCAGGCTTTATACCTGACTCGAAGTTTATGTTTTCCCCTTAAACTCTCGGGTGCTCAAAATATGATTTGAGTAGGTTGAGAGTTGAGGTTTTATAGGTTTAGTAGTTTAGACAAATAAAGCTTCTGAAGAAGTGCTGAAGGCAATGCTAGCTATATATAGAAGCTATTTAGTTTTATTTCCACTATTATGTATTAAGATTGATATGTCTATTTAGTACTCTGATCATCAAATGGGGCATCTTCACATGTCGCTCTCAGTGTAGTTTGTAATAATTATATTTGATCGAAACTTGGGAATCGATTATAGGATTATGTTACTTGAATATGAAATATTGCTTTGAAATGTAATCGAAAAGGTTGTTTTAGTCTATGCTATTTTTATTTGATATTCAAATGCTTCTAATATTATGGATACCATTAACATTACCGTACTTTGTCATGGAAGTTAATACAATGGATGACCATGGCATCTGTAGTGCTTATCATTGGGCCTCAAGATAATGGATGTTACTGGATGCAATAGTGAATTCCGTAAGTGGATATAAAACTAGGGTTTTGATTTCTCAATTATTGAAGTGGAGTTGAGAAAATTGAACGCTAGATTCGAGTTCGTGGAAGAAAGGAGCATCGTTTGCCAAAGAATGGAGGCATGCAGCTCTCTCGTATGAAACGCGACCTGACATACTTGGTGGGGGGACTAGATGTATTGCATTCGTCTGTGGTGGGGCGGGAGCTTTGACTTGGTGATGGTTGAGGAAAGGAGAGGTAGTGGAGTTCGTAGCAACTTTCGGTTAGCAGTTTAGTGGAGAAACAGAGGAAGGAAGGAGGATAGAAGGTGTTGAGGCCATGGGTTTGTTCACGGCCTGGGTATGAAGGAGAATTAGAGTTTGGAGAGAAGGGTAATTAAGTTGGAATTGTAATTAGAAAACACAATTATATTATTTGAACTAGAAAAGCTTGTAAAGATTGTACCTTGCTCATACAAGGTCTAAATCAAACGCAGTCAGTCGTGTTGGATTCTTAATGACGTCAACTACCTCTTGAAATCGGATTGGTTTAGATTAGAGCTTGTAGAACTTCAAGTTAAAAGATGAAACCAGATTGCTTCGGCAATAATTGAAATTTCGATGTGTATTAATCACATCTTTGGATAAATCAGTTTGATATATAGTAGATAAATTTTATTGTTTGTATTTGGTTGAATTATTGGCTGATTTGGTTAAATATTTGCTTTGAAAAGCGATGGACGTTTAAATTGAAAATACAGTGAATTTAGTAGAGAAATCCAAATTTCTTGATATTGTTATTTTCAATTTCCTATTGTATACCTATTGACACATTTCAATTATATTCCGGTTAAATAGAGTGTTAAATGTTGAAATTTGACTGTGTGATCGTATTGGATGTGACACTGACATATGTGAAAATTTGAAACCTTTTTGTCCAAAAGGTAGTTGTCGCATTGGTTAAGTGCTATAGTAACTACTAGCCTCGATATAGTATTTCGAAATATTATAAATTGTTGATTTGGTTTGGAAATGATTTTGATTTGGGAAAATGATTTTAAATATGACTATTTTGGAAATTCTTGATAATTTAATTTAGATGAGTTTTAAAACTTTCTATTTTATTCTCTTCTTGTGTATATATAAGTAAATTATTTCATAATTATTTTGGAAGTATTGGGTTATAGAAAATTATTATAGTGATAAATGTTTATGTTTAAGGAAATTAAAAGCATTTATCTCATATTTTAAAGTGATTTTTCTACCAAATAGAAATATTTTGGATTAATTATTTGTTAAACATTTTATATAAATGTTGAAATAAAAGAATAGGTTTATAAGTTTATTTATAAATTAAAGAGAGATTTTTAAGGGGTATTTTATAAATAAAAGATTTGGTTTATAAATGGTATTGTATGAGAGGGGAAATATCATCATTTTGATAAACTAGTGAAATAAATTCCATTTTAAAATTTAATGAAATATATGAAATGATCGAGTTATGGAAATTTTATGAGTTTTATAATGAAATATATGGAATTTGTCTATATTAGAGTTTGGTGAAAAATTTGGACATTTGTTTAAAAAGAAGACTTTTGATATTTTTATTTAGAAAATTTATAAACGGGATTTTATAAATGAATTTGGAGTTCTATGAAAGAGTTGCAAATAAGTCGGGGATTTATAAGATAAGTTTTGGGCATTTTATTGAAGTTTATAAAAGATTTTGTAAATAATATAAAAGATGTTTATAAAGCATACATTAATTAAAATTTGGAAATTTATAAAAGGAGGTTATATATATTTATAAAGGAATTTATAAATAATATTTATGAAAGGAATTCTAAAATGAATTTAGAGCTTATACTTGTAAAAGGGTTTGTAAATTGTTCTAGAGATTTAGAAATGATTTTAGAAATTTATCAAAGAGTTTATAAATTGTTTAAGAGATTAAAATGAGACTTTTATAAATTATTTTAGAGATTTATGGTTTTAGAGATTTATCAGAAAGTTTTATAAATTGTTTTAGAGATTAATAAGAGAGTTTTATAAATTGTTTTAGGGATCAATAAAAGGGTTTTATAAATAAATTCACAGATTTATTAAGATTTTTATAAATGGAATTGGAGTTTTAGTAAAAGAGATACTGAAAGCGACTAACACCAAATGAAAACGCTTTGATACCAAATGAAAGTGACTGTGCTATAGGATCGAAATGACCAACAGTTGTAAACAATGTAAATGTAGTGGTAGTACGATATAAACTAAGTTATCTGTTGATGCGAAATATAAGTATAAAAAGTAATCAAATAAAGTAGTAAAGAAAATGACATCGGAAATTTTTATACTAGTTTGAACTCCCTTTCTACGTCTAGTCTCAAACTCCTTTTGGGCAACCATCTCTTAACCCGAAGGAACATGTATTACACCGCCTGAGCAACCGAACATGACTTCTACCGCCTAGACAACCGAATAGGACTTCTACCGTTTGAGCAACTGAATAGGCCTTCTACTGCCTCGACAACCAAACATGACTTCTACCGCCTGAGCAACCAAACATGACTTCCAATTCAAATAATAAAGTTATTTCTGACTGAGTATGCTCTTGAATAGCACTAATAAGTCAATAATGTGCACCCTCCTATAATCTTTTCCTCAAGAGTAATGTGTATGATTGTGCGTGTATGAAGAATAGGAAGATTAGAATTGCTTTATTAAATATGGAAGTGAGATGTAAAGCAATGAATGTATGAACTTATATAAGCAATAGATTCGAGAATGTTATGCACGTTAGATCAAGAAAGATACGAGAATTAAGTTATTTGATCAATGAAACTCAAGTGTATTTATATTAGATAATGAGTTGCAACTGCTGGTGAAGAGTTCTCTATGAACAGTAATGGTTGCAACCCGTAGGGAGGAAGACAACTATTCAGAAAAGAGGTGTCTTTTCATAAATAACGACAATTACAGGATTCAGTCGACTGACTTTGATCATTCAGTCGATTGAATTTAAAAACATGCACATATATGTTAAAATGCACAGACTCAGTCGACTGAATGATCTTGTTCAGTCGATTAAATTCTGTTGATAAACAAAAATCACCATAGCTCATTTGGTTAAAGCACTTTCCTTCTGAACTAGTGACTCGAGTTCGAGCCTTGCTCCACGCTTTTTTTTGAAAACTTGATTTTGATTAAAATATGCATGCAAGTTCATTTGAATGTGAATGATGATTCTTGAGGAAAGATTTTAACAAAGTACTAAACTAGACTCTATATACAAATTTGATGCCTCTTGATAAAATATATAACTATATGAACCGTACTTTGAGTCATTGAGTCAGGATGTTGTCGTACTCATAGATTTGTGAATTGTTATTTCATGTTAGCAGTCGAAACCTATGATCTAACAAGATGTTCATAAATGAAAGAGATTTATGAATTTATTGAAGAAATTTATAAAAGAAATTAATATTGAATTTTCCCACATTGACCTTCTTAATTTTGGTGGTGTGGATATTTGTTCCATGCTTAACGTCGAAGGAATAGTGTTTGGGTTTATCCTTATATCTGTTTCTTTTAAAACAATATATGATTTAATCCTTTTGGTGTGATTTTGAAATAAGAAATCTTTCATGATGTTTCGTGAATATACTTATACAGTTGAGATAAGTATATGAATACATTTTCTAAGTAGGTAAAGTATAGTGTTTTTGTGAATATACTTATATCGTTGAGGTAAGTAAATGAATACATTTTATATGTTGGAAAAGTGTAGCATTTTTGTGAATATACTTATACCATTGAGATAAGTATATGAATACATTTTTTAAATAGGGAAAGTGTAGTATATTTTGTAAGCATACTTATACCATTGAGCTAATTATATGAATAAATTTTCTAAGTAGAGAAAGAGTATTGTTTTTATGAATATACTTATACCGTTGAGAAAAGTATATAAATATTTTTCCAAGCATTAAAAGGAGTATAAAGGGTTTGTGAATATATCTTTATAAAAGAACTTTGGTACAAGTATTTATGAAGTGATTTTCATTAATGAAATGGTTAATTAAAGAGGCTAATGGGTGCTTTGTGCTTAACCAGCGTTATTTTCCTTTGGAAATTAAATCTCTGGTTGAATTGTTTGTTGTTTGATAGTTAAATAATCGGCTATCAAATGTTGGCCTGTTTAAATTATCGTTATCAGTTCGAAGAGATTGGAATTGGATATATTATTTGAAAACCACTTCAAACTGGTATAAGCATTCGAATTGAAGACATCTTAAATATTATCGAGGACGGAGATTTTTGAAGTGTAAGGGCTACTTGCTACTAGTCCTAAGGTAGATTCCAAAATAGATGCAGTAGAAGTAGTGCCTTCAGTTTCATTCATACCCCCAGCAAACTTGTATAGATGAATGCTGGCATTGCATTTCTGCCTGGAGGGTAGTGTTAGCATCCCAAGTGGGAATTGCAGGGAGGAATAAGGTAATTATTACCTCATGAGCCTCACACCCAAAAAAATAACTTAAGCAGGGACGTGCAGCAGAGTTATGTGGGTCGCTCCTATTTTGGTATGATCGTCCCTTATCTAGAGTCGATATCTACGTACGATTCTAGGCTCATTGTGGTTGTTGATCAACCAAGGAGTGATCACATTTGGTGCTATCCAATAAAGGATGAGGCCGATCCTGAGTAGCAGATGTGCAATGTTTTGTAGCCTTTAGTACATTTTATCTAGAGGTGTATGATTCGATCGGTAGACCCTTACCCTTTCATTGTTGTAATACATTTTCCATTACGAGCCTTTATACTTGATTGTATACCTATTATGCTAGAATTTAATTAATGTAACAATTTCGGCTATGACTTAATATTTACTTTAAACCCTAGACATTATTATAATATCATTGGATTTTCTATATAAACGTTTTGGTTACTGTAAGGTAAAAACCCAACTGTGTTTATGTGCGGCATGGTCTTACGGGATACCTCTATTTTGAAGGATTATTATAACATTAAAGTCCAAATTGAGGTTTTCTTCTCACACTGGTTTACCAGACGGATGTGGGCATTATTTTTCTTATAATGCTTGGGTCAGACCAAGCGTATTTTCAGATTTGGCTTTGGATGCTTTGGTACTTTCGTAGATGAGCTGGATGCCTCCAAGACGTAGTTACATATATTTTATTTCTGTTGCATTGGTTGTTAATATTTATCAGCATTTATGAGGACATGTCATTATAACTGTCCTGGCGGATGATATATCAGCGTATTCTGATTGATGTATGTATATTACATTTTTCTCTTGGTAAGATCTGTTGTATATTATATGTTACCCATCACGATGTGAGATTATGTTCTATCTTTTCTTTCTTTTTCCCTAAGCAATTTGTCTTTTTGGCACTAACATGTTCGACACATGAATACCGTGGATGTATTAGTGTTGACTTTTGAGGTCCAAAAGGTGGGTTGTTACATACAAACAATGAAATGAACAATTAAAAAAGATCATTATTATTAGAATAAGTTATTGTAGTTGGTTGTATTATAATACTAAATAAAGTATTTTATAAAATAAGCCCCTACGTATGCACATAAGGAACAAATATTGAAATGAAAGTAAGAGTTTTTTGTAGTAAAATAATGACTTTAAAAAATATAAGAAATAAGCAAAGTTAACTTATTATATTGTGAGCTAAAATCATTAAAAACTATGGTTTACTCGAAAATAAATTATACATTTTTCCAAGAAAATCATAGATAGAACTTGCATTTGAATTATGTGTATTACAAACCTTCATTATTTTTCTTAAATTATTTGTAATAATTTAATTAATAAAAATACCTATCATATCTCTCCTGCTTCATCAAACCAATGTCACTCTGTAACGATCTAAATCGACCTTCAAAAATCGGCACTGAATACGACACTCATATTCCAATGCCGCAGATTCAAACGTCAAATCAGGTTCGCCGGAGCTTATAACACCATTAGGTACAACACAGCGGAAGAAAAATGAATAATATCATATACAACATTGATACAATATCCGATACAATGATGATACAACAGATATCAATGCTATCAGAGATACAAGAAATAACAGCGGAAAGGAAATAGATAACACCAACAGCGGAATAATATCTTCAATATGGTCTTCAAGAGAGAAAAAGGAATAGAATCCAGAACTGTAACTCTAGCTCTAAATCACCAATCCAGAAATAGCTCGAACTCCCAATAATGATGCACAAAGATAAGCAAGTCTCGTCCGAAGACTGGTCTAACTCCAGATAATCTACTAAACCTAACTATCTGAAAAACCCAACTCTAGACTGCCCGTGTGGAAAATAGTGGGCACCCAGAGTTTAGGAAAGGAACAATAAACTCCAGGTCAGTCATGGGACTGGGGTGAGCAACAAAATAGTTTTTTTGTCTTTAAAACTAGCAACAAAGGAATTTAAAATATTGAAACCCGCAACTTTTTTTTGAAATGAAACTACCATAAGGCCTCCCACCACACACACAATGCAAGCGCAAACTTGGAGTAGATTTCTCCTAATGATAGTCAAAAATGCTTGATACGAGAAAACCATTTTGATATTATTATTAGTGCATAGTGCAGAAAACATTTGGAAAGTATAATATTAATCTTAGCCAGCATAGGTACCATTATATTATGCCAGCTATAACTTCCATTTTAAATGACAGGTTCTACAATTGAAATCGTAAAGGGCTCGTATTGTTTTGATTGGATTTCCAACAAATGGTCAGGCCAAGGAACTTCCCAAATAAAATGGAACGCCTCTGGAGGGACGTCCCCGAGAACTCACCCAGCTCTCTGCTACACAAGGTCGGCTACCCCCTTCCTGGGGAATAAAACCTAAGATATGCCACCCCCGGTCCTTTGGGACCTTTATCCGAGGGCCCTCTAACAACATCACGCAGTAATAAATATACTACGGTGTCCACATGAGTAAGTACCTAGGCTCCATAGTATGATACTACCCTTTTCCAGAAGGAATGGTCATACCCTAGGGGAGCTACCCCTAAAACCTTGCTGCCACGATTCTTGTTTCAACCATTACCAGGTTGTGAGGCTCGACGAGGTTTCGTCCACAAAGCTACGCTTTACACGAAATCCATGCTTTGATCACAAATGATCAACAAAAGATCATCAACACACAGCAGCACTCAGCATGCCACACTACCAAATTGGGATTATATCGCTGATAACCTTCAACTACATTACCTCTGAGCTCGTACGTCTCAGAGAAGGGTGTTAAGCTAAGAGAATAAATTCTCCGCCACCAACAGATATGTATTTGAAAGAAATCTGCTTTATATCTCAAAGTGTAGTGTCAGACACACATCCATACAAGTCTATTCTGGGTTCGAACAGAATCGATGGCACTTCCGAAGAAACCCTTACAAATCCGGGTATTCACAAAGTCCTCTCCCGGCTAAACCGAATAATAAGCGCAATATTTAAAACATATGGATATGGGACTTCAATTAAGTCACAACTTTAAAATTCAACTTTCTTTCAAATGGTTTAAACAAATAACCATTTCAAATCTTTTAAACGAAGAGATTTGTTTCAAGAAGTTCACTCAGTTTCACAAAGATTCATTCACGGATTCCAAACAATTTCCATTTCAATTGGATTAACTCGTTAAATCTTTAAATCAAGATTTAACTTATAGCTTTTAAAACTCGTTTCCATAACTTGGAGAACATTTTCATTTCAAACTAGAAATCCTTTTAACACAAATTGGTGCTCCATTTCTTATGTGAAAGCTTTAATTATTTGAAAACAATATAGTTCTCATTTCGGAAGGATCGAATTATAATTTTTTTTGGCAAAGCCAGCGGGGTTAGAAATGGACCCCTACCATTTATTGATATACCAAGAAGATTTACAGAGGAGGAAACATTGCCACCACAAGCAGCAAGATCAGGGGAACAAGATAAACAAAGAAGACACAACATATCAAAAAAAAACATATGAAAAGAAAAGGAAGAGAAAAAACAAGAAAAACAAACATAGGACACTCAAGACAGGCAAGACATGAAATCAGGCTCAAAAATGTGGTTCGATGCAGCACTACCATGTCTCAAACTTTTTATTATACTAGCTTTCATTTGCGCGGCAGTTCTTCTTTTCCCGTTGAAGATAATTGCATTCCTTTCCCCCTATATGATCGATATAAAAACTTTCAATGTGAACAGCAAAACATATGAGGATTCAACTTTCCATCTTGTTGCCTTGAAAATGAGATCCCATTCTATCTCACTAACCAAACTAACTCTCCTGGATGTAATAACAACAGTGCTGATCCAAGACCACAACATGTTAACGAAAGAACACCTAAAATACAGGTGTAGGGTATCCTCTTCCTCCTCCTGACAGAAAACACAAGCAGTGTCTATGTTTATGCCACTCTGACGCAGCCTACATTTCGTCAAAAGTGATTTACTAAAAATCTTCCACAGAAGAAAGTTCTGCCTTTCAGAATTATGATTCAACCAAATTCGCTTGTGCCAACTTAGTGTGACTCTGTCAGTTTGCCTAACTAACTGCTTGTACATGTTACCAATTCTGAATCTGTCGCTACAACATGTCCAAGCAATACCATCAACTGGTGACAGTAAAACATGACATCCTCCCAAAGTACTCCAAAGTTGTCTAATAACCTGATTACTGGTATATGACATGACAGAGACACCATCAGCGATGTAATTGCTGCATAAGCATCAAGAGATATGCCAGTTTGAATACACTGATTGTAAGTAAGAATGTGATTCATGATAGTTCCTTCCTTCACCCATGGATCGCACCAGAAGGAAGTACGACCAGTTAAACCAATTCTAGATTTAGCATATGCCAGGATAGCAGGTCTAAGTTTGAGGATGCTACGCCAAGTCCAGCTAGAAGAGCGAGGAATTGCCATGGTCCAAAAAATTTTTTTAGCTACCATAAACTTATGCGACCATTTAACCCATATATTGTCCCTGTGATTCAAGAGATCATCAATGTGAGAGACCAATGCCGCACGATTCCAAAGTGACATATTTTTAATCCCAAGACCACCTCTTGACTTCGGCATTTCAAGTTTGGTGAAGGAACTAGGAGTAAATTTTCTAGAGTAAATTGATCCATGCCATAAAAAATTTGACATAGCGCTCCTTATCATTCTGATCAATTTTGAAGGTAATATGAAGGTTCTAGACCAGTAAACTGTCATGGAGAAGATTATGGCATTAATAAGGGTGAGTATTCCTACCTGACTAAGGAACCTGTTAGTCCAAAGAGAAAGTCTTGCGGTAATACGTTCATATAAAGGAGTACATTGAGAAATGGAGTTCCTTGAAGTAGCCAAAGGTATACCTAAGTACATGGAAGTATCAACCCGATGAGATATGGAAGTTAAGCTGGAAATCTGATTGATCATGTTATAACTAACTCCAGCAATCATAAGGTCAGATTTATTCAAGTTAATAGCCAAGAAAGTGATTCTGTAAAACAAATCAAGGCTCTTCATAATTGAATTAACTGTCAGTATAGTTGGCTTAAAAAAGACAACTAAGTCATCTGCGAACATAAGTGAGGTGATAAGAGGATCCTTACACTTCGGGTAGACCAAGAAGCTACCTTCATGAACTTGCGGTAACAAAATCTGAGTAAGAACTTCCATAACAATTATGAATAGGTACGCAGACAGGGGATCACCCTGCCTTATTCCCTGTCTGCTACTAAAATATCCTTCATTGCAATTGTTGACCATAATAGAAAACCAAGGAGTAGAGATGCAAGTTTCAATCCAAGCCACAAAATGCTTTGGGAAATTCATCAACCCCATAATTCTAACAATAGAATTCCATTGCAAGGTGTGTGTCAAAGGCTTTGGATATATCAAGCTTAAACATAGCTCTGGGAGAGACATGTTTGGTATTGTATCCCTTAAGTAATTCAAGCGACATAAGAACGTTATCAAGAATACTACGACCAGAAAGAAAAGCGGTTTGATTGGGAGATATAACCTTAGGGAGAACAACTTAAGCCTATTAGCTATTAGCTTGGAGATGCATTTGTATATAGTATTACAGCAAGAAATTGGCCTAAAATCAGAGACACAACATGCATTTTTCACTTTAGGAATCAGGGCTATATTAGTTGCATTAACAGAACCAATCATTTTGCTTTTATTGAAGAAGTTATGAACGGCCTTCAAATATACTGGGCCAACAGTCTCCCAGCTAGAAGTGAAGAAAAAGGCATTGAAGCCATCAGGACCGCCAGCGGAGTTAGCATTGAGTGAGAAAAGTGCCAATTTTATTTCATTGTCAGTGATTGCAGAACAGAGAAAATCATTGTCTTCAGATGAGATTTTAGGTAAGTTAATTGAGTCAAGATTGTCAAGCGCAGGATTAAATTGATCACTGTTGCCAAGCAATTTACCGAAATATTCAAGAAACATGTTAGCAATAATGGGTTGGTCAGTAATGTACTCACCGTTGCCGTTGATGAGAGTGCTGATAGATTCTTGAGACCGTTTGGCTTTAAGGGAAGAGTGGAAGAAGGAGGAATTTCTATCACCTTCCTTGAACCATTGCATTCTAGATTTTTGTTTAATCATTGAGTCTTCAAGTTTTAATGCTCCAAACAGCTGAGAAGATAAGGTTGTTTCCTGCGCAGCTAAGTCGCTGTTTAACATGTCAGTCATCATGGTCTCTTGCACATGGAGGAGCTGTTGCGCGAGAAAGGTGGAGGAAAAGTTCCCATTACCAAATTTGCTGGCTGACCACACTTTCAAGTCAGTTCTCACCTGTCTCAGTTTACACTGCAAAATATACATAGGGTTACCAAAGAATAAAGTGGACCAAGCCTTACTAACTATTTGAGCATAATCAATATGTAGAGCCCAGACATTAAAAAATTTAAAATGAGATTTTCTTTTTCTCACAGCAGCACCGAAGGATAAGATTTGAGGTGAGTGATCAGATAGGCCAGGCATAGGTAGGAGATTGAACATATTGGGCCATTGGGAAAGAGCAGCTTGATTAGAAAAGGAGAAGTCAATTTTGGAGAAAGTGCGAGGCATAGACCTACTAGAGTTATTCCAAGAATAAGGGGCACCAACTGCAGTGATCTCAAAAAGTTCGAGTGTGTTAAAGCATAGCTCAAAGGTCTAATTTGTTGTATGGACAAGGGATTGCCACCAAGACGGTGAGATTGAAGGAATGAGCAACTGAAATCTCCTGTAACAATCCATGGATGTGTTTCCTGTCTGAATGAAGGCAGGAGATCCAGAAAAGTTTGTCTTGCATTTACTGAGTTTTGACCATATATAACAGTAAGGTAAAAGGATGTGGAAGAAGATAAATGAAGACTGTGAAAATGAATAAGTGGAGAAGTTGAGATTATATTAGATAAGGTAAAGATAGAAGGATTATATAAAACAAGTATTCTACCATAAGGAGCCTCAGAGAGGTTATGAATCATCATCCAAGTGGGATTAATGATTTGAGCAGCTTTGGAAGAGAGAGTAGTATCAAGTTTGGTTTCCAGAATTGCGAGAAGACTAAGAGAATAAGTGGAAATGATTTTTTTACGCTGATTAAGTTTAACTACCGAGTGAGCACCTCTAATATTCCATGCTCCAATGTTGTTTAACATTGATCAACTAACTGTTTGTTGCGAAGTTTCTTCTTTGAACCCCTGGTAAGAGGGGTTGATTGAGCATTTGATTCTGGAAATGTTGAAGAAAGAGTTGAACCATCACTTGGATTAAGGTCAAAAGAAGCAGGGGGTTTAGATTTCATAGTAGTCGAATTACTTGATGGCTTCAACACAACTAGATTAGTGTTGCTGGACGAGGGACGCGAATTAGAGAGGATTAGGGATGGAGGAGGGGGTTTCCACGCAGTTGGAGCTGGGATTTGAGAGTAAGGAAGTTCAGTTTCTTGATGAGTAGCAGAAACAGATGATGTTGTAGATTTTGGTGAAACAGCACCACAGTTGGCAGCCAAGACCTCGTGCACGTGCACAGAGGGAACGTGCACAGTCATGAGAGAAGACATTGAATAATTCAAATTATCATCAGGTGACATTTCAGTGATGGGTGCTACTGGTGTCATTGACAGAGCAATATGGGTTGGGGGGAGTTTGCTATGATGATTTTTCGAGGTGTATCAGAATTGTTAGTTTCATGGTTATATGTTGAGGGTTGGTCTGATGTATTGCTATGTTTGGGATCAGTAGGTTGGTCTAATGTGACTTCAGTTGTACCTTGCATGCATGAGCAATTCAACGCAGTAACAACAGATGAAAAATTACCCATTTCATTTACATACGTATTCCTTTCTACTGATTCAAAATCATTATTCTCAGCAAGAACATGGAATCCATTACTACACGGCAAACTATAAGGATCAATCTCAGTGTGTAATTCACCTTCTTCATCATTTGGAATAGGAATATCATTATCATTTACTCCTTCTTCTTGAACATTATTACTTGGCTTGTCTAAATTCTCAGAATTATTAACTTCGTGATCAGCATTCATATGGTCATTTTTAACTATAGTTTTATTCCTCTGTCTTTTATCATTTTTCGCAACTCTCCATTTATGCTTCCTCTGCCTCATGATTTTTCTCCCTACTTTACTATTTTCCTTCAGCTTATCATCATTAGCATCAACTGGGATGTTAAACAATTCTTTCTTCTCTGTACCGACAGGAGAGATTATCTTATCACAGTTCGACTCATTATGCCCAAATACACGACAACTACTACAAATATCTGGTTGCCAATGATATTCAACATGGATAATTTGGGTCTCACCATTAAGGAGTTGCACTGGGAAATAATCTATGAGCCCACGATCTGGTTTAATCTCAATTAAACACTTAGCATAGGACAACCTTTCCAGCATCTCTGTCGACTCATCCATACATACTAGTTTACCTATTCTGCTTGCTAGCCAGTTAATCCCCATAAGAGACCAGGAAAACATTGGAATATTCGAAAACTTTACCCACACTGGGACAGAGGAGATACTTCCACAGGCATTTCCAACATATGGGTCCCATTGATTGACAATAAACAATTTGTTACGCATAACTATTGGGTCACTTTGCAGAATCCTGGTTCTATCATCATCACATGCTAGATGAAATAAGAATAGGAAACCATTGGAACGAACTTTAATTGATCCTTTCAGCTTCCAGTATTTTTTCAGAAAATTAATAACAATGGAGTATGACAGCGGTTTATCTAGGAAGAAACCAACTAAGTAACCATTCCACTCATGAGTACCAGCGTCAATCATGCAGGAAGGAGGAATCGTAATTTCATTAGAGAACTCAGGGGTCATCTCAATTGGAATGTACTTCCCCGCGTTACTCGGCTTACGCTTAAAAAGGGAAGTCCATGGCAGTTGAGTTGGAAGAGACTGAGGCAAAATAGGCGATAAAGGTGAGGAGGAGGAAGGAGGAACCGAAGAAGAAAGATTGGCAGTTATGGAAGGCACTGAGAGTGAAGGACCAAAGGAAGACCTTGGGTGTAGGAAGGTTGGAACAGAGGATAGAGGCGGTGGTGGGTCAGGGTGGTCAGAAGCAAGGCAATGGTGGATTGAAGGAGTAGGTAGGAGAGGTTTGGAGGTCGAAGGAGAAAGGACGAGAGAGGTTCGAGGAGGAAGGGGAGGAACATTGGATAGAGACAGGGGAGGGTCAGGAGGGTCAGGAGCAGGGCGTTGGTGGATTGATGGAGTAGACAGGAGAGGTATGGTGTAAGAAGAAGGAATGACAGGTGAGGTACGAGGAAGGACAGATGAAGAGGAAAGGTGGACAGGGATGGAGGTGTCAGCCATGAATTTTTTCTTCTTCAGAGATCGAATTATAATTGCACGAGTTAAAGCCCTTGAATTAAATTCGAATTCCCAAATCAATACAATTAAAATGGTTTAACCCATATATAACTTGAATAACGTCTTTAGTCCCTAGTTTCAAATCATGGAATTCGGTTTCAAATTTAAATTATTTAAATTTCAAGGCGTAATCAAGTTGTTCAAAAATAAATTTTATCTTTGAAATTCCTTTTCAAAAACTTTTTACTTTAAACCCAATCCATTTTCAAAACCATTTGGATTAAAAAATTCAAATTCAAACTATTTCAAAAATCTGCAGCTTAACCAATTTCCACGTGCAATTCATATTGGTGTGTGCATAAGTGTGGTCCAGGAGTTCAACATAATAGTGCAACATCATAAATCATCACATCACATATTTAAACACATCGATATTGATAAGCGGTATAATCCATAATGCTTATCGTTCATTCACAGATTCACAGATAAATAATATAAATTTATCACAGATAAATAAATCACACCAAAACAATTCACAACACAAAGCACAACATATCAGAAATATCAGACAGTTCAACTGTCAATAGGATTCAAAACATCCATAAGTGAACTCAATAAATTATCTGATTTACTTAAATCAGATGTGTCATCAATCACGGTTAATTAACTCTAATTGATTTCAAATCATTTAATTAATTATCCTTTAATCATTTATTAGTTAACTTTTAATTATTAACTCATCATCCTTAATTAATGAATCAATTAACCTTTATTATTGAATTAACCTTTAAATTATTCAATTAATTTTAATTAATCACATTTATTAATTAATTCATAATTAAGTACCATTTGAATCATTATCCTTAATTAATCATAATAAGTAACTATCCCTAATTACTTAATTAATCAATTATTAATTCCTAATTGATTTCTTGAATAGTTAATCCTTAATCATGAATCAACTTTAAGATAAACTCATTCTTATAAATGATTTTATCTAGCGCTCACAAATACGTTAGAAATCATTCCATTCAAATTTACTACTTAAATTTCATTTTTATGTCAAAATATAAACGGAATATCAATTTATCTTAGACGAAGTTAAAACTAGATTTAACATTTAAATTATATAAACTTAATTTCATTTCAAAATCCAAGATTCGAATTTAGATTTAAAGTCCAGATTTCAAATTTAATTTTTTTTAAATTCTTCATTACAATTTCAAAATCCATTTTAAATTCAATTCTTTTGAATCCACTTAGTTGCTTAAGTTATTAAACAATTTAATTTAAAAACTTTATTTACTTCCAAATTAAGTTTAAACTAACTTAAGTTCTAATTAAATTCTGATTTAAAAACTTATTTTAACTTTGTTTTACAAATTAAAATTTAAGTTTCTGAATTACAAACAAACAGGTTTTAAACCTGTACAACATGCTACCCGAGCCAGGCTATATTGGCTTCGAGCCAAGCGCTAAACTTCTTCGAGTAAACTACTCGAATTTCTTGAGTCAACTCGAGTTCATCCATGCTTCCACCCAGCTATGCAAATTACAGATCACAAGTGCTTTGAGTTCAACACCCACTGTCTCGAGCAAAACTGCAAAATGCTTCGAGAAATTTATGAACCAACTCGAGTAAATACTCGAGTACAAGTCCACTGCTCCATTCATCTTCATCAGGAAACAAAACTGTGCCGTGCACGGCACCGCTATTCGCCTCTGGTCGTCATCACGTCATTGAGCAAGTCGAAGTCTATCCATGAATCAATCTTCGATCACTCGAACTTCACCATCATGTCGAAATTGAAATCGAGAGTTTGAAGCTGCAACTTGGAAATGAACTGTAATCCACAGTCACCTGTCAACACCTTGTTCTCACAACCACGACCACCGTAACCTCTTCAACTTCGGCCATGCTCTCGCCTATGACCCAACTACCATCACCCAAACGCACGTTGACGTCGACGCATCATAGAGGACGAACGAATCAAAATACGACCCCTCACCAAAACTTGGTTTAGAAATTATAAACGCTCGTCGTCGTCGCCTCGATGATCGAGCTCGCCTCCAACCATTTTTTCCAACACCACCGTAGGCTCCTCCACCTCCACGTAAAGCGTCGATCACCAACCACACTTCGATCAACCGCAATTGATCAAAACCCAATTTTTGAACAAATACGAACTGCTCTCAAATCCTTGATCTAAAAATCATAATTTTTAGTTTAAAAATCATATTTTAATATAAGAATTCAGTTTATAACCCTGAATTCGAGAATTAAGAAATTCAAAATTTGACTAATTTAAAGTTTTGCTATGTTCTTTAATTTCCAGAGATAATACTAAGTTGTTTCGATTTGAATAAAATTTTAATCTTAAGTATACGCTATAACAAACAATCTTTGATTTAATCTTAAGTCCAAACATTGAGTATATCAAATGAAAATGAATTTTGAATCAAAGTCTGGTATTTAAAATCTTAAAATAGAAACATACATAACAATAACCTGTATACAAAATACTTCCAGTTTCCAAATATATTCAGAGGATCCTTGTGTATATATATATATATATATATATATATATATATATATATATAAACAGACATATATATGCAGCAAACTCAAACTTTTAGATTTTAAAAACATATGTTACTCACTATTGTTTTTCTCCAGAATGAATAGAGCTTCTTTGTTGAAACAGGCCATGAAACTGCTTGTTGAATCCTTCTTTGCTTCTTTGGTTTGAGTTGATTAGTATTATTGTTTAAAAATTGAATTTTTTGTTCTAATTTTAGATGATGTTTACTTCAGTTTTACTCAATTTTGATGAACGAATTATAATGAGAGAAGTTAATATATATAGAAGAAGTGTACAGGGTGATACAATTTTCTTTAAACAGGGTGATATAATTCTTGTTTGTACAATATCAGACCAGAGATTTTTTTGTTTGATTAAACAAGATTTCGACTGTTAGATTTTTTTTCCTTTTATTTATTAACTATGCAGATTTTTCCCACTTGATGGCTGATGAGATATTGCATTAATTACTTTCTCTTGTTTTATAAGCTTTTACTTATTCTTTTATTTGTTTGTACATAGATACTTAGATATTTTTTTCTTTTGTTTGTTCATATCTATTCTTTGTTTGATTTCCTTGCATTGCATATGAATTTACAGAGCATATCTATCTTGTTTCATGCTTTATGTTTATTTATTTTTCATTTCTTTTGTTAGCTTCATTGATAGTTATATCTTCTTTTGTCTTACTTTCTTAGATTTTTTTCCCTTCATTTTGCCTATTTTCTTATCTTATGGCTCTATAATATAAATAAATTTCTATAGTTAATATGTTGTTAGAATTTATTCTAGTTTAATCACTTTATATTTTAATTTATCTTATATATATCTATTTCTATTTCTAATTTAAATATTTATTTTCAACTTTAATATTCATTGTCTTATTTTACATTTGAATTCCAATATACATATATAGATATTTAACTTTTAAAGGAATCATTTTCAAAATTTACTACTTTAATAAAATAAACACACATATGATATATTATAAAATATAGAATTTAACTTTAAACGTCCTTTGAAAATTATTTTATATCAATTTCAAAATATAACTTCCAAAAGATTCATTTTGTATAAATAAAGGCACATCTAATTTAATCATATCCAAAAATCTAGTTACAAATTTATTTTCTAAGATATTTAAATTTACATCCAAATTTTGAATTCTGTTTTCAATCTATTTTATATACATATTTATTTTCAAACATCCAGATTAATTCTCTATTAATTCATAATTCAACTAAAATCTTATATTAATTACCAATTAATTTCACCAATTCTTATTCAAAAATATCAATTTAAACTGAGTAAAAATCCGGGATCGTTACAGGTTCCCCCCTTAAGAAATTTCGTCCCCGAAATTTGCAGGCACGGAAATAACAAAGATAGATACACAAAGATAAAGAAACAGTTTTCCAGATCAACCTGGATATCTATTCTGTATTTGGCTTACCAAATCAGAATATCATCAATATGAGAACAAACTCATTCAATACTACGTAGGATACTCGGGTCATCAAATCTACAAAATATGCAAGGCACTGGTTAGTCTGAAGGACAACTAACCGTTCGTAGAATATATCGAGACCCAAACAATAGATAAATTGATTTAAATCTTCCACAATTTTCAAATACTAGATATGGATTCCAAACTCAAGTCGGAATACCCCAAAAGTATATATAACTTGTCCCTCTTCGGACTTCGATCTACACAAGAAATTACAATAGAATTTCAAATTTGGTTTTAAACGAAATCGTTTTATCGATTCAATTCAAATTTAACTTCATATTTTATTAACCAATTTATTTAGAATTACCAATTTCTAATTCTTTATGGTTTAGATCGAAAAACTGATAAGAAACCGATGAAGATACGAAGTAAGGATTTTCTACAATGATTTGTAGAGCCACCATCACACCGAAACTTTTTCTTGCAACTGCTACGAAGCAAATCAAAAGAAATCGGAATCGAATCAAAGGAAATTTATAGAGAAAGTTGTTTTCACTATTGCTGGGTATTGACCATTTGTAGTAGTACTCCCCTGTCCCCTATCTCGTCCTCTTCTCGCACTCATACTTACTATTAGTGGATAGTAAGAGAATTTACTGAGGCATTCGAACGGATATCTTAGAGATACTCATTCTAGGGTATACTTCACCATATCTCTAACGAGTTACTTAATGTGTTATACTCCTGAGCTAAAGTTTTAACCCTCGGCTCTGGTACCAAATGTAACGATCCTGACTCGACCTTCAAAAATCAGCACCGAATACGACACTCATATTCCAATGCCGCAGATTCAAACGTCAAATCAGGTTCGCCGGAGCTTATAACACCATTAAGTACAACACAATGGAAGAAAAATGAATAATATCATATACAACATTGATACAATATCTGATACAATGATGATACAATAGAATGATACAACAAATATCAATGCTATCAGAGATATAAGAAATAGCAGCGGAAAAGAAATAGATAACACCAACAGCGGAATAATATCTTCAATATGGTCTTCAAGAGAGAGAAAGGAATAGAATCCAGAACTGTAACTCCAGCTCCAAATCACCAATCCATAAATAGCTCGAACTCCCAATAACGATGCACAAAGATAAGCAAGTCTTGTCCGAAGACTAGTCTAACTCTAGATAATCTACTAAACCTGACTATTTGAAAAACCCAACTCTAGACTGCCCGTGTGGAAAATAGTGGGCACCTAGAGTTTAGGAAAGGAACAATAAACTTCAGGTAAGTCATGCGACTGGTGTGAGCAACAAAATAGTTTTTTGTCTTTAAAACAAGCAACAAAGGAATTTAAAATATTGAAACCCGCAATGCTTTTTTTTTTGAAATGAAACTACCATAAGGCCTCCCACCACACACACAATGCAAGCGCAAACTTGGAGTAGATTTCTCCTTATGATAGTCAAAAATGCTTGATACGAGAAAACCATTTTGATATTATTATTAGTGCATAGTGCAGAAAACATTTGGAAAGTATAATATTAATCTTAGCCAGCATAGGTACCATTATATTATGCCAGCTATAGCTGCCATTTTAAATGGCAGGTTCTACAATTGAAATCGTAAAGGGCTCGTATTGTTTTGATTGGATTTCCAACAAATGGTCAGGCAAAGAAACTTCCCAAATAAAATGGAACGCCTCTGGAGGGTCACCCCCGAGAACTTATCCAGCTCTCTGCTACACAAGGTCGACTACCCCCTTCCCGGGGAATAAAACCTAAGATATTCCACCCCCGGTCCTTTGGGACCTTTATCCGAGGGCCCTCCAACAACATCACACAGTAATAAATATACTATGGTGTCCACATGAGTAAGTACCTAGGCTCCAAACCATGATACTACCCTTTTCCAGAAGGAATGGTCATACCCTAGGGGGCTACCCCTGAAACCTTGCTGCCACGATTCCTGTTTCGACCATTACCAGGTTGTGAGGCTCGACGAGGTCTTGTCCATAAAGATACGCTTTACACGAAAGCCATGCTTTGATCACAAATGATCAACAAATGATCATCAACACACAACAGCACTCAGCATGCCACACTACCAAATTGGGAGTATATCGCTGATAACCTTCAACTACATAACCTCTGAGCTCGTACATCTCAGAGAAGGGTGTTAAGCTACGAGAATAAATTCTCCGCCACCAACAGATATGTATTTGAAAGAAATCTGCTTTATATCTCAAAGTGTAGTGTCAGACACACATCCATACAAGTCTATTCGGGTTCGAACAGAGCCGATGGCACTTCCGAAGAAGCCCTTGCAAATCCGGATATTCACAATCCCTATCGGACTTCCCATCACTTAGGAAATCTCTATACCGATGCGACTCAGTGCAGAGAATCGATAGGTCACCCTATCGTTCTCAAAATTACCCGGTCTTCACCACCGGTCTTCAAATGCTATCCATAACGACGTATCATTATTCAGAATGGGTTATATGACACAAAGTCCTCTCCCGGCTAAACCGAATAATGATCGCAATATTTAAAACATATGGGTATAGGACTTCAATTTAGTCACAACTTTAAAATTCAACTTTCTTTCAAATGGTTTAAACAAATTACCATTTCAAATCTTTTAAACGAAGAGATTCGTTTCACAAAGTTCACTCAGTTTCACAAAGATTCATTCACGGATTCCAAACAATTTCCATTTCAATTGGATTAACTCGTTAAATCTTTAAATCAAGATCTAACTTATAGCTTTCAAAATTCGTTTCCATAACTTGGAGAACATTTTCATTTCAAACTAGAAATCCTTTTAACACAAATTGGTACTCCATTTCTTATGTGAAAGCTTTAATTATTTGAAAACAATATAGTTCTCATTTCGGAAGGATCCAATTGTAGTTGCACGAGTTAAAGCCCTTGAACTAAATTCAAATTCCCAAATCAATACAATTAAAATGGTTTAACCCATATATAACTTGTATAACGTCTTTAGTCCCTAGTTTCAAATCATGGAATTCAGTTTCAAATTTAAATTATTTAAATTTCAAGGCGTAATCAAGTTGTTCAAAAATAATTTTTATCTTTGAAATTCCTTTTAAAAAACTTTTTACTTTAAACCGAATCCATTTTCAAAACCATTTGAATTCAAAAATTCAAATTCAAACTATTTCAAAAATCTCCGACTTAACCAATTTCCACGTGCAATCCATTTTGGTGTGTGTATAAGTGTAGTGTAGGGGTTCAACATAATAGTGCAACGTCATAAATCATCACATCACATATTTAAGCACATCGATATTGATAAGCGGTATAATCCATAACGCTTATCGTTCATTCAAAGATTCATAGATAAATAATATAAATTTATCACAGATAAATAAATCACACCAAAACAATTCACAGCACAAAGCACAACTTATCAGAAATATCAGACAGTTCAACAGTCAATAGGATTAAAAACAGCCATAAGTGAATTCAATAAATTATCTGATTTATTTAAATCAGATGTGTCATCAATCACGGTCAATTAACTCTAATTGATTTCAAATCATTTAATTAATTGTCCTTTAATCATTTATTAGTTAACTTTTAATTATTTACTCATCATCCTTAATTAATGAATCAATTAACCTCTATTATTGAATTAACCTTTAAATTATTCAATTAATCTTAATTTATCACATTTATTAATTAATTCTTAATTAAGTACCATTTGAATTATTATCCTTAATTAATCATAATAAGTAACTATCCCTAATTACTTAATTAATCAATTATTAATTCGTAATTGATTTCTTGAATAGTTAATCCTTAATCATGAATCAACTTTAAGATAAAATCATTCTTATAAATGATTTTATCTAGCGCTCAGAAATACTTAGAAATCATTCCATTCAAATTTACTACTTAAATTTCATTTTTATGTCAAAATATAAACAGAACATTAATTTATCTTGTACAAAGTTAAAACTAGATTTAACATTTAAATTATATAAACTTAATTTCATTTCAAAATCCAAGATTCGAATTTAGATTTAAAGTCCAGATTTCAAATTTAATTTTGTTTAAATTCTTCATCATAATTTCAAAATCCATTTTAAATTCAATTCTTTTGAATCCACTTAGTTGCTTAAGTTATTAAACAATTTAATTTAAAAACTTTATTTATTTCCAAATTAAGTTTAAACTAACTTAAGTTCTAATTAAATTCTGATTTAAAAACTTATTTTAACTTTGTTTTACAAATTAAAATTTAAGTTTTTGAATTGCAAACAAACAGGTTTTAAACCTGTACAACATGCTACTCGAGCCAGGCTATACTGGCTTCGAGCCAAGCGCTAAACTTCTTCGAGTAAACTACTCGAATTTCTCGATTCAACTCGAGTTCATCCCTGCTTCCACCCAGCTATGCAAATTACAGATCACCAGTGCTTTGAGTTCAACACCCCACGGTCTCGAGAAAAACTGCAAAATGCTTCGAGAAATTTATGAACCAACTCGAGTAAATACTCGAGTACAAGTCCACTGCTCCATTCGTCTTCATCAGGAAACAAAACTGTGCCGTGCACGTACACGACATCGCTATTCGCCTTCGGTCGACGTCACCTCGTTGAGCAAGTCGAAGTCGATCCATGAATCAACCTTCAATCACTCAAACTTCACCATCATGTCGAAATCGAAATCAAGAGTTTGATGCTGCAACTTGGAAATGAACTGTAATCTACCGTCACCTGTCAACACCTCGTTCTCACAACCACGACCACCGTAACCTCTACAACTTCGGCCATGCTCTCGCCTATGACCCAACTACCATCACCCAAAGGCACGTTGAACTCGACGCATGATAGAGGACGAACGAATCAAAATACCACCCCTCGCCAAAACTAGGTTTAGAAATTATAAACGCTCGCCGCCGTCGCCTCGATGATCAAGCTAGCCTCCAACCATTTTTCCTAGCACCACCGTAGGCTCCTCCACCTCCACGCAAAGCGTCGATCACCAACCACACTTCGATCAACCCACAATCGATCAAAATCCAATTTTCGAACAAATACGAACTGCTCTCAAATCCTTGATCTAAAAATCATAATTTTTAGTTTAAAAATCATATTTTAATATAAGAATTCAGTTTATAACCCTGAATTCGAGAATTAAGAAATCGAAATTTGACTAATTTAAAGTTTTGCTCTGTTCTTTTAATTTCCAAAGATCATACTAAATTGTTTCGACTTGAATAAAATATTAATCTTACGTATACGCTATAACAAACAAACTTTGCTTTAATCTTAAGTCCAAACATCGAGTAGATCAAATGAAAATGAATTTTGAATCAAAGTATGGTATTATAAAAACTTAGAACAGAAACATACATAACAATAACCTGTACACAAAATTATTCCAGTTTCCAAATATATTCAAAGGATCCTTATATATATATATATAAACAGACATATATATGTAGCAAATTCAAACTTTTAGATTTTAAAAACATATGTTACTCATTGTTATTTTTCTCCAGAATGAATAGAACTTCTTTGTTGAAACAAGCCATGATACTGCTTGTTGAATCCTTCTTTGCTTCTCTGGTTTGAGTTGATTAGTACTATTGTTTAAAAATTGAATTTTATGATATCCTGGAAATTTGCCAATCTAAATTTAATAATCTGTGTTACAAATTAAATTGATTTGATAATTTTTGATAATAAAATTTTGAATTGATCTAATAATCTTCTTTTAATAAATATTTAAATTGGTAGACTTTATTTCTTAAAAGCTAATAAATTGTTTTCTTTTTATAATATATATAATTGTAAATAGATAAGCTTTGGTTTGGAATTTAGTAAATGAATCAATTTTGTAATTTTAATTTATTTTTGGTAAATTGGAAATTTGGTTTAAATCTAATATTTAGCTTTTCAAAGCAATTTAATAAACAATTATATGGTTTATACTTAAGGTAAATCTTATTTGTTTTAAAAATATATTTAATTAGCTTAAAAATAAATTTAAGTTAGATAAACATAAAAGCTTTGTTTTGTTTTCTTTTTAAGATATTGCTTGAAATTTATATATAAGAATTTAAAATACAATTTACATATGATCTTAATTTATTGAGTAATAGAAGTAAATTATAATCTCTTTTATAAATTATTTAAAATTGTTTAATTTGTTATTTTCAAATAATAATTATAATACTTAGTTTTTTTTATATAAACATAAATAGATTTTTTTAGAAATAGGATTTGTTATTTTTAAATTCTTTAATAAGAGTTATATATGTGTATATATATATAACTTGATTTTTAAACTAGGTTTGATAATTTAATTTAATTTTGAATTCAATGTTTTGAAATTTAAAAGAATAAATACATAAAAATATTTGAATAAGCTTATATTTATATTTGTTTGTTTCATTTCTTTTTAATTAAAAAAGGGGAAAGATTTATTTATATACAAAAAAGGAATAAATTAAGATTTAAATGCTTTTATAACCAGTTTAATTTAAATTAAAATATACTTAAATTATATGTGTGAGCTTCTTGACACACCTAATTGACATGTGTTAAGCATAGAATAAACATTTTGACAAATGTTAAAACTAAGAAAACAAGTGTCCAAATTAATCGTTTTCATTTTCTTTTATTTTATTTTAATCATTTTGTGTTTATATAAACATTGCCCTTATTCTTATTTTCTTTTTCTATTCTTCTTCTTCAAAACATGAGAATCTTCAGCTGTAAAAAAAAAATCTGAAACAATATTTCCCTCTAACCAAAATCAAACAAAAACTATTTGAAATTACCTCCACATACCAGAATCAAACCTGTAGCTCTTCAAAACATTAACTTGAAATGCAAATCATAAACCATTAGCCTCTTCAAAACATTAAATGCCTAAAATCAAATTGCAATTCAGTTCTGCAAATTCACAGCCTGCATTTTTCTTTCTCTGGAAAACATGCATGCAAATTGTAAATCTGGAAGCATGCATCAGGGAAAGCATTTGCAGTAAAATCAAGATTAAAGTTTACAAAAAAAATAAGGAACCAACTCAAAGTTTTGGAAATGGAAACACAATCCAGTTTCAAGCATTTCCAGAAATAAGTTTGCTCTGCTCATAAATTACTGGTGCGTAACTTCATTTTTTTTAAAAAAAATTAAGTATAAATTTAGTTGCTTGTTTTTATTATGGAGATAAGTGCGTTTGTATGCTATTTTCAAGTTCATTACTGTATATTATGTATGTTTGTAGTTGTGCATGTTGCTGTAAATTTACTTTTCTGTACTCAAGTTCCAGATTTAGGAATTGCTTAAAAATATCCACTTCATTTGATTTAATATGTGTTAAGATTTAACATTCAATCAAAATATGGCTGTGAACATTTGTTACAGTTTAGAATTTTATTTAATATGAAAAAATTTCTGTAATGTTATCTGTGAATTCAGAAAATACAGAAAAATCCTTATATAAGTAAGAATTTGATCATACAGGTTCCTTAATTCAAAAGTATAAATTGATTACTTAATCTAATACTTGAATTTTAAAACTAAAATCAGAATATTTAGTTTGAATTTGATTGGGCATTATTAGTTTAATCAAAAATAGAGTTTTGATATGATTCTGTCAATCTGAGTGGTTGGGGTGGCCAGTATCTTTTCTGGTGATGGAATGATGATCAAAGATTCAAGAAAAATTATGGGAGAGAGGATTTAAGCATTGAGGCGATGGGGGTTTTGGATTGAAGTACTTAACCCTAGTTTTCACTATGGATCAGTAAATTGGTCGACGCAAACCCTATGAATGATCGAGTTCACCCAAACTGAGGGGATTGATGATGGGTTGCTTGTCAAAGGTGATGGTGGAATTTCAGGATCTCTGGTGGCCGGAATCTTGAGTTTGAGGCGATTTCTTGTGTTCGTCATTTTTACAGTTTTGGAGCTCGAAGCTTGATTTTGATTTTTTGTTTCCGCAAGTCGTTTGATGATCGGAATTGTATTGGGGGATGACCGTCGACTTGCGCGTTTGGTCGCGAGGGGTCAGAGTTGGTTGCAACGGTGGCGCAAGTGCACGGTGATCAGGATGTGTCAGCAGTTGTTTTGGGGAAATTGGGTTCTCGTGTTTTGTTCAGAATTGTTTCGGGTTAATTCGCATGTGGC
The DNA here is from genome assembly GCA_030765085.1 of Allium cepa. Lineage (NCBI taxonomy): Eukaryota > Viridiplantae > Streptophyta > Magnoliopsida > Asparagales > Amaryllidaceae > Allium > Allium cepa. The sequence goes on along the minus strand of CM060929.1, from coordinate 382,072,273 downwards.
TCGAAGTTTTGGGGTATGGGACTCAAAGTAGTTGTTATGTGGGTTCAGGGGAGAATGGTTGTTGCAGGATTTGTTGAAACCTGTCAGTACCGGATTTTGTAAAACCTGACTATATTTAAATTTGAATAAATTCAAGATGGAAAGATTACTCGAGTTACTCGAGTTGTTTAGCGTTTTGCTCGAGTTAGGTTAGGATTAGGTTCGAGTGAATTATGTGTTGCTCGAGCTTGTTTCGTTCAGGTTAAAATCCTGTTCTATTTTCTAAATTTAAACTGAATTTTAAAAGTATAAAGAGAAGATTTAAAACATGTTTTAAATCTAATTTTAAATTATGGATTCAAGTTTAATTTGAATCTTAAGCTGGAAATGACTAAGTTATTAAATTCAAATTTGTTTAAAGTACTTTAAAAGGGTTTATTGTTTAAAAATGTTTTTAAATAAATTTGAATTTAAATTGGAAATTGACATGTAAAGAAATGTTTTAAACAAAGTTTAAACTGATTCAAATCTGGATTTAAATCTTTGTTTCAAAATAAATTTAAATTTTATAAATTTAAATGTTTTAACAAAATTTGAATGATAAAGTAAAAATTTAAATGGTTTGAATTTAAAAAGGAAATTTGTTTTAAACTCCTGTAAAATTTCTTTTAGAAGAAAAGTGTTATTTATCATGTAAATTTAAAGGTTTTAAATTGATTTTAAAACTTATTGAAGTTAAATTATAATTTAATGATTTGTTATGCATTTAATTATTAGGGTAATTAAATGGATAATTAATTTATCTAATAAATTAATGGAATGAATAATTGCTTAAAGTAATTAAGGGTTTAATCTTAAAAGTCTAAGATTAATTATTCCTAGGATAATTAACTTGTAATTTAAGAATCATTAATTAATAAGGTTAGATTTTAATTAATGATTAATAATTAATTAATCAAGTAATAAAGGATTAACTAAGTTACAGTTAACACTTAATTAATTAAATAATTAGGGGTTAATTAATGGGTTATTAATGATTAATTAAATTGTAATTACTAATGATTAAAATAAGTTAATAACTTTAGAAAAATAATTAATGAATTGTTAATAGTTAATAAAGGTTATTAACTAAGGATTATTTAAATAATTAATTTATGTGATTAATTTTTAATAATTAATTAGATTAATTAGTTTAAAGACAATCATTTGTGTAAATTGTTAAGTATAATTACTTATGGAAGTAATTAAGGAATTAATTACTAATTGTAATTAATTGAGTTTAAATTTGATTAGATTAAGTTAATTAATTCAGTTTAATTAATTTAGAATAACCATTAGATGATTGTGAAGTATAATTACTTAATGTAATTAAATGGAGAAATTACTTAGGAAAGTAATTTATGGGTGATTACTATATGTAATTAATTGGAGGTGATTTGTTGGTGAAAGTAATTTGAGTATAATTACTTTATGAATTAATCAAGGGATTAATTAGAAATAATTAATTAATGATTAATTAATTTATTTTGTGAAGTAATTAAGGGAAGTTAATTACTGAATGAAGTTAATCAAGGGTGATTAACAATTATGGATTAAATAAAGATTAATTACTTAATGTAATTAATTTAAATAGAAATGTAATTAATATAACTATAAATCATTAATTATTATAATTAATGATGTAATTAAGAATAGATTTATTTAGAAATAATTAATAAATGAAGGGATTAATTAATGTAGTTAATTAAGGATCAATGTAATTAATTTTAGATTATTAATAAAGGAAGTAATTAAAGATTAATTACTGTATTTGGTTAAGTATAATTAATTTGAGAAATTAATTAGTGGATAATTACTTGAATGTAATTAAAGGTTAATTAATCAGGAATGATTAATTTAAAATAAATAATTGATTGATAATTAATTAATCGATTGATAATTAATTAATAGTGATATACGCAAGTTTGGTAATGATGAAGTAATTAATTTAATTTACTTTAAATCAATTAGAAATGATGTAATTAATTTAATTCATTTGGTGTGATTATTAATCATTGCTTATATGAATGGATGATATTGTTTGCCTTGAATGGTTTGAATCTTAGATATGAGATAAGAAGTGTTGAGTGATATGGATGCATTGGTTGCATTGTGATGATGATTTGGATTACCTTTTGATAATGATAATATAGATTATCTGTTGTGATGATAATGTTGATTATCTATTGTGAATCTGTGAATTATCTGTTGGTATGTCTATAGATAATTGAATTGTTTTAAACCTTTAAAACAACTTGGCCTTAAAAGATACGCTTTGGATTTCGATGAGACCGGGATCGGGTTTCCATATTTGGATATCCGAAAACCACATCGATCCAAATTAAAGATAGGTTGTGAATCTTATGTGAAGAGTGAAGACTCGAGGTGTAAGAACTATTCGTCAGTATAACTCTGAGGGTGATTCCGAGATGAGTTTGATGGAGTAGTACTTTCATATTCGAGATAAAGATTCAGAGAGCAAGGGTTATCGTCGTTAACTCTGAGGGTTATTCCAAAATGAGTGTAACGAGATAATGCCTTCGGTTTCGTTCGAACCCGGAACAAACTTGTATGGATTGAATGCTTTCAGAACATCGTCAGGTGGACGATGAGCATTCTAAGTGATGTTTTCACTAAATATAATTGTAGCCTCAAGCCTCATCAACCGAGAATGGCTAAAACAGGCGAGGTGCAGCAAGCCTAAGTGGGTCATGCCCAAGTAGGACAAGATATTCCCCTGTGTAGAGGTCCCTTTTTATTCGGTTTAGTGGGCGGTTGGAATTGCGCACCAACTGCGGGGTTGTCTTATTCGGAACTGTTCAGTAAGGAATGGTTCCGGCTTTGTGTTGCAGGGGATTGGGAGTGATCCTCGGTACGGTGATCTAGGCCACGTACTGTGACGGGCGGTACCTCGGTAACCCTGCCATTGTATGGAATCCAAAATCCAATAAGTGCCAACGGTTCTGATTGTATTACCCACTTTTGTGGCTAGTAGCTGGAATTTAATAGATGTAACAATTTCGGCTATTTCATATTTACTTGAAAACCCTAGACCTATTATAATATCACTGGATTTCCTATCGAATGTTTTGGTTAGCGTAAGGTAAAAACTTTTCCATGTTTATGTGTGGGAAGTCTTACGTGATACCCTTTCTTTCAAAGAATTTTTCAAAGTTAAGAAACTTTAACCTGTTACTCACACCAGACCCATGTCTGATCCAGAGTTTATCTTCTATTTTCTTAAACTCTTAGGTACCCAAATTTTTACGAGTAACCAAGGGATTCAGGTTAGCTTTGACGAATATTGGAGGAGCAATGGAGCAGGAGGCTTCTGCGTTGTAGATATATAGATTCCGCTGTGTGTTCTCTGTGTTGTGTTTGTATCAAGTTGTAGATACTAGACAGGTGTTTATAACTGTCTAGTATGTGATGTATGTGACGTGTATCGCTGATTGGTGTTGTATATTATGTAATACTTATGTTATTAATATAATTTATTCGTTCCGCTGTTTAGATTTTGATGTATTGTTTCTTATTTCTTCTATTTCTTTCTCTTTTCTATCCCTTTCTTTCTTATTAATGATGCGTCATTCTGTGGAGATGGATGGCGGGTCGTCACAGTGGTATCAGAGCATTAGGTTGAGTGAATACCTAGGCTCTGGAGTGATTTCTTTCTTGAGAGAGCGTATTTGTAATTATATATATATATATATATATATATATATATATATATATATATACTTCTACCTATTTGTTGGGTTACCTTTTCAGGTTTTCCAATATAAGTTATAAAGGTAGATAAGGCAGTGGGTGTGTAACACGACTACTACCAATGGTTGGAGTTTGAGTGTTGAGGTTGCAAGTGTATCTGTCGTGACTGTAGACCGAATACTGTCTCGAGTAAGTTGTGCATAGTATAGAGATTTCATAGATCTCTGAAGGTAACCTTTGAAAGGTTCGGAGTTTATTTTTGAAGTTTGGATGAGTAGAGTTTGGAATCTGTCAGTTAGGAAGAAGAGAATATTGGTATCTTGATACCTCAGGAATTAGTAGCTGTGTTATGAGACGCAGTAACTATAGATGTCTCCGAAGATTTTTCTTTAGAACAAGTTTGGGAAGTATATCTGCTTCGATGTTGTGGCTGGGTTCAGCAGGATGTTTCTGTCTAGTTTGAGGTCCGAGTTTCTCGAAGAGCTTTGGATTATGAAGTTTTAGCATCGGTGTCAGCAGTGCAGCTCGGAGTATTCTATGTGCTAGCAAGGAGGTCTTCTGGTTAGCAGTTTTTCTGGAGATGGAGTTCAAAACAGCAGAATAGACCGTTTCTTCAATGGATTGGCTAGGCCAGTGTAAGCTGTTCTGTTTGGTAAAGAGAGAACAGTTTTCTTTGGAAATTGATCTGGGTTGATCGCAAAAGTGACTTGCGATAGTTGAGTGTTCTCTTGGATTGTCAGAGATTTTTTAGATGTCTTCTGGAAGACAGAGGTTTGTTCGCATCTAGAGTTTGAGTTTTCTTATCAACTAGAATTCCAAGAGTGGAACTGGTGATTCAGCTTAGTTGAAAGATTGTTCCTAGAGATAGAGTTTGATGAAGCAACTCAGTTTTCGGAGGAATTTCTGAGTTTTCTTTATGGATCTGTTGAACTATATTTTGTAGGAAGTGATGTCCAGCTTGTGCTCATGTTCTTCATCAGCATTCTCTTCTACTTCGGATCAGAGTTGTGCAGCGAAAGCAGTTTGGAATTGCTTTTGTTTTGTCTTTTTCGGATAGGAGGAGTAAGTTAGTCTTCTGATTTTTATGGAGTAGAGTTGGTGTTCTTGGTTCGGGATTGATCTTGAGGAGATCATTCTGTTGGGTTGTTTTGGTATGGTTTGTTTCTAGAGACATCAACGAAGGATGAGCTGATTGGGAGAGATGAAAGCAGCCCAGGATCGTCAGAAGTGTTTTGTGGATAAGAGACGAAGGAATTTGGATCCTGGAGTCAGAGATTTGATTCTGGGTAAGTTTTCTCCGATCTAAGGAGCTTTAAAATTGAGTAAGACTGAGTAAGTCAGCTCCGAGGTGTTTTGGATCTTTTCTATGTTCTTGTGAGAATTGGTGTTTGATTTTCAAGGTTGAATTGCCAGTTTGGATAATTGGGATTCGATGTGTTTCACGTATCTCTGAGGGAGTACGTGTATGATCTATCTTTGGTTATGGAACCAGCATTTCAGGAGGATGTGATTGTTGAGTCGGACTTGTCTGTAGTCTGATATCCTGTTTAGTTTTGTAGATCTAGTCGGATAAGGAGCTTTTTAGCCTAGTAGTATAGATTGTTTGGATTCTGTAGAGTGAGTATCCCGGTATTTATATTTGGGAAAGTCTGGAAATTCTATCCAGGATTTTCGTCTGGATAATTAGATTTTTTTTGTTTGAATGAATTGGTTGCTATGGTTGTTAGCATATGTTTAATAATATATGCTTATGTTTTAAAATAAAATATTAAGATAGATTATTAAATTACCTTTGCTTTTAAATTTCGGGTACGAAATTTTTTTAAGGGGGAAGGAATGTGATATCCCAGAAATTTGGCAATATAAATTTAATAATCTGTGTTAGAAATTAAATTGATTTGATAATTTTTATAATAAAATTTTGAATTGATCTAATAATCTTCTTTTAATAAATATTTAAATTGGTAAACTTTATTTTTTAAAAGCTAATAAATTGTTTTCTATTTATAATATATATAATTGTATATATTGTAAATAGATAAGCTTTGGTTTGGAATTTAGTAAATGAATCAATTTTCTAAATTTAATTTATTTTTGGTAAATCGGAAATTTGGTTTAAATCTAATATTTAGCTTTTCAAAGCAATTTAATAAACAATTATATGGTTTATACTTAAGGTAAATCTTATTTGTTTTAAAAATATATTTAATTAGCTTAAAAATAAATTTAAATTAGATAAACATAAAAGCTTTGTTTTATTTTATTTTAAGATATTACTTGAAATATATATATAAGAATTTAAAATACAATTTACATATGATCTTAATTTATTGAGTAATAGAAGTAAACTATAATCTCTTTTATAAATTATTTAAAATTGTTTAATTTGTTATTTTAAAATAATAATTATAATACTTAGTTTTTTTATATAAACATAAATAGATTTTTTAGAAATTGGATTTGCTATTTTTAAATTCTTTAATAAGAGTTATACATGTATATATATAACTTGATTTTTAAACTAGGTTTTATAATTTAATTTAATTTTGAATTCAATGTTTTGAAATTTAAAAGAATAAATACATAAAAATATTTGAATAAGCTTCTATTTATATATGTTTGTTTCATTTCTTTTTGATTAAAAAAGGGGAGAGATTAATTTATATACATAAAAAGGAATAAATTAAGATTTAAACGCTTTTATAACCAATTGAATTTAAATTAAAATATACTTAAATTACATGTGTAAGCTTCTTAACACATCTAATTGACATGTGTTAAGCATAGAATAAACATTTTGACAAATGTTAAAACTAAGAAAACAAGTGTCAAAATTAATCTTTTTCATTTTCTTTTATTTTATTTAAATCATTTTGTGTTTATATAAACATTGCCCTTATTCTTATTTTCTTTTTCTATTCTTCTTCTTCAAAACATGAGAATTTTCAGCTGTAAAAATAAAATAAATAAATAAATAAAAAATAAATCTGAAACAATATTTCCCTCTAACCAAAATCAAACAAAAAGTATTTGAAATTACCTCCACATACCAGAATCAAACCTGTAGCTCTTCAAACCATCAACTTGAAATGCAAATCATAAACCAGTAGCCCCTTCAAAACATTAAATGCCTAAAATCAAATTGCAATTCAATTCTGCAAATTCACAGCCTGCATTTTTCTTTCTCTGGAAAACATGCATGCAAATTGTAAATCTGGAAGCATGCATCAGGGAAAGCATTTGCAGTAAAATCAGGATTAAAGTTTACAAAAAAAAGGAAGCAACTCAAAGTTTTGGAAATGGAAACACAATCCAGTTTCAAGCATTTCCATAAATAAGTTTGTTCTGCTCATAAATTACTGGTGAGTAACTTCATTTAAAAAAAAATTAAGTATAAATTTAGTTTCTTGTTTTTATTATGGAGATAAGTGTGTTTGTATGCTATTTTCAAGTTCATTACTGTATATTATGTATGTTTGTAGTTGTGCATGTTCCTATAAATTTACTTTTCTGTACTCAAGTTCCAGATTTAGGAACTGCTTAAAAATATCCACTTCATTTGATTTAATATGTGTTAAGATTTAACATTCAATCAAAATATGGCTGTGAATATTTATTACAGTTTAGAATTTTATTTAATATGAAAAAATTTCTGTAATGTTATCTAGGAATTCAGAAAATACAGAACAATCCTTATATAAGTAAGAATTTGATCATACAGATTCCTTAATTCAAAAGTATAAATTGATTACTTAATCTAATACTTGAATTTTAAAACTAAAATCAGAATATTAAGTTTGAATTTGATTAGGCATTACTGGTTTAATCAAAAATAGAGTTTTGATATGATTTTGTCAATCTGAGTGGTTGGGGTGGCCAGTATCTTTTCTGGTGATGGAATGATGATCAAAGATTCAAGGAAAATTATGGGAGAGAGGATTTAAGCATTGAGGCGATGGGGGTTTTGGATTGAAGTACTTAACCCTAGTTTTCACTATGTATCAGTAAATTGGTCGACACAAACCCTATGAATGATCGAGTTCACCCAAACTGAGGGGATTGATGGTGGGTTGCTTGTCAAAGGTGATGGTGGAAGTTCAGGATCTCTGGTGGCCGGAATCTTGAGTTTGAGGCGATTTCTTGTGTTCGTCATTTTTATAGTTTTGGAGCTCGAAGCTCGATTTTGATTTTTGGTTTCTGCAAGTCGTTTGATGATCGGAATTGTATTGGGGGATGACCGTCGACTTGCGCGTGTGGTCGCGAGGGGTCAGAGTTGGTTGCAATGGTGGTGCAGGTGCATGGTGATCAGGATGTGTCAGTTGTTGTTTTGGGGAAATTGGGTTCTCGAGTTCTGTTCAGGATTATTTCGGGTTAATTCGCGTGTGGCTCGAAGTTTTGGGGTATGGGACTCGAAGCAGTTGTTATGTGGGTTCAGGGGAGAATGGTTGTTGCAAGATTTGTTTAAACCTGTCAGTACGGGAATTTGTAAAACCTGATTACATTTAAATTTGAATAAATTCAAGATGGAAAGATTACTCAAGTTACTTGAGTTGTTTAGCGTTTTTCTCGAGTTAGGTTAGAATTAGGTCCGAGTGAATTATGTTTTGCTCGAGGTAGTTTCGGTTAGGTTAAAATCCTGTTCTATTTTCTAAATTTAAACTGAATTTTAAAAGTATAAAGCGAAGATTTAAATTTTGTTTTAAATCTAATTTTAAATTATGGATTCAAGTTTAATTTGAATCTTAAGCTGGAAATGACTAAGTTATTAAATTCAAATTTGTTTAAAGTACTTTAAAGGGGTTTATTGTTTAAAAATGTTTTTAAAGAAATTTGAATTTGAATTGGAAATTGACATGTAAAGAAATGTTTTAAACAAAATTTAAACTGATTCAAATCTGGATTTGAATCTTTGTGTCAGGACCCGATTCTTCGTCTTCCGAAAATTCGACATCGACACTCACTTTATCGACTGCCGAGGAATCGAACGACGGAAAACCGAACACTGAGGGTTTTTAAAAAGAATTTAAGAAAAGAATTTAAGAAAAGAAGAGAGAAAAAGGTAGAAATTAGGGAAAAGAAAATAGAAAATTTTAAAATAGAAATGAGAGAGAATAGAAAATGGAGGGGAAAGAAAAATAGAACATAATTTTAAATAGAACAAAAAGAGAATAGAGGAAAAAGAAAAACAGAAGAAAATAGGACGGAACAGAAAGAAAACAACAGAACAACAACAGAATCTCACAATTCGCAGCGGAACAACATATAATAATAAATGAATAATCTTTAAACAAAGAACTATACCAGTTATTACATTTTATACATTACATCATATCATCAGAGTGTACAACAACAAACAGTGCAGCGGAAAAAGAAATACTATATAGTAGTAATACGCCATGCCATCCAGCTTGCCTCTAGCAACTCCTGAATATCCAGAATATCCTGATAAACCTTACTCTTGACTGCCCGTGTGGAAATTGGTGGGCACCCAGAGTTTAGGAAGGAAAACAATAAACTCCAAGTCAGTCATGTGACTGGTGTGAGAACTCAAAACAGTTTATTTAACTTTAAAATCAAAATAGAGAGATATTTTTATTTCAATTCGCAATGTTTTTAAAAATGAGACTACCATAAGACCTCCTGCCACACACACAATGCAAACGCAGACTTGGAGAAGATTTCTCCTTATGATAGCCAAACATGCTTGATACGCATTTAAAAAGAACATTTGATATTATTACTAGTGCATAGTGTAGAAAATTCATTTCGAAAGTAGAATATAAATCTTAGCCAGCATAGGTACCATTATATTATGCCTACTAATAGCTACCATATTAGATGGCAGGTTCTACAACTAAAACCGTACAAGTCACGTATTGTTTCTTTGGATTTCCAACAAATGGTCAGGCCAAGAAACTTCCCATTGCCACATGAGAATGCCTCTGGAAAGACATCCCCGAGAACCAAACCGGAACTCTGCCAACACAAGGCCGGGTTACCCCTAGCTGGGTAACTACTGACACGAGCACGCCATTCCCCGATCGTAAACGACCTTTCTCACGAGATCCCGATAGCCAACAACCACAAAGTAATAAATTCGTAGTAACCACATAGGTTAAATATCTGGGCTCCATACCATGATACCACCTCTATCCATAAGGAAATGTACATACCCTAAAGGGTGCTACCCCTCATAACCTTGCCGCATCTTTCCTGTTTTGACCATTTCCGGGGTGTGAGGCTCGACGAAGTCACGTCCACAAAAACATACTTTATACAAAAGCCATGCTTTGGGTCAACAAATGATCAACACAATGATCACTAAGATAGACGATCAAATAAACGATCCTATCACAATAATCAACACAATGATCATTTACAGCAACACTCAGCATGTCACATTACCAAATTGGGAATATATCGCTGATAACTTCAACTATATAACCTCTGAGCTCGTACGTCTCAGAGAAGGGTGTTAAGCTAAAAGAATAAATTCTTCGCCACCAACAGAAATATATTTGAAAGAAATCGGCTTTATATCTCAACTTGTAATGTCAGACACACAATCCATACAAGTCTGTTCCGGGCTCGAACAAAACCGAAGGCACTTACAAAGAAGTCCTTGCAATCCAGATATTCACAATCCTGATCAGATTTCCCATCACTTAGGGAGTCTCTATACCGTTGCAACTCAGTGCAGAGACAATCGATAGGTCATCCTATCGCTCTCGCAAATACCGGGTCTTCAACACCGATCTTCAATGCAATTCACAACGACGTATCACATATTCGGAATGGGTTATACGACCCCATGGTCCTTTCCCGGTTAACCCGAATAGTGAGCGCTTATTTAAAAATAAGTGTAGCATTCACATTCAAACAAATCACATCAATTACCCATTCAAAGGGAAATATTGATAGTCGGTTATTGAACTATCACTGGATATGCACACATCACCAGTTTCCAAATAATTTTCCAAATTATTTATTTTCCAAAATATCTTCACTAGATATATAATTTTCAACACTTCAAAAATAAATCAATATTTATTTTTAAACAAATTCCACTTCCTTTATAAATTCCTTAGTGAATTTATAATTCCAAGATATCAATGAATATTCGATTTCAATTATTCATTTCAATTTTCTTTTCAATTTATCTTCAAAAAGATAAATTCTAAATATCACTTCATATTGGAAAACAATTCCATACTTATTTAATAAGTAATTCACAAATTTTATTTATTTTCAACACTTGGAAAATATTCAATATACTTAAATCAAAATTAAGTACATATTTCATTCTTTAAGGAAATCATTCTCTTAAACATATTTATTTGGGCCAAAACGAATGTTGCGTAAAACATCGTTACGACAACCCAAATTCACTAGTATAGGGATTCGAAATTAAAATAGATATATAAATCCCAATACTATACAAAACATTTCCTTTCGGAAATCATTTACTATAACAACAGTGTTATAGTCCATTATTTCCTTCTATTTCTCGAAAACGTCTATTTCAACAATAAATGTCGAAATCTATGGTTTCGAATCTCAACACAATTAAAACTTCGTTAGATCGTTTTAATTCTATTTCAAATATCACATTCAAAACAATTTCTTTAATATCTTATTCACTATTCAAAAACGTGAATATACTACGTTAACAAATATCATCATTTCCATTCATTTTATTTCAAAGGGTTATTCACTGTCAAAAACGTGAATAAAATTTCATTTATAGGTTTCAACAATTTACTTATCAAAATAAGTTGTTTGCGAATTTATAAGCAACGTTTATAAATTCCATTTCTATTTATTTATAAAAACTTCCTTTTTATAAATTCTTTTATTAACCTATTCCAGTTTATAACTCAATTATAAACTAAAAGTTCATATTATAAGTTAAATACTTATAAAACAATTACTTTACAAAAATCATTCCTTTGAACTTCATAATTATAAATCTTATAACTTATAAGATTCAATTATTTATCCAAATCTATTCTTCAATTTACTTCACAAATTTATAAATCTTACTATTTATAAATTTCATTTATAACTTCACCCTTTATAATTCTATAAATTTCATTCTTTAATGAAATTCATTTTCACTTCATTCAAACACTTATAAAAACTCGTTTTATAATTCAAATGTTTCAACTTAAAGATATCAATTTATAAATCCTTTATAAAATCAATTTATACTATTATTTTAAAACATCTTTAATCTCGTTTATAATTTCATCATTCTCTTGATTTATAAAATAATCAAATTTTATAAATCCTATATTTAAACTCTTTATAATATATTCAAAAATCCCAGTTTAAACTATTTTATAAAATCATAAATTCATATTTCTCAAAAATCAGCTTTTAACTATATTCTCAAAAATCATAATTTATATAACTTTAAAAATTATATCGTTATTTATTTATGATGGATCAATTCCAAAAATAAAGTATATTTTCAAAAATCACTTTAAAATTATTTTAAAATCCCAAAATCTGCGTCCAATGATGCTACACACCAAATAGTCAATCACGACTACAACGATATCATATATCAATATGAAAATCCATCAAATATCAAAATATCTGAAATCAAATAAATACTGTTGAGGAATCCAGTTGGATCCCTCCAACCTGTTTTCCTGCATCCAAAAACATTAGCACAATACCAATTTCGCTCCAGTACGAAATTATCGCGGTATATGTTTTTAATAAATATTATCCGCTTAATAGACGGCGTAATAAGGTCTCATCCGCTAAACAAAAAATGCGGGAAATCAATAACTCCAATATATAAATATGCCAATATATATATTGCTATTATATATAATACCAATTTCACTGTTTATGAAATATTCGCGGTATATGTTTTTAATAAATAACATCCGCTTACTAACGGCGTATAATGTCTATTTTAACAATCAATATATAACAATCATCATTCAAACATGCATTCAAATATTTTAAATCTAACTATTTAAAATAAAATCGAAACTGATTCGATTGAGTGAGAAGTTCTCACCTTGATTTTATATTCCGTTTTAGCGATTTATTTCGAATAAAATTAAACGGACGTTTAATTTTACCCAAAATTCTAACTAACTCCAAATGACTCCAATCCAATTTCATCGCGTAGTGCTCGTCCATACGATTCCAACGCAACTGGTTTCGCGCATTTTCGACCTCGTATGAAAAAGATATGCATATTTGAAGTTTAAACACGATTTTAACTATAATTTACAACATAATTTATAATTTTATAACCTACTTCATGCATCCACCGTCCATCACAGATCCAACGGCCCCCCACCATCTTCCTTCTCACGCGAATGCACAGTTTTAAGGCCGACATCACAACCCATTCAACATCCAACTAGGGTTTCAATTTGCATCCACCTCACTCGACGAAACTCGATCAAACTACCGCCACGCGAAAGCTCTCGACCCAAGCTATGCTCGGCCTGAAGCTCGGCACACTCGGCCCCCATCTGTGCACGTATTTCGAGGCCGACTCTATGGTCTTTGAACGCAATTTTCCATCGATCTACAGCTCCATTTCAAATCATAACCGTTGATCTTGTAGATCTTGATGTGCTCTACATCTTTCTAGTTGAAAGATTCTTGTAAATGTTGATGGATGAAGAGAAAAGAGGAGAAGAAGTTGGGAACACTTCAGCCGTTCATGGGGGCTGGCGGCTAGGGTTTGTTAGGTTTTTATTTTTTTTATTTTTTTTTAATTTGTGAGGGAGAGAGGGCTATTTATAGAATTTTGAACGAACACTATTCATCCGGAAATTCCGAACTCCGATTTACGCGCCGTAACCAGCGTTTCTAGGGTTTACCCCCACATTCCGGACACAATGGAATAGGTTTCGGAAGCTAATTCGGAAGTATGTGCGAGTTATGGCTATAAACGCTCAATTTGAATTAAACCGATTTAAGCGATTTTCTAGGCGTTTTAATTTGTACCGGACAAACCGTAAATCCAATTGACTTGAAATTTGAAACCTTACAATAATATCACATTACGGATCCGATGAAACTGGTTTCGTTGAAATCCGAGACTTTTTGAAAAATGGCTATTTTCACTCGTCAAATTTAAATTAAAAATAAATCGATGCGTTTCGAGCTGCCACGATAAAACGGTAACTCCGATTGACACGAAAATTGAAATCCGGTAATAACTAACTATTACAGATCCAATGGAACTGGTTTCGTTCAATTCTGAGACTGTTCAAAAATTGACTATTTTCACTAGTCGATTTTAATATTAAAATATTCAATTTTCACAATTTAACTTTTAATTCGATTTTAAAAGTTCTAAAATATCATTCTAACTCCAATATGATAAAATAAAATTTTACAAACCATTTTCAATCATATTTAACTCAATTTTCAATTATTTCCATAATTTAACGTATTAAATTATCGATTTAATAATTCAATTAAATCCAATAATTCAAATAAAAATTTATTTGACTTATAAATTCACTTATTAATATTTAAAATTAATTAAATATTCATATTTTAATTTCTAAAAATTCTGGGTCGTTACAATCTTCCCCACTTAAAAGAATTTCGTCCTCGAAATTATCAAGTAAGAAAGTTACAGAATTTATTAACTTTCCAAAATCCATAGTTAAATATCTTACAATACTTTACTAAGTTTTGAAATCATACTTAGTTATCTTTTCAAAAACAACTACTATTGTTTAACTTTCAATTCCAAAATCAAAGTTAAAATTTTCAAAATTTTCCAATTTTCTCAAAAAATTTCTAACGCCTTAAATTTTCGGAAAAATTCGCCATAGTCACCTTTGCGCGGCTCGATCCGAAAAAAAAATGACAGTATATATATCACAAATATACATCTCATCAAGTAATGAGGCATCCCGAAGGGAAAAAAGTGTAAAAGTATGATATTTAATCCGAGATATGTACCTTATATTTTATTAGCGAGCATATACGGCTAATATAGCGCAAAAGCGAGCTCCAAATGCGAAGCAAACGCGATCCGCACCTACTAATCACTCAACAAACAACATGAGAACATGCATATATGAAAATAGTATCGATATACATCATATAGCAACATAATAACTATACATGCTAACATAGCAAATGCAACAAAACAACAAATGCAAACATCAACCAACTATCATTCAACAAATTCATAATCAATATATATTCATTTATATTCTTATTAATATTCAATGAATTGGGTTTTCAATTTAATTCATATACAGTGGATGTTCTTACTAACATTCATTTTCAATTTGCTTATATTCACTAATTCATATTCAAGTTGGTTCACTTCCAATTCAAATTCAATTCTATTTAAGATTCACTTAACTTCCAATCGAATTTCAATTACTTTAGCTTCCAATTTTATTAATTACTTAATGAATTACATATAATCAATCAACAATCAACTAACAATCATATAACAATCAATGTATATTAATTACAACCAAATTCCTTTGCTTATATTCATTCAATTTGATTTAACACCTTTACTTGTCAATTGGTTTAATTTAATTGATTTTCATTCAGTTATTCAACTTTCTAATAACATTAGATTTTAATGAATTAACACTTATATTCATTTATTCAATATCAATTTTATTCACATTCATTTGATTAACATTTAATCCATTTATAAACATCACTTGTTTTTACATAACTTAAATTCCTAAATATATCCATATAGTTTCACTTCTTATATATATAAGTTTATTTCACAATTGTAAATCACTTTAATTATAATTCAATTCTTATAATCCATTTTACTTATACAATTCCTTTATTTAGATTATTCAAACAACTAAACAATCAGCTTATATACACTTTAATAATTCTGAAAAATTATTCCTTTATATACAAAATATAATCAAGGTAAAATTATTTCATTTACCCAATTTAAAACAATATTATGTCGGTTTATCTTGTTTAAGAGTTTAGAAACTCCTATCTACGATAGTTAGCTAGACTACATCGACTGGAATCTATAAACAATCAACCGATAAGTCAACACAATATAAAACAATTTTTATATTCACTAACAAATACGCTCTCATAGCTATTATTACACTCAAATTCATTCTAGAGTACTACTGACTCTATCTCTAATGAATAATACCCAACAGAACCATGGTTGTCGCTTAACCATAAGCTCTGATACCACATTGTCAGGACCCGATTCTTCGTCTTCCGAAAATTCGACATCGACACTCACTTTATCGACTGCCGAGGAATCGAACGACGGAAAACCGAACACTGAGGGTTTTTAAAAAGAATTTAAGAAAAGAATTTAAGAAAAGAAGAGAGAAAAAGGTAGAAATTAGGGAAAAGAAAATAGAAAATTTTAAAATAGAAATTAGAGAGAATAGAAAATGGAGGGGAAAGAAAAATAGAACATAATTTTAAAATAGAACAAAAAGAGAATAGAGGAAAAAGAAAAACAGAAGAAAATAGGACGGAACAGAAAGAAAACAACAGAACAACAACAGAATCTCACAATTCGCAGCGGAACAACATATAATAATAAATGAATAATCTTTAAACAAAGAACTATATCAGTTATTACATTTTATACATTACATCATATCATCAGAGTGTACAACAACAAACAGTGCAGCGGAAAAAGAAATACTATATAGTAGTAATACGCCATGCCATCCAGCTTGCCTCCAGCAACTCCTGAATATCCAGAATATCCTGATAAACCTTACTCTTGACTGCCCGTGTGGAAATTGGTGGGCACCCAGAGTTTAGGAAGGAAAACAATAAACTCCAAGTCAGTCATGTGACTGGTGTGAGAACTCAAAACAGTTTATTTAACTTTAAAATCAAAATAGAGAGATATTTTTATTTCAATTCGCAATGCTTTTAAAAATGAGACTACCATAAGACCTCCTGCCACACACACAATGCAAACGCAGACTTGGAGAAGATTTCTCCTTATGATAGCCAAACATGCTTGATACGCATTTAAAAAGAACATTTGATATTATTACTAGTGCATAGTGTAGAAAATTCATTTCGAAAGTAGAATATAAATCTTAGCCAGCATAGGTACCATTATATTATGCCTACTAATAGCTACCATATTAGATGGCAGGTTCTACAACTAAAACCGTACAAGTCACGTATTGTTTCTTTGGATTTCCAACAAATGGTCAGGCCAAGGAACATCCCATTGCCACATGAGAATGCCTCTGGAAAGACATCCCCGAGAACCAAACCGGAACTCTGCCAACACAAGGCTGGGTTACCCCTAGCTGGGTAACTACTGACACGAGCACGCCATTCCCCGATCGTAAACGACCTTTCTCACGGGATCCCGATAGCCAACAACCACAAAGTAATAAATTCGTAGTAACCACATAGGTTAAATATCTGGGCTCCATACCATGATACCACCTCTATCCAGAAGGAAATGTACATACCCTAAAGGGTGCTACCCCTCATAACCTTGCCGCATCTTTCCTGTTTTGACCATTTCCGGGGTGTGAGGCTCGACGAAGTCACGTCCACAAAAACATACTTTATACAAAAGCCATGCTTTGGGTCAACAAATGATCAACACAATGATCACTAAGATAGACGATCAAATAAACGATCCTATCACAATAATCAACACAATGATCATTTACAGCAACACTCAGCATGTCACATTACCAAATTGGGAATATATCGCTGATAACTTCAACTATATAACCTCTGAGCTCGTACGTCTCAGAGAAGGGTGTTAAGCTAAAAGAATAAATTCTTCGCCACCAACAGAAATATATTTGAAAGAAATCGGATTTATATCTCAACTTGTAATGTCAGACACACAATCCATACAAGTCTGTTCCGGGCTCGAACAAAACCGAAGGCACTTACAAAGAAGTCCTTGCAATCCGGATATTCACAATCCTGATCAGATTTCGCATCACTTAGGGAGTCTCTATACCGTTGCAACTCAGTGCAGAGACAATCGATAGGTCATCCTATCGCTCTCGCAAATACCGGGTCTTCAACACCGATCTTCAATGCAATTCACAACGACGTATCACATATTCGGAATGGGTTATACGACCCCATGGTCCTTTCCCGGTTAACCCGAATAGTGAGCGCTTATTTAAAAATAAGTGTAGCATTCACATTCAAACAAATCACATCAATTACCCATTCAAAGGGAAATATTGATAGTCGGTTATTGAACTATCACTGGATATGCACACATCACCAGTTTCCAAATAATTTTCCAAATTATTTATTTTCCAAAATATCTTCACTAGATATATAATTTTCAACACTTCAAAAATAAATCAATATTTATTTTTAAACAAATTCCACTTCCTTTATAAATTCCTTAGTGAATTTATAATTCCAAGATATCAATGAATATTCGATTTCAATTATTCATTTCAATTTTCTTTTCAATTTATCTTCAAAAAGATAAATTCTAAATATCACTTCATATTGGAAAACAATTCCATACTTATTTAATAAGTAATTCACAAATTTTATTTATTTTCAACACTTGGAAAATATTCAATATACTTAAATCAAAATTAAGTACATATTTCATTCTTTAAGGAAATCATTCTCTTAAACATATTTATTTGGGCCAAAACGAATGTTGCGTAAAACATCGTTACGACAACCCAAATTCACTAGTATAGGGATTCGAAATTAAAATAGATATATAAATCCCAATACTATACAAAACATTTCCTTTCGGAAATCATTTACTATAACAACAGTGTTATAGTCCATTATTTCCTTCTATTTCTCGAAAACGTCTATTTCAACAATAAATGTCGAAATCTATGGTTTCGAATCTCAACACAATTAAAACTTCGTTAGATCGTTTTAATTCTATTTCAAATATCACATTCAAAACAATTTCTTTAATATCTTATTCACTATTCAAAAACGTGAATATACTACGTTAACAAATATCATCATTTCCATTCATTTTATTTCAAAGGGTTATTCACTGTCAAAAACGTGAATAAAATTTCATTTATAGGTTTCAACAATTTACTTATCAAAATAAGTTGTTTGCGAATTTATAAGCAACGTTTATAAATTCCATTTCTATTTATTTATAAAAAATTCCTTTTTATAAATTCTTTTATTAACCTATTCCAGTTTATAACTCAATTATAAACTAAAAGTTCATATTATAAGTTAAATACTTATAAAACAATTACTTTACAAAAATCATTCCTTTGAACTTCATAATTATAAATCTTATAACTTATAAGATTCAATTATTTATCCAAATCTATTCTTCAATTTACTTCACACATTTATAAATCTGACTATTTATAAATTTCATTTATAACTTCACCCTTTATAATTCTATAAATTTCATTCTTTAATGAAATTCATTTTCACTTCATTCAAACACTTATAAAAACTCGTTTTATAATTCAAATGTTTCAACTTATAAATATCAATTTATAAATCCTTTATAAAATCAATTTATACTATTATTTTAAAACATCTTTAATCTCCTTTATAATTTCATCATTCTCTTGATTTATAAAATAATCAAATTTTATAAATCCTATATTTAAACTCTTTATAATATATTCAAAAATCCCTGTTTAAACTATTTTATAAAATCATAAATTCATATTTCTCAAAAATCAGCTTTTAACTATATTCTCAAAAATCATAATTTTTATAACTTTAAAAATTATATCGTTATTTATTTATGATGGATCAATTCCAAAAATAAAGTATATTTTCAAAAATCACTTTAAAATTATTTTAAAATCCCAAAATCTGGGTCCAATGATGCTACACACCAAATAGTCAATCACGACTACAACGATATCATACATCAATATGAAAATCCATCAAATATCAAAATATCTGAAATCAAATAAATACTGTTGAGGAATCCAGTTGGATCCCTCCAACCTGTTTTCCTGCATCCAAAAACATTAGCACAATACCAATTTCGCTCCAGTACGAAATTATCGCGGTATATGTTTTTAATAAATATTATCCGCTTAATAGACGGCGTAATAGGGTCTCATCCGCTAAACAAAAAATGCGGGAAATCAATAACTCCAATATATACATATGCCAATATATATATTGCTATTATATATAATACCAATTTCACTGTTTATGAAATATTCGCGGTATATGTTTTTAATAAATAACATCCGCTTACTAACGGCGTATAATGTCTATTTTAACAATCAATATATAACAATCATCATTCAAACATGCATTCAAATATTTTAAATCTAACTATTTAAAATAAAATCGAAACTGATTCGATTGAGTGAGAAGTTCTCACCTTGATTTTATATTCCGTTTTAGCGATTTATTTCGAATAAAATTAAACGGACGTTTAATTTTACCCAAAATTCTCACTAACTCCAAACGACTCCAATCCAATTTCATCGCGTAGTGCTCGTCCATACGATTCCAACGCAACTGGTTTCGCGTATTTTCTACCTCGTATGAAAAAGATATGCATATTTGAAGTTTAAACACGATTTTAACTATAATTTACAACATAATTTATAATTTTATAACCTACTTCATGCATCCACCGTCCATCACAGATCCAACGCCCCCCCCACCATCTTCCTTCTCACGCGAATGCACAGTTTTAAGGCCGACATCACAACCCATTCAACATCCAACTAGGGTTTCAATTTGCATCCACCTCACTCGACGAAACTCGATCAAACTACCGCCACGCGAAAGCTCTCGACCCAAGCTATGCTCGGCCTGAAGCTCGGCACACTCGGCCCCCATCTGTGCACGTATTTCGAGGCCGACTCTATGGTCTTTGAACATAATTTTCCATCGATCTACAGCTCCGTTTCAAATCATAACCGTTGATCTTGTAGATCTTGATGTGCTCTACATCTTTCTAGTTGAAAGATTCTTGTAAATGTTGATGGATGAAGAGAAAAGAGGAGAAGAAGTTGGGAACACTTCAGCCGTTCATGGGGGCTGGCGGCTAGGGTTTGTTAGGTTTTTATTTTTTTATTTTTTTTTAATTTGTGAGGGAGAGAGGGCTATTTATAGAATTTTGAACGAACACTATTCATCCGGAAATTCCGAACTCCGATTTACGCGCCGTAACCAGCGTTTCTAGGGTTTACCCCGCGTTCCGGACACAATGGAACATGTTTCGGAAGCTAATTCGGAAGTATGTGCGAGTTATGGCTATAAACGCTCAATTTGAATTAAACCGATTTAAGCGATTTTCTAGGCGTTTTAATTTGTACCGGACAAAACGTAAATCCAATTGATTTGAAATTTGAAACCTTACAATAATATCACATTACGGATCCGATGAAACTGGTTTCGTCGAAATCCGATACTTTTTGAAAAATGGCTATTTTCACTCGTCAAATTTAAATTAAAAATAAATCGATGCGTTTCGAGCTGCCACGATCAAACGGTAACTCCGATTGACACGAAAATTGAAATCCGGTAATAGCTAACTATTACGGATCCAATGGAACTGGTTTCGTTCAATTCTGAGACGGTTCAAAAATTGACTATTTTCACTAGTCGATTTTAATATTAAAATATTCAATTTTCACAATTTAACTTTTAATTCGATTTTAAAAGTTCTAAAATATCATTCTAACTCCAATATGATAAAATAAAATTTTACAAACCATTTTCAATCATATTTAACTCAATTTTCAATTATTTCCATAATTTAACGTATTAAATTATCGATTTAATAATTCAATTAAATCCAATAATTCAAATAAAAATTTATTTGACTTATAAATTCACTTATTAATATTTAAAATTAATTAAATATTCATATTTTAATTTCTAAAAATTCTGGGTCGTTACACTTTGTTTCAAAATAAATTTAAATTTTATAAATTTAAGTGTTTTAACAAAATTTGAATGATAAAGTAAAAATTTAAATGGTTTGAATTTAAAATGGAAATTTGTTTTAAACTCTTGTAAAATTTCTTTTATAAGAAAAGTATTATTTATCATGTAAATTTAAAGGTTTTAAATAGACTTTAAAACTTGTTGAAGTTAAATTATAATTTAATGATTTGTTATGCATTTAATTATTAGGTTAATTAAATGGATAATTAATTTATCTAATAAATTAATGGAATGAATAATTACTTAAAGTAATTAAGGGTTTAATCTTAAAAGTCTAAGATTAATTATTCTTAGGATAATTAACTTGTAATTTAAGAATGATTAATTAATAAGATTAGATTTTAAGTAATGATTAATAATTAATTAATCAAGTAATAAAGGATTAATTAAGTTACGGTTAACACTTAATTAATTAAATAATTAGGGGTTAATTAATGGGTTATTAATGATTAATTAAATTGTAATTAATAATGATTAAAATAAGTTAATTACTTTAGAAAAATAATTAATGAATTGTTAATAGTTAATAAAGGTTATTAATTAAGGATTATTTAAATAATTAATTTATGTGATTAATTTTTAATAATTAATTAGATTAATTAATTTAAAGATAATCATTTGTGTAAATTGTTAAGTATAATTACTTATGGAAGTAATTAAGGAATTAATTACTAATTGTAATTAATTGAGTTTAAATTTGATTAGATTAAGTTAATTAATTCAGTTTAATTAATTTAGAATAACCATTAGATGATTGTGAAGTATAATTACTTAATGTAATTAAATGGAGAAATTACTTAGGAAAGTAATTTATGGGTGATTACTGTATGTAATTAATTGGAGGTGATTTGTTGATGAAAGTAATTTGAGTATAATTACTTTATGAATTAATCAATGGATTAATTAGAAATAATTAATTAATGAGTAATTAATTTATTTTGTGAAGTAAATAAGGGAAGTTAATTACTGAATGAAGTTAATCAAGGGTGATTAACAATTATCGATTAAATAAAGATTAATTACTAATGCAATTAATTTAAATAGAAATGTAATTAATATAATTAGAAATCATTAATTATTATAATTAATGATGTAATTAAGAATATATTAATTTAGAAATAATTAATAAATGAAGGGATTAATTAATGTAATTAATTATGGATCAATATAATTAATTTTAGATAATTAATAAAGGAAGTAATTAAAGATTAATTACTGTATTTGGTTGAGTATAATTAATTTGAGAAATTAATTAGTGGATAGTTACTTGGATGTAATTAAAGGTTAATTAATACAGAATGATTAATTTAAAATGAATAATTGATTGATGATTAATTAATCGATTGATAATTAATTAATAGTGATATAAGAAAGTTTGGTAATAATGAAGTAATAAATTTAATTTACTTTAAATTAATTAGAAACGATGTAATTAATTTAATTCATTTTAAATTAATTATATTTGGTGTGGTTATTAATCATTGCTTATATGAATGAATGATATTGTTTGCCTTGAATGGTTTGAATCTCAGATATGAGATAAGAAGTGTTGAGTGATATGGATGCATTGGTTGCATTGTGATGATGATTTGGATTATCTTTTAATGATAATATAGATTATCTATTGTGATGATAATGTTGATTATCTATTGTGAATCAGTGAATTATCTATTGGTATGTGTATAGATAATTGAATTGTTTTAAACCTTTAAAACAACTTGGCCTTAAAAGATACGCTTTGGATTTCGATGAGACCGGGATCGGGTTTCCATATTTAGATATCCGAAAACCACATCGATCCAAATCAACGATAGGTCGTGAATCTTATGTGAAGAGTGAAGACTTTAGGTGTAAGAACTATTCGTTAGTATAACTCTGAGTGTGATTCCGAGATGAGTTTGACGGAGTAGTACTTTCAGATTCGAGATAAAGATTCAGAGTGCAAGGGTTATCGTCGTTAACTCTGAGGGTGATTCCTAAATGAGTGTAACGAGATAATGCCTTCGGTTTCGTTCGAACTCGGAACGAACTTGTATGGATTGAATGCTTTAAGAACATCGTCAGGTGGAAGATGAGCATTCTAAGTGATGTGTTCACTAAAGGTAATCGTAACCTCAATCCTCATCAACTGGGAATGGCTAAAACAGGGGAGGTGCAGCAAGGCTAAGTGGGTCATGTCCAAGTAGGACGAGATTTCCCCCTGTCTAGAGGTCCCTTTCTTTTCGATTTAGTGGGCGGTTGGAATTGCGCACCAACTGTGGGGTTGTCTTGTTCTGAACTGTTCAGTAAGAAATGGTTTCAGCTTTGTGTTGCAGGAGACTGGGAGTGATCCTCGGTACGGTGATCTAGTCCACGTACTGTGACGGGTAGTACCCCGCTAGCCTTGCTATTGTATGGAATCCAAAATCCAATAAGTGCCGACGATTTTGATTATATTACCCACTATTGTGGCTAGTGGCTGGAATTTAATAGAGGTAACAATTTCGGCTATTTCATATTTACTTAAAAACCCTAGACCTACTATAATATCACTAGATTTCCTATCAAATGTTTTGGTTCGCGTAAGGTAAAAACTTTTCCATGTTTATGTGTGGAAAGTCTTATGTGATATCCTTTCTTTCAAAGAATTTTTCAAAGTTAAGCAACTTTAACTTGTTACTCACACCAGACCCTTGTCTGACCCAGAGTTTATCTTCTGTTTTCTTAAACTCTTGGGTACTTAAATTTTTACGAGTAGCCAAGGGATTCATGTTAGCTTTGACGAATATTGAAGGAGTAAGGCTTCTGCGTTGTAGATATGTAGATTCCGCTCTGTGTTCTCTGTGTTGTGTTTGTATTAAGTTGTAAATACTAGACAGGTGTTTATAACTGTCTAGTATGTGATGTATATGCTATGTATCGCTGATTGGTGTTGTATAATATGTAATACTTATGTTATTAATATAATTTATTCGTTCCGCTGTTTACATTCTGATGTATTGTTTCTTCTTTCTTCTCTTTCTTTCTCTTTTCTATCCCTTTCTTTCTTATTAATGATGCTTCATTCTATGGAGATGAATGGCGGGTCGTTACAAATTTTCTGTTCTAATTTTAGATAATGTTTACTTCAGTTTTACTCAATTTTGATGAATGAATTATAATGAGAGAAGTTGATATATATAGAAGAAGTGTACAGGGTGATTTTTTTTCTTTGTTTGATTAAACAATATTTTGGCTGATAGATTTTTTTTCCTTTTATTTATTGACTATGCAGATTTTTCCTACTTGGTGGCTGATGAGATATTGCATTAGTTACTTTGTCCTGTTTTATAAGCTTTTACTTATTCTTTTATTTGTTTGTACATAGATACTTAGATATTTTTTCTTTTATTTGTTCATATCTATTCTTTGTTTGATTTTCCTTGCATTGCATATGAATTTACAAAGCATATCTGTCTTTTTTCATGCTTTATGTTTATTTATTTTTTCATTTCTTTTGTTAGCTTCATAGATAGTTATATCTTCTTTTGTCTTACTTTCTTAGATTTTTTTTCCTTCATTTTGCCTATTTTCTTGTCTTATGGCTCTATAATATAAATAAATTTCTATAGTTAATATGTTGTTAGAATTTATTCTAGTTTAATCACTTTATATTTTAATTTATCTTATATATATCTCTTTCTATTTCTAATTTTAATATTTATTTTCAACTTTAATATTCATTGTCTTATTTTACATTTGAATTCCAATATATATATATATATATATATATATATAACTTTTAAAGGAATCGTTTTCAAAACTTACTGCTTTAATAAAATAGACACACATATGATATATTATAAAATATAGAATTTAAATTTAAACGTCCTTTGAAAATTATTTTATATCAATTTCAAAATATAACTTCCAAAAGATTCATTTTGTATAAATAAAGGCATATCTAATTTAATCATATCCAAAAAATCTAGTTACAAATTTATTTTCTAAGATATTTAAATTTACATCCAAATTTCAAATTTTATTTTCAATCTATTTTATATACATATTTATTTTCAAACATCCAGATTAATTCAATTAATTCATAATTCAACTAAAATCTTATATTAATTACCAATTAATTTCGCCATTTCTTATTCAAAAATATCAATTTAAACTTAGTAAAAATCCGAGATCGTTACACACTCAATATTCAAACATAATTTTCATTTAATTTCGACTTTTTATTCAATAATTTCTCATTTTTACCATATATTTTTCTTCTGTTCTTGGCTGTAAACATTGTGTGACGACATGCGTTCTCGACCCTCAGAAATTAACACTAATACATCCTCAGTATTCACGTGTCATAAATCTAAGTGTCGAAGAGGTAAATTATCATAATGTAAAAGAAAATAAAGATAGAACAGAATCTTACGTGAATGGAATAACATATATTATATCAACGTGTAGATATATAACGTTACGGTAGAAATTTTAAATACATTTATCAGAGTCTATCTTATGAATTAGCATGGACTATTGTAAACCTATGTCCTTATAAATAGTAAATACAATTAGTAAACTAATGCAATGGAAATAGAAAAAGAGAACTATCTATAGGAATATATTCATCTCAAGACTTCAAGCTCCATCGTAAGGCTCCAAGTCAAACCTGACTACTTGATTGTTCGAAAAAATAAGGCATCGAGAGTTTAAGGGAAATGAAAATAAACTCTGGGTCAGTCATGGAATGGTGTGAGAAACTAAAAATATAGATATTTGAAAACCAAAAGGTATCTCATAAGACCACGTCACACATAAACACGGAATGGATTTTTACCTTATGATAACCAAAATCTTTACAATGCAAAATCTGGTATTATTATTTTTAGTGACATTCTTTTGAAAACACTTTTCAACTAAACTTATAAATCATAGCCGAAATTGTTACATTATTCAATTCTAGCATAATAGGTTCTACAATCAAATTTGAAGGCACTTACTGGAAAATGGATTTCCATACAATATCAGGTAAGAAATTACCTTCCATATAGTACATCTCTAGAGGGATGTACCAAGGATCAACACCTTTGAAACTTGCACCTCACAAGTCCTGCCTACTTGCAGATCCATTTGGTGGTGGATAGAACCGATTATAACATCACCTCAATCGTTTCCGACCTATCCGAGAGCTCTTATAGCATACCCTAATGGTTGCAAACCAAATAGCCTTACGACATGCCATGTTTAAGCCATTTTCGAGTGATGAGGCCCACGGTACTGATTACCTTTCACCTAACGCATTCTACTTTGAATGCCACATTGCCAATACCATCACACACTATTGATTTCCATTAATGTACAACCTTTGAGCTCGTATGTCTCAGAGAAGGGCGTACTTCCTACACCACTAAATAGATGTATGTTTGTAAAAATCAATGTACGTGCATTTTAGAAATGTAATGTCAAACATTCGTCCATACAAGATGTTCAGGAACATGACAAACTGAAGGAACTATCCTACTATATCCTATCGGGACTCACCCTGGGATTAGTAGCACACACCCTTGCATCGAAGATCATATGAAGATACTACTACCACATATAAATGATATGGGGAATTTCCCCATGGGTCAGTGACAAGCAGCCCAACATTCCATCTTCTAATTTATTATCATTCCAAGTCTTCAATTTGAACTCATAAATTGGTTCAAAGTGATTTTTGAATAGGAATCACTCAAATTCGATTCTGGTTCCTTTGAACCAATCATTGATAAAAAAATATTAAGTAAATAGGTGCTTATCATTTGATTAATTGCTTTCTATTTATCAAAAAATATGTTCAAGTGATATATATCTTTTAAATATTTCCTTCTGGTATATACGAAATCATTAAACCTCTCTTTATCTTTGGAAATACTAAATCAAAATAATTTCTCATAAAGCACATTGTCAAACCTTATTAAGTAAAAAGGGTCGATAGAAATTATAATAATTCTACTCAATATCAATTTTTGTATTCAACCTGCACTATCCATCGAATAATGGTAAAATCACATTAAAATTCACATGGATAGTATGGGTTCCCTCCTTGGAATTTAATACAAAGTATAAGAAGATTATTTCTAAACAATCCAAGTTTTATTAAATTTGAAAAAATTAAATCTTTTATACTTGCCTCACCTTATCTATCCCTTGCCCAGAAAGAGGCTAGGTGAGACATGGCATTGATTGCTCCTGAACATCTCCTTAGTTTAAGAACCTCTGTATGGATCTCATGAATAGAAAAAATCCAGTCTACTCATAGGCTTTTAGAGCCAAGATTAAATCATTTAATTATAACAGCTTTTCTTTAAACCGTTTATTTGAATTCTTTAAAATAAATTATGAAACCTCAACATTATCTTTAAAATACATAATTATTCATTTGAAACATTTGTAAAAGATTTGGAAAAGAATACTTAAGTTTAAAATGATATTTCAAAAGTTATCAAAAGTGCTGCAAATAGTGTTGCGAATAGTGTTTTTAAGGCTTATTTGATCAAAACAACTTTTCGATAATTTAAAAATCTATTTATATAACTTAAATCTCTTTTAAAACATTTAACATATTTATAGAATTTTATTCCATATTTTTAACGAAATAAAAATATCAATTTTTAAAAATTTATCACTTTGGTTTCCGAATTGCCAAAGCATGATTACTTCGAAAACTTGATTTGCTCGTATTTCAAAATCTACTAAATGAAATCCCATTTTTTATTTTGTTTGAAAACTATAATTATAAGATTTTGAAAAAAGTCTTATTTCTAATAATTTCGACTCCAAATCCATCGTATAATTCGATTTAACTTTCTACGGCACGAAGTCGAGAACTTACCGTTATGCGATGCGCCTATTTTAACTAAATTTTCAAGTTCTTTTCAAACTTTTTCGAAATACCTTTAAATGTTTACAAAAAATTCTAAATTATTTTAAACCATCTTAAAAAGGTTTAACAATCTCATATACACCAATTATTTATGAAAGGAAGTTATTTCCTTTGTGATATTCGACGTGTATTAAACGTGAAATGTAGCGACCCCCCATTCCGTACCTTTTGAGTCGAAAATAAACCCCACTTGCCCAACCCAAATTGTATGAAAGGGAAAATAACTAAGGGAAAGAAAAGATAGAAGGATAAATAGAAACAACACATAGAATCTCACAAATCGCAGCGGAACAAAAATATAATATGTAATAACATATCTTTGTACACAAGAAACTGTAACTATTAATATACATATCATTATCAGAGTACAACAATCAGCAAATAAATAAGGATAGTTATAATAACTTGTCCTCACAAGTACTGAATAACAGCATACACACACATCGGAATATAATCAAGTACGTGTAATACGCCTAAGACACCTCCAGCTCATCTCCTAAACTCCATAGCATTCTAACTTGAATCTGCAATACACGGTCTAACCCGGGTATTACAATAATACCCGAGTCAGTCTAGAAAACCTTCATGAGTAAACATACTCAATTTGAATTATTACTGTTATCAAAATCCTTTGAAAACAAAGGTATCTAGTAAGACCACAACACACATAAACACGACGGGTTTTACCTTACGATAACCAAAATATTTTATATCAAAACCATCTGATATTATAACAGTGTCTATAGAAAATAAACCATAAAATAGCTAAAATGCTTGCATCTCACGTTTCAGCATAGTTAGGCACAATCAAAACTGTACAGGCTCGTAGTGGATATAGGATTCCATACGATGACTGGGCTATTGAGGTACCGTCCATCACAATACACCTCTAGAAAAATGTACCGAGATCGTACCTAATGATCCCTGCCAATACAGAACCGACATACCCCTTACTGAATAGTACCGAATATGTTATCACCCCGGGAGTTCCCACCTTAATCGAGCGTTCTCTTTTTCATGCATAACCATATACATAATTTTAATATATCCAAGGGTATCTAGAAAAGTGATGACATATCTTACTTGGGTGCAACCCACTTAGCCCTGTTGAATCTTCCATGTTTTAGTCATTCTCAATTGATGAGGTTTAAGGCTATATTTTACCTTTAGAATAGCATTCGTACTTGGAATGCTAACATTACCTTCCAAACCACGATGCAAATGATAGCATTCTTCCATACAAGTTGTTATGGGTCCGAACAAACTGAATCTCCTTCAAGGTCACCATCTCCTTTATCTTCGGGATATCATAATTCATAACGCACAAATCAAATCGAAGTGGTTTTCAAATAATTAAATCCGATCCCGGTCTCTTCAAAACGATTAACAATTTTGGCTAGATTTAATAGTCGGTTATTTAACTATCAAATTTCACACATAAGCAGTCACTAGGCCCAATTTTTAATCTTCTCAAAATACTCATTTCAAATGTCTTTACATAGATATATATTCAAATCTCTTCCAGTATTCCAACGTTTGAAAACAAATTCAAATCCTTATATCCTTAATGGGATATTTTCAAATCGTATTAACACATAGAAATATTTTTGTATAACCTTCCCATAGTCGAACATTCTTAAATCATTTTGATCCAATACTTAGAAGAAATATTTATAAATATATTTTCAAAAATCACTTACTACTCAACACTTATGAAATATTTATATCTTATCGATTTTATTGGTATATTCACAAACGAGGAAATCTCCCTTTTTATTCCAACTTCGTAAAACCATTTACAACCCTTTTGGAAAGTCACAAATCTCTGGAATTTTCATAATCCCTTCTACAATTTCCAAAATGAATTTTTCTCATTTAAAATCTCATTCACCAATTTATAATTTATTTTATGAATTCATATTCATTTTTGAAGTTCACTTATCTAACCATTTCGAAAATCCTGTTATAAGATTTCTCTTATAAAAATCATAACCGTTAAATATACCCCGTTACAAATCTCATGAGGATTTATAAATAAATTTCAATCATTTCAAAACTATATATATATGTTAAGTATTTTTAAATAATAGTTTTTTTAAAACAAGTTTAAGTAATTATTTAAATATCAAAAGTCTTTAAATAAAACATCGATAACTCAATTCCAACTCATTTTTAAATAAAACTAATTGATTTTCAAAGCTGATTTTAAAAATTAAGATTTATTTCAATTTATATTAGATATTTGAAGATCCACTTCTCGAATATTTGAATAATAAACCAACTTAAATTTATGTAGTTAATAAATAAAAAATTCCTTTTCAAACAAAACTCAACTTCTCGATAAAAATATATTTTAAAATTTCCAATAACTAATTTCAATTTGTAATTCTCTCTCGATTCATAACACATTGATTTCATTTCGATTCCCTAACCATTCTCACATTTCAAAAATATTACTTTAAATCCACTTTTCAAATTTCCTTATAATTTTTTTTAAATCTCTATTTAAAATATTTTACAAATATTAAGTACAAACCCAAAATCAAATTATTGTTTTATCCAAATCAATTTCTTTTGAAATAATCCATTTTTCGATATAAATATATTTATACTCAAAATCTCCTTTTAATTCCTTCAAATTCAAAATTAATATTTATAGTATTAGAAATATCAAAATTAAGGCCAGTGCTACTATAGCATCTGATAATTCAAATCACCACATAATCTATATCAGATCATTCACACAAATCATATATCACTATATATGAAATTAAAATCAATATTTTTAAAGAATCCAGTTGGATCTTTCCAACCTATTATTTTGCATCCACAGATGTTATATAACATAAAATGCCAATCTCGCTTTAAGGCGGGATATCACGATAATATAGGGTCATCCGATATTATGAAAGGTGCATAGTGTCTTATATGCTCCAACCACAGGAATATATCAAACTAGTAGTGTGTGTATGTGTGCGTGTGTATATATTACCATATATAATATAATATTCAACTGACAATAATATATCAATTCAACCCATCATCCAATAATTAATCTTAATTATTATAAATTAAAGTCAGTAAATCCAAATGAGTGTGATTTACTCACCGAAATTTCATGTTACTGCTTCCGTGTTCTACTTTAATTAAAATTAACAGGCATTTAATTTTAATTAAAATTCCTCTTAACTCCAACTTATTCCATTCTACTCCATAATAAAGATAATGTTCATATGAATACATTGCAACTCATCGTGCTCGATTTCGACCTCGTATGAATTGGTTATCGATTTTATAAGCATTCGATTTAATAACAAAATTTAAATTTTATATTACAGTAACCAATGACCTAATTACCAAGATTATCTCCTTTCTCTCACACGAATGCCTTGGCCGAATTCGCGACCTCCCCTCACTACAGCTAACCCCCTCGCGCTATCGCCCACTGCTCGTTCCACCGTGCCACCATCCCTATGTATGTGCGCCCACGCGAGCAACCTAGTACTCAAAAACGCGTCACTCTATGCACCTAAATTTTCGATGATTGCTGCTCCGCCTAGCCCTCCCTCTTGTTGCCAACGTGCGTAGGAATCGACAACAGTGTGTGGTTGTAGGTGGCACGAGACCAAAGGGAATTCCGACTCGATCGCGTGATTGATTTTCTTTTTTTTTTCTTTTTCAAATTGATTTCGAACTAAAAGAAAGTGAAAGCGAAACTTATGATTTTAAGTGGAAGAGGCGACTGTGTTCAAATAGTAGGTTGACGCGAATATGTGGTATGGTGCTCGAGAGATAGTAGGGTTTGACTTTGAAATTTTAAATATTAATAAATTTTCAAAATACCTCGTTTATGATAACTTAAAATTTTAAACTCCCATCAAGGCGTGCTACCTGGCATTCCTAATGTTATACCCCTATTTCGAACGCAATGGAACAAATCTCGAGGTCTAATTCGATCGTATGGAGAAGATAGCTTTTTGAACCTAATTAAAATATTAAATTTTCAATGTTTATTTCAATGCGTTTCTATCCCGTACGACCAAACGGTAACTCCAAACGTTACGACATTTGAGATCAAATAATAGTGCATTATTATGGATCAAATGGAGTGGGTTTCGTTGAATTTCGAGATTGTTCCCCTGATTGCTATCTTAACATAACGATTAAAGCGACAATTTCAAAAATTGATGAAATTTTGCCCTTTGAATTAATTAGAGAAGAGTATTTTGAGTGAGTCTGAATGAGAAATAAGAATATCAAAAGTCTATTACTCTTATATATATAAAATAGAATATATATGAAGAAAATTTAAAATGGGAAATTTAGAAAAGTTCTAAATGAATTTAGACTACATATTCCTAACAAAGATCCAATAGGATTTTTTTTTGAAATTTACCCTTTTATCCCGCTTTCAACTGGCCTATTTTCTTCAATGGTATCAGAGTCCTATTTATGCATTCTAAATTAGTCATATTATGGCTAACTAATTAAGCTTGATCACTTGGTATAGTGTCTAGAAAGATAATGTCCACGACTGGATCAGGTAATCAAGTACCCTATCCTACTTGGTTACCATGCTGGCCTAAAAGGTGAAGTGAGTCCAAATGTTTCATTTAATAGAAAAGGCACAAATTTGAACTGGGCATCGGGCTAATTTTCAAAATTGTTCTGAAGTTAATGTTAAAGATTTTAAATTTAAAAATTAAATTAAAAATGAAATATGTTTATTATAAAAGTTATAATATAACATAAAGTTTTAAAATGTTTGAAAAGATAATAAAATTCTCAAAGTACATGAAAAATTAAATTTAAAATTTCAAAATTAATATTAAAAACTATTTACTAATAAGATAATAAAAAAACTGATTAAATGATTAATTAATTTATGTACATATATACATGTATAATATATATAGATATATGTTATGTCATCTTGAAATGTGTAAGACAACATAAGCATACAGGTATGTATGTAAAAAAATTTTTTTGAAATTAATAAAATTTAATTAAAATTATTTAACATACTGAATTGGTTAAAGGTTAATTAATAAATTAAAACACACATATGTATATATGATATATGTATATTACTATAAAAGTCATAGTATATAAATATTCAATATAAAATGATAAAATTAGATAACAAACAACTAATTAAAGAGCTAATTAATTAAAATCAATTAAATATGATTTAATTAATATAATGTTATACATAAAAAATTTATATAAGCTAATCAAAATATAAATGTTATATAATAATGGAACTTATATAATATGAAAGTCTAAACTGATGATGGAATGTTATAGAAGCCTTAAATAGACTTAGTGAATAAATATATACGTAAATGTAGTATACCATGATTTCATACAATGACAAGGTAAGAGACTACCTTCCGACAGTACATCTCCAAAGGGATGCACCTAAGGCTACAATCTCTACCAACACTGAAACGACTTACCTCTACCATAGATAGTACCAAATACGCCACCACCCGGTCGTTTCTGACCTATCGTGGATACATCATGTAACGATCCGCTTTTACGTACACTTTAAGCTGAAAATAAACCACACATGCCCAATCCAAATAGAATGGAAAGGTG
Source organism: Allium cepa (assembly GCA_030765085.1). Taxonomy (NCBI): domain Eukaryota; kingdom Viridiplantae; phylum Streptophyta; class Magnoliopsida; order Asparagales; family Amaryllidaceae; genus Allium; species Allium cepa. The sequence goes on along the minus strand of CM060929.1, from coordinate 382,038,144 downwards.
GATAGTTAGGAAGAAGAAAGAAGAAAGAGGGCAAGAAGAAATTAAGCAACACAGAATCTCAAAGTGGAGTGAAGAATCTATAATATGTAACAAGTCTATACACAAAAAAACTGTAATATACATATATATAGACATCAATAAGAGTATACTAACCTATTCAGCATAGACAGTTATAACGACATGTCCTTAAAACTACTGAATAATATACAACAATGTAAGTAATTGAAATATAATCATCTACGTGAATATTCTTTGGGCCTCTTGCTCCTCTCCTGAAGCTTCAAATATCCAAGTAAACCTAGAAATATGCTTGGTCTAACCCGAGCATTATAGGAAAGCAATGTCCGGGTCAGTTTGGTAAAACCAGCGTGAGAACTTAAATCATAGGTAATTTTACTTATTATAACTTTTAAAAATCCTTTAAAATCAAAGGTATCTTGTAAGACCACGCCGCACATAAAAAAGGATGGGGTTTTACCTTACGATAACCAAAACCTTTATATCAGAAAATCTGATGATATTATAATAATGTCTAGAGGTCAATGTGAAATATGAAAATAGCTGAAATGCTTACATCTCACATTTTAACATAGTTGGGCACAATCAAAACCGTACGGCGCTTATTGGAGAATATATTCCACACAATGACTAGGCAGTGGGGTACCACCTATCGCGGTATACGTATAGAAAATGTACCATGGGCCTCGCTAGGAGCCCCTGCCAACACAAGACTGGCCTACCCCTGACTGGATAGTACCCAATATGACATCATCTCGGTTGCTTTGCAACCCTTTTTTATTTGAGATCTCATGTATAACCAATCCATAAATATGTAGATGTATCTAGAAAGGTGATGACACACCCTAATGCGAGCGACTCACTTAGCCTTGCTGTATCTCCGCTAATTTTAGTCATTCCCGGTTGATGAGGCTTAAGGCTATGCTTACCTTTTGAATAGCAATCCCACTTGGAACGCCAACACTGCATTCCAGGCAGTGATGCAGTGCCAGTGTTCGTCCATACAAGTTGTCCACGATAAGGACAAGCCGAAGGCACAACTTCTACTACGTCCATTTTGGAATCACCCTTAGGACTAGCACCAAGCAGCCCTTGCACTTTGATGCTTCGACTTCGATTCCATATTCTTCAGGATATCTTCAGTTTGAAACGCACACGTTGGATAGAAGTGGTTTTCGGATAACATATCCAATCCCGGTCTCTTCGAAACAACTTTAGATAATTCCGGTAAACTCGATCCACGTTCCTAAGGAAATAAACAAACGAAGATAAGATCAGAGTTTACGTCCTAACTGTTTGTAGAGATTTCCTTATCATTTGTCCTAGAATAACGAAACGAGTTTATACATATATTATAGCGCCATCGACGGTAACTGTATCATATAATTCCCATGTTTCTGCTAGATATTTCTAGAGTTAAATTTTGGTCCAGATTTGATAGTCGGTTATTTATCTATCAAATAAACAACCGTTCAAAACAAAGATTTCATTTCCTATAGAAATCACTAAGCCTCACTTTGATCAAATTTCCATTATTTTTAAATCACATTTCCAATACATGGAAATCACTTCCATATACTTACCTCAACAGGATAAGTATATTCACAAACTACTATATTTTTGACACTTAGGAAATATAACTATATACTTATCTCACTAATATTTAAGGTATACAAATTTATATCGATGCTGCTATTTAAATATAACATGATTAAAGCCTATCAGATTCTATATATTGTAGATTTTTACTTGTCCAAAGCTATCAGTAAGTTACATTATAATGATATACTCGTCCATACGAGTACAACACAAAAATTTATGAGACGATTGGATTTAAAATGAGCTATATATTACGTTTTCAAAACTTAAAAATATTATTAAAAAATAAAGGAATAAAGTGGTTCTCACCATATACAAACGGGCCAAGCCCAAACAATATTACTAAAATCTATTTATTTCGAAATTAAAAATTATGAAAAAATTATAAATTAAATTAGAAATGCGCCATTGAAAATCAAGTCTCAGTTCGAAACAGATAATTTATCAAAATTTAAATTCAAATCCGAATATTAAATAAATTTAATATTCAAATTTGAAGCCTCAAAATACGGATCGTTAAACTCTTCCCCCTTAAAAGAATTTCGTCATCGAAATTTTAGCATAAGAAATTCAATACTACACATAAGTCTGTATGTTTTTCATAGATCATTCACATACAGAATTGGAGTCAATCACCACTCGAATACATGACTCTACTTCCAAAATAGTATTGTTCACCCGATTTACTAGTGCGGATCCTGATCAGGCTCCTTGATTAGGAACCTCCACCCTCGTTACATAGTTATAGCGATGACAGAAAACCTTAGTTCCATATCGAGAACCCTCAGCATGTGCTCATCGTTAAAAATCAAGTAATAGATCCTTATTTGGAATGATGTGAAACACCTCAAAGCCTTGTACTCAAATGTTAGATCAAAACTATATGGAGAGAATGATTTACATCCATTCTATGCACTAATATTATTGGTTATCCTGATACAAAACCACTAAATATTTATGCAAAACATTTCCATGAATCATAGCTTAAGTTTTAAAAACTGATATAACACCCTATTATATCCTGAGGGTATACACCATTATCAAATTCAAACTTTATTTTGAATTCACCTAAGCATATTAAAACACCCAGTTTTTATTCAAAATACTTCTTTGAAATAATCCAATATATTTTGACCCATAGAATATATATATATATAGCCCTAGTAATCCCAAAATTATGCCAAGGAACTGACCAAACAGTATCATACATTTCCTTCTGGAAGGAAATACTCAAGAGAAACATTTACTACCTTAACGTATCTCTCATCCTTTTTTAGTTATTCTCAAGCCACTCGAACTAGTTAACTTAAAAATAAAATTTCCAATTTTCAAAACCCCTCTTTTGAAACCATACCAATATATTTCCAAATAAATGGTTTTTAACGAACTATCCATTTCCAACTTACTTCGGATTCGTCCGGGTTCGTACTCATCCTAATCGTACAATGTCAAAGAGAATAATTTACTAAGTGCACAATACCTTTCACCTCAGTAAATATCCGATCGTCACTTAGAAGATTATTTTGATCATCACAAACAAATTGAGACCCTTCCTCGAACCAAATCCAAAGTAATACACATTTCTTTTGAATTCTCTTTTTCAAAGAATTTATACTGAAAATATATTTCTAAGCAACTATTTCCAAAATATTGATTCACCGAATACCTCTTTAGGAAACTATTATTACCATTTCCAAAATCATTCATACTCCAAAAATATCTCAACTAAAATTATTATTTCTTTTTTCCACAAATCATTTAAAATGATTATATACCTATTTACCCTATGATAAATCAAATCATACTTTTGAAATCAAATCAAAATTTATTTTATCTAATAATTATATAGCAAGGTCCTAAGTGTAGCAATCCCCTTAGAAATGTTTTTATTCCAAGAACATTTTCAACTTACCACTATTAACCTGTAAACCATGAAAACTATTTTGCCAAAATCACCGTGATCTAAATTCTCGAATCCCCTTTATTTATAGGACATATTTTAATAAATCAATTTTATAAAATATTCCCATTTAAAGGAAATCGTTCCTCAAATGTCTATCTCAAAAATATTTTAGCTTTCTTATATAAATCGTTCATCAAGTATTATTCCGGAAATGGTTAAGTTTTCTTTATAATAAACTTCTTTTATTTATATTCAACATTTCAAAATTTTATTTCAAAATATTCTAATTTCCTTTTAAAACAGCATTTATTAAAACTTACTTATTTTATCAAATCATCCTTTATATTTCTAAAATATTCATTCTGGAAATATTCAAAATCTTCTTTTTAAAAAACAACCATTAGAAATCAAATTTTCTTTTTTTAACTCAACATTGTCAATGAACGCCTTATATTCAAATTGTGAAACTTAATTCACAAGGCATACATTTCAATGTTCGCAAAATTCCAATTTATCCAATCCAGGTTCCAAAAAGGAAGATTCAAAATAGATTTATGGATAACAGTCAATGCTCAAAAATGGTCGAGCATGACTAATCAAATCCTAGATGATAATGATGGAATATTATCCTTCCTAACAACCAAGCACAATTAGAATAACTATGAAAACATATTTTTTTATATATAAAATATATTTTTCCAGGTAAAAATATTTCATTACCCATCATAAAACAATACTATGTCAATTGGTCTTATTCAAATGTTTAGAAAATCGATAACGTTGACCAAACGCATCGACCAGAATTCTTAAGCCACTCAACAGATCAATCAACAAAATACAAAACATTTTTATATTACTAACAAATACGCGCTCTCATATATATACACTCTCAAATCCATCCTAGGGTCTTACTTATCCTATCTCAAATGAGTCAACCCCACCAAAACCTAGGTGTTCGCTTAACCAAAGCTCTGATACCAACTGTAACGGCCCGCTTTTCCGTGCACTTTAAGCTGACAATAAACCCTACATGCCCAACCGAAATTGAACGGAAAAGCCGATATTTAGGGAGAAGAAAGAAGAAAGAAGATAAGAAGAAATTAATCACCACAAAATCTCACAACGGAATGAATAATCTATAATATATAAGAAGTTTTTACACAAAACAAAATTGTAACATATGTATATATAGACATCAATCAAAGTGTACCAACCTATTCCGCATGGACAGTTATAACAACTTGTCCTCACAACTGCTGAATAATATACAACAATATAAGTAATGAAAATATAATCATCTACGTGAATACGCCTACGGGATCCCAGCTGCTCTCTTGAAGCTCCAAATATCCAAGTAAACTTGGAAATATGCTCGGTCTGACCCGAGCATTATAGAAAAAAAGCCCCGGTCGGTCCAGTAAAACCAGCATGAGAAAATTTTATTTATTATAACTTTTAAAAATCCTTTAAAATTAAAGGTATCTCATAAGATCATGCCACACATAAACACAGATGTATTTTTACCTTACGATAACCAAAAGCTTTATATTAGAAAATCCAATGATATTATAATAATGTTCAAAGGTCAAACTAAAATATGAAAATGGCTGAAATGCTTGCATTTCACATTTCAACATAGTTAGGCACAATCAAAACCATATGAAGCTTATTGGAGAATAGATTCCGCACAATGACTAGGCACTGGGGTACCACCTATCACGGTACATGTCTAGAAAATGTACTGAGGACCTCGCTTGGATCCCCTGCCAACACAAGACCGGCATACCCCTGATTGGATAGTACCGAATATATCACCACCCCGGTTGCTTTGCAACCCTTTTATTTGAGATCTCATGCACAACCAACCCATAAATATGTAGATGTATCTAGAAGGGTGATGACACACCCTAATCCGAGCAACCCACTTAGCCTTGCTGCATCTCCCCTGATTTTAACCATTCCCAGTTGATGAGACTTGAGGCTATGCTTACCTTTTGAATAATAATCCCACTTGGAATGCCAACACTGCATTCGAGACAGTGATGTAGTGCCAACATTAATCCATATTTTGTCTAGGATGACAAGCCAAAGGCACTAGTTCTACTACATCCATTTTCGAATCACCCTTAGGACTAGTAGCAAGCATCCCTTGCACTTCAATGCTCCGACTTCGGTTCCATATTCTTCAAGATGTCTTCAGTTTGTAATGCTTGAGTTGGATCGAAGTGGTTTTCGGATAACATATCCAATCCCGGTCTCTTTGAAACAACTTTCGATAATTCCGATAAGCTCAACCCCGGTTCTTAAGGAAATAAACAGATGAAGATAAGAGCGGAGTTCGCCTCCTAACTGTTTGTGGATGGATTTCATTATCATTTGTCCTAGAAGAACGAAACGAGTTTATACATACAGTATAGCACAACCGACGGTAACTATATCATATAATTCTCATGTTTCTCCTAGATATTTCCAGAGTTACATTTATGTCCAGATTTGATAGTCGGTTATTTGTCTATCAAGTAAACAACCATTCAAAACAAAGATTTCATTTCCCATAGAAATCACTAAGCCTCATTTTGATTAAATTTCCATTATTTTGAAATCACATTTCAAGTACTTGGAAATCACTTCCATATACTTACCTCAACATGATAAGTATATTTACAAACTACTATATTTTCGACACATAGAAAATACAACCATATAATTATCTCACCGGTATAAGTATATTTAATTATCCGACTTTCAAACTTGGAAAGTATATTCATTAACGCTTAGAAATATTTTCTATTTTGAAATTATATTTTAAATGATCAAACCCAAAATATAACTTAAACGGAGAAACTCTAAACATTATTTTTTATAAAACATTTTTAATAAATCCCAAATTCTATTTATAAAACGTCTCCTTCTCGGATTCTTTAAAACTCATTTAAAAATTCTTTTATAATTATCCAAAGCAATTTATAAAACTCTTCCCATATTTAATCCAACTTATTAACAGACTCTTTAAGTCAATAAGGTCCTCTTGATAAATCATGAATATTAAATTAAATAGCTTTACTATTTAAATGTCCTTCCTTTTCATTTTAGTCAAATCCTATTTAAAATAATACTTTAGAATCTATTTAATAATATATTAAATTAACTTAATTTCAAACATTATTATTGAATTAATAAATTAATTTCGAGGATAATATTAATATAATTATTAATAGATTTTAAAACGTTATTAAAATAGTAATTAATTAACCTTAAACTAATACTAATATGAAAATTAATTATCCTTTAAATATAATTAGATAACTTGAATCAATATAATTAATTAACTTTAATCAAAAATTAAAATATCGATAATCTTTTAAACAATTAATTAAAACATGAAGAAAAAAACATTCCTAAACTATAACTAAATAACTTAAAATAATAGTTAAACTAAACATTTTTAAACAATAATTAAATAAGTTTAAAAATAACTTTTATGAATCATATTAATAAAATAATTAACTTTAAATCGATATTAAAACAATTATTAATTACCTTTAAAATATTATTACTAATAAATTATTACCTTTTTAAAATCTTGTAACTAAATAATCATTATCTTTAAATCATATAATAATAATTATTCTTAAATTAACTTTCAAAACAATAATTAGTTCTTTGAATTTGAAGGAGGCTTAACGATCACCATGGCACTTAACAAGCTCCCATATTTTTCGATTAACTTTTTAAGTTAACAACAGATACTAACATAACCAACGACTACGTAAACAAATTCAACATTTAGCCATCATTGGTTAAAAATCACTTATTCAAAACAGGATATCAGTTAACGATATATAATCGAATGTCCAAATATATAAAATAACAGAACAGAGATTTATTCTGCTAATTAAATGTCAAATTAATTTAATTTAGCTGAACGATGTTTTATTCCGCTAACAGGGGTCCAATTAACATATTCAATCTTATTTAACTTGATAGTATTTTATTTGGCCAAATAAATATCAATATTTAAGGTATTTAACTTTAAATCGATGCTATTATTTAAATATAACATGATTTAAAACATGTACATTTCCATATATCATAGATTTTTACTTGTCCAATGCTATCAGTGTGTTATACTATAATGTTGTACTCGTCCATACGAGTACAACGCAAAAATTTGCGAGTCGATTGGATTTAAAACGAGCTATATATTATGTTTTTAAAACTTAGCAATATTATTAAAACAAATAAAAGGAAAAAAGTGGTTCTCACCATATCCAAACGAACCGAGCCCAAACAAAACTAGACCCTCACACACATCAACAGCGTCTTCTTCCTCCATCTTTCGAAAATTACATGTAGCCATCAGTGTGCACAAACTCGTGCATGCGTACATGCACAAGCCCTTTCCATCACCTGACGACCATCCAAGTTTGCCAACATGACCGCCTTCATCCCCTTAACTGCTTGCCACCTTTGCCGAAGCCTTCGAACCACAACATCAAAATGCGACCACGAGCCTCAACATCATCGCACCTAGATTTCACCCATCGACAAAAATGAAGTCGTCCTGCCTCCCTACTTCTCGCCTACCCCAGCCACCTACGCCAATCGAACCTCCACTACCTGTCCTACCTCCAAGCAACACCCGGCCCACCCCGATCCTTCCCACTGCCCACACCATGCCGATAACCAAGTACCACCAAACTATACCCCTTAAACCTTAATCCAAGCAATTCCCTTTAATCCAGAGACATAATCGAAAATCGATGACCTCCGCCTCGATCCTACACTCCTCCTCGACTGCTTGGATCGACCTCTCGACCACTGGTTTGTCAGAAAATATTTTTTGAACATTTTCGATCACTCCTTCCCTATGACAAACCAAGCCACTAGAAATCACACGAACACCTTTAAAAAACCCCAATCACCGCTACGAACCCATTCGTACCCTCCGTTCGTGAATCCATGATCGTCGAAAATGGTCGTTTTCTCGACCACTTATAGTAATTTGAAGAAATCTCTCTGAATACTTGACGGAAATCCATGAAACTATTTTTAGAGGGAAGTAGATTCGATTGCGAACAACTTTCCTTCTGGTGGTTTTGGATGATTTTGCTTCGATTAGAAGATATTGATTTTTGAAGTTTGAACCTATAGCTTATTTCTTGATTTTTCTTGAAAATTATAGAGATGAACGGATTTGATCATAATGCTTATAAATATATGTGTGTGTGTGTGTGTGTGTGTGTGTGTGTGTGTGTATAGAGACACACACAGAGCCCATTCCCTGTAACTAAGCCAATCAAATCCCAATTCATAAATGGAGGTCATATCAAAGGGGAACAAGGGTGGCTACTAAGATGAAAGGAAAGAAAGAGCACAAAGGGATGGTAAGGAAAAAGGAAAACGAAAAGTTGTGTTGCTGTCTACTTGTGTACATACTAAGGTGCTTGTACATAGGTTTTGATTTGAATAGATTACGGTACCCGGCTACCACACATCACGTCCGCTTTCGAGCCATAAATGGTAGAAAATGAGATATGATCGCGTACTGAATTGAGACGCGATCACAAAACAATGTGAAAATAGTATATTCTATAAAATTTCAAAATGCCAGCGTTTTGCCGTAAAATAGTCAAATGAAAATCTATTTATTTCCAAATTAAAAATTATGGAAATTTTCTAAAAACCAAATTAAAAATACATCACTGAAAATCAAGTCTCAGTTTCAAACAGATAATTTATCAAAATTTAAGTTCAAATACATATATTTAGATAAAATTAATATTCAAATTTGAAGCCCCAAAATACGGGTTGTTACAGATCACACACAACAAACCTGAAATATAGAGAGTAATCTAAAAAAGAGATGACCATATCCTAATGGGAGCGACCCACTTAGCCCAACCGCATTACCCGGCTTTTGTCATTCGTAGTAATGACCCACAAATTTGTTCTATTTAAGCCGATGATAAACCACATATGTCCAACAAAATTAAATAGAAAGAAAAAGAAGAAAGTACAGAATCTTACTCGAATGAAATAACATATATTACTAATAATAATCTTTATAGTGGAAAATTTTAAAATACATATATTTGAGTCTAACATAGATTCACTTTGGACAGTTATTATACACCTATCCTTACATGTACTGAAAAACAAACACATAATGCATTGGAAAATAGAATACGTCCGTATATGGATGAAGAGCTCCAACTCTCCTATGGAAATAGGGATAGCTTTTGTACACAACATTGTATAGGTATTAATATGTGACCTTTTATGTCAAGCATGTTTTAACAATTTATTATTGTAGGTGAAATTGGAACCAAACCATCCAAATTTCTCCAATCATTGCATAATGGATTGTTTGTCAAAAGTCTGAGGCTGGTCGTTGGAAAATATACTTGCCAAGCGAAGAAAAGCATGGGATGATTTGTCTTCAGGTGCTAATTGGGAATAAACACTTATTATTCATTGATTCTTGTTTTATGGAGATGTATGCAAGTTTTATATGGTTGATTCTAAAAAATAAATAAATAATCTCTTTTATTTTGATCTTTTATTTTGCAATGCTTTTTAGCTCATTGATTAATGTCTGTTAAATTTTCCCAAGTTTTTAAAAAAATAAACCTCCTCGCAGTAGGTACACGTGGTAAAAATAATTACCACGTAGAGATACTACGTGGTTTGAGCACCAATTCGTTGGCACTTCACATGGTATGCACAGCAAATTATAGCTTTTGCACGTACCTTTTACTTGGTATTATTTATCAGAATGGCCAACGATCACTTGACCTGCTATTATTTTAGATCTCTAAGTAGCATTGAACTTTCTAAAGGCCAATCTTCACCATACTCAATATTATGCATAAATATTCAAAGATTAATAAAAAGCAGAATCATTTGTTTTAAGATTAACTGCTTTTTTATCTCTTTCAATTCACTATCAGGCTTCGGCTAATCTAAAACTAAAGCAAGGTGCCCAAAGCTATCCTAGTAGTCTTGTTACTTACAAACAAACAAAGTATCATCCTAGACTTCATGATAGTTCATCCAAATTTTCACAATAAACCAATAACTATCTCTGATTAAGAAAATAATACAAGTAGTGAAACACTCCACACCCCTTAATGTACCCAAAAAGGGCACGCTAAAAGATATAGTGCATTACAGGTATAGTTAAAGCATCACAGAGACTAAGACTCATAAGACAAATAAATAAAAACAGCAAAAACATTTAAATAATAACTAGACATTTAAAATTAAACTTCAGTTCAAAACAGAATATGTCTTAAAAACCAAATACACATGTCTCGTGAAAAATACAGTCTCAGTCGCATCATCAGAGTACATAAACAATAAAAATCATCTCTCTCATAAAATACTAGTTCATCCAAAGTCAAATGAAAAGAAAACTGAAAATAAGAAGAAGAATACACGAAGAACTCCAAGAATATATCTCCAAGAGGTCTAAATCTACTATCCTTGATTCTGCTGGCCTATAGGGGAAAAAGGGAAAATAGAGGAGTGAGTCAAACTATAAGTCCGGTGAGTGAAAGTAATTACTAGCATTCATAAGTAAGATAAATACTAAGCAACGGTTCTAGTATGAAAGGAAAATACAGAATAGATAAAAACAGAGATAAAATATTATTTCTGGTTCTATTTGCTGTGGTTGTTTGCACTTATCTTCGATTGTGGTGATTAGGTTATAACCCTAATCCTATTTTAATTAGCCTGAAATCCTAATTCTACCCATTGATCGACCTTCTATCCCTGTTGTGCCACTATGAAGCAATCTTGTTGGTCATAGCAGAAGACACCTCTTAGCGCTTGGAACGCAGTAGCGAATTATTTACCCTAATCAATGTTGCATGCTTGGTCATCGCCGGTACACACTAACTGTCTCTCCCTCTTTTGACCTCTTTTTTAACCTAATCAGCATAAGCATGCCCAGCCTCAACTAACTATTGTGAGACCATCATTCCTAGTCCTGAAAGGGAATGCTGCCCAGCCTCACCTAAATGTTGTGAGACCATTAGTCCTAGAACTGAAAGGGAATGCTGTTGGTACTGGTCCTAACAAACAAATTCTAGTTTGCGCCCCTTGCCCAAATCTCCAGATTTGAGCTTCTATCTACTGGGCGCTTATGTACCCTAATTAGCATAAGCATGTCTCAGCCTCACCTAACTATTGCAAGACCATTGGTTCCTGACAGAAAGGGAATGTTGTTGGTATGGACCCTTCTTTTATGTTTGCTTATTAACTTAATGTAAGTTTTAAGATAAGCCTCTTATGTTATTTCTACTATATTTGCTTATTAACTTAATCTAAGTTTTAAAATAAGCCTTTTCTATTCTTTCTGCTTAATTATAACCTATGTTATAATAGTTATTCTTCTATTCTATCTTTTTAGTTATAACCACTAGTTATAAACATGCTTGCAAATGTCTCAAATTTGCCTGTTTTAGTCTATCTTCTTTTTATTACAGTTCTTTCTTATTTTACATCTAATTTCTGAAAATTCAGTGTTTATTTCTATTTAATCCATATTAGCGAATTCTTCTCTTTTTAATATTCTTATATTTTATTCGCGTAAAAAGGAATAAAACGAAACTAACATTTACAGGCTAGACTCTAACGTAAAAAAGATGTAAATAATTACAAATAATTGTAAATAACCGTAAATAACTTAATAAAATAGTTGAATAAAAATGGCTGAATAAAATAGACTGAAAAGAACTTTAAAAACAAATAGTATAAAACTTATATAAAAATATCTCAAAATTGTAGAAAAACTAAAGCTATTGAGAACCCTATTATTTAAATTACTTAAAAATCTAAAATAATTACAAAACACTCACCTGTGGTCCTTAGCTCAATTCCTTAGCCTTCCTGGATCCACTTCTAGGGCATAGAATATTTTGATTAAAAAGATCTCCTCCCAAGAAAAATTTTCTTTTTAGGGTCCAGCCTCAGGCAATGAACCCAATTGGGACTGAATGAGAAAAATAGCTAGGTCAAGGGTCTTATTTATAGTGTGGCTTAGGGATCTCAAGCCGTTGATTTGAAGATTAAATTTGGTGCAACCACGTTATAGGCTTGCTAGGAACCGTCGAATGGAAGCACGAACGCACAAGATTTGGAGAAAATTGCAAAACACGTCATGTTGCTCGAATCTGGACGCTTCCTCGTCCAAAAACAGGGCGGATCGACCTAGCTAATATGGGGGTTCGACTCCTAGGACGACCTTACACAAGCCTGGGTCGACCTATAGATCGACCTGGCTTATGGAATAAGTCGACCTATGTCCATATTATTATTATTGTAATGATTCGATTTTTCGACGTTCGAAAATCGACATCAATACGTCCACTGTATCAAATGTCGAACAATCGAGTGCCGGAAAACCAGACCATAAGGGTTAAAAAAGAAAGAGGTAGAAGAAGAAATAGAAAACAACATCAGAACCTCACAATCGCGGCGGAATAACATATAATAGATATCAACATGTTATTATACAAAGAAATGATAATTATATTATATATTACATCACCAGAGTACAACATCAAACAAAAACACAACACTGCACAGTTATGATAACTTATCCACATAGAAACTGATTATGCAGCAAACCATACACAGCTGACAATACATCAAATATGTGTGATAGATCTCGCCATCCAGCTCGTCTCTTGAGCAACACATCATCCTTTCCTGTATCTATAATACTCGGTCTGACCCAAGCATTACAGTAAAATAACAATCAAGTCAGTCTGGAAAACCAGTGTGAGAAAACACACCCAATTGAATTATTACTTTTTTTTAAAATTCTTTGAAATCAAAGGTATCTCGTAAGACCACGCCACAAATAAACATGCAAGTTTTTACCTTAACAAAACATTTTTATCAAATCTGTCTGATATTATAATAGTGTCTATAGAAAGTAAAATAGAATCTAGCTGAAATGCTTGCATCTCACGTTTCATCATAGTTAGGTACAGTCAAAACCATACAGACGCTTAGTGGAGATAGGATTCCATACAATGGCAGGGCCATTGGGGTACCACCTGTCACAGTACCTGGTCAAGATCAACGTACCGAGGATCCACCCTGATTCCTTGCAACACAAGACTGGAGCTCCCCATACTGGATAGTCCGAATAAGATCACCCCGCGGTTGGGATCACCTACCGTCCACATAGCCGAATAAAAGGGACATCTAGACAGGGATAAACTTACCCTACTTGTTTGCTAGCCACTTAGCCTTGCTGCACCTTCCTTGTTTTAACCATTCCTGGTTGATGAGCCTCAAGGCTATGCGTTACCTTTTTAGCATACATACATTTAGAATGCTTATCATCCCCCTGACGGTATTCTGATAGCATTCGTCCATACAAGTCCATTCCGGGTGCGAACGGAACCGAAGGCACTACTCCAACGACATCCAGTTTGGAATCACCCTAAGGATTAGTAGCGATTAGCCCTTGCACTTCACTGCTCCATTTTCGGCTCCAAGCTCTTGCCTTCCTCATGAAAACTTTCAAACCGAATCGAAGTGGATTTTGGGAAATTAATCCCGATCCTGGTCTCTTCAAAACGATCAGCGCATTGGCCAATATTGATAGTCGATTATTTAACTATCAAATCATATAATCATCCAAACAATTGTTTTATTTCTACTGAAAAGCACCAAGTCCTAATAACTTAGATTTTAAATAATTTAAATCACTTTATCCAATGATATATATACTATAAAACATCAAAAATAAAAATCACTTAAAAGACATTATTCAAAATGATAGTTATGAAATTCCATAATAATTTTCAAGTAAACCTTTAGCCAAAACTACCTTTAAAATAAAAGTTATTTATATAAAGTATAAATATTTAGTAACTATATTTTTTAAATCATAATTCTAGTTTAACCTTTAAAATAATTACTACTATAATTAATAAATATTTACTTTAAATTCTTAAAACAATTTAAATAATAAACATTTTAAAAGAAAACATTCTTTTAAAAAAATGCATTTAAGAACTTCTAATTCATACTTAAAAAAATCTTCCTTGAAAATACACTTGGCTTTTCAAGAATTTCTGATATATTTCCAGTTTAATTTACGTCTCAATTCCGTAAATTTTCCTTTCCATTTTTAAAAATAAAACCACTATTTATTTTTAAAACAAATTACCCATTTCTTTATAAATTCCCACAATGAATTTATACTTCCAAATATCCACGGATATCTTATTTCACTTTATAAACCCGATTTATGAATTCCATGGTCTCATTCTCCTTTTAAAACACAGTTTTAAACACTAAATCAATTTCAAATCGATTTCCAAAATTTACACCATTTAAAAATAAATTCCTTTACTTACTTAATTTATTTCAAAACCTATAAATTTCAGATTTACTCCTTTATTCTTGATTTAAAATCTTATTTAAACTAAAAATACCAATTTCATACTTTATTTCAAAATTCTTCTTTTATTTCTTCTCAAACCATTTAAATCCTAAATTTAAAAATAAATTCGTTAATTTTTAAACAATACTACTTAAGCCCTTAAAATTTATTTATTTCTATTTATTCAAAAATCTCTTTTCCCATACTCAGAATTTATTTATTAGAATTTAAAAATCAACTCTTATTCCTTCCCAATTTCATTCTTAAATTTATCCAAATTAGCTTAAAAATTCTCTTTTTAGTTCCTTAAAAAATATTTTTTTTATATTTTTGATATCTCAATATACCCAAAATATTATTCCGACAACCCATTGCATTCAATATTTCAAATTCCTATAAATCAATCACAGATAATCAATCAGCCATATCAATAGTTATGAAAACAAATTTCAATAATTTGAGGAATCCAGTTGGACCCCTCTAACCTGTAACGACCCGTAAATTTAACCGGTTTTAATAACGTTATTAATTGAAATTTTGTGAAATTTAAACGATAAAATTTTGAAATATAAATTTGATATTTGAAATGCGTATTTTTAAACATAGCAACCGGTAAATTTTCGTCCGAAAATATGAAAGTTTATTTCGCGCGTAAAATTACGTCAATTTAATCAGTTAAAAAGCGATGAAAATAAAACGTTTTCCAATCCAAAATATTTTTACATAGAAAAATTCTAAACCATCTTCTGAACAAGATGTCAGTTTGTCGATTTTTCAAATTCGGACATCTTTAGCTACGTCGATCTTATTTTTCTATGATTTTCATGCATTTTCCGCTATTAGAAAATCTGAATTTTTATAATTCAATCGTACCACTGATATTTGTATACCGTGTTGATCGTCTCATCGTGCTGATGTCGATGATATATTCATTTCTATGTTTTGATAAGTGGTACATGACGATATACGTGAAACAAATAGTCATACCGGTACCCGCTTAACTTTGACTACTGTGTCCGCTCAAAATATAAATATTTTCTCTTTCTTTGCAACGGATAAAAATTTAACAGCTTTGCATTAAAAACCATTCACCTCCTGCCCATTCACCTCCTGCCCATTCACCTCCTACTTTTTCTCTGTCATCTTGAAACTTGAAGAGAAAAATAAATAGGAAACCAAACTACTTTCCCTTGTTCATTCTTGCTACTCTGTCACTTTTATTTCTTTTTTTGCGGTTCATGACCAAAAGCATGCGTCCACCTTCACCTTCCTTTCTCTTCCCGCTACAACACACACGTCTCCACCTCATCTCACCACTTCGGTCACCAGAAACACGGTTTCCCATCCCGCGGCTACTCCGTACACCTTCCGACCCCCTTCGCCTTGAGACCGAGACCACCACCCCCTTCTGTCGTACTAAAAGCTCCTTCCCTCATGCACTTCTTGAAAAAAAAAACCCACCGCACCTCGCTTCGCCTAGCCTAGCCGTGGCCACGACTTCCGAGTCGATGCTCCTCCTCCCTTTTCGTGTCTGCTGCACCAATCGCCAAGACGGCCACCTCTGACATCATCTCTCCCTCTTCACATATAGGTATATAGAGATTTTTTTTTTATGCGTGCGGTATGTTGTTTTATGATTTTATCTATTGGCGTACATATATTTGTTCAAAGCTTTATGTGCCTTCTTTCACTGTATACGTGTGTACTATATATATATAGTAATTTGGCCATATGGTTGCATTGGTTTGAAAATATAATAAGTGCAGATGTTTACTACAAAGGTTACATGCGTTTCATACCAACAATCTTCAAAATTTTAGCATATATATACACGTTGCGTGTTTGACATAATATAAGAATTCTTTTATAGAACGGTTGCAATATTTTATATATACTATATTATATTTTATTAGTTTGTATGTATTGTTATGAAATAGGTATGTCAGACTGTATATGTATATAGTTATTTATAAGTATAAACTAGGTTGTTCATATATAAATGCATATATAAGTAGGTGGTTGCGTTATATACACTGCTTGCTTACATCTCTGTTAATAGATTTTTGTAACTATATGCATACATATATATAGTTTTATATTATTATATTTTACATTATGATCGATTTTATTCTCAGGTTATATTTTATATAGGTATATAAGCTATACTATATTTGTATTATGATAATGTCTTATTTATGTGATGTTTTTGATTTGAAACTCTATTAGTTATTCATAAAGTATGCATGAGTTGATTTCTAAGCATATAGATTAGCCGTTTATATCTATAGATAGGGTAGTAAAAAAAAAGTAAAAAAAAAAAAAGGAATCTGGATATATATGTGTTATGCAAGTTTTGTTTATGTGCGTGTTTGTATATAGGTTAGTATATGTGTTGATTGTTATATTTAATGTTGCAAATTTGTTTATATACTATTTTGGATTTTAGTGATTTTATAAATATTAATTTTATAATAAATGTTGTTTTAAATTTAATATATAGGGTTGATATTTTGTCAATTTAAAACTTTTGGTGTTGGTCGAATATATGAGGTGTTGAAAATAAAATATTTATTTTGATTTATATACATGTGCTTTAAATGGATATTGATTTTTAACAAGTTCACTTATACTATCTATCTTCATCAATCTGGTTCTGACTCATTATCGATTTCTATTTATCAGCCTTGATTGTCGATTCGTGCCAATCTTTGCTTCAGAATTCGTGTTTGATCCGCAATTCGCTTTCATTCTCGTTCATCGTCTCTAGCCTCGAAAGGTGAACAATCACTCACGATTAATGTTCTTTTATTTATTAAATTTAATTTCAATTGAAACGACAATTGAAATATGTTGTCGTTAGTTATGTACACTATTATATATGCTATTACCTGTATCTGTTCACTTGTGACATCTTACACCATTATCTGCTAATTATTTATGCGATGATAATACAGTTTGGCTGATAATTGATTGATTGTTTTTGTTTATATTGGACGTTAAATTGTGATGTATAAAGTGATAATATTATGCAATTGAATTGATGTAGGATAGTTAAAAATTTGAAACGACATATGTGTAAATTGATTAAATGACATTTGTGCAATATGACCCCTTTAAATGTAAAATTAATTGACACGTAGGATTTGGTTGATCATACCTTGAATCTCGGAATGTATGTTGTTTAAATTGATGATGTATGAAATTGTAAATTGACGACAAGTGAAAAACCGTAATGTAATAATCTTTAATCTACATGAAATGATAGTGTAGATTCTAGAAATAATTATATTAATTTGTTCAAACAACAATGTGAATTAATACAATTATTTCGGGATTATTTGAATTGATTATTGGATTGTGTTTGGTTGTTGTTATTGCTTGTTTATTTACTTTGTCACCATCCCAATTATCATACTGCAAGTTCCCTTTATTATGCTTTGATTTTTGAATTGGAATTGGAATCGGGTTGAAATGATATATACCCAAATAAATTTGACCTAGGATAGAGAATTAAATAAAATCCGATTGGTCAATAATTTGATTTAAAAATAAAATAATAATTTTATTCGAGCAAAGAATAAGTTTCGAAATGAAGTTGGAATTTGAATTTTATGAAAGGAAAATGTAAATATTGAAATCTGAAATAAATATTAACGTAGTAATGATGAAAGAACGTTGTTTGAAATTTAAATATTTAATAATTAAATTTGGAATTATTAATAAATAATTTGGAATTAGTAATAATTAAATTTGAAATTATAATTTAGTTTGAAATTATAATTAAGTTTGAAATTATTAAGTTGAATTTATAATTAAGTTGAAACGATATGATAATTAAGTTGAATTCATAATTAAGTGGAAATGATTTATTAATTAAGTTAGAATTTATAATGAAGCTTAAATTTATAATTAAGTTGGGATTATTAAGTTTGAAATTATTAATAATTAAGATTGAAATTATTTAATAATTGAATAAGATTTAATCATTTGATGATTGAATAAAAAAATTGAATTCTTTGATAAGAGAAATTGGACTTTTTAATAAGTGGATTTGAACTTCGTTGATAAATGAAATTGAGTTTCTTTATTTATTAAAGTTTTGGAAAAATTATTTAAATAAGTTAATAAGTGAAATTGAAACTTCTCGATTTTGTGAAATTTAGTTCTTTATTAATTGAGTTAGAAATTTGTAACGAAGTCAATAAATAAGTAAAAAATTGAATTTCTTTAACAAGAAATAGAATGTGATTTATTGAAATGAATGAGATTTATTGGAATTAACGTAAGACTTGTAATTTAAAGAACTGATTTGGCGAATTTAATTTATTTCAATTTGAAGTTTTGATATAATGAAGTTGAACGTAAGTAATTGATTTAAATGAATTGGAATTTAAATAGAAGTTGTTTTGAATGACAAATTTACTTAATGAATATTGAATGAAATCGATAAATGAATTTAAATTGATTTAAATGAAAATAAAACCATTTTAAATGATTTCAGAATGAAACTTATATACAAACTTGAATCAATATTTGGATTGTTTAAATAAAGGTTGAAGTTGAACTATAAGATTTTGAAATGGTAATTTGGAAGTTTTAAACGTAAATTTTGGAGATTGATTTAGAAAGATGAATGAAATGTTAATTTACAAACTCTAATTGAAATTGAAATTGATTTGGTTTTGAAATTTATTAAATGACCAATCGGTGTAATAATTACGAAAGTTATTAAAGAAACCGGAATCGGTTATGGATATACTCTCTATCTAAACCGAAAACCACTTTAATAACTATACATGGAGTGATGATCCAGAATGAAGTGGTTGGAATGATGTACGTGATGACTGAAGAAAGAGAATGATAATGGATAGCCTTGACACTTGTGTCAAATTGGAAATGACTAAAATCAGGAGCCGTGCCGGGCCAAACGGGGTTAGCCACCTCGAGCGAACACACTTCTTCGTAACTACTACTCATTACTTATGATTTGATTGGTTGGTGCACCCTCGGAATTTCAGGAGTGTTGTTTCGCGGTGTTGCGATCGTTGCGGCGATGCGTTCTCACCAGTCCGGATCAGGCGAACGGTAGTTTCACTACCTTGGGTATTGCCTCATGTGCCTTGTCATACTTGTATCCCTATATACGCGACCACTACGAATTTTTTGTGTGTTATACCTATGGAGTACTCCCTGATATCCCACCAGTTTACGGTGGAGTTTACAGTGCTGTATAGACTATGATGCTTATAAAATGTGTTAAGGGGGATAATGGTAACGCCTTAACACTATTTTGATACTTTATATTACCGATAGACATTATCTATTTAGCGTACACTACTACTTAGTAGATAGTTTAACGGATCCTTAGAGGATGGTGATTCCAACATCCTTTGAGTTACCTGTATTTCGATTGCTATTTCACTTGAGTTGGATTTATTGATATGAGAATATTAATCCTGACTCGAGTGTTTTGTGTTTTGCTTTATGCTCGGGTCAGACTGAGAGTACCAGCTTTCGAGGCTTATCTTTGGAGTTGGAGCTTCGCCTGGAGATCCAGCTATCTATCCAGCTTTCAGATATTCGATGATTCCAGTGATGTATTCTGATTCTTATATTTGGCTGTTGTATTCGAGACTTCTGTTGTAACTTATTTAACTCTGATGTATCTTATATATTTATATAGTAGCTTCATGAACTACTATCTCTTTTACTTCCGCTGCATATTACTACTCTGTTTCTGTGATTCTGTGATTATTTATTTATTGTATATCTGAGTTTTGCCAAATTTAAAATTAACAATTCGGTATTTTGAGTTATTCACTCCGACATGTGCGGATGCGAATAGTCCAAAATAGCGGGTCGCTACATAACCTCTTTCCCTGCATCCGTAGATGTTAGCACAATATAAAATACCAATTTCGCTTCGAGGGGGATATCGCGGTGTAAAGGGTCGTCCGCTATTATGAGGGGCACATACAGTCTCATCCGCTATATAATGCAGGAAACTAATCACTCCAATATATATATATATATATATAATATTACATCCAGTTAATTCAATCATTTAACCAATAATTTAAATTTAACTATTTAAATTTAAAGGTAATCCAAATGAGTGAGATCAACTCACTTTTTATTTTGCTGTTTGCATTCCATTCCAACCCAGCTTGTTTCCATGATTCTAGACCTTGTATAACATTATAATGTTTATTAACATTTTGAACTAATTGAACAAGTAATTTCTATTTAATAGATTTAATTAACTAATTATTTAATTCTAAACTAATTTTCTTTTAATTAATCTCTTAGTAACTAAAATAATTTAGATAAGTTATTTAAACAAATTAAATCACATTAACACATTATTTATAGAATTTAACAGTAAGTGAATATATAAATGTATATTTACTCTTTCTTTTTCTTTTTCTTTTGAAATCACAGATATACTTATAAAAATAAATTATAGATTTCAAAAATTTTACTTTTATAAATTCTTCGAACATTTTAAAATCCCCATTTTTTTCCAAAGTCATATATATATACACACATTAACTGTCAGTCTATATATATATATATATATATATATATATATATATAGACATACATATATTTAAATTAAAATATGTAAAAGCAAAACTACAGCTATAACTTGTTGTAACAAATAAGATATTTTCTCTGTCAACAACCTTATACACATATTATTTACATTTAAATAAAAAACATAAGTGAACAAAGAATAATGGTTTAATTTTCCGTATATATATTTTTATACATATAAATTTTAAACTGAAATAAACAAATAAAAAATACCTCACTGCCCAAACACTCGTTCAAGTATGAGCCCTCCCTGCTCGCCGATGCCACCATGAACCCAAAACCCTAGCTGCCAACGAGACTCGCCATCCAATGCTCGAAAGCAGAGCTGCTCCGACTCCTTGCTTAGCTTTCTTGACCTCACGATACTTCGCCCAATCCAGCCGTGCTTGCCAATCCAAACATAGCCTCGCGATTTCCCCTGAGCAGCTCGAATCCCAACACCAATGGCGCCGCATGCCTCACCCACCCATAGTCGTCGTCCATCCCTTCACCGATATCGTTTCACACGAGCGCGAGGATGTGCCTCCTCCCCTTCGATCGAATGATCAATTCGATTTCGTACATAGCTCAATCGCCCTTTTTTTAAGCTAAAAGGATTTTCGATTTTGATTTTGAATGGAAGGGGAAGAGTTAATTAATAGGCGCGATCTTGTATTTATTTTTTTCATTCCGTATTCCGACTGTCTGTTTTACGTTTTAAAAAAATATAAAGGAAACAAGAAAGAAAAAAAACACATGTTAGAAGATGAAGGAATCGTGTCCTTAGGGTGGACAGGTGGTGGATGCATCTATAGTGAATTAAAGGGAAACATATACGTATATTTAAATTTAAATTTAAATCGTCTCAATAACACAACTTAAAATCTTGACCTCCTATCGACGCATGCTGCTAGGCGTTTATAATGTTATACCCCTATTTTGAACACAATGGAAAATGTTTCGAGTTCTAATTTGATCGTATGGAGAAGATAGCTTTTTGGATCCAGTTATTATACTGAATTTTCGATATAGTTTTCAGCGTGTTTACTAACCGTACGATCACACGATAACTACAAATGCTACGAAAATTGAAATCCGATAATAATGCACTATTATGGATCCAATGGAACTGGTTTCGTCGAAATCCGAGACTGTGCCTCGGAAGCTATTTTTAAATATAAATTTAAACAATATAAATTCAAAATTGAACAAAACACTTTTAAATTCACGTTTAACACTTTTACTATCTTCAGTACTATCAATTATAAATTTTACAAGTCTTCGAATTATTTTTGACAAGCTTAAAAATAAAGATTCAATATTTTACCTAACTTCCAATTATTAAATTCAATATTTAAATTATCCAGTAAATAGCGATATTTGAAATTCAATTTAAAAATCAACACCTGAATGTTTAAAATCAATTAAATATTCCAATTTCAAATATCTAAAATTCAAGGTGGTCACATTCTTTCCCTGTTAAATGAATTTTGTCCTCGAAATTGCTAATTAAGAAGAATGGTCTAGAACCTATTAACTATTTTCCTAAAACCAATAGTTTTTTTTTAAAACATCTTCCCGAAACAATCTTTTTCTTAAAACACACTAACACTCTTACTAACTTCCCAAACTCAACCATAAGTTCCAAACAATATTATTTACTCAACAATTCAAATTCAAATTTAAAACCAAATTTTAAACTATCAAAAAAATTTCTAACTCCCTAAATTTTCGAAATTTTTTGCCAGCGTCTCCTTTGTGTGGCTAGATCGATACAACTACAAATGCCTCTATGGGCCCCTAAATTTCAAAAAAAAAACAAAATGCCAAGTGGCTAGACGAGAAAATCATCAAATTTCATACAAAAATTTAAATGCATAACTCTTTGTCGGGCCATTAAATTTTATCTTCTGAAATCAAAAATCCCAATTTCCTTTTGCTTTTAAAACACATGCATCCTACTTAGCAATAATGTCCAATTACAACATTCAAAATAACTTTATACATTTCTTTACAAAAGTTTCCATGTCTATTTCGTTCAAGTCCGTACGATGCACATGTATCATCCGTACGCAATACCAAATTCGATCGCTCACTGGATCACACAATTTCACTTTCGAACTAGTATCGTCCATCCAACTTCCTAGTGCAGACTCAGATTTGGTTTCTTGATCAGAAACCGTTATTCTCCATGCATAGCCACAACTATGATAGATAATTTCCAGAACCAATCAAAATCCATGTCCATGGATCGCCGTTGAAAATCGAGTGAAAAATTCCAACTCGGATCAATATAACTATCTCAAAATTCTGTGCTCGAATTTTAGATCGAATTGCTATGCGAATAAAATAATATACGTACATCCTACATATTTTGCCCTAATTGATTATTAGCAATATCAGTTCTCTTTTATTCACATTTATTTTGATTTCTATTCACTTATTCACAATTATCATTTCACACACCCTTATTAAACCTTCATTCATTAACTTAGAATATTTCTCGATTCCAAATTTACTTAAGATTTTAACCATCCATTTCTTAAGTTTAATATAAGTATTTTATACACTTCCTATATTTATTTTCACTTCATCACTTAAGCTTTATACCCATTTTATTCAATTTCCATTTGAACTCAATTTACCTTCCATTTTTAAATATTGAATTCTATCGACTATCCTCCATTCATATCTGATCGATGTCATTACTTTGAATTAGTTCCATTTACCAATTTATTTCAATTTCCAATAAATTTTAATTCTTAGAACTTTGTTCTTTTAGTCCACTTAAACTATATTTCTCAATTTCACTTTACTTAACATAATTCAAATTGATTCCAGTATTAAATTTCCAATTCATTTGCTTACCCAATTAAATTTATTAGTCTACTACTAAGTTTATTTTCAATCCATTGTTTTGTTTAGTCGAATCTTGACTAATTTTCCATTTATTTAAGATTCCAAATGAATTTCAACATTCAGTTTCAATTTCATTTAAATGTAAATTCATTGTTCATTCACAAATTTATTTTCCACTTAATAAATTTTTATTTTAATAGCCATTCCATTAAGTCTAGTCTACTTAGACTTTTTCCTCAAATTCACTTTTATTTAACTAGATTCAATTACCTTCTATTTCCATTCAAATTTTAAACTTCTATAAGTTTCCAACTTATTTACATTCCCTTCACTAATCCCTTTAATTTACTGCATTTAATTGTCCCACATTTTTTACTATCTTGTTTTCACACTAGTTTAATTCAGCTCTCCTTTAAGTTAAATTTTATTCCAGCAGATTTCAAATTTTGTAGGTTATCAAACCGTTTATATTCCATAAACATTTTTAATTAACTTCTAGAGTTTTAAACATTTGCTTAACATTCAAAACATTTTTTATATCATATATACCCAAACAAAATTATTCCTTGCATTCCAAGTCAAATCCAATTTTTGCAAACAAACACCAAATTCAAAATATTTTGGCAGCAATTCCTCCCTTGGAAACTCGAAAATGAACATCGATGATGCTGTAGTCATCACCGATGTTATTTTCCAGCGATCGAAAAGAGTTCAATGCTTTTATCTCTTTAAAACCGCTTCAAATATTTTTAACTTCCAAATATTACCAGATTTCAAACCCAATTCAAAACTATTTCCGAAATAATATCACCATTATTTGTCAAAAACCATTGAAAATCATTTTCAAACTCAAGGGAATTTAATTTTTAAAATTTCGAATTCCAAATCCTTTCAATTCATATTCAAATATTACTCTGGAATTTTTATTTCACTTTCAATTATGAATCACATTTATGATTCACATTTACAAATCCCATTTTGTTATATAAATTTATTCCTTAATCTTTGGTTGTAATTTTAATTCCTAGCTCAATTTCCACACAGCAGTGATAATAATTTAATATTATCACTTCCTAACAACCAAGCAATCATACATAACTATAATAATTTACAAAAAATTATTTCTTTTATATACAAAAATAATTTGGGTAAAATTATTTCATTTATCCTATTTTAATTCAATACTGTGTCGGTTTATCTTGTTTAAGATTTTAGGAACTCCTATCGATGGCATGACATCCCACATATCGACCAGAATCCATAAACACTCAACCGATAAGTCAACACAATATAAAAACAATTTTTATATTCACTAACAATACGCGCTCATAACTATTAATACACTCAACTCATTCTAAAGAACTACGGACTCTAATTCTAATAAGTAATCCCTACCAAAGCCAAGGTTCTCACTTAACCTTTAGCTCTGATACCAACTATAACGACCCGATTTTTCGACGCTCGAAAATCGACATCAATACGTCCACTGTATCAAATGTTGAACAATCGAGTGCCGAAAAACCAGACCGTAAGGGTTAAAGAAGAAAGAGGTAGAAGAAGAAATAGAAAACAACATCAAAACCACACAATCGCAGTGGAGTAAAATATAATAGATATCAACATATTATTATACAAAGAAACGGTAATTATATTATATATTACATCTTCAGAGTACAACATCAAACAAAAACACAACACCGGACAGTTATGATAACTTATCCACACAGAAACTGATTACGCAGCAAACCATATACAGCGGATAATACATCAAATACGTGTGATACGTCTCACCATCTAGCTCGTCTCCCGAGCTCCACAGCATCCTTTCATGTATCTATAATACTTGGCCTACCCAAAGCATTACAGTAAAATAACACCCGAGTCGGTCTGGAAAACCAGCGGGAGAAAACACACCCAATTGAAATATTAATTTTTTTCCAAAATCCTTTGAAATCAAAGGTATCTCGACCACACCACAAATAAACATGTCGGGTATTTACCTTACGTAACCAAAGTTTTTTTGAAATCCATCTGATGTTATAATCGTGTCTACAGAAAGTAAAATAGAATCTAGCTAAAATGCTTGCATCTCACGTTTCAGCATAGTTGGGCACAATAAAAACCGTACAAGCGCTTATTGGAGATTGGATTCCATATAATGGCAGGGCTACCGGGGTACTTCCCGTCACAGTACCTGGTCTAGATCAACGTACCGAGGATCCACCCTGATCTCCTGCACACAAGACCGGAGCTACCCCTTACTGGATAATCCGAATAAGAACACCCCGCGGTTGGGATCAGCAACCGTCAACACAGCTGAATAAAAGGGACATCTAGACAGGGTTGACCTTACCCTAATTGGTTGCTAGCCACTTAACCTTACTGCACCTCCCCTGTTTTTGCCATTCCCAGTTGATGAGGCTCGAGGCTTTGCGTTACCTTTTTAGCACACATACACTTAGAATGCTCATTGTCCCCCTGATGATGTTTTGATAGCCTTCGTCCATACAAGTCCGTTCCGGATCTGAACGGAACTGAAGGCACTACTCCTACTACATCCATTTTGGAATCATCCTCAGGACTTGTAGCGATTAGCCCTTGCACTTCACTGCGCCATCTTCGACTCCAAGCTCTTGTCTTCCTCACGAAAACATTCAAACCGGATCGAAGTGGTTTACGGAAAATTAATCCCGATCCCGATCTCTTCGGAATGATCAAAGCATTGGCCAATATTGATAGTCGGTTATTTAACTATCAAATCACACAATCATCCAAAAAAAAAATTTATTTCTACTGAAAAGCAACCAAGTCCTAATAACTTAGATTTTAAATAATGTAATCACTTTATCCAATGATATATATACTTTAAAACATCTAAAATAAAAATTACTTAAAAGACATTATTCGAAATGATAGTTATGAAATTTCATAATAATTTTCAAGTAAAACTTTAGCCAAAACTACCTTTGAAATAAAAGTTATTGATATAAAGTATAAATATTTAGTAACTATATATTTTTAAATCATAATATTAGTTTAACCTTTAAATTAATTACTACTATAACTAAATTGATAAATATTTACTTTAAAATCTCAAAACAATTTAAATTTTTAAAAAAACATTTAAAAACTTCTAATTTATACTTTAAAAAAATCTTCTTTGAAAATACACTTGGCTTTTCAAGAATTTCACTTTCCATTCCAATATAACCATTTAATCATTTATAAATCCTTCTTGATTTATTTCTAGTTTAATTTACGTTCAATTCCGTAAATTTTCCTTTCTATCTTTTAAAGATAAAGCCACTATTTATTTTTAAAACAAATTACCCATTCCTTTATAAATTCCCACCATGAATTTATACTTCCAAATATCTACTGATATATTTTTTCACTTTATCAACCCAGTTATAAGTTCCACAGTCTCATTCTCCTTTTAGAACACAATTTCAAACACTAAATCAATTTCCAAATCGATTTTCAAAATTTACTCCATTTAAAAATAAATTCCTTTACTTACTCAATTTATTTCAAAACCAATAAATTTCAGATTTACTCCTTTATTCCTGATTTAAAATTTTATTTAAACTGAAAATACCAATTTCATACTTTATTTCAAAATTCTTCTTTTATTTCTTCCCAAACCATTTAAATCCTGAATTTAGAAATAAATTCTTTAATTTTTAAACAATACTATTTAAGCCCTTAAAATTTATTTATTTCCATTTATTCAAAAATCTCTTTTCCCATACTCGGGATTTATTTATTAGAATTTAAAAATCAACTTTTATTCCTTTCCAATTTCATTCTTAAGTTTATCCAAATTAGCTTAAAATTTCTCTTTTTTTAGTTCCTTAAAAAATATTCTTTATATTTTTGATATCTTAATATACCTTAAATATTATTCCGACAACCCATAACATGCAATATTTCTAATCCCGATAAATCAATCATAGATAAGCAATCATACATATCACAGGTTATGAGAATAAATTTCAATAATTTTAGGAATCTAGTTGGATTCCTCCAACATGTTTTCCTG
Source organism: Allium cepa (assembly GCA_030765085.1). Lineage (NCBI taxonomy): Eukaryota > Viridiplantae > Streptophyta > Magnoliopsida > Asparagales > Amaryllidaceae > Allium > Allium cepa. The sequence goes on along the minus strand of CM060929.1, from coordinate 382,009,734 downwards.
CATCCACAAATGTTAGCATAATATAAAATACCAATCCCACTTCGAGGGGGATATCGCGGTATAAACAGTCATCCGGTATTATGCGGGGCGCATACGGTCTCATCCACTATATAATGTAGGAAATCAATCACTCCCATATATATACTATTATATATAATATCACATCTAGCCAATTCAATCATTTAACCAATAATTTAAATTTAACTATTTAAATTTAAAAGGTAATCTAAATGAGTGAGATTAACTCACCTTTTATTTTGCTATTTGCATTCCATTCCAACCTCGCTTGTTTCCATGATTCTAGACCTTGTATAACATTATAAGGTTTATTAACATTTTGAACTAATTGAACAATTAATTTCGATTTAACAGATTTAATTAACTAATTATTTAATTCTAAACTAATTTTCTTTTAATTAATCTATTAGTAACTAAAATAATTTAGATAAGTTAATTAAACAAATTAAATCACCTTAATACGTTATTTATAAAATTTAACAGTAAGTGGAAATATATATATATATATATATATATATATATATATATATACATACATACATATATATATATATACATGTGTGTATATTTACTCTTCCTTTTTCTTTTGAAACCACATATACACTTATAAAAATAAATTCTAGATTTCAAAAATTCTACTTTTATAAATTCTTCGAAGATTTTAAAATCCCATTTTTTTCCAAAGTCTTATCTATATATACATTTACTGTCAGTTTATATATATATATATATATATATATATATATATATATATATAATTAAAACATGTAAAAGCAAAACTACAGCTCTAACTTGTTGTAACAAATAAGATATTTTCTCTGTCAACAACCTTATATACACATTATTTACGCTTAAATTAAAAAGAGAAACGAACAAAGAATAATGATTTAATTTTCTTGTATATATATTTTTGTACATATAAATTTTAAATTGAAAATAAAAACAGAAAAAACACCTTACTGCCCAAACTCTCGTTCGGGTATGAGCCTTCCCTGTTCGCCGCTACCATCACGAACCTAAAGCCCCAACTGCCAACGAGACTCGCCGTCCGATGCTCGAAAGCAGAGCCGCTTCGACTCCATGCTTAGCTTTCTCGACCTAGCGATACTTCGCCCAATCCAGCCGTGCTTGCCAATCCAAACCTAACATAGCCTCGCGATTTCCCCTAAGCAGCTCGAATCCCATCACCAATGGCACCGCATGGCTCACTCGCCCATAGTCGTCGTCCATCCCTTCACTGATGTTGTCTCACGTGACCGCAAGAATGCGTCTCCTCCCCTTCGATCAAACAATGTATTCAATTTCGTACATAGCTCAGTCGCCCTTTTTTAAGCTAAAAGGATTTTCGATTTTGATTTTGAATGGAAAGGGAAGAGTGAATTAACAGGCGCGATCTTATATTTTTTTTCTTTCTGTATTTCTACTGTCTGTTTTACGTTTTAAAAAATATATATAAAGGAAATAAGAAAGAGAAAAACACGTGTTAGAAGATGCAGGAAACGTGTCCTCAGGGTGGACAGGTGGTGGATGTGTCTTTAGTGAATTGAAGGGAAACATATATGTATATTTAAATTTAAATTTAACTCGTCTCGGTAACACAACATAAAATCTTGACCTCCTATCGATGCGTGATGCTAGACGTTTATAATGTTATACCCCTATTTCGAATGCAATGGAAAAGGTTTCGAGTTCTAATTCAATCGTTTATAATGTTACTTACCGTACGATCACATGACAACTCCAAATGCTACGAAAATTGAAATCCGATAATAATACATTATTATGGATCCAATGGAACTGGTTTCATCGAAATCCGAGACTATGCCTCGGAAGGCTATTTTTAAATATCAATTTGAACGATATAAATTCAAAATTGAACAAAACACTTTTAAATTCAAGTTTAACACTTTTACTATCTTCAGCACCATCAATTATAAATTTTACAAGCCTTCGATTTATTTTTAACAAGCTTAAAACTGAAGATTCAATATTTTACCCAACTTTCAATTATTAAATTCAATATTTAAATTATCCAATAAATAGCGATATTTAAATTCAATTTAAAAATCAAAACCTAAATATTTGTAATCAATCAAATATTCCAATTTCAAATATCTAAAATTCCAGGTCGTCATAATTATTATTTCCGTTTTTATTTTCGATTTCTTATTTCTCTCATATCTTCTCCATACTTACTCGGATTTTGACACGTTATATATGGAAATTGATCAAAAAATTGCCACGGAAATAATAGTGCAACACCCATAGTTCGGTTATGAAAATTACAAAAACTTATTTTATTATTTAATTAATTTGTTAATTAATTATTGTACCTTAAATTTTAGGTTGTTACAAGTACATCCGTTGACTATCTACACATATATCTTGTAATTTGATATGTAGGCAAGAAGCATTTATTATACTGTATCAACTAAAAAAACAAATGATTCATAGGTGCAAGAGCCATTATCTTTGAGAAGAGTACAAAAGAATGCATAAAAACGTGAAATAACAAAGGCAAAAACCAAGATTCCATAATTGTATAAATAAATTATCTTTGAATCACTTTTGCATATTTTGCACATCATCAGAACTAACCTAGGATTACCAAAACATCAAAAGAAAAATAAATTTCACAAATCATAGATACAAATACTAAATTAACAGTAGTAGTAACATGAAAAAATAAATAGTTTCATTCAACAACATTAAATTAAACGATACAACGTCCCATAACAAGTTTCTGGTAGGTTTTGGTTTTTATGATAACAACTATAGGGCATTATATAGAACATAGATGCTAATGTTTTATCAAGATATGTATAGTATGTAGTGCGAGATATTAGACAGGTGTTGATTAAGAAGACTGTACAGTATCAAAAATAGATTCAAGATGCCGATATAAAGTTTCAAGTGTTAGAGAATGAAGACTCATGAGTATTGAGGAGTTCAAGATTTCAAAATATTTCAGATAAGTTATTGAGTCATAGAATTTATGTTAAAACATTGTTAGAACTTTCCTGATTTCACTCTCCTTCTCTAGTTTTGTTTTAAATATTTTTCAAATATCATGGTTTTCAAAACAAACCTTTTCAAACATCTATTCAAAATAATTTTCAAAATAATTTCTTAACCTTTTATGTTTACAAAGATATTATATTAAGTTCTTAAGTATTTTTTTATCTATTATATTTTTTGGTATTTTAATTTATATCTTCCTTACATTTATTTTTTATATTTATATTTCGATTTTTGATATTTATTTACAATTTATAACTATATCGATTTTATATATATTATGTACTTTATATTAAATACTTTTATTTAATCTTTCAAAATTATTTAATAAAGTTTTATTAAGTTATATTTTTGATTAAAATGTGAATAAACTATATTTTAATGATTTTACAAAGTATCAAATTATTTTACAAAGCAATAAATTTTGAAAATAATATTTTAAAGTGTTTTTCAATTTTGTGAAGGATGTGTCGACATATCCAATCCCTATACGTCGACATGGTGGCCGTAATTTTCAAAATTCAAATTTTAATGGAAGTGGCATTTCATCATATCTCTTCATGAATGGACACAATTGTTGTTTCCTTATATATACCAGACTTCCAAACGAATTTTCAACATCTACTTTCTTGTTCTTCTCTCCTCTTTCCACTTTCTCATTTTCTAAATCAAAATATACCCAAACTTTGTCGAAGTTCAACGAAAATCAAATTCAGTCGCCACTAGTTTGATTCGCCTTCATCTACTCTCTGATTTCCTTTATCTCACTCTCTCCCTCACCCAAATCAAGTTCAAAGTGTCATTCAAGAATTATAGGATCAATTGTAATCAAGATCGGAGTTCAAGTCTGTAAAACTCTATCAATTCATACTACTATACTTGTGGGTGTGCTTATAACCCGTAAAATCAATTGCGTGTGATCGTATCCTATAAAATCAATTAGGTGTGTGCTTAGTAGCCCGTAAATCTAGTGGGTGTGCTCGTAGCCCGAAAATCAAGTGACTCTTCCCAGATGTCGGAATTTTGGAGGGTGCATCTCGTAGACTTGAAATTGAGATTTTATTTGCATTTACTAGTTGAAAAGACATCCGTACAATGAATTGTGCAGGACTGGATGTGAGGTTACTCCAAACTACTAGTGTATTTTTTCCCTTTTACTTTTGCGGTATTTACTTTTATCCGCACTTTGATTCTGTGATTGTTAATTACATCACTCAAAGTAGAATCTTAAAGAATTTGAAAAATATTCATGTAATCAATTAAACACTATTCACCCGCTCTAGTGTTAATTGAGCCTTCGATCCCTATTCCATTGACTTACATCTGGTAGCTAAGCATTGGTTTTCAAAGTATTCATAATTTGAATTTGAAAAAGGTCTAATGGTAATTTTTGATAATATTTTTAACACTATTTTTGAAAAGATAATTTGCAAAATCATCATAATGTTTTTTCATAAATTTGCATCTATTCATTATAAAAAATCACATGATCTTTGGAAAAGGTACAAATTTTTGAAACATGTAACGACCCAGAAGTTATGTCGTCTTAAGTTTGTATATTAATTTTCAATATTCAACAATACGATCTTTTAATCAAAATAAAATCCCGTTTAAATGATAATTGGTAAAAATAATAGATAGTTTTAAAACCAAGATAAATTTTTTAATTTACCAGATTTTGTTTATCAATTAGAAAATAGATTTATTTTGGAATTTCTTATATAATCAAAACATCAGAATTATATATATAATTTGGAAACAAATTCATAGCAAATAAATATCGATGAATAAGAAGAATATATTATAAATAGAAATGATTTTGGCTTGTAAACAATATATTGTACTATAATAGAAGAGTTTAAAGTTGTATTTTTCTTATATATATACATGTTAATTTAAGAGAGAAGAATGTAAAAGTATATTTATAATATTTTTAAATAAATAAAAATGGTATATTAAAAATAATATATGTAGTGAAAATGAAAAGAAGGAATATATATATGAAATTTTTGTACAATGAATATGAGATGGTTTAACATAGTTATTGAAACCATTTTTAATATGAAAATCTTTTATATGTAGTGTTGACAAAAAAGAATGTTATTCCATACATTTAAAATAAAGTAGTAAGATTTTCATTGCTTTGAGTTACATATTTTAAATAGAAATATATATAAATATGAAGATCTAAATTTTATAATTCAAAACCACTTTGCAAATTATTTCAATATATATATTGGAAGCATGTTTTGAATCAAAAGAAAATTTACTAGGTAAATAAAAGAGAAATATAACCAAAGGTAAATCATGTAAAAGTAAAACAAAATTACCAATCAACAACATAAGTATTTCCTAGAAAGGACTATACAACCAAAGGAATATAAACATATATATGGACATTGTCTGGCCTAAAAAGAGAAAGGGCAAAACTTTCATCCTAATTTCATTTCACCTCAAAAAAATCAACTCAAGTCACAAAAATTCATTTCAACCCATCACCAAACCTTGTATGTACGTCATCACATACTTGCATAAATATATGCATATAAGCTTTTGTGTGTAGCTTCAGTTGTTTTAGCCTATAAACAAAAATATAGTCTATAACAAAAAAATAACTAAAACATAATAAAAGAAAGGAGAAAAGAAGCATCCTATTTTAAATCCAAAGCAAGATTTTCAAGTTTTTAGATCAAAACTAAAGACCAACTAGAAGATTTCAAAAGATTTCAACATGTTTAAGATGGGATTTAATTTTAGAATACCTGGAAATTCTTTCAAAAAAACTCTATCATTTTTAACAGAGGTGAAAACCCATTCATGCTCTAAATCAAAAATCAATATCTCTCAATCTGATATTATTTTGATGATAGTGTAAACTAACGAAATGATCGTTATTGAGTATAGATTGTACTAAAAATAATTTAGTTACATTTCATGAAGTATGTAGTGATATATGTTGGAATTACAGTAAGCAACTTAGTTTTGATGATTTTCGACAGGCTCGAACCATCGTTTCATGTATATATTCATGATCATCATAGGAAATTAGGATTTTTAGTGAAGAACTCATGATTTTTAATATCATATATCTCGAGGAATCTTGAGATGATCGAATTTTGTTCAAAAATTATTTTTCGACGTTTGGGTCGTCGAGGTGGTGTGCGGCTCGGTCGAGGGGGAGCGTGATGACGAGGGGAAGAGGTTAACCGTTGTGAATTTTTGAATTAGGCCTTCGTTGGAGGAGGCGAGACATTTTTAGGGTTTAAGGGAGTATGGAAGAGGGTGATGAATGTAACCAAATTTTGATGAGGGAGAGGTATCGAGTCATGCCACACCTGGCATGGGGGTAGTATGGGACGTGGCGGTTTTATTGGTGTTGGTGGCAGCAGCGATAGGCGAGCGAGGCATTGGAGGTTCTTAGTTTTGGGTTCGGCATTTGGTGTCTACCTAGAAGTGTTGTTTTACTTTTAAGATAAAACGTGATTCGAAGCGAGTTTGGCACTGGTGAATGGTTGGTCATGCCGACAAGGGAGAGGCGGATGTGAGGTTGTGGTCGTGATTGTCGCTGGTGAGTTAGAGCTCGCATGCACCACGTGGGGAAGATGGTGATCTCCATGCATGCGTGGTGTTTGGGTTTGGGTTTGGAGTTGCATATGGACGTGGATTAGGGATAAGAAAGTTCGATCGAGGAAATTTGAAATTGGTTCGTTTATTGGTTTATAATTGGGAGCTGGTAATTAGAAAAGGGAAAGGGAGGAAGAAGAGATGGGGGGAAACGGGTTTCATTGTTTTTGGGTAAGAAGATTTTGGGCTTCGGCCCGTAGAATATAAAAGAAAAAAGAGAAGAGCGAGTGTAGGCTTGACCCAGATAGGTGAAGGAGAAGTTTTCTTTTTAATTTAAAATGTTAAATTATATATATATATATATATATATATATATATTGTGAATTTCAATATTCTATAAGTCGTCCATATAAAACCCGATCATCGCAATTCTTCCTGCGATGGGTTCGTATCGTCGAGTACTTCGATGTTATGAAGTTTGTTGTTAGATTTGACTAAGAGATATTATATGGTATTTTAAAATGGTCAAGTTTTAAATACGTCATTTAAATAAACTTATTCATTTATAATTTATATGACCTATCTATTGAAGTTTGCCAAGATAAAAATAACGATGAGTTAAATCAAGTTAATAACGATGATTTGACACCTATTTAGCGGAATAAAACACCGTTCCGCTAATTATATTTAACTGGACCCCTTTTGGCAGAGTAAATCTTTGTTCTGCTATTATTACTTAATATATATGTTTTTGGACATTAACTAGCAGAGATAAAACCCTATTATGCTATTATATTTGTACGGACATCTATTTATTATCTTGATAATTATATTGGGCAAGATAATGTTGAATTAATTGTTATAGATAGATTGAAATGAATATCTAGACTATTCTAATGGATTGTTATGAAATAAATGGTAATTTGATTAAGTACCATTGGGATTATTAAGCTTCTTTCCAATCTGGAAGTTGATTTTTGAATAAGAGTTATTTAAAAGATATTAATTATTATTCATTTATTATATTTTAAAGTTAATTAATAATCATTTTATAATGATTTGAAGTTAATTATTTTATTATTCCTAAAAATTATTTAAAAAATAAAAATACTTAATTATTGTTTCAAAGCTATTTAATTATTTAAATTATTTAAGAATATTTAATTATTAATTAAAGTTATTTTATAGTGACTTGTTTAAAGTTAATGCTTACTTAAGGATTAATCAGTATTAAGATATTATTATTAACTAAAAGATAATTTTTCAAATATTAATAATGTTTTAAAAATAATATATTATATGGTAAACTTATAAAAAAGTGTATTTCTCCTAAATTAAACTTGGAAAATTAATAATAGGAACTTTGTAAGTATTATTTTGAGATAATTATTAAATAAAGTTTTCGAGAAGTAATGGTATACTTTCATGATGAAATTAGAGGCAGAGATTGTCTGCAGTTAAGTTTGGATTTCTCTGGAATAGAGACATAATCATTGAGCTGTGAATCCATGGTTGATACTGCATGGTACTTTCCAAATTTATTTAATAAGGTTTTTAAATATTTTTGAAAAGGAAATGTTTATGAATATACATATTCTTGTGAGATAAGTATATATTTTTTATTAAGAGATCAATTTATTGAGATTTCAAATTTAATAAAGACCTTTGATTGAATGATTGTTTATTTGATAGTTAAACAACCGATTATCAAATCTGGACCCAGAAACATAACTTTGGAAATATCAAGGAGAAACACAGGGATTATGTCGTACAGTTACCGTTGGAAGGTGCTACATTATATGTGTAAACTCGTTTCGTTCCTCTAGGACAATGATAAGGGAATCCGTCAACTAACAGTAAGGAGATGATCTCCGATCTTATTTCGTCTATTTATTTTCTAAAGAACCGGGGTAGAGTTTACCAGAAATATTGAACGTTGTTTTCAAAGAGATCGAGATTGGATAAGTTATCCAAAAAACCACTTCGATCCAATGAACACACTTTCGAAGTGAAGAGAAGAACATAGAATCGAAGATGGAGCATTGAAGTGCAAGGGCTAATCGCTACTAATCCTGAGGATGACTCTAAAATGGATGTGGTAGGAATAGTGCTTTTGGTTTCGTTCAGACCCAGAATGGACTCATATGGATGAATGCTATCAATACTTTATCATTGGAGAACAAGGAGAATTCTAAGTATAAATTCCTTAAAAAGGTAATCGTAGACTCAAGCCTCATCAACCGAAATGACTAAAAATCAAGAAAGATGCAACAAGGCTAAGTGGTCACACCCAATTAGGGTATGTTTATCACCTTTCTAGATACTCTCGGATATTATAAATATGGTGCATTGGAAGAAGCTCGATAAGGGTGGGAATACCCTGGGTGATAACATATTCGGTACTATCTAGGTTAGGAGTAAAACCGGTCTTGTGTTGTAGGGGATCCAGGCGAGATCCTTGGTACACTTTTTTGGTGTGAACTGTGATAGGTGGTACCCCAGTGCCTAGTCATTGTATGAAAATCCGTTCTCCAATACGAAACTTTACGGTTTTCGTTATAGATCCTAGTATACTGGAATTTAATAATGTAACAATTTCAGCTATTTGAATAAGTATTTGTACTTAGACCCTATTATAATATCACTGGATTTTCTATAAAAGGTTTTGGTTACCGTAGGGGAAAAACCTGTCGTGTTTATGTGTGGCGTGGTCTTACGGGATACTTTTGATTTTAAAAGGATTTTGGAAGTTATAATGAATAAATTCCTTATGATTTAAATTCAAACTTTGGTTTTACCATACTGACCCGGGCACGGTTTTTCCTATGTACTCGGGTCAGACTGAACATATTTCTAGGTTAGATGGAAAATTAAAGCTTTAGGAGAGGAGCTGGAGGCCTCGAGACGTATTCACATAGATAATTATATTTCCATTGCATTTTAGCTATGTTTATCGGCAGTTGTGAGGATAGCGTGTTATAACTGTCCGTGCTGAATAGGTTGGTATACTCTGATTGATATATATATATTATAAACATTATAGTTTTGTTTTATGTAAATATTTGTTCTATATTATAGATATTCATTTCCGTTATGAGATTCAGTATTGTTTGGTTTTCTTTCTATCTTCTTTTTACTTTCTTTTTCTTACTATCCGCCTTTCCATTCAGTTTGGACTGGACATGTGTGGTAAATTATCAGTTCCAACTATACGAAAAGGTGGGTTGTGGCATTATGGTATCATAGCCTGGGTTGAGCGAATACCTAGGCTTTAGTAGGGTTACTCATTAGAGATAGGATCATAGTACCCTAGAATGAGTTTGAGTGTATATATATACAAGGGTGTGTATTTGTTAGTGATATAAAATGTTTATATTTTGTTAATTAATCTCTTGAGTGGCATATGGATTCTGGTCAATATGAGTAGCTAACGTTATTGATGGGCATCTCTAAACACTTGAACAAGGCCAATGGACACAATATTGTTTTATGTGGGTAAATGAAATAATTTTACCCAGGATATATTCTATATATTAAAGGCAATGATTTTCAAAATATATAGTATTTTGAGATGGTGTTTAATAAGTGATGATAATATTTTATCATTTTCATCTAAGATTTGATTGAATATGACCATCTAATTTTGAGTATCCTCTATTGCCTGACCATCTAGTCTTGAGTATTCCTTTAGAATATGGATCTTGTAGATAGGAGCCCTGAAAATTTTGAAATTTTGAGTAAATTTTGTTTACTAAAGAAATTTGGAATATTTTTAGACAAATATTTTAAGAAGATTCTTCATAAATAAAAGCTTATTTTATAATAATTGATTTGTAAAAAGGAGATATTTAAGAATTTAACTATAATGATTTCTAAAAATTGTTTCAAACAAGTTTTTGGGGAAAAAATGATTTGGTGTTATTTAGGTAAAGTTTTTTAAAATGATAGTAATTTAAAAGAAGAGTTGTTTAGAGCATGTACCTATATGTACTCTTCAGCTTTTGAAAATTCCTGAAACCTTAGGATCTCATTCTTCGGTTTTGTAAATTGGGTGTAATGAACTCCCATCGTGGTTGAAGGGGCACTTATGAAGGCTGGAAGGGCTGGCAATCAGGACTTGGTTAACCAAATTCTAAAGGATCTTGTCCAGCCATCGATTTATGAGGAGTTAGAAGAGGAAATGGTACCTATAGAGTAGCCATCGCTTCATGAAGAGGAGCCCAAGATAGGAGCTAAAGAGGAATTCCAGGAAGAAGAAGAGGAGGAATTCAAGGGGGAAGAAGAGGAATTATAAGCAGAAGAAGAGCCTGAATCAAAAAATGATAACACTGTCGTATGGGAAATGGGCGAGATTATGAATGAACCACTTGCAGACGGGGATAACCTTCTGAGGGATGACTTATGGCCTAGGGTAGAGATGTAGGTGCCTAGGGAGCCAAGCCCGGAAATGGTATGGGTTTCGGATAGTGATGTTGGATCTAGGAAGATGGAAGGACACGAAGTGGAGGACTCCGATGGAGAGAGTCCACTGTGAGTTAGATTTGGGTTGGGGCGGTTCTCTTAAAAACGTGTACCCTATTAGTATAGAATAGTAGTCCATAGAATCATTGATGTGTGTTTGAAGAATAAATTAATGAAGTATCTTAGTAGATTCTTGGGTAAGGGTATATATATGTATAACTGGCTAATGGTTATAGATATCTCCTGGATATGGGTATATGTATGTGGTGACTACAGTTGTAAAAGTATCTTAGTTGATACTCTATATGACTGATATTTTGGGATAAATATATATGATTGAACTTGTGTGATATGGTTGTTTATTAATTCTGTAACAACCCACTATTTTGGACCATTCAAATCGACAATAAAACCACACTTGTCGGACTTGAATAATTCAAAATAATAGATTGTAATATAATTTGGGGCAAATAAAACCAATCACGGAATCATAGACACGGATAAATCAGAATAACTCACAGCGGAAATAAAAATAACCATGGTAGTTCATGAAGCTACTACAAACACGGTCTCAAAACAAGTACAAAATACCAGAGTCTGAAAATAAATACAATAGGAAGTCCTAATACATAAATGTCCACTAATATATAAACGGAATAGAAAATACTAAATGGAAATAGATGACAACTAGATAGATAGATAATCTCTAGCATATCCTCTAGCTCCAGAAGACGAAATCCAAAGCTGATACTCAGGCTGACCCAAGCATAAAGCAAAAACACAAACACTCAAGTCAGGACATACATAGTTATATAATGTAAACCAACTCAAGTGAACTGCATTAAAATGCACAAGTAACTTAAAGGATGCTTGGGACTGTCCATCCTTTAAGAATCCGTTAAACTATCTACTATGTAGTAATATACGCTATTATAATAATGTCTACAGTAAAGTATAAAATATTTAAAAATAGTGTTAAGACGTTTCTCATATCCTCCTTAATGCATTTTATATATTCCCATAGTCTGTATAGTACCGTAACCTCCCCCGTATTGGGCGTCGTCAGAGGGAACTCCATAAGTATGGTACAAAACAAAAATCATATAAGGCGCGCTAGGGTAGGCGACACGACACAACGAGGCAATGCCATGGTTGATATACCAATTGCACTTCCGGACCGGTGGTAACGCGTAGCAACCACTACCACCCAACTCGAGCCACACTCCCAAAAATCAAAGGTGCGCACCAATCAATCACAAAGTAATAGAACGGCAAATGAAGAAGTGTGTCCGATAAGAGGAGCTACTTTATTAGCCCGCCAATTTCTCCTGTTTTAGCCACCTTGTGCCAACTCACGGGAGTCGGATCCATGTATATACGTTAGTAGAACGTCGCCATCATCCTACTTCATTTTGGAATCTCCACCATGTACACGGTTGTTAAAGTGGTTTTCGGAGTTGGCAGAGAGTATGACAATTTCGATCCCGGTCTCTTTAACAACCAAACGTTATTATTACCCATGGTATTTATTTCAAACATATATATTTCAAAACCATTTAAAACCAAACGCTATTACTTTCCAAAATAATATCCATTTTCAAAAATTGGAAATATTCCAAATCTTAGTTATAGCACTTTAAAAATGTTATCTTTAAGAAATCATACCACTTTCAAAACCATACACTTATTATAGCATTTTGAAAATGTAATAAGTTAGAAACTGTAACACTTTTAAAATGTTACCCTTATATAATAGCACTTTAGAAAATGTTACAATTTGAAAATAGTAGCACGTTTTAAACATAAGCTTAAAGTAACATAACATTTTAAAAATGTTATCCTTTTATAACTATAGCATTTTAAAAACATAACTAAAATACCATAGCATTTTAAAAATGCTACGAATACTACTATGACATGTTTAGACATACTATTCCAATTTTTATCATAGTTTTATTTATACAAAACATATCTATTCCATAAATAAAATTTATTATTATTATTAGGTTAGAATTAAAATTCCATATTAACATAAATTTAAATTCTTAAGTTATTTATTATAGATAAAATCTTTAAATCTAGTTTTTAAACCAATTATTAACTTATAAAATTTTAACTTAATAGAAACCAATATATCATTGTATTAAAATTATTTAATTAAATTTTTATGTTAAAATTTCATATTTTTAAATATTCAAAAACTTAATAAATTTTATAAAACTATTAAATTAACCATGGATCTATATATAATTTTCTAACCTAGGTCAAGTGATACGGATATGTATCATTTCAATCCGTAATTCAAAAATAAAAATCCAGGTTCTATCATTTCCAACTCGTAATCCCAAGTCAAATAAAATAAAATAAAAATCGCTTGAACCTATAATTTCAGCTCATAACGTTTTTTCCCGATTCTAAAGTCCGTTCTGGTATGTATCATTTCAACCCATAGTGATTCTATACTAACAGGGAACTTGCGGTATGAGAAGCAGAAATAAATAAACAATATAACATGGCATATCATATCAGGTGATGTAACAGGCGGAATAGTCAGGTTATAACAACATGAAATATCATATCACAGGCATGTATAAATTACTATCAACATAGCATATCATCAACTACAATTCACATGTCATTGTTTCACAATTACGTAAGTACGAATGTCGAGAGTGATAAACTCACTTCTAAAGCAGGAGATAACAATTCAAGACACATGTAACGACCCGAAATTTCAAACCCGAAAATTTCAGATAGTTATGAAAAATAAGAAAGAGATAGAAGAATAAGAAGAACAGAAACACCAACATCTCACAATCGCAGCAGATAAAATATAATATTAAATAATAACAGTTTACAAAAGAATTCTGTATCTGTCAAATACATTTATAATACATCAGAGTTACACATATATACAGACACTGAATATACACAATCATCATGTCCTAGATATACAATATAATACAGCGGAATTACTCTATACATTCTTGCCATCCAGCTCGCCTCCTGGGCTCTAGAACGTCCTTGCCTGAAAGTCTGTAATACTCGGTCTGACCGAGCATTACATCAAAGTAACACCGGGGTCAGGCTGGAAACCAGTGTGAGTAAATCCATCTAACATGGAATACAAAAAATACAACTTATATAAAACCCTGGATAACCCGTATCAATTTACAAATCCACAATTTGTTATAGACATTACTTATTTCACACATCAATTTTCTAAGTACTAAAACATAGATTAAATGGTCCAATTCACTTAAATCATTTCATTCCAGCCTATTGATCCCACATATCAAATCAGTACAGAATTATTATAGATTATAAATCGAAGTGGTTTCGGGTATTTACAAATACCTGACTCCGGTCTCTTCGAATCCTATGTCATTTAAACCCAAGTTATTCAAATGAAAAACAATTTAAACTTTAAATATATGATGTCTCTTCTATCACAGCAATTCATCATTGATAGAGAAACACATTTATTATTATCCATTCAAACATATCATATCTCAAAACATTTCATATCAAAGATATCAAGCAGGCCAAGGCATTGAAACAACATTCAATCATTCATAAGCCATTTATCACTCTCAAGATTAATTATTTACCTTAAATCACTTAGATTAGGCTTACTTAACATTAACTAATTACAAACAAATTTATTTATCCCATTTTATTACCCATCTTAATAAATCATCCTTGATCAATTATACTTTAATTACAATAAGTAATTAACTCTTAATTAATTACAAAAATTAATTAACCTTCACCCATTCTCATTAATTACTCAAATTAATTATCCTTCAACTAACAACACTTATAAAAAAATTTAACCCTTAATAAATTATCTTATTTAATCCATACTTTAATTAATTACACAAAGTAAATAAATTTCCAATTACTTCCATTGAGTAATTTTTCTCTAATTAATTAAATCAATTAATTATACTTAAATTTTCTTCATCAACTTAACTAATCTCAAATCCTTAAAGCCTTAATTAACCTTAAGTAAAATATTATTCTTATTAATAACTTAATTATCATTTATATAAATTTAAACATTTCATTTTAATAATTAACTTACATAATTAAATCATTTAATAAAGTTTAAAAATAACATTTTTACTTAACAAATTTAAGTTAAACAAATCATGAAACTTCTTAAATCAAAATAGTTTAGACCGGGTTCAAATTTACATTCAAGCTTGATTAAAACATGCTCAATCTCTGCTTCCGTTTTGACCCGCACTTGACTCGAGTCGTGGCTCGAGTTTCTCATCATCTTCCATTTTATTAAAATTTTGTTCAAGTCTTATTTAAAAACTAGAAAAACAACACTCACGCGTGCAACTCGTCAAATAACCCGAGTCTATCATCGCGCAAAACACAACTCCACCGAAGTGGACTTCTTCTCCATTACCCAAAAGCTCTGATGCACGCGATGGTCACTGTGCATGTGCATAGGTGACCACGACGACGTCGCTCACTGACGACACCCCAAATCCATCCATGATCGTCCCACGACCAAGTTCCGACCCTCAAATCCTGATCACAAACCCAAATTCGAAAATAAGGAAACTCGCGCAACACCTGAAACAATAGCCTCGCCTAAAAACCCAGCGAACCCACGACGCCGACCACCGTACCACTTGAAACTCCGGTCACAACCTCACAAGCCTTCCACGCAACCATCTCCTTGATCTGGTGCCACTTGATTCACCATAGATGACCCATTCGTCTCATTTCCGACCACGGCCAGTCAAGAGTGTTAAACCCTAGTTCACTCATATCCGATCACCTCGGCTAACGAGAAAATCCACCAGTATTTTTCCTAACATCAGCAACCTCCTAGCTACCTTCGACTACGACCTAGCCTCCATCCCCCATGCCGATCAACGAAAATTACCAAAGATGCCTAAAATGATCATCTCGGCAATTCCCATAAATTAACAATCTAAAAATCATGAAATTCATACTAAAAATCATGATTTTCCCTCACTAATTCATTCATGCCTAAAATGATTTTTCTTTGATCTTCCTGCTTGATTAGTTGAATTCTTATTTAAGTTTGTAAAATGGTGTTGTTTTCTTATTTCAGTTTTGTTTAGTTTTTGAGAACCAACTAGAATAAGAAGGATATACATATATAAAAGGGTTTACAGGGAAGGCTTGCTGTACAAGATTATCTTCATTTCTTTGACCAAGCATATTTTTCTTTTTGAACTGGAATGATTTTTTTAACACATTCGAAATGACTTGTTTTGTGCTGAGATGATGGTATTAAATCAATGCTTCCTTACAAGTTTACAGCCTCATTATTATCTTTTATTTTATTTTATATGCACATAGACATTTTGTATGTAAATATTTTGTATTTATTTTTTTCTTTATTATTGCCTTGCATATACATGTATTTCATAGGTTGTATATTTCTAGAATTATCTTATGTCTCCATATAATCATACAATTTATTACTAACATAAATCCTTAGTTTTTATTTCTATTTAAAGTTTAACTATCAACATTAAATTTATATTCATATATTTTTATACTTATATTTAACATTGATAGGATTGATTTTTATTTTAAACATTATTATCTATATTACATTCATCTGCATATACTTAAATTAAATGTTAATAAGGTAGAGCATTAATTAAATTGAATAAGATAGATTTCATTTTAAATATGTTTGAAAGATTTTATTTTGAATTTTCAAATCAAAGCTTCCTTCACAATACATATACATACATATATATATATATATGGTGAATGGTAAAAAGTCCTATTTGTTTTAAGAATGACAAGCTTGTATTTTATTTAATTAGTTTAAATACTTATTAAAATAATATTGCCAAAATCCTGGGTTGTCACATTCCTCCCCCCTTTGAATCTTTTCATCCTCGAAAGGGAATGAAGCCAGAATTATGAAAATGCTTAAAAGCAAATAAATTTTCTTTTGATCATTTCAAAACACTTTAAAATCTACATATTACAAAAATAGTTTTTATAAAATTACTTGTTATAACTCGACGCTTCAACAAGTCCATCCTTGTTCTCATAGAAATTCGATCATACGTTGATCGGGTGTAGGACTGAAAATCTATGAGTACTTAGCAGACCCGTTTTCAACACCCAGTGAAAATACTTGGGGAAATATTTTATTGAAAATAGAAAACATTTTGAAAATAGAGGAAACATTTTTGGTGAGAATGCTCTGGAAATCATCACTCCCATTCATGGTCGCAGTTACATCCTGGGTTACGTTGCCATCACAGCAAAAGTCCATGTAACGTAGGCACTCCACGCCCCTCGATTACGCCATGGAACCCACAACAGATCGCAGTTACATTCCAGGGTTACGTTGCCATCGCAGCAAAAGTCCATGTAACTGTAGGCATCAGCGCCCTCGATTTTCGCTGTCAAAATGAAACTTCTCCACTCCCACATAGGTCGCAGTCTACCGCTGTAAAATAAAACTCAGACTGTTGGCTCTCAGCGTCACACATGACTTTCGCTATGTTACCATAGGTCGCAGTCTACCGATATAAAATCAAAAGCAGACTATTGGCTCTCAGCGGTACACGATTTTCTCTATGGTCTGCAGTAGATCGCATTGACATTGAGTTACACTATCGTTACAGTATAACCCAAATGCCTCTGTAGGCATCAGTGCCCTCGACTTTCGCTACACCCTACTCATAATCCTTAAGAACTAGTTTTGTCCGGACTCCTCACAGGATCAACTTTAGAACCCCCCTTAGGGTTCGAGGCAGTACCACCCTGTGGCACTCCTGAGAAGTTCATTTTAAGGGAGCGCCTTTTTTTCCTGAGCCATTTTCAAAACACTTTATACTATACACATATGGTATCTTCCAAATCATACACCTAGTATGAATCTCATATAAAGCTCCTTTACACAAAATCGATTATCCCAAAATCGATAATTCTCAAACTAGGCTTTCCAAATTCCAATATTGATTTTACCCAAAAATCAAAAGCCTTTCCAAATCCAAAGGTTCCCAAAACCCTTTTCCAAAATCCTCATAAGGACCTTTATATATATATAATCCTTGATAAAAATCTTTGGATCATTTCAAACTTGTACAAAACCCTTTTTATACATCAAATACTTTCAAAATCCATTTTCTTCTAGCTATAGATTCAACAAGGGGAGTTTGATTTTATATAACAAAGATATATAACTTTGTTTATTCTAAATCAAATATTCAATTTTGATTTCTCTATAAAGCCACTTACCATTTCACTTACTCGCATATAGTAAATTTTCACCATAGAAATATCCAATTTCCACTTTTATTCATTGTATATTTCACAAAATATACTTTCATTTCAAGAATCATTTCACATTTCTTATCCATAAATTCCCAGTATCAATTTCATTCAAACCTGTACGATGCACACATATCATCCGTATGCTATACCAATCTGGTCGCTCACTCGATCACACAATTTCACTTTCGAACTAGCATCGTCCACCCGACTTCCTACTGCGGACTCAGATATGGTTTCTTGACCAGAAACCATCATTCTTCTTGCATAGCCATAACTATGATAGAGAATATCCAAAACCAATCAACAATCCATATCCAGGTTCCGAAAATCGAGTGAAATATCCCGACTCGGATCGATATATTATCTTGAAATTCTGTGCTCGAATCTGGATCAAATCACTATGCGAATAGAATAGTATACGTACATCCTACGTATTTATCTTCATTGATTATTAAACAAATCAATTCCCTTTTCTATTCACATTCACTTTAATTCTATTCACTTATCCACTATTTCTTCGATCCCAAATGGATTATTACTCAAATTATAAACAGTTTGTACTCTGACTAGCTTGAGTTTAGAAAATAGCTTAAATTTTTTTAAAATAAATAAGTAGTTGAAAAATAATTAATAGTGTAAAATAGGTGTAAAATAGTTAAGAAATTGTAGAATAGTTGAAAAAAATAGTAAAATAATTGCAAAATAGTTGTAAAATAGAAATTAGTTATAAAACAGTTGAAAATAGTAATTAATTTATAAAACTGTTGCAAAATGTTAAATAATTCCAAAAGTAGTTATAAAATAAGTATAAGATAGTTTTGGGTTTTAATGGAAAGGTTGATATATAATAAACAGCTTAGAAAAATAGATTTATATTAAATTTATTCTGAAAATAGTCCAGAGCCAAACTATTCAATTCTCAATCTCCATTTCCAATTAATTCAATTTAAATTTCCACTTCCATTTAAATTGACCCAATTCCCATTTAAATAACTCCAATTTCCATTGGACTTGATTTATCCCCAATTCAAGTTGAATTAATTCTCAAATTCTTTCCAACTTCAAATCAAATTCCATTTGATTTTTACTTATTCAACTTTAATTACAGCTCGAAATTATTCACATTAATTTAGACTGATTTCAAATTGAGTCCACTTCAATTTCAAATCATCTCAATTTCTGTTTGAATTAGTCCCAATTCCCATTTGAATTTGAACACATTCAACTTCAATTTCATTTCAATTAATCCAATTCAAATTTTCCATTTAAATTTCATACTTATCCATCTTCAGTTTTAATTAATTCAAACTAAAGTCAATTTGAACCAATGAAATCAAAATCTCAACTTTAACCCATCTCGAATTATATAAATTCGAGTTAGATTTCCAAATGTCGATTCAACCCCTTAAACCTAATTAACCTTTATTTTTAAATCAATAACCCAAATTTTTAAACAATTTAATTTTGAGTCAAATTCTCAAAATTTCATTTTAAATTATCTTTACTTAACTTTTTTCCAAGTTCAAATAAGAGTTCAAATAATTTTATTTTAAAATTTTAATTTATTACTAAATTTTATCTTCCAATTTGAAACCAGTTCCTTAAACAATTTTAATTTACAAATGCAATTATTCAAATTTTCAGTTCAAAGTAATTCCTTATCCTTAATTTCAAATTAAAGTTAGATTTTCCTTTCATCTTAATAATGGATATATTACCACACTTCATTTCTCATTCATTTAAACAAATCTGATCCACAATTTAAAGATTTTTTAATAACTATAGGATGATATCATCCAATTTATTTTAAAACATCCATCTATTTTCAATTTTCAGATCTCAAACCCATTTTCAGATCACCCAAGCTCCAATTCAAATTAACCATTCAACTTTCCAAGTTAAATCCCTATTTTATTTTGAAATTTCCAATTCAGGTTGCTTGTTAATTTATTTAACTTTCCCAAAGTTAAATTCAATTCATTCCTTCAGTCAAACTCACTCAAATTTGAATTCCCACTTCTAATTTTAAACTGCACATTAATAATCTTATAAGTTCAAAAACTTATCACCTTGGATATCACATCTCATTCCAAATTTTAAAACTCAACATTTAGAGTTTATTTCAAACCATTTTTGATACTATGTATATTCCTCATATATACGTATTATTTTCTTTACACACTAAGTTATCCTTAAATTTTAAACCACCTTTGGTTTTTAATTCAAAACAAATTTTCAATTAACCTTGTTTTCAACAAGTCCCTTTTATTCAAATACATTAAATAATATTATTTATTGTTTCTTCATTACTTTGAAACAATTCTCAAATTTCCGGACCTGGATTTAAAACTTTACAATTTAGATAATCTCCAATTTCGATTTATAAGTCATACTCACCTAAATGTTTTACTTCCTTAAAACATTTCATTTTGCTTACACATTTCTACACATTTTATTATTAAACACAACAATCATTTATGATAATAACCAAGATTATCATATCTGGAAACCAATTCATTTTCATCTTATTCTGAAGCTCTTTCCAAATTTAAGATTTTAATTTCAGTTTGAATCCATTTCAAACTAATCTTTATTAAATTTCAAATTGGTTGTATTTCTTTTACCACTTAATTTAATTCCAATAATTTAACAACCAATCACCTTAATATTTATTAGAAGGAAATATTGCTTTATATATCAAAATATATTCTTATATAAAATCATTTAAAATCTTTATATAAGAAAATAACAAGTACGCTCTCATACACACACACACACACACTCAACTCATTCTAGGGTACCATTGACCCTATCCTTAATGAGTAATCCCACCAGAGCCAAGGTTCTCGCTTAACCTTTCAGCTCTGATACCAACTGTAACGATCCGAAATTTTCAAACCCGAATATTCCAGATAGTTATGAAAAAGAAGAAAGAGATAGAAGAATAAGAAGAACAGAAACACCAACATCTCACAATCATAGCGGATAAAATATAATAACAAATAATAAGAGTTTACAAAAGATTTCTGTATCTGTCAAATACATTTATAATACATCAGAGTTACACATATATACAGACACTGAATATACATAATCATTATGTCCTAGATATACAACAATATAAAACAGCGGAATTACTCTATACGTTCTTGCCATCCAGCTCGCCTCCTGGACTCCAGAACGTCCTTACCTAAAAGTCTGTAATACTCGGTCTAACCCGAGCATTACATCAAAGTAACACCGGGGTCAGGCTGGAAACCAGCATGAGTAAACCCATCTAACATGGAATACAAAACATACAACTTATATAAAACCCGAGATAACTTGTATCAATTTACAAATCCACAATTTGTTATAGACATTACTTATTTCACACATCAATTTTTTAAGTACTAAAACTTAGATTAAATGGTCCAATTCACTTAAATCATTTCATTCCAGCCTATTGATCTCACATATCAAATCAGTACAGAATTATTATAGATTATAAATCGAAGTGGTTTCGGGTATTTACAAATACCCGACTCCGGTCTCTTCGAATCCTATGTCATTTAAACCCAAGTTATTCAAATCAAAAACAATTTAAACTTTAAATATATGATGTCTCTTCTATCACAACAATTCATCACTGATAGAGAAACACATTTATTATTATCCATTCAAACATATCATATCTCAAAACATTTCATATCAAAGATATCAACCAGGCCAAGGCATTGAAACAACATTCAGTCATTCATAAGCCATTTATCACTCCCAAGATTAATTACTAATCTTAAATCACTTAGATTAGCCTTACTTAACATCAACTAATTACAAACAAATTTATTTATCCCCTTTTATTACCCATCTTAATTAATCATCCTTGATCAATTATACTTTAATTACAATAAGTAATTAACTCTTAATTAATTACAAAAATTAATTAACCTTCACCCATTCTCATTAATTACTCAAATTAACTATCATTGAATTAATCACACTTATAAAAAAATTTAACCCTTAATAAATTATGTTATTTAATCCATACTTTAATTAATTACACAAAGTAAATAAATTTCCAATTACTTCCATTAAGTAATTTTCTCTAATTAATTAAATAAATTAATTATACTTAACTTTTCTTCATCAACTTAATTAATCTCAAATCCTTAAAGCCTTAATTAACCTTAAGATAAAATATTATTCTTATTAATAACTTAATTATCATTTACATAAATTTAAACATTTCATTTTAATAATTAACTTACATAATTAAATCATTTAATTAAGTTTAAAAATAACATTTTTACTTAACAAATTTAAATTAAAAAAATCATGAAACTTCTTAACTCAAAATAGTTTAGACCGGGTTCAAATTTACATTCAAGTTTGATTAAAACATGCTCAATCTCTGCTTTGGTTTCGAGCCGCACTTGACTCGAGTCCTGACTCGAGTTTCTCATCATCTTCCATTTCATTAAAATTTTGTTCAAGTTTTATTTAAAAACTGGAAAGACAACATTCACGCGTGCAACTCATCAAATAACCCGAGTCTATCATCGCGCAAAACACAACTCCATCGAAGTGGACTTCTTCTCCAATACCCAAAAGCTCTGATGCACGCGATGGCCACTACATGTGCACAGGTGATCGCGACGACGTCGCTCACCGAAGACACCCCAAATCCATCCACGATCGTCCCATGACCAAGTTCCGACCCTTATATCCTGATCACAAACCCAAATTCGAAAATAAGGAAACTCGCGCAACACTTGAAACAACAGCTTCGCTTGGAAACCCAGCAAACCCACGACGCCGACCACCGTACCACCTGAAACTTCGGCCACAACCTCACAAGCCTTCACGCAACCATCTCCTTGATCTGGTGCCACTCGATTCACTATGGATGACACCTTCGTCTCATTTCCGACCACGACCAATCAAGAGTGTTAAACCCTAGTTCACTCATATCCGATCACCTCGGCCAAACGAGAAAATCCACCGGTATTTTTCCTAACATCAGCAACCTCTTAGCCACCTTCGACTACGGCCTAGCCTCCATCCCCCGTGCTGATCATCGACAATTACCAAAGATGCCCAAAATGATCATCTCGACAATTCCCATAAATTAACAATCTAAAAATCATGAAATGCATACTAAAAATCGTGATTTTCCCACACTAATTCATTCATGCAATTCAAAACCAAAATTGAATTGATTGATTTTTATCATATATATACATTTCCACTGTTATTTCATTTTAAAAAATAATTTGTTGAATTTTAAACCCTGAAACTATTTTTAAAATTATCATCATACATTAGCAAACAATTTTCATTTAGATATCAAAGTCTAATATTGTCTTGATAGAGAGATTTGAATTTTTGAAGGTAAATCAGGGGCTGTGCAACAACAGAGAACAGGATCTCGAATATATATAAATAGATATACCCACACAACATACATATAAATTTCAAATGTTTTCAGGATGAAGCACTTCTGTACAAACCAATGCATTCACGTTAAATCTAAATCAAACATTTTTTTGGAAAGGTTTACCCACTTGTAAAAATAGATTTGAACAGACAACAATTCTGGAAGCTACTAATCTTGATTTTTCTTCGATCTTCCTTCTTGATTAGTTGAATTATTATTTAAGTTTGTAAAATGGTGTTGTTTTCTTATTTCAGTTTTGTTTAGTTTTTGAGAACCAACTAGAATAAGAAGGATATACATATATAAAAGGGTTTACAGGGAACTTGCTGTACAAGATTATCTTCATTTCTTTGACCAAGCAAATTTTTCTTTTTGAACTGGAATGATTTTTTTTACACATTCGAAATGACTTGTTTTGTGCTGAGATGATGGTATTAAATGCAATGCTTCCTTACAAGTTTACAGCCCCATTATTATCTTTTATTTTATTTTATATACACATAGATATTTTGTATGTAAATATTTTGTATTTATTTTTTTCTTTATTATTGCCTTACATATACATGTATTTCATAGGTTGTATATTTCTAGAATTATCTTATGTCTCCATATAATCATACAATTTATTACTAACATAAATCCTTAGTTTTTATTTCTATTTAAAGTTTAACTATCAACATTAAATTTTTATTCATATATTTTTATACTTATATTTAACATTGATAGGATTGATTTTTATTTTAAACATTATTATCTATATTACATTCATCTGCATATACTTAAATTAAATGTTAATAAGGTAGAGCATTAATTAAATTGAATAAGATAGATTTCATTTTAAATATGTTTGAAAGATTTTATTTTGAATTTTCAAATCAAAGCTTCCTTCACAATACATACATATATATATATATATATATATATATATGGCGAAGGGAAAAAGTCCTATTTGTTTTAAGAATGACAAGCTTGTATTTTATTTAATTAGATTAAATACTTATTAAAATAATATTGCCAAAATCCTAGGTCGTCACAACACACAACCAAAATTCGAAAAGCACGACAAAGCACGAATCAAATTCGAGTGGATGGAGAGCCAAGATTCCAATCTTGTAAAAAAAAATATAAACATACATAAGTATATAATTCAACACATAACAATTGAATCAAAACAAGACAAAATGAAGTAAAATTGGCTTGACCAAACAAGTAGGCTCGGCCACCATCAAAATGGCTAGGTCAACTCAAAATGGCTTGGCCATGATTAGTTTAGAGGCACATATGTTTGGCCATGAAAAGCAAAAGGCACGGCTAGGCTTGGTTTTGTTGAAGAGATGGCTTGTGGAAGGCAAAAGGGCAAGGCAAGTTGATATTTGGGTTCGGTCCTATGCTAATGTGGCTCGGCCATGGTTGCTAAAGCTTGGATCTGGTCTCCTCACATCTGGATAGGCTTGGAGATGAAGTATTGGTCACGGCAAGGCGTAGGGATGGAGGAACTAGTGGTGGCCGAGGCAAGCGAGGAGGGACTGGACAATATAGTTCTCGGCCAGGGTTTTCCAAGGCAACTTTGGTGATGGATTGGATCTAGGGTTCACGGCATGGCATGGGGATAATGTTAAGATGGTGGTGGCCGATCCTAGGAGGTGGTGGAGTGGAGGAGAGGTCGGCTATAAGTGAAGCATGGTGGTGGTCGAGCCTTGCTTGAGAATTAGAGGAGAGGAAAAAATAGAAAAAGAGAAGAAGAAGGAAAAACTTACTATAAATTCTTTTGTCAGGAAATGAAAATGAGAAAAGATATGAATGAGAAGTTTTCTGTATGTGAATGAGAAGGAGCTGAGAAGTTTTTGTACGGCTAGAAAAGTGGAAAGATTGAATGGCTAGAAAATGGAAGGGCTTTACTTCATATTCAAGAAAAGAAACTTAAGTCTTTTAGAATTTCCTAAGCCCAATAGAAAATAAAAATAAAAATCAAAGTCCAAACCAAAATAAAAATAGAAAATAACATAGAAAAATAGAGAATAGAAATATAAAATAACAAATAAAATACTGAAAATAATCACGTGTAAAACGCTGATAATTTATCAGATTTAAAACGTATAAAACAGAATTTGACGAAACGAAAAGCAGAACGGGTATCAGAATCAAGTATAGTTTAAAAGAAAAGGATTCAAAATCAAAATTCAAAATTAAAATTTCAACTGAAAGTCAAAGTTTGACTAAAATATAAAATTTTCAGAAAATCTTAATTTCATTATATTTGGGAAATAAATTATAAACAAAATCCAAAAATACGCTAGAAATTTCCAAATTTTCAAATTTTAAATGATTTAAAATCAAAGTTTCAATTAAATTGAATTAAAAATATTTATTAAAATTATGGATTGTTACACTCTCCCCCACTCAAAACTTTTCGTCCTCGAAAAGGAACGAGATAAGAAAATGAGGAAAGATAAGATAGGAAAGCAAATAGTACCTGAAACAAACAATTCCGGATTCGAAGCATGCATGCTCTCCTCTATCTCCCAGGTACAATCCCGATCATCTGTACTCTATTGCAGTTTGACCAGGTTGACAGATTTCCTTCTCAACTGCTTCATACCTCTATCGACAATACGAAGTGGCTTCCTCTCGACAGTAAGGTTTGGCTCAATATCCAAACTCTCGATAGCAGAAGGCTGGACAATCAAAGATGGATCATGCAGATATCGACGAAGATGTGAAACATGGAATACATTATGCACTCCAGAACACTTCTCAGGCAAATCCAGATCATAAGCTAAAGAACCAATCCTCTCTGAGATACGGAAAGGACCAACAAACCTAGGAGCAAGCTTCCCTCTCCGACCAAACCCAATAACATTCCTTAAGGGAGAGACCCTAAGGAAAGCCAGATCACCTACAGAAAACTCTAAACTCCTCCTAGGCCGATCAGCATACTTCTTTGGCTTATCATGAGCACTCCTCATTTTTCTCTTAATCTCCTCAACTGTCTCAAGGGCCTTCAAAATTATATCAGGATAAAGAACCAAACGATTACCGTATTTAATCCAGCAAGATGGAGATCTGCAAGATCGTCCGTAAAAAGAAGCAAATGGAGACATGTCAATACTAGCCTGAATTCAAAGATGAAATGAGATAAATAAAAGACTAAGATAAGATTAAAATAGAAGAGTGAAATATACCTGATAACTGTTGTTATAGGTGAATTCAACAAGATGGAGATGATCTTCCCAAGATCCTCCATAATCAAGAACATAAGCACGAAGAAGATCATCGAGAATTCGATTCACTCTTTCTGTTTGACCATTGGTCTGTGGATGGTAAGCAGTGCTCAGATTCAGATGAGTACCCAAAGATTCCTGAAAAGCTTTCCAAAACTGACTGGTAAAGATAGGATCTCGATCACAAACAATGCTAATAGGAACACCATGGAGACGAACAATCTCCCTCATATAGATCTCAGCCAAACTAGAAGCAGAACGGGTAGACTTGACCGGAATGAAATGAGATGACTTGGTCAATCTATCCACAATAACTCAAATACTCTCAATACCCCTCCTAGTCCTCGGAAATCCATCAATAAAATCCATAGAAACCTATTCCCATTTCCAATTGGGAACCTCAGGGGTTGAAACAAACCAGGGGTCTTCTAATGATCCGCCTTGACTTGCTGACAAGTCGCACACCTACTAACAAAGATAGAGATATCTCGCCTCATACCTCTCTACCAATAAAGGTTCTTCATATCCTGATACATCTTCATCACACCAGGATGAATAGAAAGTCTGGATCGATGATTTTCCCAAGGTAACTCTTGCCTCAATCCATCAACATTCGAGACACAAATTCGATTATTAATCCTCAAAATCCCTCTATCATCGACCTGAGCTCAACTACCACCAGGACTACTACCACCAACTCAGCTATGAACACTCTCCTTCATAAGCCTAAGCATCTCATCCTCATCCTGCTTAGCTATGATACGATCCAAAAGAGGAGAAGAAGAAACAACCAGTTGACACAACATAGCCCTCTTCCAACTCAAAGCATCGGGTACAACATTAGCCTTTCTAAGGGTATAGCTAATGTCGAGATCATAAGAAGTAAGGAATTCAAGCCACCGAACCTACCTCTGATTCAAATCCTTCTGGGTAAAGATATACCTCAAAGATTGATGATCAGTAAAGAGCTCAAACTAGCACCCAAAAGATGATGCCTCCAAAGCTTCAAAGCAAAAACCACAACAAGCAATTCCAAATCATGAGCTACATGATTGGCTTCATGGGTCTTCAACTGACGACTGGCATAAGTAATGACCTTCCCATCTTGCATCAAAACAGCTCCTAAACCCTTACGACAAGCATTAGTGTATACCGTTAATACCTCATTCCCATTTGGAAAGGTAAGCACTTGTGCGGAAGTAAGATTACACTTCAACTCATTGAATCCAGCTTTACACTTATCATTCCATATAAACTTAGCATTCTTCCGAGTCAAAGCGGTGAGAGATGCAGAAATCCAAGCAAAATTCTTAATGAATCTCCGATAATAACAAACAAGGTCCAGAAAACTACGAATATCAGACGGAGTCCTAGGAGTTTCCTAGTCCTACAATAAAATAAGGAGAAATAAGGACCACCGAAAAGATAGAATGATCAAATTACAGAAAGAGAAGAAAGGAAAGACTTACATTTATCACAGCGATCTTGATTGGATCAACAGAAACTCCATTACTAGAACAATATTCCTGAGAAATCGGACTTCATCCTTCCATAAATGGCATTTCAAGAATTTAGCTTTCAACTAATGCCTCCTAAGAGTTCCCCAAAAAAAGCTCAAATGGGATTTATGCTCTTCCTCAGACTTAGAGAAAACAAGAATATCATCGACAAAGACTAGAACAAATTTATTAAGCACGTCACGAGAAACACGATTCATCAAATCAACAAAGAAAGTAGGAGCGTTAGTCAAACCAAAAGGCATGACTAAACATTATCAATACAGAAGCAGTCTTAGGAATACTTTCCTCAGCCACTCTAAGCTAGAGAAAACCTGTGGCAAGATCAAGTTGAGAGAAAACTTTAGCTCCATGGAGTTGATCAAACATATCATTGATGTGAGGCATAGGATATCTGTTCCTCATAGTGAGCTTGTTCAGCTCCCTATAATCAACACACATCCTCAAAGAACCATCGGACTTAGTGACAAAAACCACTGCTGCTCCCCATTCTGAATGGCTAGGTCTAATCAGACCTTCGGAGAACAAGTCCTCAATTTGTTTCTCAACTCAACCTTCTTATGGGGTGCCATTCTTCTGGGAGGAAGAACTACAGGTTGAGCTCCAGGAATAAGATCAATATGGAAATTAATTTCCCACTTAGGAGGTAAGGAAGTGACTTCACCAAATACATCAGGATATAGTTTAACCACAAGAGTAGAATCAAGATCCCTAGCAGAAGAATCAAGAGAATGAATAAAGCTGCCAGCAAAATCCTGAGGCAAACGGCACTGAATCACCAAAGAATTCCAAAAATCATCAAAAAGAGAAACAGTCCGGGTTTTACGAGAGATAACGACTTCATGCCTCTTCAACCAATCACCTCCAAGCAACATATCAAAAGCATCAAAACCTAGAACAAGAAATCACCAGAAAATCGATAGCTAGAATGGAAGATTTTCACCCTTCTACAAATCCCACTAAGGTTCGCAGGACCACCAATAGGATTTGAAACACATAAAGGCTCGGAAGAAAACTCGGGCGAAAGAAGATGCTCAAATTTATCATAAAGATCCATAGAAATAAAGCTATGGGAAGCTCTAATATCAAACAGAACACGAACAGGAAAATAAAACAGAGAAAAAGTAACCCGAAGAGTACCTTGGGTATCACTAGGAACAGGAGCAGGTACAGGTGAAGAAGCAGAAGTAACGGCAAAGATACTAGAGGACTTGCCCTTCTGCTGAGTAGGACAATCCTTCTTGAAATGGCCAGGCTGTAGACAAATATGACAGAGATCACGCCTAGTCGACTGAGCTGGAGGAGGAATAGCAGCACCAACTAAAGTAGGACAACTATTAGCACAGTGTCCCTTCTGATTACACCTGAAGTAAGTGATGGAAGAAAGGTCGATAGACTGCCTCTGAGAAAAAGATCACAAACCTGGAATCTTGTTCCAATTCTTCTTCTGCTGATGAAAATTAGGCTTTCTTTTCTTAGGATTACCAGAGAAAGATAGATGAATCGGCACGAGCAACTGGAGGATCCGTAGAAGTAGGATTCTCATATCTAATGGCCATATCCATCAGACTAGTGAAAGGGCTATGCACATAAGCGATGAGACGATCATAATACTTCGGGTGAGCACCAGCTATGAACTTCTCATTCTTCTGGAGAGGAGTGTCAATCAAATTAGGGCCAAACTTAGAAAGTTCATTCAACTTCCTCTCATAATCAGCAAAATACATATCACCCTGCTTAAGATCCATGAATTCCCGATATAGTTGAGATTTCCCTACTTCGGCATCCACTTCACAACAAAAGCATCCCTAAAGCATGATAATGGAATATAAGAAAGATTTCAAAAGATAAAACCGAACCAAATTCAAAACAAATAGAAGATGATACCTAAACTGCTCCTAAGAAATGTCAGCCTCAACAGTGTGAGCTGTAACAGACTCCCACCAATCCAAGGTTGCTCCCTTCAATTGCCAAGCTGCCAACTGACGCTTCTGAGCATCAGTGATCTCAAGATCGAAGACCGAAGAAAATCCTTTCCAATCCCTTCAACCACTATTGAGCCTCGATGATGCTCTCTGATCCGGTAAACTTGGTACCACCAAGCTCAGTGTATTCCTTACAGAGAGTAGTGAACATAACTGGTGTAGTAGGCTCAGGAACTAGGGCAACACCATGACCCCTACCTCTGGCATTCCTACGACTCTTCCTGAAAAATCAAGAATGAATTTTAGGACAGAGGTAATTGAGAAACAAAGACAAGATCAGATAAGATAAGATTAGATTAGATTTAACTTGAATGAATATCCTAAACAAAGAAATTACTCACAAGGTGGATAAGGAAAAGAAAGAAGTTAAGAAAAAATTGATTTCAAAACAAGAAAGTTTTATCTCAAAAAAATCTTTAAAATTCCTTTTAAAAATCATTTGAAAAATATTTTATATTTTAAAATACGTTCTCCCACAAAGAAATTATTCTAAGATTGATTTCACTCATTCTAGGGAACTTCTACCCTATCTCTAATGAGTTTTTGCTCTGCGGGCTAAAGTTTGCCTAAAACCAAAGCTCTGATACCAAATGTAACGACCCACTATTTTGGACCATTCAAATCGACAATAAAACCACACAAGTCGAACTTGAATAATTCAAAACATCATTTTGTAGTATAATTTGGAGCAAATAAAACCAATCGTAGAATCACAACACATATAAATCAGAGTAACTCGCAGCGGAAATAAAAATAACCATAGTAGTTCATGAAGCTACTACAAACATAGTCTCAAAACAAGTACAAAATACTAGAGTTTGAAAAGTAAATACAATAGGAAGTCCCAATACATAAATGTCCACTAATACATAAGCTGAGTAGAAAATACTGAATGGAAATAGATGACAACTAGATAGACAGATAATCTCCAGCAAATCCTCTAGCTCTAGAAGATGAAACCCAAAGTTGATACTCAGGCTAACCCAAGCGTAAAGCAAAAACACAAAACTCGAGTCAGGACATACATACTTATACAATGTAAACCAAGTCAAGTGAACTGTAATAAAATGCACAAGTAACTTAAAGGATGCTTGGGGCCGACCATCCATTAACGATCCGTTAAACTATCTACTATGCATTAATTACGCTATTATAATAATGTCTACGGTAAAGTATAATATATTTAAAAATAGCATTAAGGTGTTACCCATATCCCCCTTAATGCATTTTATATATTCCCATAGTCTATACAGTACCGTAATCTCCCCCGTACTTGACGTCGTCAGAGGAAACTCCATAGGTATGACACAAAACAAAAATCGTATAAGAAGCGCTAGGATAGGTGACACGGCACAACGAGGCAATGCCAGGGTAGATATACCAATTGCACTTTCGGACCAGTTATAACGTGTAGCAGCA
This sequence comes from Allium cepa, assembly GCA_030765085.1. Classification (NCBI taxonomy): domain Eukaryota; kingdom Viridiplantae; phylum Streptophyta; class Magnoliopsida; order Asparagales; family Amaryllidaceae; genus Allium; species Allium cepa. Next base: position 381,977,813 of record CM060929.1, on the reverse strand, counting down.
CTACCGCCCACCTCAAGCCACACTTCTAAAAATCAAAGGTGCGCACCAATCAATCACAAAGTAATAGAATGGCATATGAAGAAGTGTGTCTGATAAGAGGAGATACCTCATTAGCCCGTCAATTGCTCCTGTTTTAGCTACCTTATGCCAACTCACGGGAGTCGGGTCCACGTATATACCTTAATAGAACGTCGCCACTATCCTACTTCATTCTGGAATCTCCATCGCATACACAGTTGTTAAAGTGGTTTCGGAGTTGGCAAAGAGTATGAAAACTTTCGATCCCGGTCTCTTTAACAACCAAACGTTATTATTACCCATGGTATTTATTTCAAAACATATCTATTCCAAAACCATTTAAAACCAAATGCTGTTGCTTTCCAAAATAATATCCATTTTCAAAAATTGTAAATATTCCAAATCTTAGTTATAGCACTTTAAAAATGTTATCTTTTATAAATCATACCACTTTCAAAACCATACACTTATTATAGCATTTAAAAAAAATAAGTTAGAAACTATAACACTTTTAAAATGTTACCCTTATATAATAGCACTTTAAAAAATGTTACAATTTGAACATATTTGCGCCTTTTAAACATAAGCTTAAAGTAACATAGCATTTTAAAAATGTTATCCTTTTATAACTACAGCATTTTAAAAACATAACTAAAATACCATAGCATTTTAAAAATGCTACGAATATTGCTATGACATGTTTAAAGATACTATTCCAATTTTTATCATAGTTTTATTTATACAAAACATGTCTATTCCATAAATAAAATTTATTATTATTGTTAGGTTAGAATTAAAATTCCATATTAACTTAAATTAAAATTATTAAGTTATTTATTATAGATAAAATCTTTAAATCTAGTTTTTAAACCAATTATTAACTTATAAAATTTTAACTTAATAGAAACCAATATATCATTGTATTAATATCATTTAATTAAATTTTAAATTAAAATTTCATATTTTTTAAATATTCAAAATACTAAATAAATATTAGAAAGCTATTAAATTAACCATAGGTCTGTATATAATTTTTTAACCTAGGTCAAGTGATACGGATATATACCATTTCAATCCTTAATTTAAAAGTAAAAATATGGGTTCTATCATTTCAAACCCGCAATCCTAAGTCAAATAAAATAAAAATCGCTTGAGCCTATCATTACATCTTATAACAATTTTTTCCTATTCTAAAGTCCATTCGGGTATGTATCATTTCAACCCATAGTTATTCTATACAAAAGGGAAATTGCAGTGTGAGAAGCAGAAATAAATAAACAGCATAACATGGCATATCATATCAGGTGATGTTACAGGCAGAATAATCAGGTTATAACATCATGAAATATCACATCACATGCATGTATAAATTACTATCAAAATAGCATATCATCAACTACAATTCACATGTTATTGTTTCACAATTATATAAGTACGAATGTCGAGAGTGATAAACCCGCCTTCTAAAGCTGGAGATAACTATTCAAGACACACAAACAAACTTCGAAAAGTACGACAAAATGAAATTTGAGTGGATGGAGAGCCAAGATTCAAATCTTGTAAACAAATAAGTATGAACATATATAAGTATATAATTCAACACATAACAATTGAATCAAAACAAAACAAAATGGACTAAAATTGGCTTGATCAAACAAGTGGGCTCGGCCACCATTAAAATGGCTAGATCAACATCAAAATGGCTCGGCCATGACTGGTGTAGAGGCACATATGTTCGACCATGGCAAGAAAAAGGCACGGTTAGGCTTGTTTTTGTTGAAGATATGGCTTGTGGAAGGCAAAAGGGCAAGGCAAGTTGATATTTGGGTTCGGCCCTATGCTAAAGTAGCTCGGCCATGGTTGCTAAAGCTTGGATCAGGTCTAGTCACATCTGGATAGGCTTGGAGATGAATTATTGGTCACGACAAGGCATAGGGATAAAGGAACTAGTGGTGGCCGAGGAAACCAAGGAGGGATTGGACAATATAGTGCTCGGCTAGGGTTTTTTTCAAGGCAACTTTGGTGATGGATTGGATCTAGGGTTCACGGCATGGCATGGAGATGATGTTGAGATGGTGGTAGCTGGTCCTAGGAGGTGGTGGAGTGGAGAAGAGGTCGGCTATAGGTGAAGCATGGTGGTGGCCGAGCCTTGCTTGGGAATTATAAGAGAAAAAATTGAAAAAGAGAATAAGAAGGAAAAACTTACTATAAATTCTTTTGTCGGGAAATGAAAATGAGAAGAGATATGAACGAGAAGTTTTTTGTACATGAATGAGAAGGAGGTGAGAAGTTTTTGCGCGGCTAGAAAAGTGGAAAGATTGAATGGCTAGAAAATGGTAGGGCTTTACTTCATATTTAAGAAAAGAAACTTAAGTCTTTTAGAATTTCCTAAGCCCAATAGAAAATAAAAATAAAAATCAAAGTCCAAAGCAAAATAAAAATAGAAAATAACATAGAAAAATAGAGAATAGAAATATAAAATAACAAATAAAATACTGAAAATAATCGCGTGTAAAACGCTGAAATTTATCAGATTTAAAAAGTATAAAACAGAATTGGACGAAACGAAAAGCAGAACGGATATCAGAATCAAGTACAGTTTAAAAGAAAACGATATAAAATTCAAATTCAAATTTAAAAATTTCAACTGAAAGTCAAAGTGTGACTAAAGTTGACCAAAATATAAAATTTTCAGAAAATCTTAATTTCATTATATTTGGGAAATAAATTATAAACAAAATCCAAAAATACACTAGAAAATTCCAAAATTTCAAATTTATAAATGATTTAAAATCAAAGTTTCAAATAAATTGAATTAAAAATATTTATTAAAATTATGGTTGTTACAAATTCGTTAATAGATTAAAATTTGGTTAGTTTTGTTTACTAGCCTGGTTAATGGAAATTTCAAGGACGAAATTCTTTTAAGGGGAAGGAATGTAATGACGTGGAACTTTTATCGTCTTAAGTTTGAATAATAATTTTTAATATTCAATAATACGGTCTTTTAATCAAAATAAAATCCTCGTTAAATGATAATTGGTAAAAATAATTGATAGTTGTAAAACCAAGATAATATTTTGAATTTACCAGATTTTATTTATAAATTAGAAAATTGATTTATTTTGGAATTTCTCATATAATCATTACAATAGAATTTATATATATAATTTGGAAATAAATTCATAGCAAATAGATGTAAACGAATAAGAAGAATATATTATAAATAGAAATGACTTTGGCTTATGAACAATATGGTGTATTATAAATAGAATGGTTTAAAAATGTATTTTTCTTATGTGTATACATGTTAGTTTAAGAGAGAAGAATGTAAAAGTATATTTGCAATATTTTTAAACAGATAAAAATGGTATATTAAAAATAATATATGTAGTGAAAATGAAAAGAAGGAATATATATGAAATTTTAATATGATGAATATGAAAAGGTTTAACAAAGTTATTGAAACCATTCTTAATATGAAAATCTTTTATAAGTAGTGTAAACAAAAAGAATATTATTTCATACATTTAAAATAAAGTAGTAAGATTTTCATTTCTTTAAGTCACATATTTTAAATAGAAATATATATAAATATGAAGACCTAAAATGTTTAATTCAAAACCACTTTGCAAATTGTTTCAATATATGTATTGGAAGAAAGTTTTGAATCAAAAGAAAATTTACTTAGTAAATAAAAGAGAAAAATAACCAAAGGTAAATCATGTATACGTAAAACAAAAATTACCAATCAATAATATAAGCATTTCTTGGAAAGAAATATACAACTAAAGGAATATAAACATATATATGGATATTGTCTGGTCTAAAAAGAGAAAGCATAGAATTTTCATCTTAATTTCATTTCACCTCAAAAAAATCAATTCAAGTCACAAAAATTCATTTCAATCCGTCACCAAACCTTGCACGTACGTCATCACATACTTGCATAAATATATGCATATAATTTTTTGTGTGTAGCTTCAGTCATTTTAGCCTGTAAACAAAATACACTCCGTAACAAACAAATAACCAAAACATAGTAAAAAGAAAGGAGAAAAGAAGCATCCTACTTTAAATCCATAGCAAGATTTTCAAGTTTTCATATCAAAACTAAAGATCAATTAGAAGATTTCAAAAGCTTTCAACGTGTTTAAGGTGGGATTTGATTTTAGAATACCTAGGAATGTCTTTTAAAAACACTTTGACATTTTTAGCAGAGGTAAAAACCCATTCATGCTGTAGTCCAAAAATCAATATCTCTCAATCTGTTTTGATTTTGATGATAGTATAAACTAGGGAAATGATCGTTATTGAGTATAGATTGTACTAAAAATAGTTTGGTTACATTTCATGAAGTATGTAGTGAGATATGTTGGAATTACAGTAAGCAACTTAGTTTTTGATGATTTTCGATAGGCTCGAACCATCGATTCATATATATAAGCATGATCGTCATAGGAAATTATCTTTTTAGTGAAGATCTCATGACATTTAATAGCCTATATCTCAAGGAATCTTGAGATGGTCGAATTTTGTTCAAAAATTATTTTTCGACGTTTGAGTCATCGAGGGGGTATGTGGCTCGATCGAAGGGAGCGTGATGACAAGGGAAGAGGTTGACCATGGAGAATTTTTAAATTAGGCCTTGGTTTGAGGAGGCGAGGCATTTTTAGGTTTTAAGGGAGTGTTGGAAGAGGGTGATGAACGCAACCAAATTTTGATGAGGGAGAGGCATTTAGTCGCGCCACACCTGGATGGTGGTAGCGTGGGACGTGGCGGTTTTATTGGTGTCGGTGGCAGCTGCTATAGGCGAGCGAGGCATTGGGGGATCTTAGTTTTGGTTTCGGCATTGGGTGTCTACCTAGAAGTAATGTTCGAATTTAGGGTGAAAAATGATTCGAAGCGAGTTTGGCACAGGTGAAGTTTTGGTTGAGCCAAGCAAGGAGAGGTAAACGTGAGGTCGTGCATTATCACTGGTAAGTTGGTGCTCGCGTGCACCACCTCAGTGTACACAAACTTTGGTTCGTGCTTGGAATGATAATGGTGGGGAAGATAGTGATCTCCATGCATGCGTGATGTTTTCGTTTGGGTTTGGAGTCACGTATGGACGTGGGTTAGGGTTGAGCAAGTTTGGTCGAAGAAATTTGAAATTGGTATGGTTCTTGGTTTATAATTGGGAACTGGTAATTAGAGAAGAGAAAGGAAGGAAGAAGAGAAAGGGGGAAATGGGTTTCATTGTTTTTGTTTAGGAAGATTTTGGGCTTTGGCCCATATGATATAACAGAAAAAAATAGAAGAGCGGGTGTGGGCTCGACCTAGATAGGAAAAGGAGAAGTTTTCTTTTTAATTTAAAATGTTAAATTATATATATATATATATATATATATATATATATATATATATTGTGAATTTCAAAATGCTATAAGTCATCTGTACGAAACCAGATTATCGCGATTCTTTTTGCGATGGGTTCGTATCGTCGAGTACTTCGATGCTATGAAGTTTGTTATAAGATTTGACAAAGCAATAATTTATGGCATTTTAAAACGGTCAAGTTTTAAATACGCGATTTAAATAAACTTAGCCGTTTAATTATATGACATATCTATTGAAGTTATTTGCCCAGAAAAAAATAACGATGAGTTAAATCATGTTAACTACAATGTTTTAACACTTGTTTAGCAGAATAAAACATTATTCCTCTAATTGTATTTAATTGGAACCCTGTTGGCAGAATAAATCACCTTTCTACCATTATTACTGAATATATGTGTTTTTGGACATTGACTAGCAGAGATAAAACAATGTTCTACTATTATATTTGCTTGGACATCTATTTATTATCCTCATAATCATATTAGGAAAGATGATGTTGAATTAATTATTAAAGATAGATTGATATGAATACCTAAATCTGTTGTGATGAGTTGTTATGGAATAAATGGTAATTTGATTAAGTACCATTAGAATTAATAAGCCTCTTTCCAATTTGGAAGTTGGTCTTTGAATCAAAATTATTTAAAAGATAATTATTATTTATTTATGATATTTTAAAGTTAATTAATAATTATTTGATAATGATTTGATTTTAATTATTTTATTATTCTTAAAAATTATTTAATAAAGAAAAGGTATTTAATTATTATTTCAAAGCTATCTAATTGTTTAAACTGTTTAAAGAATGTTTAATTATTAATTAAAGTTATTTTATAGTGATTTGTTTAAAGTTGACGATTACTTACGGACTAATCAGTATTAAGATAGTATTATTAATTTGAAGCTAATTTGTTCAAATATTAATTATGTTTAAAAATAATATATTATATGGTAAACTTTTATAAAAGAGTATTTTTCCAAAATTAACTTGGATAATTTATATAGGAATTTTATAAGTATTATTTTGAGATAATTATTAAAAAAAAGTTTTCGGGAAGTAATGGTATACTTTCATGGCGAAATTGGTGACAGAGATTGCCTACAGTTAAGTTTGGATTTATATGGGATAGAGACATGATCGTTGAGCTACGAATCCATGTTGATACCGTATGGTACTTTCCATATTTATTTAAAAAGGTTTTCAAATATTTTTGAAAAGAAAATATATGTGAATATACTTATTCCTATGTGATAAGTATATACCTTTTGATTAAGAGATCAATTTATTGAGATTTCAAATTTAATAAGGCTTAGTGATTCCAGTGGAAAATGAAATCTTTGATTGAATGGTTGTTTATTTGATAGCTAAATATCTAACTATCAAATATGGACCCAAAACATAACTTTGGAAATATCAAGGAGAAACACAGGGATAAGTGGTACAGTTACGGTCGGAAGGTGCTATATTGTACGTATAAACTCGTTTCATTCTTCTTGGACGATAATAAGGGTATCCATCCACTAAAGGTTAGAATATGATCTCCGATCTTATTTCGTCTGCTTATTTCCTAAAGAACCGGGGTTGAGTTTATCGAAAATATCGAAGGTTGTTTTCAAAGAGATTAGGATTGGATAAGTTATCCGAAAAACCACTTCGATCCAACAAATATGCTTTCGAAGTGAATACAAGTGCATGGAATCGAAGATGGAGCATTGAAGTGCAAGGGATAATTGCTAATAATCCTGAGGATGATTCCAAAATGGATGTAGTATGAATAGTGCTTTCGGTTTCGTCTAGACCCTGAACGGACTCGTATGGATGAATGTTATCAACACTTTGTCATTAGGGGACAAGGAGGATTCTAAGTATAAATTCCTTAAAGAGGAAATCGTAGCCTCAAGCCTCGTCAACCGAAATGACTGAAATCAAGGGAGATGCAACAAGGCTAAGTGGTTAGCCCCTAATTAGGGTATGTTTATCACCTTCCTAGATATCCTCGGATTTTATAAATGCGGTGCATAGAAAGGAGCTCGATAAGGGTGGGAACACCCGGGGTGATAACATATTCAATACTATCCAGGATAGGGGTAGAACCGATCTTGTGTTGTAGGGAATCTTGGCAGGGTCCTTGGTACATTTTTCCAGATGTGTACTGTGATAATGGTATCCCAGTACTTAGTCATTGTATGGAGATCTGTTCTCCAATACGAATGTTTACAATTTTGGTTGTAGAGCTTAGTATGTTGAAATTTAATAATGTAACAATTTCGGCAATTTAAATAAGTATTTATACTTAGATCCTATTATAATATCACTGGATTTTCTACAAAAGATTTTGGTAACCATAAGGGAAAAACCCATCGTCTTTATGTGTAGCGTGGTCTTCTGGGATACTTTGGATTTTAAAAGGATTTTGGAAGTTATAATGAATAAATTTTTTGTGATTTAAATTCTCATGCTGGTTTTACCAGACTGACTTGGGCGTGGCTTTTCCTATGTGCTCGGGTCATACCGAACATATTTCGAGGTTAGATGGACAATTGGAGCTTCAGTAGAGGAGCTGGAGACTTAGAGACGTATTCACGTAGATGATTATATTTCTATCGCATTTTAGTTATGTTTATCATCAATTTTAAGGATAGGGTGTTATAACTGTCCGTGCTGAATAGGTTGGTATACTCTGGATGATATTTGTACTATAAACATTACAGTTTTGTTTTATGTAAAGATTTGTTCTATATTATAGATTATTCATTTCCGCTGTGAAATTCTATGTTGTTTGATTTTCTTTCTGTCTTCTTTCTACTTTCTTTTTCTTACTATCCGCTTTTCCGTTCAATTTGAACTGGACATGTGTGGTAAATTATCAGTTCAAACTGTATGGAAAAGTGGGTCATGACAGAACAAATGTGTCACATGAATTTTAATGAACAGATACCTAATGATCAAACTGTACAGATCAAAAAGAACAAATGGATATTAGATAGTGGATTCTCAAGACACATGATAGAAAATCTAGATATTTTGAAAGATATAGTTTACAAAGATGGTGGATCGGTAAATATTGCATACAACTCTAAAGGATATGTGATTAGCATCGACAATATCGGTGATTCTAAAAGTCCTATTATTTTCTAATATTTTGTTAGTTAGGAATTTAAAGCATAATCTGTTGATACTAGTAAATTGTGTGATAAGGGTTTGAAAATTAAATTCATAAAAGATAAATGTCACATTGAAGATAATGAGTCAAACATTATCTTTGAAGGTATTAGGAAACAAAACATCTATATATTAACTATGAAAATATCGAATGATAATTTGTGTTTTTTGGCTGCATCAAGTGATCCTTGGATTTGCATAAAAGATATGGTCATTTGAATTTCAAACTAATATCTAAAAATGATCTAGTTAGAAGTCTTCCCAAAATTAATTTTAAAGTTAATAATTTACGCGATGCACGTCAATTAGAAAAACTTAAAAAAGTTCTTTTAAATTAAAAGATATGATTTCTACCTCTTAACCCCTTAAACTTCTTCACTTAGATCTTTTCAGTCCCTCACAGACACAATCTATAAATCACAGTAGATATGTATTTGTAATCAAAGATGATTACTCTAGGTTTACCAGGATGATTTTTTTTGAAAATTAAAAGTGATTCTTTTGAAATGTTCTAAATCTTTATTAAACGAACAAAATAAAATTACTAGTAAATTTAAACTATTCGGAGCAATCACGGTGGAGAATTCAGAAACGAAAATTTTGGGAATTTCTATAATAAGAAAGGTATAACTCATAATTAACATTTTTAAGAACACCACAACAAAATAGAGTGGTAATACGTAAAAATAGGACGATTCAAGAGTGCCCTAGAAATAAGCTAAACGATGAAAGAAAGTATGGATCGTGCAATATGGAAATATACTAAATATGTATGAGATTAAAACAAAGATAGTAGATAGTTGAGTAAATAAAAGTGAGCACACCAAGATTTTTATACTGGTTTGAACTTCTCATTCTACTTCCATCCCCAGACTCCTTCTGGAATTTAACTAATCAATAACCCTCACTTAACCCGGAGGAATAGGTATCTAACAATCTCCTAAGCAGCAGAATAGGATGCGCAACTGAAGAGGACTTCACAATGCCTGAGCGGCAGAACAAGACTTCTACTAGTATATACAATTGTCGGACTAATGTGTTCTTGATAACACAGATATGTCAATGTGCGTACACCCTTCCTATAATCAAATCCTCAAGTATATGAGTGTGTCTGAAGATATGAAAGGAAGATTATCGCTATGAATCAAAGAATATGAATATGAATATGAATTCAAAGATTCAAGCAATGAAGATGGTTTGTTTGCTTTTGAATGCAGAATATAAAGAGTAAATAAGATCAGTAAATTATTCAAGAATCGGTGATTTGGAAAATGATTTTGATGTGTTTATATAGTGCATAGATAGATACAACCATTTGTTAGGAGATTCAGTCAATAGATGCAGCCATTACTCTTCGAATCAGATTGAAACTCTTCGCGAGAGGAAGCATTCGTTTAGAAAATATAGCCATTATATCTAGGTCAGTCGACTGAATTCAGAAGCTCGGTTGACTGAAATTCAAATTTGTATATATATTCTCTATTCATTGTGCATTTTGCACCATGTCAGTCGACTGGTCGACTGCAATCAGTCGACTGACTGTGCAATTTTGCACAGTGAATTTTAGTGCATATACAAACGAAAATAATTTGTTTTGTGTGCAAGTGCAACTACTTGAAGAATGATTTTAACAGTATCTAAACATATTTGAGAATCAAAAACATAATAAATAATCATATGAAAACTAGTTTTGAAGTCTCTTCTCTTTGTAGTTTATACCATGTATATGTTACTCTCTTTTTGTTGTAATCGCCATAGTCTTTGTTAATGCTCCTTGTCATGAATCGAAACTCATGATTCAACATTCTCCCCCTTTTTATTGATGACAACCTATAACTGACGAATTGATATGTGGTAGAAATTATGTAACAGAAGTCATATAGTCTTTGTTAATGCTCCTTGTCATGAATAAAACTAATGATTCAACATTCTCCCACCTTTTTGATTGATGACAACCTGTAACTGACAAACTGATATAAAGTAGAAATTATATAACAAAAGTTATACATATTTCTCCCCTTAAATGTGTGGCGATAATGTAATCTGCATAAAACTTGTTAGTAGACATTTTTCTCTCCCTTTGTCATCGACAAAAAGGAGTAGACATAACCAGTAAAGCATAAAATAAGCATAACTAACATATCAAACTAAGATGTTGCTACATAATGTACGTAGGAAAAAAGCAAATAAATTTCCATAAACCAAAATAATATAAGGCTATTTAAGTACAAGCCTTGATAGAAAAGAAAGCTGAGTAACTATTCATCGGCATCCCAGTCGTATTCTTATTCTGGAGTGGCGGAAGACTTGCCTCGAGATGATGCTACACCACCATGTCCACCTCCGCTAGTTTCGCTAATGTCCATGCCGGTGTGATCCTCGGATGTGCTCTAGGTAAATTGTGGCGCAGGGCGTTTTCCTGTAGATGGCACGTTCGAAGTAGAGGCAGAATAAGAAATAGCATCACATAAAATGGAGAAAAAACCTTTGATTTTGTCAAGCTTTCTATCAACCCTTTTCAAACGTGTGACAAGAATAAGTTGGTCATAAGATAAAATCTCAATAGATTGTTGGGTTGAATGACTGGAGGTTGCAAGTTGAATCTCGTCATCTCTCGAATGTGAAGGAGGAGTAGGTAAGCGACGTGGTTGAAAGGAAGGACCTTGATCTTGTTATTATTGATGTCGCGCACGCTGGCGTGCTTTCCATGCATCATAATCCATAATAGGAGGAGGAGTAAAAGGTAATTTCGTGAGATTAAGAGTTTTCATGTTTATAGAACCAACATTTGACACTTTGAAATCGAGAAATGGCACTTCCAAGTTGATAAGAAGACGCATAATGTATTCCCCAAAATAGATCACATTCATTTTTCCTTGATTAAACGAGAGGAATTCATCTAAAATTAATTGCATCCAGTTGACTTGCGTGTTACTCCAAATTACATATAGAGCTTTAAAATTATTTTGATAGATAAGCTCATATGACCCGGTCCTTGGTAGAATAGTTTTCATTAGGGTCCTATGCATAATCCTAGCTTTAGGACGTAGAGACATTGATTTTACATAGGTTGCATTATCGTCCAAAAATTGATGACTTAATCTATATCGAGTTGCCATATTGCATTCTACTTCATCAAGGGTTACACCATGATTTGGTGATTGTAAAATATGGGCAATACGCTCGAGAGAGAACCAAACAGGTTTGCCACAAATAAGACTCCAAACACAATTGTTAATATGTCTAGGATTTTGATGTGCTAACTTAAGATTAGCATAGAAAAGCTTAACAATAATGTGATTAATCTTATAGCTATGCAATTTTAAGTCTATTAAAGATTGCAAGCCACTTTGATCAGCCAATTCTTGAAGCTTATAAGATTCAAAACGAGGGAATGCCATAAAAGAACCTTCAAATATCCTTGCTGATTTCATTGTGTTCCATTTTTCCACCGCCGTCCGCTCATAGAGCCATTGAGCGACGAGAGAGTCTACGGTGTAATTTCTCACATCACCTTCGTCGATGATACAACCTTTGAAATTGTCTCCAAATGTGACAGAGCTCCATATGAATATGTGATATTTGTTAGAATATTTTTGTCTCATGTCATATGTTTTAAGCAGCAACTGTCGAGTATCCATTTTTCTCTTTTCCTAAGTGGGACCTGCAAAAAATAAAAGAATAACATTGGTACCCACTTTTTAATAGGGTCCTAAGAGCTAGGTCTTAGGAAACCAAACCCAAGACAGTTCAGTATTCCCTTTATATAAATAACTTTTATTTTTATGAACATTTTTCAAAAAGGACTCAATACGTTTATTCCTAATCAAACTGTTGTTTGTTTTAGGAACCCATATTTTTATAGTTTTTGAGTTTTGATCCCTTTTTGGTTAAACTATGGCAGACTTAGGTTTAGAAATATTTTGTAACAACCCGTCTTTCACTCCACAGAAGACGAATCAATATTAAGAAAGAAAGGGGTAGAAAAGAGAAAAGATAGAAAAGAAAGAACTGAACAATATCAAAATCTCACAGCAGAACGAATAAATATACTAATCACATAAGATATTACATAGTATCATATACATCAAGGTTACACAGCTTATACAACACAAAATAGACAGTTATAAAACCTATCCATCATATAACTCAAGGTACAACACAAATATCAACACAAAGATCAACACAGCGGAATCACTATATATCTACAAACGTTGAAGCCTCCTGCTCCATATCTCCTCCAGAATTCGTCAAAGAAAGCCTGAATCCCTTGGCTACTCATAAAACTTTGAGTACCCAAGAGTTTAAGAAAAATAGAAATAAACTTCGAGTCAGACATGGGTCTGGTATGAGTAAACGGGTTAAAGTTGTTTAACTTTGATAATCATTTGAAAACAAAAGGTATCACGTAAGACTTCCCACACATAAACATGGGTAAGTTTTTACCTTACGCTAACCAAAAATTTGATAGGAAATCCAGTGATATTATAATATGATCTAGGTTTTCAAGTAAAATACAGAAATAGCTAGAATTCTTACATCTCACGTTCCAACATAGTTGGGCACAATCAATACGCATGGCACTTATTGAAGATTGGATTCCATACAATGGCAGGGCTACCGGGGTACCGTCCGTCACAGTACGTGGCCTAGATCACCGTACCGAGGATCCGCCCTAAATCCCCTACAACACAAGGCCAGAACCATCCCTTACTGGATAGTCCCGAATAAGAAAACCCCACGGTCGTAGCTAGCAACCGCCCACACAGCCGAATGAAAAGGGACTCTAGACAGGGGTAAATCTTATCCTACTTGGGTGCTACCCACTTAGCCTTGCTGCACCTCCCATGTTTTAGCCATTCCCGGTTGATGAGGCTTGAGGCTGTGATTACCTTTATAGAACAAATCTATCTTAGAATGCTCATCGTCCTCCTTACGATTTTCTGAAAGCATTCAATCCATACAAGTTCGTTCCGGGTTCGAACGAAACCGAAGGCACTATCTCGTTACACTCATTTTGGAATCACCCTCAGAGTTAACGACAATAGCCCTCGCACTTTGAATCTTCATCTCGAAATTGAAAGTACTATCTCCGTTATACTCGTATTGGAATCACCCTTAGAGTCTTAACGACAATAGTCCTTACACTTCGAGTCTTCACTTCACTTGAGATTTCATGACCTATCGTTTAATTTGGATCGATATGGTTTTCAGATATCCAAATTTGGGAATCCGATCCCGGTCTCACTGAAATCCAAAACGCCGTCTTTTAGGTCCAAGTTGTTTTAAAGTTAAAACAATTTGATTCAATTCATTATCTATATTCACACAGATAGATAATTCACAATCTCATAAATAGATAATCCATGTCATCATAATTCAACCAAAACATCCAATATCACAGATCATCACATATCTCATATCAGAGATATTAAACAATCTAAGGCATTCAATATCATTCAGTCATCCATTAGCAAAGATTAATTAATCACACTATCTCTAATTAATTTAAAATGAATTAAATTAATTACATCCATCACTATAAATCTTGCTTACTTAACTATTAATTAATCACAAACCAATTAATTAATCATCATCTTAATTAATCATCCTTGATTAAGTATCTTCTAATTACATTAAGTAATTAACCCTTAATTTATTACACAAATAAATTATCCTTAACCATTTACAGTAATTAACCTTTAATTACTTTCACTAATTAATTAACTGTAATTAATTATCCTATAATCACTTATTATTGATTAATTATCCTTAATTAATTAACCCTTAGTTACTTCATTAATTACATTAATTAATGATACATTAATTATTTATTGATCATATTTAATAATTAATCTTTAAATTAATCACATTCATTAATCAGCCTTGATTAATCATAAGCAGTAATTATCGTCCTGTAATTAATTACCTTAATTAAGTAATTCCTTAATTAATTATATCAATCCCTTGATTAATTACACCAAGTAATTAAACTTTAATTACTTCTACAAAGTAATTATTCTTTTTAATTACATCCAGTAATTACCCATTAATTACTTACACTAAGTAATTACACTTATTAATTTCATTAAGTATTTACACTTAATTGGTCATCAAGAGATTATCTTTAACTAATTGACAAATTAATTACAATTGGGTAATTCATCCCTTAATTACCTTATAAACCAATTAATTTATCTTTAATTACAGATTAATTATTCTTTAATTATTAATTAATAAACCTTAATATCAATTCATAATCTTAATAACAGATTAATTAATCCTTAATTATCGGTTAATTAATCCTTAATATCAGTTAATTAACCTTTAATTAATCTTTAATTAGATTAAAATCTCATAATTATGAATTAATAAAACTTAATTAAGTACTTCTTAATTACCAAATAATTAACATCTAATTACTTAATTAATTAATTTCTAATTACAAATTAATTAATCTCTAATCATTAATTAATCAATCATAATCATTAGTAATTAAATTAATTAATTATTCTTAATTAATTACTTAATTAACCCTTTTATCCTTAATTAATTAAATAAATAAATTATACTAAAATTTCTTAATTAACTTAATTAATCTCATATCATTAAAAACCTTAATTATCTTGAGATAAATCATCATCTTATTTAATGTGTTAATTATCATTAACACCTTTAACATTTAGCTTTCAAAGATTATCTTCCTTTATTAAATCTTTTTAATAAAGATTTTAAAATAAGTTAAAATTTTACTTAACAATTTGAAGTTAAACACCTTACAAAAATTTCTCAAATCGGTTACTTAAAAACATTTATTTTTATAAAGAATAGATTTTAAAAACAAGATTCGTTTCAAAATTTAAAACTTACTTTATTTAAATTTAAAAATTGGTTTTTGTAGAACCTGAAAATTTTAAAACTTTTTTAGAAGTTTCTGCTTCGGGTCGAACTCGAACATCACTCGAGAGCCACTCCGAGTTTCCTTCTCCTTTCGTACATTTTTTTATTAAAACTTAGATTTGTTTTAAGATTAAACCTGAAGTCTAAAACTCATTTCTATTCGAGTATACACTCGAGTCACAGACCCAAACACGTGAGCCTTTCTTCGAGCAAACCTCCACACCAAAACCCACTGATACAAACTTCACCTGTGCATATGCACCATCGCCAGAATTGCCTCCGACCTCTGATGAACCTTCCGACGCATCACTTATCATCGTTGCAACCAGAACCGACCATCAAAACACTCACACAAGCCCATGATCGAACTCGAGCAATCCAGTTGAAACTGGAACCAAACACCATGGCCAAAACCCCCTCAAACTCACTTCACCAATCACTGGAGCCGCTGCAACTCCGGCCACACATTCTCCAACCATCCACGCCGCCTTCCCCAAGCCTTGAGCAACTCGATCCCCTAGAGTCAACGAGATGAACAAATTCCAGACCTAACCAAAAAACTAGGGTTAAGACTTGGTTTGACCTACCACAATCGCCAGAGTGACCTATCCATCTTCCTGCTATTTTTGCCTAAACCACCAGACATCCTCCTTCCTCCAGCCAAGATTCCGACCAACCTAAATCCTTCGGCCACCAAAACTTGTTCAAAAACCAAATTCCGGTCAACCTTGAAATGCTCATCCAATACTACATTAAAAATCATGATTTTCCTTTTAAAAATCGTGTTTTCCAGGGATGATTCAAGATGTATACTTGAATCAACAAAATTTAACATTTGATTTTATCATATTATTAAGATTTCTACCGTATTTTTCCAGATACGGACATATTTTCAAACTTAAATACTTGTACATATTTTTAACACTTAGATTTTGTTTAAATTAAACAATTTTGTTTAAAATCCAAGTTCTACAAGTGATTTAATAAAAAGATATTGGATTTTGATTTATTATGAACTGTGTAACCTGGAGGCAGAGAAACATCATCATGCACAGTTCAACACAAACAAACATACAGTATTCACATTTATATATATACATGCAAGGATAATTCATTCCATTATTCGCATGAAATCAAATTTAAATTTACTTCAGCTTTTAAAATAAAATGTTTACTCACCTTATTAAAAAGATGAACAGAGCTTGGTTTCAGAAAACAGGAAGCTTGAAAATTTGGATTGAACTTTGAAAACTTGACTGCTTTGATTTGAAAACTGGAAATCTTGAATTTCTGAGATGATTTTCAAGATTTTGATTTATTAAAATTGAAATACAAATGCTTGATAGCTTTGCTTGACAAACTATGCTTCAGGTTTTTCTTGCTTAAACTGTTAAAAAATGTTGTTACAGGCTTCTGATTTGAAAAAAAATGATTACAGGGTTTTCGATTTTGAACTTGAGGAATTTTACAGGCTTTAGAGAAGATTACAGGTTTTGAACTTGAGTTGAAAAATGTCTGCAGGGTTTGTATTTGAGTTTGAGAAATGTTACAGGCTTTAGTTTGAGAAGGTCACAGGGTTTTGATTTGAGTTTCTTTGAGATTTGCTTTTCAGGTTTTCTCTTTGCTTTTGTAAAATGTTTTACAGGTTTAAGGAATTTCTGGAGTTTTAGAAATGAAATAGAAAAATAATTGAAGAAGGAAGGTGAAAGTTTATATAGAGTTTATTAGAATTAATTTAAAATAAAATAAAATAAAACAATCTAGTGACACTTGTTATTACAACTTTACATTTGTCATCTACAATTATTAATCACCTAAAACATGTTATCATAAGCCCTTAAAATTGAACACTTGTATTTTATTCATTTTTTTATTATTTTTAAATGATTTTAAAAGCTTTTGAAATAAATTTCCTAATTAAATAAGTACTTTTATTAATTTATAAATGCTTATTTTTAGATAAATAAAAACTTTAAAAGAAATAAAATAAAAACCAATTAGATTCTAAATAAAATCATATAAAAATATTTAATCCATTTATAAATGTAAATATAAAACTTTTGTATTTATTTACTATTAAATAAATACTTTCTAAATTTATATAAATAAATTTCCTTTAAAGAAAATAATATAAAACAAATCTTATTCTAATAAAAACCATATCCATATATTTTTATATTCAAAATATTTTTAAGATATATATCTTTTAAATTCAAGTTTAGATCCAAATTCAAATTCAATTTAAAATCCAACTTAAAAATCAACTAATATATATATACACACACATATATTTATAAACACATAATTAAATTTGTAAATAATTAAAATTTTGCCACTTTTTAAATAGCTTTGAAAAATATTAAATTTAATTTAATCATAGCTTCAAATCGTGCTATATACATTCATATATGTTACAATTTGAAAACACTTCTTTTATTAATTCAAATCCAGGACTCCCTATTTACAATATATATAACAATATATATATATATACATTATAAATAGGAAACAATTTTATTAGCTTTTAAAAGATAAAATTTACCAATTATAAATTATTTTAAATTCCCTTGAAATTCCGGGATATCTCATTCCTCCCCCCTTAAAAGAATTTCGTCCCCGAAATTTAAAACAAAGATAATCCAAAAACTTCATTTTATTTCACCAATCCAAGCATACATATCAACCATACACTATCAACCAAACAAACAATTTTATCCAAACAAACATTAGTAGCTATCCGAACACAGATTCGGATAAGCTTTCCTAACACTATCTAGAGTTTCCCAGGTACAGACACTGGAATACTCGCTCTACTAAATCCAAACTATTTATACCACAAAGCTTCTGAGCTCCTACTCATCTAGATCTACAAGATATCTAACCACGGACAAGACTGACTTCAACTGCCAAATCCATCTGAATTGCTGGTTTCATAACCAATGATGGATCATACATGTACTCCCTCATAGATACGTGAAATACATTGAATCCTAGTCTTTCCAAACTGGCAATTCAACCCTATAAGCCAAAATACTAATCCTTACAAGAACTCAGAAAGATCCAATATACTTCGGAGCCAGCCTCGCAGTCTTATCCAATTCTTATTGCTCCCTTTACCAGAGAAAACCTCATCCAAAAACAAAGTCTCGAACTTCGAATTCCAAATTCCTTGTCTCTTAACCACAAAACTCTTCTAACGATCCTGGGCTGCCTACATCCTTTCTGATCAGCTCAACCCTCGCCAATGCTTCTTGAAACAAACTGGACCAAAAACAACCCAACAAAATGATCCTCTCATGATCTACCAAAATCAAGAACACAAACCCTACTCCACAATCATCAGTAGACTTTAACTTAGTTCTCCTATCCGGAAGAGACAAACAGGTGCACTCGCCAATATGGCCTCAAATCCTAAAAAACTTCCTATAGGAACCCTCTAATCCAAAACACTGAAACTTCCGGTTGCTTCCACTCTAGAATAGATGCTACCTCGCTTCCGCTGCGCAACTCTGATCTGGAGTAGATGAGAATGCCATCGATGAACACGAGCACGGACTTGTCCGACACATCCCAGAAATAAGGTTCAACAGATCCATAAAGAGGAAACTCGGAAGTTCCATGAAATATCGAGCTGCTTCACCAAATCCTCTCTCTAGGAGACATCCTTCTACATAGCTGAACACCCGGTGTCACTCCTGGAATCCTAGTCGATACGGAACTCAATCTCCAATGCGAACAAACCTCTGACTTTCCTGAAAACATCCGAAAAATCTCTGACAATTCAAGAGAACATTCAGCTATCGCAAGTCACTTTTGCGATCAACCAAGCCTAATACCTAAAGAAACTGTTCTCTCTCACTAATCAGAACAACTTATGCTTATTTAGCCAATCCATCGAAGAAATGGATCCACTCTACTTCTTCTGAACACCACCTCTATAAAACTGCTAAGCCAAAGACCTTCCTGTTCGAACATAAAACACTTCCGAGCTGCACTGCTGCCACAGATGCCAAAGACCTCTTATCCAAAGCTCCTTGATCCTCAAATCCATATCAACCAATCTCACACAGAGCCTTGAGATGAGCGGACAATCTCCTCAAGAAACTTGGCCTCAAACACAAACATCCTACTGAAACTTAATCTCATCACCGATGTAGACATACTTCCTTAAACTTGTTGCAAAAGAAACATCTTTGAAAACTGGAATAGTCATTGCGTCTCATCACGCAGCTGCTTCTTCTTGAAGTTGCCAAAATACCATCACTCACCTCTGCTCAACCGGCAGATCCAAACTCTTGAAAATCCGCTCACACGAGCGCGATCAACTTGTACTTCAATGATGGACTATGAACCCTAACAGGTTCCTTCAGGGATTGGTGAAATCCTTACACCATGCCGCAAAGCTCACTCAAGGCGGTATTGGGTCTACAGCCTCGGCATATACTCTTCCAACCTCAAACACTTAGATTCCTTCCATTGGTAGTCATGTTACACACACCACTACCCTTCCTACCTGTAGAACTTATATTGGAAAACTCGAACAGGTAACCTAATAAATAGGGAGGGTGTGTGTGTGTATCAAAATACAAATATGCTCTATCAAGAAAGAAATCACTCCAAAACCTAGGTATTCACTCAACCTAGCGCTCTGATACCAACTGTAACAACCCATCTTTCACTCCACAGAAGACGAATCATTATTAAGAAAGAAAGGGATAGAAAAGAGAAAAGATAGAAAAGAAAGAACTAAACTTATCAAAATCTCATAGCGGAACGAATAAAATATATTAATCACATAAGATATTACATAGTATCATATACATCAAGGTTACACAGCTTATACAACACAAAATAGATAGTTATAAAACTTGTCTATCATACAACTCAAGGTATAAACAAATATCAACACAGAGATCAACACAGCGGAATCACTATATATCTACGAACGCTGAAGCCTCCTGCTCCATATCTCCTCGAGAATTCGTCAAAGCAAACCTGAATCCTTTGGCTACTCATAAAAATTTGAGTACCCAAGAGTTTAAGAAATAAAGAAATAAACTCCGGGTCAGACATGGGTCTGGCACGAGTAAACGGGTTAAAGTTGTTTAACTTTGAAAATCATTTGAAAACAAAAGGTATCACGTAAGACTTCCCACACATAAACATGGGTAAGTTTTTACCTTATGCTAACCAAAACATTTGATAGGAAATCCAGTGATCTTATAATATGGTCTAGGATTTTCAAGTCAAATACAGAAATAGCTAGAATGCTTACATCTGACGTTCCAACATAGTTCGGCACAATCAATATGTATGTCACTTATTGGAGATTGGATTCCATACAATGGCAGGGCTACTGGGTTACTGCCCGTCACAGTACGTGGCCTAAATCACTGTAACGAGGATCCACCCTAAATCCCCTGCAACACAAGGCCGGAACCATCCCTTACTGAATAGTCCCGAATAAGAAAACCCCGCGGTTGTAGCTAGCAACCGCCCACACAGCCGAATAAAAAGGGACTCTAGACAGGGGTAAATCTTATCCTACTTCGGTGCTACCACTTAGCCTTACTGCATAGCCCCTGTTTTAGCCATTCCCGATTGATGAGGCTTGAGGTTGCGATTAACTTTATAGAACACATCTATCTTAGAATGCTCATCGTCCTCCTGACGATGTTCTAAAAGCATTTAATCCATACAAGTTCGTTCCAGGTTCGAATGAAACCGAAGGCACTATCTCATTACACTCATTTTGGAATCACCCTCAGAGTTAACGACAATAGCCCTTGCACTCTGAATCTTCATCTCGAAACTGAAAGTACTATCTCCGTTATACTCTTATTGGAATCACCCTCAGAGTCTTAACAACAATAGTCCTTACACTTCGAGTCTTCACTTCGCTTGAGATTTCACGACCTATCGTTTAATTTGGATCGATGTGGTTTTTGAATATCCAAATTCGAAAATCCAATCCCGATCTCACCGAAATCCAAAATGTCGTCTTTTAAGTCCAAGTTGTTTTAAAGTTAAAATAATTTAATTCAATTCATTATCTATATTCACACAGATAGATAATTCACAAGATAGATAATTCATAATCTCATAAATAGATAATCCATGTCATCACAATTCAACCAAAACATTCAATATCACAGATCAGCATATAGCTCATATCAGAGATATCAAACAATCCAAGGCATTCAATATCATTCAGTCATCCATAAGCAAAGATTAATTAATCACACTATCTCTAATTAATTTAAAATGAATTAAATTAATTACATCCATCACTATGAATCTTGCTTACTTAACCATTAATTAATCACAAATCAATTAATTAATCATCATCTTAATTAATCATCCTTGATTAATTATCTTTTAATTAAATTAAGTAATTAACCCTTAATTAATTACACAACTTAATTATCCTTAACCATTAACAGTAATTAACCTTTAATTACTTTCACTAATTAATTAACTATAATTAATCCTTAATTAATCGTATTAATTAATTGTCCTATAATCACTTATTATTGATTAATTATCCTTTATTAATCAACCCTTAATTACTTTATTAATTACATTAATTAATAATCTCTTAATTATTTATTGATCATATTTAATAATTAATCTTTAAATTATTCACATTCATTAATCAGCCTTGATTAATCATAAACAGTAATTACCATCCTGTAATTACTTACCTTAATTAATTAACTCCTTAATTAATTATATCAATCCCTTGATTAATTACACCAAGTAATTAATCCTTAATTACTTCTACAAAGTAATTGTTCTTTTTAATTATGTCCTGTAGTTACCCATTAATTACTTATACTAAGCAATTACACTTATTAATTTCATTAAGTATTTACACTTAATTAGTCATCAAGAGATTATCTTTAATTAATTAACAAATAAATTACAATTAGGTAATTCATCCCTTAATTACCTTATAAACCAATTAATTTATCTTTAATAACATATTAATTTTTCTTTAATTATTAATTAATAAACCTTAATTATCAATTAACAATCTTAATAACAATTAATTAATCCTTAATTATCAGTTAATTAATCCTTAATATCATTTAATTAACCTTTAATTAATCTTTAATTAGATTAATAATCTCTTAATTATTAAATAATAAAATTTAATTACAAATTAATAAAACTTAATCAAGTACTTCTTAATTACCAATTAATTAACCTCTAATTACTTAATTAAGAAACTTCTAATTACAAATTAATTAATCTCTAATCATTAATTAATCAATCATAATCATTAGTTAATTAAATTAATTAATTATTCTTAATTGATTACTTAATTAACCCTTTTATCCTTAATTAAATAAATAAATTAATTATACTTAAATATCTTAATTAACTTAATTAATCTCAAATCATTAAAAACCTTAATTATCTTAAGATAAATCATCATCTTATTTAATGTGTTAATTATCATTAACATCTTAAACATTTAGCTTTTAAAGATTATCTTCCTTTATTAAATCTTTTTAATTAAGATTTTAAAATAAGTTAAAATTTTACTTAACAATTTGAAGTTAAACACTTTACAAAATTTTCTCAAATCGATTACTTAAAAACATTTATTTTTATAAAGAATAGATTTTAAAACAAGATTCATTTCAAAATTAAAAAATTACTTTTTTTAAATTTAAAAATTGGTTTTTATAAAACCTGGAACTTTTTAAAACTATTTTAAAACTTTCTGCTTCGGGTCAAGCTCGAACATCACTCGAGAGCCACTCCGAGTTTCCTTCTCCTTTCCTACATTTTTTATTAAAACTTAGATTTGTTTTAAGATTAAAACCTGAAGTCTAAAACTCATTTCTATTCGAGTATACACTCAAGTCATAGACCCAAACACGCGAGCCTTTCTTCGAGCAAACCTCCACACCAAAACCCACTAACACAAACTTCACCTGTGCATATGCACCATCGCCAGAATTGCCTCCAACCTCTGATGAACCTTCCGACACATCACTCATCATCTTGCAACTAGAACCGACCATCAAAATACTCACACAACCCTATGATCAAAATCGAGCAATCCAGTTGAAACTGGAACCAAACACCATGGCCAAAATCCCCCTCGAACTCACGTCACTGATCACTGGAGCCGTTGCAACTCCGGCCACACATTCTCCAACCATCCACGCCACCTTCCTCCAAGCCTTGAGCAGCTCGATCCCCTAGAGTCAACGAGATGAACAAATTCCAGACCTAGCCATAAAACTAGGGTTAAGACCTGGTTTGACCTACCATCATCGCCAGAGTGATCTATCCATCTTCCTGCTATTTTTGCCTGAACCACCAGACATCCTCCTTCCTCCAGTCAAGATTCCGACCACCCTAAATCCTTAGGCCACCAAAACTTGTTCAAAAACCAAATTCCGGTCAACCTTGAAATGCTCATCCAATACTACATTAAAAATCATGATTTTCCTTTTAAAAATCATGTTTTCCAGAGATGATTCAAGATGTATACTTGAATCAATAAAATTTAACATTTGATTTTATCATATTATTAAGATTTCTACTGTAGATGCGGACATATTTTCAAGCTTAAATACTTGTACATATTTTTAACACTTAGATTTTGTTTAAACTAAACTATTTTGTTTAAAATCCAAGTTCTAACAGTGATTTAATAAAAAGATATTCGATTTTGATTTATTATGAACTATGTAACCTGGAGGCAGAGAAACATCATCATGTACGGTTCAACAAAAACAAACATACAGTATTCACATTTGTATATATACATGCAAGGATAATTCATTCCATTAATCACATGAAATCAAATTTAAATTTACTTCAGCTTTTAAAATAAAATGTTTACTCACCTTATTAAAAAGATGAACAGAGCTTGGTTTCAAAAAACAGGGAAGCTTGAAAAACTGGATTGAACTTTGAAAACTTGACTGCTTTGATTTGAAAACTGGAAAGCTTGAATTGCTGAGATGATTTTTAAGATTTTGATTTCTTAAAACTGAAATACAAATGCTTGATAGCTTTGCTTGATAAACTATGCTTCAGGTTTTTCTTGCTTGAACTTTTGAAAAATGTTGTTACAGGCTTCTGATTTGAAAAAAAAATGATTACAGGGTTTTTGATTTTGAACTTGAGGAATTTTACAGGCTTTAGAGAAAATTACAGACTTTGAACTTGAGTTGAAAAATGTTTGCAGGGTTTGTATTTGAGCTTGAGAAATGTTACAGGCTTTAGTTTGAGAAGGTCACAGGGTTTTGATTTGAGTTTCTCTGAGATTTGCTTTTCACGTTTACTCTTTGCTTTTGTAAAATGTTTTACAGGTTTGAGGGATTTCTTGAGTTTTAGAAATGAAATAGAAAAAGAATTGAAGAAGGAAGGTGAAAGTTTATATAGAATTAATTTAAAATAAAAGAAAATAAAACAATCTAGTGACACTTGTTATTACAACTTTACATTTGTCATCTACAATTATTAATCACCTAACACATGTTATCATGAGCCCTTAAAATTAAACACTTGTATTTTATTCATTTGTTTTATTATTTTTAAATGATTTTAAAAGATTTTGAAATAAATTTCCTAACTAAATAAGTACTTTTATTAATTTATAAATGCTTTTCTTATTTTCAGATAAATAAAACCTTTAAAAGAAATAAAACAAAAACTAATTAGATTCTAAATAAAAGTATATAAAATTATGTAATCCATTTATAAATGTAAATATAAAACTTTTGTATTTATTTACTATTAAATAAATACTTTCTAAATTTATATAAATAAATTTCCTTTAAATAAAATAATACAAAACAAATCTTATTCTAATAAAAACCATATCCATATATTTTTATATTCAAAATATTTTTAAGATATATATCTTTTAAATTCAAGTTTAGATCCAAATTCAAATTCAATTTAAAATCCAACTTAAAAATCAACTAAAATATATATAAATATATTTATAAACATATAATTAAATTTGTAAATAATTAAAATTTTACCACTTTTTAAATAGCTTTGAAGATATTTAATTGAATTTAATCATTGCTTCAAATCATACTATATATATCCATATATGTTACAATTTGAAAACACTTCTTTTATTAATTTAAATCCAGGACTCCCTGTTTACAATATATATACCAATATATATACATTATAAATAGAAAACAATTTTATTAGCTTTTAAAAGATAAAATTTACCAATTACAAACTATTAATTTAGAGATTATCACATTTTAAATTCCCTTGAAATTCCGGGATGTCACATATTGCTCTTATTCTACTTAATTTTTGGTGGAGCTACTGATTTCTTTGTATAACCTAGTCCTTTCTTATTTGAGACAGACTGAGAAGTTTCAATAATTTTAGATAAGTTTTCTCTTCCTTTATTAAAGTTAGACACATTTCTAGTAATATTCTCTAACTTAGTTTTGAGACCAGTGTTATCTAAATCGATCATTTTAACTTTTGATTTTAGCTCATGATTTTCAGAAACAAGAGCATCATTCTTTTCTTTTTGAGTCGCAATTTCTTGACTCAATAAGGTAAGTTGAGAACTAACATTAGAAAATGAATATTGAATTTTCTCAAGTTCTTTTTACAATATTTTCTTCTCATCTTTAAGCATATCTCTTTCTAATTATGCTCTATTTTGATTTTCGAGAGCTTCTTTATATTTTCTTTTGAGATTTTTTAAAGTATCTAATAATTCAAAATTTATTTCAATCATGTCATCAAAAGTAAGGTCATTTACCACATTATCAGTAGCCATGAAGCACACATTTTCTTGTTCATTTTCACTATCACTACTACTTTCAGAAGACTAAGAATCTGAGTCATCTCATGTCACCAAATATGCCTTCTTTTTGAATTTGTCCTTTCTATATTTATTTTGTTTTCCCTTCCTTTGTTCTGGACAATCTTTTTGTATATGACCCTTTTTATGGCAATTGAAGCATTTTAGTACGGAGGATGAAGGCTTATGTTGAAGTTTCTTTTGCCATTATTTCGATTTCCTTTTCTGTACTTCAAAAATTTCTTAAAATTTTTAGCTATGAAAGCTAAATCCTCATCCTCTGAATCTGATTCCTCTTGTTCTGCATGAAATGCCATATTTTTCTTGTCTTGTGCTTGAACTCTTTTTGCCTATAAATTTACTTCGTAGGACATTAAATTTCCTATTAACTCTTCCGGTTTCATGGTAGAAAGGTCGTTTGCTTCTTCAATAGCTAAGACTTTTCTTTTCCATTCATCGGTTAAAGAGTTTAGGATTTTGGACACGATATCAAAGTCAGAATACTTTTCTTATAGTCCTATTAGAGAATGATAAATATCTTGAAATCGGGAGTACATATCATTTATGGACTCATCTTGCTTCATTATGAAATTTTGAAATTGACTCTTGAGCATAGATATTTTGCTTTGTTTAACTTTGCTAGTTCCTTCATGAGTAACCTTAAGTGTTTTCCATATTTGACATGCAGTGTTACATATGCTAACTTGGTTAAATTCATTTTTATTTAATGCACAAAACAACATATTAATTGCTTTAGCATTAGCGGTAGCATCTTGTTTTTGTGCATCTATCCATGTAGAATATTCGGTAGTAGGTGCAGTATATTCTGCTTGTGTAACATTTCATGCATCAAAACCATTGGCTTGCTTATAAATACGCATTCGTGTTGCCCAATAGTTGTAATTCATGCCATTGAATAGTGGAGGTCGTGCAGTAGATTGACCTTCAATAAAACTAGTGTTAGTGACAGTGCTTGTGCTGATGTTGTTTTCCATATTAACAAAATATCAAATAACTTTGTAATGGTTATAAGATGCATGCTTTGATACCAAATGAAAGAGAGTGTGGATCGTGCAATATGGAAATATACTAAATATGTATGAGATTAAATAAAGATAGTAGATAGTAGCGCAAATAAAAGTGAGCGCATGAAGATTTTTATACTGGTTCAAACTTACCGTTCTACGTCCAGTCCCAGACTTCTTCTGGAATTTAACTAACCAATAACCCTCACTTAACCCGGAGAAATAGGTATCTAACAAACTCCTAAGCAGCAGAACAGAATGCCTCAACAACTGAAGAGGACTTCACAATGCCTGAGCAGCAGAACAGGACTTCTACTAGTATATAAAAATGTCTGACTAATGTGTTCACGATAACACAAATATGTCAATGTGCGTACACCCTTCCTATAATCAAATCCTCAAGTATATGAGCGTGTATGAAGATATGAAAGGAAGATTATCGCTATGAATCAAAGAATATGAATATGAATTCAAGGATTCAAGCAATGAAGATGGTTTGATTGTTTTGAATGCAGAATTTAGAGAGTAAGTAAGGTCAGTAAATTATTCAAGAATCGGTGATTTGGAAAATGATTTTAATGTGTTTATATAGTGCATAGTAGATACAACCTTCTGTTAAGAGATTCAATCAATAAATGAAGCCATTACTCTTCGAATTGGATGGAAACTCTTCGCGAGAGGAAGCATCCATTCAGAAAATATAGTCATTATACGCAAGTCAGTCGACTGAGTTCAAAAGCTTAGTTGATTGAAATTCAAATTTGTATATATATTCTCTGTTCACTATGCATTTTGCACCAGTTCAGTCGACCGGTCCATTGTAATCAATGGACTGACCTGTGCAATTTTGCACAGTGAATTTTAATGCATATACAAACGAAAATAATTTGTTTTATGTGCAGTGTAACTACTTTAGGAATGAATTTAACAGTATCTAAATATATTTAAGACTCAAAAACAGAATAAATAATCATATGAAAACTAGTTTTGAAGTCTCTTCTCTTTGTAGTTTATACCATGTATATGTTACCCTCTTTTTGTTGTTATCGCCATATAGTCTTTGTTAATGCTCCTTGTCATAAATCAAAACTCATAATTCAACAAAAGATAGTAATTTATCTATAAAAAGTTTGGGCCGAAGCAGTTGGTATTGCTTGTTATATATTAAATAAAATTTACTAAGACCGTTAACTAAGAAAACACCATATGAATTATTCTATAATAGAAAGCCTAAAGTATCATACTTTAGAATTTTTGGTAGTAAATGTTTTACTTTAAGTGCTAAAGATAATTTGGATAAGTTTGATGTTAAATTAGATAAAGATATCTTTATTGGATATTCAAATAGACGTAAAGCTTATAGAGTTTTCAATACTAGAATTAATACTACTGAAGAGACATTACATGTCTCATTTGATGAAAATTTTAAAGTTTATAATCAAATATTGATGAAAAAAAAAATATTGATAACCCAGCTGAAATTAGTAAAATGAGATTGCCGAAAACAAAAATAATAATAATTTAGAAAATTCATATCAAAATAAAAGAACAAGATACTTGAAAGATCATCATATAAAAAATATACTTGTAAATATTGAATTTGTTGTTAAAACTAGAAATCAACAAAATAAAATGAGTAGCGTTGCTTTTATTCCAACTATTGAACTTAAAAATCAAAAGGAAGCATCAATTGACGATTCATGGATTCTTGCTATGCATGAGGAATTGAATCAATTTACCAGAAATGATGTATGGGAATTAGTCCCAAGACATGCAAATAAATCCATAACAGGCACTAAATGGGTATATAGAAACAAAATGAATGAACAAGGAGAGGCTGTGAGAAATAAAGCTCGATTAGTTACACAAAGTTATTATCAAGAAGAAGAAATAGATTTTGATGAAACCTTTGCACCCGTAGCAAGATTATATGCTATATGAATTTTACTTGCTTTCGCTAATCATAATAATTTTATGTTATATCAAATGGATGTAAACGTGCATTTTTAAATGGTTTTATTAAAGAAGATGTATATGTAGAACAATCCCCACGTTGTGAAGATGCAAAGCTACCTAATCATGTTTACAAAATAAAGAAGGCATTGTATGGTCTGAAACGGGCTCTGTGAGCTTGGTATGACAATTTAAATCCTTTCTATTACAATCAAATTTTGAAATAGGCAAAATAAAATAGTTCATTTTTATTAAAAGAGAAAAAATGATATTCGGTTATTACAAATATATGTCGGTGATATAATTTTTGGATATACCAACGATAAACTAAATAAGGAATTCTCAGAAATAATGACTAACGAATTTGAAATAAGTCATATGGGAGAAATAAATTATTTTCTAGGATTACAAATAAAAGAACCAAGTAATGAAATTTTTATTAGTCAAGAAAAACATGCTAAAGGTTAAGTTAAGAAATTTGGTATATCAAATACCATTGGTAAACCAACTCCCATGGCAACTAATGTAAAATTAAATAAAGAATAAAACTCAAAACATGTAGATCAAAAATTATATAGAGAACCTGATATAATGCATAGTGTTTTTCTCTGTATAAGATATCAATCTCAACCTAAAGAAACTCATTTAAAATCCATAACACAAATTTTGAGATATGTAAACAACAATTAAACTATGGACCCTTTTACCCAAAAGAAGACTCCTTCGAATTAATTTCATGTAATGATACTAACTATGCTAGTTGCAAATCAGACCGAAAAGGTACAATCGGAACTTGTCATGTTTTGGGACACTCTCTGAGTTCCTAGTTTAGTAAGAAGCAAGACTCTGCATCTCTGTCTACGATAAAAGAAGAATATATTTCAGCAGCATTAGCCAATTCATAAGTTATCTATATGCAACAAACATTAAAAGATTTTGATTTAAATTTTACTAAATCACCAATATACTATAATAATACAAGTGTGATCAATCTATCTAAATATCCAACTCTTTACGCTAGAACTAAACATATTAATATAAGATACCATTTTCTAAGAGATAATGTAAATAAAGAAATAATATCAGCTGAATTTATAAACATCGAAAATCAAAGAGCTAATATATTAACAAAACCATTGAATCAAACATCTTTTACTAAGTTAAGAAGAGAGTCAGGAATTTGTTCTCTACCGAAAATATAAAAATAACGAACTAAATATTACAAAATATAAAAAAAAAATCAAAATAATTCTATGTATGTCGACATACCCTGACACCCTATGTCGACATATAACGGTAATTTTTGTTTTTAAATTTTCCTCTCAAATTCAAATTGGTGGTTATATAATAACCAAATTTTGACTTTTTTCTTCAAATCTCTATCTTTTCTCTATTTTAAACTTCTGAAATAAGTAAATTATGGTTACCCCTAATCCCAAACGTTCTAGAGAAGAAAATCCATCATTTTCCTTCTCACCTCCTACACAAAGCCTCATACAAAACATTACTATGGCCAAGATCACTAAAATGGAGGGTGAAATGAAGAATATTCTGCAAATGCTCACTGAAATTCAAGTGGTGCAACTTCGTATGACCAAAGAATAAGAGAAGCAAAGTAGAATTCTTCGCAATTTGCAAAAAGATCTATTGGATAATCCTAAATATCCAATAGTCATTGAAGATGATTCTGCAAATTTGGCTATTCATAACCCCATTCAAGGCAGTGATGATGAGGAAGAAGAGGAAGAACACATGGAGGAAGATGACGAAGTCTGATGCGTCGGAGAAGTGTGTTTTGATCGAGATGGAAATCTCGTCGGACAAAAGGTGACTTTTTCCTTCAATATCCTCATTGCCCCTTTTGCAAATTCCCAGTCATTAGAAATTAACATTAGGATAATATACGATTTGCTTTGAATGCTTTGAATGTGTGGTATGTATATTTGATTTGATTTGACAAGTTTACCTTGAAATTATATGTATAGTTTAGGATTTAACTGAATTGTGATTACTTTGTATTATGAGATTGAATGAAGATATAGTTTGGTATGCTTACTATTAATGATTTGTGTTATTACTTATCATTTCTCATATATCATTCTTGTCATTATTACTGTAGTATCTTAGTTAGGGAGAGTTATAGCTAGTTTATTTTTTGTTGATGACAAAGGTGGAGAAATATATAAAATCTAGGCGTAGATTAAGGGGGGTTTTATAACCCAAGGGGAGTTATATTTTATATACATAGTTGTCATCATCAAAAAAAGGGTGGGTTTTGGTCTTGATGATAACAATTATAGAACATAATATAAAATATAGATACTGGTGTTTTGTCAAGATATATATAGTATATAGTGCACGATATTAGACAGGTTTGGATTAAGAAGATTGTATAGTACCTAGGTAGATTCAAGATGTTGTTCCAAGAATTGGAGAATGAAGATCATGAGTATTAAAGAGTTCAAGATTTCAAGATATTCTAGATAAGTTATAGAGCCGTAGAATTTATGTTAAAACCTTGATGGAACTTTCCCGATCTCTCTCTCTCCTTCTCTTATTTTGTTTAAATATTTTTCAAATATCCTAGCTTTAAAATAATCTTTTCAAACAACTATTCAAAATATTTCTTAAAATAATTTCTTACCCTTTTATATATACAAAGATATTATATTGAGTTCTTAAGTATTTTTTAATCTACTATATTTTTAGTATTTTAGTTTATATCTTTCTTATGTTTAATTTTGATATTTATAGTTTGATTTTAGGTATTTACTTAGAAGTTGTAACTATATTGACTTTATATATGTTATTTACATTATATTGAATAGTTTTATTAAATCTTTCAAAATTATTTTACACAATTTTATGAAGTTATATTTTGATTAAAATGTGAATAAACTATGTTTAAATGATTTTACAAAGTATCAAATTATTTTACAAAGCAACGAATTTTCAAAATAATATTTTAAAGTGTTTTTCAATTTTGTGAATGATATGTCGACATATCCATTCCCTATATATCGACATAGTGGGCATAATTTTCAAATTTCAAGTTTGAATGGAAGTTTCTTTTCATCTTATCTCTTTGTGTATGGACATTACTGTTGTTTTCCTATATATACCAGACTTCCAAATGAATTTTCAATATCACTTTCTTATTCATCTCTTATCTTTCGACTCTCTCATTTTCTAAATTAAAATAAACCCAAGTTCTGCTGGAATTCAACTAGCATCAAATTCAGTCATCGCTAGTTTGATTCTGCTTCATCTACGCTTTGATTTCTCTCATCTCTCTATCTCTCTCACTAAAATCAAGATCAAAGTGCTATTAAAGAGTTATAGGATCGACTAGTTATAGGATCAAGTGTAATCTAATCGAAGATCTGAGTCCATAAAACTCTATCAAATCATACTTTACTTACAGGTGTGATTGTAGCCCGTAAAATCAATTGGGTGTGATTGTGGCCCATAAAATCAATTAGGTGTGCTTAGTCGCCCGTAAATCTAGTGGGTATGCTTGTAGCCGAAAAATCAAGTGGCTCTACACGGAGGTCGAGATTCTAGAGATTGTGTCTCGTAGCCTTGAAATCGAGATTCTATTTGCGTTTACATGTTGAAAAGAAATCCATATAAGGATTATGCAGGAATGGATGTAGGGTAACTCCAAACAAGTATAAAATCCTGGTGTGTTCTTACTTTTTATTTTTACTACATTTCCTTTTATCTGCAATTTGATTCTGTGATTATTAATTACATCATTCCAAGTAGAATCTTAAAGAATATGAAAAATATTCATATAGTCAAATAAACACTATTCCCCCGCCCCCAAACTGCTAGTGTTGATTTAGTCTTAAGATCCGTATTCTGCTAACTTGCAGTTTCATTCACACAAAATAAATAGTCAAACAACAACCCTACTACATTCAATTTCAATGCTACAAAATAAAATAAAGTTTCCCATCATAAATCAGAACATAAATAGTTCAATAACATAAACTCGATAATACCACAAAAGTTCACCACAAGTTACATAATCAAATACAAGATCAACTATCGTCCACTAAGCTAGTCCATCCTTTGTATAAATTGGTTGCTTTCGGCTTTAATCGTATCAATAGTATTTCACAATGGTGAATTAGCATGCACATATGCTTCATCCAATAAGCGATGAGTATTTGTCAAACTCTAAAAAGAAATTGAAAAGGTATAAATAGTAATTGAGATTAGAATTTGTAATATGGAATTAATTGTCAGAAATTTAGCATGTACAATTGATCATATGTTGGTTGATACTAATATGGGCCTTGGATAACATTATTCGTAAGATTTCATGGATTTTTAATACGTATGATGGCTTAAGGCCTAAACCAATCTAAATAGTCGTTAGTGACCCTTAAATGCAAAGATACTATGGCCATTGATCTATATCTATTAGCGACTACAAGGTTATGTCATTCCTCCTATATACTTTCTTAGAATTGATAACATACTTCAGTATAAGTTGTATTACTTGGACCCGTCATGTGCTACTAGTTATGGGAGGAATGTGGGGGCCTAGGAGTACTTTGCACTCTTCTAAATTGCCTTAACACTCTTGTGGGATCATATGGCTCCATAATATTAAGATAGAGAATACATCCATTATAACAAGCAATATCATTAAATGGATGGAATGCACGAGCACCAGCATATAGATCAAATATAACCTAATAATATAAAAGAGCAAAAAGTAAATAAAGGACAATATTTTATATAGAACAAATGTACTATATTTGATAAATTAACAATTACCTAATCAACCTAATTATTATCAAGCAAAATCTGTATCATTATTACGGACATAACATAATCTGATGATAGGTTCTAATGCACCACTCTTAGCATATTTTTTGTGTACAATTATGTACATGGATAAATACATGGGAAATGCTCGAAAATCCAAGTCTCAAGCAAATAAAAATAACATGTACTCTGCATTACTTGAACTTAACTAGCTAGACCAAGTTGTCTATATAAAGAAGCAAGAGCAGCATAACCCCAGGAATACTTGTGATATTTTGCAATGATGCTAATGGCTTCAAGAGTGACAAGTAAACATGAGATTTACTTTTATCTGCAAATAGTGTGCTCGTAAGTGCATACAACAAATAACCCCTCACTGCACATTAAATTTTTCTATCACTGACTTTTTTAAATATCCAACCATGTTTATTAAGACTTATTTTATAATCGACCCTCTCATTCATATCGGCTCTAGTTTCATTCCTATTCATACCCAGTAATCTAAATGGTATGTCAGTAATATGTTCACTGTAGAAGTGCTGAGCAATCGAACGTTGGAAATCCTAGATTGTTAGGGTGAAGAAGAAAGAGGTAGAAGAAGAGACAGAAAACAAATCACAGAATCTCACATTCGCAGCAGAATCAAAATGTAATATTAAATAATAGCATTTATACAAAGAAAAGTTGTATCTGTCAATTTACATTCAATATATCAGAGTACAACCAAAATAGTTAGTTGTAACAACTTGACCCAGAAAATAATCGATACAACTTCAATACAGCGGAATATGCTCCATATGTTCCTGCCATCCAGCCTTTCCTAAGTTCCAGAATGTTCTAACTTGAAAATCTAGAATACTCGGTCTGACCCGAGCATTACATTAAAGTAACACTTTAGTCAGGCTGGAAACCAACGTGAGTAAACCCATATAACTTGAAATGCTTAAGTTATAAGAACTTCTTTGAAAACCTGGGTAACTCGTACCTCAATACGAGATCTATCTTGTTATAATCAACCATACATTTCACAGCAATATCTAAGTACCGTTACTTAGATTAAAATGGTCAAGTTCAC
This sequence comes from Allium cepa, assembly GCA_030765085.1. Classification (NCBI taxonomy): domain Eukaryota; kingdom Viridiplantae; phylum Streptophyta; class Magnoliopsida; order Asparagales; family Amaryllidaceae; genus Allium; species Allium cepa. The sequence continues at coordinate 381,942,705 of CM060929.1, read as the reverse complement.
CTAATTTATTCCATTCTAGCCCATTAGATTCTAAATCAAAACTATAAAGAATTATTGTAGATTACTAATCGAAGTGGTTTCGGGTATTTGCTGATACCCAACTCCAGTCTCTTCGAATCAAATACCATTTTTAATCCAAGTTGTTTAAATGAAAACAATTCAATTCATTAAACTGGATGCTAGTTTACACAGCATTTAATCACAGATGGATAACTTACATTATCACAGTTCAGCCAAGCATTGCATATCACAGAGCATCAACATTAATCAATTCAAGGCATTCAACATAACTTAATCATCCATAAGCAAGATCAATTAATCACTTAATCCCTAATTAATTCAATTTAATCTCCAAATAAATTAGTTAATTACTTTAATCACTTTTAAATCCTGCTTAATTAACATTTAGTTAATTATAAATTATTTGATATTAATTAATGAAATTAATAATCAACCTTAACTATCCATCTTAATTAATCATCCTCAATTAATTAATTATCCCTTAGTTAATCATATTAATTAACTTTACGTTAATTACATTAAACAATTAACCCTTTAATTACTTACATTGAGTAATTATCTCTTAATCAATTGGTTAATTAACCTTTAATCATTGATTAATTAATCTTTACACTTTGATTATTTAAACTTTAATCATTAATTAATTTTCCTTAATTACTTTCATTAACTAGTTAACCGTTAATTACTTAAAACTTTAATTAATTTTTAAAAGACAAACCATTTATCTTTATTAATCACTTAATCACGTTATTTAATTTTCATTTAATAATCCTTTAAAAATAATTTATCATTAACATATAAGTCAATTTAAGATCCTTGAGTTAATTTATAATCAAAACATTTTTACTTTCTTAATTAATTACACCATTTTAACTTAATTAATTTAGGTTAAAACAAATTATACAATTCTTATCTATCCAACATTTAAATAAACATCAATTATTTACAAGAAAAAATTATTTAAGAAAATAGTTCAAACATGGTTTATTTAAATTTTAAAAACTTGATTTATTTTAAAATTTAAAACTTGATGTTATGCCCAGCACACAAACCCGAGCCAAATACAAGAATTCTCGAGCTAATACCCGAGCAACACCTCACATCATCTCGACTTCGAGACGAACCATGGAAAACTTTGAGCCTGACCTTGAGAAAAACCTTTCTTCCCCAAATCCCACAACCATTCTAGATTCAAACATGTACGTGTGCATGTGCACCGACGATCCAATGCCCTCCGATTATCGTCGAGACCCTCAACCTGTCACCGATGACCTCGACGAACAACTTGAGCACCCAGTTCGATGATTACGCTAGGAAAACAAAATCGAGCATTACTGCACCATTGGAACCCAAAGCTCGATCGACCAAATCGCCTCGCGCCGTCGTGTACGTCCACCAGATACCTCACGATCACGCCTAAACCACCGCCGCAGTCCCCTGCTTTGATTCCCCTCGCTCTGATCCCCTTCGGTTAGCCCACGTCAGCACAGTTGCCTCGATTCTAACATTGACCAAAGAAGGTCATTAACTACTCCACCTTCCAGTAACCACGGCCTACGAGAAACCCCGCTACCATTTTCCCCTAACCACTGACCTACTACCTTCCTCCGATCACCACCCCGAGGCTGCTGAACCTCGCGATCGTCGGCAATTGGAATTAAACCCAATTCCAACCAACTCGTAATTTCTCACCAATCCCAAGCTTAAAAATTATGATATCAATATCAAAATTCATGATTTTCCCATATGAATTTGATTATGAAATCCAAACATGAATTTATGTTCATCAATTTTTCTGATTAAAAAGGATTTCACTGTATATTTTCAATTCACCAATAAACTTAAACTAATTATTCTTAAAAATATTTTTAAAATTAAGGTCTGGTTTATTCAAACATATTTTATTCAAACATCCAAGCCTATAAGTGAATGATTGAAGGGTTTTTGATTTTTGGATTTTGTTTCTAGCCTGTAAATACAAGAACAGGTTTGTATGTGTGTACACAGACAATCTACATATATATGTATACATGCAGACATATTTTCATTTATACAAGCATTTTCCTCAACAACTACAAGTATTAATCACAAACATCCAGATATATATTAACAGATTCAAGTTTAAATAGGTTAGTTTACTCACAGTATTTGCTAAAAAGAGAGCAGAATTTTGAAGCCTGGAAAAGATTTTGATAAAGGCTTTGATTTTAATCTGGAACTAATTTTCCTGAGTTTGATCTGGATTTTGTTTTGTTGATCTGATTTTGTTCTGAATTGAATCTTGAATTTGTTTCTAGCTTTAATCTTGAATCAGGTATGTTTGCTCAGGATAAAGGATTGAAGCAGGTTTTGATTTTTATTTGAGTTTTCATTTCAGGTTTTAGTTTCTTTTTGAAAGATGAAGAGAAAGAGAGTTTGAACTGAAATTCAAAATGGCCAGGTTTCTCTAATACATGCTATTAATATAATTGAATCCAAAAGAAACATATTTGCCATTTGTTAATACAAGTTGTCTCAAGCTTACACATGTAATTGCATATATTGATAAGCTAACACTTGTTAATTCATGTTGTAATTATTTTACATTTGTTTAAATGCATGTTATAATTGTTACAAATGTTTAAATGTATTTTATCTTGTTTACACTTGTAATTTTGCATATTATAATGTCTTTAATAAATTTAAGTAATATATTAACATATGTTTTAAATGTTTTATATTTAAACTTATATATATGTGTTATATATATATATATATATATATATATATATATATATTCAAACTATATTTATTTATATCTAAAAGTTTTAAATAATTATTCAATTCTTATTTCAAACTATTATACTTTTAAATAAATAAATATTTATTATATTTTTCAATTTTAATAAATACATTTCCTTATATATATTTTTATGTTGAAAATAGAAAACAAATTTTATTAGTTTCAAAATATAGAGTTTTTAAATCCAATTTATTCTTAAAATATTTTTTTGAATTTCAAATCAAAATTTTGTTTACAATCTACTTATATATATATAAACATAAACAAATACAAATATTATTTGTTTTTGAAAAGATAAATTTTGCTAATTTAAATAATTATATCAAGCGATTATCAAATAAATATTTATCTAGATATAAATATTTATTATCACATTTATTTTTTCAATTTAAAAAAATCAGTGTTTCAATAGTTAAAATCAGTTAATTATTCAATACCAGATGTGAAAAAATTCAGGTTATCACAACCTACGTCATCTAAAGTAATCATCATTTCTTTAATCGACGTATGAAACATATTTGTTTGCGAAAGCCATCGTTCTATAAAGGCAGATATATGATTTTTGTTTACACTATGACATCTAGTATGTACAGTAGGAAAAAACCCGAAGTTTTTACATAGTTTCTAAAAGTCATTACATTTCTGGTATTTCCTATTCTAAAACTTTATAGTCATGATTAATACAAGTAAGTGGTTGTCTCTCCTATAAAACATAATTATATTTTTTTAATATTACAACGTATAATATCATAATGGAACAGATAATATCAACTTGTAAAAAAAATTAGATACACCTTCCCTTCCTATATGGACGAAGCAACATGAGTTTCATAGTTTTTAATCACATCATTAAACATTGGACCACCATATTCTTCCTCTTCGTTGTTTACTTTCTCCTCTCCTTGTCCATTTTAATCGTTAACCAACTTTGTTCATTTTCATTCTTATTAGCCAATTTATGAATTATCATATCCTAACTACAAGTTGTAAGCAAACGTCACGATAGGTTACCATCAAATTATTTTCATCACTAGTTTTTTTCGTATACTTTTAAAATACAACATAAAACTAAAATAAAAAACGAAAAAATCAACTCAAAATAGGAGATAGAATTGAAAAAAAAAATTAATGTTAGGTTTGAACATTTCTAATTATTTGATATAATTAAAAAAAGGTACAAAATAATTACATGTTTTATTGCATATGGGTAAAAATGAAAAATGTAGTGTAATAAGTTATCAAAACTTATGATGAACACTGAAGTTTTTCTTGTTCAATTCAACGAATTGAAGTACTTAATGAAATCACTTAATTGAAAGAAAACAAGAGAGCAACCTCTTATCACAAATTTCATTAATCATATGTGCAGCAACCCTGGTCGTGATTTCTTAAAATTAAGTATAAAATATGATTTAATTTATCTTAATTAATTTTAATATGAAATTGGGGAATTTTATTTGGTTTTGTTTCCGATTTAAAATAAAATTTTGAATCAAATAAATGAGAAATTTACTATATGGGTTTTCCAAATGAAACGTATATAAATGGTAAATTTATAGTATAATGGTTAGAAATTGATATAAATAAATTTATAAGATAAAATATCAAATTGACAGACCAAAATATAATTTTGATCATTTTTATATAATTTATATGAATGTATATGTATGTGTGTGTGTGTGTGTGTGTGTTGTAAATATGAAAGCAAGAATGAAATTGAATTTTTAATTGTTTGGGACATTAAATCATGCCATATTGATACAAAATTGTTTTCCAAAGTTAGATATGAGAGTATCGGGTCTAAAAGGTATTTTTGTGGAATCTTGACTATATGAATTTATATGGATGTGATTTCATAATATATGAAAATCAGCCAGGTTTTGTATAAAAATGATTTGAGATATAAAATCACATCAAAATGGTATTAAAACGATTCCTGAGGTTAACAAACATACATATATATATATATATATATATATATATATATATATATATATTAATTCATAGATAAGGATTTATAGATATATATTCTAAGAAATATGATTTATTTAGTGAGAAATCAAAAATAAACAATGTTTTGAGCTATAAAATGAATTATATTGAAATAAATAAATATATATTATATAAAAATATTTTTAAATTTTAATTTGATATATCAAGTCTTAGTATAATTTTATTTTGAATTTATAATGATATCTAAAGATAGTTTGAAGATATATATGTGAAAATGCTATATTTCTAATTTTTAGAAACTGGCTTGAAAACACCGATTTATACAACAATTTTGAGATGATTTCTATTCAAAGTTTTTGATGAAATGAAAATAGAAAGGTAGTAGAGAATCATAGCTAAATTTAGAAGAAAACAGATTGAGAATCCGACAAAAAACGAGTGAGAAACAAGCAAAACAAAAATTAGAAAAACACATATAATAGGCTGCCTATTTCAGTCGGCCAAAGTAGATGCATCGTTGAGAACAATAAGTGCAACGGTTGGACATAATCTAATCAAGTTTTCTGATTAGTCAGAGCCAAATTGAAGGGGGTATGATCCTAGATTTTACTGGGTATTCCAGCAGCGATTAGGCTATGTCTTTGGACTAGAACTTCACGTTCGATTCGATTTAATTTGGCATATTAGGTTTGTTTGAAATTTAAGAAATCAATTCCTAGTTTTATAAATCATTATTTATACGTAAAATGGTGTTTTATAAATGAGAAAATAAAATGAATAAGTAACATCTCTTCTTCTTGGGTCCATGCAAAACAAGGCTCATGTAGTAATCTCGTTCAAAAGGAGGAAAGGAAAAATACGTCCATTTTCTCTCATTTTACTTCAGCTCTAAAATCTAAAACATATATCCCTCCTCTTCTAAACCTTAGACCTAAAATCGTCCCAAATCTAAATCAAATTAGATGATAATTAGATAATAATTAAAGAATGAGAAGCAAGGTAATCTCTTTCATCTTCTATTTCAATTGTTAATCTTAATTTCTGCTTTAGGTTGTGATGAAATTTGCCCTAGGTTGTACCTAAAAATTAGTGGCCTTGGAGAATCTGAGTTCCTTGCATCAGTTCTAGTTCTTATAAGTGGGTTTATCTCACACTTCTAGCTAGTAATGAATGCATGTCGCTTTTTGGTAAAATTGGTTGAATTTGTGATTGAATTGCTTTCAACCCCTTGTGTTATTCTTGTCAAATGCTATACCAATTTCAGATTATTGGGACCCTCTTCATATGATCATTAATTGCATTCAATTATTGATGTTTATATGCTTGGATGTTAGCTGAATCATTGTTTCAAAAGTTAAGGAGGACGATGCCAGGGAAATGAGCATCAACGGACGAACGTGGAGTCATCGGCATCGCTGGGGGTTCAGCCCAGGTGCTGCTACAGATAGACTGGTCCCAACAGACCATGCATCGATCGTGACCTAGGCTGAGCTTCAAGTTACGTCGTGTGGCCTTTCATTCATATCTGCTCTCCTGTTCATTCATTTGTTTGGCTCTTTTTAATTGTTTGATTGATTTTGATGCTCCAAATTATGTTGATTTCAATGAAAATTTTGAAGTTTGATTATGAATTCGAGAATTCATATTGGGTTTTTTATGCCATGGAAATACTTTATGGGTCCATAATATCGTATACAAGTTTTACTATGCAATTTCAACTAGAGATTTCAAAGAAACGATTTCTAAACCATGCCATTTTCCCAATCTTTTCAAGTATAAATATATTTTCTGTAAAAGATATTTGGAGTATATTTTTATATATCTATGGAATATATTTAATTATAATATCAATGGTTTTAAAGTTGAATTGGAATAATAGTTTAAAAATTGTACTTATGTGTGTTTATAACCAAAGGCTTTCCAATAAATTTATATTTTATCTTACAAAACTATATTTTCAAGAATGATTTTAAATTAAAATATTTGTGAAATTTCACATTATCAATTGAATAAGAATGTGATTTAAATGGTTTAATAAAATGAGTGGTATAGAACGCTCGCGTTTGTTACTGGTTAATTCTCACACTTGTTCGATTAAGCCATTTATACACACGAGTGGAGTTTACTAACCTATAGTAAACGTTTAAATAAACCCGTGTGGTATGGGACACACGGTTATTATTTATTCATTTACTATTCGAAGATATATGACACTTATCGATGAGTTTATGACTCGCCTTCGGAGTTTGTAGGACTTATTCCTATCTCGATGAGTTACTATTCGCTGCGAGATTCTGTATTTTGTTTTCCTTCTTTTCTATTATTTTCTTATTTACTCCATTAGTAACCTCCCTTTTGAATGGTTTGAGTTGACATGTGTGGTTTATTGTCGATTTAAACCGTCCAAAAAGATTGTTCGTTGCAGTTAGTATAAGAGCTTTAGTTTAGACATACCTTAGCCAGTTAGCGTTAACTCATTAGAGATAGGGTAGTAATACCCTAGAATAAGTTGTCTGAATGTATACGTGAGAGCGCATATATGTTAGTGTTATAAAAATAATTTATATAAGTTTTGAAATGAAATTATTTTTCCTAATATTATATGATATATATTAATGAATATAGAAGATTAGGTGGTTTTCATTTTTAGGAAATGGGCTTGTCTACCTTCAATGGGTCCTTCTGGGGGTTTACTGATTGGTTGGCATGACAATTATTTCAAAATGCTTTAATATGTTTCCAAGCAACACTCATTACATATTATCTTCATAAATCTTAGCATAAATTCTTTTTTAAATATTTCTAACGTTTACGGTCCTGATTTGAAAATAGAGCGTCGGACTTTTTGGTATGAATGTTTGGATTTTAGATCATTAGCTCTAGGTTCTTGGATTTTAGGGGGCGATTTTAACGTTACACGTCTTTTAGGAGAGCGTTCACCTCGTGAGGGTAATTTTTCAGCTATAGAGGAATTTGACCAATTTATTATTAATTCTAATTTGATTGGAATTCCTCTATCTAACAAAGATTATACTTGGAGTAATGCTAGGGAAACCCCATCTATGGCTTTACTTGATAGGTTTTTTGTTAGTGATGAAATTGAGGATAGATATCCTATTTGTAGAGTTTTTGGTTTACCGTACACTTAATATGATTATTGTCCTATTATTCTCACATGTGATCAGCATAGGATTATCAATAAATCTTTCAAATTTGAAAAAATGTGGTTAATTGAACCTAACTTTTTAAATTTAATTAAAAACAAATGGATTTATGTGAGTCGTTATAATATTAGAAATAGGGATAATTCTGCAAAAAAAATTGTCCAAAAACTTAGGGATCTTAGGACTTACCTTAAAAATTGGTATAAAAATGTTTTTGGTAGTATTAAAATTAAGAAAGAAAATATTCTTGAGGAATTACTTAAATTAAACAAGATAGAAGAATCGAGACAATTAAATGTAGGTGAGCGTAATGTTCTAGCAAATTTAAAAGAGGAACTTAATTCTATTTTAGTAAAGAAAGAGATTATGCGGAAACAGAGATCCAGGATTCAGTGGATTAATGAAGCTGACAATAACACTAAATTCTTTCACAATATGGCTAACGGCAGAAAACGTAGTAATACTATTAATTCTATTATTGTAAATAATGAAGAGTTAGTTGGCCAAAGAGATCTTAACAAGGCTTTTACAGACTATTATAGAGATATTTTTGGTAACAAAAATACTCATAGAATTAATGCTAAATGGAATGATTTATATCCATCTGACTCTGTCGTTGATCTTTCTGGGTTAGATAGTCCTTCTACTGAGGATGAAATTTGGAAATCCATCAATGATTTGCCAGGGGATAAATCCCCTAGGCTGGATGGGTTTCCAATTTTCTTTTATAAAGCATTTTGGGATGTTCTAAAAATTGACTTAATTAATATGTTCAATGATTTCTATAATGGAAATTTACAACTAGGAAGATTTAACTTTGCAAATGTTATTTTATTACACAAAAAGGTAGGTGCCAAAAATCTTAAAGATTTTAGACCTATTTCTTTGATTAATTGTTCTGTTAAAATTTGAAAGTGCGGTGTGTATACTAATGCACGTACTAATATAGTACACACGGATCGTGTAATATGGACTATAATATAAATGCGGAAAATAGATGATAGTAGCAAAGCGAAAATAAAAATAGAAAAATCACACCAGAGATTTTTATACTGGTTCGGAGCACCGTCCTACGTCCAGTCCCAGACTCCTATCTGGATTTTCACTATTAACTACCTCGCTTCACCCGGAGGAACAGGTTTACAATACCCGAACAGCCGAACGGGATTTCACGCCTCTAATACACTGAGGACTTCAACACTTGCCTCTTACAACACCGAGGACTTCAACACTTGCCTCTTACAACACGAGGACTTCAACAAAAACAAATACAATTGTTGTTGACAACTTGTGTTCTTGAAAACACGGATTTGTCACTAGTAGTACACCCTTCCTATAATCTTATCCTCAAAGTATATGACTGATGTTTTGTGAAGATTAAAGAAGGTATATTGCTTATTGAATCAAAAGGTATAAAATAGTTTCAATGATTCAATAAGCTATTAATTAAATGAGTGCTTTTAGAATGCAAGAAAGTTAGAAAGTAAGATCAGAGAAAGCATATAATAATCATATATATTCATGTTTGAATCAACGATTTAGATGAGTATATATAAGAAGAAATAGTTGCAACTCTTGGTGAAACAGTTGCCATTAAGAGTTGTGATTATTGGTGAAAGGTAGGAGATGCAACTTTTGGAGAAGAGAAGTGTCTTTTTGGAAAACTTGCTTTCTGTTTAAAAACGGTCGACAGGTCAAAAAATGACCGGTAGACAGGATTTTAAATATATAGTCGTTATGTGCATGTGTGCACGTTTACTGTGCAACTTTACCAGAAACGGTCGACCGCCCCATTTTCAACCGGTCGACCGGTCTGTGTAAATTTTCACAGTGAATGTGCAATGATGTTTAAATGTATATATATCGACTATATTTGAGATGCATGATTATTTGAGGATAGATTTTAACAAGTTTATCACTATTACAACATCAAATAATCAACTTATAATCTAGAGTACCATATGTAGGTCTTGATTTGTCGATTGCCTTTATATTATTGTCAGCAATCAAAATCTTCATAGAAGCTTTGACTCAACAAAATTATTTCTAAAGTTTTAGCTAATAGACTTAGTTTAAAAATGAATGGGTTAATTGACTGTCCACAAACTGCATTTATTAAAGGGAGAAATATCACTGATGGTGTAGCTGTTATTCAAGAATACATTAATCTTTGTTGTAAGAAAAATATAACACGTGCGATTTTAAAATTGGACTTTGCTAAAGCTTTTTATTTGGTAAATTGGGATTCTCTTGTAGATACCTTTCATGCTAGAGGTTTTAGTCATAGATGGATTAGCTGGATTATAAATTTGTTTAGAACTGGTAACTCTAGCATAATGGTTAACGGTATTTTAGGTAATAAAATTCAATCTAACCGAGGTTTAAGGCAAGGGGATCCTTTATCGCCTCTATTATTTAACTTAGCTGCAGATGTTTTCGCTAAGATAATTAAAAATGCGATCGATAATGGATCTTTGGGTTTTGTAGGTAATGACATATCGCATAACGGTATTTCTATCCTCTAATTTGCTAATGATACCTTGCTTTTTTCCTCTCATTTACCTAGGCATATTATCACACTTAAGTTTATTTTATATAATTTTGAATTATTATCAAGTTTAAAAATAAATTTTGACAAAAGTTCCGTTTTAGTTTTAAACGGTTTTGAAAAAGTTGAATTTTTTTTAGCTAGTATTCTAAATTGTAAAATTATAAGCTTTCCATTTGACTATTTTGGTTTTGTGATTAGACCTACTAAGCTCAAACATGACGACTGATTTTTATTCATAGATAAAATCAAAAATAGGATTTCTAATTGGAATGAGAGATTACTGTCAAGAGCGGGTAGATTAGTTTTAATAAATTATCTTTTATCAGCACTCCCGATTTATTGGATGTCTATACATTATTTTCTAGATTGGGTGATTGATAAAACAGATAAAATTAGAAGGGATTTCCTTTGGAGTGGTGAAAACTCTAATAGTTGCATTAAATGCTTAGTAAATTGGGAAATAGTTTGTAAATATAAAACAGATGGAGGTTTAGGAGTCATTAATTTGCTAATATGAACTTATCCTTACTAGGTAAATGGTTATGGAAGTTTAATGATATTAATGATAAAGCTTCTTGGAAAGAGATCATTTCTTAATATTACTATAATGGTAGTAGTAATTCATATCAAATTACTCCAATAGTCAGTAGTAATTTATCAAATTTTTGGAAATCTATTTTAAAATGTCATGAGATTTTTAACCTAGGTATTATTACAATAGTTCATTCTGGTAATTGCACTTCTTTCGGGCTTGATCGTTGGATTTCTGCCTTACCTCTTAGGATAGAGTTTAAAGAGCTTTATGAAACCTATAATTTTAAGGATGCTTTAATTGACGAGGTTTATTCTCCTGAAAATGATCCTCCTTGGAAGTTTAGTTTTAACAGTATTTTAGTAGGCTCTACTTTTAGACAACTTTCTTTGCCTTATGCTAGATTAAATCTTTATAACATTGATAATGATAATGGCATTACTAGTTGGGAGTGGGATAAGAGTAAGAAATATACTTCTAATTCATTTTATAGATTTATTAATTTTTCGGGTATAGCTAATAACTCTTTTAAATTTATTTGGAAATCTAACGCTCCTCCTAAATCTAAAATTCATATGTGGTTAATTCTGCACGGAAAACTTAACACTATATAATTTTTAAAGAGCAAAAATATTCAAAATAATAATAATTTCTATATTTTTAATATATATGTTGAAGATATTAATCATTTATACTGTGATTGCACAGATACTTATTCTATTCTAAATAATACCCTTAAAATCTTTAACTTTAATATACACACTAAAATTTCAGATTGTGAATTCTATTGGAATACTTTTAGATTTAGGTTCAAAAAGATTATAAGATTTTTACTCGACACTTTATTCATTATTATTTGTTGGTATATTTGGTTTGAAAGAAATCAAAGAATTTTTTATAATAATAATAGTCGTTTTAACAAACTGATTTGTACAATTTCTTCATTTTTCTTTAATTGGATTTCTAATCCCTAATATAAATTAGCTAAAAATAACATGTTTAAAGGAAATCTTAATAAGGTTAGTTATAATGTTAATCTATTTAAACTCAATAATAATATTTTTAACATCAATAATAGTAGTATTAATATTTTTTCAAACATATATGACGATTTTACTGTTAATCATAACTTACTTATGATCAAAGGTCCATAAGATTATTTTAAGCTTTGTCCTAATTTTTGGTACTAGTAATTGTTGATATTAGTTTATACATCTTATAATTCTTTAGTATTTGTCCTGTTAGTATTATTTAGATATTTTATTATATAATTCTTTCATACATAGTCCAATTAGTATTATTTAGATATTTTATTTCCCATCTCTCTCATACATATATATGTATATAAATAATATAAATATACATATATATGCATAATTCTAATTTATTTCCTTAGTCATTCTTCAGACGCAGGTATGGGTGATAAGGTGTTAGGTTCACTTTGCAGGTACTTGCGACTTCAGATTACAGGTTTTTGGATGGTAGAGAGATCATCGGAGCAGAGTTCTCCTCTCAGATCCATTAGTAGTTCCACCTCAAATACAGGATTCCTTCATCTCTATTATTGCGTTCTATTTCCAGGAGGATCTAGTCTTCTGATTGGTATTTCTTTCATTTGTGCAGAGTCTCCAGAACGGATTTTCCATTCAGCATCATTTTCACATCCACTTCAGAGCAGTTGCTTTTCCATTCCTTCCGAACTAGAAGCATGGAGCTTCCTTCTTAGCTTGTGATGACGTCCAGTATTATTGGCTTTACTTTAGTTTCTTTAGGTACTTCTATCACCTTAGTATTGGGCAGTGGCTATGACAGAGCTTGATATTAGGGTGTGGTGGGTGGTGGCCTTGCCGGAACTCATCTTAGGGGTACTTGAGTACTATTGTTTCTTGCATCTATTTCTGTTACCTGCCAGGCATGTTGGCAGTGCCTTGTTTTGTGATATATATATATATATAGCTGCATGTGTGCTCTCCTTTATTTATTGAGGATCGCACATTTTTCTCAAAAAAATGATATATATATATAGGAATAAATTTTTATAACTAATATATTTGTAATGTGTTTGATTTATGAAATGGTAATATTTAATTTTTATCATTTATTGTTGATTAGTTGAGTTTTTGTTAGTTTATAAGCATTGTCTAATTATTGTCGATTGAATTAGTGGACTATACACTAGTTTAATAATGGTGTATTAAAGAGAATAAAACGAATAATTAAGATATTTGTTTATGAAATTGAAATGTTTTTGTGAATTTGGTTGTTTGTTGACCGGTAGTTTCAACTATTGAAATAAAATGGAATATCTGGATATTTTGGATAATCGAAACTTCTAAATTAATATATAAGTTGAAATGTAGAAATTTTGTTGAATTACGCAGTTGAATTCGGTAACGTTAAATTGAAAGTAAGTGAAACAAGGTTAAATTTGTTATATATATGTTTAGTAAATGAATAAAATTTGTTGTATACATTATTAGCATGTAATGTAATAATATATAAATGTGAAATTCAAGCCTTGGGATGTTTAAATTAAAATTGTGATTAAAGAAATGTTTTAAAATGAGATTAAATTGGAAAAAAAAATTTATAAACTTAATTAAACTTCCGAAATGTGTCATAAATAAATTTGAAAAGTAAAGGTGAAACCAATTGGATAAACAAATATAAACTAAAAGTGAAATGATTATGAATAAAGTCATGACTTGTAAATTGTTTATGAAATGAATGAATGTTGCAATAAATAGTTATCTTATAAGTTGTGGTAACTTTAAACTCGAATAATGTCTTATAAAAGGAATTATGCCTTTATAAATTGGTTATAAACTTAAGAAAATTTCCCATGAAATGATTCTCAAATAAATGTGGTATTAAAAGAGAAAAATTACATGTGAAAATGAATGTAATTTTTAAAATAATGAGAAATATAAGCAATGCTGTGAGAATGAATATGTTAACGTTTTATATCAAATAGAGAAATTCTGTAAAACAAATATTAAAGTATGAAGTGATACCTATGTTAATCAATGAGATTAATAATGAATTTAATTGAAATGTAATTGTGACGAAAAAAATTGGAATAATTATGTAAGCTGTACGTATATTGTTTTATTCGCAAAATTAATTTGATCCGGATTTGAGTACACAAGTTCTATATGAATTACACCATTTCATATTAGGATTTTTCATTTGATTCTCGATGGCGAAAATTTGATATGGATTTTGATTTGATTTTAGAATTCTCTATCATAGTATATGGCTATGCAAGAAGAATGATGGTTTCTAGTCAAGAAACCATATCAAAGTCCTCATTTGAGAAGTCGAATAGACAATACTAGTTCGAAAGCAAACTTATATGATCGAGCGAGCAATCGAATGTGATTTTGCGAAATGATGACTTATGTACATCTTATGTTCTAGTATTATCGATATGCATTGACGCTGAAATTGAAAGTTGTTGGGTTGGATAACTTTGTAATTTAAATTGGAATTTTTCTTGTATGCAAAAGTACTATTAGTTTAAAACCATTTTACAAAACTATTTTCTTTTATTTTTCTTATACAAACTATCTTATTCTATTTTATTTACAAAACAATTTTACAAACTATTTTATTTACAAAACTATTTTACAAACTATTTAATTTACAAAACTGTTTTACAAACTATTTTATATACAAAACTATTTCACAACACGATTTTATGTACAAAATTATTTTAAATTCAAAACCTTTTATAAAGCAAAGATGTTCAATCCCATATGGCTTTTCATAAAGCGAAATTGATTTTGGAAAAATTTTGATTCTTGTATAAGACGGACTTTTATATAAATGTAAGGTGATTTAGAAAACTATTGATTTTGGAAGGTATTCGATCTGAAGAGATAAATCTTATATATAATAGAATTTATATAAGAAAGATTTGATATATTCGAGATTATTGATTTTGGAAAGTACTTTATCTGAAAATGAAATCCTATACATGGTGGAATTTATATAAATGCGATATTTGAAGCTATGATTTTTAAAGGGTACTATATATATGGTATGCTATTATTTTGAACCAAAAGGTATGGGGAAGTACCCTCCGCGAAGAAGTATAGTATGATATGCTTCGACCCAGATAGACTTGGAGAATCCAGGAATGGATTCGACCGATAAACCCTAATATACTTGGATGAATTCAAAAATGGACTCAAACTGATATGGTTGTCGGACTTAAACTCATGAGTTCCTTAATTCTTTTCAGGGTAAATGGTTCTTTAGTTTACCCAATGGAGGCGCTTTCAATACTGGGATCTGCTGTTTATGGATCTTCCGGGAAGGAAGTGCATCCATTACGCAAATCATTGAACCGGTGGTTACCCTTACAGCAAGGATCGATGGTCCCTTGTTTACGAAATGGCCATGATATTTTTCTATAATCCGAAAGGTGGGAGGATCTTTTGGAAAGTTTGGTGTCCATTGCGTAAACACTGGAGCAGCAGTGGGCCACTGCTATCGTAACATCATCACTTGACATCAGATTTTGATCGATACTTCTCATAGCTGTTTTTTAGTATTTTTCACTGGGTGTTGAAACAGGTCTATTGAGTACTTGGAGAACGAGCCTAAACTTGTTAAAACATCGAGTTATAGAAATATTTTGATCGGTACTTCTCATAGCAATCGTATTCATCACACACGACCAGAGTATGCAAGAACGAGCCTAAACTTGTTAAAACATCGAGTTATAGAAATATTTTGATAAAGTGTTATATACAAGATATTTTGGTTATTTTTAATTTCTAAATACTTTTAAATGTTTAAAATATTGTTTATTTATGTAGAATAAGGTTTAATAGTAAACTATTAGTGTCGTAAATATTGTGAGAAGTTTTTGATTAAATAAAACATATTTAAAGTAAACGATTATTGATTTATTAATGATGTTTAAAAGTATTTTGAGATTTAAACCTAATAAAATTTATAAATAATGGATTTGAAGTTTTCAGTAACTTCTTTTAAAATATAAGTAATGATGTAAATAATTTTTTTTAAATAGTTTATATATATTTATATAGATGTTATTTAAAAATTTGTTATGTGGTATTTATAAAGAAGCAAGAAAATTTGCAGATAAAATTTTTCCGTAAAATATTAAAGTATTAAAGATGATTGAAATTTTCAAATGAATATTTCAAGTAAAATTTATATAAGTTTCTTTGAATGTATAATTTAAAGATAATATGTAAATGGAAAAAAATGATTTGCTAAGTTTTATTTATATTAATATACTTGACTAATAAATTTGAATCTCTATTTTGGAACTATGGTTTAAAATATTTACTTGATTTCGAAGTATTAATAGTAAATTTATAGGTTTATTTAATATTTGAATTTTGTATTAAACCATAATACATGTTTTTCCATGATTTGAATATTAATTTTAAAATAAGCGTGTAAAATTAATTATGAAGATATGAATTTTATACTTTGATTTGGATATTTAATGTAAGATTTGAGTATACTATTGGTTTCGGTTTAATAATCTAGGGTTTATACTTATTTTAAAATAACGAGTCTAATAAATCATCGAATTTAAGGAACTTTATAAAAAAAATTATAATAATGTTTTGATATAAACTTCTAACATTGTTTAAACTTTTTGGAAAATTCTTGCATAATGCTATGAAGATGTTTTAAACATATCTTATATCCTTACTAAGTGAATCAGGTTAAATGTTTTAATTCAATTTTAGATATATTGAAATATTTCTTTCCTCTTCAAGGGCGAATACCAAAAACTTGTGCAACATTCAGTTACATTTCTAAAATATATATAACTTACCAGAAATGTTTAATAAGTGTAATGTTAAAGAAATATGTAATAGAATATTATAAAAGTAAAATCATAATAACAAATGATTCAAACGAAATTATTTCTAAATAAGAATTTTGATGTAAAAAAAATGTTATGAACGTAAGTTAATATGTGAAATAATGTATGCAAGTACATGAAAGAAAGAAAGAACATTGTATGAATGAATGAAAATAAGTAAAAGGTAAATAATGATGTGAAAAGAAACCAATTGAATAAACTTAAATAATGTGTTGAAATTCTTGATTGTTTTGGGCTTATGGAATGTTTGGAAAGGATAATTCAAATTGCTTAAGGATGTATAATCATCCAAGGCTATTGAGCGTAGAGTATAGTTGATAGTTTATTTATCACCTTGCATGATTAAAGGTTTATAAGCTAAACAAACAATTGGTTTTGTTGCTATGGATGGATGGTTGATTTCCTTGGTTGCATAAATGTTGTATTATTTGTTTGATTATGTTTTATATTGATTTGCTTTTATTGAAAATTGAAACAACTTAAATATCTCTCTTATACATGATTCTCACTTCTTTGGATTATATAAGTGAAGTACAAGTTTATGGAAGTAACATCCACAGCTTTTGGTTTCATAAATAAGTGTTGTTTGCCCGACAAATAGGTACTTTTTCGGATTACGGTTTTATAGCGATATTATATTGTTCCCCATGGTTAGAATATTTTATAGTTGAAATATGATACACACACACACACACACACACACACACATATATATATTGTAATTATTGATATCATTATTTTCTGGACGTATCCACACAAAGTAGACTTTGCCGAAATTTTTCAAAAATTAAAGACTTGGAAAATCTTTGTAGAATTTGATTTTTTTTCAATTTTATTAAACTTAAATATTAGGTTTAGTTGTTTACAAATTGACTGTTTCAAATAAAATATAACAAATTTTGGATTACTTCTTATTTCTTTTCGGGGACGAAAAGTTTTGAGTGAGGGAGAGTGTAACGACCCGTATTTTTAAATATTTAAATCATTAAATTTAATAAGATTTTTGAATAAAATTGTTAGGAATAAAAAATTAAGATTTCGCTGATACAAATTATATTATAATACAAGTTATGAGCTTAAGTAAAATTTCAACTAATGAAACATGTTTGCAGTAATGTAAGGATGATAACAGATGCTAGTGTGTATTCTAATAACATTGTTTGAGCGAAATTAACAATTGTCTGAATGTAAATTTCCAATCGATTGGAATAATAAATGTTAATAAAGAATAATAAATGTTTCTTTATTAAATAATAAATAGTACATTTATTTATTTGAAATGTTTGGTAGCTTAAAGATTGATGCAGAGACGAGAAACTAATATTTGTTAAAAATGTATAATTCCTGTTTGTATCCAATAGTGTATAAATATGTTTAAATTACTATTAGATATGAAATAATTGTTCTATTTCTCATTACATTTATTTTGCCCATTTTGAAATTCGCCTTTGTAAACAATTGAAATTAATGTAATTGAACAATTTCCATCAATGGTAGAGAGAACACCAAATTGTAAATTAATAGGTGTAATTAATCTTAGCTTATGTTTTCTGAAAATATATGGAAAGGTTATTTAATGAAAAGAATATTTATATCAAATAAATGAATGTTTCAATTTTGAATGTAGGTTTAATTTCATTTAAATAAAGAATAGGATGATTGATTTAAAGAAAGAAATATATGTATATCTGAGCTGTGTTTTAGCATACAAATGGATGACAAGAGGAGGAAAATAATTTATTTAAGTAAGTTATTTATCACTCTGCTGTATAAACAAAAAAATTTATAAAGGTGTTTAATGATTAAAAGAAACAATTATTATATTTTTCATCCATTTTAGTTGTCTATTTTGACTTTGTAAGTAATTGCAATTAATGTTATTGAAATATTTCAATTAGAAGGGAAGAAAACGTTGATTGCAATTAATAGATTTGATAAAAGAAACACATCTTTTGTGTTAATCAGAAATGATGTTTTAATGGAAATAAAAGATCATTTTGGAAAAACCAAATTGAATGTTTTTTATTTTTAAGGTAAGTAATTTTATTTATTATGCTTAGATAAAAAACTAAATGCGTACAAATTTGAATATCATTTGAGTAAATGAAGTTGATTTGATTGCGTTTTACAAATTGAATTTCAAAAAGGTTGTGCGATGTACATGGTCCCTTTGTTTTATCATTAATTGTTGCATGTATGTTTTGAAATAGTTATCTCATTATTAATACTCGATCCATACATTTCTCCTTTTGTTTAATACCTGAGCTTAGACTTTTAGGTTGTATTCAGTTCTTGCCACCTATTTTTGCGTATACAAAATTTCACTTTCCTTTGGCTTGCAAACTTCTCCATTCCGACATACATTTCTTTATGCATTATTAATGCCTGAAGCTTTCAAAATAAAACATGACATTTATTTTTGTCTCTTCACCTTCATTTTCTAACTATTAAATAAGCCGCGGCTTATTTCTCTCATTTGTAGTGTATATTTGTGTTTTTTTTTTTTGCTAAGTCTTATTGGGTTCATTTTAGACTAATGGGCTCCTTAGTAAACCAAGAGAGCCTAGGAACTCAAAGAGACTTTGGACCCTTCCTTTTCCCACTCATTGACCTTCTATTTCATGTCTTACTAAAATTAAATGCGTACAGAATTTCCTCATTTTGAGAAACTTTCTGCGTACTCTTCTTTTTCTTCTTTCTCAAATCTACAGAAAACTCCAAACCCCCAAACTCCTAAATCTCCAAATCAAATTCCATCATTCTGCCTTCAAAACCCTAACCTACCTCTCTCCTCTTGTTGCCACCCACCTCCATCACCACTCACAACCCACGACAGTAACCTATGGCCAAAACCCCACCATCCCTCTCCTCTTCTTCCTCATTTTTCCATTCATTTCCCTTCCCTTTTCCCTCTTTCTTCCCCTTATTTGTATGGCTTCTATACTCTAATAAACTACGTTAGATAAAATAATCCTTTTTTTGAAATCGTGTATAGTTTCAACGGGAACAATTTTTTGTTGAAACCTTCTTCCCATTCCGAATATCTCTATATCAAAAAAATCCATTTTTCAAGTCCTTTCTCGAGTCCAGTGTTGGCCAAAAATACAACATATTGCATCAATCATATCTCCTTCAGGATTGAACCAAATTATATGATTCTTTTTTCAAACCATTTATTTTTATAGTGACTTCAACTTTTTTTCATATCAATTCTTCAGATTCCTTAATTTGCTATGCCAAAAACTCAAATCTTTTTGAAGTATTTTTGAACTCAAATTTTCAACTCAGAAAACACCTCTGTTTGTTTTGACCATAACTTCCTCAAAATAGAAGATTTTTGAGTGATTCTTCTTACGAAAGTGGAAAGAAACAAATTTAAAACAACTTTCTAGTTACGCGCTTTTACAGATTTGGTAATATTCTAGTCCATGTATTTTCTTAAAAATGACCTAGTTTCAGGTTTGTCCGTAGTTTGGATCTTGGGTTATTTGGAAATTGGAAGTAGTTGAAACTTGTTTATTAATTCGTGTTCATGTCTATGCATTGTTGGATTTTCTTTGCATTTGGATCTTTGCTAGGAATCCCCATATTGCTCCATTTTTATCATCACATTCGTAGCCACAAAAGGTGAGCAAACACTCACAATTACTAGATTTTTCTTATGTTAGTTCAATTGAATTTACGATGTGATTTGAAATTGACTGGTTGTTGTTTAGTATATTTTAAATTGTCATTCAAATTAAATCTGCATTTTATTGAATTTAATTGCCATTTAATTTAGTATTGAAATTTAAATTGCCAGTTAAATACCTGCTAATGATGACCAGTAAATTGTTGGTTGTTATTGATTGATTTCAATGATGATTGTGTTGTATGTTCAATTATTAATATTTGAGTGATTGGATGGATGTTATTGGTTGACATTTTAGATGATTAAATGTTATTTATGTATATATCTTTGTTATCCCTATGGCTTGAAATGATACATACCCAAACGATCTTATAAATTAGGAGAAAATCATTATGGGTTGAAATGATAAACCCTAGCGATTTTCATTGATTTGGAAATGTTGATTTTGGATACTAGTTGAAATGACATATACCCATATAATTTCTTGAATTTGAAATTTATAGGAATTGAATTATTTGAAAGGTTTAAGTTTTAAATTTAAACTTTGGATTTATTTCAATTAAAATGATTAAGATTGGTATTTCGAATTATTGAAATCTTTTGAATAATTGTATCCGCGTTGTACACTTGATAGGGATGAAAATCCCATAACATCTCTGAATCCATTATAGTAATATTTCCATTCTACTTATTTTGATACATAAGATCTTTTAGTTATGACTCGAGTTTTTTCTTTTCATTACGCTTGGGTTAGTCTGAATTCAATGTATTGAAGACATTTTATTTTGGAAGATAAAGACAGAGATGAGTCTATTATTTATTATTATTTATTCCACTACATCATATGTACCGCTGCATTATTTATTTGTTTCTGCTATATGTATAACTCTGATTTGTGTTATAAAAGTGTAATCAAATGTCATTTGTAAAATAGCTTCATGAACTGTTTATTTGATTATTATATTTTGTCATTCCGCTGCGAGATTCTGTGTTTTGCTTTCTTCTTTTCTATTATTTTCTTATTTACCCCATTAACAATCCTCCCTTTTTGACAAGCACCTTTGTCCAAGTGGTTAATTGATTCGGCTTTGGTGTAGGATGTCACAAGTTCGAAACTTGCTTTTGAACGTTTATTTGACATGGGATATGTTGTCCCAATGATTTGTTGTATATAAAGTACCAGTTCAAAAAAAAAAAGAATCCTCCTTTTTTAATGGTTTGAGTTGACATGTGTGGCTTATTATCGATTTAAAACGTCCAAAAAAGTGGGTCGTTACAAGGAGGACCACGCCTACCTTAATTGAATTATTCTATTATTGATTAGTTTCTAATCTCGCATCGTTATGGCTCCTTTCGAGACTTTGTTTGAGAGACCATATCGATCACTCTCTTGATTAGCTTAAGTTAGGAAAAAGAAGTTGACCTTAAGTCCCGACTCTATTTGCAACTTTTTTTAGAAAGATGTTGGAATTTGAGATCAAATATCTATTCATGTTTCTTCCTTGATTGGTTGATTGGTATTTCAATCAATTTGAGATGATGCCCTTTTGATATATGGGACATTACCCAAATATTGAGAATAGTGGCCTTGTTGCTTACTGAGTGCAACGACCCATGTTTTTGGACGGTTTAAATAGACAACAAACTACACATACCTAATTCAAACCATTCAAAAGGGAGGATTGTTAATGCGGTAAATAAGAAAACAAAAGAAAAGGAGGAAAAATAAAACATAGAATCTCGCAGCAGAACGACAAAATATAATAATAAAATAAACAGTTCATGAAGCTGTTTTACAAATAACATTTGCTTACACTTTTATAATTCAAATCAGAGTTATACATAAATTAGAAATAAAAAATTAATGCAACGGAAATCAAAATGTAGTGGAATAATATAAAAAAAATATTGTATCTTCGTCTTTGTCCTCCAAAAAATAGTCTTCTATACACTGAAAAACTCAGACTGGCCCGGGCGTAATGAAAACAAAACACTCAAGTCAGAAGAAAAAGATCTTATGTAAGTAAAATTAATCCAAAATAAAAGGTGAGTGCAATGGATTCAGTGATTTTAGGGGATTTTCCATCTCCTATCAAGTGTACAACGTGAATATAATTATCAAAGGATTTAAAATAATTCGAGGTATTAATTTTAACCACTTTAATTTTTAAAAATTCGAAGTTTAACTTAAACCTTTTAAATAATTCAATTCCAATACATAATCCAAATTCAAGAAATTATATATATATATATATATATATATATCATTTCAACCAAATCTAAAATTAAAATTTTCAAATCAATGAAAACCGCTCAGGTTTATCATTTCAACCCAAAACTATTTCCCTAGTCTATAAGATCATTTGCGTATGTATTATTTCAATCCATAGTGATCACAGATATATAAGCATAAATAAATGTCCAATCGTCCAAATTTCAACCAATAACATACATCACAATCAACATCCAAATTAGCAAATCAATCACAACAATTAGTTGGTTATCATTATTAGGTGTTTAACTAGAAATTATATTCAATATTAATTATATGGCTATAAAATTCAATATCAATCCAAATTAAATCTAAATGACAAATTAAAACACCAAACAACAATTAATAAACGTCTAATCACATCATAAATCTAATTTAACCAACATAAGATAATTTAGTAGTTGTGAGTGTGTTGAAGCACTCACCTTTGATTTGTCAACGATTAAAAATCCAATTAAATGCCCAAATTTGAACAGCGGACAAACCACAAACTAGGTCATCTTTAAGAAAATATATGGACCAGCATATTACTGAATCTAAAAAAGTGACTAAATAGAATGTTGTTGCAAATTTTTTCTCTCCACTTTTAAAAAAAAAGAATCACTTAAAAATCTTCTGTCAAGAGGAAGTTATGGTCAAAACAAATAGAGGCGTTTACTGAGTTGAAAATCTGTGTTCAAATATACTACTAAAAGATTTGAGTTTTTTGCATAGAAAATTAAGGAATTTGAAGAACTTATCTAAATGAAAGTTTAAGCCACTAGAAAATAAATGGTTTGAAAAAAAAGAAACACATAATTTGGTTAATTTCTGAAGGAGATATGATTGATACAATATGGGGTATTTTCATTCAAAATTGGACCCGAGAAAGGACTTGAAAAATGGAGTTTTTAATATAGAAATATTCGAAATAGAAAGAAAAGTTCAACAACAAAGTAGTTGTCATTGAAATTATACACGGTTTCAAATATATATATATATATATATATTTGATTTGGAGTAGTTTAGTGGAATATAGAAGCCATGGAAATAAGGGAAAGGAAGAGGGAAAAGGGAAGGGGAAAAAGAAAAGAAGAGGCAAGGTGGGGATTTGGCTATGGGTTGTGGGTGGTGATGGAGGTGGGTGGTGGTAAGAGGAGCGAGGTAAGCTACGATTTTGAAGGAGGAGGATGGAATTTGATTTGGAGATTTATGAGTTTTGAAGTTTGGAGTTTTATGTAGATTTGAGAAAGAAGAAGAAGAAGAGTAAGCAGAAAGTTTCTCAAATGAGGAATTTTTTTGTACATACTTGGTTTTAGCCAAATAGGAAAATAGACAGTCAAAATGTGAGAAAAGGAAGGAACCAAAGTCTCTTAGATTTCCTAAGGTCTCTTGGTTTACTAGGAGCCCATTAGTCTAAAACAAACCCAATAAAACGTAACAAAAAAACAAACACAACTATATGCTGTAAATGAAAGAAATATGCTGCAGGTTATTTAATAATTAGGAAATTAAGGTGGAGAGACAAAATAAATGTCACGTTTTATTTTGAAAGCTTCTGGCATTAATATATGTAAAGAAATATACGTAGAAATGGAAAAGTTTGCAAACCAAAGGAAAGTGAAATTTTGTGTATGCGAAAACGAGATGGAAAGAATTAAATACAAACTAAAAGTCTAGGCTCAGGTATTAAACAGAAGAAGAAATGAACAGATCAAGTATTAATAATGAAATAACTATTTTACAAGGTACATGCAACAATTAATAATAAAAGAAATAAAGGGACCATGTACATCACACAGCCCTTTTGAAAGTAACCAAATTAACTTCATTAACTCAAATAATATTCAAATTTGTACGCATTTAGTTTTTTTATATATACATAATAAATAAAAGTACTTACCCTAAAATGAAAATGTTCAATTTAGTTTTCCCAAACTGATCTTTTGTTTCCATTGAAACATCTTTTCTGTTTAACACAAAAGGTGCGTTTCTTTTATTAAATCTATTAATTGCAATCAACATTTTCTTTCCTTCTAATTAAAATATTTGAATTACATTATTTGCAGTTACTTACAAAGTTAAATTTCAAAATAGACAACAAAAATGGATGAAAAATGGAACAATTGTTTCCTTTAGTCATTTAAACATGTTTATAAATTTGTTGTTCATACAACAGAGTAATAAATAATTTACTTAAATAAATTATTTTTCTACTCTTGTAATCCATCTATATGCTAAAACACGGTTCAAATATACAAATATTTCTTCCTTTAAATCAATCGTTCTATTCTATATTTTAATGAAACTAAACGTGCATTCACAAATGAAACATTCATTTTATTTGACATAAATGTTCTTTTCATTAAACCAACTTTCCTTATATTTTCACAAAACATAAGCTATGATTAATTACACCTATTAATTTATAATTTGGTATAATCTCTACCATTAACTGAAATTATTCAATTACATTAATTTCAATTGTTTACAAAGATGAATTTCAAAATGGTCAAAATAAATGTAATGAAAAATAGAACAATCATTTCCTATCTAATAGTAATTTACACATATTATACACTTTTGGATACAAATAGAAATTATATATTTCTTACCAAATAATAGTTTCCCATCTCTACAGTCAATCTTTAAGCTACCAAACATTTCAAATAAATAAACATATGATTTATTCTTTAAAAAGAAACATTTATTTTTCTTTATTAACATTTATTATTCCAATCAATTTAAAATTTACAATTGTTCACTCAAACCAATGTTATTAAAATACACACTAGCATTTGTTATCATCCTTACATTATTTCAAACATGTTTCATTAGTAGAAATTTTACTTAAGCTCATAACTTGTATTATAATTTAATTTATATCGGTAAAATCTTAATTTTTTTTTGTTTTTTAACAATTTTATTAAAAAATCTTATTTAATTTAATACTTTTAAATGTTTAAAAGTACGGGTCGTTACACTCTCTCCCACTCAAAACTTTTTGTTCCCGAAAAGTTACAAGAAGTAATCTAAAATTTGTTATATTTCATTTAAAACAGTCGATTTACAAACAATTTAACCTACACATTAAGGTTTAATAAAATTTGAAAATAAGTCAAATTCTACAAAGATTTTCTAAGTCATAAATTTTTGAAAAAAAATTCCAGCAGAGTCTCCTTTGCGCGTATACGTCCGAAAATAATGATACCAATAATTTCAATATATGTATCATATTTCAAAAATAAAACATATACAAACAAACAATATAACCATTTATGCAACCAAAGAATCCATCATACATCCATATTAACCAAAACCAATGGTTTGTTTAGTTCAGAAACCTTAAATGCAAGGTGATGAATAAACTGTCAAGTGTACCCTATGCTCAACAGCCTTAGATAATTACTTAATATATTAGTCAAACAACCTCAACAGCTTGAAGTATTCTTTCTCAAACTTACCATCAGCCAAACAACAAGAATTTTAAATTTATTTAAGTTTGGTCAATTGGTTTTTTTTTCATCATTTACCTTTAATTTATTTATATAAAGATCAATCACTTACATAATTTGGTTTCCATTAAATATTTAAGTCATTAATGAATCATCTCAAAAAAATATTACTTAAGCTTCTACTGTCCTACTTATTTTCATAACTCCATTCGGTTATTGAATAAAAATTTAAGTTTTTGGTATTTGCCCCTGAAGAGAAAAGAAATATTTCAACATATCTAAAATTCCAGTTAAAATATTTAACCTCATTCACTTAGTAAAAATATAAGATATAGTAAAAACATCCTTATGCAAAGATTTTTCAAAAGTCAAAAACAATGTTAGAAATTTATATCAAAACATTATAATAAACTTTAAAATAAAGGTCCTTAAATCCGATAATTTATTAGACTCGTTATTTTTAAAATAAGTATGAACTCAAGATTATTAAAATGAAACTAATAGAGTACTCAAATCTTACATTAAATTTCTAAATCAAAGTTTAAAATTTCATATCTTCATAATTAGTTTTACACAGTTGTTTTAAAATGAATATTCAAATCATGGAAAAACATTTATTATGGTCTAATACAAAAATTCAAACAGTAAATGAACCAATAAATTTACTATTAGTACTTCGAAATTAATTAAATATTCCAAACTATACTTGCAAAATAGAGATTCAAATTATTTTCCAAGTATATTACTATAAATAAACTTCGCAGATCAATTTTTTTTCCATTTATATAATATCTTTAAATTATACATTCAAAGTAACTTATATAAATTTTACTTGAAATATTCATTTGAAAGCTTCATTTGCAAATCAATTATCTTTAATACTTTAATACTTTAATACTTTTCAAAAATTAATTTGTAAAATTTCTTGCCTAATTTATAAATACCATTTAAATATTTAAATAACACCTTTATAAATATATGTAAACTATTTGAAAATAATTATTTACATCATTACTAATATTTACAAAGAAGCTATTGAAAAAATTAAATCCATTGTTTCTAAATTTATTAATTTTATCTCAGGATACTTTTCAAACCTTTAAATAAATAAATAAGCATTTACTTTAAATATGTTTTTTTAATTAATAACTTCTAAAATATTTACAACATTAACAATTTACTATTAAACCATATAGTATATAAATAAACAATATTTTAAACATTTCAAATTATTTAGAAAGGAAAAAAATGATCAAAATATCCTTTATATAATACTTTATCAAAATACTTTTATAACTCGATGTCTTAACAGGTTTATCCTCGTTCTTACAGACTCTGGTCATGCGTTGATCAGACGCAAGGCTAGAATTCTCCAAGTACTTAGTAGACCTGTTTCAACACCCAGTGAAAATACTTGAAAAACTTTCAAAAGCGATATGGAAAGTACAATCCAAATAAATCACTGGATCGTAGATATACAATGGTTACGCCTGGATCCCCCAGGAAACATCTGTACCTTTAAGCAATCACTTCCTTGCGAATTACGCCATGATAACCAAAACTGTGGACCGCAGGATACATAACAATGGTTACGCCTGGATACCCAGGAAACATCCATACCCTTTAAGCAATCTCTGCCTTGCAGATTATGCCATGACAACAAAACCGGTAGACCGTAGGATACATAACAATTGTTATGCCTGGATTCCCCAGGAAACATCCATACCCTTTAAGCAATTTCTGCCTTACGGATTACGCTACCCAAAAAACAACCATGGGTTACGCCATGGTAGGATACTCGAGTATCACATCCGGAAAACCAAAATTAGAGAGAATAATATCGATAGAATGAATCCAAAGCGGATATCAAGAAGAAGGCACTTTCCATATCTTTACTTTGAAAATATGTATCATATAGTACTTTTCAAATCAATTTCAAATATCATACTTATATAAAGTCCATTATATATAAGATTCCATTTTCAAATCGAATACTTTCCAAAATCAATAGTATCAAATCACACTTATATAGACTTCGATTATAAAAGATTTCGCTTTCAAATTGAGTACCTTTCCAAATCAATAGTTTTCAAATCAACTTCATTTGTTTCATAGAATTTCTCCTTTTGATATAAACATTAATATATCCATTCTTACAATATTGCTTATAGTTCTCTTTAATTTAAATTACATTCATTTCACGTGTAATATTTCTCATTTAATACTACATTTATTTGCAAATCATTCCATAAGAAATTTTCTTACGTTTATAACCAATTTATTAAACTTAATTCCTTTTTATAAGACATTGTTCGAGTTTAAAGTTATCACAACTTTAATTATAACCATTTATTTCATAACAATTTACAAGTCAAGGCTTTATTTGAAATCATTTCACTTTTAATTCATATTTTCTTATTCCATTTAGTATCATCTTTACCTTTCAATTTATTTATGACACGTTTCATAAATGTTAATTAAGTTTATTAACATATTTTTCCAATTTAATCTCATTTACAACATTTCCTTTATCACAATTTCAATTTAAAGATCCCAAGGCTTAAAGTTCACACTTGTATATTATTACATTACATGCTAAGAATGTATACCCCAATTCTATTCATTTACTAAACATAGATATAACAAATTAAACCTTGTTTTACTTGCTTTAAAATTAAGGTTCATGTATTAATTCAAAAGGTTTCGATTATCCAAAATATCCAAATATTCCATTTTTTTCAATAGTCGAAACTACATGTCAACAAACAACAAAATTCACAACAACATTTCAATTTCATAACAAATATTCTAATTATTCATTTTATTCTCTTTAATACACCATTATTAAACTAGTGTTTAGTCCATTAATTCAATCAACAATAATTAACCAATGTTTATAATTTGTTTAAATACAACAAGTTAACAAAAATGATAATAATTAAATATTACCATTTCATAAATCAAACACATTACAAATAACTATATTAGTCATAAAATACTATTCCTTTATACATATCATATAATATTAGGAAAATTAATTTCATTTTAAAACTTATACATAACATTTTTATAACACTAACAAATACGCGCCCTCGTATATACACTCAGACAACTCATTCTAGGGTATTACTACCCTATCCCTAATGAGTTAACCCCAACAGGCTAAGGTATGTCTAAACCTCACTTTGATACCAACTGTAACGACCCACCTTTTTGGACGGTTTAAATCGACAATAAACTACACACGTATAATTCAAACCATTCAGAAGGGAGGATTGTTAATGGGGTAAATAACAAAATAAAAGAAAATGAGGAAAAATAAAACACAGAATTGCGCGACGGAATGACAAAATATAATAACAAAATAAACAGTTCATGAAGCTGTTTTACAAATAACATTTGCTTACATTTTTACAATTCAGATCAGAGTTATACAAACATCAAAAATAAAAAAATTAATGCAGCGGAACATAGAATGTAGTGGAATAATAAATAAAAAATATATATTGAATCTTCATCTTTGTCCTCCAGAAAATAGTCTTCATTACACTGAAAAGCTCAGACTGACCCGAGCATAATGAAAACAAAACACTCGAGTCAGAACTAAAAGATCTTATGTAAGTAAAATTAATCCAAAATAAAAGGTGTGTGCAATGGCTTCAGAGATATTAGGGGATTTTCCATCTCCTATCAAGTGTACAACGTGAATATAATTATCAAAAGATTTAAAACAATTCGAGGTATTAATTTTAACCACTTTAAATTAAAAAAATTCGAAGTTTAACTTAAACCTTTTAAATAATTCAATTCTAATACATAATCCTAATTCAAGAAATTTTATGGATATATATATATATCATTTCAACCAATATCTAAAATTAAAATTTTCAAATCAATGAAAACCGCTCGGGTTTATCATTTTAACCCAAAACGATTTCCCTAATCTACAAGATTATTTGCGTATGTATTATTTCAATCCATAGTGATAACAGAGATATAAGCATAAATAAATATCCAATCGTCCAAAATTTCAACAACTAACATACATCACAATCAACATCCAAATTAGCAAATAAATCACAACAATTAATTGGTTATCATTATTAGGTGTTTAACTAGAAATTATATTCAATATTAATTACATGGCTATAAAATTCAATATCAATTCAAATTAAATCTAAAGGACAAATTAAAGCAACAAAAAACAATTAATAAACTTCTAATCACATCATAAATCTAATTTAACCAACATAAGATAATTTAGTAGTTGTGAGTGGGTTAAAGCACTCACCTTTGATTTGTCGACGATTAAAAATCCAATTAAATGCCCAAATTTGAACAGCGGACAAACCACAAACTAGTCATTTTTAAGAAAATATATGGACCAGCATATTACTGAATCTAAAGAAGTGACTAACTAGAATGTCGTTGCAAATTCTTTTCTCTCCACTTTCAAAAAAAGAATCACTTAAAAAGCTACTATCAAGAGGAAGTTATAGTCAAAACAAGCAGACGTGTTTTTTGAGTTGAAAATTTGTGTTCAAATATACTACGAAAAGGTTTGAGGCTTTTTTGCATAGGAAATTAAGGAATTTGAAGAATTGATCTAAATGAAAGTATAATCCACTAGAAAATAAATGGTTTGAAAAAGAAACATATAATTGGGTTAATTTCTGAAGAAGATATGATTAATAGAATATGGGGAATTTTCGTTCAAAATTGGACTCGAGAAAGGACTTGAAAAATGGAGTTTTTAATACAGAAATATTCGAAATAGAAAGAAAAGTTCAACAACAAAGCAGTTGCCATTGAAATTATACACGGTTTCAAAAAAAATTGATTTGGAGTAGTTTAGTGGAATATAGAAGCCATGGAAATAAGGGGAAGGAAGAGAGAAAAGGGAAGGGAAAAAGAGAAAGAAAAGAAGAGGCAAGTTGGGGCTTTGGCTATGGGTTGTGGGTGGTGATGGAGGTGGGTGGCGGTAAGAGGAGCGAGGTAAGCTACGGTTTTGAAGGAGGGAGGATGGAATTGGATTTGGAGATTTACGAGTTTTGAAGTTTGGAGTTTTCTGTAGATTTGAGGAAGAAGAAGAAGAAGAGTAAGCAGAAAGTTTCTCAAGTGAGGAATTTTTTTGTACATACTTGGTTTTAGTCAGATAGGAAAATAGACGGTCAAAATATGAGAAAAGGAAGGAACCAAAGTCTCTTAGGTTTTCTAAGGTCTCTTGGTTTACCAGGAGCCTATTAGTCTAAAACAAACCTAATAAAACTTAACAAAAAAACGAACACAAATATATACTGTAAATGAAAGAAATAAGCTGCAGGTTATTTAATAATTAGGAAATTAAGGTGGAGAGACAAAAATAAATGTCACGTTTTATTTTGAAAGCTTCATGCATTAATAATGCTTAAAAAATGTACGTAGAATTGGAAAAGTTTGCAAACCAAAGGAAAGTGAAATTTTGTATACGTGAAAATGAGGTAGCAAGAATTAAATACAAACTAAAAGTCTAGATTCGGGTATTAAACAGAAGGAGAAATGAACAAATCAAGTATTAATAATGAAATAACTATTTTAAAACGTACATGAAACAATTAATAACAAAATAAATGAAGGGACCATGTACATCGCACAACCCTTTTTAAATTCAATTGGTGAAACGTAACCAAATTAACTTCATTAACTCAAATAATATTCAAATTTGTATGCCTTTTTTTGTCCATGCATAATAAATAAAAGTACTTACCCTAAAATGAAAATGTTCGATTTGGTTTTTCCAAAATGATCTTTTATTTCCATTAAAACATCTTTTCTCTTTAACACAAAAGGTGCGTTTCTTTTAATAAATCTATTAATTACAATCAACGTTTTCTTTCCTTCTAATTGAAATATTTCAATTACATTATTTGCAATTACTTATAAAGTTAAATTTCCAAACAGAAAACTAAAATGGATGAAAAATAGAACAATTGTTTCCTTTAGTCATTTAAACATGTTTATAAATGTGTTGTTCGTACAACAGAGTAATAAATAACTTACTTAAATAAATTATTTTTCCACTCCTGTAATCCATCCATATGCTAAAACACAGTTCCAATATATGAAACACAGTTCCAATATAGTAATAAATAACTTAAATAACACAGCCGCATAGTTCAACTAGCTTCAAAAGGATGGGGTCTTGGTTGATCATGTTGGTCTGCAGCTTGAAAATAAAAATGCATTTTAAAATTCTTTGTTACTTTAGCAAGTGTTTTGTCAAAGAACTCTTTCAAATACTAATGATAAATACGCATTCTTAGCTGATTGGTATTATCAATCCAGGAAGCATTTTGAAATTCTAAGCCTGGTTCACTTAAAACATAGTGGTTGTTCACTTTTTAAAACATTTTTAAAATCCAGTACTTTTATCATAGAAAACTTAAAAACAAGTAATTAAATGATTTACTTGTGCTGTGTCATATGATATAAGTCAAGAACAGGAGAACTTTAAAGAAAAATACATAAGTTGAAAATGATAAATGTAGATATCATTTTCTAATACTTAGTCAAATATCAAACATTTGAACTATGCAAAAAAATCATGGTTTGTATGATCAAATCCAATACAAAAAAATATGAACAGGATCTACTTATATGATCCAAATATCAAAGAATATAGGAATTTAAATTATCAGTAGATTAATTTTAAATTCAAATCAAACAAAACTGGCTCTTGTTTACAAATTTGAAAAAAAAATACTCTGATTTAAACAAGAGGAACACATACATCATCATATGTATGTGCATATATTTCTATGATTAAACTGATATATTTATATTAGTAGGAATTTAAATCCCGGACTAATTGTTGGAAAAAAAATGACCCTGAGAAATTAAACTAAGTTTAATTGAGCAAATGTAAAAAAAAAAAAATCCTAGAAAAATGTAGGTAAAATTGGAGGGTCTGAATCGTTCTATTCTATATTTTAATGAAACTAAACGTGCATTCACAAATGAAACATTTATTTTATTTGACGTAAATGTTCATTTCATTAAACGAACTTTCCTTGTATTTTCACAAAACATAAGCTATGATTAATTACACCTATTAATTTACAATTTGGTGTACTCTCTACCATTAACTGAAATTATTCAATTACATTAATTTCAATTGTTTACAAAGATGAATTTCAAAATGGACAAAATAAATGTAATGAAAAATAGAATAATTATTTCCTATCTAATAGTAATTTAAACATAATACACTATTGGATACAAATAGGAATTATACATTTCTTGCCGAATAATAGTTTCTCGTCTCTACAGTCAATCTTTAAGCTACCAAACATTTCAAATAAATAAACATCAGATTTCTTCTTTAATAAAGAAACGTTTATTTTTCTTTATTAACATTTATTATTCCAATCAATTAAAAATTTACAATTGTTCACCCAAACCAATATTATTAAAATATACACCATCATTTGTTATCATCCTTACATTATTTCAAACATGTTTCATTAGTAGAAATTTTACTTAAGCTCATAACTTGTACTATAATTTAATTTGTATCAGTAAAATCTTAATTTTTTTTGTTTTTTAACAATTTTATTAAAAAATCTTATTTAATTTAATACTTTTAAATGTTTAAAAGTACGGGTCGTTACACCGAGCTTCTTTACCTATCCAGTTCTCTGGCATTCATTATGTTCTTTATGTGTTTCAGATTTGGAACACTTTAGAAATTCTGATTCTATGATTGGGCATAGAATCCTTGTTGCACTTGAGATTCTTGTTTAAGTTATCATTTGATAATAACTTATTTCTTTTAAATAAATGCATCATCCATAGTTGGTTATTAACTCTTCCCTTAAGGAAAATTACAAGGATGCGACCTTTTTAAGGGGGGTTTTTTAAAAAACCTGGCCGAGATTTCTTGAAATTAAACATAAAATATGATTTAATTTATCTTAATTAGTTTTAATATGAAATTGGAGAATTTTATTTGGGTTTGTTACCAATTCGGAATTAAATAAATAAGAAATTTATCAAATGGATTATCCAAATGAAATAAATATAAATGGAAATTTTGCAGTATAATGTTTAGAAATTTATATGAATAAATTTCTAAGAAGAAATATCAAATTGAAAAATTAAATACAATTTTTGTGCATTTTTATATAATTCATATATTTCCTAATATGTGAAGACAGGCATGAAATTGTATTTTTAACTATTTAGGATATTTAATCATGTCAAATTGATACAACATTATTTTATGAAGTTTGAAATAAGGGTATCGGGTCTAAAAAGTATTTTTGTAGAATTTTGTTTAATTTATATGAATTTTTATGGATGCAATTTCATAATATATGAAAATCAGCACAATATTATGTAAAAATGATTTTGGATATAAAATCACATCAAAACGATATAAAAATGATTCCTGAAGTTAATATATATATATATATATATATATATATATGAATTTAGAAATTCAATTATAGTTTTATAGATATATATATATGTTCTAAGAGATATGATTTATTTAGTGAGAAATGGAAAATAAACAATATTTTGAGTTATGAAATGAATTATACTAAAATAAATACATAAATTATAAAAAATATTTTTAAATTTCAATTTGGTATATCAGATCTTACAATAATTTGATTTTTAATTTATAATGATTTTTAAAGGTAGTTTGAAATATATATGTGAAAATGTTGTATTTCTATTTTTTGGAAACTAGCTTGAAACCACCGATGTGTACAACAATTTTGAAATGATTTCTATTCAAACTTTTTGATCAAATGAAATTAAAAGGATAGTAGAGAATCATATCTAAATTTAGAATAAAATGGATCGAGAATGCAATTAAAAACAAGTGAGAAACTAGCAACAAAGTAAGGATTTGAAAAACGCATATAATAGGCTGCTTGTTTCAGTCGGTCACAATAGGTGCACTGGTGGGCATAACAAGTGCACCAGTTGGACATACTTTGATTATATTTTCTTATATTGGGGAGTCAAATCGAAAGGGATTTGGTCCGGGATTCTTCTGGGGTATTCGGGCAGGGATTAGGCTACGTCTTTAGACTAGAATTCCATATTTGATTCGATTTAATTTGGCATATTAGGTTTGTTTGAAATTTAAAAAATCAATTCATAGTTTTATAATCATTATTTATATGTAAAATGGTATTTTATAAATAGGAAAATAAAAGTAATTAGTAACACCTTTTCTTATTGGGTCCATGCAAAACATGGCCGGTGTAGTAATCTAGTTGATAAGGAGGAAAGGAGAAAATACGTTCATTTTCTCTCATTTTACTTCAGCTCTAAAATCTAAAAAAATATCTCCTTCCTCTCTTAAATTCTAGAATTAAAACCTTCCCCAAATCTAAATCAAATCAAAGGGTATTGGATAATAATAAAAGAAATAGAAGCAAGGTAATCTCCTCCATCTTCTAGTGTGTCTATTTCAATTATTGATCTCAGTTTTTGCTTTAGGTTGTGATCCATCTTTTGCATCCTCTAAAATTTGCTCTAGGTTGTAGCTGAAAGTTAGTGGCATAGGAGAATCCGAGTTCCTAGCATCAATTCAAGTTCTTATAGGTGATCTTATCTCACACTTCTAGTTGGTAATGAATGCATGTCGCTGCTTGGTAAAATTGGTGGAATTTGTGATTAAATTGCTTTAAACCCCTTATCTTATTCTTATCAACTGCTATACCACTTTCAGATTGTTGGGATCCTCTTCCTATAATCATGAATTGCATTCAATTATCGATGTTTATATGCTTGGTTGTTAGCGAAATCATTGCTTCAGAACTCAAGGAGGAGAATGCCAGGGGAACGAGGGCTAACGGACGAATGTGGAGCCGTCGGCATCACCTGGAGTTCAGCCCAGGTGCTACCACTGGTGGACCAGTTCCACTAGACCGTGCACTAGTCATGACCTTAGCTGATCCCCAGCGCCGTATGGCCTTCCATTCGCCTGTTCATTCGTCCATTTGGCTCCTTTTCATTATTTGATTGATTTTGATGCTCCAATTCATGTTGATTTCAGAGAAATTTTTGGAGGTTTTGATAACAAATTTGTGAATTCATATTATGTTTATTATGCCATGGAAAAATTCTATTGGTCCATAATATCAAACATAAGTTTTATTGCACAATTTCAACTAGAGATTGTAAAGGAATGATTTCTAAACCAAACCGTTTTCCCAAATCTTTTCAAGTACACATTATTATCTATAAAAGATATTTGGAGTATATTTATATATCTATAATATATATTTAATTATAACATTAATGGTTTTAAAGTTGATTTGGAACAATGGTTTGAAAATTGTACTTATACATATATATAACCAAAAACTTTCCATATATATATATATATATATATATATATATTCTTGCTTATAAAACTATATTTTTCAAGAATGGTTTTAAAATAAAATATTTTATAAAATTGCTCGTTATCAATTGAATGATAGGGTGATTTAAACGGTTTAATAAAACGAGAGGTATGGAACGCTCGTGTTTGTTTTACCGGTTAATTCCCGGACTTGTTCGATCGAGCCATTTATACACAAGAGTGGAGTTTACAAATCTATAGTAAATGTTTAAATAAACCCGTGTGACTAGTTTAATAGCATATTTTCTTTGGAAAATTACGGCGCGTATACAGTAATTTTGGCTACTGTGCATGTAAGGTAATTTGCTTGTATATATAGAATCTACAGATTTGTTAGGCAATTATTTATGAATGTCATGATAATTGACATGAATGAAAAATATATACTATAAAAACCGGCAACATTATTTAAACATCTAGTTAGCAATTACAAGAGATTACAAGCTAAATCAATGATTAAAGAGTTACATGTTATGAAGATTCTCTCCAATCAATCATTTAATTGAATAATTATAATTTAGAGCACTCAAAATAGAAAAATCCCATATTGGATGAGCTAGGGTTTCTATTAATTTTAATGATCGAAAACCTAATCTCTTATAATGATTTTTAGAAACACGATTACAAGGCTAATATATATGATCTAATTACTCTTGACCATCGGATCAACATCAAAAGAATTTGAACCATCAATAGATGACAAATTTGCACCGAAATGACGAAAGTATCCATAGAAATTGGAATCAACTGAAACCTAAGAAAAGGTCGCTACAAGAACTTAGACATCTGACCTCTTACGTCATATGTCTCTGTAAAACTTTGAAAAACTCTCAATTTAGCAACTTAGACGTCTGATTACCCAAGTCAAACGTCTAATTACTGAATTCGGTGTCTGATTGCCTGAAGCTCTTCGGTTTTGAAATCTACAGGCATTCAAATGTCTAGCTTAGGAAATCACACATTTGAGTCCTTGACACTTGCACTTGATAGCTTCTCTTCTCCATATCTTTTGATCTCTTCCTCCAATCGACTTCCTGTCTCTTCCAATACAAAGCCTTGCACTATATCTTTAATCTAAAACACTCATAGGCACATAATTGAATCATATATCGACAACACTCCACCTCGATTCAAATATGTCGGTCTCTTCAACAATCAACAAAATGGTTATAGGGGTTGTTGGGTTTGTGCCCCATGGCACTCAAGCAACTGAAATCAAATTGATAAAGTTTAAGCAATGCTCAAACTTGTCCTTGGGAAGTGGCTTAGTCATCACATCTAAAGGATTATCCATAGTACTCACCTTCACCAACTTGATCTTGCTTTGTTCTTCCTTAATCATAAGGAAGAAAGCTCTGACATCAATGTGCTATGTATGAAAACTACAAGTTTGATCTCTACAAGATGAATAGCACTTTGAATGTTTAAAAATTTCTCTATTGTCCATTCCACCACAGAAAGATTAACTGAAGTAAATACTGTCTCTCCTTAGTCGCTTCCACAATCGATATCAACTCGACCTTGGAAGTTGACAGATCTACTATATTATAGATTGTAGCTTTGATCTACATAAAATTGAGCCTATCCCAAGAGTAAAAACATAGCCTGACACTGGCTCTTGTCCTTCTCTATCCACAACATAACCCGAATCACAGTAATATCTAAGAGAGATGTCATCATCTACTCCACCATACAAACAAGCCAACAGATGAAGTGCCACAAAGATATCTGAGTATCCAGTTCACTACTTACCAATGCTCTTTGCCTATGTTAGACATATATCGACTCACAACGCTCACTACATGGGCCAAATCTAGTCACGTGTATACCATCGCATATATGAGATTACCAACACCACTAGAATAAGATATAGTTTACATATACCTCTTGTCTTCATTTGATGAAGGAGATAATTCTTTCGACAACCTGAAATGAGAGCCTAATGGAGTGCCAATTAGTTTTGCTTTCTCCATACCAGATCGAGCGAGAACCTTGTCAACGTACTATGCCTGAGTGAGTTTCAATTCTCTCCGCCTTTTATCTTTGAATATCTCCAAACCCAAAATTCTTGTGCTTTTCTCAAATCTTTCATATCAAACTCTTTGCTAAGCTCTACTTTCAACTCTATAATTCTGACCATACTCTGAGATGCATCAACATGTCATCAACAAGTCATCAACATATGACAAAAGATATAGCATATCTTTATCGCACCTCATGGTATGTAAAGAAAGTTACTATCATGTGTCAGATAATAGGATGTGCCACAATCAACAAGCCATAAATTTCTCTTTCCAAAAGAGCCAGAAGCTGTAAACACATCGGTACCGCTCTCAATATCTGATGTCACTGCGTAGATACTGAAACTTAATTTGGGTATTTTCCTAGTCCTTCGAGCTTAGGACATTGAACTAAAAATGCCCCGGTTTCTTACAATAATTGCAAGTCAATTGTTTAGCCCCTAGACTGATACCTTGACTTATTTCAACCTCCACCATTCTTTGACTTGCCTTGGCTTCTACCTCTCTGAAAGGATAAGCCCTTTGAGTCACTGTCTATATTAGTTCTCACAATCTATCTCTCAACACATCATTATGAATACCAGCCACAACATCCGATAGACTAATCTTACTACGACCATATTTCATGGAGTTAGCAAAAACAGTATACTACTTAGGCAAAAAACACAATAGGATCACTGCTTGAGCCTCATCTTTAATCTCAACATCCACTACATTAAGGTTCATAATCAAGGTAGTAATAGCATCAACATGCTCCATAAGATCGGCTTCATGTTTCATATTAAACGAATAGAGCTGTTGCTGAAGAATAATCCGATTTGTGGGAGACTTGTCTTGATATGCGTAAGATAATGCATCCCATAATTCTTTCGTCGTCTTCTTTTGAGAAAACTCTCTAAGAACTTCATTTGAGAGGCTCAATTGGACTGTTGTAGGAGCTTCATCTTCCATCTCTTCCAAAACACTTACCTCAATGTCTTTCTGTGACGACTCGAAATTTTTAAGTCTTTTAAATCGGAATATTCAATTGATTTTGAATATGCAATAGAGTAATTTTAATTTGAATTACGAATATCATGATTTATTTGGTAATTAAATTATTGAATTAAATAACTTGAATTTGAATAAAATGTTGAATCTGGAATTTTAAGCCAATTAAAAATAATTGGAAAGCTTATAAAATTTATATGGATGATAGTGAAGACAATAAAAGTGTTAAAATTGAATTTGGAAATTGTTTGTTTAGTTTTGAAATTTAATCGGTTAAATTGAATTTAAAAATAGCCTTCCGGGACACAGTCTCGAATGTCGACGAAACCAGTACCATTGGGTCCGTAATATTGAATTATTATCGGATTTCAAATTTCGTTTTGATCGGAATTAGTGTGTGAGTATACGAAGTATTAACGTGCCAGGGATTTAATTGATAATAACCTAATAAAATTTAATTTAATTAACTAGGCTTCCTCTATGTGCCATCCTTATTCATTCCTCAGCATGCTTCTTTTATCTTCCAGCATGCACCATCGTTCATCACTTTTTATCAAAACCCTTCTTCCTTAAAAAAAAGAAAAAAAAAGAGAAGAAGATAGTTCGTTTATTGATTTAAATGGCCGAGCTTCCTCTGAAAGAAATCGTGCCTTATTCTTTTCCCTCTTCCATTTCACGAATTCGAGAAAAACCCCCCGTCCCCCTTTTTCCCCTATCCTTCATACGAATTAAATTCGTTAAAAAAAAAACCAATCTCGATCACAATCGAGAAGACTAGGAAGCAGGGCAAGGCGCGACGCGTCATCACGAAAGGGGGAGGTCGCGTTCGTCTTTGTCGAGGCTAGGTGAGACTTGCGGTTGATTAGGGTTGCGTTTGATAAGCTTCTAAGCTCGACAACCGGAAAGGGGAACTCGAGTTTGAGTCGTGATTGATGTTGAAGGAAATCGATAACAGGAGGTGTTACGTGGATAGGGGGTAGGCGGCGCTGTTGAGTGTCGGAGCACGAAGGAGGAATGGTGAGTCGAGGCGCGGCTACGCGCTCGACCTGAAGTGGCACTGCATCGGTGCAGTCGACTTCGGCAGGGAGGCAAGCTCTCGCGATGGTGAGATTTCTGTTTTTTCTTAATAAAAAAAAAACTGCTCATATAGATGAAACAGTAGGTTATATATGTACTTGCTTTTATTCTCCATGTTTTAGTTTAAATTTAATAACTTAGGTATACGAAATTATAGAAAACAAAAGAAGAAGATGAGAGGTTTTACAGTAAGGAGGAGTTATTGTTTTGATGTTTATAGTAAGTTATAAAATTTCCTGTCTTAGTTTAAATGAAATAAATAGGTAGGTAAACAGTAAAGTATATAGGCTGTTTATTCTTAAATTTTAAACTTAATATATATATATATATATATATATATATATATATATATATATATATATACGGGTTGAAATATATGTTTATAAAGTTAAAGCTGAAATAAATTAAATTATTAGTAAGTTAAATTTGTTAATTAATAATTAATTCAAATATTAGTAAAAATCACATAATATTTATTCAAGGTTTGAAATCCGAAAAGAAACAAGCTGTTCAGGGATGGACTGCGAAGGTGAGTTAATCTCACTCAGTTTAAATTTAAATTTAAATGATTAAATTTAAATAATTGCTTGAATGGTTGAATTGATTGATGTGCTTTAGTCTGGTATATTTTGGAATGGATATTATGTTATGTTAACATCTGCGGATGCAGGGAAACAGGTTGGAGGGATCCAACTGGACCCCTCACATTTATTTAAATTATTCAATATTCTCTGTTTTGATTATTTGATATCCTATGATGAGCTATATTGGGATATTGAATGTATGGATTGATTGTATATTCGGGTAATGAATTACCAAAATATATGAATTGGATTGTTGAAAGGAAGTAAATTTGTAAGCGAAATATTTATATAAAGTTTGAATAAATTAAGAATGAATTGAAAGGGAATAGAATTAATATGAAAATAATAATAACTTCGAGTATGAAGAGAAATGTAATTTTTGATAAAATGAAATTGATGAATTGTAAATTTAAGCTATATCAATTAAAGAAATAAATAATTATTTTAAATTTAGGATTTAAATTATTTAAGAAAAATAAAGAAGGAATTGGGAATAACCTGAAATTTGTATATTTCAGCTAAAGGATTTAAAAATCAAACTGAAAATAATAATTAAGTCCATAATTAATTGAATTTCAAAGTGAACTGATAAGTAAAGAAATTTATTTCAAAGGAAATCAATTGGAAATCAATTTTGGGAAATTGATTTAAGTGATTGAAGTTGGAATCCTCCCTGGATAATCAAGTACGTTTTCGAAGTAAATTTTTAAATATAAGTTAAAAGATTAAAGGTTGTTTAAAAAGCAAGTGTGGAAAATTTCTTATTTCTAATATTTAAGTTCTTAAGTAAGTATTCCTCTTTATCTATTATAGTAGTATTATGTTTTTAAAAGTATAAATCTGGTTTTATATTTATTAAGTAACTTTATTTTCAAAAATTTATATAGTATGTATTTTTAACAAATTATCAAAGTAGTTTTTAACTTAAATGTTTTAAAATATAAATATATATTTCAAAGTAAAGTGTTTTAAATTATTATTTTTAAAAATCTAGTTTGTGCTTGGTAATTTAAGAGGAGATGAAAATTTTGGGAAAGTTTTATTCTGAAAGGAAGATGGTTTTGAAACTATTTTCAAAGGATTGGAAATAGAAATATATCTTGTGAAGATATTTTTGGAGATTAATAAATAATTTGGAAAAAAAATTTTTATTGGTTGATGGTTGTTGTGTGAATATTAATTGATAGTTAAATAACCGACTATCAATATTGGACAATGCGTTGATCGTTTCGAAGAGACCAGGATCGAGATTAATTTCTCGAAAACCACTTCGATCCGGTTTGTACGATTCGTGTAAACGATTTCGGATTCGAAGATGGAGAAGTGAAGTGCAAGGGCTAGTCGCTACTAATCCTGAGGATATTTCCAAAATGGATGTAGTAGGAATAGTGCTTTCGGTTCCGTTCGAACCCGGGACGGACTTGTATGGATGAATGCTTGCGAAACATCATCAAGTGGGCGATGGGCATTCTAAGTGAAACGTTCTAAAAGGTAACGCTTAGCCTCAAGCCTCATCAAATGGGAATGACTGAAAATCAGAGGATATGCAGCAAGGTTAGGTGGGCCATGCCCAAGCAGGACAAGATAATTCCCCTGTCTAGATGTCCCTTTTTATATTTCGGCTTAGTGGGTGGCTGGTCGCGCCAACCACGGGGTTTATCTTGTTCGGGACTGTTCAGTAAG
This sequence comes from Allium cepa, assembly GCA_030765085.1. Taxonomy (NCBI): domain Eukaryota; kingdom Viridiplantae; phylum Streptophyta; class Magnoliopsida; order Asparagales; family Amaryllidaceae; genus Allium; species Allium cepa. The sequence continues at coordinate 381,899,727 of CM060929.1, read as the reverse complement.
GAATGGTTCCGACCTTGTGTTGCAGGGGATGAAGGGAGTAATCCTCGGTACGGTGATCTAGGCCCCGTACTGTGACAGGTGGTACCCCAGTGCCTAGTCATTGTTGAAAATCCATTTTCCCTACGAGCCTTGTACGAGTTTTGTTTGTATTACCCACTTCGGTGGCTAGTAGCTGGAATTTAATCATGTAACAATTTCGGCTATTTTATAAGTATTTGTATATAGACCCTATTATAATATCAGAGGATTTCTATAAAAATTGTTTTAGCTATCGTAAGGTAAAAACCCGACATGTTTATTTGTGGCGTGGTCTTACGAGATGCTTTTGTTTTCAAAGGATTTTTGAAACTTTAAAATCAATTGGGTGTGATTTTCTCACGCTGGTATTCCAGACTGACTCGGGTGTTATTTAACTATAATGCTCGGGTCAGACCGAGTATTATAGGATACAGGGTATGATGCTGTGGAGCTCAGGAGACGAGCTGGATGACGATACGTATTCTCGTACTTGTATATATATTTTTCCGCTGTTGAGTTGATGTGTATCCATTGTTTGTTATTGATGTGAGCTGTGATTGATGTACTCAGATGATGTAATATATGTAAACTGATATATTTGATTTTGAGTAAAGAGTATTTATTATCTATTATATTTTACTCCGCTGCGATGGTCAGATTCTGATGTTGATTTTGTTTTCTCTTCTTCTACCTCTTCTTCTTAAATCCAAATGGTTCGTATTTCTATGCAACTTGAGTTGATTGTTGTAGAATAGTGTTGATTCAAGGGGTACGGATTTGCGGGACGTTACACTTGGTATCAGAGCTTAGGTTGGTGATAACCTTGGATCTGGTGGGAATTACTCATTTAAAATAGAGTCCGTAGTACTCTAAAATGAGTTTGAGCGTATTAATAGATATGAGCGCGTACTTGTTAGTGATTATAAATTATTTTAATATTGTGTTGATTGATTTATTGAGTGGCATATGAACCTTCGTCGGCCAGTCTCGACAACTGTATCGAAGGGGTTTCTAAACACTTGAATAGAGCAAGCGACACGATATTGTTTTAAATATGGATAAATGAAATAATTTTACCCAAAAATATATTTTCATATAAAGAAAGTTTTTGTAAGCTATTTAGCTAATATATGGTTGCTTAGATGTTAGAAATGATAATATTAAAGTATTATCATTGTTAAATGAAAATTTAACTAGAAATTGAAAAGAAAAAAAATAACCAAAGTTTGAAGGAAATAAATTCATAATGAAATGAAATGTATAAGTATGAATTGTAAATGTAATTATAAAATTGAAATGTAATCAAATGAGAATTTGTATGAACATAAGCTATGCAAATGAATTATAAAAAAATAAAAAAAATAAAAAATTGATTTAAGCAGGATTTGGGAATGTAAATCCCGAAAATTTGGAAGTGTTTTGAAAATAAATGATAGCATTGTTTGGGAGATATTTCCGAAAGGAAAATTGTTTTAAAATGGATTTTGGAAGTGAAATAGCATTGAAATCACTTGGATTATTGGAAAATAATTCTGATGATGACGGCCGCATCATCAGTATTCATTTTTGAATTTCTGAGTGACAGATTGCTACCAAATTGGTTTGTTCAGGTAAACTTGTTTGTTTTTAAAAATCTCAAAGAAAATGTGTTGCACATAACAACCAGGATTGATTTAAATTTTTGAGAAATGTGATTTGAGATGTTGAAGATTTCAAAATGTTTTGAAAACCAAAACCGGGTGTTTGGAAATCCTGATGAGATAGTTGTAAGCTTATAAATGAGGATGATTTTTAAATCATGAAAGAAATATAAGCTTTGAAGGTTGGAATTTAAATTTAAAGAGAAAGGTTAAAAATGGAATTAACATGGATTGGAGAATAAAATTTAACTGGATTAAAATAAATCGAATAAGCTGAAATAATATCCAGTTGTATTCGAATCAAGTTGAAATCGAGTTGAGTTAAATTAATCTGAGTGAAAATAAAATTGAATTGGAATGAGAATTCAATTGAATTAATGAATGGAATTAAATTCTTACCTGAATGAATGGGAAATAAATTGGATAAGGATTGGAATTGAAATAAATAAATAGGAATAACGAGTAAGAGAATTAAAAATCCATAGCAATAAAATATGCTTGGGCTATAAATAAATAGAGGGCTTGAGTTAAAAATAAAAGATGAACATATTCAAGCCTAAAATGAATGGAAATGTGTGGAAAAAAAAAACATAAGTTGTGACTTATAAAATTGAAAATGGAATACAATGCCCAAAATCAATATTTTGATGAATTGAAAAATGAAAAGAGAACCCAAACTTGAATTGTAAAGTATATTGAACTTAAGAAAATTAAATGGAGTGATATTTGGAATAAAAAAATTTCGAGTGTTGGATTATGAATAAGGGGAGAACTAATTAGATAATAAATTAGTTAATGAAATTGAATTGTAAGTTTATGATGAAGTTGGAAATAAACTCAAGTTATAAATTAAAAATTTATTCAAATTGTGGTTAATAAATTGGGTGGTAAATTGAAAATGGATAGTGGATTTAAAACTTGAGTTATAAATTGAAAATTTAGCTTGAAGTGTTAACAAATTAAATATAATTGAAATGTATCGAATAAAAATGTAAATGGATTAAAATAGCAATGATTTGAATATGCAAATAAAATCCAAATAAGTGAAGATAACTTGGAAATTAGCCAGGTAATAAATTGAATGAGCTGAATCTAAAAAGTTAAATTAAAATAATAATTGATCGAATAAATGTGTAGTTTGAAATAAGATTGGATTAAAATAGAATCAAGTTAAATTGAAAAGAGAACTTTGTTTGTAAGATGAGAATGAGCTTAAGTGTAAAATTTGAATAAATTAAAGTAAATTGACTTAAGCTAAATGAATGAAGGAGAGTTGAATTGAATTCAACTTGAACCAAGTTTAATGATATTGGGTTGGATTTAAAACAAGTGAAAATAAATTGTTAATCGAAATAAAATTCGATGAGTATTAACTAATATTAATGGAATGGAATTCCAGAATAAATAATTGTAAACCATTTAGAAATTATTAAGGGATTGAAATAACTTGAGGAAATAAAAAAAAATAGAATGTTTCAAGTTTATTAGAATGGTTTAAGTGGATGTGGGTAAACTAATTTTATTGAATAAATGAATGGATGAGATAAATAAGAATCAAATGAAGTATGGTTTAAATAAGTTGAGAAGTGGTTATTGAATGATATGGCTTGGTTGTTTTGAGCTAAATAAAATAGTTTGGAATAAACAATTACGGAATGGTTTTAAATGTAAATGAATGGATGTGAATGAATTAAAATAAAAAGGAAATTTAATTGGTAATGAAGATGGATCTAAGTTGTAAATGGTTTGAATGAACTAATTTGGTCAATAAAATTGAAATGCAATGGAACTGAGAATATATGGATTGTGAATAAATTTTCTAATGGAATAGAATTAAGAATAAATTGAGTTAAAATCCATCTAAATTGGTGATAAACATAAATACTTATTTATTCACATAAATTTTGTCAAATTGCATAAAATAAATTGTCATTGGATGTAAATGGAAGTAATTAAAATTCTATGAGTTGATAGGAGTAAAATAAATTGATTTTGAAAGCAATTGAATTAAATATGAGTTCAGTTTACATAAGAATAAATTACATGTAAGCGATTGAGTTTTAAACCATTCAAATTGAATGAAAGTGGTTTGTGAATTAATTAAAACAGTTGAATTAGCATGAAACTATATTAATTGCTTACGGAAAAATGTTTGGTATGAGATTCTTTTAGAATTCATATGTTTTAACTATTGTAAATAAGTGAAATGTAGTTAAACTGCATATATTTGGCACTTACATGTTTAAGTTGAGTAAGTACAGGTACCTGGAAGCCGTGTGGCTGGATTGAGTTGCGCTATTTGCTAAAAATAATAAGCTGCTTGCTTAAAATGCTAAATAAGGTACGCATACGCAATTAAAATAGGAAATATGAACTGTTTTTGGTTTTTCCGACCGTGTGGGTCGATGTATATATATTTATCTCTTTTGTCAAATTGCAAAAGCTCCTCCATACAAAGGGGACTCTGCCAAAAAATTTCAGAAATTTTGGGAGTTAGAAATTTTTTGAAGATTTTTGGAAAATTTAGTTAGCAACAAAACGATTTCAAACTAGAAATTGAAATTAATTAGTAAATGATACTAACTAGAGTAATGACATGAATTAGTAATAAATGAAAAATAAAATTCAAATGTTTCAAGTTAGAGATAAATTGAATTCATATGAAAATGAAAGAATTGATTTGAATAGAAATAAAGATAAGAAACATATAAAATGTTTATACTAACTTAAGAAAGGAATGGTAAATTCTAGATTGGAAATTGATATTACAAATATAATCTAAGATAATATAGAAATGAATAGATATTGACATTTTGTAAGAAAGTCGATAAAATATTTTGGGATATTGTGATTGGATATTAGTGCTAAGCAGGATATGCAGGTATTTTAAAAGGGAAAATGAAATTGGATTTGATTTCAAGAGATAAATTTGAATTGCCCGACAAAAGGTACGCATTTAAATTTGGTATGGAATTTGATTGAGATTTGGATTTGGATTTGGATTGAGCCACTTGGCTTTTTGTTTTCTTTTTGGATTTGGGATGCCGTAGAGCCATTTTGTAGCAGTACCGAGCTAGCCGCGCAAAGGAGACGCTGGCGAAATTTTTCGAGAATTTAGGGAGTTAGAAAAATTTTGGGAAAATTTTGATAATTCAAAATTTGGTTTTGAATTGAAACTTGAATGGTTAAATAAATGGTATAGTTTGAAACTATGGGAAGGTTGAGAAGTTAATAAGGAAGATAATGGATCTGTTATAAGAGATAGTTGGTAAGTTGTTGAGTTGTTAGAAACTGTTTGGTTTTGGAAAAGTAACGGGTTTTGAGCCATTCTTCCTAGTTAGTAATTTCGGGGACGAAATTCTTTTAAGGAGGGAGGAATGTGACGACCCGAAATTTTTAAGTCTTTTAAATCGGAATATTCAATTGATTTTAAATATGCAATAGAGTAATTTTAATTTGAATTACGAATATCATGATTTATTTGGTAATTAAATTATTGAATTAAATAACTTGAATCTGAATAAAATGTTGAATCTGGAATTTTAAGCCAATTAAAAATAATTGGAAAGCTTATAAAATTTATATGGATGATAGTGAAGACAATAAAAGTGTTAAAATTGAATTTGGAAATTGTTTGTTTAGTTTTGAAATTTAATCGGTTAAATTGAATTTAAAAATAGCCTTCCGGGACACAGTCTCGGATGTCGACGAAACCAGTACCATTGGGTCCGTAATATTGAATTATTATCGGATTTCAAATTTCGTTTTGATCGGAATTAGTGTGTGAGTATACGAAGTATTAACGTGCTAGGGATTTAATTGATAATAGCCTAATAAAATTTAATTTAATTAATTAGGCTTCCTCTATACGCCATCCTTATTCATTCCTCAGCACGCTTCTTTTATCTTCCAGCATGCACCATCGTTCATCACTTTTTATCAAAACCCTTCTTCCTTTAAAAAAAAAAAAAAGAAGAAGTTAGTTCGTTTATTGATTTAAATGGCCGAGCTTCCTCTGAAAGAAATCGTGCCTTATTCTTTTCCCTCTTCCATTTCACGAATTCGAGAAAAACCCCCCGTCCCCCTTTTTCCCCTATCCTTCATACGAATTAAATTCGTTAAAAAAAAAACCAATCTCGATCGCAATCGAGAAGACTGGGAAGCAGGGCAAGGCGCGACGCGTCATCACGAAAGGGGGAGGTCGCGTTCGTCTTTGTCGAGGCTAGGTGAGACTTGCGGTTGATTAGGGTTGCGTTTGATAAGCTTCTAAGCTCGACAACCGGAAAGGGGAACTCGGGTTTGAGTCGTGATTGATGTTGAAGGAAATCGATAACAGGAGGTGTTACGTGGATAGGGGGTAGGCGGCGCTGTTGAGTGTCGGAGCACAAAGGAGGAATGGTGAGTCGAGGCGCGGCTACGCGCGCGACCTGAAGTGGCACTGCATCGGTGCAGTCGACTTCGGCAGGGAGACAAGCTCTCGCGATGGTGAGATTTCTGTTTTTTCTTAATAAATAAAAAAAAAACTGCTCATATAGATGAAACAGTAGGTTATATATGTACTTGCTTTTATTCTCCATGTTTTAGTTTAAATTTAATAACTTAGGTATACGAAATTATAGAAAACAAAAGAAGAAGATGAGAGGTTTTACAGTAAGGAGGAGTTATTGTTTTGATGTTTATAGTAAGTTATAAAATTTCCTGTCTTAGTTTAAATGAAATAAATAGGTAGGTAAATAGTAAAGTATATAGGTTGTTTATTCTTAAATTTTAAACTTTATATATATATATATATATATATATATACGGGTTGAAATATATGTTTATAAAGTTAAAGCTGAAATAAATTAAATTATTAGTAAGTTAAATTTGTTAATTAATAATTAATTCAAATATTAATAAAAATCACATAATATTTATCATCGGTGCAGTCGACTTCGGCAGGGAGGCAAGCTCTCGCGATGGTGAGATTTCTGTTTTTTCTTAATAAAAAAAAACTACTCATATAGATGAAACAGTAGGTTATATATGTACTTGCTTTTATTCTCCATGTTTTAGTTTAAATTTAATAACTTAGGTATACGAAATTATAGAAAACAAAAGAAGAAGATGAGAGGTTTTACAGTAAGGAGGAGTTATTGTTTTGATGTTTATAGTAAGTTATAAAATTTCCTGTCTTAGTTTAAATGAAATAAATAGGTAGGTAAACAGTAAAGTATATAGGCTGTTTATTCTTAAATTTTAAACTTAATATATATATATATATATATACACACACACACACACATATACACGGGTTGAAATATATGTTTATGTCAGGACACGATTCTTCGTCTTCCGAAAATTCAACATCGACACTCACTTTATCGACTGCCGAGAAATCGAACGACGGAAAACCGAACACTGAGGGTTTTATTTAAGAAAAATTTAGGAAAGAAGAAGAGAAAAAGATAGAAATTAGGGAGGAGAGAAGAAGATAGGAAATTTTAAAAATAGAAAGAAAAAGAGAATAGAGAAAAAGAAAAAAAACAGAAGAAAATAGGACGGGACAGAAAGGAAACAACATATAATAGATAAATGAATAATCTTTAAATAAAGAACTATATCAGTTATTACATTTTATACATTACATTATATCATATCATCAGAGTGTACAACAACATACAACATCCACAAACAGTGCAGCGGAAAAAGAAATACTATATACTAGTAATACGCCATGCCATCCAGCTTGCCTCCAGCAACTCCAGAATATCCAGAATATCCTGATAAACCTAACTCTTAACTGCCCGTGTGGAAATTTGGTGGGCACCCAGAGTTTAGAAAGGAAAACAATAAACTCCGAGTCAGTCATGTGACTGGTGTGAGAACTCAAAACAGTTTATTTAACTTTAAAATCAAAATAGGAATATATTTTTAATCAATTCGCAATGCTTTTAAAAATGAGACTACCATAAGGCCTCCCGCACACACACACATGCAAACGCAGAATCGGAGGAGATTTCTCCTTATGATAGTCAAAGATGCTTGATACGCATTTAAAATAACATTTGATATTATTATTAGTGCATAGTGTATAACAAATTCATTTCGAAAGTAGAATATAAATCTTAGCCAACATAGACATTTCGAACTATGCCTACTATAGCTACCATCCAAACAGTGGTGACCACCATAAGTGAATGGCAGGTTCTACAACTAATACCGTACAAGTTTCGTATTGGGAATTGGATTTCCAACAAATGGTCAGGCCAAGGAACTTCCCATTGCCACTGAGAATGCCTCTGGATGGACATCCCCGAGAACCAAACCGGATCTCTACCAACACAAGGCCGGGTTACTCCTAACTGAGTAACAACTGACCGAATATGCCATCCCCCGGTCCTTTGGGACCTTTATCAACCGAGCGCTCGTAATCAATTCACACAATCATAAAGTGTTTTCAACATGAGTAAGTATCTGGGCTCCATACCATGATACCACCCTTTTCCAGAAGGAAATGTACATACCCTAAGGGGAGCTACAGCAACCCCTAATAACCTTGCTGCATCTTTCCTGTTTTGACCATTTCCGGGATGTGAGGCTCGACGAAGTCACGTCCACAAAAACACACTTTGTACAAAAAGCCGTGCTTTGGGTCAACAAATGATCAACACAATGATCACTAAGATAGACGATCAAATAAATGATCCTATCACAATAATCAACACAATGATCATTTCAGCATCACTCAGCATGTCACATTACCAAACTGGGAATATATCGCCGATAACTTCAACTATATAACCTCTGAACTCGTACGTCTCAGAGAAGGGTGTTAAGCTAAAAGAATAAATTCTTCGCCACCTCAGAAATATATTTGAAAGAAATCGGCTTTATATCTCAACTTGTAATGTCAGACATACAATCCATACAAGTCTGTTCCGGGCTCGAACAGAACCGAAGGCACTTACAAAGAAGTCCTTGCAATCCGAATAATTTCTAATCACGTTCGGATTTCCCATCACTTATGGAGATCTCTATACCGGGGATCAGCCAGTGCAGAGACAATCAACAAGAAACCCTCTCGTTTTCGAAAATATCCGGTCTTCAACACCGGTCTTCGAATGCAATTCATAACGACGTATCACATATTCGGAATGGGTTATACGACCCCATGGTCCTTTCCCGGTTAACCCGAATAGTGAGCGCTTATTTTTAAAAATAAGTGTGACATTCAATTTCAAACAAATTCCCAACAAATACCTATTTAAAGGTAAATATCGATAGTCGGTTATTGATCTATCAATAGATATGCCAACATCACCAGAATCCAAATAATTTTCCAAATTATTTAATTCCAAAAATATCTTTAGAAGATATAACTTTCTATATTTCAAAAATAAATCAATATTTATTTTTAAACCTATTTTCCCAATTCCATTTATAAATTCCATATTGAATTTATATTTCCAAAATATTTATGAATATACGATTTCAAATATTCATTTTCAATTTATCTTCAAAAAGATAAATTCTCTAAACTTTCCATTTCTCATGGGAAAAACAATTTCCATACTTATTTATTTTATAAGTAATCCACAAATTTTATTTATTTTCAACCTTGGAAAATATTCCTTATACTCTAATCGAAATTAAGTATATATTTCATTCTTTAAGGAAATCATTCACTTAACCATATTTATTTGGGCCAAAACGAATGTTGCGTAAAACATCGTTACGACAACCCAAAATCACTAGTATAGGGATTCGAAATTAAAATAGATATATAAATCCCAATACTATACAAAAACATTTCCTTTCGGAAATCATCTATTATAACAACAGTGTTATAATCTACCATTTCCTTTTATTTCTCGAAAACATCTATTTCAACAATAAATGTTGAAATCTATGGTTTCGAATCTCAACATATTTTAGAACATCATTAGATCGTTTTAATTCTATTTAAAACATCATATTCCAAATAATTCTTTAACATAATATTCACTATACAAAAATGTGAATATATTATTAATAAATTTCATTCCTTCTATTCCTTTTATTTTAAGGAATTATTCACTGTTTAAAACATGAATATAACTCCATTAATAAATTAGAACAATTTACTTATCAAAATAAGTCGTTTTGAATTTATAAAACAACGTTTATAAATTCCATATTCTATTTATTTTACATCAACTTCCTTTTATAAATTTTCTTTATTAACCTGTCTCAATTCATATCACAATGATATACTAAAAATTCATATTATAAGTCAAATACTTATAATTTATTTATTTACAAAATCATTCCTTTAAACTTCATAAATTTATAATCTTATAACTTATAAGATTCATTCATTTATCCAAAATCATTCCTTTAATAACTTTATAAATTTTATAAACCTACTGCTTATAAAATTCTATTTATAACTTCACTGTTATAATTCTATAATTCCATTTCTATTTATGAAATTTATTTTCAATTTATTTTAACACTTAGAAAAGTTCGTTTTACAAATTCTAATGTTTTTAATTTATAAATATCGATTTATAAATCTTTTAATATAAAACAATTTATATTATTCTTTTGAAACATCTTCAAAGTCTTTCATAATTTCATCACTTTGATTTATAAAATAATCAAATTTCATAAATCCTATTCTTAAACTTTTTATAATAGATTCAAAAATCCCAGTTTAAATTATTTTATCAAATCATTAATCTCATATTCTCAAAAATCACTTTTAACTACATTCCTCAAAATCATAATTTTTTATAACATAAAAATTATAACGTTTATTTATTTGTAATAAATCAATTCCAAAAATATTTTATAAACGTATACTTTCAAAATTGGATCCGATGACGCAACACAGCAAATAGTCCATCACGACTTTCAAACATCATATATCATCCATGATAAACAATCAAATATCACAATATTTAAAAACAATAAATATTTGTGAGGAATCCAGTTGGATCCCTCCAACCTGTTTTCCTGCATCCACAGACATTAGCACAATACCATTCCGTTTCAAGACGGAATATCGCGGTATATGGGATTTTATAAATATATATATATCCGCTTACTAACGGCGCAATAGGGTCTCATCCGCTAAAAGAAAATGCGGGAAATCAATCAACTGCAATATATACATATGCCAATATATATATATATTGCTGTATATATAATATAATACCAATTCCACTTCGAGGTGGAATATCGCGGTATATGTGTGTAATAAATAACCTCCGCTTACTAACGGCGTATAGGGTCTATTCACATCCAATATATATATAACAATCATCGTTCAATCATTCAATCAACACGGTCAAGCAAATTTTAAATCTATCTATTTAAAATTTAAATAAACAATAGAAATTCCTTTTGAGTGAGAAGTTCTCACCTTTGCTTTTATTAGCAATCCATTATCCATCTTGACTTGTTTTCTTCATTCATACCTTTACTGCAGTCCCTCCTCTACCCACTGCCCTCCTCCAGATCGCCAAAATCACCACGCGCGAGCACTGCCGCGTGACGCGCCTCCTCCACGCGTGAGCCCACTGCATCGCCTCCCCCACTGTCAAATCGCCACAGCCACCAACACGAGTCGCGCGCCACCGCGACACACCCCACGCTCCTGCGCCACCCACACGCGCCTCCATCCAATCGAACGCAATCTCCTCGAATCTCGATTCGCCTCGCGCGTTGTCGCCGCACGCACGCGTGAAGCGCTGCCGCCGCTTACCCCATGCTGTCGCATGCCACAGTCGTCGCCTCGCGTCTCCACCCTTCGATCGCCGCCCCTGTAGCCATCGCGCCTACGCGATCGTGGCCTAGCGCGAACGCGCGCCTCCCCCTGTTGACCGCGACTTCGTTTTGGCTGCGGCCATTAATAATATTTTTTTTTTTTTTTTTTTTAACTGCTGCGTTTCAATTTTTGAAGAGAGGGGGGAAAAAGAAGGAAACGACATTGGCCTATATGGTTTCGTTCGAGCATTAAATTTTGAGAGCGTCCATTATTTTCTCTTTTTTTTTCGATTGAATACTGAAGAGAAGAACGTGATTTATCAGAGGGAAGAGGTATGTTGGTCACGATTTTTTTCAGAGAGAACGTGATTTTAGGCGTGAGAAAGGGGATGCTGTTGTTTATTTTAATTTAAATTTAAATTTAAATTAAATTCGTTTCGATACAAATTTCAACGCGTTTACTCACCGTGTGTTCACATATTAACTCCGATCGATACGAAATTTGAAATCCGGTAATAATTCAATATTCCGGACCCAATGGAACTGGTTTCGTCGAATTCCGAGACTGCGCCTCGGACGGCTATTTTAAATATCGATTCGAACGATTAAATTTCAAAACTGAACAATTCACTTTCAATTTCAATTCTGAAGCTTCTATAATCTTCAGTATTATCAATATGAATTTTACAAGCTTTTAAAATATTTTTAATCGGCTTACATTTGAAGATTCAAATTTTTATTCAGTTTCCAATATATTAATTTCTAAAATTTTAATCGTCAAATTCAAAGTTATATTGAAAATTCAATCCAAACCATAAATCAAATATTTAAAATTAATTAAATATTTCCAAATTAAATTATTCAAAATTCTGGGTCGTTACAATCTTTCCCCCTTAAAAGAATTTCGTCCCGAAATTACAAGTTAAGAAGAATGCCTTTATCTCGTCTATTATTTTCGACAATTCAAATAGTTTTATCAACTCACTAGTCTAAATCTTTTTACTAGAGATTTACTATCATTTCAACTAGTTTTTCAACTTCAATTATAGGTTTCAAACAACATTGTTTTACTAACCATTCAAATTTAAATTCAAATTCAAATTTCAAACTTTCAAAATTTTCTCAAAAATTTTCTAACACCCTAAATTTTCGAAAAATTTCGCCAGCGTTTCCTTTGCGCGGCTCGATCGGTACGACTACAAAATGGCACCACGGCCCCTCAGAATCAAAAAGAAAAGAAAAAAACCAAGTGGCTAGAGGAGAAAGTCATCAAATCTCATACTAAAATTGAAATACGTACCTTTTTGTAGAGCAATTCAATTTTATCTTTGAAATCAAAATTTCCATTTCTTTATACACCTGTATAACCTGTATAACTTGCTAGTAGTAGCATCCAAATCCAACATTCAACCCATTTTGCCAATTCTATTGCAAAATTTCGATATATGTTTCTTTATATGTTTTTACTTCAGTATTGAAGTTACATATTAATTTTCATTCAATTTCACGTTTCAATTCAATTCACGACTTCAAATTCATTCTAATTCAATTTTCAATTTAAATTCTATTTGAATTAAACTCTAAATTCTAAATATTGCATTCTATCAATTACTTTTATTTAGTAATTCATATTACTACCTTAAATTAGTTTCTTTTACTAATTTATTTCAATATTTAGATTCATCTCGAATTTACTTAATTGCTCAATTCAATTTTTATTCACATTCCATACTCATATTCCTTCTATTTGAAATGAATAAATTATCAAGTTAGTTTACTTGAATCCAATCCATTTATTTCTTTCCATTACTAATGATAATAATTCAATATCATCACTTCTAACAATCATGCAACCATATACTATAATAATTCATAGAAAATCATTTCTTTTCCATACAAAAATAGTTTTGGGCAAAAATATTTTATTCACCCGATTTAAAAAAACAATTTTATATTCACTAACAAATACGCGCTCATATCTATTATTACGCTGAAACTCATTCTAGAGTACCGCTGACTCTATCTCTAACGAGTAATACCCATCAGAACCATGGTTGTCGCTTAACCAACAGAGCTCTGATACCACATTGTCAGGACACGATTCTTCGTCTTCCGAAAATTCAACATCGACACTCACTTTATCGACTGCCGAGAAATCGAACGACGGAAAACCGAACACTGAGGGTTTTATTTAAGAAAAATTTAGGAAAGAAGAAGAGAAAAGGATAGAAATTAGGGAGGAGAGAAGAAGATAGGAAATTTTAAAAATAGAAAGAAAAAGAGAATAGAGAAAAAGAAAAAAAACAGAAGAAAATAGGACGGGACAGAAAGGAAACAACATATAATAGATAAATGAATAATCTTTAAATAAAGAACTATATCAGTTATTACATTTTATACATTACATTATATCATATCATCAGAGTGTACAACAACATACAACATCCACAAACAGTGCAGCGGAAAAAGAAATACTATATACTAGTAATACGCCATGCCATCCAGCTTGCCTCCAGCAACTCCAGAATATCCAGAATATCCTGATAAACCTAACTCTTAACTGCCCGTGTGGAAATTTGGTGGGCACCCAGAGTTTAGAAAGGAAAACAATAAACTCCGAGTCAGTCATGTGACTGGTGTGAGAACTCAAAACAGTTTATTTAACTTTAAAATCAAAATAGGAATATATTTTTAATCAATTCGCAATGCTTTTAAAAATGAGACTACCATAAGGCCTCCCGCACACACACACATGCAAACGCAGAATCGGAGGAGATTTCTCCTTATGATAGTCAAAGATGCTTGATACGCATTTAAAATAACATTTGATATTATTATTAGTGCATAGTGTATAACAAATTCATTTCGAAAGTAGAATATAAATCTTAGCCAACATAGACATTTCGAACTATGCCTACTATAGCTACCATCCAAACAGTGGTGACCACCATAAGTGAATGGCAGGTTCTACAACTAATACCGTACAAGTTTCGTATTGGGAATTGGATTTCCAACAAATGGTCAGGCCAAGGAACTTCCCATTGCCACTGAGAATGCCTCTGGATGGACATCCCCGAGAACCAAACCGGATCTCTACCAACACAAGGCCGGGTTACTCCTAACTGAGTAACAACTGACCGAATATGCCATCCCCCGGTCCTTTGGGACCTTTATCAACCGAGCGCTCGTAATCAATTCACACAATCATAAAGTGTTTTCAACATGAGTAAGTATCTGGGCTCCATACCATGATACCACCCTTTTCCAGAAGGAAATGTACATACCCTAAGGGGAGCTACAGCAACCCCTAATAACCTTGCTGCATCTTTCCTGTTTTGACCATTTCCGGGATGTGAGGCTCGACGAAGTCACGTCCACAAAAACACACTTTGTACAAAAAGCCGTGCTTTGGGTCAACAAATGATCAACACAATGATCACTAAGATAGACGATCAAATAAATGATCCTATCACAATAATCAACACAATGATCATTTCAGCATCACTCAGCATGTCACATTACCAAACTGGGAATATATCGCTGATAACTTCAACTATATAACCTCTGAACTCGTACGTCTCAGAGAAGGGTGTTAAGCTAAAAGAATAAATTCTTCGCTACCTCAGAAATATATTTGAAAGAAATCGGCTTTATATCTCAACTTGTAATGTCAGACATACAATCCATACAAGTCTGTTCCGGGCTCGAACAGAACCGAAGGCACTTACAAAGAAGTCCTTGCAATCCGAATAATTTCTAATCACGTTCGGATTTCCCATCACTTATGGAGATCTCTATACCGGGGATCAGCCAGTGCAGAGACAATCAACAAGAAACCCTCTCGTTTTCGAAAATATCCGGTCTTCAACACCGGTCTTCGAATGCAATTCATAACGACGTATCACATATTCGGAATGGGTTATACGACCCCATGGTCCTTTCCCGGTTAACCCGAATAGTGAGCGCTTATTTTTAAAAATAAGTGTGACATTCAATTTCAAACAAATTCACAACAAATACCTATTTAAAGGTAAATATCGATAGTCGGTTATTGATCTATCAATAGATATGCCAACATCACCAGAATCCAAATAATTTTCCAAATTATTTAATTCCAAAAATATCTTTAGAAGATATAACTTTCTATATTTCAAAAATAAATCAATATTTATTTTTAAACCTATTTTCCCAATTCCATTTATAAATTCCATATTGAATTTATATTTCCAAAATATTTATGAATATACGATTTCAAATATTCATTTTCAATTTATCTTCAAAAAGATAAATTCTCTAAACTTTCCATTTCTCATGGGAAAAACAATTTCCATACTTATTTATTTTATAAGTAATCCACAAATTTTATTTATTTTCAACCTTGGAAAATATTCCTTATACTCTAATCGAAATTAAGTATATATTTCATTCTTTAAGGAAATCATTCACTTAACCATATTTATTTGGGCCAAAACGAATGTTGCGTAAAACATCGTTACGACAACCCAAAATCACTAGTATAGGGATTCGAAATTAAAATAGATATATAAATCCCAATACTATACAAAAACATTTCCTTTCGGAAATCATCTATTATAACAACAGTGTTATAATCTACCATTTCCTTTTATTTCTCGAAAACATCTATTTCAACAATAAATGTTGAAATCTATGGTTTCGAATCTCAACATATTTTAGAACATCATTAGATCGTTTTAATTCTATTTAAAACATCATATTCCAAATAATTCTTTAACATAATATTCACTATACAAAAATGTGAATATATTATTAATAAATTTCATTCCTTCTATTCCTTTTATTTTAAGGAATTATTCACTGTTTAAAACATGAATATAACTCCATTAATAAATTAGAACAATTTACTTATCAAAATAAGTCGTTTTGAATTTATAAAACAACGTTTATAAATTCCATATTCTATTTATTTTACATCAACTTCCTTTTATAAATTTTCTTTATTAACCTGTCTCAATTCATATCACAATGATATACTAAAAATTCATATTATAAGTCAAATACTTATAATTTATTTATTTACAAAATCATTCCTTTAAACTTCATAAATTTATAATCTTATAACTTATAAGATTCATTCATTTATCCAAAATCATTCCTTTAATAACTTTATAAATTTTATAAACCTACTGCTTATAAAATTCTATTTATAACTTCACTGTTATAATTCTATAATTCCATTTCTATTTATGAAATTTATTTTCAATTTATTTTAACACTTAGAAAAGTTCGTTTTACAAATTCTAATGTTTTTAATTTATAAATATCGATTTATAAATCTTTTAATATAAAACAATTTATATTATTCTTTTGAAACATCTTCAAAGTCTTTCATAATTTCATCACTTTGATTTATAAAATAATCAAATTTCATAAATCCTATTCTTAAACTTTTTATAATAGATTCAAAAATCCCAGTTTAAATTATTTTATCAAATCATTAATCTCATATTCTCAAAAATCACTTTTAACTACATTCCTCAAAATCATAATTTTTTATAACATAAAAATTATAACGTTTATTTATTTGTAATAAATCAATTCCAAAAATATTTTATAAACGTATACTTTCAAAATTGGATCCGATGACGCAACACAGCAAATAGTCCATCACGACTTTCAAACATCATATATCATCCATGATAAACAATCAAATATCACAATATTTAAAAACAATAAATATTTGTGAGGAATCCAGTTGGATCCCTCCAACCTGTTTTCCTGCATCCACAGACATTAGCACAATACCATTCCGTTTCAAGACGGAATATCGCGGTATATGGGATTTTATAAATATATATATATCCGCTTACTAACGGCGCAATAGGGTCTCATCCGCTAAAAGAAAATGCGGGAAATCAATCAACTGCAATATATACATATGCCAATATATATATATATTGCTGTATATATAATATAATACCAATTCCACTTCGAGGTGGAATATCGCGGTATATGTGTGTAATAAATAACCTCCGCTTACTAACGGCGTATAGGGTCTATTCACATCCAATATATATATAACAATCATCGTTCAATCATTCAATCAACACGGTCAAGCAAATTTTAAATCTATCTATTTAAAATTTAAATAAACAATAGAAATTCCTTTTGAGTGAGAAGTTCTCACCTTTGCTTTTATTAGCAATCCATTATCCATCTTGACTTGTTTTCTTCATTCATACCTTTACTGCAGTCCCTCCTCTACCCACTGCCCTCCTCCAGATCGCCAAAATCACCACGCGCGAGCACTGCCGCGTGACGCGCCTCCTCCACGCGTGAGCCCACTGCATCGCCTCCCCCACTGTCAAATCGCCACAGCCACCAACACGAGTCGCGCGCCACCGCGACACACCCCACGCTCCTGCGCCACCCACACGCGCCTCCATCCAATCGAACGCAATCTCCTCGAATCTCGATTCGCCTCGCGCGTTGTCGCCGCACGCACGCGTGAAGCGCTGCCGCCGCTTACCCCATGCTGTCGCATGCCACAGTCGTCGCCTCGCGTCTCCACCCTTCGATCGCCGCCCCTGTAGCCATCGCGCCTACGCGATCGTGGCCTAGCGCGAACGCGCGCCTCCCCCTGTTGACCGCGACTTCGTTTTGGCTGCGGCCATTAATAATATTTTTTTTTTTTTTTTTTTTTTAACTGCTGCGTTTCAATTTTTGAAGAGAGGGGGGAAAAAGAAGGAAACGACATTGGCCTATATGGTTTCGTTCGAGCATTAAATTTTGAGAGCGTCCATTATTTTCTCTTTTTTTTTCGATTGAATACTGAAGAGAAGAACGTGATTTATCAGAGGGAAGAGGTATGTTGGTCACGATTTTTTTCAGAGAGAACGTGATTTTAGGCGTGAGAAAGGGGATGCTGTTGTTTATTTTAATTTAAATTTAAATTTAAATTAAATTCGTTTCGATACAAATTTCAACGCGTTTACTCACCGTGTGTTCACATATTAACTCCGATCGATACGAAATTTGAAATCCGGTAATAATTCAATATTCCGGACCCAATGGAACTGGTTTCGTCGAATTCCGAGACTGCGCCTCGGACGGCTATTTTAAATATCGATTCGAACGATTAAATTTCAAAACTGAACAATTCACTTTCAATTTCAATTCTGAAGCTTCTATAATCTTCAGTATTATCAATATGAATTTTACAAGCTTTTAAAATATTTTTAATCGGCTTACATTTGAAGATTCAAATTTTTATTCAGTTTCCAATATATTAATTTCTAAAATTTTAATCGTCAAATTCAAAGTTATATTGAAAATTCAATCCAAACCATAAATCAAATATTTAAAATTAATTAAATATTTCCAAATTAAATTATTCAAAATTCTGGGTCGTTACAATCTTTCCCCCTTAAAAGAATTTCGTCCCGAAATTACAAGTTAAGAAGAATGCCTTTATCTCGTCTATTATTTTCGACAATTCAAATAGTTTTATCAACTCACTAGTCTAAATCTTTTTACTAGAGATTTACTATCATTTCAACTAGTTTTTCAACTTCAATTATAGGTTTCAAACAACATTGTTTTACTAACCATTCAAATTTAAATTCAAATTCAAATTTCAAACTTTCAAAATTTTCTCAAAAATTTTCTAACACCCTAAATTTTCGAAAAATTTCGCCAGCGTTTCCTTTGCGCGGCTCGATCGGTACGACTACAAAATGGCACCACGGCCCCTCAGAATCAAAAAGAAAAGAAAAAAACCAAGTGGCTAGAGGAGAAAGTCATCAAATCTCATACTAAAATTGAAATACGTACCTTTTTGTAGAGCAATTCAATTTTATCTTTGAAATCAAAATTTCCATTTCTTTATACACCTGTATAACCTGTATAACTTGCTAGTAGTAGCATCCAAATCCAACATTCAACCCATTTTGCCAATTCTATTGCAAAATTTCGATATATGTTTCTTTATATGTTTTTACTTCAGTATTGAAGTTACATATTAATTTTCATTCAATTTCACGTTTCAATTCAATTCACGACTTCAAATTCATTCTAATTCAATTTTCAATTTAAATTCTATTTGAATTAAACTCTAAATTCTAAATATTGCATTCTATCAATTACTTTTATTTAGTAATTCATATTACTACCTTAAATTAGTTTCTTTTACTAATTTATTTCAATATTTAGATTCATCTCGAATTTACTTAATTGCTCAATTCAATTTTTATTCACATTCCATACTCATATTCCTTCTATTTGAAATGAATAAATTATCAAGTTAGTTTACTTGAATCCAATCCATTTATTTCTTTCCATTACTAATGATAATAATTCAATATCATCACTTCTAACAATCATGCAACCATATACTATAATAATTCATAGAAAATCATTTCTTTTCCATACAAAAATAGTTTTGGGCAAAAATATTTTATTCACCCGATTTAAAAAAACAATTTTATATTCACTAACAAATACGCGCTCATATCTATTATTACGCTGAAACTCATTCTAGAGTACCGCTGACTCTATCTCTAACGAGTAATACCCATCAGAACCATGGTTGTCGCTTAACCAACAGAGCTCTGATACCACATTGTCAGGACACGATTCTTCGTCTTCCGAAAATTCAACATCGACACTCACTTTATCGACTGCCGAGAAATCGAACGACGGAAAACCGAACACTGAGGGTTTTATTTAAGAAAAATTTAGGAAAGAAGAAGAGAAAAGGATAGAAATTAGGGAGGAGAGAAGAAGATAGGAAATTTTAAAAATAGAAAGAAAAAGAGAATAGAGAAAAAGAAAAAAAACAGAAGAAAATAGGACGGGACAGAAAGGAAACAACATATAATAGATAAATGAATAATCTTTAAATAAAGAACTATATCAGTTATTACATTTTATACATTACATTATATCATATCATCAGAGTGTACAACAACATACAACATCCACAAACAGTGCAGCGGAAAAAGAAATACTATATACTAGTAATACGCCGTGCCATCCAGCTTGCCTCCAGCAACTCCAGAATATCCAGAATATCCTGATAAACCTAACTCTTAACTGCCCGTGTGGAAATTTGGTGGGCACCCAGAGTTTAGAAAGGAAAACAATAAACTCCGAGTCAGTCATGTGACTGGTGTGAGAACTCAAAACAGTTTATTTAACTTTAAAATCAAAATAGGAATATATTTTTAATCAATTCGCAATGCTTTTAAAAATGAGACTACCATAAGGCCTCCCGCACACACACACATGCAAACGCAGAATCGGAGGAGATTTCTCCTTATGATAGTCAAAGATGCTTGATACGCATTTAAAATAACATTTGATATTATTATTAGTGCATAGTGTATAACAAATTCATTTCGAAAGTAGAATATAAATCTTAGCCAACATAGACATTTCGAACTATGCCTACTATAGCTACCATCCAAACAGTGGTGACCACCATAAGTGAATGGCAGGTTCTACAACTAATACCGTACAAGTTTCGTATTGGGAATTGGATTTCCAACAAATGGTCAGGCCAAGGAACTTCCCATTGCCACTGAGAATGCCTCTGGATGGACATCCCCGAGAACCAAACCGGATCTCTACCAACACAAGGCCGGGTTACTCCTAACTGAGTAACAACTGACCGAATATGCCATCCCCCGGTCCTTTGGGACCTTTATCAACCGAGCGCTCGTAATCAATTCACACAATCATAAAGTGTTTTCAACATGAGTAAGTATCTGGGCTCCATACCATGATACCACCCTTTTCCAGAAGGAAATGTACATACCCTAAGGGGAGCTACAGCAACCCCTAATAACCTTGCTGCATCTTTCCTGTTTTGACCATTTCCGGGATGTGAGGCTCGACGAAGTCACGTCCACAAAAACACACTTTGTACAAAAAGCCGTGCTTTGGGTCAACAAATGATCAACACAATGATCACTAAGATAGACGATCAAATAAATGATCCTATCACAATAATCAACACAATGATCATTTCAGCATCACTCAGCATGTCACATTACCAAACTGGGAATATATCGCTGATAACTTCAACTATATAACCTCTGAACTCGTACGTCTCAGAGAAGGGTGTTAAGCTAAAAGAATAAATTCTTCGCCACCTCAGAAATATATTTGAAAGAAATCGGCTTTATATCTCAACTTGTAATGTCAGACATACAATCCATACAAGTCTGTTCCGGGCTCGAACAGAACCGAAGGCACTTACAAAGAAGTCCTTGCAATCCGAATAATTTCTAATCACGTTCGGATTTCCCATCACTTATGCAGATCTCTATACCGGGGATCAGCCAGTGCAGAGACAATCAACAAGAAACCCTCTCGTTTTCGAAAATATCCGGTCTTCAACACCGGTCTTCGAATGCAATTCATAACGACGTATCACATATTTGGAATGGGTTATACGACCCCATGGTCCTTTCCCGGTTAACCCGAATAGTGAGCGCTTATTTTTAAAAATAAGTGTGACATTCAATTTCAAACAAATTCACAACAAATACCTATTTAAAGGTAAATATCGATAGTCGGTTATTGATCTATCAATAGATATGCCAACATCACCAGAATCCAAATAATTTTCCAAATTATTTAATTCCAAAAATATCTTTAGAAGATATAACTTTCTATATTTCAAAAATAAATCAATATTTATTTTTAAACCTATTTTCCCAATTCCATTTATAAATTCCATATTGAATTTATATTTCCAAAATATTTATGAATATACGATTTCAAATATTCATTTTCAATTTATCTTCAAAAAGATAAATTCTCTAAACTTTCCATTTCTCATGGGAAAAACAATTTCCATACTTATTTATTTTATAAGTAATCCACAAATTTTATTTATTTTCAACCTTGGAAAATATTCCTTATACTCTAATCGAAATTAAGTATATATTTCATTCTTTAAGGAAATCATTCACTTAACCATATTTATTTGGGCCAAAACGAATGTTGCGTAAAACATCGTTACGACAACCCAAAATCACTAGTATAGGGATTCGAAATTAAAATAGATATATAAATCCCAATACTATACAAAAACATTTCCTTTCGGAAATCATCTATTATAACAACAGTGTTATAATCTACCATTTCCTTTTATTTCTCGAAAACATCTATTTCAACAATAAATGTTGAAATCTATGGTTTCGAATCTCAACATATTTTAGAACATCATTAGATCGTTTTAATTCTATTTAAAACATCATATTCCAAATAATTCTTTAACATAATATTCACTATACAAAAATGTGAATATATTATTAATAAATTTCATTCCTTCTATTCCTTTTATTTTAAGGAATTATTCACTGTTTAAAACATGAATATAACTCCATTAATAAATTAGAACAATTTACTTATCAAAATAAGTCGTTTTGAATTTATAAAACAACGTTTATAAATTCCATATTCTATTTATTTTACATCAACTTCCTTTTATAAATTTTCTTTATTAACCTGTCTCAATTCATATCACAATGATATACTAAAAATTCATATTATAAGTCAAATACTTATAATTTATTTATTTACAAAATCATTCCTTTAAACTTCATAAATTTATAATCTTATAACTTATAAGATTCATTCATTTATCCAAAATCATTCCTTTAATAACTTTATAAATTTTATAAACCTACTGCTTATAAAATTCTATTTATAACTTCACTGTTATAATTCTATAATTCCATTTCTATTTATGAAATTTATTTTCAATTTATTTTAACACTTAGAAAAGTTCGTTTTACAAATTCTAATGTTTTTAATTTATAAATATCGATTTATAAATCTTTTAATATAAAACAATTTATATTATTCTTTTGAAACATCTTCAAAGTCTTTCATAATTTCATCACTTTGATTTATAAAATAATCAAATTTCATAAATCCTATTCTTAAACTTTTTATAATAGATTCAAAAATCCCAGTTTAAATTATTTTATCAAATCATTAATCTCATATTCTCAAAAATCACTTTTAACTACATTCCTCAAAATCATAATTTTTTATAACATAAAAATTATAACGTTTATTTATTTGTAATAAATCAATTCCAAAAATATTTTATAAACGTATACTTTCAAAATTGGATCCGATGACGCAACACAGCAAATAGTCCATCACGACTTTCAAACATCATATATCATCCATGATAAACAATCAAATATCACAATATTTAAAAACAATAAATATTTGTGAGGAATCCAGTTGGATCCCTCCAACCTGTTTTCCTGCATCCACAGACATTAGCACAATACCATTCCGTTTCAAGACGGAATATCGCGGTATATGGGATTTTATAAATATATATATATATCCGCTTACTAACGGCGCAATAGGGTCTCATCCGCTAAAAGAAAATGCGGGAAATCAATCAACTGCAATATATACATATGCCAATATATATATATTGCTGTATATATAATATAATACCAATTCCACTTCGAGGTGGAATATCGCGGTATATGTGTGTAATAAATAACCTCCGCTTACTAACGGCGTATAGGGTCTATTCACATCCAATATATATATAACAATCATCGTTCAATCATTCAATCAACACAGTCAAGCAAATTTTAAATCTATCTATTTAAAATTTAAATAAACAATAGAAATTCCTTTTGAGTGAGAAGTTCTCACCTTTGCTTTTATTAGCAATCCATTATCCATCTTGACTTGTTTTCTTCATTCATACCTTTACTGCAGTCCCTCCTCTACCCACTGCCCTCCTCCAGATCGCCAAAATCACCACGCGCGAGCACTGCCGCGTGACGCGCCTCCTCCACGCGTGAGCCCACTGCATCGCCTCCCCCACTGTCAAATCGCCACAGCCACCAACACGAGTCGCGCGCCACCGCGACACACCCCACGCTCCTGCGCCACCCACACGCGCCTCCATCCAATCGAACGCAATCTCCTCGAATCTCGATTCGCCTCGCGCGTTGTCGCCGCGCGCACGCGTGAAGCGCTGCCGCCGCTTACCCCATGCTGTCGCATGCCACAGTCGTCGCATGCCACTCCACCCTTCGATCGCCGCCCCTGTAGCCATCGCGCCTACGCGATCGTGGCCTAGCGCGAACGCGTGCCTCCCCCTGTTGACCGCGACTTCGTTTTGGCTGCGGCCATTAATAATAATTTATTTTTTTTTTTATTTTTTTTTTATTTTTTTTTAACTGCTGCGTTTCAATTTTTGAAGAGAGGGGGGAAAAAGAAGGAAACGACATCGGCCTATATAGTTTCGTTCGAGCATTAAATTTTGAGAGCGGCCATTATTTTCTCTTTTTTTTTCGATTGAATACTGAAGAGAAGAACGTGATTTATCAGAGGGAAGAGGTATGTTGGTCACGATTTTTTTCAGAGAGAACGTGATTTTAGGCGTGAGAAAGGGGATGCTGTTGTTTATTTTAATTTAAATTTAAATTTAAATTAAATTCGTTTCGATACAAATTTCAACGCGTTTACTCACCGTGTGTTCACATATTAACTCCGATCGATACGAAATTTGAAATCCGGTAATAATTCAATATTCCGGACCCAATGGAACTGGTTTCGTCGAATTCCGAGACTGCGCCTCGGACGGCTATTTTAAATATCGATTCGAACGATTAAATTTCAAAACTGAACAATTCACTTTCAATTTCAATTCTGAAGCTTCTATAATCTTCAGTATTATCAATATGAATTTTACAAGCTTTTAAAATATTTTTAATCGGCTTACATTTGAAGATTCAAATTTTTATTCAGTTTCCAATATATTAATTTCTAAAATTTTAATCGTCAAATTCAAAGTTATATTGAAAATTCAATCCAAACCATAAATCAAATATTTAAAATTAATTAAATATTTCCAAATTAAATTATTCAAAATTCTGGGTCGTTACAGTTTATAAAGTTAAAGCTGAAATAAATTAAATTATTAGTAAGTTAAATTTGTTAATTAATAATTAATTCAAATATTAATAAAAATCACATAATATTTATTCTAGGTTTGAAATCCGAAAAGAAACAAGCTGTTCAGGGATGGACTGCGAAGGTGAGTTAATCTCACTCAGTTTAAATTTAAATGATTAAATTTAAATAATTGCTTGAATGGTTTAATTGATTGATGTGCTTTAGTCTGGTATATTTTGGAATGGATATTATGTTATGTTAACATCTGTGGATGCAGGGAAACAGGTTGGAGGGATCCAACTGGACCCTCACATTTATTTAAATTATTCAATATTCTCTGTTTTGATTATTTGGTATCCTATGATGAGCTATATTGGGATATTGAATGTATGGATTGATTGTATATTCGGGTAATGAATTACCAAAATATATGAATTGGATTGTTGAAAGGAAGTAAATTTGTAAGCGAAATATTTATAGAAAGTTTGAATAAATTAAGAATGAATTGAAAGGGAATAGAATTAATATGAAAATAATAATAACTTCGAGTATGAAGAGAAATGTAATTTTTGATAAAATGAAATTGATGAATTGTAAATTTAAGCTATATCAATTAAAGAAATAAATAATTATTTTAAATTTAGGATTTAAATTATTTAAGAAAAATAAAGAAGGAATTGGGAATAACCTGAAATTTGTATATTTCAGCTAAAGGATTTAAAAATCAAACTGAAAATAATAATTAAGTCCATAATTAATTGAATTTCAAAATGAACTGATAAGTAAAGAAATTTATTTCAAAGGAAATAAATTGGAAATCAATTTTGGGAATTTGATTTAAGTGATTGAAGTTGGAATTCTCCCTGGATAATCAAGTACGTTTTCGAAGTAAATTTTTAAATATAAGTTAAAAGATTAAAGGTTGTTTAAAAAGAAAGTGTGGAAAATTTCTTATTTCTAATATTTAAGTTCTTAAGTAAGTATTCCTCTTTATCTATTATAGTAGTATTATGTTTTTAAAAGTATAAATCTGGTTTTATATTTATTAAGTAACTTTATTTTCAAAAATTTATATAGTATGTATTTTTAACAAATTATCAAAGTAGTTTTTAACTTAAATGTTTTAAAATATAAATATATATTTCAAAGTAAAGTGTTTTAAATTACTATTTTTTAAAATCTAGTTTGTGCTTGGTAATTTAAGAGGAGATGAAAATTTTGGGAAAGTTTTATTCTGAAAGGAAGATGGTTTTGAAACTATTTTCAAAGGATTGGAAATAGAAATATATCTTGTGAAGATATTTTTGGAGATTAATAAATAATTTGGAAAAAAATTATTTATTGGTTGATGGTTGTTGTGTGAATATTAATTGATAGTTAAATAACCGACTATCAATATTGGACAATGCGTTGATCGTTTCGAAGAGACCAGGATCGAGATTAATTTCTCGAAAACCACTTCGATCCGGTTTGTACGATTCGTGTAAACGATTTCGGATTCGAAGATGGAGAAGTGAAGTGTAAGGGCTAGTCGCTACTAATCCTGAGGATATTTCCAAAATGGATGCAGTAGGAATAGTGCTTTCGGTTCCGTTCGAACCCGGGACGAACTTGTATGGATGAATGCTTGCGAAACATCGTCAGGTGGGCGATGGGCATTCTAAGTGAAACGTTCTAAAAGGTAACGCTTAGCCTCAAGCCTCATCAAATGGGAATGACTGAAAATCAGGGGATATGCAGCAAGGTTAGGTGGGTCATGTCCAAGCAGGACAAGATAATTCCCCTGTCTAGATGTCCCTTTTTATATTTCGGCTTAGTGGGTGGTTGGTCGCGCCAACCACGGGGTTTATCTTGTTCGGGACTGTTCAGTAAGGAATGGTTCCGGCCTTGTGTTGCGGGGGATGAAGGGAGTAATCCTCGGTATGGTGATCTAGGCCCCGTACTGTGACAGGTGGTACCCCAGTGCCTAGTCATTGTTGGAAATCCATTTTCCCTACGAGCCTTGTACGAGTTTTGTTTGTATTACCCACTTTGGTGGCTAGTAGCTGGAATTTAATCATGTAACAATTTTGGCTATTTTATAAGTATTTGTATATAGACCCTATTATAATATCAGAGGATTTCTATAAAAATTGTTTTAGCTATCGTAAGGTAAAAACCCGACATGTTTATTTGTGGCGTGGTCTTACGAGATGCTTTTGTTTTCAAAGGATTTTTGAAACTTTAAAATCAATTGGGTGTGATTTTCTCACGCCGGTATTCCAGACTGACTCGGGTGTTATTTAACTATAATGCTCGGGTCAGACTGAGTATTATAGGATACAGGGTATGATGCTGTGGAGCTCAGGAGATGAGCTGGATGACGATACGTATTCTCGTACTTGTATATATATTTTTCCGCTGTTGAGTTGATGTGTATCCATTGTTTGTTATTGATGTGAGCTGTGATTGATGTACTCAGATGATGTAATATATGTAAACTGATATATTTGATTTTGAGTAAAGAGTATTTATTATCTATTATATTTTACTCTGCTGCGATGGTCAGATTCTGATGTTGATTTTGTTTTCTCTTCTTCTACCTCTTCTTCTTAAATCCAAATGGTTCGTATTTCTGTGCAACTTGAGTTGATTGTTGTAGAATAGTGTTGATTCAAGGGGTACGGATTTGCGGGACGTTACACTTTCAATTTCTCAAGCATGGAAACAATCTTAGAAGTCTTATCCTTCTTCAACACTACCTCTATCTTCATCTTCCAAGTTCCGAAATTCCTTTTTACGTCAAAACGTGTAACAACATAATTAACAATAGACCTATCAATATATTTTCCAAAGGCCGCCATTAATATCCAAACAGAAAAAAAACACTGGCTGTGATACCAAACTGTAGTAAAAAATGTAGGGAATGATTTATCACTAATTTGCGAAAGCAGAATCTAGTTTTTTCCATTTGAATATCAATGCAAGTTCAAAATCAATTATGTTATCACATAAGATCAAATAACAGAAAGAAAAGACACAGAAGATTTAACGTGGTTCGGATTTATAGAGATCCAACAACCCATTTATTCCATTCAACGGTCACCAGATATTACAGGTCAAATCAATGATAGAGAATTACAAGATGTGGAGTTTCTCTCTAATCAATCACTCAATTGAAGAATTAAAATTTAGGGCGTTCAAAATAGTAAACCCCTAAATTGGATGAGCTGGGGTTTCTATTAATTACAATGATTGAAAACTTAATTTCTTATCATCCTTTTTTAGGAAAAAGATTAGAAGGCTAATATATAGAAGTCTAATTACTCTAGTACATCGGATCACATAAAAAAACCTACACCATCAATAGATGACAAACTTGCCCCAAAATGATGAAACTGTCCTCAAAAAATCAAATCAGTTGAAACCCAGAAAAACGTCGCTACAAGAACTCAAACGTCTGAATCCCTAAGTCAAACTTCTGATTGTTCAAAGCTAATTTGTTTTGAAATCTACAAAAAGTCAGACGTTTGATTGTTTGAAACCACATGAATTCTGATGTCACACTAGCCACGTTTCGATATTCAGCCTCAATACTTGATCTAGAAATGGTTGACTGCTTCTTTGAACACAAGACACTATATTTCTCCAAAGATATACACAATATCCACTAGTTGAATGTCTATCATCCATCAGGAACCTAATCTACATCTGCAAAGGCACTGATATATAATTTTTTATTTACATGAAGCTTTATTCCATAGTCAAGTATTTATGTTAGATATCTTAATATCCTCTTCACAGCCTTCTAATGCTCGGTTAGTGGTCTCCGCATAAACTGGCATACTTTGTTAACACTAAATGATATTTTAGATTTTGTGATGGTAATGTATTTTATAGCCCCTACTATGCTCCTGACCTGATGTGAATATCCACTGGGTCACCTACAGATAAATGAAGTTGACCATTGGAGTAGGTAAAGCCTTTTTCCTTATCCATATTTGATCTTTTGAGTACTGTTTGTATATAATTTCATTTTCGAAGATGCAGTGCACCATCTTCTAACTACTTCACTTCAATGCCTTGGAAGAAGTTCAATTTTCCATGATCTTTCAGTTTAAATTGATTATATATATATATATATATATATATATATAGCGCTAACTTGTCCACTTCTACCTTGCTGCTTCCAATTATAATGAAATCATCCACATACACTAATACATATATTATGAAACTGCTACTCTTTCTAATTAACAATGAATTATGAAACTGCTTCCAATTATAAGCCTCTTTAATCTTCTCAAACCACATTCTGGGTGCTTGTTTCACCCATAAATGGCTTTGTTTAATTTTCACACTATTTTCTTCCCACATTGCATATTTTCAAATCCATTTGGCTGCTATATGTATAACTCCTCATGTAAGTCTCCATTCAAGAAGGCATTATGAACATCTAACTACCTAATATGTCAACATTTGTGTAAAGTAATAGTCAACATTACTCTGATAGTTGTAGGCTTCACCACATGAAAGAATATCTCATTGAAATCGAAACTGTACTGTTGAGTATAATCCTTTGCCACTAATCTTTCCTTATGCTTTTCAACTACTTCATCTACATTTCTTTTTAGCCTATAAGTCCACCTACATCCCACTGGTGACTTAGTCTTGGGCAATGCAACTAAACTCTATGTGTTATTTCTTATCAAGGCTTGATATTCCTCCTCCATTGCTTTTCTCCACTCTATGTATTTTACTGCTTGTTCATAGATTTCAGGTTCCTTTTGTGAATTAATTGCAGAACATACTTTTGGCTTGAAAATTCCTCTTTTTGCCCTAGTTATCATATGATGTCCTGGCTAATGTTCTTTTTCACTTGATTGTGTGTCTTCATGTTCAATGGTTGTCTAATGAGTATCAAGTGAAGGAAAGATGTCAGTCGTGGATTGAGCTTCTTCAACGCCTTCTACATTATCATTTCTTGTATTGTCATTCTCAGTGCTACTTGATATTGAGGTTTCACTACTGTGATTATCGCTCCTTTCTGAGACAGGTGTTATATGCTGTTTATTTTCTCTAGTGACTATTGGTATATATGGCAATGACCTTTGTGGATTGTAAGTATTGCTTGTACTCTTCATTTCATTATTGGCAAAGGGAAACACCTTTTCATCGAACACTACATGCTAGTTACGATAATCTTACCATCACTAATCAAGCACCTATATCCCTTCTGATTGAATCCATAGCCCAGAACAAGGTGATGATCTATAACTAAGTTTATTTGTGTTATGTGGTCTCAACAAAGGAAAGCATAGACAACCAAATACTTTTATCTCTTATAATCTGGTTTTGCTCCAAAAAGAGCTTCTGATGGGCTTGTGTGCTTAAGCACTCTTGACGGTAAGAGACTGACATGATATGCAACAGTGGAAAATGCTTCTGGCCAGAATTTCAAGGGCAGTGATCCTTTTGCTAACAATGTTAACCCTGATTAACAAGATGTCTATGTTTTCTCTTTACTATCTATTTTACTATGAGGTTATGGATAGGTGCATCTATGAATTGTTCCTTTTGCATCAAAGATCTCTCTTAATGGTTTGGACTCTGATCCTCCAACAGTTTGAAACGTTCTAATTTAGCGTCAAGTTGTCTTTCTACTTGAGTAATAAAATGTTTTACTAGTTCATATGTTTCAGATTTTTGCCTCAAGAAATATATTCGAATATATCTTTTATATGCATCCACAAATGTGATGTAACATCTGAATCCATAATCTAAAGTTATGGGTTCAGGACCCCATAAATCACATTCTACAAGTTCAAGGGTTTATTATATAGGGTTTTTGAAAAATTGGAAGATAATTTATGGCTTTTTCCCACCTGACATTGGCTACAGATATATGGCAATACAATGCCTTTACAAGATACATTGATTGTATTCAAACATCTTTCATTACACTTACATTTGGATGACCCAATTTCATATGCCAAATATCAAATTCATTTTCAAATTTACTTTCAGTTACATTGCAACATTGTGCTTCACTATCAAAATATGCTTCATATTTTAGATGAAATCTGTACAACCCATCACACTGCCTTCCCTATAATAATATTTCTTTATTTATATTATCCTTAACCAAGCATATTTCAGGATAAAACTCAAAAAATACTCCATTATCTCTACCAAATTGTGACACACTGATAAGATTTTTTTTCCGATTTATGGTGCTCTTATAAATTCTTCAAGAG
The DNA here is from genome assembly GCA_030765085.1 of Allium cepa. NCBI lineage: Eukaryota > Viridiplantae > Streptophyta > Magnoliopsida > Asparagales > Amaryllidaceae > Allium > Allium cepa. The sequence goes on along the minus strand of CM060929.1, from coordinate 381,868,172 downwards.
CAGTGATCTATCATTTCTGCATGAGTTAATGCTAGCATGTCCTATATGTGTTATATTCAGTGGAGTACCACTTCCTATATTTATTAAGTTCTTACCTTCATATGTTGCTCCTCCCATATTCAAATTTTGCACAGTGTTGGTAACATTGTTTGTGGCATCTGAAATTGGATACCATGCCTCATCTTGAATGTCCTCATCTCTGGCTAACTCAACCTGATTGACCAAACAAGATTTAGATCCTCTGGAACTGCTTTCAGGTTCTGCATTTAGTTAACATGGATTAGCATTAAAGGAATGATCTCTCCGGTTTCCTTGTTTTAATTAATCTGCTGGCTGTTTGTGAAATTCGAACCAAATCTAAAATACCACCTTAGTGCCGTGTGGCCAAACCTCTCACATGTCTACCATCTTACACAACTTACAAAATGCATTCAGTTAATCTCTTCCTCTTGATTTCCCATACATGTTACCTCTACCATAAAAATGATCGCATTTGAAATTTTGTATGCCTCTTCCACCATTGACTGGAACTTCTGATTTATTGATGTAGTGTATATTCTTGGCTCTAGAATTTGATGCATAGTTGATTGAGAATTCTTGATTAGAAGTGGTCTTATGCTCTAGTCTGCCCTCGTGTGCAAGAAATGTGGAAATCACATATTATGAGGTGGGTGATGTTTCTTTAGATGAGATAATAGCCACCGCGGCTTGATAATCACTATCTAGTCCGTTTAAGATGGTAAGGATATGTTAAATTTCTATCACTATGGTCAGAAGATTCAAGCAAACCACATAGATTCTTGACCTTGTTCAGGTACTCTTTGATAGTTAGATTTTCTTCTTGATATTCTGCAATTCTCTTTTGTAATGCATGATTCTTAGAGCTGACTATGAACTAAAAATTTGATGAATTGTTGTCTAGACTTCATATGCTATTTTTCATCCAATGACGTATGAAAGAAGATTGGTACTAATAGAAGATAAGAGCCATGAACACAGCAGGCTATCTTATCTTTGATGGGTCACAAATTCAGGGTTGATGATAAGCTTTCCTCCATGATCGAATGTGAATTGAGGTGCCACTTGTGCAGTGATATCAATAAAGTTCTGTAATCCATATCCTTTAATGGTTGTTTCCTTGGCTCGATGAACTGACTCTTGATTGTGGATCACTATCTTTAGACATTGCTCTAATATTGCTGATTTGTAAATCTTGATTGACGGATGTTGGTGATTTGTGATTTGGTGGTGATTTGGGATTTGAATTATGGTTTGATGTAAATCATGAATTTGATAGAAGGAGGTTTGCTGAATCTTAGATCTTGAGAAGGAATGTCGTGAGGCTTTGGACTCCGATACCAAGTTAAAGAAACTGATTTGTTGATAATAGTGAGGAAGATGTTGATTAGGATTGAAGAAAGAAAAGATTCGTTCAACTGATGAAGAGAGATTACAGCCTATACAAACACATACATACATACATACACGTATTGACACTGAAACGTCGTGCACATGTGAACACTCACACACATTGACATTGATCCTTACATAATACTAATACTTACACAATATAATCAGTTGCAAACTCATTTTAACACTCAATACAGCATCACCTGATTACATTAATCAAATATAAACATCATCTAATTTTTATTATGTAAATGGTCATGGAAAATGGTTAACAACGATTTAATATGGAAAACTTGAACTATAAAGAAATATTATAGTGGTAACTTCATGGTGGGGACTGCCATCCCTACTTACTGTTCAAAGTTCTAGAAATCAGTTTTGAAGATGCAATAGTTTTTTAACATTGGTTTGAGGTGGAATGTTAGAAATGGTAAAAATGTATTGTTTTGGCATTATACATGATTTATTGATATACCCTTGAAGCACTATCTCCCAAATTTATTCAGAATATCACTTAATCGGGATGTTAAAACTAATGATTTATATACTGTTATGGAAATACAGTTTAAGTGGAATATGTTGTTTAACAGAATTCTAGAAGGGGGTTGATTATTCGATACAAGTTGATTGGAATACTGGATAAGGTAACTTTAGATTATGGTAGAGATGAAGCGGTATGGTGTTTAGAATCAAAGAAGAATTTTACAATACATTCAGTTTGTAGAAATTTAAACTTTAGTGGGACAAGAGTGAATTATCATAAAGCTGTTAGGAATTTTACGGGATCACTACACAATTAGATTTAGAAGAGAAAGTAGTGAAGAAAGCAAACAAAAAATTTCCCAAAAACAAAAATACTTTTATTGATTCAACCAAGAAAAGATAAAAAGAAACCTAAAATTGAAAAGAAATTTTAATCTCAAACGCCCTACAAAATACACTTTTTCCACACATCTTATGAACCCTAAACATATTTATAATAGACTTGACAAAATATCTTATTTAAGAAGCTTTTGAATACCTCCATAAACCTTTTCCAGGTAGATAATTTGTTGTCTTCTCTAATGTAATAAAAGAAGCTACTAATCATTCTACCAAATACACAAAATTTCTAAAAGATGCAATTAATCACATTCCAAATACCAGATCTATAAAAATAGGCAATGAATTTGAGTCATAATTCCACATAGACTCAAATATCTCCTAGATCTACTTAAATATAAAATATTGTATCATCAAAATCTAACAATCTCCACCTTGATACAATATTCCATAAATGTCATCCATGCTTCTCTTAAAACCTCAAACTCCAAACAATATATCCAAGGAAACAAATATCTCCACCATAAAGCTAAACCTCTTTCCAAACTATGCATACCCGCAAATCGAACATGCACATTATCAATAGATCAGAATTGCTTGTAATACCACAAAGACCTTCAAGTAGGCTTTGTGGTTTTCCGTTATTAGCTACACCTTGATTCAGATAGACTTGTCTCTCCAACTTCATTTGTATAAGATTTTGCAATCTTTAAGGTGTTTTCAAGCAATGAATAAATATTATTGTTTTTCCTCTTTGCACGCAGCACCTCACTGTTACCCTTCCAAACCCTAGTTACTCCACCTCGAGTCGAGAAGCTATAACATTTCCCTTCCAATTGTCCAACAGAGACAAGATTTCTTTTAATTTGTGGGATATGCCTAACCCCTATAAGCGTCACCAAACTTCCAGTATCCATCTTCAACCTGACAGAAATTATGCCTTGAACATGTAGATCTCCACCATTAGCGGACTCCACCTTGCACGCTTCCTCCTTATAATCAGTGAATGTTTCTCTTTGATTGCAAATGTGGAAACATGCACCAAAATCTAGCACGCACTCTCCTCCTCTACTCATATCAACACAAAGAACATCATTCCTAATATCAAAGTTTATCTCCTCATCACGGTCTACCTCCAACTTATTTTTGCTTCCTTCTCAAGTTTTCATCCTCTTTTTATCTTCCTTTAATTTATTGCAAAATTTCAGCTGATAGCCTGGTTTTTCGCAGTAATAACAAATGAAGTCTCGATCCATATTTGGTTTGAATGAGCGTTTTTCTCTCTTTACAAGGTGGACCTCTGCCAATGGATTTGTAGTTTCTTTTTCTTCGATGGCCTTTCCTACTAATGAATTTATCATCTGCATCTCCTCACTAAGAAGGTTTCTAATTACGGTCTCCATGGAAACGACACCACTAGAATTTGAATTGTTCAACGCGACTACTAGAGTTTTTCAACTTTCAGGCAATGAGCTCATTAATTTAAAGTTTGAGTTTCGTTATCAACTTTGAAGCTTACCTCCGCCAATTGGTTCACAATTGCTTGAAAGTTATTGAAATGTTCACTAATCGATTTGTCTTCCTTTAATTTTAGATTGACCAACTTTCTCATTAGAAATGTCATATTCGTCGTAGAATTTTTTGCGTAAATCCTTCCAATTTCTTTCATATTCCAAAAGAAGAAGTTGCACAAGCAATAATATAAAACACAGAATTCTCCATAAAACACCAAATTGCCGCAGCTATCTTCTTATCCAAAATTTCCCACATTGCCTCGGTTATTCCGTTTGGTTTTTTCCCTTTGTTTTCCAATGGTTGGTGAAGATCATTAAGATATAAATAATCTTACATCTTCGCCTTCTACAACCCCAGTTCCTTCCATTAAGCTTATTCAACATTTATCTTCTCCATAGCCAAAAACTCTTTCAAAAATTTGTATAGTTGGCTCTAATACCAACTGTTATGAATTTTCCACGATCACTACACAATTAGATTTAGAAGAGAAAGTAGTGAAGAAAGCAAATAAAAAATATTTCACCAAAAACAAAAAAACTTTTATTGATTCAACCAAGAAAAGACAAAAGAGACTTAAAATTGAGAAAAAATCTCAATCTCAAACACCCTACAAAATACACTTTTTCACAGATCTTATGAACCCTAAAGATGTCTATTTATAATAGACTTGATAAAATATCTTATTTAATAAGCTTTTGAATACCTCGTATAAATCTTTTCCAGATAGATAATTTGTTGCCTGTCTAATGCAATAAAAGAGGCAACTAATCACTTTAACAAATATACAAAATATCTAAAAGACGCAATTAATCACATTTCAAAATATTTCAGATCTATAAAATAGACAATAAATTTGAGTCATAATTTCACATAGACTCAAATATCTTCAAGATCTACTCAAATATAAAATATTTTATCACTAAAATCTAACAAAAGCTTTATGGAAAACTCATGTTCCACCAAAAGCTAAGCTTCATATGTGGTTAGTGGTCAATGGGGAACTGAATACTTCAATGTTGAAGCATATGAATATTAAGATTTTTTTGGTGATACAATATTTCCAAAATTAATAGATTTTGGAGATATTCTCGGTATTTAGTTACCCGTTCTGTGCATGAAGGAAATGGAAAGAGAAATTAAAGAGATAGGGATGTGGAGATATTTGTCATATATATTTGATTGCCATATTTTATAAAAGGAATCAAATAGGGAAATAATTGATTGATGGAGAAAATGGAATATTATCAATCAATTACATGGCAAGGCAATTAATGGGAATATTATTATTCCATGAATTGATTTATTTACATAAATCAATTGCTTCATCCCTAAGTAACTTTTCTCTATATATAAAGAGAGGTATAGAGAATGTTAAGACATCAGATATGAGATAACAATCTCTTGTTTATTTTTCTTCATTTCTTTACTCTGTAATCTCTTCAAATAGTAATAAATCTCTTCCCCATTAAAGTGGACGTACACTATCTCGCGATGGTGGAACCACTATAAATCTGTGTGTTCTCTCTTGTCTCTATATTTTTTTTTCTGTGATCTATAACTATCTGTTTGTTCTATCACGCCAAATTGCAAGATCCTATTTTTCTGCTGAGAGGGATTGATCACCCCTCCCCCTTACAACTGGTATCAGAGCTAGATTCGCAAAGAAGGTGTTTGGTAGAATGGCAGGAGGAGATGAAAATAGTACAAATAGTACTTTAGCGCCAGTAGTTGCTCCATACGTCAGAGGCTCCTATGTGGCTTCAGGATCACAGTTGACGATAGAGAAGTGGAATGGTGAAGGAGATTTTGAAAAAGGGCAATGGATGATGAAAACAGTTTTGAGGAGAAATCGCGTTCATCGAGTAGTATTTGATACAGAGACATTGCCTGCTGATATTTCATCAGTGGAATTAGAAGAGATGGAAGAATGAGCCTTTACTACTCTCCAGCTTGCTATGGGAAAGAATGTAATTTCTGAAATCAGTCAGGAAACCACAGCCAAAGGCATTTGGAAGAAGTTGGAGGACCTCTACATGAAGAAATCCCTAACTAACCGTCTGATCCTATTGAAGACTTTTTTCACTTATAAAATGAAGGAAGGTTCTTCAATTAAAACACACCTAAGTGTGTTTGATGACCTGTTGATGAAGATGAAGTCTGTTGAGTTGAAAGTTGATGAAGAACAGAAAGCAATGATTCTGTTGTGTTCGCTTCCAGAACGATACACTGGTTTCGCTAACAGCCTTATCTATGGTAGAGATACATTGACATTAGATGATGTGAAGACAGGTTTGCTCAGTGAGGAGTTGAGAGATCAGATGAAAGAGTTTGGTGTTGGTGATAGTAGTGGAGGAAGTAATAGTAGTTCAGGTTTATTTGTTGAGAGAGGTAGAGCAGAGAAGAAAGTGAAGAATTACAGGGGGCGTTCCAATTCTAGGAAGCCTCATTGGCGGAGCAAGTCAAGAGATGGAAGGTGTCATCATTGTAAGAAATCAGACCATTGGAAAAGAGACTGCCCAGATCTGGAGAAGAAGACTGAAGGTTCTTCATCTATTGCGATGGAGAAAGATGATAGCGATTTATTGACAGCGGTTGTATCAGATGTTGCAGACCACTGTGTATTAGATTCTGGAGCATCATTTCACATGACTCCTAATAAGGATTATTTTTCTTCCTTTGATGCTAAAGAAGGAAGTTCCATCCTTATGGGAAACGATGCTACATGTAAGTCTATGGGAGTTGGTTCAGTTCGCATTCGCATGTATGATGGGATTTTTCGCACACTTTCAGATGTTCGCTATGTTCCTGGTCTTCGAAAGTCATTGATATCATTAGGCCAATTGGCATCATTGGGATGCAAGATAACCATTGTCAAAGATGGTTTGAGAGTTTCTAGAGAGGCACTTGTATTGATGAAGGGTGTTATGGTAAGAAATCTGTATTTGCTGATGGGTACCACTGTTCATGGAGAATTATGTGTTGGAGTTGATAGTTCTAAAAGTTTAGATGCTACCAAGCTTTGGCATATGAGATTAGGTCATACTTCGGAGAAGAACTTAGAGTTGCTTCGTAAGAAGAAAAAGATCAAGGGAGAAATCTTCAACAAGTTGAACTTTTGCAAGGAGTGTGTATTGGCAAAGCAAACCAGAGTTTCTTTTGGTGACGGTATGCATACTTCTAAGAGTGTACTTGATTATGTACATTCAGATGTTTGGGGGCCATACCCTACTGCTTCTATTGGTGGAGCTTATTATTTTGTTTCATTCATTGATGACTACTTGCGCAAGGTTTGGGTGTATGTAATGAAAGCTAAGTCGGAAGTATTTCAGAATTTTAAGGTTTGGTTAGCTCTTGTTGAAAACCAAACAGGAAAGAAATTGAAGATTCTTAGATCCGATAATGGTGGCGAATATGTCTCCAAAGAGTTTCTCGACTACTGCAGACAACGCGGTATTAGAAGACATTTTACTACACCTGGTGATCCGCAATCCAATGGGGTTGCTGAGAGGATGAATAGGACTCTACTTGAGAAGGCCCGTTGCTTGATATTGACTGCGGGTATGTCTAAGGGTTTTTGGGCTGAAGCTGTTTCGACTGCAGCACATATTATTAATCGGATTCCGTGCTCAGCCATTGGTGGGAAGATTCCATAGGAGTTATGGAGAGGTAAAAGCACTTTATTAAGTTATTTTCGTATATTTGGATGTCCAGTTTATGTTCACAATACAGGACAAGATAAGTTGGAGCCTATGGCCTCCAAGTGTGTTTTTCTTGGTTATACAGATGGAATAAAAGGATACAGAATTTGGAATCCAGTTACGAAGAAATTTATACACTCCAGACATGTGACTTTTGACGAGTCAGCGATGTTTAAACCTTTGGAAGGTTTATCAGATGGTTCAGATTCAGTTGATGAGGAGGCCGAAAAGACCGAGATTCCCAACTTTCAAACCCGAAGTACAGCTGTTACTATTGACAATAGTGATAGAACAGTTGATGATACATCACATGATAATCCACAGATTTCCTCTAGTAGTGATGGAGATGGTCATGAAGCTAGAGAGGATTCAGCTCAAGATGGAGCTCAAGGTGGAGCTGAAGGAGAGTCAGGCGATATAGTCATTCGGGCTAGTCAGAGACCAAAGAGAGCTCCAATTAGATATGGAGATTGGGATTATGCAAATTTGATCCTTGATGATCAGTTTGAGTATGCTTTACATGTTGTTCATGATGAACCATTAAGCCTTGAAGAAGCCATGAAGTTGAATGATAATTCGAAGTGGAATTGCGCCATGAATGAAGAGAAGTTAGTTCGTCTTCAGAAGGTTCATACAAATGACAATGCAGCAGATATGTTTACGAAGGCCTTACCTGCTACTAAGTTCGAGCATTGCTCGAACTCGATTCACTTGATGAAGTGCTAGGTGCCACATGGTGGCACTATGGGGAAGAGAGTAAGTTGGTTGAAGTTAAGAGAAGATGTGGCATTCTTCTTGTATGAAGAGATATGAGTTTATTTTTTTTGTTGCACAACGTCTGCCTTATTTTTTTTGAGTGTTTCCAACACTTTGTTGGTGGGCGGTGGCCTTGCCGGAGTTCATTAACAAAGTGCAATGAGAGGTGGCTTTTGCAGGAACTCATTGGGAAGCATTCATTTTGGAGTATCTTGGTTTGGAAGAGATATTGTATCAAGGTGGAGATTATTAAGATTTTTTTGGTGATACAATATTTCCAAAATTAATAGATTTTGGAGATATTCTCGGTATTTAGTTACCCGTTCTGTGCATGAAGGAAATGGAAAGAGAAATTAAAGAGATAGGGATGTGGAGATATTTGTCATATATATTTGATTGCCATATTTTATAAAATGAATCAAATAGGGAAATAATTGATTGATGGAGAAAATGGAATATTATCAATCAATTACATGGCAAGGCAATTAATGGGAATATTATTATTCCATGAATTGATTTATTTACATAAATCAATTGCTTCATCCCTAAGTAACTTTTCTCTATATATAAAGAGAGGTATAGAGAATGTTAAGACATCAGATATGAGATAACAATCTCTTGTTTATTTTTCTTCATTTCTTTACTCTGTAATCTCTTCAAATAGTAATAAATCACTTCCCCATTAAAGTGGACGTACACTATCTCGCGATGGTGGAACCACTATAAATCTGTTGTTCTCTCTTGTCTCTATATTTTTTTTCTGTGATCTATAACTATCTGTTTGTTCTATCACGCCAAATTGCAAGATCCTATTTTTCTGCTGAGAGGGATTGATCACCCCTCCCCCTTATAATGAATATTGATTTTGATAGACCACGTATATTCTGCAACTTAAGAGAAGAAGGCGTGGATCATTTACGCTTTGACTGTCCTTTTACTTTCATTTTATGGATTAACTGTCTTCAAAAACTGCAGTTCAACATATCGCTTCATTTTCTTAACCAACTCTGGTATTAGGAAAAAGACAGGAAGCTGATCGTAAACAAAGTTCATAGAGATGCTTGGTAGATATTATAAATATGAGTATTACTTGGTTGATATGATGTGAAAGAAATAGTAGATGCTTTAAAAATAAAGTCAGGCCACTAGATGCTTTATTTAAAAATGTAATGTCTAATATTTCATTTTGGAACGGTGAAGCTTGGCCTTATGGTCAGGAATGGAGGGACATTCTTTCAGAGGTGCAGAGAAGGGTGAGAGAAAGGTTGGACACAATAGGAAGAAGGGTGGTTAAAAAAAGAAGCGGTGATAAAGCTTTGATCATGTGGTGCTGAGATTCAGTTTGACTAAATGTGTTATGTCAATGTATTTTGTAATGTTTTGTTAGTGTTCTGTATGAAAAATGGAAGTCCAGTGGGATTGGTTTTGCTTTGTTCAGGTCTGCGTTTGTAAAATGTAGTTGCCGTGTCTCTGTTTTTTCTCGTCTAAAGTGTCTTAACGTAGTAGGTTGTGTCGACTGTTTTATTGGCTGAAGGAGGCTGGATTGTGTTTTGTTGTAGTAATGTAAACCTTTGGTGGTAATGATATTTATAGGTTGGGAAAATATTTCCAACCCTGTTGGAAAAAAGGGAAGAAAAAAAAAAGGAAAAAAAAAACAAGAATTTGATCCAGAATCTCTGTAACCCGCTATCCATTTTGAATATAAAACAGAGACAGAACTATATTTATTTCAAAAAACCGAAGGAAAAAAACCAATATTATTATTAGTTGCTATACTCTCTTCAAACCACACTATATTGAGCACATATACCAACAAGAGTCAGATATCCACACATCTAAATCATGAAAAAGGAATATTAAAAAAAAGTCATGAATTAGTTCCCTTTGTAGGATTTTGATACTTATCCATCTTTATCTCTTTCTTTTTGTTGTTTTTGCCTATTGTTGGCTTCTACATTTGTGTCTACAATCATATCAACCTTTACAATATGATGATCGGAAGTCCCTTTCGATGAAACCACTCCATATGATCCTTGCACAAACTTATAGGGTGCATTGCCTGATGCTAGTATGTAATCTACTCTTGTTCCATATTTACATGTCCCTTGCACATCTGAAATCAACTAACCATATTAGGAGTAGAGAAAGTTACATGCTTAAATCTGTCTGAATATTCATAATCGCATTTTAGTATGAAATTTTGTTGACCGGTTATCTTGCAGTTTTGCTAAGATTGTGATCAAGTATTTTTCAAACACTTATAAGTAGTTAAGATATACATAGCGATGGTGAAATCGACATATCATCAAACAAACAACCACCAAGTTCTCTTATTAAACGGAATAAGGTTTATTAATCGGGTCATCTTTCTTTTTGAAGTCTAAAATGAAAGTCATCATGATATGTACTGTACTAGAACTACAAAAACACTGGTATGTGAATATCCTTTTTGGTTAAGAAGATAAATTCACATGCTTCACCAAAAGTAAAACTAACAACAAAAAGAATAAAAATAATTACCTTGTCCTTTCGCTACTACAACAACAGATTCACATTCTCCTGCAAAATTCTTGGCATCTAAGTATTTGTTTCCCTTCAAATATTTCATCACTTCTGCCTTTGGTGTTGGTTTTCCTATCTCCTCGTTGTACTGCATCATATCAACATGCAACCATATCAAACTCACACACATAGAACCTAGCCGTGCTTATGTTTATGTGTGTGCGCGCCGGCATAATTTTATTCACACAGCTTACATGATGGTTGAACGTACTGAATAAAACTCTCTGCTATGCAAAGAGCTGGGGGGGGAAGAATCATTATGCAAACAATTCATTCCTTTAGATAATACAAGTGATCATACTTATGACATTTTCAACTTTCTATATTACATATCCACAAATATTAAATAAATAAAAAAATACTTACTATCGTTGATAAATACACGAACTTTGCATTACAGGACAGTGTATTTTAAAGTATGTGCTATTCAAGATATATGTGTGGTTTACCTTTAAAATATCATTCCATCTTTCTGCGGAGTAATCTGTCTCATCAAGTGAATTCATGCCTCCGGCTAAAATGTGGGGCTCATCACATGATCCTAGAATAGCACTAATCTGCTTCATTCTCCAGTTCTCATCAAAATGATCAAGATATGTACAATGAAAATTAACTTTTCCTGCTTTTGGAATGTCAATTGTAGCCTTTAACACATTCCTTCGTCCAAATCATAACATATATTAGTTATAAAATACATAACATAGTTCGGATAAATTGTTCTTATATAATTTTGCAAAAGAAATCTTCATGTGTACCTAAAATCTGAATCATCACATATTTTTTGAACTCGTGATCTCTTTATAGGCCATTTAGACAATATAGCATTCCCATATTCTGGTGCCCAGCTCTCTGCAAAAACATATTTCATTCCCAACCCTCCTGCTAAGTCTGATAAAGGCTTCATTCCCTTCTCCTCCTCCGCCTTTACATTTTGTATCGCTATAATATCAGCACCGACCTGCAATTTTGTAAACTTACCGCCACTATAAGAATAAAAAATACTAAAACAATAATAATGTGGGGTTGTTATAAAAATACTACAAAGTAGGTTATTCTTTAACATGATATCAGACTTCTTGTTCTTTTTCTTTTTTTTCCTTTGTAAAGAAGTTACAGAAAATTTATAGGAAAAAAAAAAAGAAGAAGTCAAAAATGAAAGTCAAGTCAAACACTAGTAATTACATACCTCTTTCAAAACATCTAACACGCTTTTCTCAGAAAACCTCATACTTTCTGATCTACATCCATTAACCCCGAAAACTGAAGACTTCCCTCTGGAGTTATTTCTAAGTGAAATCTCATCTTCTTGCAAATTTATAGAAACCCGTCTTTTCGAAACGGAAAATTTATGTTGCCTAAGAATCCCCTTCACTGGTACTTTATCATTGGCGCTCTTTCCTCTAATATCAAACTCTACAGGATTAACACTATCTGTTTGTGTATCTGATACTGCAGGAGCCATCAAAAACATAGCAGCATTGAATGTAGCAATTCTTATAATCACAGGTTGATCTGTGGGGATTTTTTCATCTTTGGGCAAGTTTTTTAACTCATGGATTGTGACTTTGACTTTGGCTTCGGAATGGAAGCAACATAGATGGCCTAGCTTCTGAATGATATGTCTAAGCATATTTATCTAACGAAATTGAAACAAAGTTTATGTGGTTCTCTTTTTGTGTAGAAGATAAAGAAGTTGCTGTGATATTTTATGTAATGAAGGAGCTAGAGAAGAAGTTTCCTTTTTATTTCTCTCTCTCTGTGTATAATTGGTATCGGATTGACAGAAGAGAAGGATATTATTAATTTGAGATTAGGGACTTATGGATTTCAGAGCTTACAGTTATATAGACTGACAGGTGGCATGAACCAAAATCAAAGAACATGAATGTTGCACTTTTCTTATCTTCTGACAGCTCTTTAGATTAGCCAGAGCAGTATTCGATATAATGAAATTGGGCTGTTTTGTAATTAATAGACATTTATACATGTGCAATAGAAAATACAACACATCTAACCAGCATAAATATACCTATGATACCATAACATATTTATGAGCCTCTATTTTCTGTAGTTATTTATCTTTGATAATTTGTTCCACGATTTTTCATTAGTCCCACATTTCATCTCAACCTGAAATGATTTAGAATGATATACGAAGGCCTCACATTCTACGGGAGAAATACAGTGCATTTTTTTATGATACGTATATCATTTGCTTTAACGACTCTTTTTACTAGTAAGAAAGAAATCGTATGACACAAAGATATCTATCTGTAAACAATGGACATGTTCAACAAAACGGGATAAAAAACCAAAAGAAGAGGCTAGGGGTGGATTGAAATTGTATACTCTAACTGCTCTCATGGTTAAGAACTTAAAACTGCCAGCATCACCATAACAATAGCGATGATGTATGCATGATTAATTTATTAATATTCTTACTTACCTTCTACTTAATTATATAGACTAACTGCTCCCTCGAAATTAATGTACGGTTTCCCATGCCCATTTGCATACTTCTTCCATTTTTTTATGGTATCAACTATAATATATTAGTCAGAAGAGACACGAATGAGTGAATTACTTTATACATAGAAAATTAAGTATATGCTGGCTGTAAAAGTTAACTTGAATATGTTGAGATCCTAAATCCGTAAGATGGTTATGTTTCTCTAAGGACCTGTATTTAAGATAAGTTTGACACCGCCTGAATATTTTATTTAGAGAAAACATATTTGAAAACAAAACGGTGGCATAATTGAAGATATAGTAAATCTCAACCATTGAACTACCGCTTGATTTCAACCTCACATACAAATATAGTGAGATCCAACGGTCCCAGTCTATTTTATCAACAATTATGCTTTGTTTTATGTTCAAATAGCCGATGGACCCACTACAAGAGAAACGGCTATTTCCAACGGCGATTGGCCGTTGGAGGCCGTTGGAAAGCCGTTGTAGGCCGTTGGAATTGCCGTTGGTATACACTTCAACAGTTTCCAACGGCATCAACGTGAATATACCAACGGCTTCCAACGGCAAATTTGCCAACGTGGCAAAGCCTGTTAACCAACATGCCGTTGGAAATCGTTGTAATATGCCGTTGGACGCCGTTGGAAGCCGTTGGAGTTAAATGGCCAATTGGCCGTTGGTAGCCGTTGGAAGCCGACGCAAATCTGAGTTTTTTTTTATATAAAAGCAGCGGTGCTTGCTTCCAGCCACACAACAGCTCCATTTCGAGCATATACATATAACAACAATATCCAAACATATATATATATATATATATATATATATATAACCAAATCTTACATATATTTCAACATAAACCAACAACCAAACAGAACACAACATAACCATCATCAACAAATCCAAACCAACATCCACAACCAAACCATCAGAATGTATGAAATCCAAATATACACAAACCATCACATCAAAATGTATCAGATTCTCACCAACTCCAAAATATACATGCCAATAACAAAACATACCTAAATCATTCAACACCAGAATCACCAGATGAAGGAGGCTGTCCATACTGTGCGATGAACTCCGCCATACGCCGGTTCAACTCCTCCGTCCTCGCTTCATGCAGCAAATTGCGTTCCCGCATCTCAGCAAGCTCGGCTCGTAGCTGCGCAATCTCTTCTTTATCTTGAGCCCTTTGATATTCTTTCTGGGTTGTCTGAACCTGTAAACAAATTTAAATTATCAACTGCACTAAAAAATTAGTATTAAAATAATTGCAAATTAACTAACCGGTTGGCTTCCATATCCGTAGCGTCTGCCGCGGGTCACTGAATCCATGACGGACTCAAAAATGGCGTCCTCCTCATCGGGGGTCAAGTGAGCTCGTCCCGTACTCTTAAGTAAGGCTGTCCGCGCTTCCTGAAACTTTTGCTGTCATGCAAAATATAATTGAATTTAGTTAATTACGTTATTTCAATTAACTTGTAAGTTTTAGTTACTTATGTTATACTTACATAGGCAGCACGCGCTTTGTCATCGTGGTCCCAAGAGTAAGAAACTGCACCGGAATCGACCTGAGTCAATGCATGTGTATGGGTAAACACATCCCAATAACTAACAGCGCCCCCTCCCCCCCCCCCCCCCCCCCCGCGTTGTCTCTCTTGAAATATGCACATATAAATATACATTATTTATGATTCAACAAATTAAAACTTAAAATAATTAACTATTTGTCTTATTTAATAATTATACCAAATCTTCCCGGTGATGCTGAAAAGACTTGGAACCACCGCGATGTGTAACGGGGTTCCTGCTCCTGTTTGCAGAATTCCTCTCGGACTGCCTCTGCAAATTTAAATTGAAAACAAAAATTGTTTTGACAGTTTTAATTATTTATATATTATTTGCCTCAAACAATTTAAATTAAATATATGATAGAGATTTACCACAAAATCCTCGTTGCTCCACTAGGTGGCGAACTCATCAAAAACAGCTTGACTCATCCAATGAGGCCTCTTTCCCGATGTTTTGATGTTGTTAATCGTTTCGCGATAGTTTTTTGCAATTTTGCTGCTCCAATGGCGACGGACAACTGAAACATCAGAATCGGCCAAGTCCACTTCCCCCTGCACGTTTGAAAACATATGAGTTATACAGTTGCTATAAATAGTGCAAACATGAATTGACATAATGTACATGACTACATAATGCAATAATTGCTATACCACACATACCAAAAAGTCCCGCCAGATAGCCTCCCGCACCCCCTCTGGTATCGCAGTCCACCTCGTCCAACACGAGGTCATACGAGCCATATACGTCCGTCGCGAGATCGTGAGTACTATGTTGGAAGGCTCCAACGAAAACCCACCGCTGTGTAAAAACAGAAAAAACATTTAATATTCCATTACTACTATATATATTTGATAAAAGATTGTATGGAATAAAATTCAATTTTGAAACTTTATACTTACCTGCCATCGGCTTTGGGTTTCAGCCATACCATAGGCCGAACACCCGGCTGTGAAGGACCAGCATCATCACCTCTCTGTGAGCTGGAAGATCCGGAGTGTGAACGTCTGCGTCCCGACATACCTATATGAAATCATAGTATAAAGAAAAGCAAGGGTAACATTGATTAATTTAATATGCAAATGGTGTCAGAATAATGAACATGGCGTAACATACATTATGGCGTAACATAAAAGAGACTTTGTGATACATATCATATAAAATTACTTTGGAAATAGAAAAAAAAATTACCTTCTCAAAATATTGATTAGTGTTCAATCCTCATCGCTTTCGTATTCTGACTCTTCTTCGCACTCTATATTTTGTTCCTCTATACTCTCAAATGCTTCAATTAATGCATTTGATTCATCGTTTAGAGATCCAAAATCTATTTGATCGTCGGTTAATATTATTCCTCTATTTTCCTCGATATCTGCTTGGTAAGCTTGCTGTTCAGGAATATTTCGTCCATCAAATGTAAACCTTGGTTTGGTTTTAAAAACAGCCGATCAATCTATTTTATCTCTTCTTAAAGATGGGTAACGAGCATAATAAACTTGAAGAGCTTGTTTGGCAAGTACAAAAGAGTCGTACTTATAATACCTCGAAGTATGTTTTATTTCAATAAGATTATATTTTGGATCCCGTTTATTCCAGAACCTGGAACGTTGTTGAACCAGTTGCATTAAACAAAAATACTTCTTCCGCGGGTCGAGTGAAATATGTCAACTGCAAAATCTGGGTCAGTACGCCATAAAAGTCATTTATGTGATCATTTGGATCATCACTACCTTTGACAAATACACCAGTATTGTTAGTTGATTTTTCGGCACCATATTCTTTGGTATTAAATTTATATCCATTGACAAAGAATATTGGATATGTCTTGACTATCCTTTTTGGTCCCATAGCTAAATGTTTCAATCCTTCATCTACAACATAATTTGTTGTATCAAAAACGTAGTTAGAAAACCAAGCAGCAAATTCTTTACCGATATCGTCGTTTGGATGTTGTGATTCGCAAAAACTGCAATTATAGAACAAATGTTGCATTATGATTAAAATACATGTGTGCATATATATTTGTGTATACATATGTGTAGACGTATGTGTATATATATTACCTAATAAATGGTGCAACTTTGGCACAGTTGAGAAGAATGTACGTGTGTGCTACTTGATAATCTCTATCATCCAACCATACTTCCACACATTTACCAACAGGCCGACCAGTTTTTTTAAAAATAGATAAAGTCGCTTGACAATCATCTTCATCGATGCCTTCATCATTACGCGTAGCACTTTCAAATGATATGTTCACATAGTCGCTGAAATAGTGAGAGAGAAAAAACGAAGCTTCTTCTTCGATGTACGATTTGCAAATCGAACCTTCAACACGAGCTTTTTGTCTCACTTTTTTCTTTAGATGATTTAAATACCTAGCAAAAATTATTTTAATTTAATTTTATATACATTTAATTAAACCAATATGTAATAAACTAAATAGTAATATACCTTTCAAATGGATACATCCATCCATATTGCACAGGCCCTCGAAGACGTGCTTCAAGTGGAAGATGAATTGGTAAATGCTCCATAACACTGAAAAAACCTGGAGGAAATATTTTTTCCAGTTTGCAAAGCAATATCGGGATTTCTTCCTCAAGTTTACGTAGACGATCAACTTTTAATGTAGTTGAACAAATCTCCTTATAAAACAGACTAAGTTCTGTTACAACAGTCCAAACTTTTACGGGCAACAGTTCTTTAAAAGCGACGGGTAACAAATTTTCCATCATAACATGACAATCATGACTTTTCATCCCGCCAAGTTTATTGTTCTTATAGTCAACACATCTACGAAGATTAGAAGATATGTCATCTGGGAATCGTAATCCTTCCACCCATTTTAAAAGTAATTTAACTTGATTATTGTCTAGCTTATAGCAAGCTTTTGGCTTTTTTGTGTCATTTGGTTTTATATGAAGCTCAGGACAATTACATATTACTTCGATATCACGTCCTGATTTCAAATCATCTTTCGTCTTTCCTTTAACATTCAAAATTGTATTAAATAGATTATCAGACACGTTTTTCTCATTATGCATCACGTCAATATTATGACGAATCAAGAGATTTTTCCAATAAGGCAATTCCCAAAATATGCTCTGTTTGCACCAGTTATGTATCAATGATTTACCCTGAATTTCAATTTGTTCTCCGGTTTCATGTATCTTTGGATAATCTTTTACAAGTTCATAAATTTCTTCGATTGACCAAACCGTAGGTGGTCTCAAAGTTTCATGTCTGTTAGCAGTAAAGTTTTTTTATCTCTTCTAAAAGGATGATTAATATGAAGAAAACATCGATGACAGTCAAACCACGAAACTTTCTTTCCATGAGGTAAAAAAATTGCTCGTGTTTTTTCCATGCAATAAGGACAAGCTAGACGACCGGCCGTACTCCAACCTGAAAGCATTGCATATGCAGGATAATCGCTGATTGTCCACAATAAAGAAGCATACATGTGAAAGTTCTTTTTTTGGAAAATATCATTTGTCTTTACTCCCTCGTACCACAATTTTTTTAATTCATCAATCAATGGTTGTAAATAAACATCAATTCCTTGTGTCGGATCATCGGGACTAGGGACGACAACTATAAGAAACATATATGGAGTTTTTATACATATCCAAGGAGGTAAATTATAAGGTGTGACAATTATAGGCCAGGACGAATATTTCGAACCAAATTGAGAGAATGGGGAAAATCCATCTGTACATAAACCAAGTCTAACATTACGAATTTCGGACGCAAAATCGGGATATTTCTGGTCAAAATGCTTCCATGCTTCCCCATCAGCTAGATGTGTTAACGTACCTACTTCCTGTGTTCTCACACCGTGCCATCTCATATGTTGCGCAGTTACAGAAGATGCATATAACCTTTGAAGTCTAAGAGTAATTGGTAAATAATGCATACGCTTATACGGGACTTCCTTTCCCTTTTTCTTTCTTGGTTTGTATCTTTCCTGATTACATATTTTACAATTTCTAAGGTTGATATCTTCCTTCCAAAACAACATGCAACTCTTTAGACACGTATCTATTTTTTGATACGGTAAACCAAAAGCCGACATCAGTTTTTTTACTTCGTAATGATTTTCGCACATTAGATTATTAGGAGGCATATGTCGTTACGCAGCTTGTACAACAGCCGTAAATCCAGATTCTGTGAGGTTGTATTTGGATTTCATCGCAATGTATTCAGCAGTTACTGATAACTGGGTTCCGCTTGTGCAGCCTTCCCAAAGGGGTTTTTTCGCGGCATCTAACAAATCATATATTTTTTTGCCCCAATATTTGGTTCTTCTTCAGCATTACCATCGTCATCAGTTAATTGAGGAACATGAAACATTGAACGTGCAGCATCTTCAACCATATGTTCTACAAGATTTGTCGTACCAATTTCATTAGTCATCACCTCCTCATCTTGTACAGGATTAGATGCTAACTGTTCCCCATGACGATCCCAAATCAAATAGTTCGATACGAAACCATACTGATGCAAATGAACTCTAACCATTTGTGGTATCAAATGTTTTAACAGTTTGCATTTACTACATGGACAACAGATTTCTTTGTAGTTTCCGTTATTACGTAAAGCAAAATCCATAAATACGCTAACACCATTATTAAAATGTTCACTTGTTGAGCCTTCAGTATCGACCCTTCGTTTTTTGTACATTCAGCTCCGATCAGTAAAATAATTGTCCATTTACCTACGCATATAATTAAAAAGTACGATATAATTTTGCATTGACATTTTTTATTAAAACAATTTTATAAACATTCTTCTTGTTTTTGTTATATCTGTTAAAATAATACTTAAAGCTTATTTTGAAATGAACATTATATTCTATTTAAACAATTTTATTAGCGAATTTGATATTAATTGATCATTGACACTTTGTTGATGGGTCATCCTACCTCCCATTACAAATACAATAACGTAATTAAATCGCATAAATCATTTCAATTTAAACGATCCAACAAAATTTCGACAGCACTTCGCTTTAGTTCCCTGAACAGTACACAATTGCGTGTACACAGGGAACATAAAGGGAAGCGCTGTCGAAATTTTGCGAACCGTTTAAACTGAAATGATTTACGAGATTTAATTACGTTATTGTTTTTGTAACTTGTCCAATACAGGGACAAATCCAACAAATACTGTATACGATGAATATAGATGTCCGTTCTGTTAAAAAACGAATATCCACACAACGATCATATACAATACTTATCAGACGGGGCCAAAAACACTCTAAGGGTTTAAAATTTTAAATTAGCGATATAAAAGTTTAAATTTTATTTTCATAAAATTTAAACTTTTATATCAATAAACAAATTGTTGAATCAACGCATATATAATGATTTTTTCCTAAAATAAAAAAAATCCAGTGTGTGCGCGCAACGTATAAAATAAACGAACAATGTTATACATATAATCGCATCACAAATCACATTCAGTCATGCACAAACTGTATCACGTATATATCGTATCATAACATGTCAAAAGTGAACAATTTATATGTCAATATAATCACTTAATTTCTACGTACGTTTTTACGCAATTCAATCACCAATATAATAACAAGTGAGGTTCATGCTTAGGTTAGTGACAATTATTAAGTTTGAAACTAATTTAATAATAAACCTAATTTAACAAATCATAGTTAAGCATGCAATAATTAGTTTAATAACAGTAATTAAGGTCCAATACACTACACTACACGAACAATAGCACAATACATAAATTAAAATTACCAATTTAACCTAAAATAAAAAATTTAACAAAATTAGGGTTTTAGCAAATAATACCTGATTTTGGAGGTTGTGAAGCTTGCAAACGAAGATGGGGATGCTAGAACGTGTAGAAGGGGATAAAATGGGGTTGGAAATGTTTTAGGGGGGGAAATGGGGGTTTTTGGAATAAATTTCGGGTGAAGATGGAATGGGAAAGAAGAAGATCGAGCTGCAGGTTACTCTCGGTTTTCCAACGGCTTACAATGGCCGCCAACGGCATATTTCCAACGGCTTCCAACGGCAAGTGTTCTTTGTTATTAAAAAATTCCGAGAAAAAGCCTGCCGTTGCTAGCCGTTGATCAATGGTCGTTGGAGGTCGTTGCCCCCGCCCGTTGCTATAAACAGTAATTCTTGTAGTGACCAAAAGGGTAGAATCTGTTTGCGCTAAAATTGGTCACAAACATCCGATAATTAATAATTCACAATCGCAGATCACAGATTTCAGATAAATAACAAGTATGAAGATCACTCAGAAAATTCAGGGAAAAGCAGTAATCAACACAGAATTTATAGTGGTTCGGCGATCTAGCCCACGTTCACTTTGAAGTTTATGACTTTATTGATTCACTTGATGATTTCAATCTATTACAGCGGATTACATTAGATTATAGCTCTGAAGTTTGAATGCAACGGTGATGGTAAGATGTAGAATTGAATCCGGTAGAGTCTGGACGTCGAATAGCCAAAAGATCCCTTTTCTGTAGGCTTTAGGGGGCT
Organism: Allium cepa; assembly: GCA_030765085.1. Lineage (NCBI taxonomy): Eukaryota > Viridiplantae > Streptophyta > Magnoliopsida > Asparagales > Amaryllidaceae > Allium > Allium cepa. The sequence goes on along the minus strand of CM060929.1, from coordinate 381,846,841 downwards.
ATTTATAGGCGTAGGAATCTGATATCGTGCTCAAACTTCGGGAGACTTCTTCTGGCACGTGAGTGGGCACACGCGACCGACCCCACCAAGTTTCGACTCGATCTGTGATCGATACGAATCAATTTCGTACTGATCAGAAAATGATCCAATCGAGCTAAAAATTGGCAGTAATGTTCTTTATCTTGTACGTAAGATCCTGTGACAATTTCGTTGCATTTGGACCTGTGGCTTGTGAGATATGATCAATGCAAGCTTATGATTTTCGGAATGCTGCCCAGTTCGAATCCATGATCTCGAATCGATGCTCTTCGAATCGATGGAGCACGTGACAAAGCGGCGACGTGGCGCGCACTCCTCGCATCGATCCGCCTTTTTCTCTGAGTTGACCGTGTCACATCCATGTACTTCGCCCCTTTTGTATCGATGACTGTTGCCTTGTTCGATTCGATAGCCGTTGCCAATTCGTATTGATGGAAGTGGGTTTGTTCGTATCGATGTTTGGGGTGTTATTTCGTATAGATCACCAGAGGGAGTACTGCTCGCATCAATTGAAGTAGCGAAGTTCGTATCGATGGTTCTGTTCGCATCCACCAGACCGACCCTTGCTCGTACCGATGGGTGGATATGAACAAAAGAGGTCTCGATGGGTTCGAATAGGAGCATGATGGATACGAAAGCAGGAATTTGGAAGGGTTCGAAGGAAGCCCTCCAGAATGGATACGAACTAGTCCTCTGTGTTGGATACGAACCAATATTCCCCGATGGATACGAAGTTGGCATGGGTCGATCGATACGAAATATACCGCATGTTGATGGATGCGAAGATGACCGATGCCAAACGATGGATGCGACATGGATGGATTCGAACCATGGTTCCTCAATGGATACGAAAACGCGGATTTTTCCTTCAACTTGCATCGATCATAACTTTAGCATACGAACTCGAATTGACTTGAAATTTGGAATGCTGGCTTTTATTGCTTTGCTTGTCATGTCTGGTCAATTGTGGCCCGATCCGGACTCGCACAAAATTCATCGATATCCATAGCGAAGCAGTGTATAACCGATCTTGGGACGAACTGTCTTTGGTTTTTGATTAATTTTTCGGTATCACGGCCTTGCCAAAAGGCGGGATAACAGAATCAATTAGAAGGAAATTGATCAGAATGCCAATGGACGTTTTTTTTTCTTGGCGAAGGGGCGTTTCCTTTTGTGAATGGACGCTTCTTTTAGCGAACAGACATGATTCACTGCACCTATATAATGGCAACCTTACTCCAAAAAATCTACAATCTATAAAGGTAATTTTTAGGTCCATTAACTCAAGTGTAAGATATCTAATAGAGGTCTTGGGTTCGATGCCTCAAGACACTAAAATAAGTACTCTGCTCCTCCTATTATCAAAAAATAATGCGATGAACCGAAAGGTTGTGCTGTAAAAATACAAGGTCCAATGAAAGCAATCGTTTAATATTTACATATACAATATCGTTTGAATTATATAAAATGCTTGAAAATTGAAATCTTAGTAATTTATATCTATCGTGCATCATTTCAGTAATAAATTAATACAGGAAATTTTAATAGCCACAAATAAATTCAAAATTTTGAAGTAAGTTGCACTATATTTCAGTAATAAATTAATACAGGAAATTTTAACAAGCACAAATAAATTCAAAATTTTGAAGTAAGTTGCACTATAGAAATATAAAGGACTCTTTTTAAAAAATGATTATTTTACATATATTATAAAAACAAATAGGGGTTGATATTTAGTTTTAATAAGGGACAAGGGGATTTGAGAATGGGACTTTGAGCATTGTATCTCTTTTTCCGATGCAGCTGTAGAAAAAGTCATTGCACTAATGATACCTAAATCAGATCTTTTTTTTTTGAAAAACGTGTGTGTTTCCAGAAAATAAAGTAATGGTTTTTTTACATGTATGTATAATTGTTGCTTATGTACGTTTTTATTTAATACTTACTTTTCATATTATTAAATTTATAAAATAATTGAAAAACTTCCGTTGCCTTGTTCGATTCGATAGCCGTTGCTAATTCGTATTGATGGAAGTGGGTTTGTTCGTATCGATGTTTGGGGTGTTATTTCGTATCGGTCACTAAAGGGAGTACTGCTCGCATCGATTGAAGTAGCGAAGTTCGTATCGATGGTTCTATTCGCATCCACCAGACCGACCCTTGTTCGTATCGATGGGTGGATACGAACAAAAGAGGTCTCCATGGGTTCGAATAGGAGCATGATGGATACGAAAGCAGGAGTTTTGAAGGGTTCGAAGGAAGCCCTCCAGAATGGATATGAACTAGTCCTCTGTGTTGGATACGAACAAATATTCCCCGATGGATACAAAGTTGGCATGGGTCGATCAATACGAAATATACCGCCTGCTAATGGATGCGAAGATGACCGATGTGAAATGATGGATGCGACATGGATGGATTCGAACCATGGTTCCTCGACGGATACGAAAATGTGGATTTTTCCTTCAACTTGCATCGATCATAACTTGAGCATACGAACTCGAATTGACTTGAAATTTGGAATGCTGGCTTTTATTGCTTTGCATGTCATGTCTGGTCAATTGTGGCCCGATCCGGACTCGCACAAAATTCATCGATATCCATAGTGAAGCAGTGTATAACCGATCTTGGGGACGAACTGTCTTTGGTTTTCAATTAATTTTTTGGTATCACGGCCTTGCCAAAAGACGGGATAACACTTGCCCCCCAAAACATGCCTTGGATAGAAAGGTGTATTTTGTAATGTTATAAGCTGGATGTTCATATCCTGTCGACGGTCCGCAAAGAACTTGATAGTTTCATATGACCTCGAATGGCGATCGTTCGGGATCGTATGCCATTTGAGGTGAAACGTGACCGTTCGCGGTCGAATGCCGTTCGTGGAAAATGGTGGAACGGGACAGTTCGCGTCGGATGCCGCTTCAAACGAAGGGCGGCTGTTTAAGGTTGGACGTCATTCTAGACGATTTGCGATCATTCGCGATCGGGTGTCGTTCTTGTCAAATAATGACCGTTCGTGGTCAGATGCCGCACGAGGTAAAATGTGATCGTTCGCGATCGAATATCATATTAGGTGAATTGTGACCGTTCGCAGTCGGGTGCCGCACGAGGCAGAGTATGATCGTTCACGATTGGATGTCGCACGAGGCAGAATGTGATCGTTCGCGAACGGATGCCGTACGAGGCAGAATGTGATCGTTCGCGATCGAACGTCAACGGGGGCTTAGCATCACTAGAGTCAGATATCACGTTCGGATAAATTTCTGAACTAGCGGCTTTGGTGGTTCATTGCCATACAAGTTGTGCTTGTAGACCGTTCGCGATCCAACGGGTATACAAGTAAATTCTTTCATAGAATTGCAAATATTAAAGCAATGTTCACATGAATTCCATAACAGAAATGTCCAAACAAACTATGTCCAAATGTCCAAACCAAAACAAAACAGAAGCAAGACAAGAATGTCAAAGTGTATACTCTTACTATGATGCGGTCAGTACTCATTCAGAGCATGTCTGTGGATCGTTCGCGATCTCGTACATGTGTAAATGATTTAACCGCGTTAGTGAGTAATTTACAACCTGTTCGTCATTATTTCAATCAATTGATAACCATCCGGTGTCCCGGTTCAGGTTCACCCTTAGCTGATGTAGACGGTGGTCGTTCTGGCTCTACCGCTGGAGCTCGCCTCCTTACATACTGAAGTAGCCTACCGTTCCTGATATGCTCTTCCACCTCAACCTTCAGATGTCTACAGTCGTTTGTATTATGACCGTTCAGTTCGTGGAATAAGCAATATTTGTCTGATTTCCTCTCGTCAACAGTTGGATCCCTTCGCATTGGTCTACGATAGGGAACTTGCTCTTTGGTATCCTGATAGATTTGCTCTAAACTTCCATTCAGCTCCGAATAAGTGGTGAATCGCGGCTCCCTCCGCGGGAGCTTTGACCTGTCATCATTATCCTCAGCCTTTCGTTTCCCTTTACCAATCTCTGCACCTTGTCTAGATGGGATTCCACCCTTGACAGCATAAACATCGATCCCCTCTTCTCTTTCTGCACTAGCATCCTCCAATCGTAAAAAAAAATTCGGCCTGATAATAGAATTCTCCCAGATCCATACGCGGATCTTTAGTTAATGAATTTTTGAACTCTGTGCCACCAGCAATTCCAGATACAGCTTCCATCATTACCATGGATGGATCTGGTCGATCCACCGATGCTGCAGCCGCATTGAATCGTGTCAGAAAACTCCTCAAAGACTCCCCGGCTTTCTGCTTTAAAGTTATCAAACTCATCACATTCTTGGGTCTTGCGATGTGAACCCTGAATTGCCTCATGAATTTCTCGGTTAAAACAGCCCATGTTCCTATAGAGCCACTCTCCAGCTGCCTAAACCATAGTGTCGCGATATCTATCAGATACAATGGAAAGCACCGGGCCATGACTTCCTGTGATGCCCCCAGCACTTCCATGTGCCTCATATACATTGTCAAATGACCGTGGGGTCCGTCCTCCCATCGTATATCTCCATTGATGGCAACTTAAATTCTGGTGGGTTCCTAGCCATCCTAATCGTAGGAGAAAAAGGACTCATGTTCACGTCTTCAAGATCTCTATTTACTAATCCGCTTCTCATGACTCGTCTGACCATCTCTGCCAATCTATCATTGTCTCCAAGATGTAGTCCTCATTCATTGCTTTCGATCTGCCTCCCGAGTCTATGTGAGCCTCTAGGAATTTGCCCCCCTAGCTAAGCGTTCATCCCTCTACCACCACCAGGTTCCTCGGATGCCCCCGTCTCTCTCCCCGGGATTGGATCGATATGCTCTAAGTGTGTGCCCCCTAGTCCAGGTGCTACGCCAGATGGTCCTACTCCATTCTGAACTCCGTTTGCTCCTCGATTTTGCGCTCCAAGTTGCCCAATCTGTCGAAGCAAATTCTGGATCATTTCCTCCTGTCTTCTCATTGTTGTCTCAATCTCATCCCTGGTGATGAAGACTGAAGCTTGGTTCGCTCCTGAGGAAGCCTCTTGACTCCCTTCGTATTGACTTCTCTCTAGTCTCTGCCTTCTACTAGATTGCCTTGTCATGACTCTTCAGATCTGAATCTCTAAACTTTCAAATTCAACTGACAGAACTCCTGAATTAGCCTTCTCAGTGAAAGCACCAAAATGTTTGCACCAAAATTGGTCACAAACACCCGATAATTAATAATTCACAATCACATATTTCAGATAAATAACAAGTATGAAGATCACTCAGAAAATTCAGAGAAAAGCAGTAATCAACACAGAATTTATAGTGGTTTGGCGATCTGCCTACGTCCACTTTGAAGTTTATGACTTTATTGATTCACTTGATGGTTTCAATCTATTACAGCAGATTACAGTATATTATAGCTCTGAAGTTTGAATATAACGGTGATGGTAAGATGTAGAATTGAATCCGGTAGAGTCTGGGCGTCCAATAGCGAAAAGATCCCTTTTCTGTAGGCTTTACGGGGCTATTTATAGTCGTAGAAGACTGATATCGCGCTCAAACTTCGGGAGACTTCTTCTGCCATGTGATTGGGCCCACGCGACCGACCCCACCAAGTTTAGACTCGATTGTGATCGATACGAATCAATTTCGTATTGATCAGAAAATGATCCAATCATGCTGAAATTTGGCAGTATTGTACTTTAGCTTGTACGTAAGCTCGAAAATTTCGTTGCATTTGGACCTGTGGTTTGTGATATATGATCGACGCAAGCTTATGATTTTCAGAATGTTGTCCAGTTCGAATCCATGATCTCGAATCGATGCTCTTCGGATCGATGGAGCACGTGACAAAGCGGCGACGTGGCGCGCACTCCTCGCATCGATCCGCCTTTTGCTCCGAGTTGACCGTGTCGCATCCATGTACTTCGCCTCGTTTGTATCGATGACCGTTGCCTTGTTCGATTCGATAGCCGTTGCCAATTCGTATTGATGGAAGTGGGTTTGTTCGTATCGATGTTTGGGGTGTTATTTCGTATCGATCACTAAAGGGAGTACTGCTCGCATCAATTGAAGTAGCGAAGTTCGTATCGATGGTTCTGTTCGCATCCACCAGACCGGCCCTTGCTCATACCGATGGGTGGATACGAACAAAAGAGGTCTCGATGGGTTCAAAAAGGAGCATGATGGATACGAAAGCAGGAATTTGGAAGGGTTCGAAGGAAGCCCTCCAGAATGGATACGAACTAGTCCTCTGTGTTGGATACGAACCAATATTCCCCGATGGATACGAAGTTGGCATGGGTCGATCGATATGAAATATAGCGCATGTTGATGGATGCGAAGATGACCGATGCGAAATGATGGATGCGACATGGATGGATTTGAACCATGGTTCCTCAATGGATACGAAAACGCGGATTTTTCCTTCAACTTACATCGATCATAACTTGAGCATACGAACACGAATTGACTTGAAATTTGGAATGCTGGCTTTTATTGCTTTACTTGTCATGTCTGGTCAATTATGGCCCGATCCGGACTCGCACAAAATTCATCGATATCCATAGCGAAGCAGTGTATAACCGATCTTCGGAACGAACTGTCTTTGGTTTTTGATTAATTTTTTGGTATCACGGCCTTGCCAAAAGGCGGGATAACAGAATCAATTAGAAGGAAATTGATCAGAATGCCAATGGACGTTTTTTTTCTTGGCGAAGGGGCATTTCCTTTTGTGAATGGACGCTTCTTTTAGCTAACAGACATGATTCATTGCACCTATATAATGGCAACCTTACTCCAAAAAATCTACAATCTATAAAGGTAATTTTTAGGTCCATTAACTCTAGTGTAAGATATCTAATAGAGGTCTTGGGTTCGATGCCTCAAGACACTAAAATAAGTACTCTGCTCCTCCTATTATCAAAAAATAATGCGATGAACCGAAAGGTTGTGCTGTAAAAATACAAGGTCCAATGAAAGCAATCGTTTAATTTTTACATATACAATATCGTTTGAATTATATAAAATGCTTGAAAATTGAAATCTTAGTAATTTATATCTATCGTGCATCATTTCAGTAATAAATTAATATAGGAAATTTTAATAGCCACAAATAAATTCAAAATTTTGAAGTAAGTTGCACTATATTTCAGTAATAAATTAATACAGGAAATTTTAACAAGCACAAATAAATTCAAAATTTTGAAGTAAGTTGCACTATAGAAATATAAAGGACTCTTTTTACAAAATGATTATTTTACATATATTATAAAAACAAATAGGGGTTGATATTTAGTTTTAATAAGGGACAAGGGGATTTGAGAATGGGACTTTGAGCATCATATCTCTTTTTCCGATGCAGCTGTAGAAAAAGTCATTGCACTAATGATACCTAAATCAGATCTTTTTTTTTTTGAAAAACGTTTGTGTTTCCAAAAAATAAAGCAATGTTTTTTTTACATGTATGTATAATTGTTGCTTATGTACGTTTTTATTTAATACTTACTTTTCATATTATTAAATTTATAAAATAATTGAAAAACTTTCCAAAAAATGCATTTTGGCTTGCGGTCGCAATTAGAAAGGACGCAGCTTTATTTACGCCTTTTGATATTCAAAATAAAGATCTAATTTACATACTTATTATTATAAGGATTTTTCCTTCGACTGCATTGAAAATAGGGATATGTAACTTATTTTCTATTAATAATTTAGCCTAAACGATAATGGTATAGACATAATTTTCGTATATTAAAAATCTGGGTAAAATGAAGAAAATTTTGTATGCGTTTAAAGGTTAAAGCCAACTACAAGTAAATAAATGCATTTTAAAATAAGTGTAATATTGCATTTAAAGGGAATTTCCAAAATAATTTTAAATAAACCAATTGCAAATTTAAAATATTGGATTTTCATAATTTACAATATGAAATTTTGGTGTTTCCAAAGTTTAATATTTTAATATTCTTGAGGTAAAACAATTTTACAGATAGAAGGACATAAACGGAAGAGACTGCCACTAAGCATTCATCACTTCAATAAGAAATATAAAAGTGTAACACATTTTCACAAGAAGTATTCTAGTTCTGAATACTAATTAGGAATAAACACATTCAATGTTCTTATTGAGTAACAAATGGCAAATTAAATGGTTGCTGGTTGGAAATAAACGGTACGTAAATCTAATTCTCACCAATAGAGACCAAATTTAAAAGAGAACCAAAACAGGTTTAGGAATTTATTTTGATAAAAATGGAGAGGAGGTGGAGGGCTACAGTAGGTGCTAATTTCATGCATTTAGATGGAAAAAGGATTCGTTGAAGTTGGTAGTGATGGTTGAGGCGTGGGTGTGATAGCTGATGGAGGAGTCAGATCTTTGGTGAGTTATTCATCACTCAAAAATCTTCATTACGTGTGACTGACAATTATGAATAAAGGATATTTCATTCGTTATGTATATCCGTAACAAGTATATAGGGCTTGGGCCAATGGGCATAGCCCAATACCGTATTATCAAAGACCAATGTAAATTGTATAAAAGCAGGAACCGTAGCCTACCTTTACATTATCATTTTGATAAAACAAATAATAATAAAAGTATCTCTTTGCTTTTCTTTAACCAGTCCTCTTTTATGGTATCAGAGCACTATACTATCAAACGACAAGAATCGGTTGCTGATCATCCGTAGATCTCATCAAAGAATATTTTTAGCCACATCATCGAACCATCCAGAGGTGGTGTCAGAGCAGTCTCATCATCTACCACACTCTGTTGCTCTCAGTTATAGGCCTTCTCATCATTTGAGAGTGCGGTATCATCTTCTTATCGTGTTCTTTAATCAAGAACCTCCAACAGAAGTGCCACGCCAAGAGTCTTGCTTCAAGATTCACAAGCCTGGCTGCACCATAATAGATCTAATATCAAGAATCTCAACATCACTTCCAAACACTCCACCAATGCAGGAAATGATGATGTATCATCAACTGCATCAAGTGGAATCAAGAATCAGGAAGGGTCAAGACCAAACAATCAAGAAGCATCAACCATCGAAAAAAATTCCAACAATATCATCAAACCAAAGAATAACTTAGTAACTACTGCACTCGATGAAAACAACTTCATATTGTGGAAATATCAAGTTGAAACCAGCATAAGAGGGTATGGTTTAGAAGATTACCTGTATGGAATAGTAGAAATTCCAGCAAGAATGGTTACCAACAACAAAGGAGAAAGAATAATCAACAAAGAATTCACCAGCTATCAGAGACAAGACATTCTGTTAGTTGCCAACAGGGTTGGCGCAGTTGGTTGATGGTCCGGACTGCGTGATCGAAGGTCACGAGTTTGAGCCCCGAAACTGACAACCCTGTAACAAGTACCCGAAGAATGTGTTTGGCAGGCACATACTTCTCTGGAGTTTACAAACGAAGCTTGGTTCTCTAGGTAATTCAAAAAAAAAAAGACATTCTGTTAGCAGCATGGCTGATATCATCAGTTAGTCCACCTCTACTCACTCAACTTGTTGGATGCAAAACATCGTATGAAATATGGACTGCAATACAACAAATATTCAGTACACAATCAATTGCAAGAATCATGTATTACAAGCGATAATTGCAAAACTTAAGGAAAGATGATATGACTATGCAGGAATATCTGACAAAGATAAAGTCACACTGTGATCTTCTTGATACTGCTAGTCACAAAGTGTCAGAAACAGAGCAAATTCTTTCTATACTAAATGGTCTAGATACAGAATATGAATCTGTTTTTGCAATATTTTCATCACAACAAAACCTACCCAATATGCAATATGTTCACTCAATTCTATTATCACATGAAGGAAGGGTGGAACAGAGGAAGGAAAAAGAACTGTAAATCAACTATGCATCAAGTGCAAAAAACAAGGCATAAGAAAATCAAAATGTCAGACAAAACTCATAAAGTCAGAGAGGTGGTGGCAGTTAGAGAGGAAGAGGAAGGAATAATAGATGGAATAACAATAGAGCAAAGTGTCGGATTTGTGAAAAACCTGGTCATACAACAAGGCAATGCTATTTTAGAATCAACACTAAATATTATCCATGTCATTATAAAAGTGGTGAATCAAGTGCAAATTTAGCACACATTAACCAAAGATTAAACAATCAGTCATAAGATATAAGAATGCAACAGTCAAGTTCAAAAAGGCTTACCAGAACAGAGCACATATGAAGACTGGTATCCAAACTTAGGTGCTACCAACCACCTCACAAGCAATCTTCAAAACCTCAATCTTGGCAATAAAGAATACACAGGTATGCATACTATGCATATGGGTAATTGTGAAGCTATAAACATCACACATGTTGGAACTAGCAGTATCAAAGGTAAAAGATATCTTTACCTCAATAATTTACTAAGAGTTCCTCAAATTAAAAAAAATTTAATGAGTGTATATCAATTTGCAAATGACAACAATGTGTATTTTGAGTTTCACCCAAAATTCTGTGTTGTTAAACACTTACTAAATCAAGAAATATTACTACAGGGTGAACTGGACAAGGGTTTATACAAGTTCAACTTTGGAAATACATGAAATGGCAAAATTAGAAATATGTGGTGCAATAGTTCTATATCAAAATTAGAAATATGTGGTGCAAAAGTTTCTATGGCAAAATACATGAAATGGCAAAATTAGAAATATTGCTACAGGGTGAACTGGACAAGGGTTTATATATGTTAAGAAAGACAAAGAAACTTTTGATTTGTGGCATTGTAAACTTGGACATCCTAGTGTAAATGTTGTAAATAAGTACTTAGTAATAATAATATTCCTTTTGATGTATCTATACCATATATATGTACCTACTGTCAATTAGGCAAAAGGCATAAGTTACCATTTGCAGATTCCAATGCTATAGTCAGTAAACCACTTGAATTGGTGGCCACAGATCTATGGGGGCTTGCCCAGTAAGTTCTGACTATGGATAAAGGTATTACATGTCTTTTGTTGATGCCTACACTAGATATACATGGATATATTTTTTGAAATCAAAAGCAGATACAAGCAAGGTTGTGGTACAGTTTATAACACACGCAGAAAAGAAAACAAACAATGAACTCAAAATAATACATACCGATGGAGATAGTGAATATAAACCACTAAGAGAATACTTTCAAAAAAGGGGAATTGTTCAAAGAACAACCTGCCCACATACTTCAGAACAGAATGGGCTTGTTGAAAGAAAATATAGATACACAGAGAAACAAGGCTAACTCTAATAGCTCAAGCCTCTATGCCAATAAAATTTTGGCCAGAGGCATTCAACGCTATAGTCTATCTGATTAATAGACTACCTACCAAGGTACTCAAACATCTAAATCCCATTGAAATATTATTTGGGGTTAAACCGGACTATCAAAGTTTGAAGACATTTGGATGCTTATGCTTCCCATGCCTCAGACCATATAACAGTCACAAACTAAGCTTACGATCCACCTCTTGTACATTTCTTGGTTATGGAAACAATCAAAAGGGATATAGATGTTTGAGTAATGATGGTAGGATATTTGTATCAAGACATGTTGTATTTGATGAAAGAAAAATTCCTTTTGCGGATGAAAATATCAGAACCACAAAGAAAGTATATGAAAAAAGCAGTGCATCATTATCATCAGTACCTATTATGTCAGACTGGAGTATCAGTCCAACTGAAGGAAGCAGCCAGAGAAACAATGAATCAAAACTCACTGTATCCAGAGAAGATACGGGATCAGGTCATGATTTGCAAAAGATCTCAAGTCTCCTCCTTGTAACACGGGCCAGAACAATGGTATAGACTTAGAGGAAGAGAAGTCTCCATCTAAGTCTCAACACACAGTTGATAACATCAGTGCACGTGAGCCTCAATATGCAAAAACAGGACATCATATGATAACAAGATCAAAGAGTGGTATATATAAGCCAAAAGTATACAATGCACAATTAAATCAGACTGAGCCAAGCAACTACAAGGATGTTGTTACAAACATCAATTGGAAACAAGCAATGGATTAGGAATATAAAGCACTTATCAAAAACAAAACTTAGAGTCTCACAACCAGAACTAAAGACAACAATGTAGTTAGCTGCAAATGGACATATAAGATTAAAAGAAATCTTGATGGAAGCATTTCCAAATATAAAGCAAGGCTTGTAGCTAGGGGCTATAATCAACAATATGGATTTGACTTTTATGGGACATTTTCTCCTATAGTTAAACCAACAACAATAAGAGTCATACTGACCATTGCACTATACAAGAAATGGAGAATCAGGCAACTGGATGTAAACAATGCATTTCTCAATGGAGATCTAAAAGAGGTTGTATTTATGGAACAACCAGAAGAGTATGAAAAAGGGGACAACAACAGACTTGTATGCAAGCTACATAAATCTATCTATGGTCTAAAGCAAGCTCCACGAGTATGGAATGAAAAAGTCAAAACAACACTGATGAAGCAAGATTTCACACTAACAAAATCAGACAATTCTCTTTATGTTCAATGCAAGAATGACAGTATTACATATATACTAATATATGTTGATGATATTATCATTATAGAAAGTAACAGCAAAATCATAGATCAGACAATAAAGCATTTGGATCAAGTATTCTCCATCAAGGACTTGGGTGATTTAAGATATTTTCTAGGTATAGAAGTCATACAGAAATCAAGTACAGAACTGTTTCTATGCCAGAAAAAATACATTCTCGACATTCTGAAAAGAGAAAACATGGATAATGCCAATCCGTTACCTACCCCAATGACTAGCAATCTTCGACTCTCAAAATACAGAGGTGAAGTCATTGAAAATGAAAAATAATATAGAAGCATTGTGAGAGCATTACAATATATTACTATAACCAGACCAGATATAGGCTACAGCATGAATAAAGTATGTCATTATATGCACAAACCTCTCAATGAACACTGGAAAGCAGTTAAACGTATTTTAAGATACTTGAAAGGTACTTTGAATCATGGTCTAACATTCAACAGCACAATACAACTAAGGATACAGACTTACTTAGATGCAGACTGGGCATCTGACCCTGATGACCGAAGATCGAAATCAGGGTATTGCATTTACCTGGGCGACAAACCAATTTCCTAGAGCTCAAAGAAACAAGCTACTGTGTCTCGTTCTAGCACAAAATTTGAGTACAGATCCATAGCCAGGACAACAACAGAGATCACCTAGATAGAATCACCACTGCAAGAAATCAAGAAATCAAAATTGATCTCAAAAGCACACCGATCATCTGGTGCGACAACCTCAGTCCGTTTTCCCTCACTGTAAATTCTATCTTACATTCACAAACAAAACATATCGAAATTGATCTTTACTTCGTTCGTGAGAAGATTATAAGCAAAAGATTGAAATTTGACCACATTCTAGCTTTCTATCAAAGAGCGGACATCCTTAGGAAGCCGCTATCTACAACTTTCATTAGATTGAAGGAGGAACTCAGAGTAAGAGGTGGAGGTGCAGAGAGAGATGAAGAAGGAAACCCTAGATCTAATTGAAGGGGCTCATTCATTATATATATCTGTAACAAGTATATAGGGCTTGGGCCAATGGGCATAGCCCAATACTGTATTATCAAAGACCAATGTAAATTGTATAAAAGCAGGAACCGTAGTCTGACTTTGTATTATCATTTTGAGAAAACAAATGTAACAAAAGTATCTCTTTGCTTTTCTTTAACCAGTTCTCTTTTACTGACCATAGTTAGAATAAAGGTTAGATACTTAAGATTCAGTTGTACTTTCAATTCAAAGACTACTACACATCATTTTCTATTTGACTTTATAATTAACCTATAGAAGATTCTCAATGATTTGTTATGTGATTGTTTCAAACCATCACACGTACATAGCCTCTTGGTTCCCACGATGGTCATGAGTAATTCAGCGTCCATCATCGGAAAGTTGACATAAACTAATCTAAACGAATGTATTGGCATCTCTTTTTTGATACATTTCAACTAGGAATATTAAATGATAAATGTTTTTTGATGCAATTCAACACTCATGATTACGAAACATTTATTATTGCGATCGATTAAATATATTTTTTAAGGATTTTCAACTTGTATATACTTAATTTATTTAAAACGTTACTTATATCCCAATATAATATATATATATATATATATATATATATATATATATATATCACATATAAACATATGATGGTCAACTTTAATTGTACAATATACAAATTAATCAAAATAAAATTAATTTTAATCATAAAATTAGTCATGATAACAGAAGTTAAAGATCTAACGCAGTAATTTACAAACGATTTTTTTCAAAATTTACTCATTTTCCCCACTGTCTAATGCACATGATCCAACCTAATTTAGCTAACTAACATACATAATCGAACAAAGCATAAGTGACACAAAAGCTTAGTAAATATAATGCATACTAGTAACGATTAAATGATCAAAACAATAACATACCTAGGAAAGAACCAGATATGAAGCCCAAATGCTCTTCTTTTTCCTCAAATGCAATCATTTGCGTCTTTACTCCATTGAATCTTTACTAGTTTCATGGTTTCCTTCTACGATGTTTGTATCATGCCCAACTATACAAATAGGTTTTCTTGATCTTACTACTTTGGGTTCAGCTTCTAATTCTTTTGGTTTGTTTGGTTCGGTAACATCGTCTAGACATGCACACACTTATTAAAGTGAGATATATGGAATATGTGCATAGTGGCCATCTTCGAAGGTAAGTCAACTCAATATGTTAGGTTTCCAACGCTATCTCTATCAGAAACGGTTAACAAACACGTAAAATTGTATATTTTTACACTCATCTTTTGTTGAAGACCTTGAAGAACCTGACGGACCGTTAACTTCTAAGGAATTTAGCAAAGTCGTCCATTGATTATCCTACTCCCTTATACTCTAGGTTATTTTATAAGCGGAAGTGTGTTAGGCAAAAATCAAAATTTTAAATAAAAGTTATATTAAGCGTATTTTTACATGTATAACAAAATTTTGAAAATTCTTTCATTCGTCATCCAATGATTTACATTTAATATTGATTCAGTAAAAGGAATTTATCTACATGGATTTTTTTTAGAATAAGAATGATCCTCATTTCAAAAAGAGCGCTCCGATATTTGGTCGGATATTAATTTTAATAAAGCTATATGCATACCTTACTAGGAATGCTAGTTTATTTTTTAGTTTTTGCATGCATTTGCGTGCAAATTACATGAATTTGCGCATGGAAACGGACCGTGAAGAAAATTTAAAGAAGATAAATGAATATGGATTTTGTGCAAATACATTAAATCATATTATTTTAAAGCCCAAGAATGAAGTATCATTTCTACGTGGGTGAGCTCAACAAGCCCACTTGAAGATATTACAAAAAGCTCATTTAAGTGGAGAACAAGTTTTCTTTTTATTTTGTTCGTGTTTATTATGTCATTTACTTCATGGTACCGATAGAACCACCGTATTACTCGGTCGAATCGGTGATGGTTTATTGTTTAATAATATGCCGTCAATCAAATATACCGTGTTTTAGAATAATTTTACCATTCTCTTTTGTAATCAATTATTTTTTTCAATCAGTGATGTTATTGAACGATCTCTTAATTAAGCCCGCCAATGGATAAAAATCCAAATTTCTCTACATCTGTATTTGAAAAACAAAATATCTGATATTCGAAAGATAAATACAGAGCAGTTATAGGTACATCCGAATCTGAAAATTATCCATTTAATTTTTTAAAATTATGGTTTAGATTAGGTGTATTTTAGTATAATGAATTATGTGTATTTATTGTTTTTTAAATTAATAGTCTATATTATATGTATTTGATGCATATTAACTACTAAAAACTATTTATTATCATTATATATGTTTATTTTGTACTTTTATAATCAATGAGATTGAAAAATATTTATGTTAAAGTAGAATTTTCTTTTTGCTTTTAATTTATCAGTCGTCGATGAATATGATAAGTATTCGACATCTATATGAATCTGAGAACGCGGATATTCGATATTCGAAAATAATTTTAGATGCGGATGCAAATATGAAATATATGAATTCAAAAGCATTTGTCGATGGACCTACTCTTCATATAACGTCTTTTATTTTCTTTTTCCTTTTTAAATGAGAATTTATGTTTTGCACCCATATTGTTTATCACAATAGATAAAAACATTATTAATTTCCATATAGTAAATTTAGCCCCTGAAATCGACAATAACAATATCATATACAAATTCATAATAATAGAAATCAATAATCTAAATCATAAGTCCAAACTCAAATTCTTTAGATTAAGTGCAACAACGATGATTCAGGTCACTTGCATTGTTTAAAATATAAAGTAAAATGAAGAAAGCAAAAATGCACATATGGATAATATTTTGAAAATCTAGTATTTTTATATCATATATATGCATGAAGTATTTTTTTTTTTGAATTTGTTCAGGAGGGAAACCGGCCGGAGCCGTAAAACCCTCCCTAGTGCGCCTACCCGATCCGCGGGCACTCGAAGGCTGATCTTAGCATACGCACATGGTAAGCCCTTAAATGGGCAATCTGTGAATCGAACATGCGACCTGCTTAGCAGCAGGCAAGTGTCTCAACCACTAGGCCACATTTGCGGACATATATATGCATGAAGTATATTGGTACATCAATATTCAAAATTGAAATTTTTAGGTAACTTGCATTATGATAATGCAATGAACTACTCGCTTAAGCGGTAAGTTACCTAAATTTTTTAGAGGTCTTGGTTTCAATGCCTCAAGACCTCAAAATGAGTACTCTGTTTAAATTAAGTATCGCATTTGTTATTAAAAAATAATACAATGAATCGAATGGTTGTGCTGTAAAAATGCGAGGTACGATAAAGACAATCGTTTAATTGTTACGTATAAAATGTCATTTGAATTATATAATATATGATGTTTTACAAAAATAAATAAAGTCAAATGTTTCAAGTAGCTTGCATTGTAAAAGTGCAATGTAAGACGGAGTTGCATAATCTTTTAAAAATGAAATTATTTTGAAATCTTAATGATTTATATCATTTATTATCATGCATCATTTCTTGATAAAATAATACAAGAAATTTTAACGATTACAAATATATACAGAACTTTGAAGTAAGTTGCACTATAAAAATATAAAGTATTTTTTCCAAAAAAAAATTGATCATTTTACATATATGATAAAAACAAATAGGTTGGTTTTTAGTTCTGCATGAGGATCGGATGTTCTTCAACGTGAAAAGCATGAAGAGGAAAATATGGAAATTTATCTATGTTGATGCCCATGAGCATCAATTGAAAAATGGAAGGTGCAGGCTTTCAGTCTATATCCATTTTATGAATTTATAAACCGTTAGTCAACATCTATGCACTGGTTTTCAATTTTCATCGGTGAGATGAGGTCATGCTTAGCAACAAGGGAAGGATACATGTGAATTGAAGCTGTATTGGTCTTGTTCTTGCCCATAAGCCTGCTAATAAGTGATGCCATCACTTAATTTCTCTTTTGCTCCTACTTCGTTTATTGTTCAATTATGACAGTGATGCGCATTACCCAAATATTTATTCAGTGGAGGCAAGCATCTCACATGCTTCTTTTCTTGTACATCCTAGCTTATCCACAACCAATACATGCAAGCTCATACTTGTTTTTTTTCTCACTCAGATAATATGAACCAAAAAAAAAAAGGACATTCATCCTAGGTGATTTAATTTCTCAGTGTAAACAGATAAAAGGAGCACAGACAAAAAGCATTTACAGTTATGTTTACAAGCGCACACATTTTAATAACAATAAATTTCATGAATTTTATTGGCAGAAAGGATTTGACTAATACAAATAGCTAAAATCAAAATGATGGAAACAATTGGAAGGAATAAAACCTTGAACAATAAACTACCAAGTACAAAGAGAGCTAACATAAGAGGAAATCTATTGTTGTGTTTCTGTCGGCATTATGTCATACCAACTCCTTGGCTTCTCAAAGGAGGCTGTTTGGAATAAGTATTATATCAATGCCTGCATAATTTAATGATATAGTCCATCACAAAAAAAAATACGAAGTCTCAACTTGCTGTTTCTTCAATGTTTTCAACAATATTTGATTCAAAATAGAAAAATCTACTCTTTTACATCAGCGTAGCTTAATTCTTCCTCGTTGCAGGTTGCATGTCTTACTTTCAGATAATACTAAATTACCTGAAGAAAAAAAAAAAGCAATCAAATAATTAACTGCTGGCCTTCGGTTTTGTCACCAACCCTTTTAGATATTTACTCAAAGTACTACAACTTTGTAATTTCCTAAAGAATTATGTCAATCTTTGCCCAATAAGATTATATTTTGTGTGAAACAATAAATTAGTTCTCCAATGACCAACATTTGTTGACATACATCCTTTGTTTAGGTGATAGTACATAACTAATTGTATAAGAAAATCCAACTTGAAACTGATCTAACCATGATTACAGTTCTTTTGTGCACATTAGATTATATAATCCAATTATATGATCCAGGATAAGAAAATGAAATTCATAATTCTTTTACAAGAATGTCATCGCATTCCTACCAAGTCTTATTTAATGAAGCGAGAAGGATATGAATACTTGGAAAAACGTCACAACTGAGAACAATACCCTGTCAAAAGTCCAGGCTCTATTTGTGTATTAGAAATTTAGAATGAAGATGTCAACTGATCTGCAACTATTAGTAATTTATTTTACACGTAAATTTTGCATTACCTAAATTAAAGCTGCCTGAAATATTCAAATTATGACATATGGTGTTAATCCTGTAAGGGATCTAATACTACTTGCTCCCACCCAGCAAGAATATAAAGAGCCAACAATATTACTCCTTTTTTTCTCTTTTTAGTTTCATAAACAATATTTTATTTTTAATTATGTTTGGCCAGACATGCAACCTGGTTCATAAAACTAAATGACTTACCTACTTACCGAATACTTAGAACAGCAGATAAGCATCTGCTATAAAGTAGTAAAAGAAGGGGGAGGGGTTTTGGTTTTTTTTTCCCCTCCTCTTTTTCTTGTTTTGTTTTGGGGGTTTTATTTTGGGTTTCGGGAGGTGTTTTGTTGGGGGGGGGGGGGGGGGGGGGTTTGGTGTTGTAGTACCCCTTAGGACCCCCATTAGGGTAGCACGTTAGTATTAATACTCACAAAATATACCCCATTGAAGATGCTCTAAGCCTCTAAATATTTTAGATTGCACATGCCCTAATTCTACAAGCATTCCAATCTACTGACTTTTCAGCTTATACTGCTGTAAGATTCTAGTTTGCATGCACAGTATCCACACACACTTGCATGTGCACAGAGACACACACACACTAATAATGGGCCAAGTTGCAGCGGTAAGCTGGACAGCATTGACAAGAGTTCAGAAATATCTCAATTGTGGTTTCAACAATGACACAAGCATTTGGCTCAAAATATAATATTATATAATTTCATTTCCTGCATGTTTATTTCCCTTGTAACTGTGACAAAAGGAATGAAACCTTCAATATGTGTTATCTACATTCTTTGCGTCGTGTCAAGCTCATTAATTCCCTCAATAGTGCCATTATTTCATTCAGATGAATCTTTTTTGTTATTATTATAAAAGAAAGCTATTGGATATTTTAGGAAAACTGAATGTGTGTAGGTTGACTTTAACAAGATAAAGGTAAAACTGCATCTAGGTCAAATGACCATGATATATGTTGGAAACGATGGTTATCTTCGGCTGAGTCGTAAACTGCGTCACTCTCTTGAAGACGTTTCAACGATTTGCTCTATGGTCAAGCAGTTCGTATCTATCATCGCCACATTTAGGATAAAACAGCCTCTTAAAATTTTGTGGCATCGATTCGTTTGCACGGACGAATCGATTCAGTTTGCACTCAGAAATATTGCTCGAATTTTGTGAAAAAATGATCCGATACAACGATCCGATACAAAATGGGCCGATTTCTTGTAGTGGTATGTTGTTCTTTCTGTTTCGTCTTCTTATCAGTTAAGAAGACGGAATAGTAAAAAAAACGTTGCTGGTTGGAGAAAATGTGGTCTTGAAAAACGGATCTGAGAAATAACGGGTCAAAATAATGAACGTTATGTAACGTTCTTCAATACGGATCAGCCCGGTCAAAAAATGGTTAATAAATTTGTACCAAAAATATAAGTGTTACACCACTACAAGCCCGAACCGGGTCGGGTCGAGTCGGTCAGTCGGCGCGCGCGCGTTTGGGGTCAAGCATGATCTCCCTCCTCACAAAAGAGCATTATTGGATGCCCAAAAGGCCCAACTTAGCTTCTAAGAATCAAGTATAAATACTTGATTCTTGCATATATTCTACAATATGGGACTATTCACAAATAGGAGCCAATTTTCACACTTAGTCAAATTTTTTTAATAATTCACTTATTTTTCAAAAAAAATTCCAGCAATCCCCCACTTGAATTTTTTTTTAATATATTCAAGCAATTTCTGAAAACATAAGATTGTGCATAAACAAAGGTGTCGTTCGACTTGAACCTTTGCATGGTGAATAAAATTCAGTTTTTACTAGAGTGACATGTAGTCTTGAACTTTATTCCTGACGTCACACCACATACAATCTTTCTAGAGTGCAATCAAATAAGCCCATGCATTTATGGCCATGCACGTCTATCCCAGTTTAGTGAATTCTTTAGGAGTTTTGTCCAAGACTCCATAGGAAACGGCTAAATTTCCACATTCACACAGGTGAGTCTATCAAGAGTACTCCTGAAGATAAGTACTTCACTCCAAATGGAGCGTAGATTTCATTAAGAGTTTCTATTAACTCATCCTCTAATCACTTCAAGAATACATGCTTCTATATAGATGAAAAATAGCATGTTCAACTCACATCACTTCACAACTTGTTATCACCCATTGAACCTAGTTCTTGCGATCTCCAGTCATTAGGTTATGTTACCATTGTACGTGACTCCACAATCTAAGGGAAATAGTTCCATTTTTCTAGAAGTCGTAAGAACTTTCTCTCTGGCCAGTCCTTTCGTCAAAGGATCTGCCAAATTCTCACCACTGCGTATGTGATCCACTCTAACAGCTCCTGAAGAGAGTATCTCTCTAATACTGATGTGCTTACGACGTATCTGTCGTCTCTTAACGTTGTAATAACGGTTCTGAACTTTTGCAATTGTCGCGGTACTATCGCAATGGATCAACACAACTGGTATTAGTTTTTTCCGTAAAGGAATCTCAGCTAGCAGATTTCTTAAGTACTCTGCTTCCTCACTAGCTGTGGTTAGTGCTATCATCTCAGACTCCATAGTAGACTGAGCCAAAATAGTATGTTTCTTGGATTTCCAAGAAACAGCTCCTCCAACAATGCTAAAGATATAGCCACTGGTTGCCTTTGAGTCATCAGATAAAGTATTTCAGTCTGCATCGGTGTAACCTTCAAGAACAGCTGAAAACTTTTCATAATGTAATCCAAGGTTTATGCTTCGTTTCAGGTATCTCATGACCCTCTCAATAGCGTGCCAATGCTCTATACTAGGTCTACTAGTAAACCTGCATAATAATCCAACGACATAGGCAATGTCCGGTCTAGTACAATCAGTGGCATACCGAAGGCTGCAATGATGCTCGCATAATCAGATTGTCTTACACCTTCACCAGTGTTCTTGAAAAGCTTTACACTAGAATCGTATGGTGTATATGCAGGTTTACGGTCAAAGTAATTGTATTTCTTTAAGACCTTTTCAATACAATGAAATTGATCCAAAGAAAGTCCCTTTTCGGACCTAGTAATCTTAATATCAAGGATTACACTCGCATCACCTAGATCTTTCATATCACAATTGGCACTTAACAAAGATTTAACAATGTTTATGGCATGAATGTTTGATCCAAAAATAAGTAGATCATCTACATACAAACATATTATAGTACAAATGTCATTTTCAGATTTATAATAAATGCATTTGTCACTTTCAATAACTTTGAAACCATTTGATATTTTTAAGTTATTAAATTTTTCATGTCATTGTTTAGGTGCTTGTTTTAAACAATATAACGATTTATCTAATTTTCAAACTTTATATTCTTGAACAGGAATAACAAAGCTTTCAGGTTGGTCCACATAAATTTTCTCTTCTAATTCACCATTTAAAAAAGCAGTTTTAACATCAATTTGGTGTATAATTAAATTATAAATAGAAGATGCTAATGAAATTAGTACTCGAATGGATGTGATTCTAATTACAGGTGAAAAAGTATCAAAAAAGTCTATATTTTCTCTTTGCCTGAAACCTTTAGCTACCAACCGGGCTTTATATTTTTCAACTGCTCCGTTAGGTTTTAATTTCTTTTTAAGTACCCATTTACAACTTATAGACTTACAACCAGATGGTAAATCAACTAGGTGCCAAGTCTTATTGGATTCCAAGGAATCTATCTCATCATTTATAGCTTCTTGCCAAAAATCGGCATCTAATGAAGATAAGGCTTCTTGGAGGTTTGTTGGATCCTCCTCTATAGTAAAAGTGCAAAAATTCGAGCCAAAATCTTTATCAACTCTTGCTCTTTTACTTCTTCTAGGTTCAATTTCAGAAGATTTATTAAGTTCTATTCTAATAGGCACGGTGTTATTTGATGTGCCCCCACTATTCCTCAATTTAAAAGAAAATTTACTTTCACAAAAATCATCATCAATAGATTCTACTATATTATGTGTATTTAGGTCATAAAATCTATATGTTTTGCTATTAATAGCATAGCCAATAAATACACATTCGTATGTTCTACTTGCTAATTTTTATTCTCTTAGGGTCGGGTATATGAACATATGCCAAACATCCCCAAGTTCTAAAGTAAGATACATTCG
The DNA here is from genome assembly GCA_030765085.1 of Allium cepa. NCBI lineage: Eukaryota > Viridiplantae > Streptophyta > Magnoliopsida > Asparagales > Amaryllidaceae > Allium > Allium cepa. Next base: position 381,823,889 of record CM060929.1, on the reverse strand, counting down.
ATTTATAATTTCTTAAAATTTCAAAAGGTGAAATCTTACTTTTTGATTTAGGGATTCTATTCAACATATAGCATACAGTCAATAAAATATCCCCCCACCAATGTTTTGCTGCACCCGAATTTAATAAAATAGCTACAACTAATTCGATAAAGGTCATATTCTTTCTTTCAGCTTTACCGTTCATTTCAGGTGAATAAGGTGCAGTTCTCTCATGAATTATACCATGCTATTTATAGAAATCAAGAAATGGACTAGATTCATATTATGTTCCTCTATCACTACGAAGTCTCTTAATTTTCTTATTTGATTGATTCTCGATTTCGCTTTTAAATAATTTAAACATATCAAATGCATCACTTTTATTTCTCATAAGATATACATAAGTAAAATCAGAGGTATCATCTATGAAAGTGATAAAATAACGGTGTCCATGTCTAGTCAAAGTGTCATCTAGCTCACATATGTCAGAATGAATCAAGTCTAAGGGTTCAGAAAATCTATCAACTGATTTATGGGGTTTCTTAGTGATTTTTTCTTGACTACAGAATTCACATTTATCAAAATCAGTTCCTGACATTTTAGGAATCAAATCTAATGTGATCATGTTATGAATTATACGTTTATTTACATGACATAATCTAGAGTGCCAAATATTAAAGTCACACAACATATAAGCAGAACTGATTACTTTATTAGATTCAACCATTAAGTTTAAACATACACTCACAAGCATAACCCTTCGCTACAAACATCCCCTTATAAGTCAAAATGTACAAATCAGCCCCTATAACTTGAGTAAAACCAGCCTTATTAAGGAGAAACCAGAAACCAAATTATTTCTCATCTCTGGAGTATGCATCACATCTTTCAAAAGAACCGTCTTTCCAAAGGTAAACTTTATTTCCACATTTCCGATGCCAGCAAATGTAGTGGTGTGAGAATCTCCCAACAGCACTTTCTGATCGTCGGCAGCCGTGTATGTATTGAACATAGCACGATCGTAGCAGACATGGCTGGATGCACCAGTATCTACCCACCAACCCTTTGATCCACCAACAAGGTGAATCTCAGAAACCATAGTCGTAAGAGGCTCCTCAGCCAGGTTAGCCTACGGTGCAGGGCTGTTTTGTTCCTACACTTGCGTGCCATATGACCTGGTTTTTCACGGTTGTATCACAGAAACAACTGTCCAGAGTCATTGTTTTGGATCGATTTCCACTGTCCTTTTTGGTTCCCTTGCGGGTTCCAATTCTGTTTATTGCAGTTGCGGTTCTGATTCTTAAAGTTTTTTGGATTCGGTTTCAGAACTGCGGGCTTGGAATTTTTAGTGTTGTTGTCGATAATAACAAGCACTTCCTCCTTCTGGTCATGCTTACAAGCCTCCTCCTCAATATGGAGGCGAGTGATCAAGCTCTCTAAGAAGAATTCCTCTTAGTCTTGTGCCTAAGCACATTCTTAAAGTTTTTCCAACCTGGAGGCAATTTATCAATAATAATAGCAATCTGAAACTGTTCATCCAAACTCATACCTTCGGAGATGATCTCATGGGCAATTTTCTATAGCTCATGAGATTGCATCTCTACTGACCTGCCATCTGGTATTTCAGGTAGCGGCTGACTGCATATTTCTTCGCTCCAGCCTCTTTAGTGTCATATTTCTTTTGCAGCGCTTCCCAAATCTCTTTGGCTGACCTTTCAGAGTTGTAGTAGTCGTAAAGGTCATCACTGAGGCCGTTGAGTATGAAGTTCCGACACAGGTAATCATGCTCTGTCCAGTTCTACATCTCCTTTGATTTTTCTGTTTAGGCTCGCATCAGATCTGCGTCTGCTTCATCTGGCATGTCCGGCAGCTGCGGTTTGTCGGTCGTCAGCACCGCCGCTACCTTTCTCATAGTTAGGAAGAATTCATCTTCTGTTTTCAACGTTTGAAATGGAGGCCCTCAATCTAAAAGGCGCAGCAGAGACCGTCGGGACTTGGAAAAGGGAAGCGGGAGCAGCGTCATCGAGATCTGCAGGTTGGTGGCGACGTCTTCAATTTGTTGGAAACAATGGTTATCTTCGGCCGAGTCGTGGACTACGTCACTCTCTTGAAGACGTTTCGATGATCTGCTCTATGGTGCAATTAGTTCGTATCTATCACCGCCGCCTTTAGGATAAAACGGTCTCTCAAAGTTTTATGTATCGATGCGTTTGCACGGACGAAGTGATTCAGTTTACACTCAGAAATATTGCTCGAATTTTGTGAAAAAATGAAACACGTATGTTGGTCTTTCTATTTTGTCTTCTTATCAGTTAAAAAGGCGGAATAGTAAAAAGAACGTTGCTGGTTGGGGGAAACGTGGTCTTGAAAAGCGGATTTGAGAAATAACGGGTCAAAACAATGAATGTTATGTAACGCTCTTCAATACGGGTCAGCCCGGTCAAAAAACGGTTAATAAATTTGTACCAAAAATATAAGTGTTACACCAGTACAGACCCGAACCCGAGCCCGAGTCCGACCCGGGTCGGGTCGGGTCGAGTCGAGTCGGTCGGTCGGCGCACGCGCGTGTGGTAGTCAAGCATGATCTCCCTCCTCACAAAAGAGCATCATTGGTTGCCCAAAGGGCCCAACTTAGATTCTAAGAATCAAGTATAAATACTTGATTCTTGCATATAATTCTACAATGTGGGACTATTCACAAATAGGAGCCAATTTCCACACTTAGTCAATTTTTTTTTAATAATTCACTTATTTTTCAAAAAAAAATTCCAACAATATATGACAAGAAGCAAAAGGGTGGTGGTGGTGTGGGAGCATGCGTTAAAGATATTTATTTAAACCATCGATTTAAAATGCAGTTTTGAATAAGTTAAAGTTTTAAAATGTTTCAAATTTTTGTGAATGTTATCTTGGTAGGGATTGAATCATATCTACAAAATTTAGTTCCTTTTAAAAATAAAAATAAAGCAGAATGCACGGATAGATGAAGGGATGATTTATGAGGATAAGTAAAAGGAAGATGTAAATGAATCCTCATGTGCATAATGTATGCAGGGAATAGAAAAATAATGGTATAATGGATCCTTACCCGTATGTGTGTGGCCGGAAGGATCAAGATCCTCATACAGATCTCCCTTCTATGCCCTCTGTCTTTTTTTGAGAAACAGACTGAAACAAAGTAATTTTTGTACTATGCTACACTCTTATGCAGATTCATCTACACAAAATTTTGAATAATTTCAAAGTCCAAAATTAATGTCTTCAATTGGTTCATACAAATTTGCAATTTTTACGTGGTTAAACGTTTCGATCTGATTAACAAATTTACGTATGATCTTAGCATACGATTATAATATTTCTACCAAATCTAACTTTATCCCGAAATAACTCACCAAAGAAAAAGGAGGATCTATGAGGAAGAGATTTAGATTCTTCACACACATACAGGGTAAGGATCAGCCACACCTCAAATCCTCATGATTTCAACCACATGTTCCATTTAAACTAATTATAGTTTCTCCTTCTTGTCACTTCATTATATTATTTAAATCGGAACATGTTGAAATAAAGGGAAGTTAAGGTATAGCAAAACTGAGATGTAACCGATCATATAAATATATATGGAAAAGTCTATTTAGACACAAAATCTAGACACAATTGGTGACACAACGAATCTGCATCGTTGGATTGTCCCATGATTTCCACCTTCCATATAAGGACAAAAATATCCAACGGCCGTGATTTTTTGTGTCCCCAATTTGTGTCTAATTTTGTGTTTAAATAATCACTATATATATATATATATATATAAGGTGGAACCTAGTGCACGACACCCACACACGATAGCGGGCTCTGAGAAGGTCGATAATGTACGCAGCTTTTTTCACATTGCGAAGAGCTGTTTTCGGACTCGAACCTAGACGCTCAAATCATCATGCGAGTGATCTAGCCATTGCGATATGTGTGTGCGTATAAAAATGGTGAAACCCAGTGCACGAGACTCACACACGATAGCGGGCTTTATGGAGGTCGATAATGTACGCAACTTTTTTCGCATTGCGAAAAGCTGTTTTTGAACTCAAATTTGGACGCTCAGATCACCATACAGGTGACCTAACCGTGCGATGTGTGTATGTGTGTCATTATTTTAAAATGAAAAGGCGTACATGAGGTGTTTTCAGGTCCAACGAAGCGACACATAAGCTTCGAAACGTTGAGGCGTAAGCTTTTCGAATAAAAATAAAACTTGAAACATATAATGAAATTTGACGTTTTAAATTAATCTATGCAAAAAAATGAAGAATAATTCATATAGGTATAGCTCTGAACAAGTATTTGTCTTTCTTTTTTAAATTAAAAATAAATAATTGAAATTCATATGGTTTCAATTCCAATTTCGCAAAATTTATGTGAAAATTCAACAAAATTTCAATTTTGATTCATTTTACCAATTCAAACTGACTTGCAAAATTTATTTGAAGATTCAATGAAGTCTGTTGAGAAATTTTCTTTAGCAATGAGAAAATCTATTGCACAGCTATTTATTGTTGTTTCTAAAACAATTTTACTTAATTATGTTGATATTGAAATTGGAAAGTAAAAACATAAATTTCCATATATTTTTTTTAAATTTTGATCATTTTTTGTGAAGTTTAATAACTTCTATTAGTATCCGTATTTGCAACTAAGGATAAAAAAAGTTTGAGTCACATACCTTGCCAATTTGAGGTTGGCAAGTTGTACGCTTTGTATGCCTCAAGTTATTGAAGCGGAAGCCTTAAAGATAAAATCCTTTTCGGGAAAACCTCAAGATATAAAATCTCTCGTTTCCTCGAGGCAAGTATCGAGTCGAGTTTTTTAAACAATTATATGTCTGTGTATGTATGGATAAGGATCGGCTCCACCTCATTTTTGCTACATCTCAAATCCCTTTTTGTTTTCAATCACATGTTTCATTTTAAATAATATAGTTTCTCTCTATTGTCACTTTATTTTATTATTTAAATCGGAATATGTTGTTGAAATTTTGGAGGATTTGAGGTGTAGTAAAAATGAGGAGTAATCGACCCTTGATAAACACATAAACCCACCCAATTTTCAAAATATACACACACATATATACAAAAGGATTCGAAACACTATTTTGCCCATTTACAACGTCCACTGGATTTAACAAATTATTGAAAAAGATTGGATGATGATATAAGAGAGAAAAATGATCATGTATGAGAATGTTGACTATTTACATCAAATCCATTCACCGATTCATAAAATCCAATGACCAATATAAAGAGACTACGAAGGACCAAAAATAGAGTGGCTATAGATCTTTCATATGTGTGTACATTGAAACCAGGATACGAGGTTTTGACCGGAATCCCCAGACTGGGGATTCCAGCCATCTCGGTTCGGTTCCGATAGACGACGGTAGGAATTTAGGTTAAAAAAATCATTTCGATGGAAGAAGATAGCAAAAAAAGCCAATAGAATCTGAACTCGGAACAAAAATCTCTAAAACCAATAAAATCAAACATCACATACTCAAATCGAATCTTACCTTACACTTTTGTCTTCCATTTCAGCTTTGTCTTCCATTATTACTTGAATTAGTGTTGCAGACAATTAATTGAGAAATGGCGCTCTCAATTCAAGGGACAGTGGAGTGGATTTTTTTAATTGTGCCTTTTTTTTTACTACTTTCTTTTTTTTCAATCGTTTGGTTGAAACTTACGAAGTAAGGGAGGCTGGAGTAAGAAAACAAAGGAGGAGTTGAATAATGGGTCGGGTTTGAGAAAAATTAGGGTTTTGGGTGCTTTGGGATGGTTTGAAATATTTTAGTTTAGATTATATGTTGGGTTGGGCTGGGCTTGAAAACCAATGAGTAGCATATTGGTTTTAATTTGAATTCAGGTTAGGCTGTTTTGGGATAAAATATATGATTCTCTAAGTTTTTCTGATAGTTCAAGTTGAGTTGGGCTAAAATTTGCACTATGTTTAAGTTCAATTTTAAAATCTAAGTCAATTTGCACCGAATCCGAAATAAAAACAAACTCCGAAACTTCTGAAATTGTACGAAACTATATAAACTTCAAAAGAGCGAAACCGAAATTGAAACGGAGTTCTCAAACCTTGATTGAAAAGTAAAAAAAAAGGGTATAGGTGACACAACACATCAATCATTGAATCTCATTGCGTTTTTACGTATGTCATGTTCTAAGACAAGGAAAATACTCTCTAGAAAATGTGACGTTTTTTATGTCAGACTAATTCGAGATAAGTTGGACGTAAACAATTGTCAACGTTTTTCTGGAATAGCGTTTGAAAGCTAAAAATGGTAACGCATGGGAAATACATAAAAGATGCATCAAATTTAGTACATTTATATCAGACGTATTTTTTTTCAAAAATCGATGTAGATCCACACAACCAAACCATTTTGATACAGCCTGAACAATTCTCAACAATTCATATTTCTTTCCATACTTTCATTGCCCCCAACAAAAAGGCAATCTTGATGATCTGAAAGTGAAATCAAAATGTACGTAGATGCTTGCTATTTTCTGCACAAAGTGAAGGGTAATAAGGAAAATTTTTGATTTTATTTCGACGTTTCAAAACTTATATCCATTCGCTGATCAAACTAGTTCAGTTTTCCATTGATTCTTGAGATGAAACACACAAAGATTACTGTTAGATTCTAGAGGGAATTCAAAGCTCTGCGTGCACTAAATAATCATGGCAAGGCTCGGGCACAACGTTATTGAATTCTACAAATTTGCATTTACTCCGAGATAACGAAATGTCTTATACGCGACGGGATCGCTCTTTCCTGCGCCACCACCTCAGCCAAAATCAAAGCGTCATTGTACTGTTGTCCTTCTCCAGTTCCTGCTACCAATATAAATTCTAATCTGTATATGGAATCCATGAGATATTGGCAGCATGGACCTACCCTTGCAAGACTTGGCTATTGTTGCTCGCTCACGACCATTCAGAATTTGTGCACAACACGATGGATCTCTGGGATGATGTATTACTTCGAGAATGTATTGGTGCTCTTGTTAGTGAATACCATAAAAAGCGGAATGGTTGTTTTTTCTATGAGCTTTATGCACTATCCTTTTAATTTCTTATAGTAAAAAATGATTGCAACTAAATTGTTGTGCATAAAATTTTCGTTGTTATTAAATATTAATTATTAAGTATTAAATATTAACTAGAAATTAAAAAGATATTAAATAAATTCTAAATATTAAATATTATTAAGTATAAACATTAAATAATTATTGAATGTTAAATATTAATTATTAATTAAATATTAAATTTTAATTAAGTATTAAATATTCATTATGTATTAAATTTTAGTAGTTATTTTAAATGTTAATTAACTATTAACAAAATACACTTTTATTTTTATTTCTTATTCAACCTCTAACCATCCTTTAATCAAACTCTTGTGCATAATCGTTTTCATACTCAGACTCTACTCAATGCTCCAACTTTAATGCAATTTATTTAGTAACGCACCCTTAGTCCAATATTCAGTGTAGTTTTAACGGTTATATGCGACTTATGTATGAAGTTTGTGCCCGCATGCAAATATTGGGTTCAAATTGGAGTACTAGGGGATTCTTTCTTTGATAACACAAAAAAAATCCATCAGACAAAATGTGTTCGGAGAATTTTGTTACGCAATAATGTTTTCCCGCATATGTTCATGAGAAGTTGTTGAACCTGATCTATAACATTCAGAGTATCCAGCCTCAAGATAAATTAGGTTGGAGTTGATTATTCATATTTTGTGTGTTCCATCATGATGTGGAGTAAGGGTGCATATTGTGCTTTTGCTATCCATTATCTTTGGACATTATAATCCAATTAACATGTTCTCAAAGATATTATTGCTCATGCTCGCAGGCATATTCTGTCATGAGCTTTTTCATGTATGTCATCCCATAGTGACTGGTGTATCTATTATAAAGATAAAGCCAACCTTAGTTTTCAGTGTTTAGCCTGTAACTGCATTCTTCTGACTGTAGATAGGAGTCATTTCTCGAGTCTCTGGAAAGATGTGTGTGTTTATTTTTATTTTTTATTTTATTTTATTTTTATTTTCTTTGGGATGAAAGAATAGACGGACTTTAATCATTTATTGTCTACTGTTCTTTTACTTATTATGCTTGTACTTTTATGTGATCCAGTAAGGATCGTGGGTGGCAGGGAAAAATATTACCATTTATTTACCAGTGATTTTATTGCTATTGTAGGAGATTGAGTCCTTTCATTAACGCATCAATTTGCTCAGGCTTGCCAACAGAGACTCGAACATAGCCCTTTGTCTCTTTATTATTGCAGTGTCGGATCATTATTCCCATATTCGCAAGGTCTTCCTGGATAATATTACTTTAAAAACAAGTATATCTACGAGAGCCGATAATCAAATGAAGGACATGAATCATAAGGAAAAGCCTAAATCATTATCTATAACATAATAAAAGGCGAAAGAAAAAACCTTTGATCCCACCAAAAAGCTCTGGTCAAAACACCTCCTAGAGGGAGATTAGAGTAAGCCTTTGATCTCGTCTACACTACATGACAAACAGTGTGTTCCAACGGAGCCTTTCAACGGCCTCCAACGTCATTGACCAACGTCTTCCAACGTCTAGTGTTTTCTCGTATATTTTATTGATTAAAAACTGTAGAACGTTGGTAGACGTTGAAATCTGGACGTTGACGGTCGTTGAATGGCGTTGGAAATCCGCGAGTAAAACAGAAACCCAGCTTCTTCTTCCCCATTCGGCTGAAACCTATTCCCCCCAAATTCCCAACTTTGCTCTGATTCCGACCCCCCCGCTACTCCGACGATCAACGGCTCCTCCGAAGACTTCAAGCCTCCCTCTCGTCCTCTCTAATTCCCTAATCTCTCAAGAAAATGTATAAACCCTAATCCCTATATTTAATTAAATTTGTTAAATTAGTATATTAAATGTTTGTATTGCCTTATTGTATGTATAATCTAGTTTATTGAGACATAATTTATGTTATTAACTTATGTATTGCAAGATTATATATATTTAAGTTTGTGTTAACAATAGAATAATGTGCATACAATTAGTTTTAGCTTTGTTTGAAAACGTTAGTTGTTAGTGAGCATACAATTAGTTTATGTATTTTAGAAAATTTCAAAAACGATATTTTATATTCATGAAACCCTTAGAGTGTCTTTCGGCCCCGTCTGATAAACATTGTATATGATCGTTATGTGGATATTCGTTTTTTAACAGAACGGACATCTATATTCATCGTATACAATATTTGTAGGATTTGTCCATGTATTGGACAAGTTACGAACACAATAACGTAATTAAATCTCGCAAAACATTTCATTTTAAATGGTTCATAGAATTTCGATAGCGCTTCCTTTATGTTCCCTGTGTACACGCAAATGTGTACTGTTCAGGGAACTAAAGCGAAGTGCTGCCGAAATTTTGTTGAATCGTTTAAATTGAAATAATTTACGCGATTTAATTACGATATTGTATTTGTAATGTGAGGTAGGATGACCCATCGACAAAGTGTCAATGATCTATTAATATAAAATTCACCAATAATATTGTTTTAATAAAATGTCAATCACTACAAGAAGACATTGCAGTTTTCTACGTAAAATTTTCTAAGTCTTTCCTACGCCATAAGGCGGGGCGTAAGGATGACGTAGGGAATGAGTAGAAAGGTGTAAAGGTGTAGAAAAAAACGTAGGAAATTTCCTACGTATTTCCTACGCCTACCTGCATACGTAGAAATCTAACCAAGGCGTAGGAAAGACGTAGAATTCCTACGCCTTCGTTCATTTTTTACAAATCTTGATTGGCGTAGGACAGGCGTAAAGAATTCCTACACCCTCCCTGCCCTACGAATTAAGCTTGGCTAACAATTTTAAAGTCTGTCTCCACTCCGCCCAACACTTTTATTTTTCTCAAAAACCCTAAATCCCACTTTCGTCCTCATTCACAACAAAAGTTTCATGCCAACCCTAAATTCCAAATCGTCGTCTCAACCAAGACCAACGGTAAGTCGTCCTTTAACCGCGAGCTCCAAACACGACGCCTTCCACCTGACCGTGCAACCGCATCTCCACCTCAGACCCGCGCGACCGCATCTCCATCTAGGAAGAATCAATTGCAGCCGTTGTGGATTTCCTTGATTACGGTATTTTAGATCATAATCGAAAATGAAAACATTTCAATCGGATGAACAAATGATGAAGCTTAGATCTTGATTTTCATATTTTAGTCTATCACTTCTCCGTATTTGGTTTGACGATGACGATTTTGCATTTTCAGCTGCTTCAAAATGATACAGACTTCACTTCATGAAGGTATGTCTTTCTTTCAGCGCCACTTTATTCCTAAACAAAATCATGTTTGAAATGTATTCTGTTTTGATCATATTGAATTTTGATGCAACGCGAAAGTTAATTTGGATTCAAAAATTGTGAAAATGTAACATCCTGAACTTGCTCGGTTAAATTACAATGCCAATTTAAAGTCTTATAATTTCTAGTGCTACTGATTTTCTTGTGCCATTTACTAACATTGAGGAAGCACATTCTTAATTTATTGGCTTTTATTTCCCAGTCCACTGCTGTGGGGTTTCACGGAGACTGCTTCTAATGGACTGAAACTTGTAATCGGTTTTGTTAGAGTTTTAGCCATATTCCCTTCTTCCTGCAAAACGTTTTCATCCGCATGTACAAATAAAATATAATGGTTGATAGCATCTAATTCGAAAATAATGACTTCTTTGAGATGTTGAAAAAGGACTTAGTGTTGGTGGCCATTTTATAACATCCACCCGTAAAATATACCAAACTTATGTTTCAATATGAAATTAACATCAATAGTTTAATGGAGGTATCTATCATACATGATGTAATCACCAGTACTAGGACTCCTAAAGGCTTTTAAGCTTTCTTTAGCATGATAATCAAAATATATCAAATTTATGTTTCAATATGAAAATTATATCAAGAGTTTGGAAGTGTCTATCGTACATGGTGAGCTTTCTTGAGTATGATAATCAAAATGGGTAAGGTAAAAAATGGGAGAGGTTGTTGATGTAGAGCCTCTTTTATAGCAGTGGAAAACTCTGTTGGTTTGCCTTTGGCATTTGAAGAAAACCAGTGATGTAGAACCATCCCATCACCCACAATTTGTTTAATATAAAATTGGATGCGTGCGGATTAATGATTGACCTTTAGTGTATATTGTCTATGTGAATAGAATATAGAAGTGTTAGTACTTGCCCACATGTTTGATATTAAAAGTAATCATACCAGCCAAACACACCAGATGCCAGAAAGTAACATTGAAATTTTCATCTGTTATCAACTTGTGGGCATTGTAAATTACACTGAGTAGCTAAATTCAATAGCGGTAAAATAACAGTCTAGAAATCAACATTCTTTGTATAATAACGTTTAATTCATTCAAACAGTCATGCACTATTTGGTTAAATTACGTTACTTTAATTAGTTTGAAATTTAGAAATTGATGCAATATTTGGTAAAATGCAGAAATACAAGGATGTCACTTATAGCGTCGATAAGGGCGAAGCACTGACTAGAGGCAAACTGGAGGAGAAGTTGGAGCGTCAAGAATGAGAGATTCAAATGCTAAAAGGTGATGTATGAACAACTATATGAGATGCTTCGACAACGATTTGATGGAGAGTGGAATAGTCGCCATGACGAGAGTTGTGGGTATATTTCTTATTCTTAGAAGATGTATCCATACGTTGTTATGTGTTATGAACATATTATTGTACTTTTTAAACATGTGATAACTTGTTTGATGTTGGTTTGGTTTTGTATTATGGAGGAAATATTTGAACTTGATTGATGAATGATCTGATATTATGTTTTTGTTGAATAAGTTGATGTTGGTGCTTGTTTGATGTTGATAGTGTATTGTAGATTAATATTGTGTTTGATGGAAAAAAACACAATAATAATATGTCAAAATTGCTTCAGAAAAGGCGTAGGAAAGACGTAGGTAAATTTAATTTTACTATTATAAAAAAATTCGTGTAGATGGCATAGGAAAAACGTAGAAAAACAATGGTGTAGGAAAGAGGTAGGAAAACAATGGCGTAAGTAAGGCGTAGAAAACAACCGTACGCTCGGCGTAGGTATGGCGTGAGTATTTTTCTACCTACGCAGGCTTTACCTACGCTGTAAATGGCGTAGGCGCAGTGTAGGTATTGCCTTTAGCTACGCCTTGGCTATGATATTTTGGCGTAGGTAAATCCGCAGTTTCTTGTAGTGAATTTTTTTAATTTTATATCGTACTTTTTAATTATATACGTAGGTAAATGGACAATTATTTTACTGATCGAAGCTGGATGTACAAAAAAAAAAAGGATCGAAAATGGAGGCTCAATAAGTGAACAGTTTAATAACGGTGTTCGCGTATTTATTGATTTCGCTTTAAGTAATAACAGAAACGACGAAGAAATCCATTGCCCATGTAATAAATGCAAAATGTTAAAGCATTTGATACCAGAAATGGTTAGAGTTCATTTGCGTCAATACGGTTTCGTGCCGAACTATTTGGTTTGGCATCGTCATGGAGAACCGTTAGCATCTAATCATGTACAAGCTGAGGAGATAGTGTGTACTGAAATTGATACGACGAATCTCGTAGAACATATGGTTGAAGGTGTTGCACGGCCAATGTTTCATGTTCCTCAATTAATTGATGACGATGGTAATGCTGAAGAAGAACCAAATATTGGGGCAAAAAAACATATGATTTATTAGATGCCGTAAAGAAACCCCCTTGGGAAGGATGCACAAGTGGAACCCAATTATCAGTAACTGCTGAATACATTGCGATGAAATCTAAATACAACTTCACAGAAGCTGGATTTACAGCTGTTGTACAAGCTACGAAACGGCATATGCCTCCCAATAATTTAATGTGCGAAAATCATTATGAAGTAAAAAAATGATGTCAGCTTTTGGTTTACCGTATCATAAAATAGATACATGTCTAAACGGTTGCATGCTGTTTTGGAAAGAAGATATCAACCTTAGAAATTGTAAAATATGTAATCAGGAAAGGTATAAATCAAGAAAGAAAAAAGGAAAGAAAGTCCCGTATAAACGTATGCATTATTTACCAATTACTCCTAGACTTCAAAGGTTATATGCATCTTCTGTAACCGCGCAACATATGAGATGACATAGTGTTAGAACACGGGAAGAAGGTACGTTAACACACCCAGCTGATGGGGAAGCATGGAAACATTTTGACCACAAATATCCTGATTTTGCATCCGAGAGTCGTAATGTTCGACTTCATTTATGTACGGATGGATTTTCACCATTTTCTCAGTTTGGTTCTAAATATTCGTCATGGCCTATAATTGTCACACTTTATAATATACCTCCATGGATGTGTATGAAAACTCCATATATGTTTCTCACAGTTGTCGTCCCTGGTCCTAATGATCCGACTCAAGGAATCGTTGTTCATTTACAACTTTTGATTGAAGAATTAAAAACACTGTGGTACGAAGGAGTAGAAACATACGATATTTTCAAAAAAAAACTTTCGCATGTATGCTTCTTTGATGTGGACAATCAACGATTTTCCTGTTTATGCAATGCTTTCAGGTTGGAGTATGGCTGGTCGTCTAGCTTGTCCGCACTGCATGAAAGATACACGAGCATTTTCTTTACCTCATGGAAAGAAAATTTCGTGGTTTGAGTGTCATCGATGTTTTCTTCATATTAATCATCATTTTAGAAGAGAGAAGAAAAACTTTACAGCTAATAGACATGAAACTTTGAGACCACCTACAGTTTGGTCAAGCGAAGATATTTATGAACTTGTAAAGGATTATCCAAAGATACATAAAACCGGAGAACAAACTGAAATTCAAGGTAAATCATCGATTCATAATTGTGCAAACAAAGCATATTTCGGGAGTTGCCTTATTGGAAAAATCTCCTGGTTCGTCATAATATTGACGTGATGCATAACGAGAAAAATGTGTTTGATAATATTTTTTATACAATTTTGAATGTCAAGGGAAAGATGAAAGATGATTTGAAATCAAGACGTGATATCGAAGTAATATGTAATCGTCCTGAGTTTCATATAAAGCCAAATGACACAAAAAAGCCAAAAGTTTGCTATGAGCTAGACAATAATCAAGTTAAAGTACTTTTAAAATGGGTGGAAGGACTAAGATTCCCGGATGGTATATCTTCTAATATTCGTAGATGTGTCGACTATAAGAACAATAAACTTAGCGGGATGAAAAGTCATGATTGTCATGTTATGATGGAAAATTTATTATCTTCGCTTTTAAAGAACTGTTGCCCGTAAAAGTTTGGACTGTTGTAACAGAACTTGGTCTTTTTTATAAAGAGATTTGTTCTATTACATTAAAAGTTGATCGTCTACGTAAACTTGAGGAAAAAATCCCGATATTGCTCTGCAAAATGGAAAAGGTATTTCCTCCATGTTTTCTCAATGTTATGGAACATTTACCTATTCATCTTCCATTAAAAGCACGTCTTCGAGGGCCTGTGAAATATGGATGGATGTATCCATTTGAAAGGTATTTAAATCATCTAAAAAAAGTGAGACAGAAAGCTCGAGTTGAAGGTTCGATTTGCAAATCATACATCGAAGAAGAAGCTTCTTTTTTTTCTCTCATTATTTTAGTGACCATGTGAACATATCATTTGAAAGTGCTACGCGTAATGATGAAGGCATTGATCAAGATGATTGTCAAACGACCTTATCAATTTTTAAAAAACAATGTCGTCCTGCTGGTGCTTGTGTGGAAGTATGGTTGGATGATAGAGATTATCATGTTGCACACACATATGTTCTTCTCAACTGTGCCGAAGTTGCACCGTTTGTTTGGTAATTTACTTATATATATATATATATATATATATATATATATATATCATCAACACGTGTATATACATAAATATATGCACACACGTGTATCTTAATCATAATGTAACATTTGTTATATAATTGCAGTATTTACGAATCACAACATCCTAACGGTGATATCGGCAAAGAATTCGCTTCTTGGTTTTCTAAGTACGTTTTGATACAACAAATTGTGTTGTAGACAAAGGATTGAAACATTTAGCTATGGGACCAAAAAGGAAAGTGAAGACATATCCAATATTCTTCGTCAATGGATATAAATTTAATATCAAAGAATACGGTGCCGAAAAATTAACTAACAATACTGGTGTATTTGTTAAAGGTAGTGATGATCCAAATGATCATATACATGATTTTTATGGCGTGCTAACCCAGGTTTTGCAATTGACGTATTTCACACGACCCGCGGAAGAAGTATTTTTGTTTAAATGCAACTGGTTCAGCAACGTTCCAGGTTCTGGAATCAACATGCACCCAAAATATAATCTTATAGAAATAAAACATACTTCGCGTTATTATAAATACGATCCTTTTGTACTTGCCAAACAAGCTCTTCAAGTTTATTATGCTTCTTACCCATCTCTAAGAAGAGATAAAATAGATTGGTCGGCTGTTTTTAAAACAAAGTCAAGGTTTACATTTGATGGACGGAATATTCCCGAAGAACAAGCTTACCAAGTAGATATCGAGGAAAATAGAGGAATAATAATAACCGATGATCAAACAGATTTTGGACCTCTAAACGATGAATTAAATGCATTAATTGAAGCATTTGAGAGTACAGAGGAATAAAATATAGAGTGCGAAACAGAGTCTGAATCCGAAAATGACAAGGACTGATCAACTATCTACATTTTTAGAAGGTAAATTTATATTTTTTTTAAACATTATCCTGTTTTCATTAAAAATGAAATGGTATGCTAATATATGATTTGTATCACATCTCGTTTTTATGTTACGCCATACTGTATGTTTTATATATAGTCATTTTATTTTCTGTTATAATGTTTGTTTGTAACATGTATTATATAGGTATGTCGTCACGTAGACATTCTGGGTCTCCCTCTTCCTCAAAGAGAGGGCATGCTCGTCCGGACGGTGGTGATAGCGGTGGTCCATCACAGGAGCTACGGCGTCCTGTGGTGTGGCTAAAGCCAAAAGTAGATCAAACGTAAGTATTAAATTTCAAAATTAAATTTCATTTTCGTACAATCGATTCTGAAAATATATAGTAGTCATGAAATATTAAATGTTTTTTCTCTGTTTAAACACAGTGGTTTCTCTTTGGAGCCGACTCAAGTAGTTCTATCTATATCTCGATGGGAGTACATGGGTCGTATGACCGAATGTTGGCCTAAGTGGACATTGATTCTAGATAATGTTAAAGAGACTATTTGGCAGGATTTTTTGGTATGTCACTTTATATATTAGGAACATGTTATATCAATTCATGTTTACATTATTTATAAAAGCTGTATAACTCTTATTTTGTCAAACGTGCAGGCGAAAGTGGACCTTCGGGACGCTGATATTTCATTCGTATATCGCCACTGGTGCAGCAAAGTCGCAAAGAACTACCGTAAAACAGTACACATCTTAAAAACATCGGGAAAGAAGCCTCAGTGGATGAGCGTAGCTGTGTGCGATGATTTTGTGAAATGGTGGGGAAACGAGGAGTTTTAGGTAAATTTATCACATGTTTAATTTAAATTCTTCTACGCAAATACTAACTAGAAATGTTAAACAATTTTTGTTTTTAAATTAAATTTGCAGAGGCAGTCGGAGAGGAACTCAGCCAAAAGGAGCAAGAACCCTGTCACACATCGTGGTGGTTCCAAGTCATTTCAGCATCACCGAGAGGACTTGGTATATTTATTAATTACGATGATAATTTAAAGATTTTAAGTTCTAAGTCGTAGATAATGTAACAATATATATATAATATATATGTATATGGACATATTTCAGAAGAGATAGCGTGGTGGTGCTTCTGTGAGTTACTGGGATGTTTTCACGCATACTCATGCGTTGAGCCAGGTCGACGAAGCAGGCACCGTTCCATACTCCTGGGATCACGATGCCAAAGCGCAGTCCGCATATGTAAGTAACATAATGACTTAACACTTATATAAGTTAATTAAAATAATGTTATCTAAATTCAAATTATTTTGCATAACAACAAAAGTTTCAGCAAGCATGGACTTCCATTCTCGAGGGCTCTGGGCGCGACGAGTTGACCGTCGATGAAGAGGACGCTATTTTTGAGTCTGTCATGGATCCATCGGCACATGGCAGACGTTATGGTTTTGAGAATCAATTGGTAATAACTTTAAATTAAATTTTAAAATAATTATTCTGAACCAACTATTGCACATTGTGATGGATTATAGTAAATACGAATTACAATTATTAAACATTGATAATTTAAATTTTATTTACAGGCTAAGACGGCTCAGATTGAGTATCAGAGGGCTCAAGATAAGGAGGAGATTGCACAGCTTAGAGCCCAGGTCACCACGCTCGAGGAACGCAATATCCGCACCGAAGCCAAGACGGAGCAGCTGAATAGGCGTCTTACGGAGTTTATGGAGCAATACGGCCGGTTTCCGTCTTCTGGTGGTTCTGGAGGAGAGTGATTTCAGGTATGATTTGATTTGTTTTGCTATGGACATGTATATTTGGAGAGTGTGAGGATTTGATACATTCTGATGTTTTGGATGTTGGTTTGGATGTGATTTTTGAGATGTTGACGTAGTAGTTTGGATATTATTGGATTGGACGTTTTGTTGGATGTTGATGTTGGATGGTTTATGTTGTTCATATTGATTTTTATTGTGTATATTGATTGGTATATATGATTATTACTTGGATTTACTATTACGATTGATTATATGTGAGATATGTTGTTGTATATGTGCGCGAAATTGAGCTTTTTATGAGATATACGATGTTGGAGGTGGCTGGAAGCATGCATTGTTGGTTCTGTAAAAAAACACCCAGATTTCCAATGTCTTCCAACGTCCACCAACGGCTTACTAGCACATTTATTCCAACGTCTTACAACGTCCTCCATCGGATCTTCCAACGTCTTCCAACGTCTATTTGGTCAACATCTTCTTCCACGTGGACAACTTGAACGTTGGAAGACGTTGGTATATGCGCGTTGGTTCCGTTGGTTGACGTTGGACGCCGTGGAAATGTATATCACCGGTGTTTCCAACATCCATCAATGGCTTTCCAACGGCCGCCAACGTTTGGCCGCCATTGGAATGCACTGTGTGTCTTGTAGTGCTAAGATAGCCTGACCAAAGCACAGCAAGCCTTCGATCCCGTCTATATGGCATGGCGGAAGCATCCCCTAGAGAAGGGATGGAGTAAGCTTTTAGTCCCATCTAAGATGGTATGGCCAAAGAACAGAAATAGCCTTCGGTTTGGTCTATAAGGCCTAACCGAAGCGCCTTCTTGAGGGAGGATGGGTTAAACTTTTATTCTGCCTAAAATGGCCAATCAAACGCATCGACTAGCCTAAATCATTACCTATAAGGTAAAAAGGGGCTCAAGGCCTAAATTATCACTCAAAGGGTAATAAGGGACGAAAGGAATCAATGCCTAAATCATCACCCAAAAAGTGACAAGGTGCAAAGGAAATCAATCAAACAAGTATGAATTCATCCTAAGAAATGGATCAAAGCAATGTAATGATGCACGACTAATCTGACACTAAGCTAAGAATAAGACAGCCTTCAAAGGAAGGAACAAGAACTATCTATTACTCAAAACTTAGGATCTCAGCATCAAATATGGACATCTGAGAATTTGTGAATCTCTTGGCCAGAAATACTCTAGTAAATAATAAGAATATTCATTATCGCTTGAATTTCCAATTTTGTTGGGACGTGTTATTGCTTGATGGATTTCTGGTCTTCTATTAAAATGAAACTACAGTGTTTTTTCCAGATGGATTTCTAGCCTTCTGTTCAAATGAAACTATGGTATTTTTCTCCGATGGATTTCTATTCTTTTATTCAAATAGAACCATGATATTACTACTAGATGGATTTCTAATCTTATTAACTAATGAGTTTATGGTTTTCTTGCCAAAAGGATTTCTGACCTTCTTATTGAAAGGGAATTACATATTCCTTGCCCAATGAATTTTTGAATTTCTAACCACATGGTTTTCTAGTCTTCTTATTATTGAATTGATGGACTTCTTATCAAACGAATCTATGAGATTCTTATCAGATGAATATCTGATCTTCTTGCTAATTAATTTTATGGTCTTCCTATCGGAAAGATATCTAGGCTTATTAATTAAATTTTTGCTTTACATTGGAATGCAAAAGCCCCTTTTTATATAACGTAAAGGAAAGATTAATCCACGTTTTTACCAAAATCGAAAGGACTTACCTAAAATTCGACTTAAAGTAAATAATGAAAGTCCTTACCGTTTACTTTATGTTTTTCAAGGGAACTAGATTGAAGAGAAAATCTCATAGAAAATTGAAAGGGTAAGAAGATACTTGGTTTTACACTAAAATGTAAAAAGTTTCTTTATACAACGAGGGAGACAAATTTTGTCTACATATTTTCTGACTTCTTTGTTAAGAAAATAAACAGAAGGATATGGAAGCAAAAGAGGATGGTGTTACCACAAATACATATATCAAACATCTAGATAAAGTATATCGAGATTATAAATGCATAGCAAGCTAATAAATTTATGATCATGTATTGAACTTCCAAGTCAATAACAAAGCAAGCATCCAACATGGGGTCATCAAGTCATAGGGATGTCGAACACGTAAAGCAAGGAAAATATTGAGCTTCGAAATTGCTACTACAAAGTAAAGTATCTAAAAGAATGTCGAGCTACAAATGTTATCAAACTTGAATAAAGGAAGAGGAGGTATCGAGCTTTAACAACAATAGAAGTTGACGAGCATGTAAGGAGAAAGAGGTATCATGTCCCAAAATTTCTAAAGATACTGGGCATATAAAAAAGTAGCGTCGAATATCAACAATTACCAAGATACTATAATACAAAGGATATCGAACCTGAAGACAATAGGAGGGAATCACCGAATCACTACAACATAAAGTGCTAATAGAACAAAGAATAAAGAGGGAGGTCGCGTCATTAAGAGATATCAAATATCATGGTCATGAAGAAGGTATATCGAAACTCTATGAAACAAGCAATAGATATCAAGCCTTTACGACTATGATTGTTGTAAAGCGTCCACAAGTTGCAAGTGCTCTTGTGCTTTAAAAGCAGCAAAGGGTGTCGAAATTCGAAGAGCATAATGAATATCGAATATGAAGGATGCCGCATATCATCGGTACAAAGAACAATTCTGAATATCATCAATATAAAGAAGAATATTGAATGCCATCAGTATAACAAAGGATGTTGAATATTAGCAATGTAAATGGATATCTAATATCAGCAATTAACACAACATATCGAACGACGCGTGACAATCATATTGCCTGCTGTCACCCCTATAAATATAGACCCCATGGCTACATGTGAGGGGTGAATCATTTTCTTTCCATGTTTCTCAAATTAAAAAGTTATAAACCCTAAATTGATTTGGGGATTTCTTGATACAATTGTAACTTTTTGCGCATAAGGACTTAGATAATAAACTTTGCATAGCACAATGTCTTTGACATATGTATATTTGACTATTATTAGAATGGACATGTATATAACTTATCTTCGGACTTGGACAAAGATTTGGACTTATGCATTGACAATTTTAACAATTCCATTTAAGCCTTTGCCTAAATTAAAGATTACCTTGCATAATGACTATTATGCTAATTGACATATGAACAAAGGATTATACTATATGCAAATCGCCATTTTGGCCTATTAAACAAATTATGGACTATTGCACAATTATGTGGCTTGCTTATTCTATCCTTAAACATATGACATGATCTTTTGAAAAGCCCCATGGCTATATCGAAGCCCATGGGTATTAATGGTACCATTTCGAATAATACTATTTTATGCAACGTCTTCGATGTTAAACCAATTTTTGATTTAACACCCACCTTATAAAAGTTAGGTAAACCCTACTAATGACACACTTATGTAGTTATGTCATTAGCAGACACTCGCTAGTGAGTGTCCCCACTTGGTTAAAGGTCTCCCTAAGGTAATCCAACTCTAAGGCTTCTTCAACAACCCCTCTCCTCATATAAATAACGACATCCAGACATACATGTTTTTCCCTTTACAACTCACATCTAAATATAACTTGCATATTGGAAAAAACCAAACCCCAAAATGATAGATTTTCCAACAATAACTATCGATCGGTACCAATCGATTACTTAGCCAATTTTCAATTTTCATTAGAGCTGTCAAAATTTGACCCAACCGATTGACCCAACCCATTTACCTTACTTATAAATGGGTTGGATCATCCCATTTATGAATATTATAAAATGGATAATGGGTTGGGTTGACCCATAAAAGGATTATAAATGGGTAACCTATTTACCCATTTATTAAGCACTAAATTTTAATATAAAATTGAAAAACAAGAATTTTGTACATAGACTATAATTTTTCATGGAGACTGACAGTTATACTTAGAAAATAATATGATACCGCATCCCCATATTTGAATTCCGCCTAGTGCAGAAACCGCTATTTTTTCTGTTCAGACTGCAATACTTCTTCGTTCTAACTCGGAATCAGGCGAGACTTCTGTTAGTCCGTGAGATGATGGTTTTGATGACAACAACCATAGAATAGATTATAAAATATAAATACTGACATTATAAGTTTAGATATATATATGTATGTATGTATGTATGTATGTATATGCAGGATTTAACCATGCAGGTACCAAGAATGAAGACTGTACAGTATAGAGATTCAAGATATCGAGATAGAAGACTCATGAGTATCAAGATTATCAAGAGTTCAAGATTTCAAGCATAAGTATTTTTATTAGGAATTTTTGTTAAAACTCGTAGAAAAGCACTAGCATCTTAAAATCCAATTTATTCATGAAATGGAATCCACTTCGAGCCTGTTAAAGGGATGAAACCCTAAGTAGGATGGAACCTACGAAAATCTAGTGGAACATTGTTTTGTATCCACTAATTTTAATTCAAATGATTTTACAAAATTACCTTGTTTTCAAAATGATTTCAAAACTTTCCTTTCAAAAATATCAAAATTCTCTATCCTGATTTTAAACAATTTTAGCCTCAAAATTATATTTAATTTCAAAGTCAAATTACTCCTGATTTTAAACTATCTTTTTAAATTATATATTTAACTTTTATACTTAGATTTAAATATAAAATTATAGTTAAAATCTATATATATTATTCTCTTTATTTACTTATGAATTTTAACTATAGTCAAGTATATTTGTAAAATTTAAAATAGTTTTAATATAAGATAAAGGTTATTTTCAAAGAAAATCAAATCACCAAAAATTGCTTTGGGATGTCGACATGCCTAGGGTAACCATGTCGACATGGTGTAAGTTGAATTCAAAATTTAAATTTCAAAAGAAGTGTCTATTTGCCATAACTCTTCATGAACGGACATGACTGTTGTTCTTCTATAAATAGGGGTTAGTTTCAACGAATTTTATATCAGATTTTCTGGTTTTTCACTCATCTTCTTCTTCTACATTTCTTAATACATATTATTACCATTACTCTGCCGCAATCAACATTGAATCAAACTCGATTATTTCTAGTTTGATTCTCCATCACTATCTCTACAAGGTTCTCAGTGCTATTAAGAGTTATAGACTTCTTTGTAATCTATTAAACGAGAAAAGGTGTGATTGTAGCCTTGAAAATCAATCAAGAGAGAAAAGGCGTGATTGTAGCCTTGGTAAATCAATTGGGTAAACTTGTGGCCCGGAAATCAAGTATCTCTACCCAGAGGATAGAAATTCTAGAGGGTGTGCCTCGTAGCCTTGAAATCGAGGGTGTAATTGTACAATTTCTTTTGAAAGGAAATCCATACTTGTGTTGCGGGACTAGATGTATGGTAACTCCGAACCAGTATAAAATCCGGTGTGTTCTTTCCTTTACTGCTTTTATTTTATTTCTGCGTCCGTGCTTGTTTTTGTGATCATATCTGTGTCTGTATATTGCATACATCGGTGTCTAAATTAACATAAACTCAAAAGGATTTAGTAATTCTTTATTAACACTATTCACCCCCCTCTAGTGTTAATCCTAGCCTTAAGATCTGTAATCCGCATTTCTCACAACTGGTATCAGAACGAGGTTTTCAAAGTTTCATAATCTTATTTTTGAAAAAGTTTATAAAATGGCTATATTTGTTAATATTAATTTAGAAGTATTCAAACCATCATTGTTTCTTGAGTCTGCATATAATCAATATTCAAATTCAAGTTGTCTACCAAGATTGTTTGATGTGCAGGAATCATGCTTTATGGGTGTTGAGGAATCAATCCACAACGGACAAATTGTACAGATCAGAAAGAACAAATGGATACTTGATCGTGGGTGTTCTAGACACATGACTGGCAATCCAAATATACTGAATGATATAATATACAAAGACGGAGGACTGGTTAACTTTGGAGACAATTCAAAAGGATATGCGATTGGCATCGGCAAAGTCGGTAATTCTGAAACTCCTACTATTACTAATGTTTTGCTAGTTAAGAATCTGAAACATAATCTGCTAAGTATAAGTCAACTATGTGATAAAGAATATAAAATTAAATTTGAAAAAGATAAGTGTCATAAGAAGATAATAATTCAACCATTATATTTGAGGGAGTCGGTAAAAAGAATATTTATATTCTTAATATGAAAGTTTCAAATGATAACATGTGTCTGTTGGCAAATACAAGTGACCCTTCGATTTGGCATAAGAGATTTGGGCATTTGAATTTCAAACTCTTATCTAGACTATCAAAACATAATCTAGTAAGAGGTCTCCCTAGATAGTTTATGTGATGCATGTCAATTAGGAAAACTTAGAAAAAGTTCCTTTAAGTTAAAAGATATGATTTCAACTTCAAAACCTCTTGAATTGCTTCATCTTGATTTATTTGGTCCATCTCAAATTCTATCAATAAATCATAGTAAATATGCCTTTGTAATTGTAGATGGTTATTCTAGATTTACATGGACAATATTTTTGAAACATAAAAGTGATACTTTTGAATGTTTTAAGACATTTTCAAAAAGAATTCAAAATCAATTTTCTCTAAAAATTATAACTATTCGAAGTGATCACGGTGGTGAATTTGAAAATGAAAAGTTTGAGGAATTCTGCAATAAAAAGGGAATAACTCACATTTTTCATTTTCGAGAACTCCACAACAAAACGAAGTAGTAGAACGTAAAAATAGGATGATTCAAAAGTGTGCGAGAACTATGCTTACAAATAATAATTTACCAAAGAATTTTTGGGCAGAAGCAGTTGCAACCGCTTGTTATATTTTAAGTAGAATTTTAATTAGACTTTTAACTGATAAAACATCTTATGAACTTCTTTATTCAAAGAAACCTAAGGTACCTTATTTCAGAATTTTTGGAAGTAAATGCTTTATTTTAAATACAAAATATAATTTAGATAAATTTAATCCTAAATCCGAAAAAGGTATCTTTATCGGATATTCTAATAGAAGTAAAGCGTAAGAATGTTTAATTTAAAAACCAATTCCATTGAAGAAACAATACATGTTTCATTTGATGAAAATTTCAAAGTTTTTGAAGATACAAATAATGAAGAGGATTTAATCACTCAAAATCAAGAATCAATTGAAACTAATAAGGAAATTAATCATCCTAATAAAAGGACTAAAATTTTAAAAGATCATCCTATAGAAAATATACTGGGAGATATGCAATCTGTTATTAAAACTAGAAATCAACTAAGTCAAATGAGTAATGTAGCTTTTGTGACGACCCGGAATTTTCGAGCACTAAAAATTGAAATATTTAATTGATTTAAAATATTTAAAAGTTTAATTTTAATTTGAATTACGAATATCACAATTATTTGATAATTAAATTATTAAATTAAATAAGTTGAAGTTGGGTAAAATGTTGAATCTGAGATTCTAAGCCTGTTAAAATAATTTGAAGGCTTATAAAATTTATATTGATAATACTAAGAATAATAGAAGTTGTAAAATTGAATTTAACAGTGATTTGTTCAGTTTTGAAATTTATATCGTTTAAATTGAATAAAAAAAAATAGCCTTCCGAGGCACAGTCTCGGAAGTCAATGAAACCAGTTCCATTGGGTCCGTAATATGAAATTATTATCGGATTTCAAATTTCGTATTGATCATAGTTGTTGTGTGCTTATACGTTAAGTAAACGCGTTGAAAATTTAATCGAGTTTTTTATATTAAAAAAATTATTATTAAATCAGTAGCCACCCTAGCATCTGATTTCCGTCGACCTAGTTGTCTCCCCTTTTCGTTTCAAGCACGCTACCCATGTCTTACCTCAGAAGCCAAGATCAAAACAAATATCTGGAGAGGATTATATCTACCGAAATTCCTTTTCCTTATTTCAAATCTCGTCCTCCTCAATCCAAAAACGAAGTCGCTTCCCCCTTTAATTATTTCAGCCGAACCCTTCTTACTATAATCGTGCACCCCTCTTCTTCTATTTCGGTAAGAGCATCAGAGAAAAAAAAGGGTAATGAAATCAAAATCGAGATCTTCCTAAAACTACGAATTCGTATTCGTATAAACCTGCTTCCTTCTTCAATTGAATTTCCCAAACCGAAAATGGAAGTCGCTTGCGCGACTCCAACCTCGTCGCCGCAGTGGTGGCAGTTCATGGTCGAGGCTCGGCTTCAATCGAGGGGATTGCAGTGTGAATCGTTCATTGAGGCAAGAGGAGGGGCGACGTCGTCGACTTCGAAGGCACGACCGAAGGGGACTCGAGTGCAGTGGGGTTTGAGCTAGGGTTTGGAGGGTCGATCGAAGTGCGAAGCGACCTAGGTTTTCACGAGGCGAAGCACGCACGTGAGAGAGGAGAGCCAGTAGATTGCGCGAGCACTTGATGTCATGGCAGTCTGAAATCAGGGCTTCAATTCGTTAGGTAGGTATGGTATTTCTTCATTTAATTATTTGTTAAATTGTATAAAAATGTACATACAGATACAGAGAGTTTCTTTTAAAAAATATAAATATATAATAAAATAAATAATAAAAATTAATTGATTTATTATCCTCGATTTAGAGATTTATATCTGTAAATGTATGTTTATACAGTGAAGTAAATTACTGCCGATATTTACTGAAACAGAAAATTAATTTATAAGGTTTGGAAAAAGTAAATAGGAATTTTAAAAATAAAATAGTTTTAAAGGCAAATTAATAGTTTAAATAAAATCAATAGTCAATCAAAGTTATCAAATGGAAATTATTTATTCGAATTGTACAAATATTAATAAAATCATCTAATATTTATTCAAGGTCCATATCTGAAAGAAAACAAGTCGGAATGGAAGTGGATTGCAAAACAAATGCAAAGGTGAGTTAATCTCACTCAGTTAAATTTAAATTTAAATGATTAAATTTAAATAATTGGTTGAATGGATGAATTGATTAATGTGTTATAATTTGGTATATTTTGGAATTGGTATTTTATATTGTGCTAACGTCTGTGGATGTAGGGAAAACAAGTTGGAGGGATCCAACTGGACCCCTCAACATTTATTTAAATTATTTAATATTCTCTGTTGTGAATATCGATATTCTATGATGAGTTATATTGGAATATTGAATGTTATGGTTTGGTCGAATATATTTGGGTATAATGAATTGCCAAAAATATATAAATTGGATTTTGGAAAGAAAATAGAAGAAGTGAATTTGTAAGCGAAATAATTATATAAAATTTGAATAAACTAAGAATGAATAGGAAGAAATGGAAGTGATATTAAATACTAATAAACAACCTTGAGTATGAAAGAAACAAGATTTTGAAATAAACAGAAATTAATGAATTGTAAAATTAAGTGATATTATTTTAATGGAATAAAGAATTATTTTAAAATTAAAGGTTTAAACTTATTAAAAGGATTAAGAAGTAAATTGAGAAATCTAAAGAAAAAAAATTGGTATTCTCAGTTAAAAATAGTTTAAATCATAATTAAGAAATAAAATATGAAATTAATAGATTTTGAAGTAAAAGGGAGTAAATTGAAAATTGATTTGGAAATTGATTGAAGTGTTTGGAATTGAAAATTTAAAGAAGAATGTGAAGAGAAGTATATTTCTCTGGATAGCAAAGTACGTTCAAAATAAATTTTTAAATATAAGTTAAAAGCTTTAATGTTGTTTTTAAAAAGCATGTTTTAGAAAATTTATTATTTCTAATCTTTTAAATTCTAAAATAAATATTTTTCAAACCTATTATCGTAGTAGTTATTTAAAATGTGACTTAGTAATTCTGTTTTAAGAAAAAGTGAAAACCTAGTTTTATATTCTATAAAGTAACCTTATTTTCAAATATTCATAAAGTATATATTTTTAGCCAATTATTGAAGTAGTCTTAACTTAAATGTTTTAAAGTAAATTCCAAAGAAAGTATTTTATTTTAATTTATTATCGTAATAATTATTTAAAGAATGATTTAGTATTTTAAAGAAGAAAAATCCAATGTATAGTTATAAGGTAACCTTATTTTAGTTATTTCTAGAGTATTATTTTAGATTAAGTATTAAAGTAATTTTTCTAAATTAAATGTTAAACATATTTTACAATAAAGTGTTTTTTTAAATTATTTTTAAATCTAAAGTTTTGTGCTTGGTGATTTCCAGTGGAAATAGAAATTACTTGGAATTTATTCTGAGAAAGGAAGATAGTTTGAAAACTATTTTTCAAGGGGTTTGAAAGGTGAAAATATATCTTGTGAAGATATTTTGAGATAAATAATTTGAGAAATTATTTATTGTGTGATGGATGTTGTGAATATTAATTGATAGTTAAATAACCGACTATCAATATTGGACAAATACGCTGATCGTTTCGAAGAGACGGGGATCGAGATTTATTTCTTGAAAACCACTTCGATCCGGTTTGTACATTGCGTGGAAATGAGTTTGGATTCGAAAATGTAGCAGTGAAGTGCAAGGGCTGGTCGCTACTAATCCTGAGGATATTTCCGAAATGGATGTAGTAGGAGTAGTGCCTTCGGTTTTGTTCGAACCCGGGATGGACTTGTATGGATGAATGCTTTCGAAACATCGTTAGGTGGGCGATGGGCATTCTAAGGGATATGTTCTATAAAGGTAACACTTAGCCTCAAGCCTCATCAAATGGGAATGACTGAAAATCAGGGGTTATGCAGCAAGGCTAGGTGGGTAGCACCCAAGCAGGGTGAGGTCATCCCTGTCTAGATGTCCCTTTTTATTTCGGCTTAGTGGACGGTTGCTGATCCCAACCGCGGGGTGATCTCACTCGGGATTATCCAGTAAGGGGTAGTCCCAGTCTTGTGTTGCAAGGGAGCGGGCGTACTCCTCGGTACTGTGATCTAGGCCACGTACTGTGACAGGTGGTACCCTAGTGCCTAGTCATTAGTTGAAAATCCATTCTCCCTACGTGTCTTGTACGAGTTTTGTTTGTATTACCCACTCTGTGGCTAGTAGCTGGAATTTAATAATGTAACAGTTTCGGCTATTTTATAAGTATTTGTATATAGACCCTATTATAATATCAGAGGATTTTATAAAAATTGTTTTAGCTATCGTAAGGTAAAAACCCGACATGTTTATTTGTGGCGTGGTCTTACGAGATGCTTTTGTTTTCAAAAGGATTTTTGAAACTCTAATAATCAATTGAGTGTGATTTTCTCACATTGGTATTCCATACTGACTCGGGTGTTATTTAACTGTAATGCTCGGGTCAGACCGAGTATTATATGATACAGGATATGATGTTGTGGAGCTCAGGAGACGATCAGGATGACGATACGTACTCTCGTACTTGTTTTATATATATTCCGCTGTGTAGAGTAGCTGTGTATCTAGATGTATGTTATTCATGTTGAGCTGTGATTGATGTACTCTGATGATGTAATATGTAAATAGATATATTTGCTTTTTGAGTAAAGATTATTTATTATCTATTATATTTATTCCCGCTGCGATGGTTAGGTTCTGTTGTTGTTTTCTGTTTTTTTTCTTCTTCTACCTCTTCTTCTTTAACCCAAATAGTTCGTATTTCCGTACAACTTGAGTTGATTTATGTAGAATAGTGTTGACTCAAGGGATACGGATTTGCGAGTCGTTGCAGCTTTAATATCAACTATTGAACCCAAAAATCTAAAAGAAGCATCAATCGATGATTCATGGATTTTGGCTATGCAAGAAGAATTAAATCAATTTACTAGAAATGATGTTTGGGAACTTGTTCCTAGACCAGAAAATAAAACTATAATTGGAACTAAATGGGTTTATAAAAATAAAATGAATGAACAAGGAGAGGTAGTTAGAAATAAAGCTCGATTAGTCGCTCAAGGTTATTGTCAAGAAGAAGGAATAAATGTTGATGATACCTTTGCTCCCGTAGCAAGATTAGAAGCCATTAGGATTCTACTTGCTTTCGCAAATCATAATTATTTCAGATTATTTCAAATGGATGTTAAAAGTGCCTTTTTAAATGGATTTGTAAAAGAAGAAGTATATGTTGAACAACCACCACTTTTTGAAAATGATAAATTACCAAATCATGTTTACAAACTTAAGAAAGCATTATATGGTCTAAAACAAGCTCCTAGAGCCTGGTATGATAGACTAAGATCTTATTTATTGCAATCTAATTTTGAAATTGGTAAAGTAGATATTACTCTTTTTATTAAAAGAAATAAAAATGATATTCAGCTAGTACAAGTTTACGTAGATGATATCATTTTTTGTTCAACTAACTTTGAAATGAATAAAGAATTTTCTAAAATAATAACAAAAGAGTTTGAGATGAGTCATATGGGTGAATTAAATTTCTTTTTAGGATTACAAATAAAACAATTAGATAATGGTATCTTTATTAGTCAAGAAAAATATGCTAAAGACCTAATTAGTAAATTTGGTTTGACTACTGCGAGTGGAAAACGCACTCCCATGGCAACCAATGAGTACCTTAGTAAAGAAGATCTCTCGAAAGATGTAGATCAAAAACTATATGGAGGAATGATTGGATATATTACTGCCAGTAGACCTGATATCATGCATAGTGTTTGTTTCTGTGCCAGATATCAATCCCAACCTGAAGAGTCCCATTTAAAAGCCGTAAAACGAATCATAAGATATGTTAAACACACATCTGATTATAGTTTATTCTACCCTAAAAATGATTCTTTTGACTTAATATCTTACTGTGATGCTGACTATACTGGTTGTAAATCAGACCGAAAAAGTACAAGTGAGACTTGTCACTTTTTGGGGCATTATCTGGTTTCTTGGCTTAGTAAAAAGCAAAACACAGTTTCTTTATCAACAAATGAAGCAGAATATATTTCTGCCGCTTTGGCTTGTTCTCAAGTAATATATATGCAACAAACCTTAAAAGATTTTGGTTTAAATTTTTCAAAATCACCAAATTATTGTGACAATACGAGTGCGATAAATTTATCCAAAAATACTACTCAACATGCTCGAACTAAACATATTGATATCAGACATCATTTTCTCAGAGATAATATAAGTAAGGAAGTAATTACTCTTGATTATATCAATTCTAAGAATCAAATTGCTGATATCTTAACAAAACCCTTAAATGGATCAATATTTACTAAATTAAGAAGAGAATTAGGTATTTGTTCTATAATTGAAATATAAAATATAACTAACAAGTATAATTAATAATTAATATTAAAATAATTCAAAGAGTTAAAATATAAAAGACCATGTCGACATCCCCCATATACCCATGTCGACATGCAACGTTTTTAAATTTTGAAATTTTCCCCCCCAAAATTCAAAATAATTGGTTATAAATTCTTTACATTTTCGAAATTTTATTCATCCTTTCTGTTATCTCTCTGTTCTTCTCTCTGAAATCAAATAATCAATGGCCTCCTCTTCCAAATCAAACATAAATCAACCTTTTCATTCTCCTCTCCTACGTCTGGTCCATTTCAACGTACTATTCTCGCTCGTGTGACTAAAATAGAGGACTCTCTGAAGGATGCACTTGAGATGATGACTGAAATTCAAGTGACTCAACTTCGTATGGCAAAAGAACAAGAGAGGCAAGACAAGATTCTTAGGAATTTGCAAAAATTCCTAATGGATAACCAGGCCAATCCTATCTTGATTGATGAAAACTCTTCACTCAATCAAGAACAAGAGGCCAGCGAAGAAGAAGAAGAAGAAGAAGAAGAAGAAGAAGAAGAACCCATGGAAGAAGAAGTGCAAGTGCAAGATGATGACGAAGTCGTGTGTGTTGGAGAAGTGTGTTTTGAAAAAATGGGAATCTTGTCGAAAACGTGGAAATTTTTGTTTCCACTATCCAAACTGTTCGATTCATAGATCTCCTATGTTTAAAAACACACAATAGCTTCTTTTCTTTCTTCTCCATTGTTGTTTGTGTTTCTTTATGTTTTCTATACGCTCATGTATATACAACTTCATACGTAATAAATAACTCGTGTTCTTATACGTGTTTTAATTATAAGTACTGTCGTGAATTCTTAGTTAGGATAGTTAATTGTTTAGGACTATGTTTTAGTATTAGATTTAAGTAATGTTTACTTATGATAACACTATCATTATAATCACATGTCATAGAGTGTTTGTTTTAGGTGGAGTTATATAGTTTGGAGTGAGTTTTTGTTGATGACAAAGGGGGAGAAATATAAAATAGGGTAGTTAGGCATAAATTAAGGGGGAGTTATTAGTTTCAGGGGGAGTTATTAGGATAGAAGTGATATTTTATAAACAAAGGTTGTCATCATCAAAAAGGGAGAGATTGTTAGTCCGTGAGATGGTGGTTTTGATGACAACAACCTTAGAATAGATTATAAAATATAAATACTGACATTATAAGTTTAGATATATATGTATATGCAGGATTTAACTATGCAGGTATCAATAATGAAGATTGTACAGTATAGAGATTCAAGATATCGAGATAGAAGACTCATGAGTATCAAGAGTTCAAGATTTCAAGCATAAGTGTTTTTATTAGGAATTTTTGTTAAAACTCGTAGAAAAGCACTAGTGTCTTAAAATCCAATTTATTCGTGGAATGGAATCCATTTCGAGCATGTTAAAGGGATGGAACCCTAAGTAGGATGGAACCTACGAAAATCTAGTGGAACATTGGTTTGTATCCACTAATTTTAATTCAAATGATTTTACAAAATTATCTTGTTTTTAAAATGATTTCAAAACTTTCCTTTTAAAAACATCAAAACTCTCTATCCTGATTTTAAATGAATTTAGCCTCAAAATTATCTTTAGTTTCAAATTCAAATTACTCCTGATTTTAAACTATCTTTTTAAATTATATATTTAACTTTTATACTTAGATTTAAATATAAAATTATAGTTAAAATCTATACATATTATTCTCTATATTTACTTATGAATTTTAACTATAGTCAAGTATATTTGTAAAGTTTAAAATAGTTTTAATATAAGATAAAGGTTATTTTCAAATAAAATCAAATCACCAAAAATTGCTTTGGGATGTCGACATGCCTAGGGTAACCATGTCGACATGGTGTAAGTTGAATTCAAAATTTAAATTTCAAATGAAGTGTCTATTCGCCATAACTCTTCATGAATGGACATGGCTGTTGTTCTTCTATAAATAGTGGTTAGTTTCAATGAATTTTATATCAGATTTTCTGGTTTTTCACTCCATTTCTTCTTCCACATTTCTTAATACATATTCTTACCATTACTCTTCCGAAATCAACATTGAATCAAACTCGATTGCTTCTAGTTTGATTCTCTATCACTATCTCTACAAGGTTCTCGGTGCTATTCAGAGTTATAGACTTCTTTGTAATCTATTAAGCGAGAAAAGGTGTGATTGTAACCTTGGAAATCAATCAAGAGAGAAAAGGTGTGATTGTAGCTTTGGTAAATCAATTGGGTAAACTTGTGGTCCGGAAATCAAGTATCTCTACCCAGAGGATAGAAATTCTGGAGGGTGTACCTTGTAGCCTTGAAAGCGAGGGTGTAATTGTACAATTGCTTTTGAAAGGAAATCCGTACTTGGTTGGGGGACTGGATGTAGGGTAACTCCGAACCAGTATAAAATCCGGTGTGTTCTTTCCTTTACTGCTTTTATTTTATTTCTGCATCTGTGCTTGTTTCTGTGATCATATATGTGTCTGTATATTGCATACATCGGTGTCTAAATTAACATAAACTCAAAAAGATTTAGTAATTTTTTATTAACACTATTCATCCCCCCTCTAGTGTTAATCCTAGCCTTAAGATCCGTAATCCGCATTTCTCACAACTTCGACCGATTAACTCCAACCTAAATTACGGACAGTATGAAACACTTGGATACTTCATCGTGTGAACACACACTGTACTTCTCCAAGTGGACTGACAGTTGTACTTAGAAAATAATAGGCTACCACGTCCCCACATTTGAACTCCGTCTAGTGCAGAAGCGGCTATTTTTTTGTTCGGATTGCAATAATTCTTTTGTTCTAACTCGAAATTAAGTGAGACTTTGACCGATTAACTTCCATCTAAATTACGGACAGTATGAAACACTTGGATACTTCATCGTGTGAACGCACACTGTAGTTCTCCAAGGGGACTAACAGTTGTACTTAGAAAATAATATGCTACCACATCCTCATATGTGAACTCCGCATAGTGCAGAAGCCGTTATCTTTTTGTTCGGACTGCAATAACTCTTTCGTTCTAACTCGGAATTAAGCGAGACTTCGACCGATTAACTTCCACCTAAATTACGGACAATATGAAACACGCGAATACTTCATCGTGTGAACGTGCACTGTAGTTCCCCAAAGGGACTGACAGTTGTACATAGAAAATAACATGCTACCACATCCTCATATATAGACTCCGTCTAGTGCAGAAGCCGCTATTTTATTTGTTCGGACTGCAATAACTCTTTGGTTCTAAATCGGAATTAAGCGAGACTTCGACCGATTAACTTCCACCTAAATTACGGACAGTATAAAACACTCGAATACTTCATTGTGTGAATGCACACTGTAGTTCTTCAAGGGGACTGACAGTTGTACTTAGAAAATAACAGGCTACCACATCCCCATATTTGAACCCAGCCTAGTGTAGAAGCCGCTATTTTTTTTGTTCGGACTGCAATAACTCTTTCGTTCTAACTCGAAATTAAGTGAGACTTCGACCGATTAACTTTCACCTAAATTACGGACAGTGTGAAATGCTCGAATACTTCATCGTGTGAATGCACATTGTAGTTGTCCAAGGGGATTGACAGTTGTACTTAGAAAATAACAGGCTACCACATTTACATATTGAACTCCACATAGAGTAGAAGCCGCTATTTTTTCGTTCAGACTGCAATAACTCCTTCGTTCTAACTCGAAATCAGGTCAGACTTCGACCAATCAACTCTTACCTAAATTACGGACAGTATGGAACACTCAGATACTCATCGTGTGAACGCATACTATAGTTCTCCAAAACGACTGATATTTGTACTTGAAAAATAACATGCTACCACATCCATGTATATGAACTCCGCCTAGTGCAGAAGCCACTATTTTTTTGTTCAGACTGCAATAACTCATTCGTTCTAACTCAGAATCGGACGGGATTTCGACCGATTAACTACCACCTAAATTACGGATAGTATAAAACACTCGGATACTTTATCGTGTGAACGCACATTGTAGTTCTTCAAGGAGACTGACAGTTGTACTTATAAAATAATAAGCTACACCATCTCCATATTTGAATTTTGACGAAAATTAAAATTAAAATTAAAATTTTTTGTCGGATCTCAAAACATAAAATTTGGAATTAGAATTATTTTATATTTATTTATTTTTTATAAATAAAATTAAATTTAAATCTTTAAATGGATTAAATGGGTAACCCGCTTATTAAGTGGGTTGGGTCATAAATAAATTGAAGAGAATTGGTCATAAATGAGTCGGGTCAAGCTCGACCCAATCCATTTTGTTCCAACCCGACCCGTTTAACAGACCTATTTTTCATCGGTGAGATGAGGTCATAGTTAGCAACATGGGAGAGATACATGTGAATTGAAGCTGCATTAGTAGTTAGCAGGTGCTTGTTCTTGCCCGCAAGCCTGCTAATAAGTGATGGCGCCATCACTTAATTTCTCTTTTGCTCCTACTTCGTTTATTGTTCAATTATGACAGTGATGCGCATTACACAAATATTTATTCAGTGGAGGCAAGCATCTCACATGCTTCTTTTCTTGTACATCCTAGCTTATCCATAACCAATACATGCAAGCTCATACTTGTTTTTTTCACTCAGATAATACGAACCAAACAAAAAAAGGACATACATGTGATTTCTCACTGTAAACACATGAAAAGGAGCACAGACAAAAAGCATTTACAGTTACGTTTACAAGCACACACATTTTAATAACAATAAATTTCATGATTTTATTGGCAGAAAGGATTTGACTAATACAAATAGCTAAAATCAAAAAGATGGAAACAATTGGAAGGACTAAAACCTTGAACAATAAACTACCAAGTACAAAGAGAGCTAACATTAGAGGAAATTTATTGTTGTGTTTCTGTCGGCATTATGTCATACCAACTCCTTGGCTTCTCAAAGGAGGCTGTTTGGAATAAGTTTTATATCAATGCCTGCATAATTTAATGATATAGTCCATCACAAAAAAAACGAAGTCTTAACTTGCTGTTTCTCCAATGTTTTCAACAATATTTGATTCAAAATAGAAAAATCAACTCTTTTACATCAGCGTAGCTAATTCTTCCTCGTTGCAGGTTGCATGTCTTACTTTCAGATAATACTTAATTACCTGAAAAAAAAAACAATCAAATAATTAACTGCTGGCCATCGGTTTTGTCACCAACCCTTTTAGATATCTACTCAAGTACAACAGCTTTGTAATTTCCTAAAGAATTATGTCAATCTTTGCTCAATAAGATTATATTTTGTGTGAAATAATAAGTTAGTTCTCCAATGACCAACATTTGTTGACATACATCCTTTGTTTAGGTGGTAGTACATAACTAATTGCATAAGTAAATCCAACTTGAAACTGATCTAACCATGATCACAGTTCTTTTGTGCACATTAGATTATAATCCAATTATATGATCCAGGATAAGAAAATGAAATTCATAATTCTTCTACAAGAATGTCATCGCATTCCTACCAAGTCTTATTTAATGAAGCGAGAAGGATATGAATACTTGGTAAAACGTCACAACTGAGAACAATACCCTGTCAAAAGTCCAGGCTCTATTTGTGTTTTAGAAATTTAGAATGAAGATGTCAACTGATCTGCAACTATTAGTAATTTACATTTTTACACGTTAAATTTTGCAGTACCTAAATTAAAGCTGCCTGAAATATTCAAATTATGACATATGGCGTTAATCCTGTATGGGATCTAATACTACTTGCTCCTACCCAGCAAGACTACAAAGAGCCAACAATTTTACTACTTTTTTTTTCTCTCTTTTTAGTTTCATAAACAATATTTTATTTTTAATTATGTTTGGCCCGAAGTGCAACCGGATTCATAAAACTAAATGACTTGCCTAATACTTAGACCAGCAGATAAGCATCTGCTATAAAGTAGTCAAAGAAGGTGGGAGGGGTATTAGGTTTTTTTTTTTTTTTTTCTTGTTTTGTTTTGGGGGGGCGTTAGGGTAGCACGTTAGTATTAGTACTCACAAAATATACCCCATTGAAGATGCTCTAAGCCTCTAAATATTTTAGATTGCACATGCCCTAATTCTACTAGCACTCCAATCTACTGACTTTTCAGCTCATACTGCTGTAAGATTTAGTTTGCATGCACAGTGTCCACACGCACACTAATAATGGGCCAAGTTGCAGCAGTAAGCTGGACAGCATTGACAAGAGTTCAGAAATATCTCAATTGTGGTTTCAACAATGACACAAGCATTTCGCTCAAAATATTATATAATTTCATTTTCTGCATGTTTATTTCTCTTCTAACTGTGACAAAAGGAATGAAACCTTAAATACGTGTTATCTACATTCTTTGCATCGTGCCAAGCTCATTAATTCCCTCAATAGTCCCATTATTTCATTCAAATGAATCTTTTTTGTTATTATTATAAAAGAAAGCTATTGGATATTTAAGGAAAACTGAATGTGTGTAGGTTGACTTTAACAAGATAAAGGTAAAACTGCATCTAGGTCAACTGACCATGATATATGACAAGAAAGAGGGGGGGGGGGGGGTGTGGAGTTTGGTGTTATGGGAGCATGCGTTAAAGATATTTATTTAAACCATCAATTTAAAATGCAGTTTTGAATAAGTAAAGGTTTTTAAATGTTTCAAATTTTTGTGAATGTGATCTTGGTAGGAATTGAATCATATCTACAGAATTTTGTTCCTTTTAAAAATAAAAATAAAACAGAATGCACGGAAAGATGAAGGGATGATTTATGAGGATAAATAAAACGAAGATGTAAATCAATCCTCATGTGCATAATGTATGTAGGGAATAGCAAAATAATGGTATAATGGATCCTTACCCGTATGTGTGTGGCGGGAAGGATCAAGATCCTCATACAAATCTCCCTTCTATCCCCTCTGCCTTTTTTTGAGAAACAGACTGAAACAAAGTAATTTTGTAGTATGCTACACTCTTATGCAAATTCATCTACACAAAATTTCGAACAATTTCATAGTCCAAAATTAATGTCTTCAGTCGGTTCGTACTAATTTGCAATTTTGATGTGGTTAAACGTTTCGAGCTGATTAACAAATTTACATATGATCTTAGCATACGATTATAATATTTATACGAAATTTTACTTTGTTCCGAAATAACTCACCAAAGAAAAAGGAGGATCTACGAGGAAGAGATTTAGATTCTTCACACACATATAGGGTAAGGATCGGCTACACCTCAAATCCTTCTGATTTCAACCACATGTTCCAATTAAATTAATTATAGTTTCTCCATCTTGTCACTTCATTATATTATTTAAATCGGAAATAGTTGAAATAAAGGGGAGTTGAGGTATAGCAAAACTGAGGTGTAACCGATTTTATATATATATATATATATATATATATATATATATATATAATAGTTGTAATAGCTTTGATGTCACACTTTTTTGGTATCAACGTGAACTGCCAAAAATGCCACTCTATATATGATCCAATCTTAATGACTTAAAAATAGGATCTAATACTAAATTTCGTTTACAAATTCAAATGCTCATAAAAGTAGGATCTAATAACTAAACATGTTTTAAAATTCAAAACGCTTCTAAAAATAGGATCTAAAATTAAATCTTATTTACAGATTCAAATATCACTTGAAAATAAAAATTATTTTTTGACTGATTTAAACATATACAATTTATAAGAAACATAATTCACGCGCGAAGCGCGTGCCATCACACACACACACATATATATATATATAAGGTGGAACTCAGTGCACGAGGCTCACACACGATAGTGGGCTCTGAGGAGGTCGATAATGCACGTAGTTTTTTTGCATTGCGAAGAGCTGTTTCGGACTCGAACCTATATGCTCAAATCACCATGCGGGTGACCTAACCGTTGCGATATGTGTGTATAAAAATGGTGAAACCCAGTGCACGAGATTCACACACGATAACGGGCTCTGTGGAGGTCGATAATGTACGCAGCTTTTTTCGCATTGCGAAGAGCTATTTTCGGACTCAAACCTAAACGCTCAGATCACCATACGGGAGACCTAACCGTGCGATATGTGTGTGTGTCATTGTTTTAAAACGAAAAGGCGTACATGAGGTGTTTTCAGGTCCAATGAGGCGACACGTGAGCCTCGAAACGTTAAGGTGTAAGCTTTTCGAATAAAAATAAAACTTGACATTTTAAATTAATCTATGCAAAAAATGAAGAATAATTCATTTAGGTATGATTCTGAACAAGTATTTATTTATTTTTTAAAATTAAAAATAAATAATTGAAATCCATATGGTTTCAATTCCAATTTCGCAAAATTTATTTGAAAATTCAGCAAAATTCCAGTTTTGATTCCTTTTACCAATTCAAACTGATTTGTAAAATTTATTTGGAGATTCACTGAAGTCTGTTAAAAAAGTTTCTTGTTAAGAAAATCTATTGCACAGCTATTGATCGTTGTTTCTAAAACAATTTTACTTAATTATGTTGATATTGAAATTGGAAAGTAAAAAACACAAACTTCCATTTTTTTTAAATTTTGATCATTTTTTGTGTTCCGTTAAATAATTGAAGTTTAATAACTTCTGTTAGTGTCAGTATTTGCAACTAAGGATAAAAAAAAATTGAGTCGCATACCTTGCCAATTTGAGGTTGGCAAGTTGTACGCTTTGTATGCCTCAAGTTATTGAAGCGTAAGCCTTAAAGATAAAAATCCTTTTCGAAAAAACCTCAAGATTTTTTATCTCCCATTTCCTCGGGGCAAGCATCGAGTCAAGTTTTTTAAAACAATTATATGTGTGTGTATGTATGGATAAGGATCGGTTCCACCTCATTTTTGCTACATCTC
Organism: Allium cepa; assembly: GCA_030765085.1. Taxonomy (NCBI): domain Eukaryota; kingdom Viridiplantae; phylum Streptophyta; class Magnoliopsida; order Asparagales; family Amaryllidaceae; genus Allium; species Allium cepa. The sequence continues at coordinate 381,784,209 of CM060929.1, read as the reverse complement.
ATATCCCTTTTTGATTTCAACCACGTGTTCCGTTTTAAATAATATAGTTTCTCTCTCTTGTCACTTTATTTTATTATTTAAACCAGAACATGTTGAAATTTTGAAGGATTTGAGGTGTGGCAAAAATAAGGTGCAGCCGACCCTTGATACACACACAAACCCACCACATTTTCAAAATATACACATGCATATATAAGAAAGGATTTGAAACGCTATTTTACCCATTTACAGCGTCCATTGGATTTAACAAATTATTGAAAAAGATTGGATGATGATACAAGAGAGAAAAATGATCAAGTATGAGAGTGTTGACTATTCACGTCAAACCATTTGCCGATCATAAAATCCAATGACCAATATAAAGAGACTATGAAGGAACCAAAAATAGAGTGGCTATAGATCCTTCATATGTGTGTACATTGAAACCAGGGTACGAGGTTTCGATCGGAATCCCGAGATTCCGGTCATCTCGGTTCGATTCCGATAGACGACGGTACGAATTTAGGTTAAAAAATCATTTTGGTGGAAGAAGAAAGAAAAAAAACCCAATAGAACCTGAACTCGAAACAAAAATCTATAAAACCAACAAAATCAAACATCATACTCAAAATCGAATCTTACCTCCACTTTTGTCTTCCATTTCAGCTTTGTCTTCCACTATTATCTTGAATTCAAGTGTCGCAGACAATTAATGGAGATGTGGCGCTCTCAATTCGAGCGATAGTGGAGTGGAATTTTTAATTGTGCCTTTTTTTTACTTCTTTCATTTTTTTTCATTTGGTTGAAACTTACGAAGTAAGGGAGGCTGAAGTAAGAAAACAAAGGCGGAGTTGAATAATGGGTCGGGTTTGAGAAAAAATAAGGTTTTGGGTGCTTTGGACTGGTTTGGGATATTTTATTTTAGATTATATGTTGGGTTGGGTTGGGCTGGGCTTGAAAACCAATGAGTAGCATATTGGTTTTAATTTGAATTCAGGTTAGGTTGTTTTGAGATAAAATATATGATTCTTCAAGTTTTTCTGATAGTTCAAGTTGAGTTGGGCTCAAGTTGAGTTGGGCAAAAAGTTGCACTAAAGTCCAATTTTAAAATCTAAGCCAATTTGTGCCGAAACCGAAACAGAAACCGTAACATTCGAAATTTTCGAAATTGGACGAAACTATATAAATTTCAAAAAAGTGAAACTGAGATTGAAACCGAGTTCTCAAACCTTGATTGAAACATAAATAAAAACATGGTTATAGGTGACACAATACATCAATCATTGAACATCATTGTGTTTTTACGCATGTCAAGTTCTCAGACAAGGAAAATGCTCTCTAGAAAATATGATGTTTTTTATGTCAGACTAATTTGAGATAAGTTGGACCTAAACATCTTGTCAACGATTTCTGGAATAGCGTTTGAAAGCTAAAAATGGTAGCGCATAGGAAATGCATAAAAGATGCATCAAATTTAGTACATTTACATCAGACGTATGTTTTTTCAAAAATCGATGATGTCATACTGCCAAACCATTTTGATACACTCGAACAATTCTCAACAATTCATATTTCTTTCCATACAATATTCTAATGGTTTCTCTTCCACAACTTTTATTGCCTCCAACGAAAAGGCAATCTATGATGATCTGAAAGTGAAATCAAAATGCACATAGATGCTTGCTTTTTTCTGCACAAACTGAATGGTAATAAGGAAAATTTTTGATTTTATTTCGACGTTTCAAACTTATATCCAACAATAGTATGGCATAGAGTAAGAACACAAAGTCTTGAATTGCAAATGTGATGGCCACCTGAGATTGCGCAGAGGATTTCAGGCCTTGATGAGTGTGGAAGGAGTTGGGTGGAATCCGAGCAGAATTGTATTGGTGCTGAAGACTTTTAGGACCTCGCCAAAACTCAAGACATTAAAAAAAAATTTGAAAAAAAAAGGTTTAAGCAGGCATCGGGAGACGACTGATTGGCTACTCAAGGGCATGTTGGCAAGTGGGACATGTCCATTCCTGATCAAACTAGTTCAGTTTTCCAACGATTCTTGAGCTGAACGACACAAAGATTACTGTTAGATTCTAGAGGGAATTCAAAGCTCTGCGAGCACTAAAGAATCATGGCAACGCTCAATCAGGCACAACGTTATTGAATTCTCCAAATTTGTGTTTACTCCGAATAATGAAATGTCTTATATGCGACGGGATCGCTCTTTCCTGCACCACCACCTCAGCCGAAATCAAAGCGTCATTGTACTGTTGTCCTTCTCCAGTTCCTGCTACCAATATAAATTCTAATCTGTATATGGAATCCATGAGATATTGGCAGCATGGACATACTCTTGCAAGACTTGGCTATTATTGCTCGCTCACGACCATTCGGAATTTGTGCACAACACGATGGATCTCTGGGATGATGTACTACTTCGAGAATGTATTGGTGCTCTTATTAGTGAATACCATAAAAAGCGGAATGGTTGTTTTTTCTATGAGCTTTATGCACTATCCTTTTAATTTCTTATAGTAAAACATGATTGCAACTAAATTGTTCTTCTATTGCATAAAATTTTCGTTGTTATTAAATATTAATTATTAAGCATTAAATATTAACTAGAAATTAAATAGATATTAAATAAATTCTAAATATTAAATATTATTAAGTATAAACATTAAATAATTATTGAATGTTAAATATTAATTATTAATTAAATACTAAATTGTAATTAACTATTAAATATTCATTATGTATTAAATATTAGTAGTTATTTTAAATGTTAATTAACTCTTAACAAAATACACTATTATTTTTATTTCTTATTCAACCTCTAACCATACTTTAATCAAACTCTTGTCCATAAACGTTTTCATACTCAGACTCTACTCAATGCTCCAACTTTAATGCAATTTATCTAGTAACGCACCCTTAGTCCGATATTCAGTGGAGTTTTAACGGTTATATGCGACTTATGTATGAAGTTTGTGCCCGCATGCAAATATTGGGTTCAAATTGGAGTGCTAGGGGATTCTTTCTTTGATAACACAAAAAAATCCATCAGACAATGTGTTCGGAGAATTTTGTTACTCAATAATGTTTTCCCGGCATATGTTGAGAAGTTGTTGAACCTGATCCTATAACATTCAGAGTATCCAGCCATAAGATAAATTAGGTTGGAGTTGATGATTCATATTTTGTGTATTCCATCATGATGTAGAGTAAGGGTGCATATTGTGCTTTTGCTATCCATTATCTTTGGACATGATAATCCAATTAACATGTTCTCAATGATATTATTGCTCATGCTTGCAGGCATATTCTGTCATGAACTTTTACATGTATGTCATCTCATAGTGACTGGTGTATCTATTTATAGAGATAAAGCCCATCCTAGTTTTCAGTGTTTAGCCTGTAACTGCATTCTTCTGACTGCGGATATGAGTCATTCCTCGAGTCTCTGGAGAGATGTGTGTTTATTTTTATTTTTTATTTTATTTTTATTTTCTTTGGACTGAAAGAATAGACGGACCTTAATCATTTATTGTCTATTGTTCTTTTACTTATTATGCTTGTGCTTCTATGTGATCCAGTAAGGATCGTGGGTGACAGGGAAAAATATTACCATTTATTTACCTGTGATTTTATTGCTATTGTAGGAGATTGAGTCCTTTCATTAACGCATCAGTTTGCTCAGGCTTGCCAACAGAGACTCGAACATAGCCCTTTAGCTCTTTATTATTGTAGTGTCGGATCATTATTCCCATATTCGCAAGGTCTTCCTGGATAATATAACTTTTAAAATCAGTGGACAAACGTATATACAAATAATAGAATTAAATAATCCTCATGCAAAATTAATGCCTCATTAGTTATAGCCTCTAAATGAAGCAAATAATAAAGGATCCGGTATATAGTAACTTTTGGTTTTCTACTATGATAAGAAATATCAAAATTTATGTATAAATCTTATATTCCAAAACATTCATGCTAACCTAATTACTTAACATGCATTATGTATAATAACAGATCCAAGAGACATGACATTTAATTGTTAAAGCACCTTGCATCAGTAACAGTATTTAAAAAGAAGAAAAAACACATTATTGCATAGAAACTCTAAAATTGCTGCAACAAATGGTAGATGACGTTGAGGACTTCCATAGATAAGCACGATGGTTATGGACAATCCCACACGGTGCTCGGGGACTACCTAGACAGAAAACAGTTCAGCTGTCTATGCTGTAAGATAATATTTGCCTATCTTTGCCGCTTTCTAAAATCACAAGTTTGATTTCCCATCTTTCCTTTCTTTAGGTCATGCGTTTGAATCATTTTCCTTGCTTCCTTTCAAACTGAGAGACTTTGAACAAATACAAATGTGCACACAGAACAACATGTGCACGCATACACATAAAGAACTTGAAGAAAGTAAATGAATATAGAGTTCATTAGAGAAATATAGGATGAGATATCATTAAAAATTTCATCAGATATTGTTTGTGCATCGACATGATTACAGACAAGATATGTTTAGGCCTTTCTTTCATTGCAGATAATATATTCTTCACTATCCTACAGTGTAATGTATTGATGGTTTAACGAAAATAACCAATGTAATTCACCTTTAGTTTCTTGGCATCCTTTTCTGATGTAACCTCGCAAAGAATGAAGTTCGAATAACTTCGGTGTGGCTTCAGATATGGAACTTCCTTTAGAAGACCATACAGCCTTTCTCTTTCTTCCACTAACAAATTCTTTACTCTCTGAAATTTTTTGCCAAGAATTAGATGACATCACAAACACACACACAAATAATAATAAAAATAATACTAATAACAATAACAATAATAATTAGCACTGTTATTGTTATGTAATAACCTCCAAGTATGTAGGGTTCTTCAGAGCAGCTATTGCTGAAACTTCGGCAGCAACAGACACATTATAAGGTTGCTTTGCCCTCCATAAAAATTCAATAATGCTAAGAGGAAATGCACCATAGCCAACACGCAGTCCAGCTAATCCTGCTCAAGTGTTATACCACATTTCATAAGAAATGTAAATTTTATGTCGCATTTAAAAGAATTTCAATCTAGAGTGTTAGAAAAACAGTATATTAAAATCAAAGCGCAAAAAATTGTAGTAACACTAAAAAGTAATCTGAAAATTGTAGGTGAATTATAGCTGAAACATTCGTGTAATGCTGTCTAACCTGCTCGTTTGCTAAAAGTCCGCAATACAATCAAATTGTCATGCTTTTTAACCCAGTCCATCTTCGAATTTATACCAGAAAATTCTATGTATGCTTCATCAAGCACAACCAATACAGGCAAGCGAAGAATTTTTAAAAGATCTTCATCATTAACTAAACTGAGAAAAAGAAAAGGGGATGTCAGTTAACAGGTATTAGGCAATCGCTGGAAAAATTATGTTGGTTCTTCCATAAATGAAATCTTGTATCAGATTATGGCAAACTCTTGAATATAAGCATTTCTTTTTTATTTTCATAAATGGGTACTAAATAAATAATATGCTGTAAGTTCCTTTTTTTTCTTTTATATGTATGGTAGGAATGTACCTTCCAGTTGGATTATTTGGAGAAGTAAGAAAGATGATTTTTGGCTTTTCCTGTTTGATAGCTTCTACAATTCGAGGAACATCCATCGAAAAATCTGGCAGTCTTGGAACTGTATTGCAAAAAGTCAGCAGTAATATATAATGAGACCTAAATGCATTAGTTTGCAGACATTGGTTCAAGTCCATAAAGAAATCAACCACCTAAATGAAGGCTGCATAATTACCTTTGATAACAGATGCTCCATTCACAGCTGCATCAAACTCATACATTGTGAATGTTGGAGGGCAATCCACAATTTTGTCACCAGGATCAAGAACACATCTAATGGAGGAAAACATATGATAAACTATGCCCAACATAATTTGAAACTGAGTGTACTTTTTAAATAAAACAAGTTTATTTACAGGCTACTGTATACTTCTACCATGCCCCTTTGGTGATAAAATTATAGGCTTTATCGTCAACAATAATTTCAGCCTTAGTGACAGGTTGAAAGTGTCGACAACAGCAAACAAGGGCACAATAAGGTATGAACAAAAGTTGCATTTTTTTTTTAACCTCATAATTAGGTCAATAAGCTCATCAGCTCCGCAACCAGCGAGTATATATTCTGATCCAAGACCAGAATCTTCAGCGAGAGCAGCACGTAACTGGCGACTTTCAGGATCAGGGTATACGTAAGAAAATTTTAGAGACCCCAAAGCTTCAGCCACCTACAAGGACGTAAGAATTTACTAGAATATAGAAAATTGTATATTAATTTTTTGGGGTACCTATATGTAGTATTGTAGTAAGCACATCATATCGGGTTGGTCCAAAAATATTTTAGTGCAGAAGATGAATGAAAATTCAAAACAGTTTGATATGGTTACAAGTTACAAGTTACAAGTTTGATAGGAGCAGGATACTGCAACTATCTTCTGTATCAGAAACATGCCGACATTAGTTTTTTATATCAATATTGATACATACACAAAAATGCTTTATAGCAATTTTCTATATGTCAGATGTTGTGCTTTATGTTGTATGGCAGAATGTTAAAATTTTACGTTGGGCATCAGAACAAGCAAGGGACACTTATACATAAATATCGGTGTTAGGCCCAGTTCAAAAGTACACATCACATATGTTCTTGACATTTAAAACCATGAATATGGAGGATGTCTATTGCACTGTTTTAAAAAAAACCATCTCGATACTCGCGTCGAGAAGCGCCTCGAGGAAATGGAAGATAAAACTCTTGAGGTTTTCCCCAAAAGACTTTTAATCTAAGGCTTACGCCTCAACAACTTGAGGAACACGAAATGTACGCCTCACACACCTCAAAATTGATGAGACATGCGCAACTAAAGAAATTTTTTGTCCCTATTTGTTAATATTGACACTAACAGAAGTTATTAAACTTCAATTATTTAATGGGAAACTAGAAAAGGAACAAAATTCAAGAAAACGTAAGTTATTGTTTTTTACTTTTCAATTTCAATATTGATATGATTAAGTAAGATTGTTTTTGAAACAACGATCGAAAGCCATAATGGGTTTTCTCATTACTATTTAAAGAAAATTTCCGAATAGACATCACTGAATCTCTGAATAAATTTTTCATATCGATTTAAACTGGTAGAAGGAAAAACAATGAAAATAACAACTTACATTATTTCATACCGTTTTTAATTCATACTGTTTTTGATTGAGAACGATTCCACTAGAATCGATCAAAGATCATTTTCAAAATCTTGAAAAAACTGAAGAAAAGTAGAAGAAAAAAAATACATAACTTTACGGAGCTAAAAATTGAATATGATTTCTTTTAAAAGATTGAATCATATATATATATATATATATATATATATATATATGATCAAGTACTTAAACTTTATTTATTTATAGTTTTGATTATTTTTATACTTTTATGAATGAATAATAAAAATGGCTAGGACTGAACTCTTTAAAGTTAAGTTTTATATTGGTATATATTTCAAGTTTTTGATTAATTGTTAACTTTTATATTTTAATCAAAAAATAATAATAACAAAACAATAATAACTTACTTCTCAATCTTTACCTCCAAAAACTTACGTCTCGACGTTTTAAGACTTACGTCTTGCCTTGTGTACGCATTCGCGGTTTAAAACTTTGGTCCATTGGCATTCGATATAAGCACGTAAAATGTAACTATAAAATAACATCATAATATTTGACATATTTGATTGAAGATTGAAAAAATGCACAAAACTGAGTGTTAGCTGACATATTGTTATTTATTCCTCCATAAAATTGTTAATTTAATTTGAAAGAGTGGTTTTAGCAGACATGTTGTTATTTATTCCTCCATTAAATTGTTAATTTAATTTGAATCACCTCTGGAGGTGGTCCATAAGGATTCTCATTTGCATCAAGCTTGATAATATCTTCAGGTTTCCTTCCAAGACGTTCAGATAATACCTATATATATTAAATAAATGAAGTTTAATGAGGGAAAGAAAGAGAAAATAGTACACATTAATGTCCTCTGATAACAACTAACAGACAAGCAACAAAGTATATTTACTAATTGACTAACATTTTCAGAAAGAAAGTTTTCAGGAAGATACATTCTAGTAATTTTGTTGCATCACAAACATAGCACAGAATTGTAAGAACCTATGTTTGCACTCTTCTTCTTGAGTTTCAAACACAATTGTGCCAGAAGAAAAACTGAAAATAACAGGATGTCATGCATGCCCAAAAAATAAGGTAAAAGGGAGGAAAATAGAAAGGGGTTTATGAGAGTTAAGGGATCATTTTTTATCAGCTACCGGTGTTACCTAAAAAAATTCATAAGAGATGGTTAACTATTGTTACCATTATCAGTGTTGGATAAAATATTGTTTACTGTCACCTGCTAACGATATAAAACTTGACCTCACTCGACTATTTTGTTACAATCACGCATGATCCCACCAACTCAAACACACTCCTACACCCATGGATTTGATCCACGTGGATATCATCTGAATGGATTAAATAGTAAGCTTTGCCCATCCCTGGAGGAGCAGGCTAAAACCTGCTAGGAGCCTAAGAAAACTTTAAGTCCTCACAAAGAGATTTGAAGTAGTGGAAGATGCAGCTTCCAACATAACGAAAGACCCACTAGCAACCAGCTCAAATTTGATCCATAATATCCCAAAAGACACCACGGATAATAAATAAAAACTGAATCAGAAATAAAATAAATAAGTGATTCTCGATCTCTGAGCAGTATCTTTCATCAACAGTTGAATATTTACCAGTTAAGCCTTTTCTTGCAAAACAGTGGAGTGGCCCTAAACTCTATCCGAAATCATAACTGGCAGTTGGCACTGAATTCAAGCTTTGTAAAAAGGGTTGAGAATTCTGAATGTACTAAACAAAGCTTATTCTTACTAACTAAGAATTAAAGATGCTGTAATTTTTCCAACAAGTATGTCAGGAAAAAACCCATAAACATATTTGTTCAAACAAATTCTATAGCTGAACAAAATAAAAAATAACATAAGTTAATTATTTTCTGCTTAAGTGTTTAATAGTTTTAAGTTTTTTAGGCACACTTATTTCATCAAATGCTTCACACACGATCATTTGGTTAATGACATCACATTTTTCTTAATTGAACAGTGAGTACAAGTGACCATCTCACAATCCAAAAATAGATGAGCCAAAGTAAACAATAGAAATCCATATTTGATCAGAAATACATTCTTGCTAAAATATAGGAAAGTTAACAAAGATTTTTCAACTTTGTACACTAAGGTATTGTTTGTTTAAAATGTTGAATGTTGAATACAATGCTGATTGTTGAATACTTGTAATATTGTTTGTTTGCATTGTAATTAGAAATTTGTTTTGTGAAGAAAAAGTAACCACTTTGACAATATTATCCCTCGGTTTTAAAATTAATTATTCTTTGGTGCAACTGTCATACAAAACACACTTAATCATCTTATGTTATGTCTTATATCTTATATACCAAAAAAAAACGCTGACGTGTTTAAGTATACTACCAAATTTACAAAACACGGCGAAAATAGAAACTTTAGTGAAGTACAAATATTTTACAGAGAAGAGTATATCATTATGCCAGTTGAAGCTTGTGATGCGTTTGGAATCTGGATTACCTATTATTATTTTTCAACATTATTACAATATGTTCAACATGTCAAAATAAGTTATTATAAAATATCACATAAACTTTTCCAACTTTTCGACTATTTAATGGTTGATTTTTCACATATGTATTTCAAATTTTGACTTAAAATGAATCGATATTATTCTGTTTGTCGAAATTGTTTATTGATTTTCACATTTGCATTACATATTTTATTTATTTATTTTGGACCAAAAAAATATCATATAAATTATGTTTATTACATTTCCATTCTTACTAATTAATTTATAAATTATTATATTTTAATTTCAAATTTTTTTCAAACGTTATTGTAGGTTTTCGCCATTTTTTTTCAATTTTATTAGTTTTTAGTATATTCGTTTCCAATGACCGGAACTTGAGAGTATAAAGCTAAAATCTAAACATAACGAAAAATATTCACCTCGATGTAGGAGGTTGAATTGAAAAAAGTTTGATGTTATGTTTGATGTTTTCTGGTTGTTTGAAAAGAAATTTATTAAACAATTTTATCTTGATTTCGAAAATAATGAATTTTATGCTATATGGTTATAATTGGAAAATGTGACAAGTGATCCACACCAATAATAAACATTAAGATTTTGTTAATTCATTTCACTGAATTGAAGAACTTAATCAGAACAATTAGTTCAAAACAAACAAGTTAGCAACCTCCTACCACTTATTCAATTCATCATTCAGCCCTTTTTCTCCCAAAACAAACAGAGCAAGCTTGCATTAAATTTTTTACTTGCAACCGGCGGCACAATGCAAATCCAAATTCAATGAAAATTGATAGTAAAGCATCAAGAAGTTATATACCCTATTTCCTTGAGCGGTCTCACAAAAAACTGAATATCATAATGGGCAAATCATTGAACAACGAGTACACCAAGTTACAAACAAAGCTTTGAAATACAGAAAACAAGATACAAAAAAAATATTGACAAAGGTTCATACCTCAAATGGCAAAATTGGTTGGTAAGGAGAGAGCTTTCTGAGGTGGTGACGAATGAACGAATCGCCAGTAACCTGATTCGGTACTTCATCAATTTGGGTTTCAGTTGGAAGAGCAGCAGAAGAGACCATGGAAATTCTATTAACTTTTCTGGACTTTGAACTGAAAATATTATTTGTTTGGGGAAGAGACGGAGTTGAGCTTGGGAACTTGAGAGCTGTATTCATTTCTGCTGTTTTTTTTTTTCTTTTCCTTTGGGGGCCAAGGAGAGGCCAAGAAGGGTTAGAGAGACAAAAAAAAATTAATTTTTTTCCTGATTTTATATTGTGGAATGTGGAATGTGGAATCGCAGAATCGACGAGAGATGTTATTTATATCGGATATTACATCAAAACTCAATCCAACTATTCCAATCTAAATAAACCCAATTAAACCACAATAAACTATTATAAATTGAGTCTTTTCTATTTTAAGGTTGAACGTGAGCGACAAAAACAAAGAATTACTAAAATCACATACGGACGTAAGATGATGGTGAAAAAACTAAGGGTCTGTTTGGTTTCTCGTTTCCCGCTAATTTTCAGTTTTGAATTTCGAAAAATAAGAAAAACTTGTTTGCTTTGCCTTTTTGTAAAATTTATTTTTGAAATCAACCATTTTTCAAAACAGATTTAACATAGAAAATTGAAAACAGTTTTTTTTGTTTTTCAAGTTTTAAGCCTAATTAAAAAAGCCTGAAATCTCAAAATTCAAATATAAAACAAACGCCACAATAGCCCTATTTCTTTTCTACGGCCGCAAAAACGTGAAATTATATCGGGAGTCGAATCATCTGCTTCTTTAGATTTTCTCTCAAAATCATCTAACTTGGGTAAATTCGATTCTTGTTTATTGCTTATCCCATTCGCTACCGTCTAATAATAGCTAGGGTTAGATATTCGAATGATTTGATGATCCGTTTTGATTTATTTTGTGTGAATTAGGGTAAATTCGATCCTTGTTTATTACATGTGACTTTGTTTTTTTTTTTTCTATTTTCTGGATTTATGCACTCTTAAAGCAGTATGCAAAGTTGTGTACAAAATTTTGTTGTTGAACAAGTAAAAAGGACTGGGTAATGGTAACAAAGTTGATTACTAGTTTTTTAGGTATTGTATATCTATTCTTTTATGAATTGTGTATAGATTGTTAATTCCCTATACACTATTTAACGTAAGTTACAAAGCAGCAATCCAATTCCATAGACATAGTCCATGAACATAGCAATTAAATCATGTTTCAGTGTCCATAAACTCAATAATATTTATGTTTCCGAACTGCGACCAATTTCTATCAGTGTGTTTAAATTGATATAGATCTTCGATACTTTTGTCAGGCATACAAGTGGTAACATTTATTTTTACGGCATAATTCTCACTGTACATAAGTTGCCCACATCACGCTAAAACATGACCCAGTATAGTGGATATTATTCTGTCATGTGAATTTTCAGGTGGATATATAACTATGTTAACCTTAAAGTTTCACTAATCATTCAATATAGTACGCCTAAAAATTGTAGTATTATAAATCGAATATTTGTAGTTGGACCGACTCCTTCCTGTTTTTTGATTTCTTGTTTTCATATGTGTGATCAAAATGGAAAAGGTTTATGTTTGAAAGATGGATAATATCAGTATATCTGTATGCATGAACTTGTATAACTTCTTGACTGCTGAATAGTTATGTTTAAATGCATATTCCATTTTATGTGTACGCATGGTATGATTCTTACTCATTACCATTTTTTATTTCATTGCCAGTTTTAAACTCGTATATTGGTTCCCTTTTCCTTTTCTATTTTACTGTATATTCATTTATTTGTGAAGCCATCTATACTTAAATTAATTTGTTTATTGTTGAGACTACTAGGGAAATTCAACAATAAAATCAACAGTAATACAAATGATGCAATTTGATATTTCATGGTTTAATGAACCAAATAAAACGAATTTTTTAGAACTATGAAGTGTTTATTTCATTATTTTTATGAATTTTAGTTTGAATACAAATGGACTTAAGGAATAAATACCATACAATTTTTTTGGTTAATTGAGCTTAGTGACCTTAATTTACATCGATCGAGTCAAATTCTATGATATATAAGTATATAACATACTGATGTCATGAACTAAACTTAAACCTTTATTCTCGAAAAAAATTAAAAGAAATTAAATACATATATTAAAAAGTTGAATTGACTAATAAAAGACCAAAAAACAGAGCTTAACAGGCTTAGAGCTTGAGATGGCAAGTTTGTGCCATAAAAATTGGAGCAAAGCTTTGTCATTGATAACTCTTGTAGTTTAATCAATAACATTTTAGTTCAAACACATTTAACAATGGTCGATCCTTCCAGTTTAGTAATTTAATCTGCAAATTAAGACCAAATTAAGAAACAATATCCACCTACAACTTAATACATACATACATATACAGGTGTATAAGTATGAATATATGTATGCACCCTAATAAGACTAATAACAACCAATGTCTTCTTAATCATTGGTTGTAGGTTGGTTGTAGGTTGTGAGCATAGTGTGACAGAACAATAATGAACTCATATATCATCTGTAAATATATAGTACTGATTGTATTTGTGTATGATGTTTGGGTACTTATATTATGGCAGGATGAAGTGTGTATCAGGTAAGGAGAGAAGTAAGCAGTTATAGGAGAAGGATGAAAGGATTAACTCAAGTGAGCAAAGCTCGCATTTCTCCCGTGCTTTCATGTAGGCCTATGCATGAATGTATTTTTCGTGCGCTTCCCCTGTGCTTGCGTGCAAGCCTACGCTTGTATATTTATTCGTGTATTCCCCCTATTAGTGAGTATATGTCTACATATATATACATGGGAACTTGCTGTGTTGGACCTGGTGTATATATACGAGTAAGTTTATGTATTTAGTGTGGTGAACACACGCGTGCATGTGTCAGTAGTGCAAAGGAGTGTATATATTTGTGTGTTGGATGCTATGACTTTTAATGCGTGAGTTTGTATAATTTTTATATGTCATTATATATGTGTGTTTGGATAACAATTGTTCGTGCATATGTTAAGTTTTTGTAGGGAAGTCATAGCTGACTTTGTTTGGCAGTATCTAAATCAGACTTCGAATTTGACCCACTTTATAGGTTGGAAAACATTTCACGTTTAGTCATGATCTCTACTAACAACGTAGAGCCCATTGGTTACACATGTGATTGCATCTACTAATGAGAATGGAGCATGCAAAAGAACCTTCAAGTTTTTGATGGCAGTCCTAGAAGGAAAATGGATATTGGGCATTGAATGTAAGTCCACCTTTCGTATTAGCATCATAAAATGTTACCAGTTCCTTAATGGATAACCCCAAGAGCTCTTTACGAATATGCTAATACGGTAAGGATCTGATATGTAACAGGGGTTAAATCTTGCTTAAAGGCTATGCAAGTATGAGATTCAAAAAGATGTGCATGGCATCAGCGAAGGCCCTAAATTAGGAAGACTGAGAGCTTTAAATAAGGTACTCATTCTTAGTTATATCATCATTAACTATAATGTTTGACAAGTATTAGATTGGTGATAAGTAATGTAATTTGGAAGTGGGAAAAATATCATGTTATCATTTATATTTTGTATTATAACTTGGAGAGCTATTTGGTAATCATGTTGTATTTAATGTTGCTAATAGTGTGAAATGGTATAGAGATTCCATCTTTTTAGCTTGTGCCAGCTAGTCTAGGTATATTCTCTCAAGTAAGCTATACATGCTAAGCACGTACTAGAGCTGTCCTACACCATATTTTATTTGCAGAATGTAAAAATTCAATAAATCTGCAAGTTTTCAACCAAAAACCATGGTTTTCCTTGGACTTTTTTAGCTATTTTTATAGCAGATTAAATACAAGTATATTGCAGTAAATGCCATTCCAAAATCTGATTGGTCTTATCCTTGTTTCAGGAACCAAAGCTCTTTGAACTCATTGAATTCTACTTTGCTGGATAATTCAATCCTTCTTATAAAGGGTACATTCAAGATCTTAATAATGCCGCTGAAGGAAAAATTCTGTAAAGAAAGACACTTAAGAAAGATTAAGAGAAGCTGTTTAACAGCAATTTGGCTTCAGAAACTATGATTATATATAGCACCAAATCTCCAAAGAATGAAAAGGTGAACAAACTGGAAGCAAAAGGTATTGGTAATGCTTGTAGAGCTAAAGTGGTATCCAGTTCATGGATCGTCGACTCTATAGCTGCCTGTTAATGGCAACCCCTCTCATAACCTTATGTTACTGTATGGAACTTTGCGTTAGGTTGTCGGGACTATATCAATTGTGTAGGTCATTTTGTTTTGATACTTGGTTTCAGTCGGAACATCGTTGCTTGTAGTCATCTTCTTGTTTCTTTTTCATATAAGTTGGCAATTAATTGTTATAAGCTGCAGAGTTTTTGTGTATACAATCAATCTGATTTTGTTTAATACATTTATAAATAGTTACTTTTATGCAGAGCAATGTGTTATGAATCTAATTATGAGAGTGTGATTAAAATACTACTGTTGATGAATGTTGCATTTTATTGATTACTTCAATCATCATTTTACCATAGAACAACAATGTTATATGTATGAGTTTTGCATGGTTATATGATCATGTTATATTATTTGCAATCAAATCAAACATCATGAATTTCCATTCAATGTTGTGCTTTAATGTAGATTTCAGAATAGCCATTTTCGTTTTGAGCTTCTCATTTTTAGATTTTTGTCCAAAAACAATTTTTCAAAATAGTCAAACCAAATGCAATTTCCTAAACGCTATAAACATTCAAAAGGGAAAACTGAAAATGAGCTTCAAAAACTCAAAACTAAAAGATGAATGAAAACAAACATGGCCTAATTGTTGGTGCAGTATTAACTAACTTTGTTTTAATGGATTTCTAATACAAGCAAGATTTATAAATGGGACAAGCACCTTTGTCCAAGTGGTTAATTGATTCGGCTTTGGTGCAGGATGTTACAAGTTCGAAACTTGCTTTCGAATGTTTATTTGACATGAGATATGTTCTCCCAATGATTTGTTGTATATAAAGTACCGGTTCAAAAAAAAAAGATTTATAAATGGAGTGAAACGTGAATTATATAACATTTAATTGAAAAAACTCAAACTATCAAATAGGTAAAAAAAAAAAAGGAACATGTAAAGAAACCTCATTTATCAAACACGAGCATTACGACATACGCTTCGTGCGTAAAAAATTTCCACGTTTAACAATTTAAATGAAAAGAATTTGCACAAATACTTGGTTGCATTTTTGCGTTGAAATCAAGTGCAGTTAATTTTAATTTATAAGTTGCGACATCTATTTTTTTTGTTAGTTTGAAATTTCATTTCTATTATTAATTAATAATTAAAAATAATTTTGGAAATAAGGTTTATTTGTTATACCATATTTTTAAGTGATATTAGGATTTGATAATATTTGCAGAGGGACATTTGAATTGATAAAGAAAGTTTATTCGTTAGGTCCTAGTTTTAAGTAATATTAAAATTTATATATATTATAGAGAGACATTTTTGATAGTAAACGCTGACAGCAAAAAAATATGACACCATATGTATTGCAATTATTAATAAATATTATAATCCGCTCCTTTTTAATTGATTTCAAAATCTTATTCAGCGATTTTACCTTTTTACCTCGGATGTGAAGCCTAATTTTCACGTCCTGTCATAGGCAAATCATAATTTATTGATTCATCATCATGTTTGCTTTGAGCTTTAATTTTCTTGTTTTTCTTCTTAACTTTTAGTTTTTACATAATTATGTTTTGATTTTGTAAAATTTGGATAAACATTTTACTATTTTAAATGATATGTTTACATCAATTTATTTTGCAAACAGTTACATAATTCAGCACTTATTTTGTAAATATTTATCTTTTGTTTCGGAAAACATGTTTACATCCATTCATTTGCAAATTTTGGAAAATTATGCATTTATTATTGCAGATATTTGCAAAAAATGCTTATTCTGCTAAAATATACATTTATATTCATTCATCTTACAATATTTGCATTATAATATTGTTTACTCTAATATATTTTGCAAATATTTGCAAAATATGTATTTTTTCTTGTAAAACATCTTTATTCTTTTGGAGAATATTTTTTACATCCGTTCTTTATGAAAATTCTACAGGAACATGCATTTTCTCAAAATATTTTTGTTATGTATTTTATTCAAACATTAGTAAATACTTTAAATTTCAATTTAGTTTTATATCTCCTTTTGATTTCAATCCAATCTCTCCTTTTTTTTGTTTTTTTTCGACCTTCTACCTTTAACGACTGTATTAATTATTGAATTTATTTATTGATTACCTAGAAATAAAACGAAAGTTGTAAAGAAATGAAGTCTCATAATAACCGTACGTTTTAGTTGATTTGAGGATAATTTATTAATTAAGTTTCAACAAATTAAAATATGAGGCAACTTTATATAGTTTGACCGTGGGGTATTTTATTGATTTTAACTAACAATAATAGTGTATGGAAAGCCGATCCATCCCAAAGGTAATCCTCTACCTGACAAAGCCAACAACTAGATCATGCATAAACATGCATCCATGACTCGATAACGTAACGTTTGTGGCAAACCATGCTCAAACTAGTCGAACTTCCTATGGGATTCGACATCACTAAAAGTATGTCAACTAGATCTGGTTCAAACTTTAACCTATCTACTAGGTGATTATCAATAAAGGAATCTGAAGCTCCTGTATCAAGCAATCCTCGAATAAGTATAATATAAATGAAAATCATACATTGAGTTGTGATGTCATTTCCCTTCCTCTTCCCATATAGTTCAGTAGACGAGTTTGGAACAAATGCGGTGCATATGCCTTCACTACCTACATATCCTTAAATGGTTCTGGACAATCCTTCTTGGTGTGTCCAAACTTGTCGCGGTTGAAGCATTTCTTCGCAGCTAGACAATTCCTTGAGAAATACCCGTTCTCTTTGCAATTGTATTGATTTGGATCAAATTTTTCCTTGTTTTGACCTTCCTCAGTTTGCAACTATTTCTTTCCCCTCTTATTCCCTAGGAACTTCATCTTTCCTCTTATGCCCACTTGCCATTTGGTCCTATTTATGTAAAACAATTTGCTTTCGGTTCAAATACAAACTCTCGTGCCTTAAAGCTTTCTCTATATTTTTCTCAAATTGTTCATTCATGTATGGTTCACTAAGCACTCCTCTAAATAGTCATTAAGCCCAACAATGAACTTGTCATTCTTTTTCGGAGGATTGTCAAAGAACGATATCTCGTTCTTCGACAAAAAGTCAAACTCAACCATATACTCAGATACGGTCACATCTCCTTACTTTATGTCAATGAATTTCCTAAACAAAATAGATTTCTATGCGGTTGGAGTTGGAATGAACTTCTTCTCAAAGCATTCCTTTATAACTGACTCTAAGTGAAATGATCTTCGAGACTGGTAGATTTGACTGCATTACACTAAATAGCTCTATCTTGAAGTTTCCATGATGCTGACTTCCTTTTGTTAGGCATTGGCTAGATCCAAGTCATCAAAGATGCAATCAAAAGTATCTAGCGAACCATGCACTTCCATAGTAGATTCCGTCCCATGAATGCTTTCCTCCAAACGTTGCGTAGTTCAACTTTAAAAAATAATCATTTTGTGCTTGCACTTGTACACCACCTGCGAAGAAAGCAGCAGCTCCTCTTTAGGTATTCCATATCATGTTCATCGTCATTTGGTTAAACATAGCCTGAATATTAAGATTCTTGATTGCCCTATCGTCTTCTCCTTCGGATCCTCCTAATGTTGCGGTCCTTCTTGCGTTCCTTATACTTCTCTCATATGATGGTCGATCCATGCTGAGGCATATCACTTACCCCATCTTTAATGGATCGAACTCACAAAAGCAAAAACATAGATGTTCGCTCAACCTGTTATCTAATACCACATGCGAAACCCTTTCTACCTTAGTGCCAATATAAAGGAATCTTACATTGTGTTATACCCCATCGATATAGGGTTCGTCGTTTGTAAAGGCAAAACAAACCAATAATTTATCACATATCTCACGGTGCATAGATAAATATAACGCGAACATAGATATAAAACAAGCAAGCCGTTAGCATGATCAAATGAGCAAAAACCAATCATTATTAGACTACAACACAGTTCATGTGATAATATGTCACAATATAGATAAGAGTTATTATATCGTGGTACATCGATGACTACATAGAATGAAAATATTTCTAGATATATATAATAAGTGTCGGTAACTCCATGTCACTGCACGATGAAGCAAGTAGCAGCTCCATATATTAGTAATATTAGAAAAATGTAAGAATCATGCTCATCCTCTATACAGCTCCGTGCGTTATCATCATACCCGACTCTTAGTCTACACATAAAGAGTATCGAAGAGTTATAAGAAATACAAATAACCTCAGACCAAACAATGGTCTGGTATGAGTGATTTGTATGCCTGAAATTAAAAGATATAAACTCGATATATCATAAAGTAAGAGCAATATTGTATGAGAAGTCATACATCACATGTTCTAACATCAACAAGTTAGCACATATAAAATATCATGCTAAACTACCATAAGGATATAGTAGTCCATCTCGGTATATAGCATGGTGTTGGGTGTTATACTCATTTATACCTAACATCAACAAAGACAAATGTAGCATCCATCGATCAACTCATAATGTACCCTTTGTTACTTACTTACACTACGCCATAGATTGCATACTGCAACACCCAAGAAGTGATGCAGGAAGTGCCAAAAAATGCTGTTGTAAGCTAAAAAAGGACAAAGGCAACACTTTCTCGGTGATGCATTTTGCCGCGTTGCCCTAGAGTCAAAGGCAACATCTTTGCGGCCCTAGGGCAACATCGATTCTGTTGTTGCCACAGATACCAAATTTACTAAAAAGTGGGCCCCACAATCTGGGCCCCAATGTATGGGCCCACATTGTGGGTCCCACTAATTCTGTGGCCTACCATTACAGAACTCTGTTGTGGGGCCCATAATTAATCTATGGTAACACTTTTACCATCCAATGGCAACAATTTACCAGTTTATTACCATATTTAACATCACATACTGCAACATTATATCATATCTATGGCAACACCTTTTGCAATTTAAATTGTAAATGTACTGCAATATTATACTACTGCAATATTATACTACCGCAACATTATATCATTATACTGCAACATTATATCATATCTAATGACAACATTACACGGCAACAAAGAACTTTTCATTTCAGAATAACCAGCAACACAAGTTTTACTTAGTCAAGTATAAAATAACAAACATACTAAAAACATAGCCAGTGTATTCATAGTTACAGCCAGTACATACTAAATTCTACTTATTAACAGTACATTCATATTTGCGAGCCTCCAGTGCCGTCAGTGCCCCTAGTGCCTCCAGTGCCATCACTGCAGACGGTCGCACAAAGATCCCCAACATCAATTTGCATGTCAGGGTTTGTTTCGCCTAATTTCTTAAGCACCCATGTCAAGTTCTCCCGAACTTTTTGGTTCACATTTGCATCAAATTCATTTTGGACCTTCTTGTTCACCTTTGCTTCGACTTCGTCAGCTATATTTTCCCTTATCTTCGTTGCTAGCTCCTGTATGTATGTGCTTGTTGTTGAGGCATATTTTGAACTTCTGTAGACTTTGTGTGTCGTCCTATAAGCCAAGATGGACCGTGCGACTTTCCATCAGAAATCATTTCTTGAACAACTTCATCACTTCCTCCTTCACCTATTGCTTTTTCAATCTTATCCTGCAAAATAAAGCAGTTTCAAAATGTGACATTAAATAAAATTAACAATTCTGAAACAAATTTCTTAAACAAGTATTGTTTTGCAATATCTATTAACAGTTTTAAAATGGATTCAGAAATTATCCTGCTATAGGTTTCAACAAAACAGGATCTAATTCTACAAAAATGTCGATGCGCAAAATGAAGCATTTTTTTGACATCTGATTGAAGAGAAAATAAAATTCTTACAATTCTGTACTTCGTTACTGAAGTATCAGTCTTGTACACCTTTCCTTCTTTCGGCTTGCGAGTCTTAACAAAAAGTTCTCCATCTGATTCGTTGGACTAATACAAATTAAATGAAAAAAGTTAGACAGCAAAAGGATATCAAACCAATTTTTCCAGAACATATATCACTAATCAATTCAGAAATTATACTCAAAGTCAAAGTAAAACTAAGGTAAATATGATCGGCTTTACACAAAAACAAATCTCGGTTCAAATGAAGAACAGAAACCACAAGTGCACACAAGCTAAAAGTCTCGAGCAACTCACAGATGCAAAAATGGTGCAACAGCAAGTTCTCAAGCAGCTTACAAGTGCAAAAATAAAGAAACAACGGGTATAAAATCACAACATATGTAGTAACAATATCAGAGCTTTTTCAAGCATAGTATCAAGTGATGTATCAGTTTTGCAACATTCAAGGCTGAGCTAAGGAAAATTTGCATAGTAAACATCCCATATGTCTATGCTTTCAGATTATTAACTGTAAGCGCAGAGATAACAAATATCCCATGATTCATCTTAGATTCTGATGCAAAACTAAGATTATCCCGTGATTAATGCATGAGCCATGAACATATATATATTACTAAAATGATTTAAGCTTAGCAAGGCAGTAAAGCCATCAACATACAGCAGACAAAAGACAGACATCAATTTGACATCCATATGCTTAAGAGTTAAGAGTGTATCCAATAGTTTACAAATTACTTAATTTCCACAGAGATGGATTGGACTCATATTTAATGTTTAATATGCATCTAACTTGCAGACGTATATTGATCAAATGCGTACAAATGCATGAGCATGATGGACACTGGTTTGGAAAAGAAGAATTGAGTTTTCTATGCCAAAGGGGGCAAAGAAAGGCTCATTTATATTTTTATAGATTTTATGTACTTTTTTAGCAAATGTTATTAATTGCTATTGTGTCGTAAATTAATATGAAAATGCAAAAATAATAAACAGATACAATAAAAATTAATACATTAAAATTGAAATAAAAACATTTGCTGGATGATTAATGTGACAGATCAGATATATAACCTGCTTGTTATTCTTTTAGTTACAAACTTCTATATCATAAACAGAACATATATCACTAATATTTATTTTCTTATTTGATTGAGTGAGGTGATATTTTATTTTGGAACATATATGTAGTTATTTTAATTTTTATTTTGGAACATATATCGCTTTGCTAAATAAGGAGAGGAATTTCAGATAAAATAAAATGCATACCTCCAGCCAACCATAAAAATAAGCAAAATACATACCATCTTATGCCGAATTTGGGAAAAAAATTTTGGACCAGCAGTGTGTGTGTCTGTATACAATTTCCGACTTGCACAATTTGTAAGGGCCTTGGACTACAAAAACATGAAATAAAGATGTTTATCTGCCTGATTTGAATGAATAAAAACGGAAAAAATTCTTTGATAAAACTTAATTATACCTGAATTTTTTCATCGCCCCAATACATCAAGAGTACTCTGAAATCCACAAGTGGAATTTCGTCCGGCCTATTTTCAAGCCTCTCTTCATCAATTTCATAAGTCGTATAATGTGCCTTTTTAATACGACTCTTGTACCCCCTCCAGGAGTCACGAATTGAATTCAAAACCCAATATTCACATTCATCCGGAATAATATACCATTTCTTAAATATAACTCAAACATTAAAAAGAACAGTCATGCTACTTTTGTGACAAGTTTCATATATTTAAGTAAAAATCAGCTAAGTTTGCAAATTACCTTGACATAGTTCCACGGCATGCCTTTCAAACTTGTAGGAACATCAAACCAAGACTTGTAAGTAAGTGGAAGACTCCTCTTCAGTGTTCCTAAAAAAGCACTCAGTTCTGACATTACTTAGTCATCATCTAAAACAGGTTGGCCTCGATGATTCATTTGGATTAGAACTCTTTTGTCATATGACCTTGAATGAACATTATCCATCTTTGTTTTTCCCCTGAACCTTCTAGGAGCTCCCACTACTAATACAAAGTACATACAATAGTAATGAGAAGGCTAGACATAACATAAATGAGAACTTAAACTATTAAAATCAGAATTCAATTAGATAATACCTTCGTTTTCAATATTTGTCGAGACATTTCCGACAACAGCCTTCTTCCTTGCACTTCCACTTCCACTACTGTTATTCTTCTGGCATTCTTGCATAGCCAAATAAGCAGCCATTGTTCCTATTCCTTTATTGTGTGGTAACTCAACGCTACATGGTGGATCAACAGCTTGTGTAGGAACTGGATTTTCCCCCGCCTTCGGAGTTGCATTCTTATCAGTTGCAGATTCAACAATGGCCCGTGGACGAGTTGTTGGTCCAGACTGAGGCTTTGTAATCGTAACCTTTTTTGTTCTCTAAAATACGCGCACAAAAACAATAAAATAAAAAAAATAAGGAAGCTAGTCTATAATTACCAACATAAAATTAAATCTTCAGCTATAACGCACCTTTACTGGATTTTTTGAAGTATCATCTTCACTAGGTTCCTCTTGTTCTGGAGCATAATCTTCGCTTTCAGCTGGCATCTTTGATTTTCCTTTATTTTTTTCAAATTCATTTATCAGTCCAGTAACTAATGTAGGCATCCCAAGAGCTTCAAAAACACTATTCTTCTACGACACATGTTTAGCTCTCTCCCTTTCGTATTCTGTAAGCGGTGGAGGTGGCGGAGGTGATGGATCATCATCCTGAAAGTAATTTAACAAGACATTATTGTAAATATAAGCAAAATATGTAGATCATCATATTAGAAGATCAGATTGTAGTCTTCTTACTAGAATCTCATTTTCATCCATATTTTCCTCTTCCTCTTCATTATATTTTAGAACATCCAATTTACTCCTGACACTTGCTGAGTTGATATTCAAAGTTGCATCGCTGACTTCAGTTGGATTTTTCTTCTCTGGTGTCTTCGTAGAACTACCGACTTCAGTTGGATTTTTCTCTAGTAACTTTGTAGACCTACCGACTCCAGTTGACTTCTTGCTGATCACATTTTTCCTGTCCATGCGTGGACTCATAGCAGCTTTGCTCACTTGTGGATTGTTTCACCGTGCCGACTTTCTAGGACTAAAGATTTGATCAGTCTGCATCTCGTCGGTAGGTGGATTGTTTAGCCGTGCCGACTTTCTAGGACTAAAGACTTGATCAGTGTGCATGTCATCGGTAAGTGGATTGTTTACCGTGCCGACTTTCTAGGATTAAAGACTTGATCAGTCTGCGTGTCGTTGGTAAGTGGATTGTTTAGCCGTGCCAACTTTCTAGGACTAAAGACTTGATCAGTCTGCGTCTCGTTGGTAAGTGGATTGTTTAGCCGTGCCGACTTTCTAGGACTAAAGACTTGATCAGTCTGCGTCTCGTCGGTAAGTGAATTGTTTAGCTGTGCCAACTTTCTAGGACTAAAGACTTGATCAGTCTGCGTCTCGTTGGTAAGTGGATTATTTAGCTGTGCCGACTTTCTAGGACTAAAGACTTGATCAGTCCGCGTCTCGTCGGTAAGTGGATTGTTTAGCCCTGCCGACTTTCGAATCGAAGTAAAGACTTCAGTCTGCTTCTTGGTTTTTGCTGCCTGTTGTAGATGGTGAGTAGTGACAAATTGCCGTTTCTATGATTTCACAGCTGCAAACATACAGCGACATAAAATTCAAGTTTATCATGTCATAAACATAATTATTTAAACTTAATTAAAGAAATTAAGACTTGATCATGTACACTAATATTCCAGTTCCTTTATTATTCTACTAAGTGCACTAAAAATCAAACAAGTCCTAATATTCAAACAAAAACGCACAAAAAATTTATGTACACTAAAAGCAGCGAAATGAAAAACAAACTGAGCCATGCGAGAACCAAATTCATCAAAATAGTCAAATGAGAAGATATTTTTATCTTCTTCCAGTCAAAAAGCTAACTATTTACAGTTTTTATCACTTACTTTGGATGAGCTTCTGTATGATTTATTTATGAACTTTCGAATCGGATGCTCAAAATTGGATCTTGGTTTAAATTCATTTGAAAGTAATCATAAATAGGTTGTTTCATCATTAGTTTTCTTATGACCAAATTCATCAAAATAGTACAAATGAGAATATATTTTTATACCTGGAGACAACAATTCTTCCTTGGGCGTACGATGGCATGTGGCTGCATTTGTTTCATAAGCTCAATTTTATCATCGATCACGGTGTCGAGAAAGAAATCAATGTAATCACCATTATTTTTTATTTGCACCAATTCCCACAGAAATGCATCACTGGTCACCAATTTCCACCCGCTCATTCGACCTTTCCATGAATATACTCCTCCAATTTCAGTGTACTTTAGCTCGTCCCTGACATACTCCGTCAGTACTGTGTAAGAAAACATATCCAGATCAACGCCCATGACAAAAGTCTCTTCTCCACCAACATATCCATTCTTCTCAAATTTTCCCTTGAGATGGAATTTAAGATTTGCCTCCATCCTACACAAAATGAAGGAATTAACATTAGAATGACATAATTATAGATTAAAATAAACCAACTGCATTATAAAATAAAACAGTCACTTCACTAAAATATAATAAAGGCAGAAACACTAAAAAAGAGACAAAAAAGCCATAAATATGATACATAAGTTACAGCATTTAATCAAGGCAGAAACAATATTTTCTTACTTAAATTTGGTACATTAGTTACCTAATTAAATATGATAGTGATACACAGAAATTAAGAAGCATTTTCTTTCACTCTGCTAGGTGGAAGGCGGATTTGTCTTATTGGGACATCATCTCTACACCAACGAACATCAAAATCTTGATTTCCCATTCCATAAGCAGGCTGGATATCATTCAAATCTTCATTTGCATCTTCGCTTTCGATTTCACACCAGTCTCTCGGCAATTTCTTGATAACACTGTGGCACATCTTATCAATTGGATCTTCTATATAAAACACCATTTTACTTGTGAAGCCATAACATAAGGATCAGATTTCTAGCACAATCGATTAAAATTGACACGAGTCAGCCCATATAAATCTTTCTCTTCTTGGTACCAACAACTCTTAAATAAAACCACACTAAATTCTCCCCAATAATCCAGTTCTAATATTTCCTCAATCGATCCATAGTAATTAACTTCACCAACCAATGCATTTTGATCTTTCGAACTTGCAAAGCTAGTAGTCAAGGCTGTCAAAAATACACCACTGTTTTGTGCTGTACATTTGGCATCTCTGAACCTTGTATAAAATCTGTATCAATGGATAACATATCCAGTAAACCTCTTAGCTGTTGGAAGAGGGCCCATTGCAAGCAGTTGTACTTTTTTTGAAATGTCCTCCTTTTTCCTAACCTCTTCCTTTAACCACTTCCAAAATTCTTCACTGTGTTCTCTCTCTCTCTTTTATATTTTTTTGATAATGCATGACCATCAATTAAAGCTCGATGTTCCCTAGAGTAAAGACCTGGTTAATAAAAGATAGAAACAAATTTTCTAATTCTTCAATAATTACTAAAATAAAAATAAATCTTAACAACTTACTCAAGTAAACTCTCTATTTCCTTGTTACCACAATTGAATAGAATGTAACGGTGACATGCCGTCCATTGAGAATCTTTAAGATGAATACCTTTTCCATCTTTGTTTCTTCTTGTGCCAATAGGATATTCCAGATTCTGGACAAGTTTCAAATTTCATATTTCCTGCTCCATCGTCACCTAAGAACCTTGAACAGAATATCAAACATTCTTCTGCAAGATAACCTTCAGCAATGGATGCCTCAGGGTTACTTTTGTTGCGAACATATGATTTCAGTTTACAAAGATAACGCTCAATAGGAAACATACAACGAAGATGTGCAAGTCCACCATATTCAATTTCCTTGCATAAATGAACTAGCAAGTGCACCATTATATCGAAGAAAGCATTTGGGAATATCATCTCAAATTGACAAAGAATTTCCACAATTTCCTTTTGTAGCCTCTTGAGATCAGCCAAATTGATAATTTTACTCCAAAGACTTCTTAGAAATGCACCTAATCTTATCATAGGTAATGCAACTTCAGGTTTTACAAATTTCTTCACAGCAAATTGCAGCAAGTAGTGGAGAAGAAAATGAGCATCGTTGCTCTTATACCCTGCAATTTTCCTCTCTTTCTTGTTTACATACCGGCTGATATTAGCTGCACAACCATAAGGCAGTTTAGCATTCTCCAACACCGAGCAAAATATTTCTCTCCTTTTTCGTCATTGAAAATATGGCAGCCCTGATCTTAAGGTAATTCCCATCATCAGATAGAACCGGATGAAGGACCTCCCTGATGCCTATCTCTTGTAAATCATACCGAGCACTTAAATGGTCTTTCGACTTCCCATCAATATTTTGTAAAGTACCAAGTATGCTATCACAAATGTTTTTCTCTATATGCATAACATCAAGGTTATGTCAACATACATTGTGACTCCAATATGGTAAATTAAAAAATATTGACTTCTTTTTAAAAGGGGATTCATTTTTATGCTTGTTGACCTCTTTCTGCCCAAAAATATTTTCATAACCAACCAACAATTCTTCAACGTCCGTCCCTAATAAAATTCTTGGAGATGTTCCCATTTCAATTTCACCATTGAACCTTTTCTTATCAAACCTCCACTTGTGTTCCGGATCTAAAAATTTCCTATGATTCGTGTAGCACATTTTTTTACTATATTTCAAGTAAGTTGAAGAAGTCTTGAAATGGCATATGGGACAAGCTAAATAACCCTTTGTGCTCCAACCAGATAACATTGCATAGCCCGGAAAGTCACTGATCGTCCATAACACGTTTGCACGTAACGTGAAATTAGCACCAGTTAAGGCATCATAAGTTTGTATGCCAAGACCCCATAATTCTTTCAATTCTACGATAAGAGGCTCCATGTAGACGTCAATGCTATTCTTAGGAGATTGTAAACCAGAGATAAGGATTGAAAGTATCAATTTTCTGGCTTCATGCATAACCAGGGTGGAAGGTTATAATTTACCAATATGATTGGCCATGTGCTGTGAGCGGTAGTCATTGTACGAAAAGGACTGAATCCATCAGCTGCTACTCCTAACCTGATATTTCTGTTTTCAGATGAAAAATGAGGATATTTGGCATCCATCTCTTCCAAACCTCGCCATCAGCTGGATGTCGAAGTCTGCCATCATATTTTCGTCCCCTCGCATGCCATATCATAAGTTCTGCATACTCCTTGGACATGAACATCCTTTGCAGCCTTGGTTTTAGTGGAAAATAACGTATCACTTTTACTGGTACTTTGTGAATCCCCTGCTCCGGATCATTGTCAACACCCGCTTCCTTTTTCGGTATAACCCACCTTGAAAAACCATAAGTTTTGCAGTTATTTTCCTTTTCATTTTCTGCCCGATATAGCATGCAGTCATTTGGACATGCATGTATTCTTTGGTAATCGAGGCCTAAATCTTTAATGATATTTTTGGTAGCATTGAAAGATAAAGGGATGTGGGCTTGTGGAAAAGCTTCTTTTAGCAACTCTAATAAATCGGTAAATGCAGACTCGGTGATTCCATGTAGGCATTTTAAAGAATAAAGTCTGACGATGAAACTTAATCGTGAAAAATTTAGTACACCCGTGATATAATGGCTGCTTTCCCTCTTCAACACGATGATGAAATTTTCTAGCATCAACATCTACTCCATTTGCTCCATCAGAAGATCCACCTTCATTGTTCTTCATATTTCCATAAGCACGATGCAACATCTCATCGAGATTATCTCCAAAATTTATTCTCGCTTCACGATCCATATCGTTGTCGCTCCTTTCAGGATCTAGACAGGAAACCTCACAAATCCATTTCGTGTACAATTCAGATGGACTATTCCAAATCAGATGGTCGTAGACTACCTCTTGACGATGCCACTTGCGATTATGACACTTTTTGCAAGGGAATGTAATTTCATCACCTACCGCGAATCTAGAAAAAGTATTTTGAATAAAATGTTTCACTCCATTGATATATCCTTCATTGAACTTAGGAAGTTCTGCCCATATTTTCCCTCGTCGTCCATCACTAATTCACACACAAATAACATACAAAGACAAGCATAATAATAAAATCAGCAATATGATTACACCTGAACTCACAAGTAAATCAGTAAATTAGGAAACACAACAATCAAATCAGGAAAACTTGAAATATAAATAAAGTGATACCTTAAGCAGCAGATTAAATCGAAGCCCTAACTGAAATTCGAAACCCAAACGAACCCCAATTGAAGACCTAATTGAAACACCGAAGCCCTAATTGAACTCGAACTCGAACTCGAACGTGTCGTAATCGAACCCCAATTAAGCTTGTAAACTTAGAACTTTTAGCCCTAATTGAAATCGCAGAGTGTTTGAGAGGTTGAGCGGCGGAGTACATATTTTGTTAAGTGTTTGAGTTAAACCCTTCAATATTTTGTTAACTTTTGCCGCTTCATTTTTGCTTCCCACGTAAAAATTATTTCAGCCCGCTTTTTTTCCAGCCCGTTCTCATTGTTTATAATATTTTTATAAGTCTATAGCTACTGCAACATAGTGTTGATATCTATGCTAACATCCTGAAGCTAATGTTGTAATAGACAAAAATCATCATAGCTATTGTTACATTGTAGCTAGCAATATCTCGTATTTTCGTTGCAATAGGCCATCTATGGCGTAGTGTTATATGTCTAATGGAAATACCATATAAATAAGCCAACTAACAACACACTTTATCATGCCTCTAGAAGCATCTTGTTAGAGAGCATCCCCTCTGTTGTCCACATATTTTCTAACTATTAAGAAAATAAACAAAAGGATATGGAATCAATTAAGGATGGTGTTACCATAAACACGTATATCAAGCATCTAGAGAAAGTATATCGAGACTATAAATGCATAACAAGTTGATAAATTTATGATCATATATTGAACTTCCAAGTCGATAATCTAACATGAGGTCAGCAAGCTACAGGGGATGTCGAACACATAAAGCAAGGGAAACACCAAGCTTCGACATTATTGCTACAAATAAAGGCATAAACACCAAAGAAGAACACATCGAAATTCAAGATGTCAAGTGTGAAGAAGGAAAAGTAATCAAGCAGGGGTATCAAACTTCAAGAAACCTCGAGGAGATGTCGAACCTTTATAATCAATGGTGTCAAATGGAGAGTCTTTGAAGGTATCGAATTCCAAGTAATTTCCAAACCTAGAAGGTATCAAACATAAGTACAACAAAAAGATTATAAAACCTTATCAATCAAAAAGATATCACATTAAGATATTGAATCTCAAAGGATGTTGAGCTGTAAGTATTATCAAGCTTGAATGAAGAAAGAGGATGTACTAAACTTCAATAACTATGAAGTTGTCGAGCATGTAAGGGGAAAGAGATATTGTGTCCCAAACAATTTCTAAAGACACTGGGCATATAAAAAAGTGGTGTCGAATATCATCAAGTACAAAGATAGTATAATACAAAGGATAACGAAACTGAAAACAATCAGAGGGAATTGCTGAAGTACTACAACATAAAGTGCTAATAGAATGAAGAATAAAGAGGGGTGCCACATCATTAAAGGATAGCAAATATCATGGTCACGAAGAAGGTATATCAGAACTCTATGAACCAAACAATAGGTATCAAGCCTTTACAACTATGACAGTTATAAAGCGTCCACAAGCGGCAAGTGGTCTAGTGCTTTAAAAACAGCAAAGGGTGTCAAACTTCAAAGAACATTAAGAATATCGAATACGAAGGATGCCAAATATCATCAGTATAAGAAGGATTCTGAATATCATCAATATAAACAGGGATGTCGATTGTCATCATATAAAGAGAGATGTCAAATGTTATTAGTATGAAGAAGGATGTTGAATGTCATTAGTACAACAAAGAATGTCGAATATTAAAATACAAAACTGCATTACACTAAATAACTCTATCTTGAAATTTCCATGAGGCTGACTTCCTTTTTTGGGAATTGACTAGATCCAAGTCACTAAAGATGTAATCAAAAGTATCCAGCCAGCCATGCACTTCCATAGTAGATTCCGTCCCTATGAATGCTTTTCCTCCAAAACTTGCATAGCCCTTGTTCAACTTTACAAAATCAGCATTTTGCGCTTGCACTTCTACACCACTGCCTGCTAAAAAAGTAGTAGCTCCTCTTTGCATATTCCACAGCATGTTCATCATCATTTGGGTGAACATAACCTAAATATTAGGATTCTTAATTGTCCTATTATCTTCTCCTTCGGATCCTCCTAGTGTTGTTGTCCTTCTAGCATTCCTTGTACTTCTCTCGTATGATGAATGATCCATGCCGAGGCATTTCACTTACCCCGTCTCTAATGGATCGAACTCACTAAAGAAAAAACTTAGATGCTTGCTGAACCTGCGATCTAATAACACATGTGAAACCTCTTCTACCTTCAGTTCCCGTATAAAGGAATCTTACGTTGTATTATACCCGATCGATAGAGGGTTTGTCACATGTAAAGGCAAAACAACTGATAACTTGTCACATATCTCATGGTGCATAGATAAAATATAACACGAAACATAGATATAAAACAAGCAAGCCATTATCATTATCAAATGAGAAAAAACCAATCATTATTGGAGTGCGACAAGGTTCATGTGATAATATGTCACAATGTAGATAAGAATTATTATATTGTGGTACGCCGATGGCTACATAGAATGAAAATATCTTTAGATATACATATATAAGTGTCGGTAACTCTATGTCACTACATGACAAAGTAAGTGGCAGCTCTATATATTAGTAATAATAGAAAAACATAAGCATCACGCTCATCCTCTATACAGCTCTGTGCGCTATCATCATACTCGACTCTTAATCTACACATAAAAAGTACCAGAGAGTTATAAGAAATACAAGTAACCTCGGACCAAACAATAGTCTGATATGAGTGATTTGTAAGCTTAAAATAAAAGATATAAACTCGATATATTATAAAGTAAGAGCAATACTGTACGAGAAGTCATGCATCGCCTGCTCTAGCATCAACAAGTTAGCACATATCAAATATCATGCTAAACTACCACAAGTAAGCGTATAGTAGTCTATCTCGATACATAGCAGGGTGTTGGGGTGTTAGACTCATTTATACCTAACGTCAACAAGACAAATGTAGCATCCATCAATCAACTCATAACGTGCCCTTTGTTATTTACTTATATGCCTAAAGGAAATACCATATAAATAACTCAACTAACAACATAATTTATCATGCCTCTAGAAGCATCTTGTTGGAGAGCATCCCTCCGTTATCCACCTATTTCTAACTATTAAGAAAATAAACAAAAGGATATGGAATCAATTGAGGATGGTGTTACCATAAATACGTATAACAAGCATCTAGAGAAAGTATATTGAGACTATAAATGCATAACGAGTTGATGATCATATATTGAACTTCCAAGTCGATAACAAAGCAAGCATATAACGTAGGGTTAGCAAGCTACAGGGGATGTCGAACACATAAAGCAAGGGAAAAACCAAGCTTCGACATTGTTGCTACAAATAAATGCATCAAACACCAAAGAAGAACACATCGAAATTCAAGATGTCGAGTGTGAAGAAGGAAAATCAGTCAAGCAGGTGTATCGAACTTCAAGAAACTTCAGGGAGATGTCGAACCTTTATAATCAATGGTGTCGAATGGAGAGTCTTTGAAGGTATCGAATTCCAAGCAGTTGCCAAGCCCAAAAGGTATCGAACATGAGTATAAAAAAGGTTATCAAACCTTAACAACCAAAAAGATATCACATTAAGGTATTGCATCTTAAAGGTTGTTGATCTACAAGTATTATCAAGCTTGAATGAAGGAATAGGAGGTATTGAGCTTCAACAACTATAGAAGTCGTCGAACATGTAAGGAGAAAGAGATATTGTGTCCCAAACAATTTCTAAAGACATTGGGCATATAACAAAAGTGGTGTCGAATATCAACAAGTACGATACTATAATTCAAAGAATATCGAACCTGAAGACAATCAGAGGAATTACTAAACTACTACAACAAAAAATGCTAATAGAATGAAGAATAAAGAGGGGTGTCGCATCATTAAGGAATAAAAAATATGATAGTCACGAGGAAGGTATATCAGAACTCTATGAACCAAGCAATAGATATCAAGCCTTTACAACTATGACTGTTGTAAAGTGTCCAAAAGTGGAAAGTGGTCCAGTGCTTTAAAAGCAACAAAGGGTGTCAAATTTCAAAGAACATGAAGAATATCAAATATAAAGTTGTCACATATCATCAGTGCAAAGAAGGATTCTAAATATCATTAATATAAACAGGGATGTCAAATGTCATCAATATAAAGAGAGATATCGAATGTCACCATTATGACGAAGGATGTTGAATGTTACCATTACAACAAAGAATGTCGAATATTAGCAATACAAAGGGATATCAAATATTAGCAATTGACACAATATATCGAAGGAGATGTGGTAGTCATACCGCCTGCTACCACTGTTATAAATAGGGACCCCATGGCTAAATGTGAGGGGTGAATCGTTTTTCTTACATGTTTCTCATATTAAAAATTGCAAACCCTAAATTGATCTGGGGATTTCTTGATACAATTGTAACTTTTTGCGCATGAGGACTCGGATAATAAATTTTGCATAGCATATGCCTTCTACATATTTACCTTTGACTATTTTATTAGAATGGACATGCATATAACTTATTTTTAGCCTTGGACTCGTATTTGGACTTGCACATTAACTATTTGAACAAGACCATTTAAGCCCTTGCCTAAATTAAAGACTATTTTGCATAATGACCATTATGCCCATTGACACATGAACAAAGGATTCTACAATATGTAAATCGCCTATTTGGTCCATTAAACAAATTATGAACATTGCATAATTGTGTGACTTGCTTATTCTACCTTTGAACATATGACATGAACTTTTGAATAACTCCATGGTTATATCAAAGCCCATGGGTATTATTGAGAGTCTCAAGCATGTATCACGTACTTTATGATATTCCACTATGAGTGTCAGGCTGTATAGTCAACACTGGTGAGGACAAGTTATAATAACTGTCCATATTAATGTATTGATTATCTACTTTGATGATTGTATGTATATTAATAGTTACAGTTCTCTTTGTATAAAAATCTGCTGTTATATATTGTATTTTGTTCCGCTATGATCGTGAGATTCTGTAGTATTGGTTCTATCTTCTTCTATCCTTTTCTTCTTTACCCCTAATGATCTGGTATTTTCGACACTCGGTTGCTCGGCATGCTATACAGTGAACGTATTGATGTCGATATTTGAGGGTTGAATATCCTAGGCTATTACCATTTTGAATAACACTATCTTATGCAGGATCTTGGGTGTTAAACCAATTTTTTATTTAAAAATTTGGCGCTAGAAAGAATGCTCGAACCTCTAATCCATTATTTCCTTACTAAGAAACTAAGTATATAAAGTTACGTTGCAGGAAAATACTGAGAGCTAAAAAAGTCAATATTTTGAACAAAGAGTTTGTGCAATGGACAAATGTGAAGGAAAATATAACCCCAAACTTCAATTCAAGGAATGTGGAATCTGGTTAGCCTTTGACACCAGTAAAGCCAACAAACATAGTGGCTAGAATTCAAGATTTAACGCAATGGCTTACAGTAATGCAGGAACTCCTTAAGAAGGATTTTTCTCAGAAGTCTTCTAAAACAGCAAAGTCTACGGAAGGAGAAGAAGTGGAATCTCTAAGGAGGAATCTAGATACCACACTACTCAAAAGCAAGATGAGGGTAAAAGCATCATGGAACTGCAAAGGAAGAAAGAAACTCAAAACGAAGGGCCAACGGTATGTTGCCCGAACTCGTAGGATAACAAAATTAAGACACACCGTCAAAAAGATAGCCAAGAAAGGAGAATAAGAAGATCTTTCGAGCAGTCGGGTGGCTCAATTTTATGTAAAGACTACAAGCCCTCCAAAAGGGATTATCATGATGATGAAGTATACCTGAAAGATATGGCCATTAAAACAGTGAAGAACATGTTTAATCTTAAAGTTAAGAGAACCCTTGACCCTAAGGTAAATAATAATCCTCGTGAAGCTCCATTCACAAAAGAAATAATATCTATTAGAATTTCATTACACATTAATATCCGTTCTTAAAGTATAACGGAACCACTGATCCCGATGACCGTCTTTTGGCCTTTGGGAGCCAAATGGATTTGCATAATGCTTCTAGAGCAGTACATTGCATGATTTTTCCTACAACTTTGCAAGGAGCAGTTGCCAAATGGTACATACACTACAGAGAAAAATATCTACTCTTAGAGATAATTTTCCTATGAATTTTCAACACAATTCTGCATATGCAAAGATCCTACTATTGACTCTAGTGCATCGGAAAATCATACAAAGACTAGGAGAGTTTTTCAACAAAAATTTAACGAGATTCAACATTTAGGCATTAAAGGCAAAAAACATGATTGATAGAGAGAAAATGGCAGTGCGCTCTGGATTAATTAAACAAACCCCATCTGGAAGGAACTCTACATCCATGGGTGTAAGGATCTGCAAGGTTTTCATTTTCAAGCTGATAAGTTTATCCATATGGTTGAAATGTACCATGCTAATAGGAAATCCCAGCCAAAGAAGGAAGGAGGAAATTTTATCAATGATCACCCCAACAAAAATCTGAGATGGGATGAAAATAAAAGAGAAAGATAGGAGGAGATTTCAAAATCCAACTATGTGGCTTTGAATAAACCCATTTTATATATTTTCGCCATTTCTAAAGATGGAGGAAACTTCCCTACTTCCTACATGGCAAGGAATAATCTAGAACCGAAGAAGGGAGAAGATTATTGCGCTTACCATAAGGCAAAAGGACATAAAACTGATGAATGCCGTGTTTTGGGTAGGATAATCCAGAATAAGATTAGGTCCGGATCTATGAAGGAGTTTTTCAACAAGGATCAAAAATCATCCAATCGTAAAATAAATAATCAAATACCCCTAGAGGATGATTCTCAGTAAGACTTCATTCTTCCGATCAACCGTATTGCTGTCAGCCATGGAGGTCCCTATCTTACTGGAAGTAATAAAGAAGCCAATACCATATACATGAGGGAAGCAAGAGAAGGAGTCTTATCTATTCAGGAGGAGCCATCGCTCAAAAATCGTAAATATTAGCATTAAATGTCCAACTTAACAATAACCTCACATGATTTATGGCGGGTCCGTTACCCAATAATGATTCATTGATGATAATTTCACAAATTGGGTTGTCCATGGATCTTAATGGATACCGTAAGTGCATTAAATGTCATCATCAAGAATGCTTGTGATCAATTAGGTATTACAAAGGAGAAGTTGGAGTCAAGCTTTGAGCCAATCTTTGGATTCAATAATAAGGGATCTACCCCCAATAGGGCAGATTAAGCTTCTGGCTCATATGGGAATTCCTCCATATTCTAGGACTTTTGAAACTCTATTCGAGATAATGGACCAACCTTCCTACTACAATGCCTTCTTTGAGAGACCATGCCTAGATGAAGTAGATGCGTTCGTTCCATCGAAATATCTAAAGTGAAATTCCTGACTAAAAATGGTCGAGGAACAATAAGGCGAGTGGAATTTAGCTTCTAGGAGCTTTATTTCGCCACACTTGAGCAATTCAAGAGAGATTGTGTTTCTTGTTATGATTTGGAGAGAAGTGAATTAAGTAAAACTAAAGTCTTGAAGCCCTTGGATGGTAGTCCTTTAGACTGACTTTCCAAGGAAAATAAAAAGTCGAGAACAGTTGAGAAGCCCAAGAATGTGCTAAAAAGATTTAACTTTTCCAAAAGGAAAAGAAAAAGGAAAGAGGCAAACTAAGTAGACAACGAAATAGAAGGTGAAGGGACTGTTACCGAATTAGGTTATAAAAATGAATAAGAAAGAATGAAGTCCACTGAAGACCTAGAAGAGGTAGCCTTAGATTTGCTTAACCCAACAAAAATAGTTAAGACCGGAAAAGAGTTTGTCGACAGGCTCAAAAGGGAACTTATCAAATTTCTTCAGTCAAGTAAGGATGTGTTTGCTTAGACCTACTTAAACATGGTCGAAATAGACCCGATGGTCATGAGCCATGCTCTGAATATAGATCTAAATATTGTTCCCATTTGGAATAAGAAAAGGCAATTTGATAAAGTTCGCGCTAATTCATTAAAAGAAGAAATTAAAACATTACTTGAGAATGGGTTTATCAGGGAAGTGTTTTACTCCAAATGGCTAGCCAATCCCGTGTTAGTTAAAAAGTACAATGGAAAATGGAGAACATGTGTCGATTACACCGATCTAAACAAAGCATGCCGCAAGGATTGTTATCCATTGCCCCGAATAGACTAGTGCCACAAGCGGACATAAGTTGTTATCTTTTATGGGGGTTATAATTAAATTTCCATGTTCAAACCAAATGAAGAGCACAAGAGTTTTATAACAGATTGGGGTATTTACTACTACAAAGTTATGCCTTTTAAGTAAAAGAACGCAGGGGCTACATATCAAAGGTTGGTAAACAAAATGTTTAAAGAACAAATCAGACGAAACATGGAAGTATATTTAGATGATATGCTAGTGAAATCTCAAGTGGAAACCAACCATATAGAATCTCAAAGAAATGTTTGAGGTACTAAGAAAGTATAAAATGAAACTAAATCCACAAAAGTGCTCCTTTAGGATATGATTTGGGAAGTTTCTGGATACATCATTAGTGCTTGGGGAATCGAGGCCAATCCTAATCAGATCATGGTAGAACCAAAGACAAGTAAAGATGTTATGAACCTAACAGATGAGTGGTAGCTCTGAACAGATTTATCTCTAAAGCCACCGTTAAGTGCATCAATTTCTTTAATTTGATCAGGAAAGTGAAAAACTTTGAATGGGGAAAGGATTGCCAAAGGTCCTTCAAAGAATTGAGGGATCATCTTGAAAAATCTTTGATCCTATCTATACCTATAGAAGGGGAAATTTTTTTCTCTACTTAGCAGTCTCCAAACATGCGGTAAGTTTGGTCTCGGTAAGAAAGGAGAACAAAACTCCACTTCTGGTGTATTATACTGGAAAAAGGCTTAAAGATGTAGAGCTTAGATATCGAGTTATAGAGAAGTTGGGATGTTTAATTTTCACCGCACGAAAGTTAAGAGCCTACTTTCAAGCACACCTAATCAAGGTCTTCAAAATATTCCACTTAGATAAGTTTTCAGTAAACCCGAGGCATTTGAAGACTAGTAAAATAGAGGATAGAGCTTAGCCAATATGATATCGAGTTCTAACCTCGAGTAGCGGTTAAAGGGAAAGCCCTAGCCGATTTTGTTAATGTATGCACATGGTTCATTAAATATTAATTGGAAAGGGAGAAGGATTTAAAGCCTGAATGGCAATTATTTGTTGATGGGATCTCGAATGAACAAGGGGTTGGCGTGGGGTATGTAATCATTACCCTTAATGGTAACCGATTGTATTACGCAATGAAGTTGGGTTCTCCCGCTACCAATAATGTAGCTAAGTATGAGTCAATGGTGGCAGGACTTAATTTAGCCTTTTAGTTGAAGATTACAAGGATCAATATTTTAAATCAAGTTTTTAATGATTCTCAATTGATGGTTAATCAGCTAAATTAGACATATTAAATGAAAAATGCCAAATTGATCCTTCGTGTCAAAAAATTGCTAAAGATATTAAGTTGATTTGAATATTTTTCAATACACCAGGTACCTAAATGGAAAAATTCCTAAGTCGGTTCTTTGGCCAAACTGGCTAGCTCATAAGGAGCACCAAAGATCCAGATTGTTCCAATAGGTTCCCAATAAAGTCTCAGTATTGAAGAAAAATCCCTCTAGCCAAAAAAAATGAAGCAATGGTATTGACTAGATCCCAAGCACTCATGCACATGGAAAAAGGACGAGAAATGGGAGGTGGAAGTGATGTTACCCGTGAAGGAACCGTTCGTATTGAAATAAGCAACCAATATGAGAACAATTCGATGACGCTTATGGTTAAGTACTTGATAAAAGGAAAACTATCGGAAAATAAAAAGAAAGCTAGAAGGAAAAACATTAGGCTCCAAACTTTGTTATGATGGGGGAATACTTAAAAAAATGGATACCCACTCCCATACTTGAGATGTGTTACTTCAGAAAATGGCAAAAAGTTGTTAAGCGAAGTCCATGAAGGATTCCGTGGAGACCGTTCAAATGGCATAAAATTGGCCAAAAATGTCATGAGATAAGGTTTTTATTAGCCTCATATGACCAACAATGCGACAAATTATGTAAAAAGATATGAATAATATCAAAGATTTTCAACAGTTCCATATATGTTATCAAGTGAATTGACCAAATCTCAAGCCCATAGCCGTCGATAGATGGGGAATTGACTTAATCGGACCATTGCCTATATCCAAAGGTGAAGCTAAGTATGCAGTAGTAGTCATCGATTACTTTACCCAATGGGTAGAAGCAGAGCCATTACCAAACATAACATTAGGAAAAGTGTTAAAATTTGTGATTAAAAACATATTCACCCGGTTTGGAATACTGCATAAGATAATATCCAGTAATGAAACACAATTTAAAGTGAGAAGTTCACCAGATTCTACAACTAGAATGGAATAATCCAAAAAAATTCGTTTGTAGCTCATCTTAAAGCTAATGGAGCCATTGAAGTTGCCAACAAAATTGTTAAGACTATCCTTAAGAAGTGACTGGAAAAGGAAAAAGGAAATTGGGTAGAAGAATTACCACTTGTGCTTTGGGCATACCGGACTGCTGCAAAAACAGCAATAGGACATTCTTCATTCTCTTTGACATATGAATGTGAAGTAATGCTTCTAATTGAAATTGAGATACCATCTCAGTGGAGAATTGCATATGCTTTTAACCTTGATCAAGAGCTATGAAAGGAATCCTTGGACTTGATTAATAATTGAGGGACGAAGAGGCTATATGGACATCCAAATATCAATGAAGAATATCGAAGTATTATAATTTCAAGTTTAAGGTACGATCATTCCAAAAAAGGAGATTTAGTACTCCAAAAGGTCATGGAAAATACAAAAAATACAATGGATGGGCCGCTTGGACCTAACTGGGAAGGGCCTCTTGTTATCCATAAAGTAATCCCGCCAAGGACCTACTGACTATACCAAACTAATGACAATGTAATAGCAAGAATATGGAATTTTTAACATCTGATACCGTACTTTCATGCGATGGATAAATAAAGAGACTAAAACAAGTATGTCTACGAGAGTCGATAATTGAACGAAGGACATGAACGATAAGAAAAAGCCTAAATCATTACCTATAACATAATAAGGGGCGAAAGAAAAAGCCTTTAATCCCACCACAAAGGTCTGGTCAAAGCAACTCCTAGAGGGAGGTTAGAGTAAGCCCTTGGTCCCGCCTAAGATAGCCTGGCCAAAGCACTGCAAGCCTTTGGTCCTACCTATGTGGCATGGCAGAAGCATCCCTTAGAGGAGGGATGGAGTAAGCTTTTAGTTCCTCCTAAGATGACATGGCCAAAGAACAGAAATAGCCTTCAGTTTGGTCTATAAGGCCTAACCGAAGCGCCTCCTAGAGGGAGGATGGGTTGACTTTTATTCTGCCTAAGGTGGCCAATCAAACGCATCGACCAGCCTAAATCATTACCTATAAGGTAAAAAGAGGTTCAAGCCTAAATCATGACTCTAAGGGTAATAAGGGGCGAAAGGAATCAAAGCCTAAATCATCATCCAAAGAGTGATAAGGTGCAAAGGAAATCAGTAAACATGTATGATTTCGTCCTAAGAAATGGATCAAAGCAATGTAATGATGCACCACCAATCTGACACTAAGCTAAGAATAAGACAACCTTCAAAGGAAGGAACAAGAACTATCTGTTACTCAGAACTTAGGATCTCAGCATCAAATATGGACGTCTAAGAATTTATAAAACTCTTAGTCAGAAATACTCTAGTAAATAATAAGAATCACCGTTATCGCTTGAATTTCTAATTTAGATGAGACGTGTTATTGCTTGATGGATTTCTGGTCTTCTATTAAAATGAAACTATAGTATTTTTGCCACATGGATTTCTAGCCTTCCGTTCAAATGAAACCATGGCATTTTTGTCCGATGGATTTCTAGTCTTTTATTCAAATAGAACCATGATATTACTACTAGATGGATTTCTAATCTTTTTAACTAATGAGTTTATGATTTTCTTGCCAAAAGGATTTCTGACCTTCTTATTGAAAGAGAATTACAGATTTCTTGCCCAATGAATTTTTGGATTTACAACCAAATGGTTTTCTGGTCTTCTTATTATTGAATTGATGGACTTCTTATCAAACGAATCTATGGGATTCTTATCAGATGAATATCTGATCTTTTTGCTAATTAATTTTATGGTCTTCTTATTGGGCAGATATCCAGGATTATTAATTAAATTTTGGCTTTACATTGGAATGCAAAAGCCCCTTTTTATATAACAAGAAGAAAAATTAATCCACATTTTTACCAAAATCGAAAGGGTTTACCTAAAATTCAACTTAAAATAAATAATGAAAGTCATTACCATTTACTTTATGTTTTTTCAACGGAACTAGATTGAAGAGAAAATCTCATAGAAAATCGAAAAGGTGAGAAGATACTTGGTATTACACTAAAAAGTAAAAAGTTTCTTTATACAACGAGGGAGACAAATTTTATCTACATGTTTACTGACTACTATGTTAAGAAAATAAACAGAAGGACATGGAAGCAATAGAGGATGGTGTTACCACAAATACATATACCAAACATCTAGATAAACTATATCAAGAATATAAATACATAGCAAGCTAATAAATTTATGATCATATATTGAACTTCCAAGTCAATAACAAAGCAAGCATCTAACATGGAGTCATCAAGCCACAGGAGATGCCGAACACGTAAAGCAAGGAAAATATTGAGCTTTGACATTGCTACTACAAAGTAAAGCATCTAAAAGAATGTCGAGCTACAAATGCTATCAAATTTGAATAAAGGAAGAGGAGGCATCAAGCTTCAACAATTATAGAAGTTGACGAGCATGTAAGGAGAAAGAGGTATCATGTCCCAAAATTTAAGATATTGGGCATATAAAAAAGCAATATCGAATATCAACAAGTACCAAGATACTATGATACAAAGGATATCGAATCTGAAGACAATAGGATGGATTCGCTGAATCACTACAACATAAAGTGCTAATAGAGCAAAGAATAAAGAGGGATGCCACATTATTAAGAGATATCGAATATCATGGTCACGAAGAAGGTATATCGGAACTATATGAAACAAGCAATAGATATCAAGCCTTTACAACTATGACTGTTGTAAAGCATCCACAAGTTGCAAGTGCTCTTGTGCTTTAAAAGCAGCAAAGGGCGTCAAACTTCGAAGAGCAAAAAGAATATCAAATATGAAGGATGCCGCGTATGATCAGTATAAAGAACGATTCTGAATATCATCAATATAAAGAAGGATGTTGAATGTCATCAGTATAACAAAGGATGTTGAATATTAGCAATACAAAGGGATATCTAATATCAGCAATTAACATAACATATCGAATGACGCGTGACAACCATATCGCCTACTGTCACCCCTATAAATATAGACCCCATGGCTACACATGTGAGGGGTGAATTATTTTCTTTCCCTGTTTCTCAAATTAAAAAGTTATATACCCTAAATTGATTTGGGGATTTCTTGATACAATTGTAACCTTTTGCGCATAAGGACTTGGATAATAAACTTTGCATAGCACAGTGCCTTTGAAATATGTATCTTTGATTATTATTAGAATGGACATGTATATAACTTATCTTCGGACTTGGACTAAGATTTAGACTTGTGAATTGACAATTTGAACAATTCTATTTAAGCCTTTGCCTAAATTAAAGATTACTTTGCATAATGACTATAATGCCCATTGCCATATGAGCAAAGGATTATACTATATGTAAATCGCCTTTTTGGCCCATTAAACAAATTGTGGACTATTGCACAATTATGTGGCTTGCTTATTCTATCCTTAAACATATGACATGAACTTTTGAAAAGCCCCATGGCTATATCAAAGCCTATGGGTATTATTTGTACTATTTCGAATAATACTATTTTATGCAACGTCTTGGGTGTTAAACCAATTTTTGATTTAACACCCACCTTATGAAAGTTAGGTAAACCTTACTAATGACGCACTCATGCAGTTATGTAATTAGCAGACACTCGCTAGTGAGTGTCCCCACTTGATTAATAGTCTCCCTAAGATTGATCCAACTCCAAGGTTTCTTCATCAACCCCTCTCCTCATATGAATAACGACATCCAGATGTACATGCTTTTCCCTTTACAACTCACATCTAAATATAACGTGTATATTGGAAAATACCAAACCCATAAATGATAGATTTTCCAACAATAACTACCGATCGATACCGATTAATTACTTAGCCAATTTTCATCTTCAAACTCATATAGATTCATTCCATATCCCTTTTGTTGTGTGTCAACCCTGGATCTCCTCCATATTAGTCTGGACATCAATTAGCCTCGATTGAATATTAATCAATATCGACTGATGTCTAAACCAATATTTGATCGATGAATTAGAGAATTTTCTTAAAGTTTATTACTGCTCTAATGATGCATCGATCTACCTTTCACCTTTTTGAATCATTTTCCATGTAGACTCTGTAACTACATTAGTTAGCTCCAATTATAAAGCCAGTCTAACGAGTTTCTCTATGATCTAAATTACATTCTCTTGTGTAAAGAAATATGGTCAACTCCATACACTCTCAATAGTACTCCATTATAGAATCAACATTCGTTGCCACAACCTTCTCAAATCTCATGTAAGCATCCATTCAAGCGTATGAGCAATAATAACAAACAATTTCAAATCAAGAATAACATGTCAAACAAGCATTTCTACAAACATCAAGACTATGCCTATAAACCTATATCATTTTAACACATGTCATAATCTATTTGAAATTGATAAAACATCACTTAAAATTATTTTCAAATCAGGATTGTAATCAAAATATGTTTTCTA
This sequence comes from Allium cepa, assembly GCA_030765085.1. Classification (NCBI taxonomy): domain Eukaryota; kingdom Viridiplantae; phylum Streptophyta; class Magnoliopsida; order Asparagales; family Amaryllidaceae; genus Allium; species Allium cepa. Next base: position 381,740,233 of record CM060929.1, on the reverse strand, counting down.
GGTTCAAAAAGTGGATCAAAAACACATTTAAAAGACATATTACAACTTATACAAGTGAGAAATTATAAATGACTCAAAAATGATAACTAAATCACCAAATAAATTTCAAATCGACTCGAACTCGATATGGACTGCAAAGCAAATTAAAAACCCTCCCAAGAATCTCAACATATCGATCTCTATTAACGTCTTGGTCTCGTATATATTTATTATTATCTAAACAGTAATGTTTTTAGTTTCGTTTAAATGGAAAAAATTGCTAATGGAGGTTCAAGGATGTTTTCAGATCCGAAATAAAGTGAAATAATGACACTCTAACCCCTAATTGACTCAAAATCTCAAAAATAGAGAGCATACCATTGGTTTTTAGGTTTCGGGCCAAAATGCAAAATATGCCCAAAACTTGCTATCCTAGTTAAAAACTTAAAATTGCCATAATTTTCAAACGATTAGGCAAATAGCTATTACAACTACCATACAGAAAGGGAAACACTTACTCTTTCATCAAAAAAAAAGTAAATATCAATTTGGCTCCAACTAAAAGTTATTGACTTAATAAGTCTGAATTCCGAAAACTTACACAATTTAGCTTAAAGTCGAAAAATGTCAAACTACACTACTTCTTAAAGTTTTAACTCAAGTCAAGGTTATTTAGTAATGTGAATCATACTTTATCTATTTAACTTTGCTCAAAAGTATGGGTTATTGCAAAAAGTATACCTATGAATTTATATAAGATATGGACTCAGGTAATACCTCATGTTAACAAGTTATGATATATGAAAGTCAAGAATATAAGCCCGGCTAAACCCAGGCTAGATTCATTTTGTACAAGTTTATAATCTTTCTTGAAATTTTTACACATAATCTATTATGCCAATGGAAAAAGATCATTGTATTAAGACATGTCACTTTCCCTAAGAACGAATGTTTTCTAAAGAAATTAATTGTACTATGATAGACTTAAATGATATTTAAGATTCTAACATGGAACAAATCATATGGATATCAATGATTTGACCATGTCCTAAGATACACAACCTATTAGAAAGTCGAATAGGAGTATTGTATATCAAAGAGATACTATAAGTTTCTCATCAATATCAATGGTAAGAAGATGATTGTATCATTCTAGATAACGATTCCCTTAGTTGCAAATAATCCATGGAGAGTGAAGACTATATCTATGAAATCTATAATGAAATCCATGTACATCAACAAAGTTCGGACTTTAGAGAATGTTCTTAAAGGGATAAAACCCATCGACTATAAGAGGATCTTCAATAAGAAGATTCGATGTTGGTGGAAAAGTAGAGATTGTAAACTAGTTGTGACGACCCGCAAATCCGATACTCTTTGAATCGACAATAAACCACACGTGTCCGACCCAAAAAGCACAGACCAGTGGAAAGTCAGAAGAAAGAAAAGAAGAGAGAAGAAGAGAAGAGAAGAAAGAGAGAACCAAACATAACAATACAGAATGTCACATCGAAGTAGAAAACATATAATATCATATCAATGATCTTTACAAAACAAAAACTATTTATACATACATCAATTAGAGTTCAACAACCAAATAATTATCATCAACCTCGACAGTTATAATAACCTGTCCTTACAATTGCCGATAATATACAACGCAAAGCGGATAATCAAAACAGATACATGTATATGAAATGAAGATCTCCAGCTTGCTTGTTGAAGCTCCAAAAGCACCAAATTTGGACTTGTAAATATACTCGGTTTGACCAGAGCATTGAAAGGGAAGAATAACCGAATCAGTCTGGTAAGCCAGCGTGAGAAACACACTCAATTGAATTTATTAAATCACCAAATTTTTCCTTTCAAAAAAAAAGTATCTCGTAAGACACGCCCACACATAAATACATACATGTTTTTCCTTACGATAAATAAAAAAATTGTTGCCAATCCTCTTATATTATAATAGTGTCTATTGCATAAATAATATTATCATAGCCGAAATTGTTACATTGATTAAATTCTAGCATATAGCCCAAAGTGGGTAATACAATCAAAATGGCAGGTACATAGTGGAGTTTGGATTTCCATATAAATGACCAGGTGAAGGGACTACCTTCCGATGGGTACACCTCTAGATGGATGTCCGGAGAAACCATCACAAATTTCCTCTACCAACAGAAGACCGACCTACCTCTGTAACTAGGTAGTACCGAATATCTCATTCTTCGGTCATTATCGACCTTTACTGAGGGCCCTCATAGCATACAAACCGCAATAATCAGATACACAACGTCATAGCATGCAAAGATATATCTAGAAGAGGACGATCATATCCTACTTGGGAGCGACCCACTTAGCCTTGCCGCATCTATCCCTATTTGGGTCATTTTTGGTTGATGAGGCCTGAGGTAACGATTGCCTTTCATATATCACATATCACATCACTTTGAATGCCATACAGCCATTTCTGTTGACTACTAATTGCCTTCCACAAAAATACAACTTTTAAGCTCATACATTTCAAGGAGGGTGTTAAGCTAAGATAAGTTGCCTTTTCCGCCACCACTGATGTATGTTTGTAAAAACCAATGTACGTAATATTTATAAATGCAATGTCAGACAAACATCCATGCAAGTTATTCAGGAACAGGATAAACCGAAGGTGCTTTCCTACCACATCCTATCGGAAAATCCCTAGGATTAGTAGTGAATAGTCCTTGCATTGTATATTTCATAACGAAGAGACTATTACTACTGGATGTATATTGGGATTTTAACCCCAACCGATCAACAAGCAGTCCTCCACCATGAAAATCCAAAATATCAATGTCATCAAAACCAACCTGCATAATCATCGCATAAATGTTGGTCCGAAGTGGTTTTTGGATAAACCTAATCCAGGTCTCTTCGCACCAACAACACAAAAGCGTTTCTCAACATCACATAGAAACTAAGTCTCGTAGATTTGTCACGTCTCCAACTTTTAACTTGCTATCCTTCGGCCAAGAAGGAAGCTCGATAGATTGATGCAATACTCCGCACTACATGAATCAACATTCTCAATACAAACGATAATAAAACCTATACAAAAGGCTACATACTAAATGTATGACTAAATAGTTCCCACATCAAGTCGAGGAACTAAAATGGCCAAATTTGATAGTCGATTATTTAACTATCAAAGCAAACAAACAAATATTTAGCACCATAAGCAATCACTAGGCCCTTTTAATTAATCTTTTATTAATTAAATCATGCCAAATATTCACTTCAAATTATCTTTTACAAAAGATATAATTCTAAAGCCATTTCAATATTGAAAAACATTTCCATATACTTATATAATAATAAGTAATTCACAATTCAATTTATTTTCAACACCCTCCTTGAGACGTATGAGCTTAAGGGTTGTATTTTGGCATTTAGACGGGATATAAATGAGATTTCTCTACCCTCTTCAACTTTCGTGTAGAAGCCGGAGTGTGAAAGTGTATGGATTGAGAGAGATTAAGAGAAGAAAATCGAATGCTTATGGCCATTAAAATAGAACCGACGGCTAGGGTTTCTAACCCTAAGTTTGTGAAAATAGAAAATAATGAGGTCTTTTATAGAAAATTCTCGCGCACTATTCAACCGAAATTTTTTCGAAATCCAAATGAAGCATGCCACCTGGCATTTATAATGTTTTACACCTATTCCAAACACAATGGAATATATATCGAGAGACAATTCGATCGTATTTGAAAGATAGGTTTTCGAATCGAATTATTTAAATTTAAAATTCACTAAACAAATTTCTACGCTTTTCTGCTTGTCACAACTAAACCATAAATCCGATTGACACAAAATTTGAAATCCTACAATAATATAATATTATGGATTCAATGAAACCGGTTTCATCGAAATCCAAGACTGTGTGAAAAATGTCTATTTTTACACATTAATTAAATATTAAAATATTCAATTTCTAGGAATTCACTTTTAAATCAACTTTAAAAGTTTACTAACATAATTCTAATTCAAATAGAATTTAATTCATCTTCATAAATCAATTTTACTCACATCAAATTCAAATTTAGGTTATTTACACGATTTCAAATATTAAATTAACGATTTAATCATCCAATTAATTCTATTTCAATTATAAATTATCCAGCTTATAAAATTAACTTGTGAATATTTAAAATCAACTAAATATACGAATTTCAAATGATAGAAATTCTGGGTCGTTAAACTTGTGTTAGTGAAAAATATTTCCGTCAAAATCAAAATGTTAATTATGATGATGTATTGTCGCTTTAATCGGATTTCACTTGACTTTGCTACATACTATGATTATGAAATATGGTACGAGGATGTTAATACAGAATTTTTAAATAATGATTTGGAAGGTACTACTAATATACTACAACCAAAGAATTTCAATATTTATGAGTGCGGTAATAAGCTATGTTATGAGAAGCACGCTTAAACAATAAATTCATTTACAGCACTTGGTTTTCTGAAAAGGCAATAGAAATAAGTGATGAACACTTAAGCGCATTTAATTAGTACTTACCCACACCGTGCTTAAATTTAAATGACGATTAAGCGCTACTAAAAAAAATGTTATTTTTAAAATAAGAAGAAATGGGATTATAGCTTAAAAGTGGCACTCCCTAACAATTTTTTATTTATTTTCTATCATATGGGTTGTTGGATGTTTATTACATTAAGGTATGACTATAATTAGGCAAATGCACATAGTTTATACTCAACTCGAGTAAACTTACTTCAATAAATAATGGAAGTCAAATCCAACTTTTACAACCATTGAATTTGTAAGTTAACTTCAAACTGAATCTTTACTTCTTTGTAATTATTTATGCATATACAAACAATGATGTAGTTAATATAATCTCTTTGTATAAATTTATATTGATACGAATAATGTATACTTAAAAATTAAGTAGTGCTTAGGCGATGCTTATGCAACATTAGGAAAAGCAATGCTTCTGTCATTTCACCTAGCTTAGAGCTTAATATGACATAGTAATAAGGCATGTTGATTTATTTAAGATCGATTTTTGGTCTTAGACAAGCATTTAGAAGTTTGAACAGATGTGTTGAAAGGTAACTAAATTGTTTTGCTTCGATCAAAACACAAAGGAAGATTATTTCTATAAGAAAGAATAAAATAGCATTTGTTGACTAAATTTATAGAAAATCCTTAGAAACATGGTTTAAATAAATATTAGAAAAAATAATTTATTGAAACCATGCTTAAGAACAAAAAATGTAGAATTTATGAGCTATAATGTAAGTAAGGTAAAAGACATAAAATTTAGATGGGTTCAGTCTTGATAGGGATGTACATCCACTATAGTTATTGAGTTTATTGTCTATATTTAGTTATAAGAGATTGGTTGTAAGAGCAATATTGCATGCAATAAATGAAATTTCGGTCCTTGTATATGTGCATGTAAAACTATATTTATAGCAACTCAAATTTGGCATAAAGGGCTCAGATTGAAGTGTCGGTCCCTTGGAATCCTTGATATCACTGATGAAGTTGTATGGTATAGATGTAGATTAGCTAGGATATCAGATGGAGAGAATAACAAGGATAAGGGCCAACCTATGGGCCGTATCAAGGCATGCTTTTGTTTGGAAGGCAACATAGGGATAAAATGTTATTGGTGAACATTGACGCCATTACCATGTGGATTGTGAAGAACATAGGGCAGCCACTGCACATTGATGCTTTTATTTTATGAAAAATGTTGTATTATTCTGATCTTGTTAGGGGAATAATATGGAGTCATCGTTTCTTTATGTAGGGGTGATCATACACTTTTGCCAAACGTTTGTTCTAATGACCCGAAAATTTAATGTTTCTAATATCAAAATAATTAAAAATAGATTTTTTTAAAAGGTGAATTTGGTATAACAGTTATAAGAATTGTGAAGGCCTTTCCAAGCTAATCAGTTTGATATATAATTTTAGTGGGTTTGGAGTTATGGTTTGCGAAATAGAAACGATATAGTGTTTAAATAGAAAACGTAGCTGTTTCGGGCCAAACTAGATACACAACCCGTAACCTAGCCTAGCGACTATAGAAACGAGGCCACAAAATCCTACCATCACCTCAATCTTTAATTTATGCCATAATCCCAAACTCATTCATATTCCTCTTTAATAGTGATTAGCAAATTAATTAAATAGTAACAAAAAATTCAAGTATCATTCCTAAAGAAAAAGTTCAAATATCCAAACCTTATCAAATTTTATATGGATTTTGAGCTCTTGACGAGGCAAAGTGGCATTTGAGATTCATTTTCCATTCAACACTCTACCTGATTAGGAATTGATGATTTATAAATGGCCGTCGAATCTAGGGTTTTAGATCAACGGTGAAACTATGATAATTGAATGATCGGAAGACATCATGACATAGAGGGGGTCATGAGAAGTCAATCTATACGATTGGATCGTCGAATGGGTGGTCAGATCTATTGGAATGTCTAATTTTCCAACCTAATTTGGATGAAGTGGCGGCTGGAGGCGACGGCGTGGCAGGCGATAGGGCGGCTTCTTGTGAGGAGGATGGTGGCTGGGTTTGATCTGGTGATAGAGGATGGACATAGCGACAACTTTCTTAAGTAGTTGGAGGTAACGTGGATTGTCGAATTGTGGAAGGTGATGTAAAATTTTAATTTATCACATATGGCTTCTGCATTTACGAACTAGTCCCTGAAATAACTATCGTATCTTGTGCATACAGACTTTAATTCATGCGTGGCTTCTTCCCTTGAACTTGTTGTGATAACCCGGATTTTGGAATATTTGTTAATTGATAATTAATTAGGTTAATTAATAGAAATACTGATTTATAGATTGAACAAATAGATCTAACAATAAATATTTATATCTTTATATATTTGTGTTGATTTTAAAATGGATTTTAAATTGAATTTGAATTTGAATTTGAATGTGGATTTAAATATGAAATTTAAAAGATATATATCTTAAATATATTTTGGATTTTAAAATATATTATATGTAATTTTATTTAGAATATAATTAGTTTTTATTATTTTCTTTAAAGAAATTTAATTATATAAATTTTAAAAAGTATTTATTAATTAGGAAATTTAATATAAAAGGTTCTAAACCATTTTTTAATTAATTAAAAATGTATAATGACAAGTGTTAATAAATTAAATCATGTTAGTAACATGTGTAATGTGATTAAATTGTGTAATGACAAATGTTAAGTAATTTAACAAGTGTCAAACATTTATCTTATTTTCTTTTATATTTTTAATAAATCCTAATTAAACCTATATAAGCATATGTCTCACCTCTTCAATTCTTTTTCCCTGTCTCCATTTCAAAGCAAAGAAAACTCAAACCTGTAAAATATTTCACCAACCCAAAAGCTAAAGCCTGTAAACAAAATATCAAACCAGAAACAAAACATTTTTCAAAAGCTTATAACCAGATTTCTTTCCAAAGCAAGATCATCTATATTTCAAAGATTAAACCTTCTCAACAACAACTAAGCTTCAGATTTCAAAGTTCTAGTTCTTAATCAAAGCAACAAATAAGCACTTCAGTTTTTAAAAGATCAAAGCAATTCAAGTTTTCCAGCATCTGTTTCAAAGCTCTGTTCATCTTTTAAACAGGTGAGTAAACAATTTATTTTAAAAGCTTAAGTAAATTAAAATATGATTACATGTGATTCCTAGAATGAATTGTCCTTACATGTATGTATATTAAGTAAATCTCTGTATATATGTATGTGTTAAAGTGTGCATGTCTGTTTATATAAGCATATCTCTATTTCCACCGACAGGTTAAAAATTATGATCAAAAATCAAGTTTCTCTTTATAAATTCAATTATAGGTTGTGAATTTCAGACAAAATATGCTTGTTTAAACACAATTCAAGATTTAAAAATGTACTTAGGTGAAACAAGTCTATACATCTCTAGAAATCAAGATATTACAGTAGATTTTTAAAACATGTTAAAAATCAAACATCATAATTTGGTGATTCAAGAATATAGCTTGAATCGATTTTGAAATCTATGATTTTTAAAAGAAAAATTAAGATTTTTAGTGTTTTATTGTGTGAGCATTTCGAAGTTGATCAGATTTTGGTTTTTAGGCAATTTTTGATGACTAGAGGGTGGTGGGAGCTCGGGTCGCCACTGGAGGTTGCAGGGGAGTTGCCGAATCGAGGAAAAATGGGTGGAGATTTCCTCAGTCGCCATGGCGTCGGCAATTGGTCAAAGTAGGGTTTAAACCCTTAGTTTGGTCGAGATCGGGTCTTAGGTCACTACGGCGTCTCTGGATGATCGAGGATCGTCGGACCAGGGTGAAAGGCTGCGTAGAGGACCTGTGAGTGTGTGGCCAGGGTTTCGTGATCTCTGGTGGTCGGCGTCACTGTGTCGAGGCAGTTTTCTGGTGATGGCTGCTGTGCCCTTTTGATCGAAGTGTATTTCTGGATGGTCAGATGGAAACCGTGGGCCGAGGGTGATCTTTCGACGGAAGTCTTGGAGGCCGGAGCTCTGGCGTTTATCGGTGCATGTGCATGGTGGTTCTGGTGGTGTCAGCGTTTGGGAAAGGATGTTGACTCGAAGGAACACTCGGGCATAAGGAAAGGAGACTCGGGTTCATATTCGAGTAGAACGTGAGTGATAAACTTACTGGTTTTAAAGTTTTAATAGTCTAAGTTTTAAAAAAAGGATAAGGGAACTCGGGGTAGGTTTCGGGTGAAGATCGGGTCAAACCTGAAGTAAGGTTTAAAACAGTTTTAAAGTTTAAATAATAAAACAAGTTTTGAATTTAAATTAAACCTAATTTAAACTATTATAGGATAAGTGTTTTTTAAAAAAATTTGATTAAAAAAGTTATATGTTTTGTTGACTTAAATTTGTTTAGATAAAATTATTTTTATGTTATTTTTAAAGACTTAATTTAGTAATTAAATTAAGTGTTAATTAAAATAAAATATATTTAAATAATGTTAATGATAAATAAATCATTAATAAAGATAAAGATTTATCCTAATGTTAATTAAGGTCTTTGATATTTAATGATTAATTAAATTAATAAAGTAATTAAAGGGAAATTAATTAATTAATGATTAAGGAGTAATTAATTAATAATTAAAGGTTATAAATTAATTAGAGATTAATTGGAAATTAGGAATTAATTAATGTAAGTAATTAGAGATTAATTACTTAATGTAAGTAATTAAAGGACTAATTTGTTAAGATTTAATTAATTTAATTAGTAATTAAAGGTTAAATTAATTAATAATCAAAGGTTAACTAATTGAGGATAATTAACCAATGGGATATTTACTTGATGAAAGTAATTAAAAGGGTATTACTAAATGGAATTAATTAAGGATTAATTACTTAGTGTAATTAATTAAAGGATTGATTAATTGAGGATTGATTAATTAAGGATTTATTAATTAAGGAAATTAATTAAGGGTTATTTAATTAATGAGTGTGATTAAGTAAATGATAATTAATCAATGTAAGTGATTATAGGATAATTAATTTGAGTAATTAATTAAGGATAAATATAATTAATGTAAATGGGTGAAGGTTAATTAATTTGTGTTATTAATTAAAGGCTAATTACTTAATGTAATTAAAGAGGATAATTAAGGGATGATTAATTAGTGGTTTGTAATTAACTAATGTTAAGTAAGCAGGATTAAAAGTGATTAAAGGAATTAATTTAATTTAATTTATTTAAAATAATTGGAATGGTGTGACTAATTAATCTTGTTTATGAATGATTGAATGATATTGTATGTCTTGGATTACTTGATATCTTTGATAAGTGATTTGTGATGCTATGTGATATGATATGATTGGACTGAACTGAGATAATAAGGTTTGTCTATTTGTGATGAATGGCTATGTAATATGTAATTCTGGATATAAATGGAACTGTTTAAACTTAAGCAGCTTTATTTTTAAGATGATATTGGATTCGAAGAGACCGGGATTGGGTATCAATACATACCCAAAACCACTTCGATTAGTAATCTAAAATAATTCTTTATGGAGTTAACTTTGGAATAAATAGGCTAGATGGAATAAATAATGTAAACTTCGTCATTTAATCTGAGTAATGATACTTAGATGATTGTAGGATGTATATTTGACTATGGCAAGTTAAAACTTGTAGTGAAGTACAAGTTACCCGGGTTTTAAATAAATTTATTGTTTTAGTATTTCATGCTAGATGGGTTTACTCACGCTGGTTTCCAGCCTGACCCGGGTGTTACTTTGATGTAATGCTCGGGTTAGACTGAGTATTACAGATTTTCGGATAAGGACGTTTTGGAGCTCAGGAGGTGAGCTGGATGGCAGGAACGTATGGAGTTTTCCGTTGTGTATATGAGACTGTGTAGTCTGTATGGATTGTTGTTTGGAGCAAGTTGTATAACTATCCAGTTTATGTATAAGAGATTATACTCTAATGAATTGTATGTAAAGTAACAATTACAGTTTTCTTTATAAAAATGATGTTATTTGTTACTATATTTTACCCACTGCGAATGTGAGATGTTGTTGTTTTCTGTTTTCCTTCTTTCTTCTTTCTTTAACAATCTGGGATTTTCGAAGTCGAAAATTTTGGATCGTTACATTTGGTATCAGAGTTGATGTTAAGCGAGAACCTAGGCTCTGGTGGGTTTACTCATTATGGATAGGGTCGACAGTATCCTGGAATGAGTGAGTGTATATATATGAGAGCGTGCTTGTTATTTTCTTATATAAAGATTAAATGGTTTTAGGAATGATTTTTATATAAGTTATCTTTTGACATATAAAGAAATAATTTTTCTAACATATTGAAGAAATTGGTTGTTGATTATTAGAATTAAATAAAATAATAAGAATTTAGTCGTAATAGAAATACAACCAAATAGGAATAGGATAATATAAACTATATAAATAAGATAAATGGATCCAAACTGAAATTAAAATCCGGAATTTGTAGAAGTGTTTTTTGAAGGTTGAATTAAGTAACCCTGATTTTATTTTCCAATAAATTATAAGATAATATATAGTTAATTGGTTTTCAGATTTGATAAACTTGGTTATTATCATAGATGGTTGTTGTGTTTAATAATGAAATATTTGTTAATGAAGATGATCTAAATTGTGAAGTTTTAAATCTAAATCTAGAAAATTTGAAATTTGTCTCAAAGTGTTAAAAGAAATGAAAATAATATTATTCAGACTATTCTTAAATGTAATCTTATTTTAAAATAAGAAATTGTTTGGAAACTTTAAAGAAATCTGTTTTGAATTAAAACTAAGGGTGGTTTAAACTTTAAAATATGGTTTGGTGGACTAAGGAAATAAATATGTATATATGAGGGATATACATAATATAAAAGTTGATTTGAAATAAACTCTAAGTGTTGAGTTTTAAAATTTTCTTGGAATGTGATATGAAAACACAAAATGATAAGTTTTTGAACTTATAAGTGGGAAGATTATTAACATGAAGTTTAAACTTTGAAATGGAAATTCAAATTGGGTAAAGTTGGCTGGATTAAATTGAACTGAATTTAACTCAGGGGAAGTTAAATAAGTTTGGAATAAGCAACCTGAATTGGAAATTTCAAGATGAAATTGAGATTTAACTTAAGAAAGTTAAATGGGTTGATTTAGAAAGGAGTTACATAAGATCTCAAACGTGTTTGAGTTCTGAGAATATGTGATGGATTCTATTATGGATGTTTTATATAAATTGAATATTTATTTATTTTGTCACATCTTGCTATCGTCCTGTTGTTATATATGAAACTGGACTTGAAATGAATTAAGAAACGGATTGAAATGATATACATCCATTGCAGATATAATGGAAATGAATCTTTAATATGTAATTATTTAAATAATTTTGCTTTTAGGAATTTAAATGGAAAATTGAATTGGGATTAATTCAAAGGTGGAATTGAAATTAAAATTAGTTCAAATTGAATTTGATTTGAATTAATTGGAAGTGATGAATAAGTTTAAATTCAAATGGAAGTTGATTTGAATTTGGGATAGAAAGTAAAGATAATTTTAATTGAGTTGATATTGAATCAATTTAATGGAAGGAGGAATTGGAAATTGATTGGAAATGGAGATCGGGAATTGAACAATTTGTCTCTGAACTATTTTTCAAATAAATTGTTTTAATATAACTGTTTTTTAAATCTATTTTTCCTAGCTATTTACTATAAAACTTTTTTTTAAAACCCAAAACTATCTTATACTTATTTTATAACTACTTTTGGAACTATTTTACTATTTTACAATAATTTTACAACTATTTTATAAACTAATTACTATTTTATAACTATTTTGCAATTATCTAACTATTTTACAAATATTTGACTATTTTACAATTATTTTAAAATTACTTAATTATTTTATTACTATTTGCAACTAATAACTATTTTACAACTACTTTTATATTTTAAAATTTTCAAGATCTTTTCTTAATACAAGTTGGTCAGAGTGCAAACTGTTTAATAGTTGAATACCAACAGAAATAAGAATAGAAGTGTTAACCCAAATGGAAATTGAAAGAAAATTTTGGAAGAGTGAATAAAAATCAAAATGAAGGTGAATAGAAAGAGTACTGATTTAGCTAATAATCAATGAAGATAAATATGTAGGATGTACTTATATTATTCTATTCATATAATGATTTGATCCAGATTCGGGCACAGAAATTCGAGATAGTATATCGATCCAAGTTGGGATTTTTCACTCAATATTTGATGGCGAACCTGGATATGGATTTTTTGGTTCTGGAATTCTCTATCATAGTTATGGATATGCAAGGAGAATGACGGTTTCTGATCAAGAAACTAGATCTGAGTCCGCAGTAGGAAGTCAGATGGACGATACTAGTTCGGAAGAGAAATTGTGTGATCGAGTGAGCGATCGGATTGATATTGCATACGAATGATATGTGTACATCGTACGGGTTTGAATGAAATTGATATTAAGAATTTGTGGATAAGAACTGCAAAATGAATTTTGAATCGGAAAGGTATATTTTGAAAACGAATGGGGAAATAAATGGAGGATGGATATTTCTATGATTAGAACTCATTTATAAGAGTAAGTAAGATGGTAAATAACTTTATAAAGTAATCAAACTTGAATATTTGATTTGGTAGTAATAAGGTTATATATTTGGTAAAACTCCCCTTGTTGAATCTATAGCCAGAAGAAAAGGCTTTTTGAAAGTATTTGAAGTATAAAAAGGGAATTATATAAGTATGGAGTACTCCATGGATTTTTCCAGAGTATATATATCTATATATATATATGGTTTTATGAGAATGATTTTGGAAAAAGGTTTTGGAACCTATGGATTTTGAAAAGGCTTTTGATTTTTGGGAAAATCAAATTTTGGGAATTTTGAAACCTAGTTTGAGAATTATCGATTTTGGGAATCGATTTTGTGTAAAGGAGATTTATGTAAATCATAAAGGTATGATTTGAAAGATACTATAAGTGTATAGTATAAAGTATTTTGAGATTGGCTCTGGAGAAAAAGGCGCTCCCATTGAAATAAACTTCACTAGGAGATCCACGAGATGGGTATGCCTTGAGCCCTAAGGGGGAGGCTCTAAAGTTGATCCTGTAGGGAAGTCCAAACAAACTGAAGTTCCTGAGGACTATGTGTAGTGGGTAGCGAAAATCGAGGGTGCTGATGCCTACAGAAACATTTGGGTTATGCTGTGAAGACCGTGTAACTCGATGTCACTGCGATCAACTGCGGACCATAGCAAAAGTCGTGTGTGCTGCTGAGAGCCAACGGTCTACGTTTGATTTTTCCACGATGGCAACGTAACATCGATAGACTGCGACCTATGGTGACATAGCAAAAGTCGAGAGGCCGTGGGAGCCTAAGGATACATTGGGACTTGACTGATGTAGTCTGCGACCTATGTGGGAGTGGTGAAGTTTCATTTGGTAGCGAAAATCGAGGGCGCTGACGCCTACAGTTACATAGACTTTTGCTGTGATGGCAACGTAACCCAGGATATAACTGCGATCTATGACGGGTTCCATGGCGTAATCGAGGGGCGCAGAGTGCCTACAATTATCTACAGATTTTGTCGGGATGTCAATGTAACCATCGAGTTAATTGCGACCATGGAAGCGGTGATGATTTCCAAAGCATTCCCACCAAAAATATTTCCTTGATTTCAAAAATGTTTTCAATATTTTCAACAAAATGTTTTCCAAGTTTTTTCACTAGGTGTTGAAAATGAGTATGCTAAATACTTATAGATTTTCAGTCCTACGCCTGATTAACGTATGACAGAATTTTTGTAAGAACAAAGTTGGACTTGTGGAAACATCAATTTATAAAAAGTATTTTTATAGAACTATTTTATAATATGTTGATTTTAAAAATGTTTTAAAAATGATCAAAGAATAATTTACCTGGTTTTAAGTTATTGAATAAATTCTGGTTTCGTTCCTTGTCGAGGAGAAAAAGATTCAAAGGGGGGAGGAATGTGATAAGCCGGATTTTGGAATATTTGTTAATTGATAATTGACTGGGTTAATTAATAGAAATACTGATTTATAGATTGAACAAATAGATCTAATAAATATTTATATCTATATATATGTTTGTTGATTTTAAATTGGATTTTAAATTGAATTTGAGTTTGAATTTGGATTTAAATTTGAACTTTAAAGATATATATCTTAAATATATTTTGGATTTTAAAATATATTATATTTAATTTTATTTAGAATATAATTAGTTTTATAATTTTCTTAAAGAAATTTAATTATATAAATTTAGAAAAGTATTTATTAATTAGGAAATTTAATATAAAAGGTTCTAAACCATCTTCAAATTAATTAAAAATGTATAATAACAAGTGTTAATAAATTAAATCAAGTTAGTAACATGTGTAATGTGATTAAATTGTGTAATGACAAATGTTAAGTAATTTAACAAGTGTCAACCATTTATCTTATTTTCTTTTATATTTTTAATAAATCCTAATTAAACCTATATAAGCATATATCTCACCTCTTCAATTCTTTTTCCCTATCTCCATTTCAAAGCAAAGAAAACTCAACCCTGTAAAATATTTCACCAACTCAAAAGCTAAAGCCTGTAAATAAATTATCAAACCAGAAAACAAAACATTTTTCATAAGCTTGTAACCAAATTTCTTTCCAAAGCAAGATCGTCTCTGTTTCAAAGATTAAACCTTCTCAACTACAACTAAGCTTCAGATTTCAAAGTTTCGGTTCTTAATCAAAGCAACAACTAAGCTTTCAGTTTTTAAAAGATCAAAGCAATTCAAGTTTTCCAGCATCTGTTTCAAAGCGTTGTTCATCTTTTAAACAGGTGAGTAAACAATTTATTTTAAAAGCTTAGGTAAATTAAAATCTGATTGCATGTGATTCCTAGAATGAATCGTCCTTGCATGTATATATATTAAGTAAATCTCTGTATATACGTATGTATTAAAGTTTGCATGTATAAGCATATCTCTATTTCCACTGACAGGTTAAAAATTATAATCAAAAATCAAGTTTCTCTTTATAAATTCAATTATAGGTTGTGAATTTCATACAAAATATGTTTGTTTAAACATAATTCAAGATTTAAAAATGTATTTAGGTAAAACAAGTCTGTACATCTCTGGAAATCAAGATATTACAGTAGATTTTTAAAACATGTTAAAAATCAAACATCATAATTTTCTAATTCAAGAATATAACTTGAATCGATTTTGAAATCTATGATTTTTAAAAGAAAATTTAAGATTTTTAGTGTTTTATTGTGTGAGCATTTCGAAGTTGATCAGATTTTGGTTTTTAGGCAATTTTTGATGGCTGGAGGGTGGTGGGACCTCGTGGTCGCCATTGGAGGTTGCAGGGGAGTTGC
This sequence comes from Allium cepa, assembly GCA_030765085.1. Taxonomy (NCBI): domain Eukaryota; kingdom Viridiplantae; phylum Streptophyta; class Magnoliopsida; order Asparagales; family Amaryllidaceae; genus Allium; species Allium cepa. Next base: position 381,724,299 of record CM060929.1, on the reverse strand, counting down.
CGAGTCGGGGAAAAATGGGTGGAGATTTTCTCAGTCACCATGGCGTCGGTAATCGGTCAAAGTAGGGTTTAAACCCTCGGTTTGGTCGAGGTCGGGTTTTAGGTCACTACGGCGTCTCTGGATGATCAGGGATCATCGGACCAGGGGAAAGGCTATGTGGAGGGCCTGCGAGTGTGTTGCCTGGGTTTCGTGATCTCTGGTGGTCGACGTCGTCGTGTTGAGGCATTTTTCTGGTGATGGCTACTATGCCTTTTTGATCGAGGTTACTCAATTTTGTTTTCGAGTTTGATGTGTGTTTCTGGATGGTCGAATGGCAACAGTGGGTCAGGGGCGATCTGTCGCTGAAATCTTGGAGGTCGGAGCTCTGGCATTGATGGGTGCATGTGCATGGTGGTTATGGTGGTGTCCGTTTTTGGGAAGGGATGTTGACTCGAAGGAACACTCGGGCATATGGAAAGGAGATTTGGGTTTGTATTCGAGTAGAACGTGAATGATAAGTTTACTGGTTTCAAAGTTTTAACAGTCTAAGTTTTAAAAAAAAAGGGTAAGGGAACTCGGGGTAGGTTTCGGGTGAAGATCAGGTCAAACCCGAAGTAAGGTTTAAAATAGTTTTAAAGTTTAAATAATAAAGCAAGTTCTGAATTTAAATTAAACCTTGTTTAAACTATTGTAGGATAAATGTTTTTAAAATTTTTTTGATTGAAGAAGTTATATGTTTTATTAACTTAAATTTGTTAAGATAAAATTATTTTTATGTTATTTTTAAAGACTTAATTTAGTAATTAAATTAAGTGTTAATTAAAGATAAAATGTATTTATAATGATAAGTAAGTCATTAATAAAGATAAAGATTTATCTTAAAGCCAATTAAGGTCTTTGATAACTAATGATTAATTAAATTAATGAATTAATTAAAGGGAAATTAATTAATTAATGATTAAGGATTAATTAATTAATAATTAAGGGTTATAAATTAATTAGAGGTTAATTGGAAACTAGGAATTGATTAACGTAAGTAATTAGAGATTAATTACTTAAATGATAATCACTTAATGTAAGTAATTAAAGGATTAATTTCTCAAGAGTTGATTAATTTAATTAGTAATTAAAGATCAAATTAATTAATAATCAAAGGTTAATTACTTGAGGATAATTAACCAATGGGATAATTACCCAATGAATGTAATTAAAAGGGTATTGCTAAATGGAATTAATTAAGGATTAATTACTTAGTGTAATAAATTAAAGGATTGATTAATTGAGGATTGATTAATCAAGGATTTATTAATTATGGAAATTAATTAAGGGTTAGTTAATTAATGAGTGTGATTAAGTAAAGGATAATTAATCAATGTGAGTGATTATAGGATAATTAATTTGAGTAATTAATTAAGGATAAATGTAATTAATGTGAACGGGTGAAGGTTAATTAATTTGTGTTATTAATTAAAGGCTAATTACTTAATGTAATTAAAGATGAAAATTAAGGGATGATTAATTAATGGTTTGTAATTAACTAATGTTAAATAAGCAGGATTAAAAATGATTAAAGGAATTAATATTTAATTTAATTTATTTAAAATAATTAGAATGGTGTGACTAATTAATCTTGCTTATGAATGATTGAATGATATTGTATGCCTTGGATTGCTTGATATCTTTGATAAGTGATTTGTGATGCTATGTGATATCATATGATTGGACTGAACTGAGATAATATGGTTTGTCTATCTGTAATGAATGGCTGTGTAATATGTAATTCTGGATATAATTGGAATTGTTTAAACTTAAGCAGCTTTGTTTTTAAGTTGATATTGGATTCGAAGAGACCAGGATCGGGTATCGGTACATACCCAAAACCACTTGGATTTGTAATCTAAAATAATTCTTTATGGATTTGAGTTTGGAATAAATAGGCTGGAATGGAATAAATAATATAAACTTAGTCTTTTAATATGAGTAATGATACTTAGATGGTTGTAGGATGTATATTTGACAATGGCAAGTTAAAACTTGTAGTGAAGTACGAGTTACCCAGATTTTAAATAAGTTTATTGTTTTAGTATTTCATGTTAGATGGGTTTACTCACGTTGGTTTCCAGCCTGACCCGGGTGTTACTTTGATGTAATGCTCGAGTATTACATATTTTCAGGTAAGGATGTTCTGGAGCTCAGGAGGCGAGCTGGATGGCAGGAACGTATGGAGTTTTCCGCCGTGTATATGACACTGTGTAGTCTGTATGGATTGTTGTCTGGAACAAGTTGTATAACTGTCCAATTTATGTTTAAGTGATTGTACTCTGATGAATTGTATGTAAAGTAACAATTACAGCTTTCTTTATAAAAATTCTATTATTTGTTATTATATTTTATCCGTTGCGAATGTGAGATGTTGTTGTTTTCTATTTTCCTTCTTTCTTCTTTCTTCTTTCTTTAACAATCTGGCATTTTCGGAGTCGAAAAATTTAAGGTCGTTACACTTGTGGAATTTCGGACGATTTGGCACCGGGTTCGCTGAGTGTGGAGGCTATTGGAAAAAGCATGCTAGTATGGATAATTTAATTTAGTTAATTAAATTTTAAAATATTAAATGCTTATCCATTAATAAAAATTACAACTATTGATATGCATTGCGATCACTAGAAGAAACAACAATATATCCGACGACGGCAATTTGCAGCCGTCGGAATAAAAGTCATCGAAGATCTATCTTTCCGAAGGCTCCGTTGATGTATTTTCGATGGTTGTCGACGACATTTCCGAATGTTTTCGTCGACCGATCGTGTACACATAGGAGGGTATGGTTTACCCAATTTAGTGTCGCATGTTTTCAGTAGCCATCGAAATACAGCCGTCGGTTAGTTGGTACCAAAAAGCCATTGGATTTCTGGAGTCTCCTTTTATTTTAGCCGTCTTTCCACCCCAAACAACACATTAATATCAATATATGTATCGCAGCTCGATTTCACAAATATAAATCGTATATATCAAAGCACAAATCACATATATAACATCAAGAATAAAAAACATCAATATTTACAATAAACCAAACACAAACAACCCACAATATACTCAAACATTTAATAATATATGATAAACCAAACTTAAAGCAATCAACATGTCAAAATACATCCTAAAATGTATCAAACATATCCAACAACATCCCAAAACAACTCAAATCAACCTCACACATCCAACATTTCCAAATATATCAAACATATCAAATCACATCAACTTTACTCATCTCAAATAGTATATGTAACTCTCAAACACCATAACAACAAAGTCAAACTACCTCACTCATTTCAAAATGCATATATGTACAATGTCCTAACATAAATAGAAAAAATCATACCTATCAATCTTGACCATCGCCTCCGGATCCAACGGATGAAGAAAATATGCCATGCTTCTGCATATACGCAGTAATGCGCTCGTCCAGCAACTAGGTCATCTCCACAGACCGGTGCCTGGCTTATTTCTCCAGCTCAGCAATCCTAGTTCTAAAATCTACAATCTCTACATTTTCCGGAGCTTATTTATAGCAGCTTTGCCTTCGTCTAGCCCGTAACATCGTTTAACAAAGTGTATGAGTTTGATACCGAGTGATTAATAAAATAAATATATTACACGTTATTCATAAATATATTATACATAAACATTCCCTCTTGGTTCCCATAACCATAGCCCCTATTCCATGTTGTCGGCTCCATGATAAGGGTCAAAATATGGTCGTCCTCGTCAATGGTCAGCTCTTCATGTTCCCCCAAGCAGTTTCTCTCGTTCTTTCATGAATTTTTCTTGCGATTCTAAATGAGATTACAATTAAAATTCATCTTACATTAGTTTAATTATTTATAACTTATTATTTAAAGTGATTATTAATAACTTATAATTTAAAATATTTTTACCATGGCCTGTTATTATTTCGAGTCATGCATGTGTATGTTACTGTGCCATCTTCATTTTCATGCTCGATGGCATGGGCACGAGCAAACACGTCCATGTAGAAGACGAGATGACCATGCTCTCTATTCTTAAATAATTATTATGTATTATTATCATATATATAATTATATAATGTAATAACTATTTGTAATCACAATTAATATTTATTACCATCCTTTGACGGTGATGGTGGAATGACTTTGAACCCTCGTGGTGTGTGATTAGATTTTTATTTCTATTTGCAGAGTTCTTCTCCAACTCTGCCTGTAAATTTGAAATGAGCAGTGTACTTCACATTTGTAAATTAATGCGATTATTGTACTAATTCTACTCATTTTTTAATAAATATACAAGACTAGTAAACTTGCCTTTGCTTCGTTGCTTTCCAAGAAAGCAACCAAGCTTGCCATACACTTCCACTCATCCAGTCAGGCTTTTTCCCTCTTTTTTATGGTCGACATCGTATCGCGGTAGTTTTTCTTCCTTTTTTTCATCAAGTAATTTTTGTAAAGGAGAATGTCATGTTCCTGTAATTCTACCGCCCCGTGCACATAGAAAAAAAAGTTATATATTTATACTTAGTCAACAAATTGTACAAGGTTATATATAAAATGAAATATAGATTTACACTTACAATGAAATCCTACCAAATACACTCTAAGATGTGGGGTGGGATATTATCCCATCTAGGCAGCACACGGTCATTCTATTTATAACCAGCCTTAGAAACCTTGAGAACAACTTCTAAGGCTCTAGCTCAAAGCCCATGTATTAAATATGACGTAGATCTTTAATTAACCATGAATAGTATATCATACATAGAATATTTATGATGTTGCAACAAATTTGATACTTATCCACTCGCTTTCCCGCTGAAGTTACTATAAGATGCTCTACCTGCTATGATGGGCCACCACCATCACCTCCGCACTAGTGCTTCGCTGACCAGAAGTGGGAAACTTGATGAATAGGAAGATCTTCGATGTCGAAACGTAATACCTGTCACAAACATACCATTTTATTATAGAAGAATATATCATTTAATTATAGGAAAACATATCATTTTTTATGAGAAAAATGTAACGTTAATAATCATATAAATTACCTTCTATCAAAATGTATATTAATAATCAGTCTTCGTCGTTCTCTAATTCAGACTTGGTCTCGTACCCTATATTGTTCTCCTCTGTAGTGTCAAATGCTTCTACAAAATATTCGATTCATTGTTTAGAGGCCCAAACTAATACGATCTTTGGTTGTTATTATTTCATTATTTTGCTCACTATCTACCCGATAAGCTTGTTCATGTGGAATATTCTCTCCATTAAACATAAATCTTGCCTTTATTTTAAAAACTACCGACCAATCTGTTTTTTCTCTTTTTAGAGATGGATACAGGGCGTAATTAACTTGCAGTACTTGTTTGGCTAATACAAAAGGATCGTACCTATGGTAATGCAAGGTATGTTTTATTTCAATAAGATTTTAATATTAAGGAAAATGAGCCGAAGGAAGTTTTTATTTCTGTTTTTGGGCCTACAAACGCGCATGTTTTTTTCGTCTGAAAGACGCGGGCTTTATTTTTTCGTTCTAAGGACAAACTTCTATAAAATTTAAATTTTCGTCTTTATTTCTTCTCCACTTTCTTTCTGATATTACTGATCTTTGTTCATCGATCTTCTCGATTCAAGGACGCGTTTTGTATTCGATCTTCTCGATTATGATCGATCTTCGTCGTGTTTTTTCATCATCGATCTTCATCGTGCTCCGGATCTTTACAATTTCGTTACATTCAGGTGTATTACTTTTATTTGTTTCGATATTCTTTTTATCTTTCTCTGATAAAATATTGTTCGATTAGTAATTTTTTTTTGTTTTTCTAGGTTGTATAGTTTGTCTTCTTCTAGATTTCAGTTCCTATTTTGGATTTGTTTCAATGGCAAGGTAAGATTTTATTGTGTATTATTTTGTTTCTTCAGTATAGTTTAAGGTTTTACAATTTTATTGTTCATTTATCTTACGAGTGAATTTCATATGTAGTTTTTTTCGTTATGCTATGTTTATATAGCATTCTTTGCTGTTGTGTTCATATTTTGTTGTAATTTGATTGTGCTATGTTCATTTATCATCTGCTTTTTAATTAATTTATATTTCTTTTATTTAGCTCTTAATTTGATTTCGATTTGTTATGCTATGTTAATTTAACATTTTCTGTTGTTGCTGTGTCATAACATTAAGTAAGTTTGTTAACTGGTTTTTTAATTCCTTTTGTAGTACTGGTATCTATGATGATGAAGCAAAAAGTTTGCTAGTTATTTTTGAACATAATGAGAATTGTTATTCTACTTGACTCATGACGGGCTCCTCTTTGTTTGGTCTTAAGACTGAAATCTGTGAAGTTTGGCCACATCTTAGTCCATTTTCTATTGAGATATCTTATATTCTTAAGAATAAGAATATAACCACTGATAGTTATTCAGATTTGATTAGTATTGTGTGTTTTCTAACTTTCAAGAAGAGTCCATATTTTAAGTTTACTGTTAAGGAAAATGTTTGTGTTAAGGAAGCTGATATTGCTGGCTGTGGTTTAGGCAATGCAAGTGTTCAAAGCTCTTCAATTGGTAGTAATTCTGGTTCAAATAGTGATTCACATGTTGATTCTTCTTATTATTTGAAAGATATGTTGAAGAAAGGTTGTCAAAAAACTATTGTGGATTTTCTTGGTTTTTTTTAACGAAGCTGAGGATTTTCGGGAGTTTTTAATGGCATATCAAATAGAAAATGATTATGATTTGATTTTTATAAGAAATTCTCTAGATAGAATTTCGGTTAATTGCTCTTGTTGAAGGATGGTTGTAAGTTTTATCTTAATGCTTCTTCGGATCCTGGTCTACTCTCTCGGTTTTTTATTAGAACTTACAATTTTGATCATTCGTGTGAAGGCGGTCTTAGAGATGTTAATAAAGTTAATATTTCAAGTAGATTTGTTAAATCTTTGACTATTGATCAAATTCGAGATGCTCCTATGAAGAAGCCAAAAGATATTATGAAGGAATTTAGAAGAGATTACAATTTTAATCTTTCATATTATTATGCTTATAGCGGAAAACAGTTGGCTTTAAAAGAAATATATGGCGATGATGGATGTTATGTCATATAGTGATTTACATTGGTATTTAGAAGCATTGCAAAAGTATAATCCTGGTAGTTATGTGGTCACGGAAGTTAATGATTCAACTGATCAGTTTGAGAGAGTTTGTATTGGTTTTGGTGCTTGTCTACTTGGATTTAAAAATTGTCGGCCATTAATAGTTTTAGACGCAGCTGCTTTGAAGGGAAGACCGGGTGTTTTGTTTGCCGCTACTTCTAAAATGGTAATCAAGGTATGAGTTTCATTTTAGTTTTTTTTATTTACTCATTTGTTTTTCTAGTGATGATATATTAAACTATCATTGTTCAAAGTTGTACATAATTATAATGCAGCCATGTTTACACAAGAATTGTTGGCTTTATTTTATTAAATGATTGACCTGGTTATACCACAAATGTTTATGGTAGAAATGTTTACAAAAACATGAACTAAAATTTTATGCAGCAGTAACTAAAAGACTTTTAAATAACGTATGCTATATTCATATATCATTTTAAATTTACTTTAACTGTGCATAATAGTAATTATTAACCTTTAATAATGGTTTTGATGTTTAATATAATTCATGTTTCTTATTATCGAGCTGTCATTAATTATTTATTTTGTAGGTTTCTTTCCTCTTGCTATGGGTATTGTTTCGCACGAAAATGAATCTAATTTGTCTTGGTTTTTATCCTATCTGAAAGGAATGCTTAATGAAGACCGGTCTTTAGTTCTTATGTCTGATCGTCAATGGGGTCTTGTTTTAGGTGTTCCCAAAATATTTCCTTCTTCATATCATAGCTATTGTTTACTTCACATGGAACAGAATATTGGTACTGTTGTCAAGGTGGCTAAAGGTGATTCATCTATTATAGAGTTGTTCAAACTTTGTGCTAGAGCTTCTAATGCGTATGATTTTGACCGATATCTTTTCAAATTTAAAGATATTGGGGGTACATCTGCAGAAATTTTTTTAAGAGATAAACCGTTTGACCATTGGGCAGATTTGTTTTTTCAAGAAAGCGTTATGGTGAGTATTCTTCTAATGTTGTAGAAAGTTTCAACTCATGGATTTTGGAAGATAGAGTTATGCCTATAACTTCTTGTTTGGATGGTATTCGTGTGAAAGTTATGGAGCAAATGGTGAGACGAAGAGAGGAATGTTGTCTATGGACAACATATCTTTGTCCTATTATGGAGGAACGTTAGTCAAAGTTAGTAGATGATGGCTTTGGTTGGGATGTTTTTAAGTCTTCAGAATTTGTGTTTGAAGTTAAATCTCCTAAGTCACAGGTTATTGATCTTAAAAATCGTTTATGCACTTGTAATCAATGGAGAGTTACTAGTTTTCCATGTGCTCATGCAATTAAGTGCATTAACAAGTGTACATTATCAGTTTATGATTTTATGGAGGACTATTTTACTGTTAATGCTTTCAGATCTTCATATGCTAATGCTATCAATCCAATTCCAGATTTTGATAAGCCAATTGCTGCAGAAAATGATGTTTTGATTAGGCCTCCTAAAGAAATTCGTGGTGCTGGAAGACCATCTACAAAGAGGCGTGGTGGATTTGGATATTCTCAAAGTAAAAGAAATAGATGCAGTCAGTGTAATGAAGTTGGCCACAACAAAAGGAATTGTCTTCGTTCTTCAAAAATTTAAGAAAATTTATGTGTTTTGTTACTGTAATTGAGAAGTTTTTTAAGTGTATAGCTGCTAAAGCTTATAGAAAAATGCAGTTAGACTTTGTGAAATCATTAGAAAATAAAATGTGAAATGTTTTGGTTATTTTTTTTAAATTTGTGATATCTGCTGTTCCTCTGCAATTTGGTATTGATATTTGTATTCAATGCTATATGTACTTATCATTTCAATTGAATGCCAGTTGTAACTAGCATTTAGTTATAATTAGTATTCAGTTTTCTGTCATTGAAATCCATCATCTGTCATTGTATACAACTGAGTAAGCTTTTGAGCAAGAACGAAGGATTTGATGATGATGATGTACTGTTTATATGATTACTTTGTTAGATTATTTAAGTGGTTTTGTAATGATTTTCAAGCATGATGATGTAGTGTTTATATGATATTGTGGAACATCTGTTCCCATATTTCTTCTACACTGCATCTGAATATCTTCTGTTATTGTTAGAAATAACAGTTGGAAAAAATAATTAATAGTAATTTGTAAATGGGATATCTTCATTATGCAGACTGCATCTCTCTGTTTCAGAAAATAACGTAAAACAACATACACTTCTACAGAACAAATGGTGTGTTCAACAACTACTTTACTTACTATGCAAACTAATCTCTTTACTTCAGTCACAAATGTGTACACCAGTCATCTATTAATTACTTCTTCCACCCTTCATATTTCATCACCACCCCAACATTATACTACCTTTTACTACTTAAACTACCATTATTGCTTGCTACTTCATTTTAAACTACATCTTTATTTTTCTGCTGGTATACATCCCACACTCAAACTTCCACTGCTAAATTGCTGACATCTTCACCATTTTCTTAATGCAGCAACGCTTCCATTATCACCATACAACAACCCACTATGTTTTCCTTCCTAACTTACAATAAAACCACTATCTCCATGTTTCTACCCCAGCACTTACCATATCCATAATTGCCTATATCTGCTTATCATTTCAGTTTAATGCTAGTTATAACTAGCATTACAGTGTAAACAATAGTCAACACATTTGAAATGGAGTTGAAACATTGAAAATCATATAAAAATTCGATATGGATAAATTCACACATTATTGACCACAGTTCAATCACTGAGAAATGTATTTTCGCATAATGCTAGTTCTATCTAGCATTTCAATATAAAACATTATCTGGTACATCAGAAATGCAATAAAAGCATTTAAAAACACATAAAAATGACACTTGAGTATATTGATAGTTTATACATTGTAGTTCATGCATTGAAATCATACAACTATAATCAAATCAAATTCAAATCAAGAAGTTCAAATTCATCTGAGCAGTTTATACACCGAGAACAAAATTCAATTAATGGAAAACATATAAAACTTCATCTCAGACTCCATCTCAGATTCCATCTTAGACTCCATATCAGTTTAATTAGCACAAATGTTTCAGTTCAAATATATCCAAAGTTCTTCGAAGTTACAATGCAACATCTTTTTTTATGTAGAATCTTTGCAGAGTTTCTCCAGTGACCAACTGTATTGTGGATCATTGAGTATGCTATACACCACTACAGCTCTTAGGTTTCTAAGCATTTCCTTTGGATATTTTTCTGGTATCTCATTCTTGTCCAGTTTTTTCATGTTTACCATGACAAAGAACGCATAATCAAGTCTGTTTCAAACATACAAATATTAGTTCATATTACAATAAAACCTAATTCTAAAATAATATTGCAATTTTTACTCTAGAATTCTAAAACATAGCTTTATATTTCGATCACAATATTAATCAATGCATGCATAGAGACAACATTGCTATGTGTGGAATGTGCAGCTTATTCATAATCTTTTTGTTCAATAAGTGTAGATCAATGAACTGTCAATTAGCAATGCTAGTTTTAATTATCATTTTGCATATTTCATGCATTCTTCTGCAATTTAAAAATAGAAATGATAGTTTAAACAAGAGAAGAAATGAAACTATTTACTTACGAATCTGAATCTTGTGGTGGGCTTTTTGGCTGCAGCATTTTAGGTTTGTGAAATTCTTTGTTCAGTATTCCTAATTCTGCCCATTTTGTTTTGAACATCAATTCAATTTTGTCTTTCTGCAAGAAGTAAAATTAGTGCTGTATATTAATGTTAGAGTGATTTCAAAATTTTACTTTTCTTACAAGATTGATGGCTTGGTTATAGCTGGGGTTTGAAGTCCTTGTTGATCTAGTTTTTGGTTTTGTTGAATCATAATGACTCCACCGCATTGTTTCATAATTTAGCATCAACAAGCTCCAATGGTTTGCGTAATGTAGAGGGAAAAAAATTTTCTCTGTAAATTCATCTTTGACAATGACATCTATTGTTGGTATAACTACGTCTTTGATCACAGTTTGTTGGTCATGTGTTAAAGCATTCTGCACATTTATATGTATTAGAATACTTTATATTATTTTTTAACATTTATATTGAAAAGCTTATACTTACCATCATCATTGTGGTGAAGTAGTAATTGTGTTTATACATCTCTTGATTGTAATAAAACCAATCAATAATTTGTTAAACCAAACAAAAAAGGTTGTAAGTTTCATGGGATAATTAATTTTTTTTGGATTAGGAATACTAATGCTAGTATTAACTTTCATTTATATGTTTACTACATTGTATGCATTGAAAAATGCAAATGATCATTTAATCAGTCATCTTGGACATTCTATATATTTATATGTGGTTTACAAATATCAATGTTATTTTTAACTCCCATTCTTTCATTCAATACATTTATATGCAGTTTGAAACTTTGAATGCTAGTTTTAACTATCATTCTCTCATCCTATACATTTATATGCACTTAAAAAACTATGAATGCTAGTTTTATTATTCATTCTCCCATCCTATACAGTTAACATAATTTTAATTTGATGCATACCTGTCCATCTGTAGCCCCCTCGAACAGAACAGCTTCCAGCGTAGATTTAACTATTGTGATTCCCCTTTGCGTCCTTCATCTTTTCCATATGCTTCAGTGTTGTAATTGAAAATCAATAATTGACAAGTTGATTATTCTTCAATTTTATTTAATTACAAATTTAATGAAAGAAAAAATATTAGAATTCTTACTTCTCATTTTCATTAAATTTGAAGAAAGTAAGAATTTTATTTTGCTGTTCTCCATTCAATAATTGTAGAATACTGCTTTTTGTGATATCCTTACTCTTATAGGTTTTACTTGATTGCGAGTATCCATCAACATCAATAATTTCTTCATTTTCAATTGTTGTGACTTGTTCATCTGTTTCAGTTTCAGATTCATGTTCATAATCTGATTCTTTATTTTGTTCCTCTTGCTTCTGTTCATTTGTATTTTCTTTCTGACCTTCCTTTGTTTCAACTTGCTGCTGTTGGTTTTCATTGTCCACATTTTTCTTTGTTTTTCCGTGAACAATTTCATATTGGCAATCAGAATTAATTTTACTCCTTCGTAGGCGCTTTTTAACCCTCAAAACTAAAGAGCTTGGTTTCTTCTGTGTTTTTTCATGCACTGCTGGAGATTTTTCTGTTGCCTCTGAAGGTTTGTTTTGATCTTGTTGTTCTTTCTCTTTCTGCATCTTTTTAATTTCCTAAGTTATTTTGAGATCAAATGATGGTGGTTCTATTTCTACCTTTTCTTTTGATCTCAAAACCTTGATTTCTTTTTTCAATTGTATGACAGTGCCTTCTGCTTGTATTCTTTTCTGTTTTTCCTTTTCTAATTCTTTTTCACTTTTCTTCAATTTATTTTCCAAAATTATGATGTACTGCTGCATTGAATCAAGTTGGTTTTCTGATATCTCTTCCACATTTTCTATTTTGTGCATCCCAATATTCTCATTGTTATCCATCTGGACAAGTTTTTGTTGGCTTTTTGTTGAAGAAGTGCTTTTTCATCTTCAGTCAGATTTCTTATTTCAACAAAAATCTACGTAATAACATAAATAGTGATGAATCAGGTAACACACAATGGATGAACTAATTTTATATATAGTTGTCATTTTTCATGTGATGCTATAACTGACTATCATTCTTTAGTAGCAACTATAGAAAATTGTATTTGTGCAGAACTGATATATGTATATATCATTTAAATTATGATTCTATAATAACAAAATGACAACTGTTGATATACACTATGTTATGATATATTTATCTATCATTATATATTTGTTATACTAGTGTGATAAATAATACCTTTCTATTGTCCATGTTCATCAATGCTTCTCTTGAGATCACCATTTCCAAGCTTGCAATATTCCATCTCCCAAATCTAGGTAAGTTTGAACAGTATCTTGCCAATGGAGATATCAAATTCACATGCTCACATAGGAAAAACTACAAATAAAATATTACTTGTTAAAACATGTAATGTGTATAATTTAATTTATAGAGATAGATGCATGAACATAAAGTTAGAATGTTGTACTTACAATAGGGAGCATGGAACAACCTGGCATGTTTCTTGGCTTTGTTTTGAAAGTTGTCAAAGCTCTAATCAATGAATGATGAATTGAAACTGGCCAAGATACTGAATTCATTTTGTTTTGATCTAGGATATAGAGAATATATCCCCATGGTAAGTATCTTTGGTTTTCAGGAAAGAAGAAGGTTATCATTGCAAGAATTATAAGCAATTTTGGAAAATCATTTTCATGCTGAAATTGTTGTGTTTCTAGCATATTATTTATCTTTGAAATTGTAAGATCCTTTGTGATGTGCTCTATTGTTCCAAAGTTTCTCAGTACAAAATCTTTGCAATTGTCTGGAAGGATTTGTAAACTTATTTTCGGTATTGCAAAAATATTTACTCCAGACAAAGGTAAGCTAAAGATAATTGAAACATCTTCGGGTTTGATTTTTAAAAAAGTATTCCCTACTTTAAAAGCTTCATCATTGATAGAAAATGTTTCTATGATACCATCTAAGGTTGTTGATGACTTTGTAAAAGCAGCTATGGATAAAATTTCTTTGAAAAACACTAGCATGAATTTTTCGAAGGGTGTTTGTTTTAAATAATTTAATTGATCTACAAGATAACCTCATTTTTCCTTAATTTTCTTGAAATTTTTTATCATTGGCAGTAAGCTACATCTATACTGAAGTTTTTTCTGAGATACTTTCTTTGGTTTTTTTCCTTCAGTTGTTTTTGCTTTCTTCAATGTTTTACCTTTTGATCCCTGTACAAAAAACTGTGAATGAATAATTCGGTATTTAACAAACTATAAAATTATTTTTATGTCTCATTTTTTAAATGCTTTCTTATTTTTATCTATCAATTTTTTCAATTATGAAAGCATACTTTACTAGTGATATATGCATCTATCATTCTTTTTTCAAATGCTATATTTGTCTGTCATTTCTTTTTTCAATGTATGCTTCTAAAGTTGAAAGATTGAATGCTATGTTTGTCTATCATATGTCATCTATCATCTTATATTTTAATATGATGCATACAAATCAAATGATATATTGAACTATCATTCTATAACTACTATCATTCTATAACTACCAAAATAGTAAATCAAATGATATATTGAACTATCATTCTATAACTATCAATACAGTAAATCAAATGATAAATTGAACTATCATTCTATAACTATCAATACAGTAAATCAAATGATAAATTGAACTATCATTAAATAACTATCAATACAGTAAATCAAATGATAAATTGAACTATCATTCAATAATTATCATTTATCATACCATACTAACAAATACAGTAAATAAAATAATATATTCAACTATCATTCTATCATGATAAGCTTGTCTAACATTTTTTTCAATGCTATATTTTTCTATCATTCTATAAATATTTATCTTATTATTGTCTATCATCTGTCAAAGACAGAATGCTATGTTCATCCATCATTTCATATTTCAATATTACACATGCAAATCAAATGATATATTGAACTATCATTAAATAAGTATCCATCTAATTATGTTTTACCATTTATAAAATATTGAAATGCTATTTTCATCTATCATTGCATCATTACACATACAGTAAATAAAGTGATATATTCAACTATCATTCTATTATTCTATTTTTGTCTAACATTTTTTTGAATGCTATATTTTTCTATCATTCTATACATATTCATCTTACTGTTGTCTATCATGTGTCAAAGATTTAATGCTATGTTCATCCATCATCTCATATTTCAATATTATACATGTAACAAATCAAATGATATATTGATCTATCATTCAATAACAAATCAAATGATAGTTGAACTATCATTGTAAAATTATCTTTTATTTTAAAAAATAATCAGCTGTTTTACCTTTGTTTTTGTTTTTCTGCTGACGTTTTCATCAGTAAGCTGTTGTTTCTTCGTTTCGTCTTCATTCATAGTTTTACATGCCCTAGGTTTTTTCGTCCTCTTTGTATCTTCGTCAATCTCATTCGAATCAACAGCCGTTGATGAAGTAGCTTTTCGCCTTCTCTTTACTGCTGTACGCGTAGCATTGGAAACCCTACTTTTTGAAATCATAGGTTCATCGTTTATTTATTTAGTATTTATTGAAATATTTTGATTTATGTCCATCGACTTAGATTCTGAAGTCGATTGCGCTTTTAAATCAGTTTGAGGAAGAAAAATGATTTTGGTTTGGGTTGCCATTGTTTCATGAAGAAGAAATTTTTTTGCAGAAGAAATGAAACTAAAAAAGCACGAACGAACGACAATTTTTGGCGCTTGTCCTTCAGACGGAAGTTTAATTTTAACGTCCGTTAAAATTAAATTTTAGTAAACTTTTTCCTTTAAACTAATTTCCTCTATAATATTTGTGTGTGTTGATTTGGAAGCTGGAACATTATCAAACCAATTGCATATAAGTAAAAAAAAAACTTTCTCCATAGGTCATGTGAAATATGTAAATTCCAAAACCTAGGTTAATATGCCATAAAAATCATTTATATGATTATCTGGGTCATCCCTACTTTTAAAAAATATACCGGTATTGTTAGTTAATTTTTCAGCACCATTTTCTTTGTTCTTGAATTTAAATCCATTAACGAAGAATATTGGGCATGTCTTAACATTTCTTTTTGGTCTCAACGCAAGATGTTTCACTCCTTTATCAACTATACAATTTCTAAGATCATAAATGTAGTTTGAAAACCAATCAGGGAATTCTTTACTAAGATCACTGTGTGAATGTTGTGATTCATAAATACTACAGATATATATAATTTGCATTATAATCTATAAGTATAATTGAAATAAATATGAATTTGTAAATTCATATATCGAGAATTATTATTTAATATTACCTACCAAATGGTGCAACTTCAGCACAATTAAGAAGAACGTATGTGTATGCTATATGGTAATCTTTATCTTCTAACCATAGTTCATACATTTTCCAACAGAATGACCATGTTATCTAAAAATAGATAACATTGCTTAGGAAGAATCTTGTTCAACGCCTTCATCATTATGCAGAACACTTTCAAATGGTAAGTTCACATAGTCATTGAAATAATGAGAGAAAAAGGATGCAATTTTTGATATATGATTTTCAAATCAAACCTTCAGCTCATGCTTTTTGTCTACTCTTTAGATGATTAAAGTACCTATTAAAAAATTATTCCAAATTAAATTTTACATATATAGTTAAATTATTATTTAACAAACTCAATATTATTACCCCTCAAGTGGATACATCCATCCATATTGCACAAACCTTGAAGATGTGTTTCAGATGGAAGATGAACATGTAAATATTCCATTACATTAAAGAAACCTGGAGGAAATATTTTCTCTAGTTTGTTGAGCGGTATGGGGATTGTTATCCGGGTTTTTAACCAAGCAGAACCCACTAGAAAGTAGAACAATCTCGTGACATCAGAATGAGTTAGAACTTAACCAGAAAGGCTAAGGCAAGGAATGAATGAGAGCCAAGTCATATTACTAAGGCAATGACTTGGATCGACTAAACCAAGAGACCAGCATTTTTTCATCCAAATCAGTAGTTGAGTGCAAAAAGCTAGTAAATTATCATTAAAACGTAAGCAATGATGATACAAGACCATGGAAACATCCCAAACTCCAAAAAATATCCTAAGTCCTTAGGTCGCTAGCGACGCATACCATAGGATCGCTAGCGATCCATGCAAAATGGAAGGTCACTATAATGCAGGGAAGAAGAGAAGGAAGGATAAGGAACGCTAAAAAAATGCTAAGTGTATGGATCGTAGCGATCCATGCTTGCCCATGAGTCTTTAGCTAGCCAACTAAGGTGGCATTGGGAAAAAGAAGCCGAGTCATTAGCTCACATACGAGCCAAGTGTATGGGTCGCTAGCGATCCATAAAACATGTTTCACTAGCGACCCATGGTTTTGGATCGGTTCGCGAGCTAAACCCCCTGGGTCATTCTGTACCTACCCGCAAGCAGTTGACGAAGTGGCTTGGCCTAGAAGCTCTCTTATCTCTATAAATACCATCCTGTCTACAACATACACTGGATCCTCTCCAGACTGGTTGCTAAAGCTCTTCTGGAAACATTCTTCACTCTCTACCTCCCTTACAATAATCTCCAAAGGAATTCACTTTGATTCTCCAGTGGATACCAACTCTGGAATTCAATCTACCTAAGGATAATCAAAGCCTTGTAATCAAACACTACTTGTAACAGTAATCAGTCTATAATAAAACTATAAAGTAGATGTAGGCTTCATTAACAGCCGAACCACTATACAAATTCCCTGTCTTCTTTCTTTTACTGTTCTTTTTTTATATCTATTATCTGTGATATTGTTATGTCCGAACAGGGCCGGTGCTTTCAAACTCAAATCAGGGTGTTGATCCAATTTTTTGGATCAACGTTTTGGTGCTTTTACTGAGTACTAACGTGCAAGACGCTAGAAGAAACTCTAAAACCCATGCCATAGAACAATGCTAAGTAATGGATGAGGAACTTCTACCCAAATGGTACTCCTAGAGGCACGAGAACCAAGAAGATGTGATATAAACCGAGATCAATTATAATGCCAAGCACCTATGGTATATTATGATCGCTCCCAACCGACCAACTTTCAATCCTATCATGGAGCTACCACTGTCGAATCATGAATGGTTGTCGTTGAAAATTATCAAAAATCATCAAAATTGTTGTTGAAAAACTCACTTCAATCCTGACTCGAAGTTGAACTCGGTTAATCACCCATTTGACTCGAAGTAAACCTAGGAAATTCGGGCCCAAATTCAAACTCAGGTAAGACCAAGGTTTTCTCCAAGAAAATAGGAAAATGGCTTCAAGCAATGTTTGTCACCAGCCCAGCACTTTAAATTCTGTGACTCTAAACGAATCATGTGCCGACTTCAAGAAAATGGCAAATTTTCTCGAGTCGGAATCCAAGTAAAATACCACAAATCCATCAATACTGATCCATCTTCTTTTGCCCATAACTTGAACATGCGAACTTCAAATACCTTGAAATTTAGAATGCAAACTTATGGAGCCTTTTTTATCACCGCCGACCAATCTCACCTAGTTTAAAAAAATTTAGTGATCGTTACCTGTCCATGACCTCATCATAAGTGATTTGCCATTCAGTCGGCATTTCCAATCATCTAAGCATAGACAATCACGCATATATCATTCTCAAGCACTATAGACATCTGTAACTTGAAAACGAACCTATCTAACAATGATTAGAGCATCTTCCGTAATCGAAACCCATTCACTGAAGCCACTCAACATGTAGAATATCTAAAGAAGTTTATTGTGCCAACTATACCTTTTATACAACTGGACAACTGATTCAGAGTTACTTCTTTATAGGTATGACTAGCATATGGACAAAGCGAGGGTGACGGATGCAGTCTACTGCAAGGCCCTTAGGAATCATTAAAGGATGAAACAACCTACTACCAGGAAGAATTCTATGGGAAGGCAAACCGGTTCTAAAGACTAGAAGTAGTGCGATTAGAAGAAGGAAACCCGGCAGTGTGCCAAAGAACATCCAAATAGTAAAGTAGCTATAGGACCTCAGCGACCTTCTGCCCAAGCAAGGCTACTAAGACCCAGTAGAAAAGCGCCTAACGGACGAAATCAAACAAAAAGATTATTATCAAATAACACTCTAGCTAGCTAGCAATTAAGGAATAAGACGACAACCTAAAGCGATGCCTTCTCATCCATCCTTGTCTACTCTTCCTTTCCAAATGAGCCATACCGGGGCACTAGGGCGTTGTAGACAGCATGATGAAAGGAATGCTTCTATGCCCTCGATGAGTTATGTCAATCATCCTTTTGAGAACCGGTGTTGCAGGTGGCGTTGAGAAGTCTTGTCCAAAGGATCGTCGAACAAACAAATGCAATGCCGTAGCCTACAGGAATCGATAAAATTATGTTCTCTCGAGCTGGATCCGAAAATTTCCTCTTGAAGTCGATGAATCATTGCTTTAAGGCCACTGGACCATCAAACACATGACCCAAAATCCTCTCGGATAAATTATCATTCCAAGGCCATCTGGTCATTGGACATCTGACCACAAAAAACCCTTTACGAACATGAAGGTCTTTCATGAACTAAATCGTCGTTAAGGTGAACCGGTAGATCAGCGTTCATTTGATATAAAAAAAAACCTTCGCAAATGTGAAGGTCTTTCATGAAATAAAGCATCGTGAAGGTGAATCAATACATCGACGGTCATCTAATCCAAAAAACCATTCGCAAACGTGAAGGTCATTCATATACTAAACCAATGTGAAGGTGAATCGGTAGATCAGCGGCCATCTGATCGAAAAAACCCTTCGGGAATGTGAAGGTCTTTCACAGCGCCATGAAGGTGAACCGATAGATCACCGATCATCTAATCCCAAAAACGCTTTACAAACTTGAAGGTCTTTCACGAAGTAAGCATCATGAAGGTGAACCGGTAGATCAGCAGTCATCTAATCTACAAAACCCTTCACGAACGTAAAGCTCTTTCACAAACTAAAGCATCGTGAAGGTGAATCGATAGATCAGCGGTCATCTGATCCAAAAAACTCTTCATGAACGTGAAGGTCTTTCATGAGCTAAAGCTTTATGAAGGTGAATTGGTAGATCAACAGTCATCTGATCCAACCAAACCCTTCGTGAACGTGAAGCAAGAACTGCGTCGTGAAGGTGAACCGGTAGATCAGCGGTCATCTGATCCAAAAAACCCTTCGTGAATGCGAAGGTCTTTCACAAACCAAAGCGTCGAAGGTGAACCAGTAGATCAACAGCCATCTGATCCAAAAAACCTTTCACAAATGCAAAGGTCTTTCACGAACCAAAGCTTCGCGAAGTCAAACCGATAGATCGGTGAAATTTATGTATGACTGATATCCATGAAGGTGAATTGGAAGATTAGCAGTCATTTGATCAGAGCTCCTCTAAGTCAACTAAGTCACGCTCCGGGGCCATAAATTGACAATCATATCAGTCACTTCGCAAAATTAATAGAATCACTTTCAATGACCAATGAGACATACAGTGCTAAATTCCAGAGCTTCAAAGTCGCTTAAAGAAACTAAGCCAAAAATAAACTGACCTTTTGATCAACCAGAGACCAACTTGAATAAAGTCAAAATTCGACACCTGGGAAAACCACACCCACTAGACTGGGGGCAACCAAACGAGTTTTATGGAGAGACTATGGATATAATTCAAGCGCGCCAATAGCCCTATGACATAGGGTGAACCACACACACTTGAATAGCAATAGAAAAGGCCGAGACTAATCATACACCAATTCTGTTATGCCCGATCAAAAATTCTGCCGTTCTGACAACCGCGGACTTAATGACCTATTTAGTGCAACAAACGAAATGCTAGCATAATACTTGCCCACTTCTTTCCAACTACTATTTTACCACTCTTGGTGGCCAATCCTCTTCCTCTTAGACCATATGCATGTGAAAGACCCGTTCTCTAAAGGCAGTTTGGACCAAGAGCTAAGATTCATGCCCTGAACTCCCATAGGACCTTTCTTCAATCCATCTTCACGCGGTCAGCTATAGATCTCTCCACCGTAGCAGCCTGATCTATTTGGACGTGTACATCTTCTAGCAACATAGAAGGGTCATCCAATCATGGTCACATGAACCAAAAACTGCTTAGCTTCTTAAACTAATAAAACCATGTTCATGTAAGCAACATGCTAAGTAGATGAGTTAAATCGAATCAAACCACTGGATCGATGGAACTCGATCATTGCCTTCTAAAAACTAGTGTTGCTTTGGCAACATCGGAAAGGCCTAACATTACACTCCTTACATTGCCTGAAGATACGCAACATCGAGGAGTACCAAAAACTGCGCTTTCATAAGCCGCGCCAAACCATATGCTCCTCACGTTGCCTAAAGGTAGGCAACACCGAAGAGTACCAAAAGCCATGCATTTCATAAGCCGTGCACTAAAAGAATAAACCCTTACATCTCCCAAAGATAGGCAGCGCCAAGGAAAAACAAAAGCCGTGCACTCATAAGCCACGCACTAAATAATGACTCCCAACGTTGCCCAAAGACAGGTAACACTGAGGAAAACCAAAAGCCGTGCACTAAAATAATAACTCCTGACACTGCCCGAAGATAGGCAGCATTGAGGAAAACAAAAATCCATGCACTTCATAAATCGTGCACTAAATTCCAAAACACTAACTCCTCACAATGCCCGTAGATAGGCAACGTTGAGAGGTACCAAAAACCACATATCTCATAACCAGCGCCAACCACTTCTATGACTGGAAATAATGGGCACAACTACAAAAAAATTGGAGTGCTACAAACCAACAGAAAATTTTCAACTGACGACACTTAATGATTAAAACCACCCTTAGTTAACCAATGCAACATGCTTCCCTCAAACATGCATATATTGCATACTTACTAGAATATCACAAGAAACTTGGATTACATGCTAAAGTTTCAAAACTTCCGAACGAAGGAAAATCAAGCTGTCACTTAGCCAAATTTCAAGTCTAATATGAAAATTATCTAAACTATAAGTTACAGGTTATATGAAAATTATCAACATATCAATGTATTGCTTATAATTTTCTTTACATAGGGTCAAAACATGGAGGCTGTACCCATACAACACCGGCCTACAAAAAGAAAATATAGAGTCCACGACAAGACCAGTGTCCACACATGCTCATCACCGCTTTCTTCCATCGCTCCGCTTTCCGCCCTTTGTTTGCATTTTTTGCGTCGTATCGAGGAGTCTTGTCACTGTCGGTAATACCAACAAACTCCTCGGTGGCAACATCCTCCTCTTGCTCCACCGCTTTCTTAGAAGATTATCCCTTTGCTTTGCGATTCCATGATTTGCGGGAACTCTTCGAGGCTTTGATCACTTCAACCTTATCCTTCTTGATAGCGACTAATTCATGTTGAATTATGAGACTGCTCCGTTTGAACTTCCTACTCCTTAACTTCTGTCGCTTTTACGTCACCCTCCAAAGACATAAAAGGGTCATCAAAGCCATGAAGCGTCGCTATCTTTTCAGACTTCGGCCCCGGCTGCGACCTAAACACGGACTTGGAAACAGGAATAGGAGGAAAAATGAGCATGGAGACTGTGGAAAATAGTAGCAGTTCCGAGCACTGAGGAAACTGGCACATCAATAAGAAATCTCGATCCCAGCCTTTTGAGAACTAGTGTTGCTCCGGCAACATCGGGAAGGCGCAAACCCTCGTGCATCATTTCTCAAGCCATGGAACCATGCTCTTGAAGCATGAATTCCTCATGTTACCCAAAGATTGGCAACGTCGAGAAGTTCTAAACTATTTTGGATCAGCGGTTCGTATCGATCCCATAAGCTGCGCATTTCGTAAGCCATGAACCCCCAAAGACATGAATTCCACAAATCGTGCACTCTCATAAGCCGCACCACCCATAAGCCATGCACTCTTTCCTACCATGCATCTCATACACTACGTGGACACTGCCCAATGTCGGTCTGGCATCATCACCGGACCGTCAAAATTCTATAAGTATCGGAGTTGCCATGACAACACCGGGAAACTAGTTTATTTTAGGATTAACAGGAACTGATCCCTACCACCCAAAAGAACCGACATTGCTTCGACAATGCTATAAAGTCCCCAAACCAAGATTTCAACAAAGAATTTCGATCTTTGACCAAAATGTCTAAAGTTAAAACATTAAATCACAAGCTCCCAAAGATAGGAGCTACGACACAACTTTGACTGAGGGCATCCAGAGAACCGCCCAGAACATCAATTCTCGCATCAAGTGTTCAGAGTATTCTGCCCCGTGGATCGGCGACACAATATTAACACTTGGTTGGGACCAAAAATCACTCCATAGTTCTGTTATGTCGAGTAAATTTTTTTGGCAATCGCAACAAAACTAAGTAGTACAGTAGGCTGGACGAATGCAGAACTTAAAAGGAAACTACTCCAACCTGCTAGACATCAATATTGCCTCAGTAACAACGAGAACTCTAGACCATCATATCAACAAGAAAATTGAACTCCTTAAAGTTGACCATTGCTTGGAAATAGGGATAAATAGAGGAACTCACGGATGACTAGAGATAGATAATGATGGAAGACATTTCAAGAATCAAATCATCGACCCACCAAAGACAAAAGAAAGTGCTCAAATAAGGTCACAAACCCTAACCTGCAAAAAACCAGCTGTTATGCAAAGACAGACAATGGCAACGAGAGAACGCCGAAATCGAGCAGCTAACCATTGATTCTCGAAGATTGGAACCAACGAATAGGGTTGATATCCGCAGCAATGTTATTAGTCCAACATAATGCATATGGCTTGAAACAAACAAAGTGTAACGACCCGACTTTTCAGCGCTCGAAAGTCGACAATAATACCTCCACTGTATCAAATGCCGCACAGTCGAATGCCAGAATACCGAACTGTTAGGATTAAAGAAGAAGAAGATAGAAGAAGAAACATAAACAATAACAGAATCTCACATTTCGCAGCGGAACAACATATAATAGATAAATGAATAATCTTTAAAAGAAAAACACTATATCGGTTTTTACATACATCACATTATCAGAGTTTACAACGACACCATTCAACACTAGGCATTTACAACATCTAATCCAAACTAAAACTGGACTTAACAACAATCCCAACGCAGCGGATAATACATAATATAATGATATGTCTCGCCATCCAACTTGCCTTTACTGTCTCAGTTCAACCAAAATGACCAAATCCTCAATTGATGTCGACGAACACGCTGGCCTTTAACAAAAAATCGCATGCCACCCAAGCTTATCACGAACGAGAAACCCACCCGCTATCACGACCTTGAATTCGAATATCATCCCACAGTCGACCAAGCTTCGCCAGTGACCTGCCACCTTATGCAAACGAACCCCAACCCCCGATCGACATCTATCGAACTCCGCTCACACTTGACTGTACTCGAAATCTCATGGCGAGCTTGCGGCCCCACCTACTTGCACGCGCGCGTCGCCTTCGAGCACCCACCTATTGATCACCCGCCCTTGCCCGAACTTGAGAAAACGAATGCCGCGCCACCAATACGAGCCCCGCCGAGCTCGTGCTCGAGAACCCACGTGCCACGCGCGCTTGCGCCACCAGCATCGACGAGGTCACATCGTCGTTCGCACTCGCGAACTTTGCTTCCACCAATCGAACAAATCGATTTCGATTTCTGAAGGGAAACGCGATTTCCCTTTTTTTGAATGTTAATTTAAATTGAAATTTTCTGGGCAAAGAGGAAGTTGCGGCCATGGATTTGATTTCAAATGAGAGGGGAGGGCATCGAACTAAGGTCGCCATTTCCTTTCGATTGATTTTTCTCTCTCAAGCAATCGTTTAATTTTTTTTATAATTATGAGTTTCGAATTGGATTAAGCAGGAAGAAAGGCATACACGACTTAGATGTGAAGGAAGGCAGCTCTGTACGCGTAGGGGTAGCTGATGGAGACGTAATAGGGTTTGACTTAGGAATTTTATAATATTATTTAATTCCAAAATATCACGTTAAGCATAAGCTCGAAATCTCGAACTCCGAATCAGACATGCCAACTGGCGTTTATAACATTATGCCCCAATTTCGAACACAATGGAAAACGTTTCGGGTCCAAATTCGATCGTATGGAGAAGATAGCTTTTTGAATCGAGTTTAAATATTAAATTATCGATTTTAATTCCAACACGTTTCTCACCTGTATGGACAAACGGTAACTCCAAACGCTATGAAAATTGAAATCCGATAAAAACTAACTATTACGGATTCTATAGGACTGGCTTCGTCGAATTTCGAGATTGTGCCTCGAAAGGCTATTTTTAAATATCGATTTAAACGATATAAATTTCAATACTGAACAAAACAGTTTCAAACTCAATCTGAAGCTTCCATTATCTTCAGTATTATCATTATAAATTTTTCAAGCCTTTAAAATATTTTTAAACATCTTAAAACTGAAGACTCAAATTTTTACCCAATCTCAATAAATTAAGTTTAACAATTAAATCGCCAAATTTATAGTTAAAATTGAAATTCAAGTTTATAAACAACTTCCAATATCTAAAATCAATTAAATTTTAATCTCAAATGTTAAAAATTTCCGAGCCGTCACATCCTTCCCCCTTAAAAGAATTTCATCCCGAAATTTCTAGTTAAGAAGATTGATCCTTAACCCATTTGCTATCTTTCCAAAACTAAACAGTTTTATCAACTTGCCCGAAACAAATCTTTTTATTAGAGACCCACTATCATTTCATCTAACTTTCCAAAACCTTCCATTCTTCCGACAACATTATTTTCTAAACAATTCAAATTTAAATCTAAATTCAAATTTTAAACTTTCAAAATTTTCTCAAATTTTTTCTAACTCTCTAAATTTTTGAAAAATTTCGCCAGCGTCTCCTTTGCGCGGCTAGCTCGGTATGACTACAAAATGGCACCACAATCCCCCAGATTCAAAAAGAAAACAAAAGGCAAAGTGGCTAGACAAGAAAATCATCAAATTTC
This sequence comes from Allium cepa, assembly GCA_030765085.1. Lineage (NCBI taxonomy): Eukaryota > Viridiplantae > Streptophyta > Magnoliopsida > Asparagales > Amaryllidaceae > Allium > Allium cepa. The sequence goes on along the minus strand of CM060929.1, from coordinate 381,698,511 downwards.
ATTTCGAAATTTAAATACATACCTTTTTCGTCGAGCAATTCAATTTTATCTTCGAAATCAAAATCACAATTTCATTTCCCTGTAACACACCTGTATATTCTACTAGGCATAATATCCAATTACAACATTCAAATATGATTTTGCACATATCTTTAGGAAAGTTTGAATACTTCTTATACCATTTTTACTTCACTATTGAAGTTATATGTCCATTATCATTCAACTTTACATTTTCAATTTCATTTGAATTCGATTTACACTTTCAATTCTGTTTGGATTCAATTTAACTTCTAAATATTAAATTTTTATCAACTATCTTTCATTCATAACCGATTCATATTACTATTTTAAATTAGTTTTATTTACTAATTCATTACAAATTCCAATTCATTTTATCTCAAACCATTTCTTTATTTCACCTTTACTATCTTTAGTTCACTTCGAACTAATTTTACAACTTCATTTTTTTCACACAATTCAAATTTGTTTTCGTTATTCAATTTTCAATTCCAGTTTTATTCTTTTGTTCATCCCCAAACACAATTAAATTTCAATTCACCATTTGGTTTACAACCACTTATATTTAAACCGGATTTCAAATTCCATATGAATTTAATTTATCTTTCATTTATAAATATTGAATTCAATTCTTTTCGAACCATATTAATTTGTCGTTTCTTCAATTAATTTCACTTACTAATTTCATTTCAATACTTCGCTTTGTTTATCACAAATCAAATTCGATTCCAATTCCAGTTCTATTTACTTACAAATTCGAAATGAATTTCAACATTCAATCTCATTTTCATTGACTTGCAATTGTAAATTTATTTATTCATTCACAATTTTTTTGCACCTTAATAAATTTTATTCCATGACTATTTTTATTCGATTCCAGAGTCTTTCCAACATTTCAAAAATCATTTTTTTGAAATCAATCCAAATTATCCTTTTGAATTTTGAAAACCAAACCCAGTTTGTAAACAACTTCCATTTAAAATAATTTGACAGCAATTCCTCTCTTAGAAACTCGAAAATAAGCACCGATGATGCTGCAGTCATCACCGAAGTTATTTTTCAGCGACCAAAAAGAGTTTAGAGCCTTCATCCCTTCAAAACACTTTTCCAAAACCTTTGAAAATTCATCTTCAAAATCAAAAGGGATTTAAACTTTCCAAGTCTCCAAAATTTTCAAATTCTTTTCAAAACATTTCCAAATACTTCTCTAGAATTCCGTTTCAAATTACAAATCACATTTACAATTTTTATTCTCAAATTCCATTTGTATGTGAATTTATTTCTTAATTTTGGAGGTACGATTTCAATTTCCTATTCAAATGATAATAATATTATCACTTTCTAACAATCAAGCAACCATATACTATAATGATTTACAAAGATTATTTCCTTTATTTACGAAAATAGTTTAGGTAAAATTATTTCATTCATGCTACTTTAAAACAATATCGTGTCGAAATGTTTTGTACGAGTGTTTAGAGATCCCTATCGATAGAGTTGTACAGACTATATCGATCAGAATCTATGTACCACTCAACAAACCAATCATCACAATATAAAACAATTTTGTATTCACTAACAAATATGCGCTCATATCTATTAATACACTCAATTCATTCTAGAGTACTACTGACTCTATCTCTAATGAGTAATTCCCACCAGAGCCAAGGTTGTCGCTTAACCAATTGCTCTGATACCAAAAATGTAACAATCCGACTTTTCAGCGCCCGAAAGTCGACATCAATACCTCCACTGTATCAAATGTCGCACAGTCGAATGCAAGAAAACCGAACCGTTAGGGTTAAAGAAGAAGAAGATAGAAGAAGAACCAGAAACAATAACAGAGTCTCACATTTCGCAGTGGAACAACATATAATAGAAAATTGAATAATCTTTAAAAGAAAAACACTATATCAGTTTTTACGTACATCACATTATCAGAGTTTACAACGACACCTTTCAACACTAGGAATTTACAACATCTAATCCAAATTAAAACTGGACTTAATAGCAATCCCAACGCAGCGGATAATACATAATATAATGATATGTCTCGCCATCCAACTTGCCTTCACTGTCTCAATTCAACCGAGATGACCAAATCCCCGATTGATGTCGACGAACACGCTGGCCTTTAACAAAAAATCGCATGCCACCCGAGCTTATCACGAACGAGAAACCCACCTACCTTGAATTCCAATATCACCCCACAGTCGACCAAGCTTCGCCAGCGACCTGCCACCTCACGCAAATGAACCCCAACCCCCGATCGACATCTATCGAACTCCTCTCACACTCGACTGCACACGAAATCTCGTGGCGAGCTTGCGGCCCCACCTACTCGCACGCTCGCGTCGCCTTCGAGCGCCCACCTATTGCTCACCCGCCTTTGCCTAAGCTCAAGCAAACGAATGCCACGCCACCAATACGAGCCCCGTCGAGTTCATGCTCGAGAACCCACGCGCCCCGCGCGCTTGCACCACCAGCATCGACGAGGTCACATCGTCGTTCGCACTCGTGAACTTTGCTTCCACCAATCGAACAAATCGATTTCGCTTTGTGAAGGGAAAGGCGATTTCCCTTTTTTTAATGTTAATTTAATTTGAAATTTTCTGGGCAAAGAGGAAGTTGCGACCATGGATTTGATTTCGAATGAGAGGGGTGGGAATCGAACTGAGGTTGCCATTTCCTTTCGATTGATTTTTTTTCCTCTCAAGCAATCGTTTATTTTTTTTATAAGTATGAGTTTCGAATTGGATTAAGCAGGAAGAAAGGCATACGCGACTTAGATGTGAAGGAAGGCGGCTCTATACGCGTAGGGGTGGCTGATAGAGACGTAATAGGGTTTGACTTAGGAATTTTATAATATTATTTAATTCCAAAATATCACGTTAAGCATAAGCTTGAAATCTCGAACTCTGAATCAGACATGCCAACATGCGTTTATAATGTTATGCCCCTATTTCGAACACAATGGAAAATGTTTCGGGTCCAAATTCGATCGTATGGAGAAGATAGCTTTTTGAATCGTGTTTAAATATTAAATTATCAATTTTAATTCCAATACATTTCTCACCCGTACGGACAAACGGTAACTCCAAACGCTATGAAAATTGAAATCCGATAATAACTAACTATTACGGATTCAATGGGACTAGTTTCATAGAATTCCGAGACTGTGCCTCGGAAGGCTATTTTTATATATCGATTTAAACGATATAAATTTTAGTACTGAATAAAACAGTTTCAAATTCAACTCTGAAGCTTCCATTATCTTCAATATTATCATTATAGATTTTTCAAGCCTTTAAAATATTTTTAAACAGCTTAAAACTGAAGATTTAAATTTTTACCCAATCTCAATAAATTAAATTGCCAAATTTATAGTTAAAATTGAAATTCAAGTTTAAAAACAACTTCCAATATCTAAAATCAATTAAATAATTTAATTTCAAATGTTAAAAAATTATAGTTAAGTTACTAAAGATGATTTATTAATTAGGAAAATGGGTTTAAAAATTTAGTTTAAAATTAAATTAATAAACGGTAATTTATTTTTCGTTTAGTTCAAATATTAGTAAATTGTATAAATGTTATACAAGGTCTGAAATCATAGAGATTCAAGCTAGATTGGAAACGGATTGCAAAATAAAAGCAAAGTTGAGAACTTCTCACTCAATTGGATACTTGATATAATTTAAATAGTTTATTTAAATTATTGGATGTTGCTTGGATGATGGTTGTTATTTGTTGGATTAAAATAGACCTTATACGCCGCATAACAGCGGATGATATTATATTTAATCCCATATACCGCGATATTCCATCTCGAAGTGGAATTGGTATTATATATGTATTTGGAGTGATTGATTTCCCGTATTATATAGCGGACGAGACCATATGCGCCGCATAATAGCGGATGATATTATATTTAATCCCCTATACCGCGATATTCCACCTCGAAGTGGAATGGGTATTTAATTGTTGTGCTAATGTCTGTGGATGCAGGGAAACAGGTTAGAGGGATCCAACTGGATTCCTCAAACATTTGATTTTGTTTGATACGTTGTATGTTTATTTATCTAAAATCTGTGTGTGATTATATTGTGATTTAAAACGTTGAGGGCTATAATTTAGCCGAATATATTTTTGGTATCGTAGGATACGAGAAACAGATAAAATTGGATTTTTGAAATTTAGTAGAAAATTTATAGTAAATTAATTTTAGAAAATTGAATAAATTTAAAAGAAGGAATTTGATTCGAAAGATAATAAATTTGGTGTATGAAATAAATTTGAGAATCAATTTGAAATTTGATTTGGTGTTTTGAAAATAAATTAGAAAATCAATTTGATATTGATTTGGTAAAAATGATAAATATTTGGGAAATCGATCTAAAATTGACTTGGTGTTTAAAAATAAATTTTGGAAAACCAATTTTGAAAATCGATTTGGTGTTTTGAAGTAAATGTTTGAAAAAATCAATTTGGGATTTGAAATAAATTTGAAAATAAATTTGAAAATTTATTTGGCGTTGAAAGTGAATATTTGGGAATCGATTTGAAAATTGTGTATCTGTGGATATTTGAAAATTTAAAATTCACAATGGGAATTTTATAAAAGAAATGGAAATTTGTTTTAAAAATAAATGTTGTTTTATTTTTAAAAGTGTGGAAAGAAATTTACGGATTTGGAACGTAAATTTAAAATAAATCCAGAAGGATTTATTAATTGATTAAAAACGATCCATTTTGAAAAAGGAAAGTGTATTTTCCTTAGAAAGCCGAGTATGTTTGTAAAATAGATTTTGAAATATAAATTAAAAGTTCTAGGGTTGATTTTAAAAGAATATTTTGGAGAAATTAGTTTCTTAAGTTATTTTGTAAATCTTTAAATTAATGATTTATTTAATTAATTATGGAAGTAATGATTTAAAGATTTAATTGATATTGGTTTTAGAAATTGAATGTTTAAGTAGTTATATCCTATATATTAATTTTATTTTAAAAATTAGTTTGGACTTGAATTTTTTTTTTTATGATACATTAGTACAATATTTTCATAACTGATATTTAAGTAAGTGTTTCAAAATAGTTTTATTTTAAATATTTCTAAGTATATTTTGGATAAGCATTTTAAATTATTTTAAATATTTAAACTCGGTAGATTTTCAGTGGAAACGAATTAATATTTGGAAATGTTTTTCGCGTAAGGAAAAGAACTAATTTGAAATTTGTTTTCAAGGGATTGAAAGGTGGAAATTGATTTTAATTTGTTTTCAACTGGTTGGAGCGTTAAAATTATATCTTGCGAAGATATATTGAAAATAATAATAATTTAGGAAAGAATTATTTAAATCCTAGCGATTGTTGTGAATGTTGATTGATAGTTAAATAACCTACTATCAATATTGGCCTTTAAATGGCATTAGAATTTCGATGCGACCGAGAGTCAAATTCCAAATGGATATTCGAAACCCACATCGAACCTTTGTGATTGTGATGGATCTTTGGTTTGAGACGATCAACGTGGAAATTGTTGTGATTTCTTTGAAATCTGATTGAACACTTATTTAAAAAAAATAAGTGCTCATCATTCGGATTAGCTGGGAGAGGACCTTGTGTCACAAAACCCATTCCGAATAATGATACGATGAAATGTGATTGCATGTGAAGACGGTGTTGAAGACTGGGTATTTTTTGAAAGCGAAAGGATTACCTGTCGAATGTTTCTGCACCAGGTTGCTCCGTTATAGATATTTTACCACCCTTTGTGATGGGGATTCCAGACGTGATCGGTAAATATCCGGATTTACAAGGGCTTCTTTGAAGTTCCTTCGGTTCCGTTCGATCCCGGAACAGACTTGTATAGATGTGTGTCTGCCGTTACACTTTGGGATGTAAAGCTGGTTTCTATCAAATACATTTCTGTTGGTGGCAGAGAATTTATTCTCTTAGCTTAACACCCTTCTCTGAGACGTACGAGCTCAAAGGTTATGTAGTTGATGGTTACTAGTGATACATTTCCAATTTGGTAACGTGGCATACGAAGTGCTACTGATCATTTGTTGATCAAAGCATGACTTTGTGAAAAGTGTAGCTTTGTGGACGAGACTTCGTCGGACCTCACACCCCAAAAATGGTCGAAACAGGAAAGATGCGGCAAGGTTATGAGGGTCGCGCCTTTTAGGGTATGTCATTTCCTTCTGGAAAAGGGTGGTATCATGGTATGAAGCCCAGATATTTAACCCATGTGGTTACTGCAAATCTATTACACTTTATGGTTGTTGCTTTGTGGTTGAGGATTCTCGGATAAATGTCGCAAACGACCGGGGGATGACATACTCGTGTAGTAGTTACCTAGTTTTTAGAGGTAACCCGGACTTGTGTTGGCAGAGAGCTGGTTAAGTTCTCGGGACGTCCCTCCAAAGGCGTACCCATGTGGCAGTAGGAAGTTCCTTAGCCTGACCATTTATTGGAAATCCAAAGAAACAACACGCACCATGTACGGTTTTAGTTGTATAACCTGCCATGGATGTGGTGGTAACCTACTATTGAACATGGTAGCTATAGTAGGCATACTATAATGGTTGTATGCTGGCTAAGATTAGTATTATATTTTCGAAATATTTTCTGCACTATGCACTAATAATAATATCAAAAGATTTTGCATATTAAGCATGTTTGACTATCATAAGGAGAAATCTCCTCTAATTCTTTGTTTGCATTGTGTGTGTGGCGGGAGGCCTTATGGTAGTTTCATTTTCCAAAAAGCATAGCGGATTTCTTTTCCTTTCTTTGTGGAAATAACTGTTTTTAAGATCTCACACCAGTCCCACAACTGACCTTGAGTTTATTGTTCCCTTTCTAAACTATGGGTGCCCACAATTTTTCCACACGGACAGCCTAGAGTCAGGTTATCATTATTCTGGAGCGAAGTCGAAAAAGAGATGCTGTGGAGATCAGGAGAAAGCTGGATGGCGAAGCGTATCACTAGTATATGTTATATTCTTTTCCGCTGTTTGTTGTTGCAACACTCTGAGAATGTAATGTGGTGTAATGTAACAACTGATATAGTTCTTTATTTTAAAGATATTCACTTATCTATTATATTTGTTCCGCTGCGAAACGTGAGATTCTGTTATTGTTCTATTTTCTTCTTCTATCTTCCTCTTCTTAAACCCTAACGATACAGTTTTTCGGCATTCGACTGTGCGACATTGGATGCAGTGGACGTATCGATGTCGACTTTCGGGCGTCAGAAATCGGGTCGTTACTGATCCATGATCGAAAGACTACCGAACTCTACCGATCCATGATCAGAATAGGAATGAACGCTATCGTACCAGGGATAATGTGATGACTTTCTCCACATTTTCAATTTTTCTGTAAGAACTTGGAGTTTGACACCTAGAAATGAAGGGTTCCACTAATAGTCGTTAGATCATAACAAAAAACGGTTGGAGGACATTCGATTTTTCATGAATAAGAATAATTATGGAACTGGTTAAGCAACAGCCTTGCATCTCTAAGGGTAATACTTGACGATTAAACAAAGCAAGGCAACGGAAATGCTTGGGACTTTCACCCTTTCGGAACCTGGCATATCCCAGATTTAAGCAACATTGAGAAAATAATCATATTGGGTTAAAAGGAATCTACTCAACTCTAAAAGATCGGATGAATGATTCAATCCTCACTAACATGACTTTAACACTGCCGGAAGATAGTCCGCACTAAGAAAATACTTCTACAATCCAATCATTGAAGTGCTAGTTTTTGAAGACCGAAATTAGTACCCGACTGGGCTAAAAGTACCACCGAATCAATGGGAAAAATCGATCCAAAACTCCTGAGCGTCGGTGTTGCCTTGGCAATGCTAAGGCCTTCTTTTATCTTTCAAGTACTGGTGTTGCACTGACAACGCTAGGAAACTTTTCTATTTCCTAAGTACTGATGTTGCCCTGGCAATGCTGGGAAACTTTCTATTCCATAAGTACAAATGTTGCCCCCGGCAACTCCAGGAAACTTTCTACTCACTAAGTACCCATATTTCCCCGGCAATACTAGAAATTTTTTAATCTATAGTGCTGATGAGAACAATTCATCGTAATGACCCATCGATGCACAAGCTTCCGGAGATAGATGATGGACCTCAATTGAGTTTCTGCCCCTATCTTAGAAAACTAATGTTGCCTAACGACAGGCAACGATCGAGAGACATATCCTTTCATAGGTCAGCTGAATGGTTCAACCTGACATTTTAGGAATCAGCCAATGCACGAGAATAGAGATGCGTAGAAAGGAAATCCCAGGATTGAATTACTCCTATGCTAATTTCTAAGAATGAAAGATGTTGGACAATCGAATTTCCAAAATTCAACTTAGAAAGAATTTAGATACAACCAAAAAATAGGCAGCCTCGAGGAGATGTTGTTCAGAACCAAGCAGCTAGGTTATCAATTCACAAAGACAGGAGTTGACATATGAACAGAACTTCCGATATGACGTCAGCAACCAATAAAAGCATGCATGGCCAAGGACAGGCGAGAACAATCATGGAAGTTGGGAAATAAAATCCCCGAACTTCCTCAATTCCAAAATGGGATTGAGAGCCAGACTAGGGGCAATAGAGAAATTTGCCCTACAAATCTCCATCTCTTACAATCGCCCAAATACGGGCATTTGAAATGGCCAGTCCCTCAAGAAGGGATAGATACATAGATACTTGATCAAAAGAAAGGTTCGAAAGTCCAAACACAAATAACCATGAGGTTAGTTAGATCATGGTTACGTATCACAAAACAGAGCATTCTGGCAACAAAACCGCCAACAAAGAAAATGAAAGATTTAACATTCAGAAGTCAACCGTCGCTTGTAGTCTTGCGATGACGAAAAGTATCAATGGCCTACTTACGATCTAACTAGATCATTTAGTTCCAACTTACAGGAATACGCCATTATCCAAAGTTTGGTGATGCTAAGAAGAAACTCCTAGAATGAAACTATTGGTACGTCGAATTTTGGAAATAGAAGCAAAAAATTGATCGATTCTTTAATTCTACCTTCTGGAATCTTACGTTATCCGATGGTCCAACACATCAAGGAAAAATCCACTAGTTTGAGTCATTCGTACATGAGTCTACGAAGATAGAAACTAATACATGATGGGGATCTCAATGCCGGACTTAGAAGAATTTACTTTCGCAAAAATGCCAGAAACGCATCTTTCTAATACATACCGACATCATTACAAAACTTAGATCTTAGGATCAAGCAACAAAGTCCTTGATTCTCAGAGATAGGAGCCATTGTGTCAATCGAACAATCAAACATTTTGCTTTAGGAGACCTAGTCTCCCAAAACATGATGGTTCAGCAGTTAAAGTAATAAGCCCTACGGACTAAGGCATTCAGGCCAACACTTTATTGAAATGAACTCAACTTAGCATAAGTAGAGATTAGCTACAGAACTAGCTAGACCAAGCTACTTCATAGTTTTGAACATAGCTATGAAATAGAATATGCCAAAATGACCGCAAAAGCATTACTTTCAATTATAAAATTATAGTAAACAAATATGCTACACATAAACACAAGAGGTGCAATAGCGAGAAAAAGCAATGACCTAAATCGAGCACTTAACCAATAATCCTCGGAACAGAGGCTAGTGTGTAAGTTGAATTCCAAAAAATGCAAAGGAAGGATAATCGCAATTGAATAACTCATGTGCTAGTTTCCGAAGACTGAAACCGTGCCTTGTAATTTGACCGTAATCAATCATCCCAATATGATAGGAATAATAAGCAAAGCCTAAGTAGCGAAGGACCCAGCTTTTAAAGGAGTGGAACTCCCTTCGTACGACTAAAGATTAGATGACCGAAAAGCCATTTTCAACTACAAAACTTGGCATTCAACCCCACCAGATATGTTCTACTTTAAATAATATCCTCTTATAACCAACGCTCAAAATCCAAGGGACATCGACATATGTTGACCAGTCAGATTCGAAGCAATTACCAAGGCAAATGCAATGTGCTATCTACGTGAGAAGAGTCTAGTATCCCGAATACTGCAAACGAACAATTTAGTATCGACAGCTTTCTTACATTTGAAAAAAAATCCATATCGTCCTTTGAAATATCTCTTCCACACTTACCCGTTATCGATCAACGACCAAAAATGGAGCCATCGTCCGTAGCGAGTGGGAAGCTTTTCTTTTCAGGATCACTGAATTATAGAATTGGGTAGAGTGATACGATTGAATCATCCATTATATTCTAAGGAGAAGTTAAGGAAAAGGGGTAATATTTCGCTTCAAGACAGCGTACAATCATTCGAGAAAAAACTCAGCTTCACCGTCGGTTGAGTTAAAACTATATAGGTCGACTCTAAACCTACGTCTTGCGCCAACTTACCGACCTAAACCCTCGTGTAGACTACGGAGCGAAAGATTACATCGTCAATACCAGGAAATTGCGTGAAGAAATTAAATCTGTTACGACAAGCAACAACAGTCAAGATCAATGCTAGATAACCAACAGCATAACCTGCCATGTGTTTGTAAAACTTTAATGCGATCACTTGGAAATTGATGGACATATATTGAGCTCTAGAGCATGCCTTATTTACAACAAAGATGTAGTTTAGGAGGCAAATATTATCCTAGTTTTTAACCCTACAGGACCTACTAGAAAGCAGAGCAATCTTGTGACATTAGAATGGCTTAGAACTTAACCATAAAGGCCGAGGCAAGGAATGAACGAGAGCTAAGCCATATTACAAAAACAACGACCAGGATCGACAAAACCAAGGAACCAACAATATTTTAGCCCTATCAAAAGTTGAGTGCAAACGGCCAGTAAATTGTCATCAAAACGTAAGCAACGACGATAAACGACCATGGAAACATCCCAAACTCCAAATTCCAAAAAATATCTTAAGTGCTTGGATCGCCAGTGACCATACCCTATAGATCGCTAGCGATCCACGCAAAATGGAAGGTCATTATGATGCATGGAAGAAGAGAAGTAAGGAAGAAGGATGCTGGAAAAAAATGCTAAGTGCATGGATCGCTAGCGATCCATGCTTGCCCATGAGTCTTTAGCGAGCTAACTAAGGAGGCATTGGAAAAAAGGAGCCGAGTCATTAGCTCATGTATGAGCCAAGTTTATGGGTTCCAAGCGATCCATAGACCATGGGTCGCTAGCGACCCTTGATTTTGGATTGATTCATGAGCTAAGCCCCCCAGGTTGTTCTATACCTACCTACAAGCGGTCGATGAAGTGGCTTGGCCCAGAAGCTCTTTGATTTCTATAAATACAATCCTACCTGCAACATACACTGGATCCTCTTCGGATTGGTTGCTGAAGCTCTACTGAAAGCATTCTTCACTCTCTACCTTTCTCACAACAATCTCCAAAGAAATTCACTATGATTCTCTAGTATATTCCAAATCTAGGGATTCAATCTACCTAAGGATAATCAAAGCCTTGTAATCAAGCACTACTTATAACATCAATCAGTATATAATAAAACTATAAAGTGGATGTAGGCTTCATTAACTGCTGAACCACTATGAAAATTCCATGTCTTCTTTCTTTTACCGTTCTTTTCTATATCTGTTATCTGTGATATTGCTCTGTCAGAACATGACTGGTGCTTTCAAACTCAAACTAGCGTTCTGACCCATTTTTTGGGTCAACAAGGATATCTACTTCAAGTTTACACAAACGTTCAAAGTCGATCAAATTTCTCTATAAAACAAACTAAGTTCCGTTATAACCGACCAAATTTTTATGGGCAATAATTCTTTGAAAACGATGGGTAATAAAATTTCCTTGATAACGTCGCAATCATGACTTTTCATCCACTCAGTTTATTGTTTTTTAAATCGACACATCTACGAAGAGTAGAAGAAATCCCATTAGGAAATCTTCGTCCTTCCACCCATTTTAACACTAGTTCTGCTTGGTTATTGTCTAAATCATAAAATGCTTTGGTTTTTAGTGTCATTTGGCTTGATATGATTCTCAGGATGCTTACATAATTCTTCTATATCGTGTCTTGATTTGAAATTGTCCTTACTCTTCCCCTTAACATTCAAAATTTTACTAAAACATTTTCAAATACGTTTTTCTCATTGTGCATCACCTCAATATTATGATGAAGTAAGAGATCTTTCCAATAAGGTAACTCCTAAAATATACTTTATTTTCACCAATTATGAATTTTCGATTTACCTGGAACTTTAATTTGTACTCCAGTTTCATGTATCTTTGGATATTCCTTTAGAATATCATATATTTCTATGCTTGACCAAGTCATTGGTGGTTGTCTAGCCTCTTCTCTATTAGCTACATTTTTTTTATCTCTTCTCAAAGTATGATTAGCATGGTGAAAACACCAATGGCTATCAAATCATGAAATTTTCTTCCCATGCAATAAAGAAAATGCTTGTGATTCTTCCATGCAATAAGGAAAAGCTATACAACCAGCCGTACTCCAATCTAAATGTATTGCATATGCAGGAAAATCACCAGTAGTCCATAACAAAGAAGCGAACCTACGATTTTTTTTAAAATACCGTATGTTTCAACTCCTTCATGCTATGATATTTTCAACTCTTCAATCAATGTTGTAAATGAACATCGAATCCCTATGTCGGATCATTAGGGCCAGAGATGACAATAGTGAGATACGTTTATGGAGTTTTCATATACATCCATGGAGGTAAATAATAAAGTGTAACGATAATAGGCCAAGAAGAATATTTAGAACCAAATTGAGAGAATGGTGAAAATCCACCCATACAAAACCAAGTATAACATTATGGCTCTCTGCTGCAAAAGTCAGATAAGTCTTATCAAGATGTTTCCATGCTTTTTCATCAGCTAGTGTGTTAAGGTACATTCTTCCTATGTTCTCACGCTATGCCATCTCATATAAGATGCGGTTACAAAAGATGCATATGATCATTGAAGTCCAGGAGCAATGAGTAAGTAATTCATTTTCTTGCATGAACTTCCTTTGCCATCTATTTTCTTAATCTGTATATTTCCTCGTTACACATTCTACACTTTCGAAGATTGTTGTTCTCTTTCCAAAACAACATGCAACCATTTAAATATGTATCTATATTTTTGTATAGAAAACGAAAAGTAGGCATAATTATTTTCCCTTCATAATGATTTTCTCACATTAAGTTATTGGATGACTTATGTCGTTTTGCAGCTTGTACAACAACTATAAATCTAACTTCCGTAAAGCTGAATATAGATTTCATAACAAGGTTTTATGTAGTTACTGATAATTTTGTGCCACTTTTATGGCTATCTCAAAAGGATTTCTTAGCAGAATCCAATAAATCATAGATTTTATGTACTTCAATTTTTTGTTCTTCTTCGACGTTTACATTGTCGTCGTCAACTTCAACTGTAGGGAACATTGATCGTACTGCATCTTCTACTATATCTTATAGGATTCAACATGACATTGTCATTACTCGCCTCCTCCTCTAACACTACAGCATTATATGCAATAAGTTCTGCATGATGATCCCACTCAAAATAATCTAGCATAAAACCATTTTAACACAAATGGAATTTGACCAAATCTGGTTTCAAATGTTTGCAGTTACTATATAGACAATGAATTTCTTTGTCGTTTCCGTTATTACTTAAAGCAAATTCAATAAATACGTGGATGGTATTCTAAAAACGTTCCTTTATTGAGCCTTAATAGTTTGTGGAAGCAAGGATCTTAAGGATAATTTAACACTAGAGGAGGGTGAATAGTGTTTACTAACTTTTATGATTTTGTTTGAATTCTTTTAAGATTATAGTTTAAACAATCCAAACTAACAATCACAGATGCAAATACAGATAGATATAAATGCAGTAAAAGTAAAATGTAAAGAGTTGGAGAGGTCATATTAGGATTTTTATACTGGTTTGGAGTTACCTTGCATCTAGTCTCGTACAATTTCTGGTACAAATATCTTTTCAAATATCAAAGTCTATACAATCTCGATTTCAAGGCTATGAGACACACCCTTCAGATCTTCCAAGCTTTGGGTACACACACTGGATTCGGATGGAATACTGGTATACCCACTTGGATTCAAATGGAACACATAGCATACCCACTTGATTCAAATGGGACACACACACCCATTTAGATTTCGTGGACACCAAGCACACCCTAGAGTATTCGAGTATGATTTGATGGAGTTTACAAAATCAATTTCTTGATCTTGAATACAAATGATCCTATAGCCTTTTGAGTAGTACTTTGATTTTGATTTGAGTGAGAGAGATAAGAGTGATCAAAGAGTATTCAATCGAGAATCAAATCAATAGAGTTTGAATTGATTCTAATTGAATTTAAAAAGACCTTAAGTAGAATTCCTTTCAGAAATCAAGAGAGTGAAAGAGGAAAGAAAATATAAGAAATTAGTCACTGAAAATTCATTGAAAGAACCCCTATTTACTATTTATAGAGAAACAACAGTCATGTCCATTTGTAAAGAGATACGATGAAAAGACACTTTGTAATGACATGGAATTTTACCGCTTTGGTTTGCGAATATTAAATTAATTTTAAATATTTATTCAATAGGTTCAATAATTAAAATAGCCCTCTTTTAATCTATAACTAATGATAGAAAATTTAATTTTAAATTTTGATTCATAAAAATAATTAGTTAAAAAGAAATTTGAAAATGTGACTTAAAAGCTTTTTCAAAATTTTCAATTATTCACTATTAAAAAGTTGTAAACACCTTAGTTAATACATTTACATATTTTAAATACTACAAATACGGATTATAAAATAAAATTAAGATTTCATAAGTGTACTTAAGTACGAAAGATGGGATAATTTTCAAGTTTTAAATCAAAATAAAATATGAAAAATCACTTATCACTCACATCTCTTACACATTAGTATACATAAGTGCCTGTCCATTGGGTAAAAGAGGTAAACCCTTGGTTCTAGGCATGTGAAATAAGATGGAGGGATAAGGTGGTGATGTGTTCAAATTTGAGAGGAGGGTAGGTACTTTAGGGGCATTTAGGTAATTTTGTACTTTCATTTTATATAAAACTAATTCAACTTTCTCTCTGTCCTCCATCCTTTCATTCTCTACTTTTTCCAAATTTTTTACGTCTTCTTTAAGTTTTTAAAAACTCTTTAATGGCTTCCTCTTGAAATTATAAAAATTTAAAAGTCAAATTTTTATACTTTAAAAACTTTTAAATCTTGTTTAAAACACTTATATTCTTCCTCCTCCTTCGTTTTCAATTTCAAGTTCATGTCCACCCCAAAAAGGCCATGCTCGAGCCCATCACCATGATGGCCAAACCTAAAGAAACCGTGCTAAGCCCTTTAGCTTGCTTAAGGCGGGAAAAAACATTTTTTGCTAAGGAATTTTCTAAAGTCAGAAAATTTTCAAAATTTAGAAAGGTTTTGAAAGATTTCATGAGCAAACTATTTTATATTTTGTATAGATTGTACCTTTCAATCTTGAAATCTTTATGTGTGAAATATGTTTCTAGTTTGGTTGTCATTCCATGTTTATTGTTTGTATAGATGTAGTATTAGTTGTGGTTTGAATTAGACTTGTTAAATGTGGTCTAAAGTTTGATTTAGTGTTAAAGTTGTTATCTTGCTTGTATATATGATGCTATATGTAAATTTGGATATGTAAATTTAGTTTTTCGGATATGAGTTGTGAAAGTTAATATCTTTATATGCTAAATGAGATTGGAGACCACTTGGAAAAGATCAAAGGTTGCTGATTTGTTTTCAATCCATTAAAAATTTAAAACTTTGACTAGTTGTCAAAATAATTTTTTTGTTTATTTTTCAAGAGAAGTAAAGTTAAGAATGAAGTTAGAGTTAGATCTAAACTAAATCTAACTTTGACAAGTTGCATTATAGCGATAGTCGCTATGAATGCCTTTCGGGAAAAAGTTAGAATTTAGATTTTAAAAATGATTCCTTTGAAATGGTTTTGAAAATTCTTTTTCAAAATGTTAACTAAGTTCAAAAGTTAATTACTTTGGTAATTAAATAAGAGTTTAATAATTATTTAATTAGAATATTATCAGTTAATTGTTATTAGATTGGGTAATTAGGATTTAATTATTGATTAAAGTTAATTAATTTTGATTAACTAAATAAGGAAGTTTAATTGATGATTAATTAAGAATTTATTTGATAATTAAGTTTAATTATTTAATTAATCATTATTTAATTAGGGTTAATTAATAGTTAATTACTAGTTAGGCAGGATTAAATTAATTAATCCAATTCCATTTAATTAAGATTATAATTAGAAATTAATTAAGTTTAGTTAATATTTTAATTAGAGTTACTAAGATTTAATTAGTAATTAAATAATGATTTAATTGGTAATTAAGTAAAATTTAATTATTATCTAATAAAGGTTTAGTTTAAACTTCGTAAATTTTTTTTTGAATAAGTTCTTTTTATAAGTAATCTGATTTAAACCAAGGGATCTCTTATTTGTGCCAATAAATAGCCAAATAAAAATAAATAAGCTATACTAAACTTTGACATCTTTTACCATAATAAAACATCAGTCTTTTATAGCTTTAATTGAATTGATTATTAGGGCATCCTTTTAGGCTGAATAAATCCACTTTATGCTATAACTAAACCTAATAGGTTGTTTGGACATCTATTTAGCAAGACAAATCACCATCCTACCATTACGTTATTTGGACTTCTATTTGCCAGTTGGTTTATATATTGCCATGGTATTCCATGATTTGTTTATGGATTGTATTTACATATATGATGACTCATGTAAATGACTAGTATATGAGCTGGAAGACAAATTTAAATAAGTAGTAACTTGACCACTATGATCACTAAGCCTCATTTCAAATTTGTAACATTATGGTTTTTAAAGTAACTTCAACTCTATATCAATTTAAGGTAAAGTGTTTTGAATGATTACAGGTATTTATAAAAGAGTATTATAAATGGATTTAGAATTTAAACAAAAGGGGGATTGCATAGATGAAAGAGATTTACTAAAAGGATTTTGTTAACAAGGTTTTTAATCCACTTGAATTCAAAAGGAGTTAGAACATTCAGATTAAGCCACAATGACTCGAGACTTGACCAGAAGGCCTAAAATAACGGGATAAAGGAATTTTGAAAGTTTGACCCAAAAATATGCCAATACTTTGGATCAATACCAATCTGATCCAATTGGATCGGTACCAATCCAAAAGATTGGCTTAAGGTTTCTCTAAACACTTGCGTTATGTTTCTACCTCTCTACTAAGCCTAGCTACTGTGTTTGATAACAATCCAAGCATCTAAGTTCGAGAAGTAAAGATTTATTAGTTTCAAACTAAAGTTCTATCAAACCTATGGGTAAACCATCATCAAAACAACTCAACAAGCTATGAAATTACATGAGAGCCTCATAAACAAGTAAAGTAACCAACTGGATAGAAGTTGCGCAAAAATTGTGCAACTCTTTGGATCGGTATCGATCTGATCCAATTGGATCGGTACCGATCTAAAAAGTTAGCTCGAAATCACTTCAAACTTTTCGTACTTCTTTCTATGGACAACTACACTTCTGGTGCAATGGTTCCGATCCAAGTGCTCTATAAATCCTATAAATACCATCATACCTTCAACAGAAAGGGAGTTCCTAACCTGATCTTTACGGAAGCTCTGCTATTTTTTCTTCACTTCTCTTTTTCCAAACAACAACCATTAAGAGATATTTGAGATCCTCATGTTGTTTCTATGGCTTAACCTAACGGGAAGAAGAGAAATCATATTGTAATCCAAACTCTCTTGTAACAACAGTTGATTGATAAAAGCTATAAAGTGGACGTAGGCTTCGTTAACAACTAAATCACTATAAAATCTCGTATCTATTTACTTTTTCTACGATTTACTATTGCTTTTTCTATTTTATTTATCTTGACAAATAGGGCCGGTGCTTTCACATTCAATCTAGGATGTTGATCCATTTTTTAGGTTAACATTTGGTACTTTCACTGAGAGCCCAACCCAGGCTTAGATCTAGCTATCTACTTTTGATTAGACTGGTTCAGAAATTAGATCCCCAATATTAGCTTAGAAAATTAGCTGTTGGAATCAAGGGACTATGATGAAAGAGAACTGCTTCCGGAAGTTCCATAGGAGCTGTAAGAGCTGGAGAGGAAAGCAATCTTAAGCAAGTTGAAGTCAACGGTGCTAACATAATAGATCAGATGTCGGGATCTTCTATCCGGCATGAAGTTGTCCCTAGAGTCGAGTTAAACAAGATGGTTGATGAACTCAATCAAAAGACAGAGAACAGCAAAAAAGCTCTTTTGGAATAATTAAATGATCTCATAACCTTATAATCACTTGCTACTTCGAGAACCATGCCAGAGCCCACGGGAGGCATAGAGCGGGGAAAACACTTCCGTTTTTGGCCTAAACAGGAGAAATGGAAAGTAGCAGCAAAAAGGAGTAGTAAGTAGGGCTATAGGAATCAACATAACGGAAATGTAAGCACTCCACAAACTACAAAGCAGCTCGCCATAAACTTGAATCTTGGAACAAAAACCCCAAAGGAAAATATAGCAGTGGATCTCTTCGACTCTGAAGATGGAGAACAACTTGATGACCACGAGTTGAAAGAACCATACTCAATACCGACAAAGAGGTCCAAATCGCCCATGTACGACCAACCACAAGCCAATGGAACTCCGAGGGAGTGGCTCTCTCGAAGACAGGAGAGCGTAGGCTTCGGCCTACTTACCAAGACCGTTTGCAAAATCAAACACTTGATACAGCTGCTGATAGCCAACCCATGGATCACCGAACATCTGAGGCATATATCGCGGACATGGTCAAAAGCCTAATGGATGAAAGTAAGAAGAGGAGAGATGATGAATAAGGATCCACCCCAAGCCGGACTCAATTCGCGGATGACATTCTGAATGAAAGATATCCTAAATGTTTACTATGTCAATTGTTCCATCTTATAATAGGACTAGGAACCCAAAACCGCACTTGTATAAGTCCAATTGATACATGGATGGAGCGAATGCTTCAAATGCTTTTTGGTGTAGATGTTTTCCAATCTTTTTGGAGGGAATCACTTCCATGTGGTTCTGTAGGCTCCCACTAAATCCATCTCCACTTTCGATGAATTAAAAATAAGGTTCCTCGATCAGTTTAAGCTTCACACGACACAACAAAAGACGTGATGTCCTTATTGGTCCTATTCCAAGGATGAAATGAATCTTTGAAACCCTTCATGACTCGATTTAATATGGCGATCACTGATGTAACCCAAACTAAGATATGGTCTTCGTGGCCCTGGTCCGCGCCATCCAACCGAACATTGAATTTGAATAATGGATCAAAATGAAGCAACCTACCACTAGGAAGGACTTTAATTGAAAGGTGAGCCGGTACTTGAGATTGGGCGATGCGAGGGAGCTAGAAGGAAAATCTGCTAACCTATAATCAACCAATGT
Organism: Allium cepa; assembly: GCA_030765085.1. Lineage (NCBI taxonomy): Eukaryota > Viridiplantae > Streptophyta > Magnoliopsida > Asparagales > Amaryllidaceae > Allium > Allium cepa. The sequence goes on along the minus strand of CM060929.1, from coordinate 381,678,965 downwards.
TAGGCAGAATAGCATGGCAACGAACCAAGATGTAAATGCCTCTAACACCACTGTAGGAAACGTGGGGAAAAATAAGAATCAGAAAAAGAAGAATCAAAACTCCAACAAGGGAAATGGAGGTAGCAAGCGACTTAAAGGCTTGAGGTCTAAAGACTACACCCTGCTCAATGATAATCTAGAGAACATCTACCTTGCGCCACAAGAGACGGAGGAGTACAAGAAGCCGCCTAAAAAGGAAGCGAATAAATAGAAAAAGAGCTCTGGAAAGTACTTCCGTTTCCATGAAACATATGGTCATAATACGAATGAATGCCATCACTTGAAATACATGATTGAAGAACTGATTTGGAAAAACAAGCTTCAATAGTATGTGAGGAAGCCGCAAAATCCCGACCAGCCTACAACGCTCCAAGCTCCTAGAGATTAGGTAAACCAAGCTACAACCAGCAAAGAGGAACCTAGATGGACCAAGTAGAGACTTATTATCGTAACAATATTTGGGGGACCTCATCCCAAGTAGAAGAGTTGGCGAAAAATGGAGTGATATGCGAGCTCATTAAGACATGCTCTAAAAGATTCGTGCTTTGTAATTGAAGATGGAACTCCTGCCAAGCAGCAGAGGACCCTGAATGATGACATAGTGTTCTAAAATTGAGACATCGACGGATGAAATCTCAAACCCTTAACCCTATGGTCATGAGAGTAGAAATCGGACCAGCTATGGTCTGATGAGCATTCGTGGACAGTGGCAGTTCTGTGAATATCATTTTCAAACACACATTTGATCAAATGAAGATTAGTGTGATAGACATATCTGCTTGCTAAATGAAGAACGAAGAATTCACTGATGAACCTAAGCAATTCATCGAAACAATCTATTTACCCATAAAAATCGGAGAAGGTAACTGAAGAGTTGTCCTCATCTAAACTTTTGTGATTATAGATGAAATATCCACCTACAATGCTTTCTTTGATCGATCCGCTTTGGCTTTTAGGATTTCTTTAGCTCAGTGGCGTTTAACCATGAAATTTTCGATAGAGAATGGAGTTGGGGTGAATAAAGGAGACCAAAATCCTACTAGAGAATGCTACATCGCAAAACTACGCGAGTATGGAAGAAAAGAAAACGACAAGAATGTAGGGAGAATCCTCCACATTTGTGAACCTACCGAATAGCAACTTCAGAGCCGCAACTAGCTTAGGACCTACAGCCGATTCAATAAGGCTTTGGACCCTAGAAAGAAGATTTCAGGGGTGGAACGAGCAGCATCGGCAAAATTGACGGTGTCTGTCCCAATCGATATGGATGACCCAATATGGATCCTGAAAATTCGGTCACATCTTGGAAACAAGATGCGACTGGAACCGATCAAATTTCTTCATGGCAATCTGGATGTATTTGCTTGGACACATTTTAATACATGAGGAGTTTCATCAAAGATTACATGTCACGCACTTAATATTAATCCCAAGTGTACACCAGTGAAGCAGAAGAGAAGCAGCCAAGGACCTGAATGGTCCAAAGGACCGAGAGAAGTGGATAACTTGATGGTGAATGGTTTTACCAGCGATGCAACATACCCCAAATAGGTATCCAACCCGGTCTTAGTCCAGAAGTCCAATGGAAAATGATGAACCTGTATCGACTATTCGGACCTGGACAAAGCTTGCCCAAAAGATAGCTTTCCTCTTTCTAGAATCGACCAACTTATGGATGAGAAAGCTGGACATGAACTGCTATCATTTATGGATGCATACTCGGGGTATAACCAGATCATGATGTATGAATCTAACCAGGAAAATAGCAATTTCATTATTGATCTAGGATTATACTGCTACAAAGTAGTGCCATTCGTCTTAAAAAATGCTGGAGCAACCTATGAACTACCGGTGAATGCAATGTTCAAACGGCAGATTCGGATGACTTTGGATGTTTATGTAGATGATATGTTGGTTAAATCGTGCGTAGCTGCAAATCACTTGGATAACCTCGTCGAAATGTTTGAAATACTTTGCAAATATGGAATGAAACTCAACCCACTTAAATGTTACTTTAAGGTAGCCTCTGGAAAGTTCTTCAGATTCATTTTAAGCGTCAGAGGCGTCGAACTAAATCCCGATCAAATTACCGCTTTGTGGGAAGTCGAGGTCTCGAGGAATAAAGAGTTACAAAGCTTGAATGAAAAGTTGCAGCACTAAGCCGGTTCATCTCAAAAGCAAGCAACAAATGTATGCTGTTCTTTGATGCGCTAAAGGAGGGAAAGAAGAACTTCAATTGAAATCAAACTTGTCAAACCGCGTTCGAATAGATGCTGCAACATATGGAAACCCTGCTAATCCTGTCCAAGCCGATAGATGGAGAAGACTTGTTTATCTACCTAGCCGTCTCGCCTCATGCATTAAGTGCCACCCTCGTACAAAAAGAAGCTAAGATCCAGCAACCCTTCTATTACATCAGTAAATGATTCATTGAAGCCAAGAAGAACTATCCGAAATTGGAAAAACTAGCATATTGCCTCTTAATTGCATCCATAACGTTACGACCATACTTTCAAGCAAACCCAATCAAAGTACTAACAGATCAACCCTTGAAGCAAGTGTTGTACCGCTTCGAGACCTCTGGATGGCTTATCAAATGGAATAACGAATTGAGTCAATACAAAATTGCTTACCATCCTCGAAGAGAGGTCAACAGGCATGTGCTGGCAGGCGTTGGAAGTTGTTCTTAGATGGTGCATCTAACAATTTCTACTTGGGGATAGGAGTAGTTCTCAAGACTCCCAAAGGATGATGCATTTGCTATGCCTTACGCTTGGAATTTCCCAAAGCAAATAATGAAGCAAACTACGAAGCATTGACAGCCTGGATTAAAGATGTGAAGGAATCGAGGATGAAGTCCGTAGACATCATAGTGACTCTCAACTTGTCATCTGCCAGGTGAAAGGCGAATATCAAGCTCAGAGAGAGAACCTCACCCCGTATCAATATAAAGTGTCGGAATTATTGAATGACATTGAAAATTACACCATAGCTCATATCCCAAGGGAAAAAACATGAAGGCAAACTATCTAGCCAAACTGGCCAATTGTGGAGAAGTTCAGTCCTTGGTGCTAGTCCTAATCGAAATTCTGACCGCTCCCAGCATAAGCAAGAAGGATATAGATTGGATTTTTGAAACAAGTGAAGAATCAGAAATGTGGATGACATCGATCAAGGACACATGCTCAAAGGAACACTCCCAGCAAACAAGGGTCAATGGAAAGTGCACCCTCGAAAGGCATCGCGGTTTGCAGTATAGGATGCGATGCTCTACCGAAGGGGATTCTCTACCCCCTTGTTCAGGTGGGTGGCTAACGACGGAGCCCCAGAAATCAAAAGGAAAGTTCATGAAGGTGACTACAGAGAACACACTAGGGGGCAACCTCTCACAAAGAAAGTCCTCATATATGGGTATTTTGGCCAACGGAAAACTGCGACACAACAGATTATGCCAGAAGGTGCGACCAATCTAAAGATTCAGCAAGATCAAAAGAACTCCTTTGATAAAGTTGACATGGATGGTCAGCTCGTGGCCATTTGCAATTTGAGGAATCGATTTGATTGGCTTATTACCAAAGGCTAAAGGAGGAGCTAAATATGTCATAGTTGCTGTTGACTATTTCACAAAATGGGCCAAAGCAGAACCGCTGGCCACTATTACCATAAAGAAAGTAATTAATTTTATCACTAAAAACATTACTTGCAGGTTTAGAGTACCAAAAAAATCATCATGGATAATGGGCCTCAATTCAAAAGTGTTGAGTTGAAAGACTTTTGCAAACGCTTCTAAATCGAGAAAAGCTTATCCGTTGTATCACATCCGCAGGCAAACGTGCAGGTGGAAGTAGTGAGCAAGATCATCAAGTCCACCATCACAAAGCGGTTAACTAAAGCTAAAGGAAATTGGGTTGATGAACTTTCACTCGCACTATGGGCTTACAAGACAACACACAAATCCGCAACCGTGCACTCCCCGTTCGCCCTGGCATATGGTTCAAAAACAATGATCCCAGTCGAGCTAGAAGTCCCCGCTCACCGAAGGCAAAAATTAAATCAAAGGCAAAACAAGTAGCTCCTACTCGAGTCGCTTGATATGGTCGATGAGAAGAGGGAAGAAGATGAGTTAAAGACTGTCGCTAACCAGAAAACAATCGCATGATATTTCAATTCGAAAGTACATAACCGTATTTTAAAAGTAGGAGACCATATCCTCAAATAGGTTGACTTCGTAATAGGAACATTCAGACTAAACTGGAAAGGGCCTTTTGTGATCGGCCAGAAGCTCTTGCCAAATTTTTATCAGTAAAATTTCTTTGCTTTCTAAACCAGTAAAACCATGTTCAAAAAGTAACCTGTTGAGTCGACAAGGTCAAATCAACTGAAAACCATCCAATCACTACTTGAGATAGTGGAACCATGCTCAAGTATGCCTCATCTACATGCCGAGTCGACGGAAGCAAATCGACTCAAACCGTTGGATCGAGGGAACTTGTTCCCCACCTTCTAAGAATCGGTATGGCTCGACAACACCGGGAAGGCCCAAATCAAAGCCATGCATTTCATAAGTCATGCACCGCTTCTTGGGTTATGGAATCATGCCCAAGCAAAAATAATTACCTAAGTCATGCATTTCATAAACCACACATCACTTCTTGAGCTGTGGAACCACGCTCTTGAAGCTTGAAATCCTCACGTTACCTGAAGATTGGCAACGTCGAGAAGTTCCAAACCATTCTGGATCAATGGGTTATATCGATCAATAATCCACGCATTTCATAAGCCAACACTCTTAAAAAACCGCACATTTCATAAGCCATGCACTCTTTAAAGCCACGCATTCCACTTAAGCACTACTTTATGTTGCTCCGGCACTATGGACAAACCATTAAGATCTTGTAAGTACCGGTATTGTCCTGAAACCACCGAGAAACTCGTCTATTGCCGGAATAACAAGGACCCACTCCCACTATCAAAAGTAATCGAGGTGAGTCTAGTAATGTCGCACAACTAAAGATCTAAAAAGAATTTTGATCGCTTATTGACAAAATCTTTGGGGTCGAGACGCTCGAGTCACAATTTCTCGAAGACAGGAATCACAAAGTAGATTCGGTTACAGGCGTCCGAGGAATCGCTCAGATCAACCGGTCATTTGTCAAGTGTTCGAAGAGAACCACCCTGTAGAATGGGGGCACATACATATCAACATCTAGTTGAAAGGAAAACTTCTCCATAGGCCAGTTTATCCCAGTAAAGAATTTTGGCAGTAATTATGAGACTAAACAAAACGGTGATGAATAAGAAGTGGCATAAGCGCATGAAATATAAATGATTAGGCAAAATAAAGCTATAATCCAAATTTCAGTAGTTTTACTGCTTATAATGTTTTTGACGTACAACAACATATAACAAGGGTCATGCTTGCACAATATCAGCCAAGAATAGGAAAATACAAACACTATTGTTGCAACAACAAGCAGAATTGCTAAGTGCAGACTTTGCACGTGCAAAAAGTAATTAAAAAACCAAAGAAGCAAAAGATAAACATGACTTCTTCACACCGCTTCTTCGGTCACCATTCCCATCTCTAATTGGCAATTTCTCAGGCATGTCCCCTCCCGGGGTGATCTCGCTCTTCGAAGCATGGCCACTGGCAGATCCTCCTTTGACCTTATGCTTGTGGGATCTATGAGAACTTTTTGAAGACTTATGTTGTTCCTTAACCTTCTCCTTCTTCATCGCTATCATCTGTTGCTCGGTCATCAGCTGCTTGGTCTCTACTTTCTTTTGCTGGCTAGCTTGATCCACCTGGTCCCGTGTATCAGTAGCCACCAAGGCTTCCTCTTGAGATGGAGAGGGTTCATCCAAAGCTTGTAGTCCTGCAATTTTCTCGGAATGCGGTCCAGGCCGCAAACTAGACATGGAGACAATAGTTGATGTGGTTAGGATGGTGACATATCTAGCATCATGATGAGGAGGTGACTCAGCAAGAAGAGAGGTTGATCTATAATATCAGAATAAAAGACGGTTATCTTGGCAATTTCATCAGCGTAAATTGAAAGTCTTTAAGCACGTGAGAGACTAGAAGATTACATGTTGTAGGGGTATGTTCATGTGTCACAACTTTAAAGCCTTCGCCGTTCACCCTCCTTCGTTGGCTGCACAATTACAGGAAATGCAGAAAGGATCCTCTCACTAGTATGAAGATGCAAAGACGGCTCACCTGAGCCTGAAGGGAAATGCTCAGTTACAGCTTTAGTTATAGTCATGACATCAGTGGCTTCTCGTTCCCTCTCCAGTCTCAAGATTTCCTAGCATTCCACTAAAGCTTGGTAGGATTCTTCGTTCAGGTATGCTTGAAATAATTCTTCTTTAGTGTATCCACTGTCCATCTCTTCAAAACGGGCTAGAACCTCTTCCCAGACTACGCTAAGAATGCAAGGGAACAGGGGACCCAAGTAACTGAGGCTCCCCTGATGCAGCATGGAATTAACATAGAGGCCAAAAATAGTATCGTTCAAGCCTTCCATCTTCTTTGCGAAGGTGTCTTGAAGCTCTGAGAAGCTGGCATCCGTGCTAGCCTTCTCTGCGGCCAACTGACCTTTCTCAGCATCCAAAGTCAAAATTTGCTCTAATAAGAAAGGAAGTTCTTGGGCCTATTCAGCGATGGTTTTCTTCTCCTTCTCAACCATCGTCTCGCTTATCCTCAAATTTTCTTTTATGGCCACCTCATCAGCGTGGTGCTTCTTTATTTTGTCTCTAAACATGAGTGTGGCCTTATCGGTGGACTCCTTCAGCTCCCTAAACAAGGCAGCACTTTTGCTTTCTCTCTTGAGGGCACCATCCCACTCCTTCTTCAACGACTAAATTTCCACATCATGGTCCATAAGCTACTTCTCGTACTTTCCCTTTTTGGACATGAATGAGAGGATTTCTAGGTAATTATTTCGATTAACAGTGGAAAGCTACATGTATATTTTTTCCTACCCCTCGGCTTACTCCGAACCATTTTGAATCATGTGGAGATGGGGCGAATAAGATTCTACATGAAATGATTTCAAATTAGGCTTATCGAAAACAAACCACCTTAAAAATAACTAGGTGAATGCAACCTGTAGGTGCGGAGGACCAGCTGGGAGAATGTAAGAGCATGCCTAGAAACAGGGAGAGAAATGGTTATAGCTACATGAGTAAGGGAGGTCATGACACCAGAAGAAAAAAGGTTATTCCAGTAGAAGCGGGAAGCTGTGAAGCTGGATCCTGCTCTTGGTCTCTTTTCAACTTCTATAATGATTCTTCCCACTCAATCAGGCTCTTCCTCTTCTCGTGGCCACTTCCTCTCTCGCGGCCTTGATCTTTCTCAGCGTAGTGATGTTCTTCTGCCTTTCTATCCTCCTCTTCCTTTCCTCACCAGCCTCCTGGAAGCATGATACAAGAAATAATGTCTCTGCGAACGTTGAGACTATAGTACTTGATCAAGATCACTGTAAAATCTACGGGACATGATTCTGTAGCAAATGATAAGACGGATTTAGGAAAAACGCATTCAATGAACTAAAACAACCTAGACAATAACGATAATATAAAGTGTGTGATCCTAGTGAAGTGCGTGCTATAGTTTGATGACCCCAGCAAAGTACATAAACCAGATCAACCACCGACTAACGTCAGGACATTGACTCTTGGAGGGATGATTTGAGTAAGCTAGGAAGGCAATCATTTTGAAGTGAAGTCGTCCATCAAGTCACCCATATTCACAAAAATGTTTCTCATGTCTCCCAAGTCAATATCGGCACCATCTGGCAAGGAGTTAGCAGTAGGTTTATTCTTGGGAGAAGCTTCTTCAATATGTTTCTTTGAAGAAGGTGAGGAAATATGTTCGGGGCTCAACTCCAAGGCCTTAATGCCTAAGTGGACGTTACCCTCATCGGTGTTAGTATCCCAATTTATTTTTTCTTCATTTAGAGGGTGCCCCTCGCCGACCTTTCCTTCCTCCTTCCTTTCAATAAATGGTACCTTGTCCGCCCATTGAACAAACTCTTCTTTTTTCCCTACTGGGATTGATGGCATTTTAAGCGGACTATCGACTAGGACTTGAACGTGGATCTCTTTAGAAGTCTTCTCTGACCCATCGGATGGGTCACTTTCTTCTTCCTCATCGTCATCTTCATCTTCACCGGAATCATGGGAAGAGGAAACAGAACGGGTTCGGGCTCTGGAGCGGGAAGGAGTGCTAACAAATCAATTAGACCTCCCACCCACATCGGTGGAGGTTTTCATCCGTGAGAAAGAATATGATTATGTGCTCATGAGCATCGACTTCTTTCAGGGACTAAAATCGATGCCATGTGTTGGATCCTTATTGATCTTTGAAAGAACTACAAGGAATATACGATAGATCAGAAGACTTATAGAAATTAAAGGAAGTTTGGAGCCAGTGAAAGAAGCTTACCCCTCGTGGTCTATAGATGTGTTAATCCCTTTGGACGTTTACTGAAAAAGACCTGATTCTTGAATGAGAAAACCTTACCGAGAAGTATGAACTTTCAGCTACGTTGTGCCTCAGTATAAACGGGTGACGGGTTAGCCTCCCCCTTTTTGAATAATAAGAGATATTGCAACTCCACAAAGCATGGGGCACAATTAAGCGCCCGCATGAACAGAGCATATAAGCACGTCAACATGGCGTATCCATTTTGAAGAACTTGGAATGGGGCCAACCCTATATTCTGAAGCATTGTCATTAAGAAATGATTGAACAAGGGAAATGCATGGTATATTCACATACATCGATGACAAGCCACATATCACGATGATGGCCTCCTCTCTCGACGGCAGAAGCACGTCATCCTCTAAGATACCATATAGCGAGAAGATGCTTCGCAACATCCTATTTGTAGGGATAAAAGGAGGTTTCTCTGGAGGATTAAGAAAGACTCTGAAGTTAGGAGGAGTGCAATCGACGATAGGGCCAAATGGAATCAGGCAACCACATTGACTCGAAGTTATGGAAGTAGCAGACCCTACCGGGATCGACGAAGATTTTGTTTCTGAAATAAGCGAGCTTCCCTCAAATGACCTATGCCGAGAAGATTTGCACGTCTTATGAATAAGAAAGCTTGTGTTAAACACAGTCAGGTGCTCCAAATCTATAAACTATAGATGCTATCATAGTTAATAGTTGAAATTTGGCAGATAATGGACGCGTACCAACCACTGATCAGATTCTAAGCATTAACTATAAGTGTGTATGATGAGTAATCTAAATGATAATGGGTCAAGCGTCTGGAGCGCTGTGAACAAACCATTCCTTGTAGAAGGCTCACTCATAACTGAAAGAGCGATCTATATCACCAATTAATTTCTTTTCTTCAATAATTACCTGTTATCAGTCAATGATCGATAACAGATTCGTTGTACGAAGCGACATGGAAAGCTCTTCATATTCTAGGTACATTGACTATGCAATGACAGGACTAACCCAAAGCGAGCAACTATAGATCGAGTCTGAATTGGGAAGAGGGTTCTCAACATAAGTGGTTTTAGTTCTCAAGAAAGTGATAATAACCTGAGTTGTATACGAGATGCTACCTAAGCAATTATCACCTCCCAGAAAAACCAAAATCAATCCATAGGGCATCGTGCAAGGATCGGCTGTGAAACTCTGTACAAGTTAATTCTAACTCTGTGGATGAAGATAGCAAAACTTGTCAAGCACTGAGGAAAAAAACCTAGCTTTGTTCCGAGATGAACTTAAGGCTTGATTTACTATCTTCTTCCACAATGTCACAAATAGATTAAATCTTCCACTATATCCGTTACCAACACGACTTCATCATCAATCACTGATAATGCGTCAGAATCCATATCAACAACCATCGAAATGGAGAAAAGTGATCTGATCTTTGATGTAAGACAATCCAAACTAGGGTATTGATGGATCGGTGACACCTCAAATCAGAGGAAATCATGACAATAAAATGGTGGCGGCATCTTCTAGGGAAACGACTGGTGGCGTCGGAAGCAAGGATTGATGGCGGTGGCTCTCCAGTGGATGAAGCGACAGATTGGCAGGCTAGGGTATGAACGGAATCGAATCAGCTAAAAGGAAAGAAATTGGATCCTGTAGAAACAATATGAATTGGGGGGTTGGATCATATAAAAAAAAGAAAAGAAGGTCGCCAAAAGTTATAAGTACTTTGAGCGGTATCGATCCGATCTAATCGGATAGGTACCGATCCAAATTTACTTCTCCAAATAATATCAAATCTTCTCCATATGACCTACTCGACCTTTGTATTCATTCTAGAAATTACCAAATCAAGATCACTCTACAATTATGAATAATGGAGATTCCCACTAAGGACTTAACAGGTAGCAAGAGCGCCATAGGCAGATCTTCAAGATGACTAGTTACGACGAGTGAACTCCTTAAAGCTGAAACTTAAAGGTAGTTACTTCCACAGCACACCTTGTCTCCAACGAAGGCATAATCTTGGGGGCCAATATTAAACGGGTTTTTAATCTAGCAGAACTCAAAAGGATTTGGAATATTCAAATTAAGCTAGAACAACTCAAGACTTGAGCGGAAGGCCTAAAAGTACAAGATAAAGGAACCTTGAAAATTTTGACCTAAAAATTTGCCAATACTTTGGATCAGTGTCGATATGTATAACTGGATCGATACCGATCCAAAAGATTGGCTTGAGGTTCCTCCAAAACACTTGCGTTATATCTCTACCTCTCTACTAAGCCTATCCACCAAGTTTGATAACAATCCAAGCATCCAAGTTCGAGAAGTAAAGACTTATCGGTTTCAAACTAAAGTTCAGTCAAACCCATGGGTGAACCATCATCAAAACAAGTTAACAAGCTATGAAATTAAACGGAGAGCCTCATAAGCAAGCAAGAAAGCAAACTAGATAGAAATTATGCAAAAAATTCACAACTCTTTGGATCGGTACCGATCCGATCCAATTGGATTGGTACCGATTCAAAAAGTTAGCTCTGAATCACTCCAAACTTTGCATGCTTCTTCCTAGGGACAAGTACGGACTTTTGGTGTTGTGGTTTCGATCCAAGAGCTCTCTAGATCCTATAAATATTGTCCTACCTTCAATGGAAGGGGTTCCTAACTTGATCTTTGCAGAAGCTCTGCTATTTTTTCTTCACTACTTTTCTCCCACACAACAACCATTATAAGATAATTGAGATCCTCCTTTTATTTCTAACAATGGTGGCTTAATCGAATGAGAAGAAGAGAAATCATATTGTAATCCAAACTCTCTTGTAACACCAGTTGATTAATAAAAGCTATAAAGTGGATGTAGGCTTCGTTGACAGTCGAACCACTATAAAAATCTCTTATCTTTTTTTTACCTTTTCTACGATTTTCTATTGCTTTTCTATTTTACTTACCTTAATAAACAGGGTTGGGGCTTTCACACTCAATCCAATGTGTTGATACATTTTTCGGGTTAACAGATTTATTTAATAAGTTTATAAAAGAATTTTAGATGGGTTTTTCCTTAACCGACTTTTTTAATTATGGTGGTGTGGAACTTTCGTTCCATACTTTACACTATAGAAATGATATTTGGGGTATATCTTATCTCTAATTTAATTATATTTTTTGATCCTTTTAGTATGACTTTTAAATGAGAAAACTTTCACAAATGTTTTGTAATTATACTTATGTCAGTGAGATAGGTATACGAATGTTTTGATAAACATTTGGAAAAAGATTTAATAAATAAAGATTTGTTTTGAGGCATAGTGGTTTCTACGGGTAATTAAATCACTAGATATTTGTTTATTTGTATTTGATAGTTAAATAACTAACTAATAAATCTTAACCGGTTTGACTTAGGAAGTACAATTGTACATGTGAGTTCCCTAGTAAAGACTCAAATACTTGTAGTATATTTCCAAAAGAACCGGGAATGAGTCAACCAAAAATTATCGTTATTGGTTCGGAGAGACCGGGATTTGATACATTATTCGAAAATCACTTCAAACCAACATAAGCATTCGAATATAAGACATCTTGAAGATGATTTAAGACAGTCCTCTTTGACGTGCAAGGGCTACTTGCTACTAATCCTAAGGGTGATTTCAAAATGGATCTAGTAGAGGTGGTGCCTTCAGTTTTATTTAGACCTAGAATGAACTTGTATGGATGAATACTGGCATTGCATTTCTGTCTGGAGGGTGGTGTTAGCATTCCAAAAGGAAATTGCTATGTGGAAATGTTAAGAGCATAGCCTCTCAAACCTCACACAACAGAAATGGTTAAAACAAGGTAGATGTTGCAAGACTATTTGGGTCGCTCCCATAAGGTGTGTCATCACCTTTCTAGATTATCATATTATGGATTTGACTGTGCATCAGAGCTCTCTACAAAGGTTGGGAACAACTAGGATGATGACATATTCCATACCATCCAGTAAAGTTCTGGCCAGTTCTCTGTTGGAAAAGGTTGAAAGGTTCTCGTACTCGGGTACATTTTATTTAGATGCATGCCATTTTCGGGAGGTAGTCCCTTACCTTGCCATTTGTTGGAAATCCATTTTTCAACAAGAGCCTTCAGTTTTGGTTGTCTACCTACTATTACTATCATGTACACAAATCATAACTACTGGATATATTTACTTTAAACCCTTAGATATTATTCTAGCATGACTAGATTTTATAATAATAATGTTTTGGTTATTAGAAGGTAAAACCCCGTCTGTGTCTGTATGTGGTGAGGTCTTAAGAGATACCTTTGATTTAAAGGATTTTACAAGTTAAATAAATAAACTCCTTGTGATTTGAGTTTCTCATGCTGGTTTTACTAGACTAACCATGACATGTTTTCTTATAATGCTCGGGTTAGACCGACATGTTTCCAGATTAGCTTTGGATGCACTGAAGCTCAGGAGACGAGCTGGAGGCCAAGATGTACCTACGTATTTCTTTATGTTCGGCCACATAGTTTTGTTGTATTTATCAGAAATTGAAAGGACTGGTGTTATAACTGTCTTGGTAGATGATAAGCTAGTACTCTGGTGGATGTATGTATATAAAAGTTTTCTATTTCAAAATATCATTGTTATATTATAGATTATTCATTGCGACGTGAGATTCTATGTTGTTTAGTATTTTCTTATCTTCTTTCTTCTTCTTTCCCCTAACCATCTATCGTTTCGACGCTTGGTTGTTCGGAACGTGAATATCGTGGATGTATTAGTGTCTACTTCTGAGGGTAGAAAAGGCAGGTTGTTACACTTCGTATCAGACCTTAGGTTGAGCGAACATCTAGGCCTTAGTGGGTTAAACTCATTTTAGATAAGGTCAGTAGTGCCCTAGGATGGTTGAGTGTATTTTATATACGAGTGTGTATTTGTTAGCGCTATAAAATGTTTTATATTATATGGGTTTTAATGTTGAGTGGCTTATGAGTTATTATCAACGCGCCTGATCAACATTGTCAATAGGGGTTTCTAAACACTTAAACAAGGAAAACAATAATAGTGTGGTTTTAAATGGGTAAATGAAACAATTTTACCTAGGGTTATATTTCTTATATAAAGGGGTATGGGTGTTGGTTGGAGAAATGAAGATGTTTATTTAATACCAATTTAAATGATACCTTTCTCAAAATACAAGTCCTGCTTTGAAGTGTAATGTGAGGATATTTTATTCTGATCAGGCGGTAAGATATAAGCACTAAAAGAAAATGGGGAAGGGGGAAGGCAGTACTTCAATCACCGAGGGTTGAACCCCAACTACTAGAAGGACGGGATCATTAGAAGAAGTAACACCTATACATCCTCATATCGACTTTGCATTCTTGTGCAAAGTTTTTTCAAGTCTAGGAGGAAAGCCGTTTAAGGGCATGGAATCTGTTGTAGAAGTCTAGGCATGACTTCGTTCTTGTGATAGGATATTCAAAGGATTGGATATTTCAGACGAGCACAAGCTTTTTAGCGTCTTGGCGGTTTCAAGATGGAGCGGCAGCATGGTGGGACTCCCCTACAGCAAATGTTACGGAAGAAGATTTTTCTCGGGCTAGTTTTAAGAAAGTTGTAATATCCCACACTTGGAGGCCAAAACTAACGGTTACGGATGTTGTAGTCAACCAAAATTATTAATCCTTAGCGACCAAATACAGCAATGTTATATACATTGATATAACAGAAACACATGGATAAAGAAATTTTTTAAAATCAACAAACAACTTTCTCATTCCATTTCGAAGCATTTCAATTCATTACATAATCCCAATACGAGAACCACGTTCAGAGAAAAAATAATTTTTACTACATGCGCCAAGAGCAACATATGAAGACGCCCCTTAAATGATCAGAGTATATAAAAAGGTAATTAAACATCTTTGCCTTTACAACAAAACATAGCGGAATCAAAATAGAAAAGAACTCTAAATAGCTATCATGCCTCTTGCATGTCTCCGGTAGCTTACTCGTCTTAAAGAGAACCGAAAACCTTAACCCTCAAACTGCCTAAAATTAATCGAGCACCTGAGAGTTTAAGGGGAGGCGTAAAATTCGAGTCTGACATAAATCCTAGTATGAATAATAATCTACCATCCCAAACCATTTAGATATTTAGTGAGACCATGCCGCTTAGAGGAATAGGTTTTTCCCTCACTAGTATTTTATCCAAAACTTTATAAAACCATATACTGCGCTCCTGCATCCATAATGGTTAAAAATATAACATTTCAAAATAATAATATGATGATATGCAAACAAGTAAATAAACTCTGGATTTTCCATCCCCAATCATTCTGACTATTTATCTTAGTTACAGTTTTTAGGGTCACATTAACTTAATAGTTTTCATGGGCTGGCTAATAACCTGTTTAATACTTATGGACTCTCTGTCTGGTTTCATAATTTTCATGGGATCATTAAGAACCTATTGGCCCATGCCAATAACTTAACTATTTCATGGGTCCTCCCGGAACCTATTGGTAACTCCAAGAACTTGCTTTTTATCCTAGTTTTCATGGGTTGGCTAGGAACCTATTGACTTCTGTAAATAACTGAATCCAGATTTAGCTTTCGTGGGTTCACTACAAACCTATTGGCCCCTGCCAATAACTCTTCTATTCATAGTTTTCATGGGTTTAATATGAACCAATTGACTTCTGCCAATAACTATCCTATACATTACTATGAACCTATCTACCTGACAATTTCTTTAATCAATATTTAAGAATCCTACATTTTGGTCTATCTGACCTCCTGGGTGCAATTCTACTCATTTATGAGTTAATTCAATTTATATTCACTACTGGGTCAACCTAGCCGGTTATTTTTCCCTTTCCTAAAATACAGTTATGGGTCCATTATAATGTGAATATATATGTATGTATGTATGTATGTATGTATGTATGTATGAAGAAGTAAACATAATAATACCAACATTTGTGGTCTAATATCCTTGAAATCATTAAATATAAAACATGGTTAATCCCTTTAACCTTTTATTTTAGCAAAGGAAAACTTCATCAAAAAACTTCAATTTAAAAGCTCTTTTACAATGCCATGAGGTTAACTTAAAAAATTGAGATTGGTTTCTTTATTTTGAAAACTAAGGCTTTCGAAACCTTTAATCTTTATTTTCAAAACCATTGGGAAAACTTCCTTTTGAAAGCATTCAAATCTTCTTTTCAAAACACTAGGCACTTGCCTTTCGAAACACTTTAAAACCTTTATTTCAAAACCTTTCAAATGTATTAAATTATTACCATTCAATTCAGAAGCTTTACTTCGAAACTATTTGAAAGTACCCTTTTCGAAAACATTGGGTTCGTCTTTAAAATAATTTTTGGGTCATAGTGAATATATACGTAGTATCCCTTTTGAAACCATTGATCTTTATATAAAATTATTTAGGGAAAAGTTGATGGCTTTGGAACCATCCTTTCAAAAGCTCAAATCATTTAAGTAAAGCATTGAAGGATAGCATCGAAGCTCCCTTTCGAAGCCATCGCCTTCGAAACTTTTGAACCCTTTTGAAGGCGTTTAGGAAGTAGCTTAATATAGTTTAAAAGCAATAGTCACCTTTCGAAAGCATTGATGACTTCAATACCTTTCAAAGACGTAAGATTGGCAGTAAGGTCTCGACCCAGTCGAAACCACCTTTTACGAAAGCATTGATTTACAAACAAGGAACTCATTCGAAAGCTCCACTTCGATAAAAGGATGACAACAAATTTGAAAGCAAAGGTTTCAACTTGGTCAAAAGCGTTCTTTTGAAAACAAGGCATGCGCCTATCTTTGGAAAACGAAATAAAGGTTTCGACCCCATCGAAAGCAATAGTTTCGATACCATGTCTTATGCTTTTCTCCAATCCACTACGTACCATCATTGTGATACCTTGTTTATTGGTTTCGGCTTTGATAGGTTTCGACTTGGTTGAAGGAGGAAGCATAGGGTCGAAAGGTGCTTTTGAAAGAGGTGGAACCCACTTTTCTGGGAAAAGACCGATTTAATGCCAATTAGAGCAAATACTTTATATCTAACCTTCCTAGATCTAAACGTTTGATCGGTTGCCATAACTATTCAATTTCTTTACAAAAATAATTATTGAAATTTTTTAGATCTAAACATGGATTAATTTAACAAATAAGCTTTTCCATTAAGTGAAACCAATAAAACAATTAAATCCTTCATCTAAAATAATTTTATTTTCATATTAAATTACTTACGAAAAATCTTCAAAAATTACAGAAATTCACCTTTAATATGTTATCAAACACATAAAAATTTCAGACCCAAATTCTTCATGAAATAACAGAACTTAATTTCTATACCTAATTATTTGCATTTTCCTTTGGAAATTCATGATAAATCTTCCATGGCTTGGAAAATTATAACAATTAAAACCCATTTCTAAAACCATGTTTTCCATAACATAAAATTTTCTCGTGGTATACAAAAATCATTATAGTCAGTTTTACCCTTAAAACCATGTAAAATAGTTATCAAATTATTTTGTTTGAATCCAACATGTGCAAATCCAAGCATATCATCAGTCAAAAATCATCATAATAATGGATTTAATCTTAAACCCAAAAACAAATGATCATAAAACAAAATAGAGACGATCTAGATTATTATTCACCTTGGTTATGATAAGAAATTTAAGATTTGATGGAGATTAATTTCCCTTGCTTAAATCCTTAGCTTTGATTTAATTTTCTCCTCTTTTCTTCCTTAGTATTGGCTGGCTGTTCTTTTCATTACGTTTTTGTGAAATGAAAAACGAACATAAATGGATGGTAAAGCCGTGAATATATAAGGGTGCGACTATTTCTTATTATACCCTTATTTTAGTTAATTAACATATAAGCCATTGTTAAGCCCATTTTTTATTTAAGTATGGCTCTTGATTATTTATTCAATTCTCAATCCCTTTATCACCCTAATGTTTACATTATTCTATTTAATATGCCTAATTAAATCTCCTGAATAATGTTATCAAAATTAAGGGTGTTATAGGCTTCCCTCCTTAAAGAATTTTGTCCTCGAAATTCCGTAAGGACTAAATACTGAACATAACAATCATCTGTAATAACTCCTACCAACCATACTAGCCTACCCGACTAGCAACTATCTATATAAATCTAATACAGACATACCTTCAAAGTAGATCAGAATACGTATCTCTAATCCTGTCATCTGTCTCCCAAGTGCACTCCTTCTCATTATTGCTCCACTAAACTTTCACCAACTTGACTGTCTTGTTCCTCAATCTTTTCTCATCTCTCGCTACAACCCGAACCGGCTGTCCAACAGAAGTTAAATTAAGCTTTACTATCAAATCTTCCAAACTTGTCGGAGGAATATTAGTCTCTGGATCATGCACCTTCGTGTGAAGATGAGATACATGAAATACATTATGGTCTCCTGCCATACTGCTCGGAAACTCTACTCTGTATGCGAGCTTTCCAATCCTTTCTATAATCTGGAAGGATAAACACATCTCGGTTCTAGTTTCCCCGACTTTCCAAATCATACCACACCCTTCATCGATGGTACCTTAATAAAACCCTTATCTCCAACTAAGAATTGTAGGTCTTTACGCCTCTTGTCTGCATAAATCTTCTGTTTGGACTGAGCTTCCTTTATCCTTTCATGGATTAACTCAATCTTCTATGTCGCCTCTCTAACCAGATCTAGACCTAAGACCAATCTATCTCAAATCTCCAACCAACATGCTGGTAGTTTGCATGGCCTTTCATACAAAGCTTCAAAAGCCACCATTCCTATACTAGTCTGATAAATATTATTATAGGAAAACTCCATTTAGTGTAGGCGTTATTCCCAAGATCCACCAAAGTCCAATCCACAAGCTTTCAACAAATCCTTGATTACTTTATTGACTCTCTCTATCTGCCTATCCATCTAAGGGTGATATGCAGTATTCATCTTAAGCTTGACACCCAACACATCCTATATACTCTTCTAGAATTCACTAGTAAACAAAGCATTTTTGTCACCAACGATACTACTAGGAATCCCAAATAGTCTAACCAGTTTCTTCATGAACAACTTAGCTAAAACATGTGTCGTCCTGGTTGACTTAACTGGAATGAAATGGGCACTCTTGGTCAACTGTCCACTATGAACCATATACTTTCATTTCACGGCCTATTTTACCTTGGCAACTCGTCTACAAAATCCATGGATATCGAATCCCATTTCCAAACTGGAATCTCTAAAGGTTGAAGCAACCCACTCGGCTTCTGATGTTCGACTTTCACGTGTGGATAGTTTGCATACTGCCTAACCTATAAGCCAACATCCTTCTTCGTACCTTTCCAATAGAAGCTCCTCTTCATATCTTGATACATCTTGGTCCCTCCAGGATGAATCGTAGACTTGGACTGATGATATTCCTCAATAACTTCTTTCCTCAAGTCCTCAATATTTGGAAAACACAATCATCCCTTCTTTCTCAACCATCCTCTCTGGTCCAGACTAAAATCCTTTAGATCATCGATCTAATTTCTAACCCTAAGCCTTCTAGTCTTATTGGATAATAATGATCCTTCTTCTTCTTAGAAGCAATCCTTTCAATCAATATTGGTTGAACTTCCAAATAGGACAATATGGCGGTGCTCTGACTAGAAATAGCAGTCGATCTTAACTGCACACTACAAGTAGTCAAAGCTTCTAAATCTTTCCATTTTTCCAACATAGCTAACATCACATTTTGATGTCTTCTGCTAAGAGCATATGCTACCTTATTTTCTTTCCCATGGGTATATTCTATACCAACATCATAAGCAGCCAAAAACTCAAACCATCTCTGTTGTCTCATATTCAACTCTTTCTGAGAGAAAAATACCTTAATGACTTATGATCTGTGTATAGCTCAAATCTTTCCCCTAATAGATAATATCTCCAAATCTTCAATGCAAAGATTACCATAGCCAGATCCAAATCATGAATAGGATATCTCATGCGGTCTGAGCTATCGTTAAGCATAGGCAATAACATTACCCTTCTGCATCAGCATAGCTCCTAGTCCAGTCACACATGCATCTATATACACCACCATCCCTTGGTTTTCGTCTGGAACTACTAACACTGGTGCATTATTCAACGAATGCTTTAACTTATGGAATGCTTCCTCAAATTTGTCGGACTAGACAAACTTCACGGCCTTCCTCGTTAACTTAGTAAAATGTGCTGCTATCCATGAGAAATCTTTGATGAATCTCCAGTAATAGCTAGCCAGTCCAAGAAACCTTCTAATCTCGATCATCGTCTCTAGTCTCTTCTGATCATTAACAGCTTCGATCTTATCTGGATCGACTGATAAACCCTTTTCTAAAATCATGTGACCAAGAAACTTAATCTCTTTCTTCCAAAAATGACATTCGAAAAACATCGCTTTCAGCCGATGCTGCCTCAGTGTCTCAAGCACTACTTTAAGGTGATCTTCATGCTATCTTTCATCCCTATAATACATTAAAATGTCATCTATATATACCAATACGAACCAATCCAAATACTCTTAAAAAACTCGGTTCATCAAATCAACGAAGAAAGCAGGTGCATTCATTAACCCGAATGGCATTTCTAACCACTCATACGAAGCATACCTAGTCCTAAATGCTGTCAAATGAATTCTGTCCTCTGCCATCTTAACTGATGGAAGCCTGTCGCCAAATCCAACTAATAAAACACTCTATCTCCACACAACTAATCAAATAGATCATCTATTCTCGACAAGGGATGCTTATTTTTAATTGTCCTTTCGTTCGACTTACGATAGTCGATACACATCCTTAAGAACCCATCTGGTTTCTTCATGAACACCACGGTAGCTCCATAAGGCAAACTGCTTGGTCTTATTCCTTCTAGATCCACTAACTGTACCTTTAATTCCTTCATCTCGGTCGGTGTCATCCTCTTAGGTGGTCTACCCACAGGTTCAGCTCCTGGATCAACATCTATCTGAAACTCAACAGCTCGTTTCGGTGGTAATTCTATAACCTGCTCAAAGACATCTACAAACTCTCTTGCAACTCGAACCTAGATTAACACTTCTCCCACATTCATAGCACTTAACAAAGCACAACTACTCCAGTGAGAATTCTCCATTGAGAATTTGATTCGGTTATGGCTATCAAGGCGTCTTAGTGATATCTCCCTATTCTGGAAAAATATTCCAGCCTCGTACTTACTCAACCAATCCATACCTCGAAATCTACTAAATCAAAAACTTACAAACTGCATGCAAAATTATGACTTAACAAGTCTAATTCTAGCCGGTCACATCTCATCCCAAGAGTTTCATACCCTCCTATTGGATTTGTAACCCTTAAGGAAATAACAAGGTATGTGGGTTCTAAGCATAACCTATAAACAAAATTCTGAGATATAAATGAATGTAATGCATCAGTGTCAAATAGTATTCTAGCCTGTATACTCTAAAACAAAAGTGTACCTTCCATCACTGTCTTTCCTTTTTCAGCTGCAGTTGGTCTAGCAGATGATGGTCCAATAGCAAAAACCTTTCCCTTGTCTACCCCGACTGACCCTGGACACTAATTCTTATAACGTCCAACTTAATCGTAGTTAAAGCACTTCACATTCTTCTTTTCTGTAGCCTTCTTCCCCTTGCCTGACCGACACTCATGAGCATAATGACCTTTCTTGTCACACTTGAAACAAACTAAATCAGCCTTTGTCTTCTTGGAAGCCTCCTGCTTCTGAGCTCCTTCTTCTTAAAGCACCTTCTCTTCTTTTCCTAAAGGCCCTGGGTTTCAACCGGCTTTTCTCTAGCACAAATAGCAAGCATCTCCTCATGTCAGATTGCCATCTTCACAACTACATTACAAGGATCACGGAGATGTGGCAGGGTTGGCCTTGCAATCTCGGGTCTCAATCTCCGAATGAACCTTTTTATTCCTCATGATATCGGTGTCTATAGTAACACACCCGTATCGGGACAATTCATCAAACTTAGTAACATATTCGATTACCGACTTCTCTTCCGGCACCAAATCCATAAACTTTCTCAGCAATGCCGACTTGGAAACTTCGGATAAAAACCTTTATCCAAATCTCCCTCTAAACTCGGCCTAAGTTAACTCTTCCACCAAAACCCCGACAACAATACTATTCCACTAATAAAGTGCACCTCTTGCAACTGCCTAGATGCCTGCCTCCTCTTCTGATCATCATCCAAACCTAAATCAATGAAGATCCTCTCATAACGCAACAACCAATCCTCAACTTCTACAGTATCCTCTGTTCCCATAAACGGTTTTCCACCAAGACCGGTGTAGTCTCTGCTCAGCTTAGCATAATTATTCCCAACTGGAGCCAAATGATTATCTCCTCCTACATTCCTCGAAATACCAGCAGAAACTTATGCTTGCATCATATTGACGAAGAACTGATACATTGCCTCCATATCCACTGGTGGATTTCCAACACCCGTATTGGCATCTGCATTTTGATTAGCATTATCCTGTCGATTGGGGTTCCTCCTGGTGGGTCCAATGTTTCTGTTGGTTGTGGTGCTTCTTCCGTCGAGATTTCCTCTTTCATTTCCTACCTCCATATCTTCTCTCTCATAAATCTACAAATAAGCCTTAGTAAGTTACAAAAGAACGGTCTAAGAGAGAGGGGAATATGTACTTATATATATATATATATAACAAACATAAGGACGTTACTATAGCCTTAACCCAACCTCAGTTGGATTATGTTTTGAAAAATCTTTTAGGTTTAAATTTCTTCTAAGTTTCATAAACCTATGCTCTGATACCAACTCGTAACATCCCTCGCTTGAAGGCCCAAAACTAACGGCTACGGATGCTACAGTCATCCATAGTTATTAATCCTCGACGACCAAATATGGTAATGTTGGATACATTGATATAATAGAAACACATTTACATGAAAAAAATTTAAAATCAACAAACAACTTTCTCATTCCATTTCAAAGCATTTCAAATTCATTACATAATCCTAATATGAGAACCACGTTCAGAGAAAATATAATTATTACAACATACACCAAGAGAAACATATGAAGATGCCCTCTTGGATGATCAGAGTATATAACTAGGCAATTAAACATCTTTGCCTTTACAACAAAACACGATGAAATCAAAATAGGAGAGAACTCTAAATAGCGATCATACCTCCTGCACATCTCTGAAAGCTTATTCGTCTTAAGGAGAACCTGAAAACCTTAACTCTCAAACTACTCAAAATCAATTGAACACCTGAAATTTAAGGGAAAACATAAACTTTGAAATCCTTATATGAATAATAATCTAACATCTCAAACCATTTAGATATCTAGTGAGACCATAGTGTTTAACGGAATGGGGTTTTCCCTTAGTATTATCTTATCCAAAACTTTATAAAACCATATATTATGCTTCTGGATCCACAATGGTTAAAAATACCATTTCAAAATAATAATACGATGATACGCAAAACAAGTAAATAAACTCTAGATTTCCCATCCATATTCATTCTAACTATCTGTCTTAGTTATAGTTTTTAGGGTCACATTAACTTAATAGTTTTCATGGGCTGATTGATAACTTGTTTAATACTTATGGACTCCTTGTTTGATTTCATAGTTTTCATAGGATCACTAAGAACCCATAGGCCCCTGCTAATGACTTTACTATTTCATGGGTCTACCCTGAACCTATTAGTAACTCCAAGAACCCTCTTATCCTAGTTTTCATGGGTTTACTAGGAACCTATTAACTTCTATCAATAACTGAATCTGGATATAGTTTTCATGGGTTCACTACAAATCTATTTCATGGGTTCACTACAAATCTATTGACCTCTGCTAATAACTCTTCTAATTATATTTTTTATGGGTTTAGTATGAACCTATTGGCTTCTCTCAATAACTTTCCTGTACATAGTTTTCATGGGTTTACTATGAACCTGTCTACTTGAGAGCTTCTTTAATCAATATTTAAGCATCCTACATTCTGGTTTATTTGACCTCGTGGATGCAATTCTATTCATTCAGGAGTTAATTCAATTTATATTCACTACTGGGTCAACCTAGCTGGTTATTCTGCCCTTCCCTTAAATACAGTTATGGGTCCATTACAATGTGAATATATATATATATATATATATATATATATATATATATATGAAGAAGTAAACATAATAACACAATAAGACCAACACCTTTGGTCTAATATCCTTAAAATTATTTAATATAAAACATGGTTTATCCCTTCAACCTATTATTTTAGCAAGGAAAGCTTCTTCAAAAAACTTCAATTTCTTTTTGAAAAATAAAAAAATATGAAGTATAAGTGAATATATATTTAAAATCAAGGTATTAATGAATGTCAAAATATACTTTTTAATACCATGAATATATAGAAAACATAAAGCCAAAAGCTTTATCTAAATAAGTTAAAGGTATATATTAAAATATAAAATACTTAAATAACTTGATAAACCAAGCATCAAAATGTTCATGGAATTCAAAATTAGCCTCTTTATCAGTCTCTTGAGTCTGCTCTTAATGCTATGCAGTCTTCTAAATCAATGCCCGTCTAATATCCTGCACTATATACTATATATAACTTGATAAAACATTAGTATATATATTTTATATGATCTCATATAGTTGTTGTCATCAAAACCAATACATAAGGTACCAACAATCTCCCTCTTTTTGAAGATGACAAGCATGTATATAAAATATGATATAACTCCCCCCGATTTGCAAAACTTCCTTTTAATCTATTCCTGGATATTTTATATATTTTTCTCCCTTTGTCATGAATAAAAAATTAACCAAAAACCCCGTCTATCTAGAGTACTATAGGATATAATGTGATATATATATATATATATATATATATATATATATATATATATATATATATATATATTGATAAGTAAAAAGTGATAATACAAACAAATTTTAATAACTAATCCAATCCAAAATATATAGTCAAACCAATCCAAATTCAATAGAATTGAATTCAATCATAAGTCAAACAAATCAGTCCAAACCGATTCTAATCCTAAATAAGTTCATACAAACCTATCATACTTCTTACTCTAGTGTATCCTTTTAATATACAAATTTAAATCAGATCTTATATATATATATATGTTTATATTTAAAAACTGACCAATCAACTTAAGCTTCCTTATCGGAACTGAAAATTGGATCTGCTTTGATAGCATCCCAATCTTCATTGTCTTTGTTGATGACACTATCCGGATTGTTGGTTAGTTTATCTTTGATAAGCGAAAAAATTATCCATCAAATGGCATCAAAATGCTTTTCTTGTTCTTGTCATCAACATTCGACTCAATTCTAAGTGTCTTTTATTTCTAAGGATAAAAGTAAGGATATTTTTGAACAATTGAATGGTTTGTTCAAGATTCTCACACAATTTTTGGTATGGAGAAGTCATTTTTGAGAAGTTAAGTTTATTAGTGAAAAAGGAGAAGAATAAGAGTAGAAATGGTATTTTTTTTTTTGGAGTGAATAGGTTTATATAGGGGTGAAAGTCATTTTGATAAGTTAAATAGACGGTAGTTGTTTTATTTTGAATTTTAATTTTTTTTGCGAATTGCCCATAATATATCGACATATAAGGTGCACACATCATATTTTATAATACGTACTTAATAGCTATATTTTTGTTCTTAGCCTAAACTTTTGAACTTTTATGACTATCCAGAGACTAATAACAACATACAATAGCAAGGAACAAGATTTCATTGATAACCAATGACATGTCCATGAAATTTAAGTATAAACATAAAAATATGGATTAACATTAGAACAAGCCAAATTAAAAGCTAGAAAACCATAAGAAATACTACTAGGAAAAAGTAGATGAAGATGAGGATTTTCTACTATTTTTGCGAATAATCTTTCCTAAGTACTTGTTTGCTTTATTGGAAAGTAAAGTGAATGATTTCTTAAGTTTCTTTTTGCTTATTAAGAAGCTTCTCTTGATTCTTGAAATTTTCAATGGAGGATGGATGAGTTGCCTTTTCGAAACTCTCCAAAGAAGTGTCTTCCTCCTCTTCTTTTTCTTCCTCCTCCACTTCCATTTATCCTCCTTCCTCTTTCTCCTCTCCTATAATTTCACTCTCCTTTTCCCATGCCAATCTTGCCTCCTTCTGCGTAAGAGTTTCATAAGGCTCAAAGATGGGTGAAATGTGCATGTGAGAAATGTTGGCCTTGTCGAAGATTTTTCGAGGAATGGCTACCTTTCCTCTTAGGTCAACACCATAATATGTGAATATTCTAGTGATATAAACATCATGAAAGAGTGTGTTCTCGTGCCTAGAGATATTTTTAGGAAAGAATTCATCCAAAGTGACCTGTGCCCAATTTATGTTGTAATGACCATAAATTGCAAAAAGCGCTTTAAAAACCTACTGAGTTGGGATATTATAATTTTCTATCCTCGGAGTTATGCTTTGTTGGAAAATGAGACCTATAATTCTCGATATAACATGTAAATTCTTGTTCTTAAACTCAAAATCATCATTATCACTTTCATAAATATTGCGAAGTGACTTCACTATTTTGAGTTTCAATTTTAAAAGACGAAAGGTCCATTTCACTAGATTTTCTTCCAAGAATGGGACCTAAATGTTCGTAATTCAAAACAATTTGAGTGCCTTAGACACTACTCCATACTTCACCTTCATTTTCTTTATAAAACTTTCATTTTAAATTAGCATAAAGCATTTTCACTAAGTTTGGAAAACAAACAAAATCATTTTAAGAAGCGGCAACTAAACCGAGAGTTCCATTTTAATTACAAAGATCAAAAAGATCATAAGAAGGAAAATCATCGAATTTAGCAAATCTTTCGAGAGAGACTTTTTTGAAAGAAACATATTCCATATGGGCTTCAATGGCCTCTTTTCATGGAAAAGACAGCCTTTGGTTTTCTTAGAAAGCCTTATGGTTTTAGAGTGTTGCTTAAGGAAGTCATTGATGAATTATTTGAAGAGATAAGAGAGATAATGGATTTTTGAATTTTGAAAATGATAGTGGAATGAATGGATAGAGATAGAGTAATTAAATAGAAGTAAATGGACATGTTCTCTAGTTAATAGATAACTTTTTAGAACATTAATAGACAACTTTTTAGAACATATGGGTTCATGAAAAGATGAAGGAAATTTAAATTTTGAATTTGAAATAAAAATTCAAATTTCTGAATCCATGTGCATATGTTGACATATAGGTAGAGGGTATGTCAACATGTAGCCCATGAATTTCAAAAGTGGAGTTGAATAAATTATTCCTATTTACTTATATATATGTCAAATTATCCTATAATTATTAGTAATCTATATATTTAGTAAATAATTTAAAATTAATTTAAAAATACATATATTTTATATTATTTTTATTCAATATTATATTCTTATTAAAATAATTTTATAAAATTATATATATTCACATATAATTATTATATTCATCCAATGTTGTTATTAATCTAATCCTGTCAAAAGCAACCAAAAATCCAATCAAAGAATTTAAATTTTAAACGTGTCCCTATTTTCGATCCTTCTTTGAACTTCTCTGAATTTAATTGACTATAGATTTGAAGCATGTATTGGAATCTTTCATATTTGGTTCATTATCACTTGAGAAAGTACCTGAATCATCTAATGTGGCAAGATAAGCCCTTCCTCGTTATTTGGATGAATCGGTTTTTTGTGTGATTTTCGGTTTCTCCGGTTATGGAGAGTCTCTTTGCATATGGCCAAACTCATTACAGTTAAAACATCTAACAACATTTCCACTTCCTGGATTTTTGTTATCATTTCTACCGAGTTTATTAATTTTTTTTGTATTTTAGAAAGTTTCTAAAATTTTCGATTATAAAAACAATTTCCTCATCATTATCGTTATCTGAATTCAGATCACCTTCTGTTGCATTGAAAGCGTTGGATTTCTTTTTTGTTGTTTTGCTTTGCTTTCTCTCCGCCCTGCATTTGTGCTTTATATAACATTAAACTACCAATTAACTCTTTAGTTTCTAGAATGCAAATATCATTAACCACTTCAACTGTGTTCTCATTCAAGAGTAAGTGATTGAGGATTTTTTTTTCTAACTTGATCCTCTTTAGAAAAACTTTTACCCAATGCAATTAGTGAATGTACTATATTTGAAATCTATTATACATATCAGAAATGGACTCATTTGGACTCATTTAAAAATTAAGACCGATTAGTTAACACAGAAATTTTGGTCTGTTTGACTTCACTAATGTCCTTATGTGTAATTTGCAGTGTTTTCCATATTTTCCATGTAGACTTAATTACAAATAGACACTCTACTTAATTCATTCTTTTCTAATGAACAAAATAAATATTCATGGCTTTAGAGTTACTTTGTGCAAATGCCTTTTGGTCAGCAGTCCATTGTGGAAATTAGTTTATGGCTCAGTGTACTCATTCTATGTGACATTCCAAATATCCAGATCATTTTACTATAAATAAATTTTCATTCTACATGACCAATGAGAGTAATTGTTGCCATTAAAAGGGGGAGGGTCTAGAGGTAGATTGTCCTTCGATAAAGATATTACTAATAAGTGAACTAACAGTGTTACTAATAGTGTTGTTAGCCATTTAAACTTTTCAAAAATCAATATTATGAATACTTTGAAAATCAATGCTCTGATACCAAGTGATAATTTGTGGAAGTAATGGTCTTAAGGTTAATTTAACACTACAAGGAGGAGAGGTAAATAGTGTTCACTAAATTTTATGAATCTTTTTGAATTCTTTTAAGATTATAGTTTAAACAATGCAATGCAATTTAACAATGATAGATGCAAACATAGATAGACATAAACGCATTAATAGTAATAAGTAAAGAATTGCAGAGATCACCCTAGGATTTTTATACTGGTTTGGAGTTACGCTACATCTAGTCCCATACAACTTCTTATACAGGTTTCTTTTCAAATATCAAAGACTATACAATCTCGATTTCAAGACGACGAGACATGCGATCTAGATTTTTTGAGCTCTGGGTACGCTCACTGGATTTGAATGGGACACCTGTACAACCACTTGGATTCAAATGGGACACCAAGCACACCCGCTTGATTCAAACGGGACACAAGCACACCCATTTGGATTTCAGGGACACCAAGCACATCCTAGAGTATTTGAGTATGATTTGATAGAGTTTACAAAATCAATTTTTTGATCTTGAATAAAAATAATCCTACAACCTCTTGAATAGCGCTTCGATCGTGATTTGAGTGAGAGAGATGAAAAAGAGCAGTAAGTATTAAATAGAGAATCGAATCAATAGAGCATGAATTTGATTCTGATTGGCTTCAAAAAGACCTTGAGTGAAATTTCTTTTAGAAATCAAGAGAGTGAAAGAAGAGAGAAAATATAAGAAAGTAGTGATTAAACATTTGTTGAGAGAACCCCTATTTATAGAGAAACAATAGTCATGTCCATTCGTAAATAGATATGACGAAAAGAAACTTCCGTTCAAAATTTGAATTTTCAAAATCTTGGCTTACATGTCGACATACATAGGAGGACATGTCGATATATCCCTTTGTATTTTGAAAAACATACTTATAAAAATTGTTCTGAAAATATTAAGCTTTATAAAATATTTTGATACTTTGTAAGATCATTTAAGCATTATTTATGCATGTTTGCGCCAAAATTGGTCACAAACCCCGATGAATGTGAAAGCACCAGTGTTGGAATATAAATCAGTAATATCCAAACACAAATCACAGATCTTAAATAGCAGAATAATAAATGTAAACAAGAACACACGATTTATAGTGGTTCGGCTATCTCTGGCCTACGTCCACTTCAAAGGTTTTTCCTTTTATTGATGTTCTTCGCTGATTACAATCGATTACAGCGGATTACAATGAATTGTAGTTCTGAAATTCAAGTACAACGGTGGTTGTTGTGTGCAAAGTAGAGCCTTGGTGGAGTCTTGATGTTTCAGAGTCTTGATTTTTGCCAAAGAGAATCCCATCCCTTTTTTGAATGACCTGGGGCTCTATTTATAGGCGTAGGAGGCTGATATTTCTCCTAAAAATCAGGTAGACCACTTCCAGCACGTGAGGGGGCCCACATGGCCGATACCTGGAGATCCGGGCCCATATTGGGATCGATTCGACCCTAGGTTCGAATCGATCAAGAAATCGTCCAATCATGGTGAAATTTGGTGTGGAAATTCTTCAACATGTAGATGAACTCCTGTAAAAATTTCATGAGATTTGGTTCAGTGGATTGGAAGTTATGATCGGTTCGAAATTGGCGTGTTCGGCTTTCTGTTTGGTTCGAACCGATGCTACGGTCTTGTTCGAATCGATCTGTTTGATTCGAGTACCTCGAATTGATCCAAGGGGTGACGTGGCGCGCCTTCTTCGGTTCGAGCCAAGCTTTTCGCCGAGTTGAACGAGTCGAGTCCGAGTTCTCTGCCGAGTTTGCTGGATGGCTTCGTGGTTGGATTCGAGATTCGTCTTCGAATCGATGGAATGTCATTTGTTCGAATCGATCCAAACGCGTCACATTGGATCGATTCGAAGCTGTCTTAACACGTTGGATTCGAAGATAGCATGGGGCGAGGTGAATTTGATGGATTCGAAGCAAGGCTCAGTCCATGGATTCGAAGTCAGGTCGTGGATGGATTCGGAGGAAGGCTATCTGGGGGTTTACTTGATGGAGTCGAAGCGAGGGCATTTCTCATGGATCCGAGGCAACGACAACTCCATGGATACGAACTCCATTACCTGGAGGGATTTGAAGAGAGGACATCGTGATGGAGTCGAAGTCAATGGTGTTAAAGCGGGATGGAGTCGAGCCGATGGATGCGAAGTCCATCGATTCGAACTAGGGGGTGTCTCATCGTTTCGAACTGAGTATTATCTGTTTCTATCAAATTGAATCCATCATAACTTGGACATACTAACTCGGATTGACTTGAAATTTGAAATGCGGACTTCTATGATCTTTCTCGCCACATCCTATCAATCGTGGCTCAATCCGGACTCGGACAAAATTCAGCGATATCCATAGTGAACCTGCAACGTACAATCGATATTAATGATTAATAATTATTAATTCTTGGTAAATTTTGGGTTTCTCAGTTTTGGCAAAAAGTGGGATAACACTTTGCCCCCCAAAATATGCCTTTTTGTAAAAGGTATGTTTTGAACAATCTTATATCAAGTGCAAGGAATTCATGTTTCATTCATAGCTGTGGTATTATCAATCAAGTTTGTGGCTGTTCGAAGCCAAATCAATATTCGTTCTTTCCGTAGAAGTTGAGAATGAAGTTTCGTAGTCTCTCCGGACTATTACTGGCTGCTCTAAACCCTTACTAAGTCCGTTCAAGACTTAGTGATTGAATAGAAAGATCATATCGCTCTCTGGCGTTGCCTTCTATCCCTTGCACTCTGGTCCCGTCAGGACGTATAGCGATATCATGGTCGTTATTGACCGATCATAGCCTCTCCGGGCTCTTGCTGGATCCCATCCTGTCACTCTCCGGTGAAGGGGAAACAGCGCTTAAGTGAGTCGATCCTGTCGCTCTCCGGCGAAGCAACTCACTTCTTGCACTCCGGTTCAGTGTCTCTGAACATTTAGCGATGTCTTGGTCGTTCAAGACCGATCATAGCCTCTCCGGGCTCTTGCTGGATCCCATCCTGTCACTCTCCGGTGAAGGGGAAACAGCGCTTAAGTGAGTCGATCCTGTCGCTCTCCGGCGAAGCAACTCACTTCTTGCACTCCGGACCCCATCTCTCTCTGGGTAGGGTCATAAAGCGATCATGTTTATATTGGTATTTAGTGTTCATCCTTTGACTCTCCGGTCAAAAGGTTTATTTCAAGAAGTTCTAATTTATCTGTTTAATATTCAAGTTCTAGATGTTCAATCTCAAACATCAGAGAAGAAAAAACTAAACATTGCCTCTCCGGGCATATCGGTTTATCTCCATCTCAGAGCATGCCTAGGGATCTCTCCGGTTCCCGTACATGTGTAAGTGGAGTAACCGTTTATTCTGAAAATAAATCTAAATAAAATTATTTGACCGAACTCCAAATCCTGGACTTGGCCCTTGCCATCTTCAATCAGTTGATGACGAGTCGTGATCCCGATCTAGGATCATTCCTGTTAGGTGGAGGCGGTAGTTGTTCAAGCCTTGTCGCTGCTGTCCGTTCTCTGACAAATTGCGGCAATCTACCACTCCTGGCATGTTCTTCCACCTCATCCTTTAGGTGACGGCATTCATCTGTAGTGTGCCCATCCAGCTCATGGAATAGGCAATATTTTCCAGTCCTGCGCTCCCGCTCAGTGGGATCCCTTATAGGTGGCTTTCGATAGGGGAGTTGCCCCTTAGTTTCAGTGTAGATTCTTTCTAGGCCTGCAGTCAGATCGGTGTACTGCCTGAATCATGGTTCTCGGAATTTCTTCCGTTTATCAGGACCATCGTGTCTGTCATCCTGTTTCCTCTTTCCCTTGTCTGCTCCGGACTGTTCTCTGGAGGTTCCTACGCTTTGTGTGGTATTTATTTCACGACTCTCGGCTCGTGACTCTTCTAACCGAATGAACTTTTCAGCTTTATGAAAGAACTCTCCAAGATCTTGCGGTGGATCTTTAGTTAGAGAATCCTTAAATTTGGTGCCTTCCGCGACTCCTGCCACCGCCGCCATTAAAATCATTGATGGATCCGGGCGATCTACAGAAGTCACTGTCACATTGAATCTTAACAGAAAATCTTTTATGGACTCTCCGGTCCTCTGCTTGATTGATGCTAAGGTCATCACACTCTTGGGTCGCGTCACGTGGACCCTAAACTGTCTCATGAAGCAATCTACAAGCTCGCTCCATGTTCCGATTGATCCAGTCTCTAGTTGTCTGAACCATAATGAAGCTAAATCTGTCAAATATAGAGGGAAGCATCGTGCCATCACTTCCTCGGATGCCCCCAGCACTTCCATGTGCCTAATATATCTTGTAATATGCATGGTCGGGTCTGATCTCCCGTCATATGGTTCTAGCGCTGGTAGTTTGAACTTTGGAGGGTTCCTTGCGTTTCGGATGTTTAGAGTGAATGGACTCCGACTAACTTCTTCTAGGCCTCCGCTAGGCAATCCTCCTCTCATGATTCGTCGCATTAGGCCTATCATTCTCTCATCTCCGTTTAGGGGTTGGCCCTTCGTCAGATTCCTGTCCTGCCCCCCGAGCCTTGAAGGGAATTCTGGTATGTATTCTTCTGGTGGCTCGTTAGCATAGGCATTGGCTCCAGTCTGTTGAGCTCCGTCTGTTGGTCTTCCAGTATCGGACCCTGAGGGTCTGCCCCCAAGGCCTTGCTGACCACCTTCAATTCCCGTATTCTGGCCTTGAGCCTGCCCTTCGTTAGCTTCTGCAATCCTGATTCCTTGTCCCGCACTCGTAGCTGTTGTAGTCGGTCCAAGGTTTTGCATGTTCGCTGTCCTCATTTGCTCGAGGAAATTTTGCAACATCTCCTGTTGGGTTTTCATCATGCTCTCGCGTAGTGAATTAGCCATAGCTTCCATCTCATCTCTGGTGATATAGACGGGAGCTTGTCCTTCTCTTGATCCGAAGGATGCTTCTTGGCTTCCTCCTTGTTGGCTCCTATCAACCATTTGTCTTGTTTGTCGAGTCATTGTCTCTGAATTGGAAGTCTTCGAACTCTGAATGTAACGGGTGCTAGTCGTTCTCAGTGAAAGCCCCAAAGTGTTTGCGCCAAAATTGGTCACAAACCCCGATGAATGTGAAAGCACCAGTGTTGGAATATAAATCAGTAATATCCAAACACAAATCACAGATCTTAAGTAGCAGAATAATAAATGTAAACAAGAACACACGATTTATAGTGGTTCGGCTATCTCTGGCCTACGTCCACTTCAAAGGTTTTTCCTTTTATTGATGTTCTTTGCTGATTACAATCGATTACAGCGGATTACAATGAATTGTAGTTCTGAAATTCAAGTACAACGGTGGTTGTTGTGTGCAAAGTAGAGCCTTGGTGGAGTCTTGATGTTTCAGAGTCTTGATTTTTGCCAAAGAGAATCCCATCCCTTTTTTGAATGACCTGGGGCTCTATTTATAGGCGTAGGAGGCTGATATTTCTCCTAAAAATCAGGTAGACCACTTCCAGCACGTGAGGGGGCCCACATGGCCGATACCTGGAGATCCGGGCCCATATTGGGATCGATTCGACCCTAGGTTCGAATCGATCAAGAAATCGTCCAATCATGGTAAAATTTGGTGTGGACATTCTTCAACATGTAGATGAACTCCTGTAAAAATTTCATGGGATTTGGATCAGTGGATTGGAAGTTATGATCGGTTCGAAATTGGCGTGTTCGGCTTTCTGTTTGGTTCGAACCGATGCTACGGTCTTGTTCGAATCGATCTGTTTGATTCGAGTACCTCGAATTGATCCAAGGGGTGACGTGGCGCGCCTTCTTCGGTTCGAGCCAAGCTTTTCGCCGAGTTGAACGAGTCGAGTCCGAGTTCTCTGCCGAGTTTGCTGGATGGCTTCGTGGTTGGATTCGAGATTCATCTTCGAATCGATGGAATGTCATTTGTTCGAATCGATCCAAACGCGTCACCTTGGATCGATTCGAAGCTGTCTTAACACGTTGGATTCGAAGATAGCATGGGGCGAGGTGACTTTGATGGATTCGAAGCAAGGCTCAGTCCATGGATTCGAAGTCAGGTCGTGGATGGATTCGGAGCAAGGCTATCTGGGGGTTTACTTGATGGAGTTGAAGCGAGGGCATTTCTCATGGATCCGAGGCAACGACAACTCCATGGATACGAACTCCATTACCTGGAGGGATTCGAAGAGAGGACATCGTGATGGAGTCGAAGTCAATGGTGTTTAAGCGGGATAGAGTCGAACCGATGGATGCGAAGTCCATCGATTCGAACTAGGGGGTGTCTCATCGTTTCGAACTGAGTATTCTCTGTTTCTATCAAATTGAATCCATCATAACTTAGACATACGAACTCGGATTGACTTGAAATTTGAAATGCGGACTTTTATGATCTTTCTCGCCACATCCTATCAATCGTGGCTCAATCCGGACTCGGACAAAATTCAGCGATATCCATAGTGAACCTGCAACGTACAATCGATATTAATGATTAATAATTATTAATTCTTGGTAAATTTTGGGTTTCTCAGTTTTGGCAAAAAGTGGGATAACAATGCATGTTTTAATCATAACATAACTTAAGAAAACTTTATTAAGTTATTTTTGAAAAAATTTAATATATAAATGATTTAAACATGAATTTATTTTTGCAAAATAAAAAATAAAAATAAAGTATAAGTGAATATATATTTAAAATCAAAGTATTAATGAATGTCATAATATTCTTTTAATTCCATGAACATTTAAAAAACATAAAACCAAAAGGTATATTTGAGTAAATTAAAGGTATGTATTAAAATACAAAATACTTAAAAAATTACTATAATAATCTTGTAAACGAATAATCAAAAAGTTAGTAATCATTTGAAAGCTATTTTGAAAAGATGTTTGAAAATCATTTTGAAAAATAGGGATTCTTAAAAAAAAAATTAAAAAACAAGGATTCTTGAAAATTATTTTTGAAAACAGGATATTTGAAAATCATTAAAATCGGAGAATAGATAAAAGAAAAACTTTCTGAAAAAAATAAAGAGAGATCAAAGAAGTGCTACTAGGAGTTGAACAAAATAATCTATGACTTTATAACTTATCTTGATATCTTGAATCTTTAAACGCATAGGTCTTTAATCTCTTACTTTTGAAGATCTCTATATCGGCCTCATTATCAGTCTCTTGAGTCTTTGATACTGTACAGTCTTCTTAATCAACACATGTCTAACATCGTACACTATATACTGTATATAACTTGATAAAACATTAGTGTCTATATTTGATATGATCTCATATGGTTGTTGTCATTAAAACCAATACCTAAGGTACTAGCAAGCCTCTTATTCCCTTTCGTTGATACATCCAGCACCTATGATCAACAAAATAATTGATCATTTTTTTCTATTTCAAAAATATGATAGAAATTCATAAATTTATTAATCATTTTATGGATTGACATTTTACTTTTAAATTTATTTATACATTTTAATGTTTTATAAATTATATAATATGTGATCATTATACACTAATTTATTTGTATTTTAATGTTTTATTAAATATATAATATATGATTCTTTTAACTTTTTATAAAATCTATATATTTTCAATCTTAATAAATTATAAATATAATAATATATTTTCACTTTATTATTTTCTACTTTGATGGTTGGCCATCCTACTATCCAGTATAAACACAATAATAATTACATTTCGCAAACCACTTCATTTAAACAATTCGACAAAATTTTAACAGCACTTGCCCTTTGTTCCCTGTATCGTACACAAATGCATCTATACATGGAACAAAAAGGAAGTGCTATCGAAATTTTGTGAATCGTTTAAGATGAAATAACTTCCGAAATGTAATTACTTTGTTGTGTTTGTTACTTGTCCAATACATGGAAAAATTCGAGAAATATGGTATTAGATGAATATTGATGTCCATTTTGTAATAAAAATGAATATTTATGTAACGATCATATACGATACTTGTAAGATGGGGCCAAAAACTCTTTAAGGGATTAAAAAAAATTAAAGTATATACACACTTATTTATTTACGTTACCATTATACATTTAATATTTTATTAGTTATATAATATTTTAGCATTATACATGAATTTTGTTCATATTTTAATGTTTTATTAATTATATAATAGATTATTATTTTTTTGCTTTTTTATAAGATATTATATAGTTTTAATTTTTACAAATTATGAATATAATATTATATGAAAAACAAATAAAGTACATTATACACTACTTTTTTTGATATTAGCATTATACACACTAATTCATTATATGAATTCATAACAACTGAAAAGTAAATAACAATTATTTTTTTTAAGATTTAGCTAAGATAACTTGAAATTATGCACTAATTTGTTTATTTTACCATATATCACATACATGTAAACATGATTTAAATATAATTAAGGGTATGAACTAATTATGGATTTAAATAAGTTAATTTTGTCGACATTTTAACTAACGCATATGCTAATTAACACTAAATTATGTTACACTAATAAGCACATACATTAATTAATCCAAATTAGCCCTAATTATACTTTAATTTTTGGATTCAAACACTAATAACCATAATTATCATATCTCAATCAACGAATATACAATTGTAAACAATCAACGGGCTATTATCAACAAATACAGCTATAAATTAACACTAATTCTACCATAATTAAAATTAATTATTTTCGGGGAATATTTTGATTTTTATTGAACTAAACGTATAGATGGTTAGAGAATGCAAGTTGGTGAAGATTTCGACGGATAGGGATGGGGTGTAGTGACCGATGATGGTGGTGGTTGAATTAGGGGGAGAATTTAGTTTTTAGGGGAAGAAGAAGACAATGAAGCTGTTTTGGCCCTGGTTATTATATAATCGTGATTTTCCGATGGCTTTTGATTGTAGTGGACGACTATTATTAGCAATGGTTTTCGACGACAAATTTATATATTTAATTAAATTTCCCCCCTTTTTAAAATAAATTTAGTGTAAATTAGTTCCTTAGAAAAATTTAATTTGTTGTAAAAATTAAATAGTTTATATTAGTTATCAATGGACATGAAATCAA
This sequence comes from Allium cepa, assembly GCA_030765085.1. Taxonomy (NCBI): domain Eukaryota; kingdom Viridiplantae; phylum Streptophyta; class Magnoliopsida; order Asparagales; family Amaryllidaceae; genus Allium; species Allium cepa. The sequence continues at coordinate 381,641,634 of CM060929.1, read as the reverse complement.
TATTAATGATTACAACCTCTTACTGGTCATTTCAAATCAATTTATACTTTTTTTCTTTATATTTACACAATGGTTAATATATATATATATATATATATATATATATATTAACCTATTATGTATCAAAAATTTCACCTAAGTTGTATATATGATGGTTGAAAGTTGCATAAAATGATTGTTTATCTTCGATTTTCAATAAAGATAAATATCGAATGTAATTATACAACAAACGACGGCACTAATTAAATTAATCATATACCATCATAAATTTGAATAATTGAATAAAACTATCCATTTCTATTTTTAGGATTTAAATTTGTATTTTTAAACAAATATCATACTTATATAACTAATATATTATGATAATTCAATATATTTATCAAATAAAATAACCAGCCAAAGGAAGTTGTCAAAAAATCAACGACGGAGTTGTCAATGTCCGTTGGAAACCTCCACCAGAAATAGCCCCTAATCTAGTAGTGGATATATTGGTGATTATGGTTATGTGTCTTTGGTTGACTGTCTATTATTGGTTGCAGTACTCCCGGATGTAATTTTAATTAATTATGTATTTAAAGGTTAATGTAATTAATTAAAATAAAATGGGTAAAACTATGTAATAAAGAGGGAAATAAGATAAATAAATGATATATGTAATTATTTATAAGTTTCAGGTGATGTTTGTAAATAACAATGGTTGAATGAAATAAAATGAAATTAATGGAACAAATTTAGTAGGGTTATTATTTATGAATTTTTGGGGAAATTCGTTAACAATCGCGGAAAATAGATTTAAACTGTATTTCAAATGTTTATCATTATTATTTAATGAAGTGAGATTTTATAAATAATAATAGACTTTTTGGAAAATTGCTGTGTTTTGAGTAAATGACAAAAAGGTTGATTTTATAGCGTCTACAGTATGAAATATTATTATTATTATTATTAAAGTAATAAAATAGAGGGCATTTTCTGAATAATAACAATTATTTATTTTTCCAAAAAGCTTGGATATAATAATTACTTGTTTGAGATAAATAGTAAGTTTGTGAACTATTACGATGGCTTTAAATATATTATTATGATTGACATAAAATAATAATATTACTACTTTGAAAAGTAATTTGATGTAAAAAGCTATTTTTAACATAAAAATATAGTGTTTTGAAGTTTTAGAGAAATAAAAGTATAGTAAAGGGAACCTGAAGTATATTACTATTTTAGAAGAATTATTATTATTTTTGGGATGAATATATAAAGATGACTTTATAACGAAAATAATAATATGATTATATACTTAAGAGAATATTGGGTGAAAATAATATTATTTGGATGGTTGTTGAATGTGTGATTAGTTTTTTGTTGTAATTATCACATATGTTTGATGTTTGATGACGATATCGCATTAAAGAGTGTGGTATTTTACCATTATTTATACTAGATGATGGGTAGTTAATTATAGTTATTTGATGATAGGTTTGGTGATTGATTAGATTAGTACAGTTTGGTAATATTAATGGTTGTGTTACCACTGTGGGATGATTAGTATACGTTGGATGATTTATACTTACATTAATGATGCATTATTATAGAGTTGGTAATTAATAATTGTTTGCATCCAAAATTCATACAAACAGCTAGTAGAGAGTTTATAGAGAAATAAATGAAGAATATAAAATAAAAATAGGGGAAACAAGCAACTAAAACAATAAGAAACTAGCAATTCATAGTGGTTTGGTGTTGTTTGCCTACGTCCACTTTGAATGGATAGCTTTATTAATTACTTTGTAAATTGAATACAATAGGGATCAGATGAAAATCTTTAGTTACAATAGAGTACAAAGCAATAAGCACCATCCAAGTCTTGAGAATGAATAACCAAGCCTGTATTTATAGAGGAAGATTATGAAATATCTCCCTGAAAATTCAGCAGAAGGATCTCCAAAACCATATGGACCCATAAGAGGAATCACATAACCCGAATCCAAAGGAATAGGGATCGGTGCCGATCCTATTTTTTGGGGAATTTGGGGGTGTGATCCCTATGAGAGCTTTTTCATGTTATAATATGTTTAGCATTCAAGTTTCATGCGAATTGGATTAGTAGAACTTGAGTTATTGCTCGATCTTTGCCGCAATGTGAGTTGTTTCCTGATTCTAGCTGATCCCTATTAAGGAAAGATGGCCGATCCCTTTTTCCTAATCCTTTTGAGATGTGACCCTTAGGGTAGGCTCCCTAGGATCCTACATTTTGTTCCTAAAGTTTCATATGCATTGGGCTTATGGACCTTGAGATATTAGTTATTTTCCATTGAATTGCACTTATTTGGCTGAATTAGACAAATCCTTATCAGTGAGAGGGATTATAGTCAATCCCTTTTCCATATCGAATTATATTCCATACTTTAAACATTCTGCATTGCATATCTCTCAATTCCGTTCGATCACGGCATCATATTACCATCTTTACTTGACTTCTGGATCACATAATCAATGTTGTGGACATACTGGCCTTGATGCAGTCGAGTCTAACTTGTCCAACCAGTTCAGATATAGCCGGTTCAAAATGCCAGATAGCACTTGCCCTCCAAAGTACATCTTGTGCTAAACATGATGTTTTTTAACCGAAGCAAGTTAGAGTCATCGATAAGAAATCCATTCAGTTTTTCAAATAGTATCTATCCTTCCTCGAATTATTTTCCCAAAATATCGTATCTCTCTTTGATCATTACGACGCTTGGTCGATTTTCAGTAGTATAAATTCAGGATTATATTCTCATCACTTGATATCTATATCTGGTTCTACAAATTTAGTAAGCATTGGCTATTTGATCCAGTCTAGAACTTGAAAGCTTCTGGTTTGAATTCAATTTCTATCGATTTCAAAAATTAAACTTTAGAATATTCATGTGCACGTTCTGGAAATTAGATGCAATTTCATTGCATTTTACAAGTATATACTTCATATAATTCTCATGTCCATGTTTGCATGAATGATCCCTTCTCTCTCTTTTTCTTGTGTACATAAGGCTGATACCTTCTTTTTTCTTTTTTGTTTTAATAGGAATCAAGATTTTTATAACCAATCCCTTTTTCCTTTATGTATATAGGGATCAACATTCTTTTTGGTCGATCCCCTTTTTTTTTTAATGTGCATGTTGACAGGGATCAAATGGATCCCTTGGGTAGGGATCGTACCTGATCCCTCTCAACATTGGAGACTGCACGTTTTTAGCTTTGTGAAGAAACTAAGGCAGGCTGACTCCTCAAGCTTCATATATAAACTAACTTTTCCTTCTCTAATCTTCAATTTACTTCATTTTGTTTACTTTTACTTTCTTTAATATCGAACTCTATTTATCCTACCTTAGAACCGAACCCTTACTTTACTCATCTTCCTCACTTTTGAACCAAAACCCTCGCAACCTAACATACTCCTATAAATCCGATCTCTCTTCCCTTTAACTTGATCCTCTCCGAACCAATCACCATCACTGCTGTTCTCTCCATTTATCATTGGTAATGCATATATGTGTGTGTATATATATATATGTTGGTTTATAGTTTGCATATGGCTTTAATTTATGATGAGATAAAGGGTTTCCTTTACGTTAACCATGGGTTAAGTTTGGGGGAGACGAGATGGACAATGGCGATACAGGGTTCAGTGAGGTAGTAGAGGAGGAGAGGGAAAAGAACGAAGAAAATGGAGGGATCATTCATGATGGAGTATGGTGGAGAGGAGTATGTATTTAGTGTGCTGCTTAAGAGATCGGCATAAAGATTTAAGGAAGGCATGGGGATGACTAGGTATAGGGGTCAGTTCATAAATAGGATCGATGGCAGTGTGCTTAAGGAAGGATCGGTTATGGGTACATCGAGAGAGGTCGGTACTGATAAGATAAAAGGGTCGGTACAAATAGGGATCGACTATTCATTTCATAAGAGGGGCCATTTGTTTGGTTAAGTGAAGGGATCGACTATGGGTACTTAGCTTATTCTAATCTTTTTGAATTGAACTTTAACATTTGGGTAATCCAACCCAAATTCACTTGCACGAACAATCAAAACCAATCCCATTTTAACGAACTTGAGCATACGACGATAACGAACAACAGGACTTACTTCCAACTTTTAATTCAAGATCTAACAACTAAACTACCGGGACTTAGAATATGGACTACAACTTAACATATAGACTTTAATAATGGACTTCACACTTCGGTATGCCGATGGCCGATCCCAAAGCTTGCACAACCTATCAATTCAAATGCCAATTGAGACAGTCAGCAATGACAATCACTCTGGTTGGAATATACCGGGACTTAGAATATGGACTAAAACTTAACATATAGACTTTAATAATGGACTTCACACTTCGGTATGTCGATGGTTGATCCTAAAGCTTACACAACCGATCAATTCAAATGCCCATTGAGACGGTCAGCAATGACGACCACTCTGGTCGGAATCCAACAACTGGTCGCTTACTTTTGCTTTTACTTTTGAACTGTTTATCTTTGCACTGCACAACACGGCACCACATTAATTTACAATTAGCGTAAGGGGACAAGTAAAATTTTCTAATCTCGATTATCTACCGAGTTTAGTTGATATAGGCTCCAGATGTTCAGAAAGTTTCGCCGTAATGCCTTCTGGACAACCTTCACAATACAACAATCTCGAAGCCAAGTCAAGTTCTGCAACTTCTTCCGGCAGACTTTTCCTTGATCGTCAAATTAAGCAACTAGAGGTTTCCGACCCCTTAACCGACCTTTCCACTAATGTTCCTGCCCTTTCGGTGGGAGATATAAGTTTTTCCTCTAATGATATAGTGGGTGTTATATTTCTAGATAACCCAACGGATTCCAAAGCCTCCAGATTGGCGACGCCGCTTTTCGTAGACCATGCCCTAAACATGGGATTCCATTTGGAGGTGTCCCAGTCCCTTCAGTGAGTGATAGGGCTCATTTTCCTCCGGAGGGATGTATGATATGCAATAAATCATGTGCTGGGCTGGATGTGTGCCACCTTTTAACTCGTTTATTTGAGAGATTCTAAATTATCTAGGAATAACTCCTGCTCGGCTGAATCCGAACAACAATGTTTTTCTTCATGGAATTTTCTTGCTATTTATGGATGTTTTGTTCCGCCATCTATCTCCTCAGGACATCGAGTTTATTTACAATTTCAAACGACAGACATGGAGCCTTTCTTACACTTTCCTCGAGCCTTCCCAACTGTTAAGTTCTAACTGGCACTTCAAACAAGCTTAACATTTTAAAAAATGAGTTGTTCCACGCTCGCTGTCCGCCTGGCTTTGCGAGGCGATGGTTGAAAGGACATAAGTGTTGTCTCCAGTTTATTCTCAAATTCTTTAGTCCAAGTCGTATTATGAACTAACTAATACTTTAAAAAATTTCAAGTGTCCATTCGCATCTAGAAGGAGATAGTTTCTCAAGGGCAGTTTCTGCAATTCATGTCACCCCAGTTGAGGACAAGGCTATTGGATCCCTTGTAACCGATGAATGGTTATCTCCGTTTGGGTTGTTAGAAGAAGTTTGCAACATCGGGATTCCAGTAAGTGTCGCACCACCAAGAAAGGTGGCGGAACAAGAAGGCAACACCAATAGTATTATTGTGCCCCTAGTCGAGGAGGCTTAGGATGACACCGAAGATGGTGTAATTAGAGGTGGTGAAGCCAACAAGCCTAGCAATGCTTGATGCTGGTCTAGGTAATGCGCTTGTCGTCGAACCATTACAAGGTGCACAATCTCACATGCCCACAAGAATAGGATAAAATCTCGGTTATAAACTCCATATGAAAAAACCGCTAAAGATCTCGAGTTTATAATCACCTCTGTTGAAAAAGAATCTTCCTCTCAACATCTAGAAAGTTCGACTGAAGGGCTCTCGAATCTCCCAATCTCTTGTGATATCATGATTTATGACTTCCCCAATATCAGTATTAGAGGCTCAATTCTCCCACTAGGAGTGGTGACGACATTCCTCTCACTAGTAAAGGGAAAAACACTACTATGAGCAAGGCTACAATAACCGGTCCATCGGAGGGAGGACACTAGGACATTCACAATGACATACACTTCACTGCATGACTTTTTCTATCTTTTATTTGATAGTCATTTATACACTCTTGTTGGTTTGCCGGTGTGATGTCACATCTCATGCCTTCATTCGCTTGATGAGCTCTTTAAATTAGTACAGATCCAGTTGTGGTTCAGACTCGGGCATGTGTTGAGAGAGAGACAATGGCCAGGAAAGAATTCGTCATTCAAGAGAGTCTTCATTTTCTAAACATAAATCCCAATCTCAATCGTCTCATTAGGAAGTTAAGTTCAATCTTCCTGTATATAGCGGCGACCAAAATTCTTCCCGTGAGCACTATTCAGGTTCATCTGGTTCTAGACAGTCCCGCGATTATAGGTCGAGCAAACGCCCAATTATTACTTCTAATCCATCTTTTCCTACTGTAGCTCTTGAGGCTTCCATGAAAGACTAACCGAACTTAAGGTCAATTTTCCAAAAAATCTACTTCGATGGACTTAAGCTCCTTCCTCCCATGCATACAATTCTAGAAAGTTCTAAAACGAGTTCCCTTGCATGCATCAATGACGATTTTGTGCAGCATGGAGCATTCCAGCCTTTGGCAAAAAAAATCTTTGAGGTGTCTTTAGAGTGACAACATGGAATTGATTGTGTTAAACTAGAAGAGATCCATGATAAAGACATAATTAAACATTAAGATGATGAGATCTCAGAGTTGACAGCGAAGCTAGCCATGGTAGAAAAAAGTGCCAAAGAAACATCCGAGGCGATTAGTCTTCTGGAGACGGCTCACAAAAAGGAGCAGGATGCTGCCTTCAACCACAGTGTTGTGCTTGCTTAGGAAAAGATACAATATAAAAACGAAAAATACTCTAGCCCTCTGCATTGAGGAACTGAAAGAACTCCTTAAAGGAGAAGGAAGAAAAATGCGAAGCTCGGGAGGAGTCACAAAGATATTGTGAAGAGGCCATCGAAGCCTAGGGACTGAAAATCAAATTTGATGAGAAACTCGCTCAAATTGAAGTCTTCAAGGAAGAGTCAAAGGTAGCTGGTTGCAATGAGGTTAGAGAGCAGATCGAGGCCCAGCTAAAAAAAGCCAAAGAAGCTGGTCAGAATAAGATTAAGGACATTTTCGATCCTCTGATCATTGAATATAATGTTAAAGTCTTGATCCACCATGATTTAAGTTTTCTTAAAGAGGGCTATCTTGAATCGCTCGTCGAGGCTTGGGAATATATTGTTCAAATAAAGAAGAAATCCTTCAACGAACTTGATTTAGATGAAGAGAAGCTTGTATGGGAGATCCTTCGTAGGGATGAACATTTAGACCTTGCTGCCGCGAGGCTTCAATATTTTGATATTTTAGCACTCTCCGGCAAAGGGAAAAACATTGTTGAGTCTTCAAAGTCTGATCCTAGAGGTCCCACTTCACTTTAAACAGCCGAAGCACCAACTTATTTGGCTTTGGGACAGGAGTTGAGCTATGGTCCAAATAGATCTGGCCATCAATCAAAGGTGCTGACTTTTTTTTCTAGAGGGCAGCACTCCGACAACAACTGAAAGTCAGCTGACATAGGTATCCTGCTTTATTCTCCATTATTCAAGAGATTTCATTCTTTATGACCAATAGTCATGGGCTCATTTTTTTGTTTCGGCAAATCTGCAGCTCTTCTGGGTCCCAGCCAAACTCCAAGAAGCAGTGCCATTATGGAGCAACAATCAACATCTACTGAAATTGCAATGGTCACCGACATTCCAAGGGTCGATGCTCAAGTTATTAGAGCGCTTGACGATGAAAATATTAATGACCAGTCACTGCCAGATGAATCGCATGGCATTGTGATAACTGGTACCTCCGAACATACCGATGAGCTCAGCTTAAAGGAGCGCATCGAGAGAGATGAGTTATTAAGGGAAAAGGCTAAGGCCGAATCCACTGATATGGACATTGCTAATCCCAATCTCATCCCACTACAAGTCATTCCACCTAGTGGGTCAATTCTTGGAGAACTCCTCAAACCACCAAAAGCTCTCCTGCCAAAGGTGGCAAAGGATCAAAAAGAAGAACAGGCGGAAGCTCGGGTGGTGCCCCTCTTAAAAAATCCAAAAGAGAAAAAGGCAGAAGAAATATTCATTACTTCATAGTTTGTATATAGCTTGTATTTTTATTGGTCATGATTGTGTGGATACGATCCCCGCTTTTGAATAAACATATGCCATAATTTTCAAGTTTAATATGCAAACAAAAGTTCTTTATTTTCTATCGAACTCTTATGTGAATTTTGTTTAAGTAGTAGAGTTATTAATTTCCATCAATGCATTTGTAATTTGTTGCTCGTTAATTCGGATAACCATCCGTTGATTTTCACTCAAGGCCCCTTATGGCCGTGGCCTCAAGTTGTATCAAACAACGGGCTCGAGCCCAAGTGTTACACTATCAGATTTAGCAGTTTAAGTGACTATACTCATGCCTCCACTCTCAAGCTAGTGGAGTTAGATTATGGATGGTAAAACTCCATCTTTAGTGAGTTTATACTCATCCTATCGATTTTAGATCGGAGTTTATAGAGTAATGAGTGGTCAAACCGCACTCGTTTGTTTGTTTATACCCATATCCACACTCTAGGGATAAGAATTAGTTGGGGGCGATCAGATCGCACATGATTAATGTTTATACTCTAGTCCACACACTACGGGCTTAGAGTTATTTTGAAATATAATCAAATCGTACCCCTTAATCGATTGATTTCCCTTAAGTCTGAGGGTTAACTTTGTGAATGATTGGTCGTATCACGATCGCTTTTGATTCATGTCTGTCCCATCACTCGGTAGGATTAACTTGGTTATTGGATGGTCGAGTCACATCCATCGGGTTGTCAACGAGAACCATCAAATGAATGGTTGGACCATTCTCATTTTGTTTAGTTCAATTATGAACTTATGTAATTGGCTAGCTCCAAACTCTGGGAACCTACTTAGACATATCAGTATTAGTTAGTCGGGTATTGTAACTACTATGTCATGCTACAACAATCATGGATATGAAGGAAATTTCAAACTTTATTTACGAAATGGAAAGAAATGACATAATTTGTCTTATTACATATCTTGAAAATTGAATGATAAAGCAAATTCGAAAATTGAATACAACTACATGAATAGAATAAACTAAGTTAAACAACATTGTAAATGTTTGCTATTCCACACTCTTGGGAGTGTGATGCCATCAATAGTCGCTAGCTTGAAAGTTCCCTCTCTAAGCCTCTATTCAATGACATATGGTCCTTTCCAAATAGGATTCATGTGTGATGGGGTAGGTAAAACCATTTCAAGATGAGATTGCCGATTTCAGAGGTTCTAGGTCGGACTTTAGTGTCGTAATATTAGGCCACTCGGTGTCGATGTACATCCGCCCTCAAATCAGCTTCTTCGAGCTTCTCATCTACAAAGTCAAGAGATTCTAAGAGGAGTTTGTTCTGGGATCATAGTACGTTACTTGATGAGAAGGGACTTCGAGTTCAATAGGAATAATGGCTTCGAAGCCATAAGCAAGGACGAATGGAGTATGGCCAGTCATGGACTTGCGGGTGGTTCTATAAGCCCATAATGTTGTTGGGTGTTCATTCATCCACTTGCCTCTAGGCTTTTCCAAATGCTTCTTTAGAATGTACTTTATGATTTTTTTTATAGCTTTAACAGGTCCATTTGCTTGAGGTGAGAAAATGTTGCAAATTGCTTCTAAATATGATGCCTATGTCAGAAGCAATTGAATTTAGCGCTACTGGATTAGGTCCTATTATCACTTACAATGGTTCATGAAAGGCCAAAATGATAGATGATGTTCCAGACAATGAAGTTGATTACTTCCTTTGTTGTGATCATGGCTTAAGACTCTGCTTTAGCCTATTTAGTGAAGTAATCAACTGTGGTGATTGCATACTTCGCACTACCTTTAGAAATCGGTAAGGAACCGTAATATCTATGCCCTATATGGCAAATGGTTATGGACTGACCATTTGAGTGATTTCCATCAGCGGAGCTCTCAGAACTTTTTCATACATCTAGCATTTGTCACACACCTAGTGTTTTAAGCAGCATCTCGGTTGACGGTTGGCTAATAATACCCATAAAGGAGCATTTAGTACTACGACTGGAACCAAGCCCATCTATTGTGCATCCCCAATGCTAGAAAACTTTGCCAATGAGTCTGCCTCTTTGTTTTCATCTTGAGGAATGTGCACGATACTCAAAGCCAGTCAATAGCTCTTGGACTTGGATAAGGTATGGGGAGAGTTGTTGTCCTTTAGCTTGGTAATCTTCCCTGACTTGGTATGCTACCAACTATGAATCACAAAAGATTTCAAGAGCTTTCATTCCTAGTTCTTTGGCAAGTTTGAGTCCATTAATCCAAGCTTCAACTTCATTGTTTGTTCCAAGGAAGTCAAGCTTCAAAGCATAGAAAATTGATCGATCTTTCGGATTTATTATCACGATTTCGGCTCTAAAACAACAATCATTAGATGATTCATCCGTATAAATTTTCCACTGAATGGTAGGGGCTCCACCTCTCTGTGAGAGATCATCTTATGTAGTGAATTCTGCTATAAAGTCTGCCAGTGCCTGTCCTTGGATGGCTCTTCGAGGGAGATATGTAATGTCGAACCAATCCGGTTCAATGTTCCACTTGAGTAACCTTCCAAATGTCTCAGGTTATTATAGGACCTTTCGTAACGGCTGATCATTGTAAACATTGATCGGATGAGCCTGAAAATAGGGGAGGAGCTTTCATGAAGGAATCAACAAGAAATACACAAATTTCTCTATCTTTGCATAATTCTTTTCAGCTCATGTTAATCGCTTGCTAACATAATAAACCAGTCCCTAGATCCAATTCTCCTCGTGAAGTAGTGCGACACTTATAGCGTGTACTGATACGGCCAAGTACATAAACAGTCTTTGTGATCCACCGGCTTTGACAAGATAAGAGGCATCTCTAAGTGTTTACCAAAGCTCGAAATGCGTTTTTCAATCCTGCATCCATTCAAAGTTTCTCCTCCCTCTTCTAATCAAATCAAAGAAAGGAATGCATTTATCGGTGACCCTAGAAATAAATTAGCTTCGGGCAGCAACCTTCCTATTTAGTCTTCGTACTTTCTTAATGGACTTTAGCACTTGGATGTTGCAAATTGCTTGAATCTTCTCGGGATTAGCTTCGATTTCGCATGCATTGACGATGAAACCCAAGAACTTTCTCGAAGACATACCAAAAGAACATTTCAGAGGATTGATCCTTAATCTGTAATGTCGAAGGATATCGAATATTTCTACTAATTCTCTAATGTGTTCACTTGGTCATCATTACTTCACGAGCATATCTGTTTGTACCAAAAATGGGCACAACACTCTTTGGAAGTTTTTGAAGAGATAAAATGAAGAAATAGAAATTTAAAATGTAGATTATCTAACAAAAATTCCAAGAATAGATAAGTAAATGCACAGACACAAGAAATTTAGATTGGTTCGGCGTGTTGCCTACATCCACTATGAAGTTTAATGATTTTATTGGTAATCTCTTGACGATTACACTTGGTTACAGCGAGCTACAGCGAATTACAACTCTGAAATTCGAGTACTACAAAAACAATAGAGTGCAAAGGTGAACCCGGTGAGTCTGGACGCTTCAGAATCAAAAAGATCCTTTTTCTGTAGGCCCTGTGGCTCTATTTATTAGCGTAGGAGGCTGATATCTCGCTCAGATCTCGAGAGACCTCTTCTGGCACGTGAGTGCGCCCACGTGATCGGTCCTAGGCGATTTTAGCCCGATCCGTGATCGATACGAACGAATTTCATATTGATCAAGATTTGCTCCAATCGAGACGAAATTTGGCATGAGACTTTCTTATGTTGTATGTAAGCTCCCTTGAAAATTTCATAGCATTTGGACTTGTGGATTGCGAGCTATGATCGATGCAAGTTTGAGATCTTCGGTCCGCGATCGATATGAAACGAATTTCGTATCGATCAAGATTTGCTCCAATCGAGACAAAATTTTGCAAAAACATTCTTTATGTCATAAGTAAACTCCTGTGAAAATTTCATAGCATTTGGACTTGTAGATCTTCAGATATGATCGATCCAAATTGGAGTTCTTCGGTCCGTGATCGATACAAACGAATTTCATATCGATCAAGACTTGCTCCAGTCGAGTCGAAATTTGGCATGAACATTCCTTAGGTTGTATGTAAGCTCTTGTGAAAATTTGGTGGCATTTGGAGTTGCAGATCTCGAGTTATGGTCGATGTAAGTTTGGATTTCTCAACCGTGATCGATCAATATCTTGAGCATACTAACTCCACTTGATTTGAAATTTGGAATGTTGGCTTTCTTATCTTTTCTTGTCATGTCATATCAATTGTAGATCGATCCGGACTCGGACAAATTTTACCGACATCCATAGTAGACCTATGTATTAATGATCTCTAGGACGAACAATCCTTGGTTTCTAGTCAATTTCTTGGTGTCATGGCCTTGCCAAAAGGTGGGATAACATTTGGCCCCTAAAGTACGTCTTGTGTGAACATGACATGCTTTGAAATGCTGCCATCTTCATTCTGAAAAGTTCTATCCGGTTTGCTGAGTAGTTGCTATCTTTTCGTCAAAAAATGTAGCCTTTGGTTGATTTACAGTGACGTAGATGTCAAACTATTGATTGTCAATGATCATGTAGTGTTTTGCTATAACTGAGTGTTGAGCACTAGCGATTTGTTGTTCCTCGTTCTGATCGTCATCAGGTAAGCATTCAATTCCTAGTAACTTTGAAAATTAAATGTTAGTTTGGCATAAAAGCACATATATTGGCCTGACTCCTATTCATGTTTGCACATTTGCGGGTCGTTATCAAGTTCTTTAGTTTTTGTTTGGATTGAGTTTCATATAGATCCTCTCCTGGATCGAAGCAAAATTTGAGTTGTAACAACATTCCATGGTTGTTTTAAGTCCTTCCTTTGTATCGATCCTCTCCTGATCGATTTGAGATGTTAGAATGTATGCTTCGTTTCGATGGATATGTAATATTGGGTCTCGGCTTGATGGATACATGAGTAATGCTTTGTGTCGGTGAGTCAAACGATCCGGACATAATCATGTAGTGATGCTTCGCGGGGGATATGCCATCTATCATTCCCCTATTCAAGAAGAATTCCCCACGGTAGATAGTCTTTGATAGGAGTCACTAACGCAACTTCGACGTTAGAAAACCGATTATCGGAAGTTCCATCTTTGTATGTTCTCCATTGATTGGGCGCTTCTTTACTATTCTTCGGATAATCATCTGATGGAATGAATTCAGATATGAAGTATGCTAATGTTTGACCATGGATAGCTCTCTGAAGGAGATAAGTGATATCAAATTGGCTTAGCTCGATATTTCATTTGAGTAACCTTTCGGACATCTAGGGTTGCCATAGGACCTACCATAATGGCTGGTCGATACAAACGTTAAGGGGGTAAGCTTGTCAATAGTTAGCTTTCATCATATACTGGTCTTTGGATTCATTCCTCTTTATATAGCAATGCGATGCTTATGCCATGTGTTAACACGGCCAAATTGATGTGCGAATCTTCGCTATTTTAGTCCATTCAAATGTTTTCTTCCCTCTCTTGGTCTGGTTGAAGAAGAGAATACACTTGTAGATGGCCCTAGAGTTGAATCAACTTGGGATAATCTTCCGACTTAGCTCTATACCTTTTTGGTTTCTTGGGTACATGGATGACCCTAATCTTCAGCATTTTCTGACATTAGCCTAAATCTCACGAGAATCGATGAAGAAACCCAAGAATTCTTCTTATATAACGCTGAAAAAGCATTTCAAATGATCAAGTTTCATTTTACAGTTGTTGGAGAGCATTGAATATCTTTGCCAAGTCATCGATGTGGTCGTTTGATGATCGTGATCTCACGAGCATATTAACCACATATGCATTCATCGACCGGCCGATCTGATTTTTGAATGATCTGTTAATCGTCCTTTGGTAAGTAGCATAAGCGTTCTCAAGTTTGAATCCAAGGAATGTAGCATAGCATTATAGGCCCAGGTCAGTAATGAAACAGTTGTATTCCTGGTTTGGGACATGCTTCATTATCTGATTGTATCTAGAGTTTGCGTCCATAGATGAGGTTAATTCATGTCTAGCAGTCGAGTCTATTAGTTGGTTGATCATTGGAAGTGGAAAGTTATGCTTTGGCACGCCCCATGCACATATGAGTAATTTACGTATATCCGCCACTCTCTTTTCATTTCTCTCATAAGTAAAGGATTGGATACCCATTTTGGGTAGAGGAACCCAATGGTTTTGAGTAGATTTCACCTCCTTTTTAAGTGCAGTAGACCTATCTGGAATCCATGTCGCATCGTTTTTATTCACTGAGACATGCATCGGGTTGACATTTAATGCAGGGCTCTCAATGGTTGATGAGAGTCCATATATACACATGAGATTGAGTCCAAGCAGACGTATCAAATTCATTTGGAGCAAAGCAGATGACTCTTTCATCATCATTGCGCTGACTTGTGATCTGATCTATAATACTCGTGATGGGTTGTAGGTGCTTCATGTGATTATTTGCAATGGAAAATGATCAGGCTTGTATGGGCGTCGAATCAAATGCTCAATAGAGTTTATCCTTGTATCACGCGCTACAGCATAGTAATCTACTTGTGTTTCCGAGCAATGCACTTTCCATTCAATGTACTCACGATCCATTGCTCATTGGAAGGGTCGGAATTACGATCAGTTTCCCATAGGTCTGGGCATCGATCTGGTGATTCTATCTCTAAGCATCTTTTCGGTCGCAACTTCAAGTTGTTATAAATACTAGGCCCAAGCTATAGGATTGAGTAATCGTATCCAGCTCTTCGATGATCAAACTCGTACCCCCAGTCTTGGGTCGATGGACGTATTACGCGAATGATCGAGCCTAGCTTCTGCTATATTTATACTGTAGTCCAAGCTGTAAGAGTCAGAGCTGTTTGATGAACAATCAAATTACATTCAACTTATTTCTCGTGTGTGCCCCCAAGTCTAGGGAATATCTTGATAAATGGCAAGGTATATAATGTCTGCTTCAATTTCACATTCTATCCCATTGAACCATGGGATCGAGTTAACCGATGGAAGGCTGAGTCATGCCTTATTCTGCATTGTGTCCTAGTTCTTTCCTCTATGCAGAACACTTTGTTGCCTCGTTGACATTCACTTTGCTTCTCATGTTGTCATACTCTGGGCAAAAACTAAAGAGTGAATCGTCCAGTCAGACCTAATGCAGGATTGATGCTTCCCTTATCAAACCAAGGTTAAGAATCGGTGCGCATGCATTTAGGTTGCACTTGTTGTGAATTTCTTGTTTAGTCGGATCGTGGTGATATTCAAAGAATGAATGGCCGCATTGCATTCTTTTGGAGTCAGGCAGTCAACTGCATCCATTTTGATTTACTTTCTCCCATTAGATCTAGGGATAAAGTCAGCCCAAATGCGGTCGTGTCATCCTCATTTGGTCTCATGCCCTTGCTGACGGATTGAAGGAAGGCGACAGAGGATGAATGGTCAAGTCACACTCATTCATGGTTTTATCCATGCTCTGGTTTTCGAAAGTATTCGATGGGTGCTCATTTCACATCGATTTGTAGTCGAAGAGGACCGATATTGGTCATCGATTTAGCGACACAATGTAGAATGCACGAACCTCATTGCCAATCGATCCATTGGTATGATATGAAAGGTGCAGATCGATATTGCCCGCCGATTCGACGGTACGATGTAATTGGTTTCTCGTAAGTTCGAGCATCATTTTGATTGATTAGCATTAAGGCCTCCTTGCAGTCGTTGCCTTGTTGTAAAGGACACTATGCTAGCAATGTAGCGAGTCGCCTTTCTCTTCTTTTAGTGATTTGTTCTTCTGCCCCCAGTCTTGGGTTAGCAGAGTTACTTTGTGCATGGTCTAATTGCATCTTTAGTGAGTTTATACTCCTCCTGTCGACTTCAGGTCGGAGTTGGTGAATAAATGGTCGAATCACATTCATTCGTCTATCTATACTTGTAGTCGCATGTTGTGGATCAAAGTCGGCTGAAGGGCCATTCGTCACACCTATTTGATGTTTATACCCCTATCCATACTCGAGGGACTAAGAATTTTTAGCAGAAAATGGTTGGACCGCATTTTCCTCGATTAATTCCTCTGGCACTAATCAATGGAAAAAGTCGAAGTATAGTCGGTCACATTGCGACAACTTTAATTTGATGTTTCTCCTACTAAATTGCAGGAAGGAGTTGATTGGTGGATGATTAGGTCACATCCGTCCACGTTGCATGCACAACCCGCCGGATCATTGGGGGAGTTAGCGGATGAACGGTCATGTCACGTTTATTTGCGGTAGGATGTGTAATCACATCCATTTAGAACAAAAATTCAGCTAGGTCCGTTTTGCAAATCTGCTTCTCCCTGTCAAATCAAGGAAGAAACTTTGTCTTATTGGCTTGGAGTGCATCCCTATAAGATTATGTTATAGGTCCCGTGTCGGGGATAGGTTTTGATGCATGAATGGTCATGTCGTGCCCGCTTAGTGCTAGATGGTTGGATCACATCCGAATTTTGATGATAAGTGTGCCCCCCGTCAGAGGAAGAGTTGGAACGCAGACAGTCAAACCACATCCGCTTTTTGTACTACAGAACTTGCTGAGGAATCAAAGTTGATAGAAGGGGAGTCAAATCGCATCCTTTCTGGTATATATATTCCAATCCATGCTTTGAAGACCAGAGTTGGCTGGTGGGTGATTTACCACACCCATTAGGTCTTTATACTCCAATTTGCGCTCTCGGGACCAGAGTTAGCTAATGTTTATAATCCAATTCGCACTTTTGGGAATCTAGAGTTGGTTGATGGGTGGTCAGTCACACCCATTTTTGTGTCTATGCTCTAGTCTGTGCTTTGGGGACATAGAGTTAGTTGATGTTTATACTCCAGTTCGCACTTTGGGAATCTGGAGTTAGTTGATGTTTATACTCCAGTTCATACTCTAGAATTCTGGAGTTACTTGATGTTTATATTCCAGTTTGTACTCTGGTAATCTGGAGTTAATTAGTGTTTATACTCCAGTTCGCACTCTGGGAATTTGGAGTTAATTAGTGTTTATACTCCAGATCGCACTTTGGGATTCTGGAGTTAGTTGATGTTAACAATCCAGTTCGCACTCTGGGATTCTAGAGTTAGTTGATGTTTATACTCCAGTTCGCACTCTGGGAATCTGGAGTTAGTCGCTGGATGGTCAGTCACACCCATTTTTGTGTTTATACCCCAGTCCGTGCTTTGGGGACTTAGAGTTATTTGATGTTTGTACTCCAGTTCGCACTCTGGGAATCTGGAGTTAGTTGATGGGTGGTCAGTCACACCCATTTCGGTGTTTGCACTCCGGCCCGCGCTCTTGGGACCAGATTTAGCTAATGTTTATAATCCAGTTCGCATTTTGGGAATCTGGAGTTGGTTGATGGGTGGTCAGTCACACCCATTTTTGTTTTTTATACTCTAGTCCGCGCTCTGGGGGCATAGAGTTAGTTGATGTTTATACTCCAGTTCGCACTGTGGGAATCTAGAGTTAGTTGATGTTATACTCCAGTTCGCACTATGGGATTCTGGAGTTAGTTGATGTTTATATTCCAGTTCGCAATCTGGGAATCTGGAGTTAATTAGTGTTTGTACTCCAGCTCACACTCTGGGATTCTGGAGTTAGTTGATGTTTATAATCCAGTTCGCACTCTGGGATTCTGGAGTTAGTTGATGGATGGTTAGTCACACCCATTTCAGTGTTTGTACTTTAGTCCACGCTCTCGGGGCCAGAGTTAATCAATGTTTATACTCCATTTCACACTCTGGGAATCTGGAGTTGGTGTACAGATGGTCAGTCACATCTATTTAGGCTTTAGGATTTCGTTCGCACTCCGAGAACGATGGGTTTATCAGGATCGTGGATGGTCGATTCAAATCCACCCTAAGTTAACAAGCGAGGTCGTTAGATGGACGGATCCATCCTACTCGAACATGGTTCGGATATGGGCAACGTCATTAGGTAGATAGATCCACCCTCCTTGAAACCACATTTATAAGTTTATACTCCAGTTTGCATTCTAGGAACCTGGAATTAGTTAGAGGATTGTCGTGTACTAATCCCATTTGATTTAAGTGTATCAGCCCCCGAGCATGGGTTTCACTTAATAAGTGATTGGTCAGATCTTGATCACTTTCCACTTATCCACCCTCAACGAAGGATAAGATTTAACTGATGGATGGTTGAATCACATATATGTTCATTTGGATTATGCTTCTGCCAATCCTAAGGAGTAAGATTAGTGTTCTAGCAAGCTTTAAGCTCGAGCAGAGGAGAGGATGGTCGAACTACATCCACTTTGAGTTGTGTATTTTCCTTTAAGGTCAGGGGCAAGAGTTAGAGAGCAGGCGATCGAGTCGCATCCACTTTATGCTTTGCGCTCTTCCGGTCTAGTTGAGGAAGAGAGTTGGAATGATGGAACATGATGGTTAGCGAGTAAGCAGTCCGTTGTTGATGACTATAAATTGAGGGTTGGCCCCTAATGAAGTCGGTTTAAGGCACGATTGTTTTGCGGAATCACAGACGCAAACTGGGGAGTGAATGGTCAAATCATAACCATTTTAAACATGTGTTCTTAAATAACTCCAAGTGTCTAATGCAGGATTGGATGCATGGACGGTCACGTCACGTCCACCTTTGATGTGGTTTCGATTTTACTGGGCATCAGAAGAAGCATAAGTATTTTGGCAAGTTCCAAGTACGAGATGGAGAGTGCACTGTTGGGACATATAACTCCAAGTCTTTCTCAAATCTCCTAATTAAATTGCATAGGCGTATGACTGGATGGTCGGTTGCATCCACTTTGTACTGGAGTCCTAACCGTGTCGGTCTCTTCTGCTTTGATCCCCTGCCCCCAAGTCAGGTGCATATAGCAGGTGACGAGTGGTTGAATCATGCTCGTCATGATGATACCTCAATGATTTGATCATAGTCCATGGAGGTTGTTTTGCACCCATCCTTAAGTACTTGGTTACTTGCATCATTTGCAAGAAGTTTAATTCAAATCTGTCATATTTTGCAACATAAAATGAAATAGAAATAATTCAAAAGAGATCGGATTAAATCTCATTGATAAGTCAAGCGGTGTTGTATGCTTGCTATTGCACTTCAGTCCAGCCCTTCTCAGTTGGAAGTCTAATGCAAGTGGTTTTGTTTAATCAAAGTTCTTGATTGATAGGGATCGGGGGTTCCCGGCACTTCGTTTTATGGGACTCGAACATATTTTCAGATTTGTCCTTTCCGAAGCAGCCTTATGGCGTTGACATCCACAGTAGCCATCTAAAGAAGAGGAGCTTCCCGATTTAGAGTATGGAGTAGGTTTCCTCCTTACCTTCCGACATTGATCCTTTATCTAGTTCATCAACTTAATATTAGATACAATATGTTGTTGTAGCTGTTGGTGGCTATCCGCCAGTTCTCTTATCAAACTGATTGACAGTCTTCTTTGAGGCATAAGGGGAGACATCTGCATTTGATGGCATTCATCACTCTTCGTGGAATCCATTCACCACTCTTACTTCATGAGATAGCGTCGAAGGTTGAATTTCCATAGTACACTGACATAGTCAGCATGCTGAATTTTCGTTAGAAATTCTGCATGTAGGATGGTTTCAATGAATAGGTCCCTACTGGGAAAGATACTCCAATCAACATTATCGAGTTCATTTTAAGGTTACAGTGTCTTGAAATACTAGTGAATGGATTATGCCCGATTACCCAATGTTCGAGTGGTTGGTAATGCCGATTGGATGGTGAGTAGATTATGATGGGCTCATAGATTGGTGATTATTTCTAATTTTCAACAGGAAGGAGGCCCATATAAGATAGTAAGGAAGTCCTCTTAAGGTTGGATGCCATGCTTTTAGTCATATGGACGTGGAATGATTAAGATGAGGGCATTTGAAGATGGTTCAGTGGTGACCAGCTATGTTTTGAGTTAGCAGAGTTGACAGTGTAGAGTAGTCGTCATATTAGCCATCGTACCATAATTGTCAGTTTAGGAGTTTAAAAAATAGTCAATTGGGGGGAAGTTGCAGTCCATCTTAGAAGCATAATAAAATAACCGACTCTAGTTTTTGCCATATTAGCTAGGCTCTCCGGCCTCTGGGAGCACCGGTTGAGTAGTATTTCTTTACCCATTCCTTAATTTCAATTCCACATTTGTTGCTATAATCCCCTACGTCTCGTCCAGTCATGGAACGATCAGAATGTTCCTTTATTAAGTTGAGTTTTGAATTAACTGTGCGGGTGCTCCGCGCTACGGCTAGGGTTCTCGAAATTAGCCTCTTTTTAGGAAATTTAGATCGTACTCGATTTTTTTTTTTGAAATTTCATCATCATTCTCGATAATGTTTGAATGATTAAAGTGTTATCTGAGCGTCGATACGAAACGCACACGGCCAGATCGATACGAAGTGCTGTTTGAGGATCGATGCAAAATGTAGCTGGCTGCATCGATGCGAAGTGCATCTGAGGATCGCTGCGAAATGTAGCTGGCTAGGTCGATACGAAGTACACCTGAGGATCATTGCGAAATGCAGCTAGCTGGATTGATGCGAAGTACAACTGGCTAGATCGATGTGAAGTGCATCTGAGGATAGATGCGAAATGCAGCTGGCTGGATCGATGCGAAAGTGATCGATATGAAAGTCAATTGATACGAAAGTCGATCGATACGAAAAGTGATCGATACGAAATTCAATCGATACGAAGACTGATCGATATGAAATTCGATCGATACGAAAACTAATCGATAAGAAAAATGATCGATGCGAAAAGTGATCGATACGAATAGTGATACGAAAAGCGATCGATACGAAAGTCGATCGATACGAAAAATAATCGATACGAAAACCACCATATTTTCTGGATACGAAAATATGGATACGAAAATCATCATATTTTCTGGATAGAAAAGATGGATACCAAAATTACCATACTTTCTGGATATGAAAAGATGGATACAAAAATCACCATATTTTCTGAATACGAAATGATGGATATGAAAATCACCATATTTTTTGGATACAAAAAGGTGGATATGAAAATCACCATATTTACTGGATACGGAAACATGGATACGGAAATCACCACATTTCAGGATACGAAAGCATGGACACGAAAATCATCACATTTTCATGGATATGAAAACATGGATACGAAAATCACCATATTTTATGGATACGAAAACATGGATACGAAAATCATCACATTTTCATGGATACGAAAGTTACCAATTTTCTGGATACGAAAGCATGGATACGAAAATCATCACATTTTCATGGATACAAAAACATGGATATGAAAATCACCATATTTTCCGGATACGAAAGCATGGATACGAAAATCATCACATTTTCATGGATACGAAAACATGGATATGAATATCACCTTATTTTCTGGGTACGAAAACATCGATACGAAAATCATCACATTTACATGGATACGAAAACATAGATAGGAAAGTCACTACATTTTTTGGATATTAAAGCATGGATACGAAAAATGTCACATTTTCATGGATAAGAAAACATGAATACAAAAATCACCATATTTTCTGGATACGAAAATCACCACATTTTCTAGATACGAAAGCATGGATACGAAAATCATCACATTTTCATGGATACGAAAACATGGATACGAAAATCATCATATTTTCATGGATATGAAAATCATCATATTTTCATGGATACAAAAATATGGACATGAAATTCATCATGAATGTAGTTCCTCTTAGATCTAAAGCAATCTGAATAGAATAGAAGGAACCACTGAATGATAGATCTGGATCTTCTTCTTAGATTTTTGCAATCCAACGACGGTAGTAGATCCATAGAGCAGGAGAAAAGCTGGGTTTTCTCAGTGGAAGCACCAAATGTTTGTATCAAAAATGGGCACAATACTCTTCGAAAGTTTTTGAAGAGATAAAATGAAGAAATAGAAATTTAAAATGTAGACTATCTAACAAAAACTCCAAGAACAGATAAGTAAATGCACAGACACAAATAATTTAGAGTGGTTCAGCGTGTTGCCTACATCCACTATAAAGTTTTATGATTTTATTGATAATCTCTTGATGATTACACTCGGTTACAGTAAGCTACAGTGAATTACAACTCTGAAATTCGAGTACTACAGAAACAATGGAGTGCAAAGGTGAATCAGGCAGAGTCTGGATGCTTCAGAATCAAAAAGATCATTTTTCTGTAGGCCATGGGGCTCTATTTATAGGCGTAGGAGGTTGATATCTTGCTCAGATCTTGAGAGACCTCTTCTGGCATGTGAGTGGGCCCACGTGATCGATCCCAGGCGATTTCGGCTCGATCCATGATCGATACGAACGAATTTCGTATCGATCAAGATTTGCTCCAATCAAGACGAAATTTGGCATGAGCCTTCCTTATGTTGTATGTAAGCTCCTGTGAAAATTTCATAGCATTTGGACTTGTGGATTGCGAGCTTTGATCGATGCAAATTTGGGCTTTTCGGTCCGTGGTTGATACGAATGAATTTCATATCGATCAAGATTTGCTCTAATCGAGACAAAATTTGACAGAAACGTTCTTTACGCCATACGTAAACTCCTGTGAAAATTTCATAGCAATTGGACTTGTAGATCATGAGATATGATCGATGCAAATTGGAGTTCTTCGGTCTGTGATCGATACGAATGAATTTGTATCATCAAAACTTGCTCCGATCGAGTCAAAATTTGACATGAACATTCCTTAGGTCGTACGTAAGCTCTTGTGAAAATTTGGTGGCATTTGGAGTTGTAGACCTTGAGTTATGATCGATGCAAATTTGGATTTCTCAATCGTGATCGATCAATATCTTGAGCATACTAACTCCGATTGACTTGAAATTTGGAATGTTGGCTTTCTTAGCTTTTCTTGTCATGTCATATCAGTTGTAGCTCGATCCGGACTCGGACAAAATTTACCGACATCCATAGTAGACCTATGTATTAACGATCTCCCGGACGAACAGTCCTTGGTTTCTAGTCAAGTTCTTGGTGTCACGGCCTTGCCAAAAGGTGGGATAACAATATCATCCACGTATACCTCCATAGTTTTTCCAATCTGAACTTTAAACTTTCTGTTTACTAGGCATTGATAAGTTGCTCCAGCATTCTTTAATCTAGGTGGCATTACCAAATAGCACTACAATCCAACGTCGGTAATGAAGCTGGTGTGCTCCTAATCGGGAATGTGCATCGAGATTTGGTTATATCCAACTATGCATCCATGAAAGATAGCAACTCATGTCCTATGGTTGAGTTTACCAGCTAGTCAATCCTTGGAAGGAGAAAACCGCCTTTTGGATATGCCTTGTTTAAGTCCGAGTAGTTGACTCATGTCCGCCACTTTTTGTTCGCATTTCTCACAAGTATAGGATTAGATACCCATTTAGAGTAGAGGGCATCATGAATAAATCCATTGCATCCTAGATACATGCCACGCCTTTCTATTTTCGGAATATGCATCGGGTTGATATTTATTCCGTGGCTCATAATGGCAAGTGATATCCCACACATATCAGAGCGGATCCTAGTGAACACATCATGATTCACTCATAAAAAATCAATAAGTTCATTCATCATCGAGGAGCTGAGTTGTGATCCGATCTTTAGGACCCTGACGTGTCATCATGGCTGACCTGATGTCAATCGTCAGCTCAGCTAGCACAGCCTTGATTTCTTTAGGCTCCTCCTCATCATCCCTTTGATCTATGTCTTTATAGAATCGACTATGGTGCCCAAACTAAGGCCCGTGCATCGGTTATCGGTCTTTAGTGGTTTGGATGCGGAGAGACTTGTCTACACCCTTACCTTTCTTCTTCTGTTGAGCGTCTCTCTATTTAGCTACATAGTAGGCACGACCGATCGCCTGATCACCATGTATAACTCCGGCACCGTTATTTATTAGGAACTTCAAGTCAAGCACTAAGGGGCAAGATCTGCCCGAAATTCAGCTAGGGATAGTTGGCCCAGAAAAGCATTGTATGGAGAGTCAACATCCAAGACAACAAATGGCAAAATCTGCACTCTCTTGTGGCCGCCTTCTCCCAACTTCACGGGCGATTCGACATACCCGACAACTTCAGTCGCAACACTATTAAAGCCATGAATGCGGGCTTTAGATGATTTCAAGCCTTTGGCTTCTGTCCTCATCTTATCATAAGCCTTTTTGAAAAATGTATTTGTGGAACTACAATCAACCAAAATCCTCCTCACTAAGGCACGACCGATCATGGTCGAAATGACCATTGGGTCGATTGTTGGTGCCTTTACCTTGACTGCATATCTACTTCTGAATACAATGTCATCTGTCATTATATGCTTCTGTTTTGTCGGAGCTCCATCTTCTGCACTTGAACAACATTCAAAATTCATATGCTTGATCGCGCTAGCATAGCGCTCCATTTCATGCCAACTCTTATCAACTGGATGCGGTCCTCCGACTATTGTATTGATCGATAGTCTTCCACCAGTCCGTGCAGGCTCCTCAACCCTGTGCGGCACTTGTCCTCGATTTGGGTCGGATGTCACCTGCTCGCCATTTAACAGGGCTTTAACAAACTACTGTAGCTTCCTTCCTCGAATCAGTTTCTCGATAATATCCTAGAGATGCCTAAAATCATTTGTGTTATGACTATAGCATTCGTGGAACCAGCAATATTTTCCAGTTTGTTTCTATTTCTCCTTTGATTTTTTTGAAGGTGGCTTCCTGTATGACATGGTATTGCATATATTGGTGTGGAGGTATCATATATTGGAATCCTAGGTTTTCCTCTTTCATAATCCCTCTTTCATTCACAGTTGCTATCACCGCCTTTCTTTTGTTGAATCAGTTTATTTTGGACATTTACTTAAAATTATACGGAACACCCGCTAAATTATTTCACTACAATGATACTCTACACTCCCTCTCCACTTAGCCCCACAAAATTTTTCTTCCTAGAGCATCCGACTTCCTCTTTCCTCAAATACTAGGCTGCCTTTGCATAGAAATGCTCTAACATTGTAGTTGGTTTTCCATCTAACCAATTGCTAAAGTCGAATTCTGGATCAATCCCTTTTGTTACCACCATCAATATTGAATGGTTATTCGAATTACTGACTTGTGTGATAGCTGTATGAAATCTTTCCAAATAATCTTTCAGTGATTCTCGCGAAGCCTAGATCACGATGGATAGGCACATTACATCTTTGGGGGGAGTTGCATGCATATGGATCTGCTCCACAAACTTTATTGCTAAATTGTCAAATTTGGAGATCGGTCGTGGGGGTAGTCTCATAAACCACATAGTTGCTATGCCAAAGAGAGTAATAGAAAAACATCTATATTTTGTTTCATCATCCGCTTATGCAGAATCCATCAGCCATTCACATCTAATGATGTGCTGCTTGGGGTCGGTTCTTTCCTACGTAGGCAGGCATCGACGGCATGCTGAACCTCGTTGGATACTCTGCATGTAAGACATTGTCAGTGAACAGAGTATGGCTTCTCAAGATCCTCATTGGTCAAGCCTTGGCTCTCTCTCACTGGATGTCTAACCACAACAGACAAGCCCTTCATTTGGATAATTGGAGCAAAGCGGTAGTCATGCTCCACCTCACAGAATGGTCTGGTCATTGCCTATGGGCCGTTCCACTCCTTCTTAACTCAAATCCTCTTAATGTATATCACTTACATTCACTTTATCATTTTCGAAGAGTAATTGGTCTGCATTCATCTGTACTCTAGCATCCAAATCAATCGCATCAGCTCTAGCCTGTGCTCCAACATGAAGAGGAACGCTTCCTCCTTTGAGAGGGATTATCCCTGATCCCTATAAAAGGATCAGCACTGATCGGTCTCGGCAAGCCTAGTTGGTTTGCCTACTAATGTCCAGAAGCTTTTGTGTGATATCCATTAGTTCTATGACATCTATGTCTATGATAATCATCTGATAAACTAGAACTTTCCGATGTAGAATTAGGGTTTAGCACCCTCCTTGCTTTCCTATGCTTTTGCCTCCTAAGTTGGTTCATTAGATCGATATTTGCTTGAATCTACTAATCGTAATGTCAATGGTTTTCTACTAGGTCTCTTATCAGATTCATTCATCTCTTGTGATGGAATCAGTCGGATTCTGGAC
Source organism: Allium cepa (assembly GCA_030765085.1). Classification (NCBI taxonomy): domain Eukaryota; kingdom Viridiplantae; phylum Streptophyta; class Magnoliopsida; order Asparagales; family Amaryllidaceae; genus Allium; species Allium cepa. The sequence continues at coordinate 381,615,264 of CM060929.1, read as the reverse complement.
ATCAACTAGATTGGTATCATTCACATCTACTGGTAGATTACTCGGGCCTCCTTATTGGATGCTAGCCTTCTCATTTCCTTTTGCATTTTTAGATGTAGATCTGGTACTCCTAACCATTGTTGATAGTTTTCCTTAGACTTTTGTAAATCTAAATAGAATGAATAAGCTTCTTGAAGACAATTATGGATCTCTTCGGGGATTTATGTAATCCAGTAGCAGCTAAGTGATCCAAATAGGGTCGAGAATCATCTCTTTCTTTGTCAAAGCACCAAAATGTTTGCATAATTTTTTTTGCATAAACACCAAATAGAGAGTTTATAGAGAAATAAATGAACAATATAAAATGGAAATATAGGAAACAAGCGGTTAAAATAATAAGAAACTAGCAAATAAAAGAGACACAGTGATTTATAGTGACTCGACATTATTTGCCTACGTCTACTTTGAATGGATAACTTTATTAATTACTTTGTAATAGGGATCAGATGAAAATCCTTGGTTACGATAGAGTACAGAGCAATAAGCAGCATCCAAGTCCCGAAAATGAATAACTAAGCATGTATTTATAGAGGATGATGGCGAAATGTCTTCCTAAAAATTCGATAGAAGGATCCCCAAAACCATATAGACCCATAAAAGGGATCGCATTGCTCGAATCCTAAACAATATGGATACGTGTCGATCCCTATATTTTAGGAATTTGGGGTGCGGCCTTATGGGAGCTTTTCCATGTTATAATATGCTTAGCCTCCAAGTTTAATGCTAGTTGGATTAGTAGAACTTGATTTATTGGTCGATCTTTGTTGCAATGTGAGTGGTTTTCTAATTCAAACCGATCCTTATTGAGGGAAAAGGGTCAATCCCTCTTGCCTAATCCTTTTATGGTGCAAACCTTAAGGTAGGCTCCCTAGGATCCCCACATCTTGTTCCCAAAGTTTCATATGCGTTGGAATTATGGATCTTGAGATATTGATTGTTTTCCATCGAATTGCACTTGTTTAGCTAAATTAGACCGATCCCTATGAGTGAGAGGAATTATAGCTGACCCTTTTCCATGTTGAACTATATTCCATACTTTGAAAATTCTACGTTGCATATCTCTCAATTCTGTTCTATCAAGGCTTCATATTACCATCTTTACTAGACTTTTGGTTCCCATAATTATCGCTCTGGTTATTGGTCTTAATGACAGTCGATTATAACATATCCAATCAATTCAGATATAGCTGGGTTAAAATGTCGGATAACAATAGTGTATATTGGTATATTTATATTGTTTTTTCCTTATTCAATGATATAGGTTGACATTAAATTTTGTTTGTGTTTGATGGCTATGTTTTATTTTATTGTTGCACTATGATGATTTATTGTCGTAAATAAGTTGGAATATTATTTTCTGCTTCTACATTTACCACTGGTTGCATTGGCTGAAATGGTTGTATTGGTGGCGATGGTACAATGGTTGGACAAATGCTATGGTTATTATGCACTAACAAGTATTTGGATATAGGAGAAGAGCAGGAAGCAGAACTACGTAGCCAATATTTTCCTATATGATAGCTATAAATCCTATGGCCCTATCGTATCGGGTTAGGCACAGTTCAAATAAGTTGAAAACCTTTTCTTTTCTTTTATGTGCATGTGTATTTGTAAGTTTGTAGGTGAAAGCAAAAAAAGGGAGAACGGCCATGAAGGAGTCGTATCCATAGGATAGATCAGTATATCTCTTACATCAAAATTTTAGAGTTGTTGTTTTAATAACTTATGTATTGAAAAATGTAGAATATTCGATGTACTAGATTTGTTATATTTAATTATTAATATGACAAAGTTTTCTACGTGTTGACTTCTGGAGGAGAGAAGTGTGATTTTTGGCTTATGTTGTTTCTAAGTAGGGCATTGCTATAGATCTTGCAGAAGTTGCAGCATTTTAGAATTGGAACCAACCTAAGAACGCTGTAGAAGTGAAGTGTTTCCTTGGACTTAGGGGATAATATAGACGTTTTATTAAGGATTTTTCTAAGGTAACAACACCGTTAACCCATTTGATGAAGAAGAATTAGACTTTTATTTGGAATATGAGGTGCGAGCATGCGATTGTGAGTCTAAACGAGTGGTTAATGGATGCACCGATGTTTGTCATTCCAATTGGGAATGAATAGTTAATAATATACACAGACGCTTGTGGTACTGGACTAGGTGCGGTGTTCATGTAGAGGCTAAAGTTGTCGCATACGCTAGTCAATAACTACAACCGCATTATAGAAAGTATCCAATTCATGATTTGGAGTTGGTGGCAATAGAGTTTTCTACTTGCTTGGAGGCACTACTTGCTTGGAGGGAGGTTTTAGTTATTCAAGGACCATCAATCATTGAAGCACCTTTCCTCTTAGAAGGATATTAACCTCCATTAGCAGCGATGGTCTAAATTCTTAGTCTTCTACGACTTTGATATTTCTTATACGCTTGGTAAGGGAAATGCAGTCATAAACGCATTGAGTAGGATACATGCTAGTTTGGGAGTGATGTTCCTAGAGTGGAAGTGGCTATGGTACTAGTTAGAGACAAGAGGCTAGAATAGTAGAGGTCATGGATTAGATTAAAGAAGGAGGAGAGTCTAAGGAGATGAGGTCGTACAAACTTGATGGTGATGGTGGGCTCAGTAAGGATGGGAGATTGTTTATGGCAGATGTCGACGGATTGAGAGTTGAGGTGCTACGCGAATGTCATCATTTAAGATTGACCATAAATTCCGATGGCAATAAAATGTACCATATTGACACAAGGTGGAGATTTAATTGGGAAGGGATGAATAAGGACATTGAAAAATTCATCTCGAGATGTATGAACTCCCAACCAGTGTAGGCTGAACAAAAGTAGCCAAGTGATTTAATGCAACTGCTTGAGATTTTAGAATGGAAGTGAGAGCAGATATTAATGATTTCACTGATGGATTGTCAAGGACTAGAGGCATCTGGGCCATAATCAATAGATTGATGAAGAGTGATAGATCTATACCCATAAAGTCTAATAGGATTGCATCCAAATTGGAGAGTTGTATGTGAAGTGGATTGTGCAATTTCATAGTGTGCCTAAGACATTGTGAGTAACTGAGACTTGTTGTTCCCTAATGGATTTTGGAAGAGTTTATAAGAAACTTGGGGGATATAGCTGCATCTGAGTACAGCTTATCATACAAAAAATGATGGGCAGACCGAAAGGGTGAATCGTATCTTAGAGGATCTCTTATGAGCTTGCATACTCAACTTTGAGGACTCATGGGATGATTATTTACATTTAGTTGAGTTTGCATACAACAACAATTATCAGTCTGGCATTGGCATGAACCATTTAAGGCATTGTATGGCCGACCATGCAATGCTCCTTTACGTTGGTGGGAAGCGGGCAAGAAAATGATATTAGGGCTATATGTGATCATGAAAATATCAAAGAAGATCAGATCATTCAGCAACAAATGAAAGCTTCTCATGATAGATAAAAGACCTACATTGATATTAAAAGACGTGATATTGAGTTATCTATCAATTATATGGTGTTCATTAAGATCTCTCCACCAAAGAATGTTGTTCAATTTGGTATTAGGGAGAAGTTTGCATCAAGACTTTTAGGTCCTTTTTCAATACTTGAGAGAATTAGGAACCTCGCTTATAGAGTCGACTTACCTTAAAAAATGATGGCCGTGCACAATGTTTTCCATGTTTCTTATTGGTGAAAGTTGCTGCACAACTCAGGCATCGATTTTTCACCAGATCAATTGGATGATATTGAGATTGAACTAGAAGCTTCAAGACCTTATAGGCATATTTGTACCGTTACACGTGATAAGAAGTAGCTTCAGAGGAAGATGGTTGGTGAAGGTTCAGTGGGGCGAAAAGCGAGAGCCATAGCACTTGGGAAATCGAGGAGAGCATAAGGCTCACTTATTTGGAGCTTTTTATTTGGTGATACTTTCTATTTATCGCATTTGGAGCTTTTTATTTGGTGAGACTTTCTATTTATCGCATTTACTTTCACTTTCAATACCATAGAGTAGTTTACAATCCTATATGCTAGGATAAGCGTATATATTTATTCTTGCTTATGTGAGCATATCTGATGTTTGATATGCTTGCTTGTAGTTATTAGGCATGCAGAGTAACTAAGTTTGACTTTTCCTTGGGTTGTATTGGTGATTTCTAGTGTGAAATTCTTTTAGAGGGAGAGTAAACTGCCAATAATTTACATATCAGAGGAACAAAATATTATTTTAAAATTCATATTAGATCATATCATGCAATAACTTTGGGTTACTTTGAGCAACGATATTTTTGACCTTTAGAAATTTTATGGGATGATTTTACCATTGAAATCTTATAATGATTATAACTTTTGATTTGAGCCGAATTACGGTCGAAGACCAATTTCATTAGAAAGGTATGATGGTTTTTCTTTCTATGAGTGGTCGAAAGGGATTTTGGACTTACCATTTAAGAGATATGGCTGTTTGAAGCTAGATAGTTTTTGAAATGGTTTAATGGGCAATTAGTGATGTTTGTCTTAGGCCAAACAACCCATTTTAGGTTTTAGCGTTATATTAGTTGCCATAGCCTCTTCAAATCATTTTTGCATCATCCAAAATAGATCTAAACCTGCATTAAACTTCTCTTTAGCCAAAATAATCTCTAATCTCTTCCCAAGCAAGCTAAATCCATAAATAAAGGGTAGATTATAAAGGGGATTAGGTAGAGACTTTTAAATCCACATTTTTGAAACTAGAATTGACCCGTGCATTGCACACGGGCTGTTTATATTATTGTAAACGGAAAGTAAGGGCATTTTCGAAATTTCAAAAAGATGCCGAGTAAATTAATTTAATGAATTTTCTTTATAAGTAGCAGAGATGAAAATTTTGGGGCTTTGCTGTCTATTCTCGGATTTGCCTTATTTTGCATCAAGGCTTCTATGTTTGGTTGGTGAGTACTCATCATCTCATAACCTATTATATATATACACGTTTTTAAATATTTTGAATCCATTTTTAAGTACTTATGATTTTATGTTGTTTTGAAACTCAAAACGAAGTAAAATTGAATTTAAAATGATTCGGTGTGACTTAATCATGTACTTTTGGTATGTGATTGCATATATTAATGTAAGGCTAAGTATAGATGTGTTTTGAGATGATATTCCATGTTTTGATGTATTGTCATATTTGTGGGTGATGATTGGATATTGTTTGTTGCTTGTTTGGATAGTATTTATATGTTTTAATAGTTGCAAATGCTCATCAGAGTTGAATAATGGTAATGATTTATTCTATAGTCAAAGATCTCTAAGTAGAAGAAGTGACAATATACTCTCCGATTAGATATACAAAGGATGGAGAATTCATAAACTAGAATCGGACTTTGATGGGTAAGCTCTAGAGTGTTTGGGTTCGTATCGATGCGTAAGGATGTGTTAGAACTGGGCCAACCTAAAGTGAAGAATTGGGTAAATTTAAAAAAATCTATTATTGGATCGTTAATGGGCTTATGTAGTCTAATTCATTTAGAACTTTTCTAAATTTTCTTTTAAATAAAATCAATATTTTACTTGAATTTATAAATGAAATTTATTTTATATAATTTGTATTATGTTTCATATATGTGTATCATATACACATATGTGTGCGAGCATATGCAACATGATAATGTGTACATGGTTTGGCATGCCTATGTGTAGACGTTGAGAGTTACATTACAACAGAGATATTGCCCCTCGTGTATATAAATATATTGTCTATATTTTACATGTGCATCAAATTATTATACAAATAATATGTATACACATAGATATATTTATTATAAATTATTTGTATAAACATTTGTAATATATATATATAATATAATACAATTAAATTTTAAAATTATTTTAAATATTAATTTTATAATAATTTATAGCATTTATCATATATTATGAAACTGAATTTTTTTATAGTTCACGCATACAAACACGTATAACTGGATAATTTATATATATATTATTAAATACATATTTGCTATTGCTCACGGCTAGGTAATTTTTTCGATTTAAATAATGTAAATAAAACTATATTTTAAAAATTAAAATTCGTATGGATTTAGTATTTAAGAATCATTTCCAAGAACAAAATCAATATTTTATATTATATATAATTTTCCAAAATTTTATGTTATAATTTATTGTAAATATATTTTGTTTGCTTAATTAATTTTAAATCAAATAAATAATTAAATATATATATATATATATATATATATGAAGTAGATTAAATAAATTTATATTCGAATAGTTTCCAAAAGCGTATAAAAAATTAAAATTTTAAAATATATATATGATATGAATTAATATTTTGTAATTAGGTTTAATTGATTAAATCATTTAGTAATAGTATTTTGATAGTAAAACTTTTTTTTACCAAGTCGTGAGAAACAAGAAGACATCTAAACCAAAAAAGGAAAATTTGTGCACATATATATATAACCATTGACATATGACAATACAGTAATATACCGATTCAGGATAAAATAGATCTAGCTAACATACGATTAGTTGATTAACCAAACAATCAAAAGTATTAATAAATCAAAAGCAGACCTCTCATCAAGGTCTAGAGATCACGTTTTGAAATGATGAAACATATCCTTGAGTTGAATGTCAAATTCTAGTGTTGCTGGCTCCCGAACTACTGTATCACTAATGATCGAATCGAGATGTTTTGATGTGATTTGTGCCTGGATATTTAGGGTTTCGAAAGGGGAATATCTGGCCAAAATATGTAGGTAGGAAGAGGATCGAAAAGTCTAACTTGAATGAATAGATAGTGGTTTATTTAAAAGAAAATTGAAGATTGCAAAGTGGATCATAATTCATAATATCTCTCTTACTGTTCCACTTCCTTTTCCATTCAAAATCACCAAGCCTGTAACAACTCGTAAAGTCGAACAATTTTAGAAAGAAATATTAATTATAATTATTGAATAGAATTGGCTAGGAATAAAAATTTGATGTTTTATTTGTGTGATTTGTTGATATGAACCGGAACAAATTTATTAAATAACAAATTCTGATAAGTTATATAAAGATGATAACATAGGTTGAATGTAATTGGATGAGAATTGGATGCATAGTTAATCACATGAATTGGATAATAAAGAAAATTGTATGCGACGATAAAATGCATATTTATTTAAGGAAAATAAAATGCGTGATTTAAATAGTAACATACCAAATTGATTTCAAATAATGGAATGAGGTAAAACAATTAATTGGTAAGTGATGAATGTCTTCTGTTAATGCTATGAACGTTACAACTGTTTAACGATGACAATAGAAGTTATAAATATGTTAGTAACAATAAATTGGAAATTTTTAACCACCATTTAATTTGAAATATATATATTGAATTGATTGGCATTCAACCTTTTTAAATATGATAAGGGGAAACAAATTAGTATTGCATTAACTGATATTACATCTTTTAATTAAGATAAAGTGCAACGATTCTTAACTTTTAACAACTTTAAAGCGCAGTATTTTGAATTTAAATAAAAATTAAATTTGAAAAAAGAAATTGAATTTGTGATGTTGAGTGTTTTATTTGACAAAATTTAATAGAATAAATTTTTTCGTGAAATTTCAAATTTTGGTTAAACTTAGTCAAAGTTTGACTTTTGATTGGAAAATTCAAATTTGAATTTTTAAATTTTATTCTTTTCATACGTTACTAGACCGAATTCTAATATCCTCTTCATTTTTCGTTGCATCAAAATCAAATTCCTATTGCTCTAAAAATTTAAATTACTGTGAAAAATTGACATAAATTTGTAGTGTTTGTTTGTGTTTGTTTGGCTAAGTGTTGTTAGGTTTATTTAGTCTAATGTGCCTTAGTAAAACAAGAGACTCTAGTAATCCTAAGAGTCATGTGACAATTCCTTTTCCCACCTACGGACCTTCTATTTCCTATTTGACTAAAACCAAGTATGTATAGAAATATCTCATTTGAGAAACTTTTTGCGTACTCTTCCTTCTTCTTCCTCAAATCTACAAAACTCAAAACTCCAAAACTCCTAAATTCCCAAATCAAAATCCATCCTTCCTCCTTCAAAACCCTTCCACCTCTCTCCTATTACCGGCGCCCTCCACCACTATCCAAGGCCATCTCCTTCTTCCTCCTCTTGGCCACCACCCACCACTCCAAGGCCGAAAACCCCATCCTCTTCCCTAGGCCATAGCCAAGCTCATCACCACCAAACTCCATCAATTCAACCCAAGCATCCACCTTAGCCTAGCCACACCTAATCCCCTTCCCTTTCCCACCTTGGTCGCACCCAAACCCAACCCAAAACCCTAGGTCGTGCCCCTTCCTCCTAAAGCCAAACACCCCCTTAGCCCTCTCTTCCTCTATTTTATAAAAAAGGACAAAAGTTATATATTTATATATTTTGTGTTTCATCAATTCAAGTTCGTGCTTTGCTTTGGAATTTTTGTTTGGGATTGTTAGCGTTTGTTGAGACTGTGATTCAAATTTGTAGCTTTTGTGTTCTTAAAATTATCTAACATCGAAAGGTGAGCCGTTCACTCATGATTGATAATCTTATGTTAAGTGAATAAACATAACTTGATATGTCACATGGATGTTGTGATAGTTAGGATTTTGTACAGTTTCGTATATGATTTTGACATGTTAAATATTCATTTATGTTCATTTATGATTTGTGATAATTATTGATGATAGATATGTTATGGTAGAAGATGCCACGAATATGCTATATTGAATTTTGTCATGTATTATGGACGCACATGTTATGTCAAAATACGTCATTTATGTGCTATGTGAAAAAAAATGTGTTACAAAATAAAAAGAAAAAAAGGGGAAGAAAATAAGATATGCCATATATGTGTTATGTTTGTAATATGGAAATCACCTAAGTGCTATGTTGAAAAAAAGGAAAAGTGTTATGTTGATTTAAATTTTGTCGCACATGTTATGTTAAAATATGTTACTATTGTGTTATGTGAATGAAATATTTGTTATGGGAAAAAAATAACATGCTTTTAACATAGTGAATAACGTAAGTGTTATGTCAGAAATGATTACATATTATACTATGTTATGATAAGAAAATTTTATGTCGCATGTTATTTTAAATACGAATATGTGCTATGTTATGTAATAAGTTATGTAAGTTGTAACAACTTGAATATTAAACTATAATAATTAATTAACAAATTAATTAAATAATAAAATAAGTTTGTGAAACTATCCGAATCAAGCTACGTGAGTTGCACCATTGTGTCCGTGGTGATTTTCTGATCAATTTCCATATATAGTTTGTCAAAATCTGTGCTAAAACGAAGAAGATACAAATTAAACAAGAATCAAGATATATATATATATATATATAAGGTCAGGTCAACCCTAGGGTCAACCCTCACCATTTCTTGGTCGGCCTATAGGTCGACCCCTAACATGCATGCGTCGACACCAAGGCCGACCCGCCCTTGTATTTGGACGAGCATTCGTCCAGATTAAAAGAAGATGTATTTTTCAACTTTTCTTCAATCCTGTGAGCTCGTGCTTCCATCCGATGTTTCCCAGTGAGCCTATGATGTGGCTGCACCAGATTTAATCTTCAAATCCAATGGTCTGAGATTCCTAAACCACATTGTAAATAAGACCCTAGGCCTAGCTTTTTTCTCATTCAGATTTTCTCCTGTTTGGGTTCATTGCCTGAGACTGGACCCTAAATAGAATATTTTTCTAAGGAAGAAATATTTTTAATAAAAATATTATATGCTCTAGAAGTGGATCATGGAAGACCAAGGACCAGAGTTAAGGACCACAGGTGAGTGTTTATCAATTATTTTAGATTTTTAAGTAATTTAAAATAATATGGTTCTCAATAGTTGTAGTTTTTCTGCAATTTTGAGACGGTTTTTACATAGGTTATTTAATTTTTAAAGTTCTTTTCAATCTATTTTATTCAGCTATTTTTATTTAGCTATTTGATTCCGTTATTTACAGTTATTCACATTTATTTACATCTATTTTACGTTAGAATTCAGCCTGTAAATGTTAGTTTCTTTTTATTCCTTTTTACGTGAATAAAATAATAAAAAGAGAATATTTTGCAAATATGGATTAAAATAGAAAACATTAAATTTACAGGATTTAGATGTAAAATAAGAAAATCTGTGATAAAAAGAAGATAGGCCGAAATAGGCAAATTCGAGACATTTGTAAGCATGTTTATAACTAGTGGTCATAACTAAAAAATAAAATAGAAGAGTAACAATTATAACGTAGTTTACAAGCAAAAAGAACAGAAAAAGCTTATTTTAAAGACTTATAATTAAATTGATAAGCAAATATAGCAGGGATAATAGAAAGGCTTATTTTAAAGAAGTTAATAAGAAAATAAGAGCAAAATAATAGAAGAGGCTTATTTTAAGAACTTACACTAAGTTAACAAGCAAGAATGGATAGAAGGCCCATACCAACCGCATTCCCTTTCAGACTGGGGCTGATGGTCTCACAATATATTAGGTGAGGCTGTGCAGGACCCTTTCAGACTAAGACTGATGGTCTCACCATAGTTAGGTGAGGCTGGAACATAGGGTAAATAAGTGGCCAATAGATAGAAGCTCAAATCGAGGGATTTGGGCAAGGGGTGCAACTAGATTTTATTTGTTAGGACCCGTACCAATAGCATTCCCTTTCAGACTAGTATCGATGGTATTACAAAACACTTAGGTGAGGCTAGACAAGACCCTTTCAGGCTAGGACCGATGGTCTCACAACAGATTAGGTGAGGCTGGGCACGCTTATGCTGACAGGGTGAGTAAGAGGTCACAAAAGGGGGCGACAGTGAGTTTGTACCAATGGTGACCGAGCATGCGTCATCGATTGGGGTCGTAATTGGCTACTGCGTTCCAAGCGCTAAACAGGCATCTTTTACTATGTGACCTATAGGATGGGGCTAGCTCACAGTGGGCACAATAGAGATAGAAGGCCGATCAACAGGTAGAATTAGGATTCAGCCTAATTAAAATAGGACTCAGATTTCAGCCTACCCACAACAATCTTAGACAAGTGCAAATAATCAAAGCAAACAGTTAAACAGAATTTTATCTCAGTTTTATCTTTCCTTTATTTCCTTTTATACTAGAACCGTTGTTAAAACTATTATCTCTATCTTGCTTAAAAACACAGGTAGTTACTTTCACTCACCAGACTTTTAGTCTGACCCACTCCTCTATTTTCCCCTTTTCCCCATAGGCTAGCAGAGGAAAGGTTAATAGACTCGGATTTCTTGGAGACCCATTTGCAGAGCTTTCTCATTCTTCATGTATTCTTCTTCTTTTCAATTTTCTTTTCATTTGGCTTTTGGTGTACTGGTACTTATGAGAGGGATGATTATTTTTATTGTACTCTGATGATGTGACTGAGATTGTATTTTTCATGAGACGTGTGTATTTGGTATTTAAGACATATTCTGTTTTGAGAAGTTTAATTTTAAATGTCTATTTATTATTTAAATGTTTTCGCTGTTTTTATTTATTTTTCTTGTGAACCTTAGTTTCTATGATGCTTTAGCTATACCTATAACGCACCACATTTCTATTGTGCCCTTTTTGGGTGTACTAAGGGGTGTGGAGTGTTACTTAAGTTATATGCTATGTTATGTAATATGTTATGTAAGTCATATGCTATGTTATGTAATATGTTATGTATGTGATGTGCCATGTTATGTAATACATTATGTAAGTTACGTGTTATGTAATTCATTTATGCAATCATGTTGCAAGTTCCCTTAACTTTAGGAAATCACTGTAGGTTGAAATGATACATACCTGAATGATCTTATAGATTAGGGAAAATCAGTACGGATGAAATGATAAACCCAAGCGATTTTATTGATTTTGAAAATTTTGGGATTGCAGGTTGAAATGATATAAATCCGTAAATTTAATTAATCGTGGGTTGAAATGATAAATATCTGTATCACTTGACCATAGGACAGAAAACTATATATGCACAGCATTGGTCTATTTTTAAAATGATTTCCAAATTTTTTTGAAGTATATGGGTTTTAATAAATATTGATTTTAAATTATGATATAAAGATCTTATTTAAATATGTGTTTTAAATTGAATAATGAGTTTAAAAATATAGTATAAAGATTTTTATTTCGATATGTGTTTTAAATAAATATTGATTTTTAAAATATAATATATAGATTTTATTTTAATATATGTGTAAAATTCAGATTTTAAATTATATGTTTGTAAATTTATAAGTTAAGTTTTGAAAAATGTTAATTTCAAGATTTTACTTATAATTTTATTATTTTTAAATATATAAAATAAGATTTTATACAGTATATTTAATAAAATAAGATTTAATTAATATAATAAATTTAATTTATTTTAATTAATATATATAATATGTTTAAAATATTTATTTAGATTTATGTTATTATTTTAAAATAGATTTTTTAATGACTTTAATAAATTAAGGTTGGAAAGAAATTGAAATTGAGTTGTAATTTAATTTGTTTTAAGAATTGTATTTAAATAGGAAATTGATCTTAAACTTATTGATTTTGAGATTTTAAAGATATGATTTTATGACATGAAAATTTGACTTTGATTAGAGTTGACTAATGAATATTTTAAATTTTAAATAAAATTTAAATTGAATATTTAATTTTAATTTTAATTTGGGATTTTATTTAAATGTTTATAAAAGGTGATTAAGTGAATATTTTCAGAATTAAATATAATTAAAGTCGGATATTTAAAATTTTGATTTTAATTTAAATGGTAAATTGAGATTTTATTTAAATGTTTATAAATTGATTTTATAAAATGACCACTGTGTGAAATAAGCGTTTGGTTGTTAAAGATGTCGGGATCGGATATCGTCACACTCTCTGCCAATATCGAAAACCAATTTAACAACTGTGCATGTGGTGGAGAATCCAAAATGAAGTAGGATGGTTTGGTGAACAATTCTGTATAAGTATGAACATAGCCTTGACCCCCACGAGACCGTTTGATATGACTAAAATATGAGTTATACCTGGGCCAAGTGAGGTCACACCTCCGATCGAGCATGCTTCTTCAAAACCATATCTTTTACTTTGTGATTTGATTGGGTGCACCTTTGATTATGGGAGTGTGTCTTAAGGTGGGCGGTAGTAGCTGTTATGCGTTACCACTAGCCTGGTTCTGCCAAACGCTAGTACCTACCTTGGGAATTGCCTCGCTTGCCTTATCATATGCCTTATCGCACCCATTATGAGTTTGGTTTGTGTCGTACACTATGGAGTGCCCTTTGATAGCCGTCCAGATTATGGAGGAATTACGGTACTGTATAGACTACGTCATTTATATAAAAATATGTTAAGGGAAATATATGTAATGCTTTAACGTTATTTTAATATTTTACTTTACTGTAGACATTATCTATGTAGCGTATTGTATTATGTATGTAGATATTTCCATGGATCCTTAAAGGATGGAATCTCAAACATCCTTTAAGTTATATTGCATTTCATTTGAACATTTCACTTGAGTTAATTTACTTGCATAAAATTGTTAATCCCGACTCGAGTATTTTGTATTTTGCTTTATGCTTGGGTCAGCCAGAGTATTATAGCATTTGAGACTTACCTTTGGAGCTTGGAGCTTTGCTTGGAGATCTATCTTTTATCTATTCAGCTTTTTAGTTATCTCGGTTATTTTAGTTATTTCCAGTTGTTTATGTTTAGGCTTGTCATTTGCTTATGTATTAGAGACTTCTTTGTATTTGGACTTAGGTTGTATTTGCTTTAGGTTTTGATGTTTCTATAGTAGCTACATGAACTACTATTTATCTATTCCGCTGCGTATTGTTGTATTACTTTGTGTTTGTGATTTATTTATTTACTGTGTATGCTAAGTTTTGCCAAATGTAAATAACACTCTGTTATTTGAGCAATTCAAGTTTAGCATGTGTGGTTTATTGCCGATTTGAATGGTTAAAATAGTAGGTTTTTATAAAGCCACGTGATATATGGCTAGCTTCCTTATGCAAGCATCATAGCCGAAGCCATATTTGGGCCTCAAATACAATTCCAACCCGAATGATGTCCGTTGCATTTAAATCCAAATTTAAACGCATATCAATATTGTATATTGACGAATATATTTATAACTATTACAGTACACTGTTTAACATTGTTCACCACATCAATTATAATATTTTGTAACTAATATTTCATAAATATTAATTAATTTAATTAATATATAATAATTACGAATTAATTATTTCAAATGGTAAAACAGAGTATTAATCGTTTCGGTTGTGCGACCCTTAGTGTAAATTTGGTCAGCGACTAATATACAATTTAAATATTAACATTCACACGTCACTTAGCAGGTAGTGTAACATTATGGTAAAGTTTATCACTTGATTGGTTTCGATAAAATCTAGTTTTACTTTATTAAGTGGTACCTGGTATTGACAATTATTTACACCAATTCTCTTCATCAAATCTATATCGTTTTGGACATACAGAATTTGGAAATGGTCAAAACTCCAATAATTTCAATGTTCAACTCTATACTCCATACATAAAGCCCTATGTTCAATAATAATAATTATTATTAACCAAATTACAATGGTCAGAAATTTTGACTTTGAATTAAGTTCAATTGACTGTGATACTAATCCAATATAACCGAGGAGACGAATTCTCTCTTGAATAGTGTTTCACTTCCAATACTTCCGCTCGACCCAACTATAGTCGTGCATGGATGTCATGCCATGCTTTGATTCTAATCAGAGCGGACCTTTCATATTAAGATCAGTAGTATTCTCAAGTCAAGAGAAACTATGTAAATTAGTCACATCGATATTTTCTGTTTGACTTTAGTTTTATTAACTAATAGAAAACAATCGAGTGAGTCATTTCATAGTTATCCAATAACTATCGATATGTAACCACTTGGTGCCTCTAAGCAATCATGAATAATACACTACTCAACTTGAAGAGTGTTACATACTCTACTCTCAACCGATGCATCAATAACTAGTCTCCATGCATCTTGGCTAGAAATTTTTAAAATGATGTATTTGTTATATTGTTATACAATACTCATGATTACAACTATTTATAAAAACTATCACACACAACATTTATGTATTTACTGTTAATATACATTAATTGAACATTATATATTTATAACACATTATAATAAATATGTAATAGAATGAAACACCTTTATTATAAAAGAGAACTGATTACGTGGTTAACTAATTTACAATAAATTACAAAATCATCCCTCGGGCATACACCTAACTCTATAAATCTCCCACTTGCAGTTGGGACCAATCATGGACTCTCAATCCAATCCCTTCAATCGGCTTCTCGAGAGCTGACGGAGCTAGACCCTTGAATGAATCTGCTATGTTTTCCTTGATATATACCATTTGTATCACAACCTCTTTCTTCTCAACGAATTCTCTAATGAGATGGAACTTCTGAAGAATATGTCATAACTCCTTTGCAATCTGAATCGCCGCATGGTTATCACAAGCAATGCCATAGGATTCTTAGTATCATGAATCATGCCGAGTCTACTTAAAAACTTATGCATCTATACTGCCTCTTTAGCTGCTTCATTGAGGGCGATATACTTATTGGAATTGGGGCAGCACACAGCGAGGTAAATTTCAAAAAATATATTCTATTTGGATCTTTACCGAGCTCATGAAGTCAAAATTTATTTAAAACTTTTCTAACTTTTCTATTAAATAAAATCAATATTTTATTTAAATTAATAAATAAAGTTTTATACTATATAATTTGAATTACTTTACATATATGTATGCATCATATACACATATGTGTGCGCATGCATATGCAACAAAATGATGTGTACATGGTTTGACATATCTATCTGTAGATGTTGGGATTTACACTACAATAGACATGTTAGCGCCTCGTATATACCAATGGATTGTCTAAATGTGTATGTGTGTGTATGAATAAAATTATTTACACACACACATATATATATATGAAAATATAGTTGTATAATCATTATAAAACATTAACTGTAAATTATTTTCATAAAACATTAATTAAAAAATATATAGATATTTGTGTATATGAATTTGAATAAATATAATTAAATTATAAATTATTTTAAATATTAGTTAGTAAAATTATTTATAATATTATAATACAAAATTCGAACTGGACGTTTTTATATTATATATATATTATATTAAACACATACTGTATATAAACATGCAACTAATTATGTGTGTGCATATGATTTCAATTTTAAAATTATATTTATTGTAGCTTTCAGCCCAATAAAATAGTTATTTAAATTTAATTTTTGTTTTTAAATAATTTATGCGATAAAAACTTATAATTAATTAATGAACTGTTCAAAAATAAAGAAAAAATCTTAAAAATTATTTTTGAATTATAAAGTATATTTAATATTATACAAAAATATTTTAGAATTTTATACCACTTATAAATATATATGCGCATTTTTTTTATATAATCAATTTTGAATTAAATAAAGTATTTATATAGATATAATAAATATTTGGAAAAAAAATTATTATCGAAAATCATACCACTAAAAATAAATTTTGTAAATTTATAAAAATATATATTATATAGTGTTAAACTTTGATTTAGATTTAATTTTTAAATTCATATAATATTTTTTTTATTTTATTTTATTTTTTTAATTTTCAGGTCGAAAGCATGTATAAACAATTATGCATTTTTTTTTATACACATACACATTTATATATACAACCATCTATATGTGACAATCCATTGATATACCAATTCATGATATTTCTAACTAAATAATATATGATATAATAATTATTTAATATTAACACAAATTTGTAGATCATAAATATATCTTTTACCATAGCCTATTTTGTACACATTAAAACGAAGATATGAACTCCTTGAATTCAATTCCAATTCTGAAGTAGCTAGCTCCTAAATCGCCACAACCACCAATAATGTGTTTGTATTTAAATGCTTGAAAATTGAGGGAAGGAAGATTGTGAATTCATAAGAAAAATGGAAGGGACGGAGGCTTCAAAAAGTGTTTGGAAATAGTGGGTTAGAGAAAATTAAATAAGGAGGTCCCAAGGAGTAAAACCATGATCTAGATCCTTGTTTTTCTCACACTAATTCTCCAACTCCAACCCATTTTAGCCATCAGAATGACTACCCTAACCGTGTATGTTCCAACTGAAAATAGAAAATCCCACATGGGCCTAAAATTCTTTTCGAGCCCGAACAATATTTGTTGCACTTAGATAAAATTTAAATACATACCGATATTGAATATCGATTAGTGTTTATATGACTATTAAATGCATATTATTTAATATTATTCAATACCAATCAAACAAAATTTTAGATTAATATTTCATAATTATTAATTAATTTAATTAATTTATAACAATTACAAATCAGTTAAATCTGATGGAATTAGGGGTATTCAAATGTATTTCACATTTATATATGCAAATAATTCTCCTTTTTCATTTTTTAATGGCAGCTGAAATCATCTTTCCCGCCCTGCCCCTTCTCGTCCCGTCCTCTCTTCTCCCCACCACAACCATCCCCCCTTACTTATTCCACCACTGCCTCCACCCTCCCGCCCTCCCGACCCTTCTCCTATTGCTTCCAAACCCTCTTCTGATTTCGCCTCTTTTTTAATCACTTCTACCCAACCTCATTCTGCCCCCATTCTTAATTCAATCACTCCTGTCTCCTCTCTCCATCCTCCTCCTCCTTTAGTATCTTCTGAACACACATGGACTTTTCTAATCAAGAATCTCCCCCGCATTGTGGGAAAGCACATGCCTATTCAACTGGATCTATCCTTCAATGATGAGGCCATGGTTCTGCTATCAACAGTTATTACTGCTAGTGAAGAAATATGTAAAGATTATGTGGTTGGCTTCTTCCTTGATAAGCCTCTGTCATACTCTTATGTAATTGAGAAATTGAAAAGAAGATGGAGATTGAGAGGAAATATAAAGGTCAAGTATGATGGTACCATTTTTCTTTTTCTCCTATCTGATGAGACAGATAGGGACATGATAATAAGAAGTGATCCCATTATTATGAAGAACAAACTATTCATCATAAACAATGGGATCCAACCACCGGTAACATTTGTGGATCGATTCAAACGGTTCTAATCTGGGTGCAACTCACTAACATACCGATATATCTATGGTCACCATTGGGCATAGATTGGTTAGCAAATAAATTAGGTGAATTGGTATGTTTAGATGAAGCCACCGAGTCTCTACGACGAATTCAATACGCAAAATGCCTAATGGAAATATCTCCTAAACGAGAACTAGTTGCTTCTTTTCCTGTTCAGGATATAGATGGAACAATACGGATAATTTATGTAACTTATCTTTGGAAATGGGATATATATATATATATATACACAGCAAAGTATTTGGGCACAAAATTTTGAACTGCCATTTTTTGCCATCTCCTTATGTGCTGGAAGCTTATGAATATGATAATGTTGAGATATAACATGTGAAGTCAGTTGTTGTAAATGATAAATGAAATAAAAGATCACAACCAAGCGTTGAATAGAAGAGAGCGTGGAAAAGAGTAGAAAAAAGCAATAGAAAATATATAGCAAAGAACATTACATCTCCTGTTGACGAAGTCTCTAAAGATGTCAAATTTAATAATAGAAATACATTAAAGGATAAAATTGGATCGAAAAGGTCAAAAGCTTCTTTTCTTCTTGCTAAACAATCTGCAAATGGGAATTGAAGGCTAAATATGACAAATAAATTTTCTGCCCTTGAATCGATAGAGGAAGGAGAAATTAATGTGGATGAAGATAACATGTGTGATGGTAATGCAAATATGAATGATGAAGTTAATGTAAGTGCCAATGGTAAAGAAACTAATGCAACTGAAGGAATAAATGCAAATGAAGGAACAAATGCAAAAATGACAGATGAAATGAATGTGAATATCAGTGGAATTGAAAAGAGTGAAAATGGAAGCATTAAAGCAAGTGTAATAAATCGGCTCTTAAAAAAGAAACAACCATCCCATGCATGAATGCATGCAAAAATCAAACCAGACATGTCAGTCCAAACTGATACAACCAGTGTACACCCTCTTAACAAAACTGGTGCTCCAGACCAGGCACGTCTGTCCCTCAAATATCTTTCTTCAAACCAATCATATCATGCCCCTAAAGTAGTGTCTATGCAACCAAATTCATATTTAGTTGCTTCCTCTTCAAACATGCCTCCATTGTTGCTAACCCCTACACCTTACAATTTTGCTTTCTGCTCTCCACCTGAACGTGCACATATGCACATGGTATCACTAGATTCAACTCTCCTCTTATCCCCTCCGTCTGATATGATGTAAATTGGCACCAACTGCGTCTTTTCTCCCTCAGTTTGTCCAATTTTATCCTCTCTAAACAACTAACTTCTGCTCTGATTGGCTCTTCCTCTACCAAAACATCCAACCCTACATCAATCAAGTCTCCCTCTCCAAATAATTCAAAAAAGAAACGTGATTCAAATAAAAAGAATCCTATTTTCTTGATTGGAGCTACCAAGGGAAAAAAGAAGAAAAGGACTATAGTCAATAAGAAAAACATACCACCACATACACCATCTACCCTATATCCCGTTGATTCAGAATATGAATTAGACTCATCTTTAAAAACTTATCCTGATAACACCCCATTTTCTTCTATTAGAAGAACTAGAATATGGAGCAAAAAACCCACTAAGTTTAATCAATGTTAAGCAACATAGCAGCATGGAATATTAGGGGTGCCTACAAAGATGCAAAGCTGGACCAAATAAAGTCACTCATCCATGATCGTCATCTTTCCCTAATCTCGGTCTATGAATCAAAACTTAATCCCTCTCTCTCATTAAGAGCAGCTAAATATATAAACTCAAACCATAAATTCTTAACCAATCATTCCCATGCTCCATATGGTAGGTTACTCATACTATATGATCCATCTATATTCTCATCCATGTCCTAACTGATAGTCAATTCATCCACTCCCATACTATTCACTTTCCATCATCTACTTCAATGTATTTCACATTTATATATGCAAATAATTCTTCTCATGTTAGAAAAAAATGTATGACTACATTCCACACTTTAGTCAAACCTCCCATCCATGGATTGGGATTGGAGATTTCAATTGCTCATATCTAACCTTGCATAAAAGTAGTGGAAATCCATTAACTTTTATTGACCTCTCTCCTTTAAACAATACCATACACAATGGTTGTTTGGTTGAAATACCTTCCTTTGGTTCACCTTTCACATGGAACAGCAAAAGCCGCCATGGCCCTCGCACCCTCACTAAGATTGATCATGGTTTTATGAACGTCAAATCTCTCTTTATAAGGTCGTCCATTCACATTCATATCCCCATGCCTCTTCTCTCTGTTCATTTCCCTCTAATCATTTCATTTGGTTCCGCTGCCATTCACAAATAGGTCAATTTTAAATTTTATGATGAATGGATTCACAATATAAGTTAATTGCAGGTAGTAAAAGATGCTCGGATATCAACTTTTGGAAACCTTATGCTCAACTTGCAAAAGAAACTGAAGAATACAAAAACGGCATTAAGATTATGGTCTCGGAGAATATATGGTGAAGGTAACAAACTATCAACTAACATATCCTCTAAACTTGAATAGGTAAAACGGCCGATTCTATACTCAAGCACATATCCAAACTTGAATCAAAAAGAAAATGATGTCATCTCTCAACTTGAATCAACATAGAATATTGAAGCAAAAATGTCCATGCAAAAATATAAAAAAAATTGGGCAACATTTGGAGATAGAAACTCAAAACTCTTCCATACCTCCTTAAAAATTAGACAAGCTAAGACCTTTATTCATCAGATCAATGATATGCAAGGTGTTTCTCATGCATCTCCCTCTCTGGTTGATGCTACTTTCCTCAACTATTTCACCTCTTTGCTGGGTGGACACCCCTCTTCCTCAGACTGCTCATTCCTAAACAACCTATCAAAAGCTAAACTTACCATAGAAAATGCAATCTGCTCTATCCTTTCCTTTTACTGGTGATGAAATAAAAAAAATCCATCTTTACAATGAGGAAATCAGCTTCTCTAAGTCCTGATGGTTTCACTGTAACCTTCTACACACAATGCTGGTCCATAATATCCACCGATGTGCTCAAAGCTGTCAATAATTTTTTCAACAAAAGAAAAATGCTAAGCTCCATAAACTCAACCAACCTTGCCCTATTTCCTAAAACAGAAAATCCAACTAATGTATCCCAGTACAGACCAATTGCGTGTTGCAATGTCATATATAAGTCCATATCTTGGATCTTAGCCTCTAGACTCAAAATTGTCCTTCAAACCATGATATCTTCTAATCAAGCTGCCTGCCTCCCTAATAGAAGCATCCTTGACAATGTCCTCCTGCGCATGAATTATTGAATGGGTACTCCTCTCCTTATATTTCTCCTAGAGCAATGCTAAAAATAGACATTAAAAAGCTTTTGATACTGTTAACTGGTCAGCCCTGATGAGAATTCTAAATATGATGAATTTACCGGCAAATTCAGATATTGGATATATCAATGTGTCTCAACTGTCAGGTATACACTTGTATTCAATGCTCATACAGTTGGTTATTTCAAAAACAACAATGGTTTCAGGCAAGGTGACCCCATTTCGGCTTACTTCTTCATTATAATCATGGAAACATTAACACTGGCTCTTGAGAACCAAGTTGAAATGAAAATTTTTGAGCTCCATCCTAAATGTAGAATGCCTATGGTGACCTTTAGCCTTTGCAGATGACTTGTTAATATTTACCAAACCGACTGCTCAATCACTCCCATCCATAATAAACGCATTATCGTCCTCCTACAAATTCTCTGGTCTCCAAACAAGCTCTCAGAAATCACACATTTTAATAGTTGGTCTGCCCCTTTAGCAGATCTCTGATTGCTTGAATATTAAATATGCTTCCTCTTGAATCAGATATGTCTTACTTAGGGATTCCTCTTGCAACTAAGAGAATTTCTATCTCTTAATGTGTCCCTCTTTATAAAAAAATAACTACTGTGTTCTCTAGATGGGAAAACCACTTCATATCCCAACCTGGCAAGCTTGTAGTAATTAATGTAGTTATTCTCTCAATGATAGTGTATTGGGGCAGGACATTTCTTCTGCCTTCTAAACTAATTGCGATGATAAGATCAGCGATGATAAAATATTTATGGTCTAGATCTATACATACAAAAAATTAGTTTCCTGTAGCTTTCAAAAAAGTGGAAATCCCTAAATTTAAGGGATGTTTAGGCATTAAAAATTTAAAGAATTGGAATATAGCTTCCTTGTCCAGGCACTTTCAGAATCTTGTAACAAGGTCCAATACGTTATGGGTTTAATAGTGTGTCAAATACCACTTAAAAGATGAAGATATATGGCTAGATGCTTCAAAATAGGCACATAGTTGGGTACGGAAAACAACGATGAACATAGCTGGGTATGGAAAATAATGATGAAAATTCGAGATACTTTGCTG
This sequence comes from Allium cepa, assembly GCA_030765085.1. Lineage (NCBI taxonomy): Eukaryota > Viridiplantae > Streptophyta > Magnoliopsida > Asparagales > Amaryllidaceae > Allium > Allium cepa. The sequence continues at coordinate 381,592,588 of CM060929.1, read as the reverse complement.
CCTCATACAAAGCTTCTCCTCTCCCCTGACAGCAAAGCTAAATTTTGGTTAACTCCTTGGATAAAGAAAGGGATGATACTAAAAGTATGCTATCATATGAATACATAACTCAAACTGGAATTTCATTAAACGCAAGAGCTACTAGCTATATAAGCAAAGGAAAATTCTCTCTCCCTCACTCTAGTAATAGGACTATTATTGTTTTGTTGCACTCATTCAATGATAAACCATATATCTTTAATCAATATGAAACATATAAATAGATAAATGATTTTAAAGACCACGCGACTCATATTGTGTACTCTGCAATTGCGGAAGATTCATATCTGATCAACTTTTCTTAGTATAAAAGAATATGGAACTTGTACACTGATGTAAAGCTAAATTTTTTGCTTTGGAAGGTACTCAAAAATGCGTTGTACACTTTGGTAAATTTGGCTACAAAAGGATCATTTGTCTCAACCTCTTGTATATTCTGTTCCGCAGTAGTTGAGGACATACATCACTTGTATTTTAGATGCTCCTTTACTCACTTCATATGGAATAAAGTAAAGACAAGAGGTGGATATGCATCTCCGGTCAGGGATATAAAATAAAATGGATGAATGTTTATAAAGCTACTAGGTGGAAGCAATCTTCATCTTATGAGCTTTTAATTATTCTCAAGATAATGGTCAGATAAATATGGAAGGTAAGGAATCAAAGAATTTTCAATCAAAAGAAAAGGAATCATATGCAGATTTACTTCGGCATTTGTAGAGAAATATACTGTTCTATCTCTATGTCCTCCGATTCCTTTGATGCAGTTAGTTTGGTTAGGTGGTTCTAGCTTTGTCTGTTGTGTCTTTCTTTTCATTTATATGTTGTTCTATTTTTAATCTTTCTGCCTTTCTGTCTTGTTTATCCTTGCTACCCGTTTATATTGCAAGGCTCTCTTATTAATATAAATATATGTAGGGAACGTTCAACCCCACTGGCTATGCCAGAAAAAGATTTTGAGTTAAATATAAAAAAAAATGATTACCCTTAGGGCACAACTCTAACTCCATTAATCTCCCACTTACACTTGGGACAGTTTTGGAATCTCTATCTCATCTCTTCGATCACTTTGTGAAATTTGATCGAGCTAGACCCTTCTTGAATAGATCTGCTATGTTGTTTTAATTGTCTATTCTTCCAATCAACTCTCTTCGATGTTGATAAACTACCTTTATCATATAGAACTATTCGGAGTACGTTTCTCAACCTCTTGCAAGCTCTTACTATTACATTGTTATCATATAATAATGAGTAGTATTCTTAATAGTTGAAATCATCCCTAGCTCAGTTATAATCTTGTGCATTTATATTTATACATTTATTTTACCGGCGATGTAGTTAGCCTTTTCGTTGAATTAGCCACAATGTTTTATTTGAAACATTTCCAACTTAAAACTACTTAATTAAGATTTTAACATGAATTTAAAATTGGCGTATTACACTCAATAGCATTCATGAAGTCTGAGTTCATATGCTCCTTTATAAGGAGTTCATTGTTTCTAAAAAAATTCTCCAGTATTTCATAAATACTCGAGAATACTCTAAACTACCATTTAGTGATGTTGATTTGGATTAGATAGTTGCTTCATGTATCAAATACATAAGAAAATTATGATATTACAGACAGTACAACATGCATGATAATTCCTATTGCTAAAGCATAAGGAATCCATCTTACATGTTCTTTATTAAACTTTTTAATAAGTTGTCTTTGCATATCATTTGAGACATTCCCAATATCCTTTATACTTACTATAAAAGATATAATTTACAAATCCATTATTGATTATTAAACAACCAAACAATTATTGATTTTAGCACAAGTACATCGTTAACAATTAGTGCTATATTGTTTACTTATAATCTAGAAATATTTATGTATCTTTTAGTGGTTCTTTCTTATGGACACACATTTCCATTGCATTTTGACTAAAAAATCATTCCATGTTACTATCAAAATATTTATTCAATTCCGGTGCTTATAGGATGATACTTTCGTATTATTTCTTGGATCATATCCTAAAACTCGAAAATTCAATATCACTCTCACTGACATAGAGACACTTTGGTTGTTATGGGCAAACAGTCTATTCTAATATTTTGTATTTTCCATTGTAACATGTACGTAACAAACACAAAGTCATACTTAGCAATATTTTTTGAGTAAATCCAACTTAACTTGAGCAAGTCCAATGGCGAATCTATTACACCGATTTGAACAACTGAAATTTACGAAGTAATTCATATCAATGTTGCTTACTAATTCCAGTTGCATTAGTCATGCTCTTAAAGATACAATCGAAGCCGATGGATCACTTCCTTCGGGTATGACTAACAAATTATATTTTGATAATGTACTTGGAAATCCTTCGAATTTGCGCATCATCATATCATAGAGTTAATATGCTTAATGGTTTACTTATCAACCAAGGATTATATTTCTCGATATTGATAAGAAACTCATATTCTCTCTTCAATGTGCGAGAATATTTATTAGACATTCAAATGCATTGTGTTCATGTAGGTTTGGTTAATTTCATTTCATTCCTCTTAATTAGTTTTATTTTTAGATTGTATCCAAATCCATTTTTACTACCAACAATTTCTCATAGAAATTGATTCGCTACAAAGTTGGTATTTTTCAAAGAACAATTGTTTCTTAGTGTAACGAAATAGGTACTCATAAACGCTTTATGAATTTCCTTATATATAAAATTGATTTGGTTTTAGTTTACAAAGCTTTTGTTCAAAACATATATTGGTCATCAAATAACTGTCCCTAAACTCTTTTTGGGCTGATTCATACAAGATTCCTCAAAACAATAATTATGTGCAGTATTTTGGCTTGCACAACCTACCAAATCCTTTGCCTAGGATATTCTGGGGTTTCCTCTAAACTTTTATCTTATATGATTTTATAAACCATTCTTTAGATGAAAATAATTTTGATCTCGTGTACTATTCTTAAGAACATTTACCTTATAGAAAAAATTTAACTCAACTTCACTCATAATTAACCTTACTTTGTTCAGTGAAGTTCGGTTACTTCTTATCGATACATCATTATGTATCATAAAGAGATGTGACTATGGAGGTTGAATCTTTATTCGTTTTTAGGTACGTTCAGAACTCTTTCTAATATACTCACATATTCGATCAAATCGAATCATTTTATTTTTTTTATTGCATGTTGTTTTATTTGCTTCTATTTTATATTCTATGAGATTATCATAGACAAACTACATGTATACTAAATACGCATGTCCATATCAGTGATAGCTCATCGGTGAATGCAATGAAGTATATTAAACTCTTTTAGTATTAATAAACTTGTGATTGCATACATCTATATGTATCAATTCAAAGAGTTCGTCAACTTTTATAATGCTTCGACTAAATGGTGCTTTGACCTTAATTGTCTGAGATATAATTTACGAGTACCATATGGTTTTATGAATCAAAAATTATTTCTTAAAGTTGTGCTTAGTCCATAATTTTGAAATAATTGCAAATAAATTGGATACTTGTGTATTTTCAATGCATCACAAATTCAAGTACTACATTTAATTTTATAATGAATATTCATAATATTCGTGTTAAAATAAAATTACGTCTATTTTCAGTCAACACTGAAAAATAATTTTTATTTCATAAATAATGTTAATAATTTTTATAACTTGATACGGCCAATAAGTGTTATATGGCATGTTGTCACTATTTCTGCCATTACGTATGAAATAGGAGACTCCATTCAACCACTTCATATAGGTTATTTATTTCATTTACTATAACTAATTCATAAGAGAAGATTTTTAGATCAAACATCAACCTCATAAAAAATAATTTTCTATGTAAAAATAAATTTTGAAATAGAAATTATATTTCTCACTCCAATGTTAAGTATCTATTATTATTTTTCAATCCTTATTTACGAATTTCTTTATGAAGTAGAAGTGATCATTCACTCTCTTTATACCAACTGTGCCTTAGGTTATATCCAAATTTATACGTTTGATTTTCATTATAAGTGGTCGAACCATTCAAAGGAAATCCTTTCTGCAATATCATAAAAACATTTCACAAAAGTGCACTTAATTATCCTTAACATTTAAGGACATCAAATATATTACACGTTATGTAAACCGATCAAACTGATATTTTAGCGTCGAGTTCTAAGATTTATCTTATAGCCTATGGTCTAGTGTTACACTTAACACAACAAGATCATTATTGTAATCGATTATATTGAATACACCATCTTACACTATAGTTTACTTGCTTATTTCAATGAAGTAATTTCATCGAGTTTTCGTACATTATGAATTGTGATTGTTCACCGTATAACACTTATATGCGATTGTATATGGATCAAATTTCCATATTATTGTATGGCTTTTTTAGGTTGAAACTCAATGAAGAAAATTACGGTCTCAAGCAAGTAAACTCGTAAGTGACAAGTTACAAATATATGTACTGGTTATATAATTAGGTGTTTTCATGAGTCAATATGCAAAAATTTATTGGTAAGTATATTTCATATTTCTATTTGTCAGCATTAATTTGGTTCATTTGTATATATTAAGTGATAAATCTTTTATCATTTATATTAACCGTACAAATTTACAAACGTAAATTATTATGACTTTAAATCGCAGATGTTCAACGATAATAGAAAGGCTAAATGTTACTATTTCATTTTTTCGATAAGAATCCCACTAGTCTTTTATGTTTATCCAAACTCTAAGATAAAACATAAAACTCTTTTAACTTCACTAGTGGGTATTAGGACTCATTTATCTTGGTATTCTGACATCGAATTTGCTCAACAAGCCATAGCTCCATTAATGATAGATAACTCCTTATCGGTTGTATCATATATAACTCCTAACCCACAAGCTTTTTCCTGATATCACTTCGACCTTGAGTTTGCTCTATAAATCGAAAGAAATTATTCACTTTTACCTTCCATTTTTCGACGACCTTAGTATAGCACATGTACCTTGAGTTTGCTCAACAAATAAATATAGTTATCATACCTTGTCGAGTCAATATTTTAATAATACTACACATAATATCTCTAGCTTGGGTTTATTCAACAACCAGAGAATATGCAAGTAATTTATTAATATATAATTGGTAGAAGACAACATTTATACTAAAGATTCATAATCTTTAATATATTTAATTCAACAATGTCGACTTATGGAATAATGTATTTCTTATGAAATTCCCTTACGTATCAAGCGTCGAATACATCAGAAATCATAATATACATACTATACATATGTATTTATTCCTTTAATCTAATTAGGTTTTTCTAATGTTCCACCGTTACTTTATAAATTTATATTATATAAGTTTTATTATTATATATAAGTTTTATACTTTATTTAACTTATATAATGTTTTATGTATAATGTTATATTAATTAAATCTTATTTAATTAGTTTAATCAATTAATACTTTAATTAATTAGTATATTATTGAATTATAACATATTATATTGAATATATATGTACTATAACCCTTATAAAACCACATACGTATCTTCTTTATATGTATTTTAATTTATTTATTTAAAAAAATTTAATTAAATTTTATCACTTTCGAAATTTTTTTTATACATAGATATATACTGATATTATCTTAAATAACTCTAGGCAACATAACATACGTCATTATATAAGTTATACGTGCAAATGTATTTAATTAATTTATTTAATTAGTTCAGTTATTTTATTAATCTTATTAGTAAATAACATTTTTGAAATTAATTTTATAACATTTTCAAACATTTCAAAAAATTATATAATAAATTTTATAGTATATGTTCTATTTTAAATTTAACATTTAAATTAAAAATTATTTTAATTTTCAAAACAGTTTGAAAATTTATATTATAACACTTACAATAATTTTCTTATTTTAAATTTAAAACTTTTATTTATATTTCTATTTTTTTTTTTGAAATTAGCTCAATGCGCAATTCAGATTGGGCCTTTTCTACTAAGCACAACCTTTAGGCTCCCATAACTGTTCGGCCAAGGCCGATAGCCGGGTAAGACATGGAACTTGATTACCAACAATCCAGCCTAGCAATTACCTTTCTTAGACACCTTTTAACTAGGTTGTAAGCTTAATTAATTAGTCCTAATATGACTAATTTAGACCGTATAGGCTATTTGTCTCTAATACCATTATCGGAACTAGGCCAGCACGCAGCGGGGTAAATTTCAAAAAACTTTCTCTATTTGGATCTTTATTGGGCCATGAAGTCCAAATTTATTTATAACTTCTCTATTAAATAAAATTAATATTTTATTTGAGTTAATAAATAATGTTTTATATTATATAATTTATATTACATGTATGCATGTATGTATGTATCATATACACATAAGTGTGCCGTTCAATAAAATGATGTGTATATGGTTTGACATGCATGTTTGTGGATGCTAGAATTTACATCACAACAGACATGCCTTGCGTATACAAATGGATTGTCTAAATGTGTATGTATATATATTCGCATGTGTATAAAATTGTTTGCATATATATATATATATATATATATATGAAAATATAGTTATTTAATTGTTATAAAATATTAGTTGTAACTTATTGTCAAAAACATTAAGTAAAATACATATATTTGTACGTAAGTATGAATAAATATAATTAAATTATAACATTATTATTTTTAAATGTTAGTTTGTAAAATTATTTAGAATATTTAAGTGCAAAATTCAAACTGAACCTTTTATATATATATTTTATATATATATATAATATTAAGTTAAATACATACTATATATAAACATGAAACTAGTTAAATATATATATATAATACAAAATTTAAAATTATATTTGATGTTAATTTTGGCCAAATAAAAAATGAAATATTATTTTTAAAATTTAATTTTTGTTATTAAATAATTTATTTTATAAAAGTCTATAATGAATTTATAAACCATATGAAACTAAAGAAATTTTTATAAAATAAATTTCAAAATTGTTTTTTAAATCATAGAGTATATTTTATATTATATAAAAAATTTCTAGAATTTTATATTATTTACAAATATGTATAAATACATTTTATTTCTATAATCAATTTTGAATTAAATAAAAGTATTTATATAAATATAATAAATATTTGAATTTTTACATTATTATTTCCCGAATTCATATTAATAAAATTAAATTTTTTAAAGTTATAATATATATAGATATACATATAGTGTTAAAATTTAAATTTAATTTAATATCTAAATTTATAATATTTTAGTATTTTAAATTTCAAAAACGAAAATAAAATTTTTATTTTCAGGCCGGAAGCATATATAAATAGTTATGCAAAAAATTTGTATTTTATTTTATAAATATACGCATATATTTATATATATACACAACCAACTAAATGTGACAATCCATCGACATACCGATTCGTGATATTTCTATCTAAATAACATACGAAATAATTATTTAAACATTGATACAAATTTGTAGATAAAAAATATACCATTTAACAAAATCTATTTTATACATGTTGAAATGAAGAAATGAACCCCTTGACTCTAATTCGAATTCTGAAGTTGCTAGCTTCTGAATCGCCATAAGTACCGACAATTGTATTTGATTTAATTTGTCTTTAAATGCTTGAAAATTTGAGGAGAGGAAGAGTGTAAATTCGGCCATAAAAATGGAAGGGATGTTGGCTCCAAAAAGTGTATGGAAAGACCGGTTTAGAGATAGTTAAATAAGGAACCATAAGGAGTAAAACCAAGATCTAGACCCTTGTTTTTCTCACACCAATTCTACTTTCTTTTGATTCCAACTCCAACCCATCTTAACCATCAAAATGGCCACCCTAACCATGTATGTTCTAGCCAAAAATAGCAAGTCTTACATGTGCCTCAAATACACTTCAAACTCGAAAAATATTTATTGCATTTAAATATAATTTAAATGCGTACAGATATCAAATATCGCTTAGTGTTTATATAACTATTACATGCAAACTATTTAATATTTCTCACTGCACATCAAACAAAATTTTATAATTAATATTTCATCAATATTAATCGATTTATAACAGTTAAATATTAATTAAATCTAATGGTAATAGGAATATTCAACATTTCGATTGTGTGACTCTTAGGTGTAAATTTGGTCAGCCACTAATATCGAACCATTCGAATATTAACGTTCAAATGTCACTTAATAGTTAATGTGAAATTATGGTCAAATTTATAGCTTATTTGGCATCAGTAAAATCCGATTTTACTTTATTAAGCATTACCTGGTTGTAACAACTATTTACAATAATTATTTTCGTCAAAACTATGTACCTTTGGACTTATGCAATTTGGCAATGGTCAAAATTCCAATATCATCCACATTCAACTCTATGGTTCAAATACAAAGTCCTTGGTTTGATAATAACTATTAATAGTAACCAAACTGTTTTGGCCAAAGACTTTTACTTTGAGTTGACTTTATTTAATCATCATACTAACATCATATGACTAATGAGATAAATCCTCTCTTTAATATTGTTTCACTTCTAATGCTTCTACTAGACCCAACTATAGTTATTTGATGGATGACTTGACACAATTTAGTTAAAATCAAAGTAGATCTTCCACATTGAAGATCAATAGTATTCTCTATTCAAGAGAACCATGTAATTTTGTCACATCGACATTTTCTATTTGACCTTATGTAACGATCCGCCCTTTCGACCACTGAATGTCGACATTAATACATCCCGGTATTCGTATGTCGAGCATCCAAGTATTAGAAGAACAAATTGCTAGGGTAAAATAAAAAGAAATAGAACAAGGAAGAAGAGAACATAATATCAGAATCTTATAACAGAACAGTAATATATAATATCAAAGGAACAGTTTAAAGGGGTTACTCCGACATAGAAATTTCGGAGTTACAGAATCTAAGTACCATCTTCAGCCTAGATAATTATAACAATATGTCCTCATAAATACTAATATATACAATATAGTAACGCAATGGAAATAAGAATACTACAGTAGGTGAAACATCCAACTTGTCTTCTCAAGCTCCAATGAACATCAATGAAAACTTTTCTTTCTTAGACTCCTCGAAAGAGCACGCGAGGAATTTAGGGACAACAAAAACCAGGCATCAGGCACAAATCTGTTTTGAGAAACTCAAGAAATATGTGATCAACAAATAACTGTACTTTCAAGACCGTATGGAATGCCTTAAAGATTATCCCCTCAGAAGAACCACCATCTAATAGGTACATAAGGTGATATAATAGATAATGTATATGGTGTAGAATATAAATATTATAATATGTCTAGAATGGTTACATTGGTTACATTAAACAACATATTGGAGTTTACTGTCAAAACTGCTAAGGAACATTCGCATAATGGATTTTATGTGGAGATCCCTCCGATCAAGCCAAAATCCAATCTTCATGCACAAGGGTCAGAAACTACATTCGAGCGTCGTATATCTCTAGATAGAACATACCATTAAGGAAAACATAATCGGTCTATGTGTAAATACGTGATCCTAAATACCATCACTTTCACGCCCAACATCGATAAGCATACTCTAGTCCTAGAGTGATAATACCTGTCGTGGGTCAGCCAAACCTTAAGCTATGCCCTACTCTGTTTTCTATCATTTCCGGCGTTGAGGTCAAGTTCGACATCTTTCACACAAGTCTTCATCGCTCGAATAGAATACGAATCCGAAATTGAATCCCCACATCTCAAACAGATCTCAAAACCACACATGAATTCCCATATCTCAACAAATCTTGTAATCACACAAGGATTCCCACATCCCGAATAGATTACAAACAATTACATGTGTTCCAGCATCTTAAACGGATCTCAAATCTCCATATAGATTCCCACATCTAGAACCAATCCACTTCCAAGAGATAGAACACGTATCTCAGGCTTGAAATGGTTTTTGGTAAGTAAAACATTTGTCGATGACACTCTCTCCAAGATTGAATTGACGGATTAGGTCATCCAATGATAATGAGAGCGATCACATATGGAAACCAAGTTTCATATACTATCATGTTTCTGATATATTCATCTTACATTATCCCTCAATCAAGAAAGAAGCTGATAGGTTAGAGCCCTATTGCTTCTATCCCTACAAACATCAATCTTAATTCCCATGGCTAGACAAGTCTACTTCATCAGCTTTTAGTACTAAGTATATGAATAAATGTTTCCATAAACGAGGAAACAAAAAAATCATAATCAAGTCATTTAAAGCACGATTAATTCATATAAGCGACTTCTAATCCCCATTTTTTTAATTAATATTTTTTTAATTAAACCTCTTTTATTAGTAAAATTTCTTTTAGCTAATAAAACATTATTTACCAATTCCTACTATTCGCATGTACTCTTTTCAATAATTCAAAAACTGTTCATATACTTATCTCAAATAATATAACTATATTCACAAATCACTAACAAGATTTCTTACTTTATACCTTTTCTTTTTCTATAACTCAAAATGTATTTACATACTTATCTTAAATGGTATAAATATATTTACAAGTCATTAACATGATTTCTTACTTAAAGCTTCACTCTTTTTATACTTCAAAAAGTATTTATATACTTATCTCAAATGGTATAAGTATATTCACAAATCATCAGGAAGATTTCTTACTTTAATATTTCCTTCAAAATATGGATTTTAAGGATCTAAATAGTTTCACAAATCTATTCAAAATGTTTAAGACTAATGTTACTCAAATATTGTCAATTTAAACCCAAATCCATTTCGTTTATGCATATCTTTAAAACATTATTAAAGATTTATTTACATTCATAAGTATAATAAAAAAGGGTTAAAGACGAATGTTATTGATACATGGTCATAACAACCCCAAAAGCATTTTCCTACTTGTTACCATCTTTACAGAGCTTTATTTTAAAGATCTAAGTTCATATTCGGTCAAGTTTATGTGGACTAGTTAACTATCAAGTTCTAATGACAATTGCTTATACAAATCACGATTCATACACTTAACTCGTTTTAGACATTTTAACTAAACTATTCCTTACCCAAGAGTGAAGCCATGTAAATTGGACACTGGTTTCTCCAAGCCTTGCTTATTCACTTCAGTCTTGAATCTTACAAATAGATAAGTCTACCTCGTCGGCTTTTAATGTTAAGTATATTATTAATGATTTCCATAGACAATAAGAAATCTAATGATTAACACGTTTCTGACATCTTCCACTTACCTATTCCTCGGTTAAGAGGGAAGCCCGGTAGTTAGAGCTCTATTTGTCCCTACTTGACATCAATCTTCACTCTCACAAAAAGATAAGAATACTTCGTCTGCTTATTAGTGTTAAGCATATTTAATCGCTTTCCTAATAAGTAATTACAACCTTGTTAATCCATTTTTAACATTCCCAACTTAACTATTCCTCATTTAAGAGAGAAGTCGATAGGTTAGAGCTCTGTTGTTCCATCACCACTCAACATCACCTTTAACTCTTAGAAATAGATAAACCTACTTTGTCGGCTTTTAGCGTTAAGCAAAGTCAATTACCTTTTTTAGATAAGTAAACAACAAGATTAACACCTTTTCAACATTTCAACTTATATTGTTCCTTGTTCATGAGTGGAGCCAGGTAAGTTTTGGCACTGGTTTCTCCAAACCTTGCCTAAACACATCACTCTTGAATCTTACAAACGAACAAGTTTACAAATATCTTTGTTCAAACCAATCATATCATGCTCCTAAAGTAGTGTCTATGCAACCAAATTCATATTTAGTTGCTTCCTCTTCAAACATGCCTCTATTGTTGCTAACCCCTACACCTTACAATTTTGCTTTCTGCTCTCCACCTGAACGTGTGGTATCACTAGATTCAACTCTCCTCTTATCCCATCCATCTGATATGATGTAAATTGGCACCATCTGCATCTTTTCTCCTCAGTTTGTCCAATCTTATCCTCTCTAAACAACTAACTTCTTCTCTGATTGGCTCTTCCTCTACCAAAACATCCAACCCTACGCCAATCAAGTCTCCCTCTCCAAATAATTCAAAAAAGAAACGTGATTCGAGTAAAAAGAATCCTATTTTCTTGATTGGAGCTACCAAGGGAAAAAAGAAGAAAAGGACTATAGTCAATAAGAAAAACATACCACCACATACACCATCTACCCTATATCCCGTTGATTCAGAATATGAATTAGACTCATCTTTAAAAACTTATCCTGATAACACCCCATTTTCTTCTATTAGAAGAACTAGAATATGGAGCAAAAAACCCACTAAGTTTAATCAATGTTAAGCAACATAGCAGCATGGAATATTAGGGGTGCCTACAAAGATGCAAAGCTGGACCAAATAAAGTCACTCATCCATGATCGTCATCTTTCCCTAATCTCGGTCTATGAATCAAAACTTAATCCCTCTCTCTCATTAAGAGCAGCTAAATATATAAACTCAAACCATAAATTCTTAACCAATCATTCCCATGCTCCATATGGTAGGTTACTCATACTATATGATCCATCTATATTCTCATCCATGTCCTAACTGATAGTCAATTCATCCACTCCCATACTATTCACTTTCCATCATCTACTTCAATGTATTTCACATTTATATATGCAAATAATTCTTCTCATGTTAGAAAAAAATGTATGACTACATTCCACACTTTAGTCAAACCTCCCATCCATGGATTGGGATTGGAGATTTCAATTGCTCATATCTAACCTTGCATAAAAGTAGTGGAAATCCATTAACTTTTATTGACCTCTCTCCTTTAAACAATACCATACACAATGGTTGTTTGGTTGAAATACCTTCCTTTGGTTCACCTTTCACATGGAACAGCAAAAGCCACCATGGCCCTCGCACCCTCACTAAGATTGATCATGGTTTTATGAACGTCAAATCTCTCTTTATAAGGTTGTCCATTCACATTCATATCCCCATGCCTCTTCTCTCTGATCATTTCCCTCTAATCATTTCATTTGGTTCCGCTGCCATTCACAAATAGGTCAATTTTAAATTTTATGATGAATGGATTCACAATATAAGTTAATTGCAGGTAGTAAAAGATGCTTGGATATCAACTTTTGGAAACCTTATGCTCAACTTGCAAAAGAAACTGAAGAATACAAAAGCGGCATTAAGATTATGGTCTCGGAGAATATATGGTGAAGGTAACAAACTATCAACTAACATATCCTCTAAACTTGAATAGGTAAAACGGCCGATTCTATACTCAAGCACATATCCAAACTTGAATCAAAAAGAAAATGATGTCATCTCTCAACTTGAATCAACATAGAATATTGAAGCAAAAATGTCCATGCAAAAATATAAAAAAAATTGGGCAACATTTGGAGATAGAAACTCAAAACTCTTCCATGCCTCCTTAAAAATTAGACAAGCTAAGACCTTTATTCATCAGATCAATGATATGCAAGGTGTTTCTCATGCATCTCCCTCACTGGTTGATGCTACTTTCCTCAACTATTTCACCTCTTTGCTGGGTGGACACCCCTCTTCCTCAGACTGCTCATTCCTAAACAACCTATCAAAAGCTAAACTTACCATAGAAAATGCAATCTGCTCTATCCTTTCCTTTTACTGGTGATGAAATAAAAAAATCCATCTTTACAATGAGGAAATCAGCTTCTCTAAGTCCTGATGGTTTCATTGTAACCTTCTACACACAATGCTGGTCCATAATATCCACCGATGTGCTCAAAGCTGTCAATAATTTTTTCAACAAAAGAAAAATGCTAAGCTCCATAAACTCAACCAACCTTGCCCTATTTCCTAAAACAGCAAATCCAACTAATGTATCCCAGTACAAACCAATTGCGTGGTGCAATGTCATATATAAGTCCATTTTGGCTTACTTCTTCATTATAATCATGGAAACATTAACACTGGCTCTTGAGAACCAAGTTGAAATGAAAATTTTTGAGCTCCATCCTAAATGTAGAATGCCTATGGTGACCTTTAGCCTTTGCAGATGACTTGTTAATATTTACCAAACCGACTGCTCAATCACTCCCATCCATAATAAACGCACTATCGTCCTCCTACAAATTCTCTGGTCTCCAAACAAGCTCTCAGAAATCACACATTTTAATAGTTGGTCTGCCCCTTTAGCATATCTCTGATTGCTTGAATATCAAATATGCTTCCTCTTGAATCAGATATGTCTTACTTAGGGATTCCTCTTGCAACTAAGAGAATTTCTATCTCCTAATGTGTCCCTCTTTATAAAAAAATAACTACTGTGTTCTCTAGATGGGAAAACCACTTCATATCCCAACCTGGCAAGCTTGTAGTAATTAATGTAGTTATTCTCTCAATGATAGTGTATTGGAGCAGGACATTTCTTCTGCCTTCTAAACTAATTACAATGATAAGATCAGCAATGATAAAATATTTATGGTCTAGATCTATACATACAAAAAAATAGTTTCCTATAGCTTTCAAAAAAGTGGAAATCCTTAAATTTAATGGATGGTTAGGCATTAAAAATTTGAGGAATTGGAATATAGCTTCCTTGTCCAAGCACTTTTAGAATCTTGTAACAAGGTCCAATACATTGTGGGTTGAATAGTGTATCAAATACCACTTAAAAGATGAAGATATATGGATAGATGCTTCAAAATAGGCACACAGATGGGTATGGAAAACAACAATGAACATAGCTGGGTATGGAAAATAATGATGAAAATTCAAGATACTTTGCTGCCTCATACAAAGCTTCTCCTCTCCCCTGGCAGCAAAGCTAAATTTTGATTAACTCCTTGGATAAAGAAAGGGATGATACTAAAAAGTATGCTACCATATGAATACATAACTCAAATTGGAATTTCATTAAACACAAGAGCTACTAGCTATATAAGCAATGGAAAAATCTCTCTCCCTCACTCTAGTAACAGGACTATTACTGTATTGTGGCACTCATTCAATGATAAACCCTATATCTTTAATCAATATGAAACATATAAATAGATAAATAATTTTAAAGACCACACGACTCATATTGTGTACTCTGCAATTGCTGGAGATTCATATCTGATCAACTTTTCTTAGTATAAACGAATATGGAACTTGTACGCTGATGTAAAGCTAAATTTTTTTTTGCTTTGGAAGGTACTCAAAAATGCGTCGTACACTTTGGTAAATTTGGCTATAAAAGGATTATTTGTCTCAGCCTCTTGTATATTCTGTTCCTCAGTAGTTGAGGACATACATCACTTGTATTTTAGATGCTCCTTTACTCACTTCATATGGAATAAAGTAAAGACAAGAGGTGGATATGCATCTCTGGTCAGGGATATAAAAATAAAATGGATGAATATTTATAAAGCTACTAGGTGGAAGCAATCTTCATCTTATGAGCTTTTAATTATTCTCAAGATAATGGTCAGAGAAATATGGAAGGTAAGGAATCAAAGAATTTTCAATCGAAAGAAAAGGAATCATATGCAGATTTACTTCGGCATTTGTAGAGAAATATACTGTTTTATCTCTACGTCCTCCTATTCCTATGATGTAGTTAGTTTGGTTAGGTGGTTCTAGCTTTGTCTGTTGTGTCTTTCTTTTCATTTATATGTTGTTCTATTTTAAACTTTCTGCCTTTCTGTCTTGTTTATCCTTGCTACCAATTTATATTGCAAGGCTCTCTTATTAATATAAATATATGTAGGGACCATTCAACCCCACTGACTTTGCCAGAAAAAGATTCTCGAGTTAGATATATAAAAAAATATGATTACCCCTAGGGCACACCTCTAACTCCATTAATCACCCACTTACACTTGGGATAGTTATGGAATCTCTATCTCATCCCTTCGATCACTTTGTGAAATTTGATCGAGCTAGACCCTTCCTAAATAGATCTGCTATGTTGTTTTAATTGTCTATTTTGTCAATCAACTCTCTTCGATGTTGGTAAACAACCTTTATCATATGGAACTATTCGGAGTACGTTTCTCAACCTCTTGCAAGCTCTTACTATTACATTGTTATCATATAATAATGAGTAGTATTCTTAAGAGTTGAAATCACCCCTAGCTCAGTTATAATCTTGTGCATTTATATTTATACATTTATTTTACCGGCGATGTAGTTATCGTTTTCGTTGAATTAGCCACAATGTTTTATTTGAAACATTTCCAACTTAAAACTACTTAATTAAGATTTGAACATGAATTTAAAATTGACGTATTACACTCAATAGCATTCATGAAGTTTGAGTTCATATGCTCCTTTATAAGGAGTTCATTGTTTCTAAAAAATTCTCTAGTATTTCATAAATACTCGAGAATACTCTAAACTACCATTTAGTGATCTTGATTTGGATTTTATATTTGCTTCATGTATCAAATACATAAGAAAATTATGATATTACAGACAGTACAACATGCATGATAATTCCTATTGCTAAAGCATAAGGAATCCATTTTACATGTTCCTTATTAAACATTTTAATAAGTTGTCTTTGCATATCATTTGGGTCATTTCCAATATCCTTTATACTTACTATAAAAGATATAATTTACAAATCCATTATTGATTATTAAACAACCAAACAATTATTGATTTTAGCATAAGTACACCGTTAACAATTAGTGCTATATTGTTTGCTTATAATCTAGAAATATTTATGTATCTTTTAGTGGTTTTTTCTTATGGACACACATTTCCATTGCATTTTGACTAAAAAATCATTACATGTTACTATCAAAATATTTATTCAATTCCGGTGCTTATAGGATGATACTTTCGTATTATTTCTTGGATCATATCCTAAAACTCGAAAACTCAATATCACTCCCACTGACATAGAGACACTTTGGTTGTTATGGGAAAACAGTCTATTCTAATATTTTGTATTTTCCATTTGAACATGTACGTAACAAACACAAAGTCATACTTAGCAATATTTTTATGAGTAAATCAAAATTAACTTGAGCAAGTCCAATGGCGAATCTATTACACTGATTTCAACAACTGAAATTTATGAAGTAATTCATATCAATGTTGCTTATTAAATTCCAGTTGCATTAGTCATGCTCTTAAAGATACAATCGAAGCCGATGGATCACATCCTTCAGGTATTACTAACAAATTAAATTTTTGATAACGTACTTGGAAGTCCTTCGGATTTTCGCATCATCATATCATTGAGTTAATATGCTTAATGGTTTAATTATCAACCAAGGATTATATTTCTCGATATTGATAAGAAACTCATATTATCTCTTCAATGTACGAGAATATTTATTAGACATTCAAATGCATTGTGTTCATGTAGATTTGGTTAATTTCATTTCATTCCTCTTAATTAGTTTTATTTTTAGATTGTATCCAAACCCATTTTTACTACCAACAATTTCTCATAGAAATTGTTTCGCTACAAAGTAGGTATTTTTCAAAGAACAATTGTTTCTTAGTGTAACGAAATAGGTATTCAGAACAATTGTTTCTTAGTGTAACGAAAAGAGTTATAGAATCTAACTATCATCTTCAGCCTAGATAGTTATAACAATATGTCCTCACAAATACTAATATATAAAATATAGTAACGCAATGGAAACAATATGTCCTCACAAAAACCAGGCATCAGGCACAAATCTGGTTTGAGAAACTCAAGAAATATGTGATCAACATATAACTGTACTTTCAAGACCATATGGAATACCTTAACAATTATCCCCTCAGAAGAACCACCATCTAATAGGTACATAAGGTGATATAATAGATAATGTCTATGGTGTAGAATATAAATATTATAATATGTCTAGAATGGTTACATTGGTTACATTCAATAGCATATTGGAGTTTACTATCAAAACTGCTAAGGAACATTCTCATAATGGATTGTATGGGAGATCCCTCCGATCAAGACAAAATCCAATCTCCATGCACAAGGGTCATAAACTACCTTCGAGCGTCGTATATCTCTAGATAGAACATACCATTAAGGAAAACATAATCGGTCTATGTGTAAATACGTGATCCCAAATACCATCACTTTCACGCCCAGCATCGATAAGCATACTCTAGTCCTAGAGTGATAATACCTATCGTGGGCCAGCCAAACCTTAAGCTATGCCCTACTCTGTTTTCTATCATTTCCGACGTTGAGGTCAAGTTCGACATCTTTCACACAAGTCTTCATCGCTTGAATAGAATACGAATTCGAAATTGAATCCCCACATCTCAAACAGATCTCGAAACCATACATGAATTCCCATATCTCAACAAATCTTGTAATCACACATGGATTCCCACATCCCGAATAGATCACAAACAATTACATGTGTTCCAGCATCCTAAACATATCTCAAATCTCCATATAGATTCGCGCATCTAGAACCAATCCACTTCCAAGAGATAGAACATGTATCTCAGGCTTAAATGGTTTTTGGTAAGTAAAACATTTGCCGATGACACTCTCTCCAAGATTGAATTGACGGATTAGGTCATCCAATGATAATGAGAGCGATCACATATGGATACCAAGTTTCATATACTATCATGTTTCCGATATATTCATCTTACATTATCCCTCAATCAAGAGAGAAGCTGATAGGCTAGAGCCCTATTGCTTCCATCCCTACAAACATCAATCTTAATTCCCATGGCTAGACATGTCTACTTCATCAGCTTTTAGTGCTAAGTATACGAATAAATGTTTCCATAAACGAGGAAACAAACAAAGCATAATCAAGTCATTTAAAGCATGATTAAGTCATATAAGCGACTTCTAATCCCCATTTTTTTAGTTAATATTTTATTAATTAAACCTCTTTTATTAGTAAAATTTCTTTTAGCTAATAAAACATTATTTATCAATTCCTACTATTTGCCTGTACTCTTTTCAATAATTCAAAAACTGTTCATATACTTATCTCAAATAATATAACTATATTCGCAAATCAGTAACAAGATTTCTTACTTCATACCTTTCCTTTTTCTATAACTCAAAAAGTATTTACATACTTATCTTAAATGGTATAAATACATTTACAAATCATTAACATGATTTCTTACTTAAAGCTTCACTCTTTTTATACTTCAAAAAGTATTTATTTACTTATCTCAAATGGTATAAGTATATTCACAAATCATCAGGAAGATTTCTTACTTTAATATTTCCTTCAAAATATGCATTTTAAGGATCTAAATAGTTTCACAAATCCATTCAAAATGTCTAAGACTAATGTTACTCAAATATTGTCAATTTAAACCCAAATCCATTTCGCTTATGCATATCTTTAAAACATTATTAAAGATCTATATACATTCATAAGTATAATAAAAAAGGGTTAAAGATGAATGTTATTGACACATGGTCATAACAACCCCAAAAGCATTTTCCTACTTGTTACCATCTTTACAAACCTTTATTTTAAAGATCTAAGTTCATATTCGGTCAAGTTTATGTGGACTAGTTAACTATCAAGTTCTAATGACAATTGCTTATACAAATCACGTTTCATACACTTAACTCGTTTTAGACATTTTAACTAAACTATTCCTTACCCAAGAGTGAAGCCATGTAAATTGGACACTGGTTTCTCCAAGCCTTGCTTATTCACTTCAGTCTTGAATCTTACAAATAGATAAGTCTACCTCGTCGGCTTTTAATGTTAAGTATATTATTAATGATTTCCATAGACAATAAGAAATCAAATGATTAACACGTTTCTGACATCTTCCACTTACCTATTCCTTGGTTAATAGGGAAGCCCGGTAGGTTAGAACTCTATCTGTCCCTACTTGACATCAATCTTCACTCTCACAAAAAGATAAGAATACTTCGTCTGCTTATTAGTGTTAAGCATATTTAATCGCTTTCCTAACAAGTAATTACAACCTTGTTATTCCATTTCTGACATTCCCAACTTAACTATTCTTCGTTCAAGAGAGAAGTTCGATAGGTTAGAGCTCTGTTGTTCCATCACCACTCAACATCATCTTTAACTCTTAGAAATAAATAAACCTACTTTGTCGGCTTTTTGCGTTAAGCAAAGTTAATTACCTTTTTTAGATAAGTAAACAACAAGATTGACACCTTTTCAACATTTCAACTTATATTGTTCCTTGTTCATGAGTGAAGCCAGGTAAGTTTTGGCACTGGTTTCTTCAAGCCATGCCTAAACACCTCATTCTTGAATCTTACAAACAAACAAGTTTACTTGTTGGCTTTTAGTGTTAAGCCTAGTCAATCACCTTTGTCAAAACCTATATATATAAAGTAATACTTTAGATATACTTATAAATAGGTTTTAAATATCCGCATAAAATATTACTGGAAAATAATCAATTTAGATGTTTTATTAAAAAATGTTTTTACATTTTGCAGCACTTTACTTTCAAAATTCATAAGTAATCATTAAGACTGCATTTAAACTTCTATTCTTTTTTTCATACTCAAATATATTTTATAAGAACTTCCTTAAAAAGATTTTATAAAGAAAAGAACTTAGAAACCATTTAAATCACGAAAATCTAACCAAAACGTTGCATTTTAAACACTTAAAACCATAAGCGACTTACTACAGCATTTATAAGTGCTAAAAAGTCCTTGTTAAAACAACATTAAAAGCATAGTCTTTGCGACTAGTTTGAAACACATAAACAAATGATTTAGGACTTGAAATTTTTATAATTAGTACTACCATTAGAGTACTTAAAAATCCTAAAAGAAATCCCAAAGAATTTCATTATATTTATTTATAAAAATTCCCAATAATAAGGGATTTCAAAGTGCACTTACAACGACTATTTTCGCTTCAAACACTTTTAAACTTACTTCAATTTAACAAACAAGTTAAACAACCATTTATACATCAAGTCAAGGCCACATCACATGTTTAAGAGGGTATAGAAGTGAGGTTATACAATATAATATTATCAGTTTTTTCAAAAGCAAGAGGGGTCCAAAGTATATAACTTTACTAAATTAATGTCACTTTAACTTTATACTCTGCATACAACAAATATATACACAATATACACTTAACTTATAGTGAGATAACTCACTTAGATCCATGCCTAACCTAAGCACAAAGCTATAAGAACCAAAGAATCACCTCCTTCTATCAACACAAGCTAAAGGTCCAACCTTTAGTACTTATAATCCAAAGCCACCTTCCTCCTTCTCCTCCATGCTCACGGCCCATCCAAGACCCCCTCTTCCTCTCACCTCCTCCTACATATTAGTTTCTAATCATTATTTCCATTATGTCTTAAGCCTAAAACCAAAGTTTAAAAGAGATTAGAGATCATTTGGTTAACTTTTGAAAAACTTAGAGAGTAATTATTATATTAGTGCTAAGCACTTCCATCATTTTCAACCCTCCTACTTCATCTCGAGCTTATTTGATTATTTCCTAAAGGTATACCCTTCCTTTTATAGCCTTAAAAATGTAATGGGATAAGACCAAAACCCTCCCAACCCTTATGGTAACTTTACAACACATAACTTAAGTGTCGAGGAATTACCTTATTTGTTCATTTTTGGAATATCTCTTTTTTACCTCATTATCATCTTCACTTAACTAGATAAACTTAGGAAGCTTCTTATGGTTTCAATGAAAAGTATTTTATTTCATTAAATTGATTATATAATCAAATAATTGTATGTGAATAATTCGAACAACTCCTGACGGTTAAAAAGATGTTTATCGATAAAAAGATTTTTTGTCACATTATCGATATTTTTTTTCAAAGTATTTATTTTTGTAAACATTTTTCCACAATACTTTTACCATCATTACTTATGATTTAAAAGGAGGTTAAAAGCTTATTAAATCATTTTAATAACATTAAATCCAAGATTTAAATATTTAAATAATTTAGATATTTAAATACGAAGTGTCCAAAATTCCGGGTTAGTATGCCTTAGTTATATTAACCCGAAAAATCTATCGATTGAGTCATTCCATAGTTATCCAATAACTATCCATACATAACCTCTTAATGCCCCTAAGAGCCATGAGTAATACACTATATAATATTTAGAGAGCATGGGGTACACTAGTCTCAATGGATGTATTGATATCCGGTTTCGATACATTTTGACTAGGAATATTTAAAATGGTATGTTTATTTTATTGTGATAATTCACTCATGGTTACAATGCTTTATAAATACTATCACAATACATACAATTTATGGATTTTCTATTAAATTTATTTTAATTAAATTGATTAATTAATATAACGCATTATATTAAGTATAAAATAAAAAGAAGATACTTTTAATTTCAAACATGATTGGTTATCAAGTTAGACATTTGTAACAAATTACATAATTGCCTCTAAATTATACCTCTAACTCTACCAATACTTGGACTCCATCATCGATTCAACTACTATCTCTTGTTTGCAATTTCCGAATCAGTAGCTCTGATGTTTATCGTAAAGACATAACCGTACACTAATTTACTATCATCAATGTCACTTTGAAATCCCAAATCCATATACCCATTCATAAGGAGGTATCCATTTCCATAAATGAGGAATAAGTTTCGAGTATTTCTTAAATACTCCATTATATATTTTACAGTCGTCCCATGCTTTTTTCTAGGATTATACTGGTATCGCATGCATCCTAATGTGTAAGCTATATCTGGTCTAGTATATAGCATAATGTACATTATGGATCCTATGATTAAAGCATAAGGGATCCGCTTCATATGCTCTTTATTTTATAAGCATGAGGAGCGTCCTTCTTAGAAAGAATGATTCCAGAATTTGTTGGAACGTTTCTATTCTTGGAATTTTCCATAATGAATCTTTTTAGTATGGTATATATGTACAGGGATTGAGATATTCCCAATAAACTCTTGGATCTATCTTATAGATCTTTATACCTAGTACATAGGCTACTTCTCTCGAATCCTTCATGGAGAAGTTCTTGGAAATCTAAGCTTTCATTGATTGTAGTAATGAAATATCATTGCCAAACTATAAAAGATCATCAACATATAGCACTAAGAATACATAGCATTTCCCTATTCCTTTTTGTATACGCACACTTACTCTGTGTTATGATAAAAACCAAACTATTTTATTACCTTACCAAAACACTTATGCCAACTCATTAATGCTTGTTTAATTCAATAAATTGACATTAGCAGCTTGCAAGCCTTGCTCCTATTCCCACTGACCACCCTCGAGGTATGTCATATAGACACTCTCTTTTAAATCACCATTTAGAAATTTCATCTTTACATCCATTTGTCATATTTTTTCAGTCATAGAATGCAGCAAAGACCAACATTATCTAAATGGAATTAAGCATGGCTATAGGCGAAAAGGTCTCGTCATAATCAACACCTTGAATTAGACGAAATCCTTTTGCAACTACTTTGGTCTTTTAGTCTCTACTTGCCCATTTGCATTTAGTTTTCCTTTAAAGATCCATCTGTACTAGATGGATTTTATCCCTTTGGTTATGTCTGATAAAATCCGTAACTTATTTTCATACATAGAATTCATCTTAGATTTCATTGCTCTAAGCCAGAGTGTAGAGGTTTTACTCTACGGTGTTTCTTGGAAAGATAGAGGAGTGTCTTCATCCAAGACATGGTCCTCCTTGCCATCTAGGAGAAAATCGTAGTATCTCTTTGGTGCATGAGATTCCTTACTAGACCTTCGAATAGGTTGTGTGTTTTCATATACGAGTAAACTTGGTTCTCCTGCTAATTTGATCTTAGTGTTAACTTTTTGGATCTCATCCAAGCCTACAATTTCACTATTATTTCACTTGATGGAAATTACTTTTCTACAAAGATAACATGCTAAGAAAAAATAATCTTTTGTACTTTGGTACTGTAGAATATATATCCCATTGATTTTTTGTGATGCCCTATAAATTTACACAGTACCAATCTTGCCTCTAGTTAATTCGGACCGACGTTCTTAACATATGCCATACAACCCCACACGATCAAATACTTATGTTGGTGTTTCTTACCCAACCATATCTCATATGGCGTTTTAACCACATATATAGTAGGTAACTGGTTCAACATATGCGTTGTAGTTTCTAGTGCATATCACCAATTGGACAAGGGTAACTCAGCTCATCATAAAATAAATCATATCTAATGGGGTTCAGTTCCTACGCTCTGACTTGTATTGCAAAGTATAGGGTGGAGAAATCTAAGAGATAATCCTATTATCTTTAATAATATTGGAATTTATGTCCAATGTACTCACCTCTCCGATCAGATCGAAGAATTTTAATCTTATGGTCCATTTGGTTTTCTACTACATTTTTTAATCAACATATTTCTCATAGACATCGCATTTTTCTTCATAAGATATAAATATCTTAGCCTCGAGTAATCATTAGTGTAGGTAACAAAGTAAGAATTATTATCTTTGGTTATTACAGGCATCGGGCCATATACATCACTATACACTAACCCTAAGAGTTCATTAACTCTGCAATTCCCCATAAAATCAACCCTAATTAAATAGGTAAATTAAGAAAAATTTAATTAATCGGGGTAGGAATAAAAATGAAAATTTTAAAAAAGTTGGAATTTGATTATGGAAGTTATCATATTACGTTCGTGGCGAGATTTTGACCTGTCTCCATATACAGTATGTTGAATACGAGCTCAAACGAAGAAGTCATGAGCATTTGAAGTTTTTAGATTTAAATTAATTTAGTTCAAATTCAAATGGCTATTTAAATCTTGGGTTTGAATTTCAAAAAAAGCTGTAGGTTTACTTGGGGGTTAAGTGAAACGTTAAGTAAAACAATTAATGTTAAAAGTTAATTATAAAATATACTAAATGAGCAATGGAAACAAATCAATGCACCTCAAATGAGTGGAGAGGTCGACACCCAAGCTCTAGACTTATCCTTTTTTCATCTAACATCATCCTATGATTCTGATGCGTTTCAACTCCTATATATAGGACCCTATCCTCTCCACTTTTTATTCATAAATATTCGGAGAATTCTTCGAACCTCTGTTATTTTCTCTCTTTAGTTAGATTCAGAAATTCAATTAGGAATTCAAGTAAGGTTTATAATCCTTTTCTAATTATTCTTTTAATGTATTCACTTCTCTTCCGACTTCATATATAGTATGAACCACACGCTTGGAGGTTAATATTTGCAAATATATATTTATTTCTATTAGCGTAATAAACGTATAATTATAGACTGTAATTACATGTTAATTAGGTAATAATTGTCATTGATTCCCTCTTAGGAAGCTAATTAATATTTTAAGGCGTAAAAAGGAGATTCCTTGTAAGACCTTAACTAAAAAATAGTGAGATGAGTATTATGTATATGGAGAGTATTTAAATTAATCATAAGGATCCCAAGTCAGTCAAAAAACATATGGAAGTCTACCCAGCTAATCTGGTTACCAAAAGTGCGACTTTGGAGCAGATGTGAGACATCTCCTATGATAAATATTTGTGATGATGCTAAGTTAATCCAAAATTCTATAGGGTAAATCTTCCTAGTTAAACTTGTTAACAGTTCCTATGAATAGTCGAACTAATGTAAGATATAATTATGAGTATGGGTCATATAATTATTCCACCTATCATGCTTCAGGGTCTTGAGGTATTAAGTGGTTGTTTGAAGGCCCACACCTTTTCTCCAAATGAAGTATTAAATGGCCATGGGGCTTGTTATTAGGCATGATAGGTGGAATATCGACAAGGGTACACTTTAGGATAAGATATTAAATGATTGATTACGGGTCTGTCTTTCGTAAATAAGCATTAAGTGGCTCAAGGGATTCTATGTGATGTCAATTAGATAGTCACCGATAAGGAGTCCAGCTTGGGAACATGTATTAAATGATGGGTTTTGCCTCAATTGAGATCTTAAATGGAGAGAGTCTACCTATTTCTAGTAAAGATATTAAGTGGCATGGGTACTATCATTCGCATCGTTAGATATTTATGATGTAGTATTTGGGTTATGGGATATAGAAACCAGCTTCAGGAATAAAACATGTTAAGTGGTTGATTGTAGGCCTGCCTCCTTTCCTTATAAAAAGTATAAAATGGTTTTATGTATGCAAGACTTATTCTTATTTTAAATATACTTTCCAAGTACTGAAATGGTAAGATTCGAGGTTTTTGTTCACCAAACATTTGTTGTTATGACTCCCTCCTCATTACAACATTGGTTAGAAAAGGAGTTGATGATGCTTGAAGATGGCAAGGGTGAAGCTTGTGGCAGTTACCATCTATCCTTTTGTATTATTTTTTATTGTTCCCATGAAATGTATTTTTAAACAAAATGTTGTAACAGTTGTCATACAGAACGCTTATGACATTTGAAATGATTTGAAATAAATAGGTACTATTATTAGTATTATATTACAATCCTTCCGCCATGAGTTTTAAAAGAATAGATAGATAGTTCTGTTTTGTTATTTTTACCAACCAACAACAAGCTTTAGAAGGGGTCCAATTTTTGATGGGTCTTTTCTAGGTTGGAATTTAAGCCTATTCTAGAATTGGTTATTACATTTGGTTTTAGAGCTTAAGTTGCTCGATCAGTGAGGAAAAGTATACGTAAGAATGGCGTATTTGTTATTTTTGAAAATATATTCCATAAACCTTATTATATGTAAATATATACTTATTTTGAATTTACCCCCAACTGTATAAATTCCTACTATAGAAGTAGTTGCTACAATATTTCAAAAGGATGAGCAAAGCAATTATGAGTTGGAAAAATAAATGGAGTTAAATTTATACTTATTTTTTAGGCCGAGACTTCCTTACCATTGTGGACCCTATAAGCATATCAAATGACAGGGATAGAATCAAAAAAGGAAAGATGGTAACTCCAAAATTTAATAGGTAATGAGAAATATGTGAAGAGTTACAGGAAATTAAATAGATTAATGATACTATTAATGTAATTATGGGAAGACGAGGAAGAAGTTAAATAGATAAGGTTGAATAAGTAAATAAATGTGTTTAGGAAACGTCCATTAAAATAAGAACCATTTAATATGGATAAAGTGACATTTATAAGAGTAATAAATATAAATATCGATGTTATAAGGTATAGTATTCATATGGAAGTAAGGCATATAGTGGTGAAACAAGCTTCCATAATAAGATGAATATTAATCACCACAAGAAGATAACTAGATTAGATGATTGAATAAGGATTTCAAAGGGAAAAACAATCAAAGCCAAATTTTAAAATCCTACCCTTGAGAAAGAAAGTGGTAAAGAGATTTTTGAAAAGTCCTTGAAAGTGTTGAATGCGCTTTTTCAAAAGATTATTAAGTGAAATCTTACGTGTCATTTGTTGATTTTTTTTATAAAAGATGATTTTTGACAACTTTGGAAATATATTATCATTTGTATAAAGTTTTAAAAAAGTGGTGAAACATTTTTAAAACAAATGATGGATGATTTTTTATCACTTAAAAGTTGAGAAAAAAGAAAAGGTTCACATATATTGACTTTTTAATTTTAAATTTATTAAAATAACAGTATACTTTGTGTAATAAGGCAATAGATATTTGCATATATTTTAGATATAACTATTATTTTGGAAATGATAAATCATGTAACTAGAAACTTTTTGGAATAATAAAGGTCCAATTTATTATTTCAGAATGATAATTGAGATTTGAATGTTTTGTGCTAAAGATCCTATTTTCAAAAGGAGTAAGTTTTATTATAGTTAGACATTAAAAAGGAAAGTTTTCCATAGTTCCTTTTTGAAAACCAAGCCGTCTTTGAATGATATGAATTTAAAGTCTAACTTTTAGGGAGATAAATCTTTAATGAAGAAAATTTTAAAAAGAAAGATTATTTTTCTCTTATTTGGAACTAAGAAATTTTGAATTCTTGGTAAAGGTTTCCAAGTTCGTATTTTCAAAGACAGATTTTGAATTTGGTACTTCATGTTTGTGAAATTTTAAATTTTGCAAGAAATGGGTTGCTAAAATCTATTTTTTGAATTTAATGAGATAAGTTTATTTGTATGGAAATAGTTTATTTAAAAATATTTTGTATGATTCTTAAAATTCTGGTTAAAATTGGTCACAAATCTCTATTTGAAGAAGTTGGTAAAGATGTTGAGACATTCCAGATCTGTAGTTAGGCTGAAAATTAGGTTTCCTATAAAATATGAATTTCTATATTTTAATTTTGGAGCAGTTTCCATATAATTTCCATAATTTATCTAATTTTATAAAAGTGCATTGTTTGAAGTAAGGAATAAATTAAAAGGAAAGAGATGCGTAAGTGATAGATATTCTTTTCCATAGTTTACACTTTCTATTTCAATAAAAAGGAAACAAATAATTCCTTGTAATTCCAAAAAAAAAAAATCTCACTTATGGTTCATTTACGAGAAATTATGACGGTAATCCTTTTAGAGGATGACTTTGATAAATTAAAATATAAGAATGAGTATTCTAGTTATAGATATTAGTAGTTAGAAATATATGCACATATAGCCATGCATGATGACAAGAATATACATAGATAGCATACATTACGACTATATGTGTATTACTTAGTAATTAACATATTTAAGGACATTAATTACAAATTTAATGGGCAATAAATTTGTAATTTATGATAGGAAAAAGGAATTAAATGGGGACTGGTTAAGGAAACTTGATATAACATTTATGGAAGAATGAAATTTGAGTAAAGAATGGATTATGGAAACCTAAAGAAGGTCAGAGGGATTAAGAAGGACTAATTGGAAATTGTCCAATTTTGATGATAATGATCAACCGCTATGGATTTTAATTAAAGCAATGGGTGGACCACATTTATTAGAGACCGAAAAGGAAAATTAAGGAAAATGTGTAATAATGAATGACATATTAAGAAATGCCCATCTTAATTTAGTAGGGAATGTTAGGCCCTTAACACTATTTACACAACTTGATAATAAATGGCAGCTTCCAGCAAAATTTTATTTTAGAGTTCTTGAGTTGTAGTCGCTAGTTGTTTTCCGTAGTTACTAGAAAAGTGTAAGATGTGGTATAAGATATATTCTTGTTTCATTCCTATGTTGACTTTGTGAATGGGATTTAAACCACTTGATAAATATATATATATGTTGAGAAACAAAGTAAATAAGAAATTTTTTTAGGAACACTTAGCTAGTGATAAACCATAGGTAAGAATGGAAGTTAATGAGGAAATTAGATTTGCAGCCTAAAGTGAATAAATGTTTCAATCTCAAAACTTTAGAATTTCATGAAACATAAGAAATTTAACTCAAAAATGTCACCATTCAAGGAAATAAGAAAATATATAGGAACATGAAGAGAATTTCCTTTTGATTAAGGATTAAGAAGGTGGTAGTATTTTCTGTAAAAATTGGGGTAATTCGACAAGTTGGCACCAGATTTGTTGGGCCTTTCCCAATATGAGGAAAAATAAGAAAACTTGTAGGTTGGTTGGAGTTCATGACATTTTTCACCTTTTGCATTTGAGGAAATACCTTCATAGCATAGTAAATGTGGCAGGGCCTAATCAGTTGGAGGACTTTAAGATGGAGCAATAGCATCATGTGCCACTGCATGTATTGTGCAACACAGAACAAGATTTATCCATTATTCACCTAACATCATCCTCCAGTTCTGGTGCGTTTCAACTCCTACAAATAGAACTCCATCTTCTCCGCTTCTTATTCATAAATATTTAGGGAATTCCTCAAACCTCTACAATTTTCTCTCTTTAGCTAGATTCAAAAATTCAAATAGGAATTTGGGTTAAGATTCTAATCCTTTTCTAGTTATTCTTGTAATTTATTCGCTTCTTCTCCCACCTCTTTGATTCTAACATAATTATATATATAAATATACACATATCCTTCATTATGCGTGTATATATCAAAAGAAGGAGATTTGAAAAGATTTGCTTTGGCGTTGCAAACCCATACAAGAATAGCTAAGGATAATATATGTGAAACCTTAGTATTTTTATTTCAGTAATTGATTAGCATATATCAATGGATTTGAATATGCCTTAGAGATTTTGGGATTGCGAAAAAAAAATTGATAAAATCCCCCAAAGTTCCTTTTTATTTTGAACCGTCAATTCTAGATGGAGATTTCCAATTAATATGTTAACTTGATGGAACTTATATTGTTTCTGCAATTTTTGGATAATTTAATAGTCTATTCCACTTCTCATCCTTCTTTGTCTTCAATAATAAAATAAGGTTGTAGAGTATGAATTCTATTCGTAGTTTACACCACTTTTTCCACATAAAATTCATTCATTTATTTTTGTGTAAAAGTGGAGTTGAATAGAATATGAAGTTATGATTGAAATTCCTATTGTTTAGGATATTCCATTGAATTGATGTACTACATTGGATTTTTATTTCTATTTGCAAGTCTATTTATTGTAGTTTTGGATATGAATATTTAATTCATATTATGGATACTAAAATCATGGAAATTTGAAAGGAAAGGACTTATGTTAGTATTATGGTTAAAGGTATTGACATTCAACGCTAGCATAGGGTGTATTAACAAATGCTTAGAAGTTATTAGGCATGAATATATATATTTATTTCTATTAGAAAAATAAAAGTATAGTTATAGCGTATAATTGCGTGGTTATTTAGGTAATAATTATCTTTGATTCCCCCTTAGGAAGGTAATTAATATTTTAAGGCATAATAAGGAAGATTCCTTGTAAGGGCTTAATGATGAAACTGTGAGATGAGTATTATATAGATGGAGAGTATTTAAATTATGGCTAAGTCATAGGGATGCGAGGTCAGTCAAAACAAATATAAAAAGTCTTTCCAGCTAATCTGACTACCAATAGTGTGACTTTGGGGTTGATATGGGACACCTTCTATGGTATATATTTGTGATCATGTGAGATTTGTCTCAAATTCTATAGGGTAGATCTGCCCAGCTAATCTTGCTACTAGTTCTTATGAATAACCGAAATAATGTGAGCCGTTATTATAAATATGGATCATAATACAAAGGGGCTGCTTTTGGGTCTTAAGGTATTAAGTGGTTGTCTGAGGGTCCACTCTTTTCTCCAAATGAAGTATTAATTGGCCAATGAGCTTGTTATTAGGCATGATTGGTTGAATGTCGACAAGGGTCAGCTTCAGGATAAGATATTAAGTGACTTATTGAGGGCAACCTTTCAGTAAAGAAGTATTAAGTGGCTCAAGAGATTCTATATGATGTCAGTTAGATAGTCACCGATGAGGAATCTGCCTTTGGAATATGTATTAAATGAGGGGGTCTGCCACAATTGAGGACTTAGATAGCCTGAGTCTGCCTATTTCCAATAAAAGGTATTAAGTGGCTTATGTACTATCTCTCAATTGCTAGATATTTACAAATAAGGTTTGGGTTATGGGATTTAGAAACCAGCTTCGAGAATAGAAGGTATTAAGTGGTTGACTGTGGATTCGCCTTCTTTCCTTATAATGTATTAATTGGTTTTGGGTATGCAAGAGAAGGACCCGCCTTCTTTCCTTTAGTCATCAGACATTTGGTCTGACACCTTCCTCATTACAATAAGGGTAATGCTTGAAGATGGCGAGATTGAAGCTTGCGGAAGTTACCATCCGTATTTTTGTATTATTTTCTATTGTACCCATGAAATGTATTTTGAAAAAAAATGTTGTAATGGTTGTTATTATGTAATGTTTTACGACATTTGAAAAGATTTGAAATAAAGGGTACTATTATTGTTCTTATATTTAATCCTTCCCTGCGACTTCTGAAAGAACGGATAGTTTAACCTTAGGGGGGGTGAATAGGGTGATATTATCAATTATAAAATTATTGCGGAAGCTTATAAAATTATTTCAACACGGATATATCAAAATTATAACAGCATAAATAATATCAGAATAAATGCAGAAATAGAACGACACGGAATTTACCCAGCTTCGGCAAAACCCTGCCTACGTGCTGCCCCCAAGGTTTCTACTAGAAATTAAGCAGTCAGATTCTTACACACGTAAACTCGCGACACCCGCTATCGACTAGCCTTTACTCTACGCTCAACATCCTACCACAACTCAGTCATTGAGTTGCGAATTCTCGAACTACACCACCGTAGCTCGTCCCCTAGTCACACGACAAGAAATTACAATGTTTAAAAGAGAAAAATACAATTTAAAACACAATTAAAAATAAAAATCCTAATTGAAAATATAATCCCAAAAGCTCTGAATAAAACCGGCCCAAAATAATTAACAATAAAATATGCCGGCCCCTTTTCTCTTTTATTTGCTTGGCTTGCTTTGCTCTGTTAAAATGTCGATCTCATTCTTTGCTTGATCGTTCCTCTTTCAATAATTAGGGTTTCTGCAAAAATTAAAGTCGTCGCTTTAATTAACTGTTGATGCTTCAAATTGTTTCTTCTATCAGTGATTGCTTTCGGCTACTTCATTTCGATCGAGTTCGAATTAAAATTGGTATGTTATTTTCCTTTTTGCTTTTCTGGTTTATTGCTTGAACTCGATGATTAAAACTGCCGATGATGTTAGTGTTCATATAGGGTTTGAACCCCTATATTTTCGTTCGTATATGCTCATTTTGAATTTGTCAATTATTTTATCTTGGGCATTGATTTTCGTATGGATGTTGATGATAATTTTTGACTTTGTCAATCTCGTATAATTTGATACTTGATTGACACGGCTTGTTTTGATTTTGCCTGGTCATCACGGTGTTTAATTTTTTGACACTTGATTTTAATTTTCGTTCTTCATTCACTTCATGGCCTTGACTTGAATTTGCAAATTGACTTCGGCACTCTTGATTTGATTTGAAACTGTTGATCCGAAACTGCTATTACATTTGGCTTTGGTCATTCTTGAAAATTCTTTCTTGATTTTGTCTTGGCCTGTACTTATGCATTTGCATCATATATATACGTGTGTGTTTGTGTGTGTTAGCTTTGGATTTGGTCACTTGATCATCTCTATTGATTGCCCTGTTGTATTTTTAACCTGATGCCGAACATGTTTGATATGAAATTATGGTGGCTTCACTTGCACATTTATGTTGCTGTTCTTTTGGCACTGCATACTGTTAATCTTCACGTAGCTTGACTTGAGTTCAAGTTGCTTCCATTTACTGTTGCACTGCTTCATTGATGCATATGTATGTCTTGTAGAAATGTTGCATTCACTTGCATCCATATTGTCACTGTATCATGTTTGAGATTGCTCATTTGAGCTGCTATGGCCTTCACTTGATATTGTCACAAACGTGTACACTTATTTGCTTCATTGGTGTTTGATCATTCATGTAGTTTCTGGTATCACTTTTTGAGACAGTTTGCATTTCAGTTGTATTGTGTTTGGTTCGGTCTTGTATCACTTGTGTCTGCATTGTGTCTGGTTCAGGTTGAATTGTTGATTGAACTGTTTTAGATTTGTTAATATGTGCACGTTGTAACTGTTAAATTGGTTCTGGGCTTGTTGCCTTGATTATATTGACTTCATGTGTATAGTTGCCTTTCACTTGAACCAATTGTATTTACTGCCTTCATGTACATGCCGAATCCTCACTTGGTATGTTGGTCTTGGTTTGCACTTTGATCATTTGAGTCGTTTTCATGTGTATGACTTGAACTTTGGTCGAGGATGCATATATGTATTAAGCTGATACATGTTTGTGATGAGTTGCACTGAGTCACTACTTGTATCAATCCATATCATATATCATTGTGCATATGTATGTTGCATCGCTGTTGCATATTCAAGTGGTTGTGTTCATTACGTAGCCTGGTTTGGCCACTTGCTGCACTAGTTGTATTCTTTGGTCTAGGATTCTTATTTGAAATTGCATAGATGTAATGTTGACAATTTGTTCATTTTGTTTGGGGCTTTTGTTTCCAGTTTTGGTGTTGTTTTGAACATGGCCATTGCATTGTTGAGATTGTGTTGCTTTGATCGAGCATTTTCACTTGTACTTGACAATTTTGAATTGCACCTGAGTTGAATCCAGCTTAAAGCACGGGTTTGACCTTGTGCTGATATTGTGACATTATTTTTATTGCACTTGAGTTGAACCTGGCGTTTTGGGTTTGACCTGTGCTCATCTGTCCCTGTAATTTTATCAAGTGTATATATCGTTGTGCACGGCCTTGTGGCATGCACAGTGATGCACTGTGCATGTCACAAGCTGTTAGTGTACGATGAATTCAAATCTAAATGGTGATGAACAACCTAAATGACTGAGGCAAATAAAATTTCCAAAATCACATTTTATTTATATTGCAAAAATATTTTATTTTCAATTTTACTTTGCCAGTGTATATCTTTGCAAATTGCTCAGATGCTGGATTCAAGTTGAAGATAAATACGAGTGAATGAGCGATATGTAGTGAGGACATTTGTAAATGAAAGATTGTGATGTAATTGAATTTGTATTGTAATCAAAATTGTATATGTATAGTAAGAGCTTGAATTTGTACTATTTGAAATTGTAATAAATATTTATTTGAATAAAATATCTGTTTTGAATTTAAACTCTGTATTATTTATTTTATTCAGCAAATATTTATTTAATTATGTGAAAAATATAATAGCATATTAACAAATACATTTAAATGAATATATATGTTTATTATCATCAAACAAAAATCATATACTTGTATATTCAACAATCTCCCCCTTTTGATGATAACAAACATATATTTAAAATTTTGAATATGTTAAATGTATTTGATCATTGATATACTCTATTTGCTCCCTCTATTTAAATGCTTCCTCTCTATACAAAGCTCCCCCTTCATATATGCATGGAATTAAAAATATGCAAATGAGCCTAGATGCAAAAAAGAAAATATTTAACCTTTACTTGCTTTTATTTGACAAAATCTTAACTTTTCTCTCCCTCTTTTGTTATCAGCAAAAGAGTAATAGTGTTAGAAAAATAGAGATAAAGTGATAGATATTAATACAACATAAAAACTCAATCAAGTATAAATATTAAATTTTAATAAAAAAATCGAACAAAAATCATAAATACTTTGTTAGGCGCATATTCCACTTTTATAATGATGTGAATGATGTCATCATATAAAACCATACAGTTGTGTCTATTTATGGTATATTTATTCTAGGAATTTGAATATCTACTAACCATGCATAACCGTTAGGACTTTTAAATGAGATTAGTAGTATTCCATTTAAAAAATATTAATTCAAGTATCTTCAAACCACGCATAACCGTGAGGACTTTTAAATAGGATTAGAATCAACTTGTTTATTTAATAAATCAATTTTGATATGCGCTCCATACATGCATAACCGTGAGGACTTTTAAATGAGCATGAAAGCACATAATCAAAAATTCCAAGTAATTCACCTATGCACAACTGTGAGGACTTTTAAATGAGAGTGAATACTTTGGATTTTATTTTATTACAACTATTTTTTTATTAAAAAATATAAATGAAAAACGAATGATTCATGTTTAAGTACCACATATCGACAAACTATATTGAATTTTGATGACTGATGGTTGTTAGAAATATGATGAAATAGAGATGGTCATGGAATTTTTACCAACAATTTTTTTTTATAACTCTTGTTCAAATTTCTAAAGAAATTTACTAAATATACCGTCTCAAGTTATAATATATGATTAATATTAACACTCATCACTATTTATCTTTTCGATAATCATTCGGGAGTCAGATTAGTCAATGTAATCATTTAAAATCGTATTCAAAAATAATTACAAAACCAAATTTTCCAAAATGACTAATCTGAAACAAGGTCAAAAATGATTTTCTAGAAGGGGTTTTTTAAAAAAATATCTGCAATTTGAAAATTATTTGAAGTGAAAATATACAGATATTTTTCTTGAAAAACGATGCAGTTACTAAATGTCTCATCATATATCATGTTCCACTAGTAATTTTTCTATCAACAAGATTACCAGTGTAATCTGCATGTGAATTTCTTTTCACTCAAACTTATTATTAATTGAATGTTATAGACCAGACTGTGAAATTTTCAACAATTTCTTGAATTCCTTTTTTTCAACTTTGTAAATGAATATTCTTTAGAATTTTAATTGAAGCCGTGTAATAATCAAAAACCGTGAATATAGAGTCAGCCATAAAATAATCAAATGTATTATCATCCAATAAAACACTATTACTAATCCAAACTAATATATATGAAGTAATTCAAAGACTCTAGAGTTTTTATAGTGTTCTTGGCACAAGAATATAATTGCCCAACAATTTTGAATAAGTCAGAATCAAAATCATCATTTATTTCATCATCACATTATTGGCTGATTTAATTTAGAATACGGTGCAGATTATCACATTTAATATATCGTTCAAAAAAAATATCATTACCTATTTTACCTTTACGATAATTTTTCATTGTTGCCCATTGTGATTCTGTCACCTTTGTACTAGGCTAAGGAACTTTGATTTGTCGCTCGTTGTGTCCTTGGAACAACCAAAATCCAAGTAACACTACTGTTGTTCCTTAGCCTGCCACCACACCTACACGATGAAAGATTTTTGTGACCTATTTGTTTTTATAGGTCCATGATTGTTAGTAGCCGAATATTTTGGAAAATAATTTTGTGGAGACCCAGAACTATTTATATATGTTCCTTTCGGCACCCTGGTTTGTTTAACTTTGAGAGATTTTATATTTGTGTCTTTTGGAACCCAAATTGGTATAGTTTTTATGTTTTGGGTCTATACCAACAACTATTTTGATTGTGTCCAAATTTTCTACAAATTGTGCGCATTGAATTGACTTGATTAAATTCACTCCTAACAAGTTTAGTTAGATTATATCCAAGTCCTTATCTAACTGTATTAACAGTTTGTTTCCTTAATAGCATTTTCAACGATCTTTCACTTTTTGAAAATTTATCTAAAGTTGTTGACAGTTGTTGGACTTGTGTTTTGAGAGATTCATTTTCGTTCAATAATTGTATGCACTTTTTAATAGAGTTCTCTCTCCTCGTATTTTCACTTTCCTTTAAAATCAGAATTTCATTTTCAAGCGATTTAATTTTAATTTTTGATTTTTTAATCTCTTCTTCGAATGTTGGACACTTGTCACACTTGGGGCACTTATTTTGATAGTTTTTAACTAATTGTTCAAGCTATTCATTTACTTTAATCAAACTATATCTTTGTGATTTAATATTAGCATATTTCTCCCTAAGTCGTTCAAAACAGCCATTTACTTCGTGGAAGTATATAAGTAATTCAGAGTGAGTAAGTTTTGATACCTCGCTTGGCTCGTCATCGTCGCTATCAGTTATATTACCTTTAAGGCAATATCTGCTTTCTCGCTCTCACTGCTAGTACTTTGATTATCTTCATCACTTGTATTCCATGTGGCTGTAAAATTTCACCTTTTTGATTTCTTTTCAAAGTCGTGTCGGTTTTGAGGACAATTGGGCTTAATGTGTCCGGGTAGGTTGCACTTATGGCAGATGATCTCTTGTTCTTCTAGGTTGTCTAATGCTTTGAATATTCTGCTTTTCAATTTTTGATTTAGAGCTGGATTTCTATATTTGCGGTTCCACTTTTTGAATCTCTTCATTAGTAATGCCAGCTCAGCTGCTCCATCTCCATCATCGTTCTCATCACTACTGCTTTTTACCAATCCTATTAAGCTCGTTTCTATAGCTGAGTCGATTGAGGAGGATTTCCCATTATTGTTGACTTTTGCACCATATATTGCATCAAAAGTTTTGCAGATTTCCCGTGTATTTTTACAATGAGAGATAAAGTTAAAATTATCTTGATTAATATGAGAATATAATATATGCATAGCAAGAGCATTAATCGAGGTAATTTTCTTATCTGTTATAGTACACCCATTTTCAATAATATCCTAACATTTAATATTAACGGATTTTACATAAAATTCCATTTTCAATTAAAAAATCTGTTCCATCAAAAATAGGAGGGATAACATTAGAATGACCCTTAGCAAAAGTAGCCATTTTAAAAATTCAAATTTTAAAAAATTGGTCATTGAAAAATCAAGCCTTTTAAAACAAAAACGGCTTTTGTTCCTAGCACTGATACCACTTGTAGGATCGATTTCACCCTAGAGGGAGGTGAATAGGGTGAAGCTGTCAATTATAAAATTATTGCGGAAGCTTATAAAATCATTTCAACACAGATATATCAAAATTATAACATTACAGATAATAGCAGAATAATAAATGCAGAAATAGAACGACATAGAATTTACCCAGCTTCGGCAAAATCCTACCTACGTGCTGCCCTCAAGGTTTCTACTTGAAATTAAGCAGTTAGACGCTTACACACGTAAACTTGCGACACCAACTATCCACTAGCCTTAACTCTACGCTCAAAACCCTGCCACAACTTAGCCACTGAGTTGCGCATTCTCGAACTACACCACCGTAGCTCGTCCTTTAGTCACACGACTAGAAATTACAATGTTTAAAAGAGAAAAATACAATTTAAAACACAATTAAAAATAAAAAGCCTAATTGAAAATATAAGCCCAAAAGCTCTTAATAAAACCGGCCCAAAATAACTAACAATAAAATATGTCGGCCCCTTTTATCTTTTATTTGCTTGGCTTGCTTTGCTCTGTTAAAATGTAGGCCTCGTTCTTTACTTAATCGTTCCTCTTTCAATAATTAGGGTTTCTGTAAAAATTGAAGTCGCCGCTTTAATTAACTGCTGATGCTTCACATTCTTTCTTCTATCAGTGATTGCTTTCGGCTACTTCATTTCGATCGAGTTCGAATTAAAATTGGTATGTTATTTCCTTTTTTCTTTTCTGGTTTATTGCTTGAACTCGATGATTAAAACTGCTGACGATGTTAGTGATTATATATGGTTCGAACCACTATATTTTCGTTCGTATATGCTCATTTGAATTTGTCAATTATTTTATCTCGGCCATAGATTTCCGTATGGATGTTGATGATAATTTCTGACTTTGTCAATTTAGTATCATATGATA
The DNA here is from genome assembly GCA_030765085.1 of Allium cepa. NCBI lineage: Eukaryota > Viridiplantae > Streptophyta > Magnoliopsida > Asparagales > Amaryllidaceae > Allium > Allium cepa. The sequence continues at coordinate 381,553,523 of CM060929.1, read as the reverse complement.
CTTGATTGACACGGCTTGTTTTGATTTTGTTTGGTCATCACGGTGTTGAATTTTTTGACACTTGATTTTAATTTTTGTTCTTTATTCTCTCGCGGCCTTGACTTCAATTTGCAAATTGACTTCGACACTCTTCATTTGATTTGAAACTGTTGATCTGAAACTGCTTTTACATTTGGCTTTGGTCATTCTTGAAAATTCTTTCTTGATTTTGTCTCGGCCTGTACTTGTGCATTTGCATCATATATGTGTTTGTGTGTTAGCTTTGGATTTGGTCACTTGATCATCTTTGTTGATTGCCCTGTTGTATTTTTAACCTGATGCCGAACTTGCTTGATATGAAATTCTGGTGGCTTCACTTGCACATTTATGTTGTTGTTCTTTTTGCACTGCTTACTGTTAATCTTCATGTAGCTTGACTTGAGTTCGAGTTGCTTCCATTTGTTGCTGCACTGCTTCATTGATACATACGTATGTCTTGTAGAAACGATGCATTCACTTGCATCCATATTGTCACCGTATCATGTTTGAGATTACTCATTTGAGTTGCTGTAGCCTTCACTTGATTGAAAGTGCGGTGTGTATACAATTATATGTGCTAATATAGTATACACGGATCGTTTAATATGGATTACAATACAAATGCAGAATTAGATGATAATAACATTGTAAATAAAAAATAGAAAAATCACACCAGAGATTTTTATACTGGTTCGGAGCACCGTCCTACGTCCAGTCCCAGACTACTATCTGGATTTTCACTAATTACAACCTCGCTTCACCCGGAGGAACAGGTTTACAATTACCCGAACAGCCGAACGGGATTTCACGCCTCTACAACACTGAGGGCTTCAACACTTGCCTCTTACAATACTGAGGACTTCAACAAAAAACAATTACAATTGTTGTTGACAACTTGTGCTCTTGTAAACACGGATTTGTCACTTGTAGTACACTTTTCCTATAATCTTATCCTCAAATTGTGAATGATGTTTGTGAAGATTATGGAATTTATATTGCTTATTGAATCAAAATATATGAGATAGTGTCAATGATTCAATAAGGAATGAAAGTAGTTTAGAGCTTTTTGAATGCAAGTGAATTCAAAGAATAGATAGAGAGCATATATAATCTTAATAAAACTTATTTTTAATCAATGATATTGATGTGTATTTATAGAGAGAAAATAGTTATAACCCTTGGTGAAAAGTTGCAGTCAAAAGTTATGATCATTGATGAAGAAGAAGAGACGCAACCATTGAAGAAAGATGTGTCTTTTGGAAGAAGTTGCTCTCTGTTTAAAAACGGTCGACAGGTCAAAAACTAACCGGTAGACAGGTTTTTAAAAATATAGTCGTTATGTGCATGTGTGCACGTTTATTGTGCACATTCAACAGGAACGGTCGACCGTTCATTTTTGGACCGGTCGACCGGTCTCTGTTAAGTTGCACAATAAAGTGCACAACCTATATAAATGTGTATTATATATATATTATATTTTGTGCATGATTATTTGAGGATAGATTTTGACAATTTTATTACTATTATAACATCAAATAATCAACGTATAATCTAGAGTACCATATGTACGTCTTGATTTGTCGATCGCTTTAATATTGTTGTCAGCAATCAAAATCTTCATAGAAGCTGTGACTCAACATTGATATTGTCACAGACCTGTACACTTATTTGGTTCATTGGTTTTGATCATTCATGTAATTTCCGGTATCACTTTTTGAGATAGTTTGCATTTCAGTTGTATTGTGTTTGTTCGGTCTTGTATCACTTGTGTCTGCACTGTGTCTGGCTCAGGTTGAAGTGTTGATCGAACTGTTTTTGATTTGTTAATATGTGCACATTGTAACTGTTAACTTGGTTCTGGGCTTGTTGCCTTGATCATATCGACTTCATGTGTATAGTTGCCTTTCACTTGAATCGGTTGTATTTGCGGCCTTCATGTACATGCCGAGTCTTCATTTGGTATGTTGGTCGGGGTTTGCACTTTGATCATTTGAGTCGTTTTCATGTGTATGACTTGAACTTTGGTCGAGGCTGCATATATGTATTGAGCTGGTACATGTTTGTGATGAGTTGCACTGAGTCACTACTTGTATCAATCCATATCATATATCATTGTGCATATGTATGTTGCATCGCTGTTGCATATTCCAGTGGTTGTGTTCATTGTGTAGCCTGCTTTGACCACTTGTTGCACTAGTTGTATTCTCTACTCTAGGATTCTTATTTGAAATTGCATATATGCAATATTGACAATTTTTTCATTTTGTTTGGGGATTTTGTTTCCAGTTTTGGTTTTGTTTTAAACATGGCCATTGCATTTTTGAGACTGTGTTTCTTTGATCGAGCATTTTGTACTTGATAATTTTGTATTGCACCTGAGTACAATCCAGCTTAAAGCTCGGGTTTGACCTTGTGCTGATATTGTGACATTATTTTTATTGCACTTGAGTTGAACCTTGCGTTTTGGGTTTGACCTGTAGTCACATGTACAGTGATACACTGTGCATGTCACAAGCTATTCGTATATGATGAATTCAAATTTAAATAATGACGAACAACCCAAATGACTGAGGCGAATAAAATTTCCAAAATCACATTTTATTTATAATGCAAAAATATTTTATTTTCAATTTTACTGTGCCAGTGTATCTTTTTGTAGATTGCTCAGATGCTAGATTCAAGTTGAAGATAAATACGAGTGAATGAGCGATATGTAGTGAGGACATTTGTAAATGAAAGATTAAGATGTAATTGAATTTTTATTATAATCAAAATTGTATATGTATAGTGAGTTCTTGAATTTGTACTATTCAAAATTGTAATAAATATCTGTTTGAATAAAAATCTGTTTTGAATTTAAACTCTATGTTATTTATTTTATTCAACAAATATTTATTTAATTATGTGAAAAATATAATAGTATATTAACAAATATATTTAAATGAATATATATATATATGTTTATTATCATCAAACAAAAATCATATACTCGCATATTCAACAGATCGGTGAAACAATTATGAGTTAGAAAAATATATGGAGTTTAATTTATACTTCTTTGTTGGGCGTAGACTTCCTTATCATTATGGACCCTATAAGCATATTAAATAATAGGAATAATATTGTTAAAGGAAAGATAGCAACTCCAAAACTTAACAAGTAATGAATGAGCAATAATTAATGAGTTACAGGAAATTAAATGGATTAATGATACCATTAAGGTAATTATGGGAAGATGAGAAAGAAGATAAATAGGTAAGGTTGAATAGGCAGATAAATATCTTTAAGGGACGTCCGTTAAGATAATAACCATTGAATATGGATAAAGTGACATTTTTAAGAGTAGTAAATATAAATATTAGGTAATAGTTAGATGTTATAAGGCATAATATTCATACGAAAGTTAGGAATATAGTAGTGAAACAAGCTTCCACAAGAAGATGAACATTAATCAGCACAAGAAGATAACTAGATTAGATGATTGAATAAGAAGTTGAAAGGGAAAAACAGTCAAAGCCAAATTTTGAAATCCTACCTTTTAGAAAGAAAGTGGTAAAAAGGTTTTAGAAAACTCCTTGAAAGTTTTGAATGAGCATTTTCAAAAGATTATTAAGTGAAATCTTTTGTGTTGCAAAATTAATTTTTTTGATAAAAAGTGATTTTTGATAGATATGGAAATGTACTACCATTTGTAAAACGTTTAGAAAGAAGTGGTGAAACATTTTAAAAACAAAATGGTTGATGATTTTTAATCACTTGAAAAGTTGAAAAAAAGAGAATGTTCTCATTAGTTGACTTTTCAATTTAAAATCTATTAAATTAAAAGATTTCAACTTTTGGATTCTCCATTTTTGAATTCTTCTATTTTTAATTCTTCTGCTTTATGAATTTGAAAGTTTTTATTTTGAAAAAAAAAACAAGGAAATTTGAGATTTTTAATTATAATAGTTGAGTTAGAAAGTTCTCACTCAAAAGGTTTTTTGGATTCATAAAGTTCTTAGTTTAATTTTATTAAGCCAAAAGTTTTTGGTCCAAAGGTATTTAATAAGGGATTTTTCTTTTATGAAATGCATGATTTTCTACCTTATAAAATTAGAGATTATTTTCCTTAAATTTTCTTCGAAAGGATGTACAAATGGACAAGGCAGTTGATTAGCATAGGATAGAAAGAATAGAAGGTTAAGAATGTCTGACAAAGTAGATAGGAGGAACATTCCCATATAAGGAATGGAAAGAATGATAGCTGAATTTAGGTAGTGGTAGAACTGAAAATTTTAATCCAATAATAAAGGATATAGAGGAGGAGTAATAGGCATATGATAGGAGTTGTCTTTTTTTAATCCATTTCTCCATCGTTTAAAGCTATGTATAAGGTGTTTTTGGCAATTTAAATGACGATCATTAATAAAAGAGTTGGACATTTTTGGAAAAGCAATTATGTAAAGATGAGAATTTTACTTATGCATCCTTCTTAATTCAAATTCAAAATTCGTTTGAATGAGAATATTATTGGAATTGATAAGAAAAGGCTTGCCAAGAAATTTTAAGATTTTTGAACAAAGTTACAAAAGGTATTTTGTCAAATAACAATATATTTTGTGTAATAAGGCAATAGATATTTGTTTTAGATATAATAATTATTTAGAAAATGATAATTCATGTAACTAGAATACACTTTGGCATAATAAAGGTCTAATTTATTATTTTAGAATAATAATTGAGTTTTCAATGTTTTGTGTTAAAGATCCTATGTTCAAAAGGAGTAAGTCTTTATTATAATAAGACATTAAAAAGGAAAGTTTTCCATGATTCCTTTTTGAAAACCAAGTACTCTTTGAATGATATGAATTAAAAGTATAAATTTTAAGAGATAAGTCTTTAGTGAAAAAAGTTTTAAAAAGAGAAAATATTTTGCTCCTATTCGAAACTAAGAAATTTTGAATTCGTGTTAAAGGTTTCTAAGTTTATATTTTCAAAGATTGAGATTTTGAGTTGTGCTTCATGTTTGTGAAATTTTAAGTTTTGCATGAAATAGGGTACTAAATGCTATTTTTGTTAAATTTGATGAGATAAGTTTATTTATACGAAATAATTTATTTAGAACAATTTTGCATGATTGCTAAAATTCTAGTTTATAAAGAATAGCTTTTATGGAGTAGATATGGATCACAACCAAGGTAGAACATACTAAGGCTTTTAAGATATGAATAAAATAAGAATAGAGTGTACAACCTGATTTAAAATTTTGAAATAGCCTCAAATCTCTATTTGATGAAGTTGGTAAATTTGTTAAGATATTCCAGATCTGTAATTAGGTTGCCCGTAGATTATGAATTTCTATATTTTGATTTTGGAGCTGTTAGTGTGCAATTTCCATAAATGATCCAATTTCAAAATACGTTTAAAAGTGCATTGTTTGAAGGAACAAGGAATAAACTATAAAGAAAGAGATGTGTAAGAGATAGATATTCTTTTCCGTAGTTTACATTGTCTATTTCAATAAAAAGAAAACAAATAATTCCATGTAATTTCAAATAAAACAAATAATCTCACTTATGGTTAATTTATGAGATATAATGATTGTAATCCTTTTAGAAGGATGTTGCACATAGCAAAAAACTTTTAACATATTAGAATATATATACATATCAGTTGTTGCGCATAGCAATTTTTTTTTAATTTTTAAAGTATATTTAAATAAATATCCTTACAAATATTGTTTTGAAATTTAATGCACATTAATTCCAAAACATAGTTTGAATTTTAAAATTTTATAAAAAATCTAAGCGTCATTTTGATATATTAATATTTAAATTATAATTTTACGATTTAGAAACTAATTATAAAAATTATTTTATTATTCGGTAAATTTTAAAATATTTAGAATAAATAAAAAAACATTTTTTATTTTGTCAAAATTTTATATAATACTAATTTAATTTATAAAATACAAAACTTATATTGTATATTATATATCTATTTAATTAATTGATTTACATATTAATTAATTCAAAATAATATTTGATATATATGTATGTATGTACGTATGTATGTATTATGTTTTCCTCTGCCAAAAAATTTATACACTTAATACTTTTTTTTGAAAATGTTATACATATAATACTAATTGTGTAAAATTATAAAATCACATTTTACATATAGTAAAATGTAACATTAAATTTATAAGCCTTATATGTATTATTAAATATTGTATTTTAATTACTAAAATTATAAAAAATTCATTTTTAACTGAGTTGTGCCTCTAAAAGGTATATAAATGACATAATTTTTTTTAATACAAAAATTATAAATATACAACCAATCGAATTGTGATAATATATTTGTATATTTGTGTCATCACCTAACTAACAATATATATTGTATAATATAATTATTATATGTATGCATTGATATTCATAAATAGGTTAGAAATATACCTTATATCCAAGCCTATGAATGCACCTTGTAACGATGATAATTGCCCCTTGAATTGATTTCCTATCGAGTAGAGTGCTAGCCCTTGAATCGATGACCACTAGCCATCGAACAACACTTGACTTGATTTGAACTTGAATTAATGAAGGTTGAAAGACTACTTTCAGCCAGATCTAGATATTTTTTCAGCCTTAAAAAAGTTTAGCAAAAGATAAGGGTGGAGATCTCTATATAGAGGAAGAGAAGGAGAAAAGTTAGGATCTAATCTTTACCCATTCTCCTTCCATCCTAACCATCCAAATCAAAGCCTCTCTAGCCCATCTTTTTTAACCGCCTATAACTCGTTAATAGTCAAACAAACCAGCCCCCTTAATAGGCTTTAAACTCATTTAGAGCCAAAAATAAATATTTGCAATTAAATCCAATTTAACGCTTATCGATATCGTATATCTATTAATATATTTATAACTATTATAAATATATTTAACAGTATTTATTCATCAAATCAAAATAAAATTTATAACATGTATTAATCAATTTAATTAATTTATAACAATCACACATTAATTGAATTGTTTGGTCAAAAGAAAATCCATCATTTTGGTTGTGTGACTCATTAGATGTAAATTTGATCAGCGATTAATATAGAACTATTCGAATATTAATGTTCACACGATACTTAGCATGTGGTATAATAGGTGGTGTGGTATTTTGGTCAAATTTATCGCTTATTTGGTTTCGATAATATCTAATTTTACTTTGTTAAGCATTGCCTGATTGTGTCTTTTATTTACACCGATTCTCTTCGTTAAAATTATCACTTTAGATTTATGAATTTGGTAATGGTCAAAATTCCAAAATCGACCACACTTAACTCAATAGTCCAAACACAATGTCTTTGGTTCAATAATAACAATTATTATAAACTAAAATGCTCTGGCAAGAGACTTTAACTTTGAATTGACTTCAGTTGACTGTGATATCAATCTCATATAACCGAGGAGACGAATCCTCTCTTGAATAGTGCTTCACTTCTAATACTTCCACTCAACCCAACTATAGTCACTCGATAAATGTTGTACCATGATTTGACTATAATCAAAGCAGAGCTTACATAATGAAGATCTACATTATTCTCAAGTCGAGGAAACTGTGTAATTTTATCACATTGATATTTTCTGTTTGACCTTAGTTATATTAACTAATAGAAAACTAACAAGCGAGTCATTTCATAATTATCTAATAACTATCGATACGTGACCCCTTGGTGCCTCCAATAGCCATGAGTATTACACTACCCAATATTTGAAGAGCATTACGTACTCTAGTCTCAATTGATGTGTCAATATCCAACCTCGATACGTCTTAACTGGGAATATTTAAAATGATATATTTATTTACATTTTGTTAAATTACTCATAGTTGTGGCACTTTGTAACTACTATCACAAAAACATACCATTTATGGATTTTCTATTAAATATACTTCTAATTAAATTAATTAATTAATATAACACATTATATTAAGTATATAATAGAAAGAAAATATATTTTATTTCGAACAAGATTAGTTATCGAATTAGGTATATATAATAAATTACATAATTGTCCCTAGGCATACACTTAACTCTATCAATCTCTCACTTGCACTTGGGCTCGATTATAGAATCTTATTCCTACTTCACTAATAGGTTTTCTCAAAACCAATTAGGTCAGTCTCTTAGTGAATGAGTATGCTATTCTGTTTTGATTATCTACTCTTTTAGTCAACTCTCTCTTAAGCTGATAAACTACTTTATCATGTGGAATAATTCAGATTATGTCTCTCAACTACTAGTGAGCTCTAAGTTCTATTATGAACTATATAGTGACATTATTATCATAGAACAATGTTATAGGATTTTCAACATTTGGAACCATCCTCGACTCGGTTACAAAATTTTGCATTTAATATATATATATATATATATATATATATATATATATATATATATATATATATATATATTACTTTTAGTGTGTCACTGTTCAAGTCAATGCACTTAGGCTTTTCATTAAATCACCAACAATCTCTTCTAATTGGAACATTTCCAACTCAAAGATTCTTAACTTGAAACTATTATTTGACATATTATATTCAATATCACTTATGAAGTTTGAGTCTAACATAAGGTGTTTATTTTTTATGCAAATAGTTCTCTAGTATTTCATAAATACACATGAACACTTCAAACAACCCATTTAGTGATATCTATATGGATTTGGTATTTGCTTCACGTATTAGATGCATAAAAAAATCACGATATCTTTGAAAATACTTGCATATCATTCGAACCATTCCAAGTATCTTTTATGCTTGCTATAAAAGATATCATTTACAAATCTAACTTTAAGTATTAAACAGCTAAAAGATGATTTTAATACGAGTGCATCATTAACAATCAGTGGTGTGTTGTTTACTTATGGTTTAGAAATATTTACGTACCTTTTAACATTCTTTCTTATGAGCACACACTTCCTCTTCATTTTGATTGATAACCGAAATATTTATATTTCTATCAAAATACTTACTCAATTTTGATGCTTTTCTGAATGATACTTTCGTATCCATTCTCGAATCATATCCGAATAACCCACAAACTCAATATCGCTTTTACCGATTTTGATACACTTTGATTGTTATGTGCAAAGAGTCTAGTCCTATATTTAGAACTTTCCACTTCAACACGTACATACCAAAACATAAAGTCGTATTAGATGGTAACTTTGTGAGTAAGATCCGAATCAACTTGAGCACACTGAATGGTGAATCTATTACATTAATTTCAACAGTTGAAATTCATGGTAATTTTCTTATCAATGCGACTCACTATTTTCCAACTACATTTGGGTTCTCTTAAAGACATATTTGATGGCAATGGATCATATCATTTCGAGTACAATTATCAAAATCATATTTTGATAATGCACTCAGAATCTATTTTCTAATTTGCACATCATACCATGTCATAGAGTCAACACTCTTAATGGTCAACTAAACAACTGAATATTATTTATTATTGATATTGATAAGAAACTCATGGCTTCTCTTTAATATATAAGAATATTCATTAGACGTTCTAATGTATTTGTGTTCATTTAGGTTTAGTTAATTTCATTTCATTCCTTATAATCTATTTTATCATTGGACCATATCCAAATTCATTTTATAGAAGTAATTTCTTAAAGAAATTCCTTTACTACAAATTTGGTATTTCTTAAAACAACAATTGTTTCTCAATGCAAAGGAATAGACAATCATAAACATTTCTTGAATTTCCCTATATATAAAATCGATTTAGCATTAGTTCACAATATATTTGTGTTCACAACATAAATTAGTCATCTATTGACTATTGTTCCCAAAATTCTCTTGGGATTATTCATACAAATTCCCTTACATACAATTATTGCATGTATTCTTTTAACTCACACAACCTACTAACTCCTTGGCCTAAGATATGTATGAGTTTTTTATAAACCCATATCTTATATGATTTTTGTAGCAACCCAAAATTTAAGCATGATAATTAATTAACGAATTAATTAAATAATAAAATAAAATTGTTAAATTATCATAATTGAGCCATGAGAGTTACACCAGTGTGTCCGTGGTAATTTTCTGATCAATTTCCATGTATAGTTTGCCAAAATCCAAGTTAATGTGAAGAAGTTACAAAGGAAACAAGAATTCAGAAATTAAAAGAATATATATATATATATATATATATATATATGGGTCAAGTCGACCCAGACCAAGGCCAGGTCGACCCTAGGGTCGATCCCCAAAGGCCTGGGTCGACCTGCTTTTTTTTGTACGTAGTTTTGTCCACATTCAAGTGTGGCGTGTTTTTCCAATTTCTTTCGATCTTGTGCATTAGTGCTTCCATCCGATGTTTCCCAACGAGCCTATGCCATGGTTGCACCAAATTTAATCTTCAAATCCAACAGTCTGAGATCCCTAGACTACACTATAAATAAGACCCTAGACCTAGCTATTTTTCTCATTCAGATTTTCTTCTATTTGAGTTCATTGCCAGATGCTGACTCCAAATAGAAAATATTTCTAAGGAGGAATATTTTTGATAATAATATTCTACGCTCTGGAAGTGGATTAAGGAAGACCAAGGACTAGAGCTAAGGATGACAGGTGAGTGTTCGGTAATTATTTTAGATTTTTAAGTAATTTAAAATAATAGAGTTCTCAATAGTTGTAGTTTTTCTGCAATTTGAGACAGTTTTTATATAACTTATTTACAGTTAATTTTTAAAGTTCTTTTCAGTCTAATTCAGCTATTTTAATTTTGCTATTTTATTCAGTTATTTATGGTTCTTATAGTTATTTGTATTTTATTTACATCTGTTTTAAATTAGAATTTAGCTGTAAATGTTAGTTTCTTTTTATTACTTTTTATGCGAATAGAATGTCGAAAAGAGAACAATTTGCAAATATGGATTAAGTATAACTTAAGACTAAATTTACAGAAATTATATGTAAAATGATAAGAAATGCAATAAAAATAAGATAGATCGAAATAGGAAAATTTAGGACATTTGCAAGCAAGTTTATAACTAGTAGTTATAGCTAAAAAGACAGAATAGAAGAGCAATTATAACATAGGTTATAATTAAGCAGAAAGTACAGTAAACGCTTATTTTAAAACTTAGATCAAGTTAATAAGTAAACAGAGCAGAAATAATAGAAGAGTCTTATTTTAAAAATTTATACTAAGTTAATAAGCAAGGATAGAAGCAGGGCCTATACCAACAACATTCCCTTTCAGACTAGGACTGATGGTCTCATAAGGTGAGGCTGGATAGGACCCTTTCAAACTAGGACTGATGGTCTCACAATAGTTAGATAAGGCTACGACATAAGGTAAATAAGTGGCCAATAGATAGAAGCTCAAATCAAGGGACTTGGGCAAGAGGCGCAACTAGATTTTCTTTGTTAGGACCCATACCAGTAGCATTCCCTTTCAGACTAGGACTAATGGTCTTACAAAACACTTAGGTGAGGCTGGCAAGACCCTTTTGAACTAGGGATGATGGTCTCACAATAGATTAGGTGAAACTGGACACACTTATGTTGATTAGGGTAGATAAGAGGTCAAAATAAGAAGTGACAGTTAGTGGGAACTGGCGGTGACCGAGCGTGCGACATCGATTAGGGTAGACAAATTGCTACTATGTTCCAAGCGCTAAAGAGGTGTATTTTGCTATGGGACCCTTAGATTGGGACTAGCTCATAGTGGCACAACAGAGATAGAAGGCCGATCAATGGGTAGAATTAGGATTTTAGCTTAATCAAAGCAGCCATCTAAGACAAGTGCAAACAATCACAATCAAAGCAAACAGTTAAACAGTATTTTATCCCCGTTACATCTTTCCTTTATTTCCTTTTGTACAAGAACTATTGCTAAGTCTAATATCTTTATCTTGCTTAAAAATACTAATAGTTACTTTCACTCACCAGACTTATAGTCTGACCCACTCCGCTATTTCCCCTTTTTCCCCCATAGGCCAGTAGAAGCAAGGACAATAGATTCGGATTCTTAGAGATTCAGTTACAGAATTTTTTCTTCGTGTATTCTTCTTCTTTTTAGTTTTTATTTTCATTTGTCTTTGGATGTACTTGTACTTATGAGAGGGATGATTATTTTATTTACTTGATTTTATGAGACCGAGATGTATTTGGTATTTAAGACATGTGATGTTTTTCAGACTTATTTGTAAAGTTTTATTTTTGAAGAATGAGTTACCATTTAAATGTTTCAGCTGTTTATATTTATTTTCCTAGTAAATCTTAGTCTATTCGATGCTTAGTTATACTTGTAATGTACCATATCTTTTAGTGTGCCCTTTTTGGGTATAATAAGGGGTGTGGGGTGTTTCACTTAGTATCAGAGCCTAAGGTTACAAGATTCCTAGAACTTGTTTTAAAAAATAAAGTATTTTTCAAAAGTAAGCTATCTTTAAAAGTATTTTTCAGAAAGAAATTCTTATTATAGAAATAGGTTTCAAGTATAAAAGAGAGTTTTTATAAAAATCCCCTCAAAGTCCGGTTCAACCTTCTTTCGATTCTTTCAAGCCTAAATTCTCTTTGTTTGCATAGAATAGTTAATGCCTCAAATCTTCTAGAGGGTGTCAAAGTCTATGGCTGGTTTCGTAGATACCTCCAAGCTACAATACTAAAGGTGCAAGGGCAAGCGCCAATCCACCACCAGTGCGTGGATATCCCATTAATCCATCTGCAGCAGCCAATTTTTCCAAGCTATGCAAGGACATCGCTAATCTAGGAGGCAAGACATCTTTCGGCATGGAGGATTTCGTGGAGGCACGAGATTTGTTGAGGAATACAGAGCAAATATTTGGGCTGTTAGGATTGTAGGACCACCAGAGAGTTTAGCTTACATCTTGGCAGCTGAAGTGAGAGGCTTCTTATTGGTGGGAGATCATAGAGATGGAAGGAAGATACATTGATTAGTTTGGATTTAGGGAAAGGTTCGAGAGAATTTTGTCACAAGCTCAGGAAAGCATGCAATCAGAGAAGTTTATTAATCTGAAGCAAGGGAGTCTTTCAGTAAAGGAGTATATAAATCAGTTTAATGATTTTTCAGGGTTTGGGATGGAGCTTGTTAATACACCGCACAAGAAGGACATGAAGTTTGCTAAAGGATTGAATCTGCCCCTCAAAGGTTTGATATTGACTTATGTACGATGAGAGTGACATATTAGTCACTTATGGAGATGGCGCTTATGTCTGATGTTGTTAAGGAAGGAGCTTAAAGAGGTTCCTAAGTCATAGAATTCTAAGAAGAAATGGTGGAAGAATAAGAAGGATAAAGATAAGAGGAAAGGAGGAGGCCCTCAAAAGTAGATCAAGAAAGGCGAGAAATGCAATAGTTATGGATCGATTGGACATTATGCAAAGGACTAAGAAGGACACGATGAAGGGGAGGTGTTACAACTGTGGGCAGTCTAGACACCTTGGTAGAGATTGTCCTTAGAGGACGGGGAAGAGAGTAGGCGCACCTATAGTGTAGGTATTGGCTTTGGATGCAGCACCTTCTAGTAGTGGACCGGATCGAGATAAGAAAGTCTTCGCAGAAGGTTTGATCTGTATTTCAAATTTTCCTATTTGGACTCTTTTTGACTTTAGAGCATCGCATTATTTCATTTTTAGTTCCTTGGTTGATTGTTTGCACTTGAATATTTCTCTAGCAGTAGACACTATAGTTGTTTCAAACCCCATAGGAGGATCGGCACATTTATCCATGATTCGTAGGGCTTGAAATTTTTTATACTAGACGTAGAATTTGATTGTGACGCCAATGTACAGGGATTTTTGGGATATGGAATGATTTTGGGGTTGGATTGGCTATACACTTATGGAACGATATTAGACTGTGAGAGGAGAGTCGTTAGAATAGAGACATGCAACGGGTGGACTCTTGAGATTTCTTGCAACCCATATGGATCAGTCATGTTGAGCTTCCTTTATTCCCTTGATTCATTACTAGGAGAGATAGATTCAGTTCTAGTTTTTAGAGATTTCCCAAACGTCTTTAAGGAAGTTAGAGAACTACCCCCTGAGAGAGATTGACCTTAGGATCTATCTGAAAAACAACGGTAAGCTAGTGGCATTGCTCGTGAGACATATGGCTCCTAGAGAGAGGAATGAGTTAAGTAAGCAGATTGGTGAGATATTGGAGAAAGGCTTCATCATAAGAAGCATATTTGATTGGGAAGAACCAGTCATCTTCTCTACAAAGGCGGATGATTCCCTTTGACTTTGCTTAGACTATAAAGAATTGAATAAGCTCACAAAGAAGAATCGTTACCAACTTACTAGGATAGACGATCTTTTCGATCAGTTGGTTGGCTCTTTAATATTTTCTCATCTTGATTTAGCTATTGTATTTCGTCAGCTTAGGGTCATTGACGATAACATAGATAAAATAGCATTTAAGACACACAATGTATTCTTTGAGTGGTTAGTTATACCATTCGGGTTGACCAATGCCCCAGCCTGTTTTGTAAATTTGATGAGTTATTGAAAGATAGTGTGGATCCTGCAATATGGAAATATACTACATGTATGAGATTAAAACAAAGATAGTAGATAGTAGAGTAAAGAAAAAAAAAGTAAGCACACCAAGATTTTTATACTGGTTCGAACTTCCCGTTCTACGTCCAGTCCCAGACTCCTTCTGGAATTTAACTAATCAATAATCCTCACTTAACCTGGAGGAATAGGTATCTAACAAACTCCTGAGCAGCAGAACAGGATGCCTCAGCAACTGAAGAGGACTTCACAATGCCTGAGCAACAGAACGGGACTTCTACTAGTATATAAAATTGTTTAACTAATGTGTTATATAACAGATATGTCAATGTGTGCACACCCTTCCTATAATCAAATCCTCGAGTATATGAGTGTGTGTGAAGATATGAAAGGAAGATTATCACTATGAATCAAAGAGTATGAATATGAATTCAATGATTCAAGAAATGAAGATGGTTTGATTGCTTTTGAATGTAGAGAATATGAAGAGTAAGTAAGATCAGCAATTTATTCAATAATCGATGACTTGGAAAATGATTTTGATGTGTTTATATAGTGCAAAGATAGATACAACCTTTTGTTAAGAGATTCAATCAATAGATGCAGCCACTACTCTTCGAATTGGATTGAAACTCTTCGCAAGAGGAAGCATCCGATCAGAAAATATAGCCGTCATACGCAGGTCAGTCGGCAGAGTTCAGAAGTTTAGTTGACTAAAATTCAAATTTGTATATATATTCTCTGTTCACAGTGCATTTTGCACCAGGTCAGTCGACTGATCGACTGTAATCAGTCGACTGACCTGTGCAATTTTGCATCGTGAATTTCAACGCATATACAAACGAAAATAATTTGTTTTGTGTGTAAGTGTAACTACTTGAGGAATGATTTTAACAGCATCTAAACATATCTAAGACTCAAAATCATAGTAAATAATCATATGAAAACTAGTTTTGAAGTCTCTTCTCTTTGTAGTTTATACCATGTATATGTTACTCTTTTTTTGTTGCTATCGCCATATAATCTTTGTTAATGCTCCTTGTCATGAATCAAAACTCATAACTCAACATTCTCACCCTTTTTGATTGATGACAACTTGTAATTGACGAATTGATATACAGTAGAAATTATATAATAAAAGTTATACATACTTCTCCCTTTGAATGCGCGGCGATAATGTAATCTGCATAAAACTTGTTAGTAGACATTTTTCTCCCCTTTGTCATCTGCAAAAAGGAGTAGACGTAACTAGTAAAGGATAGAATAAGCATAACTAACATAACAAACCAAGATGTAGCTACATAATGTATTGTAGGAAAAAGCAAATAAAGTTCCATAAACCAAAATAGCACAAGGCTATTTAAGTACAAGCCTTGATAGAAAAGAAAGTTGATTAAAAGAGCAAAGAAAATACCATATCCAAATACGATAACACCCAACTATTCATCAGCATCCTAGTCATATTCATGTTCTAGAATGGCAGGAGACTTGCCTCGAGATGATGCTTCACCACCATGTCCATCTCCACTAGTTTTGCTAGTGTCCGTGCCGGTGTGATCCTCGGATGTGCTCCAGGTAAATTATGGCGCAAGGCGTTTTCTTGTAGATGACATGGTTGAAGTAGAGGCAGAAAAAGAAATAGCATCCCATAAGATGGAGAAAAAACCTTTGATTTTGTCAAGCGTTTTATCAGGCCTTTTCAAGTGTGTCAAGAAAAAGTTGGTTTAGGGATAAAATCTCAATAGATTATAGGGTTGAATGACTGGAGGTTGCAAGTTGAATCTCATCATCTCTGGAATGTGATGGGGGAACAGGTGAGCGACGTGGTTGAAAGGAAGGACCTTGATCTTGTTGTTGTTGACGTCGCGCACGTTGGTGTGCTTTCCATGCTTCATAATCCATAATAGGAGGAGGAGTAACAGGTAATTTCATGAGACTAAGAGTTCTCATGTTTATAGCACCAACATTTGATACTTCGGAATCGGGAAATAACACTTCTAAGTTGATAAGAAGACGCATAATATATTCCCCAAAATAGATCACATTCATTTTTCCTTGATTAAATGAGAGGAATTCATCTAAAATTAATTGCGTCCAGTTGACTTGCGTGTTACTCCAAATTGCATATAGAGCTTTAAAATTATTTTGATAGACAAGCTCATATGACCCGGTCCTTGGTAGAATAGTTTTCATTAGGGTCCTATGCACAATCCTAGCTTTACGACATAGAGACATTGATTTTACACCGGTTGCATCATCGTCCAAAAATTAATGACTTAATCTATATCGAGTTGCCATGTTTCATTCTACATCATCAAGGGTGACACCATGATATGGTGATTGTAAACTATGGGCAATGTGATCGAGAGAGAATCAAACAGGTTTGCCACAAACAAGACTCCACACATAATTGTTGGTATGTCTAGGATGTTGATGTGCTAAGTTAAGATTAGCATAGAAAAGCTTAACCGTAATGTGATTTATCTTATGTCTATTCAATTTTAAGTTTATTAAAGATTGTAAGCCACTTTGATCAGCCAATTCTCGAAGCCTATAAGATTCAAAATAGGGAATGACATAAAAGAACCTTCAAATATCCTTGCCGATTTCATTGTGTTCCATCTTTCCACCGCCGTTCGATCATAGAGCCATTGAGCGACGAGAGAGTCTACGGCTGCAGTTGAGGATGATCCAGCGATTTTTGAACGTTTGAGAGGCATGATTTGTGGTAAATTTTATGGTAGAAGGATGAAAAATGGGATTTTTAGGGTTGGAAAAAAAATAGAATTTGGGTAAAAAAAGAGGAAAGTAAAAGTGAAAATATGAAGAGATAGGATAAAAAAGGAGATGGAAAGGGAGTAAAAAGGCTCAGAAACGTCGTGCAATCGACTGAATACAGCAGGTCAATCGACTGAAGTAGAATTAAAATGCACAGTGAGCATCGCAATTGCCGATGATATAACCTTTGGAATTATCTTCAAACGTTACAGAACCTCCATCTAAATATGTGATATTTGTTAGCATATTTTTGTCTCCTATCATGTGTTTTGAGCAGCCACTGTTGAGTATCCATTTTCCTTTTTTCTTAAGTGGGACCTACAAGAAATAAAATAACACTGGTACCCACTTTTTAATAGGGTCCTAAGAGTTAGGTCTTAGGAAACCAAACCCAAGAAGGTTCAGTATTCCCTTTATATAAAATTGTTTTATTTTTACGAACATTTTTCAAAATGGACTCGATACATTTATTCCTAATCAAACTGTTGTTTGTTTTAGGCACCCATATTTTTATGGTTTTTGAGTTTTGATCCCTTTTTGGTTAAACTATGGTAGACTTAGGTTTAGAAATATTTTTCTTATTCTGCTTAATTTTTGGTGGAGCTACTGATTTCTTAGTATAACGTAGTCCGTTCATATTTGAGACAGACTGAGAAGTTTCAATAATTTTAGATAAGTTTTGTCTGCCTTTATTAAAGTTAGACACATTTCTAGCAATATTGTCTAACTTCGTTTTGAGACCAGTGTTATCTAATTCGATCATTTTAACTTTTGATTTTAGCTCATGATTTTCATAAACAAGAGCATCATTCTTTTCTTTTGAGGCTCGATTTCTTGAATCAATAAGGTAAGTTGAGAATTAACATTAGAAAATGAATCCTGAATTTTCTCAAGTTCTTCTTCCAATATTTTCTTCTCATCTTTAAGCATATCTCTTTCGAATTCTTCTCTATTTTGATTTTCGAGAGCTTCTTTATATTTTCTTTTGAGATTTCTCGAAGTATCTAATAATTCAGAATTTATTTCAACCATGTCATCAAAAGTAAGATCATTTACCTCATTATCGGTAGCCATGAAACAGACATTTGCTAGTTCGTTTTCACTACCACTGCTACTTTCAGAAGACTAAGAATCTGAGTCATCCCATATCACCGAAAATGCCTTCTTTTGAATTTGTCATTTCTATATTTATTTTGTTTTCCTTCCTTTGTTTTGGACAATCATTTTGTGTATGACCCTTCTTATGGCAATTGAAGCGTTCTAGTGTTGAGGATGATGGCTTATTGTTGAAGTTTCTTTTGCCATTATTTCGATTTCCTTTTCTATACTTCAAAAATTTCTTAAAATTTTAAGCTATGAAAGCTAAATCTTCATCCTCTGAATCTGATTCCTCTTATTCGCATGGTGCCATATTTTTCTTGTCTTGTGCTTGAACTCTTTTTGCCTGTAAATTTACTTCATAGGACATTAAATTTCCTATGAACTCTTCCGGTTTCATGCTAGAAACGTCTTTTTCTTCTTCAATATCTAAGACTTTTCTTTCCCATTCATCGGTTAAAAAGTTTAGGATTTTGGACACGATATCGAAGTCAGACTACTTTTCTTCTAGTTCTATTAGAGAATGATAAATATCATGAAATCGAGAGTACATATCATTCAGACTCATCTTGCTTAATTCTGAAATTTTGAAATTAACTCTTGAGCATAGATATTTTGCTTTGTTTAACTTTGCTACTTTCTTCATGAGTAACTTTAAGTGTTTTCCATATTTGATATGTAGTGTTACATATGCTAACTCAGTTAAATTCATTTTTATCTGATGCACAAAACAACATATTCATTGCTTTAGCATTAGCAGTAGCATCTTGGTTTTATGCAGTTGTCCATGTAGAATATTCAGTAGTAGGTGCAATTTATTCTGCTTGTGTAACATTTCATGCATCAAAACCATTGGCTTGCATATAAATACACATTCTTGTTACCCAATAGTTGTAATTCATGACATTGAATAGTGGAGGTCGTGCAGTAGATTGACCTTCAATAAAACTAGTGTTAGTGACAGTGCTTGTGCTGGTGTTGTTTTCCATATTAGAAAAATATAAAATAACTGTGTAACGGTTATAAGATGCCTGCTCTGATACCAATGAAAGATAGTGTGGATCGTGCAATATGGAAATACACTAAATATGTACGAGATTAAAACAAAGATAGTAGATAGTAGAGTAAAGAAAAAAAAGTGAGAACACCAAGATTCTTATAATGGTTCAAACTTTTCGTTCTACGTCCAGTCCCAGACTCCTTCTATAATTTAACTAATCAATAACCATCACTTAACCCGAAGGAATAGGTATCTAACAAACTACCAAGCAGCAGAACAGGATGCCTCAGCAACTAAAGAGGACTTCACAATTCCTAAGCAGCAGAACATGACTTCTACTAGTATATAAAATTATCTGACTAATGTGTTCTTGATAACATAAATATGTCAATGTGCGTACACCCTTCCTATAATCAAATCCTCAAGTATACGAGTGTGTGTGAAGATATGAAAAAAAGGTTATCGCTATGAATCAAAGAGTATGTATACGAATTCAAAGATTCATGCAATGAATATGGTTTGATTGCTTTTGAATGCAGAGAATATAGAGAGTAAGTAAGATCAGTAAATTATTCAAGAATTGGTGATTTGGAAAATGATTTTTGATGTGTTTATATAGTGCATAGATAGATACAACCTTTTGTTAAGAGATTCAATCAATAGATACAGCCATTACTCTACGAATTGGATTGAAACTCTTCGCGAGAGGAAGCATCTGTTCAGAAAATATAACCGTTATACGTAGGTCAGTTGATTGAATTCAGAAGCTCAATTGATTGAAATTCAAATTTGTACATATATTCTCTGTTCACAATGCATTTTGAACCAGGTCAGTTGACTGATTCAGTCGACTGGTCGACTGTAATTAGTCGACTGATCTGTGCAATCTTGCATAGTGAATTTCAATGCATATACAAACGAAAGAATGATTTTAACAGTATCTAAACATATCTAAGACACAAAACATAATAAATAATCATATGAAAACTAGTTTTGAAGTCTCTTTTCTTTGTAGTTTATACCATGTATATGTTACTCTCTTTTTGTTGCTATCGCCATATAGTCTTTGTTAATACTCCATGTCATGAATCAAAACTCATGATTCAATAGCTATGTTTTTCGAGATGTCCTAAGTAAGTTCGTTGTAGTATACGTGGATGACATTTGGTGTTTTCCAATAGTATGGAAGAACATGTTATTCATCTTGAGGAGGTTCTTCTTACACTTTATGTTCATTAGTTCAGGGAAAAGTTCTCAAAGTGTCACTTTTGGCGTAAGGAAGTGCATTTCTTAGGGCATGTAGTCTAAAGAGAGGGTCTCAAGAACACGACCGAAGTTAGAAGCTTCCTAGGTTTGGCGGGCTATTATAGGAAGTTTATTAGAGATTTCGCTAAGATTTAAGCACCTCTTACTTGCGTTACGATGAAGAACATGACATTCGTGTGTGACGTAGATAGTGTGGATTCCTTCAAGATGCTAAAGAGGGCTCTTACTAGTGCACCATTGTTAGTTTTACCCGATGGAGCTAAGCCTTTTACAGTATACAATGATGTATGTGGGACGGGCCTGGGGAAGTATTGATGCAAGAAGGAAGGGTAGTATGCTATGAAAGTAAACAGTTGAGGACTCATGATAAGAACTACCCCACCCATGATTTAGAGTTAGCTGCTATTGTTTTCGAGCTCAAGTCGTGGAGACATTGCTTGCTGGTGAGAGGTTCGAGCTCATCACTGACCATAAATCATTGAAGTACCTATTCTCACAAAAGGATTTAAACTTGAGGCAGCAGTATTGGATGGAGTTTCTAGCATCATATGACTTTGAGATAGTATACACCCCTGGTAAAGGGAACATGGTTGGGGATGCATTAAGCAGGAAGAGAGCAACACTTAGTTCAATGTTCGTGGAGTGGAAAAGCCTAGAGTTTATTTTCAACTTTGATTTTAAGCCCTCCACAGACATTACCCTTGGATTAATGGTTGCCCTTGAGGTTAAGCCTACCTTCATAGATCAAATTGGTTCAAGGCAGCGAGAGGATTCATAGCTTATGGATATTCTAGAGAGGATTAGCAGAGCAGAGGTCTTAGACATCTCCAACGCTCTTCCATTGATAGTAAAAGGTGGCTAAGGAGAGATGGAAAACTTGTGTTCCCCGCACTGGTGATTTGACGAGAGCAGTTCTAGTAGAAGCACACCATTCTTGAATGACTATTCATCCGGGTGGTGATAAGATGTACAGAGACATGAAGAGAGTGTTTTATTGGAGTGGCATGAAGAAGGATCTGGCAGAGTTCGTGGCTAAGTGTCTAGTATGCCAAAGAGTTAAGGTAGAGCAGCAAAAGCCTAGTGGATTGCTTCAACCATTGGATGTACCCAAATGGAAGTGGGATAGTGTTTCGATGGACTTCATAGATGGTTTACCCCGATCTAGGAAGGGGAATACCAGTATTTGGGTGATTGTAGATCATTTGACTAAAAGCGCCTACTTAATTCCGGTTAAGAGTATGAGGGAAGCACCTTATTTAGCATCCTAATATGTCCATGAGATAGTCCGACTTCATGGAGTCCCCTCTAGCATAGTAAGAGATAGAGACCCTATCTTTACTAGTGAGTTTTGGAGAAGCTTGCAAGAGGCTTTAGGAACGCAACTTAGATTGAGTACGGCCTATCACCCTCAGACAGATGGCCAAACAGAGAGAGTTAATAGAGTTCTTGAGGATTTGTTGAGGATGTGTATTCTTGATTTTGAAGGAACTTGGGAGGAGCATCTTCCTCTAGTAGAATTCGCTTATAATAATAGTTTTCAAGCTAGATTCAGGATGGCATCTTTTGAAGCTCTTTTGGAAGACCAGGCAAGTCGCCTTCATGTTGGTTGGAGACAATAGAAAGATTGCTACTTGGTCCTGACATGGTTAGAGAGACTTTAGAAAAAATTGAATTGATTAGGAGGATAATGAAGACGGCCCAAGATAGACAGAAATTCTATGTAGATAAGTAGAGAAGGGACATTGAGTTTGAGGTAGGAGATTTGGTTTTCATTAAGGTGTCTCCGCTAAGAAAGGTAGTGAGATTTGGATCAAGTAGGAAACGTGCTCTCAGATTCGTAGGACCATTCCCTATTGTGGAAAGATTAAGGAAGATAGCGTATCGGATAAAACTACCGGAGGGACTCATGGGAGTTCATGATATTTTTCATTTTCGCACTTGAGAAAGCGCTTACATGATTCAACATAGGTAGTAAACCTAGTCAAGTCGAGGAAGTTGAAGTGGAGAGAGAAGCATCGGTTCGTTGCATTTCTACGAAGATGATTGCGCGTGATATCAAGAAATTTAGGAATAAGAAAGTACCTTTGGTTAAGGTAAAGTGGGGAGATAGCATTGAAGACGCTACATGGGAGGCTGAAGAAAAAATACGTATCTCTTATCTATTTCTTTTCGATGGTACGTTTTGAATTTCCTATTTCCATCTTTAGTTTTTTCCTTTAGTATCCTTTGGGAGGGTAGGTCTTAGGATTTAACCTATGGATGGCAGACTGAATGTAAACATGTTACTAGAACATGTTATGTATGATGGACGCTAGTGATTCAAATGCTAATGGACGCATATATACACACTAGGCACTATTATCTCTTAGAGATCGGCCAAACTAGGTCACTAAAGCATATGCACATGGATGTGTGTGCATTTGCATTTTTATTTTATTTTATTTCCATGGTTTCTATAAATTGATAATTAGCATATGATTGTTGCATTTGGGTAATCATTGTAGCACGCATATAGAATTATCAGTTGCCATTAGAGAATTTTTATTCATTTGGATACATGGCACGGACATGATTGCATAAAAAGGAGGTCGACTGAATTAGTAGACCGCCTAATCTTTTGCATTAGTTAGGGACATGGACACTACACTATTTGCATATATATATATATAGATATATATATATATATATCATAAATTGCATTAGAAAACTTAAGGACAATAGATGAAAGGGATGATGGTTGAGTATATGGTTGTAGAATTTGGATGAAAATATTTATTTCATTTTTCTGTCCTTAGAGATTTCAAGGACGAAATCCTTTAAGGAGGGGAGAATGTAACAACACGAAATTTAAGCTATAATAATTAATTAACGAATTAATTAAATAATAAAAGAGGATTATGAAGTTATTGGAATTGAGCCACATGATTTGCACCATTGTGTCCATGGTAATTTTCTGGTCAATTTCTATAAATAGTTTGTCAAATTTCGAGTTAATATGAAGAAGTTACGAAGGAAACAAGAATTCAAGAATTAAGAGAATATATATATGTATATGTATGTATGTATGCATGTATGTATATGTATGCATATGTATATATGGGTCAGGTCGACCCAGACCAAGGCTAGGTCGACCCTAGGGTCAACCCCCAAAGGCCTAGGTCGACTTGCATGTCGACCCTCAACATAAAAGGGTCAACCCACTTTTTTTGTACATACTTTCATCCAGATTCAAGCGTGACGTATTTTTCCAATTTCTCTCGATCATGTGCATTCGTGCTTCCATCTAATGGTTCTTAGCAAGCCTATGACATGGTTGCACTATATTTAATTTTCAAATTCAACGATCTGAGATCCCTAGACTGCACTATAAATAAGACCTTAGGCCTAACTATTTTTCTCATTTAGATTTTCTCCTATTTGGATTCATTTCTAAAAGCTGGACCCTAAATAGAAAATATTTCTAAGGAGGAAATCTTTTTGATAAAAATATTCTATGCTCTAGAAGTGGATCAAGAAAGACCAAGGACTAGAACTAAGGACCACAAGTGAGTGTTTAGTAATTATTTTAGATTTTTAAGTAATTTAAAATAATAGAGTTCTCAATAGTTGCAGTTTTTCTGCAATTTTGAAACAGTTTTTATAAGTTATTTACAGTTAATTTTAAAGTTCTTTTCGGTCTATTTTATTCAGCTATTTTATTCAGTTAGTTACAGTTATTTTATTTTATTTACATCTATTTTAAATTAGAATTTAGCCTATAAATGTTAGTTTCTATTTATTCCTTTTTACGCAAATAGAACATTAAAAAGAGAAAAATTATCAAATATGGATTAAATAGAACTAAACACTAAATTTACAGAAATTAGATGTAAAATAAGAAGAACTGTAATAAAAATAAGACAGACTGAAATATGCAAATTTGGAACATTTGCAAGCATGTTTATAACTAATAGTTATAACTAAAAAGATAGAATAGAAGAGCAATTATAACATAGGTTATAATTAAGTAGAAAGAACAATAAAAGCTTATTTTAAAACTTAGATCAAATTAATAAGAAAACAGAGCAGAAATAATGAAAGAGACTTATTCTAAAAACTTACACTAAGTTAATAAGCAAAGATAGAAGCAGGGCATGTACCAACAACATTCCTTTTCAGACTAGAACTGATGGTTTCACAACAGATTAGGTGAGGCTAGACAGGACCCTTACAGACTAGAACTGATGGTCTCACAACAGTTAGGTGAGGCTGGGACATAGGGTAAATAAGTGGTCAATAGATAGAATCTCAAATCGGGAGATTTGGGCAAGGGGTGTAACTTGTTGTTTGTTAGGACCCGTACCGGCAGCATTCCCTTTTAGATTAGGACTGATGGTCTCACAAAACACTTAGGTGAGGCTGGGCAGGACTGTTTTAGGCTTGGACCGATGGTCTCACAACAGATTAAGTGAGGCTGGGCATGCTAATGCTGATTAGGGTAGACAAGAGGTCAAAATAGGGAGCGACGGTTAATGTGTACCGGCGGTGATCGAGTGTGCGGCATCGATTAGGGTAGATAAATCGCTACTGCGTTCCAAGAGCTAAACATGTGTCTTTTGCTGTGGGACCTATAGGATGGGAAGCTCACAGTGGCACAACAGAGATGGAAGGCCGATGAATGGGTAGAATTAGGATTTCAACCTAATTAAAATAGGATTAGGATTTCAGCTTAATCAAAGCAGCTATCTAAGACAAGTGCAAACAATCACAATCAAAGCAAAAATTTAAACAGTATTTTATCCCAGTTATATCTTTCCTTTATTTCCTTTTATACTAGAACTGTTGCTAAGACTATTATCTTTATCTTGCTTAAAAATACTGGTAGTTACTTTCACTCACCAGATTTATAGTCTGGCCCACTCCTCTATTTCCTCTTTTTCCCCATAGGCCTGAAGAGGCATGGACAATAGATTCGAATTTCTTGGAGATTCAGTTGTGGAGTTTTTTCTTCATGTATTCTTCTTCTTTTCTATTTTATTTTCATTTGGCTTTAAATGTACTAGTACTTATGAGAGGGATGACTAATTTATTGTACTTGGATTTTATGAGACTGAGATGTATTTGGTGTTTGAGACACGTGATGTTTTCCATACTTATTTATGAAGTTTTATTTTGAATAATGAGTTACCATTTAAATGTTTCCTTTGTTTATATTTATTTTTCTTATGAATCCTAGTCTCTGTGATGCTTTAGCTATACCTATAACATACCATATCATTTGGTGTCCCTTTTTGGGTATATTAAGGGATGTGAGATGTTTCAATTTTGTAAGCCATTCTTTGAATGATATTTATTTTGACTTTGTGTACAACTCTTAAGTATACACCTTATAGTAGGGGTATAACTCAGCTTCACTGAATCATGTTTTGTCCAACAAAATTCAATTGCTCCTTATCAATACATCATTATGTACTATAGGAAGGAGTGATCTTTGAGCCTGAATTGTTATTCATATTATGTACATATAGAACTCCTTCCAATGACTCACTCATTCGATCAAATCTAATCATTTCTCTGGTGTTATAATATTTACTTCAGTTTTATATTCTATGAGCTTATCATGGACATATTACATGTGCATCAAATATACATATCCATGTTGATGATAACTCATCAGTGAAAAGTATATGGATCCATTTTGGTATTAGTAGACTTACGATTGCATATATATATATATATATATATATATATATAAGAGTTCATCAACTCTTATGACACTCCCACTAAATGGATGCATAGCCTTTAATTATTTGAGATATAATTAACTAGTATCATATGATTAATAATTATATTATATAATAAAAATTATTTCTCAAAATTATGGCTTCGTCTACAATCCCAAAATAATTATAAATAATTTTAGATACTTCAAAAATTTTCGATGTGTCACTTTTGTTGTGAAAACAAATACCACATTATAGTTTTATTTCACAATGAATATTCATAATATTCATGTTTAAATTTAACTACATCAATTTTTCAATCGACATCGAAAAACAGTCATTATTTCATAAATAATATTAGGTATGTTTAATGAAATTTTATTTTGTAATTTGATGCAATCAATAAGTGTTATAAGGAATAATCCCACTTTTCTACCATTACTTGATAGCATACTAAATTCTGAGGTCCATCATTCATTTAATTTAGATTATTTATCTCATATATTGCAACTAGTTTACAGTGGAGAGTTCTTTGATCAAATATCTTGAACGAAAAGAAATAAATCTCATCGATTTCTTTTCCTATATGACAATACATTTAGGAATAGAAATTGTATTTCTTATTCCAATGTTAAGTATCAATAATGATTACAATTCTCGTTTATGTTTCTTTTTGAAGAAGAAATTACTATTCACTCTCTTTATCCCAACTACACCTTAAATCACATCTAATCTTGTATATTCGTTGTTCTTTCTAAATGGTTGAATCATTCAAAAAGAATCTCTTACTACAATATCATAACAAATTCTTTATAAAAAAGCATTTGATTATCCTTAACAATTAAAGACATTAAATATAATGCACCTTACGTACATTGATCAAACCGACATTTTAGTGATCGAATTCTTCTATCTATATTGTAGTTTTGGTCTTGTATTACATTTAACACAATATGATTTTTTATTGTAATCAATCAAATTGAATACTCAATCTCGTGCTATGGTTTATTTGCTTATTTCAGATGAACTAATTTCATTGAAATATTGTACATTAGAAAGTGTGACCGTTCACCATATAATATTTATATGCGATTGTATATGGATCAAATATCATAGTATTGTATTGCTTTTGAGTTTGAAACTCATAGAATGCAATATACAATCTTGACCAAATAAACATGTAAGCGAACAAGTTAGAAACGTTTTAGTAGTTGTAGAATTAGGCACTTGCATGGGTATTGAAACATTAACGTGCAATAAGCATTTATTAGTAAGTATATGTCTAACGGCTAGCTTTCTACTGAATTATAAAATTGCCGTAAAAATGTAATAAAATAACCACAAGCGCACGACGTACAATTTTAGTACGTGGCGAGTATGTGTCGATCCATAGGGCATTGTATTGGTTTATATTCTACTCAATCAAATTAAACCAAGATTTGAAGTTGTGATTAGCTAAAATGTTAATAAACTAGCAATAGAAAGTGGATAAAAATATGAGAGCTTGAAGGCAATTTAAAGGCAAATCCCTTCTCATGATCACATAAATCAATGTATATGAAATTATGATCTCTCTATTTTGGTCATTAGTTAGTTTAGTGGATGTATTTATCATAAGTATGACATATTTGTGCTATTAATTACCCCAACATAAACCATCAAACTATAACTCACCCACTAAACCGCTTCTTACCTCTCATGAAAATGACAATGAAATTAAACATAAAATATATTCTAAGCATGATCTATTTACTATTGTTTTGTAATATAGACTATCAAATTTTGATTTTAAAATTCACTTCATTACCATAATCATATGTAGATGAAGAGGTAATTTGTGTTTATGTTTGTTTAAGCATAGCCTATTTGGTGTCAAGAATATAGGCTATCAAATTCAAAGCTAAAACAACAAAACTTTTACTCATTCAAACATTTCCATTAAGCACAAAAATAGATCATAAATTAGCAAATATGTTGAATCTACATGATTAATAGAGCTTCATTACCCCTACATTGAAGGGGTTTAGCCTCTCATATTTGTTATCATTTCAACAAATATATATTTCAACATGAAACGAACACAAGAGGAAAATGCAAGCTAATTAAAATAAAAGAGAGCTAAACTACTTGCATAAGAAATAAAACTAAGCTACCAACGTAAGAGGAAAGAGAACATGCAAACAAAAATAAGCATGAAATAAAATTGCATTAAGAAAATTATGTAAGAAGAAAATGGCTAAGAAGACATGAAATAGAGAAAGAGAGTTTATATTTACAATTTGTGTCTCATACTAAAGGAAATAAAGATGAGGCTAAGAGCTTCCTTACATGAAACGTAAGTCGTATTTATACATATTTTGAAACCCTAATCATATTTTTGGGGACTACCCAAAATGCTTTTAAGGAAGTGTGGCCACCAAGTTATCATTAGCATGAATTAATCCTCCATTTAGTGTGCATGTAACTTCTAATGGTCACTAACAAGTGCATTAGATCCTAATTGTAGACAATGATAAGTGGGTAGGTGGATCCTCCATGTTGCATGAGTTGATTTATTTCCATCTTCATTTATTTCATTCTCTTATGCATGCACATTTCTTTATAAAGTCTCTTTTAATTTTCATCCAATTTTCCTATAAATAAAAATAACATGTGCAAATAAATAATCTCAAAATTAATACATGCACAAAATGTCCATTTTTCCCCTATACGAAGACGACTAAATGATGATTTAAAAACAATTGAAATTTTGGTGTGCTTATTTATTTAATTAGATTAGATTAAATAAGGAAGTAAAAATATGCACAACGTCAAATAACCCCACACTTATCTTTTATTCGTCCTCAAATAAAGAATAACTAAGATAAATCCGGTTTCGTAGGAAACACGATTGCATTGAGCGTATGCAACAAGCCGGTAAACCTCTAGTTGTCCCTAATAGAGTGTTGTCTCATGAGGGTTTTCAACGGATACTACCCACAAAATCCAAATACGAAATTAAAATTTCTGAATGTAAGATTTATTTACAAAAAGATCAATGCAAGTTTTTTGGAAAATATTTACAAATGAAGAATTTACCTTCAAATGACACGAATAAGTTAAATATAACTTCTGGTTATTATCAAGAAATGTAAGTCCTTTTACTTGTCAAATTTTCCAACAACAATTACGTTATCATCACAAATAGGCTCTAGTTTGGCTAGCTGTTTCGGTTAATAACATAGTGCAACCATGAAATGGATCCTTAATTGATTATCAAAGTTTTACAAAGTGTTATTTTCATTTCTTTTGAATAACAAGTCAAATAAAAAAAGTGAAAACAGTGCTTCGATTTCATATGCTTACTCGCTCTTTATTTGAAAATTATACTGATATTAACAGTGTTTACATATACCTAACTCAGATAAACTTAGGCCAGATATATCACCCATGCACTGCCTTGCAGGCTTACGTTAGGGGAATACAGAGCATGGCGAGTGTACACACAAGTGTGTACATCTATCGATTGTAGGCGTCACTAATGAAAGAATTTTTATATACGTACACCTAACTCGGATAAACTGACACCAGATATACCGATCATGCACTGCTTTGCTGCCTTACGTGAGAAGGGTACAAAGCATGGCGAGTGTACATACTTGGTGTAAGCACATGACTCTATGTGTAATATATACATATAGACAACAAGATTTTTTTTGTTATGCTATATATATATATATATATATATATATATATATATTTCGAGAGAGAGTTTTGCAAAATCATCTTAGCACCATTTAACTTAGAAGATCAAAAATGTTATAGCCTTTACTTTAAATTAAGGGGCATTTCACCAGAAGGACAAACTTTGCAGTCCAATTAGTTTCTAGGACGCATATCCAAAAAAGTTAATTTCAAGGCCAAAGTCAGCAAAATAATTACTTTTAAGGACAAAGTGAGTAGTCCAATTACTTTAAAGGACACAATTTCATAGGTTTTTAGGCCTTAAAAACAAATTATTTTGCATTTTGTCCTTACAAGTAAATATTTCAGTTGTGTGTCCCAGAAACTAATTGCAGTTGCTAAAGAGGCGCTTGTGGCTAATTTCCACTTCAATCAACCACTCTTTAAACAAAGATTTCAATTAGGATATACTTCACATTTATCACACATGAATCTTCCAATATGCTAGTTAAACCATGGAAACTTGTAATTAAACTTTTTTTTGTTAAGACAAACAAATTTTCAAAAATTTCGATTTAATTACCAAAACCTATACTTATCCTATAATATTTCTTTAAAAATAAATTGAAATGCTAAAAATAAATTTTGTTTTGATATTTTTTTTGGTTTTTTGAGTTTTGGAAAGAAAATGAAAAAAATAAACCATGAAAAATTAAAAATAAAGACGAGACTCCCCACACACTTGATTTTGACTTTGTCCCCATAGTTAACCCAAGTGAAAGGAGAAAAATAAAAATAAAAATATGACATATATTTACATAAAACAATTATTATTTACATAATATCAGAAAATATGCTGTTAAAGAGTAAATGAAACGGTTTTCCAAAGACTGATTATTTGTCTTGTCAAGTATGAGAGACCCAGCTTAAGCGCAGAAACCAAACCGTAAGAGATTTCAAAGTTGAATGTTGATTTGGAAAACGAATGTCGTTTTATTAAATAATCGTATGAGTTGTTTTATTTTCAATGATTTTTGAGGTTGATAGAACAATTAGTTGAAGTTCAAGTTTATTTTCACCAAACTGGAATTTAAGCTTATCATTGAAAACTTCTTCAGAATTATTGATTTCAAAATCAAAATGGTGATTTAAATCTTCCCCTTCAGAATTCAACAACTCATGTTCGAAAAGTCTAAAAAAATTGTGTTCACTAAATTTATCTTCCATTGTTGGACTATCAACAACTTCATTGCATGTATCAATTTCAAATTTTAAAGTTGTTGTTGTATTCAATTTTTCAAAATCGGAAAAAGAAAGATCGAATTTTAAATTTGGTTCCACACTTTCAAAAAAATTAAAATCCAACTCAATTATCATATTTTCAACAACTTCATTAAGATTGTCATTTTCAATTTCAAAAGATGTTATTTGAAAATCTTCAATTTTGGTAAAAGGTGGATTATTATTTGACTTGTCAAATGTTGGGATTTGATTTTGTTGCTCATGTTGCTTCATATAGATTTCAAATAACAAATCCATGCGATCTTTGTGAATTTCTTCCATTTGCTCAACAAAATCAAATTTATAATTATTTATTTGAGAATTTTCAATTTGAGATTGTTGAGAGTAAAAAAATTCACCGTCATTGAAACAACTCCCATTTCCAAAATCATTTAAATGATTGTTTCCGTTCTGATTCTGAATTTCATTTTGGAATTCGAAATTGTATCGGAATGAGTTATACTCGAAATCATTTGAATTTTGAAGTGAATTCAAATATTGATTATTTTGAAATCCTTGACTTGAGTTATTACACAAATATGAATTACACAAATCATTTATCCTTTGATTATTTTGTGTAGAGAGTTCAAGTAAAGACAAAATAGTTTCAATACTCTTTTCAAGAGTTGAGGGTTGCTTACTATTTGAGAATTTTGTTCTTCAAGATGTAGATTGTTTATACGATAGTTATAATTAAAATATCATAAGAATTTGATGTGAAATTAATGGATTATATTGATTTTTAAAACTATCGTAAAATTCGTGTAAGTGTGGAAATTCAAACATTTTCAAAAATGTGTTTGTTTATTTTTATATTTTCGAATTTTTATAAAAGTATTTACCAAAGAGAACTTAATTTTCAAAAGAGAGATTCGATTTTTGGATTTTCGATTTTTTCTTTCTTTTATAAGTTCTTTTTAGTTTTGTTTTTTTTGAAAAGATTGTTTTTTTGGATTTTTGTTTTTCTAAAAAATGAACTAACTCAAATTTTTTTTTTTAGGATTTTCGATTTTGACTGAAAAAATTTCAAAAGAAAGGATTTAAAAAAAAAACTAAATTAAGGAAATTTTACAATTTTTTTTAGTTTTTGAGTTTTTTTAATATGTATGAACTAATGCAACTAAATGAATGCAAATGACTTAATTACAAATTTGTTATCCTCAGTGGCTCCTAACCCAAAATTGTATAATCACGCTTTGTCTTAAATCAATAAGATATTTCTTAGCCAGATGATGGATAGGAGTTATCAGTGCACCACAAATCACCGTAGCAATGCAGCCGAAGGTTTATGTACCTTCAAAGAAACAATCAGTATAATGTTTACGAATCATCGTAATATTTATAACTTATTATTGCTCTGCCGTAGCCTAGACGCCAAGAAAATAAACTGTTTAAAGAAGACAACCTGTCAAGATAGAATTAAGTCCTACGTGAGCTGACGACACCCTTAAGTTCGAAGTCTCACCGTTATTATTAACCAAATTCTAAGATAAAATGCAATTTGTGCATCAAGGAAGGGGTGATGAAATCCCTCACCTTATGTGGATTTGGATGTTTCCCTTAAAAAAGAAAATAAGATGGTATGAATGCAAAACAAAAAGTACATGTGAATTAACGATGCAACTACAAACGAATTTTGTTTTTGTTTTTGAATTTTTTTATATAAATGCAAATGCAAGCAACCAACAATGCAAAGCAAATAAAAACAAGCGATAAAAGAACGATGCTAGAGCGTGCAAAATTATTAGCGGTTTATTATTTTTTTAAACGGCGAATTTTTTTTGGCAAGCAAGCAATGCAAATTTTTAGCAAGCCAGTCCCTTTCTTTTCTGCATTTTCAACCTAAAATTTTGATCTAACACTTGAAAATTGAAAACAACAAAAGAAAATTGGAAACAAACAAATCCTTTTTTAAATAAGGATGGAAGTAAAAAAAAACATATTAAACAAAACAATTTTAAATAGATAAATAAATAAATAAATAAAATAATTGTGCTCAGACCAACAAGCTAACCCGGCCCAAATGAAACCAAAACCCACGAAAAATTGTGATTAGAGAGATTTATTCTTACTCTTACTCAACTACAACAGTAAATAAATAAATAAATATCAAATTTCATCACTTAAAATTCCAGCAACAATTCCAGATTCAAAAACAAATTTCCAAACTACAAAAAAAAATCGTTCGAATTTCGATTAGGTTCGAATTGAAGTTGCATATGGATTTGTCAATTCAGGTTTGGGTTACTGCTCCGGTCAGTGGTGCTCGCGTGTAGGTAAAACTGTAGTGGCATGGTGAAGGCCAGTAGCAGAGCAGTAGAAGGAGATGTTGTTGCGTACAGTTGTGGATGAAGGCAGTAAGCAGCTTGTAGTTGTTTGATATGGCAGTCAGTTGATGGTGGGTATTCGATGGTTCGGCAAAAGGTTGAAGTTGAAGTAAGGTTGGCTGATGAGTATGATGTTGGTGAAGGGCAAGTAAGATAGTGGGGTTTCTGTCAGAGAAGGGGATGGTGAAAAGGATGTGTATTGCGAAATGAGGAGTTTGGTGAGTTTGTTTGTGTTGAGGCAGGATGTAGTGGTGAATGATGGTGAGTAGGTGGTATATTGGTAATGTTAGAGGAGGTTAATGTCACTGGAAATGTGGCAGTTTTGATGTCACTGGAAGGGATGTTAACACTGTATGTTGGTGGTGAATTGGAGAGGCAGAGGTTGAAGTAGATGTATGAATGTTGGTGAGGCAGGAGGATAGTTTGGCACTGTGCAATGTGTTTCATTTGGAATGGTAAGTTGTTGAGGCAGAGGGGTAAAGGTGAACAGCAATGGTAGTATTCAGTGGAAATAGTGGAAGGCTATGATGATATGGTAGTTGAAGTGTTGTATATGTGTTGTATATGGCAGTGGAAGGCACAGGGCAGGTATGTGATATGGTGATATGCAGTTTATTGATGTAGTGGAAGTATTCAGTGATGTATCAGGTTGTAGTGATACAGTGATTGACTGGTTGTAGTTGCAGTGTAGGTGTAAATGGTTGGTGGTGCCCACTGGTTGAATGTTATAAAGTGTATATGAAGTGGCAGGAGTATATGAAAAGTAGTGTAAATAAGAAGTTTGAGTATATGAAGTGACATCAGTATGTTTTCGGCGAGGCTATATTTGTACCGACAGCAAGGCAGTAGGGAGCTGGGGATGTGCAAGGATGTGTGTAAATGTTGTGATGTGTTGTATGAATGAAGTAGCAGGGTGGTTGTTGACAGTTGTTTGGGAAGTATGGTATGGCAGGTGTATGTTGTATTTTTGGCAGAGGTAAGTGTGGAGTGGTGACGTATGAAGTTGATGCAGTGCAGATTGGTGTGCATTTTGATGTAGGACTGTGGTTAGGCAAGCAATTGGAATGGTGGTTTGGGTAGGGGAAGTATGACAGTGCACTGATCTGAATGGAACAGTATATGGTGGAGGGGTGACAGTAGTGATGCACGGTGGCGGTTAGATGTATGAGGTTGCTTGAGAAGGCAGTGAGCAAGGAGGTTTGAGATAAGCACAGTTTTGAATGAATGTTGAGGAGGATGGTATGTAGAGGATATGTAGGAGATAAGCACAGTTTTTGAATGATTGAAGCAGTCATATAAGGGTATGAATGTGCAGAGGTGCAACAATCAACAGTGCACTGTTTTTAGAATGTCAGTGTGGAGGAAATGGCGACAGTAGGGGTATGAATGTTGGTATGTTTTGAAATGTTGACGCTTATGTGCACAGTTCTATGTGCTGGAAGATGCTGATGAAGTGGAGTTTGGATATGGGCACTATGATGATTGTGAGTTGTATATGTTTGGCAGAGAGGATGGTAGATGTCAGTGTTATTGGGGTATGTGATGTAAATGTGACAGACTCTGGAAGTAGTTGATAGTAGGAACAGTGAAACAAGGGGACGTGTTTCACAGGGAAACAAGGCAGAAATGTAGATTTGCACTATGTTGTGCACAGCAATGCAAAATGCAAAGTGCACAAGGGATGTTGGTCAGTAGGAATAGTGAAACAAGGCAGGGTTTTGTGACATATATGTTGCAAAATGTAAAATGTTTGGGTATGTGCAGCAGGGTGTTTGACAGGGAAGTGTTTTGCAGTTGTGAAGTTGTAATTGAAAATGTAAACTAAAAATTGAAAATGAAATGGAATAAAAAATATATTTTCTTTTTCAAATGAAATTGTGTGTGTATTAAGTAGAAATACAAATAGAATAGCAACAAGCACACAAATCAAATCACACAACAAGCATACACACAATTTTTTTTTAATGCAAATTAACACATAAAACAAACACATAATAAGATCAAAATAATAATAATTCGAAGAATAGAATAAAATCAAATTAATTCCTAGGCATCAACGCCAAAAACTTGTTGAATCGCCTAACTTCCATCGGTTTAAAAAATAGCCAAAACAATTTTGTGATAAAAATAACCGCAAGTGTACGGCGTATAATTTTAGTACATGGCGAGTACGGGTCGATCCATAGAAAATTGTATTGATTTAAAACTGTGGTCAATCGAATTAAATTAAGATTTGATGTTGTGATTAGCTAAAAATGTAAATAAACTAGCAATAGAAAGTGGATAAAAATATGAGAGTTGGAAGGCAATTTAGAGACAAATCTCTTCTCATGATCACATAAATCAACATGATGAATTATGATCTTTTTTTTTATCATTAGTAAATTTGGTTGACGTGTTTATCATATGTATGATTCATTTGTGCTATTAGTTATCCTAACATAAACCATCAAATTATAACACACCCACTAAACTGCTTCTTAACTTTCATGAAAATGACAATGACAATTAAACATAAAATCTATTCTAAGCATGATCTATTTACTATTGATTAGTAACATAGACATCAAATTTTGATTTCAAAATTCATTTCATTACCATAATCGTGTGTAGATGAAGAGGTAGTTTGTGTTTATGTTTGTTTAAGCATAGCCTATTTGGTGTCAACATAGACTATCAAATTCAAAGCTAAAACAACAAAAAATTTACTCATGAAAAACATTTCCATTAAGTACAAAAAAAGATCATAGATTAGCAAATATGTTGAATCTATATTATTAAGAGAGCTTCATTACCCTTAAATCGAAGGGATTTAGCATCTCATATTCGTTATCATTTCAACAAATGTAGAGTTCAACATGAAACGAAAACAAAAGGAAAATGCAAGCTAATTAAAAATAAAAGAGAGCTAAACTATTTGCATAAGAAATAAAACTAAGCTACCAACATAAGAGGAAAGAGAACATAAAAAAAAGCATGAATTGAAATTGCATTAAGAAAATTAAATAAGAAGAAAATGCCTAAGAAGTCATGAAAGAGAGAAAGAAAGTTTATATTTACAATTTGTGCCTCAAACTAAACTAACTAAAGAGGAGGCTAAGAGCTTCATTACATGAATCATAAGGTGTATTTATACATGTTTTGAAACCTTGATCGTATTTTTGGGGACTATCCAAAATACCCTCGAGGAAATATGGCCATCAAGTTTTCATTGGCATGAACTAATCCTCCATTAAGTGTGCATGCAACTTTAATGGCCACTAACAAATGCATTAGCTCCTAATTATAGACAATGGTAAGTGGGTAGATGGATCATCCATGTTGCGTGAGTTGATTTATTCCGTCTTCATTTGTTTCCTTCACTTGTGCATGCACATTTCTTCATGAAACCTCTTGTAATTTTCATTCAGTTTTCCTACAAATAAAAATAACATGTGCAAATATATATTTTCAAAATTATTACATGTACAAAATGACCATTTTTCCCTTATATGAAGATGAATAAATGATGATTTGAAAACAATTGAAATTTTAGTATAAACATGTTAAAATACCCAATATATTCATTTATTTAATTAGATCAAATTAAATATGAAAGTAAAAATAAGCATATTTACATGCACATCAGTATGCATTATATTTCTATTTGTCTGTCTTTTATTCAGTTCATTTATATACCTTAATCGATAAATGTTTTATCAATTATATTAAATGCACAAATTTATCAATGTAGATTATTATAACGTTATATAACTTATGTTTTACAATATTAGAAAGCTTAAATGTTATTCTAATAAGGCTCCCACTAGACATTTAGGTTTCTTCAAACCCTAAGATATAAACATAGAAGTCTTTCAACTTCACTAGTGGGTGTTATGACCGTCTGTCTTGAGATTCTAACCTTAAATTTTCTTAACAAGTCATAGCCTCATAAACGATGGATAACTCCTTATTTGTAGTTTCATGTACAACTCCTAACCTTGGTACCTTGTCCTAATTTCACTTTAACTTTGAGTTTGCTCAGCAAATTAAAACGAAATTATTCACTCGTACCTACCATATCACGACGGCCTAAGTATGGTATATGTACCTTGAGTTTGCTCAACAAATACATATAGTTATCGTACCACATAGATTCAATACAGTAATAATACTACACATAACATCCCTCGCTTGAGTTCGCTAAACAACTAATGAGTATGCAAGCAATTTAATGATTTATACGGAAGAGGTCAACATTAGATTGCAGATTCATAATCTTCAATGTATTATATTTAGTGATACCGGCTTATGGAATAGTGTATTTCTTATGAAATACCCTCATGATTCAAGTGTCGAATACGTCGAAAATCACGGTATGCACATTTACATACGTATTTATTCCTTAAGTCTATTTAGCGATACTTAATGTTCCACATTTAATTTATACATACATATTATATAAGTTTTGTCATTATATAACTTTTATATTTCATATTACTTATATAATAGTTTTATGTATAACATTGTATTAATTAAATCATAATTAATTAATTTTAATTTATTAACATTTTATTAATTATATATTATCTTAATTTAACATTTATATTAAATATTTAGTATATAATATAACCTTTATAGTATAACACATACATGTATACTTATGATATGTTAAAAATTTGTAATATAACCTTTTTATATATGTTAGTTAATTAATTAAACCTTTAATTGATTTGTTTAATTAAATTCATATTAATTTTGAAGTTCAATTTATATATATACATGTATACTTATGATATCTTAAACAGTTGTAAATATCATAACATATATCAAAAGATATAGTATATGTACTATACTTTTCATTAATTAACTTATTTAATCAATTTATATATTTTATTAATCTTATTATTAAATTCAAAATTTTGAAATTAATTTATAACATTATCAAAATTTCGAAATGTTATATTATAAATTTTATAATATGTGTTTTATTTTGAATTCAAAAATTTTATTTAAATTTTCAAAATAATTTGTTAAATTTAAAAATTTTATTTTTAATTTCAAAACAATTTGAAATTAGTCCAAGTCCCAATTCAAATTGTTCCTTTTCTGTTTATGATGTTTATGAAGTTTCGTACATCAGAAAAGTTAGTGCTAAGGTTTGCTGAGTCTTTCGCAGTTTCGGATAGGGTGGGGAAACTTGCATATCAAGTAAAGCTTTCAGATAAATTAGCAGGAGTGCATGATGTCTTTCATATTCCACACTTGAGAAAATATCTACATAACACGGACACTAAGTAGAGCCTGATTAATTTGCAGATGTTAAGACAAAACGATAACATCCCGTGCCACTACACGTATAATGAGCATGGAACTAGAAAGCTTAACAAAGAAATTAGGCTGATCTTAGTACAATCAGGAGATAACCCAGCGAAAAACACATGGAAAACTGAAGAGAAGATGAAGGCTGCTAATTTTGAGCTTTTCTTTAGTAAACTTTTTCTCTACAGAATTAGGTGTTGTATAGGTTTTTCTTGCATCGTGGTTGCTAGGTTGGATGGTTGGGGATGGTTGCTGCACTTTTACCATTATTTTTGCACTTATATAGAATCTTATACATATCTAGGAAGCTTGCATACATGTCTATATGCCACGATTTTTCATTCATGCTAGGATTGAGCCTACCTGTAATATGTTGCGTACACAATCACATTGCATTTTTAGTTAAGTAGATGATTCTGTAGATAACTTGGTTTTATAACATGGTTGTATAGTGCACGGTACACTAGTTGTCCCTTAGGGATTGTCGAGATGAAATATTTTTTTAAGTGGGGAGAATGTAACACCCCACAAAAATTAATAAGAATTAATCAATTGATAATAAGATTAAAAATGAATATTTTGTAAATGTCATAATTTGGCCATGAAAGATACACCATTGAGTTCGTGGTGATTTTTTGTTCAACTTTCAATAATAAAGTTTGATGATTGGAGTTTAAACAAAAAAATTGTCGATGTTTGATTTTTTGAATTTAAAATAATTCGAATGAATTTAAATTTATAAATTAAACAACGTTGACTGTTGTTAACCCAAAAAATGGATCAACGTCCTACTTTGAGTGAGAAAGTAAGTACCAAACATGTTCTTACAAAGCCATAAAAAGAAGACAAGAGAATTTTTATAGCGGTTCGGCTATTAATGAAGCCTGCGTCTACTTTATAGTTTTTGTTATTAGCTGATTGCTGTTACAAGACTGTTGTGAGGGGGATGAGGAGGAAAAAAAGCTTCCATTAGAGTTTCAGCCACCAGTCCGAAGAAGATCCTGTTTGTGTTGCAGAGAGGATGATATTTAGAGATTGGAGAGTCATTGGGCCAAGCCCATTCGCCGGATGCTTGCAAATGGTCACGTGATGGAACAATGGGAGTTCTGCAATGACCCGAGCCCAAAGCATGGATCGCTAGCAATCCATGATCTATGGATCGCTAGTGATCCACAGAGTATGTTCGAAGGTGAGCCAATTCCTTAGCACTTCCCTTTGCTCTATTCCATTTGAGCCGCAGTGACCCAATGGCGATGTATGAATCATTGGCGATCCATATTGCATGGATCGCTTGAGATTCATACACTTAGCTTATTCTGGACCTTGGTGTCTGGAATGTCTTTGTCGTCTTGTGTCGATGTTGTTCATGTATTCTTGTTGGATGACGCCTTGTTTTGATGACGGTTTACTTTCTGGTTGTATTTAGCTAGTGATTAGATGAGGCAAATGCTTGTCTCTTGATTTAACTAACTCGGGATCTCGTAAACTCAGTCAATTCTTATGTAATATGGATTGAATCATAATGCAAGGGGCTTTAAAAACTCCTGAGTTAAACCATGGATTGCTGGCAATCCATAGGTCATGGATCGCTAGCGATCCATATCCTTAGTGAGTTCTCTCGTTCCATTTTCTTGGCCTTCTTTGGTTCATTACTCTAGTTCTTTCGGTTGACTTCTGAACTATTCTGACTCGGCCAAGTTGCTCCGACTCCTCTTGGATCCGGCTGGGTTGAAAACCTAGATAACATTTGCCCCTTAAAGTGCGTCTTCGTCAAAGACAAGGCATGCTCTGGAAGTGATATCTTTTTAATCTGGGCTTGTAGAATTTCAAGTGGCCATGTTAGAGTTACATAAATTTGAATTAGATTAGATTGTTGGTTGCTAAGTTTTTCCCTGGACCATTGCTTATCATTACAGATCGTATTTTTCACTACATCTTCCCAACATGCCTTGAAGTAGTGTTTGGATATTGGTAGGCAAGTTTAGAATGAAAAATATGTGACCTTGTGGATTGCTAGCGATCCATGGTAGATGGATCAGGTCGATCAATCTTCTCAAGTGGAAGATCTTCCATATGGATAATACATATTTCGGTTGATCGAGCCTAATTCTAATTGTTTTGTTCTGAAGCAAAGATATCCATGGAAGTGGTTCATATTTTTCTTGGCATATTTTCTTTCTTTATGTTCCTATTTATACTCCATGATCCGACCTATCTCATTCTCATCAGAAGACTTGAGCCTTCAATTTCCTCCTGCGACTTGACCTTCCTCCAACGTCATCCAAGTTTCCTTTGCGATTTCCTCAATGTCGCTGAACTTACTTCGCCGTCGATTCTAGAACACCTACTACCTCCTCGATTTCCATCATGCTAAACCCTTGTCCTTTTATTTGCTTTCTAGGATCACCGTCGGTCCACCTTATTTGGCTCTTTGATCTTGAAGCTTCGATCATCTTCATGTTTGAAACTTCAATTCGAGGTGGGTTCGCTGATTATGACATTGGTTTGTCCTTTTGGCGATGAAGTTGTATTCATGGTGTTGGTTGTGAAGGGTTCGAGTCGATTGCGGCTTAATGGAGGAAGATAGTAAATCAAGTCTTGAGTTCTTCATGAAACAACATTCGGGCCTTGCCCCGGTGCTTGACATGTTTTGTTGTCTTCATCCACTGAGTAAGAATTGACTTGTGCCAGGTCTCATAGCCGATACCGCACAACACATCATGAATTAGTTTCATCCTTCTGGAGAATTCAGATTGATTTTTCTTCCTTTTGCATGCACGGTGTATCTATACTAGAAGGGACTTTCTACATCATTTTGGATAATGGATCCATTATCGATCGTTGATTAATAAGAGTAAGTGTAGGAGAAGTAATTTCAAAAAGAAAGTAATACAAGTAGTCCATTTACCTCTCGGCTGCGAGCGTACTATCTACACGGGGTAGAGCGTTTGTAGTGTTCGGGACATTAGGCCCATCACCGATAGATAACACATCGCACTTGCCCCGATATATACTTGAAGCCCTATACATCAGTGAGAGCCAGTATTTCTTCGGAATTCAAGTATATACATGACATCCAAATACTGTATCAGGTACAAAATGATAATGCATATTATTGTCCAAAACGATGTATTTGAACATTTTTAATCAGTGTGTTTATTACTTTGTATTAATACTATGCACATCAAATTTTTAGTTTAGATCCTTAAAAAGGTAATAAAGACATGTCAGTGTTGGTATAAAGATATATTCACATTTTATTGATCTTACACAGCCATATTCTCCATGTTCTTAGACAACACTACTTGTAACGTTCATTAATAATATGGGCATAGCAGTAGGGTCATTACAAAGTATTTAAAGCTCTTTTTGCCATATATGGAAACTACAACATCAATTGTGCAAAAGTCATTTTAGATAACTTTGTTTAAAAGAACATTTCTAGATATGAGAACACGCTCTACCATGGTGTGTATGTTACTAGAATTTTCATATATTTTGATGTTGATTTAGGAGGAGAACAAACTCTTCCTCGAAAAGTTTTCGAAAAGGCCATCAATTCCCTTATGC
Source organism: Allium cepa (assembly GCA_030765085.1). Classification (NCBI taxonomy): domain Eukaryota; kingdom Viridiplantae; phylum Streptophyta; class Magnoliopsida; order Asparagales; family Amaryllidaceae; genus Allium; species Allium cepa. The sequence goes on along the minus strand of CM060929.1, from coordinate 381,510,978 downwards.
ACATTCCACCTTATTTTGAATTATATGAGACTCTTCTTGAAAAGGAACAAAGGTTGGCATATGAAGAGGAACAAGAAATTCAGCAAGAAGAAGAGGAAGGCGATGAAGTGGATGTGGAAGAAGAAAAAGAGGAGGAGGAAGTAAACACTTTTTTGGAAAGTTTTAACAAACCATCCTACCCCTCCAACAAAGAGATCCTAAAGAAGAAAGAAAAGCTTCTTATAAACCAAAAGAAGCTTAATCGTTCATTTTGTAAAATTTTCACTTCTCTTTCCAACAAAGTGGACAAATATTTTGGAAAGATCATTCGCAAGATCGATGGAAATTTATCATCATCCATATCTTTAAGCCTATCTAGTTATTTCCTTATGATATCTAGATTTATATTTCTTAGCAATGTATGTTTTTAGTTTGAATTCTTGTAATTTTCATGTATTTCTTTCAAAATTTATGTAATTTTCTATTCCTAGTAGTCAAATTATTTATTTATGCTACATATGTTTCCATTAATTTTTGGAAAGTATAAAAATATAATGTATAAGTTAAAAACAAAAACTATAGCAAAAACATAAATTTTGCAATTTGTGACGTGCATGTCGGCACACATGGATCTTATATGTCGACATAAAACGGCCAGTTAGCAAAAAATTTAAAATTCAGTATTAAAATTAACCACTTATTCAAATCATTTAAAATAACTTTTCACATCAATTTAAGCTTATTTCTTGTAGAAAAATTTATTGTTCATTCAATTCTTTCACTCCTCTACATTCTTAAACTTCTCTCTTAAAAATGTCTTCTCCGAAACGAAAATTGTATGAAATTCTTGAAGAAACACTTCAATATTTCAAGAATATTCTTTCTTATATCTTGAGATATCAAAGGCATTTAGAGTTAAGCCAAATACAGGTAATCGAAGAACAAAAGAAGCATTTCGATGTCATTCGATGGATGATTTCTTCCTTAATCAAAGATGAGCAAACAACAACCTAGATGCTCTCTTAAAAAAAGATAGTGAAGATTGGAATGTCATCAAAGCAGATCCAGTCTTTGGATCTGACTGTTGGGTTGAAGTTCCATGAAACGTCTAGTTATTTAGTTTACGTTTGAGCTATGTGTATATATATTTATTCCATTGAGATTTGATGAATTGGTTTGGTGTGTAAATTTGGATTGAATTTGTTTGCTTTGGTTTGATTGCTTATTTATGTTTGAATTAATAATTTGATATGTATGGTTTGAATTGGACAAATAAAATCTTATTCTGTTTATATGACCCCATTATGGTATCATAATCATCATATAATTATCATATTTAGTATGCTTTGATTATTTTACTTAGTTATTGATTTTGACTCTATAGTTTCTAAGTATTTGATTTTGGTGAAGTTTTTATTTTTTCACCCATTTATATTGATGACATGGGGGAAAAATATAAAATATAGATATGCATATATTTAAGGGGAGCTATCTAACTCAGGGGGGTTATATCATATTTCATATACAGAAATATTTAACTGTTGTCATCATAAAAAAGGGTGAGATCGTTAATACCTCAGCTATTGATTTTGATGATAACATCCTTGGTAACAACAACATACAGTATAGATATGAATATTTTGCTAAATTATATAATATATAGTGCATGATATTACACAGGTGTTGAATCAAAGGCTGTATTGATTCAAAACCAAATATTCTTATACTCTTGAAAACTCCATTGAAAGTATATTCTTTTCTCTTCAAAATCAAGAATCAATTCAAACTTCTTTGTATCGATTAAATATTACTTTCTTATTGTTTTGAAATCATACCTCTCTCAAATCAAAGATCAAAGTGCATTCTAAGAGGCTATAGGATCAATTGTATCCAAAGATCAACAAATTTTCTTTGAAAAAGCCATCAAAGTCTATTTCTATTTGCTTAAGTGTGCTTATTGCCCATTCAAATCAAGTGGATGTGCTTAGTAGCCTGGAAATCCGAGTGGGTGTGCTTGTAGCCCGTCCAAATCAAGTGGGTGCACCTTGAGCCTGAAAAATCAAGAGGGTGTTTCATGTAGCCTTGGAATCGAGATTGTAATTAGGTTTGCCTTCAATCCGTTTAAAGATTGATATTTGAAAAGAAATATATACAAGCAATTGTACGGGACAAGATGTAGAAGAAATTCGAACCAGTATAAAATTCTAGTTCCATCTCTCCAACTCTTTACTTTGCTTTACTGCTTGATTTTATCTGTGATTGCATCTGTGACTGTTTAATAGAATAATTCTGTTTTGATAATTTATGATTTAATATCAAACTTGAAAGAAATTTAAGAAGATTTACAAAAGTTAGAAAACACTATTCACCCTACTCTAGTTTTTAATTAGCCTAAAGATTCATAATTCCCCAACCCATAATATTTTCTGTTTAACCTTAGTCATATAAACCAATAGAAAACATCAAGTAAGTCGTTCCATAGTTATCCAATAACTAGCTGTACATAACTCCTTGGTGTCCTCAGCAATTATGAGTAATACACCACCTAATATTTGAAGAGCGTTGCGTACTCTAGTATCAAAGGATGTATCGATATCCAGTCTAGATACATCTTGACGAAGAATATTTAAACAATATGTTTATTTTCATTATAATATATTACTCATCGTTACAACACATTATAACTACTATAACAAAACATACCATTTATGGATTTTCAGTTAAATATACTTTAATTAATTAGCATAACATTATATCAAGGATGTAATAGGAAGAAAAACCCATAAATTCAATATCGCGCTCACTGACTTCGAGACATTTTAGTTTTTTGTGCATACAGTCTATTTTAAATCATTATTTATAATTTTGTGTTTCAACACATATGTTCGAAAACATAAGGTCATGCCATTGATAATTTTGCGAGTAAAATCTGAATTAACTTAAGCACAACGAATAGAGAAACTGTTACGTTAATTTCAACAATTGAAATTTACAATGTTATTCTTATCAGTGTGGCTCATAATATTCCAACTATATAACTCTTTCTCTTATACACACATTTTCTACTAATGGATGATATTTGGTCGGGTACAGCCACCAAAAATCATATTTTGATACTATACTTGGAATCCTTTCAAATTTGTGCATCGTACCATATGGCCGAGTTAATACTCCTAGTGGTTTAATTGACAATTAAGGATTATCTATACTCGATGTTATAAGAAACTCATATTTTTTCTTCAATATGCAAGAATACTTACTAGAAATTCTAATACGTTATGTTCACTTAGGTTTGGTTCCTCATAATTAGTTTTATCCTTGGATCATATCCAAATACATTCTACTACCAATAATTTTAAAATAAATTCCTTCTCTATAAAGCTAATATTTCTTAAAAAAACACTTGTTTCTTTGTGCAAAAGAATAGGTACTCATAAACACTTTATGAATTATCTTATATATAAAATTGACACGGTTTTAGTTTACGAAAATTATGTTAAAAACATAAATTGGTCATCCAACGACAATCATTTCCAAACTCATTTTAGGGTGGTCCATATAAGATCCTTCAAGTACAATTATTACGTTTAGTCTTTTGATTTGCATGACCTGCCAACTTCTTATCCAATGATATGTTGGGGTTTCTTATAAACCCTTATCTTTTATTATTTTTTTAAACTATTCTTTAGATGAAATTAATTTTAACCTTATATACCACTCTTAAGTACACCATCTAAAAGTTCACTCAACTTCACGCATAATTAATCATACATCGTTCAAAAATTTTCAATTACTCCTTATCGATACATAATTATGTATCTTATGGAGGAGTGACTTTTGAGATTGAATCTGTATTCGCTTTCAGTTACATTTGGAACTATTTTGAATATACTCATGTATTCGATCAAATCGAATCAATTTTATTTTATATTGCATGTTAATTTATTTACTTTCATTTTATAATCTAGGAGCTTATCATAGACATATTATATGTGTATCAAATACAAGTGTCTATGTCGGTGATAACTCATCAGTGAACATAAAGAAGCACATGGAACCGTTTTGGTATTAATAAACTTATGATTGCATACATCTATATGTATCAATCTGAAGAATTCATCAACTCTTATGTCGCTCCTATTCAATGGGTGGTTTACCCTTATTTGTTTGAGATATAATTCACTGGTATATATGATTCATAAATCATATAATCAAAGAATTTTTTCTCCAAACCATGACTTAGTCCATAATTCCAAAATAACTGCAAATAAATTTGGATATTTTGTATTTTCCAATGCATCTCAAAGACCTCCATTATACTTTCTTTTATAATGAATATTTATAATACTAACAAATCTGTGTCTATGTTTCAGTCAACACTGAAAAACAGTATTATTTCATAAATAATGTTTGCTATGTTTTACAAAAATAATTTTCATAACTTGATGCGACTAACAAGTGCTATATAGCATGCTCGCACTATTTTGGCCATTACTGTAGTAGCGTATGAAATATGAATCTCCATTCAACTACTTAATATAGGCTATTTATTTCATTTACTACAACCAGTTTACAGTTGAGAATTTTCAGATCAAACATCCTATAGAAAATAATTTTCTATAGGAAATTACATTTCGAAATAGAAATCATATTTTTTTATTCGAATGTTAAGTATCTATAATTATCTTAGAATTCTTATTTTCGATGTTTCTTTATGAAGCAGAAGTGACCATTCACTCTTTTCATCGCAACTTAGCCTTAGGTTACGTCCACTCTCGTGCATTCGCTTTCCTATCTAAATAGCTGAACCATTCAAAAGAAAACCTTATTACAATATCATAAAGAACTCTTTTCAAAAGAGCATTTGGTTATCCTTAATGTTTAAGGATATCAAACATATTGCACTTTATGTAAACTAAATAAATTTGCATTTCAATAATCAAATTCTTATATATATTTTGTAGTTTTTGGTCCAGTGTAACATTTATCATAACAAGATCATGATTGTTATTGAATACATGATCTCAAATTATGTTATACTTGCTTATTTCGAATGAACTAATTTCATCGAATTTTCTTACATATGAGTCCTAATTGTTCGTCACGTAACATTTATATATGATCGGTATTAAATCAAATATTCATATCCTTATATTGCTTTTAGAGTTCGAAACTGATTAAAGACAATATATAGTCTCAGGCAAGTGCACACGTAAGCGACTAAGTTATGAATGTATTTAATAGTTGTATTATTAGGCTTTTGCATGGGTAGACATTAAGTATATTTTATATATTTTTTGTCTACATTAATTCAGTAGTTTGTATATTTTAATTGATAAACATTTTATAATTTATATTAATTGCTTAAATTTATCGATGTAGATTATTATTACTTTATATAGTAAATGTTCTTACAATATTACAAAGGTTAAATATTACCATTTTATTTTCCTAATAAGGCTACTACTAGTCTTTTATGTTTCCCCAAACCCTTAAACGAACATATAGAAGTCATTCGACTTCACTAGTGAGTGTAGGACCCGTCTGTCTTAGGATTTTGACATTGAATTTACTCAACAAGTCAGTCCCATAAACAATGAATAACTCTTTATCGGTTGTATTATATACAACTCCTAACCCATGGTACTTTTTCCTAATCTCATTTCGACCTTTAATTTTCTCAACAAATCAAAAGACAGTACCTACCATTTCACGATGGCCTAAGTATAGTATATGTACCTTGAGTTTTCTTAATAAATACATATAGTTACCTTACCTCATTTAGTCAATATATTAATAATATTATACATGACATCTCTAGCTTGAGTTTGCTCAACACTAGAGAGTATGCAAGTAATTTATTAATATATAAATAGTAGGGGAAAACACTTATATTAAAGACTCATAATCGTCAATATAATTAATTGAGGAACATCAACTTATTAAATAATGTATTTCTTATGAAATACCCTCGTGGTTCAAGTGTCGAACACATCAGACATCATGGTATACGTACTTTTACGTATGTATTTATTCCTTAAGTCTATTTCGGGTTTCTTTAATGTTCCACCTTTAGTTTATACATTAATATTATATAAATTTCATGATCATATAACTTTTATACCTTATTTAAATTATATGATAATTTATTTATAACATTATATTAATAATTTAATTAATTATTATATTATTAAATTATAACATTAGTATTGAGTGTGTGTATACACTATAACCTGTATAGTAATATACATAAATCTTATCTATGTATTTCAATTTATTAATCAACCTTCAATTAATTAATTTAATTTAATGTTTTTAATTAAATTTTATTGATTTCAAAAATTCGTTTATACACATATGTATACTCATATTGTCTTAAACACTTTAGGATAACATAACATATATGTATATATTTAATTAATTAACTTATTTAATTTATTCATTCAATGTACTAATCTTAGTAATAAATAATACTTCCAAAATTAATTTTACAATGGTTTCAAGCATTTTGAAAAATTATATTATAACTTTTATAATATGTGTTTGTGTTTTAAATATAACTTTTAAATTTAAAATTTTATTTTTATTTTCAAACAATTTGAAAATTTATATTATTACTTTTATAATATTTTTCTTATTTTAAATTTAACTTTGAAATTTAAAACTTTTATTTAATTTCATAACACTTTTTGAAATCAGCCTAGAGCTAAATTCAAATTGGGCCTTTTCTATTATGGATGACCTTTGGGCTTACCTTATCTTTTCGAGCCAGGTCAATATCCAGGTAAGGGAAAAGTACTTGATTACCCATGCCCAACCTTAGGCACTACTTTTCTAGAGACCATATTATATGAGTAGGCTTTAATAAGTTAGCCTTAATATTTCTAATTTTGACCGCATAGGCCATTTGGCTCCGACACCATTGTTGGAACTAAGCTAGCACACAACGGGGTAAATGGATAAATTTTAATTTTTTTTCCATTTTGGATCTTTATTGGGTCTATGTAGTCCAAATTTATATAGAACTTTTCTAAATATTTTTAGCAACGCTGGTCGGCTTTATAGTGGGCCATCCATTTTTATAAAAGAATAAAGGAATAGGTGTTTGGCATATGCATCAGAACAACTATTAAAAAAAGAAAAGAAAATACAAGCACAGGAGTTATGCAATATGCCTAAACTACTATATAGACAAATCTAGACCTCCCCAAAGAGGAGGCTCCACTCCCATCCTTAGGCAAGTCAGGGCTATTGACATGTAAGAATCTAAAGAACATGGAATATAAAGAAGGAACATAATACACTGAATCTCGAGCATAAAAATACTTCTTATCCCAAGGGTCATCTACCAGCAAATGCGTATTACTATCACCAAGTTCGCTTAGAACCTAAAGAGTAAGCTTGTCATCCATCGCTTGATAGAGCATGAGTCTCTCCTCACCAAAATCACCTATGTATTTCAAAATAGACCACTAGATGGCTCATGTCACATTTCTAATAGCTCATGGACCCACGATTGCTTAGGAAAGTGCTAGAAAATATCATGCACTTCCAAATCTACTAATGGAATAGAAACACTATCAGGAGAGGGAGAGAGAACCACGACAGGTTCAACCTCAAAGAAAGCAATGTCTGAAACATCAGAAGAGATTCCAAACGAAGGAACTTTACCAACTACAACCTCGAAAACAGAAGGAGAGTGCTTGGGGACCCATCTCCTAATAGGAGGGCGAGGGGAAGGGGAGTATCACCATCTGAATAGCAAGTATGCTTACAAGTTTCCACCATGTGGCCAAAAGAATGACATGCAGTGCAGATACCAGAGGCCCGGCTATAATAAACATTAACTATTGTAACCTGACCTTTTGCATGCCTAATCTTAAGCTTGGACCGTAATGGCTTATCCGAAAAAAATTCAATTAGAGCCTTAGCATACACAAGCTTCATCCTAGCCGTAGTGTTAGCATCCAAAACACTATAGCTCTTCTCAAATAAAATCATATATTTAATTCATAAATATAGTTTTATTTTATATAATTTGCACTGTATTATATATATGTGCATCATATACACATATATGTACATGCACATGCAACATGATAATGTGCAGATGGTTTGACATGCCCGTGTATAGGTGTTGCGATTTACACTGCAATGGATATGTTAGCCCGTCTTGTATACAAATATGTTGTCTAAATGTATGTGTATTTGTGTGTGTGTGTGTGTGTGTGTGTGTATTAAAATATAAACAAAATTATATATATATATATATATATATATATATATATTTGTGTATATTATAATGTAAATAGTAAAATTTAGATAATACTCTTGTTTAAATATAGATATGCGCACATATGTGTGTGTGTAAAATATAAATATAGAATATTAATATATAAACCAAATTTAAATAAATGTATAATTTTTTATATATAACAAATAAGACTTTTTTAAAATAGAATTATTAACTACATATATACATTATATATGTATGGATGTATAAATAAATGCTTCAAAACATGTTATCATGTATATATTAATAATTAAACGTTTTATAAATATCACAAATAGTTTTGGCTAGGCATTGAAATTTTTGTATATTTCGGACTTTAGATATTTAAATAGTTGTGTATGTACTAAAAACCATAGAAAATCCTTTAATATTTCTCAAATTCAAAAAAAAAATTGTAATGCGTATTAATAAAATTTTATACTTATATTTCATATCATTTTATAAATATACGTACTAATTGATTAATTGTATAAATTAGTTTTAAACAAAACTGCAATAGTTATATGTATGTATGTATAATGTATACAAATTCAACATGAAAAATATTTTTTTTAATCCGAAAGTATATATGATTTAGTGAAAATTGTATAAAGTATATGTACATACATATATTTATACTCTATTAATTTTTAACCAGTAGGAAATTAATTATCAATTTATATTTGATTTTGATTTTTTTTTAAACTTTCCTATGTGCAATATTATAACATTCATATACAAAAATATTTTTTATGCATATACACATATATCCAACTATCCATATGACAGCATCCCGATATACACACACATACAATATATATATATATATATATGTGTGTGTGTGTGTGTGTGTGTGTGTTCGTTGTGTAACTAACTAATAGATATATGATATAATTAATACATTTGAATCAATAAATTAGAGACATACGTTTCATCAAAACCTAGTACGCACATGCTGAAACGAAGAATGGAAAGCCTTGAATCCAATCCCAAGTCCTAAAGTTGCTAATTCCCAAATAGCTTTACCACCGACGATCGAATCGAGCAATTAACTCGATGTTTTGTGTTTGGATTCTTTAGAGTTTTAAAGGTGGTTCCGCAGTAGGGAACATTAGCAAGAAGAGAGGGCAAAAATTCTTTTCAAGCGAGAATAAGATGGCTTATATGAATGAAATATAAGAAAGCAAAAAGGGGATCAAGATCCTCTTTTATCTCTTGCCATTCCTTTCTTTTTAACTATTCAGAACCTATCCTAAAGCCATTATATGGCCAAGCCTATATGCCTAAATAAACTGCCAAAACCATACCCCTTACGGGTTTTAAAATTAGTTTAAGTCCAAACAATATTTATTGCATTTAAATCTAATTTAAACATGCACCGATATCATATACCGATCAGTATATCTACAACTTCTATTTATACACTATTTAATATTTTTCATCAATAAAAGTTTTGTGATTAATATTCCACAAACATTAATTTATAACATTTACAAACTAATTAAATAGGATGATAATAGGAGTATTTTGATTGTGTGACTCCTAAGCGTAAATTTGGTTAGCGATCAATATTGAACAATCTGGATATTAATGTTCACACTTCACTTCCAAGGTAATGTGACATTATGAGCAAATATATCACTTACTTGTTATCGGTAAAATTCAATTTTACTTTATTAAGTGTAACCTATTAGTGACAATTATCTACACAAATTCATTTGGTCAAAACCATATTGCTTTGGACTTATGGAATTTGATAATGGTTAAAATTCCAGTATCGTCCATATTCAACTCTTTAGTTCGAATACAAAGTCCTTGATTTAATAATAACAATTATTATTAACCGGACTACTTTGGAAAAAGACTTTTAATTTAAGTTGACTACAATTAACCATGGTACTAATCTTATATAACCGAGGAGACGAATCCTCTCTTGAATAGTGTTTCACTTCCAATGCTTCCACTTGACCCAACTATAATTGTTCGATGGATGCAATGCTATGATTTAACTATAATCAAATCAGAGCTTCCATATTGAAGATCAAAAGTATTTTCAAGTAAAAAGAACCATGTAATATTATCATATGGATATTTTCTGTTAAACCTTAGTTATATTTGATAGAGTTAGAGGTATGCCCTAGAGAAAATTATGTAATTTGTTACATATATCTAACTCGTTGACCAATCTTGTTTGAAATAAAGGTGTTTTATTTTTATTATATACTTGATATAATGAGTTATATTACTTAATTAATTTAATTAAAAGTATATTAATAGAAAATCCATAAATGATATACTTTGGATAGTAGTTACAAAGTGTTGTAACCATGAGTATCACAATAAAAACAAATATACCATTTTAAATGTTCTTATTCAAGATACATTGAGATTGGATAGCGATGTATTCGTTGGGACTATAGTACATAACACTCTCTAAACATTGGGCAGTATATTACTCATGACTACTAGGGACACTAAGAGATTTCATACTAATAGTCATTAAATAACCATGGAATGACCCATTCGATAGTTTTCTGTTAGTTAATACACGTAAGGTCAAATAGAAAATATTGATATGACTAATTTACACAATTCTCTCGACTTGAGAATATTGTCGATCCTTGATATGAAAACTTCGTTTTGATTATAGTCAAATCATGACATGGCGTCCGTCGGTTGATTATAGTTGGGTCTAGTGGAAGTATTGAAGTGAAGCACTATTCAAAAGAGGATTCATCTCTTCGGTTATATGGAGTTAATATCACGGTCAACTCAAGTCAACTGAAAGTCAAAGAATCTGGTTAGAGCATTTCGGTTAGTAATGATTGTTATTATTAAACCAAGGACTTTAAATTTAGATATAGAGTTGAATATGGATTATATTAGAATTTTGACCATCACCAAATTCCATAGTCCAAAGTGATATAGGTTTGATGAAGAGTTTTGGTTTAAATAAATGTTACAACCAAGTAATGCTTAATAAAGTAAAATTGATTTTTACCAAAACTAAGTAAGCGATAAATTTGGCCAAAATGTCATACCACCTGCCAAGTGACGTGTGAATGTTAACATTTGAATTGGTCAATGTTAATCGCTGACCAAATTTACACTTGACGGGTCACACGACCGAAATGATGAATTCTCTTCAGATCAAAGGATTTAATTGTTTTATAATTGTTATAAATTAATTTAATTAATTAATACTTATGAAACATTAGTTATAAATTTTGAATATTATTTGGGAAATAAATGTTATTGTATATATTTATAATATTTATAAATATATCGATCGATATGCGATATCAACAAGCAATCAAATTATACTTAATTAGTAATATTTATTTAGGATCAAATGAGCTATTAGCCCATGATATTATGGTGTCAATTCGGAAGTAACATAGACTATAGAGGGTGGCTAAAAGGGTAGAGGCATATTTTAGATGGATGGCTTAGATCTAGTGAGACTTATTATGAGATGTGGTCCATATTTATCCGTGCTTCATCCACTATATAAAGGCCTCTAACCCTAATTGTTTTAGTTAGTTGCTTCTCTTCTCCCATTGTTGATCAAATTCTCCATTTAGAAGCTTCAACAAATTTAACTCAAATCAATTCAAAAGGCAATAACTATTTGATAGCTAAAGGTCTATGGTTCAAGGATTATCAGTCTGTCGAATTGAGAAGATTTCAAAAAGGGAGAATTCATCATTACAAGTGTGCTATAAGGCATTAGTATTAGGCACATATTTACTATACCATATGATTTATAGTTTCTAGAAAACTTATATTATTCATACACACACACACATTTATATATACACATATACATATATATCGTTATTATATTGCTAGTTAGGTGAGATTCTTATATGTATCGTCATTGTTGTCATATATTGGATTAGTTATATATATGTTTTAATTATTTAAGAAAACGCGTTTTATATATATATATATATAGAGAGAGAGAGAGAGAGATCTAAAGTGCATAGCCAAATAACTTTATTTTAATTATTAACATTTTATTAATATACGTGCATATGTGTATGTGTTATTATATACTACCTAATTTTAGTATTATGACTAGTATCTAATTATATCATGTTAATAGTTGAACCTAAATTTTATAAATGTATATTCACATAGACTATATTTTTCTACATATGCAAATTAACTTTTAATATTTATTTACTATTATTTAAACCAACATATTAATTAAATAAATCATATAAAATATGTCCCAAAAAATAAATTAAAATTTTGTTATCAGCATAAAAATTCTTGGACAAAAATCAAAATTTAAAAATTAATTTTTATATTCTTAGAAAATCAATTTAATAAAAAGTCGAAAAACATTAATCAATCAAAATAATGTTTTGACTTAGAAAAGTCTGAAAAAAAAATTGTAACTTTAAATATCATGCTTGATTTTCTAAAAATTTAAAATTCAAATAACATAACACAAAAATATTTTATCATTATTCTATTGCCATTCGAATAATTAATATATATCTATTAATGCAATAAAATATAAATAATTTTTTCTTTGTTATGCACTCAATCTAGAAAGGTCTAAAAATATATACATATACATACACACACATATATATACATCCACACACACATATACATATTTAGATATTATAAATACTTATATACATATATTTATTTAGTTAAATATAATTTTAATTCATACGTATATTCGAAAAATGATTTAATTTTTATACTATGTATATATATTTAATATTTAATGCAGTTGTGTGTGTGTGTAAATCATTAATATTTTTACATATAATTTATATATATATAGTTTTTAATATTTATATAAATAACAAGGTTACATACATATATTTGGATAACATTCAATATATATATATATATATATATATATATATATATATAACGAGCCAACATGTCCGTTGCAATGTAAATCCCAATATTTATATACGGGCATGTTATTTCCTGCATGGATTATTATATTACGCATTCATATATATACATATATGTATATGATATATATATGTACTTTTATATTAATTGAATATAAATTAAATAAAATTCTATCTATAATTTATAAATTTAAATGAAATAAGAGATTGTATTTAAATTAAATTTATAAATGTTGTAAATAAATTAGACTTCATAGGCCCAACAAATATCTAATAGGGTAAAAAAAATTAAAATTCAACTATAACTTCCGGTAGAGGATGGCTCGGATCCAACAATATTAACCAATAGAAAACCATCGAGTAGGCCATTTCATAGTTATCAAATAACTATTAGTAAATAATATCTTGGTACCTCCAACAGTTATGAGTAATACACTACCCAACATTTGGAAAGAGTTACATATTACAGTCTCAACGGATTTATCGATATCCAGTCTTGAAACATCTTGACTAAGAGTATTTAAAATCGTATGTACATTTTCATTATGATAAATAACCCACTATCACAACCCACCATTTATGGATTTTCTATTAGATATACCCTACAATTAAATTTATGAATTAATTAACTCATTATATTAAGTATAAGATATAAAGAAAACACCTTTTATTTTGAATAAGATTGTCTATCATGTTAGATAAATGTAACAAATTACATAACTACCTCTAGGGTATACCCCTAACTCTTTCGCCATTAACATCCTCTTAGCCTAAACCTCTTAATCTTACTTTAATTTTCCAAAAGTTTTCTTTAAGAAAGATATTAGCAAAATTAGCACTAGGATATAGGGATTTACTATTGGAGACATCTTAGATTTGCTGTTCATCTTGGGATTTGAACTCTTTTGGATTTCGTTGGACTTTAGATGAGTGGTTAGGACATCTCACTTGCTAATTAGCTATATACACCTTAAAATGATGTTTTATAAGGATTTTTAGGCCTTAAAATGTGTTTTAAACCTTAACTAATAACATGTGTCAGTTCCAAATGATTTTGTAACATTCAGTGAAATTTTGTTGTTATGGATGTCCCTTGTTCTTATGGTTCTTCCTTTCCTTCCATTAGATTTAGGCTCTAATTTGATGTGTGTGAATGTTTGCTTGTTTGAATCTAGTTTATAGGTTAAATACTTGAATGTATGATGTTTGTTTGGTTGAAAATTCCAATCGAATGATGACTTAGAAATAGGAATTGTTTTATAACTCGTCATCGATCCATGGAGGTGGCAGTGAGCAAACTTGGTACAAGATGTATGGAGTGACAAGGAAGACCTCACAAAGCTACGTTTCAAGTCGATGGAGTTAGTTTGCTCAAGTTATAGGGAAAACAAGTTGGACCGAAGATGACGTTCAAGTGTGGGATTGGTAGTGAGTTGCTTCGAGTTCTACTTCGAGTCATATGGGGTTTTCTTCAAGCTTTGCTTCAAGTTGCAAAGAGAACTGGAGCATAAGTATAGGATCAGTGGAGGAGACGTAGTAGTGGAATCGACACCGAATCATGAAAGGGGATGGCTCAGGCTTCACTAGAGTTCGCTTGCATATCCACTTTGAGCTACACTTGGGGAAACGAATTGGCTAAGTATGGATCGATGGAGACATAGTTCAGCAAAGTTAAGGCTTGGTGATGCTTAGTTAGGGTAGCATGAGTTCAAGTGTTGGTTTGGTGGGGAGGTCGAGTCGAAGAAGTCAATTCGGTAGTAAAGGTTCGATGGGGGGTAAGGCATGAGGCCCCTTTGAGTCGGTTGCATAGCCACTCCGGAGATTCACTAGGGTTTGTTCGAGTCATGGAAGCATTTACCTAGGGCCCTTACACTTGTGCTTTCTTTGAGTTATGTCGTGCTTACTTCGGCTAAGGCCCAGATTGGCACCGAGTTGTGCAACTTGGTGGTGAATCATCAATTTTAATGATGCATGATATCATGATAGGAAGTGACGGCTTCGATGGTGGGATAGTTCTAATTAAGAGAGTAGAGGGCTACGGTTAGGACTAAGGAACTATTATAGGATGATTATGGGACAAATGATGATATTCTACGATTGATGATGATTATTGAGAGTCGTCTCAATCTTGACTACTTCGGACAAGAGTTGTATGATGATTTAAGACCGGTTCTAGGATGTGCTCTACTACAGATGACGTGTGTAAAGGGATCATTAGCACTCAAAGGTTTTGAAGTGCACTCATAAAGAAGAGGTATGTGAGAACGCATACCTAGGCTATGGAGTGTGTCCCGGATCTCATGATGTTTTGATCCATTTACCTTCGACTGTTACAGGATATACTGTCTAGTCCCTGGCTTATTAAGTGGCATGGATGTGAGTATCAAGAAACTAGGATATTAAGTAGTCCTTGGTTATATAGGAAAGTCATATGAATATCATATATCCAATGCACTGAGTGAGTGAATGTGAGGATGGATGATGGATGTTATGTTTGGTTTGGTTGTTTATCACCCTAAGGATGTCACTTGATGTAGATATCTAGAAAACCATTAGTACTTTGATGTATAGTACACTCATAATGATTATGATATAGATATCGTACATCCTATGTTATGTGCTAACTCTATGGATGCAGGAACATGTAAGGTATGATTCTCCATACCCATTTATCCAAATATATTAACTTTATAGTATTTGAGTTTTTCTACTGCTCATACCAGACTGTTATCTGACCTGAGATTTTATGCTTTACCTTCTATTATTCTAGATACTGTCAAATAAGTATATTACGGATATCAGATCCTGTGAGCACGTAGAGCCGGATAAGTGGAAACAGGAGGTTACGTTCTCATATATTATTATATTTAGCTGTTATTGCTTATTATTCCACTGTACAACACTATAAAGCTTATTAGTGTTTTTACCTATTTAGAGATAGTTATCCATTTGAGTATATTATCAGTTGTATAAACTCTACCACTTATGTTTATAGTTGTATGGATCTATGTACTCTGATTTCTATGGTTCATTTAATTATTACTGTCTTGCACGTTTTATATCTAGGCTTATATTTTATTTGATGTGTTATGAGATATATGAAAGGTTTATGACCACTTTATTTACTTTATACAACCCTTGGCTACCATTCTACATCATTTGGGCACTGCTCTAGTGCATTCTATAGGTATATTGGGTGTTGGTGGTATAGGACAGTCGTCACATTTGATAAGAAAATTAGGTGCATATATATGTGGATAAATGTATGTATATATTTGTAGATATATATGGATATATGTGCAGGAATAGTCAATTTTTATTTGTGATTATTTGACTATTGATATTAAGATCCTCTATTGGTTATTGTGGTGATACGATCGCTTAGAGAATGTTGAAATGCTGAGGTGTGTGTTGTTAGCGGGAATGATCCCATATGCCTTGTATAGAAGTGCGTCCATTTTGTGATTCATTTAGGAGTTAGTGCAATAAGGTGGGCTTGGCTTTGTATATGGATTAGACCATATCATTGACCATTGTAACTGTATTAGATCAAGACCTTGTTTCACGAAGTCGGTCATGTGTTATTGTACTGCTTGATTAATTTGTTGGATGTAGGTGGAACATGACTAAGTATGATTGTTTACCATAGTTGTCTTAGTATTATTTGGCAATGAGTAGAGTATGTAGTGAAGTAGATGTGCATCACTCACCAAACTATAGTCTGACCTCTTTCATATTTTCACTTTTTGTTCCATCACTAGGTTGATGGGCACCAACGTGTTGTACCGAGTGACATTGGATGGTGCGTGTGATGAAGGCATTGTTTATGTACATAGAATTGTACGCAAATAATCATATGACACTGACACTTATTTTATGTCTTTATTACGATTAGGATCAGATTGGTTTTGACTGTATTTCACTATGTATATGCCTTAAATCTATCGTATTGAAATAAAATAATATTTGGTTATACTATATATTATTACCTTCTGTTGTGAGTTCAAAAAGAGAGAATATATTCATCGTTTGTCACTTATTATCCAGCACCAATGATGCACCATTTTCTATCCAATTTCATGCCAAGACTGATCAATCCAATGAGAAAGTTCAGTCTCATCATGCTCGCCTCTTTTTAGAAAGCAAGGACAGGAAGGTTCAAATTGTATTTAATCTACTTGCACTTGTATCTTGTGATTGAATTAATCATTATTCTTTGTTGTTTAGTGGATGACAACCTTAACTTTGATGTCTTCGATGCCCTTGGCTCTACCATCCAAACCGTTGTGGTTCTTGTACCAGGCCCAGAAATTGTTAAATTCGACCTCGACTATAGGATTCAGCACTTTCCCAACAGCATGAGAGAAAAGGGACCGAGGGATCATCGGGTTGCCAAGACTCATTTTGCCATAGGGACAACCATTTATGATATAAAGAGGCTAACTCAAGGGGAAGAGGTGGAGCTGTTGGTGCGAGTGTCTCTGGTGGTTAACCATGCCACGGATCATGAAGACTTGGAGAAGCTTCTAAAGTTATTCCAGATGATGTCCGTGGATATCCTAGCTTTTACACAATAGCCCAGATCCAGATGGAGCCGACACCTCTAAGGAGTCCATGATCGATGCACACATAGAGAATCCTTTCTTGTAAGCTTTGAAACTTATTTTCTTTCTTGCTTTATGAAATTTCTTCTAACACTAACTTTTTAGTCTTCCCACCGCTGCTTCCATATCCGAGATGAATGCTTTAACCTTGAGGGGAGATCGGAAAGAAGAAGTGGGCTTGAAAAGAGATGGAGGAGTCTCTGGTGACGGTCAGAGAGGCGGCCAAGGCGAGGGACATGGAAAAGAAGGCAGTTGAGGATCTTTTGCTTTATGCTCTGCATTTTTTGTATAAATGAATAGATAATTTTGCCTTGTGAAAATTTTCTAAGTGTCTTATTATCTACTTCTTTCTTATTTGTGCTTGAATAGTAGGGTAGCGTACTTTGAGTAGCCGATATAGACCCTATGTCATCTACACTTTCACAAGATAGATAAAATAGTAGTGTATGGTAATGATGTGGGTGGTGATTGCGGCCCATTCATGTGAACAATGTAAGTTGATTTTATATAAAACTTGTATCATTGATAGGCCAACCAAGATTGTCTAGAAAGCTCGGTTGTAGTTGGACACGGAGGTAAGTATATGATGTCGGCATGCTTGTGTTGTTCACGTTGTTGTGCAGTCCTAGCTCAAACCGAAGCATTGAGTGGCTCAAGGTTCCCATAGGAGGCACGTAGAAAGAATGATTGGCATATGGTCCTAGCATGAATAACCAGAGCTCTAAGTAGATTAAGGGTACTCCATGGTGACATGCCTAAAGTTTGGCAGCCCCTAAACTAGGAAGTGAATGCACGGTAATTCATCCTCATGGGATAGCCATTTAGCATGAAAGGTGTGAGGCTCACGAGGTCCTTCATGGCAAAGGTCGATAGTCCCCATGCAAGGAAGTGAGCACATAATAACTCACCCTTTATAGGCTTGGCTATCTTCCTTTTGTAGGCTTTAGTGCAGATTTCGGCTTCACCGATTCATTTTTCAATAGAGTCAAGCTCGAGATTGAGTAACTTGTCATTTTGTTTGGGCTTATATATGAGATGGCAAGGTGAGGAATACCCACTTCTATGGGAAGCATGGCTTTTAACCTATAAGAAAACAAAAATGGATTATGGCCCGTTGATGTGTGATTAGAGGTGCAATAGGACCAAAGGACGAGCGAAAGTTCCTTGGCCCGGTTTCCCTTAGCGTTTGCAAGGCATTTCTTGAGTGTTGATTTGATAGTTATGTTAATGGCCCTTACTTACCTATTTTCTTAGAGGTGAGCAACAAAGGAGAAGAACTTCTCAAACATGTTTCTTGCATAAAAGTTCTGGAAGAGGATGCTCTCAAATTGTGTGCCGTTGTCAGTCATGATCCTCTTTGGCAGGTCAAACCAGCAAATGATGTTCTTGATGATGAAGTTTGGTATTTTAGGGGACGCGACCCCAGTGATACGATAATAGACAGTTGGAAAGGTGGTTGGAATATGTGGCGTAAAAGCTAGCCAATATTAATTCCATATGGGGTGCGTGCTTTGTGCTAAGAAAGGTGGCATGCTATAAGAGTTGGTACGCTTTTGGTATAAATGTTGGAGTAATAGGTGTATTAAGTCGTACTATGTTGTACTTTTGGCATTTGGCATATTTCTTTAAGTAACATGACTGGAGAGAAGCTTAGTCCATAGTGATGATCGGTTACTTATTGCTGAAGCTTGTTGAAAATGCTAAGGCAGGAGCGTGATTGAACAGGCTGATATGTACTGATGGTAAAGGCTACTTAGGACCAGTCATAGGATGGCTGAGAGGGCTGAGCTATAGACGTGTCGCTTTAAGCCAGGTCAGGTCATATGATATGGCCGTGTCAACTAGTGCTGGGTCAGGCCTGACATAGGAGTCCAATTCGGCCTATTTGTTACTTTCTTGTTGTATTTTTTGAGATGGATCCAAGTTGAATGTGGGCTAGCCTAAACTGGGCGAGGTCAATGCTAGCTGAATGGATTTGGGTCAAGACTTGATGTGGTAGCCAGCTAATCATACTTGCAATATATTTTAGCAACGATACAACTTGCCCTATCTCTAACGAGATCGACTCCTCAATGCTTAGGTATTCGCTAAACGTAAGCAATGCTACCAAATGTATAGACTACTATTCATAACACTCTAAGTCCATGCACAAACAACACTCGATTCCTCAAGTGTCATAGATGATGACCCTTAAAGATAAAACATAACTAGATAGAGCATATCTATAATAGGAAATCTCACAATGGAATGAATAAAATATATTATTAATATATACATTTGCATGACCATGTGGGTATCATACTGATAAATGAGACATACAATAAAAATATTATAGTACAAAATATTCCAAACAAACGGAACCTCAAATAGTACAGCAAGTCTTATGTAATAAGTCTCATACACATAAAATAGTCTATTATGTCTATACCTAAAAACAATGGATAGGGATAATAACAACAGCATTAGCTTGTCTCTAAAGCTCATCTCCAGCTAGTAACGTTCCCACTTCTAAGTCAATCTACTCAATGAATATATAAGAAAAGAGACAATACAAAAAGGGTTAGATATAAAATCCAGTGAAAAATAAATATCACTAACTATATGATTATCTATATACTAATATAACATGTAACATGCTAAGTGATATCTTATGAGTTAACGAAGGCATTCCTCAACCTTTACCTTCTCCTATATGCAATAAGTTCACACATTTCTACTATAGTGCTATGCGAAACATGATATATCTATTAAACTACTTAAATCACAACGGTGCCCCCAAATTTTAAGAAACCACTGCACTCTAGGCTAATGGGCCTACGGTCCCTCTATCAAGCCTTGACCCATAAAGTATGGTAACTAATCAAATATAAATATGATGATACACTAAGGCATTTACACTACACCACTGATCGTATCCAACCCGAGTCGATACATCATGTACATCACTATTGCATATTGTACATATGAGGACAAAAGCTTAGTAACCTCAAACCAAAAAACCCGTGTTACCAAGATAAGACATCTCCAACCTCCAACATGACGTTAGACGAATGCACTCAACCAAGACAGTACGCCTCCTATAATCAATAATGTATCAATATCAAGTCCAAGGCTATAGCTTAGGAACATAAAATCGCTCTATGTATGCGTATGTCATATGAAACCATGTCTCTAATATCATAGTCGCCTCATCTCGAAAACCATCAAACTACTCCATCAAAATCATCATACAAACCAAAACACATCATAAGCGCTACATATAGCTTCCATGTCATTTAGTATAACCTATATGCTTCCTGAGCTTCATTATGTTGTTTGAAACTCCCTGGATTTTATCATAGAAAACCTTATGGCTCGGGAATCAAATCCCCAGTCAATTAGCTTATTGGTTGGATTAGTAAATCATCGATTGATCACCTATTTAGTTAACTGGTTGGTTCCTACCAATAAATTGATTCATTATTCAGTCAATTAGTTGTTCTAACTAATCGACTGAATATATGAAAAATTGGTTTATATTATTTCAATCAAGGGTTGGACCTTGAACTACTTGACTGATATAACTAACCATTCGACTGGTATGCCTGAGTCCAACCCATGTAACTTTCTTTTTTGGTTTGAGCGGTTTTCCAATTATTTCCCTTCATCGCCTCCACTCCCTAATTTGTGTATGGCTCATTCTTCGCCACTCGATGCTTGGTTTTGTGTCACTACAACAATCCGCACACGCGTCTTTCTACTAGTATTCAGGCTATTGTTGTAAGTTATTTGACTTTCGAACGAGTACCTCTTCTAAATAGTATGAATAACTTTTAGACATTTGTGATATCCCGGAAATTTTGGCAATATAAATTTAATAATCTGTGTAAAATTAAATTAATTTGAAATAATTGTTAATATGATTTGAATTGATTTAATCATCTTCTTTTAAAATAAATATTTAACTGATGATTTATCTTAAAAAGCTAGTAAATTGTTTTCTAATAATATATATATATATATATATGTGTGTGTGTGTGTGTGTGTATAATCTAAAGATCAGTTTTAAATTTAATAAATAAGAATTTGTTTTCAAATTCTAATGTTTCGATAATTTGCAATTTGGTTTAACATATAGCTATTAAATAAATAATAATTTGGTTTTAAAGTATACTAAAGATAAAGTTAAAATTTGTTTAAATGATTTTGACTTAAATCTAAATTTAACAAAGGTTATTTTGTTTTTGTTTAAATATGGTTGATAAAATAAGTAATTTATTTATGTAGTGATTTCATTTATGAATTATTTTAAATTAATAATGAGTCATTTTTAACAATAACAATAATGAAATATCTTTACAGTGGATTTTAAATAAATCGAAATTTGTTATTTTAAACTTATGTATATATATATATGTACACATACTTTGGGAAGCTATGATTTGGAATACAAAATAAAATCTTTCACCAATGTTTAAAAATAAAACAAACTTTATAAATATGAAACATAAGTGTAAACCAAGTATAGGGTTATAAAAATAAGTCTGAATACATAAACATAAGAAATTGTGATATTAACATAAGGATAAGAAGCAATAAGTAAATAAAGTAAAAAAAAACCAAAGCAAATGACTAAAACAAATTTTATAATGTGTATGTAAAATACAAAAGCATGTAATCATGTCTGTAACATAGTTATGTTGGCAAATAAACAAAATAAAATAAATTGCAAGTAGCTTGTAGATTAAGATTCAGACAAGTATGAAAACATAAAGTAAAAGCAAAACCAAGCTTTGAATATTTGTAGGTTGACTCTAAAGCTTAGAAATGAAGGCAAGATCAAAGTAAATAAAAATATCTCTGATCTTAGTTAGTACAAACAAAAAAATTTATATGCTGTATTGTACAAAGACAATATGATCACTATCGTACAAAAGTATAATAAACCTGTCTGCATATCACTCTGTAAAACTTTGTGTACATACATCAACTCCTCCTCATTTTAGTTCGAGGTGAGTGAAAAGAAGGTAAATATAAACAAATCAAATCAGGTAAAGCTATGAAGAATGTAAATAAAGTATGCAAAACAAAGTAAAATATCTAAGCATAAAAATGAGGTTAGTAGAGACATAAAGTACATTGGCAATAAATGCTTATACCTTAGCAGCAAAACTTAGTCAACTCGAGTTGTATTTCAGCCTACTAATACAGAAATTTTGCCTGATAAAACAAAACATAATCTCTAGAAAATATAATAAGATTTTTACCTGCATGTGCTTAACCCAGATGCCACCTCCCCTAAAACTTCTTTATATATGTCATCTTATTTTTTTTAGTTCGTTCAAAACATATCAAACCTGAAGCAAAGAAGTAATAGCAAACACTTCCATTTATACAAACTAAAATAATATTTACAACTGAACATAAGCAAGAAGATTAAGGAAATGAAGGCAGACAACTTTCCAGTTTTTAAAATCCAAAGTTTTTCATACAAGCATGCTTTGTCCCTCTTTCCAAAAACTATTGCGAGTAACATTTTTTTTTAAAATAACTTAAGTTTTAAACTTGTTTTATGTTAATACTTGAATGCTTAAAAATATTTGTGTGAATATTTATGTGTTCATTTCTCTGTGCATTTGTAAGATGTAATATCTGCATAGTGTGTACCCTGTAAGACCATCCTGTTTATGAATCCTGAGCTCATATCTTACTTCAAAAATCATCTCTGCTTGATATATGGATTTATAGGGCTTAGTATCTACACAAAATATGTTTGTTTGATCATCAAGTAAATTTTAAAAAATCTGAATTCAAGTTAAACAAGGTAGAACTGCTTTGAAAACCTTAAAAACAGTCAATACTTAATAGGAGTGAAATTTCAAACATCTTAAATTATTAATTCAGGTGTATAAATTAAATTAGTATCTGAAATTGGGATTTTTAAAACTAAAATTTTATTTTTTAGTTAAGGTTTGTAGTGGCAATTTTGGTTTGATCAATTTGGGAATTTTGGGTTGCCTCTGGCAACACAGTTGATTGGAGTGGCTGTGGTTCTTCATGGAGGTGGAGAAGTGACTGGACAAGCCAGGAAAAATGGGTGGTGGGTGGTCAGTGACCAGTGGCGACTGTGGTGATTGAGTTTTGTTGCTAAACCTAGTTTGGCCATGCTGGAGAAACGAGTGCACTGTGAGGTCTCTGGTGTATCGAGTGCTTGGGTGTTTTGGGGATCGCTAAAAGGTTGGTGGGCGAAGCTGTGGCCGGTGGCGGTGGCACTAAGGTGGTCGGAGTTCCGAAGGAGCAGCGTTGTCAGGTTTTGGGGTGTTTGCTTGTTGCGTTTCCAGGTTAAGGTTTCGAACTCGTTTTCGTTTCAGGTTACCGTGGTGGCTCTGGGCAGTCGTGGTCGTTTCTAGTGGTAAGCGACGACGTGTTGGAGTTCCAGTGGATGGCCGGTGGTGGCTGGGGCCACGGTACACCGTGCCCGTTGAAGTGTTGAGGGGTTTTTGTGTTGTAGAGGTATTTTAACTCGGGTAAACTCGGGTTATTCGAGTGCTTGACTCGTAGTAGCAGGGGAAAAGACTCGAAGCATTTGGTCTGGCTCGAGTCTGTTGTCCTATTCCTGTTTCTACATAACCTGGGGTAGTGTTGTTTTGAGTTTTTAAACAAATTCAAATGAACTTAGATTGGTAAACCAGATTTAAAACAAAGTTCAAAATCCAGTTTGAAGTTGAATTTAAATTATTTTTAAACTCAAATCTGAGATGTAATAAAAGTTTAAATTATGTAAATGGGGTTTTCAGGTTAAGGAAAACCAGGCTGTTTCAGATTTTTTTTAAAATTTAATTTAAAATCTGAAACAAAAATTTAAACTGTGTTTGAAAATTAAAAGTTCAAAGTATAGATTCAAGTGAACTGTTGAATCTAAGTTTTTAGAAATGGATTTGGATTTAAAATCAAGAATTAAAAACCAAAATTTTAAAAGCAAGTTAAAACCCAAGTTTTAAATTCAAAGTTAAACTAATGAATTCAAATCTGAAAAATAAATCAGTTTTAAAATCTAAATGTATAAAGCAAGTTTAAATCAAATAGTTCGTTTTAAAAAGAATTTGTTTTCAAATAAATATTTGAATTTGTTTTTATAAAGTTCTTTTGAATGGAAGTAAATAAATTGTTTTAACTTGAAATTGCAAGTTAAATATTAATGTATTTTAGAAATTTAAATTTAAATAAAGATTCAAGCAGTTGAATTTAAAGGCCTTTCTTATATAAGTTCATATGTAAGTAATTAATGTTATTTACAAGATTATAAATTGAATTTAAAATTTAGTAAATGTTGAAATAAATAGTCATTTTGAATCTTAAATTCAAAATGGAATTTGAATTTAAATTTAAAAGGTAATGTTCTAATATACTTTAATATTTATGAGTCATTAATAAAGAAATAAATTATCGTAGGAATAATTAAGATATTTAAATGATTAAATGAATAAGTTAATTAAGAAATAACTTATTTAAATGATTAAATGAATAAGTTAATTAAGAAATAACTTATTTTATAAATAAATGATTAAATGGTTTAGAATAATTCATTTGTGAAATTAATTAAATACCAAATTACTTATTGAAATTAGAGAATAATTAATTAATTTGATTTATAATTAATGGTTGTATAAGCAGGATTTATAGATGGAGTAATTAATTTAATTCACTTTAAATTAATTAGAGATAGAAGTAGTTAATTTAATTCATTTTAAATTAATTACAAATGGTATGATTATGAATCATTGCTTATGGATGAATGATATTGATATTTCATTTGATGATTGTGGACTCAGATATGAGATGAATAATATCTATGTGATATGGATGCTTGGTTTAAGTATGATAATATTTAATTATCTGTTGGATGATAATATTGATTATCTGTTTATGATGATGATGTGATTATCTATTGTGATATTATGAATTATCTATCTGTGTGTATATTGATAATATTGAATTAAACTGTTAAGACTAAATACACAACTTGGCCTTAAAAGACACGTTTTGGATTTCGATGAGACCGGGATCGGGTTTCCTTATTTGGAACATCCGAAAACCACATCGATTCCAAATTAACGATAGGTCGTGAATCTGAAATGAAGATGAAGATTCAGGATGCAAGGGTTATTGTCGTTAACTCTGAGGGTGATTCTAAAATGAGTGTAACGAGATAATGCCTTCGGTTTCGTTCGAACCCGGAACGAACTTGTATTGATTGAATGCTTTCAACACATCGTCAGGCGGACGATGAGCATTCTAAGAGATGTTCTGTAAAGGTAAGCGTAGCCTCAAGCCTCATCAACCGAGAATGGCTAAAACAGGGGAGGTGCAGCAAGGTTAGGTGGGTCATGCCCAAGCAAGACAAGATCTTCCCCTATCTAGATGTCCCTTTTTATTCGGCTGTGTGGGCAGTTGGTTGCAAACAACTGTGGGATTGTCTTGTTCGGGACTGTTCAGTAAGGAATGGTTCCGGCCTTGTGTTGCAGGGGGTTGGGAGTGATCCTCGGTACGTTGATCTAGGCCACGTTTTATGACGGGCGGTACCCAGTAGCCCTGGCATTGTATGGAATCCACAATCCAATAAGTGCCAACGGTTTTGATTGTATTACCCACTTTTGTGGCTAATAGATGGAATTTAATGAATGTAACAATTTCGGCTATTTTCTATTTACTTGAAAACCCTAGACCTATTATAATATCACTGAATTTCCTATCAAATGTTTTGGTTAGCGTAAGGTAAAAAACTTACCCATGTTTATGTGTGGGGAGTCCTACGTGATACCTTTTATTTTCAAAAGATATTCAAAATTAAGCAACTTTAACCTGTTACTCACACCAGACCCATGTCTGACCTGGAGTTTATATTTTGTTTTTCATAAACTCTCGGGTACTTAAATTTTTACGAGTAGCCAAGGGATTCAGGTTAGCTTGACGAATTCTAGAGGAGCGATGGAGCAGGAGGCTTCAGCGATTGTAGATGTATATATAGTTCCGCTGTGTTGGTATCTCTGAGTTATTTGCTTGTGTTGTATCGAGTTGTATTAACTAGACAGTTGTCTATAACTGTCTAGTATGTAATGTATTGTCTGTATAACTCTGATTGATGTGTTATATTATGTAAATACTTATGTGATTATTATAATTTATCGTTCCGCTGTGAGATTCTGATGTTGTTGCTTTTTTTTCTTCTCTATCTTTTCTATTTTCTCACCCCTTTCTTTCTTCAAGACGAAACGGTTTTCTGGGCTTAGAAATCCGGGTCGTCACACATTGAACACTGGTTAACAAACTATGTGAGTATAACCTTGCAACCCAACTCTTTCCTTGTCGTCATAATGTAATTCCTAATCATCCAAACACAATAGCAGCCACTGATACACAATAAAATTCAATCCAACATATAAGTTATCATATTTATCACACACCTATGTACAATATTTTATTCGTTATATTCTAATTATCATCAAAAAATTCTACTTTTATCTTGCCTTAAACCCTAATTCATCTTTTGACATTGAATATGAAACAAACACATGAAGGTCAATCACATAACATGGTAAGTCTTTCTCTCTCACCAATTGTAAGGATAAATCACTAGCCCAAGCCCCATATCACCTCAAGTTTTCAGCTAAGATATCCAAACTCAACCTTTTCCAAGTTTATAACTTGAATGAAGGATTTGTAGAGGATCTCCTAACCTTAGAGTATTTACATGGATTTTTATCTTGAGATTTATAGATGTTGCAAAGAGGAAAAGATTTAAAGACTTAGTTTTCTCTTTGAAAAGATAAAGAAGAATGAAATATACGTAAATGATAATACGTATGCATGGAATAGGTTTAAAGTCCTAATTCTCTTATCTTCAAAAATATGCTTCTTAAGTCTTTAGTTTAAAAGAGATTAATTATCATTGATTAGTTAGTTAAACAATTAATCATCCTAGTTTCCACGTATAGGACATTCGAGTTGTCCCAATCATGAAATGATTTATTTTGTAAAATAGTATATTATTAAAATAATAGGTTAATCACAGATGCTTGACACTATAATATTTATTAACTCATTTTTGCTAACACTTTGTTACTTCAAACAACATTTTCGAGTACCATTGAAACTTGTAATAAAAAAATTAAAAAAAATAGATAAATCATGCACTAAAAAGGTAATTATTCTTCATTATACAATTACGATTTTCATATTATAAGATTTTAGCATCATACATGTGTAACGCATAGGTTACGGTTTTTGGATATAATAGAAATGATACCTTTAAAAAGGCTTCACTTTGACTAAAGTTGACCTAGATTTCCTTTATAATAAATGATAGTGATTGTTTATGTGAAATTTGTTTTATCTAAACTGAGAGCGACTATTGAGATAATTTCATATAATTTATTTAACCATTAGACTTCATTTTGTTTGCATTAGAGTTTAAAACCAAAGAATGCTAACATGTAAGATTAAGTGTGTCCAAATATTATTTATTGTGCTAGTAGATTCTCCTACTTAAAGTATTCTATTATTTATGTGACAACCCACACCATAGCGGATCTGAATTTTTGCCTGAATTCACAAGAGTAAGGATCGTTGGTGTTGATATCCTATAAATAAGCAAAAGTATATCAAAGAACTATCGATAAGAAGTCAAAATAGAATATATAAATGTAATAAAATGTATACATATACTGGCCAAGGCTAATATTTCTAGTATCTAGAACCCTTATTGGTGTGGAGCGTGCATAAGGAAATCTATCCTTCTACCGTTCCCGCCAAGTATGATACATGTCCCTCTAAATCTACCATATGGGTTATAATAAGAAGGGGGGTAAGAACAATGTTCTGATGAATGGTAAATTACATATTTTGTCCATAACACTATTTCATGCCGATTGTTTTTCCATTACATGTTATGTCTATTATTTAAAGCTTGGTCATTTTGACTTCATGTACGCATATGATATGCCCAACCTATTCGAGATATACAATAGCTATATGTGTGTGTGTGTATATATAAGTATCATAGTCCCTCATGGACCAAGATACATTCCCCGCTAGTATCTGTAACTCTGAACTGCTCCAAACTTCCACCAGTAGTGTCTAGGTTGAGTTGCCTATGTACACCAAGGAACCTTCTGTTAGTGCCTAATAACACCATTACAACAATTTAGTCGTACTCTTATTTTCCTTAAAGACTCATCTAAGGGTTATCTAGCTTTTTCTCCTAAGGACAAACTAAAAAACAACTTTGATAAGGTGCATGTCATACACAAACCTACATTAGTAGGGAGTGTAGTCCATCTAGGCATAACACAAGTCTTTCTAATGGCAGCTCCAGGACCGATGGCGCTCTCGACATATGTGTACAGCCCTACTCCTCGCATATATGGTACCAACCTCGCTGACATAGCATCGAGCTTTCACCCACCATCCTATTTAGATTTCCTAACGAAAATCATGAACATGCCTACCCGGTTACATAGTACACCCTATCCGGATCGAAGTGACCCAACTTGGTCGTTTAAGACTTCAACCCAAGGCAAACCCACTATAGTATATTCCTTTCACATATATGCGAACATATATTCCACGGGTCCTGTGGTTGGAGATGTCTCACATCGGTACATTGTATATACAACCACTGATAACCCCTTTAAGAGTATGGACTTCTATTGCGCAACAATACCGACCTCGCATTCCAACCCTTACCAATGATCATGCTATCTATATTTAATTTAAATATTCGTCTAGACCTAATAATTCACACCCACCATAACGTACACTTGAGGTAATATAAATTTAGTTGTAAAATTATCGTGCCTCCTAAGTTCAATTACCTTAATTCAGACTTTTTACGCGAACATACTTATTACTTCCTTGATGTTACTGAAAGTCATTTACTGTTTATTTCTAATTTAATAGACTGATATTTATTGCTTGCTTTGCAGTTAATACAATTAGGTATATTTTACTGTTCCTTTTTAACTAATAATAACCCTTCTTTGATTATTATAACTTTACACATTTCTCATTTTGTTGTCTTATTACTACTTTCATCGCTTATTATTCATTTTCTAACTTATATTAAAGCACTATATTAAACTAATAACGGAATTATTGTTAGTATTTCTATTTGTAATACTTTGGTTTTACCTTTAGGGATTTCTATGTTTTAATGCATCACGACTATTTTTCCCAAAAGGAAAATGTGAAGGCTATAGTTTTCCATAAACTTTCTAAAAGGGGATTTTGTAGGATCTAGATTAACCCTAGAGGGGGGATGAATAGGGTTATAGCAAATTTTCTCGATTTAAACACAGAAATAAACTGCAGAAATAAATATTCTGAAAAGTAAATCACACACAAAATTTACCCAGCTTCGGCAACCCCTGCCTACTGCTGCATTCCCAGATTTCTATTAGAATTAAACAGTATCCCGCTTACAAACACTCTACTAGACTCGCAAACCTTTGCTCCCGCTCACAAACACTCTACTAGACTCGCACACCCTGCTCCGCCTATAGAGTTTCGTTTACTCGCAAACTCTGCTCTCGCCTATAGAGTTTTGCAAACTCGCACACCCTGCTCACTGAACTAATTCTAACTAGACAATCTGACACTACCTACAACCTAGGTGGTGATTTACAAATTCTTTTGACTCGAAAAGAAAAAATACAGACTTCAAAAATAGACGCAAGAGCAAAAATTAAAATAAAAGCTTGAATACAAATTTTTGCTCTCAAATAAAACTCGATTTAACTAAAACCCTATTTTAAACACTAAGCCTTAAAATTAAACCCTAATTGAACACGCGGCCGCCCCTTTTTCTTATTTCACCCGATCTCCTCCAATTCTCTCTTGAGAATAAAAATGGCGGCGACAATTCTTGCAACTGATTAGGGCTTGAGAAATTTTGAATTTCGATCTCCTTGAGACAGTCTCAGACGCTCTGCTTCGCTAATTACAGTCGGTTAGGCTCGACTTTGGCTTTGGCTTCTTCTATTCAATGATGTCGGCTTGGTTACTCGAACTCAGACCATCTCTGGTATGTTCGTACTTTCGAATTTTCGATAGTTTGAATTCGATGGATATTGTAGGCCGGTGATGATTTTAGGGTTGAATTGATTGAATGATTTTTCGTTGAAGCTTATGCCAATGATGATTTTTGGGCTTGAATTTATATGCTTTCGTACTTTCCTATTCTTGAAATTTTCCTGATATTTTTTAACTTGATAATCACGGTTTCTCGAATCTCCTTGATTCTCACGGCATTTCAAACTTTCCTATTTTTAAATCTCTGACCATTTTAAAAATAAAGATATGAATTTTTTCCTTTTTCCTATTTCGTGCATTCTGTAACTTGCTTCTTTCACGCTCGATATTATATTGATGATTGAGATTTTCCCTTGGCTGTTTCATAATCTTATACCCTATAATTCTTGGTTTTAAACTGCTTCGATGTTGATAATTCTCTGGGATGACCACGACTTTAAAACTTTCCTATTTCTTGAATTTTGCAACTTGCTTCTTTGCTACTATATATATTCATCAATGTTGGCATCTGCATTGCATTTCTCAGTGAACTCCATTTCACTTTGTTGCATTTGGTCTCGAGTTTCACTGTTTCATGCACTTGTTGTATGTGTGTGTTCATATTTGCAACATACTCGATCTATAGTTGTTTTTGCTTCTGGTTTCACTTGCATATTGTTGGTCGAAACTGGTCCTTGTATCAATGCTCGGCCATGTTGCATATTGCATTTGGTCTGCACTTTCACTGTTCTCGAGTTGCACACTTTGATTTACTTGAACCTTTGGTTGGTCACTGTTGCATTACTGTATCTTGTGGCAGTTGCTATGCCTTTGTGCATACTGTACTACTCTGGTCTTGCATAGTTCCATGTTGTTTATGTCTGTGCTGTCTTATAAGAACATTTGGTCATGACATCCAGGTTGGTTGTTGCAGTCCTATGCAGTTGCTATGCCTTGTGTTCTTCACTATTGTTGCACATGTCTACTGTGTTCATTGAGTTGCTGTCGTCTTGGCCATGTTGGTTTAGTTGAGTCTGTTACTGTTGCCTTGAACTTCTGGTCTACTTTGTCTTCATGTATTTCATGTTGATTTTTGAAATTTCACTTGCGTTGAATCCAGTTTCAAAAACTCGGGTTTGACCTTGTGCTGACGACGAAATCTCATTTATATTGCACCTGAGTTAAACCTGTCTTTATGTTTGGGTTTGACCTTGTGCACACCTGTCCCTGTAGCATTATGAAGTGTATATCGATGTGCACGGCCTTGTGGCATGTACAGTGATACACTGTGCATGTCACATTGTTCGTGTGTGATGAATTCAAGTGTGAATGATAACGAACAACCCAAATAACTGAGGCAAATCGTATTTTCAAAAATCGTATTTCATTTTATATTGCAAAAATATTTCTTTTTCAATTTTACTGTGTTAGTGAATATTTTTGCAGATTGCTCAGATGCTGGATTCAAACTGGAATGCAGTTGAAGACAAAATACGAGTGTGAGTGATATGTAGTGAGGAAATTATGTGAACTGAATTGTGATGTAATTGTGACGTAATCAAAAATGTATATGTATAGTGAGAGCTTGAATTTGTACTATTCAAGATTGTGATAAATATTTGTTTGAATAAAATTTCTGTTTGAATTCAAAATCTGTGTAACTTGTTCTGTTTGAATTCAAATTCTGTGTAATTTATTTTATTCAACAAATATTTATTTAATCTATGAAAAACAAAATAGTACATTACCAAATACATTTAAATGAATATATATGTTTATTATCATCAAACAAAAACATATAAGCGCATATTCAACAATCTCCCCCTTTTGATGACAACAAACATATATTTAAGATTTTGACCGTGTTAAATGTATTTGACCAATTATATACTCTAATTGCTCCCCCTATTTAAATGTTTCCTCTCTACATGATGCTCCCCCTACATATATGCATACAAATAGAAATATATTCAAATGAGCCTAGATGCAAATGGAAAATTATTTGACCTTTGCTTGATTCTATTTGACAAAATCTTAACTTTTCTCTCCCCCTTTTGTTATCAGCAAAAGAATAATAGTGTTAGAGAAAAATAGAAGATTAATATTAATCCAACATTAAACTCAAATTGAATATAAATATTAAACTTCAATAAAAATCAAACAAAAAATCATAACTACTTCTTGTTAGGCGCATATTCCACTTTTAGAAATAATGGTAATGATGTCATCATATAAAACCATACAGTTTTGTCTATTTGTGGTATATTTATATCAGGAATTTGAATAGCTACTAACCATGCATAACCGTTAGGACTTTTAAATGAGATTAGTAGTATTCCATTTTTTTTAAAAGAAAATTTCAAGTATCTTCTAACCACGCACAACCGTGTGGACTTTTAAATGAGATTAGAATCAACTTGTTTATTGAAGAAAAAAAAATTGATATGTGTTCCATACATGCATAACCATGAGGACATTTAAATGAGCATGGAAGCATATAACAAATTCCAAGTAATTCACTCATGCATAACTGTGAGGACTTTTAAATGAGAGTGAATACTTTGGTATTTATTATATGTGTGTGTGTATATATATATATATTTTAATGAAAAACGAACGATTCCTGTTTAAAGTACCACATATTGACAAACTATATAGAATTTTGATGAGTGATGGTCGCTAGAAATATGATAGAAATTGAGATGGTCATGGAATTTTTACCAACAAAAAGTTTTATAATTCTTGTTTAAATTTTTAAAGAAATTTACTAATTATACCGTCTCGAGTCATAATATATGATAAATATCAACATTCATCTTATTTTCAATCACTATATATCTTTTCAGATAATCATCAGGGAGTCAGATTAGTCAATTTCTATAATCCCTAAATCCAAACGTAATCTGGAAAATCTGTCTTCGGGGAGGGGTTTTGTGAAAATATCAGCAAGTTGAGCCTCAGTTGAAATATGTTCAATGCAAATGTCTTTCTTAGCAATGTGATCTCTAAGAAAGTGGTGTCTCACATCAATGTGTTTTGTACGTGAATGATGAACATGATTATTTGACAAGTCTATTTCACTTTTACTATCACATTTTAATGGAACTTGTTTATAAGCTAAGCCTAAATCAAAAAGAGTTTGCATCATTCATAAAATTTGAGCACAACAACTTCCTAAAGCAATATATTCTGCTTCAGTGGTGGATAATGCAACACAATTCTGTTTTCGACTTGACCATGAAACTAATGAATGTCCTAGCATGAAACATGTCCCACTAGTGCTTTTTTTGTCAACCAATGAACCAGCATAATCAGCATCAGAATAACCAACTAAATCAAAATTCTCACAAGAAGGGTACCATAATCCATTTTTGTGTGTGTGTGAAAGATATCTCAAAATTCATTTAGTGGCTTTCAAATGAGATTCTTTAGGATTAGATTGAAAACGTGCACACAAACACACAGAAAACATAATATCAGGTCTAGAAGCAGTAAGATAGAGAAGTGAACCGATTATCCCTCGATATTTCTTTTGATCAACAGCAATTCCTTTCTCGTCTTTGTCCAACTTTGTTGATGGACTCATAGGAGTTCTCAATGATTTGGAGTTCTCAACTCCAAATTTCTTCAATAGTTCCAACACATACTTGGATTGTGAAATGAAATTACCATCACTGCTTTGCTTGATTTGAAATCCAAGGAAATATTTCAATTCTCCAACCAAGCTCATCTCGAATTTAGCCTGCATGACTTGTTCAAATTTCTCGCACAAGAGTTCATTAGTAGCACCATAAATGATATCATCTGCATAAATTTGAACAATCAAAAAATCACTTCCTTTATGTAGTAGAAACAGTGTCGTGTCAGCACTCCCCTTTTTAAAACCGTTTTCCAAAAGATATGTACAAAGGAAGTCATACCAAGCTCTAGGAGCTTGCTTAAGACCATATAATGCTTTTTCTAGTTTATACACATGATTTGGAAAATCGTGATTTTCAAAACCGGAGGGTTGTTCAACAAAAACTTCTTCTTTCAAAGCACCATTTAGAAAGGCACTTTTTACATCCATTTGTTTAAGTTTGAAACCCTTATAACATGCAAAACTTAGCAAAATCCTAATGGCTTCTAACCTAGCAACTGGAGCAAATGTTTCATCAAAATCTATGCCTTCTATTTGGTTATATCCTTTTGCGACCAACCTAGCTTTGTTTCTATGATTCATCAAATTTATTTTTGAACACCCATTTAGTTCCAACAATTGGATAGTCATTTGGCCTAGGAACTAATTTCCAAACTTTATTTCTCTCAAATTGATTAAGTTCATCTTGCATTGCTAAAAACCAACTTTCATCATTAAGAGCCATTTCAACAGAATCAGGTTCAATTTCAGAAATAAAACCACTGTAACAGCAAAACGCACACAAATTTTTATCAAATGAAGAGCGAGTGCGTATACCTTCCGTCGGATCACCTATAACCAATTCAGGAGGATGATTGGATTTGAACTTTAATCTATCAGTATCAACCGTCCTACTTTCATCTTTCTCACTAGATGTCCCTTCTTCAATGCCTTCATGATTTATCCCATCGTCAATCGTTTTTTCAGTCGTCCTTTCCAGGTCAGATTCATCAAATTTCACATTGATTGATTCAACAATTGTCTTTGTTCGTTTGTTGTATATCCTGTAAACCTTACTCCTTGTTGAATAGCCCATGAAAATTCCCTCATCAGCTTTTGATTCAAATTTTCCAAGTTGGTCACCTGTGTTAAGAATGAAACAAGGACATCCAAATATACAAAAATAAGAAATGTTAGGTTTCCTTTCATGCCACAATTCATAAGACGTTTTGCCAAGTATTGGTCTAATCATTACTCTATT
This sequence comes from Allium cepa, assembly GCA_030765085.1. Lineage (NCBI taxonomy): Eukaryota > Viridiplantae > Streptophyta > Magnoliopsida > Asparagales > Amaryllidaceae > Allium > Allium cepa. Next base: position 381,475,310 of record CM060929.1, on the reverse strand, counting down.
CATTACATAGCACGAAGTATTCACTGCCTCTGCCCAAAAGGTTAGAGGTAGCTTATACTCACTCAACATGGATCTAGCCAATTCCTGTAATGTACGATTTTTCCTTTCAACCACCCCATTTTGTTGAGGTGTTCGTGGAGTAGAAAATTCATGTTTTAAACCATTTTCTTCACAAAAACTTTCAAATTCCAAATTTTCAAATTCGCCTCCATGATCACTTCTCAAGGTTTTAATTGTAACTCCTTTTTCATTTTGAACAAGTTTTGCAAATTTTGAAAAATAGTCAAAAGATTCAGACTTTTTGGCTAAGAAATAAACCCATGTAAATCTAGAATAATCATCAACCAATACATAACAATAGCGTTTTCCATTCAAGCTTGAAATTTCATTTGGTCCAAATAAGTCCATGTGAATTAATTCAAGGACCCTTGATGTGCTAACAATGTTTTTAGGGCGAAATGATGATCGACTAAGCTTGCCCAAGGAACATGCTTTACACACTTTATTATTTTTAAAATTAAATTGGAATACTACTAATCTTTGTTGTGTAACGACGGTCGGAACAAGCTCCCCATCTCCAGCACATGGCGTACGCATATGGGTCGGCACACACCTTGTTGTGTTTAGAATGACAAGGAATTATTTTTTCTGTTATTATTGAAATAGACAGTATAAAATACAGCAACATCCATATTTTGTACATCTTTTTGTTTTTGTCATATTCCTTGTTATTTCAAACAATACACCTTCATACCTAATTATCAAGTTGGATAATTTATAGAAATTTACAAAGCAACATACTTGATTCCAATGAATTAAAATATTACATAAATCCCAATTCAGTTTATAAAATTTTCAATTCATGTTTAAAAACATATAACATTCAAATAATAAACCTAGAATTTACATAAATCTTATTAGTGAATTATCTCGCAATTTTTAGGCATATATAACATCTAATCAAAGTTAACAATTCATAGAATATATAGGCAATGTTCTTAATTTCATTATGTATATAATATGCCAACAACTCCAAAATTACATTTAGGCATAAAAGGGACAAATTCGCAACGATATAAATCCAATATTATATAAAACTACATAATTTCTCACCCACCTCTTTGCTTCCAAATCTCAGATCTAGATTGTTATCCCTGATTGACTCTTTTTCTTTTTACCAGAATATGTATCAAAATTATATACATACTTATTAGAATTATAGATTCAAGAATAGAATTGAATTAAATATATATTTAGATTTACGCATACAATTTACCTTGGCTTTGGTACTTCGATTCGGCCCTATTCTTCTTATCTATTGTTTCCTGCTATTCTACACTTACGTTTTAGAATTTACATAGAAAAGAAAGTGGCAGAGCTTCGTTGTTGATTCTGAAAATATGAGAAGAAAAGTGAGGGGCAATGCCTGTATTTATTAAGGATTTGAATCAATTCCATCCATTAGAACAGATTATATTAAATCTGGGTCGTTCAGCCTAGGTTCAATATCAGCTGCCAATCAATAACCTCTCGACCGCTCTACTCCCATTGGTCGATCCCTAGCAGTCGGTCGTGCCTAATAAACGTGTCAACCGGTCGTTGTTTATGTTAACTGTTGGCTTTCATTCGCTTTGTTTTCTAATTAAATTGATTTAATTTGATCTGATTAACATTAATGTTACTTGGTCGTTAAGTATTCATTTAATGTTAATTATCAATAATTAATAATTTTTATTTTATTAATACATATATAATTATTTCCATTCTGAAATCTTCAAACGTTAATAACTTTTTGTTTGAACTCCAAACGTAAAACTTCATATATGAAAATTGATCAGAAAATCGCCATGAACAACATGATGCAAGTGTCATAGCCAAATTCCGATGTTTGTGAAAATCTCATTTTTGGGCTTTATTAATTAATTATTAATTTATTTTTAATTAACTACTGTTTAATTTGTGGGGTATTACATTCTTCTCCCTCAAAATATTTCATCCTCGAAATTCCTCAAGAACTGAATCATGTAACATAGTTTGCAACCATTCTACGCTATCCAACCAATTAGTGTCAGTCAATTTTTCAGCCACTCAAATACAAGTGCACGGTGTATAACAACACGTATGATATGTCTGCAAAATAATACTAAATTGACGCCTTTTGTATGAATGTATTCTTTAAAATAATTTTGAAAATATGATGCAAACAACCTACATATACTCGTAGTTCTATATATATGCAAGTCTTAAATATCAAAATCTTTGTTTTCATAGAACAATTTTCCATACATTTATGAATAGGATATGGTTCAACCAATTTTGTATCCAATCCCTACCATCCAACACCTAATACACTATTTTAACATTCAAAGTTTTGAAAATCCAGTTTTCTAAACCTATATTCTTATGTCAAGAAAGGGATTTAGATGGAGAATTCCATATTTCCATCCTTCTCTTATGTACCCATTCCATTATGCCTTGGAACCTTCTCTTTTGCCTTGATCATTTTTCAACTTTTTTAAGTACGGTCCGCATAAGAAATTATAATTTTAAATTTTTTAGAATAAAGATATTTCAAAACAAATTTTGTTCCGTTATCAACAAGGCATGGAAAAAGAAATTTCAAAGCTCAAACAACATTTCCCCCATTGTTAACTATATTTTACATACTATAACTTTTGCTGAACAGTAAAATTTATATTTACTACCCCGTCGACTTTTCCCAACGCTAATCATGTGATGTTTCAAAAATCAAAAAATTTCTCTTTTCCATTCAATTTTTTTTCAATAATATTTTTGAAATAGGTGGAAAATTTTAAAGACTCAAAATTTTCCTTAAAATTTTTTATGGAAGCATTTTATATTTTAAAAATCATCAATATTTAAACAACATTTCGAAAGTATTTTTTTAACTTTTCAAAACAAATAAAGCCAAATCAAATGCAATCGAGATTCGGCCAATGGCTTAACGCCTATGATTGATCATAGCATATTACACAATAAATTTCCAAAACATTTTCTTTTATTTTAGAACAACAATCAACACACAAGTATATTTATAAATTTTAGCTTTTAAGGCATAATGATAATGACCCATGGTTTTGCAACAACCTTTCCCTTTCCTTTACTTATTAAAATTTATTTTCCAAAATTTTAATGCTTTTAGGGACTTAACTTTATTCACTTTTTAGTAGCTAATTAAATAAATTTTCTAATTTATTTTATAAACTTCATGTCATAATTTGCATCAGTTAAGTGTCTTTATGAGATTTTCTTATTTATACTGTTTTCCAATCTATATAGCGGTCAATTTAGAAAATCAACACAATAATAAAAAGGAACATTTCTCATGATATCGTATACTTTTAATACAACAAAGACAACTAATGCTTACAACCCAAAACCTAAAAAAAAACAATTGCTAGAAGCTGCCTTCCAACATCAACCAGTGAATAATGTTGTGGCTTCATCACTCCTAAATCAACTAAGATGGACATTTATAGTATATCATTCTAATATATCCTACATGTCTTAGCTTACCTTTCTGGCTTCTAGTGGATAAGTTCCACCCATTATTTAACTACTATAGCCAATTATAATCTAAACTATGCATTTACATTATACTGGGAAAGGAGTATAAACTATGTACATATAGAATAACTTACTGAAAAATAGGCTTGATGGAATAACTTTTCCACCAGCTATCTTGCCTTCCTTAAACTTGAGTCTTCCAATGTCTTCTACCTATGTTTGTCACCTCATTAACCTTCATTACCGTCTTCTTTTAATCCAAATCTTTTGATAGCACTCTCAAATTTTGGTATTTAATTTCTTTATCCTTGATCTTCCGAGAGAGTATACTCTAGGACTCGCAAAAGTGTACTTTGATACCAGTTACCACTCCTTTGTGGGTTCTTCTTATGGATTCTACACATACTAAATAAAACACTTCTAGGTTCATACCGATATTTCTTATATACTATGGGAGTTCCTCGTTGCTACTCTACAAGCATTAGTAGTTATTTCATTCATAGCTTAAACTTTTACCTCGTCCTACTAGGCAGTCATCCCTATCTACTCCATATAAAATTTGATTTAGTTTACACCGCTCCTTATAAAATTTATTAAACTTCACAGTCATAAAGTACTTAACCCCAAAACATTAATCTTTAAAAATATAACTTAAACTTTTAAAACTATATTTTAGAATTTATGAAGCAAGTTTATTTATTAAATTCCATAAGTTAATGTTATCAATTTAAAAAATCCTTTCCTTTAAAGCCATTTCGCAACAAGTATTTTACTACATTAAAAGCCTTTTCATAATATATTTTTAAGATCCTTGAATTTTCTACTTACTAGTCTGTTAGTAAGTAGTTTCTTTAGCTGCTTTTTCTAAGTTGAAAGGTCATTTGTATATGTTTTTTTAATGCTTCTTCTTTAGGTGAGAGTGCCTACCTTTCCTTTTACTTTCCGTGCATTCAATAAATGGTAGCGGTCCATTCGACCCTATTGGCTTTGCCAAAAAAACTCAATTTATATTAAAAAAAACATTTTTCAAAAATGCAGTTTACAGTATTTCTAAAACATCCTTTATAATTTTAAACCAAAAAAACTAGAGTAGACAATGACGACTTACATTCTATTAATTTTCTATTACTCATGCTATTTCCAGTTTAAACCTCAGTAGATACTCTAACAGTATATGAGGGGGACTTTTAAATGATATGTGCAATTACTACACATATTTATGAAAACTATTCATTTTCCACGTCAATTCTAATTAGATTATTAACATTATTTTATCTATTCCTCACATTGCTCCTATTTAAATTTCCCAATGTTGTTACTATTTAGATTCCTTTTACCTAACTTGTTTTTATTTAAATCTTACATAGATTTTCTTCCAATTGATTATCTTCTTTATTGAATCATCACAATGCATTCGCCTTCTGCTTTAGCCATTGGACTTTCCTATGTTAACACTAAATAGTCCGTTTTTCATATATAAATCTACTTTAGCTATTTTTCTTCATATTTTCCTTATACGGGAATATTATTCATATCTTCACTATGAGTGCTCCTACCCTTCCATTCTCTTTATCCCATTTAAAGCTAGTATCATTCTCTATTGTCCACCCCTTGATAGAATTTTAAACTTTTTTATACTCAGATTAATCAACGAGCTATACATATGCTCTTTTTATTTTCAAAAGAAATTTCTCTTTATTAAAACCCCTTTTCTATTAAAATTTTCAGTCTAATCAATTTTAATTTATATTAGAAATTCCATTTAAATAAAAGATATTTTATTTTGTAGAAAATTTAGTATTTACTTACCTTTCAAAAATAGAGTTTTCTACTTTTAAATAAATACCTTGAAAATCATTCAAATATATTATAATTTTTTTCAAATTTTTTATTAAATTCATTCATATGGGGTTGGATTCAGAATGGGTTTTATTTATTCCTTCTTTTGGGCTTTCTTCTTTTCCACTTATTTCTTACTTGTCTTCTTTCAGAATATACTAACAATATGGTTGTCATCTTGGAGTAATTTCTACACATCTTCATTTGGGAACTTAGTTAACTCTTACTTTTGGATATCTGCAACATATAAATTCTTTACTTCTCATTTATCTGGATCCATTGCACATCACCAAACGACAATCCAAGCATCTACAATCATATGGCAACCTAGGTCCAACAAAGGAGTCAAGTACTCTTCAGCTTCAGGGGTCATTTTATATGTCTCATTCATACTCCTCTTAAGTCAACGCCTTTGACCTATTTATCGTGGGTTATCATGATAGGCGTGTATTTTTAACTCTATTTATTGTTCCAAGTCATAGTCGGGTTATCCATATTTTCAAAACATGGTTGCAAGTACTTCTATAGTCGGAATTCGTAGAGTTTGGCATAGAATATATATATATAAGAAAAAAATACAAATACGTTCGCTCGGTGTATTTTAATTCCAATGATCGATTAACCAAATCTCTGATGCCAAATGTGACAACCCGCACGTTAACGGTCCCGAATTTTCGCTAAATCAAGAACCCAAGTCCACCAAGGAATGGATCGTTGGTGTTGATATCAAGTATATAAAAGAAATACCGATAAGAACTCACAGCAAAATAAATAAATATAGTGAAGCGCCCTTGTCAACGTAGAGCATGCACAAGGAAATCCGTCGTTCTACCATTCACGCCTTATATTAGTATATATCCCTCTAAATCTATCATGTGGGTTGTAATTAGGAGGAGGGTCAAATCAACGTTCTGATGACTAGCAAATTATATACTTGTCCATAATACTTGTTTATGCTGATTGTTTTTCCATCATGTACTATGTCTATTATTTAAATCTTAGTCGTTCCGACTTCATGCACGCGTACGATACGTCCAACCTATTCAAGGTATACAATAGCTATATGCGTGTGTGTGTGTGTATAAGCATCACAGTCACTCATGGCCCAAGATACATTTCCTACTAATATCTGTAACCCTGCATTGGGCCGGGCATCCACCATTAATGTCTAAGTCGAGTTTCCTGCGTACACCTAGAACCTCCCTTTGGTGCCTAATAATGGCACTACAACCATTTAACCGTACTCTAATTCATCTTAAATACTCTTCTGGGGGTGATCTAGCATGCCTCTTGATGATAAAAAACTAACAAACAACTTCGAGGCGATGCATATTTCTTATGAAACATACACTAGTAGGAGGTGTAGTACATCTACGCGTAATCCAAGTCTTTCTAACGACCGCTCTAGGATCGATGGCATTCTCGATTTATGTGTATAGCCCTACTCCTTGCATATATAGTATCAATTGGGCTGATATATCATCATCTTTCGCCCACCATCCTATTTAGATTGCCTAATGCAAATAAACGAAATGCTCATCTGGTTACTTAGCACCCCCTATAAGAATTGAAGTAGACTCTACTTGGCCATTTAAGACTTGAACCCAAGGTGAATCCACTTTGGTATATTCCTTTCACCTATTTGGAAATGTTTATTCCCATGGGTCTTATGTTTAGAGATGTCTCACATCAGTACAATGTTTACACAATTGCTGGTAGCCTCTTTTGGAGGGTAGACTTCTGATGTGCAGCATTACTAACTCGCATTCTAACCCTTGCTAATGACTTTGTCATTTATAGTTAATTTAAATATTTGTCTATATCTAATAATTCACCCCCACCATAACTTATACTTGGGGATATATAAATTTAGCTATAAAATTACTATGCCTCCAAAGTTTAATTATTTGAATTAAGACATTTGACATGAACTTACTTCTTATTTCTTTGATGCTATTAAATGTTATTTATCACTTTTTTCCAATTTAATAGACCAATTACTTTTTATTGCGTGATTTCCGTTTAATACAATTAGACATATTTTACTCTTTATTTTAAACTAATACCTAACCTTCTTTGATTATTGTAACCTTTATAATTTCACATTCCATTATCATGTTATTACTTTTATTGCTTGTTATTATTTCCTAACATATCTTAAAACGCATATATTAACTTAACAACAAAATTATTGTTATTTTTTCTATCTATAATACTTTAATTTTAATTTTAGGAAATTCTATGTTTTAATGCATTACAAGCACATCTTCCCAACAAGGAATGTTAACACTATAATTTTCCATAAATTATCTAAAAGTGGATTTATGTTATGTTTATAATTACAAGGAATTGCCTTTTCTGTTATTATTGAAATAGATAGTACACAATACGATAAACATCCGTATTTTATACATCTTCTTCTTTTTTTCATATTCCATGTCATTTTTATCAACACACCTTCATACTTCATTATCAAGTGGGATAATTTATTGAAATTTACATAGCAACATACTTCATTCTAATAAATTAAAATATTACTTAAATGCTAATCCAAATTATACAATCTTCAATTCAAGTTTCAAACCTCGAATTCACATAAATCTTATCGATGAATTATCTCATAATTTTTAGGCATATATGTAAAGATCCAAAATAATTAACGTTTGAAATGGAAATATTTAATTTATTTAAATATTTAGATTCAATTCAAATATAATAAATAATAAGAGAATCAATTGTTAATATAACCGATCGATTTTTATTGACACATTTTTAATTTAATCTATTTGATATTCCTATAATTTTTAATTTGAAAAGTATTTAAATTTTTGTTTGACAATTTTAAGGCAAACAATGATATTTTTACGATTTTACAAAATAAGATAACTAGTATATATTATTATTGTTTGAGAATCGTATCATATTTTTATGCACAATCATATTTCTGTTTCATCGTTCTTGGTTTGTACACAATCGAAAATGTGCAGTGAGATGCTGGAATTTACAAATTAAATATATCTCAACACTTGGAGAAAAATCATACCCCTTTGCTTTCTCTTTCTTTACTGTTTCATTATTTTTCCAGGAAGCAATAAATTAGAAAGCCTCCACCTTATAAATTTAAAACAAAATCAAGTGCTCAACAATAAAATAGAAAGGTGGGTCTTTGAGTTTGAGATATGTAGATCTACAAATCTGTGCGGTTTTGGGTTTGGTACTGTTTTGGTTGATGAACAGTTTAAACGTGTGCCATTGGTAATTAGGATTTGAGTTATTGGGGAATTTAGGCGATAAGAGGCTAAACAGTGATTGGATTTGGGTTTTGAGATCGAATGTGATGCAGCGAATTAACAACACTAAGTTGTCGCCAAATGATGCAACAACAACGAACAACGATGGAACGGTACAATGATGAATCGATGAATTGATAATACCCAAGATAAATGCACAAATCCGTTGATCTCGCGAGATACCAGATTCTAGCTATCTTTAACACGTTGATCGCACACGATACCGTGTTAGAATACGATTCTTCGACGTTGATCTTGCGCACGACATTCCGTGAAACGGCTTCAAAATCGTTGATTCGATCGCACTCGAATAACCGAAGATGGAGAAAGGAGATAACACTCAACTTCTAATTTTAAATAGGCACAAAGCACTCAATTTTTTTTTATTCAAAATCAACCTCCTTTACAAATGACCCAACTCGCCTATTTATAGGCTTACAACACACAGATACACGACCTAGCAGACACGACCTAACTTCAACGACCTAAAACAAATGAGTTACAACAACAACATATACAACACGACATAAGTACAACGACCTACGACTTAAAAATATAACAACACAATAACATAACAACATAACACGTATCACCATACACGACTTAACAATAGCACCATGCGACATACATACAATACACGACATAAGCTGTAGCGACTTAACATATTTACAACACAATAGTTTGAACGACCTAAAACAAGCAGTATAGCAACAGGAAGCTTGAGCGACTTATGGAAACATGGAAGCGACATAACTTCATGCGACTTAAGTGAACTGAGCAACATACGTGACCTGACACGCTAGGTCGTAGCTCGCTGGCGTCCTAAAGCAATGTGGCAGTATTGGTTTGGCTCGCTAGGTCGCGTATCCTGGTGGTCGTAGCTCGGACTTCGTAACGACCTAATGAAAGAAGCATATCATGTATCACTGTATCTTCCTTCCTCTATATCTCGCTAGGTCGTAGCTCTCTAAAGAGCGACCTAAGACTTCCGTTGCTTCGCGACCTAAGCTTGAGCGCTGCATCACCTATCTTGGTAGGTTGTAAGTCGCTAGGTCGTTCGCGACTCAAGGAACCCGAACGACCTAGAGCCACTGCGCTATCATTAGAGCGACTTAAGGAATTGTGGCGACTTAACTCATTATGCGCTGCATCATCCTCCCCCAGTTGACAAGAATTCGACCCCGAATTCACACTTTCCTCTTCTTCAAGACTCTTATCTTCATGATACGGAATCAAGTGTCTGACGTTAAAAACATCGGCAGTATGGACATGATCCGGCAACCTTAACTGATAAGCATTATCATTGATTTTCTTCAAGATTTCTACTGGACCAATCTTTCGAGGTTTTAATTTGTTGTAAGTTCCAACTGGAAAACGATCTTTCGTCAATACTGCGTAATCACCCTCTTTGAAGTCCACACTCCTTCGTTTCTTATCTGCCAGTTGCTTATACTTCTCATTTGACTTAAGCAATCGTTCATGAACAATCCTGTGACACTCCTGCAACTCATTCATGAAATCACAAGCTCGTTTAACAACCCCTTTCTGACGTGGAACTATCGACAAATCCAATGGTCCCTTCGGAATTGCTGAATATACTACTTGAAATGGACTGAATCTAGTACTTCGATTAACAACATGATTATGTGCGAATTCTGCCTGACACAATTTCACATCCCAGCTCTTCAAATTATCCTTCACAAGACATCTCAACAAGTTTCCCAATGATCTGTTCACCACTTCCGTTTGCCCATCCGTTTGTGGATGATAGGCGCTACTAAAATTCAGCTTAGTCCCAACCATCTTCAACAGACTCAACCAAAAATGACTTAGGAATCGAGTATCCCGGTCAGAAACAATGGTCTCAGGTAGCCCATGTAGTCGATAAACCTCCTTAAAGAACAATTGAGCAACACGGACTGCATCATCGGTCTTTTTACAAGCTATGAAATATGCCGTCTTCGAAAATCTATCCACCACAACATATATAGAATCGTTCCCTCGTTGAGTTTTTGGTAAACCCAAAACAAAGTCCATGCTAATATCAACCCATGGTCTAGTGGGCACGGGCAATGGCATATACAATCCTGCATTCGTAGCTGTCTCCTTGGAAACTTGACATATGTGACATCTCTGCACAAATCTTTCAACTTCTTTCCTCATGGAAGGCCAAAAATATGACTGAGAAATCAACTGCAATGTACGATCTCTTCCCACATGACCTTCTTCATGCAATTCCTTCACAATTTTCATTCACAAACTGCATTTCGGTATACACAACCGATTTCCTTTGAAGAGAAAACCTTCCACCAACAGATACTCATCTGTCTTCCCTTTCTTGACTTCATCTAAAATCTTAGCAAAGTAAGGATCTTCAACAAACAATTCTAGAAATACATCAAACCCCGTCACTTCAACTCTCATCGTAGTCAACAAATGATTTCTTCTACTCAATGCATCTGCCACTCGATTTGTAACTCCCGACTTATGCTTTACAACAAATGTAAACTGTTGCAAGTATGCGATCCATGAAGCATGTCTGGCTGCAATCTTATCATGTCCCTGCAAATGCTTCAATGCCTCATGGCCCGTGTATAACACAAACTCTTTATGAAACAAATAGTGTCTCCAATGCTTTATGGCTTGGACAATAGCATAGAACTCCAAGTCATAGGTAATGTATCTTGTCTTGGCTCCAGAAAGTTTCTCGCTAAAATAAGCAATTGGACGTCCCCTTTGACTTAACACTCCTCCAATTCCAACCTTAGATGCATCAGTATCTAGCTCAAAGAGAAAATGAAAATCCGGGTATCTAAGAATCGGTGTTGTAGTCAAGAGTGTCTTGATCTGTTGGAAAGTAGAATCTGCCTCTTCAGTCCACACAAACTGCTTTCCTTTCATACAATCTGTCACTGGTGCCATGACGCTACTGAAATGTGGAATAAACCTTCGGTAGAATGATGCTAACCCATGGAAACTTCTCACTTCAGTTACAGTCCTGGGTTGTGGCCAATCCTTGATTGCTTCAACTTCGCCTTGATCCACATGGATACCTTCCTTGGACAACACATGCCCAAAAACAAAACACTGTGTGTCATGAACATGCACTTCTTTGTCGCCGCGTAAAATTGCTCCTGACGAAGTATCATCAATACTTCCCGCAAGTGTTGTAGATGTTCTTCTGTGCTTCCACTATATATCAATATATCATCAAAGTATACCACCACGAACTTTCCAATAAACGGTCGAAAGATCTGATTCATCACTCGCATAAAAGTACTAGGTGCATTCGAAAGACCAAACGGCATGACCAGCCACTCATACAACCCTTTCCGTGTCTTGAATGCGGTCTTCCATTCATCCCATGGTCGAATTCGAATCTGATGATACTCACTCTTCAGATCAATCTTTGAAAAGATAGCAGCTCCGCTCAGCTGATCTAACAAGTCATCCAATCTAGGCATTGGAAATCTGTACCTCACTGTAATCTTGTTTAGAGCTCGACTATCTGTACACATTCTCCAAGTTCCATCCTTTTTTGGTACTAACAAAGCTAGTACTGCACAAGGACTCAAACTTTCTTGTATGCGCCCTTGTTCAAGTAACTCCTCCACTTGCATTCTCAACTCCTCGTGCTCCTTTGGACTCATTCTATAATGTGGTCTATGCGGTAACACAACTTCTGGAATAAGATCAATCTGATGATGTATGTCTCTCAACGGTGGTAATTCTGTTGGTAATTCTTCAGAAAATACATCTTCAAATTCCTTCAACACTTGCTTAACTTCTTCAGGAATTTCAACTGGTTCACTACTTTCACGTCCAATCAACAGAGATACTTCAGGCTCATCCTCTACTTCTTTTACAAACTCCTTCAAAGATAACAGAGTCTTTAATTCCTCGATTTCCTCCAACTTGCTTTCACTTTGTTGTTGCTTTTTAGGAACTAAAGTGATTTTAGTGCCCTCGAACATGAAACTAAAGCAGTTGGTCCTTCCATCGTGTTGCACGGCTCTATCAAACTGCCACGGTCTTTCCAACAACAAATGACATACATCCATATCTATCACGTTACACCAAATTTCATCCTTATACTTCTTTCCAATAGAAAAAGTTACACAAGCTCTTTGACTAACCTTCACTTCCCCACCTTTCCTTAACCAAGCTAATTTGTAGGGTTTGGGATGCTTCTTTGTCTTTAGCGTTAACTTCTTTACAGCTTCTGTAGAGATGATGTTATCACAACTTCCTGCATCGATAACAAACTTACAAACCCTTTCCAAAATAGTGCACGTTGACTGAAAGATATTACTCCTCAACCAGCTAGTCTCCTCTTCCTGCTTTGGTGTCAAGCAAGATCTCCTCATCATTAAAGAATATCCCTCGTCTCCTGCCAATAATTCTTCTTCTTCCTCAACTTGTGGTGAATTGGAACATCCTATTTCTGCATCCTCATCCTCAATCTCAGCAACCATCACTCGTTTCTTAGGCTTCGGGCATTCATTGCTCTTATGGCTAAACTCCTGACAATTATAACACTTGAAATTGTTGTTGACCTTGCTCTTAGCAACTTCATTGACAACCGGTTTACTAACAGCCTTAGAAACATTAGTATTGCTACTAGCACCGTTGTTCTGGTTGTTAGAATTCGTAAACACACCACCTCCTCTTCTATCTGGCTTCTCCCAAGCTAGAGCCTTCTGGTGCGCTTCAGCAACAGATCTTGGATCAAATATATTCACCATATCCTGAATTTGCATTCTCAATCCTCCAACAAATCTAGCTGTCAATTGTTCCTCCGTTTCCATGATACCGTTTCTAGCAATCAGTTGATAAAATTCATCTGCATAATCATTTACCGACTTTGTCCCTTGTCCCAAATTCTGTAAGCGCTGATACATAAGAGACTGATAATTATAAGGCAAGAAAGTAGCCTTCATCAACTTCTTCATCTTTTCCCACGAAACAATCTTCGACTTTCCCATTCTTTTCCGTGTAAGTTTAGTTTGTTGCCATCATGCCATAGCTCTTCCCCTCAATCATGTAGCAACCAACTTAACTCTATGATGCTCGGGTACTTGAAGTCAAAAATTTCTTCAACATTTGATAACCAATCCACAAACTCTTCCGCTGTCATTCCTCCTTTGAATTCTGGAATCTCTGTTTTCATCCCCGACTCCTATCGACGATCATCTTCTACATTTCGATATTGACTTCGTACTCGATCTCGATCTCGATAATGAATACTACCTCTATCACCATCTTCGTCATAATCAAATGTACTTCGATATCTATCCCGTCCATCTACCTCTCCATGATCATGCATGGTCCTTCAACCCTGTCTTTTAATATCACAATATGATTCTTCTCCAAACACATGGAGTTCTTCTCTCTTCATTTCTATACTCATGGTGTTCTCGTCTCATTGAAACTGATGATTCTCTTCTTTCTCGACAAGATTGTGGTGACATCCTCCTCGCTTCCGAAACCGATGGCGAAACCTTGTTTCCTCCATGGTTCGAGATTGGTGACCTTCTCCTTTGACTTTGATTCATGTCATTCATCAATTTCTCTAACTTCCTAATACCTTCATCGAACTTCTTATTGATACGTTGTTCCATTTGCTCAACTTCTTTTCTTCGATACACATCTTTAACATTTTGAAATCGATTAGCACGTCTCGAAGGCATTGTCGAATCTTCAACAAATCCAAATACACACTTCAACTAGCACAACTTTAACTCAAATCTGGACTTGACTTCTCTCGTCCTGCACTTAGCTTCTATACTCGGCTCAAACTCCAACACTTCGACTCAGCTCCTAATAGGCTCGGCTTAGCTATGATTGGCTAAGTCTAGCTCCGATACCAAACTTGACGCAGCGGATTAACAACAATAATTTATCGCCAAATGATGCAACAACAACAAACAACGATGGAACGGTACAATGATGAATCGATGAATTGATAATACCCAAGATAAATGCACAAATCCGTTGATCTCGCGAGATACCGGATTCTAGCTATCTTTAACACGTTGATCGCACACGATACCATGTTAGAAGATCTACGATTCTTCGACGTTGATCTCGTGCGCGATATTCCGTGAACCAGCATCAAAATCGTTGACTCGAGTGCACTTGAATAACCGAAGATGGAGAAAGGAGATAACACTCAACTTCTAATTTTAAAGGGGCACAAAGCACTCAAAAAAAAGTTTATTCAAAATCAACCTCCTTTACAAATGACCCAACTCACGTATTTATAGGCTTACAACACACATGTACACGACCTAGCAAACGCGACCTAACTTCAGCGACCTAAAACAAACGAGTTACAACAACAACATATACAACACGACTTAAGTACAACGACCTACGACTTAAAAATATAACAACACAATAACATAACAACATAACACGTATCACCATACGCGACTTAACAACAGCACCATGCGACATACATACAATACACGACATAAGCTGTAGCGACTTAACATATTTACAACACAATAGTTTGAACGAACTAAAACAAGCAGTATAGCAACAGGAAGCTTGAGCGACTTATGGAAACATGGCAGTGACATAACTTCATGCGACTTAAGTGAACTGAGCAACATACGCGACCTGACACGCTAGGTCGTAGCTCGTTGGCGACCTAAAGTAATGCGGCAGTATTGGTTTGGCTCGCTAGGTCGCTTATCCTGGTAGGTCGTAGCTCGAACTTCGTAACGACCTAATGAAAGTGGCATATCATGTATCACTGTATCTTCCTTCCTCTATATCTCGCTAGGTCGTAGCTCTCTAAAGAGTGACCTAAGACTTCCGTTGCTTCGTGACCTAAGCTTGAGCGTTGCATCACCTATCTTGGTAGGTTGTAAGACGCTAGGTCGTTCGCGACTCAAGGAACCCGAGCGACCTAGAGCCACTACGCTATCATTCGAGCGACTTAAGAAATTGGGGCGACTTAACTCATTATGTGTTGCATCAGAATGACACCTTGTAGCGGAAGATGGGATAGCGCGGTGGTGCATAGGTGATCGCAACCTCCGGATTTAGGCAGCGGTAGTTTTTGGGTCATGATGTGGAGATGGCCATCGAGCAGGACATGATAGGATGTTCGCGTAGCTCCAGATGTGTAGTGCAACGGAGGTGTCGGGACGTCGTTTAGTGGAGTAAGATGGGAGGAATCAAGGGAGGAAGGGGCGACATGGAAGGGTTCGGTTTCAGGCAGCGGGCAGAAGGAGTTTTGATTTGGGACAGATGATTTTAAATGGTAATTAAGGGATAATGTAAATTATTTAAAGTAAATTAATTAATATTTAACCTCAAATCGTATTAAATGAATATCTTCCCATACGAGGTTCGATCGAAACGTGGTTTTTGCAATGCGCTTGTAATAGCTATCGCTACACGATGGAACAAGTGAAATTTTAGGCTAAAATCGTTCGATTTAAGTTTAAACTGGAACGCCTAAGCATCCGCAGGAGTTTTGGTGAGTCAAACTTGCATTTTTGGGTAATTAGTATGATATATAGTAAAATAAAAATTACTGTTTGAGTTTGGATGAGTAATTGGTTGGTTTGGTTAAATATCAACTTTTGAAAAACGATTAGTACTTAAAATAAAGTATAGGGAATTTGTAGAGAAATTCGGATTTCTCGACATTGTGATTTTAAATTCCAATTATATACCTGCTGATTTTAATTTCAATTATATACCCATTATATAGATTGTTATGTGCTAAAATTTGATAGTTTGGTACTACCGCAGTGACACCGACATATTTTAAAAGTTGAACCTTTTTAGTGGAAAAGGTAATACTAGCATTGGTCAAATGCTATAGTAAATATTGGCCTCATTATAGTATTTTTGAGATACTATAAAAATTTCTATTTGGTTTTGAAATGGTTGGAAATATGATTTTTATTCTAACCCTTTTGGTTTTTCTGTGGTACTTTACTAAAAAATAGTTTTTATACTTCTTTGTTTCACTTCAACTTCTTATATTATTCTTTACTCATATATGTAAATGTTTTGACAAAAAGTATTGAAAAAGTATTTATCTTTATAGAAAGCTATTAATCAATGTTTTTTTAAAGGAAACAAAAGGAGCTATCTTTTATTTTAAGGAGATTTTGTGTTTAAAAGAAGATGAATATATATTGGGAATAAATATTCATGAAATATTTTATATAAAATGTTGTAATAGAAGAACAAATTTATAAATGGTGTTTTAAAATTAAAAAGAGATTTATAAGCGGTATTTTACAAAAATAAAAGGATAGGTTTATAAATGACATTTTATAAAAGGGAAAATATTATCGTTTGATAAACTAGAGAAATAAAGCACAGTTTTGAATTTATTGCAATATATGAAATGACCGTGTTATGGAAAGTATATGAATTTTATAATTATATTTGAAGTTCATTTTATATTTGGAGTTTGGTCTTATATTTGGAATTTTGTATTATTAAAAAGAGTTTTATAAATGAATTTGGAGTTTCTATAAAAAGAGTTGCATTTAATTTGGGGATTTATAAAATGAATTTTATAAATAACTATTTTATAAAGAACTTTTATAAAAGAGTTTTATAAAATATAAAAGATGTTTATTAAGTAAGGTTGGAGATTTATAGAAGAAGGTTTATAATTATGTTTGGATATTTATAAAAGGAAATTTTATAATTTATAAATAATATTTTTTATAAAAGGAGTTTGTAGATATAAGGAGTTTTATAAAGGTATTTTAAATATGGTGGTAGTAAAATGCTCTTTTTATACTTAACACCAAATTCTAAGATATGAGAAAAAAATTATCTTGAGAATTAAAAATACATGTCGAGGCAATGATAGTTTTTTACTTGTCCGATTTCATTGTTAATCGAGAGATGGTACTATTTGAAACCGGAAAGTAATGGTAAGTATCTTTGGTCTAATTTCAATACGATCTGTTTACTTAGGCATTTTGGGTTTATTGTTGTCAATTTTTTAAATGACGTTTGTTTTAACCTAAATAATTATGGTTTCAAAAATAAGATCTTTCTTAAAATTTGTGAATATACTTATACCATTGAGATAAGTATATGGGTGCATTTTCTAAGTATTAAAAATGTAGTGTTTTGTGAATATACTTATACATTAGTATAAGTATGTAGAAAAGTATTCTAAGTATAAAAGGGTGTCGAGATAAGTATATGAATATTTTTCTACGTATTTAAAGGAGCAGAGGAGACTTATGAATATATTTTTGTAAATGTATTTTGATACAAGTATTTACAAGATGATTTTTATTTAATGAAACAATTAATTAAGGAGGCCTAGTGGTTGTTTTGTGCTTAACCATGCTTGGTTAAATCTCTGATTGAATTGCTTGTTTATTTGATAGTTAAATAACCGACTATCAAATGTTGGTCAACTTTTTTGGAAACTATCGTTGTCGGTTCGGAGAGACCAATATCGGGTATAATATCCAAAAACTACTTCTAACCGGCATAAGCATTCAAACTGGAGACATACTGAAGATGATGGAATCGAAGACGTAGTTCTTTGAAGTGCAAAGGCTACTTGCTGCAAATCCTAAGCATAACGACCCGTAATTTTACCACTTTGGAATTTGGATATTTAGTTGATTTTAAATATTCAAATATAGAAGTTATATACTTAAATAATCATATTTCATGTGATAAATAAGAATGGAAAACTTAATTCTAGAAGTGAATTAATAGTTGGAACTTTCGCAAAATTAACAAAAATTACGAGAGTCAGATTTCGATAAAATTTAATGTACATTTGTAAACTTGTAGTAAACGGTAAATATCTCTTTTTAATGGTTAAATAATGATATGATAATAATAGAAATTTGATTTATAATGATTTTATAAACAAATAAACTTATTTTATAAAAATTGATAAATTTTGTCGCACGTTAACATATGAACGTCGTATTTTTTTAGTCAGATTTTAATATTATTAAGTATGGTTTTATAACTCAAATGAACTTGTTTTAATTAATTAAATATGATAACAAGAATAGTTTAACAAAAACGTCAAAATATTACTGTAAAATATTTTGTCGAAAATCAACATTTTGATTGATATAAGTTGAGCAAACATTTTGCAACTTGAGTAGTATTTTATAAACTCATTAACAAAAAAATAAACATCTCTCTTATATTAATTAAGAATTAATTAACTTAAATAACTATTTAAAGTTAAATAAAGCACAAAATGACAAAGTAAGTTTACTTTTGTAAAATCAAATCTCACACAAATCAAAGCTTGCATCTCTTCTTCATTAATGTTGGCCATCAAATCATGCATGGGAAAGGAGCATTTTATTTTTATAAATTTTGTTAATAAAAAGGAAAATGCAAAATCATTATATTATAGTACAAAATCAAATCCAACGATCCCTTTACTTCTTTTCCACTTCTTTTCCACATTAATGACAAGTTAAATCATGTCTTCAAAAGTGTGTTAAGGGGGACAAAAATTAATTTGATATAAAGGGTATTTTGGTCTTTTTGGTTAAGGGTAATAAGTCAATTTGTGTAACAAACTTGAACTATAAATAGACCACCATCCTTCCACTTTCTTTCACACATTTCCATATCTTCTTCTTCCTTTCTAAAAGCTTCTTTAATGGCTGCCATACCTTAGAAAAATAATGGAAAAATATTAGAAAAGAAGAAAGTAAAGAAAAATATAGTGTTCCACTTCAAAATCAAGTGCAAACCACCTCTTTTTCCACTTACAACTCATGGCCACGACCCCCAAGCCAAGGCCAAGCTCTTCCAACCTCCCCAAGCTAGGTCGTGTGCACCTCCCTTCTCCACAAGTCCAAGTTAATCACATTTAGAGGAAAGCAAGCAAGTTCGAGAACCTCGTATTTAGAAGAAAAAAAATCAAGGATGTGCTGCCGGAAACAAAAGAAAAGTCTATGAAAAAGATTGGTGGAGTGGAACTAATTATGGGTACTCAATGTTTATTTAAAGTTAAATCATCCTTATAACTACTTTAATATGTCCATTAAAACCCTTGAATAAATTATTCGAATGTTTGATAACTTGAATGTAAAATTGGTTGATTATATGATTGTTTATGTGGTTGACAACTTGTTTGATAAATAATAAGAGAAATGATTAAAATGAACCATAGTTAATTTAACAAGAATTTAAATCCATAGAAATATGTGTATGGAAATTATTTATCCTCTTAATAATTTCAAAATATCTAAAAACATTGAAAAAGATATTATAATCATATAGTATGAAATGAAATGAAAATAATGAGTTTGAAATGATAAAAATATTATTTTAAATAAGTTAAAATAGATTAAATATGGTTTGAAACAAAATTGAAGTGTTTCGGATAAGTTCCAATGCAATTCACAAAATTTTCAAAATTGAGCTCGTAGCGTAGAGGCAGTTCTTAAATTTCAATCCGTAACTTCAAATTAACGTAGGGAATGATTTGTAAGATAGATTTCACCGTAATAAAAATTCTTTGGCTCGTAATGATAATTTTTTTCAAACAAAGAAAGAAAATAAAGATTTCAATAAGTAGATTTTAAAATATGTCCAAAACAATTTTCTAAAAACATTGTGGTTTTGCAGTTTGAAATCCAAAAAGGGATTTCTTTAAAGATGATATTTTAAATGTTTTAAAAGTATAAAATAAACTTTAAAAATCTTTTAAAATGTTTTAAAAGAGATTTAAGTTTAAAAGATGGATTTTTAAATGAT
The DNA here is from genome assembly GCA_030765085.1 of Allium cepa. NCBI lineage: Eukaryota > Viridiplantae > Streptophyta > Magnoliopsida > Asparagales > Amaryllidaceae > Allium > Allium cepa. The sequence goes on along the minus strand of CM060929.1, from coordinate 381,454,908 downwards.
ATAAAAGTCGATTTGAAGAATATAGCTTTTAAAACATTATTTGCAACATTTTTCGCAATGCGTTTCGCGGCATTTTTAAATAACTTTTGAAATGTAGTTTTGAACTTAGCAATTTTTTCCTGAATCTTTTGTGAATGATTTTAAAAGAATAATTAAGTAGTTTAAAGATTATTTGGAAGTTTTAATAAGAGTTTGAATAAATGCTTAAGAGGAATTGTTTATACCACTTAAACAAAAAGTGAAGAATGTTGAATGTAATAACAAACTGAGTATGCTGAAATGACTAGTATATTTGTTCCATCTGTGAGATCTGAGAAGAGAAAACAAGATGTTTAACTAAGATTAGAAATGGAGCTACCATTACCCTAAACTTACATGGCCTATGTTTTCTCTTTTTAGGCGAGGGGTGGAACAGATCGAAAGGAAAGCCGAATGCTCTAAAAAGATTATATTAAGCATTCCAAAATTAAAGAAGACTAGCAATATTCAAAATTTAAGAAATCTCCAAAATGAATAAACTACAACTTGGATTGCATAGAGATAATCTTGTTATACTTGGTATTGAATTTCGAAGAGGGAACTCGTCCTATTTGTGGAATTTAAAAGGTGATCTCACCGTTATTCCGCCCATAGCACCTGTTGAATATGGAAATTGATGTTGAGTAAAATTAGAATTATTTCTATGATCTTATTTACTCAATAATATTTTCTAAGATTTAATGAATGATTTGGGAATATTTTTCCTAAGTAAAAGTTATAACCTGAATATAAGAAATCTTTGATTAAGATTAAAAGAATGATATAGAAAAGTTTTTCTAAGTAAAAGAGAAAATGGTTTGGAATTATTCTAGGATTTAAGAAAGGTTTAAATAAACCAAATGATTTAATAAATGAGGTTTAATGATTGCATATACTCTTAAAAAGAAAATTGAATAAATTGAAAAGAATATGTCTAGGAAAGATATTTGATTTAAATAAAAGATGAAGTAATTGATTGATTATTGATATCCATAGATGAACTTAATATATTTTAAAGCGATGATTGGATTAGAAGGAACCGGGATCGGATCTTATTAGTGAGATTCACACATGATAGAGGGTTCTCGCTTTGTAAATAGTGACGAAGCTTAAACTCTTACCACTACATGTCCCTGAGATCGAGTATCGAGGGGTTGGTTGGTAGTCAAGAGGCTTGCTGTAAAAGTAGATCTGAGGTACCACATGTAGTCACCACCATGTTGAAAAGCAGGAGTGCCTCCATGTTGAAAAGCAAAAGGTTAGCTGGATGGTTGAAAAGTCTACCGAGGCGGGTCCAGAAAACCTATTTATTACATTTGGTATAAGAGCTTAAGGTTAAGCGAGAACCTTGGCTTTGGTGGTGTAAAGATTCATCAAAGATAGAGTTACTGATAACCTAGATGAGTAACTCATTAGAGATAGGGTTAGTAGCACTCTAGAATGAGTTTGAGTGTATTATATATATATATGAGTGTGTATTTGTTATTTGATATAAAAATATTTTGTGTTGATTTATCGTTGAGCGGCTTATAAATTTTGGTTGATATGGAAAGTACAATTGTATTGATAGATGTTTCTAAACACTTAATAAGGCATATCGACTCACTGTTTTGAAAAGATTATATTTTACATATAAAGGAACGTCTTTCAAAAGATATAAAATTTTGTGTAGTTAGGGAAATTTATAAGATACTTTCCCTCAGGAAAGTCCCATGGATAAGTCTTAATTCGTCCAGTGATGATTAACATAATCTTCCAAGTATCAACCATATGTTGGCTTGGGCAAACAGAATTGAACAATGAAGGCAAGTTCAAATCCAAACAAGTTGAATTAAGTATTTGGATAAAAGATGTTTAAATAAAATGAAATGGAAATGTTATAAACAATTCTAATCTTGGAATATCACTTAGGGGTAGAATGGCTTATTATATGTCGAGTGATGAGTTTTGGATGACTCCAAAGCAAGCTCGAAGAGCAAGTGCACAAAATAAAGCAGGAGAAAAAGCAAACTAGGACCCTTTGCTGACATTGACTGTTACTATTGCGGTGAGAAAGGGCATTGTGCAGTTATGTGAAACAAATAGAAGGAAGAAGCAGAGGAGGGAAAACAAAAATTCTGATCGGTATAATATAATCTGTTTCAAGTGTAAAGAGAGATGACATTTTCTACATAAATGTCCTAAAACGAAGAAGAAACCAAGAACCAAAAAGAAGAAAATGGGCTACTACCGATGCAAGAACTTAAGACATGAAGTCAAAGATTGCCCCCAACGAACTTGTATTTGGCGCTTTCAAGGGAAACACTTAATGAAGGACAATCCAAGAATGAAAACGGTTAACTTAGGCCCCCAAGATAAAACACCGTCTACCTCAAAAGGAATGTAAGAATAGTATATAGTAGTCAAAGTACCTAACTAATGGTAGTGTGTGATGGGTTGTACTCCCTAGGGGAGTTATCTCTAAAAGTATGCAATGCCAGTTAAGGTTGGAAATGGATGTATCAATATGATGTTAATTAATAAACTTCCATTTGATTATCCTCTCGATGTATGTCTTCTATCTTATTATCTTCAATCAAATCTAATAAGATGTTCAGAAGTAAAAAGGTTCAAATGAATATCATAAAGAAATAGCGCAACAGAAAAAAAAAGTATTTAAAATATATTTATTTAAGAATATATCTTGAAAAGGTATATTTAAGATAAAGTGAAGGGTAAATTTAAAATATGTGGAAAATTTTAGCATACTCTTTAAAGGAAGTTTAAGGCAATAAAGGGAAGCTATTTAAACATGAGATAATTTTGGAGATAAATTTACGATAAGATGTATTAACAAAGAAAATTCAAAATAGCTTTGAAATAAAGTTTTAATGATGTATTCCAAATAAAAGATAACTGATTTCTTTGGAAAAGAAGATATAACTATTTTGCATAAATGTTTTGAAAGAAATAAATGTGTTATACTAAAAGATGGTTTCGAAGAAGAAAAATTGGAATGAAATGTTCGTTTCTAAAAGGAGAAATATTTGGAAAATTTTGAAATGTTTTCATAAAAGATTTTTGGAAGTTAAATAAGTAAGTATGAGATATGTAGATCATTTCTTCACACAATTGTGGTCTAAGATTCAAGTTCGGGATTTTGAGGTGTTTACACCAGTCCAAAAAAGGATTTATCGCTCGATTCTTGACGGCGAACATTAATTAGAGCTTATGGCTGGATACTTGAGTTTTCTATCATAGTTGAGAGCTATGCAGGGAAAGCAAATGCTTTTGAGCAGAAAGCCTGCTTAGAGTCTGCACTAGAGGATCGAGAGATCAACACAAGCTCGGAAGAAAAGTTGTGGATTCGAATAGAAGATCGATTAGGATATTTCATACAAATAATTTATATATATCATACGGAATTATATTTGTAAAATAAGTTTTGGGCAGACGCTTTTGAATTTTAGGCTCGGGGTAATTTCGATGACGAAATTCTTTTAAGGGGGAAGTATGTAACGACCCGTAATTTTACCACTTTGTTAATTGGATATTTAGTTGATTTCAAATATTCAAATATAGAATTTTTATACTTAAATTATCATATTTCATGTGATAAATAAGAATGGAAAATTATTTCTAGAAGTGAATTTAGATTTGGAACTTTTATCGCAAAATTTACAAAAGCCGGATTTCAATAAAATTTAATATACATTTGAAAATTTGTTGTAAGTGGTAAATAAATCTTTTTAATAGTTGAATAATGATATGATAAAATAGAAATTTGATTTATAATGATTTTATAAATATATAAACTTATTTTATAAAAATTGACAAATTTTGTCGCACGTTAACAAATCAACGTCGTATTTTTTTCAGTTAGATTTTAATATTATTAAATATGGTTTCATAACTCAAATGAACTTGTTTTAATTAATTAAATATGATAACAAGAATAGTTTAACAAAAATGTCAAAATATGACCGTAAAATATTTTGTCGAAAATCAACGTTTTGATCGATATAAGTTGTGCAAACGTTTTGCAACTTGAATAGTATTTTATAAGCACATTAACAAAAATAATAAACATTTCTCTTATATTAATCAATGATAAATTAACTTAAGTATTTATTTAAAGTTAAATAAAGCACAAAATGACAAAGTAAGTTTACTTTTGCAAAATCAAATCAAATCTCACACAAATCAAAGCATACATCTCTTCTTCATCAATGCTAATGTATTTAGCCATCAAATCATGCATGGAAAATGATATTTTTATTTTTATAAATTTTGCTAATAAAAGAAAAATGCAAAATCGTTACATTTTGGTACAAAATCAAATCCATCCATTCCTTCACTTTTTTTTCACTTCTTTTCCACATTAATGACAAGTTAAATCATGCCAAGTGTGTCAAGGGAGATAAAAATTGATTTGATATAAAGTGATATTTTGGTCTTTTTGGTTTAAGGGTAGTAAGGTAATTTTTGTAGCAAATTTAAATATAAATAGACCGCCAACCTTTCACTTTCTTTCACACATTTCTACATCTTCTCCTTCTTTCTCAAGCTTTCTAAAAGCTTCTTTAATGGCTTCCATGCCCTAGGAAAATAATGGAAAATTATTTAAAAAAAAGAAAGTAAAGAAAATATAGTATTCCACTTCAAAATCAAGTGCAAACCACATTTTTTCCACCTACAACTCACAGCCACAACCCCCAAGTCAAGGCCGAGCTCCTCCAACCTCCCCAAGCTAGGCCATGTGCACCTCCCTTCTCCACGAGTCCAAGACGAGCCCATTTAGAGGAAAGAAAGCAAGTTTAGAAACCTCGAAGCTAAAAAAACGAAGGAAGTGCTGCCGGAATCAAAAGGAAAGTCTAGGAAAATGATTGGTGGAGTGGAACTAATTGTGAGTACTCAATGTTTATTTCAAGTTAAATCATTTTTTATAACTAATTTAATATGTTCATTAAAACCCGTGAATAAATTATTTGAATGTTTGATAACTTGGATGCAAAATTGGTTGATTATATGATTGTATATGTGGTTGATAACTTGTTTGATAAATGATAAGAGAAATAATTAAAAATTAACCATATTTAATTTAATAAGAATTTAAATCCATGGAAATATGTGTATGAAAATTATTAATTCTCTTAATAATTTCAAAATATCTAAAAGATTGAAAATGATATTATAATAATATAATATGAAACGAAATGAAAAAACGAGTTTGAAATGATGAAAATATTGTTTTAAATAAGTTAAAATAGTTTAAATGTGGTTTGAACAAACTTGAAGTGCTTCGGACAAGTTCCGATGCAATTCACAAAATTGGTCAAAATCGAGCTCGTCGCGTAGCGGTAGTTCATAAATTTCGATCGTAACTTCAAATTAACGTAAAGAATGATTTGAAAGTCGGATTTCATCAAAATATAAATTCTTTAGTTCACAATGATAATAGTTTTCAAATGAAGAAAGAAAATCAAAATTTCATTAAGTAGATTTTAAAATATGTCCAAAAAAAATTTCTAAAAACTTCGTGGTTTTGCAGTTCGGAACTCAAAAGTGATTTCTTTAAGAATGATATTATAAATGTTTTAAAAATATGAAATAAATTCTAATTTTTTTAAATGTTTTAAAAGATAATTAAGTTGAAAAGATGGATTTCTAAATGATATAAAAGTCATTTTGAAGAATGTAGCTTTTAAAACACTATTTGCAATATTTCTCACAACGCGTTTCGCAGTAGTTTTAAATAACTTTTGAAATGTAGTTTTAAACTTAACAATTCTTTCCTAAATCTATTTTGATGATATTAAAATAATAACTAAGTAATTTAAAGATAATTTGGAAGTTTTAATAGGAATTTGAATAAATGGTTAAGAGGAATTGTTTGTACCATTTAAACAAAAAGTGAAAAATATTGAATGTAATAACAAACTGAGTATGCGAAAATGACTAGTACATTTGTCCCGCTTATGAGATCAAGAAAGATAAAACAATATGTTTAACTAAGGTTAAGAATGGTGCAACCAATGCCCTAAACTTACCTGACCTATGTTTTCTCTTTTTAGTCCATCGGTGGAACAGATCGAAAGGAAAGTGCGGATGGTCTAAAAAAGATAATATTAAATTTTCCAAAATTAAAGAAGACTAGTATTATCCAAAATTGAAGCAATCTCCAAAATGAATAAACTACAACTTGGATTTCATAGAGATAATCTTCTTATACTCGGTATTAAATTCCGAAGAGGGAACTCGTCCTATTCATGGAATTTAAAAGGTGATATTACCGTTATTCCGTCAATAGCACTTATTGAATATGGAAATTGATGTTGAGTAAAATTAGAATGATTTCTATGATCCTATTACTCAATAATGTTTGCTAAGATTTAATGAATGGTTTAGGAACATTTTCCCCAAGTTAAAAGTTATAACTTGAATATAAGAAATTTTTGATTAAGCTTAAAAGAATGATTTGGAAAACATTTACTAAGTAAAAGAGAAAATGATTTGGAATTATTCCAGAATTTAAGAAAGGTTTAAATAAACTAAATGATTTAATAGATGAGGCTTAATGAATCCATATACTCTTGATAAGAAAATGCAATAAATTGAAAAGAATATAATAAAGATATTTGATTTAAATAAAAGATGAAATAATTGATTAATGATTGATATCCACATATGAACTTAACATCTTTTAAAGCGATGATTGGATTCACAAGAACTGGGTAGAATTTGGATGATCTCTATTCGAAAACCACTTTGAGCCAATGTATACGTTTGAAAATGAAGACATGTTGAAGATGATGATTATTGAAGATCGAGGATCCTCATAGCGTGAGATTGCTTTTTGACATGCTCTGTGCCGCCCCCATTATAGAGTTATTTATAGCAGTGGTCTCCTCATTTTGGAGATTTTTTTGGATTGCAAAGGCTTCTCGCTTAACAATGGCCGAGGAAAGTGCCTTCGTTTTCGTTTTGTCCCCGAACGAACTTGTATGGATGTTTGTTTTACATTGTATTCTAAATCACATTTGAGTGGTTTCTATATAAGTATATCAGTTGGTGGCGGGGAAGGAAACTTCTTTTAGCTTAACACCCTTTTCTAAAACATACGAGCTTAGAAAGTTGTACTTTTTCAGAAATCGGTCATGTGACGTGGAATGACAATGTGGCATTCAAAGTAGAACCTGTTATGATCAAAGCGTGGTTTTGTATGAAAAGCGTGGCTTTGAAGAAATTGAGCGTATCCCCACATCCCGGAAGATGATATAGAATACTATATGGTCTGACAGACACAAATTCGAGATAAGTAAGTATGTATGGTGGAGTCCAATACGTTGGGCCCTTTGGGGGAAAACATCCCTCAAGGCATTTATTGCCCCCATTTTGATATGGTGGTTAGCTTGATAAAAGAAGGGAACTACCAGTTATCAGGAGTAGTATAGCAAGTAAAGTTCCAAATAGCTTGCTTGAGAAAAGTGATTAAGGCACCACGGGGACTATGTTTGTTATGCGTGGATCGGAGAAAAAGGCCACTAGTTCCCTATCATGTTGGAAATCCAATCCCAATACGAGATTTACGGTTTTGATTGTAGTCCCAAAATAGCTATAATGCTTTGCAAACATTCCGGCTACCCCTTTTTGTATCATATATTTCATTCGGTATATTTCGTTGACCTAGTCCGGATATATTTCCTTGGACTTAGTCTGGATATTGATATCTTATTTGAATAAGTTTGTTTGAAAGGTGTTTTTAAAAGAATGTCATTAAAGATAATATCAAATGATTTAATATAAAGTGCTTTGGTTAACATAAGGTAAAAACTCATCCGTGTTTACGTGTGGGCGTGGTTTTATGAGATATCATTCTTTTCAAAGGTTTTGATAACCGTCATTATCTATACATTTAAAATTTCGAGTATCTCATGCTGGTTTATCAAGCCTGATCCGGGTATTTTTAATACTCGGATCAGATCCGAGTAGTTTCAGGTTTAGTTGAAGATGATTGAAGTTTCCAAAGTAGAGCTAGGGATCTTCATCAACGTATGGACGTATTCTATTTTTCGTTGCATCTATTACATTTGTTTTGTTGTTTTCAGCATTTGTAAGGACGGAGGTTTATAACCATCCAAGATGAACCTAGGTAAGACTCCGATATTGTATCTTTGAATTTTCCACTGTAAATATTATTATTGAAATAATATATGTTATTCCATTCGTATGAAATTCTATTCTTTCCTTATTTTCGTTCTACCCTTAATGATCCATCTTTTCGTACAATTTTGAGTTAGTTTATTATCGATTTAAAGGGTAGGGGAAAACGGGCCATTACACCGAGGATGTAGTAGAAGTAGTGCCTTCGGTTTGTTCAATTTCAGAATAACTTGTATGGATGAATGCTAGTATTGCATTGTTGCCTGTAAGGCAATGTTAGCATTTCACGTGTGATTGCTTTAAAAGGTAAAACCAGCCTCAGACCTCACAACTGGTAATGATTAAAGTAAGGATACGTCGTAGGGCTATGTAGATCGCTCCCATTAGGGTATGATCATCACTTGTATCTAGACCGACATTTATTTATGGATTATGTACGTTTGTGGGCACAAAAACGGTTAGTCAAGGACAATCGGGGGGTGATCATATTCGGTATTATCCAGAAACGGGTAGGTCCGTTCTAAGTAGCAGAGGTGCAAATTAATGCAGTCATGATACATTTTCTCAATAGGTGTACTACACGGTAGGTAGACCCTTACCTTGTCATGTATGGAATCCATTCTCCAATAAGCACCTTTCGAATTTAGTTGTACATCAATTATGCTGGAATTCAATTAACGTAACAATTTCGGCTAAGATTCAATATTTATTTTAAACCCTAGACATTGTTATAATATCAAAAGATTTCCTAAAAATGATTTTTTTTATCGTACGATAAAAACTCATCTGTTTTTATGTGCAGTGTAGTCTTACGAGATACCTTTATTTTGAAAGGTTTTATAACATTGAAATCCATTTGAGGTGTGTTTCTCACACTAGTTTACCAGACTGATCCGGTCGTTATTTTTCTTATAATGCTCGGGTCAAACCGAGCATATTTCCAGATTTAGCTTTGGATGCTTTGGAGCTTCAGGAGATGATCTGGATGCCTTCAAGACATACCATGTATATTTTATTTCCCGTCACATTGGTTGTTTTATATTTATCAGCATTTGTGAGGACAGGTCGTTAAAACTGTCTAGGATGATGATTAGTTAGTTAACTCTGATTGACATATGCATATTACAGTTTTATTTTATAAAAATCTATTGTATATTATGTATTACTCATTACGATGTGATGTGAGATTCTGTTCTGTCTTTTTTTTTACGACAATCCATCCTTTCAGCACTTGAATGTTCAGTAGTGAATACCGTGAATGTATTAGTGTCAACTTTTGAGGATCGAAAAGAGGAGTCAGTATAATATACAACATCTAATCAAAGTTAACGATTCACAGAATATATAGGAAGAGTTGTAAATTTCATTATATACATACATACATACATACATGCATGCATACATACATACATACATACATATGTATGTATGTATATATAAGCCTACAACTCCAAAACTTACACTCAAGCGCAAACTTACATTTAGGCATACAAGGAACAGATTCACAATGATATAAATCTAATATCACAAAAAAAATATTTAATTTTTCACTCACCTCTAAGCTTCCAAATCTTTAGATCTAAATCTGTTATTTTTGATTGGCTCTCTTTCTTTCTACCAAAATATGTATCAAGTATATAAACATATTTATTAGAATTATAGATCCAAGAAGAGATTTGAATTAAATGCATATTTTGATTTATATTTACAATTTACCTTGGTTTTGATTGTTCGATTAAACCATATTCTTCTTCTCTATTGTTTCCTGCTATTCTCAACTTACATGTATGTGTGTATTAGTTTACATAACTTTTAGAATGTGTGGAGAATAGAAAATGGCATAGCTTCGCTGTTGATTTAGAAAATATGAGTACAAAAGTGAGGAGTTGGGTCTGTATTTATATAGATTTAGATCAATTTCATTCGTTAGATTAGACTATATTAAATCGGGGGCATCCGACCTAGGTTCAATATCAACTGCCAGTCGATAACCGTTCGACCGCTCTACTCTCACCGGTCGACCTAGCCCAATAAAGGTGTTGACCGGTCGTTGTTTATTTTAACTTTTGATTTTCATTCGCTTTATTTCCTAATTAAATCAATTCAATTTGATCTGATTAAAGTTAATGTTACATAGTCATTAAGTATTCGTTTAACGTTAATTAATAATTTGTATTTCTTTAGTACATATATAATTATTTCTGAACCAAAATCTTCATACGTTAATAACTTTTTCGTTTGAACTCCGATTGTAAAACTTTATATATGATAATTGATCAGAAAATCTCCACGATCACAACTGTGCAAGTTTCGTAGCCAAATTATAACATTTGAGAAAATCTCATTTTTGGGGTAAAGTAATTATTTATTAATTTCTTTTCATCTACCGTTAATTTAAGGGGTGCTCCATTATTTCTTAGAGATTTGAATTCAAGTGTGCTTAATGCACCATATTTTGTACTTCATATAATCTACTTTTTGTTTTATCCCTATTTATTTTAATGCCTACTTCATATTGTCGAATTTAAAAAAATATTTTATCCAACTAAGTCGATGTTGTACTTTCGATCAACAATCGGCTGAAAAAATTGTTTTTGGTGTTATATTATTGTAGTTGTTTTAATTTCTAGATCAACTAGTTATATATTGCATGTTTTTAAATAACCTTTTCCGAACAAAAATAGAAACATTACTTAGCACGACTCTTAAATTAAGTGATGCTAAGTGGATCGCAATTTGCTCTTCCTATTGGATGTAAATTTTAATAAAAAATTTGTACTTGCTAATAGCATCTCTTCTAGCATTTAACTCCGTTGAAAACCGCCGTGTAACAGCAAATCACCACAGGTATAATTCTTTTACTACCTAAAATCTACGGTATTTTACAATCATATATTTTCACCCTAGATGGTACAAAAATGGTGATGATACATTATGGCATATGTTTAACATGGTAGCACTTGCTATTTTGATGTCAAGAAATAGAATATAAGATGATTGTGGTATTAGAAATTTTTGGTTCTATCCCCTAGTATGTAAAAAAATGAGTATTTTGTTTAAAGTAACTATATTTATTGTTAAATAGAAAGAAAAAAAAAAAAAAAAAAAAGTGAAATGTAGGAAACTCATGTCAGCCTAAATTAATTATGGAGGTTTTCTAAATCTAGGGACTCCTGTTTCCAAACTCATCTTGTCCGCTAATATTTTTATTTTACTGTCTTTCTATTTTTTTATTTTTTATTTTAATTTTTCCTCTGAATGATCTTCAATATACATAAACGAAGAGAAGAAACTTCATGATTTTATCTCATTAATCTTCAGTGCAGATAAAGCAGAAAGAGAAATGGGTTGCAAGCCATCAAAAGAGTCTCAAGTAGCAACGGGAAACACGGTGCATGCCACCCCACATCTTCAGAAAAAGAAATCAAATGCCTCCAAAAATTTAAAAACCAAAGAAATCAGCAGCACGATAACCCCATTACCCACTGGCAACGCCAATTCTGGGACGACGACAAATGACGCGAATGTCAAGACTATAGAAGACGAAGATGATAATAAGAAGAAAGTAGAAGAGGAGGTAAGAGAAGAAAAGGAATTTGAAAGAGAAAGGGTCGAAGAGATTAGAAACGTTAGTGTCATGGATGTGCAAGAAACCAATAACAAGGAAGAGGAATCGAAAGAAAGAAGGAACGTTATTGCTCCGGATTCACCGGATCTATTTTTCTCAACAAGGAAGGAGGTGGTGCCGGTAGAAATTTTGACGGTGCCTTTACTAAAAAATTCGGAGGCAGATAGTATGCCAGAGAATGATGTTTCGGTTGAAAAGTTCAAAGTGGACCATCAGGAGATGAAAGAAGAAAAAGAAGGTAAGTAATGATTCAATACACTGAAAAATTATTTGGTTAATTTTGTGCTGCATTCTGAACTAACCCCAGTGGAATCATGTAAAAATCCAACATCGCCAGCAATAAGATGGGTGCCACTTGTGCATTCTGGACTATATGCAGCCATCAATTCATCTTCTAATGCCACTTAAAGAAACACTAAAAAGGTTATAAAAAAACCACTTTAAACACTCTCATCACTGTTGATAATCAAAAAGATTTACATTTTTTACAGACTTTAAAGAGAATCTGATTTAGAAAGTGATTTCAAATGAAATATCTAACATTATAGTACATTAAGGTTCAAAAATTACCAAATTAGCCACAACTTTCTAATCGAATTTCGAATTTATAGAAATTAGTAGACAAAAAGGGTTGAAGTTGATGAGATTTGAATTTAGAATTGTTGTCTACGACTATATTCTCTAAAAGATGAAAGAATAAATGCTTGACTTTTAAATAAAATATGAAGACAATGACGGGTGTGTTTACAAGGGTGAAAGAAGTATTTTACAAAACATCAGTGGGTGAGAAGAGAGACGTGTGAGAGAAGGAGAAAGGTGGGTATACATAGAAGCACCTAAGATAATTTAGTCAGTTTATAGCATAGCTTTATAGTTCAGCCTGTATAGATTGCATAAATGAGGGTGTGATAATGTCTTTTTATTCATTAATGTACAAGTAGACACCACTTTAATTATGAATTCAATACCAAATTAAGAAACCAATAAGGAAGTCTTCCTCAGAAGTCACCGCAGTGTGCGTTCAACATTTAACTTGCATATTTTAGTGGGCGTTCGTTTTGTCGTTCAAAATATGTTTGCTTTTATCAATTTATAAGAGCATTTATGAGTGGCGCGTGTGCACCTGAATGAGGTACATTCACGTGTGCACCTGAATGAGGTGCGTGTACATTACATGACGTCCAAGATTGAAAACATAGAATAAAAGGTTTATATGGCTCTCCAAAGCTGGGTAGAACTATATGGGATCCAAATCCTCTGCTCTGCAATTTTGCAAAGCAGGGTACTCTGCGAATAGGAGACCGTTGGATCAAGTGTACTCTGCGAATAGGAGATCGTTGGATCTGTGATCCAACGGCTCCCTAAATTCCCGTGCACTCTAACAGTTAAAATGCACTGATGCAGCTAAAATGCACCAAAATTCAAAGAGCAGTTAGATTTGTGATCATGCCCAGTTTATTTGTTTAATAACTTGTGATATGTTTTGGCTTCATTGTAGGATTATTGTATTTTCCTATCGTTTGAATATTAAGTGCTTATGAAAAAAATGAATCACCATAAATAAAACAGCTAACATTCAAACATATAACTAAAAATAGTTCTTGGAAAGTAAGGACTATGCTCCAATAGATCCATCGACATGGTTGTGGTATTCTCCGATCATTTTATCCACACTTCTATATGTTGATTGGATCGAGCTTTGTATAGTCACAAGTTAACAGTGTCATTATTGAAGCTTCTTATTGTAAACGCAACTTCTCTCTTTTGACTTTCATTTTCTCGTCATGACGAAGTTTTTGTTCATTTTTGTAATCAATTATCTTATGTCTCCTGCATTCTTTCTCTACTTTCCCCTCCGCCCATTTTTTTGTACTCATCTTTTGTTTGCTCCGTTTATTTTGTTTCTTGTTGAATAAACGATGTTCAGTTCACAATACTGCATACTTGGGAGCTATAGTTGATGATATTATTCAATCGTCGCTTCCTTGACACCCTTCTAACATTACTTGAGAAGAATGGAATCTTATTGTGTGAGTCGTAATCTCCAAGACTTGAGTCAGTGTTTATGTTACTTAGCACAAAACGCAAAATTGTGTGCTCCTTGTTATGCTCCGTTTATTCTTTCGTACAGAGGTAGTTGTAGAGGTGTAAAAGGTCAAACGCAACACTCTTATTATCAGTCGGGTAGGCTTCATGGGTTTGGCTAAGCTGTAAAGTATGAATGTTCATCATTGATTGAATAAAGAGTGTAAAAGGCTAATGGAGAAAGGAAAGACCATTAGCAAATCGGAATTGCTTGCTCCACTTTCTCATCCCCTCTGCAATGAAGATTGGGTTTCATTTCATTTCTGGCAAGTGGTTTTAACTTTTGCCATTATTTTTTCAACGAATCAATGGATTTTTGGAGGTTATTAGGTTGACACATGATGAATAAGTTTCAAATAGTTTCCCAGAAATCAAACACTTTGGGACGTACCTGTGTGTGAATCCTTTGAGCACTCTACTTAACAATGAGCTAGCTCTACTTGCTCATCGTTTGTCCATCTTCTTTGATCCTTCCTTTTGGATTTTCCATCGCTGCGTTTAAAATTGTTGCATCATTGATGTTTATTCCTCCTGTATTAGTCCATCCTCTCCTACTATTGATGTTTGAGTAGTGTATCCTGCTCATACGTTAACTTGTTCAATGTGCCCCCCTGAATTATTAAACGGAAGTTGATCAAGACCATCATTCGTGGAGTCAAATTGACTATCCTTTCTACTTATGTTTGAGGTGTGGTTATAGTTAACTTGGGGTCGATAACTGAAATTTAGACATTGGTGAATTTGATTGAAATTTGGGTTTTGTTGAAAAGGTCGACCTGGATAGAATTTCATGTTACGTTGTTGAGAATATTGTTGCGTTCGTGATTGAGATTGTTGTCAAAAAGTTGTTGAGAAGCATGTTGAAATTGTGGTTGAGATGGAGAATATTGTTGGTAGTGTTGTTGTAATTGCCGCATTGGAGGGGCATTATCGTTGTAATCGGAATTACAATTACTTATGGTTGAAAGGTAGGGCAAGAAGAGGTTGCGATTTGTTTTCATTTTTAGGTTTTTTGACATCATGGTTTTCTTCTTAATGCATTTATATTGAATAGTAGAGAGAACGAGAAGTTTTTTGTGTAAAAAACTAAAAATATTGATGATATATGGTGTTAATATGGATAGTGTGCTGCTATTGGCATTAAGATTTGTGTTTGTGGCCATCATGGTTGGCGGTCAACCGCCGTGCATGCCCTGCTGGCCCCGGCGGTTGTTCGTCGGCCACAATATTAAAAAAACAATCGGTAGCCGCATGTACAATCCTGAGTGCCTTAGTTGTACACTAGATATAGAAGAATAATAGAACATAAAGCAAGCAACAGTATATATTTAAACCGTTGCTCTTATCTGACATGTTAAATGCCATCCGGCATGTTAAATGCCAGATAAGTAGGCAATAGTATTAACTTATATTGCTTATCCGACGATTTAAATGATGGATAAACTATCAGGTATTTAAATGCCAAGTAAGCGACCTCCAAGGTCGCTAAAGCAATCCACATGGGTTTTGAGTTTCTCAGGGTGGATAAGGCATTGTTATTGGAAGAAGTGAGGAAAGAATCGTATGACTTTTAGAAAACCATATAAATTGGCTAATTGTTTCTGCTATTGAAGGTGGTTACTGTTTGTGTTAATGTTAAATGTTATAAGTAATGTTAGGGGTTCTTGTTTGGCTGTTGGTAAATGCTGGAGCAACTCCAATGCATGCATCAAATTGTATAACTACCACTTTGATCTTCTAAACTCAAATTTAAGTGGTCCAATCCTCTTCTAAACTCAAATTTAAGTGGTCCAATCCAAACATCAAATAAGGATGAAAATTTGATTCTCCAGGATTTTTGATACAAATTTGATGTTTAACAAGAAAATTTTGGTGTTTAAAAATTGTTTTTTGAGCCAATTTGAATGGATTCTGAAAGGAAAATTAAAATGTTTACTTATCTGATTATTTGGATTGGAACAAACAAATGATTGTGAAATTTAAATGGATTAATAGAAGTAGTTTAAAAATAACCAAATAAATATTCTGATATTTTGTATTGGAGTTGCGCTTAAGTGCAATACGATGACACATTTGACAATTTTATGCCCATGTGCTATCATCCTTAAATTGAAGTCAAACAATATGAACAAAGTCTCCTTTAACTTGAGATTTCTCTCTATTTTAATTTCTAAGATTTTTTTTCTATTTATTTAACACCATTTTTAGTAAAGTGGATTTATTTGTTTCCTATGTTTTTCGATTTACAAATTTGGCTTGCTTAATTTAGTCTAATTATTCAAAATTTGTTTATAAATGTATATTAAATTGTCTGTTTTAATTTATTTTAGGTTTTATGTAACGACCCGCTATTTTGGACTATTCGCATCCGCACATGTCGGACTTGAATAATTTAAAATACCCAATTGTTAATTTAAATTTGGCAAAACTCAGATATACAGTAAATAAATAATCACAGAATCTCAGTCACAGAGTAAAAATATACAGCGGAAGTAAAAGAGATAGTAGTTCATGAAACTACTATATAAATATATAAGATACATCAGAGTTTACAACAGAAGAGAAATACGATACATCAAGTACAAATCAGAGTACATCACTGGATTCATCGAATACTGAAAGCAGAATAGATGGCTGGATCTCCAAGCGAAGCTCCAACTCCAAAGGTGAACCTCGAAAGCTGGTACTCTCAGTCTGACCCGAGCGTAAAGCAAAACACAAAACACTCGAGTCAGGATTAATATTCTCATATCAATAAATCCAACTCAAGTGAAAAAAACAATCGAAATACAAGTAACTCAAAGGATGTTGGAATCACCATCCTCTAAGGATCGTTAAACTATCTACTATGCAGTAATATACGCTAAATAGATAATGTCTATCATTAATATAAATATCAAAATAGTGTTAAGGCGTTACCATTATCCCCCTTAACATATTTTCATATAATGTCATAGTCTATACAGCACTGTAAACTCCACCGTAAACTAGTGGGATATCAGGGAGTACTCCATAGGTATAACACAAAACAAATTCGTAGTAGTCGCGTATATAGGGATACAAGTATGACAAGGCACATGAGGCAATACCAAAGGTAGTGAAACTACCGTTTGCCTGATCCGGACTGGTGAGAACGCATCGCCGCAGCGATCGCAACACCGCGAAACAACACTCCTGAAAGTACGAGGGTGCACCAATCAATCACAAGTAATGAGTAGTAGTTACGAAAAAGTGTGTTCGCTCGAGGTGGCTAACCCCATTTGGTCCGGCACGACTCCTGATTTTAGTCATTTCCAATTTGACACAAGTGTCAAGGCTATCCATTATCGTTTACTTTCTTCAGTCATCGCGTACGTCATTCCAACCACTTCATTCTGGATCATCACTCCGCGTATAGTTATTAAAGTGGTTTTCGGTTTAGACAGAGAATATGTCCATAACCGATTCCGGTTTCTTCAATAACTTCCGTAATTATTACACCGATTGGTCGTTTAATATATTTTAAATCAAATCAAATTCAATTTCAATTTCAATTCGTAAATCAACATTTCGTTTGTCCTTCTAAATCAACTTCCAAAATTTACGTTTCCAAACTTCCAAATTTCCATTCAAAATCTTATATTTCGATTTCAACTTTTATTTAAATAATTCAAATATCGACTCAAGTTCGTATATAAGTTTCATTCCGAAATCATTTAAATGGTTTAAATTTTTATTCAAATCAATTTTAATTCATTTATCGATTTCATTCAATATTCATTAAGTGGATTTGTCAATCAAAATCACTTCTATTTAAATTCCAATTCATTTAAATCGATTACTTACGTTGCACTTCATTATATCAAGACTTCAAATTGAAATAAATTAAATTCGCCAAATCAATTCTTTAAATTACAAGTCTTACGTTAATTCCAATAAATCTCATTCATTTCAATAAATCACATTTTATTTCTTGTTAAAGAAATTCAAATTTTTACTTATTTATTGACTTTGTTACAAATTTCAAACTCAATTTATAAAGAACTAAATTTCACATAATCGAGAAGTTTCAATTTCACTTATTAACTTACTTAAATAATTTTTTCAAAACTTTAATAATAAAGAAACTCAATTTCATTTATTAACGAAGTTCAAATCCACTTATTCAAAAGTTCAATTTCTCTTATCAAAGAATTCAATTTTTATTCAATTATCAAATAATTAAATCTCATTCAATTATTAAATAATTTCAATCTTAATTATTAATAATTTCAAAATTTAAGAATTACAAACTTGATTATAAATTCAAACCTAATTATTAAATCATTTCCACTTAATTATGAATTCAAACTTAATTACCAAATCATTTCAACTTAATTATAAATTCAACTTAATAATTTCAAACTTAATTATAATTTCAAATTTAATTATTAAATGATTTCAAACTTAATAATTTCAAACTTAATTATTATTCATTCCAATTTATTTATTAACAATTCCAAATTTAATTATTAAATAATTAAATTTCAAACAACGTTCTTTCATCAATTACTACGTTAAAATTTGTTTCAGATTTCAATCTTTACATTTTCCTTCCAAAAATGCAAATTCCAACTTCATTTCAAAACTTATTCTTTGCTCGAATAAAATCATTATTTTATTTTAAATCAGTTTATTGACCAATCGGATTTTTATTTAATTCTCTATCCTAGGTCAAATTCATTTGGGTATATATCATTTCAACCCGATTCCAATTCCAATTCAAAAATCAAAGCATAATACAGGGAACTTGCAGTGTGATAGCTGGGATAGTGTCAAAGTAAATAAACAAGCAATAACAACAATCAACAACAGTTTAATAATTAATTCAATTAATCCTGAAATAATCGTATTAATTCACATTATGGTTTGTGCGAATTAAAATAATTATTTCTAGAATCTACACTATCATTTCATGTAGATTAAAGATCATTAAATTACGGTTTATACGGTTCTTCAATTGATATCTATTATTCAATTTCATATTATATCAATTTAAACAACGTACATTCGATGGTTCAAAGTGTAATTAACTCTACTTCTACGTGTCAAGTAATTAAACATATAAGGGGTCATATTATACAAATTTAATTAATCAGATTCAACACATATATCGATTCAAGTTTTTAACTATACTACGTCAAATTCAATTGCATATTATTTATCACTTTATACATTAACGATTTAACATCCAATGTAAACATCAAACAATCAATCAATTATCAAACAAACCGGATTATCATTTCATATATAACAGATAACAGTGTCATATGTCATAGGTGAACTGGTACAGGTAAATATCATATATAACAGAGTAAACAACTAATAGCAGCATATTTCAATTGTCGTTTCAATTGAAATCAAATTTAATAAATAAAAGAATATTAATCGTGAGTGATTGCTCACCTTTTGAGGCTAGATAGATTCGACAAAGAAATGAGCTACGAATCCAGGCACGAAATCATAACAAAGCAAGATTTGAACTCGAATCGACAACGAAGCTGATAAAGAGAAATTTGATGGAGATGAATTAGAATCATCCAAATATAACTAAACAAAAATGGATACTATATTCATATATCTATTCTCTAAAATAACATAAAATTTTAGACTCATATTTTAAAATAATATATTCCTAAAGAAAAATTCAATCGTCAATTTATTTATAATATCAATGCAAACAATTTTATAATATTCAAATACTTATACTCTTTTAAACACTTTCTGTATATAAAATATACCAACAAACTTTTATACTAAACTTGTACATTTACTACTGTCTATTTATAACCAGCCTTTATAATACAACCTATGTAAGTAATAATATAGCTTAATAACTATACATATCCAACTTATATACTGTACAATATGGAAGCACAGCTAGTACCTATAATATACGACAAAAACAATTTTAAACACCTAACATATAATATACAACAGGCTACACGCAGACCTAAATGTGAATGCATAAATCTTATACAACCTATATTTACATAAATGCATACCTTAATAGGCAACTGTTATATCATAAAACACAATAGTATATATGCTTTTTACAAAAATCTGTTTGAATACAAAGTCGATATTATAAACTCAAATATAAAAAATAAAAATAAAAACTGATACACAATTTATATATGCAAAAACTAACCTTTATATTACACGCATATATTCAAACAAAAACCGAGTTTATGACTAACGTATAAAGCTAACATGTATAAAGCTAACATGTGATGACAGCCTCTTAATAACTGTCACAAGAGTATAAATGCATAACTCACCCAAAAAAAAATGCAAGAGTTCGAGTTGGTAGACGGTGAGTGGTGAACAAGCAAGGACAGGGCAAGGCATGGAGGTGGAAGCACGAACGCCAGGCGAGGTTCGGCTGGGAGGTTTTTTTTTTTTTTTGGGTGAAAGTTGTTGTGCGTGGTGTTTTGCTAGAGCGAGATGAGTGGGCGCCGAGGCTAGTGGAACGACGGGGCCGTTTGCCGCTTGCGAAGGTGAGATGGAGGGTGGCTTTACGGGGAGGAAATGACACAGGCGGAGGAGGTGATTGGGAGTAGGAGGGACATGAGTTTGTTGGCGAGGTGGAGGAACGGTCCACGTAGGCTCGGTGATGGGTCATTGCCGAGTGGGCATGGGTTCGGCTCTTGGGTTGTACGCAAGAACGTAGGAAGCTTAAGATAGAGGGAGAGAGGGTGATGTGGTTTCTGGAGGGTGAAGATTGAGAGGGAGGAAGAGAGATAACGTGCATGTTGCATGGTAAAGAAAGGTGTAAATAAGTTTAGGAAATGAGTATGGAACTTAATTATGAACAAAATTAAAATGAAAGATGTGACGCCCCACCTCTATACCCACGCTAGCCAAGAACACTACGGAGTAGTGCTGTCAACTAACGCGGAGAATAAGGCTGTTGAGGAGCGACCAACCATGTAATTGCTTATCACAAGGTGGCTTTAAATAATCTTCGGAAACAAACATAGAAATAAGCATAACACAAATCAGTCACAGGCATCCATATCACAAGGGCGGAAGAAGATATGAATATATAACTAACACATGAAAGTGTACATCAGAGTAGTGGTCAAAAAGATCCACAATAATACAAAAGAATAGCAACATGTGCTATACAATAGAATACAACTATGAGTCTATATCTCAAGTGTATACAACAAAAACTGCTAATCTAAATAGTTAGCCAAAAGTCAGAGTAGCAAATCCCTGAGAAGAAGTCAAGCAGAAGCACCTGTAACATCTCGGTCTGACCCGAGTATTATTTAAGAAAATAATAAACGGATCAGTCTAGCTATAAATATCAGATGACATGATATAAATTAAAGGATATGGCATAAACATAAAATATCCATACTGACATACTACTATAAGTATGCAAATGATGATCAACAGAAGATCAATCAAAAAGAGATAAATCGACATCACAAGAATCTTCTCAAAGATCCAAAGAGGGCATCATACCCTAAACTTGTACTCATAACAAGTCAATGACATAAATTCCAGAAATCAACACCAGAAATCCAGAAATCACAGAAAAAGGGAAAGAGGCCTATCACATGACGGTCCGAAGACCATGGGGAGCTACCCCACATGTGTGAGTCGAAATCACACAGATGAGGTCTAGACTAACCAAAAATCAAAAAGGTATGTGTGAGTGAAATCACACAAGTGGTGTCTAGTCTGACCCCGCAAACAAGAGACATCGCACAATTGCTAGTCTAAATCATAAGAATGATCGTCATGATCAACGAGAAGTGTCAATTACACTAAGCTAGTAAATATAAAAGTTTAGCTTCATGTCCCATAACCACTTGCTTAACTTAAATATTTACGAACAAACTGTAAATCTTCACTAGAAAATTGTCACAAAAATGTTCAATCGAACAAGTCCAAGAGTTAACCGACGAAGCAAACGCAAGTGTTTCATACCACTTGTTTTACTAAGCCGTTTAATTCAATTTCTCATACGAGTGAGGTAAAGGTTTGTATATATTAGTAGATTGGAAAACGGTTTAAGAAAAGAGCTTTGTTATTGAAAATAGAGTTGAAATCATTTTGTTGAAAGAGTTTTGATATTTACTACTAGTATTGAAACCTTTATATTATAAAGTGACAAAACACAGAAGCAATTGTAGAAACAATCATTCACAAAAATCGCATACGGAGATGTGAATAAAATCCAAGGAAATCAGCTCAATGTTTTTCAGATAAGATCCCCTACGGAGGGGGGTCCAGGGGGGGTGGCAACCCCCCAAGGTGGGGGTGCGGGGGCAACGCCACCGCTTACGGGGTACGACCTGCCCGGTCAGGTCGCGGGGGTCCAGGGGACAGCGCCCCGTCCAAAACGATACGACTTAGTGAAGACAAAATGAGGTCTAACGACCTAAGAGGGATAGGGTCGAGCGACCTAATGGTTGCGACCTAGGGGTCTAAGGGGTACGACCTAAAGGGTAAAGGTCATGCGACCTAAAATGGGTTCGCGACCTAACACTCAAACGACCTAAAGAAATTAAGGAGCCGAGCGACCTATAAGAAGCAGCGACCTAAGCAGAAACGAGGCCCAACGACCTAAGGGTTAGGTCATGCGAGTTAAGAAGGTCAGCGACCTAACAAAGACACGCGACCTAAAGGCACGCGACCTAGCGACTTAAGAGGCGAGCGACCTAAGTGTTACGACCTAAGAGTCGAACGACCTAGCATGGAAGCGGCCTAAAAGCCAAACGACCTAACGACCTAAGAGACGAGCGACCTAAGTGTTACGACCTAAGAGTCGAACGACCTAGCGTGGAAGCGGCCTAAAAGCCAAACGACCTAACGACCTAAGGTCATACGACCTAGCGACCTAAAGCCATACGACCTAACGACCTAAGGTCCATACGACCTACGACCTAAGGTCTATACGACCTAACTCCGAAGACGTTAGAAATGGCCAGGACGACCTACGACCTAAGGTCCATACGACCTACGACCTAAGGCTCAACGACCTAATTCCGAGGCTAACGACTTAACGCTGCAGGGGGAATTTAAGGCCAGAAACGACCTACGACCTAAGGGTTAGGTCGTGAGCGACCTAACTCCGAACACACGAAAATGGTCAGAACGACCTAAGTGCAGAAAATTCACCAAAACGCTAAAAATTGGAGTTTTTCGCCAATCCAATTCAAACCAAATGCAAATGTGCATGCAAAAGTGATAGGGAATCATTCCCAACAGTCCAATATAGTTATAGACTAGATTTGTGAGATAAAAATCTCACCTTTGCACTAAAGTTTATGAAGATGAAGCTTGAAAGCAAGGAGAAGCAATACAAAGCTTGAATCCAATATCTTCTACTTGAATTTGGAGTTGAATGTTGGATTTGCAATTGAATTTGTGCTTGGAGTTTTAATTTCCCATTCTTTTCACCATTAATGCCCAAGCTTGAGTTAGTTAGGAAATTTATGAAGAGTGAGGAGAAGGGGGTTGGAACTTGGGCTTAATAGGCTAAACTAACCCAAAGTCCAAAGCGGGAAAAGTTAGTGAAATTTTGCTAACTCCAAACCTATCGATGTTTATACTTAAAAAACTTGTAAACGGCATTTCGAACTCAATGGAAGTGGTCTCGAGTCCGAATTTGACCGTTTGCAAAAAGTAGCTTTTCGGACCAATATCCGATTAACGACAAAATATTTAAACAAAATATTTAAATGTAAAATCGATAAATATGCGGGTTGTTACAAAAGAGGATATAGGGAATAGAAATAGGCGGCATAACCAACCGATGGAATAGTGAAAGTCGGTATTAATTTCTAGCTAATGGCACTTGGAATATACACGGCATGAATTTGAATAGCATAAGAAACTAAAAGGCACGAAACGGTACCAACGGTTACCGCTCTTCACAGATTTCATGGCGTATCGGACTACGAAATACCCAAATGAATATACTACGTCGATCAGCGCGACAACACGATCAAAACGGTATACAGATATTAGCGGTACGATTGAATTATAAAAATTCAAAATTTCTACCAGCGGAAAATGCGTAAAAATCGCAGAAAATTAAGATCGACGGAGCCAAACATGTCCGAATTTGGAAAAACGACAAACTGACATCTTGCTCAGAAGATGGTTTACAATTTTTCTATGTAAAAATATTTTGGTTTTGAAAACGTTTTATTTTCATCGCTTTTTAACTGATTAAATTGAAGTAAATTTACGCGCGAAATAAACTTTCATATTTTCGGACGAAAATTTACTAGTTGCTATGTTTAACTAGACGCGTTCCAAATATCAAATTTATATTTCAAAATTTTATCGTTTTAATTTCACAAAATTTCAATTAAAAACGTTAATAAAACCGGTTAAATTTACGGGTCGTTACATTTTACTTTTAAAAAATATTTTTTGTGGAATTTTGACATTTCTCAAATGTTACATTTCCAATTCTTTATGTAAAATTACAACTTAAATATTTTAATAAGTTTACATTTTATCATAGCTTAAACTCTATTTTAAAGCTAAATTTGTCTCATTTTTCCAAAAAAAATAAGCGCAAGTTCAAAATCTAAGCTCAAGTTTTGAGTGTAGGTTTTTGCACTTATTTTACAAAATTTATACGTGGTAAACAACTAAACATCCACAAGTGTAAAAAAAAAAAAAAAATTAATTTGAAGGATAAAAATTTGTATATTTTTAGCCTCAAGGACAAAACCTCAATATTTTAACCAAAAGAACAAATATTCTCCTAAAAATTAATCATAAGGACAAACATTCCTCCAAAATTATTCATAAAGACAAACATTCTTCCAAAACTGCTACCGAATTAAAAGCTGATGCCTAAAAACTGCTACCGATAACTACAAACTGATACATAAAAAACTATTACCAATAACTAAAAACTGATACCTTAAAAAAGTTGTCCTTGAGACAAACATACTGAAGGTCTGTCTTGAATCTAAAATGCTGAAAATTTTTGTCCTTGACAATAATTTTCTAAAAAAATAAACACTCAATTTTTTGTAATCAAACCCATGCAAGTGCAAAAAACTAACATTCCTTAGCTTCAACAACAACCAAACACATCATGAGGCATTGTTAGAAAAAAATCTTAAGTAGTATGATTTGAATCTCATTCCAAACAGTTTTTTCCAATTCAATTTGAAAATTCTGAAATTCTGATACGAAAACCAATAGAACCTCAATCGAGAAAAATATTCATTCTGTTTGAAAAGGGAAAATGTCAAGATACTTACTTGAATGTACAATTCAACTTCCATTGTTTCCTAAAATAGGTAGAGCAAGTGAGAATATTATGATGTAGATTTCGACGTAGTAGTTCAAATATCAAAATCAATTTCAAAAGTATGACTACAAATAGCACAGACGATGCTTTTTACATACTAAAATGTCATTCTGTAACTTGCAGCAAATGGCGTGAAAGACACGAAGAATGTTAAAGACAATGATGATATTGAGGAGAGAAAAGAAGAGGCAAAAGAAGAGAACGAATTAGCAAGAGAAATGATTGAAGAGATTAGAAATGTTAATGTTAAGGATGCGCAAGAGAACAATAATGACAAAGAGGAAACAAAAGAAAAAAGAAATGTTATCGCTCCAGATTCACCGGATCAATTTTTCTCAACAAGGAAGGACGAGGTGCCGGTAGAAATTTTGACATTACCTTTGGCGGAAACACTGGAGGCAGATGTTGTGCCAGGGAATTATGTTTTGGTCGAAGAAGGTAACTAGCAATTCTTCTTAAACAATGACATTTTCTTTGGTTAATTTTGTGGTGCATTTTGAAATGCTCCAATTTACATAGAAACGACACATTACCTAGGAAAAACAGGTTTATGAGTATTTAGCATAGCTAAAATTTAAAAGTATATTCTACCTTCATGGATTGCATAAATGGGAGTGAGATGTTATATTTGCATCCAATGATGCATATATATAGATGTTGCCACTTTATTTATAAACCCAAAAGAAATTAAAAAAATAACCAATAAGTACACTATTTTTCTTTGATAGGGCGAACAAGTTAGGGCGAGAAGAGTCAGCTGATCTAAAAGAAACAGTTTTGGTGAAAGAAGAAGAACAATGATACTCCTGCCTTGAGTTATAAAATTATGAATGACACCAATTATAACTTCTTTGCCTAATCACAATACATGTGATTTAACGAGCTTAATCCATGACAGTGTAGTTTGTAAGCTGAGATATTTTATGATGCAAGTTATATTATACATTTCATCATACTGGGTTTACGAAGCAGTGGCAATTTAAAACTATTCTATCCATGGTGGACAATTGTTGCCAAAAAACCATAAGACACACAGAGATCTATACATGAGGGGGAAAAGAGTTCATACCTCATTTTTATCAATGCAATTTCATATAAATATAAGCCAATATACATTGAATATACAAGTAACTACACATTATACAATCAAATGAACTATCCATACAAAAAACACAAATGTACTAATCATGTACACCTCAAATTAATCAATCGAATAACATGATTTATAGATTTTTAAGCTGTCGCAGATTCATAGGAGAAATGTAATTAGTTCCTCCATCAACAAGTTGCTTCGCAATTATCAAATTTGCAGCCTCGCTTGGATGGTAAGGATCCCAAAATACATGCTTTGTCCTCTCTGTACATAGATTCGTTATTGAACTACATGGGATCAAACCTGCATATCTACCTCCATTTCCACAACATGCCACACTCGCACTTTTGAATCCTGCATTGTTCAAAAATAATTACTTACATGTGCAATTCGCCTGCTAAATTAAGACATGTTTACTAGCTTTTTTTCTACCAGAACAGATGATCTGAATATGTGAATGAATGCACTGCATAAAGTAGTACTGGTAGATCAAGAAAGAAGAAAGCTTACCAAATTTTTGATAATTGGTGATGATCTCCATGACTAAATCATATACATTAGCCAGGACAAACTTAGCTCCAGGGAGGCTATCATTAAGCTCAATGAGCAGGTTTCTTAGTTTTGCATTGTACTGAGTTGCTAATTTATCTGCTAACTCGACACACTGATTGTCAGATAACTGATTGATCGTCTTCTGATAAGGAATGCATCCTATAGGGCCTACGTTACTCACTAAAAATTTGCGTGCATCAAGTGTATACAATCTCTGTAATGAATGAAAAAAAAAACGGCATTACAAATTTAATTATGTTTATTGACAAAACAAGTATTGAACAATAAGGTATATGAAGTACCGTAAGTTGATTCTTTAGAGTTGTGATCATTTTGTCGACAAAGCTATCGGGAGAGTCGGTTATTCTTTCTCCTGTGGATACAATTGGAAGAAGATAATTGTTCAAGAAATCATTCGATCCTATAGTAAGCGAGAAAATCGCCTTTTTCCTCAGATATTCTCTTGCTTTATCGTTTCCCAGCAAACCATCAATTTGTTTTCTTGTTATGTTGAAGTAGTCTACTTGTATGCCCATCCCCAGCCTATTAATCTGTATTAAGAAGTAATTTCACCCTCTATTGCACATGATTTTTTCATATATCTTTCAACTAAAAATTGTATTGATAAACAGAAAAATAAAAACTAAGAAAAAGAAAACAACTTACAAAGATTCTGCCAGTGTCGTTTAAAATTCCACCACCTCCAGAGGCATAATTCACGCCTTGTAATATAACTGAGCCTGTTGTGTTTGGAGCTAGAAATGGGGGTGCATATCCTTTTAGTGCCAGTTTCTCAGCTACATATATATCAATTAAGTAAATTTCAGAAGTACTAATAACTAATTTATGATCATATTAAAATCAACTATATACAGCCATGTATGACATACATTGCCTTCAAAAAGAAAACGTAAAAAAAGTAATACATACCAACCATATCAGCAATAGTTCGACCATTGGTGAATCGCCCAGTCGGCTGGCCACCAGAAGGTTTAAAATCGATACCATTTGGTGGTGAATCTGCCTTCGAAAGAGTCGATAAATAGTTGTTATTTCCAGCATCAACTAGTGAGTCTCCAAACACAAATGATGCATACATTTCACTATCATCTTCACTTTCTATGGCTTTAAACATAAACAAATAGCATGTAAGTAGTAAAAGCATCGCAACCTTTGCCATCTTAGACTTCAATTATTTGTTACTATAGGTTATGAAATGAAATACTTGTGATTTTTGTTTTTTTTGCTATTTCCTGGATTTATGCTCTTTTAAAGCAGTATGCAATGTTGTGTTCAAAATTTTCTTGGTGAACAAATAAAAAGGAATGGGTAACGGTAGCAAAGTTGATTACTGCAAAAAGGTAAAGAGGTTGCTTAATATGAAAATAGACAATCCTACAAAACATTCTAGATGTTAAGTTTGGATGTTAAATCACAATACATTATGCAAGGTTGGTTGTATATAAAAGAATATAATAAGCTGTGAAGGTTAACATGGGAATAAGAATACTTGGCAAATTTTATATTTCAAGCCATCTGTACTAGAATTAATTTGTTTATTGTTAGGATTACCAGGGTAATGTCGTATTGGTAAATGAAATTTCTAGCATGGTAGCATGGTTGGTAATCAGATTCATATAAAATTGTATTATATATTAGAGACTGCAATGGTAGGTGCAATATAGTTGAGACAGCTAAGAAAAGATATCAAAGTAGAACCATTACTAAAGTCCCAGGAAATTGATTGCTTAAGCCCTGATTCTTCAAGTATTTGTGCATTTAAACTACCAACTAATGCGCTATATTCAACAATAAAATCAACAGTAATACAAATGATACAGTTTGATAGTTCATAATTTAATGAACCCGATAAAAGGAAGAAATATAGAACTATAAAATCTTTATTCCTTTAATTTTATGAATTTCAGTTCGAATACAATTTAAGGAATAAATACATTACAAAATTTATGGTACAAAGAAATGACTATGGTCAATCAAGTGACTGCTGCCTCAAAGAATATCAGTGCTTCTATATCATCTTGCTCATACCCCTTGCAGTAATGCTTTATAGAAAATTGCGTCAAAAAAAATTGATTACTAAAATAATATAATCAATCTTTTATCATGCCCAAATTAATCCATCGAAACCAATTTCCAAATTGGTAACAGGACTATCACCAATTTCATCTTTACTCAAAATTTGATTTTCTTCAATATCAACGTACGGCTCCAATAAGTCAGAAGATTTTTCGGATGGAATTCCATAATCTTTCAGAATACAAGATGATGCATTAGCGGCAGCCTCTCGTTCTAATACTACCAGAAAATTGTCTTCAAATTCAAATATCAAGTATTTGTCCTTGCAAGCTACACAAGCAATTTACAATACGTAAATAACAATAAGGGTTCACAATAAAACAGATATGCTATATTGGGAAGTTGCGGTACCAAAATACAAATATGCAAGTAGGAGAAAACTAATGAACACGAAGATTTTATGCAGAAAATACTCCAAATGAATTGCAGTTGACACTTAAAGAATTGAACTTAGACTACAGAATAATAACTCCATCTATAAAGATATGTAGAAAAGAAGTCTGGGTACAAATACATTTTAAAAAAGTACTCACAGTCGACAAGGTAAGCAAGGTGGTGAATGTTCTTTATTAGAGTTCCATTGAGCTTAAGGACCTGAATATTATTGAATGGACTCGTGAATATGAAATGATTTGCAGTGTACATCAAGTAAATGGATTGTATACAAGGATATTATTACTTGTTGGTTGCCCATGTCTTCATAGCCAATATTCACTTCATTTGCTAAAACCTAACAGATAAGAGGTTAAATACTGAAAGCATTTCCCTTGAGATGTAACATGAATTTAAATCATATGCACTGTACACTGGAGAGAGTTATTGGTTTAGACTTGTTTGAATCCAAGCAGGGTTTGACAACTAGAATTTAGAAGCGGATATTTTTGCTATTTGTTGAGCAATGAGATTAAACAACCCCAAGAAAATATTTTGACAATGTGGCCCTACTTTTTTTTACATAATAAAGAAAAAGAAAAGGAGGCAAAGGATACCAACTGATAGTCCTAATTCATACACACAAAAGCTTCCTTACAATCAGTTGTCATGACAATACTATTGATTTTGTAATTTATAGAACATACCAAAATGTTTTAACAAAATATTGGCACATTTACTTGTTGTAATTAATCCTAGTCCTATCGTGAGTCCTAATAATCAATAGCAATGAAAGGTTAAATCCAAAAAAATTGATTCAACCATGTAACACTTAGAATTATGGTCCCAAAAAATTACTATTGTGACTTTGAGGTAAATGAGTCTGCATTTTCTCTGCACTCGCACCATATATATTGTACAAAGATACACTTATTTCATTATGAATTCAGGAGCTCTAGCACAGTAAAGTTGAACATATTTCGTTCTGGCACAGGACAGGTAATAAGGGTGCATACTCCTTTAACTGCATGACTTTTGAGGTTGAAATCAATAATAACCTAAATATTTCAAAGAACAACCAATACAAAGGTTATGCCCAAAGCTAGTTTTCAAGTGTTTGCTTTAACAAAACACCAATAAACGATTCACAAAAAATGCAAATACATGACGTACAAGCATTTTCTGTTCCATAATTATTGATGAAATGCCTACAAATAATTTCAAAGATTGCCTACTATTAGATCTAAACTTAGTTGAAGGATCAAGTTTGTACAATTTTACTACTTTAGCGTTCTATTTTGAGGAAATTCAACATGCATATGGATTGTGTAATGCACCATTATGAAATAAATTTACCCTCTAACCTGTGATAATATTACTATTTGTTCTCCTTTAAACCTTGCAAGGGAATAGCGAGCTTTTGCCAATAACTTTAGCTGAAAAGAAGAACAGTAAACATTTGAAAACAAACAAAACAGATTATAAATCAAATCCACAAAGTCACTTACCCCTATAGTATCTTCGCATTCTTCTCTGATTTGCAAAAACACGTACAATGATTAACCTTGGGATTATGAGAATAATTAACATTTTTTTCTGTGTAGAAACTTTACGTACTCAATTAATGGTTCTGATAATGGTGTGAACACCAGGCCTGCGATAATAAGATACGAAGGCTGACCTTCTTCAATATGGAATGGAACCTGAAAGAAAAAACGGTGGGAATGTAAATTTAAATGATATTATCACACTGTTTCAAAGCAGAAATGAGACTCTTAATTGCTTACCAAATGTACACGTGGTTGCAAAACTGCCTGAACTGTCATAGGTGACCCATTACGTATTATACCGATTTCGGCAGCATCACCAGCAAACCTAAATTTCAACCAAAACAAGCCATCTTGAGACATTTGAACACAGAGAGAAAAATTATTATGCCTAAAAATTATCATATAGGGATATTTGGATTGTAATTTTACTTTCGTAAGTACATGATTTATTCAAGAAACGTATAGGTTATGTAGGATTGCAACCATTAATAAATTTAGACTTGCAAGCAAAAACTTAAAATGTATTTTGGTGATTTAATGGAAAATCAGAACTGTACTTCTGGCTTATCAGGTAGCGGAAGGCAATACGTTCTGTCAATCTGAAAGGAACTGTCCCTTCACTTCCTATTGGAATACCATCGAAATTTACGATCACATCTCCCTGTAAATTAGGTTAAACATAATGGTTCATATTCATAAAATGTAACATGATGTTCTAGTTATAATATACAAGTAGATATGATATAAGCAGTACAGAGAGAGTGAGCGAACATGTGCAGTTCAAGGAATATTAAATGGAAGGACAAGGGATATAGCGGGGGCAAAAACTGTAGATGAAGCTTATTTTCAGAATACATATAACATGATGTTAGTGTTTTAACTTACATCAAGATGCAAGTTAACAATATAACTGAACTAGTTCAAGCAAGCAAATGACATTATGCTTCAAGATAGAAAAAAGAACTGATAAAATATGTTTCTTAAATAAATAAAATAAAATTATGCTGTGCTAACACCAGAATAAACATACCACTTTCAGAACATCATTAGCTGCAGAGGTAGGTTCAACCCTCCTTACAAGTACGCCCTTCATTAACCCAAAAAAAGGAAGAAAAATATGGCT
This sequence comes from Allium cepa, assembly GCA_030765085.1. Classification (NCBI taxonomy): domain Eukaryota; kingdom Viridiplantae; phylum Streptophyta; class Magnoliopsida; order Asparagales; family Amaryllidaceae; genus Allium; species Allium cepa. The sequence continues at coordinate 381,422,931 of CM060929.1, read as the reverse complement.
TAGTAACCATCTCATTATAATCCAATCTGTATGCCTGACAAGATAAATGAGCTTAGTAACCATCTCATTATATGTTTGGATTGTGACTTGATCACCATGAAATTATCATGTACCATTCTGATGTTATCGGATAAACGAAGATGTGTATGTTATTGTGCACTTCAGTACGAGAAACTTTTTGTTAGAATAATTAAAATAGTTTCGGATTAACATTTTCTTAGAGGAACGAATAAATTTTGGCCTCAATTCACTAGCAACATTACAAAGCAATTGAATTTAAGAAACATACCTCATTGGATGGTACTTTTAAGCATGAACGCAATGCTGGATTCTCTAATTTTTGAAGTAAAACACCTAGGCTAGGAAACCCTACAAACAAAATACATAAATAATGATGCTAAACTAAAACTAAATTTTGCTGATTCACTATAAGCCAAAAGTTATTACCTGTATATTTTCCGTTTCTTTCGTAATCATTTAAGAAATGAGATACAACTGTAGTTGGAATCACATATCCAATATTTTCGGTATCATCAGACCTGAGAACCTAAATGAAGTATCCAATGAGATAATGTATTCACATTATAAAAGAAAAGGAAAAAACAACAAATATTATCATGCTTTTAAAAAATTAATGCTATCCTAGGGAAGGGAGAGAAGGTTACATAATAAAGGCTAGTACTTAATATTGGTATACCAGTTCCATAAATAAAACAATGAAACAACACATGTTGAAAAATACTCGCAACACATCATTAAAATTTTCTGCATATTTAATGATTTGCAAAAGAAGAGGAAATATGATAAAATTACATACATACTGAATTGTTATTTATTTATTTATCAGGTATGGCTATCCATGAGCTAATTAATTATTCTAATCAACTACTAGCTGAAATTTGAAATGGCAGCCCACCATCATACCACTTAAACCAACTCCCCCATTATCATTAAGTTACCAAGTTTTTCTCATTTACTTGTTCCTCCTACGTGTTTCCTGTATCCAATAAATTTAAATTTGGCTGAAGCAAAAAAGCAGAATAAAAATCTACCTGAAATGCTACTCCAATACACTCTCCTTGATCATTAAATGCTGGACCACCACTATTTCCTGCAAATACAGCAAAATAATTCATGTTTCTTGCACTATATATGAAACAGTTAATTAAAACAAAAATTATAGGTCTTAGCTCTTTATGAAAATACAGTGAAACAAAAATAAATTTTAAAAATCAACTGACCGGGATTTATGGCCGCATCAATTTGAATGCCGAGAAGGTCAGATGCCCCATGAGCATATGATGTAACCTGAAATATGAGATCAATATATAGTTGCATAAATTTCTGTAGCTAACTCTCGTTTAACCTTCTTATTTATATTTAACAAGAAAATTTTGTGTTCAAGGAAGAAAATTAATGACCAAATAACTGCACCATAAAGATACAAATTTTTGATATTGATCCAATAAATATGTCAAGAAAAATACTAAAATTTAACAACTATTATTCATTACAATGACATGTATGCTAATATATTTTGCACTAAGCTATCATGAACTTCACATATATACAACAATTTTTGCAATTGTTAAAATAATGAAGAAACTACTAAAGTAGAATTTCACCGAAAGTGGCAAGTCCCAAATCATATTGTTCAACTTAAAGATGAATAACGCAAGAAAGATTATAGCACAACACCTGACCTCAATACGGGATACCACGCCTTTTGTAACAGATATGGTATCACCACCAAGTGGGTAGCCTACTACAGTGACTGCATCCTGTAAACAATTTAAGAAGCTTGAAGGAATCAATAGAATAACATTAGATAAAACAAGCTAGGTGTCAAGGTCAACTAGCTCAAGTGGTAAGATCTTAGTTTGTGGTTCTAGAGAGTATGAGTTCAAACCCCTGATACATTAATCATGTTTGGAATCGCATCACCTTGATCGACGCACGCGCATGCACATGTGCACACCCTCACACACACATTAGACAGCATCAAATACTGAAGCCATCTAGTGTCAACATCAAATACTGGGTTCATAACCATGAGAGATAAAGCTCTTAAAGAATATCAGGACATAGTAGTCATCCCATTCATTAACTTCAACTATCAAGCATATAACTATCACTCAACTAGGGACATCCGGACATGCACATCAAGGATATCATGTCACATAAGCATCTCTGAATTGCAATAATAGCATATAAACGAACTTATACTCACCATATGAGAAATTACATGCTTGATGGTTTATGGCTTTCAACAGCTTATAACTTGTAGCTTACTTCCTACACACACATATGTATATGTGTGTGTAAGATCTCCCCAACAAAAAAAATATCTACAAAAAAAAATACTTGGGTACGATTTTTTTACACAAACAGGGCGGAGGGGGTGAAAGGGGGATTTAAAGGAGACGGGGATCTAGGTCCCTCCCGTCTGTGTGTGCGTGCAAGTGTGTGTGTATGCATATCTATACACACGCACGCACGCGCACGCACATGTGCATATGTATATATACATATAAGGTTCATATACACACGCGCACATAAATATAAAAAACGATTTATAAAGATCTTGTAATCCATAAATATTACATGATCGTGTAAAATTAGCATATGTATGGATTATAACATTTCCACAGAAAATGTAATATTTGTAACAATTAAATGCTTTCGATATTACATATATGTATGTATTGATGTATACATGTATGTATGTGTATATATGTATGTATATATGTATCTATGCAGTATATGTATATATGTGTGTGTGTGTATGCGAAGAATCCACATCTCCTCATTTATCCCATCAAAATCCCTCCATGTCTTCTTGTGCCAAAAATTATCAAATGAAACAAAATTTTGGAGATACGGTCTTATCATTAGCAATGTCATCTCTACAAAAATTTATATATTTATAAAACTTTTAAACATATTCAACATTACGTTTCAAACCAGTTGTTAAATATATTTTTTCGATGACTCATGTTGATTTATAGTCTTAATAAATAAAAGCTTTAGATTGTCTTCAAATTTTGTGGGAGTGGTCTTGCTAATAAGATCAGATCTACAGAATTTTGGATTTATTTTAAAATTTTAAAATTTGTCAGATATAAGGGGGAATTCTATGTCGATTTATATGAAGGGGGTCTAGAATATGTATGTTTATGTACATACACACATGTGTGTATTTGAAGATCCAAGAAATCAAGTTTCGTTTGTATACTCTGAAGAAGTATGCACTTAACTCACAACAAATATTCTAGATACATCACAGAATATATAGTTGACGCGAATTTGACCATCGACTTTACACGTGAGCACTGCATGTCCTAACTAACTATGTGTGTGCGCGCGCGCGTGAGTGTTGAAAGTAGAGATGGTTGCCACCTCTCCAAACAGTGATGAGATCAACCTTCGGGCTTCTCTCTACCACAAATGTTTAAACTACTTTCTCTGGCAGATCTTACCAAAAAAAAGAGGGGCTGAGGACTAATAGAGTGGTAAGGTCATTACGATGTAGAACTATAGGTTTTGGCCTCGAGTCCCCTGGATGTTAATTACCAAACTTATACATCGGACATGTTGATCAATATGAATATACTCATCATTATTTTTATATTATAATACTGCATCCGGTTAATTAGAATATATTTTAACCAACAGAAAAAAATATTCACAAAATAAAGAATAAATTTTACCTGAAGGCTGGGGAGTCGACCCAGACGAAGAGGTTCAGCTCCTCTCCAGAAATCTTCACTCTCCACTGAAAGTAAAGCTATATCACATTCTATACCTCTAGCCAAAACCTGTAATCAAGTCACCAGGTAAATTACCATACAGTGATGACAAAGGTTTATAAAGTTTATGTCCTGAAACAGTTGTCCAACACAAAGTACAGAAGATACCTACAGTCAAACTGATACAGGTTTTTTTTTTAAATTTTTTTACCATCGCCTGATAACTACAGTCACTACAAACACTTCTAGTCATCTACGATATATGCATTTCAAGTTTTTTAAATTTGAAATTCCTCGATCTACTTCTGTGTCATAGCATGTTCGATACAGATCATGATTTTAAAAATATTTCATCAACTTACATTTCCAACTTTGGAACACAAAAAGGTCCTCAGTGATTGACGTTGGAATTTTAAAACGATTCGCGGCATAGCTCCAAGGTGCAATGTTAGCTATCAACCATCTGTCCCGAGGATAAAACAACATTTAAATTTTGATCGATTTGCTATTTGCACGACAACAAATCGTTCTAAATGTAGCACTTTCTAATTTAATTGGTTGAAAGAATTCCGCAGAGAGAGAAATGACCGAGGAAGAAGAAGAAAGAAAGAAAATTGTCTGCTGTCTTAGGTTTTTCCTTCCGTCCATCTATCATTTAAATAGTCAAAATGAAAATTGTCCATCTATCATTTAAATAGCCAAAATGAAAATTGTATGAGTTGCTGAAATGAGGTATTGTTAACGAATCTGAAATTATTGTCATTTTTACAAATTTTGTTACCATTAGTTTTTGCAATGGCTCAATAATAATAGCTCATAAATATATTACTATTGTAAAACATCATTCATTACGAATTTTTTTTGTGAATTATTCATTTAAAATTCCAACGGATGAGAATGCAGATCGTTTAAGTAACAATGATTGGTAGATGTAATAACTACAAATATTATTGATTCAGCTACGACTTATGAAAAAATAAATTGCTCTTAGCTCCAAGGGTAGGAGTGTGTCCATTGTAATGTGTCCAAAAAAAATGTTTTCGTACCATTAACTAGTGTGCGGTCCGTATATATTACACACGGTTATGTGGGTAAAAATACAATGTTAGAACTTTAAACATTTCGATTAGATATTTAATATTTGTTAGGGGATTTATGCGTTTTTAAGTGTGAAAATAAATTAAAATTTTCTTATATATGTTAAGATAACTAAATTTATGATTTTTTAGGATTAAATATATGTTACATGAATAAAAAAATATTAATCAATTATGTTAAATTAGTTCAAAATTGGAAATTGGAAATTTGAAATTGATCAATTTTGATTGAAATAAATATTTACTTAGATAAATTTCAAATTTGCTACTTGATACATAATAATCTTGTTGAGACAAAAGATAGAAAAAACTGAATTGAGAATTCAATACTTAAATGGACAGTAGTTTTGAAGATGTGTAGAAACTTAAGTGCAAATGTTGATGATAATATTATAAGGAGTCGATGACAACTTTGAAAATGTCAAGGGTTCAATGGAAATATTGTTGAGGGAACAAGGAAGGTGAAGAAGAATTCTGAAGATGTGGAGGACATCAATGGGAATATTAAGGAAACTATTAAAAAGAACGAAGTTTCTTCATTTTTACTATCATATGATGATATGATGGTTAGATCTTGGAATGAATACAGTGAACTATTGTATAGCAAATGTTATAATAAGCACAGGGTCTACTGTAGTATCATAAAATAGATAATAGAGATAACAACGGTGTCCCACTTGAACTTTTTTTTTTTCGCAGCGCAAGCAGGTCTCCTACCATCTTTTATTCATAAATAAAAAGTTGATACTTGAGTTAAGTTGCACGACTTCAACTGTTTTGAGATAAAATTGAACCAAATCTTAGAACAAAATGACATAACAGAAACTCCGACCCGTATACAAATATACACTAAACCTCATCGATCTTATCGTTAAACCACCTAAAAAGATTCAAACAGTAATCAAATGATTCACCAGAATAGATAAAGCTATCGTCCAATATATCCTTAGTATTGCATCCACTTATCTGATCAGAGGAACTCAAGGTCAAATCATGCACCACGGAGTAATACAACAATCCATCATTTTTCGCACATCACATCAGTAATACACTTGAAAAAGCAGTAATGAGCAAAAGAGAATCTCGTATCTCTAGCGAAATGTTGCCAAGTGCTTTCGACCTCATTCCATTCTACAAGGTCAACATTGATCTCAGCGAAAGTCGAAGAAGCATCATTATTAGAGGAAGGAGGAACGAGGGGGATAATGTCACATGAAGACCAATATTAAGAGTGGAATCATTGGAGGAAAGACAATTGGGGTTGGCAACACATCAAAGACGTCATGAACAACAATAAGCAATGGAATAGAATTTTGTTAGTCAATTGTTGAATAGAGGAAAGTAGCAAGAAACTGACAAAGTTGCACAACCTAGGGGGCAGGAGTTGGCTCTGTGGCAATCACAGAAAGATGAGCATGGACACATTACAAAATGTTACTGAAGCCTTGCGCTGTCATTATTGCATAGGACGAAAAGCTTTTGGGGAATCAAAATTCAGAACAAGGTGGCGAAACAAATGCTCTCAGAGGAAGGAGCAAAAGAGCAAAAACTTGTGTGGCCACCGTTAAGAGGGATAGGGAGAATGCTAGTTCAGAGCTTGGCTTAGATTGACTTCAACAAGCACATTGGTGTAATCGAACTTTTCCTTTTGTTTGGTAGATTTATCCTAGTACACGAATCTCTCAATATGACATACTAGTCAATTAATTCCAATCAAGAACCAGTACATCGAAGGAATATTGCAAGTGAGAACCCAAACAGGAAGAGATTGAACATCTTCGCGAGCCTTATCAATTGAGGGCTCCATTGAGTAGTGATAAAATCTTGCCCTTGATAATTATGGGATTAGTCTCAATAATGCGACCCCATTAGAAGAAAAAACATGGAGTCGTCAGTTCTAACCTTTACCGATCAAAATAATTTCAAATTTAATTTCGGTGGTTGGAAACCACAAAATAAGGCAGTTTTTTTATCAAGAAAAAACCACACAATACGATTTTTCCGATAACTGATGCCTGCCTCGATAACTTCCCAAAAAGGTACTAGGGCAACCCCATTATAAACTAGGTGAATGTGTTTCAGGACATACGAGTCAGTATTCTTAGGTTCCTTATATTCAATAATCACACTAGCTTTGCACAAGTTGAAGGCACCACATCAATACCAATATTTCCGCTAACAAATACATCAGACATCAAACCAACTCTCATGCCAACGGAGTCAACACCAACGACATTTGCCACTATAAGAGAAGAAGATATATTTAACACCATAAGAAGCAGCAGCAATTAAAGGCACAGCAGGAGCTGAGGCAGCGACCAGTTCCGGAAAAGCTGAGAGGTCATCTAATGGTGCGAAGGAAGCAGCAGCAGCGGAGTTGACAGATCCAAGCTCGAAGATGGCAGTAGGGGTCATTGATGATGTGGCAATCATGCCAGCTGCCGATGTCAAGGGGAGCAGCCTCTTCAGCATTGACAGAAAGCACAAGAAGGGTAGAGCAAAAATGACTGAGGGTGGAGAGTGGAAGGGTCAGAGGTGTGGACAGGCAGCGAAGCTAGAGGAGGCGACAGAGAGGATGCAGAAGAGGCAGTGGTGAAATTAAGGGAAAGCAGCCGCAGCAATTTGGGAGCCAATTATCGTTTTCTTTGATTCTTTTATCCTACATTAACTTTACTCTGACAAATTTTTTTAACCTTTCTTGCTCGACACATTGCAATCTCAAATGGTCAGAAATTGTTTTAAAACAATGTAGCGACAAACAAAAACTACCACTATATTATAAGCAATTTCACTGTTCACAGTTAAGTGGTTAATATGAGATAATGAAAGTGTACTTCTTGAATTAAATGTAGTAGCTAAGAGGAAAGATATAGAGAAGGGGGTAAAGAACAAGACGAAACAGGAAGAAATTGGAAGAAAACAGCAAGAAGAGAGGGAGGCAGTGAAAAGAAATAGTGATGTGCTAAAGAGGAGGAAAGCTTTGCAGTAACTTAATGTCCCCTTTCTTTCATTTAAGCAATACAATTTATAACCCGAAAGTGTACTTCTTGAATTAAATGTAGTAGCTAAGAGGAAAGATATAGAGAAGGGGGTGAAGAACAAGACAAAACAGGAAGAAATTGGAAGAAAACAGCAAGAAGAGAGGGAGGCAGTGAAAAGAAATAGTGATGTGCTAAAGAGGAGGAAAGCTTTGCAGTAACTTAATGTCCCCTTTCTTTCATTTAAGCAATACAATTTATAACCCTTACATGCTTCTTCTTACATGCTTCTTGTGTAAGGAAATTTGACCGTTTTGTAAGGAAATTAATGCGAAAACATTAATGGATCGTTTCCTTCCTCATTATGTGATACATTAATGGACCGTTTCCTTCCTCAAACGTTTCTTTCCTCCTTATGTGGTCAATAGAATCTAAAAGGTTTTTCCTATTAATATGCTAAATAAATAAAACGGTTATAATCTAGAACGTTAATTTCTCTCATCTTGATCTTGATGGACGATCAAGATTAAGTCTACAAATCTGGAAATTTGGTCCTCTCTCTACCTATAAATATTAACCTTTGTCCATCACAAAGGACATATAGAAAACACATAAAGAAAGATATAGGAAAAGAGAGAAACCATTTGCTTTCTCAATTGAAACAGCTTTCGACAACATCCATTGCTGATTCGTATACAAGATATTTGGAGGTATGTTTTATTAATTCTTTACATATGTGATAATCATGTAATTCTAGATCTTAGGGTTTATGTTATTCGCAAGATATAGATTACATCTTGCACACCTTAATTATTTACTAATATAACAAAATACTTTAACTAAAGACTACCTAACAAATTAATGAAACTTCCAGAACATAATAGCATGCAAAACCGATGCCATATTCAGCCATAAGTAATTTTGTGCAGTAGTTTGATGTGCACAAACACCAGTGTGTACCGCTTAGCTAGTCTCTCAATCTTTTAGGTAGTACAATGTTCCTCACAGGCCTTGTTGAACTGTATCAGATAATATCAGTGATAGATCACCGATGTATAACATATCAAGCTTCAAACGATTTTTGTTTCAAATCGGCTAAAACACTGGTCAACGATACTTTTTGCGATATATTGGCAATATTTGCCGATATATCTGATACTAGACCAATATATCATGCAAGTATCGGCAAAAGTAATCAAATATCGTCACTTAGGAAGAAAAGTATATGAATATGTGAGATTACTCTAGAGCGTATATACAAGTTGTTTATATAGTGATATCACAAACAATCTACCAGTTGTCTGAAGTGACTAAAATAACATGTTTACATTTTGTATTATTACCATAATAACTTGTATAACTTGCTAACAAATATGTTAATATTACTCCAATATTATCCCGATATTTTCAAATATCGCATATCGTTTCTTAGCCGATATTTTACCAATACCGATGTTAATGTTAGCATATTGATCCATTTCCTTTCTGTATTGGGCTTTTTAGCCTTTTTATTGTTTATGTTTTCTATCTATATAAACCTATCTCTGTAACCCTAATGTAATCAATCTTTATTTGCTCAGCCGTCTTGCTGAATAATATGAATTATTTTTTCCTTCTTATTTGATTTTACAAACGTTTTACAAATGTTTACATGGTATCAAAGCCTCGTTCTTGTTTCTGCCTGCTGTCTCGTCGCTGTCTTGTTTTCCTGCCTCAACCCGAAACCCTAGTCTGGTATCATCACCTGCTCCAAACCCTAGTACCCACCGAAACCCTAGCCTGTCGTCGATCTTGTCCCAAAACCCCAGAGCCCCGTCCTCTCCCTGCCGAAACCCTAGAACCCCGAAACCCTAGCCTGCCGATCTCCCTGTCCTGAAACCCTAGCCTACTGATCAACCCGAAACCCTCTTGCAGAACAATTTCAGAAATTCCTTGCTAGCCAGTCTTTATCTCAAAACATGACTGCTCCTCAATCTCAGCACTTTTGCCATGTCAGCTCCCTCCATATCAAGTTTGAATTCTCCTTTGTGGATTTTGGATTCTGGTGCCTCATATCATATGTCCCATGATTGTTCATCATTTATATCTATGTCTTTTGATTCTCGCTCACCTTCTATTTTGACTGCTGATGGCACACCTTTGTCATTAACAGGAATCGTACAATTCAAACCACACACGTTTCCCTCCTAAATGTTTATTGTATTCCTAAATTAACTATGAATCTTGTGTCAGGTCGAACAACTTTGTGATCTTGTATATCTTGTTCATTTTTCTTCTACCACTTGTTCTGTGCAGGATCCCAACTCCAAGAAGTTGATTGGGACAAGCACCCATCCCCACAAAAGGTGGGTGCAGATATTATGTCTCTTTTATCAATGACTATACTCGTTATTGTTGGGTTTATCTGATGAAACGTCGTTCTGAGTTTATTGATATATATATATATATATATATATATATATATATATATATACTGTCTTTCAAGCATATGTTAAAACACAACACTTTGCTATTGTTAAATGTTTTCGTTCTGATTTAGGGAGGGAATGCACTAAGGGAGACCTTTCTAACATATTCACGGTTGATGGTACTTTGCATCAGACTTCCTGCACTGATACCCCGCAACAAAATGGTGTTGCTGAAAGAAAACATAGACACATTGTTGAAACTGCCCGTTCTTTGATTCTTTCAGCTAGTGTTCCAAAAGAATTTTGGGGAGAAGCTGTTCTCACTTCCGTTTATCTTATTAATAAGATCCTGATTTCTCATAACTCTGATATTTCTCCTCATGCCAAGTTGTTTGGTCAAACTCCTGATTACTCTCACCTAAAAGTGTTTGGTTCCACTTGTTTTGTTCTTCGTCCACACGTAGAACGTACAAAATTATCTTCACGTGTTGCTATATGTGTTTTTCTTGGGTATGGTATTGGACAAAAAGGCTATCGTTGTTATGATCCTTCTTCAAATAAACTATATGTTTCTCGTCATGTTTCCTTTATTGAACATATTCCCTTCTACTCTATTCCAGCTAGTCCTCATAGTATGACTAAGTCTGATCTTATTCACATTGATCCATTTCCTGCTGATAACTCCTCTGATTCACCACCTCCTATCATTGATACTCCGTCATCCATACACTATGTTCCTCCTCCTTCTGCAGGTGACACTTTATCCTCTGCTACTACGACTGTTCAAACACCTCCTGTGATGACTGATCATGTTCAACCTCGTTATCTCACTCGCACACGTAAATCTACTCAATTATCTGATTTTGCTTACTCTTGTTACTCTCGGGCTTTTGCTTCATTTCTTGTTTCCATTGACACTTTCTATGAGCCTTCTTCTTACTCGGAGGTTGTTCGTTCTCCTGTGTGGCAACGTGATATGTCTGAGGAAATGTCTGCTTTAGACAAAACTGGTACCTGGGATCTTGTATACCTTCCTACTGAGAAGAAAACTATTGGTTGTCGATGTGTATATAAGATTAAAACCAAGTCAGATGGTTCTATTGAGCGATACAAAGCTCGTTTAGTTGCTAAAGGATTTGCCCAAGAGTATGACATGGATTATGAGGAAACATTTGCTCCTGTGGCTAAGATGACATCCGTTCGGGTTCTTATTGCTGTTGCGTCCAGTCGTAAGTGGGACATCTCTCAAATGGATGTTAAAAATGCTTTTCTTAATGGAGATCTTAAGGAAGAAGTTTACATGGTTGCTTCACATGGTGTTTCTCATGCTCCAGGTCAGGTTTGTAGGCTTAAGAAAGCTCTATATGGCCTTAAGCAAGCACCACGTGCTTGGTATGAGAGATTTTCGAATGTGGTTACATCACTTGGTTTTACCTCTAGTCCCCATGATTCAGCACTTTTTGTCAGGTTGACTTCTGCAGGCCGTATTCTTCTTCTACTATATGTAAATGATATGATCATTACAGGTGATGACAGTAATGGTATTGTGAGTATTAAAGCCACATTGTCACGTTGTTTTGATATGAAGGATTTGGGCCATCTACGTTATTTTTTAGGGATTGAAATAGCTTCCTCAGAAAAAGGCTATCTTCTTTCCCAGTCCAAATACACTACTGACATTATTCATCGTGCTGGTCTTACTGATACACGTCATGTTGATTCACCACTTGAGGTAAATGCCCGATATACTCCGACCGATGAAAGTCCTCTTTCTGATCCCACTTATATCGTTCTATTGTTGGTTGCCTTATATATCTGACCATCACTCGTCCAGATATTGCCTATGTTGTTCACATTGTTAGTCAGTTCGTATCTTCCCCTACCTGTTCATTGGGCTGTTGTTATGCGCATTCTTCGTTACTTGCAAAGAACACTTTATCAGAGTCTTTTGTTCCCATCGACCTCATCTTTGGAGCTTCGTGCCTTCTCTGATGCAGATTGAGTTGGTGACTCAACGGATAGAAAATCCACAACTGGCTTTTGTATATTTTTAGGTGATTCCCTTATTTCATGGAAGAGCAAGAAATAGGATGCTGTTTCTCGGTCTTCCACTGAGGCAGAGTATCGTGCTATGGCCTCCACTACATCTGAGATTATTTGGTTACGTTGGCTGTTGGAGGATATGAGTGTTTCGATTTCTTCTCCCACTTCTATGTATTGTGACAATAAGAGCACTATTCAAATTGCTCACAATACTGTTTTTCATGAGCGCACCAAACATATTGAGATTGACTGTCATTTCACTCGGTATCACTTGCTGCATGGAACTATTTCTCTGCCTTTTACTTCGTCATCGACGCAACTTGCTGATTTCTTCACGAAGGCTCACACTATTGAATGTCATAGATTTTTCATTGGCAAACTCTCGATGCTTCTTGCCGTACCATCGCGTGTTTGAGGGGGGATGTTAGCATATTGATCCATTTCCTGTCTGGGTTGGACTTTTTAGCATTTTTATTGTTTATGTTTTCTATCTATATAAACCTATCTCTGTAACCCTAATGTAATCAATCTTTGTTTGCTCAGCCGTCTTGCTGAATAATATGAATTATCTTTTTCTTCTTATTTGATTTTACAAACGTTTTACAAACGTTTACAGTTAACACTTAGCTGCATAGAGGATTTGAATTCATATCATGGAGCGTGTTGCATCCTATTCTTATTGGAAAAAAAACAGAAAGCCAACCATCTCATGAACTGAATTATTTATATGGGATATACTGAATTCCATTATTAGCATAGTAATTTTCCTATACAAAATTCACCCATTCAACACCAACCTTAGAACACATATTTTTTGTAGAACCTAGTTAACTGGACATTTGTATACAGTGTAGTGGGATTTCAAACAAAGTTGGATACATGTGACTTAAACAAAAAGAGAATTGTTAAAGGGACTCCGGTTTTGAATAAAAGATAGACTATTTTTCCAATATATTTAAAATTGTTATGAGAGGTACCAGAAATTTTCGCCTTCTCATAACAAAATCATGTATAATTCGGTTATTACCCCGTTACGCAACTTTTTCGATGGACCCCACCATTTAATTATTTTTGTTTTTCCGATCAGTACGCTGCGAAGTTAATTATCGTTGGATCATCCATCATATTTCTTTTTATTTTTCCACGACACGTTGCCGATTTTGCTTTGAACGAGGGTAAAACAGTAATTCATTTGATCTGATTCCATTTATCATACCCCTCCCATAACAATTTTATTTTAGATGGAGTCCCCTAAAATTATACCATCTTATCCAAAACTAGAGTCCATTTAACAACGCCCAACAAAATATCCTATGCTTAACCAGCCAAATGAATGCAAAGTAACAACCCATATTTCTTTTGTATGTTTGTATGAGGAGCTAGGAATCACTCAAAAGGGGGTAACAGTATCAAACTTTTGGAAGTTTGAAAATAATTAAGCATAAATCGTTATGTCTAAGTTTATATACTTGGATGTCAAATCTGAAAGTAAAGGGGAAAAAAAACTTGATGAAACATTGAATATCACTTTTAATATACCATAATTGTGATTTAATATAAATCAAAAGCTTGCGTGTGATCATGCAAGCATGTATGTGCATGCATGCGCATATGTGATGTGTATGCATGCATGTGTATGCATGTTTATGTGCATGTCTTAACTAAATGGAAGTGTTGGGAAGAGACGAAGTTATATTATTAGTTTAAAGCTTTTGCATTGATTCGATAACAAAGATTTTCAGAGAAACCAAGTAAAATAGTGTATCAGGCTAAGAAGATAAGTGAAAGAATGGCTCCCATGTTATTCCTAAGGTGAACAGAAAAATTCAAGAAAGATTTTTTGAGTGATTAATTCAAAGCATTCATTATATACTATATATATATAATAACATGAAAGAACAGTACCTTAGCTGGAAACTTTGTGTCATCACCCCTTCTCTTGACTTTGACCTAAATTTGTCGCTAAGTTAGCACATCATGGGATAAACAATAACATACAAAAGAGATTAAGGTAGACATAGAAACAATATACGAGTTTGTAGTCTAGTCTATGAAGCACACAGAAAAGCAAGCAAAAACCAATAAAGCTTGATTAGTACATTAACGAGTTAGCAAATAACTTTTGCACTGTTTTTACCAAATGTGCTAAAAAAATCTTGTGTATGTGAAAATGGCGTGCACATGGAGATTTAGTAAATAAGCAGACATGTCTACGACTCTAGGTCACACAAGAAAATTGAGTGTAATTATATATATTAAGATAATTTTTTTGTTAATGACATTTTTGTAGTTTACTATTCATAACAACCTGTTTTAATGCATAGATAGCAATTGGGCCTGAAATAGTGGGGGAAAATCTGCATATATAATGGTATTCATTCTACCATCTTCACGGAAAAAAGTACTACGATAGCAGTGAGGGTTCAACTTTAGAAATGGGTGGAATATGTGCACAAATAAATAATTTTTTGGGACAATATTTCAAAATAAGCTACTTCAATATAACTATTTAACAATACATGCTAGATTCCAAAATTATTATCAAAATAGACTAGTTATAGCTCAATCAGCAGCCAACTCAAAAAATTTATAACTGCCTGAGCAACTTTGAGATAGACATTTTGTTTTACATATTTTTATGCGCGATTGGGTTGCTCACATATATAAATATGTAATATATACATGTGCAACTCATAGTTGGACATAAAAATGTGTGAAACAAAATGTGCAGTTCATAGTTACTCGTCATCTGACAGTAATAAGAATGCTGGTTTTGCTCAAACTAGCCTATTTTTTTTAATAAGTTTGATAACCATCATTTTTTGTTAAATGGTTCTTGGAGTAGCTTATTTTAAAATTTTGTCCCTTTTTATCAGAACAAGCGGCTTTAAAGGCATTGACATTTTTATCAATGCAAGTAATAGCAACTGATATACACAAAATTATAAAGCAATTCTTTACATTACACCTGGGTTCCATGTTCAACACAATGTGCATTAGTCAAAAGTTTCCCGTCGCCAATCATAAATGCACTGCAAAACAAGAACCATGAATGATCAATTTCGGGTATCACGATTAATAAAGCACAGAACTAAAGGGTGCAAGAAGTATGACGATGTAAGAGTGGATCACCATGACAACCGACCTTCCTTTGAAAAAATTTCAATATACAAAGTTTTGATGCGCATTCAAAACCATGATTGACATGATCAAATTGGTTTACCTTACATAACACCATTTCACCCCTCAATTTCATATCTAATAGGGTACAAAGTAAGTTAAACAAGTTAAAACCTCTTTGAAATATAAATAG
Source organism: Allium cepa (assembly GCA_030765085.1). Classification (NCBI taxonomy): domain Eukaryota; kingdom Viridiplantae; phylum Streptophyta; class Magnoliopsida; order Asparagales; family Amaryllidaceae; genus Allium; species Allium cepa. The sequence goes on along the minus strand of CM060929.1, from coordinate 381,407,343 downwards.
CATTCTATTGTCCTTAAAAATTGTAGTAACTAGTAACTATGAATGGTGAAAACAAGTACGTTATTGCTGCACATTAGGTGTTCATGTTATTTTAAAAAAAAAACATGGAAGTAAAAAGAAAATAATCATTTGCATTTACAAAATAATAATCCATTGAGGGAGGCCAAATATGATGAAAATGCAAGAAATCCAATAGAACAACATTCGATACAATTATGAAGGACATCTAAAAACCTATAAATTATACCCTATGTGATAATAAATGGATAAATACTTCCAATATAGACCCCACCCCCCCATCTTAGCTTCATTTCATTAGTTACATTTTCATGAAAGATATCTCTCTCTCTCACACACACATGCATGTATGTCTCATGTATGTATGTCTCTGTGTGCGTGCGTGCATGCATATATGTATAGACACACACAACAATATATTATCTTATTGTATTGAACTATACCTTCCAGTACTTGTAAATTGCCTTTGCTTTTGCCAAGGAAGTGTATAGTCAGGAGCAGTATGAGTACAATATACCTACACAATAGAACAAAGGTTAGAACTCAATCTAGCTTTAGTGAGTTTACTCGCATGCTATGAGCAGAAGATTAGATGATCGACTAGATTCGAGTAACTGAACTAAATCAAAACTATTGAAATGTAGAAAATGTAATTAGCTTCAGTGAATTTACCCATATGTTATGAGCAGAAAGTTAGACGATCTACTAAATTCGAGTAACTGAACAAAATCAAAACTATTGAAATGTAAAAACTTTAATTAGTCACGAATTGTTGGGGGTAAAAAAAACTGATAGTCATCAAATAGTGTGCAAAATTAAATGCTCGAAAAGAAACTGAAAGTAATGACAGAGAGAAAATTTCAGAAATTGTGTGTATGAACAAATATTAGTTTCAGGTTTTAAATCTTAATTTCTACAGTGACATAACCTAAAGAATAACACTGAATGTGGTTGCAAATCCCCCATCAGTTCACAAATGTCATCAGATAATTTCAGTACTAAGAATAAGTCTTGATAACCGTACGGGTTATTTAATTAATAAAACTGAAAACGAAAGTTTCAAACTTACAGAAGCTAATATCGTATGTACAGGAAAACTTTTAAATTGAAGCAACAAAGTAGTAGTCAAACGTTCTGTATCAGAAAATATGTCATGGCTTCATAAACTCCATTATAAAGCTTAAATTCATTTACCACAATTTTAAACGGAGCACATTATATACAAGCACATCCATTATTAGAACAAACTGAAGGTAAAATAGGTCCTTGAAAATAATATGAGGCATACCTTAACTACGGCATTGAGAAAAGATGCATCATGAAGATTTCCCATGTCATTAGCCTGATACATATATTATTCTTATAACTTATGCAAAAAGAAAAAAGAAAAAAAGAAAAAAAAAAGTGCAGATAGTTGAGAATGAAACATTTGTTTGGTTCTTAATTCACTTGTCAACATCAAAAGGAAATTCATATGTTGTGCATAGCAAGGTTTTTAAAATGGATTTAAATCATAAATCATAAAGTTAAAACTTTAGATCGAAACGGGATTCAAATTGTAAATCGTAGATTCAAATGATCAATATTTTAAAGTTTGTATACATTTAAAAATTGATTTTGATGTTTGAACTTATTAAACCGAACTAAAAAAAACCATTTTCTCTCTCATTCCATTTTGTTTATTTTATTTTGTTTATTTTGAAAACATTATAATTGGAATTGTGAGTCCAAATAAGTATATTAAATAGGTCAACCCAAGCTGAATGTTTTTTAATTGCGGTTTTAAGTAAGTTTGAATCAAAATATAAATCAAACCATACAAAAAGAGATCTGATCTGAATCGAGATTTAAACCGTATGATTTTTGACGACAATGATGCATAACATACATTCGTACAGTAGAATGCGGTCTTTTAAGAACACACTATAGCCCTTTCAAGTTTCACCATTAGGTTTGAAAAACAAGGCACTAGAAGTACCACGGTGAAGTTATATATGTGTGTGCGCGCCCGTGCGCGCGCTTATTAGCATTATAAGTTTTGGTTCAAACTATGCACTGCTATACGGGCACGAGTTTAGCTTTATCTGCCTAAGCCCAACCCGATCGTTATTACGATCACCTAAAGTTTCATCACTATCCTACCGGTTTGGGGTTGATTTGATTATTAGTTGTTTATAGTACCAAAAATACGAGTATGTATTATTTGTTTCCATGCAGACTTTCTGTGTTCTTTTGTTTGTGAACTAGGGATTCAATACTACTCAATTTGTCTTTAAACTTTATTTATGCACAATTTAAAAGAAAATTACGAGCTAAAAGTATGGTTTTAGCATCAATACTTTAGGTTGGATCTCCGATTTTCAACCAATGGGCTTGAAATACCCAACGACCGGGCTCAGGTAATGGGATTGAAATACCCAATCGGCTCGGGTAAGGGTAGGGCTATGATTATAATAACTGGGTTTGGATCAGGTTTTAAGTTATCGGACTGAGCTTGATCCACCGATAGACCTACATATATAGCGATACATAAACAATTTTACTATCATGTTATTTAAATATATCCAAAGATTTATTCTTTTTATTAAATGGTTAATCAAGGTCACTGTAGTTTGGTCCCAATACCTCTAAAGATATAATATAATACAAAAACATAGTATTGTTTCATAGGGGCATCCATCTCAAAAATTATATTTGAATGATGAGATAAAGAGAAACGTTCTTCTTAAAATATATATTCAACACTAAGGATGGCAATGGGGCCGGTTGGGGCGGGTTTTTTATGCCCCAGACTCGTCTCGGGTTTTTTAAACCCTGCCCCGGACCCGCCCCATAAACTTGGTGCGGGTCTGAACTTTCGCCCCGTACTCGAAACCTATGCGGGTCAGGGTAGACCCACCCCGCCCCAAGACCCGGTGATACTTTGCATATTTATTCAAAGTTATGTGTTAATATAAATATATTTATTCATTATATTTGTAGAAGGGATCGTCATTAAATGATACCATAAATATAGATATCAATGTGTTTACAATGATAAAGTTAGATTATAAAAATAAGGCGCATGATAACGGTTTTGGAAAAACATGTATATGTTATTATATAATTATTAGTGATACAACTTAATACCATAAAATAATATAACTTATTGAATGGAACACTAGATTATTCATGTTAAAACCACTTATGTATAAAATGATTAACATATCATTTTTGTAGCAATAAAGCGTTCACATACGATCGTAGCGGTGCGGGTCGAGTTGGGGCGAGTCGGCCAAGCCCCAACCCGACCCTAGACCCGAAGCTTTTTTGAGCGGGTTTGGGTCTACCCGCCCCGATGACCCAATGGGGCGGGTCTAGATGGGTAAAAACAGGGGCGGGTCTACCGGGTTTAGACCCTAAACCCGCCCCATTGTCATCCCTATTCAACACATAGAAAAGAGTTAGGCAGCAAGCTAATTCTTTAGCTAATTTCGGTGATATATAAAATCAAGTTACTTGCAAAATTGATTATTGCATTTAGCCTCACCTACACCAATCAAGTGATATTAGATGTACCCCCTCTAAGTTGAACTAACTATTTAACGGCACAATTGGTGCTAAGAGTACACATATATTTCTTTAATGTCATTTGTATGGATATCTGCTGCACATATAGATAATAATAAAAAATTGATAGTGTGCAATTCATTAGAAAATGTTTTTGCTAATACATGGCTTGAAGCCGCATAACACTATACCTATATAGTGCTACTAAAAAATTCTAAGATGGTCTTCAGGATATAGCTCACCTACTATGTTGGGAAAAATGTAGTACGAAAAAACTAATGCATTATGGGCCTTCAGAATAATTTAATAATTTGGATTAAAAACTTAGTTGGATTCACCAAACCCAACTGGGTGTTTACTTTAATCTAGACCATCCAATTCACGTTTATACATCTAATTTGCTGAGTGTTATTGCGTTATGGATTTCTTTTCTATCATGGTAAGGGATAAAATCCTTGATCTTCAGGCTGTTACACCTATACATCACAGTTAAGTAGATTTCAGCTAAAATTGAAATAATTTGAGCTTAAGTGTCAAAAACTTGTATCTCTGTCCATTAACTAAGTAAATGGGTACAAACTTCAGCAAATATTAACATCAACCAGATTAATTTTCTGGTTTAACAAACCATAAACAACAACCATTACCAACTATAGTACCCACAAGTCAGAACATGGATGAGATACTCACTCACTGAATGTGAGATGTGGTGGGTTTAGTCATTGCACTGCTAGTAAAACATCATAATTGATATTTAATTAGGAGATCATCCCCCTTTTAATAACTCTGGTGCTTCTAAGAAGCAAAAGCCTTCTTATTAACTTGGATCGTCTGGAGAAGGTTGCCATTAAGTGGGGACAATATATGTGTTTGCTGAGTGCAGATACTATACCTATTTAAACTATAAATCAGCATTTAATTATACTAACCTGCTGCTCTTTAACATCATAAACTAACCCCTTTTCCTTTTCCTTCTCCATTCCAAAGGATTTCAATGCACTGGAACTTGAAGATCCATCATCTCTCCCTCTTGCTGAATATCTCTTTTGAGAAACAATCTCAATCTGAATAAAATATAGTCACAGAAATAGGCCTTAGTACAAAATGCGTTAAGAAAGATGTAAAATTGAATAAATTCTGAATGAATCGAGAAGAGATTTATATCAAATGGGCCGCTCTAATTATTAGTAAAATGTATAAACCCAAACCATATAAACACAGAAATGAGCAAACAATCCATATATGACGGAAAAAGGTGGAACCTTTACCTCGTCATTGTTATGTTTATTAAGAGGATGGCGCCTTTTAGAATGTTTGGGAACAAGGGAAGAAGAGCAAGAAAAAAATGTTTGTTTGGGAGTATAGGAGAAAGAGAGAGAAGAAGAGGAGCAGGAAGGAGAAGGTAGAAGTGTCGCAGTAATGGCCGCCATTAGTTTGTAAATTTGGAAGGAAACGGGTTCAAGTGTTTTTGAGGAGAAAAGTGCAAGGTTTCCTTCTGCGCTCTCCTTATCCTCTGTGCGGGTCTGAAGAACTACGTGGTAAAAAAAATTAAAAAAAAAATTAGAAAAAAAAAATTAAAAAAAAAAAAAGTTGAACAAAAACAGCACAATATACTTGGCAGGCTTAGACGGCAGTCAATATCCAGTTTCCATTGGCAACATATCCGACGCATGGCCCCAACGTTCCTTTCTTGCAACCAAATCTATTGGAGCAGTTGGAGGGTAGAGTAACGTCGACGTCAGAGGCGTCCGACCCGTCGGGTCATCTTACCCCCAGTGTTTCCTTCTCCTTTCTCCTCTCCCTTTTATATATTTCTCTTTCATCGTCGCAATCTTCACAACTTCAAGCCACCGAATAACAAATTGTTTCTATCAATCTGCAAGGGTATTCAAATATATTTTAGTACCTCGGTCTTTATTTTTTCCTCTCTACAATATTTTTTTTATTATAATTTATTGCAATCAAAATGTCAAACCAAGGTTCCACATCATTGAACGTCCGACGCTGCTTAGATTATGCCGAAATGTGGTGCAGAAGCATATTATGCCTGCAATAGTAATAAAAACGGAGTGCACAAAGTTATAACGGAAATGTTCAATCGAGTTATAGAAAACATTCTGTTTATTAAATTTACGAGTGTTATGGCACGCGCTTCGCGCGTGAATTGTTTTCCTATTAAATTGTACATGTTTAAATCAGTTAAAAACGCGATTTTTTATTTTCAAAAAATATTAAGATTTGTATAATTAAAGAAGTATTTTGAAATTGTAAATAACGTTTAATTTTAAATCCTATTTTTAGAAGTATTTTGAATTTGTAAAACATGTTTAATTGTTAGACCCTATTTTTAGGCACGTTTGAATTTGTAAAAGAATTTTAATATTAGATCGTATTTTTAAGTGACTAAGATTTGATAATATATAGAGGGACGTTTTTGACAGTTCACGTTGATACAAAAAAAGTATGACACCAAAACTATTATTAGAGATAGACGAAGTCAAAATCCAACATAAATACGATAGTTTTAGAAGAGACTGGATTAAATGAGAAAGTTTGTGCAAAAAACTAGTGTTGGCTAGGATAATCATAGATAAACTGTTACATATGATGAAAAATGATGGAGTGATCGTGCAAATGTATTTTTCATACATGCATTTTTATGTTTTAATCTTTTCTAATTTTTTTTTTTACTTGTTGGAATTTGGAACGATTGTTTTGAAATATATAAAACGATCGCTTGACAATTTGGAGTTGATGCAACAATTGTTTCAAGAAACGAATGCAACTGGACAAACGAGAAATAGTTGTGTGAGTGTACAAAGGAATTTTTCATATATGCATTTTTGTGTTTTAATCTTTTACTACAATTTTTTTTACTTGCAGAAATTTGGAACGGTTGTTTTGAAATATAGAAAACGATCGCTAGACAATTTAAAGTCGACACAACAATTTTTTCAAGGAATGAATGCAAGTGGACAAACATCATATACGCCTGCTGCTAACCAAAAAAACACCGCAACAAAGTACTTTCCCACAGACCTAATTTGATAGAACATGGACTTTTGAAGAGTTTTTTAATCAACTGGATGAAACGCAAGGTGGACAGATTTCAAATTTAAATTCACCAACCAATTTTCCATTGCAACAAGCTCTATTGCAACAAGCTCCAATAATTCATTACTAGACGAAGAGCTGATTTCTGATGGACATTGACGATGCTAGGGGTGGGCGTGGGTCGGTTTGGTGCGGTTTGAAGTCCAAACCGCTTCCGCACCATATCAAACGGTTAATCAAAAATACAAACCATTATACCAATCCTTTAAATGGTTCAGTTTCGGTCCGGTTTGAATGTAATATGATTCGGTTTCGGTCCGGTCCGGTTTGAACACGTATTAAATATGAAGTAAAGAATTACTTCCATCAACATTCTATTTACAAAGGCAACCGTGTGAAACTTTTACATTTAAAGGTTAAAACACACAATGTTATGCTGAAATGAAAGATTGGTTCTTAATTGTATGAATATTTCAATTGGACATTTATCTATAAGTGAGGTTTTTTTGGTAGATTAACCGAACATCAACATTAATCAATGCATAATCATTAAGGAAAATGACTAGAATAAGATTATAATTAGGATTTATTCACAAAAAAATGAGATGAAAAATATTATCCCAAAACTATAACATCTTCTTTTATGTCAGCGATTATTATTAATATAACAATATATGCTAAAAATAGAATGTACATCGTTAGAATCTAAAATAAGATAGGAGTTGCTTATATTTTTATCATAAGATTATTAATATAAATTTTCGATTCGGTCCGGTTTAATATGGTTGGTTCAATCGTTCAAACCGCAACCGAACTGTATCGATGCGGATCGGTCCGGTTTGGGGTGTCGGCTTTGGTTAGAAGATTCGGTGCGGGTTTCCGTATCGCTTTTACGGTCCGGTGCGGACGGTTTTCGCGATTTATGTCCACCCTTAGACGATGCCATAGTGACGGGCATCGCTAAATTTCTAAACGTCGCTAAATTTCTAGATGTCACTAAGGCATCAACAATTATCGACGCTTGACTAAAACTCTAAAAAAAATAGATGTCACATTGGCAATTACCTAGGCCATTTTACGCCTAAAATTTTACAGCTTTACCCTTTCTTCCACTTATGCAGCATTAGATTAGTCCACGTCTCAAACAAACCCTCTTCCGTCAATCTAAATTTAATTTAACGTTCCACAAGCCCCCATCTCATCAATCTTCGCCATGTTTCAGGACCTATCCCGCATACACACTTCATCGATAACTAAAATCCCAATAGATTTTCATTTTGAATCCCTATTTTTAAAAATGACTTTCCAAACCAGTGCCCAACTCTCCTCCTCCATCCTCGGTCACGCCCAATCCTCAAACATCGTCTTCACCTTGCTGTCCCACCCTTTCGATGCCCAATCCGTCATCCTCGACCCTGATACCGACCTCCTCTTCTCCCTTCTAGAAGTTTCCATCATCGTTGACACCACGGTGATCTGTATCTCGCGATGGGGGCAAATATGATAGAACGGCTATCACCACTGTTTGACAGCATACTGGATAGATATTCGTTGAAAGATTGCTCATGACTTCATCTCAAGGTACTTCCAATCATATAATGTATTCTCTACAGGCACCCATTTGATCTGATTTTTCATTACTTTAAGGTATCTAATTTTGATTTTGTACAGTTACTAATGTGGATTGAGGCAGTATAACACCAATTCTATATTTGATTCTCCGTACTTAAACATCAATGCCATATATACATAAACATTACATGATGGAGTTCTTTGTTCCAATGGATTGCAGTGGTTCTGCTCAGGATCAAAAGAGTGATAGGAAATTTGTTGATCATCCAAAATGTGACTTCACAAAGGATGAATCTCCTATTGATCATAGGGGATGAACCTCTAATGATTCATAGCATCTCGTACAATAAAAAATTAGATATTAGATAAATAATAATGATAGATGTTTGTCTGTATGGAAACTCATAGGAAGTGCCCTAGCTTTAAAAAATAAATTTAATACAGCACCAAATCATTGAGGCAGAAGATATATCACATGCAAGTTGTGCTTTATATATGTGTGTGTGTGTGCGCGCGCGTGCGCGTGTGTGTGTGTGTGCGTCACTTAAATACTGGGAATCTCCAATATTCTCTTTACTTTGTGTTTTGTACAGGCTTCTACTGACCAATATTGCCATGTACCTATTTATATTACTGCTATTCTTTAATGCCATTGAATTTCAATGTTTGTGTCCTTCAGTTTTGTCGCTGTAAAAGCAAACATATGCTAATGAATCATGTAGCTAATATGGTTTTATTCGATTTCATTGGCTATATACATTAAGTTTTTGCTTCTATAAAACTTAGTTTCTTTTAACTGTGTATGTGTATATATTTATCTTCTTTACATATTCTCCGGATTAATTTATACAAGTTGCAACTATCATTATTATTTATCTTTAATAAATTTAGTAAATTTCTTTAAATATACAAGTTTTTGTAATTTACAAATTGCTAGTAAGGTAGTTGAAATTAAATGAACCAACAGATTTACCACATATTATACGAAATATTAGACCAGACAATAAGATTCATAGCATGCTATGCTTTGGGATTCTATATACAAATATTTACAGAATACTTGGTAGAGATGTGAAATACCCCTCTCTAATTTTAAAAAAAAAATTAAAGAGAAGATGTAAAGAAGATAAATATTTTTTTTATATATAAGATAAATATATTTGATTATTATTTATACAAGTCAGGTTCATTTTTTAAAACTATCCATTTTTTCCATTCTATGTAGAAATCTCTACAGAATCTTTCTGTTATTATTATGTTTCCTGGTTCCCTGAGATAATTAAAATTGTTAAATATTTGGATGAAATCTGCTTCACAGTCATATATATTTATATATTTTTGTTTGAAAATACTTATTATCTAGTGTTTTTGGTCTTCTGTAATGGTTGTGTTATTCTTCATAATGTTTATTATGTTTAACATGAATTTATCTTCTAAATATTATTGTAGTTTTTCCATAAATTTAGTAAAAATTTTCTTGTTATTTTTTTTTGAAAGGTTGATTGATCTGTTTGAGAAAGTAGACAAAGCTTTTGGAAATATTAGGATACATTTTTGCATGCAATAGTAAAATTCTCTTGTTTTTTCATATTAATTCATTATTTATATTATACTATGAATTTTTAAAACAACGTTGTTTCTTAGAAACTTTTACCAGAACCCTATATCTCAAATCATTTTTCCTTACCTTGTCATCATAAGCGTCTACCTTTTTTTCCTAACAATGTACTTCTTTCGACTAACGGACTTACGTCTGTTGGAAATACTTATTAAGCTTATAGCAACTGGCATAAAGTACACAAAGAAATTTGGCTATTTTGTACATAGTGAGTATAATATAAGTAAGAATTTATAAAAAGATAATAGGACTTACATGGTTGCAGCAATCTTGTGTCCTTTCTTTCCTTAGCTTTGTCTAAATGTTTTAGTTACTCATAAATCTTGGAGAAGAAGAAGAAAAGAAGAGGAGATAGCCATTAAAGAGAAAGCTTATGTTCATTTTTTACACTGGGTTACAATGCAGATCTTGATACATATTACAAACTAGGAGGCTCCTTATATAGATGGAGCAAGGAAAAATAAAACATACAGCTGTCTAGAAGTGAAGGTAAAAAATATCATTCACTAATAATAAAAAAGCATTACATTTGTCTTTATATTTGTTTTATATGAAAACGAAGCACTAATGTCACATCTTGTCTTCAAAATTAGATTCTTCCGGAGAAAAGTAGCACACCTTGCAAAACTTTTATCAAATCAGTTTTGATCTATGGACATAGTGGTTGAGTCAACGTCTTCTCTATCTTCATTGTTTTTCTTCCTTTGTTTTTCCTTTTTGTAGTTTTTTTATCAGAGAAGACTTAGGATGGAATATATCGAAGTTTCTGTAATTTATTCCTTGGTCTCTCAAGGCTTTTGTGACCAATATTTTTTTCGTAGGGGTTTCAGCATGTAAATAAGAACCTTCGTTGTCCCATTCATCTTCTTCTACGATTTTAAGAGCCCTATACCTTTCATATATTTGTTCTTTAATTTTTATATATTCCATTTTTTCTGGATTGTTAATTTCTTTCCATTCTTCATAGTCTGTATCCAGGAATTTTGCTTTGATGTATACAATATGTTTTGTGGGTTCAAAGATATTTTTTCCAAAATGTGGCGGAGTTGACATAAAGTCCATACATATATCGGTTGCCAAGATATTTGTTAATTGTTCTATTATGATCCCAAAAGGTTCTAGAAGATCATCTTGAATCCATTCATCAAAATAGATTCGTCCGACAAGTGCATAGTTTATTAACATATTGGGATCAAATATGATGTCTTCGTGGGTCAAGTATTTGTATTTTGTGAGATTGAGGGTAATTTGTGGAACTGCACAAGATATTGTACAAGGACAGTCATGGGTTGTTTGTGGACAAGAAGAAAATCTTTTTGTACAAGGAATATTTGTGTTTCTCATGACATCTCAATTTATTTGTAATCCTTCATTTTTTGTTTTGGAGGTATGTGAGAAGAATTCGCATATTTTGTTAAATTTTTGTGGAGAAAGTTCAACAGGGTGTTGTATAAAATGTAATTCTCTTGTCATTTGTTCAGGAAAATTGGGTAGAATGACAAATTTTTGGATTGTATTTGGCTGAGGTGTACTTGGCTGAGGTGTATTTTGGTAAACATTTTTAGGAGTTCCCAGATTTGTCATTTTTGAAGGATTGGGTTTGGCCATAGTGGCAAAAGAAGTTTGTGGTCTGAAATTTGTGGTTGAAGAAGTCTCAATGATTTCTTCTTTGACATGTTTCCCTAAAGAAATTTGTTGTAGACTTTGTATATCTTCAGAAATTATATAATCTTTTCCAAAGAACTTCTGTAATTCATCTGTACCAGCTTCAAAGTTATTGAAGCCTTTGTATAATGGTTTCTCATATCTAGGATTTTGTTCAAGGTATTTGATCTTAACGATCATTCGTTCCCATGTGGTATAAATACCAGCATCGGCACCTGTAAACAGGCCATAATAGAGATATTTTGTTCTTTTCTCATTTGTAAACAATTATATCAGAGTGTATAATACACTCAATTTTTGTTTATTGGACTCATGGGGAGTCTTCATGTTCCGGATATTGTCAAGAATCATTTGTTGGTCTTCAGTGACTTTCGTCTTTGTCTGAAATTTATTTGTAGTATATGTCTTCAAATGCTTGGATGGATTTAGTTCTTCCATTTCTGCAAAAGTAATATTAGTAATTGACATATATAATCTTTATTCTAGTAACCTTGATAATTGGTCAGGTAAAAAATTATTTTTTCCTTTTATGTGTTCCCAATTAATGTTAGTTGCACAATTTGATATTGCATGTTTAAATTTTAACCATCTGTTATTTATGGTTCCCTTTTCTTTTTTATTATCTGTATATTTTACAATAGATTCGCAATCTGTTCTAATTGTTATTTCCTTTTGAGAAATTATAAACAATTTAAAAGCTTCTAAAACATATATTATGGCTAGTATTTCATAGTCTAAGGATGTCATGTATCCTTTTTCTTTGTATGTTCCCGAGGTATATCTACATAATTTTTCTGTAGATTTATTTCAGTATTTATTATTTTGACTTAGTAAATTCCTCCCCATCCTAAGAAAGAGCCATCTGTTTCAATTATTAAATATTCTGTTTGTAGAGGTAAACTTAATGCCTTTAAATTTTGGGCAAATTCTTTTATTTTTTGGATTTGTTTTATATCCTTTATGTTAAATTCCCTATCACCTTTGGGGTTTGTTTTGTTATAGAGAGGTTCAGTATATTTTGAAAGATCTTTTATATATGGCCTTGCATAATTTACAAGTCCTAAAAGAGCTTGTAATTATTTTAAATTTTCTAATTTATCAGGGAATTCTAATATTTTTCTGGTTATGTGTGGTTGTAATTCTATTGTTCCTTTACCAATTTTAGCTTCTAAAAATTCTATATTATTTTTAAGTAACTCTATCTTTTTCTTTGATATAATCAAACCATGTGCTTCTATCAGTTTTAATACAGTATATAAGTGTGATATCTGTTCTTGTTTAGTTTTAGAAAAAACAAGAATATCATCTATGTATACACGAGTGTATTTATTACAATTCTGGAAAACATCATCCATTTTCCTTTGGAATATCCGTGGAGCATTTTTTAAGCCGAATGACATTACTAACCATTCATGGTGACCTTCACTACATGTAAAAGCAGTCCAGGGTATAGATTTAGGGTGCATTTTGACTTGCCAAAATCCTGATTTTAAATCAAAATTTGAAAACCAATTTGACCCTTGTATTTTATTTATCAATACGTCTTTATTTGGTATACAATATCCATCTTCATGGGTATTGTCATTTAACCTGGTATAATTCATGACCATTCTAGATTGGCCATGTTTTCTTTCAGATTCTTTGTAGACAATGAAAGCTGTTGTTCTATGTCTTGAATCTGATTTTCTAACAATGTTTAGGTCTGTTAGGATTTTTATATGCATCTTGAATTCTTTCATAATCCAAGTATCATATTTTGGAGTTCCTGTTTTTATGGTTAAGTCTGGATTAATTATATCTAATTTAAATTGTATCGAATTTTTGTCCCAGTATTTCGATGGTTTTTCTGCTATGATTTCTATTTTTTCTAGTTTAGAGATTACCTGATCTATATCATCTGTTTTTAGTAATAATTGACTTACATCTTTTGGATTTATAAGTTGGATATCCTTAATAAATCCTTTTCTTTTATATTCATAGTTTTTAGGAAGTTCTTGAATAAATTCTTCAATTTCCTTTTCTGTAAATGTTAGTATATTTTCGTTGTTTTTAATCTGGCATTGTCTTTAAATAGGGCAATCATATTTGTTGTCGTCTTGAATAGTCCCACCACGCTTCTCAAGCGCATATTCTGATGGTATTGGGGTTAGTGTGGTTTTTTTTGAAATTTGTATATAATCTTTGTTGAATGCAAAACTCCCATTATCACTTAATAAGAAATCTAATCCGAGGATTAGTTTTATTCCTTCAAGTTTTAATTCTAAAACCCATAATTGTTTGATATTGTAATAAGGAGACCATTCCCCAAATGTATTAGTAAAGCTTATGTTTATATTTTTCACAATATTTGTAATAATATTAGTAGTCCCATCAAATTGAATACTCTGTTTTGGTTTGTCTGCCTTCGTTACATATTTGTATGGTATAAGACTAGAACAAATATATGAAAGGTACATGGCCCTTAAAATCGTAGAAGAAGATGAATGAGACAACAAAGGTTCTTATTTATATGCTGAAACCCCTACGACAAAAATATTCGTCACAAAAGCCTTGAGAGACCAAGGAATAAATTCAGAAACTTCGATATATTCCATCCTAAGCCTTCTCTGATAAAATACTACAAAAAGGAAAAACAAAGAAAGAAAAACAATGAAGATAGAGAAGAAGTCGACTCAACCACTATGTACACAGATGAAAACTGATTTGACAAAAGTTTTGCAAGGTGTCCTACTTTTCTCCGAAAGAATCTAATTTTGAAGACAAGATGTGACATTAGTGCTTCTTTTTCATATAAAACAAATATAAAGACAAATGTAATGCTTTTTTATTATTAGCGAATGGTATCTTTTACCTTCACTTCTAGACAGCTGTATGTTTTATTTTTCTTTGCTCCATCTATATAAGGAGCCTCCTAGTTTGTAATATGTATCAAGATCTGCATTGTAACCCAGTGTAAAAAATAAATATAAGCTTTCTCTTTAATGGCTATCTCCTTCTTCTTTTCTTCTTCTTCTTTTCTTCTTCTTCTTCTTTTCTTCTTCTTCTCCAAGATTTACGAGTAACTAAAACATTTGGACAAAGCTAAGGAAAGAAAGGACACAAGACTGCTGCAACCATATAAGTCCTCTTATCTTTTTATAAATTCTTACTTATATTATACTCACTATGTTCAAAATAGCCAATTTTCTTTGTGTAATTTATGCCAGTTTCTATAAGCTTAATAAGTATTTCCAACAGACGTAAGTCCGTTAGTCGAAAGAAGTACCTTATTAGGGAAAAAAAAGTAGACGCTTAGGACGACAAGGTGAGTAAAAATGATTTGAGATATAGGGTTCTGGTAAAAGTTTCTAAGAAACAAGGTTGTTTTAAACATTCATAGTATAATATGAATAATGAATTAATATGAAAAAACAAGAGCATGCAAAAATGTATCCTAGTACTTTCAAAAGCTTTGTCTATTTTCTCAAACAGATCAACCAACCTTTCAAAAAAAATAACAAGAAGAAATTTACTAAATTTATGGAAAAACTACAACAATATTTAGAAGATAAATTCATGTTAAACATAATAAACATTATGAAGAATAACAAAACCATTACAAAAGACCAAAAACACCAGATAATAAGTATTTTCAAACAAAAATATACACTACAACAAAAAGTGTCTTTTATAGCGGCATATAGCCGCTATCACAAACATAGCGGCTTGATAAGCGCTGTATATCGACATGTTATAAAAAACTGTTGAATATTTATAACACAAAATATGCCACTATGGTTGAGCTTAGTTTTATAACGCAAATTCACCGCTATGGTACGTTAGTTCAATAGCTCATTATAGCCGCTATAATACAGCTAAATCTCAACGGAACTGGAAATCTTTATAACATTATTTTGCCGCTATAAAATATTTATTCAATAGTTCATTGTAGCCGCTATAATACAGCTAAATCTCAACGGAATTGGAAATCTTTATAACACTATTTTACCGCTATAAAATATTTATTCAATAGCGGTCATTTCACGCTATTAAATCAACATGTTATAGTATTGATAAATTCTTTTACAGCTCATATATGCCGCTATAAAAATCGTAGATACACTTTTCAAGAGCTATGCCTATATATTACATTTTAATAATAGCAATCAAACTAAATCTTCATAAACGAATAAAGATTATAATCAACAAATATAACACAAGAGCATGCTCATAAAGAAATGTGACATATTTTTCATTACAGTGTACAAACATTAAAGCAAATGCATAACCATTGAATAAAACATAAGCCTGCAGCCAAGTTAACACAAAGAAACAGAAAATAATTTCAATTTAATAAGTGTACAAACATTACAGAGTACAAAAATTAAAGCAGTCCTTTCAAATATTACATAGTACAAACATTACAGAGTTCCAACATGCAAGATCTGATCTAGTTGCGTACTAAGGACCTTGCTTCCTTCCAAATAAGCATGCGAAGTTAACACAAAGAAACAGAAAATGTTAAAACAAGTGCATGCTCAGATAGAAATGTGATATATATTTTTCATTACAGTGTACAAACATTAAAGCAAGTGCATGAACAACATGAACTAGAAACTACAATTGATTATTTCTACTGATCTATTTTCCCAATATGGAAAATAGATTAAAGCAATGTTAACCTCACTTTTCTCAGTTGCAGCAACCATCTGTTGAAGCATTTCTAACACTCCAACATTTTGCCATACATTTCTAACTGCTATTTCTTCAATGCACCCATGAAAATACAACATATCCTTCCACCGCGTGCTCCATACATACCAACATTTTCTGTTATCTATTTTCTGCTATAGGCAGTGTTTGTGCAACTTATATTTAGTATTTATTTTGAATTTTTATTAATTTATCATTTGTTCACCTATAAATGGATATATTACTAATCATAACGATTCAATATATATTTTACTCAAATTTGTTTCATGTAAAAGATCTTTTAATTAGGGTAATTATTACACCAAGAAGAGATGAATATGGTTTTGCTTCATCATGTTGTATCACTGCATACATTCATCTGTATCATCTCTACCTCATCCCTGAACTCCAAACAGTCAACTACGAACAAACCACTACAACTGGTACTCCACCAACCAGAATTTAAAGCTAATAACGAAATGTAACAATAAACAAAAAAATGAACGGTAAAGACTTACTCAAAATTCATTCCATTACGACGTGTGTAGCAGACCAAGCTATAATAGAAAAGAGGGCATCTTACATGTACTGTAATTCGGATGTTTGCCTCCATAGCTCTACCGCTGGCTCTTTTACGGTCATTATCCAAACTTTAACTGCATTGTGTCCTAGTGGTTTGAAATGCACCCTTGCATTTGGATCGGTTGACTCCACCCGTCCTAAAGCAACTACTTTCCCATTTCCCGATAAATCCATTAACTTGCATTTATTGTTTGTTCTTGAATTTGCAGTCTGTAAGTTGAAAAAAGAAAAAATAATGAAGTTGCTAATCATTAGAAAATAGAAAAACACAATAAAAATCAAGTACCATAAATGTTTTCACCACATCCATAGGCGTAATAGGAGCTGTAGTGTCAACTATCTCAACAACTACTTGCGATTCAGGCCATGCAACCTTCTTACCAACAGCATCCGCAATTCGGATCAAACCAGGGGCTGAAACCAAAACTTAACTTGACGAGCGTCAAGCTTAAGGTGACGACTCAACTATAGACTTCGCTTCTCGTCAGGATAAGGGTGTCGAAATTTTAATCTGCTACAAGGACACCAATCAAGGTAAACATAAATAAAGTCGCTCAACTTATTAACTCTGTGGTTACCCTATTATAGGGGACAACCTAAACGAGTTCACCACCGTATAAATGTGATATAAATACAAATAAGACTATTACATACCTCTGGGTTAGGTTCACCAATAGGACATAGTGCTGCTTCAGCTTCACGAAGTAGCTTCATTTGGAAACATGAGAATGCAAACAAGTATTTGGACTGAGGCATTTGTTTGCCTTTATATTTGATATGTCAAGTTAGTTCCAACTTATAAGTAAAAATATTTTGAAAGGCAATATCTACAGCAACTAATAGTAGGAGATGTATAATTAAGTATTGAGTACAATTAAAGAGAAACATGTTCTTCTATCATTTGAACTATAGCCTGAAATTTAATGAAACGGTGCAGGTACAATGAATAGCTGGACCACAATAGTAACATGCTAAATAATATATTGTCATCTAATTCATGTTGAATATTCCAAATATAGTATTTACCTTTCAAGATATGATATGCATAATAGGCTTGGTTGTTCCTCAAATAACAAGTGACCATCAGCTGCAAATTTGGCTGCATTCATCAACATATGCTAGAGCAAGATTGCAAATTTAAACATGACCTGTCATAAATAAGCGACATGATGCAAGAAAAATAGATATACATTTGGGTAAGTTGCAATTATCTGCGATTGTAAAATGTCGTAGCCAAAGAAATTGTTAAAACTAAGCAGTAACCAACTGTGTTATACTTACTCCATCGACTACAATGTTGTCATTGCACATTTCTCAATTGTCAACATTACTTGTTTCTCTCATTTCATAGAAGGCCAGAGTTCTAACTACTGCTTCTATATGCGGCAAACTTCTATTATTTATTCATTGCATAACGAATATCCGCTCTTTCAACCACGGAAGCTACGTTACAAAGCAATGATTATTAATGATAAAATTAAGTATAGACTTCAAATGATATTAGTAATAAAATTTGATTACTAAACCCTCTCTACAACGAAGATTACCGGCTATTACAACTATCCAAAAACAGATATAAAAATTTCTGAAGTATAAAACTTTAAATTCTATGTGTATATATGGGCCAGTATTTAAGTTCACTTTTAGGAATACTAAAGGGTGACAAATCAGATAACTACTCAAACTAGTCAAAAATATCTCAGCAAAACAAACTTTGCAGCCTTACTGAAAACGAACTCTAAACCCTCAATTACTTAGAAAACACTCAATCCAATTATAGTAAACTAAAAAGAAATGTACTTACAAGTGCACTTTAGGAAAACCAGTTCTGGATAGGCAACTGCTGCCACTAACCAACCGAAACTACAGTGGATAATAGTGGACTAGACTGCCCTGTTATAATTTATTAAGACTGTAGATATTCAGATACACAACCTAGCAAAAATTGTCTCAGGTGTGCATCAACTTCGTACGACTGCAATCTAGCCAATCTAGCCATGTTCAGTTTCTATGCATATAGCTTAAGGGCTCACAATTCAGTTTTCAACACACATTTTGCTCTAGCTAAGAACTACCTAGAGCTTCAATTTCATTTCAGTTGCTTTAGGCATTCCTTATTCTTGTCGAGCATTTCTTTCTCAGTTCGGATTGATGTCCTCCCCGTTTTATTTTGCCACATTATGATGCTCAATACTGAATTGTTTCCATCCTAAAAATAGGAAGGCTTTTAAAAAAAAATAGAAAATGTGCTAGAAGAAACTTGAATTATTGGTTCAGTAGTTTTAAAAAAAGCAGAAAAAAGACCAGAATCTATTGTTCATTCTAATTAAACATGCATTCTTTTTCAGGGCAAGAAAATAGGTTAATACACTTAAGTGTTTAAGGAATAGCTTGTATGTAGGATAAATCAAGATAATAAGGCACATGACTGAACAATCTTTTTTCCTACGAATAAAAAATGCGTTGAACTACAACAAAGATATCAAGGTACTTCTGTTCCTCAGTTAAATGCTTTCTTAACAACACTGTAACCTCACGCCACTGGTTATAAGTTAGATCATCTATAATGTTCCTTAGTTTAAGTTAGAAAATTTCATCATCATCACCATCACTATCATTATTATTATAAGCAACTTGGCACGACTAAAGTGATCCTCAAAAGAAATTACCAGTGACACCATAATTTTGAGATTGAGGTGCTTAAATTAAATACAGTCTTCTGAAATTAGGGTTCAAACAAACATGAATGCAAAGTTATTTAAGTGGAATAATACTAAAAAAAATGAACACATGCCTCACGCTCAAAGAAAACATTTGGTAGAGAACAACCTTCACCAAGAATTTGACCAACAAGACTATCAACTCTAGTCAATGTAGGGGCCATAGTTGTACCAACTCCAATAAGTACTGCCGGCACTGCAAACTGTAATCAATGAATACATACCATTCCAGGTCATACTTCAATTAATTAGTTCTCTTTCAAAACTCCTAGAACATTCACATACCACATATTTAATGCATGTTCAAACATTAAGCATTCCGTATAAACAAGGCAATATCATAGTTTTTTCCCTGGTTACCTCGCTCCTAGACAATAATTGAAAATAATGTAACTCCCTTTTATATCATAACAAACAACGGTTAATAGCAGAATGAATGCGACTTCTACCATCTGCATATAAAATCTTTGCTAGTTTACTGAGCAACTTTTTGAAGCAAGATATATCATTTCTTCGCTGTATCAATCATAAATTATCAGTTGAATAGTTGTACATGGAAAAAATTCAATGCATGTTAATCAACTAAAGATTAGAGCATATAGTATATATACACGTTCGAAAATAAAAACTACAATATTGCATACACAAAAATATCGCAAGAAAGATATTTGAAAAACCGGGAAATGATCAGTACAGTAAATTTGGAAAAAAAATTCATTGTTATATTGATTGAATAAAAACACAAAGAAGAGTGATTAGAACCTGTCTATATTCGTAAAAAACATCATAGCAGTCAGCGGATTGATTGACAATGAATTTCCATCATCACTTCATTTAACAATTAATATTGGAAACTAATAAAAAGGCTTACAATACGGTTAAACGTGCACTACATCTACTTGACCCTAACTCAATGGTTTAACCTGGATCTACTGTTTAAAATGAGCTCAAGATAGAGTCCATCTTAAAAGCTTGACCCAAAATATATAGCAGGATTTTATGAACAAGAGCAAGTTTTCATGTCAATTTAAGGAAGATGAGAGCATTTAGCTGTAAATAGAACTATACAACGCTGAAATTTGATCTGAAATAACTTGCTGAATCATATTATTGGATTCTATGAACAAAAAATTTCCACCAACTAACAATAGAGTAAATCAAAATATGTTTCATTTGACAAGGACAAATAGTTTACAGAGCGATCAGAATCTGTCGGGATTCACGAATAACATAATACGAATCAGTGGTGTTGACAAATAACCGTGAATTAATCACATCAAACTGTTAACGCACCAAGCACTAGCCTATCAAACATCGGAAAATAAGCAATCAATAATTTAAAATTACCTCTGACTTGACTATATGATTGTTAATGTTTGATTGATCTGCGCTTAAAGGATCAAAATCTTGTTCTTTTACATCAAAGTAGGCCACCAAATCATCCGCCAAATAAAAATCAGTAACAGTAGGCTCGAATTCGTTTATGTTCATATAAGTATCTTTTGTAAACCAAATCATTGCTAGAAGCATCGTAAACATGTAATTAAATGAACATCAAATCTGGCAGATATTGATGAAGAGCGAAATCGAAGATCGGAGATTAGGGTTCGAGACAATGTCGACTTCACAACTATTGAAAATCGGAGATGGAGTAGAATGGCTGAACATTGGTAACTAGAGATGGAGATGGAAGAGAACATCGGTTAGGGTTATTTCATTTTGGGAGGGATATGAAAATTGTTAAATGTTATTTGGAAGGGTGACCAAACTGGTTAAGTGTTTTTGAAGGGAGATGCAAATTTTGGGGGCAAAACGTTACACATGTACCGTACAAAACAAGAGGACAAATAATTAGAGGTAAACAATAACGCTTTTGGATAATGCGTTATTAAATGGCGTTATTGATAACATGTTTTCTTATAGTGATAAACTAATAAATATATATGACCGTGAAGCAGATTTCATCCAAATATTTAACAAATTTAATTACCTCAGGGAACCAGGAAACTAATAATAACAGAAAAATTCTGTAGAGATTTCTACATAGAATGGAAAAAATGGATAGTTTTAAAAAGTGAACCTGACTTGTATAAATAATAATAAATATATCTAACTTATATATAAAATATATATATTTATCTTCTTTACATCTTCTCTTTAAGTTTTTTTTAACTTATATACAAGTTTTACCACAAATACAAAGGAAAAGGGACACTTGTCTTCCTCATGCCCAAGAAAACATAACTTATTTACTAAAGAATCTAACCTTGTGGATTCAGTAAAAGAAGATTTAATAGAAATTGCTTCTGACGTATTAGAAACCTCTACAATATATTCTATAATATCCTTAGAAGGATTAGAAGAACAAGAACAAATACAATCATCCAATTATACATTAATTGATGAATTAACGGATTACCAAGAAAACATACCACAGGAATACTTACTAAATATAGTTAACAAGGATTTATGTGAACATAATTTCAAACATAAAATGGGAACAGATACCACAAAATGTGAATTTTTCCCTTGGTACCCTGCTTTTGATAAGAGATTTAAGTGTATAGACTACATAATAGAAATATGCCATATATGTGCAAAAAACAAATTCAATATAGACTTACCCAGAGAAAATAAACCTTTTTACACAGATAAAAATAAGATAAATGAAGATAGAATTGAAATACTTGAAGAAAGAACAAATAAAGTTGAAATAAAAATAGAAGAAATAAAAGAAATGATTTTAAATAAAAAGAAAAATGTCATTCATAATGAATCAACATCATATGAAAATAATAACAATTTAAATAACATTGACAAACCAATACAAATTCCACTAATATGCAATTCAGGAAACCTAAAAGAATTACGTATTCCAACAAAACTTAATATAAAAGGATTGGAAATACAAATATTAGCTTTTATAGATACTGGAGCTACTAGTTCAACTATTTGTTCTTGTCTTATACCATACAAGTATGCAACGAAGGCAGACAAACCAAAATAGAGTATTCAATTTGATGGGACTACTAATATTATTACAAATATTGTGAAAAATATAAGCATAAGCTTTACTAATACATGTGGGGAATGGTCTCCTTATTACAATATCAAACAATTATGTGTTTTAGAATTAAAACTCGAAGGAATAAAACTAATCCTCAGATTAGATTTCTTATTAAATAATGATAATGGAAGTTTCACATTCAACAAAGATTATATACAAATTTCAAAAAAACCACACTAACCCCAATACTATCAGAATATGCGCTTGAGAAGCGTGGTGGGACTATTCAAGACGACAACAAATGTGATTGCCCTGTTACAGGACAATGCAAGATTAAAAACAACGAAAATATACTAACATTTACAGAAAAGGAAATTGAAGAATTTATTCAAGAACTTCCTAAAAACTATGAATATAAAAGAAAAGGATTTATTAAGGATATCCAACTTATAAATCCAAAAGATGTAAGTCGATTATTACTAACAACGGATGATATAGATCAGTTAATCTCTAAACTAGAGAAAATAGAAATCATAGGAGAAAAACCATTGAAATACTGGGACAAAAATTCGATACAATGTAAATTAGAATATAATTAATACAGACTTAACCATAAAAACATGATCTTCAAAATATGATACTTGGATTATGGAAGAATTCAAGATTGCATATAAAAATCCTAACAGACCTAAACATTATTAGAAAATCAGATTCAAGACATAGAACAGCAGCTTTCATTGTCCATAAAGAATCTGAAAGAAAACGTGGCCAATCTAGAATGGTCATGAATTATACAAGGTTAAATGACACTACCCACGAAGATGGATATTGATACCAAATAAAGACGTATTGATAAACAAAATACAAGGGTCAAATTGGTTTTCAAAATTTAATTTAAAATCAGGATTTTGGCAAGTCAAAATGCACCCTGAATCTGTACCCTGGACTGCTTTTACATGTAGTGAAGGTCACTATGAATGGTTAGTACTACCATTCGGCTTAAAAAAATGCTCCACAGATATTCCAAAGGAAAATGGATAATGTTTTCCAGAATTGTAATAAATATACTTGTGTATACATAGATGATATTCTTGTTTTTTCTAAAACTAAAAAAGAACACATATCACACTTATATACTGTATTAAAACTGATAAAAGCATATGGTTTGATTATATCGAAGAAAAAGATAGAGTTACTTAAAAATAATATAGAATTTTTGGGAGCTAAAATTGGTAAAGGAACGATAGAATTACAACCACACATAACCAGAAAAATATTAGAATTCCCTGATAAATTAGAAAATTTAAAACAATTACAAGCTTTTTTAGGACTTGTAAATTATGCAAGGCCATATACAAAAGATCTTTCAAATATACTGGACCTCTCTATAACAAAGCAAGCCCTAAAGGTAATAGGGAATTTAACATAGAGGATATAAAACAAATCCAAAAATAAAAGAATTAGCCCAAAATTTAAAGCCGTTAAGTTTACCTCTACAAACAGAATATTTAATAATTGAAACAGATGGCTCTTCCTTAGGATGGGGAGGAATTTACTAAGTAAAAATAATAAATACGGAAATAAATCTACAGAAAAATTATGTAGATATACCTCGGGAACATACAAAGAAAAATGACACATGACATCCTTAGACTATGAAATACTAGCCATAATATATGTTTTAGAAGCTTTTAAATTGTTTATAATTTCTCAAAAGGAAATAACAATTAGAACAGATTGCGAATCTATTATAAAATATACAGATAATAAAAAAGAAAAGGGAACCATAAATAACAGATGGTTAAAATTTAAATATGCAATATCAAATTGTGGAACTAACATTAATTGGGAACACATAAAAGGAAAAAGTAATTTTTTACCTGACCAATTATCAAGGTTATTAGAATAAAGATTATATATGTCAATTACTAATATAACTTTTATGGAAGAACTAAATCCATCCAAACATTTGAAGACGTATACTACAAATATATTTCAGACAAAGACGAAAGTCACTGAAGACCAACAAATGATTCTTGACAATATCTGGAACATGAAGACTCCCCATGAGTCCAATAAACAAAAATTGAGTGTATTATACACTCTGGTACAAATATTTACAGATGAGAAAAGAACAAAATATCTCTACTATGGCCTGTTTACATGTCCCGATGCTGATATTTATACCACATGGGAACAAATGATCGTTAAGATCAAATACCTTGAACAAAATCCTAGATATGGGAAACCATTATACAAAGGCTTCAATACCTTTGAAGCTGCTACAGATGAATTACAGAAGGTCTTTGGAAAAGATTATATAATTTCTGAAGATATACAAAGTCTACAACAAATTTCTTTAGGGAAACATGTCAAAGAAGAAATCACTGAGACTTCTTCGACCATAAATTTCAGACCACAAACTTCTTTTGCCACTATGGCCAAATTCAATGCTTCAAAAATGACAAATCTGGAAACTCCTAAAAATGTTTACCAAAATACACCTCAGCCAAGTACACCTCAGCCAAATACAATCCAAAAATTTGTCATTCGACCCAATTTTCTTGAACAAATGATAAGAGAATTACATTTTATACAACACCCTGCTGAACTTTCTCGACAAATATTTAACAAAATCTGCGAATTCTTCTCACATACCTCCAAAACAAAAAAAATGAAGGATTACAAATAAATTGGGATGTCATGAGAAACACAAATATTCCTCGTACAAAAAGATTTTCTTTTTGTCCATAAACAACCCATGACTGTCCTTGTACAATATCTTGTGCAGTTCCACAAATTACCCTCAATCTCACAAAATACAAATACTTGACCCACGAAGACATCATATTTGATCCCAAAATGGTAATAAACTATGGACTTGTTAGACGAATCTATTTTGATGAATGGATTCAAGATGATCTTCCAGAACCTTTTTGGAGCATAATAGAACAATTAACAAATATCTTGACAAGTGATATATATATGGACTTCATGTCAACTTCGCCACATTCTGGAAAAAACATTTTTGAACCCACAAAACATACTGTACACATCAAAGCAAAATTCCTGGATACAAACTATGAAGAATGGAAAGAAATTAACAACCCAGAAAAAAATGGAATATATAAAAATCAAAGAACAAATATATGAGAGGTACATGGCCCTTAAATTGTAGAAGAAGATGAATGAGACAACAAAGGTTCTTATTTATATGCTGAAACCCCTACGACAAAAATATTCATCACAAAAGCCTTGAGAGACCAAGGAATAAATTACAGAAACTTCGATATATTCCATCTAAGCCTTCTCTGATAAAAAACTACAAAAAGAAAAACCAATGAAGATAGAGAAGACGTCGACTCAACCACTGTGTCCACAGATGAAAACTGATTTGATAAATTTTTTGCAAGGTGTCCTACTTTTCTCCGAAAGAATCTACTTTTGAAGACAAGATATGACATTAGTGCTTCTTTTTCATATAAAACAAATATAAAGGCAAATGCAATGCTTTTATTATTATTAGTGAATGGTATCTTTTACCTTCACTTCTAGACAGCTGTATGTTTTATTTTTCTTTGCTCCATCTATATAAGGAGCCTCCTAGTTTGTAATATGTATCAAGATCTGTATTGTAACCCAGTGTAAAAATTAAATATAAGCTTTCTCTTTAATGGCTATCTCCTTCTTCTTCAAGATTTATGAGTAACTAGAACATTTAGATAGAGCTAAGGAAAGAAAGGACATAAGACTGCTGCAACCATGTAAGTCCTCTTATCTTTTTATAAATTCTTACTTATATTATACTCATTATGTACAAAATAGCCAAATTTCTTTGTGTAATTTATGCCAGTTGCTATAAGCTTAATAAGTAGTTCCGACAGACGTAAGTCCGTTAGTCGAAAGAAGTACCTTATTAGGGAAAAAAAGTAGACGCTTAGGACGACAAGATGAGTAAAAATGATTTGAGATATAAGGTTCTGGTAAAAGTTTCTAAGAAAAAAGGTTGTTTTAAACATTCATAGTATAATATGAATAATCAATTAATATGAAAAAAGAAGAGAATTTTATTATTGCATGCAAAAATGTATTCTAGTACTTCCAAAAGCTTTGTCTACTTTCTCAAACAGATCAACCAACCTTTCAAAAAAAATAACAAGAAGAAATTTACTAAATTTATAGAAAAACTACAATAATATTTAGAAGATAAATTCATGTTAAAAATAATAAACATTATAAAGAATAACACAACCATTACAGAAGACCAAAAAACCAGATAATAAGTATTTTCAAACAAAAATATAAACATGAACTAATAAATATATATGACTGTGAAGCAGATTTCATCCAAATATTTAACAAATTTAATTACCTCAGGGAACCAGGAAACATAATAATAATAGAAAGATTATGTAGGGATTTCTACATAGAATGGAAAAAATGGATAGTTTTAAAAAATGAACCCGACTATAAAATCATAGAGAAGAACGATTGAGAAAACTAAGGTGAGGAATTTCCCAAAAATCGAAAACTTAGAATCATTACAAAGTTATTTTGAACAAAATTTCATGGTAATTTTTTTAATTATACTAAAACAAACAAAGTTAAATGAAAACCAACTGTATAGCATGACAAAGATTTTTAAAGAAAATTATTCAAAGAAATTTTTAGACTTAACAGATGAACCCAAATTAGATAAAAAACAAGTACTAAAAAATCTAGACCATACCTTTTATTTAGTGGAAAGCAAAACAGAAATACAACTTACAGATAGAATGATGAAATTAGTGAGTGAAGAATATTACAAAATGCTATCAAAACAGATACAAGAAGACAATTTAGATACGACAAACTGGTTTGAACTATATGATGATGAGATAAATACGTACAATGAATTTTACTAACAAGGGAAACTAAAAGAAGTTGAACACAAAATTAGAAGACTCTGAAAAGATAAAAAGAACAAGGTTCCTAATTCCTAGTTCAATATTCTACTTACTGCGTACCCTTGGGTATTACGCTTGCAAGTTGCCAGTAAGGTAGTTGAAATTAAATGAACCAACAGATTTCCCGCATATTATACGAAATATTAGACCAGACAATGAGATTTATAGCATGCTATGCTTTGGGATTTTATATACAAATATTTACAAAATACTTGGTAGAGATGTGGAATACCTCTCTCTAATTTAAAAATAAAATAAAAAAATATACTAATATTGCCATGTACCTATTTATATTATTGTTATTCTTTAATGCCATTGAATTTCAATGTTTGTATCCTTCAGTTTTGTCGCTGTAAAAGCAAACATATGCTAATGAATCATGTAGCTAATATGGTTTTATTCGATTTCATTGGCTGTATATGTTAAGTTTTTGCTTCTATAAAACTTAGTTTCTTTTAACTGTGTGTGTACATATATTTATCTTCTTTACCTATTCTAAGGATTAATTTATACAAGTTGCAACTATTTCTTTTCTAAGATTATTTAGCGGTTATGAGACAAATGAGTTATTAGTGGAATAAAAAAAGATTAGAATATAAAAGGATCTTCAGAAATGAAACTCAAAGATCAGTTATTCTGAATAATGTATTTAATGTACATTGTCTTTCTGTAAGAATTCTTGTAAGTTTCATAGATATTTATGTCTTTGCTTAAGTAATCATTATTTGTAAATTCAGGTTAGATTTACACACGTGTAAATTTGCATCAAACTTTCGATGAAAAAACTTCAGGTTACTTTCAAAAATGTTGAGTTGAGGTTTCGGGTAATATATAGAACTGGTTTTACTTTCTTGAAAATGACCAATACATCTGTTATAATTAATCATCTAGTATGCAAACAATGATAAACTTATGTTAACATTATGAGTATCTTAACATCCAATGATAAGAAAACACATGTAAATTGGTAGGTCGTGTAAATAAGATGCAAATAGGGATTTGAGTGTACCTCGGTAACTGATCACTTTACCTAAGACAGAAGTTTTAATTTGTGCATGTGAGGAGACACTATTGACTGTTGTCACTTGTGGTAACAAAGAGGTATTAATAATGTCCATTTTTATCACCTTTTTTTTTTACTACTTCTATGCTGAAATGCATCCTTTTTCTGGTGTTCTTTATAAACTTTAAATAACATTTATTTGTAAGCACATTATTTTTATGCTTCAAGCATTCTAAAGGCATACTCCATTGTATTTTCGCATGATTTTACAAGTTGTGCTTCTCTTGATAAGGCATGGGGCAAGTATAGATGCAAAAGAAAGAAAGGATACACAGTGCATGCTAGGTCGAGCCTCTGACGAGTTATGGCCTGTGTTGATTGATGTTGCTAAAGCTGGGCTTGAAGACTTGTCATACCGCTCTACGGAACATTTGTACTGTACTGTTATAACTTGACCACTTTTACGAATCCTGAAATGTTACTCTTGTCCCGTGCTTTTAGATTTAGCATATAGAAATTCTGTAGTTCTATTTATATCTGAAAGGATTTGCCTGATTATGTTTCCTCTAAACAAGTTTTGACATTTCATCAATGCTTTGTAAAACCATCCCCAATAGGATGCCATGGTAGGAAGCAAGCTGGGTATAAACTTTAGTGATTCACCATAGTGATTTATATCATTAACACTCACTGTTACCCCAACTGCTAGTATAAATACCGCGACTTATATGAGTTTCCGAAATTCGAATGTGTCGGGGGTAAAGAATCGGGTTTACGTACTTTGTTGCTTTCTTCAGTCACGTATTATGATTCCTTTGTGCCTCTTGTTGGAGTAGTAAGGTTCCCCTTTATTATGTGTCAATTTTTGTAGTCGTTGGATCTACTATATGTAAAATTATGAAAAAAAATATGTGAATAATATGAGCAGGAAGTATCCAACAGAAGTGATGGGAAGGACGCTGGATGTGATCAATGTAGCGTGCTTTGATTAATATTGAAGCTGGAACGTGTCTAAATGGAATGCGCCTGCAGCACTGTACTCCTCAAACCAGACCGAATTTCTGTGAGTCAAGGAATTGAACTCTGGATCAAAGTTGGGTTTCCTCCAAACAAGCTCATTATGGGCATTCCGCTGTATAATGAAATATGACTCAAGTTTATCGTCCCACATCTTGTAAAATTCATTAAGTTTTGTACTGTGCGCTTATCGGGTAGAACATGGCAACTAAAGAACGCATCAATTCATGGTATTGCTGCACCGGCTAATGCGGTAGGACTAGGGAAGATGTGATGATGCCTTATTCTCAGGTTTTGCAATTTAATCAGGAGCACAATGCAACTACTATGCATGATGAGGGGATAATATCAGCCTACTCTTATGTTGGAAACATATGGATTGGGCATGGTGAGTGAACACTGTTAAGAAGTAAAAGAAGTTGAAAAGAAAAGTTGGTTTTATTATTTGTAGTACTGTTTTCATACAATTACAATACACTGCACTACTGTATTTATAATGCAGATATCAGGCTAAAAGCAAACCAGACCCATACAACAAGATGGCCCAAGAAACAAAAAGAAAAACAAAATGTGGATCCGGGTGATGCAGAACGAAGCCCATCCTGGTATGACTAAAGCAAGTGAATCAGAGAAGAGCAAATCTATTATTACGTCCCCTCAAATGAAACTAGGGTTTCGATGTCTCCTCTTCTTTCATGGCGGCGGAGAAAACCCTGAGTTCTTCTCGAAATCGATTAAAATTCTTCGTTGAGATGACTTTAGTTAATACATCAGCCCGTTGATAATAAGCTGGAATATGTTAGATCTGCAATTTCCCACTTCCTGTTCGTTCGCGAACAAAATGAAGATCCACTTCAAAATGTTTCGTCCTCGAGTGCTGGATGGGATTCATGGATAGGGAAATGGCACTCAAGTTGTCAACCCAGATTGTTGGCTTTCTATTTGGCATAAGCCCTAATTCTTGAAGCAAGTTTTCAGTCCAAGTTATCTCCGCCGTAGCACTGGCTATGGCCCTGTATTCGGCTTCAGTGCTCGATCTGGAAATTGTAGCTTGCTTTTGTGTGCACCATGAGACGGGATTAGCACCGAGATAAACGCAGTACCCGGTGGTAGATCTTCTATCATCGAGGTCATTTGCCCAGTCAGAGTCACTGTAAGCTTGTAAATTTAAGTTTTTGCACGATACAACTTTTAATTCATGATTGACTGATCCTTTCAAGTATCGTAGAATACGCTTTACAGCACGCCAGTGTTCACTTGTAGGGGCTTGCATGTATTAACAAACTTTATTTACACTAAAACATATATCTGGTCTAGTAATGGTAGCGTATTGCAGTGCCCCGACAATGCTCCTGTACTGTTTGATGTTTTCTATGGGTTCACCCCTCTCCTTAGATAACTTAAGGCTACTTGTCATGGGAGTAGGCAGTGGTTTGGCTTTGTCCATGTTTGATCTGATAAGTATGTCTAATATATATTGCTTTTGTGATAATAAGATGCTTGAGTCTCCATTCCTTTGAATATGTATGCCAAGGAAGTAATTTGCTTCACCCATGTCTGTTATTGCAAATTCCTTATTCAAATATTTTATGACTAGGTTGATCTCATGTTGACTGTCTCCTGTGATGAGAATATCATCAACATAAACTAGAATGTAAATGCTTTCTTCCCTTGTTTTCCTTGTATAAAGAGAACTGTCTGATTTAGTAGCAGTGAACCCCAGTTTAACTAATATGCTTTTCAGTTTATCATACCAAGCCCTTGAAGCTTGTTTTAGGTCATAAATTGCTTTGTGTAGTTTGCATACTTGATTAACATTAGCTTCAGAATTATAACCTTTTGGCTGCTGCATGTATACTTCCTCCACTAATTCTCCATTTAGAAAAACATTGTGCACATCTAATTGCCTTATTTTCCAGTTCTTATGCAAAGCTATGGTTAGCATTATCCTAACTGTGGCTGGTTTAATGACTGGAGAAAAAGTTTCACTGAAATCGAAACCAAATTGTTGGGTGTAACCTTTTGCCACAAGCCTTGCCTTGTATTTAATGATCTTACCATTAGCATCCCTCTTGATTTTGTATGTCCATTTACTTCCTACAACATTCTTGTGTCTTGGTAGATCAACAAGTGTCCAGGTTCTATTTTTGACAAGAGCATTATATTCTTCATCCATGGCTTTTCTCCATTTTCTGTCTTTAGCTGCCTGTTCATAACTAGTTGGTTCCACCTCATTGAGTTGAGCATTTAATATTTTGGGTTTAAAAATTCCACTTTTTGATCTAGTAATCATGGGATGTTGGCTGATAGTTGGCTGTGGTTCACAATGAATCTCAATATTCTCACTAGAAGTTTCATTTAATAATTCCCTGCTGGTATGATCTTGCTGTGAGTTGAATTCATGTTGTTCATCATGTTGGATGCTGCTTGTTGTTATTTGTTCAGAAAAATCTTTATGCTTATTACTTGTTGGTTCTCCATTTGATTGATCCTCTGCATTTATCCAATCTGACAAGTCTGAAATGTGATTAATGCCTGCTTTATTTGCATCATCTCCTTGCATATGCTTTTCCTTTTCTGCAAAAGGAAAAACATTTTCATTAAAGACAACATGCCTTGAAATGTAAATTCTGCCTTGATTATCTAGACAAATGTACCCCTTTTGATTGTGTGCATATCCTAAAAAGGTGCATTGACTAGATTTGAGGCATAATTTATGTTTATTATATGGTCTGAGGCAGGGAAAGCATATGCACCCAAATGTTTTCAAAAATTCATAATTTGGTTTAA
Organism: Allium cepa; assembly: GCA_030765085.1. NCBI lineage: Eukaryota > Viridiplantae > Streptophyta > Magnoliopsida > Asparagales > Amaryllidaceae > Allium > Allium cepa. The sequence continues at coordinate 381,375,131 of CM060929.1, read as the reverse complement.
CCCCAAATAGTTTCATGAAAGGACATACATGGTTTAACACTTTAGTGGGCATTCTATTTATGAGATATACTGCTGTGGCGAATGCCTCTCTCCAGTATCTCATTGGTAGATTTGCTTGAGACAAAAGTGTTAACCCTGTTTTCACAATGTGTCTATGTTTTCTCTCAACCAAACTATTTTGTTCAGATGTATGAGGGCATGTGACCCTATGCACAACCCCTTTTGTGCTGAAAAACTCCTTCAGAGGTTTGAATTCACCCCCACCGTCAGTTTGCACAATTTTCACACTGTTATTGTGCTGTTTTTCATCACAAGCGATGAAGTGTTTTATGGCATTGCATGCATCTGATTTTCCCTTTAGAAAATATATCCATGTGTAACTAGTGTGTGCATCAACAAGAGATAAATAGTACCTGTCCCCCTTTGTTGAATTATGTGGTGATGGTCCCCATAGATCAGCTGCCACCAGTTCAAGTGGCTTTTCATACACAGTTTCAGAGTGTTGAAAAGGCAACTTATGACTTTTACCAATTTGACAGTGTATGCATATTGATGAGTTGTGTAAACTTGAAAAAGAAATTTTATTTTCATTTAATACTTGTTTTACAACATCATAACTAGGATGTCCTAACTTGCAATGCCATTTTTGAAGTACATTGTCACATTTATCATGATTGAAACTAGAATTGTTACAGCTGATATCATTACAACTGATATTCTTTGTTCTCACATTGCTGAACTTGTACAAACCCTGTTCCAGTTTACCCTGTAATAATATGTCTTTACTTAGCATATCCCTGACTAAACAAAATTTAGGATGAAACTCAAAATATACATGATTTTCTTTAGCAAATTGTGAGACACTTATTAAGTTTTTCTTGATACTTGGCACTCTTAATAAGTTATTAAGATAAAGTAGCCTAGTACCTTGTATAGTGCCTGTCCCAACATGTGATATATTCACAGTTTCACCATTACCCATGGAAACAAGATTCTTACCATTGTAGCTTTTGTTTCCCAAATTGAGATTTTGTAAGTTGTTAGTGATGTGATTTGTGGCCCCTGAATCCGGAAACCACTCCTCTGTGTTGATATCATCAGTCTTGACTGCATCATCTGTTGAGTTATCTGTGTTGTTTCTTGACTGATGATTGGTTTGTGCCATGTTTACTGTTGGTTGCTTGCTTGATTGAGCCTGTTTTGCTGGGTTGTAGTCCTCCTTGAATCTAAAGTAGCATTTATTTGCCATGTGACCAAATTTTTCACAAATTTGGCATTTGACTCTATTGTTGCTGGAGAACCTTTCTCTACCCCTGCCCCTTTGACTGTAGCCTCCTCTTGGATTCTGATTGTTTTGATTATTTTTCTGACCTCTGTTCTTTGTGGTTGAAACATAATTTGCTGAATAATCTTCTTGCATAAGTCTTCTCTGCTCTACTCTACCTTCATGTGCAAGAAGGGCTGAGTAAACATAATCAAGTTCAGGTAGGTTTGGTTGAGTGGCAATGAAAGTCACCAAAGATTCATATTCTTGATCAAGCCCATTGGTGATGATGAGAATCTGTTCACTGTTTGAAATATTGTGGCCAACTGCCCTTAATCTATCACACAGATTCTTGATCTTGGCAAGGTAGTCTCTCATGCTCATGTCATTTTTTCTTGTGTTTTGTAATTCTCTTCTATAATGCATAATTCTTGCCGCCGATTGAGAATTAAAAAATCTTTCAATGGATGACCATATTTCATATGATGTGTAACATCCTATGAGTTGTGACAGTAGAGTTTGACTCACAGAAGATAAAAGCCAAGATGCAAGCAAGTTATCTTGTTTCTGATATGTGATGTATTCAGGATTGCTGACTGTGTTTCCTTTATCATCAGTAATATTAACAGATGGAATCACCTTTGTTCCCTTGACATAATCTTGTAGATCATATCCTCTTAATGCAATTTCAACTTGATATTTCCATGTGATGTAATTATCTTCATCTAATGGGGTGTTAATTGCTTGATTTTTAGGTCTAATCAAGACATTTTCAGATCTTTGACCATCATTGGGTCCGTGACCAGTGTTTGCTGAAGTGACATCTTCTTCTTCGATGGCCATAGAGGATCAAGAAATTGGATATGCTGATTTCTTGATCAAGAAAATTAAAATTGCGCTGGAAACAGGGTGCAACCGGAGGTGGAAGTGATGATCTTGGATCTGATCTGCCTCTAGCTTGGCACAGTGGGTAAGGAAAATCGATGAACACAGTTACTATGCAGATCTCGAGAAGGGTAGCCTCTCCTATGATGATAATTTTCTGAGGGGAGCCTCACAATATAACAATTTCTCAATAAAATTTGCCGTTGGACAATGGTGGCTCTGATACCATAAAAGAAGTTGAAAAGAAAAGTTGGTTTTATTATTTGCAGTACTGTTTTCATACAATTACAATACACTGCACTACTGTATTTATAATGCAGATATCAGGCTAAAAGCAAACCAGGCCCATACAACAAGATTGCCCAAGAAACAAAAAGAAAAACAAAATGTGGATCCGGGTGATGCAGAACGAAGCCCATCCTGATATGACTAAAGCAAGTGAATCAGAGAAGAGCAAATCCATTATTAAGAAGGAGGTGGAATTTGCAAAGGCGAGAGAGATTGGTGGCTATTTCTTTTGGTCTTTATGAGATGATGATCAAAACAGGACCTTGTCTGACACTGGCGGGTTTCCTGTTTCACTACGTTTTTAAATCAATACATTCTAGCATGTAAATATGGAGGTATTTTGAACTTGTTCCTATGTTATGTCAGCTTGGAGCCCTTAGCAACCATAAAAAGCATTTCTTCACAAACTATTTATATATCTTTGACAAACTTCATATGTATCATCTACTGTATACGTACTCCTGAATATTTATAACTTGAATATGGATATTACATTTTTGCAGGATATAACGGTCCGCCTTTACGACCTTAAAAATTCGACGCTAATACATCTATGTTATTCACGTACCGAACATCCAAGTGTCGGAAAGACAGATTATTGGGAGAAAGAGAAAGAAAAGACAGAACAGAATCTCACATCGTGATGAGTAACATATAGTATATAACCTGTGCAGTTAATGCGCTCGGTAGATTTAAAGCGGTGGAGGTGCAAAAAGTCATAGCGGGGATACAACGAGGATATAGCGAGATATAGCGGATGACTCTAAAATAACATATAAAACTCGTACTTAATGTTTTTACAAATATATAAATGGTAACTAAATGAAAAATTATCATCCAATTAAATTATAAATAATACATAAATAATTTTAAATAAAAACATGTGTGAATATACTTTAAATAAACGAAAAACTGTTATGTAACATAATTGAATTTGGTAGAATATTAGAGTATTTTCATTTCTGAAAATATATTAAAAATTAAATCAAATAAATTAGTTTCGTAATTTTATATTGTATAAAGGCAATTTTTCAATTCATTTTATTAAAAAAGATATAGCGGGAATAGCGGAATATAGCGGAAATAACGGGATATAGAGGAAATAGCGGGGTTAAAGCGGAAAGGCTATATTCTGGGGCTATATGGAAAAATCGTAGCGGTAGAAATCCGCTATGAGATATAGCGGGGTTGTAGCGGGGTAATAGCGGGGCATTAACTACACAGTATATAACAGATCTTTGTAAAAGAAAAGCTTTAATATACTTATATCAAATCAGAGTATATTTAATCACCAATCATCAGCCTGAACGGTTATAACAATCTGTCCTCATAAATGCTGACAAATAAAACAACACACGCAGCGGAAATAAAGAATATAGGAGAGACACGTCTTGGACATCCACCTCGTCTCTTGAACTTCAAGACATCCAAACTATATCTGAAATATGCTCGGTCTGATCTAAGCATTACAAGAAAAATAACGTACAGATCAGTCTGCTAAACCAACGTGAGAAACACACCTCGATTGAATTTTAATGTTATAAAACCATTTGAAAATAAAGGTATCTCATAAGGTTTTTACCTTATGATGACCAAAACATTTCATAAGAAATTTTATGAAATTATAATAGTGTCTAATATTTAAACTAAACATTAAATATAGCTGAAATTGTTACATTAATTAAATTCCAACATAATAGGTATACAACTAAGTCCAAATGCATTTATTGGAGAATGAATTTCATACAATGACAAGGCATTGAGGTACCACCTACCATAGTACACCTTTAGACAGTGTACCGAGAGCCACACATGAACTCCCTGCCAACAAAAGATCCACCTACCCTTTAATGAATTGTACCGAATATTTCATCATCCTACTTGCTTTTGCAACTTTTTCGTTAGCTCTCATGTGACGCCTACCTCTATACTCACACTAGCCAAGAACACTACGAAGTAATGCCATCAATTAGCACGAAGAATAAAGCCGTTGAGGAGCGACCATTTGTGTAATTGCTTTGTGCGAGCACTGATATGTCAGATAGTATGTAACGATCTGATTTTTCAACGCTCGAAAATCGATATCAATACATTCATTGTAATAAATGCCGAACAATCGAATGCCGGAAAACTAGACCATAAGGGAAAGAAGAAGGAGGTAAAAAAGAAATAGAAAACAGTATCAAAACCTCACAATCGCAGCAGAATAACATATAATAGATATAAATAAGTTTTTATACAAAGAACTATAATTGTATTATATATTGCATCATCAGGGTTCAATGTCAAACAAAAACACAACACTGGACAGTTATGATAACTTGTCCACACAAAGCTGAATATACAGCATTCCATACACAGCGGAAATAAGTCAGATACGTATGATATCTCGCCATCCAGTGCATCCCCTGAGCTCCATAGCAGTCCATCCAGAATCTGTATTCTATAATACTCTGTCAGACCCGAACATTATAGTAAAATAACACCTGAGTCAGTCTGAAAAACCAGCGTGATAAAACACACTCAATTGAATTATTAAAGTGTCCAAAATCCTTTAAAAATCAAAGGTATCTCGTAAAACCATGCCACAAATAAACATGTCGGGTTTTTACCTTACGATAACAAAAACATTTCTTATCAAATCCTCTGATATTATAATAGTGTCTATTACAAATACTTATTCAAATAGCCGAAATTGTTACATTCATTAAACTCCAGCATAATAGGTATACAAACAAATCCGTAGGCACTTTTTGGAGATTGGGTTCCATCAATGGCAGGGCTACCGGGGTACCGTCCGTCACAGTACCTGGTCTAAATCAGAGAACCGAGGATCCACCCTGATTCCCTACAACTCAAGACCAAAGCTAACCCTTACTGGATAGTTCGAATAAAATCACCCCGGGGTTGGGATCAGCAACCGCCCACACAGCCGAAATAAAAAGGGACATCCAGACACGGATGACCTTCCCCTAATTGGTTGCTAGCCACTGAGCCTTGTTGCACCTCCCCTGTTTTAACCATTCCCGGTTGATGAGGCTCGAGGCTATGCGTTACCTTTTTAGAACACATCTCACATAGAATGTTCATCGTCCTCTTGACGATGTTCTAATAGCACACATCCATACAAGTCCGTTTTAGGTCCGAACGGAACCGAATGCACTATTCCTACTACATTCATTTTGGAATCACCCTCAGGATTAGTAGCGATTAGCCTTTACACTTCACTGCTCCATCTTCGACTCGAAGCTCTTGTCTTCCTCACGAAAATGTTCAAACCAGATCAAAGTGATTTTCTGGAAAATTAATCTCGATCTCGGTCTCTTCGAAACGATCGGCGTATTGGCCAATATTGATAGTCGGTTATTTAACTATCATATAACATCCACAAACAACCATCAGGACTTAATAATTTTCCCAATTTATTTATTTCAAAATATATTCGCAAGATATTTTTCTACACTTCACCCTTTGAAAATAATTTTCAGATCACTTTTTCTCTCGCAGAATAAATTTCAAACAAATTGTTTTATTTCCACTGAAAAACACCAAGTCTTAGTAATTTAAATTTAAATAGTTTAAATCATTTTTTTCCCAAAATATACACTTAAAACATTTAGAATAAAACTACTTAAAAACACTTTATTTAAAATACTAGTTATGAAATTTTATAATAATTTCTCATGTAAAACTTGAGCCAAAACTAAATTTAAAATAAAAGTTGTTCTATAAGGTATAAATATTAAATAATTATCTTTTAAATCAATACTAGTTAAACCTTTAAAATAATTTACTTATATAATTAACTTAATAAATTTTTACTTTTTAAAAATTTTAAAACCACTAAATAATAATTTCTTTCTAAACATTCCTTTAAAACCACTTTAAAACCTCTAACTTATACTTACAAATCTGCTTTGCAAACGTACTTGGCTTTTAAGGAAAATACACTTTCCTTCTAAAATAGTCCTTTTAATCAATTCATAAATCCATCTCGATTTATCGCAATTTAATTTACGTCTCAACCCGTAAATTTCTTTCCTACACCTTTAAAAATAAAACCCCTATTTATTTTTAAAACAAAATACTCATTCCTTTATAAATTCTCCCCGTGAATTTATACTTTCAAATATCCATTGATATCTTATTTTACTTTAAAAACCCAGTTTATAATTCCATAGTCTCATCCTCCTTTTAAATTACAGTTCCAAACATTTAATAAATTTTCAAGTCGATTTTCAAAATTTATTCCATTTTAAAAATAAATTCATTTACTTACTCAATTTTATTTCAAAACCCATTAATTTTAGATTTTACTCCTTTATTATGATTTAAAATCTTATTTAAACTGAAAATAACAATTTCATATTTTTTTTTCAAAATTCTTCTTTATCTCTCCCAAACTATTTTAAACCTTGAATTTAAAGATAAATCCTTTATTCCTTTAAATAATAACACTTAAGTTTAAAAATTCATTTATTCCCATTTATTCAAAAATCCTCTTTCCCATACTCGAATTTTATTTATTAGAATTTAAAAGTCAACTTTTATACTTTTTCAATTCATTCTTTAATTTATCCAAATTCTCTATAATTATTTTTCCTAAAAATTCTCTCTTTATTTCCCTTCAAAAGTTCAATCTTTATATTTTTGATAACTTGAAATACCAAAACATAATCAACCAAACATAGCATTCAATCATTTCAATTTCCATTATAATCTATCACAGATTATCAATAAATAATATCACAGAATATGAAAACAAATTTCAACATTATGAGGAATTCAATTGGATCCCTCCAACCTGTTTTCCTGGATCCACAGACGTTAGCACAACATAAAAATACCAATCCCACTTCGTAGGGGATATCGTGGTATATAGGGTCATCTACTATTATGCGAAACGCATAGGGTCCCATCTGCTATATAATGCGGGAATTCATCACTCCAACATACACACACACACACACTATATATAACATATCACATCCAAGCTGATAATAAATTATCAATTCAAGCAATCACTTTATAATTAAATTTAACTATTTAAATTAAGTGATAATCCACTTTGTATGAGATTAACTCACCTTTGATTTTAATTTGCATTCCGATCCACACCGGCTCGATTCTCCACGATTTTAGACCTTGTATAAACATTTACGTTTATTAATATTCGAAATAAATCAAACTATCAATTGCCGTTTAATAATTTGGTTAACTATAAATTTAATTCTAACTAATAAATTTCTTTTAAAAATCCTTTAGTAACTAAAATAAATTAAACAAGTTAATAAAACAAATTAATCACCATAACCTATTATCTTAGAAATTAAACAAATAAATTAAAAATATGTATATTTATTCTTATCTTTATTATTTTTATTTTTGAAAATACATATCCATTTGAAAATAGTCTATATAGATTCCAAGATCTATATAAATATATATCTATAAAATTTCTTTATTTTTTTAAATCTTATATATATATTATTTTCTGTTTTACTGTTTAAAAATGATATGTGAGTGCATATATATTATATTTTCCTTACAGCATATGTGCACACACATACACACACACACACATATATAAATTAAATAAATAAAAAACATACCTAACTGCCTAGCCCACGACCACCCCCTCTAGCCATCGACGAACCATCCCGTCGATCGACCATCCACATTGTGACCGACCCACTGCCCTCTAACCAACGTGAACCTCTAGGCCTTCGACCCCCTAGATCGCGAACCACCAGCGTCGCCTTAAATTGCACGCGACCTCGATTATCCTGCCACCGTGAAGTTGCGAAGCCCACCAAGCTCCTCCATATCACCTCGATTCTCGTGCGTCTCTTCATCAGCTGCTTGCTCGCGGCGTTGTGTTCGAGCTCTTGCTTCATTTCCCCTCTTTTTCGTTCATGCCCTTACCGATTTTCTCTTTTTATTATTTTTTTCTATTCTAAAAACGAAGAATATTTGGCGTTCTTTTTTCAAGCTTTTATTCTTCTCGGCTGAATTAGAAAAAAAGAGGACATCTGGTACGTGATTAGAAGAGACAGGAGGCACGTGGAAGGAAAACTTACTGTGATGCTGAAATATTTTTGATCAGTCAAATTGTATTTAAATTTTAAATTTAAACCGTCTTGAAATCACCACTCAAAATTTTGACTTCCTATCAAGGCATGCCGCTAGGCGTTTATAATGTTATACCCCTATTTCTAGCACAATGGAAAAGGTTTCTAGTCCTAATTCGATCGTATGGAGAAGACAGCTTATTTTTGGACCCATTATTATATTGAATTTTCAATATGAATTTTAGCGTGTTTATCTACCGTACGATCACTTGACAATTCTAAATACTATGAAAATTGAAATCCAATAATAATACACTATTACGGACCCAATTGAACTGGTTTCGCCGAATTCCGAGAGTATGCCTAAACGTCAATTTAAACAATAAATTTTCAAAACTGAACAAATCCTTCTTAAATTAAATTTTACAGCTTTTAATATCTTCAGTATTGTTAATACAAATTTTACAAGCCTTTGAAATATTTTAACAAGCTTTAAATTCCAAATTCAATACTTTACCAAATTCCCACTTATTTAATTCAATAATTTAATTATCCAATAATTGGAGATTTTTGAAATTTAAGTTAAACTTGCTTTCCAAATATTTAAAACCAATTAAATTTTTCGATTTCAAATATCTAAAAATCCCGGGTCGTCGCATTCCTCCCCCGTAAAAGAATTTCGTTTTCGAAATTACTAGTTAAGAAGAATGCTCGAACCCATTTACTATTTTCCTAAAACCATACATTTTTAACAATTTCCTACCAGAATCTTTTTATTAAAGACACTATCCCTCTTACTAACTTTCTAAACTCATCCATAACTTCCAAACGATATTATTTACTCAACAATTCAAATTTAAATTTAAAACCAAATTTTAATCATCAAAATTTTCTAGCTCCCTAAATTTTCAAAAAATTTCGCTAGCGTCTCCTTTGTACGGCTAGCTCGGTACAACTACAAAATGCCTTTACGGGCCCCCAAATTCAAAAAGAAAATAAAAGCCAAGTGGCTAAATCAGAAAACCATCAAATTTCATATAACAATTTAAATACATACCTTTTGTCGAGCAACTCCATTTATCTTCTAAAATCAAAAATTCCAATTTCCTTTTGCTTTTAAAACACCTGTATCCTACTTAGCAATAATGTCCAATCACAAAATCCAAAATTATTTTATTCACTTTCTTTCCAAAATTTTCAATATCTATTTCATTCAAGCACGTACGATGTGCATATTGAAAGTGGGCTATGCTTTGATACCAAATGAAAAAGTGTAGGATCGTGTAATATGGATTTACAATAATACAAAGTATAGTGATGATAATAATACTGTAAATTATGCGGAATATAAAAGCAGTATAGTAAAATGACACCAGAGATTTTTATACTGATTCAGATGACCGTCCTACGTCTAGTCCCAGACTCCTTCTGGAATTTCACTAAAGCAACAACCCTCATTTAACCCGGAAAAACAGGTTTATACACCCTGAGCAACCGAACGGGGACCTGAGCAACATAATAGGATTTCGCCTCAACAACCAAGAGGACTTCACTCGCCTGAGTAGCAGTTAAGGACTTCAACTAATACAAAATAATATCTGACACTATGTGTTCTTGATAGCACTAATTTGTCTCTAATAGTACACACCTCCTATAATCAAATCCTCAAGTATATGAAGTGCATGCGAAGATATGAAAAGAAGGTGATGCTAAGAATCGAAGATTATGAAAGTTTATTTTGAGATTCAAAGCAATAATATGCTTGTTTGCTGTTTGAATGCAAGTATGAGAGCACAAGAAGAATATAAGATAGTTAGAAAGATTTTTCGTGTATATGAAGTTTTGGGAACATGTATTTATAGTAGACAGAGGGTTGCTGCCATTGGTGAAGAGTTCTGACCAAAAGAAGCAACCATTTCCGTTCAGAGAAGGATCGCAACCTTTCGAAGAATGGAAAATGAAAATGTTTTGGATCGTGCAAAATGGATTTACAATAATACAGAGTATAACGATGATGATAATACTGTAAATAGTGCGGAATATAAAAGCAGTATAGTAAAATGACATCAGAGATTTTTATACTGGTTCGGAGCACCGTCCTACGTTCAGTCCCAGACTCCTTCTGGAATTTCACTAAAACAACATCCCTCACTTTATGCGGAGGAACAGGTTTATACAACCCTGAGCAACCGAATGGGAAACTGAGCAACAGAAAAGGATTTCGCCTCAACAGCCGAAGAGGACTTCACTCGCCTGAGCAGCAGAACATGACTTCAACAAATACAAAAGAATGCCTGACACTGTGTGTTCTTGATAACACTAATTTGTCTCTGATAGTACAAACCTCCTATAATCAAATGCTCAAGTATATGAAGTGTATGTGAAGATATGAAACAAAGGTGGTGCTAAGAATCGAAGATTATAAAAGTTTATTTTGAGCTTCAAAGCAATAATATGCTTGTTTGCTGTTTGAATGCAAGTATGAAAGCACAAGAAGAATATAAGATAGTTAGAAATATTTTCCATGAATATGAAGTGTTTGGGAACATGTATTTATAGTAGACAGAGGGTTGCTGCCATTGGTGAAGAGTTCTGACGAAAAGAAGCAACCATTTCCGTTCAGAGAAGAATCGCAACCTTTCACAGAATGGAAATGTCTTTTCAAAATATGACAGTTGGGTTCAGGTCAGTCGACTGATCGAAAATGGTCAGTCGACTGGTCGAAAATGGTCATTTGACTGAATAGTGAAGACATGTAAAAAATCGTGCACAAATATGTTAAAATGCACAGGTTCAGTCGACTGAGTTCTGTTGTTAAGCAAAAATTATAGTAGCTTATTTGGTTAGAGTACTTGCCTTTCAAACTAGTGACCCGGGTTCGAGCCCCGCTCCATGCACTTTTTGAAAACTTGATTTTGAATAAAATATGCATGCAAGTTTATTTGAAAGTGAATGATGATTCTTGAGGAAATATTTTAACAAAGCACTAAACTAGACTTTATATACATATTTGATGACTCTTGTAAAAATATATAACTATATGAACCATACTTTGAGTCATTGAGTCCGGATGTTGTCGTAGTCGTGAATTATTATGTCTCATCAGCAATCAAAACCTATGATTCAACACATATATCATTTGTACGCAATAAAATCCGATTGCACATTCGATCACACAATTTCACTTCCGAACTAGTATCATCCACCCGACTTTCTAGTGCGGACTCAGATCTGGTTTCTTTATCATAAACCGTTATTCTCCTCACATAGCCGCAAACTATGATAGAGAATTTCCAGAATCAATCAAAAATCCATATCCAGAGTTCACCGTCGAAAATCTAGCGAAAAATCCCAACTCGGATCGATATAATTATCTCAAAATTCTATGCTCGAATCTGGATCAAATCGTTATGCGAATAAAATAATATACATACATCCTACGTATTTATTTCCAATTGATTATTGGCTATATAAAATTTCTTTTTATTCACATTTATTTTGATTTCTATTCACTTATTCACAATTATCATTTCACACACCCTTGTTAAACCTTTATTCACATTTTTACTTAGTATATTTCTCACTTCCAATTTTACTTAAGAGTTTACCATCCATTTCTTAAGTTCAATATAAATATTTTACAATTTAATATTTATTTTCCCTTCACTACTGAAGTTATATATCCATTTCCATTCAACTTTGCATTTTCAATTCCATTTGAATTCAATTCACCCTCCAATTTTAAATATTGAATTCTATTCACCTTATCCCAAACCATATTTAACTAAGCATTTCTTTAATTAGTTCCACTTACTAATTTATTCATATCTCAATCACTTTTTATTTCCAAACCATTATTATCTTTAGTCCACTTCGAACTAATTCTCCATTTAGTTACAAATTTTAAATTAACTTGTTCATTCAAAAATTTATTTTCAACTTAATAAATTTTATTTCAATAACCATTCCATTTAATCTACTTAGACTTTTTATCAAATTCACTTTTATTTAATTTGATTCAGTTACACTTCAAATTTAATTCAAAATTTTAACTTCTATAAATTTTCCACTTATTTAAATTCCATTTGCTAACTTCTTTAAATTTTACTTCATTTAATTGGCTTACATTCTAACTTATTTCGTTTTCTTACTTACTTCAAATTTTTAACTCTTCTACAAGTTAAATTTTCTATTCTAGAAAATTTTAAATCTTTCAAGTATCAATCCCATTTGTTTTAAATAAGATTCCAAAGTCTTTTAAACAATTACTCAATATTTCAAAATCATTTTTGAAATCAATTATATACATAATTCATTTGCATATCAAATCATCCTTTGAATTGCAAAACCAAGCCCAGTTGTGCAAATAACTCCGATTTAAAACAATTTGGCAGCAATTCCTCTCCTGAAAACTCGAAAATGAACACCGACGATGTCGCGATCATCGGAATTATTTTCCAGCGATCGAAAAGAGTTTAGTGCTTTTGCCTTCTTTAAAAACATTTCAAATATTTTTAAATTCCAAATCACACCAGATTTCATATCCGATTCAAAAATATTTCCCAAATAATACCACCATTATTTCTCCAAAACCTTTGAAAATCTTTTTCAAATCAAAGGAATTTAATTTCTAAAATTTTGAATTCCAAGTCCTTTTAATCCTTATTCAAAATTTACTCTGGCATCTTATTTCAATTTATAAATTATATTTATAATTCACGTCTACAAACTCCATTTTGTTATATAAGTTCATTTCTTAACCTTGGTTATAATTTCAATTCTTGTTCACTTTTCACTTAACCATGATAATACTTTAATATTATCACTTCCTAACAACCTGGCAACCATATACTATAATAATTTACGGAAAATTATTTCTTTTATATACAAAATAATTTAGGTAAAATTATTTTATTTACCCAATTTAAAAACAATACTATGTCAGTTTATCTTGTTTAAGTGTTTAGAAACCCCTATCGATGACATGGCGTCCCACATATCGACAAGAATCTATAAACACTCAACCGATAAGTCAACACAATATAAAAACGATTTTTATATTCACTAACAAATACACGCTCATATCTATTAATACACTCAAACTCATTCTAGAGTACTTATGGACTCTATTTCTAATGAGTATTCCCCACAGAGCCAAGGTTCTCGCTTAAACTTCAGCTCTGATACCAAGTGTAACGATCCGATTTTTTGACGCTCGAAAATTGACATCATTACGACCATTGTAATAAATGCCGAACAGTCGAATGCCGGAAAACTAAGGGAAAGAAGAAGGAGGTAGAAGAAGAAATAGAAAATAATATTAGAATATCATAATCGCAACGGAATAACATATAATAGATATTAGCAGGTTTTTAACAAAGAACTATAATTGTATTACATATTACATCATCAGGGTTCAATGTCAAACAAAAACACAACATTGGATAGTTATGATAACTTATCCACACAAAGCTGAGTATACAACATTCTGTATACAGCGGAAATAAGTCAGATACGTGTGATACGTCTCACCATCTAACGCATCCCCTGAGCTGCATAGCAGTCCATCCAGAATCTGTATTCTATAATACTTGGTCTGACTCGAGCATTATAGTAAAATAACACCCGAGTAAGTCTGGAAAACCAGCGTGAGAAAACGCACTCAATTGGATTATTAAATTTTCCAAAATGCTTTAAAAATCAAAGATATCTCGTAAGATCAAACCACAAATAAACATGTCGAGTTTTTACCTTATGATAACCAAAACATTTCTTATCAAATCCTCTTATATTATAATAGTGTATATATACAAGTACTTATTTAAATAGCCGAAATTGTTACATTCATTAAATTCCAACATAATAGGTATACAAACAAATCCATAGGCACTTACTGGGGATTGGGCTCCATCAATGGCAGGGCTACAAGGGTTCCGTTCGTCTCAGTACTTGGTCCAGATCAGAGTACCGAGATCCACACTGATCCCCTACAACACAAGACCGGAGCTACCCCTTACTGAATAGTCCGAATAAGATCACCCTACGGTTGGGATCAGCAACCGCCCACACAGCCGAAATAAAAAAGGGACATCTAGACACAGATGACCTTACCCTAATTGGTTGCTAGCCACTTAGCCTTGCTACACCTCCTCTGTTTTAGCCATTCCCGGTTGATGAGGCTTGACGCTATGCGTTACCTTCTTAGAACACATCTCACTTAGAATGCTCATCGTCCTCCTGACGATGTTCTGATAGCATTCATCCATACTAGTCCGTTCTAGGTCCGGACGAAACCGAAGGCACTACTCCTACTACATCCATTTTGGAACCACCCTCAGGATTAGCAGCGATTAGCCCTTGCACTTCACTGCTCCATCTTCGAATCCAAGCTCTTGTCTTCCTCACGAAAATGTTCAAACCAGATCGAAGTGGGTTTTGGGAAATTAATCCCGATCCCGGTCTCTTCGAAACAATCAACGTATTGGCCAATATTGATAGTCCGTTATTTTACTATCATATAACATCCACGAACAACCATCAGGCCTTAGTAATTTTCACAAATTATTTATTTCAAAATATCTTCGCAAGATATTTTTCTACACTTCACCCTTTGAAAATAGTTTTCAAATCACTTTTTCTCTCGCAGAATAAATTTCCAACTAATTGTTTTATTTCCACTGAAAAGCACCAAGTCCTAATAATTTAAATTTAAATTGTTTAAATCGTTTCTTCCCAAAATATACACTTAAAACATTTAGAATAAAACTACTAAAAAACACTTTATTTAAAAAACTAGTTATGAAATTTTATAATAATTTCTCATGTAAACTTAAGCCAAAACTAAATTTAAAATAAAAGTTATTCTAAAAGGTATAAATATTAAATAATTATCTTTTAAATCATAATACTAGTTAAACCCTTAAAATAATTTACTTATAAAATTAACTTAATGAATATTTACTTTTTAAAAATTTTAAGACCATTAAATAATACTTTCTTTCTAAACATTCCATAAAAACCATTTTAAAACCTCTAATTCATACTTAAAAATTTGCTTTACAAACATACTTGGCTTTTCAGGAAAATACACTTTCCATTCCAAAATAGTCCATTTAATCAGTTCATAAATCCTTCTCGATTTATCCCAATTTGATTTACGTCTCAACCCATAAATTTCTTTCCCACGCCTTTAAAAATAAAAACACTATTTAATTTAAAAAAAAATTACGCATCCCTTTATAAATTCTCACCGTGAATTTATACTTTCAAATATCCACTAATATCTTATTTCACTTTATAAACCCAATTTATAATTCCATAGTCTCATCCTCCTTTTAAATCACAGTTCCAAACACTTAATAAATTTTCAAATCAATCTCTAAAATTTATTCCATTTTAAAAATAAATTCCTTTACTTACTCAATTTTATTTCAAAACCCATTAATTTCAGATTTTACTCCTTTATTATGATTTAAAATCTTATTTAAACTGAAAATTACCAATTTTATACTTTTTTTTTTCAAAATTCTTCTTTATCTCCCCTAAACTATTTTAAACCTTGAATTTAAAACTAAATACTTTATTCCTTTAAATAATATCACTTAAGTTTAAAAATTGATTTATTTCCATTTATTCAAAATTCTCCTTTCCCATACTCGGAATTTTATTTATTAGAATTTAAATATCAACTTTTATACTTTTCCAATTCATTTTTTAATTTATCCAAATTCTCTATAATTATTTTTCTTAAAAATTCTCGATTTATTTCCCTTCAAAAATCCAATCTTTATATTTTTGATAACTTGAAATACCAAAATATACTCGACCAAACATAGCATTCAATAATTTAAACTACCAATATAATCTATCGTAGATTATCAATAAATCATATCACAGAATATGAAAAAAAAATTAATATTATGAGGAATCCAGTTGGATCCCTCCGACCCGTTTCCGTGCATCCATAGATGTTAGCACAACACAAAAATACCAATCCCACTTCGAGGGGGATATCGCGGTATATAGGGTTATCCGCTATTATGCGGGGAGCATAGGGTCTCATCCGCTATAGAATGCGGGAAATCAACCGCTCCAATATATATATATATATATATATATATATATAACATATCATATCCAAGCTGATAATAAATTATCAATTCAAGCAATCACCCAATAATTAAATTTAACTATTTAAATTAACCGATAATCCACTTTGAGTAAGATTAACCAACCTTTGATTTTAATTTGCAATCTGATCCACATCGTCTCAATTCTCCAAGATTTTAGACCTTATATAAACATTTACGGTTTATTAATATTCGAAATAAATCGAACTATCGATCGCCATTTATTAATTCGATTAACTATAAATTTAATTCTAACTAATAATTTTCTTTTAAAAATCCTTTAGTAACTAAAATAAATTAAACAAGTTAATAAAACAAATTAATCACCATAACCTATTATTTTAAAAATTAAACAAATAAATTAAAAATATGTATATGTATATTTATTCTTATCTTTATTATTTTTATTTTTGAAAATACATACCATTTGAAAATAGTCTATATGGATTCCAAAATCTATATAAATATATATCTATAAAATAATCTCTATTATCATCTAAAATTTCTATATTTTTTTAAATATTATATATATATATATATATTATTTTTTGTTTTACTGTTTCAAATTAGATATGCGAGTGTATATGTATATTATACTTTCCTTACTGTATATGTATATATATATTAAATAAAATAAAATAAACACACATACCTAGCTGCCTAGCCCACGACCACCCCCTACAGCCATCGACGAACCACCCCGTCGATTGACCATCCACGTTGCGACTGACCCACTACCCTCTAACCAACGCAAGCCTCCAGGCCTTCGACCACCCCTAGATCGCAAACCCCTAGCGTCGCCTTAAATTGCACGTGACCTCGATTATCCTGCCACCGTGAAGTTGCGAAGCCCACCAAGCTCCTCCAGATCACCTCAATTCTCGTGCGTCTCTTCACCAACTGCTTGCTCGCGGCGTTGTGCTCGAGCTCCTCATCATGAAACAATCACGATCCCCCTTGCTTCATTCCTCCCTTTTCGTTCGTGCCCTTATTGATTTTCTCTTTTTATTTATTTTTTCTGTTCTGAAAACGAAGAATGTTTGGCATTATTTTTTTCAAGCTTTTATTCTTCTCGGCTGAATAAAGAAAAGAAGAGGACATCTGGTACATGACTAAAAGAGGCAGGAAGCACGTGAAAGGAAAAGTTACAGTGATGCTGAAATAATTTTTGACCAGTCAAATTATATTTAAATTTAAATTTAAATCTTCTCGAAATCACCACTCAAAATGTTGACTTCCTATCGAGGCGTGCTGCTAGGCGTTTATAATGTTATGCCTCTATTTCGATCGAGGAAATTGATTTGAATTTTTTTTAATGTGTTGAAGTGTTATAATTATATCTTGCAAAGATATATTGAAAATAAATAATCGGGGGAAAATTATTTGAAATCTGGTGATTGTTGTGAATGTTGATTGATAGTTAAATAACCAACTATCAATATTGGCCATTAAATGGCATTTGAATTTCGATGCGACCGGGGGTCGGATTCCAAATGGATATTCAAAATTCACATCGAATCTTTGTGATGGATCTTTTGTTTAAAAGATTAAAGTGGAAATTTATTGTGATTTATTTGAAATCTGAATGTAACACTTATTTTTAAAAAAATCGTTCGTTATTCGAATTTGCCGGGAGAGGACTTTGTGTCATAATACCCATTCCGAATAATGATGCGACGAAATGGGATTGCATTTCAAGATGGTGTTGAAGGCTGGGTATTTTCGAACGCGAAAGGATTACTTGTCGAATGTCTCTGTACCTTGTTGCTCCGGCATAGAGATTTTATCACCCTTTGTGATGGGGAGTCCGTACGTAATTAGTGAATATCCAGATTTGCAAGGGCTTCTTTGAAGTGCCTTCGATTCCGTTCAATCCCGAAACGGACTTGCATGGATGTGTGTCTGACGTTACACTTGGAGATGTAAAGCTGGTTTCTATCAAATACATTTCTATTGGTGGTGGAGAATTTATTCTCTTAGCTTAACACCCTTCTCTGAGGCGTACGAGCTCAGAGGTTATGTAGTTGATGGTTACTAGTGATATACTCCCAATTTAGTAATGTGGCATGCAAAGTGTTGCCGATCATTTGTTGATCGAAGCATGGCTTTTGTGTAAAGCGTAGCTTTGTGGACGAGACTTCTTCGGACCTCACAACCCAGAGTGATCAAAACAGGAAGGATGCGGCAAGGTTATTTGGGGGTAGCGCCCCCTGAGGGTATGTTCATTTCCTTCTGGAAAAGGGTTGTATCATGATATGGAGCCTAGATATTTAACCTATGTGGTTGCTGCAAATTTATTACTTTGTGGTTGTTGCTTTATGGTTGAGGATCCTCGGATAAAGGTCGCTAACGACCGGGGGATGGCATACTCGTGTAGTAGTTACCAAGTTACAGAGGTAACCCAACCTTGTGTTGGCAGAGATCCAGTTAGGTTCTCGAGACGTCGCTCCAAAGGCGTTCACATGTGGCCCAGGAAGTTCCTTAGCCTGATCATTTGTTGGAAATCCAAAGAAACAATACGAGCAATGTACGGTTTTAGTTGTATAACCTGCCTTTTACTTATGGCGGTGACCCGCTATTAATTGGTAGCTATAGTAGGTAGAGTACGAAATGTCTATGCTAGCTAAGATTAATATTATTCTTTCGAAATGTTTTCTGCACTATACACTAATGATAATATTTAAAAAGATTTGCGTATCAAGCATGTTTGACTATCATAAGGAGAAATCTCCTCCAATTCTGCGTTTGCATTGTGTGTGTGGCGGGAGGTCTTAAGGTAGTTTCATTTTCCAAAAGCATAGCGGTTTTCTTTTTATTTTCTTTGTGAAAATAACTTTTTTTAAGATCTCACACTAGTCTATGGTTGGCCTAGAGTTTATTGTTCCCTTTCTAAACTCTAGGTGCCCATAATTTTCCACACAGGCAGCCTAGAGTCAGGTTATCTGTTGTTTATGGAGCGAAGTGAAGAAGTTGCTATGGAGATATGGAGTTCAAGCTGGATGGCGAGACGTATCACTTATATTGTAGTGTCCGCTGCGTATAGGTTGGTGCAAGTCAAATTTTCTTGTGCACAAGTTATTATAACTACCAATTTTGTGTTGTTGTTGTAAACTCATGATGTATGTATAAACTGATATAGTTCTTTGTTTTAAATATTATTCATTTATCTATTATATATTGTTCCGCTGCAAAATGTGAGATTCTGTTATTGTTTCTTTTTCTTCTTCTTCTTCTTCTTTAATTCTAACGGTTTGGTTTTCCGACATTCGATTGTTTGGCATTTGATACAGTGGACGTATTGATGTCCACTTTCGAAAGTCCAAAAATTGGGTCATTACATTTTGGTGTCAGAGCATTTGGTTAAGCTACAACCTTGGCTCTGGTCAGGATTACTCATTAGAGATAGAGTCAATAGTACTCTAGAATGAGTTTGAGTGTAACAATAGATATGAACGCGTATTTGTTAGTGGATATATGAAAATTATTTTTATATTATGTTGACTTATCAGTTGAGTGTTTATAGATTCTGGTTGATATGTAGGATGCCATTTTATCGATAGGAGTTTCTAAACTCTTGAACAAGATAAACCGACATAACATTATTTTAAAATCGGGTAAATTAAATAATTTTATCCAAACTATTTTGTATATAAAGGGAAATAATTTTTGTAAATTATTATAGTATATGGTTGCTTGATTGTTAGGAAGTGTTAATATTAATTATTATCATTAATTATTGAATAAGAAATCGAAATCATAATCAAAAGCTGAGAAATAAATTCATATACAAATGGGATTTGTAAATATAAATTGTAATTGTGATTTATAATTTGAAATGGAATTCCAGAGAAATGTTTTGAAAAGAATTGAAAGGGTTTGAAAATTGGTAAAATTTAAATCCCTTTGATTTGAAAATGATTTTCAAAGGTTTTGGAAAAATGTTTTAAAGGAGTAAAAGCACAAAACTCTTTTCGGTCGCTAGAAAATAATTTCGATGATGATCGTGGCATCATCGGTGTTCATTTTCGAGTTTCCAAGAGAGGAATTGCTGTCAAATTATTTTAAATTGAAGTTGCTTGGAAAACTGGGATTGGTTTTGGAAATTCAAAAGATAATTTTAATTGATTTCAAAAAAAATGATTTTGTAATGTTGGAAAGGCTCTGGAATCTAATAAAAATAGTTATGGAATAAAAAATTTTGTGGTGAAAAATAAAATTGTGAATGAATAAATAAATTTACAATTACAAGTAAATGAAAGTGAAATTGAACGTTGAAATTCATTTCGAATTTGTAAGTAAATAGAACTGAAATTGGAATTGAATTTGATTTGTGATAAACAAAGCGAAGTATTGAAATAAAAGTTAGTAAGTGAAACTAATTGAAGGAATGACCAAATGGATAAGGTTTGAAATGAATTGAATCCAATAATTATAAATGAAAGGTAAATGTGATGCTTATGGAATTTGAAATCCAGTTTAAGTATAAGTAGATAAAACCAAAACGGTGAATAAAAAATTAATATAAGAAGTATATAGAATATTTGTATTGAACTTAAGAAATAAATGGTGAAATTCTTAAGCAAAAATTTGGAGTTTAGAAAATATTATAAATTGATAATTGAATGAAGGATAAACTAGAAATTATGAAATGGTAATTGTGAATAAGTGTATAGAAATAAAAATCAAATGTGAATAAAGGAAAAGAAAATTGATATAGCTAATAATCAATTAGAAATGGATATGTAGGATGTACGCATATGATTCACATAGCGATTTGATCCAAAATTCGAGCACCGAATTTCGAGATAGTTATATCGATCCGAGTTGGAATTTTTCACTCGATTTTCGACGGCGAACCTGGATATGGATTTTTTGTTGATTCTGAAAATTCTCCATCATAGTTTACGGCCATGCAAGGAGTATGACGGTTTCTAATTAAGAAATCATATCTGAGTCCGTACTAGGAATTCGGATGGACGATTCTAGTTCAGAAGAAAAATTGTGTGATCGAGTGAGCGATCAAATTTGACATTGCGTACGAATGATATACGGACATCGTATGGGCTTGAATGAAATAACGATTGAAACTTTTGTAAAGAAATGTATATAATGATTTTTGAATGTTGTAATTGGACACTATTGTTAGTAGGGTATACAGGTATTAAAAAGGAAAATGGAATCAGGATTTTGATTTCAGAAGATAATTTAAATTGCTCGACAAAAAGGTATGTATTTGAATTTCGGTATGAAATTTGATGACTTTCTTGTCTAGCCTCTTGGCTTTTCATTTTCCTTTTTAATCTGGAGGCCCATGGTGCCATTTTGTAGTCATATGGAGCCAGCTGCACAAAGGAGACGCTGGCGAAATTTTTCGAAAATTTAGGGAGTTAGAAAATTTTTAAGAAAATTTCGAAAATTTAAAATTTGAATTAAATTTAAATTTGAATTGTTAAGAAAACGATGTTGTTTGGAAACTATGGAAGAATGTGGAAAGTTAGTTGAAAAGATAATAGATCTTTGATAAAAAGATTTAGACTGACAAGTTGTTGAAAACTGTTTGGTTTTTGAAAAGATAGTGAATGAGTTAAGGATCATTATTCTTAATTAGTAATTTCGGGATGAAATTCTTTTAAGGAGGGAAGAATTTGACGACCTAGAAATTTTAACGTTTGAAACTGAAATATTTAATTGATTTTATATATTTGGAAGTTAATTTAAACTTAAGTTTCAAATATTGCTATGAATTTGGAAATTAAATTGTTGAATTTAATAATGTGTAGTTGGGTAAAATTTGTATCTTCAATTTTAAGCTGATTAAAAATATTTCAAAGGCTTAGAAAATTTATATTGATAATACTGAAGATGGTAGAACTTCTGAAATTGAATTTAAAAATATTTTGTTCAGTTTTGAATTTTATATCGTTCAAATCAGTATTTAAAAATAGTCTTCTGATGCACAGTCTCGGAATTTGACAAAACCAATTCTATTGTGTCCGTAATATTGTATTTTTATCGGATTTCAATTTTCGTAATGTTTGGAGTGATCGTTTGTCCGTACGGATAAGCAAACACGCAGAAAATTATATCGAAATTTAAATTAATAACTGGGTTCAAAAATCAATCTTCTCCATACAATTGAATTTGGACTCGGAACCTTTTCCATTGCGTTTGGAATAGGGATTAAACATTATAAATGCCTGGCGGCATGCCTCGATTGAAGATCGAGATTTTGTGTTACGGAAACCGAGACGAATTGAATTTGAATTTAAAATAAAGACAATATCATTTCATTAAAATAGCAAACTGACACGTTTCCTCTTTAAAACAGCACGTGTCTTCACAAAGGAAACGCGTATTCTTTAAAAATAATAATTGAATGCAAACGATAGAAAAGAAAAAAATAAAATATAACAAACGAAAGAAAGAAACCCCTGCCCCTTCTTTGTAAATCCTCATAACCCAAATTCCTCTTCAGAAATCTCGAGGAAAAAAAATGTCAATCGGGAAAATTCAAAATCGAAGCCGAGATACCCACCTTTCGAAAATCAATCATCTGCAGTGTTGTCGCACGCGTCGAGGCTTGGGGATTGCCGATTTCGAGCATCACCTGAGTAGCGAAGGTCAGTAGGGGGGTCGCGATGGCTTTGGGCTCGAACGACAGAGGGCGGCGGCATGGAAATTCGTGTGATAGTCTGGGTCGAGAGTGAAGCTCGAACACGCAACGGAAGCGTGGCGGTTCAAGGCACGACGAACTGGCGATGTCGAGATGGCATGAGGCGAAGTCGTGGCATCGAGCTCGAGCGAGTGGAGACGTTGAGCTAGGGTTTCGCGAGCTCGAGACCGATAATGGCGGTAACAAGGTGAGGTTATTACAGTTTGTTTAATTTAATCTAATTTATCATAGTTCATTTAATTTAATTTAATAAGTAAATATATAGATTTGAAAAAATATATATAGTTTTAGAAATTACAGTTTGTTTAAAATTTACAGTAAACAGAAAATTAATATAAGAATTTATAGAAAATTAGATTTTTAATACATATATAAGCTAAAAAGGAATTTAATACACACACACACACACATAAGTAAAACAGAAAATTATATATATATGAGACTTTGGAAAAAATGGAGTTTAAATTGTTTGAAAGTTTATATAAAATTTGATTTTTAATTCTACTAGCTTGTTTCAAATAATGTATTATAAGTGATTAACTTGTTTAGTAAACTTATTTAATTATTTTAGTTACTAAAATATTTTTAAAAGGAAATCAGTTTAAAATCTAATTATTTGTTTAAATTTAAATTTTAGTTAAAATTAAAATTAAAATAAATTTATTAAATGGTAATTAATTATTCAATTAGTTCAAATATTTTATTAAAAGAAAATTTGTTTAAAATTAAATTAATTGGATGAAATAAAATTTATTAGATGGAAATTAATTTGTCCAATTGTTTCAAATATTAATCAACTGTATAATGTTTATACAAGGTCAAAAGATCGTGAAAAACTAACTGAAATGGAAAATGGGTTGCATGCGTAATCAAAGTTGAGATCTTTTCCCTCAAATTAATGTTTTAATTTCAATTATTGATTGACTGTTTGATTATGATATTGTATATAGCAGTGTGTGTATATATAAATTTGGAGTGATTGATTTCCTGCATTATATAGCGGATGAGACCCTATGCGCCGCATAATAGCGGATGATTTTATATAATCCTGTATATTGCGACATTCCACCTCGAAGTGGAATTAGTATTTAATTGTTGTGCTAACATATGTGGATGCAAGGAAACATGTTAGAGGGATCCAACTGGATTCCTCAGATAATTGAATTTGTTTCAATATTGTGTGTTGATTTATTTATAATCTGTGTATAATTTTATTTGTGATTGAAATCGTTGAAGGTTATAGTTTAGCCATAATATATTTTTGGTATCGTAGGATACCAGAAATAAATAAAATTGGATTTTTGAAATTTAAGTAGAAAATCTATAGTGAAATCCTATTAAATAAATTCCATAATATGGGAAAAGATTTTAATAAATGTAATATTACTTAATAGTTGAAGAATTTATTTAAAATTCAGATTTTAAATAGTTTGGAAGAACTAAAGGAATTTATTTTAAAAGATAATAAATTTGGTGTTCGAATGAAAATTTATTTGGTGTTTGAAAATAAATCTTCGGGAAATCGATTTGAATGATTTGGTGTTTTGAAAATAAATCGAGAAATCGATTTGAAATTGATTTGGTGTTTTAAAATAAATCTTTGGAAAATTGATTTGGTGTTTGAAATAAATGTTTGGAAAAAATCAATTTGGAATTTGATTTGGTGTTGAAAGTGAATATTTGGAAATCGATTTTGAAAATCGTATTGCAATGGATATTTGAAAATTTAAATTCATAATGGGAATTTAAAAAGGAAAATTTGTTTTAAAATAAACATTGGTTTATTTTTAAGTGTGGAAAGAAATTTACGGATTTGGAATGTAAATTTAAAAATAAATCGAAAAGGATTTACTAATCGATTTAAATGACCATTTTGAAATGGAAAGTGTATTCATCCTGGAAAGCCGAGTATGTTTTCAAAGTAACTTTTATATTATAAATTTAAAGTTTAAAAGTTGGTTTTTAAAAGAATGTTTTGGAGAAATTATTTTCTTAAGTTGTTTTTAAATCTTTGAAGTAAAAGATTTATTTAGTAAATTATAGAAGTGATTATTTAAAGATTAAATTTATATTTGTTTTAGAAAATGGTTATTTGAATAGTTATACCCTACCTACTAATTTTATTTTAAAATTAGTTTGGACTTGAAGCTTTATATGAGATATTGGTATAATGTTTTCATAGCTAATATTTAAATAAGTGTTTAGAAATAGTTTTATTCTAAAAGTTACCAAGTATATTTTGGATAAGTAATTTAAATTATTTTAAAGTATTTGAACTCAACAAATTTTTCAAAGGAATTTAATAAATATTTGAAAATTTATTCCACATGAGGAAAGTGATTTGAAATTTGTTTTCAAAGTGTTAAAGCGTTAAAATTATATCTTGCAAAGATATGTTGAAAACAAATAATTGGGGGAAAATTATTTGAAACCTGGTGATTGTTGTGAATGTTGATTGATAGTTAAGTAACCGACTATCAATATTGGCCTTTAAATGGCATTTGAATTTCGATGCGATCGGGGATCGGATTCCAAATGGATATTCGAAATCCACATCAAATCTTTGTGATGGATCTTTTGTTTAAAAGATTAAAGTGGAAATTTGTTGTGATTTATTTGAAATCTGAATGTAACACTTATTTTTAAAATAAGCGCTCGTTATTTGGATTAGGCGGGAGAAGACTTTGTGTCATAAAACCCATTCCAAATAATGATATGATGAAATGAGATTGCATTTGAATATGGTGTTGAAGATCGGGTATTTTAGAAAGCGAAAAGATTACTTGTCGAATGTCTGTGCACCGGGTTGCTCCGGTATAAAGATTTTATCACCCTTTGTGATGGGGAGTCCGGACGTGATTAGTGAATATCCAGATTTGCAAGGGCTTCTTTGAAGTGCCTTCGGTTCCGTTCGATCTTGGAATGGACTTGTACGGATGTGTGTCTAATGTTACACTTTGGGATTTAAAGCTGGTTTCTATCAAATACATTTCTGTTGGTGGTGGAGAATATATTCTCTTAGCTTAACACCCTTCTTTGAGATGTACGAGTCAAAGGTTATGTAGTTGATGGTTACTAGTGATATACTCCCAATTTGGTAATGTTGCATACAAAGTGCTGCTGATCATTTGTTGATCGAAACATGATTTTTGTGTAAAGCGTAGCTTTGTGGACGAGACTTTGTCGGACCTCACAACCCGGAATGGTTAAAACAGGAAGGATACGACAAGGTTATTTTGGGGTAGCGCCCCTTGAGGGTACGTTCATTTCCTTCTGGAAAAGGGTTGTATCATGGTATGGAGCCCATATATTTAACTTACGTGGTTGCTGCAAATTTATTACTTTGTGGTTGTTGCTTTGTGGTTGAGGATCCTCGGATAAAGGTCGCTAACGACCAGGGATGGCATACTCATGTAGTAGTTACCTAGATACTGAGGTAATCCGGCCTTGTGTTGGTCGAGATCCGGTTAGGTTCTCGGGGCGTCCCTCCAGAGGCGTTCCCATGTTGCCCAGGAAGTTCCTTAGCCTAACAATTTGTTGGAAATCCAAAGAAACAATACGAGCCCTGTATGATTTTAGTTGTATAACCTGCCTTTTACTTATGGCGATGACCCGCTATTTAATTGGCAATTATAGTAGGCATAGTACGCAATGTCTATGTTGGCTTAGATTAATATTATACTTTTGAAATATTTTTTGCACTATGCGCTAATGATAATATTTAAAAAGATTTTGCGTATCAAGCATGTTTGACTATCATAAGAAGAAATCTCTTCTAATTCTGCGTTTGCATTGTATGTATGGCGGAAGGCCTTATGGTAGTTTCGCTTTCCAAAAGCATAGCGATTTTCTTTTTATTTTCTTTGTGAAAATAACTTTTTTTAAGATCTCACACTAGTTCCATGACCGACTTGGAGTTTATTGTTCCCGTTCTAAACTCTAGGTGCCCATAATTTTCCATACGGGCAGTCTAGAGTCAAGTTATCAGTTGTTTCTGGAGCGAAGTCAGGATGTTGCTGTGGAGATCTGGAGTTCAAGCTGGATGGCAAGACGTATCACTTATATTGTAGTGTCCGCTGCATATGGGTTGGTGCAAGTCAAATTTTCTTGTGCACAAGTTATTATAACTGCCAGTTTTGTGTTGTTGTTGTAAACTCTGATGATGTATGTACAAGCTGATATAGTTCTTTGTTTTAAAGATTATTTATTTATCTATTATATATTGTTCCTCTATGAAATGTGAGATTCTATTTCTGTTTCTGTTTCTTCTTCTTTAACCCTAACGATTTGGTTTTCTGGCATTCGATTGTTTGGCATTTGATACGGTGGACATATTGATGTCGACTTTCGAAAGTCGAAAAATTGTATCGTTGCACTTCAACTCAAGAAGTTCTAATATAAGCTCATAAGCAAATATTTCCTAAGTTACGCTTTAGGAATTTCTGAAAATTGAAGGGAGATTGAGATGGAGAAGATGAAGAGGATGCTTACCTAGCTCTCTTTGATTTTGGAGCTTGAATCTTGAATTTTCTAGTAATCTAGGGTTTAGGAATTTTAATTTCCTCTTCTTTCCCCCATTTTCCTTTAGCTTGATTGCTAGGAAATAATAGAATGAATGAAGAGGAGTTGGAGGAGGTGTTAGGGTATTAGGTGAGTTAGTGGGCTGAAACCTAAACTCAAAGCCCAATAGAAAAATAGCAAAATTCTACTCAACTCCAAACATATCGGTGTTTATACTCAAAAAGGTCGCTAATGCCATTTTGGACTTAATGGAAGTGGTCTCAAGTTCGAATTCGACAGTTTACAAAAAGTCACATTTTGGACTTTTAAATTCAACTAATGCTATATTTAAATATATTATCGTAAAATGTGCGGGTTGTTAGATCTCATGTACAACCAAATCCATAAATGAATATATCTAGAAAGGTGACGTCAATACCTATTGAGTGCGACCCAATTAGCCATGCTGCATCTTCTTTAGTTTTAGTCATTCTCGGCTGATGAGGCATGGGGCCACGTTTTACATTTCGAACATCAATTTTATTTGGAATGCTAACACTGCTAGCTAGACAGCAATGCAATGTTAGCATTCATCCATACAAGTTCGTTTTGAGTCTGAATGAAACCGAAGGCGCTACTTCTACTACGTCCATTTTGGAATCACCCTCAGGATTAGTAGCAAGTAGCCCTTATACATCGTAGAACTCCATCCTCGGTAATCTTCAAGATATACCAATTCGAAATGCTGGCTAAAAGTCGTTTTGGATAATATATCCGATCCAGGTTTTTTTGAATAGACAACGATAGTTTAAAACAAGCCATCATTTGATAGTCGGTTATTTAACTATCAGATAACAAACAATTCAACCGAAGATCTAATTTCTAAAGGAAAATAACGCTGGTTAAGCATAAAGCATATCAAAATAATTTTACAAAGATATATTCACAAGCCCTTTATACTTCTTTTGATATTTGGAAAAATATCCATATACTTATTTCAATAGTATAAGTATATTCACAGAACACTACACTCATAGAAAATATATTCATATACTTATCTCAATGGTATAAGTAAATTCACAAAACATTATGAAAGATTTCTTATTTCAAAATCATATCAAAGGATTAAAATAAATATTGTTTTAAAAGAAATGGAGATAAGGATAAACTCAAACTTTCCTTCCTTTCACTTGAATAGTGTTTTACTTCCAATGCTTTTGCTTGACCCAACTATAGTCGTTCGATGGACGTCATGCCACGATTTAACTATAATCAAAGCGAAGCTTCCTTATTGAAGATCAACAGTATTCTCAAGTCGAGAGAACTGTGTAAATTAGTCAAATTGATATTCTCTACTTGACCTTAGTTATATTAAATAACAGAAAACTATCGAATGAGTCATTTCATAGTTATCCAATAACTATCAGTACGTAACCTCTTGGGGCACCCAGCCGTCAAGAGTATTACACTGTCCAACATTTAGGGAGCGTTACATACTATAGTCTCAATATCCAGTCTCGATACATCTTGACTATAAATATTTAAAATAGTATATTTATTTCATTGTGATAAGTTACTCATGGTTACAAACCTTTGTAACTACTGTCACAAAATATACCATTTATGGATTTTATATTAAACATACTTTCAATTAAATTAATTAATTAATACAACACATTATATCAAGTATATATAAAAAACATCTATTAGTTTGAACAAGATTAGTCATCAAGTTAGATATGCGTAACAAATTACATAATTGCCCCTAGGACATACCCCTAACTCTATCAATTTTCCACTTGCACTTGGGGTCAATTATGAAATCTTATTCCAACTTCTCCAATCGTTTTTCTCAAAACTAATTAAGTAGGTCCCTTTGTGATTGAGTATGTTATTATATTTTAATTATCTACTCTATCAATCAACTCTCTTCGACAGTGATGTACTATTTTATCATGTGGAATAATTTGGAGTATATCTCCCAACTTATAGTGAGCTCTAAGTTCTATTATGAACTATATCGCAACATTGTTATCATATAACAATGTTATGAGATTCTCAACATGTGGAATCAGCTCAGTTATAAATTTTTGTACTTATAATTTTTTATACATTATTTTTATTGTAGCAATATTTAAGGCAATGCACTTAGCTTTTTCATTGAATCAACCACGGTCTTTCATTTGGAATATTTCCAACTTAAAGATTCTCAACTTGAATTTATATTGACATATCATATTCAGTATAACTTATGATGGTCAAGTCTGTACACTTCTTCTTAAGGAGTTCTCGTTTTGTAAATAATTCTCTAGTTTTTCGTAAATACACGAGAACACTTCAAACAACCATTTAGTGATATCAATTTGGATTTGATATTCTCTTCATGCATCAAATACATAAAAAATCATAATATCGTAGACAAGTATAACATGTATGATAAATCCTTTTGCCAATGCAAAGGAATCAATCTTACATGTTCCGTATTAAACATTTTAATAAGGAGGGACATTCCAAACATCTTTTATACTTACTATAAAGACATAATTTATCAATCTAATGTTGAGTATTAAATTAACCAAGGCTGATTTTAACACAAGTACATCGTTAAAATTAATAACATGTTGTTTACTTATAGGTTAGAAATATCAATGTACCTTTTAATGTTCTTTCTTATGAATACATGCTCCTTCTGTACTTTGATTGAAAATCAAACTATTTGATATTTCTATTAAAATACTTATTCAATCTTGATGCTTATAAAATGATACTTTCGTATCATTTCTTGGATCCAAAGACTCAAAAGCTCAATATCGCTCCCACTGACTTCGAGAAATTTTTGGTTAATATGTATAAGTTGCTTTCTCTAAATCGTTGTTTAGAATTTTCTATTTCAATACATATATGTACCAAAACACTAAGTCTTATCAAGAATATTATGAGTAAATCCGAATTGGTTTGAGCATGTCGAATACTGAATCTATTATGCTATTTTCAACAATTGAAATTTGTGATATTATTCTTATTGACATTGCTCGTTTAATTCCAACTGCATTAGTCTTGATCATAAAGATGTAATCACAGCCGTTGGATCACATCCCTTGGATTTGTGCATCATAGCATATAGAGTCAACACTCTTAATGGTTTAATTAAACAACCGAGGATTATATATTTTCGACACCGATAAGAAACTCATAGTTTTTCATCAATCTGCAAGAATACTTATTAGACACTATAATGTGATGTGTTCATTTAGGTTAGTTAATTTCATTTCATCTAATCAGTTCTATCTGTGGAATATATCTAATTCCGTTTCGCTGCCAATAATTCCTCAAAGAAATTCCTTCACAATGAAGTTGGTACTTCTTGAAATAATAATTGTTTCTCAGTGCAACAAAGTAGGTATACATAAACATCATATGAATTTCTTTATTTATAAATCTGATTTGGTTTTAACTTACAAAACATATGTTCAAATCATGAATATGTCATCCAATGACAGTCTTTCCCTAAATCATTTTGGGAAGATTTATACAAGATCCCCCATGAATAATTATTATGTGCAATCTTTCAACTCGCACAACCTGCCAACTCCTTGGCCTATGATATGTTGGAGTTTCTTATCAACCCTTATCTTGTGTGATTTAATAAACAGTTATTTATATGAAACATTATTAACCTTTTGTACTATTCTAAAGTACAGGATCTTATAGTAAGAAACTAGGTCAACTTCACTAGAAGTTAATTGTACATTGTCCAGCAAAGTTCAGTTACTCCTTATCAACGCATCATTATGTATCACATGGAGGAGTGACTTTTAAGACTGAATCTTTATTTATTATAGGTACGTTTGGAATGTTTTTCAATGCACTCACTCATTCGGTCAAATCAAACTATTTCTATCACATAATATTTTATTTACTTCTATTTTATATTCTATAAGTTTACCATAGACATACTACATGTGTATCAAATACACATGTCCATGTCTACGATAAGTTATCGGTGAAAATGACGAAGTACGTGGAACCGTTATCGTATTTATACAATTACAATTACATATATCTATATATATCAATCCGTAGAGTTCATCAACTCTTATGATATTCCCACCAAATGGGTGCATAGCCCTTTATTTTTTGAGATATAATTAACAGGTATCATATGATTCAAAATCATATAATAAAATTATTTCTCAAAATTTCAGCCTAGTCTATAATTCCAAAACAACTGTAAATAATATTAGATACTTTTGTATTTTTTAATGCGTCACTTTTGTTATAAAAAAATTACAACATTACAGTTTTATTGCATAAAGAATATTCATCATATTCATATTGAAATATTGCTATGTCTATTTTATTCTTTTTAGTCGACACCGAAACATAATCATTATTTCATAAATAATGATGGTAAGTTTTACGAACATAATTTTCTTACTTTGGTATTAATAAGTGCTATATGGCATGCTCCCACTATTTCCGCCATTACCATAATAGTGTACTAAATTCGAAGGTCCATCATTCACTTAATATAATTTATTTATTTCACACACTGCAACTATTTACAGCGGAGAATTCGTGATCAAGTATCTTGAGATCAAAGAAATAAATCTTATAGAAAAAAATTTCTATATGAAAGACATTTTGAAATAGAAATTATATTTCTTGTTCCAATATTAAGTATCAATTATTATTATAATTTTCGTTTCCAATGTTTTATCTATGACGCAGAAGTGACTATTCATTCTCTTCATCCCAACTATACCTTAAATAACATCTATTCTTTTACATTTGTTTTCCTTTCAAACGGTCAAACTATCCAAAAGAAAACCTTACTACTATATCATAACAAACTCTTTGCAAAAGTGCATTTGATTATACTTAACATTTAAGGACATCAAATATGTTGCACTTTATGCAAACCATTTAAAATGACATTTCATCGATCAAGTTCTTAGATCTATCTTGTAGTTTTTGGTCTTGTGTTATATTAACACAATATGATCCCTTTTGTAATTAATCAAGTTATACATGATCTCAAAGTACTGTTTATTGGCTTATTTCTAATTAATTATATTCATTGAAGTATCGTACATTACGAACTGTCACCGTTCACCTTATGACATTTATAAATAGTAGTATATGGATAAAATACCCATAGTCTTGTAATACTTTTAGAGTTCGAAACTCATAGAGTGCAATACACGATCTCAACCAAATAAGCATGTAAGTGACCAATTTTACGAATGTATTAAGTAGTTGTAAAAATTAGATACTAGCATAGGTATAGAAAACATTAACATGCAATAGGCATTTAATTTTAGGGATTATATTTCCATTTGTCAACTTTCAGTTCAATTCATTTGTATATGTTTATTGATAAGCATTTTAACAATAATATTAAATGCATAAATTTATCATTGTAGGTAATTATAAAATTATTTTGCATATGTTCTTATGATATTAGAAAAGTTAAATGTTACCATTTTATTTTTATAATAAGGATCCTACTAGTCTTTTGTGTTTCTCCAAACCCTAAGATGAAACATAGAAGTCTTTCGACTTCACCAGTAGGTGTTAGGACTCGTCTGTCTTGGAATTTTGACCTTGAGTTTTCTCAAAAAATCATAGCCCCACAAACGATGGATAACTTCTTATCGGTTGTATCACATACAAATCCTAACCTTTTTTTTTCCTTGTCCTATCTCATTTCGACCTTGAGTTTGATCAACAAATCGAAAGAGATTATTTACTCATACGTACCATATCGCGACGGCCTAAGTATAATATATGTACCTTGAGTTTGCTTAACAAATACATATAGTTATCTTACCTCGTCTATTCGATATATTAATAATACTACCCATAACATCCCTAGCTTGAGTTTGCTCAACAACTAAGGAGTATCAAGTAATTTATTAATATATATGTGTGTGTGTGTGTGTGTGTGTGTGTGTAAATGGTAGAGGACAACATTATATTGAAGATTCATAATCCTCAATATATTATATCAAGTGATATCAACTTAAGGACTACTGTATTTCTTGTGAAATATCCTCGTATTTCAAGTGTCAAACACTTCGGAAATCACAGTATACGTATATTTACGTATGTATTTATTCCTTAAGTCTATTTTGGTTTCTTTAATGTTCCACCTTTAGTTATACACTTATATTATATAAGTTTCATTATTATATAATTTTTATATTTTAATTAACTTATCAATAATCTTATGTACAACATTTTATTAATTAAATATTATTTAATTAATTTTAATTAATTAACTCTTTAATTAATTTTAAATTGGTATTCTAATATAGCTTTTATATTAGGCATATCTACTATAACTGTTATAGTAAGGCACATTTATCTTATATATATATGCATATTTTTAGTTAACTAACTAACTTCTAATTACTTTATTAATTAAATAATTTTAACTAAACTATATTAATTTTGAAAATTTATCTTATATACATACATGTATGTTTATGTTATCTTAAACACTTTAAAATAGCATAACATATATCAACATATATAATTAACAAGCATACAAGTATTAATTAATTAACTCATTTAATTTATTTATTTTATTAATCTTATGAATAAAATTTTAAATTATGAAATTAACGTTTAAATAGTTTCAAAAAAATTTAATTTTCATTACCTTTTCAAACATTTTAAAAATTTATGTTGCATTATAGCCTTTTATTATAAACATGTTTTTATTTTAAATTTAACCTTTAAATTTAAAATCATGTCTTAATTTTCAAAAATATTTGAAAATTAGCTCAAGGCCTAATTCAAATTGGGCTTTTTCTATTAGAGGCAACCTTTGGGCTCACATCACCTTTTAGGCCAAGCAGGAAACCAAGTAGGACAGTGTACTTGATTACCCTAGACATCACCATTCGAGACACTGTACTAAGTGCACAAGCTTAATTAGTTTGCCATTAACATGACTACTTTAGACCGCGTAGGCTATTAGGCTCCGATATCATTGAACGAACTAGGCCAGCTTGCAGCGTAAAAATGGATGAATTTCAAAAAAATTACCATTTTTGGATCATTAATGGGCCTATGAAGTCTAGTTGTATTTAGATCCTATCTAAATTTCTTTAAATGAAATCTGTATTTTATTTGATACCATATTGGTTTATTAATTTAATTCAAAAACAATCAAGAATGTGATATAAAAATAATGTTTGAATATATTAAATATGTTCATTCCTTAATTGTGTGATAAAACAGTTAAACTTAAGGCAAACTTGATTAACTGATAACATGGTGAATATGAATAAACAAGAATATGTTTAAAGGCAATCACACAAGGGACTAAAGGGTAGAAATAAAAAATGGCAAAGATGATTGATTCATCTTTTCCTTTTTGACAAATTTGATTAATTTAGCATTCAATAGATAATCAACGAATCATTATGACATAAGAATAGGAATAGCCAATAATAATTCATATGCATATACTACTGTCTCATTTAAAATTGTTTGATATTAATAAAGCATTTAAATTATACAATTTGAACTATAAACATTAAGTATTATATGCACATATACATATAGATGTAATTATTTATATATAAAGATTAACTCAAAACTTCTTAATTAATTCAAAATAAACCATTTTACATTTAAATTTTTCGATATATTTATGAACTTATGTAAACTTAAATTAGTTAACAAAATATATATGTATACAATTAAATCAAATGATTCAACCTATATGAAAAACGCTTTTTTTAAACAAGTTTGAAACATACTAAATTGAGCAAGCATTAACAATTCTTTGAATACTTAAAGAAATATATTAATCATGTCAAATACGGTAACAAATTTATTGCAATCAATTTATTATCAAAGCATCCTTTAATCATGCATTGGTTTTAATTACAATAAGATGCAAATAATAAGGACAAATAAACTTTCAAGTTTAAGGAGATTCAACCTATATGAATAAATAATTTTTTTCATTATTATTATAAAAAAGGTGATATATACTGAATTAAGCAATATGTTAAGATCCATTAAATACTTAAAGAAGGATAATTGTGATGTCAAATAGGGTAACAAAATTTAGAAATTTATTGTAATTGATTTATTATCAAACATCATTTAATCATATGTAAGTTTCTATTATAGCAAAAATGTTCAAACAATAAGAACATATAAACTTTCAAATCAAAAGAATTATGCTTTGATTTGAATGGTTAAACATAGATCTAAAATTAAAATATTGTCTAATCGTATACAAGTTTCGGTTTTGATCTATCTAAATAAAAAACCAATTAATTCATATAGTAAACGATTCAAACTACATAAACTATTTTTAAATAAAATGATATAATATTATTCGCATATAAATTATGACATTCAATTTTATTCATTAAAACAGTATATCAAAATTATTAGAAAAAGAAGATCATACCTTAATTTCAAAGCCTTGAAGTACACCTTAAAAGATTGAATCTTTTCTTTAGATACAGCCAATGAACCATATCTTGAACGATAAATCAAACGTCATAGATACAGAAATCAGCCTCTAAATGTTGCAAGGATCAAGAGACAAGAACTAGCTTGAATTTATTTGTTTTGTTTGAATTTGTTTTAGGAAATTTTTATTTTCATGAAGGCCATTAAAGTGGAAGAGAGCTTCAGAAAGAAAGAAGGAAAATTATCTGTCTAAAAAAAACGTGAATGAGGCTGAGAGGGAGAATATGTTTTAAAAGAAAATAATAAAGCCTTTTCAATTTCCTCCTTCAAAACTTTCCTTATTTTATTCCAAAATTAAATCATCAAATCCTCTTCCATCCTCTTCATACATTCGGTAGAATAAAATTAAGAAAAAAGGACAAAGTTCATTTCATAAATGATATTTAAGAGATTCATAAAAAGGAGATTTATTTCCTTTTTTTTTAATTAATTCCTCCTTTAGATTTTTAAATTACATTTAAAACCTATCCCTTTTTTCATCATGCATGTGGGCCTCAATGAAAAATTCCGAAACAACACATAGCGATTAATTTATTTAAATTCAGTTTAAATGTTTTATTGATATCGAATCGTGCGTTTATAACTTTTACAGATGCACTTTATTAGGTACTAATTCAAAAAAATCAAATGAAGTTTAATAATTAATATTTCATAAATATTAATTAATTTAATTTAATTACAACAATTTATAAAATAATTAAATCATATGGTTCGTTCAGAATATTCATCATTACAGTTGTGTGACTCAAAGATGTAAATTCAGTCAGCGATTAATATTGAACTATTCGAATATTAATGTTCACATGTCACTTAGCAGGTGGTATGATATTTTGGCTAAATTTATTGCTTACACATTTTTTGATAAAATCCAATTTTACTTATTATAAGCGATACCTCATTGTAACAATTATCTACACCAATTCTCTTCGTCCAAACTATGTCACATTAGGACTTATGGAATTTGGTAGTGGTCAAAATTCCAATATCGTCCACATTCAACTTTATAATCCAAACACAAAGCCCTTGGTTCAACGATAACAGTTATTATTAACCAAACTGCTCCAGCCAGAGACTTTGACTTTTAGTTGACATCAGCTAACCATGATATTAATCTCATACAACCGAGGAGGCGAATCCTCTCTTGAGTAGTGTTTCACTTCCAATGCTTTCACTTGATACAATTATAGTCGTTCGATGGATGTTGTGCCATGATTTAACTATAATCAAAGTGGAGCTTCCATATTGAAGATCAACAGTATTCTCAAATCGAGAGAACCGTGCAAATTAGTCAGATTGATATTCTCTACTTGACCTTAGTTATATTAACTAATAGAAAAATATCGAGTGAGTCATTCCATAATTATCTAATAACTATCAGTACATAACCCCTTGGTGCCCCCAGTAGTGATGAGTAATACAATGCCCAACATTTGGAGAGCGTTACATACTCTAGTCTCAATAGATGTATCGATATCCAGTCTCGATACATCTTGACTAGGAATATTTAAAATGGTATATTTATTTTCATTATGATAAATTACTCATGATTACAACACTTTATAACTATCATCACAAAACATACCATTTGTGGATTTTTATTTTAAATATACTTTTAATTAATTAATATAACATATTATATCAAGTATATAATAGAAAATATACCTTTTAGTTTGAATAAGATTGGTCATCAAGTTAGATATATGTAACAAATTACATAATTGCTCCTTAGGCATACATCTAACTCTATCAAATAGATCCTTCAATATATCACGGGGGGTTGAATATGCTCTTGAGATGTAAGTTGAAGTTTTACGATTGGAAAAATATAGTCTTTGAAAACTAAAAGACTTACTTACCAACGAAAGTCCCCAAAGAAGCAATTTTTGATCACGCTGCTGGGTATCCGAATGAGTAATGGATATTGCTTTTTTTGTTGAAATTTATTGTTTATTTAGTGATGATTTCGTATATTGTTCATGATAGGACTAATTAGCTTCACTTGTATTCGATTGTTAATTATTGACTCTATTGTTTGTGTAGTGCTGAATTTATGTAATAAATCTTCGATGTTATATGAATATGAATGCGCATGTGGTTTTGAATGTTATTTGTGTATGATATGGTATCGTATTTCATTACAATGTGAATGCATATGGTATGCTATCATATTTCATTACAATGTTATTTGAATTATGTATGGGTGTAGTGTTCTAAACAAAGACGAAATTCCAGCAGATGCCTTCGAGATTCAGATTGCGCAGCGCGCTCGAGCCATTATTCCGCATATCATCACTTCTCGTTTAATCTGCAATCATTCAAAGACACATGTATGCTCAAATGACTTCCTTTTCTTGAGCACTTCAATGCTTATCGACGGTATTTATGGGTTAATGCAGTTCTGGTCTACAGATACATAGAGCTATCGAGGATTGCTTTGCCAGAGAACTTTTCTATTGGCCGTTGTTTGACTTTAATGTCGGTATTTTCATTATTACTCTTTATATGAATTTCTTTCGTAATTTAATATACACTGCAATCTTATGTGTATACACATTTACAGTGATGGTATTGGGCGTACTTTTCTATTGACTGTGGATGGATCTCTACCTTATGGCTCTAAGTATATTTATTGCATCATTTGATTACATACATATGTTTTAATCTCGTAATTCATACTCACTCCCCTTTTTAGGTGGATTGGACCTAAGAGTACCACAAAATCTTCACAGCAGAATGTTATATACTACGAAAACGAGCTGGATGTACTATATTAAGATTCGATGACATGGATGCCGTACACACCCCTGGTGCTTGGAGACCTACCTAACTTATAGATCGTTTCCAGTCATTTATGTACTACGTGGGTTCCACTCATACATCTACGTGATGTAGCATATCATCTTGCCGACAACGAGGCGGCAATTTGATATTCGTTAGCATTTGCTAGAAAATGCTCCTTTTTACAAGATTGATGTGGAAGTTAGACAGTATGATATGACAACTAAGTCCTATAATCACCACCATATGCACACACAAGAAGATAGGGACCTGACGTTGACTTTCGAAGAATACAACACTTGATACTGGAACATCACGCGCCGCTATATTTTACGTGGCAAAGAAGTTCTCATTGTGACTGATCCATACACGCTTAGAGCTTCTCGTGAGAGGAATGTGGTATGTCTACACATCAATTAACTTAGTAGAATAAATTAATATATGTACTAATTACCATTTTTTATGTAGGTAGATAGCATTTACATGCACTGGAGTTGGTTGACGAGTTTTCTGAAGAAGCATCAGAGTGTCAAATGGTAAATGCTTTAGTGTGAAGCAGATTTTACAATAAAATTTGGGGAAGAACAAGATATCATTACTCACACCACCACCTCGAGTTGTTCCACCTCCTCCTCCGCTCATAGAACTACCGCCACAGGACCATATGCATCCTCCAATCATTGTTACATATCAGAGATGTCGGGGAAGAAAAGAAATTTCATCTTCTTTTGAGGAATATAGGCATGGTCCTTTGCAGCATCCTCAGACAATGCCATCGATGGAAAATGATGAAGGAGATGACCATGAGGGGATTCGTCAGAGGAGCCTACATTACAGCGGAGGATGTCAAAATAAAAGACTCCGTGTGAAGTTCACAACTTAAGAGATTAAGTGGTAGTTTGTTGAATATTGTATGGAATTATTAGGGTGTACATAATCTTGTTTCTATTTGTGT
This sequence comes from Allium cepa, assembly GCA_030765085.1. Classification (NCBI taxonomy): domain Eukaryota; kingdom Viridiplantae; phylum Streptophyta; class Magnoliopsida; order Asparagales; family Amaryllidaceae; genus Allium; species Allium cepa. The sequence continues at coordinate 381,335,083 of CM060929.1, read as the reverse complement.
TATGGATTAATGGATTTAATGGATCTTAAATTTTATTGATGTGGTATTTTCTCGTATGTCATTTAGTTATGTTATGGATCGTGCTAATGGAAATGGAACTGTTGATGTTGGTAGATGTAAATGGAATGTGGCATGTTTCCATGTTTCTATTTGAAACCTATTTTGACTGAGGCGATATATGAAATGTCTCTAATAAGCGCTATTTGAAATATTGCCAGTTAATGTTATTTTAAACAGCACACGTTGGCGCTATTTGAAATATACCACTGTCAAAATAGGTTTCAAATAGAAATTGTAACTAGCACAGTAGAAGGTTTAAAACCCAAAGAATATGAAAATATATAGCCAACAGTCATCAAACAGGTTCTTATCAAATAGGAAAACAACATTGGATTATTCGAACAAGTCATTACATAAGAAGTTCTCAAACAAATACATTTACCGCCAACTCAAATAAAGACATTTACAACCAACTCAAACAACTAGAACAAATATAAATGCTAAATTGCAAAAGTGCAATGATTCTTCTTGTGGTCATGCACTCCACATCTGTTGCGCCAATTTCCCTTTGGAGTGTCCATCTCATCGATATTGTCTTTAACTCTTTTAGACAAAGGCCTTCTTGGTGGTTTGCGAACTACTAGCGGTAGAACTAACTGACCTTTGTATGCACTCCAATAACGTTTATCATGAACGGAATGAAATTTCGGTGCATACGCCGCCAAGTAGTTCTGAACTGAGTACTAAGGTGATGCGAAGTCATGATAAGCTATATTTGCACCATTTACGATTGTCGAACAAGCAACATAACATATGCAAAAGGCAACTTATAACACCCCGTAAAATGAAACATAAACAAATAAAGTAAATTGAATTAAGTATGATAAGTGTTGGATATGGAAATTTTATATAAGTTTGAATTTGACTATGAAAGTTATTTCGTTAAGTTCGTGGTGAAATTCTAACCTGTTTCCATACATAATATGCTGAAAACGGAGCTTAAACGAAGAAGTTATGAGCCTCTGAAGTTTTTAGATTTAAAATAATTTGAATACGATTCAAATAAATAATTAGTTCTCTAATTTGAAATTTATTATTAATTGTGATTAGACTTGGGGGTTAAGTAAATGTTTAATTAATGCTTAATGATAAAAAGTTAATTATAGAATAAAATAATATAGCAAGGGAAACAAAATAAACGCTCCTGGATAAAAGAGCGATCGGCTTAAATAGGTCAACTGGTCGACCGGTCACTGAAGGGAAGTCGACCGATTGACAACGATAGTTGCCAGTGGCGGCTTGGGTTTTACGTTCTGTTCTATTCAATCGTGTGCTCCATATTTACCCGTTTCCTACTACTTCAATCATATAGTTCTGGTGTGTTTCAACTCATCTAAATAGAATCATATCCTCTCCACTTTTATTCATATTATTTTGGAGAACGCGATGAAACTCTGCCATTGCTATCTCTCTAATAAGATTCAGAAACTCCATAGAGAATTTAGATAAAGATTCAACCTATTTGCTATTTGTTTCTCCTTCCTCCAATCTATTCTTATCCTATTCTTCTTCAATTATTCCAAGTCTAATAAATATATACATATCTTCCCTATTATGTGTATGTATATATAAAAAGAGAGAGATTATAAAAGAGATCGAAATGCTACAAATCCATTTGAGTAAAGCTAAGGCTAATTTGTGAGTGAAAACCTTAGTATTTCTGTTCAGCAATTGTTTAGTGTATTTCTTTTGGATTTGTATATATCTTAGGGATTTTGAGATTTCGAAAATATGATAAATAAATCCTCCAAAATTTCTTTTTATTTTGAAATGTCAATTCTATGTTGAGATCCTCAATTATATTTATTAATGTGATGAGATTTGTTTCGTTTTATGCAGTTTCCGATAATTTCATAGTCTATTCCACTTCTCCTTTTTCTCTGGTCAAATTGTGATCCTTCAATAAAATAAAGGGTTAAGATTACGAATTCTATTCGTAGTTTGCACCACTTATTCTTATTATTTCTTTCTAAAATAGGAGTTGAATATAATATAAGGCTTAGATTACAATTCTTATTATTTAAGATATTCCGTTGAATTGGTGTAATAGATTGAATTTTTATTTTATTTACAAGTTTGTTAGTGCAGTTTTAGTTATGAATATTCATTCTCTATTCTGGGCATTAGAATTCCATGAAATCTTGGAAAATTGAGGAAAAAAACTTGTAATATAATTGGTTAGGGAGTTGCATTTAATGCTGGTATAGAGCGTAAAATCAGTGCGTTTAGAATTTATTCAGCACGAATATTTATTTATTTCTATTTTCGTAATTAATGTATAACTATTGCGCATACCACATAATTAATTAGACATTTATTTACATTTATTTTCCCCATTGGGAGGTAATTGATTTTGAGATGAAATAAGAGGAAACTCTTATATAGCCTAATTAGTATTTTAAGGCATAACAAGGAAGATTCCTTATAAGGCCTAATTTATGAAACGGTAAGATGAGTGTGTGTGTGTGTGTGTGAGTATGTGTGTGTGTGTATATATGAAGTAATTAATTTATGGCTAAATCATAGGAGTGTGAGGTCAATAGATTTACATGACAGAAGTCCGTCCTTCACTTTGAGGCTACCATCACTTGTTTACACTTTTATTGATGTGAGATATCCTTATGATAAATATTTGTAATGACGCAAGGTTAGTTCCAAATTTTGTAGGGGAAATCTACCCAGCAAATCTGACTACCAATTCCTACGAATAGCGGACAAATATGAGACGTCATTATGGGTATGGGCCATAAGATGAAGGGCCTGCTTTGAAATTTGTGGTATTAAGCGGTTGGACCTGCCTTTTTCCCCAGATGAAGTACTAAATAGCCAAAGGGATTACGTTAGGTTGTATCTCTACATGGGTCCGCTTTTGGAATTAGGCCGTAAATGACAAGATCTGCCTATTTTCCACTTGGAAGTATTAAGTGGCGTTTGAGATTCCATATCATGTCAGCTAGATGGTACCATTAAGGAGCACGCTTCTGGAAATAGGCCTTAAATGATGGGGTCTGCCAGTTTTCCACCGAGAAGTATTAAGTGACTTGGGTATCGTCTCTCATATTATTAGTTATTTTATGACGTATGATCGAGATATGGGATCTACTTCTGGAATGGAAGGTATTAAGTAGTTGGACCTGCCTCCTTTCCTTATAAAGAAGTATTAAATGATTTTAATTGTTTTATGTTCATAGACATATTCTTATTTTGAAATGTACAACTATTTGTACCCAAAATGGTCATAAACACCCAATAATAGTTTTTACAGAGAAGTAAGTGAAGAAAAAAAAATTAAACCGAGTAGATAAACCAACAGGTAACAGAGAATAAATAGTAATCAAAGACATAAAGATTTATAGTGGTTCAGTGTTGTATGCCTACGTTCACTTTGAAGATTAGCCTTTGTTAATCACTTTTTAATCTGATTACAGCAGTAGTAAATAGCATATGCTTGATTACAATGGAGTCTATAGTAATAAGCAGCATAAAAATCTTGAAAATGAACCATGAGGCCTGTATTTATAGGGAGAGATTATGAGATATTCCATTAAGATTTCGGCAGAAGGCTTTCTAGGTCCATAGATGCCCACCATAACGATCGGTGGCCCCCTAACCTGATATCTTGGAACGATCGACCAAAGTTTATCTGATCGTTGTATTTGCCACCAATTTATGTGCGATTGTCTTTGGAGGGTCCCACATGCCTCTTGAACTTGTCCCTAAAATATAAATTCAATATAAGTTGTAGATTATGAGATAATTATTAACCTTGCTACACTTAGAATGTTTACCGATCGTTATGAAGGATCGACAAATAATGATCGACCAACAACAACGATCAGCTATATTCATTTCTCAAGGCAATTATATACGATCGTTTTTATGGACTCCACTCTTCACGATACTAAGGCTCTGAAAGTTTTGAGTGAATTTGCTTTGTGGATTTTGAGATATCGATCGATCTCCGTTGATTTGAGCTGCTTTATGGATCGTTCCCGATCAATCCAAATAAATCCTTGCTTTATCTGTAACTCGAGCACATGAACTCCGATCAACCCCAAATTTGAAATGTAACTTCACGGGGCTATTCCAGTCACTCCATGATGATTGCACCTCAATTAGGGGCTGTTTCGAATCTGCCCAACCATTGTCCATAATATTGTACATTATCGATTTCTAAGGTTGATAACCATCTGTTCCTAGCTAAGTCGATGATATCATGACCTTGCCAAAAGGCGGGATAACATTTGCCCTCCCAAAGTACGTCATGTTCGGACAATGGCATGCTTTGAATCGTCGCAAGCTAGAACCTTCGGAAAGAAATGGTAACGACCCAATTTTTTGGACTTTCGAAAGTCGACATCAATACGTCCACTGTATCCAATGCCAAGCAATCAAATGCCGGAAAAACGAACCGTTAGGGTTTAAGAATAAGAAGATAGAAGAAGAAACAAAAACAATAACAGAATCTCACATTTTGCAGCGGAACAAATATAATAGATAAAAGAATGATATTTTAAAAAAAGAACTATATTAGTTTATACATACAACATCAGAGTTTACAACAACAAATACAACAATGGCAGTTGGTATAACTTGACTCTCATGGAATTTTTGCTTTGCACGAACCATACGCAGCGAACACTACATAGTATAAGTGATACGCTTTGCCATCCAGCTTACTCCTGATCTCCATAGCATCTCTTTTATGACTTCACTCCAGAATAACTGATAACCTGACTCTAGGCTACCCGTGTGGAAAATTATGGGGACCCAGAGTTTAGAAAGGGAACAATAAAGTCCAGGTCAGTCATGGGACTGGTGTGAGATCTTAAAAATAGTTATTTTCACAAAGACAGGAAAAGAAACCCGCTATGCTTTTGGAAAATGAAACTACCATAAGGCCTCCTCGCACACACACAATGCAAACGCAGAATTGGAGGAGATTTCTCCTTATGATAGTCAAACATGCTTGATACACAAAATCCTTTGATGTAATTATTAGTAGTGCATAATATGGAAAACATTTCGAAAATATAATATTAATCTTAGCTAGCATAGACATTTCACACTTATGTCTACTATAGCCACCATGTTCAATAGCAGGTTACCATCACATTCCATGGCAGGTTATACAACTAACACCGTACATGGCGCATATTGTTTCTTTGGATTTCCAACAAATGGTCAGGCTAAGGAACTTCCTACTGCCACATGGGTACGCCTTTGGAGGGAAGCCCCGTGAACTTAACCAGCTTTCTGCCAAAGCAAGGCCGGGTTGCCTCTATAACTAGGTAACTACTACACGAGTATGCTATCTCCCGGTTGTTTGCGACCTTTGTCTGAGGATCCTCAACCACAAAGTAACAACCACAAAGTATAATAAATTTGCAGCAACCACATAGGTTAAATATCTGGGCTTCATACCATGATACAACACTTTTCCAGAAGGAAATGACATACCCCAAGGGGGCGCTACCCCCAAGTAACCTTGCCGCATCCTTCCTGTTTCGACCATTTTCGGGTTGTGAGGTCCGGCGAAGTCTCGTCCATAAAGCTACACTTTTCACAAAGCTATGCTTCGATCAACAAATGATCAGCAACACTTCATATGCCACATTACCAATTTGGAAATATATCACTAGTAACCATCAACTACATAACCTCTGAGCTCGTACGTCTCAGAGAAAGGTGTTAAGCTAAGAGAATAAATTCTCCGCCACCAATAGAAATGTATTTGATAGAAACCAGCTTTACATCTCAAAGTGTAACGTCAGACACACATCCATACAAGTCCATTCCGGGATCGAACAGAACCGAAGGCACTTCAAAGAAGCCCTTGCAATCCGAATATTCACTAATCACGTCCGGAATCCCCATCACAAAGGGCGATAAAATCTCTATACCGGAGCAACCCGGTGCAGAGACATTCGACAAGTAATCCTTTCGCTTTCGAAAATACCCGATCTTCAACATCATCTTCAAATGCAATCCCATATGTCGTATCGTTATTCGAAATGGGATTTATGACACAAAGTCCTCTCTCGGCTATCCAAATAACATGCGCTTTTCAAAAAATAAGTGTTTCATTCAGATTTCAAACAAATCACAACAATTTCCACTTTGACCTTTTTAGACAAAATATCCATCACAAAGATTCGATGTGGTTTTCGAATATCCATTTGGAATTCGACCCCCGATCGCATCAAAATTCAAATGTCATTTAAAGGCCAATATTGATAGTCGGTTATTTAACTTTAAATCAACATTCACAACCATCACTGGATTTCAAATAATTTCTGTGTAGTTAATGCCCCGCTATTACCTCGCTACAACCCCGCTATATCTCATAGTGGATTTCTGCCACTACGATTTTTCCATATAGCGCCAAAATATAGCCTTTCCGCTTTAATCCCCGCTATTTCCGCTATATCCCGTTATTTCTGCTATATTCCGCTATTTCCTCTATATCTTTTTTAATAAAATGAATTGAAAAATTGCATTTATACATTATAAAATTATGAAACTAATTTATTTGATGTAATTTTTTAATATATTTTCAGAAACGAAAACACTCTATATTCTACCAAATTCAATTATGTTATATAACAGTTTTTCGTTTATTTAAAGTATATCTGCACATGTTTTTATTTAAAATTATTTATGTATTATTTATAATTCAATTGAATGATAATTTTTCATTTAATTACCATTTATATATTTGTAAAAACATTAAGTATGAGTTTTATATGCTATTTTAGAGCCATCCGCTATATCCCGCTATATCCTCGCTGTATCCCCGCTATGGCTTTTTGCACCTCCACCGCTTTGAATCCACCGAGCGCATTAATTACACAGAATAATTTTCCCCCACTTATTATTTTCAAAATATCTTCGCAAGATATATTTTCACGTTTCAACCATTTGAAAACAAATTTCAAATTACTTTCCATATTTCAATCCTTTGAAAAAAAATTCAAATCATTTTCCATATTTCAATCCTTTGAAAACAAATTCAAATCACTTTCCACACGTGGAATAAATTTTCAAATATTTATTTAATTCCACTGAAAATTTGCCGAGTTCAAATACTTTAAAAATAATTTAAAACACTTATCCAAAATATACTTGGAAACAACTAAAATAAAACTATTTTAAAATACTTGCTTAAATATTAGTTATGAAAATATTATACTAATATCTCATATAAACTTAAGTCCAAAATAATTTTAAAATAAATTTATTAGATAGAGTATAACTATTTAAATAATCATTTTCTAAATCAAATATCAATTTAATCTTTAAATAATCACTCCTACAACTAATTAAATAAATCTTTTACTTTAAAGATTTAAAAACAACTTAAGAAATAATTTCTCCATAAACATCCTTTTTAAAACGAACTTCAAAACTTTTAATTTTGAAAGCTACTTTAAAAACATACTCGGCTTTCCAAGGAAAATACACCTTCCATTTCAAAATGGACCATTTAAATCAATAAATAAATTCCTCTTGATTTATTTTAATTTACCTTTCAAATCCGTAAATTTCTTTCGCACTTTTAAAAATATACCAATATTTATTTTTAAAACAAAATTTCCCTTTCCCTTATAAAATTCCCATTATGAATTTAAATTTCCAAATATCCACTAATGTACGATTTTCAAATCGATTTTCAAATATTCACTTTCAACACCAAATCAAATTCCAAATTGATTTCCAAATTTAGTTTCAAAACACCAAATCAATTTCAAATCGATTTACCAAAGATTTATTTTCAAACACTAAACCAATTTCTAATCGATTTACCAAAGATTTATTACATTTTAAAATAAATTTCTTTATTTATCCCAAATTATTTAGAATCTGAATTTTTAAATAAAATTTTCAACTATTAAACAATATTACTCAAAACCCATTTGTTAAATTCTTTCTCGCAATTTGGAATTTACTTAATAGGTTTTTCAAAAATAAAACCTTATCCTTTTAAAATTCCTTCTTTTAAATTTATCCAATTCTCAAAAAATTAATTTTTACTATAAACTTCTACTTAAATTTCAAAAATCCAATTTTATCCATTTATGGTATCCTACGATACAAAAAATATATTTGGCTAAACTATAGCCTTCAATGATTTCAATCACCAATATAATCACACACAAATTATAAATAATCAACACACAATATTGAAACAAATTCAAATATTCAAGGAATCCAGTTGGATCCCTCCAACTTGTTTCCCTACATCCACAGACGTTAGCACAACAATTAAATACCAATTCCACTTCGAGGTTGAATATCACGGTATATGGGTTTAATATAATATCATCCGCTATTATGCAACACATAGGTCTAATCCGTCATATAATGCGGGGAATCAATCACTCCAAATACATACATAATACCAATTCCTCTTCGAGGTGGAATATCGCAGTATATGGGTTTAATATAATATCATCCGCTATTATGCGGCGCATAGGGTCTAATCCAATACAATTGATAATAATTTATCATCCAAGCACACAATCAACAATTTTAAATTTAACTATTTAAATTAAATTGGAAAATCTGATTGAGTGAAAAGATCTCACCTTTGCTTTGCATGCAATCCATTTTCATTCCAGATTGTTTTCTTCATTGTATTAGACCTTGTATAAATAATTATATCATTTATTAATATTCAAATAATTCAAACAATTAATTTCTTTTAAATAAATTTAATTAACTAATTATTTAATTTAAAATTAAAATCCCTTTAAATAAATCAATTAGTTAACCATTCCATTTTAACTAAATAATTATTTCAACCACAATTATTCTTATATAAAAATAAACTATAGATTTCAAAATCTAACTTTTACCAATTCCTTAAACATTTAAAATCTCTATATTTCATTTTCTTCCTTTTTTTATCAGTAAATAACAATAATAAATTTTTCTTCACTGTATAAAAATTTCACTGTATATATTTATATTTACACATATATATAAATTAATTTTAAATCGAATAAATAAAATAATTTTTTTTACCTCACTGCCTCCACTTGGAACCTTCCCCAAGCTCAACGATGCTATGCTAAACAACGGCGAGCAAATGCCACAGTTCGCCAAACCACCAGTCACGTCGCTGCCTTGCTCCACTTCACGCACGCACACGAGCATTATCCTTCCTACCGACCCACGACTGCTGCCAGGCCACTGTCGCGACCCTCAGTTCCCACGCTTGAATCGCCATCGCGAATTCGAGCTCGGCTTCACTGCGCGCCTTGCCACAATCACGCGTGCAAATGCGTGCATCGCCATCATGATTTGATTTCGAATTCTAGGTCGCCGCCTAGGCTCGATTTTCTCACGCCCCCACTGAATCTAGTCAGCAAGATTCTAATCGGTTTCGAAGCTTTCGTTCGGTTCGAAGAGAAATGGGATTCGTGAATTTTAAATTGAAAACGGTGGCCATTTTTTTTCTTTTTTTCCTCTTTTTTTTATATTAAATTCGTGAACGAATTTCGAAAGAGGAATGCTAAAGTCGTTCGGCCATTTTTTTTTGTTTTTATTCATTTGAACGAAGATGGTTTTTTTTCTTTTGATAATACTCAGTTGAAGATGTAAAAGAAGAGGAACGCGCGTAATAATTAAAAACAAGTATTCAGAAGAAAACACCAAGTGTTAAAAGAGAGAAGAACGTGTATAATTTGTCTTATGGAAATATTTTTATATTTTATATTTTAAATTTAAATTCAAGTTCAAATTGTCAAAATCACGCAACTCGAAATCTCGATCTCTAATCGAGGCGTGCCGTCAGGCGTTTATAATGTCATACGCCTATTCCGAACGCAATGTGAAATGTTCCGAGTCCAAATTCAATCGTATGAAGAAGATAACTTTTTGAACCCAGTTATTAAATTAAATTTCGATAAAATTTTCAACGTGTTTGCTTATCATATGATTAAATGATCACTATAAACACTATGAAAATTGAAATTCAATAGTAATACAATATTACGGATCTAATGGAACTGGTTTCATCGAATTCTGAGACTGTGCCTCAGAAGGCTATTTTTATATGTCGATTTAAACGATATAAATTTCAATAATGAACAAAACAGTTTCAAATTCAATTCTGAAGCTTCCATTATCTTCAATGTTATCAATATAAATTTTCTAAGCTTTGAAAATATTTTTAACAAGCCTAAAACTTAGGATTTAATATTTTACCCAAGTTTTAATAATTAAATTCAATAATTTAATTGCCAAATTCATAGTTATTTGAAATTCAAGTTAAAAATAACTTCCATATATTTAAAATTAATTAAATATCTCAGTTTCAAATATTCCAAAATTTTGGGTCATCAAATTCTTCCCTCCTTAAAAGAATTTCGTCCCGAAATTACTAGTTAAGAAGAATGGTGCTTAACCCGTTTATAATTTTCCAAAACCAAATAGTTTCAACAACTTGCCAAAACAAATCTTTTTATTAAGGAACCATTATCACTTCAACTAATTTTCCAAACTCAGCCATGAGTTTCAAACAATATCTTTTTCTTAACAACTCAAATTTAAATTCAAATTTTAAACTTTCAAAATTTTCTCAAAATTTTTCTAGCTCCCAAAATTTTCAAAAACAAACCACTAGCGTCTCCTTTGCGTGGCTAGCTCAGTATGACTACAAGATGTCTCTACAGGACCCAGATTTCAAAAGAAAACAAAAGGCCAGGTGACTAGATAAAAAACCCAATCAAATTCCATATAGAAATTTAAATACTTACCTTCTGTCGAGCAATTCAATTTTATCTTCTGAAATCAAAAATTCAATTTCCTTCGCATTTAAATTACCTGTATATCCTACTAGCAATAATATCCAATTACAACATTCATAACCATTTTGCACCTTTCTTTACAAAATTTTGAATATTTATTTTTATTCAAGTCCGTACGATATACATTCATCATTCGTACGCAACATCAAATTTGATCGCTCACCCGATCACACAATTTCACTTCCGAACTAGTATCATCCACCCGACTTTCTAGTGCGGACTCAGATCTGGTTTCTTGATCAGAAACCGTCATTCTCCTTGCATAGTTCTAAACTATGATAGAGAATTTTCAGAATCAATCAAAAATCCATATCCAGGTTCGTCGTCGAAAATCGAGAAAAAATCCCAACTCGGATTGATATAATCATCTCGAAATTCTATGCTGGAATTCTGTATCAAATCATTATACGAATAAAATAATTTACATATATCCTACGTACTTATTCCAAATTGATTATCAACTATATCAATTTTCTTTTATAAACATTAATTTTCATTTTCATTCACTTATTCACAAACATCATTTCCCGATCTAGTTTATCATTGATTCACTTATCAATTTAGAATATTTTCCCAACTCCAAATTTACTTAAGAATTTTACCATTTCTCCTTAAGTTCGATATATATATTCTATCTATTTCTTATATTTATTTTCAGTTTACCACTTTGGTTTATATCTACTTATATTTAAACTGGATTTCAAATTCCATATGAATTCAATTTACCTTTCATTTATAATTATTGAATTCAATTCATTTCAAACCATATTAAATTTGTCATTCCAATCCGTTTCACTTACTAATTTTAATTCCAACACTTCGTTCGTTCTGGTCCAACTTGACAAAATTTTTCCATTGCACTTTGTTTATAACAAATCCAATTTAATTCCAATTCCAGTTCTATTTACTTGCAAATTAGAAATAAATTTCATTTTCATTAACTTGCAATTGCAAATATATTTATTCATTCACAATTTATGTTTCCACCTTAATATTTTTTTTATTCCATAACTATTTTTATCAGATTCCAGAATTTTCCAACATTTCAAAATTATTTTTGACATCAAATCAAATTATCTTTTGAATTTCCAAAACCAAACCCAAATTTTAGCAAACAACTTCCATTCAAAACAATTTGGCAGCAATTCCTCCTCTGAAAACACGAAAATGAACATCGATGATGCTGCAGTCATCACCGAAATTATTTCCCAACTACCGAAAAGAGTTTAGAGCTTTTATCCCTTCAAAACATTTTTTCCAAACCTTTGAAAACCATTTTTAAACTCCAAGGGAATTTAATCTTTTCCAAATTCAAAAACTTTCAAACCCTTTCAATTCTTTTCAAAACATTTCTCTGGAATTCCATTTCAAATTAAACATCACATTTACAATTTACATTCTCAAATTCCATTTGTATGTGAATTTATTTCTTAACTTTTGAGTTATGATTTCAATTTCCTATTCAATAATCAATGATAATAATTTAATATTATCACTTCCTAACAAACAGGCAACCATATACTATAATAATTTACAAAGATTATTTCCTTTTATATTCAAAAATAGTTTGGCTAAAATTATTTCATTTATCCTACTTTAAAACAATATTTGTGCCGGATTATCTTGTTTAAGAGTTTAGAAACACCTATCGATACAATTGGCCAAACTGCATAGACCAGAATCTATAAACAATTAACCGATAAGTCAACACAATATAAAACAAATTTTATATTCACTAACAAATATGAGCTCAAATCTATTATTACACTCAAACTCATTCTCGAGTACTACTGACTCTATCTTTAATAAGTATTCTCCACCAGAGCCAAGGTTGTCGCTTAACCGATTGCTCTGATACAAAATTGTAACGACCCAATTTTTTTGACTTTCGAACGTCGACATCAATACGTCCACTGTATCCAATGCCGAGCAATCAAATACCGAAAAACCGTACCGTTAGGGTTTAAGAAGAAGAAGATAGAAGAAGAAACAAAAATAATAATAGAATCTCATATTTCACAGCGGAACAAATATAATAGATAAAAGAATAATCTTTAAAACAAAGAACTATATCAGTTTATACATACAACATCAGAGTTTACAGCAACACAATACAACACTGGTAGTTTGTATAACTTGACTCGCATGGAAAATTTACTTTGCACCAACCATACGCAGCGGACACTACATAGTATAAGTGATACACTTCGCCATCTAGCTTGCTCCTGATCTCGACAACATCTCTTTTCTGACTTCGCTCCAGATTAACCAATAACCCGACTCTAGGCTGCCCGTGTGGAAAATTATGGGCACCCAGAGTTAGAAAGGGAATAATAAACTCCAGGTCAGTCATGAGACTGGTGTGAGATCTTAAAAATAGTTATTTTTACAAAGAAAGGAAAAGAAATCTGCTATGCTTTTGGAAAATGAAACTACCATAAGGCCTCCCTGCACACACACAATGCAAACGTAGAATTGGAGGAGATTTCTCCTTATGATAGTCAAACATGCTTGATATGCAAAATTCTTTGATATTATTATTATTAGTGCATAGTGTGGAAAACATTTCGAAAATATAATATTAATATTAGCCAGCATAGACATTTCACACTTATGCCTACTATAGCCACCATGTTCAATAGCAGGTTACCGCCACATTCCATGGCATGTTATACAACTAAAACCATACAGGGCGCGTATTGTTTCTTTGGATTTTCAACAAACAGTCGGGCAAAGGAACTTCCTACTGCCACATGGGCATGCCTCTGGAGGGACACCACGAGAACTTAACCAGCTCTCTGCCAACACAATGTCGAGTTACCTCTGTAACTAGGTAACTACTACACGAGTATGTCATCCCCCGGTCGTTTGCGACCTTTATCCGAGGATCCTCGACCATAAAGCAACAACCACAAAGTATAATACATAGGTTAAATATCTCGTCTCCATACCATGATGCAACCCTTTTCCAAAAGGAAATGACATACCCTCAGGGGGCGCTACCCCTAAATAACCTTGCCGCATCCTTCCTATTTCGACCATTTTCGGGTTGTGAGGTCGGACGAAGTCTCGTCCATAAAGCTACACTTTTCACAAAGCCATGCTTCGATCAACAAATGACCAACATCACTTCGTATGCCACATTACCAATTTGGAAATATATCACTAATAACCATCAGTACATAACCTCTGAGCTCGTGCGTCTCAGAGAAGGTGGTCAAGCTAAGAGAATAAATTCTCCACCACCAACATAAATGTATTTGATAGAAACCAACTTTACATCTCAAAGTGTAACGTCAGACACACATCCATACAAGTCCGTTCCGGGATCGAACGGAACCGAAGGCACTTCAAAGAAGCCCTTGCAATCCGGATATTCACTAATCACATCTGGAATCCCCATCACAAAGGGTGATAAAATATCTATAGCGGAGCTACCCGGTGCAGAGAAATTCGACAGGTAATCCTTTCGCTTTCGAAAATATCCGGTGTTCAACACCATCTTCAAATGCAATCCCATTTCATCGTATCATTATTCGGAATGGATTTTATGACACAAAGTCCTCTCCCGGCTAATCCGAATAACGAGTCACGACAATTTCCACTTTGTTCTTTTTAAACAAAAGATCCATCACAAAGATTCGATATGGTTTTCGAATATCCATTTGGAATTCGACCCCCGGTCGCAACGAAATTCAAATGCATTTGAAGGCCAATATTGATAGTCGGTTATTTAACTATAAATCAACATTCACAACAATCATTGGATTTCAAATAATTTTCCCCCAATTATTATTTTCAAAATATCTTTGCAAGATATATTTTCACGCTTCAACCATTTGAAAACAAATTTCAAATTACTTTTCACATTTCAATCCTTTGAAAACAAATTTCAAATCATTTTCCATATTTCAATCCTTTGAAAACAAATTTCAAATCAATTTCCACACGTGGAATAAATTTCCAAATTGTTATTTAATTCCACTGAAAATTTGCTAAGTTCAAATACTTTTAAAATAATTCAAAACACTTATCCAAAATACACTTGGAAACATTTAGAATAAAACTATTTTAAAATACTTGCTTAAATGTTAGTTATGAAAATATTATTCTAATATCTCATATAAACTTCAGTCCAAAATAATTTTAAAATAAAATTATTAGATAGAGTATAACTATTTAAATGATCATTTTCTAAATCAAATATCAATTTAATCTTTAAATAATCACTTCTATAGATAATTAAATAAATCTTTTACTTTAAAGATTTAAAAACAACTTAAGAAATAATTTCTCCACAAACATCCTTTTTAAAACCAACTTCAGAACTTTTAGTTTTGAAAGCTACTTTAAAAATATACTCGGCTTTCCAGGGAAAATACACCTTCCATTTCAAAATGGACCATTTAAATCAATAAATAAATTCTTCTTGATTTATTTTAATTTACCCTTCAAATCCGTAAATTTCTTTTGCATTTTTAAAAATAAACCAATATTTATTTTTACAACAAATTTCCCTTTCCCTTATAAAATTCCCATTGTGAATTTAAATTTTCAAATATCCATTAATATACGATTTTCAAATCGATTTCCAAATATTCACTTTCAACGCTAAACCAAATTCCAAATTGATTTCCAAATTTATTTTCAAAACACCGAATCAATTTCAAATCGATTTACCAAAGATTTATTTCAAACACCAAACCAATTTCAAATCGATTTACCATAGATTTATTACATTTTAAAATAAATTTATTTATTTATCCCAAACTATTTAAAATCCTAATTTTTAAACAAATTCTTCAACTATTAAACAATATTACTCAAAACCCATTTATTAAATTCTTTCCCGCAATTTGGAATTTATTTAATAGGTTTTCGAAAATAAAACCTTATCCTTTTAAAATTCCTTCTTTTAAATTTATCCAATTCTCAACAAATAAATTTTTACTATGAACTTCTACTTGAATTTCAAAAATCCAATTTTATTTATTTCTGGTATCTTACGATACCATAAATATATTCGGCTAAACTATAGCCTTCAACGATTTCAATCATAAATACAATCACACACAGATTATAAATAGTCAAGACACTATATTGAAACAAATTCAAATATTTGAGGAATCCAGTTGGATCCCTCCAACCTGTTTTCCTACATCTACAGACGTTAGCACAACAATTAAATACCAATTCCACTTCGAGGTGGAATATCGCGGTATATGGGATTAATATAATATCATCCGCTATTATGCGGCGTATAGGGTCTCATCCGCTATATATGCGGGAAATCAATCACTCCAAATACATATATAATACCAATTCCACTTCGAGGTGTAATATCGCGGGATATGAATTCCACTTCGAGGTGTAATATCGCGGTATATGGGTTTAATATAATATCGTCTGCTATTATGCGACGCATAGGGTCTAATCCAATACAACTGATAATAATTTATCATCCAAGCACACAATCAACAATTTTAAATTTAACAATTTAAAATTAAATCCGAAAATCTGATTGAGATCTTACATTTTCTTTGCATGCAATCCATTTTCATTCCAGATTAATCACAATGAAACTACTCAATAAAACGTAACGGTCAACAGTACATCAGGTTAGTTCTTAATAGAAAGCTATCAGAGTTACAAAAAGTACTACAAATCAGCTTTTGCAGTTATAACATATTACCTTTACATATGCTGAAACAAAATGCACTTACACAAACTAGATAATATAGAGGAATAGATAACTAAGAAGATGAAAGCCTTCTGCTCGGACACTGCCTTCAAAAGTTCCCACAAAAGAACTGCTACTCTTGGACAACTCAAATAATACGAGTACCCAAGAGTTTAGGAAAAACAAACAATTCGGGCTAGATGATATGTCTGGTATAAGTAAAACGTTTTAAATAATAGGTGTGAAACTAAACACAAACATGTGATACCACGTCGCTGAACACGGAATGTTTTTACTCCCGCATAAATCAACATCCAAACATAAAGAATGGATAAATAATTAAACGCCACGAAGAGTGGTTGACTCTTCCCGATGCAAATAAGGAAATAAATTTGAAGTTTCGAACCAAATAAGAAAAGGAAAATCTCCAACAAATGACTATAAGGGTGCACCCCCTTGAAGTATACCTCTAGCAATATACTTCCGAGATGCTCATTTACTCTGTGACACTTCTCGAAAACGTTCAAGCCAGACCCCGCTAAACCTTACCGAGAATCTGAATATTTCACATCGAATAGCACTATTGAATCAAATCTCGATGAGATGTCAAAGTATCCTAATGGGAGCAAGTCCACATAGCTTGGCCCTCTCTCATGCTTTGGTTTTTGTCATTTCCAACAAAAGATATCAAAGCTCAACGGAGCGACACATCGTCTTAGAATAAAGATAATAACGAGGGTGAAGTAACTGATAGTTGAGAAACCAACTATCAAGGGTATAAAATGATCGTATATGGAAATTAAGTCCTTATACTTATCACCACTCATTGAATTCAAACTTGTACTATTTTTGGGTTAACAATAGTACCGGACAAGTCAAGGTAGTGATACCTCAAAGTCATGTCTCATGATTATTCTTAACTTTTGAAATAGTGACAAGTCTACTTCTTCGATGTTTAGAACTAATTATACAAATAAATCATTTCCATATAAGTGAATCGCTTTACGGAAATTAATTTATCTCCATAAATGAATCATACATTTTTTAAAAACCGAATTCATACTTAGCTTCACATTACAAGCATTAGTTTTAAAACACTTTTTTAAAAGAGTTTACTAACTTTGAAACATCATTATAAAAAAGATTTAACAACTAAAAACATTCTTATTATATTAATTGATTAACTTTAAAACTTTATTAACTACGTTAACTTCAATAACCTTTAAGTAAATTACCTTTAAACATCATTAATTCAATTAACTAATAACATTTAAATGTAATTAATTAAATTAATTTATAAATAATTTAATTTCATTGTTTAAAAATGATTCATTAATTGTAAAATATTTAAAGGAAAGATTAATTAAAGTTAAATGGATTTTATAACTTCTAAAAGTCATAAATTTAAAAGATTAATTATTTAAAAAAAACTTCATTAGTAAATTGATTGTTTAACTTTAATCCATCATTATTAAAAGATTAATTAACCTTAAACATCATTAGATAAATTGAATAATTAATTCCAGAACATCATTAACGAAGTGATTAGTAAATTTTAAACACATCATTAATAAGTTAATTAATTAATTTTAATCCTTATTAATTAAATAATTAATTAAATTATTTTTGAAAACATCATTAGTCAGAAACTTTCTTAACTTGTAAAATAATTCCAAACACGATAATGAAACCAAAAGGTTTCGATAAAAGGTGATTTTCCGAAAGTGCCGATATAGCGACTATCGCTATGTGGGCAGTTCGAAATTCAATTTTATGTCATTTGCAGTATAAACACACATCATATAGCAAGGGTATGAGCATATATACATGGTGTTTTATAATATTACAACATATATCAAGAATTTATTAAAAGGCATAATTTAACTACTAAAAATTCATGTCTTATAGTTCGTTTACTAATTTTCAAAGCGACCAACTTTCAAGTAACAAACCAATCCAACAACCAAACTATTATTTCATGAATACAACAAGCATTCAAAGCTATAACACGAACATAAATATAGTTTGAAAACATTTGGTTGAAGGTGGAAGCTTCACTCATCTTAACTAAACTAAGCCTAAGCGATCCTTCTTCGAATTTGCTATCGACCTAGCACTAGCTCCTAGCTTTGGAAAAAACAAAGTTATGTGGCCACTTGAGCCATGAATGGGCTTGGCCTAGGACTTATTAGGCTTAGCCATGGTCCTATGGAGGTGGTGGAGCTTTATTTTGGTAGTTTAGACTATGGTTTTGAAGTATGAAAGCAAACATTCTGACTTAGGAAAAATTATGAGAAGGCATGGATGAAGATATGAAGAAATGAAGAGAGTGGAGATAAAGAAATGAAGATTTAAAAGTGAAGAATGGTGTCGGAATGAGGGTATGTGTAGAAAAATGTAAAGGGCACTTTAGTGAATGACTTAAGGTATAAAAAATGATTTCGCTATCATGAAATATGGAAGCCCATGCCTCCCCTACCCTAGGTACACACGTCGGCACCCCAGGTCCAACCTCCTCCATCCTTTGGTACTTACCTAAGTAATTTAGGTTATGCGTTGTACTTCCTTAGATTATTTAGGTTTTACTTTATATTTTTAAGTCAGATCATATTTTATTTTAATCCAAGCATGGATTATATTTTTAACACTATCATTACTTATCACATGACAAATGTGCATGTATGTGCATGTGTACATGAGTTATAAAAAATGTGCATAATGTTTTTGATGACTTTGGATGCCCAAAAGTCGAAATTTCAGAAAATGTTTTTTGGTCATATTTCCCATTTTTATTTGTACTAATTATTTTGGTAAAAAAATTTGAAAACGATTTTAATATTATTTATTAATATTTAAAATAGGTTTAATTGGTTATTAAAATCCATTATTTAAATATTTAAAAATGGTTTAAATAGTCAAACATAAGGCAATTAATTTATGGGTCATTACACTCTCACCCCCCTTAGAAGATTTTCGTCCCTGAAATTAGTACACAAAAAGACAATCCAAAAGGTAAATATTATACCAAGAAATTCATATAACAATGCAAAGCAACAATGCCATAACGAACATACATAACACATTCAAACACCAAAACAACTAACCTGACATTACATCAGGATAAGTATCTCTAATACAATCCATAGTATCCCAAATCGCGGGGATCATCATGCCACAAAGCCTTCATGTGACGACCCGACTTTCTCTCCACAGAAAGTCGTATCATGTTGAAGAAAGAAAGGGATAGAAAAGAGAAAAGATATAAGAGAAAGAAGAAACAACACTAGAATCTCAACAGCGGAATGAATGAATTATATTAATAACATAAGTATTACATAATATACAACACCAATCAGAGTTACACACAGCTTATACAACATAAACTAGACAGTTATAAACACCTGTTTAGTTATACAACTCAACAAAGAGATACCAACACAGCGGAACACTACATATATCTACAACGCAGAAGCCTCCTGCTCCATTGCTCTTCCACAATTCGTCAAAGCTAACCTGAATCCCTTGGCTACTCGTAAAAATTTGAGTACCCAAGAGTTTAAGAAAAAAACAGAAATAAACTCCGGGTCAGACATTGGTCTGGTGTGAGTAACAGGTTAAGGTTGCTTAACTTTAAAAAAATCCTTTGAAAACAAAAGGTATCACGTAAGACTTCCCACACATAAACATGGGTAAGTTTTTACCTTACGCTAACCAAAATATTTGATAGGAAATCCGATGATATTATAATAGGGTCTAGGGTTTTCAAATTAATATAAAATAGCCAAAATTGTTACATTCATTAAATTTCAGCTACTAGCCAAAAAAGTGGGTAATACAATCAAAACCGTAAGGGCGCGTAGGAAGAATGGGTTTCCATCAATGGCAGAACTACTGGGGTACTGCCCGTCACAGTACGTGGCCTAGTTTACCGTACCGAGGATCCACCCTAAATCCCCTACAACACAAGGCCGGAACCATTCCTTACTGAACAATTCCGAATAAGACAACCCCACAGTTGTTTGCAACCAACTGCCCACACAGCCGAATATAAAGGGACTTCTAGACAGGGGTAAATCTCGTCCTACTTGGGCATGACCCACTTAGCCTTGCTGCACCTCCCCTTTTTAGCCATTCCTGGTTGATGAGTCTTGAGGCTACGATTACCTTTAGAGAACACATCTCTTAGAATGCTCATCATCCACCTGACGATGTTCCCAAAGCATTCAATCCATACAAGTTCATTCCGGGTTCGAATGAAACCGAAGGCATTATCTCGTTACATTCATTTTGGAATCACCCTCAGAGTTAGCGACGATAACCCTTGCACTCTGAATCTTCATCTTCACTTGAGATTCATGACCTATCGTTATTTGGATCGATGTGGTTTTCGGATACCAAATCTGGAAACCCGATCCCGGTCTCATCAAAATCCAAAACGCCATCTTTTAGGCCCAAGTTGTTTTAAAGTTTAAACAATTCAATTTCATTATCTATATACACATAGATAGATAATTCACTTATCACAATAGATAATCAACATTATCATCATAAACAGATAATCCATATTATCATCGCAAATAGATAATTCATATTATCATCACAATGCAACCAAAGCATCCATATCACACATCATCACTTATCTCATATCTGAGATCTCAAACCATTCAAGGCAATCAATATCATTCATCCATACATAAGCAAGGATTAATCACTATCTATAATTAATTTAAAATGAATTAATTACTTCATCTCTAATTAATTTAAAATAAAATAAATTAATTACTTAAATCCCATAAATCTTGCTTATATAACCATTAATTAATTACAAATTAATTAATTAATCATCCTCTAATTATCCACTTTAATTAATCATCCCTGATTAATTATACTTTTAATTACATTCAAGTAATTAGCCTTTAATTAATTTCACAAATTAATTATTCTTAACCAAATACAGTAATTAACCTTTAATTACTTCATTAATTAAATTACTATAATTAATTACATTAATCCTTAGTTAATTATAATTAATTAAATACTTTATAATCACTTATTATTGATTAATTAATCTTAATTAATCAACCCTTAATTACATCATTAATTACATTAATTAATGATCCCTTAATTACTTCTTTAATTAATTATTAACCATAATTATTAATCATTCTTGATTAATCACAAACAGTAATTATCTAACCTTAATTACTTTATTAAATAAATAAATTACTCCTTAATTAATTATCTTTAATAATTAATCTTTAATTAATTATATTTATTAATCACCCTAGATTAATCTCATTAAGTAATTAATTACCCTTCATTAATTACATCTCTTAATTATCTTCAAATAATTTTATTAATCACTTCTTAAATTAATTACACCAAGTAATTAATTATTAATTACTTTTACTAAGTAATTACCCTTCTTATTAATTACACAAAGTAATTAACCCAAACTATTCCCATACTTCAATTAATTACATCTAGTAATTACGCATCTTAATTACTTCACTAAGTAATTATTCTGTATTATTACATTAAGTAATTATACTTAACCCATCATCCAGTGATTATTTAAATTAATTAAACCAATTAATTAACTTAAACTAATCACATCAATTTAGTTACTTACCTTGAGTAATTAATTCCTCTAATTATTTCCAATAAGTAATTATACTTAAACAATTTCCATAAATGATTATCTTTAATTAATGAATATAATTAATTATTAAAATTAATCACATTAATTAATTATTTAATAGTCCCTAGTTAATGATCTTCATTAACTATTAACAATTCTTAATTACTTTTCTTAAGTAATTAATCTTAGGTTGATCATTATTAATTACAAATTAATTAGCCTTCAATTACCAATTAATTAATCTTTAATTATTTAATTAATTAAGTGTTAACCGTAACTTAATTAATCCTTAATTACTTGATTAATTAACCTTAATCATTAATTAAAATCTAATTAATAATCCTTAATTACAAATTAATTATTCCTAATTAATTAACTTAAACCTTAATTAATTAATTTAAACCTTTAATTACTTATTTAATTAATTAAAATTAAATAAATTAATTATGAATTTTGAATAACATAATAATTTAAATCATTAAATCTTCATTAATTTTAAGATAAACACTATTCTTATTAATGATTGAATTATCCTTATCAAAAGTATTTAAAAACAATTTACTTTAAACTTCTTTAAAATTTCATTTTAAATTCAAGATTTAAAACAAATACAAATTAACTTAAACAAAGTTTAAAAACAATTCAAAAACCTTTGAAATCTTATGTTAAGGAAATACTTATTTTATAAAAGAAGTTTAAAAGAATTTAAAACCAATTCATTTTTAAATTCAAATCAATTTAAAAATACACTTTAACATTCAAAAGTTTTAAAAAAAACTTCTTTTATGTCAATACTGGAATGCAGCTTAAACTTGATTCCAGATTAACTTTCGATTTTAAAACCTATAACATTTTAAAACTTCATTTTTAAAATTCAAACTATTAAAACCTTTTTAATGTAGTTAAAACAATTTAAATTTAAAAACTTTATCTTATTTGAAAACTGAGATTCAAACTTGAATTCCAGATTTAAAAACTAGATTTAAAACTTATTTAAAACTTTGCTTTTCATTTTTAAACTTCAGTTTTAAATTTCATTTCAAAAATTTTAAACAGAATAGGTTTTCCCTTTAAAACTTGTAACCTGAGCCAACATCATTTTGCTTCGACCCAAAACCAAACTGTCTCGGGCAAACCATCCACTTACTTCGAGTAAAACTCGAAAATACAAAACCCTGCCCAGATCAAACACCACTGGACCAAGAAAGTGCACCGTGCACATGCATGGTGTCGCCGACCATCTCAGATCATCGCCAATGATCTCCTCATACCAACCATCATCCAAACACCTTCACTCGATCATTAGATCGAACTCCTAATCTCGAAATCGAATTCGAGATGCTAAATACAAACCTGGAAACTGAAACCACTACACAGACCCAAACCTGGCAACGCCTCAACCACGACCCTCCGACCACCAGAAAATCTGCTACTCCGGCCATGACTTCGCCTACGACCAAGCTACCATCTCTCAAAATCCCACTGCACCACGATCCACTGTAGAAGACGTGGTTGATCGAAGTACCTAGCCTAGTTAAACTAGGTTTCCAGAAGAAATTTCGCCACTACTTCCTCCTCGATGAAATGCAACACCATCCAGTATTTTTCCTAGATACTACAATCACTTCTCCATCATCAGGAAGAACCCCGACCCCAACAACCTCTTGGATCACCAGAAAACCCCAAAAGACCCATCCTAGTTCATTCCAGAACTGCACTTTCATCCCCAATCTAAAAACTATGATTCTTGTTTTAAATTTCATGTTTTTGTTTATGTATTCAATCTATAATAATGAATTTATAAATTACACTGTTTGAATTTTCACATATATTGACATGCACTGTTGTTTATAATTTCACAGAGACACTCAGGCTATATTTTTTCATAATTAAATTTTTAAACATTAATCTAAGATAAATCAAACAACTTTGATTTGTAAATTACATCCTAACAAAAACTAGATTAAGAGATAAGGATTTTAAATAAAAAATTTGAGCCTAGGTACAAAACAGAACACATAGTACCTATACACAACATGCATACAAATAAATATTCATATTAATGATTTACTTTTATATATTCATGCAATACTTATTCATTTCAATCATACTAGCATGCAACCAAATTTTATTTTAAATTTTAAAAGTTACTCACCAGATGAAAGAAGACAGAGCTTCCAGATATGATTTTGAAAACAGCTTTTTGAAAACTTTGAAAACTTGCACTTGAATGCTTTTGAAAACTGGTTTTGCTTTGGAAGTGAGTTACTTGCTTATTTGAAAAATGCAGTTGCCTTGATTTGAAGATGTGCAGGTTTGCATGCAGAAGATAATTTCAGATTGCAGGAAAAGTGATGCAGGCTTTAAAACAGATTGCAAGTGTTACAGGGATTCGATTTTTGGTTTGAAGATTTGTTTATAGGGTTTTGCTTCAGATTTGATATGAGGAGTTTGATTTGAAAATGGTTACTTATTTAGTTGATTTCAGATTTTGTTTTTAGGTTTTTGAGAGGAAAAATGGAGTTTTATTCTTTTTGCTTTTAGAAAATGAGATAGTGAAAAAGAATGAAGAAGAAAAGATGTAAGTTTATATGAGCTGAAATTAAACTTTATTAAAAATAAAGAAAATTTCAAATAAAGATGACACTTGTCATCCTCCTTATTTATTTAATTAACACATAAGCTTAAGAGGAGATAATATGTTAACACTTGTTATTAAGTGAATTTAAAAGCTAACACATGTCGTTTAAGTTATCATTAGTTATAATTTAAATGTTAATATATAAGTTATGCTTAATTAATTGGTTTAATTAGTATGTATATATGTATAGATAATTCTAAAAGAAATAAAACCAATTATATATATAAATAAAATTTTATACAAATATTTTAAAATCCAAAACAATTTAAATATCTATACTTTGAATTTCAAAACTTTAAATTCAATTTCAAATCAAATTCTAAAGATCAATTTTGAAATCAAGTTATATATTTACAAATTCAATTTGAAATAACAATTCTATTTTTATTAAAATCCATTAGTAAAAACAATACATTATTATTATTGTTTAAAAATAACTCATTATCAAATTAAAATAATTTATAAAAGAAATTATCTCTTTATTAGTAAATTACTTATCTTATCAAGCTATATTTAAAAAAAACAAAACAAACCTTATTGTTAAATAATTTAAACTTAAACTTAAGCTAAAATCAATTTAAAGAATTTACACTTACCTTAACAATTTAAAACCATATGTTATTTATTAAATAGCCTTGAAAAGCTTAATATTAAATAAAATCATATTTCTAAATTACCAAAAATATTAGAATTAGAAAATATGTTTTTATTTATTAAATTTAAAACAAAGCTTATCTATTTACAATATATACAAATATATATATACATTATAAATAGAAAACAATTTATTAGCTTTTAAAAGATAAAATTCACCAATTAAATATTTATTAAAATAAGATTATTAAATCAATTCAAATTTTGTTAACAAAAATTATCAAATCAATTTAAATTTTAATACATATTATTAAATTTATATTGCCCAAAATTCCGAGTCATCACATTCCTCCCCCCTTAAAAGAATTTCGTCCCCGAAATTTAAAACATAGGTAATTTAATAATCTATTTAAAGATTTTAATTTTAAAACACAAGCATATATTATCTACCATATACTAACAACCATATCAACCAATTCACTCAAACAAACAAATCTAACTATCCAAACAAAATTCTGGATAGAATTTCCTACAGTTTCCCAAGTATAAATACTGGGATACTCGCTCTACAAAATCCAAACAATCTATACTACGAAGCTACAGAGCTTCTACTCATCTAGATCTATGGAGTATCAGACCACAGACAAGTCTGACTCAACTACCAAATCCTCCTGAACTGCTGGTTCCACAACCAGAGATGGATCATACACGTATTCCCTCAGAGATACATGAAACACATCGAATCCCAGTTATCCAAACTGGCAATTCAACTCCTGAAAACCAAGTCACTTATCCTTATAAGAATACAGAAAAGATCCAAAACACCTCGGAGCTAACTTCCCAGACTTACCCAATCTTATAACTCCCTTAAATCGGAGAAAAACTTATCCAAAATCAGATCTCCGACTTTGGAATCCAAATTCCTCCGTCTCTTATCCACAAAACTCTTCGGACAATCGTGGGCTGTTTACATCCTTCCTGATCAGCTCAACCTTCGCTGATGCCTCTAGAAATAAACTAGACCAAAAACAACCCCTCAAAATGATCCTCCCACGATCAGCCAAGATCAAGAACACCAACTCTACTCTATAAACATCAGAAGAAAACTAACTTCTCCTATCTGCAAAAGACAAACAAATGCACTTCCAAACTGCTTCCGCTGCACAATTCTGATCTGGAGTTGATGAAAATGCTGATGAAGAACACGAGCACAAACTGAACAATTCATCCCAGTAAATATGATTCATCAGATCCATAAGAAAAACTCAGAAGTTCCATCAAATCCTGAGCTTGTTCACCCACTCTATCTCTAGGAACCATCCTTCTACTAAGCTGAACCACCGGTACCACTCCTGGAATCCTAGTCGATAAGAAAACTCAATCCCTAGATGAAGACAAACCTCCAATTTCCCAAGAGAATACTCAAACTATCGTAAGTCACTTTTTCGGTCAACCCAACCTAATATCCAAAGAAAAACTGTTCTCTTTATCAATTAGAACAGCTTACACTTATCTCGCCAATCCATCAAAGAAACGGGTCCACTCTGCTGCGTTTAAACTACTCCTTCAGAAAAACTGCTAAGCCAAAAGACTCCCTGCCGACATACGGAACACTCTGAGCTGCACTGCTGACACAGATGCCAAAGACTTCCTAATCCAAAGTTCTTCGAGAAAATCGGACCTCAAACCAAACAGAAACACCATGCTGAACTCAGTCACAACATCGAAGCAAACTCACTTCCTTAAACTTTGTTCCCAAGAAACATCTTCGGAAACATCCACAGTCACTGTATCTCATCACGCAGCTACTACTCTTGAGGTATCAAGATACCATCAATCACTTCTGCTCAACCGACATATCCAAACTCTACTCATCCAAATTTCAAAGATAGACTCCGAACCTTAACAGGTTTCCTTCAGAGATCGATGAAATCCGTACGCCACTGCAAAATTCACTCGAGACGGTATTAGGTCTTACAGTCTCGATAGATACACTTCCAACCTCAAATATTCAAACTCCAACCAATGGTAGTCGTGTTACACACACCACTACCCATCTACCTTTATAACTTATATTGGAAAACCTGAACAGGTAACCCAAAAGATAGGTATATATATATATATATATATATATATATATATATATATATATCAAAATTACAAATACGCTCTCTCAAGAAAGAAATCACTCCAAAGCCTAGGTATTCACTCAACCTCGCTTTGATACCAACTGTGACGACCCGGCTTTCTCTCCACAGGAAGTCGTATCATCTTGAAGAAAGAAAGGGACAGAAAAAAGAAAAGATAGAAGAGAAAGAAGAAATAACACCAGAATCTCAGCAGCGGAACGAATGAATTATATTAATAACATAAGTATTACATAATATACAACACCAATCAGAGTTACACAGCTTATACAACATATACTAGGCAGTTATAAAAACCTATTTAGTTATACAACTCAAATACAACTCAACAAAGAGATACCAATACAACGGAACACTATATATATATCTACAACGCAGAAGCCTCCTGCTCTATTGCTCCTCTATAATTCGTCAAAGCTAACCTAAATCCCTTGGCTACTCGTAAAAATTTGAGTACCCAAGAGTTTAAGAAAAAACTAGAAATGAACTCCGAGTCAGACATGGGTGTGGTGTGAGTAACAGGTTAAGGTTGCTTGACTTTAAAAAAAATCCTTTGAAATCAAAAGGTATCACGTAAGACTTCCACACATAAACATAGATAAGTTTTTACCTTATGCTAACCAAAACATTTGATAGGAAATCCGATGATATTATAATAGGGTCTAGGGTTTTCAAATAAATATAAAATAGCCGAAATTGTTACATTCATTAAATTCTAGCTACTAGCCACAAAAGTGGGTAATACAATCAAAACCGTAAGGGCGCATAGGAAGAGGGTTTCCATCAATGGCAGGGCTACTGGGGGTACCGCCAGTTACAGTACATGGCCTAGATCACCGTACCGAGGATCCACCCTAAATCCCCTACAACACAAGGCCGGAACCATTCCTTACTGAATAGTTCCGAACAAGACAACCCTGCAGTTGTTTGCAACCAACTGCCCACACAGCTGAATATAAAGGGACTTCTAGACAGGGGTAAATCTCGTCCTACTTGGGCATGACCCACTTAGCCTTGCTGCACCTTCCCTTTTTTAGCCATTCCCAGTTGATGAGGCTTGAGGCTACGATTACCTTTGGAGAACACATCTCTTAGAATGCTCATCATCCACCTAACGATGTTCTGAAAGTATTCAATCCATATAAGTTCGTTCTGGGTTCGAACGAAATCGAAGGCATTATCTTATTACACTCATTTTGGAATCACCCTCAGAGTTAGCGACGATAACCCATGCACTTTGAATCTTCATCTTCACTTGAGATTCACGACCTATCGTTATTTGGATCGATGTGATTTTCGGATATCCAAATCTGGAAACCCGATCCCGGTCTCATCGAAACCCAAAACGCCATCTTTTAGGTCTAAGTTGTTTTAAAGTTTAAAATAATTCAATTTCATTATCTATATACACACAGATAGAAATTCACATATCACAATATAATCAACATTATCATCATAAACATATAATCCATATTATCATCACAAATAGATAATTCATATTATCATCACAATGCAACCAAAGCATCCATATCACACATAATCACTTATCTCATATCTGAGATCACAAACTATTCAAGGCAATCAATATCATTCATCCATACATAAGCAAGGATTAATCACCATCTATAATTAATTTAAAATGAATTAAATTAATTACTTCATCTCTAATTAATTTAAATAAATTAAATTAATTACTTAAATCACATAAATCTTTCTTGTATAACCATTAATTAATTACAAAATAATTAATTAATCATCCTCTAATTATCCACTTTAATTGATCATCCCTGATTAATTATACTTTTAATTACATTCAAGTAATTAGCCTTTAATTAATTTCACAAATTAATTATTCTTAACCAAATATAGCAATTAACCTTTAATTGCTTCGTTAATCAATTAACCATAATTAATTACAATAATCCTTAATTAATTATAATAATTAAATACTTTATAATCACTTATTATTGATTAATTAATCTTAACTAATCAACCCTTAATTACATCATTAATTACATTAATTAATGATCCCTTAATTACTTCTTTAATTAATTATTAACCATAATTATTAATCATTCTTGATTAATCACAAATAGTAATTAACTACCCTTAGTTACTTTATTAAATAAATAAATTACTCCTTAATTAATTATCTTTAACAATTAATCTTTAATTAATTATATTTATTAATCACCCTAGATTAATCTCATTAAGTAATTAATTACCCTTAATTAATTACATCTCTTAATTATCTTCAAAATTTTTAGTAATCACTTCTTAAATTAATTACACCAAGTAATTAATTATTAATTACTTTTACTAAGTAATTACCCTTCTTATTAATTACACAAAGTAATTAACCCAAACTATTCCCATACTCCAATTAATTACATCTAGCAATTACCCATCTTAATTACTTCACTAAGTAATTATACTTAACCCATCATCCAGTGATTATTTAAATTAATTAAACCAATTAATTAACTTAAACTAATCATATCAATTTAGTTAATTACCTTGAGTAATTAATTCCTATAATTACTTCCATTAAGTAATTATACTTAAACAATTTCCATAAATGATTATCTTTAATTAATTAATATAATTAATTATTAAAATTAATCACATTAATTAATTAATTAATAATCCCTAGTTAATGATCTTCATTAGCTATTAACAATTCTTAGTTACTTTTCTTAAGTAATTAAACTTAGATTGATCATTATTAATTACAAATTAATTAGCCTTCAATTACCAATTAATTAATCTTTAATTATTTAATTAATTAAGTGCTAACTGTAACTTGATTAATCCTTAATTACTTGATTAATTAATCTTAATCATTAATTAAAATCTAATTAATAATCCTTAATTACAAATTAATTATTCCTAATTAATTAACTTAAACCTTAATTAATTAATTTAAACCTTTAATTACTTATTTAATTAATTAAAATTAAATAAATAAATTATCAATTTTAAATAACTTAATAATTTAAATCATTAAATCTTCATTAATTTTAAGATAAACACTATTCTTATTAATGATTAAATTATCCTTATCAAAAGTATTTAAAAACAATTTACTTTAAACTTCTTTAAAATTTCATTTTAAATTCAAGATTTAAAACGAATACAAATTAACTTAAACAAAGTTTAAAATAATTCAAAAACCTTTGATATCTCATGTTAAGGAAATACTTATTTTATAAAAGAAATTTAAAAGAATTTAAAACCAATTCATTTTTAAATTCAAATCAATTTAAAAATACACTTTAACGTTCAAAGTTGCTTAAAACAATTCAAATTTTAAAAAAACTTTTTTTATTTCAAAACTGGAACGCAGCTTAAACTTGATTCCAGATTAACTTTAGATTTTAAAACCTATTTACATTTTAAAACTTCATTTTTAAAATTCAAATTATTAAAACCTTTTTAAAGTAGTTAAAACAATTTAAATTTAAAAACTTTATCTTATTTGAAAACTGAGATTCAAACTTGAACTCCAGATTTAAAAACTAGATTTAAAACTTATTTAAAATTTTGCTTTTCATTTTTAAACTTCAGTTTTAAATTTCATTTTAAAAATTTAAAACAGAACAGGTTTTCCCTTTAAAACCTGTAACCAAATTTTTAACCTGAGCCAACATCATTTTGCTTCGAGCCAAAACCAAACTTTCTCGGACAAAACATCCACTTACTTCGAGTAAAACTCGAAAATACTAAACCCTGCATAGATCAAACACCACTGGACCAAGAAAGTGCACCGTGCACATGCACGGTGCCGCCGACCATCTCAGATCATCGCCGATGATCTCCTCATACCAACCATCATCCAAACACCTTCACTCGATCATCAGATCGAACTCCTAGTCTCGAAATCGAATTCGAGATGCTAAATCCAAACCTGGAAACTGAAACCACTACACAGACCCAAACCTAGTAATGCCTCAAACACGATCCTCACTCCACCAAAAAATCTGCTACTTCGGCCATGACTTCGCCTACGACCAAGCTACCACCTCTCAAAATCCCACTGCACTCGATCCAATGTAGAAGACGTGGTTGATCGAACTACCTAGCCTAGTTAAACTAGATTTCCAGAAGAAATTTCGCCAACGCTGCCTCCTCGATGAAATGCAACACCATCCAGTATTTTTCCTAGATACTACGATCACTTCTCCATCATCAAGAAGAACCCCGACCCATCCAACTTCTTGGATCACCAGAAAACCCCAAAAGACCCATCCCAGTTCGTTCCAGAATAGCACTTTCATCCCCAAACTAAAAACTATGATTCTTGTTTTAAAATTCATGTTTTTGTTGATGTATTCAATCTATAATAATGAATTTATAAATTACACTGTTTGAATTTTCACATATATTGACATGCACTGTTGTTTATAATTTCACAAAGTCACTAAGGCTATATTTTGTCATAATTAAAATTTTAAACATTAATCTAAGATAAATCAAACAACTTTGATTTGTAAATTACATCATAACAAAAACTAGATTAAGAGATAAGGATTTTAAATAAAAATTTTGAGCCTAGGTACAAAGCAGATCACATAGTACCTATACACAACATGCATACAAATAAATATTCATATCAGATTTACTTTTATATATTCATGCAATATTTATTCATTTCAATCATACTAGCATGCAACCAAATTTTATTTAAAAGTTACTCACCAGATGAAAGAAGACAGAGCTTCCAGATATGATTTTGAAAACAACCTTTTGAAAACTTTGAAAACTTGCACTTGAATGCTTTTGAAAACTGGTTTTGCTTTGGAACTGAGTTACTCGCTTATTTGAAAAATGTAGTTGCCTTAATTTGAAGATGTGTAGGTTTGCATGTAGAAGATAATTCTAGATTGCAGGAAAATGATGCAAGCTTTAAAACAGATTGCTAATGTTACAGGGATTTGATTTTTGGTTTGAAGATTTGTTTACAGGGTTTTGCTTCAGATTTGATATAAGGAGTTTGATTTGAAAATGGTTACTGTTTTAGTTGATTTCAGATTTTGTTAACAGGTTTTTGAGAGGAAAGTTGGATTTTTATTCTTTTTGCTTTTAGAAAATTAGATAGTGAAAAAGAATGAAGAAGAAAAGATGTAAGTTTACATGAGCTGAAATTAAACTTTATTAAAAATAAAAGAAAATTTCAAATAAAGATGACACTTGTCATCCTCCTTATTTATTTAATTAACACATAAGCTTAAGAGGAGATAATATGTTAACACTTGTTATTAAGTGAATTTAAAAGCTAACACATGTCTTTTAAGTTATCATTAGTTATAATTTAAATGCTAATATATAAGTTATGCTTAATTAATTAGTTTAATTAGTATGTGTATATGTACAGATAATTCTAAAAGAAATAAAACCAATTATATATATAAATAGAAGTTTATAAAATATTTTAAAATCCAAAACAATTTAAATATCTATACTTTGAATTTCAAAACTTTAGATTCAAATTCAAATCAAATTCTAGAGATCAATTTTGAAATCAAGTTATATATTAACAAATTCAATTTGAAATAACAATTCTATTTTTATTAAAATTCATTAGTAAAAATAAAAGAAATTATCTCTTTATTAATAAATTACTTATCTTATCAAGCCATATTTAAAAAAAACCTTCTTGTTAAGTAATTTAAACTTAAACTTAAGCTAAAATCAATTTAAACAATTTACACTTACCTTAACAATTTAAAACCATACGTTATTTATTAAGTAGCCTTAAAAAGCTTAATATTAAATAAAATCAAAATTTCAAATTACCAAAAATATTAGAATTAGAAAATATGTTTTTATTTATTAAATTTAAAACAAAGCTTATCTGTTTACAATATATACAAATATAATGGAATTGGCTTCCGATATATATTCCATTATGGTCGGAATAGGGGTACGACATATAGAATGCCAAGTGGCACGCTTCGTTTGTAGTTCGAAACTTTCACGGATGAATAGAAGATGGTACTCATGCTCTTCCTTCGTTTTAGAATAAACATGGATGTCATCAATGAAGACGAGAACAAACTTGTTAAGAAAATACCGAAACACTATATTCATCAAATCCATAAAACAAGCGGGTGCGTTAGTCATTCCGAATGGCATGACTAATCACTCATATAAACTATCTGGAGTTCGAAAAGCTGTTAAGGGTATACTCTCCTCTGCTACCCTTAATTGGTGAAAACCAGTGACAAGATCCAACTAAGAAAATATGCGAGCGTCGTGGAGCTAGTCAAACATGTTATCAATCTAAGGTAAAAGACACTTATTCTTGATGGTCCTCTTATTTGATTCTTGGTAATCCACACATAATCTAGGAGAACCATCTGCCTTCGTAATAAACACTGTTGGCGGTCCCCAACTAGATGTGCTATGTCTAATCAAACTCTTCTGCAATAAATCAAACGTATGCTTCTCTAATTCTCTTCTTTTCTTTGGAGCCAACCTTCGAGGAGGTTGTACAATCGGTTTGGTTCCTGGAATGAAATCAATGCAGAACTCTAATTTCCGATGAGGAGGTAAACCTTGCACTTCTTTAAAAATGTCCTTGAAGTCACAAAAATTGGTATATTCCTTATCTTCTTTTTGGGTACTTTGAGGGAATAAAGGAAATTTCTCATTAATTCGTTTGGACTTCCACAATTTATTTCTGCCCCAATATTTCTAGCATCACTAACAATAATAATCCTTCGATCACAATCTACGATTGCTCTAAACATAGATAGCCAACCCATCCTTAACAATACCCCAAAACCTATGAACTCGATAACAAACAAGTCGGAAAAGAAAAGTCAATCTCGATAAGAAATAGGCACATTCAAACATATGGTATCAAGATTTGTCGGACGCCCAATTAGGTTCGACACATAAAGAGTTTTGTTTAAAAGAATGGGTTTGAGGTTAAACTTATCAACAAGATCTCCTGAAATGATACTATGGGATGCTTCAGTATCAAACAACACTTTAACAGGAATATAGAAAATGGATAATGTACCTTGCAACACCCGTTTTCCTTTTGGGTCCGAAGAAATAGATGGTATTTCCTTAATATTAAAAGCTTGTCCTTGTGATCCCTTCTTTGGAAAAGGGCACTGGTTCTTCATATGTCCATGTTTGTTGCAATTGCAGAGTGCTCCAGTAGCTGGGTTCAGGCATTGATTTGCAAAGTGGCCCGTTTGGTTGCACTTATAACAAATGATCTTGGTCAAGTCTAATTTCTTATTATGAGCTAGATCTCCACCTCCAAGCTTCTTTTCTAACCACTTTTTCTTCCCTTTGTTCTTGAAAAATGTCGTACTATTAACCGTTATCACTGATAAAGGTTTGACATTAACTATTGGAAATACTCCCTTCTAAACTCCTTGCTCAATATCAAGTACTTCAAACTTCAAAGCCATACTAATCAGATTGGTAAAGGTACCTTTGAGATGATTGGTTATTTCTCGATAGAACTCTGGTCGCATTCCTTTCACAAACATTTCATTCTTTTTAAGTGGCACATCATCTAAAGCGAGACACGCATTGAACCTATGCTCATACTGCGCCACTGTTATCTCACCTTGTTTTATATCCCTAAAACTTCTGAACAACTGAGTCCTTCTTGCTTCTGGGATATACCAAGCTTCAAAAACCTCTTTAAACTGCGCTTAAGAGAAATCTTCTACTAATGTATTCATGGTGACTGAATCTCACCAATCCATTGCTGCCTTTTGAAGTTGACGCGATGCCAACAAGCTCTTTCTAGCATCTCCCAACTGAAGATCCCCAAATATTCTTTCATAAGAGTGGAGCAATGTCTAAACTTCCAAAATATCTTCAGTTCCATAGAAAGGCTTACCACCTAAAGTAGTGTAATTCTTGCACAAGGTCGCAAAGTTCTTAGGTGGTTGAACTTGCATCACTGCTCCCACTACTTGCACTACAACTAGCACATTTTTAGGAGCTCTGCCATTTGTAACCATGCCGGTTCCAGAACGCCTCCTCTTCTTCCTCTTGTACTCATTTATAATAACCTAGATGAGTGATAGATATTATTATAATACAAAGATAGGGTCAAAGATGAAAAAAGAGAAAATGCAACAATGGATCTAAAACCAGACTTTTAGGGGAGAAAGGAAATGCTCTCTCAAGTTTAACTCATTCTAGGAGTTTACTCACCCCATCTATAATGAGTTGTACACCAATCAGGCTAAGGTGTTCGCTCAACCAAAGCTCTGATACCAACTACGACGAACCACTTTTCTGATCCCTAAGAATGACACTTAACATATCTTTGGTGTTCATGTGTTGTTGCTCAAGCATAGGAAAGATGAATCGTCGTGGGATAAAATAAAAACATAATGGAAAATTTCATAATGAAACTGCTAAATAAAATATAATAGCTAATAGTACATCAGGTTGCTCCTTAAGTGGGATTATCAGAGTTACACAAAAGTACTACAAATTAGCTTAGGCAGTTTTAACATCCCACCTTTACATATGTTAAAAAAATACACTTACGCAAACTAGATTATACATTGGAATAGATAACTAAGAAGATGAAAGCCTCATGCTCGGATGTCATCTTCAAAAGAGCCCACAAAAGACCTACTACTCTCGAACTACTCAAATAAAATCAGTACCCAAGAGTTTAGGGAAAACAAACAACTTGGGTCAGACGACATGTTGGGTATAAATAAAAAATTTAAACAATATGTGTGAAATTAAACACAAACATGTAAGACCATGCCATTGAACATGAAATGGATTTACTCCTACATAAATCAACATCAAAAGTAAAGAATTGATAAATAATTAAACACCACGAAGCGTGGCTGACTCTTCCCGATGCAAATAAGGAAATAAATTAGAAGGTTCGAATCAAATAAGAAAAAGGAAAATCTCTAACAAATTACTAGGAGGGTGCACCCCTTTGAAGTATACCTCTAGTAATATACTTCTGAGAAGCTCATTTACTCTATGAAACCTCAAAAACCTCCAAGCCTGACCCCTCCACTTGCTGAGAATCTGAATATTTCACATCTAATAGCCCTACCAAATCTAATCCGGATGAGATGTGAAATTATCCTAATGGAAGAAACCCCACATAGCTTGGCCCCCTCTCGCGCTTTGGTTTTAGTCATTTCCGTTAAAGGATATCAAAGCTCAATGGAGCAACACATCATCTTAGAATGACGATAATAAAGAAGCTGAAGTAACTGATAG
The DNA here is from genome assembly GCA_030765085.1 of Allium cepa. Lineage (NCBI taxonomy): Eukaryota > Viridiplantae > Streptophyta > Magnoliopsida > Asparagales > Amaryllidaceae > Allium > Allium cepa. Next base: position 381,298,269 of record CM060929.1, on the reverse strand, counting down.
CTTAGAAACTAACTATCGAGGATATAAAATGATCGTGTATGGAAATTAAGTCTTGTATACTTATCACCACTCATCGAATTCAAACTTGTACTATTTTTGGGTTAATAATAATACCAGACAAGTCAAGGTAGTGTTACCTTAAAGTCATGTCCCACAATTATTCTTCACTTTCAAAATAGCGATAAATCTACTTCTTTAATGTTTAGTTCTACTTATACAAATAAATCATTTTCATATAAGTGAATCGCCTTACGGAAATTAATTTACTTCATTAAATGAATCAAATAATGTTTTAAAAAACCGAATTCGTATTTGGCTTCACATTACAAGTATTAGCTTTAAAACACTTTGTTAAAAGAGTTTACTAACTTTGAAACAACATTATAAAAGGGATTTAACAACTTAAAACATCCTTATTACATTGATTAATTAACCTAAAAACTTTGTTAACTAAGTTGATTAATTAACTTCAATAACCTTTAAAGTGAATTACCTTTAAACATCATTAATTCAATTAATTAATAACATTTAAATATAAATAATTAAATTAATTTATAAATATTTAAGTATCATTATTTAAAAATGATTCATTAACTATAAAAATCCTTAAAGAAAAGATTAATTAAAGTTAAACAGATTTGCTAACTTCTAAAAGTAATTAACTAAAAGATTAATTAATTTAAAAAACATCATTAGTAAACTAATTATTTAACTTTAACCCATCATTATTAAAATATTAATTAATCTTAAACATCATTAGGTAAAATGATTAATCAATTCCAAAACATCATTAACCAAGTGATTAGATAATTTTAAACACATCGTTAATAAGTTAATTAGTTATATTTAATCCTTATTAATCAAATAATTAATTAAATTAAATAATCATTATTAAAATAATTAAATTGTTTTTGAAAAAACATTAATTAAAAACTGGCTTAATTTGTAAAATAATTCCTAGCGTGATAATGAAACCAAACGGTTTCAATAAAAGGTGATTTTCTGAAAGTGCCGATATAGGGACTATCGCTATATGTGCAGTTCAAAATTCAAGTTTGTCATTTTAAATACAGGCACACATCACATAGCAAGGGTATGAGAATATATACATGGCGATTTACAATAATACAATATATATCTATCATTTATTAACAAAGCATAAATTTAACTACTAAAATTTCATATGTCTTATGATTCGCTTACTAATTTTTCAAAGCAATTAGCTTTCAACCAACAAGCCAACCCAACAACCAAAATATTATTTCACGAATACGACAATCATTCAAAGTTTTAACATGAACATAAATATAGTTTGAATACATTTGGTTTGAAGGTGGAAGCTTTACTCAACTTAACTCAACTAAACCTAAGCAATTCTTCTCCAAATTTGCTCTCGACCTAGCACTAGCTCCTAGCTTTGGAAAAAACAAAGTTTTGTGGCCTCTTGAGTCATGATTGGGCTCATCCTAGGACTTATTTTGGCTCGGCCATGGTCCTGTAGGGGTGGTGGAGCTTTATTTTGGTAGTGGAGTGATTTTGAATGGATGTAGGGAGTTTAGACTATGGTTTAGAAGTATGAAAGCAAAATTTTTAACTTAGGAAAAATTATAGGAAGCCATGGATGAAGATATGATGAAACGAAAAGAGTGGAGATAAAGAAATGAAGACTTCAAAGTGTAGAATGGTGTAGGAATGAGGGTATATATAGAAAAATAGAGGGCATTTTAGTAAATGACTTAAGACATTAAAAAATGATTTCTTTATCATGAAATATTGGAGCCATAGTCACAGAATCATAGTCTAGTGCATCTAGCTCGTTTCAAATGAATATAACATTCCGTCTTAGAGGCTTTATGGTACTTTTGGTTCCAATCCACCTAAAAGAAGGACTTACTATGAATTACAGGATCAAAACATATATATGTTATCAGATGATGCAATAAATATACCTAGAACCATAAGGTAGATATCCATCCACATCCACCCTCTCCATTGTTATTCTACCGATTAAAAGGCATGTCTAACACCATAACTACAGATATATATGCAGATAAGATTACAATGTATAATACATTATGAAAGAAATGCATATAGAGGGTAATAAAAAAAATACCTGCACTAACGTCGAGCAACCACCAATAGACTGGCTCTTTAACAAAGCAAGCCCCGACAACTCCATGCGCATGTAAGCTCAAACGGTACTACCCTAAGAATACTATTGGCAAGCATCAAATTCCTCAAGGTAAGAAAGCCATCTAAGCCAGATATGCATCTTCAAATGATCACATACTAAACGGGAAATGATGGTGTGAAGAATAATTGCTTAAGCGTGCCGTGTAATCTAAATATTGAAGGCAACTACCGAATATGAACAGCAAGCTTCTGCCTATACTAAGTCATAGCTATCATCTCATTGCTTGACCTCTAATAATTAGGAGGTGCTAGCCCTAAGAGCGACTTGCATAAATCCATGTAATCTATGGGTTCAAGGTTGATCAATGGAGCACCATCTATGGGTAGGCTGAGCAAAACAATCATAAACAGTCACATCAGCTAACATAATGGCCGTCTCACCAAGCCGAATGTGGAATAAAGATGTCTTCAGTCTCCATCTATCTACCAGAGCAGTAATAAGATGATGATCTAATTAGGTGTACCCCAACTTCATGATAAGTGAAAATCCAGCTCGATTTATGAGCTCTAATACATAGGGATAAGATGAAGCGATTTCGTTAGTGTAACGACCCAAAATTTTCAACCTCAAAAATTCGACACTTATACGTTTACCGTAGAAGTGCCGAGCATCCGAACGCCGAAAATCCCAGATTGTTAGGGTAAAGAAGAAAAGAGGTAGAAGTAGAACAGAAATTAAAATATAGAATCTCACATTTCACAGCGGATCAAAATATAATATCAAATATTAGCATTTACACAAAGAAAGCAGTAATTGTCAATTTTATAACAATACATCAGAGTACAATCATTTACAAATAAACTAGACAGTTATAATTTACTCGACCCAGAATATAATCAAATCAAACACAACTACACAGCGGTAAACTCCATACGTTCCTGCCATCCAGCTCGCCTCCTGAGCTCCAGAACATCCTAACCTGAAAATCTGTAATACTCGGTCTGACCCGAGCATTACAACAAAGTAACACCAGGGTCGGGATGGAAAACTAGCATGAGTGAACCTATAAAACATGAAATACTAAGGTATAAACTTATTTGAAACCCAGGTTAACTCGTACTCCACTACGAGTTCATAACTTGTTATAGTCAACCACTTATATCACAAATCAATATCTAAGTACCGTTACTCAGTTTAAATGGCCATGTTACTTAAATTATTCCATTCCAGCCTATTGATTTCACATATCAAATCTATAAAGAATTACTGTAGATTACAAATCGAAGTGGTTTCGGGTATTTACTGATACCCTACCTCGGTCTCTTCAAATCCAATGTTATTGTTTAAGCCGAATGTTTAAGTTTAAACAATATAATGTATATTTAGGATTTCATATTCACACATCAATTCACCTCAGATAGGTAACCCACAATATCACAGTTCAACCAAAGTATCTCATATCACAAAGCATCACAAATCACATATCAGAGATACCAAATAGTCTAATTCATTTAATATATCTTAATCAACTATAAACAAGATAAATTAGTTGTACCATTTCTAATCAATTTAGTTTCTTTCAAATCCTGCTTACTTAACATTAATTAATTACAAACATTAGTTAATCATTCTTTAATTATCCATCTGAATTAATTATCCATAATTACTTTTATTAAGTAATTATCCCATTGGTTAATTATTCTCAATCCTATTAACCTTTAATTAATGAGTAATTATCCTCTAATATTTAATTAACCTTTAATTACTAATTAAATTAATTAACCTTTAACAAATTAATCCTTTAATTACTTATATTAATTAATTATCATTTAAGTAATTAATCTTTAATTACTAATTAATTAATCTTTAATTAATTTATAATCCTTAATTATCAATTAATTAATCCTTAACCATTAATTAGATAATTTCTCATTGATTACTCTATTAATTTAATTAATCTTTAATCATCAAAAACCTTAATTAACTTTAAGATAATCCACTTATCTTTATTAGTTGCCTAATTATCATTAACATATAAATTTACAATATTTTACCTTTATTTAACTTCTTCATTACATATTTAAATTAAGTTTAAAATAAACTTAAGAATCAACTTAATTTAAGTAAAATATATCATACAACATCTTAAACCAATATTTAAGAACTTTATTATACAAAGAAATAAAATTTTAAAATCAGTTTAAACTTGATTTGTTTAAAGCTTTAAAACTTGCTTTTACTTACATTTAAAAAAAACTGTTTAAACCTTTACTTCGGGTTCAACCCAGAACCGATCCCCAGTCACCCCCGAGAAAACTTCCACTTCTCTTTTTTTATATAAAAAAACTTAGTTATAGTTTTAAATTTAAAACTGTTAACAAAACATACACGCGAAGACCTGAAGCCCAACTCGAGCCACCACCTTGCTACCCCGAAATCAACTTCGAGACGCAGACCTTCTCCCCAAACCAAATTCAGACACACCTAATCCATCATGCATGTGCACGACTGATCGTCGACGATCTGGCCACTTATACCACCATCGACAAGTCGTCATCGACCTACCCTTCTGATCGTGACCACCCGATCTAAGAATCAGGCTCGAAATCGAAATCGAGCCCAACTCACCGAACCTGGAACGAAATAGGTTGCAAAGAAAATGCCTCGACTCGCCTATTCCATTCGTCGGAGTCTTTGCCATCATGTCCACAGCCTCGCTGATGAGCCATGCTTCCATTCTCCCAACTCTAGTCATGTCCGATGCTCCCTTGACAATGCAAAAGCCTCGACTTCAACATCGACCCAAATGGGCTGCTAAACCCTAAAAATCCTTCGACCCACCACCATGGTGGCTTAAAAATCCAATGACTATTGTTACTGAAATCGCCTACCTCCAGGCTACCTTTAGCCATGAACTCGAGGCCCCAAACCTCGCCGATCATCAGAAAAAGCACAAAACCCAATATCCGTTCAACATGCAATTTCTCTTGAAATACAAGCTTAAAAATCATGATTCTTTTTCTAAAAATCATAGTTTTCGAAGATAAAATAGATTATATTCATGAAACAACAAATTATGTAGATCGAGATTTCAATATAATTTAAGTTTCACTGTACTTATTCCTTCTTGTTAAAACTAACTCTAGATTTAACTTGAAAATATTTTTAAAATTAGTATCTTGTTATAAAAAATAGATTTTATTAATATATTGAAAACTAAAGAGAATCAGAGGAAGAGATATGAATTTTTGATCAAGTTTTGTAACCTGTATAACAAGAACAGAGCCAATATTCTGTATACACACATGTACATCCATATATTCAGATATATATTCATACAATACATATTTAAAAATCATGCAAACAATTATCACACTTTACTATAGATATTTATTGCATGCATCCAGATTTTAAACAGATAATTTTTTTTACTCACTTATGTCCTGGAACAGAGAACATTGGACAATGTTTAGAAATCTGAAAAAATGCTTTTGATTTTTGAACTGGAACCCTTGTTTTAAAAACTGAGATGAACCGCTTGACGATCTTAAACTTAGATGAGTTGCGAAATTGATCTCGCTTGATTCAGTTTGAAGATGAAATCTTGTTTTGATTTAGTTTGAAAGAGTGGAATCTTGTTTAGTTGATTGCTTTGATTCAATTTCTAGTTTGCTAATCTTTTGTTTACAGGTTCTTGATTTTGATTTTCTTTGGTTTTAAATTGTTTACAGGTTACTAATTTTGTTAATTTTGAAATGAAGATAGAAAAAGATTGAAAGACAGAGTGTAGGTATAATTATAAACTTTATTTATAATTTTAAAAATAAAAGAAAATTAAAGAAAACAGTGACCCTTTTTTAATTTGCTTCCATTTGTCTTTAGCATGAGTTAATTGTCTTACATGCGTAATTATGCATGTGTTTATTATTTTTAAATGTTTTTAATAAAACTTTTATATTTAATTTTCTATTTAGTAAATACATTTCTTAATTTATATAAAAAAACTCCTTTAAAGAAAATAATATAAAACAAATTATATACTAATAAAATTATCTACATTTTATTTCTAAATCCAATCTATTTTAAGATATTTATCTAATTGAATTTCAAATTCAAATTCAAATTTAAAATCAACTCACACATATATATACAACACATAAATTATTTGTTTGAAAATAATTATTCTATTTCAAATCTGACTTATATACACACACATAAACAACCCTTTATTATTTGTTTTTAAAAGAATAATTAAAAATTTGGCAATTTTAAATAATTTATAAAAGAAGATTATCACATTTCATTTGCTTGAAATTCCAGGATATCACATTCCTTCCCCCTTTAAATCTTTTCGTCCTCGAAAAGGAGCGAAGCCAGGGATTTAATATACTGCCATTTTCAGTTAAATTACTCTTTGATCATTTTCAACTATAAACTCTTTTATTAAGATTTTTTAAAACACTTTAAAATCTATAAAATATCACCAAAATAGTTTTATAAAAATACTTTTTATAACTCGATGTCTCAACAAGTCCATCCTCGTTCTCATAGAAATTCGGTCATACGTTGATCAGGCGTAGGAATGGAAATCTATAAGTGCTTAGTAAACCCGTTTTCAACACCCAGTGAAAATACTTGGGAAAATATTTTGTTTGAAAATATAGAAAACATTTTTGAAAATAGAGGAAACATCTTTGGTGAGAATGCTCTGGAAATCATCACTCCCTTCATGGTCGCAGTTAACCCGATGGTTACGTTGCCATCCCGACAAAACCCATAGATAACCGTAAGCACTCCGTCCCCTCGATTACGCCATGTAACTCGCCATAGATCGTAGCTGTACCCAGGGTTGCGTCGCCATCACGGCAAAATCCATGTAACTGTAGGCATCGGCGCCCTCGAATTTTGATGCCAAATGAAACTTCACCACTCCTACATAGGTCACAAACTACATCAGTCGAGTCCAAATGTAGCCTTAGGCTATCTCGGCCTCACGACTTTCGCTATGTCTTCATAGATCACTGTCTACTGATGTTACGTTGCCATCACGGCAAAATCAAACGTAGACTATTGGCTCTCACGGCCACACGACTTCTGCTATGGTCCGCAGTAGACCGCAGTGACATCGAGTTACACTATCGTCACAGCATAATCCAAATGTCTCTGTAGGCATCAGCGCCCTTGACTTTAGCTACCCACACACATAATCCTCAGGAACTTCAGTTTGTCCGGACTTCCTCTCAGGATCCAATTTAGAGCCTCCCCTTAGGACTCAAGGCAGAACCACCCCGTGGATCTCCTATAAAGTTCATTTCATAGGAGCGCCTTTTTCCGTAGAGCCAATCTCAAAAATATTTTATACAATACACATATAGTATCTTCAAGTCATACCCTTTATGATTCACATGAAAATCTTCTTTACACAAAATCGATATCTCAAATCGATAGCTCCAAAATTGGCTTTCCAAAATCCATAGGTTCCAAAATATCTTTCAAAATCATTCTCATAAAATCATTTATATATATAACTTATTCTTTCCAACTTGAAAATAATCTTTGGATAACTTATATAGATTCCCCTTTTATACTTCAAATATTTTCAAAAACCCTTTCTTATGATTTTAGATTCAACATAGAGGGAGCTTATTATATATAGCAAATATATATACAACTTTATTATGCCAATCAACATTCAATTTTGATTTTCTTTTATAAAGTTACTTACCATATCACTTACTTTTCATAAAGTGAATTTCAAAAGATATCCAACTACCACCTTTATTCATATATATTTCTCAAAATATCCTTTTCTTTCAAAAATTATTTCTCATTTCTTTCAAAATTTCAATATCAATTTCCTTCAAGCACGTACGATGTACATATACCATCCGTACGCAATATCAAATCTGATTGCTCACCCGATCACACAATTTCACTTCCGAACTATTATCGTCCACCTGACTTCCTAGTGTGGACTCAGATCTAGTTTCTTGATCAGAAACCGTCATTCTCCTTGCATAGCCTAACCATGATAGAGAATTTACAGAATCAATCAAAAATCCATACCAAGGGTTCGCCGTCGAAAATCGAGTGAAAATCCTAACTTGGATCGATATACTATCTTGAAATTCTGTGCTCGAATCAGGATCAAATCATTCTGCGAATAGAATAATATATGTATATTCTATATATTTACCTTCATTGATCATAAGTTAAATGAATATTCTTTCTATTCACATTCATTTTAATTCTATTCACTTATTCACAATTGATTCAATTTCCATTTGGGTCATCACTTTGGTTCTAAACAGTTTGCACTCTGACCAACTTGAATTTAGAAAATAACTTGAAAAGTTTAAAATAGATAAGTAGTTGTAAAATAGTTATTAGTTGTAAAAACAGCTGTAAAATAGTTAAATAGTTGCAAAATAGTTGAAAAAAGTAATTATTTGTAAAATAAATGTAAAATAGTAATTAGTTTCAAAATAATTTAAAAATAATTATAAGATAGTTTGGGTTTTAAAAACAAGATTGCATAGTAAATAGCTAGGAAAATAGATTTAAAACAGTTTTATATTAAGCAATTCTATTTGAAAATAGTGTCAGAGTCAAACTGGACCAATTTCCCAATCTCTCATTTCAATCAATTTTCAATTTCCACTTATATTGATTCAATTCCAATTCAACTTGAATTATCTTCAATTCCTAATCCAAATTGAAATCAATTTCCATTTGAATTTGAACTCATTCAAGTACAATCTCACTTCCAAATAATTTAATTCAATTTTCCTTTTGAATTCATTTCAATTCCAAACTCAACTTTAAACCATCTCGATTTATATAAATTCGAGTTACATTTTTAAATGTTGATTTAATCTCTTAAATCAAATTAGCCTTTGCTTTTAATTTAACAACCTAAGTTTTAATTCAATTTGAGTCCAATTTCAAATATCCATTTAAAATTACCTTTACTTAACTTATTTCAAGGTTCAAGTAATAGTTCAAATCTTTTTTAAACAATTAAATCTTCAGAATCCAATTTATTACCTAATTTTTATCTCTAACCTTGAAACCAATTCTTAACAATGTCAGTTTGCAAGTTCATTTTTAACATTTGAATCTTAAATTCAAAGTGATCCCCTTTTCATAATTACAATTTCACTTTAAATATCAAAAATAGTTCCAAAATAAAGTTTTATTTCCATTTTATTTTAGTAATGGATGTATATTACCCCAATTCATTTCTTAATTCATTTAAAATAATCCAATCCATAGTCCATAGATTATTAATAACAATAGGATTATATCAGGATAAGCCAAGGTAAATAAACATCCAAATTATCAAATTTTATTCCTAACTAACTTAATTCAATTTCAAATTTCAATTAATTCATTACAATTTCACCTTTAAATTAATTTCAATTCTATTCACAAATAAATAAAGATAATTTTATGTTAGACTTTCCTACCACAAAATATTCCATACATTGATAGACTACACACTATAGCTCAAACATTACATCCATTTATCCAAAATAAGAGTCTTATTGAGGTCATAAATCAAGATGCCTTCTCTATTACCCAGGGGTTTGGAAAAGAACAAAGCCTTAGTATTCTTACAAGAATCCTATTTATGGACTTCCTTCCAAAGGGCAAAGCCCGAATATACACTTCTCAACAGGATGTCCCCACTTATAACATTAACCACAAAAGGTTTTTACCCTCCCATCAATCGGGATAACCTTCATGCCTCATGCAGGACGTTCCACAGCCTTATTCTTCTTCTGTCTCTCGGGACAATTCCTAGCGATGTGTTCCGTCTTCTTACAATGATAGCAAATAGTCGAATCGTTGACAGGTTCTACAGGTTTATGCTTCACCTTTCTCATTTCAGGGCAATGGTTTAGGAAATGTCCTTTCTTATGACACTTAAAACACAAGATCTCAGAGCGAAACCGTTGGAATGTACCCTTCAATTTTTCCCTTATTTTACTGCACTTGGCTGCGTAATGACCCTTATTGAAACATCTATAGCAGGCGACATTATCATAAGGCCCTGGTCCAGCCCTTTCCTTAACTTGTTTCTTATATTTTTTAATTGCTTCTTCTCGATCCATACGTGCAGCTGCTCTTTGCTTTCTACGTCTAGCCTTCCATTCTTCACTTTTAGCCATCTTCCTCTAAAACTGGATTAGTGGGACTTCCTAACCTATATTAGACTTAATTAGTAGAATCCCAACCTATATTCTTATTATCCTATTCAATTTCAATTATCAACAACTAATTTCCTTAATATATATAATAATTAGAAAAATTATTGCTTTATATATATATATATATATCAAAATATAAACTTATATAAGAACCATTCATTTTTAAAACCATTTTAAAGTCTTTATATAAGAAATTAACAAGTACGCTCTCGTATATAATACGCTCAACTCATTCTAGGGTACCACTGACCCTATCCTTAATGAGTAAGCCCACCAGAGCCAAGGTTCTCGCTTAACCTTCTGCTCTGATACCAAAATGTAACGACTCGAAATTTTCGACCTCGAAAATTTGTCACTTATACGTTCTGTGTAAAAGTGCCAAGCATCTGAATGTCGAAAACCCCAGATTGTTAGGGTAAAGAAGAAAAGAGGTAGAAGAAGAACGGAAATCAAAACACAGAATCTCATATTTCGCAGCGGATCAAATTATAATATCAAATACTAGCATTTATACAAAGAAAGCTGTAGTTCTCAATTTTATAACAGTACATCATAGTACAATCATTTACAAATAAACTGGACAATTATAATTTACTCGACCCAGATTTTAATCAAATCAAACACAACTACACAGCGGTAAATTCCATACGTTCCTGCCATCCAGCTCACCTCTTGAGCTCCAGAACGTCCTAACCTGAAAATCTGTAATACTCGGTCTGACTCGAGCATTATAACAAAGTAACACCCAGGTCAGGCTGGAAAACCAGTGTGAGTAAACCCATAAAACATGAAATACTAAGGTATAAACTTATTTGAAACACGGGGTAACTCGTACTCCACTACGAGTTCATAACTTGTTATAGTCAACCACTTATATCTCAAATCAACATCTAAGAACTGTTACTCAGTTTAATGGCCATGTTACTTAAATTATTCCGTTCCATCCCATTGATTTCACATATGAAGTCTATAAAGAATTACTGTAGATTACAAATCGAAGTGGTTTCCGGTATTTACTGATATCCAACCCCGGTCTCTTCGAATCCAATGTTATTCTTTAAACCAAATGTCTAAGTTTAAACAATATAATTTATATTTAGGATTTCATATTCACACATAACTTCACCTCATATAGGTAACCCACAATATCATAGTTTAACCAAAGTATCTCATATCACAAAGCATCACAAATCACATATCAGAGATATCAAATAATCTAAGTCATTCAATATATCTTAATCATCTATAAACAAGATAAATTAATTGTACCATTTCTAATCAATTTAATTGCTTTCAAATCCTTCTTACTTAACATTAATTAGTTACAAACATTAATTAATCATTCTTTAATTATCCATCTGAATTAATTATCCATAATTATTTTATTAAGTAATTATCCCATTGATTAATTGTTCTCAATCCCATTAACCTTTAATTAATAAGTAATTATCCTCTAATAATCAATTAACCTTTAATTACTAATTAAATTAATTAACCCTTAACAAATCAATCCTTTAATTACTTATATTAAGTATTTATTATTTAAGTAATTAATCTCTAATTACTAATTAATTAATCTCTAACTAATTTATAACTCTTAATTACTAACTAAATAATCCTTAACCATTAATTAATTAATTTCTCTTTGATTACTCTATTAATTTAATTAATCTTTAATCACCAAAAACCTTAATTAACTTTAAGATAACTTATTCGTCTTTATTAGTTACCTAATTATCATTAACATATAAATTTACAACATTTTACCTTTATTTAACTTCTTGATTACATATTTAAATTAAGTTTAAAATAAACTTAAGAAACTACTTAATTTAAGTAAAATATATCATACAACCACTTAAACCAATATTTAAGAACATTATTGTACAAAGAAATAATTTTTTAAAATCTGTTTAAACTTGATTTACTTAAAGCTTTAAAACTTACTTTTACTTACATTTTTAAAAAAAAAATCTGTTTAAACCTTTACTTCGGGTTCAACTCGGAACCCATCCCGAGTCACCCTCGAGAAAACTTCCTCTTCTCTTTTTTTTTAAAACTTAGTTATAGTTTTAAATTTAAAATTATTAACAAAACACACACGCGAAGACCCGAAGCCCAACTTGAGCCACCACGTTGCTACCCCGATATCAACTTCGAGACGCAGACCTTCTTCCCAAACCAAACTATGACACACCCAATCCATCGTGCATGTGCACGACTAATCGCCGATGATCTGGCCACCTATGCCACCATTGACAAGTCGTCATCGATCTACCCTTCCAATCGCGACCACCCAAACAAAGAATCAGGCTCGAAATTGAAATTGAGCCCAACTCACCAAACCTGGAACGAAACAGGTTGCAAGAAAATTCCTTGACTCGCCTATTCCGATCATCGAAGTCCTTGCCACCACGTCCATAGCCTCGCCGATGAGCCATGCTTCCATTCTCCCAACTCCAGTCGTGTACGATGCTCCTTGGACAATGCAAAAGTCTCGACTTCAACTTCGACCTAAATGGGCTGTTAAACCCTAAAACTTCTTCGACCCACCACCACGGTGGCTTAAAAATCCAATGACTATTTTTACCGAAATCGCCTACCTCCAGGCTAGCTTCAGCCATGAACTCGAGGCCCCAAACCTCGCCGATCATTAGAAAATTCACAAAACCCAATTTCCATTCAACATGCAATTTCTCTTAAAATATAAGCTTAAAAATCATGATTCTTTTTCTAAAAATCATAGTTTTAGAAGATAAAACGGATTATATTCATGAAACAACAAATTATTTAGATCGAGATTTCAATATAGTTTAAGTTTCACTGTACTTCTTCCTTCTTGTTAAAACTAGCTCCAGATTTAACTGGAAAATATTTTTAAAATTGGTGTCTTGTTATAACAAACAGATTTTGTTAATATTTTGAAAACTAAAGAGAATCATAGGAAGAGATATGAATTTTTCATCAAGTTTTGTAATTTGTATAACAAGGCCAGAGCCAACATTTTGTATACACACATGCACATCCATATATTCAGATATATATTCATACAATTCATATTTAAAAACATGTAAACAATTATCACACTTTACTATAGATATTTATTGCATGCATCCAGATTTTAAATAGACAAAATTGTTTACTCACCTTATATCCTGGAACAGAGAACATTGGACAGTGTTTTGAAATCCGGAAACATGCTTTTGATTTTTGAACTGGAACTCTTGTTTTAAATACTGAGATGAACTGCTTGATGATCTGAAACTTAGATGAGTTGCTGAATTGATCTTGCTTGATTCAGTTTGAAGATGAAATCTTGTTTTGATTTAGTTTGAAAGAGTGGAAGCTTGCTTAGTTGATTGCTTTGATTCAATTTCTGGTTTGCTAACCTTTTGTTTACAGGTTCTTGATTTTGATTTTCTCTGGTTTTAAATTGTTTACTGGTTATTGATTTTGTTAATTTTGAAATGAATATAGAAAAATATTGAAAGAGAGAGTGTAGGTATATTTATAAACTTTATTTATGAATTTAAAAATAAAAGGAAAATAAAGAAAATAGTGACACTTGTTTAATTTGCTTCCATTTGTCTTTAGCATGAGTTATATTTTATATACTAATAAAATCAAATTCAATCTATATACTTATAAAATAAAATAAAGAAAAATAAAATCCTTCAAAGAAAATAATATAAAACAAATTATATACTAGTAAAATCATCTATATTTTATTTCTAAATCCAATCTATTTTAAGATATCTATCTAATTGAATTTCAAATTCGAATTCAAATTCAAGTTTAAAATCAGCTCACATATATATATACAACACATAAATTATTTGTTTGAAAATAATTATTCTTTTTAAAATCTTACTTATATATACACACATACATAAACAACCCTTTATTATTTGTTTTTAAAAGAATAAATAAAAATTTGCCCATTTTAAATAATTTGTAAAAGAAGATTGTCACATTTTATTTGCTTGAAATTCCAGGATATCACATTTAGCGATGATGAGTGATCAATGGTTGAATTTGGAGTAGTGCACTGCCAAATAAACAACACAATATAAGCTATACATATAAGCAAACATAGCTTTAAATTTCTATTCTATATGGAAGTGCATTACCTCCATGAGTTCATACACTTAGGGTTATTCATGTGGTGGCATTCTTATAAGTATAAAATGATACCATATATTGGTCCCGATAGTATCTCGGAGTAACGTACACATAATTAAACAACTAGTTAAACACAAAACCTATTTCAAATATGAATTTGATTGTCAAATGCCTACTTAAGAAAGTTAAAAACAAAAAATTTGTCAATTTCACCATCAAACATCTATAGACAAGTTATAAACAATAAATTCATCAAATTCAAGAAAAACTTAAGTTTAAAAAAAATAGAGATTAGGAATTTAAATGAAACTGTGTAGGAGCTTTATGTGATGAGGAGCAAACTATGCTACAATTTGATGACGAAATCAATGAAATTTGAATGGAAAATTGGATTTTGCAAAATTGGGGTAATCTTTCATTAGTTTTGGTGGAATGGGTAAAGTTAAAAAGAAAAGGGGCTGCTGTGTCGTTATAGAGCAGCAAGTTAACGGAGCACATTTTGAAATAGTGCCAGTTGGCGTCCTTTTAAAATGCGCCATGGGTGAATTCTAAGATGACGCCTTTGTATTTACAATATACAATACCATACATATACATCATCTAAATTTACGATGTAAATTTAGTACAATACTAGACACACACAACATTAAAAATCATATACACTTTCCTACTAACATAACTAATAGAGTTAGGGATATGACATAGGAGAAATTATGTAATTGTTACTTACATATAACTCGATAACCTATCTTGTTCAAAATAAAAGGTGTTTCCCTTCTATTACATACTTGATATAATGTACTATGTTAATTAATTAATTTAATTAGATGTGTATATAATAGAAAATCCATAAATGATATGGCTTTGTGATAATAATTACTAAGTGTTGCAATAATGAGTGATTTATCATAATAAAATAAACATACCATTTTAAATATTCCAAATCAATATGTATAGAGACCGAGTATCCATACATTCATAGATTAGAGTACACAACTCTCTCCAAAGTTGGATTGTGTATTACTCATGGTTGTTGAGGCACCAAGATGTTACATACTGATAGTTATTAAATAACTATGGAATGACTTGCTTGATGGTTTTTCGTTTGTTAATATAACTAAGATCAAATAGAAAATATCTATGTGATAATTTTATAGGATCTTATCGACTTGAGAATACCGTTGAGCTTTAATATGGAAACTCTGCCTTGATTATAGTTAAATTGTGGCATCGCGTCCATCGAATGACTATAGTTGAGTCGAGTGGAAGCATTGGAAGTGGGACACTATTCAGTGGAGAATTCATCTCATCAGTTATATGAGGTTAATATCATGGTCAATTGAAGTCAACTCGAAGTCAAAGTCTTTGGCTAGGATAGTTCGATTAATAATAATTATTATTATTGAACTAAGGACTTTGTATTTGGACTATAAAGTTGAATATCGATGATATTGGAATTTTGACCATTATCAAAATTCGTAAGTCCTAATGCAATATAGTTTTGACGAACAGAGTTGATATAAATAATTATCACTACTGGGTAACGCTTAAGTAAAGTAAAATTGGATTTAACTGAATCTATGTAAGTGATAAATTTGGCAATAATGTCACACCAACTGCTAAGTGACGCTTTAACGTTAATATTCAAATTGTTCGATATTCTTCGATGATCGAATTTACACCTAAGAGTCACACAACCGAAACGTTGAATATTTCTTATACCACCTGATTTAATTAATTATAATTATTATAAATGAAATTAATTATAAATTTTTACTTAAGTTGTGTTGATTAAAATTAAATAGTGCATATACAATAGTTACAAACACACGATTGATATACGATATGAATATGCATTTGAAATAGATTTAAAATCATTTTTTTATTGATAGGGCTTGAAGTAGTTTTAAGCCCAAAAGGGAGCCTATAATGGTCCCACATTAGGGAGATATGGGGTGGAATTTTGATTCAAAAGGAGCTGAATTGGTAAGAGCAGAAGAAGGATCTAGATCCCCATTTCACTTAAGATCTTGCTATTTATTTATCTCTAAACCACATTTTAATCCTCTCTCTCTCTCTCTCTCTCTCTCTCTTTCTTTTGCTCCTCCCAATACTAGTTTAGGCTAACCCATATACCGGCCGTCCTCCACTTTTTCAAGCTTCCGAATAAACAAATTAAATACAAATTGAAGAACGATGGTTGCTGCTTTCAGTATGGTAGCTCTCTTAGGTGGTTTGAATACTGTTTCAAGGAGTTAATGGATTCAATGTTCCAAGATGTTACTTTTAGGCCATAGAAAGGTAACGATGCAATTTACTTCATATCTCAATATTTATATTTATTTAACATGTCATTCTCTTGCTTTTATTTATTTCTATAATTTCATAAATCCATATATGTCTGTGCCATCAACATAAGATGTATGTGTTATAATAATAATTTTTTTATAAATGTTTACATATATATATTATTCAACCAAAAAAAACTTAATTTTAATTTCCAAAATATTTAACATTTTAACATAATTAGCACAAAATTTACTTTAAAATATGTTTATGTATATTAGTGTATAAAATGTATGTTTACATAATTTTGTTAACTTGCATGCATAATATACATACATACATAAATACATGAACTAAAATCATGTGTAGACATATATATATATATATATATATATTTATATATATATATATTCATATTCATATTTTATTTTAAATATACATCCAACCTGTAACGACCCTGGATTTTGGCCCTATTTATTTTAATAAATGTTTAAATCAATTTAAATAAAATGTATACTTATTCATTTGAAACGGATGTGATTTTGAAATAATTGCCATTGTTTATATAAATGGTATTTTTAAAAGGAAATTGATTTGGAAGTTTAAAAAATTTTCTCAATAATATTCATAATAAAATTTGTTTCCAATGATTGAATTAAAATATCTTACTTTGTTTATATTTGGTAAGTATACATATGAATGATAATGTTTGAAATAGAATTAAAATATAAATGTGACATAAAAGTCAAACTTATACATATAATTTAAATAAAATAAAAATGGAGATAAATATAAAATAAGTATAAATGTAGCTAAATCCTATTATTCATAATTTAAATATTTATAGTTTAATACTAATAAAATAAATATAAAGAATGAGTAAACTCACGAATCTAATTTAAATATGGACGGTTAAATTATAAATATAAGAATATTAAGTATAACACATGAATATAACTAAAATTAAGAACAAAGTATAGAGTAAAAAAATAATAATAATACAATATAAAATAAAATAACACAAATAGAATTAAAATAGATAAACAAGCATACAACATAACCTTAAAATTAGTAAGCAAAGTAAAATGAAATATGACACTTAATACCAGTTATATAAATGCAGTTAATAATAATAAGTACAATAATACAATTATATTCATATTAAATATAAATACATTACAAATTAAATATTGGAAAGATTAAACTTTGGAATAATAAAAATAAGATTTAAGTAGTGTTTCTAAACAACAATGTATATAATTAAAATAAAATAAACTTATAAATATGTAATATAAGTATAACATAAAATATAGTTGTAAACATGAATCTACTTGAACAAAACTACAAACTAGAAGCTGTTAAAACAAATACTTTTAAACAAATGTCTTCTTAAGCAAATCTATTTGCAAATGTGAAACAGAGAAGCACAGGTCACATAATCTACTTGCAAGCATATATTTACATACAAAATTCTTTTACATAGCAAAACATGATAACTATGTGCCCATTTTAATTATTATGCAGACTAATTAAGGTACAAAGCAAGTATGAATAAATGAACAGCTTCTTGTGTAAGCTGTGCTGGCCTGCAGAGTGAAAAGAGAACAAATCAATATATTTATGCATAGTACAATAATTATATACAAAATATCTTCATACGGCCAACATAATAATTTTGTAAACATATATAGGAAGCAAAACATTTAATTGCTATCTTCTCAGCCAACCTTTGTTAAGTCAAGATATTTATAAACCCGTTCAATCAAGAAACTACTGTCCAGTTGAAGCCTTCCCACTCTATTCTATATTTATATGTATCTATCATGCTACTGCAAGTTCGTGAAACAAAAAGAAAAAAAAATGAAACCAGAAGAAGCTGAAACAAGAAAAAAAGAAAACATATTCAAATCAAAAAGGAAAAAGGAGGTTCATGAATAAACTCAGGTTGTTCCATCTGCAGTTTTCAAGATATCAAAAGGTTTTCTATTCAACAATTATTTGAGGTGAGTAAACTTAAATTTCAAGCTTAAGTTACTTACACCAGTAAGATAATTGCATGAAATTTATATATGTGTGTATATGCCTTATTGTGATATGTATTTGAGATTTTATACAAGCTGTAACTAAAATGTTGAAGGTGCTGTTCTCTGCTTTATGTTACAGGATGAAAACAATTAATCTTTGGATTGTTTTCATCTGATTATGGTAAGTTTTGAATTTGTTTTTCATCAAAACTTGTTGCTTGAACTTCAATTATAATTGTTAAAACCTATTTCAACATATTAATAACATATACTCTTCTGTTTACAGTCAATGAAGAAAACATTGTTAAATTCGATTATATGGAAAGCTAATTCAAATATATATCTTGAATTATGACTAAAATATATGATTTTTAAAAGTTTAATGGGAATTTTTAGCTCAATATATCAAGAGCAGTTTGATGTTGAACCAGAATTGAACTTTTATCAAATTCTCGAAATTTACTCAATATAAAATGCTGAGATTTAACCTGAAGTTAGTACAAAGGGCAATGATCTTAGGAAAAATATTCATTAGTTTTTTTATTGTATAGATTTGGGGTACAAGATCGATGTAGGGTTTACTGCGTGTTTTTTTGTTCATGTCAGTAAAATATGAAATTCGACTCGTACCTATGATCGAGTGATTCATGGCTTAGTGGGAAGGTTGCTGGGGACGTTGACGAGGTGTAGACGAGTTTGCATCATCTCCGATGGTCCGCGTTTTGGTGGCGAGGCATTTGTTTGCAGAGTGGTTGACTATCCCTTTTCATTCGAACTGCAAAATTTTTGAATTGGAATTTTTGAGGGTGTGCGACTTTGGATTTCACGTATTCGTGCTAGTTTGGATTTGCGCGAAGTCTCAGATGATCGCCGGAGCCACGAGCGGCGATGTACACGTGTACAGCACTTAGGCGTATTAGTGATTTAAGGGGGAGGGCGCTGTCTCGAGTCAATCTCGAGAAGATTGAATGTTTGCTTCGGGTTTTTCTTTGAGTTTGAGTGCGTTCATCCTCTGTTGTTTATCGTATAATTATGTTTAAACGAAAACTTGTTGTAAAAAAGAAAAAGAAACAGAAGAAGGTAAAGTCGCGTATCTGGGTGGGTTACTCGGGTGAAAGGGCAAACAACTCGAAGTAGCGCTTGAGTTTTTGCAGGGGAGACCTCGGGTCTTTTATTTCTGAGTGTAAGATTTTATAAATTTGTTAGTAAACATAGGTTTCAGTAAAGTTTCACAGTAAAGTGACTCACTTTTCAAGATTTAAGTAAAAATCTTAATTCAAGCATTAATTGTCCTAGTAAGGTTTAACAATAGTTTAACTCGAGATTAATTATTTAAATTAACTAATTACTTTTGTTTAAGCTTAACCTTGTTTTAAAATCTTGTTAATATTTAGTAACAAATTAAGTAAATTAACAAATAATGATTAGTTAGTAATATAATTGAAAACAAATTTTAAGAAGATTTGAATGTTAATTATGTGAATGATCAATATTGATTGATTGGATGCAGAAGTAATTAAGAGTAATTACTTTGTAATTATAATTAGTAGTATATTATAAGAAATAAATGTAATTGTAATTAACCACTTAATTAATTAATGAACGATTAATAGTTAATTAATCAAGTGATTTAACTAAGAATTGAGAAATGATTAATGAAGCAATTAGCACTAAATAAACAGATAATTAAATTCTATTTAGGTCGAAGAATAGTGATTAAGAAATAATTACTTAAGTAATTAAAGTTAGATAACTTGTTTAAGAAAGTAATTAGTTAAATAATGATTAAGTAATTAAGCAATTAAGACATAAATATTAATTAAGAAATGATTTATTTATTAAATAATTTGAAATGGAATAAGTAATGAGTTATTAACTAATGATTAATCTAGCAGGTTTAAGAGGTTAATCCTTAAGTAATTAATTTAATTGACTTGATTAAATTGAGAATTCAAGGTGATTGCTTTGAATGGTTATGTTTATAGAACATCTGGTTGTGATAGTTATTCGGTGATATTTTGTGATGCTCTGTGATATGCTGTGATATATCTATAATATTTGGATATGATTCATCTGTGATAAATGTTATGTTAATTCAATTGTTGAATTTAAATTATTAAACTATTTAAGTTAATTAGACAACTTGGCCTTTAAAATGGCGTTTGGATTTCGATGAGACCGGGATCGGGTATCCAATTGATATTCCGAAAACCACATCGATCCAAATTAAACGTTAGGTCGTGAATTCTCAAGTGAAGATCCAGATGGTGCTTTCAGAATACAAGGGTTATCGTCGTTGCTCTGAGGATGGTTCCAAAATGAGTGTGACGAGATAATGCCTTTGGTTTCGTTCGAACCCGGAACGAACTTGTAGGGATTGAATGCTTTCAGCACATCGTCAGGCGGACGATGAGCATTCTAAGAAATATGTCCTGAAAGGTAATCGCAGCCTCAAGCCTCATCAACCAGGAATGGCTAAAACAGGGGAGGTGCAGCAAGGTTAGGTGGGTCATGCCCAAGCAGGACGAGATATACCCCTGTCTAGATGTCCCTTTATTTCGGCTGTATGGACGGTTGGATATGCGCACCAACTGCTGGGTTATCTTGTTCGGGACTGTTCAGTAAGGAATGGTTCCGGCCTTGTGTTGGAGGGGAGTTAGGGTGGCTTCTCGGTACAGTGATCTAGACCATGTACTGTGACGGGCGGTACCCCAGTAGCCCTGCCATTGTATGGGATACAATTTCCAATAAGCGCCGTACGTTTTGATTGTGCCCAACTACGTTGAAATGTGAGATGTAAGCATTTCAGCTATTTTTGTATTTTACTTGAAAACCCTAGACACTATTATAATATCACTGGATTTCCTATAAAATGTTTTGGTTAGCGTAAGGTAAAAACTTACCCGTATTTATTTGTGGGGAGTCTTACGTGATACCTTTGTTTTAAAAGGTTTTCAAAATTTAAACAATTTAAACCGTTTACTCATACCAGACCCATGTCTGACCCGGAGTTTATATTTTGTTTTTCATAAACTCTCGGGTACCCAATTTTTACGGGTAGCCAAGGGATTCGGGTTGGCTTTGTCAAATTCTGGAGGAGCAATGGAGCAGGAGGCTTCAGCGTTGTAGATATCTATCTAGTTCCGCTGTGTTGGTTGATGTATACTGTATCTCTGATGTATATAGTGACAGATGTATGTATGATTGTCATGTATATTGATATTATATAACTCTGATATATAAACTCTATGTAATAGATATGTGATATATTATATTTTTTTCCGTTCAGCTGTGAGATTCTGATGTTTTTGTTCTTTCTTTTCTATTCTTTTCTATTTCTATCCCTTTCTTTCTTAATGATGATGCGTTTTTCTGGTAGTTAGAAGGGCGGGTTGTCACACTTGGTATCAGAGCACTAGGTTGAGTGAATACCTAGGCTCTTGAGTGATTTCTTTCTTGAGAGAGCGTACTTGTAATTTTGATATATATATATATTTATTTATTTAATTTCTACCTATTTATTAGGTTACCTGTTCGGGTTTTTCAATATAAGTTATAAAGGTAGATAAGATAGTGGTGTGTGAAATACAACTACCGATGGTTGGAGTTTTGAATATTTGTAGTTGGAGTGTATCTGTCGAGACTGTAGACCTATTACCGTCTCGAGTAAGCTTTGGGTGATGTGAGGATTTCATTGTTGGAATGTAACTTTGATGAGCTTGAGTTTGGATCTATCGGATGAACATGACCAAGTCATGATATCTTGATATCTCAGGGTGTAGTAGCTGTGTAATGAGACACAGTGATTTTGGATGTCTCCGAAGATGTTTCTTTGGAACAAGTTAAGGAAGTATGTCCGTTTCGGAATTGTGACTAAGTTCAGTAAGGTGTTTTTGTTTTGGTTGAGGCCCGAGTTTCTCGAAGAGCTTTGAATGGAAGTCTTTGGTCATCGAGGTTAGCCATATAGCTTGAAGTGTTCTGTGTGCTGTCGAGAAGGTTTGATGATTAGCAGTTTTCTTGAGATGATTTCAGAAGTAGCAGATTGGATTCATTACCGAACAGTATATGACTGTTTTGGATTGTGAAGGGAGAACAAACTTGTTTGGGTAGAATTACCAGGGTGTTGTACGACAATTCTGGAATTCATTTGAGTAGTCTTTTATTGGAGTTGGGACTTCTTAAGAGAAGTTTAAGTTATTGATGTGATCCAAATTGTTTGTCTTCCCATCGAGAGATAGAGTTTCGTGTTGATTTGATTTCAGGGTAGTGCTAGTGATTCAGCCTAGTTGGAGAATGGCTCCGAGAAAGGGAGTAGAGTTAGTTGAGCAGATTTAGGATCGATAAGAGTATGAATAAGTTTGTTTGGTATATTCTAAGTTGAAGAAGAGCTCAAGCTGTATTTGAAGATGGTTTTGGAGGCACTATCTGTTGGGAGAGAGTTTGAGGTATTCGCGGACCACAAACCGTTGAAATATCTTTTCTCTAAGGGAATTTTAATTTGAGGCAGCAGTGGTGAGTCGAATTTCTGGCCTCATATGATATGGATATTCTATATACCCAGGATAAGCGAATGTTGTGGTTGATGCTCTTAGTAGGAATGCAGTTTTGTTCTTTTGGAAGTTGTTCTTTCTCTCCAGGGCAGAATCATAAGTAAGCTAAGGGAGGATAGATCTTTGAGGAATTGATTCTTAAACTAAGGATAGAAGGTGTTCAGATTTTAAAGGTAGATGATCAAGGTGCTTAAAGGATTAGTGGCTGTTTGTGTGCTTGATATGGATGAAGTGAGGCAATAAGTTTTAGCTGGATGACGTCACTCCAGACTGAATATTCACCCGGAATCTTTAAGATGTATAAAGATATGAGAAGAATTTTCTGGAGACCGAGCATGAAGAGGGTTGTAGCTGCTTTCATTTATAGCTGTACTTTCTATCAGCAAGTTAAGGTGATTATGAGTAGTTATCTAGGATTATTGCAATCTTTAGAAATCTCAGATGGAAGTGGGAAATGATATCGATGGCTTTTATCGACGGTTTGCCAAGAACCAAGAAAGGAAACGATGGAATATGGATTAATGTGGATAGATTAACTAAGAGTGCTCATTCTATACGAGTTAGATAACTCGGACTACAGTTTCTGGTCAAAAATTTTCTTGAAAAAAATAGTAAGATTGTTTGGTATTCCTGTTAGCATAATAAGTGATCGTGACCCTATTTTTCACCAGCAAAATTCTGGAAGGTTCTACAATTGCCTTTGGGATCAAGATTGAAATTTAGTATAGCCTATTATCCTCGGACGAACAGAGAGACTGAACCGTATTTTAGAGGATATGCGGCAAGTTTGAGTTTTGGATTTTGGTGAATTGTGGAAAGACTATCTTGTGTTTGGACCAGTTTTGTTTTGTGAAGTTTTTGCTTAGGTTAGGCTTATCAAAGGAAAAGATAAGAGCTTCTCAAGACCCTCAGAAGAAGAAGTACGCAGATAAGAAGTAGACAATTGGAATGTGAAATTAGTAATTTGTTTTTGGCCAAAGTTTCCCGATTAAAGGAACTATAAGATTCGGAAGGCGGGAAAGCTTGACCTGAGATATATTGGACTATTTCGGATATTAACAAAGATTCGAACTGTAGCTTGCAGAGTCGAATTTTCAGAACATATGTCTGAAATTCATAGTGTAATCTGTGTGACCCATCTAAAGAAATTTGTTCTTGATTCAGTATTAGTTGTAGAATCAATAGTACAGGAAGACATGAAAGATGAGCCGAATGTGACTGTGGATAGAAATTCAGTGCGGATTGTTAGTTAAGGTGAGAGGCAACTCAGGAGTATAGTAGTGTAGCTTGTCATAGTATAGTGGAGCGAGGATTCCAGAGATTTCACCTGGAAACTCTGGATAGTTTTAGAAAAGCTTATCTGGATTTGTGTCTGGATAGCTAGCGATGTTTGTTAGGATAGATTGTTGGTTGTTTGTTAATATATGAATGATATGTACGTTTGAATGGTTGATATGACAACCTTTAAATTATCTTTATTTTAAATTTTGAGGACGAAATTCTTTAAGGGGGGGAGGAATGTAACGACCCTGGATTTTGGCCTTATTTATTTTAATAAATGTTTAAATCAATTTAAATAAAATGTATACTTATTCATTTGAAACGGATGTGATTTTGAAATAATTGCCATTGTTTATATAAATGGTATTTTTAAAAGGAAATTAATTTGGAAGTTTAATAAATTTTCTCAATAATATTCATAATAAAATTTGTCTTTAATGATTGAATTAAAATATCTTACTTTGTTTATATTTGGTAAGTATACATATGAATGATAATGTTTGAAATAGAATTAAAATATAAATGTGAAATAAAAGTCAAACTTATACATATAATTTAAATAAAATACAAATGGAGATAAATATAAAATAAGTATAAATGTAACTAAATCATATTATTCATAATTTAAATATTTATAGTTAAATACTAATAAAATAAATATAAAGAATGAATAAACTCACGAATCTAATTTAAATATGGACAGTTAAATTATAAATATAAGAATATTAAGTATAACACATGAATATAACTAAAATTAATAACAAAGTATAGAGTAAAATAATAATAATAATACAATATAAAATAAAATAACACAAATAGAATTAAAATAGATAAACAAGCATACAACATAACCTTAAAATTAGTAAGCAAAGTAAAATGAAATATGACACTTAATACCGGTTATATAAATGCAGTTAATAATAATAAGTACAATAATACAATTATATTCATATTAAATATAAATACATTACAAATTTAATATTGGAAAGATTAAACTTTGGAATAATAAAAATAAGATTTAAGTAGTGTTTCTAAACAACAATGTATATAATTAAAATAAAATAAACTTATAAATATGTAATATAAGTATAACATAAAATATAGTTGTAAACATGAATCTACTTGAACATAAGTACAAACTAGAAGCTGTTAAAACAAATACTTTTAAACAAATGTCTTCTTAAGCAAGTCTATTTGCAAATGTGAAACAGAGAAGCACAGGTCACATAATCTACTTGCAAGCATATATTTACATACAAAATTCTTTTACATAGCAAAACATAATAACTATGTACCCATTTTAATTATTATGCAAACTAATTAAGGTACAAAGCAAGTATGAATAAATGAATAGCTTCTTGTGTAAGCTGTGCTGGCCTGCAGAGTGAAAAGAGAACAAATCAATATATTTATGCATAGTACAATAATTATATACAAAATATCTTCATACGGCCAACATAATAATTTTGTAAACATATATAGGAAGCAAAACATTTAATTGCTATCTTCTCAGCCAACCTTTGTTAAGTCAAGATATTTATAAACCTGTTCAATCAAGAAACTACTGTCCAGTTGAAGCCTTCCCACTCTATTCTATATTTATATGTATCTATCATGCTACTGCAAGTTCGTGAAACAAAAAGAAAAAAAAAATGAAACCAGAAGAAGCTGAAACAAGAAAAAAAGAAAACATATTCAAATCAAAAAGGAAAAAGCAGGTTCATGAATAAACTCAGGTTGTTCCATCTGCAGTTTTCAAGATATCAAAAGGTTTTCTATTCAACAATTATTTGAGGTGAGTAAACTTAAATTTCAAGCTTAAGTTACTTACACCAGTAAGATAATTGCAAGAAATTTATATATGTGTGTATATGCCTTATTGTGATATGTATTTGAGATTTTATACAAGCTGTAACTAAAATGTTGAAGGTGTTGTTCTCTGCTTTATGTTACAGGATGAAAACAATTAATCTTTGGATTGTTTTCATCTGATTATGGTAAGTTTTGAATTTGTTTTTCATCAAAACTTGTTGCTTGAACTTCAATTATAATTGTTAAAACCTGTTTCAACATATTAATAACCTATACTCTTCTGTTTACTGTCAATGAAGAAAACATTGTTAAATTCGATTATATGAAAAGCTAATTCAAATATATATCTTGAATTATGACTAAAAGATATGATTTTTAAAAGTTGAATGGGAATTTTTAGCTCAATATATCAAGAGCAGTTTGATGTTGAACCAGAATTGAACTTTTATCAAATTCTCAAAATTTACTCAATATAAAATGCTGAAATTTAACCTGAAGTTAGTACAAAGGGCAGTGATCTTAGGAAAAATATTCATTAATTTTTCTATTGTATAGATTTGGGGTACAAGATCGATGTAGGGTTTACTGCGTGTTTTTTTGTTCATGTCAGTAAAATATGAAATTCGACTCGTACCTATGATCGAGTGATTCATGGCTTAGTGGGAAGTTTGCTGGGGACGTTGACGAGGTGTAGACGAGTTTGCATCATCTCCGGTGGTCCGCGTTTTGGTGGCGAGGCGTTTGTTTGCAGAGTGGTTGACTGTCCCTTTTCATTTGAACTGCAAAATTTTGTGAATTGGAATTTTTGGGGGTATGCGACTTTGGATTTCACGTATTCGTGCTAGTTTGGATTTGCGTGAAGTCTCAGATGATCGCCGGAGCCACGAGCGGCGATGTACACGTGTACAACACTTAGGCGTATCAGTGATTTAAGGGGGAGGGCGCTGTCTCGAGTTAATCTCGAGAAGATTGAATGTTTGCTTCGGGTTTTTCTTTGAGTTTGAGTGCGTTCATCCTATGTTGTTTATCGTATAATTATGTTTAAACGAAAACTTGCTGTAAAAAAAAAGAAAGAGAAGAAGGTAAAGTCGCGTATCTGGGTGGGTTACTCGGGTGAAGGGGGCGAACAACTCGAAGTAGCGCTTGAGTTTTTGCAGGGGAGACCTCGGGTCTTTTATTTCGGAGTGTAAGATTTTATAAATTTGTTAGTAAATATAGGTTTCAGTAAAGTTTCACAGTAAAGTGACTCACTTTTCAAGATTTAAGTAAAAATCTTAATTCAAGCATTAATTGTCCTAGTAAGGTTTAATAATAGTTTAACTCGAGATTAATTATTTAAATTAACTAATTACTTTTGTTTAAGCTTAACCTTGTTTTAAAATCTTGTTAATATTTAGTAACAAATTAAGTAAATTAACAAATAATGATTAGTTAGTAATATAATTGAAAACAAATTTTAAGAAGATTTGAATGTTAATTATGTGAATGATCAATATTGATTGATTGGATGCAGAAGTAATTAAGAGTAATTACTTTGTAATTATAATTAGTAGTATATTATAAGAAATAAATGTAATTGTAATTAACCACTTAATTAATTAATGAACGATTAATAGTTAATTAATCAAGTGATTTAACTAAGAATTGAGAAATGATTAATGAAGCAATTAACAATAAATAAACAGATAATTAAATTCTATTTTGGTCGAAGAATAGTGATTAAGAAATAATTACTTAAGTAATTAAAGTTAGATAACTTGATTAAGAAAGTAATTAGTTAAATAATGATTAAGTAATTAAGCAATTAAGACATAAATATTAATTAAGAAATGATTTATTTATTAAATAATTTGAAATGGAATAAGTAATGAGTTATTAACTAATGATTAATCTAGCAGGTTTAAGAGGTTAATCCTCAAGTAATTAATTTAATTGACTTGATTAAATTGATAATTCAAGGTGATTGCTTTGAATGGTTATGTTTATAGAACATCTGGTTATGATGGTTATTCGGTGATATTTTGTGATGCTCTGTGATATGCTGTGATATATCTATAATATTTGGATATGATTCATCTGTGATAAATGTTATGTTAATTCAATTGTTGAATTTAAATTATTAAACTATTTAAGTTAATTAGACAACTCGACCTTTAAAATTGCGTTTGGATTTCGATGAGACCGGGATCGGGTATCCAATTGATATTCCAAAAACCACATCGATCCAAATTAAACGTTAGGTCATGAATTCTCAAGTGAAGATCAAGATGGTGCTTTCAGAATACAAGGGTTATCGTCGTTGACTCTGAGGGTGATTCCAAAATGAGTGTGACGAGATAATGCCTTCGGTTTCGTTCGAACCCGGAACGAACTTGTATGGATTGAATGCTTTCAGCACATCGTCAGGCGGACGATGAGCATTCTAAGAAATATGTCCTGAAAGATAATCGCAACCTCAAGCCTCATCAACCGGGAATGGCTAAAACAGGGGAGGTGCAGCATGGTTAGGTTGGTCATGCCCAAGCAGGACGAGATATACCCCTGTCTAGATGTCCCTTTATTTCGGCTGTGTGGGTGGTTGGATATGCGCACCAACTGCGGGGTTATCTTGTTCGGGACTATTCAGTAAGGAATGGTTCCGGCCTTGTGTTGCAGGGGAGTTAGGGTGGCTCCTCGGTATAGTGATCTAGACCACGTACTGTGACGGGCGGTACCCCAGTAACCCTGCCATTGTATGGGATCCAATTTCCAATAAGCGCCGTACGTTTTGATTGTGCCCAACTACGTTGAAATGTGAGATGTAAGCATTTCAGCTATTTTTGTATTTTACTTGAAAACCCTAGACACTATTATAATATCACTGGATTTCCCAGAAAATGTTTTGGTTAGCGTAAGGTAAAAACTTACCCGTATTTATTTGTGGGGAGTCTTACGTGATACCTTTGTTTTAAAAGGTTTTCAAAATTTAAACAATTTAAACCGTTTACTCATACCAGACCCATGTCTGACTCGGAGTTTATATTTTGTTTTTCATAAACTCTCGGGTACCCAATTTTTATGGGTAGCCAAGGGATTCAGGTTGGCTTTGTCAAATTCTGGAGGAGCAATGGAGCAGGAGGCTTCAACGTTGTAGATATCTATCTAGTTCCGCTGTGTTGGTTGATGTATACTGTATCTCTGATGTATATAGTGACAGTTGTATGTATGATTGTCATGTATATTGATATTATATAACTCTGATATATAAACTCTATGTAATAGATATGTGATATATTATATTTTGTTCCGTTCCGCTGTGAGATTCTGATGTTTTTGTTCTTTCTTTTCTATTCTTTTCTATTTCTATCCCTTTCTTTCTTAATGATGATGCGTCTTTCTGGTAGTTAGAAGGGCGGGTCGTCACACAACCTTTATATAGTATATACATATACATTCATATATGTGTGTTATATGATATACATAAAATGTTTAAAAATTATGTATATATGTTTTGTATATTTTTTCAAAATGTTTTATATTTTTTATGGTCTTCGTATGGAAATCTTTTATTAAAAATACATATTAAAACTGTATGAATTTTAATAAGAATAAATTTATCAAGTTTAATTCAACCATATATGTGTGTGCGGATGTGTGCGTGTGTTTATATGTACATTTGTTTAATAATGTTTAATATTAAATACACATATGTATATATGTTTATTTTATATTGAATTTGTAATGACCCGGAATTTCAGACACTTCGTATATAAATATCTGAATTATTTAAATATTTGAATCTTAGATCAAATGCCATTAAAATGATTTAATAAGTCTTTTATCCTCTTTTTAAATCATAAGTAATGATGGTAAACTTATTTTAGAAAAAAATTTACAAAAATAAATACTTTGAAAAAAATATCGATAATGTGATCGAAAATCGTTTTATCGATAAACAGTTTTTTAACCATCAAAAGTTGTTTGGATTTTTTACATACACTTATTTGCTTAGGAATTAAAGAAAATAAAATAAAGATATTTTGCATTAAAACCATAAGAATCTTCCTAAGCTTATCTACTTAGATGTGAAGAGGACAATGAGGTAAAAGGAGATATTTCAAAAATGAGCAAATAAGGAAATTCCTTAACACTTAATATGTGACGTAAAGTTGTCATAAGGGTTTTGAGGCGCTCTTGGTCCTTTACCATTGCATTCCTAAGGCTATATAAGAGAGGTACCCCCTAGGAAATAATCGCAAAAATTCCAAAGGATGAGATGAAGTAGGAGGGTTGAAAATGGTGGAAGTGCTTGAGCACTAATCCACTTATTGCTCTCTAACTTTTTCAAAAGTTAACCAAATCTTCTCTAATATCTTCTAAACTTTGGGTTTGGGCCTAAGACAAAATGGGAAGCACGATTAGAAAATAAGAAGTAGGAGGAGGTAAGAGAAAGAGGGGGAGCTTGGATGTGTCGTGAGCATGGAGGAGGGGGAAGCTGGTTTTGGTTTGGAAGTGCTAAAGGTTGAACCTTTTGGCTTGTGTTGATAGAAGGAGGTGGTTCATTGGTTCATATAGCTATGTGATTTTATTAAACATGGTTCTAAGTGAGTTATCCCATTATCTCTTAAGTATATATGTTGTGTGTGTGTGTATGTTGTGTGCAAAGTATAATAGTTAAAGTGACACTAACTAAGTAATAAATTTTGGACCCTTGTTACTTTTGAAAGCAAATGGTAGCATTATATTGTATAAACTCACTTATATTACCCTCTTAAACATGTGGCATGGCCTGGACTTTAAGTTTAAATGGTTTTTAAACTTGTATGTTAAATTGAAGTAAGTTTGAGAGTGTTTGAAGCGAGAATAGTTGTTATAAGTGCACTTCAGAATCCCTTGTTTTCTAGAATTTTTATAAATAAATGAAAAGAATTCGTGGGGATTTATTTCCATGGTTTTTAGGTACCCTAATGGTAGTACTTACTATAAAATTTCAAGTCTTAAATAATTTTTTTAAGTGGTTAAAACTAGTCGCAAAGATGGTGTTTTTCAATGTTGTTTTAACAAGGACTTTTAACAACATTAACAAATGCTGTAGTAAGCCACTTATTGTTTAAGTGTTTAAAATGCGATTTTTTGGGTAGTTTTTCATGATTTAAATGGTTTCTAAATTCTTTTATTTATAAACTATTTCTATGGAAGGTATTATAAAATGTACTTGAGTGTGGAAAAAAGAACAAAAGTTTAAATATAGTTTTAATGAGTATTTATGAATTTTGAAAGTAAAGTGCTACCAAATGTAAAACATGTTTTTAATCAAACTTCTAAGTTTATTATTTTCAAGTAATATTTTACATAGATATTTAAAACCTATTACAAGTATTTCTAAATTATAATTGTATATATAAGTTTGGACAGAGGTGATTGAGTAGGCTTAACACTAAAAGCCGACAAGTAAACTTATTTGTTTGTGAGCTTCAAGAATGAGGTGTCTAGGCAAGGCTTAGTGAAAACAGTTATTAAACTTACTTGGCTTCACTCTTGAAAGAGGAACAATATTAGTTAAAATGTCTGAAACGTGCTAATCTTGTTGGTTACTTGTTTAAAAAGATAATTAACTTTGCTTAACGCTAAAATCCCACGAAGTAGGTTTATCTATTTCTGGGATTAAAGATTGGTGTCGAGTAAGGTCAAAGCAATAGACCTCTAACCTACTGGGATTCTCTATTAAAGAGGAATAGTTAAGTTGGGAATGTCGGGAATGAGTTAAGTATATGAACATTGATTTGTATAAGCAATTGTGTTAACTAGATAGTTGATTAGTCGATTATCTAACTTAACCTATTTTTAAACATGGATCTTTAAAAATAATGTTTAAAGATAAGCATAAGTGAAATAGTTTTGCATCTATTAAGACAATGTTTTAATAACATTCATCTTCAACTCTTTTTGATTATACTAATGAATGTAAATAGATCTTCAAAAGAATGTTTTAAAGATAAGCGTAAATGAAATGGTTTTGGATCTGTAGTGACAATATTTAAATAACATTAGTCTTAAACCTATTTGAATGGATTTGTGAAAGTTCTTAGATCATTAAAATGGATATTTTAAAGTATAGGAAAAGCAAAGTTTTAAAGTAATAAATACCATTAATGACTTGTGAATATACTTATTGTGACAACTCGGATTTTTAAACGGTTAATTTGAGATATTTGAATGAGTTTAAGTAATTAATTTGGATTATGAATTGGTTTTGAATATGGAAAACTTGGATTTATCTATTCAGAATAATATAATTATTCAATTCAATAATTGAAGATTGAGTAAAATATTTAATCTTGAGTTTCAAGCTTGTTAAAAATATTTTAAAGGCTTGTAAAATTTATATTGAGGATACTGAAGAGAATAGAAGTGTTGAAATCAAATTTAAAAATGATTTGTTAAGTTTTGAAATTATATAGTTTAAATTGATATTTTAAAATAGCCTTCTGAGGCACAGTCTCGAAATTCGACGAAACTAGTTCCATTGGATCCATAATAGTGTATTATTATCGTATTTCAAATTTCATAGTGATCGGAGTTGTTGTGTGAGCGTACGATATATAAACGCGCTGAAATTTATATCGAAAATTTAACATAATAGCTGGGTTCAAGAAGCTATCTTCACCATACGATTGAATTAGCACTTGAAACCTTTTCCATTGCGTTCGGAATAGGGGTATAACATTATGAACGCCTAGCGACACGCCTCAATACGATGTCAAGATTTTAAGATTTGAATTGAAGACGGTTTAAATTTAAATTTGAAATTTAAATATAACATATATGTTTTGTTTGACAGGTCAAATTTTTCCCATTAACTTTTTCTTCCCATCAGTTGAAATTCTTTCACCGTCAAAACTTTTCTCTCAATAGCTTTTCCTTTATTTCAAATCACTGCAACCTTCTACTCTACGCCAACGTTTTTCTTGTCTTCCCGTATACTCCTTTTTCTTCAAACAGGAAGCAAACGCTCCTCTCTTTTCAACGAAAGCCCCTTCTTATTTTAAAAAAAAATCAAGAAAACTCGTTTTATTAAAAAAATGATGATGAACTCATCAAAATTGAATCTATGAAATCAATTCAAATCAGAGTAGGACGAAGACAATCTCGAGCGGTCCTCAATTTCAATTCGAAATTGAATCTATTCGTGCGAGTTCGATTTGGGGCGGCGCCTGCGAGATGAGCTCGAGCGCATGATGTTGGCGAGCTTGGTCTTGCGTTTTTGTTGAGGTGGAGTTTTGTCTTTGCGTTGTCGTGGAGGTGGGGATCGTCGGCAGGACTTCGTTGTTAGATAGCTTGGTGGTCGCGACTCTATCAAGTCGCGAGTCTGGGTGGAGCGAGTGCCGCGTAGGTGACGCGAGGCTAATGGGGGAGGGTGGCTTGGCTGTAGAGTTCGTCGAAGTCGAGTTGTTGGAGTTTGGATCTGCGATGGTTGAAGTTGCAGTATTTGGATTCGTCGATGTCAGCTGTTCCTCGGTGACAGTGGATATTGCAGACATGGGAGAGACGATGTTAGGTATGAGGTATTTTAGCATTTATTTTGAATATTGATTCATCAGGAAGTTTACAGTAAGGTTTAGTCATATTTTAGTTTGAGGTCTATAAACGTATGTATAGGTTAGAAAATATAATAACAGCAAGGTAAATTACCGTTGATATTTATTTAAATATTTGTACACAGAGAATTTTATTTACAGGAAGATCTATGCACAAATAGTAACCGTTCGATTATTTCAAAGTGTAGGTATATATTTGAACTTACCGGTTTATATTTAAAATAAAGAATTATGTGATTAAACCGTCAACTAACTTGTTCAATTATTTTAGGTACTAAAAATAATCTATTAAAGGAAAATTAATTCAAACTAAAATTATTAGTTAAAATAGAATCATTGGTTAATTAAATTTATAAAATGGAAATAAATTGTTCAAGTTATTTCGAAGTGTTAATAAATCATATGATTGTTATACAAGGTCAAAATCTGATAGAAGCAAGCCGGGTTTGGTTGGATTGCAAAACAAGAATCAATGGTGAGTAAATCTCACTCATCTGGTTTAATTTAAATTTAAATGGTTAAATTTAAATAATTGGTTGAATGGTTGAATTGATTTGATGTTCTATATTATAGTATATAATATATCTTGGAATGATTGTTTTCTTGCATTACATAGCGGATGAGACCCTATGCGCCGCATAATAGCGGATGATATTATATTTAATCCCATATACCGCGATATTCCACCTCGAAGTGGAATTGGTATTGTGCTAACATCTGTGAATGCAGGGAAACAGGTTGGAGGGATCCAACAGGATTCCTCAACATTTATTTAAATTATTTAGTATTCTCTGTTGTGATTATTTGATATTCTATGATGAATTATATTAGAATATTGAATGCTATGGTTTGCTTGCATATATTCGGTACACTGAGTTATTAAAATATATAAATTGGATTTTTGAAAAAGAGTGAATTTTTAAGTAAAATAATTATAGAAATTTTTTATAAATTTAAGAATGAATTGGAAAATAAATAAAGTGATTTTAAAATTCTAATAAATAAATTCCGAGTATGGAAAAGGGGAATTTTGAACAAATAGAGAAATAATGAATTTTTAAAACTTAAGTGACCTTATTTATGGAATAAAGAATTATTTTAAAATTCAAGGTTTAAATTTATTTAAAGGATAACAAAGGAATTTTTGGAAATCTAAAGTTGGTATTTTTTAGTTAAAAAGGTTTTAAATCATAAGTAAGAAATAAAAATTTGAAGTTAATGGGGTTTTGGAACAAACTGAGTAAGCGAAGAAATTTATTTCAAAATGAAGTAAATCGGGAATAAATTTGGAAGTTGTTCTAAGTGTTTTGGAATTGAAATTTTAAAGGAAGTTGAGTATGTAAAACTTATAAACTAGGTTTATAAAAGCAAAGTAATATATCAGTGGATATTTGGAAGAATAAATTCACGATGGGAATTTATTAAGGAATGGGTAAATTGTTTAAAAATAAATAGTGATTTATTTTTTTAAGAATGTGAAGAGAAGTATATTTCCCTGGATAGCCAAGTACGTTTTCAAAATAAATTTTTAAATTAATGTTGTTTTAAAAAGCATGTTTTGGAAAATTTATTATTGCTAAATGTTTAAATTCTAAAGTAAGTATTTTTCAAAACCTATTATTGTAGTAATTATTTAAGGGCGACTTAGTATTTTGTTCTAAATGAGAAAATCTAGTTTTATATTTTATAAAGTAACCTTGTTTTAAATATTCTTAAAGTATTATTTTTAATTAAGTATTAAAGTAGTTTTTCTAAATTTAAATGTTAAAGCATATTTTACAATGAAGTGTTTTTAAATTATTTTAAAAATCTAAATTTTTGTGCTTGGTGATTTCAGTGGAAATAGAAAATACTTGGGAAATTTTTTCTGTAAGAGGAAGATAGTTTGAAACTGTTTTCAAAAGGGTTGAAATGGAAATATCCTGCAAAGATATTTTGAGATAGGGAAATTATTTATTGTTGGATGGTTGTTTTGTGAATGTTAATTGATAGTTAAATAACCGACTATCAATATTGGCCAAATGCGCTGATTGTTTTGAAGAGACTAGGACCGGGATTACTTTCTCGAAAACCACTTCGATTCGGTTTGTACGTTTTCGTGGAAAAATGAGTTTGGAGTCGAAGATAGCAATGAAGTGCAAGGGCTAGTCGCTACTAATCCTGAGGATTATTCGAAAATGGATGTAGTAGGAATAGTGCCTTCGGTTCCGTTCGAACCCAAGACAGACTTGTATGGATGAATGCTTTCAGAACATCGTCAGGTGGACGATGAGCATTCTAAGTGAAACGATCTAAGTGGTAACGCTTAGCCTCAAGCCTCATCAACCAGGAATGACTGAAAATCAAGGGTTATGCAGCAAGGCTAGGTGGGTAGCACCCACTTCAGGGTGAGGCCATCCCTGTCTAGATGTCCCTTTTATTTCGGCTTAGTGGTGCAGTTGCTGATCCCAACCATGGGGTGATCTTACTCGGGATTATCCAGTAAGGGGTAGTCCCAGTCTTGTGTTGCAGGGGGTCGGGAGTGGTCCTCGGTACTTTGATCTAGACCACGTACTGTGACAGGTGGTATCCCGGTGCCTAGTCATTAATTGGAAATCCATTTTCCCTACGCGCCTTTTACGAGTTTTGTTTTGTATTACCCACTCTGTGGCTAGTAGCTGGAATTTAATAATGTAACAATTTCGGCTATTTTAATAAGCATTTGTATATAGACCCTATTATAATATCAGAGGATTTTAATAAAAAGTGTTTTAGCTATCGTAAGGTAAAAACCCGACACGTTTATTTGTGGCGTGGTCTTACGAGATGCTTTTGTTTTCAAAAGGATTTTGAAACTTTAGTAATCAATTTGAGTGTGATTTCTCACGCTGGCATTCCAGACTGACTCGGGTGTTATTTAACTATAATGCTCGGGTCAGATCGAGTATTATAGGATACAGGATATGATGCTGTGAAGCTCAGGAGACGAGCCGGATGGCGATACGTACTTTTGTATTGATTATTATTCCATTGTGTATCAAGTTGTATGTTATTGATGTGGAACTCTGATGATGTACTCTGATGATGTATGTATAAATAGATATAGTATTCGTTTTTGGTGTAAAGATCTATGATTACCTATTTTATTTTATTCCGCTGCGATGGTAAGATTCTGTTGTTGTTTTCTATTTTCTCTTCTTCTACCTCTTCTTCTTTAACCCAAATGGTTCGTATTTCTGTTCAACTTGAGTTGATTGATGTAGAATAGTGTTGACTCAAGGGGTGCGGATTTGCGGGTCGTTACAGTTGGTATAAGAGCTTAGGTTGGTGATAACCTTGGCTTTGTTGGGGATTACTCATTAAATAGAGTCCGTAGTACTCTAGAATGAGCTTGAGTGTATTAATAGATATGAGCGCGTATTTGTTATTGAATATAAAATTGTTTTCATATTGTGTTGATTTATCGGTTGATTGTTTATGGATTCTGGTCGATGTGTGGGACCCATGTCATCGATATGGATTTCTAAACTCTTAAACAAGATAAACAAGCACAGTATTGTATTAAATAGGTTAAATGAAATGATTTTACCTAAAATTATTTTTGTATATAAAAGAAATGATTTTTCGAAATTGTTATAGTTATATATGGATGTTTGGTTGTTGGTGATGATAATATTAAATTATTATCATTAATGTGTAAAAAATTGAATAAGAAACAGAAATAATAACCAAAGATGAAGGAATAAATTAATAAAACAAATGGGATTTGTAAATGCGAATTAAAATTGTGATTTATAATTTTGAAATAGAATTCTAGAGAAGTATTGAAAATGTTTCTGAAAGAATTTGGGATTTGGAATTTGGAAATTTAGATTCCTTTGAATTTGAAAATAATTCTCAAAAAGTTGGGAAGATAATATATATTGAGAAATATTTTTGAATCGGATTTGAAATCTAGAGAGATTTGAAATTTAAAAATATTTGAAGGGTTTTAAAAGAGATAAAAGCATTGAACTCTTTACGGTCGCTGGAAAATAATTCCGATGATGATCGCGACATCATCGGTGTTCATTTTCGAGTTTCCAAAAGAGTGATTGCTATCGGGATGTTTTGGATTAATTTTTGTTGGAGAAATTTGGTTTTATTTTGAAAATGCAAAGGAATCGTTTGGTTAGATACATATGTTTTCAAAATTGAATGTTGAACATTTTAGTAATGAGTTCAAACATGTAAAAAAAAAATTTAGTCAAGTTGGACTAAATAAACAAAGTTTTAAGATTAAAATTAATAAGTAACTGATTAATTAATATGGTATGCAAATGAAATGAAATTGGATATTGGATAATGTTTGATTTAAAATTGTGTAAAATAAGGAGCAGAATTAGTTCAAATAGACTAAAAATAATTAATGTTTGGAAATAAAATTTATTGGTTGAAAATGAATTTGAGAATGAACAAATGAATTTATAATTGTAAGTAAATGAACTGAAATTAGATGTTGGAATGATATTAAAATGGAATTAAGTCCTTACTTAGCAAAACTCAAAGGAATGGTATGTAGCAAGATTTAACTGGAGTTAAGCTAAAAAAAATTGAATTGAAATGAATTTAGTTGAGTTATAAAAAATATTGAATGTAATAAAATTCTTATTTAAATAAATAAATGTAAACCAAGTAAGTATTGAATTGGATTAAAATAGATTTGGTGTGAGTTGTAAACAAATCCAATTCAAGCATAAATTGAATGACCTTATTATTAATAAATTCAATAATGAATTGTTAATGTAAATTAAAATTTAAAAATGGATAAAAGAATAAACTAATCGAATAAATTAGTAAAATGGTTGGGATTTGATCAAAGGAAAAATCAAATCAAGGATTTAAAATGGAAGTTGGTGGAACAAAATAAACTTAAGTTATTGGGTGGAATAGTTTGAAGAAAATAAATAACGTAAGTAAATTGTGAGGTGGTTATTTAATATATTGGTTGTCGAGTTTAATAAGGAATGAAAGAAGATGCAATGAGAGATTGTAAATAAATTAAAATGGGATGGAATCAAGCGTAAATTGAGTTGGAATCAATTTAAATGGTTATAAAGCTTAAGTAATTATTTATTCACATTAATATTGTCGAATTTCATTAGAAAATGGATCGTTTGATGTAAATGAGATTAGAAAAAATTCTATGAGTTATTAGAAGTGAAATAGGATGATTTTGAAATCAATTGGAATGAATATAAGTTGTCTTGTTTAAAATGAATTAAATATAAGCGTATAAGTTGTAAATCATTTAAACTGAATGGAATGGTTTGGAAATTGGTTGTAAGCAATTGTAATAAGTGTCGGAACCTTATATGTGCTTATGGAAATTATATAACATGCGTTATATGTGAAATTTATGTGTTTGCTATTGAAAGTAAGAGAAATGTTAATAAATTTGCATATATTTAGTATTTATATGTTTGAATTGAGTAAGTACAGGTACCGGGAAGCCGTTTGGCTGGATTTGATCGTGCAAATTGCTAAAATAATAAGCCGCTTACTTAAAAATGCAAAATAAAGGTACGCCTATGCAAAAAAATAAGAAATACGAACTGTTTTTGTTTTTCCGACCGTGTGAGTCGATGTATATATATATTTATATCTCTTGTCAAATTGCAAAAGCTCCTCCGTACAAAGGAGACTGCCAAAATTTTACGAAAATTTTGGGAGTTAGAAAATTATTTGAAAATTTTTAGGAATTATTTTTGTTATGACAAATGATTTCAAATTGGAAATTGAAATAAATTAGGGAGTAAAAACTACTTTAAAATAATAATATGAATCAGTATAAATGGAAGATAAAATTCAATATTCTGAATTGAAGATAAATTAAATTCATATGGAAATGGGAGAACCAATTCGAATATAAGTAGATATTGACTAAAGTAGTGAAGTGAAAATAAATAAAGAAACATATAAAATTCTTATACTAAACTTAAGAAAGGAATGGTGAATTCTTGATTGGAAATTGAAATTACAAATATATTCTAAGTTAATATTTGGATGAATATATATTGTCATTTAGTAAGGAAGTCAATAAAATGTTTTGAATATTGTGATTGGATATTATTACTAAGTAGGATATGCAGGTAATATAAAGGGAAATGAAATTTGGTTTTGATTTCAGAAGATAAATGTGACGCGCCACCTCTATACCCACGCTAGCCAAGAACACTACGAAGTAATGCTGTCAACTAGCACGGAGAATAAGGCTGTTGAGGAGCAACCATCCGTGTAATTGCTTTGTGCGAGCATCGATATGTCAGATAGTATAACATGAAATTCTTTTTAAGTGGAAATCCGACATGCCGACACAAACTCAAAGATATCACACGGTGGCTATAATATCTTCGGAAACAAATATAGAAATAAACATAACATAAATCAGTCACAGACAATTCATATCACAAAGGCGGAAATAGATATGAATATTACACTAGGAAGTGTACATCAGAGTAGTGGTCTAAAAAGATCCACAATATCACAAAAGAATAGTTACATGAACTACACAAAAGAATAAGTATACATTATGGAGTCTATATCTCGAATGTATACACCAAAATAAACTACTAATCTAAGTAGTAAGCCAAAAGTCAGAGAAATCAATCCCAAGAGAGAAGTCAAGCAGAAGCACCTGTAACATCTCGGTCTGACCCGAGTATTATTCAATAAGAAAATAATAAACGGATCAGTCTAACTATAAATATCAGATGAAACGATATTGAGTAAGAGATATGACTAAACACATAATAATCACAATGCCAAGCCGTGATATATATATATATATATATATATATATATATATATATATATATAAGTAATTTAAAATCAACAAGAGATTAATCAATATCACAAATTCTACACAAGAATCAAAGAAAATGTCATACACCTTATTTCGTTCACCAAACCACAAATATTGACGATAATATCAATGTCAATCACAAAAGTTAATGACACACAAATTCCAGAATTCAATACACGAAATCCCGAAACCACAAAAGTCAATGACGCACAAATTCACCAATGCACAAATATCGATAAGGCTTATTGTAACGACCCGTATTTTTACGGATCGAAAGATCGTAAAACTGTCGACATTAAGTCGTTGATGTTGTTAAGTCGTTTAGAGTATGAGTCGACCAAAGCTTAAGTCATTCGGAGTTGAGTCGTGTAGTGCTTAGGTCGGTGGAGCGACTTATAGAATTAGCGACCTATAGGAGTTGGAGCGACCTAAGGCATTGACCGACTCATAGGTTTAGGCGACTTAAGAGGTTAGGTCGAATGGG
Source organism: Allium cepa (assembly GCA_030765085.1). Taxonomy (NCBI): domain Eukaryota; kingdom Viridiplantae; phylum Streptophyta; class Magnoliopsida; order Asparagales; family Amaryllidaceae; genus Allium; species Allium cepa. The sequence goes on along the minus strand of CM060929.1, from coordinate 381,256,963 downwards.
TGTTAGGTCGTGTGGAAGATAGATCGGGTGGAAGTTAGGTCGTTTGAGCGACCTAAGGTAGAAAGCGACTTAAGGGGTCAGCGACTTAAGTATTAACGAGTTAGAGCGGCTTAAGAATATAGAACGAGTTAACAACCTAGTAGTGAGCGACCTAAGAGTGTGTGTGTTAGGTCGTGAGCGACCTATACCAGGTTGCTACATGTTAGGCCGCGTGCATGTTTTAGGTCGAATGGGTGTTAACTCGTTGGGTCGTAGGTGTCGATTGGTTGTTAGGTCGGCACTAGAGCTTAGTAGTTAGGTCGCAGGAAGGTATTAGTGTTAGGTCGTCCATGTTGTTAGGTCGCGTAGCTGTGTTGAGGGATAGGTCGTAACTCGCGTACGAGTTAGGTCGCGCGTGTTTTAGGGCCGTTGTATCTGTTAGGTCGTGTGACCCTGTGTAGCGTTAAGTCGCACGAGTGTTAGGGTGGCCATGTCGCTAAGTCGCGAACGACTTAAGAGTTAGGTCGTGGACGACCTAAGGGGGCGGCGACCTAAGGATTTCCAGCCTATAAATAGAGGGGTTTGGTTCACTTTTTGGCACCGGATTTTGAAGCGACGAAGTGCTGCCATTTTGAGAGCTCGACTACAACACTTCTTCACTTCTTTTCTCCACTCTAATCTAGTGCTTACATCCATCCAAGATTGAAGATCAAGGTTGAAGATCCAAGATCCAAAGTTGAAGATCTTCATCCAACAAAAGGGAGATTTCATCGATTGAAGCGAGATTTTGCCGGATCAAGCTTAGTTCTTCGCTGTCCAGATCTGAAGTTGTTATCTTTTGAGGTGTTTAGGTGCTTTGGTGAGTGGTGGTTATCTCTCACACGGACCCAAAGGAGTATATTGGATCAGTGGTTTGTTTATGTGTTAAAGATAGTGATTTCGTGCATTTTCTTAAGTCTGCATGTAGATCTATGGTTAATGATGATTCAACACCTATTTTACTATATGTTCACTTATGCAAGTTCATTCATCAAGTTGTAGAGATATTGTTCATAATTCATGCTTGATAGAATGCATGTTAGATTTGGACTCTTTATTTACGAAATTGCCATTATTGTTGTAATTGTTTATTTAGATCTCGTTTGAATAATTGATTACTTGGATTAATGTTTGATTTGATGGATTAGTTGATTGATAACTTGATTTGGACAAGTTGGTCGAAAATGATTCAAAAGCTAAGTGGAAAGGCTCTTGAATGGTGAAAGCTGCTTATGGCATATGAAGCGAGTGATGAAGCTCATATGGATAGATTCGATGATGATGGACTTTGCTATGATTAGAGGAAGCAAAGCATGATGATGATGATGATGATGGACTTTGCTATGATGCGATGGAGCAAAGCATGATGTGAGAGCTTGGTTTAATCCAGACGGGATCATCCCAAGCATGTTGATAACTCGATGATGCGGTTCGAGTTGGTTGATAATGGTGGGATCGAGAGGCGCTTGAGCTAGTATGAGAATATTCATCGAGGAGGATGACTAGGAGGCTTGGATCTTATCGTTATTGAAGGTTCTAGCATGCTCAAAGCAAGAGTACGTTGGGACGGGTCACGACGACGTCTCAGACACGGGTCACGATGACGTGTTAGTACTCTGGGCAGATTCGATAGTCCTAGGCATGGGTCACGAGGACGTGTGGAGTTATGTCTAGAACCGGGGTTGCCATTAGCCCTTGACGGACGGCTGAAAGAAGGTGCCGGTCATTCAATTAACGGTGATATCGAGGCAATGATAACAGTGATAGCCAGAGTCATGGATGTTTGGTTGCACCATCATTCGATCTCAAGAGCGATGCTTTCTGGGTGCTTATCTGATCTTGGTTTAGGCCTTGAGGGTTTGTACTTGGAAAACATCGACCTTGACTCGAGTGATAATTACTTTACTTTAAATGTTTGCTTTGTTATGCTTGTTTCTGCTTGGTGTGTCTAGGGGCTATCACTGTAGAATGAGGTGGAGTGGGATGGTTGAGTTCCTATTCCTTTTACCCTTTATGCTCTTTTGGTATGTTTGATAGTTGATTTACTGCTCACTAAGACTGTTGTCTGACTCAAGGTTTTATGTTCAACTCTTATTACCTTGGGCTGTTCATCCATGTTGGGATGGGCAGACTAGGTAGCAGGTGACAGGTGTTGTTCTTGGCTACCAACGCTATTGATGACGGAGACGAGCTGGAGGCTTTTGCATATTGTTTTCTTACTATATGTACTGGATGTTCCGCTGTTTTTTTGATACTCTGAGTGTTATGTAGTGAGGCTTGATGTATTGACTATTCAGATGATTGTATAAAACTATTATGAGTTTATATGATGAGACTTCTGTTCTATAGAGCTTCACTATGTATACTTTCTATTGTATTTTATCCATGCGCTGTGAGTAATACGATAGAGTCTGCTGTTTTATCTTACCCTGACTATTGTCCATGGCTGCCTGGCACACCTTTCAGCGCACCATTCTCTTGTTTTAGTGCGGGTGTCATGGGCGGTCGTCACACTTATCAATAGAAATCACGAAAATTGTTGAAGCACAAATTCTAGAAATCATCTCAAGAAATCCAGAAATCACAAAGGGGGGAGGCCTATCACAAACGGGAGCATAAAGCCCACCAACACGTGTATCACAAACGGAACGCTAATTCCATGGTTGCTAACCATCACAAATTGAGCCGAAGCTCCACAAACGGCCCGAAGACCATGGGTTGCTACCCCACCAAATTGAGTCGAAACACCACAAAACGGGGTTTAGTCTCCCTCGCAGACAAAGAGACATCGCACATTGCTAGTCTAAATCACAAAGATGATCGTCATGATCAACTAGAAGTGTCGATTACAGTAAGCTAGTAAATATATGAGCTTAGCATCATGTCCCATAACCACTAGCTTAACTTAAATATTTACGAACAAATTGTAGATCTCCACTAGAAAATTGTCACAAGAGTTTCAATCGAACAAGTCCAAGAATTAACCAACAAAGTGAACGCAAGCGTTTCATACCACTTGTTTTACTAAGTCGTTTAATTAGATTTCTCATACGAGTGAGGTAAAGGTTTGCATATACTAATAGATTGAAAAACGGTTTTATAAACGAACTTGGTATTAAAATAGTATTGAAATCGTTTGAGGAAAGAGTTTTGATATTTACTACTAGAATAGAAAACCTTTATATTTTTAAAGTGACAAATCACAAAGAAGATTGTAAGAACAATCAATCACTAAAATTCACATACGAAGACGTGAATAAAATCCAAAGAAATCGATAAAGGATCCATCGAAATGGATATTCAAAAATCCCTAAAAAGAGTCATCAAAGTCATAATAGATGATAACAACAACTAGGAAACAACACGAATCGATCAAAGTTGGAAATTCACGCGACTAGGCGAAAATAGGCAAAATGCATCAGGTCGGTCGGCCGGCTACAGAGCTCGGTCGACCGAACCCTGTTTTGAAAACTTCTCGGGCATCAGGTCGGTCGACCGAACCAGGGGGGTCGGTCAGCCGAACCAGAAATAGAGAAGTGCAACTGCACTTTTACTAGCAGGTCGGCCGACCGGACCAGGGGGGTCGGTCGGCCGAACCTGATGCTCTGCAAATTGATGCCCATAAATTGATATGCAACCACCACCAATTCGCAACCGAACGAGCACGGACGCTAGGGAATCATGCCAAACGGCTACCCGGCACTATTGGCTCCTCAATGCATCACCAAAAACACATTTGAACCTCAAAGCTATGATTTTTAAGGATTTGGCTTTCAAACACTAAAATTGGAATATTCTCAAAAGCAATCCAAATCAAAAGCAATTGCACAAGAATAAGTGTTAGGAATTCATACCAACAATCGAAGATAATTCATAGACTTAGATGTGAGATTAAAATCTCACCTTTTCACAAAATCAAATAAGAAGAAGCTTGAAAGCAAATGGAGAATCAACCTCTCTTCAACACAACCCAAATGAGCTTGAATCTATGCGCAAAACAAGATCATTCCCAAAATTAGGTTTAGGAATTTCTGAAATTGGTAAGAGAATAAGTTGGAGAAGAAGAAGAGAATGCTTACCAATGGGTTCTCTTGAATTTGGAGCTAGGAATTTGAAGTTGCAAAAGGAACTAGGGTTTTGGAGTTTTAATTTCCAATCTCTCCCACCATTAATACTTTAAAAACTGAAAAGAGAAGAGAATGAGGGTGAATGGGGAAGAGTGGCTCAGATTTGAGCATAAGTTAAACATAGGGCTGAGCCCAAACCCAAACCCAAAGTGAAAAGTAGCAAAAATCAACTTTCTCCAAACATATCGAAGCTTATACTCAAAAAGGTCGCAAATGGCATTTTAAACTCAATGGGAGTGGTCCCGAGTCCTAATTCGACCATATGCAAAAAGTAGCTTTTCGGACTAAAATCCGACTAACGATAAAATATTTAAATATAAAATCGATAAATATGCGGGTTGTTACAGACTCCCCTCCTTAAAGAAATTGCGTCCTCGCAATATTTAAGAAGAGAACATAAAGTAACAACCGTAAAAGCATATTCAACACAAAAGAAATTTGAAATAAAAGGTTCACCTTAAAGAGCACGGGAAAGCAAGTCCGGATGTGATCGCTCGATGAATTCCCTAGACTCCCAAGAACAATCCTTAGGATTTGAAGACCATTGAACTTTAACAAGCGGAACATCTTTATTTCGAAGTCGTTTGACTTCCGAAGCAATGATACGAATAGGATGTTGCTCATAAGTTAAATTAGGCGAAACTTCAATCTCTTCCACAACACCGGGCTCAAGAATAGAATCGGAACCTCGAAGACATTTCCGAAGTTGAGAAACGTGAAACACGTCATGGATAGCAGATAATTGAGCCGGTAATAAAAGGCGATAAGCCATGGAGCCAATACGTTCGGTGATAGGAAATGGCCCAATATATCGAGGCGCTAGTTTTCCCGATCGACTGAATCGCACAACACCCTTCATAGGCGAAACACGAACAAACACGAGATCTCCCTCAGAAAATTCTAATTTCCTTCTCCGGTTATCGGCATAGGATTTTTGTCTACTCTGGGCTTCTTTCATCCTATGACGAATAAGGTCAATCTTTTCTGTGGAATCACGAATAAAATCTGGACCTAAAACCAGCCTCTCACCGATCTCAAGCCAACAAGAAGGAGATCGGCATGGCCTTCCGTAGAGTGCCTCAAAAGGTGCCATACCAATACTAGATTGGAAGCTATTATTATAGGAAAATTCAACAAGTGAAATGTGATCTTCCCAACTTCCACCAAAATCAAGGACACAAGCACGAAGAAGATCTTCAAGAGTTTGATTCACACGCTCGGTTTGTCTATCGGACTGAGGATGATAAGCGGTGCTAAAATTAAGCTTCGTTCCCAAAGCTTTTTGAAGACTCTTCCAAAATCCACTAGTAAACAATGGATCACGATCACTAACAATAGAAGTAGGGACTCCATGCAATTTAACCATCTCTTTGATAAAGAGCTTGGCCAAAAAAGGAACGGTTCGGTTAGACCAAACGGGAATAAAATGGGCGGATTTAGTAAGTCTATCAACGATCACCCATAAGCTATCATGACCCGAACGAGAACGGGGAAGGCCATCTATAAAATCCATGGAAATTTGGTCCCACTTCCAAATTGGAATTTCTAAAGGTTGCAATAACCCACCGGGCCTTTGATGTTCGGCCTTAACGAGTTGGCAAGTCATGCAACACTTAACAAAGTTAGCAATATCGAATTTCATTCCCTCCCAATAATATAGTCGCTTCATATCCGCGTACATTTTACTACTACCGGGATGAATGGTAAATTTAGAACGATGTGAATCTTCTAAAATATCTTTACGAAGATCACTAATATTTGGCACGATAAGTCTACCAAATCTTCGAATGCCGCCACGAGAATCGATATCAAAGTCTTTCAAACCTTCAATATCAATTTTATCCCTAATATTTTGGCCAAGAAGAGCCATTTCGGGATCTAGCCTTTAAGCTTCAAGAATGCGGTCTAAAAGAGAAGGATGAGCCTCAAGGCTACATAAAACAAATGATGAGCATAAATCGGATACGCGGTCTCGAATCTCACAAGTGGATATGATCTCGAGATCGTTCCATTCGGATATCATCATAGAAACAACAGCTTGTTGTTTACGGCTAAGAGCATCGGTGACACGATTACCCTTACCGGGTGTATAAAGAATATCAAGATCATAAGGCGCAAGGAACTCGAGCCAACGCTGTTGACATAAATTAAGTTCCTTTTGAGAGAATAAATACTTCAAGGACTTATGATCGGTATAAAGAACAAATTTCTCTCCTAAAAGATAATGACGCCAAATACGAAGGGCGAAAACAATAGCCGCGAGCTCTAAGTCATGAGTGGCATATCTAGTCTCAGTAGGCTTCAATTGCCTAGAAGTATAAGCAATAACACGTTCTCTTTGCATAAGAACGCCACCCAAACCAACGTGACTAGCATCGGTATAAACAACGAAATCTTGATTCCCCTCGGGAATAACAAGAATAGGAGCATCAGAAAGGAGTTCTTTTAATTTTTGAAAAGAAGCTTCACATTTTTCCGACCAAATGTATTTAACACCTTTCTTCGTCAAGCTAGTGAGAGGCACGACAATCTTAGAAAAGTCTTTGATAAAACGACGGTAATAGCCCACCAATCCGAGAAAACTACGAATCTCTGTCACACTCTCCGGTCTTGTAACGACCCAGAATTTTTATTAATTAAAATATGAATATTTAATTTATTTTAAATATTATTAAGTGAATTTATAAGTCGAATAAATTTTCATTTGAATTATTGGATTTAATTGGATAATTAAATCGATAATTTAATACGTTAAATTATGGAAATAATTGAAAATATAGTTAAATATGATTGTAAATGATTTGTAAAATTTTATTTTATCATATGGGAGTTAGAATGATATTTTAGAACTTTTAAAATCGAATTAAAAGTTTATTTGTGAAAATTGAATATTTTAATATTTAATAATCGACTGTAAAATAGCCAATTTTTGACCAGTCTCAGAATTAAACGTCACTAGTTCCATTGGATCCGTAATAGTTAGTTATTACCAGATTTCAAATTTCGTGTCAATCGGAGTTATCGTTTGAGCGTGGCAGCTCGAAACGCATCGATTTATTTTTAATTTTAATTTGACGAGTGAAAATAGCCATTTTTCAAAAAGTCTCGGATTTCGACGAAACCAGTTTCATCGAATCCGTAATGTGATATTATTGCAAGGTTTCAAATTTCAAGTCAATTGGATTTACCGTTTGTCCGGTACAAATTAAAACGCCTAGAAATCGACTTAAATCGGTTTAATTCAAATTGAGCGTTTACAGCCATAACTCGCACATACTTCCGAATTAGCTTCCGAAACCTGTTCCATTGTGTCCGGAACGTGGGGTAAACCCTAGAAACGCTGGTTACGGCGCGTAAATCGGAGTTCGGAATTTCCGGGATGAATAGTGTTCGAATTTTCTTTATAAATAGCCCCTACCCCTTCACAAAAATAAAAAAAAATATACAAAAACCCTAACTATATACTGCAGCCGGCCCTAACCAATGTATGGCCAGAATTTTCTCAACTTCATCCCTCGATTCCTCCAAATCCATCAAGAATTAGCAAGAATGTTCAACTACAAAGTGGTAGAGCACGACGAGAGCTTGGAGATCAACGGTGGAGATCGTGTTTAGTGTCGTGTGGAGTGAGCTACAGGGGGCCGTTCTCTACAGCTGTGCACGCATCTCGAGGGTAGAGGGGGAGGCCGAGCCTTATGCCCTTCAGGTCGAACATGGTGGAGAGGTAGGGCTTCGACATGGTGGGGTTGTGATCGAGTATAGGCGAGTGATCGAGGCGTAAATTAGAACCCTAATTTCTACTTGATGGGTTCAAGTTGCGGCCATCTACCTGTAGATGTGAACGTGGGGGAAGAAAAGGGATGGAGGGCTGTGATTTGCTTGGAGATGGATCCTAAGGCCAATAATTGATGAAGGTTTAAAATAGTTTATTTAGTTGTAAATTATGAATATAAATCGTGTACAAACTTATAAAAATCATAACTTTTTCATACGAGGTCGAAAACGCGCGAAACCAGTTGCGTTGGAATCGTATGGACGAGCACTACGCGATGGAGTTGGTTTGGAGTCGTTTGGAGTTAGTGAGAATTTTGGGTAAAATTAAACGTCCGTTTAATTTTATCGAAATAAATCGCTAAAACGGAAATAAAATCAAGGTGAGAACTTCTCACTCAATCGAATCAGTTTCGATTTTATTTTAAATAGTTAGATTTACAATATTTGAATGCATGTTTGAATGTTGATTGATATCTATTGATTGTTAAAATAGACATTATACGCCGTTAGTAAGCGAATGTTATTTATTAAAAACATATACCGCGAATATTTCATAAACAGTGAAATTGGTATTATATATAATATCAATATATATATATTGGCATATGTATATATTGCAGTTGTTGATTTCCCGCATTTTTTGTTTAGCGGATGAGACCCTATTACGCCGTTATTAAGCGGATAATATTTAATAAGAACATATACCGCGATAATTTCGTACTGGAGCGAAATTGGTATTGTGCTAATGTTTTTGGATGCAGGAAAACAGGTTGGAGGGATCCAACTGGATTCCTCAACAGTTTTTATTTGATTTCAGATATTTTGATATTTGATAGATTTTCATATTGATATATGATATCGTTGTTGTCGTGATTGACTATTTGGTGTGTAGCATCATTGGACCAAATTTGGAATTTTAAAATGATTTCAAAGTGATTTTTGAAAATATACTTTATTTTTAGAATTGATCCATTTTAAATAATTAAACGATATAATTTTTAATGTTATAAAAAATTATGATTTTTATGAAATATAGCTAAAAGCTGATTTTAGAGAAATATGGATTAATGATTTTATAAAATAGTTTAGATTGGATTTTTAAATATATTATAAAAGTTTAAATATAGGATTTATAAAATTTGATTATTTTATAAATCGAAGTGATGAAATTTTAAAGGAATTTAAAGACGTTTAAAAATAATAATATAAATTGATTTATATTAAGAGATTTATAAATGGATATTTATAAATTGAAATATAGACATTATAAAACGAGTTTTTATAAGTGTTTGAATGAAGTGAAAATGAATTTCATAATTGAATGGAATTTATAGAATTTTATACGGTGAAGTTATAAATGGAATTTTATAAGCAGTAGGTTTATAAAATTTATTAAGTTATTAAAATAATGATTTTGGATAAATGAATGAATCTTATAAGTTATAAGATTTATAATTTGGGAAGTTAAAAGAACGATTTTGTAAAATAATCGTTTTATAAGCATTTGACTTAAAATATGAACTTTTAGTTTATAAATTAGTTATAAACGGGAATAGGTTAATAAAAGAATTTATAAAAAGGAAGTTTTTATAAATAAATAGAAATGGAAATTTATAAATGTTGTTTTATAAATTTGCAAACAACTTATTTTGATAAGTTAATTGTTATAACCTAGAAATAGAGTTATATTCACGTTTTTAGACAGTGAATAATCCTTTGAATTAAAATGAATAAAAGGATGAAATTGTTAACGTAGTATATTCACATTTTTGAATAGTGAATAATCCTTTGAAATAAAATGAATAAAAGGATGAAATGATAACGTAGTATATTCACGTTTTTGAATAGTGAATAAGATGTTAAAGAAATTGTTTTGAATGTGATAATTGAAATAGAATTAAAACGATCTAACGAAGTTTTAATTGTGTTGAGATTCGAAACCATAGATTTCAACATTAATTGTTGAAATAGACGTTTTCGAGAAATAAAAGGAAATGGTGGACTATAACATTGTTGTTATAGTAAATGATTTCCGAAAGGAAATGTTTTGTATAGTATTGGGATTTATATATCTATTTAATTTCGAATCCCTATACTAGTGAATTTGAGTTGTCGTAACGATGTTTTACGTAACATTCGTTTTGGCCCAAATAAATATGTTAAGTGAATGATTTCCTTAAAGAATGAAATATATACTAAATTTCGATTTAGGTATATTGAATATTTTCTAAGTGTTGAAAATAAATAAAATTTGTGAATTACTTATTAAATAAGTATGGAATTGTTTTCCAATATGAAGTGATATTTAGAATTTATCTTTTTGAAGATAAATTGAAATGAATAATTGAAATCGAATATTCATAGATATTTTGGATTATAAATTCACTAAGGAATTTATAAAAGAAAGTGGAATCTGTTTAAAAATAAATATTGATTTATTTTTGAAGTATGAAATAATATATCTTGTAAAGATATTTTGGAAAATAAATAATTTGGAAAATTATTTGGAAACTGGTGATGTGTGCATATCCATTGATAGTTCAATAACCGACTATCAATATTTCCCTTTGAATGGGTATTTGATGTGATTTGATTTAATGTGAATGCTACACTTATTTTTGAATAAGCGCTCACTATTCGGGTTAACCGGGAAAGGACCATGGGGTCGTATAACCCATTCCGAATATGTGATACGTCGTTGTGAATTGCATTTGAAGATCGGTGTTGAAGACCCGGTATTTGCGAGAGCGATAGGATGACCTGTCGATTTACTCTGCACCGAGTTGCTCCGGTATAGAGTTCTCCATATGTGATGGTGAATCCGATCAGGATTGTGAATATCCGGATTGCAAGGACTTCTTTGTAAGTGCCTTCGGTTTTGTTCGAGCCCGGAACAAACTTGTATGGATTGTGTGTCTGACATTACAAGTTGAGATATAAAGCCGATTTCTTTCAAATATATTTCTGTTGGTGGCGGAGAATTTATTCTTTTAGCTTAACACCCTTCTCTGAGACGTACGTGCTCAGAGGTTATATAGTTGATGTTATCAGCGATATATTCCCAATTTGGTAATGTGACATGCTGAGTGTTGCTGTAAATGATCATTGTGTTGATTATTGTGATAGGATCGTTTATTTGATCGTCTATCTTTGTGATCATTGTGTTGATCATTTGTTGACCCAAAGCATGGCTTTTGTATAAAGTATGTTTTTGTGGACGTGACTTCGTCGAACCTCACACCCCGGAAATGGTCAAAACAGGAAAGATGCGGCAAGGTTATGAGGGGTAGCACCCTTTAGGGTATGTACATTTCCTTCTGGATAGAGGTGGTATCATGGTATGGAGCCCAGATATTTAACCTTTGTGGTTACTACGAATTTATTACTTTGTGGTTGTTGGTTTTCGGGATCCCGTGAGAAAGGTCGTTTACGATCGGGGAATGGCGTGCTCGTGTCAGTAGTTACCCAGTTAGGGGTAACCCGGCCTTGTGTTGGCAGAGTTCCGGTTTGGTTCTCGGGGATGTCTTTCCAGAGGCATTCTCATGTGACAATGGGAAGTTCCTTGGCCTGACCATTTGTTGGAAATCCAAAGAAACAATACGTGACTTGTACGGTTTTAGTTGTATAACCTGCTATGGAATGTGGCGGTAACCTGCTATTGAACATAGTTAGCTATAGTAGGCATAGTTCGAAATGTCTATGTTGGCTAAGATTTATATTCTACTTTCGAAATGAATTTCTCCTACACTATGCACTAATAATAATATGAAATGTTCTTTTAAATGCGTATCAAGCATCTTTGACTATCATAAGGAGAAATCTCCTCCGATTCTGCGTTTGCATGTGTGTGTGTGCGGGAGGCCTTATGGTAGTCTCATTTTTAAAAGCATTGCGAATTGAAATAAAAATATTCTTCTATTTTGATTTTAAAGATAAATAAACTGTTTTGAGTTCCCACACCAGTCACATGACTGACTTGGAGTTTATTGTTTTCCTTCCTAAACTCTGGGTGCCCACCAATTTCCACACGGGCAGTCAAGAGTAAGGTTTATCAGGATATTCTGGATATTCTGGAGTTGCTGGAGGCAAGATGGATGACATGGCGTATTACCTATATAGTATTTCTTTTTCCGCTGCACTGTTTGTTGTTGTACACTCTGATGATATGATGATATGATGTAATGAAATGTAATGAAAAAAATGTAATAACTGATATAGTTCTTTGTTTAAAGATTATTCATTTATTATTATATGTTGTTCCGCTGCGAATTGTGAGATTCTGATGTTGTTCTGTTTGTTTTCTGTTCCGTCCTATTTTCTTCTGTTTTTCTTTCCTCCCTATTCTCTTTTCCCTCTATCTTCTTTCTACCTTCTTTTCTACTTTTTCTTTTCTTAAAATCTTTTTAAAACCCCTAAGGGTTCGTATTTTCGTTCATCTTGAATTAAACAAAGGAGATTAGTGTCTATTCAAGGAGTACGGACTTACGGGTCTTTACATTTGGTATCGGAGCTTATGGTTAAGCGACAACCATGGTTCTGTTGGGTATTACTCATTAGAGATAGAGTCAGCAGTACTCTAGAATGAGTTTGAGTGTAATAATAGATATGAGTGCGTATTTGTTAGTGAATATGAAATTGTTTTATATTGTGATGATTGGTTTATTTAGTGGTATATGAACTTTCGTCAGCGTGGTCCGCAAGACTATGCCGAAAGGGTTTCTAAACACTTGAATAGAACAATTCGACACAATATTGTTTTAAATTGGGTAAATGAAATAATTTTGCCTTGAGTATATTTTATATATAAAGAAATAATTTTTTCAGAATTATTAAAGTGTATATAAGTTGATTGTTTATTTGTTTGAATAATCTAAATAAAGGAATTGTATAAGCAAAAAGAATTATAAGAATTGAATTATAATTAAAGTGATTTACAATTGTAAAATAAACTTATACATAAGAAGTGAAACTATATGAATATATTTATGAATATGAGTTGTAAATAAAAATGAATTTGAAGTTAAATGAAAATTCGATTTAGTAATTGAATTGGATTAATGGATTGAATATTAATCAATTAAATGTGAATAATTGATATGAAATAATGAATATAAGTGTTAATTCATTAAAATCTAATGTTATTGGAAGTTGAATAAAAAAATCAATTAATTAAACCAATTGTAAGCAAAGGAATTTGGTTGTATTTAATATACATTGATTGTTATATGATTGTTAGTTGATTGTATATAATTCATTAAGTGTTAATGAAATTGATTTAATAAAATTGGAAGCTAAAGTAATTGAAATTCAATTGGAAATTAAGTGAAACTTAAATAGAATTGAATTTGAATTGGAAGTGAACCAACTTGAATATGAATTAGTGAATATAAACTAATTGAGAATGAATGTTAGTAAGAACATCCACTGTTAATGAATCAAATGTGATTAAATTGAAAACTATTTCATTGAATATTAATGAGAATATAAATGAATATATATTGGTTATGGATGCTAGTTGGTTGATGTTTGCATTTGTTGTTTTACATGCATTTGCTATGTGACATATATAGTTATTATGTTGCTATATGATATATATTGATACTATTATCTATATGCATGATTCTCATGTTATTTGTTGAGTAATTAGTAGGTGCGGATCGCGTTTGCTTCGCATTTGGAGCTCGCTTTTGCGCTATATTAGCCGTATATGCTAGCTAATAAAATATAAGGTACATATCTCGGATTACATACCGTACTTTTACACTTTTTTTCCCTTCGGGATGCCTCATTACTTGATGAGATGTATATTTGTGATATATATACTGTCATTTTTTTTCGGATCGAGCCGCGCAAAGGAGACTATGGCGAATTTTTCCGAAAATTTAAGGCGTTAGAATTTTTTTGAGAAAATTGGAAAATTTTGAAAACTTTAAACTTTGATTTTGGAATTGAAAGTTAAACAATAGTAGTTGTTTTTGAAAAGATAACTAAGTATGATTTGAAAACTTAGTAAAGTATTGTAAGAAGTTTAACTATGAATTTTGGGAAAATTAATAGATTCTATAACTTTTCTTACTTGTAATTTCGAGTACGAAATTCTTTTAAGGGGGGAAGATTGTAACGACCCAGAATTTTTATTAATTAAAATATGAATATTTAATTTATTTTAAATATTATTAAGTGAATTTATAAGTCGAATAAATTTTTATTTGAATTATTGGATTTAATTGGATAATTAAATCGATAATTTAATACGTTAAATTATGGAAATAATTGAAAATATAGTTAAATATGATTGTAAATGATTTGTAAAATTTTATTTTATCATATGGGAGTTAGAATGATATTTTAGAACTGTTAAAATCGAATTAAAAGTTTATTTGTGAAAATTGAATATTTTAATATTTAATAATCGACTGTAAAATAGCCAATTTTTGAACAGTCTCAGAATTGAACGAAACCAGTTCCATTGGATCCGTAATAGTTAGTTATTACCAGATTTCAAATTTCGTGTCAATCGGAGTTATCGTTTGAGCGTGGCAGCTCGAAACGCATCGATTTATTTTTAATTTTAATTTGACGAGTGAAAATAGCCATTTTTCAAAAAGTCTCGGATTTTGACGAAACCAGTTTCATCGGATCCGTAATGTGATATTATTGCAAGGTTTCAAATTTCAAGTCAATTGGATTTACCGTTTGTCCGGTACAAATTAAAACGCCTAGAAATCGACTTAAATCGGTTTAATTCAAATTGAGCGTTTACAGCCATAACTCGCACATACTTCCGAATTAGCTTCCGAAACCTATTCCATTATGTCCGGAACGCGGGGTAAACCCTAGAAACGCTGGTTACGGCGCGTAAATCGGAGTTCGGAATTTCCGGGATGAATAGTGTTCGAATTTTCTTTATAAATAGCCCCTACCCCTTCACAAAAATAAAAAAAATATACAAAAACCCTAACTATATACTGCAGCCGGCCCTAACCAATGTATGGCCAGAATTTTCTCAACTTCATCCCTCGATTCCTCCAAATCCATCAAGAATTAGAAAGAATGTTCAACTACAAAGTGGTAGAGCACGACGAGAGCTTGGAGATCAACGGTGGAGATCGTGTTTGGTGTCGTGTGGAGTGAGCTACAGGGGGCCGTTCTCTACAGCTGTGCACGCATCTCGAGGGTAGAGGGGGAGGCCGAGCCTTATGCCCTTCAGGCCGAACATGGTGGAGAGGTAGGGCTTCGACATGGTGGGGTTGTGATCGAGTATAGGCGAGTGATCGAGGCGTAAATTAGAACCCTAATTTCTACTTGATGGGTTCAAGTTGCGGCCATCTACCTGTAGATGTGAACGTGGGGGAAGAAAAGGGATGGAGGGCTGTGATTTGCTTGGAGATGGATCCTAAGGCCAATAATTGATGAAGGTTTAAAATAGTTTATTTAGTTGTAAATTATGAATATAAATCGTGTACAAACTTATAAAAATCATAACTTTTTCATACGAGGTCGAAAACGCGCGAAACCAGTTGCGTTGGAATTGTATGGACGATCACTACGCGATGGAGTTGGTTTGGAGTCGTTTGGAGTTAGTGAGAATTTTGGGTAAAATTAAACGTCCGTTTAATTTTATTCGAAATAAATCGCTAAAACGGAAATAAAATCAAGGTGAGAACTTCTCACTCAATCGAATCAGTTTCGATTTTATTTTAAATAGTTAGATTTACAATATTTGAATGCATGTTTGAATGTTGATTGATATCTATTGATTGTTAAAATAGACATTATACGCCGTTAGTAAGCGGATGTTATTTATTAAAAACATATACCGCGAATATTTCATAAACAGTGAAATTGGTATTATATATAATATCAATATATATATATTGGCATATGTATATATTGCAGTTGTTGATTTCCCGCATTTTTTGTTTAGCGGATGAGACCCTATTACGCCGTTATTAAGCGGATAATATTTAATAAGAACATATACCGCGATAATTTCGTACTGGAGCGAAATTGGTATTGTGCTAATGTTTTTGGATGCAGGAAAACAGGTTGGAGGGATCCAACTGGATTCCTCAACAGTTTTTATTTGATTTCAGATATTTTGATATTTGATAGATTTTCATATTGATATATGATATCGTTGTTGTCGTGATTGACTATTTGGTGTGTAGCATCATTGAACCAAATTTGGAATTTTAAAATGATTTCAAAGTGATTTTTGAAAATATACTTTATTTTTAGAATTGATCCATTTTAAATAATTAAACGATATAATTTTTAATGTTATAAAAAATTATGATTTTTATGAAATATAGCTAAAAGCTGATTTTAGAGAAATATGGATTAATGATTTTATAAAATAGTTTAGATTGGATTTTTAAATATATTATAAAAGTTTAAATATAGGATTTATAAAATTTGATTATTTTATAAATCGAAGTGATGAAATTTTAAAGGAATTTAAAGACGTTTAAAAATAATAATATAAATTAATTTATATTAAGAGATTTATAAATGGATATTTATAAATTGAAATATAGACATTATAAAACGAGTTTTTATAAGTGTTTGAATGAAGTGAAAATGAATTTCATAATTGAATGGAATTTATAGAATTTTATACGGTGAAGTTATAAATGGAATTTTATAAGCAGTAGGTTTATAAAATTTATTAAGTTATTAAAATAATGATTTTGGATAAATGAATGAATCTTATAAGTTATAAGATTTATAATTTGGGAAGTTAAAAGAACGATTTTGTAAAATAATCGTTTTATAAGCATTTGACTTAAAATATGAACTTTTAGTTTATAAATTAGTTATAAACGGGAATAGGTTAATAAAAGAATTTATAAAAAGGAAGTTTTTATAAATAAATAGAAATGGAAATTTATAAATGTTGTTTTATAAATTTGCAAACAACTTATTTTGATAAGTTAATTGTTATAACCTAGAAATAGAGTTATATTCACGTTTTTAGACAGTGAATAATCCTTTGAATTAAAATGAATAAAAGGATGAAATTGTTAACGTAGTATATTCACATTTTTGAATAGTGAATAATCCTTTGAAATAAAATGAATAAAAGGATGAAATTGATAACGTAGTATATTCACGTTTTTGAATAGTGAATA
Source organism: Allium cepa (assembly GCA_030765085.1). Taxonomy (NCBI): domain Eukaryota; kingdom Viridiplantae; phylum Streptophyta; class Magnoliopsida; order Asparagales; family Amaryllidaceae; genus Allium; species Allium cepa. The sequence continues at coordinate 381,239,910 of CM060929.1, read as the reverse complement.
AGATGTTAAAGAAATTGTTTTGAATGTGATAATTGAAATAGAATTAAAACGATCTAACGAAGTTTTAATTGTGTTGAGATTCGAAACCATAGATTTCAACATTAATTGTTGAAATAGACGTTTTCGAGAAATAAAAGGAAATGGTGGACTATAACACTGTTGTTATAGTAAATGATTTCCGAAAGGAAATGTTTTGTATAGTATTGGGATTTATATATCTATTTAATTTCGAATCCCTATACTAGTGAATTTGAGTTGTCGTAACGATGTTTTACGTAACATTCGTTTTGGCCCAAATAAATATGTTAAGTGAATGATTTCCTTAAAGAATGAAATATATACTAAATTTCGATTTAGGTATATTGAATATTTTCTAAGTGTTGAAAATAAATAAAATTTGTGAATTACTTATTAAATAAGTATGGAATTGTTTTCCAATATGAAGTGATATTTAGAATTTATCTTTTTGAAGATAAATTGAAATGAATAATTGAAATCGAATATTCATAGATATTTTGTATTATAAATTCACTAAGGAATTTATAAAAGAAAGTGGAATCTGTTTAAAAATAAATATTGATTTATTTTTGAAGTATGAAATAATATATCTTGTAAAGATATTTTGGAAAATAAATAATTTGGAAAATTATTTGGAAACTGGTGATGTGTGCATATCCATTGATAGTTCAATAACCGACTATCAATATTTCCCTTTGAATGGGTATTTGATGTGATTTGATTTAATGTGAATGCTACACTTATTTTTGAATAAGCGCTCACTATTCGGGTTAACCGGGAAAGGACCATGGGGTCGTATAACCCATTCCGAATATGTGATACGTCGTTGTGAATTGCATTTGAAGATCGGTGTTGAAGACCCGGTATTTGCGAGAGCGATAGGATGACCTGTCGATTTACTCTGCACCGAGTTGCTCCGGTATAGAGTTCTCCATATGTGATGGTGAATCCGATCAGGATTGTGAATATCCGGATTGCAAGGACTTCTTTGTAAGTGCCTTCGGTTTTGTTCGAGCCTGGAACAAACTTGTATGGATTGTGTGTCTGACATTACAAGTTGAGATATAAAGCCGATTTCTATCAAATATATTTCTGTTGGTGGCGGAGAATTTATTCTTTTAGCTTAACACCCTTCTCTGAGACGTACGTGCTCAGAGGTTATATAGTTGATGTTATCAGCGATATATTCCCAATTTGGTAATGTGACATGCTGAGTGTTGCTGTAAATGATCATTGTGTTGATTATTGTGATAGGATCGTTTATTTGATCGTCTATCTTTGTGATCATTGTGTTGATCATTTGTTGACCCAAAGCATGGCTTTTGTATAAAGTATGTTTTTGTGGACGTGACTTCGTCGAACCTCACACCCCGGAAATGGTCAAAACAGGAAAGATGCGGCAAGGTTATGAGGGGTAGCACCCTTTAGGGTATGTACATTTCCTTCTGGATAGAGGTGGTATCATGGTATGGAGCCCAGATATTTAACCTATATGGTTACTACGAATTTATTACTTTGTGGTTGTTGGTTTTCGGGATCCCGTGAGAAAGGTCGTTTACGATCGGGGAATGGCGTGCTCGTGTCAGTAGTTACCCAGTTAGGGGTAACCCGGCCTTGTGTTGGCAGAGTTCCGGTTTGGTTCTCGGGGATGTCTTTCCAGAGGCATTCTCATGTGGCAATGGGAAGTTCCTTGGCCTGACCATTTGTTGGAAATCCAAAGAAACAATACGTGACTTGTACGGTTTTAGTTGTATAACCTGCTATGGAATGTGGCGGTAACCTGCTATTGAACATAGTTAGCTATAGTATGCATAGTTCGAAATGTCTATGTTGGCTAAGATTTATATTCTACTTTCGAAATGAATTTCTCCTACACTATGCACTAATAATAATATGAAATGTTCTTTTAAATGCGTATCAAGCATCTTTGACTATCATAAGGAGAAATCTCCTCCGATTCTGCGTTTGCATGTGTGTGTGTGCGGGAGGCCTTGTGGTAGTCTCATTTTTAAAAGCATTGCGAATTGAAATAAAAATATTCTTCTATTTTGATTTTAAAGATAAATAAACTGTTTTGAGTTCCCACACCAGTCACATGACTGACTTGGAGTTTATTGTTTTCCTTCCTAAACTCTGGGTGCCCACCAATTTCCACACGGGCAGTCAAGAGTAAGGTTTATCAGGATATTCTGGATATTCTGGAGTTGTTGGAGGCAAGATGGATGGCATGGCGTATTACCTATATAGTATTTCTTTTTCCGCTGCATTGTTTGTTGTTGTACACTCTGATGATATGATGATATGATGTAATGAAATGTAATGAAAAAAATGTAATAACTGATATAGTTCTTTGTTTAAAGATTATTCATTTATTATTATATGTTGTTCCGCTGCGAATTGTGAGATTCTGATGTTGTTCTGTTTGTTTTCTGTTCCGTCCTATTTTCTTCTGTTTTTCTTTCCTCCCTATTCTCTTTTCCCTCTATCTTCTTTCTACCTTCTTTTCTACTTTTTCTTTTCTTAAAATCTTTTTAAAACCCCTAAGGGTTCGTATTTTCGTTCATCTTGAATTAAACAAAGGAGATTAGTGTCTATTCAAGGAGTACGGACTTACGGGTCTTTACAGGTCTCTTCCAATCTTTTCAATCTATGAAGGATCCACGGAAATTCCAGATTCGGAAATAATATGACCGAGAAACTTCACACGAGATTGCCAAAAGTGGCATTTAGAAAATTTTGCCTTTAATTGGTTACTCCTAAGAGTTTCCAACACAATCCGAAGATGTTTTTCATGCTCCTCCTTGGTTTTAGAATACACAAGAATATCATCCATAAAGATGAGAACAAACCGGTCGAGAAAGTCTTTGAAAACTCTATTCATAAGGTCAACGAAATAAGCCGGGGCATTCGTCAAACCAAATGGCATGACAAGCCATTCATAAGATCCATAACGAGTATGGAACGATGTCAAAGGAATACTATCCTCTGCAATACGAAGCTGATGAAATCCAGTAGCTAAGTCTAATTGTGAAAAGACCTTAGCACCACTAAGCTGATCGAATAGATCATCAATCCGAGGTAAAGGATATTTATTTTTGATAGTAAGATCATTAAGCTTGCGGTAGTCAACGCAAAGCCCAAGTGTACCATCGGATTTCTTCACAAAAATAGCCGAAGCTCCCCAAGGCGAGGAACTAGAGCGAATAAATTGCTTCGTCTCCAATTCGGATAATTGTTTACGCATCTCCTCGTTTTCTTTATTGGACATATGATAAGGAGGGCGAGTGATAGGTTGAGCTCCAGGAATAAGATTAATTCTGAACTCAATTGCTCGCTTAGGTGGTAATCCTAAAACGGGCTCGAATATGTCGGAAAATTCACAAACGACGTGAATAAGAGAAATAATATCACCCTCATCATCATCATCATCATCACGAGGGTTTAAAGAATATAAAGATGCAACCAAGCTGGAATCTGAATCTTTAAGATTAACAGAAATCTGCTTAACAGATTGAGGATGTCGAAGATGAATAATCCGCTCAGGACATAGGATATGAGCTTCATAACGGTTAAGCCAATCCATTCCCAAAATCATTCCAAAGCCCAAATAACGCATGACATGCAAATCGGCTCAGAAAGAAAAATCACACAAAATAAGCTCGACATCTTTACACAATAAACTGATTGTTGCGGATCCACCAACCGGATTCGCAATTCTCAAAGAAGTCATTGAACACAAAACATCCAAAGAAAAAGTATCAACAAGTTCTTTTGATATAAAAGAATGGGACGCACCCGTATCAAAAAGAACTCGAATAGGATGATCACGAAATAAAATAATTCCATCCAGAATAGAATGAGAAATACCTTGGCCACGAGATGTGTTGCCAGGGGCTTGAGCAACATTAAGATTTCCCTCTTTCCTGCCCTGAAGCTTAAGGCATGAGGATATAACATGACCGGGACCTTTGCAGTAGCGACAAGAGATAGACTTGGGACACTTGTTCGCATAATGGTCCTTCGAACCACAATTATAGCATTCCCCACGACCAAAGGAAGAAGTCTTTGCCACGGAGGTTGATTGCTTCCCTTTCTTATTAGGATAGGGGCCTTTGAATTTGTTTGGCCTTTTCTTGTTGTTGAAGTTTGGTTTGGAACCCACCACTTCAACATCATTCTCCTTATCCGCCTCTTCAAGATGAAGAGCGATATCAATGAGTTGGTCGAAAGAAACTTCTAATTTTAGAAGTAATGGTTTCTTGAGATTTTTGTTTAAGCCATAGACGAACCTCTGATTTTTCTTCAATGGGGTGTTGATGTATTCAACCCCATATTTGGAGAGAGATTCAAAAGACACGACATAATCTGCCACGGAAGATTCACCTTGAACAAGGTCTATAAAACGGCGAGCCAAAGTTACCTTCTCAGCTTCTGGTACGAATTTCAACTCGAAGCGTTCCCGGAATTGCTCCCAGGTGAGATCCGCTTCATTAATCTCAGAAATAAGAAGCTCGTACCAGTCCAATGCTCTTTCTCGGAGCATACTAGAGGCCACCTGAACTCGGTGAAGGTCAATAAGATTCATGCGAGAAAAGATTCGACCGCATGACCTTAGCCAAGCCTGTACTTCAATAATAGTTTCGGAACCTTTGAATGGCTCCCCACCCAAATTAGTATAATCGCTGCACAAGTGCGCAAATCCCGACTTTGGGTGAGTAGGTTCCGGGTTAGCTCCAGCTGCTTGAGCATTCGTCACTAAATCAAGAAGCTGTTGAGCAGTCATAAAAACTCCATCTTGGGGTGGAACACTAGATGGTCCAGCTCTGGGACGGCCTGGTCTAGACATTCCTCTTCCTTAGAAAGAAAGATGAGCAAGAAGAAGATTATTCACTAATGACTATCAAGCAATCTTGATAGACAAAACAAGGAATCATAAAAGAAAATAGGATAGAACGGTACGTAGATCCGAATAAAATCCTAAAGCACGACTCCTAAGAAAGACTTAGGACGATGATCCTTGTTATAATATTCCATATTGTTCCGAAGTTTGGCTCTGATACCAAGCTGTGACGCCCCACCTCTATACCCACGCTAGCCAAGAACACTACGAAGTAATGCTGTCAACTAGCACGGAGAATAAGGCTGTTGAGGAGCGACCATCCGTGTAATTGCTTTGTGCGAGCATCGATATGTCAGATAGTATAACATGCAATTCTTTTTAAGTGGAAATCCGACATGCCGACACAAACTCAAAGATATCACACGGTGGCTATAATATCTTCGGAAACAAATATAGAAATAAACATAACATAAATCAGTCACAGACAATTCATATCACAAAGGCGGAAATAGATATGAATATTACACTAGGAAGTGTACATCAGAGTAGTGGTCTAAAAAGATCCACAATATCACAAAAGAATAGTTACATGAACTATACAAAAGAATAAGTATACATTATGGAGTCTATATCTCGAATGTATACACCAAAATAAACTACTAATCTAAGTAGTAAGCCAAAAGTCAGAGAAATCAATCCCAAGAGAGAAGTCAAGCAGAAGCACCTGTAACATCTCGGTCTGACCCGAGTATTATTCAATAAGAAAATAATAAACGGATCAGTCTAACTATAAATATCAGATGAAATGATATAGAGTAAGAGATATGACTAAACACATAATAATCACAATGCCAAGCCATGATATATATAAGTAATTGAAAATCAACAAGAGATTAATAAATATCACAAATTCTACACAAGAATCAAAGAAAATGTCATACTCCTTATTTCATTCACCAAACCACAAATATTGATGATAATATCAATGTCAATCACAAAAGTCAATGATACACAAATTCCAGAATTCAATACACGAAATCTAGGAACCACAAAAGTCAATGACGCACAAATTCACCAAAGCACAAATATCGATAAGGCTTATCAATAGAAATCACGAAAATTGGTGAAGCACAAATTCTAGAAATCATCTCAAGAAATCCAGAAATCACAAGGGGGGGGGGAGGCCTATCACAAACGGGAGCATAAAGCCCACCAACACGTGTATCACAAACGGAACGCTAATTCCATGGTTGCTAACCATCACAAATTGAGCCGAAGCTCCACAAACGGCCCGAAGACCATGGGTTGCTACCCCACCAAATTGAGTCGAAACTCCACAAAACGGGGTTTAGTCTCCCTCGCAGACAAAGAGACATCGCACATTGCTAGTCTAAATCACAAAGATGATCGTCATGATCAACGAGAAGTGTCGACTACAGTAAGCTAGTAAATATATGAGCTTAGCATCATGTCCCATAACCACTAACTTAACTTAAATATTTACGAACAAATTGTAGATCTCCACTAGAAAATTGTCACAAGAGTTTCAATCGAACAAGTCCAAGAATTAACCAACAAAGTGAACGCAAGCGTTTCATACCACTTGTTTTACTAAGTCGTTTAATTAGATTTCTCATACGAGTGAGGTAAAGGTTTGTATATACTAATAGATTGGAAAACGGTTTTATAAACGAATTTGGTATTAAAATAGTATTGAAATCGTTTGAGGAAAGATTTTTGATATTTACTACTAGTATAGAAAACTTTTATATTTTTAAAGTGACAAATCACAAAGAAGATTGTAAGAACAATCAATCACTAAAATTCACATACGAAGACGTGAATAAAATCCAAAGAAATCGATAAAGGATCCATCGAAATGGATATTCAAAAATCCCTAAAAAGAGTCATCAAAGTCATAATAGATGATAACAACAACTAGGAAACAACACGAATCGATCAAAGTTGGAAATTCACGCGACTAGGCGAAAATAGGCAAAATGCATCGGGTCGGTCGGCTACAGAGCTCGGTCGACCGAACCCTGTTTTAAAAACTTCTCGGGCATCAGGTCGGTCGACCGAACCAGGGGGGTCGGTCGACCGAACCAGAAACAGAGAAGTGCAACTGCACTTTTACTAGCAGGCCGGTCGACCGGACCAGGGGGGTCGGTCGGCTGAACCTGATGCTCTGCAAATTGATGCCCATAAATTGATATGCAACCACCACTAATTCGCAACCGAACGAGCACAGACGCTAGGGAATTATGCCAAACGGCTACCCGGCCCTATTGGCTCCTCGATGCATCACCAAAAACACATTTGAACCTCAAAGCTATGATTTTTAAGGATTTGGCTTTCAAACACTAAAATTGGAATATTCTCAAAAGCAATCCAAATCAAAAGCAATTGCACAAGAATAAGTGTTAGGAATTCATACCTAACAATCGAAAATAATTCATAGACTTAGATGTGAGATTAAAATCTCACTTTTTCACAAAATCAAACAAGAAGAAGCTTGAAAGCAAATGGAGAATCAACCTCTCTTCAACACAACCCAAATGAGCTTGAATCTATGCTCAAAACAAGATCATTCCCAAAATTAGGTTTAGGAATTTCTGAAATTGGTAAGAGAATAAGTTGGAGAAGAAGAAGAGAATGCTTACCAATGGGTTCTCTTGAATTTGGAGCTAGGAATTTGAAGTTGCAAAAGGAACTAGGGTTTTGGAGTTTTAATTTCCAATCTCTCCACCATTAATACTTTAAAAACTGAAAAGAGAAGAGAATGAGGGTGAATGGGGAAGAGTGGCTCAGATTTGAGCATAAGTTAAACATAGGTCTGAGCCCAAACCCAAACCCAAAGTGAAAAGTAGCAAAAATCAACTTTCTCCAAACATATCGAAGCTTATACTCAAAAGGGTCGCAAACGGCATTTTAAACTCAATGGGAGTGGTCCCGAGTCCTAATTCGACCGTATGCAAAAAGTAGCTTTTCGGACTAAAATCCGACTAACGATAAAATATTTAAATATAAAATCGATAAATATGCGGGTTGTTACAATAAATTTGAATTGCTTGACAAAAAGGTATGTGTTTAAATTTTCGTATGAAATTTGATTGGGTTTTTGGATCTAGCCACTTGGCTTTTGTTTTCTTTTGAAATCTGGGGGCCCATAGAGGCATTTTGTAGTTGTATCGAGCTAGCCGCGCAAAGGAGACGCTTGCAAAAAATTTCAGAAATTTAGGGAGTTAGAAAATTTTTGAGAAAATTTTGATAATTCAAAATTTGGTTTTAAATTGAAACTTGAATGATTGAGCAAATAGTATTGTTTGCAAATTATGGAGGGAGTTTGGAAAGTTAGTAAGAATGATAATGGGTCTTTTATAAAAAGATAGTTGGTAAGATGTTGAACTGTTTGGTTTTGGGAAAGAGGTAAACGGGTATTGGACCATTTTTCCTAACCAGTAATTTCAGGGACGAAATTCTTTTAAGGGGGAAGGAATGTGACAACCCGGATTTTTAAACGGTTAATTTGAGATATTTGAATGAGTTAAATTAATTAATTTGGATTATGAATTGGTTTTGAATATGGAAAACTTGGATTTATCTATTCAGAATAATATAATTATTCAATTCAATAATTGAAGTTTGAGTAAAATATTTAATCTTGAGTTTCAAGCTTGTTAAAAATATTTTAAAGGCTTTTAAATGTGACGACCCGGAAATTTTTAACATTTGAAATGGAATATTTAATTGATTTTAAATATTTGAATGATGGTTTAACTTGAATTTCGAATATAAATATGAATTTGGCAATTTAATTTATTGTAGTTAATTTACTGAAGTTGGGTAAAAATTTAAATCTTCAGTTTTAAGCCGATTAAAAATATTTTCAAGGCTTAGAAAATTCATGTTGATGATACTGAAGATAATTGAAGCCTCAGAGTTGAATTTGAAAATAATTTATTTAGTTTTGAAATTATATTGTTTGAATCGATAATTAAAAATAGTCTTCCGAGGCACAGTCTCGGAATTCGACGAAACTAGTTCCATTGGATCCTTAATATTGTATTATTATCGTACTTCAAATCTCGTTGCTTTCGGAGCTATCGTGTGATCGTACGAGATATAAACGCCTAGACAATAGTTAATCGATTTAAATTACATATAGTTTGAATTGGTCAAATTTTGCCTCATATCGATTTTTTTTCCAAAGCACTAGCCACCTATTCAGCACACAAGAAAATCATGTCAATACTTTCAAAACACTGTAGCTAGGTAAAGCTTCTTATGCAAGGTATCTTCCTCCTTTAATTTTATATGCCGAGCTTTCTTTCCAAAATTGTTTGTTCTAAATAAATTAATGACCGATTTCCCCTCTTTTTTTCTTTTCCATTCCCAACCTAGCAAACGAAAACCAAAAAAACATCGATCAGTTTAATCAAGCTCGTACTCCTTTTCACGTTGCCAGAGTTTGCGAAATCGAATTCGCATTCGAGGTTGTTCAGTGATTCCGAAGCAGGTCTGCAGTTCGAATTCGATTCGAACTCAAATGTCGATCGATGGTGGCTGCAGGCGCGAGCGCGCGGCAGGCGAGGGGAGCTCATTAGTCAGAGTTTGGGCGACAGTTTATGGTTTCGGCAATGGCGTGGAGCTCGAGTTCGAACGTCAGGCAGCGACGCATGTGCGAAGTCGAATGATTTGTGACGAAGACTCGCGACCAGAAGGGAATGGTCGGGTCGCAATCTCGTTCAGGCGATTCGAAGGCAAGGTCGATGCGCGCAAGGCTAGGGTTTTGTCAAATGTTGGTCACGATTTTCACAGTGAGGTATTCGAACTTATTTCTCAAATTTAATTTCGATTCAATAAACACGTGTATGTATTTCAAGTCTACAGTTTTTTTGAAAATTACAGTAAAGTTTTATATAGGTCAGAAGAAGAAAAATATTACAAATAGCGAAGTATATATTTACATGCAGTTATGTATTTTAAATGTTAATGATAATAACAAATTTTTTTAAAAGATTTAAGTCATATGAAAATAGATTTTTCGATCTATATATTATTTTACAGTGAAATAAATTACTGTTATATTCAAAGTGGTGTGTGTGTGTGTGTGTGTGTGTGTGTGTATATATATATATATAGATAAACTTTGAAAGAAAGGAATTTCAAATATGGAAGGAATTTGTTTAAGTCAAATTTTTGAAATCTATTTTTACAAGTGTATATTTATTTTTAAAAGGGAAATTTATTAAAAACAAATCATTAGTTAGTTTAAACTATCAAATAGAAATTTAATTATTCGATTGGTTCGAATATTAATAAATTGTATAATTATATATACAAGGTCTAATATTGTGAAGAAAACAAGTCGGGATTGGAAAATGGATTGCATGCATAAATCGAAGGTGAGAACTTCTCACTCAAAATTTTAATAATTAAAAATTCCAGTTATTGATTGATGGTTTAATTGTGATAGTTAAAATTAAAACTGATTGACTATATGCTTGGATAATTAATTTATTATCAGTTATATTAGTTAGACCCTATTGCATCGCATAATGGTGGAGATTATTATATTAAACCCATATACCGCGATATTCCACCTCGAAGTGGAATTGGTATTATATATGTATTTGGAGTTGTTGATTTCCCGCATTATATAGCGGATGAGACCCTATGCGCCGCATAATAGCGGATGATATTTTATAAATCCCATATACCGCTATATTCCATCTCGAAGTGGAATTGGTATTTAATTTTGTGTTAACGTCTGTGGATGCAGGGAAAACAGGTTGGAGGAATCCAACTGGATTCGTCAAATATTGAATTTGTTTCATATCTTGTGTGTTGATTATTTATAATCTGTATGTGATTATTTGTAATTGAAACCCTTGAAGGCTATAATTTAGCCCAATATATTTCTTATATCGTAGGATATCAGGAATAAATAAAATTGGATTTTTGAAATTTAGTAGAAATTTATAGTAAATTAATTTTAGAAAATTAAATAAATTCAAAAAAAGGAATTTGTTTAAAAGATAATAAATTTGGTGTTGAAATAAATTTAGAAATCAATTTTTGGAAATTGATTTGGTATTTGAAAATAAATTTGAAAATCTTTAAAGTAAAGATTATTTTAATTTATTATAGAAGTAATTATTTAAAGATTAAATTGATATTTGTTTTAGAGAATGAATATTTAAATAGTTATATCCTATCTACTAATTTTATTTTAAAATTAGTTTGGCTTTGAATTTTTATACAAGATTTCTATATAGTATTTTCATAACTAATATTTAAGTAAGTGTTTTAAAATAGTTTTATCTAAATATTTCCAAGTATATATCTTGGATAAGTGATTTAAAGTATTTGAACTCGGCAGACTTTCAGTGTAAATAAATAATATCGGGAATCTTATTCCGCGAGTGAAAAGTGAATTTGAAATTGTTTTCAAATGGTTGAAGTGTGAAATATATCTTGCAAAGATATTTTGAAAATAAATAATTGGGAAAATTATTTAAATCTTGGTGTTTGTTGTGAATATTTATTGATAGTCAAATAACCGACTATTAATATTGGCCTTTTTAAATGGCATTTGAATTTCGATGCGACCGGGGGTCGGACTCCAAATGGATATTCGAAACCCACATCGAACCTTTGTGATTGTGGTAGATCTTTTATTTAAAAGATCAAAGTGAAAATTGTTGTAATTTGTTGAAATCTGAATGTAACACTTATTTTAAAAAAAATAAGCTCTCATTATTCGAATTAGCCGGGAGAGGACCTTGTGTCACAATACCCATTCTGAATAATGATACGATGAAATGAGATTGCATTTAAAGACGGTGTTGAGGACCGGGTATTTTCAGATACGAAAGGATTACTTGTCGAATGTCTCTGCACCGGGTTGCTCCGGTATAGAGATTTTATCACCCTTTATGATCGGGGATTCCGGACGTGATTAGTGAATATTCGGATTTGCACGGGCTTCTTTGAAGTGCCTTCGGTTCCGTTCGATCCCGGAACAGACTTGTATGGATGTGTGTCTGGCGTTACACTTTGAGATGTAAAGCTGGTTTCTTTCAAATACATTTCTGTTGGTGGCGGAGAATTTATTCTCTTAGCTTAACACCCTTCTCTGAGACGTACGAGCTCAGAGGTTATGCAGTTGATGGTTACTAGTGATATATTCCCAAACTGGTAATGTGACATAAAAAGTGCTGCTAATCATTTGTTGATCAAAGCATGACTTTATGAAAAGTGCAGCTTTGTGGACGAGACTTCGTCGGACCTCACATCCTCGAAATGGTCAAAACAAGAAAGATGCGGCAAAGTTATGAGGGTCGCGCCCTTTAGGGTATGTCATTTCCTTCTGGAAAAGGGTGGTGTCAGGTACGGAGCCCTGATATTTAACCTTTGTGGTTACTGCAAATACTTTTCTTTGTGGTTGTTGGTGTAGAGGATCCTCGGATAAAGGTCCCAAAGGACCGAGGGATGGCATACTCGTATAGTAGTTACCTAGTTACAGAGGTAACCCGTTGGCAGAGAGCTGGTTAAGTTCTCGGGACGTCCCTCCAGAGACGTACCCATGTGGCAGTAGAAAGTTCCTTAGCCTAACCATTTGTTGGAAATCCAAAGAAACAATACGCGCCCTGTACGGTTTTAGTTGTATAACCTGCCATTTACTTATGGTGGCACCCCACTGTTTAGATGGTAGCTATAGTAGGCATACAATAATGGTTGTATGCTGGCTAAGATTAATATTATACTTTCGAAATATTTTCTATATTATGCACTAATAATAATATCGAAAGGAATTTTCTTATTAAGCATGTTTGACTATCATAAGGAGAAATCTCCTCCAATTCTACGTTTGCATTGTGTGTGTGTGGAGGAAGGCCTTATGGTAGTTTCATTTTCCAAAAGCATATCGGATTTCCTTTTATTTTCTTTGCGAAAATAACTGTTTTTAAGATCTCACACCAGTCGCACGACTGACCTGGAGTTTATCGTTCCCTTTCTAAACTCTGGCTGCCCATAATTTTCCACACGGGCAGCCTAAAGTCAGGTTAGCAGTTATTCGGGAGCAAAGTCAAGAAGTTGCTATGGAAATCAGGAGTTGGAGCTGGATGGCGAGGCGTATCACTTATATATGTAATATTTCTTTCCGCTGTTTGTTGTTGTACACTCTGATAATGTAATGTTATGTGATGTAATAATTGATATAGTGATTCTGTTTAAAGATGTTTATTATCTATTATATTTGTTCCGCTGCGAAATGTGAGATTCTGTTATTGTTTATGTTTCTTCTTTCTTCTTCTTCTACCTCTTCTTCTTTAAACCTTAAAGGTTCGTAAGTTTGTTCCTCTTTGGCTGAATTGTTGTGGGATTTTGCCAGCTTAAAAGGGGTACGGATTTGCGGACCTTTACATAGTGGTATCAGAGCATTTGGTTAAGTGATAACCCTGGCTTTGTTGGGTATTAATCATTAGAGATAGAGTTAGTAGTGCTGTAGAATGAGTTTGAGTGTAATTATAGATATGAGCGCGTATTTGTTAGTGAATATAAAATTGTTTTGTATTGTGTTAACTTATCGGTCGATTGTTTATAGATTCTGGTCGGTGCAGTCTGGCCAACTGTATCTATGGGGGTTTCTAAACTCTTAAACAAGATAAATTGACACAAAATTGTTTAAAATAGGGTAAATGAAATAATTTTACCAAAACTATTTTTGTATATAAAAGAAATGATTTTCTGTAAAAAAATTATGGTATATGGTTGCTTGGTTGCTAGGAAGTGATGATATTGAATTATCATCATTATTGTATGGAAATTAAATAAGAAATAATGGTATAAACAAAGATTTAGAGATAAATTCATTAAACAAATGAAATTTATAAATATGAATTGAAAGGATAAGGGAATGAATTCATATACAAATGAGATTTGTAAATGTAAATTGTAAATGTGATTTATAATTTGAAATAAAATTCATTAATGGAATGAAATTGGTAATGTGAATGTATAAATGAGTTTTATAAATTAAAATGAGATGCCAGAGTAATCTTTGAAATACGATTAAAGGATTTGGATTGAAATTTCAAAAGATTAAATTTCTATAATTTGTAAATGGTTTCCAAAAGTCTGGAAAATAATTATTTGAGAAGTATCTTTGACTTGGATATGAAATCTGGTGGGGTTTGAAATTTAAAAATATTTGGAAAAATATTTTGAAGGGATATAATTGATTTCAAAGTTGCTTTTGAAATGTGAGCAATTGTTAAAAAGACTCTGGAAAACTTTAAAATGTTACGATATCTAAATAAGTTCGATAACTCATAAAAATATTCAAAATTTGATTGGAATAAGATTCAAATTGAAAAGGGATAAATAAAAGTAAGTGTGGAATAAATTTGGGAATGAACAAATGAGTTAACATTTGTGAGTAAATGCATTGGAATTCAAAAATGGAATGTTCTTTGACTTGGATCAAGTTGAATAAGAATCCAAACTTTGGAAAAATAAAATGGATTGAATTCAAGTAAACTAATATGATAATTAATTAGTTCATGAAACAGGAAAGTTGAATTAGTTAAATTAAAACTTGAATTGTGAGTTAAATAAAAATGGTTTGAAATTGCAGATAAATTCAAGTAATTATAAATAAATTGAAAATTTCCTTGTTATTGTTAAAATAAATTTGAGATGAATTAAGAATGGAAAGTTGAAATTTAAATTGTATAGTGAGTAAAACTAATTTAATTAAATTAGTCGATGGAATGGATTTGATAAATGAAAATCAAATCAAGGATTTAAGTTTGGAAGCGTTACAAGGAAAAATAAATTTGAGTTTCGAATTGAAATAGCTTAAGTAAATATTGGATAAAAGCTCGACTTAAGTAAAATTGTCAAATGGCTGTTGTCAAGTTTTATGGAATGGTTGTGAATGAAACTTGTTTGATTAATGAGATGCAAATGAATGGATTAGAACTAAAATGCAAGTATAAATATTGACAATGAACTATTGAATTAATATGATGTGAATTTGAATGTCAATTAAAAAAAAAGAAAACTTGGTTTTGAAAATTGATGCCAAGTATAATTGATTTGTAAGCTATAATTGCATAGTGAATGCATACTTGGTTGTTGAATGTACATAAACGAGGTTTATGAAATGGATGCTAAACAAAGATTTTTGTGTATTAATGCGTCAAAATGAATGTGAATATGGAATGCAAAACGAATTGAACGAAATCAATTGGAAATGAAATAGAATAAAGAGTAAATTGATTTTGTATCAATTTAAGTTAGTTATAAACTAGATTGGATATTCTATTAAGTGAATATCATCGAATTTGCATAGAAATGGTTGTCATTTGACACAAACGAGATTGCATAAAATTCTATGAGTTAATGAAAGCCAATAAAATTGATTTTCGAATTAATTGAAATAGATATGAGTCCATTTTGGTTAAAAATGAATTGAATGAAAGAAAGTGTGTTGTAAACCATTGAAATTGAATAGAAATGATGTGTGATTTAGTTGTAAGCAACTAAATTGTATCGAAACCATATAAATTGCTAATGGAAATAATTTTGAATATTTTGCTTATAAAAACTATGTGTTTACTATTGAAAAATCAGTGAAATGTAAAGGAATTTCCTATATATGTCACTTATGTGTTTAAATTGAGTAAGTATAGGTACAGGGAAGTCGTTGGGCTGGATTTGATTGCGCAAAATGCTAATTAAATAAGCCGCTTGCTTAAAAATGCTAAATAAGGTACGCCTACGCAATAAAAATAGGAAATACGAACTGTTTTTATTTTTCCGACCGGGTGGGTCGATGTATATATATTTATATCTTTTGTCAAATTGCAAA
This sequence comes from Allium cepa, assembly GCA_030765085.1. Taxonomy (NCBI): domain Eukaryota; kingdom Viridiplantae; phylum Streptophyta; class Magnoliopsida; order Asparagales; family Amaryllidaceae; genus Allium; species Allium cepa. The sequence goes on along the minus strand of CM060929.1, from coordinate 381,224,167 downwards.
AGCTCCTCCGTAGGGGCTCTGCCAAAATTTTCTGAAAATTTTGGGAGATAGAAGAAATTTGTGAATTTTTTTTGTTAGCAACAAACGATTTCAAATTGGAAATTGAAGTAAATTAGTGAATGAAACTAATTTTAAATAATAATATGAATTAGTTATAATTGAAAGATAAAATTCAATATTCAGAGTTGAAGATAAATTGAATTCATATGGTAATGGAAAAACTAATTGAATAGAAGTAGATATGAAAACTTCTGTAAGAAAATGTATAAAATGATTTTAAAGGCTATGAATGGATATTATTGCTAAGTAGGAGATACAAGTGTATTAAAGGAAAATTGGAATTGGGATTTGATTTTCGAAGATAAATTTAAATTGCTCGACAAAAAGGTATGTATTTAAATTTCTATATGAAATTTGGTGATTTTCTTATCTAGCCACTTGGCGTTTTGTTTTCTTTTGGAATTTGAGGGCCCGTGGTGCCATTTTGTAGTCGTATCGAGCTAGCCGAGCAAAGGAGACGCTGGCGAAATTTTTCGGAAATTTAGGGTGTCAGAAAAAATTTTGAGAAAATTTTGAAAGTTTAAAATTTGAATTTGAATTTAAATTTGAATTTTTAAGAAAACAATATTGTTTGGAAACTATGGAAGATTTTGGAAAGTTAGTTGAAATGAATCTTTCATAAAAAGATTTGGGTTGATAAATTGATGAAACTGTTTGGGTTGGAAAATATTAAACGGGTTAAGGATCATTCTTCTTAACTTGTAATTTCAGGACGAAATTCTTTTAAGGGGGGAAGGATGTGACGATCCAAAAATTTTTAACATTTAAAATGGAATATTTAAGTGATTTTAAATATTTGAATGATGGTTTAACTTGAATTTCGAATATAAATATGAATTTGGCAATTTAATTTATTGAAATTAATTTATTGAAGTTGGGTAAAAATTTGAATCTTCAGTTTTAAGCTGATTAAAAATATTTTCAAGGCTTAGAAAATTCATGTTGATGATACTGAAGATAATGGAAGCCTCAGAATTGAATTTGAAAATATTTATTTAGTTTTGAAATTATATTGTTTGAATCAATAATTAAAAATAGTCTTTCAAGGCACAGTCTCGGAATTCGACGAAACCAGTTCCATTGGATCCGTAATATTGTATTATTATCGGATTTCAAATCTCGTAGCTTTCGAAACTATCGTGTGATCGTACAAGATGTAAACGCCTGGACAATAGTTAATCGATTTAAATTACATATAGTTTGAATTGGTCAAATTTCGTCTCATATCAGTTTTTTTCCAAAGCACTGGCCACCTGTTCAACACACAAGAAAATCACGTCAATACTTTCAAAACACTGTAGCTAGGCAAAGCTTCTTATGCAAGGTATCTTCCTCCTTTAATTTTGTATGCCGAGCTTTCTTTCCAAAATCGTTCGTTCTAAACAAATTAATGGCCAATTTCCCCTCTTCGTTTTTTTTCTTTTCCATCCCCAACCTAGCAAACGAAAACCAAAACAAAAAAAATCGATCGGTTTAATCAAGCTCGTACTCCTTTTCATGTTGCCAGAGTTTGCGAAATCGAATTCGCATTCGAGGTTGTTCAGTGATTCTAAAGCAGGTCTGTAGTTCGAATTCGATTCGAACTCAAATGTCGATCGATGGTGGCTGCAGGCGCGAGCGCGCGGCAGGCGATGGGAGCTCGTTAGTCAGAGTTTGGGCGACAGTTTAGGGTTTCGGCAATGGCTTGGGACTCGAGTTCGTATGTCAGGCAGCAGCGCATGTGCGAAGTCGAATGGTTTATGGCGAAGACTAGCAACCAGAAAGGAATGGTCGGGTCGCAATATCATTCAGGCGATTCGAAGGCAAGGTCGATGCGCGCAAGGCTAGGGTTTTGTCAAATGTTGATCATGATTTTCACAGTGAGGTATTCGAACTTATTTCTCAAATTTAATTTCGATTCAATAAACACGTGTATGTATTTGAAATCTACAGTTTGTTTGAAAATTACAGTAAAGTTTTATATGGGTCAGAAGAAGGAAAATATTATAAACAGTGAAGTATATATTTATGTGCAGTTATGTATTTTAAATGTTAATGATAATAACAGAAAATTTTAAAAGATTTAAGTTATATGAAAATAGATTTTTCGATCTATATATTATTTTACAGTGAAATAAATTACTGTTATATTCAAAGTCGTATATATATATATAGATAAACTTTGAAAGAAAGGAATTTTAAATATGGAAGGAATTTGTATAAGTCAAATTTTTGAAATCTATTTTTATAAGTGTATATGTATTTTTAAAAGGAAAATTTATTAAAAACAAATCATTAGTTAGTTTGAACTATCAAATAAAAATTTAATTATTCTATTGGCTCAAATATTAATAAATTATACGATTATTTATACAAGGTCTAATATTGTGAAGAAAACAAGTCGGGATTGGAAAATGGATTGCATGCATAAATCAAAGGTGAGATTTTCTCACTCAAAATTTTAATAATTGAAAATTCCAGTTATTGATTGATGGTTGAATTGTTATAGTTAAAATTAAAATTGATTGACTGTGTGCTTGGATAATTAATTTATTATCAGTTATATTAGTTAGACCCTATTGCGCCGCATAATAGCGAAGGTTATTATATTAAACACATATACCGCGATATTCCACCTCGAAGTGGAATTGGTATTATATATGTATTTGGAGTTGTTGATTTCCCGCATTATATAGCGGATGGGACCCTATGCGCCGCATAATAGCGGATGATATTTTATAAATCCCATATACCGCGATATTCCACCTCGAAGTGGAATTGGTATTTAATTGTTGTGTTAACGTCTGTGGATGCAGGGAAAACAGGTTGGAAAGATCCAACTGGATTCCTCAAATATTGAATTTGTTTCATATCTTGTGTGTTGATTATTTATAATCTGTGTGATTATTTGTAATTGAAACCCTTGAAGGCTATAATTTAGCCGAATATATTTCTGATATCGTAGGATGTCAGGAATAAATAAAATTGGATTTTTGAAATTTAGTAGAAATTTATAGTAAATTAATTTTAGAAAATTAATTAAATTCAAAAGAAGGAATTTGTTTCAAAAGATAATAAATTTGGTGTTGAAATAAATTTAGAAATCAATTTTTGGAAATTGATTTGGTATTTGAAAATAAATTTGAAAATCTTTAAAGTAAAGATTATTTTAATTTATTATAGAAGTAATTATCTAAAGATTAAATTGATATTTGTTTTAGAGAATGAATATTAAATAGTTACATCCTATCTACTAATTTTATTTTAAAATTAGTTTGGCTTTGAATTTTTATCGAGATTTCTATATAGTATTTTCATAACTAATATTTAAGTAAGTGTTTTAAAATAGATTTATCTAAATATTTCCAAGTGTATATCTTGGATAAGTGATTTAAAGTATTTGAACTCGGCAGACTTTCAGTGGAAATAAATAATATCGGGAATCTTATTCCGCGAGTGAAAAGTGAATTTGAAATTGTTTTCAAATGATTGAAGTGTGAAATATATCTTGCAAAGATACTTTGAAAATAAATAAGTTGGAAAATTATTTAAATCTTGGTGTTTGTTGTAAATATTTATTGATAGTTAAATAACCGACTATCAATATTGGCCTTTTTAAATGGCATTTGAGTTTCGATGCGACCGGGGGTTGGATTCCAAATGGATATTCGAAACCCACATCGAACCTTTGTGATTGTGATAGATCTTTTATTTAAAAGATCAAAGTGAAAATTGTTGAAATCTGAATGTAACACTTATTTTAAAAAAAATAAGCGCTTATTATTCGGATTAGCCGGGAGAGGACCTTGTGTCACAAAACTCATTCCGAATAATGATACGATGAAATAGGATTGCATTTAAAGACGGTGTTGAAGATCGAGTATTGTCGGAAATGAAAGGATTACCTGTCGAATGTCTCTGCACCGGGTTGCTCCGGTATAGAGATTTTATCACCCTTTGCAATGGGGATTCCGGATGTGATTAGTGAATATCCGGATTTGCGAGGGCTTCTTTGAAGTGCCTTCGGTTCCGTTCGATCCCGGAACGGACTTGTATGGATGTGTGTCTGACGTTACACTTTGAGATGTAAAGCTGGTTTCTATCAAATACATTTCTGTTGGTGGTGGAGAATTTATTCTCTTAGCTTAACACCCTTCTCTGAGACGTACGAGCTCAAAGGTTATGTAGTTGATGGTTACTAGTGATATATTCCCAAATTGGTAATGTGACATACGAAGTGCTGCTGATCATTTGTTGATCAAAGCATGACTTTGTGAAAAGTGTAGCTTTGTGGACGAGACTTCGTCGAACCTCACACCCCGAAAATGGTCAAAACAGGAAAGATGCGGCAAGGTTATGAGGGTCGCGCCCTTTAGGGTATGTCATTTCCTTCTGGAAAAGGGTGGTGTCAGGTATAGAGCCCTGATATTTAACCTTTGTGATTACTGCAAAGACTTTTCTTTGTGGTTGTTGGTGTAGAGGATCCTCGGATAAAGGTCCCAATGGACCGAGGGATGGCTTACTCGTGTAGTAGTTACCTAGTTACAGAGGTAACCCGGCCTTGTATTGGCAGAGAGCTGGTTAAGTTCTCGGGACGTCCCTCCAGAGGCGTACCCATGTGGCAGTAGGAAGTTCCTTAGCCTGACCATTTGTTGAAAATCCAAAGAAACAATACGCGCCCTGTACGGTTTTAGTTGTATAACCTGCTATTTACTTATAGTGGCGCCCTACTGTTTAGATGGTAGCTATAGTAGGCATACAATAATGGTTGTATGCTGGCTAAGATTAATATTTTAATTTCAAAATGTTTTCTACACTATGCACCAATAATAATATCAAAAGGAATTTGCGTATTAAGCATGTTTGACTATCATAAGGAGAAAACTCCTCCAATTCTGCGTTTGCATTGTGTGTGTGGCGGGAGGCCTTATGGTAGTTTCATTTTCCAAAAGCATAGCAGATTTCGTTTTATTTTCTTTGTGAAAATAGCTGTTTTTAAGATCTCACACCAGTCCCACGACTGACCTGGAGTTTATTGTTCCCTTTCTAAACTCTGGGTTCCCACAATTTTCCACACGGGCAGCCTAGAGTCAGGTTAGCAGTTATTCGGGAGCAAAGTCAAGAAGTTACTGTGGAAATCAAGAGTTGGAGCTGGATGGTGAGGCGTATCACTTATATATGTAATATTTATTTCCGCTGTTTGTTGTTGTAACTCTGATAATATAATGTGATGTAATGTAATAACCGATATAGTGTTTCTGTTTAAAGATATTTATTATCTATTATATTTGTTCCGCTGCGAAATGTTAGATTCTGTTATTGTTTCTGTTTCTTCTTTCTTCTTCTTCTTCTACCTCTTCTTCTTTAAACCTTAAAGATTCGTAAGTTTGTTCCTCTTTGGCTAAATTGTTGTGGGATTTTGCCAGCTTAAAAGGGGTATGGATTTGCGGACCTTTATAGTAAAATTTATATTGAGGATACTGAAGAGAGTAGAATTGTTGAAATCAAATCTAAAAATGGTTTGTTAAGTTTTGAAATTATATCGTTTAAATTGATATTTTAAAATAGCCTTCCGAGGCACAGTCTCGGAATTCGACAATACTAGTTCGATTGGATCCGTAATAGTGTATTATTATCGGTTTTCAAATTTCGTAGTGATCGGAGTTGTTGTGTGAGCGTACAATATATAAACGCGCTGAAATTTATATCAAAAATTTAACATAATAACCGGGTTCAAAAAGATATCTTCACCATACGATTGAATTAGCACTTGAAACCTTTTCCATTGCGTTCGGAATAGGGGTATAACATTATGAACGCCTAGCGACACGCCTCAATACGATGTCAAGATTTTAAGATTTGAATTGAGGACAGTTTAAATTTAAATTTGAAATTTAAATATAACATATATGTTTTGTTTGACTGGTCAAATTTTTTCCATTAAATTTTTCTTCCCATCAGTTGAAATTCTATCACCGTCAAAACTTTTCCCTCAACAGCTTTTCCTTTATTTCAAATCACTGCAACCTTCTACTCTACGCCAACGTTTTCTCTTGCCTTCCCGTATACTCCTTTTTCTTCAAACAGGAAGCAAATGCTCCTCTCTTTTCAACGAAATCCCCTTCTTCTTTTTAATAAAAAATCAAGACAGCTCGTTTTATTAAAAAAAATGATGATGAACTCATCAAAATCGAATCTATGAAATCGATTCAAATCAGAGTAGGACGAGGACAATCTCGAGCGGTCCTCAATTTCAAATCTAAATTGAATTTATTCGTGCGAGTTCGATTTGGGGCGGCGCCTGCGAGATGAGCTCGAGCGTGCGATGTTGGCGAGCTTGGTCCTGCGTTGTTGTGGAGGTGGAGTTTTGTCTTTGCGTTGTCGTGGAGGTGGGGATCGTCGGCAGGACTTCATTGTTAGATAGCTTGGTGGTCGCGACTCTATCAAGTCGCGAGTCTGGGAGGAGCGAGTGCTGCGTAGGCGACGTGAGGCTAATGGGGGAATAATCTATTATTTTAGGTACTAATGGGGGAATAATCTGTCAACTAACTTGTTCAATTATTTTAGGTACTAAAAATAATCTATTAAAGGAAAATTAATTCAAAATAAAATTATTAGTTAAAATAAAATCATTGGTTAATTAAATTTATAAAATGGAAATAAAATTTTCAAGTTATTTCAAAGTGTTAATAAATCGTATGATTGTTATACAAGGTTAAAATCTGATAGAAGCAAGCCGGGTTGGGTCGGTTTGCAAAACAAGAATCAAAGGTGAGTAAATCTCACTCATCTGGTTTAATTTAAATTTAAATGGTTAAATTTAAATAATTGGTTGAATGGTTGAATTGATTTGATGTGCTATATTATAGTATATAATATATCTTGGAATGATTGATTTCTCGCATTATATAGCGGATGAGACCCTATGCGCTGCATAATAGCGGATGATATTATATTTAGTCCCATATACCGCGATATTCCACCTTGAAGTGGAATTGGTATTGTGCTAACATCTTTGAATGCCGGGAAACAGGTTGGAGGGATCCAATTGGATTCCTCAACATTTATTTAAATTATTTAATATTCTCTGTTGTGATTATTTGATATTCTATGATGAATTATATTGGAATATTGAATGCTATGGTTTTCTTGCATATATTCGGTACACTGAGTTATTAAAATATATAAATTGGATTTTTGAAAAAGAGTGAATTTTTAAGTAAAATAATTATAGAAAATTTATATAAATTTAAGAATGACTTGGAAAAGAAATAAAGTGATTTTAAAATTCTAATAAATAAATTCCGAGTATGGAAAAGGCGAATTTTGAATAAATAGAGAAATAATAAATTTTTAAAACTTAAGTGACCTTATTTAAGGAATAAAAAATTATTTTAAAATTCAAGGTTTAAATTTATTTAAAGGATAACAAAGGAATTTTTGGAAATCTAAAGTTGGCATTTTTCAGTTAAAAAGGTTTTAAATCATAAGTAAGAAATAAAAATTTGAAGTTAATGGGGTTTTGGAACAAACTGAGTAAGCGAAGAAATTTATTTCAAAATGAACTAAATTAAGAATCAATTTGGAAGTTGTTCTAAGTGTTTTGGAATCGAAATTTTAAAGGAAGTTGAGTATATAAAACATATAAACTGGGTTTATTAAAGCAAAGTAATATATCAGTGGATATATGGAAGAATAAATTCACGATGGAAATTTATTAAGGAATGGGTAGATTGTTTAAAAATATATAGTGATTTATTTTTTTAAGAATGTGAAGAGAAGTATATTTTCCTGGATAGCCCAGTACGTTTTCAAAATAAATTTTTAAATATATGGTAAAAGTTTTAATGTTGTTTTAAAAAGCATGTTTTGAAAAATTTATTATTGCTAAATTTTTTAATTCTAAAGTAAGTATTTTTCAAAACCTATTATCGTAATAATTATTTAAAGGCGACTTAGTATTTTGTTTTAAATGAGAAAATCTAGTTTTATATTTTATAAAGTAACCTTATTTTAAATATTCTTAAAGTATTATTTTTAATTAAGGATTAAAGTAATTTTTCTAAATTTAAATGTTAAAGCATATTTTACAATAAAGTGTTTTTAAATTATTTTAAAAATCTAAAGTTTTGTGCTTGGTGATTTCAGTGGAAATAGAAAATATTTAGGAAATTTATTCTGTAAGAGGAAGATAGTTTGAAACTTTTTTCAAAAGGGTTGAAATGGAAATATCTTGCGAAGATATTTTGAGATAGAGAAATTATTTATTGTTGGATGGCTGTTTTGTGAATGTTAGTTGATAGTTAAATAACCGACTATCAATATTGGCCAAATGCGCTGATCGTTTCGAAGAGACCGAGATCGAGATTAATTTCTCGAAAACCACTTCGATCCGGTTTGTATGTTTTCATGGAAAAACGAGTTTGGAGTCGAAGATGGAGCAATGAAGTGCAAGGGCTAGTCGCTACTAATCCTGAGGATTATTCCAAAATGGATGTAGTAGGAATAGTGCCTTCGGTTCCGTTCGAACCCGGGACGGACTTGTATGGATGTATGCTTTCAGAACATCGTCAGTTGGACGATGAGCATTCTAAGTGAAACGATCTAAAAGGTAATGCTTAGCCTCAAGCCTCATCAACTAGGAATGACTGAAAATTGGGGGTTATGCAGCAAGACTAGGTGGGTAGCATCCACTTCAGGGTGATGTTATCCCAGTCTAGATGTCCCTTTTATTTCGGCTTAGTGGTGCGTTTGCTGATCCCAACCGTAGGGTGATCTTACTTGGGATTATCCAGTAAGGGGTAGTCCCGGTCTTGTGCTGTAGGGGGTCGGGAGTGGTCCTCGGTACTGTGATCTAGACCACGTACTGTGATAGGTGGTACCCCAGTGCCTAGTCATTAGTTGGGAATCCATTTTCCCTATGCGCCTTTTACGAGTTTTGTTTTGTATTAGCCACTCTGTGGTAGTAGCTGGATTTTAATAATGTAACAACTTCGGCTATTTTAATAAGTATTTGTATATAGACCCTATTATAATATCAGAGGATTTTAATAAAAAGTGTTTTAGCTATCGTAAGGTAAAAACCCGACATGTTTATTTGTGGCGTGGTCTTACGAGATGCTTTTGTTTTCAAAAGGATTTTGAAACTTTAATAATCAATTTGAGTGTAATTTCTCACGCTGGTATTCCAGACTAACTTGGGTGTTATTTAACTATAATGATCGGGTCAGACCGAGTATTATAGGATACATGATATGATGCTGTGGAGCTCAGGAGACGAGTTGGATGGCGATACGTACTTTCGTATTTGATCATTATTCCGCTGTGTATCCAGTTGTATGTTAATGATGTGGAACTCTGATGATGCACTCTGATGATGTATGTATAAACAGATATAGTACCATTTTTGGTGTAAAGATCTATGATTACCTATTATATTTTATTCCACTGCGATGGTAAGATTCTGTTGTTGTTTTCTGTTTTCTCTTCTTCTACCTCTTCTTCTTTAACCCAAATGGTTCGTATTTTTGTTCAACTTGAGTTGATTGATGTAGAATAGTGTTGACTCAAGGAGTGCGGATTTGCGGGTTGTTACAATTATACCATTTGCGATATGTATATGAATACCTTTCAAAGTACAAAAAAGTAAAGATTTATTAAGTAAGTAATCCTATTAATAATTTGTGAATATCTTATACCATTTGAGATAAGTATGTAAATAATTTTTGAAGTATTAAAAGAGTATAAATAAATAGTAGAACTTCATAAACGATGTTTTATTAGATAAAAGAAGTTTTACTAATAAAAGCGATTTTAATTAATAACAGATTAATCAAACAATAAGGGGATTAAAAATTGCTTATGTGACCTAATCGTGCTTTGTATGAATTGATTGTGCTTTGTATGTTTACTCGTTTATGGAAAGCATTTAGTCATATACTTAGCACTAAAAGCCTATAAAGTAGGCTTGCCTATCCATGGGAATTAAGACAGATGTTCGCATAGGGTATGAGCAATAAGGCTCTAACCTACCGGCTTCACTCTTGATCGGGGGATGGTGTGAGAGAAAAATATCGAAAATATGATAAGTATACGAGACTTAGTTTCCATTTACGATCGTTCTCATTATCATTGAATGACAAAATTCATCGATCCAGTCTTGGAGATACCAGGATCGGTAAGTGTTTTACTTACTGAAAACCATTTCAAGGTTGAGATACGTGTTCTATCTATTGGAAGTGGATCTATTTGAGATGGAGGATCTGTTTAAGATGCTCAAGCACGTGTAGTGTTTGTAATCTATTCAGGATGTGGGAGTCCATATATGATTCTGAGATCCTTTAAGATATGAGAATCCATGTATAGTTTCGAGATCCATTTCAAATATGGGGATCCAATCTGGATATTCGTGTTCTGTTTGAGTGACAAAGACTCATATGAAAGATGCTGAACATAACCTCAACATCAGAAATGCTAAAGACAAAGTAGGCTGTGTAATTTGGAGTTTGACTAACCCACAATAGGATATTATCAACTCTAGACCTAGAGTATGCTTATCGATGTCGCGTATGGGGGTTAATGGTATTTGGTTCACGTTGTTCATGTTTATGTTCGGGTGTGGGCTATTGTGTTTTCCTTTGTTATATTTTACCTAGAAATATACGACGCCGGGAAAGTAACTTTTGATCCTTGTGCATGGAGTTCAGATTCGGCTTCTCCGAAGAGATCTCCACAAAAAATCCAATATATGAATGTTCCTTATCATTTTTTGATTGTACCCATAATTTGATGTTGAACGTGACCAATGTAACCGTTCCAGCTGTGTTATAATATTTATAATCTACATCCTAGACATTGACTATTATATCATCTTATGTTACCATTAAATGGTGGTTCTTTTGAAGGGATAATCTGTAACGCCCCGGAAATTTTCGACTTTCGAAAATTCGACATCGACACTCCCTTTAACGACTGCCGAGAAATCGAAGGCCAAAAACCGGAATGTTAAGGGTTTTAAAAAGAAAAGAAAAGAAAGAAGAGAGAAAAAGAAGAAAGAAAAAGAAAAATAGAGGGAAAAGAAGATAGACAATTTTTAGAAAACAGAGAATTAGAAAAACAGAAGATAGAAAATAGAGGGAGAAAAGAAATTTGAAAATAAGAGAATAGAAAATTTTAAAATAGAACGGGAGAGAAAGGGAACAACAGAACAACAACAGAATCTCACAATTCGCAGCGGAACAACATATAATAATAAATGAATAAAATTTAAACAAAGAACTATATCAGTTATTACATTACATTTCATTACATCACATCATATCATCAGAGTGTACAACAACAACATACAACATCAAACAGTGCAGCGGAAAAGAAGTACTATATAAACTAGTAATACGCCATGCCATCCAGCTTGCCTCCAGCAACTCCAGAATATCCAGAATATCCTGATAAACCTAACTCTTAACTGCCCGTGTGGAAATTGGTGGGCACCCAGAGTTTAGGAAGGAAAACAATAAACTCCAAGTCAGTCATGTGACTGGTGTGAGAACTCAAAACAGTTTATTTAACTTTAAAATCAAAAGAGAGGAATATTTTTTTTAATCAATTCGCAATGCTTTTAAAAATGAGACTACCATAAGGCCTCCCGCACACACACACAATGCAAACGCAGAATCGGAGGAGATTTCTCCTTATGATAGTCAAAGATGCTTGATACGCATTTAAAATAACATTTGATATTATTATTAGTGCATAGTGTATAACAAATTCATTTCGAAAGTAGAATATAAATCTTAGCCAACATACGACCATTATCGTATGCCTACTATAGCTACCATCCAAACAGTGGTGACCACCATAAGTGAATAGCAGGTTCTACAACTAATACCGTACAAGTTTCGTATTGGGAATTGGATTTCCAACGAATGATCAGGCCAAGGAACTTCCCATTGCCACATGAGAATGCCTCTGGATGGACATCCCCGAGAACCAAACCGGATCTCTACCAACACAAGGCCGGGTTACTCCTAACTGAGTAACAACTGACCGAATATGCCATCCCCCGGTCCTTTGGGACCTTTTCAACCGAGCGCTCGTAATCAATTCACACAATCATAAAGTGTTTTCAACATGAGTAAGTATCTGGGCTCCATACCATGATACCACCCTTTTCCAGAAGGAAATGGACACATCCTAAAGGGTGCTACCCCTCATAACCTTGCTGCTTCTTTCCTGTTTTGACCATTCACGGGGTGTGAGGCTCGACGAATTCACGTCCACAAAAACATACTTTATACAAAAGCCATGCTTTGGGTCAACAAATGATCAACACAATGATCACTAAGATAGACGATCAAATAAATGATCCTATCACAAATAATCAACACAATGATCATTTCAGCAACACTCAGCATGTCACATTACCAAATTGGGAATATATCGCTGATAACTTCAACTATATAACCTTTGAGCACATACGTCTCAAAGAAGGGTGTTAAGCAAAGAATAAATTCTCCGCCACCAACAGAAATATATTTGAAAGAAATCGGCTTTATATCTCAACTTGTAATGTCAGGCATACAATCCATACAAGTCTGTTCCGGGCTCGAACAGAACCGAAGGCACTTACAAGAAGTCCTTGCAACCCGGATATTCACAATCCTGATCGGATTTCCCATCACTTAGGGAGTCTCAATACCGTTGCAACTCAGTGCAGAGACAATCGACAGGTCATCCTATCGCTTTTGCAAATACCGGTCTTCAACACCGATCTTCAATGCAATTCACAACGACGTATCACATATTCGGAATGGGTTATACGACCCCATGGTCCTTTCCCGGTTAACCCGAATAGTGAGCGCTTATTCAAAAATAAGTGTGCATTCAAATTCAATCAATTCACATCAAATACCCATTCAAAAGGGAAATACTGATAGTCGGTTATTGAACTATTAATTGATATGCACAACATCACCAGATTCCAAATAATTTTCCCAAATTATTTATTTTCCAAAATATCTTTACAAGATATATAATTTCAACACTTCAAAAATAAATCAATGTTTATTTTCACACAAATTCCACTTTCACATATAAATTCCATAATGAATTTATATTTCAAAATATTCATGCATATATGATTTCAATTATTCATTTCCAATTTATCTTCAAAAAGATAAATTCAAAATATTCACTTCATATTGGAAAATATTTCCATACTTATTTATTCATAAGTAATTCACAAATCTCTTTTATTTTCAACAGTTAGGAAATATTCAATATACTTAAATCGAATTAAGTATATATTTCATTCTTTAAGGAAATCATTCACTTATACTTATTTATTTGGGCCAAAACGAATGTTACGTAAAACATCGTTACGACAACCCAAAATCACTAGTATAGGGATTCGAAATTAAAATAGATATATAAATTCCAATACTATACAAAAACATTTCCTTTCGGAAATCATTTACTATAACAACAGTGTTATAGTCCACTATTTCCTTTTATTTCTCGAAAACGTCTATTTCAACAATAAATGTTGAAGTCTATGGTTTCGAATCTCAACACCTTTAAAACATCGTTAGATCGTTTTAATTCTGTTTAAAATATCACATTCTAAAACATTTTCTTTAACGTGTTATTCACTATTCAAAAATCGTGAACATACTTCGTTAACAAATTTCATCCTTTTATTCAATTTATTTTAAAGGATTATTCACTATTCAAAAATGTGAATATAACTCCATTAATAGGTTATAACAATTAACTTATCAAAATAAGTCATTTGCGGATTTATAAAACAACGTTTATAAATTCCGTTTCTATTTATTTATAAAAACTTCCCTTTTTATAAATTCCTTTATTAACCTATTCCAGTTTATAACTCAATTATAAACTACAAGTTCATATTATAAGTTAATTACTTATAAAACAATTATTTTACAAAATCGTTCATTTAACTTCCCAAATTATTAATCTTAACTTATAAGATTGTTTATTTATCCAAAAATTCATTCTTTCGATAACATTATAAATTTTATAAACCTATTGCTTATAAAATTTCATTTATAACTTCACAGTTTATAATTTCATAAATTTCATTCATTTAGGAAATTCATTTTCACTACGTTCAAACACTTATAAAAAAACTCGTTTTATAATGTCCATAATTCAATTTATAAATATCCATTTATAAATCTCTTAATATAAATTAATTTATATTATTATTCTAAAACGTCTTTAAATTCCTTTATAATTTCATCATTTCGATTTATAAAAAAAATCAAATTTTATAAATCCTATATTTAAACTTTTATCATATATTCAAAAATCCAATCTAAATTAGTTTATAAAATCATTAGTTCATATTTCTCAAAAATCGACTTTCAATCGTATTTCTAAAAATCAGCTTTTTAACTATATTTCACAAAAACCATAATTTTTATAACTTTAAAAATTATAACGTTTATTTATTTATAATGGATCAATTCCAAAAATATAGTATATTTTCAAAATCACTTTTAAAATCATTTTAAAATCCCAAAATCTGGGTCCAATGATGCTACACACCAAATAGTCAATCACGACTACAACGATATCATATATCGATATGATAATCCATCAAATATCAAAATATCTGAAATAAAATAAATACTGTTGAGGAATCCAGTTGGATCCCTCCAACCTGTTTCCTGCATCCAAAAACATTAGCACAATACCAATTTCGCTCCAGTACGAAATTATCGCGGTATATGTTCTTAATAAATATTATCCGCTTAATAACGACGTAATAGGGTCTCATCCGCTAAACAAAAATGCGGGAAATCAATAACTGCAATATATACATATGCCAATATATATATATTGATATTATATATAATACCAATTTCACTGTTTATGAAATATTCGCGGTATATGTTTTTATTAAATAACATCCGCTTACTAACGGCGAATAATGTCTATTTTAACAATCAATAATTTACAGTCATCATTCAAACATGCATTCAAATATTTTAAATCTAACTATTTAAAATAAAATCGAAATCTATTCGATTGAGTGAGAAGTTCTCACCTTGGTTTTAAATTTCCGTTTTAGCTTTAATTTCGAATAAAATTAAACACGCGTTTAATTTTACCCGAAATTCTCACTAACTCCAAACGACTCCAAACTAACTCCATCGCGTAGTGCTCGTCCATACGATTCCAACGCAACTGAGTTTGCATTTTTTCGACCTCGTATGAAAAAGTTATGTATTTTACAAGTTTGTACACAATTTATATTCATAAATTTATAACTAACTTAATAAATTTCAACCTTAGCCAATCTCAGCCACAAGATTAACATCCAACGCCTCACGTACATCTCCCCCAATCACGTAACCATCTCCAGGCAATGAAACATGAGGCCGAACCCATCCTAGTTAGCTAGGGTTTGATTATTCTCCTTCCATAATCAACGAAATTCGATCACAACACCACCAATGCGAAGCACACGACGCGAGCTACCACCACCAGCCACCATTGGAAGTTCGGCCATCCCCTGCTACTCGCGCACGCAAGTGCACAGCCCCCACACGCGGCCCCCTAGACGCCACCACGCCACTCCAAATCGCATCACAACCGTTGATCTCCAAGCTCTTGTTGCCCTCTACATCTTTCATGTTGAGAGTTTCGTCTAATTGCTAGTGGATTGGAAGAAATCGAGGGGGGAAGGAGAAGAAATACTGGCCATTGGTTTTAACATAGGCGGCTAGGGTTTTTTAAAATTAGGGTTTAACTTTTTTTTTTAAATTTATGAAGAGAAGGGGTGTATTTATAGAGTTTTGAACGACACTATTCACCCGGAAATTCCGAACTCCGATTTAGACGCCGTAACCAGCGTACCTAGGGTTTATCCCACGTTCCGGACACAATGGAACAGGTTTCGGAAGCTAATTCGGAAGTATGTGCGAGTTATGGCTGAAAACGTTCAATTTGAATTAAACCGATTTAAGCGATTTTCTAGGCGTTTTAATTTGTACCGGACAAACGGTAAATCCAATTGACTTGAAATTTGAAATCTTACAATAATATCACATTACGGATCCGATGAAACTGGTTTCGTCGAATTCTGAGACTTTTTGAAAAATGGCTAATTTGGCTCGCCAAATTTAAATTAAAAACGATTCGATGCGTTTCGAGCTGCCACGATCAAACGATAACTCCGATTGATACGAAAATTGAAATCCGATAATAACTAACTATTACGGATCCAATGAAACTGGTTTCGTTCAATTCTGAGACTGTTCAAAAATTGACTATTTTACAGTCGATTATTAAATATTAAAATATTCAATTTTCACAGATTAACTTTTAATTCGATTTTAAAAGTTTTAAAATATCGTTCTAACTCCCACATGATAAAATAAAATTTTACAAATCATTTACAATCATATTTAACCCTATTTTCAATTATTTCTATAATTTAACTTATTAAATTATCGATTTAATTATTCAATTAAATCCAATAAATCAAAATAAAATTTATTTGACTTAAAAATTCACTTATAAATATTTAAAATTAATTAAATATTCAATTTTTAATTAATAAAAATTCTGGGTCGTTACATAATCATTATGACATTCCATGCAGTCTCAAAAGTACTAATTTATGTTGATCACATAGTTCTTAAGTTTCTCATACCAGAATTATGTTCAATGCTCAGTTTTTTGTTTTCCCTAAATTCCTCATGTGCTTATTCGAGTAGTCTGAGAAAGGTGGGTTTTTCGTTGATGTTCATCGGAGCTCGAGAAGATGAGCTGGTTGTTTCACCTACCATGGTATTCCTATTTCTGCTGCATTACTATTATATATATCAGAATTTGTGAGGATAAGTTGTTATAAATGTCCAGGTTGATGATAGTACTTAGGTTTTGATAACTCTGACACTTTTGTATCAAAGTAACCCTTTGTAGTGTTCCTTTTATATTATATATTTTCATTTCGCTGTAAGATTCTAATATTGTATTTTCTTCTTCCTTGCTCTATTTATTTTTCTTTTTATTTCACCCTAACTTTTCGTCTTTCTGGCACTTCGGTGCTCGACATGTTAATACCGTGGATGTATTAGTATTGACATTCGGGGGTCGAAATGACAAGACGTTACAGCTGGTATCAGAGTTGAAGGTTAAGCGAGAACCTAGGCTTTGGTGGGTATGGCTCATTAAGAGATAGGGTAATGTAATGCCCTAGAATAAGTTGAGTGTATTATACATATAAGAGCGTATTTGTAATTGTTACAAACATATACCTTAATTGTAATTATAACTGTGAAAATTAAAGATCTTATATAAGGTAACTTATATAAGTGAATTATCAAAATATAGTTTAATTAATGTAGGGCTTAATGATGTTTATCTATTATCCTTGTTAATTAGATTAGTTATGCTTGGCTAGTTTATGAGCATTAACTATCATTTATTGATTTGTGCTCAACCGGTTTATGAGCAGTTTTACCTTTTTACTGCATTGGTTGGCTAGGCAGTATTTGTAAATGCATTGAAATGAATACCATGTGAATTTAGTTTCACGGTTTGACTATAAGGCATTCGATGACAATGTTGGGTTAAAATTTAACTTTTATAAAAGTGAACTTCGATAAAAGTGAACTTAGTGGAAGATGTTTATTTTAATCTGTTAAAGATAAGTCATTTTAGTACACAAACATTTATGAAAATAATTTATATAAGAAAGTGATTTTATATAAGTATGGTTTATAAAACATGATTTATAAACAAGAAGGATTTAACTGATATTATGAGAACTTAAATCCCGGTGTCTTTGAAAATGTTTACGATGTTTTTGAAGAAAATTATAGTAGGATTATTTTAAAGTATATATTTAGATAATTGGTTTATGAAATTTAGATCACAGTACTTAGTAACATTTATGAGGTGCTTAATATCGTTTTAAAATTATTTTGGCTAAGTTCAAAAGGCATAAATTAGATGTACTGAACTTACACATGTCGCTTGGAAACTATTCCGTTGATGACTTTAGTATCATTAGCATTCATTTTTGGGCTTCTAATTTGGGGAAGCTACAAGATTGTTTTAGCAATAAATTTCAATTTAAATTTCATAAGTATTATTTGTTATACAAATGATATATGTATAGATTATTATTTTAAAATGATCTGAAATAGAACCCGGTGTTTTGTTCTAAGTTTTATCTTTAAAAGAAATTTGATATGAATTTTTTATTACAAAAAGTTTTATATGTGGGGTACCCAAGTGGTTGTAGCATAGCCTAGAGTATATGTTGGAACCTTTTAAGTTTTCCCTTCTTGGGTAAAGCGTGTTTAATAAATTATTAAAATTTCTTAAGCTATTTTATAGACACATGTAGCCTATGCATTAAGATTGTATGATATGTGCATCATATTATGATGTGTTGTTCGGTAGTTTTCATTTGTTAAAATAAAATAGGATTTTTGATGATTTTAGATGGTCAGGAACTTTTGAATCATATAGAATTTGAAACTAAATGTTTTGCGAAAATATAAAGATGAGTTTATACAATACTTGAATTAAAAGTTAGTAAGTTAAAACAAGTTTAGTTTGTTGAACATTCTATTAAGTAAAACAAACTTGATGATTTGTATATACTCTTAGGAGGTAGTGGAGTAGTATATGAGTATGAACTTGAGCTGTATAATCTTGATAAACTTGAAGATACGTTTTATGAAATGATTCACAAATGATTTTAGTATTGAATGGAATGCTATGTGGATAAATGAATGTGATTAAAAAGTAATTTGTGTAGTTAAGAAACCAATAGGATAAATACGTAAGTTGCATGTAGATCGTTATGCATGACAGTTCCTGATCCAATATTCGAGTATATGATTTCGAGGTGGTTTACACCGATCTGAACAAGGATTTTTCATTAGATTCTTAACAATGAAAACTTGATATGGATTATTGATAATGAAAGAGAGTGCGGATTAAGGATCTTAAGGCTAAGTTAACAATAGAGGAGGGGGGGGTGAATAGTGTTTAATGGATTCCAAGAATTATATGGACTAATTTAAAGTTATGACACAAATAAATGCAGAATTTAATCATAGAACATTCACAGAATCAAACACAGATGCAGAAAGTAAATAAAAAGTAGTAAAGGGAAAGAACATACCGAATTTTATCTGGTTCGGAGTTACCCTACATCTAGTTCTGTACCAAGGCAAACCACCTCATACAGATTTTCATTATACCAATGTCGAGATTACAATCCTCAATTTCTAAAGGCTTTGAGGTACCCTCCTATCTCACGAGTCCAAGGGAAACTCTCTTGATTTACGGGACTCAAGACCACCTAATTGATTTCCTAGCGCAACCACACCTTATAGAGAGACTCGATAAACTTTTGATTACAAATTGGTCCTATAACTCAGAATAGCACTTCGATCTTCGAGAGAGGGTAGAGAATCAAACAAGAATGAGATTCTAATTTGATTCACTTGAGAATTCGGCAGAATTTCGGCACGATCTTAAAAATGTGAAAATTATAGAATATGGATTCGTGGAGAAGAAGAAGTGAAGAAAATATGAAATTAGTTAGTTAAAAAATTCATTTATGAAGGCTATTAATAAAGCACAAACGGTCATAACCATTCGTGAAGAGATTTAAACGAATAAACACTTCTTTTGAAAATTGAAACTTTGAATTCAATGGCCACCATGTCGACATGGGGTATCCGATAATGTCGACATCCCTATGTTAAAAACAATGTAAAATTTGTTTTTAAAATGAAGTTTAAAACAAGAGTTTATTTTAAAACAAAAACAAATAATATTTTAAGGCTAAAATATCTTTTTGAAAAATCATTTGAAAAGATAATTTTAAGGCTAAAATATTTTGAAAAGCAATTTTGAAAATCATTTTGAAAAACCATTTTGAAGTAGTTTTGAAAGCTTCTTCCTGTAGAATATCTCATCACATCAGGACTCGAGAACTTGTACAAAACCAGAATGTTCGTGGGTTTGTAAGCCACTTGTCATAGGTTTGTAAGCTATTTGTCGTGGGTTTGTAAGCCACTAAGAAGGTAGAAATGGGTTCCATCCTAAATGAAACTCAAAATGAAGATTTCCATGCTATTATGAAGTTTTAACAAAAACTAGACATGTATCTTGAAATCTTGATCTTGATACTCATGAGTCATCAAACTTGATTTCTTCATTCTTGATCTTTATACTGTACAGCTTCAATAATCAGTACCTGCCTTATATATATCCTGCGTAAATTACATATATTCTAGACAATAATATTAGTATATAAGTTATAATAAAATTAGTTACAAAAGTTGTTGTCATCAAAACCACTATCTCCAATTCCTAACAATCTTCCCCTTTTTGATGATGACAACCTTATAAAATATATTTACTACTTCTATTAAACCATAACTCCACCTTACACCAACAACTCCACCTTACTCCAACAATTACTCCCCCTTACTCCAAGCCTATTATTTTATATAACTTCGCCCCCTTTGTCATCAACAAAAAATAACCTATTAACCTTGAACTTAATAGAAAATGAGATAAACGAACATATGATGTAAGTATAATAACATATGAAATATAGTATCCTAACTGGAATTCATGTTTCTATACATCGAAGATTGTTTTTAGAAGAACGTTAATTAAGATAACACTTATATACAAATTAACAAACTAATATACA
This sequence comes from Allium cepa, assembly GCA_030765085.1. Taxonomy (NCBI): domain Eukaryota; kingdom Viridiplantae; phylum Streptophyta; class Magnoliopsida; order Asparagales; family Amaryllidaceae; genus Allium; species Allium cepa. The sequence continues at coordinate 381,203,403 of CM060929.1, read as the reverse complement.
ATCAAGAAAATGAAAAAAAGGCTTAATGAGGACCCTTAACTATTAGTAAATTATGGACCGAACAATTTGGATAATGGAGATAAAATTTTCCACGTTGTTCGACCAAGTTCCCATCAGCGTCAAATAGGACCTCTCCAACGCAAATTACGCCATCGTCTTCGTCCATATGAACATTCGGATTCGGTAGAGAATGTTCTTCTTCTTGATCTTCTTATGGTCTTCTAGAGGCACTTCTTCTTCAGAATCTATGGCTTGTGATGATTCTTCGATAACAATGGGATTGGCATGGTTATCCTAAGGAATTTTTATAAATTCCTAAGGATTCTGCCTTGCCTATCTTATTCTCTATCCATTCGCAGTTGACTTACTTGAATCTCCGTCATCATTTGAAGCAAATCTTTCATCTTCCCTTGCAAATTGATGACTCGTATGTGTGTGGAACATTGAAAAGGATTAGAATGAGGAGAAATGGGTGAAGAAGGTTCATTATTAGAAGAGGAAGCCATTAATTTACTGTTTTAGAAGTTTGTTACAGAGAATAGAATAGAGAAAAGGAGTAAAAGTCGAAATATATAAATATATAACTTAATAACTAATTTTAGAAGAAAATTTAAATTTGAAAATCACGGCTAGTATGTCGACATAGGGGGATGGGCCATGTCGACGTGCCTAGTTTAATTTTTTAGAAATTTTTATTTATATTAAATATTAACTATACTTGTATTATTTATAATTTATGTTTCAGTTAATGAACATATACCTAATTCTCTTCTAAATTTAGTAAAGTTTTGTTCATTTAATGGTTTGGTTAATATATCAGCAATTTGTTTTTCAGTATTAATATATTCAAGAATTATGACTTCTTTACTTATATTATCTCTAAGAAAATGATGTCTAATATTAATATATTTTGTTCTAGCATGATGAGTTGGATTCTTAGATAGATTTACTGCACTAGTAATACCGCAATAAATTAGTGATTTAGTTATAGTTAATTCAAAATATTTTAAAGTTTGTTGCATATATATAACTTGAGAACAAGCCAAAGCAGCAGATATATATTCTGCTTCAGTTGTTGCAAAGATACAATGTTTTGCTTCTTACTAAACTAGGAAACCAGAGAATGTCCTAGGAAGTGACAAGTTCCACTTCTACTTTTTCGGTCTGATTTACAACCAGCGTAATCAGCATCACAATATGAAATTAAATCAAATATATCGCTTTTAGGATAAAATAAACCAAAATCTAATGTTTGTTTTACATATCTTAAATTCTTTTAACAGCTTTTAAGTGATTTTCTTTAGGTCGAGATTGGTATCTTGCACAGAGACAGACACTATGCATGAAGTCAAGACGATTTGCTGTTATATAAAGCAGCGAACCAATCATTCCCTTATATAATTTGTGATCAACATCTTTTGATTTATCTTCTTTACTTAAAGCCACATTAGTTGTCATTGGAGTTGGTTTCCCACCAGAAGTGGTCAATCCAAATTAAATCCTTAGCATATTTTCCTTGACTAATGAAAATTCCTTTATTTAATTGTTTAATTTGAAGTCCTAAGAATAAAATTAGTTCTCCCATATGATTCATTTCAAATTCTTTAGTCATTATATCTGAAAATTCTTTATTCATTACGAGTGTATATGCACGCCCAGATGGGCCTGCGAGTCACATGTGCATGCATTTATAGTTAAACCCCTAAAAGTAAATTTGACAGTATCATTGTCTGCATAAACTGAACCTAAAGCAGCATTCGAGAAGACCAAAACAATTGAAGAATTTCCATGAACTAATTTTTTATAAAACTAAAGTATTATTATTCATGCCTTTTGTTTTAGTTTATTTATACTACTGGAAATGGAAATGATACTTATACTTATATATCCATATGCTCTTTTAGCTAATGTGGGAACATATTATATGCATCATCACTTCACAGCATGGCTTCATCTCTTCCATCTCTTCTTCTATATGGTAATGGAGAGAATTCAGTGCATAAGATTTTCACCATGGCTTTTGTTATGCATATGAACGTCTATCTGTGGTTCTGACATTTGACTCTTGTTTATAAAAAAAAATTAAAAATGAAAAACAAAAGAAGCGAAACTAAACTACTATCCAACTTTACATCAACAAAGTAGTTGAGCCTTAATAATCAAGAAAGGTGCACTGGTTGATATATTCCTAGGAAAACTCTATATTTGGTTGTATCATGCTTATTTTTCGAATATGAAAATTCTCAACTGTTTTATAAATATGATCGTGAAAGTATATTTGCTAACAAAACAGTGTCATTTCCATCAATTTACATGCTATATTACTGCATATATGAAGTACAAAAATGAGAGTTGAAACAATACCAAATCAACTGAAACTGATTCAGAAGAATAAAAAAAAATATAAGAACCATATAATAAAATAAAACACCAACCATGAATTAAATATTAACTTTCAAATAAAACAGTAGCATGCTTCTTTTAGGTGGTCTTACGATAACAATTAATAAGATCGCTTTGCCGGCGGGTATATAATCCGGATAACACAACAAAAGACTTTAATTAATACTTTGCAAACCCATTCACATCAACAACTATATGATTGGTAAAGACATAGCATATGACTATATTACCATTTAATATGACTCATGTGTTAGCTAAGATTTCTGTAGCCATGGTTCATACCTAGTAGGATTTTCTTATTTTTTGCAGTTATTCTATTGAGCATGTTGCATAAATATCTGATAATTTGGTCTAAATTTTCAAAGTTAATTTATGTTTTCTCATGTTCTAAAGCATGTCATAGATATAGTCAGCTTTCTAACAGCATACCACATATCCCCTCCATTTTAAACTCAATCTACAAACAAATTCAATATTCATGGTTCAGTGAGCGCGGCGATAGCAAGCTCCAGAACTATACATATAAACATTTGTCAAAGAGAAAAATAACAATTTTACACTCTCTTTTACTCCCTATTATCCCCTTCATCTTCATCATTTTCGAGGCTAAAAGCATCACCTATATTCTTTTCATTCTTCTCCATTTGTACCAATCCTAGATCACCATTTGTCTCTTTATTAAGGACTGAGCTTCTTCATCATCACAATCTTCATTAGCTTCAGATGAGTAAGCATATCTATGTTTATGACATAATACACGATGTCAGTTTTATATCCAAATAGAGCAAGTGTTTTTTTGTAAACAATGGTATCTGCACTTATGTACCTTTGAGAGCTTTGAGAAGGAGCCCAGAGGTAGCACATTATCATAGAGTTAGATGAAGAAACAGTTTCAAAATCTACATTATTCTGAAAGGAGGAAATTTGATAACTCAGAGATGATTACTTAACCAAAACTTATTTACCATAACATGCTAGGCTAACCCGCTCCATCTTTTGCTTTCCCTTAGTTAAGGAAGCTGAGTAGTATGAGAAGTATGGTTAACATTTAGAATTAACCTATAAACAGCAAGTAATTGTAGTATATATGTTTCAAATCTATATAATGATATAAATTTCCATATCAAATTAGGAACATTGTAAACATAATATAACTAAGGATACATGGCACCAGCCCTTGGCTTTTAGTCGATGTGTAAATGAGAATCTAGATGCAAGTATGTCTTTTAAAATTTGATTTAAAAGTGAATAGTGTATATATGTTTGCATTTTTACCTTCTTATATATGTTTCTGTTATATCATAATTTTATGTGATGCTTAGAAAATAAAGTTGCTGCAGAAAACCATTTATCATCTATGAATCCTTACTCTTTCTCATATGTATCAATATATCATATCTATATAATATACATGATGTGACGCCAAATGTATATGATATTATGTTAGTTTAATAAATTACCATTGTATAATCGGTTTGTGCATGTTAAAATTCGTTAGTGGAAAGAAGATTTCTAGGTAAAAATTAGTCACTGCTGATAATAGAAAACCAGTTTAGTTAAACTGAGTTAAGTAGTTAGTTGAGTTAGCGAGCATAAGTGTATGCAAACCATCATCTAAATACATTGGCTAGATCTAATATGTTATGCAAAATCCAATTAAAATGAAGATAACTCTTAATTTTTTTACATATAGACATGGTACACTTGTAAAATAGTAGTAAATTGAAAAGAGTAAGTCATATATTTTATAGAGTCTCTGTAGGAAGGAATAAACAATAATACTTGAAAAACCTAATGCTAAAACCAAGTTACTAACTAACAAACCACAATATACTTTGCAGTAAATCACCATTTATGTGAAGCTTATTTGGGTTTTAAACATCCCTCGAATTTTTTTAAAATTAGGTACTATCCGATAATAATATGTAGAGCCATAAGAGTTAAACAAATGGATAAGAACCATGAAATATAAAATGTGTAATAAAAGCTTATATTCTATGAAAAAAATAAACATCGAAAAAAAATTCTTTTTAAAACTATTCAAGTTCAAAAATTTTGAAACGTTTATTACACAACATGTAATCTGGAAAATACTCCCTTTGCTTTCTGTTCGTAAAACATTTGTACACAAATTATTACTCCACTAAGTCATGAAATAAGGGATGAAAGTGGAATGAGTTACAAACAAAATTATGAAACTAAAGTGTGAGATATGAAGATAGAATCAAATGAATAATAACTAACATTGAATGCCACAGAGTATTCGACCTTACCGGCACTAGTGGTAGTCAGCTTCGTGGACAGTGACACCGAAGTAGTTGTTTAATGCTGCAGATATACAATCTCCATTATTGTTGCCTTCTTATATCCTCAATTAAACTCCTCGTGACCTCGGCGGGATAGAAAAATAAAAGAAACTTGTTTCATTAACTCATACATTTCATAAGAAAATTAGATTAACAAAACAAAACAATAAAACAAACAGTCAACTATATAATATAGAAGTAATTTAAGAACAAATGGCGAAATAGCAAAGAATATTTTATATTCATTATTTTGACTATTACTACACCAAATAAATAAACCAAATTGTTTGATTACCAATTCAAACTATAGTCAAAGTGCTTTGGATATATTCATATATAAGATAACATTAATAGAAATCCATTACCTTAATTAACATCAAGCTCGCTTGGCCACATCTTCCATTTAACGAAATAAGTTGAAAAAAAATTTATGTACTGAAATTAGAGTACTCAGTTAATGAAACTTGTTTAATTTTAGTGGAAAGACTTATATTCAAATCAACGTATTGTAGGTTGTAAATGTGATACATTCATATAAGAAAACTATAGCAATGATTGTTTAATTTCGAAAACAGATCCAACGATGAAGCTAAATGGTGGGGGTGGAGAAACGAACGACGACAATCTGGTTGACGATAAAAGTGAAGTTGATGAGGTCACAAACAATCGTGATGCAGTAATTAATACCACGGTGCAGTAATTGAACTCAATGAAAGAGGAGATTTAATGAAATCATAGCAAATTGAGGAAATGAAAGTGAAGGTGGATACATAAGGGTGAATTGTGGGAGTTGTTTCAGGAAAGGAAAAGGAATTGAGGATGATGCAAGATGCGATGGGAAAAGATTTGAAGGGTATTCTTGGGACTTCAAAAAGACACGGTCCAAATCAGTTCATTGAATTTCTTTTTTTAATAGTAAAGATAGAGATATTAAATTTTATTATGGACCTTACATTATAACTATTACTAATATTTGTAAGAACCTTAATATTATAAAGTGGAAAGCCCGAGCTTTATACGTATGTAAATGTATATAGGATGATATTTTCATTTTTGAGATTTTGATTTTATTTTTGAGATATTTTTTTTTCAGTGATTTTTTTAGAACGCTACTAAAAGTTTTCTTAAAATGTGAAATCTTCATCTTAATCGGACCTTGTTAATCACACTTCTACCTTTTAAAACTCGCTTAAATCGTGAGAACATCTAATATCAATATGCAATACCTTTAAATTTTTATATTTAATTTTCTATTATATATATATATATATATTTCAACCAGGGGATTTTCACTTCAAGGGCTTATTTGTGTAGGGTAATAAGTTCAAAGACACTAATTCTAAAAAAATTAGTTTTAAGGACATTTAACAGGAAAAAGATAAAAGAATTTATCATTTTCAGTTGTACTAAATTAATGATAAAATGATTTATCATTTTTCTGTGTAACTTAAAAAGATAAATGAATTTATCATTATCTTATAATTTATCCTTAAAACTAGTTATTCAGAAGTGTTGTCCTTAAAATTTATTACTCCGGAAATAGAAGCCCTTCAACCTAATTTCCACTTTCAACTAAGAGTAAAAAAGAATATAAAAAACCAACATAGTGTTTTGCAAATACATGCATATTTGTAAAGAAAACAAATATGTAAGAAAATATACCCGTTCTTTTAAAAAATATTTGTAGAAAAAGAAGGATATTGAAAAAAAATACTTTTGAACAAATAAATATTTACAATTTTTACTAAGATTAGGTGTGGTAACAACTACAAATTTTTGGAAAAAATCAAATTAATTTCCAAAAGTTAATGTATATAGCCAATCGGATGCTAGCTGTGTTTCTTTATTTGACATGTTTACCAAAAATATCATGTGAACGATCTGACCGACCTCAGACTCAAGTAATAGCCTTCCAGCATTTCAAAAAAAAAATGAAGAGAGAATAGAAACATTGTGAGTTGGTTTATTCCTTCCATAGATGCTACAGCAGAGAAAGCCCAACAACATCCTGTCATGAAAACGAAGGCATCAGTCTGATGGTATAGGTTATTGAAGTGTTCTAGAATGTGAAACCTTTTATGTTCTTGTTAATAACAACCTTCTTCAAGCTACACAACTTTTATCCAAAGCTTTAGTATTTTACAAACTCTTGATAAAGTGTTTTCATGTTATAAAACTTTAATATTCATATTTTATGTATTAAGAAAAAAAATGTGCTTACCGCATTGTCTATGATTCTTGACAGGAGTCATAGCAGCTTTAGTCCTCCAATCCATACTTGCAGGAGTTGCAGAGAAATTTGCATACTTAAATGTTCATTCTATCTTAGCACTATTCGATTTAGTAGGCTTAAATCCGTTGTAGGCAGCCTTGAACTCCTCGTTTGTTAGATCAACAAACTGATTAATGCCCAATTTATACTTGTGCTTTCCTGCAACATTGAACGGTTCAATGTACTCTACATTAGCTTGGAAAACCTTAAGTCGGTTTGTTTTCTCTACTACATCTTTATATACTCGTCCATATTTAGCCATCCACTGTTCATGCTTGTTCTCCATGTAATTAGTGCCACTGGATAGAGGAGAAAAGGCGCATAAGATGAGTAGAGGAAATAATAGGTGCTTCTGTGTTACAATAGTTGCCAAAGAAGCCATAGCTGCAACTGTTAATTAGTGCTAAATGATTGTTTAGTACACTAAGAGATGATTGCTTATATAGGGAACAAGGAAACCATATTTTTTCATATTCATTCAATCTATTTTTGGAAAAATTCATCGACTTAAAAGGCTAATTTGCTAGATTAACATTTCCTAAAATATTATGCGTATCAACCATATCCTTCAACAGAGACAAAAGATTATTTCACTTATTAATATATTACTAACACAAAACATATATAGTAGAATTATTTATAGTTCACTAATCAATCACCAACTAAAAAACAACTAAAAACATGTAGATAAAAATAATTACAAAAAGTATAACTGTTTTGCACTTATCTTGGATCCAGCTCTAGCATAGCAAGTTTTGTCAAAACAATTGATCAACATAAATGAAAAAAGTCATGCTTTCAGCTGGCTTCAAGAATTTCTTTTTTCATTTCAACGATGGATTGAGGATCATTATCCAGTAATCTTTTCAAGAACTTATCAACGTTGCTAACGGGCAGATCGAGCTCCTCAAAGGATAACGGGTAGATCGAGCTCCTCAAACAAATCAGGGGTTTATAAAAACTGCCATCAAAATTTGAAGACAACTGCAAAAATGCAGTAGTTATAATTTGAAATATTTAAGTCAAATAACATAAAAACATATAAAATACATGCCATCAGTATTGCTTCTTAAAAGGGTTTAATTCGTATATGCATAGGCCTGTGTTCAAGCCACATTATTACATTGCAATAGGTTTCTACTTGTATTTATTATCATTTTTCACCAATTAAGGTCATGGAAAAATGTTAGAACTACCGGATATCAAATAATTGAACACGGAGAAATCTAAACAAAGGAGTCAATGCTATAAAAAAAAGGAAGCAAAACAAATACAACATTATCAAATGTGCTACATTATGAAACTGAAATACTAAAATTAGCACCATTGCCTTGCATGCTTGGATACGAAAACGTGGGTAAAACAATAAAACTTGGTTATACGCTGTATTTATTTTGTTTGATAGCCAAAACAGTTAAAAATAATTTGCTTGGATTCATGAAGTAAATCCATTAAGGAAAAACGGTAAATTTTATAATGCAAAACAGAACTATATAAAAACTAACCATGATCATATTTTTCCTTGCACATGGAATTGTATTTTTCCATTTCTCATGGAGTCATATTTTTTCTAGTTTACACTACAGCCCGTGATCATGCAACAACGATCTTCACTCTAGCATATTGATATTGCATTGAGCCAGCCCAAAAACCCATTAAATTTCATAAACTCATCAACCCTACTGCCCTTCAAACCCGGCCCAACGTCACATAGCTCAAACTCATAGCAACACTCCCCACTTCCTTGCAACAAATTAAGCTTATCTGCAGGTAATCTTCCCAAAGTTTAATACTTACTAAACCTGTGGCCCAAAGCATGTCTAGAATGTTGAAGTACTTCACGCTCCGGTAGGGAACCCCACTACGAAATATTTATTCCTCCACGTTTGCCTTTAACCAATCTCTTCAGCCCGAGACGACAACCCTAAAAGTCGACATCGGTCCTCCTTTGACAGTAGCAGCATCTCTATCTCTAATGAATTTGAAGTGCTTCAAGATGAGCTATAGTTTGGAACGACGGATCCCTCGTTTCATCGGTCAAATGCAAGCTTTATGGTCAATCCGTTTATCCTAGTCAAGTACCGAGATAATGGAGATGATCTATTGGATGATGAACCTTCCGATGAGACTCGATTAATATAGTTCACCATCATACAAAATAACTTGGTTATACGTTTGAATAGTATATGAACAACTCAATTCTTATGTTCACCTGCATCAAATGTCACGGATTTAGTGATGAGACTTTTCACCAAATAGTGCTAGTATTATGAATCAAAGTAACATGATAGTTTGAACTTTTAATATGCGATATTCACATGCTAATATTGTATTTTCATATCAAATAAAAAGGCAAACATGTTTCAAATGAGTTTTATGTGTACGAAACATAAAATGTGGTAAGTATGAATATTTGAAGTATTAAAACAGTAGTAGAAATGTAAGTAAACCAATTTTAGGAATCTCCAAAATTAATATAATAAAAATATGGCATAAAAGTTGTCAAAATATCTAATAAACATCTGGGTGACATTTAACTTAAATGTAGGATGACATGCTAAGTTTTATGCACTTAAGAAAATATGATAATCATTGGAGCCTTTTATAGTTTACAGATTTTAAAATGAATCTATACTGAAACATAATGTACATTATGGCTAAGGTGTGAATATGATTTAAAACACTAACAAATCTATGAATTTCAGCATGATTAACCACTTGAAAAGAGTACTATTCTTGAATAAATATGAAATATCTTATATGAGTATTTCCTTGATAGCAAGATTGAAATTTAAGACAAATACAAGCAAACATACCTGTGTAAAGCAGCTCATGTTTTCTTCTTTTTTTCGTACCTTTCCTTGAAATGAAAAGTGACCATAACATCTAATGAAAGAGGAACCATTTAGAAAAATTCATGTTAGAAGGGTGAAGGCTGAGAGAAAAACATATGCAAGATTCAATTAATGGTTTTCAACATTGGTATTTATTCTATGAAGCTAAATTTAGTTGTGGCTGTTTTGCATGCTAATATTTGTGCCACATTGATTGCCTTAACAGTACCCAATAACTATGGATATGATATATTAGTTTATTTTGGGATTCATAGTTTTTTGGCATAAAAATGTCCCTTATCGAACATTGTACACACTATTTTGGTAAATTTATCACATTTTTAGTCAATAGGAATCTAGAGGCATCACTTGACTTGAATAATTAAAGAATATATTAACTCCAGTTTCATGTGTTGTTATTAAGGAAATGATATCACTCAAAATAAACTTGTATTTGTACCTAATAAACATGAAGGCTGATATCATAAACTTAATAAAAGTTCAATTTTGTCAAACACCAACATTAAATTATCCAAACAAAAATAACACTCATTGATGTGCACATAAATATGCATATTTTTTTCACCATATTTAATCTATTTAAATTAAATAAATGATCATATTGGGTATTTTAAATTGTTTAAACCAAAATTCATATTATTTGAAATTGTCACATATTCATCTTCATCCAGGGGCAAAATGGTCATTTTTGTGCATATATTAATTTGAGAAAATTTAATTGGCCATTTTTGTAGGAAATTAAACTCAATTACAAGTGGGTTCACGAAGGAATATGCATGCACAAAATGAATACAAAGGAATAAAGATGGAAATAATTCAAAGTGAAGAACATGGAGGACCCCACCTACCTACCACCTTAATGTACAAATTAGAAGCTAATGCACATGGTTATGGAATTAATGGCTTTATGTACACTTAAATGATGATTAGTAGAAGCTAATGATTACTTGGCCTCTACACTACCTCAAGGGCATTTTGGGCATTCCCCAAAATATGGATTAGGATTTCATGCTTGTATAAATAACCCATTATGTTCATGTAGCCTCCTCTCTCACCTTAGTCTCCCTTTGATTAGTTTAGGCTCAAAATAAGAGAAATCTCTCTTTCTCTTTTCATGGCTACTTATCCATTTTTATTTTATGTAATTTTCTTTTCATTTTATGCGATGTTAATTATTGTTTCTTTTTAATTACATGTTCATCTCCTTTTATGCAAGTAGTGTAGATCTCTCTTATTTCATGCAAGTAGATTAAATTTTTTTCTTTGCTTTGCTCTCTTTTTCTTTTTATTTTCCTTTCATGTTGCAAGCTATATTCGTTGTTTTGATAACAAATATGAGAAGCTAATCCCTTCAATTTAGGGGTAATGAAGCCTCTAATCATGTAGCTTCAACATTTTGATAATTATGCTCTCTTTTTGTGCATAATGAAAATGCTTGAAGCGGTTTAATTTGTTGTTTTTGTTTTGAATTTGATAGCCTATATTGTTGACACCAAATAGGCTATACTTAAACAATCACTAACATAAATGTCTCTTCATCAAAATATGATTATGGCATAAGAAAGTGATTTGAAATTCAAATTTTGATAGTCTATATTTCTAATTAATAGTTAATAGGTCATACTTAAAATAGATTTCATTTTCAACTTTGTTGTCATTTTCATTAGAGTTAGTAAGTGGTTTAACTGTTACGTTATAGTTTGATGGCTTATGTTGAGCTAATTAATAGCATAAATGAGCCATACTTATGATAAATACATCATTTAAATTCACTTATGACCAAAATAGAGAGATCATAATTTCATAATTTGTTGAACAATATGATCTAGAGAGCGGAATTATCTCTAAATTATCATTTAACTCTCATATTTTTATCACTTTCTTTTTGACATTTTTCTCACTTTCTAGCTAATCACATTCTTCAACTTTGGTTTAATTTGATTGAATAGATTTTTAAAATCACAATTCCCAGCGGATTGACCCGTACTCGCCACGTACTTCAATAGTACGCCGTGCGCTTGCGGTTATTTTTATTTCTAAATTTTTTGACGGTTTTCTAATTCGATAGAAATTCCGTCAATTAACACTCATCAATTACTTAAAATAACTAAAATTCATATCCTTGGATCATGTACTCCAAACATATCCCAGTAGAGTTATTGCTAAACACATAGAAGGTATTAAGGTGCTCTAAATTAAGACATTAGAAATGTAAAATTTGCTACATTCCGCTGCTGGCTTTTATGCAAACATGAAGAATATGATATCGGAGAGTTACTGCAAGTATTTTGAAGCTTTTCAACCTAATTTTTAACATTTCAATGCTTAATATGAGTGGCACAAATCCTTTACATGCTTACATATACATATAGCGATTAATTTTAAATTTTAAAAATCAAGAAACTAACAAAGAATGGAAATTGTCAAATTGGCTCAACAAAATTGACCTTTTCTCACCGAGCTTTATCTCCGGTCAAATTCCAAGGACTTGACTAAATTAGGTGCCACAACTTGGTTCCACATCTGTACCATGAATTATAGAAGGGGCGTTTTCGTATTACTAAAACATTATTCTTGCTCACTCTTACATTCTCTATATATGAATCTACAAAAATGTCACAAAGTTGAAGTTATGAGTATCGTATGTATAATCTTTGGTTAATCTGGATTACGGCAAGTGAAGAATCAACATCATGCATAAAGTTGGTAACGGAAAGAATATCCATATTTCAAATAAAAAATATAGAATCTATGTAAGAATTTATATTATGAACAAATATTGAGTACAAAATAGAATCTTGATTTCATTATAGAAACTGTAAATTTTTGTATCCGTCAACTACCAAATTGGTAAACTTTACAGGAAGGCTTTAAAAGAAGCATATTCATAAAATTATTGCATTATCAGTTCTTTTATCTATACAATTAACCTATGAGTTTACTATCTTGTAGTACCTTTGATCTTCAATTATATAATCGGTAATGATGAGATTTCTTAAACTATATATGAAATCATGATACAATTACATGACTATTTTTTTTACACAACTCAAGTATAAGAATATTCTAAACATCTCCCCATTCTCAATTAGAAAGACAGATAAAAAACTAAACTGTAGTTCTTTTTCCAATATAGCATTGAGAGCATAAACTAGAAATGGAAGCCACAATAGAAGTAAAATACCGAGAAAGTAATAGAGCATCGACACTTAAGCCTATAGCATCATAAGCTAAAATTTAAACTAAATTCATAAGATTAATTTAGTAACAATCATTTTATTGTATCTATACTTAAGCCTATAACATCTACAGCTATGAACACAATACTTCAGTTCAATGCTTTCATTACTAAAAAAATAAGTCAGTAGGCAATGAAAATTTCAGCATTCAACATAAAGCCACTCATGACAGATTATAAAAAGTAGCACAATACGATACATGAAAAAGATACAAATACACATCCCTGACGACGTATCAACGCCTAGCCAAAAACTATGGAATGTTTGAGAAAAATTGGTTGTTTCTGACGATGGGTTGACGTAGATAGATCGAAAAGTACTGTGTGATGGCATGATGGAGTTAGTTGTCGGTAACTTTGCCAGAGCTAGGGCATTTCGTGGGCGCTAATTCAATTGACATTGGATTTTACGAAGGAGAAAGAGGCGAATGAAAACAAAAATGAAAAGGGTATTTCAAAAAAACACTATACTTGAGGAATCGGAGCACAATAAGGTGACCATAATCTACAAAATCGATCGATTGCAGACAGCATCGCGGTGGAGGAAGTATAATTTCCGGTAAGGGACAACTTAGGTGATCAGACGATGGTGAATGTTTGCCGTTGATGTTTGGAGGGTCAAAATGTTTATGCAATCAAGTAACCCATTGTGTAGAAGAGAAGATAGGTACAGAAATAGGCGGCCGCTATGTTTATTCTTCTGTAGATAAAAAAAGGACGGAGGAGGAGGCAAATTGAATAGCTTCTGATGTAGGGTTTCATAACAATAGGCGAAACTGAGGAGGAGGAGGCCGTTGCGTTTTGATCATTTCACGATGAGTAGTTTCGAAACGAATTAGATGAGAAAGAAGCCGCGAACAGAAAGGAAAAAGGGCATTTTTGGAACTTCGTAAAGACACGGTTGAGTCATGTAGACGGAACTTTTATTATTAGTAGTAAAGATGTTACTAGTTGATCCAAATATTATATCATCTATATATATTTGTACTAATTGAATATCATTTTTGTTTCGTTTAATAAAAAGAGTTGTATCTATTTTACCAATTTCAAAACCAGATTGTAGTAAATAAGATCTTAGTCTTTCATACCAGGCTCTAGGAGCTTGTTTCGGACCATATAAAGCTTTCTTTAAGTTATATAGATGATTTTGAAATTTATTATCTTCGAAAAGTGGAGGTTGTTCAACATAAACATCTTCTTTTACAAAACCATTTAGAAAAGCACTTTTAACATCCATTTGATATAACTTGAAATTATTGTAGTTTGCGAAAGCAAGTAGAATCCTGGTAGCTTCTAGTCTTGCTACGGTGCAAAGATTTAGTCATAATTAATCCTTCTTCTTGACAATAACCTTGCGCGACTAAACGAGCCTTATTTCTCACGACCGCACCAAGTTCATTCATTTTATTTTTATAAACTCATTTTGTTCTAATTATACTTCCTCAGGTCTAGGAACAAGTTCCTAAACATTATTTCTGGTGTACTGATTCAATTTTTCTTGCATAGCAAGAATCCATGAATCATCAGATGATGCTTCCTTTGGATTTTTAGGTTCAATAGTTGATATAAAAGCTATATTACCCATACTATTTAGTTTATTTCTTGTTTTAACTATAGACTCAATATTTCCTAGTATATTTTCTACAGGATGTTCTTTTAATAGCCTAATTCTTTTATTAGGTTGAATGATTTCACAATTAGTTTCATTAGGTTCATTATTTAAATTTACAAAATCTTCTTCATCTTCTATTTGTATAGTATCTTTAAAATTTTCATCAAAAGATACATGCATTGTTTGTTCAATAACGTTATTTCTTAAATTATAAACTCTAAGTGCTTTACATCTATTAGAATATCCGATGAAGATATCTGTATCGGATTTAGTTTCAAATTTATCCAAATTATCTTTTGTATTAAGAATAAAACATTTACTACCAAAAACTTTAAATAAGCTACTATGGGTTTCTTATTGTAAAGTAATTCCTATGGTGTTTTATTAGTTAATGGTCTAATTAAATCCTATTTAATATATAAGAAGCTGTAGCGACTACTTCAGCCCAAAGGTTTTCAGGTAAGTTACTATCAGAAAGCATTGTTCTAGCACACTCTTGAATCGTTCTATTCTCACGTTCTACCACTTCGATTTGTTGTGGAGTTCTTAAAAAAGTGAAATTATGAATAATTCCTTTTTGAATACAAAAACTCTCAAAATTTTCATTTTCAAACTCTCCACAACGATCACTACGAATAGTTTTTATTTTTAAAGAAAGGTGATTTTGAATTCTTTTAGCAAATTTTTTAAATAATTCAAAAGCATCACTTTTATGTTAAAAAAAATTGTCCAAGTATATCTAAAATAATCATCTACAATTACAAAAATATATTTATTGTGATTAATTGATTGAACTTGAGATGGACCAAATAAATCTAAATGAAGTAATTCTAGTGGTTTAGAAGTAGAAATCATATCTTTTAATTTAAATGAACTTTTCTTAAATTTCCTAATTGGCAAGCATCACATATACTATCTACTTTAAAGTTTAACTTGGAATGAACTCTAACTAAGTCAAGTTTTGATAACCTAGATAACCGTTTGAAATTTAAATGACCAAACTTTTATGACAAATCCAAGGGTCACTTGTATCAGCCAAAAGACATAAGTTATCATTTGAAATTTTCATACTAAGGATGTAAATATTTTTCTTTCTAATTCCTTCAAAGATAATATTTGACTTATTATCTTCGATGTGAAACTTATCTTTTTCAAATTTAATTTTAAATCCTTTATCACATAGTTGACTTATACTAACCAGATTATGTTTTAAATTCCTAACTAGCAAAATATCAGAAATAAGAGGAGTTTTAGAATTACCGACATTGCCGATGCCAATCGCATATCTTTTTGAGTTATCTCCAAAGTTGACCAATCCACCATCTTGAATTATAATGTCATTGAGTATCTTGGGATTTCCAATCATATGCCCTGAACAGCCACTATCAAGTATTCATTTATCTTTCTCAATTTGCACAGATTTTCCATTGGTTGTTGGTTCTTCAAAAGCCATGTAACATGTCAGTTCCTGCATAAAAAACCAATTTGGTAGATAACTTGATTTTTCATATAAATATGCAGACTTATGATACTTTGATGAAATGCATAAATTCAACTAGTATTAACAAAATTTCTTAAAAATGCCATTTTTAATTTTTCAAGTTTCAGATTACGAAAACTATGAAAACAAATGCTCTGGTACCAATTGAAAGCGAGTGTGGATTAAGGATCTTAAGGCCAACTTAACACTAGAGGGGGAGTAAATAATGTTTAATGGATTCTAAGACTTATATGGACTAATTTAAAATTATGACACAAACAAATGCAGAACTTAATCACAGAACAATCACAGAATCAAACACAGATGCAGAAAGTAAGTAAAAAGCAGTAAAGGGAAAGATCACACCGGGTTTTATACTGGTTCGGAGTTACCCTATATCCAGTCCTATACCAAGGCAAACCATTTCATACATATTTTTATTATACCAATGTCGAGATTACAATCCTCAATTTCTTACGGCCTTGAGGTACCCTCCTGTCTCATGAGTTTGGGGCAAACTCTCTTGATTTATGGGACTAAAGACCAACCAATTGATTTCCAGGCACAACCACACCTTATAAAGAGACTAATAAACTTTTGATTACAAATTGATCCTATAACTCAAAATAGCACTTTGATCTTCGAGAGAGGGTAGAGAATCAAACAAGAATGAGATTCTAATTTGATTTACTTGAGAATTCAGCAGAATTTCGGCACAATCTTAAAAATATGAAAATTATAGAATATGGATTTGTGGAGAAGAAGAAGTGAAGAAAATATGAAATTAGTTAGTTAAATATTCGTTTGTGAAGGCTATTTATAAAGCACCAACGGTCATAACCATTCGTTAAGAGTTTAAACGAATAGACACTTCTACTGAAAATTGAAACTTTTGAATTCAACGACCACCATGTCAACATAGAGTATCCCATGATGTCATCCCTTTGTTAAAAACAATGTAAAATTTGTTTGAAAATGAAGTTTAAAGTAAGAGTTTATTTTATAACAAAAACAAATAATATTTTAAGGCTAAAATATGTTTTTGAAAAATCATTTGAAAAGATAATTTTAAGGCTAAAATATGTTGAAAAGCAATTTTGAAAATCATTTTGAAAAACCATTTTGAAGTAGTTTTGCAAGCTTCTTCCTACAGAATATCTCATCACATCAGGACTCAAGAACTTGTACAAAACCAGGATGTTCATGGGTTTTTAAAACACTTGTCGTAGGTTTGTAAGCTACTTGTAATGGGTTTGTAAACCACTAAGAAGGTAGAAATGGGTTCCATCCAAAATGAAATTCGAAATGAAGATTTCCATGCTATTATGAATTTTAACAAAAGCTAGACACATTTTGTAACGACCCGCTATTTTGGACTATTCAAATTCGACAATAAAACCGTACATGTCCGACTTGAATAATTCAAAATACCGAATTGTTAATAAAAATTTGGCAAAACTTAAAATATACAGTAAATAAATCAATCATAGATCACTTACACAGAGTAATACAATGCAGCGGAATAGATAAAGAATAGTAGTTTATGAAGCTACTATATACATTGGAGATAGAAATAAATACAATTGAATATCTTGGATATAGTGAAGTCTCCAGTATGCGCAGATGACTTCTCTGAACAAATCAACAGGATGACTGAAAGGATAGATAGCTGGATCTTCAAGCAAGGCTCCAACTTCGAAGGTGAGTCTCAAATGCTGTATCACTCAGTCTGACCCGAGCGTAAAGCAAAACACAAAACACTCGAGTCAGGATTAACATTCTTATATCTATAAATCTAACTCAAGTGAAATATCAACTGAAATATAATTAACTCAAAGAATGTTTGGAATAACCATCCTCTAAGGGTCCATGGAACTATCTACAGGGTAGAAATATACACTATAACACCGTGGTTCTTTCATCTTAATTTATACTTCAAAACCAAAACATCATTTTCACTCCAAATATCTCTATATTTCCCAAATAGTGTTTATATATATTAAATAATTTATACAGTAAAGTATTTTCAATTCCCTCAACTTAACAAATCGTTTCAACATTAACCCAACCTTCCCATTCAAATTAAATTCAAATCCCAATTTATCAATCTCAAATTCAAATTTGAAATCACAAAATACCCCCTTTATATTCCAATATATTTCAAACTTTAAGTATTCAACGTTTCAAACTAATTTTTATTCAATTTAGCTTCTAAATAATAAATTCAAATTTAGTTCAACCTAAATTTATATTTTAATTCAGTTTAGTTTCTAAATAACAAATTCAACTATATTTATTTCAAATACAGATCTAAATCTCGAAATCGCCATTTAAATTCCAATATAGCTCAAAGCTTTAATATTTACAAGTTCAATTCAAGTCGATTTAATTAAATAAATCCTTATTTAAATACCATTTTTAATAAACCCAAATGTACCTCCCAATCCTATTTTTTCAATTTATTACGAGAAAGATCTATTTGAAATATAGATTTCCATAGATACTCAACTATATTATATGTATTAAATCAATCTAATTTAAATCAAATATTACGACTAAATCTATATATAAAATTTCCATTTATATAATATCTTAAGAATCAAAATTTATTAAACCGTATATTTCTTTCCAAAATTATAGAAATAATTTCAAAATATTTATATGGACCAACGGTGTCTGTATATATATTTCCTACCATATAGTCAAGTGCTACGGATATTTATCATTTCAATCCGTACACTAAATATATTCGGGTGGATATCATTTCAACCCGAAATCCAAAATTTTAAATTAAATCAAAAATCGCTTGGGTCTATCATTTCAACCCGTAACGAAATTATCCTATTCTAAAGTCCGTTCGGGTATGTACCTTTTCAACCCATAGTGATTTCTATACTAATAGGGAACTTGCAGAGTGATAACAGATATGAAAATAATAATAACAACAAGCATATATCATCAAAATAAATATAAACAATAAGATATGGTATCATATCCCATAAGTGAACAGTTACCGATAAAAGCATATATAACAATTTAAATCTAACAGCAGCATATTTCAATTGTCATTTCAATTGAAATTAAATTTAATAAATAAAAGAACGTTAATCGTGAGTGATTGCTCACCTTTCGAGGCTAGAGATATATGATGATGAAATAAGCTACGAAATCCAAAGCAACGCTGGATGGACAAGATTTGATGCAGAAAATAGGCACGACGGACAAGGCTGATAATGGGAAATCGATGAGAATGAATCGAATCAATTTTGATATTACAGAAAAATAAATAAATTATTATGATATTAATTCTCCCAAAACCAATTTTCAAATTAAAAATGTATATTTAAAATCTATATATACCTATATGTAATTTAAACATAATTCGTCCAAAAAAAACCATTGTATTATATTTTATAGTCAATAATTATTATAAAAACAATATAACCACTTATTGTAATATATATTACTTAAAAAAAAACCCATGAAAGCAACCTATATATGTTCATAATAAAAATGTATATATAGAAATTCCAAATGCATAGCCTATATTCGGTTATATATATATATTACGTAAGTCTGAAACAAACACCTAAACGCATATATATGTCTCGAGATTTATAAACAACAAAATACTTATAATGACACATGCACTCATATACTTATATAGACTGTGAACAAGTATACATACTATGCCGTATAAAATCCAACACTAAAAAAAGTAAACTCACACTGAAAACATTTTAGTCAATTATTAAATATATATATTAACTAGCGTATAAAACTAACGTATCCTGTAACTTTATAATATATAAGCTATATCAGATATATAAATAGTTAAACATTTTATACAAAACTATCATAACTTTATTAAATTAAACATACATTACACACTTACACAAATAGACCGTAAACTGTAAAACTTCACCCATTTTAAAGTGGTAACAATACGCTTGCTAAAAATATAACCCACATAGCTCGTACTTCCCTATAAAACTATATAAATATTTGTAAGCTAACCATTAATATAGTCTAATTCACAATATGCATACCTTTATAACTTTAAATCAAATGTGTATATATATACTTATAACCAGTTATTCACAAAATACATAGCTTTAAACATATCATATATTTAAATACATATACAATCGACTGATAAGATGAGTATGCTTTACGTTTTATATATGTACTAACTTTTTATATAATATTTATATATACACTTATCAAATTTTATAACATGCGAACAAAATTTTATATTATATAGAATCTGAAAACTGCAAACATTTCATACTTGAAACCATACTATATTTATAAGATGTATATACGATATCTTAAATCAAAAAAAAAAAAACTTACTTTGCTATAATACATACAATATTACTGCATAGATATACATTACTGACATATATTTATATATTAACTAATATATAACCTTCAAACTTTTAAAATTGAATACCAACGTGACACATAAAGTATAAAACAATCAAGTTATCAAATCTCTATACATAGTATAATATCATACACACTATGAACGAAAAAAAAAAGAAAAAAAAAAGAATACTGTTATGAACTCATATATATAATACCATATGATACATAACTAACATGAATTTAAAATCATGTAGGACAGATCACATATTCCAAATACAGACTTATAGAAAATATACAATAACACATATATATTATAAATATATGCTAACCTATTACTCAAAGATAACGTGTGGCATGATTGTTGATGGTGAAGGCTCTGAGGATGGCTGAGCATGCAGGCGATGACAACACGTGTAGAGAGATATGTGCATGAGAGGAGGAGAGAAAAACGCGGAGGGAGAGGGATGAGTTGGATGTGGTGGGTGACGAAGCGATGGGAGGTGGAAGCACGGTAAAAGAAGGGAGAAAATAGGTGGATCTGTAGAAAGAAAAATGGAAGAAGGAGGAGGAAGAAAACTTAAAATGAGGAATGAGATTGGAAGTGACAGCAGTTTGCAATATGAAAGAAACGAAGTCAAACAAGGTTATAAAGGCAAAATAAATAAAGAAAAGAACCGTTGCATATGAAACGTATACAATAAATATGAATTGATTTGAATAGTAATGGTCAAATTCAGCTGAAAAGATTAAAGCGAATAAATACGGAGCATTGGTTATGGTAAAGTAACGCACAAAATTAGGGGAATAACAAAGGAAAGGACTGGTCAAAATAAATGAATGTAAACGTGCAACGAATATAAAAATCTATATAATTGAACCGATGGAAACGAAGGAAGCAAATAAAAGAAAGGGAACGAAGGAAAAAAATGAGCTGTGTCCCGAGCATAAATAAAAGTGGTAACGTATGAGAGGAATGAGAAAAACAAACGGGCACAATTTGAAATCAATGCAATAAAACGGCCAAAAGCTGATTTTTAGGAAAATTATTAAAGAAATATTCCTTGGGCTGCGCGTTTGAGATCCGAAAAGGCATGGAAATCAAAAAGTTATAATTTAGATTGGAATGAAAACGTACAGGAAATAATAAAGGAAAAAAAAAATGCGAAATAATCATATAGCATTTATTACGTTTCAAACTTTTGACATGGCATGGGATGGAAACAGCTGTACGCTAATTGAGAAGCTATTAAAGCAATTTATTATTAGTGGCATGTTATACGTTTTTATATTTATTTATTTCCTAGATCTCAATTCATATCTGATTATACTATGCAGATTTATCTTTATTATTAAACGTTCAAAAAGAATAAAACGTATACAAATTTTCTTGATTTTCGAAACAAAATTAACGGCTAAAAGATGATGAAGGGACAAAATATAAGAAAGGGAAAGAGATGAATGCGTACAATTATTTATAAGAAAAGAGAGAGAAAAGAAAAACCCACAATTAAAATGAATGAATGAATGAACGCTGAAAGTCAGTCAGGAATATAGAAGGTACAATATGAAATAATGGTAATCACAACTACTTTTTTTAATGCAGACCTTAAATCAACCCTTAAAACATATACTTCATATATGTAGTTAAATATAGTATATACTTCTCTTCTTCTTTGGTTCATATGATATATGAAACCCTTAACTATCGTATTTATAGCTGACGACATATGTATAGATATACTAAATATGCACTAAAATAAACTGGAAATGGTGACACAAAAACCCAAAATCAAATATATATATATATATATTTAACATGACTAGAAATCAAACTTCAGTAAAACTATATACTAGTATCAAGACTAACATATATATATAGCTATTATAACACATATAAATTAAATAAAACTTGGTATAAATACGCTTTACTATATATACACTTCAAATAGACCATCATACATATACAGTGGTTTTCCAAAATAACTATATATGGAACGTACTCAACATACTTAAAATTTACACACCTTGCTGAAAAGCAAAAGGAGACCGTAAATTTATTACCCACGCTATTGATATTTATACCCAATAGAAATGAACTATGCTACCAAATTTACATCAAACTTAACTTATATTATAGTATAAATAATAGTTTATAAAGTTTTTGTACTAGATCTTATAGGTATAACCACAACCAAACTTTAAAATATATGTACACAGCTCGTACTACAAATCATTAATATACATAACATATTTTCTTTTTTTTTTCAAAATTTTATTATTAATAATTTCTCAAAATCCAATTCAATACGTTAAATACCAATTAAAAATTGCTAAAATTTTATGGGTCGTTACACTCTCCCCCACTCAAAACTTTTCGTCCCCGAAAAGGAATAAAGTAGGAGAATAGAAACAACCAGATGAAAAATTTAGACTTTGAAAAACAAATTAAAAAAATTTATTTAAAACCATATACTTTTTCTTTTGTTATTATTTAAATTGATTAATATTTAATAGATTACTCATTTTATCAAATCCATTCAATTAATTATGAGATCAATTATTTATAAAACACTAATTTTTCTCTCTTATTAAACCAGGTAGAATATAAATAAACAATGTTTTAAAGGATATATTCAAAAGAAGGAAAGAAGGAAAGAAGATAGATTCGGAAAAGAGAATATAGTTGAATAAATAAAGCAGGGCAGATAAGGTAGATTCAAAAGAATAGAATCGGGCAAGAATCGTACATTTCAAACCATGAGAGTTTCAATTTCAAATATTAACACAAAATTTCTTTGTTGGAAATACTTTTATAATAAATACCTTTTATATCGAAATAAATCTTTTCTTTCAAAAATATTTTTATAACTCGATGTTTCAACAAGTTTATCCTCGTTCTTGCAGACTCTGGCCATGCGTTGATCAGGCGCAAAGCTAGAATTCTTCAAGTACTTAGTAGACCTGTTTCAACAACCAGTGAAAATACTTGAAAAAAACTTTAAAAACAGATATGGAAAGTACAATCCAAACAAAACAACCAAACCAAAACCTTTGTCCGATCATGGTTCGCAGATACACAATGGTTACGCCTGGGTCCCCCAGGAAACAATCCATATCCGTAAGCTTTCTCAGCCCTGCGAGTTACGCCATGATGACTAGTAGAGTGCAGGATACACAATGGTTACGCCTGGATCCCCCAGGAAACAATCCATACCCCTAGGCAAGACTCAGCCAGGCACTTGCGCTACTATTCGCGACCTACACAGATTGCAGGATACACAATGGTTACGCCTGGATCCCCCAGGAAACAATCCGTACCCCTAGGCAAGACTCAGCCAGGCAATTGCGCTGTGCATTCACGAGAGAAAAAAAACCATGGGTTACGCCACGGTGGGAAACACTCGAGTATTACATCCGGAAAACCGAAAATCAGAGAGAATAATATCGATAGAATGAATCCACGATGTGGCCACAAAGCGGATATCAAGCAGAAGGCACTTTCCATATCTTTACTTCGAAAATATATATCATATAGTACCTTTTCAAATCACTTTCAAATATTGTACTTATATAAAGTCCATATATATAGGATTCCTTTCTCAAATCGAATACTTTCCAAATCAATAGTAGATCAAATCATACTTATATAGATTTCGATTAAATAAAATCTCTTTCCAAATTGAGTACCTTTCAAATCAATAGATTTCAAATCAACCTCATACTTATACAATCCATTTTATATAAGTTCGACCACTCCCAAATCAAGTGCTTAGTAATCTAAGGTTCTCAATTTCAAATTATTTCAATACCAATTCAGTTTCAAAATCATATATGATTTCACCAAATTTTCTTCCAAATTAAATGTCTGAATTTCAAAGTTCCCAAAATAATAGGTGTAGAAAATTATCCCAGTTTCCAAATTAAAATAATTCAAGTCAAACAAATTCATTTCCAAATCACCATATAAGTACTGGGGTTTTTTTTTTCAATTTAATTTTCAAAACCAAATATTTTTCTCAAAATCAATTATATTCAAAATGGTTTCCAAATTTATAATTATCCCTTTAAAACCTTTAAACTATTTACTTCGATTTGAAATATCCAATTTACCTTTTTGAAAACCATTATTTAAAACTAAAATTCTTTCAAAACATTTAAAAACTAAATTCCATATTAGTATAATTAAAATAGCCATATTCTCTTACTTAATAAAAGGTTTAACCTCATACAACAAAACTTGCATACTTTATCAAATATTTTATACCTTTCGAAATATCTTGGTTTTTAAACCTTTAAACCTTGATTTGGAAGTGCTCGAACCTTCAAAATAGTCGGTGAAAATCAATTTCAAATCCAAGAGATGGAAATCAATTTTTATAAATAGAGTTATTCTAAGTCAAATCAAAAACTCGAGGACTGAACACCGGTCTTACTTCAAATTGTTTCAAATATATACATATATCTTTCGAAAATATCAAATTATACTTCGGAATTTGAAATCAAAAACGGTTTTACAAAATCACTCGCATAGCGAAGCTATTAAAGTGGCCTCTCCCCCACTCTGAAACTCGAAAATCAATGTTGATGATGCGTGCACTCATCACCGAAATTATTCTCCAGCGACATAAGTGAGTTCTGGACTTCTATTTTCTTGAAAACTTCTTTGAAATTTCTTCAAAATTATTGGAATTCATTTGAATTCATTTGAAATATTTCTTATTCGGAAAAATACCTTTAAATCGTATTATTTATATATAATTTCCAAAATCTTAAAACCAATTTCAAAATACCGGAATTCAATTCTCG
This sequence comes from Allium cepa, assembly GCA_030765085.1. Classification (NCBI taxonomy): domain Eukaryota; kingdom Viridiplantae; phylum Streptophyta; class Magnoliopsida; order Asparagales; family Amaryllidaceae; genus Allium; species Allium cepa. The sequence continues at coordinate 381,178,060 of CM060929.1, read as the reverse complement.
AATTTCAAATTTAACACTTCAATTATAAATCATTTTTATATAAATCAATTTCTTATAATTTTTTCAAAATTTCAAATCCTTTCAAAACCCTTTTTATATAGAATAACATTTCTTATTTGCTTTATATATAGGTATATAATCTCTACCGAAAACATTTTCTTTATATATATAGAATAAAATCATAGTTATCAAAATAATAATTTCGGTATAAACAATTTCTAAAATACAAACAAAACCCGATTTTCAAAGGATGATTTAAGGATGGATTTCAAAACAAAGACAGAGATTTAATTTAAAGGAACTCTAATCAATAGAATCCTGATTCGAAGATAGACTCGATCGAAGATGAGATAATTAAGTTACAAAATAGAAGATGGATATACTTTTATAAATCGCGGGCGACCTTTACCTGTGAACCGTGATTCCAAAATTAGATCGGTGTAGAATTCTGAGGCAATTCGACATTCGATCGTCGGAGATATAGAATTCGGCATAACAAGATATATCAGCATCGTAAACCGAGGATACAGGAATCTTCGGTGAGTCAATGCCAATTGAAAAGGAGTTTTCACCCCCTTTACAAATCATTCAATGGAGTTATGGGATACTCCAGAATCAAACGAATATAAATAGGGAGAGACAGAATGAATTTCGAAACCGAGGGACATTCCAAAACTCAAAGGAAATTGAGTCAAAAAGGAAGAGATTCAACTCGAACGAAAGTGATTCTGTAAATAAATTTACCATATATGCTAAGTTTTGCCTAGAGCCAAAGCTCTGATACCAACTGTAACGACCCGCTATTTTGGACTATTCAAATTCGACAATAAAACCGTACATGTCTGACTTGAATAATTCAAAATACCGAATTGTTAATAAAAATTTGGCAAAACTTAAAATATACAGTAAATAAATCAATCATAGATCACTTACACAGGGTAATACAATGCAGCGGAATAGATAAAGAATAGTAGTTTATGAAGCTACTATATACATTGGAGATAGAAATAAATACAATTGAATATCTTGGATATAGTGAAGTCTCCAGTATGCGCAGATGACTTCTCTGAACAAATCAACAGGATGACTGAAAGGATAGATAGCTGGATCTTCAAGCAAGGCTCCAACTTCGAAGGTGAGTCTCAAATGCTGTATCACTCAGTCTGACCCGAGCGTAAAGCAAAACACAAAACACTCGAGTCAGGATTAACATTCTTATATCTATAAATCTAACTCAAGTGAAATATCAACTGAAATATAATTAACTCAAAGAATGTTTGGAATAACCATCCTCTAAGGGTCCATGGAACTATCTACAGGGTAGAAATATACACTATAACACCGTGGTTCTTTCATCTTAATTTATACTTCAAAACCAAAACATCATTTTCACTCCAAATATCTCTATATTTCCCAAATAGTGTTTATATATATTAAATAATTTATACAGTAAAGTATTTTCAATTCCCTCAACTTAACAAATCGTTTCAACATTAACCCAACCTTCCCATTCAAATTAAATTCAAATCCCAATTTATCAATCTGAAATTCAAATTTGAAATCACAAAATACCCCCTTTATATTCCAATATATTTCAAACTTTAAGTATTCAACGTTTCAAACTAATTTTTATTCAATTTAGCTTCTAAATAATAAATTCAAATTTAGTTCAACCTAAATTTATATTTTAATTCAGTTTAGTTTCTAAATAACAAATTCAACTATATTTATTTCAAATACAGATCTAAATCTCGAAATCGCCATTTAAATTCCAATATAGCTCAAAGCTTTAATATTTACAAGTTCAATTCAAGTCGATTTAATTAAATAAATCCTTATTTAAATACCATTTTTAATAAACCCAAATGTACCTCCCAATCCTATTTTTTCAATTTATTACGAGAAAGATCTATTTGAAATATAGATTTCCATAGATACTCAACTATATTATATGTATTAAATCAATCTAATTTAAATCAAATATTACGACTAAATCTATATATAAAATTTCCATTTATATAATATCTTAAGAATCAAAATTTATTAAACCGTATATTTCTTTCCAAAATTATAGAAATAATTTCAAAATATTTATATGGACCAACGGTGTCTGTATATATATTTCCTACCATATAGTCAAGTGCTACGGATATTTATCATTTCAATCCGTACACTAAATATATTCGGGTGGATATCATTTCAACCCGAAATCCAAAATTTTAAATTAAATCAAAAATCGCTTGGGTCTATCATTTCAACCCGTAACGAAATTATCCTATTCTAAAGTCCGTTCGGGTATGTACCTTTTCAACCCATAGTGATTTCTATACTAATAGGGAACTTGCAGAGTGATAACAGATATGAAAATAATAATAACAACAAGCATATATCATCAAAATAAATATAAACAATAAGATATGGTATCATATCCCATAAGTGAACAGTTACCGATAAAAGCATATATAACAATTTAAATCTAACAGCAGCATATTTCAATTGTCATTTCAATTGAAATTAAATTTAATAAATAAAAGAACGTTAATCGTGAGTGATTGCTCACCTTTCGAGGCTAGAGATATATGATGATGAAATAAGCTACGAAATCCAAAGCAACGCTGGATGGACAAGATTTGATGCAGAAAATAGGCACGACGGACAAGGCTGATAATGGGAAATCGATGAGAATGAATCGAATCAATTTTGATATTACAGAAAAAAAAAAAAATTATTATGATATTAATTCTCCCAAAACCAATTTTCAAATTAAAAATGTATATTTAAAATCTATATATACCTATATGTAATTTAAACATAATTCGTCCAAAAAAAACCATTGTATTATATTTTATAGTCAATAATTATTATAAAAACAATATAACCACTTATTGTAATATATATTACTTAAAAAAAAACCCATGAAAGCAACCTATATATGTTCATAATAAAAATGTATATATAGAAATTCCAAATGCATAGCCTATATTCGGTTATATATATATATTACGTAAGTCTGAAACAAACACCTAAACGCATATATATGTCTCGAGATTTATAAACAACAAAATACTTATAATGACACATGCACTCATATACTTATATAGACTGTGAACAAGTATACATACTATGCCGTATAAAATCCAACACTAAAAAAAGTAAACTCACACTGAAAACATTTTAGTCAATTATTAAATATATATATTAACTAGCGTATAAAACTAACGTATCCTGTAACTTTATAATATATAAGCTATATCAGATATATAAATAGTTAAACATTTTATACAAAACTATCATAACTTTATTAAATTAAACATACATTACACACTTACACAAATAGACCGTAAACTGTAAAACTTCACCCATTTTAAAGTGGTAACAATACGCTTGCTAAAAATATAACCCACATAGCTCGTACTTCCCTATAAAACTATATAAATATTTGTAAGCTAACCATTAATATAGTCTAATTCACAATATGCATACCTTTATAACTTTAAATCAAATGTGTATATATATACTTATAACCAGTTATTCACAAAATACATAGCTTTAAACATATCATATATTTAAATACATATACAATCGACTGATAAGATGAGTATGCTTTACGTTTTATATATGTACTAACTTTTTATATAATATTTATATATACACTTATCAAATTTTATAACATGCGAACAAAATTTTATATTATATAGAATCTGAAAACTGCAAACATTTCATACTTGAAACCATACTATATTTATAAGATGTATATACGATATCTTAAATCAAAAAAAAAAAAAACTTACTTTGCTATAATACATACAATATTACTGCATAGATATACATTACTGACATATATTTATATATTAACTAATATATAACCTTCAAACTTTTAAAATTGAATACCAACGTGACACATAAAGTATAAAACAATCAAGTTATCAAATCTCTATACATAGTATAATATCATACACACTATGAACGAAAAAAAAAAAGAAAAAAAAAAGAATACTGTTATGAACTCATATATATAATACCATATGATACATAACTAACATGAATTTAAAATCATGTAGGACAGATCACATATTCCAAATACAGACTTATAGAAAATATACAATAACACATATATATTATAAATATATGCTAACCTATTACTCAAAGATAACGTGTGGCATGATTGTTGATGGTGAAGGCTCTGAGGATGGCTGAGCATGCAGGCGATGACAACACGTGTAGAGAGATATGTGCATGAGAGGAGGAGAGAAAAACGCGGAGGGAGAGGGATGAGTTGGATGTGGTGGGTGACGAAGCGATGGGAGGTGGAAGCACGGTAAAAGAAGGGAGAAAATAGGTGTATCTGTAGAAAGAAAAATGGAAGAAGGAGGAGGAAGAAAACTTAAAATGAGGAATGAGATTGGAAGTGACAGCAGTTTGCAATATGAAAGAAACGAAGTCAAACAAGGTTATAAAGGCAAAATAAATAAAGAAAAGAACCGTTGCATACGAAACGTATACAATAAATATGAATTGATTTGAATAGTAATGGTCAAATTCAGCTGAAAAGATTAAAGCGAATAAATACGGAGCATTGGTTATGGTAAAGTAACGCACAAAATTAGGGGAATAACAAAGGAAAGGACTGGTCAAAATAAATGAATGTAAACGTGCAACGAATATAAAAATCTATATAATTGAACCGATGGAAACGAAGGAAGCAAATAAAAGAAAGGGAACGAAGGAAAAAAATGAGCTGTGTCCCGAGCATAAATAAAAGTGGTAACGTATGAGAGGAATGAGAAAAACAAACGGGCACAATTTGAAATCAATGCAATAAAACGGCCAAAAGCTGATTTTTAGGAAAATTATTAAAGAAATATTCCTTGGGCTGCGCGTTTGAGATCCGAAAAGGCATGGAAATCAAAAAGTTATAATTTAGATTGGAACGAAAACGTACAGGAAATAATAAAGGAAAAAAAAAAAAATGCGAAATAATCATATAGCATTTATTACGTTTCAAACTTTTGACATGGCATGGGATGGAAACAGCTGTACGCTAATTGAGAAGCTATTAAAGCAATTTATTATTAGTGGCATGTTATACGTTTTTATATTTATTTATTTCCTAGATCTCAATTCATATCTGATTATACTATGCAGATTTATCTTTATTATTAAACGTTCAAAAAGAATAAAACGTATACAAATTTTCTTGATTTTCGAAACAAAATTAACGGCTAAAAGATGATGAAGGGACAAAATATAAGAAAGGGAAAGAGATGAATGCGTACAATTATTTATAAGAAAAGAGAGAGAAAAGAAAAACCCACAATTAAAATGAATGAATGAATGAACGCTGAAAGTCAGTCAGGAATATAGAAGGTACAATATGAAATAATGGTAATCACAACTACTTTTTTTAATGCAGACCTTAAATCAACCCTTAAAACATATACTTCATATATGTAGTTAAATATAGTATATACTTCTCTTCTTCTTTGGTTCATATGATATATGAAACCCTTAACTATCGTATTTATAGCTGACGACATATGTATAGATATACTAAATATGCACTAAAATAAACTGGAAATGGTGACACAAAAACCCAAAATCAAATATATATATATATATATTTAACATGACTAGAAATCAAACTTCAGTAAAACTATATACTAGTATCAAGACTAACATATATATATAGCTATTATAACACATATAAATTAAATAAAACTTGGTATAAATACGCTTTACTATATATACACTTCAAATAGACCATCATACATATACAGTGGTTTTCCAAAATAACTATATATGGAACGTACTCAACATACTTAAAATTTACACACCTTGCTGAAAAGCAAAAGGAGACCGTAAATTTATTACCCACGCTATTGATATTTATACCCAATAGAAATGAACTATGCTACCAAATTTACATCAAACTTAACTTATATTATAGTATAAATAATAGTTTATAAAGTTTTTGTACTAGATCTTATAGGTATAACCACAACCAAACTTTAAAATATATGTACACAGCTCGTACTACAAATCATTAATATACATAACATATTTTCTTTTTTTTTTCAAAATTTTATTATTAATAATTTCTCAAAATCCAATTCAATACGTTAAATACCAATTAAAAATTGCTAAAATTTTATGGGTCGTTACACATTTCTTGAAATCTTGATGTTGATACTCATGAGTCTTCAAACTTGATTTCTTCATTCTTGATCTTCATACTATACAGTCTTCAATAATCAGTACCTACCTTATATATATCCTGCATAACAACATTCATATATATCTAGACTATAGTGTTAGTATATAAGTTATAATAAAATAAGTTAGAAAGGTTGTTGTCAACAAAACCACTATCTCTAGTTCCTAAAAGATAAGACCTCAAAGTTTTCTATCATATTATATGGCTTTGTAAGGAGAACAGAGGTTTCTAATCAAGGAACCTGATCGGAGTCCGCACTAGAGAGGTCAAGTGATCTATACTAGTTGGAAAGTGAAATTTATGTGATCGAGTAAGTGATCGGAATTGATATTGCATACGGATGGTCCATGTACAGCATATGGGCTTTAGCATATTTTCATACTATTGTTTTAACTTATGGAGAGTTTAGGTGATGAATCTTTGATTCGTTATGAGGTTGCATGAATTGGCTACTAAGTAATTACCTGAGGCCGTTGTACGTACAATACGCTTAGTAGGTTGTTTATCATCTTTGTGCGATGAGAGGATTTTAAACTTGAGAAAACCATGAGTTTTGTTTGCTAGTGATTGAATACTATTAAGAATTTCTATGTGATTGTTTCTTTTGTTGCTCGTATTGGAATTCCGAGGATGAAATATTCTAAGTAGGGGAGAATGTAACGACCCGAAATTTTGAATCCTCTGAATTTAATTATTTAAATATTTGAATCTTTGACTATATGTCATTAAAATTATTTAATAAGATTTTTAAAATCCTTTAAAATCATAAGTAATGATGGTAACTTATTTTAGAAAAATATTTGCAAAAATAAAAACCTTTAAAAAATATTGATAATGTGACCGAAAATCATTTTATCGATAAAAAGCTTTTTAACCGTCAGAAGTTGTTAATACGTTTTTTACATACACTTATTTGCTTAGAAATTAAAGAAAATGAATTAAAAATATTTTGCACTAAAACCATAAGAACTTTCTAAGCTTATCTTGTTAGGTGTGAAGAGGATAATGAGGTAAAAAGGAGATATTTAAAAAAACGATTAAATAAGGAAACTCCTTAAAACTTAAGCTATGTTGTGTAAAGTTATCATAAGGGTTTTAGGGGGGTTTTGGTCCTTCTCCTTTACATTTCTAATACTATATTAGGAGGGATACACCCTTAGGAAATAATCACAAAAATTCTAAGCTTGAGATGAAGCAAGAGGTTTGAAAATGGTGGAAGTGTTTAAGCACTAATCCACTTGTTACTCTCTAACATTTTCAAAAGTTAACCAAAACTTCTGTAGTCTCTTCTAAACTTTGGCTTTGAGAATAAGACATCGTAGAAAGCATGATTAACAAGTAATAAGTGGGAGTAGGTGAGAGGAAGAGGGGGAGCTTGGATGGACCGTGAGCATGGAGGAGGAGGAGGAGGAGGAAGGTGGCTTCGGTTGGAAGTGCTAAAGGTTGGACCTTTAGGCTTGTGTTGATGGAAGGAGGTGGTTCTTTGGTTCTTTTAGCTTTGTTCTTGGGTTAGGAATGGATGTAAGTGAGTTATCTCACTATCTCTTAAGTATATATTGTGTATACATATGTTGTGTGCAAAATACAATAGTTAAAGTGACATTAACTAAGTAAAGCTATAAACTTTGTACCCCTTTTGCTTTGAAAGCAAATGACAACATTATATTACATAACATCACTTATATTACACTCTTAAACATATGGCATTGCGTTGACTTGACATTTGAATGTTTGTTTAACTTTTATGTTGAATTGAAGTAAGTTTGAAAGTGTTTGAAGCGAGAATAGTCGTTATAAGTGCACATCGGAATCCCTTGATTTCGAGAATTTTTATAAATGACAAGATATTCTTAAGGATTTCTTTCGATGGTTTTTAGGTACCCTAATTCTAGTAATTATGATAAAAAATTTAAGTCTTAAATCATTTGTTTAAGTGGTTAAAACTAGTCGCAAAGATGGTTCTTTTCAATGTTATTTTAACAAGCACTTTTAACAGCGTTTATAAATGATATAATATGTCACTTATTGTTTTAAGTGTTTAAAATGCGACGTTTTGGCTAGTTTTTCTGATTTAAATGGTTTTTAAATTCTTTTCTTTATAACTTTCTATGGAAGGTCTTATAATACATACTTGAGAATGAAAAAAGAATAGTAGTTTAAATATAGTTTTAATGAGTATTTACGAATTTTGGAAGTAAACTGCTGCCAAATGTAAAACATATTTTTAATCAAACTTCTGAATTAATTATTTTCAAGTAATATTTTACATAGATATCTAAAATCTATTTAGAAATATTTCTGAAGTATTATCTTATATATATAAGTTTTAACAAAAGTGATTGACTAGGCTTAACATTAAAAGCCGACGAGTAAACCTATTTGTTTGTGAGATTCAAGAATGAGGTGTCTGGGCAAGGCTTGGAGCAACCAGTGCCCAAATTTACCTAGCTTCACTCTTGAACGAGGAATAATAATAGTTGAAATATCAAAAATGTGTTAATCTTATTGATTACTTACTTGTTTAAAAGGATAATTAACTTTGCTTAACGCTAAAATCCGACGAAGTATGTTTATCGATTTTTAAGAGTTAAAGATTGATGTCTAGTAGGGATATAGCAATAGAGCTCTAACCTACCGAGCTTATCTCTTGAATGAGGAATAGTTAAGTTGGAAATGTCGAAAATGAGTTAAATATATGAACATTGATTTGTATAAGTAATTGTTTTAACTAGATAATTGATTAGTCGATTATCAAACTTAACCTATTATTAAACTTGGATATTTAGAAAGAATGTTTTAAAGATAAGCATAAGTGAAATGGTTTTGGGTTTGTTGTGACAATGTTTTAATAACATTCGTCTTCAACCCTTTTTGATTATAATTATGAATGTAAGTATATCTTTAAAAGAATGTTTTTAAAGACAAGCATAAGTGAAATGGTTTTGGGTTTGTACTGACAATGTTTAAATAACATTAGTCTTAAGCCTTTTTGAATGGATTTCTAAAAGTACTTAGATCCTTAAAATGGATATTTTGAAGTATAGGAAAAGTAACATTTTAAAGTAATAAATCTTGTAAATGACTTGTGAATATACTTGTACCATCAACGATAAGTATGTGAATACTTTTTGAAGTATAAAAAGAGTAAAGGCTTTAAGTAAGAAATCTTATTAATAATTTGTGAAAATATTTTACCATTTGAGATAAGTATATGAATACCTTTTGAAGTATTGAAAGGGTACAGATGAATAGTAGAAATTTATAAATGATGTTTTATTAGATAAAAGAAGCTTCACTAATAAAAGAGGTTTTAATTAATAAAAGATTAGTTAAACAAAAAGAGGATTAGATTTATTTAATCTAATCATGCTTTGCATGACTTCATCATGCATTGTATGTTTACTCATTTATGGAAAACATTTAGTCATATACTTAGCACTAAAAGGCTTGTCTATCTGTGGGAATTAAGACTGATGTTCATGTAACGATATGAGTAACAAAGCTCTAACCTACTGGCTTTACCCTTGATAGAGGGATAGTATGAGAGGAAAATATCGAAAATGTAATAAGTGTATGAGACTTGGTTTCCATATGTGATCGTTCTAATTATCATTGAATGACAAAATTCGTCGATTCAGTCTTCGGAAGACCAAGAACAGTAGCTGTTTTACTTTTCGAAAACAACTTCATGGTAGAGATACATGTTCTATCTATTGAAAGTGGATCTATTTGAGATGTAGGAATTTATGTTGAGATTTGAGATCTGTTTAAGATGCTCGAACACAGGTAGTCATTCATAATCTATTCAGGATGTGGGAATACATATATGATTTTGAGATCTGTTAAGATATGAGAATCCATGTGTGGTTTCGAGATCTATTTGAGATGCGAGGATCCAATTTGGGATTTGTGTTCTATTCATATAATTGAGACTCTATGAAAGATGCTGAACGTAACCTCGACATCAGATATGGCTAAAGATAGAGTAGGCAGCATATTCTGGGGTTTAGCTAACCCATGATAGGATATTATCAACTCTAGATCTACAGTACGTTTATTGATGTTGCGCGCAAGGGTTGATGGTATTTGATTCACATCATATTTATGTTCGGGTCTGGGCCTTTTTGTTTTTCTTATGGTATATTTTATCTAGGGATATACGACGCTTGGAAGATAACTTTTTATCCTTATGCATGGAATTCGGATTTGGCTTCTCCAAAGAGATCTCAGCAGTTCCTTATCGGGTTATGATTGTACTCATAATATGCTCTTGAGTGTAACCAGTGTAACCATTCAAGCTATGTTATAATATTTAAATTCTACATCCTAGTCATTATCCATTATATCACCTTATATACCTATTAGATGCCTGTTCTTTTGAGGGGATAATCATTATGGCATTCCTTGTAATCTCAAAAGTACTGTTATATGTTGATCGCATAGTCCTTGAGTTCCTCATACCAGACTAGTGTTCGACGCTTGGTTTTTTTGTTTTCCCTAAGTTACTTGCATGCTCGTTTGAGTAGTCAAAGAAAGATAGGTTTTTTTTTGTTGATATTCATTGGAGCTTGAGAAGACGAGTTGGATGTTTCACCTATTGTAGTATTCCTATTTATGCTGCATTATATTTGTATATATCAGCATTTATGAGGACTAGTTGTTATAACCATCCAGGCTGATGATAGTACTTAGGTTTTGATAGCTCCGAAATTTCTGTATCGGATTATCCCTTTGTACTGCTCCTTTGATACTATATATTATCGTTCCGCTGTGAGATTCTGATACTGTGTTCTTTTCTTCCTTGTTCTATTTAATTTTCCTTTTATTTTTCTCTACTTTTGGCCTTTCCGGCACTTGGGTGCTCGGCAAATGAATACCGTGGATGTATTAGTGTCAATATTCGAGGGTCGAAAGGGCAGGACGCTACGGAATTTAAAATTAGTACTATATATATAATTACATGTATATGTAATTTCAAAAAAAATTCTATTTTGAAATATATATATTAAATATACTTATTTATTTAGAAAGTAAATAAATCATTTTGAGCCTAAAATTACTAGATATTCTATGTAGATCTTGATCTGAAATTTTATATTTGAATCTAAACTCTATATTATTTATATTAATATCTAATTATTTTAGATTATAATATGTGTGTGTGTGTGTATTAATATATAAATATGGTATTGGAAAAGAAACTTTTTACATTTTACAAATTTAGTTTTATATTTTATAAAACTATATACATGCACGAACGCACACACAAGTGCGTGTGTATGTATATATATATATGTATTTATGCATATATGTGTGTTAGATAATACATATGAATATGGAGGGTCTAATATGTCCATTGTTGTGTAAATTCCAACACTTGTGCATGGGTACGTTAAACTATTTATACTGTATATGTTGCATATGCATGTACACGCACATATGTGTATGATACACATGTTATATCATATTATATAAACATAACATTAAAATAAAACAATATCTATAAATAAAATAAAACACTGATTTTATTTAAATTAATTTAGATCAGATCTAAACAATTTGGACTTCATAGGCCCAATAAGATCTAAAATGGAATATTTTTTTGAAATTTATCCCGTTGCAAGCTACTCCAATTTCAACAATGGTATTAGAGCCAAATAGCATAAGTGATCTAAATTGGCAGTATCAGGGCTAACTGACTAAAGCTAATCCATATTGAAGGGTACTAGAAAAATAATGTCTACGGTTGTGTTTGGATAATCGAGTACTCAGCCCTACCTGACTACTAGTTTAGCCCAAAAAGACAAGATTAGCATAAAGATAATCCTAGTATAAAGGCCTAACTAATTTGGACCATAAGTTATCTTTCAAAATCTATTTTGAAATTAAAATAAAATTTAAAAGGTTAAATTTAAAATAAAAAAATTAATATTTTAAACTTAAAAAGGTTAAATTTAAAATAAGTAACGATTTTATAAATGTTATAAAACAATTTTCAAAATTGGTTTGAAACTAAAATAATTAATTAGACTAGTTTTCAAAATTATTATAAAATAATTCGAATTTTTTAATAATTAATTAGATTAATTAAACAGGTAATTAGTTAAAAGTTAATTATTTAAATTAAATTACATATATGTTGATATAAACCTCATCTTAAAATGTTACGGTAATATATGTGTATATATATATCATTTTTGAAATTATTTATAATTAGTTAAGAAAATTTAATTAGATAAGTTAAATAAATGTCAACTAATTAATAATATAGTGCACATATATCTTATATGTGTATAACTATAAATGTTACGGTGCAAATATTCAATTTAAAATGATATAAATAATATTAATTAAAATGTTTATCAGTTACATAATTAAATTAATTAAATAAGATTTAACTAATAAAATTAATATAAGATGATACATACGATTATTAGATAAGTTAATTAAATTATAAAATGTTATATGATAGTTAGACATATATAACATGGATGTATACTAAAGGGTGGAACAGTAAGAAACACAAAATAAACTTAAGAAATAAATACATATGTATAACACAAATACCGTGATTTCTGATGCCTCCGATACTTGAATAATGAGGGTATGTCATAAGAAATACATTATTCCATTAGTCGGTATCACTCAACTAATATATTAAAGATTATAAATCTTTAATATAAAGTTGTCCTCTACCGTATATAGATTAATTTACTTGTATACTCCTTAGTTGTTGATATTTGTAACAACCTGGTGTTGAGAAGCAATTAATTGAAATTAAAAATAGTAATTTAATTAATTAAAATTAGGTTTTAAAGATTTAATGTGGGCGATTTTGGAATTTGGTGATAAATCATTTTTGTTAGATATATTTTAAAGTTGTGAATATTAATAAATGATGAATTTAATTATTTTAAGTTATTTTGATATTTTAAATTTACGGTTATATTAGTTTGTGCTAAGAGCGATTAAACTATTTTGTAGCGTTTAGAGTTGATAGTAAATAAGATTAAAAGTTTGTTTTAAACAAAAAAGAAATTTTATTTAATAATGGATTTTTTGAATAATACATAGTATTAAAGGTGGTGTACTTATGGGAACAATTACTAATTAATAGGAATTATGGAAAAATAATTATTGTAAAATTTATAATATTAGTAAAACACATAAGGAAAGCATGTACGAATTTTATTTGGTTATTTTAATTAATTTAACATGATTAATGAATTGTTGAGTAAAGGAGAAAAAAAGTAGAAAAGAAGTAGATGTGTTTGTGGTTGTGCATGACCCAAGTCCAAGAATCTCAGACCCTTATTTAGACAATTCTCTATTTAGAATTACCTTCAAGCAACACTCATGTTGAAGCCTCTTTCTTCCTTATCATTTTCTTCTTTAGGAAACAAACTTGTTTCAAAACTCTTTCTTTTCTTTTAAATTCATAATAAATTAAAATAAATTTCTAGATATTCTGCAATTAAAATTTGATCTTCTAAACACTAAAAATCATATGTTGCCATAATGAAGTTTGGGTTTTTCTCATCATTTTGAATTCTAGAGGTTAGATATAGTGAGTGAAAGAAGAGAAGAAGCAGGAGCAGTATTAAGTGAGTTACGATACTCATATATATATATATATATATATATATATATATCTGTGTGTGTGTGTGTGCATGTTGTGTGTGACCGATGTTTGGATTTAATACATCGTATGCTTTGATTGGGTGAAAAATGATGTGAGAATGATCGAAATTTAACTAGAAGACGTCAATTTTCGCCTCAGTGTTTGCGATACGGTAGGTTTACTGGTCGACCGTCGACAGAACGATCACCAGCGGTCGACCGGTGTAACGACCATAAATTGAGTAACATTATTTACAACATTTAATTGAATACGATAAATAAAATAATGTTAATAGTTAAAGGAATGAGATTTGTTAATTATTAAGGGACCATGCCTTATTGAATGTATAAGCAAAATAGAGTTGAAAATAAGTAAGTAGGAGAAATATGATAAGGGTAAATGAGAACATCCTTCATTCTAATACCCTAAACCCTTCCATTCCCTATTCGTTATTCATTCTAACATTCACAAAAAAAAAATTAAAACCCTAATAGCTCGGCTGACCACCATTAAGAGGAATTAAAAAGAAGATAATAAGTTAGGAATCAAGTAGAAAGCTTGAAGAAACTAATCAAAGAAAAAATTTGTGACGATCCACCTTTTTGGACAGTTTAAATCAACAACAAACCACACATGTCTAACTCAAACCATTCAAAAGGGAGGATTGTCAATGGGGTAAATAGGAAAATAAGAGAAAAGAAGGAAAAACAAAAAACAGAATCTCGCAGCGGAATGACAAAATATAATATTCAAATAAACAGTTCATGAAGCTGTCTTATAATATACATTTGATTAAATAATTGTTACAACAATCAGAGTACAAATAACAACATACCAATAATGGTGTAGCGGAAAATTACTAATAATATGATATACCAAACTCCATCTTCGTCCTTCAGAAATAAAGTCTTCAACACTGAAATGCTCAAGCTGACTTGAGCGTAATGAAAAGACAAAACACTTGGGTCAGAACTAAAATATTCTCATGTAAGTTAAATCAATAACAAATAAATATGATTATAATAGCTTTAGAGATGTTTACGTGATTTTACATCTCATATCCACTGCATAACGTGAGTGCATTAACTTAAGAGATGTTACAGGATTTTCCATCTCCTAAGGATCCGTTAAACTATATATAGTGTCTATCAGTAAGGTATAATATTGAAAATAGCATTAAGGTTTTACCCATATCCCCCTTAACACATTTTTATAGGCATCATAGTCTATATAGCACTGTAAACTCCACCGTAAATTGGTGGGCTATTAGGGAGCACTCCATAGGTACGACACAAACCAAAATAGTAGGGAGCACAATAAGACATATGACAAGGCACGTAAGGAGATGCCCACGGTAGGATTCTACCGTTTTGCACCCCCGACCAAGTGGTCATGCATAGCAACTACTACCGCCTACCTCGAGACACTCTCCCATAATCAAATCGAGGGTGGTCACCAATCAATCACAAAGTAACAGATAAGGCATCAAAGAAGCATGTCCGATAGGAGGAGAAACTTCACTTGGCCCGGTGTAGCTCTTATTTTAGTCATATCAAGCTGACCGAAGGTCAGGGCCGCTTTCTTATCTCATACCGATAGCATTCGCCAAACCATCCTAATTCATTCTGGATTCTCCACCATGTGCACAGTTGTTAAAGTAGTTTCACAATTGGCAGAGAGTAAGACAATATTCGACCTCGGTCTCTTTAACAACTAACCGCTTATTTCACACTGGGGTCATTAAAATAATAATCTAAAAACAGTTTATACCTTCATATCAAGATATGCATATACTTATTCCAAAAGTATAAATATATTCATAAATACCGAGGAAGGTGTTCTTTCAATCAATTTCGAATATAATTTATAAATCTCTCTTCAACCATTTATAAACTATTTATATGCTTTAGAACCATTTATAAAGCTATCTATAAATTCCAAAATAGTATACAACTGTTCCCCTTTTCATAAACTTCTACGTAAATTCCTTTAAAATGCTTCCAAATCCATTTATATAAGTTCTTTTATAAAACCCTTTATAAAATCCTTTAAAACCTTTACAACTCCTTTATAAACCATTATAAAATCCTTTATAAAATCCTTTATAAAAATCTTTTGTAAAATTCCTTACAAACCTTTTACAAATTCCTCACAAAACCTTTTACAGAATACGAAAATCTTTTACAAAATCTTATTATCTATTAAATTTATTATAAAAGTCTACATTTATTATCTTAAATTAAATTTTAAATAAAACTTTAAAACTATATTGAATATTTTATTAAATTAAATTTTAAAGTATTTTTATACATTATTTAAATTGTATATTTTAAACTAAATAAAATTATAACTTAAAATCTAGATTTTTAAAACTTATATTAACTAAAATATAAAATTTTAAAAATCTTTAAATTAAATTTTAAAATCAAATTTATTAAATCAAAACATACTTTACAATTTAGAAAATAATTTAAAACCAACCAACTGTGTCTATTTATAATTTTCTATCCTATGGCCAAGTGGTCTGTTAATTTTAATTTTAATTTTAATTTCAAGATGGATATATATCATTTCAATCCAAATTAGGTATTATATATATCATTTGTTCAATTTCACATTTATTTGATGCTCGTAGCATTCAAGGCGAATAACAGGAATAAATCAGCATAAACATCTAGAATGAACAACAGGAATAAATCAGCATAAACAAACATCCAAATATCTAACATTAGGCATCCATCACAATCAACATCCAAAACAATTACATATCATAACAGATTGCTAGTTATAAATTCTTGAACTTTTAACTAGCAAATTAAATTCCAATTTCAATTTGAATGTCAATTTCAATTTCAGCTTAATTGTCAAATTAAATTACACTATCAATGCAATTCAATATAAATGTCAATATTTAAACCATCAAACAATACTCTATTAATTTAAATCACTTCATGATTTCAATTTAATGAACATCAAAATATTTTAGTATTTTGTGAGTGGTTTGAGCACTCACCTTTGATTTTTAGTCGAACTAAAATCCAAAAGAACGCTCAAATTTGAACATTCTAAGAATTCAACCAACCAATTCCTTTCTATCTTGATTTTCGATATGCACCCAACGGAAGAAACCGCACGCGAATTTGAGCTCGTATAGAAAAGTTATGATAGTTAGAACGTTCAAAATTTTAAAATAAAAATAAAATAAAATAAGGGCATATTCGTAAATACACTCACATCTTCCACAATGTATCATGCTCGAAATCCTCCTCAGCCACCATCTACAATCGCCGCCGCCGCCTCCTACAAATCGCCGCCTCAAGATCAGAGGTCACCATGACGACCGCCGCACCTTCCTCCACCCATGCCTAAAACGCCACCACCTCCTGTCAACTCTTGGAAATCCGCTGCCGTTCACCTATCGCCGCTGCTCTTGGTGATTTCGTGCGCTGTTGAGGTGATTGAAACCGACAATGAACTCGCCTTAACATCCTCTACACTTCGGTGGCCTCTGTCGTAAATCCACCGTTGATCGACAATCCTAAAACGAATGGCCACGACTTTTTTTTGCCAATTTCTAGCCAAACCAAGGTTCGATTGCAAAAACGAACTGTAGATGTTGAGTATCCTCGTCGAGAGCTTCGTGATGATATATAATTCGATAGGGTTTGAGGAGTTTGAATTTTCAATTTGATTTGGAATTGAAGTTAGTGTTTTGAAATTTCTGGCATTGAGGAGGAACAAATGAGAAATAGAATTATACATACATGAAAAGAAAGATGGCTAGGGTTTCAAGAAAAAACTTTTTATATAGACAGAAATGGATAAGAATGGATGGAACAGATCGAATGGGCCGAAGCGCTAACACAGACCCGAAAGGCCCGTTTCTTTCTCGAAACGAAAGTAGGTCATCCAGTATATCAAAATATAGGTTTTTGATATTTTTAAATTCAATGAAACTAGTTTCAAACTCTAATTCCACTGTATACAGAAGTAAGCATTTAAAATCAAATTATATTAATTTAATTTTCTTTAATTGATTTCTATGCGTTTTGAGCCCGCACGATCAAACAATAAGTCTGATCGCTACGAAACTTGAAATCCTATATTAATTCACCATTACGGATCCGTCGAAACTGGTTTCGTCAAAATCCAAGACAGTGCCCAAAAACCCAATTTACATGTTAATTAAATCAATTATTATTTAAAATCAATTTAATCACTTTTGAACTCAAATTTAAAAGTTAACAATTTTCATCATTCTTGATTACAAAGAAATTAATAATATTTTTAAAATTTGAATTTCCATGTTATATCCAACATTTAATTTTTACATTAATTTTAGCGTTTAATTTCAACTGAAATACCATTCATTATTATTTAAATTCCAATTTCTTTTATTCTGATTCTCACTCTTATTATTGAATCAACTATTACTTATAAAAAGTTACGTACAAATAATTGATTTCACATTCTGTACTAAAACCTAATTCAATTAAATACATATCATTTCTCTTTTTAATAACATTTAATTTATTTCTTATTAACCTACACTTATTACCATTAACTGAAATTACATCAAACAATTGTCAATTTCATTCAGTCAGCACTATTAAGTTATATTCTAATATATTTTTCCATTAACAAGTCATAAGATTTAATTCCTTACAATAATAAACTCTAGAAATCTTATTAAATTTAATATTTTTAATTAAAAAAAATACGGGTCGTTACAATCTCCCCCACTCAAAACTTTTCGTCCCCGAAAAGGAATAAGAAAGAATCAAGAAATTTGATATAATTTTATTCAAAATATTCAATTTATAAACACTTTACATTTACATCATTAAGTTCAATATAACTTTGAAAATAACCAAATTTGCACAAAAAATTCTAAGTCTAATTTTTTTTTTAAAATTTGGCAGAGTCTACTTTGCGTGGATAGTTCCAGAAAAATAATAATATCAATAATTACAATATATGTTTCAATAATAAAATATCCCATACCGTGATAAAATGTCGTTCCAAAAACCATAATCCGAAAATGTACCTATTTGTCTGGCAAACAACTTTATTTATGAAACCAAAAGCAATAGCTATTGCCTCTATAAACCTGTATTTCACTTACATAATCCAAAAGAGTTAAAACTATGTAAAAGAGTAATATATTAGTTGTTTCAATTAATAATACAAAAAACACAACATATATAATAATAATATGCAAACAAAACATTACAACAATCATATGCAACCAAAGAATCCATTATACAATCCATAGCAACCAAAACTAATGGTTTGTTCAGGTTTGGAAACTTTTTATCGTACAAGGGTAATAAATAAACTATCAAGTGTACGTTAAGCTCAATTACTTAATAGGTTATTCATAAAACCTCAAACAAATTAGAAGCATCCTTTTCCAAACTTCCCGTCAGCCAAAACAACAAAGAATTTAAATATTATTTAAGTTTATTCTATTGGTTTCCTTTTACATCATCCATTTATTTTCGTTCATTCATACAAGGTCATTTTTTCATTTACTTACATAAATTATTCTTCATCCAATATTTAATATCACCAATGAATAACTTCTTATGGTATTACTTAAGTTTCCTATAGTTTCATTCACATTTATTATTCACTTATATAACTTGATTAATAGTCATTAGTGAATTATCATTCACGTTCACTTAAATTTAGTTCACATTTATTCCTATATATATAGTATCACTTAATACTAATCTATTTATGACCATTTGTAAATTATTCCAAAATATTTTTTTGTGTTTATTAACATTTTATAAGATTCATTTTGAAGCACTTTTGTTATTAAGCTTTTATTTGTATAATATTCTATTACATATTCATATTAACATATCAACTTTAAAACATTTCTGGTAAGTTTTATATAACTTTTTAGAATGTAATTGAATGTTATACAAATTTATCTTATTCATTTTGATTAACAAAATGTTCAATAGTTTGCGTCTTCTTAATTTTCATTATCTTTTGATTTAGACATGATAAATCTCCATTTTCTTTATAGTTTCATTAATCACCTAGCTTCTAATTTCTTATTTATCATTTTAGAAGTTTTCAATTATTAAAATAGTTAAGATTTCATTTCATTAGCAAATTGAAATCCCTAATTTACAGAAGCTTAAGAACTGAATACCGGGTTCCATTTCAAATCATCTTGAAATAATATATACTTATATTCTTTGTATATCAAATCATACCTAGAAAATTTAAAATTAAGATTTATTTATCAAAACAAATGTGTAGCAAAGCTAATATAGTGGTCTTTCCACTTTGAAACTTGAAAATGAACATCGATGATGTTTCAATCATGGCCGAAATTATTTTCCAACAACAGAAGAAGAGAGTACAAAACTTATTTTCTTTAAAATTCTTTTTAAAACATTTCTTTCAAATCCATTTTGAAAATATTTCTATTTGCAAACTCTTTCAAATAATACTAATATTACCTTTTCCAAAATCTTTGAAAATAAATTTCAACACCAGAACTTAATTCTCAAATTTTCAATTTATATTCTTTTTACATGAAAAATCATATTTTACAAACCATATTTATAAAATTACACTTCTTATAACATAAAATAGTTAATAATTTTAAGAACTATGACTAGCCAATCAATAAATGACAATAATTGAGTATTATCATTTCCTAACGAACAACACAACAACAAAAAACAAATTAATTTATGAAAAATTATATACACACACACACACATAAAATATAATACTAGGTAAAATTATTTCATTTACCTATTTTCAAAAACAATATTATGTCGGTCTGCCTTATTAAGTGTTTAGAAATCTCCATCGATGCAATAACGTCCTATGTACCGACCAGAATTTACAAATACTAAACAGAACAAATTAAAACAATATAAAAACTTTTTATAGCACTAACAAATACACTCTCTCTCATATATATATATATATATATATATATATGTATGTATGTATATATGTATGTATGTATATACGCACACACACATACACACTTAGACTCATTCTAGAGCATTAATAACCGTATCTCTAATGAGTTAACCCCAAACAGGCTAAGGCATCCCAAAACCAATGCTTTGATACCAATTGTGACGACCCACCTTTTTGGATGGTTTAATTCAACAATAAAGCATACATGTCTAACTCAAACCATTCGAAAGGGAGGATTGTCAATGGGGTAAATAGGAAAATAAGAGAAAAGAAGGAAAAATAAAACACAGAATCTCGCAGCGGAATGACAAAATATAATACTAAAATAAACAGTTCATGAACCTATTTTATAATATACATTTGATTACACAATTTTTACAACAATCAAAGTACGAACAACTACATACCAATAATGATGCAACAGAAAATTACTAATAATATAATATACCAAACTTCGTCTTCGTCCTCCAGAAATAAAGTCTTCAACACTTAATTTATTTCTCATTAACCTACAATTATTACCTTTAATTGAAATTACAACAAACAATTGTCAATTTCATTTCATCAACACTATTAAGTTATATTCTAGTGTATTTTTTCCATTAACAAGTCATAAAATTTAATTCCTCACAATAATAAATTTTAGAAATCTTATTAAATTTAATATTTTTAATTATCAAAAATACGGGTCGTTACGAAATCTCAACCATCTTAACACCAAGCTAAGGTGAATAATCTGATTTACATCTCATTTTTTATAATGGTTTCGGTTTTATGATTATGTCCGAATTATTTTGGAAGTTATATGCCATGTTGTGTTTGTTTAAATGGATATATATGCTTGTTGATGATTTATAATGTTTCATATAGATTTTATTGTAAGTTTATATTGGGAAAACTATTAAATGGTATCGATATGGTTTGCTTTTTGATATATGGTCAAAAACATTATTTAAGAAGTGGTTACAAGTTTCATCATTTTCTATGTTATTGTGGATTTATTATGAATTTTCTATGAGATAAAATTGTCAATATAGGGTTTAAATTATATAAGGTAATTATATAATGATTACAGGTCCGAAATATTGCATATGTTAGATAACATATTAAAAGTGAATTATGGTAATTATCGGGGAATATTCCTAAGTATTTTACTATGGTTATAAAATTATTTAAGTTAAGGGACTTAAATGTTTATATTTTTTATCAAGGAGAAGGGCTTATTTGCTTAAAATGCATTAAATTGTAAATTTTTAATTCGGCAGCCTTTTTAGAAAAGATTTTGATAAAGAATTAGCAACCAATCATATTTTGACAAATTGGGCAAGTTAGGTAAAAATGAATTACTTTGAAAGGCAATAAACCAGATTTGTTTCAAATTACAACTTCGCCACTTCCTTAGCAAGCTTCCATCAACATGCCTAGAAGACCTTTCGCATCCATTTGAAACTAATGCACATGATATCAAGCATATGGTATGTAGTGTATTGGAGAAAAGGCGGAAGGGATGATGGTGTCAAAGTCATGCTTTTGAAGGGATAGCTTTTAACTTGTCTTTATTTTTAACCAAAAGAGGCTTTCGAATAAGTTGCTGCTTGCCTTTGTTTATAGAAACGAGCTTTCGAAAGGGTTGTCGCTAACTTATGTTTTAAAAGAAGCATTTGAAAGGATAACCGCTTTTCTTTACAATCTTAAAACAATGTATTCGAAAGCAATGCTTTCGCCTTTTTACTTTAAAGCAGTCTTCTCAATGCTTTCAAAAGGGTTGTATAGCCGCCTTTGGTTTCGGGGGCAATGGTTTTGAAAGGATGAGTTTTGAAACCATCCGTTTTCTTTTACTTGGGATCAATGCTTTCAAAAACTATGCTTTTGCCTCTATTCTTTATGGCCTTTTAGTTATATTAAAGGTTAAACCCAATGGTTTCGAAGGGAATAATTTTAAATGGTTAAGAAGCTATGTTTCTACAAACTCTTACTTGAACCCAATACTTTCGAAATGTATGTTTTAAGTGAAGGATTCCAATGCTTTTAAAAGTTATACTTTGAGTGTTTTGAAAGGTTTATTTTAATGGTTTGTGTTTTGAAAGGTTTATTTTAATGGTTTTGAATGAGGATGTCTAATGTGTAAGTGAAGTTTTTGAAAGGTATGTTTGGACATTGAGCCTGATGTTTTACAAGGTTAAAGTAGTTAACTTATTTTGAAAGGGGTACTTTCGATGAAATCAAAAGGGATTATTTAAGGTTTTAAATAAAGGTTTCGAAGGTATTGTTTTGGCCTTATAGCCTAAAGCTTTCTAAGTTAAAAAGAGGTTTTAACTTATTTTGAAGTGATAGATCATCCCATTGATTATATTTTATCAACATTGTTTTATGTAAAGCATATATCATGACATAAGTGTTTTTGAGTAAAGCAAAGAGTATGATTTCATTGTTTTGTAAAGATATGATTTCAGGGGTAAATTATATTTAAAAGATTGTTTACAAAGAAATGAAATTTGAATAGCATATTTAACCCTAAATATATAATAGGAAATGAAATTTGAATAGCATAGTTAACCCTAAGTTTATGACTCAGATATTAGAAGATCAAATAGGACTGGTATGGGGTCGTGCCCTATACTTTAGCTATAGCCTCTGGCTAAAGTGAGTCCAAAATTCCAGTGTGTAGGGCTTTGTCGTAGATGGGACTAAAATGATGTTACACACAGAAGGGAATATACAGAGCGAAGATATGTTATTCGTGGGCACATAAAACCATTAGGATCAATTGACCCTGGAAGAAGATAGTTAAGGGGGGATGGCCTAGATAGTATCTAACGGAAGTTAGATTATTGATTATATCTGGTAGGCCTGAGTCAGACAATGGTTAATAGTTAGCCAGATAAAACTATAGTATGGATAGATAGTCTATAGAAGTTAGATTATTGATTATATTGGTAGGCCCGAGTCAACCAATGGTTATTAGTTAGCCGGATAAAACTATAGTGTGGATAGATTGTCCATAGATTTCCTGCTTTATATGCATATATGTAATTATTCTTGCTGTTATAATCAGTTTGATTGCAAGATTTTGATTTGCAAAAGATATGCTTTTAAAAAGGATATCAGAGAGGTGAAACCCGTTCTGCTAAGCAACGTGGTCTCACTTAATATCAGTAAACCAGGATGTAATGGTATTATTCACACCAAGCTTTATGTCTAACTCGAAGTTTATATTTTCCCCTTAAATCTTGGTTTCTCAAATTTTAATTTGAGTAGATTGAGAGTTAAGGACTTTTCAGTTTTAGTAGGTTGGACGAATAAGCTTCCGAAGACATGCATGAGGCAA
Organism: Allium cepa; assembly: GCA_030765085.1. Taxonomy (NCBI): domain Eukaryota; kingdom Viridiplantae; phylum Streptophyta; class Magnoliopsida; order Asparagales; family Amaryllidaceae; genus Allium; species Allium cepa. The sequence continues at coordinate 381,153,937 of CM060929.1, read as the reverse complement.
AGCTAGCTATGTAGGATCTATTTAGTATTATTTCCGCTGTGATGTATTTATGACTGATACGTCTATTTTATACTCTGATCAACCAAGAGGGCATCTTCATTTGTCGCTCTTGGCGTAATTTGTATTAATTATACTTGATCAAAACCTGTTAATTGTTTTGGAACTATGTAACAGAATATAAAATATTGATTTGAAATGTAATCAGAAAGGTTTTTTTTGAAACTTGTGATTTTATTTCATATTCATGTACTTCTGATATTATGGATACCACTAATTTCGCCATATGTTACCGAAAGTTAATAATATAGATGACTGCAATATCTATAGTGCTTAGTTTTGGGCCTCAAGATAGGGAATGTTACAACTTGTATTAGAGCATAGGTTTATGAAAATTTAAAATAAATTTTAAACTTAAAAAATTATTTTTAGAAACATAATCCTAAGAAATTAGATAAAAGACTGGGGTATGGGATAACATTATAGGAACGTACTTGTATTTGTTATATATAAGTATACGCTTTATCACCATTCTCCCATCTTTCTTAGGCTATTCTTCTATATCTTACAAAGGCTCAAATGCAGATTTAAAGAAGTAAGATATGGATTCTAGGAATGAAAGAATTAACTTTGGTGGAGGAAGCACCACCACTAATGGAAAAGCCAGACCAAACATCAGAAGGAACCCAGATCGAGCGCCAACTGCTAATGTGGGTGCTGGAGCACCAGAAGTTGATATGGAAGCTATATATCAGTTCTTTGTTAACTTGATGCAAGCTGGAGCTGTTGTGGGATTAGTTGGAGGAAATGCATGAGAAGGAAATTAGGAATCTCAGTGGTCAATAACTATGCAGTACAAAGCAGAGATTATGCTAGGCTTAGAGGAAAGCCGTTTATCGGCACTGAGGACGCTACTGAAGTAGAGAATTGGTTGCTTCATTGCAAGAGGATGCTGATTTGGGTCTTAACGATGAGAAGAAAACGAGGCTTGGTTATAGATAGTTTCAAGGAGCAGCACTGTACTGGTGGAATAGTGTTACTATAGGAGTGAATGAGGAGACCATGACTTGGGCGGAATTTAGAAGGAGATTTGAAGAAAGATTCATGCTAGAGATTGCCAAGTCTATTTTGCTCAGGAAGTTTACTAAGTTGGTTGATGAAATGTATTTTTCTGCATTTTAAACCCATTTGTTTCATATATTTTTATTTTAATAAAGCAGCATTATACAGGTATTTAGTTTTGGTTTTGTAGATTATAGATTCCGAAGTGCAACGTTGAAATTAATCGGCTGTGTCGTCCAATGGTTCAAATGACACGCAAAAAAAAGAGTGCAATATTTTGAGTACCGAATAATTCGAAGAGAAAGTACATATCGTTCATAAAGAAATGCATCTCACGCTACCAACATGCGTACTATTTATGCAAGAAATCAATTGCAAATATTGAAAATACACTTTCAAAGTTTAGCCTAAAAATCTCTCAAAGCAAGGCCACTTGTTAATCAAATAACAAAGCAATGACCAATTCAAAGTGAGGTGGACTTATTATTCTCCAAATATCAAGCACATGGACCTAAATAGTAGGATTATTTTTGGAGGCTGAAGTCTTTAAATAGGGAGAGCAATGTAGATGGAAAATCATCTCTTACCCCATCACTCTTCTTGAAGTTTAATTTTAAATTCAGAAGCGTTTTTATTTTCGAACAGAATACGTAGGAATGTTAATTAGATTTAGCAATTTATTTATTCTTGTTCTTAGTTATTTTCTGCACTCTTTCCAGTTAGTTAGTAAATTCAGTTCATTTTATTTCAGTTGTTTGCTCTATTATTTTCTTTTAAGCACTTTTATTTTTTGCTCTGATTTCTACAATTTTATATTTTAACTGCAATTTTGATTTGATTCAAAATCAATTTGGAGTATATTATTATTTTTATTTCGTGTTCAAGATCCACCGTCGAATTTGTTTAACACGCCTAAGACTTAAATAGGGATTTCAAATATTTTAAAACACAATTCCCTGTGTTCGACCTGCATACTACACGCCTGTGCGCTTGCAGAATTAATTAAAATTTGTGTTTTTCTAATCAATAGAAAAGTCGCAACAAGTTTTTGGCGCCGTTGCCAGGGAATTGCTATTTTGAAATTTTTTGATTTTTCATTGTTTTTAGTCTATTCATGTTATATTTTTTTTTGAACTCGAAAAAAATAATTTCCATTTTCCAGTTCCTTTCACCAAAGTAGCGTTTTACTTAAAAAAGAATCGTTTTTTTTCGCTGCATTCGTTTTCGCATTTCTATTTTAGTCAGTTTCAAGTTGCAAGTCTGATATTTTTCGCTACATTCGTTTTCGCATTTCTATTTTGTCAGTTTCACGTTGCATTAGTTTACAAAAAAAAAATCATTTTTTTCGTTTTTTCAGTAGCGTTTTACTAAAAAAATCATTTTTTCGTTGCTTTCGTCTTCGCATTTCTATTTTAGTCAGTTTCACGTTGCAAGTCTGATTCACCTAAATCAAGTCAAAAGCATGAAGTAATCAGCAATCAAACAAATCAAATAGCTCCAACTCCGTAAATATCAACCATTCAACAACAAGGATCTAAGGATCAAGCTATTACAAACAGTGGAGTTTGAATCACTAGCACTGCTCACTTGCACTGGACGAACTGCCATACCCCTCTGCAAGTAGTTTTTTTACTCTACAGGTACCCAACTGAGAACTGTTTAAAATCACTTTTGGCTATTATACCTTGATTTTTTTATTTGCATTTGGGCAAGAAATAATTTTAACTGTTTAGAAAGCCAAAATATCTCATTAAACAAATCAACGGAAATTTCAAATCAAACAAATATGAGCAATCATGGTTCACATCACAGTTCGTCAAAATCGTCGCCTAAATCACATGTTGGAAATAATGAATTTCATGAGAACCGACCATTATCCCTTAGAGACTGATGCTATCCAACTTGGACCGTTCAACCTTTGGTTATTTCATTTCCACCCGCCGAAGGACATAATTTTGAGCTAAAATATTATTTTATCCAAGGGGTACCAAAATTCACTGGGTCTGAAAATACATATGAATTTATTAGTGAATTTGAGTTATACGCTTTTACAACTAAAATGCAACAACTTTCTAATGAATCCATCAAGCTAAGGCTTGTTCCATTTGCACTTCTAGAAAGTGCGAAAAGTTGGCTTAATTCTCTTTCTAAAAATTCAATTAAATGTTGGGACAATTTTGTTACTATATTTTTGAAAAAGTTTTTTCCCTTCCACAAAACCCTTAAAATTCGAACTGAAATCAACCAATTCTCTCAAAGTGAAGGAGAAACTTTTTCAAGATATTTTGAAAGGTTCAATCAACTGTTGTATAGTTGCCCACATCATGTAATCCCTAAACACGTTTTGTGCCAAATTGTTTATGAAGGGCTTAACTATCAAACAAGATCCCAACTCGAATCAATGTGCGGAGGAGAATTCATGGAAAAAACAAACGAGGAAGCTTGGGAATTTTTAGAAGAGTATTCGAAAAAGGATATGCAATGGGAAATAATTCGTGTTCCAATTCGTACCCCAAACAGAGGAGTACATGCCATTGACCCATCATATCTTCCTATAGGTGCCCAAATTCCTCAAGAAGGAGAAGGACTACGTCATTACTACACACGAGACCAAATCAATACTATAGCTCAAAACAGTCCTTATTCATCCACATACAACCCTAACTGGAAGCATCATCCAAATTTTTCATGGTCAAATCCTAACAATGTGGCTAATCCATGGCATATGTATCCGATGATACCAAATCCGAATTATCGAGCCCCAACATCTAATGCTCAAAATTCACAACCAACTCCTCAAACAAAACCTTCGAATCAACCATACAGGAATCGTAGTTTCAATCCATCAACCCAACCTTCTTAGCCTTCACTAGAAATTGCTCGATTGGAAAAACAACTCTCTAAACAAAATGAACAAATCACTAACCAAGATGCAAGAATTGAGCAAATCACCAAACAAAATGAATAAATGTTGATAATGATGAAGGATCTCATGAAAATTAATGTGAAAGGTAAATTGGCTAGTCAAACCGAAGTGAATCCAAAGTATAACTCTCCAGGAGTAAATCTTTGTGAGGACGAAGATGTAAATCCGGTTAATGTTGTCACCACATTAAGGTCTGGAAAGAAGGTGGACAACCATGCCGACAACCCCGACGTCCTTCTTAAGTCTTCCCTTGTTCAAAATTCTGAAACTCAGTCAACACCCGCTGTTGTCAATCCAAACAACTCTAATTCTTCATCCAAGGTCGGCAATCCCGACCATTATTCGCTTTCTGATGTTGGCAACCCCAACATTTCAGCGCCCTTATCTTCACCCTCTAATATCACACCTTCTTCTTCGAATGAAAAAACTACCGAACGAGTCTATAAACCCATAGCTCCATTTCCCCATAGACTCAACAAAAAGAAGAAGCCCGCTAATTTTGGCCAAATTCTTGAAATCTTTAAACAAGTTCAAATCAATATTCCACTTCTTGATACCATCGAGCAAATTCCTCAATATGCCAAATGTCTGAAAGAGCTATGCACTCAAAAACGTGCCACTAACGTTCCTAAGATTGCATTTCTAACTGCAAACACGAGCTCTGTTCTTTCAAATCCCTCCCCAATCAAGTACAAGGACCCCGGTTGTCCTACAATTGGTTGTAAAATCAGTAACACTCACATTAGTCATGACTTACTCGATCTTGGAGCAAGTGTGAATCTTTTGCCTTATACTGTGTACTGTCAACTTGGACTAGGGGAATTAAAACCTACAAACATCACAATTCAACTAGATGATCGATCTGTCAAAAAACCATTGGGCACAGTTGAAGATGTTTTGATACAAATCGAGCAATTCTATTTCCCAATCGATTTCATAGTCCTAGAGACTACACCTATCTCACATCCTAACAGTCAGATTCCCTTGATATTAGGTCGTCCATTTTTAGCAACATCAAATGCTATCATAAATTGTAGGAATGGTCAACTCCGACTTTCCTTTGGGCACCTAACCATTGAAATAAATATACTCAATCTTAACAGACAACCAAGGGATCTTGAAACAGAAGAAGTTGACATGATCCAAACAATTGTAGAAAATGATTTTATTTATATTACGGAGTCTCTTAACATGTGCCTAGATCATTTTAATTCCAATTTAAATGAAGATGGATACATTTATGAATTAAATGATATGTTCGGCTCTTCTCATAATTCACTAGAATTCAATCAGTTGATGTCTACTGAAGCCTCAAAAGAAGTACACCCTAAATTAGACCTCAAACCTCTTCCAAACGATCTTAAGTACACATACTTAGATTCTTCGAAAAATTTCCCTTAATCTTGGCATCCGATCTCATTAAGGACCAAGAAAAACAACTTTTGAAAATTTTAAGGGAAAATAAAGAGGCAATAGGATGAGCAATCGCTGACATTAAGGGGATTAGTCCATCAACCTTTGAACATCGAATACATTTAGTCGACGAGGCTAAACCCACTCGCGAAGCTCAAAGGCGATTAAAGCCTAATATGAGAGAAGTGGTAAAGGAATAAATTATCAAATGTTTAGATAATAACATTATCTACCCTATCTCTGATAGTACTTGGGTAAGTCCCGTACAAGTTGTGCCCAATAAATCTGGAATCACTGTGACCAAAAATGAGAATAACAAACTTGTTTCGACAAAAGTCAAAACAAAATGGCGCGTTTGCATCGACTATCGAAAATTCAATGCAACAACAAGAAAAGATCATTTCCCCTCCTTTTCATTGATCAAATACTCGAACGCTTAGCCGGTCATGAATATTATTGTTTTCTTGATGGTTACTCCGGCTATAATCAAATTCCCATTTCTCTAGAGGACCAACACAAAAAGACGTTCACATGTCCCTTCGGAACTTTCGCTTATCGTCACATGCCCTTCGGTCTTTGTAATGCTCCCGCTACCTTTTAGAGATGTATGATGAGTATATTTTCTGATATGGTGGAAGATTTCTTAGAATTATTCATGGACGATTTTTCAATCTATGGGTCATCCTTTAATCAATGCCTCCTTCATTTGGAACGTGTCTTAAAGCGATGTAAGGAGAAATCACTTGTTATTAATTAGGAAAAATGTCATTTTATGGTTAAGCGAGGAATAGTCTTAGGTCATGTTGTCTCTAAAAATGGCCAAGAAGTTGACAAATCTAAAGTTGATCTTATTGTTGGCCTTCCTCCTCCAAGGTCCGTAAAGGACATTTGCTCATTTCTTGGCCATGTAGGATTCTATAGGAGGTTCATTAAAGATTTCTTAAAAATTTCAAAACCTCTTTCGAATCTTCTGGCTAAAGACGTTAAATTTGAATTTTCCAATGAATGTAAAACATCTTTTGAAACCCTTAAATCGATCTTGACCAATGCACCTGTCATCCAACCTCCAAATTGGACTTTGCCTTTCGAATTAATGTGTGACGCTTCTGATTGTGCCATTAAAGCCATTGTAAGTGTGTTGGATCGTATAATATGGATAAAAGTAACACAGAGTATAAATAGTACGGAATATAAAAGTAGTATAGTAAAATGACACCAGAGATTTTATACTGGTTCGGAGCACCGTCCTACGTCCAGTCCCAGACTCCTTCTGGAATTTAACTAACAACAATCATCACTTAACCCGGAGGAACAGGTATACACAGTCTGAGCAGCAGAACATACACTTGAGTAACAGAACAGGATTTTCGCCTCAGCAGCAGAAGAGGACTTCACTAATATAAAGAATATCTGACATTATGTGTTCTTGATAACACTAATTTGTCTCTGATAGTACAAGTCTCGTATAATCAAATCCTTAAGTATATATGAAATGTATGTGAAGATATGAAGAGAAGGTAATGCTAAGAATCAAAGATTGAGAAAGTTATTTGTAGATTCAAAGCAGTAGAAAGTATGTTCGCTGTTTTGAATGCAAAAATTATAGCACAAGAAGAGTATTAGATAGTTAGAATGAAAATCGGTAAGTATGAAGTGTTTGGTAGTATCCATATATAGTAGTTGAAGAGTTACTGCCATTGGTGAAGGGTTCTGACGAAAAGAAGCAAATATTTCCATTCACAGAAGGGTTGCATCCTTTCGGAGAAGAAGATGACTTTTCGAAAATATGGCAGTTGGTCTCAGGTCAGTCGACTGGTCATTCTTGGTCAGTCGAATGACTATGCAATATATTTAAAAAATAAACAATGCATATTGTATTTGTACATAGTCAGTCGACTAGTTGGGTTTGGTCAGTCGACTGGCTGTGACATTTTTATAAGTATGCTTCTGTTTTGATTTTGATGTGACATATGAAGTGCGGACTACTTGAGGATAGATTTTAACATAATTCTAAGACTCAATCATACATACTAGACAGTGAAAGCATAGATGAAAAGTCTTTGATGATACAGCCATAGTCCGTTTTCGTTTTGTCATGAATTCTCCTTTTCTTCCTTTGTCATGAATCAAAAAACAAGTGATTCAACATTCTCCCCCTTTTTGATTGATGACAAACCTGTATATATTAAAGAATCCTAGAAAACAAATATAAAATACTCCCCCTGAATATATGATGTTTCTTGTACCTGCATAAAGATGATTAGGACAATTCTTCTCCCTCTTTGTCATCGACAAAAAGGAGAGACAGCAAACAAAATATAAATGTAAAGTGCAGAGATAAATATCAAAGAGAGACTATTTAGTACAAGTCTCAACAGATAAATAAGTTGCAAGATTCAATATGTTTAAATTGACAATAAAGTTTTTAGATAAGCAAATAATTCATACCCAACTCACTTACCAAAAGATCTACTCATCAAGATCCCAGTTGTATTCTCCCTCTGGTGCGGGTTCCTTTCCCGGTCTAGAAGCTCCTTGAGCAACACTACCTGCGCCACTTGTGTCACTACTAGTATGCTCTTCGGAAGTTAACCATGTAAATCGAGGTGCGGGGTGTTTTCCTTGAGCAATAGATGTGGCAACAGTTGAGGAAGAACAAGATAATGCATCCCATAATGTAGAAAAGAAACCTTTGATTTTATCGAGTTTCTTATCCATTTTCTTGAGTCTAGAATCCAAAATAAGTTGATTGCAGGAGAGAATTTCGATGGATTCACGGGTGCTAGAGGAAGTAGCTAAGCGAATATCGCCTTCTCCTTGTTGCACGACTGGTTCTCGAATTGTAGGACCTTCCGATTGTTGTTGTTGAGCCTGTTGATGCTTCCAATCTTCAAATGAAGTAAAAGGTGGCGGTCGTGTAGGTAGCTTCATAAGGCTTATGGTCCATATATTTATCATTCCGATAGTTGAGAATTCGGAATCCGGTTGACGAACACCCGCATCTAGAAGTAGTCGCGTAATATATTCTCCAAAATATATAACATGCATATTCCCATGGTTAAAGGTGAGAAATTCATCGATTATACGATGCAATCAATTAACTCGTATATTTCCCCGAATGGCATAAAGTGCTTTGAAATTTTCCGGATAAATTAGTTCATATGATCCGGTTCGAGTCAAAATAGAGCGCATAAGCGTCTTGTGTAAAACTTTTGCTTTAGGACGAAGGAGTTTAGAACGCAATTCAATCATGTCGTCACCCATGAACATATGAGTTATTCTATCTCTTTTCCTTGGATTGCATTCTACATCATCTAAATCTATTCCTTCATTAGGAGATTGGAGTATATGTGCCATTTATAAGATGATTGGTATTGTGGAGGTTTGCATTGTAGTCAAGGAGTGATTCTAAGCCACATCTTCGCATCAATTCTTGAAGAGAGTAGGCACCAAAATCAGAATAAACCATAAAAGAGCCTTAAAAAATCCTAGAGTTCTTCATCTTCTCCCACCATTCAATTGCAGTTGCATCATATAGCCAATGAGCAACGTGAGTGTCAACAAAGGATAAGGAGCCTTGATTTGAGTGTTTAGATTTAGGAGGGGCCATTAATTTGAAGATTTTTGAGAAATTTCTGAAAGAAAAATGGGGGCTAGGGTTTTGGAGGCAGTAAAAACGAAGAGGGTAATGTGAATAAAGGATGGTAAAAAATAGATTTGAAGTCTTTTTGTACAGCCAGTCGACTGGTCGGGGTGGGTCAGTCGACTGGTTGGTAACTCGAGAGTTTTTTACTCTACACTCAGTCGATTGACCCATATGAACCAGTCGACTGGTTGATATCCCGAGAGTTTGTTCACCCTGTAAACAGTCGACTGGTTTGAAATATCAGTCGACTGACTGTAGATAAAGAATGCAGTGAAGCTTAAAAAAATTTATTTATTCAAACAATATTAAAACACAAACATATACAAAAAGAAAATCCAAGTAAACATAGAACAATAGAGCAAAAAACATGATTATTTAGGGGTTTTTGGAGAGGATTCTTGTGGTTCAACCTTGGTGTTCTCAACATAAGATTGCAAAGGAGACCAATAATTTTGGCGTTCTCATGAGTTTGGAGATGCCGGAGGTTGAGGTGGAGTTTGTTCCCATTTATTCCATTCGGATGAATTTTGCCGACGAGATGTTGAAGGTTCAACAACGTCATGCTTAGATGATTTTCCACAAAATTTAAGAGCAATTGATTCTATAAAGCTAAGACGATTGGAATTCATCCGTTGTTCGTAAAATATTTCTCTCTGTAGATTGGCTTGTTCCTGTTGGTAATGATGGATTTGATCAATTTTTTCTTTTGTTTTTGGAGGAAAAAACAATGATTTTTGAGACTTCTTATGTTTTGGAGAGAATCCAGTGTGATATCGACCTGGTTCATGTACAGGGGTAGGTGTTGCCAAGGATGGAGTAGAGCTAGGGGATGTCGGAGTAGAAAAGGACAATTTTGAGTTTGAGGAATCATAAGAGTTGTGAGAGGCCATTGATAACAAAGAGGAACTTGAAGATTAAAATTTGCTTAAATTTTTTTTGTAAGAATGATTGGGAAAAAAAATGAGAGTAATACAAATTTATAATTGAATTTGAGCTGTGAATGTGAAGTTATAAGCAATCAATAGCTAATAGCCAGAGATAAAAAATAGTGGATGAGAATTATTCGAAGGATAAATGATTAAGAATGAAAGAAAAATATGACTGTGCAGGAAAATATACATAGTACAACTGGTAAGATATTGAACTACCAGCTAAGAGACCCAGGTTCGAGCTCCATTGGCTATGTTATTTTGTTTTTGAATGAAAATTTACAGAATAATTAAAATCAATCTTCTAGATGAAACAAGAAACAATCATAGCTCAAATGGTAGGAAGCATTTGAAACACAATAAAGGAGAGGTCATGGGTTCAAGTCTCTCTTGAGTCACAATTTTTTTTATTATGATAAAATTTGAGTGAGAGTGATATATATATATATATATATATGTGTGTGTGTGTGTGTGTGTGTGTGTATGTATATATATATTTTGTCAAGATGTGTTATGAGAAGCTACCAATACAGATAGTGTATATAAAATTTATAAATTTTTAAAAGAGATAATACCAAGTTCTCGTCTTAAATTAATGAAAGTGTTTTCATTTAAAGGTTTTGTAAATATATCTGCCAATTGTTTATCAGAGGAAACAAATTCTAGATTTATCAAATCCTTTTCAATATTATCACGAAGAAAATGATGACGAATGTCAATGTGTTTTGTTCGTGAGTGATTAACGGGATTTTTAGATAAATTAATAGCACTAGAATTGTCACAGAAAATAGTTGACTTAGATAAATTGAAACCAAAATCTAGTAGTGTTTGTTGCATATAGATAACTTGAGCACATGCCAAAGCTGCAGAAATATATTCTACTTCACATGTCGATAATGAAACACAGTTTTGTTTCTTACTAAACCAAGATACAAGAGATCGTCCAATGAAATGACAAGTCCCACTTATACCTTTTCTATTTGTCCGGCTTCCTCCAAAATCAGCATCACTATATGATACTAATTCAAAAGGATATTCCTTTGGATAGAATAGTCCAAAATCCTTGGTTTTATTAAGATACCGTAGTATGCGTTTCACTGCTCGTAAATGTGATTCTTTGGGATCTGCTTGAAATCGTGCACACAAACAAACACTCATCATTATGTCAGGTCTACTAGCTATTAAATATGGTAATGATCCAATCATACTTCGATATAATTTTTGGTCAATACTTTTTCCATTTTCATCTTTATCAAGATGTATGGTTGTACTCATAGGAGTTGGTTTGGTAGAAGTATTTTCCATATCAAAGCGATTAATTAGATTGTTACAAAAAATTTCTTGATTAATAAAAATACCATTTTCTAGTTGTTTTATTTGTAAGCCAAGAAAATAATTTAACTCACCCATATGTGACATTTCAAATTCATTAGTCATTATTTTAGAAAATTCTTGACACAGTCTTTCATTTGTAGAACCAAAGATAATATCATCAACATATACTTGGATAATTAAAATATCCTTCTTATTTCTTTTAATAAAAAGAGTTTGATCAACCTTTCCAATTTCAAAATCAGAATCTATTAAGTAATTTTTAAGACGATCGTACCAAGCACGGGGTGCTTGTTTCAAACCGTATAAAGCCTTTTTAAGCTTATAAAAATGGTTAGGAAATTGTTCGTGTATGAATAATGGAGGTTGTTCAACATAAACATTTTCTTTTATAAAACCATTTAAAAAAGCACTTTTGACATCCATTTGATATAATTTAAAGTTATGAAAACATGCAAATGCTAGTAAGATTCGTATTGCTTCTAGTCTAGCGACTGGAGCAAACGTTTCTTCATAGTCAATTCCTTCTTCTTGATTATAGCCTTGAGCAACTAATCTAGCTTTATTTCTAGTAATATTTCCTTGTTCATCTGCTTTATTTTTAAAAACCCATTTTGTACCAATAACTGATTGATCACTAGGCCGTGGAACTAAATCCCAAACGTTATTTCTTTCGAATTGGTTTAGTTCTTCTTGCATAGCGATTAACCAATTTTCATCAGTAGATGCTTCTTTAATATTTTTAGGTTCAATATGAGAAAGGAAGGCTATAAGACCCATTTGATTTAATTGACTTCTTGTTCTAACAGATTGAATTGAGTTCTCCAATAACATTATCACACGGATGATCTCTTAATAATCTAGGTGGAGATCTTAATTCATTGTTATTGTGAATAATGTTTTCATTATTTTCAAGATTTGAAATTTCTGTATTTGTGGTATTATCAGGGAAATCTTCATCATCTCTTATTCTTTGGATTGATTTAAAATTCTCATCGAAAGATACATGAAGTGTTTCTTCGATAATATTTGTTCTTTTATTATAAATTCGATAAGCTTTGCTTCGATCCGAAGATCCTAGAAAGATTCCTTCATCAGATTTTTGGATCAAATTTACCAAGCTGATCTTTTGTGTTTAAAACAAAACATTTTGAACCGAAAACTTTAAAGTAAGAAATATTTGGTTTTCGTCCATTGAGAAGTTCATAAGGAGTATTCTTAGTTAGTGGTCGAATAGAAACACGATTCAAAACATAACAAGCTGTTGCAACCGCTTCAGCCCAGAAATGTTTTGGTAACGTACTTCCATTTACCAAAGTCCTTGCACATTCTTGTAAGGTTCTATTTTTACGTTCTACAACCCCATTTTGTTGTGGAGTTCTAGGGAATGAAAAATTATGGAATATCCCTTTTTTCTTACAGAAATGTTCAAAGGCTTCGTTTTCGAATTCACCTCCATGATCACTTCTTATGTTTTTGATTTTCAAATTTTAAAAATTTTTCTTTTAACGAAAGTTTTAAAATTATCAAAGGTATCACTTTTATTTTTCATAAAAATAGTCCAAGTATATCTAGAAAAATCATCAACAATAACAAACACATATCTACTATGATTAATGGATTGTACTTGTGTTGGTCCAAATAAATCCATATGTAGTAATTCAAGTGGTTGTAAAGTTGAAATAACCTTTTTAGATTTAAAAGACGACTTAGTTAACTTTCCTAACTGACATGCATCACAAATATGATCAATTTTAAAATTCATTTTTGGTAGACCTTTCACTAAATCATTTTTAGATAACTTGTTTATAGTTTTGAAGTTAATATGACAGAATCGTTTGTGCCATAACCCAGGATCATTTTCTTTGGCTATTAAACACATATCTGAATTAAGATTTCTTTTTATATTCAGAATATAGATATTTATGTCTCTATTTCCTTCAAAGATAAGATTTTGATTGTGATCGAAAATACAACATTTGTTTTCATAAAAATTGATTTTGAATCCTTTTTCACACAATTGGCTGATACTAAGTAAATTATGTTTTAAATTTTTGACAAGTAAAACATTTGAAATAAGAGGTTAATTTGAAATACCATTATTGCTCACATCGCCTTTGCCGATGATATATCCTTTGGAGTTGTCTCTAAATGTGACGGAGCCTCCATCTGAGTAAATAATATTTGATAGCATATCTTTGTCTCTTGTCATATGTTTTGAGCAACCACTGTCGATTATCCATTTTCCTTTTTTCTTGAGTGGAACCTACAAAAAATATAATATAATATAATATTGGTACCCACCTTTTTTAATAGGGTCCTAAGAGTTAAATCTTAGGAAACCAAACCCAAGAGGGCTCAGTATCCCATTTAAAAATATAATCTTTATTTTTATGAACAGTTTCTAAAAAGGTGTTTATATATTTCTTCCTAATCAAACTGTTGTTTGTTTTAGGAACCCAAACTTTTATGCTTTTTGAGTGAAAATTCCTTTTTGTCTGAACTGTAATAGGAATAACATTTCTCCTAATTTTCCTTTTAGGTGGAGCTGTTGTTTTCTTAACATATCCTAATCCTTTCTTACTTGAAATAGATTGAAAGTTATCAATAATTTTTGATAAAGTTTCTCTTCCTTTATTAAAGTTCGAAACATTTTTGGTGATGCTTTCTAACTTAGTTTTGAGACTAGTATTATCCAATGCTATCAATTTTACTTTTGTTTTTAGTTCATGATTTTCAGAACCAAGAGCGTCATTCTTCTCTTTTTGAGTTTCAATTTCTTGACTCAAAAGAGTGAGTTGAGAATTGATATTAGAGAATGATTCTTGTAATTTTTCAAATTCTTCCTCTAGTATTTTTTCTCTCATCCTTAAGCATATCTCTTTCGAATTCTGCTTTGTTCTGATGTTCATGAGTCTCCTTATATTTTCTTTTGAGATTTTTCAAAGTATCAACTAGTTCAGAATTTATTTCAATCATATCATCAAAAGTAAAATCACTAACCTCGTTTTCAGTAGCCATGAAGCAGACATTTGCTTGCTCGTTTTCACTGTCACTACTGTTCTCTGATGAAGAAGTGTCTGAATCATCCCATGTTACCGAGAATGCTTTCTTTTGCTTGTCTTTTCTGCCTTTGTTGAAATATTTTTTCTTTAATTCTGGGCATTCTTTCTGAATATGACCTTTCTTATGACAATTGAAACATTCTAGAACCGAGGATGATGGTTTGTTTGGAAAATTTCTTTTTCCATTATTTTTGTTATTTTTTTGAAATTTCAAGAACTTTTTGAAATTTTTGGCAATAAATGCTAGATCTTCTTCATCCGAATCTTCATCCTTTTCTTCTTCAGCATGAAAAGCTTTGTTCTTTTTATCTTGTGCTTGTACTCGTTTTGCCTGCAAATTCACTTTATAGGACATTAGATTTCCTATTAACTCTTTAGGTTTTATGGTAGAGAGGTCATTAGCTTCTTCAATAGCCAAGAATTTTCTTTCCCACATCCGTTAAAGAGTTTAGGATTTTGTATACAATATCAAAATCAGTGTACTTTTCTCCTAATCCTAATAGTGAATGATAGATATCTTGAAATCTAGAGTACATATCATTGATAGATTCATCTTGTTTCATTCTAAAGTTTTGAAACTGATTTTTGAGCATGGAGATTTTGCTTTGTTTGACTTTGTTAGCTCCTTCATGAGTGATTTTAAGCGTTCTCCATATTTCATAAGCAGTTTGACACATGCTAAAACGAATAAATTCATTTCTATCTAGAGCACAAAATAACATGTTCGTAGCTTTAGCATTGGCAGTTGCATCTAATTTTTGTATGTTTGACCAAGTAGAGTATTCTCCAGTAGGAAGAGTATATTCATTCTGTGTGATATTCCATGATTCAAAACTATTAGACTGCATATAAATTCTCATACGAGTAGACCAATAATTATAATTCAAGCCATTGAAAAATGGAGGTCGGGCAGTGGATTGACCTTCAATAAAACAAGTGTTAGTGGTAGTGATGGTGTTATTTTCCATATTAGTAAGATATCAGATAACTTTGTGACGATTATAAGATGCCTTGCTCTGATACCAAATGTAAGTGTGTAGGATCGTATAATATGGATAAAAATAACATAGAGTATAAATAGTGTGGAATATAAAAGTAGTATAGTAAAATGACACCATAGATTTTATACTGGTTCGGAGCACCGTCCTACGTCCAGTCCCAGACTCCTTTTGGAATTTAACTAACAACAATCCTCACTTAACCCGGAGGAACATATATACACAGTCTAAGCAGCAGAACAGACACCTGAGCAGCAGAACGGGATTTTCGCCTCAGCAGTAGAAGAGGACTTCACTAATATAAAGAATATCTGACACTATGTGTTTTTGATAACACTAATTTGTCTCTGATAGTACAAGCCTCCTATAATCAAATCCTCAAGTATATATGAAATGTATGTGAAGATATGAAGAGAAGGTAATGCTAAGAATCAAAGATTAAGAAAGTTATTTGTAGATTCAAAGCAGTAGAAAGTATGTTTGCTGTTTTGAATGCAAAGATGATAGCACAAGAAGAGTATTAGATAGTTAGAATGAAAATCGGTAAGTATGAAGTGTTTGGGAGTATCTATATATAGTAGTTGAAGAGTTACTGCCATTGGTGAAGGGTTCTGACGAAAAGAAGCAACTATTTCCGTTCAGAGAAGGGTTGCATCCTTTCGGAGAAGAAGATGTCTTTTTGAAAATATGGCAGTTGGTCTAAGGTCAGTCGACTGGTCGTTCTTGGTCAGTCGACTGACTATGCAATATATTTAAAAAATAAACAGTGCATATCGTATATGTACACAATCAGTCGACTGGTTGGGTTTGGTCAGTCGACTGGCTGTGACATTTCTATAAGTATGCTTCTATTTTGATTTTTGATGTGACGTATGAAGGGAGGACTACTTGAGGATAGATTTTAACATAATTCTAAGACTCAATCGTACATACTAGACAGTGAAAGCATAGATGAAAAGTCTTTGATGATATAGCCATAGTCCGTTTTGTTTTGTCGTGAATTCTCCTTTTCTTGCTTTGTCATGAATCAAAAAACTAGTGATTCAACAGCCATCTTAGGTCAACGAATCGATAAACTTCCTCGAGTCATCTATTATGCTAGCAAAACTCTTAACGAAGCTCAATTGAATTACTCAACCATAGAAAAAGAGTTTTTAGCAGTTATCTTTGCCCTCGATAAGTTTAGATCATATCTCGTAGGTTCTAAGGTCATAGTTTACACCGATCATGCCGCCTTGCGGTATTTACTCACGAAAAAGGATACCAAACCCCACTTATTCTGTTGGATTCTCCTTCTTCAAGAGCTTGACCTAGAAATACGAGATAAAAAGGGTTCTGAAAATGTTGTAGCTGAGCATCTTTCTCGTATTGTTCATGAAAACTACGATAACTCTCAAATTAACGATCATTTTAAACAAATTCATTCCCTTTCCAGTGCACCATGGTATGCGGACATCATAAATTATCTTGTCACAAATGAAACAACTTCCCATTGGTCAAAACAAGATAAACAAAAATTTCTCTCCAATGTTCGAAACTTTTACTGGGACGATCTTTATCTCTTCAAATATTGCACCGATCAAATCATACGTAGATGTGTCCCCAAACATGAATTCCATAGCATCCTCTCTTTTTCACATAATCAAGCATGTGGAGGACATTTTGGAGCAAAGAAAACTGCTGCCAAGGTGTAACAGTGCGTTTTTTATTGGACTTCTCTTTTTCGTGATGCCCACGAATTTTGCTCCAAATGCGCTAGATGTCAACAAAATGGTCGTATTTCCAAATGTAACATGATGCCCCTAAACCCAATCCTTGTCATCGAAATTTTTGATGTTTGGGGCATCGATTTCATGGGTTCTTTTCCTAATTCTTTTGGAAATCTCTACATCCTACTTGCAGTAGATTATGTGTCTAAATGGGTTGAGGCCATTCCCACCAGAACGAGTGACAATAAAGTTGTAGTCAAATTTTTGAAAGAAAACATATTTTCCCGTTTTGGCACACCTCGAGCCATTATAAGTGATAACGGTTCTCATTTTTGTAATCGTGCTTTTGAATCTCTTCTTAAGAAATACTTTATCACTCATAAACTATATACTCCATATCATCCATAGACCAACGGTCAAGTCGAGATTTCCAATAGACAAATTAAACAAATTCTTGAAAAGAGGTTAACTCCAACAGAAAAGATCGGTCATCTAAATTGATAGACGCCCTTTGGGCATTTCGCACAGCTTATAAAACCAATCTAGGAATGTCACCATACCGATTAGTCTTTGGAAAAACATGCCATTTACCCGTTGAGCTCGAGCACCGTGCACTTTGGGCAATCAAATACCTTAATTTTGACATAGAAAAAGCCGGATCTCATCGTAAATTACCATTGTCAAAATTAGAAGAACTAAGAAATGAAGCGTATGAAAATACAAAGATTTATAAAGAGAAAACTAAATTTTATCATGATAAATCCATACTTCGTAAGACATTCGAAGTAGGTCAGAAAGTTCTCTTATATAATTCCAGACTTCATTTATTTCCAGGAAAACCGAGATCCCGTTGGACAGGTCCATATATTATGAAAACAGTATACCCTTATGGTGCAGTTGAAATTGAAAATCCTAGGGACGGTTCCATTTCAATGGTCAATGGAAAACGCTCGAAGCAATTTCTAGAGTTTGAACAACACGAGGACGACAAGTTCATGGATCTTCACGAACCTAGCTATTCGGCATGAGCCACTCATTATCTTGTACATATCAGGTTGTATATTTTTTATTTTTCTGTTTTACATTTGCATTTGCATTCCATTTAACAGTTGGGACACTGTCTCATACCAGTGTGGGGGGATGCATATCTCATTATGTTTGTTCATATTTCAGTGTGGCATCACTTTAAAAAAAATTGATCTCATTATTTGTTTTCAAATTTCCTTTCAATTTTTTTCTCATTTCCCATTATTTTCAGGACTTTTATTTTTAATTAGTCAAGACAAAGTAAGTAAGCAGTTGAAGTCAATTGATGAAAATTTTTGTGAATCACTAATTTCAAATGTAAAATATAATGAAAAGTTGAATTACAAGCGATAATAGCAAGGTTAGTATATAGGGGATTCGTGGGTGATGGTTATGAAATCCTTTCTAAACTGTAGTCTTTGTTTAAAAAAAAAGTGGCAGATTTAAATTACATGTGTTGACATTTCAAATCATTGAAGTTAAGTGGTGCTAAGTTGATTTGCATAACTCTCTTTAGTTAATTTCAAAAAATATATTAATAATAATAAGAAACACAAAGAGTCAATAGGTGTGCACACTTATGAAAGTTTGTGCACTCGCCACGCTCTGTACTCTTCTCACGTAAGCCCGCAAGGCAGTGCATGGATGGTATATCTGGCCTCAGCATTTTGAGTTAGGTGTATAAATAATTAAATAAATAATCACCTAAGGATTACCGACCTTTTCTGACATAGTCAGCGTCGGTTTGCACAATCCGCCAAGCTCTGTCCTAACTCTCACGTAAGCCCGTGAGGCAGTGCATGGGTGGTATACCTTGGTCCAAAAGTTAGGTATATAAAAAAAATTAGTAAAGTGAGACTAAGCTTTGAAACTCAAACACTTCTTGACTTTATTGATTTGGCTTGTTATATAAATGGAAATGAAAAATACCATTTAAAAAAATTTATGATTAACAGTGAAGAATTTATTTCATGGCTACACTATGCTATCAACCGAAACAACTGGCCAAACTAGAATTTAATGTATGAAAACTTGAGTTATATTGAAATTTGTGATTAGTGAGGAACAAAAAATTTGAAGAAGTTGATTAAAACTGATATACATTATTTTGTTGCAACTATTCTGAAGTAAATCGAATCTCCATTTGTTTAAAATTTTGCATTCATGTAGTACATTAGAATCATCACATAGTGCATTTGGATTTTGTGGGTAGTATCCGCTGAAAACCCTCATGAGACACCACTCGTCCTACTAGGGACACTTAGAGGTTTAACAGCTTGTTGCATACGCTCAATGCAATCTTGTTTCCTATGAAAAAGGATTTAGTTAGTTTTTATTTTCTCGTTTATTCGAGGACGAATAAAGTTCAAGTATGGGGGTATTTGATGAACGTATTTTTCTGTATTTTAAACCCGTTTGTTTCATATATTTTTATTTTAATAAAGCGGTATTGTACAGGTATTTTGTTTTGGTTTTGCAGATTATAGATTCCGAAGTGCAACGTTGAAATTAATCGGTTGTGCCGTCCAATGGTTCAAATGACACGCAAAAAAAAGAGTGCAATATTTTGAGTACCGAATAATTCGAAGAGCAAGTACATATCGTTCATGAAGAAATGCATCTCACGTCACCAACATGTGTACAATTCATGCAGGAAATCAATTGCAAATATTGAAAATACACTTTCAAAGTTTAGCCTAAAAATCTCTCAAAGCAAGGCCACTTGTTAATCAAAGAACAAAGCAAAGACCAATTCAAAGTGAGGTGGCCTTATTATTCTCCAAATATCAGGCACATGGACCTAAATAGTAGGATTATTTTTGGAGGCTGAAGTCTTTAAATAGGGAGAGCAATGCAGATGGAAAATCATCTCTTACCCCATCACTCTTCTTGAAGTTTAATTTTAAATTCAGCAGTGTTTTTATTTTCGAACAGAATATGTAGGGTTGTTAATTAGATTTAGCAATTTATTTATTCTTGTTCTTAGTTATTTTCTGCACTCTTTCCAGTTAGTTAATAATTCAGTTCATTTTATTTCAATTGTTTTCTCTATTATTTTCTTTTAAGCACTTTTATTTTCTGGTCTGATTTCTACAATTTTATATTTTAATTGAAATTTTGATTAGGTTCGAAATCAATTTGGAGTATATTATTATTTTTATTTCGTGTTCAAGATCCACCGTCGAATTTATTTTAACACGCTTAAGAATTAAATAGGGATTTCAAATATTTTAAAACACAATCCCCTGTGTTCGACCTGCATACTACACGCCTGTGCGCTTGCAGAATTAATTAAAATTTGTGTTTTTCTAATCAATAGAAAAGTTGCAACATTGGTGTAGGAAGACATGACAATGCTGGAGTATGCTACCAGATTTGAGGAACTATCAAGATATGGGTATGCTACGATAGATACCGTAATAAAAAGGCATGAGAAGTTCATCCGCGGATTGAAACCCGAGCTTGTTAAAGCAACTTTGCCACATATTAGGGATCCATGTGATGTAGTTGTTGAGATGGCTTTGAGGCATGAGGAGATGCTCAATTTCCATGATAATAAAAAAGTAAGGGAAACTCAAAGTAGGTAGAGCTAGAAGAGAAAGTTTTTCCATGAGAAGGACACTCAGAAAGGAGGAGCAACCAAGAAAGGGAAGGACGAAGTAGTTTTCTATAAGTGCGACAAGAAGGGAAATTTCACTCATGAGTGCCGAGCAGGTAAAGGGAAGAAGGTTGCTGACAAAAAAGGAGTTAGATGCTTCAACTGTGATCAAATTGGACATTGTAAGAACTAGTGCAAGGAGTAACTAAGGATGGAAAAGGCAAGATGTTTGCAATGGTACCAGCTACCTCAAAACCAATAGCTGAGGAGAAAGAAAAAGCTATGTTGGGAGGTATGCTTTTGATTCATGGTATATCAGTTAGACTTCTATATGATACTGGTGCATCACTTTCTTTTATATCTCATTGTTTGGTAGATAGGCTTAAACTAGAACCTTCATACCTAGTTACATCCTTAAAGGCTGCGAATCTAATAGGAGGATATCCGACACTTGGGATGAGATGTGACCTGTTAGAGTTTGAATTGTTAGGCCATATATTTGCTTGCAGTTTGCATGTATTTGATTTTGTAGGATTTAGAATCACTTTGGATATGGATTGGTTTAGTAAGTACGATGACAGGATATTTTGCCACGATAGAAATATATCACTTAGACACCCTATTTGTGGTGATGGGGTTGTATACTCCATAGAAAACCCTATTTTTAAGGTAAATGCTTTGTTGGGTGTTATGGAGGCAGAAGACAAGTTGAATCTAGTTTTCGTTGTTAGAGAATTCACAGATGTATTTGAGCCCGTAGCAGGATTACCATCGAAATGAGCCATTGAGTGTCAAATAGATTTAGTACTAGAATCTGAACCTGTGAGTGGACCGCCAAGCGAAATGACACCTACCAAGATAAAGGAGTTAAAGGTACAGTTGGTAGATTTAGAATATAGCAACTTTAGTAGACCAAGTAGTTCACCTTGGGGGGTAGTCGTAATGTTTGCAAACACATCAAATGGATTGTTAAGGTTGTGTATCGATTATTGTAAGTTGAATGAGAGGACGATAAAGAATTAGTATCTGTTACCTAAAATTGACAATTTTTTCGACCAGTTGAGTGGAGCCAAAGTATTTTATTATTGGATTCGGCCACAGGGTTCCATCAGCTTAGAGTAGCAAAGGATAGTATTCCTTTGATGGCTTTTAGGACGAGATATGGATCGTACGAATGGTTAATGATGTTGTTCGAACTAACCAATGTGTCAGCATTCTTCGTGGACTTGCTGAATAGAATCTTCCAAGAGCATCTGGATAGATTGGTGTTAAGGCATTTTGAAATACTATAAGGATGAAAGAGAGAATGAAGTTCATCTTAGAATAGTGCTTGAGACGCTAAGATAAGATCAACTAAAAGCAAAGTTTTCAGAGTGTCATTTCTGGAAGAAGGAAGTGAAGTTCCTCGGTCATGAATTCTAAGAGAAAGGGTTATCGGTAGATTCAACTATGATCGAGGTAGTGAATAGTTGAAAGAGACCCAAGGCAATGACTGAGATAAAGAGTTTTCTTGAATTATATGGTTATTATCGAAGATTCATTAAGGATTTTCTGCATATAACAGCACCGATGACTAAGATAACCCAGAAAGATGTGAAGTTTTCCTGGACCGATAGGTGTGAGGAGGCATTCCAGTTGAAACATTTATTGACTAATGCACCTATGTTAGTAATTCCTGATGGGAATCAAGGATTAGTAGTGTATACTAATGAGTGTGGATCAGGGTTAGGAGCTATGTTAATTCAAAGAGGTAAAGTGATTGCTTGTGCTTCTCGATAGCTTGA
Organism: Allium cepa; assembly: GCA_030765085.1. Lineage (NCBI taxonomy): Eukaryota > Viridiplantae > Streptophyta > Magnoliopsida > Asparagales > Amaryllidaceae > Allium > Allium cepa. The sequence goes on along the minus strand of CM060929.1, from coordinate 381,131,451 downwards.
ACCGCATTAAGTGAGATATCCTACTCATGATCTTTAGCAGTGGTGATCTTCGCACTAAAAGTATGAAGGCATTATTTCTTATGGGAAAGATTTGAGTTATACACAGATTACAAGTCACTAAGATATTTATTTTCTCAAAAGAAGATGAATATGAGACAACAGACGTGGTTGGAGTTTTTAGCCGCTTATGACTTTGGTATTGAGTACACACAAGGAAAAGGCAATAAGGTTGAAAATGCACTTAGTAGAAAACATCAAAATGTAGTACTGGCAATTATATCCGAGTGAAAAGATTTAGAAGCTGTTATCCCACCTTTTGGCAAGGCCAAGATATCAAGGAATTGACTGAAAACCAAGGATCGCTCATCCCAAATGTCGAGTAAGCACAGGTTCACTATGGATATCGATAGATTTTTTCCGAGTTCGGATCGATCTACAATTTATGTGACATAACAGGAAAAGCTATGAAAGCTGATGTTCCAAGTTTCAAGTCAATCCGAGTTCGTATGCTTAACATATGATTGATGCAAGCTAGGGAGGTCAATTCATTCGTACCCGTCAATTCCTATCCGTCATACTTATCGATGAGTTCGTATCCATCCAATACTCATCTATTCATATCTATATAATTCGCATCCATTAACAATCAGCATCACTTCGTATCCATCAAACAAATAGGAAGGGACCCTCTTCGTATCGATCTGGTTCGACTCCATCAGATGTGCATGATTTCGTATCGATCGGGAGAGCACAAGTTCGTATCCATTGAGGGCAACGTTCTTCGTATCCATCCTTCTTCATACTATCTCATATTCATGGAAGCTTGCCATTTCGTATCGATCCACCTACTTACCTATTTTCGTACCGATCAGCCAATGATCGATGCGAAGCGCACATGAAGGATGGATACGAAGTGCACATGAAGGATCGATGCGGAGGTACATGTAAAGCATCGATACGAACGTCATTATTTTGATCGATACGAAGCTAACCCAGAGTATCGATGCGAAAGCATTGCTTAGACCAATATGAAGAATGGTTCTAGGTCGATACAAACGTTGCCTAAATTTAAGGGAGACTTGGTCGACTCGGTCGACTCGGCATAAAAAGTGGATCGATCCAAAAATCGCACGCCACGTCATCCCCTGAGAACGTGCCCAGTATCAATTCGAAGTAATCGATTCGAACCAAACAACATATTGAAAACACAAGGTTGGATCGATCATATCTCACAATCCACAAGTTCAAATGCTATAAAATTTTCACAGGAGCTTACGTACGACCTAAGGAAGGTTCATGGCAAGTTTTGACTCGATTGGGTCAAATCCTGATCGATACGAAATTCGTTCGTACGTGCCATAAGAAGTCTCCTGAGATCTGAGCGAAATATCAGCCTTCCACGCCTATAAATAGAGCCTCAGGGCCTACAGAACAGGGATCTTTTTGACTCTCTGACGTCCAGACTCTGTCGAATCCAACCTTTGCACTCCATTGCTGCTGTTGTACTCGAATTTCAGAACTATAATTTACTGTAATCCATTGTAATCAGCTTTAATCATTAAGTTTATACCAATAAAGTCATCAAACTTCATAGTGGATGTAGGCAATACGCCGAACCACTCTAAATTGCTGTGTTCTTATGCATTTTCATATCTGTTTTTGGAGTGTTTGTTAGATAATCCTCATTTTACATTTTTGTTCTTCACTTTTATCTCTTCAAATACTCTCAAAGGATGTTGTGCCCTTTTTTGGTATAAACACTTTGATATTTTCATTGAGAACACACAATTTTTCTCCTGCTCTTTGGATCTACTATTGGTACCGGATTGCACAAATCCAAGAAGAAGATCCAGATCTCAAATTCAAAATCCTTCCAACCTATTCAGATTTGCATAAAATCTAGGAAAGGACTTCACTAATCACCATGGTTATCATAAGGACGGCCTCTACTACTGTAGACTAAGAAGGACAGGATAGACAGAATCCCGTGCAACTGCCTCTGTCCAACCAGAATGCTGCCAGACCTTCAGATCCATCAGGCCCGGTTACCAGACAAGTGTTCCAGATGCTGCTTCATGAATTGACCTAGAGTCGGCAACAACTGACTGAGCAGCTGCGCGCCAACGCTGAGCTGACCAACCAGTTAAATCGTCAAAGGCACAGAAGATCCAGAAGAGATGATGCTTCTTACTCATCCACTGAGAGTTCAGCCTCGTCTGACTATCATCATCGATCTACACGTCCCGGCTAGACGGGAGTTATGCACAAGCCACCGGACATCAACCTACAACAACCGTTGGACAACTGAGAGTTGGCCCATCAACCAACTTCCAAACCAGACCCTCCTCCCGCGGAGGTACTATTCCTCACTACACCATAGACAACTGCGCTACCATCACCGTTGTTGAACCAGGGGTTGATGCCCAAAACCAGGCTGATCTGAACCATCATCAACCTGGATGTACTCCTGAACCATATGTCCCTGAAGACTTAGAGCCAAAGAGGCGAGACATAGGCCGTCAACAACGCCCAATCCAGCCTCACATTGTGGAACCCGACCACACCTTGGCTCAACATACGCAGAATGTACAAATGCTAGACATTTCCACTATGATCCAACAAATGATTCAAGAAGGTCAAGGCCTCACAAAACGACGACCGGGGAATCTCCCCGAGTCATACTCCCTTTACAGATGAGATACTTTATGCTGAACCTCCTTGGCGATTCAGAATACCTGCTCTACCAGTCTATGAAGGAAGTTCTGATCCAAATCAACATATCCTGAAATATGAATGGCGGATGAATGCGGCGAGAGCCGATGATGCAGTGAAATGACATAGTTTTCCTATTTCTTTGGGGGGTATTGCTACCATGTGGTTCACACGATTGCCACTTCGATCCATTTCTTGCTTCGACCAATTAGCCACCAAGTTCGTAGAACAATTCCAAATGCATGTTGCGAGACCAAAGGACGTTAACACTCAATCTAGTGTCACCCAAGCTCCTAGAGAGACACTCAGACGCTACTTAGAGAGATTTCATGCTGCGTGTGCAGAGATAAGCAATCCTAATGACAACTCTATCTTGATGGCATCGACTAAGGGAATTGATCCTGATTCTGATTTTGGAAATTGGTTGGCTGGGAAGCCTCCCGCATCATTGGACCATTTCTATTCTAAGACAGCCCAATTCTTGAGAAGGTAAGACGCAAAACAGTCTAGGAAGAAGGATGATGCAGGGCCCAGTGTGGAAGGGATACAAAAGTAGTGTTGCGGTTAAGCAGTCCGAGGAGAATTCTAGAAAATTTCAGTTAAATATCCAGAACAAGCAGACTCAATAGAGGAGTAATGGCAACCAAAATAAAAAGCAAGATCAAGATCGTGGACCGCGATGTAGGGCTCCAAGTTTGATAATTAAACTCCATTGAATACGACGCTAGAGTATGCATATGTACAAACCTGCAATACTATGCAGCACAAGAAGCCTGCTCCGAAGCCATCATTGGAGAGGCAGATCCAAACGGGAAAATTTTGTAGATTTCATGAGAGTTATGGCCACAATACAAATGAGTGTCGTCGTTTGCAGGATCTCATCGAAAAGTTGATTAAAGAACGGAAGTTGGATCAATTTGTGCGGGCGCTGCAATCTGGAGGTGCGGGCCCATCAAATCAGAATCATGTACCAAACCAGGAAAGACAGGAGGAACCCGCTCGTACCGACCGGAGGTTGGTTATATTTGCAATAAGTGGTGGTCCTCATCCAGTCATACCGAAGCTGGAGGGAAATGGAGTCGTATGCCAGCTCTATCATGCATGCAGACTTCGAGAGTTGCAGTAGTTATGATGATGGGGCTCCGGCCAAGCAACAGAAGACGATGACCGATGACATCGTGTTTTGAAATAGAGACGGCGATAAGGTCAAAGCCCCCACTATCCATCCACTTGTCATATCTGCTCAAGTAGGTTCTGCTTGGATGAAGAGGATCTTGATTGACAGTGGAAGCTCCATGAATATTTTGTTTTAGCGAGCTTATGATTTGACGAAGATGGAAGCCAAAGATTTGAAACCTTGCCAATTTTGAATCCACATCTTTAATGGAAGTTCTACTATACCCACTGGAGTGGTGGAACCGCCAGTGAAGTTGGGAGTTGGAGAACGCTAGAGAGTCCGGATACGGCAATTTGTTGTTTTAGTCATAGACTCCCCTTATAATGCTATTTTGGGCCGACCAGCCCTTGCTGAATTCAGGGCAGCTATTGCCCCATGGTGCTTGACTCTGAAATTCCCCACCGATTGTGGAGTCGGAGTCATTCAAGGAGATCAGACTGCTGGATGAGCCTGTTATGCTACTGAGCTACGTAGGGCGCAATGAAAGGAGAAAGGAAAGGGCGTAGAGGAATCTCTCTATGTCCGTTTTGCTGATAGTTGATAATTGGTGCCTAGGCCTTGGCCTGGGCACCCTAACCAATTCCAGAGGGACCTTGACCTGAGAGACACTGAAAGTAAAGATGAAACTAAAGATAGTCAAGCTTCCTTGGTCGAACTGACGAACGATGTTTCAATCGATGATGATGACGGTTTAAAGATGATAAAGATTGGATCTCAGTTAAGCCAACAGACGCAATAGGATTTGGTTAAATTTCTTCGTGTGAATCTCGACGTGTTCGCCTAGACGCATTCTGACATATGTGGGATCTCGTTGGACATCGCAAGCCACACCCTGAATATTGACCCGTGGTATATCCCGGTCAAACAAAAAAGGCGTGATATGGATCCAGAGAGATCCGCCGCCCTTAAAGAAGAGGTCGGTAACTTGAAATCAAATGGGTTTATCCGGGATGCCTTATACCCAGACTGGGTATCCAATCCCATACTTGTCTGAGAGCCGAATGGGAAATGGAGGACATGTGTTGATTATTCTGACTTGAACAAAGCTTGCCCGGAAGACAGTTTTCCACTTCTCCGGATTGATCAGCTCATAGATTCAACGGCTGGGCATGAGTTATTATCTTTTATGGATGCTTATTCCAGTTACAACCAGATACCCATTGTGACGACCCAGAATTTTGAGCAATATCAATTTAATAATCTTTGATAATAATTAAATTGATTTGATCATTTTATAAATTGACAAGTTAAAATTATTTTAAAGATTAATGATAATAATTTAATATCTATCAATAATTTTTCTTAACAATATAAATATGCAAGATTTATTCTTTTGAAAGTTTATAATAATTTAATTTGGAAATATTTATTTTTGTAAATAGGAAATGTTTAATATAATAAAAACTTTATATTCAAATTGTAATATATATATGAATATATATATTATGGTTTGATTTGTATTTTAAAATTGAACACAGTAATTTTCAAATTTAATGTTAAAATGTTTTTCTATTTGAAATGTGTGTGTGTGTGTGTGTGTGTATATATTTGAAATAGGAAAAAAAATTGATTTGAATTTAACAAGAGTTTCCAAACTTTAATATATAATTTGTAGTTTAAAATGTTAATTTGGTTTAATGCTTTTGAAATGATATTTGAAATTTAAATTTTTAAATAAAGTTAATTTCTTATTTTATAAACATATATTTTAGCTTCTGTTTTAAATAAGATAAAATTGTTTTAAAAATATTTATATAAAGAGTTAAACTAAGTTTCTCAATTTATAAACAAATGATAAAATTAAATTGATTAAAATATAAGTTATTTAAAAATGCCTATATGAATTTGCTTTTAAGATAATGAAAGTCTAAAGTTTATTTTTATATGATAAAAACATTTTATAATTATCTAAACATTACATAAATATATGTATATAGCTTAAATAGATTATTAAAAAGAAAATAACATTTTAAACATTTATAAAACATTAGAAAAATAACTTTTGTAAATATGAATTAAACATAATAACATTTGTAAAATATTTATAAAACATCAAAAACCACATGTAAGTATATTAATATTGTTAATGACACTTGTAATCATATATGTATAGGTGTAAGTTAATTGGAGCTTCATATTGACAAATGTGTTCCTCTTTAATAATTTAATTTAAAATTAAATTGTAAAATCAAAGATGAGTTTATTTTCAGGAAGAGAATTCCTTTACTCTCTTCAATTCAAAATGAATACAAATCTAAAAAAAATGAAGAAACCTGGAACAAGAATGAGATATGGAGATTCAAATCAAATGCAAGATCTTCAAAGTTCAATCGAATAAACCAGTAATCAACTGCAGAAGAACTAATTCATCAACATGCAAGGGAAGATTCAAATTAAAATTCAAGAACATGCAAAGAAAAATTAATTCAAGAACCTGGAATCAGATCTATCTTTTGCTCTGTCCTCTGATTACAAAGGTGAGTAAATGAATTTTTAAAAACAGCTTAAATCTTGGATTTTCAACATGTTCTTGTGAATGAATATTGTGATGTTACCTGAATACCTGAGTTAAATTTGAATGCATGTTGGAATGTTGAATATTGAATGACTATGCTGTTGAAATGGACTCTGTATGATAAAAACAGACATAGATTTCTTAGTAAATTCAATAATTAAATTTTGAATCCAAATTTGTTTATGTTGTGTAAATAAAGGTTGATTGTAATCATATAAGCTATCATCTAAAAATAATTACAAGATTTTAAATTGAATAATTTGTTATAAATATTTGTATTTACAGTACATTTTCAATTTGGGACAGAAATTTATGAATTCAATTTTTAATTTTGGTTTCATAATTGAATTGCAAATAGAAAATTACGATTTTAATACTTGAATCATAATTTTTAATGGGGTAATTAGTGAGTTATTTGGATTTATCTGTTTGGGACTTTCTGGCCGTTTCTCGGCGAACTACGGCATTAGGGTTGTCGTGGTTGAACTCAAAGGTGGAGGGGGCTACAGGGATCATGGGAAAATTGCCATGGAATTTTATTAGTGTTTGTGTTGATCGTTAATCGAGGACTTAGGGTTTAACAACCTGTTAGTGCCGATGTTGTTCTTTTGGGTGTTGAGTCATCATGTAGCTATCGGAGGTGATCGCGTGCATTGCCGAAGGTTCGGGGGGACGTGGGGAAGCTACGGTGGCGACAGTGGGATTTCTCGAAGCAGGGGTTTGCCGTGGAGGGTCGGTTTGCTGATGTGGTTTCGAACTGAGTAGTTCGTTTGGGTTCAGAGGGCAAGATTTCGATTCTCGTTTTTATACTAGTTTCAGGCTGTTGCGTTTGAACGTTGGGGTCGAGGATGTTTTGTCGACGTCTTGGCGATGATCGCCGGTGGAAGGAGTGATGGTGCATGGAGCACGACATCGTGTATCAGTGACAGTTGGATTTTGGGAAGGAAGATGGTAGGAGCTCGAGTTCTACTTCGGGTTTGAATTGATTTTTCTCGAAGCAGGTTTAAGGTTGGAGTGGCTTGGGGTTGACGCGAGTTTTTGGAGAGGGTTGCTCGGGTTTGACACGAGTTTTGCTATAAGTTGTTCGGGATTTTGTAGACTAGATTTTTGTTTGGATCTGGAAGTTTTAAAAGTTTAAAATGTTAACAATAATGTTTTTAAAGCTTTCAAAAACAAAAAGGAAACTTGATTTTGTCAATGATTAAAGTTTTAAAACAGGAGTTAAACAAGTTCTTATTTTGAAATATAAAGTTTTAAAAATAAAATCAGCGAAACAATAAATAGGTGATATAGAATTTGATTTTTGAAATGTTTATAAAGTTTTAAAACAAAAGCACAACAAATTTTCACTTATAAAACTAATTTGTTTCAAGATTAAGTTTTAAACAAGTTTTATAAATTTGAAATATAAAAGTTTTTTTTATAAAATAAGTGGATTTTTAATAATATGGTTTGTATAAAACTGTATTTAATATCTTTGTAAAATTTAGGGATTTTAAAGGTTAATTTGAATGTTTAAATTGTTTTAATTAAAATTGATTTCTAAAGAGTTTTATTTTAAATAAGTTAAATAATTAAGATTTAGAGATCAATTAAAATAAGAGTTATCTTTAGTAATTTAGAATTTTGATTTAATTAAAGATAAATGAATTTGTGAAGATAATTGAGATAATTAAATTATTTTTAATTATCAGGTGTTATTGGTTAATAAATGATTTAAGTAAGATAATGATTTTCTTAATTAAGAATCTTTTTAATATTAGAAGTTAAGGAATCATTTAATTAAATTTAAATGATTAAGTTAAATAATTAATTAAGTAATTGATTTGTGATTAATTAAGATAATCACTTTGGGTTAATATAATATAATTACTTAGGGAAGTAATTAAGTGGTTAATTACTAGAGGTAATTAAGTAAAGGATAATTACTTATGAAGTAATTAAATGATGTGATTAAGAATTAATCATTGGTGTTATTAATTAAAGAATTAATTAACAATTAGTTAAAGGTTTAAATTATTTGATTAATGGTTAATTAATAAAAGGATTAAAAGTAATTAATTAAGTGATTAATTACTTGTTAAAATAATTAACTAAGAAAGAATTTTAATTATTAAGGTAATCATTAATTATTGGAAATAATTAATTAATTGTTAATTAATAATTTAAGGATAAATAATTTATAATTAAGTTTTAATTACTAAATGTAATTAAAAGTAATTAATTAAAAGTGATTAATTAAAAGTAATTAATCAAAGGTGATTAATTAAAAAGTGATTAATCAGGTATGATTAATTTTAAATGATAATTAAGGAATAATTATCAGAATAATTAAAGAGTAATTAATCAAGGTTAATCAATTTAAAAGAGTAATTAAGAAATAATTACTTGGATAATTAAGAAGTAATTAATCAAGATGATTAACTAAAATTGTAATTAAGAAATAATTACTTAAAGTAATTAAGTAATAGTTAATTAAGGTTGATTAATTGGATAATTAAGAGATGTTTAATTAATTAATTTGAAATTAATTAATGAGTAGTTGGATTGATGATAATCCAAGTGATTAAACATGGAATTAATTTAGTTTAAGGATTAATTAAATTAATTAAGTTTGGATCAAACTCGTTTATGAATGATGAATGATTAATTGATAAGTAACATTGGATGAGTTAATGATATTGGTTGATATCGTATGGCATTGATTGATATGTGATGAATGTGATATATCTGAGATGTGATATATATGCTGCCTTGTGATATGTATGGATGAATTTGATAATTGTGAATTATCTATCTGTGTGTTATGAATCATCCATTTATGTTAAGTGATATTTATGAATATCTTTTGTTTAAATCCCTTAAGTACAACTTGGACATTAAGATGGTGTTTGGATTCGGTGAGACTGGGATCGGGTATCCATATTTGGATATCCGAAAACCACATCGATCCAAATTAAACGTTTGGTCGTTAATCCAAGTGGAGCGAGTGAAGACTCGAGGTGTAAGGGCTATACGTCAGTATAACTCTGTGGATGATTCCGTAATGAGTTTGACAGAATAGTGCTTATAGGTTCGAGATGGTGATTCAGAGTGCAAAGGCTATGGTCGTTGACTCTGAGGGTGGTTCCAAAATGAGTGCAATGAGATAGTGCCTTCGGTTTTGTTCGAACCCGGAACGAACTTGTATGGATTGAATGCTTTCAGAACATCGTCAGGTGGACGATGAACATTCTAAGATAGATGTGTCCTATAAAGGTAATCACAGCCTCAAGCCTCATCAACCGGGAATGGCTAAAACATGGGAGATGCAGCAAGGCTTCGTGGGTAGCTCCCACTGGAGAGTGAGATACATCTTTGTCTAGATGTCCCTTTTTATTTCGGCTTTGTGGGCAGTTGGATCTGCAGCCAACTACGGGGTGGTCTTGTTCGGGACTGTTCAGTAAGGAATGGTCCCAGCCTTGTGTTGCAGGGGAGCGGGCGTACTCCTCGGTACGGTGATCTAGGCCACGTACTATGACGGGCGGTACCCCAGTAGCCCTGCCATTGATGGAAACCCATTTTCCCTGCGAGACCCTACGGTTTTGTTTGTATTACCCACTTTTGTGGCTAGTAGCTGGAATTTAATCATGTAACAATTTCGGCTATTTCATATTTATTTGAAAACCCTAGACACTATTATAATATCACTGGATTTTCTATCAAATGTTTTGGTTAGCATAAGGTAAAAACTTTTCCATGTTTATGTGTGGGAAGTCTTACGTGATACCTTTTCTTTGCAAAGGTTTTCTAAAGTTAAGCACTCTTAAACCGTTTACTCACACCAGACCCCTGTCTGACTCGAGTGTTTATTTTATGTTTTATTAAACTCTTGGGTACTCATATTATGTATGAGTAGTCAAGTGATTTAGGTTATCTTTGACGAATTCTGGAGGAGCTTTGGAGCAGGAGGCTTCAGCGTGTAGATATATAGTTAGAGTTTCCGCTGTGTTGTTATTCTGTATGATGTCTTGTATTGTATTCGACAGAGATGTTATAACTGTCTAAATTGAGATGTTTAGTTGTGTACTCTGATGTATATGATACTATGTATATGTTCTGTATTATATTTTAATCGTTCTGCTGTGAGATTCTGATGTGTTGTTTCTTTTTCTTTTCTCTTTCTTCTTCTATCTCTTTCTTTCTTAATTAGTGATGTGATTTTCTGGTGATAGAAAGTCGGGTCGCTACACCCATGCACTTATCCCACCAAGAGCATACCAGCTTTATGACCGATCTGGGACTCTACTGCTACAGAGTCATGCCGTTCGGACTCAAGAATGCCGGAGAAACGTACCAACGACTAGTCAACCAAATGTTTGCCAACCAGATCGGGAAAACCATGGAAGTATACATGGAAGACATGCTGGTAAAGTAGAAATTCTCCACTGATCATGTAAGAGAATTAGAGCCAATGTTCAACATCCTTCGAGAATACAAGATGAAGCTCAATCCACTGAATTGTCATTTTGGAGTCGCATCAGAAAAGTTCCTTAGGTTCATCGTCAACGCTCAAGGAATAGAGACAAATCCCGAAAAGATCTAGGCAATCAGAAACGTTCAAACCTCGAGAAGCATAAAGAAAATCCAGTCTCTCAACGGGAAGGTAGCAACATTGAGCAAGTTCATTTCAAAGTCCACTACATGTGCATTCCCTTCTTCGATCTGATCCGAAAAGGAAAACGAAACTTTGAATGGACCGCGGAATGTTAAGACGCATTCAGAGCACTAATTCAACATCTCTCCATAGTGACGATTTTGTCAAAGTCCATCAATCATGAGCAATTATACCTTTACTTGGCAGTATCAGAAAATGCAATCAGTGCTTCCTTAGTTTGGGAGGAAGACGGAGTGTAGATACCGGTCTACTATGTTAGTAATGGTTAACCGGGGTTGAGAGAAATTATCCGACGCTAGAGAAATTGGCTTATTGCCTAGTTATTGCCCCGAGGAAGCTCCGTCCATATTTCCAGGCTCATCCCATCACTATTTACACCGATCAGTCATTACGACAGGTCCTTACGTGGCCTGAGACATCTGGTAGGTTACTCAAATGAAACATCGAACTGAGCTAGTTTTTTATCACCTATACTCCGAGGCGAGCTATTCAAGGACAAGTCCTAGCAGATTTCATAGCCGAATTTACTATTCCAAAGGACTTGCCCGAGACCAGTAAATCTTCCAAATATATCTGGAAGTTGCATACTGATGGTGCATCAAATGATCGGTGCTCGGGTGCCGAAGTAGTACTTGAAACCCCCGAAGGCTGATCCGTATGCTATGCCCTGAAATTTGACTTTCTTGCTACCAATAAAGAAGCTGAATATGAAGCTTTGCATACTGGATTGAAACTCCCCCGCGATTTGAGAATTATTACTGTGGAAATTTATTGTGATTCGTGATTAGTTGTATGCTAAGTTCGAGGGGAATATCAAGCCAAAGATCGAAGGCTGGCTGCCTATCTAGCTCGATTCCAAGAAATACTTAATCAGTTTGATTATTATGCCATCTTCCATATACCCCATGAGTGTAATAAAAAGGCTGATTCGTTGGCAAAATTAGCAAGTAAGGCGAAGCCCAATAGATGGGACTCATTCCTGTTGAAACGTTGTCCTCTCCGAGCACTGATCAGATGGAGATAGACTATGTATTTGAAATCACTCCCAGTACGCTGCCTGAGCGTCGAAGTGAGAAGAGACAAATTCTTCGGAAAGCTTCGCGGTTCACCATTCAGAATGGAGTCATGTATAGAAGAGGATATTCCGTTCCTCTCCTCCGATGTATTGCACATGATGGAATTAAACGAGTGTTACATGATGTACATGAAGGAGAATGTGGCGGTCACACCAAGGGGCAAGCTCTTGCTAAGAAAGTACTTCGATACAGATATTATTGGCCAACTGTAAACCTTGACGCAGCAGACTATGCCAGGAAATATGGTAGATGTCAAAAGCACGCTCGAGTTCCTAGAGCTCCACCTACTGAGGTAACCCAAATGGTCAGTCCATGACCGTTCGTAATATGGGGCATTGATATCATTGGCTCCCTTCCTCTAGCCAAAGGTGGTGCAAAGTATGCCGTCTTCACAGTTGATTACTTTACCAAATGGGCCGAAACCGAACCTTTTGCAATAGTCACGACGAAGAAGGTGATCAACTTTGTAGTTCGCAACATTATCTGTCGATTTGGTCTCCCGCATACCATCATCACTGATAATGGAGCCCATTTCGACAGTGTTGAATTCAAGAATTTCAACCAACGATTCCACATCCACAAGAAATTCTCTGCAGTTGTACACCCTCAAGAAAATGGCCAAGTTGAAGCTGTTACTAAGGTTATCAAGTCTATTCTGAAGAAGCGACCGGAAAAGGCCGGGGCAAGTGAGTTGATGAACTTCCTATGGCTTTATGGGCTTACTGGACAACCCATAAGTCCGTGATAGGACACACTCCATTCTCTCTATCCTATGGTTCAGAACCCGTTATCCCAATCGATATGGAAGCACCTTCTCATTGTGTGACTTACTATGGTTCGAAGATAAATGCCATATTACTTGCTGAATCCTTGGATTTGTTAAATAAGAAGCGTGAAGAGGCTGATTTAAGGGCAGCCGCAAATCGAAGTCGAGTCGCCCGATTATACAATGCCAAGGTCCGACCACGAACCTTTGAGCTCGGCGATCTCGTCCTTAAGAGAATCTATCCGGTTCCTTCGTACATGAAACCAACTTGGAAAGGACCGTATGTCATTGAACGAAATCTCCAAGATGTCACGTTTAAATTATCGACCATTGACGGTCTTACTTTGCCAAGTGCCTGGAACAACGAGAGTCTTCGTCGCTACTAAACATGACAGACTTTATTTATTTAGTCTATTTTTCATTTGCAATTTGTTTCTGCATTTCGACATGTGAATTTTTAATAGGCAACTGACTCTGCCGTGTTTTCTCATTTCAGCAATAAAATGCCATCTCTTTGAGCCAGAGCTGTGATTTATTGAATGTGACGTACAACATCACGATGCACGGAGAGCTAAATTCCATCATACGGTGGAATTTATTCTAATAGGGAGTGATTGTGATATGACCGGCCACTCGCTAGGTGAAACCTAAGTTCGGGGCAAGTCACTACACTAAAGTCAAAAAAGGATTGATACACGACAATCCTTTAACTAACTCCAAACTCCTAGAGAGAAAGACGGAGTATAAACACATAAATGCGGTTCTGAAGAGGGTGGACCAGTTCACCTAACGACTTTGACCATATCCAAACCAAGTTCGAGAAGGATGGTTCGGTCGGGGTGGATGTGAATCGACCGTCCATGATCCTGACAAATCCATCTTTCCTAGAGTGCGAACGAAATTCTAAAAGCCCAAACAGATGTGATTGATCATCTGTTGGCCAACTCCAAATTCCCAAAGTGCAAATTAGAGTATAAACATTGACTCTAGGTTCCCGGAGTGCGAACCAGAGTGTAAACACCAACTTTGAATTCACAGAGTGGAAGTCGGAGAATAAACACCAAATCCAAGTTCCCGGAATGCGAACTAGATTACAAATGTCAATTATCTCTGGATTCCCAAAATGCAGGCTAGATTATCGATTACAAATAACTCTGACTCCCCAGAGTGCAGTCAGAGTATAAACACAACTCGAGTGCGAATGACCACTCATAAACTAACCTAAGTCCCCAAAGCGTGGGCACATTCTTGAAACTTAAACAGGCGTGATCGACTGCCAAAGTTAAAATACAAATTCCCGGAATTCAGATATAATCATTATTAAGTGAGTGAGTAGGATTCGACCACTCGAATCATGCCAGTAATAACATCGATTCGACGATGTCAAGCTCGGTGAAATGAGTAAAGAATACTAAACTGGGGAGATTGAAGCTCCTAGTTCACATTTGTTATGGAAAACAAAATGCAATCGCTAGTCGATTTTTACAACTCATCCCCGAAACTAGGGGCAGGGCTTAAGTGTCAACCATCAATTGAAGCAGTGCAATATCACAGTTCAACATAATCTCCAGTTATGAATCATGTCTGTGACTTCTAGACTTAGAAAATAGAAACAAACTCGACTCAAAGGTCGAAACTCTGCAAGTGCACTGGACTGAAATTCAATCACTGGAACACTTAACCATATAAGACAGTAATAGAGTCAAAGCCAAAAATAAAATTTCATTTCAACTAACTATAAATGAAGTTCATGTACAAGTTTTCCAAAATTCCTACTTGCAGGGGCTGAACCCGCATCTATACATGGCCTACGAAAGAAAAGCAAAAAAAATTCTATTTACCAAAAAATGTGCCAAAGAGGCCTATCTACTCCTTTTTCTTTTTCGGCTTCCTCTTCGGCGTGGATCCGCTTGAGCCGCTAATGATTTTTTGCTTCGAGCTTTTGCCTTTTGGCGGACGGTCTCCAGGTGGGAGCATGATCTAAATGTCCTCCGAACTCGAATGTATTGGAATACTCTCTACAAATGGAATCGGAGGAGTCGGATCTACCACGGGGGGCGGAGTGGGCACACTGGTTTCAACAATTGTAGCACCAGGTGATATCATTCTTAGCTGAGCCAGGCCAGGCGCCGCCATTCCAACTCTGGAACTACCACCATGTGTCGCTGGATCCATCTCGGCGTTGATCTTGGCCAAGATTTCTTCTTCGTGAATCGATTGAGATTCGCTAGGGGCAGCGGTGGTATGAATTGAAGAGTTGGAAGCAGACGCGAGTCCACTTATGACAAAAGGTAAGTCCACGAAGGGGTCACTGTGTCGATCGAGAAGTTCATTCATCATCTGCTCGTCTAAAGAAAGTGATTTCCCCTACTTTCTGTCGATCAACACAGTCGTTGTCGTGGTAGTCGCTTCTTTAATAATGGCCTCCTGTGCTTGGTGTAATTCTTGGGTTGCAGGAGGCACTATCAGTGTAACTTTAGTCACTGGACAAATAAGAAGCGAAACTGTTAGCAAACGCTTCAAGATAAGTTCCTTATTATTAACGCATATGAGATTTGTTCAGAGTACCTTCCTCAATTTGGCTCATAGGCGGTTGAGCAGCTTCGGAGGTGTGCTTTTTAATAGGGGATAGCTGCGGCTGTTCTTAATTATAAGCAGGGACAGACTGGGGATCAACCGCTGGTATAGGCTTAGATTGAGGTGGAACAATAATCTCAAGGCTCGTAGTGTGATGCTCAACACCTGAGCCTTACCCAATCTCCTGGTGTTGGGTGTTAAGCTTCTCCCTTTCATGTGAGATTAATGACTCATGGAGAATCTTCCTTTCATCCTTAGTTAGCACACGATTCTCGAGCTCGAACTCGTCGAATGATCCACCCTGATGCATCGCTTTCTCCTCCTCGACCAACTGGCTCCAGGCGTTATAAAGATGTGTAGAATGGTTCTAGAGCTAGGCCAAATTTTTATGTTTTAGCACATTAACATTATAGGTGATGAGAAGGTATTCTATATCATCCTCCTGCCCGGATTCCACTATCCGAACTTTCTCCTCAACCTCAGCCTCCACCGTACGGAATTTTTCCACAACCGCGTCCCGCTCGCCATGAAGCACCACAGCTTGATCACATGCTTCCTATGCTGTGGTGTTGGCGTCATCCCTCTCTTTAATGATTTTAGAAAGTTTGGACTTGATCTCATTAAGCTCTTTGAGGGCTGCATCCCGCTCAGCGGTGACAATGGTGTTTCGATGGCCCATTTCCTCCACCAGGGCGTAGTGTGATTGCCTCATCCTCTCCATGGCCGAGTTGGCCTCATCGGCCTTTTTAAAGGCCTTCATTTCAGATTTTCGAGAGGACTCAGCTTCAGTATTGAGCACCTAGATGATCCGGTCCTTCTTAGCAAGCTCCTTCTCCAACTTCCCAATGATAGTTGCCCGCTCAATGGCCACCTTTGATGCTTTTTTTGCGACCTTCCTCTACTCCTTGTACTGGAAGTAAATGTCATGAAGGTAATCATGCATCATGTTCTCTGCCTCTGTTGGAACTCTCTTCAAGTGCGGGGGTAAATTGTAATCGTCAAAGCAGATGTCGGGAAAATCCTTCTTCAATTGAGCAAGTTTAATAGCTCCTTCACCCATAGGCTCGGTAAGGACCTGCTCTGCAATTATGTGGGTCGCTATTTCGGTTCTATGGTGTTGAGTTTCAGGCCTTCAAATATGAGAAGGCGGCTTGTGCGGTGAAGTTTTCGGAGGACTTGAGACGTGAACAGGAGGCTGTACAGGATTTCTAGGAGGGGAAGAATGAGATCGGGATCGATGCATGTACTCCCTATCTCTGTCATATTGCTCTTGACTAGTGTACCCACGGTCGTAGTCCCTATCTGCCACTTTTCTATGCGACTCATAATATGTTGAAGATTGGCGAGCTTTTCGAAGACTACCTAACATCGAGCCTCGACCGGACATTGTATCTGCGAAGTAAAAGAAGAATAGAGTTAATAGTCTTCTGAAGTAAGCAAATTAGGGTCAGGAATTGTGTGGTGTCGTGAAATGTGTATGTATGTGCAACCCCTCGACCAACCGAAAATGTCGGCCACACTAGTTGGAAAAGACTCGCTTAAGTCTAAAGCCTACTGAAGCTCCTCCAATCCGGCATCATGTTGGAATGACACATAATCCGGAATCGAAATATTGGCTAGCCCTTCAAAACGGTTTTCCTCCTGCGAAGGAGGATCCTCCGAAATATTAATCCCAGGAACATGCAAAGACACAACCATAGATTTTCGTCTACCGGATTTGAAACGTTTGAAGGCAGCTGCCTTGCCTTTTCTCTTTCCTTTGAAACCCTCAAAGGCATCAGAAGGCCCGACCACAAGTTCATCGTCAGTGGGCATTCTTTCAAGATCAACCTCCTTGGTTATAACAACCCCGTGCATCTTACGCTTCACTCGTTTCTTGGAGATAGCCCTTAACGTTCCTTCAAGCCTTATGCTTTGTCCACGATCAATCAAGCCTATGATTCTCAAGTTTCTATCTATTAGAACCGAGTCAATATCCCTTTCTTCACTCGGAACTTCTTGAAGAACCCGAACTATCTCCCTAAAATGAGTGCCCTCGAGTCACGAAATTACAGCTATAAAGGAAAAGGCGATATAAGTTTGGCATCAGTTATGATTATCTTATTAGCTACTTGAGAAGACTATGGTATTTACGTCTAAATAGACATCGGCTGGCGAATTCTAGAGGGCATCGGACAAAAAACCATTCTGTTTTGTAGCCTGGTCCAAGACCCCATTACTACTTGACAATTTCTGACCACTCCTAGGAATGTAAAAGAAGGGCTATCTCCTTGGCTCTTGATGTTGAATAAATATCTAATCTCGATCGGTATCGGAGATCAAAAGAGATGCTCCATAAATACGATGAATAAGCTGTTCAATAGGGCATATCCATTGGGGTGTAGTTGAGATGGAACGATCCCTAGGAAAGATAACACTTCCCTAACGTATTGGTTGAACGGGGGAAGCATTCCTGCTGCGCACGCATGACGATTGAATGCCGTAAACCCTTCTGGTGGATAGTGTGGTCTATTATTCAGACCCGGTAGTAGCACATCGTCCAACGACAGGCCATGCCTTAAACATATTCTTCCCAATATGTCTTTAGAAATATTGGAAGGAACGGAGTCCCGCGGATTACCGATGAAAGATGCGCCAGGTAGCTCATCCGGAGCTGGATTTATGACTTCGGCCGAGATGGTCGGTATCTCGATTATTGGGGGAAATGAACTCTGAACTTCCTGTTGCTGTGAGCTTGAGGGCTCCATAACTAACTAACTTATGAGAAATCATCATTAGATGATAATAAGTCCGTGCATCCCCCAGTGTGAAGTGTGTGAATATGTTATGTAGTGTAGTGCTGTAAATTACCTGAGAAATTTACAAAGTATGAATAAGCATGCAAATGATGAGACTTCAAAATTCTGCCGGAGTGACTGTCATCGCTGAATGTCACAACCATGCCATCCAGACATTAGCGATCAATCTAAGTTGAAGTTTGTTGTAAGTTCGTTAAGTCACAGTTCCATCGACGAGCTTTGAAGGATAGTCAAATATGATGTTCAACAGTTAAGTCCAGATATGCAAGAATGAAGCTCGTCGGAGTCAAATGTTCGGTTATACAAGGTTTTGGTATCCATCAAGGTTCAGGCTTGGATCGATCGCCAAAAGTCTATTTCATATCGGTTAGAAGGGAGCAGGTTTCGTATCGATCAAGGCCAACAACTTCGAATCGGTCCATAATGTCCACTTCGTATCGGTGATTTGACATCTATTTCGTATCGATCCCGAGTTGTCAACTTCGGCTCGATCATCGAGAATCTCTTCTGTATCGATCTCAGAAGGAAAGGCTTCATATCCTGAGTTGCCAAATTCGTATTGACTTCAATCATGCGTCTTCGTATTGATTGGTAGAGCTGATGCTTCGCATAGATTGCGTAATTAGATTTTCGTATCGACCACCATTGATCGATACGAACTCCAACCATCACCCATTGATACAAAACCACTACATCCCTCTATATGAAATTCTATATGCAACAAATCGATATGAACTTTGATTGTTTTCCAGAACGATATGAAGCACATTTCCTCAATCGGTACGAATGAAAGCTCTCAATCCATCTACCCTCCTTCCCCAAATGATGTCGGAGCCGTTCTGATCTACCTGGTCCTTGCTCCGACCAATCTCCGGTCACCTTGTCACCAGAATCAGCCATGGATGTGAACGGTTTAGCAATTAAACTCGATTCCCATCATTTCAAGGGTACAGTTATTAACCAATTACCTAATTTAAAAGCCTGATCGAGGGATTTAAGAACTATTTTAATTTGGTGATGAAGGTAGATTTCCTTTCTTCTATCGATACGAAAGACAAAGAAAATAATGAAAAGTGAAAATTTGGTTAAGTCTAGAATGCTTTTATATGGCTTCGAATGTGAAAGAAGAAAATGATTCACCTCCCAATCGTCGTGACCGAGTACAACCGGTATTACCCCTGACCAATACGAATTGGTTCTCCGTGTCCAACAGCGTAAATTTCATCGATACGAAGTGTGCAACGAGGACCATTCTGAAAACATTAAACTCCATCGATACGAAATGCTTTACTCGTATCCATCAGGACACATGTTCATCGGTACGAATTAGCTGTTCACATCCATCTTTAGCCATTGATACAAAAACTGTCTTTTGACCTTTTACATCGATCTAAGAGAGGATCGATACGAAGGGACATTCCAAAACAACCGTCAAACGTTGTCACAACTTAAATCTCACATCGGTTCAAGAGAGGATCAATACAGAATTCGAGGAAAGAAAGCTGACAACGACTTGTAAATGCGCGAATGCTAACATGGGTCAGGTTAACATGTGTGTATGTATGTTAGACTAATTTCAATTTTCAATTTTAAAAGTTCATAGAAATTGGATACTTGCTTGATAATAATTAGAACAACAAATAGTTGATCGCTATCATGCATTAATCGATTACAACAGTACATGGTACAACAATTGATAGTCAGCAGCTCGCATTACTAAAAAATCGGTCAAGAGTTACAGATTTTAAAAAGATGACAATCATTTAGTAAGTCGGACAGAACTATTCAGAGTGAAGGTTGCAGTTTTTCAAAGCACGTCATGTTCACACAAGACTTACTTTGGAGGGAAAATGTTATCCTGCCTTTTGGCAAGGCTGAGATATCAAAGAATTGACTGAAAACTAAGGATCGCTCATCCCGAATGTCGAGTAAGCATAGGTTCACTATGGATATGGATAAATTTTGTCAGAGTCTGGATCGATCTACAATTGATGTGGCATGACAGGCAAAGATATGAAAGCCGACTTTCCAAGTTTCAAGTCAATCCGAGTTCGTATGCTCAAGATATGATCGATGCAAGCTAGGGAGGTCAATTCGTTTGCGCCCGTCAATTCGTATCCATCATT
Organism: Allium cepa; assembly: GCA_030765085.1. Lineage (NCBI taxonomy): Eukaryota > Viridiplantae > Streptophyta > Magnoliopsida > Asparagales > Amaryllidaceae > Allium > Allium cepa. The sequence continues at coordinate 381,111,047 of CM060929.1, read as the reverse complement.
CGTATCGATGAGTTCGTATCCATCCAATACTCATCTATTTGTATCCATACGATTGACATCCATCAACAATCAGCATCACTTCGTATCCATCAAACAAACAGGAAGGGACCCTCTTCGTATCGATTTGGTTCGACTCCATCAGACGTGCATGATTTCGTATTGATCGAGAGAGCACAAGTTCATATCCATTAAGAGCAACGTTCTTCATATCCATCGTACCTCATACTGCCTCATATTCATGGAAGCTTGCCATTTCGTATCGATCCACCTAGCTACCTATTTTCGTATCGATCGGCTAATGATCGATGCGAAGTGCACATGAAGGATCGATACGAAGTGCACATGAAGGATCGATGCGAAGTACACATAAAGCATCAATACGAACGTCATTATTTTGATTGATACAAAGCTAACCTAGAGTATCGATACGAAAGAGTTGCCTAGACCGATACGAAAAATGGTTCTAGGTTGATACGAATGTTGCCTAAATCCAAGGGAGACTCGATTGACTCTGCATAAAAACTGGATCGATCTAGAAATCGCGCGCCACGTCATCCCTTGAGCCCGTTCCCAATATCGATTTGAAGTAATCAATTCAAAGTCATCGATTCAAAGCAAACAGCCTATTGAAAAGGTTGCATCGATCATATCTCACAATCCACAAGTTTAAATGCTATGAAATTTTGACAGAAGCTTACGAACGACCTAAGGAAGGTTCATGCCAAGTTTCGACTCGATTGGGTCAAATACTGATCGATACGAAATTCGTTCGTATTGATCACGGATTGAGCCGAAACTTAATGGGATCGATCGCGTGGGTCCATCCACATGCTAGAAGAAGTCTCTCGAGATCTGAGCGAAATATCAGCCTCCTACGCCTATATAGAGCCCCAGGGCCTACAGAAGAAGGATCTTTGACTCTCTGACGTTCAGACTCTGCTGAATCCAACCTTGCACTCCATAGCTGCTGTTGTACTCGAATTTCAGAATATAATTTGCTGTATTCCATTGTAATCAGCTGTAACCATCAAGTGAGCAACAATAAAGTCATCAAACTTCATAGTGGATGTAGGCAATACGCCGAACCACTCTAAATTATTGTGTTCTTACGCATTTTCATATCTGTTTTTGGAGTGTTTGTTAGATAATCCTCATTTTACATTTTTGTTCTTCACTTTAACCTCTTCAAATACTCCCGAAGAGTGTTATGCCCATTTTTGGTACAAACACATTGACTACATATGGAATACAATGGAGATTTGAGGCAAATTCTAGTTGAGAAACTAGCATGTTATCATGTTTAACAGTTCGACCAGTGATGATCGAAAGGGTTGCTTCTAAACAAGGGGAGGATCCATTATTAGCTGAACGAATCAAAGAGTTAAGGAATGGAACAAAGATCAATGAATTGAAAGATTTCAATTTTAACCAAAGTGGATGGTTAAGGAAGAAAGGAAGACTATGTGTTTATAATATGGGAAGCATTAGGAAGGAAGTTCTTAGAGAATGCCATCATTTGAAGTTCACCATTCATTCAGGAGGAACTAAGATATATCTGGATATGAAATTGAGTTTCTTCTAGGAAGGTACAAAGAGAGATGTAGGCTTATGGGTGAGGCAGTGTTTGAACCGTCAACGGGTAAAAGTAGAACATCAAAAACCGAGTGGGTTACTTCAGTCTTTAGATATTCTTGTCTGAAAATTGGATTCTATCTCAATGGATCTTATAGATGGGTTGCTAAGGTCGAATCGAGGAAATGAAAGTATATGAGACATAGTGGACAGGTTGACCAAGAATGCCCATTTCATTCCAGTTAAGTTAACTAGGATGGCATCTGTTTTAGCTAAATTGTTTATGATGAACATAATTGGACTACATGGAATTCCTAGTTGTATAATAAGTGACAGAGGTTCATTATTTACTAGTGAGATCTGGAAGAGTCTACATGAGACTTTAGGTATGAAGCTCAAGATGAGTACTGCTTACCATCCACAGACAGATAGGCAAACAGAAAGAGTTAACAAAATCTTAGAGGATTTGTTAAGAGCTTGTGTGCTAGATTTTAGAGGATCATGGAAAGACCATCTACACTATGTCGAGTTTTCGTATAATAACAGTTATCAGACTAGTATAGGGATGGCTCCATTTGAATCTTTGCATGAAAAGCCATGCAAATCTTTCATTTATTGCTTACAGACCGGGGATAGATTAATTCTTGGTCTGGAATTGGTTAAAGAAGCTGTAGAAAAGATTGAGTTAATCTGGGCTAGAATAAAGGAAGCTCAGTCTAGGCAGAAGAGTTATGCTGATAAGAGAAGAAAAGACATACGGTTCTCAGTTGGAGATAAAGTTTTCGTCATGGTGTAAGCGATGAAAGGTGTAATCCGATTTGAAAAATCAGGATAATTGGCATCGAGATTTGTTGGACGGTTTCCACTATAGAAAGGATAAAACTTACGTATAGAGTACAACTACCGAATAGTTTGGCAGGAGTCTGCAATGTTTTTCATATTTCTCATCTAAGAAAGTATATTCATGATCCAGAGACTATTATTGCATCGAATGTGTCAGATGATCTAGTAGTGGATCAGGATATGACTATTGTTAGAAAACAAGTTCGTGTAGTCGCGAAAGATGAGAAGTGACTAATGAACAAGACAGTCAGATTGGTCAAAGTCCAGTGGAGTGACAACGAGAGAGAGTGTACTTGGGAAACCGAGAGCAGGATTAGAGATACTTATCCTGACTTGTTTCATGGTATGTTTTACCTTTATATTTGATTGTTGTAAGTACCTTATCATGATTTCAAGAGTGAAATTCTTTAAGGAGGAGAGCCTGTAATTACCCTAATTTTGAGTAACATTATTTAGAACATTCAATTGGACAAATTAAAAAGAATAATGTTAATTGTTATGGGATTAAGATTTGTTAATTAATAAGGGGCCATGTCTTGCTGAATGTATAAACAAAATAGAGTTGAAAATAAGTAAGTAGAAGAAATATGATAAGGGTAAAATCGGAACAGCCTTCATTCTAATACTCAAAACCCTTCCATTCCCCATTTCTTATTCATTCTAACATTCGCAAACAAAATTAAAACCTAAGAGCTTGGCCAACTACCATTAAGAGGAATCAAATAGAAGATAAGCCAAGAATCAAGTAGAAAGCTTGAAGAAATTAATCAAAAGGCAAATCTCAACCTTCTTAACACTAAGCTAAGGTAAATAATTTGATTTAAATCTCATTTTTTATAATGGTTTCGGTTTCATGATTATGTCCGATTTATTTTGTAAGTAATATGTCATGTTGTGTTTGTTTAAATGGATAAAGATGCTTGTTGTTGATTTATAATGTTTCATATAGATTTTATGATAATTTTAGGTTTAAAATCCTATTAAATGACATCCATATGATTTGCGTTTTGATATATGGTCAAAAACATTATTTTAGATGTGGATTTCAAGTTTCATAATTTTCTATGTTATTGTGGATTTATTGTGAATTTTCTGTCAGAGATAATAGTCAATATAGGGTTTAAATTATTTAAGGTAATTATATAATGATTACGGGTCTGAAATAATACATATGTTAGAAAATATATTAAAAGACAAGTATGGCGGTTTTGGGGAATTTTCCTAAGTACTTTACTACATCTATAAAATTATTTAAGTTAAGGACTTAAATGTTTATATGTTTTATCAAAGAGAAGGGCTTATTTGCTTAAAATGCTTTCAATTGTAAATTTTGAGTTCGACAACCTTTTTAGAAAAGATTTTGATAAAGAATTGGTAACCAATCATATTTTGACAAATTGGGTAAGTTAGGTAGAAAGGAATTACTTTGAAAGGCAATAAGCCAGAAGCCAAGTGGTCTTCTCCAGCCTTTGGAGGTCATATGGAAGTAGGACCCGGTGCATGTGTATTGATCGAGTAGTGATCAAATGAATTTCTTTTGCACGTGTTCACGGATTTCGTGGATGGTCTTTCTCATTCGAGGAATGGACATGATCACATTTTGGTAGACTGATTGACGAAGTTAGCCCATTTTATAGAAGATAAGTCAATCTGAACTACTCCATATTTAGCCAAGCTACATGTTAAGGAGATAATGAGGTTGCATGGCATTCCCAGTTCCATCGTCGATGACCGAGATCCATTATTTACAAGTGGGTTTTGGAAGAACCTACAGACAGCTTTGGGCACGAAGCTTAACCTTAGCATAGCATACCATCCTCAGTCAGATGGAAAAACGGAGCGAGTGAACATAGTTTTAGAAGATTTTCTCCATGCTTGCGTGCTTGATTTTGGTTGGAGCTGGGAGGATCATATCTATCTTGTACAGTTTCCTTATTGTAATAGCTATCAACCTAGTATGGATATGACTCATTTTGAAGCCCTTTATGGAAGGCCGTGCCGATCACCTTCATATTAGTTAGAAGTTGGAGATAGATATGTATTTGAGCTTGATTCTATTCGTGAGGCTTCTGAGAAGATTGAGATTACCAGACGGAGAATATAGCAAGCGCAGGATCGCTAGAAGTCCTATGCCGATGTGCATAGGAAAGATTTAGAATTTTTAATAGGAGATGGGGTGTTTGTAAAGATATCTCCAATGAAGGGAGTGGTGCATATCTGTATGAGGAAGTTAGCTCCTATAATTATTGGTCCTCTCCTTATTACTGAGCGCATTGGAAGCGTGGCATATCATTTAGCATTGCCTGATCATCTTTCTGCTATTCACGATGTGTTCCATGTATCTCAGTTGAGGAAGTATGTTAGAGATCCTGAGATGGTTTTAAAGCCTAGAACAGTTGAATATCTCAAGATTTCTCCAAACCTAACTTATGTCCAGAAGCCGATTCAGATTGTGGCGATGGAGATGAGGAGATTCAAGAGTATGGAGGTTTTGCTTGTCAAGGTCCAATGTTAGAGAATCCTAAGGATTTCACCTGGGAGACCCATGAGTTCACAGAGCAAACGTATCATGAGTTGTTTTCGGTTGCATGAGTCAGGTGTATGTATTTTCTCTTTTCTTTGATTCATGCATGTTTATTAAAAGTAGTTTGATATAGAGCTAATATAGCACGCTACGAGTTCCTTCTTAAGGAAAAATTGCGAGGACACAATTTTCTTAAGGAGAGGAGTTCTGTAACAACTTGAAAATTGAGCATGCTATTTTATGTGATTAATAAAGTTAATTTGGGGTTTTAAAATATTAAAATGAGAATTTTGAATGTAAATTGAGTTATAAATTGATTTTTGCAGCTTTTGATAATAAAATTTAATTTCCGATTTAAATAAAATGTTTTAAATTGTATAATAAATTATTTAAACAAGTTGAAATATTATTGTAAGTTATGAAGTTAACAAAAGATTACTTGGTGTTCCATAAGTTGAAATGTGAACTTTTTCTGACATGTAATTAGTTAAAAAGTGGAATATCTTTTAAATTGAATTTGAATTGGATAAAATAGCAAGACGGAAAGATATAAAATTATTTTTATATTTATTTTGTCTTTACTTTCCATTCAAAATTAATTAAACATGTTTTATAAATGAATAGCATGAAGATTTGTGTAGAATAATGTTGCAAATGAAAGAAAAAGAAAATAAAAGAAGAAGGAAAAAGAAGTAAAGAGGGAAACAGGAAAAGCCCATTCAAAAAGTAATCAATGTTAGCCATACCATATTGTTTCTACTGACTTCTCCTCCATTATACTAGGCTATTCACGTACAACACTCCGCTCTTCTCTTAGCTTTCTTTGCAAAAACCTAGCTTCAAATTTTAATTTAAAAATCAAGTAAAATCAAATAAATTCATCATAAATAAGAGGTGAGGGTTCATAAAGAAAGGTTGTGCTTTTGGAGATTTTGTGGAGGTAGCAAGCTATTTAGAGGAGTATTGCTATCATATTCAACAAGAGGTGAGTATACCTCATAACTATAGCTTTCAATTATGTGAAGTATTCTATGGTTTTATAAGGGCATGGAGTTATGGAATGATCGTGTTTGTTGGTGTCACGTTTGATTAGTGAGTGTATGAATTTACATAGGGTTTATAACATAAGCTATCATATATTTGCCACATTGTTTGGAAAATTTCTTGCATTTAGAGCATGGTGGTGGTGCAGTAGGTAGTAGCATGGTTGCTATTAAATGCATGTTTATGCACATATGTTAATATATGTATACATTTTGATTTTAAGTGACAAAAGTTGATTTTTTTGCATGCAAATCATCTTAAAATGGCTCGTATGATCTCAAGCACCTCGCCATAGGAGATGCATGCCTTCTCCGGTCCAGAATGACCACCGGTTTGCAAATTCATTAAGATTTGAGTTCTAAAACTCTAAATTACCAAACTCCAATTTTTAAATACTCATTTTGCTAGTTTATCAATATCTCTCTAACTGAAGCATGGAATGGTGCGAAACTTGATCTGCATCACCTTCATGTGTCTCTACATCAATAGAAGGTCATGGAGTTGTAGCTCATCGCTCGGTAAGATGGCGGGAGGCCATTTGGCCAGCCTGCTAGGGCGCAACAGCAGCAGCCCAGGCAGTGTATAGGGGACGCATGGCTTGGTGGCTACCTCGATCGTTTTTGGCCTAGGTCAAGGTACTGACCGGACCACTTCCCCTCTCTAACTTGCTCCCGGCTGTCGTCGCTTGTCTCCATTGATTTTTGGTTGCTCTCTTCTTACTTTTGTTGAGTGTTTTATGTTCAAAATATGGTTCGAGTAGCACAATGTTTCTCACATGTATATGTTTATTGTGCATGAATTTTTGGATTTGCCGAGATGAATTTTTTTTCCATTAAATCAAAGTAGTGGTTGCTCCATTCATGTGTATATATATTAGATTGTTTGTATGCGAGTATGGTTTGATTGTTATTATTTTTTTCCTCTAAACACAACTTTCTTTTATATACATTTTGTTCTTTAAATAAAAGTGTTCATAGCTTATGAACTGTTTTTAAATAAAGCTTTCTTCACTATGAAGCTGCTGCTATATGGTTTCATTCACGTTTTGATTTTTACACTAAGAATTGTTATTTAATTAACTTTGCTTATTATATATATATATATATATATATATATATATATTCAACTTTACACTATTTTCTTTATTTAACTAGATTAGCTTATTTATTATCATGTTTTGCTATTACTAGGAGTTAGTTGCGTGATATTGGTTTCATATATTAATGATTTTTTATTGAATTGGTTTTATTTTTATACATTGGTAAATTTGGTCTAATATAAAATAAATGTTTAACAAATTGATTGTTTAAATAGAACTAATCAACATAAAAATCTACTTAACTTCATATATATTTTGTAATATAATGTCTTTTTGTATTTTATAAATAAAATTTCCTTAATATATCTACAATTTCAAATTTATTATTATTTATCTTTTAAAAACCATGTTAGCTTATTTTATGATTTTGATGATTTCTTCTATGCAATGAGGATTTTTTATAAATGGATTAGAATTACGTATGGTATGGGACGTTCTTTAATTCTTCTCTTGCTATTTTCATGACTCGTCCCGAGCGAAAATTATTGACATATAGTAAATATATGAATATCACTACACTGTACATTAGATTATGGCAATATTCATCTAGTTACTATATGGAAGTGACATACACTCCTGAGTTATGTTTATTCACGGTAATCGTTGTTACATATTCGATAATTCCTTGATATTTCTCACATCTTCACCGATATGACATTGGTAATTATTATTTTCTAGTGAAGGGCAAATCCTTGTGTTGTGGGATTTGTTTACATAATGATGAGATGAGCCACCTTTGTGTTGCGGGGTATTCAAACTTACATGAGATGTAGTCCTTGTGTTGCGGGGTTGCATACCCATCGATCGAGTGGGTCCTTATGTTGCAGGACTGACAATATTGAATAAGTGGGATTGCCTTGTGTTATAGGTAAGCACTCTAAAGCTACGTAGTAGACCTCTGGGATTGAGGCCTTTTCTTCTGTACTCTAGACCAAGATGGGATTCAATCACTGTCATAACTTCTCCGAGACCTGAGGATGTGATTATTTTGTTTAGTGTTCGTGTAAATATTCCCGTTTTGGATGTCGAAACACTTTGATTTCTGGTTACTGTCTATTTATGGCTTTGACGTTTTTGGTATGATGTATTTCGCCATATTTGAGATGATGTTCCATGAAAGGCTTGATATGGATTTATGACATAGCGATATTGTTCTTTTGCCCTGTGTTCGGTTGTTTTTGGCATGTATGTGTGTTATGGATGTTGTTTATATATGTCATATTTATTGTATTATCATGACCTTACTAATTGAATTAGTTTTAGTCTGACCCGTTTATTATATCCTCTATAGGATACTCAGATCAGGCCCAGACATTGTATGTTCCAGGGAACGACTTTTGGATGAGGGCTAGCAGGAGATAGGCAGTTTATATTTTGTGATAGATGCATGTATATGTATAGATTTTGTTGAGTGTAGACTCATTATACATGTATATTTTGTGCTAGCCTTGATTGTGATTGTATTATAACTATTGTACTATATATACTTATTTGTGATATGATATTTATCCTTTCGCTGTGATCTGTGATATATCTATGATATTGATTATACTTCATATTGTTCTGACTTTACTGAGCCATTGTGTTAATACTTTGTGCCGATTTTTTTCACGTTGTTTATTTATTTTTGAGGTATATGAGATGCGTCATGGTTAGCTTGAAGTACTTTCATGACGATCGTCCTTATCCAGCCTTTATTCTTTGGATTAGCATACAATATTACATCGTAATACTCTTTGTTAGTCTGGTATAAAAGGTGGGTGGTTACACAACACCATCAAAGCCTAGGTGTTCGCTTAACCAGAGATCTAATTCCACACTGTAATGGTCCGCCTTTTCGACCCTCAGAAGTCAACACTAATACATCCACGGTATTTACGTGTCAAGCATTCGAGTGCCAAAAAACAGTTTTTTGGTGAAAAGAAAAGGAAAGAAAAAACAGAATCTCACAATGCAACAAGTAATCTATGATATAAAATGATCTTTATATAAGAATTTTTTATACACAATCAGAGCAAACTATCCTATAATCAACCTGGACTATTATAAAAACCTTCATTACAAATGCTGAAAAATACAACAAAATAATGTAGCAGAAATAAAAAGGAATATACAAGAGATATGTCCTAGGCATCCATCTTGTCACCTGAACTCCAAGCATCCAAAGCTTAATATGGAAAACATGCTCAATTTAACCCGAGCATTATAAAAAACATCATCTGAATCAGTCTGGTAAAACCAGCATGAGAAAATAATAAAATAGATTCCTAATGTTATGAGAACCTTTGAAAATAAAGGTATCTTATAAGACCACACCCCATATAAACACGGACGGGTTTTTTTCCTTAACATAATTAAACCATTTTATATGAAAATCCAATGATATTATAATAATGTCTAGGGTTGAAAATAAATTATGAATATACCTGGAATGTTGGCATCTCACGTTCCAGCACAGTTGGGCACAACTAAGTCCGTACGGCGCTTGTTGAAGAATGGATTCTATACAATGACAAGACTACTGGGGTATCGCCTGCCACAGTACACCTATAGATAATGTACCAAGGTCAAAAACCGTTGGACCTTTGCAAATACGGACATGCCTACCCCTTACTGGATAGTACCGAATATTTCATCATTCTAGTTGCTTTTGCAACCTTTTCTGAGATCTCTTATGCATAACCAAACCCATAAATGTATATATTTGACGACCGCCCTATGCCACCCGCACCAAATGACCTAAAAGAGCGCCGTAAATGTGCCAGGCTGATATGGGACAATCATCAAGGTTGAAATTTAAAGTAGAAAACCTGTTGCATATCTTATAACACATGGATAAAATATAATGTAGAAAATATACAACAGAAATATAGTGAGCCATGACAAATGAAAGATAACATCTCTACCAGAATATCATGAGTTATGGTTCAAATGTCATAATATCTCAGTACAACATCATCCGTCCGAGTATATAACAACAAACAGCGGAAACTAGAAATATAAAGTAATACTCCATAGCTCCTCCAAGCCCATCTTCGTAAACAACTACGACTCCAAACCTATCATCTAATCTACTCATTTAAGAGTATGCAAGATGATAAAAGGGAACATAAAACCTTGGGTCGAATAACAGTCTGATGTGAGCGGTAAATGACTATCAAAATCTATACCGGAAAATATGGTACTAGTCAGACAAAACCATACCTAAACTGTCTCTGCAACTAAAGAGTTAGCACATAATAATCAGATATAATATGCCACTCATAATAAATGACAATAGGTTACTGTAAAAGAACAGGGTAGAAGAATCTAAGCAACCTCCTCTATTAGCCCTATTCCTAGTCCTTCTCCAGCATTCCTATGGATGATAGCCTACCTAAAAGAAAACTTAGCAATCATAGCAACCATAGAATCCAAAACCTAACTAACATCTTCTAAAGCCTTGAACATATGATAACTCATATGGCCTTGTCCTTGCTTTGCCAAAGACCAAGGGAAATCCCGGTTCTCGATTATGTTCACCATACTCACAGGTTAAAAACCTCGCACGGTCGTCTCTTGCGATACATTTGTACCACCTGACCTTGACCCTGCCAGTTCAGACTACATGACTGGTGCAACCAGCCCTCGGGTGCCCCCTCATATAGTACCCTTGCTTTGAACACAACCAGAACACTCTGAGTCATCAACGGTTCCTTTGCACTATAAAATTTTCAGAGCTTTCCACAACTCCAATCCATTTACGGGCGCGAGCCTACTACTCATCTCAGTCCATTATCTTACATTCTCGTTCCATCCTTAGCTATCAATCTACTCCTTCGATCCTGCTCTTATCCGAGTTTCTGATCGAAGAACTAAAACTTGATCATGCCATAACTACCAAACCGTAGAAGCAACCAACGAGCCGCAACTTCCGGCATAATCCATTACAACGCTAGAGTCTCCATCCAGGATCTCACATCAATTGGAGCTAATAATTTGGATTGTACTGAGCCAATTGGATCAGATCGGTACCGATCAGAATACTTAGCAAAGTTTGGCTCCTTCTCTCTTGCATCCTCTAGTACACTTCCTCTAGATGCAAAAGACCCTAAGTTTTCCCTCTTAGCCTCTTGGTCCTTCCATCTAAGCTTCATAGCAGATCCAACATAGATGATCCATTATATCTTCAATACTTGGTCTATCCTCCGATCAAACTTCATAGAGCATCATTGGAACCCATGCTCTACCATCCCATGGATCTCATGTCGCTAGGTGCAAGAAATTCGGATCAATGCTGATCCAATTGGATCGAATCAGTACCGATCCAAATACTTTGCTCCAATCTTCATGAAATTTTTAGAGCTTATTCCTTGCGTGCACCAAAGCCTATCCTCCTAGTTTCTTATGATTCTGACGAACTTTGCTCTTGATATGCTTCGATCAACAATCTAAGTCCTAAACATGCACAACACTAGCAAACGAATCAAGCATAGCAAGAAATTCAACCATAGCGGTGAATCAAACATAGCATATCATTCATTTACATTCAATCATAAACATTCAAGCCATCCAATTCAATCAATGATCATAAACAAGCATAGATCCAATATAAATCATAGAATTACGTACCCATATATGCACAAATGCCACTAGCCCATAATCTAACCCATATCACATGTTTAATTAGGTTGATCTAGGGTTTTTAAATAGGAAAATACCTATGTCTAATCAATTTATAGTTTAATTTGACATTCCTAACTTATAATCACCTAATTACAACATATTATCCATCATATACTAGTGAGAGATCATAACCACTCACCAAACCAATCAAATGTGTGAAAATGAAAGGAGATCCAATCGAGACAGTAGCAAATTAGATGTAGATGTGATCCAATCGACGAGATCAAGCACTTCGATGAAGATCGAGCCTCTACTTTGAGATTAGAGATGATTTGAGATGAAATCTATGCAAAGGATGAAGAATTAGAGAAGAGGTAGGTTTGGAGGCTGATATGAAACGAGTGCCAAAAGTTTCAATTGGTCTCTCTTACCTCATATTTATAGCCAAACCTAATTAGACTAATGAGCTTGCTAATTGGCCCATTATTCATCTTTCTAATTATGGCCAACAGTTTACAAAATTGCTATAACTTCCTAACCACTTATCCGATTTTCCTATATGACCAATTTAAGGAATGAGAAACCACCATCTTGTTGCGAAGAATCAGGTTAGAACATCTATTTTGGCTTCTATCAAAAGTTATGGCCGAAATAAGATTTCTAAGGGTAAAATGGTCATATACAAATTCGAAAAAAATCATGGACGTGTAATACATTCCTAAGAACCATATTTCAAAATATTAGAATGATACATCTCAAATGAGTTAAATAGAATTATTCTATGATCCTCTAATACATAAAATACGGTTCGTTACATTCTCCACTCTTTAGAAATTTCGCCCTTGAAATAACTAAACAAACATAGGCAACAAAGGTTATCCCGCATGCTTACCATCCATTAGCAACCATCTAATAATCCAACTAAGTAGCCAATTCAACGATAGCAAGCAAAATCTATCGTAGCATGTGGAATTGTAGTAGTACAATATATAATGGTGCAAGTAGATACGACCTATGGGTCTTACCACTCAAAGAGTTCTGGATAGGCCATCTTCATACTCTCTTTGGTCTTCCATGTGCAATCGCTATCTTCCTCACTCTGTTGCACCTTAACTAGCTTAACTATCTTCCTCCTAAGTTATTTCGTGTCATTCTTAACGAATCGAAGCAGCTTATGAGCTCTTGAAACTTCTGGTCAATCTCCATCTCTTCTAGCTGATCCGGTGCTTCCACAGTACCTTAGTCATGCACAAATTTCCATAGATAGGAGATATGAAAAACATTGTGCACACCTGCTATATTTGGAGTTTAATCTACCCTATAAGTTAATTTCCTAATTCTCTCAATAAGTAGAAAAGGTCCAACAAATTTGGGTGCTAACTTTTCCTTCCTATCGAACCGAACAACATTCTTCAGAGGAGAAATCTTAACAAATGCCATGTCTCCAACTGAGAGTTCCAAATCTCTTCTTCTCTTGTCTACATAGCTCTTTTGACGATCTTGAGCAGACTTCATTCGTTGCCGAATAATCTCTATCCTTTACAAAGTCTCTCTAATCATCTCTGGTCCAAATATCGACTTCTCACCTGCTTCCCACCAACATGAAGGCAAATTACAAAATCATCAATATAATGCTTCACACGGTGCCATGCCAATACTCGACTAATAACTGTTGTTATAGGAAAACTCAACTACATTTAAGTGGTCATCCCAAGACCCTCTAAAATCTATAATGATGCTCGAAGAAGATCTTCTAAAATCCGATTCACTCTCTTAGACTAACCATACATCTGTGGGTGATAAGCTGTACTCAAATGCAGCTCAGTTTTCAAATTCTCTTATAAGATCTTTCAGAATCCACTAGTAAACAATGGGTCTCTATCGCTTACAATACTCTTTGGAACACCATGGAATCGAACAATCCACTTAACATATAATTCTGCCGATTTTGATGCCATTTTGGTAGATTTGACAGGTATGAATCTTGCACTCTTGGTTAGTCGATCTACCACTATCTAAATACTATTATATCCTACTCTAGTCCATGGCAACCCATCTATAAAATCCATAAATATATGTTCCAATTTCCATTCAGGAATATCTAGTGATTGTAGCAATCCACTAGACTTCTTCTGCTCAGCCGTCACTAACTGCCAATTCAAACACCTTGAGATGAAACTTCCAATATCGTTCTTCATTCCTTCCTAGTAGTAAGTCCTCTTAATATCCCTATACATCTTGTTACCACCAGGATGAATAGTTAATCTAGAATGATGTCATTCCCTTTGTTTTTCATCCCATAATCTATCAATATCTGGAAAAACAAGTCTCTTATCCTTACGAAGCCAACCATCTCGGTCAATCATCTACTGTCTCAACTCTTCAAATTCTACTCCCATTTCAATCTTTTCCATGATCTCTACTAGCTTAGCATCTTACTTCTGATTAGTACCAGTCCTTTCAATGAGAGTTGGTTTGATCGATCGACTTGCTACCATCTCTAGCTCGAGCTTACAATGTGGCTTGAAATCAGATCCAACTACATACTCCATATGTTTCCATTCCAAAAACATAGCTCCCAATTTAGCATGTCATCTGCTCAATGCATCTGCCACTGCATTACCTTTCCCTGGAGTGTAGGAAATATCAAAGTCATAAGAAGCTAGAAACTCCAACCATCGTTGCTACCGAGGTTAAGATCCTTTTGAGAGAAAGATATTTCAAGGATTTGTGGTCCATGAATAAATCAAATCTTGCTCCTAATAAATAATTCCTTCACATTTTCAAAGAAAAAACAATCACTCCTAACTCCAAGCCATGAGTTGGATAATTCCTTTTATGCAGGTTCAACTGTCGACTAGCATAACCTACAACTCTCCCTTTCTTCATCAACACAGCTCCAAGACCAATACCTCAAGCATTGATGTATACTCTCATCTCTTCATTCCTACTCGGAATAACCAATACAGGTGCACTCGTCAACCTTTCCTTCAAAGTTACAAATGCTTGCTCACATCTTACATCCCAAGTAAAGTCTGATTCTTCTTGGTCAGGTTGGTCAATGATGCTGCAATCTTTGAGAATTCCTTTATGTGGCGCCTATAATATTAGCATTCTTGGGCTGATTCCAATACTGGATCACTACCACCTTTGCTGGATCCACAATAACTCCTTGTCTTGACATGACATATCCTGAGAATCTCACTTCTTCCTTCTAGAAGTGACGCTTAGAGAACTTAGGTCTCAACTTATGCTTCCTCAAAATCTCAATCACAATCCTCAAGCGCGTCTTATGCTCTTTCAAGTTCTAGAGAAAATCATAATGTCATCCACGAACACAAGTATGAACTTGTTCAAATGATCTCTGAAGACTTAAGATCCACAAAGTATGTCGGAGCATTAATCAATCCAAAAGGCATCACCAACCACTCTAGAAACCTGACTGTGTTCGAAATGCAGTAATAGGCACACTTTCTTTAGCCACCCTCAATTGGTGAAATCCCGTTGCCAAATCAATCTGAGAAAACACCTTTGCACCGTGCAACTGATCAAACAGGTCATCAATCCATGGAAGCGAATGCTTAGTCTTCTTCATAACCTTGTTCAGCTTGCGATAATCCACACATAGCCTTAGAGAAAAATTCGCCTTTATTGTGAATACAACAGGTGCATCCCATTCGGATATGCTTCTCCGAGCGAATCCTTTCTTCTGCAAATCATCCACTTGCACCTCTAATCCTTTCTACTCTCTGGATGCCATATGGCTCAAAGGCATAACTATGGGTCTGGCTCTATCCACTAAGTCGATCCAAAACTTGATCTCCCTATGCGGCGACAATCCTACCACTTCCTCGAAGACATCATGATACTCTTTTGCGATAGGCATGGACGACAATCTTTCCTGTGGAATCTTAAGCGAATAATGAAAGCTGACTAATAATCCATCCTCTGATAAGCAGCGTATCACTACCATTCACCCTTCCACATTCCCAATTGTCACCTCTAGCTTCTCGCAATCCACTACAGCTGCATACCTCTTAAGCCAGTCCATTTCCAAAATAATTCTGAACCTAACAAAATTAATAATAAAATAATCACAAACAAAAGAACATCCATGACTCGATAACACTAAACCACGACAAATCATACAAAGACTCCAACAGGGTTTGTAGCAATCAAAGGTTAGTCTACTATCTCGGGTTCTAAACCTAGTCTGCATACTAAGTCACCACAGATAAAAGAATGGGAAGCTCCAGTATCAAAAAGAACTCTAACAGAAACATCTCCAATGGATAGCATACCTTGCACCACGACTCCTATCCCCTTACTCTTCTTCTGGCTCCCTTTTCCTTACTGTTGTTGCTGTTGTTGTTGTTTCCACTTTCATTCCATTTCTTCTTACCCCCACCGCCTTGTTGCGGTTTTGGTTCCTCCTTTTCAGCAACAGCCATAGTAGTAGTCTTATTTTTCAGGTACAAACTCTCATATCTAAGGTCTTTCTCAACAAGCTTCTCAAAAGACACTTCAATATGGTCCACTAGCTTCTCTCCAAGTGGTCATCTAATCTAATGGTAAACTTCTCATTCTTCTTCAAAGGCGTATCAATAAAAGACATCCCATACCTCGACAGAGCATCAAACTCTACCACATACTCAGAAATAAACATCTCTCCTTGCTTCAACTCAGAAAACTTCTTAAAGAGCACTGATTTTTGAGCAGATAGAATAAACATCAAAACAAATCTAGCTTTGAACTGATCCCGAGAAATCTAATCTTCCGTAGTAGTAATGGTAATAGCATTCAACCAATTCATTGCTCGTTCCTGCATTTGTCTTGAATCAAGCTTCCTTTTCATAGCATCTTCCACCTCCATATCCTTGAAAATTCACTCACAAGTATCCATCCAATCTTGCACTTCAATAGCTAATTATGTCCGCAAGAATGGCATTCCCCCTAGAGTAGAATAATCCTACAAATCTTGGTGAAATCGACTCTAGGAACTTGTAAAGGAGCACCACCATCTAAAACCGCACCAAGAGTAGTTTGGGCTCTTCTCATCAGCGAAGCCATCATTGCATCGAACGTGGCTTGAAAATCGAGTGTAGTAGCTCCCAGTCCTGCTCCCTCTTCCACTCCTGAAGCAGAGTTATTCTTACTAGCGTTTTGTGTGTTTCGACTCATCCTTATCTGTAATAAAAATGATTAGCCTCTTTTCAAGAAATGTTGTAACTGTACCCAAGTGATACTATACTATATAATAATATTATATAGCCTGATATCTTTAATAACAAGTACGTTCCCTCTTTTAGCATATACTTTCGAATCGCTTTGGTTAACTCGTAACCAAAGCTCTGATACCAAATGTGACGACCGCCCCATACCACCCGCACAAAATGACCTAAAAGAGTGTTGTAAACGTACCAAGCTGAAATTTAAAGTAGAAAACATGTTGCATATCTCAAAGCGCATGGATAAAATATAATATATAGAATATATAACAAAATATAGTGAGCCATAACAAATGAAAGATAACATCTCCACCAGAACATCATGAGTTATGGTACAAATGTTATAATATCTTAGTACCACATTTCCTCACTACATCCCTCAGAGTATATACAACAAACAACGGAAACTAGAAATATAAAGTAATATGTCGTAGCTCCTCCACGCTCGTCTTCGTATAGCAACTGCGACTCCAAACCTATCATCTAGTCTACTCATTTAAGAGTACCCAAGATGATAGGAGGAAACATAAAACCTTGGGTCAGACAACAGTCTGGTGTGAGCGATAATTGACTATCAAAAGATATACTAGAAAATATGGTACTAGACAAGTACACAAAACCATAAATAATTTGTACTTGCAACCAAAGAGTGAGCACATAATAATCAGATATAATATGCCACTGAAAATAAACGACAATAGGATACTATAACAGAATAGAAGAATCTAAGCATCCTCCTCCATTGGGCCTATTCCCAATCCCTTCTTCAACATTCCTATAGATGATAGCCTACCCAAAAACACACATAGCAATCATAGCAACCATAGAATCCAAAACCTAGCTATTATCTTCTAAAGCCTTGAACATATGATAACTCGTATGGCCTCGTCCTTGCTTTGCCAGAGACTAGTGGAAATCCCGGCTCTCGATCGTGTTCATCGTACTCACCATTTAAAACCCCAAATGGTTGTCTCTTGTGATACCTTTATACCACCTGACCTAGACCTTGCCGGTCCAGAGTACATGACTAGCGCTACCAGCCCTTGGGTGCCCTCGCATATAGTACACCTGTTTTGAATAGAACTGTAACACTTTAAGTCATCAATGGTTCCTTGGCGCTACCAAATCTTTAGAGCTACCAAATCTTTAGAACTTTCCATAACTCCAATCCATTTTCAAGCGCGAGCCTACTACACATCCCAGTCCATTATCTTACAGCCTTGTTCCATCTCGAGCTGTCAATCTATTCCTTCGATCCTACTCCTATCAGAGTGTCCAATCGAAGAGCTTAAACTTCGTCATGCCATAACTACCAAACCGTAGAAGCAACCAATGAGACGTAACTTCCAGCAGGATCCACTACAAATATAGAGTCTCTTCCTCGGATCTCACATCAATTGAAGCCAATAATTAGTATCGATACCGATCCAATTGGATTAGATCGGTACCAATTCGAATACTTAGCTAATTTTGGCTCTTTCCCTCTTGTATCCTCTAGTACACTTCCTCTATATGCCATAGACCCCAAGCTTTCCCTCTTAGCCTCTTGGTCCTTCCATCTATGCTTCATAGCCGATCCAACATAGATAATCTATTATATCTTCAATACTTGGCCTATCCTCTGGTCCAACTTCACAGAGCATCACTAGAACCCATGCTCTACCATCCCCCTGGTACTCACGTTGATAGGTGCAAGAAATTCGGATCGATGCCGACCCAATTGGATTGGATCGATACTGATCCAAATACTTTGCTCCAATTATTGTGACATTTTTAGGGCGTCTTCCTTGCATGCTCCAGAGCCTATCCTTAAAGTTTCGGATTCTGACGAACTTCGCTCCCAATATGCTCCGATCACCAATCTAAGTCCTAAACATGCACAACACTAGCAAACAAATCAAGTACAGCAAGCAATTGAATCACAATATTGAATCAAACATAGCAAATAATTCATTTAGACTTAATCATAAACATTCAATAATCCAATTCAATTAATGATAATAAACAAGCATAGATCTAATCTAAATCATAGAATTACATAGCTACATATGCACAAGTGACACTAGTCCACAATCTAACCCATATTACATGATTAATTAGGTGGACCTGGGGTTCCTAAATATGAAATTACCTATGCATAATCAATTTATAGTTTAATTTGGCAATCTTAACTTACAATCACCTAATTACAACATATTATCCATCATAGGCTAGTGAGAGATCATAACCACTCATCAAACCAATCAGACCTATGAAAATAGAGAAGATCCAATCTGGATAGCAGCAAATTGGATGTAGACGTGATTCAGTCAATGAGATCAAGCCCCTTAATGAAGATCTAGCCTCTAATTTGAGATTAGAGACGGTTTGAGACGAAATCTATGCAAAGAATGAAGAATTAGAGAGGGGTAGGTTTAGAGGATGATATGAAATGAGAGATAAAGGTTTCAAATGGTTTCTCTCACCTTGTATTCATAGCCAAACCAGATTAGACTGATGAGCTTGCTGATTGGTCCATTAATCCCCTGTCTAATTCTGGCCAGTGGTTTACAAAAATTAAAACTATTATAACTTCCTAACCACTTATCGGATTTTCCTATATGACCAATCTAAGGAATGAGAAACCACCATCCCGAAGCAATAAACCAAGTTAAAACATCTAATTAGGCTCCTATCAAAAGTTATGGTCGAAACAAGATCTCTAAGGGTAAAATGGTCACATAGAAATTCGAAAAAAATCATGGATATGTAAAACTTCCCTAAAAATCATATTTCAAAATATTAGAATGGCATGACCTCAAACGAAATTAAATAGAATTATTTTATAATCCTTTAATACGTAAAATACAGGTCTTTACAATATATATCTAGAACGGGTGATGACAATACCTCAATGGATGCGACCCACATACCCCTGAAGCATATCCCATGTTTTAATCATTTCCGATTATTGAGGCTTGAGGCTATGATTTACTTTTTTAGATAGCAATTCCACTTAGAATGATAACACTGCCCTCCTAGCAACAATGCATTGCCAACATTTGTCCATACAAGTTGTTCTAGGTAAGAACAAACTGAAGGCTACTACATCCATTTTGGAATCACCCTCATGATTAGTAGCAAGTAGCCCTTACACTTCATAGATCCTCATCTTTGACTCCATTATCTTCAGATGTTTCCAATTCAAACGCTTGATTTGATTCAAAGTGGTTTTCGAATAATTCACACTTATCTAATCCCGGTCTCTTCGAACCAACATTCGATAGTTTTCAGTAAACTTAACTCTGCTTTTTTTGAAATAAACAGACAATGCATAAGAGCGAGGATCACCCCTACACGTTAAGTGGATGGATCTCTTTATTATTTATCCTAGAAGAACGCTTGAGTTTATACGTACAGTATAGCATCCTTAAGGAGAAAGGTACCACATAATTCTCGTGTTTTCTCCTAGATATTTCCAGAGTTAAAAATTAGTCCAGATTTGAAAATCTCTTATTTAACTATCAAATAAACAACAATCAATCATAGATTTTATTTCCCATAGAAACCTCATTTAATTAATCCTTTATTAATTAAGTCATCCTGAATTATTTTCCAAAATAGTTATATAATTAACTCACCGGTATAAGTATATTCCTAAACCATTTTAGAGGATTTATTATTTCAAATTCATTTTACACGGATCAAAACATATGTCTTTGAAAACACGGTATATTATGAATCCCAAACAAATAATCCTTCAGTGTCAAGTAGGGAAATGCTTTCCTACCACCAAGATTAAGAAGGGCTACTTATTTGATTCATAGCTTGATTTATATAATTGATCCAATCAAAAATTATAAACCCAATCTTTACTTTCCAAAATCCTAGATCTCTTTTCCAAAATATAACTCTTTTACTTGGTTCTTTTTACCAAGTAAGACCCTTTTTATAAAACAAACTTGTTAATTTTAAAACCCTTTTATAAAACAATATTTTTATTTAAAGCAAATTCCTATGTTAATTAAATTCATGTTTAAACCTTAATTAAGAATCTTTGAGATATAAATGTTCCAAATGAAACATTGTGGTTGACTCAATGAAAATATTAGTATATCACCTTGAATAGCACCACAATTTAAGCAGTGTTTTACACACACACACACACGTGTGTGTGTGTGCATAAATTTATAACTGAGCTAGGAGTGATCCCCGTATTAAGAATACTACAATATTATTATATGATAACAATGTAATGATAAGAGCTCATTAGAAGTCAAGAAACATACCCCGACTAGTTAAATATGATAAAGGTAGTTTCTCAGCATCAATGATAGTTGATTGATAGAGTAGATAATTAGGAAAACATAGCAGATCCATTGATGAAAGGTCTAATTTGATTAGTTCTCATCAAACTGATCAAAGGTACGAGATAGAGATCCCATAGTTTGCCACGAGTGTAAGTGGAAGATTGACAGAGTTAGGGATATGCCCTAGGGGCAATTATGTAATTATCATATATATCTAACTCGATAAATAATCTTGTTTAAAATAAAATGTGTTTTGTTTCTACTATATATTGGTATAATATGTTCTATTAATTAATTTAATAAAAACATCTAATAGAAAATCCATAAATGGTGTGTTTCATGATAATGTAACGACTAGCCTTTTGACCTTCAATAGTCGAAACTAAAACATCCACAACACTCATGTGCTGAGCATCCAAGTGTCGAAATAACAGTTCGTTGGGGAAAAGAAATGGAAAGAAAGAACAAAATCTCACAATGCAGCAAGTAATCTATAATATAAAATGATCTTTGCGCAAGAAAAGTTTTATATACACAATCAGAGCAAACTATCCTATAATTAGCTTAGATAGTTATAACAGTCTATGCTAACAAATGCTGAAAAATATAATAAAAAAATGCAGCAGAAATAAAAAGGAATATAAGAGAGATATATTTTAGGCATCTGGCTTGTCTCCTGAGCTCCAAAGCATCCAAAGCTAAATCTGGAAATTATGTTGGGTCTGGCTCGAGCATTATATAAAAACGATGCTCGGATCAGTCTGGTAAAATCAACATGAGAAAATAGTCAAATGGATTCTTAATATGTAAACCTTTGAAAATAAAGGTACCTTGTAAGACCATGCCCTTTATAAATGGGACGGGTTTTTACCTTACGATAACCAAACCATTTTATATGACAGTCCAGTGATATTATAATACTATCCATTGCTGAATATAAATTATGAAATATAGCTGGAATGCTTGCATCTCATGTTCCAACATAGTTGAGCGCACCTACGTCTTTATAGCGCTTGTTGGAGAATGGATTCCACATAATGATGAGACTACTGGGGTACCGCCTGCCATAGTACACCTCTAGAAACTGTACCGAGGTTGAAAACCTTTCAACCCATGCAAGTCAGGACCTTTGTAACGATTCACCATTTTGGATAGTTTAAATCAAAAATAAACCACACATATCAACTCAAACCATTCAAAAGGGTGGATTTTTAATGAGGTTAAACAAGAAAATAAGAGAAGAAGAAGAAGAAACAAACAAAGAATCTCGTAGCGGAATGATAAAATATAATAATCAAATAAATAGTTCATGAAGCTGTTTACTATACATTTGATTATAATTTATACAACATTTATTAGGGTTATAAATATACATCAGAATAAAATAATGTGGCAGACAATATGATGCAGCAATAATAATAGTAATAATATACCAAATCTTCATCTTCGTCCTCCACAATAAATCTTCAATAAGCTGGAAAACTCAGGGCTGACCCGAGCGTAATGAAAAGATAAAAAACTCGATTAAGGACTAAAATATCCTTATGTAAGTCAAATCGATATCGCATATAACATGAGTGTAACGGCGTTAGAGAAGTTTACGAGATTTCACATCTCCTACCCAGTGTATACGTGCGTGCAATAACTCAAGAGATGTTATGAGATTTTCCATCTCCTAAGGATCCATCAAAATATTTATATGTAGTAGAATATGCTATATGTAAAGTATAGTCAGTAAAATAAATATTAAAATAGCATTAAGGCTTTACATTAATCCCCTTTAACGCGTTTTTAAGCATTGCCGTACAGTTTTCATATAAAACACCAGTTAATCGGTCGGGGGATAGGGAAGCGCTGTGATACGACAACACTAAACCAAAATCATATGGGTCTTGTTTAGGGATAAAAGTATGATAAGGCACATGAGGCAATGCCCAAGGTAGGATACTACCAGTTCGGGTCGTAGAGTTGGTGGTAATGCATCATACCCATGACCGTCCAATGCGTCCATCCATCCCATATCGAGTCAAAGGGAGGCTATCCCAAATCAAGGTGCACCAATCGAAACCAACATCAATAGTAACAATGTTGCCGATTCCAAGAAAATCGAAGAATGGAAGTCCGCTAGGGCTCACTTGGGCCTGTCAAGCCATCATACTTTAGTCATTTCAAATTAGCACAAGTGCCGGGGTATATCCATCATCGTTCTCTTTCTTCAAATCCAGCAATCGACGCCAAATCAAACCACTTCGTTCTGGATTCTCCTCCTTGTACACAGTTGTCAAAGTGGTTCAAGTATCGACAGAGAGTATGCCCATATCCGGCTCCGGTCTCTTTAACAACCCAACGTCATTTTACACACCGGTTGGTACTTTAACATTTCAAAAAGCTTACATACTTGATGTCAAAATATCATATTCGCTTTGAAATCAAATCCATTTTGAAATCATCGTATTGACCCAAAATATACCATTTCAATTCAGAATCATTTTTGCTTAAATATCACGACTTGGATTCCAAAATTATTTCGAATTCCAATTTGGGTTATAACTTCATTTAACCCAATTCATATTTAAATCCAAGATTTAAAAATAAACATTCACTCCTGACCAGTTTGAATTTTTTTTTTGAAAAATAGTTTGAATAGTTTAAAATAGTTTAAATAATTAAAATAGCAAAAAATAGTTTAAATTGTTAAAATAGTTAAAAAATAGTTTAAACGGTTAAATTAATTTAATATAAAATAGCTTAAGTATTAAAATGGTTTATCTAGCAAAATAATTTGGAAACCAAAATAACTTGTATATTTAAGAAGGTAGCCTTTAAATAGTTTTATATTAAATTATCTATTTGAAAATAGTTTCAAAGTCAAACCGGTCCAATTCCAACTTCCCAACTCAAATCAATTCCAATTTCCATTCAATCGATTCAATTTCGATTTTAATTCAAGTCAATTTCAACTTCGATTTGGAATTATTCAATTCCAGTTTCAAACCCAATTAATTCAATTTCAATTCCAATCTATATCGGTTTCAAGTTCGATTTTCGAAGTATCGATTCAAAACATTTAAATCAAATTATCCTTCAATATTCAATTTAAAATCCCAATCTTCAAATAAATTCAATTCTGAGCTCAATTTTGAAATATCATTTTTATATCACTTTAAGTGGTCCAGTGATTAAGACATAGTGGAGTTGCTACATGTGGTTGTAGTGGCACCGGTTCGAATCCCAACGGCCATAATAATGAGACATAGTGCACGACCACTTATAAAACCGGCTAACCGAAGGCCAGGGCAAACATAGTTTCCTTGGCCCTAAAGTTTTGTCAAGTTCTAGTGGTCCAGTGGTTAAGACATAGTGGAGTTGCTACATGTGGTTGTAGTTGCACCGGTTCGAATCCCAACGGCCACAATAATGAGACATAGTGCACGACTACTTATAAAACCGGCTAACCGAAGGCCAGGGCAAACATAGTTTCCTTGGCCCCAAATTTTTGTCAAGTTCTAGTGCTCCAGTGGTTAAGACATAGTGGAGTTGCTACATGTGGTTGTAGTGGCACCGGTTCGAATCCCAGCGGCCACAATAATGAGACATAGTGCACGGCTACTTATAAAACCGGCTAACCGAAGGCCAGGGCAAACATAGTTTCCTTGGCCTCAAAGTTTTGTCAAGTTCTAGTGGTCCAGTGGTTAAGACATAGTGGAGTTGCTACATGTGGTTGTAGTGGCACCGGTTCGAATCCCAGCGGCCACAATAATGAGACATAGTGCACGACCACTTATAAAACCGGCTAACCGAAGGCCAGGGCAAACATAATTTCCTTGGCCCCAAAGTTTTGTCAAGTTCTAGTGGTCCAGTGGTTAAGACATAGTGGAGTTGCTACATGGGGTTGTAGTGGCACCGGTTCGAATCCCAGCGGCCACAATAATGAGACATAGTGCACGGCCACTTATAAAACCGGCTAACGTATGGCCAGGGCAAACAAAGTTTTCTTAGCCCCAAAGTTTTCAGTTCATAACAAACGTTTACAAAGTTTTCCTTTTTTCTTCTCTCATGGCCTTACCTCTCCGTCCTTTTCCTTCTGTCCCGCTACCACCTTCTTCTTCTATCACTTCGTCCTCTATTCCTGTCTCATTTTCTCTCTCTACCATACCTCCTCTTCCTGATCCGCCGCCAGCTCCCTCTGTTGAACTGTCCTCTCTTCTTGGACCGCCACCTGTTTCTTCTCTTCACTCGTCCGCTGCTCCCCTTCCCCAGTGGAACTCATTGTTCAAAGCGAAGCCTCGCAATGCTAATTCTTTTGTTCCTAGGTCGTTCCCATTAGTTTTTGAGGAGGGAGCCATTGTCCCGCCTGTTGAAGTTATTAATGCAGGTAATGATGTATGGGGTCAATGTCTAGTTGGGTTTTTCCTTGACTTACCTCTTCCATATACGGTTGTTTTGAATCACCTTAAGCGTGCTTGGCGTCTTAAAGGATCAGTAAAGGTCATTTCAGATGGAACCTTGTTCCTCTTCAATCTATCATCTGATGATGATAGAAGGAAGATCATCCAGTCTGATCCTATCATTATGAGGAACAAGTTGTTTATTGTAAAAGAATGGGATCCCACGTTAGGCAATAGTGTTAGCACCATCAGTTCTGTTCCAGTGTGTGTGAAGCTCTCCAATATTCCTTTGTATTGCTGGTCACATGTTGGCATTAATTGGTTAGCGACAAGGGTGGGGAAGTTCCTTTGTATGGATGATAATACTGAAAAGCTTGAAAGAATTGGGTATGCCAAATGTTTGGTCGAAGTTTCTGCTACAACTGAATTACCAGATTCTTTCAAGGTAAAGTTGCTTGATGGTTCAGAGCAGGTTGTTAAAGTCGATTATTTGTGGAAACCTTTAATATGTGGGGTTTGCAAAGTCTTCGGGCATAATGAGTCTGGTTGTAATGTGAAGAAATGTGTAAATGATAAGGTGGAGGAGGAAGGAGCTAAAGATAAGGGTGATTTGAAAGCATCTGTCAAAGGAAAAGAGAGTAACGTGAATGATGGAACAGTGGGAGCTAAAGATTCAACAAAGGGAGTTTGGAGAAAGGTTCAGAGCAGAAAGGAAAAAGTGCCTCCTGTTAAAAAAAGGGTTGCTAATGCTACTGCTATTGTTGAGGTGCAAGTTGGAACCAAATCCTTGGCTTCTGATTCTGTACTCATGCAAAATAAAGGAATGAAGACACGCCAATTATCAGTGAAGATGGAATTGAACTTGCTGATGATTCTGAGGGTAATGAGCTAGTAAATAACTTCCCAATAGTGAAAGCACAGCAGCTGTGCAAGCTTCCTGAGGCAACTTTACGTGCAAATCCTTTTTCATTGCTTGTGCATGATCTTACTGGAGTTGAAGATAATAATGAAGATATTAATGATGTGGAAGAGGGAGAGATCTGTCCCTCATCAGTGAAGACATTTGATGTTCACAATGACCTTGCAACACAACCATCTCACGTGATTAACTCACAATATAACTCTACATTACGTTGTTCAGTGCTGGATCAGCATAATAATAGTATTTTGTCGGGTCCTAGCATACCATGCACCTCCCCCTATGGCCAATCAGATCGTTGCCCTTTTAATTCCCATGCAAGGAAGCCAATTTCCAACCTTGATCTATTATCACTTGAGATTGCTTTTATAGATCAGCTTGAGAATTACGTTTTCGACCTTTTTAAGCCTGCTGTGCCATTTAATCTGCCTTCCTCATCTTCTCCACCTCCAACGATTCCAAATTCTACTCTGTCCCCCTATTCTTTCCATGGTAGTTTGCCTGGTTGGATATCTCCCCCAACTACTCAATTTTCAACATCCCCACACAAGCTCAAGTCTTCTTCTTTAGCTGAAAAGTTAAAGGCTGTTCGTAATGAACCTCCTACAACTAGGAGTAGGGCAAGTGTTTCATTGCAGTCATCTTTGTCTTTATGAATACAATTGCATCCTGGAATATTTGTGGTGCACATAACCCTATTAAGCTAGATCATGTTAAGTCTTTAATCCAAGTTCACAAAATTAAATTTTTTGCCATCCTTGAAACCAAGCTCTCTCTTCCCTTAACGCTGAAAGCAGCAAATTATATCAACCCTGATTGGATTGTTTTTCACAATCATGAACATGCGCCTTTTGGAAGAATTCTTACTGTCCATGACCCCCATTCTTTCACTCTTTCTCTTATTTTGTCTTCTTCTCAACTGATTCACTTTCATGCTATCTTCCTTCCTCATCAACTTTCTTTTTACTTAACCTTTGTTTATGCTCACAATGCAAAAGCCTCTAGGCAGCTGCTTCTTAATCTTCTCCCTTCCTTTCACCAGAACTCCCACCCTTGGCTTGTTTTAGGTGACTTCAACTGCTGCTTATCCTTGACTGATAAATTGGGAAGGTTGCCTCTTAATCCGAGAGACATTGCTCCTCTCAACATCTCCATTTCTGACTCTGATCTCCTCCCCATTCCCCGCTCTGGTGTGTCTTTCTCTTGGAATAACAGGAGTCGTTCGGGGATTAGAACGTTCACCAATATTGATCTCTCCTTCTGCAATGCATCTGCCTTCTCTTTGTGGCCTTCCATCTCTTCCCTATTGCCACATCCCATTTTATCTGATCACTCCCCTATCATTTTGTCCCCAACCTTCTTGCCGTGTGAGAGGAAAAAGGCTTTTAAATTTTTCAATGCTTGGGTCAAGGATCCTGATTTTAATAACATTTTAAGTTCTGCTTGGTCCACCACTGTTTATGGCAACCTTATGTTTGTATTGTGCAGGAAGCTTAGGGCTGCCAAGTTTGCGTTAAGGCATTGGGCTTCTTTGAAGTTTGGTTCTGGCTCTCTTGCTTCCTCTATCCTTAAAGATCAGCTCCTTTCAGCTCAGAAGGCCCTTGATGTTGATCCTTCCAACCCATCTTTAGCTCAGAATGAAAGCTTGCTATTCCATCAGTTGAATGATGCCCTTAGCTCTGAAGCTAGTATGATTAAGCAAAAGCTTCATCAAAGGTGGGCTGATGAAGGGGATACGAATACTGCCTTCTTTCATGCTTCTTTGAAGGACAAACGTGCTCGTGATCACATCCACTCCCTCTGGGATGCTGATGGTGTTCTCCAATCCTCTCCTGACATGATTGATCAGCACTTGCTCCAAAATTTCTCCAAGCTTCTGGGAAACTCTGATAATTTTGTTCCTGACCTTGATAGTTTGAATTGCATAGAGCTTCCTAAGCTTAGCTCTTATATGATTGGCGTACTTGTCCAAAAGGTCACTGACCAGGAGATTAAAGATACCTTATTTGCAATGAACTCTTCTTCATGTGGTCGGCCCGATGGTTTTAATGTTGTCTTTTTCAAATCTGGTTGGACTATTGTTATCAAAGACTTTTTGGCTGCGGTTCATAATTTTTTTGACAAGTTTATAATGCTCCGTGAAATTAAAGCTACTAACCTTGTTATCATTCCAAAAGTTAGGCTTGTTGAAAATGCCTCTACCTTGCGACCTATATCTTGCTGTAATGTGGTATACAAGTGTATCTCCAAAATCCTAGCTTCTAGACTTTTAATGGTGTTGCCTTCTATTATCAGCTCTAATCAGACTGCCTTTATTCCAGGGCGGAGCATTCTTGACAACGTAATGATGGCGCATGAGCTTATTAATGGTTATGGAAGAAGTTGTAGCTCTCCAAGAACCATGCTTAAACTTGATATATCCAAAGCGTATGATAGTTTGCAATGGACCACTGTTGTTCGTGTTATGTCACTAATGGGTTTCCCTAAGGTGTTCGTTGCATGGCTGTTTGCTTGTATATCAACCCCTTTTTACTCTCTATGCTATAATGGTAAGAATTCTGGATTCTTCAAGGGGAAGCAGGGAGTTCGTCAGGGAGACCCCATCTCTTCTTATATTTTTATTATTGTCATGGAGGTTTTGTGGTGCATGCTGTCTGCTAAATTTGATGATAAGAGAATTTCGTATCACCCCAAATGAAAACAGCTTCTTATCTCATCGCTTTTCTTTGCGGATGATGTGATGATTTTCACTAAGCCTAATGACCACTCAATTGTTGGGATTCTGGTGACTCTTCACTGTTTTTATCTTGCTACTGGGTTAAAAATTAATCCAGTGAAATCACAAATTCTTATTTCTGGTCTTTGTACTGCTGCCAAGGCTAGGATTGTTTCTCTCTCTGGTCTCCAAATGATGGATAATAATATGTCCTATCTTGGTCTTCCACTATGCACGTCCAGAATAACAAGAGCTGATTGCACTATTCTTTATGAAAAAATTATTGCCAAGTTGAACACTTGGACATCCAGGTACCTTTCGATGGCTGGTAGATTGGTACTTGTGAGGTCTGTTTGCTTCTCTATGACTGTTTATTGGTCGCGTACTTTCATTTTGCCTTCAAAACTTCTCAGCATGATCAGAGCTGCTATGCTCAGATTCCTATGGACTGGGTCTATTCACAATAGGAAGCTTATTCCTATGTCATTCTCAAGTTTGGAAAAGCCTATTAGTAAGGGTGGTCTAGGTATCATCAAGTTGGAGTTATGGAACAAATCTGCTATCAGTTCCCATGTTGATGCATTGCTTCTTCATAAGAATTGCCTCTGGGTCCAGTGGGTTTGGTTGTATCGCATTAAGTCTGGTGATTTTTAGACAATGCATGTTGCACAGGGAGTTAGTTGGATTTGGCGTAACTCTGAGAGGAGATTTCTTTCCTCTTGTTAAATATACTTTGTCCCCTGATTCACTGGTTTCGTTTTGGAAGGACCCTTGGGTAAAGGAGGGCTTGCTGTTGGAAAATATGTTATCTTCGCAGGAAAGGTTCCAGTCTATGATTGGTTGCAATGCGCATGTCGTTGACTACATTGCCAATGGGACAATGTGTACTCCTATTTCTAGCAATCAGGTTGTTAATTCCTTGTGGATGAGCTTGAGAAATTGTGAGGTGCCTATTAGTCATGTTAGTGGTCTTAACTGGAAAGGGAAGAAGCATCGAATTTCCTCAGTGTACAACCATCTCATGCAACACATTAGCTACTTTTCCATGGTCTAAAGTGTGTTGGTCATCCCATTCCCCAGCTAAGGAAAACTTATTTTTTTGGAGAATATTGCATAAGGCTATTCTAACTCGGGATAGGCTTCTCTCGACAGGTTTGGTAACAAATCATCTTTGCCTCTTCTGCAACTTGTGCCCTGAAACTGTTGAGCACTTATATTTTAGTTGCGAATATTTAGTTAATATGATAACGACCCTAATGGTTAAAGTTGGAATTGCTAGTTTTTGTGGTAGCTTTGCTGATGATTGGAATGTGTTGCGGATGGCGACGAAAATGGATGCTAAACACACTAATATTATTTTCTTTGTTATATAAAAGTATCTTCATGTTGTTTGGCTAGAGAGAAATTCTCGTTGCTTCTCTGATGAAGCCATATCTGCAAATCAGCTTTAGAGCAAGGTGTTGGTGAATATAGTATATGGTATCAGATTCTCGAGGCATGCTTTTTCTCCGCATGATGGAGAGCTGTGGATTTGAACATGTTGTTTGGTGCTGCTGACTGTGCATCCTTGTTCGTGCATTTTTGTGCTAGTCGGCCTCTTTAGTTTGTGCAGTTGTCTTTCCTGTAGTTTGTTCCTATTGTGGTTTGTGATGTTGTGCTTGCTTGTTTTGGTTTTTTTTCCTTTGTTTTTTTTTGCGGCAAAAGTGTGTTTTTGTTGCGGGTTTCTCTTATTCTTCTAATAAACTCTGGTAAGGGTCCAGTCAACCTCGCTTGCCTTTCAAAAAAAACTTAGTAATATTCAAAGTTCGAATAAAATTTCAATCTTTTTAAACAAATCAATTTATGAAATTTAATCATATTTCAATTTTAACTTCAAAATCTCAACTTCAATTATTTTACAATTTCTTTTAACCAAAAATTTATTTCAACATTTCGAACCCGTATTTGTGATTGATTCAGATTTCATAAATTCAATTTTCATTTCTCAAATTCAAAACCATTAAATAATTTCAAATCCAAACTTTTAAAATTATTTAATTTAATCAATCCGGTGTTTGTATATAATTTTCTATTCTATGGCCAAGTGATCGGTTATTTCAATTTGATTTCAGAGATGGATATATATCATTTCAATCCAAATCACAATGTTATAGGTATATAACGTTTCAACCTATTTCTTAATTCATTCGAAATAATCAGTTTACAGTGTATATACCGTAATAAATATACAGGGTGATAATAGGATATATCAGAATAAATTAACATCCGTACATCCAAATATCAACCAATTTACATCCATCACAATCAATCATACAATAGACAACATAATTCACAACAGTTTCATAGTTATTAGTATTGGATAGTTTATTGTCAGTTCAATTTCAATTTCAAATTTAACTGTCAATTTTAACTTATAAGGGTTAATTTAAATGACAATCAAATTTATCAAATAACGATCAATAAATTCATTTCACTTCATAAATCCAAATTTAATTAGCATAACAATATTCTAGTACTTGTGAGCGTTATAAAACACTCACCTTGATTTTCTGTTGTCGTAGAGATGTTCCGGTTTGGAACTGAAAACAGACAACGTTCGATTTTAGTCCAAATTTCGACAGTCAACAAATATGTCTGAACTAGTTTCATTGCGAAGCTCTCGTCATCACGATTGCACCACAAAAAGTTCTGTTTAATTCTGACATCGTATGAATGAGATATACATTTTAGTTCATTGATGTTATTTAATTAAATTAGACACTAATATAATATAGTTTAAAACCCACTACTAAAACAAAAGAAGCTCGGTCCACTTAACACGTTCGGCCTACTACAACCCTTCTTCCCCAAGCCAGCTACATGCTCCCTCTCCTGTGCACACCCAATTGCACACGTGCGTGCACACCAAGTGATATGGAACTCCGGTCCACGAGCCATCAATCTAGCAACGCCAACAGATTTGCATCGTCGATCTCAACCTACTAGCACCAAAGGTTCAAGTTCACACCCACCCAGCAAATCATGTCACAGCTGAATCAAACCTTCGATAACCCCCACGCCGCGATGAATAAAACGCCACAACGCCTCATAAAAACGCGCGCCTAGCTGCTACACACCATGACGAACAAATATCACCTCGATTTGACAATCGATGCTTGAATTTCCTATAACTCTAAACCCTAGCTTCCAAAATAGCTTGACTTTCGCTGTCGAACTCAAAATAAAATAATAAATTTTATATCAAATCGAAGACCATTAAAAAATTGGAATTTTAAAAATAGTTTGAGACTTTTCTGTTGAGTATAAGAGGAGAATTTGATTTTTATTGTTACCATACTTACCTTGCTTCCACCGTATAGTTGCGTGTTGTTTAAAGGAAGAAGAAAAGATGGTATGCATGTTAGAATGGGTAAATCTCACAATCCTAGGTTGCAGAAGATAAGACAAGTTTGACTAAAAAAAATATGTTAATTAAATTTTCAAATATTTTAATTTTCGTAACTTCAAATCTCGAATCCCTATCGAGGCATGCCGCTAGGCGTTCATAATGTTATATCCCTATTTCGAATGCAATGGAAAAGATTTCGAGTCCTAATTCGATCGTATGTGGAAAATAGCTTTTTGAACCTTAATTTATTTCAACGTGTTTCTCTTCCGTATGACCAAACGATATATCTAAATGCTTTGAAATTTGAAATCCGCTAATAATATACTATTACGGATTCAATGAAACTAGTTTCTTCAAAATCCAAGACCGTGCCTCGGAAGACTATTTTTACTCATCAATTAAAATATGAACTTTTCAAATTTTAAATTAATCACTTGTATTAAATTTTTAGGTGCTAACAATCTTCATTGTTGTTTAAATAAAATTTGAATCAACTTCCAACATCATTTTCAATCATATTAAATTCAGAATTCAATTATTCAAATAATGGCAATACTGAATTTTTTTAACAATTTTGATTATTAAATAAATCACTATCTTTTGAAAATATAAGTCACTGAACTGATAAGATTTAACTTTTAAAAAGAATTCAAATTATAGAACAACTATTTTTATTTTATTTTACAGTCGTTCAATTCCTGTTATTCAATTATTCAAATAATTATCCAATATTGAATTTAAACAATTTAATTGTCCAATATTCACACAAATTCCAATATTAGATTTTATATGAATTTAGTTACCAACATCATTTTATTTCTAACTATAAACCTAATATATAATTTCATTTCAAAACTTGTTATTTCCAAATCTTCGAAATTAGTTTATTTTAAAATTTTATTCAAGTTCAAATCCCCTGCATTACAATCAAAATCATTAAATTTATATTTTAAACATTTTTATTTGATAATTAATCTAAATTTAATAATTTACAGTAGCTAAAAATACGGGTTGCTACAATCTCCCCCACTTAAAACTTTTCATCCCCGAAAAGGAACTAAGTAGAGAATTTAACATTTTGATATTATTTATTCAAAAACTATCAACCTATAAAACAATAAAATTTAATTTACAAAACCATTACTATGCCTCTACTAAGCTACTCCGATTAGCTTATGGAATTACAATTTTAGTTATCAAAACAAGTTATAAAATTTAAAAACTTCAAAAAATTTCTAACATCCGGATTTAAGAAAAATATCGGCAGCATCTCCTTTGCGCGGCTCGATCGGCACAACTACAGAATGCCACTATGGGCCCCAAACCAACAAAAGAAACTAAAGCCAAGTGGCTCCATCATAAAATCGTCAAATCCAATGATACGATAAACACGTACCTTATTGTTAGACAATCCAAATCTTTCTTGATTTTAAATACCTGCATCTTATCTACCAATGATATCCAATCATATAATTTAAAAATATTTAACATTTTGCATTTTCAACTTCCAATATTAGCTCTACTTAAGCCCATACGATTTACATATATCATCCGTATGCAATAGCAAATCTGATCGCTTACTCGATCACACGATTTCGCTTCTGAACTAGTATCATTCACACGACTCTCTAGTGCGGACTCAGATTTAGTTCCTTGATCAGAAACCAGTATTCTCCTTGCATAGCCATATACTATGATAGAGAATTCATGAATCAATCAAAAATCATATCCAAGGTCCGCCGTCGGGGATCAAGTGAAAAATCCTAATTCGGATCGATATAAATTGCCTCGAAATTCTATGCTCGAATTTGGATCAAATCGTTATGCGAATAAATAATATATATACAACTTACATATTTATTCTAATTGATTCTTAGTTATACCAAATTCTTCCGTTTACATTTTCTTCATTTCCATTCAATCATCTGATTCATTTGTTTCAATTGATTTGCATTCATTTTCATAATGTCCTTTAATAACAAATTTATTTGTGAAACATTTTGTTAATCATCAACTTAGTTTATAATAAGTTTATAAAAGTCAACTTATTATATGACTTTATCCAAGTTTCTAATCATCAGAAAAGTTACAAATTCAATTTCAAAATTTCTTTGCAAATTTCTATTTAATTCTATAACCAATTTACAAAGATATTATTTAATTCATTTGTCTACTTTCTTAAGTTCAATTACTTATTCCACTTTACCATTAATCATTTCATAATACACTAATTAACTATATATAACATTCTAATTACTTTTAAGTTTGTTTACTTATATAACATCACATTACATACCCAAGTCATATTTTATCTTTTAACATTTGGTAAGTCTTATTATATGCTATTAGAATGCAATTTGGTATTATACAAATTAATATAATTCATTTCATTTAATTATAATATTCACTATTTTAACTTGTTTAAATTTTCTTTACCTTCAATTTAATATTTACAACTCCAACTCTAAGGTTTCCCAAAACACTTAGCTTAGATTTCTCAATTCTCATATTTTATAAGTTCCAGTTATTCAAATATCTCATTTCACTCAAATAATTTGAAGATTATTAATAGTAGAACTTAAAATTTAAACACCGAGTTCATTCCAAATAGTTTGAGATAAATATATACACTTATATCCTTTACATATCATATCATACTTTTGGAATTTAAACCAAAATCCGTTTATCAAAGCAATTTCGAAGCAAAGCTTCTCAGAAGTCTCCTCCACTTTGACACTCGAAAATGAACGTCGATGATGCTGCGCAGTTATCACCGAAATTATTTTCCAACGAAAGTAGAGAGGAGTATTGAATTCATTCCATTTAAAATCCTTTTTTTAAACATTTTTTAACTAATATCACAATATATTTTCTTCAAAGTTTCAAAAACCATTTTCAAAATCCCCTGGGTCTTAAATTCAAACTTCTCAATCTGACTTTATTTTAATTTATTAGTCACATTTATAATTATTCTTACAAAATTTTACTTTCTTAAAACATTTCACAATGCTTTATCATTGTTTATTACATAATAAACACCTTTTATTAAGGCACAACAACCAATCAATGATAATAATCAATATTATCATTCCTAATAACCAAATAAGCTATATATACTGTAATAATTTCTGAAAAATTATTTCTTTATTTATAAAATATATAATCAGGGTAAAATTATTTCATTTATCCAATTTCAAAACAATACTATATTGAATTGTTCTATTCAAGTGTTTAGAGATCCCTACCAATAAAGTTAATTACTCGTAGTGACCAGAATCCATAAGCCACTCAACAAATCAACCAACACAATATAAAACAATTTTTATATTCACTAACAAATAAACACTCTTATCAATTAATACACTCAAACTCATTCTAGGGTGCTATGGCCCCTACCTCTAATGAGTTTCCCCACAAAGCTAAGTTTCTGATACCAACTGTAACGACCCACCTTTTTGGATAGTTTAAATCGAAAATAAACCACACGTGTCAACTCAAACCATTCAAAAGGGTGGATTGTTAATGGGGTTAAATAAGAAAATAAGAGAAGAAGAAGAAGAAACAAACACAGAATCTCACAGTGGAACGATAAAATATAATAATCAAATAAACAGTTCATGAAGCTGTTTACTATACATTTGATTATAATTTATACAACATTTATCAAGATTACACATATACATCAGAATAAAAATAATGCAGCAGACAACATGATGCAGGAATAATAATAGTAATAATATACCAAATCTTTGTCTTCGTCCTCCAAAATAAATCTTTAATAAGCTGAAAACTCAGAACTGACCCGAGCGTAATGAAAAGACAAAACACTCAAGTCAGGACTAAAATATCCTTAAGTAAGTCAAATCGATATCGCATATAGCATGAGTGTAACGGTGTCAAAATGTTTACGGGATTTCACATCTCCTATCCAATGTATAACATGCATGCAATAACTCAAGAAGTGTTACGGGATTTTCCATCTCCTAAGGATCCATCAAAATATTTATATGTAGTAGAATACGCTATATATATAATGTCTAGTCAGTAAAATAAATATTAAAATAGCGTTAGGGCTTTACATTGATCCCCTTTAGTGCGTTTTTAAGCATTATCGTACAATTTGCATATAAAACACCAGTTAACCTGTCGGTGGATAGAGATGCACCATGATATGACAACACTAAACCGAAATCGTATGTGTCTCTTTAGGGATAAAAGTACAACAAGGCACGTGAGGTAATGCCCAAGGTTGGATACTACCAGTTTGGATCATTGGGCTGGTGGTAACACATCATAGCCATGACCGCCTACCACGTCCATCCATCCCATATCGAGTCAAAGGGAGGCTATCCCAAATCAAGGTGCACCAATCAAAACCAACATTAAGAGTAATAATATGGACCGAGTCCAAAAAATTGAAAAATGGATGTCCCCTCGGGGTAATTAACCCACGTGGCCCTATCAAGTCGTCCCATCTTAGTCAAATTGCCACAAGTGCCAGGGTCTATCCATCATCATTCTCTTTCTTCAAATCCAGCAATCGACGCCAAATCCAACCACTTCATTCTGGATTCTCCTCCGCGTACACAGTTGTCAAAGTGGTTAGGTATCGACAGAGAGTATGCCCATATCCGGCTTTGGTCTGTTTAACAACCAAACGTCGTTTTACACACTGATTGGTACTTTTACATTTCGAAAACGGTTCATACTTGATATCAAAATATCATATTCGCTTCGAAATCAAATCCATTTCGAAATCATCATATTTACCCAAAATATACCATTTCAATTTAAAATCATTTTCGCCTAAACATAGCGACTTGGATTTCAAAATTGTTTCGAATTCCAATTTGGTTTATAACTTCATTTAACCCAATTCATATTTAAATCCAAGATTTAAAAATAAACATTACACTCCTGACCAGATTGATTTTTTTTTGAAAAATAGTTTGAATAGTTTAAATAATTAGAATAGTAAAAAATAGTTTAAATTGTGAAAATAGTTAAAATGGTTTAAATGGTTAAATTAATTTAATATAAAATAGTTTAAGTATTAAAATGGTTTATATAGCAAAATAATTTGTATATTTAAGAAGATAGCCTTTAAATAGTTTTATATTAAATTATCTATTTGAAAATAGTTTCAAAGTCAAACCGGTCCAATTCCAACTTTCCAATTCAAATCAATTCCAATTTCCACTCAATCGATTCAATTTCGATTTTAATTCAAATCAATTTCAAATTAATTCAATTCCACTTTCAAACCCAATTAATTCAATTTCAATCTATATCCGTTTTGAGCTCGATTTTCAAAGTATCGATTCAAAACATTTAAATCAACTTATCCTTCAATATTCAATTTAAAATCCCAATCTTCAAATAAATTCAATTCCAAACTCAATTTTGAAATATCAATTTTATATCACTTTCACTTAGTAATATTCATAGTTCGAATCAAAGTTCAATCTTTTAAAACAAATCAATTTATGAAATTTAATCATATTCCAATTTTAACTTCAAAATCTCAACTTCAATTATTTAATAATTTCTTTTAACCAAAAATTTATTTCAACATTTCGAACTCGTATTTGTGATTGATTCAAATTTCATAAATTCAAATTTCATTTCTTTAAATTCAAAACCAGTAAATAATTTCAAAACCAAACTTTTAAAATTATTCAATTTAACCAATCAAGTGTTCGTATATAATTTTCTATCCTATGGCCAAGTGATCAGTTATTTCAATTTAATTTCAGGATGGATATATATCATTTCAATGCAAATCACAATGTCATAGGTATATATCATTTCAACCTATTTCTTAATTCATTCGAAATAACTCAATTTACAATATATGTATTGTAATAAATATACATGGTGATAACAGGATATACCAGAATAAATAAATATCCATACATCCAAATATCAATCAGTTTACATCCGCTACAATCAATCATACAAACAGACAACATAATTCACAAAAAATTCATAATTATTAATATTGAATAATTTACTCGTAGTTCAGTTTCAATTTCAAATTTAACAGTCAATTTTAATTTATAACGGTTAATTCAAATGACAATCAAATTTATCAAACAATGACCAATAAATTCATATCACTTCAAAAATCCTAATTTAACCAGCATAACAACATTCTAGTACTCGTGAGCATTATAAAACACTCACCTTGAGTTTCTGTTGTCGTCGAGACGTTCCGGTTTGGAACTAAAACCAGACACCGTCCGATATTAGTCCAAATTCCTACAGTCTCCAAACACGTCCGTACTTGTTTCATTGTGAAGCTCTTGTCATCACGATTTCAACGCAAAAAAATTTCATTCGATTCTAACATCATATGAATGAGACATACATTTTAGTTCATTGATGTAATTTAATTAAATTAGACACTAATACAATATAGTTTAAAACCCACTACCTAAACAAAAGAAGCCCGGTCCACTTAACACGTTCGGCCCACTACAAACCTTCTCCCCAAAGCCAGCTACCTGCTCCCTTTCCTATGCACACCCAATTGCACACGTACGTGCACACAAAGGTGATACAGCATTCCGGTCCATGATCCATCATTCCGACAACGCCAACAAACTTGCCTCGCCAATCTCGACCTACTAGCACCAAAACAGTTCAAGTTCGCACCCACCCAGCAAATCATGACACAGCTGAGCCAAACCTTCGATAACCCCCAGGTCGCGATGACTTAAACGCCACGACGCCTCATGAAAATGCATGCCTAGCTGCTACACACCATGACAAACACAAATATCACCTCGGATTCGACAATCGATGCGTGAATTTGCTAAAACTCTAAACCCTAGCTTCCAAGATAGCTCGACTTTTACTATTGAACTCAAAATAAAATAGCCGCACAGACCATCGAAAAATAGGAATTTTAAAAATAGTTTGAGACTTTTCAATTAAGTATAAGAGGAAATTTGATTTTTATTGTTGCCATTCTTTCCTTGCTTCCACTGTATAGTTGCGTGTTGTTTAAATGAAGAAAAGATGCTATGCATGTTAGATTGGGTAGATATCACAATCCTAGGAAGACAGGTTTGACTAAAAAAATATATATTAATTAAATTTTTAAATATTTCATTTTTCACAGCTTAGAATCTCAAATCTCTATCGAGATGTGCCGTCGGACGTTCCTGATGTTATACCACTATTCCAAACGCAATGGAAAAGGTTTCGAGTCCTAATTCGATCATATGTGGAAGATAGCTTTTTGAACCCAATTAAAATATTAAATTTTCGATATTAATTTCAACGTGTTTCTCTTCAATATGACCAAACGATAACTCTAAAGTCTACGAAATTTAAAATCCGATAGTAATACACTATTATGGATCCAATGAAACTGCTTTCGTCAAAATCCAGGATTGTGCCCTGGAAGGCTATTTTTACTCGTCAGTTAAAATATAAACTTCTCAAATTTTAAATTCATCACTTATACTAATTTTTAGGTGCTAACAATCTTCATTGTTGTTTAAATAAAATTTAAATCAACTTCCAACATCATTTTCAATCATATTAAATTCAGAATCCAATTATTCAAATAATGGCAATATTGATTTTTTTAACAATTTTGATTACTCAATAAATCACTATCTTTTGAAAATCTAAGTCACTGAACTGATAAGATTTAACTTTTAAAGCGAATTCAAATTATAGAAAAACTATTTTTTTTTTACAGTCATTCAATTCCCGCTAGTCAATCATTCAGATAATTTTCCAATATTGAATTTAAGCAATTTAATTGTCCAATATTCACACAAATTCCAATATTAGATTTTATATGAATTTAATTATCAACATTAGTTTATATCTATCTAAATAACTCACAATTATTATCCAACTTCGGTTATTGATTATAAACCCAATTATTATATATAATTTCATTTCAAAACTTGTTATTGCCAAATCTTCGAAATTAATTTATTTTAAAATTTTATTCAAGTTCAAATCCCCTACATTACAATCAAAATCATTAAATTTATATTTTGAACCATTTTTATTTGATAATTACACTAAATTTAATGATTTAAAATAGCTAAAAATACGTGTTGTTACAACCTTTCTACCCTTTATTATATAGTACCAAATATTTCATCACCCCGGTTGCTTTTGCAACCTTTTCCGAGAGCTCTCATGCACAACCAAATACATAAATGTATATATCTCTAGAAAGGGTGATGACAATACCCTAATAGGTGCAACCCATATAGCACTGAAGCATATCGCTTGTTTGAATCATTCCCAATTGTTGAGGCTTGAGGCTTGAGGCTATGCTTTACATTTTTAGATAGCAATCCCACTTGGAATTCTAAGACCTCTCTCCATGCAACAACGCAATGCCAACATTCGTCCATGCAAGCTGTTCAAGATAAGAACAAACCGAAGGCACCACTTATGCTACATCCATTTTGGAATCAGCATCAAGATTAGTAGCAAGTAGCCCATATACTTCAAAGATCTTCGTCTTCGATTCCATCATCTTCAGATATTTCCAATTCAAATGCTTGAGCTGGTTCAAAGTGATTTTTGGATAATTCACACTTAACTGATCCCGGCCTCATCGAACTGACATTCAATAGATTTCGATAGACTCAACTCTAGTTCTTTTGGAAATAGACAAACAATGCATAAGAGTAGGGATCATCCCTTAACCGTTAAGTGGATGCAATTCCATATCATTTGTCCTAGAAGAACGCATGAATTTATACGTACAGTTAGCATCCTCAAGGATAACTGTACCATATAATCTTCGTGTTTTCCCCTAGATATTTTCAGAGTAAAAAATTGATCCAGATTTCATTGTCGGTTTTTTAACTATCAAGTAAACGACAATATTCATATATTTTATTTCCTATGGAAACCACCAAGCCTCGTTTGATTAATCCTTAATTAATTAAATTATCTTAAATTATTTTTCAAAATATTTATATACTTAACTCACTGGTATAATTATATATATTCTGAATTTTTAGATAGTAATTTCACATGGAATTACCAATCATAACATAAAGGCATATTTTTTCCCAAAATAAATTTGTTTATACTCACCAAAAATATAAACCAAACCAAATATTTCCTAGAACTTGAAAAGAGCCTAGACCTTTGCTTTCTTTTTGTAAAAATTGTTTTTGACTTAAGAAGTAGGGAGTTAGGCTCGGCCTAGGGTGGTTATGGGCTTGGCCAAAGGTGGTGGATGTGGGTGCGGGCTTTTTTTAGGAAGAGGAATTTATAAGAAGAATAAAGTAGTGATTTTTAAGCGTTTTTAAGAAGTAAAAGAGAGAAAGAAGTGAATTTTAAAACTTAGAAAATATTTGGAAGCCATTAAAAGGATTTGAAACTTTAAGAAGGAGATAGAAAAATCTGAAAACTTGAAAATGAAAAGAGAATGGAGAGTGAGAAATTGAAATTTGGTTTTTATGGAAATTGAATTAAGAGAATTACCTATAGGCCCTTAGGTACATAACCTTCACTCATTTTATGCCACATTATCCATCCTCCCTCCTACCATGCCTTCTCATACACGTTACCTCCTACACTTCTTCATCATCTCATCACATCTTAGTACTAAGCATTGAAAAACATAGTGGTTAATAAAATGTTTCCATGTACTTAGTTTTTTTACACTTTTCATGTCACGTCTTATTCTTATTTTAATTTTAAATAAAACCTTTATTTAAATACTAATTAATATCATATATTCTAAACAAAAGTCTTTTGACATTTGTAAATGTATGTGTATATGTGTACTAGAGTGTTTACAACATTTGCAACAACTTTTAGACCATGAAAAATCAAGATTTGGAAAAATCTTTCTAGTTATATTTTCTATTTTCCTTAAACTACTTATTGTTGTAAACAAAATTTTAAAACAACTTTCCATCATTATTTATTAATTTAAAGAGGGTTATTTAACCATTAATTTAATAATTAAAGTAGATTAAATATTCACGCATCAAAGCGATAAAATTCCGGGTCGTTACATTCTTCCATCCGTAAAAGAATTTCATCCCTGAAATTTCATCTCAAACAAATAAAGAAAGAGAACCACTTAACACAAAACATAACCATTTTACTTTCATAATTACTCATGGAAACATTTATATAAACCCAACTTAAGTTTACAAACTTGAATAATAACCCATTACCTCTTAAGGATATATATATATATATATATATATATATATAAAATTATCTGGTTTAAACCTTTTATTTTTATTTTTATTAAGTAACTTCAAGATCCAAACACCTGGTTTTATGTCAAAACTCTTTTTTTCTCAACCAATAGATGATACTAATTGAATATTATTATCTCCTAACACTTCGTAATTCTATATAATAATTTTAGAAATTATTCATTATATGTAAAATATATTTCTTGGTAAAATTATTTCATTCAACAAATTCAAAAATGATTCCATGTCGGTTTGCCTTGTTCAAGTATTTAGAAACCCCTATCGATACAGTTGTACCTTCTATATCGATCCAAATTCATAAACTACTCAACAATAAATCAACATAATATAGAACACTTTTGTTGCACTAACAAATATGCGCTCTTATATATAATACACTCAAACTCATCCCAGGGTCTCACTTACCCTATCTCAAATGAGTCAACCCCATCAAAGAAATGATGTTTGCTCAACCTAAGATCCGATACCATCTTGTAACGACCCGTCTTTTCGACCTTCAAAAGTTTGACACTAATACATCTACAGTATTCATGGGTTCAGCATCCGAGTGTAAGTAGTTTATTGGGAAAAGAAAAGGAAAGAAAGAACAGAATCTCATAATGTAATGAATAATCTATAATATAAAATGATATTTACACAAGAAATTTTTTATACACACAATCAGAGCAAACTATCTTATAATCAGCTTGGAAATTTATAACAACCTTCCTTACAACTGCCCAAAAATACAACAAAACAATGCAACAGAAATAAAAAAGGAATATAAAGGAGATACGTCTTGGACATCCAACTTGTCTCCTCAGCTCCAAAGCTAAATCTGGAAAATATGCTTGGTCTGACCCCAAGCATTATAAGAAATCAACGCCCAGATCAGTCTGGTAAAAACATCATAAGAAAATATAAAATGGATTCTTACTGTTATTAAAACCTATAACGGCCCGCAAATCCGTACCCCTTTGAGTCGACAACACAAAGATACCAATCTCACTTCGAAGGGGATATCGCGGTATAAAGGGTCATCCGTTATTATGCGGGGCACATATGGTCTCATCCGCTATATAATGCAGGAATATCAATCACTCCAATATATATTTTTATATATACTACTATATAACACCACATCCAGACTGAAAATATAAAACAATTCAAGCAATCAACCAATAATTTAAATTTGACTATTTAAATTAACTAGTAATCTAGACGTGAGTGAGATTAACTCACCTTTAACTTTTGTTTGCAACCCATTCTTGCTTAATCTTCTACTCTGATACCAAGTGTAACAGCCCGTAAATCCGTACCCCTTTGAGCAAATAATATTCTTCAACAGTTCGACTCAAAGTAGACGGAAATACAAACCGTTAGAGTTAAAAGAAGGAGAAAGAGGTAGAAGAAGAAGATAAAACAACATCAGAATCTCACCATCACAGCGGAATAATATATAATAGATAAATGACTGATCTTTATACAAAAGAACTATATCTGTTTATACATTACATCATTAGAGTACAATACAATCAATAGCAAAATACTGGACAGTTATATTAACTTGTCCCCACACAACTGAATTCATAGCTTATATTGCACAGCGGAATATACATCAAGTACGTGTGATACGTCTCGCCATCTAGCTCGTCTCCTGAGCTCCATAGCATCCTATCCTGTATCCTATAATACTAGGTCTGACCCGAGCATTATAGTAAAATAACACCAGAGTCGGCTTGGAAAATCAGCTTGAGAAAACACACTCAAATGGATTATTAAAGTTTCCAAAATCCTTTGAAATCAAAGGTATCTCATAAGACCACGCCACAAATAAACATGTTGAATTTTACCTTACGATAACCAAAACATTTCTTCTAAAAATCCTCTGATATTATAATAGTGTTTAAGTAAAAATGCTTATTCAAATAGCCGAAATGGTTACATTCTTAAATTCTAGAAATTACTGGGTTCTACAATCAAAACCGTAAAGGCATGTATGGAGAATGAATTTCCAACTAATGACTATGCACTGGGGTACCACCTGTCATGGTACCTGGTGTAGATCAGCATACCTAGGATCCCTTCC
The DNA here is from genome assembly GCA_030765085.1 of Allium cepa. Lineage (NCBI taxonomy): Eukaryota > Viridiplantae > Streptophyta > Magnoliopsida > Asparagales > Amaryllidaceae > Allium > Allium cepa. Next base: position 381,066,135 of record CM060929.1, on the reverse strand, counting down.
GATCCCCTGCAACACAAGACCGGAGGTACCCTTTAGTCCGAATAAGATCACCCCACGGTTGGGATCAGCAATCGCCTGTACAGTCGAATAAAAAGGGACATCTAGACAGTGATGACCTTATCATAATTGGTTGCTAGCCACTTAGCCTCGCTGCACCTCCCCTTTTTTAGTCGTTCTCGGTTGATGAGGCTTGAGGCTATGCATTACCTTTTTAGCACACATTCACTTGGAATGCTCATCGTCCTCCTGACGATATTATGATACCATTCGTCCATACAAGTTGCCCGAAGTCTGGACAAACCGAATCACCGTCTTCATCATCTTCACGATCTTCATTTGCAAACGTTCAAACTAGATCGAAGTGGTTTTTGGGAAATTAATCCCGATCCCGGTCTCTTCGAAATGATGAGCGCATTGGTCAATATTAATAGTCGGTTATTTGACTATTATTTAACATCCACAAGCAACCATCAGAATATGAATAATTTCCAAATTATTTATCACAAAGATATCTACCCAAGATATCATGTTCATGTTTCAATACTTTGAAAATGGTTACAAATCACTTTTTATTCTTACGGAACAAATTCCAACCATCTATTTACTTCCACAGAAAATACCAAATCTTATTGAATTAGATTTGTAAACAATTTAAATCACTTTATCCAAATATATATATATATATATATATATATATATATATATATACTTAAATATTTTAAAATAAAACTACTTAAAGGACATATTCAAGATAAAACTTATGAATTCTATACTAATTTTTCAAATAAAAACTTTAGCCACAAACTATTTTTAAAATAAAACTACCGTATAAAGTATAAACATCAAATGATTTTCTTTTAAAACATAATACTAATTTAACCTTTAAAATAATTACTACTATAATTAATTTAAATAAATATTTACTTTAAAATTCTAAAACAATTTAAAATAATAAATTTCTCTAAAAGCATTCTTTTAAAACAACTTTAAAACTTTTAATTTATACTTATAAATCTTTCATTGATAATATACTTGGCCTTTCAGGAAAATATACTTCCCATTCCAATATAACCGTCAAATCATTTATAAATCCTCCTCGATTTATTTCCAGTTAAATTTACGTCCCAATCTCGTAAATTTTCTTTTCACACTTTAAAAATAAAACCACTTTTTATTTTTAAAACACATTTCCCTCTCCTTATAAATTCCTACCACGAATTATGCTTCAAATTTATCCAATGATAAATATTTCACCTTATTTATAAACCCCGTTTATAAATTCCTTAATCTCATTCTCCTTTTAATCACAGTTTTGACACTTAATAGATTTCCAAATCGATTTTCAAAATTTCTCCATTTTAAAATAAATCCTTTTACTTATCCAAATTTATTCCAAAACCCATTAATTCCATATTCACTACTTTATTACGATTTAAAATCTTATTTAAATCTGAAATATCCATTTCATACTTAATTTCAAAATTCTCCCGTTTAAATTCTCCCAAACCTTTTTAAACCCTGAATTTAAAAATAAATCTTTTATTTCTTTAAAAATATCACTTAAGTTTTCAAAATTATTTATTCCCATTTATTCAAAAACCTCTTTCCCCATACTCGGAATTTATTTGATAAGATTTTAAATCAAACTCTTTATCCTTTCCCAAATTCATTCTTTTAATTTATCCAATTTCACTATATTTATTTTACTTAGAATTCCCTCTTTTATTTTCCTTTAAAATCCAACCTTTATATTTTGATATCTCAATATATCAAAATATATTCAGTCAAGCCATAGCATTCAATATTTCCAATTTCCAATATAATCAATATAATCTATCACAGATTATCAAATAAACATATCATCGCATATGAAAGTAAATTCCAATATTTTGAGAAATCTTGTTGGATTCTTCCAACTTGTTTCCCTGTATCTACAGACGTTAACACAATATAAAAATACCAATCCCACATCGAGGGGGATATCGCGGTATAAAGGGTCATCCGCTATGCGGAAATCAACCATTCCAATATATATATATATATATATATATATATATATAATTATATATAATATCACATCCAGTCAATTCAATCATTCAACCAATAATTTAAATTTAACTATTTAAATTTAAATGGCAACCCAAATGAGCGAGATTAACTCACCTTTGTTTTATTTGCAACCCATTTCCATCTCGACTTGTTTCCTTCACGATTTTGACCATGTATAAACAATTCATGATTTATTAATATTTGAATTAATCAAACATGTGATGACCCAGAATTTTAGGCAATATCAATTTAATAATATGAATTAAAAATTAAATTGATTTAATAATCTTTGTTAATAAGATTGGAATTAATTTAATAATCCAATTAAATAAATATTTAATTGATAGATTTTATCTTTTAAAAGCTAATAAATTGTTTTCTATTTATAATGTATATAGGAGATGTATATATTGTAAATAGATAAACCTTGTTTTAAATTTAATAAATAAACAAATCTTTTTTTCTAATTTTTTTTTTTGGTGAATTGGGAATTATGATTTTATTTAAAGTTAAACTTTTAAAAGCTATTGAATAAATAAAATATGGTTTTAAATTGTTAAGATAAAAACTTAATTTGTTTAAATTGATTTATTTGATATTAAGTTTTTTAAAAAGTATATAATAAATAACTATATGATTTTAAATACATAAGGTAAATATTTAAATGGTTTAAAATATGTTTTAACTTAAGTTTAAATTTAAATAAAATTTACAATAAGGTTTGTTTTGATTTCCTTTTTAAATATAGTGGGATAAAATAAGTAATTTATTAATAAAGAAACAATTTCTTTTATAAATTATTTAAAGTTATCAAATTTGTTATTTTCAAAATATAATAATGTATTATTTTTAACAAATAGATTTTAATAAGAATAGTTGTTTTTCAAAATTGAATTGAGTTGTTATATATGTATATATATAACTTGATTTCAAAATTGAATTTTAGAATTTGATTTGAATTTGAGTTTAAAGCTTTAAAACTTAAAGAATAAATATTTTCAAATTGTTTTGGATTTTAAATTATTTGTATAAACTTTTATTTTTATATATAATTGTCTCATTTCTTTTAAAATTATTTATACATATAAATACTTATTAACTAATTACTTAAGCATATTCTTATATTAAAACTTTAATCATATATGACTAATTAATTAGGCATAAACTACATTTAACATATTAACCAAATACTAATTAACATTAAATTATAACTAATTCAACTTAAAGACATTTGTTAACTAATTAACATATCTAAAGACAAATGTTAGTTAATAAAGCAAGGATAATGACAAATGTTAAAATTTGAGACAAGTGTCATTTTAAAACTTTAATTTTCTTTATTTTTAATAAACCACATTTTTCATTTATATAAACCCTTTATTTTCTTAACTCCATTTCTTTTCTATTTTCTTATTCAAAGCCAAGAAGAAATTAAAACAAATCCCCTCAAAACTAAAATCTGAAAACACTTCCTCTAAAACCAAGATCATAAAATCAAAACATGCAAATCAAAAATCAACCTGCACATCTTTAAGCATGCAAACCATCTACATTTTCAAATAAATTCCCTGTAAATCTATACCCTGTACAATTTCAAAGAAAATCTGTTTTAAAGCCTGTATATTCAATCAAAAGCATCCGCATTCTTCTTCAACTCAATTAGCTGCATACATTCAAGTGTGAAATCATCTGCATATCATCTTCGACTCAAATCTTTTGCATGCATTCAAGTTTTCTAGAGCATTTCAGTTTCAAGTTTGCAGCCTACAAATTCAAAACTGCTTTCAACTTAAACCTGCTATGTTCTTCATTTGCTGTGAGTAACATCACCTTTTTAAATCTTTAATTAATTCTAGTTGCATGCTAAAATCTAGAATGTATGTTGTGGTATGATTATTTGTATTGTACCTAGAAATATGATGTGTCAATTTGGGTACTGTTGTTGTACCTGGGTTCGACTGTGCTTAGCTTCAAAGGGTAAGAATTCAAACATAATCCTTTATCCCTCAATCTAGTAACTTTTAGGCTTCGAGTTATAAACAAAGATGGTTTGTTTATTCAGGAATTAAAGTTTAAAAATTTATTTAAGTAAAAATAAGTTTGGAGAATTCTCTGGAAGCCATAAGAACAGAAATGTGTAAGCATTGTCAAATTTTCAAACATCATAATTTGATGTTCCAGGCTTAGAATCTGGAATCTCATTCAAAATAAAGATTTTTAAAACTAAAATCCAAATTTTTAGACTAAGGTTGAAGGATCAGTTATGGAATGAACTTAAAAAGGAAAATTAGGACATTCTGGTGATCCACGTGGCTGTGGAGGTAGGGGTTCTTCCTGGAGGTGGAAGAGTGATCGGTGACGATGGGAAAATGGTTGGATAGTGATCGTAGCTCGGGGTCGGCTTTGAAGTTTAGAACCCTAAATTTTATCTGGGTAGTGTTTTTGATTGGTTCGACCTCCTCAGTGGATCGAGTGTTACTTAACTCAGGGGATTGGAAGTAGATGAGACGACGATGGAGTGACCGGAGGCGTAGGCGTTCAGATGGTCGAAATTTCTTGGACGAGGCAATGACAGGTTTGGGTTTGGTGTTGTTCTGTTGTTCCTGGTTTGAGTTAAATGCTCAAACTCATTTTCGTGACGGTGAAATTGATCTGATGATCGGATTTGGCTTCCGACCTGTGTGGATCATTATTAATGATCAGAATTAGCTGCCGGTGATGTGTATGCGCACGGTGCACTGTGTCGAGGTGAAGTTGCTTGGTTCTGTATTGTATTCGAGTTAATGGTGATTAACTCGAAGAAAGTAGGTGGGTTGCTCGAAGTATTTAGTTGTGGACTCGAAGTAACTGAAAGGTTAGCTCGGGTCAAGTTTGTAATACAGGTTTAAAAAAAACCTGACAATTTAAAGTTTATAAAACTGAATTTTAATTTAATAAGAAGTGATTTAAACAAAGTTTAGATCTAAGATTTTAAATCAGAATTCAAATCTAAATTTGAATCCTGGTTTTGAAATAAAATATAATTTTTAAAATTTAAATTGTTTAAACAACCTTAAAGTGTTTAAGTAGTTTGAATTTTAAAAGTAAAGTTTAAAAATGTAAGTAGAGTTTTAAAATCTAAAGATTAATTTGGATTCAAATTTAAATATGTATTCAAATTTTGAAATGAAGAAAAGTTTTTAAATTTAAAATGATTTAAACAATTTTGAAATGTTTAAAGTATAATTCAAATTGATTTGAATTTAAATATGAATTTGGTTTTAAATCCTTTTAAACTTCTTATTTAAATGAGTATTTCTTTAACTTGTGAAACAAAAAGGTTTAGAAATGTGTTTTAAACTTTGCTAAAGAAAATTTGTATTCATTTTAAACTTTTAAATTTAAAATGAAATTTGAAAGTAAATTTAAAGTAAATTGTTTTAAAATACTTTGTAAATGATAAATTGATCCTTAATAAGAACAAAGTTTGATCTTAAAGTAAATTTAGAATTTAATGATTTGTAATTTCATTTGATTATTAATGTAATTAAATGGATAATTTATGTATTTAATTAATTAATGGAACGGATAATTAATTAAGGTAATTAAGGGTTTTAAATTATTAATTAAGGTTTAAGTTAATTGATTAAGGAATAATTAACTTGTAATTTAAGAATTGTTAATTAAATAAGATTAGAATTTAATTAATGATTTGTAATTAATTAATTAAGTAATTATGAATTAATTAAGTTACAGTTAACACTTAATTAATTAAATAATTAAATGTTAATTAATTAGATATTGAAGATTAATTAATTTGAAATTAATAATGATTAATGTAAGTTAATTACTTAAGAAAAGTAATTAAAGAATGGTTAATAGTTAATGATGGTCATTAACTTAAGATTATTTAACAATTAATTAATATGATTAATTTTAATAATTAATTAGATTAATTAATTAAATGATAATCATTTGTGAATTGATTAAGTATAATTACTTAATGTAATTAATTAAGGAATTAATTACCCAATGTAATTAATTGAGATTAGTATGGTTAGTTTGAGTTAATTAATTAAGTTCAATTAATTTAAACACTGGATGCTTTGATAAATAATTGCTTAATATAATTAATGAAATGTAATTACTTAGTGAAGTAATTAATGATAATTACTGGATGTAATTAGTGGAAGATGGTTTAATTGTGGAAGTAATTTGAACTAAAATTACTTAGTATAATTAATCAAGGGATTAATTAAAGATAATTAATTAAGGAGGAATTAATTTGAAAAGTAATTAAGGGTAGTTAGTTACAGAATGTGATTAATCAAAGGTGATTAATAATTATGGCTTAAATTGAAATTAATTACTTAATGTAATAAATTTAAATAAGTAATTAATTTAAATTTAATTAAGAATCATTAATTAATATAATTAATGATGTAATTAAGATTTATTAATTAAGACTAATTAATCAATAATAAGTGATTAAAGGTAATTAATTAATGTAATTAATTAAGGATTAATGTAATTAATTATGGTTAATTAATTAATGAAGTAATTAAAGGTTAATTACTGATTTTGGTTAAGAGTAATTAATTTGTGAAATTAATTAAAGGATAGTTACTTGAATGTAATTAAAGGTTAATTAATCAAGGGTGATTAATTAAGGTGATTAATTAGAGGATAATTAATTAAGTGTAATTAATTAATGGATATGTAAGCAAGATTTATATTGATATAAGTAATTAATTTAATTCACTTTAAATTAATTAAAGATAGAAGTAATTAATTTAATTCATTTTAAATTAATTATAGATGGTGTGATTATAGATCATTGCTTATATATGAATGGATGATATTGGTTACCTTGAATGGTTTGAAATCTCAACCATGAGATTAGTAATGTTGTGTGATATGGATGCATTGGTTGCATTATGATGATAATATGGATTATCTTTTGATAATGATAGTATGGATTATCTGTTGTGATGATAATGTTGATTATCTATTGTGATTTGTGAATTATCTATCTGTGTGTATATAGATAATTGTATTGAATTGTTTTAAACTCTAAAACAACTTGGCCTTAAAAGACACGCTTTGGATTTCGATGAGACCGGGATCGGGTTTCCAGATTTGGATATCCAAAAACCACATCGATCCAAATTTACGATAGGTCATGAATCTCAAGTGAAGAGTGAAGACTCGAGGTGTAAGGACTATTCGTCGTTAAAACTCTAAGGGTGATTCCATTACGAGTTTAACGGGGTAGTACTTTCAGATTCGAGATGAAGATTCAGAGTGCAAGATCTATCGTCGTTAACTCTGAGGGTGATTCCAAAATGAGTGTAACGAGATGATGCATTCGGTTTCGTTCGAACTCGGAACGAACTTGTATGGATTGAATGCTTTCAGAACATCGTCGGGTGGACGATGAGCATTCTAAGATAAATGTGTCCTATAAAGGTAATCGTAGCCTCAAGCCTCATCAACCGGGAATGGCTAAAACAGGGGAGGTGCAACAAGGCTAAGTGGGTCATGCCCAAGTAGGACGAGATTTTCCCCTGTCTAGAGGTCCTTTTTTTATTCGGCTTAGTGGGCAGTTGGATATGCGCACCATCTGCGGGGTTGTCTTGTTTGGGACTGTCCAGTAAGGGATGGTTCCAGCCTTGTGTTGCAGGAGAGTTAGGGTGGCTCCTTGGTACAGTGATCTAGGCCACGTATCGTGACGGGTGGTACCCAAGTAGCCCTGCCATTATATGGAATCCAAAATCCAATAAGTGCCAACGGTTTTGATTGTATTACCCACTTTTGTGGCTAGTAGCTGGAATTTAATCATGTAACAATTTCGGCTATTTCATTTTTACTTGAAAACCCTAGACCTATTATAATATCACTGGATTTTCTATCATATGCTTTGGTTAGCGTAAGGTAAAAACTTTTCCATGTTTATGTGTGGGAAGTCTTACGTGATACCTTTTCTTTTCAAAGGTTTTTCAAATTTAAGCAACCTTAACCTGTTACTCACACCAGACCCATGTCTGACCCGGAGTTTATCTTCTATTTTTCTTAAACTCTTGGGTACTCAAATTTTTACGAGTAGCCAAGGGATTCAGGTTAGCTTGACGAATTGTGGAGGAGCAATGAAGCAGGAGGCTTCTGCGTGCAGATATGTAAAGTGTTCCGCTGTGTTTGGTATCTCTGTGTTTTCTCTGAGTTGTATTGAGTTGTATAACTAGACAAGTGTTTATAACTGTCCAGTATGTAATGTGTAAGGTGTGTATCTCTGATATATGTTGTACATGATAATATGTAATATTTTATGTTATTAATATAATTTATTCGTTCCGCTGTTTAGATTCTGATGCGTTGTTTCTTCTTTCTTCTCTTTCTTTCTCTTTTCTATCCCTTTCTTTCTTATTAATGATGCGTCATTCTGTGGAGATGACTGGTGGGTCGTTACAGTGGTATCAGAGCGCTAGGTTGAGTGAATACCTAGGCTTTGGAGTGATTTCTTTCTTGAGAGAGCGTATTTGTAATTTTAAGTATATTTATATATATTTTTATATCTCTACCTATTTGTTGGGTTACCCATACAGGTTTTCCCATATAAGTTATAAAGGTAGATAAGGTAGTGATGTGTGTAACACGACAACTACCATTGGTTGGAGTTTGATGTTTGAGGTTGGAAGTGTATATGTCGAGACTGTAGACCGAATACCGTCTCGAGTGAGTTGTATAGAGTGTAGAGATTTCATTGATCTCTGAAGGAAACCTGTTAAGGTTCAGAGTCCATCTTTGAAGTGCAAAGTTTGGATGAGTTGAGTTTGGATTTGTCGGATGGGCAGAAGCAAGTGATAGTATCTTGATACCTCAGGAAGTAAAAGCTGCATGATGAGATGCAATGATTATGGATTGTCTCCGAAGATGTTTCTTTGGAACAAGTTTAGGGTAGTGTGTCTGCTTCGATGTTATGGCTAAGTTCAGCAGGGTGTTTCTTTTTGGTTTGAGGACCGATTTTCTCGAAGAGCTTTGGATTAGGAAGTTTTTAGCATCGGTGTCAGCAGTGCAGCTCGGAGTGTTCTGTGTTGGCAGGAAGTTTTTTGGTTGAGTAGTTTTGCTGAAGGTGGAGTTCAGAAGCAGCAAAGTGGATCCGTTTCTTCAATGGATTGGCTAGGCTAGCATAAGCTGTTCTGTTTGGTAAAGGGAGAACAGTTTTCTTTGGAATTTGGTCTGGATTGAGCGAAAAAGTGACTTGCGATAATTGAGTGTTCTCTTGGATTGTCAGAGATTTTCCGGATGTCTTCAGGGAAGTCAAAAGGTTTGTCAGCATCTGGAGATTGAGTTTTTCTTATCAACTAGGATTTCAAGAGTGGAACCGATGGTTCAGTTTAGTCGAAGGATGATTCCTAGAGATAGAAATTGGTGTAGTAGCTCAGGGTTTTGGAGGAACTTATGAGTTTTTCTTTATGGATATGTTGAACCATATTTCTGGGATGTGTTGTCCAGTTTGTGATCGTGTTCATCATCAGCATTTTTTTCTACTTCGGATCAGAGTTGTGCAGTGGAAGCAGTTTGGCAGTGTTTCTGATTTGTCTTTTCCGGATAAGGAGAAGTTTGTTGTCTTCCGATGTTTGAGGAGTAGGGTTTGTTCTTGGTTTTGGATTGATCGTGAGAGGATCATTTTGTTGAGTTGATTGGTTTTGTTTGTTTCTAGAGGAATCAGTGTAGGGTTGAGCTGATAAGGAAGGATGTTGGTAGAACAGGATTTCAAAGAATTTTGTGGACAAGAGACGAAAGAATTTGGATTCTGGAGTCGGAGATTTGGTTTTGGTTAAGTTTTCTCCGATCCAGGGAGCTATAAGTTTTGGGTAAGACTGGAAAGCAAGCTCCATGATGTTTGGATCTTTTCTTTGTTCTTGTAAGGATAAGTGTTTGGTCTTCAGAGTTGAATTGCCAGATTGGATAGCTGGGATTCAATGTGTTTCGCGTATCTCTAAGGGAGTACGTGTATGATCTATCTCAGGTTTTGGAACCAGCAGTTCAGGAGATTTGATTGTTAAATCAGACTCGTTTGTAGTCTGATATGCTGTCTAGTTTTGTAGATCTAGATAAGCAGGAGCTCTTTAGCTTAGTAGTGTTGACTATTTGGATTAAGAAGAGCGAGTATCCCGGTATATATACTTGGGAAACTCGGGGGAAACTCTATCCAGAGTTTTGCCTGGATAGTTAGATTTGTTTGATTGGATGAATTGCTTGCTATAGTTGTTAGCATATGTTTGATATATGCTTGTGTTTTAAAATTTAATCTTTAAATAGATTATTAAATTACCTTTTTTTAAATTTCGGGGATGAAATTCTTTTAAGGGGGGAGGAATGTGATGACCCAGAATTTTAGGCAATATCAATTTAATAATCTAAATTAAAAATTAATTTGATTTGATAATCTTTGTTAATAAGATTGGAATTAATTTAATAATCCAATTAAATAAATATTTAATTGATAGATTTTATCTTTTAAAAGCTAATAAATTGTTTTCTATTTATAATGTATATAAGATATGTATATATTGTAAATAGATAAACCTTGTTTTAAATTTAATAAATAAACAAATCTTGTTTTCTAATATATATTTTTGGTAAATTGGGAATTATGATTTTATTTAAAGTTAAACTTTTAAAAGCTATTGAATAAATAAAATATGGTTTTAAATTGTTAAGATAAAAATTTAATTTGTTTAAATTGATTTATTTGATATTAAGTTTTTTTAAAAGTATATAATAAATAACTATATGATTTTAAATACATAAGGTAAATATTTAAATGGTTTAAAATATGTTTTAACTTAACTTTAAATTTAAATAAAATTTACAATAAGGTTTGTTTTGATTTCCTTTTTAAATATAGTGGGATAAAATAAGTAATTTATTAATAAAGAAACAATGTCTTTTATAAATTATTTAAAGTAATCAATTTTGTTATTTTCAAAATATAATCATGTATTGTTTTTAACAAATAGATTTTAATAAAAATAGTTGTTTTTCAAAATTGAATTGTGTAGTTATATATGTATATATATAATTTGATTTCAAATTGAATTTTAGAATTTGATTTGAATTTGAGTTTAAAGCTTTGAAACTTAAAGAATAAATATTTTCAAATTGTTTTGGATTTTAAATTATTTCTATAAACTTTTATTTATATATATAATTGTTTCATTTCTTTTAAAATTATTTATACATATATAAATACTTATTAACTAATTACTTAAGCATATTCTTATATTGAAACTTTAATCATATATGACTAATTAATTAGGTATAAACTACATTTAACATATTAACCAAATACTAATTAACATTAAATTATAACTAATTTACCTTAAAGACATGTGTTAACTAATTAACATATCTAAAGACAAATGTTAGTTAATAAAGTAAGGATAATGACAAAAGTTGAAATTTGAGACAAGTGTCATTTTAAAAACTTTAATTTTCTTTATTTTTAATAAACCATATTTTTCATTTATATAAACCCCTTTATTTTCTTTACTCCATTTCTTTTCTATTTTCTTATTCAAAGCCAGGATGAAATTAAAACAAATCCCCTCAAAACTAAAATCTGAAAACACTTCCTCTAAAACCAAAATCATAAAATCAAAACATGCAAATCAAAAATCAACCTGCACATCTTCAAGCATGCAAACCATCTACATTTCCAAATCAATTCCCTGTAAATCTATACCCTGTACAATTTCAAAGCAAATCTGTTTTAAAGCCTGTATATTCAATCAAAATCATCTGCATTCTTCTTCAACTCAATCAGCTACATACATTCAAGTCTAAAATCATCTGCATATCATCTTCAACTCAAATCTTTTGCATGCATTCAAGTTTTTAAGAGCATTTCAGTTTGAAGTTTGCAGCCTGCAAATTCAAAACTGCTTTCAACATAAACATGCTCTGTTCTTCATTTGATGTGAGTAACATCACCTTTTTAAATCTTTAATTAATTCTAGTTGCATGCTAAAATCTAGAATGTATGTTGTGGTATGATTATTTGTATTGTTGAAATTTCTACCCAGAAATATGAATGTGTCAATCTGGGTACTATTGTTGTATCTGGGTTTGACTGTGCTTAGCTTCAAAGGGTAAGAATTCAAACATAATCCTTTATCCCTCAATCTAGTAATTTTTAGGCTTCGAGTTATAAAAAAAGATGGTTTGTTTATTCAGGAATTAAAGTTTAAAATTTTATTTAAGTAAAAATAAATTTGGAGAATTCTCTGGAAGCCATAAAAACAGAAATGTGTAAGCATTGTCAAATTTTCAAACATCATAATTTGATGTTCCAGGCTTAGAATCTGGAATCTCATTCAAAATAAAGATTTTTAAAACTAAAATCCAAATTTTTAGACTAAGGTTGAAGGATCAGTTATGGAATGAACTTAAAAGGGAAAATTAGGACTTTCTGGTGATCCATGTGGGTGTGGAGGTAGAGCTTCTTCCTGGAGGTGGAAGAGTGATCGGTGACGATGGGAAAAATGGTTGGATAGTGATCGTAGCTCGGGGTCGGGTATGATTGAACTTTGAAGTTTAGAACCCTAAATTTTATCTGGGTGGTGTTTTTGATTGGTTCGACCTCCTCAGTGGATCGAGTGTTACTTAACTCAGGGGATTGGAAGTAGATGAGACGACGATGGAGTGACAGGAGGCGCGGGCGTTCAGATTGTCGGAATTTCTTGGACGAGGCAATGACAGGTTTGGGTTTGGTGTTGTTCTGTTGTTCCTAGTTTGAGTTAAATGCTCAAACTCGTTTTCATGATGGTGTAATTGATCTGATGATCGGATTTGGCTTTGAGGGTGATCGCCGACCTGTGTGGATCATTATTAATGATCGGAGTTAGCTGCCGGTGATGTGTATGTGCACGGTGCACTGTGTCGAGGTGAAGTTGCTTGGTTCTGTGTTGTATTCGAGTTAATGGTGATTGACTCGAAGAAAGTAGGTGGGTTGCTCGACGTATTTAGTTGGTGGACTCGAAGTAACTGAAAGGTTAGCTCGGGTCAAGTTTGTAATACAGGTTTTTTAAAAAAAACCTGACAATTCAAAGTTTATAAAACTGAATTTTAATTTAATAAGAAGTGATTTGAACAAAGTTTAGATCTAAGATTTTAAATCAGAATTCAAATCTAATTTTGAATCCTGGTTTTGAAATAAAATATAATTTTTAAAATTTAAATTGTTTAAACAACCTTAAAGTGTTTAAGTAGTTTGAATTTTAAAAATGAAGTTTAAAAATGTAAGTAGAGTTTTAAAATCTAAAGATTAATTTGGATTCAAATTTAAATATGTATTCAAATTTTGAAATGAAGAAAAGTTTTTAAATTTAAAATGATTTAAACAATTCTGAAATGTTTAAAGTATAATTCAAATTGATTTGAATTTAAATATGAATTTGGTTTTAAATGCTTTTAAACTTCTTATCTGAATGAGTATTTCTTTTACTTGTGAAACAAAAAGGTTTAGAAATGTGTTTTAAACTTTGTTAAAGAAAATTTGTATTCATTTTAAACTTTTGAATTTAAAATGTAATTTGAAAGTAAATTTAAAGTAAATTGTTTTAAAATACTTTGTAAATGATAACTTGATCCTTAATAAGAACAAAGTTTGATCTTAAAGTAAATTTAGAATTTAATGATTTGTAATTTCATTTAATTATTATGGTAATTAAATGCATAATTTATTTATTTAATTAATTAATGTAATGGATAATTAATTAAAGTAATTAAGGGTTTTAAATTATTAATTAAGGTTTAAGTTAATTGATTAAGGGATAATTAACTTGTAATTTAAGAATTGTTAATTAAATAAGATTAGATTTTAATTAATGATTTGTAATTAATTAATCAAGTAATTATGAATTAATTAAGTTACAGTTAACACTTAATTAATTAAAGGTTAATTAATTAGATATTGAAGATTAATTAATTTGAAATTAATAATGATGTAAGTTAATTGCTTAAGAAAAGTAATTAAAGAATGGTTAATAGTTAAAGATGGTCATTAACTTAAGATTATTTAACAATTAATTAATGTGATTAATTTTAATAATTAATTAGATTAATTAATTAAATGATAATCATTTGTGAATTGATTAAGTATAATTACTTAATGTAATTAATTAAGGAATTAATTACCCAATGCAATTAATTGAGATTAGTATGGTTAGTTTGAGTTAATTAATTAAGTTTAATTAATTTAAACACTGTATGCTTTGATAAATAATTTCTTAATATAATTAATGGAATGTAATTACTTAGTGAAGTAATTAATGATAATTACTGGATGTAATTAGTGGAAGATGGTTTAATTGTGGAAGTAATTTGAATTAAAATTACTTAGTATAATTAATCAAGGGATTAATTAAAGATAATTAATTAAGGAGCAATTAATTTGATAAGTAATTAAGGGTAGTTAGTTACAGAATGTGATTAATCAAAGGTGATTAATAATTATGGCTTAAATTAAGATTAATTACTTAATGTAATAAATTTAAATAAGTAATTAATTTAAATTTAATTAAGAATCATTAATTAATATAATTAATGATGTAATTAAGATTTATTAATTAAGACTAATTAATCAATAATAAGTGATTAAAGGTAATTAATTAATGTAATTAATTAAGGATTAATGTAATTAATTATGGTTAATTAATTAATGAAGTAATTAAAGGTTAATTACTGATTTTGGTTAAGAGTAATTAATTTGTGAAATTAATTAAAGGATAGTTACTTGAATGTAATTAAAGGTTAATTAATCAAGGGTGATTAATTAAGGTGATTAATTAGAGGATAATTAATTAAGTGTAATTAATTAATGGATATGTAAGCAAGATTTATATTGATATAAGTAATTAATTTAATTCACTTTAAATTAATTAAAGATAGAAGTAATTAATTTAATTCATTTTAAATTAATTATAGATGGTGTGATTATAGATCATTGCTTATATATGAATGGATGATATTGGTTACCTTGAATGGTTTGAAATCTCAACCATGAGATTAGTAATGTTGTGTGATATGGATGCATTGGTTGCATTATGATGATAATATGGATTATCTTTTGATAATGATAGTATGGATTATCTGTTGTGATGATAATGTTGATTATCTATTGTGATTTGTGAATTATCTATCTGTGTGTATATAGATAATTGTATTGAATTGTTTTAAACTCTAAAACAACTTGGCCTTAAAAGACACGCTTTGGATTTCGATGAGACCGGGATCGGGTTTCCAGATTTGGATATCCAAAAACCACATCGATCCAAATTTACGATAGGTCATGAATCTCAAGTGAAGAGTGAAGACTCGAGGTGTAAGGACTATTCGTCGTTAAAACTCTAAGGGTGATTCCATTACGAGTTTAACGGGGTAGTACTTTCAGATTCGAGATGAAGATTCAGAGTGCAAGATCTATCGTCGTTAACTCTGAGGGTGATTCCAAAATGAGTGTAACGAGATGATGCATTCGGTTTCGTTCGAACTCGGAACGAACTTGTATGGATTGAATGCTTTCAGAACATCGTCGGGTGGACGATGAGCATTCTAAGATAAATGTGTCCTATAAAGGTAATCGTAGCCTCAAGCCTCATCAACCGGGAATGGCTAAAACAGGGGAGGTGCAACAAGGCTAAGTGGGTCATGCCCAAGTAGGACGAGATTTTCCCCTGTCTAGAGGTCCTTTTTTTATTCGGCTTAGTGGGCAGTTGGATATGCGCACCATCTGCGGGGTTGTCTTGTTTGGGACTGTCCAGTAAGGGATGGTTCCAGCCTTGTGTTGCAGGAGAGTTAGGGTGGCTCCTTGGTACAGTGATCTAGGCCACGTATCGTGACGGGTGGTACCCAAGTAGCCCTGCCATTATATGGAATCCAAAATCCAATAAGTGCCAACGGTTTTGATTGTATTACCCACTTTTGTGGCTAGTAGCTGGAATTTAATCATGTAACAATTTCGGCTATTTCATTTTTACTTGAAAACCCTAGACCTATTATAATATCACTGGATTTTCTATCATATGCTTTGGTTAGCGTAAGGTAAAAACTTTTCCATGTTTATGTGTGGGAAGTCTTACGTGATACCTTTTCTTTTCAAAGGTTTTTCAAATTTAAGCAACCTTAACCTGTTACTCACACCAGACCCATGTCTGACCCGGAGTTTATCTTCTATTTTTCTTAAACTCTTGGGTACTCAAATTTTTACGAGTAGCCAAGGGATTCAGGTTAGCTTGACGAATTGTGGAGGAGCAATGAAGCAGGAGGCTTCTGCGTGCAGATATGTAAAGTGTTCCGCTGTGTTTGGTATCTCTGTGTTTTCTCTGAGTTGTATTGAGTTGTATAACTAGACAAGTGTTTATAACTGTCCAGTATGTAATGTGTAAGGTGTGTATCTCTGATATATGTTGTACATGATAATATGTAATATTTTATGTTATTAATATAATTTATTCGTTCCGCTGTTTAGATTCTGATGCGTTGTTTCTTCTTTCTTCTCTTTCTTTCTCTTTTCTATCCCTTTCTTTCTTATTAATGATGCGTCATTCTGTGGAGATGACTGGTGGGTCGTTACAGTGGTATCAGAGCGCTAGGTTGAGTGAATACCTAGGCTTTGGAGTGATTTCTTTCTTGAGAGAGCGTATTTGTAATTTTAAGTATATTTATATATATTTTTATATCTCTACCTATTTGTTGGGTTACCCATACAGGTTTTCCCATATAAGTTATAAAGGTAGATAAGGTAGTGATGTGTGTAACACGACAACTACCATTGGTTGGAGTTTGATGTTTGAGGTTGGAAGTGTATATGTCGAGACTGTAGACCGAATACCGTCTCGAGTGAGTTGTATAGAGTGTAGAGATTTCATTGATCTCTGAAGGAAACCTGTTAAGGTTCAGAGTCCATCTTTGAAGTGCAAAGTTTGGATGAGTTGAGTTTGGATTTGTCGGATGGGCAGAAGCAAGTGATAGTATCTTGATACCTCAGGAAGTAAAAGCTGCATGATGAGATGCAATGATTATGGATTGTCTCCGAAGATGTTTCTTTGGAACAAGTTTAGGGTAGTGTGTCTGCTTCGATGTTATGGCTAAGTTCAGCAGGGTGTTTCTTTTTGGTTTGAGGACCGATTTTCTCGAAGAGCTTTGGATTAGGAAGTTTTTAGCATCGGTGTCAGCAGTGCAGCTCGGAGTGTTCTGTGTTGGCAGGAAGTTTTTTGGTTGAGTAGTTTTGCTGAAGGTGGAGTTCAGAAGCAGCAAAGTGGATCCGTTTCTTCAATGGATTGGCTAGGCTAGCATAAGCTGTTCTGTTTGGTAAAGGGAGAACAGTTTTCTTTGGAATTTGGTCTGGATTGAGCGAAAAAGTGACTTGCGATAATTGAGTGTTCTCTTGGATTGTCAGAGATTTTCCGGATGTCTTCAGGGAAGTCAAAAGGTTTGTCAGCATCTGGAGATTGAGTTTTTCTTATCAACTAGGATTTCAAGAGTGGAACCGATGGTTCAGTTTAGTCGAAGGATGATTCCTAGAGATAGAAATTGGTGTAGTAGCTCAGGGTTTTGGAGGAACTTATGAGTTTTTCTTTATGGATATGTTGAACCATATTTCTGGGATGTGTTGTCCAGTTTGTGATCGTGTTCATCATCAGCATTTTTTTCTAATTCGGATCAGAGTTGTGCAGTGGAAGCAGTTTGGCAGTGTTTCTGATTTGTCTTTTCCGGATAAGGAGAAGTTTGTTGTCTTCCGATGTTTGAGGAGTAGGGTTTGTTCTTGGTTTTGGATTGATCGTGAGAGGATCATTTTGTTGAGTTGATTGGTTTTGTTTGTTTCTAGAGGAATCAGTGTAGGGTTGAGCTGATAAGGAAGGATGTTGGTAGAACAGGATTTCAAAGAATTTTGTGGACAAGAGACGAAAGAATTTGGATTCTGGAGTCGGAGATTTGGTTTTGGTTAAGTTTTCTCCGATCCAGGGAGCTATAAGTTTTGGGTAAGACTGGAAAGCAAGCTCCATGATGTTTGGATCTTTTCTTTGTTCTTGTAAGGATAAGTGTTTGGTCTTCAGAGTTGAATTGCCAGATTGGATAGCTGGGATTCAATGTGTTTCGCGTATCTCTAAGGGAGTACGTGTATGATCTATCTCAGGTTTTGGAACCAGCAGTTCAGGAGATTTGATTGTTAAATCAGACTCGTTTGTAGTCTGATATGCTGTCTAGTTTTGTAGATCTAGATAAGCAGGAGCTCTTTAGCTTAGTAGTGTTGACTATTTGGATTAAGAAGAGCGAGTATCCCGGTATATATACTTGGGAAACTCGGGGGAAACTCTATCCAGAGTTTTGCCTGGATAGTTAGATTTGTTTGATTGGATGAATTGCTTGCTATAGTTGTTAGCATATGTTTGATATATGCTTGTGTTTTAAAATTTAATCTTTAAATAGATTATTAAATTACCTTTTTTTAAATTTCGGGGATGAAATTCTTTTAAGGGGGGAGGAATGTGATGACCCAGAATTTTAGGCAATATCAATTTAATAATCTAAATTAAAAATTAAATTGATTTGATAATCTTTGTTAATAAGATTGGAATTTATTTAATAATCCAATTAAATAAATATTTAATTGATAGATTTTATCTTTTAAAAGCTAATAAATTGTTTTCTATTTATAATGTATATAAGATATGTATATATTGTAAATAGATAAACCTTGTTTTAAATTTAATAAATAAACAAATCTTGTTTTCTAATATATATTTTTGGTAAATTGGGAATTATGATTTTATTTAAAGTTAAACTTTTAAAAGCTATTGAATAAATAAAATATGGTTTTAAATTGTTAAGATAAAAATTTAATTTGTTTAAATTGATTTATTTGATATTAAGTTTTTTTAAAAGTATATAATAAATAACTATATGATTTTAAATACATAAGGTAAATATTTAAATGGTTTAAAATATGTTTTAACTTAACTTTAAATTTAAATAAAATTTACAATAAGGTTTGTTTTGATTTCCTTTTTAAATATAGTGGGATAAAATAAGTAATTTATTAATAAAGAAACAATGTCTTTTATAAATTATTTAAAGTAATCAATTTTGTTATTTTCAAAATATAATCATGTATTGTTTTTAACAAATAGATTTTAATAAAAATAGTTGTTTTTCAAAATTGAATTGTGTAGTTATATATGTATATATATAATTTGATTTCAAATTGAATTTTAGAATTTGATTTGAATTTGAGTTTAAAGCTTTGAAACTTAAAGAATAAATATTTTCAAATTGTTTTGGATTTTAAATTATTTCTATAAACTTTTATTTATATATATAATTGTTTCATTTCTTTTAAAATTATTTATACATATATAAATACTTATTAACTAATTACTTAAGCATATTCTTATATTGAAACTTTAATCATATATGACTAATTAATTAGGTATAAACTACATTTAACATATTAACCAAATACTAATTAACATTAAATTATAACTAATTTACCTTAAAGACATGTGTTAACTAATTAACATATCTAAAGACAAATGTTAGTTAATAAAGTAAGGATAATGACAAAAGTTGAAATTTGAGACAAGTGTCATTTTAAAAACTTTAATTTTCTTTATTTTTAATAAACCATATTTTTCATTTATATAAACCCCTTTATTTTCTTTACTCCATTTCTTTTCTATTTTCTTATTCAAAGCCAGGATGAAATTAAAACAAATCCCCTCAAAACTAAAATCTGAAAACACTTCCTCTAAAACCAAAATCATAAAATCAAAACATGCAAATCAAAAATCAACCTGCACATCTTCAAGCATGCAAACCATCTACATTTCCAAATCAATTCCCTGTAAATCTATACCCTGTACAATTTCAAAGCAAATCAAAAAATGATTTAAACAATTTTGAAATGTTTAAAGTATAATTCAAATTGATTTGAATTTAAATATGAATTTGGTTTTAAATCCTTTTAAACTTCTTATTTAAATGAGTATTTCTTTAACTTGTGAAACAAAAAGGTTTAGAAATGTGTTTTAAACTTTGCTAAAGAAAATTTGTATTCATTTTAAACTTTTAAATTTAAAATGAAATTTGAAAGTAAATTTAAAGTAAATTGTTTTAAAATACTTTGTAAATGATAAATTGATCCTTAATAAGAACAAAGTTTGATCTTAAAGTAAATTTAGAATTTAATGATTTGTAATTTCATTTGATTATTAATGTAATTAAATGGATAATTTATGTATTTAATTAATTAATGGAACGGATAATTAATTAAGGTAATTAAGGGTTTTAAATTATTAATTAAGGTTTAAGTTAATTGATTAAGGAATAATTAACTTGTAATTTAAGAATTGTTAATTAAATAAGATTAGAATTTAATTAATGATTTGTAATTAATTAATTAAGTAATTATGAATTAATTAAGTTACAGTTAACACTTAATTAATTAAATAATTAAATGTTAATTAATTAGATATTGAAGATTAATTAATTTGAAATTAATAATGATTAATGTAAGTTAATTACTTAAGAAAAGTAATTAAAGAATGGTTAATAGTTAATGATGGTCATTAACTTAAGATTATTTAACAATTAATTAATATGATTAATTTTAATAATTAATTAGATTAATTAATTAAATGATAATCATTTGTGAATTGATTAAGTATAATTACTTAATGTAATTAATTAAGGAATTAATTACCCAATGTAATTAATTGAGATTAGTATGGTTAGTTTGAGTTAATTAATTAAGTTCAATTAATTTAAACACTGGATGCTTTGATAAATAATTGCTTAATATAATTAATGAAATGTAATTACTTAGTGAAGTAATTAATGATAATTACTGGATGTAATTAGTGGAAGATGGTTTAATTGTGGAAGTAATTTGAACTAAAATTACTTAGTATAATTAATCAAGGGATTAATTAAAGATAATTAATTAAGGAGGAATTAATTTGAAAAGTAATTAAGGGTAGTTAGTTACAGAATGTGATTAATCAAAGGTGATTAATAATTATGGCTTAAATTGAAATTAATTACTTAATGTAATAAATTTAAATAAGTAATTAATTTAAATTTAATTAAGAATCATTAATTAATACAATTAATGATGTAATTAAGATTTATTAATTAAGACTAATTAATCAATAATAAGTGATTAAAGGTAATTAATTAATGTAATTAATTAAGGATTAATGTAATTAATTATGGTTAATTAATTAATGAAGTAATTAAAGGTTAATTATTGATTTTGGTTAAGAGTAATTAATTTGTGAAATTAATTAAAGGATAGTTACTTGAATGTAATTAAAGGTTAATTAATTAAGGGTGATTAATTAAGGTGATTAATTAGAGGATAATTAATTAAGTGTAATTAATTAATGGATATGTAAGCAAGATTTATATTGATATAAGTAATTAATTTAATTCACTTTAAATTAATTAAAGATAGAAGTAATTAATTTAATTCATTTTAAATTAATTATAGATGGTGTGATTATAGATCATTGCTTATATATGAATGGATGATATTGGTTACCTTGAATGGTTTGAAATCTCAACCATGAGATTAGTAATGTTGTGTGATATGGATGCATTGGTTGCATTATGATGATAATATGGATTATCTTTTGATAATGATAGTATGGATTATCTGTTGTGATGATAATGTTGATTATCTATTGTGATTTGTGAATTATCTATCTGTGTGTATATAGATAATTGTATTGAATTGTTTTAAACTCTAAAACAACTTGGCCTTAAAAGACACGCTTTGGATTTCGATGAGACCGGGATCGGGTTTCCAGATTTGGATATCCAAAAACCACATCGATCCAAATTTACGATAGGTCGTGAATCTCAAGTGAAGAGTGAAGACTCGAGGTGTAAGGACTATTCGTCGTTAAAACTCTAAGGGTGATTCCATTACGAGTTTAACGGGGTAGTACTTTCAGATTAGAGATGAAGATTCAGAGTGCAAGGGTTATCGTCATTAACTCTGAGGGTGATTCCAAAATGAGTGTAACGAGATGATGCCTTCGGTTTCGTTCGAACCCGGAACAAACTTGTATGTATTGAATGCTTTCAGAACATCGTCGGGTGGACGATGAGCATTCTAAGATAAATGTGTCCTATAAAGGTAATCGTAGCCTCAAGCCTCATCATCTAGGAATGGCTAAAACAGGGGAGGTGCAGCACGGCTATGTGGGTCATGCCCAAGTAGGATGAGATTTCCCCCTGTCTAGAGGTCTCTTTTTTTTATTCGGCTTAGTGGGCAGTTGGATATGCGCACCAACTGCGGGGTTGTCTTGTTTGGGACTGTCCAGTAAGGGATTGTTCTGGCCTTGTGCTGCAGGGGAGTTAGGGTGGCTCCTCGGTACGGTGATATAGGCCATGTACTGTGACAGGCGGCACTCTAGTAACCCTGCCATTGTATGGAATCCAAAATCCAATAAGTGACAACGGTTTTGATTGTATTACCCACTTTTGTGGCTAGTAGCTGGAATTTAATCATGTAACAATTCGGCTATTTCATATTTACTTGAAAACCCTAGACCTATTATAATATCACTGGATTTCCTATCAAATGTTTTGGTTAGCGTAAGGTAAATTTTTTTCCATGTTTATGTGTGGGAAGTCTTACGTGAAACCTTTTCTTTTCAAAGGTTTTTCAAAGTTAAGCAACCTTAACCTATTACTCACACCAGACCCATGTCTGACCTAGAGTTTATCTTCTGTTTTTCTTAAACTCTTGGGTACTTCAATTTTTACGAGTAGCCAAGGGATTCAGGTTAGCTTGATGAATTGTGGAGGAGCAATGGAGCAGGAGGCTTCTGCGTGCAGATATGTATAGTGTTCCGCTGTGTTTGGTATCTCTGTGTTTTCTCTGAGTTGTATAACTAGACAGGTGTTTATAACTGTCTAGTATGTAATGTATAAGCTGTGTATCTCTGATATATGTTGTATATGATACTATGTAATATTTTATGTTATTAATATAATTTATTCGTTCTGCTGTTTAGATTCTGATGTGTTGTTTTTTCTTTCTTATCTTTCTTTCTCTTTTCTATCCCTTTCTTTCTTATTAATGATGCGTCATTCTGTGGAGATGAATGGCGGGTCATTACAAAACAATTAATCACCATTTACTTAATTAATTTTTAACTTATATTTTGATTTAAACTAATTTTCCCTTGAAATCTTTAGTAACTAAATAATTAAGTAAGTTTATTAAACAAATTAATCTCAGTTATTTTAAAATTAAACTAGCAAATAAAAATAGGTATATATGTATATTCATTCTATTTTATTATTATTAGTTTCAAAACAACCTATATACACTTTAAAAATCTACTTTTTATAAACTCTATATAACATTTTTTTAAATTCCTATATTTACCCAAATCTTATGTATATATACCAGTTTCCTGCATCCATAGATGTTAGCATAATATACAAATATTTCCGAAATAATATCACTATTATTTCTTCAAAACCTTTGTAAACCATTTTCAAACCCAAAGGAATTTAAACTTTTCCCAAAAATTCAAATTTCAAATTCTTCCAATCTATATTCAAACATTACTCTGAAATTTTGTCTCATTTCAATAAAAAATCTCATTTATAATTTACATTTATGAATTCCATATGTATATGAATTTATTTCTTAGCTTTTAGTTATAATTTCGATTCTTTATCCAACTTCCATATAATAATGATAATAATTTATTTGATAATCCATGATAGATTATATTGAAAATTAAAGTTATTGATTTCTTGGTTTGCTGAATATATTTGGGTATATAGAGATATCAAAAATATAAAGATTGGATTTTTGAAGGAAAATAAAAGAGAGAATTTAAAGTAAAATAATTTAGGGAATTGAATAAATAAGGATAAATGAACTTTTAGAACTTAAGTTATATTGTTAAAAATTGAAGAATTTATTTTAAATTCAGGATTTAAAAGGGTTGGAAGAAATAGAGGAGAATTTTGAAATTTAGTATGAAATTAATATTTCAGATTTAAATAAGATTTTAGATCTTAATAAAGGATTGAATATGGAATTCATGGTTTTGAAATAAATTTGGATAAATTGGAAGTATAAATTCAAAATGGGAATTTTTTAAGGAATGGGTGATTTGTTTAAAAATAAATGGTGGTTTATTTTTAAAAGTATGGAAAAGAAATTTACAGTTTTGGGAAGTAAATTAAACCAAAATAAATTGAGAAAGATTTATAAAGGGTTAGACGGGTTATGTTGGAATGGAAGGTGTATTTCTTGAAAAGCTAAGTATATTTTTCAAAAGAGGATTTCTAAGTATAACTTAAGGATTTTAAAATTGTTTAAAAGAATGTTTTAGAGAAATTGATTATTTTAAATTGTTTTAGAATTTTAAAGCAAATATTATTCAAATTAATTATAGTAGTAAGTATTTTAAAGGTTAAATTAGTATTATGTTTTAAAAAGATAATTATTTAATATTTATACTTTATACAAAAGTTTTATTTTAAAATAGTTGTGGCTAAAGTTTACTAGGAAAATTATTATAGAATTTCATAACTATTATTTTAAATAAAGGGTTTTAAGTAGTTTTATTTCAAATGTTTTAAGTGTATATTTTTGGGTAAAGTGATTTAATTATTAAAACTCCAAATTTAATAAGACTGGTTGCTTTTCAGTAGAAATAAAATATTTGGTTGAATTGATTGATTATTTGATAGTTAAGTAACCAACTATTAAATTTGGATCCAAATATAACTTTGGAAATATCTAGGAGGAGTATGGGAATTATATGGTACAGTTACAGTTCGAGGTGTTATACTGTACGTATAAACTCGTTCGCTCTTCTAGGACGTTTATAAGGAAATCCGTCCACTAACAGTTAGGAGGTGATCTCCGATCTTATCTTCGTCTTTGTATTTCCTAAAGAACCGGGGTTGAGTTTACCGAAAAATAGCGAACGTTGTTTCAAAGAGACTGGGATCAGATTTGTGATCCGAAAACCACTTCGATCCAACGAGTACGTTCTCATGATGAAGACAAGAGCTTGGAGTCGAAGATGGAGCATATTGTCGACTCAAAGGGGTACGGATTTGCGGGCCGTTACAAAACCTTTGAAATTAAGGTATCTCGTAAGACCACGCTGCACATAAACACGGTGGGATTTTACCTCACGATAACCAAACCATATTTATGAAAATCCGCTGATATTATAATGTTGTCTAGGGTCGAAATAAATTATGAATCTATCTAGAATGCTTGCATCTCACGTTCCATCATAGTTAGGCAAAACTAAATCCGTACAGTGCTTATTGGAGAATATATTCCATATAATGACAAGGCTATTGAGGTACCACCAGCCACATTACAACTCTAAAAGATGTACCAAGGTCGAAAACCTTTCGACCCCTACAAATCAAGACCGGCCTACCTCTTACTCTATAGTACCGAATATTTCATCACCATGGTTGCTTTTGCAACCTTTTTTGAGAGCTTTCATGCGCAACCAAATCCATAAATGTATATATATCTAGAACGAATGATGACAATACCCTAATAGGTGCAACATATATAGCCCTCAAGCATATCCCAATTTTAATCATTCCCGGTTGTTGAGGCTTGAGGCTACGCTTTATCCTTTTAGATAGCATTACGACTTGGAATGCTAATACTACCTTTTAAGCAACAATTCAGCGCCAGCATTCGTCCATACAAGTTGTTCTGGGTAAGAACAAACTGAAAGCGCCACTTCTACTACATCTATTTTGAAATCACCATCAGGATTATTAGCAAGTAGCCCTTACACTTCAAAGATCTTCTTCTTCAATTCCATCATTTCAGATATTTCTAATTCAAACGCTTGAGTTGGTTCGAAGTGGTTTTCGGATAATTCACACTTATCTAATCCCGATCTTCTCGAAACAGCATTCGATAGTTTTTGCTGGACTCAATTTCGGTTCTTTTGAAAATAAACAGACAATGCTTAAGAGCGAGGATCACCCCCTAAGCATTAAGTAGACGAATCTCCTTATTATTTGTCCTAGAAGAACACATAAGTTTATATGTACAATATAGCATCCTCAAGGTTAACTATACCATATAATTATCGTATTTTCTCCTTGATATTCCAAAGTTAAAAATTAGTCCAGCTTTGATACTCGATTGTTTAACTATCAAATAAACAAAAATCAATCACATTTTTTATTTCACACGGAAACCATTAAGCCTCATTTAATTAATCCTTTATTAATTAAACCATCTTGAATTATTTTTCAAAATATTATATAATTAACTCATCGGTATAACTATATTCCCGAACCCTTTTAGAGGATTTCCTATTTCAAATCCATATGTCTTTGAAAACAAGGTTTATTATGAATCTCAAACAGCTAATCCTTTGGTGTTGAGTAGGGAAATGCTTCCTTACCACCAAAATTAAGGACTGCTTATTTATTTGATTCATAACTTGATTAATATAATTGATCAAATCAACACTTTATAAACTCAATATTTTATTTCCAAAATCCAAGATCTCTTTTCCAAAATGTAACTCTTTTACATAGTTCTTTTTACTAAGTAGACTCTTTTCATGAAACAAACTTATAGCTTTAAAATGCTTTTATAAAACAATATTATTATTTAAATCAAATTCTTAAGTTAATTAAATTAACTCAATCATTATAAGTAAATTAATTAATTAGTTAACTCAAAACACCATCATTAGGTTTATTAATCAACTTAAAACACTGTTTAATAAAATGGTTAATTAATTTTAAACCTCGTTATTAAATAACTAATCAACTTAAATACCCCTTTATAAATAATTAATAAACTTTAAAATTTATTAATAAAAATATTTAGTTAACTTAAATACTTTTATTTAAATAATTAATCAACTTATAAACCTTACTAATTAAAAGATTAATTAACTTAGGCAAACATTAGGTTAAAAGGATAATTAGCTTAATAATTATTAACTAAAATAATAATTAACTTCAAAATTATTAATTAAAATAACTTTAAACATTTTTAATTAAATAATAATTACTTGAAACCCTTTTAATTTAAAATAACTTTAAACATTATTAATTTAAATTAACTTTAAACATCATTACTAAAATTAACAACTAAACATTACTAATAAATTCAACAATTTACTATAAATTCTTATAAAATAAATTGGTTTTAATTTAAAACTTGTCCAATTTGGGAAGAAACTTAGCAAATATCAATGGTACTTCAAGCTACCATTATACTCAAATCGACGTTTAAGTCACAACCTAGATATTTACATAAATACGGATATATAAATGAAACCCATACAATCAACAGTCGATCAATATAATTTAACTGGCATATATATACATTTCCAAATCAACATGATAGGAGAACATGATCTATTCTACTAAATAGATGTCATCAATAATCTATTCAATTATAGTAAAATGGTGATTTATTCTAGTAAACAAATTTTAATGTTTTATATAATTCATTTATATTTGTTTGGTTACCTAATGATACATACAAGAAATTCCCTTGTGTTCAAACTTTTCTTTCCTAAAGAAAGTAGTATTTTAGACAAAACGATTCTTGGGAAATAAGTATAAGAATTTACATCTCCTTTAAAATAATTAACAACAAGCTGAACCCTTTATTAAATCTTAAATAAAATCTTAGCTTGACTTAATTACTAATTAATAAATAACTAAACATTTAATAAATAATTCAACCTTTAATAAATAATTTATTTATAATTTAAAAACCCTTAATTGATAATTAAAAATAATTAAATACTTACTTAATAATAATTAATCCTTTACTTTATTGATAACTAATCTAAGATTAGTTCTATACTTCACTAGTAATTAATTAAAAATTTATCTTATTTAGTTAATCATTAATTAAAAATTAGACTTACTTTAAAAGATAATTAATTAATCACTAATGTTGACTTAATTATTATAAATAAATCTTACTTCATACTTAGTTCTTATCAATTACCTAAAAATTAATTAATTAATAGTTACTTAATAAAAACTTAATTAACTTTCTTAATACTTATTATTAAATTTAGAAAACATTTCTAAAATATACTTAAATATAAAATCTCTATATTACAAAAAGTTGATCTTTTACTAAAACTGCAATTATAGCGACTATCGTTATGAATACCATAACTTGAAATTTCTTTTTCTAAGTTTTTCTTTGAAATTTAACTCTTGAAAAAACTATACTTACTTGATAAACATAAAGTATGTTCTTGGAAAACTAGAAACAAATTTTTTAACTTGAAATGATCTAATGTTTTAAAGCTAATAAACATAGTTTTTACACATGGATTCCATGTCGCTTAAACAAGTAAAAATGCTAACTTTCTTAACATACAATCATATATTAATGACCATAACATAAAAAATCATATATCACAATAACCAACATAAGCAAAGATCTCAACTTTATATCATTCACATCACTTTTAGATTCCACTTTCAAGTCTAAGTCAAATTATCATGCAAGCACATACGTAATCACATCCAAGCAACATAACTAGCCAATACATAAGCAATTTCACATAGAATTACCAATCATAACATAAAGGCACAATTTTTTTCAAAATAAACTAGTTTATACTCACCAAAGTTATTAAAGCAAAAAAATATTTCCTAGAACTTGAAAAGAGCCTAGATCTTAGCTTTCTTTTTGTAAAAACTTGCTTTTGACCAAGGCAGGAGGGAGTTAGGCTTGGCTTAGGATGGCTATTGCTCGACCAAACGTGATGGAGGTGTATGTGAGCTTGTTTTAGGAAGAGGAAGAAGAAAGAAGTGATTTTTAAGTGTTTTTAAGAAGTAAAAGAGAGAAGGAAGTGAATTTTAAAACTTAGATAATATTTGGAAGCCATTACAAGGATTTGAAGCTTTAAAGAAGAAGATGAAATTTTTTGAAAAGTTTAAAATGAAATGAGAATGGAGAGAAAGAAATTGAAATTTGGTTTTTATGGAAAATGAATTAAGAGAAATACCTAAATTCCATTAGGTACATAACCTCCACTCTTTTTATGCCACATCATCCATCTTTCCTCCTTCCATGCCTTCTCATGCACATTACCCCTTTACACTTTTCCACCATCTCACACATCTTAGTACTAAGCATTGAAAAACATAGTGGTTAATAAAGTATTTCTATGTACTTAGGTTTTTTTTTACACTTTTCATGTCACATCTTATTCTTATTTCAATTTTAAATAAACTTTTATTTAAATACTTATTAATATCATATTATTCCAAATAAAAGTCTTTTAACATTTATACATCTATGTGTATATATATACTACAATGTTAACAACATCTTGCAACAACTTTTAAACCATGAAAAATCAAGATTTTGGAAAAATCATTCCGATCACATTTTCTATTTCCCTTTGAACTAATTATTTTTGTAAACAAAATTGTAAAACAACTTTTCCATCATTTGTTATTAATTAAAAGTGGGTTATTAATTCATTAAAAACCATTAATTTAATAATTAAAATGAATGTTCACACATCAAAGCGATAAATTTCTAGGTTGTTACAAATAGTAAATACAACGTGTTGCAATCATAAGCGATTCATCCCAATAAAATAAATATACCATTTTGAATATTCCTAGTTAAAATGTATTGAGATTAGATATTGGTACGTCTATTAAGACTACATAATGCTCTCCAAATATTGGGCAATGTATTACTTATGGCTACTAAAGGCATCAAGAGGTTACATACTGATATTTGTTGGATAACTATGAAATGACCCACTCGATAGTTTCATGTCGATTAATATAACTAAAATTAAATAAAAAATATTAATATGATAATATTACACGATTCTCTCGACTTAAGAATGTCATCGAGCTTCAATGTGGAAACTCCGCTTTGATTATAGTCAAGTCATGGCATGATGTCCGTCGAATGATTATAGTTGGGTCAAGTGGAAGCATTGAAAGCGAGATACTATTCAATGGAGAAATCCTCTTCTCAGTTATATGAGATTAGTATCACGGTCAATTGTAGTCAACTCAAAGTCAAAGTCTTTAGCCATAGAAGTTCGGTTAATAATAATTGTTATTATTGAACAAGGCTTTGTATTTGGACTATAAAGTTGAACACTATAAGAAAAATTAGTTTCAATAGCAAAGCATAATAGCATTTTAAGCAAACTTGCAGTTATTTATTGTATTAAACGTAAAGATGAAAATGCTATTCATCGAATGAAATATTAGGTGGGATTTTGTTGTCACGTTGTCACCTTGCATTTCACTTCATTTCTTTTTTACTTCTCAATTTTCATGCAATCTTTCCACCAATTCCAGTTTTATACCCTTTCAATAATCCTCTCAAATTACAAGATCGTGAGAACTAGTCCTCTTATTTCGTTCAATAATCTCCGCCTCTTGATTCAATTACCCAAATTATGGTTTTGGCTATCGTGTAAGAGAGAGGAGGTAGAATTATAAAGTATAAGATATCTCGGCATTGCATTATAACATCTGTAATGTGTATGTAAGGGCTTGGGCCAAATATCACAGCCCAATATCATATTTCTGAGTATTTGTAACAGTATAAAAGAAAAAAGAAGTATTAGAGTTCTGTATCAATCAAATAATAAAACAGAAACATTTTTTTCCTTATCTCTCTGATTCAAGATTTCTTATATGGTATCAGAGCTGTAAACTGTCTTACGACAAGGAGTTAGAGATCACCAGCAAATTTAATCAGAGAACATCAATCTGCCTCATTATCGAACCATCCAGAGGTGGTGTCAGAACAGTCTCATCATCCACCACCCTGTTGCTCTCAGTTATAGGCATTCTCATCATTTGAGAGTGTAGTATCATCTCCTTCTTGGTTTCTCTAATCAAGAACCTTCAAAAGCAGTGCCACGCTAAGAATCTTGCTTCAAGATTCACAAGCTCGGCTACACCGCTACAGTCCAGACATCAAGAATCTCAACATCACTTCCAATTGCTCCACCATGGCAGGAAATGATGAAGTCTCATCAGCCGCATCTAGTGGAATCAAGAATCAGGAAGGGTCAAGACCAGATAATCAAGAAACTCAAACTATTGAAACAAATTTCCGCAATATCATCAAAACAAAGAATAATTTAGTGACCACTGCACTTGATGAGAATAATTTCATATTATGGAAATATCAAGTTGAAACCAGCATTAGAGGCTATGGTTTGGAAGATTACCTGTATGGAACTATGGAAATTCCAGCAAGGATGATTACTAACAGCAAAAGGGACAGAGTAAACAAGAAAGAATTCATCAATTATCAGAGACAAGACAGTCTATTAGCAGCATGGATAATATCATCAGTCGGTCCATCTCTTCTCAATCAACTTGTTGGTTGCAAGACATCATTTGAGATATGGACTGCAATACAACAAATATTCAGCACTCAATCAGCAGTAAGAATCATGTACTACAAGAGACAATTGCAAAACTTAAGGAAAGATAATATGACAATGCAGGAATATCTGACAAAGAAAAAATCATATTGTGATCATCTTGATACTGCAAGACACAAAGTGTCAGAAACAGAACGTATTCTCTGTATATTGAATGGTCTGGATACTGAATATGAATCAGTTGTTGCAATTATCTCATCACAACAGAATCTACCCAGTTTATAATATGTGCACTCAGTTCTGTTATCACATGAAGGAAAGGTAGAACAGAGAAAGGAGAAAGAACTGTCAATCAACTATGCAGCCAGTTCAAAGAATAAGGTACATGATCAAAATATCAGACAAAACTCATATAATCAGAGAGGTGGTGGCAGTCAGAGAGGAAGAGGAAGAAATAATAAATGGAATAATAATAGAGCAAAGTGTCAAATCTATGAAATCCTGGTCACACAGCAAGACAATGCTATTTCAGACTCAACACTGAATACTATCCAAGTCATCAAAGAATTGGTGAATCAATTGCAAATATGGCAAACATCAGTCAGAAATCAAACAGTCATTCAGAAGATGCAAGAATGCAATAGTCAAATTCAAAAAGACTCACCAAAACAGAGGACATAACAAATGAGGATTGTTATCCAAACTCAGGTGCAACCAACCACCTCACAAGTAATCTTCAAAATCTCAATCTTGGCAGCAAAGAATACACAGGTATGCATTCTATACATATGGGTAATGGTGAAGTTATAAACATCACACATGTTGGAACTAGCAGTTTCAAAGGTAAAAGATACCTTTACCTTAATAATCTATTAAGAGTTCCCAAAATCAAGAAAAACTAATGAGTGTATCTCAGTTTCCTAATGACGACCATGTGTATTTTGAGTTTCATCCAAAATTTTGTGTTGTTAAAGACTTACTGAATCAAGAAACATTACTACAGGGTGAACTGGACAAAGGTCTATACAAGTTCAACTTTGGAAATGGTGGAAATGGAAAAAATAGAAATAAGTGGTGCAATAGTTCTGTGTCAAATATTAGGAAAGACAAAGAAACTTTTGATTTGTGGCATTGTAAACTTGGGCATCCTAGTGTAAATGTTGTAAAACAAGTACTTAGTAATAATAATACTACTTTTGATGTATCTACAACATATATATGTACCTACTGTCAATTAGGAAAAAGCCACAAACTACCATTTACATATTTCAATACAACAGTCAGTTAACCGCTTGAACTGGTGGCCACAGATCTATGGGGACCTGCACCAGTAAGTTCTGACTATGGGTACAGGTATTACATATCTTTTGTTGATGCATATTCTAGATATACATGGATATATTTTTTGAAGTCAAAAGCAGATACAAGCAAGACTGTTGTACAGTTTATAACACAAGTAGAAAAACAA
The DNA here is from genome assembly GCA_030765085.1 of Allium cepa. Classification (NCBI taxonomy): domain Eukaryota; kingdom Viridiplantae; phylum Streptophyta; class Magnoliopsida; order Asparagales; family Amaryllidaceae; genus Allium; species Allium cepa. Next base: position 381,033,180 of record CM060929.1, on the reverse strand, counting down.
ACAAACAATGAGCTCAAAATAATACAGACTGATGGAGGCAGTGAATTTAAACCACTGAAGGAATACTTTCAACAAAGGGGAATTGTTCAAAGAACAACCTTCCCACATACTTCAGAACAGAATGGGCTTGTTGAAAGAAAATACAGACGCATAGTAGAGACAGGGCTGACAATGCTAACTCAAGCATCTATGCCAATAGAATTCTAACCATATGCTTTAACACTGCAGTATATTTGATTAACAGGCTACCTACCAAAGTGCTCAAACATCTAAATCCCACTGAAGTATTATTTAGGGTTAAACCAGACTATCAAAGTCTGAAGACATTTGGATGCTTATGCTTCCCATGCCTTAGACCATATAATAGTCATAAACTAAGTCTAAGATCCACCCCCTGTACATTTCTTGGTTATGGAAATAATTAAAAGGGATATAGATGCTTGATTACTGATGGTAGGATATTTGTTTCAAGACATGTAGTGTTTAATGAAGGAATACTTCCTTTTGCAGATAAAAACATCGGAACCACAAAGAAAGTATATGATAAAGGCAGTGCATCACTACCATCAATACCTATTGTACCTGACCAGACTATCAGTGCTACTGAAGGAGGCATGCAGAGAAACAGTGAATCATAACTCACTGTATCCAGAGAAAACACTGGATCAGGTTATGATCTTGAAAGGATCTCCAGCCCTCCTTCTAGTAACACAATTTTGAACAATGATATAGAATCAGTGGAAGAGAAATCTCCCTCCAGGTCTCAACATATAGATGATAACGTCAGTACACATGAGCCTCAACCTGCAAGAATAGGACATCATATGACAACAAGGTCCAAAAGTGATATATAAGCCAAAAGCATACAATGTTCAACTAAATCAGATAGAGCCAATCAACTATAAAGATGCTATTACAAATATCATCTGGAAGCAAGCAATGGATGAAGAATATAAAGTACTTATCAAAAACAAAACTTGAAGTCTCACAACCAGAACTAAAGACAACAATGTAGTTGGCTGTATATGGACATACAAGATCAAAAGAAATCTTGATGGAAGCATTAACAAGTATAAAGCAAGACTTGTGGCTAAAGGTTATAATCAGCAATATGGATTTGACTTTTATGAGACATTTTCTCCTGTAGCTAAGGCAACAATAATAAGAATCAAATTGACCATTGCTCTATATAAGAAATGGAGAACCAAGCAACTAGACGTAAATAATGCATTCCTCAATGGAGACCTAAAAGAGGTTGTACTTATGGAACAACCAGAAGGATATGAAAGGGGAATAACAACGTACTTGTATGTAAGCTACATAAAGCCATCTACGGTCTAAAACAGGATCCACGTGTATGGAATGAAAAACTCAAGATAACACTGATGAAGCAAGACTTCATACCAACAAAATCAGATAATTCCCTCTATGTACAATGCATAAATGACAGTATCACATATATACTGATATATGTTGATGACATTATCATCATAGGAAGTAGCAGCAAAATCATAGATCAGACAATAAAATATTTAGACCAAACATTCTCTATCAAGGATCTGGGTGATTTATGGTATTTTTTAGGTATAGAAGTCATACAGAGATCTAGTACAGAACTATTCCTATGCTAGAAAAAATACATTCTTGACATTCTAAAACGAGAAAACATGGATAATGCCAAATCATTGCCTACTCCTATGACCAACAATCTTCGACTCTCAAAAGACAGAGGTGACGCAGTTGAAAATGAAAAGCAATACAAAAGCATCGTAGGAGCATTACAATATATTACAATAACCAGACCTGATATATGCTACAGTGTGAACAAAGTATGTCAATATATGCACAAACCTCTCAGTGAACACTGGAAAGCAGTTAAACGAGTTTTGAGATACCTGAAGGGAACTCTAAATCATGGTCTAATTTTCAACAGCACAAAACAACTAAGGATACAGGCTTATCAGATGCAGACTGGGCTTCCGACCCCGATGATCGAAGATCGACATCAGGGTACTGCGTTTACCTGGTAGACACCCAATCTCATGGAGCTCGAAGAAGCAAGCCATTGTCTCACGATTTAGCACAGAATCTGAGTACAGATCTATAGCAAGCACTGCAGCAGAGATCACATGGATAGAGTCACTACTGCAAGAGATCAAGATCGATCTCAATAGCACACCAATTATTTGGTGCGACAACCTCGGTTCTGTTTCACTCACAGCAAACCCTATTTTACATTCACGAACGAAGCACATCGAGATCGACCTTTACTTCGTTTGTGAGAAGGTTATAAGAAAGAGACTGAAAGTCAACCATATTCCAGCCTTCTACCAAAGAGCAGACATTCTCACAAAGCCATTATCGGCAGCAAATTTCACTAGATTAAAAGAGGAGCTCAGAGTTAGAAGTGGCGGCGCAGAGAGAGACGAGGAAGGAAACTCGAGATCTAATTGAAGGGACGAATTATGAAGTATAAGATATTTTAGCATTGCATTATAACATCTGTAATGTTTATATAAGGGCTTGGGCTAAATATAACTGGCCAGTATCATATTTCTGAGTATCTGTAATAGTATAAAAGAAAACAAAAGTATTACAGTTCTGTATCAATCAAATAATAAAACAGAAACATTTTTTTTCTTATATCTCTGATTCAAGATTTCTTATAGGCAGGAGTAGACCAATATTATTCTCTAATCGCGGGTAGCTGGTTATTAGCAAAATCACTAATTTTTGTGAGTTAAATGGTAGTTACTATTCAGTCAGTTGCATGGTCGTTTTCTTTCTATGGCTAGATTGCACGGCTCGGAGGCAACTGGAACTTGTTAAGTTTGGGTTTTGATTTTTTTAAGATGTTATTCTCGTCGAATCTCAATAATATCTAGATGCAGATAATTTTTTTGTTTATTTTTACATACTGCATTTTTGCAAGTGTTGTTATTTTGAGGCATCAAATTCAACTAGCTCAATACATAGACCCGGTCATGTAATATGTACTTATAAATCCTTCTTACTTTTGATTTAAATAGTTAATGTGACTAAATAGTGGATAATAATTTAGTCTACTTAGCCGTAGTGTAGAAGCAAAAGAAATGTTGATCAAAATATATTATATGTTATTTGATTCGTTTGATTTGTTGAGATGGAAACTCAAAATTGCAGTGATGTGTTCATAGGAAGTGTTGAATTTAGGTCTTCCAATGTCAAATAGCCAGTAAAGTGTGCACAAGTGAGAAGTGTTGAATTTGGGTGTTTCAATATCGATAGTCCAAAAAGAGGAGGAATAGGAAAGTTAGTGCCTTCGAGCATTAAGATCAGTGTGCATAATAGAAGACAAATAGTAGAGTTCTTGTTTATTGCGTGAGCTACTATTAATTTTTGTTCATGCCATTATGTTTTTAGTCTTTTGTAGCCAAATTGCTAAAGTTAGAAATGCATAGATGTATTAATTCGGTCAAACAAATTTCATGTGTTGAATACTATATATTTAAGCATTGAGTTGGCTGGTAAACTATGGAAATGGTTTTAGCTGTTAATGGTTAAGAAATTTGATATTTTTCTAACTTTTACTTGATGTTTCACTTTCATGAATGTTATAAATCTTACAGGTCAGCTTCATGTAATGTTAACGATAGAGGATACAGTAATATAATTACAAAAGGAAAATTCTTGGAAATAAATAGAATACCACGATGTACAATAAGTTGGAATATACTTGTAGTTATTCAAATATTGCCCATGGACTTGTAGGTGTGGTTCTTTCTATTTTTACACCTTTTTTAGTATGCTATAACATATTGGGAAACAGTTTCATTGTTTGCAAGATTATATAACACGCATGCTAAAATTAATTTTTTGAAATTAGCATTGTAGCAATTTCCAATCAATATATCATTTTATTAAGCATGGCATTAATGACATAAGAGTAACACACTACATAAAACTATTTTAAACATACTAAAGATACTGCATAGTTTAAGTTTGATTGTCCTTGTTTCCTTTATATCAAACTCATTATAGGTAAGGTTCAACATAAGTAAACTCATTATAGGTAAGGTTCAGCATAAGTTTAGCATGGATGCTTGGAAAAGTAAACCTTAATAATGGTATTAATAAGGTACAAAGAGGAATGATATACCCTTCGAGGTGCGTTTGTATGTTGTTCGTTTTTCTTTTTTCCTTTGTTTTATCAATTAATGTTATAATTCAATAATGCGTATGGACGATCTAGATTATTGTAACTCAAAATATAATAAAATTGTTAAACCCCTTACTTCACAACAGAAGACCGGCTATATATATATAAATGCAGCCTATGCAGAAGCTATATTTACGTTCATAAGGCCAATGTTTATATAAAAAGTATGATCTTCTACTTAACACAAACAAACTACCATTTAGTTCAAGATGCCAATATTTATACACCTATTCAACCTCTTCTTTTAATTTTCATGTCAGTCAGCTATGATTTATTGTTAACATATAATTAAATTTCATTTGTTTAGATATCATTGCCTAACTAGCCCAATGAATTGATCAAAAAAATATTTTCTATTATGGATGTATGTTAGTTGGATACCTATGTGCATGTATAGTGCAACAATATTTATATATACCTCTCCTTCAAAAATTCTATCTTATAAATGCAGTTTATTACCCTTAGTCAAACGTTTGTGTATATTATGCCCTAAAAAATTATTGCGTAGGTTTCAAATATTATGTACATAATAATTTATAGTTTCATATGCTTAATAGATCATTAATATTTTTTGAAACTACTATGTTGGAAATCCATTACTCATAAACTGTCAATTAGCCTTTTTTTTATTTTCTAGTTTTTATTCTTTTTCTTTATCTAAACTGCCATGTGTATATGTGTGTGCAGAGCCGGCCCAAAGGCCAAGCAACCTAGACATATGTCTAGGGCAGCAAAAGACCTGGGGCAACAGAAAAAAAATATCGCTCTCCCTCTCATGATTCACGACGAAAGAAAGACGCCCTCCCTCTCAGTCTCATCTCACACGCATGCAATCGGCGACGGCGATCGACGATCAGGTAGCCTCCTCATTCAATCAGATAATTTCATTCCCTGATTTCCATAGCCCTAATTTTTTTAATTTGAATTAGTTTTGATATTGAAATTAGTTTGTTAGTTCAATTTCCATCTCGACTGATGTGGCTAGAATTAGGTGATGAGATAGGAAAATAAGAATTAAGAGTATGATTGTATGAATATGAATCATATGATTAGATGCTGACAATAAAGAACAGCAGTTGTATATGCAGTTTTGATATGTATTGCTGCAATTGTTGTAAGGCAGTGGGTCAGGAGGAAGTAATATGGTAGGGTCGTTATGGCCAGGGAGGAAATTGAAGCAGTTAAGCTGTAGATGCTATGTTGGTTCAGAAGTTGGGTGGAACAGTGAAGGAGTGTGATTTGGTTGAAGTATTGTCTATTTGTGGTGATGTGTGAAGTTTGTAGAATTTTGGTGGTGGTCTAGTTTTGAAACTGAGGTGATGTGGAGTATGAAAATGAAGATGTGGTTTTGAAACTGAGGTGATGGCCGAAGTAGAGGTTGGTGATGAAATAAACGTGGGACTGTTACCTTTGGGAATCATTGTTTGGAAAGCATGATTTTTTTTATTGTTATATTTCTAGTTTTAAAAACATTTTGTGCTATGTCCACAATTTGATATTAGAAGCATGCTTGCATTTCTTTTTCTTTTTCAAAAATGCATGTTGATTCATATAACTTATGCTATGTTGTTTGTCTGACTTACTGATTTGTATCATGAATTTCAATGCAACTCATGCTATGTTGTGTCTCCATTGACTTCTTTTTGTTAGAAGGCATAACTTTTGCTGAAGGAGAAAGAGTGAAGTTGCTAGATTTGATCTTTGAAGACCATAAATGCAAGGGTTTTAATAATTTTAAATTAACAGTTTATTATTCATTGAAAAATCAACAAATTCTTTCATCGTCGTTAATTTAATTCTCTACGTTTTAAAGATTATTTCCTTTATTTAATAAATATATGTTGATGACATAATTAATTAAATTTTGATTGACAGAAATTGTGGTTGATTAAATGAAATGTGCTAACTTTTGAATGAATAAGAAATCATTAAAAGCTAGTTTTATTGTTGCTAGTATTTATACATTGAAAATATTATTGTGAATTTAAATTTGAGACAGAAATCGAAAATAAAATTCCGGATTTCAAAATAGGAAGAAAAAGCAACGCAAATATGACGAAGCAAAATCGTTAGCTGGTTCTATTTCTAATTTATTTGAAGCAAAGAATAAAAGAACTCAAACTTCAAATTCAAGTCTAGTTGGAGAATTAACATTGACAAACGAGAACAATGATTTTAATATTGATATCCACGAAGACAATGAGCTTATAAATGAAATTGTCGAAGTAGAGATTGAAGATCAACATATGGAGGATGCGAATGATGTAGATGTTATTGCTATTGATGAAGGTGTTGATGATGTAGTTACACTTGATCTTGAGAAGGATGTTGATATCAACTATGATCCAGGTTTATGGGGAAAAATTACCGATGCAAAAAGAATTATGTTAATTCAACATGGTCCCTTTAAGATTTTGAAAGAAAATGATGCATTTCCAAGAAATAAAGTTAATGGCAGACACTTTACTTCTAAACATTATATTGGTGGTTATCCGCGTGTTGAAGAGCATGAACGGAAGTGGCTTGTGTATTCAAATGAACACGATAAAGTTTATTGTTTCTGTTGCAAATTATTTAAGAGTACACAATTCACATCGAAACTAGCCGATGAAGGAATTAATGATTGGAAAAATTTATCTACTAAGCTAAGAGAGCATGAAAGTAAGCCATTGCACAATGTCAATGTTATCTAATGGGTCGATTTGCTTAGAGGACTTCAATAGAAAGCGACACTTGATAAAGCTATGGAAGCTCAAATTGATCAAGAGAAGCAACATTGGAAAAAAGTACTTGTGCGGATAATTGGTGTTGTCAAAACACTTTCCAAGAATAATTTACCATTCCGTGGATCAAATGAGAAGATTTATGAGAAGAATAATGGACTTTTTTGTCAACTTATTGAATTCATAGCTGAGTTTGATCCAATTATGGAAGAACATCTTAGGCGGGTGAAAAATAATGAAATTAATAATCATTATCTTAGTCATAAAATTCAAAATGAATTAATAAGTTTATTGGCTAACAAGATCAAAGTGACAATGCTTATGAAAATAAAGAAAGCAAAGTACTTCTCTGTTATCCTTGATTGTACTCCAGATTTGAGCCATAAGGAGCAAATGTCCATTGTCATTAGATGTGTGAATGTTGACGATGTAAACGATATTAAAGTAGAAGAATATTTTCTTGGTTTCATAATGGTTGATGATACATCTGGGTTTGGTCTTTTTATGGAACTTTAAAATATTTTGGTTGATCTCAAACTTGATATTAATGATCTGAGAGGTCAAGGATACGATAATGGTTCAAACATGAAAGCTATAATTTTGAATTACAATTTATCTTATTCTTGATAAAGACTATTGATCATATTATTATACATTCGAAATCTTATGTAGGTAAACATCAAGGTGTATAAAAAAGACTACTTGATATAAATCCTAGAGCTTTTTACATCTCATGCGGGTGCCATAGTCTCAATCTTGCTCTATGTGATATGGCAAAATCGTGTATGAAAGCTAGGAATTTTTTTGCATATGTGAAATTTTTTTATACATTGTTTTCTGGTTCAGTTCAACGATGGGAAATACTTCGAAGCTATGTGAAGGGTTTAACTCCCAAACCATTATCAGCAACACGTTGGGAAAGCCATATTGAAAGTGTTAAAGCAATAAGAACTCAAACTTCTGAGCTAAGGGATGTTTTAATTGATATTGCAAATAATTCAAAAGATGATGCCGTGATGATGGAGGCCAAAGGATTGTGTCAAAATACATTAGAAAATTTTGAGTTCTTAATTAGTTTGTGTATTTGGTACACAATATTAGAAAATATAAATCAAGTAAGTAAAATACTTCAATGAGAGGAAATTTATATTGAAGATGCAATTAAAAAAATTGAAGGGCTTGTAGAATTTTTTGAAGAATTTAGAGAAGAAGGATTTGAAATCATGATAAAGGAGGCAAAAGAAATTGCAGATGAAGTTGGCATTGATCCAAAGTTTCTTGAAAAGAGGGTCATACGAAGAAAAATGCAATTTGATGAAGATATCGTTGAGAATGACAATAGACAATCTCCTGAAGAAAATTTTAGAGTTACTTATTTTCTTCTCATAATAGATCAAGCTTTGACTTCACTTAAAGATCGATTTGAGCAATTCAAACTTTATGAAGAAACTTTTGGCTTTTTGTTAAACTCAAAATTTAGGAATATCGATGACAAAGATTTGAAGCAACGTTGTGTGAAATTAGAAGGATTTTTGGGACACAATGAAGAACAAGATCTTTGTGGTAAAGAATTATTTTTTGAGCTTCGAGAATTAAAAAATATTCTACCATCGGGGACTAGATCAATTGATATTCTTAATTTCTTGAGGTCTTACCATGATGTTAGTGGATTTTTAAATGCTTGGGTTGCTTATCGAATTCTGTTAACTATCCCGGTCACAGTTGCTTCTGCGGAAAGAAGTTTTTCAAAATTGAAGTTGATAAAAACATATCTTCGAACCACTATGTCACAAGAGAGATTAAGTGGATTAGCTATTATTTCAATTGAAAATGTGTATTTGGATACACTCAATTATGAAGAGATAATAGACGAGTTTGCTTCGAAGAATGCACGAAGAAGTTGCTTCCGTTAGTGCACGTTAATTTTTATGATATCATGTCGGATTTCAATTTATTTTGAGATGTAATTGAAATGACTACTTGAACAATATTTTGTAATCAATGAACAATATTTTCTGATTAATGTTAAATTTTGTTATTAAAAGTGTATTTGATTTTTTGCATATAATTTATGTAATGGGGTAACAAAACGCAAGAATAAAAAATATTTCGTCTAGGGCATTAGTTACCCTTGGGCCGGCCCTGTGTGTGTGTTGTGTATTGTATTGTTGAAAATGGCTAGTTATGCATTTGTTTGCTATTGTTTAACTGAGTATTTCTCTCTCTCTATAGTTGGGTGATAGATGTGAAGTCGAACCTGGAGCGAAAAGAGGGGTTGTCAAGTTTGTTGGTAAAGCCGATACTGTAGCTCTTGGATTTTGGGTGGGAGTAAACTTAGACAATCCTTTATGGAAAAATGATGGCATGTAATTTGTTTTGCAACCATTTATTTTGTTGATGGACTTATTATATTTATGGCTTTAGTAGATACATTCTTATAAAATTTGATGTTCAGTGCAAAAAGTACTTAACTATCTTTTATATGAAAGAAAACTCAATTTAGTTTTGGAAACCACTTGCATTAAAATGAAATGACCAACACTCATATGGAATATTATGTTGTCGATCCAACTAAAGTGTGGCCTATCTTCTCTTAATGATAGTGTAAATGCTAGGTTTCTCTTTAAGGTGCAATTAAATCTGTCCTAAGAGGTCACCCATTACCCATAATGATTATGCTATTGCTCATGCAAGTGTTATTGCGAAATTCATATTGGTACCAGTTGCTGCAAGGGAGATTAATTGCACATTTGTGCTCACATATGTTTTCTTTCCTTCTTTGGAAACAGCTGGGCATTCTTTTGTGCTGGTTTGAAGGTAGACTTTACAAGAAAAATGGCTTTTAACTACTCTAAATATCAACATTTAATGTAAAATGCTATTTTAACATTGTATTTCCTTTATAAAACATAAAATTAATAAACAAAGCCACTGCAGAATAATAAAAGTCAAGAGCGGAGTCCAAATATTTTTGGGACTGCCAAATCCCTTATTTTCCCTTACTGCCACTACAGCACCATAGCCACCATATGAAACACAATCCTTTTACAATAAATGAGCAGTATAAAAAAATTAATTTGATTTTTTTTACAATGCTGATTTTGTTTTACTATGCAATAGGAGTTGGTGGTTATTCATACTTATGTAAGCCACTATTATGGTTTGGAATGACATCTGATCCCTACCAATTGAAATGAATTTAAACCTTTTTGTAATCCAAAACCAATAGCGCAGGATGATTTGTATGCAACACTATTGATGATTTTTTTCGCAATAGTTGCGGTAACCATTAACATGAAACTCTCAAAGAAAGACAAATTTTCTTTTAAATCTACTTGGAATTTTTTAAAGGGATTTGAAACTGAAATGGATTGGCATTCTGTCATTTGGAATAGAGCTAACTACCCAAAAATGGCACATTGTGCGTACTTTTCTCTACTGAACAGACTGCCAACCAGAGATAGATGTAACATATGGTTTAAAAACAATGAGTTAAAGTGTCTCCTTTGCAAGAATGATAATGAAACAGTAGAACACTTATTTTTTGATTGCGATTTTTTAAGACATATGTGACATATTGCCAAAAGCAAGCTCAAATTTAGCAAAAATATTCCAATTCAAAGCATCAAAGAATGTATTCATCACATCCAAAAAACCTCAAAACCAAATCAAAAAAATTCAATGATGCTAGCATCATGCTAACTACTGCCATATACTTTATATGTAAAGAAAGGAATGCTAGACTGCATACAAAAAAGGAAACAGATATCATCCAAATCTGGAAATGCATTGAATCCAACTTTCAAATTTTAATTCATAAAGATTGCAGAAAAGGAAATCGATCTCACCAACTATTCTCAGATAATAATGATCAAGAAGATCTCGAAACAAGAGTAGAATCATACTTACAGAATAGGAAACTCAATAATGTTATTTTCCATGGCAACTATCCCCAGACTATCAATCGGAGGACTTTATATTTGGGGAAGAACACTATCAACGTCAATCTTCATTTATTGATGGCGGCTATTTTAGATCCAATACCAGAGGATGCCTCTACAAGAGAAGTAAACATGACTTAAATAAAAATATTACTAATAATAATATTCAGAATAGAATTTCTAATTTTTGCTCACCTGATATTGGCAGGAACTACCGCTCAGCAAACAAAAGTTAAAACTGAAGTTTCCCTTGATTCAAGACAAATCAAAGCAGTTAGATCTTAATTTGCAAAGGATCGGTAATTTTCACTACATCAGTAAACTGAATGGCAAAGTTTATCACATATCTGAGTGGGAAAAGGGTGAAAGCAGCAAATTTTCTAGCAAAGTGGAATGTGAGACAGCTAAAGTTGTTAAAAACAGCAAGCTTTATTGCAAATCTGACCTCCAGATTGAACCGGAAGCTCAAAGCAACTCTATAGCAGCGTACTTCACTACAATTTTAACCACCATCATGAATTGTAAGTCAATTACAACAAATGGAGTCATATAGATCGCAATTTTGTAAAGTATAATGAAGATCCAGAGACAAATAGCATAGTTAATGGCAAATCGAGAAAGCCTCATGAAATTGAAAGCAATCTCAACAATTCGAAAGAGACTCTTGCTAAGCAAACTTTTGATGGCAATCGCAAGGAGGATATGAAGATATGGAAGCCGCCGTAGCAAGAATCTCTCTCGGCAGTTCGCCATTTTCCCTTGGGTTATTAGGATTAGGTTATTTTGAATCGTTTTTTCGGGTATGTTATTATACTTACCCGAATATCTTGTGTATACTTTGGGCTGGACCCTTTTAACAAACTTTCAAAAAAAAAACATCCCTAACCCTACCATTGCAATCTTAAAACCTATTTTCAGCTAATTTTAGGGAAGGGTATTGTAAATCTACATCGTGCCTTACTTTAAGGAATATAATATTCTATGCATCGCAGTCTGAATCAAAATGATATATCTGAGTTTACTGTTGTTGTTTCTTTTTCGAAAGCTACTTAAATTAGTTGTTAACCTTTCTTCAATGTTTTTTTAACCTGAGTTGATGTATTATGATGCATATTATTTAGAAAGTTTATCACTAGGGCAATCAAATAATGCCAATTCTAAATTCTAGAGCCTATTGAAGTCTAGCCATTTTAAATTCATGTACATGATGGAATTCTATACTTAAAATCTTCTGCAAATTGAGAACCTCTAAATGGGTCAAAAGTTTAGGTTATGTTTGCACCATTTAAAATGCATCGCTTAAAATTGAGAATTCTTATTGTTAAATGTACCACTTAAAATTGTTTGCATCATGCTCGTAAAGTACACTTTGGTTCGTGGAAAACAATTTCCATGTTGTTAAGATCTTCATGGGTTATTGGTAGCATATATGCATGTCAGTACAGTATAATGAAAAAAAAACCATTTTTTTAAAAGGTTTGTGATTGTAGATATATTGGCGATTAATTGACATTTTTCAGGTTCTTTTATTTGTCCCTGTATTTTTGACATGGAAAGTTTTGAAAATATCTGACATGTTTTTTTAACTGCTCCATTGAATTCAATGGTCAACTTTTGTTTGTTAATTTATAAATGCTGATAGTTATGGTACACCATTGATAATAAGGAATTTTTTTGGAATACGATATATTTCATTAATTACTCCATTAAATTCAACGACCATTTTGTGTTAATTCCATATCTAAATCTTAATCAGTTACACCACAACACTAAAATTTTCAAGATCTTTGGCAACTTTGCTATTCGCTCCACTGATTAAATGGTCAACTGTTATTGGTTAATTTATTTATAAATCCTTGATCATTATGATACAATATTGATGATAAGGAAATTATTCAAAATGTATGGCATATTGTATTAATTGCTTCATTTAATTAGATGGCCAATTTGTTTTAGTTTATTTCTAAATCTTAGTCATTACGGTCTGATATGATGATAACTTAGGCATGAAATTAAATTATTATTTTTGAAACTCTGTCATTCTTCTTAATCGATGTTCAATGACCCTCTCCCAAAGCTTCATTGTATGAGCATAATTCGTCTATATTTTGTGAAACTTTGAATTTCTCATTTATTCTTGAAGATTGAAACTAATATGCTTCTCCTCCACTCATCTAGCTTCTTGCTTGATATGGAAATTTTATTGAACAACTTAGTTAGCCAGTGTAACGTCCCAAATTTTGGTTATTTGATTTTAAATGTTTAACTAATTTTAAATATTTAAAATAATTGAATTTTGAAATTTAATAATTTACAATTCAAATGTAGGGAATAATTAAATATTTGAATTGTCAATTAAATGTTAATTAAATGGATTTAATAATTTTAATTAAAATCCTTTTAATTAATAAATAATAGTGGTGAATTAAATTTTTAAATTTATTTACAAACGTAAATAGGTCGAATAAATATCGATACTTTAATATTTAAATCTGGAAAAATTATCGTTTCGGGACACAGTCTTGGATTTCGACGAAACTAATTTCATTGGAACCGTGTTAGTGAATTATATCACACCGTCGAATTTCGTGACGATCAAACAAATTGTTCGGTCGTGGGAGATCGAAATGCATTGGAACTAATAATCATTTTAATTGGTGATATTAAAAAGTAATAAATCATTTTACTTAATGATATTTGAATTTTATTAATCATTTTAATTTATGATTGTTTTTAAATTTAATTAATTATTTTAACTAATGAGTTAAATCATTTTAATTAATGACATTTTATAATTAAATAAATCATTTTAATAAATGATGTTTTAATTAATCATTTTAGATAATGGAGTTTGGATTTAATTAATCTAATTAATTTATGATTATTTGAACTTAATTAATTGTTTTAAGTTATGGAATTTAAAATTATTTATCATTTTAATAAATGATGTTTAAGATGAATGATTCATTTTAAGTAATGATTATTTGAATTTAATTAATCTTTGTAATTAATGATATTTAGATTTAATTGATTGATTTAAATAAAAGTGATTTAGGTAAATTATCTAATATAATAAAACTGCTCTAATCAACTGATTTTAAAGTTAATAAACCGATCTAATAAAGATTTACAGTTAATTTACCAATGTTATATAAGTGTTTGGAAATTATTATCTATTTTATTATAGATAATGGATTATTTTATTTAAAGGAGATTTTAAATGTGATTAATTATCTTTTGGGATAATTAATACTGTTTTAAAGTTATAAAAAAGAATCGAAACTCGATTATTGGGATGTTAAGTTGGATAACCCTTCGGTCTAATGTTGGTTTAGGCTTTTGAGGTCACGCCCTTGGAAAAACTATTCTCTTAACATTTTAACACCAAGAATTAATTCTAAAAGTGTTTTACCGATATGGAAATATGAAAATCAAGTACAAATTCAATTCATTCTTAAAAGTAAAAATTTGATTGATTTATGGAAATGAATTATTTTTGTAAAGCGAATCACTTATATGGAAACGAGTTACTGTATAATTAGAACTAAATATCGAAGAAGTAAACTTGTCACTATTTTAAAAGTTAAGAATAATCGTTGGACATGACTTTAAGGTAACACTACCTTGACTTGTCCAGTATTACTGTTAACCAAGAAAAAATATAAGTTTGAATTCAATGAGTGGCGATAAAGATACAAGACTTAATTTCCATATACGATCGTTTTATATCCTCGATAGTTAGTATCTCAGCTATCTGTTACTTTAGCTTATTTGTTATTGTCATTCTAAGACGATTTTCGCTCCGTTGACCTTTGTTATCCTTTATCAAAAACAACTAAAACCAAGGCACGAAAAAGGGGGGAGCACCCTCTAAGTCATTAGTGTTTTGTTATTCTAAGACGATTTATCACTAATATCCAACATCGTAAAAACAAAAACCAAGGCATGAGTGGGACACAAGCCATGTGGGTCGCACCCATCAGGGTATGTTCACATTTTCTAGAGATGTTTCGACATGTATGCATTGATGTGAAATATTCGGATGCTCGTGTGAAGCGGGATCCAGCTTGGAAGTTCTCGAGAGTGATGCGTGTGCTCTTAAGTAGATTTTATTTAGAGGTATACTTTCATGAAAGGAGGGAACACCCTCCTAGTTACGTTGGATAAATTCATTCTACCGATTTGATTCGAACCTTCGGTTTTTATGTAATTGCAATGGGAAGACTCAACCACCCTTCACGATGTTTTATTACATTTTTTTCAGCCTATTCTATCACTTTTGGACTGTTACCCTAATTAGTCCATTCTATCAAGTTGGAAAGTTTTCTTTGTTCTATCCATTCTGTCCAGTTTGGATTTTACTCGGTTCATTTACATTCTTTCAAATTCGGTTTAATATTAATTATACTCATTCTTATTTGGATTTGTTCTTGATATTTATGTCTACTCTTGCCTGTATGGATGTTATTCTGGTGAGGTAAAAACCCATTCCGTGCTAGCGGCGTGGTCTCATAGAACTTTTATATATGTTTCCTATTATTCTATTTATCCCACGCTGGTATTTCCAGACCGATCCTGGTGTTATTTATTTATAATGCTCGGGTCAGACCGAGTATTTTTCCAGGTTGTCCATGGTGTTATGGACGTCTTGAAGGAGAACTGAAGATTCACCTATTGTAATTTTATTTTCCACTGTATTATATTATATACCTATCGACATTTGAAAGGTCAGAATTTTTTAACTGTCCACCTGATAAGGTTTGTTTTTAACTCTGATATACTTTGTATGTTTGGAGTGACAGTTTCTACTGTCCATGTTATATTATATGTTGTCGATTCCACTGTGAGATTCTGTTTTTCTCTATTCTGTGTTCTTTTCTTTTTATTTACCCTAACAATCTGCCCTTTTGTCGATTGGATGCGCGACATTAGAACACAGTGGCACTGTTCGGTGTCGACTTTCAATGGTCAAAATGGCAAGCCATAACAAAGTGGCAACAAAGTGCGAGGTTAAGCGAGAACCTTGGCATTGGTAGGGTTTGGCTTATTAGAGATAGGGCATTAGAATGAGTTTGAGAAGTATTATATATTCGAGAGCGTATTTTTTAATGTTAAAAATGTATTATGTCAATGGATCTATTGAGTTTTTATGAATTTTGGTCGAGACGTGGGATGTCACGGTATCAATAGGAGTTTCTAAACATTTGACCAGGGCCAACGGACAGGGTATTGAAATTTTTGAAAATTTAGCAAATTAAATATTTTGCCTAGGATTATATTTCATATATATAAAGGAATAATTTTTAAAACTTTATATAGTTATAAAGTACGTTGGTTTAAATGTGATAATATTTATTTATTATCACTATTGTTTGTTCGATTATGCTTAATTTAAATAATAAGCATCGAATGTTGTTGGTTAATTGCTAAATTGTGCTCGGTTTAATTAGGAACATTCATAGTTTTGATTTAAAATGAACCCTTTGTGAATTGATTTTCATAATTTAACTATATAGGTATTCTGAGAAAATGCTAACTTGAAAATTCACCTTTTAATAATAGTGAGTTAAGGATTGAACTTTAATAAAAAGTTGTAAATATAGTCTAATGGTAAGATAAAACATTTAGATAATAAACAATTGAGATAATCTATTATAATAAAGAAGAGTTATTATGATATGAAATGATTTTTATATAAAGGAAATTTTATATAAATTTAGTTTATAAAACATGTTTAGAAAGGATTTTTGAATCTAATCCCGGAATTTTTGAAAATAATTTCAAAGGAATTTTTGAGAAATGAAATAGCAATACTTTTAAAAGTATTAAAGGTAAAAATATATTAGGAAGTAAAATTTTAAAGAACACGATTTCTTTGGGATAATTAAGAGGAAACCGTTTTGACTAGTTTTGTGGTAATCTAAGTATTCTTCTAGGTAACGATCAGACGTTTGCTTGAGCGAATGTTGTGGAGTACTTAGTAAATTATTCTCTTAATCATTATGCGGTTGAAATGAGTTCAAAATTCAAATAAACCCAAAGTAATGTTTTAATAAATAAATTGTTTGAAGTTAATATACATCAAAATATTTGCAATATGCTTTCAAAAGAATTAGTTTTTGAAATTAAAGCCGTCATTTAATTTTTAAGTTCCCTTAAAGGGAATTGGTTCCAAAACAAAAGGTATTTCTAATAAGAGGTTGTTTTGATAAATAAGATTTTTTTTCCCTTAGATAAGATATGAGATAATTTAACACAGGTTTAAGTTAAGTTAAATTAAATAAGTAGGTTTTAATAAACATTATTTTATTTAAAACCATATAGTTGCTTGAAAACATTTTAGTATTGTAAACTACTTGTTGATTGGCTCAACCCATAAATTTTTTTTATTTGTTTTAACACTCTAAGTTAAAATATTAATAGGTTGACTGGATTTTTAAGAAATCATAAATTGATTTGATCTCCATCTTGATTTTTGAAAAAATAAAATAAAAATTTGTATGTATTCTCAGGATATAAAGGAATATTATATAAGTAAATAAAGTAGGATAAGTTATGATTTGATAGTTTATAAAGAAATAACTTTATAAGATATTTTAAAACTTGGTGAGAAATTATGAGATAATTCATAAATAATTTTAGTATTGAATAAAATGCTAAGTGAAAATATAAGTGAATTAGAAATTAATATAATTAAGAAATTAATAAAATATAGAGTATAACTTTTCATTTTTGTCCAAGTGAGTATGGATATCTTCTAAGCAATAACAAAAGGCTAATTAGCAAAATGGTACGATTAGATAATTATCTATATTTTTAGACAATGAAGAAAGTTTTGGAAACCAAGTTAAAAAAGAATTGTTAGTCATTTGACATTTCGAAACAATGTTAACTAATTAGTTTGCCCTTATGGAATTTGATTGACTATTAGTATTAGTTTATTCCTTCATGGAATTTGATTGTTTGGTTATGTGGTTTCACATGCCATTGTTTATAAAATTTAAATTTATAGACAAATGATTTTGAATTGTTGTTATTAGGACCTAAATCCTCGTGATTTTGGAAAAAAGGAATTTTTTGAAGCTTTTGGAAAAGAAATGATATTTGTTCACTCTAGTTGATTTTTTTTGGAGGAACCGGAATACCATTAAATTCTACAAGTTGTTTTGATTCTAGAGTTTTGTCATACTTTATTAGGAGGAGTACCCTCCTTGTCATTTTAATTTTTGATCTTTGATTTTTCGTCTAAGAAATTTGAAAACAAATTTTTGGATTGAAAAATTCAGGTATTTAGATCTAAATTTGTCATTTGAAAATTATTGGATGCATAGCATCAATTACATGATATCCTCTTGTTTGTGGCATACGATTGAGATATGGTTGTTAGTTGCATGTAGATTTATATCATGCTAGTTTTTACATGTAGAGTTGCATCACGTTGCTTTTGTCAGCCCGATTTTCTTTTAGAGTTCGTAAGTATAGGTATGCAGGAGAGCCATTTGATACCTGTGCACCTGCATTTACATAGAAGATAATAAATTAGTTGCCAAAATATAAATCAAATGCAAAAAGGTACATAATAAATTTAAAAAAATTGGTTTGGTTCATGATTTAATGCCTCAGATGTGGGAGGCCACTTGGCTTTTGTTTTCTTTGATTAGTTTGGAGCCTGTAGAAGTGATTTGTAATTGTACCGATCGAGCCGCACAAAGAAGACGCTGGCGAAATTTTTCAAAAATTTAAGAGTTAGAAAATTTTAAAGAATTTTGGAAAATGTTTGAAAACTAAAAATTTGATTATGCTGAGTTAAATGATAGAATAAATGAATAGAAGAGAATTAGTTGGTATAAGTGAATGAATTTAAAAGACTTAGAAATTTCAGAATCTATTCCAGCTAATGAGTTTCGAATAAGTTTAATAACTCATTTTAATTAATAGTTTTAAACTTAACGGTTTGAGAACATTTTCTTCCTTAGGAATTTCGAGGACGAAATTAATATAGGGGAGGGGAGAAGGAGAATGTAATGATCCAAAATTTTGGTTATTTGATTTTAAATGTTTAATTAATTTAAACTAATTAAATTTTGGGATTTAATAATTTATAATTCAAATGTAAGGAATAATTAAATGTTCAAATTTTGAATTAAATGTTAATTACATGAATTTAATAATTTTATTTAACTCTTTTAATTAATAAAAAATATTGGTGAAGTCAATTTGTAAATTTATCCATAAATATAAATAGATCAAATAAATATCGATAATTAAAAATTTAAATCTAGAAAAATTGTCGTTTCGGGGCACAACCTCAGATTTCAACAAAACGGGTTTCATTGGAACCGTATTAGTGAATTATATAACACGTCGAATTTCATGGTGATCAAATGAATTATTTGGTCGTGGGTGATCGAAACGCATTGAAATTAATATCGAAACTTTAATATAATAACTGGGTCCAAAATGCTATCTTCTACATACGATCGAATTAGACCTCGGAACAAGTTCAATTGCATTCAAAATATGGATAGAACATATAGAATGCCAGGTGACGCGCCTCGTTTAGAGTTCAATATTTTCGTTATGTTTGGTGGAATATTTTTAAATTAAAATAATATAGATATATTTATAATCAGCCTATGCTTGCATACCTATGCCATACTCCTTATGTTTGCCTATACCACCTGTTACATGCCTTCCACACCTCCCTCTCTCTATAAGATGTTTGTAAACAAAGACACTTCTTTTAATTCAAGAATTCAAAATTTTAAATATAATGATATACTCAACTAAAAATCTTGATGTGACGACCCAGAATTTTGAACATTTGAAATTGAAAACTTTAATTGATTTTAAATATTTGAAAGCCAGTTTAACTTTAAATTCAAGAATATTTGTTTATTTGGCAATTAAATTATTGAATTTAATTTATTAAAGTTAGGTAAAAATTTGAATCTTCAGTTTTAAGCTGATTAAAAATATTTCAAAGGCTTGAAAAATCTATATTGATAATACTGAAGATAATGGAAGCTTCAGGATTGAATTTGGAAATGTTTTGTTCAGTTTTGAATATGTATCGCTTAAATCGATTTTTAAAAATAGCCTTCCGAGGCACAGTCTCGGAATTTGATGAAACCAGTTCTATTGGATCCGTAATATTGTATTATTATCGGATTTCAATTTTCGTAGTGTTTGGAATGATCGTTTGGCCATACGATAAACAAACGCGCTGAATTTAAATCAAAAATTCAATATTTTAACTATTCCAAAAAGCTATCTTCTCCATACGATCGAATTTGGACTCGAAACCTTTTCCATTGCGTCCGGAGTAGGCGTATAACATTATAAATGCCTGGCGGCATGCCTCGATTGGAGATCGAGATTTTGAGTTGCGAAATTGAACAATTTAAATTTAAATTTGAATTTAAATTATATATATAATATCTATGTATTTAATATAATGTTATTTCCCAAGATAAACTACATTTTTCAATATTTCAAACACTTGGCACTCTTCTTCTTTTTTCTACAACCACATGTTCATTTTAAAAATCAAAGCCAGAAAGAAAATAATAACAAAACGAGAATTTTAATCTCGTCCTCCTCCTCTTTCTAATTCAACTACCTCCCTCCCTCTTTCAATTTCATTCGCAAATTAATCACAGAAAAAAACAAAACAAAATCGAATCACCTTTCCGTTCGATCAATTCTTCCTCTTCCTCATCTGTAATTTCGAATTCAGATCTAACAAATAAAAAAATAGAAGGGGAATCGAAGTCGATTTTGACTTCGACAGAGGGAAGGAATCACGAAGTCGGCGAAGGAGGCTGCGACGAAGTGTGGAAAGAAGAATTGGTGGCGCAAATCGCCTTCGAACCAAGTGAAGCAGCAACGAGGCGGGTTGCGTCGCGTCGCGAGCGTGCGCATGGCAGTAAGGCGAAGATGGTCTACGATTGCGTTCCAGGATTAGGGAGTTTGGGCTCGTTCGCATGCGAGCCAGGGGAAGAACTGGGGTCTGGGCGACTGCCGATTTGGGGGTAGGATGCTTTGGGCGTTCGCGTGATTGGATGATGGCGGCGATGGTGACGTGCGATTTGAGGTATGAAACTACATGCGTGATGGCAGTACCACGACTTCGGTAAGGGTTTTGTTCGATCGTTCGGTGAGATATTTATTCATTTATTTTCAGCTAATATAAATATATATGGGTATGTATACATATATATTTAAAAAAATGTGAATATTACAGTGGATATATACACAGTTTTTGTATACAGGAAAACTTTTTATTTTCAAAAATGATGTATATATACAGAAAAATTATATATATAAATATTTTTACTTATGAGTTTGATTTTAAAATAATGAATTTGATGATTAATGTGTTCAATAAACTTATTTAATTTATTCTTGTTTATTTTGAAAATAATTTATTAAAGTGATTAATTTGTTTTATTGACTTATTTAATTCATCTAGTTACTAAAAATAATTTATTAAAGGAAAATCATTAGTTAAAATTAAAATTTATTAAAAAGAAAATACTTAGTTTAAATGAAATCATTTGTTTAAATTAAAATTATTAAATGGGAATTTAATTATTCGATTTATTTCGAATATTGATAAACTGTATAAATATTTATACAAGGTCTAAATCGAAAAACAAGCCGGAATGGAAAATGGATTGCACGCATAATAAAGGTGAGATCTTCTCACTCGATTGAAATTAGAAATTCAGTTATTGATTGATTGTCTGATTGTGATAGTATGTATATAGCAGTGTGTATATATATATATTTGGAGTGATTGATTTCTCGCATTATATAGCGGATGAGAACCTATGCGCCGCAAAATAGCGGATGATATTATGTAATCCCATATACCGCGATATTCCACCTCGAAGTGGAATTGATATTTAATTGTTATGCTAACATCTGTGGATGTAGGGAAATAGGTTGGAGGGATCCAACTGGATTCCTCAAATACTTGAATTTGTTTCAATATTGTGTGTTGATTTATTTATAATCTATGTATGATTATATTTGTGATTAAAATCGTTGAAGGCTATAGTTTAGCCGAATATATTTTTGGTATCGTAGGATACCAAAAATTTAATACTGGATTTTTGGAAATTAAAGTAGAAAACTTTAAGTAAATTCATTTTAAAGAGTTGGGTGAATTTAAAAGTATAAAAGTTGACTTTTAAACTCTTATCGAATTAATTCTAAAATATGGGAAAAATATTTTTATAAATGGATTTCGAGTGATATTGTTTAAAGGTTGGAGAATTTATTTAAAATTCAGATTTTAAATAATTTTGGAAACAAATAATAATAAAGGAATTTGTTTTAAAAGATAATAAATTTGAGAATCAATTTGAAATTTTATTTAGTATTTGAAAATAAATTTTGGGAAATCAATTCTGAAATCGATTTGGTGTTTGAAATAAATGTTTGACAAATCAATTTGGAATTTGATTTGGGGTTTGAAATAAAATTAAAAATCAATTTGGAATTTGATTTGGTGTTGAAAGTGAATATTTGGAGATTGATTTGGAAATCGTATATTAATGGATATTTGGAAATTTAAATTCACAATGGGAATTTATAAAGGAAAAGAAATTTGTTTTAAAGATAAAGATTGGTTTATTTTTAAAAGTGTGGAAAGAAATTTACAGATTTGGAACATAAATTTAAAATAAATCGAGAATGATTTATTAATTGATTTAAATGGACCATTTTGAAATGGAAAGTGTATTTTCCCTGGAAAGCCGAGTATATTTTCAAAGTAGCTTTTAAAGTATAAATTAAAAGTTCTAAAAATTGGTTTTGAAAGAATATTGTTGGGGAAAATATTTTCGGAAAATATTTTTAAATCTTAAAAGTAAGCATTTATTTAGTTAATTATAGAAGTGATTATTTTTAAAGATTAAATTGATATTAGATTTAGAAAATGATTATTTAAATATTTATCCTCTATCTGCTAATTTTATTTTAAAATTAGTTTGGACTTGAAGTTTTATATGAGATATTGGTACAATGTTTTTATAACTAATATTTAAATAAAGTGTTTAAAAATAGTTTTTATTTTAAATGTATCCAAGTGCATATATTTTTGGATAAGTGATTTAAATCATTTTGAAGTATTCGGACTCGGCAAATTTTCAGTGGAAGTAAATAAATATTTGGAAATTTATTCCGCGTACGGAAAATGATTTGAAATTGGTTTTCAAAGTGTTGAAGTGTTAAAAATATATCTTGCAAAGATATTTTGAAAATAAATAATTGGGGGAAAATTATTTGGAATATGGTGATTGTTGTGAATACTGATTGGTAGTTAAATAACCGACTACCAATATTGGCCTTTAAATGGCATTTGAATTTCGATGCGACCGGGGGTCGGATTCCAAATGGATATTCCAAACCCACATCGAATCTTTATGATGGATCTTTTGTTTAAGAGATCAAAGTGGAAAGTTGTTGTGATTTATTTGAAATCTAAATGTAACACTTATTTTTTAAATAAGCGCTCGTTATTCGGATTAGCCGAGAGAGGATTTTATGTCATAAAATCCATTCTGATTAATGATACGATGAAATGGGATTGCATCTGAAGACGGTGTTGAAGACCGGGTATCTTCGAAAACGAAAGGATTACCTGTCGAATGTCTGCACTGGGTTGCTCCGGTATAGAGATTTTATCACCCTTTGTGTTGGGGATTCCAGACGTGATTAGTGAATATCTGGATTGTAAGGTCTTCTTTGAAGTGCCTTCGGTTCCGTTCGATCTCGGAACGGAATTGTATGGATATGCATTTGAGGTTACATTTCGAGATGTAAATCTGGTTTCTATCAAATACATTTTTGTTGGTGGCGGAGAATTTATTCTCTTAGCTTAACACCCTTCTTTGAGACGTACGAGATCAGAGGTTATGTAGTTAATGGTTACTAGTGATACATTCCCAATTTGGTAATGTGGCATACGAAGTGCTGCTGATCATGTATTGATCGAAGCATGGCTTTTGTGTAAAAGCGTAACTTTGTGGACGAGACCTCGTCGGACCTCACAACCTGAAAATGGTCGAAATAGGAAGGATGCGGCAAGGTTATTTAGGGGTAGCGCCCCCTGAGGTTATGTCATTTCCTTCTGGAAAAGTGTTGCATCATGGCATGGAGCCAAGATATTTAACCTATGTAGTTGCTGCAAATTTATTATACTATGTGGTTGTTGCTTTGTGGTTAAGGATCCTTGGATAAAGGTCGCAAACAACCGGGGGATGACATACTCGTGTAGTAGTTACAGAGGTAACCCGGCCTTGTATTGGCAGAGAGCTGGTTAAGTTCTCGGTGCGTCCCTCCAGAGGCATACCCATGTGGTAGTAGGAAGTTCCTTTGCCTGACCATTTGTTGAAAATCCAAAGAAACAATACGCGTCTTGTACGATTTTAGTTGTATAACCTGGCATGGAACGTGATGGTAACCTGCTATTGAACATGGTGGCTATAGTAGGCATAAGTGTGAAATGTCTATGCTGGCTAAGATTAATATTATATTTTCTAAATGTTTTCCACATTACGCACTAATAATAATAATATCAAAGGATTTTGCGTATAAAGCATGTTTGACTATCATAAGGAGAAATCTCCTCCAATTCTGCGTTTGCATTGTGTGTGTGCGGGGAGGCCTTATGGTAGTTTCATTTTCCAAAAGCATAGCGGATTTCTTTTCCTTTCTTTGTGAAAATAACTGTTTTTAAGATCTCACACCAGTCTCATGACTGACTTGGAGTTTATTGTTCCCTTTCTAAACTCTGGGTGCCCATAATTTTCCACACGGGCAGCCTAGAGTCAGGTTATCAGTTATTCTGGAGCGAAGTCAGAAAAGAGATGTTGTAGAGATTAGGAGCAAGCTGGATGGCGAAGCGTATCACTTATACTATGTAGTGTCCACTGCGTATGGTTGGTGCAAAGTAAATTTTCCATGCGAGTCAAGTTATACCAACTGCCAGTGTTGTATTGTGTTGTTGTAATCCCTGATATTGTATGTATAAACTGATATAGTTCTTTGTTTTAAAGGTTATTCTTTTATTTATTGTATTTGTTTCGCTGCGAAATGTGAGATTCTGTTATTGTTTTCGTTTCTTCTTCTTCTTAAACCCTAACGGTTCCTTTTTTCGGTATTTGATTGCTCGGCATTAGATACAGTGGATGTATTGATGTCGACTTTCGGAAGTCAAAAAAATTGGGTCGTTACAATTTTTGTATCAGAGCAATTGGTTAAATGACAACCTTGGCTCTGGTGGGGAATACTTATTAGAGATAGAGTCAGTAGTACTCTAGAATGAGTTTGAGTGTAATTATAGATTTGAGCGCGTATTTGTTAGTGAATATAAAAATTGTTTTATATTGTGTTGACGTATATGTTAATTGTTTATAGATTCTGGTCAGTGCAGTTTGGCTAATTGTGTCGATAGGGGTTTCTAAACTCTTAAACAAGATAAACTGGCTCAGTATTGTTTTAAAATAGGGTAAATGATTAGTGAATATCCAGATTGCAAGGGCTTCTTTGAAGTGCCTTCAGTTCCGTTCGATCTCGGAACGGACTTGTATGGATGTGTGTCTGACGTTATACTTTGAGATGTAAATCTGGTTTCTATCAAATACATTTCTGTTGGTGGCGGAGAATTTATTCTCTTAGCTTAACACTCTTCTCTGAGACGTACGAGCTCAGAGGTTATGTAGTTGATGGTTACTAGTGATACATTCCCAATTTGGTAATGTGGCATACGAAGTGCTGCTGATCATGTGTTGATCGAAGCATGACTTTTGTGTAAAAGCGTATCTTTGTGGACGAGACCTCGTCGGACCTCTCAACCCGAAAATGGTCGAAATATGAATGATGCGGCAAGGTTATTTGGGGGTAGCGCCCCCCTGAGGGTATGTTCATTTCCTTCTGGAAAAGGTTTGTATCATGGTATGGAGCCCAGATATTTAACCTATGTGGTTGCTACAAATTTATTACTTTGTGGTTGAGGATCCTCGGATAAAGGTAGGTAACAACCGGGGTATGGCATGCTCATGTAGTAGTTACCTAGTTACAGAGGTAACCCGACCTTGTGTTGGCAGAGAGCTGGTTAAGTTCTCGGGGCGTCCCTCCAGAGGCGTGCCCATGTGGCCTAGGAAGTTCCTTAGCCTAACCATTTGTTGGAAATCCAAAGAAATAATACGCGCCCTGTATGGTTTTAGTTGTATAACCTACCATGGAATGTGGCGGTAACCTGCTATTGAACATGGTAGCTATATTAGGTATAAGTACGAAATGTCTATGCTGGCTAAGATTAATATTATACTTTCGAAGAAAATTCCACACTGTGCACTAATGATAATATTAAAGAAAAATTGTGTATCAAGCATGTTTGACTATCATAAGGAAAAATCTCCTCCAATTTTGCATTTGCATTGTGTGTGGCGGGAGGCCTTATGGTAGTTTCATTTTCCAAAAGCATAGCGGATTTCTTTTTATTTTCTTTGTGAAAATAACTGTTTTTAAGATCTCACACCAGTCCCATGACTGACCTGGAGTTTATTGTTCCCTTTTTAAACTCTGGGTGCCTATAATTTTCCATACGGGCAGCCTAGAGTCAGGTTATCGGTTGTTCTGGAGCGAAGTCGGAAAATATGCTATGGAGATCTGGAGTTCAAGTTGGATGGCGAGGCATATCACTTGTATATGTTATATACTTTTCCACTGTTTGTTGTTGTAAAACTATGATGATGTGATGTATAAACTGATATAGTGCTTTTATATTGACGATTATTCATTTATCTATTATATATTGTTCCGCTGCGAAATGTGAGATTCTGTTATTGTTTCTGTTTCTTCTTCTTCTTTAACCCTAACGGTTCGGTTTTTCGGCATTCGACTGTTCGGCATTTGATACAGTGGACGCATGGATGTCAACTTTCGGGCATCGAAAAATTGGATCGTTACACTTAAAACAAGTCTTAAAAATCTAATTTTGATGAGAGCTTTGTCTGTGCATACTTTGGAATTGTTCGATTGTGTTTTGCACAGTGGTCGTACATGGAGAAGGAACAAGGGTTGGGTTTTGCTTTGATTTTGGACTTCGGTCCAGCATATGGAGCTTTGTTTTGGATTCGTGGAGGCACCGTGCATCTAGTCGTTGATTTTGGGCATGTGCGGTGATGGATGGGGAGGCGTGACTGTGCACGGTCGAGAGGGTTTGGCCCAGGTCGTGTTTTGTTCGGCGTAGGTGAAGGTGCCATGGTGGTGCCTGGTGAGTCGAGTTTGATGAGAGAAATACATTGATAGTGTTAGATTTGAGTTTCGATGAGTGTTGTTCGTGTCATGAAAGATGTGCACGACCATGTTTGCGTTTACCTGTGCATGTTTGTGTTTTAATCGGGGAAGAAGAAGATATGGAGGAGGGGTAGGATTGTAAATTGTTTAAAGTTGTTTTTTTTACTAATTTAAAATTATCGTTAACTTATAAAATTCGTATCTTGCTCATACGAGGTCGAATTCGGAAGCCGTTTTTGTGTTGGACTCGTGTCATCGAGATCTTCACGACGGAGTTAGTTTGGTTGGATTTAAAGCAAGTGAAAATTAATGCTAAAATTGAACGTCCGTTTGGTTTTAGTCCGAAACCGGGACGTTTCAATGGAAATGAAAAATCAATGTGAGTTTAACTTACAATAAATTTTATTATATCATATCAATAATGTTCTAAACATTTATTGATTGTTTGGATGTTAGTTAAATTGTTTAATTGCTTGTTTGATTGAATTTTCATTTGGAAAAATGGATGACATATTAAATTGATCGTTATAAACCCATATGATTATCCATAGCTATTGTTTTGCAGTAAAAACTTGTAGAGAGACCCAAAGGAGGTTTCCCATCCATAAATTATTTATTTATATACATATTCTATTATTGATGGTTAATTAAAATTAATTTTTGATATTCCATTTAATAGTTTAAAAGCCGTTATAGCAATTATCGTTATATCGTCGTTTATTCAATTTTATTCGCTATCATATGAACTTGAGCTTTTGTTTCCAGTAAAAAGAATATTGAAAATTCATTAATC
Organism: Allium cepa; assembly: GCA_030765085.1. Taxonomy (NCBI): domain Eukaryota; kingdom Viridiplantae; phylum Streptophyta; class Magnoliopsida; order Asparagales; family Amaryllidaceae; genus Allium; species Allium cepa. Next base: position 381,005,211 of record CM060929.1, on the reverse strand, counting down.
ATATTGATTAATGATAATTTATATTTATTAATCATTTAACTAATAATTTTGAGATTAATTAACCAATTTAATAAATGATGATTAAATTTGGTTTATCTTTAGATTTAATTAATCATTTTTGCTAATGAAGTTTTATACTTAATTAATCGTTTTAACTAATGATTATTTGTGTTTAATTAGTTATTTTAATTAGTGATTGTGGAGTTTAATTAATTAAGTAATTTAATTAATGATAATTGAAATTAATAATCATTTTAATTAATGATATTTAAAAGTAATAAACCATTTTAAGTAATGATATTTGAATTTTATTAATCATTTTAATTTATGATTGTTTTTAAATTTAATTAATTATTTTAACTAGTGAGTTAAATCATTTTAAATGATGATGTTTTATAATTAAATAAATCATTTTAATAAATAATGTTTTAATTAATCGTTTTAGACAATGGAGTTTGGATTTAATTAATCTATTTAATTTATGATTATTTGAACTTAATTAATTGTTTTAATTTATGGAATTTAAAATTACTTATCATTTTAATAAATGATGTTTGAGATGAATTATTCATTTTAAGTAATGATTATTGGAATTTAATTAATCTTTGTAATTAATGATATTTAGAGTTAATTAATTGATTTAAATAAAAGTGATTTAGGTAAATTATCTAATGTAATAAAACTGCTTTAATCAACTAATTTTAAAGTTAATAAACTGATTTAATAAAGATTTATAGTTAACTTACCAATGTTATATAAGTGTTTCGAAATAATTATCTATTTTATTATAGATAATGGATTATTTTATTTAAAGGCGATTTTAAATGTGATTAATTACCTTTCGGGATAATTAATATTGTTTTAAAGTTATAAAAAAGAATTGGAACTCGATTGTTGGGATGTTAAGTTGGATAACCTTCTGGGTGATCGATCTGATGTTGGTTTAGGCATTCGAGGTTGCGCACTTGGAAAAACTATTCTCTTAACATTTTCACACCAAGAATTAATTCTAAAAGTGTTTTACCAATATGAAAATATGAAAATCAAGCACAAGTTCAATTCATTTTTAAAAGTAAAAGTTTGATTCATTTGTGGAAATGAATTACTTCCGTAAAGCGAATAACTTATATGGAAACGATTTACCTGTATAATTAGAACTAAATATCGAAGAAGTAAACTTGTCACCATTTTAAAAGTTAAAAGTAATCGTTGGACATGACTTTGAGGTAACACTCCCTTGACCTGTCCAGTATTACCATTAACCAAGAAAAAGTACAAGTTTGAATTCAATAAGTGGCGTTAAGTATACAAGACTTATATGGTCATTTTATATCCCCGATAGTTGATATCTCAACATCGGTTACTTCGGCTTCTTTGTTATTGTCATTCTAAGATAATTTATAGCTTCATTGAGCTTTATTATCCTTTATCGAAAACAACTAAAACCAAGGCGCGAAAAAGGGGGAGCACCCTTCAAGTTATTACTATGCTTCGTCATTCTAAGACGATTTATCAATGATATCCAACACCGGAAAAACAAAAACCAAGGCGCGAGTGGGACCCAAGCCATGTGGGTCACACCCATCAGGGTATGTTCACATTTTCTAGAGAGGTTTTGGCATGTACGCATTGATGTGAAATATTCGGATGCTCGTGTGAAGCGGGGTCCAACTTGGAAGTTCCCGAGAGTGATGCATGTGCTCTTAAGTACATTTTATCTGGAGGGATACTTTTGTGGAATGGAGGAAGCACCCTCCTAATTACTTTGGATAAATTCGTTCTACCGATTTGATTTGAATCTTTGAATCGGTTTTTCTGTAATTGCAATGGGAAGAGTCTACCACCCTTCACGATGTTTTATTGTAGTTTTTTAGTCCATTCTGTCAATTTTGGATTGTTACCTTATTTAGTCCATTCTATCAAGTTGGAATGTTTTCCTTATCCTATCCATTTTGTCCAGTTTGGATTTTACTCGGTTTAAATCCATTCTTTCAAATCCGGTTTAATATTAATTATACTCATTCCTATTTGGATTTGTTCTTGATATTTATTTCTACTCTTGCCTGTATGGATGTTATTCTAGTGAGGTAAAATCCCAATCTGCGTTAGCGGCGTGGTCTCACAGAACTTTTATATATGTTCCCCATTATTTGACTTACGTCAGGCGTGTATTTCCAGACTAATCCTGGTGTTATTTATTTATAATGCTTGGTTCAGACTGAGTATTTTCCCAGGTTGTTCATGGTGTTATGGAGGTCTTAAAGGGAAGCTGAAGATTCACCTATTGTAGTTTTATTTTCCACTGTATTATAGAGTATACCTATCGGCATTTGAAAGGTCAGGATTTTATAACTGTCCAGCTGATAAGTTTTTTTTAAACTATGATATACTTTGTTTGTTTGGAGTAACAGTTTCTACTGTCCATGTTATATTATATATTGCCGATTCCGCTGTGAGATTCTGTTTTTCTCTGTTTTATGTTCTTTTCTTTTTATTTACCCTAACAATCTGCCCTTTTGTCGATTGGATGCACGACATTGGAACATAGTGGTAGCGTTCGATGTCGACTTTCGATGGTCAAAATGGCGGGTCGTTACAGCCAGGCTACTTCTGCATCTCCATGGCATCTCCACACCTCCATGAGGATATCATAAGGCCCCAATTCCTTGCCAATTATCATCCGTTTTAGCGCTTACTTTACCTTAGGCCCTTGTATTCTCTAAACAAAATGTCTAATGGTGTCATCAAAAGAGTCGTCCAGCTTGATCGCAGTGCTATCACCTTCTTCATTGAATACCTTGTCGAAGTATTCTCTGATAGTGTTAAAGGTATGCCCTTAGGGAAATTATGTAATTTATTACATATATCTAGCTCGTTGAATAATCTTGTTCAAAATAAAGGTGTTTCTTTCTATTATATACTTGATATAATGTGGTTTTAATTAGTTTAATTAAAAGTATACTTAATAGAAAATCCATAAATGGTACATTTTGTGATAGTAGTTACAAAGTGTTGTAACCATGAGTAATTTATCACAATAAAATAAATATACCATTTTGAATGTTCCTAATCAAGATGCATCGAAACTGCATATCGGTGTATCCATTGAGACTAGAGTATGTAACGCTCTCCAAATGTTGGGCAGTGTATTACTCATGACTGCTGGGGCATCTAAGGGTTACGTACTAATAGTTATTGGATAACCATGGAACGACTCACTCGATAGTTTTGGATTGGTTAATATAACTAAGGTCAAACAAAAAATATCGATGCGATTGATTTACACAGTTCTCTGGACCTGAAAATACTGTGAATCTTTAATATGAAAGCTTCGCTTTGATTATAGTCAAATCATGGTATGATGTTCCATCGAGTGGCTATAGTTGGGTCCAGTGGAAGTATTGGAAGTGAAGCACTATTCAAGAGAGAATTCGTCTCCTCAGCTATATGGGGTTAGTATCATGGTCAACTCAAGTCAGCTCAAAGTCAAAGTTTCTAGCCAGAGCAGTTTGGTTAATAATAATTGTTATTATTGAACAAAGGACTTTATGTTTGGACTATAAAGTTGAATGTGAACGATATTGGAATTTTGTCCATTATCCATTTCCATAAGTCCTAATATGAGATAGTTTTGACGAAGATAATTGGTGGAAATAATTATCACTATTAGATATCGCTTATAATAAGTAAACTTGGATTGTACCAAAAGATGTGTAAGCGATGAATTCGGTCTAAATGTCACAACACCTTCTATGTGACGTGTGAATGTTAATATTTGAGTAGTTCGATAATAATTGCTGACTGAATTTACACATTTGAGTCGCACAACCGTAATGATGAATTCTCTGAAAAACCACATGATTTAATTAATTTATAACATATTATAAACTGATTAGATTAATTGATATTTGAGAAATATTAATTATTATTTATTTGATGTTTGGAAGTATTTGTAATTATTTTAACGCATTTGTAAAATTTATATTTGCGCCCATTAATATTCTTATATCAATGTAATGTAAAGATAATTGCATGACATGATTTATGGAAGTTTTATGTCATTTGATGACATGATTTATGGAAATTTTATGTCATTTGATGACATATCACGTATAAAGAAAGGATTGGAGAGAGATAAATAATTAAAGGAATAAATTAGGGAAACTTTAATCAAAGAATGAGAACGGTTTCATTCTTTCAAATAAAACATATTCTCTAATTCATTATGTACGTACAATTCATTCTTTCTCATTCAGTCTATTTCTTTCTCTCCTCCTAACTTTTCATGGCAGAAAACAAAAAAAATTCTCAAAAATCTTTCAACTCCATATAAAACATGAAATAAAATAAATCTAAAGTGGTCCATCCATCTCTTGCAAGGATAGGATGGGGATCTTGAAGATTTGAAGAGACATCATCATTTAAGGTGTGATTTCTAGGAAACATCCTATGATGATTCAATCGGATCTAGAAACATTCTTCATTCAAGGTGAAAATCAAAGGCAACATCAACAATGTGCGTTTTAAGGCTTGGATAGCAAGGTGTGTCGTTTTCTATATATAGATAATGATTTTGCAATGTTTGATGGAAGTTTAGTTTGACTTTCATAATTTGTATGATGTACTATTGTCTTGCTTAATTAAAAAAAATTGTTTATGAAAGATTGAATTATTTGTTCAATAACATGATTGAGTTTTCATTTGATAGATCAAATTTAAATTTTTTATGTTTTAGAACAATATTTAAGTATAGATCTATATTTTTAAAAAATTCTAATGAAAGTGTAATTCTTCAGATCTGAATGTTTACATGTTCAAATTGAGTAGCTGCTTTTCTTTACTTTATTAAACTGAAGCTAAATATGTATATGTTAAAATACAATGTTATATTTTAGTTCTATGTTTTCACATTTAATTTAAATTCCATTTTCTTAAATCTGGAAATTTACATTTTCATGTTGGTTGATTGAATTATATTTAAGGTTGAAAATGAAATTTATATGGAATCAATACAATGTTTCAATTGTAGATCTATATTCTAATCTTTCATAACAAAGTGTAATTTTAGTTTTGAATTTTAGTATATGTTTGTATGCATGCATGTATTGTTTGCACTTTTTATTGCATTAGATATATACACATGAATAAAAGGAATTTTAATAACGAATCAAAGTTTTGAAATTGACTGTAATAACTATCTAATTTGTATTATTAGAAAGGTTTGACTGAATTCCATATATACATATTTGGATCTACTTGTATGTGTTCATATAAAATTTATTTTTCTTTACATATATTGTCATAGTACGAAATCATTTCACTTTTTTATTAAGATAATAATGTATACATACAATTCATTGCTTACCTTCATACTCTTATATTATGTTACCTATTGATTGTCATTAATATGTTACATTAATTAAGTTTACTAAATGGGAAACTGTATCAATCACCCTTGTCATCCCTTATTTATTTCCATTTCAATTCCTATGTAATAACCATTCAAATTGTCCATTTATTTCTAATTTCAATTCCTGTGTTGCACCTGCACAATATTATTATGAATATATTTACAATTCATGTCATATGTAGATTAGTCATTAATGTTATTTTATTAATCAAATATTTAATTTAATTAAGATAAGAAAATGAAAAGCTTCATTCTCTAACTAAATTTATGATCCCTCATTAATTAAATAATTAAGAGGAAGGAAATGAAAAGTTTCCTTCTCTAAATAAATTTATGCCCTATCATTATAATTTAAGAGATAGGAAATGAAAAGTTTCATTCTCTAAATAAATTTAATAATTTACCGTTACACACAAAAATGTACATAAGAGTATATTTGATATACTCTAATTTACGTACACATTAAATTAAAGTAAAAATGTTATTTATAAAATTAAATAAAATATTGATTTTATTTAAAAGAAACTTAGAAAAGTTCTACGTATATTTGGACTTCATAGGCCCATTAAAGATCCAAAATGGCTAATTTTTTTGAAATTCACTAATTTCTTCCGCTACGGGCTGACCCAGAAGATTCAATGGTATCAGAGCCCAATAATATATACAGTCTAAATTAATCATGTTAGGTTTAACTAATTAAGCTTGTGCACATAGTACGGTGTATATAAAGGTGATGTATAGGATTGGAATTGGGTAATTAAGTATCTTATCCTACCTGGTTACCTACCTAGCCTGAAAGGTGAAGTGAGACCAAAGGTTATCCCTGATAAAAAAGGCTCAATTTGAATTGGGCCTTTGACTAATTTCAAAATAGTTTTGAAAATTGAGATAAGATTTTAAATTTAAAAGTTAAATTTAAAATAAACACATGTTTATTATAAAGGTTATAATATAACATAAATTTTCAAAACGTTTGAAAAGATAATGAAAATTTCAAAATGTTTGAAATTGTTTAAATATTAATTTCAAAATTTAAAATTTATTAATAAAATAAATTAATTAAATGAGTTAATTAAATAATACTTATATGCATGTATTATATATGTTGATATATGTTATGTTATTTTAAAGTGCTAAGATAACATAAGCATACATGTATGTAAGATAAATTTTGAAATTGATATAATTTAATTCGAATTTTTTAATTAAATAAATTAATTAAGTAAAAAATATGCATATATAAGATATATGGGTTATACTATAAAGGTTATACTATATATTATAAAGGTTATACTAGATATGTCCAATAGAAAAGATGTATTGAAATACTAATTTAAAATTAATTAAAGAGTTAGTTAATTTTAGATCAGTATAAGTTAATTAAAATATAAAAGTTATATAATGATGAAACTTATATAATATGAGTGTATGAACTAAAGGTAGAACATTAAAGAAACCCAAAAGACTTAAAGAATAAATACATACGTAAATGTACATATACTGTGATTTTTGATGTATTTGACACTTGAATTACGAGGGTATTTCATAAGGAATACATTATTCTATAAGTCGATATCGCTCAATATAATATACTGAGGATTATGAATCTTTGATATAATGTTGTCCTTTACCGCATATATATCAATAAATTACTTGCATACTCCTTAATTGTTGAGAAAATTCAAGCTAGGGATGTTATGTGTAGTACTATTGATAAATTGAATAGACGAGGTAAGATAACTATATGTATTTGTTGAGCAAACTCAAGGTACATATACTATACTTAGGTCGTCGCGATGTGGTACGTACGAGCGAATAATCTCTTTCGATTTGTTGAGCAAACTCAAGGTCCAAATGAAATTAGGATAAAGAAAAATTGGTTAGGGGGTTTATGTGATACAACCGATAAGGAGTTATTTGTCGTTTGTGGGACTATGATTTGTTGAGAAAATTCAAAATCGGAATACCATGATAGATGAGTCCTAACACCTACTAGTAAATTCGAAAGACTTCTATGTTTGATCTTAGGGTTTAGAGAAACATAAAAGACTAGTGGGAGCCTTATTAGAAAAATGAAACAATAATATTTAACCTTTCTAATATTGTAAGAACATATGCTAAATAATGTTATAATTATCTACAATGCTAAATTTGTGCATTTCATATGATTGATAAAATGCTTATCAATCAACATATATAAACGAACTGAATTGAAAGTTGACATTTGGAAATATTATGCCCACTACTAAATTCCTATTGCATGTTAACATTTCAACACCCATGCAAGTTGTAACATTTGGAGAATACGGCTTGTTGAGGGCGATCGAATGTGAATATATCTTTATACTAACACTGACACGTCATTTATACCCTTTAACTTAATACCTGAACTGAAATTTGACGTGTACAGTATTAATACAAAGTAATAGACACACCGATTTCTTAAAATCAAAAACTAAAAATCATATAAGCATCAGTCACGGATCATAGCAGAATAATAATCTCATATATATATGTACAAATTGCGAGTCTATAAAATGAAACACTAAACTCACATAATATACAAGTTTTATAATTCTCCAATCTCAATTATACATTTTATATATAAGGTCCAAATTCCTAAATGGGATAAACTAAAAGTCCAAATGTTTATCTCCTTGCTAGCATAACCATTCAAAGGTCAACCTGTCTTGTAACCTGAAAAGTCTCGGCCTGACCCGAGCAAAATAACACCCAGGTCAGACTATCTCTAAATATCCAATAGGGTGAGAAAAAGTTATGACACAAGAACAAACAACATATAAGAAAACACAAATGTCTATGAAATAATGGGTCTGGGGAATTAATTTAACTTAGAGTCCTCACAAGGCACATAGTTATACATTTAAGTCATAAACACATATTAGTCACTAAAAACAGAATAACAGAATTAACTTAACACTCATCACAAGACACCAGAACATATATTTATTTCACTAACACAAGACACAGGAATATATATTTATTTCACGAATACAGAAGAGTCACAAAATCCAAATATCCAAAATCCAAGAGATCCTTATCCAAACCAATCATCATGATCGTCCAAAACAATCGCAATGATTGTACTCAAGACCCATGGCAAACAAACAAACAAATTGGTATCACTCGAATCGATCCGATACCAAGGATCGTACTCAGACCAGAAACACAGAATCACAGAATGATCTCAAGGATAGTCCATACCGATCAAGGTGATCGTAGAAACCATGACTCGATAAATCTGTATTTATTAATATTATTATGTTCGAAAAGAAATCCAGGAGTAACTTCTTAAGGATCTAGCAGCCACTTTCCGCATACCAAAAGAGAGTAAACTCTAAAGTGCCAAATACTATCAACTTCAGTAATAACTAGAATTTATCCAATATGTCCTATACCGTATGGTGAAATTCAAGCATTTATTAAAAGCTTGTAAATGGTACTTATACGGATACCACTGGAAAACCTGAACCATATTCTCTTAGGGATCTAGCAACCACTTGTCACACATTGAAAGAGAATACAGCTCTAAAGTGTTAAGTACTTTCCCAAATACGATCAAAGAATTTATCCAAGGCATCCCATACTACCCGGTGAAATTTGAGTATTCATTAATGGGCTAGTAAATTCCACTCAAACATTCTATTCAATGAGTTATACCATATTCGACGAAGCGTTATTCAAAAGCATTTAAACCAATCGATGACACTAAGTCGATTATTAGTGCTCCTTAAATTATAGAATCAGAGTTCTCAAAATATGTTTTTCTCTTTGATTTTATTGTCTAGAAGCACTTGTTATGAATTTCCATAAGTTTATTTACTATTTCGTTTAAAATAAATTTTCACTTATTTGATAAAATATTCCATAAACTTGGATTATTCCAAATTTACATTTATGTACACAGTGTCTCAAATTACTGTATAAAAAATTTAGTTAATAACCCACACTTTAAAGCCAATTTTATTATTCTTCCAAATCCATTTTGATATACATAATTACATATTATAATCATTTACAAAAGAAAGTCAAACTAATATAGAAACTAGTTTGAGAATTATAAAATAAAATAAACTCACTTTTGTAAAATTACTTGAATATGAAACATATCCATTTATATATTTTCAACTCAAATTTGAAGCATTTAGATCTGCAATTTCGACCCCATATATCTCATAATTTTTCAAATTTAAAAACGTGCAAGCTTTAGGGAAATGTCTTAGCTTTTAAACAAGATAAAGATCATCTAATCTGGACTTACGGTTCGAAAGTTATGGTCAAAATAATTCTTAGATTTTAAATTTACTATCGCTGTCGTTTAATGGTTTCGACTTCTTAACCAAAAAATTTTGCAAAATCCAAAACATGAAAGTTTTAGAACATAGCCCAAGCTTTTCAGAACATCAAGAATTATCTAAATCTGACAAGAAATTAGAAAGATATGTCTAATTTACCAACCATTTAGTTTAGATAATGTAATTATCAAAGTGACAGAACTTAGAGTTTGCACTAGAATTTTGATCCCTATTCTCAAAATTTGCAAATATGTACAACACGAAAGTTGTCACACACAAAATAAGCTTTCCGTAACACTAGGAATAATTGAATTTCGATAAGAAATGGAAAAGATATGACCAAAACAATTATCGGGTTTTTACTTCATTATTGTTGTTGTTAATTCTCAAGACAGCGATACTAAAACGTATTTTTGGCCATGAAAACCACAAAATATAACAAAACATAAAATATAAAAGTTCCAGCAGGTTATCTATGCTTTCCAAAACATCAAGAATCATCGAACTTTGATTAATAACAAAAAAATTTGTGGCCATTTTAATTTCAGGTTTCAACTTAGCAATTACACGTGAACAGAGCAACACTATCATATTCGAACTCGATTTCGAACATATAAACCTTAGAATTTCATAAAGTTATCAAAAGAAAAATTGTAGCTAACTAATAGACCTATTTGCCACAAAAATTTTAGATCATTTTGGATTAATATGCACTGAGGTGTCACTGTTTTATTACAACGATTTTCCTAATTCAATTTCAGCAAACAGCAACAAAATAATCACATAAGCAACTAATCACACATCCAATTCCACAATTATTAATTTGAAGATAGATTATGTGAGTTAAAATAACTCACCTTTTTCCTTGAATTAGTCTTAGCAATCCATTGAAATTGGTTTGCCTTTTTCTACACATTCAAACCCTAGACTTAATCTCAGTCCCAAAGTAAAAACAGCAAGGATTAAACAATGAAAACAAAAAATTAGTCTACAAGATGAGTTAGGTTAGGGATACTTAATCTTGATTTTCTCATAATTTTCCGGATTTTATTGGTTTTAAATACTTGGATTTTGCTTTAGGTTTTGAGTTTTGAGAAGTTTCTGTTTTGTGTATTTTAGCAGACAGCGGTAAAAAGAACGTATGATTGTTCTTTGAGAAGGAGAAAAGGAAGTTATCACTTTTGAGCACTATTGGGCTGAAAATAGATTAAGCCCAACCCTTAGTTAATTAAAACAGTACCAATATTCTACACTTTTCTACCATTTTAAAACACTAATATCTTATTGATTACAACACAATATTTTTTCAAATAAATACTCTAAAATTAAGTTCATCACCTAAACTTCATAGTTAAATAATAAAATACAAATTTATTTAACGTTAAATTCTTATTTTAATTATTTTAAACCAGATGTTTTGCATCTTTCAAAATATAGCAACTTAACAAATAAAATTAACTAAATTTCAAAAATTCTCATTTTTCTTCTTAAATAAAATTACACATTATTAAAAAGCACTAACACATTATTAACAAGTTTTAAAAACAAGAATTTAACATTTTTAATCTCATATATTGCTTACCTAATAAAATACACAATTTAAAACCTTCATTTTAAATTCTTATTTAATACAAATTAACAATGTTGAAAAATCAGGGTTGTTGCAGACTTCCCCTCTTAAACAAATTGCATCCTCGTAATTTCCTTAAAAAGGAAATCTATAATAAAAAAAATTCTCTTGAAAATATTATTTTGTTAATTGGTTTCTAATTTTATTTTCAAAACATTCAATTAATATCACTACAAATTATAACATTAAACTTAAATTTTTAGTTATGAAAATTTCTCAAAATTCTAAAAAATATTCCACCGCCTCAAATTTGTGAAAAATTTTGGCAGCGTCTCCTTTGTGCTACTAGCATTTTGAAAATTTAAAATATGAATATAATTATATAATATACATCTCATCTCAAATATGAGGCATCCCGTAGGGAAAAACACAAAAATGCATTATGTAATCCGAGATACGTATCTTATATTTGAAATATTAGCAAGTCCGCTAATATTCCTTAAGCAAAAAATTTATAGACTTTTAAACGATGCCTATTTAACTTTAGATATCTGCACTTATCTCAAAAATGCATATTAGTATATAATATCAAATTCATGTCATAAAGGAGATATTAGAAATTCATGATTACACTTTGGCTAGATTGACAACATAATATTTCATAATGAAAGAAATTCATACTTAAACTTCCAAGTTTTAATAAATACTTATGTCAAAATGTCACATTCGATGTTTAGGAACCCATATCGATAACATGGCGTCCCATATATTGATCTTAATCCTTAAACAACATTCCGGATAAGTCAACACAATAGATAATCATAAGTTTAGATGCATTTATTTTACTATCACTAACATCTATGCATACAATTTTAAATAAATGCAACCAAGCAATTAATTCCTAGCAACCAATCAATCAAAACATATATAATCACTTACAGTGAAACAATTCAATGCCTGAAATTCCACTACGCAACTTTGATTAATTCTAGACCATTTAACTCTTAAACTTATTTACTCAATTTTCTCTATTTCTTTTATATAGAAGTAAAATTGTTTGCTTTAAAATTAATTCATTCCAATTTAATTCCAAAATTTTCTAAACTCTAAAAGATTTTAATCATTAATCCTAAAAGTTTTAATGTCAAAAATTCCAATTTTTCAATTTAAATTTTTTAAATAAATTATGCCCCAAATAATTATCCCGATAGTCATTTTACATCCCTATCGCTAAATAGATAATTAGTATAACTATCAACTACATACCCTAGGGGACATACCTCTAATTAATCTATATCTAGGTCTCGGATCCATAATATTATATGCTATATTGTTCTAACACATCTCTGATACCAACTGTAACGACCCTACCGTGATGCCCAGATTAACAAAGAACATTACAAGTAATGTCATCTGCTAATACAGAGAATACGGCTTGTTGAGGGCGATCGAATATGAATATATCTTTATACTAATACTGACACGTCATTTATACTTTTTACTTAATATCTGAACTGAAATTTGACGTGTACAGTATTAATACAAATTAATAGACGTGTAGATTTCTCAAAATCAGAACAATATATCATATAAACATCAGTTACAGATCACAACGGGATAATAATCACTTATACATATACAAATTGTGAGTCTATAAAATAAATCACTAAACTCACATAATATACAAATTTAACAATTCTCTAATCTCAATAATACATTTTATATATAAAGTCTAAATTCATAAATGGGATAAACTAAAAGTCCAAATGTTTATCTCCTTACTAGCATAACCATTCAAAGGTCAATCTGTCCTGTAACCTGAAAAGTCTCGGCCTGACCCGAGCAAAATAACACCTGGGTTAGACTATCTCTAAATATCCAATAGGGTGAGAACAAGATATAACACAAGAACAAACAACATATAAGTAAACGCAGATGTCCATGAAATAACGAGCCAGGGGAATTAATTTAACATAGAGTCATCACAAGGCACATAGTTATACGTTTAAGTGACAAACACATATTAGTCACTAAACATAGAATAAAAGAATTAACTTAACATCCATCACAAGACAAAAGAACATATATTTATTTCATGAGTACAGAATAGTCTCAAAATCCAAATATCCAAAATCTAAGAGATCCTAATCCAAACCGATCATAATGATCGTCCAAAACAATCGCAATGATTGTACTTAAAACCAGTGGCAAACAAACAAACAAATTGGTATCACTCGAACAGATCTCAAGATAATCCATACTGATCAAAGTGATCGTAGAAACCATGACTCAATAAATCCACATTTATTAAATATTATTATATTATTATGTTCGTAAAGAAATCCAGGAGTAACTTCTTAAGGATCTAATGCCACTTGTCGCACACCAAAAGAGAGTAAACTCAAAAGTGCCAAATACTATCACCTTCAGTAATCACTAGCATTTAATCAATACGTCCCACACCGTATGGTGAAATTCAAGTACATACTAAAAGCTAGTAAATATCACTTATTACGAATACCACTGGAAAACCTGAACTGTAACGACTCGTAATTTTACTACTTTGAAAATGGAATATTTAATTAATTTTAAATATAGCTTTATAAGTTAAATGAACTAGTTTTAATTATTTAAAGATGGTAAGGAATTTATTTTCCAGTTTTTTTACATAAATAAATAGTTTGAATTAAAAACTGAAAATATGACTAGAAATTGGATCACGAAATCTCAACAGTTTGACAAATGGAATTTAAGTTGTTGCAACATTGTTTGTACATGCACACACATACACACATATATATGTATTACAATTAGTCAAATCAAAGCTAAAGAAAATATCTAAGATATTTTTTACAAAAGTAAGTGAAAAAGGCAACATCTAATCACCATTAAAACATAGAAAGCGAATATCAAATCCACCATTAATGCATGTCGTTCCATCTAAAGAAATTTTTGCAATATGTCTTATCACATCACATCTCATTAATGCATGCACTTGGGTATGGTGACAAGGATTTGATGTTGAAGTGATGTGGTGTAAGAGATATTTTGATAATATCTAAGGGTAATTTAGTAATTTGCAACATTTTCCTAAGGCTATAAATAAGACCCTAAGGCTTCACAAATTCAAACATCTCATTCCATCTTCTTCTTCTTCTTCTTCTTCTTCACCTCTAGTTTGATGGCTTCCATCACATCCATCCTCTCATCCATAGACCGAGCCATCTAGAAGCAATAATCCAAGTGATCGTGAGCTAAAAGTTTGAGTTAGCAAAGCTATAGCCAATTCTTAGTTAGTTGTTTAAACCCTAGGTGAGTAAACTATTAGACTATCGTATTTTGTGCTATTGGATGTAATATATGTTTGATTATGACTATTAATGATGGTGGTTCAATACAAATGTTGAATATATATGCAAGTCACGAAAATACACGTCGATAAGCACAAAGGAAATCACTTTCCTTTATTTAATGAATTAGTGTATATGGAATGTTAAACCTCTTTAAAATTGTTTAAAAATATGAAATAAATTTTAAAAATATTTTAAAATGTTTTAAAAGTGATAAAAAAATAAGTTTCCAAATGATTAAAAAAGTCGTTTTTTTATCAATATAGCTTAAAAAGCACTTTCCGCGGTACTTTCCGTAGCACTTTTCCATAGCACTTTTGTATAACTCTTGAAATGTAGTTTTAAACGCAACCGTTCTTTTCCAAATTTTTTGTAAATAAATTTAAATGATTAACAAAGTATTTTAAATATGATTTGAAGGATTTATGGAATGGTTAGATAATAAACGATTTAGAGTCGATCAAATTACTTGACCGCCTTATGGGTGCTAGAGAGATAGTGTCTAGGCTTGATTTTGGAAAACCAGTTTCCTACTCTCCCTGGCTATCCGGACTGCCCCAATGGATGGGATAGTAAATTTGATTTATTTGGATCAAAATTTTCCAAAGTTAAAGGATATAATTCTCCAAATATGAATTACTTGAATTTTATGGAGATAATCTTCTTGTACTCGGTGTTAAAGCCTGAAAAGAGAACTCATACTATTCGTGGAATTTAAAGGGTGCTTTCACCGTTATTCCGCTCATAGTAGTTATTGAATACGGGAATTGATATTGAGTAGAATTAGAAGATTTCTATAGATTCTGCTCACTTAACATTTACTGGTTTTGGATTAACACTTAAATGACATGCTTTTAGCCGAATTAAAATTATGAGTTTTGAATTAGGAAATCTTTGTTAAGATTTAAATAAAATGAATTGGAAATATTTTTCTACATAAAATATGGAAGGGTTTGGAATTATTCCATGATTTAGGTTTAAATTAACCAAAAGAATTTGATAACCGAGGCTTGATGATTCCATATACTCTAAAAAAGAAAAGAAATATTTCAATGAATATATCTCTAAGTATATCTATAAATGAATAAAAATATGAATTAAATTGAATGATGATCGATAATCACATATGAACTTAACATCTTTTTAATCGATGATTGGTTCGAAGGAAACGGGGTTGGATTTGGATAATTCCTATGCGAAGTCTACTTCGAACCAATTTACGTATTCGAAGTTAAGACATGGATATGATATTGAGGATTTTTTTAATTGAAAGACCGCTTGTTGATCATTTAGGGATAAACTCCCAATATACATATAGTAGTAGTAGTCTCTTCGTTATGAAATATCCAGTGCAAAGACTAATCGCTGCTAATCCTAGGAGTAACTTCCGACAGGATGTGGTAGGAGAGTGCCTATAGTTTGTCCTGTTTCTAGACAACTTACATAGACGGATGTTTGACGTTTCAGTTGTAATTACATTGGTAGATTTCTATGAACATATCATCAGATTGGTGGCGGGCAACTTCTCTTAGCTTAACACCCTTTTCTGAGACATACGAGCTTAGGAGTTATACGTTTGTAGAAATCGATTGTGTGATTATGGATTGGCAATACGGCATCCAAAGTGGAATGTGCTCTGAGTAATGTAATCGTTACCTCGAGTCTCCTCATCCATAAATGACTAAAACAGGGTAGATGCGGCAGAGCTAAGTGGGTCGCTCCCATTAGGATATAGTCATCACCATTCTAGATATATTTATTCCCGTTATGATGTCGATTTTTAAATTAATGTGGTGTATGCAAAGAGAGTTCTCGGGTAGGTCGGGAATGAACAATGTGATGACATATTCGGTACTATCTATAGTAAAGGTAGGTCGGTTCTATGTTGGTAGAGGTTGGAGCCTAAGGTGCATTTTTCTAAAGATGTACTGTCAGAAGGTAATCCCTTACCTTGTCCTTGTATGGAAATCCATTCTCCAATAAGTGCCTTCGGATTTGATTATAGATCCTACTTTGCTGGAATTTAATAATGTTATAATTTCGGCTAAGATTATGTATACTTGCTTGAAAAGTGTTTTCAAAAGAATTTCATTAACAATAATATCCACATATTCTATGTAGCATATGTTTTGGTTATCATAAGGTAAAAACCCGTTTTGTGTTTATGTGCGGTGTGGTCTTATGAGATACCTTTTGTTTTCAAACATCGTATTTTTAGTTTCTCACACCTGTCCCATGACTGACCCGGGGTTTATTTTCTTTTCCGCTTAAACTCTGGGTGCCCTATTTTCCTGGCCAGCCAACTAGTTAGGTATGCTTGGAGCATTTTAGAACGGAGCATGGAGCATAAAGTATTAAGCATTTTGGGTCTTTTATTGAAGTCATCTGTCACTTTCACTGTGTCTGTATTATGTATTAGTATTTACCAGCACTGTAAGGATAGGTCATTATAGCTATCTTAGTTGGGTTTGTACCTGTCATAACTTTGATGGAACAATTTAGAGTAATTATATGTGCTACTCATAAGTATAATTATGTGTTGAATACGATGTGAGATTCTATTACTATCTATCTTCTATCTTTATTTCTTTACCCTATGATAATCTACCTCTCCAGCACTTGGATTTACAGCACGTGAATATCGAGTATGTATTAGTGTCAATTTCTGAGAGTCGAGGAGATGGGTCATCACATTTATGTAACGACCCGTAATTTTACTACTTTAAAAATGGAATATTTGATTAATTTTAAATATAGCTTTATAAGGTAAATGAACTTGTTTTAATTAGTTATAGATGATAAGAAATTTATTTTCAAGTTTTGTTTACATAAATAATTAGTTTGCATTAAAAACTGAAAATATGACCAGAAATTGGATCCCAAAATCTCAATGGTTTGACAAATGGAAATTGTTTACGTTATTGCAACATTGTTTGTACATGTATACACATACACATACGCATACACACATATATGTGTATCACAATTAGTCAAATCAAAGCTAAAGAAAATATCTAAGATATTTTTTACAAAAAGTAAGTGAAAAATATAACATCTAATCACTATTAAAACATGGAAAGCGAACATCAAATCCACCATTAATGCATGTCATTCCATCTTAAGATATTTTTGCAATATGTCTTATTACACCTCATTAATGCATGCACTTGAGTATGGTGACAAGGATTGGATATTGAAGTAATGTGGTGTAAGAGATATTTTGATAATAACTAAAGGTAATTTTGTAATTTGAGACATTTTCCTAAGGCTATAATAATACCCTAAGGCTTCACAAATTCACACATCTCATTCCATCTTCTTCTTCTTCACCTCTAGTTTAATGGCTTCCATCATCTCCATCCTCTCGTCCATAGGCCAAGCCATCTAGAAGCAATAATCCAAGTGATCATGAGCAAAAAGTTCGAGTTAGCAAAGTTATAGCCAACTTTTAGTTAGTCGTTTAAACCCGAGGTGAGTAAACTCTTAGACTCTCGTAGTATATGCTATTAGATGTTATGTATGTTTGCTTATTATTATTAATGATGGTTGTTTAATATGAATGTTGAATATATCTATATATATATATGTATGTATGTATGTATATGTATATATATATATATGCAAGTCATAGAAATACACGTCGATAAGCACCAAAGAAATCACTTTCCTTTATTTAATAAATTAGTGTATATGGAATGTTAAACCTCTTTAAAATTGTTTAAAAATATGAAATAATTTCTAAAAATATTTTAAATTTTTTTAAAAGTGATAAAAAGTAAGTTTTCAAATGATAAAAAAAGTCATTTTTATCATTATAGCTTAAAAAGCATTATACGTAGCACTTTTCTATCACTCTTGAAATGTAGTTTTAAATGTGACCATTCCTTTCCAAATATTTTATAATTATTCAAATGGTTAATAAAGTATTTTAAATATGATTTGAAGGATTTATGGAATGGTTAAATATTAAATGATTTAGAGTTGATCAAATTACTAAACTACCTTATGGGTGTCAGAGAGATAGTGTCTAGGCTTGAGTTCGAAAAACCAGTTTTCTGCTCTCCCTGGCTATCCGGACTGGCCCGATGGATGGGATAGTAAATTTGATTTATTTGGATCAAAAGTTTCCAAGTTTAAGGATATAATTCTCTAAATATAAATGACTTGAATTTTATGGAGATAATCTTCTTGTACTCGGTGTTAAAGCCCAAAAGGGGAACTCTTACTATTCATGGAATTTAAAAGGTGCTTTCAGCATTCCGCCCATAGTATTTGTTGAATACGGGAATTGATATTGACTAGAATTAGGTGATTTCTATAGATTCTGCTCACTTAACATTTACTGGTTTTGGATTAACATCCTAGATAACGTGCTTTTAACCGAATTAAAATTGTTATCCCACCTTTTGGTCAAGGTTGGAATATTAACAAATTAACAAGGAAGAATGGATGTCAGGATTGTAAATCGATTGGAAATAAGGCTGCAATCGATGTCGTTAAAATTTTGCCGAGCTTCGATCAGGAGGGAATCGATTGGAGATGATGATCAAGGCTAAGGGAAGCTACGTTTCAAATTTCAGGCCAATCGGAGTTCGTATGGTCAAGATGTGATCGATACAAGTTAAGAAAAAATGTTATTTGAATCCATCATAAGATCCATTTCGAATCAATGTTGTTCGACTCCATCTGGAGTCAGTTCTTCGCATCGATCCAACAATAATAGCGTCGAGTCGATTTCGGTTCGTGTCCATCATGGTGGGACTGCTTCGTATCGATCAGGGGCTAGTTCAGTTCGCATCGGTCGCAGGTAAGCGTAGTTCGTATCCATCCAGTTCGTGGTTGTTCGAATTGGTAGCGCCAGAGTCCTTGTTCGCATCCATCATGCTCGAGTGAGTTCATTTCGTATCGATGATTGATTGATGCGAAGTGTGCCAACATTTATCGATACGAACGAGGGCTTCAATAAACGGGTGCAAATTGATAATTGATTCGAGGAAGGACTGAAATGAGTGGATACGAATCAACGGTCGGTGCGAACGAAGCTTCGGAATTGGATGCGGATAACTTGGTCAAATCGGCACACAAGATGGATCGATCCTGGAAATTCGCAACACGTCATCCTATAATCACGTGCCCTGATCGACTCGAAGACATCGATAAAATCAATCGGTTCGAAC
Organism: Allium cepa; assembly: GCA_030765085.1. NCBI lineage: Eukaryota > Viridiplantae > Streptophyta > Magnoliopsida > Asparagales > Amaryllidaceae > Allium > Allium cepa. The sequence goes on along the minus strand of CM060929.1, from coordinate 380,985,388 downwards.
CACACGGCCTGCCAAAAAATCATAACTCGTATCGATCATATCTTCTAAACCACAGATTCAAATGCAATGAAATTTTCACAGAAGCTTACGTGCAAGCCAAGGAATGTGCCTGCCAAGTTTCAGCTTGATTGGACCACTTTTTGATCGATACGAAAATCGATTCATATCGATTACAGATCGATTCGAAACTTGGTGGGATCGGTCGCGTGGGCCCACTCACATGCCAGAAGAAGTCTCCCAAAGTTTGAGCGCGATATCAGCCTCATACACCTAAAAATAGCCCCCTGAAGCCTACAGAAAAGGGATCTTTTGGCCATTCAATGTCCAAACTCTGTCGGATTCAATTCTATACCTTACCATCGCTGTTGTATTCAAGTTACTTCATTGTAATCGCTGTAATCATCTGTAACCAGCAAGGATAATCAATAAAAGATAAAACTTTAAAGTGGACGTATGCCGGAGATAGCTGAACCACTATAAATCTTGTGTTTCTGATTGTTATTTCTGGATTGCTGTTTGTTGTTTGCTTAGATCTGAAATTTGTGTTTGAATATTGCTGATCTATGTTCATACACTGGTGCTTTCATGATATTTGGGGTTTGTGACCAATTTCGGTGCAAACACTTTGGTGCTTTCACTGAGAAGGCTAGCACCCGCTACATTGGATTGAAGTTCAGATTTGAAAAGCTTGAAGGATTCAGATTTAGAGAGAATGACTCGACAAACTAGTAGAAGACAAAGGGCTGAGAGAAGCCAATAGGAAGGAAGTCAAGAACCATCCTCCGGAGCCGGAGAAGGACAAGCTTCGATCTACATCACCAGAGATGAAATGGAAGCTATGGCCAATTCACTGCAAGAGAGATTGTTGAAGAGTCAACAGGACATGATGCAGACTTTCTTTGAACAGATGAGAGCTGCAGGAACACAAAACCTTAGACCGACTACAGTGACTGCGAATGTGGAACAAGGAACTAGGGTCGCGGAACCCAATGGAGGACAGAATACAGAACCAGAGGGAAATCAACAAAGGCTTGGCGGCAGGCCCGCAGGATCTGACACTAGAAGGCCTTTGGATGGAGCTCAACAGGCTAGAGCAAGCGCTAGCATTAATGAACAGCATGAGGAGTATGTACCGGAATTCCCTCGGGGGCATGGGGGGCAACCTTTGACATATAATGCTGGATTAGCAGAGATTATTAGGAGAACTATGCATGGAGGTCAGACCAATAGAGATTTGGAAGGAGTGAACAGGAGTCCGTTTACACGGGAAATCAGGATAGCTTGAAATCCGCCCGATTTCAAGCTAACTAGTGTGGAAGTATAAAATGGCAAGGCTGATCCAACAAATCATCTAATGAGATACACTAGACACATGGAAGTGCTGGGGGCATTGGAGGAAGTTATGGCCCGATGTTTCCCTCTGTACTTGACGGATATAGCCGCGATGTGGTTTAGGCAGTTGGAAGGAGGGTCTATAAGAACATGGACGGAGTTGGTGGATAGGTTTCTGAGGCAATTTCGGGTTCATATTATGAGGCCTAAGAACGTGATGACGCTAACGTCGGTAAAGCAAAGGACGGATGAATCACTCAGAGCTTTTCTAACTCGGTTCAATGCGACGGTTGCTTCAGTGGATCGGCCGAATCCATCGATGGTTTTGATGGCGGCAGTATTGGGAGTCAGAGAGGATTTGGATTTTAAGGCATCTTTAATACGAGACCCACCACTGGATCTCGGGGAATTCTTTCACGAAGTTGAGAGATTCCTTCGACAAGAGGATGCATGTGCAGATTTAAAGTTGAAGGAAGTGAATGCGACTGAGGGTGGAGGACCATCCAACAGAGGTTCAGATAAAGATAAAGGAAAAAGGATGTTGGATGATGATTCTGGAAAAGCTAGGAAGCGATGGAAGGATCCAAAGTTTTCCACATACACAGGATTAAACGAGACGCTGGAGCGGATATACCTGGAAACCTGGAATCACCTTCCCTACCAAGGCCAGCTAGGAGAGAACCTTCTGAACGTGAAAGGGCATCAGGAAGGCACTGCCTCTTCAATGATTTGGATGGGCACGATACCAACAGCTGCAAGCACTTGAAGGATATAATCGAGGAGCATGTAAGGAATGGATAGTTATGACAATATGTCGAAACTCGGAATGCAGCGGTGGAGCAGGAGCAACAACCGCCTACCTCGAGCAACGATGGTGTAAGGCCCAGGAATGATGGTCGATTGGTTATAAATTGACCGGGATAATATAAAATAAGTAGCAAGCTACTGGCAAACAACCAAGTCATTTACTCATGCACGGGGAGGAAGATAGCCCCTAGGCATGCTCTGAATGATGATAAACTGCGATGCTATGGTCTATGAAATCTGTCTTTTGTTTTCGAATTGGACACTCGCTTTTCTGGTTTGGTTTTGGAGTTTGGTTTGAACTCCTGGTTTTGTTTGCTTTCTGGTTTGGATTTTCGTTTGGATGATTGTTTTCTGTTTTGAATGTTGGTTCGGATTTCTGATTTTCTGATTTGGTTTGGATTTCGGATTAGATTTTGATTGGATTTTTATCTGGTTTTTTAGTAAATGGTCGTCAGGTATGGATTATATCTGGCAAGGAATAAGTCTCTTCGTTCGCATGTGGCGAATTGGCTTATTCAGGTCGTTGAGTATGGACTATGCTCAACAAGGGTCCGGAGTGACCAGGATTCGGCCTAGGACTCAGGCCCCATATTATCGATTATTATTTCAGGTCATTGAGTATGGACTATGCTCAACAAGGGTCTGGAGTGACCAGGATTCGGCCTAGGACTTAGGCCTCATATTATTGATTATTATTTCAGGTCGCTGAGTATGGACTATGCTCTGCAAGTGTCCGGAGAGACCAGGATTCGGCTTAGGACTTAAGCCATGGCATTGTACAACGTCTAGGGACACTGGACCACGGTCGTTAAGTGTGGATTGCGCTTGGCAAGAACCCAGAGAGGTTAGCTCAACGTCCGAGGACACTGGACCACGGTCGTCAAGTATGGATTGCGCTTGGTAAGAACTCGGAAAGATTACGGATTCGGATATCGACTCGAAGAGGTCCTGGATTCGGTTATTGGCTATTGGATAAGGATGGATTAGGACTCGATTGTCGGGTTCATATGGATACGGAATTGACTAGAGGTTTTGGTTACTGGATTTGGGGATTTGGCATCGACTCGGAGCAGTCGGGAATGATGTACTCTGATGATATGGCTATGGACTTTGAATATCGCATTTGGAACTATTCAAAAGCCGCCTTATTATCACAAGGCTTGTTTTAGGGGAAAAATATTATCCCACCTTTTGGTCAAGGCTGGAATATCAACAAATTGGCAAGGAAGAATGGATATCAGGATTGGAAATCGATTGCAAACAAGGCTGCAATCGATGTCGTTAAAATTTGGCCGAGCTCCGATCGGGACGGATTCGATTGGAGATGATGATCAAGGCTAAGGGAAGATACGTTTCAAATTTTAGGCCAATCGGAGATCGTATGGTCAAGATGTGATTGATACAAGTTAAGAAAAAATGTTATTCAAATCCATCATCAGATCCATTTCGAATCGATGTTGTTCAAATCCATCCGGAGTCAGGTTCTTCGCATCGATCCAACAACAATAGCATCGAGTCGATTTCGGTTCGTATCCAACATGGTGGGACTGCTCCATATCGATCAGGGGCTAGTTCAGTTCACATCGGTCGCAGGTAAGAATAGTTCGTATCCATCGAGTTCGTGGTTGTTCGAATCGGTAGCGCCGGAGTCCTTGTTCGCGTCCATCATACTCGAGTGAGTTCATTTCGTATCGATGAGCGATCGATGCGAAGTGTGCCAACATTTATCGATACGAACAAGGGCTTCAATGAACGGGTGCGAATTGATAATTGATTCGAAGAAGGATTGAAATGAGTGGATACGAATCAACGGTCGGTGCGAATGAAGCTTCAAAATTGGATGCGGATAACTTGGTCAAATCGGCGCACAAGATGGACTAATTCTGGAAATTCGCAACACGTCATCCTATAATCACGTGCCCTGATCGACTCGAAGACATTGATACGAATCAATCGATTTGAACCACACGACCTGCTAGAAAATCATAACTCGTATCGATCATATCTTCTAAACCACAGATCCAAATGCAATGAAATTTTCACAGAAGCTTACGTGCAAGCAAAGGAATGTGCCTGCCAAGTTTCAGCTTGATTGGACCATTTTTTGATATCGATCATAGATCGAGACGAAACTATGTGGGATCGGTCGCGTGGGCCCACTCACGTGCCAAAAGAAGTCTTCCGAAGTTTGAGCGCGATATCAGCCTCCTACACCTATAAATAGCCCCCTGAAGCCTACAGAAAAGGGATCTTTTGGCCATTCAACGTCCAGACTCTGCCGAATTCAAATCTATGAAAGAGGCTATGCGAAAGGATCGTGTAATATGGAATAACGGAATAGTCTAGGTAGATAAAGTAGGTAAATGCAAGGAGACACCAGGATTTTATACTGGTTCAGACCTCTAGTCCTATATCCAGTCCCTAAGCTTCACTTAGGAATTTCACTAACTAACACCCTCACTTCACCCGGAGGAATAGGTTTACAACTTACCCAACCGAATGGGATTTCTTGCCTCAACTACCGAAGAGGACTTCAACTCAATTACCAAAATACAATATTCGACTTGTTGTGTTCTTGCCAACACTAATGAGTCTAATGTAGTACAGTATTCCTATAATCTTATCCTCGAGAGTATGCAATGTGTTTGTGAAGTTTAGGAAATGTGAATTGCTATGAATCAAAAGAATGTTATAAACAAAACAGTGATTCAAGCAATAGATTGGTGATTGCTTTGAGAATATCTAGAGAATATGAACAAGAGGATAGTAAGATTAAAGCAAGAGAATTCGGTGTCTTAAATGATTTTAGAATCATGTATATATACTTGTAGAAGAGGTGCATTTGTTGTCAAAGGTTGAAAACAAGAGATGCTTCCATTTCCATTGATGAATGGTTGCAACTCTTGGGAGGAAGAAGGTGTCTTTTCAGAGAAAATTCGCAGATTCAAATTCAGTCGACTGAGCAGGGAATTCAGTCAACTGAAAATATGAAGTAAAATTTTCGGGAGCAAATTCAGTCGACTGTTCAGGAAATTCAGTCGACTGACTGTGCATGTTTATATATTTGTTCCAGTTTCAGTCGACTGGCTATTCCTGTTCAGTTGACCGAACTTATAAAATATGCACAGTGAAAACTTAAATAAAAATGAAGTTTATAAAATGTTTTCCAGTGTTGGTGCAAGCCACTTGAGGATAGATTTTAACAAAAAATCTAGACTAAGACCTATATAAAAAACATGCTTATGTTTGTTTGGTCTTCATCGATCTTCCTTTAGCGTTGCATATTTTTCTTCCTTGTTTGTTGAAGCACATTGTCATTGATCAAAAACTTTGCATATCAACATTCTCCTCCTTTTTGATTGATGACAATACTGATTTATTCTAGAGATGTTTTTACTTATTTTCTCCCCCTGAGTGTATGCATTATTTTTCCTACAAAACAAAGTTAGTACCATAGATTTTCTCCCCCTTTGTCATCGACCAAAAGGAAGAACTAACAGTAGAAATATTTTATCAAAACAATCACTGAAGCATAGAGAATAGAATATTTGCATAAAAAAGTTTTAAAAAATGTTGCGACTAACAAGCACAAAATGGCTATTTATACAAGCCATTAGAAAGTTTTAAATAATCATCAAACCATACTTAAAATTACTCATCTCTATCCCAGTCATATGAATCTTCTCTTCCTGTTGGTTCACATATGACGGGTCCTTCTGTTGGTGGTCTGTGCTCTCTTCCTCCTTGGCCACAACTAGCTCCGCTTGCGCTGCTACTTGTATGCTCTTCGGATGTCGTCCATGTAAACGTAGGTGTTGGACGTTTGCCGCGAGATGTCGAAGCAGTAGTGGTGCTTGAGCACGAGATTGCATCTCATAGCTTGTTGAAGAATCCTTTGATTTTGTCAAGCTTGTGATCTACCTTTTTAAGACGAGTGTCAAGAATTTGTTGATTTCTTGACAATATCCCCAAAGATTGGTTGGTAGTAAAGCTTGGGTCAACAAGATGAATTTCATCATCTTGCTCGAGATGTTCTTCGTGGTGAGGTTGAGGAGGTGGTTGTTGTTGTTTTTGATGCCTTGCTTCCCATTCGGCGAGTGATATTATGCGAGGAGGTCGAGATGGGAGTTGCATTAGGCTTATGGTCCGGTGGTTAATTTGATGGACCATTGTATTCTCCGACTCAGGTAATGGCATATCGACATTGAGGAGAAGTCGCATGATGTACTCTCCAAAATAGATAGTGCGCATTTTGCCGTTATTAAAAGTGAGAAACTCATCAAGAATAAGTTGTACCCAATTGACTTATATATAGCCAAAAATAACATATAGAGCTCAATAGTTATTTGGGTAGACAATTTCGTACGAGCCCGTGCGAGGAGTAATTGTTTTCATTAGGGCTTTGTGAAGGATTCTTGCCATAGGTCGAAGAGAGGTGGACTTAAAATCTATAAAGTTGATATTATCATCCATAAACTGATGGTTTATGTTATCGCGAATATGTGGATTGAATTCTATCTCCTCTAGCTTTCTTCCGACATTTGGTGATTCTAGAATGTGTGCTATTCTATCCAAGGAAAACCAAACTTTCTTTCCACATACCATACTCCAAACACTATTGTTTGGATTTCTTGGAGTTTGGTGTCCAAGATTAAGGTTAGCATAAAATAATTTGACCATTACATGATTTATGGCATGGTCATTTCTTTTCAAACCCAAAAGAGAAGTTAAACCTGCTGGATCGGTTAACGCTTGGATGTTGTAGGTTTGAAAGCTTTGGAAATCAACGAAAGAATGCTCGAAAATTCGAGAATTCTTCATCTTATTCCATCTAGTGACAGCGGTTCCATCATAAAGCCATCGCGATATTTGAGCATCAATTGGCTCAGAGGATGATGAAGAAGAAGCTCTTGATCTCTTTGGTGCCATTTGAGTGAGATTTGAATGGATTTTGCGGAACTGGGGGCTAGGGTTTCGAAAATAATTGGTAAAGAAAGTTTTTAGGAAGTAAAAAGTGAATGGGTAGGGTAAAAATTGGTGGTTAAAAAGGGAAAGTTGAATTTTCTGGGCTGAATTCAGTCGATTGAACAGGGTTTTTAGTCGACTGAATGTTTGCCTGAAAGTTTCTATTAGCATTTCAGTCAACTATGCAGTGTATTCAATCGACTGAATTGTAAATTTTTTTGCTTTCTTCCTTGAGTTCAGTCGACTGAACAGGGGGTTTCAGTCGACTGACCCATGTATTTTATTGTTCTTTGTTAATTTTGAAGGTAAACTCTTTATTCAAGGAAATAATTACAATTATATAAATGTAATACCATGAATAGATTTCAAAACTAACTATTTCTTAGTGGATGAACTCGGAGTCTTTTTCACTTCATTCTTCATATAATTTATATCCCATGAATTTGGACTATATTGAGGAGTCTTAGGAGACATCCAAGGATTCACAGGATCGACTGGTGTACGGAAAGATGAAGACTGATCAAGTGAACTAACGGGGCGAGGTTGGGGTTCAGCCACTTCGTTCTTTTTTGATCCACAAAAGCGTAGACCGATTTGCTTTAGGAAGCTTAATCGTCTAGCCGTAACTTTTTGTTCGAAGTATAATTCTCGTTGAAGATCTATTTGTTGTTGTTGAAAGTGATGAATTTCATCAATCTTTCTTTTTGTGTCTGGAGAAATAAAGAGTCCGCGTTTTGCTTTCTTGGATTCAGGTGTGTAGCCGGTACGATAATTGTTCCATTTGTAAACTGGCTCATGTGTCGGTGTTAGAGTGGGGAGTTTTGGAGATGTTGGAGTGTTATCGACTGAAGAAGTGATGTTGATCGAGGAAAGAGAGTTGTTGGACGACATTTTTATAATGAATTTTTCAAGCTTTTATTTGTGAGAATGAGTTGTGAAAAAATAATATTTTTAAGATATATTTATAGTAGGAATTTTCTAAATATATAGTGGTTATAATTCTTTAAAGTTTTTCATCCACTTAATGATTTAATGGTTACAATGATTCAGTTAAAAATGTATGGTTTATAAATGACTATTATTTTATAATATATTATGTAACATATTTGAAAAATAAATTGAAAATCCCATTTTTTCTTTATTCAGTCGACTGAACAGTTAGTGTTAGTCGACTGAATTGTGCAGATTTTTCTCTATATGATATCTTTAAAAGACATTATTCCTAACTCTCGTCGTAATTTTATGAAGGAGTTTTCTAATAGAGGTTTAGTAAATATATCGGCAATTTGATTTTCGGTAGAAATATGTTCTAAATTAATTATTCCTTTTTCGATATTGTCACGTAGAAAATGGTGATGAATATCTTTATGTTTTGTACGATAGTGATTAATCGGATTTTTAGATAAGTTTATTGTACTTGTATTATCACAGTATATTGTAGAATTTGTTAAATTTATATTAAAATCTTTAAGTGTTTGTTGCATGTATATAACTTGAGTGCAAGCTAAAGCAGCTGATATATACTCTGCTTCGCAGGTGGAAAGCGAGACACAATTTTGTTTCTTACTAAACCAAGATACAAGTGATTTTCCAATGAAATGGCAAGTACCACTTATACTTTTTCTATCTGTTCGAGATCCACCAAAATCAGCATCACTGAATGATACTAACTCAAATGGACACTCCTTTGGATAAAAAAGACTGAAATCTTTAGTGTTGTTAAGATATCGCATTATTCGTTTTACCGCTCTTAAGTGTGAATCTTTAGGATCGGATTGAAAACGTGCACATAAATAAACACTCATCATTATGTCAGGTCTACTAGCGGTTAAGTAGAGTAAGGAACCTATCATACTTCTAAACAATTTTTGATCTACACTTTTTCCATTTTCATCTCGATCGAGATGTGTAGTGGTACTCATAGGAGTAGGTTTAGCAGAAGTGTTTTCCATGTCGAATCGTTTAATTAAATTAGCACAATATTTTTCTTAGTTTATAAAAATTCCATTTGTTAATTGTTTGATTTGAAGTCCGAAAAAATATGATAATTCTCACATATGGGACATTTCGAACTCTTTAGTCATAATTTTTGAAAGTTCTTTACATAAATTTTCATTTGTTGAACCAAAAAAAATATCGTCTACGTATATTTGAATTATTAAAATATCTTTGGTAGTATTTTTAATAAAAAGCGTTTGATCTACTTTTCCAATTTTAAATCTCGAGTTTAATAACTAACTTTTAAGTCTTTCATACCAAGCACGGGGTGCTTGTTTAAGACCATATAGTGCTTTCTTTAATTTAAATACATGATTCGGATATTTTTCATGTATAAACAAAGGAGGTTGTTCTACAAATTCTTTAATAAAACCATTTAAAAATGCACTTTTAACATCCATTTGATAAAGTTTAAAATTGTGAAAACATACAAAGGCTAATAGTATACGTATTGCTTCAAGTCTTGCAACGAGAGCAAAGGTTTCTTCAAAATCAATACCTTCTTCTTGATTATACCCTTGTGCTACAAGTCTTGCTTTATTCTTTGTTATATTACCTTGTTCATCTACTTTATTTTTGTAAATCCATTTTGTTCCAATTACTGATTGATAATTAGGACGGGGAACTAATTCCCAAACATTGTTACGTTCAAATTGATTTAATTCTTCTTGCATTGCGATAATCCAATAATCATCTGTTGATGCTTCTTTAGGATTTTTAGGTTCTATTGATGAAATGAAAGCTACATGACCCATTTGATTTAGTTGATTTCTTGTCCTAAATTGAGAATATATTTCTCCTATTATATTTTGAGTTGGATGATCTCGTAATATTCTAGGAGGAGATCTTAGTTCATTATTATTATTTTCAGGGTTTGTTTCTTCTATATTTATCGATTCTTCATCATCTTTTATATTAAAATTTTTATTAAAATTTTCATCAAAAGATATATGCAAAGTTTCTTCAATTAAGTTTGTTCGTTTATTAAATACTCGATATGCTTTACTTCGTTCTGAGTATCCTACGAAAATTCCTTCGTCGGCTTTTGAATCGAATTTTCCTAGTTGATCTTTTGTATTTAAAATGAAACATTTTGATCCAAATATTTTAAAATAAGATATATTTGGCTTTTTATTATTAAATAGTTCGTAAGAAATATTTTTAGTTAATGGTCTAATTGATATTCTATTTAATACATAACATGCAGTAGCAACGGCTTCTGCCAAAAAATGTTTTGGTAGAGAACATCCATTTAATAATTTTCTTGTGCATTCTTGTAATGTTCTATTCTTTCTTTCTACAACTCTATTTTGTTGAGGAGTTCTAGATAATGAGAAGTTATGATTTATTTCTTTCTTTTTACAAAAAGTTTCAAAAGCTTCATTTTTGAATTCGCCTCCATGATCGCTTCGAATATTTTTAATTTTCAAATCTTTAGTGTTTTGAATTCTTTTAACAAATGTTTTAAAATGTTCAAAAGTGTCACTTTTATTTTTCATAAAAATAGTCCATGTATATCTTGAAAAATCATCAACTATTACAAATACATATTGATTATGATTAATGGATTGAACTTGTGTTGGTCCAAACAAATCCATATATAGTAATTCTAATGGTTGTAAAGTCGAAATATTTTTCTTAGATTTGAAAGATGATTTCGTTAATTTTCCTTTTTGACAATCATCACAAAGATTATTTATTTTAAAGTTTATTTTGGGTAAACCTCTTACTAATTCATTTTTAGAAAGTTTTCTAATAGTTTTAAAATTTATATGACAAAATCTTTTGTGCCATAACCAAGGATCATTATCTTTGGCAAGTAAACACATACTTGTATTATGATTAATATTCATATTTAGAACATAAATATTTCTATCTCTATTTCCTTCAAAAACAAGATTTTGGTTTTGATCAAAAATACTACATTTATTATCCGAGAAAGTTATTTTAAAACCTTTGTCACACAGTTGACTTATGCTAAGTGGATTATGTTTTAAATTTTCAACTAATGAAACATTTGTTATAAAAGGTAAATTTGATGTAACGTAATTGTTCGCATCTCCTTTGCCAATGATATATTGTTTTGAATTGTCTCCGAAGGTAACCGAGCCACCATCAAAGTATGTGATGTTTGTAAGCATATCTTTGTCTCCGGTCATGTGTTTTGAACAACCACTGTCTAATATCCATTTCTTCTTTTTGAGTGGGACCTGAAAATAAATATGAAATTATTGGTACCCACCTTTTAATAGGGTCCTAAAAAGTTAGAGTTTGGGAAACCAAACCCAATTTGGTTTAGTATCCTTTTTATAAGTATAGTTTTCATTATGATGAACATTATCCATAAATTTTTTAATATATTTATTTCTTATTAATACATTGTTAGTCTTTGGTACCCAAATTTTAATTACCTTGTTTTCTACTTTTGTTTTAATAGGTTTCTTTAGAAACATTTGTTGTTTTGAATCAACATTCCTGTTAAGTTTTATATTTTTCTTATTAGGAATTTTGACTCCTTTTTATAACCTAAACCTTGTTTGTTTGAACATGTTTGAGAATTTTCTAATATCTTAGATAAATTTTCTCTTCCTTTGTTAAAGTTAGAAACATTTTTAGTGACGTCGTCTAATTTAGTTTGAAGACTGTTATTTTTTAATTCAACATGTTTAATCTTAATTTTTAACTCGTGATTTTCAGAAACAAGTACATCATTTTTTTCTTTTGAGTTTCAATTTCTTGACTTAAAAGTGATAATTGAGTTTCCGAATTTGAATAAGATTCTTGAACTTTTTCAAGTTCTTCTTCAAGAATTTTCTTTTCATCATTTAAAATATCTTTCTCAAACTCAGCTTTGTTTTGATTTTCACGAATTTCCTTAATTTTCTTTTTAAGAATTTTTATTGTGCTTAAAAGTTCATTGTTTATTTCAATTAAATCATCGAAAGTTAAATTACTTACCTCAGAATCTTGAGCCATGAAGCATACATTTGCCTGTTCATTGTCGCTATCACTATCATTTTCGGATGAAGATGAGTCTGAATCGTCCCATGTTACAGAAAATGCTTTCTTTTTGAATTTATCCTTCTTGTTTTTGTTGTTGAAGCTTTTCTGATTTTTCTTCATTTGTTCTTGACAATCTTTTTGCATGTGTCCTTTCTTGTGACAATTGAAGCATTCTATATTTGAGGATGAAGGTTTGTTCAAGAAATTCTTTTTGAATCCGTTTTTGGTTCCTTTTCTATACTTCAAGAATTTCTTGAAATTTTTGGCTATAAATGCTAGATCCTCATCTTCAGACTCTGATTCTTCTTTTCCGCATGAAAAGCAACATTCTTTCTTTCTTGAGCTTAATCTTTCTTAGCTTGCATATTTACTTTATATGACATAAGATTTTCAATCAATTCTTCTGGTTTCATTGTAGATAGATCATTTGCTTCCTCAATTGCTAGTACTTTTCTCTCCCATTCATCGGTGAGTGAATTTAGAACTTTAGACACAATGTCAAAATCCGTGTATCTTTCTCCTAGTCCGATTAGAGCATGATGAATGTCTTGAAATCTTGAGTACATATCATTAATGGATTCATTTTGTCGCATTCTAAAGTTTTGGAATTGATTCTTCAGCATGGATATCTTTGTTTGTTTAACCTTGTTTGTGCCTTCATGTATGATTTTAAGTATTTCCCATATCTGATATGCAGTAGTACATATGCTAACACGGTTGAATTCATTTCTATCCAGGGTGCAAAATAGCATATTCATAGCTTTGGCATTTGCACTAGCTTCATTCTTCTGAGTTTGTGTCCATGTAGGATAATCGGTTGTGGGTACAATAAACTCTGCTTGAGTAGCATTCCAGGCTTCGAAACTTTTTGCTTGCATATAAATTCTCATCATTGTAGCCCAATAGTTGTAGTTTAGTCCATTGAATGGGGGGTCTTTGGGTAGATTGTCCTTCCGCAAATGTAGAACTATAGGCAGATGTAGTGCTTGTACTTGCGTTATTTTCCATATTATCAATATGTCTAATAACTGTGTTATGGTTATAGGACGGCCTTGCTCTGATACCAATTGAAAGAGGCTATGCGGTAGGATCGTGTAATATGGAATAACGGAATAGTCTAGGTAGATAAAGTAGGTAAATGCAAGGAGACACCAGGATTTTACACTGGTTCGGACCTCTAGTCCTACGTCCAGTCCCTAAGCTTCACTTAGGAATTTCACTAACTAACACCCTCACTTCACCCGGAGGAATAGGTTTACAACTTACCCGAACAACCGAATGGGATTTCTTGCCTCAACTACCGAAGAGGACTTCAACTCAATTACCAAAATACAATATTCGACTTGTTATGTTCTTATCAACACTAATGAGTCTAATGTAGTACAATATTCCTGTAATCTTATCCTCGAGAGTATGCAATGTGTTTGTGAAGATTTAGGAAATGTGAATTGCTATGAATCAAAAGAATGTTATAAACAAAACAGTGATTCAAGCAATAGATTGGTGATTTCTTTGAGAATATCTAGAGAATATGAACAAGAGAATAGTAAGATTAAAGCAAGAGAATTCGGTGTCTTAAATGATTTTAGAATCATGTATATATACTTGTAGAAGAGGTGCATTTGTTGTCAAAGGTTGCAAACAAGAGATGCTTCCATTTCCATTGATGAATGGTTGCAACTCTTTGGAGGAAGAAGGTGTCTTTCCAGAGAAAATTCGCAGGTTCAAATTCAATCGACTGAGCAGGGAATTCAGTCAACTGAAAATATGAAGTAAAATTTTCGGGAGCAAATTCAGTCGACTGTGCAGGAAATTCAATCGACTGAAACTGTGCATGTTTATATATTTGTTCCAGTTTCAGTCGACTGGCTATTCCTGTTCAGTCGACTGAACTTATAAAATATGCACAGTGAAAACTTAAATAAAAATGAAGTTTGTAAAATGTTTTCTAGTGTTCGTGCAAGCCTCTTGAGGATAGATTTTAACAAAAAATCTAGACTAAGACCTATATAAAAAACATACTTATGTTTGTTTGGCCTTCATCGATCTTCCTTTAGCGTTGCATATTTTTCTTCCTTATTTGTTGAAGCACATTGTCATTGATCAAAATCTTCGCGTATCAACATTTTATACCTTACCATCGTTGTTGTATTCAAATTACTTCATTGTAATCGCTGTAATCATCTGTAACCAGCAAGGATAATCAATAAAAGATAAAACTTTGAAGTGGACGTAGGCCGGAGATAGTCGAACCACTATAAATCTTGTGTTTCTGATTGTTATTTCTGGATTTTTGTTTGTTGTTTTCTTAGATCTAAAATTTGTGTTTGAATATTGTTGATCTGTGTTCATACACTAGTGCTTTCACAATATTTGGGGTTTGTGACCAATTTTGGCGCAAACAAAAATTATGAGTTTTTAATTAGGAAATCTTTGTTAAGATTTAAATGAAATGAATTGGAAATGTTTTTCTACATAAAATATGGAAGGGTTTGGAATTATTCAATTATTTAAAAAGGTTTAAATTAACCAAAAGGATTTGATAACCGAGGCTTGATGATTCCATATACTCTGAAAAAGATAAAGAAGTATTTCAATGAATATATCTCTAAGGTATATCTGTGAATGAATAAAAATATGAGTTAAATTGAATGATGATTGATAATCACATACGAACTTAACATCTTTTTAATCGATGATTGCTTCGAAGGAACCGAGGTCGGATTTGGGTAACTCCTATCCGATGACCACTTCGAACCAATTAACGTATTCGAAGTGAAGACATGGATATGATATTAAGGATTTCTTTATTGAAGGACCGCTTGTTGATCATTTAGGGATAACTCCCAATATACATATAGTAGCAGTAGACTCTTCGTTATGAAATATCCAATGCAAAGACTAATCGCTACTAATCCTAGGAGTAACTTCCGACAAGATGTGGTAGGAGAGTGCATTCGGTTTCTCCTGTTCCTGGACAACTTACATGGATGGATGTTTGATGTTACAATTTTAATTACATCGGTAGATTTCTATGAACGTATCATCTGATTGGTGGAGGAGAAGGCAACTTATCTTAGCTTAAAACCCTTTCCTGAGACATACGAGCTCAGTAGTTATACATTTGTAAAAATCAGTTGTGTGATTATGGATTAGCAATGTGACATTCAAAGTGGAATGTGTTATGAGTAAGGTAATCGTTACCTAGAGCGTCGTCACCCAGAAATGACTAAAACAGGGTAGATGCAGCAGAGTTAAGTGGATCGCTCCCATTAGGATGTAGTCATCACCTTTCTAGATATATTTATTCCTGCTATGGCGTCTGGTTTTAAATTAATGTGGTGTATGCAAAGAAAGCTCTCTGGTAGGTCGAAAATGACCGGGGTGATGACATATTCGGTACTATCTATGGTAAAGGTAGGCCGGTTCTGTGTTGGTAGAGGTTGGAGCCTCAGGCGCATTTTTCTAGAGATGTACTGTCGAAAGGTAGTCCCTTACCTTGTCATTGTATGGAAATCCATTCTCCAATAAGTGCCTTCGGATTTGATTGTAGAGCCTAACATGCTGGAATTTAATAATGTAACAATTTCGGCTAAGATTATGTATACTTACTTGAAAAATGTTTTTAGAAGAATGTCATTAAAAATAATATCCACATTTTCTACGTAGTAAATGTTTTGGTTATCATAAGATAAAAACCCGTTCTGTGTTTATGTGCGGCGTGGTATTATGAGTTACCTTTTGTTTTCAAACATCATATTTTGAGTTTCTCACACCTGTTTCATGATTGACTCGGAGTTTATTTTCTTTTCCCCTTAACTCTGGGTGTCCAATTTTCTTGTGCAGCTAACTAGTTAGGTATGCTTGGAGCATTTTAGTATGGACCATGGAGCATAAAGCATGGAGCATTTTAGGACTTTTGTTGAAGTCATTTGTCACTTTCCCCTGTGTCTCTATTATGTATTTGTATTTACCAGCACTATATGGATAGGTCGTTATAACTATCTTAGTTCGGTTAGTACCTGTCAATACTTTGATGGAACAATATGGTGTAATTGCATGTACTACTCATATGTATAATTATATGTTGCATATGATGTAAGATTCTAATACTATCTATCTTCTATTTTTATTTCTCTATCCTACGATAATCTACCACTTCGGCACTAGATTTACGGCACGTGAATACCAATGATGTATTAGTGTCAATTTCTGAGAGTCGAGGTGGTGGGTCATCACATTTGGTATCAATCAAGGTACTTGGCCTCCTACAATTTGTTCTTGACTTTATTGGGTTTGAAGTTTTTCTCGGTATGAATGGCGTATCCAAGAATAAAGTTGTCCTTGATTGTGTTAGGACGGTAACTTTGTGGACTGGCTTTGGGAAGTTTATAGAAATATCTTTTAAAGAACTTAGTCCGATAAGGGATAGTTTCATATATGCACTAGACTCATCTCAAAAACATTTGGAGACAGTACCAGTTGTCAAGGAATTTTAGGATGTTTTTGAGGAAGTTAAAATTTCCCCCCGCATTGGGAAATTGAGTTCCGAATTAACTTAATTCCTAGTGCAAAACCCATTGTTCACCCTATTTGAAGGATGACCCCAAAGGAAAAGTTTGAGTTGTCAAACCAAACTGATGAGTTGTTAAAACAAGGACTAATTAGACCTAGTCGCTCAAGTTGGGGCGCAGCGGTAGTTTTTGTAGCTAAGTCTGACGGCTCCCTAAGGCTTTGCGTAGACTATCGAGACCTAAATAAGCAAACGATTACAATCAAGTATCCTCTACCCTACATAGATAACTTATTTGATCTACTTCATGGTACCCGAGTGATGCAGCACAATCCACTAACTCCATTGTTGTAAGTCGCTCGATAGCCTTAAGTCATTTGCGACCTAACGAGTTAGGTCTTAAACCGTTCCAGCGACTTATCGCGTCCATCTGTGAGTCGCAAGCGGGCTATGTGAACGACCTAGCAAGCTATGCAAATCAAGCGAGTCAAGCAGCTTATGCAAGATATGCAGTGGAGAAGGAGGAAGTGACCTAACGGAGGAGGAGACGGCGACCTAACGGGTTACCAACTGAGACTTATGCCACATTACTTTAGGTCGCTCACTCTTAGGTCGTTGAGGATATGGAACTTCTTGGGTCGCTCTAGATGTTTAGATCGCATGAATATTTCCAGAAGTCATTTCCTTAGGTCGCTCAAGCGAGATAACAACCTTATGTCGCATGCTGATATCTTATGCCGCAAAAGCTTAGGTCGTAGGTCGTTGAGTCGCTTTGAGGTGTTGTGATTGTATTATTTTCTTAAGTCGTATGTCGTTCGTGTATGGTATATTTTGTTATGTCGTTTGTGCTGTGTGTCTTAAGTCGTAAGCCGTAAGGCGCTTAGGTCGTAATTCGTGACTAATGTTAGGTCGTGCATGTACTGAGTCGAGTGAGTTGAAAATCTTCTATAAATACGGGTGTGTATCATTTGTAAAAGTTGGTTGATTTTGAATGAAACTTTGTGTTTGAGTGCTTTGTGCCTCTTTGAAATTGGAATTTGAGTGTGAGCTCCTTTCTCCATTTTCGGTTATTCAAGTGCGCTCGAATCAACGGATTTGAAGCCGATTCACGTAATCTCGTGCGCGAGATCAACGTAGAAGAGTCGTAGATCTTTTAACACGGTATCGTGCGCGATCAACGTGTTGGAGATAGCTAGAATTCGGTATCTCTCGAGATCAATGAATTTGGGCATTAGGTAATTTTCAATCCATCGATTTATTATGTTTCATCTAATCGTTTCATCGATTAGTTTGACACGAAATCCACATTTCATCGTCATCCGTAATAATCTGATGCGTCAGTTTGGTATCAGTGCTAGACTTAGCCAATCATAGCTAAGCCGAGCCATTGGGAGAAGATTTGAAGTTTTGAAGTTTAAGCCTAGTTGAAATTTTTGAATCAAGGCCATGAGTTTAAGTGCAGGCCGAGAGCAAAGCCAAGTTTAGATTTGAGTTGAAGTCGTGCTAGTTGAAGTGTGTTTGAATTTGTTGAAGATTCGACAATGCCTCCGAGACGTGCTAACCGTTTTCAAAATGTTGAAGATGTGTATCGTAGACAAGAGGCCGAGCAAATGGAACAATGCATCAATGAAAAGTTTGATGAAGGTTTTGGGAAGTTAGAGAAATTGATGAATGATTTGAATCAAAGTTAAAGGAGAAGGTCACCAGTCTCGAACCATGGAGAAAACAGAGTTTCGCCATTGGTTACGGAAGCGAGGAGGGTGTCGCTGCAATCTTATCAAGATCAAAGAGAATCATCAGTTTCCACGAGAAGAGATCACCATGAGTATAGAAATGAAGAGAGAAGAACTCCACGTGAGTTTGGAGATGATCCATATCGTAATGCCGAAAGACATAGTAAAAGAGATATGGTGATCATAGAGATGTTGATGGTCAAGATCGATATAGAAGTACATTTGATTATGATAAGGATGGTGATAGATGTAGTTTTCATTATCGAGATCAAGACCAAGTACGAAATAACTATCAGGAGGTAGTAGATGATCGTAAATGGGAGTTAGGGATGGAGACTGAAATTCCAGAATTCAAAGGTGGAATGGTAGCTGAAGAATTTTTGGATTGGTTATCTAATGTTGAAGAGATTTTTGATTTTAAGGAAATTCCCGAGCATGTAGAGTTAAGTTGGTTGCTACACGTTTGAGGGGAAGAGCTATGGCATGGTAGCAAAAAACTAAACTTACATGGGAAAGGATGGGAAAGATTACTTCATGGGAGAAGATGAAGAAGTTAATGAAAGCTACTTTCTTGCCGTATAATTATCAGTCTCTTATGTATCAGCGATTGCAGAACTTGAGACAGGGAACGACGTCGGTGAATGATTATGCAGATGAATTTTATCAACTTATTGCCAGAAACGATATCATGGAGACGGAAGAACAGTTGACAGCTAGATTTGTTGGAGGATTGAGAATGCAGATCCAGGATATGGTGAATATGTTTGATCCGAGATCCGTGGCTGAAGCACACAAAAGGCGTTAGCTTGGGAGAAGCAAGGCAAAAGAGGTGGTGGTGTGTTTACAAATTCCAACAATCAAGTGAAAGGGGCTAGTAGCAATACTAATGTTTCCAGGGCTATTAGTAAACCGGTTGTCAATGAAGTTGCTAAGACCAAGGTCAACAAAAATTTCAAGTGCTTTAATTGTCAGAAGTTTGGTCATAAAAGCAATGAATGTCCGAAGCCGAAGAAGCGAGTGATGGTTGCTGAGGTTGAGGATGAGGATGCAGAAATTGAATGTTCCAATTCACCACAAGCTGAGGAGGAAGAAGAATTGTCGGGAGACGAAGGGTGTAATTTAATGATGAGGAGGTCGTGTTTGACACCAAAGCAAGAGGATGAATCTAGGTGGTTGAGGAGCAATATTTTCCAGTCAATGTGCATAATTTTGGGAAGGGTTTGCAAGTTTGTTATTGATGTGGGAAGTTGTGACAATATCATTTCTACAGAGGCTGTAAAGAAGTTGGAATTAAAGACTGAGAAGCATCCTAAACCTTACAAGTTAGCTTGGTTGAGGAAAGGTGGAGAAGTAAAGGTTGGTCGAAGAGCTCGTGTAACTTTCTCCATTGGGAAGAAATACAAAGATGAAATTTGGTGTGATGTGGTTGATATGGATGTATGTCATCTGTTGTTGGAGATACCGTGGTAGTATGATAGAGCTGTACAACATGATGGACGTACCAAAAGCTACAGTTTCATGTTCAAGGGCACTAATATCACTTTGGTTCCTAAGAAACGACAACAAGAAGAAAGCAAGTTGGAGGAGATTGAAGAACTGAAGACTTTGTTATCTTTGAAGGTGTTTGTCAAAGAAGTAGAGGACGAGCCTGAAGTGTTTTTGTTGATCGGACGTGAAAGTAGTGAGGAGGTTGAAATTCCAAAGGAAGTCAAACCAGTATTGGAAGAATTTGAAGATGTATTTCTTGAAGAATTGCCAAAAGAGTTACCACCGTTGAGGGACATACAACACCAAATAGATCTTGTTCCAGGAGCTGTGTTACCACATAGACCACATTACAAGATGAGCCCAAAGGAACACGAGGAGTTGAGAAGGCAGGTGGAAGAGTTGCTTGAACAAGGACGCATACAAGAGAGCTTAAGTCCTTGTGCAGTACCAGCTTTGTTAGTACCGAAGAAGGATGGAACTTGGAGAATGTGTGCAGATAGTCGAACACTGAACAAGATTACAGTGAGATACAGATTTCCTATGCCTAGATTAGATGATTTGTTAGACCAGTTGAATGGAGCTGTTATATTTTCCAAGATTGATCTGAAGAGCGGATATCATCAAATTCGAATTCGGCCAGGGGATGAATGGAAGACAACATTCAAGACTAGAGAAGGGTTGTACGAATGGCTGGTTATGCCGTTTGGTCTTTCGAATGCACCTAGTACGTTTATGCGGGTGATGAATCAGATCTTTAGACCATTTATTGGGAAGTTCGTGGTAGTTTACTTTGATGATATTTTGATTTATAGTGCTAGTACAGAGGAGCATATTCAGCATTTACGAAAGGTGCTAATTATTCTTCGTCAAGAACAATTCTATGCAGCAACGAAGAAATGTGTGTTTATGGCGCGGAGTGTTTTATTTCTGGGATATGTTGTGTCCGAGGAAGGTTTACAGGTGGACCAAAGTAAAGTTGAAGCAATCAGAAATTGGCCACGACCCAGGACTATAACTGAAGTGAGAAGTTTTCATGGGCTAGCATCATTCTATCGAAGGTTTATTCCGCATTTCAGTAGCGTGATGGCACCAGTTACTGATTGTATGAAGCGGAAGCAATTTTCATGGACAGAGGAAGCAGGATTTGCTTTTGAGCGAATCAAGGAACTTTTGACGTCAGCACCAATTCTAGTATTACCAGACTTTCAGTTGTTGTTTGAGTTACATACTTATGCATCTAAAGTTGGGATTGGAGGAGTGTTGAGTCAGAGGGGGCGTCCAGTTGCATATTTCAGTGAGAAACTTTCTGGGGCAAAGATGAGATATAATACATATGATGTGGAATTTTATGCTATTGTGCAAGCTGTGAAGCATTGGAGACACTGTTTGTTCCATAAAGAATTTGTTTTATATACTGATCATGAAGCGTTGAAGCATTTGCAAGGGCAGGACAAGATTGCAGCTAGGTATGCCCCATGGATTGCATACTTACAACAATTTATATTTGTAGTGAAACATAAGTCGGGAATTACGAATCGAGTGGCAGATGCATTGAGTAGGAGAAATCATTTATTGACTACGATGAAGGTTGAAGTGACGGGGTTTGACATACTTCCAGAATTGTTTGTTGAAGATCCTTACTTTGCGAAGTTTGTAGACGAAGTCAATAAAGGGAAGACGGATGAGTTTGTGTTAGTGGATGGTTTTCTTTTCAAAGGAAATCGATTATGTATTCCATATTGTAGTTTCCGAATGAAGATTGTGAAGGAGTTACATGAAGAAGGTCATGTGGGTAGAGATCGTACTTTGCAGTTGATTTCTCAATCTTATTTTTGGCCTTCCATGAGAAAAGAAGTTGAAAGATTTGTGGAGAGATGTCACATATGTCAAGTTTCCAAGGGAACAGCTACGAATGCGGGATTATATATGCCATTACCTGTGCCTACTAGACCATGGGTTGATATTAGCATGGATTTCGTTTTGGGTTTGCCTAGAACTCAACGTGGAAATGATTCCATATATGTGGTGGTAGATAGATTTTCAAACATGGCACATTACGTAGCTTGTAAGAAGACCGCTGATGTAGTCTATGTTGCTCAGTTATTCTTTAAAGAGATTTATCGATTACATGGGTTACCTGAGACCATTGTTTCTGACAGGGGTACTCGATTTCTAAGTCATTTTTGGTTGAGTTTGTGGAAGATGGTTGGAACGAAGCTGAATTTTAGTAGCGCCTATCATCCGCAAACAGATAGGCAAACAGAGGTGGTGAATAGATCATTGGGAAACTTGCTGAGATGTCTTGTAAAAGATAATTTGAAGAGCTGGGATATGAAGTTATGTCAAGCGGAATTTGCACATAATCATGATGTTAATCGAAGTACTGGATTCAGTCCATTTCAAGTTGTATATTCAGCAATTCCGAAGGGACCGTTGGATTTGACGACAGTGCCATGTCAGAAAGGAGTTGTTAAACGAGTTTGTGATTTTGTGAATGAGCTGCAGGAAAGTCACAAAACTGTTTATGAATGATTGCTTGCATCAAATGAGAAGTATAAACAAATGGCGGATAAGAAGCGAAGGAGTGTAGACTTCAAAGAAGGGGATTTGGTTTATGCAGTGTTGACGAAAGATCGTTTTCCAGTGGGAACTTATAACAAGTTGAAAGCTCGAAAAATTGGTCCAGTGGAAATCTTGAAGAAGATCAATGATAATGCTTATCAGTTGAGAATGCCGGATCATGTCCATACTTCTGATGTTTTCAATGTTAAACATTTGATTCCGTATCATGGGGATAAGCTTGTTAAGGAAAAGGAAAGAGCAAATTCGAGGGCGAATTCTTGTCAACCGGGGAAGGATGATGCAGCGCAATCCACTAACTCCATTGTTGTAAGTCGCTCGATAGCCTTAAGTCGTTTGCGACCTAACGAGTTAGGTCTTAAACCGTTCCAGCGACCTATCGCGTCCATCTGTGAGTCGCAAGCGGGCTATGTGAACGACCTAGCAAGCTATGCAAATCAAGCAAGTCAAGCAGCTTATGCAAGATATGCAGTGGAGAAGGAGGCAGCGACCTAACGGAGGAGGAGACGGCGACCTAACGGGTTACCAACTGAGACTTATGCCATATTACTTTAGGTCGCTCACCCTTAGGTCGTTGAAGATATGGAACTTCTTGGGTCGCTCCAGATGTTTAGGTCACATGAAGATTTCCAGAAGTCATTTGCTTAGGTCGCTCAAGCGAGATAACGACCTTATGCCGCATGCTGATATCTTATGCCGCAAAAGCTTAGGTCGTAGGTCGTAGATCGTAGGTCGTAGGTCGTAGGTCGTAGGTCGTAGGTCGTAGGTCGTAGGTCGTTGAGTCGCTTTGAGGTGTTGTAATTGTATTCTTTTCTTAAGTCGTATGTCGTTCGTGTATGGTATATTTTGTTATGTCGTTTGTGCTGTGTGTCTTAAGTCGTAAGCCGTAAGGCGCTTAGGTCGTAAGTCGTGACTAATGTTAGGTCGTGCATGTACTGAGTCGAGTGAGTTGAAAATCTTCTATAAATACGGGTGTGTATCATTTGTAAAAGTTGGTTGATTTTGAATGAAACTTTGTGTTTGAGTGTTTTGTGCCTCTTTGAAATTGGAAGTTGAGTGTGAGCTTCTTTCTCCATTTTCGGTTATTCGAGTGCGCTCGAATCAACGGATTTGAAGCCGATTCACGGAATCTCATGCGCGAGATCAACGTAGAAGAGTCGTAGATCTTTTAACACGGTATCGTGCGCGATCAACGTGTTGGAGATAGCTAGAATTCGGTATCTCTCGAGATCAACGAATCTGGGCATTCGGTAATTTTCAATCCATCGATTTATCTTGTTTCATCTAATCGTTTCATCGATTAGTTTGACACGAAATCCACATTTCGTCGTCATCCGTAATAATCCGCTGCGTCACCGAGTGTTGTCACAAATGGACTTAGCCACAGGATTCCATCAACTAAGAATAGCCGAGGATGGCATTCTATTAACTGCATTTAGGGGTCCGAATTGCTTTTACGAATGGTTAGTTATGCCTTTTTGGCTAACTAATGCAACCGCCTATTTTGTAAACCTTATGAATAGAGTATTTAAAGATGTGCTAAAAAAATTCATGTTGGTTTTTATTGATGATATTCTTATCTATTCCAAAACCGAGGAAGGACATGAAAGGCATTTGGAGATTATGCTGGAAATAATGCGGAGAAATGTACTTAAAGCTAAATTTTCAAAATGTCACTTTTGGGAGAAATAAGTAAGATTCCTTAGGCATATTGTGTCAAGAGTATGGATCTCAGTAGACCCAGGAAACATTTTAGCTATATAAGATTGGAAGCAACCACAAACCCCGAAGGACGTCCCCAACTTCTTGGGATTGGCAGGATATTACCGAAGATTCATTCAAGACTTCTCCAAAATTTCCTTCCATCTAACAAAATTGACTATGAAGGATGTTAAATTTGAATGGACAATAAAATGTGAAGAAACATTCAAGGAACTCGAGGGAAGGTTAAATACCGCTCCAGTCCTAGCCATTGCTGATGAAGGCGGCGGTTTAACTGTATATACTAATGCTTGTGGGGAAGGAGTAGGTGCTTTTCTTATGTAGCATGGAAAGATCATCGCTTATGCAAGCAGACAACTAAAGACTCATGAGAGAAAATATGCAACACACGACTTAGAATTATTAGCCGTTGTGTTCACATTAAAAATAAGGAGGCATTCGAGCTCTCCACGGATCACAAATCTTTGAAGTATCTTTTCACTCAGAAGAACTTAAATATGAGATAGCAACGTAGGTTAGAATTTCTCGCATCATATGATCTTGATATCTTATACACAACTTAGAAAGCCAATGTAGTGGAAGATGCGCTAAGCAGAAGGCATGCCCATTATAGCTTATTTAGCGGTACATCCAACCTTGATTAATCGTATAAAAGAGAGTTAGCTCAACAATTCAATCATTTCAAGAATAGCTAGGGAAGTAGAGGAGAATATAATACGGAAAGATGGATAGGATTCAATGTAGATGAGCAGGGAATCTTAAGAATGAATGGAAGGATGTGTGTTCCCAATGTCGATGGGATAAAGCAAGAAGTTTAAAAAGAATGTCATAATTCTCGACTTTCTATGCATCTCAGAGTTTCTAAAGTGTATCAAGATATGAAGAGAACTTTTTGGTGGATGGTCCATGAAGAGGGATATCTCCATCCATATAGCAGATGTGCAAATTGTCAACAGATCAAAAGTGATCAGTAAAAGACCGTTGGATTAATCCAACCTCTTGAAATAATGACTTGAAAATTGGACCAAATATCTATGGATTTCATCGATGGCTTACCCCGATCAAGAGAGAAAAATGAAGGCATTTAGGTTGTCATAGATCGATTAACCAAGAGCGCACATTTTATCCCATTAAAACCAATGAGAACTGTTGCAAGTCTGGCAGAAATATACATGAGGGAAGTAGTTCGATTGCATGGTGTCCCCAGTAGTATAGTCAGTGATCAAGACCCTATCTTTACCAGTAAGTTCTAGGAAGCATTGCAAACAACTATAGGAACTAAGCTAAACATAAGCATCGCATATCACCCCTAGATCGATGGACAAACTGAGAGAGTAAATCGAGTGTTGGAGGATCTTCTAAGAGCTTGCATCTTAGATTTCAGACGTTCATGGGAAAGCGACCTTCATATAATAGAATTCTTTTACAGTAACAGTTATCAGGCTAGTATTGGCATGGCCACGTATGAAGCTTTGTATGGTCGTCTGTGTAGATCCCCAACATGTTGGATCGAAACCGGAGATCGATTAGTACTAGGTCCTGATATGATTAGTGAAGCTTCAAAAAAGGTTGACATAATTAGAAAAAAATGAAAGAAACCCAGAGTAGGCAGAAGAGCTATGCTGATCAAAGTCGAAGAAATGTAGAGTTCTCGGTTGGAGATTATGTATTCCTAAAAGTTTCTCCAATGAAAGGAGTGGTAAGATTTTGTCAGGCAAGGAAGTTAGCACCTTGATTTATTGGACATTTTGCTATTCTTGAAAGGATTGGCCCATTAGCTTATCGTGTGGAACTGCCCGAAAGGTTATATGGTATACACAATGTCTTTCACATATCCCACCTATGAAAATATGTGCAAGATCTAGAGCAAATTATAGAAACAGCTGCCCAAGAAGATTTAAAAGTTGAATCTAATTTGGCGGTTATCAGGCGACCAATGCGAATCGTAGATCACGATGAGAAGCGATTAAGGAGGAAGATTGTAAGATTGGTTAAAGTCTAATGGAGTGGTGATGCAGCAGACTGCACATGGGAGATAGAAGAAAGAATGCGTAAAGCCTACCCTGAGTTTAGAATGGATACATAGTTGCATGTGCATGGTGTACTCGCCGGCTTGTGATGATGTCACTTGCTATGTCTTATAAATGTGTATCACATTGTTATATATATTTGTCTTCAAGTTATCTTGTTCTTATCCTTAATTTCAAGGACGAAATTCTTTTAAGAGGGGAAGTATGTAGCGACCCGTAATTTTATTACTTTGAAAATGGAATATTTAATTAATTTTTAATATAGCTTTATAAGTTAAATGAACTTGTTTTAATTAGTTAAAGAAGATAAAAAAAATTATTTTCAAGTTTGGTTACAGAAATAAATAGTTTGAATTAAAAACTGAAAATATGACCAAAAATTGGATCTCGAAATCTCAACGGTTTGACAAATGGAAATTATTTTAAGTTGTGGCATCATTGTTTGAACATGCACACACATACACATACACACACATATGTGTATTACAATTAGTCAAATCAAAGCTAAAGAAAATATCTAAGATATTTTTTAGAAAAAGTAAGTGAAAAGGTAACATTTAATCTCCATTAAAACATGGAAAGCAAACATCAAATCCACCATTAATGCATGTCATTCCATCTTAAGATATTTTTACAATATGTCTTATCACATCACATCTCATTAATGCATGCACTTGAGTATGGTGACAAGGATTTGATGTTGAAGTGATGTGGTGTAAGAGATATTTTGATAATATCTAGGGGTAATTTAGTAATTTGCGACATTTTCCTAAGGCTATAAATAAGACCCTAAGGCTTCACAAATTCGCACATCTCATTCCATCTTCTTCTTCACCTCTAGTTTAATGGCTTCCATCAACTCTATCCTTTCATCCATAGGCCGAACCATCTAGAAGAAATAATCCAAGTGATCATGAGCTAAAAGTTCGAATTAGCAAAGCTATAACCAATTTTTACACAACACCAAATAGCTCATTTTGTAATACTTTTCTGCTTTCAATTTGTAACAGTAATAACCGTTATAAATTTCAAACGATTATTTCCGTTACAACTATTTGTCACGGTTATAACTATTACTAAATCTGGTACTTTGGTAAATAATTAAAAGCAATATGGATAGGAGTGTCATTTTGTTTACTATTGGTGATCACCCCGTTTCTCACGCTTCTAAAATCATTTCTCACCCTTCCAATATCGTTCTGTAAATCAAAAATTCAAATCTAGGGTTTTCACCGCCCTCCGTTATCGCAACCTCCGCCTCTAGCTTCCCCCTCCGCCTTGTTACCGTTCTATGATTACCTACCTTTGCCTCGATATTTGTTCTAGGGTTATCACCTCCTTCGCCTCCGCCTTGTTCCAGCACCGCCGTTGCCAGGTTATCGCCTCCTTCTAGCAGATCCGACTCTTTACCAAAGCCATTGCTTTGGGCCTCGTTAAAATTTAGGGCACCAAATTAAACAATCAACCATAGATCACAGAAAGAAAAAAATAAAGCTGGGGCACAGCTGCACCATTATAAAACATGAGACTCTCGAACTCAGCAACGGTGGCCTGAAAATCGAAGGTCGAAGGGACGGGGATGAGACTACTCGATTTGTGAATGGCGACTTCTCAACAATGCTAGGGCACAACCAAGCCGCATGGTACATCACAATGGTCGATTGTTTGCTGACAATTATTGCTTGTTTTCAAAAAGGTATTTCTCTAGTCTAATTGATTTTGAATTTTGCATCTACTAAGTTCTAATTTTTTTCTAATTTTTATGTAGTTGGTATTGTAATTTGCAAATAAGCTTTTACTGTCAATTCTAGTTGGATTCGAAGTAGAAAGTTTTGGCTTGGGCTAAAAGTTTCATCAGGGTTTTGTGAAGGAATTCGTGTCAGCGAGGCAAAACTGAAGCATTTACTGCCAAAGATCATAGAGGAGAATGTAAATCTAATTTGTGTTGTCTTAAGTTTTGGCTAAAACGTAAGTATTAGAAATTATGTTGCGATGATGTATTTTTGTTGCTTTATTTAGAGCAATTTGAGAAGTACTTCTTTATTGGAACCTTTTATTTTGGTAGATCATACTCATTACAAAATTACTTTGTGATAGGATTAAGCTCTTTTTTAAGCTCATATAAAGTATATTTTGTGAATGAAACCAATATATTCCTTGAGATTGTTTCCTGTAAAAGGATTATTTTATTTAGAAGAAAAAATCAAAAGATTGTAAATGAGCAGAATATCTTCAAATGTTGTAACAAGTAGGTAGGTTGGCCATGGATGGCATTTTGTAGCTAGGCAGATTGATGTACTCTTTATATATTTTTAGCTATCTAATATCTTTACCTTTCAGTATGTCTAGAATTTCCTAGAGTGGAAGTGTTTGGCAATGAAGGTATAGCCATCAATCTCTACCTTATTAGAAACAGTCTTATAAGTGTATTGCAATTTAATAATAACGAAACTCTTATTGCAAACTCTGTTACTCATATTACATCACCTCACAATCTAAATAAATTTGAAATGCAAAATCCATGACCATCGTCATTAAGTAGATACCACTATTTCTCTTGGATATAAGTCAATTAAACAGAGGAACAATTCTAGTTTGCATAATCATGAGAAGTCATACTCTTTTCCTAGAAAATTGAAAAAGCAACACCTATTAGGTTGCACTTGCGTTATATCAGCTTATAATAGGAGATATCATATACGTATGCAAAAATATTTTTCGACAAAGAACATGATCTTAAGATGCATATGCATGTATGAGTACTTGTAATGGCGCATGTTCTTCAGCATTTTAAATATCTGAGATTTCACACATATGTGCATTTATGGTTTCAAATTTCTAAGACATATATATAACATGGTATCATAAAGTTATATATAGCACCAAATACATGTGGATTTTAATACTTCTATTTTCAAATAAAGTATATACTCATGATATTTTAAAATAAAACATCAAGTTTTTCATATGCATAAGGTCTTTAAATGAATGCAGCTTCATATATTCTGATTTTATGTCAGTTTTGTATATACATACGATCCTCAAGGATGCATGACTTTGGATTACCAGGACTTGAAAATAAGTTAATTTTAAATACATACTTTTGGAAGATATCAATTGTAGAAAGGTGTCATTTCCATAAGATGTATTATTACTAAGCATACCAGTTTCGTATGTAAAGGATTTGGTATAATTGTCTTTTGGAAGCATATTGCACTTTGAATAGATGTGAAAGCTTTACCTTGAAATATATGTAAATTTTATATCACTTTTGAAATGCTTTTCGCACCAAGTTTGAAACAAAAGAAATTCAGGGCACAAGCACGATACCAAATTTGCATAATTGTAAGGCATATATGATTCTATATTGGAAAGATATATCAAGATTTTAAGTTCAGAAAATACTTCAAGCTTCTTTTATTTGTATTCCATTTTTGAACACTTTTGTGATATAAGTGTGTTTTGACTTTTAAAATAGATCAATGCTGGGTTTTTGGCACCAGGATTGATGGTACATGGTATTTCTCTGTTGGTGTGCTATTAGAAGGTAAATTTGTTTTCAAGTTTACGCCTTTGTTTTGTATTACTAACAAATTGCTTCAACAACAAGTTATGTTGTTGCTTATATCTTCCATGTAAAACCATAGTGAGCCTGAATCAGAAGTGTGCAATAAGAAAGCGGAATCTGCAACAAATGCAGACTGGATTGCTATTGTGGTATATAAAAAATATTAATGTTGCTCGTTGTTTTTGTTTAGAATATACGTTATCTTATTTAATATGTTCATGCTTTTGTTGTTGGTAACAGAGCATTGTTGTTGCAATACTGGTTTTAGCCATGGCGACATTTTCAACTAGAATAGATTCCAAATGCTTACCACAAATGTTGTATGCCAGATTCATTATTTCTGGACCTTATATATGTATCAGAACCATGACATGGTTTTCCTGTCTTTTAACCTAGTCAACATGAAGAAATCGAAAATGTTCATGATAGAGGTTCTTTGTTACTACTATTTTGTTATCTGTCCAATCTTCCTTTCAGGACATATATGAAGCACTTTTTCAGAGTTATGGTGTTTTGGAGAGGATCTGTGATGCACAATCTCATGATATCAAATATGCGCTGGCGTAGGTAAATCTTCTTGTTTTTTGGGACTAAAAACCACATATGCCAAACTTTTTGTCTACTGTAGGTTACAAGTGCAGAGTATTTTCATTTTTAGAATTTTGTTGTGTGTACCATGCTAACAACTGTGTTATTTAACTTGGGGGCCAAAGAAAACATCCAAAAACTCACTATTGACAGAGCTAAGTTTTTAAGATGTTCATATCTTGGTTTCAACAAGTGTATATGAGTCTATGAAACGACATCTGCATTTTTCAGTATCAACGGTAGTGTTTTAAAGTTGCACATTGCAGAATCCGGATCTTAGGGTATCTCAAATAGAGTTCGAGATACATAGGACAAGTTTGTAAATATTACATCCATAATCATAAGAGTTTTCCAATAGAACCTGTAGCTAGGCATCTGTTGAACAAATTTCAAATTTTAGATGCATGTTTAATAGGTGTTCAACATTTAACCACCCGATCAACATGCTCATATATGTTTAAATAGACATTCAGATGCTGGGTCTTTGTATGTCTTAGCATTTGTTTGTCTAACAGACACTTGTGCATAGATGGTTGTATAACATGCGTTTTAAAGTTGTGTAGTACATATTCATTAGATGTCCAGCTACAATTACAAATAGGTATCCGTTTTGTTTAACTTTTTATAATATTGCAAGTAGCAATCAACTATTGAAAGGCTTGTTTTGGTTAAAATTGTAGTTTGATATATTAGTACGTTGGAAATGTCTTAGGTCAATTCCGATCATTCTTTTGTCAGTTTTGAATTTAGTTGTGTTTCAGCTTGAACTTTGTGATATAGTTTGATTTTATAATATAGAAAGAAATAACTTCTTTGAAATATGATTTTTGCAAAGAATATAAAGAAACGCTATTGAGATATTAAAGTTTGAAATATATTTTGAAACATAGTTTGAAATATGATTTTTGTACTTTGAAATAACTTTAAGATAGGATTTTGGAAATATGAATATGAAATATAGTTTAAATAGGTCTGATCCTTTGGAGTTATTTCTCTGCTAAGCACCAAAAAGAAAGAGATGCAGACGCTAAGCTCAAAATCTCAACCTTGTCAATTGAATCATTTGTTAATGTACAGAGTATTTTTTGGATATAATGACACAAGCTTGAATTAACTGTCTTCAAACAATAAAAGAACGGATAGTTGTTGTAAGGACTCTATAAAGATGCTACAATGCATAAATAACAGATGATAGTCTTTTAAAATCAACAACAACAACAGTGTTATTGGATTTAGGACTTTCTCCTCATTAAGAAAAATCACAACAATAGAATTATTAGATTCAATTCAAGTAATCGAACTTGAATCGAATAAAACTCATTAATCCATTGTATTGGTAGTGAAATGAAACATTTTAAATGATACCCTCATACATGCCTTGATGTCTGGAGGCAATTTGTCAAAACCTAAAAGGGATGGTTGGATGGTTGAGCATCAAAGTTGTATAGAAAAAAACACACAGTTGAACTAAGGTGATGGTATAATCTATCACTTTGAAGTACTTAGATATACATTAAGTTTAGACATGTATCACTCATGGTTATCCTCCCGATCACTACATTAAATTTTCCATTGCAAACTTCTTGATGTAGAAACATATTTCGACATGGACAAGATTGTGTTATTTTCTACACACATACATTTGCCATACACATGCTCAGACTCAACTCTGTAATAACATGTAGGTGATAAAAGGATGGGACCAAGGTATAATAGGTAGCAATGGATCCCATGATGCTTACCGGTAATTCTTAACATCATAAACCCAATCATTCAATTTATAAATTCATTACCCGTGATGGATTTTTTTTCTTTTTTTCAATGTTATTTGTTAGGCGGTAAGCGAACACTGAAAATTCGTCCTGAACTTGGATTGGTATGAGAGGTGCTGGTTGTAAGGGAGGTCAGTACAATTCTTTTTCCATTCACTGGAAACTTATAACTGTTGTATTTAAATTTTAAATGGTTAGTTCAAAACTTTTGATCAATGTTCTTAAATAGCTTAACAAAAATGTGTTATTCATAAGTTTATATTGGTATATATAAGCTATAGCTTAAGCTATTCATGTGATTTGAGTTGAACAGTGGATTGTTTTTAGTGGCTATATTTTTAGATTTCAGGTTCATGTATCATACCTCCGGATTCTATGCTTTTATTTGATGTGGAGTTCGTTGGCAAAGCATAAACTGTTCCGTCGCATAAACATTGCGAAGGCAGAACCTCGGATGAGGAAGACTGCGATGAAGCGGAACCGACACAAACCGTAGGGAACACTGTTCAACAACATTTGTGATTACTTTTGCAACCCTGCACATATTCCTTACTAATAACGCAAACGGTTATAACCATGCGTTATTAGTAAGTTGAACTGTAGGGAACACTGTTCAACAACAGTTGTTCGGGTGGAGAATGTTTACGATCCAGAAGCTTCAATTTATGAAGCACCACAAAATGACCATTACACACTATCCGAATTAGTTGAAGGGGGTTTTGTGATTTGGCCCGAGTCTCGTTTGCGTTATTAGTAAGTTACTAAACACTATGTATTTATATTCTGAAACTGTGTTTTAAAGTTTGTTATATATACTATGCTTGTATGCTATAATTTGAGGTGTTGGTATGAAATATCCTTTGTGGTGTTTGTATGAAACATAAATGTTTGGTGTTTTTCTAATTATTGATCGTATGTTTTCTTAATGTTAATACTATATTTTTTTTGTATAGATTGTTTGTAGCTGTAATAAAATATTGGTGCCATATAGTTTGTTTGATATTGTTTTAGTTATCACGACTATAAGTGTTTGAAAATAACATTTCGTAATGGTTATAACTGTGATATAATTTGCATTTGTCACGGTTATAAGTGTTAGAGTTTCCTTTTTGGTATTGGTTATAAATGCTAGAAACTATTGTTTTGTTATGGTTATAAGTGTGATACTATCTAAATTTCTTACGGTTATAAGCGTTAGTAATAACCATTTTATCACGATTATAACCGTGAGTAAATACTGTTCTATCACAGTTATAAGTGTGATAATATCTAAATTTATAACGGTTATAAGCGTGGAAAATTACTATTTTTATCACGGTTATAACCATGAGCAAAAGTGTGACTGAATTTGCCCACGGTACCTATTTTCACGGTTATAACCGTAACAAATTAGTTTTGTCACGCTTATAACCGTAAGGAAATTGCATTTCTGGTGTTGTGTTAGTTAGTCGTTTAAATCCGAGGTGAGTAAACTCTCAGAGTATCGTATTATACGCTATTGGATGTTATATATGTTTGATTATGATTATTAAAGATGGTTGTTTAATATGAATATTGAATATATATACAAGTCACGGAAGTACATGTCGACAAGCACAAAGGAAATCACTTTCCTTTATTTAATGAAATAGTTTATATGGAATACTAAACCTCTTTAAAATTGTTTAGAAATATGAAAAAAATTCTAAAAATATTTTAAAATGTTTTAAAAGTGATAAAAAATAAGTTTCCAAATGATAAAAAAAGTTTTTTTTATCAATATAACTTAAAAAGCACTTTCCGCAGCACTTTCCCGCAGCACTTTTCTATAACTCTTGAAATGTAATTTTAAGCGCAACCGCTTTTATAAAAATTTTATAAATATATTCAAATGATTAATAAAGTATTTTAAATATTATTTTAAGGATTTATGAAATGGTTAAATATTAAATGATTTAGATTCGATTAAATTACTTGACTGCATTATGGGTGTCAAAGAGATAGTGTCTAGGCTTGAGTTTAGAAAACTAGTTTCCTGTTCTCCCTGCCTATCTGGACTGGCCCAACGAAAGGGATAGTAAATTTGATTTTTTGGATCAAAATTTTCCAAAGTTAAATGATATAATTCTCCAAATATAAATAACTTGAATTTTATGGAGATAATCTTCTTGTACTCGGTGTTAAAGCCCGAAGAGGGAACTCATGCTATTCGTGGAATTTAAAGGGTGCTTTCACCGTTATTCCACCCATAGTATTTGTTGAATATGGAAATTGATATTGAGTAGAATTAGATGATTTCTATAGATTCTGATCACATAACATTTACTGCTTTTGGATTAACATCCTAGATAACATGCTTTTAACCGAATTAAAATTATGAGTTTTTGAATTAGGAATTCTTTGTTTTGATTTAAATGAAATGAATTAGAAATGTTTTTCTAAGTAACATATTGAAGGGTTTGCGATTATTTCATGATTTAAAATGGTTTAGATTAACAAAAAGGATTTGATAATTGAGGCTTGATGATTCCATATACTCTGAAAAAGATAAAGAAATATTTCAATGAATATATCTCTAGGGTATATCTATGAATGAATAAATATGTAAATTAAATTGAGTGATGATCGATAATTACATATGAATTTAATATCTTTTTAATCGATGTGGTTTGAAGGGACCGGGGTCAGATTTGGGTACTTCCTATCCGTGAACCACTTCGAAGCAATTTACATAATCAAAATGAAGACATGATATAATATTGAGGATTTTTTTATTGAAGGACTACTTGTTGATCATTTGGAGATAAACTCCCAATATACATATAGTAGTAGTAGTCTCTTCGTTATGAAATATCTAATGCAAGAACTAATTGCTACTAATCCTTGGAGTAACTCTCGAAGGGATGTGGTAGGAGAGTGCCTTTGGTTTGTCCGTTTCCTGGACAACTTGCATGGATGGATGTCTGACGTTACAATTGTGATTATGGATTAGCAAAGTGGCGTTCAAAGAGGAATGTGCTATGAGTAAGGTAATCATTACTTCAAGCCTTATCACCTGAAAATGACTAAAACAGGGTATATGCGGCAGAGCTAAGTGGGTCGCTCCCATTAGGATATAGTCATCACCTTTCCAGATATATTTATTCCCGCTATGACGTAGGGTTTTATATTAATGTGGTGTATGGAAGAGAGCTCTCGGGTAGGTCAGGAACAACCGAGGTGATGACATATTCGGTACTATCTATGGTAAAGGTAGGTCGGTTCTGTGTTGGTAGTGGTTGGAGCCTCAGGTGCATTTTTCTAGAGATGTACTGTCGAAAGGTAGTCCTTTACCTTTTCATTGTATGGAAATCCATTCTCCAATAAGTGCCTTCGGATTTGATTGTAGAGCCTAGTATGATGGAATTTAATAATGTAACAATTTCGGCTAAGATTATATATACTTACTTGAAAAGTGTTTTCAAAAGAATGCCATTAAAAATAATATCTACATATTCTATGTAGCAAATGTTCTAGTTATCATAAGGTAAAAACTCGTTCCATGTTTATGTGCGGCATGGTCTTATGAGATACCTTTTGTTTTCAAACATCATGTTTTGAGTTTCTCACACCTCCCATGACTGATCCGAAGTTTATTTTCTTTTCCCCTTATATTCTGTGTGCCCTATTTTCCTTGGCAGCCAACTTGTTAGGTATGCTTGGAGCATTTTAGTATGGAGCATGGAGCATAGAGACTGGAGAATTTTGGGTATTTTGTTGAAGTCATCTGTCACTGTTCGCTATGTATGTATTATGTATTAGTATTTACCAACACTTTAAGGATATGTCGTTATAACTATCCTAGTTAGGTTAGTACCTGTCATAAATTTGATGGAACAATTTGGAGTAATTGCATGTACTACTCATATGTATTATTATGTGTTGAATACGATGTGAAATTCTATTACTGTCGATCTTCTATCTTTATTTCTTTACCCCATGACAATCTGCCTCTCCGGCACTTGGATTTACGGCACGTGAATACCGAGGATGTTTTAGTGTCAATTTTTGAGAGACGAGGAGGTGGGTCATCACATGAACCATATTCTTTTAAGGATCTAGCAATCACTTGTCACACACCAGAAGGGAATACAACTCTAAAGTGTTAAGTACTTTCTCAAATACGATCACAAGAATTTAACCAAGGCACCCCATACTACCCGGTGATATTCAAGTATTCATTATTAGGCTAGTAAATTCCACTCAAACATTCTACTTAATAAGTTATACCATATTCGATGAAGCGTTATTCAATAGTATTTAAACCAATCGATGCACTAAGTCGATTATTAGTACTCCTTAAATTATAGAATTAAGGTTCTCAAAATATGTTTTTCTCTTTGATTTTATCATCTAGAAACACTTATTATGAATTTCCATAAGTTTATTTACTATTTTGATTAAAATAAATTTTCGCTTATTTGACAAAATATTCCATAAACCCCAATTATTCCAAATTTACATTTATGTATATAGTGTCTCAAATTACTATATAAGACATTTAGTTAATTACCCATATTTTAAAACAACTTTTATTATTCTTTCAAATCCATTTTGATATATAGTCAAACTAATATAGAAACAAGTTTGAGATTTATAAATTTGAATAAACTCACTTTCGTAAAATAACTTGAATATAAAACATATCCATTTATATATTTTCAACTCAAATTTAAAGCATATAGATCTGCAGTTTCGATCCCATATATCTCATAATTTTTCAAATTTCAAAACATGAAAGTTTAAGGAAAATGTCTAAGCTTTTAAACAAGAAAAGATAATCTAATTTGGACTTACGATTCAAAAGTTATGGTCAAAATAATTCTTAGATTTTAAATTCATTATCGCTGTTGTTTATTCTCAGGGCAACGATAGATAAATAGGTTTCGACTTCATAAACCTAAAAATTTTGCAAACAAAAACATGAAAGTTTCAGAACATCGTTCAAGCTTTCAAAAACATCAAGTATATTTTAAATCCGACAAGAAATAAGAAAGATATGCCTAATTTACCAAATATTTAGTTTAGATAATGTAATTATCAAAGTGACAATGATTAGAGTTTGCAATAGAATTTCGATCAACCTATGCTCAAAATTTTCAAATATGTTCGACAAGTTATTACACACAGAATAAGGTTTCTGGAACACTAAGAATCATTGAATTTCGATAAGAAACGGAAAAGATATGACTAAAACAATTATCAGGTTTTTACTTCATTATTGATGTTGTTAATTCTTTGGACAACAACACTAAAACGTGTTTTTGGCCATGAAAACCACAAAATATTAAAAAACATAAAAATAAAAGTTGAAGAAGATTATCTATGATTTCCAAAATATTAAGAATCATCGAATTTCGATTAATAATGAAAAGTTATAGCCGTTATATTCAGGTTTCATCTTAGCAATTACACGTGAATAGAGAAACACTATCATATTCAAACTCGATTTCAAACTAATAATCCTTAGAATTTCGTAAAGTTATCAAAAGAAAATTTGTAGCTAACTAATAGACCTATCTACCATAAAATGTTTAGGTCATTTTGGATTAATATTCACTGAGATATCACTGTTTAATTACAATGATTTTCCTAATTCAATTTCAGCAAACAACAACAAAATAATCACATAAGCAACCAATCACACATCCAACTCCACAATTATTTCAAAGAATACAAAGATATGGAATTATTAATTTGAAGATAGATTATGTGAGTTAAAATAACTCACATTTTTCCTTGAATTAGCCTTAGCAATCCATTGAAATTGGTTTGCCTTTTTTACACATTCAAACTCTAGACTTAATCTCAGTCCCCAAAAAAACAGCAAGGATTAAACAATGAAAACCAAAAATCAATTAGTCTACAAGATGAATTGGGTTAGAGAGAATTACTCTTGATTTTCTCATAATTTTCCGGATTTCATTGGATTTAAATACTTGGATTTTGCTTTTGGTTTTGAGTTTTAATAAGTTTCTGTTTTGTGTGTTTTTTAGCAGAGAGTGGTAAAAGGAAAGTATGATTGTTCTTTGAGAAGGAGAGAAGGAATTTATCACTTTTGAGCACTATTTGGCTAAAAATAGATTAAGCCCAACCCTTAGTTAATTAAAACAATATAAACATTCTACACTTTTCTAGCATTTTAAAACACCAATATCTTATTGATTACAACACAAAAAAATTCAAATAAATACACTAAAATTAAGTTCATTGCCTAAAATTCATGGTTAAATAATAAAATATAAATTTATTTAATGTTAAATCCTTATTTTAATTATTTTGAACAAGATGTTTTGCATCTTTCAAAATATAGCAACTTAACATATAAAATTAATTAAATTTCAAAAATTCTAATTTTTCTTCCTAAATAAAAATTACACATTATTAGAATGCACTAACACATTATTTAACAAGTTTTAAAAACAAGAATTTAAAATCTTTTAATCTCATGCATATCTAATAAAATACATATTTTAAAACCCTCATTTTAAATTCTTATTTAATTCAAATTAACAATGCTGAAAAATCAAGGTTGTTACACATGTGCCTCATTTTACAACTACTGAATATATTTGTGGTTTGATCACTAATGCATTATTTGGTCAAGACCATTTATTACATTCTATGAGTTTCGAACTCTAAAAGCAATACAAGACTATGGATATTTGATCCATATACAATTGCATATAAGTGTTATATGGTGAATGGTCAAAGTTTGTAATGTACAATATTTTGATGAAATTAGTTCATCCAAAAAACCAAATAAACCTTAGTGTGAGATCGAGTATTCAATCTGATTGATTACAAAAGGGATTATATTGTGTTAATGTAACACACGACAAAAAATTACAAGATAGATATAAGAATTCGATCGCTGAAATGTCATTTTGATCGTTTTACGTAAAGTGCAACATATTTGATGTCCTTAAATGTTAAGGATAATCAAATGCGCTTTTGTAAAGATTTTGTTATGATATTTTAGTATGGTTTTCTTTTGAACAGTTTGACCATTTGAAAGGAAAACGAATGCATAAGAATATATGTATTTTAAGGTACAGTTGGGATGAAGAGAATGAATAGTCACTTTTGCTTCATAGAGAAACATTAGAAATGAGAATTGTAATAATAAGTGATGCTTAATATTGGAATAAGAAATATGATTTTTATTCCAAAATGTATTTTCATATGGAAAATTGTTTTCTATGAGCCTATTCTTTAAGTTCAAGATATTTAATCAATGAACTCTCCACTATAAATAGTTGCAGTGTATAAAATAAACAAATTGTATAAAGTGAATGATGGACCTCCGAATTTAGTACGCTATTATAGTAATGGTGGAAATAATGGGAGCATGCCATATAACACTTATTAATTGCATCATAGTTTGAAAATTGTTTCCATAAAACGTACTGTACATTATTTATGAAATAATAATTATTTTTCAGTATCGACTGAAAAAATAGACATAGCTATATTTCAATATGAATATTATGAATATTCTTTGTGAAATAAAACTGTAATGTGGTAGTTTTTTTATAACAAAAGTGATGCATTAAAAATTACAAAAGTATTTAATATTATTTATGGTGGTTTTGGAATTATAGACTAAGCCATAGTTTTGAGAAATAATTTTATTTTATGATTTTGAATTATATGATACTTGTTAATTATATCTCAAACAATAAAGGGATATGCACCCATTTAGTGGGAGTATCATAAGAGTTGATGAAATTTTCGGATTGATACATATAGATGTATGCAATCATAATTCTATAAGTACCAAAATGGTTCCATGTACTTCATCATATTCAACGATGAGTTATCATCGACATGGACATATGTTTTTGATATACATGTAGTATGTCTATGGTAAACTTATAGAATATAAAATAGAAGTAAATAAAATAACATGCAAAAGAAATAATTTGATTTGATTGATGAGTGAGTATATTGGAAAATATTCCAAACGCACCTAAAATGAATAAAGATTCAATCTCAAAATTACTCCTCCATTTGATGCATAATGATGCATTGATATTAAGTAATTAAACTTTGTTAGACAATGTATGATTAATTATGAGTGAAATTAAGTTAGTTTCTTTCTATAAGGTAACGTACTTAAGGGTATTACACAAGGTTAATATTATTTCATCTGTATAACCGTTTATAAAATTTTATAAGATAACGGTTTATGAGAAACTCCAACATATCCTAGGCCAAGGAATTGGCATGTTGTGCAAGTCGAAAAATTGCACGTCATAATTGTCCATGAGGGATCTTGTATAAATCTTCCTAAAAGGATTTTGAAAAAGACTGTCATTGGATGGCGTATTTATGTTTTGAACATAACTTTTGTAAACTAAAACTAAATCAGTTTTATATATAAACAAATTCATAAAACGTTTATGAATACTTATTGTATTGCGCTGAGAAACAATTGTTGTTTCAAGATATACCAACTTCATCGTGAATAAATTTCTTTGAGGAATTATTGGTAGTAAAATGGAATTGGATACGATCCATTGATAGAACTGATTATATGAGATGAAATGAAATTAACTAACCTAAACAAATACATAGCATTAGAATGTCTAATAAGTATTCTCGTACATCAAAGAGAAACTATGAGTTTCTTATTAACGTCGAAAATATATAATCCTAGATTGTTTAATTAAACCATTGAGAGTGTTGACTCTATATGGTATGATGCGCAATCCGAAAGAATTCCAAGTACGCTACCAAAACACAGATTTTGGTGGTCATAACTGAAGGGATTTGATCCATCGACCTCGACTACATC
Source organism: Allium cepa (assembly GCA_030765085.1). Lineage (NCBI taxonomy): Eukaryota > Viridiplantae > Streptophyta > Magnoliopsida > Asparagales > Amaryllidaceae > Allium > Allium cepa. The sequence continues at coordinate 380,944,471 of CM060929.1, read as the reverse complement.
TTTACGAGTAAGACTAATGAAATTGGAATTAAATGAGCAATGTTAATAAGAGTAATATTGCAAATTTCAATTGTTGAAATTTACGTAATAGATTCAATATTCAACATGTCCAAGTCAATTTGGATTTACTCACAAAATTATCGCTTGATAAGTCCTAGTGTTTTGGTACATATGTATTAAAACAGAAAATCCTAAATAACTATTTAGAGTAAGTTGTTTACACATATTAAACAAAAATGTCTTAAAGTCGGTGGGAGCGATATTGAGTTTGTATGTCTTTGGATATGATCCAAGAAATGACACAAAAGTATCATTTTATAAGCATCAAGATTGAATAAGATAGAAATATCAAATAGTTTGATTTTCAATCAAAGTGTAGAGGATGCATGTGTTCATAAGAAAGAACGTTAAAAGGTACATTGATATTTCTAAACTATAAGTAAACAACACGTTGTTGATTTTAGTGACGTACTTGTGTTAAAATCAGCCTTAGTTGTTTTAATACTCAAGATTGGATTAATAAATGATGTTTTTTTATAGTAAATATAAAAGATGTCGAGAATGTCCCAAATGATATGTAAGAACACCTTATTAAAATTTTAATACAGAACATGTAAGATCGATTCCTTTGCACTGGCAAAAGGCATATATCTTGCATTGTCTACTATATCATGATTTTCTTATGTATTTAATATATGAAGAAAATATTAAATCCAAATTGATTTCACTAAATGCTTGTTTGAAGCATTCTCGTGTATTTATGAAATACTAGAGAACTGTTTACAGAAATAAACACTCCTTATGAAGGAGCGTTCGAACTAAAATTTCATAAGTCATATTGAATGTAGTATGTCAATAATAAATTCAGGTTAATAATATTTAAGTTGGTAATGTTCCAAAATGAAAGACCATGGCTAGTTCAATGAAAAGACTATGTATCGCCTTGAATATTGCCGCAATAAAAATAACATATACAAAAATATGAGTGCACAAATGTATAACCGAGTTGATTCCAAATGTTGGGAATCTCATAACATTTATATGATAACAATGTCGTGATATGGTTCTTAATAGAACATAGATCTCACTAGAGGTCAAGAGACATACTTCGAATTGTTCCACATGATAAAACAACATATCACCGTCGGAGAGAGTTGATTGACAGAGTATATAATTAAAACATAATAGCATACCCATTCACAAAGGCAACGACCCAACTAGTTTGAGAAACCGATTGGAGAAGTCGGAATAGGATTTCATAATTGACCCAAAGTGCAAGTGGGAGATTGATAGAGTTAGGGGTATGCTATAGGGGCAATTATGTAATTTGCTACATATATCTAACTTGTTGAACAATCTCGTTCACAATAAAAGTGTTTCCTTCTATTATATACTTGATATATTGTGGTTATCTTAATTAATTAGTTTAATTAAAAGTATATTTAATAGAAAATCCATAAATGGTATATTTTAAGGTAGTAGTTACAAAGTGTTGTAACGATGAGTAATTTATCACAATAAAATAAGTATACCATTTTAAATGTTCCTAGTCAAGATGCATTGAGACTATATATCGGTGTATCCATTGAGATAGAGTATATAACGCTCTCCAAATGTTGGGAGTGTATTACTCATGACTATTGGAGGCACCGAAGGGTTACATACTGATAGTTATCGGATAACTATGGAACAACTCACTCGATAGTTTTCTATTGGTTAATATAACTAAGGTCAAACAGAAAATATTGATGTGATTGATTTACACAGTTCTCTCGACTTGAGAATAATATGGACCTTCAATATGTAAGCTCCGCTTTGATTGTAGCCAAATCATGGCATGGCGTTCCATCGAGTTACTACAGTTGGGTCGAGTGGAAATATTGGAACCGAAGCACTATTCAAGTGAGGATTCATCTCCTCACTTATATGGGGTTAGTATCATGGTTAGCACAAATAAACTCAAAGTCAAAGTCTCTGCCCAGAGCATTTTGGTTAATAATAATTCTTATTATTGAACCAAGAACTTTGTATTTGGACTATAAAGTTGAATGTGGACGATATTAGAATTTTGACCATTACCAAATTCCATAAGTCCTAATATGATATAGTTTTGACGAAGAGAATTGGTATACATAATTGTCACTATTAGGTACCGCTTATAATAAGTAAAGTGGATTTTACCAAAAGATGTTTAAGTGATAAATTCAGTCAAAATGTCAAACCACCCTCTAAGTGATGTATGAATGTTATCATTCAAATAGTTCGATAGTAATCGCTGACTGAATTTACTCCTTTTAATGTATGTATGTATTCAATACAATGTTTCAATTGTAGATCTATATTCTACTCTTTCATAACATAGTGTAATTTTAGTTTTGAATTTTAATGTATGCATGCATGTATGTATGCATGTATTACTTGAATTATTTATTACATTAGATATATACATATGAATAAAAGGAATTTTAATAACAAATCAAAGTTTTGAAATTGACTGTAATAACTATCTAATCTGTAGTATTAGAAAGGTTTGACTGAATTCCATATATACGTATTTGAATCTACTACTGCGTGTTCATATAAAACATATTTTTCTTTACATATATTGTCACATTATGAAATCATTTCATTTTTTATTGAGATAATAATGTATACATACAATTCATTGTATAACTTCCATATTCTTACATTATGGTGCTTATTGATTGTCATTAGTATGTTGCATTAATTAATTTTACAAAAAGGGAAACTGTATCAATCACCCTTGTCATCCCTTATTTATTTCCATTTCAATTCCTATGTAATAAACATTCAAATTATGCTTGTTTATTTTATGTGTACATATCAATTATCACTGACTATGCACACTCCCTGTATATTGTACCTTCACAATATTCACTTGAATATATTTACAATTTATGTCATATTTAAATTAATCATTAATGTTATTCTATTAATCAATTATTTAATTTAATTAAGAGAAGGAAATGAAAAGCTTCCTTCTTTAACTAAGTTTATGTCCCCTCATTGATTGAATGAGTTACGAGGCACGAAATGAAAAGTTTCATTTTCTAAATAAATTTATGCCCCATCATCAATTGAGCAATTTAAGAGATAGGAAATAAAAAGTTTTCTTCTCTAAACAAATCTAATAATTTACAGTTACACACAAATATGTACATAAGAATATATTTGATATACTCTAATTTACATACACGCTAAATTAAAGTAAAGAATGTTATTTATAAAATTAAATAAAATATTAATTTTATTTAAAAGAAACTCAGAAAAGTTCTATGTATATTTAGACTTCATAGGCCCAATAAAGATCCAAAATGACTAATTTTTTTGAAATTCGCTTATTTCTTCTGCTACGGGCTGGCCCGTTTCCTTCATTCTATCCATCTATTTCTTATCTCATCGTCCTTTACCAAAAGTCTATTATTCTTATCCTTGATGCATTTAACTTTGGTTGAAGACTCTCTTCTTCCTCTCATAGCCCTTAGCTATCCTATAAATGGTTTTTTCACCCTTCTTCATACTTAGCTTTTGACATAGATCTTCATATGCCCGACTCTTTGCTTCACTCACCATTTTCCTTTCGTTCTTCTTTGCCACTTTGTACTTTTGCATGTTGTCCTCACTCTTATAATACATGAAAGCATTTTTAGCATTCCCTCTTCTCTTTGATATCCTTTTGCACATTATTGTTTCACCACTATGAACCTTTAGGTTTGCATTTATTTCCTTTTGTTATCCCGAACACCTTGGTAGTCACTTTCCGAATGTGACATCTCATCCCATATGTCATTTGCTTCTCCTTCCATATTAAATGCCCCTTCTTCCATCATTTTATCCTTAAACACCCGTGAGGCATATTCTTTGAGCTCCTACCATTTCGTCGGACTAATATTGACTTCTTTGTCTTGTCGAACACATATCTGATGAAGAAACTCAAATATCAAAAGCTGACATTGTGAAACGACACATTCTCCAGGTATAACTTTGCAATCTACATAAGCTCGTTTGTCATCTCTTCAAGCAAGGATAAAGTCAATCTGTCTAAAGTGTTGGCCACTACTAAAAATAACTAAATACGATTGTTTCTTTCTAAAGAAGGTATTAGCTATCATGAGGTCATAAGTAATAGCAATATATTTCTTCTACTTTTTGGTTCCTATCACCATATACAAAACGACCATGCACTCTCTCAAACCCCCCACTAATTGTACAAATAAAGCAGTCAGAAATGAAACATCTTTACTCTCAGCAATACTTATACAAAGGGTTTCAAAGCTATTTTTGTAATTTGTATTTCATTTGTACAGCTGTAGATATATGACCATGTCAAACAGCATATGATATAAAATGGCATGTACGTGAATGTAAATTGATATCAATTCCGTAATAAACTTTCAATTCTCATTTTATATCCTTCAGCAATTCTCAAAAATCTCAAAATCTCAATTTGGTATTAGAGCATTCTCATCATTGCCTAATGGCATATACATTTCTGCCTGAATATCATCGGAGAATCATCATCTAATATTTCAGAAATTAGGGATCTCATCAAAATAGTGTTTTCATCATTCGAGATCAGAATTTGAAAGTATTCATTGAAATAAAAGAGGTACCCTGCTATTATATTTCTCCCAAGGAAATTAGCTACAGCAAATTCAATCAGAGAAACAGATTCAAATTCAAATTCAAGGACATCATTAGAAAATCATCAAAAAAGTGCCTTGCTTGAAAAATCCATCATCAGTGATCAATCATGGGTTAGTGGCTACACATACCTGATTCTTGAAGACTTCTGATCAGTTCTTGGATCACCCTTACCCACCGTATCATTCTTTTGCCTATGAACCAACTTATCTATTGTATTCATCGTTCAGCATTCAAGCATCATCATGGAGAAAGTTCTGCAACATCTGAAACCCCTGATTTCGATCAAATTGTCACTGAAAGCCTCATCAAAACCATTATTAGTCCTCAAATTCAATTAGTCACAGCCCACTTGGAAGAAGATAATTATCTTCTTTGGAAGGTGCAAGTTGAAACAGCTGTCATAGGATATGGACTCGAAGATTACATTCTTGGCACCCATGTAATTCCACCAAGATTTATCATTAACGAAGAAAACAAGACAGTTAGTAACCCAGAATTTACAAAGTATAAAAGACAAGATAATTTGATTTGCTCATGGTTACTATCATGAATAAATGTTAAACTGCTACCATAAGTTATTTGAAGCAAAAAAAAAAATGGAATCTAGTCAACAGTTGAAATAATATTTAATCCTCAATTAGCACCAAAGTTAATGCATCACAAAACAAAATTGCATAGCATTAGAAAAGAAAATCAATCCATAGGAGAATATCTTGCAAAAATTACAACAACATGTGATTTACTTGAAGCAGCTGGACACAAGCTCCTTGCATCTGAACAAGTACTAATTATCTTGAGTGGTTTAAGTGAGGAGTATGAAGCTGTTGTAGCACTCATTTCATCAAAAATAATTACACCATCTATTAAAGATATTCATTCAATACTTCTTGCACATAAAGGAATGTTAGAACTCAAGAAACCTATTGACTCAGATATGTCTATGAACTATACATCAAGTTATAAAAACAGAAATCAATACAACAATAAAGGTAATCAGACATTTTAGAGAGAAAATGCAACAGCTATAGGCAGGGGCAGAGGAAGATGGAATAATAATAATAGACCAAAGTGTCAAATCTGAGAGAAAATAGGAGACACTACAAGCAAGTGTTACTTTAGATATGATTCTAACTACAATGCATTATAGAATACAAATGTTCAGAGAAGACATGGTGGAAATGCAAACTTGGAAAGCATACAACATGAATCAAAAGGTCCATTAGATGATCAAAGTGCACATAATCTAAACATATGTGAAACAACGAGATCTGAAGAAATTCAAAATGAGTGCTGGTATCCAGATTCTGGTGCAACACATCATGTGACCAACAATTTTCAAAATATGAATCTTAGGAACAAAGAATACAAAGGTAATCAATCTATTTGTATGGGAAATGGCACTAGTATTAAATCATATACACTGGTTGTGCATAAATCATTGGTCATAAAGTATTACATCTAAATAATCTGCTACATGTTCCAAAAATAAGAAAAAATCTCATTAGTGTATCACAGTTTGCACATGATAATAATGTATTTTTGAATTTTATCCAAGATATTGTGTAGTTAAGGATATTAAAACCAAGCAAATTTTACTGTAGGGTGAAACGTACAATGGTCTGTACAAATTCAACTTGTCAAAAGCCAATCACTTCAATAATTCAAGAAAATGGTGCAATCAACTAAACCATGTACAGAAAGTAGTAAAAGTGATTTCAGTGTCTAACACTCTAAGTTAGGCCACCCAAGTGTAAAAGTTGTAAAGAAAATATTGAGTGATAATGGAATCTAAATTAGTGACATACCTATCTCTAATATTTGCACTTACCGTCAAATGGGAAAGAGTCATAAATTGGCCTTCCCACAATCACTGTCTAAATATAAAAGGCCATTGCAATCAGTTGCAATAGATCTGTGGGGGCCTGCACCCATAAATTCAAAATATAGATTTAATTACAGTGTCTCCTTTGTAGATGCTTATTCCAGGTATACATGGATTTACTTCTTGAAATCAAAGGCTGATACATGTAATATAGTTATTTATTTTATAAGATAGGTTGAAAAGCAGACAGATCAGCAGATAAAAATAATTCAAATTGATGGGAGAACTGAATTCAAGTCACTCAAATAATTTCTTCAAAAGAAGGGAATAATTCAAAGAGTGACTTGTCCTTATACATCAGAACAAAATGGATTAGTTGAAACGAAGCATAGACACATAGTAGAAACTGGTCTTACACTGCTTGCACAAGCATCACTTCCATTGAAGTTTTTGCCTAATGCCTTTTCAACTACAACATATCTAACTAAAAGATTACCTACAAAGATTTTACAAGGCAAAACTCCAATGGAAGTGTTATACAATGTAAAACTAGACTTCAAAACTTTGAGAACCTTTGGTTGTCTATTTTTCCCTCATTTGAGACCATACAATTCTCATAAGCTAAATTTCAGATCCACTCCATGTATCTTTATGGGATACGGAGTGTGGAGTGAATCAGAAATTATATAAATGCCTTGACAACAATGGAAAACTGTTTGTTTCAAGACATGTACTGTTTAATGGAAAATTATTTCTATTCAAAAGTAGCAATGTAAAGACAACATAAAAGGTGCACAATCCATCATTATCAATACCACCCATACCAATATACAACAGCATTGAAAGTCAGGAGCACACTAAGAGAGGTCAGAATGATTCACATACTCAACTCACAGTGCCAAACATTAGACTAGGTCAAGTCATCTCAGAGTAGTTCCAACATCTCACTTAATCTCCAACAAATATAGATAATCAACAATCCAGAAGTAAAAGGCATGAACATTTATCAAGTTCAGAACAAATTACTATATAACAAAAACAACCTGACAGAAGGCATCATATGATAACAAGATCCAAAAGTGACATATTCAAACCAAAGATACATACAACTTGTGCTGTCAATACAGAGCCTGACACGTATGAGAGAGCTATCAAAAATGACAAATGAAAGCAAGCAATAAATGAAGAGTACAATGCATTGATAAGAAACAAAACTTAGAGTCTTGTTCCAGCACCAAAACATAAAAATACAATAGGTTGCAAGTGGACATATAAGTTGGAAAAGAATCAAGATAACACTATTCAAATATATAAATCAAGACTCATTGCAAAATGGTACACACCAGTATGGTTTTGACTTCAATGAAACTTTCTCACCAGTGGTCAAACCAACAATAATAAGAGTAATACTGACTGCTGCACTACACAAAGCATGAGATATTAGACAATTAGATGTGAACAATGCTTTTCTAAATGGTGAATTACAGGAAGAAGTTTATATGAAACAACCACCTGGATTCAGACATATAGACAAAGACAACATGGTGTGCAGATTTCATAAAGCAATTCATGGTTTAAAACAAGCTCCAAGGGTGTGGTTTGACAAGTTAAAAGCCACTCTCATCTATTTGGGATGTAATCCAACAAAGTCAAATACTTCACTCTTTACTAAATTCAAGAAAGACACAACAACATACATACTGGTATATTTTGATGATTTTCTAATCACTAGAAATTGCAAAAAAGAAATAGAGCATGTTATCCGATTCCTAGATAAGCAGTTTTTCATAAACTACTTCCTTGGCATAAAGGTCGGTAAAGTTTCAAACATAGAAATGCACCTATGTCAGATAAAGCACATCAAAGAATTACTCGTTAAGACAGGAATGAATGAAGCAAAACTACTACCAACACCTATGGCAAGTAACCTTCATTTATCAAAATACATAAGTGAAGCAGTTACCAATGAAAAGGAATACATAAGTGTTGTTGAAGCTCTACAGTACGTAACAATTACAAGACCAGAATTAGCATGTAGTGTAAATAAGGTGCGCCAATTCATGCATCAACCATTAGATGAACATAAGAAAGCAGTAAAGAGAATACTCAGATATTTAAATGAAACTTTAAATCATGGTTTGATGCTAAAATCAAGCAAAATTCTTTCAATTACTGGATTCTCTGATGCAGACTGGGCATCAGATCCAGATGACCGTAGGTCAACAACAGAATACTAAATTTATCTTGATGAAAATCCAGCATCCTAGTGTTCGAAAAAACAGCTTACTATATCTCGCTCTAGCACCGAATCATAATACCGCAGTTTAGCCAGTACAACTTCAAAAATTATATGGTTGGAATCACTACTAAAAGAGCTACAGTTTAATACAGACAAAAAGCCAATGATTTGGTTCGATAATCTTAGCATTGTATCTTTATTTGCAAACCCGATTCTACGTTCACGAACTAAGCACATTGAGGTTGATTTGTACTTTGTTGACGAACGAGTAAATAATGAAAAACTGAGCATAAATCACGTACCAGAGGTTGATGTACTCACAAAGGCGTTATCGGCCAAAAACTTTTGCTGACTAAGAGATGAACTGAAAATCAAAAGTAGCTGCAGCAAAATTGGGGACGAGAAGAAAGCCCTTTCAAAATTAAGGAGGGAAACAACATACTGATAGTCAAAATCGAAATAATTTAAAGCAAGAGCAGCGGCTGTAGAGATTTGAGGACGAGAGAAAAAAGCCTAGCTTGAAGCAAAGGGAAGAAATATAGCAGCCAAAAATGAAACGTCTTTACTCTCAGCAATACTTATACAAAGGGTTTTAAGGCTATTTTTGTAATTTGTATTTCATTTGTACAACCGTACATATATGACCATGTCAAATAGCCTACGATATGAAATGGCATGTATGTGAATGTAAACTAATATCAATTAAGTAATAAAACTTTCAATTCTTATTTTATATCCTTCAGCATTTCTCAAAAATCTCAAAACCTCAATTTGTACCAACATGGCCATTGAAATCTCATTGTATGAAAAGTTTCTTGCTAGGCACATCTCTAACTATGACATCTAGCTCTTCTCAGAAATTTCCTTTTGATGGCTTCACTTAGGCCTACTTCTGGGGCATAGATACTAATGATGTTCAGAACCATGTGCATTAATGATGTAAATGTAAATTATAATGCAAATTATCCTAAGACAAGTTCCTTTCACTCATTTTTAGCATAACCAGCCATCTATTTTATATTCTCCAAAAAAAGTATGCCATTTCAATGCTATGCCCTATTTCAATGGTGCATGCATGTGTATGATATCTTAATACTGTTCATCTTTCAAATCTTATCTTTGAGAAATATAAAGAAAGAAATTATGACCAAAAGCATCAATTTTAAATAATTTGAACTCTAGAAAAGAACATATACCTTTTTTTTACATGGCTAATCGATTTATGCCAAAGGAAATCGATTATAACACCTCTCTATCCAGAAACATATCATTATCATAGGAACATCCAAGAATCTATAGCATTAAGTATAAGCTACAAATAAATTAATCTTGATGAAACTTTGTATTCTGCATCGATATATTTTTTCTATATAGAATAATAATGATGATGTATATATAAATTCATGAGTCGTTACACTATGAAAAAATCATACTTCTGAAGATATGAGTTTATATATTCTTTATTGATGAGCTATATCAGTTTTGAGGGTATTGTTAATCCATAAGTTACATATTTAGTGTAGATTAATGAGATTCTTAGATATGAAAATGTGTGTAGTTGAGCATGTTTGTGTTGAGTGAGCTTGCATCGATGCAAACAAATAACATTCAATTGTAATTATTCTAGTTGAATCTACACATCTGATTACTAACATCATAAATAAAATATTAAAATAAATAAGTTTCAGAAAATTTGTGGTACTTATCAAATAAATGAAAGTGATAAAAGGACTGTTAAAGTCTGAGATATAGGAACTAAAAAGATCGCAAAGTCAAAACTCCTGAGCATGACATGCATGCATTTGCACATGTATATACAGATTTCTAAGATATAGACATGCATATATTTTATAATAACCTAAGTTTGCACATGAACATACAAAAAAAAACAGAATAACCACACATTCACACACGCAAATAAAAAATATAAGTGAGAAAAAGCCTATCTTGATGTGAAACATAGTTAATTAATTAGACAGGCTATACTTGGAAAGAATTATTTTTTAAAATGGAGTTATGTTTTTTCAGATGTAACTAGCTAGAGCAGTTACATTAGGAGTAACTATTAACCTCGATTTTTAAGGAGGAATAAAATACAAACTAAATTTTTTTTTGAAGAGGGATAAAAGGGTCCAGCCCAAGTTTTACATACAAGATATCGGGTAGAAAGCACTTCTACCTGAACACAACTTTACAAACACCAAACCCTAATAGGGTTGCCAACATAATCTCTTAACAAAAAAATAATAATCAAGCTCTGCTCAAAAATGGAGGAGGTGATTCAGAAAGCCGAAGCCAATTCCTCTCCTTTCTTTACTCCGCTCGTTTCACCACGTTCCCAGTATGATAAGCTTTCGTTCATTTCTTCTCTCATACCCCTGATCCTTCCAATATTGCTCGAATAGTTGAATCTATTGAATAAGAGAGTAGGAATGTTAGATATGGCGTCACTATGGCCCAGATCTGACATTTAATAGAAATGCGGATTGCGGATCTTAAGGCTAGAATTAACACTAGAGGGGGATGAATAGTGTTTATAGAGAATTACTAAATCTTTTTGAATTTATGTTGAATTGAACACGGATGTATACAATATACAAACACAGATATGATCACAGAAATAAACACAAATGCAGAAATAAAGTAAAAGCAATAAAGGAAAGAACACACCGGATCTTATACTGGTACGGAGTTACCCTACATCCAGTCCCGCAACACAAGTACGGATTTCCTTTCAAAAGCAATTGTACAATTACACCCTCGATTTCACCCATTTGAAGATTTTTAGGACGAAGTTCATCCAAAATAACTTGCGCCCAATTTATATCATAATTTCCAAAAGTAGCAAAAAGTGCTTTGCGAACTTTTGAAGTAGAATTGTTAAAATTCCCCGATCTTGGGGTCAAAGTACGTTGCAAAAGAAGATTGACAATTCTTGCCTTTGGTCGAAAATTTCGATTTTTGAATTCAAAATTATCACTCCCTTCAAAAATGTGATGAAATGTCTCACGATCATTTTCATCGATTTTAAAATTAGAAAGATCCATTTCCATACACTTGCAATTGAGAATGGTACCCAAAAGATCACAATTCAAAACAATTCTGGTGCCTTTGACACTACTCCAAATTTCATCCTCATTTCCATGATAAAATCCATGGTTTAAATTAGCATAGAAAATTTTGACAAGATTTGGATAACAAGCAAAATCATTTTGAGAAGCATCAATAAGACTAAGAACTCCATTATTTGCAAAAAGGAATCAAGTTCATAAGAATAGAAATCTCGAAAAATAGCAAACTTTCCGGGATGGATTTTGTCATAACTAGCATAATTGATGTATGCTTTTATTGCCTCCGGATCATTGAATAGTTGCTCTTTTATTTTTCTAGAAATTCTCATGTGGAGGGGTTGCTTGAAGAAGCCATTGAAGTAGAGAGTAGAGAGCTTGAAGTTTTGAAGAGAGAGTTTGAATTTGAAAATGAGAGTGAAAAGAAATGATAAAAGACAGTGAATAAATAGATTCTCAAAGGACATATTCTTTTGTCAAAAGGTAGCTTTTCAGAGAATTGAATGAAGTGAAAAGGTGGAGGGAGATTCAAACATTTGAATTTAAATTTTGAAATTCAAATTCTGGTACCCATGTCGACATCATGGTAGGGACCATGTCGACATCATGGTAGGGACCATGTCGACATGTGCCAGTGAATTTTGATAATTTATTTTTCGTAAGTTCTCTAAAATATATATATATATATACATACATACTTGTTATTTTTAATGTCCACATATATACATATATATCTGAAATATTTATAGTATATTTCAGAAAATTATACTATTAAAAAATAATAATAAGATAATAAGATAATAATAAAAAATAAAAAAATAAATTTTAAAATTCAAACAACACACCAATTCAAAATCAATCAATCAAGCAACTAATTCTAAGCAAGCAGTTTCAACCAATTGTATTGTAAACGTGTACCTTTCTCTGAGTATGTTTCTTTGAATTCGTCGGAGTCGTGAACAGCTGTGAAACAAAAATCCGAATTATCTGTCTTCTGATCATCATCACTTGAGGACGAGTCTGAGTCGTCTAGAGTAGCAGTAAATGCATGCTTCCGTTTCTTTGCTATATCATTATTCATAGAAGGATTTTGCCTATCTGGATACGGACAGTCTCTTTTGAAATGGCCTGGTTCATCACAGTTGTAACATTTGACATTATTTGGCACTACATTCTAATTTTCAGAGTTCTTATAGTTGTTTCTCTTGAGATTATTCATCTTTCTGTATTTCAGGAATTTCCTAAAATTTCTGGTCATAAAGGCTATCTCTTCATCATTATCGCTGTTTGAGTCTGATCCATCGGTCAATGCATTGAATGCCATTGATTTCTTTTCAGATGTTTTGTTTTCTCTTCTCCCGATCATTTGAACTTCATACGACATTAGATTTCCAATTAATTCTTCTATCTTTAAAGTACTGATGTCATTTGCCTCGTCGATAGCAAGCGTCTTTTGATCCCATTCTGGAGTAAGAGAATTTAAAATCTTTCTGACTTGGTCTTCTTTAGAAAATTCCTTTCCCAATGATATTAGAGAATGCACAATATCCTGAAATCTACTATACTTATCAGAAATAGACTCGTTAGGATTCTTTTTAAATAATTAAAACTGATTTGTGAGCATGGAAATTTTGGTCTGTTTAACTTTGCTTGTTCCTTCGTGAGTAACTTGCAAAGTTTTCCAGATTTCATATGCAGACTTACAAACTGACACTCTATTGAATTCATTTCTATCTAGTGAACAAAACAAAATATTCATTGCCTTAGAATTATTTTGTGCAACAGTCTTTTGCTCAGCAGTCCACTGTGCAAAATCAGTTGTGGGTTCATAATATTCGGTTTGTGTAATATTCCAAGTGTCTAATCCTATAGATTGTAAGTATATTTTCATCCCACATGCCCAATATGCATAGTTACTGCCATTAAAAAGTGGCGGTCTGACAGTAGACTGACCTTTCACAAATGAACTAGTGACAGGAATACTAGTGTTAGTAACAGTACCAGTGTGGATAGCCATTTTGAAAACTTTTCAAAAATCAGATTATGCAACTTTGAAAACCTTGCTCTGATACCAATTAAAAGAAATGCGGATTACGGATCTTAAGGCTAGGATTAACACTAGAGGGGGGTGAATAGTGTTTATAAAGAATTACTAAATCTTTTTGAATTTATGTTGAATTGAACACGGATGTATACAATATTCAGACACAGATATGATCACAGAAACAAACACAAATGCAGAAATAAAGTAAAAGCAAAAAAGGAAAGAACAAACCGAATACCCTACATCTAGTCCCGCAACACAAGTACGGATTTCCTTTCAAAAGCAATTGTACAATTACACCCTCGATTTCAAGGCTACGGGGTACACTGTAATGAGCTGGCAATTTCGATCTCGAAAATTCCAGATAGTTAATAAAGAAAGAAAGAGATAGAAGAAAAAGCAGAAAAGAACACAGATTCTCACATTCGCAGTGGATCAAAATATAATATCACATAAAAAATAGTTTACAAAGGAAAAAATATATCAGTTGATTACATTTTAAAACATCAGAGTAACCATATTTACACAATCACTGGATAGTTAAAATAACTTGTCCCAGATAAATAACAATATATATCACAACGGATAAACACTCTATACGTTCCTGTCCTCCAGCTCTCCTCCTGAGCCCCAGAACGTCCTCACCTGCAAATATGTAATACTCGGTCTGACCGAAGCATTACATCAAAGTAACACCCGGGTCATGCTGGAAACCAGCGTGAGTAAACCCATCTAACATGGAATACAAAAGCATACAACTTATATAAACCCGGGGTACTTGTATCAATTTCAAATTCACAAATTGTTTTAGACATCACTTATTTCATCCATCAATTTCCTGAAAGTTTTACAAATTTATAAGTTTACCTTTAGAGATAATTAAGATTTACAATGCATACAATTATTTAAACCCGGGTAACTTGACCATACTACGAGTTCTTACTTACCATGGTCAATACACATCATACATTCATATCAAAATATTATTACTTAAATTAAATGTCCAAGTTTACATTACAATTCCATCCCAGCCTATTCATTCCAAATTCAAATTCCATAAAGGTTTTTTTAGTGGATCACAAATAGAAGTGGGTTCGGGTATTTACTGATACCCGACCCCGGTCTCTTCGAATCCAATATCATTGTTCAAGTCAAATTATTAAGCTTAAACAATTATAATTTATATTCATGATATCATATCCACACAATGGTTCATCTCAGATAAATAACCATATTAACACAGTTCAACCAAAATATCTCATATCACAAAAGCATCACAAATCTCACATCAGAGATATCAATAATCTAGGATACCCAATAACTTTTAATTTTTTTAAGCGAGATTGATTAATCACACAATTTCTAATTAATTTTAAAATAAAATTTTAAATTAAATCAATTACTTCAAATCACCTTTAAATCCCACTTCCTATCATTAATTACAAATCCATTAATCAATTATCCCTAAGTTATCATTTTTAATTGCATTAAGTAATTAACCCCTAATTTAATATACAAATTAATTAATTTACTTTGATCCTTAATAAATCACTCAAATTAATTATTCTATATTCACTTATATTGATTTATTATCCTCTAATTAATCACATTCATTGGTTAACTAACTTTTTAATTTAATTTCTTAATTAAATCAATCCTTTAATTAATTACACTTAGTAATTAAATTTTTATTACTTCTATAAGAAATTTCCTCTTATTATATTAGTAAATCATCTTATGATTACTTAAGTTATTAACTTTTCCTAGTAACTTCATCAAATAATCATAGTTAAATTAATTACACCGGGTAAATATCCTAATACATACTTACTCCAATCAACAAATTTAATTTTCAAAACTTTGTCTTTTAAGGTATTAAAAGCTAATAACTGGGAAATATTCGAACATACATAAATGGGCCGTACCCCAAACCTAAAATCTACCTACCTCTACACTGTTACTCTTCCCCCCCCCCCAAAAAAAAAAATTTCTGCTTCCAGATAATCATCCACCCAAATCTACCTAAAACCCGAAGCCTTGAACCCAAATGTGATCATCTCCGATCAACTCGAAACCCATACCCTCGAACATCGGCAACTCAACAAACACCATCTAAAACAACCCCTCCTTCTCGCCTATCCCGATACAGCAACGCCGAGCATCATGTGCACATGGTGCACGTGTACAAACCCTCCGTTAATCGTTTCGACCTGGCGATCCCCTGAGTTGACGACTCTCCTTCTGCTAGTCGTCATCGCCGCCATGACCTAACTCCGAACTCACTACTTCGAAATCACGCACTTTAGTTCGAACTTGCGGGAAAACCCAAAACAAATCCGTCAAAACTTCTCTTAACTCCCTTCACTGATCGGTGCAACTTATCCACCAATTGGAAGCTTAACTCCGATACTTCCTTCCAGCCAAACTTCGAAGGACTCGGTTGCGTCCACATTCCCCAGTTCAATCACGTTCGCCAACCTCCTGAAACCATCCCAAAACCATACATTCCACTCAATCAACCAAACCAAACCCAAAATCAACATTCCGCCTCGGTGGATGCCATCACAACAACCACCTTCTCCCACCAGAATAGGCCGCGACTCCTCACTTCGACCAAATTGATGGAAAAATTTTTTGAACGGAAAACGTTTATCCACTAATTGCTTGAGATATACAATACTAAAAATTATAATTCTTCCTCTAAAATTCACATTTCCACACAAGGATCAAGACTACATGATCGAATCCTAGAACTAAAAACATTTATTTTCCCTTAAAATTGGGTTGTTTACTGTAAACCTGTTGAACCTCACAACATAATTTTCTCCCAACTATTTTTTACCAATACTATAGTGGAAAATGAATATAATCCTTAGTTTACATCAAAACAATCTAGGTGGATAGATACATATATTTTTGGATGCTGGAATGAACTAAATATTTTCAACAGGGGAAACTTACCTGCACACAAATTCCAGAAAATATCTCTATTTATTTTTCTTAAAAATATTTTTAAACCTTAGTTCAACATAAAAACAATCGTACTTTGTTTAGATTCCCTAGCCCAATGGAGATTACAGTAAGAAGAACTGAAATTTTAATCTAAGTTTAATTCTCTGAACCTAAAACAGAGATGAACTTATGTATACCCAGACATCCGCACAGCATTCATTCATATAAACATGATTTCAGGAACTAAAACAAACAGGCATCACAATCTCACTTCAAACATATATCATTTATATCAAAAAAAATTTAAAAAAAAATTAGGTTTTAGTTTACTCACAGACTATTTTAACAGAGGAGCAGAGATGATCTGAAACAGAAAGTTGCTTCCTTGAAACTGGAAACTGAAATTTGAATTGTTGTCTACACAATTGAAAGTTTTGAAAAAAAACTCAGGAAGTGGTTTGATAACTAAACAACAGGCTTGAGTTTTGAATTGTTAAGTTTTTAGTTTGAAAAACTTGAAAGAATTTGATTATGGTTTTGAATTTTCTTTGATTGTTTTCAGGTTGGATTTTTTGTTTAAAATTGATGGTAAAAGAGAAATGAGGAAGGAGTAGAAAATGTATATATTTTCTTTTATCTTTCAATTATTATTTAAAAACAAAACCAAATTTATGACACTTGTTAAATTTCTTACAAATGTCATTTACACTTTATAATTAGTTTACATTTGTTATATTGAAAGTACTTATGTTTACATTAGAAATTTTGCAAATAAAAATGTCTTTAGTTGATTTAAGTATTATATTAACATATGTATAAATGTTTTATATTTGAAATACATATATAATTTCAAACTATTTTTATTTATATATAAAGCTTCAAAAGGAAATATATAATTCTTTTATTTAATTCTTATTTTAACTATTATACTTTTTAGATAATAAATATTTATACATATAATTCATATTACATACATTTCCTTATATATATATTTATATTATTATTATTTCATTTATTTTAAAAGATTTTTAAAAGCTTTTTAAATTAATTTTCCTAATTAATGAATATGATTGTAAGTTAATAAAGCCTTTTCTAAATTTATATATAATTTCAAATTTAACACAAATATATATATATATATATATATATATATGAATAATATCAAATTTATCTATTAAAATTCTTGTCTCATGGATTACACTCATTAACTTATGCTTTTATACAATTTTTAAATTATATTTTCTAATTTTAACGAAAATGTTTTACACCCAATATACACTAAATAAATTACATATATATATATATATATATTATTTTAAAATCCAAATTATTTTACTAAGGTATTCATTTAGATTTTAAATTCAAGTTTCTAATTCAGACTCAGATTCAAATTCAAATTTGGATCACAATCCATTTATTTACATAAATCTATATTAATTCAAATTTAAAATCAACTCAAAAAAAATATTAAACAAACACAAATTTAATATATAAATTTTAAATAATTATATTAGGAGATTACCAATATTTATCCAGATATTAAAATCCCATTTTTATTATATTTTCAAATTCATTTACATATCTAGATATCATGATTACCAGAATTTATCTGTTCAACTGAATAAAACCAGTAAATTATCCAATTGTCAGATGCCAAAAATCCGGATTATCACATTCCTCCCCCTTTAGAATCTTTTCGTCCTCGAAAAGGAACGAAGCCAAAATTTATTAAAATGCTTATTATTAGAAAAATTATTCTTTGAAACACTTTTAAAATTTACATAATATTATAAAATAGTTTTTATAGAAATACTTTTTATAACTCGATGTTTCTACCAGTCCATCCTTGTTCTCATGGAAATTCGGTCATACGTTGATCAGGCGTAAGACTGAAAATCTACAAGCACTTGGCAGACCCGTTTTCAACATCCAGTAAAAATACTTTGAAAAATATTTTGTTGAAAATTCAGAAAACAGTTTTTGAAAATAGAGGAAATTTCTTTGTGAGAATGCTCTGGAAATAATCACTCCCATCCATGGTCGCAGTTACATCCTGGGTTACATTGTCATCGCAGCAAAAGTCCATGTAACTGTAGGCACTCCGCGCCCCTTGATTATGCCATGGAACCCACAAGAGATCGCAGTTACATTCCAGGGTTACGTTGCCATCGCAGCAAAAGTCCATGTAACTGTTGGCTCTCAGCGACACACACGATTTTTGCTGTCAAAATGAAACTTCTCCACTCCTACATAGGTTGCAGTCTACCGACATAAAATCAAACGCAGACTATTGGCTCTCAGCGGCACACACGACTTTCGCTATGTTACCATAGGTCGCAGTCTACCGATAGAAAATCAAACGCAGACTGTTGGCTCTGAACGGCACACAAGACTTTCGCTATGGTATACTCTACTCATAATCCTTAGGAACTAGTTTTGTTCGGACTCCTCACACGATCAACTTTAGAACCCCCCATTGGGGCTCAAGGCAGCACCACCCGGTGGCACTCCTGAGAAGTTCATTTTAAGAAAGCGCCTTTTTCCCCAGAGCTATTATCAAAACACTTTATACTATACACAAATAGTATATTTCAAATCATACACCTAGCATAATCTCATACAAAGCTCCTTTACACAAAATCGATTATCCCAAAATCGATTATTCTCAAACTAAGCTTTCCAAATTTCAATATTGATTTTACCCAAAAATCAAAAGCCTTTCCAAATCCAAAGGTTCCAAAAACCTTTCCTCCAAAATCATTCTCAAAAGATCCTTTATATATATATATATATATAGATATATATATATATATATAACTTTAAAAATCTTTGGATCATTTCAAACTTGTATAAATTTCCTTTTATACTTCAAATACTTCCAAAATTCCATTTTCATATGGTAATAGATTCAACAAGGGGAGATTTATCTTACATAACAAATATATATATATATATATATATATATAACTTTGTTTATCAAATATTCAAATATGATTCCTCTATAAAGTCACTTACCAAATTACTTACTTCCTTAAAGTAAATTTTTACGATAGAATTCTCCAATTTCCACTTTACTTCATCATATATTTCACAAAATATACCTTTCTTTTGAAAAACCATTTCTCAATTCTTATCCAAAAATTCCCAGCATAAATTTCATTCAAACCGGTACGATGTACATATATCATCCATACGTTATACCAATCTGAATACTCTCTCGATCACACACTTTCATTTTAAAACTAGTATCATCCACCCGACTTCCTAGTGCGGACACAGATCTGGTTTCTTGATCAGAAACCGTCATTCTCCTTACATAGTCATAACTATGATAGAGAATATCCAGAACCAATCAACAATCCATATCCAGGTTCATCGTCGAAAATCGTGTGAAAAATCCCAACTCGGATCGACATAACTTTCTCGAAATTCTATGCTCGAATCTGGATCAAATCACTATGCGAATAGAATAATATACGTACATCCTACGTATTTATCTCATTGATTATTAGCCAAATCTATTTCTTTTCTATTCACATTCACTTATCCACAATTGCTTAAATCCTTATTTGGTTTATCACTTCAATTCTTATTTCAATCTTGGAATTTAATCATAAATAGTTCGAACTCTGTCCAGTTTAAATTTAGAAAATAGCTTGAAAAATAAAAATAGATAAGTAGTTGAAAAATAATTATTAGTTTGTAAAATAGCTGCATAATAGTTAAGTAATTGGAAAATAGTTGGAAAATAGTCAAATAGTTATAGAAATTTTTAAATAATTGCAAAATAGTTGTAAAATAGTAAGCAGTTATAAAGTAGTTGAAAAAAATAGTAATTAGTTAATAAAAAAGCTGTAAAATAATTAAATGGTTACAAAATTATTTATAAAATAAGTATAAGATAGTTTGGGGTTTAAAAAAAAGGATTGTATACATAAATAGCTTGAAAAAATAGATTTTTACTAAAATAATTTATTTTGAAAGTAGTCCAGAGTCCAACTGTTCAATTCTCAACCTCCATTTCCAATCAATTCAATTTAAATTTCCACTTCCATTTAAATTGACTCAATTCTAATTTAAATAACTTCAATTTCCATTGGAATTGATTTATCCCCAAATTCAAGTTGAATTAATTCTCAATTTCTTCCCAAATTCAAATCAAATTCCATTTGATTTTAGACCTATTCAGCTTTAATTACAATTCCAAATTATTCAAATCAATTTGGACTAACTTCAGATTGAACCCATATCAATTTCAAATCATCTCAATTCCTGACTGAATAAATCTCAATTCTCATTTGAATTTGATCTCATTCAACTTCAATTTCATTTCAAATTAATCCAATTCAAATTTTCCATTTGAATTTTTTTTTAAACTTATACATCTTCAATCACAATATCAATTAATCCAATTCAAACCCAATTTGAACTAATTTAATTTGAATTTAAAATTTAAATGTTGATTTAATCCTTTAAATCAAATCAACTTATATCTATAAACCATTTAATTCTAAATCCAAATTCCATTTTTAAATTATCCTTACTTAACCTATTTCAAAGTTCAAATAATTTCAAATCCTTTTTAAACAACTCAATCTCTGAACTTTAATTTATCATCAAATTTCAATTTTGAAATCAAACCTTTGAAGTTTTATCTTAAACGTTTAAATCGTAAGTCCAAAATGATTCCATTTTATTTTAATAATGGAAATATTACCACACCCCATTTCTTTAAACAAATCCAATTTACAGCATAAAGATTATTAATAACAACAGGATGGTATTATTCAAATTATTTTAAAACATCCATCCATTCCCTAATTTCGGATCTCAAACCCAATTTGAGATCATTCAAACTCTCAATTCCAACCAACCATTTAACTTCCTAAGTTAAATCTTAATTTCATCTTAAAATTTCCAAATCAGGTTGATCATTCAGACTTATTTAACTTCTTCCAAGTTAAATTAAATTTACTTAATCCAGTCAAATTTACACAATTTGAATTCCCATTCAAATTTTAAACTTCAGATTAATATCCTTCCCACTTAAATTTAAAACCTACTTCACTTTGGGTTTCACATCACATTCCAAAGAAAACTCAAAACTCAACCTTAGAGTTTATTTCCTTTACACACCAGGTTACCTTTAAATTTTAAACCACCTTTGGTTTTAAATTCAAATAAATTCCTTTAAAATTCCAAACAACCCTTGTTTGAAATAGGACCCTTTCATTTAAATATATTAAATAACATCTCTTATTTCAAAATAAGATCATATTCAAAATAGTGTTGAATAATATTATTTCCTTTAACATTTTGAAACCAATTCAAATGTTTAAATTTTGAATTCATAACTTCACAATTTGAAACCCACTTTAATTTACATCCTTTCAAATTTACAAGTTACTCTTTTTAAATGGTTACTTCCTTAAAACATTTTATTGTTTATTGGAAAACAATCATCTCATTATTAAACACAATAACCATTCTATTTCTCTGGTTTGAAACCAATTCTAATTAATCTTATTTTGAAATTCTTCCCCAACTTCAAGATTAAATTTCAGTTTGAATCCATTTCAAACTTATCTTTGATTTAATTTTAATTTGGTTGTATTTCTATTAACACTTAATTTAATTCCAATAATTTAACAACCAACTACCTTAATGTTTATTAGAAAGAAATATTGCTATATATATCAAAATATATTCTTATAAAAATCATTTAAAATCTTTATATAAGAAAATAACAAGTACACACTTATATATATACACACTCAACTCATTATAGGATACCATTGATCCTATCTTTAATGAGTAATCCCACCAGAGCCAAGGTTCTCGCTTAACCTTTAGCTCTGATACCAAATGTAACGACCCGGAAATTTCGAGCTCGAAAATTCCAAATAGTTAGTAAAGAAAGAAAGAGATAGAAGAAAAAGCAGAAAACACGGATTCTCACATTCGCAGTGGATCAAAATATAATATCACATAAAACAATAGTTTACAAGGGAAAAACTATATCAGTTGATTACATTTTAAAACATCGGAGTAACCATATTTACACAATCACTGGACCGTTAAAATAACTTGTCCCGGATAAATAACAATATATATCACAGCGAATAAACACTCTATACGTTCCTGTCCTCCAGCTCTCCTCCTGAGCTCCAGAACATCCTTACCTGCAAATCTGTAATACTCGGTCTGACCCGAGCATTACATCAAAGTAACACCCGGGTCAGGCTGGAAACCAGCATGAGTAAACCCATCTAACATGGAATACAAAAGCATACAACTTATATAAACCCGGGGTACTTGTATCAATTTCGAATTCACAAATTGTTTTAGACATCACATATTTCATCCTTCAATTTCTTGAAAGTTTTACAAATTCACAAGTTTACAAGTTTACCTTTAGAGATAATTAAGATTTACAATGCATACAATTATTTAACCCGGGTAACTTGACCTTACTACGAGTTCTTACTTACCATGGTCAATACACATCATACATTCATATCCAAATATTATTACTTAAATTAAATGTCCAAGTTTACATTACAATTCCATCCCAGCCTATTCATTCCAAATTCAACTTCCATAAAGGTTTTTTAGTGGATCACAAATAGAAGTGGGTTCGGGTATTTACTGATACCCGACCCCGGTCTCTTCGAATCCAATATCATTGTTCAAGTCAAATTATTAAGTTTAAACAATTATAATTTATATTCATGATATAATATCCACACAATGGTTCATCTCAGATAAATAACCCATATTAACACAGTTCAACCAAAATATCTCATATCACAAAAGAATCACAAATCTCACATCAGAGTTATCAATAATCTAGGAGACCCAATAACTTTTAATTTTTTTAAGTGAGATTGATTAATCACACAATTTATAATTAATTTTAAAATAATTTTTTAAATTAAATCAATTACTTCAAATCACCTTTAAATCCCACTTCCTATCATTAATTACAAATCAATTAATCAATTATCCCTAAATTATCATTTTTAATTGCATTAAGTAATTAACCCCTAATTTAATATACAAATTAATTAATTTACATTGAACCTTAATAAATCACTCAAACTAATTATTATATATTCACTTATATTGATTTATTATCCTCTAATTAATCACATTCATTGATTAACTAACTTTTTAATTTAATTTCTTAATTAAATCAATCCTTTAATTAATTACACTTAGTAATTAATTTTTTTATTACTTCTATAAGAAATTTCCTCTTATTATATTATTATATCATCCTATGATTACTTAAGTTATTAATTTTTCCTAGTAACTTCATCAAATAATCATAGTTAAATTAACTACACCGGGTAAATATCCTAATACATACTTACTCCAATCAACAAATTTAATTTTCAAAACTTTGTCTTTTAAGGTATTAAAAGATAATAACTGGGAAATATTCGAACATACATAAATGAAATCTACCTATCTATACACTGTTACTCTTCCCCCCCTCAAATTCAACTTCCACACAATCATCTACCCAAATCTACCTAAAACCCGAAGCCTTGAACCCAAACGTGATCATCTCCAATCAACTCGAAACCCATACCCTCGAACATCAGCAACTCAACAAACACCATCTAAAACAACCCCTCCATCTCGCCTATCCCAATACAGCAACGCCGAGCATCACGTGCACATGGTGCACGTGTACAAACCCTCCGATAATCGTTCTGACCTGGCGATCCCCTGAGTCGACGACTCTCCTTCCTCTAGTCGCCATCGCTGCCATTACATAACTCCGAACTCACTACTTCGAAATTACGCACTTCAGTTCGAACTTGCGGGAAAACCCAAAACAAATCCGTCGAAACCGCTCTTAACTCCCTTCACTGATCGATGCAACTTATCCACCAATCGGAAGCTTAACTCCGATACTTCCTTCCAGCCAAACTTCGAAGGACTCGGTTGCGTCCACATTCCTCAGTTCAATCGCGTTCGCCAACCTCCTGAAACCATCCCAAAACCCTACATTCCACTCAATCAACCAAAGCAAACCCAAAATCAACATTCCGCCTCGGTGGATGCCTTAAACAACCACCTTCTCCCACCAGAACAGGTCGCGACTCCTCACTTCGACCAAATCGATGGAAATTTTTTTTGAACAGAAAACGTTTATCCACTAATTGCTTGAGATATACAATACTAAAAATTATAATTCTTCCTCTAAAATTCACATTTCCACACAAGGATCAAGACTGCATGTTTGAATCCTAAAATTAAAAACATTTATTTTCCCTTAAAATTGGGTTGTTCACTGTAAACTGGAACCCTGTTGAACCTCACAACATATTTTTCTCCCAACTATTTTTAACCAATACTATAGTGGAAAATGAATATAATCCTTAGTTTACATCAAAACAATCTAGGTGGAGAGAAATATATATTTTTGGATGCTGGAATGAACTAAATATTTTCAACAGGGGAAACAGATCTGCACACAACTTCCAGATAATATCTCTATTTATTTTTCTTAAAAATATTTTTAAACCTTAGTTCAGCTTAAAAACAATCGTACTTTGTTTAGATTCCCTAGCCCAATGGAGATTAGAGTAAGAAGAACTGGAATTTTAATCTAAGTTTAATTCTCTGAACCTAAAACAGAGATGAACTTATGTATACCCAGACATCCACAAAGCATTCATTCATATAAACATGATTTCAGGAACTAAAACAAACAGGCATCACAATCTCACTTCAAACATTTATCATTTATATCAAAAAAATTTAAAAAAAAATAAGTTTTAGTTTACTCATAGACTATTTTAACAGAGGAGCAGAGATAATCTGAAACTGGAAGTTGCTTCCTTGAAACTTGAAACTGAAATTTGAATTGTTGCCTACACAGTTGAAAGCTTTGAAAACAATTTAGGAAATGGTTTGATAACTGAACAACAGGCTTGAGTTTTGAATTGTTAAGTTTTTAGTTTGAAAAACTTGAAAGAATTTGATTATGGTTTTGAATTTTCTTTGATTGTTTTCACGTTGTATTCTTTATTTAAAATTGATGGTAAAAGAGAAACGAGGAAGGAGTAGAAAATGTATATATTTTCTTTTATCTTTCAATTATTATTTAAAAACAAAACCAAATTTGTGACACTTGTTAAATTTCTTACAAATGTCATTTACACTTTATAATTAGTTTACATTTGTTATATTGAAAGTAGTTATGTTTACATTAGAAATTTTGCAAATAAAAATGTCTTTAGTTGATTTAAGTATTATATAACATATGTTTAAATGTTTTATATTTGAAATACATATATAATTTCAAACTATTTTTATTTATATATAAAGCTTCAAAAGGAAATATATAATTCTTTTATTTAATTCTTATTTTAACTATTATACTTTTTAGATAATAAATATTTATACATATAACTCATATTACATACATTTCCTTATATATATATATATATATATTATATTATTATTATTTCATTTATTTTAAAAGATTTTTAAAAGCTTTTTAAATTAATTTTCCTAATTAATGAATATGATTGTAAATTAATAAAGCATTTTCTAAATTTATCTATAAATTTTTAAATTCAAATTTAACACAAATATATATATATATATATGTATGTATGTATATGAATAATATCAAATTTATCTGTTAAAATTCTTGTCTCATGGATTACACTCATTAACTTATGTTTTTATACAATTTTTAAATTATATTTTCTAATTTTAGAGAAAATGTTTTACACCCAATATACATTAAATAAATTACCTATATATATATATATATATAATTTTAAAATTCAAATTATTTTACTAAGGTATTCGTTTAGATTTTAAATTCAAGTTTCTAATTCAGACTCAGATTCAAATTCAAATTTGGATTACAATCCATTTATTTATATAAATCAATATTAATTCAAATTTAAAATCAACTCAAAAAAAATATTAAACAAACACAAATTCAATATATAAATTTTAAGTAATTATATTAGGAGATTACCAATATTTATCCAGATATTAAATCCCATTTTTATTATATTTTCAAATTCATTTACACATCCAGATATCTTGATTACCAGAATTTATCTGTTCAACTAAATAAAATCAGTAAATTATCCAATTGTCAGATGCCAAAAATCCGGGTTATCACATACACCCTCCGAAATCACAATCCTCTGGGTAGAGATACTTGATTTCCGAGCCACAAGTTTACCCAATTGATTCACCAAGGCTACAATCACACCTTATCTCGCTTGATTGATTTTCAAGGCCACAATCACACTTTTTCACACTTAATAGATTACAAATAAGCCTATAACTCCGAATAGCACTGAGAATCTTGTTGAGATAGTGATAGAGAATCAAACTAGAAATGATCGAGTTCGATTCAATGTTGATTTCAGCAGAGTAACGGTAAGAATATGTATTAAGAAATATGGAAGAAGAAGAGGAGTGAAAAACCAGAAAATCTGATCTAAAATTCGTTGAAACCAACCCCTATTTATAGAAGAACAACAGCCATGTCTATTCGTAAAAAGTTATGGCGAATAGACACTTCTTTTGAAATTTAAATTTTGAACTCAACTGACACCATGTCGACATGGTCACCATAGGCATGTCGACATCCCAAAGCAATTTTTGATGATTTGATTTTCTTTGAAAATAACATTTATCTTATATTAAAACTGTTTTAAACTTTTCGAATATACTTGACTATAGTTAAAATACATAAGTAAATATAGAGAATAATATATATAAAATTTAACTATAATTTTATATTTAAATCTTAAGTATAAACATTTTAAAAGTTAAATATATTATATTAAAAGATAGTTTAAAATTAGGAGTAATTTGACTTTGAAATTAAAGATAATTTTGAGGCTAAAATTATTTAAAATCAGGATAGAGGGTTTTGAATCTTTTAAAAGGAAAATTTTGAAATCATTTTGAAAACAAGATAATTTTGTAAAATCATTTGAATTAAAATTAGTGGATACAAAACAATGTTCCACTAGATTTTTCGTAGGTTCCATCCTACTTAGGGTTCCATCCCTTTAACAGGCTCGAAGTGGATTCCATTCCACGAATAAATTGGGTATTAAGATGCCAGTGCTTTCTATGAGTTTTAACAAAATTTCTAATTAAAGAATAAATTACTTCAATTCTTGAACTCTTGATAATCTTGATACTCATGAGTCTTCAATCTTGATATCTTGAATCTCTATACTGTACAGTCTTCATTCTTGGTACCAACATGGTTAAATCCTGCATATACATATTTATCTAAACTTATAATGTTAGTATTTATATTTTATAATCTATTCTAAGGTTGTTGTCATCAAAATCATCATCTCACGGACTAACAACATTTCCTTCTCCGGATCACTATTGCTATCCATGTCGGCACTAGGGTTCGGATTATTAGCTTCTAGAGCTTGTTTGAAGTGAGATTTACTGCTATTAGCTATATATGAGCTCCTATTCACAGTGTTAGCCACAAAATCTTGTTGATTGCGGGAGCTAGACCCAAGAATCAGATTATTAGTATGCTTGTTGTCTGGAAGCTTCTAGGTCGCGATAAATACACTTCTAAATGCTTGCTTCCCACTTTAGAATTCTAGTCGTCGGCAAGGGAAGCGAACTTGATTTGGTTTTTAATATTTTTCTTAGATTTTTGAAGAATGATCTTGTTGTCAGTGCTAATAACTAACCAAATCTGCTCTCTTTTTCTGCTTCTTTTGTTATTCACATGCATATTTCTTTCTTTCCACAAATTATATACTGCAGTAGTTGCAAGAATGTGAGCATAGTCTGTTTCTTGGACTTAGATCTGAATTTGTTGTCAATAACTTTGATAGCATGCATTAGGTCCATTTGACTGTTGTCCTCAATACCCAAAATAGGTCTAATTTGATTCCAAATAAAGTAAGAGTAACTGCACTCATAAAATAGGCGATTAACATTTTCATAACACATACTGCATAAGGAATAGAGTGAATTCAGATTATTGCCCCGTTTATTAAGTCTATCCCAAGTAGGCAATCTGTTTTTAATTGCAATATAAGTACAAAATGCCATCTTGGGACAATTCACTCTGTTCCATATGCATTGATACCAGTCTTCCATTTGAGATTTATTTCTAATAAAATTCCATGTTGATTTAAATGAAAACTTCCCTCTGTTGCTTGCTTTCCATTCCCAATAGTCATTTTCTGCATAAGGATCAAGTTGAATTTTGCATAATTTATGGGGGTTAGTAATAGGGTGTAACTACACTGATTATTTATAATTATATCAGGAACTTTAGCATTTGATCCACCACATAACCAAACTATTCCATCCAACATTATTTATAAAAGGCTCATTTTTAAACCATGGATCAAACCATAAACTGGTTTCTTCACCATGCTTAAATTTTCTTTCAAGCAAAGTTTTTCCTACTTCCTTGCAATTTAATATTTGCTTCCAACCATTAGATTGGTTACTGTTATGCAGAGAAGTCCAAATTTTTTTGTTTAAAATACTTAGATCTCATCCATCTAGCCCACAAAGAGTCTAAATTAAGAAATCTCGAAAATACTTTTAAGTGACAAGTAACACTAAGGTCTTTAATACTTCTAATGCCAAAACCCCCTTCATTTTTAGGACTACGCACTTTTTCCCAGCTAATTTTGTGATATTTACCCTTCCATAAGAAATCTGCACATTTACTTTCTAACTTTTTAATAGAAGTAGTTGGGATATGAAAAATTTGTAGCCAGTATAAAATAATAGCATAAATCACCGTCTTAATAAGTTCAAGTCTTCCAGCAATAAAAAGTAACTTACAAGACCAAGTCTCCATTCTTTCTTGGATTTTTCCAATAAGAGTAGAACAATCTGTATCTTTAATCTGATTTGTAGAGAGAGGCAAACCCAAATATTTAATTGGAAGAAATCCCTCTGCTATTTGTAAAACATTTAAAAACTCTTTTTTATATTTACTAGATTTGCTAAAATAAGCTTTACACTTATTAACATTAAGCTGGAGCCTAGCATAAGATTTTAGGTTCTCAATTTTTTTTATAGTGTCTGCATTAGCTTTTATAAACACCATGAGGTCATCAGCATAAATCAAATGGTTAATACAGGGCTGAATTCTATTTATAGGGTGAATATTACCTTTAATAGCTTCTACTTACATAAGTATGGAAAAATATTCCATAACCATAGCAAAAAGATAAGGTGATAATGGATCACCCTGTCTTATACCCCTATTACTCTTAATAAACCATTCTGCCTTTCCTTGAATCAGAATAGAAAAGGTAGGAGTGTTAATACATTAAAACACCAAATCACAAAACTTTGTAGGAAATTCCATGCATTTCATAATATGATGAATAAAATGTCTATTTACCTTATCATATGCTTTTTATAAGTCAATTTTGATGCATACATTATCACCCTGTTTTGTATTGAATTTTCTGACCATCTTATGTGCTAAACGAGAATTTTCATAGATAAGTCTACTAGGTACAAAAGCACTCTGATTTTCAGAAATAAGAAAAGGCAAAAACACTTTTATTCTATTACTAAGGACATTAGCAATAATTTTGTAAATAAAGTTGTAGCAAGAAATAGGTATATAATCACCAATATTAGTGGGATTTTTATTTTTAGGAATAAGGGTAATAAATGTATGATTTAAGATTTTAAGAATTTTCCCTTTGTCCATAAATACTTTAATAACTTCAAACACCTGCTCTTTTATATTGTCCCAATGATTTTTAAATTATTTTGCATTGAACCCATCAGGGCCTGGACTTTTATTATCACCAACATTGAAAACAATGAATTTTATTTCATCTAAACTCACAGGAGCAAGCAAGATTTCAGATGCATTATGTTTCAAAATATTTTTACAAGTAATATGAGGAAAAAAATTCAGCATAGGTAGAAAAGTAAAGCTCCTCATAAAAGTTGATAGCTTCTTTAGTAACTTTATCATATGCATTTGATAAATTACCCTCTTTATCTATAATACAACCTATATTATTTAAGTGCTTTCTGCTACTCATTTTAGCATAAAAGAATTTGGTGCAGTCGTCACCTGAATTAAGCTAATCAACTTTTGCCTTTTGTTTAGCATTAACAGATTCTTTATACATTTCACAAGACAGTTCATTCTGATTCTTAAAAATTTTAGTAATTGCACTGATATCATCAGGTTTACTATCAAAAATATGCTATAAGAGTTTTCCTTCTTTTCTCAAGCTAATAATCTTATTTTTATTCATATAGTTATTTTTGTTCCACTTTTTAAGTTTGTTTTAGTGTATTTCAAATACATACAATACTGATACTGTTTAGTATCTTTACAAGAAAATTTTAGACTGTTTTCCATTAAAATTTTATAATCTTCTTTAAACACCAAACTATTTTTGAATCTAAAAGGAGATACTTTATTATTAAATTCATTATTAACAAAAAGCTTAACCAATAAAGGTGTGTGATCACTTAAATTTTGTTCTAAAATGGAACAGATACAATTAGGAAATCCTTTTGAAAACTCTTTGTTAAACAAAATTCTATCTAATTTGTAGTGAATATTTTTAGCTAGACCATATTTCCATGTAAATTTTCTCCCACTAATAACTGGTTCAATGAGACTAGAGTCTAATAGAAATTTATTAACCCTATCCAATTTATTTTAAGGGATTTTAATCCTCCAAATTTTTCATTGACATGAAAAACAGTATTAAAATCCCCTAACACAATCCAAAGGAAATCATATATGAAATTTAGATATTTAAGCTTCTACTAAAAAGCATTTCTTTCTCTTTTGAAATTACTACCATAGACACTAGTAACCTGCAAAGAAAACCTCCAATATTTTTAAAACTACAATCTATAAATTGACAATCTTTGTTTATATTCATATCAGTCCAGATATTAGAATCCCAAATAACAATGATGCTACCTTTACAGCTGCAATCATTGTTATGTACAGCTTTCCAATTACTAGACATCTTGAGGCAAAACCTTTCAAAATTCTCATCGTTCAATTTATTCTCGATTAAAGCAATAATAGAGGGTTTGTAAACATTAATCATATAAAGGATATCAGATTGTTTTATAGGGATGTTCAACCCCCTGACATTCCAAGCATATAAAGTCATATATATCTAATACTA
Source organism: Allium cepa (assembly GCA_030765085.1). Lineage (NCBI taxonomy): Eukaryota > Viridiplantae > Streptophyta > Magnoliopsida > Asparagales > Amaryllidaceae > Allium > Allium cepa. Next base: position 380,912,493 of record CM060929.1, on the reverse strand, counting down.
AAAATAAGAAATTTAAATGGCACCTAATACTATATTATCTTTACCTCTCCTCTAATTATCAACACCCTTTGCTTTCAATCTAGTAGACATTTGGTCCCATTCTGGATAGATCGTATTTTTTCTTGAAAGCTTTCTTCTCTTTGCTACCCTTTAACTTACCAGATGTTTTTGTTTTTGCAATATGTATTTCTGGTATGTCAAACTCTTCAATATTATTAACCCTCTCAGATTCATCTTCTTCCATTTGTATAGATTCTGGGACTTTAATCAGGGAAATATCAAACGAAGTTGCACGAGGCATGACTGATTCATTACATTCAGTCATTGCAGCCTGCTTTGGAGGAGGATCACACTTGTGAGGTAATGTTGAGTGAGTGCAATTAATCCTCTCAACATCCGCAGCAAGTCTAGAAGAGGATCCCTTCTCTATATCATTTGCTCGATCCTGGCTCTTATTCTGATGAAGATTGTTGACTGTTTTTGTAATATTATGCTCTGTAATTAAAAATGGCTCTGAAATAGAAGGGGTTTCAAAGTTAAAGACCTTTTTATTTTTACCCTTCTCTGTATTAATCGGAATCAGATCGTTTAAATTTTCTTCACAGTCTTTTAACTGATGAACTTCCATAGCAGTGATCTGATCATTTTGGTCAGTGGGCTCTCTTATATTATTTTCTTGATCAAAAATGATATCTTCTTGATTGATTCGATCATTTCCCTCTTGGGTTCTTGATTGGGTTTTTGTGACTTTACTGATAATCAGTTCTTGAATCCCTTCAGATCTATTTTCTTGAGCATTACCTCTATCTTTACAATGTTTTTGGAATTCATATTTGTTTCGGGTTGCATTGCTCTCTAGTTGACCGAAACACTTACAGATACTACACTTCGGTCGAACCCATTCGTATTCAACTTTTTGTGTTATGATTTCACCATTATAAAGATTGAGACTAATTTCATCTGGAAGTTCATCAGTATTAGAAACTTCCACTAGAAGCCGAGCGTAATTCAATCTCGTCTTCATGGTAGTAGCCGCGTCCATTTTTATGGGTTTTCCGATAATACTTGCAATAATACTAAAAGCCTCACGATCTCATAACTTGAAGTGTACACAGGGTAATTTAACCCATATCGGCATAGTTGATAGTAAATCTCTGTCCAACTTCAGTGACTCAGTCCACCTTCTCATGATGATGAGCTTACTGTTGTAAAAATAAGGACCATTCTGAATAATGGAATTGCAGTCTTAAGAATCATTGAATGTGACAAAAAGAACCCATTTTCTCTGGAAAAGATTTCGAACTCACCAATCGGTTTCCAAACTCTTGTTATGAATTCTTTCAAAAACAAGAAATCTGGTTTGCTGCATACTACATAAACCAAAATGGAGTTATTCCAACACTCCATGGCTCTTTTACAAACTGCCTCCTTAACCACACAATATTTCTTATTGTTGATTTGTATAGGAGAAATAGTTTCAAGACTGCATTCTTCATCTCTTTGTTCCTTCGATTGCTCTGAGACAATATCATCCCAGGATTTGTGTCCTAGTTCTTTATTTAGAGAGAACATGATCGGCTTTTGGGTTTGCATCAGGTTGATCTTACCCTGATTGGAGTTGGTCGTTAGACCCTCCTTCTTTTTCAGAACACCATTATTATAAGACCGAACTTAATCATCTTGGCCGGTATCTTCTCTGCGATCTTGGCTGAACCAATTGGAAGCCCTCGTTATAATTGATGACAGCATTCGATTTTCTAAAATGAGATTCAAGTGATCTATCCTGAGGAGAAGGACGAGAAAGAGGAAGGTTGGATTGATTTTTACGATGAGATATGGTTTTCCCAATGGCAGAAGAAAATACTAGATTTTTAAATGTGTACAAACTAAATAATTTCTAGAACTATCATGTGTGACCGTTGTACTACATATGCGAACCAAGGATAGATTACACAATAGGTAGCTCAATGTCAAGAAATTTTTGTTATTTATGTAACTATAGAAAAAAAGTAATTTTTTTATCATTGATTCATTGAAAACAATGAAAAAATCAATACTAAAATAAGTACTTCTAATCCTAAAGCTTAATTAGATTTAAACGGATAAAATTAGTTATTTTAATTATTTCTTCAACATAAGGACAAAGTGGTAAGGAAAACAATCTTCTGCTTCCTGATAACATTGTGTCTTTTTCTTAATCATTCCTGTTAAGCTAACTTATGGTTTTCTTACAATAAGACAATGCACCTTAATAGCTTTGTATGTAAACAAATTACTACCCATCGAAATTAGTAAAAACCCAATCACTCCATTTTTTTTGTTCTACCCTCATACCCGATTATCCATGAAGTTAACTTCAGCAATTATGCTGTACTTAGTTGGAGTTGTTGGCAATTTGTTGTGGTTGACAATTATTGTGTGGATTTTGTATCATCAAGTTATGTTTTAGCACTAGATGTATTTTCCTCCAGAACCAAAAACATGCATATTTCTCATTTGCAAAACTTTAATTTAGTTATGGTCTGTGGTACATACTTCTTACTAGTAGATATAGTCGATTAATATTTTGCATGCTTAGATCTTACGTATTACAGATTATTTTTACTAGACGCAGTCAATGCATTTAGCATTGAGCTGAATTTTTTTTTGAAACAGAGTAAAAAGGGCCCGGCCCAAATAAGTGATACGGGTAAGAAACCCGGTTACAACACAAAGACACACTTCACAACCCTAACTAAGGGCAACAGCGCCTCCACAAATCAATACAATCGATAACAAAAAAATAACGGCGGAACAACGACATCTGGATAAAAGTCATACGAGACTAGAAAGAGTGAAAGAAGAGACTCATGGGGGGTTCCAATCCCTTTTGTCTTTGCAGCGCATATTAGCGAACTTAAGAATATGACTCGTATGAGAAGAATTCGCAACATCTTCTTTGTAAAAGCAATCTTTGCTGTTTTGAGCATCATCAGCTTGCAGATCTGGAGGATCTGTGCATTCAGAGAAAGACGACCTATTTTGGTTACTGAAATAGCTGTTGAGGTTGAAAGGGGTCGGCTCCTCTTGAACGTAGCAATTGTTGGAGCTGCTATCCCCTATCTCCCATTCAGATAAGTGATAAATTTGATTATTGATGTTGCTACGATAGTAGTTATCATATACAATCTGATTATTAATAATCAGTTGGCGATAATTGTCCATATATAGATTGTTATCTGCCGAATCTTCAATATTGGATGCACGGTAGCTTTTGCCCCTAGCAGGTATTTGAAAACACGTATAAGAATTCAAATATTTATTAACTCTATTATAAGCTGAATTAGAATTAAGGTAACTTCCCTTTGTGTTGTAGGAGAAAATCCTATTGTGTTGGTGAAAGCCGCCCCTTCCAGTATTGGGATGATCTCGAGTGGATGCAATGTCATTTATGGGCTTTTCCAACCTGCTGCTATCTTTGTGATGAAGCAAACCAATGCTGGGAAAGTCATTAGTGGTTTTCCCATATTGTAAGAAAGATTCTAGATAATCTTCGTATTTATCCATCTTCCAGTTTGAGTTTTCTGATTGAGCTCTTTGATTTCTGTGGTTTCTATGCTTATTGAGAATGATTTGACTGTCCAATTCAATTTTTTCCAAAGTTGAACGCTTTCCGTTACTTTTGAGAGTGTAGCCTTTGATTTCTTTCTTTCCAGATATGGAAAGTAGAAGCAGTGAGCATGATGCTAGCTTTTTTGAATTCCTTGGATTTTTCTTTGAAGTTATGATGGATATAACTGATGCTTTCTCTAATGTTTTGAATAGCTTGATTTTGATTGAATTTGAGATTGGTTTTGACAATGAACCAAATATGCTTTGAATAAGTGCAATCAAAGAACAGATGATCAATACTCTCAGTCTCATTTTTACAAAAAAGACATTTTGTTTCCCCTCTTTTATTCCACTTTAAACACCTGTCTCTGGTGGGAAGTCTATTGATGATAGCAAAATAAGCACAGTAAGACATTTTTGGACAGTTAGCTTTGCTCCATATAACATTGTGCCAATCAACCTCTGTTTCATAGCCTTTTAAAAACTCCAATGTTTTCTTGAAAGAAAAAGTACCTTTTGAAGATAATTTCCATTCCCATTTATCTTTATAAAGGTTTGGATCAATAGAAATATTTTGAATGGCGTTTTTAAAAATAAATGTATCTGGATGTGCCATGGCATTCCACCTACCATTTTGGATAATGATATTGACTTTTCCAGAGACTTCTCCAAATGTAAATAAATTATTCCATCCCACAAGGCTGATTAAAGATTTTCCAAAAATCCATGGGTCAAACCATAGATCAGTTTGATCACCATTTTTAAATTTTCTTTCTAGAAGTTTAATTCCAGTGTCCCTACTTTTGAGAATGTTCTTCCAAACAAAAGAATGGTGATTTTCAATGCCTGTTGTCCAAAAATTCTTGTTTTTGAGATATTTTTCTTTCATCCATTTTGCCCACAGAGAATTGCCATTAACAAATCTCCAAAATAATTTGAGATTGCAAACTTCCCTTAAATCTTTGATATTCCTTATGCCTAAACCACCAGCTTTCTTTGATTTACAAATTTTGTCCCAGGCAATTTTATGATACTTTCCATTCCAAATGAAATTTGCACAAATTTTTTCAATTTTATGAATAGCTTTTGCTGGAATGTTGTGTGCTTGGACCCAGTACATAATGATTGCTATGATGACAGTGTGAGTAAGTTCAATCCTGCCTGCAGTTGACAGAAGTTTACTAGCCCACCCTTCAAATCTAGCCTGAATTATATCCAATAGTCTTGTGCAGTCTTGATCATTGACTTGATTAGCACTAAGAGGTAGTCCCAGATATTTGACTGGAAGATTACTCTCTTTAAATTTTAAGATGTTTAAAATATTTGACTTATTAGCACAACCTTTTCTAAAATAGATTTTTCTTTTGAAGTCATTAACTTTTAAACCAGCATGAACTTCTAATTTGGCAAAGATATTAGCTATAGATTTTGCACTTTGTGTGTCTGCATTTAAGAAAATGAGTAATGCATGGTTTGGTTCTGTTAGTGGGTTTTATATTTCCTTTTATTAGTTCTGTCTCCATGAGAATTGTGAAATACTCCATAGCAATAGTGAATAGATATGGAGACAATGGGTCTCCTTGTCTAATACCTCTGTTACTATGAATAAACCCATTAGGAGAGCCATTAACCAAAATAGAGAAAGACACTTGATTAGTACACTTGGAGATAAGAGCACAAAATTCTTTACAAAACCCCATTCGTTTCATGATGTGTATAATGAATTGTCTATTAATTTTGTCAAAAGCTTTGTGTAGATCAATTTTAACACACATATGATTTTTTGTTATTATGGTTGAAGTTCCTAATTAATTCATGAGCTAACAAAGTGTTTTCAACAATGAGCCTACCAGGAATAAATGCACTCTGGTTCTCAGAGATTAAATACTTTAAAAATATTTTAATCCTGCTGCTGAGAATACTGGAAATAATTTTGTAGACAAAGTTACAGCAGGCTATAGGCCTATAATCTTCTAAGCTGTTAGGAATCGGAATTTTTGAAATTAATGTAATGAAAGTATGATTAAGATTTTTTAAAAGCTTCCACGTCCTGAAGAATTCAGAAATTAAGTCAAATAAAAGATCTTTAATCTCAACCCAGTGAGTTCTATAAAATTTAGCACCAAAGCCATCAGGGCCTGGACTTTTGTCATTATTTGAGTTAAAAATGATATTTCTAATATCCTCAATTCTAATTGGGGCTAAGAGAATTTCTTTGTTGTTTTCACTTAGTTTGTATTTGGACTCGATATTTGGAAAATCATTAGAAGAGAAATTATAATCATAAAGAGAAATGAAATAATTGATAGCTTTTTCCTCTATATAGGACATGTTATTTATAGTATTACCATTAATATCAATGATTTTCCCAATATCATTTCTGTATTTTCTATTAGACATCTTAGCATAAAAGAATTTTCTGGCTTCATCCCCATTATTCAACCAGTCAATTTTAGCTTTCTGTCTAAGATTAATAGAATGCACGTGGAGAGATTTGGCAAGATTATTTTGGGCATTGAAAAATTTGTTGATGTTATCTTTGTCTGAGCAATCATTATCCAAAGCATTTTGCCTAAATTCACATTCTTCTCTTAGAGATTTAATGTCTATATTGGTTCTGTTTTTGTTCCAGATCTTTAATTTTCTTTTGGTGATTTGAAGCAGTTTACTAAATTTGAACTGGGCAGAACCCACTATATTTATAGAAAGACAATTTTTAACAGTTTCTCTATAATTATTCTCATACACCCAACCATTCACAAACCTGAAAGGGAAATTATTTTTAGAAATATAATTGTTGCAATCAAGGTAAATTTGAATAGGAGTGTGATCACTTGTGGCTTGGGGGAGAGTAAGACATTTAATTTTTTTGAAAGTATTTGTAAATTTTTGATTAATTAAAATTCTATCTAATTTACAATGAATATTTCTAAAAATTCCAGATTTCCAAGTAAATTTATTACCAAAAATTGTTGGTTCATAAAGGCCAGTTTTAATAAAAAATATATTGAGTTTCTCCAATTTTTTGAAGGGGATAGGAATACCCCCTCTTTTTTCAAAGCCATGCATAACAGTGTTAAAGTCATCCATGATAATCCATGGATTCCTCATGTTAGCATTCATAAGTTCAAGGTTATTCCAGAGAGTATCTCTTTCAATTTCACTATTAGAAGCATAAACAAAAGTAATTTCAATGAGAAAACCACCTTTGTTTGTGCATTTACAATGTATAAATTGAAAATTTATAAAGTGTTGATAAATGTCCCAAATTTTAGGGTCCCATAAGACCATAATTCTGCCATAACCTCCCATTTGATTATTATTTATAATATTCCAGTTATTCAAATTTTTTAATTGAAACTCAGTGATTTTTGAATTATCTAATTTATGTTCAAGTAAACCAACTATGCTAGGATTTGAAGTCGAAAGAAGATTAGACAGGTCTAATCTTCTAATTGGGGAATTTAACCCTCTTACATTCCAAGAAATAATTGTCATAAAATAAACTAAGAGATAAAAAAATAAAACTCAAGAAAAAACAAAAGGATACACCAAAGGATACAAAGACAGAGCAGCTCAAGCACTATGATTGCCTTCTTCTTCAAAAGACTCAATCCTTCTTCCTTTCTTTTTGTATGAGGTTTTGTTTAGTGCTTTCAGTTGGTCTTCCCACTTGGAGTTTTTAATAATATATTTCCTTTTAAACTCAGTGTCTTCTGTTTCTTCTTGACTTTCATTATCAACAATTTCATTAATGCTTTTCATTTTGCTCTTCCTTTTTTCTTTTACTTGTTTTTTGTTTTTCCTTGAAGAAGAAGCTGGATTTGAGACTAAACTGGTAGCTTTTTGGATGCTAAGATCAGAGACAGGATTTTTGGTAGTTGTAGATAAATGAATAGCTAAAAAGCTAATGTGATTTTCAGAGGGTTCCTTGCTAAGTAAATTGTTAATAAACAAACTAGCATCCAGATTCATTGCTTCTGCAACTGTGTTTTCTTCTACTGATGATTTTTAATGACTTCTGCTTGTAAAGCCGATTCTTCAATGCTTGATATTTGAGGCACAGTGATAAGTTAATTAATGTTTCTTGTTGCTTCTGATGATTTAGAGGAGAAACCATCTTCATTACTATTTTTAAATTGTTCTTTGCTGTTTTCTTGAGATTCTTTTCTTGAAATTGCTTCATGCATATATGAAGTACCCTCAGAAATGACAATCTGACCAACATTGTTTTCTTGTTGCTGAGGGTTATTTTCTTTGTTGAAAAGAGGAGTTGCTTGTTTTTCTTTCCAAACCAATTTTGAATCACAGTTTTCCAGAGAATGACCAAAACATAAACATGTTTTACATCTAGGGGGAATCCATTCATATTCAATATTTTGAATCAAATTTTCACCATCATGCAATGAAATTGTTGCCTCATTTGGCAAATCAGAATCTGCTTTTATTTCCACAAGAATTCTAGCAAAAGAGAGCCTAGTTTCTTTTGCAGTATGTTCATCCAATTTTAGGGGAGTGCCAACTATACTAGCAATTGCACTTAGAATCTCACTATCCCAAAGTCTAAGATTTAACTCAGGCAGTTTGATCCAAATAGGCATAGATGATAATAGATCCCTGTCAAGATTGATTTTACTGTTCCATTTTTTCATTATAATCAACTTTCCATTTATAAAAAATGGCCCCCCATTAATTGCATTATCACAATCAGAAGTGTTAGAAAATCTGATTAAAAAGAAACCATTATTTCGAGTGAAGATGTCGGAATTACCCAAGGCTTTGCAGGATTTAACAATTACAGCCTTGAAATGATGATAAGCGGGTCTATTGCCAAAGACATAGGCAAAAACTGAGAAGTTCCATTTACTCTCTGCCCTTTTGCTCGCCTCCGCACTCACCACCACTATCTTCTTTTCATTGATGGAGAGAGGAGCAGAATATTTGAGGTCAAATTCAGTGTTTGAACCTCCTTTCTTGATCAACTCTGCCCATGAAGAAGGTTTACTCTGGTTAGTGTTTATTTGAGATGAATAATTCTCCTTAAATTGAGGGTTTCTTGAGTAATTTCTTGAATTTCTGAAGTGATTTTCTGCATACATCTCTTTCTGGTTGTTTCTTGCAGTAATTCTTGTTGGAACTCTTTCATTGACATTGATTCTCGAGTTATAAGATCCCTGATTTACAATTCTGGTATGTTGTCTTGATTGATTCAATTGCTTCAAGGAATTCTGATGATAGAACACTGCATTGACAGCGCCTTTATTCAACATTTTCGATTTTCTACTGTGCACAGTTTGAAAGCCTTCTTCATCAATGACAGAGGTTGATTTATCAAGAAGTGGTGGTGGCGGCGGCACTGGAATCGGAAAAGGTGGAGGCGAGTTACGTGGAGAAGAGTGTGAAGGCCCCTCTAACTGATCGAGGTTGTAGATAGGATTATTCATAAGTTTTGTGAATGCAACCATGGCTGCCGAGCTTTGTAGAGAGACAAGTTCACTCTAATTCAGTGTAAACTTGCATAGCATTGAGCTGAATTTCATAAATATATAATGAAAAAGTTAACATTTCCTGAAATTCATCTGCATTAATACTTGTTTTTTGATTTTTGGACAGGTGCAAAAAAGTTGAGTAAGAAGTTATGCCTGAAGACTAGTATAGTGAACCAAAGTTGCAGACACACACACAAATACATATATATATATACACACACACACACACACACATATATACACATATATATATATATATACATATATATATATATGTTCTTTATGGAGGAGCACATGATACATAGGATTATCAAAAGGAGTTTGATCTCGATGTTAAAAGGAACAACGTCAACTTTTCAGATCCAAAACCAAAGGTTATACTCCTATTAATTAGTTTAGTTTGAAATAATTTCGTCTTTGTTCTCGAAATTTGTCACCTTAAGATATATTAATGCCCCCATGAACCGATTAATTTGTCTACTATTTATTTAATTTATAAACTTGGTTAATTTAGTTAATAGTTCATTGTGTAGTGATTTTTTTCGATATATCAATGCTTAGTTATTTTTATAACTTTGTTCATTGTTAGAAAAACATTCATTAGCGGTTGATTGATGCCTAAATCCCTGACTTAAACTATCATGTTTTTTTTTTCCCAATTAAGAGTATGTTGGTAATTGGAACCTAGTTTACATGGGAACAAGATAGGAAATAGTATATTTCACTATTTAAAAAGCAATTTTTTTTATTTATTTATTTATTTATTTATTTTTATTTTTTTTGCTTTGTGTTCTTCATGAACTAGTTTGAGTAATTATGTGCCCTTTGGATATTACACGAACAGCTTGCAGTGCTGATGCTTTTAGTTCTTTAATGCTGCCAGTAACATGTAGGTTTTACGACTATGATCTGCAGAAAGCTACAAGTTCTTAGACGAGCATGCTATCCAGACTATGGACCCTCTAGTAGATTATGATTTTGATGAAAACAAGGTAATATTTATATGAAAATGATCTTGTTACTTTATTTCATATGTCCGTGCTTAGGATTCGAGCTCTGTAGCTACAGGGTTTATGTGTAATATACGTGAGATATTTATGTGTCGTGCTTTAGTACGTTAGTCAGATCTTTAGACTGAGCTATAATGGATTTGTTGTGAAGTTGGGCTAAAATGCATTGTCATGAATGCATACTGTTCTTTCATGGATGGCATTTTCATACTGCACCTATCGTTGAAGCAGATATGACCGAGGGCCTTTTTTTTGGATGGATATTCATGTGACTATTGTGTTCTGAATATGAATCATTTTAGAAGGTTTAGTAAAAAAAAAAAAAATCAGTAGATGGCACAACATGCACAAGGACAGTGTCCATTAACGCTGGTCATATGAATCATGCTTCGAAATTCCGACGGAATTTCGGTTATTCCGTTGATTTCATTCCGGTTCCGCTCATAACAGGAATGAAATCCGGTCAAAATTCCGGTTTTAGTCTAAATTACAAATTTTTTTTTCAAATATTGAAAAAAACTTCTAAAAAATTAAAAAAATACAACAAATATATAATAATTAAAAAAATAAATAAATTAATCGGGATAATAAATAAATGGAGAAGAAATCATGTAGTTTCATAAAAAAAAAATTGTTATACTTTTGTTAATTTACATCGAACCGTAATAAAAAATTCAAATTTTTTTAAAACTGATCGAAGTTTTAATATCTTAAATGAAAAATACAGAATCTTACACAATGTATTTTAATTAAAGTGTGAATTTTATATGTAATATAAAAAATGTAATATAAATTTATGACAGTATTGGATATTTGTTAGCGTGTATAGCAAATTAAAGCAAAAAATAGTGGAATTAGAAAATCAGAATTAAAGCGGAACTTTCGGAATTTTCAGAACGGGACCGGAAATTTTAAACTTACCAATGGACGGAGCGAAAAACAGAATTTTGAACCTTGATATGAATCTAAAACTGAGTTCCAATACATACGGGTTACAGTTTGTATAAGAACGAACTGAAGCAGCAATGAAGAATGGAATGCTCGAGATAACATAACTTGCCACTGCATTGTATAATACCAGTTATTTTATAGATGGGTCTGGGTCTGTATTTCTTTTCAGCCCAATACAAGTATTGAGAATGTTATACTATGTACTTCTCGTATATCCGTATTATTACCGAATAACAAATTCGATGAATAGAAAAACATTCTCAATTCAATAATATCAAAAATCTCAATTACTTTTAAAATCTTTCATGGTATCAGAGCGACCTCATGCTTAACGACTATCAAATAGAAATCGCCATGTCGTTATCTTCTCAGATTAAATATCATCATTGAGATAGACCGCGAATTCACTTATCATCAGAGAATTATAGATTCTCATCATTTTATTTTCTCATTTACGGTCATACCTTGGTTTGTGTCAAAGCCAGTCAAGAAGTTACTGTACTCATCATTTTCCGTATCAAGATTTATCCGTGCCATGCTAAAAAGCCACTGTGAGCATTCTTCATCATTCACTGTCATCTGGCTGCATCAGATCCTCCAATTCTTAATTTCTTGCAATCAATTCTCAGATTTACTGCTGCATTTGTTGAGCTGCAACAATGTGAGAAGAAGTTATCTCTCACATCAGCAGCAAGAACAACAACAGCAACATCCCAAAAATTTACAACACAAGATATTATCAAAACACTGATCAAACCACAAAGTCGGATTATCAATCTACAACTTGATGAAACAAATTTATTTCTTTGGAAATTTTAGATAGAAATTGTCGTTATAGACTGTGGATTAGAAGATTATGTTCTTAGCACCCTAATTACACAACAAGATATGTGGCTGATAAAGATGGCGAACTTATAATCAATCAAGAATATACATCACATCAAAGACAAGATAGTCTGGTAAGTTCTTGTTTATTATCTACAATAAGTTCAAATATTTTGCACAGCTAATTGGATGTAGAGTGCTAATGAAATATGGTCAACAACTCAACAAGTTTTTAACACTCGATCTGCTGCAAAATTCAGGTTTTAGAAAAGATAGTTGTAGAATTTAAAAAAGGAAAATCTACCAATGAGAGATTACTGTTCAAAGATTAAGATGTTATGTGATCAACTAGAGTCAGCAAGTCACAAAATATCAGATTATGAACAAATATTATCAATATTAAATGACTTAGATGAAGATTATGAATCTGTAGTGGCAGTCATCTTATCAGAAGAAACATCACCTACCATTTAATATGTGTACTCCATATTACTTGATTACAAAGGCAGAATAGAGCAAAAGAAACCCATTATTTCAGACCTTTCAGCCAATTTTTTTAGTAATAACAAATTCAGAAATCAAGAAAAGAACTACAATACTAAGAATCAATCAACCAGTCAAAGAGGCGGTTATTCAGGCAGATTTAAAGGAAGAGGTGGAAGGTACAACAACAATAACAGAATAAGATGTCAGATATGTGAGAGACAAGGTCATTCAGCAAACAAATGTTACTTCAGATTTGACTCAAACTACACACCATCACAGCAAATCAATACAAGAAACTATCAACCATATGTCAACATGATCCAGCAAGATAACAAGAATCAATCTGAAATTCAAACAGTGATGTTGCCAAGATTGAAGACATAAATGATGAGATAGGGTATCCCGATTCCGGAGCTACAAATCATGTGACAAGCAATCTGAACAACTTAAACTTGAGCAACAAGGAGTACAAAGGTACACAATCAATGCATATGGGTGATGGAAAATTTATCAAATTTACACACACTGGAAATGCATGTTTTATAGGCAAAAGAAAGTTATACCTCAATAATTTGTTGAGAGTTCCCTTAATAAGAAAAAACTTATTGAGTGTATCATAATTTACTAAAGACAACAATGTCTTTTTTGAGTTTTATCCAAAATATTGTTTAGTTAAAGATATTCTGACAAAAGAAATTTTATTCCAGGGTAAGGAATCTAAAGGACTGTACACATCCAGTACTGAAAATTCAAGAGGTTTAGGACTTAAAGAAAAATGTAGTAACATTTCTGAATTGAAACAAAATGATGATAGTAAGGAGTCTGATATATGGCGTTACAAATTCGGTCATCCAAATGTAAAGATTGTAAAGCATGCGTTAAACGGTAATGAGATTTCTTTTAAGGAGTTTTTAATACCTTATGTGTGCACTTATTGTCAAATGGAAAAAAGCCATAAACTTGCATTTTCAGACTCACAAACTAAATACAACAAACCCTTGGAGTTAGTTGCTACTGACTTATGGGGTCCAACACCAATCAACACTGATTATGGGTACAAATACTATATTTCATTCGTTGATGCTTATTTTAGATATGTTTGGATTTATTTCTTAAAACCCAAATCTAACACTTGCAATGTAGTAGTAAAGTTTATAACTCATGTTGAAAAACAAACAGGCAATCAGATAAAAATCTAACAAACTGATAGTGGAACGGAGTTCCAACCACTCAAAGATTTTATACAAAAAGGGATACACAGAACAACATGTCCATATACATATGAACAAAATGGGCCGACTGAGAGAAAACATGGACAAATAGTAGAAACTGGCCTTACTTTACTTGCTCAAGAATCACTACCACTTATGTTTTGGCCAGATACTTTTTCTACAACTGTTATTTAATTAACAGGTTACCAACTAAAGTTTTAAAACTCAAAAGCCCTATGGAAGTGCTATATGGTGTTAAACCTGATTATCAAAGTCTAAGAGTTTTTGGATGCTTATGTTTCCCTTATTTAAGGACCTATAATGCACACAAGCTAAACTTTAGATCATCCCCATATACATTTTTAGGGTATGCATTCAAAAAGAAATGGTATAAATGTCTGGACAACAACGGAAAATTTACATATCTATACATGTTGTTTGTAATGAAAAAATATTTTCTTTTGGCAACTTAAGTATCAAAACTACATAGAAGGTACGCAATCCAAAATTATCTATACCTGATATACCTGAACAACTTGAGGTAATGAGACAACCTCAGAAAGAGATCATCCTGGCTGATAACACATGTCCGAAAGATGAATAAGAATGTGATCAGCATGTTTTCCACCAGTTACCCACTTAGCCATCACATCAAGATGCTGGCATGCAGTCCATCTCACACCAATCATTAGATGATTCACAATCATCCAATGATGATGGACATACAATAGCCCGTCATAGGGATCAGCAGCAAGCACTGCAGCCAACACCTGAAACAACTAGACATCATATGATAACTAGAGCAAAGAGTTGAATATTCAAGCCAAAAACATGCAATGTAATCATAGAGACCAGTGAACCAACCAATTTTTATGAAGCAATGAAGGATGATAAATGGAGAACAACAATGAAAGAGGAGTATGACGCTTTAATTAACAACAAAACCTGGACACTGGTCTGTCCACCAACAAATAAGAATGTTGTTGGATGCAAATGAACTTATAAAATAAAGAGAAATTCTGATGGTACAAGGCAAGATTAATTTAAAGGATATTCAAAACAGAGTGGATTTGATTTTAATGAAACTTTTTCAGCTGTTGTGAAGCCACCACTATAAGAAAAATTATAACCATTGCATTACATAGAGGTTGGAACGTCAAACAATTAGATGTGAATAATTCCTTTTTAAACGGTGTTTTGCAGGAGAAAGTCTACATGGAGCAACCTCAGGGGTTTAAACAGAAAAACAAGGAAGCTATGGAGAGCAAATTAAATAAAGCCATCTGTGGGCTTAAGCAGGCAGCCAGAGTTTTCAAACCAAAGTCAACGCTGATCAATTTTGGCTACACATCATCAAAATCTGATAACTCTTTATTCACTAAATTCAATAAGTTTGCTACCACTTATGCTCTAATATATGTTGATGATTTCATTATTACAGGCAGCAGTGACATAGAGATCAACAAGCTCACTGAATATTTAAATAAAGAGTTCTCAATCGAGGACTTTGGTTGTATTAACTATTTCTTAGGAATTAAAGTGAAAAGAATGTGAAATGACAAAATCTTATTAAGTCAAGAGAAGTATATTTTAGAACCATTAGTCAATGCAAAAATGGACAAAGCAAATTCACTTTCAACTCCTATGGGAAGAAATACACACTTATCCAAACATAAAGGAGAAGCAATTTCAAATGACTGACAATACAAAAATATAGTGGGGGCACTGCAGTATGCTGTAATTACTAGACCGGATATTGCAAACAGTGTAAACAAAGTAAGTCAATTCATGCAAAATCCCTTAGATGAACACTGGAAGTCTGTCAAAAGAACCGAAAATACTTAAAAGGGACAATAAAACATGGTTTGATACTAGGATCAAGCAAAATCATTAAAATCAATGGGTATGCTGATGTAGAATGGACAACTAACCTTGATGATAGAAGATTTACATCAGGATATTGCATATTTTTAGGTAAAAACCCAATGACATGGTACTCAAAAAAACAACCAATAATTTCCAGGTTAAGTACAGAAGCTGAGTATAGAAGTGTGGCCAATGCTACTGCTGAACTAATGTGGATTCAATCACTATTAAGTGAACTTCATATCAACACAAGCGACAAAGCTACAATATGGTGTGATAACTTAAGTGTAGTTCTACTCAGTGCTAATCCGGTTCTACATTCCAGAACTATGCATATGTAGCTATCTTTATTTTGTCAGAGAGCTAGTTACAAACAACAAGTTAAATGTTAGACATATACCTGCCACTTACCAAAGCGTAGATCTACTGACCAAACTACTGTCGAAAAGGAATTTCATGTTGTTCAAGCAGAGGCTCAAAGTGGTTGAAATTGACACTTTGAGCCAAATTGAAATAAAGGCTGCAAAGTCCAACTTCATCACAACTTCGATTACGCAGATCTGTAAGGAAAACAATGAATACCCTCCAGATCTATTCAATCTCATCTGAACCCATTCATAGTTAGACAAAGATGATAGCAGTCAAGTTGATTATCACGACCTCAACTTCTCAGATCTACAAGAAAGTAAGTGAAAATAGATAATATTGACTCAAAATAGAAGTCTCGGGACACATTAATTAAAAACAAAAGCCTCGAGACTCCACGCTTATACAACAAAAGACAAATCTATGACTAATAAGTAGTAGATCTGAAGAATTCTCGACGATAGATGTAAATTGCCCCACTTAGATCTAAAATTTGTTGAAGGTAAGCGGTGCTTGCGGAGAGTTTGGGTTTCTCTCCAAACCCTAATTTTTCAGAAAAATTTGGTTCGAGGGGGGGAATGAAGCAGCACTAAAGAATGGAATGCTCGAGATAACATAACTTGCCACTGCATTGTATAATACCAATTACGTTATAAATGGGCCTGGACCTATATTTCTTTTCAACCTAATACAAGTATCGAGAATGTTATAAATGCTATGTACTTCTTAGATATCTGTATTATTATCGAATAACAAATTAGTGAATAGAGAAACATTCTCAATTGAAAGATATCAAAAATCTCAATTACTTTTGAAATCTTTCAAAATGTTTCCCTCCTGATACTAGTATAAGTACTTATTTTATGTACACCGAGATCTTTGTATATGAACATATTTTTCATGTTCTGATGGAATGCTTCTTTTATAATTTGATATACTTTGGCAGATTAATTTTTACATGCCAATCAAAACTAGTAATATTTGTGCACTGCATACTAAGGCATGCTAAGTATAAATTAGACCTTGCAATTCTACTTATCGTATCATTTGTAGCGTTCTAATTTATAGCAATTCTCTGATTTATTTCTTATCTAACCAAGTTATATCATTGCCTTCTAAATTCTAATGGTTGTCGTCAAATATTCCCTTTCATGGACCATTACTAACTCCACTTTAAACTTCAAAATCACTCACTTCTAGAAATAATTGTTGTAACGACGGGTAGTTTTGATAGTTGAAAATATTAAATTTAATAAAATTTTGAAATTTAATATGGTGAGAAATTAAAATATGATTTATAAATGGAAAAGATTATTAGAATATAATTTAATAATGTTGATTTAATGTAATTGTTAACTATTTTAATGTAATTTCAAACAATTGAAATGATTGTAAAGTTAATTTAGTTATAATTGTAAATAAGGGATAAAATTAATATCGTACTTAATGGTGAAATTATGTGTTATTCAATTTAATTGGTTTTAATAGAGAATGTGAAATCAATAGTTATTACGTAAATTTATTAGCTTTTGTTTGCGAATAATGAATCTAGGAATGTGGTTCGGTTATTAATGTATAACAATTGCTTTAATTATCGTCTTATTATTTAACCTGTTTGAAATTAATTTGGAAATCAATAAAAATTAATATAATTGAAATATTGCAGTTAATAAGGTAAAAGATGTTAACTGTAGAATAATGATTGTAATAAGATGGAACTTGTGTTAAATGAATTCATAAGGTATCAGATGATTGAATAATAAGAGTGTAAATCAAAATAAAAGAATTTATTGGGAATTGAAATACAATTAACTAGGATTTTATTACAGTTGTAATTGAATGCTAAATTTGGTGTAATAATAAATATTGGATTTAACATAGAAAATTGTATTGTAAAAGATTATTAACTTCTGTGTAATCAGAAATGATAAAGATTGTTAACTTTTAATTTAGAATTTAAAAGTGATTAAATTTATTTTAAAATAATAATTTATTCAATTAACATGAAAATCAGCCTTTTGGCCGCTATCTCGGATTTCGAAGAAATCGGTTTCATCGGATCCGTGACAGTGAATTATTATAGGATTTCAAGTTCCGTAACGATCAGACTTATTATTTGACCGTACGAGCTCGAAACGCGCAGAAATCAATTAATGGAATTTAAATGAATATAAGTTGATTTTAAAAGCTAACTTCTATATACAATAGAATTTGAGTTTAAGACTAGTTTCATTGAGTTTAAAAATATCGAAAACCTATATTTTGATATATTGGATGACCTATTTTCGTTTCGGGAACGAAACGGACTTTTTTCGGGTCGTTGTTACCGTCTCAACCCAATTCGATATGTCCATCCATTCTTATCAATTTCTGTCTATATAAATATATATTTTTCTAAAACCTTAGCAGTCTATTCCAATTTCTGTACGTACTTCTTATTCCTATATCTTCCTTTCCTTCTTCCTAATGTCAGATATCAAAACCCTAAATCCCCAATTCCAAATCAAACTGCAAAATTCAAACTCCTCTAACCCTATCGAATTATATATCATCGCGAAGCTCTTGAGGAATGCAATCTAAATCTGCTATTCGTTTTTGCAATCAAATCATTGTTTGGCTAGAAATCAGTGAAACGATTTGGGCCGTTCGTTCTAGGGTTGCTGATTCGACGGTGGATCGTCGACCATTCGACGATTGGGAGGTTGCAGCGCATAGAGGATGACGAGTGGAATTGATCAATAGGTTCATTTTCCCATAGTCGAAAAAGTTCACAAGAATCAACGATTGAATGCGCGACGGCGCGGAGCATTAGGAAGTTGCCAAAGGGTTGTACGTGTGGGCCATAGGGGTGGCTCGGCCTGGTGGTTCTGGTGCTGGTGTCTAATCGTGGCGTTAGCAAGCATGGCGGGGGCAGCAAGTGATTATTGGTCGCGGCTGTAGTTAGGTGTGTGACCATGCTCGATCAGGTTATGGTTAGAGATGGTAAGGATTTTACTATTTTGCCCTCCATTTAAATTTAAAATTTCCAACTTCTAACGCTAATAACTTTTCATACAAGCTTAGATTTGGACACGATCTTCCATTGGGTTCATAACGAAATTTCGTACAACATGGATCTTATTTAGTTGATTTTGGAGACTGTTCAAATTTTGGGTTTTATATGGATTTTAAATCGACTACAAATCGAAGGTGAGTGATTTAACCCCACTCATATAATAGAAAACCTTCTTATGTTTGTTGAATTAAGTTTATGATGTGGTAATGTAACGACCCAGGATTTTTAGTAATTAAAATTTGAATATTTAATTAATTTTAAATATTAATAAGTGAATTTATAAGTCGAATAAATTTTATTTTGAATAATTGGATTTAATTGGATAATTAAATCAATAATTTAATATGTTAAATTATGGAAAAAATTGAAAATTGAGTTAAATATGATTGAAAATGATTTGTAAAATTTTATTTTGTCATATTGAAGTTAGAATGATATTTTAGAACTTTTAAAATCGAATTAAAAGTTAATTTGTGAAAATTGAATATTTTAATATTAAAATCGACTAGTGAAAATAGTCAATTTTTGAACAGTCTCAGAATTGGACGAAACCAGTTCCATTGGATCCGTAATGGTTAGTTATTACCGGATTTCAATTTTCGTGTCAATCGGAGCTATTGTTTGATCGTGGCAGCTCGAAACGCATCGAAATTGTTTTTAATATTAATTTGGCGAGTTAAAATAGCCATTTTTCAAACAGTCTCGGATTTCGACGAAACCAGTTTCATCGGGTCCGTAATATGATATTATTGTAAGATTTCAAATTTACTGTCAATCGGATTTACCGTTTGTCCGGTACAAATTAAAACGCCTAGAAAATCGTTTAAATCGGTTTAATTTAAATTGAACGTTTATTGCCATAACTCGCACAGATGTTCGAATTAGCTTCCGAAACCTGTTCCATTGTGTCCGGAACGCGGGGTAAACCCTAGAAACGCTGGTTACGGCGCGTAAATCGGAGTTCGGAATTCCCGGATGAATAGTGTTTCGTTCGTTTTCTTATAAATAGACCCTTACCCCTTCATAAATTAAAAAAAAAATATAAAACCCTAACCCTAGCTGCCGCCGCCTCCTATATGAACGGCCAGAAATTCGCAACCTTTCCCCTTCGAAATCTCCAAATCTGTTCATCTATTCGAAGAATGTTCAACATCAAAGTTAAAGAGCATATCGTGATCTTCAATCTGGACGGTGGTGATCGAAATCAAAGCAGTAAATCGACAGCAATTTGCGTTTGAAGGTCACGTGTTCAACCACGTTTTTCGTGCTATAGGCACGACCGAGCTTGATGGCTCTTGGGGCGGTGGTGCACTGGAGTGGGGGCTTTTGAACGGTGCTGTCGTGAT
The DNA here is from genome assembly GCA_030765085.1 of Allium cepa. NCBI lineage: Eukaryota > Viridiplantae > Streptophyta > Magnoliopsida > Asparagales > Amaryllidaceae > Allium > Allium cepa. The sequence continues at coordinate 380,892,297 of CM060929.1, read as the reverse complement.
GTGGTTTCATCGACAAATGGGGGTGCGGCCTTGAGGAGTTGAACGACGTTTTTGGGTTCGGTTTCGCGTGAAGGACCTGGGGAGTGAACGTGAGTAAGGGAGAAGGTGCGCACGGCTTAGATTGCAGGGGATTGAAATCAAAGGTTGTGATTAAACTTAGGTTTATAAATTAAAATAAAAGGTTGTAAATTTATGTATATAAATTCGTGAATCTTCATAAATGCATAACTTTTTCATACGAGGTCGAAAACGCGCGAAACCAGTTGCGTTGGAATCGTATGGACGAGCACTACGCTATGGAATTGGATTGGAGTCGTTTGGAGTTAGTGAGAATTTTGGGTAAAATTAAACGTCCGTTTAATTTTATTCGAAATAAATCGCTAAAACGAAATTGAAATCAAGGTGAGAACTTCTCACTCAATCGAATCTGTTTCGATATTATTTTAAATAGTTAGATTTAAAATATTTGAATGCATGTTTGAATGATGATTGATATCTATTGATTGTTAAAATAGACATTATGCGCCGTTAGTAAGCGGATGTTATTTATTAAAAACATATACCACGAATATTTCATAAACAGTGAAATTGGTATTATATATAATAGCAATATATATATTGGCATATGTATATATTGGAGTTATTGATTTCCCGCATTTGTATAGCGGATGAGACCCTATTGCGCCGTCTATTAAGCGGATAATATTTTAAATCCCATATACCGCGATAATTCCGTACTGGAGCGGAATTGGTATTGTGCTAATGTTTGTGGATGCAGGAAAACAGGTTGGAGGGATCCAACTGGATTCCTTAACAGTTTTTATTTGATTTCAGATATTTTGATATTTGATGGATTATCATATCGATATATGATATCGTTGTTGTCGTGATTGACTATTTGGTATGTAGCATCATTGGACCAAATTTGGAATTTTAAAATGATTTTTAAAGTGATTTTTGAAAGTATACGTTTATAGAATATTTTTGGAACTGATCCATTTTAAATAAATAAACGTTATAATTTTTAAAGTTATAAAAATTATGATTTTGAGAAATACGGTTAAAGATTGATTTTTGAGAAATATGGGTTAATGTTTTTATAAAATAATTAAATTGGATTTTTGAATTTATTATAAAAGTTTAAATATAGGATTTATAAATTTGATTATTTTATAAATCAAGAGAATGGTGAAATTATAAAGGAGATTAAAGATGTTCTAAAATAATAGTATAAATTGATTTATATAAGATTTATAAATTGATATTTATAAATTAAAAATATTTGAGTTATAAAACGAGTTTTTACAAGTGTTAGAATGAATTGTGAATGAATTTCATAAACGAATGAAATTTATAGAATTATAAACGGTGAAGTTATAAATGGAATTTTATAAGCAGTAGGTTTATAAAATTTATAAAGTTGTTAAAAGAATAGGCTTGGATAAATAAACGAATCTTATAAGTTATAAGATTTATAATTATGAAGTTCAAAGGAACGATTTTTGCAAACAAATAAATTATAAGTATTTCACTTATAACATGAACTTTTGTTTTATAATTGAGTTATAAATTGAATAGGTTTATAAAGGAATTTATAAAAGGAAATTGTTATAAAATAAATAGAAATGGAATTTATAAACGTTGTTTTATAAATTCGCAAACGACTTATTTTGATAAGTTAATTTTTATAACTTATTTATGAAGTTATATTCACGTTTTTGACTGTGAATAATCCTTTAAAATAAAATGAATAAAAGGATGAAATTTGTTAACATAGTATATTCACGTTTTTGAATAGTGAATAATATGTTAAAGAAAATATTTAGAAGGTGATATTTTAAATAGAATTAAAACGATCTAACAATGTTTTAAAATGTGTTGAGATTCGAAACCATAGATTTCAACATTCATTGTTGAAATAGACGTTTTCGAGAAATAGAAGGAAATAATGGACTATAACACTGTTGTTATAGTAAATGATTTCCGAAAGGAAATGTTTTGTATAGTATTGGGATTTATATATCTATTTTAATTTCGAATCCCTATACTAGTGATTTTGGGTTGTCGTAACGATGTTTTACGCAACGTTCGTTTAGGCCCAAATAAATATGTTTAAGAGAATGATTTCCTTAAAGAATGAAATATATACTTAATCTCGATTTAAGTATATTGAATATTTTCCAAGTGTTGAAAATAAATAGATTTGTGAATTACTTATTTTTAAATAAGCATGGAAATGTTTTCCAATATAAAGTGAATATTAAGAGAATTTATCTTTTTGAAGATAAATTGAAGTGAATAATTGAAATCGTATATTCATAGATATTTTGAAATATAAATTCACTATAGAATTTATGAATGAAAAGGGAAGTTGTTTAAAGATAAATATTGATTTATTTTTGACATATTGAAATTTTATATCTTGTAAAGATATTTTGGAAAATAAATAATTTGGAAAAATTATTTGGAATCTGGTGATGTGTGCATATCCATTGATAGTTCAATAACCGACTATCAATATTTACCTTTGAAAGGTATTTGTGTGATTTGCTGAATTTGAATGCTACACTTATTTTTAAATTATTGCGCTCGTTATTCGGATTACCTATTCCGAATAGTGATACGACGTAATGGATAGCATTGATGACCGGTGTTGAAGACCGGGTAATTGCGAAAGCGATAGGATGACCTATCGATTGTCTCTGCACTAGGTAGCTCCTGGTATAGAGATTCCCTAAGTGATGGGAAATTCGATCGGGATTGTGAATACCCGTATTGCAAGGGCTTCGTGAGAAGTGCCTTCGGTTCTGTTCGAGCCCGGAACAGACTTGTATGGATTGTATGTCTGACATTACAAATTGAGATATAAAGCCGATTTCTTTCAAATATATTTCTGTTGGTGGCGGAGAATTTATTCTTTTAGCTTAACACCCTTCTCTGAGACGTACGAGCTTAGAGGTTATGTAGTTAAAGGTTATCAGCGATATATTCCCAATTTGTAATGTGACATGCTGAGTGTTGCTGTGAAATGATCATTGTGTTGATTATTTGTGATAGGATCATTTATTTGATCGTCTATCCTGGTGATCATTTCTATGATCATTTGTTGACCCAAAGCATGGCTTTTGTATAAAGTATGTTTTTGTGGACGTGACTTCGTCGAGCCTCACACCTCGGGAATGGTCAAAACAGGAAAGATGCGGCAAGGTTATGAGGGGTAGCGCCCTTTAGGATATGTGCATTTCCTTCTGGAAAAGGGTGGTATCATGGTATGGAGCCCAGATACTTACTCATGTTGAAAACACTTTATGATTGTGTGAATTGATTACGAGCGCTCGGTGAAAGGTCCCAAAGGACCGGGGGATGGCATATTCGGTCAGTTGTTACTCAGTTAGGGGTAACCCGGCCTTGTGTTGGTAGAGATCCGGTTTGGTTCTCGGGGATGTCCATCCAGAGGCATTTTCATGTGGCAATGGGAAGTTCCTTGGCCTGATCATTCGTTGGAAATCCAAAGAAACAATACGAGACTTGTACGGTTTTAGTTGTATAACCTGCTATGGAATGTGGCGGTAACCTGCTATTGAACATAGTTAGCTATAGTAGGCATAGTTCGAAATGTCTATGCTGGCTAAGATTTATATTCTACTTTCGAAATGAATTTTTCCTACACTATGCACTAGTAATAATATCAAATGTTCTTTTAAATGCGTATCAAGCATCTTTGACTATCATGAGGAGAAATCTCCTCCGATTCTGTGTTTGCATTTTGTGTGTGTGCGAGAGGCCTTATGGTAGTCTCATTTTTAAAAGCATTGCGAATTGACTTTAAAAATATTCCTCTATTTTGATTTTAAAGATAAATAAACTGTTTTGAGTTCTCACACCAGTCACATGACTGACTCGGAGTTTATTGTTTTCCTTCCTAAACTCTGGGTGCTCACCAATTTCCACACGGGCAGTCAAGAGTAAAGGTTTATCAGGATATTCTGGATATTCAGGAGTTGCAGGAGGCCAGCTGGATGGCATGGCGTATTATTAGTATATAGTATTTCTTTTCCGCTGTTTGTGGTTGTTTGTTGTTGTACACTCTGATGATATGATGTAATGAAATGAAATGTAATGTAATAACTGATATAGTTCTTTGTTTAAAGATTATTCATTTATTATTATATGTTGTTCCGCTGCGAATTGTGAGATTCTGATGTTGTTCTGCTGTTTTCTTTCTGTTCTGTTCTATTTTCTATTTTCTATTTGCTTTCTTCTCTCCATTCTCTATCCTTCTTATCTCTTCTTCTATCCTCTTTCCTTTTCTTAAACCATAACATTTCGGGTTTCCGGCCTTCGATTTCTCGGCAGTCGATAAAGTGAGTATCGATGTTGAATTTTCGAAAGTCGAAAATTTCCGGGACGTTACAGGTAAGAAATTTATTGATTGCTGTTTGGTAATTTGAATTGTCATTTAAACTTAATTTGAATTTATATTGAATAATTTGTCATTTAAATTAATACTGAATTCAAATTATTAGTTAAATACCTTATAATGATAACCAGTTAATTGTTGTGATTTATTGGCTGATTTGGATGATGATTGTGATGGATGTTTATTTTGTTGACATTTTGGATGATTGGATATTTATATCCTTGTTATCAACATGGGTTGAAATGATACATACTCGAATGATCTTATAGATTAGGGAAAATCGTTATGGTTTGAAATGACTTATACCTGGGCGATTTTACTGATTTGAAAGTTATTGATTCAGGATACAGATTAGAAATGATATATACCCGGAAAATTTAACTATTTTTAATTGAAATGATATATACCCAATCACTTGACCATAGGGTAGAAAATTTATACGGACACGGTTGGTCGGTTTTAAATTATGTTCTAACTGATAAAGTATGTTTGATTTTTAAATTTGATTTTTAAATTTAATTTAATGATTTTATTTTAAAAAATATATTTGTAAAATAATTTATTTTATATGTTCTAAAGTTTCAAATTATAAGTTAATATATGCTTTAAAAAGTAAATTTAAGATTTTCACTTGTAATTTTATTTAGTTTTAAAAATATATTTTATATGGTTTAAATTTTAATTTAATAAAATATTTAATATAGTTTTAAGAGATTTATTTAAATTTTAATTTAATATAATAAATATAGAGTTTTATATAATAACTTTAATAAATAAAATTTAAGATGTTAAGTAGAGAATAATTTGTAATTAAATCCGATTTAAAGGATTTTATAAAAGGTAAAGGATTTTTGTAAAGGATTTTATAATGGTTTTATAAAGGAGTAATAAAGGTTTTAAAGGGTTTTATGAAAGAACTTGTATAAAGGGATTTGGAAGCGTTTTATAGGAATTTGCATTGAAGTTTATGAAAAAGGGAAGAGTTGTAAACTGTTTTAGAATTTATAAATAGCTTTGTAAATGTTCTAAAGCATTTTAATCATTTATAAATGGTTTAAGAGAGATTTATAAATTATTTTCGAAATTGATTGAAAGAAATCTTCCTCGGCATTTATGAATATATTTATACTTTTGTAATAAGTATATGGATACCTTGAAGGTATAAACTGTTTTCGGGATTTATTATTAAAAATGCTTTATAAAATGACCACAGTGTGAAATAAGCGTACGGTTTTTAAAGAGACCGAGGTTGGATATTGGCATACTCTTTGCCAATTCCAAAACCACTTTAATAACTGTGCACGTGGTGGAGAATCCAGAACAAAGTAGGATGGTTTGGCAAACGCTACTGGTATGAGGTAAGAACACAGGCTTGAACGTCAGGTCAGCTTGATATGACTAAAACAGAGCTATACCGAGTCAAGTGAAGTGCTCCTCCTATCAGACACGCTTCTTCTATACCATATATGTTACTTTGTGATTGATTTGTGACCACCCTTCGATTTGATTATGGGAGTGTGTCTCGAGGTCGCTGGTAGTATCAGCTATGCGTTACCACCAGTCCGAGAGTGCAAAACGGTAGAATCCTATCCTAGGTATTGTCTTGTATGCCTTGTCAAATGCCTTATCGAGCCCACAATTTTGGTTTGTATCATACCTAGTGCTCCCTAATAGCCCACCAATTTATAGTGGAGTTTACAGTACTGTATAGAATACGATGCTTATATAAAATGTGTTAAGGGAGGTATGGATAACGCCTTAACTCTATTTTAAATATTATACTTCACCGATAGAAAATGTAGATATAGCGTATACTACTACATATAGGTAGTTTGACAGATCCTTGAGAGATGGAAAAATCCTATACCATTTCTTAAGTTATTGTACTCACATTATACATTGGATAGGAGATGAAAGCCCCGTATCATCTCTGACGCCATTACACTCATTTTCCACGTGATATTGATTTGACTTACATGAGAATATTTTAGTTCTGACTCGAATGTTTTGTCTTTTCATTACGTTTGGGTTAGCCCGAGCATTTCAGTGTTGAACACATTATTTCTGAAGGACGAAGACGGAGTTCATTATATTATATTATTCGTATTATTACACTGCATCATTATTGGTATGTCATTGTTTGTTGTAAAAGTATAATCAAATGTTATTTGTAAAATAGTTTCATGAACTGTTTATTTGATTATTATATTTTGTCATTCCACTGCGAGAATCTGTGTTTTGTTTTTCCTTCTTTTCTCTTATTTTTCTTATTTACCCCATTGACAATCCTCCCTTCTGAATGGCTTGAATTAGACATGTGTGGTTTACTGTCGATTAAAACGGTCCAGAAAGGTGGTTCATCTTAGTTGGTATCAGAGCTTTGGTTTATAGATATGAGTTTGCGTACATATATATATATATATATATATATATATATATATAAGAGCGCATTTGTTAGTGCTATAAAAATATTTTATATTGTGTTAATTTGTTCTGTTTAGTTTTAATAAATTCTGGTCGGTACATAGGACGCTATGGCATCGATAGGGATTTCTAAACACTTAATAGGGCAGACCGACATAATATTATTTTCTTGAAAAATAGGTAAATAAAATAGTTTCACCTCGTATTATATTTTATATATAAAAGAATAATTTTTGTAAATGGATATAGTTGTATGTGATATATTTGTTTGTTAGGAAGTGAAATTTTACAAATATTGGTTGCAAAATGGGATTTACAAATAAAGTGGATATGAATTGGAATTTTGAGAACTTAAGTTCCGAAGTTTTGAAATTGGTTTTCAAAGATTTTGGAATATAATATTAGTATTATTCGAAAGTATTTTTGGATATAAATATTTTCAATGTGATTTGAAAGAAATGTTTTAAAAGAATTTTTAAAAGAAATAAGTTATGTACTCTCCTCTTCTATCGTTGCAAAATAATTTCGGTGATGAATGCGACATCATCGACGTTCATTTTCTAGTTTTAAAGTAGGAAGACCACTGTAGTAGCTTTGATACACATTTATCTTGATAAACAAATTTTAATTTTATTTTCTTAAGTATGATTTGATATATATAAAAGATGTGAATATATATATATATATATATATATATATATATATATATAATTTCAAAATGATTTGAAATGAGCCCAGTATTTAGTTCTTAAATTCCTGTTAAATTAATTATTTTTAGTTATAGAAATAAAATAAAATTTTAGTAGTTGGAAACTTCTACAATAAGAAATCAGAAATTAGAAGTTAAGTGTTTAAATGAATATGAGAAGTTAAATTTTAATGGTTGTAAATTAGTGAACCTTTTTGTTGACTAAAAAGAATAAGATAAATCTGTATAACATTCAATTATGTTATAAAAACAAATATAAAACTTACCAGAATTATTTAAAAAGTTGAAATGTTAATATGAATATGTAATAAAATATTATAAAAGCAAAAGCTTAATATAAAAAATGCTTCAAAAAGAACATATGTTTATAAATAAAAGAATTAAGATGTTACAAGAATATTATAACTTTGGTTTATGTTTTAAAGTGATTTGTAATTAGACTGAATGGTAAAAAGTGAATGTTATTTAAGAAAACGATAATAAACTCTAAGAAATGCTAAAATGAGTTACAAATAAGTTTATTATCAAGCGATACTCTATGTGAAGAAATGAATGTAAATTAAAAGTTAAGAAACTTAAGTTGAAATGATTCATGAATGAATATTAATATTAAATTGAAATCAAGCTATATAAACAATAATTGTGAATTAAACTGCAATGAAATGGATGTAATATTTTAATAATGGATCCATTGATGATTTTAAATATTGAAGGGAAAATAATTAATGTAAGTAAACTAATAAAGAAAAAAAAGACATTGTATGAATGAAAGAAGACAAATGAAAAGTGAATGATGTGGAAAGAAACCAATAGCATAAACTTAAATAATAATGTGTTAAATTCTTTGTTGTTTTGACTTATGGGAAGTTCGGGAAATGATAGTTTAAATTGTTTAAGTTTGTATGAATAATCTATTAAGTAATTATCTAAGATTATTGAGCAGAAGATAAACTTGCTAGTTTTTTTATCACCCTTGTACGATGAAAATTTTCTGAACCTGAACAAAACATTTGTTTTGATTGCCATGGATTCTTTGGTTTCATATAACAGTTGTACTGTTTTGCTCGCATATGAATATTGTTATGTTGTGTTGTTTGTATTATTAATTGAAACAACTAAAATATTATTCTTTTACATAATTTTAACTCTTTTGGATTATATAAGTGAAGTACAGGTTTATGGAAGCAATAACTACTGCTTTTGGTTTCATAAATAAAGTTTGTTTGCCCGATAAATAGGTACGTTTTCATGTTACGATTTTGAAACGATATTTTATTGTTTTTCCCACGGTTTGGGATTTTTTATTATTGAATATGATATATATGGAAATTATTGATATTATTATATTTTCGGACCTATCTGCGTAAAGAAGACTCTACCAATTTTTTTTATAAATTTAGGATATAGAAAATTTTGTAAAAGTGAAAATATTTTCAAACTTTTATTAAAGTTGAATATGAAAGATTTAATTGTTTATAAATAGATATATTTTACTTAAAATGCTTAAATATGTAAGTTAAATTGTTTGTAAATTGAATATTTTGAATAAAATTATATAAAATCTCTTAATTCTTTTTGTTCCTTTTCGGGGACGAAAAGTTTTGAGTGGGGGAGATTGTAACGACCCGTACTTTTGATAGTTGAAAATATTAAATTTAATAAGATTTTGGAATTTAATAAGGTGAAAAATTAACATTTATGATTTATAAATGGAAAAGATTCCTCGAATGTAATTTAATAATGTTGATTTAAGGTTAATTGATAGCTATTTTAATGTAATTTCAATCAATTGAAATGATTGTAAAGGTTATTTGGTAACAATTGTAAATAAGGGATGAAATTATGTCCTACTTAATGGTGAAATTATGTGTCATTCAATTTAGCTAGTTTTAATATAGAATGTGAAATCAATAGTTAGTACGTAAATTTATTAGTTTCTGTTTGTAAACAATGAATTTAGGAATGTGATTGGGTTATTAGTGTATAGCAATTGCTTTAATTATCGTCTCATTATTTCACCTATTTGAAATTAATTTCGAAATAAATAAAAATTAATATAATTGAAATATTGCAGTTCATAAGGTAAAAGATGTTAACTGTAGAATAATGAATGTAATAAGATTGAACTTGTGTTAAATGTATTCATAAGGTATCAGATGATTGAATAATAAGAGTGTAAATCGAAATAAAAGAATTTATTGGCAATTAAAAGACAATTAACTGGGATTTTATTACAGTTGTATCTGAACGCCGAAATTAGTGCAATATTTAAATATTGGATTTAACATAGAAAATTGTATTGTAAAAGATTTTTAATTTCCGTGTAATCAGAAATGATAAAAATTGTAAACTTTTAATTTAGAACTTAAAAGTTGTTAAATTGATTTAAAAATGATAATTTATTCAATTAACGTGAAAATCAGTCTTTTTGGTCGCTGTCTCGGATTTCGACGAAATCGGTTTCATCGGATCTGTGACAGTGAATTATTATAGGATTTCAAGTTTCGTAACGATCACACTCATCGTTTGATCGCGCGAGCTCGAAATGCATAGAAATCAATTAATGGAATTTAAATGAATATAAGTTGATTTTAAAAGCTAACTTCTACCTATGATGGAATTTGAGTTTGAAACTATTTCCCTTGAATTTAAAAATATCAAAAACCTATATTTCTATATATTGGATGACCTATTTTCATTTCGGGAACAAAACAGACTTTTTTGGGTCGTTGTTACCGTTTCGATCTAATTCGATCTATCCATCCATTCTTATCCATTTCTATCTATATAAATAGATTTTTCCTGAAACCCTATCAGTCCATTCCAACTTTATTACGTACTTCTTATTTCCAACTGTTCCTACCCTTCTTTCCAATGTCAGACATCAAAACCATAAATCCCCAATTCCAAATCAAACTCCAAAATTCGGGCTCCTATAACCCTATCGAACTATATATCATCGCAAATCTCTCGACGAACGTAATCTATATCTCCTATTTGTTTTTGCAATCAAATCATTGTTTGGCTAGAAATCAGTGAAACGGTTTGGGTCGTTCGTTATAGGGTTGTCGATTCGATGGTGGATCGTCGACCATTCGACGATCGAGAGGTTGCAGCGCATAGAGGGTGACTAGCGGAGTTGATCTATAGGGTTCGTTCTAGCCGTAATCGACAAAGTTTTCCAGAATCGGCAATTGAACGCGCGACGGAGCAGAGCGTTAGGAAGTGGTCATAGGGTTGAGCGTGTGGGCCATAGGGGTGGCTCGACCTAGGGGTTGTGGTGCTGGTGTCTGATCGTGGCAATAGCAAGCGTGGTGGCGGCGGCAAGCGATTTATGGTGACAGTTGGGGTTACGTGCGTGACCATGTTTGATCGGGTTAGAGTTAGAGATGGTAATGATTTTACTATTTTGCCCTCCATTTTAATTTAAACTTAAAATTTTCCAACTTCTAATGCTAATAACCTTTTCATACGAGCTCGGATTTGGACGCAATTTCTTCTTCCATTAGGTTCGTATCGAAATTTTAGACTACATGGAACTATTTTGGTTGAATTTGAAAACTGTTCAATTTTTGGGCTTTATTTGGATTTTAAATCGACTATAATCGAAGATGGGTGATTTAATCCACTCATGCAATATTAAACCTTCTTATGTTAATTGAATTAAGTTTATAATGTGATAAGAAGTTTATTAATTGATGTTTGGTAATTACAATTGTCATTTAAATTTAATTTGAATTTATATTGAATTAAATTGCCATTTAAATTAATAATGAATTTAAATTATTAGTTAAATATCTGATAATGACAACCTGTTAATTGTTGTGATTTATTGGCTGATTTGGATGTTGATTGTGATGGATGTTTAGTTGTTGACATTTTGGATGATTGGATGTTTATATCCCTGTTATCACTATGGGTTGAAATGATACATACCCGAATGATCTTATAGAGTAGGGAAAATCATTATGGTTTGAAATGATACCCGAGTGATTTTGTTGATTTGGAAATTATTGATTTGAGATATCGGTTGAAATGATATATACCCAAAAAATTAAACTATTTTGGGTTGAAATGATACATCCCAATCATTTGACCATAGAGTTGAAAATTATATACAGACACCGCTGGTCGATTTTAAATTATTTTCTAAATATTTTTTAAATTTAATTTAATGATTTTGTTTAAAAAAATTATATTTGAAAATTAATTTATTTTATATATTTTAAAGTTTCAAAATATAAGTTAGTATATGATTTAAAAATTAAATTTAATATTTTAACTTATAATTTTATTTAGTTTTAAAAATGTATTTTAAATGGTTTAAATTTTAATTTAATAAAATATTAATATATTCTTAAGAGATTTTTTAAAATTAAATTTAATATAATATATATTGATTTTTATACAATAACTTTAACAAATAAAATTTAAGAAGTTAAGTAGGGAATAATTTGTAATTAAATCTGATTTAAAGGACTTTGTAAAAAGTTTTTTATAAAGGATTTTATAATGGTTTTATAAAGGAGTTGTATAAAGGGATTTGGAAGCGTTTTAAAGGAATTTGCGTAGAAGTTTATGAAAAGGGGAAGAGTTGTAAACCGTTTTGGAATTTATAAATTGCTTTATAAATGGTTCTAAAGCATAGAAATAGTCTATAAATGGTTTAAGATTTATAAATTATTTTCGAAATTGATTGAAAGAAATCTTCCTCGGCATTTATGAATATATTTATACTTTTGGAATAAGTATATGGATATCTTGATATGAAGGTATAAACTATTTTCTGGATTTATAATTAAAAATATTTTATTAAATGACCACAGTGTGAAATAAGCGTTTGGCTTTTAAAGAGACCGGGGTCGGGTATTGTCATACTCTTTGCCAATTTCGAAACCACTTTAACAACTGTGCACGTGGTGGAGAATCCAGAACAAAGTAGGATGGTTTGGTGAATGTTATTGGTATGAGGTAAGAATGCAGCCCTAAACTTCGGGTTAGCTTGATATGATTAAAACAAGAGCTATATGGAGCCAAGTGAGGTCGCTCCTCCTGTAGGACATGCTTCTTCGATATCGTATCTGTTATTTTGTGATTGATTGGTAGCCATCCTCGATTTGATTATGGAAGTGTTTCTCGAGGTGGGCGGTAGTAGTTGTTATGCGGTACCACCAGTTTAGGAGTGCAAAACGATAGAATCCTACCTTGGGAATTGCCTCGCGTGCCTTGTCATATGCCTTATCGATCCCACTAAGATTTTGGTTTGTGTCGTACCTATGGAGTGCTTTCCGATTGCCCACCAGTTTACGGTGGAGTTTACAGTACTATATAGAATATGATGATTATATAAAATATGTTATGGGGGATATGGGTAATGCCTTAACACTATTTTCAATATTATGCTTTATTAATAGACACTACATATATTATGTATACTACTACATATAGATAGTTTGATGGATCCTTAAGAGATGAAAAAAAATCCCATAACATCTCTTAAGTTATTGTACTCACGTTATACACCGGATAGAAGATGAAAACCCTATAACATCTCTGATGCCATTACACTCATTTTACATATGATATTGATTTGACTTACATGAGAACAATTTAGTTCTGACTTACGTGTTTTGTCTTTTCATTACGCTCGGGTCAGCTTGAGCATTTCAGTGTTGAAGACATTATTTCTAGTGGACGAAGGTGGAGTTTGTTATATTATATTATTCGTATTATTCCGCTGCATCATTATTGGTATGTCGTTGTTTATACTCTGATTGTATTTTAAAAGTGTAATCAAATGTTATTTGTAAAATAGCTTCATAAACTGTTTATTTGATTATTTTATTTTGTCATTCCGCTGCGAGACTTTGTGTTTTGTTTTCCCTTCTTTTCTTGTCTTTTTCTTATTTACCACATTGACCATCCTCCTCTTCGAATGGTTTGAGTTAGACATGTGTGGTTTATTACTGATTTAAACCGTCCTGAAAGGTGGGTCATCATAATTTTATTACGACAAGTCTACCATTTCTATACAATTTACATGATATGCGTAAAACTAGTTATTTACTGTAATGGATGCAGTTAGTTTTGTCTCTGCACTCATTTTATGGAACCTGGTCAGTTGGGATTAAGTACTCATATTCTATTTAGCTAATATTTTAACATGTTCTTATAATCAATGTTGTCACATTGCATAATCAGATCATCTCAAACCATGAATGGGTTAATTGACATAATTTGGTCAACCGACTATGCCAGCTGATAACAATTTTATTTATAAACCTTTAATGAAGTTGGGATAATTGGATCACTGACTTGTTTACATGTTTAATTCTATTTTCTTCACCACTACAGATACATTGACCCAAAAGTTGTGGTTGGTTGCAATAATGGAAGAGCACTTGTAATTACATTTATAGTAGGAGTCATTCTCAAATAATCAGGTGATTTATTTTTTCCTTTATGTTTGACAAAAAACATTTTTACTTGATTACATGTATTTCTGATTACAGTGTGTTGTTAGACTTAAGATATTGTGAGAATATTTGTCAAGCAAATACGGTCATATGCTTACAGAAATTTGATTTGCTTGGATAGGCATGATAAGATTACATCACCTCATTTGCATCATAATCTAAGCCATTGGATTCATATTAATGATGGCTAATAGTGATGTTGATAACTGAATAATGAATAATAGATGATGGAAATTTGGGTGACATCTTTAAAATGAATTATAATATATAAAATTTCCTCCCAGATTGGGAAATATAACATTTTTCCTTATTTCAACATAATCGACGCATATGTGAACTTGCACCTTCCTCAATTATAGATATCAAATTAATTCGAATACATACAACTAGTGATACCGTTTCTTTGCAACATCAGAATGTAATTACTATGAAATATTGGATATATTACTTGTTAAAAGTTGACTAAATTAACTAAGTTTATAAATAATAATAATACTAGTAATAATAATATATTAACTAAGTTTATATAACTAAGTTTATAATAATAAATAAATACATAAATAACTAACTAAGTTAATCATGTTTTATAAAAATTAAACAAGTCTATAATAATAATACTAAATTAATTAAGTTTATAAAATTTAGGTAAATTAAAAAAATTCTATAAAAAATTAATGAAGTTTATAAAAATTGAATAAGTTTATGAAAATTAAATAAGTTTATAAAAATTAACTAAGTTTATTTAAAAATTCAAATAAATTTTATAAAAATTAACAAGTTTATAATAATGATGATGATGATGATGATTAATTAAGTTTATAAAATTAACTAAATTTAATAAAACTTAACTAAGTTTATAACAATAATGTTAGCCGGCACCTTGGCCTAGCTACAAAACGACAGTTGAAGATATTTTCGTTAGCACTAGATAAAATTCTGACCAAGAAGAGCCTGAAGATATACGGGTTTGATGCAGTCGATATGTTTTGGCATTTAGGTACGTTTCGACAAGTATGGTTCAGCACACGTCGCTCGGTCCAGATGGCTCGGTAGGCCTCGTTCGGTCAGTTGAGTCATCATCGCCCGTCATGTACCGCTCGACCAAACGAAGTGGAGTAACATATGGCTCGGTCAAAGGAAGAGATGCCTCGTTCCGTCGAGACGGCTCGGCATTTCTCGTTCGGTCTCGGGGAGTCCTAGTCAGAAGCAGCTCAGTTCGAGAAGACCAGTAAGGGTCGTTTGGCAAGAATGGATCGGCCAGTTCGAGATCGCCCTATATGGGCCGAGTCACCTCGGCTTTGAGCCCGCGAAGGCAGTCCAGCCTATCTTCGTCTATAAATAGAGGGGCAGGAGCGTAGTGAAAAAGGACCTTTTTTCGAGAACACTAGGGAGACTCTTCCATTTTGGATACTCTCCCCTTTTCAATTCAAACTTGTATTCTAGTGATTTATTTACGGATTGTATCTGTATTCAAATGATTGAGAAAGCAATAAAGATTAAACTCAAAGTGGACGTAGGAAGTTACGTCGAATCACTATAAATCTGTTGTTCTTGTTTCTTACAGTGATTATTGCATTCTATTGTGTAATTCCTCAGTTTTAACTTACTCTCTTCATTGATCTCTCTACATAACTTTATTCGAGGGTGTTAATGACCAATTCTGGTGCTAACAAATAATAATAAAATTATAAAACATTAACCAAGTTAACTAGTTATATAAAGTTTATAATAATTTATTATTATTTTATAAAAGTTTAACTAAGCTAACTAAATTTTATGAAAATTAAGAAGCGTATAATAATAATGACGACAATGACGGTTAATTAAGTTTATAAATTAACTAAACTTTATAAAAATTAATTAAGTTTATGATAATAATAAAAAATTATAAAACATCAACCAAGTTAACTAGTTTTATAAAAATTAACTAAATTAATAATAATAATAATAATAAAATTGTAAAATATTAACCAAGTTAACTAAGTTTTATAAACATTAACTAAATTTATAATAACAATAATTTAACTGAGTTTTATAAATATAATAATAATAATAATAAATAAATTAAGTTTTATAAAAATTAATTGAGTCTATAAATAATAATAATATATTAACTAAGTTTATAAAAAAATTAACTAAATTTATAATAATAAATAACCAAGTTAACTATGTTTTATACAAATCTATAATAATAATGACAAATTAACTACGTTTATAAGAATTAACTAAATTTAAAAAAATTATAAAAATTAACTAAGTTTTGCAAAAAATTAAATAAGTTTATAAAAATTAAAGAAGTTTATAAAAATTAACTAAGTATTTTAAAATTTTAGCTAAGTTTTATAAAGTTTAATAAGTTTATAATAATAACGATGATGATGATGATGATTAATAAAGTTTATAAAATTAACTAAATTTTATAAAAATTAACTAATTTTGTAATAATAATAACAAAATTGTAAAATATTAACCAAGTTAACTATGATTTATAAAAATTAACTAAATTTATAATAATAATAATAATAATAAAATTATAAAATATTAACCAAGTTAACTAAGTTTATAAAAATTAACTAAATTTATAATAATAATAATAATATAACTAAGTTAATTAAATTTTATAAATAATAATAATAATAAACTGAATAAGTTTTATGAAAACTAACAAAGTTTATACTAATAATGATAATGATATTAAATTTCATATTTGTGTACAATAGTTTTGGATAGTAAATTTTGCTTTCGCTACTCAGGCATGATCTTCTGCCGATAAAAATTGCGTAATAAAGTTTATTAGCGATCTATTTATCAATGCATACGAATTTATTCTCCTTTGGAACACCTAATTAATTGTTGTACCGCCATACATGTACCATCTAATAGTTACGATGATTGAATCGAAATGGTGTTTATTAATTTGTATGTAATGTTTCATGGTTATATACTACTTCTAATCATAATAACATTAGGATACCCAAGTCATCGTCAGTCAAGTTTGACTAGTTTCATACTCAAATTGATATTGCATATAGCAACACTTCATTTTGTACTTATATTGTAGTCATTGATCGATGATTTTCTTTAATACAGGTAAATAAAGGCTTTGGAGCAAAAATTTAGCCTGGTGTAGCACAATCGAAGAGTTTGAAGTCTTTTTGGCGTAGTAAGCATATAAATTTTTTTGCTTTATGCATTGTCATATAGTACTATCTATATAATTTGATCTATAGATATTATGGAAACTTTGTTTATGGATATTGTGTAAACTTTAATATGTTTATTATACATAATGTATAGAACTATTTAAATTTGTTTATATGATTATTTTTTGAGTTTTATTTGAATATGTTTTATGTATTATCTAATTGAAGCATATCAATGAAGATATTTATATGATAATACAGCATAATTAAAGTGTGCTAGAAAATCAATAAAAACAATATCCAGCTTTCTAAAGCGTTTTATCATAGAAATACCTTCCGCAACATTTTTAAAATGCTATGAAACACTTTCGCAATGTTTTAAAGAACGTTGTCTAACAACATGCTATAATAGGATCAGTATCATTTTTGGAACGATGCAAAAATGTTTCATATTGCAGCATTTTCAAGAACATTGCGATAAAGGTCTTCCACAGCGTTTCCAAAACATTGTAATATGATATTTTTTGTAGCATTTCATAAAATTCTACGATATAACCTGACCCTATTACAGCTTGTTGCTTGACAGCGCTCTTCAAAATGCTGTGACAGTGTTTCACAGTCTTTTTAAAAGGCTACGAAATGTTTCTTCTGTTGTAGTGGAATACGAACGATATTGAAATTTTGACCATTGCCAAATTCCATAAGTTCTAATGTTATATAGTTTTAATAAAGAGAATTAGTATAAATAATTGCTGCTGCTAGATAACGCTTAAATAAAGTAAAATTGTATTTTACAAATCCATGTAAGCGATAAATTTGTCCATAATGTCACACAACCTGCTAAGTTTCGTATGAAGGTTGATATTCGAATTGTTTGATGTTAATCATTAACCGAGTTTACCCCTTAGAGTCACACTACTGAAACATTGAATACTCCTTATACCACATGTTTAATTAATTATAATTTATATAAATTAATTAAATTAATTAATATTCATGAAATGTTAATTATAAAATTTTGTTTAGTTTGTGTTGATCTATATTAAATAGTATGTACATAATAGTTATAAACATATGTATCGATATACGATATCGTTATGCATTTGAACTAGACTTAATTGCATTTTTTATTGGTCGGGTTTGAAACAATTTTGAGGCCCGAAAGGGAATCTAGAGGGGCCGACCGTGTCGAAGAGATGTGGGGTGGAATTTGATTCAAAAAGAGGTGAATTGCTAAGAGAAATAGGAGGATCTAGATTCCTTTTTCACTCCTTAGGATCTTGTTATTTATTCATCATTAAACCCCATTTGAGTCTCCTTATTTTTGCTCCTTCTAAGACCAGTTTAGGCCAATCCCTACTCCAACCCTTCTTTTCATTCGTAACCTCTCCAAATACACAAATTAAATAAAATTCGAAGATTAGTGGTTGCGATTTTCAGTCTAATCGATCCCTCTGAAGGTTTAAATATAAGTTCAAGGAGTTAATGGATTCGGTATTCCAACATGCTACTTTCAGGCCATATAAAGGTAATGATTCAATTTACATTTATATCTATATATCAATATTTAACTATCATGTCATTCTGTTGCTTTTATTTATTTATATAATATCATGAATGCACATACGTTCATGCTGTCAACATAGGATGTATTTATGTATATGTGTATATACATACATACATACTTACATATATACATATATATGTGTGTGTGTGTGTGTGTTTGTTATAATTAAAAAATTTATGTATGTTTAGACAAATATATTATTCGGCCAAAAAAATCTTATTTTTGATTTTAAAAGTAATTAATACTTTAAAATATTAGCGTAAAATTGGCTTTAAAATATATTTATGTATATTAGTATATAAAATGTTTGTATATATAATTTTGTTAATTTGTATACAATTTCTATATATATATATCAAAAACAGATTATATGTATGTTTAAATTACAACCATACATATATAATATATATAGATATTTTACTTTAAATATAAAACTAAACTTTACATAGTACACACACACACATATATATATATGTCATATAATAGATATACAAATGATTAAAAATTATGTATATATGTTCTGTGTATGTTTTAAAAAAATATTGATTATTTTATGATTTCCACATGGAAATCTTTTATTAAAAAAACATATTAAAACCACATGCATTTTAATAGTAATCAAAATAAATTTGTCAAATATATTTCAACTATATATATATATATGTTTATATATACATTTATTTAAGTAATTTTTAAGAAATACACCTATTTATATATGTTTATTTTATATTGATTTTAAAATTAGTATAATATATATAAAATTACATGTATATGTAATTTCAAAAAAATTAAACTTTTTAGTTTGATATATTTATATATATATATATATATATATATTAAATAGACATATTTATTTAGAAAAATAATAAATCATTTGAGCTTGAGTTTGGTAGATAAAATCTAAATCTGAAATTTAAAATTTGAATTTTGAATTTGAATCTAAACTCTAGGTTATTTTTGCTAATATCTAAAGTTATTTTATATTATAATGTGTATATGTATACACATATAAAATGTATACAAACATTTACATTTCACAAGTGTAATTTTATATTATATAAAACTATATACATGCACTCGCGCACACACAGATACATACATACATACATACATACATACACACAACACATGTGTATATGGAGGGGCTAATATTTTCGTTGTAGTGTAAATTCCAGTACTTATACTAGGGAACTTTCAACTGCAATTAAGAATTGTCTTTCGGTAATTAAAAATTGTATTTTTCCAACATTAAAACTTCAAATTGCATCTGAAGAGCATATTCAACCCCCTAGCAATATATTGGAAGATCTATCCACTAGAAGAAATTACAGTAAGCGTAAATTTTTGGCATGCTATATGCCACACACATCGTGGACATCCTTAGAAACGACGACCTACATTTTTATATTTTTGCATGCGATCGCATCATGGTTAATGCCACAGTGACACCATTTCAGAAAGGGTGCTCCCCAATAGCTAGTTCTTTCTTGCGCTTCGTCATCCTAGCGATACAAGTCACTTCTTCATTTACCTGTCTACCACCTTCTTCGGTTGGTATGCAAACAACTAATTCTGTATCAACACGAACTTCTTTACCCAGCCCCATGCTCAATTGCCTCAACATTCATTTGAGTTTCGAGTATAACCCATAATTATGGGAATTTTGTGATAATTTTGTTTAGGTTACAAAATCAATATCATCAACATTGAGATTACAATCAAATTCCAAATTGCCATAAAATTTAACCAAAGTCTCATCACTAATTTCCCAATTATCCATAGCAACTATCAAAAAAATACAAAATTCAACTACGAACATAAAAATGAAAGTCAAATTTAATTATTGACAATTACCTTAGATAATGAAAACAATTCACTAAAATTATACAATTTAGGCAAAAAAAAGTAACATAATTATAAAAGAGAACAGTGGGAAGGATTTTGATTTTGATTTTTGAAGTTTGGTAAAGTAGAAATGATGAGATGGAGGAATGATAGGAGATGTTTTGTGCAGTAGGCAAAATAGACTAAACACCTTTTCAAATAGCTTCCATGCGAATGCAATATAGGCGGCTTTTCAATGAAAAAACAATGCTAGCGCCATTTCAAACGGTGCCTGTAAACCACCCATGTTTGAAATAGCACATATAAGTTTTAACAAAAAAAAATATAGGCTGCAATACAAATGCCACATGTATAATTTTGCTAGCATGGCGTTAAGTTGGTCAAACGTGGCATATTTCTATAATTAGTTTGGAAAGAGGCTCATTTGCGTAATAAGATCTCAAAATAGGGCCAAATCTAAAAAAAATCCTATTTTTAATGGTGTTGGCATTATATTATTAGTATTTGATGGCAAAATTTTGATTTATATTGAGTTTATATTTCTCCTTTAGATATAGTTTATCATCAATCAGTTATAAATTATAATCCATCTTTTAATATGAAGTTAAGTACAAGTATTATATGTTTTCTTACAGTGTTACCTAAATATAAAATTTGAAAATTTAAGCTTTACGGTAATATTAAAGCTTATAATTGTCTAATCATAATATTTGAACTGCTTAGCTCCACTGTAAATGAGTAAAAATATAAGCATGGTTTAGTTTTTTCATTCATCGGTTATATTTATCATGAGATTCTATTATTGCATAAACAATGTTGCTTAAATTATTGAACCCCGTTAGTCTTATTAAGGATATTTTATACATTTTTTCCAATTAGACATTCAAAGTCCTAAGGCAATACAATATAAAGCTGAACCTATTGAAATGCACCTTCACCATCCAGTTAGGAAAATATAAGTATGGTTTAGTTTTTTCATCCATCGGTTATATTTATCATGAAATTCTATTATTGTATAAACAATGTTGCTCAAATTATTGAACCCCGTTAGTCTTATTAAGGAGTTTTTATACATTTTCTCCAATTAGACATTCAAAGTCCTAAGGCAATACAATATAAAGCTGAACCTATTGAAATGCACCTTCACCATCTAGTCAGGCAAGTTCTTAGGATACAATGTAAGCGCATGTGGCATTGAAGTGAATCATGAGAAGATTGAGAGGAATGGGAGTTCCAAAGCAGCCAAAGGGTCTAACAGTCCAAATGGCAGGGTAGCGGCATTAAGCGTATTTATATCCAAAGCAATAAACAAGTCCATCTCGTTCTTCGACCATGTGAAGAAAGGGTGAAAGTTCGAATCGGCCGAGGAATGCAAAACCGCATTTCAAAATCTGGAGGATCATCTGGTCAATACTCCTACATTATCAAAACAGATAAGGACTTGTATATTTATTTAGCGGTAACCGGCAAAGCTATTAGTAGTGCTGTAATGACATGAGAAGATTAAGGGACCCAAAGGCCCATCTACTTCACAATCAAGCGGTTGTCAAGAGCAGAACTATAATGACCCTACCATGATGCCAGTTTAGTAAAGAACATTACAAGTAACGTTAGGGGTGGTCGAATGTGAATATATCTTTCTACTAACACTGATACATCATTTATACCTTTT
Organism: Allium cepa; assembly: GCA_030765085.1. NCBI lineage: Eukaryota > Viridiplantae > Streptophyta > Magnoliopsida > Asparagales > Amaryllidaceae > Allium > Allium cepa. The sequence goes on along the minus strand of CM060929.1, from coordinate 380,870,041 downwards.
TCACTTAATATCTGAACTAAATTTGACATGTACAATATTATTACAAAGTAATAGATATACTGATTTCTCAGAATCAGAACAATATATCATATAAATAACATCATAGATCACAGTGGAATAAATCTCAACTTATACATATATAAATTATTTAGTTTACAAAATGAAATACTAAGCTCGATTGTTATACAAATTTTACAATTCTCTAATCTCAATTGTACATCTTATAAACATACTCACAAATTTCCTAAATGAAGATAAACTAAAATGTCAAAAGTATTTATCTCCTAGCTAGCCCAAACATCCAAAGGTCAACTTATTAGTAATTTGAAAAGTCTTGGCCAGACCCGAGCAAAATAATCCCCAGTCCAGACTATCTTTAAATATCCAATAGGGTGAGAACAGAATACAATACAAGAATGAATAAATAAATATAAGTAAATATAGATGTCTATGAAATAATGAGTCACGAGAATTAATTTAACTTAGAGTTCATCACAAGGCACATGGTTATACATTTAAGTCATGAACACATAGTAGTCACTAAACACTAAATTCATAGAACAAAACATAATATCTCCAAATAAGAAAATATCAATGATTGACTCAGAATAGGGTTATAAGTTTAAGTCAGAAACACAAACTAGTCCCTAAACGAAGAATAACAAAATTAGCTTAACATCCATCACAAGATACAAGAATATATACATTTATTTCACGAACACAAAATAGTTACAATATCCAAATATCCAGAATCTAAGAGATCTTAATCCAAACTGATCGTAATGATCATCCAAAACAATCACAATGATTGTACTCAAAACCATGGCAAACAAATAAATTGGTAGCACTTGAATCGATCTGATACCAAGGTCGTACTCAGACCGGGAACACAAAATCACAGAATGATCTCAAGGATAGTCATAACGATCAAGGTGATCTTAGAAACCATAACTTGATAAAAATATATTTATTTAATATTATTATATTATTATGTTCGAAAAGAAATCCAGGAATAAACTTCTTAAGAATCTTGAAGCCACTTGCTGCACACCAAAAGAGAGTAAACTCTAAAGTGCCAAATACTATCACCTTTAGTAATCACCAGAACTTAACCAATACATCCCATATCATATGGTGAAATCCAACTATTTATTAAAATCTAGTAAATATCACTTATTATGGATACCATCGGAAAACCTAAACTACATTCTCTTAAGGATCTAGCAACCACTTGTCGCACACCTAAATAGAATACAACTCTAAAGTGCAAAATACTTCCTAATAGCAATCACATGAATTTAACCAAGGCATCCCATACTACCCGGTGAAATTTGAGTATTCGCTAATGTGCTAGTAAGTTCCATTCAAACATTTTATTTAATGAGTTATCATACTCGACGAAGGGTTATTCGAAATTATTTAAACCAATCGATGACACTAAGTCGATCATTAGTGCTCCTAAAATTATAGAATTAAGGTTCTCAAAATATTTTTTCTCTTTGATTTTATTGTTTAAAAACACTTGTTATAAATTTACATAAGTTATTTATTGTTAAGATTAAAATAAGTTTTCAATTATTTGATAAAATATTTCATAAACCCGAAGTTTTCTAAGAATTCACTTATATACATAAGTTTGTCTCAAATTTTCATATAGTTGTATTATTCACAAAACTATATTTTAGCCATATTTAATTACTCTCTAAATCCTATTAAAATATAGCAAGTATATTTAGAAATAAACTAAGTTTATACTTTTTAAAACTACAATTCCGAATTCCATGGATCCTAAATTATTTATGTAATAAAACCATAATACTTATATTCAATTCCATAATGACTTTTATGTAATAAATTAGATTTGTGTTTCCAAAGTCATATTTCCAGATCCATTAATATTTTACTAAACATGCTTAATAAATAAAATAACTTGCTAAAAAATCATTTTTAATATTTATTAACTTAATTTAGAAACAATTCTAAGATTTATAAATTAAATATAATTCTCTTTCGTAAAATTACTTGTATACCAAGCTTGTCTATTTACTTCGTTTAACTCAAATTTTTTATTCATAAACATGCAGTTTCAACCATCTAAATCTCATAATTTTAAAAACTTAAAACATGAAAGTTATAGGAAAAAGTCTCAGGTTTCAAATAAGAAAAAGATCTTTTAAATTTAATTTACGGTTTAAAAGTTATGACAAAAATAATTTTCAGATTTAAATTAATTATCGCAGTTGATTATTCTCAAGCCCGCAAAAAAAAAATGATTTCAACTATTTAAAACTCAAAATTTAGCAAAACATAAAATATCAAAATCGAGATAAAGGTACAAGCTTTCCAAAACTTTAAAAATTATCAAATTTTGATCGATGTTGAAAAAGATATGACCAAAACAATTATGTGTTTCAAAGTTCAAATTAAAAACGCGGTATAGAGAGGTAAATTGCTCTTCAAACACATATTTCGGTTAGCAAAATGTAGATTTACAAAGAATAATAAACATAAAATTTGTTCCTTATAAATATACCTTTCAACTGAAATAAAACTCACTCAATTTTGATCTACCATTCAAAATTATGTTGATCTTAATATCAGGTTTCAACGAAGAAAATTGCACAGAGCAGAGCTGTGTACATTAATTTTAAACTCAATTTTGACCCCCTTAAACCGTAGAATTTCATTAAGTAATTAAAAGAGAACTTATAGCTAATAGAAAGTTCTTTCAACTTCAAAAAGATTGAGTTATTTTAGATAATTTTGCTCTAAGACATCATTGTTTTACTACTGCGATTTTCACAAACAATTTTCAGCAAACAACACCAAACAATCATTCAAATTCACAATCTTTCATCACACGACAATTATAAGTAAACTAGAAATTTAAAGATAGATGTGTGAGGGTTAACTCACACTTTTAACTTGAATTGATCATAGAAACCCAAATTCCCCTATGCTAGCCTCTTCCATCAACTAGACCTGGGTTTAGTTTCAGAATTTTGCAAAACACAAATACTAACGAAGATGAGACTGAAATTAAAATTCTAATAAATGAACTATAGTATAGAAGAGGGTTACCTTACTTGATTTCTACAAGTGTTAGACCAAAGCTCTTTGATTTGGTCTTGGATTTGGGGATTTTAGCTCTAGGATTCATGAGAAAGAATTTTTTTTCCTTATTTTGTTTGTCGTTTCTTTTTTCTTTTACTGATAAAGGAGTGAACGTACAAAATAAGAGAAGGAGGATTTATGTTGTTGACTAAGTGGACTAGGGTTAAGAACCAAACTCAATAAAAAAAAGAAGTGTTACTAATTTGATTCCTAGGAAAATGTTACTAAATATTTCTCTATTCTCTTATTATAAACACTATTTTTACCTTAAACCAGTGTTTTATTTGAAATATTTTGATCTCTTAAAATTTACCAAAACCCATTCACAAGATAAAAATTCTCATTTATAACATATAGAAATGTTTTGTATAATTAAATGTAACTTTTTAAAATGAAGGCCATTCTCTTTATTTTCAATACAATTATAAATTCTAAATTGAAATTTCCCATTTTAACAATAAAGTCTCAATATTAACACTTAATTAAATTTACAACATTCTTTAAAATAATTCTTATATTATCAAATATAAGAATTAAATTTCACAAATTATAATTACAAATTAATTATACTTAATTAATTCTAATTAATTAGGTAATTAACAACAAGGTTGTTGCAAGAACAAAACCACTTGTCATTGAAAAGCTAACTTACAACCTACTCCTTACAGAAAGGAAACTATGATCCTATTTCTATGCACATCACATCAATGTCCTCATAAATAAACCCCTCAGCGGATACTGCAGAAGCCAGAGACATCAGGCCACTAATTAAAATGGGCAATGGAGCTTAGTCAATATGGCATCACATATTGTCCTATAAAGGCAATCAATGGCTGGGCACTGGCAGATTTCAGCATGGAATGCACCTTAACAGCTGAACCTTCGTTAAAGAAGGAGACAAACGCCTGCAGTTCTTGCAACTGTATGTAGATGGGGTATCAAATGAATATGGGGTAGGAATTAGGTATGTACTGATTACTCCAAATGGGCATAAACTACATGGAGCAATGTAGCTCGGTTTCAAAGCAACCAACAATATGGTAGAATATGAGGCTCTCTTCACAGGCCCAAGCATGGCCTAGGTAATGAAGGTAGCCCACATTAAAATTCACAAGGATGATCAATTAATTGTGAACCAAGTGCAGGGCAATTATTGAGCGAAGGAACCGAACATAGCCAAATATGTGGACCTATCTAGGAAGTTGCTAGTGAAATTCGAACAATCTGGGATAGAGCAAGTTCCACGTGAAAACAATACATTCGCTGACTCATTAGAAAAAATTGCAAGTATTAAAGTGGCTAATGAAATGAAGGCAGTACCAATTAGGCATCTAGCGAAACCAAGTATAATAGAATCAAATCAGATACTAGTCCTGATTCATGCTCAACGTGCCACCGTTCAAGGAATCGAGGGTCAGGAGATAGTAGAAAGTCAAGAATAACCCTCGGATGAACCTTCGCTCCAGCGAACCGAGGAAAATAATTGGGTGACTCCCACAAAGAAATTCCAACTAAATGGTATCTTACTCCCCATATAGGAATGAAGCCCAAAAATAAGATACCAAGCCTCTTACAACTCCTTTGATGGCATAATATACAAGAGAGGGTTTTCAACCCCTTATATTAGGTATGTTTCAAAAGAAAAGGGGGTACGGGTCATGAGAAAAGTACATGAGGGCCAATATGGAGATCACTTAAGGGGAAACAAGATAGCATAGAAAGTAAGGCATGGTTACTATTGGCCTACAATGCTTAAAGATGCAAAGGAATTTATGAGGAAGTGTGATAGATGTCAATGATTTGCTAGTATCCCCAAATGACCATCATATGAGCTCATCCCACTTGCAAGCCCATAGTTGTTCGATATTTAGGGCATAGATCTGATAGGGTTGCTTCTAATGTCAAAGGGAGGTGCTAAATATGCCATAGTGGCGATAAATTACTTCACCAAGTGAGTAAAGGCAGAACCCCTGACCAAAATCACTGCGAAGAAAATAGTCACTTTCATGGTAAGGAACATATTCACTAGATACAAGATCCCCCATATGATCATTTCTTACTATGGCATACAATTTGAAATCAAAGAGTTTACAGAACTTGTGAGAAGAATGGTATAATAAAAAAATTCTCTTCAATCGCTTGCCTATAAGCAAATGGGCAAGTAGAACTGCGAATAAAACCCTCAAGAAGCTACTTAGGAAAAGGCAGCATAAATCTAAAAGGAAGTGGGTAAAAGAGTGTCGCTAGTATTGTGGGCCTAACGAACTTCAACCAGATCTTGCACAGGCCGTACTCCTTTCTCGCTAATCTACAGAAATGAGGCCATTCTTCCTATCATAGTAGAGATCCCATTACTTAAAAGAATATCGTACATAGCAGAAAGGAATGGGAAGTTGAAAGAAACTTCCTTGGACCTCATCCAAGAAAGAAGGGATTAAGCAGCAGTAGTATCGGGTGCATATCGGCAAAGAATAGCAAAAAAATTATAACATTGGGCTCAAAGAGAGAACTGCTGTAAAAGGGGCTTAGTACTGCAAAGAGTATTGGCCAACATTAGGTGACTCATTAAAGAAAAATGGGTTTTGAAGTTATTTAATAAAAGAGTTTAATTTGTGAAAGCAATGTTTTATAAAAGTAATAAGATTGAAATATAATGCTATTTGAGAAAAGAGGTGATTTTTAAACAAGAATTGAAATTTATTTATATTTACATTAAAAAGAATTTAGTTTTAAAAGTAAAAGAAATTTATTTATTTAAAATTTATTTATTTATTTTGATTAAGCCCAAGCCCATTTTTCTTAACCCAATTCCACTCTCTAGAATATTATTTTCTCCTCCGTTTACTAATATATTCGTGCATGCTTCGTTTACCAGGGGACTTTTATTTTTTCCTAACTCGGCTCGGAATATTCACTAGCCTGAAAATTCATGGCAAAATGAATTGGAGATGCCCTGGGTAACAAGAGATGATAATACCAATATACATAATAAAATAAGCAAGGTTGATCTCATCCATGCTTTCCTCTCTAGAGTCTGATTTTGCATTTGGTCTTCACATATTCTGATAAATAGAGATATAAGGTGAAATCTTGCATTTTAAAAGTAGAAAATATTATATTCCTGTTGCTAACTACTAGAGCATGTGATTGGTTCATGATTAGGTATGCACTTTCACAACCATTAAATTATAGTCATCCTGGCTGTTTATTAAGCATCTAGATTCCATGCTTCAACAGTTATTGTTATTTGTTGTATTCATGATTTATTGCCTAAACATACTGTATGTGTGTATATCACGGTGGATGTATGTACTGTGTACATTTGTGTGTCAATTAGTGCTGGGCTGCTGAGTTGTGTTGCGTGCATAGCATAAGTGTGTAGTGTAGTGTATTTTTCATGTACAGTGTGTGCGTGCATTGAGTGCAAAATCTAAATGCATGATGTGTGTAACATCCTACCTGGAAATGGACCTAATTTCGACCCAATAAAAGCTCATCGAATCTTAGGCCTATCTCAAGACGAGTTGTTAGGTTGATAAAATCAAAACAATCCATGGTACAAAGAGCTATCAATCTTTACTTTTAGAATCTCACAGCGGAATGAATAAAATATAATATCACAAACAAGTACTCATTTTATAAAGAAAACTATTTCATAAACATAACATGTTAAATATTACAACATGTTTACATAAAGTCTCCATAGTAGAATTTCTCAAAATAACATAGCTATCTGAACCGGGTACAACAAAACACTTAAAAGCATATACATATACATACATTGTAACGTCTCGCATTTTTGGACAGTTTAAAATCAACGATAAACCACACACGTCGGACTCAAATCATACAAAAGAGCGGATTGTTATTGGGGTGAATAAGAAAAGCAGAGAAAGAAAAAAAAAACACAAAACAGAATCTCGCAATGGAATGACAAAATATAATAATCAAATAATAGTTCATAAAGCTCTTTACAAAACATTGATTATACTTATACAACATAAAATCAGAGTTATACATACCAGAGAATCATAGAGAATAATGCAGAGGAAAAAGGTGATGCAGTGGAACAAATATAGTAAATAATAGATATAGTAAATAATAGTAGCATAAATCTTCGTCTTCCTTCTTCAGAAACAAGGTCTTCAAATCCTAAAATGCTCAGGCTGACCTGAGCGAATTGAAAAGACAAAACACTCAAGTCAGAACTAAAAGATCTTATATAAATTAAATCAATGATAAATATGCGTGTGACGGCGTCAGAGATGTTTATGGGGTTTGACATCTCCTATCCAGTGTCTAACGTGAGTGCAGTAACTTAAGAGATGTTAGGGATTCACATCACCTAAGTATCCGTTAAACTATCTACTATGTAGTACAATACGCTAATATAATATGTCTATAGTAAAGTAAAGGTATTAAAGTTGCGTTATGGCTTTACATTTTCCCCCTTAACACATTTTATATATTCCCATAGTCTATACAGTACCGTAATCTCCCCCGTACTGGACGTCGTCAAAGGGAACTCCATAGGTATGGTACAAAACAAACTCATAGAATACGCGCTAGGGTAGGTGACACGGCGCAACTAGGCAATGACATGGTAGATATACCAATTACGCATCCGGACTGTTGGTTACGCATAGCCGCAACTGCCGTCCAACTCAAAAACATACTCCCGAGTAAAAAACGAAGGGTGGCCACCAAATAAATCAAAAGTCAGAATATACTATAGATGGAATGTGTTCGATCGGAGGGGCTACCTCACTTGGCCCGGAATCGCTCCTGTTTTAGCCACCTTATGCTAACTCACGGGAGTTAGGTCCACTTAAATATACCTTTAGGATTGTCGTCACCATCCTACTTCATTCTGAAATCTGCACCGCGTGCACTGTTGTCAAAGTGGTTTTCGGTATTGGCAGAGAGTATGACAATATCTGATCCCAGTCTCTTTAACAACCAATCGCTTATTACACACCGGATGGTTCTTTTATATTTCCAAAATCATTTCATAATTGGTATCAAAATATCATATTCAATTCAAACCATATCACTTTCGAAATCATTACTTACTTTTAAAATCATATTCGCCTTTGAAATCATAGTTCGATAATTATATTTCCTTTCAAAATCAAATTCACAATTTATATCAAAATATCGTGTTCTAAAAAAAACTATACCATTTTCACATCATAATTCTTTCAAGAATCATATTTCCAAAACAGGTTAAGTTCTTGCTTCAAAATCATCATTTCGATTTATTATAACATTCAAAATTCCAAATTAGGTTATAACGTCATTTAATCTTGTTTTCTTTTTAAACCAATTGAAATGAATATAAATTCTTCCACGTACTTAGTTTGAAAATTTAGAAATTAGTTTAAATAGTTCTAAATAGTTAAAATGCTCTAAACTGTTTAATTATAGATAAATACTTTAAAATTAATTTATGATAGTTAAATAGATTTAAATTAGATTAATTATAATTAAAATAACTTAAATAGATTAATTAGATTTAAAATAAATTAAAAGGGTTTAATTAGTTTTAAAATAAAATAAATTAGTTCAAAATAGATTAAAAATAATTTATATAGTTAATATTGGTTAAATAGTTTAATAAATTTGAAAATCTTATTATTTAGAATTTTTTAAAATAATATATTTTTAAAACATTTTATATAAAAATATGAGTTTGAAATTAATATCAAATTAAACTATTCACTTCATTTCAACATATTTGGACCATTTCAAATTTCTAAATCGACAAACCAAATTTCAATAAACCATCGAATTCCATATCGTTTCAATCCATGTTTGAAATATCAATACGGATTACTCCAATTTCAAAATATTTCAAAGTTATTTTCAAATAAATTCAAAAACTCAATTTCGATAGAATTTCATTTATACATAAAAGTTTAACTTTAATCTTCTGATTTAATTTCCTAAAGAAATTCCTTTTTAAAATACTTCGCATTTCAACATAAAACTTGATTTTTCTATAAAACTTCAATTTATGTAAATCAAATTTTATTTCAAAACATCAATTGATTAAATCCAAAATTTAAGGATTTCAAAATCATTTAATTTAACCAATCCGGTGTCCGTATATACTTTTTTACCCTAGGGTCAAGTGATACAGATATTTATCATTTCAATCAGCAATTTAAACATTTTACGATTGTATATCATTTCAAACCACAATCTCAAAATAAATAAAAACACATAATGAACTTGCAGTTTATAACGATATAAAATACAGCATCCATTCAACCAACATCAATAATCAACATCCATCACAATCATCATCCAAATCAATTAATAAATATCAATATAGAACTGATAATCGATAACAGGTATTTGCTTGCAGTTTATATAATAAATTAAATAACAATTTAATTCAAATAAATTCAAATTAACTAAGATGATGATTAAAATATACCAAACAGTCATAATAAATTTCTAATCACATTATAAATTAAATTTAATGAACATACGAAATTTTAGAAGTTGTGAGTGGGTTAAAACACTTACCTCTGAATTTAAATTCAAAATAAACCCAAAATTTGAACAGTCTTAGAATTCGTCTATGCCAGCGTCATAAAATCCAAAATTTTGATACGATCCCAGTGAAGCGAACTGCGCGTGAATGAGACCTCATATGTGGAAGTTATTCGAGTTAGAATGATTGAATCAGAAATTTAAATTAAAAAAAAAAGAAAGCCACCAACCATACGAAGACACATCTTCTCCTTCTACAGCAAGCCCTAGCACGCTAATCTCATGAGCAGTTTCTCGTTCGGCCTTCAAATACTCATGCCGCCCCATCACTGGCCGAGACGCCGATCAACCTGGCAAGCCGTCGTCCACTCGAGAACCTTTCCCCGTGCTCCTCGACGAACGCCAGCGCCCAAATCAATGCACGAGACCCGCAGCCATCGCATAACAATCAAACCCTAGATGAATTTTAACTGACAATCCAGCCATCAACTTGATGCACAAACCACTCTGATGAGTCACGCTCGGTCTCCACTACGCCGTGGTATCATCGATTCGACGATCCATTGAAGTCCATCATGAGGAAACCAACGGTCGAAAATGATCTAGCTAATTCTGGCCATACAGCAGCCCAGATCAAGAAACGAATCACATAATTGAATTGCGCTCTTCGAGAGCTTCAAATTGATATAACATTTGATAGGTATTGAGGAGTTTGAATTCTTTTGATTTGGAAGTTGATTTGAAATTGAACTGGAATTTGTTTGTCTGCCATTGGGATGAGGAGTTGAGACGGAAATGTACATACATGCAAATGAATATGAGAAGTAGCTAGGGTTTATAACGAACTATTTATAGGCAAGGCTGAAACGGAAAGAATGGACCAGATTGATTGATATATGACCCGAAAAGCCCGTTTTGACTCCGAGACGCAATTGGATCAACCCATATATCAAAATAGATGTTTTAAATATTTTAAACTCAATTGAACAAGTTTCAAGTCCTAAATCCATCGTACGAATAAGTTATGATAAAATCAGCTTATTTCAAATTGATTTCAATTAAATTGATTTCTAGGCGTTTCGAGCCAGTACGATCAAAGGGCAAGTTCGATCGTTACAAAACTTGAAATCCTATAATAATTCACTGTTACTGATCCAATGGAACTGGTTTCGTCGAAATCCGAGTCAGTGGCCGAAATGGCTATTTTCACGTTAATTAAATAAATTAATAATTAAATTAATTAGATCATATTTTCAATTTAAAATTATATAATTAACAAATTTTACAATTTTTTATTTCTCAAACAATTACCATACTTTAAACAAATTTAGATGTCCATTAAAAGTTGATTAGCTCATAATTTCAGCATTTAATTTTGATTTTAGTAAATTCATTAATTATCAATTAAAATTTCAATAAATCCATTTATTTTATTTTAAATCTTGTTATTCAATCAATTGTCATCTCATGGGTACAATCAACATTGGTTTATATCTTGGTATGTTAGTATTCTTCAATTTTGTCTTAATTTCAAGTAACGTAATATTTGATTTCATTTTAATCATAATTGATTTCCAATTTAATTTAATGGACTACATAAATAGGTAACTAATAATAATTGTCGCTATTCACTTTTAATTTCATTATAAGTTTATTACTTACAATATATGTTACCATTAGTTTCATAACACAATTCTCGTTCAATTACTATTAATCAATGTATTATTTTCTTGGTTAATTCAATATTTACTTTTATTTTTTTATATTAAATTTATAACCAAGCATCGCATTTAAATTACAATGAATTGGAATTTCATTCACATTTGTTAATAATCAAGTTACATTAACATTGTTACACTTTATTTTAGTGTTCATTTCATTATCGAATTACTGATTTTTATTTCTTTCAATATTAAATTACCAAAATCTTATTAAATTAACAAATATAATTATCGAAAATTACGGGTCGTTACTCTCCCCCACTCAAAACTTTTCGTCCTCGAAAAGGAAAAAGGAAGGAAAGAAGGAATTAAGAAATTCATATATCTTATTTAAAGCATTAATTTATAAACAATTAATTTACACAATTAAATAATTTAAATAAAATATATTAATTTATAACAATTAAATCCTTTCATACTCAAATTAACAAAAGTTTGGAAAATATTTCATAAAATATTCTAAGTCCAAAATTTACGAAAAATTTCGGTCGAGTCTCCTTCATACGGAGAGGCTCGGGAGAAAATATAATATCAAATATAACAATATATATCACAATATCTCAAAATAATATATATCCTAACAACGGGAAAATATATGTAATACTGCTAGAAAACTGTAATCCGGGAACGTACCTATTTGTTGGGTAAACAACACTTAATTATGAAACCAAAAGCAGTATCCATTGCTTCCATAACCTGTATTTCACTTGTATACTTCAAAGGGTTAATAATTATATAAAATGAAATATTAGAAGTTGTTTCAACCCGTAACAAACAAATCAATATAAAAAAACAATCACTTGCAACCATAGCATACAATTATCATATGAAATCAATACAAATCAATTATCCATCCATATCAATCAAAACAAATAGTTTGTTCGGGTTAAGACAATTTAATCACATAGAATGACAAATAACTACTAACTATACCATTTACTCAACAGTCTTAGATAAAACTCCATAGATTATTCATACATCCTAAGCAACTTGAGGTATCTTTTCCCAGACAACCCACAAGCCAAAGCAAACAATAATTTACAACGTATTTGAGTTATTCTTATTAAATTCCTTTCACAACATTCACTGTTTATATTTTTTTCTTTTTCATTCATACAAGGATTATTTCTTTAACTTCATTTATCTCTTACAAAATTTTATTCCCACTTATTCATTCAGTGTTTATTTCAATTATTACATACAAAATTTCATTTTCATTTATTCATGTTACGTCAATTTCTTTTTATTACATTATATTCATTCATTCATCACTTAATTTCATTTATTTACATTCATTTATCTATAGTACTCATGTTCAATTCAATTACTCAGCATATATATATATATATATATATATATATATATATATTCATTAACTTAAGTTTATAATCATCTACTTACAATATCCATCTTTTCTACTTATTTTATTTATAAGTAGCTTCAATCATTTACTTAAGTTTATAATTATTCATTTATAATACTCACTTTTCTATTACATTTAATTAGTAGCATTTAAATTATAACTTAAGTTTATAACAACTATGATATCAAGGTTCTTATTTATAAAAGAATTTCATTTAACAACTTTATTGCTTTAAATTTTACTTGTAAAAATTTCCATTACAATTCTTTTAATATTCTAACTTTTTATAATTGGTAAGTTATATATATGTATTTATGAATGCAATCGAAAGTTACACAAGTTTATCTTATTTTATTTCAATAAATAAATGTTCAATAATTACCATTTCTTATCATCCTATCCATTTCATCTACAGTATCAAATTTCAAATTTCTTGTATATTTCATTTATAACATAGCATTTAATTTTCTTATTTTCTTCGAAGTTTCAATTATTAAATAGTTAAAATTTTATTCCATTACAATAATTAAAATCTCTAGTTTATAGAAATTTAAGAACTAAATGTCGAGTTCCATTTCAAATCATTTAAAAAATTAGATATATGTATATACTTACAACCTACATATCCAATTGTTTTTAAAACTATTTGAAATTTATATTTGTATATCTAAATAAGTCTGCAGTAAACTACTACAATGGCCTTCCCACTTTGAAACTCAAAAATAAATGTCGATGATGCATGCACTCATCGTCGAAATTATTTTCCAGCGACGGAGAGGTGAGTACAAAACTTATTTTTTTCCAAAATTTCTTTGAAACAATTCTTTCAAATTATATTGAAATACTTATCAGAAAATACTTCTAAATAATATTGTTATTAAATTCCAAAATCATTCGAAAGAAATTTTCAAAACCCCATAACTTAAATTCTAAATTTCAAAATTTCATTTATTTTATTTTAAAATCTTATTTCCAAATGTTATTTCCAATCAATATTTATAAATTTCACTACCTATCAATCAAATATATTACATCCAAATATATCGTTTAAAATTTATTAATTTACATATAAAAATATACAATATATTTACCTATATTTCAAAACAAATATTGTGTCAGTCTGTCCTATTAAGCATTTAGAAATCCTTATCGATGTCATAGCGTTCTATTCACCGACCAGAATTTATAAATACAAAACAGATCAAATTAACATAATATAAAAACCTTTTTATAACACTAACAAATACGCTCTCTCATATATATACTCTCAGGGACTCGTCATAGGGTATCACTACCCTATTAATAAAGAGTCAGACCCTTCAAAACTAAGGTTTATCGCTAAACCAAAGCTCTGATACCAATTATAACATCCCGCCTTTTTGGACAGTTTAATATCGACAATAAACCATACACGTCGGACTCAAACCATACAAAAGAGTGGATTATTATTGGCGTGAATAAGAAAATCAGAGAAAAAAAACACAAAAAAGAATCTCGCAGCGAAACGACAAAATATAATAATCAAAAAATAGTTCATGAAGCTGTTTACAAAATATTTGATTATACTTATATAACACAAAATCAGAGTTACACATACTAGAGAATCATAGATAATAATGCAGCGGAACAAGGTGATGCAGTAGAACAAATATAGTAAATAATAGATATAGTAAATAATAGTAGCACAAATCTTCGTCTTCGTCCTCCACAAATAAGGTCCTCAAATTCTAAAATGCTCAGGCTGACCCGAGCAAATTGAAAAGACAAAACACTCGAGTCAGAACTAAAACATATTATGTAAGTTAAATCAACAGTGAATATGCATGTGACGACGTCAGAGATGTTTATGGGGTTTGACATCTCCTATCTAGTGTCTAACGTGAGTGCAGTAACTTAAGAGATGCTCGAGATTCATATCTTCTAAGGATCCTTTAAACTATCTAGTATGTAGTACAATACGCTATTATAGTATGTCTACAGTAAAGTAAATGTATTAAAGCAGCGTTAAGGCTTTCCATTTTCCTCCTTAAAACATTTTATATATTCCCATAGTCTATACAGTACCGGTATCTTCCCCGTACTGGACGTCATCAGAGGGCACTCCATAGGTATGGTATAAAACAAACTCGTAGAAGGCGCGCTAGGGTAGGTGACACGGCACAACTAGCCAATGCCAGGGTAGATATACCAATTACGCATTCGGACTATTGGTAACGCATAGCCGCAACTATCGCCCAACTCGAAACACACTCTCGAGTAAAAATCGAAGGCTTGCCACCAAATAAATCAAAAGTTAGAATATAGTATCGATGGAATGTGTCCGATCGGAGGGGCTGCCTCACTTGGCCTGGAATCGCTCATGTTTTAGCCACCTTATGCTAAATCACGAGAGTTAGGTCCACGTAAATATACCTTTATGATTGTTTCCACTATCCTACTTCATTCTATAATCTCCACCGCGTACACTGTTGTAAAAGTGGTTTTCGGTATTGGTACAGTGTATGACAATATCTGATCCCAAACTCTTTAACAACCAATCGCTTATTACACATTGGATAGTTCTTTTATATTTCCAAAATCATTTCATAATTGATATCAAAATATCATATTCAATTCAAACCATATCACTTTCGAAATCATTACTTACTTTCGAAATCATATTCGCCTTTGAAATCATAATTCGATAATTATATTTCCTTTCAAAGTCAAATTCACAATTTATATCAAAATATCATGTTCTAAAAAAAACTATACCATTTTCATATCATATTTCTTCCAAAAATCATATTTTCAAAACAGGTTAAGTTCTTGCTTCAAAATCATCATTTCGATTATTATAACATTCAAAATTCCAACTTAGGTTGTAACGTCATTTAACCTTATTCACTTTTTAAACCAATTGAAATGAATATAAATTCTTCCACGTACTTAGTTTGGAAATTTGTAAATTAGTTTAAGTAGTTCTAAATAGTTAAAATGCTCTAAACAAATTAATTATAGGTAAATACTTTTAAATTGATTTATGATAGTTAAATAGATTTAAATTAGATTAAATATAATTAAAATAGATTAAATAACTTAAAATAGATTAATTAGATTTAAAATAAATTAAAAGTGTTTAATTAGTTTTAAAATAAATTAAATTGGTTCAAAATATATTAAAAATAATTTATATAGTTAATATTGGTTAAATAGTTTAATAAATTTGAAAATCTTAATATTTAGAAAATTTTAAAATAATATATTTTTAAAATAGTTTATATTAAAATATGAGTTTGAAATTAATATCAAATTAAACTATTCACTTCATTTCAACATATTTGGATAATTTTAAATTTCCAAATCGACAATCAAATTTTAATAAACTATCGAATTCCATATCGTTTCAATCCATGTTTGAAATATCAATACGGATTACTCCAATTTCAAAATATTTGAAAGTTATTTTCAAACAAATTCAATAACTCAGTTTCGATAGAATTTCATTTATACATAAAACTTTAGATTTAAACTTCTGATTTAATTTCTTAAAGAAATTCCTTTTAAAACTAATTCACATTTCAACACAAAACTTGATTTCTCTATAATACTTCAATTTATATAAATCAAATTTTATTTCAAAACATCAATTAAATAAATTCAAAAATTTAAGGATTTCAAAATCATTTAATTTAACCAATCCGGTGTCCATATATAATTTTCTACCATAGGGTCAAGTGATACGGATATTTATCATTTCAATCCACAATTTAAACATTTTACGGTTGTATATCATTTCAAACCGCAATCCCGAAATAAATAAAAATCTATAATGAACTTGCAGTTTATAATGGTATAAAATACAGCATCCATTCAACCAATATCAACAATCAACATCCATCACGATCATCATCCAAATCAATCAACAAATATCAATATAGAACCGATAATCGATAACATGTATTTACTTGTAGTTTATATAATAAATTAAAAAATGATTTAATTCAAATAAATTCAAATTAACTGAGATGATGATTAAAATATACCAAACAGACATAAATAAATTTCTAATCACATCATAAATTAAATTTAACAAACAAAAGAAATTTTTGAAGTTGTGAGTGGATTAAAACACTCATCTTTGAATTTAAATCGAAATTAAATTCAAAATAAGCCTTTCGTCCAAACCAGCGTCATATTGTCTAAAATTTTGATACGATCTCAGCAGAGCGAACCGTGCGTGAATCAGACCTCGTATGTGGAAGTTATTCGAGTTAGAATGATTGAATTAGAAATTTAAATAAATAAATAAAAAAAGAAAGCCACCAACCATACGAAGACACGTCATCTCCTTTTATGGCAAGCCCTAGCATGCTAATCTCACGAACAGTTTCTCGTTCGACCTTCAAAAACTCGCTCCTCCCCATCGCTGGCCGAGACGTCGATCATCCTGGCAAGTCGTCTTCCACTCGAGAACCTTCTCCCGTGCTCCTCAACGAACGCCAACGCCCAAGTCGATGCACGAGACCCGCAGCCGTCGCATAACAATCAAACCCTAGATGAATTTTTAATTGACAATCCAGCCATCAAGTCGATGCACAAATCACTTCGATGAGTCACGCTTGGTCTCCTCTACGCCGTGGTATCGTCGATTTGGCAATTCACTGAAGTCCATCACGATGAAACGAACGGTCGAAAATGATCTAGCCAATTCCGGCCACACAACAACCCAGATCAAGAAATGAATCACATAATTGACTCGCGCTCTTCAAGAGCTTCGAATCGATATAAAATTTGACAGGTATTTAGAAGTTTGAATTTTTTTTGATTTGGAATCTGTTTTGTAATCGAACTGGAGTTTGTTTGTCTGCCATTAGGATGAAGATTTGAGAAGGTAATATACATACAGACAAATGAATATGAGAAGTGTCTAGGGTTTATAACGAATTATATATAGGCAAGGATAAAACAGAATGAATGGACCAGATTGATTGAACGATACACAACCCGAAAAGCCCGTTTCGACTACGGACGCAATTGGATCAACCCATATATCAAAATAGATGTTTTCAAATATTTGAACAGGTTTCAATTCTTAATTTCATCGTAGGAAGAAGTTATGATAAAATCAGCTTATTTGAAATTGATTTCAATTGATTTCAAATAAATTGATTTCTAGACATTTCGAGCCCATATGATCAAACAGCAAGTCTAATCGTTACGAAACTTGAAATCCTATAATAATTCACTGTTACGGATCCGATGAAACTGGTTTCGTTGAAATCCGAGTCAGTGGCCAAAATGGCTATTTTCACGTTAATTAAATAAATTAATAATTAAATTAATTAAATCATATTTTCAATTTCAAATTCTATAATTAACAAATTTTATCATTTTTGATTTATTAAACAATTACCATACTTTAAACAAATTTAGATGTCCACTAAAAGTTGATTAATCCATCAATTTCAGTATTTAATTTTGATTTCAGTAAATTCATTAATTATCAATTGAAATTTCAATAAATCCATTTATTTGATTTTAAATCTTATTATTCAATCAATTGTCATCTCATGGGTACAATCAGCATTGGTTTATATCTTAGTTTGTTGGTATTCTCTAATTTTTTATTAATTTCAAGTAACGTAATATTTAATTTCATTTTAGTCACAACTGATTTCCAATTTAATTTAATGGACTACATAAATTAGCAACTTTTAATAATTGTCACTAGTCACTTTTAATTTCATTTATAAGTTTATTACTTACAACATATATTACCATTAGTTTCATAACACAAATTTCATTCAACCACTATTAATCAATGTATTATTTCCTTAGTTAATTCAATATTTACTTTTATTTTCTTATATTAAATTTATAACCAAGCATTGCATTTAAATTACAATGAATTGGAATTTCATACACATTGTTAATAATCAACTTACATTAACCTTGTTACACTTTATTTTAGTGTTCCTTTTATTATTAAATTATAGATTTTTTTCTTTCAATATTAAATTACTAAAATCTTATTAAATTAACAAATTTAATTATCAAAAATTACGGGTCGTTACATACATATATAACCGCTTCAAGTCTTCATCTCCACTTTTGCCTCCTAAAATCAGCAATGCCTCCACTAACCTGTGTGTTGTAATAAGGAGTGAGTCAGAACAACAAATGTCTGGTGAAATAGAAATATCAAGCTTTACCATAATTGTGCATGGGCAATATTGTTTTAAATAAGAAATATATCTTACGTATTTAAGAATATACCAAATGAAACCTTCACCCTAAATGATAGTGCTACAAATACAAATAGCATTAATTGTAAGTCCAAAAGCCTTTCTAGTCCAATTCCAAAATTCTAGCGCAATTAATGTCAATGATGCAAGAGAAAGCATCCAAACCAATAAATACCCTTTATTGGTGATTAGGCAGATGCTAGCCATTTAAAACTGGTAAAATAAGTAGGTCACCATCCTTTAATACTTAACCCATTTCCAAATTCTAACGTAAATATAGTTAACGATGCAAGAAAGAACCTCCAAACCACTTAATACCTCTTCAAGGGACTTAGGCAGACTCTGATCATTTAAGACCTATAAAATAGGCAGGTCCCTATCATTTAAGACCTAACCCAAGGTGGGTCCCTACATGGTTCTCACTAGCTGACGTCATAAGAAATCCCATCAGGTCTTTTAATACTTGTCCTAAAAAGTGTCGAGCCCTACCATAATCACTTAGTACCTCAAACCAGAAGCGGATTACTCTGAAGGATTTCACCTACCATATCCAAAACATAATATATGAACTATAACCCACTCGTGATATCTCATATTAGTCCGACAATTCGTAGGTATTGGTAGCCAGATTAATTGGGCAAGTTTACCCTATAGAATTGGGACTAACCTCGCGTTCACTATGGTTATTTACAATAGGCAATATCCCATATTAGTTTGTAAAGCCATAGCGTTGGTAGCCAGATTTAGCTGGGTAGACTTCCATGTAGTTTTGGATTAACCTCGCATCCTTATAACTTAGTCAATACTTATATGTATATCCACTATATACATACATTATCCTACACGAATAATGATTGGGGCCATATAAGGTATCCTCTTATTACACCCCTAATTAGGGATTAACTCCCTAATTTACACCAATTTACTTTCTACAAATTAATGCTATTTACTACCTTATTAATTATAATCAATACGTTCAATATGTTATAATTATTACATTATTATAAACTTGAATAGTCAATTGTTAATGTTATATACTTACATATATTTTTATGCACATAATTTAAACTCTAATCATTACGTTATAATATTTTGATAATAATTCACTTACAAGATGTTTTGAAATGTCAATCTCATACAAATCTACAATTCCAACAAAAACTGCCAGCACCATAGCCAAATAAAATATATTTGTACAAACATAGAATATCTACACTTATTTCATATTAATACATTAGAATCCCTTTTCTGTTTTAAAGAACAGATCATCACAAATTATATCATCAATATTCAATTCAACCTTTGTATACAACATTTTGAAGTAGGAAATGAATTCCTTATTCATTTAAGTTGTAGTAATAGGAGGCACAATCAACAAATAATTCAATTCATAATTTACACACCATTTCTAATTTATTTCATTTTTAAATCTGATAACAAGATTTCTTGTTAACCTCCCCAATTCTTTGCATAAGATTGTTTCATGTGGGCTCAACTTTGTGGTTGAGTGAATTCACATCTTTCGAATAAAATGATTAAGTTAGAGTTTAAGGCCTTAGTTTTAACCTTAGCCTCAGATGGGAAATATCGAAAGGTTTTGATAAATTGTTTACCCTTCTATGAAATTGATTAGAAAATTCACTAGCTCATTAACCATGTCGGAAGGTTGAGAATTTGTTTAAACCTTATGGTTTGGTTGGAATAATAGAATAATTAAACTTTTCGCCCTGGCCGGAGGGTTTAAAGATCATCTAAACCCTTCAACTACGTTGCTATGACTATATAGCTTTCGACCTTGCCATTTCATTGTATTCTATCTCTCTTGGAAATCGAGAGCAGTCGATCAATGATTTTCATCTCCTTTTGATCTTGTCAGAAGGTAGTAAACCTTTCGATGATGTCGGAAGGAGATGTTACTCTATTTTACAATTTTCTGATTCTTTCGACCTCCTAGGTTGATATTCTTCTTGTGAAAACCCTTCGAAAAGAATGCGTCATCCAAACATGCTCAGACACAAATAAGAACTGATTTAATATGCCATGGAACCATACTAGGGACTAATTTACAAGTAGTATCTCCCTTTTTGTGGCCGGAGCCAAGAAAAGGGGACAAGACTCATGAAAATGTCTAATGACAGTTCCATGGCATATGCTCGAAATAAACAAAGAAGATAAGAGGTAAATCATATGTGATCTGCTGTTAATATTGGACTAATGCTTAATCATGATCAACTCCAAATTATGAGTCGATCACAAGCCACAATTCTCTTTATTTCTTCATAATGAAGTTTGATACAAAATTTAGGAAACCAATTTATTTCTAAATTAGGGTTACAAAGTATTGAGCGGAAGCAATGGTAGTTGAGTGAAAGTAGAATGAGAAGAAAATCGGATTCCCAAACTAGACCCCTTGGGTCCTATTTATAGATGCAGGTGACTCTCCCTTCGGCTCCACGCCTTCGACTGGGACGAAAGATCGCCTCTTATATGTAGTTGTAAACCTTTTGACATTGTAAAAAGGTTTGTCCACTGTACGTCATCACAGACCATTGAATGTTGTCAAAGGGTCTGCATTTCCTAATGTATTCATGAACCTTTAGTCTTTTCTGAAGGGTCTATCTTTTATATGGTATTGTGAACCCTTCGACCTTGTCGGAAGGTTGCTTCCTTACTTGACTATTATGAACCCTTCGACCTTGTCGGAAGGTCCCTCCTCTACTTGATTGCTTTCAAAAGCCATGCTTTTCTTAAATATTTTCGGAAGGTTATCTTTCATTCTTTATTGACTTATGAATGCCACCCTTATCATAAACCTTTCCACACTGTCGAAAGGTACTAAGTATGTATTCCAACCGGTCCGAAAGGCTTATTATGCTTTCGAAAAGGTCTTTATAGAGTCGCATACCCTTTCTTTGACTTCTCCATCTTTTTCAAAAGGCACGAACTATTTGAATGTTGAGAGGTGAAATCCTTTGTTCCCTTCAAAAGGTTTGGAATTGCTACAAGCTGTTAATTCACATTCTTTCGACTCCTTCGAAGGGTTTACCGCGAACTTCTTTTCTTTATTCTTTGTTTTATAGAAAATGGTTACAGAGTCATTTTCCTTTTTCATTCAGGAGGTGCTTAATGGTTTTGTATTTAGCTACTTCGTTGTGCTTTAGTAGTCTTTCCTTCGTGCTTGCGAAAGCTTCATTCTTAAGTTCCTATATGCTCTTCTTTGTTAGCGTTGTACAATCCTTCCGACATTGTCGTAAGAGGATTCCTCATGATGTTCTTTATCTATGCGGAAGGCCTTTGGAAGGCCTTCTTTATCTTCATTCATATTTTATGGTTAACATTTAGCCCCCCTTGTATAAAGAAGGCTTTTTTCCTTTAGGATAAAAATTCCAGGATTACAAAATTATTCCCACATTTATGCAATACGTCTAATAATATTCGATGGTTAGTTGATACTACAAGTATCTTTTCGGTTTGTTTGACCTTTAACTCTGATTTTATGTTGGCAGGAGATTCATCCTTTTAACATTCAAAACCCGATAGTAATTATTTCGCATTTTGCCTTGGATGATGGGAGTTTCTCAACAATAGAATGTTAGAAGACAATGGATGGATAATTTAGAAGTTTGTGTCTTGCGACAATAAAGGCTAAAAATTCCATATCAAATGATAATAGGAAGACCAGAATCATCTTGATCATCATAATAGAAGGCTACAATTCCATATTAACCTGATAATAATGAGAGAAGACCAGAATACCGATCCGATCATCTATTCGGATGTAAAGGTCTAGGAGGTCATTTTTGGTTGTAAACGTTAAAGGTTCAGATGACTTGTTTTGTCATTCAATAATAGAAAGCCATAAGGCTGTTTCTGGTGATAAGCAGTGGAAGAATAGAAATGCACATCTGATAATTAGTAATAGAAGACCAGAAATCCAATTTGGCATCGATATTGGAAATCCAGAATATTGTTTCTGGTAATGAGTAATAGATGACCAGAATATCCCTTCCTGATATTCAATAATAAGAGTCCAAAACACCATTTTAGATAACTAATGATAGAAGTCCAGGATTCCACTTTCAGAATATCATTTTTGATAATTAATAATAGAAGTCCCAGAATACAATTTATGTTAGTTATTAATAGAAGACCAAAATACCATTTCTGGTAATTTATAGTAGAAGACCAGAATACCATTTCTGAAAATTAATAATAGAAGATCAGAATACCATTTTTGGTAATTAATAATAGAAGACCAGAAAGCCAATCCGGTTCATGAGGAGAAGTCGGAGAATTTAGAGAATTTTTTCTGATTCTTTTGTCGAATGTGCCATCTTCAGGATTTGATGATGTCGTGCATGTTTTTTCTTTCTCAGGCTCGAATTTTTTATCCATTTGTTTTGGCCTATTTCAAGCAAGGACTCTTATGCCCAATTATCATGTTTATTTCAAGCAGTGCCTATTTCAAGCTGTTGTCATTCTAGACGTTGCCAATTTCTAGCGACTGTCATTTTAGGCGATGCCGATTTCTGGCGGTTCCCATTTCAGGCAAGGACTTTTCTTAGTCCGCTAGACATTTCATTCGGGTTTCCGGTGTGTATGGCTAGCTTATTTTGAAGCGAGGCCCAAGGACTTACCTGACTTCCCTCTAGGAGGCGCCTCAACCTAGCCATAGCGTGACGCGGCTAAGGGCTTGTTCAGTACCTTGGCCAGGCCATAGCGTGGCGGGACCAAGGGATTACCTATCTTCCCTCCTAGAGATGCCTTATCCTGGCCATAGTGTGACACGGATAAGGGCTTGTGCTACTTTAACCTGGCCATTTCTAACTTTGACGCGGCTAAAGGCTTACACACTCCCTCCAGGAGGTGCCTTGACCTGACCATCTTGGTGCGATCAAGTGCTTTCTACCATTATTGTAGCATACCATCTTAGTTAGTCCAAGTTTGAGAAGAATTTTACTCCTGACCATGTGGACTTTTCTTAATGAATCATAGTAGATACATTCCTGAAAATGCTTTATTCATTCAGAGTCGGAAAATACGATTCCAAATGTTCTGCGTTCTAGGTTCTTGGTACCATATTACCATCAGGATGACATAGCTTGTAGGTCCCTGGGGGGATTTCTTTGAAAATTGTTAATGGACCTTCCCAATTTGGTCCGAGTGACCCATCTGATGGGTTTCTCGTATTGGCCATTACTCTTCTAAGTACCAAATCTCCTTGATTGAATGACCTTGTTTTTACTTTGAGTTGTAGTACTTCGATATTCTCCTTTGGTATTCAGTCGTTCTTAAGGCTGCTTCATATCTTAGTACATGAATCGAGTCAAGTGATTCCTTTCTCAGCTCTTGGTTTGGATTAAAGGCGTAGGCAATCCTTCGATGAGAAAGTACTTCAATTTCTACCGGTAGCATTGCTTCACATCCATATGGTAGTGAATACAAGACCTGTTGCAGTTCTAGTGGATGTTCTATAAGCCCACAAAACTAGGGGTAATTCCTCTACCCAATTCCCTTTTGCCTTATTCAGTCTCATTTTCAAGATTGTCTTTATTGTTTAGTTAGTAGATTCTATAGCTCCATTGGCTTTTGGGTGAGCGACGGAAGAGAAGCTTTTTATGATTCCATTCTTATGGCAAAATCGCAAAAATTCTTCACTTTCAAATTGGGTTCCATTGTCAGATATTATCTTGTAAGGTATCCCAAACCTTGTGACAATGTTTTTGATGACAAATCTTAACACTTTTCCAGAGGTGATTTTTGAAAGTGGTTCTACTTCGATCCATTTTGTGAAGTAATCAATTGCCACTACATCATATCTCGCTCCTCCTTTAAAGATTGGTAGCGGCCTAATTAAATTAATTCCCCAAACATCAAATGGCCATGGACTGGTAACTGGGGTTAGTTGACTCGGAGGAAGACGTGGTATCTTTGAATAACGTTGACACTTTTCACACCTTTTAACATACTCAATTGCTTGGTTGGTCAAATGTGGCCAGTAAAACCCTTGCCTTAATATCTTTTTGGCCAGTTTGTTCCCATTAGAGTGATCTCCACAAAATCTTTCGTGTTCTTCCTTTAATATCCTCAATCCGCTTTGGATTTTACACATCGCAAATAGGGAAGGGAATATCCTTTCTTGTATAGAATGTAATCCATAATGGTAAAGCTTTGGCCTTGTCTTTTCAACTTCCGTACTTCTATTTTACCGATAGGTAGTGTCCCATTGACAATATAACTCATAATCAGAGCCATCCAAATGTTTTCGTAATATTCTTCTGTTATGGGGTTACAGGTTTTTCATTCAGTATTTTTTGATCTATTTCTTATGATTTTTGTGCTAAGGCTTGTGATTGGGTTAATACTAATAGCTCCTTGGTTTTCTCTTGTTTGTTTTCCTCAATGCTGGGATTGGCCTAAAATCCCATAGGCACAACTCGAGTCTCTCGGGCTCCTCTCGAACTTCCAACTTAGCCAGCGAATCTGCTTGAGAATTGTCTCCTCTTGGTATTTGGTGTATAGAGAAATCTTCAAAATGTGTGAGCATTTTTAAAAATTTCTTAACATACCGACTAAGTTTGGGATCTTTGGTTTGATATACTTGTTTGATTTGGTAAACCACCAATTGAGAAATGTTGAATACTTGAATCCTCGTGATCTTGAGTTGTAGAGAGAGGGCTAATCTTGCAACCATGGATTCATATTCTACTACATTGTTGGTTGTTGAAAACCCCAATTTCATAGCATAATGAAGTTTGTGTCCATCCAGGGTAATTATCACATATCCTGCTCCGGCCCCTTGTTCGTTTGAAGCACCATCTACTAATAACTGCCACTTGGGTTTTACATCTTTTTCCTTTTCGTATTGTTCTAAAATGAATCATGTGCACTCATTTATGAAATCAGCTAAAGCTTGCACTTTTGTAGCCATTCTAGGCTGATATGCTATATCATACTGACCTAGTTCAATGCCCCACTTAACCAATCTTCCTAAATTTTCAGGCTTACCAAAGACTTGTTTCAATGGATAGTTAGTCAACACCTTCACCAGGTGCGCTTGGAAGTAAGGTCTTAGTTTCCAAGCTGTCAAAATTAATCAGTATGTCAGTTTCTCAATGACTCGATATCAGATTTCGACATCCTTTAACTTTCTACTCACACAATAAACCGGTAGTTGCAATCCCCTGTCATTTCTGATCAATACGGATCCTACTGCATGTTAAGAAATTTCCATATACAAGAATAGATCGTCTCCCTCTTTGGGGCTGGATAAGATCGGAGGTTTTTCCAAATGCAGCTTCAACTCTTGAAATTTCAATCCTCATTCCATTCAATTTTTTTTTCTTTATTACCTCAAAGAATGATATGCACTTATCAGTGGCCTTTGATATAAACTTGCTTAGCATTGCTACTTTTCGATTCAAACTCATGACATCTTTACTCATCTTAGGCTCTGCCATATCCTTAATGGCCTTGATCTGATCAGGGCTAGCCTCAATCCCTTGTGCATCTACAATATAGCCCAAAAATCTTCTAGAATGGACTCCAAAGTTGCATTTTTAGGGGTTGAGTTTCATTTGATACTTGCGGAGAATTTTGAACATTTCATCCAAATCTTCAAGATGATCCTTCGCCTTTTGGGATTTTACCAACATGTCATCTACACAAACTTCCATATTTTTCCCGATTTAATCTTTGAACATTCGGTTAACCGACCTTTGTTAAGTTGCCCTAGAATTTTTCAATCCGAATGGCATTACTTTATAACAATAGGTTCCCTTAACCGTAATGAAGTTGGTATGTTCCTCATTAGGTTTAAACATAGGGATTTGATTGTATCCGGAATATGCATCCATTAGGGAGAGCAACTTATGTCCACTGGTGGAGTTAACCAATTGATCTATCCATGGTAGTGGGTAACGGTCCTTTGGATAAGCTTTGTTTAAATCTGTATAATCCATACATGTCCGCCACTTCCCATTAGATTTCTTTACCAGTACCGGATTTGCCAATCATTTGGGGTAAAAGACTTCTTGGATAAACACATTTCGCTGTAATTTCTTGACTTCTTCCTTTAAGGCGTCGGTCCTCACCTTATCGAATTGTCTTTTCTTTTTCCTGACTGGAGGGATGTCTGGATTGATAATCAAGGCATGACTCATGACTGTAGGGTTAATTCCAACCATGTCAGAGTAGGTCCAAGCAAAAGCATCCTTATTAGCCTTTAAGAATTCTGTTAATCTTGACTTAAGTCCTCCTTAAGATCCTTTCCTACTCTGATTATTTTGGTAGAATCGGTAGAACCTATTGGAATTTCTACGGTTTCTTTAACCAGATTAACTCTTTCAACCTCCCCTCGACAATCTAGCTCTGTAACAATTTCACTTTCCTCTACCGAGTTGGAATCTATTCTCTTACTCTTCCCATAAACTACAAAACATCTTGCGACAATAGTTTGTTAGTTTTATCAGATTTTTTCTTTGCTTCGAATGATGGATGTAGAAATCCATCGTCCGAAGGCTGTAAAGTAATGGAAGAATCAAAGTAACAAGCGAACTCCATGTTATATTGCTCCAAGTTTGCAAAATACATTTCTCTTGACGCAAATTGCTCGTCTCGGATAGTTCCCCAGCCGCTCTTAGTAAACAACTTGAGCATCAGATATTTTGGCGAGACAAACGCGTCCACTTCGTCTAATGCCGAAGGTCCAAATAAAGCATTGTAGAATGGTGGCTGATCTATGATCACAAAGGTTTTTCAAAAACATTGGAGCACGGAGGGAGTCCTAGTTGAACCAAAAGCTTCACTTGCCTAAGTGGAGTTGTTCCTTTATTGTTGAACCCAAAGATAGGTTCGGGGCTGGGCTTAAGTTTGTCCATGGATATTCCCATCGAATGAAATGCATGTCAAAATATCACATTTACAGCACTTCCAGTATCAACCAATATTTTTGTGACCACCAAGGAACCTATCTTAGCTATGACCATTAATGGATTGTTTGGGGATGATGGATTACCTTTCTCAATTCATGGGGACTGATCACTAGAGTGTGCATGTTAATGTTGTATTTTAGGTTCTTGAGTGGTGGTTCTTCTTGCATAGAAAATACACCCTTTCTAGCTTCATGAATGTATTTATTCTGGGAATTCCGAATTTTGCCCGTGGCATGCGGTCCACCGTATATGACATCAACTCTGTTTTGGGGTGGACTCAGGCTTAATAGGTCTTCGTCTTCGATCATATTCACAGCATTACCAATAGGTTTTCTTGCCTCAGCCTCTAGCAGGAAAGTCTGATGCAGATTCTTTACAAAATCCTTCAACTGTCCTTTACGAATTAATTTTTGAATTATTCCATCCAATACCTTACATTCGTAGGTTTTGTGACCATTCGCCTTGTGGTAAGAACAATATTTATATCCTTTCTTCTATTCTGGATGATTTCAGGCTTTGAACGAGGTTGGGAAATTGACCTTGTCTTGAGTCATTACATAGATGTAAGATATTGGTTGGTTTAACGCCACCGCATGAGTATTATCATCCTCCCATCTAGCTCTTTTAGGAATCCTTTCTGGGTCGAATTTACCATTGTCCTTCTTTTGGTTAATTTTTTTTCTTTGAATAGTACAATTCATTCATCCAAATGAATTTGTCAGCTTGAAAATGGAAGTTTTGTAAATCCTGACATCCATGAATAAACAACTCCTTCCAAAAAGGAGAATTGACTATAAGACTTAAGTGAAAAGCAATGAGCTTGTCTATATCATTCATTCCTTTGGCTTTCAAGGCTTCAATGTTGAACCTCTTCAAGTAGCCTCCTAATGACTCACCATTGTTCTGTCTGATATTAGCAAGTACTGTATAGTCGGTAAAAGGGGTCCTTGTAGATGCAAAACTGAGCAGAGAATTCATAGGAGAATTGCTTCTAAGTATAAATCATGTTTTCACAATATTGTCGGTACCATTTAGCAGCAGCTCCTTGTAATGTGACTAGAAAACGCTGACATCTAACAGCGCTAGAAGTATTGTACAGATCTAATTGACCATCGAACGCCATCAAATGGTCGTTTGGATCAGATGTTCCATGATATTTAATTGTCGGGACCTTTATGTGAGGTGGGACAGGCGCTGACATGATTTCATCAATGAAAGGGGCAACACTTTTGTTGCCATTTACTCTATCATCCCCTATTCTCTTACACTTAACATTCAATAGATCCTTCACAGCCTTCTCTGCTACGTCTTTGAGGTAAGCCTCACTGTTCAAGTAGTTCCTTTTTTCTGGTTTGTAGCCATCTGAAGTAGAGCTTGCGGAACAATCCTTATCTTTCTCTTGGATCCTTCCTTGATAGCTTGCCTTTAGTGGAAGGAAATCCCTCCTTTTAGACAAGGAAATATTAGCTTTACTCTTCGCGACATCTATGTTGATTTTCAAATTTCTTTTAGGAGAGACAACTTCCTCTCCTATTGTAGCAGCTTTCGTAGATGATCGGTGATATAGTACTTCATTTAGGAGATCCTTCATCTCTTCCATTTTCCATTCTAAATATGCGATTTTAGCAATGTAGTCCTTTGGCTGGAGATTTGGAGTTGGAACCAGTTGTGGAGACGGTCGAATCTGAGCTAGTTGAGCTGGGTTTTGGATGACTACCCTTGTTTCCTGTTCCTAGGGTTAAAAGATGGTGAGATATTTTCCTCTAGTGAAGTTACATGTTTGTTCCTTTCACTGATGGTAGAAAGCCTTTTTGATTTCATTTTCCTAAAACAAATACAATTTTTGCAATTATTTATACTAATATAGCAAGATCAGAGGTTCGGGCCCTCCTTCTAGCGCCAAGAATGTTAACAATATTTCTTGTTAACATCCCCAATGCTTTGCATAAGATTGTTTCACGTGGGCTCAACTTTGCGGTTGAGTGAATACACATCTTTCGTGTAAAACGATTGAGTTGGAAGGGTTTAAGGCCTTAGTTTTAAGCTTAGCCTAAAACGGGAAATATCAAAAGGTTTTGAGAAATTGTTTACCCCTTCTATGAAATGAGTAGAAAATTAACTAGCTCATTAACCATGTCAGAAGGTTGAGATTTTGTTTAAACTTATGGTTTGGTTGGATTAATAGAATTATTAAACCTTTCACCCTGGCCAGAGGGTTTAAAGATCATCTAAACCTTTTGACTAGGTTGCTATGACTATATAGCTTTCGACCTTCCATTCATTGTATTCCATCTCCCTTGGAAACCGAGAGCAGTCGATCAATGATATTCATCTCCTTTCGATCTTGTCGGAAGGTAGTAAACCTTTCGACGTTGTTGGAAGGAGATGTTACTCTGTTTTACATTTTTCTGATGCTTTCGGCCTCCTAGGTTGATATTCTTCTTGTGAAAATTCTTCGAAAAGAATGCATCATCCAAACATGCTCGGACAAAAATAAGAACTGATTTAATATGCCATGGAACTGTATTAGGTACTAATTTACAAGTAGTATATCCCTTTTTGTGGTCTGAGCCAAGAAAAGAGGACAAGACTCATGAAAATGTCTAATGATACTTCCATGGCATATACTTGAAATAAAAAAAGAAGATAAGAGATAAATCACATGTGATCTTCCATTAATATTGAATTAACGCCTAATCATGATCATCTCCAAATTCCGAGTCGATCACAAGCCACAATTCTCTTTATTTCTTCATGATGAAGTTTGATACAAAATTCAGGAAACCAATCCCCAACTTGATTTCTAAATTAAGGTTACAAAGTATGAGCGAAAGCAATGGTAGTTGAGTCAAAGCATAATGAGAAGAAAATTGGATCCCCAACTGGACCCCTTAGGTCCTATTTATAGATGCAGGCGGCCCTCCCTTCGGCTCCATGCCTTTGACTGGGATGAAAGGTCGCTTCTTATTTGCAGTTGTAAACCTTTCGACCTCGTGGAAAGGTTTGTCCACTATACATCATCACGGACCTTTGAATGTTGTCGAAGGGTCTGCATTTCCTATTGTATTCATGAACCTTTCGTTTTTTTCAAAGGGCCTGTCTTTTATATGGTGTTGTGAACCCTTCGACCATGTCGGAAGGTTGCTCCCTTACTTGACTGTTGTGAAGCCTTCGACATTCTCTGGAGGTCCCTCCTTTACTTGACTGTTGCCGAAAGCAGTGCTTTTCTTGAATGTTGTCGGAAGGTTATCTTTCATTCTTTGTTGACCTATGAATGCCTCCCTTATTATAAACTTTTCGACACTATCGAAAGGTACTACGTATGTATTCCAACTGGTCCGAAAGGCTTATTATGCTTTTGAAAAGGTCATTATAGAGTTGCATACCCTTGCTTTGACTTCTCCATCTTTTTCAAAAGGCAGGAACTATTTGAATGTCCAGAGACGAAACCCTTTGTTCCTTTCGAAAGGTATGGGATTGCTACAAGCTGTTAATCCGCATTATTTCGACTCCTTCAAAGGGTTTAGCGCGAACTTCTTTTCTTTATTCTTTATTTTATGGCAAATGGTCATGGAGCCATTTTCCTTTTTCATTTGGGAGGTGCTTAGCGGTTTTGTATTTAGCTGTTTCATTGTGCTTTAGTAGCTCCTTCATGCTTGCGAAAGCTTGCTCCTTCATGCTTGCGAAAGCTTCATTTTTAAGTTCCCATGTGCTCTTCTTTATTAGTGTTGTACAATCCTTCTGACAGTGTCTTAAGGGGATTCCTCCCGATGTTCTTTATCTACGCGGAAGGTTTCCAGAAGGCCTTCTTTATCTTCATTCATATTTTATGGTTAACAGAATCCTTTAACTCTTCAATTCAAAAGAAGGAAAATATGTTAAATTGACCATAAATTATCTAATTCTAATAGTTAATTAGATTCTAGTATATCAATACAAAAAACAATTATAATTCCAACGTATACAAAGACTTTTTACTTAAGGAAATTTTGGGAATTTTAGGTGTCATGTTTTCGTTTCCAGAATTTTCCGAGGCATACATCAATTCCAAATAAATATTATTCAATTATAAAAATGTGAAAACTTGATATTTCCACTCATAGATAATGTTTGCTTTCAAACTAGATTTGATTCCACCATGCCTAATTCTCTTTTAGATCTCCCTCTAAAAATCCTAACTGATTCTGGAACCTAAAGAAGAAGAAGATGAGATCTGATTTATACCTCTCCTAATTCTCTATTTTATCTTTCCTCTTTTTCTTGAATGTACAACAAATATATTGTATACATATAGATTAGATTTTAGAAATTAAAAGATTGAGAGTAGAAGGAATAATTTAGATTAGAGCTTAAAAATTAGATTTTCTTACTAGAAAGTTTACTGCTTTTGAAACCCTAAAGGGGGAGATTTTGACAGAGCCTCGCTAGCATTCTCAATATTTTATGAAGGAAAAGTACGGATCTAGAGGTCTACTTAAAGAGGTAGGAAGAAATGAGGATCGTTAGATCGAAACCAAATAAATCCGGGTGTTCGGCCAGCTCATTCTAAGCTAAACCAACCCAATCAATCAACCGATATCATAGAGGTGGTATACAGCTAGCGGTCGACAAGCCCTCTAAAGGCGGCTAACCGACCTCCTTTCAGCGAACAATTTTGATTTTTTTCATTTTCGTTTGATTTGTTACCCATTTTTAATTCCAATTAAATCACTATTAGCTTTGGTATTTCCTTAACGGGTTCCACCTCAAATAAATGTTACAATTCAAATTTCAAACTTTTAAATTCTCTTAAAATTCAAATTTTAAATTTCAATTTCATTTAAAATTATTTTATATCTAAAATCTTCAAACATCCATAAATTCTCTACACGTACTCCATTTTCAGCATATTATATATGAAAATTCATCAGAAAATTACCACGGATGCAATTGTGCAACTCCCTTAGTCAAATTTGGGCATTTACAAAATTTTCATTTTTAACCTTATTTTAGTTACTTATTTTCTTATTAAATTTTATAGGGTGTTAAAGTGTGTGTGTAGGTAGAGTACGTATACTTGAACGTGTGTGTATAGGTGTTGCTGTACATAAGCTTAAAAATTGTGATATGAAAGTGAAGCATTTAAAACTAAAATTTTGATATAGGATGAAATGCAAGCTACAAAAATGAAATACATGAGTGAGTGTGTGAATGGGTAAAACTGTGTATATATGAGTGCTCAGGCCCAATTGTATAATGAAGAAAATTGCTTAGGTTAGGGAGTGCAACATGTTAACTTGGTTTTATGACTGAATGTATACATCTATTACCTTAAATATATCATCTACTTGCATTATTTTGGAGTTTTAGTCAATATATAATTTCTATACTGAAATTTTAAATGAATAATTTGGGTTGTTTGAGTAGCAAGAGGTTACGACAAGTATTATATATGTGTATGTTCTAGTTTGTTGGTGTGCGTACATAATGAAGAAATTTGTTTGTGCATGTGTGTTGAGTTTATACACATATATAAGAGTGTGCATAAGTATATTGATTTCATAAGTAAGAATTGGACAGAGTGTGTTTATAGATATGTGTGTTGTGTACCTTTATGCATTTGCTGTTATTCTTGTATTGCGCATTTTTTCGGTTGAATTGATTTTTCCTATTTTCTTTCGTGTGTGTGCCTCTTTAACTTGTTGCACCTGATTTCATCTAGTTTCTTATACATGTTTATATATATTACATAAGTATTGCTTTACTTATGTCACGCTTTTTTGACCATGTGTGTGTATGTGTGTGTGGGGTCGAATTGTGATGGGCACGTGAATGTGCATATTTTACTTCCATATTTAATCTACTTTTATTTAATAAATGAGCATATTAATGTATTTTATATATTTAAACCAAAATTTAAATTGTTTTCAAATCATCATTTATTCATCTTCATTTGGGGGGTAAAATCGTAATTTTATGTATGATTTAATTTGAGAAATTTTACTTGTATATTTTATGTTGTTTTTTTTTTGGAATTTGGATTCAATTTGGAAGTTGCTTCATGCATGCATGCATGAATAAGAGTTTGAAGCCAAAGAAATAAAAAAAAAAAAGGAATTCATGTAATTATTGAGAACCCCACCTACCTACTAATCATGATCCACAATTAAGAGCGAATGCATATGTTAGTGGGGATTAAAAGCACGTGCAAATTTAATGGAGGATCAATTTCATACTAATGATTAGTTGAAGGTTATACTTCCTAAGGGGCATTTTGGTTAGTCATCTAAAATATGGATTAAGGTTTTAGCCATGTATAAATAATCCTCTTATGTTCATGCAATGGAAGTTTTAGTCTTCTTATCATATTATGCAAGCTGTAGCCACAAAATTAATAAGAAATTAAATGGCTTCCTAAGCCTCTTCTTCTTTCTTCTTTTTCTACATGCTTTTATTTTATTTTATACTCATTTTTATTTACATGCTTTCTTCTATTTCATATTAGTAGATTAGCTTTCTTTTCTTACAATTATCTTATTTTTATGCAAGTAGTTTAGTTCTCTTTTATTTTTATTAGCTTGCACTTTCCTTGTTTTTCTATGTTGAAATTTACATGTATTGAAATGATAACACAAATTAGAAGCTAAACCACTTCAATTTAGGGGTAATGAAGCTCTCTCAAATTATGTAAATTCAAAATATTTTATTATTTATGATCTCATTTTATGCTTCATGGATAGCTAGTTGTTAATGTAAGTTTCTTAGTGAATTTGATAGTCTATGTTGTTTATCACAAATAGGCTATTCTTACTCAAATATAAACACAATTTACATCGACATCTAACTAAGTAATTTTGATAATGGAATTAAAATGAAATTAAAATTTGATGATCTATGTTACTAGTCAAAAATAGTACATAGATCATTATTAAAATAGATTTTATTTTATTTTAGTTTCATATTCATTTTTATCACAATTTAATAAAGTAGTTTTTGTTGTTGTATTAAAGTTTGACGGTTTAAGTTATGTTAGTTAATAACATAAATAGACCATGCTTATGATAAATTCATCATTAATTCTACTTAGATTAAAATTAGAGATCATAGATTGATTTTGTGTTGATTTATGTGAGAGTATGCGAGTGGATTTGCCTCTAAATTGTCATTTAATCTTATTGTTTATTTCACATTGCTATTATACAGTTTAAGTCACTTCCTCGTTCCCTCGAAGAGTGCAAAATATGTGTTTTTTTTGATAGAAAATACTTACTTCGAGAAAACGGGTTTTTAAACGATTTTGGAAATTATTTGGAAATTGTTGCTTTGAAATTCTCTTTATTATAGAGATATATATATGTATATATAGATTTAAAATTTATTATAAACTTTTATAAAACATTTACTTTGAAAGCTTTTCCATTTTAAAAATCATTCCGAAAACGGTTTAGAAAACACACGCAGGTTTGTTATACTGGTTAATTCCGGACTTATTCACAGTTTTGTAATTTTATACCTGAGAATTAGAATTGCCATAACTTTTGACTCGAATGTCCGAATTAGTTGATTTTTTTTTTTGACTTAAAGCTATGGCAATTATCTTCAACTTATATATTTCATGTTTTCTCAAATTTTGAGTTTGAAAGGGGCAAACTGGCAAAACAAGCCGCAGGCCTGAGTTCTTTTGCAATGTTTGAGCATTTTCCGTTAAATTGTTTTTGAATTCGATGATCTCGAGCATTTTTTTTTCGAGATGGTTCTAAAAGGCTAACTCCTAATAATAGAAAGGCCAACATTAACGTCGATTCGCACTACGAATTGACGGTTTCATTTAGGTTTGGTCGTATGTTAATTTTTGAATTTTCATCGATTTTTGCTGTTTCTGTACACGTGTTTTCTAAACCGTTTTTAGAATGATTTTTAAAATGGAAAAGCTTTCAAAGTAAATGTTTTATAAAAGTTTATAACAAATTTTAAATACATACATACATACATAATAAAGAGAATTTCAAAGCAACAATTTCCAAATAATTTCCAAAATCGTTTAAAGACCCGTTATGCTCTGGTCTAAATTTTACAAATTTTCTAATTCAAAATAAACTTCAAAGCTTGGCTTAATTTTATTGAGTAGAATTTAAAATTAATTCATTTTCCTGCGGATCGACACGTACTCACCATGTACTAAAATTGTACGCATTTATGTACATCATTTTTGTGCACATCATTTCTCTGTTTCTTTAGTCTTTGTTTAATTTTCATTTTTTCATCTCTCTGTCCATTTATCTCTGCACTGCATAACCACCACCCCAACTTCACAGCAATTCTAACATCCGCTTTCCAAGTCTGACATAACCAATACAGCTCAAATACCCTTCACCATCTTCATTACCCCTTACCTCCTCCACCACATAACAGCCTATACTTCCACATTAGTACCCTATA
This sequence comes from Allium cepa, assembly GCA_030765085.1. Taxonomy (NCBI): domain Eukaryota; kingdom Viridiplantae; phylum Streptophyta; class Magnoliopsida; order Asparagales; family Amaryllidaceae; genus Allium; species Allium cepa. Next base: position 380,833,764 of record CM060929.1, on the reverse strand, counting down.
TAACACATAATACCACAAGATACAATTCAAACAACCCTCTCCTCTGCATATTTGCCAATACTACCACATCAATACCCTATATACCAGAGCACCAACCAACACTTTGTCGAACTAACAACATCAACCATACAAATCTCTGCCTATTACCATCCACAACATACCAGTATCTTCATCACTGCCCCAACATCCAACTGCCCACATAACCACCCAACTGTCGCCTTCAAACTGCCATATAACATCCTCTATTAAACCCTACAAAACTACTCAAAACTACTACATTGCCATATCTCCATCATCAACATACCATACCAAAAAACTGCCAACCAAAACCATCAGTCTCCCTGCCTGCACTATCCATCCATCCCATGCATCACCAGAAACAGCAGCATCCTCCACCACTACCCACTTTCCATCAACACTGCCTTGCCTCCCCGTCTCCCTGTCATCATAACATTCACTACATCATATGACCCATTCATACACCATATCAACATCACTGCTGCTACCATCCCTCACCATTCAACCACCATCAACACAACAGTAAATCAACTGCACACTAGCACTACCTCATTGTCAACTGCACACCGGCACCCTAACCACATCACCCATCTGCACGTCAAATACCATTACACTGCCATACTTCACTGCTCCTTCTTGCTAAAACCGTGCATATCACCATATCACCACAAAAACAGTGCACTTCCTTCTACCCGCATCACCCTTCTGAACCATCTACATCACAGCAACATCCTTCCCACTGCCCTCTACCATGACCACATCTTCATCACCCTGGATATTCTTCATCCTGCACAATATCACCACCTTCCCTCTTCAAAATCCTCCAACTGCTACATTTTTAACTCAAACATTCATTCCTCCAGCTTCCACATACCATATCAACTAAACCACTGCTAATTCACCATCTACTGTAATCGGTTTCTACCACAAACCACCACCACTGCATATCTTCATTACAACTGTCTATCAAAACCTCCATCAACCTCCAGCCTTCCACCATCAACTGTGACCAGTTGCACATAACTGACACTACATCCTCCTCTTCATACTTATTGTTCCACACTGCACATCGATTGCAACCTGCCACACGCACTTCACTGCAGCAACTCTCTTCCATCACACAACCTTCCTTATCACCATAACACTACTCCTATATCACCTGACTATCATAGCCACTGTCATCAACTGCATCTCCAAACAACTCTTTCAAACTTGCAATCATCTCTGCCTACAACTTCATACTTCATAATTTCATACACTTCATCACAGCTCCTCTTGCCACTTGAAACATCCACCTCCCCACTGCTACTTGCCTCATCACCTTTCTCCACCAACCACAACAGTCCCTGCCCACCATTGCAACAATATCCACAAACCAATACACTCTATCCTACATCCACCATAACCAAATCGAACAAATTGAACATCCATACCCCAAAACCGCAATCAACACATCACTTGAAATTCCATAGCTCAAACAAAAATCAGAATCTAAGTTGGAAATCTCAACCGCAGTTACAAGTTGGAATTTTGATTTGTGAAATTTCTTTTACTGTGTTGGAATTTTGATTTAGAAGGAATTTTGATTTGTGAAAAGTTGGGATACGGTGTCGGAATATTGAATTGTGAAAGTGGATTTCTGTAATATTCCGTTGGAAGTTTGTCTAATGGGCTTGGGTAGTTCTTTTACTTTGTTGTGAGTTTAAATTTTAATATTATTTATTTATTTTTTAAGTTCTTTTTCTTTAACTTTCTTTCTCTTCTCTTCATGAAAAAAAGAAAAAAAAAATTATATACATAATTCTTGATCAAAATTTTTTAGATTGCAAACTGTAGGAAGTCAACTGGAGTTGCTTGTTTTGCTTTGCTTGCCAAAAATAAATCGCTTGCTAAAAAATAATATTTTGCTGCTTAAAGTAAATTGCTAATAATTCTGCATGCTCTAGTATCATGCTCTTATCTCTTATTGTTATTTGCTTTGCATTGTTGGTTGCTTGTATTTTAAAAAATTCTTAAACAAAATTCATTCATAGTTGCATCGTTGATTCACTTTTAATTTCTGTTTTACATTCATTTAATATTATTTTTCTTTTCTAAGGGCAACATTCAAATCCACATAAGGTGAGATTTTTTCACTCCTTTCTTGACCCACAAGTTGCATTTCATCTTAGAATTTGACTAATAATAATGGTAAGATATTTGACTTAAGGAAGTCACGAGCTCACCTAGGGCTTAATTGTATTTTGACAAGTCTTCTTTGAACACTTTATTTTCTTAGTGTCAGGTTACGACAGAGCATTAACCATTTATAAATATTACGGTGATTCGTGAATATTACAGTAAATGTTTCTCTGAAGGTACATAAACATTCGACTGCATTGCTACGGTGATTTGTGGTGCACCGATAACTCATGTCCGTTACCTGGCTAAGAAATATTTTGTTGGATTAAGACAAAGTGTTATTATACAATTTTGGGTTAAGATCTACTAAGGACAGAAAAATTATAATTAAGTCATTACATTTATTTAGTTGCATTACTTCATATATATTTAAGAAAACAACAAAATCCAAAACTTAAAAAATTATACATTTTATTTAACTTAGCCTTGTTTAATCCAAAATCCAAAAAAAAATCTTTCTGTATATTTTCTTTTGAAATATTCCAATCAAAATCAAAAATGAAAATAAACAAAATAAACAAGCATTTTACTTTTGAAAGTCCGAAAAAAATTGTGTTCGTTTTTTAGAAAAACAAAAATAAAAAAATAACAGTCTTTTCAAAAAAAAACCTATAAAAAAGAGAATTTTTTTATGGAAATCCAAAAAAACAAAAATCAATCTTCCTTTTGAAAAATAAATCATTTTTGGTAAATATTTTTCCTTTTAAATAAAATAAGAAAACGATTATCACTTCATTTTCTAAACCTTGCTTCTTTCTCTTAAACTCAATTTTCTTTTTTTTCCTCTCCTTGACTTTCACTTGTGCATGAGTACTTGGACTCTTGACACAACAATAAACACTTGGACTCGTGATGCAACAATAAATTGTTTAACTCGAACAAACGATCCTTCTACAATGGCAAATGAAAACGCCCCTCGAACTCCCATGGATAGAATCTTTTCCGATAGAGTTTCTATTCCTTCTTGCATCACATTACGCACTCCAATGGTGTAACATTCCCGTTTTTAAATCAAATTGACATTGGAAATAAATTTAATTTTTGAAATTTGATTATGGATTAATCTGGTGTTTTCCAAAATTTAATAGATAAATACTTATTTAAAGATATAATAGTTTGAAAATGAATAAAAGTATTTAATACTTTCTTTTAAAATTATATATACACATAAGGAAATATATTACATAATTTATTTTAACATAAGGATTTAAAATAAAAATAATATATATAAATGTATGAATGGAAAATAAATATGAATATATTTATGTGCTAAACTAAATTAAGTTTAAATATAAAATGTATTACATAAACATTTGTAAATATAAAGATTAAATAATTTTAAGGGTTTAACTATAAATTTTAAATTAATAAAGGACTTAAACATAAAAGGTTTATAATTTAACAAGTGTCCATGTTTAAAGACATGTGTTAGTAATGATAACGAGTGACATTTAAATTAATTTTCTTTTAAATTAAAATGTAAAATAACATACAAAAGAGAAAAAAATAGAAAGCATGCATAAGAATTTTTTTGAAACCAAGCTATCTTCATTTTCTTCTCAGGCCTAAGAAAAGAAAATTTTCTTTCATCCTCAAACTTAAAACTGAAAAAAAAATCAAAACCAAATTCAAAAGCTTAAACCTGGATTCAGAGTTTTCAACGTGGGAATGAATTCAACCTGAAAAGAAAAAAAATTGAATCAAGCTTCAACCTGAAGCACTTAAATCTGAAGCAAAAGAAGCAGCAACCTGGAATTTAAAGCAAAATTTGCTCAATATCAAAGCCAGGATAAGAAATAAGGCAATCAATCTGAAAATAAAGTCAAATTCAGCCTAATCTAGAAAAAACTGTAAGATCAAACAACAGATTCAAGAGCAAAACAAGAAGATCAAAATCATCTCAACCAGAGCAAAATCAGGAAGCTGGAAATTAGAATGAAATCAAACTTTTTCAACTTGACGCAATTCAAACTTCAACAACCAGGTTTTACTGTCCTCTGTCTTCAATGCAAGGTGAGTAACTTTATTTTAAAAAGTTTAAGTACAAATTTGGTTGCATGCTAATGTGTTTGAAAAGAATATGTATTGTGAAGTATGATGTGTATACATATGAATGTTTAGATATGCATGTTGTTTCCATAAGAATACTTCTCTGCTCTGGTTCCAGTTTTACTGTTTTGATTTAAATTCAAAACCTTTTAATTTAACCTTTTTTTAGACTTAAGATTCAAATGAAACTTGCTTGTTTCATTTCAAACTTTGGTTTAGAATTTTAATTAAGTCAGAATAATATTAATGTGACTCTAGAAACCAAAATGCTTGAGCAAAGTTTTAAACAGGTTAAAATCCAAACCTTTTAATTTACGAATTCGGTAATATACACCGAATTCTTATACTTTAATATGATTTTTAAAACAAAATTTATAATTTTTAGAATGAGTATTTAAGAGCAGTTCGAGTTTGTCGCGATTCCTTCTTTTTGGCAATTACTGGTGATTCTCTGATTGGTGGCGGTCGAGGTTCTCTGTGGTGATGGAGGAGTGATCGGTGGGGTTGGGAAAAATGGCTAGAGTTGTTCCAGCTCGTCGAGGTGATGGCGGCGAGGAGATTTAATTTCTAAACCTAGTTTGGGCTGTGATCGGGAATTTGATCGGGGTGGCTTCGATCGTGCATCGAGTAGCATGCGATTTTGGGTGATGGAAGTAGGTACGTTCTCGAAGACGTGGCCGGAGTGGTTGATGTTCCGGTGGTCAGAGACGTGTGGGCGAGGTTGTTTCCAGGTTTGGAGTGGTGTTTCTTGTTCGTTTCCAGGTTCGAACAACTTGATTTTGATTTCGCGCGGGTGAAGGAGTTTGGATGGTCGGAAGTTGTTGCGTGGATGTTGGCTGATGTGATGAAGCCATCTGAGGTGACTGGAGTTGGTCGGCGATCACGTGCACGTGCACGGTGCCATGGTCTGGTATTTGTGAAGAAGGGTGTGTGCAGGGATCGAACACAAGTTTTCTCGGGTGTTACTCGAAGTCTGGTGATGTTCGACTCGAAGCAAATTAGGATGGGGCTCGGGTAATGTTGTGCAGGGTTATAATAGGAACCTGTCCTGTTTCCAGATCCTGAGAATTGAATTTTAAAATTTAAATCAAGTTTAAATATAACTTCAAGCATAGATTGAAAACTTGGTTTATGAATAAAAATAAAAAATGAAAAAAAAACTGAACGTAAATTTCAATTCAAAGTTTAAACTGAATGTAAAAATCAAAGTTAAAAATAAATTCAAGTGCAGTTTTGAAATTTAGTTTGGAAACAAAGTTTTTAAAATTTAAATTTGTTAAATAACTTAAAAGTTTTAGGTAAGTAAGTGTATTTTTAAAACAAAAAGCATTTGAATTTCAAAATTGAATTTGAAATTGTCAAGAAGGAATTTAACAGGTTGAATTAAGTTTGGAACCTGGATTAAGGTCGGAATTTGAATTCTAGAGTTTCGAAATTAAATAAATTTTCTTAACTTTAAATGTTTAAATAAGTTTTAATGCTAAAATATACTTTCCATATGTGAAATTGAAAGAAAATTCGATTATAACTCTTTGAAACTTTCTTTTGCGATAAAAGTATTACTTAAATATGTGAATTCAAAATTTTAAAATTTGGTTTTAAACTTTATAATAAAAATCAATTGGTATTCATTTTAAGTCTTGAAGTTTAAAATGAATTTGAAAGTGAATTAAGTATAAATGTTTCAACATATTTGTAAGTAATAATAAAATCACTAATAAGAATGAGATTTGTCTTAAGTTAATGAAAATATAATGATGATTTATAATTCATTAATTATTAAGTCAATTAAAATGGATGATTTATTTATTTATTTAATTTATGATTTGGATTAATTAAATAATTAAGAGTTTAAATTAATTAAGGTAATTAATTTGAGAATAATTAATTTATTAAAGGTTAATTAATTAATGAAAGTGATGAAGAAATAATTATTAATTAAGGAGTAATTAATTAGTTATTGTAATTAATTAAGGAAAATCAATTAAGGATTAATTATTAATTAAAGATTAATTAATAATTAATTAAAGGGTAATTTATTAAATGTTGTAATTAATTGTTAATTTACCATGACTAGCAAATTCATTCATAGAAATTTATATGATTTAAATAATCAGATAATTAAATTGACCCTACTTATGGATGTTTGGATTTTATTGAATGGGTAAATTGTCTGGTATCCCTGATATGTGATACATCCTGATTTGTGTTGTGATCTGCAATGCAATTTATTTATCCGTGATCTAATTTATTATCTGTGATATATATATATATATATATATATATATATTTGTGATTTGTATATAAAGATAAGCGTTATAGTTTATGCCGCTTATCAACTATATTGTTGTATCTTTATCTGTGATGATTGAATGATGTTGCACTATTGAGTTAAAACCCCTGGACTACACCATATACACACAAATATGGATTGCACGAGGAAATCAGTTAAGTCATAGATTTTTATCAATCTTAAATATTGAATTCTTGAATCCAAAATAGTTTTGGAATTGAAATTGAAAGCTTTTGAAAATGAGTTTCAAAAATAAAAGTTGTTTTAAATAACTTAATAAAACTTGAAATTTAAATAATTTGATATTGGAAATCGAATTCAGTGATGTGGAAATTTTGGTCTAAAAAGATTATACAAGTTATAAAGGTGTTTATATGGGTTTTTAACCATATAAAAGGTATGGTTTTGGAAATTTAAATTTAAATCCAAGTTTTATACTTGAATGGCTTTAACTTATGTAAATTGTAATCAGTTTTCCCACAACGAAAACTGTTTGTTTCAAATAATAAAAGCTTTCATATAAGAAATGAATTTCCAATTTGCATTAAAGGAATTTCAAGTTTGAATTGAAAATGGTTTTCCAAATTATGGATGAATCTTTGGAAACGAATTTTGAAAGCTATGAGTTAAATCTTTGGTTCAAAGATTTAATGAGTTAATCCAATTGAAATAGAAATTGTTTTGAAAATCCGTGAATGAATCTTTGTGAAACTGGGTGAACTTTGTGAAACAAATCTTTTTGTTTAAAAGATTGAACATGGTAGCTATAGTAGGCATAAGTGCGAAATGCCTATGCTTGCTAAGATTAATATTATACTTTCGAAATGTTTTTCCACTATGCACTAATAATAATATCAAAATAATTTTCGCGTATCAAGCATTTTTTACTATCATAAGGAGAAATCTCCTCCAATTCTGCGTTTGCATGGTGTGTGTGGCGGGAGGCCTTATGGTAGTCTCATTTTTCAAAAAGCGTTGAGGATTTCAAAATTTAAAATCTTTTGTTTGTTTTTAAAAGACAAAATATTTTTGTTTGCTCATACCAGTCCCATGACTGACCCAGAGTTTATTATTCCCTTCCTAAACTCTGTGTGCCCACTATTTTCCACACGGGCAGTCTAGAGTTGGGTTTTTCAGATAGTAGATATAGATATCGAATCGGTAGCTTTTAGCTTTCTCTTTGGTATTCTTGGGAGATCTTGGATATTGGAGTCTTTGGATTCATGGACGAGACTTGCTTAGCTTGGTGCAACATGATGGTGGTTCGAGCTAGTGGTTTGGAATTTTGGCTTTGGAGCATTGGATTGGAGTTGCAGTTTGATATTGGAGTTATCTCTTTTGCCATTCGTTTTTCGCTGTTGTTTATTGTCTCTGAAATTCTTGTATCATATTGATATCATTGTTGTATATTTGGATATTGTATCATTGGAGTTGTATATGATATTCATTCTTTTCTTCCGCTGTGTTGTTATACTTAATGTGTTATAAGCTCCGGCGAACCAGATTCGACGTTTGGATCTGCGACATTTGAATATGAGTGTCGTATTCGGTGTCGATTTTCGAAGGTCGAGTCAGGGTTTCTACAAATGGGTAATCAGTTTGAAATTCATTCAAACTTATTGCCATGCTTTCGAAATTTGGTAATTTTGAACAAGATGACCCATTCATTTTCTGAACGAAATTCAAACAAGTTTGCGCAACCATTAAACTTCAATAACTTTGTGACGACGGAACCAAACTCTGATTAATTCCATTTTCTCTTACTGATTACGCTGAAAAATAGTTGTATAGTTTACCATGAAACTCAATTAAAACTTGAAAAGAATTCGTTAATGTTTTCTTAAAGAAGTTCTACCCCTTGGAAAAAACAACTAAAATCTAAAACAAAGTTGGGAATTTTCATCAATTCAGGGGTGAACCTTTCAGAAAATATTTTGAAATTTTTATAGAGCTTTTGATAAAATGTCTACACCATAATTTAGAAAAATGGACTCTTTGCAAAATCTGATACGATGGACTCGAAAATAGCTCACAAACCCTGCTTGAATCGATATGCTAATGCAACTTTGTTGCTTAACATCACGATGATGCTTGTCAATTTCTTGAAAACCTAGCCGAAAAGTCATCCTAATGGGAACGTTCTAATGAAAAATCAATTTGCTCACGATCGAGCGCACACTCGATAGGATCATCTTTGGATTTAGAAGCTAAAATCGATGCGAGGATCGATAAATTCGAACACGTTTTCTTATCCAACCAAATAACAAATCTTCCTAACCCATGTGTTATAAATGCAACGATCCAAATCACATAGCAGATCAATACCCTAATTTGATAGAATAACTCAATGCTTTCAATAAGGTTAAGAATGAACCATTTTCTTTGACTTACAATCCTGGTGGACTCTTTGCAAAATCTGATACGATGGACTCGAAAATAGCTCACAAACCCTGCTTGAATCGATATGCTAATGCAACTTTGTTGCTTAACATCACGATGATGCTTGTCAATTTCTTGAAAACCTAGCCGAAAAGTCATCCTAATGGGAACGTTCTAATGAAAAATCAATTTGCTCACGATCGAGCGCACACTCGATAGGATCATCTTTGGATTTAGAAGCTAAAATCGATGCGAGGATCGATAAATTCGAACACGTTTTCTTATCCAACCAAATAACAAATCTTCCTAACCCATGTGTTATAAATGCAACGATCCAAATCACATAGCAGATCAATACCCTAATTTGATAGAATAACTCAATGCTTTCAATAAGGTTAAGAATGAACCATTTTCTTTGACTTACAATCCTGGTGGACTCTTTGCAAAATCTGATACGATGGACTCGAAAATAGCTCACAAACCCTGCTTGAATCGATATGCTAATGCAACTTTGTTGCTTAACATCACGATGATGCTTGTCAATTTCTTGAAAACCTAGCCGAAAAGTCATCCTAATGGGAACGTTCTAATGAAAAATCAATTTGCTCACGATCGAGCGCACACTCGATAGGATCATCTTTGGATTTAGAAGCTAAAATCGATGCGAGGATCGATAAATTCGAACACGTTTTCTTATCCAACCAAATAACAAATCTTCCTAACCCATGTGTTATAAATGCAACGATCCAAATCACATAGCAGATCAATACCCTAATTTGATAGAATAACTCAATGCTTTCAATAAGGTTAAGAATGAACCATTTTCTTTGACTTACAATCATGGTTGGAGAAATCATCCGAACTTTGCTTGGAACCAAAATAATCTCAACATGAATTTGGTTTGTCCCAATTTTCGAGCATTTTTTGACAATGCTTCGAATCCTCACTTTCTACCCAATCATTTTCAACAAAATTTTATGGATCCATCTCAAAATCAACAGCAACCATCTTTTGCTCCCAAAGTGATAAACAATCAAGTTCAATTAAGAAAAGTCTTGAAACTTTGGGTAAAGCTGTAACAGCCCTATTATTAACTACCTAATTAATTAAATTTATTTAGGGAAGATTAATGCAAAATAGTGATTTGTGAAAATTTAATTGCAAAAATTTAGTTTAGTTTCGAGAATAATCGACTTTGATTTATTTAAGAAATGAGTTTCACTTCTCAAAAAGGATTTAAATTTAAATTTGAAATATGATTGAAGAAATTATTTAAATTTTATGTTTAGAGCAAAATGTTAATATTGTGATTTGTAGTTCAAATAGAAAAATTATAATTGTAAAATTTAATTATGAATCTAAACCTATTTCTGTAAATAATTGATTTATTTATCTTAATAAATCCTAAGGTAACTTTCGAAATGATGTACATCCATTTAAGTGTTAATATTGGGATTTATTATAAAAAATATTGAGAATAATTTTATTTTAGATGCTATACTTGAAAGTTTATAATAACTTAATATTATTGTAAATAAAAGTTTTAAACTTGTTAATTTGGTCTTTTTGAATTTGAGAAAATAACTTGTGATTTTGTAAAATAGTTATTAGTGTGAATAAATGAAATAGAAGGAAATAGCAACACTTGGCTTAAGAAATTAATTAGCAACACTTTGCTTTAGGATTTATACTCAAACCCTTTAGCCCATTTAAGAGAAGTATTACTTCTTCTTTCTTTTATCTGTACATTCATAAATCTATTTGAGAAATAGAAACAGAAATACGTTTCTCAAAGCTAAATAAAAACATAGTTCTTAAATCCTCAAATCAAAGGGCTTTGGTCAATACTTGTAGAAATCAAAGCTCGGTAATCATCTCTACCTTCTAGATCCATAAAAAGAAGATTTTGATCTCATTTTAATCTTGTAACTTGTTGGTTGGTCTTCATTTTTTGGATTTTAGGAAAATTGTGAGGCTAAGGATTTAGTAAGGCTTGGATGAAGATCTGGCAAGTCATAGAAGGATAAAGGTGAGTTGAACGCTCACCCTACTATCTCTAATCCATTTATATAATTGTTATTTGATGTTAGGATTGAGTTAGATAGTTTGTTGATTGAATTGAATAATTAGTTGATTGAACTGCTTGCAATATGGTTGTAAACTTGAGTGATTGTTCGAATTGTTGTTTGCTGAAAATTATTTGTGAAAATCGTTGTAGTAAAACAACGATATCTTGGTGTAAAATGATTCAAATTAGTTTAACCTTTTTTTTGTGGTATAAAGATATTCGAATAAGGTATAAGTTTTATGTTGATCAGTTTCCGAAATACTGGATTTAAATGGGTGTAAATTAAGTGTGAAACAAAGATCATAGCATAGCCATATCAAATTTTCTAAGTTGATAGCTGATAGTAAAATGGACATAATTTTTTATCTGTTGATCCACTTAATGTTGAATCTTTTTGCAATACGAAGATGATTTCCTAAGAAAGATCTTTTATTTTAATAACTTTCTCATATTTTGAAGATACCTTAGTCAAAAATTGGGTTTTTAACATAGTAATCGTCTCTGCCCAGTCAAATTTCTGTGCTAAACATTGTTAGTAATTTAAGCATAACTTTCTCATTTCTTATTCTATTTTGACAGCATTTAAAGATATGGAAAAATTATACTTTTTGCTACAACTTTCATGTTGTAAGTTTTCTAAAATTATGTGATTTAAAGGGTCGAAATTGTATTTTAAAACTGAAACTTGTGACCGAGTTGTAATCGGTGAAGAGGTTAAAATTACTGATGCATTCATGACCCATTGCTTGAACCCGTTTGAGTGTTGTAGTGCTTGTAATGTTGTGCCCGCATATTGGAGTGATTATTTTGGTAGTTTGTTATATATAAATATATATTTATAATAATAAATTTATATTATAAGTTTGATTTGGTATATAGTTAAGAGTTAGAATTCTACGGAGTTGGTTCATGACCAAAATCTTATGATAATCTAATATTTAGTCATAATGAGTTCTAACGTGTTTGTGGATTTTGAATCATTTGATTCAAAGCTTTGGACTTAATTAAATATGTATCTTGTTTGCGCCAAAAATGGTCACAAACCCCAAATACCGTGAAAGCACCAGTGTATGAACACGGGTCGGCAATATTCAAGCACAAATCTCAGATATAAGCAAACAGCAATCCAGTAATAACAAACAAGGACACGAGATTTATAGTGGTTCGGCTATCTCCAGCCTACGTCCACTTTAAAGTTTTTTCTTTTATTGATTACCCTTACTGGTTACCGATGATTACAGCGATTACAATGAAGTAATTTGGGTACAACAGCGATAGTAATGTGTAGAATTGGATCTGGCAGATTCTGGACGTCGAATAGCCAAAAGGTCCTTCTTCTGTAGGCTCTGGGGCTATAGTTATAGGCCTCGGAGGCTGAGACTTCGCTCAAACTTCGAGAGATTCGCTCTGGCACGTGAGGTGGCCCACACGACCAATTTCAGAAAGTTTCGACTCGATCTGTGATTGATACGAAATCATTTCGTATCGATCAAGATCATGTCCAATGGAGCTGAAATTTGGTGTGAACGTTCCCTGGCTCGTATGCAATCTTCTGTGAAAATTTCATTGCATTTGGATAAGCGGTTTGAGAGATATGGTCGATATGAACTTTGATTGCTTGATGGCTATTTGGTTCGAATCCATTGATTTGAACCGATCGCTTCGACTCGATGGTAATGCGCGTGAGCAAGTTGACGTGGCATGCGCTCTTCGTGTCGATCCGCTTTTCACTCCGGTTCGATCTAGTCACTCCGAGCATTTCGCCGTGTTCACCTCCATAACTAACGTGTCATCTCTGGCCTGTTTGACTCGATAGATACAAACAAGCAATTATTCAAGGATTCGAACAAGAACTCCTGATGGGTACGAAGTGGTCACCGCCTGATGGATGCGAAGTCATCTGATGGATTTGAGACAGATGGATACGATGGAATTGTATCCCTGATCGATACGAAGACGATGGATTCGAATGGAAGCTCATCCTGGATATATACTGTGTCTAGCTGGATGGATACGAAATAGGACATAGCGGGTCGATACGAAGCGCATGCCCTGTTGATGGATACGAACTTGATCGGTGCGAGCCGTGGTTCCTCGATGGATTCGAAATCGATCGATACGAAGTTGATGGATACGAATTGAGACGTGATGATGGATACGGATTCCATCGATACGAAGTTAATGCTGTCTGATGGATACGAAAATGTGACTTTTACCTTCAACTTGCATCGATCATATCTTGAACATATGAACTCGGATTGACTTGAAATTTGGAATGCGGGCTTTTATGGTTTTGCTTGTCATGTCTTGTCAATTGCAGTCCGATCCAGACTCGGACAAAATTCATTGATATCCATGGTTATCCTACAATGCATAGTTGATATTCATGACTTGTTATTATCGATTTTCAGTTAATTTTTGGGTATCTCAGCTTTTCCAAAAGGTGGGATAACATATCTATTTATTTATAGAGATAAATATTTAGTTATAAACATCAATAATTTGGTAAGGAGAGTTTATTAAAATTATAAATATTAAACTTGTTTTATAAATTGGTCTAATCTCTTTTATAATTAGTTTTGTCAAATATTTACATTTATATTAAGTATTATTGGTATAAATAGTTATGGGTTTGGAGATATGTTTTGTGAAATGTAAATTTAATTTATTAAATAAACTGGTTGTGAGATTTATTAACATGGTTTTGAAGTATAAACTTAATTTGTTTTATACTAGTGTATAAATACTAATTTGGACATTTCTAAGCGTAGTAAATATGGTTTTAGAGAGTAAGTGATTACTTAAATATGTATATGGTTTTAGAATATGATATGAACAGTACAACTTTATGGAAATTTAAGTATTAATATGATTTCAAAAAAATGGAAAATCATAGTTCATAAAATAAATACAATTGGAACAATTTGGAATAACGGAAAATTTTAATAAGTGAAAAATCAAATAAATGTTTTGAGAACCTTAATTCTATAATTTGAGGAGTACTAATAATCAACTTAGTATCATCAATTGGTTTAAATGCTTTCGAATTATGCTTCGTCGAATATGGTATAACTCTTTGAATAGAATGTTTGAGTGGAATTTACTAGCCTATTAATGAATACTCGAATTTCACCAGGTAGTATGAGATGCCTTCGTTAAATTCTTGTGATCGTATTTGGGAAAGTACTTAACACTTTAGAGTTTTATTCTTTTCTAGTGTGCGACAAATGGTTGCTAGATCCTTAAGAGAATATGGCTCAGGTTTTCCGGTCGTATACGTAATAAGTGATATTTAATAGCTTTTAGTAAATACTTGAATTTCACCATCCGGTATGGGACGTGTTGGTTAAATTCTAGTGATTACAGAAGGAGATAGTATTTAGCACTTTAGTGTTTACTCTCTTTTGGTGCATGGCAAGTGGCTGCTAGATCCTTAAGAAGTTTATTCCTGGATTTATTTTCAAGCATAATAATACAATAAAATTAAACAAATGTAGATTTATCGAGTCATGGTTTCTACGATCACCTTGATCGGTATGGAAAATGCTTGAGATCATTTTGTGATTCCATATTTCCGGTCTGAGTACAATCCTTGGTATTGGATCGGTTCGAGTGATATCAATTTGTTTATTTGTTTGCCATGGGTTTTGAGTACAATCATTGCGACTATTTTGGATGATCATTACGATCGGTTTGGATTAAGATCTCTTGGATTCTGGATATTAGGGTTCTATAACTGTTTTGTGTTCATGAAATAAATATATGTTCTTGTGTCTTGTGATGGATGTCAAGTCAATTCTGTTATTTTGTGTTTAGTGACTTGTTCGTGTTTGTGACTTAAACTTATAACCCGATTCTGAGTTAATCATTGATATCTGCATGATTAGAGATATTGTGTTTTGTGATGTGAATTCAATGTTTAATAACTAATATGTGTCCGTGACTTAGATGTATAACCATGTTCCTTGTGATGAACTCTAAGTTAATTAATTACCATGACTTGTTATATCTTGGACAAATGTACTTACTTATACGTTGTTTTTCTTGTGGTATATCTTGTTCTCACCCTATTGGATATTTAGAGATAGTCTAACCTGGGTGTTATTTTGCTCGGGTCAGGCTGAGACTTTTTAGGTTATAGGACAGGTTGACCTTTGAATGATTGTGCTAGCAAGAAAAATAAACATTTGGACTTCTAGGTTATCCCATTTAGAAATTTGGACCATGTATATAAGATGTACAATTGAGATTAGAGAATTCTGAAATTTTTTATAACAATCGAGTTTAGTATTTCATTTTGTAAACTAAATAATTTGTATATGTATAAGTTGAGATTTATTCCGCTGTGATATGTGACTGTTATTTATATGATATATTGCTCTGATTTTGAGAAATTTTCTACTACTTTGTATTAATATTAGACACGTCAAACTCGGTTCGGATATTAAGTGAAAAGGTATAAATGACATGTCAGTATTAGTATAAAGATACATTCACATTCGATCGCCCTCAAGCCGTATTCTCCGAATTAGCACACGACGTTACTTGTAATGTTCTTTGCTAATCTAGGCATTGCGGGGAGGGGGGGGGTCGTTACAAAAGCAGCCACTCAAAGCCTCCAATTAAATAGTAATTTGCAAAATTTATTAACCTCGTACATGCAGAATATGAGTCAATCAATTGCTAAACTTGAAATGCAAATGAGTCAATTAGCCACGTCTGTAAGTGAACGTGAACGAGGCACATTCCTAAGTCAGCCATTTTCGAATCTTAGAAATCAAAACACGAATTTGAATCAAGCCAATGTTGTTCAAGATAACAACGTAACACAAATGAATGCTATCAAGGCTTTGCGTTCTGATAAACAAATCAATAATCAGGTTGTTAATCCAAAAAATTTACCGGAAACCCCTTTCGACGCTTCTAAAACAACAAACGATTCTGAACAAAATATTGAGCCAAACATCGAATCAAAATCCAATCCGAATTCTTCTTCTACTCAAATACCCACCCATTGAGTATCGTGTTCCATATCTTCTTCGACCTAAGAAACACTTTGATCAAATGGAAAAGATGTTGGAAAGTTTCAAACAAGTGAAAGTTAACATCCCTCTTCTTCATATCGTTCAACAAGTCCCAACTTACACTATGTTTTTCAAGAACTTGCGTACCCAAAAACAACACACTCATGTACCCAAGAATGTTTTCTTAGCAGTCGGACTTAGAAAAGTCTTGTCCTAATCAATTCCTATTAATACAAAGATCCTGGATGTCTGACGATCTCGGCATGATAGGAGACAAAATGTTTAACAAGTGCTTACTCAATTTGGGTGCGAGTGTTAATTTGATTCCTTATTTAGTTTACCAGCAACTTGGCTTGGAAGAACTAAAACCAACAAAAGTAACTCTTTAATTTGTCGATCATTCGATAAAGAACCTATGGGAGAAATCGAGGACTTACTCATCAAAATCAGTCAATTCACATTCCCCGTCATCGTTTTAGAGACCCAACACGTGAATAATCCAATGAGTCAAATTCCATTGATTTTAGACTGACCTTTCTTGGCTACTTCAAATGCTTTAATCAATTATCTAAATTGTTCAATGAAAATTTCTTTTGAGAACAAGACTCTAGATCTTAACATCTTCAATCTTGAAAATCAACTGAACGAACCATTTGACCAAACGTTTGAAGTTAGCTTCATTCAAGAAAATTTTGACAACTAAATAGTTGACCTAAACCATGAACACAAGACCGAGTATGAGCAAACGTTTCGAGATGAGCCTAATGAAATTGAAATTGCACTTTCGTTTGAACCCCTTATTGTTGAGTTAGAACTTCTACCTAGTTCTTTGACTGAGCAACCCCCAAGGTTGGACCTTAAACCCCTTCCTGATCACCATAAGTATGCATACTTAGGTGACAACGAAATGTTTCCTTTCATAATCTCTTAATCTCTCTCTCTTGATCAAGAAGCTTCTCTTCTTTCAATTCTGTCGAAAAAGAAAGAAGCAATTGGATGGTCCATCGCTGATATAAAAGGAATTACTCCCGCTCTCGTTCAACATTGTATCCATTTAATTGACAATGTCAATCCCGTTCGTGATGCGCAACTAAGGCTTAACCCAAAAATGAAGGATGTGATTCGTGATGAAATTCTTAAGCTCCTCGATAACGAAATCATAAAAGCTATCTTTGATAGTTCAAGGGTTAGTCCAATTTATGTCATGCCAAAAAAGTCTGGACTTAGCCGTTATCAAGAACAATTCTAACGAACTCATTCCAGGTATTACCTAAATGACCACGAATTCAGTTGCTTTCTTAATGGCCATTTCAATTATAACCAAATTTCAACCGCTCCCGAAGATCAAGAGAAAACAACTTTCACATGTCCCTTTGGCACTTTTGCGTATCGACGTATGCCTTTTGGCCTTTACAATGCTCTTACTACGTTTCAAAGATGCATGGTCATCATCTTTTCTAATATGATCGAACACTTTTTTAAAGTGTTTATGGAATATCTTTCTATCTTTAGAAACTCTTTTTCCAAGTTCTTACACTATCTCATGTTGGTTTTGAATTGAAGTAAAGACAAACACTTAATGTTAAATTGGGAAAATCAATTTTATGGTCAAACACGACATTGTCCTTAGGATTGTCATTTCAAACAAAGGCATGAATAGATAAAGCGAAAGTTGATGTAATTGCAAATCTATCCATGCCCAAATCTGTCAAAGACATTCGTTCATTCCTTGGATATGCTGGTTTCTAGCGACGCTTTGTGAAAGACTTCAGTAAAGTCGCTTGACCTTTGACGACTCTTCTTGGAAAAGACATTCCATTTGACTTTAATTCTGATTGTGTTTCTGCTTTCAAATGTCTCAAAAATGAACTCATTTCTGCTCCCATCATTTGCTCACCCAATTGGGATCTTACTCTGGAAATAATATGTGATGCTTCTAACTTCGTAGTTGGTGTTGTCTTAGGACAATGCATCAACAAAATTCTTCACATCATCTACTACACTAGTATGACTCTAAAAGATGCTCAACTCAATTACACGACCACTGAAAAAGGGTTTCTGATGGTAGTTTTTACTCTCGAAAAATTCCGACCTTATTTGATTGGCTTACACATTACTGTTTACACTGATCACTCCGCTCTTAGATACCTTTTCGCTAAAAAGGATGCTAAGTCTTATTTGATCTGCTGGATCCTTTTAATCTAATAATTTAACCTTACAATCAAAGACAAAAAAGGTTCCGGCAATGTCAACATTGATCATCTATCGTGTCTTGCAAATGCATCATCTTCTTTACCGATCAACGAGAACGTTCTTGATAAACAACTTCTTACTATTTCTATCGATCCATGGTATGTTGACATAGTAAACTATTTAGTCACTAAGGAAACTCCTTCATTTTGGTCAAAATAAGATAAATATAAATTTCAATCCCAAGTCAAGTTCTTCTATTGTGATAATCCATATTTGTTTAAGTACTGTTCCAACTAAATCATTCGTTGTTGCATTCCAGATTGTGATGTCAAAAGTGTCCTTTCATTACTTCATTACCAAGCCTTTGGTGGTCACTTTGGTCTGAAGAAAACTGCAGAAAACATGCTTCAACGTGGTTTTTACCGGCTTACGCTTTTCAAAAATGCATTCGAGTTTTGTAAAACCTGCGATCGTTGTAGTGACACCTCGTACCTCTAGGCATCGCGAAGTTCGGACATGACTAGAAGTATGGGTGGTCGGGTGAAATAAAAATCCATAACATAGCACAAAGACTAAGGCAACAACATAAAATGATTAAAATGTTACGGTGGAAGAAAACTTACACTAATTATAAATTAATAGAAAAGCAGCTTCGTTAAAAACAACATTATCCTAAATTTATTTCTGAAACCAAAAGTACCAAATAGTCTCCACCAAAACATAAAACATAACAATTTTCATAATATAGGTCCCCACATATAAAGTAAAGTAAAGAAAAGAGAAATGAAGTACATGAAATAAAAGAAACGAAAGATGAAGATAACAACTGCTTCAATGACCCTCCAAGCCGTAAAGAACCGCAACCTGGACGTGCCCTCCTATGATTTGGGAAAAGTAGGAAAAATAGGAATGGGTCAGACATAATGTCTGGTGAATGAGAAATAAAATGAAGCGGAAAGAATAAAACATTTTAATATTAGGTCTTTCTCGGATATCGCTGAGGGTGAATAATATAATGCAGTGAATCCTTCTTAGATATAGTTCCTAAGAAGCCAAAGTCTATGGTCACTCTTGGAAAGTCAACCATGCAGTAATACTAAACGTCAATCGCCCTATCGGACCTGTTGTCCTTACCTATCCATATGCTACAACGTGTGTTAGTGTCAAAATTGGTCACTAACACCCAAATCTAGATGAAAGCACCAAATCACAGTCACAGACCAAAGATAGAATGTATGTAGAGAGTATAAATATGAAGAGCGGTAAGAATTAAAAAGAAAGCAGTAAAGATATAGAATTTATAGTGGTTCGACTGACTCCGGCCTACATCCACTACAGAAATTTCCTTTTTATTGATGTAATAAATGATTACAGTTATAGAATGGCACAATAGCCTTAACCTTAGGAAGTAGAAAAATGGAGAGCTGAAGAGAAGAAGATCCCTTTTTCAGAAGCCCTACGTGCTGTATTTATAGGCAAAACTAGGTAGTTGGGCTTCTCAAGTGATACAGGCCCATTAAGACTTCGGCCGAGTTCACACCCTTTACCTCAACCGACCTCAAGTCCTTCATAGGCCAACCTGAAGTAACCATGGTACTGACCCGAAGTGATACGCTCAGCGACTCGAAGTAACATGACCGACCATTGAGTGCCAAACCACCCAAATGCTGAAGCGAAGCACTGCCCAATGTCGAACCACAGTCCATCAAAGTCGACCTAAACCATAACGAGCCACGCCCAATGCCAAATGACGTTCAATGCCGAGCGAGGTACGATGCTAGGCGAGGTATGATGCGAAGCGACATCTGTCGAACCACCACCTTTTGCCGAGCGACCCTGACTTCTCTACAATGCCGAGCAGCCCTAACTTCTCTGCAATGCGGAGCAGCCCTGACTTCTTTGCAATGCCGAGCGGCCCTGACTTCTCTGCAATGCCGAGCGGCCCTGACTTCTCTGCAATGCCGAGCGGCCCTGACTTCTCTGCAATGCCGAGCGACCCTATGTTGGTCGAACCACCTCACCAAGGCCGAGCCGTGCCAATAAAGCGACCCTATGTTGGTTGAACCACCTCCCCAAGGCCGAGCCGTGCCAACAATGTCGAGCCACAATGACGAATCCTCAATGCCGAGCGACATTACCAGGGCCGACCGACCCTTGACTTCCAGACCGAGTTATGTAACCTCTCCACTTCTCGACCAAACGACATATCCAAGTGAACTTCATCATTTTAAACCGAATCCATCATACTCCAGCCTAGATAAATGAGAAGTTGACGTAGTTAAATCTGCCTATCTGTGGCCTTGCCAAAAGGCGGGTTAACATTTGCCCCCCCAAAACATGCCTTGCTATTGGAAGGTGTGTTTTGAATAGCCTCGAGTCTGATATCCGAAGTTTGTATGTCATCCACATTCTACTTTCCGATTCATAATCCAATCCATTTTATCCAAATACCATCACCGTATCCTTCTCTGAACAAACGATTGCTTCTGGTCGATATCCGATTTCGAATCCAGTAACCAAATCTTTAGCCAAATCTATATCCATCTGAAATTGACGACCGAGTTCCAATCCATCAATAACCAATAGCCAAACACATGACCTCACTGGGTTTAGTCTTTGAATCCGTAGACCTCGTCGGGTCACGTTATACCATTTCTGCCTTGACTCTCCGGTCAAAGGCTTGTATGTTCCCCGGCCTCGGCTCTGCGGCCAAGGCCTTGTGTATTCACCGGCCTCGGCAGCTCCAGCCAAGGAGTTGTATATTCACCGGCATCGGCACTCCGGCCAAGGACTTTGATATTCACCGACCTCGGCACTCCGGCCAAGGACTTTTATATTCACCGGCATCGGCACTCCGGCCAAGTACTTTGATATTCACGTGCCTCGGCACTCCGACCAAGGACTTTGATATTCAGTGGCCTCGGCACTCCGGCCAAGGACTTTTATATTCGCCAGCCTTAGCACTCCGGCCAAGGACTTTTATATTCATCGGCCTCGGCACTCCGGCCAAGGACTTTTATATTCACCGGCCTCGGCACTTCGGCCAAGGACTTTATATTCACCGGCCTCGGCACTCCGGCCAAGGACTTTTATATTCTATTCGAGTCCATTCCATCACTCTCCGGCAAAGGGACTCGTAACTCACGATCACTGCCCCGTCTCTCCGGTTTGGATAGTAATCACAACCTAAACTATTTATTACATTGATCCGAATTCAATCAGAAAACCAGAAATCCATATCAAAAATCCTCGTCAAAATCCAAATCAAAAATCAAACATTCAAACCAAAATGGAAAACCAAAAAACCAACCAAACCGGGAGTTCGATCCAAACTCCAAAACCATACCAAAGAAAAGCAAATGTCCAAAGTACCAAAGAGGAAACCGGAATTTGCAGAAACACAAAAAGAAAATAGGATTTCATAGACCCGAGCAGTACGGTTTTTCATCATCTCAGAGTACGTCTAGGGACCGTCCTCGATCCCATGCGTGTGTAAGTGACCTAGCCATATTACTTTGAGTTCTACTACTTATTCAAAACCATAAATCTGTTTAGTTGATAATGAGCTGACGTTGCCTGGGTCCAGTGCCATCTTCATTTGAGGTAGGCAATGGCCGCTCCTGTCCAACCGCCACAGCTCGATTCCTTACGTATTGCTGTAGATGACCATTCCTTACGTGATCCTCAATGATATCTCTCAAATGCATGCAGTCATTTGTGTCGTGCCCATCCAGCTCATGGAATAGGCAATGCTTTTCCGATGCCCGCTCGTATTTAGAAGGCTCTCTCTTTGCCGGCCTTTGTTACTGGAGGCACCCTCGAGTATCCAAGCAAATCCTTTCCACGATCTCAGTTAAATATGTGTAAGAAGGAAACTTTGACTCTCTTCGAGGTTCCTTCGAAGTGCCACCGTTGCCATTTGTTTTCCTTTCTCCTTTATCGTCTTTACTTGGATCCTCCTTGGGTGGACCTCCATCCTTCACTGCATAAGCTTTAGCCTCTCTCCCTACTCTCTCAGCCTGCGCATCCTTCTGTCTCAGGAACCTTTCCGCCTTATGGTAGAACTCCCCAAGATCCCTCGGTGGGTCCCGTTCCAATGATATCTTGAAATCTGAATTATCCACGATTCCTGAGACTGCTGCCATTAAAACCATTGACGGATCGGGTCGATCCACTGAGGCTACTGCTGTGTTAAATATAGTTAAGAAGTTCCTAAGTGACTCTCCCTTCCATTGCTTCATCGATGCCAAGGTCATTACGTTCTTGGGTCTAACTATATGGACCCGAAACTATCTCATAAACTTTTCAATCAGCTCTGTCCATGTGCCGATTGAACCACTCTCCAGCTATCTGAACCACATAGCTGTGATATCCGTCAAATACAATAGGAAGCATTGAGCCATGACCTCATCCAATGCCCCTAATACCTCCATATGCCTTATGTACCTCGTCAAATGAACGATGGGATCCATTCTCCCATCATACATATCCAACGTCGGTAGCTTAAAGTCCGGTGGATTCCTAGCTTGCCTGATAGTAGGAGTAAAGGGACTCCTATTCACATCCTCCAAGTCTTTGCTTACCAATCCACCTCTCACAGCCCGTCTAACCATCTCCGCTAGACTGTCGTTGTCCCTAAGCTATAATCCTTGTCTGTTGCCTCCAGTCTGCCCCTGAGTCCATGAGGGAATTCTGTCACATACTCCTCATCTCGTATTCCTGCACTCCTATTGGTGTCGGGTTGCATAGCGTCTTCTGGTATCCTCCCGTGGATTCGTCCAGCATTTCTTGGTGGTATACCCTCGAGTCCAGATCCATCCAGGTTGATAGTCGTCTGCTGATTGGGGGCTGCTCCGTGCTGAGCCATTCCCTCCATTTGCTGGTTGAGCGCTTTTGATCTAGCTCCACGAGTCTAAGCTCCTACATTTCCTTCTTGTGCAAATTGTCTGAGAAGAGCCTACATCATCTCATCTTGTCTTTTCAACATTGCTTCCATCTCATCTCTGGTGATGTAGATGGATGCTTGACCTGCTCCGGCTCCTGAGGAAGCCTCTTGACTTCCCTCCCGATTGCTCCATTTCGCTGCTTGCTTCCTTCTTGGTGGTCTAGCCATTACTATCTGAAATCCGAGTTCCTAAGCTTTTCAATCCAAAATCCAAGCTCTAAAATCCCCAAGTGCTAGCGTTCTCAATGAAAGCACCAAAATGTTAGCGCCAAAATTAGCCACTAACATCCAAATCCAGATGAAAGCACCAAATCACAGTCCCGGACTAAAGATAGAATGTATGTAGAGAGTATAAATATGAAGAGCAACAATAATTAAAAAGAAAGCAGTAAAGACACATAATTTATAGTGGTTCGACTGACTCCGGCATACGTCCACTCTAGAAATTTTCTTTTTATTGATGTAATAAACGATTACAATTACTGAATGGCAGAATAGCCTTAACCTTAGAAAGTAGAAAAACAAAGAGCTGAAGGGAAGAAGAAGGTCCCTTTTTCAGAAGCCCTACGTGTTTTGTTTATAGGTAAAACCAAGTTATTGGACTTCTCAAGTGATGCAGTCCCATTAAGACTTCGGTCGAGTTCACACCCTTCACCTCAACCGACCTCAAGTCCTTCGTGGACCAACCCGAAGTAACCATGGTACTGACCCGTAGTGATACACTCAGCGACTCGAAGTAACATGAACCACCATCGAGGCTCGAACCACCCAAATGCCAAAGCGAAGCACTCCCCAATTCTGAACCACGAAGTCCATCAAAGCCGGGCGAGGTGCGATGCAGGACGAGGTGCGATGCCGGGCGAGGTACGACGCCGGGCGAGGTACGATGCCGGGCGAGGTACGATGCCGGGCGAGGTACGATGCCGGGCGAGGTATGATGCCGAGCGGCATCTGTCGAACCACTACCTTATGCCGAGCGACCCTGACTTCTCTGCAATGCCGAGCGACCCTGACTTCTCTACAATGCCGAGTGACCCTGACTTATCTGCAATGCCGAGCAACCCTGACTTCTTTGCAATACCGAGCGACCTTATGTAGGTCGAACCACCTCACCAAGGCCGAGCCGTGCCAACAATTCAGAGCCACAATGATGAATCCTCAATTCCGAGCGACATTAACAGGGCCGACCGGCCCATGACTTCCAGACCGAGCCATGTAACCTCTCCACTTCTCGACCAAATGACATATCCAAATGAACTTCATCATTTTAAACTGAATCCATCATACTCCAGCCTAGATAAACGAGAAGTTGACTTAGTTAAATCCTCCTATCTGCGGCCTTGCTAAAAGGCGGGTTAACAACGTGAAATTTAGGCTCTTTACCCATGCACTATGACTAAATGCCTCTTACATCCGACTAGTGCCGATTCAACAACCTGCAGGAACCCGAAGTTGCGCTCAGTCTCTACCAAACTGGACTGCTATCCTCTTGTCTTCTCAGTCATCAACGTGGACTTGCCCCTATCCAAAATGTCGGTCGTCCAAAAGAGCGCTCGCAGCTGGGTCGACTGTGCAAAATCCTCCAACGATCTACCTAAAGAAGCCTACGTCGGAGCACATTTGCCATGTTCTGTCCGTGTCGATCTGCTTGAAGAAGCCTATGATTGCGGATGTTATCTATCCTACATACTAGCAACCTATGAAAGGTAACAAACAACCTTGCGAACCTACTTGCCCTCTCGTAGTACATACGTCCAAAATTATATTTTGGACTTAACTGCATGAAACACCTATTCAGACATTTACAAGGTCTGCCTACAAAATCGCTTCCAAATTAATAAATTTTACCATTACAGTTTACATATTGTTTATTTCCATTAATTTGCTTTAGGCTATTTTTACATCCTATTTGGTTACTTCCCAATTTCCCTTTTTCTTACATAAACGATGCTTCAATTTCACGTCTATTCAGTCCGTAAGGTCTGTTTGTAATGTTTATACCATTTTGTTACAGATTTACACTAGTCTTTAGGGTCCATTTAATTTATGTTTATTTTCCACCCTAATTTACTTTCTCATTTTAGAGATTTAATAAGTTTAAAAAATTTATCCAATAGCCACAAACCATTTAATTACACAAAATTCCATTTTTACACTTTTAGGCCACATATGAAACAAACAATTATGCCAATTAGACTTCCCAATTTTGTTCCAAAATTACATTCAAAATTATTTAACTATATCAATCAAAACCATAATTTTGTTTAAGTAACATATTCTAAATTTATTCAACTAACATGTTCTGCCATTAGAAATTGAATAACGATTCTAATTCAATTTAATTAAACCAATCTTATTTATGCCATGAAACGTGAACAACAATTTGTTTGTTCCAAACTTCAACCCAAACATGAATTAGAATTGAGAAGTGGTAGAAGGAGAGGATACAATAATTTATATAAATTTCAATCTTATTTATGCCATAAAACGTGAATAGACAATTTGTTTATCCCATATTTTAAATCAAACATGAATTAGATTTGAGAAATGAAGGAAGAAGAACTAAAATTAGATTTGTTTATCCCATATTAACGTGCCGGAAAAGAACTGAAATTGAACTACTTTATTTTTCTGTTTCATGTTAATTCCCACTCACTTGGCACTTGAGCTTGTATAAATTTAAAAAAGCTTTGCTTTAATCTTTCTCCCTTTGATTATTCTAAATTCCCTAACTTGCTTGAGTATATATAGATAATTTGATTTGGTAGAGATTTATTTATTTGGTAGAGAAAAGGAGGAAGAATAATACATACTAATTTTACTATAGAATTATGGCGACGGCTGAATACGAGATTAGGTTTAGGTTAGATGGTTTATATATAGATTGTTTGAGTGAATATAATCCATTAGATTATTTTAGATTAAATATGGTTCTTTCATACACTTAATGGTTATCCATTCTAGCCCGTACACATCACTCAACCAATAAAATTGAGCCATCTCATCCTATTACGTCACTGGAGCGAATGGTAAGTCGCCACATGTCAGAAACAACGTTGGAATACGTAGGAAAATCGCTGGAAACAAACCAACTAGAAAAACATTGCTCCAGATTTTGGAGCGAGAATGGGACTTGATCCCTGGTCACTAAGGAAGTCAATATACGCCTTTACCACCATACCAAATGTCCTTTTAATTTCTCTTTAATCATATTTTCGATAAAGTATCAAGGTGTACATTCTCCCCCCTTAAGGTATTTCATCTCCGAAATCTCCAAAAATGGAAGAACGTAATTAACAACCAGCATCCAAGAACTACATCCATCTACTCCACCACCATCCATTTCTACCATTGCCTTATTTTTAACTAATGCAATTTATGATTTATGCAAAGTGAAATGCATATGAATTTACCTAATGCAAAATGGTAGTCAGTCTACTGATTTAGTTGACCTCCTGTAATGTAACTATGCTTATGTCATGCAACCAAATGTATGCAATTAACCTAGTATAATTGATAATTCTATATGTATGTTTCAATCATTCACCCAAATGCACCATACATATGTAGCATCCATTTATATATACATATACACACACACACATACACAAAAACATATGCAAATTTAATAGATAACAGACATGCATATGCAGGTGTGTGTACGTTTGGCCGATTATCCTAATAAATATCTATCTAGTGCATGCAATGCATCCATTTTCAAACATTGGCATCCACTTGCGATCATTTTCATCCATCAAACATAACATGCCCTAATGACATGTTTACAACAAGCTACTTCCATAGGTTTCACCTAAAGATTATCGAAAAGACCATAACTAAGGAATGATCAAAGATCAAACATAGGATTTTTGAAGTGGATCTTCAAATAGAAAAGGATAAGAAGTTCGAATTCTCACCTTAGATTTCCATGTGCACTCCTTGGGGTCATTTACCCCACTGAACCTGCACTAGACAAACTTCCTTGTTGCGTAATCTTTTGACACCGTGTTCCAATATATGGGTGGGTGTACGATGCATAAGTGATTCGTGTTCTACCTCCACTTTCCTTAGCTGATCGGGTTATACAACTACTGTGGAATCATGTAGACACTTCCTCAGATGCGAAACATGAAAAACATCATGAACTCCTGCCAACTAAAGATCAACTCTGTATGCCACTTTTCCAATCCGTGCGGTAATAAGGAAGGGTCCTACAAATATCGGTGCCAACTTACCCACTGAGCCAAATTTCATAACGTTTCTCAGAGGAGAAACCATGAAAAAAATCATATCTCCAACCTTAAACTCCAAATCTGAATGTCTTCTGTCGGCATATGACTTTGTTCGATCTTATGTAGTCTTCAACCTCTTGCGAATCAAATCCACCTTCTTGGAAGTTTCCCTCACCAAGTCTGGTCCAAGCAAGATATTATCAGTGGTATCCCGCCAACAGGCTGGTGATCTATATGGTCTTTCATAGAGGGCCTCGAACAGTGCCAACCCAATTCTTTCTTAATAACTATTATTTTATGCGAACTCCACCAAAGGTAATGGTCTTCTCAAGAGCCTCTGAAATCAATGACGCACAATCTGAGCAAATCTTCCAAAACCCTATTTACTCTCTCAGTCTATCCATCTATCTGAAGGTAATATGCTGTGCTCATATTCAATTCTGTTCCAAAGGCTTGCTGAAGACTCCTCCAAAACTCACTGTTGAATAATGGATCTTTGTCGCTCACAATGCTGGCGAGAACTCCATGAAGCCTAACTATCTCCCTTACATAAAGAGTCGTCAAAGAAGCTGTCGTCCCATTATTCTTAATGGGTATAAAATGAGCGCTCTTCGTCGGTCTATCCACAATGACCCAAATGCTCATATTCCCTCTCCGTGACCTTAGTAATCCATCAACGAAGTCCATAGAGATGCTTTCCCATTTCCATAATGGAATATCCAATGGTTGCAACAGTCCTCCAGGCTTCTTCTGTTCCGCCTTTACCCTTTGGCAAGTGATGCACTTTGATACATACTCTACCATCTTCTTCTTCATTCTGGGCCAATGGAATATCCTCTTCATATCCTGGTACATCTTATCACCGCCGAAGTGCACTATCATCCTAGAATGATGTGACTTGCCACCACTGCATCTACTAAATCCTCACTACAGGAACACAAAGTCTACCAACCCTTATAAGCCATCCCCTAGTGTCTATGGTATAGCACCTAAGATTTGGTGATGACTTTCCTCTATCAAGCTTATCTAAATGTCCTTTAACTCTTCTTCCTCACCTTGCCTTGCTCCAATATGCTTCATCATAGTAGGCTAGATGTCGAGGGCTGCCAACAATCTCAGAGATAAATCCAATGGAGGTCTAAAATCAAAGGTAGCAATGTACTCCAAATGCTTCCATTTCAAAAATAAAGGTCTTAAAACCACTTTATGCCTACTTAACGCATCTGCCACTACATTACCCTTGCCAGGGGTATAGGAAATCTCAAAGTCATAAGAGGCTAAAAACTCTATCCATATTTGTTGTCTCAAATTCAAGTCTTTTTGAGAGAATAGATACTTCAAAGACTTATGATCCGTGAAAAGCTCAAATCTTTCTCCTAAGAGATAGTGCCTCCAAGACTTGAGAGAAAAAACTATAGCTGCCAACTCAAGATCATGCGTTGGGTAGTTCTTCTCATGCATTTTCAACTTTCTGCTCGCATAGCACACTATCTACCCTCTTGCATCAGTACCGCCCCGTACCACAAGCATCCGTATAAATTTAGAAAGGCTTGGATCCATCCGGTAATACCAATACGGGCGCGGTAGTCAAAGCTTCCTTTAATCGACCAAAGACATCCTCATACTTGGCATTCCAAGCAAAAGCCGAGTTCTTCTTGATAAGGTAGGTAAGTGGATTCGATATCCTAGCGAAGTCCTTAATGAACTTCTTATAGTAGCCGGTAAGACCTTGGAAACTCCTTATGTTCATGGCATTCTTAGTGGTTTTCCAATCCTGTACTGCTGCCACATTCGTCGGATCTACTGCAAGTACATCCTCCGAAAGATGTGTCCCAAAAAGCGAACCTCATCCTTCCAAAAGAATAAAGGTAAGTCAAGAGAATAAAGGTAGCTCTTTAACAATGGGTATCGAACTCAAACTATTGGGTGATAAGTCAAGAGAATAAAGGTAGCTCAACATGACTGATCCTTTAGATCACAAGATACCTCCAAGGTACGTCCACTACAAGTGTCTGACCTCACTACCCTCTTATCGCAATCAAGAACAACACCATACATGGATCGCTAATCCATAACAAAAATCAACCCGAACTCAAAAAAGCCCAATATAAAGGGACTATAATCAAACTCAACCCCTAAAATAAACAGTTTCAAATTCCAAAATAACATGGACAAATAGGCCAATCCTCCTACGGGATTTGATATTACTACCGGGTCGGTCACTAAGTAAGAATTAAGACCAAGATTCTCTATAAGAGTACTAGATATGAAAGAGTGCGAAGCTCCAGAATCAAATAGGATATGAACAGGAAAACCAAAGATCGATAACACCTTCAATGATCACCTTCTTTCCCTTGTCCACGATCGGACGAATACTAGAGGAAGGAGCTGCCTCAAAAGCATTATCCTGAGCAGGCTGTGAAGGTGTCTGTGAACTATCCTTGGGCTTTGACAGACAGTCCTTCTTCATATGCCCCACTTGATCACAAAGATAGCACCTTAGTCTTGATCTCTCTCCTGCCACTCTACGATGCTTAGCAAGATGACCTGGTTTCCCACAAGTATTGCACTCCCAGTCCTTCCTTAGAACCTTCCTTTATCCACCTAACCCTTCTCGTCTCTCCTCTTTCCTTTCCACTACTTCTTCACATCACTCTTCTGCACCACATCTCCTTTCTTCTTAGTATCAGCAAGTAAAGACATCTCTACCAATCCCTCAAAAGTGGCTCCCATCGGAATGTGGCTCACCACCAAACTCTACAATGGCTGACTCAAACCCTTAGCGAACTTCAGCGCTATCTTGCGAGGAGTATTGATCAGGTCTAGTCCAAATTTCGCAAGATCATCGAATTGATTAACATATTCCTTAACTACCATATCTCCTTGCTTGAGTTGTATAAATTTCTCTAACTGCACTCCCTCTTCAGCCTGCTATAAGAATTTCCCTCGAACCTAGTAAGAAAATCCACTTAAGTCAAATTATCAGCCTCAGCCTCCACAATCTCCCCCCAACAAAGAGCCTCTCCCTGCAACTGCCATGAAGCCAGCTGCCACCGAGCCAAGTCCTCCAATCCCATAAGTCCAAATATCTGCTCACAACTACAAATCCAAGCTCTCGCCTCAGTATATGACTCGATGCCAAGAAACGGATTGCCTCCTAAGTTGGTGTAGTCCTTGCATAACTTTGAAAAATCGGGAATGCCTGACGGATGGGCTAGAGCCCCTTTCTCCGAAGCAACATCCCTTGCTTGTGGCTCTGCTTGTGCAGTAGCCTAAAAATAACGTTTAAACTAAGTAGGCATATAAAGGCCTGGAACTTCGCAAATATCTTGTGGTTCAGACATTTCTGTCTATAGATATTAAAAAGTTGGGATTAGGTACTCCACAAATAGTTCAATAGATAGGTAGGAAGATATATGAGGGACCAATTTCTAAAATTTCTTTTCTTTTCAAATATATACATATACTTTTTAAAGTATTTTTGGGAATACCCTTTAAAAATTATTTGAAACCTTTATATTTTTAAAATATTTTTTAGGTTTACCGAAACCTTTTCTTTGATACCAACTAAGACACCTTGCACCTCTAGGCACCCCGAAGTTCGGACATGACTAGAAGCACGGGCGGTCGAGTGAAATAAAAATTCATAACACAGCATAGAGACTAAGGCAATAACATAAAATGATTAAAACATTACAACGGAATAAAAATTTAACTAATTATAAATTAATAGAAAAACAACTTTGTTAAAAACAACATTATCCCAAATTTATTTCTGAAACCAAAAGTACTAAGTAGTCTCCACCAAAACATAAAACATTACAAAGTTTAAAATATACGTCCCCGTGTAAAAGAGAAACAAAGTACATGAAACAAAAGAAACTAAAGCTGAAGATAACAATAGCTCCAATGACCCTCCAAAGTACAAAGAACTACAACCTAGACCTACCCTCCCGTGATTTGGAAAAAGTGAGAAAAAGAGGAATGGGTCGTACATAAAGTCTGGTGAATGAGAAATAAAATGAAAAAGACAGAATAAAACAGTTTAATTCCAGGTCTTCCTTGGATATCGCGGAGGGTGAATAAGATAATTAGTGAATTCTAAGAAGCCAAAGTTCATGGTCACTCTAGGAAAGTCAACCATGCTGTAATACTAAACGTTAATTGGCCTGTTGGACCAGATGTCCTTACTTATCCATGTGCTACATCGTGAAAATCATGCTCTTCACCTGTGCACTGTGACTAAGTGCCTCTTACGTCTGACCGGCGCCGACTCAAACAACCTTGCAGGACCCTGAAGTTGTGCTCAGGCTCCGCCAAACTGGACTCCTATCCTCCTATCTCCTTGGTCACTAACGCGGACTTGCCCCTATCCAAAGTGTTGTTCCTCCAAAAGAACAGCCGTTACCAGGTTGTCTGCGCAAAGTCCTCCAACGATCTGCCTAAAGAAGCCTACGTCAGAGCACACTTGTCATGTTCCATCCTCGTCGATCTGCTTAAAGAATCCTATGATTGCAGATGCTATCTATCCTACGTACTCGCAACCTATGAAAGGTAACAAACAACCTTGAAAACATACTTGCCCGCTCCTAGTACTTGCAACCAAAACTATATTTTGGTCTTAACTACATGAAACACCTATCAAGACATTTATAAGGTATGTCTACCAAATCGCTTTCAAATTAATTAATTTTACCATTGTAGTTTACATGTTGTTTATTTCCATTAATATGCTTTAGGCCATTTTTATATCCTATTTGGTTATTTTGCAATTTCCCTTTTTCTTACAGAAATGTGTTTCAATTTCACGTCCGTAGGGTCTGTTTGTAATTTTTATACCATTTTGTTACAGATTTTCACTAGCCTTTACGGTCCATTTAATTTACATTTTCTCTCCACCCTAATTTACTTTCTCCTTTTAGAGATTCAATATGTACCAAATTTTTATCCAATAGCCACAAACAATTTAATTACACAAAATTTCGCTTTTACATTTTTAGGACACATATGAAACAAACAATTATGCCAGTTAGACTTTCCCATTTTGTTCCAAATCCATATTCAAAATTATGTATTTATATCAATCAAAACCATAATTTTATTTAAGTACCATATTCTAAATTTATTCAACTAACATGTCCAACCGTTAGAAATTGAATAACGATTCTAGTTCAATTTAATTAAACCAATCTTATTTATGCCATGAAACGTGAATAATAATTTGTTTGTTCCAAACTTCAACCCAAACATGAATTAGAATTGAGAAGTGGTAGAAGGAGAAGATACAATAATTTGCATAAATTTCAATCTTATTTATGCCATAAAACGTAATAGACAATTTGTTTGTCCTATGTTTTAAACCAAATATGAATTAGAGTTGAGAAGTGAAAGTAGAAGAAGAAGTTGTAATAATTTACATCTATTCTCAATTAATAACAGAAATTAATTCATATTAACGTGCCAAAAAGACTAAAATTAAACTATTTTATTTTACTATTTCATATTAATTCCCACTCACCTGGCACTTGAGATTGTATAAGTTTGAAAAAGCTTTGCCTTAATCTTTCTCCATTTGATTCTTCTAAATTCCCTAATTTTCTTGAATATATATATATATATATATATATAATTTAATTTGGTAGATATTTATTTAGTAGAGAAAAGGAGGAAGAATAATACACACTAATTTTACTGTAGAATAATGGCGATGGCTGAATAAGAGATTAGGTTTAGGTTAGATTGTTTATTTATAGATTGTTTGAGTGAATATAATCCATTAGATTATTTTGGATTAAATATGGTTCTTTCATACAATTAATGGTTATCCATTCTAGCCCATGTACATCACTTAACCAATAAAATTTAGCCATCTCATCCCGTTACATCACTGGAGCGAATGGGAAGCCTCCACATGTCAGAAACAACGCTGAAATATGTAGGAAAATCGCTGAAAAAGAACCAGCTAAAAAAACATCGTTCTAGATTTTGGGCGAGAACAGGATTTGATCCCTAGTCACTAAGGAAGTCAACATGTGCCTTTACCACTGTACCAAATGCGCTTTTAATTTCTTTATAATTATATTTTTCATAAAATATTAGGGTGTTACATTCTCCCTCCTTAAAGTATTTCATCTCCAAAATTTCAAAGATGAAAGAACGTAATTAACAACCAACATCCAAGAACTACATCCATCTACTCAACTACCATCCATTTCTGCCATTGCCCTTATTTTTAACTACTGCAATTTATGATTTATGCAAAGTGAAATGCATATGAACTTACCTAATGCTAAAAGGTAGCCGGTCTACTGATTTAGTTGACCTACTGTAATGCAAGTGTGCTTATGCCATGCAACCAAATGTATGCAATTACCCTAGTATAATTGATAATTCCATATGTATGTTTCAACTACTCAACCAAATTCACCATCCATATGCAACATCCATTTATACACACACACAACCATATGCAAATTCAATAGATAACAGGTATGCATATGTAGATGTGTGTTTGTAGTTGGCCGATTATCCTAATAAATATCTATCAAGTGCATGCGATGCATCCATTTGCAAACATTGGCATCCATTTACAATCATTTCATCCATCAAACATAACATGCCCTAATGGCATGTTTACAACCAAGCTACCATCCACAGGTTTCTCCTAAAGATTATCGAAAAGCCCATAACTAAGGAAAGATCAAAGATAGGATATTTGAAGTGTAACTTCGAATAGAAAAGGATAAGAAGTTCGATTTCTCTCTTTGGATTTCCATGTGCACTCCTTGGGGTCATCTACCCCACTAAACCATCACTAGACGAACTTTCTTGTTGCATAATCTCTTGAAAACATGTTCCAATATACGGGTGGGTGTACGACGCAGAAGTGATTCGTGTTCTACCTCCACTTCCCTTAGTTGATCGGGTTCTACTACTACTGTGGAATCATGTAAACACATCCTCCGATGCGAAACATGAAAAACATCGTGAACTCCAACCAACTTAAGATCAACTCTATATGCCAATCCATGCGGTAATAGGGAAGGCTCCTACATATCTCGGTGCCAATTTGCCCGCTGAGCCAAATTTCATAACGTTTCTCAGAGGACAAACCATGAAAAAACCATATCTCCAACCTTAAACTCCAAATCTGAACGTCTTCTGTCAACATAAGACTTTTGTCGATTTTGTGCAGTCTTCAACCTCTTTCGAGTCAAATCCACCTTCTTAGAATTTCCCTTACCAAGTCTGGTCCAAGCAAGATCCTATCGGTGGTATCCTACCAACAGGCTGGTGATCTATATGGTCTGTCATAGAGGGCCTCAAACGGTGCCATCCCAATGCTTTCTTGATAACTACTATTATATATGAACTCCACCAAAGGTAGGTGGTCTTCTCAAGAGGCTCTGAAGTCAATGATGCTCAATTTGAACAACTCTTCCAAAACCCTATTTACCCTCTTAGTCTGTCCATTTTCTTAGGGTAATATACCGTGCTCAGATTAAATCCTGTTCCTATGGCTTGCATAAGACTCCTCCAAAACTCACTGGTGAATAATGGATCTCTGTCTCTCACAATGCTGGCGAGAACTCCATGAAGCCTAACTATCTCCCTTACATAAAGAGTCGCCAAAGAAGCTGCCGTCCTATTACTCTTAATGGGTATAAAATAAGCACTCTTCGCCGGTCTATCCACAATGACCCAAATGCTCGTGTTCCCCCTCCGTGACCTTGGTAATCCATCCATGAAGCCCATAGAGACGCTCTTCCATTTCTATAATGGAATATCCAATGGTTGCAATAGTCCTCCGGGCTTCTGCTGTTCTGCCTTTACCCTTTGGTAAGTGATGCACTTCGATACATACTCTACCACCCTCTTCTTCATTCTCGGCCAATAGAATATCCTTTTGATATCCCGATACATCTTATCACCACCAAGGTGCGTTATGATCCTAAAATGACGTGACTTGGCCAACATCGCATCTGCTAAACCCTCACTATAGGGAACACAAAGTCTACCATCCCTTTTAAGCTGTCCCCTAGTGTCCATGGTATAGCGCCTAATTTGGTGATGACTTTTCTCTATCAAGCTTATCTAAAATGTCCTTTAGTTCTTCATCCTCACCTTGCCTTGCTCTAATATGCTCCATCAAAGTAGGCCGGATATCGAGGGCTGCTAACAATCCTGGAGCTAAATCCGAAGGAGGTCTAAAATCAAAGGTAGAAATGTACTCCAAATGCTTCCATTCCAAAAACAAAGGGCATAAAACCACTAAGTGCCTACTCAATGCATCCGCCACTACATTACCCTTGCCACGGGTATAGGAAATCTCAAGATCATAAGAGGCTGAAAATTTCATCCATCTTTTCTCAAATTCAAGTCTTTTTGAGAAAATAGATACTTCAAAGACTTATGATCTGTAAAAAGCTCAAATCTTTCTCCTAGAGATAGTTCCTCCAAGACTTGAGAGCTAAGACTATAGCTGCCAACTTAAGATCATGCGTCAGGTGGTTCTTCTCATGCGTTTTCAACTATCTACTGGCATAGCACACTACCCTACCATCTTGCATCAGTACCGCCCCTATCCCTATACCACAAGCATTGGTATACATTGAGAAAGGCTTGGTTCCATCCGGTTATACCACTACAGGCATGGTACTCAAAGCTTCCTTCAATCGACCAAAGACATCCTCACACTTGGCATCCAAAACAAAAGCTGAGTTCTTCTTGGTAAGGCGGGTAAGTGGAGCTGATATCCTAGCGAAGTCCTTAATGAACTTCATATAGTATCCCGTAAGACCATGGAAACTCCTTATGTTCGTGGCATTCTTAGGGGTCTGCCAATCCTGTACTGTTGCCACTTTCGCTGGATCTACTGCATGTCCATCCTCCGAAACGATATGTCCGAAAAAGAAAACCTCAACCTTCTAAAAGTTGCGCTTGGAGAACTTCGCCTCCAACTTTTGTGCTCGTAGGGTCCTGTGCACTTCTTCCAAGTGAATAGTATGCTCCTCCTAGCTTCGCAAATAAACCAAAATTTTATCGACGACCACCATCATAAACTCATTCAACGATTCACGAAATACTCGACTCATCAGGTCCACAAAATATGTCGGAGCATTAATTAGCCCAAATGGCATGTCTAACCACTCAAACAACCCATCCGGAGTCCTAAACACAGTCTTCTCAATGTTATCCTCTGCCACACGAAACTAATGAAATCCCGTAGCCAAATTGAGCTGCGAAATACCTTAGCTCCTACTAGTTGGTCAAAGAGATCATCTATATAGGGAAGAGGATAACGATTCTTCTTTGTCAACATATTAAGCTCTCTATAATCCATGCAAAGTCCGAGAGAGCTATCCGCCTTAGTTGCAAAGACGACAGGTGCATCCCACTCAGAAATGCTCCTATGAATGAAGCCCTTCTCCAAAAGCTCTCTAATCTGCTTGCTCAACTCATGATGTTCCTTAGGAGCCATATACCTTACTGGTAAAGCAAATAGTTTGGCATATTGACAAGATAAATCTTGAACTTGATCTCTCTTCGAGGTGGAAGGCTAGCAACCTCCTCAAACTCATCTAGAAAATCTCTAACAATGGGTACCGAACTCAAACTATTGGGAGATAAGTCAAGATAATAAAGGTAGCTCAACATGACTGATCATCCAGGATCACAAAATACCTCCAAGGTACGTCCACTACAAGTGCCTAACCTAACTACCCTCCTATCGCAATCAAGAACAACACCATGTATGGATAGCTAATCCATACCAAGAATCAAATCGAACTCGAAAAATCCCAATACAATGGGACTATAGTCAAACTCAACCTCTAAAATAAACAGTTTCAAATCCCGACATAACATAGACAAATAGGCCGATCCTCCTATGGGATTTGGTACTACTACTGGGTCCGTCATTAAGCAAGCATTAAGACCAAGACTCTCTATAAGAGTACTAGATATAAAAGAGTACGAAGATCCAGAATCAAATAGAGTACGAATAGGAAAATCAGAGATAGATAACACACCTTCGATGATCACCTACTTTCCTTTGTCCACGACCGGACGAGTACTAGGGGAAGTAGCTACCTCTAAAGCATAAGCCTGAGCAGGCTGTGAATGTATCTGTGAACTATACTTGGGCTTCGACGGACAGTCCTTCTTCATATGCCCCACTTGATTGTAAAGATAGCACTTTAGTCTTGGTCGCTCTTCTGCTCTACGATCCTTAGCAAGATGGCATAGTTTCCCACAAGTATTGCACTTCTAGTCCTTTTTTAGAACTTTCCTTTTTTCCATCCGACCCTCCTCCTCCTCTCCTCTCCTCTTTCCTTTCCACTGCTTTTTTAGATCACTCTTCTACACCACATCCCCTTTCTCCTCAGTATCAGCAAGTAAAGCCATATCTACCATTCCCTCAAAAATGACTCCCATCGGAATGTGGCTCATCACCAAACTCTGCAGTGGCTGACTCAAACCCTTAGCGAACTTTAGTGCCTTCTAGCGAGGAGTATTGATCAGGTCGAGTCCAAATCTGGAAAGCTCATTGAATTGATTAACATATTCCTTAAATATCGTATCCCCTTGCTTGGGCTGTATAATTTCTCTTGCTGCACTCCCTCTTCATCCTACGATAAGAATTTCCTCTCGAACCTAGTAAGAAAATCCACTTAAGTCAAATTATTAGCCTCAGCCTCCACAATCTCCCACTGACAAAGAGCCTCTCCCTGCAACTACCATGAAGCCAACTGCCTCAGAGCCAAGTCCTCCAATCCTATAAGTCCAAATATCCACTCACAACTACGAATCCAAGCTCTCACCTCAGTATATGACTTGATGCCAACAAACGCTTACCTCCTAAGCTGGTGTAGTCCTTGCATAACTTTGGAAAATCGGGAATGCTTGGCAGACAGGCTAGAGCTCCTTCCGCCAAAGTAGCATCCCTAGTTGGTGGCTCTACTTGTGCAGTAGCCTATAAATAACGTTTGAAACAAGCAGGCATACAAAGGCCTGGAACTTCAGGAATATCTTGTGGTTTAGACATTTCTGTCTATGGATATTAAAAAGATGGGATTAGGTACTCCACAAATAGTTTTATAGATAGGGAGGAAGAGATACGAGGGACCCATTTCTGAAATTTCTTTTCTTTTCAAAATATGTACTTATACTCTTAAAAGTATTATTTGGAATACTATTTAAAAATTATTCGAAAACCTTTGTATTTTTAAATATTTTTAGGATTACCAAAACCTTATCTCTGATACCAACTATGACACCTCGCATATCTATGCACTCTGAAGTTCGGACATGACTAGAAGCATGGGTGGTCGGGTGAAATAAAAATTCATAGTATAGCATAAGGACTAATGCAATAACATAAAATGATTAAAATACAGAATAAAACTTTGACTAATTATAAATGAATAGAAAAACAACTTCATAGAAAACAACATTATCCCAAATTTATTTCTGAAGCCAAAAGTACCAAGTAGTCTCCACCAAAACATAAAACATAACAAAGTTCACAATATAGGTCCCCATATAGAGAGTAGAGTATGGAAAAGAGAAATAAAGTCCATGAAACAAAAGAAATAAAAGCTGAAGATAACAACAGCTCTAATGACCCTCCAAGCTACAAAGAACTATAACCTAGACCTACCCTCCTGTGATTTGGAAAAAGTAGAAAAAATAGGATTGGGTTGGAAATAAAGTCTGGTTAATGAGAAATAAAATGAAGAAGAAAGAATAAAATAGTTTAATTCCAGGTCTTCCCCAGATATCGCAGAGGGTGAATAATATAATGCAGTGAATCCTTCTTAGATATAGTTCCTAAGAAGCCAAAGTTCATGGTCACTCTAGGGAAGTCAACCATGTCGTAATACTAAACGTTAATTGGCATGTTGTACCAGATGTCCTTACTTATCCATGTGCTACAGCGTGAAAATCATGCTCTTCACCCATGCATTGTGACAAAATGCCTCTTACGTCTGACCGACGCCTACTCAAACAACCTTGAAGGACCCCAATGTTGCGCTCAGGCTCCACCAAACTGGACTCCTATCTTCCTATCTCCTCGATCACTAATGTGGACTTGCTCTTATCCAAAGTGTTGGTCCTCTGAATGGTCATTCGTTGCTAGGTTGGCTGCGCAAAATCCTCCAATGATCTGCCTAAAGAAGCCTACGCCGGAGCACACTTATCATGTTCCGTCCTCGTCGATCTGCCTGAAGAAAACTACTATTGTGGATGCTATCTATCCTACGTACAAGAAACCTACGAAATAAAACAAATATCCTTATGAACCTACTTGCCCGCTCGTACAGCCAAAACTATATTTTGGTCTTAACTACATGAAACACCTATCCAGACCTTTGCAAGATTTGCCTACCAAATCACCTTTAGATTAATTAATTTTACCATTACAGTTTACATATTGTTTATTTTCATTAATCTGCTTTTGGCCATTTTTACATCCTATTTGGTATTTCGCAATTCCCTTTTTCTTACATTAATGGTGTTTCAATTTTACATCCTTTCAGTCTGTATGGTTTGTCTATAATTTTTATACCATTTTGTTACAGATTTACACTAGTCTGTAGGGTCCATTTAATTTACATTTTTTCCACCCTAATTTACGTTCTCCTTTTAGACAATTAATCTGCATAATTTTTTTATCCAATATCCACAAATCATTTAATTACATAAAATTCCACTTTTACATTTTTAGGCCATATATGAAACAAACAATTATGTCGATTAGACTTTCTAATTTTTTTCCAAAACCATATTCAAAATTATGTGATTATATCAATCAAAACCAAAATTTTATTCAGTAACATATTCTAAATTTATTCAACTAACCTGTTCTACCATTAGAAATTGAATAACAATTCTAATTCAATTTAATTAAACCAATGTTGTTTACGCCATGAAACGTGAATGACAATCTGTTTGTTCCAAATTTCAACCCAGACATGAATTAGAATTGAGAAGTGGTAGAAGGAGAAGATATAATAATTTACATTAATTTCAATCTTATTTATGCCATAAAACATGAATAGACAATTTGTTTGTTCCATATTTTAACCCAAACATGAATTAGATTTGAGAAGTGAAAGAAGAAGAAGTTGCAATAATTTACATCTATTCTCAATTAATAATAGAAATTAATTCATATTAACGTACCGGAAAAGAACTAAAATTGAACTACTTTATTATTCTATCTTATATTAATTCCCACTCACCTGGCACTTGAGCTTGTATAAATTTGAAAAAGCTTTTCTTTAATCTTTCTCCCTTTGATTCTTCTAAATTCCCTAAATTGCTTGAATATATATAGATAATTTAATTTGGTAGAGATTTGTTTATTTAGTTTAGAAATGAAGGATGAATAATACACACTAATTTTGCTGTAAAATTATGGCTACGGCTGAATAGGAGATTAGGTTTAGGTTAGATGGATTATTTTGTAGATCGTTTGAGTGAATATAATCCATTAGATTATTTTAGATTAAATCTTGTTCTTTCATACACTTAATGGTTATCCATTCTAGCCCATACACATCACTCAACCAATAAAATTTAGCCATCTCATCTTATTACATCACCAGAGCGAATGGGAAGCCGCCACATGTCAGAAACAATGCTGAATTACGTAGGAAAATTGCTGGAAATAAACCAGCTAAAAAAACATTGCTCCATATTTTGGACGACAATGGGACTTGATCCCCAGTCACTAAGGAAGTCAACATGTGCCTTTACCACTGTAACTAATGCGCTTTTAACTTCTTTTCAGCTATATTTCCCAAAAAATATCATGGTGTGATATTTGCCAAATGTTAGGTAGAATCTCTGGATGAAATATGATGCCTTTAAACCACATTCTTACGATCTCTTTGACGTTTGCGATATTGACGTTATGGGACCATTTCCTAACCCTTTCGAAAATTTGTACATTCTTCTTGCTATTGATTATGTCTTTAAATGGGTTGAAGCCATTCCTTATAAAACAAATGACCATAAATTTATTGTGGAATTCATAAAAGAAAACATCTTTTCGAGGTTTGGATCACCTCGTACAATAATAAGCGATAATGGAACCCATTTCTGTAATCGTTCGTTTGAAACTCAAATGAAGAAATATTTGACAACCCATAAGTACTCTATATCATCCTCAAACTTTATGGTCAGGTTAAAGTTTCAAATCATCAAGTTAAAAAAATTCTGGAAAAACCACTAATAAAAATCGAAAAGATTGGTCTGAGAAATTGATCGACATACTTTGGGCTTACCGTACCGCTTTTAAAACCAATCTTAGGACGTCTCCTCTTAGGCTAGTATATAGCATAGCGTGCCATTTGCTCATTGAAATCCAACACAAAGCATTATGGGCAGTGAAGATTTGTCACGCCCCACCTCTATACTCACGCTAGCCAAGGATACTACAGAGTAATGCCGTCAACTAGCACGAAGAATAAGGCTGTTGTGGAGCGACCATTGGTGTAATTGCCTTGTGCGAGCAACGGTATGTCAGATAGTATAACAAGAGGAAATCCGACGCACCGATACAAACTCAAAGCATCTACACAGTGGCTATATATGATCTTCGGAAACAAATATAGAAATAATCATAACATAAATCAGTCACAGATATCCATATCACAAAGGCGGAAACAGATATGAATATAACACTAAGAAGTGTTTATCAGAGTAGTGGTCAAACAAGATCCATAGTATAACAAAAGAATAGATACAAGTGCTAGACAAAAGAATATATATACATCAAGGAGTCTCTATCTCGAATGTATAACAACAAAAACTATCAACATAGTGTAGTTAGCCAAAAGTCAGGTAATATTCCTAGATGAGGAGTCAAGTAGAAGCACCTGTAACATCTCGGTCTGACCCGAGTATTATTTAATAATAAAATAATAAACGGATCAGTCTAGCTATAAATATCAGATAAAATGAGATGGAATAAGAGATATAACAAAACGTATGATAACAATAATGCCATACTATGAGAAGTATATTTTGACAACAACAAAAATCATACAATATCTATCTCATAACATCAAAAGGAATGTCATATTCTTTACTCTATTCACCAAACCATAAATATTGACATCATATCGATGCCAATCATAAAAATTGGTGAAACACAAATTCTAGAAATCATCAATTAGAAATCCAGAAATCACAAAA
Source organism: Allium cepa (assembly GCA_030765085.1). NCBI lineage: Eukaryota > Viridiplantae > Streptophyta > Magnoliopsida > Asparagales > Amaryllidaceae > Allium > Allium cepa. The sequence continues at coordinate 380,791,175 of CM060929.1, read as the reverse complement.
GGGAGAGGCCTATCATAAACGGGAACATGTAAACTCACCAACACGTGTATCACAAACGGGACGCTATCCCATGGTCGTTAACCATAGAGCCTGTGCAACGACATAGTACAATATTGGTATGCCTAAGGAACCTGAAACTCGAATAATTCGGAACAATGACGTAGTACAATAGTATGCCCGATGATCCTGATAAGTTGGTGCAACAACATAGTACAAAGGTATGTCCGATGGACCGAACTCCATAAAACAACATGGGTCGCTAGCCCACAAAAAGAAATGAGTAGAAACTCCAAAGAATACATAGGTCGTTAGCCTATAAATAAATGAGACGAAACTCAATAAAATGAGGTACCGTCCCCTACATGGACAAAGAGACAGCATATCGCTAGTCTAAATCACAAAAAATGATCATCAATGATCATCAAGAAGTGTCAATTACACTAAAGCTAGTAAATAGATGAGTTTAGCTTCATGTCCCATAACCACTTGCTTAACTTAAGTATTTACGAACAAATTGTAGATCTCCACTCGAAAGTTCTCACAAGAATTTCAATCAAACGATGCTAAGAATTAACCAACAAAGTAAGCACAAGCGTTTCATACCACTTGTTTTGCAAAGTCGTTTAATTGGATTTCTCGAACGAATGAGGTAAAGGTTTGTATATACTAATAGATTGGAAAATGGTTTTATAAAGGACTTTGTATTTAAAATAGAGTTGAAATCATCTTTGAGAAAGAGTTTGAATATTTACTACTAGTACAGAAACCTTTGCGTTTTAAAGTGACAAACCATAAAGATGATTGTAAGAACAATCAATCACCAAAATTTCACATTCAAAGACGTGAATTAAATCCAAAGAAATCGATTCCAAACCCATCAAAATGGATATACCCAAAAATTTAAAAATAAAGGTCATCAAGGTCGATAATAAATGATAACAACAAATCGGAAAATCACGAATCGATAAAAATTGGAATTTCAAGCAAAATAGGCTACATAGGAAAAGACTAGCAGGTCAGGCGACTGGTTACAGAGGCCAGTCGACTGATTGCAGGAAACAGACCTCCAGTCTCTGCCGAGAGCCCAGGAGCATTTATTTGCTACAGCCAGTCGACTGACTGCAAAGGTTAATCGACTGACTAGCACTAGGGCAGTTTTTCAGTCTATCCAATGAAGAGAAAACTCCAACGATTGCAATCGGACGAGCAACCGATGCTAAGGGTTTACGCCAATCGGCAACCTAGCCCTATAGGCTCTTCGACGCATCACTAAAAACATGTTCAAGCATCATAGTTAGGATTTTTAATGATTTGACTTCAAAACGCCAAAAATTTTAATATTCACCAATTCAATCCAAACCAAAAGCAAATACACATGAATAAGTGTTAGAAATTCATACCCAACAATCAAAGATAGTTATAGACATAGATGTGAGATAAAAATCTCACCTTTTGCATAAAATCAAGGAAGAAGAAGCTATAGAGCAAGGTAAAAACAATCACTCCTCAATTCCAACCCAAGAAGCTTGATTCTAAGCTTAAAAGAAAAACATTCCCTAAGTTAGACTTTAGGAATTTCTGAAATTGAAGGTAAAATGAGTTGGAGAAGAAGAGGATGCTTACCAATAGCTTCACTTTGAATTTGGAGTTAAAACTTGGATTTGCAATGGAACTAGGGCTTAGAAATTCTAATTCTCTTTCCCTTCCCCTATTTTTATAAAAGCATGAAGGTATTAGGAAATGAAAGTGAATGAAGAGAAGTGGGGGTGGAGCTAGAGTTAAAAGTTTAGGCTAACCCAAACCCAAAGTCCAAAGTGCATAGGTCAAATTTTAGCTAGCTCCAAACATATCAAAGTTTATACTCAAAAAGATTGCAAACGACGTTTTGAACTTAATGGAAGTGGTCCCGAGTCCTAATTCGACCATATACAAAAAGTAGCATTTCAGACTATAATCCGACTAACAATGCTGTATTTAAATAAGATATTAAATACACAATCATAAAATATGCGGGTTGTTACAAGATCTTAAACTTTGATCTTGGAAAAGCTGGCGAAAATAGAAAATTGCAAATCAATGAATTAGAAGAGATTAGGAACAACGCGTACGAAAATGAAAAAATTTACAAAGAAAGAACAAAAGATTTTCATGACAAGTCTATCCTAAGAAAAACAATTCGCTGAACCAAAAGTTCTTTTATATGACTCTAAACTTCACTCATTCCTTGAAAAATTAAAATCAAGATGGATTGGACTATTTGTTTTACGAAATGTTTTCCACACGGTGCCATAGAAATACCCAGGGATGGAACAACTTTCAAAGTCAATAGTCATCATTTAAAGCCATACCTAGAATTGCCGAGTGATTAAGAGGAGGAGCTCATGATTCTTCATGGTCCATACTACTTCTAATAAAGAATGTTAACCCTTTTCTGTAAATATGTACATATTTTTCCCTGCTACACTCATTATATCATGCATTGACAGTGGGGACAAAGTTAAAATTAAGTGTGTGGGGAGTCGCATTTTTATTTTTGATTATTCATGATTTATTTTTTGCATTTTCTTTCCAAAACTCAAAAAACAAAAAAAAACAAAAAAAATCTCCAAACAAATTTTCTTTTCAGCATATTGATTTATTTTTGAAGAAATACTATAGGATAAGTATATGTTTTTGGTTATTAAATTGAAATTTTTGAAAATTTATTTGTCTCAACAAAAATAAAAATAAAGTTTGATTATAAGTAATTATGGTTTGACTAGTATATAGGAATGTTCGTGGTTGCTGATTATGAAGTATATCCTAATTGTAATCTTTGTTTAAAAGAGTGGTTGATTTAAAGTAAAGGCGATAACATTTTCAATCTTCTAAGTTAAGTGGTGCTAAAATGATACTGCAAAACTCACTCTCATAAAAAAATAGAAAATAAAAAAATAAAAAGGCTTTTATAAAAAAACAACTAGAGTCGGGCGTTCATACATAAGTGTGTACACTCGCCATGATCTATACCCTTCTCACGTAAGCTCGAAAGGCAATACATTATCGGTATATCTTGCCTCAGTTTATCCGAGTTATGTGTATGTACATAGATGTAATAAAAATAACCACCTTGATTCATGTGTTCATACATAGTGTGTATGCTCGCCATGCTTTGTACCCTTTTCACGTAAGTCCGAAAGGCAGTGCATGATCGGTATATTTTAGTTAGGTGCATAATTAATATTAATGTTGATATTTTTTTCAAAAATAGAGAGAGCAAGCAATTGAAATCCAAGCACTATTTTCACTTATTTGATTAGATTTTTTATTCAAAAGAAATGAAAATACCACTTTGAAAAACTTTGATAATCAACTAAGGATCCATTTCATAGTTGCACTATGTTATCAGCCAAAACAACTAGCCAAACTAGAGTCTAATTCTGATGTTAACTTAATTTTGTTGAATGTTTTGACGAGTAAAGGGAATTAAATCTCTTGATAATGACTAGAACTTATATTTAACTTACTCGTGTCAGTTTAAAAGTAAATTCTTCATTTGTAAATATTTTCAAAAACTTGCATTCATATCTTTGTAAATAAATCTTGCATTTAGGAATTTTTCATGTTGCATTTAAATTTTGTGGATAGTATCCGTTGAAAACCCTCACGAGACAACACTCGTCCTACTAGGAACGCCTAGAGATTTAACGGCTTCTTGCATAGGCTCAATGCAATTGTGCTTGCTACAAAAGTGGATTTATCTTAGTTTTTCTTTATTGGAGGACGAACAAAAAGATAAGCGTAAGGGTATTTGATGTGCATGTGAATGTGCATATTTTTACTTCCATATTTAATCTACTTTTATTTAATAAATGAGCATATTAGGGTATTTTACATGTTTAAACCAAAATTTAAATTATTTTTAAGTCATCATTTATTCTTCTTCATTTGGGGGTAAAATCGTAATTTTGTGCATGATTTAATTTGAGAAAATTTACTTGCACATTTTTATGTTGTTTTATAGGAATTTGGATTCAACTTGGAAGTGGCTTCATGTAAGTATGCATACATAAGAGTTAGAAGCCAAAGAAATGAAGAAATAAAGGAATTCATGTAATCATGGAGGACCCTACCTACCCACTAACCATGGTCTACAATTAAGAGCTAATGCACATGTTAGTGGGGGTTAAAAGCACATGCGCATTTAATGGAGGATTAATTTCATGCTAATGATTACTTGGAGGTTACACTTCCAAAGGGGCACTTTGGATAGTCCGCTAAAAGATGGATTAGGGTTTTAGCCATGTACACCCTCTTATGTTTATGTAATGGAAGTTTTAATCTTCTTATCATATTATGCAAGTTGTAGCCACAAAATTAACGAGAAATAAAATGGTTTCCTAAGTCTCTTCTTCTTCCTTCTTTTTCTACCTACTTTTATTTTATTTTATGCTCATTTTTATTTACATGCTTTCTTCTATTTCATGTTAGTAGGTTAGCTTTCTTTTCATTGCAATTAGTTTTATTTTTGTGCAAGTACTTTAGTTCTCTTTTATTTTTATTTGCTTGCACTTTCCTTGCTTTTCTATGTTGAAATTTACATGTGTTGAAATGATAACACAAATAAGAAGCTAAACCTCTTCAACTTAGGGTTAATGAAGCTCTCTCAAATTATGTAAATTCAACATATTATGTTATTTATGATCCCATTTTAAGCTTCATGGATAGTTAGTTGTTAATATAAGTTTATAGTGAATTTGATAGCCTATTTTGTTTATCAAAATTAGGCTATTATTACTCAAATATAAACACAATTTACATTGACATCTAACTATGTGATTTTGATCATGAAATTAAAAATAGAATCAAAAGTTGATGATCTATGTTACTAATCAAAAATAGTAAATAAATCATTATTAAAATAGATTTTATTTTAGTTTCATAATCATTTTCATGACATTTAACAAAGTAGTTTTAGTTATTGTATTAAAATTTGATGGTTTAAGTTATGTTAGTTAATAACATAAATAGACCATACTTATGATAAATACATCACTAATTCTACTTTGATTAAAATGAGAGATCGTAGATTGATTTTGTATTGATTTATGTGAGATATGAGAGTGGAATTGCTTCTAAATTATCATTTAATCTCATTTTTTATTTCACATTTGCTATAGTATAACTTTCATAACTTTTCTATTTCAAAACAAACATCAAAGGTTGGGTTAATTTGATTGAGTAGAATTTAAAATTAGTTCATTTTCACGTGGATCGACATGTACTCGCCACATACTAAAATTATACATAGTGCGCTTGCAGTTATTTTTATTACATTTTTCGATGATTTTCTAACCGATAGAAAATTTGTCGTCAAACACATTGATTTGCCTATAATCGTGTTTGAGTGCATATGTGTATTTATATATGTAATGTCTGTAGGTAAGTTGCCATGTTCAACTGAGTATATGAGTGTAGCTATGAATATAGTGTGCTGCATTGGTATATATAGGTGTGTTTGTGTGTAACAACTGATGTGTGCATTTGTAGGTAATTGAATATGTGTGCTCTGTGTTTGTATGGGTTGAGTATATAGGATGCGTGTATTTATATTTTGTTTGAATTGGTTTGTGAATTTTTGTTTACAATATTTTGTGGTTAGGTTTTTCTTGCATTGCTTTAGTTTTGTTTTTCCTGTGCATTTTTATTTACATGATGCTTTGTGTATGTGCAATTCATGTGAGTGTTGTCTACTTATTTTATTTTATTTTCATATATATAAACTAATTAGTTATTATTATATAAATAACAAAATTTATACATAAAAGGAGGTTTTGTTTATTATGAATTTAAATAATGAAAGAATTTTATTTAATATAAGTTATTCATTATTCCACTTATGAATAAACTATTTAGTAAAATATTCAGTTTTTTATTTCAAGTAAATTTATAAGAATCAATTTAGTTATTTATAATTATAATTAGTTCAGATAATCTATTTCATATTTTTCTATTTAATCTTTAACATACATTAACATGGAATATAAGAAGTAATATTTATATGAAGTATTTAGCTCTATAAATTACTCTTAGATATGTATTTAACATCTACCACTTAGTATTTATTTTGTTATATAAAATTATATGTTGTGAGTGATTTATTGTTAAGTAATGATAATCCGTCTTATTTACTTGAATAATCTATTTTATATTAATTTCCAATTCTGATTCTTGATCTTTTATTTTCTTATATTGATATCGATGATATGAATGACTCACCGTTGGTATTCAATTCAGTTGGTGATTTCAGCATAATACGATGATGACATCCTTTCTGTTTGATTTATTCATATTTATTCTATATGATGAGAAATCTGAATAAATGGTTTAGTATAGGATATTTGGTAACACTTTTCCTGTTATCCATTGGACTTTTAATATAAAGATATCTAGTAATGATCAAGTGTAGTTTACCAGCATTGAATAATTATTCGGATCACATGTGATGGTAGGGACACAGTTATGTTATTTGTTTGATTATTCATTGTAAGTAAACGTCACTCAAGCGGGGATATGCTCCTATGTATGTGATTATTACTAGCTAGGATGAGTGTATGGTAGACATGTGTTGATTTATACAGGCCATGTGACAGCCAATTATTGGAGATGTATACAGTTATAGGTTCTATATGACCATCCACCTTTAGTCTGACTACCCTTATGTTTCAGGAGCAAACCAGATTGGCCAGTATCCGCCCAGCGGCCTGATTGAGGGGTCGCGCCTATAATCCGTAACATCTTGTTATGATTATGTTTGGCCTTGTCCTACTATTATGTGTGTGGTGCCCCTGTGTCACATAGGTTAGCAGTCATTTAACCTTGAGCCACAAGTGTCGATAGTCATGGCCGAAGTGACTACGCACTATCGAGCCTATGGTGGATCATGTCATAATATCAAAAGGGGGAAAATTAGGGTAACCGATGTCTAAAGTGTAGTCAATCCCTATGATATCCATGCTATTTTGGTTTGATATTCTAGTGATAGCCTTCGTTTATTGATTGAGATTTGGATTGTGTTAGATTATCTTTGTGATTTGTATAATACTATTGAATGATTTGATGGGCCATCTAACATTTTCTATTGGTTATTTGATTTTATAATATTATACTAGGGCATGGTTGTATGTTAACCTGATTCACTTGATGATTTCATTTTCTATGATGATGTTTTATTGCATGGATGATTCATCCATTGGATATAGTATTCTTGATTTCCATTGAATTGTTTTATACGACTGATGACATCTTCCGACATGATTTTGGAGATATTTTTAGTATGAGGCATTTCAGGTACAGGGACGACTTAGCCATATTGAATTTTAGTGGGCTTAGAGGAGACATACATTGGGATGATTATATGATATTTATATAACATTGATTCATTATATATTTTGATACTTAAATGTATGTTGATTATTTATTATAATACATTGAGATAGTTGACATTGGTGATGAGTTGCACCCTTATTGTGTTATTGTATTATATATATTATATGTTATCACTACGATTGACTCTATGTTCTTTGTAATTCAGTGTATACTATGTGTTGTTCTATCCTTAAGGCGCATGTGTTTATTGCTTTGTACCAATACTCTATACATATAGAAGTGTTATTTATTTCATGTTTTAATATATACCAGTGTCAATTCAAGGGAATATTCATGTGTGTATCCCATATAGCCTTATTCTCTATATTATCTGACAATATCACTCTATAATACTCTAGGATAGTATGAGTATAGAGGCGGGGTGTTACCGATGGCAACTTAATTCTAAGGACTTAGAACTCAGATCACTTAAGACCTTACTTTACATGATCTGCATTGCTTATGTAATGTATATTGTAATTACTATTGTAAAGTATAATATAATGAATTGGATGTCAGCATATTAGACAGCCCAAACCAGTATGAAAATATCACCGTGTTAATTAGTTTAACACAGCTAAAAAACTCATGCTAGATGTAAGGATATTAGACGGCCCGAAACAGCCATACAAAAAATAAATGCATAATGCATATCGACTACTCAGCCAAACTGGGAATAAGGATATTAGACATTTGGATCGTTACTCCGAAGACTAGAAATAATACCTAAGGCATGAAGATAGGCCATATGTACCTTAGATGAAGGAATTGTAGAATAAGTATTAAGTGGATATACCCATCCTAGGATGACTATTCATCCAGATGGAAACAAAATGTGTCGAGATGTGAAGAGGACAACTATTACGCCCAAAGTTTTCAAGCTATATTAAAATTAGATTGAATGAGGTGTAAAACTATAAGGATGGTCAAATAACATGAGAGTTAGCATGCAACCATGATCTTTATTCCAACTTGAAGAACTACAGAGAGCATAAGGTCATAAGTGTAATACTGTACTCATAAGGGAAGCCACAAAGATATAGGATTAGCACCCATCTCTTAGTTTCAAATGTTACAATGCAATATTAAAGCCGAAATCTCATATAGTCGCAATAAGTAGGCAATTATATATCGCACTCACAACCTATGAGAATTGAATAGTTAAATTGCACTTTCAACATCTACGAACTTATATGATGTTAATACCTTCAAAAGTGGGTCTGCATCACACATAATGAGGGAAACCTATATAGACCGCACAGAGTCATAAGCCCCCCTAAACGGCTGCACACAGGGCCTCCCAAGCTTCACTCCACCGTAGATCCGCTCTTGTGCATAGAAAGAAAAAGTTTCAACCAACCTTGCCAATAACTCGTGCAATAAGGGCAAGTCAGATCACAGTTAGCTCAGATTGTAGTCTGCCCATATCACATTTGCATGAAAATTAACCTAACTTCTAGGCTAAGCAGATCATGAAACTTAAGGCCTAAAGTGTAACAACCCCAATTTCGTGCCATTCAAATCGACAATAATCCACACATGTCGGACTTGAATGATGCGAAATAATAGACTGTAAATAAATTTGGAGCAAATAAAATCAGATATACAGAATCACAGACGCAGAACAAACATAATAACTCGCAACGGAATATAAAATAACATAGTAGTTCATGAAGCAACTATAACAGAGTCTCAAACCAAATACATAATATAGTCTGAAAACAACAGAATAGAAATCCCAAATACATAGAATTTCACTAATACATGAGATAAACTAATACAACTGAAACAGTAATAGAAATATATGTAGATAAGCAGAAACTCCAGTGAAAGACCAGCTCTAGGAAGAGAATCCAAAGCTGTGAATACTCAGACTGACCCGAGCGTAAAGCAAAACACAAAACACTCGAGTCAGGATAACAGTAATAGAATGGTATCTAAGAAGTGTGTTCAGCCAGAGGTGCTACCTCCTTTGGCGCGAGATCTCTCATGTTTTAGCCACCTTAAGCTAACTCACGGGAGTTAGGTCCACGTAAAGTACCTTAGGAACGTCGTCACCATCCTACTTCATTCTGGAATCTCCACCGCGTACACAGTTGTTAAAGTGATTTTCGGTATCGACAGAGAGTATGCCCATATCCGATCCCGGACTCTTTAACAACCAATCGTTATTATAACCCATAGTTATAATTTAAAATGGTATTTATTTCTCAAAATCCAATATCATTTCAAATCCATTTCAAAATATCAAACTTATCATCAAATCCATTTCAAAATATCAAACTTATCATCAAATCCATTTCAAAATATCAAAATTATCATCTCATTTAAAAAACATATTCATTTTTATTCAATTTAAAAATACCATTTCAATTCACATTTCAAAATAGTTCAATTCCAAAAAATTACTTCATTTAAATCATAAAATATATGAAATTATTACATTTAATAATTAAATAATTAAATTTTCAAAATTTTCAACTTTCAAAGTTCATCCATTCACTTAATTTTATCAAAATAGTGAAAATTCAACTTCGCAGCATTTAGAAAATGCTACAGAAAGTTATATTCAAAACGATTCAATTTAACAAAAGACAGCGTTTAAAAAAATGCTGTAATAGAGTTTCATTAGTTTCAAAGAAAACTTAGTTTAATACAACAATTATAGCATAAAAAAATAAAATGCTATAATAGCCTTTAATTTAATTTAGCTATTTACCACTCATCAACTGCAGCATTTACAAATGTTGTATTATCATTTATATTAGATATAATAGCATTTCAAAAATGTAGTTAATTAACTTCAAAATTTCAATATAATTTCACAACAACTATATTTTCTATTAATCACTTTTAACTTATAAAATCACATTTTCTTTTTCTTTTATAACCATCATTTAATTTTCTTTAATTTCATGATTTCATAAAGTTAAATTTCCATTTAAAAATTCATATTTAACACTAATTCACTTATTATACTACAATGTTCAATTTTAAATTCATTACATTAAATTTCAACCTAATACTTAAGTTCAAATTCTCAATTATAACTTAGTTTTATTTTTATTTACTTAACTAAAATTCACTTTTAAGTCAATTCCATAAATTTCCAATTTTAGTTATATTTCAAAATTTCAACTTAAATATTTATTCATTTCACATTTCAACTTTATCAAAAATCATTAATATGATATAAAATCACTTTAAATTCATTTAAATTCAAATTATCATAAATTTATCATGATTTCACATTCAATTAAATTTCCAATAATAATTAAATCAAAATTTTCAAAATAACCGACATTCAAAATTTTCTAACTTTTTCATTAATTTATTTCACTTATAATTATTCAGAAAATCAATAATATTTTACAAAATCATTTTTAATTAGATTGAAATCAAAATATTTTAATATTTACATTTCTAAAATAATTTTAAATTTTTTAGAAAACATACATTAACTACGGGTCTGTATATAATTTTCTACACTAGGAAAAGTGATACGGGTAATATATCATTTCAACCCGTAATTTACAAAGAAAAGTCCGAGTTTTATCATTTCAAACCCGCAGTCCCAAGTAAATGAAATAAATTGAAAATCATTCGGGCCTATCATTTCAGCCCATAACGATTTTCCCTTATTCTAAAATCCGTTCGGGTATGTATCATTTCAACCCATGGTGATTCTAATCTAAAGGGAACTTGCAGTGTGATTAACTGATAAAATGACAAAACAGCAATAATACAACAGTAACATATGATATAACTGGTGTTTAATCATGTGTGAACATCATATGATAGTGACATAGCAAATAAAATATGGTGATGCAGTTTACATATTCACTAGCGATCGATTTACTATTCATATAAGTATAAAACCGTCTGGTGAGAATAACTCACTGGTTTGAGCTGATGACCCAACGGAAAATTTCACAAACGGGTTCTACACAAGCACAAAAGCACGAAACAGATTCGAATGGAGGAGCCAAATGTCAAATTCCTTGGATACACATCAAACAAAACAATATAACAACGATGAGTTTCAAATCAACTATGATCAAAACTACACTAGAATAGACTGCACAGAATAAAATAGAAATGCTTGCACTTGCTTTTAACCTTTACTAGGCTCAGCCATAAGGGGTAATACAAAATAATGGCAGGTGTTTGGGTCAGGTTATGGTGGGTATGGGTCGACCTAGATGTCATTTGTGATGGTGCCAAAGTGGGTGAAGGGAATAATACACATAAGCATGAATACATGCATTTGGCCATGGATTTGGGCTCGGCCAAGGCTCCAAGTGTCATGGCCAGAGGTGTGGGGTCCACTGTGGTGGTGTGGTCGAGGGTGCTGGAGTCGTGATAGGTGGCGGCTAGAGGGGCGGTGAGGTGATGGAAGTGATGTTGTGCTCGGCTAGGCTAGGAATTCGGGTTGTTTTGAAAAGTTTATGGATGGGAATCACCAAGGGGGGTCACGGGATGGTTGGTTGGTGAGGAGGAGGTGTTGGTGGTATTCCATCAGGTGCTGGAGGCGGCTAGGCAGTAATGGAGGCATGGCCGATCCTAAAAGGTGTGAAAGCGTGTGCAAAAATCAAACTAGAATAAGCAATATAAGTAGAAAAAGAGATAAACGAAATAATTTTTTTTACCAACTTCCCAAGCATGTGATGGCCGAAATTTTTTTCTCAGGAAGGAGGAAAGGAAGATACATGAAATGAAAATGAATTAGTTAGCTGAAATATGGGGAGTTATGCCAAAAGAAATGAAGAGTTGTGAGGAAAATGAAGAGGTGGAATTCAAAAAGGCAAAAGGCAATTCAAAAGTCAAAAAATCTTCATATATCCTTATTTAATTTATATAACTTTATATTTCTAGAAATAATAATAATCCCAGATAAAATTTCGAAAATTTATCAAAATATAAAAATTTATATAATATTTATTAATTATATAAAGTTAAATTAAGAAAAATAGTGAACTAGACTAGAAAATTTAAAATTAAATAGAATAATTTTTAGAAAATTCATATGAGCTTGTAAAATATTTTTAAACATAAATAATAAAATAAAATAAAAATACATTCAAAAAATAAATATTTAAAATTTAATTTAAATATAATTTTTAATGAAGAAAATAGCAGAAAATAGGAAAACAGCCCTTAAAAATAGGAAATAAATACAGTAATTTTGGAAAAATTCTATTATTATTTTAAAATACATAGAGATGAAATTTCACAATTAAATCAAGTTTAAAATAATTTTGAAATGAAATAAAGTTAAATTCAAATTTATAGTCAAAATCTAGGGTTGTTACACTCTCCCCCACTCAAATCTTTTCGTCCTCGAAAAGAACGAAAAGGAAATTTTTTTAAAGAGAAACAAGATAGAAAAGCAAAATAGTACCTGAAACAAACAATTTCGGATTCGAATCACGAATGCCCTCCTCCATTTCCCAAGTACAATCTCGATCGTCAGTACTCCACTGTACTTTAACCAGACTAACAGATTTCCTTCTTAGCTGCTTCGTATCTCTACCAACAATACGAAGTGGCTTCCTCTCAACAGTCAGGTTAGGCTCCATATCCAAACTATCAAGAGCAGAAGGCAAGACAATAAGAGATGGATCATGAAGATGACGGCGAAGATGCGAGACATGGAATACATCATGCACTCCAGAAAGCTTCTCGGGCAAATCCAGACGATAAGCCAAAGAACCAACTCTTTCCACAACGCGGAAAGGACCAATAAACCTAGGAGAAAGCTTCCCTCTATGACCAAAGTGAATGACATTCCTCAAGGGAGAAACCTTAAGGAACACCTGATCACCAACAGCAAATTTCAAATTCCGCCTACGCCCATCGGCATACTTCTTCTGTCTATCCTGAGCGGCTCTCAACCTCTTCTTAATCTCCTCAACTTTCTCAGAAGCTTCCAAAATCACTTCAGGACGAAGAACCAAACGATTACCGGATTCAATCCAGCAAGATGGAGATCTACAAGGTCGTCCGTATAAAGCAGCAAACGGAGACATTTTGAGACTGGCCTGAATGCAAAGATGGAATGAGATAGATAAAAAGATCAAGAATAGACTGAAAACAGAAGATAAGATTATACCTGATAGCTATTATTGTAGGTAAATTCGAAAAGATGGAGATAATCTTCCCAAGATCCTCCAAAATCAAGCACACAAACACGAAGAAGATCCTCGAGAATCTGATTTACTCTTTCCGTTTGACCGTCGGTCTGAGGATGGTAAGCAGTGCTCAGATTCAAACGAGTATCCAAAGATTCTTGAAAAGCCTTCCAGAACTGACTAGTAAAAATAGGGTCACGATCACAAACAATACTGAGAGGAACACCATGGAGACGAACGATCTCTCTCATGTAAATCTCAGATAAACTAGAAGCAGAACGAGTAGACTTGACCGGAATAAAATGAGCGGACTTGGTCAGTCTATCAACAATAACCCAAATACTCTCATTGCCCTTCCGAGTCCTCGGTAAACCATCGATGAAATCCATGGAAACCTGTTCCCACTTCCAATTGGGAATCTTGAGGGGCTGCAACAAACCAAGGGTCTTCTGGTGATTGGCTTTGACTTGCTTACAAGTCGCACACCGACTAACAAAGATAGAAATATCCCTCTTCATCCCCTTCCACTAATAAAGCCTCTTCATATCCTGATACATCTTCGACACACCAGGATGAATAAAAAAGTCTGGATCGATGATTCTCCTGAAGCAACTCCTGCCTCAAACTATCAACCTTCGGAACACAAATCCTGCTATTAATCCTCAATATCCCTCTATCATCAATCTGAGCTCCACTACTACCACCAACTCTGCTACGAACACTATCCTTCATCAATCTAAGCATCTCATCCTCATCCTGCTTAGCCATAATCCGATCCAGAAGAGAAGAAGAAACAACAAGCTGACACAACAAAGCCTTCTTCCGACTCAGAGCATCGGCCACAACATTAGCTTTACCGGGAGTATAGTTAATGTCGAGGTCGTAAGAAGCCAGAAACTCAAGCCAACGAACTTGCCTCTGATTCAGATCCTTCTGGGAGAAGATATATCTCAGAGACTGATGATCTGTGAAAAGCTCAAACTTGGTTCCAAGAAGATGATGCCTCCAAAGTTTCAAAGCAAAGACAACAGCAAGTAACTCTAAATCATGAGCAGCATAATTTGCTTTGTGGGTTTTCAACTGGCGACTGGCATAGGCAATAACCCTACCATCCTGCATGAGAACAGCACCCAAACCCTCACGACTAGCATCAGTATAAACTGTAAATCCCTCACTTCCATTCGGAATAGTAAGAACTGGTGCGAAAGTTAGCTTGCTCTTCAACTCTATGAATGCAGCCTTACACTGATCACTCCAGACAAATCTGGCATTCTTCCGAGTCAAAGCAGTGAGAGGTGCAGCAATCCGAGCAAAATTCTCAATGAATCAGCCGGTAGTAACCAGCAAGGCCCAGAAAACTACGAATATCAGATGGAGTCTTTGGAGTTTCCCAATCCTGGAACAGAATCGGGAGAAAATAAGGACAACAGGAAAAATAGAATTATTAAAAATGATAGAGAAAGAGAAGAAAGAAAGCTTACATTGGTCGCAGCAATCTTAACTGGATCAACAGAAACTCCATTACTAGAAACAATATGCCCGAGATAACGGACTTCATCCTTCCAGAAATGACATTTAGAAAATTTAGCCTTTAACTGATGATTTCTGAGAGTCTTAAGAACATATTTCAAATGCGACTTATGCTCATCCTTAGTCTTAGAGAAGACAAGGATATCATCAACAAAGACTAGCACAAATTTATTAAGCACATCACGAAAAACACGATTCATCAAACCAACAAAGAAAGCAGGAGCATTAGTCAAACCAAAAGGCTTGACTAACCATTCATAAAATCCATTCTCGGTGCGGAAAGCAGTCTTGGGAATGCTATCCTCAGCAACCCTGAGCTGATGAAAATCTGTGGCAAGATCAAGCTGAGAGAAAATAGTGGCACCATAAAACTGATCAAACATATCATTGATACGAGGCATAGGATATCTGTTTTTCATAGTGAGCTTGTTCAGCTCCCTATAATCAATACACATTCTAAGAGAACTGTCAGATTTGGTGACAAAAACCACCGCACCTCCCCATTCAGAAAAACTAGGCCTAATCAGACATTTGGAAGATAAGTCTTCAATTTGCTTTCCCATCTCAACCTTCTCTCGGGGTGCCATTCTTCTAGGAGGAAGAACAAATGGTCGAGCACCAGGAATAAGATCAATCCGAAAATCAATTTCCCGCTTCGGAGGTAAAGAAGTGACTTCATCAAATACATCGGGATATAGTCTAACCATAGGAGTAGAATCAAGATCACTGGGCGAAGAATCCAAAGAATAAATAAAGTCGCCAGCAAAATCCTGAGGCATGCGGCACTGAATAATCAAGGCATTCCCATGATCATCAAAGAGACGAACAGACCGGGCTTTACAAGAGATATGAGAATCATGATTCACTAACCAATCCTGACCAAGCAATAAATCAAAAGTATCGAAGCCCAGAATATAAAAATCACCACTAAATCGATGATCATAATAGAGAAGTTTCACTTCTCAACAAATCCGATTAAGGTTAGCAGGACCCCCAATAGGATTTGAAACATATAACGAAACAGAAGTATACTCAGGAGAAAGGAGATGCTCAAACTTATCACACAAATCAACAAAAATAAAACTGTGTGAAGCACCAGTATCAAACAACACACGAATAGGATGATGAAATAAAGTAAATGAACCCTGGAGTGTACCTTGGTCATCACTAGGAGCAGAAGCAGGTGGAGGAACTGGAGACGAGCAGAAGTGACGGCAAATATACCAGAAGGAGTACCCCTCTGCTGGGTAGGGCAATCCTTCTTAAAATGACCGGGCTAGAGACAGATATGGCAGAGATCACGTCTAGCCGACTGAGCGGGTGGAGGAACAGCAGCACTAGATAAAGTAGGACATCTATTGGCATAGTGCCCCTTCTGATCACACCTAAAGCAAGTGATGGAGGAGTGATCAACTGGTTTCCTCTGAGCAGGAGCAGATGATGAAGATCCTAGACTAGAACGCTTCTGCCAATTCTTCTTCTGCTGCTGGAAGTTTGGCTTACGCTTCTTGGAAACTGTAGAGGAAGACTGAGCACCAGAGACAGCAGGACCTTTGGATGTGGGATTCTCATAGCGAATAGCCATATCCATGAGCTGGGTGAAAGAACCATGAACATGAGAAATGAGGCGACTATAATATTCTGGACGAGCACCAGCAATAAATTTCTCATTCTTCTTAAGAGGAGTATCAATAAGGCTAGGACCGAATTTGGAAAGTTCATTGAACTTCCTCTCATACTCAGCAAAAGACATGGTACCCTACTTCAAATCCATAAACTCACGATAAAGCTGAGATTTTCCGGCTACTGGCATCCATTTTGCCACAATAGCCTCCCTGGAAAAGAGATACAGAAAACAAGCTTAAGATAGATTCAAAGAAAGGAAAAATAGGAACAAAATTAAGATAACACAAAGGATACCTAAACTGCTCCCAAGTGAGATCAGCCTCGACGGTGTTAGTCGTAACAGACTCCCACCAATCTAAAGCATAATCACGCAACTGCCAAGCTGCTAGCTGATGCTGCTGGGCATCAGTAATATCAAGACCAGTAAATATCCTCTCAAGACTCCACAACCACTGTTGAGCCTCAATGATAGTCTCTAAACCGGTGAATGGGGTTCCACCTAGTTGAGAGAATTCCTTACAAAGAACAGTGAACCTGACTGGAGTAATAGGTTGAGGAGCTAGGCAATGCCACGACCCTTAACTCTAGCATTTCCTCGATTCATCCTGAAAAATATCAAGAATGAATTTAGGACAAGAATAAAGAAAAGCCAAAGTTAAATTTAGATAAGACAAGATAATACACTTGGTTGAATATCTTAAAGAAAGAAAAATCCTAACAAGGTAGATACGAAAGAAAGGAAGTTAGAAACCCTTTAAAATCCTTAAAAAAGCAAGAAAATTCTATATATCAAAATAATCTTTGAAAATGCTTTGAAAACATTTTGAAAAAATCATTTTATACTTTGAAAATACGTCTCTCACAAAGATATGATTCTGAGATTGATTTCACTCATTCTAGGGTAGAAATACCCTATCTCTAATGAGTTTTTGCTCCGCAGAGGCAATGGTTTGCCAAAACCAAAGCTCTGATACCAACTTGTAACAACCCCAATTTCGTACCATTCAAATCGACAATAATCCACACATGTCGGACTTGAATGATGCGAAATAATAGATTGTAAATAAATTTGGAGCAAATAAAATCAGATATACAGAATCACAGACGCTGAACAAAAAGAATAACTCGCAGCGGAATATAAAATAACATAGTAGTTCATGAAGCTACTATAACAGAGTCTCAAACCAAATACACAATATAGTCTGAAAACAACAGAATAGAAATCCCAAATACATAGAATTTCACTAATACATGAGATAAATTAATACAGCTGAAACAGTAATAGAAATATATGTAGATAAGCAGAAACTCTAGTGAAAGACCAGCTCCAGGAAGAGAATCCAAAGCTGTGAATACTCAGGCTGACCCGAGCGTAAAGCAAAACACAAAACACTCGAGTCAGGACAATATATACTTATATAATGTAAACCAACTCAAGTGAACTGTAATCAAGGTACAAGTAACTTAAAGGATGCCTGGGGCCGCCCATCCTCTAAGGATCCGTTAAACTATTTACTATATAGTAATATTTCGCTATTATAATAATGTCTACATAAAATAAACATACTTTTAAATAGCGTTCCGGGCTACCCATATCACCCTTCACACATAATAGTCCCAATAGTCCATCCAATATCATGCCATCTCCACTCCGGGTGACTGTCAGAGGATACCACATGGGCTACGGGAGAAAAACAAACTCGTAGTAAAGGCTCTGTATGGTAGGTGACACAGAACACAAGGTAATGCCAGGGTAGATATAGCAATTACGCACACGAGATGGTGGTAACGCAGCATCCACATACGCCCACCCTGAACAACAATCCAAAATCAAGGGGTGCACCCAATCGATCACAACAGTAAAAGAATGGTATCGAAGAAGTGTGCTCAGCCAGAGGTGCTACCTCCTTTGGCCTGAGATCGCTCCTTTTTTAGCCACCTTAAGCTAACTACGTAAAGTACCTTAGGAACGTCGTCACCATCCTACTTCATTCTGAAATCTCCACCACGTACACAGTTGTTATAGTGGCTTCCGGTATCGACAGAGAGTATGTCCATATCCGATCCCGGACTCTTTAACAACCAATCGTTATTATAAACCATAGTTATAATTTCAAATGGTATTTATTTCTCAAAATCCAATATCATTTCAAATCCATTTCAAAATATCAAACTTATCATCAAATCCATTTCAAACTTATCATCAAATCCATTTAAAAATATCAAACTTATCATTTCATTTGAAAAACATATTCATTTTTATTAAATTTATAAATACCATTTCAATTCACATTTCAAAATAGTTCAATTCCAAACAAATTACTTCATTTAAATCATAAAAATATGAAATTATTATATTTAATAATTAAATTATTAAATTTTCAAAATTTTCAACTTTCAAAGTTCATCCATTCACTTAATTTTATCAAAACAGTGAAAATTCAACTTTCGCAGCATTTAGAAAATGCTACAGAAAGTTATATTCAAAACGGTTCAATTTAACAAAAGACAGCATTTAAAAAAATGCTGTAATAGAGTTTCATTAGTTTCAAAGAAAACTTAGTTTAATCCAACAATTATAGCATAAAAAAACAAAATGCTATAATAGCCTTTAATTTAATTTAGCTATTTAGTTCACTTATCAACTACAACATTTACAAATGTTGTATTATCATTTATATTAGATATAATAACATTTCAAAAATGTAGTTAATTAACTTCAAAATTTCAATATAATTTCATAACAATTATATTTTCTATAAATCACTTTTAACTTATAAAATCACATATTTTTTTCTTTTATAACCATCATTTAATTTTCTTAAATTTCATGATTTCATAAAGTTAAATTTCCATTTAAAAATTCATATTTAACACTAATTCACTTATTAAACTACAATGTTCAATTTTAAATTCATTACATTAAATTTCAACCTAACACTTAAGTTCAAATTCTCAATTATGACTTAGTTTTATTTTTATCTACTTAACTAAAATTCAATTTTAAGTCAATTCCATAAATTACCAATTTTAGTTATATTTCAAAATTTCAACTTAAATATTTATTCATTTCACATTTCAACTTTATCAAAAATCATTAATATGATATAAAATCACTTTAAATTCATTTAAATTCAAATTATCATAAATTTATCATGATTTCACATTTAATTAAATTTCCAATTATAATTAAATCAAATTTTCCAAAATAACTGACATTCAAAATTTTCTAACTTTTTCACTAATTTATTTCACTTATAATTATTCAGAAAATTAATAATATTTTACAAAAATCATTTTTAATTAGATTTAAATCAAAATATTTTAATATTTACATTTCTAAAATAATTTTAATTTTTGTAGAAAACATACATTAACTACGGGTCTGTATATAATTTTCTACACTAGGAAAAGTGATACGGGTAATATATCATTTCAACCCGTAATTTACAAAGAAAAGTCTGGGTTTTATCATTTCAAACCCGTAGTCCCAAGTAAATGAAATAAATTGAAAATCATTCAGGCCTATCATTTCAGCCCATAACGTTTTTCCCTTATTCTAAAGTCCGTTCGGGTATGTATCATTTCAATCCATAGTGATTCTAATCTAAAGGGATCTTGCAGTGTGATTAACTGATAAAATAACAAAACAGTAATACTATAACAGTAACATATGATATAACTAGTGTTTAATCATATGTGAACATCATATGATAGTGACATAGCAAATAAAATATGGTGATGCAGTTTACATATTCACAAGCGATCGATTTACTATTCATATAAGTATAAAACCGTCTGGTGAGAATAACTCACTGGTTTGAGCTGATGACCCAACGACAAATTTCACAAACGAGATCTACACAAGCACAAAAGCATGAAACAATATAACAACGATGAGTTTCAAATCAACTACGATCAAAACTACACTAGAATAAACTGCACATAATCAAATAGAAATGCTTGCACTTTATTTTAACCTTTACTAGGCTCAGCCGTAAGGGGAAATACAAAATAATGGTAGGTGTTTGGGTCAGGTTATGATGGGTATGGGTCGGCCTAGATGTCATTTGTGATGGTGCCAAAGTGGGTGAAGGTAATAATACACATAAGCATGAATACAAGCATTTGGTCATGGATTTGGGTCGGCGAAGGCTCCAAGTGTCACGGCCAGAGGTGTGGGGTCCATTGTGGTGGTGTGGCAGAGGGTTCTAGAGGTGCTGGAGGTGTTGGAGGCGTGGTAGGTAGCGGCTAGAGGGGCGGTGAGGTGATGGAAGTGATGTTGTGCTCGGCTAGGCTAGGAATTCGGGATGTTTTGAAAAGTTTGTGGATGGGCATCACCAAGGGGGGGTCACGGCATGGTTGGTTGGTGAGGAGGAGGTGTTGGTGGTGTTCCATCAGGTGCTGGAGGCGGCTAGGCAGAAATGGAGGCATGGCCGATCCTAAAAGATGTGAAAGCGTGTGCAAAAATCAAACTAGAATAAGCAATATAAGTAGAAAAAGAGATAAAAGAAATAAATTTTTTTACCAACTTCCCAAGCATGTGATGGCCGAAATTTTTTTCTTAGGAAGGAGGAAAGGAAAATACATGAAATGAAAATGAATTAGTCAGCTGAAATGTGGGGAGTTATGCCAAAAGAAATGAAGAGTTGTGAGGAAAATGAAGAGGTGGAATTCAAAAAGGCAAAAGGCAATTTAAAAGTCAAAAACTCTTCATATATCCTTATTTAATTATATAACTTTATATTTCTGGAAATAATAATAATCCCAGATAAAATTTCGAAAATTTATCAAAATATGAAAATTTATATAATATTTATTAATTATATAAAGTTAAATTAAGAAAAATAGCTAAAAATAGTGAACTAGACTAGAAAATTTGAAATTAAATAGAATAATATTTAGAAAATTCATATGAGCTTGTAAAATATTTTTAAAAATAAATAATAACATAAAATAAAAATACATTCACAAATTAAATATTTAAAATATAATTTAAATATAATTTTTAATGAAGAAAATAGCAGAAAATAGGAAAACAGCCCTTAAAAATAAGAAATAAATACAGTAAATTTTGAAAAAATTCTATTATTATTTCAAAAATATGTAGAGATGAAATTTCACAATTAAAACAATTTTAAAATAATTTTGAAATGAAATAAAGTCAAATTCAGATTTATAGTCAAAATCTAGGGTTGTTACATAAAGCATCTTAGGACGATTGCACCTATGTATCTGCAAAATCCACTACATCATATCATATATAAATTAGTACAACCTCACATTAATATGTCAATAATTCCCCAAAAATGTTGCGTATCTCTCTTACTATCCTCTACCCTAAAACCATTGAGTAGGTCTCTTGCTATCCTCCAAGGACTCATGTACAAAGCTAATTTAAATTTAAAGCCTCCTGCCATGATTTCAAATGTTCCTGCTCCAAATTTAGGAGTTCCTGTCTTTATCTCAAACTTCCCACCAAAAGTACGTCAACAATCTTAGAGCATTAAATAGACAATGTGGTTAGGCGACAAGTGGCAGGATCCAAAGGCTAAAACACAACAATAGGAGAATGATTGTGGCAATCCATGTACATTACCGTATAATAAATAGAAAAAGGCACTGTAGCAGAAAGGATCCTTTTTACCTTTCCACTTTTGAATACTTTTAAGATTTTATTGTACTCTCTGCTATGAAAACGCCTATCGGAATAGAAAAAGGAAGAAAGATTTCCCTCGTGGATGTAGGATTTCTTAACATTCGAACCACGTAAATTCTTTGTATCCTTTACTTTTTCTGCATTTTGGTTTTTACATACCTAGTTTTCGGTACCGGATCTTACCTTTTCTGTACTAGAATTAAAGACCAGTTCCATTTGACATTTTAACAAATAATTAAAGTGCAACTGCCTGATTGTATAAGCATCCAACATCATAATTACTACTTAACGAAAAACTTAGTATTACTTAACTTTAGTAATTCAAAATCATTGAGGTCTTTCCCGAGTGTTTTGATGCTAACTACAGATTTGGTATTTTCTTTTAATCTTTCTATTTAGCAAATAAACGGAATCATTTATTCACAAAACATCATGTGGGGCTAATAGTTTCATTTCCCATCTTATGGAAAAACCTTTTCGCTCCGCTTAGCAGGTGATTAGTACGATAATTACTTCATCTTCAATTAGAGTGTTATAAAATGAAAACCATACTAGAAACTACTGACCAAGAATGAAGCGGCATGTAGTGGAGTTTGTGGCTAAGTGTTTGACATGCTAAAGGGTAAAGGCTGAAGAGAAGAAGCCGAGTGGGTTATTGCTCCCATTAGAGTTTTGAGAGTGGAAATGGGAAAACATTTATGGACTTTACTGATTGATTGCCTTGAAGTAGAAGATGTAATGGGAGCATTTGGATAATATTTGATCGACTAACGAAGAGTGCACAATTCATACCAACGAAGAGCGTAAGGACAGTGATGCCATTATCACTATAAAAGAGATAGTTCGACCACATGGAGTTCCACTTAGTTTAGAATATTTAGTTAGCTAAATAAAATAAAATAATGTGTTGGTAAATGGATTGGGATTTGATTTAACCAAGGTTAGCCATGCCTATATGTAAAATGAACTAAAGAAATAAAATGGACATAAGTGCGAGGAAATAAGTAAGGGATAAAATAGGAAAATGCTAGAACTTATACCCTAAACCTTTTGTAAACCAAACACACATTCATTTCATTTTCTAAAGAAAAAATATTCTAAGGTTGGCCATAATTTTTAATCCCAAGAGAAGATAAAGATAGGATTTTTAAGAGAAAGAAGTAAATCAATATAATCAAGATCAAATCTCACATCCTAATCACAAAGATAAGGTAAATAGTGACTACATCTTTATTGCTTATATTTTTTTGGTTTTGGATGAAATCCGAATTTTCCTTGCATGATTTAGCCTTGTTTTAGAAGCGTGAAATGTATATATATACTTGTTCATGATTTATACATGTTTATATTGGCTTTTATGATATGTTTGATGTGAAAACCCTTTTTAATGACATCTAAATGCCTAGAGATTTAAATATAGACCATAAATGCTATTTTAGAGATGAGTTTCAATTTTCATAATTTTCTGAATTAATGTGGATTTTATACTAAGTTTCTAGTGAAGAAAATGATTTATTGGGTTATAAATTATTTATAAGTAAATTATAATTAATTTCGGTTCAAATTTTTTATATGTCATAAAACATATAAAAATAAATTTTACGGAATTTTTTTAGAATTTTCCAAAGTTTTTTAATGAATATATAAAATTATTTAAGGTATGCGACTTAAATGTTTTATGTATTTAATTAAGGAGAAGGGGTATTTAACAAAGGATTTAAATTTATTAATTCTAAAATTTAGGCAGTACTTTTAGAAAAGAAAAATTAGAAACTAAAAAGAATTTAATAAATAAGGTAGGTTAGTTGGAAACTCTACTTAAAAAGGGTTTAAATCAGAAATTCATGCTAAAA
Source organism: Allium cepa (assembly GCA_030765085.1). NCBI lineage: Eukaryota > Viridiplantae > Streptophyta > Magnoliopsida > Asparagales > Amaryllidaceae > Allium > Allium cepa. The sequence continues at coordinate 380,766,969 of CM060929.1, read as the reverse complement.
GCATGATTCGCCTCTTTTAGTTTCGCCTAGGTAGCTTTCGACTAAGGCCCTCCGCCTCCTTCCTCAAACCAATGCACATAGTATCAATGGTACGTAGGGAATCGGACAAAGGAAGAAGATAAGAGTCGAAACTAAGGGGTTTCGAAAGGGTCGAAGCACCTTTTTGTTTAAAATAAGAAAAGCGCCTACTTGCTTTCGACCAAGTAGCTTTCGACTTAGTTGGCTTCCGACTAGGTCAATTGATTTAAAGAAAGGTTTTAAGGTTGCGCCTTTGTACCAAGAAATAACTTTCGGCTAAGTCTTCTTTCGACTAAGTCAATGATTTTAAAGTTGGTTTCGATATAGCTACAACCTTATTTTTAAAGAATAGCTTCCAACTGTGTCGAAGCCTTTGCTGCTGCTTTCTACCTTTCAAAACAGAACTTTCGAAGGGGTTGTTTTGTTTTATAAAAACCTGCCGCTTCTCCAATGCTTTCGAAGGGGTAGTTTCGACACCATCACTACCCTCTATAAATTATAGCTTTCGAAAGGGTTTGCTTTCAACTCTGTTGATGTGACCCATAGTGATTTTATAGAATAACCCAAAGGTTTCGACTAGTTCAGTGTTGAATGATTTCAAAAGGTGTTTTCCACATGTTTTAAAATTGAACCCAGATACTTTCGAAGGATTTAAGGTTTTGATACCATCTAAATGTTTTTCAGAAAGGTTTTGAAGGGATGGTTCCCATATGTTTTCGAAAGGCTTTGAAAGAATGGTTTCGAAGGGGTGGTTCCAAAATGGTTTCGAAAGGTCTAAAGGAAAAGTTTTTCCAATGGTTTTAAATGGTTTAAAGGAAAGGTTTTCCTATGGTTTCAAAAGGAAACGTTAAATGGTTTTAAAGAGGGATGTCTAAGGTTCTTAGATTTCGAAAGAGAAAGGAATTTCTATGGTTTCGAAAGGTATATATGGATGGTTTCGAAAGGTTTATATGGATGGTTTCGAAAGGAAGATTTGGCCTTTTAGCCTAAAAGAAAGAAAGGGTTTTACATGGTTTCGAAAGGGTTACATTCAATAGGATCGAAAAGGGTACTCTCAAATGTTTAAAGGCTTTCATCAACAAAGATTTGAGTAAAATATATATATATATATATATATATATATATATAACATAGCAAGGTAATTTTGTGTAAAGCATAGAGTATAAATATTTTCCTTGTTTAGTTTGTTTTAAAGGTTTTAAATCAAATTCAAATTAAAAGGTTTTCAAGAAGAAATATGGGAGGGTATCCCTAAGTAAATGACTCGGATATTAGAACACCAAATGGGACTGGTATAGGATCGCGCCCTATACATTAGCTATTAGCCCTAGCTAATTTAGTCCAAAATTCAAGTGTATAGGACTTTTTCACAGGTGAGACTAAAAATATGATTACACATAGAAGGGAATATATAATTGTATGCAGGTAGGTTATTAGTGAGCCCATAAAACTATTATGATCAGGTGACCCTAGGAGATGTTAAGTTAGGGATAGACCATCCAAAAGAGAGATATTTGGCAGATAGTTAAGTACAGATCGTCAAGAAGAAGAATGTTTATTAGATGTTAGATTATTTTTGGTAGGCTCGAGTCAACCAAAGGTTAATAGTTAGCCAAACAAATCTGTATTGTTCGGACCGATATTCTATTTGTTACCTGATATATATGTTTATATAATGATGCTTTACGGTTTTGAACAGTTTTGATTGCAGGATAAAGGTTTGCAAAAGATATGTTTTAAAAGGATATTAGTAAGGGGAAACCCATTCGGCTAAGCAGCGTGATCTCAATTAATCGAGATGTATAGTATTATTCACACCAAGGCTTTATGTTTGACTTGAATTTTTGTTTTCCCTTTAAACTCTCGGGTGCTCAAAATTGATTTGAGTAGGCCGATGTTTGAGGTTATTCCAGGTTTAGTAGGATGATGAATAAAGCTACCGGAGACAAGAAAGAGGCTAATAGATAACTATTTAGGAGTTGCAGTTCTTTTTTTTTGTGTTTATTCCATTGAGTTTGTATTAAGTTAATTATGACTATATGACTCTGATCATCCAAGGAGGCATCTTCATATGCCGCTCTTAGCGAATTTTGTAATAAGTATATTTTATCATTGCCTAAGAAATGTATTGGGATTATGTAATATGAATATGGAACATGTATTTAGAAATGCAATGGGAAATACTATTTTGAAATCTGTGATTTGTTTCATATTTAAGTGCTTATAAATACCATTAACATAGCTGTATTTAGTCATCGGAAGTTAATGCTATAGGCGAATGCAGCATCTGTAGCGCTTAGCTTTGGGCCTCTGGATAGGTGATGTTACAACTTCGTATCAGAGCATAGGTCTATGAAATACTTTAACTAAAAATGATTTTTGTAAACATAATCTTTAGAAATTTAGTTAGGATCGTGGTATGGCATAATGGTATAGTAACTTACTTGTATTTTCTATATATAAGTATACGCTTTATCTCTAGACTCCTATTTTGTTAGGCTATTCTTCTGTGTCTCATGAGGCTTGAATATAGATATGGATGGAAGAAGAGGCAGAGTTAACCTAGGAGGAGATACCACCACCATAAATGGAAATGCCTGACCAAATGCTAGAAGAAGTCAATGTCAGGCTCAGGCTGAGAATGCTGGGGTTGGGGTTCCATAAGTGAATATAAGAACCATGTATCCATTTTTCATAAACATGATGCAAGTTGGGATCGCAGCTGGAGTTGTTGGAGGAAATGCATGGGAGGATTTCAAGAAGACCCAGTAGTCAATCAGTATGCTTACTCGAGCATAGACTACACTAGGCTTGGAGAAAGCCATTTATTGGGACGGAGGATGCTATCGAGGTAGAAAGTTGGATGCTATACTATGAGAGGATTTTTTCTGATCTGGGGCTCAATGACGAGCAGAAAAGGAGACTTGCTCCAAGATACCATCAAGGAGCTGCTCTGTTTTAGTGGAATACTATAACTACTGATGTGGATGAAGAGGATATGACATGGATGGAGTTTAGGAGAAGGTTTCAAGAATGGTTCATGTTAGTTGTGGCGTAGTCAATCTTGGTCAGGAAGTTTACTGAGCTGGAATAAGATGGAATGTCAGTTCTGGAGTATGCTAGTGGATTTGAAGAGTTAGCCCGGTATGGGTAGGCCACTGATGACATAGTATTGAAATGGAATGAAAAGTTTATTAGAGATTTGAAGCCAGAGTTGGCTAGGGCACTTTACCGCACATCAGAGATCCTGTGATGTAGTGGTTGAAATGGCATTGAGACATGAGGAGATATTAGCTTGTTTAGAGGAAAAAAAGGGAAGGAGGTCCAGGTTGGACATAGCCAAAAGAGAAAGTTTTTCAACAAGAAGATTGCTCAGAAAGGAGGAGCAGTGAAGAAAGGAAAGTTTGAAATGGTCTGCTATAAGTGTGATAAGAAGGCCATTATGCTCATGAGTGCAGGACAGGCAAGGGAAAAAAGGCTGCTGAGAAGAAAGGAATTAGATGTTTTAACTGTGATCAAATTGGGCACTACAAGAACAAGTGCAAAGAGCCAGCTGAAGGAGTGAAAGGCTAGGTGTTTGCATTGGAACTTGCTACTTCAAAGCCGACAGTGCGGGAGAAGGGAAAGGCTATGTTAGATGGTTCGCTTCGGATTCACCGTATGTTTGTTAGCATTTTATTCGATGCTGGTGCATCATATTCCTTTATATCTCGATGTTTGATAGATAAACTTAACCAAGAACCCACATAATTAGTTACTTCCTTAAGAGCTGCAAATCCAATAGGAGGGTATGCGACGCTTGGGACGAAGTGTGACCACTAGTTTGATTTGCTAGGTCACAACTTTTTCCGAAGTTTGCACGTATTTGACTTTGTAAGGTTTAGAATTATATCGGGCATGGATTGGTTACGTAAATATGATGCTAGGATATTTTGCCTAGATAGGAAAATATCGCTTAGACACCCGGACAGTAATGATCAGATAGTTTATACCATAGACAACTTGAGTTGTGAGGTGAATGCCTTGTTGGGTGTATGGAGTTGGAAGATGAGTTAAATCACATTTTTGGAGTTAGAGAATTCGCAGATATTTTTGAGCTGGTAGTTGGATTACCACCAAAACGAGCTATTGAGTTTCAGATAGATTTGGTGCCTTGGGTAGAACCGGTGAGTAGGATGCCAAATAGAATGATGTTAATGGAGATAAGAGAGTTAAAGGCACATTTAGTGGATTTGGAAGGTAAAAGTTTTATCAGACCAAGTAGTCCACCCTAGGGAGTAGCCAATGTAATTGCTAAGAAGCCGTATGGATCGTTAAGGCTATGTATCGATTATCATAAGTTGAATGAGAAAATGATAAGGAACCGAAATCCATTTCCTAGGATTGACGATTTGTTCGACCAGTTGAGCAGGGCCAAGATATTCTCTCAGTTGGATCAGGCGACAGGATTTCATTAGCTTAGAGTGGCAGAAGATACTATACCTTTAATGGCGTTTAAAACAAGGTGTGGGTCATACAAATGGTTAGTTATGTCGTTCGGACTTACCAATGCACCGACATTCTTTGTGGATTTGATGAACTGGATTTTCCGAGAACGCTTGGATAGATTCATGTTGGTTTTTATAGATGATATCCTGAAGTACTCTAAGGATGAGAAGGAATACGAAGTTCATCTTAGGGTTGTACTTGAGATGTTAAGGCAGCATCAGCTAAAGGCAAAGTTTTCGAAGTGCCATTTTTGGAAGAAAAATGTAAAGTTTCCTGGTCATGTAGTTTCAGAGAAAGGATTATCAGTTGATCCAGAAAAGATTGAAGTTATTAATAATTGGAAGCGACCAGAAATGGTAACTAAGATAAGAAGTTTCCTTGACTTGGCTGTGTATTATCGGAGCTTTATAAAGTATTTCTTTTGGATAGCAGCACCGATGACCAAGCTAACATGAAAGGACGTGAAGTTTGTATGACCGATAAGTGCGAGAAAGCATTTCAGAGCTTGAAGCACTTGTTGACCCATGCACATGTATTGGTGGTTATGGAGGGGAATCAAGAGTTAGTTGTTTATATCGATCCATGTTGTACTGGATTGGGAGATGTACTAATGCAGAGGGGTAAAGTGATTACCTATGCTTCTAGACATCTTAGACCGCATGAGGTTAAGTATCAATGCATACTTGGAATTAGTTGAAGTTATATGTGACGACCCATCTTTCAATACCCAGAAAGACGTATCATCAATAAGAAAGAAAGAGATAGAAATAGAAACATAGAAAGAAAAGAAACAACCATCATCAGAATCTCACAGCGGAAATGAACAAAATATAATATTTCACATATCCATTACATAAGTTTTACATATCAGAGTACACAAAATAATACGACTTCATTACATCAGACATTTATAAGAGTTTCCCAAACCATACAACTCAAAACACAACATCAAAATATCACTACAGCGGAAAGAGATAGATAGCACGTCTGGACTCCAGCTCCAGCTTCCAAAACATTTGCTAATCCAAACCTAATCACTTGGCTACTCATAAAAATTTGAGTACCCAAGAGTTTATGAAAAACAAAATAAACTCCGGGTCAGACATATGTCTAGTGTGAGTAAATCAGTTAAAGTTGTCTAACTTTAAGAAATCATTTTGAAACAAAAGGTATCACGTAAGACTCCCCACAAATAAATACGGGTAAGTTTTTACCTCACGCTAACCAAAACATTTGATAGGAAATCCAGTGATATTATAATAGAGTCTAGGGCTTCAAAATAAAATACAGAAATAGCTGGAATGCTTACATCTCACGTTCCAACATAGTTGGGCACAGTCAAAATCGTACGGGCACTTATTGGAGATTGGATTCCATACAATGGCAGGGCTACTGGGGTACCGCTCGTCACAGTACGGGGCCTAGATCACCGTACCGAGGACCACTCTCGATCCCCTGCAACACAAGGCCGGAACCATCCCTTACTGGACAGTCCCGAATAATACAACCCCGCAGTTATGGCCAACAACTGCCCACACAGCCGAAATAATAAGGGACTTCTAGACAGGGGTAAATTTCACTCTCAAGTTGGGGCTACCCACGAAGCCTTGCTGCACCTCCCCTGTTTTAGCTATTCCCGGTTGATGAGGCTTGAGGCTATGATTACCTTTAAGGAACACATCTCTTAGAATGCTCATCGTCCACCTGACGATGTTCTGAAAGCATTCAATCCATACAAGTTCGTTTCGGGTTCGAACGAAACCGAAGGCATTATTTCGTTACACTTATTTTGGAATCACCCTCAAAGTTAACGACAATAACCCTTGCACTCTAAAACTCCATCTCGATCCTCACTTGAGATGTCATGACCTAACGTTTAACTTGGATCGATGTGGTTTTCGGAAAATCAATTTGATTCCCGATCCCGGTCTCATCGAAATCCAAACGTGACTTAAAGGCCAAGTTGTTTAAACAATTTAAAACAATTCAATTCAAATTTAAACATTGATTCCACACAGCATTATCCACAGATAATAACCAATATCTATCACAGATATACAATATCTCATCACAGAATATCTCAACTATCATTCAACAGATATCAACCATATTCAGATATTCAATTCAAACAATCATCCGCAAGCACTACTTTAATTCATATTATAATTAATTTAATTAATTTAAATTAAATTAATTACTTAAGAATTGATCACTTAATCTTGCTTAACCAAGCATTAATTAATTAATCACGATCATTTAATTAATTAACCACTTCTTAATTATCCCCATTATTAATTAATTAATCTTTAATTAATTAACAATCCTTTAATTAACTATTAATTAATTACTATAATTATTCATTAAAACTTGATTTAAATTTAATCATTCCTTAATTGGTTATTAATTAACCTTAATTTATGATTAATTGACCTTAATTTCTTAATTAATCACAAATTAATTTATCTTAATTCCTTAATTAATTATAATTAATTAACCTTAATTACTTAATTAATTAAATCTTAATCACTAATTAATTAATTATAAATTAATTAATGTTTAATTATTTTATTAATTAACTCTTTCAATTCATTAAATTAATTAATCATTAATCACTTAATTAATTAGTTATTAATCACTTATTAATTAATCTTTAATTAATTAATTATTTAATTAATGATCTATTAATTGTTATTTAATTTAATCCTTAATTATCCATTAAATAATCGATAAGTAATTAATTAAATCTTAACAAATTAATTAATCTAAATTGTTCCAACCTTAATTACTAATTAATTAAAATAAACATTAATTTCACAACTTAATTAATTTTCAAAACCAAACAATTTTATTAAAAACTATTACATATTTAAAATATTTTCAATTTGTTAAAAATTAATTACCTTTTAAAAATTAAATTTTAAAAGATGTAAAATCATTTTAAAACTTCAACTAATAAAATAAGAATTACTTTGAAATAAATATTTAACATTTTATAAAGTAGTTAAAATAAATTTTTAAAGTTCAAACTTAAAACAAAATTTGAAATTTTAAAACAAGTTTTAAGGCTTCGACTTCATTTCCTTCGTTTTAGAACTCGACAAAACTCAAGATTGAACACAAGACCTAAACTCCATCTCCTCCCCTACCTTTCTTCTTAGTTTAAACTTCATCAAACCCAAAAACAAAAAAAAAACAAAAACAAAAAAAAACTGGAAACACACCCCTCTACCCAAACTCCTACCGAGCTACAGCCACTCACTCCCCCGAGCACACACGCGAGCCACGAATCCAAAAACGCGAACGCTGCTTCGAGTCGAAGCCCACACACACACGAACAAACGCCACTAACACAACAACACCCCCGTGCACATGCACGTTGCTCCGACGCCGCCACCACCGCCCACGACATCACGCGCAAACTCCATTCCGGCCTTCGATTCAACTCCAACCCCTAAATCCCACTTACACGAGCTCGATCGAAAAATGAGTTGCTCGAACCCAAACCCAAAACTGCAGTCACCCGAAAAAACCCATCGTCCACGACAAGCTGACCACCGAACGCTTCCAAATTCCGACCATACACTTGCATAACCCTAACGCACCTTCACCCCAAGCCGATCGCAACTCGATCAACTCCATGCTTCACACATTCGATTCCTCAAGCTCGAAAAACACAGAGTAATAAACCCTAAAAATCTAAATTCCCAAACCTTTGTTGAATGATAATTACATCCATTATTTTTCTAGTTTTAAACAACCATTAACACAACTTCAATCCAAATTTCAAAGTTTAAAATCAACCCAGTAACACGAATTTGCTAAAAACCCCAATTTCGGTTTACCACAAAATTCTTCTTCAATTTTAAAATTTTTGATTTTTATGTTAAAATTCATGTTATACATAGTAGATTTAGGCTGTGAACTTAAATCAACAAAATTCAAACATGATTTTTATGATATTAAAATTTGTTTTACTGTATTGTACTCATTATGAAAATTTTAAACAGTTTTTCTTTTGAATATCATTTTTAATAGTTAATTCATGTTGAATCAAACTTCTGCATTGAAGATACCAACTTAAAAATGATTTACTACATATAAATTTGAAGCTTTGATTAGAATTTACTCCGAACTTGGATATACAGAGAAGTATCAGTTACATTTAAACATGCATAGCTAATTTTAAACCTGTAAACAAATATTTTACAAAATAGAAAACATGCAAGCATTTTCAGAACTAACATTCACATGCAACACATTTTTTATACTTAAATTTTTGATTTAAAATCTACTCACCTAATTTTGTAATTAAGCAGAGGCAAAAATTTGATCCTGGAAAAAAATAACTGCAGATTCCCTTTCTCTTGAAATTTGCTTGATTAACTTATTCTGCTTGATGATGCTTCAAATCCTTGAATCAGTTAGTGATAGAAAATCTTGAGATTTCTTTCACAAATTCAGAAGAACCTTGATTGTAGTTTTTCAAAAGTATTTTGAATGCAGATTTTTATCTCTGGAATTTGCTTTGCAGATTTAGATTTTGAAATGGAGTTTGAGTTTGATTAATCTTTGGTTGAAGTTGAAAGATTGAAGAATTCTCAGAAATGTGGATTGTAAAAAAATTCTTGCTTAAGGAAAAAAATGAGAAATGAGAAAGTTTATATGAAACATAAGAAATGGCTTTTTATGTAAAAAAATTTGTTTTATAAAATTTAAAGAGAATAAATCAAAATATTTGACACTTGTCACTATATCTAGTTAATCCTTTAACACATGTTTTATTACTATGATTTAAATGTTAACAAGTGTTAATTTCATGCAAAAAGAATTTTAAAATGTTATCTTGATTGATTTTCTTATTTTAAATCCATTTTTAATTCATATAAAAATCAATTTTCCTTAAAGAATGAATATAAAACAAATGTTATATCTTAAATAAAATCATGAAAATATTCCTTTAAACTCAAAGTATAATTTAGAATAAAAATTAACCTATTTTAAAAAAATTAATTTAACAATTCAAATTCAATTAAATTTTTAAATTCAATTCGAAATCAAATTTGATAAGAATACAATTTTAACACATTCATTACCCTTATGTATATATTAGTTTTAATTAGAATCAATGTGCATTTACAATTCATTTATTGTTGTTGAATAAAATAACAAATTTATCAGTTTAAATTAAATTATTACAAAGATTATCATATTTAAATTGGGTTTGAAAGTCTGGAATATCACATTCCTCCCCCCTTAAAAGAATTTCGTTGTCGAAATTTAAACAAAAGATAATCAAAATTTCATTTTATTCAACACTTCAAACATACATAACATCCAAACATAAGGAATCAACAAACAAAACATCCAAACAACGATACATACAATACAAACACCACTAGCTATCCGGACACATATCCGGATAAGCCTTCCTAAAGCTATCCAGAGTCTCCCAGGTACAATCTCTGGGATCCTCACTCCACTGGACTTTAACGAGCTTCACTATCTTGCTTCTGAGTTGCCTCTCGTCTTGATCAACAATCTGAACAAGATGTTTGACAACTGATAAGTCCGGCTCAACCTCTAAGTCTTCCTGCACAGCTGGCTCCACAATAAGAGATGGATCGTGCACATATTTCCGTAGATGAGATACGTGGAAAACATTGTGAATTTCAGCCATCCAGACTGGCAATTCAATCCTGTATGCTACGACACCAATTCTCTCGAGTACTCGGAACGGACCAATGTATCTCGAAGCGAGTTTCCCTGTCTTTCCGAATCTTACTACTCCTTTAACAGGGGAAACTTTGAAAAAGACTAAATCACCAATCTCGAACTCCAATTGCCTTAATCTTTTATCAGCATATTTCTTTTGACGATCCTGAGCAGCTCTCATTCTCCTCTTGATAAGCTCGACTTTAGCAGATGCTTCACGGATCAAACAAGCTGGGGATCTACAGGGCCTCCCATACAGTACTTCATAAGGAGCCATCTTGATACTTTCTTGGTAACTGTTATTATAAGAGAACTCCACTAGATGTAGATGGTCCTCCCACGATCCTCCAAAATCTAATACACAGGCTCTCAGCATATCTTCTAGAATTCGATTTAGCCTCTCCGTCTGTCCATCTGTTTGGGGATGATATGTTGTACTCAATCTCAAGCTTGTCCCCAAAGCTGATTGCAATGCCTCTCAGAATTTGCTGGTGAAGATATGATCTCGATCACTTACAGTATTGACTGGAACACCATGCAATCTCACTATCTCTTTCAAGAAATTTTCTGCCAGAGAAGCTGCAGTACGGGTTGCCTTAACTGGTATAAAATGGGCGTTCTTGGTTAGACGATCCACAATCACCCATATTCCTTCATTCCCCTTCTTAGATCTAGGCAAACCGTCGATGAAGTCCATCGAAATCATCACCCATTTCTACATCGGGACCTCCAAAGGTTGTAACAAACCGGCTGGCTTTTGCCGATCTCCTTTCACTTGCTGGCAGATAGCGCAACTATTAACGAATCTGGCTACATCCTTCTTCATGCCCGACCACCAGAAAACTCTTCTAATATCTTTGTACATCTTTGATATTCCCGAATGAATATTCAATCTGGAGCGATGATTTTCTGACAATACTTCGTGTCTCAATCCATCTATATCCGGTACACACAATTGACCATTAATTCTCAATGCCCCTTGATTGTCTATCTTGAAATCCGAATATCGACCATCCTTAGTTCCAAGAATCAATTCTTCAAAAGATCTACCCTCCATTTGCTTGCTTATTATACTTTCCTGGAGAGACGGAACAGCTTCCAAAAGAGAAAGAACCGCATTTCTGCTAAGAGCGTCTGCTACAACGTTCGCCTTCCCCGGAGTATACAGAATATCCAAATCATATGATGCCAAGAACTCAACCCATCGCTGCTGTCTTAGATTAAGATCTTTATGAGAGAAAAGATATTTCAATGGTTTGTGATCCGTGAATAACTCAAACTTTTCTCCTAGAAGATAGTGCCTCCAGATCTTTAAAGCAAAAATAATAGCCAACAGCTCTAGATCATGCGTAGCGTAGTTCCTCTCATGTGGATTCAATTGCCGACTCGCATATGCAATTACCCTACCATTCTACATAAGCACATCTCCCAAACCAACAATACAGGCATTAGTATACACTTCAAACTTGCTCTTCCCATTTGGAATAGCCAATACAGGAACACTTGTCAATTTTGTCTTCAGATTTTGAAAAGCTTCCTCACATTCCGGTGTCCATTTGAATTTAGCTCCCTTCCTCGTTAGCTTTGTTAGGTGAGAAGAGATCTTAGAATAATCCTTAATAAATTTCCTGTAGTAACCGGCCAATCCCAGAAAATTGCGAACTTCTATTGGAGTCCGAGGCTGCTTCCACTCCAGAATAGTCTCAACTTTAGCTGGATCTACAAAGATTCCCTCACCAGAAACAATATGGCCCAAAAATTTTACTTCAGATTTCCAAAAATGACACTTAGAGAATTTTTCCTTCAGAACGTGTCTTCTCAGAGTTTCCAAAACTATTCTCAAGTGCTGCTTGTACTCTTCTTCCGACTTAGAATAAACCAAGATATCATCGATGAACACTAAAACAAACTTATTCAAAACATCTCTAAAGACTCGATTCATCAGATCTACAAAATAAGCAGGAGCGTTGGTTAACCCAAAAGGCATAACAAACCACTCATAGAAACAATTAGGTCCCCTAAATGCAGTTAAGGGAATATTGTCTTCAGCTACCCTTAACTGATGAAAACCTGACGCTAGATCCAACTGAGAAAAGATTGATGCACCATGAAGCTGGTCGAAGAAATCATCAATTCGGGGAAGAGGATACTTATTCCGAATGGTCACTTTGTTCAATTCACAGTAGTCTGCACAGAACCTTAGCGACCCATCCGACTTGGTGACAAATACAGCAGCAGAACCCCAGCAAGAAAAACTTGGTCTAATCAAACCCTTCTTCAACAAATCTTGAGTTTGCTTCACTAGTTCCTCCCTCTCTCTTGGAGCCATCCTCCTACTAGGTTGAATTACAGGTACTGCTCCAGGAACCAAATCTATACGAAACTCTATTTCCCAGTGCGGTGGCAAACACTTAACTTCCTCAAATACGTCGGAGAAATCCCGGACTACTTCAATATCTACAACCTCCTCTTGAGAAGTCTCAACTCCATGTAAAAGACTACTCAAGTGAATTCCAGAGTTATCACACATTACTCTGGCAATCCTATCCAGATCAGTTTCCAACGAAATTGTTCTCTCATCACAATTTAAAATAGCCTTATATTTGTCAAGCCAATCCATTCCCAATATAAGGTCAAAACCTTTAAAATCCAATACATAAGGATCACTGGAAAAACTATGAGATAGATAGGAGATTCTCAAATCCTTACAGATCCTATCTAACTTGGTTACCCCTCCTATAGGATTAGATAAATAAATGGGATCGTCTACGATACTAGGGGTAAGTAAGAAATTCTCTACAGTTTCCAGGGAAATAAAACTTAAAGACACACCAGAATCAAACAAGACTTTAATATATTTTTCATTTAAAAGTAAGGTACCTTCTAAAACTCCCTTTCCCTTAGACGAGTTTGATGGTGCGCCTTCTAAAGAAAATACTTTGTTCTGTTGAACCTTATGAAGGAGCGGCAATCTTTAATCATGTGTCCCGGTTGGTGAAAATTAAAGCAAAGAGACTTCTGAACTAAAGCTGACCCTGGTCCACCATAATGCTGCCGCTGTTGCTGTTGCTGAGGCTCTCTTCTAGGACACTTATTTGCCAGGTGGCCTTCTTGTTGACAAATATAACACTTTCGGGGTCCATTATTATTTCCGGACTTCTTCTTGTTTTGTTTCTTCCAATTAGGATTGAATTTTCTTTTATTAGGATTGGAAGAATTTCCTCCAGATGCAGCAACTCGCGCCTCAGATCTTTTGTTCATCAAATCTTCATATCTTAGCGCCATGTCAATAAGCTCCACAAAAGACCCTTTCAAATGTGCCGTCATTCTCTCATGATACTCAGGCCTCAACCCTTAGACAAACATCTCGTTCTTCTTAAGAGAGGTATCTATAAGTCCTGGACCGTAGCAAGATAATTCGTTGAATTTAGTCTCGTATTCAACTATAGACATGTTTCCTTGTTTCAGATTCAGAAAATCTTGATAAAGCCGGGTTCTTCCTGCAGCAGGCATAAACTTCTCCTCAAACATCTCCTTAAACTCTTCCCAAGACATATCATCTTCTGAGACATTAGCAGTCACTGAATTCCACCAGACTACGGCACCACCTTGTAATTGCCACGCAACCATTATTCTCTTCTGCTCATCTGATAACCTCATGCTCTTAAAAATCTTCTCACACGAGCGAAGCCATGCTTGGACTTCTATTATGGTTTCTGAACCTTGAAATGGTTTTCCTCCAAGATGAACAAAGTCCTTGCATAATGCCGCAAAACTGACAGGATACGTAACTGGATTAACAGTCTCATTATCAGTCTGCTCTCTCCTGTTACCGGTTGATGCACTTCCAACAACTTTTCCCCTTCGGCCTCTTGAACTCATACTGGCTACGTAAACAGCTAACCTAACCAATTTAGATAGGGATATAGTTATATAAGAAAATTACAAATACGCACTCTCAAGATAGATACTACTCCAGAGCCTAGCTGTTTCTCAACCATTGCTTTGATACCAACTGTGACGACCCATCTTTCAACACCCAGAAAGACGTATCAACAATACGAAAGAAAGAGATAGAAATAGAAAGATGGAAAGAAAAGAAACAACAATCATCAGAATCTCACAGCGGAAACGAACAAAATATAATATTTCGCATATCCATTACATAAGTTTTACATATCAGAGTACACAAAATAATACGACTTCATTACATCAGACATTTATAAGAGTTTCCCAAACCATTCAACTCAAAACACAACATCAAAATGTCACTACAACTGAAAGAGATAGATAGTACGTCTAGACTCCAGCTCCAGCTTCCAAAACATTTGCTAATCCAAACCTAATCACTTGGCTACTCATAAAAATTTGAGTACCCAATAGTTTATGAAAAACAAAATAAACTCTGGGTTAGACATGGGTCTGGTGTGAGTAAATCAGTTAAAGTTGTTTAACTTTAAAAAATCATTTTGAAACAAAAGGTATCACGTAAGACTCCCCACAAATAAATACGGGTAAGTTTTTACCTTACGCTAACCAAAACATTTGATAGGAAATCCAGTGATATTATAATAGAGTCTAGGGTTTCAAAATAAAATACAGAAACAGCTGGAATGCTTACATCTCACGTTCCAACATAGTTGGGCATAATTAAAATCGTACGGGCACTTATTGGAGATTGGATTCCATACAATAGCAGGGCTACTGGGGTACCGCCCGTCACAGTACGGGGCCTAGATCACCGTACCGAGGACCACTCCCGATCCCCTGCAACACAAGGCCGGAACCATCTCTTACTGGACGGTCCCGAACAAGACAACCCCGCAGTTGTGGCCAACAACTGCCCACACAGCCGAAATAATAAGGGACTTCTAGGAAGGGTAAATCTCACTCTCAAGTGGGGGCTACCCACGAAGCCTTGCTGCACCTCCCCTGTTTTAGCCATTCCTGGTTGATGATGCTTGAGGCTACGATTACCTTTAAGGAACACATCTCTTAGAATGCTCATCGTCCACCTGGCGATGTTCTGAAAGCATTCAATCCATTCAAGTTCGTTCCGGGTTCGAATGAAACCGAAGGCATTATTTCGTTACACTCATTTTGGAATCACCCTCAGAGTTAACGACAATAACCCTTGCACTCTAAAACTCCATCTCGATCCTCACTTGAGATGTCACGACCTGACGTTTAACTTGGATCAATGTGGTTTTCGAAAAATCAATTTGATTCCCAATCCCGGTCTCATCGAAATCCAAACGTGTCTTAAAGGCTAAGTTGTTTAAACAATTTAAAACAATTCAATTCAAATTTAAACATTGATTCCACACAGCATTATCCACAGATAATAACCAATATCTATCACAGATATACAATATCTCATCACAGAATATCTCAACTATTATTCAACAAATATCAACCATATTCAGATATTCAATTCAAACAATCATCCATAAGCAAGCACTACTTTAATTCATATTATAATTAATTTAATTAATTTAAACTAAATTAATTACTTAAGAATTGATCACTTAATCTTGCTTAACCAAGCATTAATTAATTAATCACAATCATTTAATTAATTAACCACTTCTTAATTATCCCCATTATTAATTAATTAATCTTTAATTAATTAACAATCCTTTAATTAACTATTAATTAATTACTATAATTATTCATTAAAACTTGATTTAAATTTAATCATTCCTTAATTGGTTATTAATTAACCTTAATTTATGATTAATTCACCTTAATTTCTTAATAAATCACAAATTAATTTATCTTAATTCCTTAATTAATTATAATTAATTAACCTTAATTACTTAATCAATTAAATCTTAATCACTAATTAATTAATTATAAATTAATTAATGTTTAATTATATTATTAATTAACTCTTAATCAATTCATTAAATTAATTAATTACTAATTAATTAATCATTAATCACTTAATTAATTAGTTATTAATCACTTATTAACTAATCTTTAATTAATTATTTATTTAATTAATGATCTATTAATTGTTATTTAATTTAATCCTTAATTATCCATTAAATAATCCATAAGTAATTAATTAAATCTTAACAAATTAATTAATCTAAATTGTTCCAACCTTAATTACTAATTAATTAAAATAGACTTTAATTTCACAACTTAATTAATTTTCAAAACCAAACAATTTCATTAATTATTAAAAACTATTACATATTTAAAATATTTTCAATTTGTTAAAAATTAATTACCTTTTAAAAATTAAATTATAATAGATGTAAAATCATTTTAAAACTTCAACTAATAAAATAAGAATTACTTTGAAATAAATATTTAACATTTTATAAAGTAGTTAAAATAAATTTTTTAAAGTTATAACTTAAAACAAAATTTGAAATTTTAAAACAAGTTTTAAAGCTTCGACTTCATTTCCTTCGTTTTAGAACTCGACAAAACTCAAGATTGAACACAAGACCTAAAGTCCATCTCCTCCCCTACCTTTCTTCTTAGTTTAAACTTCATCAAACCCAAAAACAAAAAAAACTGGAAACACACCCCTCTACCCAAACTCCTACCGAGCTACAGCCACTCACTCCCCCGAGCACACACGCGAGCCACGAATCCAAAAACGCGAACGCTGCTTCGAGTCGAAGCCCACACACACACGAACAAACGCCACTGACACAGCAACACCCCCGTGCACATGCACGTTGCTCCGATGCCGCCACCATCGCCCATGACATCATGCGCAAACTCCATTCCGGCCATCGATTCAACTCCAACCCCTAAATCCCACTTACACGAGCTCGATCGAAAAATGGGTTGCTCGAACCCAAACCCAAAACTGCAGTCACCCGAAAAAATCCATCGTCCACGACAAGCCGACCACCGAACGCTTCCAAATTCCGGCCATACACTCGCGTGACCCTAACACACCTTCACCCCAAGCCGATCGCAACTCGATCAACTCCATGCCTCACACATTCGAATTCCTCAAGCTCAAAAAACACAGAGTAATAAACCCTAAAAATCTAAATTCCTAAACCTCTGTTGAATGATAATTATATCCATTATTTTTCTAGCGTTAAACAACCATTAACACAACTTGAATCCAAATTTCAAAGTTTAAAATCAACCCAGTAACACGAATTTGCTAAAAACCCCAATTTCGGTTTACCACAAAATTCTACTTCAATTTCAAATTAAAAATTTTGATTTTTATCTTAAAATTCATGTTATACATAGTAGATTTAGGCTGTGAACTTAAATCAACAAAATTCAAACATGATTTTTATGATATAAAAATTTGTTTTACTGTATTGTACCGATTATGCAGATTTTAAACAGTTTTTCTTTTGAATATCATTTTTAATATTTAATTCATGTTGAATCAAACTTCCGCATTGAAGATACCAACTTAAAAATGATTTACTGCATATAAATTTGAAGTTTTGATTAGAATTTACTCCAAACTTGGATATACAGAGAAGTATCAGTTACATTTAAACATGCACAGCTAATTTTAAACCTGTAAACAAATATTTTACAAAATAGAAAACATGCAAGCATTTTCAGAACTAGCATTCACATGCAACACATTTTTTATACTTAAATTTGTGATTTAAAATCTACCCACCTGATTTTGTAATTAAGCAGAGGCAAAAATTTGATCCTAGAAAAAAATAGCTGCAGATTCCCTTTCTCTTGAAATTTGCTTGATTAACTTATTCTGCTTGATGATGCTTCAAATCCTTCAATCAGTTAGTGATAGAAAAACTTGAGATTTCTTTCAGAAATTCAGAAGAACCTTGATTGTAGTTTTTCAAAAGTATTTTGAATGCAGATTTTTATCTCTAGAATTTACTTTGCAGATTTAGATTTTGAAAAGGAGTTTGAGTTTGATTAATCTTTGGTTGAATTTGAAAGATTGAAGAATTCTCAGATTTTTGTAAATGAGGATTGTAAAAAATTTCTTGCTTAAGAAAAAAAATGAGAAATGAGAAAGTTTATATGAAACATAAGAAATGGCTTTTTATGTAAAAAAATTTGTTTTATAAAATTTAAAGAGAATAAATCAAAATATTTGACACTTGTCACTATATCTAGCTAATCCTTTAACACATGTTTTATTAGTATGATTTAAATGTTAACAAGTTTTAATTTCATGCAAAAAGAATTTTAAAATGTTTTCTTGGTTGATTTTCTTATTTTAAATCCATTTTTAATTCATATAAAAATCAATTTTCCTTAAAGAATGAATATTAAACAAATGTTATATCTTAAATAAAATCATGAAAATATTCCTTTAAACTCAAAGTATAATTTAGAATAAAAATTAACCTATTTTAAAAATTTTAATTTAACAATTCAAATTCAATTAAATTTTTAAATTCAATTCAAAATCAAATTTGATAAGAATACAATTTTAACACATTCATTACCCTTATGTATACATTAGTTTTAATTAGAATCAATGTACATTTACAATTC
The DNA here is from genome assembly GCA_030765085.1 of Allium cepa. NCBI lineage: Eukaryota > Viridiplantae > Streptophyta > Magnoliopsida > Asparagales > Amaryllidaceae > Allium > Allium cepa. The sequence continues at coordinate 380,748,273 of CM060929.1, read as the reverse complement.
ATTTATTGTTGTTGAATAAAATAACAAATTTATCAATTTAAATTAATTTATTACAAAGATTATCATATTTAAATTGGGTTTGAAATTCTGAAATATCACATTATATTTGCATTGAAGGTGTGTAGCCATTACCTTTTAGGAGAGAGATTTGAGCTTTATATCTACCGTAAGTTGTTGAAGTACGTGTTCTCTCAGAAAAAGATGAACATTAGACAACATGGGTGGTTGGAGTTTTTAGCTTCTTATGATTTGGAAATAAAGTACACACTAGGAAAAGGTAACAAGTTTGTTGATGTTCTTAGTAGAAAGCATCAAAATGTGGTGTTAGCCATGATAGCAGAATGGGAAGACTTAGAAGCCTTGACAGCTTGTAGAGTACAATGTAGATCTAAGGCTAGGTCTAGTAGAGGATCTGCTATATTATCTTGTTTAGAAGTCCAATCGGTATTGATCGAGAAGATCACTTCTAAACAGGAAGAGTATCCAGTGTTAGGTGAAAGGATCAGGAAATTAAAAGATGGAATGGAAAGCGATGACATGAAAGATTTCAGTCTTGACCAAAATGGATGGTTGAGAAAAAAGGGTAGATTATGTTGTCTAAATATGGGAGACATAAGAAAAGAAGTTTTGGAGAAAAGCTATTGTTCGAAGTTCACTATTCATCCAGGAGGAACGAATATGTACCAAGATATGAAGAGAAGTTTCTCCTGGAAAGGCATGAAGAGAGATGCTGGCTTATGGGTAAAATAGTGTTTGAACTGTCAAAAGGAGAAAGCCGAGCATCAGAAGCCGAGTGGATTGCTTCAGCCATTGGATAACCCAGTATGAAGTGGGATTCTATTTCTGTGGATTTCATAGTCAAATTGCTAAGATCTAAAAGTGGGAATGAAAGTATATAGGTCATGGTGGACAGATTGACCGAGAGCGCCCATTTTATTCCAGTTAAGGCAAACAGGATGACACTATATTGGCTAGGTTGTTTATGAAGAATGTGGCTACACTACACGAAATTCCTAGTATTATTGTTAGTGATAGAGATTCCTTATTCACTGGCGAATTCTAGAAGAGTCTACAGGAAAGTTTGAGAACCAAGCTCAAGATGAGTGCCGCTTACCATCCATAGGCAGATGGGCAAACAGAAAGGGTTTACAAGATCTTGGAGGACTTGTTGCGAGCCTGTGTATTAGACTTCGGGGGATTATGGGAAGACCACCTACACCTAGTCGAGTTTTCATATAACAACAGTTATTAGACTAGTATAGGGATGGAAGTGTTTGAGGCTTTGTATGGAATACCATGCAAATCCCATGCATGTTGGTTACAGACGGAGATAGATTGGTACTTGGTCTTGTTTTGGTAAAAGAAGCAGCAGAAAAGATCGAGTTGATATGGAAAAGAATGAAGGAAGCTCAATCTAGGTGGAAAAGCTATGCAGATAGAAGACAAAAAGATATAGAGTTCTCTGTTGGAGACGATGTTTTTGTCTAGGTATTGCCGATGAAAGGTATTATTAGATTTGGGAAGATAGGGAAGTTAGCATCGAGGTTTGTAGGACCATTTCCTATTTCAGAAAGGATCGAGAAACTCGCATACAGAGTAGAGTTACTGAGTAATTTGGCAGGAATCCATGATGTTTTTCATGCTTCACATCTGAGAAAGTATGTTAGGGATCTAGATACTACTATAGCACCGACTATGTTAGAAGATTTAATAGTGGAACCACACATAACTATAGTTAGGAAGCCTATCCGGATAGTCGCGAGAGATGAGAAGATGTTGAGGAACAACATATATAGGTTAGTGAAAGTCTGGTGGAGTGACGACGCTAGAGAGTGTACTTGGGAAACAGTAAGTAGGATTCGACACAATTACAATGATCTACGTGATGATATGTTTTACCTTTGACTGTTTTGAAGCGTTCCTCATCGTAATTTCGAGGACGAAATTCTTTTGAGGAGGGGAGATTGTAACACCTCATATTTTTAGTAAAATTATTTTGGATATTTAATTAGCTAAATAAAATAAGATAATGTGCTTTTAAATGGATTGGGATTTGATTTAACCAAGTTAGCCGTGCTTATATGTAAAATGAACTAAAGAAATAAAATGGACATAAGTGTTAGGAAATAAGTAAGCGGTAAATTAGGAAAATGATAGAACCTATACCCTAAGCCCTTAGGAAACCAAACACATGTTCATTTCATTTTCTCAAGTAAAATATTCTAAGGTCGGCCACTATTTTTAATCTCAAGAGAAGATAAAGCTACGATTTTCAAGATAAAGAAGTAAATCAACATAATCAAGATCACTTCTGACATCATAATCACAAAGCTAAGATGAATAATGACAACATCTACTTTTTTTAATATGTTTTTGGTTTTAGATGAAATCAAAATTTATCTTGCATGATTTAGCCATGTTTTAGAAGAAAGAAATGTTTATATATACTTACTGATGATTTTTGCACATGTATTTGGCTTTTATGACATTTTAATGTGAAAACCCTATTTAATGACATCTAAATGCCTTGCAATTTTAGATATAGACCAGAAATGTTATTTTAGAGATGGATTTCCATTTTCATATTTTTCTAAATTAATATGGATTTTATATTAATTTTCTAGTGAAGAAAATGATTTATTGGGTTTTAAATTATTTACGGGTAAATTATAACAAAATTGGGTCTGATATTTTTATATGTTAGAAAACATATAAAAGGAGATTTTTTAGAATTTTTATAGAATTTTCCAAAGTGTTTTGATGAACATGTAAAATTATTTAAGGTACAGGACTTAAATGTTTTATATATTTAATTAAGGAGAAGGGGTATTTTGCAAAGGATTTAAATTAGTTAATTCTGAAATTATGGCAGTACTTTTATTAAAAAAAATAGCAACCAATAATAGTTTAACAATCAAACCATATTAGTTAAAGAGTTTACTTAAAAAGCGTTTAAATCAAAAATTCATGCCGAAAGCATGTTTCTCCTCTTTTGGTTTCACCCAGGTAGCTTCGACTAAGACCCTTCGCCTCCTTCCTCAAACCAATGCATATAGTATCAATATCTTGGTACATAGCGGATTAGAAAAAGGCGAAAGGTGAGGGCCGAAACCAAGGGGTTTCGAAAGGGTTGAAGCGCCTTTTTGTTTTAATAAGAAAAGCGCTTGCTTTCGACGTAGTTAGCTTCCGACTAGGTCAATTGATTTAAAGAAAGGTTTTAAGGTTGTGCCATTGTTCTAAAGAAACAGCTTTCGACTAAGTATGCTTTCGACAAGATAATGGTTTTAATGGTTGATTTCGAAATAGTTGCACCTTTGTTTTTAAAGAATAGCTTCTGACAATGTCGAAGCCTTTACTGCCGCTTTCTACCTTTCAAAATAGAACTTTCGAAGGGGTTGTTTTGTTTTATTAAAACCCTACCCTTCTTAAATGCTTTCATAGGGGTGGTTTCGACACCGTAACTTCCCTCTATAAATTATAGCTTTTGAAAGGGTTTGATTTCGACTCTGTTGCTATGACCCTTATTAATTTTAAAGAATAACACAAAGGTTTCAACTAGTTCAGTGTTGAATGATTTCGAAAGGTGTTTTCCACATGTTTCAAAAATGAACCAAAATTCTTTTGAAGGTTTTAAGCTTTTGATGCCTTCAAAAGGTTTTTCAGAAAGGTTTCGAAGGGGTGGTTCCCCTATGTTTTCACAAGGCTTCAAAAGAATGGTTTTGAAGGGGTGGTTCCCCAATGGTTTCGAATGGTCTAAATGATAGTTTTTTCTAATGGTTTTAAACAGTTTAAAGGAAAGGTTTTCCTATGGTTTTAAAGGCAATGTTTAATGGTTTTAAAGATTGATGTCTAAGGTTTTTAGCTTTTGAAAGAGATAGGAATTTCAATGGTTTTGAAAGGTTTATAAATGGTTTCAAAAGGAATATTTACCCTTTCATCCAAAAAGAAAGAAAGGGTTTTCCATGGTTTCGAAAGGGGTACTTTCAATAGGATCGAAAGGGGTACTTTCAAATGCTTAAAGGTTTTCATCAATAAAGATTTGAGTAATATATATATATAACATGGCATGATAATTTTGTGTAAAGCATAGAGTATAAATGTTTTCCTTGTTTAAGTTTGGTTTATAAGGTTTTAAATCAATTTCAGATGAAAAGGTTTTTAAGGAAAATTATGGGAGGGTATCCCTAAGTAAATGGCTCGGGTATTAGAATACCAGATGGGACTGGTATAAGGTCACACCATATACATTAGCTATTGTCCCCAGCTAATTTAGTCCAAAATTCAAGTGTGTACGGCTCTGTCACAGATGATACTAAAAATATGATTACACACAGAAGGTGTAACAAACCTAGTCTTAGCCATTTATTTATTTTAACTATTTAAATTTTTAAAGATATTTTATATAATTTGTGTTTAAAAATATAGTTTAATTATTCAATTTGAAGATATATTTTATAAAATTTTATATGTCAATAAAATCTAATAATAACTGTGGAATTTTAAGCTAAGTTTGAACAGTTGAAATTCGCGTTCAAAAGATGCGTCAAATATAGGGTATAAGCAACGTAACAAAACATGTGTTTTTGAAATGTTATTTTGTGAAAAAAATTTATGTTTTGGACTACGTCTGTTTAGCGTAGTGAAAAATAATATTTTCAAACCTTTTTGAAGAAAAATATCAGTCAGTAAAATTTTAGCAAACGTATGTTGTTTTAACTGACCATTTGATTTTAAATAAATTGTATACGTTTTCCCTTCATAAAAATTTACCATTTTATTTATTAACTTCTAAATATAAAAATCAAGATATTAACTGTAAATAAATGGAATCGTGCAACCTTAAAAACATGTAACGTTCGAACCTCTTACCTATTTTTAAAGAATAACTGATGCACTCCTTCCTTTCAGCCATGTAACTCACTGACTTTTGCATTCACACATATTTTCATACAAAGATTTAAACCACTATTTATCAACAAATCAAGGCTTGCAATTCTGGCATCTCGCATAAATTATAACTATTGATTTATCTCCTCCACTGATGTAGCTCATCAGTTACATTCAAACCACTATATATCTATCCCATTCCTTAAACCACGTAAGTAAAAGAAACGGATGCCTCAAAAATTAAGTTTTACTATATAACGTTCGAACTATGCACCTATTCATAGCCTATATACATATCAAAAGTACAATCACACATGAAAAAGCTCTTTAAAAACTGATGCGTTATCTACACTTATGATCCCATGGAACTTCACAAACATCATCTATATTTACACCAGCTCTATTTCCCTTCCACTATTTGCTCTGCCTTGCCTCCTTCTTGAGCCCGAGATCTATCAGGTAATAGCATTTTTCCTTTCGTCCAGATTTGCTTCTTCTTCATTTTCTGATTTTCTTCATCACCTTGCTCGGCCTCCCCATGTTGTACGAGTTATGTCCATAATTATTGTGTGTAGATCTGTGACTTGTTGTCTATGCTAGGAAGTTTGGCAAGTCTGCATATGATTATGATATGGGTGTAGGTCAGTTGTGGTATAGGCTGAGTGAAGATTCACATACTAAGTTGTGCACCTGTGCACATTCGCACCAGAGAGATCAGATTTGGATGAAGACTGGGATATTTAGTTGAGTAAATAGTGATGCTAAATAGAAGTAAGGGTGGATGCTTTGTTCAAGATCAATGAGTTGAAAGGGTTAATGGTTTCAGAGATTTGAACAGATTGTCACTGCATGTTGGATGTTTGGTTGCTAGTTGCTGTCATTTGCTCAATTTACTTGGATTTTTGAACTGATGAAAACAGACACTATTTGGTTTTGTTTTAAAATTTTCAAGAACAGATACTACTTGGTTTTGTTTTAATTCTAATAAGAACTGATACTATTTGATTTTTTTTTTTTTTTTTTGTGTTTAAACTGTTAAGAACAAATGATATCAATTTTTGATTTAAACTGATAAGAACAGCTGCACCAAGTTTTGTTTTTAAATTGATAAGTTGGTAAGTGCAGATGCTACTAAAATATTTTGTTTAACTAAGTAGTTGAAGTGCATAATTGTTCTTGTAATAAAGATATGTACTGAATATTGCATGCCTCATGTTGCTCCAGTCTTCATTTCCATTTTGTTTGCCCATTTGTATTGCATTTTCTTGGCATTGACTTGTATTCAGTCACATTGCACTGTCCATGCATGATGATCCTCACTTTGCACTTTGAATTGTTGTATGCATTTGAGTTCACCCTCATTCGAATTGTTGCAGTCTTGTACAGGTATTAATAGCTTGTCCCTTATAACCTGGTTGCATTATTGATCCATTTTTTTTTGACAGTCTGCATTAGTTGGTTTATTTGAGTTGGGTATTTTCACTTGAATTGGTCTTGTGGCAGTTTGCATGTCAAGTTGCACACTACTGTCTTATATGACTTTGATAAAATGTGAAATGTTACATGTTGCTTGCTTTAGTTGTCTGCATCCCATATCTCTGCTCTTACAATATGAACAGACCCTTGAAACCATATGTTATCTTGTTGTTTGAATCATAGCTTGATGTTATATATGTATGTAGATAGTGTGCCTGCTTGTCTGCATTGAGGTTGTATTCATATATACCTGCTACTGTTGCATTATTTGCTTCACTTGAGTTTTGTAACTGTAGCCTATTGGGTTCATTTTGAAACTTTGTATTTTCAAAATTTTTGATATGTTCAGTCTTCATATCCATTCCAGTTTACATTATCTAATATGTTTCAGTTTCATATCTATATTGCATCCATAATGTTGCACTTTGGTCTGGTCATTGTTTTCCTGGGTGTTCAAGTCTTCATCTCCATTTTATGTACTGTTAGTACTTCATCCCTGTGTACATGTCTGCATATTTAGTAATACATGCCTGCATATTTAGTTAGTATCAGCCTGGGTAGTTGTTCAAGTTGAAGGCATAGCTGTTTCAAATACTTTTGCCGAGGAGGTTGTGAAATTGTCTCGAAGCAGAGGCGTTCTTGACTCGAAGTCTGGGATGGAATTTCTCGAAGCATATGGGGAGGTGACTCGAAGTAATTTGTAGCAGTCTCGAAACAGTGGTTTGCATGTACAGATGCCTGGAAAGTTTTATGTTTTGGGGTTTTCTGTCTGGTTGGATTTAAAAGCCTGGAAATTTTTTGTAAAAATGGGTTAAATGTAAAGATAATGTAAATCTAGGTTAAAACTTTTAGTAGAAGGTAAAAAAAATTCAGGTGGTAGGATTTGTGTGCACGTGTGGGTTGGCGTGAACGTAGTGTGCACGTGTGCACGTGCGTATCACGACATATAGTAGAGAGTCTTCACCTTTTGTCAGTCGGCCTTTAGAAATTTTGTCGTAAAATATTGGGTTAACCCGGTTCTCGTTTAGGGTATGTTTTGGTCACGGTACACGGTGGAGTGGTCGAGCAAATCAAAACAATTCTTGTTCTATTTTTAAATTCTTCTTTGACCGCAAATTCTAAAGTCGCGTATTCCATATTTGAATTTTGTTCTAGATTTGAATCTAGGCAACATCAGAAGAAATTTGATCGTTATCTTCTGTCGGTCTTTACCGGTGAATCGTCATTTTGAATTCAAATTTTCTGCAACTTTCAGGTGAGTATTTCTCACCAGACATACGTATTTATATTTCGTAAATTATTGCAAGTGTATGTGTAGAAATTTATTTCACTACTATCTGTCTGTAATGTTGTATAAAATGATAAATCCCATTTAAATTGACAACTCATCAGTTATTTATATGTTGTATTTTATCTGCAGTTATATTATGTTATTGTTTATTTACTGCTTAAATCACACTGCAAGTTCCCTGTTAATTTAGATTGTATGGGCTGAAATGATAGGCCTAAATGATTATTATTGTTAAATTATGCTGTTAACTGCTAAACTATTAAACTTGGGATTGCGGGTTTGAAATGATAGAACTCGGTGTTTGTAAATTTCGGATTGAAATGATATAAATCCGTATCACTTGACCTAGGCTAGAAAATTATATACAGGCCCGTGGTCCTTATAATATTTTCTGAAATATTTAAAATTATTCTGGGAGTTAAATATTTGATTTAATATCTTTAAAAGATTTTATATTGATTTTGAAGGAGTTATAAATAAAGAAATAAATAAATAAAATGTGGAATATAACTTATTTTAGAAATTTTGGATTTGAAAGAATAAGATCTCAGTTAAGAAAAGAAATAAATAAAATAAGTTATAATTGGAAATACTTATTAAGTTAAACAATCTACTACAGCATTCAAATGCTGTCTTTTTGAAATTGGACCAGTTTTACCCGTAACTTTAGATAGCATTTCCTAAGTGCTACAGAATCTAGAATTTGACTGTTTTAAAATTTAAGGAAATCGATTTTGATATTTATAACTGGATTTTTCCTTAATAAAATTTAGATGAACATTCTAGTATTAAGTCAATTTTGAAAATATTAAATAGCTGAAATTTGGAGTTTTATTTAGGGAACTTATAGGAATATTCAAGACGAAAATATTAAAACATTAATTTGTTGAAAGAATAAAATCCAACCTTAGTTTTGAATATTAATACTCCAATTGGATATATATACATAAGGATTGAAATGGTTTTTGGGAACGTGAAGTGATATTTAAATTTTGGTTTAAAACTTTAAATAAAGAAATATAATTGTAAAGCTACGTAAATTATCTTCTTTACAAAGTAACCATAAAGTTAACCCATTTATTTTATATACCGTTGAATGTCCAAACCATTGTGTTTGGGAGTTATGGTTTTAAAGTAAATTTCCAAAAATATTATGTTTGAAGATATAATTCAAATATTTGGTTTCCAGATATTATAAATTTTAAGCCGTATGGTTTTGGAAAGAATTATATTTGAATATAATGATATCATATTGTTTTGGGTTTTAAAATGATCTCGTACTTATAGTTTTGAAATGGAAATGTTTATTCTGGTTTTAAAGTATAAAATGTTTTAAATGACCACGGGTTATAATAACGATGGGTTGGCAAAGAGACCGGGATCGGATATGGACATACTCTCTGTCGATACCGAAAACCACTTTGACCAACCGTGTACGCGGTGGAGATTCCAGAATGAAGTAGGTCGGTGGTGGCGTTTCCTGTAAGGTAAATACGTGGACCCGACTCCCGTGAGTTGGCATAAGGTGGCTAAAACAGGAGCAATTCCAGGCCAATGAGGTCATTCCTCTGATCGGACGCTCCTCTTCGATATTATACTATGATTTTGGATTGATTCGGTGGCCACCTCTATATTTTGATTTTGGGGAGTTAGTCCGAGGTGGGCGGTAACTGCGGCTACGCGTTTCCACCAGCCTGGATAGCAATTGGTATATCTACCCTGGCATTGCCTAGTTGTGCCGTGTCATCTACCATACCGAGCCTTGTACGAGTTTGGTTTTCTCCCGTAGCCCGTGTGGTATCCTCTAGTTGCTTCCCGAGTAGGAGGAGCTATGGTATTGGATGGACTACTGGGACTATTACGTGTTAAGGTGGAAAATGTAAAGCCTTAACGCTATTTAAAAGTATGTTTATTTTAATATAGACCCTATTATAATAGCGCAATATACTACATAGTAAATAGTTTAACGGATCCTTAGAGGATGGGCGATCCCAAGCATCCTTTGAGTTACTTGCTCTATATTACAGTACACTTGAATTAGCTTACATTATATAAGTATGTATGTCCTGACTCGAGTGTTATGTTTTATTTTACGCTCGGGTCAGCCTGAGTTGCAGTTTCAGTCTTTCTCTCCGGAGCTAGGTCATCCCGTAGATCATTCGTGCTGCCGGAAGTTTTTCAGTCCCTATATTATCTGCAATCAAGACTTTGGAGGAATCTGTTTCTATTTATGTCTACAGCTGTAATGCAGATTCTAAACTTTGTAAATTCTGTTTGGTTAAAAGTTATATGGTGGCTTCATGAACCACTAAATATTTTATTTCCGCTGTGAGTTCTGATATCTGTGTATGTGATTCTGTGATTTTTATTTACTGCATATTCTGAGTTTTGCCAAATTTATTCTACAACGCAGTACTTTGAACACTTCAAGTCCGACATGAGCGGATGCGAAGGGTTGAAAATACTGGGTCGTTACATTTGGTATCAGAGCTTTGGCTCTAGGCAAAACTTAGAATATATGGTAAATTGGATTTACAGAATCACTTTCATACTAGATGGAACCACTTTCTTTCCGAATTTTGGAACGTTCCCTATGGTTTCAAGTTCATTCGTGTCCCTCACTTTTATCATCTTTAGATTTTGGAGTGTCTCATAACCCCACTTCGGATGATCTTTATAGTGAATTGGCGGTCTCGCCATTATTCTAATAAAGGGATGAAACTCCTTTACAATTAGCATTGATTCACCGGAGAGTTATATTTATCCTCGGTTTATATGCTAGTATCTTTGTTTATTCGGAACTCTATCTCTTCAGAACAAAATGTGGATTTACCCAACCACATCGATCTGACTCTTTAAGTCACAGTTGACCAGTCAAGGTTGCCCGCGACTTATATAACTTACCCAGTTCCTTATTTTGTTATTTAATCATCAGATCTTCTGATTTCAACTTATCTTGAATTCTATTTGATTTGAGTTCATCAAAAATTTGAGTCTCTATCCTTGTTTTGGAAAATTTATTCCTATATTTGAAAAAAAAAAAAATCAAATATTACATATATCAGTATAATTTTCAGAATTTTAATTTAACTAGTTGTCAAGAGATAATAGTCTTATTTTATTTATGGTTGGTAAACCATGTGTTTGTCTAATATAAATAATTGAATATAAACAATGGTTATAAATTAAATTAGAAACAGAAATGAATTTAGGCAAGGACTTGAGAATTCAATTTCTGATGATTTCAAACCTTGAGTTTAAAAAGGTTTAAAGGATATATTATTTAGAGTACTTTTGTATAGAAATTGTTTCCAAGGAATTTTAAATTTAGTGCTTTTCTCTTTGTCGCTGGAAAATAATTTCGGTGATGACTGCAGCGTCATCGACATTCATTTTCGAGTTTCGAAGTGAAAAGACCGTTCTGTAGTCTGGCTACAGTGTTCCCTTGAGACTTTAATTGATTTAAATTTCTAAAATATGACTTAATATATAGATATATAATTTAAATTTGATTTGACATATTATGTATATGTATTTATTTATCTCTAAATGGTTTGAAAGGAATCAGAAATTTAATTCTGAAAGTTTACCTTGAAAAAAAAAAAATTCTTGAATAAGAAATTCAAACTGGAAATCATTGAATTTGGAAAGTTTTAGTTGTATAATACTAATTTCATTCAATATAACTTACCTTGATTAAAAAGTTAAAAATGAATTTGGATAATATACAATATAAAAAGGATTTTTATAATTAAATTTTGGGTGGCTATAATAAATGTATACACTCAAATTTTAAAAGATTAATAGGAGGTAAATAAGGAATTTAAGGAATTTTATTTAAATAACCTGATAATCAAGTTGATTTAACATGGAACCTTAAATCTAACTAAGAAATTCTAATTAAAGTTATTCCCTGAAATGAAAAATTGTGATTTACATAGTTAAGACATATGTTAATATCACTAAAATTGGATAAATGAACTCAGGAATATTTCAACTTTGATATGAATATTATTTGGCATTGAAACCAAAAGATATAAATGAGGATTATTTTGAAAGTAATATGATTTTAGTAATATGATTTCCAAATAATAATCTATAAATTTTAATGACTTTCAAAGTATTATGATTTCAAATTTACTATCTTATTTTCAAAATACCTTTGAGTGTCCTTGGTCTCCCTATCTGCTACATAATGGGAAGGCTATTGCTTATACCAGTCTGTTTAGAAATCTTTCTATAATCTTTGAAATCTTTTACTAATTGAGACCTGAGCACCGTTATCACCCATAGATTAACGGTCAAACTGAAAAAGGGAAAACCGATTCTAGGAGATCTTCTTCGAGCTTCAAATCCGGAATTATCCGTTTAAGATTCTTGTTTATCTAGCTTATCTTCCTTTGTTTCTCTTCCTTCGTTCCTTTTCGAGGACAAAAAGTTCTTAAGAGGGGGAGAGTGTAACAAACCTAGTCTTAGCCATTTATTTATTTTAACTATTTAAATTTTTAAAGATATTTTATATAATTTGTGTTTAAAAATATAGTTTAATTATTCAATTTGAAGATATATTTTATAAAATTTTATATGTCAATAAAATCTAATAATAACTGTGGAATTTTAAGCTAAGTTTGAACAGTTGAAATTCGCGTTCAAAAGACGCGTCAAATATAGGGTATAAGCAACGTAACAAAACGTGTGTTTTTGAAATGTTATTTTGTGAAAATTTTTTATGTTTTGGACTGCGTCTGTTTAGCGTAGTGTAAAAATAATATTTTCAAACCTTTTTGAAGAAAAATATCAGTCAGTAAAATTTTAGCAAACGTATGTTGTTTTAACTGACCATTTGATTTTAAATAAATTGTATACGTTTTCCCTTCATAAAAATTTACCATTTTATTTATTAACTTCTAAATATAAAAATCAAGATATTAACTGTAAATAAATGGAATCGTGCAACCTTAAAAACATGTAACGTTCGAACCTCTTACCTATTTTTAAAGAATAACTGATGCACTCCTTCCTTTCAGCCATGTAACTCACTGACTTTTGCATTCACACATATTTTCATACAAAGATTTAAACCACTATTTATCAACAAATCAAGGCTTGCAATTCTGGCATCTCGCATAAATTATAACTATTGATTTATCTCCTCCACTGATGTAGCTCATCAGTTACATTCAAACCACTATATATCTATCCCATTCCTTAAACCACGTAAGTAAAAGAAACAGATGCCTCAAAAATTAAGTTTTACTATATAACGTTCGAACTATGCACCTATTCATAGCCTATATACATATCAAAAGTACAATCACACATGAAAAAGCTCTTTAAAAACTGATGCGTTATCTACACTTATGATCCCATGGAACTTCACAAACATCATCTATATTTACACCAGCTCTATTTCCCTTCCACTATTTGCTCTGCCTTGCCTCCTTCTTGAGCCCGAGATCTATCAGGTAATAGCATTTTTCCTTTCGTCCAGATTTGCTTCTTCTTCATTTTCTGATTTTCTTCATCACCTTGCTCGGCCTCCCCATGTTGTACGAGTTATGTCCATAATTATTGTGTGTAGATCTGTGACTTGTTGTCTATGCTAGGAAGTTTGGCAAGTCTGCATATGATTATGATATGGGTGTAGGTCAGTTGTGGTATAGGCTGAGTGAAGATTCACATACTAAGTTGTGCACCTGTGCACATTCGCACCAGAGAGATCAGATTTGGATGAAGACTGGGATATTTAGTTGAGTAAATAGTGATGCTAAATAGAAGTAAGGGTGGATGCTTTGTTCAAGATCAATGAGTTGAAAGGGTTAATGGTTTCAGAGATTTGAACAGATTGTCACTGCATGTTGGATGTTTGGTTGCTAGTTGCTGTCATTTGCTCAATTTACTTGGATTTTTGAACTGATGAAAACAGACACTATTTGGTTTTGTTTTAAAATTTTCAAGAACAGATACTACTTGGTTTTGTTTTAATTCTAATAAGAACTGATACTATTTGATTTTTTTTTTTTTTTTTTTTTTGTGTTTAAACTGTTAAGAACAAATGATATCAATTTTTGATTTAAACTGATAAGAACAGCTGCACCAAGTTTTGTTTTTAAATTGATAAGTTGGTAAGTGCAGATGCTACTAAAATATTTTGTTTAACTAAGTAGTTGAAGTGCATAATTGTTCTTGTAATAAAGATATGTACTGAATATTGCATGCCTCATGTTGCTCCAGTCTTCATTTCCATTTTGTTTGCCTATTTGTATTGCATTTTCTTGGCATTGACTTGTATTCAGTCACATTGCACTGTCCATGCATGATGATCCTCACTTTGCACTTTGAATTGTTGTATGCATTTGAGTTCACCCTCATTCGAATTGTTGCAGTCTTGTACAGGTATTAATAGCTTGTCCCTTATAACCTGGTTGCATTATTGATCCATTTTTTTTTTGACAGTCTGCATTAGTTGGTTTATTTGAGTTGGGTATTTTCACTTGAATTGGTCTTGTGGCAGTTTGCATGTCAAGTTGCACACTACTGTCTTATATGACTTTGATAAAATGTGAAATGTTACATGTTGCTTGCTTTAGTTGTCTGCATCCCATATCTCTGCTCTTACAATATGAACAGACCCTTGAAACCATATGTTATCTTGTTGTTTGAATCATAGCTTGATGTTATATATGTATGTAGATAGTGTGCCTGCTTGTCTGCATTGAGGTTGTATTCATATATACCTGCTACTGTTGCATTATTTGCTTCACTTGAGTTTTGTAACTGTAGCCTATTGGGTTCATTTTGAAACTTTGTATTTTCAAAATTTTTGATATGTTCAGTCTTCATATCCATTCCAGTTTACATTATCTAATATGTTTCAGTTTCATATCTATATTGCATCCATAATGTTGCACTTTGGTCTGGTCATTGTTTTCCTGGGTGTTCAAGTCTTCATCTCCATTTTATGTACTGTTAGTACTTCATCCCTGTGTACATGTCTGCATATTTAGTAATACATGCCTGCATATTTAGTTAGTATCAGCCTGGGTAGTTGTTCAAGTTGAAGGCATAGCTGTTTCAAATACTTTTGCCGAGGAGGTTGTGAAATTGTCTCGAAGCAGAGGCGTTCTTGACTCGAAGTCTGGGATGGAATTTCTCGAAGCATATGGGGAGGTGACTCGAAGTAATTTGTAGCAGTCTCGAAACAGTGGTTTGCATGTACAGATGCCTGGAAAGTTTTATGTTTTGGGGTTTTCTGTCTGGTTGGATTTAAAAGCCTGGAAATTTTTTGTAAAAATGGGTTAAATGTAAAGATAATGTAAATCTAGGTTAAAACTTTTAGTAGAAGGTAAAAAAAATTCAGGTGGTAGGATTTGTGTGCACGTGTGGGTTGGCGTGAACGTAGTGTGCACGTGTGCACGTGCGTATCACGACATATAGTAGAGAGTCTTCACCTTTTGTCAGTCGGCCTTTAGAAATTTTGTCGTAAAATATTGGGTTAACCCGGTTCTCGTTTAGGGTATGTTTTGGTCACGGTACACGGTGGAGTGGTCGAGCAAATCAAAACAATTCTTGTTCTATTTTTAAATTCTTCTTTGACCGCAAATTCTAAAGTCGCGTATTCCATATTTGAATTTTGTTCTAGATTTGAATCTAGGCAACATCAGAAGAAATTTGATCGTTATCTTCTGTCGGTCTTTACCGGTGAATCGTCATTTTGAATTCAAATTTTCTGCAACTTTCAGGTGAGTATTTCTCACCAGACATACGTATTTATATTTCGTAAATTATTGCAAGTGTATGTGTAGAAATTTATTTCACTACTATCTGTCTGTAATGTTGTATAAAATGATAAATCCCATTTAAATTGACAACTCATCAGTTATTTATATGTTGTATTTTATCTGCAGTTATATTATGTTATTGTTTATTTACTGCTTAAATCACACTGCAAGTTCCCTGTTAATTTAGATTGTATGGGCTGAAATGATAGGCCTAAATGATTATTATTGTTAAATTATGCTGTTAACTGCTAAACTATTAAACTTGGGATTGCGGGTTTGAAATGATAGAACCCGGTGTTTGTAAATTTCGGATTGAAATGATATAAATCCGTATCACTTGACCTAGGCTAGAAAATTATATACAGGCCCGTGGTCCTTATAATATTTTCTGAAATATTTAAAATTATTCTGGGAGTTAAATATTTGATTTAATATCTTTAAAAGATTTTATATTGATTTTGAAGGAGTTATAAATAAAGAAATAAATAAATAAAATGTGGAATATAACTTATTTTAGAAATTTTGGATTTGAAAGAATAAGATCTCAGTTAAGAAAAGAAATAAATAAAATAAGTTATAATTGGAAATACTTATTAAGTTAAACAATCTACTACAGCATTCAAATGCTGTCTTTTTGAAATTGGACCAGTTTTACCCGTAACTTTAGATAGCATTTCCTAAGTGCTACAGAATCTAGAATTTGACTGTTTTAAAATTTAAGGAAATCGATTTTGATATTTATAACTGGATTTTTCCTTAATAAAATTTAGATGAACATTCTAGTATTAAGTCAATTTTGAAAATATTAAATAGCTGAAATTTGGAGTTTTATTTAGGGAACTTATAGGAATATTCAAGACGAAAATATTAAAACATTAATTTGTTGAAAGAATAAAATCCAACCTTAGTTTTGAATATTAATACTCCAATTGGATATATATACATAAGGATTGAAATGGTTTTTGGGAACGTGAAGTGATATTTAAATTTTGGTTTAAAACTTTAAATAAAGAAATATAATTGTAAAGCTACGTAAATTATCTTCTTTACAAAGTAACCATAAAGTTAACCCATTTATTTTATATACCGTTGAATGTCCAAACCATTGTGTTTGGGAGTTATGGTTTTAAAGTAAATTTCCAAAAATATTATGTTTGAAGATATAATTCAAATATTTGGTTTCCAGATATTATAAATTTTAAGCCGTATGGTTTTGGAAAGAATTATATTTGAATATAATGATATCATATTGTTTTGGGTTTTAAAATGATCTCGTACTTATAGTTTTGAAATGGAAATGTTTATTCTGGTTTTAAAGTATAAAATGTTTTAAATGACCACGGGTTATAATAACGATGGGTTGGCAAAGAGACCGGGATCGGATATGGACATACTCTCTGTCGATACCGAAAACCACTTTGACCAACCGTGTACGCGGTGGAGATTCCAGAATGAAGTAGGTCGGTGGTGGCGTTTCCTGTAAGGTAAATACGTGGACCCGACTCCCGTGAGTTGGCATAAGGTGGCTAAAACAGGAGCAATTCCAGGCCAATGAGGTCATTCCTCTGATCGGACGCTCCTCTTCGATATTATACTATGATTTTGGATTGATTCGGTGGCCACCTCTATATTTTGATTTTGGGGAGTTAGTCCGAGGTGGGCGGTAACTGCGGCTACGCGTTTCCACCAGCCTGGATAGCAATTGATATATCTACCCTGGCATTGCCTAGTTGTGCCGTGTCATCTACCATACCGAGCCTTGTACGAGTTTGGTTTTCTCCCGTAGCCCGTGTGGTATCCTCTAGTTGCTTCCCGAGTAGGAGGAGCTATGGTATTGGATGGACTACTGGGACTATTACGTGTTAAGGTGGAAAATGTAAAGCCTTAACGCTATTTAAAAGTATGTTTATTTTAATATAGACCCTATTATAATAGCGCAATATACTACATAGTAAATAGTTTAACGGATCCTTAGAGGATGGGCGATCCCAAGCATCCTTTGAGTTACTTGCTCTATATTACAGTACACTTGAATTAGCTTACATTATATAAGTATGTATGTCCTGACTCGAGTGTTATGTTTTATTTTACGCTCGGGTCAGCCTGAGTTGCAGTTTCAGTCTTTCTCTCCGGAGCTAGGTCATCCCGTAGATCATTCGTGCTGCCGGAAGTTTTTCAGTCCCTATATTATCTGCAATCAAGACTTTGGAGGAATCTGTTTCTATTTATGTCTACAGCTGTAATGCAGATTCTAAACTTTGTAAATTCTGTTTGGTTAAAAGTTATATGGTGGCTTCATGAACCACTAAATATTTTATTTCCGCTGTGAGTTCTGATATCTGTGTATGTGATTCTGTGATTTTTATTTACTGCATATTCTGAGTTTTGCCAAATTTATTCTACAACGCAGTACTTTGAACACTTCAAGTCCGACATGAGCGGATGCGAAGGGTTGAAAATACTGGGTCGTTACAGAAGGGAATATATGATTGCATACTAGTAAGTTATTGGTGAGCCCGAAACAGGTAACCTTGGGAGATGTTAAGTAAGGGACAGACCATATAGGAGAGAAATATTTAACAGATAGTTAAGGAAAGATCATACAGAAGAAGAATGTCTAATAGATGTTAGATTATTTTGTTGTATTGTCTGGTACGCCCGAGTCAGCCAAAGGTTAATAGTAAGCCAAACAAAACTATATTGTTCAGACAGATAGTCCATTTGTTACCTGATATATATGTTTATATAATGATGCTTTATAGTTTTAACCAGTTTGGTTGTAGGATAAAGGTTTTCAAAAGATATGTTTTAAAAGGATATTAGTGAAGGGAAACCTGTTCCACTAAGCGACGTGGTCTCACTTAATATCAATTAACCGAGATGTACAATATTATTCACACTAGGCTTTATGTCTGACTCGAAGTTTATGTTTTCCCCTTAAACTCTCGGGTGCTCAAAATTGATTTGAGTGGGCTAAGGGTTGAGGTTATTCCAGGTTTAGTAGGATGAAGAATAAAGCTACCGGAGGTGAGCAGGAGTCTAACGGATAGCTATTTAGGAGTTATAGTTCTTTGTTTTGTGTTTATTCCACTAATTATGTTTTAAGTCAATTATGACTACATAACTTTGATCATCCAAGGGAGTGTCCTCATATGTCGCTCTTGGCGTATTTTGTAATAAGTATGTTTTATATTTTCCTAAAAAATGTATTGGGATTATGTAATATGAACATGGGACATGTGTTTTGAAATCTGTGATATGTTTCATATTTAAGCGCTTCTGATATTATAGATACCATTAACATAGCCATATTTAATCGTCGGAAGTTAATACTATAGATGACTGCAGTATTTGTAGTGCTTAGCTTTGGGCCTCTAGATAGGGGATGTTCACTTTACCACTGAAATCTAGAGGATTATACGTGATGCTTTGAGAACAGAAGCGAATCTAAGTACAACATATCACCCTCAGATAGATGGGTAGATGAAAAGGGTGAATAAAGTAACGGAAATTCTATCGAAACATGTATAATTGATTTCGAAGGTGCTTGGAAGGACAATCTACCATTGGTTTAATTTGCATATAATAATAGTTACCAATCAAGTATCGAAATACTACCGCATGAGGTGTTGTGCAGAAGGCCATGTAAGTCATCATCATGTTGGTAGGAGTTGACACACATAGTAATTTTTGCACCGAAGATGATACAAAATACCTCCGAGAAGATGGAGCTAATAAGGAAAAGGATGGAGGCTCCTCATGATCGGAAAAAGTCATACGCCGATAAGAGGAGGATTGATTTGGAGTTTGTGGTCTGAGATTTGGTGTTTGTGAAATTTTCACTATTGAAGAGAGTAGTGACATTTGGAAATACAGGAAAACTGGCATAGAAGTTTGTTGGACCCTTCTTGATATTGGAGCATATTGGAAATTTAGCTTATAAGTGGAATTCTGGGAAGATAGCAGGAGTCCACAATGTGTTTCATATATCATATTTGCAAAAAGTGTGCACAATTCAACCATTATGATCGAACCAAGCCAGCTAGAGGATGTAGAGTTCGAGCCTCAGTAAAATTATCCTATGGTCCAACCCGTATTGTCAAACATTGTGTGAAGCGGCTTAGAAATAAGGTAGTGAAGTTGGTGAAATTGCACTGGAGGAATGGCCTGGCAAAGAGCATATGAGATCCTAAAGGAAAGTACGGTCTTCTCCTTTGAATCAATTAATAGGTTCGTCCCTTAATTCTTTTTTGTTTCCTTAGGATCTAGGATTGGATGTAAGATTTTAAATGCTTAGGATTGATTGCTTCATGGTTGGCTTAGAATAGTATAGTTGGTTAGGATGGTTGAACCCTTGACCCATGAAATAATGAACTGATGCACTTATATAGAATTTATCTATGCTTATATATTAGAATTGTATCGCATCATGCCTATATGCCATATTTATTAAATACATTCAGGAGGCTGGCTAGTTCAAAAGGCTAACTATCAAATTTCATTCTTGCATTTAGTCAGTAATATATAACATGGTCATACATTTTCATCTATACATCTACATGTTATACACACACACAACATATATGCCTTAGTTCGATCGAATAAGAATGACTGTTGTATAATTATTTAGCTTCGATGCAATACTTGTAATTTCGAGGACAAAATTCCTCTTATGGGTGAAGAGTGTAATAACCTTATTTATCGATAATAAAAATAAATCTAACAATTTGGCCAAAGGGCATAATCATCATTTTTCAAACAATTGAAATTAAGAATGAAGCTGACACCCTTGTGACCTTCTCGTTTTTATGCTGCATGCAATATATTTGTTTATCCAAGTCGGGGTCTAGATGTGAGAGATATTACTGTTTTTATATTTCATAATTTTTAATAGATCAACTCCATTTTAAATGAACGGATTGTTACCTCTACTTATAAATAGATGTATAACATAGGAAATTTAAAATTTTACCTCTCAGTCCCCATATGTTGCTTTATCTTCTTCCTCTCGTCTTAGAGAACTAGAAAATCCCCTTTTCAATTAAGTTCAAATTATTATCTCAAATCTTAATGAAATTCAATCAATCAAACACGAAATCGAAGAGCGAGTTGAGGGCTAAACTCTACTTATTATAGTCATGGATATATGGCTTTAGATTGTAGACCAATTCTAGACAGCAAGCAAATTATAGGATTTCTAATTAAAGTGAGTGGTTATTGCCTAATTTACTATACAACTATTTGATATCTCCTAGTTGTAAGATGACTAGGCTTAGGGTTATAGTTTAAAATGAATCTGATGAATACTGATTTTAGATAGTGATTAGTGATAAATATGAAAATTAACCAGTGATCTAATGTAAACATTAAAGAAAATGATAGATTAATTAAAAAGGACTAAACTAGTTAACAAACCTGTGAATATTAGAATGATCATTGAAAACTTTGTTTTGAAATTCACGTGAAATGAATAAGACTATGAAATCTGAGATTACCGATGACAAGATATTATACCTGGAAGTAAAATTAAAATTTTACATAAATTATATATATATATATTACAATGATTTTAATAATGTATGTTGGTTGAAATATGTATATTGGGATGTTGTGTGTATCTGTGTGTGTATGCACAAAATGCATGATGAATACTACAATAAATCATAGTAAAATGTGATGAAATAATTTTTTGAGTAATATCATACTTTCATAGATTAAGTATGATTTACACAAATTTTTGTTTAATCAAATGAATTATATAATAAAGTTTAGAAATATAGAGTTAATTGAAAAAAACTAGTTTATATAAAAAAATATGATATAAAATACATATAAATTTTTTTAGAAATATTTGCAAAGTGACTAATGATGTTTTATGGTTTTATTGTAATTTTATTTTGAAATTTTAATAATTTATAAAGGTATTTAAGTATACAAGGTGAGAAGTGATAATTGCATTTTCTAAAAAACTAGTTTTATAAACTTTAGTTTTCTTAGTATTTTGAAATGGTTTTTATTCAAACTTTTTAGTGAAATCGAAGTAGAATGATAATACAATATCATGCAAAAATATAAGAAAGCAGATCAAGAATCAGGTGTAAAAGCAAGTAAGAAAGGAGAAAACAAAACCTAGGGAAAAAATACAATTTCAGGAAAATTTAACGGAAGACTCTGCTCCTATCAAGGCGCCTACCATTAGTACCCTTATCGTACATTATAGGTTGATCGGTGGCATAGGTTAAACGATGACCTATGTGGGTATGTGTGTTTTATTGATCGCATCGGGGATTTTTCCAGGGTTTTCGGGCAACGTTTGGGTGGTGTATTGATGTGATTTCCAACTTGACTGAATTGGATATTTAGACGTATATATGTTGATGAATATTTGTATGTGTGTCTATGTATGTATATATATGTGTACATGTCTCTCTCTCTCTATATACACACACACACACATACACACATACATCGGCATATACATACAGATTGTCTTTTCCTATTAGTGATTTGTTTGACTACTAATGTTAAGATCCCCGTTGTTTATCATGGTAACATGATTACTTAGTATATAGAAATAAAGTGGTGCATATTGTAGTATGGAAATGGGTTTGTAGGCCATATATGGGACTACGTCCATTTGGTATTATGACATGTGTTAATGTAGTAGGTTGGAGTTGGCTTTGTATACGGATTAGCCATATCGTCGACCATTGTAATTGTATTAACTAAGGCTTTGTTAACCATGTGTATTGTACTGTTTGACTGACTTGTTGGATGCAGATGAAACAGTACTAAGGTATGATTGTTTGCCATAGTTGTCTTAGTGCTATTTAGGGATGATTAGATTATGTAGTAACGTAGATGCATATCACTCACCAAAAAGTAATATGACACTCTCTATATTTCCCCTTTTGTTTTCATCACTAGGTTGATGGAATATTATGTACTTGGTCAAGTAACGTTTGAAGGTGCAGAAGATGATGGCTTTTTTTGTGTATATAAACTCGTATATAAATAATCATTTGGCATTTTGATTTGGAATTATATTTATGTATCTCGATTGGAATTGATTGTGTGTGACTTGAGTGTATGTATGTGTATATATATTGAATCTATCGGTTTGGAATATTGAAATATATGATTATATTACATTTTTTTGCCTTCCACTGTGAGTTCAGAAAGAGATGGATAAAATATATATTGTCTATCTCTTATTATCGGTCACCAATGACGTTTCGAATTTTTAGGATTTACACATCATGAGTTGTGTTAAATCAGAAGGTCAAAAATGGAGGGTTGTTAACAGTGTTAGTATTGTTCGACCTTTTGGTCTTGCTATATCCAGACTAATCAAACGAGATAGACTCGATGGTTATCTAGACCGATGCATTAGATTAACGATCATGAAGCCTGAAAATCTTGCACAGATGATAATACGAAGCATTGGAAAAGTGGAAGTTGATGGTAAACTTGATAGAACATGCAAAGTATAAAAAAATCACTACACCATGAAGATGGATCAGGGACAATCCATATTCATTACTATGGATCATATCATATCGATTCCATAGTTTAACTTAATGATGATTGATCGATATCTCAGAGTCTACAAATCCATCACACATGAAACTTCAGAAACAATAATATAATAAAGTATGGAGCCCCCAAAATAGATCGCATGCCTAAGTGAACAAAAATGAACGATAGACCTATATCGTTCATGATCGGTCGGATCGTTTCAGCCAAAATGATTCAATTCAATGAAGATCGGTCAATATATCACTAATACGAAGTCGGAATGAGACCAAACTTTGGGATCATGGACTAGAGGCGTAGAGGAGCTCATGAAAACGATTGCACATGCATTGGGCACAAATGAATGATCAATACTGATTGTTTCAATGATCGAGATGGGACCTGCAATATTCATGTGGGCCACAATAAATTTAGAGATTCTTCTGGCGAATTTTAAACCCGATTCATGCGCAACATCCCCCATAAATACATCAGCCATTCTCCATAAAGCGATTCCTTCTTTCTGTTGCTCAGGCTGCGCCATTTTTTACTCTTCATTCTTGTACTAATGGATCCATGTTGATCCAAACTTTCTTGTAATCATAATCAAGTGCAAAATTAATGAAAATAAAAAGTGGACATAATCAAGTGCCGAACCACTATAAAACTTTGTATGTTCATTTACATTCTCTACTATATGTTACTTTCATTCATCATTTTAATCTCTACGAGATTCTACTAGATGTTGATGGCTATTTTTGACGTCAAAGTTAGTTAACCACGTCCCTATGATGGTGTGCATGATGCATAATGAAATCAAACGTATAAAAATGAGTTCATCTTAAAGTCTTACATACTGCACTAATACTAGTCGGATGAAGGATAACTTATAGCCATACTCTTGAGCATAACATTTCAAAATTCAAAGCTGCTACCAGAAGTTAAATTCTCCTGCTAAAGTAAAACTTTCTTGCGTAAAATAAATTCATCTGCCTGTATCCATGTCAGCATTCGATGCATATTGAACTAAGTATATGGATGAAAGATACATGGCAAGGTATAATGGCTAAGAAAGAATATGAGGATATGATGTTATTAATCCACATGATGTCATATCTACTATAAAAAGAAGATACTGTAGTACAAAAAGTGGACCGAACCTTTGTTTTTTTTGAGAAAATATTGAAAATTTTGAAATCATCACCATTAAAATATAAAGGTTGTACTAGAAAAGAACTATAAGAAGAAAGAATTAACCAGTGCGGATGTAGGATTCTTCAACATCCAAACCACGTAAATCTTTATGTCGATTTATTTACTGTATATATTTCCTTGTTTTTATGCTAGATTCTATGAGATTTGATTGAATTTACTGTTGAAATTAGATTTAACATTTTAACATACAGTTAAAGTGCGTCTACATAATTGTGTAAGCTTTAACGACATAATTACCTCTTTAAATAGCAATTTAATATTACTTAAACTTGCTAAATCATAATTTTGCAAGCATTCAACATCGTAATTACTTCAAATTCAAATTCATGTTGTGAGAATGAAAAATCTCACAATATTTTGGCGCTATAAGAAGGACTAACTACCATCAAACATTTATTGACAAATCCCCTTAATCCCTTAAATCCTCACATTTCTCTTCCAAAATCACAACCTGTAGATTCCTTCACTCCACTTCTCATAGAAGCAGACCATTTGGCCACAAAAACACCTTGTCACTTCTTTATTCAAACCATTGGTCGATTCATCACAAAATACTCTCACTGATCCAGTTGTAGAAGTGACCCAGATCAATGGGCAAATAGCTGGGCATGAAAGGATGATGGTCCAATACACTCCTCAAAACAAACCAACTCTGATTCCTTCGTCGCACACCGCCAGCATTCACCAGTTATGAACAACTGGCAAATAAAACTACAATATTGTTATCAAGAACAGTGATGCTTAACCATTAGGGGTAGGTGCAAAATTCAAAGGCAAGGTCCTGACCAACCTAAACATCAAATCATAAACGTTCAATATCAATCCTCTTTTGCTAAATAAGTGCAACAGTTGAGTTGTGCATAATAATGGTGAGGCTACCTCAGTATGAAAAGGTGGGTCATCACAACCAGGCTCGAAAGATGATGAGATATTAGCCTTGAAAAGTCGTATATAATGGATGAGTCAATTTTGCTAGTAAAGAAATAGAGTGGAGAGCGAAGAGGAAGACAGTTCCTTCCCATTTAGTAATAGCATCATTGAACCTGACTTCCCCGACAACTTTCGGGAACCGCCATTAACAAGTACGATAGAACGTCAAACCCAAATGATCACTTATGCACATTCAAATGCTACATGGACATTTTGAAGGTAGGGAGGCTGGAATGGTGTAAGTTATTCTAGTATATCTAACTGGAGCAGCCTGTAACACCCCTAATTTCTAATAACATTATTCAAGAGATTTAATTAGATAAATTAAACAGAATAATGTTGAGATTAAGGTGATAAGGTAACTGAGATTTGAAAACCAGTTAGGGTCATGCCTTAACTAAATGAATTTATAAGAATGATTTATAGTTAAATACTTAAGAAAAATAAGGCAAGGGTAATATAGGGAATAGTCGAACCCCAAAACTCCTAAAACCCCTACAACCATTCCACTTGCATTTCATTCTTACGAAAACAAAAATATGAACTAAGGAGATCAAGGCCGGCCGTAACCCTAGGAGAAAAGGGGTTCAAAAATCAATTTGAAGCTAAGATTCAAGCTAGGAAGATTAAAGTGAAGAATAAATCTCAAGTTCCTTATCCAAACAACGTGAATAATAATCTAAACCATCTCACATATGTCTTTTTGAACATTTTAATTTTGGGTTTAAGTTTATAAAAACATTTAGATGGATAAATGATGATATGCTTTCATTATATGCCATGTTTTGATTTAAACAAGGATTTTTGTGTAAGGATATATCTCGATTTTAAGGTTAAAATCGTCTAAATTTATTTTGAATGCCATGATGGTTGAATATGTTATGTAAAACATTATTTTGGAGATGGGTTTAAAATGTTCACAATATTCCAAGTTATGGATAATTTATTATGAATTTTAAATGGAAGAAATAAACAATTTTGGGTTTAAATTATGTAAGGCAATTATATAATGATTTCGGGTTTGGAATTTACATATGTTAGAAAGTGTATTAAAAGGGAATTATGGTGATTTTTAGGGATTTTTCCTAAGTGTTTTAATATGGTTATTAAATTATTTAAGTTGAAGGACTTAAATGTTTAAATATTTTGTTGAAAGGAATGGCTTATTTTTTAAAATAATTTCAATTATAAATTATTGAATTCAGCAAAATTTTCAAAAAAGGACTTTTGATAAAGAATTTTACAACCAATCATATTTTGACAAATTGGGTAAGTTAGGTAAAAGGAATTTCTTTTATAAGCATAAAATCAGTATTTTTTTGATTTAACATTTTGCCACTTCCATCCGCTAGCTTTCATCACCATAATTCTGCTAATAAACCAATTCGAAACCAATACACATAGTATCAAGCCATTGATACGTAGTGGATTGGAGAAAGGCGGAAGGTACTATGTCAAAGGCAAGTTTTCGAAGGAGTAGAAGTCATTCTTATAAGCTTTTGGTACATTACTTGCCTTTGTTTTTAAAAGATGCTTTCGAAGGGGTTGTGGCTACTTTTAAATAGTTTTCGAACCAATCAACGTGCCTTTTTTTAATGGAAGTTTCAAATGAATTTCCACTTGCCTTTGTTTTAAGAGAAGCTTTCGAATGAGTTGCTGCTTATTTAGTTTTGAAAAGTGCTTTCGAAAGGGTAGCCACTTTCGAAACTGTCCGAAACCTAGCTTCCGCATTCATGCCTTTCGAATTAGTTAAAGGCCGCTTTCTTTATAATTTTAAATCAATGCTTTTGAAAGGGAAGCTTTCATCCTTGTAAAACTTGAAGCCACACCCAATGCTTTCGAAAGGGTTCTTATAGCTGCTTTTATCAATGGTTTCGGAAGGATGGTTTCGAAGCTATCCTTATCCCCAATTATTTTATTTGAAGATTAATGTTTTCGAAAGGGTTACTTTCGCTTATGTTCTCTTTAACATAGAAGTTATACTTAATGTTCAACAAAATAATTTCAAAAGAGATACTTTCAAATGGTTTCGAAGTTATGCTTCCATTAATTTTTACTTGAACTAAGTGCCTTCAAAAGATAAGCTTGAAGTGTTTCGAAAGGTATACCTTTAATGATTTCTAAAGGAAGGTTTTAATCCTTTTGAAAGGAATGTTTTGAGTGTTTCAGAAAATATATTCTTGAGTGTTTTAAAAGAAAGGTTTGAATACTTTTGAAGGGTATGTTTTAATAGTTTCAAAAGAGAAAGGCTTAAGATTTTGAAAGACTTGGTTTTCAAATAAGAAACCCAATCTCAATTTTAAAAGTAAACCCATAGCAATATGAAACGGTTTTGAAATGGCATTTAACTTTGGAATTTTTGAAGAAGCTTTCATTGCTAAAGATAGTGGGTTAAGGGTATTAACTATGTTTCATTTGAAAAACGATTATAAGGAAATTAAACCACAGATGTTTATATTATTATGTTATAATCAATTATCATGTATACTTCTTCTACGGACATATTCACTTTATATTTAACCCATAACTATATTTTTGGGGTGTTAAGGGCAGTATAACTAGATAGATTGACCCAGTAGTGAATATACATTGATTTTATTCCTGTGTGAGTAGAATTGCATCCAGGACGTTAGGTAAACTAGAATACAGGATGCCCAAAGACTGATCAAAGAATTATTGGTTTAGACGGGTTCATAGTAACCTCATGAAAACTATGTATGGAAATTATGGTAGGGGCTAATAGGTTCTTAGTGATCCTTGAAAACTATATCCGGATTTAGTTATTGATAGAGATAAATAGGTTCATAGTTAGCTCATGAAAACTATGATATGAGAGAAGTTATTGGAGAACCCAATAGATTCATAGTGAGCCCATGAAAACTGTCATTGGATGATATTTATTGGTAGATACTAATAGGTTCTTAATGATCCCATGAAAACTATGAAACTAAACAGATAGTTCGTAAGCTTGGAATAGGTTGTTAGTTAGCCTATGTAAACTAATAGGTTAATTTTGATCCTAGAAACTATAACTTAAGATCGATAGCTATATGAATGAGGATGGGAAATTTGGAACATATTGCATGTTTGCATATTATCATGATATATTTAATTATGTTATGTATTAACCATTATGGGTGCAGGTGCATAATATATGGTTATTATAAATTGAGTTAAGATATAAGCGAGGGGAAAATCCATTCCGCTAAGCGACATGGTCTCACTAGATATCGATGTGGCTTGAGATGGTAGGTTATTATTCATACTAGACTTTTTGTCTGACTCGAATTTTATGTTTTCCCTCTTAAACTTTCAGGTGCTCAATTGATTTTGAATAGTTTGAGTGTTATGGTTTTCAAGTTCTCCTTTAGACAAATAAGCTTTTGGAGATGTGTAGGAGGCAAGCTAGCTATTAGGAGTTCTTTCTGTTTGATTCCGCTGTGTTTGGGTTGTAATGGCCAAGTTGTTTATTTGCCCATATTTAGACACTGATCAACCAAGAGAGTATCTTCATATGTCTCTCTTGGCGTATTTTTTAATAATTATATTTCTTCGAACGTGATTTATGAATTGGGATTATGTAATGAATTTGAAATGTGATCTAAAGTGGAATGAGAAATTTATTTTATGATTTTAAATTTTTTTCACACTCATATGTTTCTGTTATATCAATGTATCTAACACTACCACATTTGGTCACCGAGAATTAATAACAATGGGTGACTGCAGCATTCGTAGCAGTTGGTTTTGGACCTCTAAATGGGAAATGTTATACAGCTCTAGATTGTTTAAGAGATATGGGCCTGGAGAAATCTACACATAACCATAGTCATCGACTGATTTTCCCATGCAATTCAACATAAGGAGAGAGGCCTCCCTAGACGTTAATACCTTGTCTTGCTTAAAGAAATAGGTCAACAAAAGTCTATGAATCTTCATAAAGTGCTTGAAATCCAAATCTATAAGAATTAGTGTGACAAGTGAGGAGGCCTTACTAATGGTGGGAAATGTTGGAATCATAAAAGACGACGAATATGGGATAAGAATGGAAGGAAGACATGTAAGAGTATTAAAGATTTTTATGAAAGAGCAAGTAGGTATATAAGAATGGAAGAAGTAACGGCTATCAAGGAAATAATGTTCGAAAGATTTACTCCTACACGTAGTAAAAGAAAGCATGAAGGCAGACAGCTACACACCCCTAAATGAAGAGAGAGTTCAACCTCACCGTAAAAATACCTCTAACCCATACCTAGGGCCAAATATGCGAGATGACTAAAGCTAAACTAGCCTATATGTACGTAACAAGGGAAAACTCCAGAGAAAAATGAAGGGGAACATACTGCTACTTCCATAGGGTTAACAACCATACTGCTACCAAAAGGAGACAATTTAAAAATGAGATATAAAAGATGACCGAGAAAGGATAGTTGGAATTTTCAATAGAGCAATGGACTATACACACTTCCAAACCCACAAGTAGATCTAGCTAGATCCCTAGAATTCTCATTACGTCTATCCATGGAGGTCTTTACCTTGCAGGAAATATAAAAAAAACAAGAAAGATGTGTCTAGGAAGCTCAAGTCGAGTATAGGATCATGTACCACATCAAGCAAAAACCCTCTCTGGGCATCACATTTACTTCTACGAACTTAGTAGGAGTAACCTTCCAACACCAAGACCCTATGGAGATGAAAATTTTCAAACTACAGCAAGAAGAAAGTCTTTGTAGACTCACAAAGCTTAGTGAATGTCATTTTTATGTCGGCAGGCAATAAGATGAAGCTTCTAGCTAAAGTATTAATCCTAGACTAGAATATATGACTTCAACAACACCATAATTGTACCTATAGATATGGCTACACTTGTCACAATAGTAGTTGCGCCACTGCACAAATCTTTTTATGCAAGCTTCATGATTATAGACTAATGGTCTCCTTACAATTCTTTTATTCAAAAAAATGCGTTGATAGATGGGGGAGTGTTTGTTTCCCATAAGGATTTACCTATGGAATTCCACACTCGATCCAGGGTAGCTAGTGTAAGGGGGAAGAAATTGTTAGCTAAGGAACTATATAATGCAACTTTGAATCCTAACAATAAAGCTATTTGAAATTATATCGTTATCTCCTCTAATTCTTGCAATAATGAAAATGTTGCAAAAAAAAACCAATTCAAACAACTACATCAGTACTTAGTACCAAGGCCGATAATAAAATATGTCAACTTACGACCATAATATCTAGAAGGAAGAGAAAAAGTGACTACCTGCATATGATAAGGATGGATGAATTTGATTCATTTTATGCATGATACTTTTTTAATATAGCTAAAAACCAAGAAAGCATCGTTTCATCAAAACCATATGAAATAGATTATGTGATGCATCTAGACTAAGAATAAGGCAGAAAGATCTAAAACTAGTGGATGACTTGGAACATGTTCAACCAGACCCTTCAGATCTTACAAGACGGTGAAAATTGGAAAGGAATTAAGCAATGTACTGTGTTAAGAATTAATAAGTTTCTTGAAAAAAAAATCCGTTGATGTATTTTCTTGGACCCATTCAAATATGGTACGGCCAGATCCAGCCATCATCTTCCATCCCCTCATATTGACCTAGATGCACCTCTAGTAGGCTAAAATGATGCATCTTAGATCAAAAAAGGCACAATCCTCTATATGAGGAAGTCAAGAGGCTCAAAGGGAACAAATTTGTCATAAAGGTATATTACCCAAAGTGGATAGCAAATTTAGTCTCGGTGATAGAGCCCAATGGGAGGTGGAGAACCTTTATAGACTTCACTAACCTCAATAAACCTTACCCCTAAGACAAATTTCCCTACCTAGGATCGATCAACCATTCAACACAAGTAGCGGTCATGAATAACTTACCTTCATGGACTAACTCAGGTTATAATCTGATAGCCATGTTTCAACTAGATTAGGAGCATATAAGTTTGATTACATACAAGGGTTTTGACTGCAACAAGGTCATCCCATTCGGTCTAAATAACATGGGGGAACATATAAAAAACTGGTTAATACGATGTTTTAAGACCATATTAGGAAGAATTTTGATGTCTATGCCGATGATATGCTTATGAAGTCAAAGGTTACCTAACCATATGCATGATTTGGAGGAGACCTTTGCCACATTAAGGTAGTATGACATGAAACTGAACCGTCTAAAGTGCACCTTTACAGTTCAATCAAGAAAGTTCCTTAGCTATATAGTAAGCACAAGGGGGATAGATTTTAGAAAAACCTAAAGATGCATGAGCTTGAATGGGAAAGTTGCAGTCCTAAGAAGATTCATCTCAAAGGCCACTCGTAACTGTATCCTATTTTTTGATTGAGTCAAGAAAGGCCAATACATTGAATGACAATGGAATGTAAAGTTGGATTCAAAACACTGAAGGATCACATAGTCAATCCATATATATTGTTGAACCCAATACTAGGTGAGGACTTGTTTTCATATTTAGCTGTAACTAATCAAACTATTAGCCAGCTATAGTATGAGAAGATGAAGGGGTACAAAGGTTAATATACTTCACAAGGAAATATATATCTAGAGAAGCATTGAAATATTCCTTGATAGAAAAGTTTGCTAACAATTTACTACTCATGGTAAGAAAACCGCCTACCTATTTCCATGCACAACCCTTTAAAGTGCCAACGGATAAGCCATTGAAGCAAATACCGCAAGGACTATATGCTTAGTTGTTAATGTGGGCTATCAAACTTGGGCATAATATGTCTTACTACCCACAAAAGGCGATCAAAGGTCAAACTTTAGCTTATTTCATAGTGGAAAGTACTAAATAGAATAGAAATAAAATAAAGAAGCAGTAGAATCTCTACAGTTTTGGCAACTGAATGTTGGTGGGGTATCAAATGAGCAAGGGGTAGACAACTACCAAGAAATGATGTACACCAGTGCACTATAAATTCAGACAGATCGAATTTGGACCAGTAAGGTTCCTATATTAATAATAAACAATGATTCGAGTCCTTTTCTATTATGTTTTGAAAGGTTCTTTTGTGTTTTGAAAGACGATTACACTACAAGAAAATGTTCTATTAATAGCAAGTAGGGATTGCACAAAAACTTGACTAGCTATAGTTATATATGTTAGCGATCATTAAGGTAAACCATAGCTTGTGTTCATGCAATCTTTAACTTAAACGAAAATCTGGCGGTGAAATTTTAAGTTTGAAAGCTCGATTTTGCCACCCTATCTATTCTTCAAAGCTCAACGTGACATTCATCTACAAAGCCGGTTCCTCCACGAAGCAAAACTGTGAATCTCAATGAAGCTAAAGCGCGATTCCTCAAGGCATCTTAAGCATTATTCTATAGCTCGACCGAAGTGTGATTTCAACTTGCGAACTTGACTTTAGGTATATTTTTCAATTTCTGTTTTTTTAGTAGTGCGTTTAATGATCGAATTAAAGTTGTCTAAATGGTTTTGGAAATCTTTGGTGAAGAGAGTATTATATATAAGTGATGTACATGAAAATGAGTTAGCAAGTTTGCTGTTTATTATTTTTATGTTTCGATTTTTCTTGGCTTGTGATTATTTTCCTTGTTTGCAAATTAAATAATGTTATTCAATTGATTACAAACTAGTTTTCTGTTGAAGCAAATTAGTTTTTCACTAGCAGCTGCCTACAAATTAGTTTACTTTTGAAGCTAAAAGAAAACAAGCTGCCTACAAATTGGGTGTTAGATTGTAAGGATTGGGATTACTGATAATCCAACATCGGTAATGCATTGTTTATTCAGATTTTAGAAGTAACAGGGCTAGTTGCGGGTGGTAGGGTACTTGTCCTAGTCTTGCATACTAATTTATTTATATTTCAATATATCTTTTATTATTTTGTGAAAATTAAAGGAATCTTTTTATAAAGAAGTTCTTGAGAAGATTTAGATTTCCATGAGGCATGAAATGCAATTCAGTTTGCAAAACAACCGAGTTGCAATTTGTAACTCAGTTTTGCAAACTGAAATGCAATTCAGTTTGCAAAACAACCGAGTTGCAATTAGTTGCAAATTGCAACTCAATTTGAAAACTGAAGTTCAAATACAATGATTTGTTGCTTAAAGCAGCAAAATGCACCAGTTCCCAATGTGTCACCATTCCGTGTTTGTATCTATGTTCCAGTTTCTTCTGTTTCCGTAATTGTATCCATGTTACCATGTGTCATGCTCCAGTTCCTTTTATGTAAACATGATCGAACAGTTAAGGCATGATCGAATGCTTCCATTGTAAAACATCATTTAATAACTATTTATTCTTGACTGTCTGTTTGACATCGAATGCATCCTAGTTGTAATTCTTTTGTTATTAGCAATATTGAACTTTATACAAACTATGATCGTTAGTATTTCAATCCATTAGTATGCCAGATCAAATTATTTAGAGTTTTGTCATGTCCGAATGAGGTTTAACATCAGTTGAGCTCTCATTTAATATCTAAGAACTAATGGTTGATACGACCGTTTGAATCTAAGATGTTTATTTAATAAAATAAACCCATTAAGCCAAACATCCATTTAACAAATACCCGGATAGAATGCACATTAAATGAATGTTAACGGTGAAACATTCGGTAAATGAGCGATAAAAACCAATTACATTTCATGAAATGGAATTAATTGTTTTTATCACTGGAGAGAAAAATTTGATGTAAACTAATTTCAAGGACAGAACTTAAAACTCTGGATGGAATCAGCTTTATAATTTCACTCACAACTATTTAGATTCACTGCTACAGTAGCAAGAATAGCAAAATGCATCTAATCCCATTATAAAATACAGCATTGACAAAAATTAATCACAAAATGAAATCTCATAGCTTATTTACATATGCAAGAAGAAAGCATCTAAAAAGAAAAAATAATCTCAAGATTCTCTGGTCGACTGTAAAAGCTATGCATATTACATCATAAACCATTCTTTTTTCCTTAACATTAATCAACATTCCAAGAGGTATTACCAGGAACTAAACTAGCAGTAATTAGAAAAATAGTTAATATCTTTTTTTTTTGTATTGTAGATTTTTTTTCATTAATATTCCTCTGAGGTAAGCATGACTCGGCTCTTCATTAATTTTTTGTTTTTTTAACTATGTTAGTTTATGCAATTGTTATTTTTATCCCATTTCTTGTTATTATTCCTATGTACAGCCTGTTAGCATATTGTAATTGAATTATCGGTCTAATCATAATTATACTCAGTTTATTTTATATTGACTGCTATATTGAAATGTAGGTTGGTAGTGAATACCTACACCGTTACATAGATTTGTTCTTTTGTTGTCAAGCATGTAGAAGTCAAGAAAATGTGTTAAATACTTTTATCATCTATGTTCTAGATGAGTTATGGACCAAATAGTTATAGTTCAATTCCTTTGAATTTATGATTTGGATCGCTATCAAAATTGTGTTCATACTTCAGGGAATAAAACCTTCGATAGTGGAGACTTTATAGTGCATAAGGATGTAGAAATCTATTGAAGTATTTGCCAACAATATTCATAAACACAGAATATATTATTCCGTGTTTATGCATTCTTAAAAGAGTTGATAGTACTAGGTATTTTCTATCAGTTCACATATTTTTGTTTGACTTGCATATTGAGAAATACTTAAAATATTGTTTACTAAAAATTTTCGTCGACATAAATTTTCCTATGAATACTGAATTTGCATATGCTCTATGAATACTGAATTTTCATATGCTCTACCACCCATTACTACCGAGGCTCAAATAGCTATAGTTAGTAATGGCGAAGAAAAAGTAAATAATCTAGAGAGGCTTAGATAGCTCGGTCATCTTCCTCTGACACGGATAAGAGTCCCAGAGATGAAATAAATGATGCTAGTTATAAGAACAACTTAAATGATGTTGAGAAAAATAAGCCTCCAATGTGATGGCTCCAATGCCAACTGTTAGTTTCAATTTTTTACGCTCTTGGATTTTGGTGACAGATGTTGAGACAAATAAGCCTAGGGGATATGCCTTTATTTAGTACATGTATACAAGGGACACGAAGAGTGAGCTTGCTAGTTTTATTTCTCTTTAAGTTTCAATTTTTTATGCTCTTGGATATTGACGAGTGTCTTCTTAGTCCTCATCTTTAATTTGATCATTGCTTCAATATGGCAGGAATTTCATATATCATATTTCTCTTTTTATAAGTTTCTAACATTTGAAAACATATAATGGCTTTGTAATGCTTCAATCATTAGTTTTTTGAACGTACATGCTATATCTACTCCATTTAAAAGCAAGCGCTCATAATGTTTTCTACATGATGCAGCTGCCTATAAACAAGCTAATGGAGGAAGCTAGATAATAGAAGAGTTCTTGTTGGCGTCGAGCATGGTAGAACTATCCCTAACTGGAGACCTCGATGACTGGGTGGTAGTCTAGGTTCTACTAGGATTGGTGGTGATGACCTTAACCAAAGGATATCTAGAAGGTAATTATTACTTTTCTTATGTAACTATGTATTATATAATTATCTTTTCAGTGTATGTATGTCTTCTTTGAAGCATGTATACCATGCCTACTTTCTATCACCTGCCTGTTCGAATTTTTTTCTATTACACGTGGGTTTTCTATGAAAAAATTCCTCAAATCTCCCTTTATATGTTTAATCATCTCCTTCCCCGCTTTTAAACTATATGACCGAACAGCCGGTTTTGAGGAATTTCCCTTTATATATTCTATAAAGATAACTAAATTTTGAGGAATTTCAAATCTCCCTTTATATGTTCTATAAAAATTTCTTGAATTTGTTCCCTCTCCAGTCATATGATGTATTGAACAACCGGTTATACCTTTCCCTATCCCCTCCTACATACACTAGTTCACACAATCTAGACATGATGGTTAGCAGCAAGTGGAATTAAAAGTTGCGGGCTTTAAGAACCCTACAGCACAATAATTATGTTATGAGCTAGTATTTGTAAATTTATTCGAAATATAATGATATAAATAAATAATATGATAACAAATGTGAGTAAAACCTCAAGGCAAGGCACTTCAGCATAAGGTACTTGAACTTCAGTATCATCTCTGCAAAATACTGAAAAGTTACTGAAATTATAGGAACTCTTTTCTTTAAGAACTGAAAATGTAATTTTATTGCTCAACAACTTCCTCTTTACTCTCCTTGTCTACATCAACACCTATACGAAACAAATAAATATGGTTTTATACTTATTTTTCTCATTTCAAACACATTTTTAATAGGATGTTTTGTTAAAAGGTTATCATGGTATTGGTTCATATGGTTAACTTTTATTAGGTAAATTTAGTTTTATTTACATTTATCACTCAAGGTACCAAGTTGTGTATCATGGACAAACTGTTCAAAAGGTGGCAATATTATTATTTTTAGCTTAATATAACAACATTTTTTATATACATCCAAAAAGTTACTGAAATTCACCCCCACTTCAATTTATCCATCTTGAGATCAGCAATATTTTGCTGGATGTAATGCTTATTTTTACTAAGTAATGGATTGCAAAAAGAAACATGTGTTTTTCACTAGTAATGTGATGTTGAGTGGTTAATTACTACTACCTGCATTGTATATTTACAAAATCTGGTAATGTCTGAAACTTATTTACTGCATCAACTGCTATCCATCTACTTATCTAATCTCACTGGTTGTAGTCTGTTTATGTTCTCTCCATAATAATTTTACGCTGACACCGATGAATACTCAGTTTTAAAATGATGACATTTAATAAACTTATTATGTTAATTACTTTCCATCGTATGCATAATTTCCATTCCTGCTATTCCATATCGTATAAGACACTGATTGGTTATCTATTTTAACCTATCCAGGTTTCGTATGTTAGAATAATAATTGTCAAAATGAAGGAAGGAAACCTTATCCTTTTCAAGTTGCTCAGTGAATTCATTAATCTCGTTAAATGTTTTACCTATGCTTCAACTGGCCTCCAACCAAAGAAGAAGAGCTTATCACACATACTCTGTATGGCCCTACGACTGGCCGAAGGTCGCCTGTGTTCAAATAGTTATGCCCTCAGTGAGGTTACTTTTGCTTAACCTTTCTACTTTAGTGTAAGTTCACTAGTTAATAGCTTACATATGTTGTTGTATACTAGTATGTATAGGAGCCCAATGTTAATAAAGGGGGATAAAACCATATATAGTGTTAAAATGTTACTTTCTGTCACTTTG
This sequence comes from Allium cepa, assembly GCA_030765085.1. NCBI lineage: Eukaryota > Viridiplantae > Streptophyta > Magnoliopsida > Asparagales > Amaryllidaceae > Allium > Allium cepa. The sequence continues at coordinate 380,710,941 of CM060929.1, read as the reverse complement.
CTTCCTCAAGTTTATAGTATTTTCTGTCTTTCTTGGCCTGCCCATCATTTCAGTATTTGATTGCACATATATACTTATGCATGTACATACTTTTGTATGTTAATATCTTGGAGTATATGTATTCATATGCGGGACAACTACACTTTTGTTACCGCTAGTATTAGATATTGTTGAACAGGAGTCACACGTTACAGTGAATGCTGCCGACTTCATGATAATAACATCGAAAAAAGTTAAATTTAAACTATTTGTTGCTTATAATGCAAGTAATTTTAATCGACTACATAGCTATTTATGTAGTCTAATTACAATTCTCCTATTTACGTAGTCTAGTTTCAATTACAATATGAGATGCCCATCTTTACTAATTATTCCCTTTACTTTGCTATATAGGTACACAAAACATTCCTTTACTACATGGAAGATTGCCAGCTAAAGTTGTTAAAGGTATGTTTTTATGCATTTGAATGTGTATGCTATTATAAAGTATATTTTGTTATATATGATATAAATCCGATCTTGTTTTGATCATGTAAATGTATGTCGATCTTGTTTTGATCTTATTTCGTTAAAGGTATGTTTTTATGTATGTGATATGTATGCATGTATAGTTATAATTGCTAATTGTTGAATTTCTTTTTCATAGGTAATTACCCATCTATGGTGTATACAAATGGCAACATGTTGTTGTATATTAGCGCTTTGAAGTTCTTTTGAAGTAACAACTTCTTTGGTTTGTACATTTAATCATCATGTGTAGTACGATCTTTTTATCATTTGTATTATTTATACTTCTAATGTAATGTTCATTAAATATTACGATATGTTATGCATCATTCTATGTGAATGTTGAACGGTTAGTTATTTTTCGTCTAATGTGATATATATGATTGTGTGAAATGATACATTGTGTTTATGTAAATTTATCGATTGTAATGTGATAATGGATATATACGTATTACAAAAATGATTTTTAAAACGCTGTTAAGAACACCATTAATAAGATTTTTTATAGCATGTAAAAAACGCTATAAAAACATGTTTTTTATAGCGTTTCTTCTGTTGCAATAATAGGTCATTGATTTATTACAGTACGTTGATTTATAGCATTTATAAAAACGTTGTAAAAGCCTTTTATAGCATATTAAGAATGCCATTAACAAGATTTTTTTATAGCATGTAAAAAACGCTATAAAAATACATGTTTTTATAGCGTTTCTTCTATTGCAATAATATGTCACTGATTTATTACAACATGTTGATATACAACGTTTATAAAAACGCTGTAAAAGCCTTTTATAGCGTTTTTAAACGCTATTAAAGGGTATTTTTGTTGTAGTGTTAGGGGCTATTGATGAGGAAAATGATGATGATACAAATTGAGCGATGGTAGTGATAAATGCTTGCTATTTGAAATGAATACGTATGTTATTGCGGTGCGAAGACATGATACGGTGATGAACGTGTAACGTGAATGAGTATGCGGCATAGATAGGCATCACAAAATACAAATATGGATACAGATATGAATGTGGATATTGATATGAATACGGATACAAATACCGATATGAATATGGATATGGATACTAATACGGAAGTAGATACAAGATATATGTACAACAATGGATCTTATTACTCAAATTTTTCATAAATTAGAAGATGGGCTAATCAAGGTTTCTTAGCTTAATTTGCTTTGGACAAGGCTGGGTTGACCATAGGTCAGGCTACCACAAGCTACTCGAGATTTAGAAATAGACCAGAAAGTCTCCCTTGACTACCATCCAGATTAGACCCATGTTAGTCTATCCTTTCCGTGGCACTTCAGGTAAGCCCCACAGCAAGTGCACCTTGAAGCAACAAGCATGGTCATCTTATTAAGAAAAGCAAGGCACCGACCCTACTTTGTTCGGCCTCCATCATCTAATGCCCCTCTTATAATTAGTTGGCTCCCAAAACAACCGTCTGCTCAAGTACCACCCTTGGTCTACCACCAACCCAGCTCCGGTGTAGCCCCCATAAGCAATCAGGCAGTTGGTCCTACGTATCATTCTGAGTTGTGTAGACAAACCTAACCATCTTATTCTAGTCTCACTACTATGGCAGTTGCCTACCTCTATCCATATCCTTGGGAAAAAGCTGGCCTTCCTGGTTTGCCTTGCCACATCAGCATGCAGGAAAGGCCAAAAAAGAAATACAACCAAGTATGTACTATTTTGACATGGAACATGATGTTATTGTGCATGAATATTACCTAACAATAAGAGCAGGGCATATATCTTATAAGGTCTTTTCATATCGATGTTAACCTTTTCCACAGATTCCCTTCACTTTTCCATTTTTCCTCATTAATCAGATATCCTATGCAGAGCCTTTCAGGCTGGTTTTACGGCATCATCTCAGTCGTTCCAACATCAGTTTCAACCACTATAACTACCATATGCATGGCAACTTAAAATCGGTTGTTGGTCGCTATCTGCCAAGAGTCGACTATTCTGTTGTTAGTCATCACCCACTATGGGTCGACTATTTGGTTGTTGGTCAACACCTACTAAAGGTCGATTATTCAAAGGTTGGCCACCGTCCCCAAAGGTCGATTTATTCAAAGGATCCATCGACCACTCATGATACTGCGTCCTCGGCTTAGCATCGAGTAGCATATTCTCACAGCAGTTCACCATCTACATTTCTAATCTCGAGTAGCCCTTAATATTAGCATCAACATTAGGTTGAGCTACTCCTTTTATCTTGTAGTATCTCTTATAATTCCCTGTAATTGTAGGAGAGCCATATAATAAGAGGAATTCATAATGGACATAGGCAGCTCTGTCGAAACACTCAATATCCTATGTCATTTTGTCATTGAATGCTCAATTTAGCTCTTAAATCGAACGATAAGCAAGTAATCTTTACTTTTGGTGGTGTAGTTATGAGGTTAAAAAAAAATATAGTCAATATTCTGGCGCTACAAGGAGGGCCTGTACCTTCGATCTTTTGGTTATAGCCACTTGTGCAAGCTCTTTTCGCACTTGGTATCCCACATGCAGTATGAAATATGGATATTGCAAGTGTGGTCCAGCCTGCACCTCCATTCACCAGAAATATCCCCAACACGGGAAATGATCCTCCTAGCACTTGCTAAGCATGCCCTACAAAATGCCCTGATCGGCCTCATGAATAGACCTGAGGGAAGGACGACCATCACCAATAATCTCGATCTCATCCTCGCTCCTCCTTGGAAAATCCTTAAGGCTTGGCACTCATTTCAATATCCATGGAAATCCCCTGCAAGTAGTTGAGTGAATCCCTCCTCTGTCTTCACCTTCAAAAATTCCAGGAGCAACCAGATGCCCATTTGCATGTCTAGGGGATTCTGAGATCAAAAGCCAATGACTCTTTTAAACTTTCTCCCGGGCCCACAGCTTATCGTAATGAGAGCATTGAAGTCTTCAGAGTCCATATTTTTTAGCATTACTGCCAAGGCTATCCAATGAAGATTATTTTTTTGTGCTCATTATCTTGTTTGGAGACTACCATCCTTTACTTCCCAAGATTGCATGAGCCATCATTTCCCTCCTAGCTGGTAGGTTATCCACGAAGATACTTACCGATAATTCATTTCCTTGTTGAGGAATGCCCAGCTATCCAATGAGGATGAGTTTTCATGTGCTCGTTACCTTGTTTAGAGACCACCATTCATAACCGCACAAGACATCGCTCCCCTCCTATCCCATTGGTTATCCACAAGGATAAGTAACTATGAATTCATTTCATTTTCAGGAAATGCCTAGATTATCCAACAAGGATGAGTTTTCATGTGCTGATTACATTATTTTGGGGACCGCCACCCTTTCTACCCAGGACCGAGTGAGCCATTGCCCCCCTCCTCGCCGTTAGGTTTTCAACGAGGATGAATTACCAAGAATTCATTTCCTTGTAGGGGAATGCCCAGACTATCCAACATGGATGAGTTTTTATGTGCTCATTACCTTATTTAGCGACTATGGCTCTTCGACGCCCAAGACCCTACGACTTATCACTCCCGCCCTGGCCGACTAGTTATCCACGAGAATGGATTATCATGAACTTATTTCCTAGTTAGAGAATGCTCAGACTATCCAACGAGGATGAGTTTTCATGTGCTCATTACCTTGTTTAGGGACTGATGCTGTTTGCTACCCAACACTGCTCGACCCGTTGCTCCATTCTTAGCCGGTAGGATATACATGAGAATGGATCATTGAAAATTTATTTCCTTATTGAGGAATGCCTAGGCTATATTATAAGAATGAGTTTTCATGCACTTATTACTTTATTTGGGGACCACAACCCTTCTTCGCCCAGGACAGTGGTCAGCTGTCGCTCCCTTCTTGGCCGGTAGACTATCCATATGGATGAATTACCAAGAATTTATTCCCTTTTCGAGGATTGCCAAGCTATCAAGAAAATTTGAATTTTCATGCATTCATTTCTTTGTTCGAGGACACCTCTCTATCTCGAAGGTTTAGATAAGGCGTTTATCCATTATGCAACGGGGTGCATCGACAATTGAATGCACGACCACAATGGTCTGTACTCCTCGTCCATGATGCTGCTCATCTTTTGAACTTGATGGGACACTATTGTCTAGACCAGCACCATTACCCCAAGTGACATCAAAGCCCGAAATCCATAGTGTGCCCGCATAAAAATAAACCGAATCAACCTCCACTTGTAGCATATCACCTAAGGAAACCTTCAAGTTGCTTAACGTTTAAGTTCGAACTGGGACCACATACGATCAACAGCAACACAAAGACTTTTAACAATTTTCTATTTGCTATATTCTTATGAATAACGGTACCAACCGCCCACCTCACCATTATTGATCCATCATACACATCGACCAGAGCCACATAGTCCTCTAAGCAATGAGCGATTGTCACCTTAGGGAACCCTTGAGACCCTCGTGCTCTAATTCGAGCCAGAGCCCATATTGAAAGGAAGTGCGGATTAAGGATCTTAAGGCTAATTTAACACTAGATGGGAGGTGAATAGTGTTTAATGGATTCTAAGACTTATATGAACTAATTTAAAAATTATGATGTAAACAAATGCAGAACTTAATTACAAAACAATCACAGAATCAAACATAAATGTAGAAAGTAAATAAAAAGCAGTAAAGGGAAAGAAAACATCGGATTTTATACTGGTTCGGAGCTACCCTACATCCAGTCCTGTACCAAAGAAAACCATTTCATACAGATTTTTATTATACCAATGTCGAGATTACAACCCTCAATTTCTAAAGTCCTTGAGGTACCCTCATGTCTCACGAGTCCGAGGCAAACTCTCTTGATTTACGGGATTCAAGATCACCCAATTGATTTCCAGGCACAACCACACCTTATAGAGAGACTCGATAAACTTTTGATTACAAATTGATCCTATAACTCCGAATAGCACTTTGATCTTCGAAAGAGGGCAGAGAATCAAACAAGAATAAGATTCTAATTTTATTCACTTGAGAATTCGGCAGAATTTTGGCACAATCTTAAAAATATGAAAATTTTAGAATATGGATTTGTGGAGAAGAAGAAGTGAAGAAAATAAGAAAATATTTAGTTAAAAAATTCATTTGTGAAGTCTATTTATAAAGCACCAACGGTCATAACCATCTGTGAAGAGATTTAAATGAATAGACACTTCTTTTGAAAATTGAAACTTTTGAATTCAACGGCCACCATGTCGACATGAGGTATCCCATGATGTCGACATCCCTATTTAAAAACAATGTAATTTTTTTTTGAAAATGAAGTTTAAAACTAGAGTTTTTTTTAAAACAAAAACAAATAATATTTTTAGGGCGAAAACATCTTTTGGAAAATCATTTAAAAAGATAATTTTAAGGCTAAAATATTTTGAAAAACAGTTTTGAAAATCATTTTGAAAAATCATTTTGAAGTAGTTTTGCAAGCTTCTTCATGTGGAATATCTCATCACATCAAGACTCGAGAACTTGTACAAAATCAGGATGTTCGTGGGTTTGTAAGCCACTTGTCATGGGTTTGTAAGGCACTAAGAATGTAGAAATGGGTTCTATCCCAAATGAAATTCAAAATGAAGATTTCTGTGCTATTATGATGTTTTAACAGTAGACACTAATCTTGAAATTTTGATCTTGATACTTATAAGTCTTCAAACTTGATTTCTTCATTCTTGATCTTTATATTGTATAGTCTTCAAGAATCAATACCTGCCTTATATATATATATCCTGCATAATAACATTCTCATATATATATATATATATATATATCTAGACATAAGTGTTATTATATAAGTTATAATAAAATAAGTTACAAAGGTTGTTGTCACCAAAACCACTATCTTCAGTTCCTAACAATCTCCCCCTTTTTGATGATGACAACCTTATAAAATATACTTACCACTTCGATCGTACCATAACTCACCCTTACGCCAACAACTCCCCCATAATCCAAGCCTATTATTTTAAATAACTTAATCTTACACCAACAACTCCCCTTTACTCCAAGCCTATTATTTTATATAACTTCGCCCCCTCTGTTATCAACAAAAATAGCCAATAAACCTTGATTTAATAGAAAATGAGATAAACAAATATAGCATCCTAACTAGAATTCATGTTCATATTCACCGAAGATTGTTTTTAGAAGAACATTAATTAAGATAACACTTATATACAAGTTAACAAGTCAATATATAATCAAGAAAGAGAAAAATGAAAAACACTTTAGCGAGGACCCTTAACTATTGGTGATTTATTGACCGAATAATTTGGATAGTGGAGACAAAATTTTCCACGCTGTTCTACCAAGTTTCCAGTAGTGTAAAAAAGGATCTCTCCATCGTCTTCGTCCATATGAACATCCACATTCGGCAAAGGATGTTCTTCTTCTTGGTTTTCTTGTGGTTCTTCTACACACTCTTCTTCTTCAGAATCCACGACTTGTGATGATTCTTCAAGGACAATGGGATTGACATGGTTATCCATAAGGAAGTTCTGTAAATTCCTAAGGATTCTGCCTTGCATATCTTGTTCTCTTGCCATTCACAGTTGACTCACTTGAACCTCCATCATCATTTGAAGCAAATATTTCATCTTCTCTTGCACTTTGATGACTCGTACGTGTGTGGAATATTTAAAAGGACTAGAATGAGGAGAAGTGGGTGAAGAACGTTCATTATTAAAAGAGGAAGCCATTAATTTACTGTTTCAGAAGTTTATTACAGAGAATAGAACAGAGAAAAGGAGTAAAAATTGAAATATATAAATATATAACTTAATAATTAATTTTAGAGGGAAATTTAAATTTGAAAATTTCAGCCTGTATGTCGACATAGGGGGATGGGTCATGTCGACATGCCCAGTTCAATTTTTGAGATATTTTTATTTATATTAACTTTTAACTATACTTGTATTATTTATAATTTATATTTAAATTAATGAATGTATACCTAATTCTCTTCTAAATTTAGTAAAGTTTTGTTCATTTAATGATTTGGTTAATATATCAGCAATTTGTTTTTTAGTGTCGATATATTCAAGAGTTATGACTTCATTACTTATATTATCTCTAAGAAAATGTTGTCAAATATCAATATGTTTTGTTCTAGCATGATGAGTTGGATTCTTAGATAGATTTATTGCAATTGTATTATCACAATAAATTGGTGATTTATTTATAGTTAATCCAAAATCTTTCAAAGTTTGTTGCATATATATAACTTGAGAACAAGCCAAAGCAGCAGATATATATTCTGTTTCAGTTGTTGACAATGATATAGTGTTTTTCTTCTTACTAAACCAGGAAACCAGAGAATGTCCTAGAAAGTGACAAGTTCCACTTGTACATTTTTGGTGTGATTTATAAACAGCGTAATCAGCATCACAATATGAAATTAAATCAAATACATGGTTTTTCGGGTAAAATAAACCATAATCTAAGTATGTTTTATATAACTTAAAATTCTTTTAACAGCTTTTAAGTGAGTTTCTTTAGGTTGAGATTGGTATCTTGCACAGAGACAAACACTATGCATGAAGTCAGGACAACTTGCTGTTATATAAAGCAGCAAATCAATCATTCCCTTATATAATTTTTGATCAACATATTTTGGTTTATCTTCTTTACTTAAAGCTATATTAGTTGTCATTGGAGTTGGTTTTCCACTAGAAGTGTTCAATCCAAATTTATTAATTAAATCCCTAGCATATTTTTCTTCACTAATGGAAATTCCTTTATCTAATTGTTTGATTTGATGTCCTAAGAAGAAACTTAGTTCTCCCATATGACTCATTTCAAATTCTTTAGTCATTATATCTGAAAATTCTTTATTCATTATGTTATTAGTTGACCCAAATATTATATCATCTACATATATTTGTACTAATTGAATATCATTTTTGTTTCTTTTAATAAGAAGAGTAGTATCTATTTTACCAGTTTCTAAACCAGATTGTAGTAAATAAGATCTTAGTCTTTCATACCAGGCTCTAGGAGCTTGTTTCAGACCATACAAAGCTTTCTTTAATTTATATACATGGTTTGGAAATTTATTATCTTCAAAATTGGAGGTTGTTCAACATAAACATCTTCTTTTACAAAACCATTTAGAAAAGCACTTTTAACATTGAGACAACCCCTTCCTACTTGTCATTTTATTTTATTTTTATTTATTTTTTGAATGACACAATTTAGTTTGGGCTAATTAGGGTTGCCTTCTTTCTGACCAACTATTTTCTTATTGTTTTTTTTTTCTTTTTTCTTTTATTTATTTCCCAAGATCCACTCCAATCAATATAAAAATATTGATATACTTCTTTGTAAAACTATTTGATTATTCACATGGTTTTTATACCAGAGTATATTTTTATTTATATTTTTTTTTGAGTAACTCAGCCCATTTTTAAACAAAATCAAACTGAGTCATTCACAACAAAAACAATCAAGAAGATCCCTTCCATTTGAATCTCTGCGCCATTCATTTGACTAATTCCTGCTTGTTTCCTTGTGTTTATCATTGGTGTATTAAATGAAATATGTGAACTAACTCATAGCATTTCAACTTACCCAAGGTTCTTTCCCAATGACTAAACTGGGGTTGTACATGTTCTTGTGCACTTGCTGGCACATAATCATGCATAGCTGCAATTTGCTTTCCCTTAGTTCTTGAGTGGACTGATTTGTTTAGGTAAGACTCTGAAATTAATTAGTTGTAATCTACAAGTTTCACTTATACCAATAATTATCAAACACATTTTTAATTCAGAATTTACCTTTCCTGTGTTTTTTTTCCTTTCTGCCTATGGTTTTCCCTTACCTCATGATACCTGCAGTGACTAAATGAACAGGTTCTAATTTTCTAAACAAGCTAACACATAGGTATACTGGTTCACATATGCTTCAGATCCCCTACCAATTCCTTACTTGATTTCTAAGAATTTGGTATGCTCACAGTTTCTAACATAAGCTAAAGGCCTTTATCATATTTTCTTTCACTGGAAATAATTTTCATTACAACATACTTCTTCCCAGTCATTCTTTACATAATAGCCAAGTTTTTCTAGCACAATTTAAACATCATTACATAAAACTTTTCCACTGAAAATAAAACAGAAGAGCCATTCTCCTACAAAATCCTAGCTTAGTTAGTTTGCAAGTTCTCTTAGCATCATATGTCTGCATCTTACTATTTAGCATCCTTTTTCCCTGCAACCATCTCATGGTCTGCTCCACAATGCAAGTGAAACACCCATTTGATGCAAGCAACAAACAGGTCAGATTGAAATCTGGTATGAGTAAATTCAATTGACAATACATAAGATTGATGAAATTGGTTCCACATCACCTTTATTTCAGAAATTAGATGTTTTACTCAAATTGTTAAACCACTTCCTCATGTACACATTTTTGTATCCTTATAGTGAAGTGAATGAATTGTTAAATGCATGTATATGTGCTTAGACCAGTTTCTTAGCAGAAATTCTTATTTCAAGAATTCATAGCAGCCTTCATGCAAATCACACAGGCATTTCATAACCATGAACAAGCAAAACCCCTATCATTTAGCTAAAGCATCAAAACTGGGTCTGCATACCAGTACCCACCATACTCCTAGCATATTCACTTTTGCTTATAAGTTCATAACACTTTTAAGAGTCCAGTATCACATTCATAGTTGCACTGGTGCACATTGCCTGGAACTGCTGTTTGATTTCCAGTGCACTTCAATCTATTTGGACATAAACATGCCATGTGCAAACTTACACCCTATCCTTGATGCAAGCCAACCACCATGTCATACCCACTTCCCTTATATCCAACCTGATAGAGGTGACCCATGCCCTGAGTTTAATTACTAAATTCTTTCCTATAACCCCCTATTACTTATGCAGTGTCATGCCCCACACTGTTGTATCCCTAATCAATGCATACAAGCAGTTTTATACATCCATCAAACATTCAGTAACCCATATATTCAACCATCACTCACATTTGAAAGTCATTTCAAGTTAATTTCCTTCAGAGACAATCTTTTGGTTGAAGCATAACTCAGAGCATTTCCAAAATGGAATGCTACCAGGGTTCTCTAGCAATAAGGTTCTTGTAGTCATCCCATGCATTATAATGTATTTTCTTATTAACCTTATTTCCAGAGGGTACCCAAGGATGGATCAAGATTTAGCATGTGGAAATTCCACTGTATCTCAATCATCCCTTCAAATGCAAGTCATAAGCCAGAGGACCCCCTTCCCCTTACTGCCTTGCACCTCACTTTTCTTACTAGTTTATGCTTAAACCAAAAACATTTTCTCAAACTTAAAATTCCACAAGTAAGTCAGTTATTATCATCCTATCATTAAATTGTCATGTATAATCAAGCATAATTTAAATAACAACAAGGCACTGCAAAACACAAAATCCGGAAACAACAGAAAATTGTCAACTAAAAATGCATATAAAACATCACAGAAAAATTAAGATAAACTAAAGATTTAATGGCTGCCTTTCATAGGTCTTAATGCCTTGCCAAGTGAGGGTTTACTCACCATGTTTCTTCTTCCTAGGTCTTGATTCAAGTTTGCCATTGTTTTCCTTAATCTGTTGCTTACTTCCTTTTCTGTATTTTGATTTCTGGTCTTCCAATGTGCACCCGTAGGAGATGATGTGGTATATAGTGGAGTTGTTAGGGTTTTAAGGTTAGTTAGGTAATTTATTTTCATCAGAAATTCCATCATTATTCCCTAATCTCACCCAACAGTTTACCCTCTCCCTGCCATTTTCCTTTTTCCCTGTCTTAACCCTTTTTGGCAAAGTTCCTTCACACATTATATGCATGAATTCTTTGGCTCAGGCATTTCTTGTCTTTTCTGGATGTTATTCATGCATATAAGTTTATTTGAACGGCCAGCTAGGTGTGTGTGTTTCTATTAAATACTGGGTACATGCATGTGTATTCCTATGTATTTATATATTCTCTACCCACACAAGCTACTGTGTTTGCACCTATGCTATGTAAGTTAGAGCTAAAAATCTTCCTCAGGTTGTTCATGCATTTCATTCAACTATGGTGCATTCATACTTAATGGTCATGCACTAATTTATATTTTTATTTATTTATATTATTATTATTATTTTTCTTGCAAGATTCTTACTGAATTGCTTGCTCCAGTTTGTACACTGCAACAGTGTGCACATGCACCACTACATACATTCTCATTTTTACACAAGTATATATATATATATATATATTTAGAAAATTGTATTCATATATTTTTTTTTTATTAAAATAGAATTCAAATGACCTAAATTTTCTACATGCTTGATTAACTAGGGCTGTCACAAACATTCATTGCTATTATTTGAAATTATTGTAGTTTGCGAAAGCAAGTAGAATCTTGATAGCTTCTAGTCTTGCTATAGGTGCAAAGGTTTTGTCATAATCAATTCCTTCTTCTTGACAATAACATTGCGTGACTAAACGAGCTTTATTTCTCATGACCTCACCAAGTTCATTCATTTTATTTTTATAAACCCATTTTGTTCCAATTATACTTTTATCCTCAGGTCTAGGAACAAATTTCCAAACATCATTTCTAGTGAACTGATTCAATTCTTCTTGCACACTAAGAATCCATGAATCATCGGATGATGCTTCCTTTGGATTTTTAGGTTCAATAGTTGATATAAAAGCTACATTACTCATACTATTTAGTTGATTTCTTGTTTTAACTATAGACTCAATATTTCCTAGAATATTTTCTACAGGATGATCTTTTAATAGCCTAATTCTTTTATTAGGTTGAATAATTTCACAATTACTTTCATTAGGTTCATTATCTAAAGTTGCAAAATCTTCTTCATCTTCTATTTGTATAGTATCTTTAAAATTTTCATCAAAAGATACGTGCATTGTTTCTTCAATAGTGTTAGTTTTTAAATTGTAAACTCTAAATGCTTTGCTTCTATTAGAATATTCGATGAAGATACCTTTGTTGGATTTAGGTTCAAATTTATCTAAATTATCTTTTGTATTAATAATAAAACACTCAAAAACTTTAAAATAAGCTACTGTGGGTTTCTTATTATAAAGTAATTCATATGGTGTTTTATTAGTAAATGGGCTAATTAAAATCCTATTTAATATATAACAAGCTGTAGCGACTGCTTCAGCCCAATTTTTTTTAGTTAAGTTACTATCAGAAAGCATTGTTCTATCACACTCTTGAATCGTTCTATTCTTACGTTCTACCACTTCATTTTGTTGTGGAGTTCTTGGAAAAGAGAAATTATGAGTAGTTCCTTTTTGATTTAGAAATTCCCAAAATTTTTATTTTCAAGTTCTCCACCGTGATCACTACGAATAGTTTTTATTTTTAAAGAAAGTTGATTTTGAATTCTTTTAGTAAAATTCTTAAATAATTCAAAAGCATCACTTTTAAGTTTAAGAAAAATTGTCCAAGTATATCTAGAATAATCATCTACAATTACAAAAAAATATTTATTGTGATTGATTGATTGAACTTGAGATGGACCAAATAAATCTAAATGAAGTAATTCTAAAGGTTTAGAAGTATAAATCATATCTTTTAATTTAATTGAACTTTTCTTAAGTTTTCCTAATTGGAAAGCATCATATATACTATCTACTTTAAAGTTAAACTTGGGAAGACCTCTAACTAAGTCAAGTTTTGATAACCTAGATAACAGTTTGAAATTTAAGTGACCAAATCTTTTATGCCAAATCCAAGGGTCACTTGTATTAGCCAAAAGACATAAATTATCATTTGAAACTTTCATACTAAGGATGTAAATGTTTTTCTTCATAATTCATTCAAAGATAATATTTGACTTATTATCTTCGATGTGACACTTATCTTTTCCAAATTTAATTTTAAATCCTTTGTCACATAGTTGACTTATACTAAGCAGGCTATGTTTTAAATTCCTAACTAGCAAAATATCATAAATAAGAAGAGTTTTGAAATTACCGACATTGCCGATGCCAATCACATATCCTTTTAAGTTATCTCCAAAGGTGACCAATCCACCATCTTGATATATAATGTCATGGAGTATCTCGGGATTTCCAGTCATATGACTTGTACAACTACTATCAAGTATCCATTTATCTTTCTTAATTTGCATAGTTTGTCCGTTGGTTATTGATTCTTCAAAAGCCATGTAACATGTCTGTTCCTGCATAACAAACCAATTCGGTAGATAACTTGATTTTTCATAAAAACTATATGCATACTTATGATACTTTGATGAAATGCATAAATTCAAACTAATATTAACAAAATTTCCTAAAAATTCCATTTTTAACTGTTGAAGTTTCAGATTATGAAAACTATGAAAACCAATGCTCTGATATCAATTGACAAGGAGTGCGGATTAAGGATCTTAAGACTAATTTAACACTAGAGGGCGGGGGGTGAATAGTGTTTAATGGATTCTAAGGCCTAGATGAACTAATTTAAAAATTATGATATAAACAAATGCAAACTTAATTATAGAACAATCATAGAATCAAACACAGATGCAGAAAGCAAATAAAAAGCAGTAAAGGGAAAGAACGCAACGGATTTTATATTGGTTTGGAGTTACCTACATCCAGTCTTGTACCAAGGCAAACCACCTCATACAGATTTTTATTATACCAATGTTGAGATTACAATCCTCAATTTCTAAAGGCCTTGAGGTACCCTCCTGTCTCGCGAGTCCGGGGCAAACTCTCTTAATTTACGGGACTCAAGATTACCCAATTGATTTCCAGGCACAACCACACCTTATAGAGAGACTCGATAAACTTTTGATTACAAATTGATCCTATAACTCTAAATAGAACTTGGATCTTCGAGAGAGGGCTGAGAATCAAACAAGAATGAGATTCTAATTTGATTCACTTGAGAATTCCGTAGAATTTCGGCACGATCTCAAAAATATGAAAATGTTAGAATATGGAATTATAGATAAGAAGAAGTGAAGAAATAAGAAAATAGTTAGTTAAAAAATTCATTTGTGAAGGCTATTTATAAAGCATTAACAGTCATAACGATTCATGAAGAGATTTAAATGAATAGACACTTCTTTTGAAAATTGAAATTTTTGAATTCAACGGCCACCATGTCGACATGGGATATCCCATGATGTCGACATCCCTAGTTAAAAAACAATGTAAAATTTGTTTTGAAAATAAAGTTTAAAACAAGAGTTTTTTTAAAACAAAAATAAATAATATTTTCAAGGCTAAAACATCTTTTTGAAAAGATAATTTTAAGGCTAAAATATTTTGAAAACCAGTTTTGAAAATAATTTTGAAAAATCATATTGAAGTAGTTTTGCAAGCTTCTTCATGTAGAATATCTCATCACATCAAGACTCGAGAATTTGTACAAAACCAGGTTGTTCGTGGGTTTGTAAGCGACTTGTTGTAGGATTGTAAGCTACTTATCGTTGGTTTGTAAGTCACTAAGAAGGTAGAAATCGATTCCATCCCAAATGAAATTCGGAATGAAGATTTCCGTGCTATTATGAAGTTTTAACAAAAAATAGACAATAATCTTGAAATCTTGATACTCATGAGTCTTCAAACTTGATTTATTCATTCTTGATCTTTATACTTTATAGTCTTCGATAATCAGTCCCTGCCATATATATCCTGCATAATAACATTCGAATATATCTAGACAATAGTGTTAGTATATAAGTTATAATAAAATAAGTTACAAAGGTCGTTGTCATCAAAACCACTATCTCCAGTTCTTAACACATCTTCCCCTATATATAGGACGGCTTATCTCCTAAGAGAACCCATGGTTAAGTATGCACTCCCACTCAGTGCCACCCGCCACTAGATGATTGGCAAGCACTCGGCTCGTATGAACGAGCAAGCGAGCTCAGCCCGTCACACGACAATCTTGCAACTTAGCATACTTTATACAGAGTTTTTTTTTACTGATAATTATACAAGAATGCCTCAACTAACACGTCACCGAGGAGAACCTCCAAGCCCCTTGACGTTTCGGTTTAAATTAGGACCACCCATCAACAAAGTAACATGGTGGGCTCAACTATGCACATCGGCCTGAGCGCCTAACAAGCACCTAGGTGGCATGGTCAACGCTGACTTCCAAATCCCTCAACCAACTCGAATAGGCAACCAAAAAAAATTGGTCATACCAGTGCCAAAGAGTGTTAGCTACGCTACCCTAGAAGTCGAAAGAATGATAAAACTTCTATATCTAGTTTCTCAAACAACAAGCTTGCAACAAAGATTCTATTTTATTTAGTTTATTAGTGCATGTGGGCACAGTACCTGCTGTGCTAGGCATACAATAGTTTTCAACTGCTAATAGTTAAAAAGAAGAAAAATAGAAAGGGAAAAAGAAGCAAGTTAACAGCACTCTTCCAGGGCCAGCCATTATGCACTCTTATTACCACATAGAAAGCACCTGAAATGGGAACCATCAAGAACTTGCGAAGGAAACCGAGCAAGCTCCCATCTTCAAAGCACTTTGATGGTTCGATAGATCAAAAATTTGTTGAAGAAGGAGTATGCTACCACCACCAATGCTTCAACGATGATTCTCATAAGAAATCACGAAGAGCTCCTAGGCAACCTCGTTAAGGAGTAGACCAAGGCCTCAGTGGTGACATCCAAATTAGAGGCACCAGTCCCTACTCCTTACAAAGGTGATCAAAAGCTACCAAACTGACTTAAGGTTGGGAAAATAGGAGAAGTAAAGCAAGGAAGATACCTAGCCTCGCTTGGATCCATAGCTTGAAACCAACGTTCGGTCGACATTGGAACTTTGGCCAAAGACCCAGGTCCCAACAAAAACAAGGTCCATCTCAAGCAGTCAAAGTCCAAGAGCACCAATTCGAACCATCATCGACAAGCACCATTCAGTACTCAAGAAGGCTGCTTCATTTCTAAATCCGACTAAGTTTGAGAAATATCCCCGATAAGTTTGACAAAAAGCCAAATGCTCAAGAGCAACGAGAAAGGTAGAGGAAGGAAAACCCATTTTTTTACTAAGAGAAAACCATGCAGAGTTCAAACCTACAGAAGAAATTACATGGCCAAAGCTCCATTTTTAAGAGAAGTGGAAGGGGTATTTATATGCCTCTTCCTTCTATCATAGCCACTGTAATCGAAAAGGAAAAAAAGATCTCAATCTTTCAAAGATAATAAGTGTCGCATCGCACTACGCTCGAAGGTAAAAAAAATAACCTTTCTACGCATCTCGAGAAGCACAACCATCATGACTAACGACATAAGACCGTGCATTAATTGCACAACAGAAGCAACAATTAATGGAAGTCTTCTAGATTTTATGTGCCCGTGCCTACTCACAAGCACGTGCTTGGGGAGAAAAATATTACTAAAAATTTTCGTAATAGAAAGATAGGCTAATCAAGGTTTCTTAGCTTAATTCTCTTTGGTCCGGGGCGGCTTATCCTAAACCAGCCTACCATAAGCTACTCTAGAATCAGTAATAGGTAAGCAGGTCTCCCTCGACTGTCACCTAGGTTGGATCCCTATTAGCCCATCCTCTCCATGCCACTTCAGATCGACCTCTCGGGTAGTACACCCTGAAGCAACGACCAACAACCAACCCATCAAGAAAAATAAGGCATCTGCTCTACTCGGCCTAGTCCCCGTCATTTGGCCCCTCTCTTATAATCAGCTAGCTCCCAAATAGCAGTTTGCTCGAGCATATCCCTCAACCCATCTCCAACCCAACTCTGATGCAGCCCGTGCAAGAAAACCTAATGAAGGTCCTTTGTATTATTTTGATCAGCGCTGCTAGACTACCCAACTTAGTCTACCCTTCAGCGTTACACCTTATAGTTCCCTAACTCTATCCATATCCTTAGGAAAAGGCTAACCTTCCTGGTTTACCTTGCCACATCAGCATGAAGGAAAGGTCGACTATAACATCACCTACTTGGAGGCCCAAAACTAATGGTTATGGATGTTGCAGTCATCCATAGTTATTAATCCTTGGTGGCCAACTACGGTAATGTTAGATAAATTGATATCCAGAAACACATGGATATGGAAATAGTTTAAAATTTTCAAAACAACATTCACATTCCATTCCAGAAAACCATTTCAACATTCTTTACATAATTCTATAACGACGTTTAGAAAAATATAATTTTTACCATATACTTTAAGAGCAACATATGAAGATGCCGCTTTGTGATCATAGTATATAATTGGCAATAAACAACTTTGCCTTAACGAAACAACACAACAGAATCATATAAGAGAGAACTCAAATAACTACATGCCTCTTGCAAGATATCGTAATCTTATTCATCTTAAGAGGCGCCTGAAAACCTCAATCTCAAGCTACTCAAAATCAATTATGTACCCAAGAGTTTAAGGGGAAAACATAAAATTCGAGTCAAACATAAAGCCTGGTGTGAATAATAATCTACCATCTTAAATCATTTAGATATTTAGTGAGACCACACTGCTTAGCGGAACAGGTTTTCCCCCACTAGGATCTTAAAAACCTTCATGAACCATTTTCTACGCTCCTACATCCACAATGGTTAAATCAATTCAAAAAATTTATTATGTGATGATATGTAAAACAATTAAATCAATTCTGGATTACCCACCCAATTCATTTTGACCATCTGTCATAGTTATAGTTTTTAGGATAACCATTAACCAAATAGTTTTCATAGGCTGACTAATAACTGGTTAAACATATATGGACTCCCTTTCCACTTACGTAATTTTCATGGAATAACTATGAACCTATTAGTAATTCCAATATCATACTTTTATCCTAGTTTTCATCGGCCGACTAGGAACCTATTGACTAACTGTCAATTTCAATGTCTTTTCTTTTATCCTAGTTCTCATGCGCTGACTAGGAACCTATTGACTAACTTTCAATATCAATATCTCTTTTTTATCCTAGTTTTCATGGGCTAACTAGGAACTTATTGACCCTTCCAATATCCTTAATCTATATTCACTACTGGGTCAACCTAGTTGGTTACTTTTCCCTTTCCCAAGGTACCTCTATGGGTTTATTACAATGTGAATATATACATATATAAAGAAGCAAACTATATAACTTGGTTAACTTCTTTAACACATTAAGACTTCTTCATAAATTGGGTTATTTATATTAAAAATTATACTTTAAAAACCTTCAAAACCCTACTTTCGACTTCAATGGATAGCCATCTTCGAGAGCATATACCTCTTTTCAAAACATTAGGCATCAGCCTTTAAAAACACTTCAAAATCCTTCTTTCGAAACCTTTCAAATATTATAAAGTGTTACTTGTTAATTATTCGAAGCATAGCTTCAAAACCATTGGAAGTATCTCTTCCTAAAGCATTGATAGTTCCCCTTTCGACGTCATTGGGTTTACCTTTAAAAATATCATTTGGGTCCAAGAAAATATATAAATGAATCTATCTCTTTCGAAACCATTCTTTATCATATAAAAATATTGGAAAATTTAAGATGACGTCAGAACCATCCCTTTCGATAGAGTCGGAAGCACACATTTAAAATATTGAAGGATAGCTTCGAAACACCTTTCAGAACCATTGCCTTTGAAACCCATAACCCTTTCGAAAGCAATAAGAAAGTGACTTAATATTTCTTTAAAATAAACAATATTTTTCGACTGCATTGATGACTACAATGCACCTGAAAGGCAAAAGAATCGGCGATAGGGCTTCGACTAGGTCGGAGCCCCTTCTTTCGAAAGCTTTGATTTATAATTTAAGGAACACTTTCGAAACCCCTTTTTCTTTTAATACAAACATGGCAACTCCTTCGAAAGCCATTATAAAAATCCTTTCGAAAAGATACGTATCGACTAAGTCGAAAGCTTAGTAAAACAAAGGCTGGCACTTATTTTTTTTAAAACAAACTGAGGTAACGACTCCTTCGAAAGCTATACTTTCAACACCATACCTATCATCTTTTTACAATCCACTACGTATCACCTAGATGATACCCTGTGTATTGAATTTAGCTTAATGGGGTTTCGAAATAGTCAAAGGCGAAAGGCACTCTAAATAGAGGCGAAATCTTTTTTTTAGGCTAAATACTAAATTAAGCAAATATATAAACTAACAAGCCTACGTGTAAATTTATTATTGGTTGCCTTAACTTTTCCCATGATTTTCAAAACTAACCGCCTTTTTTTGGATAAGTAGCAAATTTAAACTTCTGCAGTTAAAACCTTCCTTTTAATTTATATGTAAATCATTTAGATCCTCTTCTCAAAATATTTATTTTTATATCAAATCATTTAATTAAAATCCTTAAAAATCACAAAATTTTACTTTGATCATGTTGTCTAACATATCAAAAATTTAGACCTAAATTCTCAATATAATTTTTGAAGTTAATTATCAACCCAATGTGCTATATCTTCATTCAAAAATTCATAATAATATCTTCATAGCTTGGAAAATTATCAAACTTAAAACCCAACTCTAAATTATGTTTTGCATAACATAAATTTTTTCCATGGCATTTAAACATCAATATCACATGATTTTGGTTTAAAACCGTATGAACCATCATTTGAATAATCTTTTTAAATTTAAACAAATCATAATTCAAGCATATCGTCATCAAACATTATATATATGAATTCAAACTTAAATCCAAAACATAGTTCAACAAATAGAGATAGCAATCATTATTTACCTTAATCTTTGTTAAGGAAAATGGATTGAGATGAGTTTGATTTGCATTTTTACTTTCTCTTCTTCTCCTTTGAATATCCTCTTCTTCTTTTCTTTTTAATGTTCGACCTTATCTTCTTTACATATATTTTTATTTTTGTGAAAAGATGAATATGAGTGTGAATGGTTTAATGGGTAAACATACATACATACATACATACATACATACATACATACATACATACATACACACATACATACATATATATATATATATATATATATATATAAAGGCAAGGTTAGATGTAGCTAAATCCCATTAAACCCTTTCATAATTTAATGAGTATATAAACCATTCTTTTAAGCTCATTCTTATTAACAAGCATGGCCACCTAAATTTATTCAAATCGCGATCCCCTTATCATTTAATATTTTCGTTATTCTATTTAAATTATCTAATTAAATATCTTAAATAATGTTATTAAAATTAGGGGTGTTATAGGCTCTTCTTCTTAAAGAATTTCGTCCTCAAAATTCAATAAGGACTAAATACTAATCATAGCAATCATCTGTAACAACTCCTAACAACCATACTAGTCTCTCAGACTAACGATCATCTATATAAATCTAATATAGACATACCATTTAATATAGATTAGGAAAAATATCGTGAATCTTGCCTTCTGTCTCCCTAGTATAGTCCTTCTCGTTGTTGCTATACTGAACTTTCACCAACTTGACTGTCTTGGACCTTAATCTTTTCTCATCTCTCGCCACAACCCGAACTAATTGTCTAACAATTGTCAAATTAGGCTTTACTACCAACTCATCCAACCCTGTTGGAGGGATTGTAGTCTCTGCATCATGCACATACTTGCAAAGATGAGACACATGAAATACATTATAAACACCTGCCATATTGCTCTACAATTCTACTCTGTACGCAAGCTTTCCAATCCTTTCTATAATATGGAATGGACCAACATGTTTCGATGTCAGCTTCCCTGACTTTCTGAATCATATCACTCCCTTTATCGGTGATACCTTAATAAAACTCTATCTCCAATTGAGAACTCTAGGTCTTTATGCTTTTATCTGCGTAACTCTTCTGTCTAGACTGAGCTTCCTTCATCCGATCTTGGATCAACTTAATCTTCTCCAATGCCTTTGTAACCATATCTTGACTCAAGACTATTCTATCTCCAGTCTCTAACCAACATGCTGGCGATTTGCATGGCCTTCCATAAAAAGTTCAAAGGGCGCCAATCTTATACTAGTCTGAAAACTATTATTATAGGCAAACTCAATCAAATGCAGGCGATCTTCCCAAGATCCACTAAAGTCTAGTACACAAGCTCTCAACAAATCTTGGAGTACCTTATTGACTCTCTCAGTCTGCCCATTTGTTTGTGGATGATATGTTGTACTCATCTCGAGCTTGGTACCCAATACTCTCTGTAGACTTCTCCAAAACTCGCTAGTGAATAATGGATCTCTATTGTTGACTATGCCACTAGGCATTCCATGAAGTCTAACTATGTTCTTCACG
This sequence comes from Allium cepa, assembly GCA_030765085.1. Lineage (NCBI taxonomy): Eukaryota > Viridiplantae > Streptophyta > Magnoliopsida > Asparagales > Amaryllidaceae > Allium > Allium cepa. Next base: position 380,689,182 of record CM060929.1, on the reverse strand, counting down.
AACAACTTCGCCAAAACAGCTGCCGTCTTGGTTGACTTGACTGGAATAAAATGGGTGCTCTTGATCAATCTGTCCATTATGACCCATATGCATTCATTTCCTCTACTTGACCTTGGCAACCCATCTATAAAATCCATGGATATAAAATTCCATTTCCAAATTGAAATCTCTAAAGGCTAAAGCAACCCGCTCGGCTTCTGGTGTTTGGCTTTCACATGTTGATAATTGGCACATTGCCTAACCCACAAGCCAACATCCCACTTGTCCCTTCCCAATAGAAGTTTCTCTTCATATATTGGTACATCTCGGTTCCTCTGGGATGAATCGTAAAATTGGATCAATGACCCTCATCTAGAATTTCTCTCCTTAAGTTCTCTACATTTGAAACACATAATCGTCCCTTCTTCCTCATCATCCTCTTTGGTCGATGCCAAAATCTTTAAGATCATCAATCTTGGATCCGATCTTGTGCCTTCTAATTTTCTTGACTAATTCTGAATCCTCTTTCGGTTTATAAGTTATTCTCTTGATCAGCACTGGTCGAACCTCTAAACATGACAACATAGCAATACTCTGACAAGAATCAGAAGTCCATCTCGACTTTATACTACACATAGCCAGAGTTTCTAAATCCTTCCATTCTACCAACGTAGCTAACACCACATTCTAATGTTTCCTGCTAAGAGATCTACTACCTTATTTCCTTTCCCATGAGTATATTCTATACCAAAATCATAAGTAGCCAAATCCAGTCACCATTGCTGTCGCATATTCAACTCTTTCTGATAGAATAAGTATCTTAAGGACTTATGATCAATGCATAGCTCAAATCTCTCCTCTAAGAGATAATGTCTTCAAATCTTCAATGCGAAGATCACTGCAGGCAATTCCACATCATGAGTAGGATATCTTCCCTCATGCGGTCTAAGCTATCGAGAGCGTAGGCAATAACTTTACCATTCTACATCAGCATAGCTTCCAATCCCATTCCACATGCATCAGTGTACACCACCAACCCTTGGTTTCCATCTGGAACAACTAACATTGGCGCATTGGTCAAAAAATGCTTTAAGTTAAGGAACCCTTCCTCACATTTGTCATACCAAATGAATTTTACATCTTTCTTGGTCAACTTAGTCAAATGTGCTGCTATCCGTGAAAAATCTTTGATAAATATCCAGTAATAGCCAGCAAGTCTAAGAAAATATCTAATCTCGGTTACCATCTCTGGTCTCCTCCAATTATTGAAAACTTCGATCTTGACTGGATCTACTTCCAAACCTTCCTTCGAAACTACATGACCAAGAAATTTGATCTCCTTCCAAAAACGACATTTAGAAAACTTCTCCTTTAGGTGATGCTGCCTTAGCTTCTCAAGCACTACTCTCAGATGATCCTCATGCTCTCTCTCATCTTTTGAGTACACCAAAATGTCATCTATGAACACCAACACAAACTTATCCAAGTGTTCTCAGAAAACCCAGTTCATCAAGTCCATGAAGAAAGCAGGTGCATTCGTCAATCCAAATGGCATCACTAACCACTTATACGAACCATACCTAGTGCAAAATGTTGTCAAAGGAATATTGTCCTCTGCCACTCTCAACTGATGGAACACCGTCGCCAAATCCAATTGAGAAAACCTTTTTTATACCGGATCCTTATTTTTTTTTTACTTTTATTTTAATAAATTATTGAAACTTTGGCTCCACTCAACTGATCAAACATATCATCAATCCATGGAAAAGGATACCTACTCTTGTTCGTCCTTTCATTCAGCTTGTGATAGTGATGCACATCCTCAACGACCCATCTGACTTCTTAACAAAAACCACGACCGCTCCCCAAGGCGAACCGCTTGGTCTAATAAAATTCATTCCTTATAGATCCACTAATTTCACTTTCAATTCTTTCATCTCAGTAGGTGTCATCTTAGTAGGTGGTCTACTGATGGGTTCAACTCCTGGGAAAAGATCTAACTAAAACTCAATAGCTCATTACAGCGGTAGTCCTGTGATCGGCTCAAACACATCTGCAAACTCTCTTGGAACTTGAATATAACATAAATCCTCCATTGCTTCCAAGCCACTTAACACAGCATAAACACTTCTACCCGAATTCTCTATTGAGAAGATGATCTAATTATGACTATTTGGATGCCTTAGCGATATTTCACCATCCTGTAAAAATAGCCTAGCCTCGTATCTACACAACCAATCCATGCCAAAAATAATCCCGAAATCTACAGAATCATAAACATACAAAGTGCAGGCAAACATATGACCTAACAAATCAAGTTCTAAATGGTCACATCTCATCCCTAGAGTTACATATCCCCTATTGGATTTGCAACCCTTAAGGAAGAAACAAGATAAGTGGGTTCTAAGTATAACCTGTACCAAATTCTGGGATATAAATGAATATGATGTATCGGTATCAAATAGTTCTCAAATTGAAATACTTAGAATCAAAAATGTACCTTCCATCACAGTCTTTCCCTTATATGCTGTAGTTGGTTTGGAAGAAGATGATGGTCCAATAGCAAAAACCTTTCCTTTTTCTGCTCTAACTAGCTCTGGACACTGGTTCTTGTAATGCCCAACTTGATCGCAATTGTAGCACTTAACATGCTTCTTATTTGCGGACTTTTTCTTCCTCTTGCCTGACCGACACTTGTACACAAAATGACCTTTCTTGTCATATATGTAGCAGACTAAATCAGCTTTTGACTTCTTGGTTGAATCTCCCTTCTGGGCTCCTTTCTTTTTAAAGAACTTCCTCTTCTTACCCTGAGGACCCTGGGATTCAACTAGCTTCCCTCTAGCATAAACATCAAGCATTTCTACATGGTGAATGGCCATATCCACCACCACATTATAGGGATCACGGATATGAGTCAGGGTCACCCTAGCAAGCTCGGGCCTCAGCCCCTGAATGAACCTTTATTCCTTCTAATGTCGGTGTCTATAATAGTGTATCCATATCAAGATATCTCATCAAATCAATTTGCATACTCGATAACTGACATGTCTCCTTGAACTAAATTCCTAAATCTTCTCATTAATGCTAGCTTATCAACTTCAGAAATAAACCTCTATTTGAATCTCCTTCAAAAATCAGCCTAAGTCAACTCTTCCTCTGGAACTCCGGCAGTCACACCATTAAACCAATGAAGTGTTGACCGTTGCAACTACTTAGAGGCTAACCTTCTTTTCTTCTCATCTTCTAAACCAAAATCGAAGAAAATCCTTTCACGGCGTAATAGAAAATTCTCCACTTCTATAGCATCTTCCGTTCCCATAAATAGCTTTCCACCCAAACTGGTGTAGTCTCGGTTTAGCCTGGCATAATTATTCCCAATGGGAACCACAGGATTTGCTCCTCCAATATTTCCATCCACTATAGAAGCTCCTGCTTGCATCAAATTAGGAAGGAACCGATACATCATCCCGCATCTACTGGCGGATTGCCAGCACCTACACTGGCTTCCGCATTTTGATTAGCTTTAGCCTGTCGACCTTGATTACTTTAGGTAATAGGTCGAGCACCTCCATCAGTGGTGGTGCATCCTCCACCTAGATTTCCTCTTCCATTTCCTGCTTCCATATCTTCTTTCTTGTAAATCTGTATACAAGCCTTAGTAAGATACAGAAGAAAGGTCTAAGAGAAAGGGGAATTGTGTACTTATATATATATATATATACCTATATATATATATATATATGTATGTATGTATATCTCAAATACAAGTACATTATAATCATGTTAACCGAAACCTCAACTATATTTCGGATTCCTTGGATTATGTTTTAGAAACCTTTTAAGGTTGAAATTGCTTAATTCATAAACCTATGCTCTAATACCAAGTTGTAACATCTCCCACTTAGAGGCTCAAAACTAACGGCTACGGATGCTGCAGTCATCTATAGCTATTAATTCACAGCGGCCAAATACAGTAATGTTAGATAAATTGATATACCAGAAACACACGGATATGGAAAAGGTTTAAAATTTTCAAAACAGCATTCACTTTCCATTCCAAAAACCCATTTCAACATTTTTTACATAATTCCATAACGTTAACATCGTTTAGAAAAATATAATTTTTACAATATACTTCAAAAGAAACATACGAAGAAGCGCCATTGGTGATCAGAGTATATAATAGGCAATAAACAACTTTGCCTTAACAAAACAACATAGCAGAATCATATGAGAGAGAACTCAAATAATACATGCCTTCTGCATGACTTCGGAAGCTTATTATTCTAAAGAGGTACCTGAAAATCTCAAATCTCAAGCTACTCAAAATCAATTAAGTACCCGAGAGTTTAAGGGGAAAACATAAACTTCGAGTCAGATATAAAGCCTAGTATGAATAATAATCTACTATTTCAAATCATTTAGATATCTAGTGAGACCAAGCCGCTATGCGGAACGAGTTTCCCCTCACTGGTATCTTAAAAACCTTCATCAACCCTTTTCTGTGCTCCTGCATTCACAATAGTTAAATTAATTCAAATTTTTATTATATGATGATATGTAAAACAATTGAATCAATTCTGGATTCCCCATCCCCATTAATTTTAACTATCTATAATGGTTATAGTTTTTAGGATTACCATTAACCTAGTAGTTTTCATAGGCTAACTAATAACCGGTTAAATATTTATGGACTCCCTGTCCACTTGTGTAATTTTCAAGGGATCACTATAAACCTATTGGTAATTCAATATCATTTCTTTTATCATAGTTTACATGGGATGGCTGGGATACTGTTGACTAACTGTCAATATCAATGTCTTTTCTTCTATCCTAGTTTTCATGGGCTGACTAGGAACCTATTGACTAATCGTGAATATCAATGTCTTTTTTTTATCTAATTTTTCATGGGCTGACTAAGAACCAGTTGGCCCATGCCAATATCCTTAATTTATATTCACTATTGGGTCAACCTTGCTGGTTATTCAGCCCTTCCCCAAGATACCATTATGCGTTTATTACAATGTGAATATATAAATATATGAAGTAGCAAACAATATAACTTGGTTAACTCCTTTAACAAATTAAGACTTCTTCATAAATTCCATTTCAAAATACTCTTTTTATTAATATGCCATAGTTTTTGCTTTAAAATGAAATTGGGTTATTTACTTTGAAAATTATACTTTCGACACCTTTGAAACCTTGCTTCGACTTCACTGGATAGCCTCCTTCGAAAGCATTTATCTCTTTTCAAAACATTAGACTTCTGCCATTAAATACACTTTAAAGTCCTTTCAAAACCTTTCGAATATAATAAAGTGTTATTTATTAATTATTCGAAGCATAGCTTTGAAACATTGGAATTATCCCTTCCTAAAGCAATTAAAATCCTCTTTTCGACATCATTTGGTTTACCATTAAAAATATCATTTTGGTCCAAGAAAATATATAAACGAAAGTATCTCTTTAGAAGCCATTCTTTATCATATAAAAATATTGGGGGAATTTATGATGGTATCAAAACCATCCCTTTTGGTACAGTCAAAGCGCATATTTAAAATATTAAAGGATAGCTTCGAAACCCCTTTTGGAACCATTGCCTTCGAAACCCATAACCCTTTCGAAAGCATTGAGAAAGCAACTTAATATGTGTTGCGACTTTTCTATTGATTAGAAAAGCACAAATTTTAATAAATTCTGCAAGCGCATAGGCGTGTAGTATGCAGGTCGAACACAGGGAATTGTATTTTAAAACAATTAAAATCCATAGTTAAATCTTAGGCGTGTTAAACGAATTCGACGGTAAATTTTGAACAGAAGATTAAAACAATAATATACTCCAAATTGATTTCGAAACTAATCGAAATTGCAACCAAAATATAGAATTGTAAAAAAAATCAGAATAGAAATTGAAATTGCGGAAAAGAAGATAACGGAGCAAACAACTGAAATAATTATTAACTAACTGATAAGAGTGTAGAAAATAACTAAGAACAAGAATAAATAAATTGCTAAATCTAATCAACAATCCTACGTATTCTGTTCAAAAATAAAAACAATGCTGAATTTAAATCTAAACTTGAAGAAAAGTGATGAGGTAAGAGATGATGTGAAGGTGCTGTATAATGTTGTATATATAGGCCTCAGCCCCTAAAATCAGTCCATCTTTTTAGCAATAGGACTGGTTCTATTCTTAGTATTTGCCAAGATAATTGTACTGACTGGGTCCATTCCTTGAATTGGTGAAGAGTCCAGTTGCCACGTCATTGCTTGAAATACTTTTATATGTGAATTGGTCCAAATTCATACGTAAGCTACTTTTGAATGTGTCCCATTTTGCTTCATATCATGGCTATGTATTGTGCTACTTTTTAGGAGGAACTGGTCCTTTGCTTGAATTGGTGAAAGAGAACATATATACGTCCACATCATTGCTTGAATCGGTCCATATTGCTTTGAATTGATGTTTGCTACCTTGAGAATATGCAGCCAATATTTACTAAATCAAAGTATGTGCATGCTTGCCACGTCATTGATTGAGGTTGGTCCCCACTTGCTTGAATTAATTAAATTTGTTCCTTGCTTTGAGTTTGAGCACGTGACTTGAGATATAAATATGATTTGTTTCCCATGTTGCTTGCACCCATATGCTGAAGTGAAAATGTGAACTAACTCATTTCGCATAAATTGAAGTGGACATTGCTTTGATTTATTTGGTGCTCAAAATGTTGCACTCATGCCGCTTGTCTTTTGAACCAAAGAACGCCACAACCGATTAATTTCAACGTTGCACTTCGGAATCTATAATCTGCAAAACCACAACAAATACCCGTATAATACCGCTTTATTAAAATAAAAATATATGAAACAAACGGTTTAAAATGCAGAAAAATACATTCATCAAATACCCCCACACTTGAACTTTATTCGTCCTCGAATAAACGAGAAAATAAAAACTAATTAAATCTTTTTTTCATAGGAAACACGATTGCATTGAGCGTATGCAACAAGCCGTTAAACCTCTAGGTGTCCCTAGTAGGACGAGTGGTGTCTCGTGAGGGTTTTCAGCGGATACTACCCACAAAATCCAAATGCAGTATGTGATGATTCTAATGTACTACATGAATGCAAAATTCTACACAAATGGAGACTCGATTTACTTCAAAATAGTTGCAACAAAATAATGTATATCAGTTTTAGTCAACTTCTTCAAATTTTTGGTTCCTCACTAATCACAAATTTTAATGTAACTCAAGTTTTCATACATTAGATTCTAGTTTGGCCAGTTGTTTCGGTCGATAACATAGTGCAGCCATGAAATAAATTCTTCACTGTTGATCACAGTTTTTTTCAAAATGGTATTTTTCATTTCCATTTGTATAACAAGCCAAATCAACAAAGTCAAGAAGTGTTTGGGTTTCAAAGCTTAGTCTCTCTTTACTAGTTTTTTTTTTTTTTTAACACCTATCCTTTGGACCAAGGTATACCACCCATGCACTGCCTCGCGGGCTTACGTGAGAGTTGGGACAGAGCTTGGCGGATTGTGCAAACCGACGCTGACTATGTCAGAAAAGGTCGGTAATCCTTAGGTGATTATTTATTTAATTATTTATACACCTAACTCAGAATGCTGAGGCCAGATATACCATTCATGCACTGCCTTGCGGGCTTACGTGAGAAGAGTATAGAGCGTGGCGAGTGCATACACTTTCATAAGTGTGCACACCTATCGACTGTAGGTGTTTCTTATTATTATTATTTTTTTTGAGAAGAGATAAAGAGTGTTATGCAAATCAACTTAGCACCACTTAACTTTAATGATTTGAGATGTCAACGCATGTACTTTAAATCTGCCATTTTTTTTAAACAAAGACTACAGTTTAGAAAAGATTTCATAACCATCACCTATGAAACCCCCTATATACTAACCTCACTATTATCGCTTGTAATTCAACTTTTAATTTTATTTTACATTTGAAATTAGTGATTCACAAAAATCTTCATCAATTGACTTCAACTGCTTACTTACTTTGTCTTGACTAATTAAAAATAAATCGAAGTCCTAAAAATATTGGGAAATGAAAAAAAATTGAAAGGAAATATGAAAACAAATAATGAGATGATTTTTTAAAAAAAAATGATGCTACACTATGAAATATGAGCAAACAGAATGAGATATGCATCCCCCCACACTGGAATGAGACAGTGTCCCAACTATCAAATAGAATGCAAATGCAAAATAGAAGAAAAAAACTAAAAAAAATACAACCTGATATGTGAAAGATAGTGAGCGGCTCATGCTGAATAGCTAGGTTCGTGAAGATCCACGAACTCATCGTCCTCGTGCTGTTCAAACTCTAGAAATGGCTTCAAGCGTTGTCCATTGACCTTTCAAATGGAACCGTCCCTAGGATTTTCAATTTCAGCTGCGCCACAAGGGTATACTATTTTCACAATATATGGACCTGTCCAACGGGATCTCAATTTTCCCGGAAATAAATGAAGTCTGGAATTATATAAGAGAACTTTCTGACCTACTTCGAATGTCTTACGAAGTATGGATTTATCATGATAGAATTTGGTTTTCTCTTTATAAATCTTTGCATTTTCGTACGCTTCATTTCTTAGTTCTTCTAATTCTGACAATTGTAATTTACGATGCGATCAGGCTTTTTCTATGTCAAAATTAAGGTATTTGATTGCCCAAAGTGCGCGGTGCTCGAGCTCAACGGGTAAATGGCATGCTTTTCCAAAGACTAATCGGTATGGTGACATTCCTAGATTGATTTTATAAGCTGTGCGAAATGCCCAAAGGGCGTCTATCAATTTAGATGACCAATCTTTTCTGTTGGAGTTAACCGTCTTTTCAAGAATTTGTTTAATTTGTCTATTGGAAATCTCGACTTGACCGTTGGTCTGTGGATGATATGGAGTAGATAGTTTATGAGTGATAGAATATTTCTTAAGAAGAGATTCAAAAGCACGATTACAAAAATGAGAACCGTTATCACTTATAATGGCTCGAGGTGTGCCAAAACGGGAAAATATGTTTTCTTTCAAAAATTTGGCAACAACTTTATTGTCATTCGTTTTGGTAGGAATGGCCTCAACCCATTTGGACACGTAATCTATTGCAAGTAGGATGTAGAGATTTCCAAAAGAATTAGGAAAAGGACCCATGAAATCGATGCCCCAAACATCAAAAATTACGATGACAAGGATCGGATTTAGGGGCATCATGTCACGTTTGGAAATACGACATGTTTGTTGACATCGAGCGCATTTGGAGCAAAATTCGTGGGCATCACGAAAAAGAGAAGGCCAATAAAAACCGCACTGTAACACCTTGGCAGCAGTTTTCTTTGCTCCAAAATGTCCTCCACATGCTTAATTATGTGAAAAAGAGAGGATGCTATGGAATTCATGTTTTGGGACACATCTGCGAATGATTTGATCGGTGCAATATTTGAAAAGATAAGGATCGTCCCAGTAAAAGTTTCGAACGTTGGAGAGAAATTTTTGTTTATCTTGTTTTGACCAATGGGAAGGTGTTTCATTTGTGACAAGATAATTTACAATGTCCGCATACCATGGTGCACTAGAGAGTGAAAGAATTTGTTCATCGGGAAAATGATCGTTGATTTGAGAGTTATCATAGTTTTCATGAACTATACGAGAAAGATGGTCAGCTACGACATTTTCAGAACCCTTTTTATCTCGTATTTCTAGGTCAAACTCTTGAAGAAGGAGAATCCAACGGATTAAGCGGGGTTTGGTATCCTTTTTCGTGAGTAAATACCGCAAGGCGGCATGATCGGTGTAAACTCTGACCTTAGAACCTACGAGATATGGTCTAAACTTATCGAGGGCAAAGATAACTGCTAAAAACTCTTTTTCTGTGGTTGAGTAATTCAATTGAGCTTCATTAAGAGTTTTGCTAGCATAATAGATGACTCGAGGAAGTTTATCGATTCGTTGACCTAAGATGGCTCCAATGGCATAATCAGAAGCGTCGCACACTAATTCGAAAGGCAAAGTCCAATTTGGAGGTTGGATGATAGGTGCAGTGGTCAAGATCGATTTGAGGGTTTCAAAAGACGTTTCACATTCATTGGAAAATTCAAATTTAACGTCTTTAGCCAGAAGATTCGAAAGAGGTTCTGAAATTTTTGAAAAATCTTTAATGAACCTCCTACAGAATCCTGCATGGCCGAGAAATGAGCGAATGTCCTTTACGGACCGTGGAGGAGGAAGGCCCACAATAAGATCAACTTTAGATTTGTCAACTTCTAGGCCATTTTTAGAGACAACATGACCTAAGACTATTCCTCGCTTAACCATAAAATGACATTTTTCCCAATTAAGAACAAGAGATTTCTCCTTACATCGCTTTAAGACACGTTCTAAACGAAGGAGGCATTGATCAAAAGATGACCCATAGATTGAAAAATCGTCCATGAATATTTCTAAGAAATCTTCCACCATATCAGAAAATATACTCATCATACATCGTTGAAAGGTAGAGGGAGCATTACAAAGACCGAAGGGCATGCGACGATAAGCGAAAGTTCCGAAGGGACATGTGAACGTTGTTTTGTGTTGGTCTCTAACGCAATGGGAATTTGATTATAGCCGGAGTAACCATCAAGAAAACAATAGTATTCATGATCGGCTAAGCGTTCGAGCATTTGATCAATGAAGGGAAGGGGAAAATGATCTTTTCTTGTTGCTGCATTGAGTTTTCGATAGTCGATGCAAACGCGCCATTTTGTTTTGACCTTTGTTGGAACAAGTTCGTTATTCTCATTTGTTGTCACAGTGATTCCAGACTTCTTTGGTACAACTTGTACCGGACTTACCCAAGTCCTGTCAGAGATAGGGTAGATAATGTTATTATCTAAACATTTGATAATTTCTTCCTTTACCACTTCTCTCATATTAGGGTTTAATCACCTTTATGCTTCGCGAGTGGGTTTAGCCTCGTCGACTAAATGTATTCGATGTTCAATAATTGATGGACTAATTCCCTTAATGTCAGCGATTACCCATCCTATTGCCTCTTTATTTTCCCTTAAAATTTTCAAAAGTTGTTCTTCTTGGTCCTTAATGAGATCGGATGCCAAGATTACAGGGAATTTTTCCGAAGAATCTAAGTATGCGTACTTAAGATCGTTTGGAAGAGGTTTGAGGTTTAATTTAGGGCGTACTTCTTTTGAGGCTTCAGTAGACATCAACTGATTGAATTCTAGTGAATTAAGAAAAGAGCATAGCATACCATTTAATTCATAAATGTATTCATCTTCATTTAAATTGGAATTAAAATGATCTAGGCACATGTTAAGAGACTCCGTAATATCACTAAAATCATTTTCTACAATTGTTTGGATCATGTCAACTTCTTCTGTTTCAAAATCCCTTGGTTGTCTGTTAAGATCGAAGATATTTAGTTCAATGGTTAGGTGCCCAAAGGAAAGTCGGAGTTGACCATTCCTACAGTTTATGATAGCATTTGATGTTGCTAAAAACGGACGACCTAATATCAAAGGAATCTGACTATTGGGATTTGAGACAGGTGCAGTCTCTAGGACTATGAAATCGACTGGGAAATAGAATTGCTCGATTTGTATCAAAACATCTTCAACCGTGTCCAATGGTTTTTTGACAGATCGATCAGCTAGTTGAATTGTGATGTTTGTAGGTTTTAATTCCCCTAGTCCAAGTTGACAGTACACAGTATAGGGCAAAAGATTCACACTCGCTCCAAGATCGATTAAGGCATGACTAATGTGAGTGTTACCGATTTTACAACCGATCGTAGGACAACCGGGGTCCTTATACTTGATTAGAGAGGGATTTGAAAGAACAGAGCTAGTGTTTGCTGTTAGAAATGCAGTCTTAGGAACGTTAGTGGCACGTTTTTGAGTACATAGCTCTTTCAGACATTTGGCATATTGAGGAATTTGCTCGATGGTATCAAGAAGTGGAATATTGACTCGAACTTGTTTGAAGGTTTCAAGAATTTGGTCAAAATTAGCAGGCTTCTTCTTTTTGTTAAGTCTATGGGGAAATGGAGCAATGGGTTTATAGACTCGTTCGGAAGTTTTTTCATTCGAAGAAGAAGGTGTTATATTAGAGGGTGAAGGGAGCTGGAATGTTGGGTTTGCCAACATCAGAAGGTGAAGAGTGGTCGGGATTGCCAACCTTAGATGAAGAATTAGAATCGTTTTGATTGACAACCGTGGTTGTCGACTGAGTTTCAGAATTTGGAACATGGGAAGATTTAAGAAGGATGTCGGGGTTGCCGACATGGTTGTCCACCTTCTTTCCAGACCTTAATGTGGTGACAGCATTAACCGGATTTACATCTTCGTTCTCACAAAGATTTACTCCTCGAGAGTTATACTTTGGGTTCACTTCGGTTTGACTAGGCAATTTACCTTTCTCATTGATTGTCATGAGATCCTTCATCATTATCAACATTTGTTCATTTTGTTTGGTGATTTGCTCAATTCTTGCATCTTGGTTAGTGATTTGTTCATTTTGTTTAGAGAGTTGTTTTTCCAATCGAGCAATTTCTTGTGAAGGCTGAGAAGGTTGGGTTGATGGATTGAAATTAGGATGCCTGTACAGTTGATTCGAAGGTTTCGTTTGAGGAGCGGGTTGAGAATTTTGAGCATTAGAGGTTGGGGCTCGATAATTCGGATTTGGTATCATTGGATACATATGTGATGGATTAGCCACGTTGTTAGGATTTGACCATGAAAAATTTGGGTGATGCTTCCAGTTAGGATTATATGTGGACGAATAAGGACTGTTTTGAGCTATAGCATTGATTTGGTCTTGTGTGTAGTAATGAGGTAGCCCTTCTCCTTCTTGAGGAATTTGGGCATCTATAGGAAGATGTGATGGGTCAATGACATGTACTCCTCTATTTGGAGCACGAATTGGAACACGAATTGTTTCCCATTGCATATCCTTTTCCGAATACTCTTCTAAAAATTCCCAAGCTTCCTCGTCTGTTTTTGCCATGAATTCTCCTCCGCACATTGATTCGAGTTGGGATCTTGTTTGATAGTTAAGCCCTTCATAAACGATTTGGCACAAAACGTGTTTAGGGATTGCATGATGTGGGCAACTATATAACAATTGATTGAACCTTTCAAAATATTTTGAAAAAGTTTCTCCTTCATTCTGGGAGAATTGGTTGATTTCAGTTCGAATTTTAAGAGTTCTGTGGAAAGGAAAAAACTTTTTCAAAAATATAGTAACGAAATTGTCCCAACTCTTAATTGAATTTTTAGAAAGAGAATTAAGCCATCTTTTCGCACTTTCTAGAAGTGCGAATGGAATAAGTCTTAGCTTGATGGATTCATTAAAAAGTTGTTGCATTTTAGTTGTAGAAGCATATAACTCAAATTCACTAAGAAATTCATATGCATTTTCAGACCCAGTGAATTTTGGTACCCCTTGGATAAAAGAATGTTTTAGCACAAAATTATTTCCTTCGGCGGGTGAAAATGAGATAACCGAAGGTTGAACAGTCCGTGTTGGATAGCATCGGTCTCTAAGGGATAATGGTCGGTTCTCATGAAATTCATTATTTCCAACATGTGATTTAGGTGATAATTTCGGTGAACTGTGTTGTGAACCGTGTTGTGAACCGTGATTGCTCATATTTGTTTGATTTGAATTTTCCGTTGATTTGTTTAATGAGATATTTTGGCTTTCTAAACGATTAAAATTATTTCTTGCCCAAACGCGCATAAACAACTCAAGATGTAATAACAAAAAGTAAATTTAAACAGTTTTCAGTTGGGCACCTGTAGAGTAGAAAATTACTCACAGAGAGGTATGGCTGTCCGTCCAGTGCAACCGAGCAGTGCTAGTGAATGGTTGAGATTTACTGAGTTGGAGCTATTTGACTTACTTTTCTTAGCTTTTAAATTCACTGACTTGTTCTACTCCCTGCGCCTTTAAAACAAAACGTGAATATGTTACTTGTTGTGAGTAGCAAAATAAATCAGAGTGTAGTGTGCTAAGGGGCATGTAATATGCAGAACACGTAATACTAAAATGGTACTGTAATGAGATGAAATGATACTGGTATGAATGGTATGAATGGTACGTAATATGCAGAACACGTAATACGTAATACTGGAACTAGAGGTCACGTGAATGCAACAAGTGGTATGAATGCAGAACGAACATGAATGTATGCACATGCAAAAACGTCAAAACAGAGGGCAAAACAGAAACTGAACTAAACAATTCAATGTGAATGTTTTGGAACAAAGACTAAGTAAAACGAAACAACAACTAAGTGGTTACGTGTAAATGGAACAGAAATAATGCATGTATAAACAGAAACTAAACAAAATACAACTACGTGAATATGGTAAACAAACTAACTAATGCATACAAGAATACGAAAGTGGAACTGCAAGTAAGCAAACTAACGTACGTGAAACAATGCAGTGAACAAAAAAAAATATTTTTTTTAAGTAAAACGGTACTTTGGCGAAAGGAACTGAAAAACGAAAAAAAAAACGATTTTTTTTTGAAAACTAATGCAAAATTTTTTTTAACACGAATAGACTTAAAAACGAAAAGTCAAAAATCTCAAAATAGCAACTCCCCGGCAACGGCGCCAAAAACTTGTTGCGACTTTTCTATTGATTAGAAAAGCACAAATTTTAATAAATTCTGCAAGCGCACAGGCGTGTAGTATGCAGGTCGAACACAGGGAATTGTATTTTAAAACAATTAAAATCCATAGTTAAATCTTAGGCGTGTTAAACGAATTCGACGGTGAATTTTGAACAGAAAATATAAACAATAATATACTCCGAATCAATTTCGAAACTAATCGAAATTGCAACCAAAATATAGAATTGTAAAAAAAATCAGAATAGAAATTGAAATTGCGGAAAAGAAGATAACGGAGCAAACAACTGAAATAATTATTAACTAACTGAAAAGAGTGCAGAAAATAACTAAGAACAAGAATAAATAAATTGCTAAATCTAATCAACAATCCTACGTATTCTGTTCAAAAATAAAAACAATGCTGAATTTAAATCTAAACTTGAAGAAAAGTGATGAGGTAAGAGATGATCTGAAGGTGCTGTATAATGTTGTATATATAGGCCTCAGCCCCTAAAATCAGTCCATCTTTTTAGCAATAGGACTGGTTCTATTCTTAGTATTTGCCAAGATAATTGTACTGACTGGGTCCATTCCTTGAATTGGTGAAGAGTCCAGTTGCCACGTCATTGCTTGAAATACTTTTATATGTGAATTGGTCCAAATTCATACGTAAGCTACTTTTGAATGTGTCCCATTTTGCTTCATATCATGGCTATGTATTATGCTACTTTTTAGGAGGAACTGGTCCTTTGTTTGAATTGGTGAAAGAGAACATATATACGTCCACATCATTGCTTGAATTGGTCCATATTGCTTTGAATTGATGTTTGCTACCTTGAGAATATGCAGCCAATATTTACTAAATCAAAGTATGTGCATGCTTGCCACGTCATTGATTGAGGTTGGTCCCCACTTGCTTGAATTAATTAAATTTGTTCCTTGCTTTGAGTTTGAGCACGTGACTTGAGATATAAATATGATTTGTTTCCCATGTTGCTTGCACCCATATGCTGAAGTGAAAATGTGAACTAACTCATTTCGTATAAATTGAAGTGTGACATTGCTTTGATTTATTTGGTGCTCAAAATGTTGCACTCATGCCGCTTGTCTTTTGAACCAAAGAACGCCACAACCGATTAATTTCAACGTTGCACTTCGGAATCTATAATATGCAAAACCACAACAAATACCCGTATAATACCGCTTTATTAAAATAAAAATATATGAAACAAACAATTTAAAATGCAGAAAAATACGTTCATCAATATGGCTTTAGAACAAACAATACCTTTTGATAGCATTGATGGCTTCAATACACTCGAAAGACAAGAGAATCGGCAGTAGAGCTTTGACTAGGCCGGAACCCCTTCTTTCGAAAGTATTTATTTATAATTTAAGGAACCCTTTAGAATCCCTTTTTATTTTTTAAAACAAACATGGAAACCCGTTCGAAAACCATTATAAAACTCCTTTCAAAAACATACGTATCGACTAAGTTGAAAGCTTAGTAAAACAAAGGCAGGCACTTATCTTTTCAAAACAAACTGAGGTAACGACCCCATCAGAATCTATGCTTACGACACCATACCTTTCGCCTTTTTCCAATCCACTACGTATCACCAAGATGATACCTTGTGTATTGAATTTAGATTAATAAGGTTTCAACATAGTCAAAGGCGAAAGGTAAGGGGCGAAAGGTACTCTGAATAGAGGTGAAACCTATTTTTTTGGGTTAAATACTAAATTATGAAACTTATATAAACTAATCTGCCTACGTGTAAATTTCGATTAGTTGCCTCAATGTTTTCCATGCTTTTTAAAACTAACCACCTTTTTATTTTGGATAAGTATCAGACTTAAACTTTTGTAGATAAAACCTTCCTTTTAATTTATACATAAATCATTTTGTTCCTCTTCTCAAAATAATTTATTTTGTATACCAAATCACTTAAGAAAAATCCCCAAAAATCATAGAAATTTACTTTGATCATGTTATCTAACATATTAAAATTTTAGACCCAAATTCTCAACATATTTTTCTAAAATTAGTATCAACCCAACATGTTATATCTTCACTCAAAAATTCATAATAATATCTCGATAGCTTGGAAATTATCAAACTTAAAACCTAACTCTAAATCATGTTTTGCATAACATAAATTTTTCCATGGCATTTAAACATTAATATCACACGGTTTTGGTTTAAAACTGTATGAACCATCATTTAAACAATCTTGTTTAAATTTAAAGAAACCATCATTAAAGCATATCATTATCAAACATTATATATATGAAAAATCTGAAACTTATATTCAACAAATATAGATAGCAATTATTATTCACCTTAATCTTTGATAAGGAATATGGATTGAGATGAATCTGATTCCCCTTTTACTTTCTCTTCCTTTCCTTTAAATTTCCTCTTCTTCTTTTCTTTTTAATGGTTGGCCTTGTCTTCTCCACTGACTTTTTTTAATTTTTATGAGAAAATGAATGTGAGTGTGAATGATTTTAAGGGTATATATATATAAAGGTAAGGTTAGATGTATCTAAATCCCATTATAAGATTCATAATTTAATTAGTATATATGCAATTCTTTTAAATTCATTCTTATTAACAAGCATGACCACCTAAATTTATTCAAATCTCAATCCCCTTATCATTTAATATTTTCATTATTCTATTTAATTTATCTAATTAAATATCCTGAATACCGTTATTAAAATTAGGGGTGCTACACCAACAAATAAGCACAACCAAGTATGACCTCTTCTGACACAAAATTCATCACTATTATGCATGAACATTACTTGAACAATAGGAGCAGGGCATGTATCTTATAAGGTCTTTTCATGTTGATGTAAACCTCCACCACTAATTCCCTTCACTTTTACAGTTGTCCCTTATTAATCGGATATATGGAATGCTGCCTTTTCAATTGGTTTTATAACATCATCTTAGTCATTACAATATCTGTTTCAGCTACTATAAATACCCTATGTATGGAAACTTCAAAGTGGTTGTTGGTCGCCACCTATAAAGATTCAACTATTAAGTTGTTGGTCACCATCGGCCACGAGTCGACTATTCGATTATTGTCGCCATTCCCCAAAGGTCGATTATTCATAGGTTGGTCACTACCTACAAGGGTCGATTCATTCAAAGGATCCATCAACCACTCACGATCATGCATTGTTAGCTTAACATCAAGTAACATATTCTTATAGTAGCTCACCTAGTTCAGTAAGCCTTCAATATTAGCAATGACATTAGTCTTCAGCCACCCTTTTTATCTTGTTGTATCTCTTGTAATTTCCTATAATAGTAAGAGAACCATATAATAACAGGTATTCACAGTGAACATTGGTGATTTTGCCAAAATACACTATATCTTATATCATTTACCCACCGAATGCTCATTTTAGCTCTTAAACAAGATGATCTACTAGCAAATTTTGCTTTTTATGGTGCTGTTTCGATGTTGACAAAAAATACAGTCGATAAATGGAGATGCAAATGCAAACCTATGACATAATCAGGTGATCTAGGCATTAAATTGCTTCCTTGTAGTGCTACGATGGGTCAGGTGGAGTAGGTGGATGTCTAGCGGCTCTACTGGCTATGGGCAGACCAGGCTACGAATCCAACTAGCAAGAGGACAATAGGCTTTCCCGTAGGCTTTGGGTGGCCTTGCGGCGTGAGTCCTTTATATGATTTATGTGACGATATGCAATGGGCGAATCAATAGGACATGAGGCTGGTCCAAGGAAGTTAATCCATATAGTGATGATGTAGAACCACTAGATATGGATGATCACTAGGCATGACGTGATGGCGGGACATGAGGTGGCCAGACGATAGATTCATATCATGCTATAGTATTATTTTTGTATTATATGTAGAGTAAAACTATGGCTCACTCACTAGACTTATGTCTGACCTCATTCTATTTTTCCTCCTTATATATATACGAATATATATATATATAGGTTGATGGAGTTTTGAGATAAGATAGTATCAAAGATAGAGATTTATTTGTATTTTTTATGTATATAAGTGTTGTGACTTGAATTTGACTATTGATATCAATTGGGTTGTAGTTGTATTGTTCATACATGTGTATTTGACATTGTAGACATATTATAGCGATGTGACTATGGTTTTTTGATGTGTTATGTTTTATTCCTTCCACTGTGAGACTCTAAAAGTAGACAGTTATTAGATAACGTTAATTAGAACTACATCTGATATCTATTAGTAGTTTTATATATTTTATCTCACCCCTACGACTCATCCTTTCAGTTCTTTGGTATTGACGTCAGTTCATGCATTAGATCTAGAGCCAAAAGGGAGGGTTGTTATATTTGGTATCAAATCATAGGTTAGAAACTAGGATACGAAATAGGAACGTATTGAGAGAGTGTATTTGTATTATATATATATATATATATATATATATATATATTATAGGAATTAAGTACATGGGCATGCATCCAATTGTTATTCCTGTTTTGGCCACTATCTATTGGGAAGTTTCTAAGGAATACCTTTTTATTGATAGCTAAAATAAGTAATTCAGTCGAAATTGGAATAGAGACCAACACAGTCAATGCTAGTAGGGTAGAAACTAGGGTAGGGATTAGCACCCGAGTAGAGGTACTGAATATTCCCAAAATTAATATTCTAGTATGGTCCAAGCCAAGCTAGTGCCAGCCCCATTAAACCCGTAGCTACTACTACCACAACTAATCAAGGTGTGATTCCAGCCCCAGCGCCATCAACCGTTGACTTTCTTAATCCGTGTAAGGATTTATCCAACTTTGGTGGGAATCCTTTTCTCGGGACGGAATCATACTTAGTGACTTAGACATGGTTGAAAGATTGTGAAAGGATTTTCAACTTGTTAGGACTTGGTGATGCTACTAAGAGACAACTAGCTACGTTGCATTTGAATGGTGAGGTGACATGTTGGTGGGAAATGGTGACAACTAATGTAGGTAAGAATACTACTAGGATGTTCAAAACAAGGTTTAAGACTAAGCTTATTTCTTATGTTGAGAGGGATCTGTTGTTAGAGAAGTTTATCTATCTGAAGCAAGAAGAAAATACAATTGGAAAGTATGCTAATCAGTTTAATGGGTTGGCTAGATTTGGATTTGAGTTAGTGAATACCCCAGAGAAGAAGGCATTATAGTTTTCAAAAGATTTGAATTCACCCCTAAGACAGCTAGCATTGAATCAAATTCAAAAAGAAGTGATGTTTGAGGGATTAGTAGAGGCGGCGTTACTGAATTCTTTGAATGGAACTTTGATTAAGGATCAGTACAAGGGAGTAGAGGGTCGGTAATAGGAAAATCGTAAAGGAAATAGACCAAAAGCAGGGAATGGAAAAAGATAGGTGCTTACCTGTCACATATATTAGAAGGTGGGACACCTTGCATAGAATTGTAAGATA
This sequence comes from Allium cepa, assembly GCA_030765085.1. Lineage (NCBI taxonomy): Eukaryota > Viridiplantae > Streptophyta > Magnoliopsida > Asparagales > Amaryllidaceae > Allium > Allium cepa. The sequence goes on along the minus strand of CM060929.1, from coordinate 380,669,095 downwards.
ACTTTTGAAGAATAAATGTTATAATTGTAACCAAGTGGGACACATAGAGAAGGATTAAAAGGCAAATCCAATTTAGAAGAAAGTGAAGTGTTAGAATTGTGATCAGTTTGGACACATGAAATGGGACTGCCTAGCTCTGAAAAATGAAGATCAAATAGTGAAGGCATATGCTCTAGATGTCGTTCCTGCCTCTAGTAATGCACCACCATTGGCTCAGGAGAAGGGGAAATAGATTGTGATGGAAAGTGTGTTTGTAACGACCCTGACTCGACCTTCGAAAATCGGCACCGAATACGACACTCGTATTCCAATGCCGCAGATCCAAACGTCGAATCTGGTTCGCCGGAGCTTATAACACAATTAAGTAAAAACAAGACAACGGAAGAAAAGAAATGAATATCATTGATATACAACATTCGATACAACAATGATACAATATGAATCAATATCAGAGATACAAGATAACAATGCAACAGCGGAAAACTCAAAAGACTGGCAGCGGAAACAACAGAACTTGAAACTCCAAAAGAACACCAATATCAACAATCTCCATAGATAGTTCGAACCACCATCAAGTTGCACCAAGCTAAGCAAGTCCAGTCTGTGAATCCAAAGACTCCAATATCCAAGTTCTCCAAAGAATTACCAAAGAGAAAACTGAAAGCTATCGAATCGATATCTACTATCTGAAAAACCCAACTCTAGGCTACCCGTGTGGAAAATTGTGGGCACCCAAAGTTTAGGAAGGGAACAATAAACTCCGGGTCAGTCATGGGACTGGTATGAGCAAACAAAAACAGTTTTATCTTTTTAAAACAAACAAAGAAATTTAAATTTGAAATTCACAGCGCTTTTTAGAAAATGAAACTACCATAAGGCCTCCTACCACACACACAATGCAAACGCAGAATTGTAGGAGATTTCTCCTTATGATAGTCAAACATGCTTGATACGCAAAAAACATTTTTGATATTATTATTAGTGCATAGTGGAAAATATTTCGAAAGTATAATATTAATCTTAGCCATCATAGACATTTCGAACTATGCCTACTATAGCTACCATGTTCAGTAGTAGGTTGCCACCACATTCCATGGCAGGTTGTACAACTAAAACCAACTGGATGCGTATTGTTTCTTTGGATTTTCCAACAAATGGTCAGACCAAGGAACTTCCCATTGCCACATGGGTACGCCTCTGGAGGTACGTCCCGAGAACCATCCCTCGGTTCTCTGCTAACGCAAGGCCGGCTACCCCCTTCTCGGGGAGTAAAACCTAAGATATGCCACCCCCGGTCCTTTGGGACCTTTAACCGAGGATCCTTAATACCAACAACATCACATAGTAATAAATATACTACAGTGCCCACATGAGTAAGTATCTGGGCTCCATACCATAATACTACCCTTTTCCAGAAGGAATGGTCATACCCTAGGGGCGCTACTTCTGAAACCTTGCCACATCTTTCCTGTTTCGACCATTACCGGTTTGTGAGGCTCAATGAGGTCTCGTTCACAAAGCTACGCTTTTCACAAAAGCCATGCTTTGATCAACAAATGATCAGCAGCACTTCGTATGCCACATTACCAAATTGGGAATGTATCACTAGTAATCATCAACTACATAATCTCTGAGCTTGTACGTCTCAGAGAAGTGTGTTAAACTAAGAGAATAAATCTCCGCCACCAACAGAAATGTATTTGATAGAAACCGGTTTTACATCTCAAAGTGTAATGTCAGGCACAAATCCATACAAGTTTGTTTCGGGCTCGAACAGAACCGAAGGTACTTCCAAAGAAGCTCTTGCAATCCGGATAATTTCTAATCACGTCCGGACTCCCCATCACAATGGGTGCTCAAATCTCTATACCAGGGGCCATTCGGTGCAGTGACATTCGGCAGGTCATTCTTTCGCTTTCGAAAGTATCCGGTCCTCACCACCGGTCTTCAAATGCTATCCATATCGTCGTATCATTATTCGGAATGGGTTATATGACACAAAGGTCCTCTCCCGGCTAAACCAAATAATGAGCGCAATATTCAAAAACATATGGATAATGGGATTTCAGTTAAGTCACAACTTTAAACCCAAAACTTTTCATTCAAATGGTTAAAACAAATTACCATTTTCCAATCTTTTAAACAAAAAGATTCATTTCAAAAACCTTCAATGGTTTAAACAATTTCCAGACTTAAATCTTTTAAACAAAAGATTTATCTTAAAAATCCCCTTTCAATTTAAAACAAGAATCACCAATCTTTAACAAAGATTTATTCATAGCCTTTCAAGAAAATTTTCAAACATTCATTCATACCGTTCAAAACAATTCTCGTTTCAAAAATAAAAGATACACCATTTAGAATCTTCTTCGATTCCAAAATAAAGCTTATCAATCTTTCACAAAGGTTCGTTCAAAGTTTTCAAAACAATTTCCATTTCAGTTTGGACTAACTCATTCAATCTTTAAATCAAAGGTTTAATAGTTTTCAAACTTGTTTCCAATTCATTGAATTCTACTTTCAAATATTGAATTCGAACTCAAATCAAAATATTTCAGTTTTCAAACTAAATCAAGTTATTCAAATTAACTTTTATCTTCAAAAACTCCTTTTCAAATATTTTTCAAATTCAACCCAATTTCATTTCTAAAATTATCTGGATTCAAAATTCAAATTTTTAAAACCATTTCAAAATATTAAATTCAAATATTTGCGACTTAACCGATTTCCTCGTGAAATCCATATTTGTGTGTGTATAGTGTGGTCCAGGGGTTTACACACAATAGTGTACCAACATCAACCATTACAGGTTCAAAGCACAGAAATATAGATAAGCGGTATAATCTATAATGCTTATCTTTATTTACAGATCATGGATGAATAATATAAGTTCATCGAAGATTATAAATTACATCACAGATAAATAAATTACATCACAAATCACAACTGTGACGCCCTACCTCTATACCCACGCTAGCCAAGGACACTACGGGGTAATGCCGTCAACTAATGTGGAGAATAAGGCTGGTTAGGAGCGACCATCTATAGCCTTGCTTTAACTATCTATTGAATACATCGACAATTGTCATACCAAACAGATTGACATACCCAATGAATACTTAAAACAAAACCATAGGTGGCAAGGGGATCTAACAGAATAGAATATAACAACTCAAATGTAATATACATCACAGAACAGTAGATCATAATATACACATATACTGATACATAACAGAGTATACAGACTGATACATGTCAAGTGGTATAGCAAACCACAATATACAGACGAATCCAAAAGAATACATATCAGAGTTACAATAAAAAGTACTACACAAAAGCTATAACAAAAAGGAGCTAGCGAAGTAGTCCATGCGGAAGCAAAATAGGCTAAGTCCAAAAGTACCTAACCTGAAACATCTCGGTCTGACCCGAGCATAAATACACGGGTCAGTCTAGCTAAACAAATCAGTTAGATAAACTGAACAACAATAACCTGCAAGGTCATAAAGCATAACAAATACCTCTAAAAGAGATACAACAATCATCTAACAAAAGATGAATCATAACAGAACAAGCCTCATATCACCGGCAACACAATAAACAAAGGATATGAATATCCCGTAACAAGCCGAAAAGGCAAATATCAAATACCAATGAAGGTAATACAAGTTCCGCAAGGTAACCGTTATATATCGTGCGGCTCGAAAAGACCAACACCGAAGGGCGATACCTAGCGAATATACATATCAATGAAACCATAGAAAATTTGCACATGCCCAGTACTGTATAAACAAGGATCCATGAGCCCGAAGACTCCAAACCCAATATCACTCGAGCGGTGACGAATGACCAACTCCAAAAGCGATATAATAGGGCAACAAACCCGAAGGCACAAACCCAAAGGTACAAACCCGAAGGCAACATACCCGAAGGCAACATACCCGAAGGCAATAAACCTGAAGGAGACGGTCCGAAGACACTATCCCAAAGGCAACAAATTGTAGTGGTGAAGGTCAGGAGGCCCAGTACTGACACCACTAACTGGCAGAATGTGTCACAACTCTTGAAAAGGAACCCGAAAAGCGTTAATGTGAGTCCCATAACTACCTGTTCGCACTAAACGGTTTACTATCCGTTAGTCAGTTTCACACTCAAAACAGTACAAAGTTCATCTCATCTCATTGGTAAACCAGACCAAAGGGTCAAAATGTTCAAATGAATAGATTGGGAATTAACTGAGAAGATGAACGCACGTGTTCATTGCACGCATTTTATCTAATCATTTAATTCTCCTCCCACTTTGCTCGGAGTGTGAAATCATGTGTGTTTTAAATAGAATATTTAAATTGGAGAAACGAGCTTTTAATGCAATTTAGAAGGTTATTTTATAAATACCCGTGGATGAAGTCAAAAAGGAATCATCAAGGTCAAATATGCATAAACAACTAATTGGAATCAACATGAATCGATAAAAGTTGGAATCACAAACAAATAGGCATACTAGGCAAAATTGAAGCAGGTCAGTCGACTGGCTCTCTGAGAACAGTCGACTGAACCAGAAGCATGGAAATTCCATTTCCTGCAGTCAGTCAACTGATTGCATAAAATTGATGCTCCTAGCCTCTGCAACCAACCTTGGAACCCTCATTTGCTACAGCCAGTCGACTGACTGCAGAAGGTCAGTCGACTGATTGAGCCTTGAGGCTGTACTTCAGCCTATCAAATGAAGAAAAAACTCCTCCAAAATGCAATAGAACGAGCAATGACGCTAGGGATTTATGCCAATCGACAATCTAGCCCTATTTGCTCGTTAATACACCTCCAAAATCATGATCAAACATCAAAGTTATGATTTTCAAAGATTTGACTCTAAAACACCAAAAATTGGAATATTCACCAATTCAATCCAAGCCAAAAGCAATTGCACAAGAATAAGTGTAAGGAATTCATACCTAATAATCAAGGATAGTTTGGACATAGATGTGAGATAAAAATCTCACCTTTTAACTCACAAACAAAGATGAGAAGCTCAAACGCAAAGAAAAGACCAACCACTCTCCACTTCAACTCTACAGCTTCAATCTAAGATCAAAACAAGTATTTCCTAAGTTAGGTTTAGGAAACTTTCTGAAATTGAAGGAAGAAAGAGTTGGAGAAGATTAAGAGAGGGCTTACCAATAGCTTCTCTTGGATTATGGAGCAAGACTTTGGATTTTGCAAGAGGAAATAGAGCTTGGAATTTCTATTTCCTATTCTCTTCCCCCATTTTCAGTTGTGCTGGAGTTTATGAAATGAAATGAATGAGTGGAGAGGAGAGGGGGCTAAGTTGAGATATAGGATGAGTTGGTTGAACCCAAACCCAAAAGCCCACTTAGCAAATAGCAAAATTCGACTTACTCCAAACATATCGAAGCTTATACTCAAAAAGATCGCAAATGCCATTTCGAACTCAACGGAAGTGGTTTCGAGTCCTAATTCGGCTGTTAGAAAAAAGTAACATTTCGGACCTAAATCCGACTAACGACGCTATATTTAAATAAAACATTTAAATATATAATCGTTAAATATGCTGGTTGTTACAACAGCACAAATCAGGATAATTCATAACACAAAGCATCATATATCAGGGATATCATATAATTAAATCATCCAATCCAACATCCAGAAGTAATATCAATTTATTATCTGATTAATTCAAATCAGATTAGTCACAAATCTTGGTTAATTAATTTTAATTAATTACAAACCATTTAATTAATTATTCTTAATTTATTACAAAACTTAATTAACCCTTAATCAATAATCATACTTTAATCACCTTTTTTAATTAATTAAACTTTAGTTAATTTATCACATTAATTAATTACCCTTAATTAATTAAAATAAGTGATTATTCTTTATCACTTATCACTGTTAACCATAAATTAACTAGTAATTAATTTATCTTAATTAATTACCTTAATAAATTAGAAATTAATTCACCTTCAATTATTAATTTGTTAATTAGCCTTTAATTAAATCCTTTAATTAATTAATTATCTCCAAATTAATTACCTTAATTAACAAATCACATAAACTAATTATTAATTACTAATTATTTATTTAATTAATTATTACTTCCATTCATCAAATCCTTTCTAATTAATTATCTAACAAGTAATTAATCACTTTATTAATTACTCTTAATCCTTTCATTAATAAATTAGTCTTCAATTAATAAATAAATTTAAACCTTTAATTAATTATATTAATTAATTATTTAATTAATAACTAAAGTGATTAACCCTTAATCACTTCCACTTAATCACTTTCATAAAGTAATTATCTTTTACTTTGTTAAATAATTTCCTTTTACCTAATTACCTCCAGTAATTAATTACTTAATTACCTCACCAAGTAATTTAACCAAATTAATCATAAGTGACTATCTTTAATCGCTTACTAATTTAATTACTTAATCAATTATCTAACTAATCATTTAAATTTAATTAAATGATCCCTTAACTTCTTATATTTAAAATGATCCTTAATTAAAAAAATCTTTATCTAAATTTAAATTATTAATATTAACCAATAACTTTTTAATTATTAATAATAGTTGAATTATCTTAATTATTTTCACAAATTTATTTATCTTCAATTAATCAAAACTTTTAATTTCTTAAGATAAATCTTCATTATAATTTGATCTCTAAATCTTTATCATTTAACTTAAATTAAGTTAAATTACTTTAGAAATCAATTTTAATTTTAAACCATTTAAACATTCAAAATAAACTTTTAAATTTTTAATACTTCCTAAAGTTATTTAACAAAATTTAATACAAACCTTATTTTTGAAATCTACTTATTTTACTTTAAAAACTTTTATATTCCAAAATATAAAAACTTGTTTAAAACTTAACTTTGAAACAAAATAGTTTTATAAGTAAAAACTTGTTTAACTTTTGTTTTAAAACTTTAATTATCAACAAAATCATATTTTCTTTGTTTCAAAACTTTTTTTTAAAACATTTGCTGTACAATACTAAAACCTGCATTGTACTGGGTTTTACAAACCCGAGCCAAGCACAGGAAAACTTGAGCACGACTTCGGGTCTTCCACCAAATTCTTTAGGTTCAAACCTGAGTAACATTTTTTTTTCTTTCTGTTATATTTTAAACTTGTACTACAGTTTACTCTTCGCGAATGCTTCGAGACAAACTCGATCAATCTCGAATTCAACTTCGAGTCCAACCTCTTCGTACCAAACCAACATCATTTTCCCAGATACACGAAATCACGTGCACATGTACGCCATGACCACCGATCACCGACCATCGACGCTCCCTCCAGTATGTCGCCTAACCTCCCTCTATTCGATTTCGACCACCCAAAATCACCACATAGCCCAAAATCGAAAACGAGCAAATAAGAACCCCACCTGGAACCACTTGATCACCAACAAGCACCTCGTATCGCCAACCACAACCACTTGAGACCACTGCCTCATGATCACAACTTCGCCGACCATCCACTCGCCTTTTCCCCCATATGCGATCTGTCCTGATGTCCCAATGATGCCGATGTGACCTCGTAAACCCAAACAACCCAAACTGTACGTGGAACCCTAAATCATGGTCGTGCCATTGCATCGATCATCTAAAAATTTAGCAACCGTTTTTCCTTTGCTCCTCTACTCATGCACCACCTTCGGTAGCAAACCCGACCCATTTGATTTTATCGATCATCGGAAAAGCCTCCCAACGCCAAACCCATTCAACCCTCAAAAACTCTCAACACACAAGCTTAAAAATCCTGATTTCAATTTTAAAAAACATAGTTTTTAAATACAAATCAGTTAATATAAACAAAAACCAAAATTTAAACAACTAAATTTTCTAACTTGATTGAATCCCACTGTTCTTCTTTCCTTTTTTTAAGGCTACCTTTATATTCTTTCTAAAAAGTATTTTTAAAATGTATATCTTGCTGCTTCTAACAGATCTTGTTTACACATCAAGGTTTAAAGAAAAACAGGGAAAGAGGAATTGAAATTTGGATCTAAATCAAGCTTGGGAATTTTCTAACAGAGTCCAAGTGCTTGATTTTTTTTTTTGATTGTTACTGTTATTCATAAATTTTGAAATAAATATTCAACATAAACTCATGCAAATATTTTTTCCTACTTGAATCTCGATTGTACAAATATATTTAGTTTAGATCGCTGGATCTAACAAGAATCAGAGGGATGGGAAATTAATTTTGAATTGGTTTAGAGCCTACAGGTCTTAACAGAGATATACACATACTTACTTATAGGCATGCAACATCAACCTATACACATATGAACACATGTGTATACATTCCAAACAAGTTACCAAATCATTCATTTCATTCATCATCACTGAGCACAACCTAGATAAAAGATTTGGGTTTTAAAAGAGAGTTTCTCACCTTAAAAAATAGAGAACAAAGTGGAGAACTGGAATTTTGTTGTTTCCAGGTTTGCATCCCAGATTTTCTTTATTTTGGATTATCATCCCCTCAGCCTGAAAATGATAGAGTTAATTAAGTTTTTAATTGCTTCAAATACTAAAAAAATTTATTTTACTCATGAGTTTTCTTTAATTTACCTGAGAAATGATTAATTTTGGAAAAAAAACTGGAACTGCATTTGATCTGCATTGTCTTAAATTCCTGAAGCTTAAATCTGATGTTGATCTGATTTCGATCTGTTCTTTGCTTTTGAATTTTCTTTTCAGGTTTCCTTTTTTTCTTTCAGATTTTACTGTATTTTACTTCTTTAAATCTTTGTTTTGTATTCACTTTGTTGGAATGAAGAAAGGTTCAGCTGAAAGTAAAATTCTTCTTCTTCTTATTTTTTTTTAAATTATCAAAGAGGATTGACACTTGTCCTATTCATATTTTAATTAGCTTACACATAAGCTTATGTATTTACAAATGTCCCTAACATAGATTAAAATATTTACAAGTGTTCCTTTCTTATAATTTATTTTGGCTATGCAAGAATAAGTATGTAATATATATATATATATATATATATATATATGTAATGTATTTATTTTATATAAGTAAACTTTAGATTTTTGATAAATATTCAAAAGTGAATTCATGTTAACAATTATTTATAAATAATTTATGCTTTTGGTCCAATAAATATAACATATGTTTATATGCTTGAGAAATCTATTTTAATTTAACTCTTGATATAAAATTTTAAAACAAGCTTATCTTATGTTAAAATTTTAAAATTGAAGGAATATTAAAACAATTGAACTTTTAAATTTAAATCTTATCTAAAACTCAAATTTAAAATATGTATATCTATATTAAATAAGAAATTATCTTTGTTATTAAAATTTAAATCTCAAATATCATTTAAAAAAATATTAAGTCAAATTTAAATGTTCAAATTAAATTCTTATTTATAACAAATGATTTGAAAAGTTATTCATTACAAATAAATATTTATATGTTAGTTAATACAATTTTAAATACATTTATATTTTTAAACTTAAGATATTAACTTATTAACAAATACATATTTTAAAATTTTCATCTCAAACTTAAGTAATCATTCTTATTATATTTTTGTTTCAAATATAATTTCTTTAAGTCCAATTAAATTTCAATATATTAACATTTGAATTTCAAATTCACATTTTCAAATTGTAATCTATTTATAAAATATTCACTTTTGAATTCCAAATCATTAATCTTTATTTATTTTAAAGATAATTCTTTTTTCCTTATTAATGAATCAAGTTATCAATCTGTTGAATTTTTAAATTGATTCCTTTATTTACAATCTTTATATATATTTATTCAAATCTTCAAATAAATTCATAACTAAATTTGTAATTAAAATATTATTCAAAATATTTATTTTAGAATTTCCAATTAAAAATTCTATTGAAAAATCATATTTACATTCATTTACATTAATAAACAAACAAATATCTATTAATTCTTGGAAAATACCAGATTAATCCATAATCTAATTCCAAAAATTAAATTAAATTGTCAAATTTATTCTGGCTAAAATCCGAGAATGTTACCGTGTTGGTTTTATCTGATTTTCCTATTCATTCTTTATTTGACACTGGTCTCCTTTATTCGTTACAAGTGTATTAGTCGATAGTTTATCCTTTAAATCTGACATTGTGCATGAATCCATTTCGGTGTCGAATCCTGTCATAGGATTGACCCATTTATCACTGTTATGTCACAATTTAAAGTTGGTCATCCATGATGTGGAGTTCCCTTGTAATGCATATGTATTAAACCTTTTGGTTATGATTTAGTTTTGGGAATGGATTGGATTTTCGCTGTAGGTTAGTGTTAGATTATGACAGGAGGATGGTTTAATGAGAAAGGGAAAATGTGTTGATTTGATTCTATATTGTGAGCCTGGTATTTATATTATGGAGACATATTTGCATTAACTTAGCTTATCATAGGAAGAGCCATCGTGTATACCCATAGTGAAGGATTATCCTGCTGTATTTGAAAAAGTTTCCTGTCTCCCTCCCCGAAGAGAAATCAGATTTCGTATTGATCTTGAGAAAGACGTAAGGCCAGTTGTGATGCCTCTTAGGCATATGACTTCGAAAGAGAGAAGTGAGTTAGATAAGAAAGTTTTAAAACTGTTACATAAAGGATTTATTCGGAGGAGTGTCTCAATAGGGTGTGTCTGTCATTTTTCTATCAAGACAAAAGGTTCCCTATGATTATGCGTTGACTGTAGAGAAATAAATAAGCCGATGAAGAAAAACCACTATCCATTGCCTTGCATCGACAACCTCTTCAATTAGTTAACTGAGGCAAAGGTTTTCTCTAAGCTTGATTTAGCAACTAGATTTCACCAGTTGAGAGTGGTTGAAGGCAGTATCCTAAAGACTACTTTTTAACCACTTATTGGATTGTTTGAGTAGTAGTTATGATGTTTGGATTGATGAATGCTCTGGTATATTTTTTGGATTCAATGAGTAGATTATTCCAGAAGTAATTGAATAGGTTCATCGTCGTCTTCGTGGATGAAATTCTAGTTTATTATAGAAGTGAGGAAGAATAGGAAATTCATTTTAGGGAGGTGATGTATGTCTCAAGAAGGAACCGATTGAAGGCTAAATTCACCAAATGTCACTTCTGGAGAAACAAGTTCATTCTTTAGGCATGTAGTGTTAGTATAGGGATTGACACCCAGGGAAAGTAGTTGTAGTAAAAGATTAGGATACGCTGAAGAACGCTTTAGAGGTTTATAGCTTTTTGGGTTTGGTTGGACTTTTTGAAAGTTTATTAAGGATTTTACGAAGATATCCACACCTCTGTGCCATTTAACATAAAAAAATCAAATTTACACCTGGAGTCTAAGGTGTGAAACGACTTTTGTTAGATTGAAAGAGTTATTATGAGTGCTCTAGTTTTGTTCATTCCTAATGGTACCAAACCTTTCACGATGTATATTAATGCATGCAACATTACTCTTAGTGTCTTCCTTGTGTTAGAAGGGAAAGAAATAGCATATGAGAACCAGTAGTTGAAGACCACTAGAAGAATTATCCGAGGCACAATCCGAAGTTAGCTGCTATTGTATTTTCATTGAACTCGTGGAAGCATACCTATTGAGTGAGAGATTCGAGTTATTTAAGGATCATAAGTATCTCAAGTACCAATTTTCTCAAAAGGACGCGAATCTAAGACAATAGTGATGGATGGAGTTTTTATAGTCATATGATTTTAGAATTTCTTATATTCCAGGAAAGGAAATGTAGTTGCAGATGCTTTAAGTAGAAGACACATTGAGATGAATGGTATGTTGTTAAAGTGGAAAATTTTAGAGTTTATATCAGAGTTATACTTCCGACCCCAATTGGAGTATGCACCTAGATCACTAGCGATGATGGTGGTTAGACTTGCAATGATGGATCGTATTGGGTCAAGTTAAGAGCCATATGCATCATTGATTTGTATTATGGAGCAATTAGGGGGTGAACAATCGAGGCAATTATATCATTGCTTTAAAGATAAGAAAGGTTATTAGAGATAAAAGGCTATATATAGCATAGGTTAAGAGTTTCATAAAATGATTATTCATCAAGGAGGAGATAAGACGTATTGGGATGTGAAGAGGATATTCTATTGGCTAGGGATGATAGGTAGGTAAAGTGTGTGGCAAAGCATATGATGTGTCAAAGATTGAAGATGGAATAGAAGAAGCCAAGTAGGATATTACTTTGGGAATGTATATCTATGTATTTTATGGATGGATTATGCCTAAGTAGAAGAGGAGATGAGAACATATAGATTATAGTACATCGTCTCACTAAGAATGCATTTCTTATTCCTATTAAAAGTATGAGAGAAACGACAATATTAGTGATATAGTATATTAGAGAAGTGGTCTTCTTACATGGAGTTTTAGTTAGTATGGTAAGTGATAGGGGTTCACTTTTCACAAGTGAATTTTGAAGGATCTAAGGGAAGCGTTAAGGATGGAGTTGAATTTGAGCACAACATCTCACCCATACGCTGATAGACATACGAAGAAGGTAAACAGAGTGTAGGAGGACTTATTGAGCGCTTATATACTGGATTTTGAAGGATCATGGGAGAACCATCTACCTCTTGTGGATTTGCATATAATAAGAACCATTGGACGAGTATAGGCATGACACCATTTGAAGGATTGTATGGAAGGCCATATAAGTAAGTTGTCTTCATGTCGATAGGTGTCTACATATAAGACTATTTTGGGTCTAGAGATCGTTAGGGATATTGCTGAGAAGGTGGAACTCAAAAAGAAGAGCATGGAAGCCGCACATGACTGACATAAGTAATACGCTTATAAAAGAAGAAAATATTTGGAATTCGAAGTTAGAGATTTAGTTTTCTTTAGAATTTCACAGTCGAAGAGGGTAGTAAGGTTTGATAGTTCAAGGAAGTTAACACTAGATTTGTTGTCCCTTTTCTAGTATTAGAGAGGATATGGAGTTTGGCATATAGAGTGGAGCTTCCAAAGAAGATGGTAGGATCTATGATGTGTCCATGTGTCATAATTGAAGAAGTGTGCATGATCTGACAACTCTAATTGAACCTAGTCATTAGAAGGAGGTAAAACTGGATTATGAGTCGAGTTCATCCCATGGTCTAACCTATATCGAGGAACAAGTGGTGAAACAACTTAGAAATAAGGCAGTGAAGTTGGTTGGAGTACAACGGAGGAACGATCCGATGGAGAGCATATGGGAGCCTAAAGAGAAGATGAGGGCTACCACCCTCAACTCTTTTCCAGTACATTTCATTTTGGTTTGATTTTCTTAATCTAGACTAATCTAGGATTTGGATGCGTTGGACAAATTGATTGTTATATTATATGTATGATTGGATTTGCATTCATTTAGAAATATGTATATGCTTATACTTGGATGTTGTGCATCATGTCTGATAGCCATCTTATTGCATTCATATAGGGTGCATTAGCTGCATTTATGCATTATAACGATAGAAATTGTAACTTTATGGATGATATATACCTACACATTGTTCATATCATTTATATTGTTTTCACAAATTAGATGTTGTGTTTGTAATGTGCAATATATTACATTTTACATTCCTTGGGAATTTCAAAGATGATATTTTTTAACGGGGAGAATATAACTCCAAATCTTGGTAAATATCACAATTAAATATTAATGATATAAAAATGTGAAAATGGTTGAATTTAATGAACTATAAAATAAATTAAAAATAAAGAGGGACAAAATGGTCATTTCTCCAACTTTGGAATTTGACAACGGATCTAGCGCCATTGTGAATATCTTATTTTTTTTAGTCATGCGGTATTTTTGTTTGTCTTATTTTGAGTTCTTGTAAACGAAATATGGGAAAAATGTATCGGACCGAACGATCGTCAAAATGCAAGGTTTGAAATTTGAAATCAAGTGGATAGTTTTCCCTCCAACCATTTAAAAGAAACCACGTACGTTTGGTTTTAGAAACCACACGACCACTCCTTCTTCTTATTCCTAGGCCTGTCAACATATACTCTCGAACATAGATAGTGCCATATTTATATCTGCATTCGAAATCATTTTCAGAATTGGATAGCCGTATCCGCTAATATGGACAGATATCGGATAATTAACTTATCTGTTAATGATAAATCAAGAAACAAAAATGGAAAATTTTGTGTAACATACACTTTTCTCGATCTTATTGATTGTTAAAGTGTTAAATATGATGATAATAAATAATTTTGAGTAGTTAATATGCATTAAATGCGTATAATTTGAACTTCTAATTTAGCAAAACGATAAATGTCTTTTATTGTACTAAAATACAAATAATTTGAATAATAACCTTGCAATATTTTTGAATGTGGATGTTTTCGTATCTGCATTCCCATCCACTTTTCGAATATCGGATTTTTACCCGCTTCTCAAATACGAATGCAGACGGAATTTGGAATTTGGATTTTTCGAGTATCCATTGACAACCCAACTTCTTCCTCTTAACCTACCAAAAATCAAAATAGAATATCTCTCTCGAAAGTCAAATAAAATTCATAAAACCAAAAGCATTGCGAAGGAATTGAAGAGGGCTATAAATCAGCAACAGTTTGGATGCAAAAATCTAAAGCGTAAGGAGAATGGCCCAAAAATGGGAGTTTCGTCAAAAAACGTTGAAATTGGTGAGCAATTCATCCTTTTCTTACGTCCCTCTAGTTATGATGTGTTGGCTATAATAAAGTAGAAAAACATAACATCTAAACTGGGATTTAATTGGAATTTGGGAAGGATTTGGCTATAAGTAGTAAAACTAAAATAGGTTTACACTAGACTTTGAAATTTTGATGAAGTTACACCTAATTTGATGAAATAAACAATGAAACCGGACTTAGAAACATATTGCTAGGCACTAGGGATGTTCTTAGGCGACCAGAGATAGAGCAAAGGCATCTAAAAGGGGAAAACGATTAGAAAACAACTGATTTTCAGAACTTGGAAACTATCAGGGAATTGTGTACACAAGTGCATCAATCACCCCAATGTATACACCAGTGCGCTATAAATTCAGGCAGATCGAACTGAATGATAGAGCTAGGGGTATGCTCCAGGGTCAATTATGTTACATATATCAAACTCGATAAAAAAAAATGTTCGTAATAAAATGTAATTTATTTCTATTATATACTTGATATAATCTATTGTATTAAGTAATTAATTTAATTAAAAATATATTTAATAGAAAATCCATAAATGGTATGTTTAGTAATAGTAGTTACAATATGTGGTAATTATGAGTGATTTATCATAATAAAATAAATATACTATTTCAAATATTCTTAGTCAACATGTATCGAGACTGAATATAGATACATCTACCAAGACTGGAGTATGTAATGCTCTCCAAATGTTGGACGGTAGATTACTCATGGATGTTGGAGGTACCAAGAGGTTACGTACTGATAGTAATTATATAACTATGGAAAGACTCACTCAATAGTTTACTGTTGGTTAGTATAAAAAAGATCAAACAAAAAGTATCGATGCGATAATATTAGACAATTCTCTTGACACGAAAATACTGTCGAGGTGTAATGTGGAAAACACATGTTAGATTATAGCTAAATCGTGGTACAATATCCATCGATCTAATATAGTTGGGTCGAGTAGAAACATTGGAAAGTAAAACATTATTCAAGAGTGAATTTGTCTCCTCAATTACATGGGGTTAGTATCATGGTCAAGTGAAGTCAATTCAAAGTCAAGTCTCTGGCTAGAGCACTTTTGTTAATCATAATTGTTATTATTGAACTACGAACTTTATGTTTGGACTATAAAGTTTAATATGGAAGATATTTGAATTTTGACCATTAACAAATCCATAAGTCCTAGTGTGATATAGTTTGGATGAGGAGAATTCGTGTAAATCATTATTGCCACCGGGTAACGCTTAAATTTGTAAAATTGGATTTTACAAATTTATATAAGCGATAAATTGGCTATAATGTCACAATATCTTCCAAATGACGCGTATATGTTAATTTTTGATTTATTCAGTATTAATCGTTGATCGAATTTATACCTAAGAGTCACCAACCAAAACATTGAATACTCCTATTACACCTGATTTAATTAATTATAAATTGTTATAAAATAATTAAATAATAAATATTTATGAAATATTAATTACAAAATTTAATTTAATTTGCGCCGATCAGTATTAAAAAGTGTGTACATAATAGTTATAAATACAGTCATTGACATACGATATCGATATGCATTTAAATTGGATTTAATTCTATTATTTTGATGGGGATTAAAGTGGTTTTGAGCCCATATTGGACAAGGAGGCCGACCAAACCAAGAGAGCGAAGGTGGAATTTAGAATTCAAAAGGAGGAGATTTTGTAAGAGAAAATGATGGATCTGGATCACCTATTCACTCCTTGACTCTTGCTATTTATTTGCCTCCAAACCTCATTATTTGATTCTCTTTTTTTACTCATTCTAGACTAGTCATAGCCGACCTCTAGTACCCTCCCCTCCTCAAAAATTCAAGCTCCTAAACATAAAATTAAATCAAATTCATACACTGGTGGTAACTACATTTAAGACAATAGCACCTTTCGGGTTTTATAATCATTTCAAGGAGTTTTGATTCTACATTTCAAGTTGTACTATCTAGGCGTTAAGAAATGGTAAAAATTCTTATTTATAATCCTATATAAATTTATATAATGCTCATTATATCGTGTGTTTAGTTTGCAATTGAATATCACAAATTTGTACATATTAATGTTGTCTCCACCAGATGCATTATATATATGTATATATGTTTATTTAAAATTATATATATGTATGTATTTATGTATTATATAGTATGCTCATGGCCAGACAAAAAATTAACATTCGAATTTAATAATATTATTAAATTGAGTTTTAGTTTAAAGATTATGTTAATAAATATATATATATACATAAAGCATGTATTTTATTTTATTAATATTTATATATGTATATAAAGTTTTCAAAAAATTAATTTTTATATATATTTAATCCAAATATAATATATATATATATATACACTACTTAATTTAAAATTAAATTATAAAAATATCAAGATTATGCTTATAAATATTTTGACATAAAATGTATAAATTTAAATTATTTTTGGAAACTCAAAATTATTTATTATTTTATATGTATATTTCGATATAAAATAAATTTTGAAAACCATTTTTTTTGAAATAATTTAAAATCGAAACAAAATATAAAAAAACTATATAGTCGAAAGCATATTTGTGAATATATATATATATATATATAATTTTATTAAATATACTTATATGTATTTTACATACATATATATATCATTGCTTTTAACATATAAATATACGTGTATACGTAATTTTTCTTGTTTTGAATTATTTAAATATAAGTTATATAGTTAAAAAGTTAAATTTTGAATTATGTAGATATAAATTTGAAATATAAAATTAAAATATTATGTTTGATTTTGAACTTGCAAATCACTTATAAGAAACTTATAATTGTTTTGCAATGTAATTATATACAAATATTTATATGCAATTATTTAATAAATTTTTACATTTTACAAGCACTGTGTTATAATATACAAATTATATATGTGTGTGTTTATACATACGTATATATTGACAATACGCATGTCAATAAAGAAATCAATATGTATGTT
Organism: Allium cepa; assembly: GCA_030765085.1. NCBI lineage: Eukaryota > Viridiplantae > Streptophyta > Magnoliopsida > Asparagales > Amaryllidaceae > Allium > Allium cepa. Next base: position 380,651,368 of record CM060929.1, on the reverse strand, counting down.
CTGATGTAAATCTCAATATCTATATATGGGCATGTCAAACCATTTACACTAATTATGTTACACGTGTACTATACATATGTGTATATGATACAATATTATATAACATAATATAAATATAACATTAATATAAAACTTGTATTATAAATAAAATAAAATATTGATTTTATTTGAAGATAATTTAGATCAGATTTAAGTAAATTTAGACTTTATAAGTCCAATAAGATCCAAAATGAACTTTTTGACATTTTCCCAGTTACCCCTCTACGTGCACCTGGACCCATAAGGCTTTATATAAATAATAATTGACTGATTAAAGTCTTGTTCTCTTATGTTTTATAAGATGATTGGAGGCTATTGACGAGGGAAATGATGGTGATACGAATTGAGTGAATGGTCATGATAATTGATTGCTATTTGAAATGAATATGTATGTTATTGCGATGCAAAGATGTTATACGATGGTGAACGTGAATCATGAACGAGTCTATGGTGTAGGTAGATGTACGAAGTGCGGGTATGGATAGAGACACAAATGTGGATATGGATATAGATACAAATATAGGTATAGATATAGATACCAATGCAAATGCGAACCTGTGACATAAGAGGTGATCTAGACATTACATTGCTCCCTTGTATTGCTATGACAGGCCAAGCAGGGAAGGTAGGTGTTAAGAGACTTTGCATGCTATAGGCAAACCAAACCATGAGTCTAATTAGCATGAGGATAGCATGCTTTCCTGTAGGCTTCGGGTGGTCTAGGGAAGTGAATCCTGTACTTATGGATCACTCACCAAACTTATGCCTGACCCTCTCCTATTTTTCCTCCTTATGTGTGTGTGTGTATCTTGGTAGATGGAGTTTGCAAATGAGATGGCATCAAAGATATATATATATATATATATATATATATATTATGTTGAGGTATAAAAGTGTTGTAACCCGAATTTAACTATTGGTATGATTTTTATTGTATTTTTCAAACAAATGTATTTACATTGTAGACATGTTATAGTGGTGTGACTATGGTTATTCTTGATATATTATATTTCATTCCATCCACTGTGACACCCTAAAAGTAGATAATTATTAGATAATGTTTGTTAGAACTGCATTTGATTTCTGGTATCTATTAGTAGTTGTATATATTTTATCTCACCCTAATGACTCATCCTTTCAATTCTCGGGTATTGACGTCGGTTCAGGCATTAAATCTGAGGCAGAAAAGGTGGGTTGTTACAAACTATCCAAGGAATTGTTATACGATTTGAATAGCTCATTATAGAACAAATTCCTAAAGAAGTAAATTTTTTGTAGATTCTCTAGCAAAGCTGTGCAAGTGCCAAAGTTGCACAAGAAATGAAAGTAGTACCGATGGGACACCAAGCCGGACCTAGTCTTTAAAAGGAAAACCAAATTTTAGTTCAAACATGAGTCGAAAGTGCAAGAGATAAAACTACGACAAACCAAGTCGAATAATATAGCCCTAGGATAACCAAACCGCACCATCGATGAAATAAGACAATTTAGAGTCCTAGATGACCCCCATCAAGTAGTTCTTATAAGAAGGAGCTTTTTTGTAGAAAAGAATGTAGAAAGGAATCAGGTGTCAGTCTCCTACTTTACATTCTTCGATGGAATACTATACAAAAGGTTATGGTCAACCCCTACCTTAGATGTGTCACCAAAGAAGAAGGAGTCAGAGTCATAAAGGAGGTTTATGAGGGGTACTAGGGAGATCACTCTAAAGGAGTGACATTGGCGAAGAATATATTATGATAGGGCTATTAATGGCCAACTGCTCTACATTTTGCATAAGAATTCGTCCAAAGGTGTGACCAATGCTATCACCAATATACCAAGATTGTCATCACATGAACTCACCTCCATGATCGGAAAACAATGAACACTAAGTAAAGTAAAGATACAATAAAAAGGCATGACTTTAAATAAAAAAATAGAGTGTGGAATTTTATCCATCTTTAATTAAAATCATAATATACATTATGGAAATCACTTCTGCCCACGGATAAGCCTATCTTTAAACCACATTAGGCGAGGATAGTCTAAGGAATGTGATCCATCCCCTAAGTGGCGCACTATATATGCATTAAGATCACTTACTGCTTCTTTTTCTTAACCATTTTTGCAATTCAGCTAAGAAAGCTTAGGATTCCTCTTTCAACTACGCAAATGCTTTATCCAATTCCTTCTCCCTTCTACGAATAATTACGGTATTTACTGTTAGGAAACACGTTTGTTTAGTCATAGGACGTATTGTCACACGATTTAATACATAACAAGATGTCGCAATAGCTTCACCCCAAAAGTGTTTTGGTAAACCACTACTATTTAGTAATGTTCGTGCCCATTCTTGTAATGTACGATTTTTTCTTTCTACGGCACCATTTTGTTGCGGTGTGCGAGGAAAAGAAAAATTGTGAGTTATTCCTTTTTTATTACAAAAATTTGTAAAAAGATCATTTTCGAATTCTCCTCCATGATCACTTCGGATATTTTTAATTTTTAAGTTCATTTGTGTTTTAATTCTTTTAGCAAAAATTTTAAACATTCCAAAAGTATCACTTTTATGTTTTAAAAACAAAGTCCATGTATATCTTGAAAAATCATCAACTATTGCAAAGACATATTTGCTGTGATTTATAGACCAAATTTGTATAGGCCTAAATAAATCTAAGTGTAACAGTTCTAATGGTTGTTTTGTAGAAATATTATTTTTAGATTTAAACGAGCTTTTCTTTAGTTTTCCAATTTGACAATCATCACATAAATTTTCTACTTTGAAATTTATTCTAGGTAATCCCCTTACTAGTTCATATTTTGCTAACTTATTAATACTTTTAAAGTTGATATAACAAAATCGTTTATGCCATAACCATGGATCATCATGTTTGGCGGTTAAGCATAAGTTTGAATTTTTATTTATATTCATGTTTAATACATAAATATTTTTGTTTCTAAATCCTTCAAAAATGAGTTGTTTGTTATTATCTAAAATATTACATTTATATTTTTCAAAATTTATTTGAAAACCTTTATCGCATAATTGACTAATGCTTAGTAAGTTGTGTTTTAGATTTTCTTACTAATAAAACATTTGTAATAATAGGAGAATTTGATATACCAGAGTTGATGACTTCTCCAATGCCCACGACGTATCCTTTTGAATTGTCTCCAAATGTTACCGTTCCACCATCAATGTATGATATATTTGATAATATCTTTGAATTTCCGGTCATATGTATAGAGCAGCCACTATCTAGTATCCATTTCTCTTTATTTTTTATTTTGGGTACCTGCAAAATAAAAGATGTTTCAATTGGTACCCATATATTATTAGGGTCCTATTTGTTAGGAGAAGGTAGCCATACCCAAGATGGTTTGGTACCTTTATAAATATAATTTTTATTATAGACCACATTCTCTATATAATTATTGATTTCTGCACTTCTAAGGTTTTCAGAAAATAATAACCACAGGTTAGGTTATTTATTTCTGCACCTTTAATTTTTTTTTAATTTGTCTATATTTACATACTTTCCAAATTATAAATATAGCCAAATATAAAAATTTTATTTAACTAATTAATTTCTTTTAATATATATAACAATGTCTTCACCAAATTCTTATATATCCATCTCCGTATCAACACCCTCGATGGATAGCGCGGTTGACACACCACAACAACTCCCAACGCCTACCCCAAAGGAAGAACCAACTCATAGGTGGTCTTCGTATCACACAGGTTTTACACCAGATGATAAGAAAGCTAAAAAATCTTTGTTTATGTCTCCTAACACAAAGGAGAAAATCAATGAAATCCATCATTACCAAAAACAACAGATGGATCTTCAATGGGAACTTTATTTCGAACAAAAAGTTATGGCACGGAGGTTAAACTTTCTCGAGCAAGTTGCAATGAAGTTTTGTTCGTCGCGCAAGAAAGATGTTCATGAACCACTTCCAAAACCTTGTAGTTCATTGGATCCGTCTTCTTCGTATCGTACTCCTTCAGACCCTTCAACTAGACGATATTCTGGCTCTCCACGATCACACGAACGTGAAAAAATATGGTCTCCACTTCGACCATGAAATGATGATGAATCAAGAAATCCTAAAACTCCGTCTCCATCTAAATAAATTATTTATATTAATTGGTCTATGTATCTATAAGTATACGTGTTTTTATAAGGAAATTTATTATTTACGTTCAATAAATAAAATTTCTATCATTTCTTTGACAATCTACAAACTTCAGACGTCTGCCAACAGCTACCAGACGTCTGAAATATGCCTCTGCCCTCTCAAAAATAAAATTATGGCCATTTCAGACGTCTGGAATGATAACCAGACGTCTGTATAAGTTCTCTGTTTCAATCTCAAACCAAAACAGACGTCTGCTTTAAATTCCAGACGTTTGAAATTTTTCTCTGCATCAAAATATTACGTAAACTAACAACCAGACGTCTTAATCAAGATCTCAGACGTCTGTTTTTACCTACTGGACAAAAATTAGGGCAAACCAGACGTCTTATTCCTTTTTCAGACGTCTGATTCCCACTCTACCATATAAAACCGATCATATAACGGCATTTTTTTTTTCTACTTCAAAAACAGTTTTTTTTCCTTCTTTCCACGATCCTCTCAAATAGAATTTTTTCCTCCAAATCCTACAGCATTTTTTAACAACAATGCCGCCTCGTACTAAAAATCCTACTAAAAAGAGAAAGCAAGATCAACCAACGACATCTTCACATCCGCAAGTTTGTTCGGATGATCAAATCGAACGTTGGATGAATAGAGCTCCTCATTCTCTAAAAAGGTACGAAGAGATTCAAAAAAAGAAACTTCACACGGGTCCCTTCTACAATTTATTAAAATTTCCTATGTATGACCTAGACGAATTATGTGAAACAGCCGGTTTAGAAACCCTGATTTCTTTTCAAACAAACGGTATTCAAATTGACCAATTAGCCATCTTCCTATTCTACTCAAATTTAGATAGCACCGCAGTTTGGAATACCGAGAATGAAGAAAATTGGCTTTGGTCTAGTGTATATGGAAACACAATTCGATTAACCCCTGGCTTAATAGGTCGAACACTTGGTTGCTCTGACACCGGGGAAGACCTGTATAACATTCCCGATACGAGATTTAAGCCTAGGGATAGTGTTACACATCAAATTTGGGAAGATAATATGCCAAAATTTGCTTTCAAGTATTTATGCCCGAAGGCTCGACTACTAACAAGGATGATAATAAACACCATTATTCCACGATTAGGTAGTCACGAGCAAATCACAGAAATGGAGCATAAAGCATTGTATGCTATATTTAGTCGGACAAGAGTGAATTGGGCAAAATTTATTTTCGATGAGCTTAAGCAATTTTGGAATCGCTCTCGACCTTCCATTATTTACCCGACTTATATTATGCGGCTTCTTCGGGCTAATAACATTCAATCGTATTTATCAACATTCGAAGAAATTTCACCCAAAAATTCTTCAACAAAATTTTTCTCCTTGATGCACTTGCCCGAAATTCCCTCGGAATTCATGACATTTGAGGATTGGACGCGCAATCGACAATCTCGACGTATTGAGCCTCCTCCTCAACCACCCATGATTCCTTCTCAAGTAGAAGAACAAAAAGAAGCAACTCCTCCTCCTCCTCAACCTTTTGATTACCCGGGACAAGAGGATATTATGGAGACTCGACTAGAAACAGAACCAAATGAAAGTATTCGAGATCTCACTCTTCGAAATCAACACATATTGTCCCAAAATCAAAGACGCTTGGCTAAGCGAATTGACAACCTTGAAGTATCATTTGCTACTCGCCTAGCCACAGTTGAAGATTCCCTTTCAACTACTTTGTCAGTGCTGAAAGAAGTATTACAACGGGTCCATGGTCTAACTGCACCCTCTGAGGATTGGCCAACTCCCGTTCCTTCCCCTCCTACAAAGCACTCTAAATTATTTGAGGATGAACCTCCAAAGGAAGCTATGATATCTCCTTCAAAAACTAGTACTTCTACAAAAGGAGATCAAAACGAGGATGATACAAATCAAGCTTCGCCAAAGGAAGGTGATCCAAAACTAGCTTCACCAAAACAAGATGACCCAAATCAATCCTCTCCAAAATAAATTTAAGTTTACTTTTGTAGCTTTTGTGTACTTCTGTAATAGAACAATGCATGTAAACTTTTTCTTATTAATGAATATTTTTCTGACATATTGACTTAATTGTTATAAATTCTTTTTGATAATGTCAAAGGGGGAGAAATATTAATATTCTCATAAAACAATATGAATAAGCATATATTCAGGGGGAGATTTCAAATCTATATATAAGTACATTAAATAAGTTGTCATCATCAAAAAGGGGGAGATTGTTAGGAAATCTATTCTACGGTTTCGATGATAACAACTATACAATGGAAATCGTATGTATGTGTATATCTATATTTACAGGTAGTTGATGAAGTAGCATCACAAAAGAGATAGAAACAAGAATCAAAAGGCAAACAAATCAATAGAAGTTGAAATGGAAATGCACAGACACAAAGAAAGCAAGAATACACACTTTCAGACGTCTGGGTGCACTTACCAGACGTCTGGATTATTCCTCTGTATTGCAAATCAGTATAAAACAGACGTCTGATAAAAATACCAGACGTCTGATGATATTCTCTGGTTCTATATTTCAGAAGGAATCAGACGTCTGGTATTACAATCAAACGTCTGAAAAACAACCATACACAAAATATATATGAAGGGCAGATGTTTGAAACATGCTCTCAGACGTCTGATTTTGAATTCGACAGAGCATTTTCAAACTCCAACTGTCACACTCGAAGGGACATGTCTGCTTCTTCTTACCGCAACTCTTCATCATCATCAGAAGCGACTTTGGGGAGATTACAAAGGATACAACTATACAAGATAACCCTTCATCAGTATAAATAGCATCAGCAATGCAAAGAAAATTAGTAATATACTTACTTATGCTATTGTTTTCTATACTCTGACTTACATCAGTTCTCAAAGCAATCAACTACTTACACTTCCATATATTGTGAATTACGCATTCAACACTTTCTAGATAAATATATTGGAAGCACTTGTATTCAACAGTCAACATCAGTGTTATAAGAACACATCTTTGACAAAGAAACTCTGCTATTGTAAACCTGTTCCTCCGGGTCAAGTGAGGGTTAGTTAGTGAAAGGAAATTCCGAAGAGGAGCTTGGGTACTGGACGTAGGACGGGAGGTCCGAACCAGTATAAAATCCTGGTGTGATTAGTTTAATTTACTTTACTACTATTATCTATCTATTTTCAGTGTTGATTACTTATACTTGCACATATATATCATACGATCCACTCATATAGACTTTCATTTACTGCAATTTTCACAGTTGTATATGCTTTGGAGCGATTGATACTTTTCCTTATATATTCGACGGAAGTGTTTCTTTATAAGGCAACAAATATAAATGCTTGTCAAAGTTTTAATCTCTTACCTAAAAGGAAAACATATATACAATTGCTTAGGGATCTTACCATATGTTTACTATAAAAGCATAAGGAACAAAATGTAACGGCAGAAGACTAAAAATAACATGCAATTTAAAAAGATCTCTTGCTAAAGTGCGCTTTTATTTGCAAATTAAGAGTTATGATCACTCCTTCTTAAGGGAATCAGCGAAAACGTTGCATGTTCTAGATTAAGTACAAAATTCAAATGAAAAACCCTAAGAGGTAATTCAAAATAAATAACAATTCTAAATGTTTACATCTCCGTTGATGGATGGCTCTTACAAAATGTCCTTGGACTGCAAAACTTCTTAGGTCGAATCTTTCCTTTGCAGAGTCATCTGATACCTCTTTGACATACATGGAGGCCAAGGGAAAAATTGTTATCCCACCATGCTCTTCAACTTATGTTGTTCTACAATGGTCCTACGCAGTTTTGATAAGCCCTCATAGAAATCTAAACTAGCCTTATTCCCCTCTTTTTCAAGAAGCTCTGTAAAAGCTGCCTTTTCGTTTAAGCATAAATCTAGTTAAATAAATAAAGAAGGTTACAAGCTCAAGGTCTTTACAAACCTTGATCAACTCTCTTTTTAGCTTCATAGTATCCCACGCCAAGTTCCTCTCGGCTCAATCAGCCCTATCCTTTGCCACCTTAATCTTAAGATTAGCTTCCTCTAGGTCAGCCTTATAGGTCGCCTCTCTTTTGATCCCTATGTCAAGGTCAAAGTGAGCTTTGGTTAGGTCTAGTCCCACCTTTGAGACCTCATCCTTAGTCTCAGTAAACGTAGTCTTGGATGCCTCAACACGCTGGTGGAGCTCTAAGACCAAAGCACCCTTGGAATGGAAAATAAATGTAAATCAAATGTACTACGTATAAAGGAAAATCAAGATAACAACACTAACCAGACCAATTTAGAACCAAGTCGACTGTTAGATAATTACAGGTTGACCAAATGTGAAATTTCTATTGTTGAAAACTAGAAGGCATGGTAATGGGTGAAGAGGAGAAAGGCAGGGAGGAAAGAGAGACAAGGTTGTCAACAAGAAGGCGCCCCATTTGTTCTACTCGCTCTGAAGCAATACTCTCCTCTTGGAGGGAAAAGAAGCATGAAGGAGGAGGTCGAATATTGTGAGAGAATGTGCAGAAGGACAGTTGAAGCATGAAGGACAGTTGAAGCATGAACATTTGCATCATAATGATTTTTCTTCTTAAGCTTCTCTATTGAAGAGAGACATGTGGTCGAAATCGAAAAATGTAGTAGAAATTAGAGGGGTTTGAGATGTAGCGAAAATGAGGTATAGTCGATTCTTTCCACATGTATGTATGTGTGTGTGTTAATACCCAATGTATTGATCTTGATGGAAACAACCATATAAATATTGTTACTAATGTTTTCTCGAGTTATGTAGTATATTATGCAGGATATCCAGAATATTTACTGGTTTACATAAACGATGATTGAATAAAAGCTTGTAGAACTAATAAGTATAAATCAAGAGTTGATCAAGGTATATTTTAAGATCCATGAGTTTTGAAGAATTTAAGAGTAACAACATAAAGAGCTCAAGACATTTGTGATTGTATTTTATCGAGATTTAGATTAAATGTTAAAGACCTGAGAAATATCATATCTTTGATTATCTTTATTTCTAAAATTATTTTCCACTCAAAATATCCTTTTAAAAAATTATTTAATTTAATTATAAAATAAATTTTAATAGAGTTTTCTTAAAGAAATATATTTTAAAATCATATTCAAAGTGTTTTGGAAAAAATATAAACTAATTTGTATACGTCGACATATCAAAAATATGTAAGTCGACAAATAGACCATTGAGGTATTTTTCAAGTTTTCAAAGGAAGCAATGTTTGACACCATCCTTCCACGAATGGATGCAACTCTTCAACTTCCATTTAAAGGCCTCTGGTTTTGAATTTTTAACAATAATTCTAACTATATTCTTTATTTCTCTCATTCTCTTTAACATTTTAACAAAGTGCCATTGATTTCTATATAAATTAACTTTCTATACATTCATAAAAGAGATGAAAAAAGATTTACTTTTGTTCTACGTTATTAACTCTCTGATCTCTACTCGATTCTACTCAAAAGCAAAGATATTCAACTACTGAAGGTCTTTGGATATTATATCAACAAGCTACTTGGATTTATGATCGAATATTTGATTTCTTGTAGTCCAACACTACTACTTGAACAAGGGTGATCTTGAGAATCTGTATGAAAGTTAAGGAGAGATTGAAAAAGGGAGTTGCCCTGCCTCTCGAATCAAAGACATAATAGGTGTTCTGGTTACTGAGTCAAATTCCAGAGGCTATGTTGGTTATCCGGGTCAAATTACAGTTGCCGCCGAAGTCAAAGTCAGGAGGCATAAAGGGTATTCTTGCATCCTGATTTAAAGTCAAGACATGATTAGTGATCTTCGGCACGGGGTACAGGACTGGGTGGAGGATTGGAAATCCAAACTAGTGTAAATTTTTTAATGTCTTCTTTACCTTTGCATTTACGGCATTTACTTACTATTATTTGATTGTTCTATGATTATATTATTACATGTACATGAATTTTCAACGATAAAGTTTGAAATTTGCAAGTATATTGACAAAAAGTTTAAACACACTATTCAACCCCCTTTAGTGCAAAATAGCCTTATGATCCATTATGTTGCAGTATAGATTAGGTTATCACACCTATCATCGCCACATCCATAATATATATATATATATATATATATATATATAAGTAATGCCATCTGATGCAAAAGTGTTTAAAACATAAAAGAAAATAGAACACAAAAAATGATGATATTAGCGTAGAAAGTTACGCTTATACGGTCGGAATTCTATAAAGATAACAAAATCCTTGCAGATACCATGAACAAGCCTAAGTCCATTCGCTCTACAAATGACAAATAGCTCCCTTCCCATGCTAGTAAACTTAGGGAGACCGACTAAACATAGAAGAAGACGCAAGCCAATGCAGGAAAGAGAAGTAAAGGAGAGGAATAATTAGGGGAAATGGCAATACCAGGTTCTTGGAATGATGTAACAAAGCCCGTCTTTATTGGAAATGACGAAAAACTAATCTGCCCACCTTTGGGTTCTACCAGAATAAGTTGAAAAAAGAGATTTCGTAGCTTGCAAAAAGTGAAATCCTTCGTAGCCTGAGGAAAGACTCTTATAAATGAAATATAGGAAGATTCACCCTCGACAAGTGGGCAAGGACAAATATTCAGCATATAATATTTAAGTGCATGGTAATATAAAATATGATATGGGGGACAATTGGATGGGGGACAATCCCACAGTATCTATCCACTTCTTAATGAGGCAGTGAAGGGGAAGTAGAGACCATGTCTAAAATGCTCCGAAGTTAGAGAAATAAACCCCTCTAGGGGTAGATATATGCGACCAAAAGGGATGGGATCCTGAATTCATAATTCCTAATTCCAAACTGATTTAGGATGCCATCAGCTTCACTTTCTTTGCAAATAGCCAAGCCCGAGTCAATTAAAGAGGTAGAACACCGACATGGTATGCAGGGTAGGTTACTCGAAGCTATGAACAATAAAATAATAGGCAAACAAAAAAATAATTTTAAAATTGATAAAGAGAAGATAAATCACGGCACTTCTAAAAAAAGATCTAACATGGGTTCCATAAGTAGATCAATTTAATTCAAATATATTTATTATAACACCTCGAAAATTTAACCGAAAATTTAATATAAGAATTAAATGAAAATATAATAAGGGAAAAATGGAATTTGTCACAAACATATGAATTTAGCTATGACCCTTACACTCTTGCATTCTTAACAATTTTCTGGAAAATTTTGTATACATTGTTTTAAGATCGGAGTTAGTATTGAAAGGTTATTAACATTTGAAAATTCATAGTTCGAAATAAATAAATAAATAAAAAAGTAAATAAATATTTTTATTTAAGTAAATCCACCGATCGACAACCGAGATTGAACTGGTCAACCCTTAGTTGACCACTCCAATCAAAGCAGTCGATGTTATAAAGGTAGGTTTTTGAGCTGTCAAACGACCTAGATTTGACAATATTGAATCTAACGGTTGATATTGATTTCTACCCTTATAAATATGATCCTATGCCAACTGTCAGAACCCTAATTTACTTACTACATGTCCAAACTTTATCTTTCTGAAATTCGAATCTCTTTCACCTCAAATTAAATTTCTTCAACCCAAATTTAAAAAATTAAAAAATTAAAGAAATTGGACAAGAGATTAAATCAAAGCAAATCAAGAGGAGATCTAGAATAAGCAGAGGCGATTCTAAGCATATTATGGAGGGGATAGATTTTCAGGTGAGTGGATTTATAGTTCAATTATGGATTTACGTATAATTGATTTTGTTATAACCAAATTCATCTAGAAATTATTTTAATTTAAATTAGAAATATTATTTATTTAGATTGGGAATTTAGCAGCAATTATAACCTATATGAATATGATTCCTTTCTTTTAATCGAGATTTGATTAATGTAAATCTATTAGATAAGAATTGACTCAAGTTGAATATACCCTTTTTTGGTCAAATTAAATAACGAGTGATAACCCTATTGATGTCAAACCTAGGTTAAATTGATTTCTGCAATTGAATATGTTGTGTATGAAGTTTGGACGATTATAAATTGTAAATCTATGAACTTGGGTTCACTATAATTAGATTTATTTTATACCAAATTGTAACCAAGTTTACTGGAATCGATTTGGGAATCTTAATGGTTAACAAACAAATGATAATAATATTTATTTAGACTGGAAATTGAACAATAATTCCAATTAGATTTACAGCAAGCGATCTACCATTCCAATGTTCAGCGATCAGCGATCGATCAATTACCGAATTTTAGACCTTGACCTAAGGCCCAAAAATATATTGTATATGTACTATAGGTACACACACACACACACACACACACACATATATATATATATGAATGTTAGAAATAGTAGGAAAATTAGTTCCTTATGTTGATGATGATGTTATGGGACTACATAAATGATATATATTCAATAGGGTCAATTTTTCGACTTGGGCGATTCTATCGCAAATTTCACTCGTAGTAGGTTCAATAGTGGATGCGAAATTCTGATGATGATGCCTGGGGAATTGTATTGCCTGGTACTAACGAGAGTTCCTTGGTATTCTTGGATGCATCATGATACTATGTTGTTGATGGATCCTGATGTGGTGCGATAAGAGACGTTACACTACCATTGAATAGTTGACACAAATGCGGTAGACCTTGACTTTTTGGCACAAGTCATCATTGCGGGCTCCACTTCAATGCATAAATATAATACATGTAGTTATAATTTTATGAAACATATTCTTGAGGTCGAAATTATAGGTATCCTATGTGAGATAGCTCCAGCAACTATTATTATGATCCATAGTTGTTTTAGAGTTTGATTAGCTGTTCGACCTTGAGAGTAAACTTTCATAAGATGTTAGGTGTAGGAGTACATGGAATTATAATTCCTCAAGTTAAGGAAAGTAAACTTAATAGGTAGTCCCCGAAACTAAGAGATCACAAAGATTATAAATGAAGTCAACTGCATGTGATCACCATATATTAATGATGCAACCCACTCACTGGACTTTTGTCTAACCTACTCCTTCCATTTTTCCCTACCCCAGAATGAGAGGACATCGGTTAATTTAGCATAATACATGGAGAATGGAGCTAAGCATTAGAGTTCCACTATTCTTCATTGTGACTCATCTACCTACTTATTGTATTAAATGTCTATAAAACTTATATCAAACTTTGCAAACAATGTATAAGAATTAAGTATTTTGGAGATTGTTCTTTTAAATGTCTACTTTTAGTATTTATATTTTTATTTCCTTCCACCATGAAATCAGAGAATGTAGAATGTATTAGATCTTATCTGTATATTCTTAGTCTCGGTAATGTTTAAAAACTCAATAGCTTATGCTACTTAGCACCAAAGTGAATACGAAAATCACTTATGCTTTGGATTGGTGTGTCGAGAGGTGCAGGTTGTCGCATTTGGTATTAAAGCCTAGGTGTAGTATACCTAGGAGTTAGGTACGTATCGAGAGAATGTACTTTAATATTTTGAAAAAGAAAGAAAATGTTTTTAAAAAGTTTTCCAAAACCGGTTTCCTAAGAAGCCTATATATGCATAGATAAAAGCTTTTCAAAGGTTTTACATATATAAAAGTATAACAAGAAAGAATGCAGTCACTTATTCTTGCCTGTACTATCTATTAGAATGTTAAAAATAGTTCTAGTCATGGATTGTGAGAATGAGTAATTTCGATAAGGATGGCTCAGGTGAGGCAGCTAAGATTCCAGCAGGAATATCTCGATATGGTTCCATTAGTATCTGTAAGCGAGGAGACAAGATGAGCCAAATCCGACCGAGGGAGCATATTTGTAAATTTTCTAATATGTATATATAATATCGTGTATATTTATTTTGATGACAACAACCATATAAATATAGATACTTGTGATTTTCCAAGTTGTATAGAATATTTTGCAGGATATTATACAAGCTTATACAAGTACAAGATAATTGAGTTTGACGATTGATTGATAAAAAGATTAGAGATGAAGATTCAGAGATGATTAAGATATTTGAAGATTCATTAGTTTAGATACAAAGACATAAGGAGTTCACGATTATATTTTGTACTTAAAAGGAAATAGATATATTTGTTAAAGTCCATGAATAACAACTTTGTTCTCTTTGAATACTCTCTAATCAAAATTATTTATTTTACTTTCTAAATATTTATTTTATTTTCAAAATATATTTTTACAAATATTTTATAAGATTTTTATATATTAAAGTAATTAGAAATTATGCTTAAATGATTTTACAAAAGTTTAGAATTTTGCAAAACATTTAAAGTGTTTCTATTTGTCAGAACATTAAAAAGTATATCAACATAGGCGATATGGGTATGTTGAAATATGTACCAATAAAGAGGTATCTAGTGAATTTTGAATATTTGTGATTTTGGTTACATCTTTTCAAGAAAAGACATGTCCCTTCAAACATTATATAAAGGAGGTTAGAAAACTAATTTTATTAACTACTCTCACTATTTTCTTCTTATTTCAAATTCTTATTATATATTTCAAATTCACTTTCTATAATCTTCAAATTTACTCAAATTCAAACCCTACTTTACTACATTCAACCCCTATAATCTACTCACTAATTTGAAAGTATTCTCCCGTCAATTCAAAGATAAAGTGATATCGAAGAGCTATAGGATATTTTATACCCAAATACAACTGTTTGTACTTGGAATCAATAACTCTCTATAATTATTTGTTTAGGTGTGCTTGTTGCTTGTTTAAATCAAGTGGATATGCTTATTGCCTGTTAAAATCAAGTGGGTGTGCTTGTTGCTCGGACAAATCAAGTGGGTATTCTTGTTGCCTGATTAAATCAAAAGTGTCTACCTGAACTCGAAAATCAAAAAGGTGTATCTCATGCCTCGAAATCAAGACTATATTCTGGTTTGCTTACTACCTGTTTGAAGTAAATATTGGAAAGGAAATCTGTACATACACTGTGCAGAACTAGACGTAGGATCGATTAATCCAAACCAGTATAAAACTCCTAGTGTCTTCTCTCTTACCTTTACTTTACTTTTGCTGCATTTAAACATATCTGTAATTGCCTATCTGTGATGATTATCTATGTTTGAATTGAAACTTTAGAATAATTCAAAAAAGTTCCATATAAGTTAATAAACACTATTCGACCCTCGCTCTAGTGCTAAAGTAGCCTTAAGATCCATTCACATTTGTAGCGCACTATTTCGCACATTTGGTACCAAAGTGTTAGGTTTTCAAAAAAAAATTCGTTATTTGATTTTTGAAAATTATAAATAGCCAATAACACTAGTAGTACACATTTTAACTTTTTTGCACAAGGCAATCAAATACTAGACTGCACTATTTAATGGTAGTAATTATACTTACTGGCCATGTAGGGTAAAAATGTGTTTACAATCCAATAGTTTAGATATTTGAAATATTACACAGTGTGAATACATTGAACCCTAAACTGAATACTCAACATGGACACCAGATCAAAAGATATAAGCACTTAATAATTCAAAGCTAAGGAATATTTTATTTCATTCCTTAGATAAAAATGAGTTTAACCGATTTTCTATTTGTAAGACTGCTTATGAAATTTGGTGAACATTGCAAGCCACACAAGATGGTACTAGAAAAGTAAAATAAACTAAGATTTTTTTGCTAACCAACCAGTTTTAACTTTCTAAAATAAAACCAAGTGAGTCTATTTCTGACACGTATTATAGATTTCAGGATATAGTTCATTCATTAGGAAAATTTTTACTAGAAGAGGGTCAAGTTAGAAACATCCTTAATTCACCCTCTTCTGAATGTGGTCAAAATATATTAGCAATAGAGGAAGCCGATGATATTAATTCATTGAAAATTGAAGAATTAATTTCTAAACCGATGTCGTACAAAGCACGTTAGAAGGTAGAAGGGAAAATAAGGTGATAGAAAAGAAATCAATTGCTTTCAATGCTACAAGTAATGATCAAGATTCAGATGTTGACGATAATGATAAGGAGATTTCTCTAATGACTCGAAATTTTAGAAAATTTTTAAAATATAAAAAAATGAACAACTTTCGTAAAATTGAAAACAAAAATTCTGGAAACTAAAATGTTGTATGTGTTACAATTATGGTGAATCTGGCCATCTACGAAGAGACTTCCCACAGCAAAAGAAAACACCAATTCATTCAAAAAGAGAAAAGAGCTTACAATGCAACTTTGGATGATTTTGGTACAACATCCAAGGACAATGAACCAGACACTGAAAATATCAACATATGTTTCGCGGTGATGGAAGATTAATAAGATCAAATAAAGAAAACAACAAAGTCAGTCCCTTTTACATTTAATATTTTATTTTTTAATTTTCTAGAAATTATTTAATGTAGAAATAAATACATAGTAAATATATATATGGATATAAATATATATAATATGATAAGTGTGTGTGTGTGTGTATGTACATGTACGTATATTATAAATATATTTCATTAATTTTTAAACATTGAAAATTTGGCTATATGTTGACATAGGTCGCATGGATATGTTGACATGTCAAACAAAATTAGAGAATCTTTTCAAAATTCAAACTTTTGAAGTTCCCTCTCTTTTGTATCACTTTCAAAATTTAAAATTTCACATTTTCACCAGTCGCACGAAAATTTAATCTCTATATATTCACTCTCTCTCTTATCACATCTTCTACACACACTTTATTTCAGAAATTCAAACTTATTCTTCACTCTCTTTCCTCCAAAACAAATCAAAAATGTCTTCCTTAAACCAACCCTCCTTATCCAAATCCACTAGTGGTAATACTTCATATACCGATTTTGGTGACAATAACCATATAAATATAGATACTAATGTTTTGTCAAGTTATATAGTACATATTGCAGAATATATTACATAGGTACAGAATGATTAAGTTTGAAGACTGATCGGTATAAAGACTAAAGTTCAAGATTCAGAAATGATCAAGACTTATGAGTTTAAAATAAAAATTAAAGAGCTCAAGACTTTAGTGTATAGTTATGAGTCATTAGAATAAATTATTAAAGTCCCCGATAGCAGACTCTGAACCATATCACAAATTTTTTATCTTTGATATTTTTATCAAAATAAATTATTTAAAAGTTCAAAGTATATTTTTACAAATATTTTATAAAAGTTTTTATGTGTTCAAAGTATTTAAAAATAGCGTTTACATTATTTCATAAAAATATAGAAGTATGAAAGACAATCCAAAAGAAAATCATTTTCAAATTTTACAAGGGTATGTCGACATAGTAAACTTTGAATTGTTTTATAAAATTAAGAAAGGGATGTCTTTTGGACACATCTCTTCATAAATGGATACATCTGTTCATTCACTATATAAAGGGGAGTATAAAAGAATTTTCCAACTAATTTTTCTTACCTTCTTCTTACGCATTGCTCCCTTGAAATATTTCTTGAAAACTACTTACTACTTTCTCCAAAAATACATAGAATCAATCCATACACCACTAGATTGATTTTCTATGAAGTATTTACTGTTTTGGAAGAATTCTCTCTACAAAATCAAAGATCAAACCATTATCAGAAGGGTTATAGGACATCTTGTATCCTAAGTACAACTATTTGTATTTGGGAATCAACAATTTGTTTAGGTCTGTTTGTTTCCCATTTGAATCAAGTGGATGTGCTTAGCAATCTGTCTAAATATAATGGGTGATCTTATTACCCGATAAATCAAGAGAGTTTACCTTAGACTTATTAGGCAGAAGGGTGTATCTCACCTTGGTATCGAGATTATATTCTGGTTTTCTTGCTACATATTTAAAGTAGGCGACTGAAAAGAAATCTGTACGGTATTATATGGGACTAGATATAGGATTGCTTAATCCGAACAATTACAAAATTCTATGCGTCACCTCTCTTACTTTATTTCTTGTTATTGCTTTTATATTTATTTGTAATAGCACCTGTGTCTACTTGATTATTATAGATCTATGTTGATAATCTATTATTTGATTTAAATCTTAAAACAAAGTTAAAAAGATCCATAAAAGTTATAAAACACTATTTAGTCAACTGTAGTGTTAAAGTGGCCTTAGGATCTACACCGTAACCCATATTTGGTACCAGCGTGTAAGGTTTTCAAAAACTGGTAATTTAATTTTTGAAAAGTGCAAATGGCCAATAATACTATTAGTACACTTTTTAATACTTTTGTTACAAAACAAAGTTATAAAAATCAGTATGTTACTATAAAATATGTTAGGAACTAATTATTTTGAAAAGTCGCTTGAAGTTTAGAAAAGATATAATGCGATTGCAGGAATAACTATGTTATATGGCTGATGGTGAATAGACATTTGATATTCATACGTCACAAATCAAGAAGGACAAATGGATACTAAACGGTGGATAATCAAGACAATTGACTGGAAATTCAGAGATCTTAAAGGATATAATTTACAAAGATATGGGATCGGTTAACTTCAACGACAACTCAAAAGGATATATGATTGACATCGGCAATGTCAATTGCTCTAAAAATCCTAGTATTTCTAATGTTTTGCTAGTTAGGAATTTGAAACAAAACTTGTAACATCCTGGTATTTTCAACCATTCGCACCCACACATGCCAGATTTAAATTGCTCAAAATACCAGGTTGTTAATTTAGATTTGGCAAACTCAGCATATAAAGTAAATAAAAATAATCACAAAATACAAACATAGAGTAATATAACAATAATGCAGCGGAAACAAAAGTATAGTAGCTCATGAAGCTACTATATATATAACAGAGTTAAATAGGATACAACAGATGTCTCGAATACATAGATGTCTCAATACAATAGTCAAATATGAAATCTAAATACATCACTGGAATCAACTGAATAACTGAAAGCGGAATCGATAGATGGATCTCCAAGCGAAGCTCCAACTCCAAAGGTGGGTCTCGAATACAAGTACACTCAGTCGGACCCGAGCGTAAAGAAAAACTCAAAACACTGGAGTCAGGATTAACATTCTTATATTAATAAGTCAAACTCAAGTGAAATAATAACTGAAATACAAGTAACTCAAAGGATGTCTGGGATAGCCATCCTCTAAGGATCCGTTAAACTATGTACTATGTAGTAATATACACTATTATAATAATGTCTAAAGTAAATTATACTATTTAAAAATAGCGTTAAGGCTTTACATTTTCTACCTTAACACATTTTATAGTGCCAACAGTCTATATAGTACCATAATACCTCCAGATCGGGAGGCTACCAGAGGGCACTCCATAGGTATGACGCAAATCAAACTCGTATAAGGCGCGCTAGGGTAGGTGACACGGAACAACTAGGCAATGCCAGGGTAGATATATCAATTACAGTTCTGTGCTGGTGGTAACGCATAGCAGCCACTATCGCTCACCGCGAGCCACACTCCCAAATCAAAAAAATCAAAAGTGACCACCAAATCAATAACAAAGTCAGAATATAGTTTCGAAGGAGTGTGTCCAATCAGAGGAGGTGATCGTCGATCAGAGAGAAGGAGGCTAGGCTAGGAGATGTCGGAGCAACGAACGGAGGAGCGGTGGGAGTTTTGGGTTGAGCACGGCAAAGGCGAGCTACTTGTGGTGGTGGCCGAACAAAGCAATGGAGGACGGGGTGTTGTTAGAGGAGAGAGAGGAGGGTGACAGGTTCGGTTTCAGTCGGAGGCAAAGGCGAGGAAAGTGAAAAGAGGAGGCGGAGTTGAGGCCAGGTGGAGGCGGTGGTCGTGGAGTTTGTTGGGAAAAGAGAAACAAAGGGATGCTGCTAAAAGTTTTTTTCCAAAGAGAACGAATGAGCGGTAAATGGAGAAGAAGGAAACTGGTCTATCCTTTGTTGTATTCTCTCAAAAGTAACGTTAGATGAAAGAGCAGAGAAAACGAAAGGACAAAACAGCGTATAAAGTTAATATTGAGAATATCAAAGCCAGTCACGTTGGATATCAAAATATAATAATAGCTGAAGACTATTGGCTTGCACTTTAGGAAATGAAAGGTTATAGGGAGCGAATAGGCACAAACAGGTTACCAATACAGTTACCGCTTACGCGGATTCTGCTGCGTACTGAACTTCAAAACATAAAATGGAATATACCACAGAGATTAGTACGACGAGACGACCAAAACAGTATACAGATGTCAGTGGTGCAACTGTCTCATCAAAAGTCAATATTCGGTACCTAAAATGCTGCTATTTTACAAAAAATAAGATAAACAGAGCAATAGGAGTCCAAATTTGGAGAAACGAAATATGACGTCTCATTCAGAAGATGATTTACAAATTATTGTATAAAAATATTCAGGTTTGAAAAACATATTATCATCATCAAATTTTAACTGATTTAAATTGAAATAAAATTACACAATAGAATAAACATTCATATTATCTATAAAAAATTACCATTTGCTATGTTTAATTAGAGTATTCCAAATATAAAATTTATATTTCAAAATATTATTATTTAAAATTTCATAAAATTCGATTAATTTAATAAATAGAACAGCTAAAATTTACAGGTCGTTACACTCTCGCCCACTCAAAACTTTTCGTCCCCGAAAGGAACGAGGTAGAAGAATAGAAACAACTAGAAAGAAAATATATTTGAAAAAAAACCATTAACTTAACCCGTATAAATTTCAATTTAAATTAACTGATATTCAATATTTGATTTTAGATTCAAGGTAGTTTCATTTAGTTGATTTAATTTCAGTTTAATAGTTCCTTCAACAAAATTTACTTTATTTATCTTATTTATTAAATCCATTTGATTTACTTAAGTCAATTTCAATCAAAATGCAATCTTAATTATTTATTTATTTACTACCTTATTATTCAATTTATCCCAGTTATCATTTATATAATCATAAATTAAGTATAACAATTTTTATAATAAATGTTTAAACACTTAATTTATTTATAAATTCTTTCGACATCATTTTACATTGTAAATTATTCTATTACATATTCAACTTTTGAATGATTAAGGTAAGTTGTATTAGAATGTAATTGGGTATTATACAAGTAAAATTTTCCCCAATTCAATTATTTCAAGTTTAAATATTTATTCAAAATTTTATCTTTATTTATAATTGAAATCATCCTTAAACCAAGAATTTAAGAATTAAATTTCCGATTAATTTCAAACCATTTAGAGATACATACATATATATATATATATACATACACTATATATCAAATCAAATATATAAATATATACCTATATATGTATTATAAATCAAGTCATATTTAAGAAATTCAAATCAATTCCATTTTTCAAAACAAAGTGTAGCAAAGCTACAAAATGGTCTCTCCACTCTGAAACTCGAAAATAAATGTCGATGATGCGGTCGCCATCGTCGAAATTATTTTCCAGCGACAAAAGAAGACAACACTGATTTTAAACATTTAAAAATTCTTTGGAACTATTTCTATTCGAAAATACTTTAAATAATATACCCCTTTAAGACTTTAAAACCAAAGTTTGAAATCACTGGAAATTAAATTCTCAAAATCTAAATTACATTCATTTCAAATTCTAAATCAATTTATAAACCATGTTTAGTAATTCATTTATTTATATTATGCAATAGTCAATGTTTTACAAAAACAATAAATGAAAATCAAATATTATCATTTTTGACAACCAATTCAGTTAATAATTCAATTTCAGAAAATTATGCTTATGTATATAATATAATCATACAAAAATTTGTTTCATTTACCGAATTTGAAATACATTATTGTTTCAGTTTGCTTTGTTCAAGTGTTTTGGAAATCTTATCGATGGTGTTGAACAGTCGAATCGATCGAAAATCCAAATCAACATCAACAACTCAAACAACATAATATACAAAACATTGTAATATTAATAACAAATACACTCCTTCACACTATGATTCCAGAATGATTTTCAAAACAAGGATAGAGATTCAAATCCAAGGGGTCCTAATTAAATAGAATTCTAAAAGATAGACTCAACAGGGAGATAAGATGATAAAATTTCAAAAGAGAAAGATGGATACACTTAAATAAATCGGGGGCAGCCATGACCGGATCAACCATGACTTTAAAAATAAAATCGATGCAGAATTCTAAAGAAAATCGACATCAGATCACAAGAGATTGAATTTGGGTAAAGCAAGAGATAGCAGCATCTAAACCAAGGATACATGATCTTCGGTAAATCAATGCCTGTTGTACATGAGTTTCACCCCTTTTATTACGCTTCATACAGTGGAGCTATAGAATGCTCCAGAATCAAGAAGAATACGAATAGGAAGACATGGATGGATTTTAGAACGAATGGAAAATGGAAGAGATTCAAGCTCGAACAAAAGTGATTCCGTAATTAAATTTACTATATATATTGAGTTTTGCCTAACACCAAAGCTCTGATACCACATGTAACAGAGCAACTGTCAGTGAGGTAACGCCCACTGTAGCATACATTAGTACATGTGTTCTGCCTTTACGGCCAGCCTCTCGACTATAACAACCCCCGCAGGGACATGTAGGAGTAAGAGTCATCTGCTCGCTACCAACCCAAATGCGACAACCCCTATCATGCTGCACCCTCCAAGTGCATAGGCAGACACACATGTAGGATTTGAATTGCTCAAAATACCATATTATTAATTTATATTTGAAAAACTCGGCATATATAGTAAATAAAAATAATCACAGAATCACAGACATAGAGTAATATAATAATAATGCAGCGGAAACAAAAGTATAGTATTTCATGAAGCTATTATATAATAGGATACAATAGAGGTCTCGAATACATATATGTCTCAATACAATAGTCAAATACAAAATCTGAATACATCACTAGAATCAAAAGAATAACTGAAAGAGGAATCGATAGATGGAACTCCAAGCGAAGCTCCAACTCCAAAAGTGAGTCTCGAATACAGATACACTCAGTCTGACTCGAACGTAAAGCAAAACACAAAACACTCGAGTCGGGATTAATATTCTTATATCAATAAATCTAACTCAAGTGAAATAACAACTGAAATACAAAAATCAATGGATGTTTTGGATAACCATCCTCTAAGGATCCTTTAAACTATCTACTATGTAGTAATATAGGCTATTATAACAATGTCTAAAGTCAGGTATACTATTTAAAAATAGTGCAAGGCTTTATATTTTCCACCTAACACATTTTATAGTGCCAATAGTCTATACAGTCCCGTAATACCTCCAGATCGGGAGGCTACCAAAGGGTACTCCATACGTACGACACAAATCAAACTCATATAAGGCACGCTAGGGTAGGTGACACGGCACAACTAGGCAATGCCAGGATAGATATACCAATTACACTTTCAGGCTGGTGGTAATGCATAGCTGTCACTACCGCCCACCTCGAGCAACACTCCCAAATCAAAAAATCAAAAGTGGCCACCAAATCAATCACAAAGTCAAAATATAGTAATGAAGGAGTGTGTCCGATCAGAGGAGCTACGTCACTTGGCCCATCGATTGATCCTGTTTTAGCCACCTTATGCTAACTCACGGGAGTTGGGTCCATGTATATACCTCACACAGGATCGTCTCCACCATCCTACTTCGTTCTGTAATCTCCACCGCGTACACGGTTGTTAAAGTGGTTTTCGGTATTGGCAGAGAGTATGACAATATCCGATCCCGGTCTCTTTAACAACCAATCGTTATTATAACACCGTGATCATTTCAAAATAGTTTATACTTCAAAACCAAAATACCATTGCCATTTCAAAACCATATCAATACGATATCATTTCCATTTCAAAACCAAATAGGATATCATTTCCATTTCAAATATATCCATTTCCAAAATCATAGCACTTTCAAAGCTATAACACTTTCAAAACCAAACACTTGAAATTATAACACTTTCAAACATAATACTTTGAAATTCATAAATTTGAAAACATAACTTCCACCACTTGAACAGTTTAGATATTAGAATAGTATATATAATAAAATAGTTTATAAAATAAATAGTTTATATAAAAGAGGTATAAGTTAAAATAGTTTATATAAAAATAGTTTATATAAAAATAGTTTATATTAAAAATAGTTTATATCAAAAACGATTATATTAAAATAGTTTATAAAGTAATATAAAATATTTTTAAATATAATTTAAAATACTTTATATAATAAAATAGTTTCCTCAAATTTCATAAATAAATTCCAAATTAACTCGAATTCCAAAATTCACATTTGATTCAATCTTAATTCATTAATTTCGATTCAGTTCAGTTTCTAAATAAACCATTTCAAATTATATCGATTCCAAATACAGATTTGAACCACAAAATAAACCATTTCAATTTCAATATATTTCTAAGCTTTATATATTTTACAATTTCAAAACTAGATTTGATAATTCCATACATATATCAAATTCACTTTACTATTATTTATTATTAAATATTTGCTTAATCATTCAAATAACATTTAATAAAACTTCAAATTTCAAATTTAAATAAAACTAAATATACCATTTCACTTTATGTAAATTTGAAATATTCACTCAAATCACTTTTAATCAAAAATCATGTTATAAAAATATATTTTTAAAATCCCAAATTTAATAAATATAAAATCAAACTTATTTCAGTATAATTCTTAAATAAATTCAATTTCAAAACCTTGGAAATCATTTCAAAAGATATATATATACATTGACCAACGGTGTTTGTATATAATTTTTTATCCTATGGTCAACTGATACGGATATTTATCATTTCAATCCGCAAATATATACGAGTATATATCATTTCAACTCGCAATCCCAAATTCAATTCAATCGCTTAGGTTTATCATTTCAACCCATAATGATTTTCTCTTATTCTACTGATCGTTCGGGTATGTATCATTTCAAACCATAAGGAATTCTATACTAATAGGGAACTTGCAGAGTGAGAACATATATGATAATATAATAGTCAACAACATGCATGTATCATCAATATAAATAATAGGTAGTGGTGTCAGATGTCATAGGTGAACAAATAATAGCATATATAACAATGTAAATAACTGACAACAGCATATTTCTATTGTCGTTTCAGTTAAAATCAAACTTAATAAATATAAGAATGTAATTGTGAGTGATTGCTCACATTTCAAGACTAGAGATGATTCGACAAATGGAATAAGCTACGAATCCAAGCACGAATTGCAAAGCAAAGTAGATTGGCATGAATTCAACAGACAAGCTGATAGATAAGTAAATGATGAAATAAATCAGAATCTGCTCGATATAGGCTGAACAAAGTATATATTATATTATAATTTTCCTTAAACCAAAATTTTTAAGATATATATACATTTTATATCAATCTTAAACTTTAAACACATATATATCGAAATCAAAATCTATATATATTTATGTGAAATTTAAAACCAATTGTCTAAATAATACCATTGTATTACATTTCAAAATCAGTATTTATTATAAAAACCAACATTACTAAAGGTTATGATTTATACAAGTATATATACTTTATATTAAAATGTATGCATATTATAATTAATATAATATAAAATTTTGAATTGCATATATAACACTATGCAAATTTATTTCGAAAACTATTTATATAAACTCATGTTATCACATACACAAGACAATTAAAAACAAATTTTTTGAAAAAGATGATAAAACATATAAACATTACGTGTGTGTGTGTGTGTATTCTGCTAAAAACCATTCAACACATACATATATAATCAATCGAAATATAAATAATCTACATAACTTCTATATATACATATAGTCTGTAAAACTTACAGAGTAGAGGAAAAAGTTTGCATATTTAAAAAAAATATACAGAGCATATATAACTAAATATAAAAATATATACTATATATACTTAAAACACACGTTGAAATAAATTGTGGTATATATTCAAAACACATATTTTCTTCTGTAACACTTTACTAAATACACTGTAAAATATATATAGTTGTGAATATATACTTTAACATATATATTAATATATATATATATAAACTATAAAATATACATACTGATATATAAGCTTAGCAAAATAAAAATGCAGTCACGCCCATATATATATATATATATCCAGTAGATCATAAACAGCTAAAATCCTAATATATATACATATACATATACATACATAATATATATACGGTAACAATATATATAATACAATTATACAAAGACTTATATTTTTATAACTTTATATACGAAAAACAAACACAGAACTCAAATGCTTATAACTAATATATATAACTGGTGTATATATAAATGCATATTTGCCAACTCATATACATTTTCAAAATTTAAAACTGTAAGATATGAAACTAACAATACAGTCCCTATTGAAATATATATAAAGTTATATAAACTTTTCTATATAAACAGAAATTAAAACTTGGACACTAATATATATCAAGTAAAACTTGCACTGTAATGATTATATATATATACATATACATATATATACATATACATATATATATATATATATATTCATATATTATAACACTAACTTATAACTTATATATAGCTTAACAACAAAATATATACATACTAACCTATAAAATTTGGCATCGGCAGAAGAAAGCATGGAGAGGAGGAGGTGATCGCTGATCAGAGAGAAGGAGGCTAGGTCAGGAGATGTAGGCGCAAGGAACGGAGGGGCGGTGAGAGTTTTGGGTTGAGCACGGCGAAGGCGAGCTACTTGTGGTGGCAGCCGAACAAAGCAATGGAGGACGGGGTGCTGTTAGAGGAAAGAGAGGAGGGTAATGGGTTCGGTTTCAATCGGAGGCATAGGCGAGGAAAGTGAAAAGAGGAGGTGGAGTTGAGGCCAGGTGGAGGTGGTGGTCATGGAGTTTGCTGGGAAAAGAGAAACGAAGGGATGCTGCTAAATATATTTTTTTCCAAAGAGAACGAATGAGCAGTAAATGAAGAAGAAGGCAACTGGTTTATCCTTTGTAGTATTCTCTCAAAAGTAACGTTAGATGTAAGAGCAGAGAAAACGAAAGGACAAAACAACGTATAAATTTAATATTGAGAATATCAAAGCCAGTCGCGTTGGATATCAAAATATAATAATAGCTGAAGACTATTGGCTTGCACTTTATGAAATTAAAGGTTATAAGGAGCCAATAAGCACAAACAGGTTACCAATACAGTTACCGCTTATGCGGATTCTGCTGCGTACCGGGTTTCAAAATACAAAATGGAATATACCGTAGAGATCAGTATGACGAGACGATCAAAATGGTATACATATGTCAGTGATACAACAGTTTCATCAAAAGTCAATAATCGGTACCGAAAATGCTGTTATTTTACCAAAAATAAGATAAACGGAGCAATAGCAATCCAAATTTGGAGAAATGAAATATGACGTCTCACTCAGAAGATGACTTACAAATTATTGTATGAAAATATTCAGGTTTGGAAACAATTTATCATCATCAAATTTTAACCGATTTAAATTGAAATAAAATTACACAATAGAATAAACATTCATATTATCTGATAAAAATTTACTATTTGTTATGTTTAATTAGACGTATTCTAAGAATCAAATGTTTATTTCAAAATATTATTATTTAAAATTTCACAAAATTCAATTAATTAAATAAATAGAACAACTAAAATTTACGGGTCATTACATAACCGGCTTAGTATTAGTTAACTATATGATAAGGATTTTAAAATCAAGTTTAAAAAGGATATTTGCTACATTGAGGATAGTGAGTCTAAAATTATCCTTAAAGATGTTAGGAAATGTAATATTTACAAAAAAAAGAAAACCTAGCCTTGTCCATGCCTCTTTCCCCAAGCCATCCCTCCCCTCTTCCACCTGATCCGCCTCCTAAGATGGTTTCTTTGCCATGAAATTTAGAAAGTGGTGTAAATAACCAAAATTTAACCCTATTTCTTCATATCTCATGCCTCATCATGATCAACGTAACATAGATAGCAGCTTTCCTCTTATTCGTCCAAAAGGCGATTTTCCTAATTCAACAACACATGTGGATTATTTTAATCAACAAGCAAATGTATCCAATAATAGTCGTACGTTTAGGTACAGTTTAACTACGCCAATCTTAGCAGAGACTCTCTGCAAGCCGTATGTGGAATGATGTTATTAAGGGTAATCAAATTCTTGTTTGTCCCCATTTTAGAATGTGTCCCATGATTTTATGATTGAAAATTCATGATGATGAAAAGTTGAACTCTATATATGCATTTAAATAAGGAAATATTGTACTCAATTTCAGGATGGATTCATCTTCTCAATTTACCATTAGGCTACTGGAATGAGAAAGGTATTAGTCAGATTACTTCTGTTTTAGGTAACCCTGTAAAAACGGATAAGTTAACTGAAGGCATTATTAAAATTGCTTATGCTTGTTTTTTAGTGGAAGTTTCAACTTCTAAATACCTCAACTTGGCCTTATATTGAATGAATTCGAACAACTTATTATACAAGACATGGAATACGAACGGAAACCACTCAAATGCCAACATTATCATAGCTTTGGACACTCGAAGGGTTTATATCAATTTTCAAAGGTATGGATCCTTAAGTACGGTAAGAACGGTAGTAATCCAAATAGCCAGATGAAAATTGATAATGATGTAGGAATTGAGAACGTAACCAGCACAGTAACAACAGTTGTTTTAGAGCAATAAATCAATTGAATAACACTGAACAAGATGATTGTAACTCAAGTCAAAAACAAAATCAACAGGTAGTTAATAAAATCAATTAGCTAACTACTAATTCCAGTACCGAGAATCAGGCATCTTTAATGAAGGTCAGAAATGTTCAGTCTGATGTTATGCATGACAGTGTTCATAACTCGAATATTGAAAATGAAAATGCAATTAATATTTGCAATGAGCCGCAAACAAATACATATAATATCTCTCAAGAAATTCACATGGAAACAGAAGTGGTAGAGATTTTCGTCACTAATTCTAATTTGGTGGAAGCAGAATTTTCAAATAATTTTTTTACTTGGCGTAGGGGTTTAAAATTTTCTATTTATAGTAAAATCTACAGAGTATTCGGTAATAGACCATGGGATGACAAATTTTAGGAATTTGGTGTGCATTTTGGCAATCATGCCTTAAGTGATCATACCCCAAAAATGGTCAAATTCACTTCCCACACTATGTAAACCTAGAACTCCTTTCAGATTCAATAATTCTTGGTGTTTATAGGTAGATTACAAAGAGTTGGTGAATTAGGCACTCCAAATTAATGTTCAGGGGAACTCTTTATTTATTTTGATCAGTAAATTAAAAGTAGTGAAGCAAGCTCTTAAAGATTGGCAACACAGTAAAGTGACTAAACAAAACAGTCAATAACTATGTGAAAGAATCGGTAATGAAGCTAATCTAGTGTACAATCAGTTGGTACAAAACCCTTATGACTTTGAACTGCCTAAACTGTATGGTCAGAAAATAGAATACCTCTGCTGCATTATGAAGGAAGTGGCCGCTGAAAATTTTCAAGTGAAATTAAATTGGCTAACCCAAGGTGACAGGACCTCTCAATTCTTCCACAGGAAAATAGGAATTCCAAAACACATCAATAGAAACAAATTCATTCTTAATGCAAGTGGACAATATTGTCAACATCAGACAACATTGCTAGTGAAGCATAATTTTTTTCTTAAATATTCAATTCAGAAAGCATCAAATGACAATTTTCAGACATAATGTGCAAGAAAATTATTACTGATAATGTCAAAGATTATTTGGATAGCCCATTTCAACTAGAAGAGGGTAAAAATGCTGCATTTCAAATTGATGATAACAGTGCTCCAGGTCCAAATGGAATAAATGCCAAATTCTTTAAATGCCATTGGAAGCATATTAAACTGAAGTATGGAATGCTATGATTGGGATTCATGACTCAGGTAAGATAATTAAAAAAATTAATCATACTTTTTTGTGGAAATGGATGTGTAGTCCGAGACTGCATAGCTTAAAAGTGATAAATTAAGACAAAGTAGTCTTCCAATCGACAAGGATTATAGGTGGCATCAAAATATAAAGAGCTAAATATGCAAGCAATACAACCCATTACTTCCAAGCAAAATAAAGCGCAAACAAAATATGTTAGAAATCACTATATTCTCACATCGCCAAAAATCTATGCATTTTCATGTTTATATACTACTTTCCTCAAGTCAATATTGACCCTTAGGCTTAGGTAATTAAGTACTTTTTACTTTACAAAAGTGAACGGTTTCTAATTCAAACAAAAGCAGCTGTTGGTTGAATGAACATGGATTTTCAAATAGATATAACCGTTGCAAATGAAGAGCTGCGACCATTGCAAAAAAGCAGGAAACTTGATTAGTTTCCAACTCAATTTTTCTTCTTTTCCTCCTTGTTTCTGAAAACTTTAAAATCCAAACGGTTCTACGTATCACACAGAAGATCATACACAACACAATCTTGAGCAGATCATGTCTATTGTATCTTGAGAGATTTCGAATAAAGTCTTAAGAAAATTATTATGGCAAGCCTCAGACGAAATTTCCTTCTTCATCTAGTTACATTTATTGTATGTTAACACAGTACACATCATTCTATCATCTTTCCGTTTCGAAGTTGTGCTGTCTCTACGAAGTAGTACAATAATTTGTTAGAAAATCAAATCTACGGTTTCGATGACAATAACTATACAATGAAAATCGAATATGCATATATATATATATATATATATATATATATATATATATCTATGTTACAGGTACTTGCTAGAGTAACATCACTAGAAAGACAAGAACAAGGCTTAAAGAACATTACAAGAGACGACAAGTCGATTGGATCAAAGAAGTAACAAGAAAAATACACAAAGCAGACATGCACAGTTTTCAGACGTCTGGATGCACTAGCCAGACGTCCGAAAAAACCCTCTGAAACAAAAAAACAGACATGATCAGACGTCTGGTAGATGCACTCAGACGTCTGAAAGACTACTGTATACAAAAAAATATATAGAGTCAAACGTCTGATGCAAACACCTGACGTTTGATTTCGAACTTGGAATTTAAATTCAAATTTCAGCTGCTACGTTTGAATAGACATCTTCGCTTCTCTTCGCTGCAACTCTTCATCATCATCAGAAGAAACTGTAGAATACTTGTTAATGGATGCAACTTCTCAAGAAATCTCTCTATAACTATATAGTATATATATCATCAAGAATCAAAGAGAACATTCACCTTACTTACTTGCGCTCTTTACTTACATACTCTGTTATATTCTTGATCTCTAGCAATCTACACTTATATTTCACTCTTCCATATATTCAGTTCTTCTCAATCAATACTCTCTAGATATATATTGGAAGCATTTGTACTTAGTAGTCAATATCCATGTTATAGAACACATACTTGATAAGAACAAGTTATTGTAACCAAGCCTATTCCTTCAGGCGAAGTGAGGGTGTTTGATAGTCGAATTCCGAATGGGAGCTTCGTGACTAGACGTGGGACGGGAGGTCCGAACCAGTATAAAATCGTGATGTGCTTATTCAATATTTACCTAGATTATTATTGTTTTTAGTTGCATCATATATTTTTTCACATATACTTGCATATACACTATACGATCCACCCTATAGACTCTCAATGGGTATCAAAGCAAGATTTGATCAAAGTACAGTAACACGTTTTTGAATCACTTTAATATGGTAAGTATTTTTCAAGTAGGACAATCCACAACACGACCTCCACTTTCTAATGACTCTAACTATACATATTGGTCAACACGTATGAGAATTTTTATGGAAGCTAATGGACTAGAAATTTGGACAGCCACTCAAAATAAATATGAAGCACTTGACACTGCTATGAATATATGGACCGATGCACAAAAAATCGCAGCTTCTAATAACGCCAAAGCCATGAATGTTCTATTTTGCTCACTAGATAAAAATGAATTTTCACGTGTCATGTTATGTAACACTGCATTTGATATTGGCGTACCTTACAAGTTACATACGAAGGCACAAACAAAGTTAAACAAACTAAGATTTTAATTTTACAAAATAAATTTTCATAATTTAAAATTAAATAAAACGAATATATAATGGACATGTACTCTAGATTCCAAACCATTCAACACGATTTAATGGCACTTGGAGTCAAATTCACAAATTTTGATTTAGTGTCTAGAATGCTCAATTTTTTAACTCCAGAGTGGGAAAGAAAAGTATTAGCTATCGAAAAAGCTAATGATCTTTCAGCACTCTTAGTTGAAGAGTTGGTAGGAAATTTAATGTCTTATGAAGCTAATTTATAGGCACGAAAAGAACCAAATTCCGAAAAGAAGAACATAGCATTCCTAGCAACAAATGAAGACTCTGACTTAGATGAAGAAGAAATTGTATTTATTGCCAAAAAATACAACAAATTCAAGAAGTTTAGAAAAATGATTAAATTTTAAAAAGGAGAAAAATCCAGCTCAACAAATTAAATATCAATCTAATGTTATGAATGTGATCAATTTGGACATATGAAGAAAGACCGTTCCAAGCTAAATAATGATAAAATGAAGAACAAATTTGAAAAATTCAAAAAGAAGAAGGCTTCCAAAGTAACGTGGGATGACTCAGATTCTTCATCATTAGATAGTGATAGCTATAGTGACAGAGAACAAGCTAATATGTGCTTTATGACACAAACTAATAAGGTATGTCCCGAACTTAGTTATGACGAATTATTAGAACTTAACATGGAATTAGATGATAAATTTATACAGATTAAAAAATTGAACAAAGAACATATTGCCAAAATAAATAGATTAGAACTTGAAGTAGGAATATTAAAAGATGAAAAAATTTATTTTAGAAGAAGATCTAGAATTGTCTCAAGAAAGAATTAAAATTAATTTGGTCGAAAATAAGGTATTGATGTTGATAAAACTAAATTAGAAAAGGATAGCTTGTTAAAAGAAAATGTCAACTTGAAGAGTAATATTGAAATATTGAAAATTGAAAATTTAGAATTAAAAGAAAAACTAGATAAAATTACAAATAATGTTTCAAAACTTAATAAAGGAAAATAGGATTTGGAAAATCTTATCAAAACTTCAAAACTATCAGGTAATAGAAATGGAATAGGATTTAAAAATACTTCTAAACAAAGAGGGAATGGTATTAAGAAATATAGTTGTATTTATAAATAGAATAAAAGTTCACCTTAGTCTAATTTGAATACCAAAAATATAAAAATTTAGATTCCTAAGACAAATAATAATTTGATTGGACAAAAACATATTAATAATTTCTTAGAAAATGTAGTCTACAATAAGGTTATATCCATAAAGGTACCAAACCTTCTTAGGTATGGCTACCTACTTCTCTTAACATCTAGGACCCTAACAAAGTATATGGGTATCAATTAAAACATCTTTTATTTTACAAGTATCTAAAATAAAAAATAAAAAGAAATTGATACTAGATAGCGGATGCTCCAAGCATATGACCGGAAATTCATAAATGTTGTCAAATATAACATACATCGATAGAGGAACGGTAACTTTTGAAGATAACTCAAAAGGATACGTCGTGGGCATTGGAGAAGTCATTAACTCTGATATTTTTAACTCTCCTATTATTACAAATGTTTTGTTAGTAGAAATCTAAAACACAATCTACTGAGTATTAGTCAATTATGCGATAAAGATTTTCAAATCAATTTCGAAAAAGATAGATGTAATATTTTCGATAATAACAAACAACTTATATTTGAGGGTTTTAGAAACAAAAATATTTGTCTTAGACATAAATATAAATAAAAAATTCAAATTTGTGCTTAACCGCCAAACATGACGATCCATGGTTATGGCATAAACGATTTTATCATATTAACTTTAAATATATTAATAAATTAGCAAAATATGAGCTAGCTAGAGGATTACCTAAAATAAATTATAAAGTAGAAAATTTATGTGACGATTGTCAAATTGGAAAAACTAAAGAAAAGCTCTTTAAAATCTAAAAATAATATTTCTACAAAACAACCATTAGAATTATTACATTTAGATTTATTTGGACCAACGTAAGTACGATCTATTAATCACAACAAATATGTTATCGTAATTGTTAATGATTTTTCAAGAGATACATGGACTTTATTTTTAAAACATAAAAGTGACACCTTTGTATATTTAAAATATTTGCTAAAATAATTAAAACACAAAGGGATTTGAAAATTAAAAATATTCGAAGTGCTCATAGTGGAAAATTCGAAAATGATCTTTTGCTAATTTTTGTAATAGAAAGGAATAAGTCATAATTTTTCTTTTTCCCGCACACCTCAATGTAATGGTGTAGTAGAAAGAAAAAGTTGTACATTACAAGAATGTGCATGAACACTATTAAATGCAATGGTCTACTAAAACATTTTTGGGCTGAAGCTATTGCCATAGCTTGTTATGTTTTGAATCGAGTAACCATACGTCCTATGACTAAACAAACTTGTTTTGAAATATTTTTTGGAAGAAAACCTAAAGTATCATACTTTAAAATTTTCGGATCAAAATGTTTTATATTAAATACAAAAGATAATTTAGGAAAATTCGACCTAAAGGCCGATGAAGAAATCTTTGTTGGATATTCGGATCGCAGCAAAGCATATAGAATTTTTAATAAATGAAATAACACTATTGAAGAAAGTTTACATGTTTCGTTTGATAAAAATCTTCTTAATCATCATGCTAATGACGATGAAGAAATAATTCCAATAAAAAATACAACAAACTCTCTTAATAATGAGACAAATGTGCAAAATAATACTTTAATATCATCCCCTAGAATTCTTGAGGATCATCCAAAAGATAATATCATTTGAGATCTTAATTCTAGAGTAACTAGAAATCAACTCAATCAAATAAGCCATATAGCATTTATGTCAAATTTTGAACCGAAAAATTACAAAGAAGCTTCAAATGATAACTTTTGGATAATAGCTATGCAAGAAGAACTAAATCAATTTGAACGTGATAATTTTTGGGAATTAGTACCAAGGCCAAAAAATCAATCGAATATAGGAGCAAAATGGGTATTTAAAAACAAAGTAGATGAAAAACGGAAATATTATTAGAAATAAAGCATGTTTAGCTGCTCAAGGTTATAATCAAGAAGAAGATATCGACTATGACGAAATCTTTGCTCCAGTAGCAAAACTAGAGGCCATACGTACATTACTCGCTTTTGCATATCATCACAATTTTAAACTATTTCAAATGGATGTCAAAAGTGCTTTTTTAAATGGTTTTATTAAAGAAAATGTATATGTTGAACAACCTCCATTGTTTGTTCACGAAAAATATCCCGACCATGTTTTTAAATTACAAAAAGCCTTATATGGTTTAAAACAAGCCCCCCGTGCATGGTAGGAACATCTTAAAAATCATTTAATTACATTTGGTTTTCAAATAGGCAAAATCGATACAACTTTATTTATTAAACGGGAAAATAACGATATTTTTGTTGTACAAATTTACGTAGAAGATAGTATTTTTGGTTCAACTAATGAATCAATTTTCAAATATTATGGAAAAATGAATTTGAAATGTCTCACATAGGAAAATTAAATTTCTTCTTTGGTTTGCGAATAAAACAGCTCGAAAATGGTATTTTTATTCATCAAGAAAAATATTGCAACGATTTATTACGTCGTGTTGAAATGGATAAAACTTCAAGCAAATAAACACCGATGAGTGCTAGTGTTCACTTGGAAAAGGATGATAATGGAAAAGATTTCGAAAAAAATTATATCGTAGCATGATTGGTTCTTTACTCTGTTTGACGGATAGTCGACCTGATATTATGATGAGTGTATGTCTTTGTTCCCGATTTTAACCAAAACCAAAAGAATCTCACCTAAGAGCTACCAAATGTTATCCCACATTTCGGTCAAGGCTGGAATATCAACAAATTGACAAGAAATGATGGATATCAGGATTGGAGATCGATTGGAAACAAGGCTGCGATCGATATCGTTAAAACTTGGACGTGCTCCAATCAAGATGGAATCGATCGGGAGTGATAAACAGGGTTAAGAGAGGCTACGTTTCAATTTCAAGACAATCAGATTTTGTATGTTCGAGATATGGATGGATCGAATTATGTGAATATTGGCCTGTATCGATGCATTTCGTATCGATCCGCAAGGATACGAACAGTGCATTTCGTATCGATAAGATGGGAAGACCAGAGGATTTCGGCTCGATAGCAATGGACCCAGAGTGGTAGGCAAGCACACGATGGTTTATTTGACTCGATCAGTTCGAATCAATCAGGATGGAGGCAGGCAACGTGCTTTGTATTGACGTCTTTGTATCCAACAGGTAAGGCCTCACTCGTATCTATCAAGTAAGGCTTCGTTCGTATTCGTCCTAGATACTAGCTTCGTATCCATCTGTTGGCCCTTCGTACTTTTTTTCGTATCGATCAATAATGCCTCCTATATCTTAATTTCGTATCGATCCAACGAATCGATGCAAAACACCCTCCTGGCCTCGATACGAAAAAGGGTGTGAATTGCAGGGATGCGAGCGGGTGGATATGAATACAAGGTTGCGAAACTATGGACACGAATGAGCGTAAAATATTGATATGAGCGAAGGACGTCCACGATCTAAGGAAAGAAGCGTTCAACTCGGCGCACAAGATGGATCGGTCCAGAAACTTCGCAATACGTCATCGCACGGTCACGTTCCCTGATCGATACGAAGGGATCGATGCGATGCTATCGATTCGAATTACATTGACTGCCGAGAAACCACAACTCGTATCGATCGTATCTCCTAAACCACAGGTCCAAATGCTACGAAATTTTCACAGGAGCTTACGTACAAGCTAAAGAACATTCCTGTCAAGTTTCAGCTCGATTGGATCATTTTTTGATCGATACGAAATTGGTTCGTATCGATCACGAATCGAGTCGAAACTTTCCGAGATCGGTCGCAAGGGCCAACTCACGTGCCAGAAGGATTCTCCCGAAGTTTGAGCGCGATATCAACCTCCTACACCTATAAATAGCCCCCTGAAGCCTACAGAAAGAGGATCTTTTGGCTATTCGACGTCCAGATTCTACTGGATTCAATTTTGAACTTCACTATTGCTGTTATACTTGAAATCCTTCATTGTAATCCACTGTAATCAACTGTAACCAGCAAAGAACATCAATAAAAGATAATAACTTGAAGTGGACGTAGGCCGGAGATAGCCGAACCACTATAAATCTTGTGTCTCTGTTCGTTATTTCTGGATTGTTGTTTGCTATTTGCTTAGATATGTGACTTATGCTCGAATATTGTTGATTTATATTCATATACTGGTGCTTTCATGATACTTAGGGTTTGTGACCAATTTTTGCGCAAACACTTTGGTGCTTTCACTGAGAAGAATTAGCACCCGCTACACCGGATCTGAAGTTCAGATTTAAAAGCTTGAAGTGTTCATATTTAGATACAATGACTAGACAAACAAGCAAAAGACAAACAGCTGAGGGAAGCCTACAAGGTGGAAGTTAAGAGGCATCCTCCGGAGCTGGAGAAGGACAGGCTTCTATCTACATTACCAGGGATGAGATGGAAGCTATGGCAAATTCATTACATGAGAGATTGTTGAAGAGTTAACAGGACATGATGCAGACTTTCTTTGAACAGATGAGAGCTGTAGGGACACAGAACCTTGGACCGACTACAACAATGGCAAATGTGGAACAAGAGGCTAGGGTCGCGGAACCCAATGAAGGACAAAATACGGAGCCAGAGGGCAATCAACGAGGGCTTTGGGGCAGGCCCGCAGGATCTGACACTGGAAGACCTTTGGGTGGAGCTCAACAGGCTAGAGCGAGCGCTAACATTAATGAACCGCATGAGGAATATGTACTAGAATTCCCTTGGGGACATGAGGGGCACCCTTTGACAGACAATGCTGGATTAGCTGAGATTATTAGGAGAACTATGCATGGAGGTTTGACCAATAGAGATTTGGAAGGAGTGAACAAGAGTCCGTTTACTCAGGAAATTAGACTAGCCTAAAATTCACCTGAGTTCAAGCTACCTAGCCTGGAAGTGTACAATGGCAAGGCTGACCCAACCGATCATCTGATGAGATACACCAGACACATGGATGTGCTGGGGGCATCGGAGGAAGTTATGGCCCGATGTTTCCTTCTGTACTTGATGGATATAGCTGCGATGTGGTTCAGATAACTGGAAGATGGGTCCATCAGAACATGGACGGAGTTGGTGGATAGGTTTTTGGGCCAACTTCGGGTTCATATCAAGAGGCCAAAGAACGTGATGACACTAACATCAGTCAAGAAAAGGACGGATGAGTCACTCAGAGCTTTCCTGACTCAGTTTAATGCGGCAGTTGCTTCGGTGGATTGGCCGGATCCATCAATGGTTCTAATGGCAGCAATTTCAGGAGTCAAAGAGGATTCAGATTTCAAGATATCTTTAATACGAGACCCACCACTGAATCTCAGAGAATTCTTTCACAAAGCTGAAAGATTCCTTCGGCAAGAGGACGCCTGTATGGACTTAAAGTTAAAGGAGGTGAATGCGACTGAGGGTGGAGGACCATCCAACGGAGACTTAGACAGAGATAAAGTAAAAGGAGAAAGGAAGTTAGATGACGATTCAGGAACAGCTAGGAAGCGATTGAAGGATCTAAAGTTTTCCACATACATAGGATTAAACGAGACATTGGAGCGGATATTTATGGAGACCCGGAATCGCCTTCCCTATCGAAGACCGGGTAGGAGAGAACCAAACGAACGTGAAAGGGCATCAGGAAGGCACTGTCTCTTCCATGATGTGGATGGACACGATACCAATAGCTGCAGGCACTTAAAGGACATAATTGAGGAACATGTGAGGAATGGGCAATTGAGGCAGTATGTTGGTGCCCGGAATGCAGCGGTGGAGCAGGAGCAACCACCGTCTACCTCAAACCATGATGGTGTGAGGCCTAGGGATGATGGTCAATTGGTTATCAATTGACTGGGATGTTACGAAATAAGTAGCAAACCACTTGCAAACGACAAAATCATTTACACATGTACGGGGACGGAGATGGCCCCTACGCATGCTATGAATGGTGGTAGACCGCGATGCTATGGTTTGTGAAATCTGTTTTTCATTTGTGGATTGGATGCTCGTTTTTTCTGGTTTGGTTTTGGAGCTTGGCTTGAACACCTGGTTTTGTTTGCTTTCCGGCTTGGATTCTCGTTTGGATGATTGTTTTTGTTTTGGATGTTGGTTCGGATTTCTGATTTTCTGATTTGATTTGGATTTTGGATTGGATTTTGATTGGATTTCTATCTTGTTTTTGGTAAACAGTCGTTGGGTATGGATTATACCTGGCAAGGGGTGAGTCGCTTTGCCCGAACGTGGTCAGTCGGCTTACTCGGGTCGTTGAGTATGGATTATGCTCAACAAGGGTCCGAAGAGACCAGGATTCGTCCTATCACTTAGGCCCTATACTATTGGTTATTATTTCAGGTCGTTGAGTATGGACTATGCTCAACAAAGGTCCGGAGAGATCAGGATTCGGCCTAGGACTTAGGCCTCGTATTATTAATCATTATTTCAGGTCCTTGAGTATGGACTATGCTCAACAAGGGTCCGGAGAGACCAGGATTCGGCCTAGGACTTAAGCCCCATATTATTAATCACTATTTCAAGTCGACGAGTATGGACTATGCTCGACAAGGGTCCGGAGTGACCAGGATTCGGCTTAGGACTTAAGCCATGGCATTATTCAACGTCCAGGGGCACTGGACCACGATCGTCAGCTGTGGATTGCGCTTGGCTAGAACCCGGAAAGGTTACGAATGTGGATATCGACCCAGAGAGGTCCTGCATTCGGTTATTGGTCATTGGATAAGGATGGATTAAAACTCGGTTATTGAGTTCAGATGGACATGGAATTGGCTATGGACTTTGGATGTCGGATTCGGAGTTATTCAAAACACACCTTCTTATCACAAGGCATGTTTTGGGGGGAAATGTTATCCCACCTTTTGGTCAAGGCTGGAATATCAACAAATTGGCAAGAAAGGATGAATATCAGGATTTGAGATCGATTGGAAACAAGGCTGCGATCGATATCGTTAAAATTTGGACGTGCTCCAATCAAGATGGAATCGATCGGGAATGATAAACAGGGTTAAGAGAGACTACGTTTCAATTTCAGGACAATCAGAGTTTGTATGTTCGAGATATGGATGGATCGAATTATGTGAATATTGGCCCGTATCGATGCATTTCGCATCGATCCGCATGGATACGAACAATACATTTCGTATCGATAAGATTGGAAGACCAGAGGATTTCAACTCGATAGTAGTGGACCCAGAGTGGTAGGCAAGCACACGATGGCTTGTTCGACTTGATCAGTTCGAATCGATCAGGATGGAGGCAGGCGACATGCTTCGTATTGACGTCTTTATATCCAACAGGTAAGGCCTCACTCGTATCCATCAGGTAAGGCTTCATTCGTTTCCGTCCTAGATACTAGCTTCGTATCCATCTGTTAGCCCTTCGTATGTTTTTTCGTATCGATTAATCATGCCTCCTATATCTTAATTTCGTATTGATCCAATGAACCGATGCGAAACACCCTCCTGGCCTCGATACGAAAAAGGGTGTGAATTGTAGGGATGCGAGCGGGTGGATACTAATACAAGGTTGCGAAACTATGGACACGAATGAGCGTAAATTATGGATATGAGCGAAGGACGTCCACGATCTTAGGAAAGAAGCGTTCAACTCGGCGTACAAGATGGATCAATCAAGAAACTTCGCAACATGTCATCGCACGGTCACGTGCCCTGATCGATACGAAGGGATCGATGCGATGCTATCGATTCAAGTTACGTTGACTGCCGAGAAACCACAACTCGTATCCATCGTATCTCCTAAACCACAGGTCCAAATGCTATGAAATTTTCACAGGAGCTTACGTACAAGCTAAAGAACATTCTTGCCAAGTTTCAACTCGATTGGATCATTTTTTTGATTGATACGAAATTGGTTCGTAACGATCACGAATCGAGTCGAAACTTTTCAAGATCGGTCGTGTGGGCCCACTCACGTGCCAGAAGGAGTCTCCCGAAGTTTGAGCACGATATCAGCCTCCTACACCTATAAATAGCCCCCTGAAGCCTACAGAAAGAGGATCTTTTAGCTATTCGACATCCAGACTCTACCGGATTCAATTTTGAACTTCACTATTGCTGTTATACTTGAAATCCTTTATTGTAATCCGCTGTAATCAACTGTAACCAACGAATAACATCAATAAAAGATAATTACTTGAAGTGGACGTAAGCCGGAGATAGCCAAACCACTATAAATCTTGTGCCTCTGTTCATTATTTTTGGATCGTTGTTTGCTATTTGCTTAGATCTGTGACTTGTGCTCGAATATTGTTGATTTATATTCATATACTGCTGCTTTCATGATACTTAGGGTTTGTGACCAATTTTGGCGCAAACACCAAACGTATCTTACGATATCTATCTAGTGCTAGAGATTACGGTTTGTTTTACCCTAAAGGATCATCGTTTAAACCAGTTTCATATAGTGATGCGGATTTCGGTGGGTGTAAAATAGATCGTAAGAGTACTAGTGGAACATGTCACTTTATCGGACAATCATTAGTTTCATAGTTTAGCAAAAAGAAAAACTATGTCTCCTTATCTACTTGCGAAGCCGAATATATTTCAGCAGCTCTAGCATGTGCATAAGTAAAATACATGCAACAAACACTTACGGATTTCGGCAAAGTTATCATCAAATCACCAATATATTGTGATTACACAAGTGCAATAAATCTATCATAAAACCCTGTAAATCACTCGTGAACTAAACATATAGATATACGACATCATTTTTACGTGACAATGTAGAAAAAGGAATTATTTCATTAGAAGACGTAAATACCGAGAATCAAATAGCAGATATTTTCACAAAACCACTAAATGAACAAACTTTTGTTAAACTATGACGCGATTTAGGATTATGTTCTTTTAATGATCTTTTAAACTAATAACCACATCTTCATTTATTCTATGTTTAGCTAAAAAATTTCTATCCATAAATTAGAATTAATAACTCCTTCACCATAAGTTTTTTAGTTGGTTAGTTTCTGAAAATTATCTGTAAATAATTTTTGAAATTATATATAAATCTTTATACAACAAAAAGAAAAAATATATATACATTTCATATTTGTTTTTAAACAAAATATAATCATGTCTTCTGAAAATTCTCATCTATCCTTCTCGACACCTACAACGGATAGCTCAACGGATACACCTCGACGGCTTCGTACCCCCACACCAAATCAGGAACCAACTATAGGTGGTCTTCCTATCACATGGATTTCACTCTCGATAACAAGAAGTCCAAACGAGCTCTATTTATTTCTCCTAACACTAAGGAGAAAATTGATGAGATACATCACTATCAAAAGCAACATATAGATCTACAGCGGGAATTATATTTTAAACCAAAAGTCATGGCACGACGATTAAGTTTTCTGGAGCAAGTAGCGATAAAATTATGTAATTCACAGAAGAAGGATATATATGAACCACTTTCGATTCCTTATAGTTCCTTGGATCCATCTTCCTCCTATCGAGCACCTTTGGACCCTTCACCAAGACGATTCTCTAGTTTTTCGAAAACCCACGAACGTGGAAATATATGGTCTCCACTCAAGCCATGGAGGGATGACAAGTCAGATGATCGCAAAACTCCATCACCATCTAAATAGATTAAATTATTCTTTGAATTCATATCTACATTTGTTTGTAATTCTGGTTCACAAAAATAATACTACATTTTTTTTTCCAACAAAAGAAGGTCGAGAAATAAGCAACACCCTTTAGATGTAGGCTATTTTTAGAAAGATTGGTTATTTCAGACAACTGGATATTGACCTCAGACGTTTGACCCTCTGATATCCTCTAAATTTTACATCATTGTGCATATGTCAGACATCTGATATAACTTTGCAGACGTCTGAAAATTGTCTCTACTTACCTAAAATAGATACCATACTATTTCAAACGTCTTAACTCTGAACCGGACGTCTGAATAAAGTCACGGCCACCGTATTATAAAAATCGATCTATTTCAGACGTCTGATATCTAAACCAGACGTTTGAAAAATCTCTCTGACTATCAAATTTTTAAAAATCGACCAAACCTAAACATCTACCAAATCGAACCAGACATCTAATTTTATTTACTGTGTTCAAGTTAAGTTAAATCAGACATGTGAAATTCAATTGACACTTTAAAATAACCAGATAACAACTATTTTTTACCTAATCTCACTTCTATTTTAAGTC
Organism: Allium cepa; assembly: GCA_030765085.1. NCBI lineage: Eukaryota > Viridiplantae > Streptophyta > Magnoliopsida > Asparagales > Amaryllidaceae > Allium > Allium cepa. The sequence continues at coordinate 380,607,736 of CM060929.1, read as the reverse complement.
ATTTATACATCAAGTAAGATTTTTACCTAATCAAACTATTACTCCTCATCTAGAAAGTCATGAGCAGATAACGGAGTTAGAACACAAAGCTCTAAATGCTCTATTCAGCGGAACAAGGGTGAATTGGGCAAAATTTATATTTGACGAGATCAAACATTTTTGGACTGGATCACGACCATCAATTATCTACCCCACATTCATCATGAGACTTCTATGTGCTCACAACATTCCCTCCTACTTATCCACTTTTGAAGAAATTTCTCCAAAATATGCTTCTACGAAGTTTTTCTCACTAATGCACCTACCGGAAATTCCTCCGGAGTTTATATCTTTTGAATACTGTATGCAAAATCGACAAGCCAGACAAGCTGGGCGTCCACCTCAACCACACCATGAACCATCACAAGAGGAGGAATAACATCGTGAGACAACTCCCCCTCCTTCTGCACCATTTGATTATACAAGCCAGGATGAGATTTTGGAAACTCGAACAGAGACGAATCCAAATGAAAGTATTTGTGATCTCATTCTTCAAAATCAACATATCATGTCTCGAAATCAAAAGGTTTTGGCTAAGCATATTGACGGCTCTGAAACATCTTTTGCCACACGCCTAGCCACAGTTGAAACATCACTTTCAACTAAATTATCGGTTCTCAAAGAGGTTCTTCAAAGGGTTCGTGGCCCTACACCCCCTTTCGAAGATTGGCCAACCCCAGTGCCTTCTCCTCTTTCGAAACATTCCAAACTTTTTGAGGAGAACGAACCTCTAAAACAAGTTCCGACATCTCCTGCAGTGCAACCTAGCTCTTCCCAAAAAGAAGATAAAGGAGATGATCAAGAAAAGGCTTCCCCGAAAGACTCATAGATTTTTAGGACTTCGTCTTATGTATAATTGAAAAAAAATCTATGAATGTAATCAATTACAATTATTAATGAAATTCTCTTTTGGTGTGTTATCTCTGTACATATCTTTAACGATTGGTTCATATTTTAACATTTAAAGAGTTAGATATTCTTTTTTATAATGCCAAAGGGAGAGAAATAAAAAATAAAAAATAAAAAATATATATAAATAATAAGCACATATTAAGGGGGAGATTTATAAATTATATATAAGTATATTGTATAATTGTCATCATAAAAAAGGAGGAGATTGTTAGGAAATCAAATCTATGGTTTCGATGACAACAACTATACAATGGAAATCGAATATGCATATATATTTCTATTTTACAGGTACTTCCTAGAGTAACATCACTAGAAAGACAAGAACAAGGCTTAAAGAACATTACAAGAGATGAAAAGTTGATTAGATCAAAGAAGCAACAAGAAAGATACACAGAGCAGACATGTATAGTTTTCAGACGTTTGGATGCACTAGCCAAATGTCTGGAAAAACCCACTGGAACAACAAAATAGACTGGATCAGACGTCAGGTAGATGCACTCAGACATCTGAAAGACTACTGTATACAAAAAAATTATAGAGTCAGACGTCTGATACAAATATCATACATCTAATTTCAAACTTGGAATTTAAATTCAAATTTCAACTTCCACATTTGAATAGACATCTTCGCTTCTCTTTGCTGCAACTCTTCATCATCATCAGAAGCAACTGTAAAGCACTTGTTAATGGATGCAACTGCTCAAGGAATCTCTCTACAACTATATATATCATCAAAAACAAAAGAGAACATTCACCTTACTTACTTGCGACCTTTACTTACGTACTCTGTTATATTCTTGATCTCTAGCAATCTATACTTGTATTTCACTCTTCCATATATCCAGTTCTTCTCAATCAATACTCTCTAGATATATATTGGAAGCATTTGTACTTAGTAGTCAATATCCGTGTTATAGAGCACATATTTGACAAGAACAAGTTATTGTAACCAAGCCTATTCCTCCGGACGAAGTGAGGGTGTTTGATAGTCGAATTCCGAAGGGGAGCTTCGAGACTGAACGTAGGATGGGAGATCCGAACTAGTATAAAATCTTGGTGTGCTTATTCTATATTTACCTAGTTTAATATTATTTTTAGTTGCATCACATATTTTGTCATATATACTTGCATATACACTACGCGATCCACCCTATAGACTCTCACAATTGTTTATCGCTGTTGTTTAACACGGCACTTAGTTTTTGTTATTGCTATAGTTTTTTTTGAAAATTCATTACAACAGTAATTATTGTTCAAAATTACTGATATATAATTTCAAAGTAGTGGAAATTTGATTTTAAGCTTGTGTGACGAGTTTATAAGTGATTCATCTCTGTTTTTGTATACACGTCCAATAACATCTTAAGACTTTCCTGTTTTCACTAAAACCTTTCCTGTTTTCACTAAAAAGATATGGCGGTAGTTGAACTATCAGTAAAAACTGCTACCTACAACAGGCCCGATCCATTTAGAAGAGATGGTGATGACTTCGTGACATGGCAGAATCAAATGATGTTTTATCTCACCACGTTTGGGCTGCAGAAGTGCATTGAGTAGGATGAACCAAAGCTCAAAGACAGACAGACTAGAGAAAAGGATGAAGATGTTTTTCTCAAAATTGACTCATAGAAGCATTTGGACTTCCTATGTCGAAACTACATTCTGAATTGTTTGGATAAAGTATTGTATAAAGTGCATCAGCTACACCAGACAGCGAAATCCCTATGGACTGCACTTGCAAATAAATACAAGACGCGTAATGTCAGTTTGTATAAGTTCATAGTAGACAAATTTATGGAATACAAAATGGTAGATTCCAAATCCGTAACTAGTCAAGTACAGGAACTCCAACTTATAATCCATGAACTTGAATCGGAAGGACATAAAGTTGGAGAGTCATTCCTTGTTGAAGCGATAATAGGAAAATTATCACCATCCTGGAAAGACTACCACAACTATCTGAAACATAAGAAAAAGAAGATTTCCTTAGAAGATCTCATTATCAGATTAAAAATTGAGGTGGATAATCATGGAATAACACAACCCAATGGCGAAGAGGCACTTGTTATAAAAAGGTCAAAAAAGAAAGGACACTTCAATAACAAAAAAAAAGGAGAAAGGCACCAGACAATCAATCCAAAATTAAGCAAACCAAGAAGTTCAAAGGCAAATGTTGGGTCTACGGAAAGACCAGGCACGCAATTAAAGTTTGCACGCACAAGAAGACGAATGACAAATTGGTAGCAAATATGGTGGAAAATTTGAGTTCAACCATTGAGGAGATGAAATTTTCAGGAGTTGTTTCAGAATACAACTTAGTACAGAACCCTACACAATGGTGGGTACGCACAGCCGCTACTCGTCATGTCTGTTCTGATATATCTACGTTCTCCATCTATAAGAAATACAATCAGGACGAAAAACTCTACATGGGTAACTTTACAGTTTCCATGATCGGAGGTAACGACACCGTCTCCCTCAAATTTACATCCGAAAAAACCATGACACTAAATGGAGTTCTTCATGTTTCGAATATCTACAAGAATCTTATCTCTGGGCCTATGCTCTCAAAGAAAGGCTTCCGTATGATCTTCGAGTTAGATAAAGTAGCTCAGTCTAAGGTTGGAATTTATATAGGAAGGGATTATTTATGTGATGGCCTATTTAAAGCAAATATAGCCGTAGTCGGCAATAAAGCTATGTATTCTGATTGTGCTATTAATAAAAATGAAATTTCTTATTTGGTTGAGCATGAAATTTTACTATGGCATGATAGATTACGACACATAAATTTCCAAAAAATGGAAAAATTATCGAACTTGGGATTAATTTCTAAATTCCAAGTAAATAAATATTATAAATGTGAGATATGTGTAAAAGCAAAATTGATTAGAAAACCATTTCTACTGGTGATAGAAGTACTGAACCACTAGGTTTTGTTCATACTGATTTATGTGATTTTAAATCATTACCTTCAAGAGGTGGGAAAAAGTGCTTTATCACTTTTATTGACGACTATACATGATATTGCTATGTATATCTTATAAATATTAAAGATGAAGCAATTACATCATTTATAAAATATAAGATTGAAGTAGAAAATCAGTTAAATAAAAAGATCAAGATATTAAGATTCGATCGAGGTGGAGAATATGAATCATCATTTGAAAAATTCTATGCAGAAAATGGTATAATCCATCAAACAATAGCTCCATATTCACCACAACAAGATTGTGTTGCCGAGAGAAAGAATAGAACATTAAAAGATATGATTAATGCAATGCTTCTGACCTCTGGCCTGCCGACGAACTTGTGGGGGGGAAGCCTTAAATATGTCTAATCACATATTAAGCAAGGTTCCTTACAATAAAACAGGAACAATTCCATATAAGTTATGGAAAAGACACATACCAAGTTTCAAATACCTCAAAGTGTGGGGGTGCTTGACAAAAGTTCCAGTTCCACCTCCCAAGAAAATCAAACTTAGACCAAAAATTGTAGACTACTACTATCTAGGGCCAGCTCAGAATAGTAATGCCTACAGATTTTTGGTATTCAAGTTTAATATAGTTGATATTAATGTATATACAATCATTGAGTCGAGGGATGCCTCATTCTTTAAAGATTGCACAAAAGGAATGAGAGAAATTATATCCCTAAATGGATAAGAGAAGAATCAAGCAAGCCATATGAAGGTGAAACTCATCGTGAAATTGAGGAAATTAAACCAAGAAGAAGTGTAAGGGCAAGAACATCCAAGATATTTGGTTCAAAATTTCTAACATAAATGTTAGAACACGAACCTCAAACGTACAAGGAAGTAATGTCATCTTTTGAATCTTCATGTTGGAAAGAGGCAATCAAAAGTGAAATTGATTCAATTCAAAATAATAAAACTTCAGAAATAGTTAATTTTCCACCTGGAGTAAAAACGATTGGTTATAAATGGATCTTAAAAAAGAAGATGAAATTAGATGGCTCTATTGACAAGTATAAAGCAATGTTGGTAGCCAAAGGATACCTTCAAAAAGAAGGTATAGACTTCTTTGATACTTATTCACTAGTTACATGAATAACCTCCATAAGAATGCTAATAGCAATTGCATCCGTATATAATATAGAGATTCATCAAATGGATGTAAAGATAGCATTCTTAAATGGAAATCCTAATGAGGAGATTTACATGGAGCAACCTGAGGGTTTTATTTCCAAAGGAAATGAAAACAAAGTAGGCAGATTAGTAAAATCATTATACGGACTAAAACAAGCTCCAAAACAATGACATGCAAAATTTGATAGTGTCATGGTGAAAAATGGTTTCCGTACAAATGAATGTGATAAATGTGTCTGTTATAAACAAGTTGGACAATCATACGTGATGATTTGTTCATATGAAGACGATATACTAATCTTTGGTCCTAATAATAAGGTAATAGAGACCATAAATAAAATGTTAATCAACAATTTCGATATGAAAGATTTAGGAGTTGCAGACGTTATTTTGAAAATCAAAATAATAAAAACACCTAATGGAATTGAGCTATCTCAGTCACATTATATGGAAAAAGTGATTGAAAAATTCCAGAATAACAGAATTAAAGGAGTACGAACACCTTTTAATCCATCAGAAGTACTGCAAAAAAGCACTAATGAGAGTGTAATGCAACTGGAATACTCTCGTGTAATAGGATGTCTAATGTACCTCATGAATTGCACAAGACTAGATATAGCTTACGCAGTAAGTCGACTGAGCAGGTATACAAGCAACATAGGGAAGGAATACTGGAAAGCACTAATAAGAGTGTTGGGATATTTAAAGAGTACCACGAACTTTTTCCTACATTATGGAAAATATCCTGCCGTCTTAGAAGGACATAATGATGCAAACTGGATTTCTAACTCAGTGAAATATAAATCAACTAGTGGTTGTCTTCACATTAGCAGGAGCAGCAGTGTCATGGAAATCTACTAAACAAACGTGCATAGCTCGATTCACTATAGAATCAGAGTTAATTGCTTTAGATAAAGCAGGCGAAGAAGTAGAATGAATTCGTCATTTTTTAGAAGTTATTCCATTTTGGCCTATGTTTGCGCCAAAATTGGTCACAAACACCAAAGCCGTGAAATCACTAGTGTTTACATACAGATCCACAATATTCAAACACGGATCTCAGATTCAGATAAAGTAGAGAATAAAAAGGAAGAAACGGTAAAGTTAAAATGGAAGAAAGTAGAAAAGTACACAAGGTTTTATAGCGGTTCAGAAATCTGGCCTACGTCCACATTAAATCAATCCTTTTTATTGCCTTTGTACTGTAATTACAATTACAAGCTTTTAGTATTAATCACAAAAATGACAGAGTTTTAGCGTCAGAGAAGGAGAAAATCCCCTTTTTATTGCCACATGACTCTTATTTATTGGTGTAGATCCGAAAATATCCGCCCCCAAAATCTGGAATACCTCTTCTCTTACGCAAGTGGGCCCAACACATTGATCTGTAGCGATTTTGGATCAATGCATGTTCAATTCGTATCGATACAAAAGTGGTCTGATTGAGATGAGATCGGTTTTAGAGGTTCTCAAGTGCATCAGGAAGCTCCTTTGAAAATTTCATAGCGTTTGGACTTGTAGATTGTGAGTTATGATCGATGCAAGTTTGTTTTCACTGGTTGGCCGTCGCATTCATATCCATGAATCTCGTATCCATCACCTTCATGTCCATCACAATCGCATCGATGACGTAGCTCGAAAACCCAAGGGAGATCCACTTTTGATGTCGAGTTGACCACTTCTTCCTTCAAACGTGTTTCCTTCATATCGGTCAAATGCTACGCTCTTCGTATCCATCGGACCTAGCCTTTCGCCTCCATGCTTCGTATCCATCCACCAGCGCCTATAGGCTTATTCGTATCCATCAACCATGCCTATGTTCTATCCATCGATCCAAGTCCATAGCCTTCGTATCAATCAAAGCTTTACCTCTTCATATCCATCGGTTGCTCCCTTGTTCGTATCGATCCCAAGTTATGTCCCTTCGTATCAATCCAAACCATGATCGATATGAAGTGTGCCTTGTCGTGACCATTCAGTCGATGTGCACTGCATTGATACAAAGTCATCAATTCGAAGCATGTTGTCATTTCCATTCTGATCGATATTGAGTACGTTCCTGATCGATACGAAAGTATCGATTCGAAGTAGATAGCCGATCCTGCGTTGACCGATACGAACCACATCAATACGAACTGATTCATGTCGATCGATACGAACCATATCGATAGGAAGGTATCGATGCGAACCATTTCTCACCAATATTGATCCATCCATATCTCGAGCATACGAACTCCGATTGGCATGAAATTTGAAATGTATCCTCACCTAGCCTTGTTCATCATTCCCAAACGATCTTGTCTTGATTGGAGCTCGGTTAAATTTTGATGATATCGATCATAGCTTTGTTTCCAGTCGATCTCCAACCCTGATATCCGTTCTTTCCAGCCAATTTGTTGATATCTCGGCCTTGACCAAAAGGTGAGATAACATTTTCCCGCCAAAACATGCTTTGTGGTAAGAAGGTGTGTTTTGAAAAGCTCCAATTCCGACATCCGAAGTCCATATTCCATCCATAGCCATTCCATCTGATCCATAATCCCATCTATTACTAAGCCATCCTATTCAAGTGCCACAACTATATCCAAGTCCACGACCGCTCCAAGTCGATGTCTAATTCGAAGTGATGTAACCACATCCTTAGCCAATTCCATAGCTATCTGAATCCGTCAACCGAGCTTTAATCTATTCAATGACCAACAACCACATCCATAACCTTTTTGGGTTGATATCCAAATTCGGGACCGCTCTGGGCCCTTTGCCAAATCCAGGACCTCGTCGGGTCCATTTATCCTAAGCTAAAATCCGAATCCAGGACCACTTCGGTTCGCATTATCCTATTTCGACCCCGACTCTCCAGTCGCGAGCTTTTATGTTCAGGCCTCGGCTCTCCGGCCAAGTACTTTTTATATTCTCCGGCCTCGGCTCTCTGGCCAAGGACTTTTATATTCTTCGGCCTTGGCTCTTCGGCCAAGGGCTTTTATAGTCTGCGGCCTCTGCTCTCCGGCCAAGGACTTTTATATTCTGTTTTAGTCCATTCATCGCTCTCCGACGAAGGGACTCATTATTTGCGTTACTACGCCGTCTGTGACAGCCCGCAAATCCGTACCCCTTGAATCAACACTATTCTACCTCTATTAACTCAAGTAGAACAGAATTACGAACCATTAGGGTTAAAGATAAAGAGATAGAAGAAGAAGAAACTAAACTATATCAGAATCTCACAGTCGCAGCAGAATAAAATATAATAGTAAATATAGAACTTTACACAAAATGAAATCTATCACTGTTTTATAAATCATATCATCAGAGTATCTCATACATCAACCAATACCAATCAGACATACCATACAATCGTAGCAGCGGATATATATATAAATACGGACAATACGTCTCGGACTCCAGCTCCTCTCCTACTCCATAGCAACCTATCCTAAACATATAATACTCGGTCTGACCCGAGCATTATAATGAAATAACACCCGAGTCAATCTGGAATACCAGCTGATAATCATGCATCCAAGTTGATTATTAAAGTTTCAAAAATCCTTTGAAAACAAAAGCATCTCGTAAGACCACGCCACAAATAAACATGTCGGGTTTTTACCTTACGATAGCTAAAACACTTTTTATAGAAATCCTCTGATATTATAATAGGGTCTATTTACAAATACTTATAAAATAGCCGAAATTGTTACTTGATTAAATTCCAGCTACTAGCCACAAAAGTGGGTAATACAAACAAAACTCGTACAAGGCTCGTAGGGAGAATGGATTTCCAATAATGACTAGGCACTGGGGTACCACCTGTCACAGTACGGGGCCTAGATCACCGTACCGAGGACTACTCCCTTCATCCCCTGCAACACAGGGCCGGAACCATTCCTTACTGAACAGTCCCGAACAAGATAAACCCCGTGGTTGGCGCGACCAACCACCCACTAAGCCGAAATAATAAAAAGGGACATCTTGACAGGGGAAATATCTTGTCCTGCTTGGGCATGACCCACCTAACCTTGCTGCATATCCCCTGATTTTCAGTCATTCCCTGTTGATGAGGCTTGAGGCTAAGTGTTACCTTTAGAACGTTTTCACTTAGAATGCCCATCGCCCACCTGACGATGTTTCGCAAGCATTCATCCATACAAGTCCATCCCGGGTTCGAACGGAACCGAAGGCACTATTCCTACTACATCCATTTTGGAAATATCCTCAGCATTAGTAGCGACTAGCCCTTGCACTTCACTGCTCCATCTTCGACTCTAAACACGTTTTTCGCACGAAAACGTACAAATCGAATCGAAGTGGTTTTCGAGAAATAAATTTCGATCCCGGTCTCTTCGAAACGATCAACGCATTTGTCCAATATTGATAGTCGGTGATTTAACTATCAATTTATATTCACAAACATCCATAAGCATCCGTCCCACAATAATTAAGTCCCACATCATTTATTTGCCTCAAATATCTTTAAAGGATATATTTTCAAATTTCCAAAGCTCATTTGAAAACAATTCTCAAAGTTCTTCCCTTCACAAGGTAAATCCTTTACCATATATTTCCATTGGAAATAACCAAGTTCAAAACAACTTAGTTTGAAAACAGTTAAAAACATTTTATATTGAAATATACTTTAAAATACGTAAATTCACTTCTAGTTACTTACTCAAAATATAATTTCAAAATATTCAAAGTAAAACTATTTTATAAGATATAACTTGATTTAAAATAAGGTTTTAGTTATACTATATTTTAAAATAGAGTTTTTTAAAATAATTAATAATTTCAAACACTTTATTCAAAAACTAGCCTTTAAGTAAATCCATTTGTAAAAATAATTATTAAGGTATTTTAAAAGTTTACTATGCTAATTTACTAAGAATTATGTAATAATAATAATTTCCAAAACACTCTTTAAACAAGTTTAAGTTCTTAAAACTTTCTTTTTATAAAATAAGTTTAAACTCGAACTTGGTTTTCCCAGGGAATCTCTCATTCCCACTTAAACATCCCCGTAATCCTTCTTATGAATTCTGTCAATTTATTCCAATTCAGGTTTATATTTTAATAACATAAATTTACTTTTACATTTATCAACTGATAACGTTTCTCTTATTTATCATTCCAGATTTTATCAATTTCCAATTCCAAATAGATTTCAAATTTTAACTCTTTTAAATTCATTAATTAACAATATCTTTTATTTCTCGAAAATTCAATTTATCCATTTATAATTAAATTATGGATTTATAATTTATCCAGCAATATTCCAATACAAATTTCATTCCAGTTTTCCACCCAAACAGATTCTAATTTTTATATTCCTTTAAATTCCTTATTTATAAATTTTCTTAAATTCTTTTGAAAATCCAATTTAATTCCTTTAAAATTAAAACTCCAAATTTCTTTATAATTTAACATCCTGGGCTTATAGTTTATCTCACAATATCACGATACAATTTAATTCCAAAATTTATCAATCACAAAATATAAACAGGCATCATCATCAATTATAAAAATAATTACTACATTGTGAGGAATCCAGTTGGATCCCTCCAACCTGTTTTCCCTGCACCCACAAATATTAGCACATCACATATATAAATATCAATCCAGACTGATAATAACAATAATATATAACCAATCACATAGATATTTTAATATTTATTATTTAAATCAGCCAATATCCAGATGTGAGTGAGTTAAACTCACCTTGGGTTTCGGCGAGCGTTCAAAATTCAAATTAAACCGAACGACGTTCGATTTAACTCAAATTCCTACTTGCCCGGAATGGATCCGGATCTACACCATCTCGAAGTATTCTTCTCTGCGATTCCAATGTCGCCAGTTTCGTTAAAATCGGATAACATATGAATTAGTTATGATTTTATAAAGTGTTGAACTGAATTTAAAGCAACTTCTTTTAAATTAAATTTTATTATACCAAACAAATTTTGGCCGTCAGATCTGGAAGCCCTCATCAAGGCCGCACATCTCATCTTCCCCCACGCGACATTACCAGGCTCGAACGAGCTCCTCTGCCGCCGCCTAGGGCTTGGAAAACGCAGCCAATTCGAAGCCCTATATCTCGATCGGAGGCCATCATCTTGAAGCCTCATCCCTACCGCATCCACGTCCAAAGCCGTGCGAAACTCGGCTACTCCATAAGCTCGAAAAAAGAGCACGAACGGACCGCATCTCGGCCAAAATTCTGGCCACCACGTCGCATCGCAACCCACTCCACCTTATGGATGTGAAGATCGTGTCGACCTCTCCGTATCTTTAGTTGGAAGTTCTTGCTAAAATCGAGAGGATTGAGAGGGAAAAATCGACGCGTTTTCGGCCGTGAAATAAAAAGAAACGGCGGCTCTGAGAAATTGCTAGGGTTTGGATAATTAACGTGCATATATATATATATATATATATATATATATAATAATTAATATTATTTATTTAATAAAATTTCCCAATTTAACCGTTTACGCAAACGACCTCCAAACTTCACGATCCGACAAGCGATTCTAGGGTTTTTCCGCGTTCCGGACACAAAGGGACAGATTTTGTAAGCTAATTCGGTCGTATGCGCGAGTTACGGAATTAAACGTTCAATTTTAATTTAAACCGATTAAAACGATTTCGATGCGTTTCGAGCTGCCGGGGTCAAATGACAACTCCGAATGCTACGAAAATTGAAATCCGATAATAACTAGCTATTACGGATCCAATGGAACTGGTTTCGTCGAATTCCGAAACTGTGCCCCGGAAGGTTATTTTAACTCGTCTATTAAATCGGGCGATTATCCAAATTGCCGAAAACGCTTAAAATTTTACTTTTAAATTTTTTATTAACTTTACAATAAATCATATATCATTTATAAACACATTAACAATCATTTTGACTCATTTCGAATCAAAATCCGATTAATTGCATTTTTATGTTATTAAATCCTATTATTAAATTAATATAAAATCCCAAATTCAATCTATTAACTTTTAATTTCTTCCAATGGTCCAATATTAAAACTCAAACCCAATTAGACCTAGATTAAATTTTAGAATCTAATTTTATCTCCATTTACACTCGAAATTACCAATTATCCCAATTCTAATATTGAATTAGTATTATTCAGTTACCAATTAAATCCCCGATTCAATATTTAATTATTGTTCTCAATTATTTGAAATTGAATAGAATTACTATAACTAAAAATTATAGCTTATTTTATTTCAAGATTCAATTTATAATCCGTATTCAACATTTAAAATGAATTAAATGTTCAAATTCAATGGCTTAAAAATACGGGATGTTACACCGTCTCTCTGATCGGGACCGTAATCGTGAAACCAGTATTATTTATCACATTAATCCAAATCCACTTGTTACAGAATCTAGTTAACAAATTGAAAATCCGAACAAATAGGGAAAACTAAACAAATATCCATGCAACCAAAGAAAGAACCAAAGTTTTAAGGAAAATAGAAAGAAAACAAGGATTTCATAGACTCGAGCAATATGGTTTGTCATCGTCTCAGAGCATGCCTAGGGACCATCCTCAATCCCATACATGTGTAAGCGACTTAGCCATATTACTTCGATCACTATTATTTATTCAATGCCATAAATTTATTTAGTTGATGATGAGCCGATGATTCATAGATCCAGTGCCATCCTCGTTCGTGGTAGGCAGTGGCCGCTCCTGTTCCACTGCCATAGCTCGATTTTTTACATATTATTGCAAATGACCATTCCTTATATGCTCCTTAATGATATCCTTCAAATGTCTACAGTCATTCGTGTTGTGCTCATTCAACTCATGGAATATGCAATTCTTTTCTGATGTCTGCTCGTATTCAAAAGGTTCCCTACTTGCCGACTCGACACTGGAGGTGCCCTCGAGTATCCAAGTAAATCCTTTCTAGAGTTTCAATTAAATCCGTGTGAGAAGAAACCTTTGACTCCCTTCGTGGCCTTTTCGAAGTGCTACCATTGTCATTCATTTTACTTTTTCCTTTATCATCTTTGACTACGCCCTCTCTAGGTGGACCTCCACCCCTTACTGCATAAGCTTCAGCCTCTCTCCCTTCTCTCTCAGCCTGCGCATCTTCTTGCCTCAGAAACCTTTCTGCCTCATGGTAGAACTCCCCGAGATCCCTTGGTGGGTCCCGTTCCAATGATATCTTAAAATTTGAATTGTCTCTAATTCCCGAAATTGCCACCATCAAAACCATCAATGGATCAGGTCGATCCACCGAAGCCACTGCCGCATTGAATCTGGTTAAGAAATCCTTGAGCGACTCTACTTTCCATTGTTTCATCGATGTCAAAGTCATCATGTTCTTGGGTCGGACTAGGTGGACCCAAAACAGCTTCATAAACCTTTTAATTAGCTCTGTCCATGTGCCAATAGAGGCACTTTCCAGCTGTCTGAACCATAATGCTGCAATATTTGTCAAATAAAAAGGGAAGCATCATGCCATGACCTCCTCCAATGCCCCCAGCACTTCCATATGCCTCATGTTCCTTGTCAAGTGAATAGTAGGATCTGCTCTCCCGTCATACATCTTCAGTGTTGATAATTTGAAATCTAGCGGGTTCCTAGCTTGCCTATCATGGGAGAAAAAGGACTCCTATTCACATCCTATAAGTCTCTATTCACTAATCCGCCTCTCATGGCTTGCGTAACCATCTCTGGCAATCTATCGTTGTCACCAAGCTGTAGTCCTCATCCGTTGCTTCCGATCTGCCCCCCTCCCCCCCGAGTTTACGAGGGAATCTTGAAATCTGCTCTCCTGGATGAGCATTCATTCCTCTATCAATGCCATGTTGCTCAGCTCTGCCTGATACTCTTCTCGGGATTGGATCAACATGGTCTAAGTGAGTGCCCCCCATTTCTGGTGCTGCACCAGATGGTCCTGGTCTATTCTGAATTATGTTTGCTCCGTGCACCCGATCCCTATCTCCAACATCTCTTGTAGTTGCGTTAACTTGATTCTACACTCCAACTTGTCCAACTTGTCGAAGTAGGTCCTGCATTATCTCCACTTGTCTCTTGAGTATCGTTTACATCTCGTCTCTGGTGATGAAGATCGACATCGAATCACACCCGAGGAAGCCTCCAGACTCCCTTCATGTTGACTCCTTTCAGTCCTTTGTCTTCTAGCTGATTTCCTAACCATGGTCCCTTCTAGATCTGGTCCGTTAGCTTTCCAAATCTGAACTCCGAATCTGAGATAGCAGGTGCTAGTCTTCTCAGTGAAAGCACCAGAGTGCTTGCGCCAAAATTGGTCGTAAACCCCAAAAGCTGTGAAAGCACCAGTGTTTACACACAGATCATAATATTCAAACATAGATCAGAACCAGATAAAGTAGAGAATAAAAATGAAGAAACGGTAAAGTTAAAATAGAAGAAAGCAGGAAAGAACACAAGGTTTTATAGTGGTTCGACAATCTGGTCTATGTCCACTCTGAATCAATCCTTTTTATTGCCTTTGTACTGTAATTACAATTACAAGCCTTTAGTATAAATCACAAAAATAACAAAGTTTTCAGCATCAGAGAAGGAGAAGGTCTCCTTTTTAGTTGCCACAGGACTCCTATTTATAGGTATAGATCTAAAAATATCTGCCCCTAAAACATGGAATACCTCTTCTTTTGCATATGTGGGCCCGTCACATCAATCTGTATCGATTTTGGATTGATGCATGTTCAATTCATATCGATCCAAAAGTGGTCTGATTGAGCTGAGATCGGTCATAGAGGTTCTCGAGTGCATCAGGAAGCTCCTCTAAAAATTTCATAGCATTTGGACTTGTAGATTGTGAGTTATGATCGATGCAAGTTTGTGTTCATCGGTTGGCTGTCGCATTCGTATCCATGATTCTCGTATCCATCACCTTCGTGTCCATCACAATCGCATCGATGACGTGGCTCGGAAACCCAAGGGAGATCTACTTTTGATGCCGAGTTGACTACTTCTTCCTTCAAACACGTTTCCTTTGTATCGATCGAATGCTATGCTCTTCGTATCCATCGAACCATTACCTTTCACCTCCATGCCTCGCATCCATCCATTAGCGCTTGTGGGCTTATTCGTATCCATCAGCTATGCCTCTGTTCATATCCATCGATCCAAATCCATAGCCTTCGTATCGATCAAAGCTGTACCTCTTCGTATCCATCGATTGCTCCCTTGTTCGTATCAATCCCATGTTATGTCCCTTCATATCGATCCAAACCATGATCGATATGAAGTGTGCCTTAACGTAACCATTCAATTGATGTGCGCTGCATCGATACAAAGTCATCAATTCGAAACATGTTGCTATTTCCATTCTGATCAATATTGAGTACGTTCTGATCAAAACGAAAGTATCGATTTGAAGTAGATAGTCGAGCCTGCTTTGATCGATACGAACCACATCGACATGAGCTAATTCATGCCAATTGATACGAACCATATCGATACGAAGGTATCGATGCGAACCATTTCTCACCAATATCGATCCATCTATATCTCGAGCATACGAACTCTGATTGACCCAAAATTTGAAACGTAGCCTCACCTAGCCTTATTCATCATTCCCAATCGATCCCACAGGCAGTCTAGAATTGGTTTTTTCAGATAATCAGCTTGCAGATGTAGATTCGATAGTCTTTGGATTCTTTGGTAATCTTCTTCAGTCTTTGGATGACTAGCCTTGCTTAGTACAACTTGGTTGGGAGTTCGAGCTATTTCTGGATTGATTCTTTAGAGATGGAGACTATTGGAGTTCCTTCTTTGGAGTTCAAGTTATTTATTCCATTGTAGCATTGTATTTGATCTCTGATATGTATTTGAGATCATTGTTGTATATCATTGTATATTGTATTCATTGGAATTATATGATATACTCTTTTCTTCCGCTGTGTTGTTGTACATAATGTGTTACAAGCTCCGGCACGAGTCAAATTTCAATGGTTGAATCTGCGGCATTCGAGTACAAGTGAAGTATGGATGTCGATTTTCAAACGCCGAATATCAACTGAGACGACCCGTCTTTCTCTCCACGGAAAGATGCATCATCTTTAAGAAAGAAAGGGATAGAAAAGAGAAAGATAGAGAAGAAAGAAAGACCAACATCAGAATCTCAACAGCGGAACGAATAAATTATAATAATCGTAATAAAATAGTACATAGTATACAACATCTATTAGAGTTACACAGCATATACATCACATTCTAGACAGTTAAGCATGGTCAAATTTTGACGGCATCGATCATAGCCTTGTTTCCAATCGATCTCCAACCCAGATATCCGTCATTTTCAGCCAATTTGTTGATATCTCGGCCTTGAACAAAAAGTGGGATAACAACCTAAACCTGTGTCGGCCATATGCATACACTGTGATAATCAAGCAACGTTAAGAAGAGCGCAAAACTTTGTGTATAATGGAAAGTCATGACATATTCATCGACACTATAACACAGTTAGGCAGTTACCCTTAAATGGAACTATTTCAATTGATTATGTGAGAACTACTGATAGCCTTGCGGATCCACTTACTAAGGTTTATCAAGAGAGAAAATAGACTGCGCATCGATGGGAATGGGTTTAAAAGCCTAGACCAACAAGAGTTATCTTATACGGAAACCTATCATAGCGATTAGAGATCCAACGGACTAGGACCAATAGGCAAACCAGTTCTGAGCAACTCAAGAAGTAATGCATTTGTTTGGACTTAGTTCTACTCCTTTCCTATGGTGCACAATAGAATGCATGCCTACAGAAGTATTAAAAGGTTAAAGCTATGCTTTTTACTGATGACCATAACTTGAAAATAACAAGTGGGGTATATAGGATGCTCTTAATGGTTGCGATCACTTATGTCAGTATGAGATAGGTCGGCTCTATGAGAATATTAAAGGCTTAAATTCTCTAAAACACTTGCAAAACCAAATTTATTCAAGACCAAAATGAACACAACTAAGAGATTGGATGTGAAAGGAAACAATGCTTTGTAAAGCTTATTGTCTGGTTATGCACAAATGGTTGACGGTTCAAGGTGAAATAATTCACCAATTAGCCAAGTATATCTGATAAGCTTTAACTGGGGAAAGTTCAATGTGAAATATCTTCTTATCCGCGATATAGCATTATTTCCATATGAACTGTGTGATAATATACTTTGTGTGGGGGGGGGGGCATATATCGTCATTCATATGGGGGATTGTTAGAAATCACTATATTAATGAATGAGATATTGTCCCACATCGTCAAAATTTGTGCATTTTCATGTTTATATACTACTTCCTTCAATCCCATATTAGCCCTTAGGGTCAGGTAATTTTGTGCGATGGGGAGGACCTATATGCCATGAACTAACACGGACGCGCACACACGCCGTCGCCTACCTATACTGAACAGGGCCGGGGCGGGTGCGGGTCCAGTAAGAGCGGACCGTGTAATATTTTTTGCTACACAAACGTGAACAGCTTCTAATTCAAACTAAAGTGACTGTTGGTTGAATGGACATGGATTTTCAAACATATATGGCCATTGCAAATGAAGAGACGCAACCACTGCAAGCAAAGAGGAGCGACCGTTTTTGACCGTTGCAAACGAAGAGGCACGACAGTTTTTGACCCTTGCAAATGAAGAGATGCGGTTATTCCCAACACACATAACCGTTGGGATTTCACCTATAAAAAGAGCATGAAACCTGACCAGTTTTTAGCTCAATTTTTCTTCTCTTCCTCCTCGTTTCTGAAAACTCTAAAATCCAAATGGTCATGCGTATCACACAGAAGATCATACACACCACAATCCCGAGCAGATCACGTCTGTTGTACGTTGGGATACTTTGAATAAAGTCTTAAAGAAATTGTTACAGCTAGCCTCAGACATAATTTCCTTCTTCATCCAGTTAGATTTCTTATTTGTTTATACACACACACACACACACATCATTCTGTCATCTTTCCGTTTCAAAGTTGTGTTGTTTCTACGAAGTAGTACAATGGTTGTTTATCGCTGTAGTTTAATGTGGTACTTAGTTGTTGTTATTGCTGTAGTTTTTTGTTGTAAATTCATAACAACAATGGTTATTGTTCCAAATTACTGATACATAATTCCAAAGTGGCTGAAATCTGATTTGGAAACTTGTGTGACAAGTTTATAAGTGATTCATCTCTATTTTTGTATACATATTAAATAACATAATATATATACAACTAGTTAAAGCACCACCAAACAAACACAAAACAAGGCACCAAGCATAAGCAACGGACAACATAAAGCATGTAGTGAGAGCTGTCAGTCCACATCAGAAGGGTTGATGCCACCATAAGTCCGCGGTAGAGGAGCATCAAAACTAGTCACTGATTCATTGTCGTGCATGACGCTGCCTAACCTAGGCTATATGGGAGTAAGAGGGTGTCCTTTTGTCCAGATAGAGAAAAAGTGAGCAATCTTATAACATTAGTGTAAAGGGAGCAATCTTATAACACGGTTGTCTTTGAAAACATATGTATTTGAATAAAGGCGGCATCGTCTTCAATGACGTCGACATAGCTAAAAGCGTCATAGTTGCCTATATTGTCGAAGGCTATAAACATAAAACATGTGGCACCGTTACTGCTGCTATAATCGTTTCATAACTAATGGGATCGATGATCTTGCAGAAAACATGCAGCATAGTACAAAGTGCAGCATTAATAAGTTACAGAAAGCAGCATCATCCACTTCGAAATTCACGATGTCGATGTTGTTGCTAGCTTCCTACTTCGCCAACTCGATGCATTCTGTATCAACCTAACTTGATACCCGATGCATTGCTCTTGGTCGACGTCAAAGGCCATAGAGGCGGTGAGATAGGGGAAACATCATGAACTTCGGCATGGCAAGGTCGTAATTAACGGGAATTTTTTTATTACTAATTAAAAGTAGTTTCTTTTCACCAACGCTCAATTATTTTTCACAGTCTTATTGGATAACACTTTCTTTACCAAAATCTTTTCTAGAATAATGCTAAAGAGCATATTTATTACTTCAAAAGCACTTAGCAAACCATTTTATATTATATTTAAATACACTAATTAAGCCTTTATAGCCCAAATAATTCATATTAAATCATAAACACTTGCGAAAAATCTATAAAAATCATAATAAATCTAATTTATTATCTTCTTTGACATAAGAATTTTGAGGCCAAAGCTTATTTAATTATTTTTAATAATTAAAACCCAAAATAAACCATCTTCCGACCTTAGAAAATTCACCAAATATTCTCATTAAATTAGAAAATCTTGAAATTAAAAACCTACTTTCAAAATAATGTTTCAAACATCATATCAAAATTTCAAGTCATTTAGGTGTCATATGATAGGTTTTCTAACTCAAACATATCACTTAATTTTATAAATATATTTTATAAATTCACCAATAAGTATATAATCATTCAGACTACTATAACATTGCTTAATATAAGAAAAAGAATCAGATATATGCTTAAAACTGAAAATAATACTTAAAACATGAGATGCATAACTATTATTTACCTAGAATGGTTTAAGAAGATTGAGATTTGTATTGGATTTGATTCCTCTAAGCTTTGCTCTTTTTTCCCTAGCTTTACTTCCCTTGAAACCCTTGTTAATTGTTGGCCTAACTCTTATCTTTTGTTTGTGTAAATGAAATGAATGAGGAAATGAGAATGAGTATTTTTGTTAAGGAAACATGCTCCTTTTCCATTTTTCCCTTCTCATATAACCTTCTTCTTATTAATGTTCTAATCGATTCCATTGGTTCATTTATTAAGGCTCTACCCATAATAATTATCAGATCCCAGTCTCTTTATTCATTTACATTATTTTGTTTTATTTATCCAATTAAATATCCTAAATAATGTTAAAATTAGGATTGTTATAGATTCACTTCCTTAAAGAATTTCGTCCTCGAAATTACGATAAGATACATACATCAAATACAAAAGTATAGATGTAAAACATATCATCAAACAAGTCAAGATAAGTGTCCTAATCTTGCTCGCCGTTTCCCAGGTACAGTCTCTCTCATCATCACTCCACTAGACTTTTACTAATTTGATTGTCTTGTTCCTTAGTTTTTCTCATCCTTAGCCACAACACGAATTGGATGTCTAAGTATAGTCACATCCGGCTTCACTACTAAATATTTTAATGTAGTTGGAGATAAAGCCTTTGGATCTCGAACACGCTTCCTCTGATGAGAAATATGAAAAACATTATGGACTCATACCAAACTGCTCCATAACTCTATTCAGTAAGCAAGTTTCCCAATCCGTTCGACGATAGGAAATGGTCCAACGAATCCAGGTGCCAATTTCTCTGACTTCTCGAATCTTATCACACCTTTCATTAGTGACACTTTGATGAAAATATGATCTCCATCTAAGAATGCTAAGTCTTTCCGTCTTTTGCATGCATAACTTTTCTGCCTAGGTTGAGCTTCCTTCATTCTAGTGCAAATTAAGTCAATTTTTTTTCTGTAGCTTCTCTTACAATATCCGGACTAAGAGCTTCTCTATCTCCGGCCTCTAACCAGCATATGATTGATTTAAATAGCCTTTCATACAAAGCTTTGAAAGGCACCACTCCTATACTAGTCTGTTAACCATTATTATAGAAAATTCAACCGTGCAGATGGTCTTTCCATAACCCACCAAAATCCAGTACACAAGCCCTCAATAAATCTTCAAGTACCTTATTGATTCTCTCTGTCTGCCTATCTGTCTGTGGATGATAAGCGATACTCATCTTAAGCTGATACCTAAAAACCCTTGTAGACTCTTCTAGAATTCACTAGTAAATAAAGAATCTTTATCACTTACTATACTACTAGGAATCCCATGCAGGCTAACAATATTCTTTTTAAACAACTTAGCCAATACGGTTGTCATCCTGGTCGACTTAACCGGAATGAAATGTGCACTTTGGTCGGTCTATCAATTGTAACCTAGATACATTCATTTCCTCTATTAGATCAAGGCAACCCATCTATGAAATCCGTATATATAGAATCATATTTCCATACTGGTATATTCAAAGGCTGAAGCAATCCACTAAGCTTCTAATGGTAAACTTTTACTTGCTGGAAATTTAGACACTATTTTACCCATAAGCCTACAACCATATCAGACCTTCCCAGAAGAAACTTCTCTTCATATCCTAATACATATTAGTTCCTCCAAAATGAATAGTAAATTTCGATCGATGGCACTTCCCAAGAACTTCTTTCCTTAGGCCACCAACATCAGAAACACACAATCATCCCTTCTTTCTCAACCATCCATTCTGGTCAAGGTAAAAATCCTTCAAATCATCAATCTCATTTCCACCTTCCAATCTTTTAATTCGGTCAGCTATCAATAGATCAACTCTTGCTTAGAAGCAATTCTTTCGATCAATACTGGTCGAGCTTCCAAACAAGATAACATTGTTGTACTTTGACTAGAACCGACTGTCGATCTTAACCGCACACTACAAGTAGTCGGTACATCCAAATCTTTCCATTCGGCCAACATAGAAAACACCACATTCTGATGTTTTCTGCTAGATGCATCTGCAACTTTGTTTCCTTTCCTCGATATGTACTCAATTCCAAAATCTCAAGCAGCGATAAACTCTAACCACCTCTGCTATCTCATATTTAACTCCTTATGAGAGAATAAGTATTTTAGTAACTTATGATCCGTATACAACTTGAATCATTCTTCCAAAAGGCAATGTCTCTATACCTTCAAGAAAATATTACGTCTGTTAACTCTAAGTCATGAGTCGGGTATCTAACTTTATCGATTTGGACTATCGTGGAGCATAGGCAATACCCCTCTCCATGAACATAGCTCCTAATCCTGTTCCGTATACATCAGCATACACCATCAAACCTTGATTCCTATTTGGAACCACTAAAACGGTGGTTTAGCTTTTAGAATGCTTCCTCACACTTAACGGTCCAAACGTGCTTCACGTCCTTCCTCATTAGTTATTCATTGGTGCTACTATACGAGAGAAATCTTTGATGAATCTCCAATAGTAGCCAGTAGACCAAGAAAACTCTTTATCATAATCACTATTTTGGGACTCTTCCAGTTATTAAATGCTTTTATCTTAGTTGGATCCACCTATAAACTTTTTCCAACATTACATGAACATGAACCTCCATCTCCTTATTTCAAAAATGACACTTTGAAAACATCGCCTTAGCTGATGGTGCCTCAGCATCTCAAGTACTATTCTAAGATGAATCACATGATCTCTTTCATCCTTAGAATATATCAAAATGTTGTCTATGAATACCAATACAAACTTATCCAAATACTCTCAAAAAATTTAGTTCATTAAATCTACAATGAAAGCAGATGCATTGATCAATCCGAATAGCATCACTAACCACTCATATGAGCCATATTTTGTTTGAAACGTTGTAAGGAATATTGTCTTTTGCCACTCCCAATTCATGGAACCCTTTGCCAAATCCAAATGGGAAAATAATTTTGCTCCACTCCACTAATTAAATAAATCGTCGATTCTTGACAAGGGATATTAGTTCTTTCTGGTCTTTTCATTTAACTTACGATAATATTTACACAATCTTAACAACCCATTCGGTTTCTTTACAAACACCGCCGCCGCTCCCTAAGGCAAACTACTTGGTCTTATAAATTTTTTCTTCTAAGTCCACAAGTTGTACCTTTAACTCTTTCATCTCAATAGGTGTCATCCTATTATGTGGTCTATTTACGGTTTCAGCTCCAAGCATAATCTATGGAAACTCAATAGCTCATTTCGACGGTAGTCCCATAAGAGGCTAAAATACATTAGCAAATTCTATAACCACGAAAACCCGATTCAACTCATCTTCATCCTCTATTACACTAAATAAAGCACAAAAATCAAAACTGGGATTCTTTACTTAGTACATAATTTGGTTTCTTCTATTATGGTGCTTAGTGATATTTTCCTATCTTGACAAAATATCCTAGCTTCATATTTACTTAACCAGTCCATTCCCAAAATAATCCTAAAGCCCACGAAATCAAACACCAACAAATTGCATGCAAATATATATATAACCTTATAATGCAAACTCTAAATGGTCACATCTCATCTCTAGAGTGCATACCCTCATATTGGATTCGCAATCCTTAAGTAACTAGGTTAGATGTTTCTAGGTTAAGTTTATTTACCAAATAAAAGAGATATAAATGAAGGTTATGCACCAATATCAAACAGCACTCTAACAAGTATACCATGAATCAAAAGTGTAGCTCCCATCATAGCTTTCCCTTTCTCCTCAGCCGATGGTTGCGAGCTAGCTGGTTCCAAAGCAAATACATTTCCTTTTTCCGCCTTGGCCACTTCCAAATATTTGTTATTGTAATGTCCCATTTGGTTGCAGTTAAAGAACTTAATGATTTTTTCCTGACAACTTCCTTTCCTTTGCCAGTTCGGCACTTATTAGCATAATGTCCTTTCATGTCACGCTTGTAACACACAACCTTAGACCTACTTTTCATGGTAACTCCACCCTTCTACGCTCCCTTCCTCTAGTAAAACTTTCTCTTAAAATTCTTTCTACCCTAACCTTCTGCTGGCTTCTTATTACTGAACAAAGCAAGCATCTCTTCATTTCTTGAAGCCATATCCATGACTATATCACATGGATCCCTAAGATATGCTAAAGTTTTCCTAGCAAACTCAGGTCGCAGTCCACGGATGAACTTCTCATTCCTTTTGATAATTGTGTCAACGATAGCATACCTATACCGTGACAACTCCTTAAATCTGGTTGCGTACTCAAGCATCGTTATATCTCTTTGCACCAATTATGCAAACTTTCTCAACTGAGTTGATTTAGCGATCTTATACATAAATCTTTCTTCAAATCTCCTTCTTAATTTTTCCTAAGTCAAAGTCTCCTATGCTACCCCAATAGTCACACTATTCTCCAGTACAACATAGTTTCTTGCAATTTCCTGGACGCCAATCTTCTCTTTTGTTCATCATTCAAACCAAGATTAGCGAAAATCCTTTCACAAAAAAGCAACTGATTATCCACTTCAATTGTATCCTCTGTTCCAATAAATGGTTTCCCTTAAAGTCTTATGTAGTCTCTACTCAACATAGCATAATTGTTTGTGGCTAGAACCTTTTGATTAACTCCTCCAGCATTTCCACCAACTAACCTTGCAATAGCTTTTTCTTGCATCATGTTGACAAAGAACTGATACATTGCTCCTATATTAACCGGTGGTGTTTTTGTACCTATGTTAGCAGTTATCTGTTGACCCGGATTTCTCCTAGTGTTGGGCCTGTCATTTCCATTAGTAGTGGTGCTTCCTCCGTCGACGTTCACTCTTCTGTTTCCTACCTCCATATCTTACTCCTTAAATCTGCTTTCGAACTTTAGTAAGATATGGAAGAATAGTCTAAAAAAGAAGGAGAATAGAGATGAAGCATATACTTATATATCACAAATAAAAGTACATTGCTATAGTGTTATCTCATATCCCAATCCAATTCTATGATTCAATTGAATTATGTTTTCAAAACTCTATTTAAGTTTAAAAATTTCTTTTGCGGTTTTACATAAACCTATGCTCCGATACCAAGTTGTAACATCCCCTATTTTGAGGCTTTAAGCGCTACAAATGCTGCAGTCATCTATTTCTAGTGATGAATTGCAGTCACATTAACGGTATCCATAATATCAGAAGCATAAGAATGTGAAATAATTTTAAACACAATTTCCAAAGAAAACCTTCACATTTCATTTCAATTATGTATCCCATATCCATTACATAATCCCGAACGTTGCTCAAGTTCAGATAAAATATAATTACTATAAAATACTCCAAGAGCAACATATGAAGATCCCACCTTGGTTGATTAGAGTTACTAAATAGATAGATACATTTACAATCAATACATTGATATAAACTAACATAACACGATGGATAATAGAAGTAGATAAACTACTACATAACTAGCTTTGCCTCCTGCACGTCTCTAAAAGCTTTATTTGCCAAAATCTACTTAACCTCTAAATCTCTTACTCCCAGCCTACTCAAATCAAATTTTGAGCACCCGAGAGTTCAAAGGGCGTGTCATACAAAAAACCTGGTACGAATAATAATAATATGCCATTTTGGTTTATAGATATTTAGTGAGACCATATCGTTGAGCGGAACGGTTTTCCCCTCACTAATATCTCTTTTTAAAATATGTATGTTACAAATCAATTATTGTAGCGAAACTGGTTAAAATAAAAAACATAAACAATAATGAGCATGAATGCTACATAGGTAATCATGACTATCCGTCAAATCAGTGGACTATCTATCCCAGTATTTAGTTTTCATAGGGTAGCTACCAACTTATATGGCTGATTCAGGCCTACCAGATATTCCAAATGTTCTAACTGACAGTTAGAAGAAAATTGGATAGTCTATCTAAATACACTTATTCTACCTAACTACCTCTCAAACTCATTGTTTTGCTAGCCTTACTATGAACCTAAAGGTTTTGCAAGTTCGACCTTGTCTGTATGTATTTCTTTCTATGCGTAAACCTACCTTTTGTCTTACACTTGACAAAGCCCTATACATTAGAATTTTGGACCAATATCTGCTAGAGGCTAATAGCCGAAGTATAGGGCGCTACCCCACACCATTCTTATCAGATTTTCTAATCTATGAGTCAATTCATCCTATCATAATCAATCCATAAGTGAAAAGAAAAATAATTTATTTATTAAAATTATGGGACAAAACCCTTTTCTATTTCCTTGAAAACACTTTCTTTATATATAAATTAACCCTTGAAATCATACTTTCAAAACAAGGAAATATAGCCCTTTACTATATCCCAAAATAATTATGCCATGTTATATGCTTTTATAAATTAGTATTGATGAATTTCGAAGTCATTTAAGGTCATTGCCTTATAAAACCATAGGCTATAAAGCAAAAATTGTATAAGTCTCTATATCGATAAAACACGGCAACAACATAGTCGATGAGGGTCTTCATCCCTCGAAACATAAGTCAAAACAATAAAACTTTATTGGCATCATTATCGCCATTGGGGTCATCGCCCTTCTTCAATATAAAATTTGTTAAGGCCTTTAACTTTTAAGACATAAGGTCATAAGACCAATAACGTGGACGTCGTACTTAATAAAAACGTGGGCATCCTAAGGTAAAAAACTTGGTTTACATAAGCCTTAAAAATATAGCCGACATGGTTGAATCTAGGTGTCGTTGCTTTGAGGAACATTATCGGCTTTGTTAGAGACAAAGTCATTAGAAGCAGCACTATGGACATCTTTGAAAACATATATTTTTAAATAATGGTAGCATCGTCTTCAATGATGTTGACATAACTAAAAGAGGCATAGTTGTCTATATTGTCGAGGGTAATGAATGTTAAAATGTGGCATCATTAATGCTGCTAAAAGTCACTTCAAAACAATGGGGTTGGTGACGTTAAAGAAAACATGCGGCATAGTACAAAGTGCGACATTAATAGGTTAAAGAAAGCGGCCTCATCTGCTACGAAATTCATGATGTCGACATTATTGCTGGCTTCCTACTTCGACCAAGCCAATGCATTCCTTATCAACCTAAGTTGATGCCCTATGCATTGCTCTTAATTGTTATCAAAAGACCATAGAGGCGGTGAGGTAGGGGCAAAATTATGAACTTCGGCATGGCAAGATCATAATTAACGGGAAAACTATTTTATTACCAATAAAAGTAGTTTCTTTTCACCAAACCTTAATTATTTGTCAAAATATTATTGGATAACACTTTTTTTACCAAAGTCTTTTCCAGAAAACTACTAAAGAGAAAATTTATCGTTTCCAAAGTACATAGCAAATCTTGCATTTTATATTAATAGTTAAATATACTAATTAAGTTTTTCTAGCCCAAATAATTCATATTAAATCATAAACACTTGGGACAAATCCCCAATAATCATGATAAATCCAATTTATTATCTTCTTTAAAATAAAAAAAATTAGGATCAAAAATCTAGTTTAATTATTTTTAAATACTAAAACCCAAAATAAATCATCTTCAAACCTTAGAAAATTCATCAAATATTCTCATTAAATCATAAAATTATGAAATTAAAAAATCACTTTCAAACTAATATTTCTAACATTATATCAAAATCTTAAGTCATTTGAGTGTCATATGATACGTTTTCTAACTCAAACATATCACTTAATTTCATAAATAAATTTTATAAAATCATCAATAAGCATGCAATCATTCAAACTATCATAGCATGGTATAATATAAGCAAAAGAATTAGATTTATGCTTAAATATCAAAATAATACTTAAAATATGAGATGCATAACAATTATTCACCTTGAATGGTTTAAGAAGGTTGAGATTTGTATTTGACTTAATTCCTCTAAGCTTTGCTCTTGTTTTCCCTAGCTTTAATTCCCTTGAAACCATTGTTAATGGCTGGCCTAACTCTTATCATTTATTGCGCAAGTGAAATGAAGGAGGAAATGAGAATGATTATATTTGTTAAGGAAACATGCTCCTTTTCGATTTTTCCCTCTTCATATAACCATCTTCTTATTAATGTTCTAATCAATTCCATTACATCATTAATTAAGGCTCGACCCAAACTAATTATCAAATCTCAATCTCCTTCTCAATTTACATTATTTTGTTTAATTTAACCAACTAAATATTCTAAATAATGTTAATTAAAATTTAGGATTGTTACAATATAGTGCTTAAGCAAGATCCAGCATTTCTAGATCGGAGATTCATTATTAAGACAAGGCCAGACCCATTTGGCAGGAAGAGCCAGGTTAATGAATTTAATGTCAGGGATCCCTAAGCCTCCCTAAGAGACTGATTTGCGGACGGTGGACCAATTTACTAAGTTGTTCAATGGGGAACCACGGAAGAGGAAATTGTATCTAAGGATCTCAAGCATGCCGATCACCTAACATGGTGCCTTATGAAATGAGAGCCAATATGTGACGATGGAAGAGAGAACTAATTTTATAAGGATGAGCCTACCGCTTTAGATCGTGAAGAGGCTTTCTAAGTGGCAAGACGACCATAGATCCTTGAGATCAGAGGTTTCCAGTCAGCATGTTGGAGCTTAGTAGAGCGAGTAGGGATACCAAAGTAGGTACTTAGGAAATTCTCAAGATTGCAGTTCTGGGCAAGAGCAATTGTAGAACCATAGTGATAACACCTCCAACCATGATGACTAAAATTTTGGAAAAATCAATGGTGAGGCTGGAGACAAGTTCAAAGGAGTAGATGAAGAGTTTGAGGTTATGAATATGGAATGGGGATGGACATTAGAAGAGGACGCTATTATCGGTATATCAGATATTAGCAAAGTTGAAGTTAGTGTTGGGGAAACCAATTCCAGCCAAGAGATTATGGGAGATCGAAAGTTTGTTCATTCTGTTAAAAACATCAGCGGTAAGTACAAATAAAAGAGGGGAAAGTGGATCTCCTTGGTGCAAACCATGGGCCTATGCCATTAAAAAAGATAGAGGACATGTTAGATTGTAGGATATGTCTGATCCAGTTATTCCATCTACCAGGAAAACCATGGTGATCAAGGGTGTCCAAGATGATGTTCCAGTTGGGGGAGTCTAGAGCTTAGGAGAAGTTGAGTTTGAGGAGGACGCAATGGTTTGAAAGCAGCGGCAGTGGGAGATGATTTCCTATGTAGCTTCAATACAATCAAGAATAATGCAACCAGGGTTGTAGGCAGATGTTTTGGGCCTAACCAGGTAGGATATGTAGAGTTGGAGGTGGTTGGAAAGGTCTTTGGCGATGAGCTTGAAGGTAGTGTTGAGGAAGCTGATAGGGCAGAAATCAGAGATAAAAGTGGTGCCTAACTTTTTTAGGATGATAATCACGTTCGTGTAATTGAAACGGCCAAACGTGGAGGGGTCAAAGTAATATTCTTCAAACATAGCTATGATGTCAAATCCGATGATGGGCTAAAAGCACTTGAAGAAAAGAGGGCTAAAACCATGAGGACTAGGGGATATTTCATCTTCCATATCACTTAAAGCAGTAAGGATCTTAGATTCTGATAATGGGTGGTCAATCGAGATGGGAGGATGGTTTGGGTAGAGTTCATTCCAGACACGGGAGGTGAAGACGGGTAAGGGAAATCGAGGATGTGCTCGTAGTAGGAAGTGAAGGTAAAGTTGAGGTCAAACTGGTCATAGAAGATAAAGCCCTCATGATGAATCTTGGAGATATAGTTGGCTCGCCTTTTGCGACTAGCCAATCTATGAAAGTATGTGGTGTTACGATTCCCATCTTTGAGCCAATTGGCCTTGGAGTGCTGCATCTAGCCAACCTCTTCCTTCTTCAATAGTCTTTCAAGTTCAACCCTAAGATTATGAAGAGAGGAAGAATTAGATTAGGAGAGGGGACCAGATTCCTCATGGATATTAAAATCTAGGATCGTGTCCTGGAGGCCTGAGATGCATGATTTGAAATAACCCTAAATAGATCTAGAATAGCGGTTGAGGAATTTTCAGAGGATTTGACCTTAGAGATGACAATTGAGGTAGTAAAGGAGAGAAATGGGGCTCTCAACCAAAGAAAAGAAACCAGGTTTCCAAAATCGGGTTCCAGGAGCCAAAATCTAACAAATCTAAATCCAAATCTAGGCGAGGCGGAGCCACTAGAGTCTAGGAGGACGGGGTAGTGGTCAAAGAGAACAGTGGTAAGTCCATGGAGAAATGAGAGAGAATAGGAATCATCCTAAGAGGAGTTGAAGAGGCATGACGATTGCTCTAGGTGAATTAGCGATTGTTAATAGGGTTATCAATAAGGGCGTATAAATCAATGAATTCATTAAAACCATCCATACTAGACATGAGGAAACAGACACATTTCGTTGCATAGGATGTCAAGTAATTTGAAGTCTCCACCTAGGACTCGTAGGCAATGAGAGAAATTGAAAACTTCCGAGAAATTGGCCCAAAAGGAGAGTCTTGCCAAGCTGGAATGGTGGTCGTAAATATTAGAGAAAACATAGATGATACTGGACAAGAAGTATTTGAGGGCCATATGAAGAGCACAAGAGTGCTTGATGACTTAGATAAGATTCCACTTGGCTTTTTTCAAAGCTGTCAGGACACCACGATGGGAACTAGATGACTAAATAAATTCCTAATACGACAAATAAGGACCACAATGATTATGGAAAAGTGATGGATTAGGGTCATCTATTTTGGATTCTTGGATAAATAAGACATCTTGCTTAAGTAGGGATAGGATGTGTCTGATAAAGGAGCACTTATTAGGGTCCCGAAAACCCCAAACATTCCAGGAGAGGATTTTCATAAGAAAAAGGAGATACGCTCCTTTTACAATGCATTCATGGCCGACATATGCTTGGATAATAAAATAACCCTCATGCAGTAATCAAGTTTTTTGTTCAACTTGTTATTAGTAGAAATAAAGATAGCGGGTTGGAAAATACTTCAAGTAGATGGCGATGGGTCGCCAACCGATCTATGAAGCAGCCTAGCGCTTATTCTGATTGAGGTGGAAGGCACAACAAGGGGTTTGCATAAAGGAGTAACTTGATTGGGAATCAATAGGAGGTCAAGGTCTATGTCGGCAGTAGGGAGAGGGTCAAGCAAAGAAGCATTAGGTGCAGATAGGGATGGGGTAGTACGGAGGTGAAGAGCGGTAAGGTCAAAATCATCAAAATAAAGATTGTGATCACAAGAGGAGAAGATCAAGGAGACCAGCTGGCTGGGTCCTCCACTTCCACCAAGGCATCAGATCCAGTTGGAACACGTTTCCAACTTTAGATATCATCTCTTCTTGCAGAAATGTCAGACTCCACCTGCATAGCATCCAAATCAGGCTTTGGAGGAGTCAAATCATTAGGGGAGGGGAAATGCTCTCATGAACTAGGGATAGATCTCTACTTCTCGCATTAGCAACTAACAATGGAATCACCAAAGATAAGGTCCATTGGATCCAAAAGGGAGTGGCGATGCTCCTAATGTTTGGGAGTTAGCTTGAAATCTAAATCATCAATGGAGAAAATAAAGGTGTAGAGGAGAAAGATTGCCTTACCGAGGCACATCTGGGCAAAAACAAAGTGATGGTCTATAGAGTAGATAAAGATAGATGCATGAGATGTTCGCCTAAATTCCCCAAAAGTGGATGAAGCCTCAAAAGTCTCTGTCTTAAGTTGCTCTCATAGCCCATAGGTAGATATCTAGGTCAATGAAAAGTCCAAACGGCATGAGGAGGGTAAACGGCTCAAAATAAATGGAACTGAGGTGCCAAAGGATGTCACAAATGCAATTCTAAGAAGGGGGAAGTATTCTCGGTTGTAGGAGTCAAAATTATGCGACCACTTGGTGGTGTAGAGGGCCCACCTAGTTGATGGAAAAAGCATTGATCGATGGCAGCAATAAGGGTATGGGCGGAGGGAAAGAAGATTGTGTAGCTACGTTCACTAAAAAAGGAAATCTCCCGGTCGTCATTGTGGAAAGCTATTACCAAGCATTGATGAATAGAACCGATCGTTCAGATGCCTGGGATAACAGAGAGGGTGGTAGTGTGATTTGGGGTTTAGAGAGTAGACATTTTGGTGGCTTTAGGAGATGAAAGGGTTTTGGAAAATGAGTATAGCTTGCATAGAGAAGATGTAGCAGATTTTAAGCATGAAGTTTAGGAGGTGAGCTAGAGGAAATGACGTAAGATATCTGTGTCGGAGATTTGGAAGGGAAAATGACTTTCTCGGGATTAGAAATCGAAAGGAAAGGTCCTTTCGACTACAACTTTTTATGGAAGAGCACAATGCAAGCAATGATTTGGAAGAGCACAATGCAAGCAACAATTTTTTGATTTTAAGTAATTAACCATTTGAAAAATGGACTTGAAAGGTGGAAGGTAGCCTCATTGCATAGCAATCGAGGACCTAGCAGGAGAGCGAGACGGCGGAAGGGAAGGTGGGCAACTTTTGACAACATTGATGAAAGATCGATGGGGGATAGAATCCATGCTTGCTGAAGCCGTAGAGTTCGAACAACAAAGGGATGCTTCTACTAACATCAGGTTAGAAGAAGAGGCTAAACCAAGAGGAAGGAGAAGTAAGGAAGTGGAAGAATGGGATGAGAGAAGGCGTAGAATAGATTGGGAGGAGGATCAGAGGAAGAAGAGGAGGCTATTGATGGAAGAAGATTATTTAAGAAGCATTGTTATTTGCCTAATCCCTAAGAAATTTGACCCATCATCAATAAACTATTGACATGTATCACTTTGTGATTTCACACATAAGATTTTGCCAAATTTATTATGCAATAGAATGAAAGGCTTTTTGGATAAACTAAGTTTTGTAAATCAAAATGCTTTGATCCCAGGAAAAATGAACATAAAAAAATTCTCTTTTGGCTTATGAAAAGGTGAGGTCCTTTAATAATAAGAATTCAAGCAACTTATGTCTAAAAATTGACTTACATAAAGCTTATGGAAAAAATAATTAGAGGGTTCATTCATCATATGCTAATTAAAATGGGTTGTTCTCAACCCCAACATTTTCAATCAATGGCTCCGCTTATGGACATTTTGGAAGTAATAGAAGGCTATGACAAGGGATCCCTTATCCCCTTGTTTCTTTTCAATTGCTATGAAATATCTCTCTATTCTACTTGATCTTGGACATATAAAAGGAAATTTATAGTTAATGCACCATACAGAGCCTCTTATTAATCACCTCTTATATGCCGACGATATATTAATTATGACTACCGCAACCATTGAAACCGCTAATACAATAAACAAGTCATGCAATTGTTGGAAAACAATGTTGGGCTTTCAATGAATGATCAAAAATCTACCCTATTTTTCAGCAAGGGAGTAAGCTGCAAGCAATTACTGAAAGTTTTCAAGTACATATAGGTACCTTGTTTATTATCTACCTGGGTATTCCTTTGTCACAAAACAAATTAAAAGCAAGGGGCTTTGTACCTCGTGTTGACAAAATAAATTAAAAAACCCAACCATTATACTAGTAGACAATTAAACATCAGTGGTTGAGTTGAATTAAGAAAGGCAGTTATTTACCCAATGATAAATTTTTGGATGCAATTTTATTACTTTCCAGCAAATATAATAAAGAGATAAAATATTTATGCTCTAATTTTGTTTGGAAATGAAAATCTCATAAAGCGTCCTGGGACTCAGCCTACAAACCAAAATTTGAAGGTGGTCTTAGTGTCAGAAGATTGGAGGATATCGCCAAAGCAACAGTAGTAAAATTAGTATGGAAATTCCTTCAAGGAAACGGTCTTTAAGCCAAATGGATGAACAACAAATATTGTGCCAATAAGAAATTTTAGGCTATACATTTGGACAATATTGATTCAAATACTTGGAAAACACTCCTCAAGACTAGATAATGGTGTAAAGAAATGATAGATAAGAAAATTGTCAATGGTGAAGACACCAACTTGTAGTTTAATACATGGTTTAATGATGAATCATCAATTGATATTATAGGTTAGCAATATTTTACTGTGGTTGGTGGTCCCAATAAGCACGTCTCGTGCCTCCTTCTAAAGAATAACTAGAGAAGAAACTTGCATTGTTTCCCTACCTCCACAGTCCACAAAATTCAAAACATTAAAATTCACCTTAATGCTCCTAATGACCATTGGTTTTGGCTGCCTACTACTACTGGGGATTTCATACAAGATCAACATGGGACCATGTTAGAACTGGATCACCGGAACTTAATTGGTGCAAGGCTAAAATGTCTGTAACTACTATATTGGCTAGGCTAAATAAGCTTAATACTAAAGATAAGATCAGTGATTGGAACAGTAGCATATATCAAAGGTATAATTTGTGTCTGCTTCAGAATGAAAATAGAGACCACTTATTTTTTAACTGCTCTTACACCAATCAGATCTAGAATGCTTTCAACCAAAACCTAGTGATACAGTCTTATCCGCAACTACACAAAGGTGTCACGAATCTGATAGTAACTTCAATAATGTTACTAAACCATTCAGAAATTGTCACATTAGAAAAGCGTTTATAATTTTCATAATTAAATTGCAAAAACAACAACAGAATAAAGCAAGACAAATTCTAATAAAAACTGTTAAGGTATGAACCGTCACAATTAAATTTGTGTAAAATTCAAAGAAGTACCTAGTCGTCCGAGTCCAGAGAATATCTGTTTCCTTGAAACAATATTGCCCCCTTATATGCACCGCAGAATATTAGCAATTTGTCTCCCATGATGAAACGGACCGATCCCGATATGCTGTGCGTGCAGACGGAGCGACGACGAACTGAGAACAGAGTTCTGGGAAGAGGAACAAAATGAAGAAACAAAGTATATTTGAGTGAGTAATCTCATTTTGCGGGCCCTATAAATAGGCTGGAGCAGGTGTCTATTCGTAGCGGTCATGACTATTGGAAAGGTTGTGACCCTTTAACCGGCAGACGCGCGTGCACAGGCGCAATGTTCTAATTTTGAAGTTCAAAATTAACCGTTTCAACGCAGCAGGCACAAGTGGCGGACGGAGGCCCATCTAATCATGAGACCCCAAGATCCCCAAGGCCTAAGGCTCAATCTTTGACATTTTAATATTAATATGAAGGCCCAAAGCCCACATGCCCGAAGCCTACATTGCCACATCTCAAGTCTTCATGTCTCCTTCATCTTTTCTTTTGATTTAGTATATTGGGTTGTAGTATATACGGTGGTGTTGATACAAATATTCCACTATATGGGACTTTGTTTCAATATACACAATACCCAAAATCTCTCTCACTTCCCTAACCACTTCCACATTCATTTTTTCTAACATTCCTCCACATGAAAAAGTATTTGTTCATAGTTCCAAGAGACATTTAGCGGATCGGTTTAAAGTAGCACATGTGCTTTAAACTTTCCTAGTGATTACCTATTTGAATTACGGACGAATCAGTAGACTTAGAATGTCCTTGAACTGTATGCCTTTTGTGTAATTCTAAAATAGATATCACATGATGAATGTTTCTTATAATCCTTAGCTCTCTGTTTGTGTTCATTTTTGCCTTGAACACCTGCCTGGTCTCATAAGTACTTAGAGAATTTGCCTTATAATTATCTTTGAAGTGGCGCCTTCGCACTTACGTAGGTGATTCTGTAAGGGGTAATCGTAATTCCTCAAGTACAGACATCATTAAAAGTATCAATACTGATCCTATTTTCCATCATATAATGCACCGACTTTATCATATGAATGGTTTGTGTGTAACCGTACCGTCAAGTCTCTCTTAAACTTAGTTGTCCTTTTGAACCCAGATCATGGGATCTCCAGTTAACTAGGTGGGGTTTCCATTAAAAAAACTTTTATTCTATGAGCCGTAACCCCATTCCCATTGATAAGTTTTGAGCTTTCTCTCTTGGCAAGCCTTTTGTTAGTGGATCCGCAATGTTATCTTTAGACCTTATGTAGTCTATAGTGATAACTCCATTAGAGAGAAGTTGTCTTATTGTTTTATGCTACGACGAATATGCCTAGATTTACCATTGGATAATGTACTATTAGCTCTTCCAATTGTTGATTGACTATCACAATGTATACATATTGGAGGCACAGGTTTGCTCCAATTTCGAATATCATCCAAGAAACTTTGAAGCCAGTCTGCTTCTTCTGCGGTCTTATCTAGTGTAATAAACTCTGATTTCATCGTAGATCTAGCTATATAAGTCTGTTTGGATGATTTCCATGATATTGCTCCATTTCCTAATGTGAACACACATCCACTTGTAGATTTTGTATCTTCTGATCCAGTTATCCAATTGGCATCACCGTATCCTTCCACTGTTGAAGGATAGTCTGTATAGTATAGACCATAGTTCTACGTATACTTTAGGTATCCTAGAACTCTGATTAATGCTTTTCAATGATGTTTACCAGGATTGCTGGTAAATCTACTAAGCTTACTTACAACGAATGCGATATCTGGCCTAGTGAAGTTCATAACATACATGATACTTCCTAGTATACGAGAGTATTCAAGCTAGTAGATACCATCACTAGTGTTCTTTACCCAATTTTGGTTCATACCTACTGGTAATTTTCCAATAGTTAAATTATATTGCTTGAATTTTTCAAGTATCTTACCGATGTAATGTGATTGCGATAATGCATATCCCTGTGGTGTTCTCAAAATTTCGACACCGAATATCACATCAGCCAGTCCTAGGTCTTTCATATCGAATCTAGAGATAACATATTCTTTGTAGATGTTATTATGGCCTTGTTATTGCCTAGGATTAGTAAGTCATCAACATAAAGACAAACAGTGACATATCCAACATGTGTGTTTTATGTAGACACATTTATCCGATTCATTTTATTGTGAATCCATTTGATAACATAGTTTCATCAAATTTCTCATGCCATTGTTTTAGAGCTTATTTAAGGCCATAAAGTGACTTTACTAATTTGCATACTTTATTCTCATTTCCAGTGCTAAGAAACCCTTCAGGTTGCTTCATATATATTTCTTCCTCTAGTTCACCATTCGAAAATGCCTTTTTTACATCCGTTTGATGTATTTCTAAATTAAGTATAGATGCGATTGCAATAAGCATCCTAATTGATGTTATCCTCGTCACTGGTGAATATGTATCTAGTCTAGGTCTTCTTTTTTCCTGAATCTTCGGACTAGAAGACAAGCTTTGTACTTGCTTATTGAATAATCAGGTTTCAATTTCTTTTTAAATATCCATTTGTTACCAAAGGTCATGCAGCCTTGAGGTAAATCAACTAACTCCAAGGTGTGGTTAGGCATAATGGATTAAATCTCATTGTTAATAGCCTCTTTCTTGAAAGGAGCATCGTCGGAGCACATAGCTTGTTTGTATGTCAATGGATCTTCTAACATAAAAGTGTAGAAGTCTAGTCTAAAGGTCCTAGAGGTCTTTGACCTTTTGCTCCTTCTTGGTTCCTCCACTTGTTGATCAGCACTAGTTTGCCGAAGTCTATTTTGTTCAGTATTCTCAAGAGAATCGGTAAATTCATCTTCTCTTGATCTCTTTTGAGTATCATTGTCAATACCCTGTTTTAAAGGGAATATATGTTCGAAAAATCTTGCATTTCTCGATTCGATGATGCTATTTTCATGAATATCGTCAATTTCCGATTTGTGTACAAGAAATCGATAAGCGACACTGTTTTATGTATATCCAATGAATACACAATCGATTGTTTTTGGTCTAATTTTGACCTTCTTTGGTTTAGGTATCTCTACTTTGGCAAGACACCCCCACACTTTTAAGTATCTGTAGGATGCCAGTCTTTTTTTCCAACGTTCGTGAGGAGATTTGATGTTTTCTTTCATGGTATTTTAGTTTAAAATATGGTTTACCGAAAGAATAGCTTCTCCCCAAAAGTTATCTGGCAAGTCAGAACTGATTAATAAAGTATTCATCATTTCTTTAAGAGTTTTATTTTT
Source organism: Allium cepa (assembly GCA_030765085.1). Classification (NCBI taxonomy): domain Eukaryota; kingdom Viridiplantae; phylum Streptophyta; class Magnoliopsida; order Asparagales; family Amaryllidaceae; genus Allium; species Allium cepa. The sequence goes on along the minus strand of CM060929.1, from coordinate 380,570,148 downwards.
CCGTTGGGCTATACCGTTGGATTGAGGTGAATATGGTGCTGTAGTTTGGTGTATAATGTCGTGCTCAGCGCAAAATTCCTCAAAAGAAAATTCATATTCTCCTCCTCTATCACTTCTTAAAGCTTTAGTTTTCCTTTTGAGTTGATTCTCAACTTCTGCTTTATACTGTTTAAACATGTTGAATGCTTCATCCTTGCTTTTAAGGAGATACACATAGCAATACCTAGTACAATCATCAATAAACGTAATGAAATACCTTTTTCCACCTCTATTTTGACACATTTACAAGTCACATACATCAGTGTGTATAAGTTTTAGAGGTTCAGATTCTCTTTCAACATGATGAAACGAGGTTCTTGTCAATTTTGCTTCTGCACAAATTTGACATTTATAGTTGGAGTCTATGTTACATTTTGTTATACATTCTAGATTAATCATTTTTCGCAGTGTATCAAAATTCACATGCCCTAATCTAGATGCCATATGTTAGAAGAGTCAACAATATAAACAGAAGATTCATTTTTATTCATATCAGTGTTTGATACAATAGTAATTACATTTGCCTTGAATAAACCATCACATACATATCCTCTTCCTACATACACTCCATTCTTTGATAATACAAACTTATCGGCTACAAAGGTTAATTTGAAACCATGCTTGCTAAGCAAGGACCCTGATATCAAATTCTTACGGATTTCTTGAACGTGAAGAACATCACTCAAAGTAAGCTCTTTTCTAGAAGTTAATTTCAGCACAACTTTTCCCTTGCCTTTGACCTTTGATGCAGATGAACTGCCCATGAAAAGTTGTTCATCATCAGTTGCAGTTTTATAAGTTGTAAACATCCACTTACTAGCATATATATGTCAAGTGGCACCTGTGTCTACAAATCATTTCTTTGAATTACCAACAAGATTGCATTATGATATTACTGCACATAAGTCCATATGAGAAATGCCATCTGTAACTTTAGCCGTATTTGCTTCTGATTTCTTCTTTTTAGGAGCGCAACATTCGGCTGATTTATTCCCCTTCTTTCCACAGTTATGGCAAGAACCCTGAAATTTCTTCTTCGACTTCTGAGGTGCACTCTCATGTTTTCTCTTGATAGGTTTGCTTGACTCAACAACATTTGGTTTGGCAGCCATATTCTGAGAGATCTTTTTTCTCAGAATTTCAATTATCTTTCTCAATTCACAAACAAAATATGAGTTCTTCCATTGTCATTTCCTTATGCTTATGCTTAAGGTAATTTTTGAAGTCCTTCCACGATGGAGGAAGTTTCCCAGTGGTTGTGGCAACCTGGAAAGATTCGCTAAGCATCATCCCTTCATCTTGCAGTTGACAGATGATTAGTAGTAGTTCTTGAGTCTGGTTGGTCACAGTCTTTGAATCTACCATTTTGAAGTCGAGAAATTTGCCAGCGCTGAATTTCTTCATGCCTACATCTTCAGTTTCGTACTTTCTGTCCAAGGTCGTCCAGAGTTCCATGGATGTTGCAACAGTACAACAGACATTGTAGAGGCTATTAACCAGGTCATTCAGAATGTAGTTTTTACACATAAAGTCTGAATTTTTCTAGACATTTGCGACCTCCACTCTGATTGTATCAGGTTCGAGTTTGCAAACTTCAGGAGCATCTTCGGTTAGAAATATGGCGAGGCCTAATGTTGTCAGATAAAACAACATCTTCTGTTGCCAACGCTTGAAGTCTGCCCCGTTGAACTTTCTGGCCTTTCTCCATGAGACATTGCCATTGTCGGAATCAGAAGCGCTGGCTGAGCGTTTATCACCATCTGCATTGGTGCATCGTTATTGTTGTTGCTATTTTGAGACATTGTCGTCTACTACAATCAATATAGTTTCAAGAATGTTATCCACAACTACATAAAGGTGTCACGAATCTGATATTAACTTCAATAATGTTACTAAACTGTTCAGAAATAGTCACAGCAGAAAAGTGTTTATAATTTTCATAATTAAATTACAAAAATAGCAACAGAATAAAACGTGACAAATTCTAATAAAAACTATTACGGTACAGAACCGTTGCAATTGAATTTGTATGAAATTCAAAGAAGTACCTAGTCGTCCGAGTCTAGATAATATCTATTTCCTTGAAACAATATTGCCCCCTTATATGCACCGAAGGATATGAGTAATTTGTCACCCAGGATGAAACGGACCGGCCTCGATATGCCATGCATGCAGACGGACCGACAACGAATTGAGAACTGAGTTTTGGGAAGAGGAATAGAATGAAGAAATGAAGTAAATCTGAGTGACTATATATAGGCTAGAGGAGGTGCCTATTTGGAGCAGTTGTGACTGTTGGAAAGGTTGCGACCCTTTAACCGACAAACACGTGCGCACAGGCACAACGTTCTAATTTTGAAGTTCAGAATTAGCCATTTCAGCGCAGCAGGCCCAAGTGGCAGATGGAGGCCCATCTAATCATGAGACCCCAAGAGCACCAAGGCCTAAGGCCCAATCTTTGACATTTTAATATTAATATGAAGGCCCAAAGCCCACATGCCCAAAGCCTACATTGCCACATCTCAAGTCTTCGTGTCTCCTTCTTCTTTTCTTTTGATTTAGTATATTGGATTGTAGTATATATGGTGGTATTGATACAAATATTCCACTATGTGGGACTTTGTTTCAATACACACAATACCCAAATCCTCTCTCTCTCTTCCCTAACCACTTCCTCATTCATTTTTTCTAACAATCCTCCACATGAATAAGTAGTTGTTCATAGTTTCAAGAGACACTTAGCGGATCGGTTTAAATTAGCACATGTGCTTTGAACTTTCCTAGTGATTACCTATTTGAATTACGGACGAATCAGTAGACTTAGAATGTCCTTGAACTGTAAGCCTTTTGTGTAATTCTAAAATAGATATCACATGATAAATGTTTCTTATAATCCTTAGTTCTCTGTTTTTGTTCATTTTTGCCTTGAACACCTGCCTGGTCTCATAAGTGCTTAGAGAATTTGGCCTTATGATTATCTTTGAAGCGGTGCCTTCGCACTTACGTAGGTGATTCTTTAAGGGGTATTCGTAATTCCTTAAGTACAGAAATCATTAAAAGTATCAATAATTATCCTATTTTCCATCAAATAATGCACTGACGTTATCATATGAATGGTTTGTGTGTAACAGTGCCGTTAAGTCTCTCTTAAACTTAATTGTCCTTTTGAACCTAGATCTTGAGATCTCTAGTTAACTAGGCGGGGTTTCCATTAAATTTTTTTTATTCTATGGGCCTTAACCCCATTCCTATCGATAAGGTTTGAACTTTCTCTCTTGGCAAGCCTTTTGTTAGTGGATCCGCAATGTTATCTTTAGACCTTATGTAGTCTATAATGATAACTCCATTGGAGTGAAGTTGTTTTATTGTTTTATGTCTACGACGAATATGCCGAGATTTACCATTGGATAGTGTACTATTAGCTCTTCCAATTGTTGATTGACTATCACGATGTATACATATTGGAGGCACAGGTTTGCTCCAATTTGGAATATCTTCCAAGAAACTTCGAAGCTAGTCTGCTTCTTCTGCAGTCTTATATAGAGAAATAAACTCTGATTCCATCGTAGATCTAGCTATACAAGTCTGTTTGGATGATTTCCATGATATTGCTCCATTTCCTAATGTGAACACATATCCACTTGTAGACTTTGTATCTTGTGATCCTGTTATCTAAATGTCATCACTGTATCCTTCCACTGTTGAAGGATAGTTTGTATAGTGTAGACCATAGTTCTGCGTATACTTTAGGTATCCGAGAACTCTGATTAATGCTTTCCAATGATATTTAGCAGGATTGCTGGTAAATCAACTCAGCTTTCTTACAGCGAATGCGATATCTGGCCTATTGCAGTTCACAACTTACATGATACTTCCTAGTATACGAGAGTATTCAAGCTAGTAGATACCATCACCAGTGTACTTTACCAACTTTTGGTTCATATCTACTGGTGATTTTGCAATAGTTATATTATTTTGCTTAAAATTTTCAAGTATATTACCGATGTAATGTGATTGGGGTAATGCATATCCCTGCGGTGTTCTCAAAATTTCGACACCCAATATCACATCAGCCAGTCCTAGGTCATTCATATCGAATCTAGAGGATAACATATTCTTTGTAGATGTTATTATGGCCTTGTTATTGCTTAGGATTAGTAAGTCATCAACGTAAAGGCAAACAATGACATACCCAACATATGCGTTTTTTGTGTAGACACATTTATCCGATTCATTTATTGTGAATCCATTTGATAATATAGTTTCATCAAATTTCTCGTGCCATTGTTTTGGAGCTTGTTTAAGGCCATAAAGAGAATTTACTAATTGCATACTTTATTCTCATTTCTAGAGCTAAGAAACCCTTTAGGTTGCTTCATATATATTTCTTCCTCTAGTTCACCATTCAAAAATGCAGTTTTTACATCCGTTTGATGTATTTCTAAATATAGTATAGATGCGATTGCAATAAGCATCCTAATTGATATTATCCTCGTCACTGGTGAATATGTATCAAAATAGTCCAGGTCTTCTTTTTTCCTGAATCATCGAACTACAAGACAAGCTTTGTACTTGTCTATTGAACAATCAGGTTTCAATTTCTTTTAAATATCCATTTGTTACCAAAGGTCTTGCAGCCTTGAGGTAAATCAACTAACTCCCAGGTGTGGTTAGGCATAATGGATTCAATCTCATTGTTAATTGCCTCTTTCTTGTAAGGAGCATCGTTGGAGCACATAGCTTGTTTGTATGTCAATGGATCATCTTCCAACATAAAAGTGTAGAAGTCTGGTCTAAAGGTCCTAGAGGACCTTGACCTTTTGCTCCTTCTTGGTTCCTCCACTTGTTGATCAGCACTAGTTTGCCGAAGTTTATTTTGTTCAGTATTCTCAAGAGAATCAGTAAATTCATCTTCTCTTGGTCTCTTTTGAGTATCATTGTCAATACCCTGTTTTAAAGGGAATATATGTTCGAAAAATCTTGCATTTCTAGATTCGATGATGCTATTTTCATGAATATCGTCAATTTTAGATTTGTGGACTAGAAATCGATAAGAAGTATTGTTTTGTGCATATCCAATGAATACACAATCAATTGTTTTTGGTCCAAATTTGACCTTCTTTGGTTTAGGTATCTCTACTTTGGCAAGACACCCCCACACTTATAAGTATTTGTAGGATGCCAGTCTTTTTTTCCAAAGTTCGTGAGGGGACTTGGATGTTTTCTTACGGGTATTTTAGTTTAAAATATGGTTTGCCGAAAGAATAACTTCTGCCCAAAGGTTATCTGGCAATTCAGAACTGATTAATAAAGTACTCATCATTTCTTTAAGAGTTTTATTTTTCCGTTCGGCTATACCGTTGGATTGAGGTGAATATGGTGCTGTAGTTTGGTGTATAATGCCGTGCTCAGCGCAGAATTCCTCAAAAGGAAATTCATATTCTCCTCCTCTATCACTTCTTAAAGCTTTAATTTTCCTTTTGAGTTGATTCTCAACTTCTACTTTATACTGTTTAAATATGTCGAATGCTTCTCCTTGCTTCTAAGGAGATACACATAGCAATACCTAGTACAATCATCAATAAACGCAATGAAATAGCTTTTTCCACCTCTAGTTTGACACATTTTCAAGTCACATACATCAGTGTGTATAAGGTTTAGAGGTTCAGATTCTCATTCAACATGATGAAACGAGTTTCTTGTCAATTTTTCTTCTGCACAAATTTGACATTTATAGTTGGAGTATATGTTACATTTTGTTATACATTCTAGATTAATCATTTTTCGCAGTGTATCAAAATTTACATGCCCTAATCTAGAATGTCATATGTTAGAAGAGTCTACAATGTAAGAAGAAGATTCATTTTTATTCATATCAGTGTTTGGTGCAATAGTTGTTACATTTGCTTTGAATAAACCATCACATACATATCCTCTTCCTACATACACTCCATTCTTTAATAATAAAAACTTATCGGCTACAAAGTTTAATTTGAAACCATGCTTGCTAAGCAAGGACCCTGATATCAAATTCTTGCAGATTTCTGGAACGTGAAGAACATCACTCAAAGTAAGCTCTTTTCTAGAAGTTAATTTCAGCACAACTTTTCCCTTGCCTTTGACCTTTGATGCGGATGAATTGCCCATGAAAATTTGTTCATCATCAGTTGCAGTTTTATAAGTTGTAAACATCCACTTACTAGCACATATATGTCAAGTGGCACCTGTGTCTACAAATCATTCCTTTGAATTACCAACAAGAATGCATTATGATATTACTGCACATAAGTCCATATCAGAAATGCCATCCTTAACTTCAGCCGTATTCGCTTCTGATTTCTTCTTTTTAGGAGCTCAACATTCGGCTGCTTTATGCCCCTTCTTTCAACAGGTATGGCAAGAACCCTGAAATTTCTTCTTCGACTTCTGAGGTGCACTCTCACGTTTTCTCTTGATAGGTTTGCCTGACTCAACAACATTTGCTTTGGCAGCCATATTCCGAGAGATCTTTTTTCTCAGAATTTCAATTATCTACCTCAATTCACACAGAAATACGAGTTCTTCCATCGTCATTTCCTTACGCTTATGCTTAAGGTAATTTTTGAAGTCCTTCCACGACGTAGGAAGTTTCCCAATGGTTGTGGCAACCTGGAAAGGTTCGCTAAGCATCATCCCTTCATCTTGCAGTTGACAGACGATTAGTTGTAATTCCTGAGTCTGGTTGATCACAGTCTTTGAATCTACCATTTTGAAGTCGAGAAATTTGCCAGCGATGAATTTCTTCATGCCTACATCTTAAGTTTCGTACTTTCTGTCCAAGGTCGTCCAGAGTTCCTTGGATGTTGCAACAGTACAATAAACATTATAGAGGCTATTAATCAGACCATTCAGAATATAGTTTTTACATATAAAGTCTGAATTTTCTAAACATTTGCGGTCTCCACTCTGATTGCATTGGGTTCAAGTTCGCAAACTTCAGGAGCATCTTCGTTTAGAAACATGGCGAGGCCTAATGTTGTTAGATAAAACAACATCTTCTATTGCCAACGCTTGAAGTCCGCCCCGTTGAACTTTTCTGTCCTTTCTCCATGAGACAGTGCCATTGTCGGAACCAGAGGCGCCAGCTGAGCGTTTGTCGCCATCTGCGTTGGTGCAGCATTATTGTTGTTGCTATTTTGAGACATTGTCGTCTACAACAAACAATATAGTTTCAAGAATGTTATCCGCAACTACACAAAGGTGTCACGAATCTGATATTAACTTCAATAATGTTACTAAACTGTTTGGAAATAGTCATAGCAGAAAAGTTTTTATAATTTTCATAATTAAATTACAAAAACAGCAACAGAATAAAGCGTGACAAATTCTAATAAAAACTGTTACGGTACAGAACCGTTGCAATTGAATTTGTATGAAACTCAGAGAAGTACCTAGTCGTCCGAGTCCAGAGAATACCTGTTTCCTTGAAACAATATTTCCCCTTATATGCACCGAAGAATATGAGCAATTTATCACCCAGGATGAAACGGACCGGCTCCGATATGCTATGCGTGCAGATGAAGCGACGACGAATTGAGAACCGAGTTCTGGGAAGAGGAACAGAATAAAGAAACGAAGTAAATCTGAGTGAGTAATCTTGTTTTGCGGACCCTATATATTGGCTGGAGGAGGTGCCTATTCGGAGCGGTTGTGACTGTTGGAAAGGTTGCGACGCTTTAACCGACAGACGCGCGTGCACATGCGCAACTTCTAATTTTAAAGTTCATAATTAGCCGTTTCAGTGCGCGCAGTAGGCCCATCTAATCACGAGACCCCAAGAGCCCTAAGGCCTAAGGCCCAATCTTTGACATTTTAATATTAATATGAAGGCCCAAAGCCCACATGCCCAAAGCCTACATTGCCACATCTCAAGTCTTCTTCTTCTTTTCTTTTGATTTAGTATATTGGGTTGTAGTATATATGGTGGTATTGAAACAAATATTCCACTATGTGGGACTTTGTTTCAATACACACAATACCCAAAATCTCTCTCTTCCCTAACCACTTCCTCATTCATTTTTCTAACATACAGCATATAAACAGTAATGATATGACAATAGTCTTCGATCTTTTTCATACCATTCAGGGCTTTAATTCATATAAACATTTGATGAACATAGCAATTACCACACTGATATGGCACATTTGGTGTGAGAGGAACTCAAAATAATCCAAAGGAGTACGTACGCCTAGTAATCTGATATTTATACTTATTATACATGAATGTAAAGACTTAATTATGCTAAATTTAAAAGAAAAAGAAACCAGTGGTGAAGAACTTGTGGTTGTAGAATTTGGTGTTCGATTAACACCAACTCCGTAAAAGTGGGGCTGATCCTCCATCTCAATTGGTTTACGAAGATACCGGTTCTAAGTAGTTTGACTTTCTAGTTTTGCTCGTGTAGCTGCTATTGAGAGGTAATCTATTTATTAAAAGTAAGTTAGTGCAACAGCTGTTAGGCATTTAGTCCCCCTTTTATTACTTTTTTTCATTTTTTCGTATTTTGTTGTATTAGATATAATTTCTCGTATGGGTGGTTTGGAGATTCTGATCTACTTTTATTTCTCCTATACCTATTTGAGATATTGTATCTTTTTTGCTGGTTTACGCTCTATTGTAAGTTAATATATGGAAGTAATATGTAATCTTTTTCCTTGCAAGGTACGCATTTGGGTTAAAAGGATTGCAAGGTTTTGATAAGGCATATTGTAGAAATACATGAACTTATGTGCAATAAAGTACCTCTTTCAAAAAAAGATATACTAAGTACGAAAGTGTCTAATGACAATCTTTGTTATTTGGCTGAACCTAGTGACCCTTGGATTTGGCACAAAAGATTTGGTCGTTTGAATTTTAAACGCTTATCTGAAGTTGTTAGTTATTAACTTGTTGGTGGAATCCCTAAAATGAGTTTTAATGTCGACAATTTTTGTGATGCTTGCCAACTGGAAAAACTTCATAAAAGTTCTTTTAAATCAAAAGATATGATTTCAACTTCTCAACCCTCAGAACTTCTTCATCTAAATATTTTTTTGGACAATCACATATACTATATGTAAGTCATAATAGATATATTTTTGTAATTATAGATGATTTCTCTAGTTTTACATGGACAATCTTTCTAAAACTTAAAGGTGAAGCTTTTCAAATATTTAAATTTTACTAAAAGAATTTACAAAAGTTAATAAAAATTAAAATGATTAGAAGCGGTCATGGAGAGAATTTGAGAAATAAATTTTTTAAAACTCGTAATAATAAAGGAATTACACATAACTTTTCATTCACTAGAATATCCGACAAAGCAGTAGATCATAAAAATAGCATTTTAATAAGAAAGTGCTAGGATTATGCTAAATAATATGATTTACTTAAAAGTTTTTAGGTTGAAGCAGTTGTTATAGCATGCTATATTTTGAATAGAATTTTAGTAAGACCTTTGACAAAGAAAACTTTTTATGAATTATTTTATGATAAAAAGCCTAAAGTATACTATTTTAGAGTTTTTGCCAATAAATGTTTTACATTAAATACAAAAGATAAATTTGATGCTAAATCAGATAAAGGAGTTTTTATTGGCTTTTCTAATAGAAGTAAGGCTCATGGAGTTTTTAACACCAGAACAAACATCATTGAAGAAAAATTACATGTTTCATTTGATGAAAATTTTAAAGTAAATAATACCAGTATTTGTGAAGAAGAAAACATTAATTCAAATGAAAATAATGAAACCATTAATGATGAAAATAATGATAACTTTGTGAAACTTTGTTTATTCTAACCATTTATTGTACTAAATGTTCATAAAACTAATATTGTACTTTGGAAACAATGCATATGAAATAAGTATTTTGGAGATTGTTTTTCTATAATGTCAACTTTCGGTATTTATATTTTTATTTCCTTCCGCTGTGAGACCTGAAAGTATAGAATGCCTTAGATCTTATCTATATATTTAAATCTTTGTAATATTTAAAACTTCAATAGCTCGTACTACTTGACACTAACACAAGTCTGAAAGTCACACAAGGTTTTGGATCAATATATCAAGAGGTATGGGTTGTTGCATTTATACAAGCTTTTATCGAACAACGTGAGGACATAACAAGAAAGTCTCTTTGATTAACCAATCAACCAGGGCAATATAAACGTAACAATGACATCGCAAAATAAAAAGGTCCCAAGAAAAGAATGCAAAAAAGAGATAAGAGATTTACTTATAGGAAATATTAATTTAACAACAAGAGAAAGAAGTCGAAAATTGAGGAAGACGATATATTATAAAGAGAAATCTAGATCAAGTAAAAGAGGAAAGAAAAGAGTTAAAAATATATAGGTGTCCAAAGAAGATCTTAACCATGGGATTCGAATGGCTCAAAATATAGTGGCCATTAGATATTGATAATTGCAAAATGCATTCAAAAAAAGCAAAGCAGATTTCCTGTAGCAAAAATAACGTCTCATTTGACAACTGTTAGAAAAAGTAAATAACCAAATCATGACACTGTAAAGAGAATTAAATGTGGAAAACAACTAATGGAAGCATTAGAAGACAGGTGTGAAATGACAAGTCTTCCCTAATACACATTAGCACAGACTTGCAGGCAAGTATTACACCGTGTTTTGCCTAGGTTCAACCGGCTAATAAACTGTATAAGGCTACAAGAAGGTATTGTAGTAGGAAAAGGGAAGGTATTGTAGTAGGAAAAGGGATCAAACCTTTGTTTTTTGGAGAATATAATGAAATTTTGTACTCACTACCATTAAAATACAATGGTCGTACTAGAAAAAACAATAAGAAGATAGAATTGACGTGTTTACATAGGATTCCATAACATCTGAACCATGTAAATCTTTCTGTCTCTTTAATTAATTATAGTTATTTCTTTATTTATGTCAGATTCTATGAGATTTGAATGAATTAACTATTGAAATTGGATTTGATATTTTAACATATAATCAAAGTGCTTATACATAAATTTGTAATCTTTAGCAACATAATTACTTCTTTAAATGGCAACTTATTACTACTTAAACTTACTAAATAATAATTACATAAGCATTCGGCACTATAATTACTTCAAATTCAAATTAATGCGTGAGAACAAAAAATATCACCAACAATAATAATTTATACTCAAAACACGCTATTACTTTTAATATCCAAATTATACTATTTGCCCCCAAAAATAACAATATCCCGTCTTTAAATTTCAAAAAAAAACTCCATTTATTATTATTTACCTCGAAATATTTTGAAAATGAAATTTATTATTATTATTATTCTCAAAATCTCTTTTGTTTTTCAAATAATAGTAATGATAATATTTTTCCATAAACTCTGTAGAATAATTATACCGTAATTTACTCAAAACAATATAGCCTTTTTAGGACGACATTATTATCCATCAAATTATACCCTACTTTACAAAAAATAGTAAATCTCCAAAATTCACTTTATATAAAAAATTCATTATTATTTACTAATTTCTCCAAAAATTCAAAAATTGGTAAATAATAATCGTATTAAAATTTTCATACTGAATACGGTATAAGCTGTTAAATTATTACGACTAATAAATACTACCGAAAATTTGTAAATAATCTTATTTCTCCTTGATTTATCCATTTTTCCAAAAATTACATAATTTTACCTGTTTCCTACTAATTAGTTGTTTTTCTAAATCAACAATTACCGCAGTAAAATATCATCGTTCAACACAGCAATAGTTAAAATAGGTAAAGCGAACAATAGTCAAAAAGTCATAATACATATATCAGATATATATATATAGTAATGGTTATTTATTTAATACTTTAAAATAATAATTATTAAACTAATTAAGATTAACTGTACCAGCACACTTTGAAATATAGCTCCAAAAGATAGCAAACTTCATGCCGGATCATCTGAAATTTCTCTATTAGTCTAATGGAAAAAACAACACATGAAACAAAGTTGTATGTAAAAGTTATGGAGGTTACAAGATTCAGGCTTTATGATGTAATTATTAAATTTACAAGGGATAGATTGAAAAATTGCACACCTAGCCAACAATGAACAATCCCTCGCCTAGCCAATTTTGGCCATAATTTTACGGCACTTTTGGTCATGCCATTGTTGCACTCCCCTTCACCGTTGTCAGATAAGAACATCGCCATCTCTCCTTATGTCGTCCATCGTTCAAATTTGCTGGTAAAAGTAAATAGCCACTTCGACCTTCCCAAGCCAATTCCGACCAACTTTAGCCATGGTTGATTCAATTCCTACCACCAATGGATCCTACTCGTCAAGACCTTTCCCATCACCTTAATTTCGTCGATTGATGTTGAAATCAAAAAGGCCAGATGTTCACCTCTTTGACTTCACCATTGCCACATTTGACTAAGGATTCTGGTTTACTTAAGCACTTTTATGAAGAGCGATTACTTGCATTTTTTCAAATTTGTTGATACACTCGTTCCCTATGTAATTTGATGGGTATTGGGCACTTTTGAGTTTTTAAATGTCTTATAACTAGGGATAATGATCACCATTAGAGGGATGAAGGGCTGGGATTAGTGAAAGAGTCTAATGTGATAGCTCCCTTCTAGGGTTTTATAGCATCGTACGTATAGGCAATAAGGTGGGCTTTGTTAAATGCAACCATTTGGCCCAAAAGTGTTTCTATACCCTGTTTAACTCTGTAGTGCCTCTATTTCACAAATTATGACTACAAATTTGATAAACTTATTAATAAACCAATCAACTCAGAAAGACTTATGTAACGATTATAAATATGAAAACTAATTGTTATAAATATAATAAACTATCCCCTTACTGCAATACACCACCTTCAGTCCCCTCCTAACACCCTAGCTCATTACCATAGTCTACCATTCTCCCTTCTCTGACCGCCTAAGCCGTGTACATCTACTAGACAATGTCCATCATCTATATTGGATCAATGACCACTTCTTTGATCAATGACCGCGTTAAATTCCAATTAATCCCTAATCTAGTGATATCTCACCCTCATTATAATAGTCTACCAACCAGTCGATCATTGGAGTACTTCAGCTACATATATTTACAAAAGACAACAATTTTTTGTCATGTAAGCCATAGAGCAAATCAACGAATCCATATTTAGGAAAGGTTATACAAGGTCATCTCCTACATTGTATGAATGAGGATTCTTTTCCATTATATTTTGAACACTAAAACTAGTTTGGTATGTCTTTTTAATAAAGGATAAATGCACTTAGCAATAGAATAGAATTGAACCTTCAATGACCAATTAAAGTTTACCTTACAGATTTTCTCAACAAAAATGTCATTGAATATATACCTAAGAAAATATATTAGCATTTTGCTTTGGAAGAAATAAAATGTTATTTTTGTAATAATTTTCATTTATCTTCTTGTAAACTACATTTTTTATTAAGCATTTTAACCATGCTCATTTTATATTTCTGTTTGCGTTTAGCTTTTAAGCAAACAAGATAAATAATTTTAGCTTTGTATATTATCTTTTCATCGTAATAAAATGTAAATAGTGGTTCTTAACTTTCATATTTGTCAAAGCATGTGGTTTTTCCTTTTATTGAAAATATTTTTTTCTTTGAATTTTTTTACATAAAGCCATTCTATAATGAAATGTTTTACTTCTTGTTTTCCTTTAAAGAGCTCAAGTTTAATCATAATGCATAAACTATATTTTCACATGGTTCTATCAAAATTAATTCACAATCATTTATGTCTTGTAGCTAATATAGTTGACTACAAGTAAGCAACTATTGGAAGAGTCTGACTCATTTGCCCAACTTTCAAAAATTATCTCTCTTTGATGATAAGATTATAAATTTATATATTCTTTTATCTATACAATAAAGCTAATTTCTACTAATATTTCGATCATAAAAATTCAAAAAATTAATATAAAGGAAGGAACCATTACAAGAGTACTCTTCATACAACATGCTTCTTGTCACAAGAATTTAAAATTAAAATTTTATTTTGCTCTTTGTTTCATTGATTATTTTAGTACATCCGAGAGCTTCTCTATTTTTTTCTTTTCAAGGCTTATTGGCTCTTTGTAGCCTTTCAGATGTTTGATTTTTTACATATTTGGGGTTTATCAGTTTCACTATTGCTCGAATTTCTTGCAAGTTTAATTAGCAAGCCGATTAAGCATAGTCTAGCCCAATCCGTGTCGCCCCAACACATCTAATCATGGCTAGTTTATACCGAACCAAACTCGGTCTGGTCCCAAGTTAGTCCACCTACTCAATAGATCTCTAGGTCTATTGTCTGCCAGCTCAAGTCCAGGCATCTTCAAAAGCCAGGTCATCAGATAAGACTTGGCTCAAGTGTGATCCGTCTTTGACATGTTTCATCACACCCGCCTTCGATGGGTCCTAGGAGACCCATCCCATCATCCGACGAATGACCATATACATCCCCTGTAACTTAGTCCTTAGCAAGTTTCAGCTTTCCTCAGTAACCTTTGGTAGAAGCGATCGGCTAGTACAATATAAAAGAAGCTACTTACATGCCCTACCACCTAGAAGTGCAAAAGTAAACGACAACTCATACAACCAGCTAAATTAGTTATTGTAACAAATCTTCCAAAAGCATAACTTCTTCTGTAGCATGCCGCCAACATTAAATGCACACAAAATGTAACACATGAGCCTGGTGTGGAGGGACGATTGACATACTTCTCAACCGCACATTCCCTTACACATTTATGGCTTTCTTTCATCAGCTCATGTGACCAAATCAATAACCATGCATGCTTCCCATCTGTTTTACAGTGCAATCTCGACTTTCCATCATCCATTTCAGTTACTATAAATACCCCACGTCTTACTACATAATAGGGGTTGATTTCTTTTTATTCTCTAACAGCACAAATATTCTCATAGCAAATAAAAGCCCCGAGATTTTAAGATTAGCAACTTTTTACTCTTAAGCTCTCCAATTCTTATTATTTTCTTGTAATTTCTTATAATTGTAAAAGAGAAACATAGTAAAAAAAAAAACTTTGCAGTGTATATAGGCAAGCTTGCTGAACCACTCTACATTTTTGTGTCATTTACTTTAATTTGCTAGCCTTTTCTCATTTTACATTTTTTAGCCTTGTGTTAGTAAGTGACAACAAACGCATTAGTATAATTTTGAGATTAGCTAATTTATTAGTCAAAATTTTAGCTCTGGTAGGAGGGCCTTCCCTAAAAGCTCTTACCTTCCCCTCACTTTTCCTTCTCTACACACTCTTTTCGCATTTCACCCTATCAAATCCTAATGGTGATGATGAACTCATTAACAATAATGAACATGAAATGAAGGTAATATGGTCACCGGCGCTGCCATCCCCATCCTTAGGTTCAGCAATGTAATGTGGCAGCGCGCCTCAAAGCATGACCGATGTGGAAACTCTGAGCCATTAGGTAATTGAACTAAGAAGGAGGTTGGATGCCTAGACATCTGTGAAATTCATTCTACCACTGTGACGATCTGCAAATTCATACCCTTTGAATTGACAATAAACCACACATGTTCGACTCTAAAAGCACAGACTGACGAAAAGTCAAGAGAAAGAGAAGAAGAGAAGAAAAGAAAGTGAGAAGATAGAACCAAATGGAATAATACAGAATCTCACATCGCAGCGGAATAACAATAATATCATATCAATGATCTTTACAAAACAGAAACTGTATATACATACATCAATCAGAGTTCAACCATCAATCACTAATCATCAACCTGGAAAGTTACAATAATATGTCTCACAATTGTCGATAATATACAACAACTAAGCAGTGGATAATCAAAATAGATACATGTATACGAAAATGAAGATCTCCAGTTCTCCTGCTGAAGCTCCAAAAGCACCAAAACTGATCCTGTAAATATACTCGGTCTGACCCGAGCATTGAAAGGAAAGAACTCCCGAATCATTCTGGTAAACCAACGTGAGAAACACACTCAACTGAATTTATAAAATTACCAAACTTTTCCTTTATCAAAACAAAAATATCTCGTAAGACACGCCCATACATAAATACAAACATTTTTTACCTTACGATAACTAAACATTTCATATCAAATTCTCTTACATTATAATAGTGTCTATTGCATAAATAATATTAAACATAGCCGAAATTGTTACATTGATTAAATTCCAACATATAGCCCAAAATGGATGATACAATCAAAATGGTAGGCACGTAGTGGAGTTTGGATTTTCATGCAAATGACCAGGTGAAGGCACTACCTTCCGATGGTTACACCTCTGGACGGATGTCCCGAGGCACAGAACATCTACCATTTACCAACAATAGACCGACCTACCTCTATAACTAGGTAGTACTGAATATGTCATCCTCTGGTCGTTACCGACCTTTTTCGAGGGCCGTCGTAGCATTCACCACATTAATTTACATCCGAAACGTCATAGCGAAAAGAAATGTATCTAGAAGAGTATTATCATATCCTAATGGGAGCAATCCACTTAGCTCTGCTGCATCTAACACTGTTTCGGTCATTTTCGATTGATGAGGCCTGAATTAACAATTACATTTCACATATCACATATCATATCACTTTGAATGCCACACGATCATTTTTGTTGACTACTAATTGTCTTCCACAAAAATACAACCCTTAAGCTAATATGTCTCAAGGAGGGTGTTAAGATAAGAAAAGTTGCCTTCTTCGCCACCACTGATGTACGATTGTAAAAACTAATGTACGTAATCTTTAGAAATTCAATGTCATATAAATATCCATATAAGTTGTCTAAGAACAGGACAAACCGAAGGTACTTTCTTACCACATCCTTTCAGGAAATCCCTAGGATTAGTAGCGAATATTCCTTGCATTGAATATTTCATATGGAAGAGACTACCACTACTGGATGTATATTGGGATTTTTACCCCAAACGATCAATAAGCAGTCCTCCACTATAAAAATCCTCAATACCAATATCATCACAACCAACCTGCACAATCGTCGCATAAATGTTGGTTTGAAGTGGTTTTTGGATAAACCGATCCCAGTCTCTTTGCATCAACAACGCAAAAGTGTTTCTCAACCTCACACATAAACTAATTCTCATAGACTTATCACGTCTCCAACTTTCAACTTTCTATCATTCGGCCAAGAAGGAAGCTTGATAGATTGGAGTAACAAACTGCACTATACGAATCAACATCCTTAGCTCAAACGATAATCAAGCCTACATAGATGGCTGCGTACTAAGCGTACGACTAAATAGTTCCCACATCAAGTCGAGGAACTAAAATGATCAAATTTGATAGTCGGTTATTTAACTATCAAAGCAAACAATCAAATATCTAGCACCATAAGCAATCACTAGGCCCTTTTATTAATCTTTCATTAATTAAATCACTTGCCAGATATTCACTTCAAATTAATTTTAAAAAGATATAATTACCAAAACCATTTCAACTTTCTATATTGAAAATATTTGCATATACTTATTTAATAATAAGTAATTCACATATCAATTTATTTTCAACACTTAGAAATATTACATATACTTAAATCAGGATTAAGTATGTTTTTTATTCTTTAAGGAAAACATTGTATTAAACATATTTATTTGGGTCAAAACGAATGTTGCGTAAAACATCGTTATGATAACACAAAATCATTAGTACATGGATTCGAAAATTATATATATATATATATATATATATATATATATATATATATCAATCCCATATACTATACAAAACATTCTCTTTCGAAAATCATTTACTATAACAACAGTATTATAGTCCATCATCTCCTTACTTCTCGAAAACCTCTATTCCAACAATGAATGTTGAAATCTATGGTTTCGATACTTAACACATTTTAAGACATCTTTAAACCATTTAACTTCATTTAAAAATATCACATCCAAAAATATTCATTTAGTTAAAAATATTATTCACTTTCCAAAATCGTGAATATAATTCCTATCAATTTCACTACTGTTGCACATTTATTAAAAGATTATCCACTGTTCAAAATTGTGAATATATCTCCTTTAATAAGCTTCCATTTTTAACTTATCAAATTCAATTGATTTTGGAATTATAAAACAATGTTTATAAATTCACATTTTCATATTATAAAAACTTCAATGTACAAAATTCCTTTACTAACAAATTCTATTTATATCTCGTTTATCTGGCAAAATCCAGTTATAAGTTTATTCACTTGTAAATCTCTTATTTTCAAATTCATTCTTTTATAACTTCACCAAATTTATAAATCATATTCACTTATAAAATCCATTTATAACTTCATTTTAACACTTATAAAAACTCCTTTATAATTCCATCATTTTTTATTTATAAAAATTCAATTTTATAAATCTTATATATAAAACCATTTATAATAATTCAAAATTTATCAATTTAAACTATTTAAAAAATAATTAAATCCATATTGCAAAAATCAAATTTCGGTTATATTTCACAGAACCATAATTTTTATAATATAAAGTCTATAACATTTATTTATTTAAAATAAATTCATTTCCTTTAAAAATTCACAAATTAGTAAAACATCTATTTTCAAAATCACTTGAAAATTCGTTTTAATTTAAAATCATCACTTTATCATTTTTAAAATTCCAAAATATGACCTAATGCTGCAACAACACTAAATACATCAACCACGGCATCCAAACATCATATATCACATGATAACAGCATATATATCAATCTCTGTAAATAAAATCAATACTGGTGAGGAATCTAGTTGGAACCCTCCAACCTGTCACCTGTAACAAATGTACATATTAGATAATATGTACAATGTCCGCTTCGAGGCAGATGCATGTATAAAGGGTCATCTGCTTATGCATGGGAACATATAGGGTCTCATCTGCTCCAATAGGCAGGAATATATCCAAATACCAATCAATATGTAGATAATATATCATATACCATCCAAACAATCATCAAACCTCATAAAATAAATTTATTCCCACTTATATAAAAATATTAGTGAGTTGGAAAGAGTGAGTTGTTCTCACTTTGGTTCCAATAGCAGTCGCAGCGTTTTATTCCAAATAAAATTAAATGAGCATTTAATTTTACCCAAAATTTTCACTAGCTCCAATCAACTTCAAACCAACTCTAAAATGTAGCGTTGTCAATACGGACCCAACGCAACTTGTTTCAACAAAACAAACCTCTTATGAAGAAGTTATGGCATTTTAAATATTACACGAATGCATATATATTTAATTTACAATTTATTTTATTTTAAAACCTCACTTTTAATCGCAACCGTCCATCTCAGATCCAACTGCTCTCGCTCTTTCTTCCTCTTCACGCCTTCAGGTTTTCATGTGCGTACGTATATATTTATTTGTTTTTATTTTTTTTCGATTGATACCACCATCGCTTGGAAGAAGATCACCGACCACCCCTTCGTGCACCGTCCCCCACCTCACCTGCGATCCAAATCCGACCCTCCATAGTGCAGTCGCCTCCGTGAAAAACGCCACCTAAGCTCGCGCCTTTGCATCGAAATCCATGCCAATCCACAGATCTAAAACTCATCATCACCGCATGGATTTGTAGCTTTCATCGAGCTCTAAAACATTACAGTTGAAAGTTTCTTATAATTGTTAATGGATTAAGAGAGATTAAGGGAAGAAGAATAAAAAATTCTAGGCCATGGAAATAGAAACGGCGGCTAGGGTTTTGAAATTAGGGTTTGGGCAAATGAACGTCTTTATATAGGCAATTACAAAACACTATTCACCCAAAAAAATTTCAAACTCTAAACGAAACATGCTGTTTGGTATTTATAATGTTTTACCCCTATTTAAAACACAAAGGAATATATATCTGGAGCCGATTCAATCATATTTGGAAGATAGGCTTTCGAATCGACTTACTGAAATTAAAATTACTTAAATAAAGTTCTACGTGTTTTAGCTTGTCACGACTAAACCATTAATCCGATTGGTACGAAATTTGAAATCCTACAATAATATACCATTACAGATCCAACGAAACTTGTTTCGTCGAAATCCGAGACTGTGTGAAAAATGACTAATTTTACATGTTAATTAAATATTAAAATATTCAATTTCTACATATTAACTTTTAATTCAATTTTAAAAGTTTATTAACATCATTCCAATTCAAACAGAATTTGATTCAACTTTATAAATCATTTTCATTTATGTTAAATTTAATTTCCAATTATCTAAGCAATTTCAAATATTAAATCAATAATTTAATCATCCAATTAAATCACTATATTTGAAATACAAGTTATTCAACTTATAAAATTTACTTTTGAATATTTAAAATCAATTAAATATCCTAATATCGAATGAATGAAATTCTAGATCGTTACAACCACTCCCTCTAATGGTCGAACCGACTCCTCTCCAACATATTCCTTCAGTGTGTAACATCCCCCTACTTGGAGGCCTAAAACTAATGGTAACGGATGTTGCAATCATCCATAGTTATTAACCATTAGTGACCAAACACAGTGATATTAGATACACTGATACACGAAAACACAAGAATATGGAAAAAAATTAAACAGCAACATAAATTCCGTATTCCATTTCAAAAAATTCGAAATTGAATACATAATCCCATTTTGCAAACAACGTTCATTTAACATATAATTATTACAAAATACGCCAAGAGCGACATATAATGATGACACTTTGGTAGATCGGATTATATAGATAGGCAAGAAAACAATTTTCCTCTACAAACAAACACACAGCGGAAATAAAAGAACACTAATAACAAGTTTGCCTCCTGCAAGTGCTCGGAAGCTGTATTTGTCTTAAAGAACACCTGAAAACCTTAACTCTTAACCTACTCAAAATCAATTGAGTACCCGAGAGCTTAAGGAGATAACAAAAACTTCGAGTCAGATATAAAGCCTAGTATGCATAATAATTAACCATCTCAAACCATTTAGATTTCTAGTGAGACTACGCCACTTAACGAAACGGGATTTCCCCCGGTGGTATCTTAAAAAAATTGCAAAACCATATACCGTGCTCCTACATCCACAGTGGTTAAAAACATGGTATTTCAAAATATTATGATGATATGCAAACCAATTAAATCAATTTTAGATTACCCATGTCATTCATTTTGATATTTGTCTCAATTATAGTTTGTAGGGTTACTATTAACCTGTTAAATGTTGAAGACTATCCGTCCAATTGCTTAGTTTTCATGGGATCATTAAGAACCTATTGGTAACTCCAATATCTTATTTCTTACCCTAGTTTTCATGGGCTAATTAGGAACCTATTAGCTGACTACCAATATCTTGATTTGGGTATAGTTTTCATGGGCAAACTACAAACCTACTAGCCCCTGCCAGTGTCAAGTCATAGTTCTCATGGGCTGAGTATGAACCTATTGGCCCGTGCCAATATCATACAGATTTCATGTGCTTACTATAAACCTATTGGCCCCTGTTAATATCTTTAATTAAAATTTTAACATCTGTTAAGTTATATTCACTACTGGGTCAACCTAACTGGTTATTCTGTCATTTCCACAAAGTAGTGTTATGGGTTATTAACAATGTGAATAACATTTCAAAATCATTTATTAATGTCATGGCTATTATTTTAAATTGATATTAGGCTTATGTTTTGAAACCAAAAACATCTCTTTAGATACCTCTAGATAGCCTCCTTCGAAAGCAAAGTCCTCTTTTCAAAAATTGTATACATACTTTTCGAAGCCCTTAATAAATATTCTCCTTTGAAACCTATTATACCTTTCGATGATACCAAATCATATTTTAAAAATATAGGGATTTGATACAAACGAAGTACCTCTTTCGAAAGAATTGGATTTACTCTTTAAAAATCATTTGGGTTAAAATAGTTATATACAAAAGTATCTCTTTCGAAACCAACAAAAATTTGTTTGGAGAAAAATTGATGGCATCAAAACCATCTCAGTCGAAAGCAAAAGACTTTAAAAATCAAAACTTCAAAGGACAAAGTTGAAACCCCCTTTCGACTCCATCACCTTCGAAACCCTCAACCCCTTTGAAAGCATTCAGGAAAAAGGCTTAAGTAAAATAGAAGTAACCCCTTCGACAACACAGATGACTTTAATGCAGTCGAAAAGGGGGATTAGCGGCTTGGTTTCAATTGGGACAAAGCCTACTCTTTCAAAAGCAATTATTTAAAGGAAAAAGGTACTCCTTCGAAGGCAAATACTTTAACACTATATGACAACCTTCTTCGAAAGGTAATTATAAAACCCTTTCGAAAGCATAGCTTGCGACTATGTTGAAAGCTTTTGGTAAAACTTGGCAAGACTTCAACTTTTGAAATCAAAGCAGGGTTTCGACGCCATCAGAAGCTACCATTTCGACACCATGGCTTCCGCCTTCCTTCCAATCCACACATACCATAAGTGATATCTTGTGTATTGTTTTCGACTACGTGGGTTTTGACTATTTTGGTTTCGATTAGGACGAGACGGAATCAAAGGAGTTGAAAGGTCCTTACTAATAGGGGCAGAACAACTTTTTCTGGATTAAAGGCTGAATTGTCACAAATTTTAGTAATTACTTTCTAACAACTTGCATATTTGTAAACTATTGATTAGTTGTCACAAAAAAATTTCAAATCTATCGCATTTATTCAGATTAAAACCATTAAATAATGCAAGGTTTTAGCTTTTCCATATACTAAAACCGATTATTTAAAAAAATCCCTTCTTTTAAAATAATTTATTTCGCTAAATAAACAAATGGAAAAAATCCCCAAAAATCACTTAAAATCGATTTCATCATGTAACCAAACATATTAAAATTTTAGACCCAATTTCTCCCTAAGATTCTCAAAATAAACTTTAAACCCAATTATATCATATCTTTCATCAAAAATTCCTAATAAAATTTCCATATCTTGGAAAATTCTGAAAATTAAAACCCATCTCCAAAATTTTGTTTGACTTAACATAAAAAATTTCCATGGCAATCTGAAATCATATATTCTCAATTTTATGTAAAAACCATGCAAATTCATGTGCTTATGAATTAAAACAAATCATCATAATATAAATCAAGCATACCATCATCCATTTAATCATAAAAATGAATTCAAATCATTAATTTGAAACCATATAATCATAGAACAAAAATAGAGATGGTAAGAGGTATTATACAACTTAGAGTTGATAAGGATATTGAGATTTGTTGTAGCTTAATCCTTCCTACCTTTGATCTTATCTTTTGATTGAAATTTTCTCTTTCCCTTCCCTGTTAACGGCCGGCTATAGTAATGTTCTTGCGTTTGTTTTGATTTGACAAATATGAACGTTAAAAGACAAAGGCAAATGTTTAGCCGTGAATATAAAGTGCAGCTATTTTACTAATAAGGCCTTATGTAAGTTAATTATATTATAAACTAAATCTAAGCCCATCTATTTTATTACTAAGCACGACCCTATATGTATAATTTATTCAAATCTCAATCTCCTTATCATCATTATTCTATTTAATTCATCTGATTAAATTTTCAAAATAATGTTATCAAAAATTAGAGATGTTATACAATGCTTATGACCTTATGAACACCAGCAAGGCGCAGTGTGGGGTGGTACCTGAAACTCCGGTCGTGGATATTCATGTCCATCAATGGAGACATGTTATGCATGTGCCAAGCCTTGTTATCATCATTAACCAAGAGATGCCAACATGCAAAGAACCAAGACATTGTTGCTCTCCTTCAAAAGAATGACGGTAAGTTTCTGAGCGCCTTTGAGTGGAAAAATATGCTCAAGATTTGAGGTTTGAGTGTCTTAGCAGTAGTGCCTCATCGGTGCACTCCTAATCCCATAGATGTATAGTCAGGCCTAGATCAAGAGAGGGAAGAATCGACCATTCACGATCGCTCTCTATGAATAAAGAGTGGAGGTATCCCACTCCAGCTCATCATTATTACCACTCTTCATCACTTTGCCACTACCAATCTCCCACTCTGCAAAGATGCTAGTGGAGCCTATAGCTGGTTATTGGCTAGACAACCTCGCTGTAGGCCCATGTTGGCTTCCAGGAGAAAATGAACATCTTTCACCGACAACTCAATAGAATGTAAGCCCAGAATACGGAGGGCAAAGCTTTTTTTATGACAACAATGGCGAGCCATTTTCTAAGAATATTTTGAACACTTATATCCATAAGCAGCATGCCTTGATTCCCAATGACAAGTGTGATGGAAGTGCTAACCAATTTGATCACATTGTTGCCTTCAAATCCATAACTCGTGTTGACCAGCTTTTCGGCCCAGCAAAGGGCATACTCTTCCCTTCTTATCTAACAGGACCGGACTCCCACTGGTTCCTATATCTGCAACCATGCAGCATCAATTCTTAGGCCCATGTAACACCCGCCTTGAAATGGACCTAAATTCTGGTTTACAAAAGGCCCATCGAAACTTAGATACATCTTAAAGCTAGTTGTTGGCAGGTAAAAACAACATTACGGAGCTATTTATTTACATATTCAGAATCTCACAATAGAAGAATAAAATATAATAATAATAACAGTATCCATTTTATCATAAATTTAAAATGTCATTTAAAACCATAATAAACAATCCAAAATAACAGCTATGTATATGTGGTATAATATTCCAAGATTACAGCATCATTTTTATTTCATAAGTACATCAAAAACTACAAAAATAATAGTAAATAAATAAACTATTTCCATAAGTCTCGTCAACATCTCCGCTTTTAGCATTTTCCTTCTGAACTTGTGTTGTAATAAAGAGAGAGTCAGAACAAAATATGTCTGGTGCATAAAAATCTCGAGCCTTAATATATTAGTACTTGGGCAGTATAACTTAAATAAGAATATGTATTGTGTATTGTACCTACATCAAAAGTCTTTTCGAATATAAGCCTAAAGGCATTCATCAACATATATAAAAAGGTTTTTTAAATATAAGCCCGTAGCTAACTTGCTATCAGCCCAATAACCATTCTATTGTCTAGAATGTTCTATCAATGTAAGAGATAGTACTCAAGTCACTTATTACCTTTTAATGGTAATTTGGTAGACTCTGATTATTTAATATTTAAGGCAGGTCCACGTCATTTGCTACCTATTCCAAGATAGACTCCTCACTAGTAACTATCTAGCTAACATTACATTGAATCCCTTCAGTCATTTAATACTTCCTATTGAAGGGGCCCTTTCCCGAGATATCCACTACCATGCCTAAACATAAACTCGACCATTTACTACTTCCTATAAAGAGAAGAGGCAAGCCCTAAACAACCACTCAATACCATCAATCTTTGAAGAAGGTCCTTTGTATTATAACCCATATCTTATGCTGACATCTTACATTAGTTTGACATTCATAGGTACTGGTAGACAGATTAGCTAAGTAGATTTACCCTAAGATTTCAGGACTAACCATGCTTCATTGTACGTACTGATTATGGATGAAGCCTCACATCAATTCCAAAGTCACATTTCTGGTAGCTAGATTAGCTGGGCAGATTTTCATGTGCTATTGACTGACCTTGCATCCCTATGATTTAGTCATAATCTATATCATACTCTACATATATTATCACACATCTCACCTTTTCCATAATCAAGGCCTTATAAGAAATCTTTCTTATTTCACCTTTAACATTAATTACTTGCCTAGGGGGATTTAATAATATTAATAACCTATTTAATTGTGAAATTACACATTAATTACGGTAATATATATGCACATATAGAGGTCGAGTAATTTCTAAGCGTGCGAAATTTACGCCCTAAACTAGTGTGTGAATGTCAACTATTTCAACAATCATACAAATCTCATTCCACATTATAAAAAAATACCAAAACTCCAATATTCATATCCAAAACTCCAATCAATGAACTTTTATACTGTAAAAATTTAAACTCAACTTATTACATCAAATAATAGAATATATTGATAATAGAAACTTACAATTCCAATTTTACGCTCTATTTAACTCCTCTTTCATATAAAAATAAATAAAGGAATGTCTATTTAATTCATTAGGAATAAGCGATGAAAAAACGAATAAAATCCACACTTTACACATTATTCCTTAACAAAATCCTTTAATCAAATTCAAAGAAAAAGAATAAAAAGTAAAATATATGGTAAAATTATCAAAATTGCAAATCTACACAATTTCTGTTATTTTGATACAAACAATTGAGAGTTTAACCTAAAATTGACATTTCGCATTGATGGAGTTTTGTGGGTTTATAATATGATGTTTTCGTATACTGAAACTCCCCAAGGCATATACAAACCTAAACTACACTAATCAAATGCTAAAACAGAAAAGCTAAGATTTCCGACAGTATATCCTTAGCTTTACCTTCTTTGGATTTGACATGCCTTTGATAATCTCTATCAAATCTCTTCATTTTTGATATACACACACATCAAAGGATTTGTATATACGTTAGATTTAGAAAATTTGAGGTTCAAAGGAGAATAGGTTGATAAAATAAACAATAAACAAAAAAATATAGGATTTCTTTCCTGAAACACCAGTGCAGTTCTCTGAATATGTGAAGAGACAAACTGATAGAGCTTCGCTATAGTACCTAAAATATTTTGTGAATTAAATTAAGGGGGCTAGGCTCCAATTTATAGTGGTTGAACTTTACCAGAACCATTGAATTTAAGTCGGTTTAATATTATATAATCCGATATGTTCATTGTATGAAAAACCCTAACCACCATTGTTCACCACCAGTAGACAAATGGCGGTCGACCAAACCAAGGGGAGTGGTCGACTGGTACATTCTATTTTGGAAAGAATTGTTTTGTCATTGATTTTAATTATTTTATTCCTTAATTACTTTTTAATGTTAATGTTGATTTTAACGTTTACTTAACCCCCAAGTCTAATTACTGTTAACTTTTGAATTTCAAATTTTAAATTAATTATTCATTTGAATTTGAATTCCATTTCAATTATTTAAACCTGAAAGCTTCAAACGCCCATAACTTTTTCGTTTGAGCTCCATTTTCAATATATTATATATGGAAATTGATTGCAATTTCACTACGAACATAATGACATAAATTTAGTGTTCAAATTTTGACTTCTACAAAGCTTCCATTTTTATCCCCACCTTATTAGATTCAGTTTATCCAATTTATTTATTTATGGTTGATTTTGTAGGGTATTACATTCTTCCCCATTTAAAAAGGATTTCATCCCTAAAATCTTTTCTAAGGGATGAACAACGTAACGTGGAATAAACATCCATGTTGTACAGCCAAGTTATCTGCACAACCATTTACTCAACCAAAAGTGCAATCTGATTATGTATTGCAAATATATTATAGGCGAGCTCAATCCTAGCGTATGTGTGACCGTGACATAAATATGTATGAAAAACATCCTAAATATGCATAAAATTTCTACTAAAATTTCTACATGAGTAAAAACCGACAACGAAAAGTGTAGCAATCATCTCCTACCATCTATACTAGCAACTATGTTGCAACCAAAAATCTAATTTTGGGGAGAGAAGTTTACTAGTGAAAAGCTCAAGATGAGAAAATTTCTCTTCGGTTTTTCATGTGCTTTCCACCGGATTAGCTCCCCATCGTACTCGAACCAACCTAATTGTTGCAGAGCATCCAAGTTCCATGCTCCATAATGCATGCATGGGCAAGAGATGTTATTGGTTTCGTCTCAACAACCCCCAACTGATCAGGCTCTAATACAATAGCAGTGCATGAAGGAATTTCCTCAAGTGCGATAAGTGAAAAACATTGTGGACTCCTGCCAATCTATTGAGTAGCTCCACGCTATAAGCTAATCTTCTTATTCTTTCCAAAATTAGGAAAGGCCTAACGAATCTTGGTGCTAACTTTCTTGATTTTTCAAATCTCACGACCTTCCTAAGAGGGAAGACTTTGATGAACAGTATATCTCCAACCTCGAACTCCAATTCTTTCAATCTCTTATCCATGTAGGAGTTCTAGCAATCTTGTGCTATATTCATTAATTATCAAATCAACTCTACCTTTATTGAAGCTTCGTGAATCAAATTTGGGTCAAGTAAAAATTTGTCAGTGCTTTCCCATAAATAATTTGGCGATTTTTATAGCCTCCTAAAAAGAACATTAAAGGGTATCACACTAATCGTCGATTGACAACTATTATTATAAGAGAATTCCACTGAAGGTGAATGTTGCTCCCAATGTCTTTCGAAGTCCATGATGCAAGCTTTTAACAAGTCCTCCAAGAACCTATTTACTCTTTTCGTCGATCCATCTGTCTGTGAGTGGTAAGCGGTACTAAGATCCAATGATATTCCTAAAGCTATCTACAAACTTCTCCAAAACTCGCTAGTAAATTAGGGTTCCCTATCATTAACGATGCTTACCAAATTCCATGAAGTTGAACCACTTCCTTAACAAAAATTTATGCTAAAGATGCTGCAATTTTATTGCTCATAACAAGAATAAAATAGGCACTTTTTGTGAGTCAATCAACTATGACCGAAATTACTTCATTGCCTCTTTGACTCCAACCCATTTTTGAAGTCCATTGATATGTGTTCCTATCTCCAGGTCGATATTTCTAATGGCAACAACAATCCACTCGGCTTTCCCTTCTTAGATTTTATTGTTCGACATGTTAAACACCTAGAAAAAAAATTCATCTACTCTCTCCTTTATCCCTGGTCAATAGAAAATCTGTTTTATATCCCTATGCATCTTATCTCCTATGGGGTGAATTGACGTTCATGAATGGTGGCATTCTATAAGCACTTCCTCCGGTATGCTATCAAATCTTAGGATGTGGAGGCGTCCATCTCTCCTCAAATATCCCTTCTCGTCAACTGCATATCTATTAATGTGGGGAAATTGTTCTCCTATCCTTAACTTTATCAAGATATTAACCATATCCATTTCCCTTTTGTTCAGGTCCAATATGGTCCATCAGCACCGGTCTAACCTCCTTTTCTTCCAAATAGTTTTAAGTGTGTTCTATTGGCAATTGGATGTTGAAATTCAAGAGAAACTCCAACCGCCTCCACTCATATATAGCACCCTAAGTAGCATGCCACTTGCTAAGGGCAATGGCGACGGTATTCCCTTTTCCTCGGGTATACTGTATCACAAAATCATAGGATGCTATAAACTTCATCCATCTCTGTCGTCTAAGATTTAAGTCTTTTTGGGAGAAAAGATATTTGAGTGATTTACGGTCAATAAATAGCTCAAACATTTTCCCTAAAAGATAGTGCCTCCACATCTTCAAGGCAAAAACAATGGCTGCCAACTCCAAGACATGCACTAGGTATCTCTTCTTATGGTCCTTCAGTTGTCTACAAGCATAAGCTATCACTCTTTCTTTTGCATAATAACTGCTTCAATCCTATGCCATGTGCGTCTATATAAACCATAAAAGGCTTTGTTCCATCGGGGATGATGAGTGCTAATTCACTTGTCAATAGTTTCTTTAGCTTTTTGAACGCTTCCATGCATTTCTCATCCCAAGCAAAGACTAAATTATTTTTGGTAAAGCGAGTTGAAGGAACTCTTTGGAAATTCCATTATGAATTTCCTATAGTAACCCGCTAAGCCTAGGAAATTTGAAACCTCCATGTCATTCTTTAAGATTTTCCATCGTTGAAGAGCTTAAACTTTTGGGAGGTCCACTTATAACCCATGTTCCGAAACAATATGCCCAAGAAATTTTGCGCCTTTCTTCCAAAAGTGGCACTTTGAGAATTTGGCTTTAAGTTGGTGCCTTTTGAAAGTCTTAATATCTCCCTTGATTGATTTTCATGCTTCCTTTCACTTTTGGATAGTACTAAGATATCATCTACAAAAACTACAATAAATTTGTTTAACTGTCCTTTAAATGCTCTGCTCATCAAATCTACAAAGTATGCAGAGGAATTTGTCAATTCAAAAGGCATCACCTCCCGCTCGTATAGCCTATCCGGTATGCCAAATGTGTTCTCCGGTTTACTATGCTCTGTAATCCTTAGTTGATGAAATCCAATTTCTAAGTCTAATTAGGATAAGACTTTATCTCCCACGAGTTGATCAAACAAATTGTCTATCCTATTTAACGGATAACTATACTTTTTTTCAACTTGTTAAATTCCCTATAATCGGTAGAAAGCCTCAATGAGCCATCTGCCTTAGTGGCGACGACAACTGGGGCTCCCTATTTTGTGGTACTCCACCAGATGAATCCCTTCTGCAATAGTTCTGAGATATGCTGGTCTAATTCTAGCCTTTCATTGGGAGCCATATGTCTTAATGTCAAAGCGACTAGTCTTGCATCCCTCTCCAGATTAATTCTAAACTCAATCACCCTTCAGGCGAAAGCCCCGAAATTTCTTCAAAGACATCAGAGAGTTCTTTAAATACAAGTGCAAACGAAAGTTCATGTTACGATAGTTTAATGGAGTATAGATAACCTAACTCAAGTAAATTATAGGGTATACAACAAACGTCTAGGTCTCGCCCTTTACAACTCTTTGACCATACTACCCTTTTTTTGCAATCTAAGACTACCTCATAGTGCGACAACCAATCTATACCCAAAATAAGTCCACACCCCTCAAAATTTAGAATGTAAGCATCACATATGAAATCAACATTACATATGTCTAACCTTAGGTCTTTCCAATTTGAGAAAAGACGTGTCGCTCCTTAGTAGGATTTCAAACCATTATTAAGTAGGTGACAGTTTAGGTTTGAAGATTTAAAGAGTTAATCAAATTCCCTGCTATGAATGAATGCTTCGGAGTCAAATAGAATATGAATTCTATTTTCACAAATAAGAGTTATACCTTCCACAACAGCCTTTCCTTGTTCTCTAAGGGATGGTCTACTCAAAATAGGGGCAGCCTTAATGGCATAGCCTACCCGCTCTGCCCTTCCTTTAACATCTTCGAATACTAATTCTTGTAATGCCCTTCCTAGTGGAAAAGTAACACTTTCCCTATAAAGCTTCCTTCAACATATTCACCCTATAATCCTTTACGAGCTGTCCTTTCTTTTGGCATCCATTACACACTTTACATTCTTTCTTAACTTCTCCTTTGACTTCTTATTCACCTAAAAAATGCCTTTCTTAGCCCCTTCCTAATTCTACATGGGTCCTACCTTCTCCTTCTCCATCTCATTCTCCTCGGCATTGGCTATCATAGCAAAGCCATCTCAACAAGCATTTCGTAGGTAGTGCCAGTGGGTATTTAGGTCACCTACATTCCCTAAGCCAAGAATTTAGCCCTTTAACAAACTTTATGGCCTTCCTCATAGGTGTGTCTATCAAACACATTTCGAACTTGGATAGTTCAGTAAATTTACTAATGTACTCCGATGGTGTGGAGTTTCCCTGCCTAAGCTATATAAATTTCTCTAATTGCAAGCTCACTTCTACTCTTGACATAAATCTTGTATCAAATCGGTTCTCGTACTCATCCCAAGTGAAAACACTACCAATGTCCTCCTCAACCACCTTATTCCACCAATCTAAGGCTTCTCCTTTAAGATGCTAAGCTACCATCCTCCGCTTCAATTGATCCTCCTAACCAAGTTCTCGAAATATCCTTTCATAGTCATTTATCCATGCCTTAGTCTCCATGAAGCTTTTCTTTCTGGAATATATTCTTCCTTCCATATTCATAAAATCCTTGCACATTTTGCAAAAATCGCTGGGATGAGGTGTTGCCTCGATGGGTGGAACAAAATGGTATCGTCGATGCAGTCTATTGGGGAATGGGGATTTGTCCTATGTGCCAAAGGTATTGTTTGAACCATTCGAGCATCCCTCGAGTGGTGGGATTCCTCTGAAAGGATTCCCAATCAAAGAAGAAAAAGATCTTTATCCATATCTACTATTTGTAGGTTAAACCTTTAATCGTAACTACCTAAGATAGTGTTATATGCTGAAAGAAAAAATTTCTTAGTATATATGCATATGTTCATCAATAATATGTATACATATATTAGGTTTTTGAAAAAATCCTTTCAAAAATAATGGGACATCGCTTAAATGTAGATTGATGCTCATTAATCAGGTCACCTAAGATTTGATAACAAATGTAACAACTCACCCCAAAATGGAACTAAATTATGACCCAAAAAGGCCTATCGAAACTTAGACTCATCTCAAAGCTGATTGTTGGTTGGTAAAAAGAACAATATAGAGCTATTTATCTATACATTCAGAATCTCATGGCCAAAGGATAAAATATAATAATAACAACGGTACACATTTTACCATAAAGTCAAAATGTTATTTAAACCCATAATAAAATATCCAATAATAACCGTTACGCATCCATGATGTGACATTTTAAGACTACAACATCATTTTTATTTCATAGGTACATCAAAAACTGCAGAAAATAACAGTGAATAAATAGACTACTAACAAAGGTCTCATCAACTTGTCCGCCTTCGGCATCATCCTTCTTAACATGTATTGTAATGAGGAGGGAGTCAAAATAACATAAATCTACTGAATAAAAATCTCAAGCCTTACTAAATTAGTATTTAGGCAGAATAATTCAGAAAGGAATATGTCTTACATCTTCTACTTACATCAAAAGTCTTTTCAAATATAAGCCCAAAGGCTTTTCTTAACATAATAAAAAGGCTTTCTAAATATAAGCCTACAGCCAACTTGCTATCAACCCAATAACCCATATGTATCTTCCATGATGTCCTATCAATTTAAGAAATAGTACTCAAGTCACTTAATAACTTTTAATGGGAATTAGGCTAACTCTAACCATTTAGTACCTTATTCAAGGTAGGTTCACGTTATTTACAGCCTATCCCTAAATGGACTCCTCATCGGTAACTATCTAGCTGACATTCTACGGAATCTCTTCAAGTACTTAATAATTCCTATTGAAATGGGCCATTTTTCGAGATATCCTCTACCACGCCTAATCCATAAACCCAGCCAATTACTACTTCCTATATAGAAAAAAGGCATATCCTCACACAACCAATTAATACCTTCAATCTCTAAAACAGGTCCTTCGTATTATGACCTGTATCTCACGATGCTTCTACATTGTTCTGACTATTCATAGATACCGGTAGCCATATTATCTAGGTGATTTACCTTACAGAATTTAGGATTAACATCACGTCATAGTAGCAACTTATTATAGGTGATATCCCACATCAGTCCGAAACTCACACTGTTGGTAGCATATTATATGGGCATACTTCCATGTGCTTTTGACTAACCTCGAACCTCTATAACTTAGTCATAATCTATATCACACTCTACATATATTATCACATATCTCACCTTTTCCATAATCAAGGCCTTATAAGAAATCTTTCTTATTTCGCCTTTAACATTAGTTACATTCCGAGGGGGATTTAATAAAATTAATAACCTATTTAACTATGCGATTATACGTTATAATTATATGTTAATTACATTAAAATGCATATACATATATATATATATATATGCGTGCCTAAAATTTCTAAGCGTGCGGAATTTACATCCTAAACTAGAGTTTAAATGTCAGCTATTTTAATTATAAAGTCTCACCCATATTATCAACAACACTGTTATCCCGCCTTTTGGCAAGGCCGTGACACCAAGAACTCGACTAGAAACCAAGGACAGTTCGTCTTGAAGATCAGTTATACATAGGTCTACTATGGATGTCGGTAAAAAAAATTCGAGTCCGGATCGGGCCGCAATTGACAAGACATGATGATCAAAGCTATAGAAGCCAGCGTTTCAAATTTCAAGTCAATCCGAGTTCATACGCTCAAGTTATGATCGATTCAACCCTGATCGATTCAACCCTATCGATTCGACCCTATCGATTCGACCCTATCGATTCGACCTTGATCGATTCGACCCTATCGATTCGACCCTATCGATTCGACCCTGATCGATTCGACCCTATCGATTCGACCCTATCGATTCGACCCTGACCGATTCGACCCTATCGATTCGACCCTGATCGATTCGAACCAAGCATGACAACCGGAAATGCAATCTTGAATCGATCATAACTCGAGATCTACAAGTCCAAATGCCATGAAATTTTTACAGGAGTTTGCTTACATGTTGAAGAATGTACACACCAAATTTCATCTCGATTGGACACTTTCTTGATCGATTCGAACCAAGGGTCGAATCGATCCCAAAGTGGGCCTGGACCTCCAGAATTCGGCCGTATGGGCCCCCTCACGTGCCAGAAGTGGTCTCCCCGGATTTTAGGCGAAATATCAGCCTCCTACACCTATAAATAGAGCCCCTGGTCATTCAGAAAGGGGATGGGAGAATTTCTAGAGAAAAAGCACGCCCGGACGCTGCCAGAATTGCTTCAGAGCACCACCGCCGCCTTTGATTTCGAATTTTTGCTTAAGAACTACTGTACTTAGTCATATAAAAGTTGTATTCTCCCAGTATCGAGCAATAAAATAACAAAACTTCATAGTGGACGTAGGCAAATCGCCGAACCACTCTAAATTGTTGTCTTCTGTGCAATTTACTTTCTGTTGCTTGGAGTTTTTGTTAGATAATCCTCATTTTAATTTGCTTTATTCATTTATTATCTCTTCAAAAACTTCCGAAGAGAATTTTGACACAAACAAACACCAAAATTTCGATATTCATATCCAAAAATACCAATCAATACACTTGTATAAAATAAAAATTTAAAGTTAACTTATTACGTCAAAATAATGGCATATAGTTCAAACTTACAGTTCCAATTTTATGCTCTATTCAACTTCGTTTTCACTTAAAAATAAATAAATGAATTTCTATTTAATTCATTGGGAATAAGTAGTGCAAACTACGAATAAAATCCATATTGTATACACTATTCCTTAATCAAAAACTTTTAATCAAATTTAAAGAAAAAGAATTAAAAATGAAATAGAAGGTAAAATTATCAAAACTACAAATCTACACAATTTCCATTATTAGGACGTAAACAGTTGAGATTTTAACCTAGAATTGATATTTTGCATTGAAGGAGTTTTAGGCGTTTATAATATGATGTTTTCACAAACCAAAACTCCCAAGAAATATCCAAACCTGGCCTATACTAATCAATTGCTAAAATAGAAAAGCTAAGATTTTCACTCATAATATATCCTTAACTTTGTCTCTTTTAGATTTGACAAGCCTTTGACAATCTCTATCAAATCTCTTCTTATTTATATACATATACATCATGGGAATTATATGTATGTTAGATTTAGAAAATTAGAGGTTTGGAGGAGAACACGATGAGAAAATAAATAATAAACATATATATATATATACATACACACACATACATATATAGGATTTATTACCTGAAACCCAAAGGAGTTTTCTAAATCTATGAAGAAATGAACTGACAGAGCTTTGCTAGAGTTTCCAAAATATTTTATTAATAAAAGTGAGGGAGATAAGCTCCTTTTAGTGATTGAAATGCCCAGAACCGTTGGATTTAAATTGGGTTGATATTATATAATCAGATAAGTTCATTGTAAGAAAAACCCTAGCCATCATCGTTCACCACCGGTCGACCACTAGCGGTCGACCGGCCCAAGGAGGCCGTTGGTTGGTACATGCTACTTTGGAAAGAATTACTTTACCATTGATTTTTATCATTTTATTCCTTAGTTACTTCTTGACATTGACGTTGGTTTTAACTTTTACTTAACCCCCAAATTTAATCACTGTTAACTTTTATATTTAAAGTTTAAAATTAATTATTCATTTGAATTCGAATTCTATTTAAATTATTTTAAGTCTAATAATTTCAAATGCCCATAGCTTCTTCGTTTAAGTTCTGTTTTTAGCATATTATATTTGGAAATTGATCAAAATTTCGCCACGAACACAATGGCATGACTTTCATGGTCAATTTCTGACTTTTACATATCTTCCATTTTTATCCCTATTTTATTAAATTTAAACTATCCAATTTATTTAGTTATCATTGATTTTACGGGGTGTTACAACCCAGCCATGTGTAGACTTCAAGACCACTTTATTCACTTCAAAGACCCATGTATGATGGCTAACGAGCAGACAGGGGCCAGTCGAGAATCTTCGGTCATATGTCAGTCACTTCAACAAACCCAGTCAAGGGGTGAAAACATAAATAGCCTAGTCGTGGCCACTTATTCGGGGGTATGGAAAAAACCAAAAATGTGGAGGGAGCTTCCAAAGCAGCTGGATACGTCCTTAACTAACTTTTATCAATAGGCGAACGACATAACAAGGATAGAAGATGTAGATCTTTTTGACAACGATAATGAAACTCGATATATCATTCAATTAAACCTTCGTCATAATGCCAAATGATGAGGCAATGGTCAACAAAACAATACTACAAGGCAAGCAGAGACTGGCACCCAATATATGTCCAGGTACGCTAACTATTCAACTTTGAACATGGATAGGGCGGTATTATATATTAGAATTCAGGACCGGGTGCAATTTTAAAAATTAAATGCCACTAAAGGTGGAAGAAGGAAGGAACCTCGCAATAATGACAAATACCGCTGATTCCATCAAATCAATAACCATTCCACTAAGGGGTGTTGGGCGCTCTAGATTGAAAGATTTATCTAAGAAGAGACACTATTATAGTTTGTTCAAGCTCGGGTGGAACAAAGGACCAACCATGACAACCAACCAACTCCATCCCCAACAATGACGTCTTAGGTATAACCGACATCCTGACTATATACAAAGGCTCAAATATACCTAGCAGTAGCTAACTGCCACAATCATAGTATCAGAGGGAAATGGGTTCAGCCGACCAAGTATATTCTTTATAGCGGCGAGCATAAAAAAATACCTAGGCTAGAATTAGATCAGCCCATCATTTTCACTACCGAGGGCATAGAATTAGTCTCTTATCCTTGTCACGATCCTATGGTCATCACTATAGCAATAGCAACTCAAATTACGTAGTGCCTTCATGGATGGGGGTAGCTCAGTTAATGTTATGTTTAGACATGTTTTTGAGGCTCTTAAGCTTCCTGCCTCCAACCTCACCCCTTATTCCCGACATATTTACAGCTTTAGGGGTTTGGGTAGTTTTCTAATTGGTACTACCTGTCTTATGACAACATTTGACCAAGAACGTGTTGCTGCAAAGGTTTAGGTAAACTTTGTTAGTGGTTGATTGCCCTTTACTTATAGTCATTTAATAGGACACTATCGCTTACTGAACCGGACACTATCATTTCCTACAAGTAACTCATCATGAAGTTCCCTATCCAAGGCAGGATTGGCAAGATTGGAGTAATCAACAGAAGGCTAAGGAGTGTTATGGGACCTCTTCAAATAATAAAAGAAGGGTGTTTTTATGCTTCAGCAATGTTACCAGGTATCCTGACCTGGCTAAATTGGACCGATCATACAATGCAAATTCGACTGTTGTTCACGAGGATGACTACGAAACCATGGCTATAGGACATAGGAGTAGAGTTCAGATGGTTATACGAAGCCTAGATTGGACGGAGTTGGTAGATAGACGATGTAGGATGCTAAAAGTATGAAAAATAGTTGGGATTACAAGGGATTGGCATGGCAAGGTAAAACAATAGGGATTGGCATAGTCATTTAGATGGATGTCGACATGGATGGAGTATTAGAG
This sequence comes from Allium cepa, assembly GCA_030765085.1. Classification (NCBI taxonomy): domain Eukaryota; kingdom Viridiplantae; phylum Streptophyta; class Magnoliopsida; order Asparagales; family Amaryllidaceae; genus Allium; species Allium cepa. The sequence continues at coordinate 380,532,408 of CM060929.1, read as the reverse complement.
GGATTGGCATAGGTGATGATGCCTGGTTCAACATGACCTATTAATACTTGAGGGGTCGTCATAACATTCAGGATAAGCAGGGATCGACATAATATTATAGGGTAAGGGGGATCGGCATGGTCTTATAAAGCGGGGGGCCAACATTATGCAACACAAGGGATAAGATGTAATAGGGTTCTTCATGTGAAGTTTGGAGCTAAATGGAAGGGTTCAGAAGGAAAGTTTTCAAAGTGGATCTGAATCCAAGATCAATCAAAAGCATGAGTTCCATATATCCAATTAACATGAAATTTGGAGAGCTTTCAAATCTAAGCATGAAGAAAGATCACTGCCCCAAAATCGATGAATGGAGGGATCGGTACTGATCCTTATCCATTGAGATTTGGGCCTAGTGCCCCTGATAGTGGACTTTTGTGCATAAGAAGTTCCTGTAGCTGAAGTTTCAAAGACAATGGTGGTCACCTTTGCCTATAAATACTGGCCTAGGAGGTCATTCTGAGGATCTTTACGCTGCTGGTTACATAGCTCTTTCATTATAATCAACTTCCTCCAGTATGCTCTTACTTCTTGATGTTTGCCATTGTAATCAAGATTATAGTGAATCAATAAAGAGAATATTCAAAGTGGACGTAGGCAATCAACGTCGAACCACGTAAATCTTGTTGTTCTTATTTCTATTTTGTTTATTTATTATATTGCTATATTCCTCTGTTTTAATTTAGTTTATCCATTTATTTCTCTACATAAAATATTCTTGGGTGTTTTTGGCCAATTTGGTTGCAAACATTTTGGTGTTTTCGCTGAGAGCCTGATTCTCAGTGCTTTAGGATCCTCTTTGTTGCTACCGGATTGAGCAAATCCTCTAAAGGAGAAATCCTCTGAAAGAGATCCATGGAAATCTTCAAAAACTTGCAGATACTACTCAGATTTACCAGAATCTAAGCAAGGAAATCGATAATGGTAAGGCATACCAGATGAATTTCTTAGAATGTGGACGAGAATGAAACTGCCAACATTCAATAAAGAGCTTTAAGCAACCAACCTACAAATTTGAATGTGGAGCCTGCTCAAGTCAAGAACCCTACTGATTCTATAAGCAGACTTGAATTTAATAACTTGATGAGGGAGTTGATGGAAAGCCATAGACAGCTAAATGAGTAAGTTCAGACTAATGCTAGCCTAATGAACCAGATTGCTTAACAACAACGTGATAACACCAGAAGGGGTCTCACTTCTTACTCAGGGTTGGAGAGTTTAAACTCATCAGATGAATACCATATGCATAGGGGTCATAAGGTCAAAGAAGAACAAGCAGAAACATCAGAGCATCGCTTGGCAGACCATATTGGTCTGCCAAGGTGGATCGGTGCCGATCCCTCCCTAGGGATCGATACCGATCCCTCCTCTAGAAGAGGGATTCCCTTGCAACACCTGGGGAATTGAGAAGGAGTTATTTTTGGAAGCTTGGATGCTGGAGTTTAAGTAAATGCTGATGAAGTACCCATAGAAATAACGATGAGATGAATGTCCAAGGCGCACATCAAGAGGATGGTGGACCAAGAAGTCATGAAATGACCCGTAAACATCAATCGGACCATTCACATGAGATGGAGCACGACCACCACTTGGCACCACCCATCCTTACACCAGATTTGTCAACGATGGTCAAATACTTGGTAAGAGAGAACTAGGGTTTGACAAATGATGATTGAAGAATTTCACAGACCCATACCCCATTTACTGACAATGTTTTGCATGTGGAATATCCAAGAAGGTTTAACTTGCCTTTGATACCTGCCTATGAGGAAAAAACCAACCCTAGGCAACACATTATAAGTACGAATGGTTGATGGATTCAGCGAGAGCCAGTGACCTACAAAATGTAGATGCTTTCCTATAACCCTCTCTGGAATAGCAGCGACATGGTTTACAAGATTACCCACGTGATCGATTTCAAGGTTTGGTGAACTGGCAACTAAATTTATAGAGAGGTTTCGGATCCACGCTACTCATCCTAAAGACGTGACGTCACTTTCCATCGTAATCCAGGAACCGAGAGAATCGTAGAAGGACTATCTGAAAACGTCTCATATTGCCGCTACATAAGTTAGTAACCCAAATGATCAGGTTATACTTACGGCCGTGACGAGAGGGATTGATCCGGAATTTGAGTTTGGTGATTGGCTAGCTGGAAAACCACCAGCCACATTGGAGTGCTTCTATTCGAAGGCATCTCAGTTTCTAAGGAAAGAGGGAGCCAGGTCCTTTAGGAAAGACAATGAAATGGGAACTAAAGGAGAAGCAGTACACAGCAACATTACAATAAAGCAGTTTGACGATAATTTTGGGAAAGTCCAAGTTAATGTTCAGAACAAGTCAAATCAACAAAAGAGAAATGGGGATAGAAATCAAGACCAGAAGAGGGAGCATAGGAGATCAGGACCTAGGATTCCTATGTATGACAACTACACACACTAAATGCATTCCTGTAGAATATTTATCTATTCACCTGCAATAACATACAATATAAGAAGCTACGTCCAAAGGAGTCAGTAGAGACATAGAAACGGACTGGAAAATATTGCCGGTTTCATGTGTATTACGGCCACAATACGAATGAGTGTAGGAATCTCCAGGACGCTATCGAGAAGTTGATTTGGGAAAAGAAACTGCAGCAGTTTGTGAGAACTTCGAAGGATGGCGGACATGGGACAACTGACCCCAATCGAGGACAAGCACCACGTAGTGCTGAGGAGCAAGCGTGGACTGGTGAGAGACAAGTGACAAACATAATAGTTGGAGGACCACACCCTGCGAATAGGAGTTGGAAAGAAATGGAGCACTATGTTAGAGCAATAAGGTAGCAAACTTTGAGTATTGTTCAAACATGAAGGATGTAGCTCTGGTTAAGCAGCAACGTACGATGACGGATGATGTAGTGTTCAAAAGCAGAGATGCAGATAAAGTAGAGGCACCTACAATTGACTTGATGGTCATTTCTGCTATGATTGGTCCTGCTTTGGTAAGAAAGATTCTAATTGATTATGGAAACTTGGTGAATATTATTTTCAAGAAGGCGTATGATCAAATGAGAATGGAGTCTAAGGATTTGAAATAATCTAAAGCTCGCACACATAGTTTCAATAGTGTGGTGACTGAGACTGTTGGTTATGTGGAGTTACTTGCTGAATTGGAGGAAGGTAAACGTAGGAGAGTGCGGATCCTACCGCTCATTGTTTTGGATGTTGATTCGTCGTATAATGTTTTTCTAGGTCGACTGACCCTGGCTGAATTTCAGCCAGCTCTTTCCCCACGGTGCTTAACTTAAAAGTTTCCAATTGATAATAGAGTAGGAGTGGTTAATGGTGATCAGGCGACTGGACGTGCTTTCTATGTGGCTGAGTTGAGGAAAGCTTAGCATAAGGAGAAGGGCAAGGGTATAGGAAAATCTTTCCACATCCAAGTTACCGAAGATTGACAATTGGTGCCTAAGCCTTGATTTGGATGCCACAATCGGTTTTATAGAGATATAGATCCAATGGGTGAAGAAGAGGAGCCTAAGGAGACCAAGGCTACGCCGGCTAAGCCAAGAATCGATATCGCGGTTAGCCAAGATGACCCATCATAGGTCTTGAAGATCGGATCGCAGCTCAGCCCCTCAATGAAGAAAGAACTTGCTGGTTTTATCCCAGCGAATTCAGACATGTTCGCTTGGACTCATTCTGACATGTATGGGATCTCGCCTGCCATTGCAAGCCATGCATTGAACATTGACCCGAAATATTTCTAGTAAAGCAGAAGAGGCGAGGCATGGATCCGGAGAGATCTGTCACTCTTGTTGGGGAGGTGGATAAACAAAAAGTCAATAGGTTTATTCATGATGCCCTTTATCCCGAATGGATATCCAATCTTGTACTATTGAAGAAGGAAAACAAGAAATTGAGAACATGCATCGACTACTCAGATTTGAAGAAGACATGCTCTAAAGATAATTTCCCCTTCCAAAGATTGATCAGCTTGTTGATTCGGCTGCAGGACATGAAATGTTGTCTTTTATGGATGTGTACTTGGGGTATAACCAAATTCTAATGCATGTACCTGATCAAGAACATAATAGCTTTATTATGGATATTGGGTTGTACAGCTACGTGGTGATGCCATTTGAGTTAAAGAACATCGAAGCAACCTATCAGCTCTTGGTTAATTGGATGCTTTAAGATCAGACTGGGAGGAAAATGGAAGTCTATGTGGATATAGGCTTATGAAGTCACAAATATTAAACGACCACATTTGAGATTTGGCAGAGATGTTAGACATCCTTTGATATTACAAGATGAAAAATCATCCTCTGAAGTGTTCATTCAGTATTGCGTTTGGAAAATTCTTGGGCTTTATTGTTAATGCTCGTGGAATAGAAGCCAAGCTTGAGAAGATCCAGGAAATTCAAGATATCCAAGTGCCAAGGACTATTAAGCAAGTGCAAAGCCTGAATGGGAAGGTTGCCGCCTTAAGTCGATTATGTCCAGAGCAATCGACAAATGCATTCCTTTCTTTAGTTTGATTAGGAAGGGAAAAAGAATTTTCTAATGGACGCAGAATTGCGAAGACGTATTTCGTGCTCTGGTGAATCATTTGGAGAGAATCCTTGTCATATCAAAATCTCTAGGTCATGAGGAGTTGTACATTTATTTGGATGTATTAGCACATGGTATAAGTGTCGCCTTGATTCACGAGGAGAACCAGATTAGTGGACGGTGTACTATGTCAATAAACTATTAACAGGTGGCGAAGAGGAACTATTTGAATATAGAGAAATTGGAATACTGCTTATAATTGCATCATGGAAACTTATTCTGTGATTCCAAGCACATTCGATCAATGTTCACACCGACCAGTCATTATGGCAGGTCTTACAGAGACCTGAGATGTTTGGAAGTTTGGTTAAATTTAACATTAAGCTCAATTAGTTTGACATTACATACCTCCCTCAAAGGGCTATCCAGCATCAAGCGTTGGCGGAATTTATAGAAAAACTTACCATGTAAGACGATCTTTACGAAGGTAGCGAAATCCTTCCTATGCGATGGAAATTGTATACTGATGAAGCATCTAATGATCACTGTTTCGAAGCTAGGATTGTGCTTGTGACCCTTGAAAACCAGTCGATTTATTATGCTTTGAAGCTTGATTTTCCTGCTATAAACAACGAGGCTGGGTATGGAGCATTGATTGTCGGACTTAAACTTGCTAGAGAACTCGAAGTGAAATCTTATGAAATCTTTTGCCGTTCGCAACTGGTGGTGTATCAAGTTAGAGGAGACTATCAGGCTAAGGGACAACGACTTGCCTCATATCTTGCCCGAGTTCAGGAGTTCTTGGCAGAATTTGAATACTATGACATTTCACATATCTCACGCAAGCAAAACGGAGAGAATGATTCATTGACAAAGTTCGCCCTGTACCGGCGATATGCAATAGATGGGCTTAGTTTCAGTCGAGATATTACATACCCCAAGTATAAATATGACGGAGGTCGATCGAGTGTTGGAAGATGAATCAGAGAGGGAATCATGGATGACTCCATTTGAAGATTATTTATTGCATGGAATCTTGCTTGAAAGGCGACAAGTTCTTCGCAAAGCTTCACCGTATATTATGCAAGAAGGAACTATGTATTGAAAAGGTTTTTCCATTCCCTTACTCCGGTGTATCACTCACAATGAGATAAAGCGTGTTCTAAAAGAAGTTCGTGAGGGAGAATGCAGTGATTACACTAGAGGGCAAACTCCGGCAAAGAAGATTCTCCATTATGCATATTATTGTTCAACCTTTAACTGGGATGCTGCCGACTAGGTAAGGCAATGTGATAAATTCCAGATATAGGTGAAAGTCCCAAGGGCTCTGCCAACAGAAATCATGCAAATGGTCAACCCATGGTCATTCGCTATATGAGGGTATTGACATCATCGTCTCTTTATCAATATCTAAATGTAGTGTGAAGTATGCTATTATCGCGGTTGATTACATCACCAAATGGGTCGAGGTGGAACCGTTAGATACGATCACAACCAAGAAAGCAATCAATTTTGTTGTTCAAAACATCATATGTCGATTCGGTCTTCCATGGATTATTGTAACAGATAATGGGACTCGGTTTGACAGTGCTGAATTTAAAGAATTCTGATGGCGTATTGAAAAGAGGTTTGCAGCGGTCGCTCGCCCTAAGACGAATGCATAGGTTGAAGCTATGAATAAAATTATTAAGTCCTTTCTGAAGAAGCATCTAGAAAAGGCTAGAGGTAAGTGGATGGATGAACTTCCTACGACACTTTGAGCCTACAGCAAGTCCATGACTGGCCATACTCCATTCACTCTTGCTTATGGATCCAAAAACGTTATTCCAGTAGAACTCGAAGTCCCTTCTCATCGAATGACTTACTATGACCCTAAAACAAATAAAAATCTTCTCTTTGAACCCTTGGACTTTATAGATGAGAAGCGAGAAGAAGCCATTTGAGAGCGTTGCACACGGACATCAAGTCGCCCGATATTATAATACTAAAGTGCGATCGAGAACCTTCGAAGTTGGCGATCCCATCCTAAAATGGGTTTTTTCAACCCCATCACACATGATCTGACATGGGAAGGATCGTATGTCACTAAACAGAGGCTTGGAGAAGAAACTTTCAAGCTACCAACTGTGATGGCATCAAACTTCCAAGAGCATGGAATAAAAAACATTTACGATGCTATTTCACTTAGAACATTTCCTTTGCATTTCAGTTCTATTTGATTTTAGTATTTGCTTTAGCATTTGATTTTTTGAGTATGTAGTGAGACGGATTAGTTTGTTCCCTTCCATTTGATCAATAAAGTCTTAAACTTCCTTTGTATATATGATTTTTATTACATTGCATGCTAAGTACGTAATGAAATTGATTAATATCATTATGTGTGAATAGGTTTCCGGAGTTTGAAATCGGTCAATCACACTAATCCACGATGGGATCAAACAAGATAAGCTCTAGTAATTTGCTCAATCAACAATTCTCATAAATGATTCAAAGGATGGGTGGGTCACGTAATAAGGAGCAAATGTCGCCAGCAATCCGGAGACTGAAATTTTTTATGCCCGTACTATGCGACAAAAACGAAATTGAGGTGACCAAAAGAATCATAAACATCAAATCGAGTGTGACTGACCACCGATCGACTAACTCTGATCCATAGAGTGTGAATTGGAGTATGAACATCATATTGGGTGTGATTGACCACCCATCGACCAACTCGGGTCCCTAAAGTGTAGATTAGAGTATAAATATCAAATTGGGTATGACTGACCATCCATCGATTAACTCTAGCCTCCAAAGTGTAGACTGGAGTATAAACATAAAATCGGATGTGACTGACCACCCATCGACTAACTTTGATCCCTAGAGTGCGGATTGGAGTTTAAACATCCTAACTGACCACCCATCGACCAACTCTATTCCCCAGAGTGTAGACTGGAGTATAAACATCAAATCGGGTGTGAATGACCACCCATCGACTAACTCTGGTCCTCAGAGTGCGGACTAGAGTATAAACATGATTCGAGCATGAACCGACCACCTCCCGAGATAATTCTAAGTCCCCAGAGTGCGAACTGGATATAAACATGATTTGGCCGTGAATCGACGCCCACGAGACAATTCTAAGTCCCCATAGTGCGGACTAGAGTATAAACATGACTCAGGCATGAACTCACCGCCCATGAGATGAAGTCCTCAGAGCACGGACTGGAGTATAAATATAAATCGGGTGTGAACCGACTGCCCACGAGATGACTCTACGTCCCCAGAGCGTGGATTGGAGTATAAATATAAATTGGGTGTGAACTGTCCACTCATAAAATGATGCTCAATCCCTAGGGTGTGGACTGGAATATGAACATAAATCGAGCATGAACCTACCACTCACAAAATAACAAGTCCCTAAAGTGCGGACTAGAGCATAAACATAACTGAATAGATGAATGGATTTTGACCGTTCTCTATTCCACAAACTCCAATCTAAGAACGACAGGAGGAATACAAGCTATTAAAAGCTGAATATAACAACTCATAACTGCTCCAGCTCACTGTTCTTAAAACTTAAGATAACGACTGCAAGGAGGCCTTGAGATGAAGATAGTAATTTTTTAACAGAATTCGCAACCAACGAGTTACAAGTACACTTAAAGGAGAGTAATCATTCAATTACAAAAATAACAATTCACATGATGTCTAATCGAAAACAAAAACTTTTATTCACTAGTGTCAAAATTCCAGTACAAATTATTTCAAAAATCCGGGATTCATACCCATACACCTACGACTAAGGAAAGAAATAATTATGCAAATTATATACAATAATATGATATAACAAATTACTTCGTCGACTCCTTTCCTTTTGGATTTTTCATAGGTGGGGCCACCTAAATTTTTCTTCCAAGATCCTTTTCTGCCCTTGGTCGGAGTGCTTGTGGAAGAAGGAGGGATTTCACTAGGAATCGACTGGCCTGGTGGAATAACTTGCAATGGTACAAGATCAAGATCTTCGACTTACACCACGGCGAGCTCACCTTTAACTTTTCACTTTAAGTTTTCCTCCTCCTTAATCCTTTCCTTCATGTTGGTTTCAGCGGTATGCTCCAAAGAACCAGTAATTATTACATCATTAGGGTCATTGGCCGGGAGCGGATCTTCAGTTTTATTTTCATCGAGAGCAAAAATGGTTTGGGCATCGGTCCCCGGAACTTCAAAAGCAGCCGGGTGCTCGGCCGCTTTCTCATGTTTTTTTACAGCTGCACCACTTTTGGGTGTCGGATCGAGGCCCGGAAGACCTGCAAGTTTATCAAAATGTAGATGTTAATTAAGAGCCATTAGACATAAAGAACAAGAACTTTTCAAATGCAGAGAATTTTAGTATGATACCAGCATCCGGTTGACTTTCCGTAGCCATCGAAGTGCCTCCTTCAAGGATGGAAGATAACATTTGTGGTTCAAAGCATGCTTATCCAGATCATAGTCGAGAATCTGCTCCGTGTCATGAGAAGTTGAAGATCTGGCTACTTGGTATGGATAGGAACCCTTGGGATCGGTTTAAGAAGACTCGGTAGTATCCTCTCCATCTTTAGTAGGTTGGGCAGCCTTGAAAATTTGAAGTTTAGCGGCAGTCAGATCCGATGGCTCGTTTGCTCGAAGAACTTCCCTCAATAGTTCTTCATCACTGAATTCGGCTTCTTTCGGCACTCCTTTCTTTATCTTAACGATATGTTCCTAGGCTTTGGCAAGCGAATCGAGGTAACCCTCACCATAAAAGCTTAAGTCATGGCAGAGCAGGACCATCGTATTATATTTGATAATCAACGGATCGAATTAGCCCATAATTTCGTTCCTACTGGACTCAATGGCGGTCTCCACCTAGGAGGCGGCTTGTTCAAGCATCTCTTTTTTGCCCTCTTCTCGGGCTTCTTCCTCAGAGCTTCAATTTTTGCAAACTGTTCGTCGATTTTTGTTTTCAAGCTCCTTGCCTCAACAACTTCTTTGTGATATTTTTACAACTCCTCTTAGGCCTCAATCTTCTCCTCCCTCTACTTCTTCAACAATTCTTCTAACTCCTCAATGCGGTGAGCTAAGGCATCTTTCTCCTTTTGCAAAGAGTCCTTTTCTAAAGAAAGCGTGCCACTGCAATGAAGTGCCACGTCGAGTTCCTTTTTGTGCGAAGTTTCCAAACAACTAACAACCTCTGCCGTCTACTTAGCATTCTTTTCAGACTCGGCAAGTTGGATTTTATATTCAAGCAACTCAACATCCTAGTGCTTGATTATATCTTTGTCATGAATAACCTCCAACTTAAGATGATCTATTTCATGTTGACACTTTGTGGAAACTTCAGAAACTTTCTCTACCAAATGAATGAATGATTCGTGTTGAACGAATACATCATTCACACATAATAAGGAGCTTTCCTTGGCATGCTCAGGGATAATGTGAATAGAAGGGAGGAATTTTATATCATCGAAGCAAATCTTCGAGAAAGTGGCTTTAGGTTCGCCAACTTTTCTACTGTAGAAGTGTCCGAGGCAGTAACTGGCGGGGTGGTTCAGAAGTAGCGAGTGGGTGCTTATCAGATCGGAATTCATCAGACTATCTTGAACTTGAAGAGCCAGAGTGTTGCTCATGAGGGCTATGATAAGAAGATATTCCTCCACTCTGAACCGAAACATTAGAATGTTTACCCTGATGAGACATGTGAGATTGAGAGTTTCGCTTAGAAGAGGAATAAGACTCCCTTGAATGATAATATTTGTCTTACCCTTCATCCTTATCTCTACATCGAGTGGACTCAGAATCCTGGCTTGGGCGATGATAACCAGAAGAGCTTTGAAGGCGATCGAAGGGTCGAGATCGAGACATTGTGCCTGTAAAGATCAAATTAGAGCACATTAAAAGTTATCGTATGAGAAACCAATAACAAGTGTATAGTGGAGTGCAAATGATTGCGAGTGTCCTATTGTTCCCCCCAACGGACCGGTAATGGTAGCCTTACTCATGGGTGTGCTATCCCCTTTATTATAAGGTTGGATGCCTTCACTGCTTCTCATAGGAGAGTTGAGTCCTTCGATGTTTATGTTTGGGAAGTCATCGGACATAATGTCATCCGGAATTTGAAGGTTGGAGAGTCCATTTAACGAGCTTTCCAAACACTGAGAAGATGATTCCTCTTCGAGAGGAGTAATAATAAACTCCGGGGCTGATGCAGTCTTTCTTCTATGTAGCCGGTACACCAACTTCTTTTTTCTCTTTGGAGGTGTTTGTGATTGCCCAACTTGTGACAAACCAACCATTGGCGCTTTTCCAAGGCATGCATTATCATTTCTCGGTTTTTCAACATGAAAATCTTTAATTTCACCCTCCTTTATATCTTCCCGAGTCCCTTCAAAGATACGACGGGGTTGATTGTTTCCTCTCTTCATTCTAAAAAATCTTTGAAACTGCCTTGTTTTTGGGAAGTTTGATTCTATGGCCGTCTTCCAACAGCTCGAACAAAGATAGTAGTTCGTTAGTTATGAGGAGTTTGATATCCCGATCCTCAACTGGGGTAGCGTGTATGGCAACGACGGCTCTAGAGATCTTAGCGCCTTCAGAACATGGACAAACACCTAAAAGAACTTTATGTTAGCAAATTCAAAGGAGAAGTTATGACTCGGGTCGATGAACTTAAGAAAAAAGTGGAAGTAACACTTACGTTCTTCTACCCATCTTTTTGCGAATTTGAAAGAGCATCACATGTAGAACTATTCATGTTTGAATAATGAAAGCTTGTTCTAAGCACTTATCAAGACCTGACAATTCGGTGAAGGTTCGAGGAAGACGTAAGAAGGGATTCTAGATCGTTTTTTGAAGTTATAAATAAATTTGATGTCTTTAGGAGTGGACAGACAAAACATAATATTCATGAATAGTAAGAAAGTCCCATGGATGAAGGCATAACTGTTGGGATGCAGTTGTGTAGGGACAATCCCAAGATATCTCAACATCTCCTAGGTAAATCAATTTAAAGGTGAAACACATCCAGCTCAGCACATGAATTTGCTGCACGCCGTATATCCAGCTGGAAGCAAGTGAGGTCTATCTTTCCTTGTAGGAACTAAAACATCCCTCAAATGGAATCCCATGGATTGAGCACAACCGACGGAGAGCGGCTTCACCGACTCGAGAAGCTTGTGAATCAACAAAGTTATCAAGGACAATGACACCCTCAACGGCATCAGGAGCAGGGTTGATGGTTTCTGTCCAAAGGGTAGGAATATCAAAGAAGAGATCGATTTGTGGATTGGAAGCTTCTGGCTATTCTGCATGATGACTTGGAGAAGGTCTTTCGAATATAGTGGTAGAACTTGACTTTGCTCCATAATCTATGTGTCTCATCGCTGAATCGGAAGACATGTTGATTGAACGTTTCACGCTTCTGGAATCTATATCATCTATACTTAGTAGATAATCGAGATTAAAAATAATAACCTTCTTCCCTTGTTTTAAGTGTGAACTAGCGCGGTGAAGTGCAATGTGAAACATATATAAGTAGTTTGAAATTAGAAAATCAGAAATAAATTGAGGGGGCTTGGAGTCTTGTCCAGAGAGACCATCATTGCTGATTGTCTCAATTGGCAAGAAAGTTGATCGGTAATGAAAGCTTTGGGATCGACAATCGGAATATTGAATTAAGAAGTCTATTACCTAAGTCTGTTAGCAAATTTATTACTTAGTCTATATTAAGAGTTCTGGAAGTTTAATTATTCAATCTCAAGTTCAATAGTCCAAGTCTGCATGTCACAGCGTCCATTGTCATCTTATGTTCGAGTTCAGCAAGGCAAACTAGCATTGATTGTTTGAATAAGTTAACTTGGATTTGTTTATAAAACATATGCCGATCCATAGCATGTAGATACCAATCCCTTTTCCAAGAATCCATATGTCGACCCCTATGTCATAATCCTATAAGGATCCCTTACACCAAACATAATGCCACTTCCTACCGATCCCTTTCCTAAACCTACCCACAACGATCCCTCTTCATAGCTAATTCCTACCAATCCCTCTCCGAGAGCACTCGGTATCGATCCCTACATGAGAGTAAGCCTCAGCAACCCCTCTTCCTACAACATTACAGCCTAATGTCGATCCCTAACCCATATCGGTCCCTTTCCAAATTTCTCCTTTCCAATTTCAGACTTCTGCTTTCCTTCATCTCTTCAACTAAAAAGTATCATCTCTACCGAACCCAACCTTTCTCCATTCTTATCTCCTTCTCCATCAAGACCATCCGGCCGAATCCAACTCCTTCCTCTTCCTTCTCTCTCTTGTGTCCAAGCGCTCATCATCATCCCCTTATGCTCACGTTACATACTCAAAATTCACAAATTAATTGCATAACTAAAAAAGATTTCGTGCCTAGGAAAATTGAGTTAAATTAAAAGCGAGCTTTCAAGGTCCGTTGGATGGAAAATGAAGGAAAAGTGACTTTTGGAAATTGCTTGATATCGCGTTTGGGTTTAAGGTTTAGAGTTGAAGAGCTTATGTTCAATAAAGAATTTTCGTGGTATCCTGGGTTCGGCAGGAAAGATTTTATGCAAAGGCGAATGAGAAAGTAATAAAAAGTGAATAAAGGTATGGAGGAAAGTATATTTATATATGTGCGTATATGGAGGAAGAACCTGTCACTGGGGGTGAACAAGTCAAAGATGAATAGGGAACGGCATTAGGACCTGCCGATCCCTATTCACATGGCCATAGCAAGAGATCGGCATGTCGAATGTCTATCCCTCCATACACAAAAAATTGAAAAATGAAAAAGGAGAAATAGTGGACGACCTGTGACCGTTCGAACACGTCCGGGAGCCGATAATAGAAGCGTGTATATAAATATGCATGTGAAAGTTTAAAAAGTTCATCGTTTTGATATTAACAGGAATTGCAATCAAACCCAGGACTTTCAAGATCGAGGCTGAAATAGATAATGAAAGGCTTAAAAATCCCGCATGACCGGGTTTGTATATGCTAATGGAATACGACATCGGAATTATATTATGGAAATTCGACAAAGGGATAGCAACCAATCAGGAAGCTGGATGGACTTATTTTCATTAATTCGGACTTTCTTCAATTCAAAGCACGTCATGTTACTCATAAGACGTACTTAGGGGGAAAATGTTACCTGGTATCCTGACCCGGCTATATTGGACTGATTACGCAAGGCAAATTCGACTGTTATCAAGAAGTATGACCACGATTCCATGTCTACAGGACCTAGATTAGACGGAGTTGGTAGATAGACGATGCAGGATACTAAAAGTATGGAAAATAGCTTGAGATTACAGGGGATCGGCATAGCAAGGTAAAATAATAGAGATCGACATAGTCATTTAAATGGATAGTTGAAATAGATGGAGTATTAGAGGGATCGACATAGGTGATGATGCCTGGTTCAACATGACTTGAGGGTTCAGCATTACATTCAGGATGAGGATGGATCGACGTAATATTCTAGAGCAAGGGGGTCGGCATAGTCATATAGAGAAAAAGGGATCGGCAATGTGCTATGGAACCATAGGGATCGGCATTATGTAATACAAGAGATAGGCGTGTAATAAGGATTTGGTATGTGAAGTTTGGAGCTGAATGGAAGGGATTGGCGGGAATGTTTTCAAAGTGGATCTGAATCCAAGATCGATCAGAAGCACGAGCTCCATATATCAAATCAACACGAATTTTGGAGAGTCGTAATATCTAAGCATTAAAAACTACCATAGGGATCGTTGCCCCAAAATCAATGAATGGAGGGATCGTTACCGATCCATATCCATTGAGATTTGGGCCTAGCACCCTATATGGTGGGCCCATGTAGATAAGAAGCCTGGTAGCCGAAGTTTCAAAAAGATTGGTGGTCGCCTTCGCCTATATATAAATACTGGCCTAGGGGTTAATTTTGAGAATCTTTACACGACTGGTTACATAATTCTTTCATTGTAATCAATTTCCTCCAATATTCTCTTACTTCCTGATGTTTGCCATTGTAATCAAGATTATAGTGAATCAATAAAGAGGATATTCAAAGTGGACGTAGCAATCAACACCAAACCACTATAGATCTTGCTGTTCTTGTTTCAATTTTGCTTTGCTTATTGCATTGCAATATTCCTCTATTTTAATTTTTTTTGTTCATTTATTTCTCTACATAAACTCATTCTTGGGTGTTTGTGGCCAATTTGGTTGCAAACAAGTAAGAACTTGCAATACTCATCAATGAATCACTCGAGAGAATCATCAAGTCAGTCAACATTCTGGTTCCAACCAAGAATACCCCCCACTCTGAAGCATCAACATCAATAGTTCCTACCGCCAGTAATGTCTTACCTGATCATGTCATGAAAACCAATGATATGTTACCCACGAGTACCCTCACACCTGATAGCGCTCGGGGTCGTGCCGGTAATGTTATCGCCCTTGAAGATACAAATGTAGACGATGCGTCGCCCAAGAGTACCTTAAGCCATATAATTCTTAGGGTCATGATGGGACCACCCTAAGCCATAAAGCTACAACAAGGGGTGATGTGTCACCTGAGAGTACCCTCAAGCCTAATAGTGCTCAGGGTTGTGCCAGGATTACTCGCCACAACGATGATTGGGTTTGCCAAAATCCAATTTTCTTGTCTGCTCCTTGAAGAAATCATCTCAACAGGTGACGAGCAAGTCGCACCCTTCTGAAAAGCAAGGACATCCGACATAGAAACTCCTATCCTCCCAATGGTGAAAGACTCAACCATGAGAGTCAAGGCCAATATCAACACCTCGATTAGAGCAGGGACGTCCGTCCCAATCGAGGACATCGTAAAGCGCATGATTTATGCATTGGACTAATGTGACTTGGAAACGAACCAGGATCTTGATGATGACCTGCTCGAACCTCACATTGGGATTCAAACATTAGGGGTTGTTCGCTACTCGTTGGATTTTATATCCATAGATTGTAACAAACCTAGCGAAGTTATTCAAATGACACAGAACTCAGCCCGAACATTAGAGACAAGCTAATTAAATGCCTATAGCAAAGCAGGGCCTTCTTTGCATGGGGGCACACTGACATAACCGACATTAATCTTAAAATCACTTGCCATGCACTCAACATCAATTCTAAAGCCACCTCTGACCATCAAAAGTGTCGACCGATCAACCCTAAAAGTACCAAGCTCTTAAGGAAGAGGTAGAAAAGCTGTTAGCCAATGAATTCATTTAGGAGGCATAATATCTAGTTTGGGTAGCTAACTCGATGCTGGCTGGAAAACCAAATGGTTCTTGGAGGTAATTCCCTGATCTCAGCAAAGCCTACGCTAAAAGATAGCTTTCCTTTTCCTCGCATCGATTAGCTAGTAGATGCAACTAGTGGGCGTGAGCTCCTTACATCCATAGATGCCTACTCTTAGTAAAATCAGAATTCCATACATGGCCCAAACCAAGAGCATAGCTCCTTCATCATAAATGCTAATTTGTACGGCTATTGCATCATGCCTTTTGGGTTATTAAATGCAGGCACCACTGGTTAGCATCCCGTCAACTGAATGTGCTCTAAAAAATTGGCCGATCAACGGAGGTGTATGGGAATGATATAATGGTAAAGTTTGGAAAAGTTGGGATGTATATACAGAACCTGGCCTAGACTTTTAGAATACTACACCAATACAACATGAGCTGAACCCAAAAAATATGCTCCTTTACCATCTGGTCCGGTAGATTCCTTGGTTATGTTATGAGTGCCAAAGGTACTAAAATTAACCTAACAAGATCCAAGCCATCCAAGATAATCAAGTCCCCTAGACTATGAAATAAGTACAAGCTTGAATGGGATGGTTGCAACATTAAGGGAAAATTGTTTATTTGGTACGATGAATGCATGAAGGCACTCAAGAAGCTAAAGCAGCATTCAGCCACTCCTTCGGTACTATCCAAGCCCGTTGATGGGGATGATTTATATCTATATCTGGCATTAACTAACCACGTGATCAGTGCCGCCTTGATCAAAGAATACGAAAAGATCCAACTATAAATCTATTATGTCAACAAGAGGTTGTCAGGCCCAGAAATGAGATACGTGGAGCATGAAAAGCTTGCCTTCTTCCTTCTTATGGTAGTTTGAAAACTCCGACTTGTACTTTTACGCTGAGCCTATCAAAGTCCTGACCAATTAATCTTTGAAGCAAGTCCTAGTTGACTCAACATAGCAGGTTGGCTACTAAAGTTGTATTTCAAACTTGGGCTCATCACATCTCATCCAGCCTTTTACTTCTATCAAGGGCTAGACCATCGCGGATTTCATTGCCAAGTGGTTACGTTCGAATAGCGACGAAAAGGATACCACTATTATCTAGCAATTTTAGCATCTATATATGGATCAGGCATCAAATGAAAAGGGAGTAGGGGCTGAAGTGCTCCTTGTCACCCCTAAAGGAGAAGACTAATATTTTGTGGTTTGCCTTTCCTTCAAGATGACTAATAATAAAGTCGAGTATGAGGCTAACCTAGCTAGCCTCAAGATGGAAAAAGAGTTACATGTGGATTGTATCCATGTTTTCAACGACTCGTCAGTGGTCGTTAATAAAATCAGCGAGCGCTTTCAAGTCAAAGGTAAGACACCGATCTTGTATGTTTCCAAGGCTAAGAAGATAATTAACATGTTCACCCAGTTCAAGTTGGAGCAGATACCCAGGTTAAAGAATGACAAAGCCGATCAACTAGCTAAGGAAAAAGAAACCTAGAAAAAGTCACTCCTTGGGTCCTCTTAGAAAGTGAAGAACCCCTTGTTATGAGCCGGAGGCAACAATGATGGAAATATATGCATCGTCCAAGGAAAATTGGATGATGCCCTTTATCAAGTACTTAATAAATGAGGAACTTCCTACCGTCTACAAGGAAGCAAGGAATATTCTCTATCAGGTTCCATATTAAATGATTGTAGATGGGGAGCTCCACAAATAAGGATACTCCATACTACTTCAACAGTGCATGTCGAAAGACAAGCCGACTAGATCCTAGAAGAGCTATATGAAGGGCGTTTTAGGAATCATGCCGAAGGGCAAAGCCCAGCAAAAAGACCCTTCGACAAGGCTACTATTTGCCTACTATAATCAAAGACTCTATGGACTAAATCAAGAAATGCAATTAGTGTCAATGGTTCGCTAAGAACCTTGGATCCTCTCTTACCCTCCTTACTCTTATGAATTCCCCATGGTTGATTAATGCATTGAGAATTGACTTAATAGAAAAGTTTCCTAATGCCAAGGGATGCTAAAATCTTGTCATAGTTGCCAGCGACTACTTCACCAAATGGATAAAATCCAAGCCCCTTACTGGGGTTGCTACTTCTAAGATCCTGAACTTCGCCATAAAGAACATTATCTACCATTTTGCCCTACCAAAGAAGATTATCATCGACAATGACAATTTGAAAGCAACATTTTTCATGAATTTTGTGCAAGGGAAAAAATTAATAAGTTCTTCTCTTTCATTACCCATCTTCAAGCCAATAGAAAAGTAGAGGACATCCACAAAAACATCAAGTCAACACTTAAAAAGAACCTCTCAAAAGAAAAGAGGAACTGGCTCGAAGAACCATCGCTCGTTCTTTAATCCTATCACACTTTCAACCGCACTTCAACTGATCATACTCCTTTCTCACTTTCCTATGGCTATGAAGCTATTCTGCCTATAGAAGCTGTAAGGACCCGTAAATTTTCAATAATTAAATTTGTGAATTTAATAATATTTTGGTAATTTAATACCAAAGAAAATAAAAATTAATGAATTGTTAATGGAAATAATAACTAGAATGAATTGTAACAAATTTATTGTGAGTTAATTTTTAACAATTCCTATGGAATTCTAATTGATTGAAATAATATGAATATTATAACTTGGTTATAAATTCAATGTAAGGAAATGAATGTAAATATGAATTAATTATGGAGATAAAATATAAATAAAGGTAATTGAATAAAGTTAGTATTATGTAAGGAATTATAATATATGTTGTATTAATGTGTGCATTAATTTATAATGGGATATAAAAGGTAACTGATAATTTAAAATGTGGACTTATAAGTAAAACAATGTGTAATGAATGGAAATGAAATAAATTTAGTATAATGAGAGTGTTATAATAATTGTTTGTAAGGAATGAACTTACAAATATCATAAAAATGTATAATGGTTACAATTGTTGTTGTTACCAATTTAATTAATCAATTACAATTAAATGTCAATAAAATGCTACATAAATATGAGTTAAGGTTAATGGTGCCACTAATATATGATACCCATTTATATAGTCTATTAAATTGAATTAGAAATAAATTAAAATTAAATGAAATTAAATGTTACCTTAATGAGAATTAAGATAATAACTTAAATTTATAAGTGTAATAGAATGAATAGAAATGTTAATTTTATTCACAAGGGTATAATTGGTGTATATAAAAGAACGGAACCAAGGCGAATGAATTATTTGGGATTTGAATTATAATTAATGTGCTGAATTGACAAAAATTTAATATAATGGAATATAGTAGTTAATACAAATAAGAGATGAGAAGCTATTATTTAGTAAGAAATATGTAATTACCATTTGTATCCAATAGTGCATAAATATGTTTAAATCACTGTTTGATAGGAAATAATTGTTCTATTTCTCATTACATTTATTTTGTCTATTTTGAAATTCACCTTTGTACACAATTAAAAATAATGTAACTGAATAATTTTAATTAATGATAGAGAGGACACCAAATTGTAAATTAATAGGTGTAATTAAACGTAGCTTATGTTTTGTGAAAATATAAGGAAAGTTGGTTTAATGAAAAGAACATTTATATCAAATAAAATGGATGTTTCTTTTGTGAATTTAGGTTAAATTTCATTAAAGTAAAGGATAGAATGATTGATTTTAAAGGAAGAAATATATGTTTATTGAATTGTCTTTTATCTTATAGATTGATTACAAGAATAGGAAAATAATCTGTTTCAAAGTTATTTATTACTCTTGTGTATAAACAACAAATTTATAAATACGTTTTAAATAAACAATTGTTCTATTTTTCATCCGTTTTAGTTGTCTGTTCAAAATTTAACTTTGTAATTAATTGCAAGTAATGTAACTTAAATATTTCAATTTAAAGGAAAGAAAACGTTGATTGTAATTAATAGATTTAATAAAAGAAAGGCATTTTTTATTAAACAAAAAGGGTGTTTTAATGGAAATAAAAGATCATTTTGAGAAAACCAAATTGAACATTTTCATTCTTAAGGCAAGTTTAATATATTTTTTATGCGTAGATAAAAACCAAAATGCGTACAAATTTGAATATCATTTGAGTTAATGAAGTAAATTTGGTTACGTTTTAGAAAAATTGAATTCCAAAAGGTTGTGCGATGTACATGGTCCCTCCATTTCTTTTGTTATTAATTATTGCATGAACGTTTTAAAATAGTTACATTGTTATTAATACGTAATATATTCATTTCTCCTTATGTTTAATACCTAAGCCTAGACTTTTAGATTGTATTTAATTCTTCCCACCTCATTTTCACGTATACAAAATTTTACTTTCCTTTGGTTTGTAAAATTTTCCATTCCTACTTACATTTCAAAAATTCAAACTAAGTAAAGTTGATGTGGTTATATTCAAATTCATCAATTTAAAAAAATACATCATTATAATCTAAGTTGGGATTTAAATGTCATAACTAACTGAATATGATGTTTCAAGTAACGATTTAACCTATTTTGGAAGTATGATTTTTGAAAGAAATTATGATTTCGAAAATGTATGATTTCAAACGTAAATATGATTTCAAGTGAATATGATTTCGAAAGTATTATGAGTTTGAGAAGATGATATTTTGATATAAATTGTGGATTAACTTTTGAAATGTAAAAGAACCATCCGGTGTGTAATAAGCGATTGGTTGTTAAAGAGACTGAGATCAGATATTGTCATACTCTCTGCCAATACCAAAAACCGCTTTAACAACTGTGTACCTGGTAGAGATTCCAGGAATGAAGTAGCATGGTTTGGCGAATGATTCCTATATAAGGTATGACGTGACCCTGACTCCCGTGAGTCAGCTTAGGTGTGACTAAAATCAGGAGCTATACTGGGCCAAGTGAGGTCATTTCTCCTATCGGACATATTTCTTCGATGCTATATTTTGACTTTGTGATTGATTGGTGGCCATCCCTCGATTTTGATTATGGGAGTGTGTCCGAGGTGGCCTGTAGTAGCTGCTATGCGTTATCACCAGTACGGGAGTGCAATTGGTATATCTACCCTGGAATCTCCTCGTGTGTCGTGTTCACATGCCTTAGCGCGCCTTCTACGAGTTTGTTTTACACCATACCTATGGAGTGCCCTCGATAGTCCTCCAGGTTACGGAGGAATTGTAGTACTGTATAGACTATGGGAATATATAAAAATGTGTTAAGGGAGATATGGGTAATGCCTTAACGCTATTTTAATACTTTACCGTAGACATTATTATAATAGCGTATTACTACATAGTAGATAGTTTAACGGATCCTTTGGAGATGTGAATCCTGAACATCTTTTAAGTTACTGCACTCATGTTAGACACTGGATATGAGATGTCAAACCCCATAAACATATCTGATGCTGTTCCACTTATATTTGTTTCCGTTGATTTAACTTACATAAGACCTTTTAGTTCTGACTCGAGTGTTTTGTCGTTTCAATTCGCTCGGGTCAGCCTGACCATTTCAGGATTTGAAGACCTTATTTCTGGAGGACGAAGACGAAGATTGTGTTTTTATACTATATTATTCCACTGCATCATACTATTCCGCTGCATTATTTATTATTCTCTGGTTCGGTTAACTCCGATCTATGTTATATAAGTATAATCAAAGATTTTGTAAAGCAGCTTCATGAACTATTTATTTGATTATTATTTTGACATTCTGCTACAAGATTCTGTTTGGTTTTTTTCTTTTTTTATTTACCCCATAAAAATCTGCCCTTCTGTATGGTTTGAGTCGACATGTGTGTCTGCTTAAAACGTACAAAAAAGTTGGATGTTACAGAAGCAGACACCCCCTCACCTAGGTGTATAACCTATGAGTATGAGCAAAACAAATAGCTACTTAAGCTCAGATTTGACATGATAAAAGAATGATGAGTCAAAGCTGAACTTTGCATCAAAGTCTACAAGAGAAAGATAGCTAAGCACTATAATCCAAGGGTAAATCTTTAACAATTCATTGTCAATGATCTGATTCTATGCCTTGTATTTACAAATACAAAGAGCCCTGTAGAATGAGTGTTCGTCCCGAAGTTGGAGGGGTTGTATGTTATAAATGCCATCTTAATAAATGATGCTTACCATGTCTTTCACTTGGATGGAACCCACATTTCCCACACTTGGACCCCATGCACCTACGGGCCAACGATATATAAGAGCTAGCCACAATAACAAGTATGTGTAATATAACTTTTGTAAAGAATTCATCAAATACTTCAGAGAGAGCTTTATTCAACACCTATACCAAAGATGTTCAATGAGGTTGAGTTGTTATGTGCTCATTACCTTGTTTGGGGATTGCCGACCCTTATCGCTAAGGACTACATGAGCCTCGGCTCCCTTCCTTGTTGGACGAATATTCAACAAGGGTGAATCATAATGCATTCACTTCCTTGCTTGGGGACTGCCAAGCTGGTCGCATGTCACCCAAGACAACCTTTGAGACCACACTCAAGTTCTTACCTAGACTGCTCACCATCTCTTAGGCTATCTAATGAGGATGATTTATCTTATTTTTATTATCTTGTTTTGGGACTACCAACCTCCATTGGCAATGAAGAAGCGAGCCTCGACTCCCTTTCTTATCGGCCGACTATCCAAGAGGGTGAATTATCGTGAATTCACTTTCTTGTTGAGGATGCTATGATATCTAGAAAGATTGAAACATCATGCATCCAATTCCTTGCTCGGGGACTGCTTACTCCTCTGTATGTTTGGATGAGACGACTCTGTCTTTCTTATCGAGGTACATCGATGATTGGAGATGACTATAACAATTTTGTATCCCTTGTCCATGATGTTGCCCGTCCCTTTCAGGGATGTAGCACCGTTGTTGAGATCAACGTTCTTACCATCAGTGAAGTCGAAGTCTGACACCTATAGTACGCCCTTATAAAAATAAGCCAAGAATATCAACTAGCCATGTGTATCCCAAAAGATCCATTGGGCAATACAACGCTCAAGTTCATACTGAGATCGCCTACCCCTATTACCATGAGCGACGTCGAAGTCTGGCTCCATAGTGCACCCGCATAAAAATAAATTGGGCCTAATATCAACTGGTCATATGTCACCCAGCAAGAACTTCGAGCCACTTAGTGCTCAGATATGTGCTGGGACCACCCAACAACAAAACAACATAGAGAGGCCCGACTATCATATGCCAGTCTCGGTGCTTGAAAAACAATCGGGTTGTATGGATAATGCTCACTATACCAACTACTCAAAGATGCTATCCTACATGAATACCAAAAAAAATAAAAACTATAAAAGCTTAAAACTTTGCGATAGCCTTTGCAGTGAAAAAAAAGGAGGAGGGAGCCTTATTATTTCTCGAAGAATGCTCGGAAAGTCAAGCGTTTTTGAAGGTTTTTAACAAATAGCTTAAATGGTCGAAAACATTTATTTGCTTTAGTAAATAATGGAAGAGGAGAATGTAAAGGCTATTTAAATATCTACCCCTTTAATCACAACCATTAGATGTGAACAGCCATCAGATTTCGGTCATCTAGGTGTAATCAACGCCCTTATTAATCTACACATGTTGGAAACATGAGCACCCTGCCATGCAGGGAAAAAGTGAACCGTCTTAACCAATGATAAAGCACCATGTGTGGCATGCATTAAATACATAATAGAAGACCCGGTCGATAGGATATTTATTATTTGAGAAGCCCGTCCTTACTCATTGAGACAGATTTAGGGGGCGCAAAATGTTGCTCGAATTTCTAGCAAGTACAATTAGCAAGTCGATTAGGCACAACCCGAACCAAATCATGTTGGCCTAGTACATCTAAGCCTGACTAGTCCATGTCGACCCAAACATAGTTCAGTCCCAAGCCTGCCCATCTATCAACCATTTTCCAGGTCAATTATCACCCTGCACAACTCAAGGCGGCTTCAACTTCCTGCTCATCAGATAAAGCTCGGCTCAAGTGTGACCCATCTTTGGTCCAGTTTCACCACAGCCTACCTTCAAAAGTCCCACAACTAGCCCAATGCATCCCTTACAACTTCCCTGCCCTGCTACATAAACGTAAAAAAGAAAACAATAAATGTATAGCCAGCCATATAAGATATAACAGCAGGTCTGCCAAAAGCATAACTACTCCTATAGCACTCCGCCAACATTAAATGCACGCTAAATGTAAAACAATATGCCCGGTACGGAGGGATAGTTGACGTACTTCTTAGCCACACATTCCCTTCCAACTTTACAGCTCCTTCCACTAGATCATATGACCAGGTCATTGGCCAGACAAGAAACCCACCTATTACTATGCAATCTTAGTTGTTCATCATTCATCTTAGCTACTGTAAATACCTTACGCCCTACAACATCAAAGAGGTTGGTTTCTTATTATTCTCTTACAACACAAATATACCACACCGACTTAAAGCCCTAAGCTCTCAAGATTATCAACTTTTTAGTCTTAAGTGTTACATTTGTTATTATTCTCTTGTAATTCTTGCATTCATAAGAGAGTAACATAGTAAGAGATCTTCATAGTGGACGTAGGCAAGCTTGGCCAAACCACTCTACATCTTTGTGTCATTAACTTTATTTGCTTGTTTTCTCCTCATTTCACTTTTTAAGCCTAGTGTTAGCAAGTAACCTTCGCTTTTAAAATGCATTAGTCTAATTCTGAGATTGGCTACTTTATTAGTAAACATTTACCATTTTGTTGTTGATAAATTTTGGTGAGACCCTACAATTAGAATGCATGAAATCAAGATTGGATAACTTCTCAAAATAATGGGATTGGTTGAAGAAAACTGAAATAAAAAATCGCAGATAACCGATTAAGATATGAGAAGGAAATTTTGATCAAAGAATCCATAAGTAGAGAAGAGGGTGGACTAAAAGGAGAATAAAGGTAATAATATAATTGTAACTTTTTTGTTCTAAAAAATTCAATTGCGTTTTAAGAGAACCTGCAAACTTATTTTATTTGAAAAGGAAGCTGCTATAGTGAATTTCATCTGGTTATAGATACTTTTACTTTTCAACCCATTATTTAATATTTTAATAAATTCCGTTTGTTGTAAAACTTAAAAGAGGTAGTCGAACGTCTACCTCAAAATAAGAGTTAAAAGGTATAAATCAATTTCATACATACATATGTATGTGCGGGGGAGAGAGAATTATTCTTGATATAAAAAATAAATAAATATGAATATTAGCCCACAGATATGAACTTGAATATAGCATGAAATTAATATGATAGTAGACAACAAGGGAAAGCCAAACAGATCTATTAATCTAATAATAGTAAAGCAAAAGAGGATCTAGCTCTCCAATTGATCCTATAAGTTTTCTCTCTTCTCCTTTATTCTCTTTTGATATTTTATTTTAAAATCTTTTAATTTATCAATTTAATGACAATTTTACTTTGCATACAATTTTTGTACTAGCCAAAATGATAAACTTAATTTTTTTTATTCGATTATGATATATAACTCACATAAAACAATAATCACAAATTTAATTTGTATTTCATTTATCTCAATAATTTTATCCTACATTGCGTTGTGAAATTATACTTTTAACCTCAAATTTAAAATTACCAAACGATTTATAAACCCCACTTCACTTTTATTCTAATATTTTACATTTCAATCCATATATTTAAATTAATTATGCAATCTTAAATTAAAACTAATTAGATAAATATTACTAAATGAAATACGTTAGATCGTGTACTACATTATGAAAACATGGAAATTCCAATATGTACATCACGCTCATATTAACAAAAATGGTAAAATTACATTTTCATTAAAGTAAGATTCATACGGACAAGCACCTTTGTCCAAGTGGTTAATTGATTCGGCTTTGGTGCAGGATGTCACAAGTTCGAAACTTGCTTTCGAACGTTTATTTGACATGGGATATGTTGTCCCAATGATTTGTTGTATATAAAGTACCAGTTCAAAAAAAAACATAAGTGTATACACAAAGAATATGAAACTTTTGTAAAATACCTTCTTTAAATTTCAAAATACAAAGCCGAATATTCTAAAAAAAATATGTTACAAAAAAGGCATATATTTTTAGTTTCAGCCACATAGCAAATCATTACAGTAAAAACTACAAATATTTGGACTTTTGCAAAAAGAAATCAACATATATTATGATTTTGGACAAAAAATCATATATTTGCACTATCTCAATAAAATTCAAAAAAAAAGAATTATTATAGAAACATGCGATTAAGTTCAAACTTGATTTTCAAAAAAACTAAAAAACAATTTGTCAAGAATAATACCGAGGGTATATTTTTAATACATGTTTTTAAGAAAAAAATTCGTGTATTAACTTTGAAAATAAGGAGTGTATCCTAATTTCCATTAAACAACAATAACACAGGGATATCGACGGGTACCCGAAAAATTCGATATCCGTCCGAATCCATATCCAAAAATATGAAAATTATCCGTTATCCAAAAAGCAGATACAGATATCTGATATTCGAAAAGCTTTACGAATACGGATATGGTTTTGTGGTATCCATATCCGAAAAATATCCATCCGATTAACGGATGCATATATATATATATATATATATATATACATATAATTAAAATTATATTTAATTAATATATGATTTTCCAACTATTTCCAAACCGTTGGATGTTACTACGATATGGTTTTTTGCCCATTTTTAGTGAAAATAGACGGTTTTATTGTTTAATTTTTGAATATTTTTGGATAGGCATACGGATATTAGTATAAAACAATGTTTTTTCATCACAATTTTTATTACTTGGTTTTTAATGAACATTAGTATAAAAAGTGTTTTATGTTGATCCAAACCTTTTCATTTATACTTCTAAATTTATTGATTATGGACGGGCGGATAAATATCTGATATCTATCCGTGTTTGAAAATCAAGCGGATACGGATATACGAAATCTGAAAATTAAGCGAATACAAATACGGATATGACACAATCCATATCCGAAAGTATCCATTGATAGCCCTACAATAAAAAATTCAATTTATAATTCATTATTCCCAATAAATTCACATTTAGTGCATTACAAAATTATGTTTTCTTTCGCTCACCTTCATTTTAAAATTTCTATAACCTTTGTAGAACCACCTTGGTTCCCTTCTAATATCTTACATTTAACATTATAATGGAAATAATCACGCAAACTTAAACCACTTAAATAAATTTAGTAAAATATTGTTCATTGATTTTCTAATAATTATGAAAATACGAAAAATCAATATTTATACCATATTCATATTGAAAAAATGGTGTAAAATTCATTTTAGACATAAATGCGTCCATTGCGTTATATAACTTTATTCATAAGTAATAATTATAAACTTAATTTATAATTCATTTATATATCATTTTATTAATGCATTATGTTGTAAAATCCATTTTTAACATTAAGTACCTAAAATTTGAAATTTCTATTATTGTTTACAAAAAACTTCCTCAATATCCTCTAATATTTTACATTTAAGTTGTTAAATAATCTTAAATTACTATTCTAATAATTTAATTAATAAATATTCATTAATTCGTCTAACAGATCCTAAAATACGAAAGCTTCAATATGTATATTATATTCACAACAAAAAAAGCGGTAAAAGAAACTGTTTCATTCAAATGTAAAAATGTATAAACAACATGAAATAAGTAACAAACATAAGAATATTAACAAATTTAATTTAGTATCCATTTATCACAATTAATTTATCACGTATTTCATTGTAAAATTTTATTTCAACATTACCTATAGTTTAATATTTCTACAGTTATTTACAAACCCCTCTCAATTGTTTCCTAATAGTTTATGTTTGAATCCACGTATTCAAATTACTAATGAAATCTCAATTTTAAACTATTTAAGTAATCTCAGTAAATTATATGTCTATATTTCTAATAATTCCTAAAAAGATATGTTTGTTTTTATATACATGCAAACGTACACGCACACACTCACACATACACACTCACATATATATATGTGCATGTGTGTGTATGCGTGCGTATGTATGTATATTTATATTAACAAACACGTGTATTATTTTTTCCATTCACCTAAAAAGATATTGTGACATCCCGGAAATTTGGGGCAATATCAATTTAATAATCTACATTAAAAATTAAATTGATTTGATAATATTTGTTAATAATATTTGAATTGATTTAATAATCTCCTTTTAATAAATATTTAACTGATAATTTATCTTTTGAAAAGCTAATTTAAATTGTTTCTATTTATAATATATATATATGTATATATGTATATATTAGTATATATTATAAATAGATATGTTTTGTCTTTAGATTTAATAGATAAAGCTATGTTTTCTAATTCTAATATTTTTGATAATTTAGAAATTTAATATTAAGCTATTTAATAAATGACCATATGATTTTAAATTACTCAAGATAAATTTAATTTGTTTAAAAATAAATTCTAGCCTAGGTTTAAATTTAAATAAAAGATTGTTTTGTTCCTTTTGCTATAGCTTTATAAAATAAGCAATTTATTTATGTAGTGATTTCATTTATGAATCATTTTAAATTAATAATGAGTGATTTTTAAACAACAACAATAATGAAATATCTTTACAAATAGATTTTCATATAAAAAGAAATTGCTATTTTTAAATTTATATATATATATATATGTATGTATATATATATGTATGTATTTTGGAAAGCTATGGTTTGAAAATTTAAAATAAAGTAAACTTTATAAATATTTAACTTAAGAATAAATCAAATGTATAAGGTTAACATAAGTACAAAAATATAATAATATGTGTAAGCATAACTAAGCATAGAACTTGATACCTAAGTTAAAATTTATAACAAATAACTAAAACAAATTTTGAAATGTGTATGTAAAATACAGAAACATGTAATCATGTCTATACAATAGTTATGTTGGCAAATAAAACAAAATAAAGTAAGAAAAAAAAGATATGCAGGCAAGAAAATATAATACAAATATCAAGTTACAAGACAAAGTAATATATGTGCTGGTGAAAGAAATAAAATAAACATACGCAAGTAGCTTGTAAATAAAGTATGCAGGCAAGTAATCATGACTGTAAAATAGATATGCAAGCTAAAGAGTAAACAAAATTAACATATAAGGTAGTTTGTAGAGCAAGCTAATACAAAGCAAAGTATAAACAAAATATCTAAGCATAAAAATAAGTAAGTTGAGACATAAAGTACATTCACATTAAAAACTTTCATCTCAGCATAAAACTAGAGTCAATTCGAAATATTGGAAAAATCTTTTAGCCTCCAAAATAAAGAATTTTTCCTGATACAAACAAAAGCATAATTGTTCCTGCATGTGCAAGCCCAGTTATTACCTTCCCCTGAAAACTTCTTTATATATGTCATATTATTTTAGTTCGTTCAAGACATAGTAAAATCTAACTTATATAGGTAGTAAATATTTATATTTTTAAAACTGAAGCATTACAACAAAAGGCAAGAAGAATCATAGGAAAATCAAGTAAACCATTTCCAGTTTTTGAAGTTCAAATTGTTTCAGAAAAAAAAGGGAATGCACTGTCTCTTTCCAAAAGCAAGGTGAGTAACATTTTTTTTAATTACTGAAGTTTTAAAATCTGTTACATGTTGATATTTGGATGCTTAAATATATGGTGTGAATATTTATTTATTCATTTTTCTGGGTGCTTGTGTGATGAAGTTCTGTATATTGCAAACCTGTAAATTCAAAACTTTCTTCATTGAACTTGCTCTGTTTTGCATTTGCTATGAGTAACTTAAAACTTAAGTATTTAAACTAGTTGCAAGTTTAAAATCAGAAATAAGTGTGATTTGTATGTATGAAATCTTTTGTGCAAATGGATGTGGTCTGAGACCATATTAAAGTCTCTGTAAACAAACTTGTTCATTTTGTTCTCAGGCTTGAGTTGATTCAAATTATTTTAACACTTGATCAAATAGCTTTTTGGATTTATAATACAAACAGAAATTGTTTGTTTCAACATGATCTAGAGTTTAAGTTATATTTAAGTTGAAAAAAAAATTGAATATGGTTCTGGAAATCAAAATAACAGAGAAAATTTTGAATAAGAGAAAAATCAAACACTTTAAATTATAAATCCAGGAACACATATTGAATCTTTGTAACAAATTATGATTTTTAAAATTTATATTATGAATTTCAGTCAAGTGGTTTGGGTATAGTTTAGGTTTGAACGAAAGTTGGATTTTGGACGATTACTGGTGATCTATGCTTTTGGAGGCTCGGGTTGTGAGAGGAGGTGGAGAAGCTTACCCAGGTGATGGGAAAAATGGTTGGTGGTTGGTCGGAGCACGGTAGCGATGGTGACCGTGATTTGAAGTTTGTAACCCTAAATTTTTATGGTGATTGAATTTTTGATCACCGCGACGTCCACTGTGCATCGAGTTGCACGCGGTCTTGGGAGTTTGTAGCTTGGTCGAAGGCGAGTTCATGGCCGGAGTTTTGCGAGTTCAGGTTGCCAAGGTTGGGTGGACGGCACGTTGACAGGTTTGGGAAGAGGTGGGAATGGTATTTCCAGGTTTTTCTTTTTACTGCTTGTTTTTGATTTGGGCATGGTGATGGATTTTGGGGAGTCGTGATGTTATCGGAGTGTAGTCGACGTCATGTTGAAGCTCAGGTGAGTGGCCGGAGTTGGTTGGGGCCACGGTGCACGTGCACCGTGCCACTGAAGGCTGGGTATTTGTTTTCTATGTGCAGTTTTTTTTACTAGATAAATACTCGAGTCACTCGAGTGGGTGACTCGAAGCAAGGTGTGTGAAGACTCGGTGCAGTTTTTAATCGCGTCGAGTAAATGGTGGTTCAGGTGTTTGCAGAAAACCTGGAACAAAAATTTGATTTTTCAGCAAATTCCAATGTAACCTATTCAAAAATAAACAATGGATTTAAACTAAGTTTAAATTCAGTTTGTAGTATAAATTGAAACCTATATTTTGAAATCTAAAATAAGTTTAAATATTTAAATGAGTTTTCAGGTTTACAAACCTGGTAATTTCCAGATTTTTAACAAAATATTTAAATCTGAAATAAAAGCTCTAACTATAGTTTAAATTTGAATTTTTAAAGTATTGATTCAAATGAATATTGAATCTTAAGGTTTTTAAATAGATTTGGCTTTGAAAAATCAAGATTCTTAATTTAAATTGTTAAAGGGAAGTTTAAATCAAAGTTTTAAAAACAAAGTTAAATTGATGGATTCGAGTTTACTTCGAATTTGAAATCTGAAAATTAAATCAGTTTTTGTTTTAAAGATAAGTTCAAATAAAATAAATTTTGAAAGTAAATTTGTTGAGAAAAGTTTTTAAATGGAAAGTAAATAAATTGTTTAACTTGAAAATTTGCAAGTTAATATTAATGTATTTTGAAAATTTAAATTAGAGATTAATGTTATTTACAAGATTATAAATTGAATTTAAATTTGATTAGTGTTTAATAAATAATCCTTTTGAATCTTGAATTCAAAATGGAATTTGAATCTAAATTTAAAAAGTGTAATGTTCTAATACACTTTTATATTAATTAAGTTATTAAATAAGAAATAAATTATCTTAAGAATAATTAAGGCATTAAATGATTTAATTAATAAGATAATAAAGGAATGGTGTATTTATTAAATTTATAAATTAATAATTTAGATTAATTTATAAATAAAAATAAATTAAGAAGTAATTTAAGAAATGATATTAGTTAATAAAGATAATTAACTAAAGATTACTAATTAATTAATTAATGTGATTAATTTTGGTAATTAATCAGATTAATTAGATAATCATTTGTAAAGTGGTTAAGTGTAATTACTTGATAAAAGTAATTAAGAGATTAATTACTTATTGTAATCAATTTGGATAAAATGATTAATTTAAGTTAATTAATTTACTTTAATTAATTTAAGAAAAATCATTTGATAAATTGATAAGTGTTATTACTTAGTGTATTCAATGGAGCATAATTACTTGGGGAAGTAATTAATGTTAATTACTAAATGTAATTAGTGAAAATGATATATTGATGAAGTAATTTGGATAATTACTTTTGTAATTAATTAATGGAGATAATTAATTATGGGATAATTAATTTATTAATATGAGTAATTAAGGCTGGTTAATTACTGGAATGTTATTAATCAAGGGTGATTAATAATTGAGTTAAATTAAAGGTGAATCATTTAATGTAAATTAATTTAACCAAAGAAATTTAATTTAAATCTAAATTAAAGATCATTAATTAATAATTAATGATGTAATTATTAATTAATAATTAATGATGTAATTAAGAATTGGTTAATTAAGGGATAATAAAAAATGGGGTGATTAATTTATGTAATTAATTAAGAATAAATGTAATCAATTATAAATGAAGTAATTAAATGTTAATTACTATAAATGATTTAGGATAATTAATCTGTGAAATTAAATAAAGACTAATTGCTTATTGTAATCAGAAATGATTAACCAAAGGTATTTAATCAAGAAGAATATCTATAGATTAATCAATTAATTCGATTAATTAATGCTTTGTATAAGCAGGATTTATAGATAAAGAATTAATTTAATTTACTTTAAATTAATTAGAGATAGAAGTAGTTAATTTAATTCATTTTAAATTAATTACAAGTGGTAAGATTATAAATCATTGCTTATGGATGAATGATATTGATATTTCATTTGATGATTGTGATCTCAGATATGAGATAAGTAATATCTATGTGATATGGATGCTTGGTTTAAATATGATAATATTTAATTATCTGTTTGGATGATGATATTAGTTATCTGTTTATGATGATGATGTGATTATCTATTGTGATATTATGAATTATCTATCTGTGTGTATTGATAATATTGAATTAAACTGTTAAGACTAATAGACAACTTGGCATTAAAAGACACGTTTTGGATTTCGATGAGACCGGGATCGGTTTTCCCACTGTTGGAACATCCGAAAACCACATCGATTTCAAATTAACGATAGGTCATGAATCTGAAGTGAAGATGAAGATTCAGAATGCAAGGGTTATCGTCGTTAACTCTGAGGGTGATTCCAAAATGAGTGTAACGAGATAATGCCTTCGGTTTCGTTCGAACCCGGAACGAACTTGTATGGATTGAATGCTTTCAACACATCGTCAGGTGGGCGATGAGCATTCTAAGAAATATGTTCTCTAAAGGTAATCGTACCTCAAGCCTCATCAACCGGGAATGGCTAAAACAGGGGAGGTGCAGCAAGGTTAGGTGGGTCATGCCCAAGCAGGACAAGGATATTCCCCTGTCTAGATGTCCCTTTATTTTCGGCTGTGTGGGCAGTTGGTTGCAAACAACTGCGGGGTTTATCTTGTTCGAGACTGTTCAGTAAGGAATGGTTCCGGCCTTGTGTTGTAGAGGGTCGGGAGTGATCCTCGGTACGTTGATCTAGGCCACGTACTGTGATGGGCGGTACCCCAGTAGCCCTGCCATTGTATGGAATCCACAATCCAATAAGTGCCAACGGTTTTGATTGTATTACCCAATTTTGTGGCTAGCAGTTGGAATTTAATAGATGTAACAATTTCGGCTATTTTCTATTTACTTGAAAACCCTAGACATATTATAATATCACAGAATTTCCTATCAAATGTTTTGGTTAGCGTAAGGTAAAAACTTACCCATGTTTATTTGTGGGAAGTCTTACGTGATACCTTTTGTTTTCAAAAGATTTTCAAAGTTAAGCAACTTTAACCTGTTACTCATACCAGACCCATGTCTGACCCGGAGTTTATTTTTGTTTTTCATAAACTCTCGGGTACCCAAATTTTTACGGGTAGCTAAGGGATTCAGGTTAGCTTTGACGAATTCTGGAGGAGCAATGGAGTAGGAGGCTTCAGCGTTGTAGATATATATATATATATATATAGTT
Source organism: Allium cepa (assembly GCA_030765085.1). NCBI lineage: Eukaryota > Viridiplantae > Streptophyta > Magnoliopsida > Asparagales > Amaryllidaceae > Allium > Allium cepa. The sequence goes on along the minus strand of CM060929.1, from coordinate 380,498,584 downwards.
CCGCTGTGTTGATATCTCTGTGTTGTTTTGTGTATTGAGTTGTATAACTAGACAGGTGTTTATAACTGTCTAGTATGTGATGTATCATTTGTATAACTCTGATTGATGTTGTATATTATGTAAATACTTATGTGATTATTATATTTTATTCGTTCCGCTGTGAGATTCTGATGTTGTTGTCCTTTCTTCTCTATCTTTTCTATTTTCTCATCCCTTTCTTTCTTCAAGACGAAACGTCTTTCTGATAGTAGAAGGGCGGGTCGTCACAGTTGGTATCAGAGTGCTTGGTTGAGTCAATACCTAGGCTCTTGAGTGATTTCTTTCCTGAGAGAGCGTATTTGTAATTTTGATATATATATATATATTTATTTATTTATTTATTTATTTATTTATTTCTACCTATTTGTTAGATTACCAGTTCCGATTTTCCAATAAGTTATAAAGGTAGATAGGGTAGTGGTGTGCGTAACACGACTACAAATGGTTGGGGTTTGAATGTTTGAGGTTGGAAGTGTAATTGTCGAGACTGTTGACCTAATACCGTCTCGAGTGAGCTTTGAGTGGTGTAAGGATTTCATCAATCTCTGAAGGAAATCTGTTAAGATTCGAAGTTCATTTTTGAAGTGTAAGAGTTTGGATGAGCTTGAGTTTGGGTTTGTCGGTTGGACAAAAGCCAGACATGATATTTTGATACATCAAGGTGTAGTAGCTATGTGATGAGACACAGTGACTATGGATGTCTCTGAAGATGTTTCTTTGGAACAAGTTAAAGAAGAGTGACTGCTTCGGCGTTGTAGGTGAGTGTTTCTGTTTGCTTTGGGGTCCGAGTTTCTCGAAGAATATCGGATTAGGAAGTCTTCTGGCTTAGCAGTTTTTCTTGAGGTAACTTCAGAAGCAGTAGAGTAGTTCCATTTCTTCGATGGATTGGCCACATAAGTGTAAGCTGTTCTGTTTGGTAAAGAGAGAGTAGTATCTTTGGAATTAGGCTGGATTGATCGCAAAAGTGACTTGCGATAATTTGAGTGTTCTCTTATGTTTCAGAATTTTTCTGGATGTCTTCAGGAAGTTAGAGTTTTATCAGCATCTGAAGATTGAGTTTGGTATCGACGGGATTTCAGAATTGATACCGATGGATCATCTTAGAAATAGGATGATTTTTGAGTTTGGGAAAGTAGCTCAGGTTTTGGAGGAACTTTGGAGTTTTATTTTTGGATATGTGAACTTTATTTTGGAATGTGTTGTCCAGTCTGTGATTGAGTTCATCATTAGCATTGTCATCTGTTTACAGAATTGTGCAGCGGAAGCATGGTGGCAGCTGTTTAGTTTGGAAGCAATTGGATGTTGCAATGTTTGGATTAGAGAGTTCTACAGGAGATTTCTCAGAATCTGAAGCCAGTTTGGAGTGCACCTGTTTTATCTTTTCCGGATGAGAGAAGTAAGTTCTATTTCCTGATTTAGAATAGAGTTTGTGTTCTGAGTTTTGGTCGGTCTTGGAAAGATCATTTTGTTAGATTGTTTTGGTTCAGTTTATTTCTAAAGGACATCCGCAAGAGTTGAGCTGATCAGTAAGGATGTAGGAAGCCTAGGATCGTCCGAAGAGTTTTGTGGATAGGAGACGGAGGAATTTGGAATCCGAAGTTGGAGATTTAATTTTGGATAAGTGTTTGGTCTTCAGGATTGGATTGTCAGTTTGGATAACTGGAATTCGTTGTGTTTCACGTATCTCTGAGGGAGTACGTGTAAGATTTATCTCTGGTTGTAGATCTAGATGAGTGTAAGTTCTGTAGCTTAGTAGATTGGTTGTTTGGATTCTGTAGAGCGAGTGTCCTGGTATTTATACTTGAGGAAACTCGAGAAAATTCTATCCGGAATTTTGTCTGGATTGTTAGATTTGTTTGTTTGGATGAATTGGTTGCTATGATTGTTAGCTTATGATTGATATATGCTTGTGTTTTAAGATTAAATCTTTAACTAGATTATTAAATTACCTTTGTTTTAAATTTCAGGGACGAAATTCTTTTAAGGGGGGAGGAATGTGACATCCCGGAAATTTGGGGCAATATCAATTTAATAATCTACATTAAAAATTAAATTGATTTGATAATATTTGTTAATAATATTTGAATTGATTTAATAATCTCCTTTTAATAAATATTTGACTGATAATTTATCTTTTGAAAAGCTAATTTAAATTGTTTCTATTTATAATATATATGTATATATTGGTATATATTATAAATAGTTAAGTTTGTCTTCAGATTTAATAGATAAAGCTATGTTTTCTAATTCTAATATTTTTGATAATTTAGAAATTTAATATTAAGCTATTTAATAAATGACCATATGATTTTAAAGTACTCAAGATAAAATTAATTTGTTTAAAAATAAATTCTAGCCTAGGTTTAAATTTAAATAAAAGATTGTTTTGTTCTTTTTGCTATAGCTTTATAAAATAAGCAATTTATTTATGTAGTGATTTCATTTATGAATCATTTTAAATTAATAATGAGTGATTTTTAAACAATAACAATAATGAAATATCTTTACAAATAGATTTTCATATAAAAAGAAATTGTTATTTTTAAATTTATTTATATATATATATATATGTATTTTGGAAAGCTATGGTTTGAAAATTTAAAATAAAGTAAACTTTATAAATATTTAACTTAAGAATAAATCAAATCTATAAGGTTAACATACGTACAAAAATATAATAATATGTGTAAGCATAACTAAGCATAGAACTTGATACCTAAGTTAAAATTTATAACAAATAACTAAAACAACTTTTGAAATGTGTATGTAGAATACAGAAACATGTAATCATGTCTATACAATAGTTATGTTGGCAAATAAAACAAAATAAAGTAAGAAAAAAATAGATATGCAGGCAAGAAAATATAATACAAATATCAAGTTACAAGACAAAGTAAATATATGTGCTGGTGAAAGAAATAAAATAAACATATGCAAGTAGCTTGTAAATAAAGTATGCAGGCAGGTAATCATGACTGTAAAATAGATATGCAAGCTAAAGAGTAAACAAAATTAACATATAAGGTAGTTTGTAGAGCAAGCTAATACAAAGCAAAGTATAAACAAAAATATCTAAGAAAAAAAATAAGTAAGTTGAGACATAAAGTACATTCACATTAAAAACTTTCATCTCAGCATAAAACTAGAGTCAATTCGAAATATTGGAAAAATCTTTCAGCCTCCAAAATAAAGAATTTTTCCTGATACAAACAAAAGCATAATTGTTCCTGCATGTGCAAGCCCAGTTATTACCTTCCCCTGAAAACTTCTTTATATATGTCATATTATTTTAGTTCCTTCAAGACATAGTAAAACCTAACCTATATAGCTAGTAAATATTTATATTTTTAAAACTGAAGCATTACAACAAAAGGCAAGAAGAATCATAGGAAAATCAAGTAAAACATTTCCAGTTTTTAAAGTTCAAATTGTTTCAAAAAAAAGGGAATGCTCTGTCTCTTTCCAAAAGCAAGGTGAGTAACATTTTTTTTAATTACTGAAGTTTTAAAATCTGTTACATGTTGATATTTGGATGCTTAAATATATGTTGTGAACATTTATTTATTCATTTTTCTGGGTGCTTGTGTGATGAAGTTCTGTATATTGCAAACCTGTAAATTCAAAACTTTCTTCATTGAACTTGCTCTGTTTTGCATTTGCTAAGAGTAACTTAAAACTTAAGTATTTAAACTAGTTGCAAATTTAAAATCAGAAATAAGTGCGATTTGTATGTATGAAATCTTTTGTGCAAATGGATGTGGTCTGAGACCATATTAAAGTCTCTGTAAACAAACTTGTTCATTTTGTTCTCAGGCTTGAGTTGATTCAAATTATTTTACCACTTGACCAAATAGCTTTTAGGATTTATAATACAAACAGAAAATGTTTGTTTCAACATGATCTAGAGTTTAAGTTATATTTAAGTTGAAAAAAAAAATTGAATATGGTTCTGGTAATCAAAATAGCAGAGAAAAATTTGAATAAGAGAAAAATCAAACACTTTAAATTATAAAACCATGAACACATATTGAATCTTTGTAACAAATTATGATTTTTAAAATTTATATTATGAATTTCAGTCAAGTGGTTTGGGTATAGTTTAGGTTTGAACGAAAGTTGATTTTTGGACGATTACTGGTGATCTATGCTTTTGGAGGCGGTCGGGTTATGAGAGGAGGTGGAGAAGCTTACCCAGGTGATGGGAAAAATGGTTGGTGGTTGGTCGGAGCATGGTGGCGATGGTGACCGTGATTTGAAGTTTGTAACCCTAAATTTTTATGGTGATTGAACTTTTGATCACCGCGACGTCCACTGTGCATCGAGTTGCACGCGGTCTTGGGAGTTTGTAGCTTGGTCAAAGGCGAGTTCATAGCGGGAGTTTTGCGAGTTCAGGTGGCCGAGGTTGGGTGGACGGCACGTTGACAGGTTTGGGAAGAGGTGGGAATGGTGTTTCCAGGTTTTGCTTTTTACTGCTTGTTTTTGATTTGGGCATGGTGATGGATTTTGGGGAGTCGTGATGTTATCGGAATGTAGTCGGCGACATGTTGAAGCTCAGGTGAGTGGCCGGAGTTGGCTGGGGCCACAGTGCACGTGCACCGTGCCATTGAAGGCTGGGTATTTGTTTTCCGTGTGCAGTTTTTTTACTAGGGAAATACTCGAGTCACTCGAGTGGGTGACTCGAAGCAAGGGGTGTGAAGACTCGGTGCAGTTTTTAGTCGCGTCGAGTAAATGGTGGTTCAGGTGTTTGCAGAAAACCTGGAACAAAAATTTGATTTTTCAACAAATTCCAATGTAACCTATTCAAAAATAAACAATGGATTTAAACTAAGTTTAAATTCAATTTGTAGTATAAATTCAAACCTATATTTTGAAATCTAAAATAAAGTTTAAATATTTAAATGAGTTTTCAGGTTTACAAACCTGGTAATTTCCAGATTTTAAACAAAATATTTAAATCTGAAATAAAAGCTCTAATAGTAGTTTAAATTTGAATTTTTAAAGTATTGATTCAAATGAATATTGAATCTTAAGGTTTTTAAATAGATTTGGCTTTGAAAAATCAAGATTCTTAATTTTAATTGTTAAAGGGAAGTTTAAATCAAAGTTTTAAAAACAAAGATAAATTGATGGATTCGAGTTTACTTCGAATTTAAAATCTGAAAATTAAATCAGTTTTTGTTTTAAAGATCAGTTCAAATAAAATTAATTTTGAAAGTAAATTTGTTGCGAAAAGTTTTTAAATGGAAAGTAAATAAATTGTTTAACTTGAAAATTTGCAAGTTAAATATTAATGTATTTTGGAAATTTAAATTAGAGATTAATGTTATTTACAAGATTATAAATTGAATTTAAATTTGATTAATGTTTAATAAATAATCCTTTTGAATCTTGAATTCAAAATGGAATTTGAATCTAAATTTAAAAAGTGTAATGTTCTAATACACTTTTATATTAATTAAGTTAATAAATATGAAATAAATTATCTTAAGAATAATTAAGGCATTAATTGATTTAATTAATAAGATAATAAAGGAATGGTGTATTTATTAAATTTATTTGATTAATTTAAATAAAAATAAATTAAGAAGTAATTTAAGAAATGATATTAGTTAATAAAGATAATTAACTAAAGATTACTAATTAATTAATTAATGTGATTAATTTTGGTAATTAATCAGATTAATTAGATAATTATTTGTAAAGTGGTTAAGTGTAATTACTTGATAAAAGTAATTAAGAGATTAATTAATTATTGTAATCAATTTGAATAAAATGATTAATTTAAGTTAATTAATTTATAATTTAAGAAAAATCATTTGATAAATTGATAAGTGTTATTACTTAGTGTATTCAATGGAGCATAATTACTTGGGGAAGTAATTAATGTTAATTACTAAATGTAATTAGTGAAAATGATATATTGATGAAGTAATTTGGATAATTACTTTTGTAATTAATTAATGAAGATAATTAATTATGGGATAATTAATTTATTAATATGAGTAATTAAGGGTGGTTAATTACTGGAATGTTATTAATCAAGGGTGATTAATAATTGAGTTAAATTAAAGGTGAATCATTTAATGTAAATTAATTTAACCAAAAAAATTTAATTTAAATCTAAATTAAAGATCATTAATTAATAATTAATGATGTAATTAAGAATTGGTTAATTAAGGGATAATCAAAAATGGGGTGATTAATTTATGTAATTAATTAAGAATAAATGTAATCAATTATAAATGAAGTAATTAAATGTTAATTACTATAAATGATTTAGGATAATTAATCTGTGAAATTAAATAAAGACTAATTGCCTATTGTAATCAGAAATGATTAACTAAAGGTGTTTAATCAAGAAGAATATCTATAGATTAATCAATTAATTCGATTAATTAATGCTTTGTATAAGCAGGATTTATAGATAAAGAATTAATTTAATTTACTTTAAATTAATTAGAGATAGAAATAGTTAATTTAATTCATTTTAAATTAATTACAAGTGGTAAGATTATAAATCATTGCTTATGGATGAATGATATTGATATTTCATTTGATGATTGTGATCTCAGATATGAGATAAGTAATATCTATGTGATATGGATGCTTGGTTTAAATATGATAATATTTAATTATCTGTTTGGATGATGATATTAATTATCTGTTTATGATGATGATGTGATTATCTATTGTAATATTATGAATTATCTATCTGTGTGTATTGACAATATTGAATTAAACTGTTAAGACTAATAGACAACTTGGCCTTAAAAGACTCGTTTTGGATTTCGATGAGACCGGGATCGGTTTTCCCACAGTTGGAACATCCGAAAACCACATCGATTTCAAATTAACGATAGGTCGTGAATCTGAAGTGAAGATGAAGATTCAGAATGCAAGGGTTATCATCGTTAACTCTGAGGGTGATTCCAAAATGAGTGTAACGAGATAATGCCTTCGGTTTCGTTCGAACCCTGAACGAACTTGTATGGATTGAATGCTTTCAACACATCGTCAGGTTGGCGATGAGCATTCTAAGAAATATGTTCTCTAAAGGTAATCGTAGCCTCAAGCCTCATCAACCGGGAATGGCTAAAACAGGGGAGGTGCAGCAAGGTTAGGTGGGTCATGCCCAAGCAGGACAAGGATATTCCCCTGTCTAGATGTCGCTTTAATTTCGGCTGTGTAGGCAGTTGGTTGCAAACAACTGCGGGGTTTATCTTGTTCGGGACTGTTCAGTAAGGAATGGTTCTGGCCTTGTGTTGCAGGGGGTCAGGAGTGATCCTCGGTACGTTGATCTAGGCCACGTACTGTGATGGGCGGTACCCCAGTAGCCCTGCCATTCTATGGAATCCACAATCCAATAAGTGCCAACGGTTTTGATTGTATTACCCACTTTTGTGGCTAGCAGTTGGAATTTAATAGATGTAACAATTTCGGCTATTTTCTATTTACTTGAAAACCCTAGACATATTATAATATCACAGAATTTCCTATCAAATGTATTGGTTAGCGTAAGGTAAAAACTTACCCATGTTTATTTGTGGGAAGTCTTACGTGATACCTTTTGTTTTCAAAAGATTTTCAAAATTAAGCAACTTTAACCTGTTACTCATACCAGACCCATGTCTGACCCGGAGTTTATTTTTGTTTTTCATAAACTCTCGGGTACCCAAATTTTTACGGGTAGCTAAGGGATTCAGGTTAGCTTTGACGAATTCTGGAGGAGCAATAGAGCAGGAGGCTTCAGCGTTGTATGTATATATATATATATATATATATATATATATATATATATATATATATATATAGTTCCGCTGTGTTGATACCTCTGTGTTGTTTTGTGTATTGAGTTGTATAACTAGACAGGTGTTTATAACTGTCTAGTATGTGATGTATCATTTGTATAACTCTGATTGATGTTGTATATTATGTAAATACTTATGTGATTATTATAATTTATTCGTTCCGCTGTGAGATTCTGATGTTGTTGTCCTTTCTTCTCTATCTTTTCTATTTTCTCATCTCTTTCTTTCTTCAAGACGAAACGTCTTTCTGATAGTAGAAGGGCGGGTCGTCACAGATATATAAATTATAGGCATGAAAATACGTATCTAACCAATATTGACAAAGAAAATTTGTAAATCAACTATAATTATTTATCTTAAAAATTTATCATACATTACATTATAAAATTTTGTTTTCTTAGCTTCGAATACTATATATTAAGATTTCTACATTTTTTTAAAAAAAAATTCTTCTCAATTATTTTATACTATTTATTTTTAAGTCTATATATTTAAACTAATTAAGTAATTACAAATTTAACATATTTAAAAAAATTAATTAAATAATAGCTGTTTATTTAACTCAAATCATTAAAATAGGTCTGTTTCAATGTATATCATTTTCACATTAAAAAAATGATAATACTATTTTTCACTCCAATATAAAGATATATAAGCTACATAACATAAACTATACATAAACAATTATAATTTTAGGGATGTGATTTTAAACATGTTTTTTGAACAATTTTTTTTATTAATTTTGAAAATAAGGAAGGAATCTTGATTTCCATTGCACAATGATAACAATTCAATTTATAGTTCCTTTATCTCAATAAATTCATCATATAGTATATTACAAGATATACTTTTTACTTCTAAAATTTCTGTTACCTTTTGCAGAACTCCCGTTAGTTCGCTTATCATAGTTTATATTTAACGCCATATATTAGAATTAATCACGTAATATTAAAACTATTTAAATAAATTCAACAAATTATTATTTGCTTATTTGCCTAACAAATCTTAAAAATATGAAAATTTCAATATTTATACCATATTTATTTTATCTAAAAGTTATAAAATTCATTTAGATATATAAATGCATCAGTCGCGTACATAACATAAGTAATAATTAGAAATTTAATTTATAATTCATTTATATCGATATATTAATGCATTGCATTGTAAAATTTATTATTTAACATAAAGTACCTACTTTATTTAACATAAAGTGCCTACATTTCACTAGAAAGACAAACTTCGCAGTCCAATTAGTTTCTACGACACACATTCAAAGAAATTATTTTCAAGGCCAAAATCAGCAGAATAATTACTTTCAAGGACAAAGTCGGTAGTCCATTTACTTTCAACGACATAATTTCATAGGTTTTTAGGCCTTAGAAACTAACTATTTTACGTTTTGTCTTTGAAAGTAATTATTTTCTTTGTGTGTCCTTGAAATTAATTCCACTTGTTAAAAAGGTCCTTGTGGCTAATTCCGACTTAAATTTTCGATGGCTGTTTATAAAACCCTCCCCAATTTCGTCTAATATTGTACATTTAAGTCAATATATTTTAGTTAATTATATAAAATTGAATTTAACTTTTCAACTAAATTCAACTTGTAACGACCTAGCATTTCGAACCATTCAAATCGACAATCATCCACTCATGTCATACTTGAATTTCTCAAAACAACAGATTGTTAATTTATAATTGGAAAAACTTAGCATATGCAGTAAACCAATCAATCACCGAATCAGAGACACAGAGTAAAATAACAATAAGCAGCGGAATAGATAAATCGTAGTCCACGAAGTACTATATAAACATCAGAGTTTAAAGTAAATTACAACAGATATCTCGAATACATAAAAATTTCTCATACAAATGCGATGACAGTCTGAACAAAACAACTGGAATAAGCTAAATCAACTGGAAAGCTGAATAAATAACTCCAAGAAGATCTCCAAACTCCAAAGGTGAGTCAAATGCCGTGACACTCAGTTTGACCCGATCATAAAGCAAAATACAAAACACTCGAGTCAGGATTGACATTCTTATACCAGTAAATCAACTCAAGTGAAATGCCAACTGAAATACAAAATAACTTAAATAATGTTTGGGATTCCCATTCGCTAAGGATCCATTAAACTATCTACATACGTAGCATATTACGCTATATAGATAATGTCTAAAGTAAAGTAGACTATTAAAATAGCGTTAAGGCGCTACCCACATCCCCCTTAACACATTTTATATATTCCCGTAGTCTATACAGATACTGTAAGCTCTACTAAACTGGTGATTTACTCAGAGAGCACTCCATAGGTACGATACAAAAAAAACTCGCAGAGGGCACGATAGGCATGTAATAAGGCACGCAAGGCAAAGCCTAGGGTAGGATACAACCATTTTGCGGAGCCGGACCGGTGGTAACTCATAGCAACTACTACCGCCCACCTCGAGACACACTACAAAACCAAAGGTACACCCAATCAAATCACAAAGTCATAGAATGGTATCAAAGAAGCATGCTCGATCGAAGGTGCGACCTCATTTGGCGCGGTGTGGATCCTGTTTTAGTCGCGTCAAGCTGACTCGCGGGTGTTAGGGATGTGTTAATACCTCATACAGAATCGTCGTCAAACCACCCTACTTCATTCTGGAATCTCCACCATGTGCACAGTTGTTAAAGTGGTTTTCGATATTAACAAAGATTATAATAATATCTGATCTTGGTCTCTTTAACAACCAAACGCTTATTTCATACTGTGGTCAGTTTATATTTCAAACAGTTTATACTTCATATCAAGATATTATAATCTTTTCAAAATCATATCACTTTCGCAATCATTAATCACTTTAAATCATTTTCATTTCCAATGATCAAAACTATACAATATTATATATATATAAATAGTTTATATATTAAAATATCTTCAAATTAGAATTGTTTCTTCCAATTTTACAAATCAATTCAAATCAACTTTTAATTCCAAACTTAGCTCGATCTATCTCAGTTCACCAAATTCAAATTCTCATTAAAACTATTTTTAATTTATCGATTTCAAATCTAGATTTGAACTACAAATTTGAACCATTTCAAATTTAACAGGTTTCGAAGTTTAAATATTCAAACAATTTACAGTAACTCAATTTGATAAATTCCATTTATATTTCAAAATTTCAACTATAATTTTATTCAAATTTAAAATATTCACTTGATCATTTTTAATATCGTTCAAATAAAATCTCCAAAATTACAAATTTAAATCAACATTAAATATTCAGTTTCAATTATATTTAATTTGAAATTATTCATTTAATCACCTTGTTATAAATATTTAAATAAAATATCATATTATAAATTTAAATCGAAATTAAATATTCAATTACAATTTTATTCAAAGTTGTCAAATCAAGTTATAAAATCATACCTTTCAAAATCTCAAAATCAATAAGTTCAAATCAAACCTTATTTAAATTCAATTCTAAACAAATTAAATTACAAATAAATTCTTATTCAATTTATCTTTCCAACTTCCATTTTCTTAAAGTTATTACAAAAAAAATCTATTTTAAAATATTAATATAAATTTTAATAAATATTTGACATAATATATATATATATATATATATATATGTTATTAGTTAAATTAAATTCTTAATAAATTTTTATATTAGTTATTATAAAATCTATTTTAAATCTTATTTTATATTAACATAATATTAAATCTATTTTAAATCTTATTTTATATATTTCAAAAATAATAAAGTTATAAGTAAGATTTTAAAATTTTCATTTAAAAACTTAACTTATAATTTTTGAAATATCCAAAAACATATAATTTTTTATAACCTTTTACACATTAAAATTAAAATCTTTATATTATATTTAAAATCAATATTTATTTAAAATCCCAAATATTTCCTTTCAAACTTTGGAAATCATTTTTCAAAAATAGACCAACCAAGTCCGTATAAAATTTTCTTTCCTACTGTCAAGTGATACAGATATTTATCATTTTAATCCGCAATTTAAATTTAATATTTAAAGGTATAGAGCATTTCAACCTGCAATCCCAAATTTAAATTCAATAAAATCGCTTGAGTTTATCATTTCAACCCATAACGATTTCCCCTAATCTATAATATCATTCGGGTATGTATCATTTCAAATCATAAAGAATTCTAACTAACAGGAACTTGCAGTGAGAATATACAATAATATAAAATCACATATATCAATGACAAGCATATATATACTTCGAATCAACCATTTAAATGATATATATATATATATATATATATATATATATAACAGGTTATGGTGTCATATGTCAAATATAATAGGTGAACAAATGCAGTTAATATCATATCATATTTAAACGATTTAATTACTAAAAAATTTCAACTTTAACAACATATTTCAATCGTCATTTCATGTAAATTAAGTTTACTAAATATAAGAATTTTAATCGTAAGTGATTGCTCATCTTTCGAGGCTAGAGAAATTTGACAATGAAATAAGCTAGCAATCCAAGTGCGAATTTCAAAGCAAAGCACGATGGACTAGAGGTCGGTGAAAATAAATATTCAATTTGAAATACATATCAAAATAAATTCTTTATATGTGTGTGTATATATATATATATATATTAAAATCAGTATTTAATCTAAAACCTTTCAAAACCCATATATAAAATTATATATGTATATATATATATATATATATATATATATATATATATATATATTACAAAAATCTTTACTTAATTTAAAACATATATATCTAAAATTACAATGTCTATATATATATATATAATCTACATATAATGTAAAGATCAAAATATCTCTATATATTATATTTTAAATATATATATAATATTAAAATACATATATTTTACATCATATATATATATATTACATTTAAAAATCAATGTTAAATTTTAAATGCAAAAAATAGAAGAAGAGAAAAGCTAGGGGAAGGGGTGCCCGTCATGTTAGGAAGGTGATGGTTGCTACGATGCTCGGTTGGTCTGTTTCATGCGAAGGGTAGCTGCTCGTGTGAGGTGAAGTTGAATCGGAGGGCTGGAGATGGTGGATGTTGGCTGTCGAGTGGAGGAAGGGCTGACTGGAGGTGGAGCTTTGGGTTCTTCGGCCCGAGGTGTGGCGGCGATGTGAAGCTCGAAGAGAGAGGAAGGTGGAAGGGTGTTTCGGGGTGGTGCTGTCAAAAGGAAAGCATGGGTAGATGAAAATAGGAGCGGTGATGTGAATATTGAAGATAGTCGGGAAGATGGTTGTGCGTATTTGGTGTGCCGAAGTCGAGGGGAGTTTGGTGGTTACTTGTGGCGTGGTGATGATGTATGGCGGGAGAAGGGAAGGTGGTGCATGGGGATATATGAGCATTCAAAGGCGGTGATGGTGATGTGGATTTTGGTGCGTGTAGGCTATGTTGTTCAGCAAGGTGGTGATGGATGGTGGAAGTGGAGGAATTGCACGTGGTGCTGGGGTATTCGGATTTGATGGTCGCCATTTGTGGGATGCCATGGAGGAGTACAGGCAGGTTTGGATGGGTTCTTGGCTGTGTGATATTAGGTGTGGCGGATCTAGAGATGGATGAGGCGAATGGAGCGTGTGAAGGGGGGCCAGTGGTTGTGGGGTGTGTGTGTTTGGGGTTGTGTGCGTGGGTGGCGAGGGGAGATTGGAGGAGGGGTTGGGTTCACATGGGGAAGGCAATGGTAGGTCGCTGAACGTGGATGGCGCTCGATGTCAGGTGGAGCCAAGTCGGAGGGAAAGGTAAGGGAGGTTGCGGATCTGGAAATGGCGAAGGCAGAGATCAAGCGAGCTATGTTTCATAAAATAGGAAGGGGATGAACATGATAATAATAAAGCAAACATAACGTGAATCTATGTATATATTTTTCTTTTTTTTCTGTAAACCGACAGAGATGAGGTGATTGAGCAGGAAACAAAAAAAATGAATGAACCAGCAATTATAATAAACTACAATGGGGAATAGAAAATGGCAGAAATAAATTCTGGGAATATAAAAAGATTAGTGATTATTAGTTACACGGTAGATAATGGAAAGACACAAAGTTCAAATGAGCACTGATACGACCTATCGTTTCGTCGATTTCGCCGCGTAACGTACGTCGAATTATAGAAATGAGTATACTATAGAGATCCGCATGATGAGTTGAACAGAATGGTACATAGATATGATCGATAAGATCATTCTATCAAAAGTCGATCTTTCGCAGCTGAAAATGCTGCTAAAATGCCGAAAATAAGATAAACGAAGCTAGAATAGTTCAAATTTGGCGAAATAAAATATGATGTCTCACTCAGAAAATGATTTACATTTTTATCATATAAAAATGTTCAGATTTCAAAAATATTTTATTTTCATCAAATTCAACTGATTTTAATTTGAAATTGAAAATTACACAACAGAATAAAGTTTCATATTTTCTGATGAAAATTTGTCATTTTCTATGTTTAAATAGACGCGTACCAAATATCAAATTTCATTGTTAAATTTAATTTTTTTTATTTTCAAGAAATTTTTTAACTAATTACATTATTTAAATCTTAAAAATTTCTGGGTTGTTACACAATCAACTAATATTCTTCAACTCATCATAAATCTTAAAATACGACTACTTTAATCTATAAACTATATTCATATTGACAAAAGTAGCAAAACTTTTTTTCATTAAGATATAAACATATATAACTCACGTAACATATATAATATACATTAATAATATTCTCTAAATAATATTAATAGCTTTAATTTATTATTTACTTGTCTCGATAAATTTATCATACGTTGCATTATAAAATTATATTTTAGGTTCAAAATCTATAATTTAACACTTTGCAAATTATTTGTAGCCCCTTTAAATTGTTTCTCAATATTGTATATTTAAATCAACGTATTTAAATTACTTGCAAAATCTCAAAAATATTAAATAATCGTTGTAAATAGTTAAATATTATTCTAATGCATTTCAATGGAATATGTCAATTTTAATACATACATACATACATATATGTATGTATGTGTGTATGTATATGTACATATGTAGGTACCACCCCGTCAAATAAATAGTAGTTAATTCAAAAGAATTAATAAATAATTTATAAGGCTCAAAAATGGAATTTGAGTAAACATCGTATTTGGCCAAGAAGGTTGCACCTTTGCTTTTGTGACGCTCTTTTGATCAACTTTCATAATTTAAGCTTCGTGAAAATGAAGAAGTTGTCGACATTTAAAGTTTTTGGACCGAAAATAATTAAAAATAATTTAAAATAATTTAAATAATTATAAATTTAATGTATCTATAATGTTATCAGTGAAATTAATTCTCTGGGACCACAAGCAGTCGACCTTGGGAATAATCGATCGACTATAAGCGGTTGATTACTACGTAGGAACAATCAATTGGTCTGTTAGGCCGATGCAGATTGAACCTCGATCTAAGTGGCCCGGATTGATACGAGAGTGTATAAATAAAGGCCTAGCTCCTCACTTTTCTTCTCATGTTTTCTGAACTACGCGTTGAAGCTCTGCCATTCTTTCTTCTTCAATACTTCCAGAAATTATATATAAATATAAAAGAAGGATAGAAAATAAACGAGAAGAAAGGAAAGCGTGAATTAATTCAACGAAAGGGAAAATGAGTCAATTTAAAGCTACAAGGTGAGTGAAAAATTATATAGTTTACATAATACTAAATTTATATCGTTGATATTCTATTTTTGTTATTATGCCTATGTGAAAACCATTGAATGGCTTAAATAAATGAATCTAACTTGAAATCATTGCCTACGTATTCAGTTTATTGTTTAAATTTGATAAAATGATATATACACCATTTTCCTAGAATTTAGGGAGAACGATCTCTAAATTTTATGAAATATGATATTGATAGAGTTGTGTTATTATTTCTAGATTTTTCTTATTTGGGTTGTAAACTATTAAAATTGTTAACCATCAATTAGGATGTTTCAACTTGATTTGGGATTTAAATTTTCTATAGTTTAATTCATTGGAATTGTAGAATGTACAACCTAATTGTAGTGACCTCCATGTGAATTTCCATAAACTATCTAACCTCAAAGTTACATATGAAAATTTCATTGTTTGAAAGAAAAAAATCACATGTGTAAATGAAAGAGACATGCAAAATAGGGATTTCATCGTAGTTTGCATTATCTATTTCAAGAAAAATAAGAATAGATAATTTGTTGAGATTGCAAACGCAGCACAATCCCACTTTTCGTAACCATGGAAAGTTTGCAGCAGTAATATTTCCTTTTGGAAAAGACACAGTTCCAATGCATTAAAACATAGAAATAAATATTTGTGGAATTACATGTAAGTGTATATCTAGAAATCTCTAAACATAGAAACTAAAAATTTACAAATAGAATATAAATAATCTTATTACCAATTATACATATACATATACATATACATATACATATACATATACATATACATATACATATACATATACATATACATATACATATATATATATATATAAGTTAAAATCGGTTAAACAGTATAAGCCTATCCCTCCACGAAAGGCTTCCAGCAGTTGTATATACATATTACTAACGTGGGAAATCTTCAAATATAGTATCCATGGGGATATACATTCATGTGTAGGTTACCAAGGTGATTGCCTCGTATTTGAAGTATTAAATGGCTAAGCACCTTAAGGGGTCAAGGGCTTTATTTTTGGGTTGATGTATTAAATGCTATTGGGTATGCCCCTTTCCTATTTAGGAAGTCTTAAATAACATGCAACAAAGCCTAATTGGGAAAGTGGGATCTGCTTCAGTTCCAAAGCAAAGGTACAAAGTAACCTAGAGTAGGAATTTTTCTTGATTTGCATTAGGCAATTCTAAAGAGACTTGGGTTTAGAGGTCGATGTGGCGCTAGCATTGTTGGTAAATCAAAATTTATGGAGTAGTGCTAAACATTGGTTAAGGCTTTCATCGGTCTCAAGCGGCCATTAGTAAAGACTTTGGTTAACCTCAAACGGGCTACACTTCCTACTGGTATAGGGCTCAGATGAGATATGCATTGACCTTAAATTTTGGTTGCTTGTTTGTTTGGGTTGAGGTTGGATGGTGGACTCTTAGATAAGTCCGTGAGATGCGTTAGTAATACAGCTAATCTATACTATTATATTATTAGTGAGTTGGATTTCAAGGGCACACAAGCCTCCTTGGGTTTTTTGTTAGTTAAAAGGTTGCATTTTATATTTTTTGCCTCTCCTACCAGCTCTTCGCTTCCTCTCTCATCTGTCAGATACAAACAAACAACTAGGGTTACCAGCTGCTCTCTGCTTCATCGTAATTCCATCAGCTAAAAATTCATTTCCTCCGTTAAAAATTGAAAAGCTATAGTTCCAGATGATTCTTTCTCACCATTTCTCCCCTACCATATCTCCGCTTCCTCCTTTTCCCCTCATCCTCTAGAAAAATCAACGATCCTCTCTTTTTTTATTATAATAATGGAAGTTTCTTACTTAACCATTGCTCTTCATTCAGTCGATTCACCTATCCTAAACAAAAACTCCAATAAATCCTCTATAAAAATTAATTCTTCCATTTGATTAGCTGTTGTTGTGATATAGTTCGCGATTTGAAACATCGATGTCTTCTTGCAATTCCATTGGCTTAGAAAAACTATGCACAATCAACCTCTTTCCCGACGGTGGTCGAGAAAGCCTCATATTTAGGGATTTGAGTTTCAGATTTTTCAGGGTTTCTACAGTTTCTGTATGTTTTTTGGAAAAACCCATTTTTTTCCCTTTATTTATTCACGTTCTACAGTCTAGAACAAAATAATTAATTGTTTTTTTGTTTTTATTATTGGAGTGCCTTATATAATTGATTGTGAAGTTTAATACTTTGAACGTAGTTACGGTACTTTTGAACTAAATAATAACATGTTTCCTACAATTATTTAATACATCTATTATGTTGAAGTTTAACATAATATGGACAAAGCACTAAATACGCAATAACATTCACCATATTAAATACTTGATTTCATGTTCACATACATATTTTTATTGTGCAAATTAGCAGAAGAAATTAGTAGTTGGAAAAATTATTTGTTATATAAGTTGCAGTTCTGTTTGTATTACTTCACCCTAATTTTGCATTGTAACCTATATAACATGGGTTATATTTGTTATATTAAATAATTGATTTCATGTATCCAAAGACGTGGGTTATAATTTCAAAGACATGACTAATAAGTCATTAGTTCAGTACTTTATTTTATCCTGACTTATGTGCAGTTTGGCTATAGGATGGCAACATGGAATCTTAATTATCATGGTCAATTATGGAAAAAATAAAGATTTTCAACTCATACTATGCATTTCTATGGTACATTTTTTTACATTTGGATGAGTGCAATGTGTAGTTTTGTTGTTGCTATTTATCAGCTCTGGAAAAGTAACTTCTTTAGTGATATGATTTTTTTTTTACTTTTTTTGTCCTTTAACAGTATTTGAAAAAATTATGATAAGTTAGCACGACTGAAAATATTACCAATTTGTTGTTCAATCTACCAGATTATTTAAAGAAATCCTATTTTGTTAAGTTATTTTGTCAATGCCTTGGAAACCGTACAACATGTGCTATTTATATAAATCACTCAATTTGTTTAAGATAAATTTGGAATCACTCAAGGTTTATACTATTTATATACATTCATTATTGTCTTCATTCGTATTGTTCACAATTTATTAAGATTACTTTAGAGTATATAAAAAATATATATCTATTAATCAACTTATATGTATATATATGTTATAGCCGCTGAACTAGAATGATCTAATATTGAAAAAAGATTTCTTCAGAAATTAAAAGAGAGAACGTGCTCGCAAAAGCTACTTGCAAACACTAACGAAATCATCATGCCCAGACTATACATCCATTCACACCCAAACTGCCTTAGGACATTATATGCCAGGTGCAGAAATACTCACACACATAGATAGAACTAGAAAATAAAACAAAAAACTTAAAAACTATATTCCTTATCACATTAATCCAACGCAAAACTACATCGACAAAGTAACCAACTTCACCAGCTAACACATATTAGTCATCGTTACCGTACTAAAAACACATATCCTTGCATCTTGACAAGTAACTCTCTGCATAAATGATTCAAAATGTGGTGTGTACATTACCATCGAGACTTGATCAATGTGCTGCACTCACACAACATGAACTATAGACCTTTCTCTAATGACTGAAGAATACATGCATTCAGTTCCAAAGATAGGTACATTCATATATATCCAGTTTACTCCAACATAATACATATTTCCTTACCAGCAAAACTAACATTCGCCTTGCTTTTACCCTTCGCATCGTTGCATTTGTGCCTGAGATTTTATGTTGTTTCTCTCCCACTTTACAATTACTAATTCCCACAATTTATATCTTTTCCATTTTCTATAGATTTATATTTCCGTAAAACAGATTTTACTTACTCTATGGCCTACCGTTGCAATTCTACTCCCTTATTTTATTAGAATTTACTAAACTACAATTTGATTTTCATATGGTGTATTTTGATTTTACCTACATTTCTGGTTACAGTTGGTTATCCAGACTGTTAATGCAAGGTGTATTGGTTAGAGTTTAAATTATTTTGGTTAACAATGAAATTAACCTTTTTACTACAATAAACACATTTTCAAAACTCTGAAATGAGGCTTCTCTTTTTGGAGACATATCAGTTGTTTCACGTACACATCAGCTATCGACGGATATAGTAACCACGGAGTCTATTACTTATTGGTGACATGTTAGATAACAAGGTCATGGATTTTCTTTTTTAAAGACTGTCCATTTATTAGATTCTACTTATATTTTTTACATTTTTTGCTTTTAAAAATTAGGTTTAGGGATGCTGTTATAATTATACAGACTTAAATAGGGCAAATGATTAGTGATATTGATTGCTTTTTCATGGATTAAAAGATTATTACTTTGCCCTGAAACTATATCACCATATTTTTCCTGACAATTAATTTTTCCAATAGCCTATGTTTACGCACCGATATTGTTTAAATTCTATCTTGTTGTTGCGTGCCTGCCTTGGTTTTTTCTTCATAAATTTGCTTATGTGCATACCATAAAAACAGCTTCCTCTTTCTTAAGTTTAAAAAATAACTTAAATATAAACTGCTTCCAAAAAAATAATTTATTTAACCTCCTATCTTCTTTCAATGTAGTAAGCTTAGCCTATGTTCTACTATTGTATACTACTATTACAATGGTATACAATTAACTATTCCACTACTTACTTTGGGTCTGCATTCAAGTTCTTATTTAGTTATTCCATAAATATTGCTTATGTAGCAGTACTAGGAAGTTTGTTCACTA
The DNA here is from genome assembly GCA_030765085.1 of Allium cepa. Classification (NCBI taxonomy): domain Eukaryota; kingdom Viridiplantae; phylum Streptophyta; class Magnoliopsida; order Asparagales; family Amaryllidaceae; genus Allium; species Allium cepa. The sequence goes on along the minus strand of CM060929.1, from coordinate 380,478,311 downwards.
CTGATCATCGACACCTTTTTCATTTTTCCATGTTGCTTTTGCTAATTTGGACAAGTGTTGGGAAGATTGATGAAATGAAGTCAACGATTAGCTTCCATCTAAAATATAATCAATTGCTATGCTGTTTTTAGTTGTCTTCTGTCAGTGAAACCAGCAAAACGCGTATTTTTGAAAATATACTGTTGGGTTGGGTTCATACTATTTTGGGTCATATACTGACAACAATTGCCCACGGCTCAGATTATAATTGTTTTATGATGTTTGTATTTACTACTAGCTTAGGGCGGCTTACTGTGGCAGCTTTTATTGTGCTCTGCACGTTGCGTAATAATATTGTGCATATCAAAATGATAAAATATCGTTGCCTTATACCAACGTACTGTTTTCTTTAGCAACTCTTCAAATATTTTGATTGTTCGGCAAAATACACACACATAACCTGGATTTATATATAGTGACAAGTATTGAACTATTGGACAGAATATTTCTTAACTAGGATTGAAGAAAATATATATTACTATCCTTAATTATCTATATTTTCTACGTTTTGCTGAAATGATTGTATTTATATATTGTACCATATGTACTTAGTTGTAAATGGTCCCACATATATTTTGACCATGTTGACAAATATAATTTGACAATATATTATATATAGTAACAACATATGCATCTAGAATAATATTTCTGCACATTGCAGTTTCTGATTATGGCATCATGATTTCAGGAATATTCAGTTTCAAATCTCATAAGAAGAATGAAAGGTTCACCATGCATTTCCTCTGAACGGTAGCATATACCACTTTGATTTCATTTTCTCTTTTCCCAAACAAAATGCACTTCAATAGTCCTTTTTGTGTTCACTCACAAATTCTCTAACAGTTTGTTAATTGACATAGATATTATTCATATATGTCTAATGCTTATCTCATGAGTAAAACCACTCTTGTTGTTAGACTGTAACTACTACCACAAACTCCTCATGTTCAATTGAATACTAAGTCTGTTATATTGAAATTTTATGCATGATACAAATATGCTGCCATTCTCATTCTTTCAATTTGTTTCTGGCCTCTATGAATGCAATGTTTTAACGTAAACCTTACTCATGAAAATACACATGCTATTAAATTTAATGCGGTGTATAAATGCACTCAAATTATGAACCACTCCATATTGCATTGTCGAAACTTGCATAAATGCACTTAAATATAAACCCGTGCTATCACACTAACTATACTTATATAGCAAAATCATGTGCACTAAAGATCAAGGGAAAAGTAAGGTTATACTTAAATTATATGTATTGTTACAGAATAAAGAGAATGGAGGCAATTAGGGAGAGAACAATTCTATTGAATGAAAGAGATATATCTTTACAGTACAATCAAGCTCCATATTTATAGACTACTTATGCAGTGCAGATTACAATAATGCCCTTTCATATTTAGCATATTCATCCCTATTATTAATGTATATTACAACACTCCCCCTTGAATATGCGTATGTAAAGATGATAAGAGTAATTGCCTCATTAAAAACCTTGTTATGAAAAACCCAGTGGGAAAAAATCATAAACAAGGAAAAGAGTACAACATGATTTCATCTTTAAGTAACATATATTTTATAATGTTACTATGAGGGTTGATTCTTCTGGATCAAGATAATGCCTCATTAAAACCTTACTAATAAAAACCCAATGGGAAAAAATATTAGTGAAGGAAAAAGAGTACATTATAGCGTATTTCATACGCTCCCCCTGGATTATAACGCATTATTCAATTAGTTTGTTGATGCAGCCGACGCATACCAATTTTGTACACCATCTTCTGAAATGTTGATTTTGGAAGCGCCTTTGTGAATAAGTCCGCTGGATTTTCTTGGGATCGGATTTGTTTCACTTCTATCTTATTATCCTTTTGTAGCTCATGTGTGAAGAAAAATTTAGGAGAAATGTGTTTCGTCCTATCACCCTTAATGTAACCTGCTTGAATTTGAGCTACACAAGCTGCATTGTCTTCATAAATAATGGTTGACCTTTCCGTTACTGATGGAAGTTGGCAGCTTTTTCGAATATGCTCAATCAGTGATCTTAGCCAAATACATTCTTTACTTGCTTCATGTAGTGCTAGTATTTCAGAGTGATTGGATGATGTTGCTACCAATGTTTGTTTTGTAGATCACCATGAAATTGCTGCATTGCTGTTATTAAATACATATCCAGTTTGTGATCGTGCTTTATGTGGGTCAGAAAGATAACCTGCATCAGCATAGCCAACTAGATTTGGATTAATGCCTGTGTTAGAGTAAAATAAACCCAAATTTGTCGTTCCACGAAGATATCTCATGATATGTTTTATACCATTCCAGTGTCTTTTTGTTGGTTCTGAACTGTATCTTGCTAGAAGATTTACTGAAAATGCAATATCTGGTCTTGTGCATTGGGCCAAATATAATAATGCACCAATGGCACTAAGATATGGCACTTCCGGGCCAAGCACATTCTCATCTTCTTCTTTTGGGCGGTAAGGGTCCTTTTTAATATCTAAAGATCTAACAACCATTGGCGTACTAAGTGGATATGCTTTATCCATTTGAAAACGCTTTAGAATTTTCTCAATGTAGTTTAATTGATGGATTAATATGCCATTAGTACTATGCTCAATCTGTAGACCGAGACAGTGCTTAGTTTTGCCAAGATCTTTAATTTCAAACTCCTTCTTTAAGTAATTTATTGTTTCATCAATCTCTTCTGGAGTTCCAATCAAATTTATGTCATCAACATAAACTGCTAAGATAGCAAATCCCTTTACCGATTTCTTTATAAAGACACATGGACAAATGAGATTGTTTTCATATCCTTCTTTTACCAAATATTTACTAAGACGGTTATACCACATTCTTCCAGATTGTTTCAATCCATATAGTGATCGTCTTAGTCTTAATGAGTACATGGACTTTGATTTTGCTTCAGGCAATTTATATCCATCTGGAATTTTCATGTAAATGTTGGTATCTAATTCACCATAAAGATAAGCTGTCACAACATCCGTTAATCTTATATTGAGTTTTTTAGAAACTACAAGGCTTATCAAATATCGGAATGTTATGACATCCATGACAATGGAGTAAGTTTCCTTAAAGTCAAAACCCGGTCTCTGCAGGAAACCTTGTGCGACAAGTCGTGCCTTGTACCTCACGACTTCATTTTTATCATTTCGTTTTCTAACGAATACCCATTTATAACCTACTGGTTTAACATTTTCTGGTGTTTTTTCTATTGGTCCAAATACACCATGTTTTTTGAAGTGAATCTAGTTCCACTTGGATAGCATCTTTCCATTTTGGCCAATCGTGTCTTTTTCGACATTCATTTATGCTATTTGGTTCATTATCATCATTCTCATTATTCTCATTATGGTCATGACCTTCAATTATTTCAGTAGCTACTGCGAATGAGAATACATCATCAATTATTATTTTAGTTCGATCCCATATTTCTCCGTAGTTCGTATAAAATATTGAGATCTCATTATTAGTAGGTACCATTTTATCGCTGGAATCTTCTTTTATCTCTTCTGGGATAATGTTTCCTTCCGCGCTTCTAGGAGAATTGGGATTTTCATTTGAGTGATCTTTTTGATCATTTATAACCTCTTCAGGAGGTTCCTTAATTGATGATTTTTCATTAGACTTTCTTTTTCTAGGCGCCAAGTCTTTTGAACCAATTGGCCTTCCACGTTTTTGTCTTGCTTTAGATTCATTTGCTGCTATATTTACTTTTGATCCTTCAGGGACATCAATTTTTGCCGGTGCATTTGCTGCTGGAATGTGAGATTTAGTTATTTTTGCAGTGTTACTAAATGCATCTGGCAGTTGATTTGCAATATTTGAATATGCAAAATTCTTTGTACCTCATATTGGCGTTGTTTAGTACGTGGATCCAAATAAGACATAGATGGATTATTCCATGATATTTCACGCTGTTCTACTGGAACGGTCTTTTCTCCCCCTAACGGCGGGAAGATTGTCTCATCAAATTTACAGTCTGAAAATCTTGCAGTGAAGACATCACCTGTAAGAGGTTCAAGGTAACGAATTATCGATGGGGAATCAAATCCCACATAAATTCCCAACCGTCGTTGAGGACCCATTTTAGTACGAAGTGGTGGATTAATAGGTATATGCACAGCACAACCAAATTTTCGTAAATGTGAAATATTTGGTTGAAATCCAGTTAAGAGCTGTGATGGTGAAAGCTGATGATAAGCTGTTGGTCTAATTTTAACCAATTTCGATGCATGCAAAATTGCACGCCCCCAAGCTGAAACAGGTAGTTTTGATTGCATAAGCAATGGTCTTGCAATAAGTTGCAAGCGCTTAATTAATGATTCTTCTAGACCATTTTGAGTATGAACATGAGCTACTGGATGTTCAATTTCAATCCCCAATGATAGACAATAATCATCAAATACTTGAGAAGTAAATTCTCCAGCATTATCTAGTCGAATCGATTTAATTTGATGATCAGGGAAGTGTGCTCTCAATTTTATTATTTGAGCAAGTAGCTTGGCAAATGTCAAATTTCTTGTAGAAAGTAAACAGACATGTGACCAACGAGTTGATGCATCAATCAATACCATAAAATATTTGAATGGTCCACATTCAGGGTGGATTGGGCCACATATATCACCTTGAATTCTTTGTAAAAATGTTGGAGATTCAGAGGTGATTTTACTATATGAAGGTCGAGTGATTAATTTTCCTTGTGCACATGGGGCACATAAGTAATCACTTGGTAAATCCAATTGGTTTGATAAATCATGTCCGTTTGAGTTTTTGGCAATTTTACGCATCATAGTTGATCCAGGATGACCCAAGCGATCATGCCAAAGAATCAATGTCTTTGTATTTGTGAGCTTCTGGCTCATATTTATAGAGTGAGATTCAACTATGCCAATTTTTGTAAAATATAAACCAGTTGAAATTGTACCATATCTTTCTAGGATAAGCTTCTGGCTTTCAATTCTAGAAATAACACAAAGATATTCTTTGTTGTTTTCATTTATAGTTTCAATATGGTATCCATTCATTCTTATATCTTTAAAACTCAGCAAATTTCTTTTAGAGTTGCTTGAATATAATGCATTCTGAATAAAGATATGCGTACCATTTGGTAATATTATATGGGCTCTTCCGGACCCGTCAATTATATTAGCAGATCCAGCTATAGTGGAGACTTTAGCTGAGAAATTTTTAGATAGTTCAGAGAAAAACTTCTGGTTTTTCAAAATTGTATGAGTAGTTGCACTATCTAGTAAGCATATATCATCACCCAAATGGCGTTCCATACCTTAAGAATTAAAGACAATGATTAGTCAATCATTAAAAATTTGTATGCATAAATAAATGTAATGTAAACAAACAAAGTAATATGATTAAAATATGCTATTGATTAAAAACAACATCCACATTACACATTACTAGTACTGCAAAGGGAAATACAATTAAATGAACACAAACTTCAAACTGATTTATTGATGCAAGCTAATGAAATAAAATGAAAGTCACAAACTTCAAGATATTTCTAATTGATCAACTCGGTCATATCATTGATCATTGCACTTAGATTTTCATCATTAATGAAATTTCCATTGTCATCTTCGAAGAAATCATCTAACTTCAGGTTAGTGTTTTCAGGTAACTTTTCGGCATTATTTGCCTCAATATTCTTCGAGCGATGATATTCTTCAACTGTTTTCTTTGATGATCTACATGTACGTGACCAGTGACCAGATCGTCCACATCTATAACAAACTTCCTCATAATGCCTTTTATTTTCTGAAGCTGAATCATTGTTCTTTATAGGCTCAATTTTCTTTTGTTGCTTTTTAAAGTTGGTGGTTTTGTTACCTTTAAAACCACCATAACCACCTCTGCTAGAGTTATATCCACGTCCACGACCATGTCCTCTACCTCGACCTCGACCCCTACCTCTTCCAGAGTGGGCAAAATTAGCATTAACTTCAGGTAATGCAGTTGAACCAGTTGGTCTTGAGTAATGGTTTTTTATAAGAAATTCATTATTTTGTTCAGCAATTAGTAAGCATTCTATGAGTTCAGAATATTTTGTAAAATGACGCTCTCGATATTGCTGCTGCAGGAGTATATTCGAGGCATGAAATGTTAAGAAAGTCTTTTCAAGCATTTGTGCGTCATCCACCTTTTCTCCACATAATTTCAGTTTAGAAGTGATTCTAAACATTGCAGAATTATATTCTCTTACAGACTTAAAGTCCTGAAACCTCAGTTTCAACCACTCTTGCCTAGTGTTTGGAAGTATGACCGTCTTCTGGTGGTCATAACGCTCCTTCAAGGAGTTCCATAAGTGGAGAGGGTCTTTTTCAGTTAAATATTCTGTTTTTAGATCGTCATGGATATGACGTCTTAAAAATATTAGAGCCTTTGCTTTGTCCTGCTGGGACATAGTATTGCCATTTTTAATGGCATTTTCTAAGCATTGAGATTGCAAATGAATCTCAGCATCTAGTATCCATGATAAGTAGTTGTCTCCAGATATATCCAAAGCTTTAAATTCAAGCTTGGCGATGTTTGTCATTTTGTGAACTGTTCATAAAATAAATTGCATAAGGTGAATATATTCGCCACAACAGCATTCACTATTTGTTTGTTTCCAGCTAAAAAAGAAGAAAAAAAAAATGGAAAGTCTTCAATAATGGTATCAAACAACTATACCAAAAAAAATAAATTGTATCAACAAAACCAAACATTTGGATTTTGCAACTTTCATGTATTTTTCAAATAAGAAAGGAAAGTCAGCCTTTGCGTATATTCCATTCCAAACTTTTGAATTTTATTTGGCAATAGATCCGCAAAGGGAATAATAATAATAATAATATTGAATTTAGAAGCCAAAGAATAAAAATAAGAGTGATACAAGAAAAGACATGAAAAATATAGAAGCGAACCCCAAAATAGCATGTGCTGACTTGATAGCTTTATCAAAAAAAATATGATACTGACAATTACCTTTTTGGAGAGAGGAAAAGTAACGAGTTTATAAAGAAATGCAAGAACAATTCCTTTACCTGCTGTTGTAAAGGAAATAAGAAATAGAATGTATGTGGATATATTCTAAAAGACTCGTCTGCACTAGTATATATAATAGGATTTTGAATATAAATAGCCTTAGAATTGGAATGGTCAGAAGAGAAACGGTCAGAGTAATTAATATTTAATTACTTGCTGAGAAGTTGGAAAGTTTGAAGGTGAATAGGTTGAGGTCAATAATTAATTCGCATTCCTTCATGCTGATAACGTGTTACAGAATAAAGAGAATGGAGGCAAGTAGGGAGAGAACAATTCTATTGAATGAGAGAGATATATCTTTACAATACAATCAAGCTCCATATTTATAGACTACTTATGCAGTGCAGATTACAATACTGCCCTTTCATATTTAGCATATTCATCCCTATTATTAATGTATATTACAACATGTATAACCACATTCAGTCTTCAGAATTTTTTTTGGCTCTTTATTTTTTCTATAGATTATAGTTTCTCATACAGCAAAATCGATGATTCAACATGTATATTGTTGATACAAAGGCATACAATAGATTGTTACACCGCTTAATTTGGGTGTGTATTCATATTCTACCTATTACTAAAATGTTTTGTTCTACCACAGTCTTCCAACTTATGTTTATGCATCGTGCTAAATTTATTCACTCCTAACTAGACACATTTTATATTTTTCCAGGTTGGTCTTACCATTTTGACCAAGCTTTTCATAGATGAACGGCTTGAAGCTAACAGGTATCGTTCCATTGAAATTTACCCATCTGAGATGCACTGATTATTATTAGATTTTTGCTATTTTTTGGTTTGCCTTCAGTAACAAAAAGTAAAAAACTACTCTTTGACAATGTACAGCTGGGCTAGCTTTACACTATTTACTATCATGCCCTAACATTTTGACAATGCTAATGTACAAGCTATAAGAGAGTCGAAAATTGCTCTCTTCAAACTTATCTCTATCAGCAATAATCAACACTTCCAATTGTTTATATTTGAGTAATTATATTTAGGTAGCTTATATCACATAGTGTAACGACCCGATTTTTTTCGACTTTCGAAAGTCGACATTAATACGTCCACTGTATCAAATGTCGCACAGTCGAATGCCAGAAAACCGAACCGTTAGGGTTAGAGAAGAAGAAGATAGAAGAAAAACAGAAACAATAACAGAATCTCATGTTTCGCAGCAGAACAACATATACTAGATAAATGAATATCTTCCAAAACAAAGAACTATATCAGTTATTACATTACATCACATTACATTACATTATCAGTTTACAACAACAAACAGCGGAAAAGAAGTACTATATACTAGTTGATACGCGACGCCATCCAGCTTGCCTCCAGATCTCCACAGCAACTTCTTGACTTCCAGAATGACCTGATAACCTGACTCTAGGCTGCCCGTGTGGAAAATTATGGGCAACCAGAGTTTAGAAAGGGAACAATAAACTCCAGGTCAGTCATGAGACCGGTGTAAGATCTTAAAATAGTTATTCTTTTACAAAAGAAAACAAAGGAATTTAAAAGAAATACGCTATGCTTTTTGAAAATGAAACTATCATAAGGCCTCCCGCCGCACACACCATGCAAACACAGAAGTGAAGGAGATTTCTCCTTATGATAGTCAAACATGCTTGATACGACACAGTGTGGAAAAATATTTCGAAAGTATAATATTAATCTTAGCCAACATACGACCATTATCGTATGCCTACTATAGCTACCATCTAAACAGTGGGGCGCCACCATAAGTAAATAGCAGGTTCTACAACTAAAACCATACAAGGCGCGTATTGTTTCTTTGGATTTCCAACAAACGGTCAGGCTAAGGAACTTCCTACTGCCACATAGGTACGCCTCTGGCGGGACGTCCCGAGAACCTAACCGGATCTCTGCCAACACAAGGCCAGGTTACCTCTGCAAAAATAGGTAACTACTGACACGAGTATGTCATCCCCCGGTTGTAAACGACCTTTATCCGAGGATCCTCAATACCAACAACCACAAAGTAATAAATTTGCAACAACAACATAGGTTAAGTATCGGGGCTCCATACCATGATACCACCTCTATCCAGAAGGAAATGAACATACCCTAAGGGGCGCTACCCCCTATAACCTCGCTGCATTCTTCCTGTTTCGACCATTCCGAGGTGTGAGGTCCCACGAAGTCTCGTCCACAAAGCTATGCTTTTCACAAAAGCCATGCTTCAATCAACAAATGATCAATAGCACTTCGTATGCCACATTACCAATTTGGGAATGTATCACTAGTAATCATCAACTACATAACCTCTGAGCTCGTACGTCTCAGAGAAGGGTGTTAAGATAAGAGAATAAATTCTCCGCCACCAACAAAAATGTATTTGACAGAAACCAGCTTTACATCTCAAAGTGTAACGTCACACACATGCATACAAGTCCATTCCGGGATCGAACGGAACCGAAGGCACGCAATCCGGATATTCACTAATCACGTCCGGAATCCCCATCACAAAGGGTGATAAAATCTCTATACCGGAGCAACCCAATGAAGAGACATTCGACAGGTAATCCTTTCGCTTTCGAAAATACCCGGTCTTCAACACCATCTTCAAATGCAATCCCATTTCGTCGTATCGTTATTCGGAATGGGTTTTATGACACAACGTCCTCTCCCGGCTAATCCGAATAACGAGCGCTTATTTTAAAAATAAGTGTTCATTCAGATTCAAACAAATGACAACAATTTCACTTTAATCTTTTAAACAAATGAACCATCACAATCACAAAGGTTCGATGTAGGCTTCGAATATCCAGTTGGAATTCGACTTCCGGTGGCATCGAAATTCAAATGTCGATTAAGGCCAATATTGACAGTCGGTTATTTAACTATCAATCATCATTCACAACAGTCGCTGGATTTCAAATAATTTCCCCCCCCCCAATTATTATTATTATCAATATATCTTCGCAAGATAAAATTTCACACTTCAATCCTTTGAAAATCAATTTCAAATCAATTTCCACATTTCAATCCTTTCTTGAAAACAAATTCAACACATTCTTCTCACGCGGAATACATTTCCAAACATTTATTCATTTCCACTGAAAATCGGCCGATTTCAAATATTTTAAAATAATATAAAAATACTTATTCAAAATATACTTAGAAACATTTAAAATAAACTATTTTAAAATATTTTCTTAAATATTAGTTATGAAAAATATTATACTAATATTTCATGTAAAAATTTAGGTCCAAAACTAATTTTAAAATAAAAATTTATAGATAGAGTATAAATATTTAAATAACTATGTTCTAAATCAAATATCCATTTAATCTTTAAAATTATCCCTTATATAATTAATTTAATAAATTTTTACTTTAAAGATTTGAAAACAATTTTCAAAACTAATTTCCCCAACAGAATTATTTTAAATCAAATCTAAAACTTTTAAATTTTATTCAAAAGCTATTTTAAAAATATACTCGGCTTTCCCTGGAAGAATTCTTTTCCATTACAAAATGGTCCATTCAAATAAATTAATAAATCTTCTCGATTAATTTTAGTTTACATTTCAAATCTGTAAATTCCTTTTCACACTTTAAAAATAAACCAATATTTATTTTTCAAACAATTTCCCTTTTCTTTAAAAATTCCCGTTGTGAATTTACATTTCCAAAAATCAATTGATATATGAATTTTAAATTGATTTTCAAATATCACCTTCAAACCAAATCAAATCCCAAATTTATTTCCAATTTATTTCAACACAAAATCAAATTCCAATTTGATTTCCCAAATTAATTTTCAAATATCAAATCAATTTCAAATTGATATTCCAAGTTATTTCCAAAACACCAAAACAAATTTCCAAATCGATTCCTAAAATTTATTCTAACTCCAAATTTATTTCCGAATCGATTTCTAAAGTTAATTTCAACTCCAAATTAAATTCCAAATTTAATTTCTAAATTATTTCCTTTTGAAATAAATTTCTTTTATCTCTTCCAAATATTTAAAATACGTATCTTAAATAAATCCTTCAACTATTAATCAACATTACTCGAAATTCCTTTATTAAATATTTTCCCATATTTTTGAAATTTATTCAATAAGTTTTCAAAGATAAAGCTTTATCTATTTAAATTTCCTTCTTTTAAAATTCACCCGATTCCTTTGAGTGAATTTATTATAAATTTTCTACCCAAATTCCAAAATCAAATTTTTATTTATTTCTGGTATCCTACGATACCAAAAATATATTTGGCTAGATTATAGCCTTCAACGTTTCAATCACAAATAGTCACACGAATTAAAAATAATCAACACACAACATACGAAACAAATTAAATATTTGAGGAATCTAGTTGGATCCCTCCAACCTATTTCCCTGCATCCACAGACGTTAGCACAATAATTAAATACCAATTCCACTTCAAGGTGGAATATCGCGGTATATGGGATTAATATTATAGCATCCACTATTATGCGGCGCAATAGGGTCTCATCTGCTCTAATAGGCAGGTATATATCCAAATACCAATCAATATATCATATATCATCTCAACAATCATCAATCATCATATAATAAATTATTTCTCACTTATATAAAAATATCAGTGAGTCGGAAAGAGTGAGTTGTACTCACATTGTGTCCAATAGCAGTTGCAGTGTTTTATTCCGAATAAAATTAAACGAGCGTTTAATTTTACCTAAAATTCACACTAGCTCCAATCAAGTCCAATCTAGCTCCATCACGTAATATTCGACAATACGAATCCAACGCAAGTCGTTTCGTCAAAAACGAACCTCGTATGAAAGAGTTATAGCTTTTTAAAGATTGAACGAATTAATAATAAATCAATTTACAATTTATATTTTATATTTTTTTTAACCTAGTTTCCATCTGGCCGCTCGTTCTTTGAATGCAGATCTCAACCGAACGTCACGTTCTTCTTCCCAGGCTAATACACGCATGCAACCCATTTATCATGTTCGAATGGCCGATATTTGAAATTGATATTTTCTTATTTTCACGCGCGCAACCCATTTATCACGCGCGCAACTTAGGTTTCATAGGCCGCCACCTCCAATTTAATGGCAGAAATTTTCTTATTTTCTTCCTTCGATTTCTCTAAATCAATCCACCTATATGAAAAACATCCAACTGCAAAGTTGTAGAACACCACGAGATCCTCGAATCCAACGGTTATGATTGGATTTCATGTGGTATCAGAGCATTTGGTTAAGCGACAACCTTGTCTCTATTGGGTGTTACTCATTAGAGATAGAGTCAGCAGTACTCTAGAATGAGTTTGAGTGTATTAGTAGATAGGAATGCGTATTTGTTAGTGAATATAAAATTGTTTTATATTGTGATGATTGGTGTGCTGAGTGGTATACGAATTCTGGTCGATATAGTCCGTACAACTCTATCGATAGGGATCTCTAAACACTCATACAGAATAATTCGACACGGTATTATTTTAAAAGTAGGGTAAATGAAATAATTTTACCCAAAAAAACTATTTTGTATATAAAAAGAATAATTTTCCACAAATTATTATGGTACATGGTTGATTGTTTGTTAGGAAGTGATAATATTTAATTATCATCATTGAAATTGAATAAGAAATTGAAATCATAACTTAAAGCTGAGAAATAAAATTTATATAAAAATGGGAATTGTAAATGTAAATGTAATTTATAATTTGAAATAGATTCCAGAGAAATATTTGAAAGTGGATTGAAAAGATTTGAAATTGGAATTTTGGAAATTAAATTCCATTGAGTTTGAAAATAAATTTTCAAAGGTTTTGGAAAAGTGTTTTGGAGGGATAAAAGCTCTAAACTCTTTTCGTTCGCTGGAAAATAATTCTGATGATGATCGCAACATCATCAGTGTTCATTTTCGGGTTTCCAAAAGAGGAATTGCGGCCAAATTGTTTTAAATGAAAGTTGTTTGCAAAACCGGTTTGGATTTTTGGAATTCAAAGAATTATTCGAATTGATTTCAAAAATACTTTTTGAAAGTTTGAAAAGTCTCTGGAATGTTATATAAAATTTTTATGTAATATCATTAAGTCGATAACTTGTAAAGTTGAAGTTGTTAAAATAAAAATCTAACTTAAAGAGAAGTTAGAGAAAAGTTAAATATGAAACAAAATAAGTTGGAAGGAAAAATTAATTCAAGTGGAATTAAAAACGAAAATTGAATAAAAGAATTGAAATTGAAAATTTAAGTCAAACAAAATGATGATATGGATTCAAAATGAAATTGAAATTAAAAATTTGAGCTAATTTGAAAAAAGGTGAATTTGAGAAGTCTTGTAGACTAAATGATTGAAATAAAATTTATTAAGATGGAAAATAAGTTGTGAATGAATGAATAAATTTACAATTACAATTAAATGAAAGCAAAATTGAATGTTGAAATTCATTTCGAATTTGTAAGAAAATAGAATAGAATTTGAATTGAAATTGATTTGTTATAAGCAAAGCGAAGTATTGAAATAAAATTAGTAAGTGAAACTAATTGAAGAAAAGACCTAATAGACATGGTTTGAAATGAATTCAATAATTATAAATAAAGGGTAAATTGAATTCATATGGAATTTGAAATCCAGTTTAAATATAAGTGGTTATAAACCAAAATAGTGAATTGAATTGTGTTTGGGGATTAACAAAATAATAAAACTGGAATTGAAAACTGAATATTGAAAACCAATTTGAATTGTGTGAAATAAAATGAATTGGAACTTGTAATTAATTAGTAAAAGAAACTAATTTAAAATAGGAAGATGAATCAGTTGTGAATGAAAGATAATTGATAAATTCAATATTCGGAAGGAAAAAAATAGAATCCAAATAGAATTGAAGTGTAAATTGAATTCAAATGAAATTGAAATTGTAAGATTGAATGAAAATAGATATATAACTTCAATAATAAAGTAAAAAATAGTATAAGAAGTATATATTGAAATTTTTGTAAAGGAATGTGCAAAATGGTATTTGAATGTTGCAACTGGATATGATGGTTAGCAGGATATACAGGTGTGTTAAAGGAAAAGGGAATTGGGATTTTGATTTTGAAGATAAAAAATTGAATTGCTCGACAAAAAGGTATGTATTTGAATTTCAGTATGAAATTTGATGATTTCTTGTCTAGCCGCTTGGCCTTTTGTTTTCTTTTAGAATCTGAGGGCCTGTGGTGCCATTTTGTAGTCATACCGCGCTAGCCGCGCAAAGGAGACGCTGGCGAAATTTTTTGAAAATTTAAGGCGTTAGAAAAATTTTGAGAAAATTTTGACAGTTTAAAACTTGAATTTAAATTTAAATTTGAACGGTTAAGAAAATAATATTGTTTGGAGTTTATGGTTGAGGTTGGAAAGTTAGTTGAATCAATAATGGGTTGTTAATAAAAGATTGGTTTTGACAAGTTGTTAAAACTGTTTATTTTGGGTACTTAGTAAACGAGTTAAGGTCCATTCTTCTTAACTAGTAATTTCGGGACGAAATTCTTTTAAGGGGGGAAGGATGTAACGACCCAGAATTTCGGTCATTTGAAATTCGTATTTTAATTGATTTTAAATATGCACAAGTAAATTTAAGAAGCTGAATAGATTATATTTCGAATATAAGGATTTAATTGGATAATTAAATTGATAATTTATTATTTGAAATTGCAGAAATAATTAGAATTTGCATTTAAAATGAATAATTTTTTTTTATGAAGTTAAATTAAATCACATTTGAATTGGAATGATGTTAGAGAACTTTTAAAATTGAATTAAAAGTCAAACTGTAGAAATTGAATATTTTAATATTTAATTAACGAGTAAAAATAGCCATTTTTCAAACAGTCTCGGATTTCGAAGAAACTAGCTTCATCGAATCCGAAATGTTATATTATTGTAAGGTTTCAAATTTCGTGTCAATCGGATTTACGGTTTGTCTGGGGCAAGCTAAAACGCGTAGAAATCGGTTTAAGTGAATTTTAAATTTAAATTAGTCGATTTGAAAACCTATCTTCCAAATACTTTCGAATTGGCTCCCGATATATATTCCATTGCGTTCGGAATAGGGGTAAAACATTACAAATGCCAGGCGACATGCTTCGTTTGGAGTTCGGAAAAATTCCGGATGAATAGTGCCGCGTAATTTTCTATAAAAGGACCTTTATTATTTTCATTTGCACTGAAAACCCTAGAAGAAATAGGTCAGGACGGCACCCTAAATTTTAATGGCTGAAAATTGCCAACTTTCTTCTATTAATCTCTTCCAATCCACATATCGATTCGAAAAACATTCAACTACAAAATCGAAGAGCGTAATGAGAGCTTTGATTCCATAAGGTGATAATTGAAAACGAAGCTACGAATCAACTGCAGTTTTCATCGAAGTGCGTGCGTTTCGTGCACGATTTCCCAGACTAGATGATGACCGAGCTTGATGATGTTGAGGCCGTGGGTAGCTCGCGTGATGGGCTACGCAATGGAGGTTCCTGATAGACGAATCGTTCGTCGTGGTTGGTGCGATAATTCGTGGTAGGTCGCGACTAGGTGGCGGCAAGATGGGTTTTAGCGTGCGTGATGTTTAACGAAGAGGGAAGAAGATCTTGCATGGCCGGATTCAATTTTTTTTTAAGATGTGCGGCCCAGATCGACTAAAGGTTAAAAAAATGTAAATATTTACATATTAAATTTGTTCAACCTTTAAAAATTGATATCTTGTTCATACGAGGTCCTTTTTCGACGAAACGACTTGCGTTGGGTTTGTATTCACGAACACTATGAGATGGAGCTAGATTGGACTTGATTGGAGCTAATGTGAATTTTAGGAAAAATTTAAACAGTCGTTTAATTTTACTCAGAATAAAACACTGAAATCGCGAGTACAAGCAAGGTGAGTACAACTCACTCTTTCTGACTCACTGATATTTTTATATAAGTGAGAAAATATCTATTATATGATGATTGATGATTGTTTGGATGATATATGATATATTGATTGGTATTTGGATATATACCTGCCTATTGGAGCAGATGAGACCCCATTGCGCCGCATAATAGCGGATAATATTTTATAAATCCCATATACCGCGATATTCCACCTCGAAGTGGAATGGGTATGCAATTTGATGATCTTCTTGTCTAGCCGCTTGGCCTTTTCTTTTCTTTTTGAAATCTGGGGGCCGTGGTGCCATTTTTGTAGTCGTACCGAGCTAACCGCGCAAAGGAGACGCTGGCGAAATTTTTCAAAAATTTAGGGAGTTAGAAAAATTTTGAGAAAATTTTAAAAGTTAAAATTTGAATTTAAGTTTAAATTTGAATTGCTAAGAAAACAATGTTGTTTGGAATCTATGGAAGATTTTAGAAAGATAATTGAGGTGATAATGAATCTTTAGTAAAAAGATTTAGTTTGACAAATTGTTGAAAACCATTTTTTTTTGGGTACTTAGATAACAGGTTAAGGTCCATTCTTATTAACTAGTAATTTCGGGACGAAATTCTTTTAAGGGGGAAGGCTGTGACGATTCGAACAAAATTTAACATTTGAAATTGAAATATTTAATTAATTTTAAATGTTTGAATGATAGTTTAACTTGAATTTCAAATATCCGGATGAATTTGGGAATTTAATTATTGAATTTAATTATAGAAATTTGGGTAAAATTGTAAATCTTCAATTTTGAGCCTGTTAAAAATAATTTGATGGCTTAGAAAATTTATATTGATAATACTAAAGATGATAGAAGCTGAATTGATTTTATTTCGAATATATTTTTGGTATCGTAGCATACCAGAAATATGAAATTAGATTATTTTTTTTTTGGAAATTAAAGTAGAAAAAGCCTAGATCGTTACACATAGAAAAGATGAAACTATGGCATAACCTACTACTGAGATGAATAAGAATTAGATTTAGTTCTTTGGAAGGACGCATGCTCTAACACACATAGATAATGAATATTTAGCCTAAAAAAATATGGACCATTATTATTCCTTCCTTTCTTCCCAAATATAAGTATATTTTATTTATGTCCATGCTTTATCTTTTTCCCATAACTACCATTACTTCAACAATCCGAATTTCTAAAGTTTTCGAAAAGATAATTAGCTATTGATTTCATTATAATAAATTAACGATATGTTGGGAGTTCATTTGTTCAATTTTGGTTTTCTGTGCTAAATTTTGGTTTTCTGTATTCAACTTCCCTTATCTGTATTCAAACCTCCTGACATGTTTCAATTTTGTATATGTGAAGAACAACATACTACACTAGCGTTGTTTGCTTGCTTGCACAGAGGAATATTAAAGGCCATCCGAAAAGTGAAGGTTAACTAAGGTTATATTTATATTATATTTGAGAAATTTGCATAACCATTATATGCTTACAAGATGATTGATTTAGGTAGCTTTAGTTTCTAAGGTTAGAGATGTTCTATCAGCAATTATTTATCACATTGTTTGTATGGCTTGGTGCAAATATGACAATGTAACCGTGAGTGTATCCTTATGCCTTGGTTGGATATAAATAGTCTAATTACAATATGTTATCAAAAAAGTATTGAATAGTTTCAAAATTTATAGCTTTCTTTTCCAAAGGATGATGATATCAATTTATGCTTCATGTTGATTGATATACCTATTACGCAAATACAATCATTGGCTACTTCAAAAACAAGCTTTTGAGTAAACATTTTAATTAGTACTATATATCTTATTCATTCTTTTATGTTTATCTGTTTTTTTGGTTTTCCTCATAATTCTTTCATATGTAAGTAATATATGCCCAATTAATATACAAAGCTTAAATGATGAAGGTTTATAAATAGGATGGATTATGGAAACGAAGGTCCCAAAATCTAATGCACAAATAAGATGGAAATCTTAAATGAATCAGGTAAACAAAAAGGTATTTATCAAAATATTTTCAACTATATATTTATATTGTATGCCTACCTTAGGCCATGTCATATCGATTAGCATGTCTTTTCCTAACAATTTGCTTACGTTTTCATGACAAAAAGGTGTCGGTCATTTTAATCGATTCATTATCTATATTTAAAACTTAGTTTGAGTTCATTTTCATAGAAGGAGTCCGTGATACAATGATTCATTGAAAATTCCAAATTCAATGAAATTACATCACTGCGGATACACACACGAAGTCAACCGTTCTTATAGGTATTATTAAACATGTCTTTTTTATCCAAGGCACACCAAAATTGATGTTATGACGACAAAGTATATTTCAGTTGTACAAATTACTTACTGTAAGTAACAACTCTTTAAATTTAACATATTTTGGTCTGTTAGCAATAGAATATTCAACATTTATACAAAGCAAGGGATGGCCTGGACTGTTATGGATGGTATGCATACATTTCCTATTAGTTCTTATAACTATAATTCATGGTTGTAGCTATTCTTTACACTTTGGTGGTGACGTGACATTGAGATTTTATTATCCAATTTATTTACTATTTCCGCACAAATTTCTAATTTAATAATTACATAACAGATATATTAGCATTTGTGCAACCAATAGTTATTATGGCTTTTAGGCTAATATATGATTTCCTTCTCATAATATGCAGTACAATTACCTATGATTCCTTCACAGTCATCCCAGTACAATTTTCTTCATCATTTCAGATATGCCACTATTGAAGAAGTTTTGCTGCATAAACGAGACTAGCCATCTTTGCATGTTTATGGATCCTCTAACCTTGATAGGTATACAGCTTACATCCTCTGTCGTTTATTGTCTTGACCCATCATTACATCATATTCTAGATGCCTATGCATTCAATCTACAATCTCATGTACTTTTTTAAAATATAATATCATGTTTCACAAAATACTGGGTAATGAAACATGAAATGATATGTCTTGCATTTGTAGTTTTAAAGGATCCTAACTTTGATTCTGCTGCATGAAAAAGAAGCGGATGTGAGGACGTAAGGATGGAAATTTTAGATCTTACTCATTGAAAGGACGAAATAAAAGAATTAGAGGCAACTTTGTAGTGACAGAAATTCTAAGTATCTAGACAACAAACTGACAGTTCTAACTATAATATGTCTCCATGCATGTTTGGCCATAGCGATATTCCTATTAGTGACCTGAAACTTACAAAGTTTATAGTACCATTTTTAACAAATTTTCTGACTATCCATTATATGAATAAGATGAGGACAAGGAGCTGAATAAAGTATTTGGATTTGTAGTCAGCAAAAAAGTGAAAAATATTGCAAACTATCCAACGTCATCAACAGATTACATGCATTGTTAAAGAAGATCAGCTTCAAATTTAGCTTCCATTTTTAACCGTCTTTATTCATCTATTTTTTTCCCACTTTTCATTTGGTAAAATGCCACGTGTAAATTCAAGAAATTTGATTATTATGCGAACAAAAATTTTAGTCTACTATCATGTATATATCAAGTTTGCACATTTTTTTTGGTACTTAACTCTTCAACAATTGTCCTCTGAATAGTATAATCTCTCCAGATTTTTTTCTTTTTCATGAAATGAATTTTAGCTTAAGTTCAAGCAGAAATAAACTTACCATAATTTTATACCTATGTTATTCATATGAATGTATGTAGTATGGTCAAAATACACACTCTTCACTAATTATATACATATCAAAAAGTTATGTTGGTTGGAGCTGCTTTTATACATAAAGAATGATGTAATGGTCTTTCATGGCTCTTTAAAGGAACCATATTATACAAAGATTCCATCCTTAATCACGTTATCATTACACTAAAACGATAATGCAATGTTAAATAATTGTTTAACCACAGTTCGTGTGCGAAGCACGGGTTCTCACTAGTTAAATTATGTAGCTCTATCTAGGAGTCATCAACCTTCACAGTTAAGGCCGGTTTGACCACGGGTTATGTTGCGAAGGGCTCTGCTTTATGGTCAAGATAGTCAATGGCCATTGGGTCAGCCTCTTCCTATCTAAAATTATATATGGCCATTGTGAAGGTTCTGCTTCAAGCTCGTGGTACTAAATGGTCAACGGGTATGTATCTTCCCTATTTAAAGAGTATTAAGTGGCCCGAGTTTCGTTTTTGGAGTGTATAACGATGTTCATATACATATATATAATATGAATGCATATAGTGATACCTTAGAGTAGGTTGGACATATTGTGCATGCATACGGAATTAAATGAGTAATCCATGAATAATAGACATAACACTTAATAGGAAATCAATCGGTATAAACTAGTATTATGGACTTAGTCTGTAATTTATAAATTAGCGGAATGTTGTTTTAACCTCCTCCAAAGGAAAAGGAAGATCATTTCAAAAAGGAGATTTAGTCCTATGAAAAGTCAACGCTAATACAAAAAATCATCGGATGGACTGCTCGAACCAAATTAGGAAGGTCTTCTTATTATTCATGAAGTAATTCCACAAGAGACATATTGGTTACGCCGACCTGATGGTAATAAATAGCAAGAACTTGGAACATTGAACATTTAATGGCTTATTTCATACAATGGATGAATAATGAAAATTGAGACAAGCATATCTATGAAAATGGATAATTAAATGAAAGAAATGAACTAAAAGGAAAAGCCTAAATCACTACATAAGATGGTAGTAAGGGGAAAAAGAAAATTCTTTGATCTCGCCATAAGGCCTAGTTAAAGCACCTCCTAGAGGGAGGTTCGAGTAAGCCTTTGATCCCACCTAGAATGGCTTGGCCAAAGCACTGCAAGCCTTCAGTCCCATCTACCTGGCCTCATCGGAGTACCAATTAGAAGAAAGATGGAGTAAGCCTTTGGTTCTGCCTAAGATGGTTTGGCCAAAGCGTCAAACCAGCATTCAGTTCTGCTTATAAGGCCTGATTAGAGCACCTCCTAGAGGGAGGACGGGTAAGATTTGGTTCTGCTTAAGATGGCTAACCAAACGCATCGATCAGCCTAAATCATTACCTATAAGGTAATAAGAGGTTCAAGCCTAAATCACTACACAAAGAATAGTAAGGGGTGAAGAGAATTAAATCCTAAATCATCATATAAAGAGTGATAAGGGGTGAAAATAATTGAAGCCTAAATCATCACTGAAAGAGTGATAAGGGGCTAAAGAGGTCAAACCTAAATCACCACCTAAAGAGTGGTAAGGGGTAAAAGGAATCAATCAAGCAAGTTCAAATCTACCCTAAAGATTGGTCAAAACAATCTTCTAGAGGAAGAACTGTAAAACACATTCCGCATCAAGGAAAAGTTAAAGTAAACTTCAAAGGAAGGATCAAATTCTTTCTGAAATTTTAACGCCAATATGAGCGTCTGAAAAGTTCCAGAATTTAACCTAAGAAATTTAAGGTCAAATTATCTTCTACTTTTTTGTTCCTATGACGGAACTTAAATTTTCTACTAAATAATGGGAATCTTTATTATTACTTAAAATTCTAGTCTCCTGCTAGTTGAGATCAGATGGGTTTCTGGTCTTCTATTTAAAAAATTATGATACTACTACCAAATGGGTTTCTGGTCTTCTATTTAGAAAGATACCATTACCAAATGGGTTTCTAGTCTTCTATCCAAATTAAATTATGGTATTTTACTAGATGAGTTCCTAGTCTTCTATTTAGAAAATTATGATAGTATTACCAGATGGATTTTTGGTCTTCTGTTCAAATGAAAATAAGGTATTATTATCAAATGGGTTTCTGGTCTTCTATTCATAAAATTATGATACCATTGCCTGGTGGATTTCTGGTATTCTATCAAATGAAATTATGGTATTATTGTTTATATTGATTTCTGGTCTTCCATTCAAGATAAAACTATAATATTATTGCTATAAGATTTCTGGTCTGGGATTCAGATGAAATTATTATTACCAGTTGGTTTTCTTATCTTCTACTTAAACCATATTATTGTAAGATGGCTTTTTATTTTTTTAATTCAAGACATGTATTCCTAGAAGATTCTAGGGCTTTGATTTAGATAAAATTATAATTACTACTAGATGGATTTTTCGTATTCTTGACTAATAAATTCATGAACTTCTTGCGATATGGATTCCTGGCTTTCTTATTAAAAGGATTTATGGATTTATAGATTGAATTTCTATACCTCCTATCAAATGAGTATATAGAATTCCTTCCAAACGAATCTCTAGTTTTATTATCAAGAGAACATATGATCTTCCTATCGTGCAAGTTTCTAGTATTTTCAATTAAACTCAGCTTTGCATTGAAATATAAAAGCTTCTTTATTTGAAGAAGAGGAAAAGCTAACACATATCCTTACCGGGTTTGAGTGGGATTGTTTAAAATTCGATTTAAAGTAATAATTAAAATCATCATCGTTACTTTATATTTTTCAAAAGAATAGGATTAAAGAGAAAATCTCGCATAAAGTTGGAAGGGTGGAAAAATTCTTGGTTTTACACTAAAATGTAAAAAGCTTCTTTTATACAAGGAGGAAGGTAAATGTTATCCACATATTTTATAAGCGAATGAACATTAAGATACGAATGCATATATCGAATATCTACAGAAGGCATGTCATACCTATAAGTGCATGTCAAATTAATAGATCCATGATTATATATTGAGCTTCCAAGTTAATAATTTAACAAGCATCTAAAAATAAGATATCGACCCACAAAGGATGTCGAATCTGAAGGCAGAAAGGGATGTCGAACTTCTACAATAAAATATGTCGGGCGCTAAGAAAAGATGGTGAGATTCCAAGAATGTCAAATTTTAAGCGATTTACAGACGTAAGGATTATCAAACTTTAACAAAGAAGAGACGTCGCATCACTAAGAGATGTCGAACACATATTTAGACAGAAGGTATATCCGGACTCTATGGATATCGAGCCTTTACAACTAATTAATGTTGTAAAGCACCCACAAGCGGGAAGAGTTTTCATGCATTTACAAGTGGCGGGGGATGCTAGGCTTCAAAGAATATAAGGGATGTCAATTATCTACAGTTATAGAGGATACCAAAAGTCAACAATGTGATTTAGAATGTCATATACCATTAATATATATGCAGTGCTGAAAACTGACAATCAAGGAAGGATGTCAGATATCAATAATATAGAGGGATGTCAAATATTGGCAATACAAAGAAGGATGCCATATTCACCAGTGTAACAAATAATGTCATAAATCATCAATATGGCAATGATGTCGTAAATCATCAATGGGGCAGAATGTCGTGTTCTAAAAATATATAGAAGGTGTCACATATTACCAATGCAATGAATGATGCCGAAAATAAGGATGCCGAAAGACACATGGCGGCTAGGCCGCCTCCATCTACCCCTATAAATACGGACCTAATGGCCACTTGGAAGGGGAGAATCATTTCTTTCTCTCCTTCTAAAAACAAAAGAATTATAACTCTAAATTGAATTGGGATAAAATCAAGAATTGCTTTGTAACTTTCAAAACTTATGAAAAAGGATTTGGACAAATGACTTTGCATAGCCAATTTACCTTGACTGTGCAAATTTGATCATTATTGAATATGGACATGCATATGACTAATTTTTGGATTCGAACTTTACTTTAAGCCCTTATCATGAACAAGGCTACTTAAGCCCTTGTTTAAATTAGTATTTAACTACTATAATGACTATTTTACATTTTCAACATATGAAGAATGGATAATGGCTAATGTGGATTGCTCATCTTGTTCGTCAATGGACAATTAATAGACATTACATATTCACACAGCTAGCCTATTTTATCCTTGGACATGTGACATGAACTTTTGAACATTTCCATGTTATAATTTTATGGGTATTATGGGACCATTTTAAAAAACATTATAGTGTACTATGTCTTACATGATTGATCCAAGCTTTGGTCTAATGATACCCCAGTGACCTACCAAAAATAAATATAACTATAGAAAACATGAAGGACGTTAGACCAATTTTTGGTTCAGCATGGCATCATGAGTATTAGTCCCATTTTTTGGTTAACGGGGTAATTTTCGTAAACTATCTGATTGCAGAACTATGTATAAAATATGCATCATTTGAAATAACAAGGAATATGCCTAAAATAAAAGAAATCTGTAAAGTACGGATGTTCCTCCATGGTTTGCACTGTTTATTTCAATAAGAAAAGATAATTCCTTGTAATTTCAAACGGATCAAAATTCTCACTTTAGGTAATTTATGAAAGTTATAACAGTAATCATTTTCAGGAAGGATAACTGTAATATATTAAAATGTAGAAATAAATGTTCTTTGTAGAATGTACATATTAGTGTACATTCTAAAATCCCTAAGCAGAGGAATTAATAAGTTAGAAATTGGAATACACACGCATAACCATGCCTACCAATTAAAATTAAAATTATGTATAGTGTAATATACGTCAATACTCATATTAGTTATGATTAGGACATCTAGTTATTAGTAATGTAGTAGATTATAGGACTAGGAGGTCTAGATGGAAAAGTGATAGTAATCTTAAAACTAGTAAGGCGGTAAATGTGAAGTTAATAAGAAGTTACAAGAATAAAATGAGGCATAAATCCATTTAATGGGACCGATTAAGGAATTTAATATGGCATTTGCGAGGAAATGAAATAGACATAATAGGCTGAATTAGAACAAATGAATAAATGCCATTAGTCATTATTATAGACAATTGACATTTATGGAGTGAAAAAGGGAAATAGACAATATACATAATAAGCATATAAGATAGGAATTAAATACTAGGAGGCATTATAATTTTCATTTTAAAAATTATATAGCCTTAATAATACATTTAAGATGAGCGTGAATTAGTGGGCCTAGCCCAATATTTAGGTTTAGGATAACTGGTTTGGTTTAGTATGGCTTGGGATGTGAGGTCAGTAGAGTTACAAAAGAAGTCTGCTCTTCATCTAGAGGCTACCAACTATTGTGTATACTTACTACTGATGTAGGACATCTCCAACTATAGGACCCGTGGGGAAGAAATATTTGTTTTCATATATATATATATATATATATATATATATATATATATATATATATATGGGAAGGGTTCACCTTGGATTTGAAGTATTATATGACTCAGCACCTTTAGGGATGTCAAGGGGTTTGCTTTCGGGTGGAAAGTATTAAATGGTCGTTGGGTCCGCCTCCTCCCTATCTAAGAATTCTTAATAACCTACGACGGCACTTAATTGGGATATGGGTTTGTTTCAATTCTAATAAGATGTATTATGTAACTAGAATGAGCATTTTCCTTAACTTTCATTAGGTTGCTCTAAATGGGATTTCAGCCGTGGGAGGTCGGTGGGCTATGTCAGTATTGTTGTTGTATCGGTTATGGGATATGCAAAACCTCATTACTTAGTTAGTTGTTTGCTTGTTGGAGGTGGGCTAGTTAACCCTTTGAAAAGTCTTTTAGATGTGTTAGTAATACATCAATTAAATTATAAAGTCGTATCTATGGGTCATCGGTCTATAAAGCTAGAACCAATTGACTAGCAATTACGTTACGGAAGGCCCGCTTTGGGGATGACGTATTAAATGGCCGATGGATCTGCCTTCTCCCTATTTAAGATGTATTAAGTGGTCGGGGTTTCCTTTTGGGTAGTACAACATCTGTATATACATATGTGTGCGTATAGGAATATATATATATATAGTTATACCTTAGAAAAGGTTATACATATTGTACGCATAGATGGAATTACATGAAATGCTCTTGAATAATGGACATAACACATAAGTAGAAATCAGTCGACCTAAATTAGTGTTATGGATAAAGTATGAAATTTTCAAGTCACTAGATTTAAAAGGACGGACTACTGGTGCAAGACGGGAACTATAGATGGTGAAATCTTCTCATTCATGCTCGACCCTCATAAGGTAATCAGATACTAAAGGAATAATATTGATTCCAAGGTAGTATCCTTAGTCATCATATATTCTCTATTATATTTTATTATTCTATTATGAGTTAATTTTTTGATATGCTTATTTTTATTACAGATTACCAAAACCAACAGTCCGTACCCTAATGTATTTGAGTTTTTCGATTAAGTCGAAATTCGGATCCATTAAGGTGCGGGTTGTTAGATTTGGTATCAGAGCTCATTTAGCTAATAATAAGAATTAGGATACACTGAGTGAACGTATTTGTTTTTTCACCTATAATTATATGTATGTATGTATGTATCATGCGAGACTCTATAAATTCCGACTATAGAAGTAGTTTTCAAATTTTAAAAAGATGGACGAGGTAACTTTGGGTTAAAACAACAAATAGAGTTAAATTTGTACACCTATTCTGGTTAACCCATGGGGTATAGGCCGTACCGCAAGGCATTGACTAAGAAAAGCATGAACACGACATATAGAAGGACCCAGAAAGTTGGATGGTACTTGACTCTTTTGTTAGGCCTAGGTTTCCTTATGATTATGGATTTTGATGGACTGCCGATTGAAGAGGTACATTTCTTTTGGGAAAATGAGAAGTAAGAACCCATATGTTGCAAGCACCTAGAAGCAAGATGCAAAAAAGGATTGTGAAAGTTCCTACAGAAAGTGTTAATTAATCACTATAAGAGGACAGCCAGATTTTTAGTATACACTTTTAATAAGAAGAAAGGGAAAAGAAGGAAGTCCTAGAGAAAGGACAATAAAAGTCATTTTTTAAATTCGACCCCATGTGAAACGAAGTTAACAAAAAGATTTTGAAAGTTTCTTGAAATGTTCGAATGGTTTTTCAAAGGATTTAATAGAAGGACCCTACCACTGAAAAGTCATTATTTTGGGGACAAAAGAAAATTTGGATGTTTTAAAATGCTATTTAGAGATTTCTGATGAATTTTAAAAATTGGTTGGGTTAAAAAAAATTAATTTAAAGGTTATTGATGAAGGGATTTTTTTTATTTTTGTAAACGGAATATAAAGCATAGGTATGGCTTGATGATTTTTCCTATTTTAAAATTCAAAGTTCCTTTTTTAAAATTCTTTCTAAGGGGTAGATAAATGGAAATGGTACTTGATTGAAATGGTGTAAAGAGAATAAAAGGGTAAGCAAACCTAATAATGTAGATAGGAGGAATATTCCTTTATAAGAAAACTATGGAGAAAAACAGTTGAAAAGGATTTATATATTTCTTCCCATATAAATGGAGAAAGACCCAATTACTAAAACAGTAGGCGAATGCGCTGCAATGAGTCAATGGGGAAAATAATAAAAGAGGAAAAGAGCTATGTAAGGATAAGCTACTTAAAGGCAATTTAGATATGAGAAATTTTAACAGTGGCATTATTAGGAAATTTGAATAGAAACAGCTTTAAAATTAATATTAAAATAGGATTAGTAATCTAGTTAGGTATGATGTACAAAATTAGAGGCTAAGCCTTGAAAAATGGGTAACTTCCATAAATATGTGTGATAATTGTGCATACCTTCTAGAAGTTCCTCTTATGTGCTATTGGAATGTTTGCTAAGGTTGAAAGTGGAAATAACATTAGTAGTAGTAAAATAACCTGATGGAAGTTTTCCTTGTCTACTTTAATTTTCACTTTTTAAAGTTATAGATTTTTTTTTGAAAAATAGTCCATTATGACAATTGGGTTTTTGGATGCAAACATAATAAATGTTTTGAGTTTAAAAATCCTACTTTTGCAGAGGTAAATCTTTGTTGTAAAAAGTCTTTGAAAAGGAAAGTTGATTGGAATGGTAAATTTTTCATAGCTCTTTTTAGAAACCAAGCTATTTTTGAAAAAGGTTTCTAAGTTTATATATTAAAAGATAAAAATTTTGGATTAAGTATTTAATGACTATGAATTTTATTTTTAAAAGAATAGCAAAAAACCAAACCGGTTTTTGATATGGAGTAGATAGGGATGACTGCCTAGGTAAGATGAGGTAAAGGTCAGGGCAATGAATAAAATAGCTACAAATCCTCATATTAGCAACAAGGAATCCCCGTTGAATATAAGAAATATTAGTACGAACCTAGTAATGTTTGATTAGACATGTATGAAAGCCATACGAAGAACCCTCAAAGGAATAGAGAATGATATCGAACTATAATTTTGCGAGTCCTAGGGTATGCTTATGCGAATAATCAAGGATAAAGAAGGTAAATAACAAAGTTCATGAATAATATCAAGTGATTTTGATTGAAAGAAGATAGTAGTATGATGGGGTAAGAGAATAGTGAAATGACGAACATGCATAGAGGATATTGGTTTACTTAAGATTAAAGAAGGCAGGATAGGTGCTAAGAAAGTTATTCCACCAAGGCATTTTCCAATGAGTTATTTTAAATGCATAGTTTATATTTCTTATCCAATGCAGTGTAGGAATGCATAATTTATTCCATAATCGGTTGTAATGATTGAACTAATGGATGGACATTATTTATTAGAAGCCAAGAAGGTAAGTTAAGACATGGATTATGGTTGAATAGCATACTAGAAATATCCATTTTAATTGAGTAAGGAGTGATAGGACCACAACATCATTAAAACCAGTTGATGTTGGGGGAAACTTCCAACCATTGTTTCCTTTGGGGTATTTGGGTTGTAGTCGCTAGTTATCTCCCTTCGAGTATTGGAAACGTGTACGATATGATAAGAGTTATGTTCCTATTTTCTCACTGTGTTGATTTTTTGGATGAGCTTTGATTGTTATATACATATCTAAATATAAATATATATATATAGGGAAACAGTGTAAATAAGGAAATCTCATAAGGACACTTAACCAGCAATGAAGGTTTAAAGCTGGAAGTTTATGAAATGAATTGGTAAATTAAGTTAGCAACTAGAAATAAAGGAGCTTGAATTCCAAAAACTTTAGTATTTTGGAAAAACTAAATTTTAGCAAGAGAAGGACAGGGAAGGTTTGTTGTAAAATCACAGGTCATTATCCCTATGCCTTAAATGCTAAAATTTATAAATAAGTTTGTGCACTATTGTTTTTTTGAATAAAAGGGAAGTTTCTCATGAATCTAGGATTGACTGCACAATGCTAAGGCCAATCATGTGCATCAACTCATTGATCGACTCTCGATTTTTTTAAGATGGTGGCTTGATTTGTTTTAAGAATGGAGCGTCAAATATTTTAAAAAGACTACCTTCAAATGTCTTTAAAATATTTTGTTCAAATGTTCTGAAGGGATTGCGTTCAAATGCTTTTGAAAAGTCGTGTTTAAATGCTTGTAAAAGATCATGTTTGAATGCTTTTTGAATACTTTAAGTTCAAACTATTTTGCAAGTTTGATTGGAGGGAGGAAAAAATTAAACAGAAAATGAAATTTTCCAATTTTCTAATGCCACATTCTTAGCGTAGGAAGGGTCGTTGTGTTAGTGACTATGAATTTTACTATTTGACAATGGTGATAGCATACAAAACATAGATAGTAACAAGAGAAAAGATTGTTTTAGCTTTGGAATTTATATTTCAATACTTATTGATAGTGAATGAAACTTATGTTTAGAGTAATTCTGTTATAACATTCAAAAATAAACCTTCTTATGCAAGTTGTACTTGGAAAAGTTGAAAAACATTTAAGGGCAAAAGAGAAGGTTCTAAGGTACAACAAAATTTGTAACCAAAAGAAGGGTGGAAATATAATATTTTCCATCAAAATTCTTTTTCCGACGTAGAAGTATTGAACTGGATTTTCAAATTTTTGGATGTTATAAATTGTGTGTTAATATTAAATGGTAGGAATTGGATGCAAAATTGATTAAACTATTCTCCTATTCATATGAATATGGAAATTATTGTGTGAAAGCAAGGATTTCTGATTTTTGAAAACTTGCATACGTTTAGAACTGCCATTATATATAGGTTATTTGCATCATATTTTCAAAATGTTCTTAAAAGAATGCATTATTGCAGGAGGCACTGATTTAGAATTATTCTACATACGTATCACATATATTGTGATACACCATGCAATCGTATACGTTTGGCTGCAAAATTGGTTGTATACTAATTAGTTGGATAGTTTAGAATGGTTGGGCACTATATTACCCTATTCAACCTTTGAGGATTTTTGAGGGTAAAATTCTCTTAAGAGGGGAGAATGTAACACCCCAAAAATTAACTGTAATTAAAAAATAATTAATAAGATTCAAAAAATAATTTTAGTAAACGTTGAAATTTGGCCACAAAACTTGTAATATTGTGTTCGTGGCAATTTTCTAAACAACTTTCATATTTGGAGTTTTAATCAGAGTTCAAACGAAGAAGTTATTAAAGTTTGAAGTTTTTAGAACGAAATTAATTAAAAAAGAAACAAAAGAAAATAAATAATAATAATAATTTTGTGGATCCCATCAGTCGATCACCTCCTTGGGTTGATCGACCACTAGCAGTCGACCGTCTATAGGGAAGAGGTCGACTGTCAACTACTGGCGACTAGGGTTGAACCTCGGCCAAATGGCCCAGAATTTTATTGTTTTATATCTAATGGATATGATTTATTCGAGGGCCTATGAATGTAGATCTAACCCTTCACTTTTTTTCTCATATTTTCTGATCAAAGCAGCAAAACTTTGCCATTTTTCCTTCTCCACTGTTTCGACCAATTATATTATATATATATATAGATATATATATATATATATATAATCGGAGAAGGGCAAAAAATGAAAGAAAAGAGGAAAAGGAGCGAACCGATACTGTAGAGAAAAGTAAATTTCATAATTATAAATCTATATTTCCCTTAACCCCAAACCTCTTCTCAGATCTATATTTATAATAGAATGCATATACTTATTATACATATTCTTTTGGATTAGAAATAGAAATGGAGTCAAATTATAGAGATGAATTTGAATTTGAAAGATTTGGAAAGCTAGAAAGGTGAGTGGGAAATTATATGATTTATACATTACCTTGAAATTTATATTGTTAAGTTTTATTTAATTATTATACCTATCAAAATCTATTGAGTTGTAGCTTGGAAAGAACATATTTAATTGGAATCTCGCCTATATATTCTGTAAATTAGGTAATTAGAATAGGAATGACATTTACACCATAGTTTGTAAATTTGGAAATTGATCCCTAAATTTGTTAAAGTAAAATAATAATATGATTACAAGATTTATTTCAGATATATGATAATTGGGTTGTAAATTATTGGTATAA
Organism: Allium cepa; assembly: GCA_030765085.1. NCBI lineage: Eukaryota > Viridiplantae > Streptophyta > Magnoliopsida > Asparagales > Amaryllidaceae > Allium > Allium cepa. The sequence continues at coordinate 380,447,083 of CM060929.1, read as the reverse complement.
TTGCCCTAATTTGACTTAGGATGTAGGTTTCTATGTTTTAATTTGTTGGAAGCGTTCTGGTTTGTTCTATCTATTTCTATGTAATTTTCACTAATTATATGATTTCACAACTATGTATAAAAGGTATGTCATTTGAATTAATAAGAAACTATACCCAAAATTAAAGAGATGTGTAAAGTACGGATGTCCTTCTCTATAGCTTTTACTGTCTATTTCAATAAAAGAAAAAAGATAATTCCTTGAAATTTCAAATGGAGCAAGTCTCACTTTGGGTAATTTATGGAAAATTATAACGGTGTTTTTTTAGAATGATAGTTCTAATATATTAAAATGTAGAAACAAATGTTATTTACAGAATGTACATATTAGCGTATGTTCTGAAATAACTTAGCATAAGAAGTAATGAGTTAGAAATAGGAATATACACACGCGCGCGCGTGTTACTGTGACGCCCCACCTCTATACCCACGCTAGCCAAGAACACTACGGTGTAATGCTGTCGACTAGCACGGAGAATAAGACTGTTGAGGAGCGACCATCCGTGTAATTTCTTTGCGCGAGCACCGATATGTCAGATAGTATAGCATGCATTTCATTTAAGGAGGAAATCCGACATGCCGATGCAAACTCAAAGCTATCACGCGGTGGCTATATATAATCTTCGGAAACGAATATAGAAGTAAGCATAACATAAATCAGTCACAGATAACTCATATCACAAAGGCGGAAATATATATGAATATACCACACTTAAAAGTGTTTATCAGAGTAGTGGTCTAACAAGATCCACAATAACACAAAAGAATAGATCACAGAATCTCATATATATATAATAACTGATGTCAGTTACAATACACGTGGTACAATACATATGATACAACAACAACTGTCGACTCTGGAAGTTACATATAAAGTACATTAACATATATAATATACATGAATACATATCGTCCAATACAATTACAGACTTCTATAAATGATGTCGACTACTCCAAAAGGTATGAAAGGACTTCATAGCTCTAGCAGCAACCTGAATCAAGATATCTACAACCTGTAAATACTCGGTCTGACCCGAGTATTAAATTCAAAAGAAAATAATACCCGGGTCAGTCTAATTCAAACTCAGTTATTAGTGCATAGAGGCAGTAATAATCAAATAATAATTAGACGACAGTCACAGAAATAAATTTACCTATCCGATTCTTAAATAAGAAATCAGATAACAGTAAATATAACGCGAACTAATTCAAAACAATTGGAACATCAATTAAAAGGTCAACACGAGTAGGGCTGCAGTATACGCATGCGTATACTGCCTTGCCACTACAACATCTGGAATATGAAATAGATCCATAAATCAAAAGCAAAAGAGATAACACCAAAACCAATACCATGTGGCTGCAGTTCACGCTTGCGTGCACTGCCTTGCCACAACAGTGACGATGTACACAATGATCAACGAACCGAAATCAATGAAGATTCAAATATCAAATACCACGGCCTCAGTGGTCAAGAAGGCAGACATGGAGAATGTGCATGGCAACTAGCACAGAAAGATATACAGTATGAACTAAAAGGAATAAGGACCCAATGCACTAATATGAAGAGCAATGTACAACAGACTGTACACGATGGCAACAGTTAAAACTTCCACCAAATGAAAGAAAAATATGTACACAATTGAATGTACATAACGAACAGCACCTTAACAAAATGGATATAGAAATGGCAACATGGAACTGCATGCTAACCAGGTTAATAAAGCACTGCCATGGTGGCTCAACACGATAAAATGCACCAACATGGCTACTATGTAGTGCAGCAGACACACATGGCCATTACAAGAAACTCAAGACTGCAACATATAAAATAGATAGTCACAGTACATCTCAAAGACAGGTTCAAAAAGAAAAGAACCGACAACAAATACAATGCACCACTGAGACATAATTACAAGACCAACAATGCATCGGTATGCAATCTGTCTTGAAGAACATGTAATAAAAAGGGGCAATCGAGTGATATGCAAATGAATGCATCAGTGAACTAACTCAATTGGACAGTCCCTAATATATGCAGTACAACGACTGCGACAAATCAAAGGAGTAAAGAATGAATGCCACGTCTTCAGGGAGCATAAGAAAGTTAAAGGGGCAGTAGAGAACTGCAAATACCAAGAAGATGGCAACACAACAAGTATGCAAACAGGTACAACGGCACTGCAAATTCAAGAAGGCAGCAAACTGAAGTCTAGAAGTAGTTCAAGTGCATAAACACATAAACCAAGTATACAAAAGCAATTGAGAAATGAATAATACAAGCCAACATCAGTATACGGCCTTAACAATGAAATGGCTACAAACAAGAATACAACACAAGTGTACATAAGCAACAATGCACTGTACATCAAGTGATACAAAATCAAAGCATCACATTTACATAAACAATGGCACAGCAACTAAATGCCGCATATACAACCGAGCAGCCAGTGATGAAACATTTAAAATGACCCAGTGGCTCGTTAACAATAAAATGCATAAATATATTTACATATATGGTGATGAACAAATGAATAGCCACAACCATACTGAGCTCCACCAGGCAAGATGCCAACCCATATATATACATACAAGAATGCATATATATACATGCCAGCAATCGAGGACATTGAAGCTTCAAATGAAAACATATGTGCCAGTGAAACATGTGCAACTCGGTGAATCAAAGGCAACAAGGGTCAGGTAACTGGACAACATCAAGGTCGAGCAAAAATCCATAAAAAAAGAAACAGATATCCCCAAAAATCAAGCAATACCAAAAAGCTACATGAAATGAATGCAACCAGACAGTGGCATCGACAAGTGCAGTAGCTACAAACAAGTACAGAATGATGCATAATAAATGGCACAAAGATGGCCAAAGACTAAGCTCAAAATTAAAGACCGAGAATAAACTTTGTGACAAGTTCGAAATCAATGCAGATGCTCCACAAGGAAATTCAGAGCAAATACACGAATTTAATAAAATCAGAGAAATCATGAACAATGACATCAGAGAAATTATCAAAAAAACGAAACCAAGTCAAACGCAAGCATATTATTAGGCTGAATTAGATGTGAGTGGTAAAGCACTCACCTTTGCCACGAATGGAAGCGAAGATGAACGAGCGCGAGGGCGAGCAGCCATTAATTGATGAAGCCCTAATTCTCCAACGAAGGAGAACGAATGAAGACGAGCCCCATCGAGCAGCTAGGACGAAGTTGAACTCGAACTGACGAAGCCGATCCTCTCGAAGCCCTAATTGGTGATGACGATCGATGGAGCACGAGGCCGCCACCATTTTTGTTCTCTCGGTGGTTTTAGGTTTCGAATGAATAATAGAAAATCAGAAAGAGGGGATCGGGTTTAAGTCGAAGAAAAAGGAAAGGGTATTGGGTTTTTAAAATTTTCACGGCCCAAAAACAAATGAACCACTATTTAAAAATCATAGCCCCTCAAACTTTATAACCATTTGTAATTTAAAAAATTAAAAACTTCAATTTGAAAATTGACGAAAATATCGGGTTGTTACAGTTACCGTGCCTACCAATTAAAAATTTAAATATATACAGTGTAATATATGTCAATACTCGTATTAGTCATATTTAGGATGCTAGTTATTAGTAACGTTGTAAATTATAGGACTAAGAGATATAGATGGAAAAGAGAAAATAACCCCAAAATTAGAATGGAAACAAATGTGCAGTTATTAGGGAGTTATAGAAATTAAATGGGGATATAAATGCACTTAATAAGACTGTTTAAAGAATGTAATATGCCATTTATAGGAAAATAATATAGGCATAATAGATTGAATTAAAATGAATGAATAAATGTCATTAGCAATTATTACAGACAATTAATATTTATGGGACGGAAAATGAAATAGAGAATATACGTAATAAGTGTAAAAGGTATGAAATAAATACTAGGATGCAGTATAGTTTTCATAGTAGGAAATTTATCTTAATTATACGCTTAGGACAAACAAGAATTAGTGGGCCTAGCACCACATTTAGGTCTAACGCAATTGGTTTGGTATGGGTTAGGATACGAGGTCAGTAGATTTGCATAACATAATTCTACCCTTTATCTAGAGGATACCGATAGTTATGTATACTAACCACTGATGTGGGACATCTCCAACTATATGATGATAGAGTTTGGGGTATGCCATAGGAGCAATTATGTAATTTGTCACAAAAATCTAACTTGTTGCCTAATCTTGTTTGAAATAATGGTGTTTCATTTCTATTATATACTTAATATAATGTAGTTGTATTAATCAACTAATTAAAAGCATATTTAATAGAAATCCATAAATAGTATGTTTTGTGATAGTAGTTACAAAGTGTTACAACCATGAGTAATTTATCATAATAAAAATAAATATACCATTTTAAATATTCCTAATCAAGAGGTATCGAGACTGAATATCGATGTATCCGTTGAGACTAGAGTGCGTAATGCTCTCCAAACATTGAGCAATATATTACTCATGATTACTAGGGTTACGTACTAATAGTTATTGGATAACCATGGAATGACTCATTCGATGGTTTTCAGTTGGTTAATATAACTAAGGTTAAACAGAAAATATCAATATGAATAATTTACACAGTTCTTTCGACTTAAGAATAATGTGAATCTTCAATATGAAAGCTTTACTTTAGTTATAATCAAATCATGGCACAACGTCCATTGAGTAAATATAGTTAGGTCGAGTGGAAGTATTGGAAGTGAAGCACTATTCAAGAATGGATTTGTCTCCTTAGTTACATGGGGTTAGTATCACGATTAACTCAAGGCAACCCTAAGTCAAATCCCTGACCAGTGTAGTTCAGTTAATAATAATTGTTATTACTGAACCAAGGACTTCGTGTTTGGAAATAGAGTTGAATGTGAACGGTGTTGGAGTTTTTGACCATTACCATATTCAATAAGTCCAATGTGACGTAGTTTTGACCAAGATAATTAGCGTAAATAACTGTCACGACTGGGTAATGATTATTAAATTAGAATAAGATTTTTTTTTCAAAAATGATTAAGCGATAAATTTGGCCATAATATCACACAATTGCTAAGTGAAGTGTGAACGTTAACGTTCAAATAGTTCGACATTAATCGCTGTTCGAATTTATACCCAAGAGTCGCACATCTGAATCAATGAATTCTCTTAAGACCGAATGATTTAATTAGTTTATAATTGTTATAAATTGATTAAATTAATTAATATTTATGAAATACTAATTATAAAATTTGGATATGATTTGAGAAATAAATTTGTTGCATGTATTTATAAAAGGTTATAAACATGTTGATTTATAGAGATATCGACAACAAATTTAGTTGAATATAATTATGTACATTTAAATTGGGAAAATGGGCTCACGACCCACGAATTTTAGAGGTGAAAGCTATTGGCTTTGAGAGAGAAAAGGGGTAGCTACTATGCAAGAGATTAGGGATTTGAGATGTGTGGTTAAGATCATTATTTGCTCTCTTATCATGCCCATATAAAAGATAATCTCAAAACCCTAGTTCATTTTTTTTGAGCTGCCACTTTCTTCTTCTTCTTCCTCATTTTAATGGAAGCAACTCTCCTTTAAAATCATCCTATAAATTCTCAAGTCCAGTTTAAATTAAAAAATACTAATTTGTGGTAGAAGGTCTCCAATCCTGAATTAGCAACCTGATGGATTAGGAATTGTTCTTAGGAGGGAGTTCATTATTCAACGTGGACTCAAGGACTTCATTAGGAGATGAACTTTTATTATTATTGTTTCAATTTCACGTTTATCATATGAATGTTGATTTACATTCAAATCACTTGTTTGTATTCAGATTTGTTTATTTCTTAAATTAGGTGGGATTTCTGTGGGTACATGCGTTTCTTACAATTGGATTAGTTATGTGCTTTTTGTAATATTTTGTCTATTGATTTATTATTGAATTATTTTCTAGAAAAATAGTTTTGATTTATATTAATATATATAAATACATATGGATTAACGTATACAAATTTACAAATTGTATATATGTTTATATCTTGTATATATTTAATCCAAAAAAATTCTTATGATGTTTTATGCCTATTATGAATCATAAAATATAAAATTATTGTATTAAATATGAATATAAATATTTTATTATTATTTAATGACTTTTGAATTTTTTATTATGTATAAAATAACTAATGGTTCAAAATTTCAATTCTATATTTTTTATATTTTCTGCACCATGTAAGATGCTTACAGTAAAATTTTAAGATTTTTTGTACTTAATTTATTATTTTAAAAAATTAATTTGCTTTCGGCCTGCAATCAATTAATTAAAAATATAAATTAAATTGATAAAATTTCGAAAAAATTTCATTAGCATGGATGTTTCGTAGGTACTTTAGAAAAAACTTCATAGTTTTTAACCTAATTTAATATTTTTTATAATTGATTTATTTTCGAACAGTGGTTAATTATTTAATTTAAAATATAATTTCAGTTTACAAAATTCTAGGATATTTCCCTAAGCCCTTAATATGTCTCATCTACCTTTTATAAAAGTTTCAAAAAATTTCAACTTGATTTCATATTTTTATACGTTAATTTCATTAAGGGTTATTGTCAACTATTTAATAATAAATATTTTTTAATTAAAAAAATTCCTAAAATTAATCTTAAGCCCAAAATATGTTTTCGGATATTCTAAAATTCTAAAATTGGTAGTTTTATTATGTGATTATTTTACATTAATTTATTATGAAAAAAACAGTTTTATTTAATAGTTTATATATATATATATGTATGTATGTATGTATGTATGTATGTTTATATACATATATTAATATCATGTTTTGACATATTATACAAGCACAAATTTGAACAAATTACAGTACATACAAAATGAGCTACTGCGTCCATTGCAATATAAATCTCAACATTTATATACGGGCACATTATACTCTTCACAGATTATGATCATACATATACACAAACATATACGTGTATATATATATGTATGTATGTATGTATTTATATGGTTAATATATATATATACACACACTTATATAAATAAATAAATAAATCTTAAACTACAATTTGCATAGTATAGAATATATATGGACATATTAATAAACCTTGCCATAAATAAATTATTAATCAATGATATTTAATATATCAATCAATTCAAATTAAAGAGAGAAAATGAAATTTCTCTCTCCATTTAATGCAATTAATACTCTCAATTAATTCTTGTACTAAAGAAAGAAATGAAATGTTTCATTACCTATACATTAACTAAATGTTAGGTGTATTTGATATTAGAATGTTAAGTCTCTGTTTTAATGATGACAACTATATACTTCACATATATACTATATCGTGATATTAGGCTTTCATTAAAGAAGACATAACTCAAGGCAAAAAGAAAGAATAATCATCTACAAGTCAAAGAAGTCAAAACTATGGAACTTTAAGATCAATAGTATGTATATGGTCTTAGATTGAATTGTAAAATCTCCTTGATGGTTCATATACATACACAAACACACACTCAAACACAAATGTCAAGATATCATTAAGGTTTGAATTCAAAAAAGGTCAAAATATTTATGCAAACTATGCTTACATAGTTCGTTCGACTGAAACTGGTTTCAGTCGACTGAGCTCAGTCGACCGAGCCCAAGTTCAGTCGACTAAAACTGTGTAAATCAATTTTTTTATAATTCAAATTTAGGCTGTGAAATTTTCAATTTTCATACTTAAAAGACTGACGTAATTTCTCAGTAGACTGAGATGTTGTAACGGCCGTATTTTTGAAAAGTCATCTTCAAAAGTTGCAACCATTTTGAACAGTTTTTTTTTAAATTCTGAAAGGATTCTTGAAGATTGACAACTCTTAATTGCATCTCTTCAGTATTCATAAATAGCACAACAACTCATACTTAGTTTTCTAACTTTCTACCCTGATTTCTATTGTCTCTGTTCTCTTGTGCTATTCTAAGTAATTTTGTACTTTCAACTCCATTATTTCATTTTCTATTGTTCCAATAATCATTGTGCACTCACTTCGAATCATCAAGGAGATTATAGGAACCATTGTACTATCAAGTCAAAATCATGTTAGACGAACACAAGATTTCCAAGCAAGAATTATATTTGTCAAAGGAAAGAATAAATCCGAGGGGTTCTTAGATCGGTTAAGTTGTAAACCTATTCCTCCAGGTTAAGGAAGGGATTTACTAAGGAAATACCTAAGAGGTGCATAGGGACTGGATGTAGGAGAGGTGCTCCAAACTAGTATAAATCTCGGTGTGCACAGCTACTTACTGCTTTCGTATTTCATAGTAAAAATTAGTTTATATACTTGCCTTTATTAGCCATACATGATCCACTAGTTCTTTCATCTGATACACTATAGATTTGAAATTAAAAAAATTACCTTTAACTAATTTAAATAAAATAAATGATTTTATTTAAAACAAATTTAGAAAGGTTTTATTAGGCTTCATAGGCCCAATTAGCCCAATTAAGATCCAATAGGACAAAAAACTGAAATTCACCTATTTCTCCTGCTGCGGGATGGCCCAGTTCCTTCAATAGTATCAGAGCGAGGTTGGTTGAGACGTTCACATGGCATATTGAATGTCCCAAGTTCAATCCCTACAATTAGCATGATAGGGGATTCTCACATTATGGTCTATGATGAATCATTGCTTATTGCCCCTACATGCCCTGAGATGGTTGCGCTAGTTGAGAGGCTACATGTAAAACTCGTCCGTGAGGTACCTAGTTGTGTCACTAAAAAGGAGTTTGAGCAGGAGAAACAATGACATCAAAGCCCAATAGTTATGCGATCTAATTAGTCATATCAATGCTCACTAATTAAGCTTGTCCACTTAGTACGATGGCTAGAAAGGTAATATCTAAGATTGGAATTGGGTAATCAAGTACCCTATCCTACCTGATTACTAGCCTGGCCTAACAGGTAATGTGAGCCTAAAGGTTGCCCCAAATAGAAAAGGCCCAACTTGAATTTGGCCTTCCTTGGGTTAATTTTCAAAATGTTTTGGAAATTAAAGTTAAAGATTTTGAATTTAACTGTTAAATTTAAAATAAAATATGTTTAGTATAAAGTTATAATATAACATGATTTTTCAAATTGTTTGAAAAATAATTCACATTAATTTCAAATTTCAAATTTATTAATAAGATTAATAACAGTAAATTAATTAATAAGTTAATTCATTAATGAACATGTGCGTGTATTATATATTGAGGTATATGTTACGTTATTTTTAAATTATTTAAAATAACATAAGTATACATGTTTATATGTGAACTGAATTTTGAAAGTAATATAATTTAATTAAAATAATTTAATTAAATAAATTAATTAAAGGTTAATTAATTAAAACACACATATATAAGATATATGTGTTATATTATAAAGGTTATAGCATACACTGTAAAGATTATAGTGGATATGTCTAATATAAAGAAATTAATTAAATAATATTTAGTTAATATAATGTTATACATAAGACTATCATATAAGTAATATGAAATATGAAAGTTATATAATAATAAAACTTATATAATACGAATGTATAACTAAAGATGGTACATTAAAGAAACCCTAAATAGAATTAAGGAATAAATACATATGTATATGTATGTAAACCATGATTTATGATGTGTCGACACTTGATTCATGAGTGTATTTCAAAAGAAATACATTATTCCTCAAGTCGATATCACTCAATATAATATATTGAAGATTATGAATCTTGAATATAATGTTGTCCTCTACCATATACATACATACATACATACATACATACATATATATATATATATATATATATATATATATTAACAAATAATTTGCATAATTCTTAGTTGTCGAGAATACTCATGCTATAGATGTTATGTGTGGTATTATTAATATATCGAAGGGATGAGGTAAGATAACTATATGTATTTGTTGAGAAAATTCAAGATACATATATTATACTTAGGCCGTTGAGATATGGTAGGTATGAGTGAACAAAATCTTTTGATTTTCCAAGCAAACTCAAGGTTGAAATGAGGTTAAAAAAAAGTAACATGGGTTAGGAGTTATATATGATACAACCGACAAGGAGTAATCCATCGACCGTGAATCTATGACTTGTTGAGCAAACTTAAGGTCAGAATTCCAAGATGGATGAGTCCTAACACCCACTAGTGGAGTCGAAAGAATTCTATGTTTTACTTAGGGTTTGGTAAAACATAAAAGACTTGTGGGTGCCTTATTAGAAAAATAAAATGATAACATTTAACCTTTCTAATATTGTAAGAACATATGTTATATAATGTTATAATAATCTACATTGATACATTTGTGCATTTAGTAGGATTGATAAAATGTTTATCACTTGAGATATACAAATGAAATGAAGATTGACAAATAGAAATATAACACATACCTACCAATAAAAGATTATTACATATTAACATTTAAATACCCATGCAGGTGCCTGATATTACAACTACTAAATATATTCATATTTTGGTCACTTACACATTTATTTGGTACATACCATGTATTACATTCTATGAGCTTCGAACTCTAAAAGCAATACAAGACTATGGATACTTGATCCACATACAATCACATATAAACTTATATGGTGAACGGTTAAGGTTTGCAATGTGAAATATTTTGATGAAATTAGTTCATCCGAAAAAATAAATAAAGCTTAGTGCAAGATCAAATATTCAATTTGATTGATTACAAAGGATCGTATTGTGTTAACTATAACACTATATCAAAACTACAATATAAATCTAAGAACTCGATCACTGAAATGTCAGTTTGATTAGTGTACGAAAAGCGCAACATGTTTGATGTTCTTAAAAGTCAAGGATAATCTAATGTGCTTTTGTAGAGGGTTCAGTAGGATGTTGTGGTAAGGATTTTAAGAAAAAAGAATATACAAGAGTGGATGTAATTTAAGGTATAATTGGGACGAAGAGAGTGAACAGTCACTTTTGCTTCATAAAGAAACATCGAGAACGAGAATTGTATTAATAATGATTGATACTTAACGTTGGAATAAGAAATATAATTTTTATTTCGAAATATATTTTCATGTAGAAAAATATTTTCTATGATATCTATTTCTCTTGAGTTCAAGATATTCAATTGAAGATTTCTCCACGGTAAACTAGTTACTGTATGTGAAATAAATAAATCAATATTAAGTGAATGATGGACCTTCGAATGCAGTATGCTATTATAGTAACGGCGGAAATAATGGGAGTTTACTACATAACACTTATTAATTGCATTATATTAAGAAAATTGTTTCCATAAAATGTACCAAACATTATTTATGAAATAATGACTATTTTTTATATCGACTGAGAAATAGACATAGCTATATTTCAATATGAATATTATTTATATTCATTATGAAATAAAACTATAACGTGGTATTTGTTTTCATAACAAAAGCGATGCGTTAGAAAATACTTTTGTATCTAATATTATTTACATTTATTTTGGAATTATAGACTAAGCCATAGTTTTGAGAAAATAATTTTTTTTTTGAATTACCTAGAGAACCAAGCTTCGCTTGTAAACTCTAGGGAAGTATGTGCCTGCCAAACACATACTTCGGGTACTTGTTACAGGGTTGTCAGTTTCGGGGTCGAACTCGTGACCTTCGATCACGCAGTCCGGACCATCAACCAACTGCGCCAACCCTGTTGGCTTTGAGAAAATAATTTCATTATATGATTTTGAATTATGTGATACTGGTTAATTATATCTCAAACAATTAAGGGTTGTGCACCCATTCAGTGGAAGCATCATAAGAGCTAATGAGCTCTTTGGATTGATACATACTGAGGTATGCATTATAAGTCCAATAAGACAAAAACGGTTCCACGTACTTCATCATATTCACCGATGAGTTATCACAGACAGGGATATGTGTATTTGATACACATATGATATGTCTATGGTAAACTCACAAAGTATAAAATAGAAGTAAATAAAATGACATGCAATAGAAATGATTCGATTTAACCTAATAAGTGCGTATATTGAAAAAGGTTCCAAGTGTACCTAAAAATGAATAAAGATTTAATCTCAAAAGTCCTTCATGTGATACATAATGATCAATCGAAAAGGATTAATTGAGTTTGTTGGATAATGTACGATTAATTATGAGTGAAGTTGAGTTAATTTCTTTCTATAAGGTCATGTACTTAAGAATAGTACACAAAGTTAATATTATTTCATCCAAATAATAGTTTACAAAATCAAAAAAGACAAGGCTTTATAAGAAAATCCAACATATCCTAACCCAAGGAGTTGGCAGGTTGTATGAATCGAAAGATTGCACATAACAACTGTTTATGAGGGATCGTGTATGAATCTCACCAAAAAGTCTTAGGAAAGAGTATCATTGGATGACATGTTTATGTTTTAACATAAGTTTTGTAAACTAAAACCAAATAAGTTTTATAAATAAAGAAATCCATAAAACTTTATGAATACTTGTTCTGTTGCATCGGGAAATAATTGTTGTTTCAAGAAATATCAAATTCATTGTGAAGGAATTTCTTTGAGGAATTATTGGTAGTAAAATGGAATTAGATACGATCCATTGATAAAACTAATTAGATGAGATGAAATGAAATTAACTAACTTAAGCAAACACATCACATTAGAGTGGCTAATAAGTATTCTAGCACATTGAAGAAAAACTATGTGTTTCTTATCAACGACGAAAATATATAATCCTTGGTTGTTTAATTAAACCATTAAGAGTGTTGACTCTATGATATGGTGTAATGCGTAAATCCGAAAGAATTTCACATATGCTATCAAAATATGATTATGGTAGTCATATCCATAGGGATGTGATCCATCGGCCACGATTGTGTCTTTAAGACACTAATGTAGTTGGAATTTAATGAGCAGTGTTGATAAGAATAACCTCGTAAATTTTAATTGTTGGGATTGACGTAACATTATTCAATGTAATTGGGCTGATTTGGATTAACTCACAAAATTATCGCTAAGTATGACTTTAGGTTTTGATATATATATGTGTTAAAACAGAAAGTCTAAATATTAGATTTAAACTAAACTGTTTGCATATAACAACCAAAGTGTCTTGAAGTCGGTAGGAGCAATATTAAGTTTGTGGGATTATGAATATGATCTAAGGAATAACAGAAAATATCATTTTATAAATGTCAAAATTGAACAAACATTTTGATGAAAATATCAAACATTTTGATTGTCAATCAAAATGCAAAGGAAGCGTGTGCTCATAAGTAAGAAAGTCAAAAGGTACATTGATATTTCTAAACTATAAATAAATAGCATGTTGTTGATTTTAACGCCGTACTTCCGTTAAATCAACCTTAGTTTATTTTAATACTCAATTTTGAATTGTAAATGATGCCTTTTGTCGTGAGTATAGAAGATATTGGAAATGTCCCAAATCGATATGTAAAGATACCTTATTGAATTATTTAAAATGAAACATGTGAATGAGTTCTTTACGCATTAGTAATAGGAATCATCATACATTTTATGTTGTCTACAATATCATGATTTGTTTATGTATTTGATACACGAAGTAATTACCAAATCCAAATAGATATCACTGAATGGTTGTTTGAAATGTTCTCGTGTATTCATGAAATACTGAACAAAAACTCCTTATAAAGGAGTGTGCAGACTCAAACATCATAAGTGATGTTAAATATAATATGTTAATAATAAATTCAAGTTAAGAATCTTTAAGTTGGAAATGCTCCAAATGAAAGACCGTGCCTGATTCAATGAAAAAGGCTAAGTACATCGCCTTGGATAGCACCGCGGTAAAAGCCTATGTGTATAAATGCACAAATTTATAACTGGGTCGATTCAATATGTTTAAAATCTCATAACATTGTTACATGATAACTATGTCGCGATATAGTTTATGAACGAAACTTAGAGCTCATTGAAAGTCGAGAGACATACTCTAAATTGTTCCATACGATCACTACAACAAACAACCTTTTTATAGCGTTTATAAACCACTATTAAAGCCTTCTATAGCATTTCTTTTAATGTCATAGATCAACAAGTTGTAATAAGTCTGACAGATATAATAATGTTTCAAAATTGCAACGGAAAATAGACTTTTAACAACGTTTTTGTTGCCATCTTACACAGGCTGTATCGGTATAGCTACTTTTCTATAAAGTTTTAAAGCTTGCTAGGACTTTTACATAGAGTTGTGTTTTATGACACTAACAATTATGATATTGCTATAATATGTTGACATGCCATATTATTATAGCATCTAAAAGTGCTAAGGAAATATTATGTCTACCTTCTATTACGCATTGAAACGCTATAGAAAATTAAGTATTATTTATTGTAGTATTATTTTTTGCTATGAAAACTGTTTAATCCTCGCAGAATATATTTTTTATAGCACTAGCATAAGGCTATAGTATAACAAAGCTGTAACAATTTTTCTTTTCATAGCATGGTTAAAATGTTATAAAAATTTCCATTTTGCATTTTTTATTGTTATATACATTCAAGCTTGCAATTTTCAATTCTACTAATCTTATTTCAAATAATATATATTATAACAATTCAAAAAACCACACTTATCACATTGTAATGAACGCAATCAAAAGGAGTCATATGCCAAACCACAATATACATACATATATATATATATATATATATATATATATATATATATATATATCCATAATATTTCATACATGGAGTATTAAGCATATAAATATTTGTGACAAAAAGGAACAATACATACAACTGTAGCTAAATAATACACACTAAAAATAAAGATATATGAATCTCGATAGACAATACATTAACGCAAGCATGACTAATTCAAAGGAGAAAGAGTGTTAAATCATATAGCAACCTCAAAAGCATCATACAAAAAAGAATACAACACCTATCAGGCTCTCAGTTATAAATTATAGGTACATGACTTTAGTTTTACTTGACAGCAATACTACAGGCTACAAAATTGAGACATGAGTAACATAACGAAACTCTATTATAACATAATTTACATAACTGCAACACTACATGTTAATCATGGATGGTACTGAGTATAAATACTTAATAGCAGTACTACAAGCAATACTACAGCGAGGTATGACAAGTTTGGGAAGTAACAACATATTTTAATTTGAAATATTGTCTTATACTGCCTGTTGCATTTCAAAAATCTACAGAAACATGTATATACAAAAACTTCTTATACTTCCTGTGGCTCTTATGGAAATAAATAGCATTATTTATAAATATAATGATAAGATGGTACAATGGCCTTGTTCCACTTCTAATGGTGCTGTTGGCCATGATTTCTTCTTCCATGATTTTTTCTTCGATAATTCTTTTACTTCTGTTTCTTTCTACAGTTTTATACACACGTCAAAATAAGAGTTGATATCTGCAGGCCTTTAAGAAAAGCCACTGCGCATTTAGACAGTAAGTCGGTAACAAGCGACTTTTAAAAGCTCTTGATCCTAAACAATTTATATAACCTTATAAATTTAAGGAATTGCTTAAAGGACTCAACCATATTCGATTAATTTAATTATTTTTCATTCAATTTCTTATTCATTACAGTGCATACCTCATTTATCTAGTTATACAATAGTAAGTGATAAGTGATAATTGATAAATTTCTATTTCATTTGTATACAAAAAGCTAAGAAAAACTAAATTTACAGTAATAAGTTTAGTCTGACTACATCATACTAGACTTTGTTGAGCTATGATGGAGTTTAATGATGCTTTAAAGTTTGACATGATGGACTTTTGTGTTGTTGTTTCCTTCGATTACAGAAGATTGAAAATGAATATTGTGAGAAGTTTCTAAAGATAGAAGGGATAATATCACAATTTTATTAACAAAATTTACAAAAGTAACAAACCTTCTATATAAAACACATTTTATATGGAATACCTGTAAATTTGCTCCTTCTCAATAAGTAGAGGTTTATTAAGAAAATTTATAAAAAAACAAACCTTCTATATAAAATACATTTCAATTGGGGTCCCTTTAAATTTGTTCCATACTAATAAATAGAGGTTTTGAGGGTCTCAAAGAGGTTTAAAATAAAGAATAAGTGTATGATTAAGTCAAGGTAAATATCTGCAAACTGCAGTCTTCATTAATTGAACAGTGAACACGGGTTAATAGCATCTTAACCGATAGACGTTTATCTTTGTTTGCTTACATACATTTTTTTGTAATTATTAATTAGCAATAAGTTGTGAATTATGGATGTTGATAGCCTTTTTACATACATTTTCTTTGTAATTAGGGACAGGTGACTGTTATGGTAATTTCATTATTTTAGCTTCTTCATACGACAGGTGACTATAATGGTAATTTGATTATTTTAGCTTCTTCATACGACGGGTGGCTGTAACGGTAATTTGAATTTATTTCTTTGTATAAATTTAGAAAAATGTATTTGTTATGTAAAACAAATGATAAGTATTCTACTATGGATGTTTACATAGTCTTCTATTAAAAATTTATTCATTTATGTACATTTTTAGATATTTCACTCCAATACATTTATCCTACTTAATAATCATACCTAACGCTAGCTTTAGGATATTAGGCCCAATTATGGTGATTGTATCACACAAGCATGCTCCAAAAGAGAATAAGAAATAGAAACTATTCAACCAAATCAAAAAAAGTCTCATATCTAAACAAAGTTTGAATTTTACTTACTAGAACTTGATTTCATTATAACGGTTCACAGCAGGCCAAGTTATCGTAGTACCAAAAGCATCTTCAATGACTTCTAAATCGAAGGTTGTTCTTCATAGACGTGCTTTTGGAATTTTTACAATATCTACCCATAATTGCATTTTTTTCCCCAAAGGAACACAATGAACCATTGAAGTTGGATCGGTTGAAGATACGCAACCTAGTGCAACTATTTCTCCCTTTTTTGGCCAATTGATCAGCTTGCATTTACTTTTTTCCATAGATTTGGCACTCTATCAGTTTAACAAAGAGGTTATTTCATTATGTGCTTCAATAATTTGCACTTTGAAAAAATAATTGAATAAAATAAAATAAGTTTGATACCTACCTTCTCGACAACTCTGACATTACTCGTATGATTATTTGATGTTGCAGTGCTAACTGTTTTGATAACTATTTTTGATTTAGGCCACGCAACTTTGATACGGATGGCTTCTCCAACTCGCATCAATCCTTTAGTGGGCCCTATAGAAAAGCATCTTCGATTTTTGGATTATCTATCCAAATTACAATGGCCGTCGGACTAAGAGGGAGATCATCCACAAGTTCTTTTGGATCACCCGAATGTAGTCGTCCTTTTGCGACTAATTCTTCACTCCCACTTCAATCGAATAATTTACATTTATGATATATGTTGTTACTTTTACTCTAATAAAAAAGAATATATTATAATTTTTGTACAATGAAAATAAAAATTAATTAGTATAAAGATGAAAGATTACCCCATTATCTTCTTTTTCAAAGTTATCGAAGTTGCACAAAACAACTCTAGCAGCTGGCCATGCTACTATCTCACCTTCAACATCTCTAATTCATGTCTAATAAAGTGAAGGTGTCCACAAGAAAGCATTCAGTTTCCTTGCATTGTCTATTATAATTTTCCTGGCATCAGACACTAAAGGGATTTGTTAAACAAGCTCCTTTGGGTCACTTGGCACAACTTTTCCTTCCTCAACAATTTCATTTGTCTTACCCCAATCCAATAAATCACATGTACCGTATTGTTTACGATGTTTGTTCTATAATTAATCGAAAGCAAATTATATTAATAATGAAATTAAATGTCAAATATAATGATATCACACTAGTACTACAAATAACTTTTACCACTTGATGCACATTTGCTTCATCCCAGCTTTCTTTTCTCTGTCAAAAATTAAAAAATAAAAACAACATTATGTACTTTAATAATTGTTACATAAACTAAGTAATACATACAAAATAAATGGTCGACTTGCAAGACAAAGTATTATGTATCGGAAGGAAATGTGGTATTTTATTTCTCTACTTGCAAAATCCAAAGCAAGAGTTGGATTCAAAAAGTGTTATTGTCGATAAGAAGAATTGTTGTTGTTATTTATATTTGTTAACAAAGTAGCATTCAAAAAAATTTCTGCATTTTATATTAAATTATGGATTTGATATCTTATATTAGATTTGATAATAATATGAAAATCTTACCGTGCTTTTGACCTAGTAAATTTTGAATCACATATAAAGGTTTGTAAGAAATTTTCTAGTAGTAAATGAATTTCAATATTCTCATATATAAATAATATGCTTAAAATTTCAATCTTTTTGACATTCATCTTATGGTTGATTGAATACAGGATAATGTCCTTATATACTATGAAGCAATAGAGAAGCAACCTACATTACCTCAACATTAGCCAGTTTTTTTGTATTTATTTTATTTTGTGTTCATGTGAATAAAATTCATTTATACTAAAACATAGTCTAAATGTGAATAAACTTAGTTCATACCTAATTTTTCACAAGCACGCAAACCATTCCGCCAATTCTAAAATTTAATTTTGCACGTCGACCTTTTGTTTATCCCTTACGTGTGACCATATTGCCTTGGTGTAAGGCATACCCCTTTCCATTGCTCTCAATCGTCCTGGTCTATCATGTTCCAATGCTTTTGCAAGCGCATCATCTTTGTAATTAGTTGTTGAGCTAGAATTTGATTCATTATGTATTTGTTTAACTTTTTCTTACAAGTGTTTTCATACATGCATATTATACACAATCGAACTATCGCAATAGCAAACAAATTGTAATCTAATAAAATTTCAAAATACTTGTAATAGCATCCGCGACAGTCGAATTTACCGGTTCACCATTTTTCGTGTGTGGGATTTGATCCACACTTGAGCTCAATAAATAGAAAATGGATGAGGACACGTCTATCTCTATGTTTAAAGAATATTTTTTACAACACATCACAATGACTAGCTAGCTAATAAATATTATGGTACATAAATTAGTAATTCTTACTAAGTCATCGGCCACTCAAGCCGCTCCTTTACGACTACATATGTGTGGTATCTGATTCTCTCAAATAGCTTGATATTTCTGACTCAATTTCTAAGAATAAAATGAAAATGTGCATTAAAAATCCAAGCTTGGTTGTCGCATCTCGTGAACATTATATGTGTAACTATTACCTTAAACTCTGAAGTCATTTTGAACTTGACAATTTTCTTCCACTCATTCATACTTAGGTTGTCGGGTTTCAACCGATTTCTTTCTTCTTCGTTCCTTGCATCTGCTATTTTGCGAACTAATCGAGATTTTGAACCTCTAAAAATGCACTCTATTTACTGAAATATGCTGCATTTAGCCATTCCTCATCCAATTTAAATATAACTAGCAAATTTAAAGACATATGAACTCCATGCAGTGTTATGTTCATAAAGCGCTTCTCTAAATGATTTAAATATTAGGAAATGAAGAAAGATTGTGAATTCAAATAGGGATTGAAAAAAGGAGCATGGAAAGGTGAAGAAGATGGATTATCTCCCTGAATGGGTCATTTTATGATAACCAGAGAGAACATATACGTACAAACGAAGAAAGCATAAAAGGAATCCAATCTAACTAATATTTGTCACAAACCAAGACTAGAGACTAAACAGTGCACAATTTGCTCTGATAAGTATATATCTGTAACTAGAAACAAAGACAACTAAATGTGCAATTAAATAACAAATCTACTAAAGAAAGAAAGGCCAAACAATTCAAATTAAAGATAACTGAGATAAAAAATGGAAATTAAAAGGATCTACTATTTAATTATTGAAAATTAAAAGGATCCGTAATATTATAGATTTATTTTTTGTTCCAATGTTGATGTCTATGATTTATCATTGAATGTCCATTTGTGATATCCTGGAAATTTGGCGATATAAATTTAATAATCTGTATTTAAAAATTTATTTGATTTAATAAATTCTTGATAAAAATTTGGAATTGATATAATAATTATCTTATAATAAATATTTAAATTAGTAGATTTTATCTTTTAAAGCTAATAAACTGTTTTCTGTTTATATATATATATATATATATATATATAATTGTATATCTTGTACATGGATAAACTTGATTTAAAACTTAGTAAATGAATCAATTTTTAATTTTTATTTATATTTGGTAAAATTGGAAATTTGATTTAAATTTAACATTTAATTGTTCTAAACAATTTAATAAATAATTATATAGGTTATATTAAAGGAAAATTTTATTTGTTTAAATTTATATTTAATTAACTTGAATATGAATTTAAATTAGATTAACATTAAAAACTTAGTTGTATTTTCTTTTTGAATTATTGCTTGAATATATATATATATAAGAATTTAAAATAAAATTTACATATGATCTTAATTTATTAAGTAATAGAAGTAATTTATGATATCTTTTATAAATCATTTTAAATATTGTTTAATTTGTTGTTTTCAAATGATATTGAGAATACTTAGTTTTTATAAACATAAATAAATTTTGTTAGAGATAAGATTTGTTATTTTAATTTTAATAAGAGTTATATATGCATCTATATATAACTTGATTTGTAAAATTGGATTTGATATTAATTGTAAGTTTGAATTTAATGTTTTAAAAGAATAAACACTTAAATATATGAATAAGCTTATATTTACAATTTGATTGTTTTCATTTCTGTTTAATTTAGAAAGAGGTAAATTCATTTATATATTACATAAGAAATAAAATAAGATTTAAAAGATCTTATAAAATAAATTAGAGTTTTATAAACAAATTAAATTAAATTAAATACTCTAAATATAAGTGTAAGTTTCTTAAGATACTTAAATGACACATGTTAAGCCATAAAATAAGCAAGTGACAAATGTTTAAAATTTGAACAAGTGTCTTATTTATTTATTTATTTTCATTTTCTTTTACTTCATTTAAGTCATTTTTCTTTTCTTTCTTTCTTTTCAAACTTGAGAAAAATCCTCAGCCATGAAAATTTGAAACTTAATCTTCAAAAACAGAGAACAAAACTTGTAAAAATCTCCTCAAAAACTAAAATCAAAATCTGCAAAACAAATCTGTTGTCCTCAAATTATTTCTGGAACAATTTGATCCTCAAACCCAAAAGCTATCTGAAAATCATTCCAAACCTGAAATTCATAAAGGAAATCAAGTTTTACCTGTTGCTCTTCAAATTCAATACCTGGAAAATCAATTTGCAACTTCATCAAACCTACATCCTGTCTTGAATCAAGCATGCACTTGTATAGCTGGAAACCTGCAAATTTCTTTACTATTTTGAACACTTCTTCAAAAGGCCTGCAATTCTTTTCTTTCTGAAACTTACATGCATCAGGGAGTTTAAGAAATTAAATAAGATTGAAGTTCAAGTCATAAAAATAAAAATAAAAGTAGAATCTGAAGCTTTCAAATGTAAAGCACAATTCAAGTTCAGGATTCAAAGCATTTTCTGTACATGGTTGCTCTGCTCAGGAAATCGGTGAGTAACATTTTAACTAAAATACTTTAAGTAATATAGTTGCTTGATTTACTACTGTGATAATCATGTTGGAATGGATGAATATGATGATATCCTCTATTATATGTTTGAATGCATGTTGTGTTGTTTTGCCTGTTTTGCCTGTTCTAGATTCCAGTTTTTTTTGTATGTTCAAAAATCATGACTTCATGTTAAAATCATTATTATAGTTTAAGATTTTAACAAGCATGTGTGTAATAAGTAAAGTTTTTAATTTTAGTAAATATGAAAGATAAATTAAAACTGTATGTTTCTGTAAACTCAGTATTAACAGAACAATTGAATATAAGTAAAAAAAAAAATTGATTATCCTGATTCATTAATTCAAGAATATAAATCGATTACATAAACCAATACTTGAATTTTAAAACTATAATCAAGAATTTTAGTTTAAGAATGACTGTGCAATTCAGGTTTAATCATAAATCATAGTTTGGGTTGGAACTGTAAATCAAGAAGGTCGTGGTGGCCAGCGACGTTCATGGTGATAGAATGGTGATAGGAGAGTTGGAAAAAAATAGATGAACGTGGATCTGTGCAGTGAGGCGAAGGGGATTTTGGATTGAAAACTTTAAACCAAGTTTTCGATTCCTCTGGGAAAATGATCACCGCAACCTCTTGAGGTGATCGAGTAGTCCCCTAATCGAGTTGATGATAGATGGGCTGTGGAGTAGTTCATGGCAGGAAGGGAGGATTCTCTGGTGATCAGATTTTAGTGTTGTACCAAATTATGGGTTTTGCCATTGCTGTATTTTTGAGCTCGAATGCTCAAATTCAATTTAGGGATTCTGAAGTTTCTTGGATGGTCGGAAATGGGTGGGAAGGTAATCGTTGACTTGTGAGTAGGGTCGCGAATGGCCGGAGATGTTTGCCAAGTTGGTGCAGGTGCACGGTTGTCATGTTGTGTCAGCAGTTTATTTTTGGGAAAGAAGGATTCTCGAGCTTGTTTGGGGTTCTTTCGTGTGTTGCTCGAAGTTGGAATGTCTAGGACTCGAAGTTGTTGTTATGTATGGCTCGGGTATTCTATTGTTACAGGATTTGTTAAACCTGTCAGTACCTATATGTTAGAATAAATGCAAATGAAAGCTACTCGAGTTTTACTCGAGTTTATTTAGTATTCACTCGAGTGAATCCTTTGAGTTCGGGTAAGTTTGCAGTTTAAAAATTTGTCATGTTTCAAATTTTAAAACTAAAAATTTAAATCATTAAGCAAAGATTTAAAATGTGTTTTGAATCTAATTTTGTATTATGGATTCAAGTTTTGATTTGAATCATAGTTGGAAATGATTAAGTTTTAAATTCAAATTTGTTTAAATAAACTTTAAAGGGGTTTATTGTTTAGAAATGATTTAAAGAAATTTGAATTTAAATTTGGAAATTGAAATATAAAGTAATGTTTAAACAAAGTTTAAATTTGATTCAAATTTGGATTTGAATCTTTGTTTCAAATTAAATTTAAGTTTTATAAATATAAGTGTTTGAAACAAATTTGAGTAATAATATAAAGTTTAAATGGTTTTCAATTTAAAAGGAAATTTGTTTTAACTTTTGAAAAATTTATTTTATAATAAAAGTATTTTTTATCATTTAAAGGTTTTAGATTGATTTTTAAAACTTGTTAAAGTTAAATTATAATTTAATAATTTGTATTTCATTTAATTATTAGGGTAATTAAATGAATAATTAATTTATTTAATTAATGAAATGAATAATTACTCAAAGTAATTAAGGGTTTAAGGTTAATTATTTTTAGAATAATTAACTTGTAATTAAGAATAATTAATTAAATAAGGTTTGATTTTAATTAATGATTAATAATTAATTAATCAAGTAATAATGGATTAATTAAGTTTTAATTAACACTTAATTATTTAATTAATTAAGGGTTAATTAGTGAGTTATTAATGATTAATTAATTTGAAATTAATAATGATTTAAAATAAGTTAATTATTTCAGATATATAATTAACGAATTGTTTAGTAGTTAATGAGGGTCATTAACTAAGGATTATTTAATAATTAATTAATGTGATTAATTTTAATTATTAATTAGATTAATTAATTTAAAGATAATTATGTGTGTAACTTGTTAAGTATAATTACTTAATGAAAGTAATTAAGGAATTAATTACTTATTGTAATTAATTGAGTTTAGTTTGATTTGATTAAGTTAATTAATTCAGTTTAATTAATTTCAAATAATCATTTGATGATTTGTGAAGTACAATTACTTAATGTAATTAAATAAGAGAAATTACTTAGGGTAGTAATTAATGGTAATTACTGGATGTAATTAATTGAAGATGATTTGATAATTGAAGTAATTTAAGTATAATTACTTTGTGAATTAATCAAGGGATTAATTAGAGATAATTAATTATGGAGTAGTTAATTTATTTGGTAAAGTAACTAAAGGTAGTTAATTACTAAATGGGGTTAATCAACGCTGATTAACAATTATGGGTTAAATTAAGATTAATTTCTTAATGTAATTAATTTAAATAAGGTACTTAATTAAATGTAATTAGAGATCATTAATTAATATAATTAATGATGTAATTAAGATTGATTAATTAAGATTGATTAATTAAGATTAATTAATCAATAATAAGTAATTAAAGGTAATTAATTAATATAATTAATTAAGGATTAATGTAATTAATTATAGTTAATTAATTTGTGAAGTAATTAAGATTGATTACTGAATTTGGTTTAGTTTAATTAATTTGTGAAATTAATTAAAGGATAATTACTTAAATGTAATTAAGGAATAATTAATCAAAGGTGATTAATTAAAGTGATTAATTGGTAGATGATTAATTAATCAATTTGTAGTTAATTAATAGTTATGAAAGCAAGATTTATATTGATTAAGTAATTAATTTAATTCACTTTAAATTAATTTGGATGATGTAATTAATTTAATTCATTTTAAATTTATCATAATTGGAATGGTAAATCATTGCTCATATGGTTGAATAATGATTGTTTTCCTTGATTGGTTTGAATCTGAGAAATGAGATAAGTAATATTGAGTGATATGGATACATGGTTGCATTGTGATGATGATTTGGATTATCTTTTGATAATGATAATGTTGATTATTTATTATGAATCTGTATATTATCTATCTGTGTGTATATAGATAATGAAATTGAATTGTTTTAAACCTTTAAAACAACTTGGCCTTAAAAGACACGCTTTGGATTTCGATGAGACCAGGATCGGGTTTCCATATTTGGATATCCGAAAACCACATTGATCCAAATTAACGTTAGGTCGTTAATCCAAAAGGAGCAAGTGAAGACTCGAGGTATAAGGGCTATACGTCAGTATAACTCTGTGGGTGATTCCGTAATGAGTTTGACGGGATAGTACTTATAGGATCGAGATGGTGATTCAGAGTGCAAGGGTTATTGTCGTTAACTCTGAGGGTGATTCCAATACGAGTGTAACGAGATAATGCCTTCGGTTTCATTCGAACCCGGAACGAACTTGTATGGATTGAATGCTTTCAGAACATCGTCAGGTGGACGATGAGCATTCTAAGAGATGTGTTCTATAAAGGTAATCGTAGCCTCAAGCCTCATCAACCGGGAATGGCTAAAACAGAGGAGGTGCAGCAAGGCTTCGTGGGTAGCCCCCACTTGAGAGCAAGATTTTCCTCCGTCTAGAAGTCCCTTTTTATTCGGCTGTGTGGGCGGTTGGAACGTACGCCAACTGCGGGGTTGTCTTGTTCGGGACTGTCCAGTAAGGGATGGTTCCGGTCTTGTGTTGCAGGGGATCGGGAGTGGTCCTCGGTACGTTGATCTAGGCCACGTACTGTGACGGGCGGTACCCCAGTATCCCTGCCATTGTATGTAATCCACAATCCAATAAGTGCCAACGGTTTTGATTGTATTACCCACTTTAGTGGCTAGTAGCTGGAATTTAATGAATGTAATAATTTGGGCTATTTCATATTTACTTGAAAACCCTAGACCCATTATAATATCACTGGATTTCCTATCAAATGTTTTGGTTAGGGTAAGGTAAAAACTTTTTCATGTTTATGTGTGGGAAGTCTTACGTGATACCTTTTCTTTTAAAAGGTTTTTCAAAAGTTAAGCAACTTTAACCTGTTACTCACACCAAACCCATGTCTGACCCGGAGTTTATTTTTGTTTTTCATTTAAACTCTTGGGTACTCAAATTTTTACGAGTAGTCAAGGGATTCATGTTAGCTTTGACGAATTGAGGAGGAGCAATGGAGCAGGAGGCTTCTGCGTTAGATATATAGTTCCGTTGGGTGTTCTCTGTGTAGTATCTCTTGTGTTGAGTTGTATAACTAGACAGGTGATTATAACTGTCTAGTATGTGATGTAAATTCTGTGTAACTCGGATTAGTGTTGTAGACTATGTAATATTATATGTTATTAATATAGTTTATTCGTTCCGCTGTTTAGATTCTGATGTGTTGTTTCTTTCTTCTTCTCTTTCTTTCTATTCTCTATCCCTTTCTTTCTTATTAACGATGCGACTTCCTGGAGTCTGAAAGTTGGGTCGTTACAGTGGTATCAGAGCATTAGGTTGAGTGAATACCTAGGCTCTGGAGTGGTGTCTATCTTGAGAGAGCGTATTTGTAATTTATATATATATATATAGATATATTTATATCTACCTATCTGTTGGGTTACCCATTCAGGTTTTCCAATATAAGTTATAAAGGTAGATAAGGTAGTGGGGTGTGTAACACGACTACTACCATTGGTTGGAGTTTGGTGTTGGAAGTGTATCTATCGAGACTGTAGACCTAATACCGTCTTGAGTAAGTTGTGCAGAGTATAGGATTTCATTTATCTCTGAAGGTGACCTGTAAAGGTTCAGAGATCATTTTTGAAGATGGATGAGTAGAGTTTGGATCTGTCGGTTGGGCAGAAGGAAATGATGATATCTTGATATCTCAGGGAATAGTAGCTGCGTGATGAGACGCAGTGACTATAGATGTTTCCGAAGATTTTTCTTTGGAACAAGTTTTAGAAGTATGTCTGCTTCGATATTGTGGTTGGGTTTAGCAGGATGTTTTTATTTGGTTTGAGACCCGAGTTTCTCGAAGAGCTTTGCATTAGGAAGTCTTTGGCGTCGGTGTCAACAATGCGGCTCGGAGTGTTCTGTGTGCTGACAAGAAGGATTTTTGGTTAGCAGTTTTTCTGAAGAAGTTCAGAAGCAGCCGTGTAGATTCATTTCTTTGATGGATTGGCTAGTTAAGCATAAGCTGTTCTGATAGGTAAAGAGAAAACGGTTTTCTTTGGATATTGGACGGGTTGATCGCAAAAGTGACTTGCGATGGTTTGAGTGTTCTCTTGAGCTATGGGAAGTTTGTCCACATTTGGAGGTTGAGTTTTCTTATCGACTGGATTATAGAAGCGATACCGGAGGTTTAGTGAAGCAGCTTTGGATCAGATGGGGCATCTGAGTTTTCTTTTATGGATCTGTTGAACCATGTTTCTGAGATGTATTATCCACACTACAACAAAAATCATTTTTAACAGCAATAATTCTCAGCGTTTGTTAAACAAATGCAGTAAAAAATTATTTTAAACGAACTGATTTTCGTGAAAACGCTGACATTACGTTAGGTCAAAAACATTTCGCTTTCCCTCTCTCATTATTAAACTTCGTGAAAAAAATTCGCTTTCCCTCTTCTTATTCCCTCTTCTTTTCATTTCCCTCGTTCCTCAATTTCATCCTGCCCGAATTCCCTTCCATTTAATTTTCGTCGTTCTCTATTTCCCTTATTTTTCAATTTCATAGTGCCCTAATTGCAATTTTCCAGAAGTAAAGGTGATTCTAGATCAGGCGAGGGAGGCGGTGGTCGAGACATCATGATTGAAGGCGATTTTTGGTTTCTCGTGGTTGGAAGTTTAGTCTAGTTCGCACGTCGAAGTCGAGTGTGAAGCTACGGTGATCGAGGTGATTGTGCTTTGAGTTGCTGTCAAGGGTGGATGATGTTGCGTGAAGGGCGGTGAAGTCTTCATTGGAAGCGTGCATCAAAATCCAGAGGCTTCATTGGAAGCATGCATCAAAATCGAATCGTGGCTTGATGTTAACATCGCCATTGAGGCCAGTTCATAATGAGGTTTCACGGGCTCCTTTGCTTCGTCCTCAAGAGTTGAGGTAATTTAATTAATACAAAGATCAATTTTTACTGTAATTATGCTAGCTGCATTTTGCGATTTCTTATGTGCTAAAACTTCATTTGTTATGGATATAATCTTAACAAGAATAGTAATCAGGATATGATGCCTGAACTTACAACTTTTTTTTATAACAAGTACCGTTAAAATTATTTTAACTGCACATTAGATTCTTGAGATAAGCAATGGTGACTGTTAATGGAAAAATCATTTTGGAACATTGTTTTAGGGGAAATTTTAAATCAATAAGGAAAAAAAACAAAATATGATTTTCTTTTTCCTGTTTGGTATAAATAATTAAAATAACATTTTTTTCAACAAAATAAAATCTTTGAATTTTTTTCATAATTTTTAGCCTGATTTCGAAATTTTTAAAGATTATAATTTTCGAAAATTGTGGAATTTTAAACTGTTTTTTTCATTTATTTTTTCTGAAATATTGTCATTTTTCTGAAAATCATATAAGCACATCTAGTAAGGTCTTACATTATTTTAATATTTTCCCTGTCAAAGGTTATATGTTTCAGTCATGCTTTTTTTCTCCAACTTTTTTTTTCCACTTTAACAATCATTTAAAACAAATTTGGTGTATTTTATCATGAACCAACTACCAATAACATAAGAATGGCATGTTTTGTCATTTTTACTCAAGTTCAGAAGTTGACTAATATGACGCCTGAAATGAAACCAATATAACACATAAAAATGTATTTTGCATGTTATATCAGTATTCTTATAATTTGGACGTGTCTAACCTTGTTTGTGTATTTTTTATGGGCACTTTATACTTTTCTACAAAGGTTGGCAGTTATGGCATCAGAAAGACTATTGATTCTGCAGCCTCTCAATTGGAGCCTAAGGAGAGATCATGGCATGCTTTTGTACTACAACAAGTACGAACAATTTTCAATCAAACTCTTCATCTGAAATTTGGATAGTTCAGTCACTGAAACAATAACATCGTTATGTTACCTTGTTATTCAAACAGGAAGTATGCTGAAGCAGTTCAAGAACTGAGCATATGCATGGCATTTGCACCAGTGGAAGAAGCCAATGTTCTGGAACCAGGTGATGATAAGGCATTTTGTTGTTGGATCCTACACGATTTATTTATCGTAGAATGGTAAATTTACCCATTTTACTAATATTTATTCATTTATTGAGCTTGCTGACACAATATCAAAAAAATTACAAACTTAATTTAGTGTGATGGTACGCTCTGGGTTGTGAAGATGGCAGTTTCGTGCAAGGCTGTAGAAATGCACTGTTGGATTTGCTATCAGGGATGTGATGTGGGAAAAATGGCAGAGAGGATGAGTGTGAATTGAAGTGTATGATGGTAGGCAGAGGTTAATGTCAGTTTTGAACCAACAGTGGAAGAGGAGGAGGTTCGGTTATTGCTTGGCTGCAGTTGATGATGTTATGGTTGGCAAGCAGCGATGGGAGAGGTGCACAGCAGTTCGTGAATAGTTTGAATGTTGTAGTGTGGATGTTTTGTATGGTTGTAGTGTGACAGTTTGATGAAGTTTGGGTTTAGGGCAAATGTAAAACATATAGTTGGAGGTTAGAGACTTATTTGGTTTTTTTTTTTTTGAGACATTGTAAAGTTGAAGGTTGTGATGTGGTTTTTCTTAAATTGTGGCAGATAGAGAAAAGCAAGAAGAATGGCAGAAGCCATGGCCTCTGTTTTTTTCGTGTGAATAAGTATATAATTTTGTTGTACTTTACAGCCTTTTAGCTACTTTCAACTAACATTGTGGTTCTTTTCTCTCTCTTTTCAGGACATTAATATTGACATATTGGGTGATGAGGATGAAAAGGACAAAGTTAATGGTGTAGCTTTCTTTGCTCTCCTCAAGTTAAAGGTAGAACATTGTTTGTGTACATCTTACTTGCTATGTGGAAACAAGGTATTCTAAACAAGATTCAAAAGGTAAATCATACTGTCCAAACATTAAATCAAATCTGGATTTCAGTTCTGAATTATAGATTTAATAGATTCTTATTTTAATAAATTATATGTACTTACATGTTATAAATATCGGGTAGTAAGATCAAATGCTTAAATGTAAAGCGAAAAGTGTACAATTCTTACTTCATTTCTAACCTAAACTCATTCATCCCATTATGTTATGTGGAACAGCTACACATGTTGCTAATAGAGTATGCTAAACTGCAAAATGAAATTTTTACCAAATCTTTAAAATTTTAGACTCATAAGCACTTTATAACTTTTAACTGAATTAATAAAATAGTTTAACAAAGAGATGTGTGCATGCCTGCTTGCTAAGAAGTGGCTATTATCAGTCCTCATAAAATTGAAGAAAGACTAAGTAACATTCAATATAGAGAAAGTAATAATCAATATCTAATGAATGACATTTAGTGATACAATAGAGAAAAATTCCTATGTAATTACCATTAAATAACTCTTCCAGCTTTATGTCATTCTTAATATTTTTCCTATGTAATGAATGAAACTATGGCCATTCAAAGTAATTGCAGGCCTAGGGGACAAACACAAGATGGCTGTTCAGTATAAAAGTGAAGGATATGATGGTTTTCCCAAAATACCCATTATTGTGTCCCAATAGAATTTTTCTTAACAAAATTAAAAGTTTTTAAAAAATAACTAAGCTTATAAAGTAACCAAGTTGTTAAAATTAACCAAGTTTTATAAATATTTGACTAGATAAACTAAGTCTGCAAAGTTTAACTAAGTTTTACCAAAATGAATTCATAAAAGTTAGCTATGTTTAACAGAAATTTAACTATATATTGACTAAGTTTCTAGAGAATTCATTAAGTTTCATACATATTTAGCTATGTTAACTAATTTTCTAAAAATTTACTAGTTTTTATAAAAATAAACTAAGTTTTATAAAAGTTAAATAAGTTCATAAAAATTAATATTATTAGGAATAATGAAAATAATAATAGTATCTATAAGAATGCATATTTATTATTAAAACAAATACAATATTGAACAAGTTTAAAGAATTAACTTGGTTAGCAGAGTTTCCGTACAACCGGATATTAATAGAAACAAATACAAAAAGGTACAAAGAACTACAGAGTAAACAACTATGCCATGAAACAGTACAATAATGAATAAACAGGTCGGTAAAAAACAAAGCCACTCTAAAGCTGTTCATCCACATATAAACAAGCTATCACTACTTGTCTTAGCTAGAATAACTCCCAGTTCCTCCCTGCAAGCTCTACATGTCCATGAGATCACCTTCAAGTTCTATCAATAAGCTATTCTTCTCAGATTACCTTTGCATGATACAACTTGTAAATAAGTTACTAACATGATACAGCATGTTTGATCGCAATCCCACATGATAGTTAAAATCTTGGTCTAAGATGGCAATGCTATGATTTGGGTTAAATTTTGGATACTGATATATCAAGTCTTTTTAAGGAAATATGATTATGTATTTTCTTCTCTAGAACGATGTATATAATATTTATGTTTATACCCAATAATCATGGCATAGCCAGCTTACTAAATAATGCACCTAACATTGATCAAATAACTCAAATCAGCAATGATTGCATGAATTGGGTTATATGGCTGCATAAGCATTTGTGGTTCCAAACATACAACTGATGGCTATAGGGCTTTTTCATACCATGGGGAAAATAGGCTTATTATGCATGATCCACGAATTCTGTTCCTGCCCAATGTACTATGCGGTAGCCTAGTGTGTCTGACTATCTAATCTGTTTTTATTTAAATCATTCACTTGTTTCCTAATGTTTTGCTGTAATCTGGATCGTTCATATGCAATGATATCTGAAAGTATTACACGACTTGTGACCCCTTTTTCCTGTCAATGTCATCCTTTTCTAATAGCATAATTCTTCATCTTTTTAACCATTGTTAGATTTACTTAAATCTAGGAGTGCTATGATTGCGGTAACTATTGTTATATCCCCAAACATAATCGTTGTTGATGGTTACAAAGATTTTTTACCGTTGCCACAGCTACTTAAAGCCACTTTGGGGTAACTTTATCCAACATTTATGGAGGTGCAGTTCAATTTTTCCTATAGGTCAATGATCATGCAGAATAAAAGTGAGTAATGCATTAAATTTGTGAACTATTATGTGTACCATCATATAATAACTGCTATTGTTTGATGCAGTTGACTACTTCCTTTGGGGTTCGCATTCTGATTCTGTTTGCATCTGCAAGCATCAGTACTCCCATACATAAAATGTTGATATGTCGTTGGAATGTGCAAATTAATAAGGTATATTTATTACATTTACATGATGTTTGACCATGTATACTTAGTTGCTTAGTTACAGAATTATAATGTATATAACTACACAATCAAAATTGTTTTTTCATTTGATGTAATGCGCTATTGACAGTAAGTTTGTATCACCAATTGTGACACTTTGACTATAGGACTTACTGAATTCAGATATTTTAAAGTTATGATCTGCTTTGCTATTATCTAATACCATTTCACCCATATGTCAAAGCTATTAGGGACGTTGGAATACAGCATTGTAAAGTTGATACATCCTTATTCATGGTTTAATCAATAATTTTTTTTCTTTAGGATTTTGGGATTTGACTGTGGGTTTGGTTGCACAGTTCAACTGAAGGGGTTGGAAACTGGTGGAGCAGAGTGGTAATGTGACAGTGGTATGAGAATGTGAAGGTGGAAGAAGTATTGGGTAGGTATGTGTGATGTAGAAGCACTGCAGTGGGATTGTCTGAGATGGTCAGGGCAGGGGATTTAGCAGTGAGAAGGCAGGCAGAGTGGAAGATTGATGGCTGTGTGGTAGGCTGTTGGTTGTATGTTGCAGCGTGATGTTGTTGAAGTAGGGGATTGTGTTTGTGGAAGGGGTGTTGAAATGATGCTGTGGAGTAAAACAGTAGATGTTGTGCAGAGGAGATTGCAGAGAATGTACAACAATTTGATGGTTGTGGAGAGGAATGGCACTGTAGTTTGCGGACAGAGCAAGGAGGGAACGTATGGGTATTGGTGGTTGTTGAGCTGTAATTTGGAAGATGGCAGTGAGAAATATAGAGGAGTGAAGTGTTAAGGCAACTGATGTTGTTTGGTTTGTGGGATGAAGGTGTCTGTTGTAAACTGTTTGATTGCAAGAGTGGGTTGCGGTTTGTGATGAAAGTTGGTTTTGGCAGTTTTGGTCACAGTTGGCAGGAGCGTGGAATGCAACAGAGATTTGTGGACAGAGAAGTCTAAAATGTAAATATTACATTGCCTGCTACAACCCCCTCAACAAACAACCCTGCATCACATTCATCAACAAACCACACACAACAGATCCTTACCATTCACTGTCATAACACTGTCCACCCACCATAGTCCACCATCCAAAAACAATTATTCAACTCCTTCTTCAAGTTCATCAATTACTTCCACAGCCTCAGCACAGAACAGTGCACAACTGGGCATGAGAAGATGGGTGTATTTATGAAGAGGATGCAGTAGTTTGGATGTATGTTGTATACGAGGAGGAAGCACTGGCCACAGCTTGTTGATGTTCAGTGGAAGTATGTTTGAGATGTATATGTGCAGTTGTGAGCAGTGGGAAGTAGAGTTGCACTTGTATGTTGTAATAGCACTGTGAAGCAGAGGGGATTGTTGAAATGATGGATGGTTGGTGAATGATTTAAGTGTTTCAGGTGGATAGTTGTGATGGAACTTGTTATTGCAGTGATGGGAAAATATGGCAGAGGGGTTGTATGGGCTTCGGTGACCTTGTGGTCGGTTGGAATGCTGACTGCAGTGATAGTGGAGGTTGTATAGGGCAGTGGCAATTAATGTATTGGGAGGTATGGCAGTCTGGTGGAAGAGGGTGGTGAAGCTCTGTTGTTTGAAGTGTTAGCAGAGGAGATGCTGAAGGATGGAAGTGGGTGGTAGGGTTGTTGCTGAGTGACAGATGATATTGCAGTGGCCAGATGTAATTGAAGTGTAGAAGTGCTGTAATTCTTTTAGAGAGAATGGTAGGTGCTGCAAGGACTTGTATGCGAGAAGGTAGGCAGTTACAATAAGGTGAGGAGGATGATAGTGGGTTGGCTGAAATAGTGCTCGGGAATGTGAGATAAATGCAACCAATTTTTTTTATCAATGTAAATGTAAAATTGTAAAGGAAAAAGAAAGTTGTAAAAAAGAAAATGAATAAATAGAAAATTTATTTCTGAAATGAAATTGTGGATGCTCTTTTTTTTAATAGAAAATATATTGTTTATTTATTTTTTTTAATAGAAAATATATAGAAGACAGCGTTTGAATAATGCTGTCAATAAAGAAACAACAGCGTTTAATTCGTGCTGTAATTATCTTGAAATTGTTAATAACAGCATTTTTTACATGCTGTCGAAATAGTTGATGATTAAATAACAGCGTTTTTAACATGCTGTCGAAATTGTTGATGATTTAATAACAGCGTTTAGAAAACATAATACAGCACGTTATAAACGCTGTTGAAAATATTATTGACAGCTCGTAATAAACGCTGTCACAGAGATGTTTCAACAGCGTTTATAGAAACGTTGTTGTAAGTTATATATATACGACAGCATGTCGTTATACAGCGTTTCTAATAACGCTGTTGTATCATATTACAGCGTTTATCAAACGCTGTTAAAAGCCTTTTGTGGTGTAGTGCCAGTTTGTGCTCGAGTTTTTCTTCTGCTTCAGATCAGAGTTGTGCAGCGGAAGCAAATGGAAATGCCTTTGTAGTGTTCTGTGGGTAAGAGACGAAGTAATTTGGAATCCGGAGTCGAAGATTTGATTTTGGGAAAATTTTCTCTGATTTAAGGAGCTATAAGATTGGGTAAGTCTGGGTAAGTCAGCTCCGAAGTGTTTTGGATCTTTTCTATATTCTTGTGAGGATTGGTGTTTGATTTTCAAGGTTGAATTGCCAGTTTGGATAACTGAGTTTCGTTGTGATTCACGTATCTCTAAGGAAGTACGTGTATGATTTATTTCTGGTTGTGAAATCAGTAGTTCGGGAGGATGTGATTGTTGAGTCAGACTTGTTTATAGTCTGATATCCTGTTTAGTTTTGTAGATCTTGTTGGATAGGAGCTCTGTAGCTTGGTAGTATTGATTGTTTAGATTCTATAGAGCGAGTATCCCGATATTTATACCGGGGAAACTCGTGAAAATTTTATCCAGAATTTTCCTGGATAATTAGATTTGTTTTGATTAGGTAAATTGGTTGTTATGGTTGTTAACATATGTTTAATATATGCTTGTGTTTTAAAATTAAATCTTAAGATAGATTATTAAATTACCTTTGCTTTTAAATTTCGGGGACGAAATTCTTTTAAGGGGGGAGGAATGTGATATCCCGGAAATTTGGCAATATAAATTTAATAATCTGTGTTTAAAAATTTATTTGATTTAATAAATTCTTGATAATAAATTTGGAATTGATATAATAATTATCTTATAATAAATATTTAAATTAATAGATTTTATCTTTTAAAGCTAATAAACTATTTTCTATTTATATATATATATATAATTGTATATCTTGTAAATGGATAAACTTTGATTTAAAACTTAGTAAATGAATCAATTTTTAATTTTTATTTATATTTGGTAAAATTGGAAATTTTATTTAAATTTAACATTTAATTGTTCTAAACAATTTAATAAATAATTATATAGGTTATATTAAAGGAAAATTTTATTTGTTTAAATTTATATTTAATTAACTTGAATATGAATTTAAATTAGATTAACATTAAAAACTTAGTTGTATATTATTTTTAAATTATTGCTTGAATATATATATAAGAATTTAAAATAAAATTTACATATGATCTTAATTTATTAAGTAATAGAAGTAATTTATGATATCTTTTATAAATCATTTTAAATATTGTTTAATTTGTTGTTTTCAAATGATATTGAGAATACTTAGTTTTTATAAACATAAATAAATTTTGTTAGAGATAAGATTTGTTATTTTAATTTTAATAAGAGTTATATATGCATCTATATATAACTTGATTTTTAAAATTGGATTTGATAATTAATTTTAAGTTTGAATTTAATGTTTTAAAGGAATAAAACACTTAAATATATGAATAAGCTTATATTTACAATTTGATTGTTTTCATTTCTTTTTAATTTAAAAAGAGGTAAATTCATTTATATATTACATAAGAAATAAAATAAGATTTAAAAGCTCTTATAAAATAAGTTAGAGTTTTATAAACAAATTAAATTAAATTAAATACTCTAAATATAAGTGTAAGTTTCTTAAGATACTTAAATGGCACATGTTAAGCCATAAAATAAGCAAGTGACAAATGTTTAAAATTTGAACAAGTGTCTTATTTATTTATTTTTTTCATTTTCTTTTACTTCATTTAAGTCATTTTTCTTTTCTTTCTTTCTTTTTCAAACTTGAGAAAAATCCTCAGCCATGAAAATCTGAAACTTAATCTTCAAAAACAGAGAACAAAACTTGTAAAAATCTCCTCAAAAACTAAAATCAAAATCTGCAAAAAAATTCTGTTATCCTCAAATTATTTCTGAAACAATTTGATCCTCAAACCCAAAAGCTATTTGAAAATCATTCCAAACCTGAAATTCGTAAAGGAAATCAAGTTTTACCTGTTGCTCTTCAAATTCAATACCTGGAAAATCAATTTGCAACTTCATCAAACCTACATCCTGTCTTGAATCAAGCATGCACTTGTATAGCTGGAAGCCTGCAAATTTCTTTACTGTTTTGAACACTTCTTCAACAAGGCCTGCAGTTCTTTTCTTTCTGAAACTTACATGCATCAGGGAGCTTAAGCAATTAAATAAGATTGAAGTTCAAGTCATAAAAATAAAAATTAAAGTAGAATCTGAAGCTTTCAAATGTAAAGCACAATTCAAGTTCAGGATTCAAAGCATTTTCTGTACATGGTTGCTCTACTCAGGAAATCGGTGAGTAACATTTTAACTAAAATACTTTAAGTAATATAGTTGCTTGATTTACTACTGTGATAATCATGTTGGAATGGATGAATATGATGATATCCTCTATTATATGTTTGAATGCATGTTGTGTTGTTTTGCCTGTTCTAGATTCCAGTTTTTTTTGTATGTTCAAAAATCATGACTTCATTTTAAAATCATTATTATAGTTTAAGATTTTAACAAGCATGTGTGTAATAAGTAAAGTTTTTAATTTTAGTAAATATGAAAGATAAATTAAAACTGTATGTTTCTATAAACTCAGTATTAACAGAACAATTGAATATAAGTATAAAAAAAATTTGATTATCCTGATTCATTAATTCAAGAATATAAATCGATTACATAAACCAATACTTGAATTTTAAAACTAAAATCAAGAATTTTAGTTTAAGAATGACTGAGCAATTCAGGTTTAATCATAAATCATAGTTTGGGTTGGAACTGTAAATCAAGAAGGTCGTGGTGGCCAGCGACGTTCCTGGTGATAGAATGGTGATAGGAGAGTTGGAAAAAAATAGATGAACGTGGATCTGTGCAGTGAGGCGAAGGGGATTTTGGATTGAAAACTTTAAACCTAGTTTTCGATTCCTCAGGGAAAATGATCACCGCAACCTCCTGAGGTGATCGAGTAGTCCCCTAATCGAGTTGATGATAGATGGGCTGTGGAGTAGTTCGTGGCCGGAAGGGAGGATTCTCTGGTGATCGGATTTTAGTGTTGTACCAAATTATGGGTTTTGCCATTGCTGTATTTTTGAGCTCGAATGCTCAAATTCAATTTAGGGATTCTGAAGTTTCTTGGATGGTCGGAAATGGGTGGGAAGGTAATCGTTGACTTGTGAGTAGGGTCGCGAATGGCCGGAGATGTTTGCCAAGTTGGTGCAGGTGCACGGTTGTCATGTTGTGTCAGCAGTTTATTTTTGGGGAAGAAGGATTCTCGAGTTTGTTTGGGGTTCTTTCGTGTGTTGCTCGAAGTTGGAATGTCTAGGACTCGAAGTCGCTGTTATGTATGGCTCGGGTATTCTATTGTTACAGGATTTGTTAAACCTGTCAGTACCTATATGTTAGAATAAATGCAAATGAAAGCTATTCGAGTTTTATTCGAGTTTATTTACAATTTACTCGAGTGAATCCTTTGAGTTCGGGTAAGTTTGCAGTTTAAAATTTTTCATGTTTCAAATTTTAAAACTGAAAATTTAAATCATTAAGCAAAGATTTAAAATGTGTTTTGAATCTAATTTTGTATTATGGATTCAAGTTTTGATTTGAATCATAGTTGAAAATGATTAAGTTTTAAATTCAAATTTGTTTAAATAAACTTTAAAGGGGTTTATTGTTTATAAATGATTTAAAGAAATTTGAATTTAAATTTGGAAATTGAAATATAAAGTAATGTTTAAATAAAGTTTAAATTTGATTCAAATTTGGATTTGAATCTTTGTTTCAAATTAAATTTAAGTTTTATAAATATAAGTGTTTGAAACAAATTTGAGTAATAATATAAAGTTTAAATGGTTTTCAATTTAAAAGGAAATTTGTTTTAACTTTTGAAAAATTTATTTTATAATAAAAGTATTATTTATCATTTAAAGGTTTTAGAATGATTTTTAAAACTTGTTAAAGTTAAATTATAATTTAATAATTTGTATTTCATTTAATTATTAGGGTAGTTAAATGAATAATTAATTAATTTATTTAATGAAATGAATAATTACTCAAAGTAATTAAGGGTTTAAGGTTAATTATTTTTAGAATAATTGACTTGTAATTAAGAATAATTAATTAAATAAGGTTTGATTTTAACTAATGATTAATAATTAATTAATCAAGTAATAATGGATTAATTAAGTTTTAATTAACACTTAGTTATTTAATTAATTAAGGGTTAATTAGTGAGTTATTAATGATTAATTAATTTGAAATTAATAATGATTTAAAATAAGTTAATTATTTCAGATATATAATTAATGAATTGTTTAGTAGTCAATGAGGGTCATTAACTAAGGATTATTTAATAATTAATTAATGTGATTAATTTTAATTATTAATTAGATTAATTAATTTAAAGATAATCATTTGTGTAACTTGTTAAGTATAATTACTTAATGAAAGTAATTAAGGAATTAATTACTTATTGTAATTAATTGAGTTTAGTTTGATTTAATTAATTTAATTAATTCACTTTAATTAATTTAAAATAATCATTTGATGATTTGTGAAGTATAATTACTTAATGTAATTAAATAAGAGAAATTACTTAGGGTAGTAATTAATGGTAATTACTGGATGTAATTAATTGAAGATGATTTGATAATTGAAGTAATTTAAGTATAATTACTTTATGAATTAATCAAGGGATTAATTAGAGATAATTAATTATGGAGTAGTTAATTTATTTGGTAAAGTAATTAAAGGTAGTTAATTACTAAATGGGGTTAATCAACGGTGATTAACAATTATGGGTTAAATTAAGATTAATTTCTTAATGTAATTAATTTAAATAAGGTACTTAATTAAATGTAATTAGAGATCATTAATTAATATAATTAATGATGTAATTAAGATTGATTAATTAAGATTAATTAATCAATAATAAGTAATTAAAGGTAATTAATTAATATAATTAATTAAGGATTAATGTAATTAATTATAGTTAATTAATTTGTGAAGTAATTAAGACCGATTACTGAATTTGGTTTAGTTAATTAATTTGTGAAATTAATTAAAGGATAATTACTTAAATGTAATTAAGGAATAATTAATCAAAGGTGATTAATTAAAGTGATTAATTGGTAGATGATTAATTAATCAATTTGTAGTTAATTAATAGTTATGAAAGCAAGATTTATATTGATTAAGTAATTAATTTAATTCACTTTAAATTAATTTGGATGATGTAATTAATTTAATTCATTTTAAATTAATCATAATTGGAATGGTAAATCATTGCTCATATGGTTGAATAATGATTGTTTTCCTTGATTAGTTTGAATCTCAGAAATGAGATAAGTAATATTGAGTGATATGGATACATGGTTGCATTGTGATGATGATTTGGATTATCTTTTGATAATGATAATGTTGATTATCTATTATGAATCTGTATATTATCTATCTGTGTGTATATAGATAATGAAATTGAATTGTTTTAAACCTTTAAAACAACTTGGCCTTAAAAGACACGTTTTGGATTTCGATGAGACCGGGATCGGGATTCCATATTTGGATATCTGAAAACCACATTGATCCAAATTAACGTTAGGTCGTTAATCCAAAAGGAGCAAGTGAAGACTCGAGGTATAAGGGCTATACGTCAGTATAAATCTGTGGGTGATTCCGTAATGAGTTTGACGGGATAGTACTTATAGGATCGAGATGGTGATTCAGAGTGCAAGGGTTATTGTCGTTAACTCTGAGGGTGATTCCAATACGAGTGTAACGAGATAATGCCTTCGGTTTCATTCGAACCCGGAACGAACTTGTATGGATTGAATGCTTTCAGAACATCGTCAGGTAGACGATGAGCATTCTAAGAGATGTGTTCTATAAAGGTAATCGTAGCCTCAAGCCTCATCAACAGGGAATGGCTAAAACAGAGGAGGTGCAGCAAGGCTTCGTGGGTAGCCCCCACTTGAGAGCAAAATTTTCCCCCGTCTAGAAGTCCCTTTTTATTCGGCTGTGTGGGAGGTTGGAACGTACGCCAACTGCGGGGTTGTCTTGTTCGGGACTGTCCAGTAAGGGATGGTTCCGGTCTTGTGTTGCAGGGGATCGGGAGTGGTCCTCGGTACGTTGATCTAGGCCACGTACTGTGACGGGCGGTACCCCGGTATCCCTGCCATTGTATGTAATCCACAATCCAATAAGTGCCAACGGTTTTGATTGTATTACCCACTTTTGTGGCTAGTAGCTGGAATTTAATGAATGTAATAATTTCGGCTATTTCATATTTACTTGAAAACCTTAGACCCATTATAATATCACTGGATTTCCTATCAAATGTTTTGGTTAGGGTAAGGTAAAAACTTTTTCATGTTTATGTGTGGGAAGTCTTACGTGATACCTTTTCTTTTAAAAGGTTTTTCAAAAGTTAAGCAACTTTAACCTATTACTCACACCAGACCCATGTCTGACCCGGAGTTTATTTTTGTTTTTCATTTAAACTCTTGGGTACTCAAATTTTTACGAGTAGTCAAGGGATTCAGGTTAGTTTTGATGAATTGAGGAGGAGCAATGGAGCAGGAGGCTTCTGCGTTAGATATATAGTTCCGCTGGGTGTTCTCTGTGTAGTATCTCTTGTGTTGAGTTGTATAACTAGACAGGTGATTATAACTGTCTAGTATGTGATGTAAATTCTGTGTAACTCTGATTAGTGTTGTAGACTATGTAATATTATATGTTATTAATATAGTTTATTCGTTCCGCTGTTTAGATTCTGATGTGTTGTTTCTTTCTTCTTCTCTTTCTTTCTATTCTCTATCCCTTTCTTTCTTATTAACGATGCAACTTCCTGGAGTCTGGAAGTTGGGTCGTTACAGTGGTATCAGAGCATTAGGTTGAGTGAATACCTAGGCTCTGGAGTGGTGTCTATCTTGAGAGAGCGTATTTGTAATTTCTATATATATATATATATATATAGATATATTTATATCTACCTATCTGTTGGATTACCCATTCAGGTTTTCCAATATAAGTTATAAAGGTAGATAAGGTAGTGGGGTGTGTAACACGACTACTACCATTGGTTGGAGTTTGGTGTTGGAAGTGTATCTATCGAGACTGTAGACCTAATACCGTCTCGAGTAAGTTGTGCAGAGTATAGGATTTCATTTATCTCTGAAGGTGACCTGTAAAGGTTCAGAGATCATTTTTGAAGATGGATGAGTAGAGTTTGGATCTGTCGGTTGGGCAGAAGGAAATGATGATATCTTGATATCTCAGGGAATAGTAGCTGCGTGATGAGACGCAGTGACTATAGATGTTTCCGAAGATTTTTCTTTGGAACAAGTTTTAGAAGTATGTTTGCTTCGATATTGTGGTTGGGTTTCGCAGGATGTTTTTATCTGGTTTGAGATCCGAGTTTCTCGAAGAGCTTTGGATTAGGAAGTCTTTGGCGTCGGTGTCAACAGTGCAGCTCGGAGTGTTCTGTGTGCTGACAAGAAGGATTTCTGGTTAGCACTTTTTCTGAAGAAGTTCAGAAGCAGCCATGTAGATTCATTTCTTTGATGGATTGGCTAGTTAAGCATAAACTGTTCTGATTGGTAAAGAGAAAACAGTTTTCTTTGGATATTGGACGGGTTGATCGCAAAAGTGACTTGCGATGGTTTGAGTGTTCTCTTGAGCTATGGGAAGTTTGTCCATATTTGGAGGTTGAGTTTTCTTATCGACTGGATTATAGGAGCGATACCGGAGGTTTAGTGAAGCAGCTTTGGATCAGATGGGGCATCTGAGTTTTCTTTTATGGATCTGTTGAACCATGT
Source organism: Allium cepa (assembly GCA_030765085.1). Classification (NCBI taxonomy): domain Eukaryota; kingdom Viridiplantae; phylum Streptophyta; class Magnoliopsida; order Asparagales; family Amaryllidaceae; genus Allium; species Allium cepa. Next base: position 380,404,762 of record CM060929.1, on the reverse strand, counting down.
TTCTGAGATGTATTATCCAGTTTGTGCTCGAGTTTTTCTTCTGCTTCAGATCAGAGTTGTGCAGCGGAAGCAAATGGAAATGCCTTTGTTTTATCTTTTCCAGATAGGAGAAGTAAGTTGGTCTTCGGATGTTTTTGGAGTAGAGTTGGTGTTCTTGGTTTGGAATTGATCTTGAGGAGATCATTCTGTTGAGAAGTTTTGGGTCATGTTTGTTTCTGGTGGAATCAGCAAGAGTTGAGCTGATTTGTAAGGATGAAGGCAACCCAGGATCATTAGAAGTGTTCTGTGGGTAAGAGACGAAGTAATTTGGATTCCGGAGTCGAAGATTTGATTTTGGGAAAATTTTCTATGATTTAAGGAGCTACAAGATTGGGTAAGTCTGGGTAAGTCAGCTCCGAAGTGTTTTGGATCTTTTCTGTATTCTTGTGAGGATTGGTGTTTGATTTTCAAGGTTGAATTGCCAGTTTGGATAACTGAGTTTCGTTGTGATTCACGTATCTCTAAGGAAGTACGTGTATGATTTATTTCTGGTTGTGAAATCAGTAGTTCAGGAGGATGTGATTGTTGAGTCAGACTTGTTTATAGTCTGATATCCTGTTTAGTTTTGTAGATCTTGTTGGATAGGAGCTCTGTAGCTTGGTAGTATTGATTGTTTAGATTCTATAGAGCGAGTATCCCGATATTTATACTGGGGAAACTCGTGAAAATTTTATCCAGAATTTTCCTGGATAATTAGATTTTTTTGATTAGGTAAATTGGTTGCTATGGTTGTCAACATATGTTTATTATATGCTTGTGTTTTAAAATTAAATCTTAAGATAGATTATTAAATTACCTTTGCTTTTAAATTTCGGGGACGAAATTCTTTTAAGAAGGGAGGAATGTGATATCCCGGAAATTTGGCAATATAAATTTAATAATCTGTGTTTAAAAATTTATTTGATTTAATAAATTCTTGATAATAAATTTGGAATTGATATAATAATTATCTTATAATAAATATTTAAATTAGCATATTTTATCTTTTAAAGCTAATAAACTGTTTTCTATTTATATATATAATTGTATATCTTGTAAATGGATAAACTTTGATTTAAAACTTAGTAAATGAATCAATTTTTAATTTTTATTTATATTTGGTAAAATTGGAAATTTTATTTAAATTTAACATTTAATTGTTCTAAACAATTTAATAAATAATTATATAGGTTATATTAAAGGAAAAATTTATTTGTTTAAATTTATATTTAATTAACTTGAATATGAATTTAAATTAGATTAACATTAAAAACTTAGTTGTATTTTATTTTTAAATTATTGCTTGAATATATATATAATAATTTAAAATAAAATTTACATATGATCTTAATTTATTAAGTAATAGAAGTAATTTATGATATCTTTTATAAATCATTTTAAATATTGTTTAATTTGTTGTTTTCAAATGATATTGAGAATACCTAGTTTTTATAAACATAAATAACTTTTGTTAGAGATAAGATTTGTTATTTTAATTTTAATAAGAGTTATATATGCATCTATATATAACTTGATTTTTAAAATTGGATTTGATAATTAATTTTAAGTTTGAATTAATGTTTTAAAAGAATAAAACACTTAAATATATGAATAAGCTTATATTTACAATTTGATTGTTTTCATTTCTTTTTAATTTAAAAAGAGGTAAATTCATTTATATATTACATAAGAAATAAAATAAGATTTAAAAGCTCTTATAAAATAAGTTAGAGTTTTATAAACAAATTAAATTAAATTAAATACTCTAAATATAAGTGTAAGTTTCTTAAGATACTTAAATGGCACATGTTAAGCCATAAAATAAGCAAATGACAAATGTTTAAAATTTGAACAAGTGTGCTATTTATTTATTTTTTTCATTTTCTTTTACTTCATTTAAGTCATTTTTCTTTTCTTTCTTTCTTTTTCAAACTTGAGAAAAATCTTCAGCCATGAAAATCTAAAACTTAATCTTCAAAAACAGAGAACAAAACTTGTAAAAATCTCCTCAAAAACTAAAATCAAAATCTGCAAAAAAATTATGTTGTCCTCAAATTATTTCTGGAACAATTTGATCCTCAAACCCAAAAGCTATCTGAAAATCATTCCAAACCTGAAATTCATAAAGGAAATCAAGTTTTACCTGTTGCTCTTCAAATTCAATACCTGGAAAATCAATTTGCAACTTCATCAAACCTACATCCTGTCTTGAATCAAGCATGCACTTGTATAGCTGGAAGCCTGCAAATTTCTTTACTGTTTTGAACACTTCTTCAAAAGGCCTGCAATTCTTTTCTTTCTGAAACTTACATGCATCAGGGAGTTTAAGAAATTAAATAAGATTGAAGTTCAAGTCATAAAAATAAAAATAAAAGTAGAATCTGAAGCTTTCAAATGTAAAGCACAATTCAAGTTCAGGATTCAAAGCATTTTCTGTACATGGTTGCTCTGCTCAGGAAATCGGTGAGTAACATTTTAACTAAAATACTTTAAGTAATATAGTTGCTTGATTTACTACTGTGATAATCATGTTGGAATGGATGAATATGATGATATCCTCTATTATATGTTTGAATGCATGTTGTGTTGTTTTGCCTGTTCTAGATTCCAGTTTTTTTTGTATGTTCAAAAATCATGACTTCATGTTAAAATCATTATTATAGTTTAAGATTTTAACAAGCATGTGTGTAATAAGTAAAGTTTTTAATTTTAGTAAATATGAAAGATAAATTAAAACTGTATGTTTCTGTAAACTCAGTATTAACAGAACAATTGAATATAAGTAAAAAAAAAATTGATTATCCTGATTCATTAATTCAAGAATATAAATCGATTACATAAACCAATACTTGAATTTTAAAACTAAAATCAGGAATTTTAGTTTAAGAATGACTGAGCAATTCAGGTTTAATCATAAATCATAGTTTGGGTTGGAACTGTAAATCAAGAAGGTCATGGTGGCCAGCGACGTTCCTGGTGATAGAATGGTGATAGGAGAGTTGGAAAAAAATAGATGAACGTGGATCTGTGCAGTGAGGCGAAGGGGGTTTTGGATTGAAAACTTTAAACCTAGTTTTCGATTCCTCAGGGAAAATGATCACCGCAACCTCCTGAGGTGATCGAGTAGTCCCCAATCGAGTTGATGATAGATGGGCTGTGGAGTAGTTCGTGGCCGGAAGGGAGGATTCTCTGGTGATCGGATTTTAGTGTTGTACCAAATTATGGGTTTTGCCATTGCTGTATTTTTGAGCTCGAATGCTCAAATTCAATTTAGGGATTCTGAAGTTTCTTGGATGGTCGGAAATGGGTGGGAAGGTAATCGTTGACTTGTGAGTAGGGTCGCGAACGGCCGGAGATGTTTGCCAAGTTGGTGCAGGTGCACGGTTGTCATGTTGTGTCAGCAGTTTATTTTTGGGGAAGATGGATTCTCGAGTTTGTTTGGGGTTCTTTCGTGTGTTGCTCGAAGTTGGGATGTGTAGGACTCAAAGTCGCTGTTATGTATGGCTCGGGTATTCTATTGTTACAGGATTTGTTAAACCTGTCAGTACCTATATGTTAGAATAAATGCAAATGAAAGCTACTCGAGTTTTACTCGAGTTTATTTAGCATTTACTCGAGTGAATCCTTTGAGTTCAGGTAAGTTTGCAGTTTAAAAATTTGTCATGTTTCAAATTTTAAAACTGAAAATTTAAATCATTAAGCAAAGATTTAAAATGTGTTTTGAATCTAATTTTGTATTATGGATTCAAGTTTTGATTTGAATCATAGTTGAAAATGATTAAGTTTTAAATTCAAATTTGTTTAAATAAACTTTAAAGGGGTTTATTGTTTAGAAATGATTTAAAGAAATTTGAATTTAAATTTGGAAATTGAAATATAAAGTAATGTTTAAACAAAGTTTAAATTTGATTCAAATTTGGATTTGAATCTTTGTTTCAAATTAAATTTAAGTTTTATAAATATAAGTGTTTGAAACAAATTTGAGTAATAATATAAAGTTTAAATGGTTTTCAATTTAAAAGGAAATTTGTTTTAACTTTTGAAAAATTTATTTTATAATAAAAGTATTATTTATCATTTAAAGGTTTTAGATTGATTTTTAAAACTTATTAAAGTTAAATTATAATTTAATAATTTGTATTTCATTTAATTATTAGGGTAATTAAATGAATAATTAATTTATTTAATTAATGAAATGAATAATTACTCAAAGTAATTAAGGGTTTAAGGTTAATTATTTTTAGAATAATTAACTTGTAATTAAGAATAATTAATTAAATAAGGTTTGATTTTAATTAATGATTAATAATTAATTAATCAAGTAATAATGGATTAATTAAGTTTTAATTAACGCTTAGTTATTTAATTAATTAAGGGTTAATTAGTGAGTTATTAATGATTAATTAATTTGAAATTAATAATGATTTAAAATAAGTTAATTATTTCAGATATATAATTAATGAATTGTTTAGTAGTTAATGAGGGTCATTAACTAAGGATTATTTAATAATTAATTAATGTGATTAATTTTAATTATTAATTAGATTAATTAATTTAAAGATAATCATTTGTGTAACTTGTTAAGTATAATTACTTAATGAAAGTAATTAAGGAATTAATTACTTATTGTAATTAATTGAGTTTAGTTTGATTTAATTAAGTTAATTAATTCAGTTTAATTAATTTAAAATAATCATTTGATGATTTGTGAAGTATAATTACTTAATGTAATTAAATAAGAGAAATTACTTAGGGTAGTAATTAATGGTAATTACTGGATGTAATTAATTGAAGATGATTTGATAATTGAAGTAATTTAAGTATAATTACTTTGTGAATTAATCAACGGATTAATTAGAGATAATTAATTATGGAGTAGTTAATTTATTTGGTAAAGTAATTAAAGGTAGTTAATTACTAAATGGGGTTAATCAACGGTGATTAACAATTATGGGTTAAATTAAGACTAATTTCTTAATGTAATTAATTTAAATAAGGTACTTAATTAAATGTAATTAGAGATCATTAATTAATATAATTAATGATGTAATTAAGATTGATTAATTAAGATTAATTAATCAATAATAAGTAATTAAAGGTAATTAATTAATATAATTAATTAAGGATTAATGTAATTAATTATAGTTAATTAATTTGTGAAGTAATTAAGATTGATTACTGAATTTGGTTTAGTTTAATTAATTTGTGAAATTAATTAAAGGATAATTACTTAAATGTAATTAAGGAATAATTGACCAAGGTGATTAATTAAAGTGATTAATTGGTAGATGATTAATTAATCAATTTGTAGTTAATTAATTGTTATGAAAGCAAGATTTATATTGATTAAGTAATTAATTTAATTCACTTTAAATTAATTTGGATGATGTAATTAATTTAATTCATTTTAAATTAATCATAATTGGAATGGTAAATCATCGCTCATATGGTTGAATAATGATTGTTTTCATTGATTGGTTTGAATCTCAGAAATGAGATAAGTAATATTGAGTGATATGGATACATGGTTGCATTGTGATGATGATTTGGATTATCTTTTGATAACAACAATGTTGATTATCTATTATGAATCTGTATATTATCTATCTGTGTGTATATAGATAATGAAATTGAATTGTTTTAAACCTTTAAAACAACTTGGCCTTAAAAGACACGCTTTGGATTTCGATGAGACCGGGATCGGGTTTCCATATTTGGATATCCGAAAACCACATCGATCCAAATTAACGTTAGGTCGTTAATCCAAAAGGAGCAAGTGAAGACTCGAGGTATAAGGGCTATACGTCAGTATAACTCTGTGGGTGATTCCGTAATGAGTTTGACGGGATAGTACTTATAGGATCGAGATGGTGATTCAGAGTGCAAGGGTTATTGTCGTTAACTCTGAGGGTGATTCCAATACGAGTGTAACGAGATAATGCCTTCGGTTTCATTCGAACCCGGAATGAACTTGTATGGATTGAATGCTTTCAGAACATCGTCAGGTGGACGATGAGCATTCTAAGAGATGTGTTCTATAAAGGTAATCGTAGCCTCAAGCCTCATCAACCGGGAATGGCTAAAACAGGGGGGGTGCAGCAAGGCTTCGTGGGTAGCCCCCACTTGAGAGCAAGATTTTCCCCCGTCTAGAAGTCCCTTTTTATTTGGTTGTGTGGGCGGTTGGAACGTACGCCAATTGCGGGGTTGCCTTTTTCGGGACTGTCCAGTAAGGGATGGTTCCGGTCTTGTGTTGCAGGGGATCGGGAGTGGTCCTCGGTACGTTGATCTAGGCCACGTACTGTGACGGGCGGTACCCCGATAGCCCTGCCATTGTATGGAATCCACAATCCAATAAGTACCAACGGTTTTGATTGTATTACCCACTTTTGTGGCTAGTAGCTGGAATTTAATGAATGTAACAATTTCGGCTACTTCATATTTACTTGAAAACCCTAGACCTATTATAATATCACTGGATTTCCTATCAAATGTTTTGGTTAGCGAAAGGTAAAAACTTTTCCACGTTTATGTGTGGGATGTCTTACGTGATACCTTTTCTTTTAAAAGGTTTTTCAATAGTTAAGCAACTTTAACCTGTTACTCACACCAGAACCATGTCTGACCCGGAGTTTATTTTTGTTTTACATAAACTCTTGGGTACTCAAATTTTTACGAGTAGTCAAGGGATTCAGGTTAGCTTTGACGAATTTAGGAGGAGCAATGGAGCAGGAGGCTTCTGCGTTAGATATATAGTTCCGCTGTGTGTTCTCTGTGTAGTATCTCTTGTATTGAGTTGTATTGAGTTGTATAACTAGACAGGTGATTATAACTGTCTAGTATGTGATGTAAATTCTATGTAACTCTGATTAGTGTTGTAAACTATGTAATATTATATGTTATTAATATAGTTTATTTGTTCCGCTGTTTAGATTCTGATGTGTTGTTTCTTTCTTCTTCTCCTTCTTTCTTATCTCTATCCCTTTCTTTCTTATTAACGATGCGACTTCCTGGAGTCTGGAAGTTGGGTCGTTACACCATTTCTCACAGGAATTTTTTGTTCCAATGCCGATCCTACCGAACTGTTTGAATGAAATAAAAAAATAAGACTTTTGAATATGCCCATTTACTACTAAGAATTCATAAAGGTGGATAAATAGTCATCTAATGACCTTCACTCACATCTAATACTCAATAAATGATAATTTTAATGAGTAGTAATTAAATATGTTCCAATTTCAAAACACTATGCTCATTATTCGACTATGGTTCCATTAAAAAATTGTTTGTTTTAATGAGTATAGTCCTTCAATAAGCATATGTTACATAACATGTTCAAATTTCTAGTATTTAGCACATCTAGTATGCTAGATTGTTAAATATAACAAACATTGTTTATTATGTTAGGCTAGGGATACTGGAGAAATCCGTAGCCAAATTGTGTTGTCCCAAGTAAGTTTTAATATTTCAAATAATTTGTACCTAGGCATCAGTTTCTATTAAAAATTGCATGAAGCAGTAACTCTATTTTCATGCATTCATGCTTCTAAGAATTATGAAACTTATACTCTGTTCTTACTTTCCCATCCATTTCCTGGGTATCATTGTATAAAACAAAAAAAATTCATAGATTTGAATTAGTAGATGTAATAGGTATTTATTGTGCATTGTTTAGGTTTGAATTAGTAGTTTCACGGGTATTATTATACATTGAAACAAAAAAATATAACATGTTGGGTTAAATTTATCGACAAACTACATATTGTTCATAAGTATGAGTATTTCATTGTCCTAACATGAGGTTTATGTCTATATTTTGAAATATCTATTTATCTTTTGCTATTTCAATGTGATATGAAATGTTGATTCTGCTAGAATATTGCTAAAACTGATGCAAAGTTGACAAACTATTGAATTTATGCTTTTGCAAATTCAGATCATTCCATAATAACTATTCGCTAACACAACAATACAGCGAATAAGGCTGATTATTAACTTCTTACAAAGAATAATAAGCACCGATCAAAATAATATATATATCTACTACACGTGTGTAGACAGGATTGCAATGGATGTTTGGAAATAGAATTTAACTATAAAAAATATTGTTGATTCAACGTAAAAGGAAGAATATACATTGCCTAAAGCTAGAAATGATATATGGTATAAAAATATAGTATATACATGAATGCATTCCCACAAAGCAACTTGCATTTCATCACGTAGATTCTTCCACTTATCAAGCGTAAGTGGAATATGTTCCTTTACTACCGGAACTAGATATGAAGATAGCTTGACAGACCTATCTCCTACTAGTTTGCCATCCACTTTAGGTTCGACTTCAACACGACTAAAAGAATTCGATGGAAGTCTTTTCACTTTGGTTGGACCTCTGCCTTTGCACTTCACAACTGGATTTTCAATGGCATTCAAGTAGTTCCCCCATTCACGTCAACTTCAAAATTTTCTAGAACTTGATTATATCTTCGTCAACTGCTTCAGTGTCGTCTTGAATTCGAGCATCGTTATTCTAGACGTATACTTCCATTTGGTTGACTTGGTTTCCAATTTTTTATGAATTTTCTCAATATGAATGTTGTTGTCCACCATATTGTCCTTGTCTTTTGCAATATCATTGGATGTGGTGGATTCTTCGATTGCTTTTAGCCATTTTTGAGCAGCCCTATTCCTTTTACTCATTTTCTACAGATTAAAAAAAGATTAAACTATATGAGACCGCATAACAATGTATAACAGGTAGGAAATAAAACTAAAATTGGTTTGATAACAAAAGATTGGAAACCGCATAACAATGTATATCAGGTAGGAAATAAAACTAAAATTGGTTTGATAACAAAAGATTGGAAATACATGTCATTTCCTTCAAAGTAACAAATTATCACGCAATACATGCAAGTTCCAAAATATCAAACCAATTACATACAAATTTGGCATGTAATCTGCAGGCACAATGCCATGGTTTAGACGATGTTGTTATTGAATCTAACAGCTTACAGAAATTTAAAAATGTAACGACCTGGTATTTTGGATGTTTTAAGCATACACACATGTCGGACTCAAACCATTCAAAAGGACAGATTGTTATGGGCTAAATAAGAAAAAAGTAAGAAATAAAATAAATACAAAATATCGCACCGGAATGACAAAGTATAATAATTAAATAACAGTTCATGAAGCTATTTTATAAATACGCTTGATTATTCTTTTACAACATAAAAATAGAGTTTCATAAATAGGAATAAAGAAATAAATAAATAAATGCAGCGAAACAACATGATGCAGCGGAATATAATAAATAATACTAGTACACATCTTCGTCTTTGTCCTCCAAAAACAAGGTCTTCAACCCCGAAATGCTGAAGATGACCCGAGGGAATTGAAAAGACAAAACACTCGAGTTAGAACTAAAAGATCTTATGTAAGTTAAATCAACGGTAAATAAATATGAATGGAATTGCGTTAGAGATGTTTACATGGTTTGACATCTCATATCCAGTGTCTAATGTAAGTGTAATAACTTAAGAGATGTTTGGGATTTGCATCTCATAAGGATCCGTTGAACTATCTACTACGTAGTAAAATACGCTATTATAATATGTCTACAGTAAAGTAAAGATATGAAAATAGTGTTAAGGTGTTATCCATTTCCTCTTAACACATTTTATATATTCCCATAGTTTATACAGTACCATAACTCCTCTGTAAACTGGAGACTATCAGAGGGCCCTCCATAGGTATGGTACAAAACAAACTCATAGAAGGCGCTCTAGGGCATGTGAACACGGCATTCGAGGCAATGCTAGGGTAGATATGCTAATTGCATATCCGGACTGATGGTAATGCATAGCAGCTATTACCGCCGATCTCGAAACACATTCCCAAATCAAAATCATAGAGTGGCCACGAAATCTATCACAAAGCAACAGATATGATATCGAAGAAATGTGTCAGATAGGAGGAATGATTTCACTTGGCCCTGCGTGGCTCCTATTTTAGTCACATCTAAGCTGACTCACGGGAGTCAGGGTCACGACATACCTCATACATAAATCGTTCTTCAAACCATCCTACTTCATTTCTAGAATCTCCACTACGTTCACGGTTGTTAAAGTGGTTTTCGGTATTGGTAGAGAGTATGACAATATTCGATCCCAGTCCCTTTAACAACCAAACGTTATTTCACACCGGATGGTTCTTTTACATTTCAAAACGTAAATTTACAATTGATATCAAAATATCATATTCTCAAACCATGTCACTTACAAAAATCACGTTCACTTTCAAAATCATATTTACTCAAATATGTTATATAAATTATAATTTAGGTTCTTGCATCATTTAATCATACTTCCTTTAAATCAAGGATTTTTATTTTAAATGCATCCACTTTACTAAATCTAAAATTTTAAACATAGTTTAGATAGTTATAAATAGTTTAACATAGTTTAAAATAAATTTTAGAATAGTTAAATACTCCATAATATTTAAAAAATAGATTGAAGATAATTTTAAATTAATTTAAGATAGTTAAATAGACTTAAAATAGATTAAACATAATTAAAATAAATTAAATAGCTTTAAAATAGATTAACTAGATTAAAATAAATTAAATGGTTTAACTAGTTTAAAATAAATTAAATTAGTTTAAATAGGTTAACATAATTTACATAGTTAATGTAGGTTAAAATAGTTTAATAATTTTGACATCTTAATAATTAGAAATTTTAAAATAATATATTAAAATTATATTTGGTCCATTTCAATTTCCAAGTCAATAAACCCAATTTCAAATCTTTCAATTCAAATTCTTGGTAAACTATTTAATTCTTTATCAATTTCAATCCAGGCTTGAAATGTCAATTTAAGCTACTCAAATTCAATATATATCAAAGTTATATTTCACAATTTTAATGACTCAATTCTGGTAAATTCCATTTGTGCTTCAAAATCCAACTTAAAATTTCAGTTTAATTTTTTTAACCAATTCCTTTAAATCAATTCCAGTTTCAACATAAAAATTGAATTTCGGTAATCACTCAATTTATTTGAATCAAAATTTATTTCAAAATATCATTAAACTAAATTCAAAAATTAAGGATTTTAAAATCATTAATTTAACTAATCCGGTGTCTGTATATAATTCTCTACCCTAGTGTCAAGCGATAAGGATATTTATCCTTTTAATCCGCAATTTAGAATTTTACAGTCATAAATCATTTCAAACCGCAATCCCGAATTAAATAAAATCCGTAAAGTCGCTTGAGACTATCATTTCAACCCATAATGATTTTTCACTAACCTATAGATTGTTCGAGTATGTATCATATTAACCCATAGGGAGCTTGCCGTTTATAACCATATAAAATACAACATCCAGTCATCCAATATCAACTATCAAACGTTCATCACAACCGTCATCCAAACCAATCAAACAAACATCAATAGATAGCTGATAATCAATACAGGTATTAAATTGACAAATTAAAATTCAATATTAAATTAAATGACGAATAATTGCAATAAAAGTCAAATTTAACCAAAATAACAATTTAACATACCAAACAGCAATCAATAAATTTCTAATCACTTCATAAATAAAATTTAACTAACATAAGAGAATTTACTAATAGTGAGTGGGTTAAAGCTGTAACGCCCCGCCTTTCGCACGCTTTAAATCGACGATAAACCAGACACGTCGACTTAAACCATACAGAAGGGCGGATTGTTATGGGGTAAATAAGAAGAAGCAGAGAAAGAATAAAAAAAACAGAACCTTGCAGCGGAATGATAAAATATAATAATCAAATATACAGTTCATGAAGCTGTTTTACAAACCATTTGATTATACTTATACAATACATATCAGAGTTGCACATACCAGGGAATATTAATAATGCAGCGGAATACAAAGGTGTAGTGGAATAATATAATTGATAATAGTAATAATAATTCTTCGTCTTCGTCCTACAGAAATAAGGCCTTCAATTCCTGAAATACTCACGATGACCCGAGCGAATTGAAAAGACAAAACACTCGAGTCAGAACTAAAAGATCTTATGTAAGTTAAATCAACGGTAAAATATGAGTGGAACGACGTCAGAGATGTTTACGGGATTTGATATCTCCTATCTAGTGTCAAACGTGAGTGCAGTAACTTAAGAGATGCTCGGGACTCACATCTCCTAAGGATCCGTTAAACTATTTACTATGTAGTAATATTTCGCTATTATAATAATGTCTATAGTAAAATAAACATACTTTTAAATAGCGTTAAGGAGTGACCCAATATTCCCCTTAACATGTAATAGTACCAGTAGACCATCCAATATCATAGTCCCTCCTGTTCGGAAAGCCACCAGAGGATACCACACGGGCTACGAGAGAAAACCAAACTCGTACAAGGCGCGATAGGGTAGTGACACGACACAACTAGGCAATGCCAGGGTAGGTATACCAATTGCTATCCGGGCTGGTGGTAACGCATAGCGTGCAGCTACCGCCCACCTCGAGCCACACCCCCAAACAAAAAAAATCAAAAGTGGCTACCGAATCAATCCAAAAGTCAAAGTATAATATCGAAGGGATGTGTCCGATCAAAGGTGCTACCTCATTGGCCCGAGAATCGCTCCTGTTTTAGCCACCTTATGCCAACTCACGGGAGTCGGGTCCACGTATTTACCTCAAAGGAAACGCCGCCACCATCCTACTTCATTCTGGAATCTCCACCGCGTACACGGTTGTTAAAGTGGTTTACGGAGTTGGCAGAGAGTATGACAACTTCCGATCCAGGTCTCTTCAACAACCAAACGTTATTATAACATCGCGGTCATTTAAAAATAATTATACTTCAAAACCAGGATATAATATTTATTTCAAAACCATATAAATACGATATCATTTCAAATTTAAAAACCAAATCAATATGATATTCCTTTTTATTTCAAATCAATACAATAACATTTTATTTCAAATATATCCCCTTTTTAAAATCATAGCACCTCCAAATTTTATACTTTAAAACCAAACATTTGAAAGTTTAATCCCTTTAAAACATAATGCTATGAAATTCATAACTTCAAAATAGTTCAATTTCTATAAGCATTTCAATTTCTATAAACATTTCAATTTCGATATATTTCAAGGCTTTAAATATTACAAAATTGCAAAACTAAATTTGATAATTTCGATTCAACAATTATGTTTCCTATTATTTAGTTTTGATTTATTTTATATAATAAACCCCTTATTATTTAAATAAAACTCAAATTTCAAATAAATAGATATTGCCTACAATTCGTTATACTTGAAATAATCATTTAATTCGCCTAGACTCAAAAATTAAGTTATAATAATTATACCTTTTAAAATTCCAATTCGATAAATTTCACGTCAACTCTGTTGGTTTAATCCTTAAATAAATTCAATTTCATAAAATCTCAAATTTATCTAAATTTCAAATCAAATTTTATTCGAGTAAAATTCTTAAATAATTTAATTCACATCCAATTCATATTTTATCTTCCAAATCTTAAATCATTATAATCTCTATATAAAAATATGATTTAAATAATTAACCATATTTATTTTAATAAATCTAACTCCATTTTTTTAACTTATTGCCATTAAACAGATTTATACATAGCTTAAATACATGAATTTAACTATATATATAATAGTTTTGTATAATATCAAAAAGAATAAATATTTATTTAAACCGTATAATTCTATCCAAAACCATAGAAATCATTTTCAATATATTTATATATATAGACCGACGGTATATGTAAATAACTTTCTATGCTATGGTCAAGTGATATGGATATTTATCATTTCAATCCGCAATTTAAAAATAAAAAATACGGTTATATATCATTTCAAACCGCAATCCCGAATCAATAAAGAACTTGCAGATTATGATGACATAAATAAAACATCCATTCATCCATCATAAAATCATACATCCATCACAATCATCATCCAAAACAATCAATCAAAATAAATATATAACTGATAATATATAACTGGTAATTAACTGGCAGTTATATTCAATAATAAATCAGATTTAATTTAAATAAATGCAATTAACCGAGATGATGATTAAAAATGTAAGAAACAGTCATAAATAAATGTATAATCATAATAAAAATTAAATTTAACAAACATAAGGAATTTTAGAAGTTGTGAGTGGGTTAAAACACTCAGCTTTTGAATTCAAATTGAATTTAAATCCAATTTAAACCCAAAATTCAAACAGTCTTAGAATCCGTCCAAACCATTGCCAAAATATCCGAAATTTCAATACGAACCTAGCGGAGGAAACCGCGCATGAAACGGACTAAGTATGAAAAAGTTATTAAGAATTTAACATTGAAATTAAAATTAAAATTAAATTAAAATAAACAACAAAACTTACTCTCTTCCAAGCCACGTCACTCACGTCTTCATCAGCAAGCGCACGCAAAACTCACAAAAATTCTCGTACGGCCTTCAATTACTCACATCGCCCCATCGCTGGCCGAGACGCCGATCATCCTGGCGAGCCGTTGTCTACTCGAGAACCTTCCCTCATGCTCCTCGACGAACGCCAGCGCCTCAAATCGATGCACGAGACCCGCAGCCGCCGCGTAACAATCAAACCCTAGATGAATTTTGCGAAAAATTCGACCGTTGAATCGCCAAATAAACTACATAGATGAAGTCCCCTCGGTCCTCTCTTCAAAACCCGAAAATGATTTCCCGATCAGACGAATTTCATCGTCGAGCGATGAACGGCCGAAAATTGATTTGCGATTTCTAGAAAAAAGGTGATTCAAAACCAAAAACGAACTGCAGATCTGAGATTCGTACACTGAGAGCTTCGATATATAATTTTTCTGAATTTTTTTGAGGAGTTTGAAATTTCACTTTGATTTTTGAATTGCAATTGATATTAGGTGTTTGTCTGCCATTGAAATGAGGATGTAACAACCCGGGGTTTTGCCTAATTTGTCTTCATCATTAAGCGATTCATTTGCTAGTTAATTGCTGTTCGAAGTTTTTAAAACCCGGTTTAAATTCCTTTTAGAAACTTGTTGAAATGGTTGTGGGCTTTAAAATTTATATTGGCCCACGTTTTCGTTTGTTTGGGTGCCGTGATATTATCAATATCGCTCCTCTTTGTTCATTCACAAACCCGTTCGTCCATTTTCATTTTTCGATAACCCTAAACCTAACCAACGAGCGAAGAAAAAAAAATGGTGGCCACGTTCGTTCGTTTCTTCTCGTTCCTCGCTCAAAAATTAGGGCTTTCGTGAAATAGTGAAGACGCCAAAGTGGAATGCTCGTTCGAGTTCAATCTTCTGGCACTATAGATCGATCGTGTCTTGAGATGTTCGCAGCCACTTGATTTAGCTCGTTGTTGCTTCGATTCAGGTAAGTAAATTATTTACTCACATCTACTTCGTGCTTGGTATAGTGCTACGATAATTTGGTTGTGTTTTGTTGTTGATGATTTTATCTGACTTGGCTCGATTCGTGTTTTATTGGTTTTGTTCATCCTGACTGAGATTTTGTTCAAATCCGTATATTTTTGTGATTGTTTATCTCGGCTAGTGATTTAATCTTTTTTGTTTTCACTTGTTCAAAACTGTCATTTATTTAAAACAGCATTGATTTGGGGAGTGTGATTCCTAGATGATTTTTATTGCTTCTCTGACAGTTTTAAAGTGTTGAAATTACTGCTTGATTTGCATTTACTTCGATCATCTTACTTTTGAATTGTAAAGTCTTCCTCTTGACTTTATTCTGTTGACATTAGCACGACTGCTACCTTGAATTTGAGTATAATTCCATCGTGAATTTGAGTTGCATTGTTAAGCCTTCGACCACTGTTGCACACCTATACCTGTCCTTCCTGTTCCCCGAGTTCATATGTATATATATATATATATATATATATGCACTGTGCTTCGAGTGTGCTTACAACTGCCGTGATGTCTCATTGTGTCTGTTCATTCATTGTATATGCATTTCTATTAGAAATTGGTATCTAGATTTATTTTGCATATCTTCAGTCATATGCATTTCTATTTGAAATTGCTATCTAGATTCATTTAGCATATCTTCATTCGTATGCATTTCTATTGGAAATTAGTTTCCAGATCCAATTTGCATATCATCAGTTCATATGCATTCTTATTTGAAATTATATATTCAGATTCATGTGCATATACTCTGTAGCTGCTGTACTTCATGACTTGTAGTATTGAGTCTGTTGCACTTCATGCTAGCATTCTTGGTTTCATATGCATTGAGCCCTGATCCTTTGTTGTTCATCTGCATATAGTTATTAGTCTAGTTTCTGTTGGTCGACTGCCTCTTTGAGTTGACCTTCTGGTGGTACCTATAGTGTTGCTACATCAAAATGCATATCAGGTTACCTGTCATTGTCTGTTGCTTCGAACTTTTTAGTTACATTGAGGTCAGGTTCATTGAAATGTGGACTGTCTTGAGTCTCTGTTGATGCCAGACCTTTGATCATATTATCTTCATGTATACTTGATGTTGTCTGGTTGTTCACTGGTCTTTGAGACATGTTGCGTTTTGGACATTGTTTCATCCCCACTTGATTATTGTTTGTTGTCTGGTCGACCATTGCAATTCACTGATCTTGGCCTTTGGATTGACATACTTGCATTTTGAGGCTTTATTCTTAGTGTGCTGGTGTACTTGGGTCAGTGGCATTGATATCTTTAGCCTGTAGTTGCATTCATCTCATGTTGGCATTCACGAATTTTTCTGAGTTGACTTCTGTATATTTTCACGACTTCGATACTTGCAGTTGTATCGCTTGATATTCATTCCTGTAGTTTGCATTCATGTACTTGCTGTCGTAGATGTTGCACTGCATCACCACTGTTCTTTGCATTTGTACATATGATGGCATCACATGCTGTTGTGTCTGGCCATTCCTTGTTGCCTTGAGTCTGTTGTAATGTGCATTGTGTAATGCACATTTGAGTTAGTTCACTGTTGCATTCATTTGCACATCACCTGGGTGTCTCTTGTATTGTTTGTTCTTCGAGACATGTTGTCTTGTACACATATGACCTTGTGGTGGCTGCAGCTTTTACTTGCAGTTTCCCTTGTTGTTTCGCATTACATTGATGCAAATGGATTGCTTTCTGAATACACTTGAGTTGAATCCGGTAACTCGGGTTTGATCTTGTGTTTGCTTGTGAATTTTAATTGGGTACATCATCACTGTAGTGGCAAGGCAGTGCACACAAGCGTGAACTGTAAGCACACGGTATTGCTTTTATTGATATTTCAATTACTTTTGATCCATTGATCCTTTGCGTATTTTATATGCCGTATTGACGAGGCAGTACACGCGTGCGTGTACTGCAGCCAATCGGTTTTGATGTTGTTAAGTGACATTTCAATTATTAAATTGATTTGATTTAATTTAATCATTTTGTGTTAATTGCCAATTAGGCAATTCTGATGTTTTCATTTAAATATATCTTCATTGATATTCTTTTCATTCATCTTTGTTGATATTTTGAATCTGCTGATTTGTTGTTTAACACTATTACGTGTTATATTTACCGTTATCCGATTCTCTTCTAGAAGGGTCGGACAGACGGAATTTACTGTGACAGTCGTCTATTCATATTTAATTATTATTGCTTCTGTGCACTAATAACTGAGTTTGAATTAGACTGACCCGTGTATTATTTTCTTTTGAATATAATACTCGGGTCAGACCGAGTATTTACAGGTTATTGATATCTTACTTTGGGTTGCTGCTAGAGCTATGAAGTCTTTTCATATCTTTTGGAGTAGTCGTTGTCATTTTTAGTAGTTAGTGTACTTGTATAGGTTGATATGTATTCATGTATATTAATGATATTAATGTACTTGTATATGTAACATCCTGTATCGACAGTTGTAGTTGTATCATATGTACTGTAGCACATGTATTGTAACTGACATCAGTTATTATATATATGAGACTTTTTTTTTATCTGTGTTCCGCATTTATATTATCTGTGTTATTATTATATCTATTGTCCTAAACTATTATGAACCATCGCAGTTCGTTTTATACTGGAATTGGGTATGTCGATGGGAGTAAATAAATATGAGATGAAAAATTAAAAATATATACTACTCCTGTCGAGGTAACCAATACTAGTGTAAGGCCTAACTACGGATGGCCGCTCCTATCCAGCCTTATTCTTCATAATAACAGACAGTATTTCCTTTAATACTCTTTGTTATTGTGAGCATAGAGGTGGGGCGTCACAGTTGGTATCAGAGCTTGGGGTTTATGGATATGATATAAAACATAACTTAGATGGAACATGTGTTACAACTATTTGTCGATATTTTATGTGCTTTGAGTCAAAACTAAAGTTTTGAAATTTTGATGGAATTTTAAATAGCTTTATTTAAAAATAAAAGTGAATTTGTGTTTTAATGATAGATTGGTTTGTGCTTTGTTTATCAGAGTGCGCAGCGAAAACAGTGTGACTGCTTCGCTGAGTACGACTGATAATTATTTTGATTTAAAAATCAAAATATGAAAATGAAATTAATTTCATTATGTTGTTTAACCAGTGGATTTGATTTTTTGAAATTTCTTACTGGTTTTCTTTGATACTAATCATATCTGATTAGATTTCTGCTGTTTTAAAATATCTTCATTGAAGATATATTTGAATGATTTCTTTGTTCATTTTGCGGTATACGTGCAAATTTATGTTGCACGTTACTACACTAATTTTACGTTGAACCGATGCTTGGTTATGAAACGTATATTGTTGCCGTTATTCTTATAACGGGATTTTTACACCAATGCTATATTTTGAAGCAAGGTGTTTTGTTGACATTTTAATGAATGAAAATTCACTGATATGAAATTTTGATGCAAATTATTTTGATGAGATTTTGACGTTTAAAATTTACTGTCGCTTTGACTTCAGTAACCGTCAAATTTTAAAGTGGATTTTCAAGCGGTTATCCCGCAATGCTAATTTTGAGATTAGTTTTATGTTGTTTTGAGAAGTACCATTTCTTTGTTGAAGTTGCTACTTATGTTGCTGATTTAACCACGTGATTATAAAAACCGTTTTAAAAATAAAAATTGTTTTCAAAAATTTTCAGTTTACGTTTTCAAAAGAATGAGGAAGTGATTTAAACGTTTCAGCAAAATCGAGGACTATGACCCCTTTCTTTTACTGATTCGCTTAATTCCGGATTTGTTCATTTGAGAATGTAAATTATTACTTTTATAAAATAAATAAAATTGTTGTCAGAAGTTTGCATTTTGCGTTTTCAAAAGAATGAGAAAGTGACTTAAACATTTCAGAAAAATCGAGGATTATGACCCCTTTTTTTTACCGATTCGCTTAATTCCTGACTTGTCCGCTTGAGAATGTGAAATGTTATTTTTGAAATACACAATTCACACTTTCAAGGAAACGATGAAGAGATTTAAACGATGTAGCAAAAGTGCGGAGTATGAAACCACACTTTTACTATTTCGGTTAATTCCGGACTCGTTAATTGAAACATTTGCTGTTTGATGATTTTGATGATTTTACACGTTCAAGGAAACAATGAAGAGAATCAAACGATTTAGTAAAACACGTGGTATGGGATATGTGCGTTTGCTATTTCGGTTAATTCCGGACTCGTTAATTGAATATATGATGATTTTCGTGTGCTTTCGAGCCACTATGTTGGACCTTCGGGTCATATGTTGGACCTTCGGGTCAATACCAGTACCGGACCTTCGGGTCATATGTTGGGCGCCAAAATTATGTTGGGTACTTGGTAGGCTTCGGCCATATGTTGATGCACGTGCGGCGTAGCTAAAACTCGCCATTTGTTGGGATCGATCCACCTTTTATGTTGATTTTCTAGATCATCTTAATTGATTTCTAGATATTTGTTGTTTCCAATTATCTGCAAGTAATTGGATATTTGTTGATATGAGTTCTAATTATCGTTTTTGATAATTAGATATTTGTTGATTAGATTATCGTTTTTGATAATCGAATATTTGTTGATTTGATTATCGTTTTTGATAATCGAATAATTGTTGATTTGATTATCGTTTTTGATAATCGAATATTTGTTGATTAGATTATCGTTTTAGATAACCGAATATTTGTTGATTTGATTATCATTTTTGATAATTGAATATTTGTTGATTTGAGATTTGATTATCGCTTGTGATAATTAAATATTTGTTGATATGAGTTCTAATTATCGTTTTTGATAATTAGATATTTGTTGATTTGATTATCGTTTTAGATAATCGAATATTTGTTGATTTGATTATCGTTTTTGATAATCGAATATTTGTTGATTAGATTATCGTTTTTGATAATCGAATATTTGTTGATTTGATTATCGTTTTTGATAATCGAATATTTGTTGATTTGATTATCGTTTTTGATAATCGAATATTTGTTTATTTGATTATCGTTTTTGATAATCGAGTATTTGTTTATTTGATTATCATTTTTGATAATTGAATATTTGTTGATTTGAGATTTGATTATCGCTTGAGATAATTAAATATTTGTTGATCTGAGATTTTTGATTTTTGTCTTGATAATTAGGTAATTGCTAATTTTGCTGATTATAAGATTCTCTAGTCTCTAATTGATTCTAGATTATGTTGATAATATTGAATTGCTGTTTTCTATCCATCTCTGTTGATAGTTAGAGTTTGCTGATTATGTAGTTCGTGTTTTCTATTTATCTGTTGGATAGCTAGATATTGGCAGTTTGCGATTTGCGAATTTTGTTTTCTAATTATCTTTGTTGATAATTAGATTTTGCTGTTTTCTAATTGTCATATCGATAGTTATATATTGTTGTTTTGTGATTTCTGTATTCTAATTATCGTAATTGATAATTGAATATTGCTGATGATTGCATTCATTCAGATTTGTTGTTTTCTGATTATCTAATTGATAGTTAGATTTTGTTGAGAAATTGTGAATTTCTTTTAGAGAATTAAAAGATTTCTTTGGTGTTTGTATTCTCGAATTTTATTTTTCTAGCTTAACCAGTTTATGTTAGAAAAATAATTGTTATTGACGACTTTACTTATGAAAATTGCGGGGACGCAATTTTTATAAGGAGGGGAGTCTGTAACAACCCGGGGTTTTGCCTAATTTGTCTTCATCATTAAGCGATTCATTTGCTAGTTAATTGCTGTTCGAAGTTTTTAAAACCCGGTTTAAATTCCTTTTAGAAACTTGTTGAAATGGTTGTGGGCTTTAAAATTTATATTGGCCCATGTTTTCGTTCGTTTGGGTGCCGTGATATTTATCAATATCGCTCCTCTTTGTTCATTCACAAACCCGTTCGTCCATTTTTATTTTTCGATAACCCTAAACCTAACCAACGAGCGAAAAAAAAATGGTGGCCACGTTCGTTCGTTTCTTCTCGTTCCTCGCTCAAAAATTAGGGCTTTCATGAAATAGTGAAGACGCCAAAGTGGAATGCTCGTTCGAGTTCAATCTTCTGGCACTATAGATCGATCGTGTCTTGAGATGTTCACAGCCACTTGATTTAGCTCGTTATTGCTTCGATTCAGGTGAGTAAATTATTTACTCACATCTACTTCGTGCTTGGTATAGTGCTACGATAATTTGGTTGTGTTTTGTTGTTGATGATTTTATCTGACTTGGCTCGATTCGTGTTTTATTGGTTTTGTTCATCCTGACTGAGATTTTGTTCAAATCCGTATATTTTTGTGATTGTTTATCTCGGCTAGTGATTTAATCTTTTTTGTTTTCACTTGTTCAAAACTGTCATTTATTTAAAACAACATTGATTTGGGGAGTGTGATTCCTAGATGATTTTTATTGCTTCTCTGACAGTTTTAAAGTGTTGAAATTACTGCTTGATTTGCATTTACTTCGATCATCTTACTTTTGAATTGTAAAGTCTTCCTCTTGACTTTATTCTGTTGACATTAGCACGACTGCTACCTTGAATTTGAGTATAATTCCATCGTGAATTTGAGTTGCATTGTTAAGCCTTCGACCACTGTTGCACACCTATACCTGTCCTTCCTGTTCCCCGAGTTCATATGTGTGTGTGTGTGTGTGTGTGTGTGTGTGTGTGTGTGTGTGTGTATATGCACTGTGCTTCGTGTGTGCTTACAACTGTCGTGATGTCTCATTGTGTCTGTTCATTCATTGTATATGCATTTCTATTAGAAATTGGTATCTAGATTTATTTTGCATATCTTCAGTCATATGCATTTCTATTTGAAATTGCTATCTAGATTCATTTAGCATATCTTCATTCATATGCATTTCTATTGGAAATTAGTTTCCAGATCCAATTTGCATATCATCAGTTCATATGCATTCTTATTTGAAATTATATATTCAGATTCATGTGCATATACTCTGTAGCTGCTGTACTTTATGACTTGTAGTATTGAGTCTGTTGCACTTCATGCTAGCATTCTTGGTTTCATATGCATTGAGCCCTGATCCTTTGTTGTTCATCTGCATATAGTTATTAGTCTAGTTTCTGTTGGTCGACTGCCTCTTTGAGTTGACCTTCTGGTGGTACCTGTAGTGTTGCTACATCAAAATGCATATTAGGTTACCTGTCATTGTCTGTTGCTTCGACCTTTTTAGTTACATTGAGGTCAGGTTCATTGAAATGTGGACTGTCTTGAGTCTCTATTGATGCCAGACCTTTGATCATATTATCTTCATGTATACTTGATGTTGTCTGGTTGTTCACCGGTCGTTGAGACATGTTGCGTTTTGGACATTGTTTCATCCCCACTTGATTATTGTTTGTTGTCTGGTCGACCATTGCAATTCACTGATCTTGGCCTTTGGATTGACATACTTGTATTTTGAGGCTTTATTCTTAGTGTGCTGGTGTACTTGGGTCAGTGGCATTGATATCTTTAGCCTGTAGTTGCATTCATCTCATGTTGGCATTCACGAATTTTTCTCAGTTGACTTCTGTATATTTTCACGACTTCGATACTTGCAGTTGTATCGCTTGATATTCATTCCTGTAGTTTGCATTCATGTACTTGCTGTCGTAGATGTTGCACTGCATCACCACTGTTCTTTGCATTTGTACATATGATGGCATCACATGCTGTTGTGTCTGGCCATTCCTTGTTGCCTTGAGTCTGTTGTAATGTGCATTGTGTAATGCACATTTGAGTTAGTTCACTGTTGCATTCATTTGCACATCACCTGGGTGTCTCTTGTATTGTTTGTTCTTCGAGACATGTTGTCTTGTACACATATGACCTTGTGGTGGCTGCAGCTTTTACTTGCAGTTTCCCTTGTTGTTTCGCATTACATTGATGCAAATGGATTGCTTTCTGAATACACTTGAGTTGAATCCGGTAACTCGGGTTTGATCTTGTGTTTGCTTGTGAATTTTAATTGGGTACATCATCACTGTAGTGGCAAGGCAGTGCACACAAGCGTGAACTGTAAGCACACGGTATTGCTTTTATTGATATTTCAATTACTTTTGATCCATTGATCCTTTGCGTATTTTATATGCCGTATTGACGAGGCAGTACACGCGTGCGTGTACTGCAGCCAATCGGTTTTGATGTTGTTAAGTGACATTTCAATTATTAAATTGATTTGATTTAATTTAATCATTTTGTGTTAATTGCCAATTAGGCAATTCTGATGTTTTCTTTTAAATATATCTTCATTGATATTCTTTTCATTCATCTTTGTTGATATTTTGAATCTGCTGATTTGTTGTTTAACACTATTACGTGTTATATTTACCGTTATCCGATTCTCTTCTAGAAGGGTCGGATAGACGGAATTTACTGTGACAGTCGTCTATTCATATTTAATTATTATTGCTTCTGTGCACTAATAACTGAGTTTGAATTAGACTGACCCGTGTATTATTTTCTTTTGAATATAATACTCGGGTCAGACCGAGTATTTACAGGTTGTTGATATCTTAGTTTGGGTTGCTGCTAGAGCTATGAAGTCTTTTCATACCTTTTGGAGTAGTCGTTGTCATTTTTAGTAGTTAGTGTACTTGTATAGGTTGATATGTATTCATGTATATTAATGATATTAATGTACTTGTATATGTAACATCCTGTATCGACAGTTGTAGTTGTATCATATGTACTGTAGCACATGTATTGTAACTGACATCAGTTATTATATATATGAGACTTTTGTTTTATCTGTGTTCCGCATTTATATTATCTGTGTTATTGTTATATCTATTGTCCTAAACTATTATGAACCATCGTAGTTCGTTTTATACTGGAATTGGGTATGTCGATGGGAGTAAATAAATATGAGATGAAAAATTAAAAATATATACTACTCCTAGCGAGGTAACCAATACTAGTGTAAGGCCTAACTACGGATGGCCGCTCCTATCTAGCCTTATTCTTTATAATAACAGACAGTATTTCCTTTAATACTCTTTGTTATTGTGAGCATAGAGATGGGGCGTCACAGTGGAGGTGAAAGAAATTATATGCGCAGACAAATGAGAAATAAAGGTAGGCTAGGGTTTATAACGGGGTATTTATAGGTAGGGTTGAAATAGAATAGAAGGACACGATTGAATATACGCGCTAACGACAAAGTGGCCCAAAAAGCCCGTTCTGACTCCGGAACGTAATTGGGTCAACCCGTATATCGAAATAGATGTTTTAAAATATTTTAAACTCGACGGAACAAGTTTCAAGTCCAAATTCCATCCTATGAAAAAGTTATGCTAAAATCAAAAAAATTCAAATTGATTTCAGTTTTATTGATTTCAAGGCGTTTCGAGTCCGTACGATCAAACGACGAGCCCAATTGCTACGAAACTAGAAATCCTATAATGATTCACCGATACGGATCCAATGAAACTGGTTTCGTGAAAATCCGATTCAGTGCCCAAAATGGCTATTTTTCCATTAATTAAATAAATAAATTAATTAACAAATAAATTCAAATCTCCAATTTCAACTCTATAATTAACAAATTTCACCATTTTTAAATTTCGAAATCATTTACTCAAATTTAGCCAAGTTTAAACGTCAATTTAGAGTTGATAAATTCCTCAATTTCATAAAATTCAGAAATTATAAATTTAATTTTCAATAATTCCATTTAATTGACTTTCACTCTATTATTCAATCTATTAGTATCAAATAGATGAGATTAACATTGAATTCATACTTCATTACATAAATATCTTCAATTTCATCTAAATTAAATTTTACGTAATATTTAAAAATATTATTTCATTTAATTGCAATTAATCCTATTAAATTCCAATATATTGATAAAACTTTATTTCTGTTCCTTATAATACTACAAATTGTCCAATATGAATAACCTTAACATTATTTACAAATATTACCTTAATTAACATTAACGCAATATTAAATTAAAATCATTGTAACTGATTTCTAATTTTAAATTACAAGCTACATAAATAGGTAACATACAATAATCGTTACGCTAACTTTTAGTGACATTAATATGCTTTTATTGCTCACAAATCAAAGTTCCCATTTATTTTCATTATTTGGCCTTTCATTCAATTCATTAATTATTAACTTTAATTAGCATTGTCTATATCTTGTCACATTAATATTTCCCAAATAATCCACCTTATTACATTTAAAATTAATAATCTTGGTTTCCAATGCTTACTTTATTATTAAACAACAACTATTATAATTACTCTCTAGTATTAACCCTATCATCTACAATTTATTACGTATTATTCTATCAAGTGATATAATTTTGAATCTATTTAAATTCATTAATTAATTCAATGCTTACATTTGTTTTCATTGTTAAATTTGTAGCTAAGTATAACATCTGCATTATTTCCATTGATTTGAATTAAATTCTCATCTTTATACTCTGCCTATTTTTGGTCTATAAACTAGTTACTACTGTTTACCTTTCAATTACTTGCAATATTCTCATTCTCATTATTGTAACCTTTATTTATATTCATTAAAATTTGATTTCAATTCCAATTCAATCAACAATTTCAACATGCACTTATAATAATTGTTTACAAGCCAAGGTTACGCTTAAGTTTCTTATACTTCAACCAACTGTCATATTATGAATGGAATTAAAATTAATTTCAAATATTATCTTAATTTACATTAACATAATAATTAATTACCTTTATTTGTAATAACCATTTATCACCAATATACTCTTTAAAAATACTTGTATGGTTATTCTCTACAACATTTACCCTCTATCCTATTATTTCACCCATTAATACAATAATTCCATTTCTTTTCATTATATTCCATTTATAACTAAGTCACAACTTTTAAATTATTTTATTTAATTGGAATGTTCATTCAAATTCATAAATTATTAACTTTCATGAACATATATTTTCCAAAATAATATATATCCCAACACGGGAAAACAATATTATAAGTTATAAAACCGTAATCCGAAGACGTACCTATTTGTCGGGCAAACAACGCTTATTAATGAAACCAAAAGCAGCAGCAATTGCTTCCATAAACTGTATTTCACTTATATAATCCAAAAGGAGTTAAAAATTATATAAAGTGAAATACTTAAAGTGGTTTCAACCACAAACAAACAAATCGATACAAACATCAATCACTTGCAACAAGCAAACAACCACCACATAAAATCAACACACATCAATCATTCATTCATCTCAAACACTACAAATAGTTGTTCGGGTTCAAAACTTTAAATTGTACAGAATAAAGAATAAACTACTAAGTGCATCATTTACTCAACAGTCTTAGATGAAACTAAATAGATTATTCATACATCCAAACAGATTTAAAGTATCTTTACCCAACAACCATCAACTAAAACAAACAACAATAATTTCAAATAACAGATTTAGTTTATCCTTATTAATTCCATTCATACATTTGTTGTTTGATTTCTCTTTTTCATTCATATAATGGTTTATTTTTTTAATTTGCATTTATTTCTTACAATTTTATTTAAAAATAACTTCAACTAATTTACTGCAGTTTAAAATTTCTTACTTAAATACCTGCCTTTTGTTATATTTAATTAGTATTATTTCAATTATACTTAAGTTTATAACAACTACAACACCAAATTCTTATTTTTTAAAGGATTTCATTAATTACTTTCATTACCTCAAATTTATTACTTGTATTATATCTATTACATTTTCTTATTAACATTTCAACTTTTTATATCTTTTGGTAAGTTATATATATGCCTTTAAGAATGTAATTGAAAGTTATACAAGTTTTTCTCAATTCTTTTAATTAATTAAATGTTCAATAATAATATCCTTTGTTTTATATGTTACAAATTTAAATTTTCTTTTCATTTAATTTATAACTTAGCATTATCTCTCTTATTTCCTTTAGAGGTTTCAATTTATTAATTACCTACGTTCCAGTTCACTACAATAATTGAAACTATTAATTAATGAAAACTTAAGAACTAAATACCAGGTTAAAACTCAAATCATTTTAGAATAATAAATAAAGGTTTATACTTAAAACTTATATATACAATTATACTTAAAACAATTAGAAATTTATATTTGGTTCTCAAAATAAATCCGTAGTAAAACAACTACAGTGGCCTTCCCACTTCGAAACTGGAAAATGAATGTCGACGATGTGGCCGCCATCACTGAAATTATTTTCCAGCGACAGAGAGGGGAGTACAGAATTTATTTCTTTTCAAAATTTCTTTAAAACAATTCTTTCAAATTATATCAAAATATTTATATCAGAAAGTACTTCTAAATAATATTATTATTACGTTCCAAAATCAGTCAAAAGAAAGTTTCAAAACCCCGAAACATAAGTCCTAAATTCCCAATTTCCATTTATTTTTATTTTAAATCTCATTTTAACTATTATTTATAAATTTCGTTACCTAACAACCAATATATTGCAACCAAATATATATATCATTTATAAAATTGTATTTTATATATAGAAAATATAATAGGCAAAATTATTTCATTAACCTATATCCGAAACAAATATTATGTCGGTCTGTCTATTAAGTGTTTAGAAATCCCTATTGATGTCATAGCGTCCTATGCACCAACCAGAATTATAAATACAAAAAGGAACAAATTAACACAATATTAAAACTCTTTATAACACTAACAAGTACGCTCCCTCATATATATACACTCAGCGACCCATCATAGGGTATTATTACCCTGTTGATAAGAGTCAGACCCCACAAAGCTAAGGTTTAGCGCTAACGAAAGCTCTGATACCAGATGTAACGCCCTACCTTTCGCACGCTTTAAATCGACGATAAACCATACACGTCAGACTTAAACCATACAGAAAGGCGGATTGTTATGGGGTAAATAAGAAGAAGCGGAGAAAGAATAAAACAAAACAGAATCTTGCAGTGGAACGATAAAATATAATAATCAAATATACAGTTCATGAAGCTGTTTTACAACCCATTTGATTATACTTATACAATACATATCAGAATTGCACATATAAGAGAATATTAATAATGCAGTGGAATACAATGGTGTAGTGGAATAATACAATTGATAATAGTAATAATAATTCTTCGTCTTCGACCTCTAGAAATAAGGCCTTCAATTCCTGAAATACCCAGGCTGACCCGAGCGAATTGAAAAGACAAAACACTTGAGTCAGAACTAAAAGACCTTATGTAAGTTAAATCAACTGTAAAATATGAGTGGAATGGCGTCATAAATGTTTACGGGATTTGACATCTCCTATCCAGTGTCAAACATGAGTGCGGTGACTTAAGAGATGCTCGGGATTCACATCTGTTAAGGATCCGTTAAACTATTTACTATGTAGTAATATTTCGCTATTATAATAATGTCTATAGTAAAATAAACATACTTTTAAATAGCGTTAAGGAGTGACCCAATATTCCCCATAACACGTAATAGTCCCAGTAGTCCATCTAATATCATAGTCCCTCCTGATCGGGAAGCCACCAGAGAATACCACACGGGCTACGGGAGAAAACCAAACTCGTACAAGGCGCGATAGGGTAGGTGACACGGCACAACTAGGCAATGCCAGGGTAGATATACCAATTGCTATATGGGCTGGTGGTAAAGCGTAGCGTGCAGCTACCGCCCACCTCGTGCCACACCCCCAAATAAAAGTAATCAAAAGTGGCCACCGAATCAATCCAAAAGTCAAACTATAATATCGAAGGGATGTGTCCGATCAAAGGTGCCACCTCATTGCCCCGAGAATCGCTCCTGTTTTAGCCACCTTATGTCAACTTACGGGAGTCGAGTCCACGTATTTACCTTAAAGGAAACGCCGCCACCATCCTACTTCATTCTGGAATCTCCACCGCGTACACGGTTGTTAAAGTGGTTTTCGGAGTTGGCAGAGAGTATGATAACTTCCGATCCCGCTCTCTTCAACAACCAAACGTTATTATAACACCGCGGTCATTTCAAAATAATTATACTTCAGAACCAGGATATAATATTTATTTCAAAACCATATAAATAGGATATCATTTCAAATTTAAAAACCAAATCAATATGATATTCCTTTTTAATTCAAATCAATATAATATCATTTTATTTCAAATATATCCCCTTTTTAAAATCATAGCACTTCCAAATTTTATACTTCAAAACCAAACATTTGAAAGTTTAACACCTTTAAAACATAATGCTATGAAATTCATAACTTTGAAACATTTCAATTTCTATAAACATTTCAATTTTTATAAACATTTCAATTTCGATATATTTCAAGGCTTTAAATATTCCAAAGTTTCAAAACTAAATTTGATAATTTCGATTCAAAAATTAAATTTCCTATTATTTAGTTTTAAAATATTTTATATAACAAACCCCTTATTATTTAAATAAAACTCAAATTTCAAAAAACTAGATATTACCTACAATTCGTTATACTTGAAATAATCATTTAATTCGCCTAGACCCAAAAATCAAGTTATAATAATTATACCTTTTAAAATTCCAATTTAGTAAATTTCACGTCAACCCTGTTGGTTTAATCCTTAAATAAATTCAATTTCATAAAATCTCAAATTTATCTAAATTTAGAATCAAATTTTATTCGAGTAAAATTCTTAAATAATTTAATTCACATCAATTTCATATTTTATCTTCCAAATCTTAATTTATTTAAATCATTATAATCACTATATAAAAGTATTATTTAAATACTTAACATATTTATTTTAATAAATCAAACTCCATTTTTTTAAACTTATTATCATTAAACAGATTTATACATAGCTTAAATACATGAATTTAACTATATATAAAATATTTTTGTATAATATCAAAAAGAATCAATATTTATTTAAACCGTATAATTCTATCCAAAACCATAGAAATCATTTTCAAAATATTTATATATATAGACCGAAGGTATCTCTATATAATTTTCTATCCTATGGTCAAGTGGTACGAATATTTATCATTTCAATCCGCAATTTAAAAATAAAAAAACGATTATATATCATGTCAAACCGCAATCCCGAATCAATAAAGAACTTGCAGATTATGATGATATAAATAAAACATCCATTCATCCATCATAAAATCATACATCCATCACAATCATCATCCAAAACAATCAATCAAAATAAATATATAACTGATAATATATAACAGGTAATTAACTGGCAATTATATTCAATAATAAATCAAATAACGATTTAATTTAAATAAATGCAATTAACCGAGATGATGATTAAAAATATAAGGAACAGTCACAAATAAATGTATAATCATAATAAAAATTAAATTTAACAAACATAAGAAATTTTAGAAGTTGTGAGTGGGTTAAAACACTCACCTTTTCAATTCAAATTGAATTGAAATCCAATTTAAACCCAAAATTCAAACAGTCTCAGAATCCGTCCAAACCCTTGCCAAAATATCCGGAATTCCAATACGAACCTAGCGGAGGAAACCGTGCATGGCACGGACTAAGTATGAAAAGGTTATTAAGATTTTAACATTGAAATTAAAATTTAAATTAATTAAAATAAACAACAAAACTTACTCTCTTCCAAGCCACGTCACTCACGTCTTCATCAGCAAGCGCACGCAAAACTCACGAAAATTCTCATATGGCCTTCAATTACTCGTGTCGCCCCATCGCTGGCCGAGACGCCGATCATCCTGGCGAGCCGTTGCGAGAACCTTCCCCCATGCTCCTCGATGAACGCCAGCTCCTCAAACCGATGCACGAGACCCACAGCCACCGCATAACAATCAAACCCTAGATGAATTTTACGAAAAATCCGACCGTTGAATCGCCAAATAAACTACATGGATGAAATCCACTCGGTCCTCACTTCAAAACCCAGAAAAGATTTCCCGATCAGACGAAGTTCATCGTCGAGCGATGAACGGCCGAAAATTGATTTGCGATTTCTGGAAAATCGATGAGTCAAAACCAAATACGAACTGCAGAACTGAGATGCGTACATCGAGAGCTTCGATATATAATTTTTCTGAATTTTTTTGAGGAGTTTGAAATTTCACTTTGATTTTTGAATTGCAATTGATATTAGGCATTTGTCTGCCATTGAAATGAGGAGGTGAAAGAAATTGTATGTGCAGACAAATGAGAAATAAAGGTAGGCTAGGGTTTATAATGGGGTATTTATAGGTAGGGTTGAAATAGAATAGAAGGACACGATTGAATATACGTGCTAACGACAAAGTGGCCCAAAAAGCCCGTTCTGACTCCGGAACGAAATTGGGTCAACCCGTATATCGAAATAGATGTTTTAAAATATTTTAAACTCGATGGAACAAGTTTCAAGTCCAAATTCAGTCCTATTAAGAAGTTATGCTAAAATAAAAAAATTCAAATTGTTTTCAATTTTATTGATTTCAAGGCGTTTCGAGTCCGTACGATCAAACGACGAGACCAATTGCTACGAAATTTGAAATCCAACAATAATTCAACGATACGGGTCCGATGAAAATAGTTTCTTCGAAATCCGAGTCAGTGGCCAAAATGGCTATTTTTCCATTAATTAATTAAGTAAATAAATTAACAAATAAATTCAAATCTCCAATTTCAACTCTATAATTAACAAATTTCACCATTTTTAAATTTCAAAATCATTTACACAAATTTACTAAGTTTAAATGTCAATTTAGAGTTGATAAATTCATCAATCTCAATGCTAACCTTAATTTCATTAAATTCAGAAATTATAAATTTAATTTCCAATAATTCCATTAAATTGACTTTCACTCTATTATTCAATCTATTAGTATCAAATAGATGAGATTAACATTGGATTCATACTTCATTGCATAAATATCTTCAATTTCATCTAAATTAAATTTTACGTAATATTTAAAAAAATTATTTCATTTAATTGCAATTAATCCTATTAAATTCTAATATATTGATAAAACTTTATTTCCATTCCTTATAATACAACAAATTGTCCCATATGAATAACCTTTACATTATTTACAAATATTACATTAATTAACATTAACGTAATATTAAATTAAAATCATTGTAACTGATTTTCAATTTTAAATTACAAGCTACATAAATAGGTAACATACAATAATCGTTACGCTAACTTTTAGTCACATTAATAAGCTTTTATTACTCACAAATCAAATTTTCCATTTATTTTCATTAGTTGGCCTTTCATTCAATTCATTAATTATTAACTTTAATTAGCATTGTCTATATCTTGTCACATTAATATTTCCCAATTAATCCACTTTATTACATTTGAAATTAATAATCTTGGTTTCCAATGCTTACTTTATTATCAAACAACAACTATTATAATTACTCTCTAGTATTAGCCCTATCATCTACGATTTATTACGTATTATTCTGTCAAGTGATATAATTTTGAATCTATTTAAATTCATTAAATAATTCAATGCTTACATTTGTTTTCATTATTAAATTTGTAGGTAAGTATAACATCTACATTATTTCCATTGATTTGAATTAAATTCTCATCTTTATAATCTGCCTATTATTGCTTTATAAACTAGTTACTATTGTTTACCTCTCAATTACTTGCAATACTCTCATTCCCATTATTGTAACTTTTATTTACATTCATTAAAATTTGATTTCAATTCAATCAACAATTTTAACATGCACTTATAATAATTCTTTACAAGCCAAGGTTACGCTTAAGTTTCTTATACTTCAAACAATTGTCATATTATGAATGGAATTAACATTAATTTCGAATATTATCTTAATGTACATTAACATAATAATTAATTACCTTTATTTGTAATAACCATTTATCACCAATATACTCTTTAAAAATACTTGTATGGTTATTCTCTACAACAATTACCCTCTGTCCTATTAATTCACCCACTAATGCAATAATTCAATTTGTTTTTATTATATTCCATTTATAACTAAGTAACAACTTTTAAATTATTTTATTTAATTGGATTGTTCATTCAAATTCATAAATTATTAACTTGCATTAACATATTTCCTTAATTTACGTTCAGTTACTATTATGCAATATATTATTGCATTGGTGAATTCAATAGTTACTTTTATTTACTCATTTTCTATATTATAACCAAATATAACAATTTACACTATTCATTAATGGGATTTCACTTCAGTTGTCAAAATTTAATTTTTATAACCATTGCTACAAATCATTCTTAACATTTACTTCAATATAGGTTATACATTTTTTTTCTTCCTAAATTTAATTACAAAGTCTAATTAAATTAACCAATTTATTTATTAAAATTTATGGGTCATTACAAAAGCACTCATCTTTGATTTTAAAATCGATTTGAAATTCAAAATAGAGGTTAAAATTTAACAGTCTCGAAATTCGTCCAAACAACGTCAAAATGTTTGGAATTTTGATAAGATCCCAACGAAACAAACCGCGCATGAATTGAACCTCGTATGTAAAAGCTGTGTAAATTAAAACATTTGAATTTGAAGTCTAAATTAAAAATTAAACAAATAAAATACGCCAGACCTCAGCAGCCACGTCACCATGTTTTCACATGTGAAACCCTAGCGAGCCATCTCGTTTAAGACCATGTTGAAGCCGCCGCCATCCTTCATCTAATTTCCACCGCCTCCATGTCACGATATGACCCAATCCATGAACACCGCTCGCCTCCTCAGGCCGAGGCGCACCACGCAGGTACCCCGCGGTCCACTCCGGTCGACCAAATCAAGGCCGCCGCCACCTATGCTTTCGAGTAAACTCCAGCACATCCAGGAACAATCATGACCAATGAACACCACTACATGGCCTGCTCGACGCCACCGTCCCAACGCCGCTTTCCGATCGTCCTATAGTCGCAGATCCACCGTTAAACTATCGAAACCCTAAAACTAACGGCCGAGGTTCTTCGATGAATTCTGGTCAAACGGGGGTCCGAATTGAAAAATGATCTACACCAGTGAATTACACTCATCGAGAGCTTCGAATTGATATATAATTTGCCAAGGTTTGGAGGAGTTAGATTTAGTAATTGAATTTGCAGTCGAATTTCCAATTTGGGAATTAGGGTTTTGGTTTTGTCTGCCATTGGAAAGAGAAGATGAGAAGGAATGTACATACAGACAATAGAATAAGAAATAGAAATAGAAAGGCTGCTAGGTTTGAACAAAACAATATATATTAACGAAGCCCGATACGAAATATAAACAATACCCGAATTGATTTGAAACGACGAATACGATCCAAAAAGCCCGTTTCGCCTCCGAAACGAAAATGGGCCGTCCTGTTGAATATGTGCTTATATGATTTTTGTTTGATGATAATAAACATATAAATATATATTCATTTAAATGTATTTGTTAGTGTACTATTTTATTTTTCATAGAATAAATAAATATTTGTTGAATAAAATAAATTACACAGAATTTGAATTCAAACAGAAATTTTATTCAAACAAATATATATTACAATTTTGAATAGTACAAATTCAATCTCTCACTAAACATATACAATTTTGATTCTAATTACATCACAATTCTATTTACATAAATTCCTCACTACATATCACTCACACTCGTAGTTTATCTTCAACTTCATTCCAGTTAGAATCCAGCATCTGAGCAATCTGCAAAAATGTTCACTAACGTAGTAAAATTGAAAAAGAAATATTTTTGCAATATAAAATAAAATATGGATTTTTGAAAATATTATTTGCCTCAGTTATTTGGGTTGTTCATCATCATTTAAATTTGAATTCATCATACACGAACAATGTGACATGCACAGTGTATCACTGTACATGCCACAAGGCCGTGCACATCGATATACACTTGATAATGCTACAGGGACAGGTGAGCATAGGTCAAACCCAAATGAAAAGCCGAACGTGCAAAATAAATAAAATCACGACACGAGCACAAGGTCAAACCCGAGTTTTGAAACTGGATTCAACTCAAGTGAAATTTCAAAAATCAACATGAAATGATCAAGAACCAAACAGAAAAACCACAAAGGCAATGCACCAGTGCAACAACTCAAGCAATGACCAGAACACAAAGGCAGTAGTGCATATGAATACAACTACAGGTACAATGCCAGAACAACAACATGAATGCAGTAACAACCAGAATGGATGTAAAGACCAGTGACACCAATACAATCAAGTATTCAAGAAATATATCATGCAGTTTTGCAGTGATATAAGGCAAACTGGCAACAACAAGTTAAAGTGAAACAACTCCAGCAGTTTTGAACAAGAAATGATCAAGCACCATCAAGAAACCACTGCAATGATGCAAACTGACTCGAAGAAATGCCACCAAGCAAACAAAATGTCAAAGACCAGACAATAGTGAAGAACACAAGGCATAGCGACTGCATAGCGACTGTAACAGTGACAAACATCATATATAGGACTGCAACAACCAAATGAAAATGCAAGACCAAACTACACAAACTTCAATGACCAGTTCATGCATGCATCAGTGACCAAACACAGAACAACAAGCTCAAACCAAAGTATAGCGAAGCAACTCGACTACAAGTCAGTAAATAGTTCAGTGGTAAAGATGAGTGCAGACTCGAATGTATAGTTCAAGTGCGTCAACCAAACAACTGAAATGCAAACTGTATCGAACATGATATAGTGACAATATGAAGACAGCAACTCAATGCAACACAGTGACAACCACAAGATGCAGACATAAACAACATCAAAGAAACATGTCTCGACCAAACTCAGTGAAACTCAAGCAAGTGCACAACTAAACCAACATGAATGCAACACAGTGAAGATACCAAATGAAATAATGAAAAGTAAGGAACCAAATACTCAAGACAACATGAAGTGGACAACACTGACTCAAGTACACATATATACAAGCAACTGAAGACTACATGAACACTATAGGCCGAGAACCAGACCATGGAAGTATGACATGAAGCATGTACATGTGAGAACAATGAAAACAGTGAAGCCGAAGACAGGGATGAACATAAAGATGGCCGAAGCCGTGTCAAAGCAGATGTTAACCAAGTCAAAAATCAAGTGTGTGCAATTTTTGAAAAAGTCAAAACAAATAAAAGAGGAAAGTTCTTTGCCGTTTGACTCAAGAAAAATCGAACGTTTCAAAATCAAAGTCGTGCGCATCAAGTCGAAACTATATCAGGAAAGCGAAAATTAGGAAAGTATCGAATTGATACGAATGAATTATAGGGTCTCAGAATCCATATAAATATTCACCCAAAAATTCATCATCGGCATCGAGTCAAGTAAGCATTAAACCAGCAACGAAAGAGAATACATATCATAATCTATCTAACTCGATCAACAGAGGAGCAGCTGCGAACGAGCGCAAGCAACGCAATCCAGAGAATCGATCATCAGAGAAGTAGCGAGCAAGCCAACATTCAAACCAGAGAGTGGATCAATATAGGCGTGCATCAAAAAAGCCCTAATTTGGATTAAAGACCCAAGCCCTAATTTCAGAGCAAGGCCGCCATTTTACAATAGCAAAAGAAAAGGGAACGGGGAGAAGAAATGAATTGGGCCGGGTTTTTTTATTATAGAGAGGATTTAGTTTATTTGCTCTAGTTTATTTTTTAATTAGGTTTTTTAGTTTGAAATCGTTTTTAAGTTTGTTTTAAATTTAATTTCTCTTTTAAGGTTGTCAAACCTTGGTAAATCACCACCTAGGTTGTAGGTAGTGTCAGATTGTCTAGTTAAAATTAGTTCAGTGAGCAGGGTGTGCGAGTTTGCAAAACCCTGTAGGCAGTAGCAGGGTGTGCGAGTCTGTTAGAGTGTTTGTAAGCGAGAAACTGTTCAATTCTAATAGAAATCTGGGAATGCAGCAGTAGGCAGGGTTGCCGAAGCTGGGTAAATTTTGTGTGTGATTTACTTTTCAGCATATTTATTTCTGCAGTTTGTTTTTGTGTTTAATTCGAGAAAATTTGCTATAACCCTATTCACCCCCCCAGGGTTAATCTAGATCCTACACATCCCAAATATCGTAATAGATATTTTCGGTATTTTTAAACTCAATGGAATATGTATCGAGTCCAAATTCCATCGTAGGAAGAAGTTAGCTTAAAATCGACTTATTTCAAATTGATTTCTAGGCATTTCAAGCCCGTACGATCAAACGATAAATCTGATCGCTAATAAACTTGAAACCTTACAGTAATTCACCGTCATGGATCCGATGAAATCGGTTTCTTCAAAATCTGAGACGGTGGCTATTTTCACATTAATTAAATAAATTAATATTAAATTAATTAAATCACTTTTAAATCCAATATTTATATATTGACTATTTTTATCATTTTTGATTACATTGATGTTTACAATAGTTTAAAACAAATTTACATATCAATTCATTGTTAAATTTTACCCTAATTACAGGATTCAATTTCAACTGTAATTAAATCAAATATTTGTAATTAATTCCGATAAATTTATTTAATTTGGTTTCGATCTTCAATCCATTATTACTCTACATCCATAATTAACATTGTTTTATATTTTATTACATTAAATTCTCTAATTTCCACCTTTATTTGAATGGTTTACTATATTCCTCTTATATTGAATTTTTGTCAATTATATTATAATTTAGAATCTCAACAAATTCTACATCAATTGTTGTCTTGCAAATATAATAACATTCCCACGCATTTTATTACATTAATTGTTTCACCGTTTTCATCTTACTTTCCATTAAAGTAATCTTTAATTACATTTAATTGTAATAAATCTCTTCATCATAATTTAAATTCCAATAAACTGAGCAAACTTGAGTCCAATTCTTTTTATTAAATAAATTGTCATATTATGCATAAAATTTTCATTGGTTACATCTTATTGAATCAACATTCTACGATTACCAATTTAACCTACATTCACTGCACTAATTAAGAGATTTAATTGCAACTGATTTTCAATTTTAAAGTTGCAGGCTAAATAAATAGGTAACTTATAATAATTGTCATCGTTAACTTTTAGTCACATTTGTATGTTTGTTGTCTACACACAAATGTCATAGTTATTTACACAACACTTATTAAATTCAATAACAAAACTATCTAAACAATACAACACTTAAATTATCATTTGTTTTTTTAATTCAATTATCAATTTATACATTCATTATTACAATTATTTTACAATTTATAACCAAGTATAACCGTTAAATTATTCCACTTAATTGGACTTTCATAAATTTTGTTAAAAATTAACTTAAGTTAACACTATTATATTTCACTCTAGTTATTATTTCATTAATAAATCACAAATTTTTATTTTCCAAATCTTAAATCACAAATCTTATTAAATTAACTATTTTTAATCATAGAAAATTACGGGTCGTTGCAAAAAATGTCTAATCTCAGCTTATTATGACAATTATAGTTTGACTGCCATGGTTTTGACTGTCATGGTTTTGACTATCATGGTTCGTGGATCATGATCATGACAATTATGTT
Organism: Allium cepa; assembly: GCA_030765085.1. Classification (NCBI taxonomy): domain Eukaryota; kingdom Viridiplantae; phylum Streptophyta; class Magnoliopsida; order Asparagales; family Amaryllidaceae; genus Allium; species Allium cepa. Next base: position 380,365,739 of record CM060929.1, on the reverse strand, counting down.
CACCTGATGTCTAACCTCAACTGTTTCAAACATCATTTAAACAATGTAAGAATAAGTGATTATCTTGGACGTTCGGTCAGTTTGGATTTTTTGTGAAACATTGACTATAGCCAGTGCCTAAGTTCTTGACTCATTATAGCCACTCAAGCATATACTTTTACACTAGTATTCTCCACAAAATTGCAAGACTGAATCATATAGTACAGTAAGTATTAATTTCTTACTCACTAACAAGACATCACATAAACTCACGTTGATTCACAATCAACACGCATTTTCAACTGTAAACAGTATGCTAGAAAAGAAGATAATTAATATAAATTGACTAAACTTACAATGACAATTACATTTATGGCCAACTTAAGTCATAGAAAAGGTACTTAGTTAAAAGAAAATTAAAGTAACTATTTAGCAGCAACCATAACTTTCAGCAACTAATTAATTAGTGGTATTGAGAAGTCTATTGTTCAGTATTAAATAGATCCTTAAATTTACTTTTCATTGTATGAGAGAGGACTTCAATGTTACCCATTAACTACTGAAACCAAAAAGTGCGATCTTAGGAAAATATGGACTAGGACCAAAACTGCAAATGAAATCTCTCATAAATATATAATATGCCTATCTATTTGCACAAAAAAGCAATAAATAAAAAAGGCAACATATTACAAAGCCAAAAGTGATCTCCTTAGCCTATTTAGCATTAGACATGCAAAACTTAATATATTAAATCCATACATCTATTAGATAATGAATAGAAACATGATGCCAATTTTAATTCATACTAGTACATACAAATTTAGCATAATATTGGTTATATGAACTCCACTAACCTATATTTATCAATTCATTTTCAATTATTGTTAAATTGTAATCATATAAACACAACATAATAACTCCATACAACCAACAGCACAAAAGAAACAAAATAGGTAAGAAAACAAACTAATTTTAACTTGATACATCAATGATAGAACAGGAAGACCACTACTTTAATGATACTAGCATATGAAATCAAAAGCCTACCTCATATATTGAAAGTACGTAGTACATATATAAAATGACGTATATAGGTTAAAATAGAAGCAACTGAAATAAAATGACAGCTTACCTTATATAAAGCATGTAGTACATGTGTAAAGGACGTATGCAGGTTGAAATAAATGCAACTGTAAAGAAGGACAAACATTGACTATAGTTTCAAAATTGAATTAAATTTTGTGAGGAAGTGTACATGAACGGAGGAAAGCAAAATTTGATATGCATCGATATATTATTATGCAGATAAAGGTGATGCAATAGAAATCAAAATATTTATATATAATAAACACATAATATTATCACTATTGTCAAACACTACTGTTCCATAACCAATTCTTGCAATAACCCATGTTTATGTTCCTGAAAGAGTACATTAAACACTATTGTCAAACATACAACTGTTATCCTATTCAGTTCTATTTAACAAATTCTTGAAAAAGTAATAACCCATGGCAAGACATTGAAAACATATAACATTGCATAAATCAATAAAGCCTAAATCATATAAATAATTGAGAAAATGCAACATACATGTAAAACATATATGTTTCCAAGCGTAATCGATGATGGTTTTTAAAACTTTTTTCAAGTATGCCTTCACAATCCTCCTAAACATAGCAAACATCCTCCAAAAAATAGACATCTATCTCGTTTTCTTCACAATCTTGAACAACACCAATGTTGCTTTCAATAGAATCGATTGTCTCTGATTCATGAAAATCTCTTGCTGATGCATTCATTACAATATACCAATCAGAAGAGTCATTCTCTCTTGCATAAAAAATTTGTTTCGCCTGAGATGCAAGAATATACGTGTTATCCCAACTTTTGGCAAAGTTGAGATACCCATGATTTACTAGAAATCAATGATTACTATTCATGAATATCAACCATGCATTACAGGATAACCATGGATATCGGTGAATTTTGTCCGAGTCCAGAACGGGCCACAGTTGATAGGACACGACAAGAAAGATCATAGGAATCTGCATTCCAAATTTCAAGACAATCCGAGGTCGTATGCTCAAGTTATGATGGAATCAAGATAAGAGGAATTGACATTGCTCGGTTCGAACCCATAGTGTTCGAAACCATCATATTCGAAACCATCACCCTACTTATGTTCGAACCCATCTGGTTCGAACCCACGAAATAAGTCTGCGCCTCGAATCCATAAGCATTTGCCCCAGTTCGAATCGATGGAGTTCGTAGCCATCGGTTCGAAACCATCTATTTCGAACCCACCTGCGTTCGAACCGATAGCACTGCCATACCAATCTCGAACCCATCGGGTTCGAGTCCATCTAGCCTTGACTCCACTTCGAACCCATCACAAAACCTAGCTTCGAACCCATCACAGAGCCACACTTCGAACCCATCCTGAGTAGCTTCATTCGAACCCACTGGGTCAACCAACCACGATGACGTGTCTCCCATCGGTTCGACTGCGCCGGGATATATGGAGTCGAAGCGGTCAACACGGAGAGAAGTCCGGATCGATTCGAAACTTGCGCTCCACGTCACCACGAAGTCGCGTGCCACACTGGTTTCGAAATCATCGTTTCAAGCAACAGGGGTTCGAACGCAACAGCCTCACCGTGAAGTCAATTTCGAACCCTGCATATCTCCTAACCTACTGATCCAAATGCCATGAAATTTTCACAGATGCTTGCATACATGATGAAGAATGTCCACGCCAAATTTCACCTCGATTGGATGAATTCTTGATCGGTTCGAATGGAGTTCGAACCGATGCCAAAGTGGGCCCAAACTTTCCGAGACCGTACGTGTGGGCCCCCTCACGTGCCAGAAGAGGTCTCCCAAGTTTTCAGCGAGATAGCAGCAGCCTACGCCTATAAATAGACCTCCAGGTCATTCAGAAAAGGGATCTTTCCGCCATTAAACGCCAAGACTCTGCCGGATTCAAGTTTAACTATCAGAACCACCGTTGTACCTGAATTTCCGAACTACAATTCATTGTAATCCGCTGTAATCGATTGTAATCAGCGAAGAACATCAATAAAAGGAAAAACCTTTGAAGTGGACGTAGGCCGGAGATAGCCGAACCACTATAAAATCGTGTGTTCTTGTTTACATTTACTATTTTGCTACTTAGATCTGCGATTTGTGTTTGGATATTGCTGATTTATATTCCAACACTGGTGCTTTCACATTCATCGGGGTTTGTGACCAATTTTGGCGCAAACACTTTGGTGCTTTCACTGAGAAGAACCAGCACCCGCTACATCAGATTCAGAATTCAGATTCAAAAGTTTGAAGAAACTCCAATCCGGAAACAATGACTCGACATACGAGACAAAGAGTTGATAGAAGCCAACAAGGAGGAAGCCAAGAGGCATCCTCCAGATCAGGAGAAGGACAAGCTTCCGCCTACATCACCAGAGACGAGATGGAGGCCATGGCTAATTCATTGCGCGAAAGCATAATGAAGAGCCAACAGGAGATACTGCAGAATTTCCTCGAGCAGATGAGGGCGGCAAATATGCAAAACCTTGGACCAGCTACAACAGCTACGAGTACGGGACAAGGAATAAGGATTGCAGATGCAAATGAAGGACAGGCTCAAGGCCAGAATACAGGGATTGAAGGTGGTCAACAAGGCCTTGGGGGCAGACCCTCAGGGTCCGATACTGGAAGACCAACAGACGGAGCCCAGCAGACAGGAGCCAATGCATACGCCAACGAGCCACCAGAAGAGTACGTACCGGAATTCCCTTCAAGGCTCGGGGGGCAGGACAGAAACTTGACAAGGGGGCAACCCCTAGACGGAGATGAGAGAATGATAGGCCTAATGCGACGAATCATGAGAGGAGGATTGCCTAGCGGAGGCCTAGAAGAAGTCAGTCGGAGTCCATTCACTCCGAACATCCGAAATGCAAGGAACCCTCCAAAGTTCAAATTACCAGCGCTAGATCCCTATGACGGAAGATCAGACCCAACCGTACACATCACAAGATATATCAGGCACATGGAAGTACTGGGGGCATCCGAGGAAGTGATGGCACGATGCTTCCCTCTATATTTATCAGATTTAGCTTCACTATGGTTCAGACAACTAGAGACTGGATCAATTGGAACATGGAGCGAGCTCGTTGATTGCTTCATGAGACAGTTCAGGGTCCACGTGACGCGACCCAAGAGTGTGATGACTTTAGCAACAATCAAGCAGGGGACCGGAGAGTCCATAAAAGATTTTCTACTCAGATTCAACGTGACAGTGACTTCTGTGGATCGCCCGGATCCATCAATGATTTTGATGGCGGCGGTGGCAGGAGTCGCGGAAGGCACCAAATTTAAGGATTCTCTAACTAAAGATCCACCGCAAGATCTTGGAGAATTCTTCCATAAAGCTGAAAAATTCATTCGATTAGAAGAATCACGAGTCGAGAGTCGTGAAATAAATGCCACGAAAAGCATAGGAACCTCTGGAGAGCAGTCCGGAGCGGACAAGGGAAAAAGGAAACAGGATGACAGACATGATGGTCCTGATAAACGGAAGAAATTCCGAGAACCAAGATTCAGGCAGTACACAGATCTGAATGCAAGCCTAGAAAGAGTCTTCACTGAAACCAGGGGGCAACTTCACTATCGAAAGCCACCTGTAAGGGATCCCACCGAGCGGGAGCGCAGGACTGGAAAATATTGCCTATTCCATGAGCTGGATGGGCACACCACAGATGAATGCCGTCACTTGAAGGATGAGGTGGAAGAACACGCTAGGGGTGGTAGATTACCGCAGTATGTCAGAGAACGGACAACAGCGACAAGGCATGAACAACTACCGCCTCCACCTTGCAGGAACGATCCTGGATCGGGATCACGACTCGTCATCAACTGATCAAAGATGGCAAGGGCCAAGTCCACGATCTGGACTTCGGTCGAATGATTTTATTTAGATTTATTTTCAGAATAAAACGGTTACTCCACTTACACATGTACGGGAACCGGAGAGATCCCTAGGCATGCTCTGAGATGGAGATGAACCGCTACGCCCGGAGAGGCAATCCTTAGTTCTTTCTGATGTTTGAGATTGAACATCTAGAACTTGAATTTTAATAAATAAATTTGAACTTCTTGCAATAAACCTTTTGACCGGAGAGTCAAAGGATGAACATTGAACACCAGTATAAGCATGATCGCTTTATAACCCCATCCGGAGAGACGGGGTCCGAAGGCAAGAAGTGAGTTGCTTCGCTGGAGAGCGACGGGATCGACTCACTTATACAAGAAAGATCGCCTTCACCCGGAGAGGTGAATCCAGAAGGCAAGAAGTGAGTTGCTTCGCCGGAGAGCGACAGGATCGACTCACTTATCGTCGTTTCCCCTTCACCAGAGAGTGACAGGATAGGATCCGACAAGAGTCCGGAGAGACTATGATCGGCCGATGATTCAGGTCATGACATCGCTTAATGTTCAACTGCTTTGAACCGGAGTGCAAGAAGTGGGTTGCTTCGCCGGAGAGCGACAGGATCAACTCACTTAAGCGCTGTTTCCCCTTCACCGGAGAGTGACAGGATGGGATCCAGCAAGAGCCCGGAGAGGCTATGATCGGTCCCGAACGACCATGATATCGCTATACGTCCTAACTGGGACCAGAGTGCAAGGGATAGAAGGCAACGCCAGAGAGCAATGGGATCTTTCTATTCAATCACTGAGTCTAGAGTGAGCTCAGTAAGGGTTTAGAGCAGCCAATAATAGTCCAGAGAAACTATGAAACTTCATTCTCAACTCCTACGGGAAGAACAAACATTGATTTGGCTTCGAACAGCCACATACTTGATCGATAATGCCACAGCTATCAACGAAACATGAATTTATTACACTTGATATAAGACCGTTCAAAACATACCTTTTACAAAAAGGCATGTTTTGGGGGGCAAAGTGTTATCCCAACTTTTGGCAAAGTTGAGATACCCATGATTTACTAGAAATCAATGATTACTATTCATGAATATCAACCATGCATTACAGGATAACCATGGATATCGGTGAATTTTGTCCGAGTCCAGAACGGGCCACAGTTGATAGGACACGACAAGAAAGATCATAGGAATCTGCATTCCAAATTTCAAGACAATCCGAGGTCGTATGCTCAAGTTATGATGGAATCAAGATAAGAGGAATTGACATTGCTCGGTTCGAACCCATAGTGTTCGAAACCATCATATTCGAAACCATCACCCTACTTATGTTCGAACCCATCTGGTTCGAACCCACGAAATAAGTCTGCGCCTCGAATCCATAAGCATTTGCCCCAGTTCGAATCGATGGAGTTCGTAGCCATCGGTTCGAAACCATCTATTTCGAACCCACCTGCGTTCGAACCGATAGCACTGCCATACCAATCTCGAACCCATCGGGTTCGAGTCCATCTAGCCTTGACTCCACTTCGAACCCATCACAAAACCTAGCTTCGAACCCATCACAGAGCCACACTTCGAACCCATCCTGAGTAGCTTCATTCGAACCCACTGGGTCAACCAACCACGATGACGTGTCTCCCATCGGTTCGACTGCGCCGGGATATATGGAGTCGAAGCGGTCAACACGGAGAGAAGTCCGGATCGATTCGAAACTTGCGCTCCACGTCACCACGAAGTCGCGTGCCACACTGGTTTCGAAATCATCGTTTCAAGCAACAGGGGTTCGAACGCAACAGCCTCACCGTGAAGTCAATTTCGAACCCTGCATATCTCCTAACCTACTGATCCAAATGCCATGAAATTTTCACAGATGCTTGCATACATGATGAAGAATGTCCACGCCAAATTTCACCTCGATTGGATGAATTCTTGATCGGTTCGAATGGAGTTCGAACCGATGCCAAAGTGGGCCCAAACTTTCCGAGACCGTACGTGTGGGCCCCCTCACGTGCCAGAAGAGGTCTCCCAAGTTTTCAGCGAGATAGCAGCAGCCTACGCCTATAAATAGACCTCCAGGTCATTCAGAAAAGGGATCTTTCCGCCATTAAACGCCAAGACTCTGCCGGATTCAAGTTTAACTATCAGAACCACCGTTGTACCTGAATTTCCGAACTACAATTCATTGTAATCCGCTGTAATCGATTGTAATCAGCGAAGAACATCAATAAAAGGAAAAACCTTTGAAGTGGACGTAGGCCGGAGATAGCCGAACCACTATAAAATCGTGTGTTCTTGTTTACATTTACTATTTTGCTACTTAGATCTGCGATTTGTGTTTGGATATTGCTGATTTATATTCCAACACTGGTGCTTTCACATTCATCGGGGTTTGTGACCAATTTTGGCGCAAACAATACGGATCCCTCGAAAATGAATCTTGATTTTGATGTAAATTAACAATAGTAAATTCATCTTCAACCTTCATCCCATTTTCAATATTTGCCCAATGACACTTAAAAATTGGAATATAAAATTTGTGATAGTCTAACATGATTATGTCAGTCAAAATCCTATAATAAGTGACCACATCTACTACTTGAGAGACATTTTTCGCACTTGTAATATAGATGGTAGTAGCATCATAAGTCACTGCGGAATTCTAAGTTTCTCTCTCAACATCTTCTATGTGAAAACGTGGCACATTAATTATATATCCTTTGTAGGATAAAGCAATGCTACATGGACCATAGACAATTCATTATAATAATTTCTCATGTTCACTTGAGTTAACAGACATGTCGAAAAAACTAAGTTCATTCAATATAATCAAAATAATATTTTCAAACCTATAAATGAAATTTAAATGATTTAATTAGCCTTCTTTTTAATCCTATCGGTGAAGTTTTTTGTGTCAATTTTACATAGAAATGTAGCAGTTCTTTCCATGCGCTTTTCCGAACTTTATAGCTCTTTCAAATGCATACTAGCATAATATAAAAGATGCTAAGTTACATTTATAATTACACATATGTTAAGACAGTAAAAGTTAAAAATATATGTGCTTACTCTAAATATGGCCCTGTTATAGTCATATTCATTAGCGCGGCCAAATGAGCAACTTCCTTCTCATTAGTCGTCAATGTAATTGTCTTGCATGTTGATATTGGATGTCCTTCGAGTATTGCATCATCAATCTCATAATCTTTGTTTCTACCTTCTTTCTCCCCTAATTCCGATGATTTCCATAGAAATTCGCCAAAGAATCTCATGGATTCCTCTACAAGATAGTTTCCTACAATGCATCCTTCAGATGTGCATAGTTTCTTATATAGTCTTTAAGTGTTTTCATATACCTTTCGAAGGGGTACATCTAGTGAAAATAAATCGGTCCACATAATTGAGCTTCTTTACCAAGATGAATTGTTAGATGTATCATAATGTTGATAAATGAAGGTGCAAAATATCTTTCAAGATCGCATAAAATTTTAACAAACTCATCATCCATTTGTTGCAACTTCTCTCTATCAAGAATATGCTGACATATTAAATTAAAAAACGTACACAAACGAGTTATTGCTTTCCTTGGCTTTTTTGGGAGCAATCCTTTCATTGTAACCGATAGCATTTGTTGCATTAAAACATGATAATCATGCAACTTCAATCCACTTACTTTGCAATCCTCCAACGACACATATCTTTTGAAATTTGAGCAGTAACCATTAGGTCCCTTAAAGTCACACAATCTTTTGCAATTTTTTTTTCAAACTAGACAAAGTATACAGACCTCATGGGAAGATATATTTTCTTCCCACGAGGTTGTGCATATAGAGCATGTCGAATTCCTCGATCTTCTTGTTAGTCCGTGAGATGATGATTTTGATGACAACAACCTTAGAATAGATTATAAAATATAAATACTAACATTATAAGTTTAGATGTATATGTATATGCAGGATTTAACCATGTAGGTACTAAAAATGAAGACTGTACAGTATAGAGATTCAAGATATCGACATAGAAGACTCATGAGTATCAAGATTATCAAGAGTTCAAGATTTCAAAGTTAAGTATTTTTATTAGGAATTTTGTTAAAACTCGTAGAAAAGCACTGGCATCTTAAAATCCAATTTATTCGTGGAATGGAATCCGCTTCGAGGTCGTTAAAGGGATGGAACCCTAAGTAGGATGGAACCTACAAAAAATCTAGTGGAACATTGTTTTGTATCCGCCATCTTTTTATTCAAAATGATTTTTCAAAATTATGTCATGTTTTCAAAACCTTCCTTTTAAAAGATTCAAAACCCTCGATCCTGATTTTAAATCATTTTAGCCTCAAAAACATCTTTATTTCCAAAGTCAAATTATTCCTGATTTTAAACTATCTTTTTAAATAATATATTTAACTTTTAAATATTTATACTTAGATTTAAATATAAAATTATAGTTAAAATCTATATATATTATTCTTTATATTTACTTATGAATTTTAGCTATAGTCAAGTATATTTATAAAGTTTAAAACAGTTTTTATATAAGATAAAGGTTATTTTCAAAGAAAAACAAAAACACCAAAAAATCCTTTGGGATATCGACATGCCTAGCATGACCATGTCGACATGGTGACAGTTTGATTCAAAAATTCAAATTTCAAAAGAAGTGTCTATTTGCCATAACTCTTCATGAATGGTCATGGCTGTTGTTCTTCTATAAATAGGGGTCAGTTTCAACGAATTTTTAATCATAATTTTCTCGTTTTCACTCCTGTTCTTCTTCCTCATTTCTTAAGACATATTCTTATCATTACTCTGCCGAAATCAACATTGAATCATACTCGATTACTTCTAGTTTGGTTCTCTATCACTATCTCTACAAGGTTCTCAGTGCTATTCAGAGTTATAGACTTCTTTGTAATCTATTAAGCGAGAAAAGATGTGATTATAGCCTTGGAAATCAATCAAAAGGGAAAAGGTGTGATTGCAGCCTTGGTAAATCAATTGGGTAAACTTGTGGCCCGAAAATCAAGTATCTCTACCCAGAGGATTGAAATTCTGAAGGGTGTACCTCGTAGCCTTGAAACCGAGGGTGTAATTGTACAATTACTTTTGAAAGAAAATCTGTACTTGTTTTGCGGGACTGGATGTAGTGTAACTCCAAACCAGTATAAAATCTGGTGTGTTCTTTCCTTTACTGCTTTTATTTTATTTCTACATCTGTGATTGTTTCTGTGATCATATCTGACGCAGCGGATATAACGGATGACAATGAAGTGAAGATTTCGCGTCAAACTAACCGATGAAACAATTAGTTGAAACAAGATAAATCGATGGATTGAAAATACCGAACGCCCAAATTCGTTGATCTCGAGAGATACTGAATTCTAGCTATCTCCAACACGTTGATCGCGCACGATACCGTGTTAAAAGATCTACGATTCTTCTACGTTGATCTCGCGCACGAGATTCCGTGAACTTGCTTCAAATCCGTTGATTCGAGCGCACTCGAATAACCAAAAATGGAGAAAGGAGACAACGCTCAACTTCCAATTTCAAAGAGGCACAAAGCACTCAAACAAAGTTTTATTCAAAATCAACTAAGTTTACAAGTGACACAACACCGCTATTTATAGAATTTTACAACACAGGTCGGCGACCTAACAGGCACGACCTGACAGACCCACGAGCTAACACATGCGACCTAAAAAAAAACAAGTTAACAAACATACAAACGATCTGCGACCTAACAGTTACAACACATTACAATACAATCGACTTTATCAACTCATGCGACCTAAACAAACACGGCCGCGACCTATCACATGAGCGACTTAAAGAACTGGACGGTCTAAGATCTGAGCGACCTAAAAATCAGCTGCTTAAGCTTCAGAAATATCTTCACGCGACCTAGGCCTTCGCGACTTAAGAAATAGCTTCTGAACAATCTGGAGTGACTTAAGAATAACTCGCGAACGACCTAAGTAGATAGCTCGCATAACTCGTGCACTACTTCTTCCTTCCCTCTTATCTCTCTAGGCCGTATCCCACTAGGTCGCAACCGACATAAAGCATGTTGCGCTGGATCACGTAGCTCGCTAGGTTGGTCCATTTGACTTGCTAGGTCGCTTGGGCGACTTATCAGCTCGCTAGGTCGCCGGCGACCTAAAACACACGCGAATTGCGCTGCATTCTCCCCTATTGCATCGTCTATCTCATTAGGTTGCAAACGACTTAAGGCTATCGTGCGATTTAAAGCAAATGAGTTAGCATTGTGCGTTGCATCATCCTCCCCTGGTTGATAGGAATTTGACCCCGAATTCACACTTTCCTCTTCTTCGACACACTTATCCCCATGATATGGAATCAAGTGTTTGACGTTGAAAACGTCGGCAGTATGGACATGATCCTGCAATCTTAACCGATAAGCATTGTCATTAATTTTCTTCAAAATTTCTACTGGACCAATCTTTCGAGCTCTCAATTTGTTGTAAGTTCCAACTGGAAAACGATCCTTGGTCAACACTGCATAAACAAAATCACCTTCTTTGAAGTCCACACTCCTTCGCTTCTTATCTGCAAGTTGCTTATATTTCTCATTTGACTTAAGCAATCATTCATGAACAATTCTATGACATTCCTGCAACTTATTCACGAAATCACAAGCTCGTTTAACAACCCATTTCTGAAATGGAGTTATCGACAAATCCAACGGTCCCTTCGGAATTGCTGAATATATCGCTTGAAATGGACTGAATCCAGTGCTTCGATTAACTGCATGATTATGCGCGAATTCTGCCTGACACAATTTCACATCCCAGCTCTTCAAATTTTCTTTCACAAGACATCTCAACAAATTTCTCAAAGATCTGTTCACCACTTCCGTTTGTCATCAGTTTGTGGATGATAAGCGCTACTAAAATTCAGCTTAGTTCCAACCATCTTCCACAAACTTAACCAAAAATGACTTAGAAATCGAGTATCCCGGTCAGAAACAATTGTCTCAGGTATCCCATGTAGTCGATAAACCTCTTTAAAGAATAATTGAGCAACATGGACTGCATCGGCGGTCTTTTTACAAGCTATGAAATGTGCCATCTTCAAAAATCTATCCACCACAACATATATAGAATCATTTCCTCGTTGAGTTCTTGGCAAACCCAAAACAAAGTCCATGCTAATATCAACCCATGGTCTAGTAGGCACGGGCAATGGCATATATAATCCTGCATTCATAGCTGTCCCTTTGGAAACTTGACATATGTGACATCTCTCCACAAATCTTTCAACTTCTTTTATCATGGAAGGCCAAAAATATGAATGAGAAATCAACTGCAAAGTACGATCTCTTCCCACATGACCTTCTTCATGCAATTCCTTCACAATCTTCATTCGCAAGCTGCACTCTGGTATACACAATCGATTTCCTTTGAAAAGAAAACCATCTACCAACACATACTCATCTGTCTTCCCTTTCTTGATTTCATCTACAATCTTAGCAAAGTAAGGATCTTCAACAAACAATTCTGGTAAAACATCAAACCCCGTCACTTCAACTCTCATCGTAGTCAACAAATGATTTCTTCTGCTCAATGCGTCTGCCACACGATTTGTAGCTCCCGACTTATGCTTTACCACAAATGTAAACTGTTGTAAGTATGTGATCCATGAAGTATGCCTGGCTGCAACCTTATCCTGTCCCTGCAAATGCTTCAACGCTTCATGATCAGTATACAACACAATCTCTTTATGAAACAAATAGTGTCTCCAATGTTTTATGGCTTGGACAATAGCATAGAATTCCACGTCATAAGTATTATATCATCTTTGCTCCCGAAAGCTTCTCACTGAAATAAGCAATTAGACGTCCCCTCTGACTCAACACTCCTCCAATTCCAACTTTAGATGCATCAGTATGTAATTCAAATAGAAACTGAAAATCCGGCAAAACTAGAATTGGTGCTGTCGTCAAAAGTTCCTTGATTCGCTAAAAAGCAAATCCTGCTTCCTTTGACCATGAAAACTGCTTGCCCTTCATACAATCAGTAACAGACGCCATCATGCTACTGAAATGTGAAATAAACCTTCGGTAGAATGATGCTAAACCATGAAAACTTCTAACTTCTGTTATCGTCATGGGCTGTGACCAATTTCTGATTGCTTCAACTTTACTTTGATCCACCTGGATACCTTCCTTGGACAATACATACCCCAAAAACAAAACACTATGCGTCATGAACATGCATTTCTTTGTAGCCGCATAAAATTGCTGCTGACGAAGTATCATCAACACTTCCCGCAAATGTAGTAGATGCTCTTCGGTGCTCCCACTATATATCAATATATCATCAAAGTAAACCACCACGAACTTTCCAATGAATGGTCGAAAGATCTGATTCATCACTCGCATAAAAGTACTAGGTGCATTTGAAAGACCAAACGGCATGACCAGCCATTCATACAATCCTTCCCGTGTCCTGATTGCGGTCTTCCATTCATCCCCTGGTTGAATTCGAATCTGATGGTACCCACTCTTCAGATCAATCTTTGAAAAGATAGCAGCTCCGTTCAACTGATCTAACAAGTCATCCAATCTAGGCATCGGAAATCTGTACCTCACTGTAATCTTGTTTAGTGCTCGACTATCTGTACACATTCTCCAAGTTCCATCCTTCTTCGGCGCTAACAATGCTAGTACTGCACAAGGACTTAAACTTTCTTGTACGCGTACTTGCTCAAGTAATTCCTCCACCTGCCTTCTCAACTCTTCGTGCTCCTTTGGACTCATTCTGTAATATGGTCTATGCGGTAACACAGCTCCCGGTACAAGATCAATTTGGTGTTGTATGTCTCTCAACGGTGGTAATTCTTTTGGCAACTCTTCATGAAATACATCTTCAAACTCCTTCAACACTGGCTTAAATTCTTCAGGAATTTCAACCGCTTCACTACTTTCATGTCCAATTAACAGAAATACTTCAGGCTCATCCTCCACTTCCTTGACAAACTCCTTCAAAGATAACAGAGTCTTTAGTTCTTCAATATCCTCCAACTTGCTTTCACTTTGTTGTCGTTGTTTAGGAACTAAAGTGATTTTGGTGCCCTTGAACATGAAACTATAGCAGTTAGTCCTCCCATCATGTTGCACAGCTCTATCAAATTGTCACGGTCTCCCCAATAACAAATGACATACATCCATATCTACCACATCACACCAAATTTCATCTTTATATCTCTTTCCGATGGAAAAAGTTATACAAGCTCTTCGATTAACCTTCACTTCCCCACCTTTCCTAAACCAAGCTAATTTGTAGGGTTTGGGATGCTTCTCTGTCTTTAACGTCAACTTCTTCACAGCTTCTGTAGAAATGATGTTATCACAGCTTCCTGCATCGATGACAAACTTGCAAACCCTTCCCAAAATAGTGCATGTTGAATGAAAGATGTTACTCCGCAACCAGCTAGTCTCCTCTTCCTGCTTTGGTGTCAAACAAGATCTTCTCATCATTAAAGAATATCCTTCATCTCCTGCCAATAATTCTTATTCCTCCTCAACTTGTGGTGAATTTGAACATTCTACTTCTGCATCCTCATCCTTAACCTCAGCAACCATCACTCGCTTCTTAGGCTTCGGACATTCATTGCTCTTGTGACCAAACTCCTGACAATTATAACACTTGAAATTGTTGTTGACCTTGGTCTTAGCAACTTCATTGACAACCGGTTTACTAACAGCCTTAGAAACATTAGTATTGCTACTAGCCCCTTTCACTTGATTGTTGGAATTTGTAAACACACCGCCTCCTCTTCTACCTTGCCTCTCCCAATCTAGAGCCTTCTGGTGCGCTTCAGCAACGGATCTCGGATCAAACATATTCACCATGTCTTGAATTTGTATTCTCAACCCTCCAACAAATCTAGCTGTCAGCTGTTCCTCTGTCTCCATGATATCATTTCTAGCAATCAGTTAACAAAACCCGTCTGCATAATCATTTACCGACTTTATCCCTTGTCTCAAATTCAGTCAGTGCTGATACATAAGAGACTGATAATTATAAGGCAAGAAAGTAGCCTTCATCAATTTCTTCATCTTCTCACATGAAACAATCTTCTATTTTCTCATTCTCTCCCCTGTAAGTTTAGTTTGTTGCCACCATGCCATAGCTCTTTCCCTCAATCGAGTAGCAACCAACTTAACTCTACGATGTTCGGGTACTTCCTTGAAGTCAAAAATTTCTTCAACATTTGATAACCAATCCAGAAACTCTTCTGCAATCATTCCTCCTTTGAATTATGGAATTTCTGTTTTCATCCCCGACTCCCATTTGAGATCATCTTCTACATCCCGATAGTGACATCGAACTTGGTCTCGATCTCGATAATGAACACTACCTCTATCACCATCTTCATCATAATCAAATGTACTTCGATATCGATCTCGACCACCAACATTTCCATGATCACGCATATCTCTTCTACTATGTCTTTCTGCATCATGATATGGGTCATCTCCAAACTCACGTGGAGTTCTTCTCTCTTCATTTCTGTACTCATGGTATTCTCGTCTCATTGAAACTGATGATTCTCTTCGATCTCGATAAGATTGTGGCGTCACCCTCCTCGCTTCCGCAACCGATAGTGAAACTCTGTTTCCTCCATGGTTCGAGATTGGTGACCTTCTCCTTTGACTTTGATTCAAATCATTCATCAATTTCTCTAGCTTCCTAATATCTTCATCAAACTTTTCATTAATACGTTATTCCATTTGCTCAGCTTCTTGTCTACGATACACATCTTCAACATTTTGAAATCGATAGCTCGTCTCGGAGGCATTGTTGTATCTTCAACAAATCTAAACAACTTTAATTCTCGGCTTGACTTATAAAGTGATGCACGACTCCTTCACTGAACCTGCTCTCGGTTGTAACTGCTTTATCTCTCGGCCGTGATCCAAACTTAAACACTTCAACACTTCAAATATTCTCCCAATAGGCTCGGCTTAGCTATGATTGGCTAAATCTAGCTCTGATACCAAACTGACGCAGCGGATATAACGGATGACAACGAAATGAAGATTTCGCGTCAAACTAACCGATGAAACGATTAGTTGAAATAAGATAAATCGACATGCCTAGCATGACCATGTCGACATGGTGACAGTTTGATTCAAAAATTCAAATTTCAAAAGAAGTGTCTATTTGCCATAACTCTTCATGAATGGTCATGGCTGTTGTTCTTCTATAAATAGGGGTCAGTTTCAACGAATTTTTAATCATAATTTTCTCGTTTTCACTCCTGTTCTTCTTCCTCATTTCTTAAGACATATTCTTATCATTACTCTGCCGAAATCAACATTGAATCATACTCGATTACTTCTAGTTTGGTTCTCTATCACTATCTCTACAAGGTTCTCAGTGCTATTCAGAGTTATAGACTTCTTTGTAATCTATTAAGCGAGAAAAGATGTGATTATAGCCTTGGAAATCAATCAAAAGGGAAAAGGTGTGATTGCAGCCTTGGTAAATCAATTGGGTAAACTTGTGGCCCGAAAATCAAGTATCTCTACCCAGAGGATTGAAATTCTGAAGGGTGTACCTCGTAGCCTTGAAACCGAGGGTGTAATTGTACAATTACTTTTGAAAGAAAATCTGTACTTGTTTTGCGGGACTGGATGTAGTGTAACTCCAAACCAGTATAAAATCTGGTGTGTTCTTTCCTTTACTGCTTTTATTTTATTTCTACATCTGTGATTGTTTCTGTGATCATATCTGACGCAGCGGATATAACGGATGACAATGAAGTGAAGATTTCGCGTCAAACTAACCGATGAAACAATTAGTTGAAACAAGATAAATCGATGGATTGAAAATACCGAACGCCCAAATTCGTTGATCTCGAGAGATACTGAATTCTAGCTATCTCCAACACGTTGATCGCGCACGATACCGTGTTAAAAGATCTACGATTCTTCTACGTTGATCTCGCGCACGAGATTCCGTGAACTTGCTTCAAATCCGTTGATTCGAGCGCACTCGAATAACCAAAAATGGAGAAAGGAGACAACGCTCAACTTCCAATTTCAAAGAGGCACAAAGCACTCAAACAAAGTTTTATTCAAAATCAACTAAGTTTACAAGTGACACAACACCGCTATTTATAGAATTTTACAACACAGGTCGGCGACCTAACAGGCACGACCTGACAGACCCACGAGCTAACACATGCGACCTAAAAAAAAACAAGTTAACAAACATACAAACGATCTGCGACCTAACAGTTACAACACATTACAATACAATCGACTTTATCAACTCATGCGACCTAAACAAACACGGCCGCGACCTATCACATGAGCGACTTAAAGAACTGGACGGTCTAAGATCTGCGCGACCTAAAAATCAGTGGCTTAAGCTTCAGAAATATCTTCACGCGACCTAGGCCTTCGCGACTTAAGAAATAGCTTCTGAACAATCTGGAGTGACTTAAGAATAACTCGCGAACGACCTAAGTAGATAGCTCGCATAACTCGTGCACTGCTTCTTCCTTCCCTCTTATCTCTCTAGGTCGTATCCCACTAGGTCGCAACCGACCTAAAGCATGTTGCGCTGGATCACGTAGCTCGCTAGGTCGGTCCATTTGACTTTCTAGGTCGCTTGGGCGACTTATCAGCTCGCTAGGTCGCCGGCGACCTAAAACACACGCGAATTGCGCTGCATTCTCCCCTATTGCATCATCTATCTCATTAGGTTGCAAATGACTTAAGGCTATCGTGCGACTTAAAGCAAATGAGTTAGCATTGTGCACTGCATCAATATTTATGTCTTTTTATTGCATACATTGGTGTCTAAATTAACATAAACTCAAAATGATTTAGTAATCCTTTATTAACACTATTCACCCCCGTAGTGTTAATCCTAGCCTTAAGATCCGTAATCCACATCTTCTCACAATTGGTATCAAAGCAAGGTTTTCAAAGTTTTCATAATATGAATTTTTGAAAAAGTTTTTAAAATGGCTATTTTTCAAGATTTTATTAACACTATTTTCATATGAATATGTCATAGAATCGTCATGATATCTTTGTTTAAAATTATATTTAATTATTTTGAAGCCACTTGATTCTTTAAAAGGTTATGTTGTTTTGCAGGAGAAGAATTATGTCTAATGACTGTTGGTTAAAAGATACCAGATAATCATTCATCGATCAAGAAGAACAAATGGATATATAATGGAAATCGACAAAGAAATGGGTACCAGATCAATTAAAAACTTTTGGTTCTCATCTAAAACTTGATTTAATACTGTACTTCTCTCCATCTGCTTCACAATGCCACTGGTTTCATGTGAATCCGTCAAGAAATGACCAAGTTGTGGTCAAATGAAGTTTTGGTGAACAAAGAGAAAAAGAAGGCAAAACTTTCAAAGGTATTCTTCAAATTGCATCCAAATATTTGAGTATTTTGTTCTCACTCCTTTTAAAGATTGTAATTCTTGTTCTCGCGGTCGCTTTGATGGGTGGATCATCAAATTTCGATCAAAATTGAGTGAGATATGACAGTTTGAAGTTGGCTATCCAAAACTGAAAAATTGTGTATGAGATCTTCTACATTTCTTCTATTGTTCGGCCTGTTGCATCACAATACCATCCAAATTTGATGCCAAACCATTACTAGATCGTAGCCCTTGCCTTCCTCTTCGATTTGCCGCTGGTTTCATCCAATTCCATTAAGAAACGAAGAAGATATGCCCTCTAGAAGTTTGATAGTATATAGAAAAAAGGAAAGAAGAGGAGGAGGAGGAATTTTTATGAAAAGTTATGACCGTTGGGCCTATTTATAGTGGTTGAAGTGTCCATTCATTCAAAATTTCAATTCAAAGTTTTGGCGCCAAGTTAATCGATCTACTAAATCATTTGTATCTTTCTCATACGGTCTTCAAATTCAGCAAATGAATATACTACGATGATCAGAAAAACGAGCCCGTCGCAATAGAACATATCTCGTCGTTAAATTCTGAAGGATATAAATATGTGTTTCACGACAATGGAAGAGCAACAAAGTTAGAAAGATGGAGTGCAAAAATTGGTACGCTTTACTATTATTTCATCTTTATTGTTGCATTTAGGAATATATATATATATATATATATATATATATATATATATATATGCATTTAGTTAGGTATAGAAATTTATCTCTTTTATAAGTTTTGATATTTTGGTTCATATATCGACACACCATAGTATAAATATCGATATATAAGTCTAAACTTTTTTTTAAAAAATAAAGTCTTTTAAAATGTATTTTCTTTCAAAAAAATCTACAACTAATTTATTACAACTATACTTAGTAGAAAAGCATACCTTCATTCATGATTTCAACTTTTCTAATGTTATTTTTGCTTCTCATACTCTATTTCTTGTAAGATACTAATTTTATATCTTTAAGAAATTAATAGAATGAATTTAGAATGTTAGAATAAGGTTCTATTTATATATTTCTTCAATTAATAAGATTGCACCACATCACATGACCAGAATTTTAGATAGCATTTCTAAAATGCTTATTTTCTTCTATAATGTTTTGTAAATACTGCAAATTCATTTTTATAACATTTCTGTGCTTTAAAACGCTGTAGAGTTTCAGAAACTTTATAAAGCATTTGGTAAAAGCTACAGTTTTAGTTTTATAAAGTTTCGAATATATTTTATTGCAAAAACTTTTTATAGCATTTTGTAAATGCTGTCTTTTTTGTTTGAGACTTTAGATTATGTAAAAATAATATTTAAATTAAGTATTTTTCTCTATTCTTTTTAGAAATTATTTTCTAACTTATATTAAAGATTTTAATTTCATGTTTAAATTTTTTTTTTGTAATTAATTAACTTTTTTAAAAGTAAGAGGCCTTAATATAACACATGTTTATTTTAGTTTTTCAATCTTTATTATTTTATTTCATTATGATATTTTATAAATTTAAAAAGGATGTTTAAACATGTTTCTAAATATTTAAACCAATAATAATTTATTATCTTTTTAAAAAAAGGGGAATTAAATAAGGTGGATATTAATCTTTATAAAAACCATATTTGATTGTATATAGTATAAGTCCTTATTTCTTAGCATTTGATTTTAATATTAAGTTTGATTACTACCTTTCACAATTACGTTATAATTTTAATATCATTTATTACCTTCAAACTCTTACTTTACAACTCTTTCAGTCTCATTCATTAGTTCCTTAACTTAAGTCTAGTAATTGGCGTGCTTTACCTTTGTATGGTTGAAGTATAATAAATAGTTTGATATATGTATACATACATATATTGACACACACACAGATATATATATATATATATATGCTTGCCAATTAAATATTACTTATCACTCATGTTTATCTTATAGTCTGGATATCTCTTACCATAGTATATATATCATCATATCATTCTACAAATTATTTTACTTTGTTGTCATTTTATTACATATCATTATGCATCCTATTTCATATCACATTTCATTGCATATTACATCATAGATTACAATGAATATAATTTGCATCACAAGTTGCACTTCATTTTGCATATTATTTCATGCTACATTGCATATGTCATATGTTTCATACTGCATTACATAAGTGTATTTTATTTAGGAGGAGTTTGTAGTATTTCTTATAATATAGGATTATTAGTTTTTGATTTGTTTGGTATGTTTTGATTGACTTATTTGATTTGATTGACTTGGTTAACTTGTTTGACTTGATTGACCTGTTTGATTTGATTGACTTGTTTGACTTGATTGATTTGTTTGACTTGTCTGATATGATTGGTTTTGATGAGTGTGTTGAAATATACTTAATAAATAACTTATGTTCTTATATTTGATTTCTAACTATTATAAGTATTATCATAGATTATTAGTTAGGATAGTTAGCAATTTAGGATTAAGTTTTAGTTTTTAGAGTTAAGTGTTGATTATTTATGATAACACTATCATTATAATCATATGTCATATAGTATTAGATTAATGGGGAGTTATATAGTTTGGAGTTAGTTTTTTGTTGATGACAAAGGGGGAGAAATATAAAATAGGGTAAATAGGCATATGTTAAGGGGGAGTTATTAGTTTTAGGGAGAGTTATTAGGATAGAAGTAATATTTTATAAACAAAGGTTGTCATCATCAAAAAGGGGGAGATTGTTATTCCGTGAGATGATGGTTTTGATGACAACAACCTTAGAATAGATTATAAAATATAAATACTAACATTATAAGTTTAGATATATATGTATATGCAGGATTCAACCATGCAGGTAAAAAAAATGAAGACTGTACAGTATAGAGATTCAAGATATCGAGATAGAAGACTCATGAGTATCAAGATTATCAAGAGTTCAAGATTTCAATGTTAAGTATTTTTATTAGGAATTTTGTTAAAACTCGTAGAAAAGCACTGGCATCTTAAAATCCAATTTATTCGTGGAATGGAATCCACTTCGAGGCTGTTAAAGGGATGGAACTCTAAGTAGGATGGAACCTACGAAAAATCTAGTGGAACATTGTTTCGTATCCGCTAACTTTTTATTCAAATGATTTTTCAAAATTATGTCATGTTTTCAAAATGTTTTCAAAACCTTCCTTTTAAAAGATTAAAAACCCGTGATCCTGATTTTAAATAATTTTAGCCTCAAAAACATCTTTATTTTCAAAGTCAAATTACTCCTGATTTTAAACTATCTTTTTAAATAATATATTTAACTTTTAAATATTTATACTTAGATTTAAATATAAAATTATAGTTAAAATCTATATGTATCATTCTCTATATTTACTTATGAATTTTAACTATAGTCAAGTATAATTATAAAGTTTAAAATAGTTTTTATATAAGATAAAGGTTATTTTCAAAGAAAATCAAAAACGCCAAAAAAATCCTTTGGGATGTCGACATGCCTAGCATGACCATGTTGACATGGTGACAGTTTGGTTCAAAAATTCAAATTTCAAAAGAAGTGTCTATTCGCCATAACTCTTCATAAATGGTCATGGTTGCTGTTCTTCTATAAATAGGGGTCAGTTTCAACGAATTTTTAATCATAATTTTCTGGTTTTCACTCCTCTTCTTCTTCCTCATTTCTTAATACATATTCTTATCATTACTCTGCCGAAATCAACATTGAATCATACTCGATTACTTCTAGTTTGATTCTCTATCACTATCTCTACAAGATTCTCAGTGCTATTCAGAGTTATAGACTTCTTTGTAATCTATTAAGCGAGAAAAGGTGTGATTGTAGCCTTGGAAATCAATCAAAAGGGAAAAGGTGTGATTGTAGCCTTGGTAAATCAATTGGGTAAACTTGTGGCCCGGAAATCAAGTATCTCTACCCAGAGGATCGAAACTCTGGAGGGTGTACCTCGTAGCCTTGAAACCGAGGGTGTAATTGTACAATTGCTTTTGAAAGGAAATATGTACTTGTGTTGCGGGGCTGGATGTAGGGTAACTCCGAACAAGTATAAAATCCGGTGTGTTCTTTCCTTTACTGCTTTTATTTTATTTCTGCATCTGTGATTGTTTCTGTGATCATATCTATGTCTGTTTATTGCATACATTAGCGTCTAAATTAACATAAACTCAAAAAGATTTAGTAATCCTTTATTAACACTATTCACCCCCCTCTAGTGTTAATCCTAGCCTTAAGATCCGTAATCCGCATTTTCTCACACTTCTAAATCCTTTCTAGAATTAATATCATCTTTTAATTTTCCATCATACAACATTGTGCTTAGTAAACTTTCACCAAATTTTTCTCAACATTCATCGCATCTAAATTGTGGCGAAGTGGAAGTTCCTATAAACAGCAATAATATGACAGTTTAATGCTGTATAATTTAACAATTAAATTATCACGAATAAAATAAATTTTGAACATTAACCTCCTAATATGGTAATTCAAAGAAAATTAATCTTTTTTCCACCTTGATAGCTCTATTTTTGTAGGATCATTTTCATCTTCTTTGTAGGCGGTACACTTTCTTTTCTTTATCTTCTTGTCTTTTTCTATTTCTTCATTTCCAATCTTTCCAAAATCATTTAGAAAATCTTTCAAAATAACAGAAATATCTCTACCCATAAGAATTCTGGGTTTGTTGCCTTTCTCCACATTGTTGTCAAACCAAGCCTTTTGTTTTCTTAATGAATCTGATAGAGGTAAGAATCTTCTATGTCCCATATAGATATTTTCGGACTATGATTTATCCGTTGATGATGCGTATTAACACCACATAATGGACAAACTTTTTTGTCTTTTACATAACATTCAGCCAAATTTCCATAGGTTGGAAAGTCATTTATAGTCCATAACAAAATTGCTTTTAGTTAGAAAGTTTCTTATAAATGCATCATAAATCTCCACCCCGTTACTCCATAAGCACTGCAAATCTTCTACCAAAGGAGTTAAATATATATCAATATCATTCTCTAGTTGCTTTGGACCAGGGATCAATAATGTTAACATAATATTCTCCATTTTCATATACAATATAGGCAAGATATTATATGCCACAAGCATCACTGGCCAACAACTATACTTGGAACTCTTAATGTCAAATCAGTTGAAACCATCGGTAGCAAGACCGAGTTGAAGGTTACGCATATCACTTGAAACTGATTTCCATTTATCATCCACCATGCTTCAGATCAAAGAATCCACAAGATGACGCATTTTATCATCATTGCTTTTATTACTAAAATGTCACCTTAGATATTCTACCATCCGTTGGGATCTAAACATTCTTCTGAATCTTGTAATAATTGGAAAATATCCCAACACTTTGGCCGGAATACATTGCGTTATCTCTTTCGTCCACTCATTTGCCTTCCATCTCGAAGAACCACATTTTGGACATCTATTCAAATCTTTATACTCTTTGGTGAAAAGACAACAACCATTCTTGCAGGTGTGAATCTTCTCAAATCCCATGTCAAGTACTTTGAGAAACTTCTTTAGTTCATATAAAGTCTTCGGAAGGACATTATTTTTGGGTGATAACAATTGTTGCACACTTAGAAGCTTATCGAAACTATTATCAGCTAATCCAGTTTCACATTTAAGATTATACAATGCAGTAATAGCAGATAATTTTGTTTGATCTACACAATCAGGGTACAGTGGAGTTTCTACATCTTCCAAATTTTTAAGGAAATCATCCATTCACTTTTGCGCATCATCATTATTTTCTCATCGGAGAAAAAAGCATAGTTGACAAACTATTCATCTTCAAAGTGAATGGCTTGAAGTAATACATACATGTCATCCAAATTCACTTTTTTAGCAACATTTACTTGCTCACCATGACTATACCACTTACATCACTCGTATAAAGGATCCATTCCTCTTATAATCAGATGCTCAACAATAATGCCATCATAGTGACGAGTAATTCTCGACAATCTAAGTAAGGACACAAATTTTTGCCCATATTTCCTAAATGTCTCTTTGCTGCATGCATGAAATTCCTTGCTCCTTGCTCGTATCCATACTATTATCAGCTAAATTGTACTATTACCTGTACAAATGCACCAATATTTTTCCATTGCCAAATACAATATTGCAACAAGCAATTTTCTAAAAAAATATATGATAATTTAGTACTCATCGATATACTTAGAAACCACATAAAAGAACGGAAGATTAAAATTTAAAGTCATCAAGCATACTTATCTTGAATTTTAAAGTCATCAAGCATCTAATTAAAATTAGATATGCAATGTAGAAAATAAAATTAAAATTAACTACATATCATTTCAACACAAAAATACTGTTACATACTTGTGCGAATCATTTTTATGATTTGTGCATTTAACTTTAAAAATGCAATTTTACATGCTACTACAGCTTACGGGGGTAACTTTTAGATATAAAACTTATTTATATGCATTAAGATTTTAAAATAGTAGTCCATTCGTAAAACAAAGTGACTTACATCTGATGCACCATACTGATTACAGTCATCTAAATCGTACAACATCTCCTTAAACTAAATTTAGACTTTAAGAAGCACTGCTATAATTGATGAACCATATGTACTCAAAGCATAATAGGAATAGTAATTACTGAAACAACCCTTATTCCAGAACTAATACAATATTCCTTTTTATTTCGTATTCTTAAAAACTAATTAGAAAATATTGGTTTTGCATCAATCATGCAACAAGAGCCGTTAGGCATCACTTGTATTGTCCAAACATACTATAATTTTTAACATACAAAGATCAAGAAATAGCTTGACAAACTCATATAAACACATGCTTCACAACACATATATACAAACACTTACCCACTAATGCAAGGATACACAGGCAATATAACTCTCACACACAAAAATATACATAAGAAGGTTAAACCTCAGTTAACTATTATAAATATTTGCTATAGTTTTACTTCACTAGTATATTGGAGATTCACTGAAACCAATATGGTAGACCTAGAAAATATGAGCTTTTGAATATGTTAATTACTTGTACTAACTTATATGATTTAACTTGAATTTTCAATTATACCCAACACACTAATGCACTCAAATAAACAC
This sequence comes from Allium cepa, assembly GCA_030765085.1. NCBI lineage: Eukaryota > Viridiplantae > Streptophyta > Magnoliopsida > Asparagales > Amaryllidaceae > Allium > Allium cepa. Next base: position 380,340,237 of record CM060929.1, on the reverse strand, counting down.
ACGCTTTACAACACATATGTACAAACAATTACCCACTAATGCATGGATACACAGGCAATATAACTCATACACACAAAAATATACATAAGAAGGTGTCCCTAAACTCAAAGCCAAATGCATGCAACACAAAATAGGAAACAACATATGGAAATTAAAAACATATTCTACTGGGCGTTTGTCATATGGCTGTTGGCGTAGCAGATTTAACAACCCAAGATTTTGGTCATTTGGTTCTAAACGTTTAATTCATTTTAGATATTGAATTTGAAATATTAATTGAATTTGAATATGGAGATTTAGGTTGAATTAGTGAAATAGTTGAAATTTTCACTATATAATGATTAAACGAATTTAGTGAATAGTAAATTTAATATTTGAAATTGGGTAAATATGTGAATCTAGAGTTAATTGTGAACAAAAATGGTTTCTTAAGTTGATTTAAACTGTGTTTGACTTAGAATGATGATAATGAACCCTTCAATGGAATTAAAAGTCGATAAATTAAAATTTTAAATTTATATATATATCTATTTAACAGTGAAATTTAATATTTGAAATAGTGTAAATAATTGAATTCATGGTTTGAAATAAATCAAAATAGTTTCTAATACGAATATTAATTCTATTTGAATTAGAACTGAGTTGGTGTTATCCCGCCTTTTGGCAAAGCCGTAGACAGACGGATTTAACTAAATCGACTTCTCGTTTGTCGAAGCTGGTTTACGATGAATTTAATCAACTAAATCGATGGATGATCAATCATGAATAACAAACACAGTTAAATAGGCATGGTCGATGGACGAAGGTTATTGGATACTTAAAGCTTAGGTTTCGACATGTCTCGAGTTGTCTTATATTTGCTTCGAGTCTTAGTTGGTCGAGCTTCGAGTCTCGCAGATGGTTTCTTCAAGACATTTTTGTGGCTCGGCATAAGTGGCTCGGCTATGTAGGTGGATCGGCGTAGGAAGTGGTTTGGCATAAGTGGCTCGGTCGTGTAGGTGGTTCAACGTAGGAAGTGGTTCGACATAGGTGGCTCAGCCTTATCGGTGGCTCGTCGAGGGTGGCTCGGCTTAGCTAAATGGTGGTTCGGCCTTGGTTGTCACTCATCAACTTCAAGTCCTGAGGCATCTGACTTTGGGTCATCACTTGGGTAGCTTGGTGGAGTATCGGGTGGATCAGCGTGGTTGCTTGGGATGTCGCTCGATGTCCTTTAGCTCCTTGCTTCGAGTCTTTGTAGTTTAGCTCCTAGGATGTGGATCGGTATGATGGAAGGTGCATCGGCGTTTGAAGGTTGTTTGGTGCTTCAAGTCCCTAGGCTCCTTACTTCAAGTTGGTGGTGTGGTTTGGTCAGAACCAAGGTAAGTCGGCCTTGTTTTATAGGTCGATCACTTGAGGCTTCTGGTTTGCTTTGAGTCTTTTGGCTACACGCTTCGGGTCGGCTTTGTGACTTCGTGGGTCGGTGTTTTCATGGTTTGGCATTTAGTTACTCTGAGTCCAGGGATGCTCTGCTTCGAGTCAAAGGTGGTTGTGCTTCGAGTCGCCTTGGTGGTTTTCTTAGGTCGACGACATTTGGACAACGAGTTGGTCAAGGCTACGGATTCTGGATCGGCTATGGATCTAACGGACCCTGGGTCACTCAAAAAGCCCGGTTACTTGGATTTTCCTATAAATACACTGTGTAGGTCTCCAAAGAGGAGGATCTTCTTTTCGGCTCTCTTGCTTTCTATTTTATAAGGCTAAGGCTACTCTACCATTTTGTAACTGTAATCTATTATTACAGCAATAAAAGGAAATTTATGGAGTGGACATAGGCCGGAGTCAGTCGACCCACTATAAAATCTCTTTCTTTACTGCTTCCATTTTAATTTTTATTGTTCTTCATATTTATACTCTCTACATACATTCTGTCTATGATCTATAACTGTGATTTGGTGCTTTCATCTGGATTTGGGTGTTAGTGATCAATTTTGACACTAACATTTTGGTGCTTTCACTGAGAAAGCTAGCATTCAGGGATTTAGAAGCTTGGATTTTGGATTTAGAGGCTTAGGAACTTGGATTCTGGAGACTATGGCAAAGCAATCAACTAGGAGACAAAGGACGGAAAGAAGTCAGCAGGAGGAAAGTCAGGAGGCTTCCTCTGGTGCTAATCAAGCCTCCGTTTACATCACTAGGGACGAGATGCAGGTCATGATGAATTCCATGCATAAACAGTTGTAAAGGCAAGAGGAAATAATGCGGAAACTTTTCGGAAAATTTGGACAAGCAGGAACAGTAGGAGCAACAGGAGCTCAGATCCATGGAGCTGGATCAGAAGGACCAACAGGCAAGCAGATGGAGTAGTTCAGTAGGGGAAACCCCCAATCAACAAACGACTACCAATCTGGATGGACCTAGACTATGGGACACACCACCAGGCAACCCTGGATTGGCTGATATCATCATGCAAACTATTCACGGAGGTCTAACAAACAGGGATTTGGAGGGAGTAAACAAAAGTCCGTTCATCCGTAACATCGGGATTGCTAGGAATCCACCCGATTTTAAGCTACCCACTCTAGAAGTATACAACAGTAAGACAGATCCCATGACCACTTGATGAGGCACACAAGGAATTTGGAAGTGATGGGTATCAAAGGTGGTCATGGCCTAATGTCTCCTCATGTACTTGACCGATATAGCTGCTATGTGGTTCAGACAGTTGGAAGATGGATCCATTGAAACATCGATAGAATTGGTGGATAAGTTCTTGAGACAGTTTTGAGTTCACATAAAAAGGCCAAAGAATGTGATGACACCAGTTAAGCAGAGGGCAGATGAATCGCTCATGATTTTCTTAACTCGGTTTAATGTAGCAGTTGCCTCGATGGATCTTCCGGATTCATCAATGGTTCTGATGGCGGTGGTGTCAGGAGTCAAGAATAACTTAGATTTCAAAGTATCGTTGATACGGGATCCACCACTGGATCTTAGGGAATTCTTTCACGAAGCTGGAAGATTTCTTCGGCAGGAGGACGCATGTTTGGATATGAATTCAAAGGAAGTAAACATGGTTAAGGATAGAGGACTTCCCAGTGAAAGCTCGGGTAAAGGCAAGGATAAAGGGAAGAGAAAACGCTGGGGAGAACCAAAATTCTCCACTTACACAAGACTGAATTCACCATTGGAGCAGATATTCTTGGATACTTAGGATTGCCTCCCTTATTGAAGGCCGGCAAGGAGGGAACCCTCAGAACGTGAAGGGCATGGAGAAGGCACTGTCTCTTTCATGACTTAGACGGGCGTGATACTAACAGCTACCGACATTGTGATGACCCGCAAATCCGTACTCTTTGAATCGACAATAATCCACACATATCCGACCCAAAAAGCAAAAACTGACGGAAAGTCAAGAGACAGAAAAGCAGAGAGAAGAAGAGAAGGGAAGAAAGGGAGAATACAGAACAATACAGAATCTCACATCGCAGCGGAAACTATATAATATCATATCAATGATCTTTACAAAACCAAAACTATATATATACACATCAATCAGAGTTCAACAATCAATCAATAGTTATCAGCCTGAACAGCTGTCCTCACAATTGCTGATAATATAAAAAAACAACTAAACACAGCGGATAATAGATAATCAAAATAGATACGCATATACGAAATGAAGATCTCCAGCTCTCTTGCTGAAGCTCCAAAAGCACCAAAGCATAACCTGTAGATATACTCGGTCTAACCCGAGCATTGAAAGGGAAGAACGCTCGGATCAGTCTGGTAAACCAGCGTGAGAAATACACTCGACTGAATTTATTAAATTACCAAACTTTTCCTTTATCAAAACAAAAGTATCTTGTAAGACAAGTCCACACATAAACACGGACATGTTTTTACCTTATGATAAATAAAACATATCATATCAAATCCTCTTATATTATAGTAGTGTTTACTACAAATAATATTAATCATAGCCGAAATTGTTACATTGATTAAACTCCAGCATATAGCCCAATTGGGTAAATACAATAAAAATGGAAAACACGTAGCGGAGTTTGGATTTCCATACAAATGACCAAGTGAATGGACTACCTTCCTGCAGTACATCTCTAGAAGAATGTACCAAGAAACCATCACCAAGTTTCTCTACCAACACAAGATCGGCCCATCTCTATAACTAGATGGTACCGAATATGTCATCCTCTGACGTTACCGACCTTTACCAAAGGCCCTCTAAGCATACAAACCACATAATCAGATACACGACGTCATAGCGAGCAAAGATATATCTAGAAAAGGATGCTCATATCCTACTTGGGAATGACCCACTTAGCCTTGCTGCATCCAACCATGTTTTGGACATTTCCGGTTGATGAGGATAGAGGTAACGATTACCTTTCACGATCACATATCACATCACTTTGAAGGCCACACGACCATTTCCGTTGACTACTAATTGCCTTCCACAATACAACCCTTAAGCTCATACGTCTCAAGGAGAGTGTTAAGCTAAGAGAAGTTGTCTTCTCCGCCACCATTGATGTATGTTTGTAAAAACAATGTACATAATCTTTAGAAATGAAATGTCAGACAAACATCCATACAAGTTGTCCAGGAACAAGACAAACCGAATGTACTCTCTTACCACATCCAGTCGGAAAATCCCTAGGATTGGTAGCGAATAGTCCTCGCATTGGATATTTCATAATAAAGAGACCACTGCTACTGGATGTATATTGGGATTTTAACCCCAAATGATCGACAAGCAGTCCCCCACTATGAAAATCCATAATATCAATATCATAACAAAGCAACCTGCACAATCATCGCATATACGTTGGTCCGAAGTGGTTTGTAGATAAATCTGATACCGGCCTCTTCGCACCAACAACGCAAAATCGTTTCTCAACCTCACACAGCAACTAAGTCTCATAGACTTATCACGTCTCCAACTTTCAACTTGCTATCCTTCGGGCCAAGAAGGAAGCTCGATAGATTGGAGTAAAAATCCGCACTATACAAATCAACATCCTCAACACAAATGATAATCAAGCCTACACAGAAGGCTACGTACTGAGTATACGACTAAATAGTTCCCACATCAAGTTGAGGAAATAAATTTTGCCAAGATCTATAGTCGATTATTTAACTATCAAAGCAAACAAACAAATATTTAGCACCATAACCACTAGGCCCTTTTAATTAATCTTTTATTAATTAAATCATTTGCCAAATATTCACTTCAAATTATCTTTAAAAATATATATTCTCAAAACATTTCACTTCATATTGGAAAACATTTCCATATACTTATTTAATAATAAGTAATTCACAATTCTATTTATTTTCATCACTTAGAAAATATTATATATACTCAAATCACAATTAAGTATATATTTTATTCTTTAAGGAAAACATTCTCTTTAAACACATTTATTTGGGTCAAAACGAATGTTGCGTAAAACATCGTTACGACAACCCAAAATCAATAGTATAGGGATTCAAAAATAAGATAGATATGTAAATCCCAATACTATACAAAAACATTTACTTTCGGAAATCATTAACTATAACAACAGTGTTATAGCCATTATTTTCTTATTTCTCGAAAGCGTCTATTTCAACAATGAATGTTGAAATCTATATGTTCGATAGTTAATACATTTTAAAACATCTTTTAATCATTTTAATTCCATTTAAAATATCACTTCCCAAAACAATATTTAAAATATTATTCATGCTTTTTAGCCTGAAGGACACTTTTTAGTCTAAACTGAAAATGATAGTTACATCTATCATTCTGTGATTTACACTAAAAAGTGTCCTTCAGCCTAAAAAACAAACTTCTTGTCTCTGAAACTAAATTTTTTTCTAACTTTTTCCTTTAGCCTAAAAACCCCTTTTATTTTAAAGTATAATCCACTGTCCAAAATCATGGATAAAATTCTTTAACCAAATTCATTACTATTTCGCTTTTAATTAAAGGATTATCCATTGTCCAAAATCGTGGATATAAATCGTTTACCAAACCCAATGTTTCTACACATTTATTAAAGAATTATCCACCGTCCAAAATCGTGGATATATTTCTTTTACCAAATCATTGCTTCTATATATTCATTAAAGGATTATCCACTTTCCAAAATCATGGATATATCTGCTTTAATAAACTTCTAAATTTAACTTATCAAATTCAATTGATTTCGGATTTATAAAACAATGTTTATAAATTCCATTTCTATTTATAAAAAACTTCAATATATAAAATTCCTTTATAAATAAATTACGTTTAATAACTTAATTACATGCCAAAATCCAATTTATAAGTTAATTACTTATAAATCATTTATTTTACAAATTCATTTATTTTATAACTTCATAATTTTAAATCTTATTCACTTATAAAATCCATTTATACTTCATTTTCACACATATAAATTTCTTTTTATAATTCCATTATTTTGATTTATAAAATATCCATTTTATAAATCTTATATATAAACCTTTTATAATAAATCAAAAATATCAATTTATACTATTTCACAAAATAGTTAACTTTACATTTCAAAAATCACATTTCAATTTTATTTCCCAAAACATCATAATTTTTATAACATAAAAATTATAACCTATATTTATTCAAAATAAATTCATTTACTCAACAATTCAAAATTCAATAAAACTTATATTTAAAAATCACTTTAAAATCCTTTTAAATTTGGAAATCATCACTTCAACATTTTTAAAATTACAAAAATAGGCCCAATGCTACAGCAGCACTAAATACAACAATCACGGCATCCAAAACATCATATATCATATGACAACAGAATATATCACAATATCTGTAAACAAATCAATACTGGTGAGGAATCCAGTTGGATCCCTCCAACCTGTCACCTGCAACAAATATACGTATTAGAATATGTGTACAATGTCCGCTTCAAGGTAGACGCGCGTACAAAGGATCATCCACTCATACACGGGAACGTATAGGGTCTTCTGCTCCACTAGGTAGGTATATATCCAAATATCAACCAATATATCACATATCATCCAAAAAATCATCAATCATCATATAATAAATTATTTCTCACTTATATAAAAACATCAATGAGTCAGAAAGAGTGAGTTGTACTCACATTGCGTCCAATAGCAGTTGCAGTGTTTTATTCCGAATAAAATTAAACGAGCGTTTAATTTTACCCAAAATTCATACTAGGTCCAATCAACTCCAAACCAGCTCCATCGCGTAGTGTTCGTCAATACGGTTCCAATGCAAGTCGTTTCGTCAATTTTCGACCTCGTATGAAGAAGTTGTAGCATTACAAAGTTTATACAATTACTATATAAATTAATTGCAAATCTTTTTTTATTTTTAAACCTTTTTTTTATCTGGCCATTAGATCTGTCTTCTTTCCATCAGGGCCATGCCCTTCTTCTTCCACCCATCGTTTCTTTTACGTGAAAAAAACCCACACGGCGGTCGTACATCATCAAATTACCGCGGCTCCACTACGTCACTCGATGATGATCCAAGACCACGGTTTCGAAGCTCGTCCCAGCACGCACCCTCGCCGTGAGTGCCGTCGAACTCAGCTACCTATTTCGTTTGAAAATCATGCTCGAACACACGGCATTCGAAGTAAAATTGCTGTTGATCCACATTGTAAAATCCAATCTCAACCGTTGAAAATATAGATCTCTTTGAGCTCTTCACTTTTGCAGTTGAATTTTTTTTGTAAATGTTCAAGGATTGAGAGATTTTAAGGGAAGAAGACAGTGAATTACCGGCCATTGAAATATGAAAGTGGCGGCCATAAACTCTAGCTAGGTTTTAGTGAAAATATAAAAACTTTGAGGCCTTTTATAGAAAATTCTCGCGACACTATTCATCCGGAATTTTTCTGTGACGACCCGCCCTTCTACTACCAGAAAGACGTATCATCATTAAGAAAGAAAGGGATAGAAATAGAAAAGAAAGAGAAAGAAAGAACAACAACATCAGAAACTCACAGCGGAACGGAACAAAATATAATATATCATATAACTGTTACATAGTTTTTACAAATATCAGAGTTATACAATATCAATACATATGACAATCATACCTACATCTATCACTATATACGGAACTAGACAGATAGCTACATACGCCTGGAAACTCCTACTCCATGCTCCTCCAGAAATCAAAGTCCGAAACCTATCACTTGGCTACTCATAAAAATTTGAGTACCCAAGAGTTTATGAAAAACAAAATATAAACTCCGGGTCAGACATGGGTCTGGTATGAGTAAACGGTTTAAAGTTGTTTAACTTTGAAAACATTTGAAAATAAAGGTATCACGTAAGACTCCCCACAAATAAATACGGGTAAGTTTTTACCTTACGCTAACCAAAACATTTCATAGGAAATCCAGTGATATTATACTAGTGTCTAGGGTTTTCAAGCAAATAGAAAATAGCCGAAATTGTTACATGATTAAATTTCAGCTACTAGCCACAAAAGTGGGTAATACAAATCAAAACCGTAGGGTCTCGTAGGGAAAATGGATTTCCAACAATGGCAGGGCTACTGGGGTACTGCCCGTCACAGTACGGGGCCAAGATCACAGTACGGGGCCAAGCTTTATAACAATCCTTAAATTGATTCCAACTCAATTTACACTTGACTCCATCACATTTAATTTATTCACAGTCCTTACATTGCATTTTCTTTCATTTCAACGGGTTTGATTCCAAACCATTTTATTAAACTCGACAACCAATGTTTTAAATAATCATCTCACAATTTACTCAAGTCATTTATTTTCTTCAAACTGTTCCACCTAACAACTTAGGTTTATTCTATTTCACCAATTTTTCATTTAAATCTTTGATTTGATTTTCTTTTAATCAAATCCCAACTATTTACTAATTTATTTGATTAGTTTATTCTTTTATCCATTCTTAAATAATTTACATTAACAACTCATTATTAAATTTATTCATAATAAGGTTATTCAATTTATGCTTGAATTAGATTTATTTACAACTCACACCAATTCTATTTTACCCCAATTCAATACTTACCTATCTACCTAAAAAAAATTATTCCATTCAATATTATTTATAACTCGACTGAATTCATTTAAATTCAGTTTATTTTCAACTCAACTTCAGTTAAATTTAGCTACTTACCATACTTTAAATTATTTCTTAATATATGAGATCAAAACTTATTTGTTTACTTAAAAGCTTATTGCTCCTTTGAGTCGTTTCATCTTATAATCACAATTTCAGATTATTTATATATATATATATATATATATATATATATCACTTACTATCATAAGGTATAAATTTTCACCTTATAATTACAATCATTTTACCTTCAAATGCTATATCCAATTAAGTTCGTTTTGAACTTGAATTCCATTTAACTTATCTCAGGTTAAATTCAAATATATTTTCTTCACTTTCATTTACTTAAGTTAAATTTTAATTCCTGGATTAAAACTCCCAATTTCATCTTATTAATATCAACTTTACTTTATAAGTTCAATAGTTGATTCATTTAAACTTTCACATTATCTAAATAGAATTTCTTAGAATTCAATTTCTCGGTTTTCATTTCCAAAATCATTTTGAAATGATAACTACACTTACCCACTTGGTATAGCAAATCAAATTTTCGAATTCTAAACACTTGTTTTCACCAAAACAAATTTTCTCTATTTGAAAATCTCTAAAACAACTTGTATACCCAACAAGCCCAAACAACATCATGGTCAACGATCCTGGCAGCAATCCATCACTTTAGAAACTCGAAAATGAATACTAATGATGTGGCCATCACCATCAGGATTATTTTCCAACGACTGAAGTGAGTTCAGTGCTTCCTTACTTCCACAATTTCCTCTCAAAACAATTTCCATTCAACAATATTTTCCAAAACAATATTCCATTATTTCCTTCATATCTTTGGAAAAACATTTCAAACATTCCCACGATTTTTAAATTCCCAGATCCTTTTGTTTAAATTCATTTAAACACCTTTCAAATTTTCGGGATTTAAATTCTAGTTTAATCAGATTTCAGTTATATTCCTTTTTATTTAAAATCATTCTTAAATAATTTTATTTGGTTATAAACCACTCACATTTAAATTTTTATTTGATTGTACTATTAACAATCAAACATCCAAGTATATATAGTTATTTCAAAAAAATATTTCTTTTATATCAAAATATAATTTTGGGTAAAATTATTTCATTTACCCTACCTTTAAAAACAATCTATGTCGGTCTATCTTGTTTAAGAGTTTAGAAATCCCTATCGATGAAATGGCGTCCCACACACCGACCAGAATCCATAAACACTCAACAAATAAGTCAACACAATATAAAAATAATTTTATATTCACTAACAAATACGCGCTCATATCTATTAATACACTCAAACTCATTTTAGAGTACTACTGACTCTATTCCATGAGTAATTCCTACCAGAGCCAAGGTTATCACCAACCTACGCTCTGATACCAAATGTGACGACCCGCCCTTCTACTACCAGAAAGACATACCATCATTAAGAAAGAAAGGGATAGAAATAGAAAAGAAAGAGAAAGAAAGAACAACAACATCAGAATCTCACAGCGGAACGGAACAAAATATAATATATCATATAACTGTCACATAGTTTTTACAAATATCAGAGTTATACAATATCAATACATATGACAATCATACCAACATCTATCACTACATACATCAGAGGTACAATACACATCAACTAACACAGCGGAACTAGATAGATAGCTACATACGTCTGAAAACTCCTACTCCAAGCTCCTCCAGAAATCAAAGTCTGAAACCAATCACTTGGCTACTCATAAAAATTTGAGTACCCAAGAGTTTATGAAAAACAAAATATAAACTCCGGGTCAGACATGGGTCTGGAGTGAGTAAACGGTTTAAAGTTGTTTAACTTTGAAAACATTTGAAAATAAAGGTATCACGTAAGACTCCCTACAAATAAATACGGGTAAGTTTTTACCTTACGCTAACCAAAACATTTCATAGGAAATCCAGTGATATTATAATAGTGTCTAGGGTTTTCAAGTAAATAGAAAATAGCCAAAATTGTTACATGATTAAATTCCAGCTACTAGCCACAAAAGTAGGTAATACAAATCAAAACCGTAGGGTCTCGTAGGGAAAATGGATTTCCAACAATAGCAGGGCTACTGGGGTACCGCCCGTCACAGTACGGGGCCTAGATCACCGTACCGAGGATCACTCCCGACCCCCTACAACGCAAGGCCGGAACCATTCCTTACTGAACAGTCCCGAACAAGATAAACCCCGCAATTGGCGCGACCAACCGCTCACTAAGCCGAATAAAAAGGGACATCTAGACAGGGGAAATATCTTATCCTGCTTGGGCATGACCCACCTAACCTTGCTGCATCTCCCCTGTTTTAGCCATTCCCGGTTGATGAGGCTTGAGGCTGCGATTACCTTTAAAGAACATATCTCTTAGAATGCTCATCGTCCGCCTGACGATGTGCTGAAAGCATTCAATCCATACAAGTTCGTTCCGGGTTCGAACGAAACCGAAGGCATTATCTCGTCACACTCATTTTGGAATCACCCTCAGAGTCAACGACGATAACCCTTGCATTCCGAAAACACCATCACGATCTTCATTTCAGAATTCACGACCTAACGTTTAAATTGGATCGATGTGGTTTTCGGAGAATCAAATTTGATTCTTCCGATCCCGGTCTCATCGAATCCAAACGCCATTTTAAGGGCCAAGTTGTCTAATTAACTTAACAGTTTAAATAATTTAAATTCAACAATTGAATTAACATAGCATTTATCACAGATAAAACATATACAAGCATCATAGGTATAACACAGCATATCACAGAGTAACATAGGATATTATCACATAAATATCTAAATCAGATATTCAATCACAACAGTCCATAAGCAGTCACCTTTAAATCTTATTTGTAATTAATTCAATTTAGAATTAATTACTTGAGAGTTAATCACTTAACTCTATTTAATTAATCATTAATTGACAATTAATTACTTATTTCATTTCAAATTGTTTAATTAATGATTTCTCACTTAATCATTAAGTCTTAATTACATAATTATTTAATTTCACACTATCATTTACTTAATTACTTCTTAACCCAGTTATTACTTAAATTAATTATTTAATTAATAGTCTTAATTATTAATCAAACTTAATTACCCATTTAACTACTGCTAATTACTTACTTAACCATTTATTTATTCTTAATTAAATTACTCGATTAATTAACTATTAATCATTCATAAATTGACTTTAAGTAATTAATTTCAAATTTTCCTCCTTTCTTAATTATAACTCAATCTCTGATTTAAAGTAATTACTCTCAACCACTTTCCAAAAATTAATTAATTAACATCAATGATTCATCTTAATTAACATTTAAAAAGAAATCAATTCATTATTAACTACGCCACTTAAAAGTTAATTATCTCATACTTAACTTAGATTAAGTGCTTAAAAAAATATTTAATGTTTCAAAACACTGTCACGTATTAAATAAAATTATCATATTCAAAATCTTTAAAGTGCTAAAAAAGAAATCAAATTTACTACTACAATATCAAGATGTTAATTGACTTCGTTTATTACTTGATTAAAATATTAACAAGGTTTCAAAATATGATTAAGTCTTAACTAAAGTAATTAGTTAATTAAAATAAATAAATTACGGTTTAAATATTCAAAACACCCGAGTTACTCCCTGCTTCTCTCTTCCTTACTTCTATATATATTTATAAAAAACTTGTAAGTTAAACTCACGAGAACCCCGAGCGTTTCTTTGTTTTACTCGAGTAAAACACGTTTCCCCCTGCTCTTATTCTCGCATCCCTCTTCCTACCTCCTTCTTCTTCTTCTTTACTGATTCTTACTTCATCTCACTTATATTATATTATGTTAAAGTTAAGCCTAAACCTAAACTGGAACGAGACTTCATAAACACGAGCTCGACCCGTGTCAAACCCTCTGAAACTCGAGACATCATAGCACCCATTTTCCCCCAATCATCCACTGTCACACCGGCACGTTGTGCACGTGCACGGAGCGGCGACGGTGCTCTGGCGACCTGTGAGGCCCCCCACAAGTCCTAAACTACCTCAACGTCGAACTCGAGGCGTTGAACCACCTGATCGCACCCTCATACAAAATCGAGCCATGTCTGTAAAGCTCGATCCCAAACACCGATCACAAAACGAATACGCAAACCCAAACCATACCATCTGATGCCTAGCAACTCCGTAAACACCTCCACCACACCCCAAGCTCCATTCCCTTCCAATGGCATGCAACTCGGTGCACGGTGAAGGTCGCGGCGGCCAACAGTTCGAGCACCCCAAAAATTAGGTCTACGAAAAAGGAACAATCACCGTAGTCGCCCCCGTTGATGATACCACCTCCTCCCATTTTTCCTTTGACCGCCGTAGGCTCCTCCTCCACTCCTAGCAACCCCGATGACCCAAGTTCATCACATCACCGAAATTCGACCAAAAAGTCCAATTCGATCCTCGCCGAACTGCTCTCAAACCCTCCCACCAAAAATCACCAACTTCACGTTAAAAATCATAGCTTGAGGTAAGGATTTAAGTTATGTTCATGATTCCCTAGTTTATTGGGTTCGAAATTTCCAAATTTTAAAGAACCTTCTGTAAAAATTTTGATTTTAGCCTGTATATATATTTATACTTTCTGAACTTATTTTTAAAACAACATTCTTACCTGAATACACATATTCACTTTAGACATGGAAGCTTGAAATTGATTAGAAATGGAGGAATTGATTTGCTTGCAAAGTTAGTTTATCCTGAACTTTATACAGAGTAGAAACAAGTCTCTGTAGTGCCAAACAACTGTATATATGCAGAGTTTAAGAAGATAACTAACACCATACTAAGATAATCACTCATAAATCATACCAAGTTTGAGATTATTTTTACTTACATTAATTTAAATTGAACAGGAATGTTTACTCACCTGAATGTAAACAGAAAGCATTGAGTTTAAAACCTTGTTGCCTTGAAACAGAATTTTGAAACTGTCTTAAGATCCTCTCTGCTTCTTTTTGTTTTTGAATTAAAATTTTGAACTTGCTCTTGAAACTGCTTGTTTTTAATTTGAATTTAAGTTGAATTTGCTCTCAGGTTTTCTAATTATTTTGACTGAACCAACTAAATAAAGATGCATACAAATATATAGAAAATAACAGTTGAATAGGATAGGCAATATCTGGTCAGCGCCTACCTTTGCAAACAGATTTTTATAATATTGAATTGACACAAAAGTTGGCCGTGAAGAAATAAGTACATGTTTGGTTACTTCATAGGCATACATAGTATAATTATGTCTTGCTGTAGATGAATCTTTGTATGCAGGTTTATACTTATGACTGTCAACATGGCTTGTGTGAGAAGCTTTGCTTATGAAGATATTTTGTTTTGTCATTATGTTACTTGTTTTTATTATCTTCTAGTTTACATTTCCTAGCTGGAATAATTACATACATACTTGTCAGGTTATTCTATGCTTTGCAGGCAACACTGGGTCTTGCAAATGAAGATACTTGTGTATTGTATAAAAATGTTTGTTTCATAGTTTGGCTTTGTTTTCATTCTATTCTATACACTTTGCTTATTTTGTACTTAACTTTGTATTTATTTCCATTTGTATTTTAGCTATAAATATTAAACTTAGACTCATGAGTTTACTCATTTATTTATATTTATATTTTTGACTTACATAAATATTAATATTTTGTATTGAACATTATCATCAATTTATATTTTATATTGTTAGAATTAGATTTAAACATTATCATCTATAGATACTCCTATCAAATGTTAACGAAAAGAAAGTATTTTAATTTAATAATGTAAGATAAATATTATAAGGAGATTTGTTTTAAATTTCAAACATTATTATTCATACGTATTATTTTATCAAATGTTAGCAATGTAAAACATTTTAATTTAATTGTATAAGGTAAATTTTATCAAAAATATTGTTAAGAATCTTTTATTTTAGAAATTTCAAACATTATTATCTATATGTATTATTTATACTAAATATAAACAAAGTAAAGTATTTTAATCAAATTATATAAGATAAATTTTATTATAAATATTATTGAGATGCTTATTTCAAATTTCCGAATCAATCTCCTTTTTAAAATACAGTTTATATAAATAAATAGCAATAATCCAAAATCCCATTCATTTTAATATGATCAAACTACTTTTCATTTAATTAAACCAAATATATATTAAAATAAACGGGGTCAAAATCCAAGGTCGTTACATTCCTCCCCCCTTAAAAGAATTTCGTCCCTGAAATTTAAAACAAAGATAATTTTAAAAGCTGTTATGCCAATCATTCAAACATACATATCATTTATATACTAACAAACAACCAAACAGTCTATCCTAACAAACAAGACTAGTTATCCGAACACAAATCCGGATAAGCTTCCTAAAATTACCGAGAGTTTGTCTGTCGATGATCAACAATCCGAACCGGATTCCTAACCATAGTCAAGTTCGACTCAACATCCAAATTTCAGAACTACTGGTTTAACAGCTAATGGTGAATCGTGAACAAATTTCCTTAGATGAGATATATGGAATACACAATATATTCGAGATATCCACTCTGGCAATTCAATTTTGAAAACTTACAGTATTAACTCTTTTCAAATTTCATTGACTCTTTACAGAATTTCAATATTTATACAATCAAGCCTGTACGATGTACATATACCATTCGTACGCAATATCAAATTCGATCGCTCGCTCGATCACACAATTTCACTTCCGAACTAGTATCGTCCACCCGACTTCCTAGTACGGACACAGAACTGGTTTCTTGATCAGAACTGTCATTCTTCTTGCATAGTCACAACTATGATAGATAATTTTCAGAATCAATCAAAATCCATATCCATGGTTCGTCGTCGAAAATCGAGTGAAAAATCCTAACTCGGATCGATATAACTATCTCGAAATTCTGTGCTCGAATCTGGATCAAATTGTTATGCAAATAAAATAATATACGTACATCCTACGTATTTTTCCATTGATTGTTAATTATATTAATTTCTTTTGTTCACATTAATTTGATTTCCATCCACTTGGAATAAGTTTCTCAATATCAAATTTACTTAAGAATTTCATCATCCATTTCTTAAGTTAATATAAGCATTATATATATTCTTATATTATTACTCTATCATTTAGCTTTAATATCTTCTTATTTCAAATCTGAATTTCCAATTCCATATGAATTCAATTTTTCTTAACTCTGAATATTGAATTTTTATTGACTATCTCCATTTATAACTGATTCCTATTATTATTTTTAAATTAGTTTCATTCATTAGTTTACTTCCAATTTTCAATTTGAAATTGTTTTGTTGCTAAAGTTTTAATTTCTTTTGTTTAGCATTACATATTTTCATAAGCACATATGTAAGGTTTTCAACACTTATTACAAGTATCTCCAACCAATTTCCAAATCATTCCCTTTAGTTTAAGTGATTTACAACTTACTTGCTTAAGCAAAACAAACTCATATTCAAAATCATCCTATTTTGCTTCCAATAATCCATAACATATATCTAATCTTGTTTACTTCAAACAACCCATTTTCTTATGCAATTCAACAATACTATTGTGAATAAATAATCACTTAAGCTTTATAACAATCCTTAAATTGATTCCAACTCAATTTACACTTGACTCCATCACATTTAATTTATTCACAGTCCTTACATTGCATTTTCTTTCATTTCAACGGGTTTGATTCCAAACCATTTTATTAAACTCGACAACCAATGTTTTAAATAATCATCTCACAATTTACTCAAGTCATTTATTTTCTTCAAACTGTTCCACCTAACAACTTAGGTTTATTCTATTTCACCAATTTTTCATTTAAATCTTTGATTTGATTTTCTTTTAATCAAATCCCAACTATTTACTAATTTATTTGATTAGTTTATTCTTTTATCCATTCTTAAATAATTTACATTAACAACTCATTATTAAATTTATTCATAATAAGGTTATTCAATTTATGCTTGAATTAGATTTATTTACAACTCACACCAATTCTATTTTACCCCAATTCAATACTTACCTATCTACCTAAAAAAAATTATTCCATTCAATATTATTTATAACTCGACTGAATTCATTTAAATTCAGTTTATTTTCAACTCAACTTCAGTTAAATTTAGCTACTTACCATACTTTAAATTATTTCTTAATATATGAGATCAAAACTTATTTGTTTACTTAAAAGCTTATTGCTCCTTTGAGTCGTTTCATCTTATAATCACAATTTCAGATTATTTATATATATATATATATATATATATATCACTTACTATCATAAGGTATAAATTTTCACCTTATAATTACAATCATTTTACCTTCAAATGCTATATCCAATTAAGTTCGTTTTGAACTTGAATTCCATTTAACTTATCTCAGGTTAAATTCAAATATATTTTCTTCACTTTCATTTACTTAAGTTAAATTTTAATTCCTGGATTAAAACTCCCAATTTCATCTTATTAATATCAACTTTACTTTATAAGTTCAATAGTTGATTCATTTAAACTTTCACATTATCTAAATAGAATTTCTTAGAATTCAATTTCTCGGTTTTCATTTCCAAAATCATTTTGAAATGATAACTACACTTACCCACTTGGTATAGCAAATCAAATTTTCGAATTCTAAACACTTGTTTTCACCAAAACAAATTTTCTCTATTTGAAAATCTCTAAAACAACTTGTATACCCAACAAGCCCAAACAACATCATGGTCAACGATCCTGGCAGCAATCCATCACTTTAGAAACTCGAAAATGAATACTAATGATGTGGCCATCACCATCAGGATTATTTTCCAACGACTGAAGTGAGTTCAGTGCTTCCTTACTTCCACAATTTCCTCTCAAAACAATTTCCATTCAACAATATTTTCCAAAACAATATTCCATTATTTCCTTCATATCTTTGGAAAAACATTTCAAACATTCCCACGATTTTTAAATTCCCAGATCCTTTTGTTTAAATTCATTTAAACACCTTTCAAATTTTCGGGATTTAAATTCTAGTTTAATCAGATTTCAGTTATATTCCTTTTTATTTAAAATCATTCTTAAATAATTTTATTTGGTTATAAACCACTCACATTTAAATTTTTATTTGATTGTACTATTAACAATCAAACATCCAAGTATATATAGTTATTTCAAAAAAATATTTCTTTTATATCAAAATATAATTTTGGGTAAAATTATTTCATTTACCCTACCTTTAAAAACAATCTATGTCGGTCTATCTTGTTTAAGAGTTTAGAAATCCCTATCGATGAAATGGCGTCCCACACACCGACCAGAATCCATAAACACTCAACAAATAAGTCAACACAATATAAAAATAATTTTATATTCACTAACAAATACGCGCTCATATCTATTAATACACTCAAACTCATTTTAGAGTACTACTGACTCTATTCCATGAGTAATTCCTACCAGAGCCAAGGTTATCACCAACCTACGCTCTGATACCAAATGTGACGACCCGCCCTTCTACTACCAGAAAGACATACCATCATTAAGAAAGAAAGGGATAGAAATAGAAAAGAAAGAGAAAGAAAGAACAACAACATCAGAATCTCACAGCGGAACGGAACAAAATATAATATATCATATAACTGTCACATAGTTTTTACAAATATCAGAGTTATACGATATCAATACATATGACAATCATACCAACATCTATCACTACATACATCAGAGGTACAATACACATCAACTAACACAGCGGAACTAGATAGATAGCTACATACGTCTGAAAACTCCTACTCCAAGCTCCTCCAGAAATCAAAGTCTGAAACCAATCACTTGGCTACTCATAAAAATTTGAGTACCCAAGAGTTTATGAAAAACAAAATATAAACTTCGGGTCAGACATGGGTCTGGAGTGAGTAAACGGTTTAAAGTTGTTTAACTTTGAAAACATTTGAAAATAAAGGTATCACGTAAGACTCCCTACAAATAAATACGGGTAAGTTTTTACCTTACGCTAACCAAAACATTTCATAGGAAATCCAGTGATATTATAATAGTGTCTAGGGTTTTCAAGTAAATAGAAAATAGCCAAAATTGTTACATGATTAAATTCCAGCTACTAGCCACAAAAGTAGGTAATACAAATCAAAACCGTAGGGTCTCGTAGGGAAAATGGATTTCCAACAATAGCAGGGGTACCGCCCGTCACAGTACGGGGCCTAGATCACCGTACCGAGGATCACTCCCGACCCCCTACAACGCAAGGCCGGAACCATTCCTTACTGAACAGTCCCGAACAAGATAAACCCCGCAATTGGCGCGACCAACCGCTCACTAAGCCGAATAAAAAGGGACATCTAGACAGGGGAAATATCTTATCCTGCTTGGGCATGACCCACCTAACCTTGCTGCATCTCCCCTGTTTTAGCCATTCCCGGTTGATGAGGCTTGAGGCTGCGATTACCTTTAAAGAACATATCTCTTAGAATGCTCATCGTCCGCCTGACGATGTGCTGAAAGCATTCAATCCATACAAGTTCGTTCCGGGTTCGAACGAAACCGAAGGCATTATCTCGTCACACTCATTTTGGAATCACCCTCAGAGTCAACGACGATAACCCTTGCATTCCGAAAACACCATCACGATCTTCATTTCAGAATTCACGACCTAACGTTTAAATTGGATCGATGTGGTTTTCGGAGAATCAAATTTGATTCTTCCGATCCCGGTCTCATCGAATCCAAACGCCATTTTAAGGGCCAAGTTGTCTAATTAACTTAACAGTTTAAATAATTTAAATTCAACAATTGAATTAACATAGCATTTATCACAGATAAAACATATACAAGCATCATAGGTATAACACAGCATATCACAGAGTAACATAGGATATTATCACATAAATATCTAAATCAGATATTCAATCACAACAGTCCATAAGCAGTCACCTTTAAATCTTATTTGTAATTAATTCAATTCAGAATTAATTACTTGAGAGTTAATCACTTAACTCTATTTAATTAATCATTAATTGACAATTAATTACTTATTTCATTTCAAATTGTTTAATTAATGATTTCTCACTTAATCATTAAGTCTTAATTACATAATTATTTAATTTCACACTATCATTTACTTAATTACTTCTTAACCCAGTTATTACTTAAATTAATTATTTAATTTATAGTCTTAATTATTAATCAAACTTAATTACCCATTTAACTACTGGTAATTACTTACTTAACCATTTATTTATTCTTAATTAAATTACTCGATTAATTAACTATTAATCATTCATAAATTGACTTTAAGTAATTAATTTCAAATTTTCCTCCTTTCTTAATTATAACTCAATCTCTGATTTAAAGTAATTACTCTCAACCACTTTCCAAAAATTAATTAATTAACATCAATGATTCATCTTAATTAACATTTAAAAAGAAATCAATTCATTATTAACTACACCACTTAAAAGTTAATTATCTCATACTTAACTTAGATTAAGTGCTTAAAAAAATATTTAATGTTTCAAAACACTGTCACGTATTAAATAAAATTATCATATTCAAAATCTTCAAAGTGCTAAAAAAGAAATCAAATTTACTACTACAACATCAAGATGTTAATTGACTCGTTTATTACTTGATTAAATATTAACAAGGTTTCAAAATATGATTAAGTCTTAACTAAAGTAATTAGTTAATTAAAATAAATAAATTACGGTTTAAATATTCAAATCACCCGAGTTACTCCCTGCTTCTCTCTTCCTTACTTCTATATATATTTATAAAAAACTTGTAAGTTAAACTCGCGAGAACCCCGAGCGTTTCTTTGTTTTACTCGAGTAAAACACGTTTCCCCCTGCTCTTATTCTCGCGTCCCTCTTCCTACCTCCTTCTTCTTCTTCTTTACTGATTCTTACTTCATCTCACTTATATTATATTATGTTAAAGTTAAGCCTAAACCTAAACTGGAACGAGACTTCATAAACACGAGCTCGACCCGTGTCAAACCCTCTGAAACTCGAGACATCATAGCACCCATTTTCCCCCAATCATCCACTGTCACACCGGCACGTTGTGCACGTGCACGGAGCGGCGACGGCGCTCTGGCGACCTATGAGGCCCCCCACAAGTCCTAAACAACCTCAACGTCGAACTCGAGGCGTTGAACCACCTGATCGCACCCTCATACAAAATCGAGCCATGTCTGTAAAGCTCGATCCCAAACACCGATCACAAAACGAATACGTGAACCCAAACCATACCATCTGATGCCTAGCAACTCCGTAAACACCTCCACCACACCCCAAGCTCCATTCCCTTCCAATGGCATGCAACTCGGCGCACGGTGAAGGTCGCGGCGACCAACAGTTCGAGCACCCCAAAAATTAGGTCTACGAAAAAGGAACAATCACCGTAGTCGCCACCGTTGATGATACCACCTCCTCCCATTTTTCCTTTGACCGCCGTAGGCTCCTCCTCCACTCCTAGCAACCCCGATGACCCAAGTTCATCACATCACCGAAATTCGACCAAAAAGTCCAATTCGATCCTCGCCGAACTGCTCTCAAACCCTCCCACCAAAAATCACCAACTTCACGTTAAAAATCATAGCTTGAGGTAAGGATTTAAGTTATGTTCATGATTCCCTAGTTTATTGGGTTCGAAATTTCCAAATTTTAAAGAACCTTCTGTAAAAATTTGATTTTAGCCTGTATATATATTTATACTTTCTGAACTTATTTTTAAAACAACATTCTTACCTGAATACACATATTCACTTTAGACATGGAAGCTTGAAATTGATTAGAAATGGAGGAATTGATTTGCTTGCAAAGTTAGTTTATCCTGAACTTTATATAGAGTAGAAACAAGTCTCTGTAGTGCCAAACAACTATATATATACAGAGTTTAAGAAGATAACTAACACCATACTAAGATAATCACTCATAAATCATACCAAGTTTGAGATTATTTTTACTTACATTAATTTAAATTGAACAGGAATGTTTACTCACCTGAATGTAAACAGAAAGCATTGAGTTAAAACCTTGTTGCCTTGAAACAGAATTTTGAAACTGTCTTAAGATCCTCTCTGCTTCTTTTTGTTTTTGAATTAAAATTTTGAACTTGCTCTTGAAACTTCTTGTTTTTAATTTGAATTTAAGTTGAATTTGCTCTCAGGTTTTCTAATTATTTTGACTGAACCAACTAAATAAAGATGCATACAAATATATAGAAAATAACAATTGAATAGGGTAGGCAATATCTGGTCAGCGCCTACCTTTGCAAACAGATTTGTATAATATTGAATTGACACAAAAGTTGGCCGTGAAGAAATAAGTACATGTTCGGTTACTTCATAGGCATACATAGTATAATTATGTCTTGTTATAGGTGAATCTTTGTATGCAGGTTTATACTTATGGCTGTCAGCATGGCTTGTGTGAGAAGCTTTGCTTATGAAGATGTTTGTTTTGTCATTATGTTACTTGTTTTTATTATCTTCTAGTTTACATTTCCTAGCTGGAATAATTACATACATACTTGTCAGGTTATTCTATGCTTTGCAGGCAACACTGGGTCTTGCAAATGAAGATACTTGTGTATTGTATAAAAATGTTTGTTTCATAGTTTGGTTTTGTTTTCATTCTATTCTATACACTTTGCTTATTTATACTTATCTTTGTATTTATTTCCATTTGTATTTTAGCTATAAATATTAAACTTAGACTCATGAGTTTACTCATTTATTTATATTTATATTTTTGACTTACATAAATATTAATATTTTGTATTGAACATTATCATCAATTTATATTTTATATTGTTAGAATTAGATTTAAACATTATCATCTATAGTACTCCTATCAAATGTTAACCAAAAGAAAGTATTTTAATTTAATAATGTAAGATGAATATTATAAGGAGATTTATTTTAAATTTCAAACATTATTATTCATACGTATTATTTTATCAAATGTTAGCAATGTAAAACATTTTAATTTAATTATATAAGGTAAATTTTATCAAAAATATTGTTAAGAATCTTTTATTTTATAAATTTCAAACATTATTATCTATATGTATTATTTATACTAAATATAAACAAAGTAAATTATTTTAATCAAATTATATAAGATGAATTTTATTATAAATATTATTGAGATGCTTATTTCAAATTTCCAAATCAATCTCCTTTTTAAAATACAGTTTATATAAATAAATAGCAATAATCCAAAATCCCATTCATTTTAATATGATCAAACTACTTTTCATTTAATTAAACCAAATATATATTAAAATAAACGGGGTCAAAATCAAGGGTCGTTACATTTTCCAAACTCCAAATAAAGCATGTTGCCTGGCATTTGTAATGTTTTGCCCCTATTCTGAACACAACGGAATATATATCGGAAGCCAATTCGATCGTATTTGGATGATAGGTTTTCGAATCGAATAATTTAAATTTAAAATTCACTTAAATGAATTTCTACACGTTTTAGCTTGCCCCGGACAAACCGTAAATCCGGTTGACATGAAATTTAAAATCCTACAATGATATAACATTACAGATCCAATGAAACCGGTTTCGTTGAAATCCGAGACTGTTTGAAAAATAGCTATTTTCACTAGCTAATTAAATATTAAAATATTCAATTTCTACAAATTAACTTTTATTCGATTTTAAACATTTTCTAACATCATTCTAATTCAAATATGATTTAATATCACTTTACAAATCATTTTTATTCACATTAAATTCAAATTCTTATTATTTACACAATTTCAAATATTAAATTAACAATTTAATTATCCTATTAGATCAAGATATTTGAAATATTATTTATTCAGCTTATAAACTTAACTTTTAAATATTTAAAATTAATTAAATATACGAATTTCAAATGACTGAAATTTTGGGTCGTTACATTCTTCCCTACTTAAAAGAATTTCTTCCTCGAAATTACTAAGCAAGAAAAGTCACAAAATCCATTAACTTTTCAAAACAATCCGTTCAATTTAGATTTACCAAAATCCTTTAATTTAACTTCTTATAAAACTTTACTAAGTTTTCTAGTCTATTCTTATTTATCTTCAAGACTAACTAATATCATTTAACTTTATAACTCAATATCAAAATTTAGTTTTCACAAATTTTTCCAATTTTCCCAAAAAATTTCCAACGCCTTAAATTTTCAAAAAAATCGCCATAGTCTCCTTTGCCCGGTTCAATCTTAAAAAAATAACAATATATATATATATATATATATATATATATCACAAATATACATCTCATCATCGAGGATGAGGCATCCCGAAAGGGAAAAAGTGTAAAAGTACGATATGTAATCCGAGATATGTACCTTATATATTATTAGCGAGCATATACGGCTAATATAGCACGAAGGCAAGCTCCAAAAGCGAAGCAAGCGTCACACGCACCTACTAAACACTCAACAAACAAATGAGAAACATGTATATGTGGAAGTAATATCAATATACAACATATACCAACAACTATATATGTCAATATAAAAAATGCAATCAAAACAACAAATACAACCATCAAACAACTATCATCCAACTAACATCCAACAACTCCATAACCAAATCAATATAAATTCACTTCTCATTAATATTCATTAAATTGATTTTCAATTTAATTATATTTGATTCACTAACATTGGATTTTATTAACATTCATTTATTCATATTCAATTAGTTTATGTTCACTAATTCATATTCCAATTTGTTCACTTTCAAATCAAATCAAATCAATTCTATTTAAATTCACTTAACTTCCCATTTGAATTCAATTATTTTGCTTTAAATTTCATTAATTCAGTCCCATATGAATTTTTTTATACAATCAACTGACAACCAATGTATATCCAACATAACCAAATTTATTTACTCTACATACATTCAATTTGGTTCCGCACTTTTAATTTCAAATTGGTTTAACATTCAATTGACTTTCATTCAATTATTCAATTCTCAACTTCATTTAATTATTTCACATTACTAATTTACTTCGATACCAAAATCAACTTTATTCAACATTACTTAAGTTATATTTCATTTCATCTCTAAAGTCATTTTATTTAAGTCAAAATTATACCACCATTCAAGTTCAAATTTTGTTTTGCTTACAAAATTGTTTAACCATTTAAACAATTGGTTTTACTTACATTTTCTCAATTTATAAGTTATACAACTTATTTATTATTTAAACATCCAAATTCATATTATATAATTACTTATCTAATCCAATTAAAATTCAATTCAATATAAACTTCCTTAGTTAAATTTTAAATCATATAATTCACTTACTAACTCAAATTCCTTTCAACTTTACCAAAGTAAATTCTTACTTCATATTACAAGTTCAAAACTTATTTTACTTATATTTATCAATAACAACTTGGATTTTAAATCAAATTTGTTTATCCAAACAAAAATTCAATTTCAATTTACTATTGGTAGCAAATCCATCACACAGAAACTCGAAAACGATATTGATGATGCCGCAGTCATCACCCTTATGATTTCCCAGTAACATTAGTGAATTCAGTGCTTATATTATTTTTTAAAAATTCTTTTTATTATAAATCACATTTATAGTTCTTTCACTTATATAATTTCACTTATTTTCTATTTATAATAATATAACCTCTTTAACTTTGAAAAACAACTTTCAAAATCAACGGGATTCAAATTTTCAAATTCTTAGTAAAATCTATTTTTATTTATAACTTATATTTATAAATATATTCATGTAGTTCTACTTCTTATGTATATAAGATTATTTCACAATTGCAAATCATATTAGTTATAATTCCATCTTTTATAACTCATTTGCTTATATAATCTATTCTTTTACAATTGTTATTTTTATTTAGATTATTCAAACAGCTTTTATTAACTGATATATATTTATATTTTCAAACATTCAAACATTCATTTATATATACTTTAATAATTTTGAAAAATCATTTCCTTTATATATAAAATATAATCGAAGTAAAATTATTTCATTTACCCAATTTAAAATAATATTATGTCGACTTGCCTCGTTTAAGTGTTTGGAAATCCCTATCAATAACATGGTGTCCCACATACCGACCAGAATTCACAAACAGCTCAACGGATAAGCAAACACAGTATAAAATATTTTATATTCACTAACAAATACGCACTCATATATATAATACACTCAACTCAATCTAGGGTGCTACTATCCCTATCTATACTGAGTACACGTCAAAGCTTAGGAATGTACAAAATCAAAGCTCTGATACCAGATGTGACAGGACGCAACCAGTGGGTAATACCCATCGTAGCTCACACTGATACCTCGCGCTTTGCTTTTACGGCCAGCCTCTCGACTACAACCAACCCTTTCACTCTAGGGACATGTAGGGGCAAGAATCATCCGTTCGCTACCTAACAAGAAGCGAGAACCCCCTATCAGGCCGAACATAATCAAGCAAAACCGATGTACGTAATCTTTAGAAATGCAATGTCAGACAAACATCCATACAAGTTGTCCAGAAACATGACAAACCGAAGGTACTCTCCTACCACATCCTGTCGGGAAATCCCTAGGATTAGTAGCGAATAGTCCTCGTATTGGATATTTCATAATAAAGACACCACTGCCACTGGATGTATATTGGGATTTTAACCCCAAACGATCAACAAGCAGTCCCCCACTATGAAAATCTGGAATATCAATATCATCACAAAGCAACCTGCACAATCGTCGCATATACGTTGGTTCGAAGTGGTTTTCAGATAAATCTAATCCCGGCCTCTTCGCACCAACAACGCAAAAGCATTTCTCAACCTTACACAGCAACTAAGTCTCGTAGACTTATCTCGTCTCCAACTTCAACTTGCTATCCTTCGAGCCAAGAAGGAAGCTCGATAGATTGGAGTAAAACTCCGCACTATACAAATCAACATCCTCAACACAAATGATAATCAAGCCTACACATAAGGCTACGTACTAAGTGTACGACTAAATAATTCCCACATCAAGTTGAGGAACTAAATTTTGCCAAGATCGATAGTCGGTTATTTAAATATCAAAGCAAACAAAAAAAATTAGCACCATAGCAATCACTAGGCCCTTTTAATTAATCTTTTATTAATTAAATCATTTGCTAAATATTCACTTCAAATTATCTTTAAAAATATATATTCTCAGAACATTTCACTTCATATTGGAAAACATTTCCATATACTTATTTAATAATAAGTAAATCACAATTCTATTTATTTTCATCACTTAGAAAATATTATATATACTTAAATCACTATTAAGTATATATTTTATTCTTTAAGGAAAACGTTCTCTTTAAACACATTTATTTGGGTCAAAACGAATGTTGCGTCAAACATCGTTACGACAACCCGAAATCAATAGTATAGAGATTCGAAAATAAGATAGATATGTAAATCCTAATACTATATAAAAACATTTCCTTTCGGAAATCATTAACTATAACAACAGTGTTATAGTCCATTATTTCTTTATTTCTCGAAAACATCTATTTCAACAATGAAAGTTGAGATCTACGTATTCGATAGTTAACACATTTTAAAACATCATTTAATCATTTTAATTCCATTTAAAATATCGCTTCCCAAAACAATATTTAAAATATTATTCACTGTCTAAAATCGTGAATATACTTCATTTACTAAATCCAATATTTCTATACATTTTATTGTAAAGCATAATCCACTGTCCAAAATCGTGGATAAAATTCTTTAACCAAATTTATTACTATTTCGCTTTTAATTAAAAGATTGTCCATTGTCCAAAATCGTGGATATAGATTGTTTACCAAACCAATGTTTCTACACATTTATTGAAGAATTATCCACTGTCCAAAATCATGGATATAGTTCTTTTACCAAATCATTGCTTCTATATATTCATTAAAGGATTATCCACTGTCCAAAGTCGTGGATATATCTGCTTTAATAAACTTCTATATTTAATTTATCAAATTCAATTGATTTCGGATTTATAAAACAATGTTTATAAATTCCATTTCTATTTATAAAAAACTTCAATATATAAAATTCCTTTATAAATCAATTACGTTTAATAACTTAATTACATGCCAAAATCCAATTGATAAGTTAATTACTTATAATTCATTTATTTTACAAATTCATTTATTTTATAACTTCATAATTTTAAATCTTATTCACTTATAAAATCCATTTATACTTCATTTTCACACATATAAAACTTTTTTATATAATTCCATTGTTTTGATTTATAAAATATCCATTATATAAATCTTATATACAAACCTTTTATAATAAATCAAAAATCTCAATTTGTACTATTTCACAAAATAGTAAACTTCACATTTCAAAAATCACATTTCAATTTTATTTCCTAAAACATCATAATTTTTATAACATAAAAATTATGACCTTTATTTATTCAAAATAAATTCATTTACTCAACAATTCAAAATTCACTAAAACGTATATTTCAAAAATCACTTTAAAATCCTTTTAAATTTGGAAATCATCACTTTAACATTTTTAAAATTCCAAAAGCAGGCTCAATGCTACAACAGCACTAAATATAACAATCACGGCATCCAAAACATCATATATCATATGACAACAGAATATATCACAATATCTGTAAACAAATCAATACTGGTGAGGAATCCAGTTGGATCCCTCCAACCTATCATCTGCAATAAATATACATATTAGAATATGTATACAATGTCCTCTTCAAGGCAGACGCGCGTACAAAGGGTCATCCGCTCATACACGGGAACGTATAGGGTCATTTGCTCCACTAGGTGGGTATATATCCAAATATCAACCAATATATCATATATCATCCAACGATCATCATATAATAAATTATTTCTCACTTATATAAAAACATCAATGAGTCAAAAAGAGTGAGTTGTACTCACATTGCGTCCAATAGCAGTTGCAGTGTTTTATTTCGAATAAAATTAAACGAGCTTTTAATTTTACCCAAAATCCATACTAGGTCCAATCAATTCCAAACTAGCTCCATCGCATAGTGTTCGTCAATACGGTTCCAATGCAAGTCGTTTCGTCAATATTCGACCTCGTATGAAGAAGTTGTAGCGTTACAAAGTTTATACAATTATTATATTAATTAATTGCAAATCTTTTTTTTATTTTTAAACCTTTTTTTTATCTGGACGTTAGATCTGGCTTCTTCCCATCAGGGTCGTTCCCTTCTTCTTCCACCCATCGTTTCTTTTACGTGAAAAAAACCCACACGGCCGTCGTACATCATCAAATTACTGCGGCTCCACTACGTCACTCGATGATGATCCAAGACAACGTTTTCGAAGCTCGTCCCAGCACGCACCCTCGCCATGAGTGCCACCGAACTCAGCTACCTATTTCGTTTGAAAATCATGCTCGAACGCACGACGTTTGAAGTAAAATTGTTGTTGATCCACATTGTAAAATCCAATCTCAATCGTTGAAAATATAGATCTCTTTGAGCTCTTCACTTTTGTAGTTGAATTTTTTTTGTAAATGTTCAAGGATTGAGAGATTTTGAGGGAAGAAGACAATGAATTGCCCGCCATTGAAATATGAAAGTGGCGGCCACAAACTCTAGCAAGGTTTTAATGAAAGTATAAAAACTTTGAGGCCTTTTATAGAAAATTCTCGTGACACTATTCATCCGGAATTTTTCCAAACTCCAAATGAAGCGTGCTGCCTGGCATTTATAATGTTTTACCCCTATTCCGAACACAATGGAATATATATCGGGAGCCAATTCGATCGTATTTGGAAGATAGGTTTTCGAATCGAATTATTTAAATTTAAAATTCACTTAAACGAATTTCTACGCGTTTTAGCTTGCTCTGAACAAACCGTAAATCAGATTGACATGAAATTTAAAATCTTACAATGATATAACATTACATATCCAATTAAACTAGTTTTGTTGAAATCCGAGACTGTTTGAAAAATGGCTATTTTCACTAGCTAATTAAATATTAAAATATTCAATTTCTACAAATTAACTTTTAATTCGATTTTAAAAGTTCTCTAACATCATTCTAATTCAAATATGAGTTAATATCACTTTACAAATCATTTTTATTCACATTAAATTCTAATTCTAATTGTTTACGCAATTTCAAATATTAAATTAATAATTTGATTATCCTATTAAATCCAGATATTCGAAATATTATTTATTCAGCTTATAAACTTAACTTTAAAATATTTAAAATTAATTAAATATACGAATTTCAAATGACTGAAATTCTGGGTCGTTACAGACATCTAAAGCATATAGTCGAGGAGCATGTAAGGAATGGTCAATTGTGATAATTCATCAAAACTCGGAATGCAGCGGTGGAATAGGAGCAGCCACCGCCTACCTTAAACGACAATGGCACGTGGCCAAGGAATGGTGGTCAGTTGGTCATCAACTAATCATGATGGTTTGAAATAAGTTACAAACTCTAGGAAAACAGCTAAATCACTTACTTATGTACGGGGTCAAAGATAACCCTTAGGCATGCTCTGAGATAATGGTTTACCGAGACGCTCCAATTTGTGAAATCTGTTTTTTCCTTTTAGCTTGGACGTTTGCTTTTTCTGCTTTGGTTTTAGAGTTCGGTTTGAACTCCCGATGTTGTTGGTTTCTTAGTTTGGATTTTGGTTTGGATGCTTGCTTTTTGATTTGAATTTTGATTTAGACTTTCGATACGAATTTTTGGTTTTCTGGTTTGAATATGGGTTTCAGATTCAACTTTGATTGACTTTTATCTGGTTTTTGGTTAAAAGGTCGTCGAGTATGGACTATGCTTGGCAAGGGTCTGGAGAGACCAGCATACGGCCTAGGACTTAGGTCTCATATTATCTATTGGTTACTATTACAGGTCGTCGAGTATGGACTATACTCGGCAAGGGTCCGGAGCGACCAGGATTCGACTCTGGACTTAAGCTACGACATTACTCGACATTAAGGGACACTGAACCAGGAACACCATGGCATTACTTGGCATAGGTCATCAGGTGCAGGTTGCGCTTGGCAAGAAGCTGGAGAGGTTACAGATTTGGATATTGGCTATGAACAACAAAGGATTTGTGCGCGGACCCGGAGCGGTCTCGAATTTGGATATCGACCTGGAGAGGTCATGGATGTGGTTATTTGTTATTGGATATGGATGGATTAG
Organism: Allium cepa; assembly: GCA_030765085.1. Classification (NCBI taxonomy): domain Eukaryota; kingdom Viridiplantae; phylum Streptophyta; class Magnoliopsida; order Asparagales; family Amaryllidaceae; genus Allium; species Allium cepa. Next base: position 380,308,845 of record CM060929.1, on the reverse strand, counting down.
AACTTGGTTATTGGGTTCATATGGATGTGGAACGGGGGAGGATTTGGTTACTTGATAGGAATCAGATATCGACTCAGAGCAGTCGTAGATTGGGATAAGAAAAGGGCAATGGCACTTGGATAAAATGGATTGGAATATAAATCGGATGGCATGGATATGGATAACATATGGACTTCAAATATCGGATTTGAGGCTATACAAAACACACTTTCGTACCGCAAGGCATGTTTTTGGGGGCAAGTGTTTACCCGCCATTTGGCAAGGCCGCAGACGGACAGATTTAACTAAATCGACCTCTTATTTGTCGAAGCTGGTTTACGATGAATTTGATCAACTAGATCGCTGGATAATCAATCATAAATAACAAACACGGTTAAATAGCCGGGATTCGGCAAGGTCGATGGACGGAGGTTATTGGATACTTGAAGCTTAGGTTTCGACATGCCTCGAGTTGTCCTAAATTTACTTCCATTCGTAGTTGGTCGAGCTTCAAGTATCGCAGATGGTTTCTTCGAGTCATTTTTTTTAGTTCGGCATAAGTGGCTCGGTCGTGTAGGTGGATCGGCGTAGGAAGTGGTTCGACATAAGTGACTCGGTCGTGTAGTGGTTCGGCGTAGGAAATGGCTCGGCATAGGTGGCTCGCCCATGTTGGTGGCTCGTTGTGGAGGGTGGCTCAGCTTAGCTAAATGGTAGTTCGGCCTTGGTTGTCGCTCGGCAACTTTGAGTCCTAAGGCATGTGACTTCGGGTCATCACTCGGGTAGCTCGATGGAGTATCAAGTGGATCGACATGGTTGCTTGGGGTGTCGCTTGGTGTCTTCTAGCTCCTTGCTTCGAGTCTTTGTGGTTCGACTCCTAAGATGTGGATCGGTATGATGGAAGGTGGATCGGCGTTTGAAGATGGTTCAGTACTTCGAGTCCCCAGGCTCCATACTTCGAGTTGGTGGTGTGGTTCGATCAGAACCAAGGTAGGTCAGCCTTGTTTTGTGGGTCGATCACAAGAGGCTTCTAGGTTTCTTCGAGTCTTTTGGCTACATGCTTCGGGTTGGCTTTATGACTTCGTGGTTCGGTGTTTTCATGGTTTGGCATTTACTACTTCGAGTCCAAGGATGCTTTGCTTTGAGTCAAAGGTGGCAGTGCTTCGAGTCGCCTTGGTGGTTTTCTTGGGTCGGCGACATTTGGATAGGGATTTTGTCAAGGTGATTCTGGATCGGTTGTGGATCTAACGAGTCCTGGGTCACTCAGAAAGCCCGGTTACCTGGATTTGCCTATAAATACACCATGTGGGTCTCCATAGAGGGGGATATTCTTTTCGGCTCTCTTGCTTTCTATTTTCTAAGGCTAAGTATACTCTACCATTTTGTAACTATAATCGATTATTACAGCAATAAAAGGAAATTTCTGGAGTGGACGTAGGCCAGAGTCAGCCGAACCACTATAAAATCTCTTATTCTTTACAGCTTCCATTTTAATTTTTACTATTCTTCATATTTATACCCTCTACATACATTCTGTCTGCGATTTATAACTATGATTTGGTGCTTTCATCTGGATTTGGGTGTTAGTGACCAATTTTGGCGCTAATTGTTGATAAGTTTTTAAATTGAAATTTCAAGTAATTTCGTTAATTTTTGAAAATCATTCGATTTAACCGACACGTTAAAATAGCCTCTCAGGGTACAATCTCGAAAATTCGATGAAACCAGTTCCATTGGATCCGTAATAGTGTATTATTATTGGATTTCAAATTTCATAGCGTTTGGAATTACCGTTTGGTCGTACAGGATAAAAATGCACAGAAATTAATATCGAAAATTTAATATTATAATTTGATTCGGAAAGCTATCTTCCACATACAATCGAATTAGGTCTCGAAACTTATTCCATTGTGTTAAAAATAGGGGTGAAACATTATAAATGCCAAGCGGCGTGCCTCATTTGGAATTCGCCCAAAATTTCACATGAATAGTCGAAATAATATTAAAATAATACATTCACGTATATATATTCGCGTCCACACGGCTAAACCCTAATATCTGCATCCTACGCCTCCATTTACTTCCAATGGCTGAAAATAGTCAGGCTTCCACCCTCGATTACTCCCAAGCTGAGCACTTTTAGGCCTTGCCATCAACTACAATATCATAGAGCGTGAGGAGATGCGCACATCCAACAGTGGATCCTGGGTATAACGTCTCGAGGCGGTGGCAAATCGCCACGAACGGTGTACAGTTCAGCCTCGTTTTTTGCATCGTCGGCAAAGCTAAGGGCGGGCGATCTCTGGGCATGGGTGAGGCAGGGGCGGCGCGGCATATGGAGGTGGTTGATTTCGTTCCGGTTGTGTGTGGAGGTTGTGTTAGGCGAAGGCTTAATGGCGTGATGGGATTTAGCAGTCTAACGAGGAACGAACAATGGAGAGGTAGAATGTGCGGCCAGATCTTGAGTCAATGAAGCAACGGCCAGATCTGGGTAAAAAAATAAATAAATAAATTGCTAATCTTTTTATATAAATCGTGTATTTTAAAAATGTATATCATTGTCTTACGAGGTCCAAATCAAATGAAACAAGCGGTTATGGAATCCTGGCAATGAGCACTACACTATGGAATTAGTTTAGAGACGATTAGGAATGGCTAAAATTTTAGGTTAAATCGAACATTGTTCAATTTGATTTAAAATTTAAAACTCAAGACGAGTGCTTTATAACGCTCATGACGTACTAAAATATTTTTACGCTGGTTAAATTTGAAACTAAGAAGTGATATAAATTTATTGATCGTTGTTTAATAAATTTAATTGTCATTTAAATTGTCATCTGAATTAACTGTTAAAAATTAAAATTGACAGTTAAATTTGAATTTGGAATTTAGTTGCCAGTAAAATACCTGATATTAATAACTATGAAATTGTTGTGAATTATTTTGACTGTTTGGATGATTGATTAGATGCTAATTGATTGATATTTGGATGATTGGATGTTTATTTATTTTTATATATATCCTATTATCACCTGGTAAATTATTCACAATATATAAAACTGTAAATTGAATTATTTCGAATAAATTAAGAAATATGTTAAAATGATATATACTATGACATTGTGATTTGGATTGAAATGATATATATCCATCCCTGGTATAAAATTGAAATAACTGATCACTTGGGCATGGGATAGAAAATTATATACGGACATCAGTTTGGTTAAGTTAAAGGATTTTAAAATTTTTGATTTGAAATTTATTTAAATGATTTTTGATTTAAATAAATAAAAATCAAATTTATAGAAAACTGAATTATTTCTAAACGTGAGCTCTAAATATTGAAATTTAAATTTGTTAACAGAAATGGTTTAAATAATTGAAGTTGAGATTTTGAAATTATAATTGAAATATCATTTGAATTTCGAAAATTGTGTTGTTTTAAGGATTTGGACTTTTATTCTAACTTTGAAATATTGCTAAGTAAAGTAATTTTTATCGTTATTTCAATAATTGAACTCGGAATTGAATTATTTTAAAGATCTGGACATTGAATTGAACATTGAAGTAAGATTTGATTTAAATCATTTAAATTGATGCTTTGAAATCCAACTCGAAATTGATATATATTGAAATGATTTGAAATTTAGAATTGAGTGGGAATTTATTCAAGTTGGAATTGAAATTGAAATCAATTGGAATTGAAGGTGAAATTGAATTAATTCGAAATCAGATTTATTTGAATGAAATTGGGATTTAAGTTAATTTGGATTGAAATCGGAATGAAAATTGAAATGGATTTGAATTGGAAGATTTCAAATTGAATCAGTTTGACTTTGATACTATTTTCAAATAAATTATTTTAATATAAACCATTTAAAATCTATTTTATCCAAAATATTCAAATTATTTTGGATTTTCCAAACTATCTTACTATATGAACCATTTTAATATTTAAACAATTTTATATCAAACTATTTTAACCATTTAAACTATTTTAGTTATTTAAATTATTTTAAAACTATTCAAACAATTTTCTAAAAATTCAAGCTGGTTAGAGCGGGATTGTTTATGTTTAAATCTTGGATTTAAATGCAACTTGGGTCAAGGTGATGTTATAACCTAAATTGAAATTCGAATCAAATTTTTGAAGTGAAAACGATATATCGAACTGAATTGACATTTTAAAGTAAAATATGATTTTTGAAGCGAATATGATGATTTCGAAATGGATTTGATTTGAAGTAAATATGATGATTTTGAAATGAATTTGATTTTGAAGCGAATATGATATTTTGATCTCAAGTTCAAAATGTAAAGCACCAACCGGTGTGTAAAACGACGTTTGGTTGTTAAAGAGACTGTGGCCTCTTGTTGGCATACTCTCTGTCAATATTGGAACCACTTTAATAACTTTGTACGTGGAGTAATGATCCAAAACAAAGTGGTTGGATTTGAAAAACGTTTGCTGAATTTGAAGAAAGAGAACGATGATGGATTAGTTTGGCATTTGTGCTAATTTGAAATGATTAAAACAGGAGCCATACCGGTCAAGCGGGCTAGTTACCCCGAACGGACACGCTTCTTCGTATGAATATTCTTAGTTTGGTTGTTGTTGGTGATCACCCTTCGATTATGCGAGTGTTGGATGCGGTGGGCGGTCATGGCTCCAGCTGGAAATGATAAACTAGTAGTATCCTAACTTGGGTATTGCCTCACGTGCCTTGTCATACTTTTATTCCTATATATGCCACTACATTTTTGGTTTAGTGTTGTCGTATCACTGCGCATCCCTATCCACCGACGGTTTACTGGTGTTTTACATGCAAACTGTACGACAATGCTTAAAAACGCGTTAAAAGGGATCAATGTAAAGCCTAACGCTATTTTAATATATTTTTTACTAATTAGACATTATATATATAGCGCATTCTACTACATATAAATATTTTTACGAACCCTTAAGAGATGGAAAACCCGGTAACATCTCTTGAGTTATTGCACGCACGTTATATACTGAATAGGAGATGTGAAACCCATAAACATCTCTGACGCCACGGCACTCATATTATATGTGATATCGATTTGACTCATATAAGAATATTTAAGTCGTGATTCAAGTGTTTTGTCTTTTCATTATGCTCGAGTTAGCCTTGAGTTTTTCAGCACATTGAAGATCATTTTTTGGAGCACGAAAATGAAGATTTTGGTATATTATTACTATTATTATTCCTGCATAATGTTGTCCGCTACATTATTTTATTAATCCATGTTGTACATATATAACTCTAATAAATGTGCTATAAATTATAATCAAATGTATAATAAACAGCTTCTTAAACTGTTTATTTGATTATTATATTTTATCGTTCCGCTACGAGATTCTATGTTTGTTTTCTTCTTCTTATTTTATTTTTCTTAATTAACCCCACTGATTATCTATATTCCGGATTGTTTAATTGGACATGAGTGGATTGTTGTCAATTTAATCCTTCTAAAATGTGGGTCGTCATAGTAGACATAAGCTTTTGCTTGCTAATTCCGAACGAACAAGGAGATTGCTGCTTACGCTTAGATTTTTATGCCACATGAACTAAAGGTGGTAAGAGTAAAGATAAAATAAGATATTTCAACGTATGCAGCAACAATTAGGATGTAAAAATGCATACAACATATTAATATATTCAAATACACACGTAAATTCATATACATTGGACCCAACTCACGCATCTAGAAGAAATAGGAAATAACAGTGAGACGCGAAAATATAAATATTTGGGTACACACTCAAATGCAAGAATGAAGACTGGCAATAGACAAATAAGATCCATGATTCCATTTTAGCATAGGTGCAAATCATTTTCAAAACAAGCAGTTTCTTATGAAGTTCAATGAATCCGAAAAGTTTCATGCTCTTATGCATATATTGATGTCTGCTCAGACATTCATACATGTTTGAGTTGAATGGGAAATCAAATTGTATCAAAATATAGGTAATCATTGATACTATTTGAATATATGATGCTGGTGCAAACACAAACATTGTCATTATTGTATTTGTGGACCCTCTGAAAGTAGACATGATTTGCGTTCTTCTATTTAGTTTTAGTAAAATACCTGAAAATCTAAGTGTAAATGTGAATATGCATATATTTTTACATACCTGTGATGATCCAAACAGTCGTGTAAGCTGGTATCGTGGTTATTATTGGCTTATATGAACATATTAATGACCTCAACTATTCACGTGTTGACTATCTTCTAATCACGGATGGTCACCAAATCTTCCAAATTGTTCACTCTAAAACTTAGGGACAACGAAAATAAGCAAATTGATTCCCGACACTTAGGAGAACTCAATATTCATGTTGAGGAGGGTACAGACTCCAAACTACATGCGGAAATAATCTTCCGTTGCACAGATCGGGAAAATAAGGACATCTTTTCAAAAAGTGTATGTTCTTCTATTTAAATTACAATTAATTAAATTCTTATATTCGGTAATTTTGTACATATGCAATTTTCTTCTTCTGGTTTTCTATGGAATATATACAGGTGCCTTTCTTCGTAATAACCAAATCAACTGAATCTGGTGTGATAGTTTTAATATGTAAGACCGAAGTGAGAAAAAAATGATCTCAATCCAACAAGGAAACCGGCTATTCTAAACATACAACAAGTTAAAAGCAAGGCATAATCTTGCCACATGTATATTTTTAAAACAAAAAAGATTAACAACAAACTTATTTTCTAATGAAATCATTTATTTACAAGAAAATCTATCAGTGATAGAATGTTATGATTTCAACAACAATGGCAAGCATGAACTGATGGGGTAATGAGTTTGACTTTGTTAGATAGACGAGTTACAAATGTATGCAGGCTTATAATGTTATTTTATTTCAATATATGCAGAAAAGTTGTCAAGTGGCACACACATACATATCCAAGTTCAAGAGCACATACTTATATGCACACAACCAGAGAATATGGTACCACCCACACACAAAACACACATGCACTAGACTCTAGTCTTAAAATTGCACTCATATGAATATGAACAAGGTATTAATCCAAGAAAATAGAAACTTCCATGATTTAAATAAGCAACAAATGACATTAAACAGGCATCCCCTTTAATTTAGGATAAGAAAAAATAAGACAAAAATGAATTGCAATGAGAAAGAAACTTATGGCAGCTAATATTTCAAGAATAAAAAAGATGAGCATTGAAATGGATTAATCCTACCTGTGAAATGAATAGATGAATTCCATTGTCCTCAATCACTCAAATAGGAAATTCAAGTATTTCAACTTTTCCTTCTAAATCAAGAACTAAAACTGTTATGATTGAAGTAAATACGGTTACATTACACATTGTAAAAAGAAAAAAATAAAGCTATCCTTTGGTCATAGTATTGTTAACCAATTCAGTTATATATTTCTTACTACATTTGATCTGAATTTTCATTTTCAACCCCTTCTTTTAACTTAATTTCTTATTAAAGGTCTATAAACATAATTACAATATTCAAAAGAAATTTGACTTTACTCCATTTAATTCGTTGCATGTAGCAAGGATGACGTTGACTTAGCGTATGGAAAGGTATTAAATTACACAGGCAATTTAATTTGATATTCTGTTTACTTATTTCCAACTCAAAAAAATAGAAGAGTCTGCAATGTAATGTATGCCCACTGATTTGCAGATTGTTATTTGTAGTTCTTTGAAGTTATTTTCTAATAGAACTATCTTAACTTAAAGTACTGAAATGATTTAATAATATACACTTCATAACTACCACTGTAAAGAATAAAGGCAAGCAACATAAAAATCAAGGTTGAAGCTTTTAAGACGATGGTCTGTTACGTTCTTTTTTAACATCACTGTCGAAGCTTATGCATATCCTACACACTTGTAAGGTATTTTCATAAATTGGAAATCTCTAAATATATAGTCAGTAACATAAGGAAAATAATATAATATAATCAGCAAATAACATCATACACCATCTGTAACTCATTGTTCTATAAAATTGGGTGATGAAAAAGTAAAGGAAATATTTACACTGCTGCATACAGTGAAGATATGTTAAAAAATTAAAAAAAAAATATTTATTTTCATCTTATGAAAATTAATAGGAAAATAAACAGTTTTCGGTTTTCTTCATAATGTCACTAGGTAATCCCTTTTATGGCGACAACCTCATTCTCCCTCACACCATGAACCTCTTTCTCAACCTCCTCGATCATTCTAAAAATTCAGTTGAAAACAGGTTTCTACACTTTATATATTTTATTTCATGCGTATTATTTTCTTTATTAAGGATTTTTTTTTTTGAATAAAGGGAATCATACACACACACAAATATGTGTGTAGCGTGTAGATTAAAGCACACTGTAAAAGCGGAAGAAGATAAGTATGTTTGGTATGAGTAACGTTTCTATTATATTATATAAATTAATAAAAAATTATTCTTTATGAATTAGATATATGAAGAGGAATTTTTTTCTCCAAACTATGAGAAGCTTCCTTTTTATATGATTTAAGATATTATTTTCCAGAAACACTATTTTCTAGACATAAATAAATTTGAATGTCATTTTTTTTAAAGGTTTTCCATTTTACTCTTTTTAATAGTATTTTTAAAGAAAAAATAACTTAAGGAGAAAAAAATCAATACTATTTTAGTCGGTATATTATATGATTAAGATTCTTTGCATTGTCAAAGGCATTTTTCGCTCACATTTTAGGCAAGTTTTCTTATTTATTATCTAGAAATTAGACTTTATAGTTTGGCATTGATTATGGTTTGTAAATAGTCTAAAGTCCATATTAAATTCTTTTGGATCTTAGTGACATAACTCCATGTACAGTTGCATTTATAGGTCATAAATGAAAGTTATAATTCTAATTTCAGATGTAAACTCACAACATCCATTAATTATTTTGTTTACTTTGAAACCTCATAATCATACATCTCCATCTCAGTATGCTTATAACCCTAAGATTTAAATTTTTTCTACTTCATTAATTAGATAGGTTAAAGAGGCGAATCTATGACACCTTGAAAATTATAGTATAGCTGACTCAAGCTTGATTCAGTTGATTTAGATCACGTAGATATAATTCATCTTTTGTTTCCATAGTTAATTTTATGTGCATATCGATTGTAGTGTGTTGTAACCTGTGGTGAATTTTAGAAACCTATCATATTTCATCACAAGTTTGTTTTTTTATGTTCGATAGCTTTGCATATATTTCATCATGGGGAACTGTAGTGAAGGAGCTATATAGCAATTACTTAAGTGCATCATATGAATTACAATGACTCATATATGCAGTTAACATAAAAGAGAAGATTAAACTAAACGACATTAGTTAATCTGCAAGTATGGAAAATAATCACAAGCCAAGCCAAAATCGAAACTTATGAATAATAAACAGCAAACTTATAAATAATAGTCCCTTTACCAAAAATTTCCAAAACCATTCATAAAAAGTTTAATCCAAGCGATAAACGCATAATTAAAAAAAATTGAAAATTATACATACAATCGAGTTCCGAAGTTGAAATCCACCTTCAGCTACATTAACGATTTGACCTTGGTTAAGGAGTCGAGCTTCACTGTGATATCATACTTAAGCTTTCTTCGTTGAGTTTTGCATTTCGCCTTCGTTGAGTTTTGCGTTTCAGCCTCGTGGAGGAATCTGCTTCGTTGAAGAAAAGCACAACGAGCTTAGAGTAATAGAGCAGGTTGTGGAATCTATTCAGGAGGGATTAGCGACTGAAGAGAATTCATGAGTGGAGAAGTGGTTCATCATTGGAGAGGTGATTTTGGAATTTGGAAGTGAAGTGAAAAGGAATGTTTGTGGCACATGAATAAGGAAGGAGGGAAATGTAGAAATGGGCCGTCAAATTTTCCTATAGTTTAAAGATTGCACAAACTCAAGCTATCTTTTAGTCTAAATGACCCATAACATACTAACCATAGCAAGTCAAGTTTCCATGCAACCTCAGATTCCTATTAATACAATATTTTCTTATACTGGATAAAACAGTTTATCACCATTGGAGAGAGTTGATTGACAGAGTAGAAAATTGAAACATTATAGCATATCCATTCATTGAGAGACAGACCCAATTGGTTTTGACAAAACCGATTGGAGAAGTAGGAATAAAATTCCACAGTTGACTCCAAGTGCAAGTGGGAGATTGATAGAGCTTGGGTTATTCCATAGGGGCAATTATGCAATTTGTTACATATTATCTAACTTGTTGATTAATCTAGCTCGAAATAAAGGTGTTTCCTTTCTATCACACACTTGATATAATGTGGTTATATTAATTAATTAATTAAAAGTATTAGAAAATCCTTAAATTATATGTTTTATGATAGTAGTTACAAAGTATTGTAATCTTGAGTAAGTTATCACAATTAAAATGAATATACCATTTGTCCCTAGTCAAGAAGTATCGAGACTACATATCGATGTACCAGTTGAGACTAGAGTACGTAACGCTATCTAAATGTTAGACAGTGTATTACTCATGACTGCTGGGGGCACCTAGAGGTCACGTACTAATAGTTATTGGATAATTATGGAACGACTCATTCGATAATTTCCTGTTGGTTAATATAACTAAGGTCAAACAGAAAATATCGATGTGAATAATTTACACGGTTCTTCGATTTAAGAATACTGTGTATCTTCAATATGAAAGCTCCACTTTGATTATAGTCAAACCTATAGTTGGACCGAGTGGAAGTATTGGAAGTGAAGTATTATTCAAGAGAGAATTCGTCTTCTCGGTTATTCGGGGTTAGTATCACAGTCAACTCAAGTCAACCCAAGGTTAAAATCTCTAGCCAGAGTAGATCGAAGAATAATAATTGTTATTACTGAAGCTGTAATATCCCGGAATTTTCAGGAATTTAAAATGTTGATAATCTCTTAATTTAAATTATTTGAAATTGATAAAGTTGTTATTTTCAAAAATAAATAACCAAGTAATAATAATAAGATGTCTTAATTATGATTATAGATTGATTTTAAATAAGGATAATTATTTGAAGTGTGTTAATTCATATATTTGATTTCAAATAGACTTGTTATTTTAAAATTTAATAAGCATTGTTTAAAATTATATATATGTGTATGTATTAAGTTGTTTTTTTTAAAATGGAATAATCAATTTTAAACTTAATAATGTGTTTATTTAAAAATATAAATGTTTGAGTTGATTATTAAATTGGATTTTTAAAAATAAAATTTAAATTTGAATCTGGATTTAAATTTGAATCTTTAAAAAAATAATTATTATATTATGTTTTGATGTGAAATGTATAAATAAAGTTTTTATTTAAATAAGATTTTTGTTTTATATTGTTTTCTTTAAAGAATATTATTAATACAAATTTAGAAGTATTTATTTAATAGTAAATAAATACAATAGTTTTACATTAACATTTAAAAATGAATTTAATATATATTCATATGATTTTGTTTGATTACACTTTATTTCTTTTAAAAAACGTTTTATTTATATAAATTAGAAATGCATTTTTAATTAATATATGTATTAATTAATTAGGAAATTCAATTTAAAAAGCTTTTAAAACATTTTAAAACAAATGAAAATAAATAATTACAAGTGTTATGATATAAACCCTTTAATGTAACATGTGTTAATTTTATATGCATATTAAGTACATGTGTTAAGTAATTAGTAAGATAGGAGACAAGTGTCATATTTCCATTTTATTTTTCTTTAATTATAATACAAATCTAAACAAATCAATATAAACCTATATCTTTTCCTCCCTTCCATTTTCTTTGATCCATCTTCACATTTTCCAAAAACAAAATCTAAACCAGAAATCATTTTTTTTCAAATCCCTCAAACCAAATCAAAATTGCAAAACACTATAAACATTTCTCAGTTCAAAATTTATACCATGCAAATATTTTGAAATCTGAGACCAAAATCCTGTAGCTTCCTTATACCAAAACCTGTAACCCTTTTCAAGTGAAAACGCTCCTCAAACTCAAGTGCAAATGCCTGAAACAATCCTCAAAACAAAATCTGCATCATGTTTTCAAAGTTGATGCAAGTTTTCAATCCCATGTCTGCCTCATTTTTCATATGCATGCAAGTATGAATCTGGTTCAAGGGCCTTTCTGTTTCAAAAGAGGCTTCAACATCAAGTTCCAAGTATTTTGCAAGTACTCCAGTTTTAAAAAGCATCAAGTTCAAATTTATTTTGCCAGCTTTCAAAATGCAAAATCTGGAAAGCAAATTCAGTGAAAAAGGCTTCCTGTTCTTTTTCCAAACCTCTACACTTCTTTTAAATAGAGGTGAGTAAACATTTTACAAAAATTTAAGTAGCAATTATCTGTTGCATATAAGTTAGTGATGAGGTTTATTATATATATATACGTAAGTTTGTATCTGTGTAGACAAATCTGCAATATGTGTTGTATGGCTTTGAATCTGTGCATGTTGTATTTCATGAATCTTCTCTGTTTCACCTGACGGGAAAATTTAAGAAAACGGTTAGAACTTCAAGCTATTTTATTTTAAAAAAAAATTGTTAAGTCTTAGATTTAAACAAAATAAGATAGTTTAGGTATAAATTAAGAACTAAAGATAGAGCAGAGTTTCTGGTATTTGAAGTTATCTGGAAACAAATAATGCTGTAACAAATTAACATCAATGTTTGAAATCAAGTGTTTAATTTGGTTAAAATAATTATATAAACTAAAGTATCACTGGAAATTATGAATTTTGGAAAGAAAATCACAAATTTTAAAATTGTATTAAGTAAGTATTTGGGGTTCAACTGGAAATTGGGATTTTGCAAAAATCTGTTGATTTATGCATCTGGGATGCTCGGGAATCTTGATGGAGCTAGGGGTAGAATTGGAGAGTGCGGCAAAAATGGTTGAAGAGTTTGTAATCCACTGTGAAGGTTGGAATTGCTCGAATTTGATTTTAAACCTAATTTTTGGTTCTTGCTGTAAATTAAACTACTGTATCTTCATCTTTGCATCGAGTTGTAAGGAATTTTGGGTGAATGATGCGTGGTGGGTCGGCGATCCATGGCCGGAGTTGTAGGGGTTAACATTGATCGAAGGCGAGGGTTCAGGGGAATTTCCTGATGATGCTTTGGGGTTCTGTTCAACCAGGGGTACTCGATTTTGAATCGAGGTTTGTGGTGATGTTTGGTTGATCGTAGGAGCTTATAGGGTGCTTGGTTGACTTGGCGGTGGCTTCGGCGTTGACCGGAGGCGATTCCGGCGTCGGTGCACATGCACAGGTGGATGGTGTCAGTGGGTTGTGTTTCGTTTTGGGTTTGCTTATTTTTCTCGAAGTGGGACTCGGGACATATGGTGGATGACTCGGGAGAAACTCGTGTGGTTCATGGGCTTTTGCATGTGGGTTTAACTGTTATGTTTAATAGTTTTTTAAAGTTTTAGTTAAAACAGTTTCTTAAATTTAAGTTAAACTTGTTTTAAAAAAAGATAGTATACTTGTTTCTTGGTTCAAGTATTAATGGGTTGGACCCAAAGTGAACATTTAGCCAGATTTTTAAATTTAAAATGAAGAAGTTTTAAACTTTAAATAATTTAAGCTAAAAATCCATTTCTTTGAATTGATTTGCTTTTACAAATGAATTTGTATGAATGGTATTAAATGTTTTAAGTTAAAAACCTTTATGTTATTTTCAAAATTTATTTTGAAATATAAAAGGGAATTTTAAGGAAATGATTTTTGAAATTAGTTAGTGAATAATGATTTATTAATTAACAATTAAGTTTCAAATAATTAATTAACTAAGGAATTGTTAATTAATAATTAAGGGTAAGTAATTGATGATTACTTTATATCTTAAACTAATTAATGATTAAGTTAAGTAAAGTTTTTCAAGTTTAATTAAAGATAATGTTTTTATCTTAAATAATAATTAAGTGTTAATGATTTGTAATTAATTAAGTTGAATAAGAATTTTAAGTTTAATTAATTAATTTAATTAATTATTTTAAATGATTAATTAAGTAATTAATTAAGGATAACTATTAAATTAATTAACTAATAATTATGATGATTTGATTAATGACTAATGATTAACTAAATTTTAATTACTTATTAATTAAGTAATTAAGGGTTAATTAAAATAGTAATTAATTAATACTTAATAAAGGTTTTATTAAGTTTAATTAGGTTTTCTTGATTAATAATTAAAGGTTATTAATCTATAATGCAAGTTAATTAGGAATTAATTAACTATTATTAAAGGTTAATTAATTGTAATTAAGGATTAATTAATTATATTTATGGATTAATTGATTTATAATTAAGGTTGTTAATTAATAATTAAGTCTTATTAATTAATGATTAAGAGATGATTAATTAGTTAATTAAGGTTAATTAATTAATTATGAAAGTAATTACTGATTGATTACTTTGTATTAACGGATTAATTAATAATTAAGGTTTATTAATTAATAGTTGAAGATAATTAATCTGTTAATTGAAGATTAATTTGGTTAAAGAGTAATTAAGGGATAAAATTACTCGATTATGATTTATGAGGTGAGTGTGATCAAATAAGTTAATTAATTTGTTAATTAATTAAAGATAGTCACTTCATAAATGATTAAGTATGTTTACTTAATAAGTATTGATAAGGCTGATTACTTAAGATAAGTAATTGATAAATTACAAGGGTAATTGAGATAAGTGAAATTACTTATTGGGAAGTAATTTTGAATGGATAATTACTTGTTAAAGTAATTAAGGGTTTATTACTTGGTGTAATAAACCAAAGAATCTATAAAAGTAATTAAAAGTAATTAAGAGTAATTAATTACTATTTTTATTTATTAAAGTTGATTAATTGAAATAATTAATTTAAGCATGATTAATTAATATAATTAATTAAGAAATAATGTGATTAAATATAGTAAATTAATTAATGGAAGTAATTAATTAAGGTTCATTAATTAATATGATTAATGAGAATAATTAAGGATTAATTACTTGATTAAGAGTTAGTTAATCAAGGTTGATTAATTAAGATAGTGATTAATTAATTGGTTTAATTAATGTTTATGTAAGCAAGATTTATTGTGATGAAGGTAATTAATTTAATTAATTTTAAATTAATTAAGAGATGAAGTGATTAATTTAATTCACTTTAAATTAATTAGAGATAGATATAGTTAATTTAATTCATTTTAAATTAATTATGTTGTGATTAAGTAAATCATTGCTTATGTATGAATGGGTGACATTGATTGTCTTGAATGGATATAATCTCAGAAATGAGATAAGTAATGTTGTGTGGTATGAATGCTTGGTTGCATTGTGATGGTAATATAGATTATCTATTATGATAATGATGTGGATTACATGTTTTGTTGTGGATCATCTGTTTATTTGATAATGTGATTATCAATTGTGACTTGTGAATTATCTATCGTGTGTATATAGATAGTTGAATTGAATTATTTAACTTTAAACAACTTGGACCTAAAAAGATACATTTTGGATTTCGATGAGACCGGGATCGGGTTTCCATATTTGGATATCCGAAGACCACATCGATCCAAATTAACGATAGGTCGTGAATCTCTTGTGAAGAGTGAAGACTCGAGGTGAACGGACTATTCGTCAGTATAACTCTGGGGGTGATTCCGTGATGAGTTTGACGAAAATAGTACTTACAGGTTCGAGATGGTGATTTAGAGTGCAAGGGCTATGGTCGTTGACTCTGAGGGTGATTCCAATAATGAGTGCAACGAGATAGTGCCTTCGGTTTCGTTCGAACCCGGAACAAACTTGTAAGGATTGAATGCTTTCAGAACATCGTCAGGTGGACGATGAGCATTCTAAGTGATGTGTTCACTAAAGGTAATCGTAACCTCAAGCCTCATCAACTGGGAATGGCTGAAACAGGAGAGGTGCAGCAAGGCTTTGTGGGTAGCCCCTAGTTGAAAGTGAGATTTACCCCTATCTAGAGGTTCATTTATTTCGGCTGTGTGTGCGGTTGAATAGCTACATCCGCCGGGGTTGTCTCATTCGGAACTGCTCAGTAAGGAATAGTTCCGGCTTTGTGTTGCAGGGGAGCGGGCGTACTCCTCGGTACGGTGATCTAGGCCACGTACTGTGACGGGCGGTACCCCAGTAGCCCTGCCATTGTATGGAATCCAAAATCCAATAAGTGCCCTCGGATTTGATTGTATTACCCACTTTTGTGGCTAGTAGCTGGAATTTAATAATGTAACATTTCGGCTATTTCATATTTATTTGAAAACCCTAGACCTATTATAATATCACTGAATTTCCTATCAAATGTTTTGGCTAACGTAAGGTAAAAACTTTTCCATGTTTATGTGTGGAAAGTCTTACGTGATACCTTTTCTTTCAAAAGGTTTTAAAGTTAAGCAACTTTAACCGTTTACTCACACCAGACCCATGTCTGACCCGGAGTTTATTCTGTTTTTCTTAAACTCTTGGGCACTCAAATTTTTACGAGTAGCCAAGGGAATTCAGTTTGGTTTGATGAATTCTGGAGGAGCAATGGAGCAGGAGGCTTCTGCGTATAGCTATATAGTATTCCGCTGTGTGTTCTCTGAGTTGTTGTCTTTGTGTTGTATTGAGTTGTATAACTAGACAGGTGTTTATAACTGTCTAGTATGTGTTGTTTTAGCTGTGCATCTCTGATGTATATGATACTATGTAATGCATTATGTGATTAATATAATTTATTCGTTCCGCTGTTTAGATTCTGATGTTGTTCCTTTCTTCTTCTTTGTCTTTTCTCTTTTCTATCCCTTTCTTTCCTAAAAATGATGCGATTTTCTATGGTGAGAAAGTCGGTTCGTTTCAGTTGGTATCAGAGCATTAGGTTGAGTGAATACCTAGGCTCTGTAGTGTTGTCTTTCTTGAGAGAGCGTACTTGTAATTTATATATATATATATATATATATATATATATATATTTCTACCTATCTGTTGGGTTACCTTTTTAGGTTTTCCAATATAAGTTATAAAGGTAGATGAGGTAGTGGTGTGTGTAACACGACTACCATTGGTTGGAGTTTGAATGTTTGAAATTGGAAGTGTATTTGTCGAGACTGTAGACCTAATACCGTCTCGAGTAATCTTTGTGGTTGGTGTAAGGATTTCATTGATCTCTGAAGGAAACCTGTTAAGGTTCGGAGTTCATCTTTGAAGTGTAGGTTTGATCACGCTCGTGTGAGCGGATATTTGAGAATTTGAATCTGTCGATTGGGCAGAAGCAAGTGATGGTATCTTGGCAACCTCAGGAAGTGTGTATGTTTCGGCATTGTAGCTGAGTTCAGCAGGATGTATGTGTTTAGTTGGAGGTCCGAGTTTCTTAAAGAACTCTGGATAAGAAGTCTTTGGCATCTGTGTTAGCGGTGCAGCTCGGGAGTGTTCTGTGTTCCAGCAGGAAGATCTTTTTGGCTTAGCATTTCCTAGAGGTGGAATTCAGAAGCAGCGGTGAGGATCTGTTTCTTCGATGGATTAGTTGGTCGAGGATAAACTGTTCTGATTTGGGAAGAGAGAGCGGCATTTTTGGAAATTTAGGTTGGGTTGATCGCAAAAGTGACTCGCGATGGTTTGGGGATTATCTTAGATAATCTTTTGCTTGGATTTGTGGCATCTCTAGAGGATGTAGGAGTTGTGGAGTTATCGAAGATTTTCTGGATATATCTTCAGGAAAGTTAGAAATTCAACCACATTAGAGATTGAGTTCTGAATCGACTTGATGTCAGGAGTGATAATGGTGACTCATCTAGGTAGAAGGTTGTCTCCTAGGTTGATTGTTGGGTGAAGAAGCTCTGTATTTCTTGGAATTTCTGTTGAACCTTATTTCCGAGATGTGCTGTTTAGTCTGTGCCTGTGTTCATTCAACGGCATTTTCATCTGCTCCAGATCAGAGTTGTGCAGCGGAAGCAAGGTGGCTGTTGTTCTTGTGTAGAAGTAACTGGAAGTTGCAGTGTTTTGGATTAGAGAGATAGTTTCGACTGAAAAATTTTCAGGATCTGAGGCAAGTTGACGAGTGATTATGTTCTTTTTTTTTCAGATGGGAGAAGTGGTTTTCTACTGTTGATAGTAAAATTTGATTTTGATTTTGGATTGACCTTGTGAGGATCAGTATGTTGAGTTTATCAGGAAGGTTCTGTAGGCAGTCTGGATCATCCAGAAAGTTTTGAGGTTAAGAAACGGAAGAATTTGGAATTCGAAGTTGGAGGCTTCGATGTTGTTGAGGTATTCTCTGGTAAAGGGAGAAATAAGATTTGGTGAGCTCCAAGGTATATTGGATTCTTCTGAGTTTTGTAAAGATCGGTGCTTCGATCTGAAGAATTGAATTGCCAGTTTGGAGGACTGGAATTCAAAATATTTCACGTGTCTCTAAGGGAGTACGTGTTTTGGTCCATCACTGGTTTTGAGACCAGTAGTTCTGTGAAGGATTTTGTTGTTGATCAAACTTGTCTGTGGTCTGGTATCTTGTGCAGATTATAGATCTAGCTGAGTAGGAACTCGGTAGTTTAGCAGTATAGCTGGTTTGGGTTCAGTAGAGCGAGTATCCCTGTGTCTGTACTTGGGAAACTCGAGATAATTTTAAGAAGTTTGTTTGGAACTGTGTCCAGATAGCTAGAGTTGTTTGATTGAATTATTTGTTTGGATGAAATTGTTTGTTTGGTTATGTATGGCTGTTATGTATGTTTGAATTGGTTAAAATAAAATTTAACTTTAGATTATCTTTGTTTTAAATTTCGACGAAGAAATTCTTTTAAGGGGGAAGGAATGTAATATCTCGGAATTTCCAGGAATTTAAAATGTTGATAATCTCTTAATTTAAATTATTTGAAATTGATTATTTTTCAAAAATAAATAACCAAGTAATAATAATAAGATGTCTTAATTATGATTATGGATTGATTTTAAACAAGGATAATTATTTAAAGTGTGTTAATTTATATATTTGATTTCAAATAGACTTGTTATTTTCAAATTTAATAAACATGGTTTAAAATTATTTATATGCATTAAGTTGTTTTTTTTAAATGGAATAATCAATTTTAAAATTAATAATGCGTTTAATTAAAAATATAAATGTTTGAGTTGATTATTAAATTGGATTTTTAAAAATAAAATTTAAATTTGAATCTGGATTTAAATTTGAATCTTTAAAAAAAATTATTATATTATGTTTTGATATGAAATGTATGAATAAAGTTTTTATTTAAATAAGATTTTTGTTTTATATTGTTTTCTTTAAAGAATATTATTTATACAAATTTAGAAGTATTTATTTAATAGTAAATAAATACAATAGTTTTACATTAACATTTAAAAAATGAATTTAACATATAGTCATATGATTTTGTTTGATTACACTTTATTTCTTTTAAAAAAGTTTTATTTATATAAACTAGAAATACATTTTTAATTAATATATGTATTAATTAATTAGGAAATTCAATTTAAAAAGCTTTTAAAACATTTTAAAACAAATGGAAATAAATAATTACAAGTGTTATGATATAAACCCTTTAATGTA
This sequence comes from Allium cepa, assembly GCA_030765085.1. Classification (NCBI taxonomy): domain Eukaryota; kingdom Viridiplantae; phylum Streptophyta; class Magnoliopsida; order Asparagales; family Amaryllidaceae; genus Allium; species Allium cepa. The sequence goes on along the minus strand of CM060929.1, from coordinate 380,289,267 downwards.
ACATGTGTTAATTTTATATGCATATTAAGTACATGTGTTAAGTAATTAGTAAGATAGGAGACAAGTGTCATATTTCCATTTTATTTTTTTTAATTATAATACAAATCTAAACAAATCAATATAAACCTATATCTTTTCCTCCCTTCCGTTTTCTTTGATCCATCTTCACATTTGCCAAAAACAAAATCTAAACCAGAAATCATTTTTTTTTCAAATCTCTCAAACCAAATCAAAATTGCAAAACATCGTAAACATTTCTCAGTTTAAATTTTATACCATGCAAATATTTTGAAATCTGAGACCAAAATCCTGTAGCTTCCTTATACCAAAACCTGTAAACCTTTTCAAGTGCAAACACTCCTCAAACTCAAGTTCAAATGCCTGAAACAATCCTCAAAACAAAATCTGCATCATGTTTTCAAAGTTGATGCAAGTTTTCAATCCCATGTTTGCCTCATTTTTCATATGCATGCAAGTATGAATCTGGTTCAAGGGCCTTTCTGTTTCAAAAAAGGCTTCATCATCAAGTTCAAATTATTTTGCAAGTATTCCAGTTTTTAAAAGCATCAAGTCCAATTTTATTTTGCCAGCTTTCAAAATGCAAAATCTAGAAAGCAAATTCAGTGAAAAAGGCTTCCTGTTCTTTTTCCAAACCTCTACACTTCTTTTAAATAGAGGTGAGTAAACATTTTACAAAAATTTAAGTAGCAATTATCTGTTGCATATAAGTTAGTGATGAGGTTTATTATATATATACGTAAGTTTGTATCTGTGTAGACAAATCTGCAATATGTGTTGTATGGCTTTGAATCTGTGCATGTTATATTTCATGAATCTTCTCTGTTTCACCTGACGGGAAAATTTAAGAAAACGGTTAGAACTTCAAGCTATTTTATTTTAAAAAAAATTGTTAAGTCTTAGATTTAAACAAAATAAGATAGTTTAGGTATAAATTAAGAACTAAAGATAGAGCAGAGTTTCTGGTATTTGAAGTTATCTGGAAACAAATAATGTTGTAACAAATTAACATCAATGTTTGAAATCAAGTGTTTAATTTGGTTAAAATAATTATATAAACTAAAGTATCACCGGAAATTATGAATTTTGGAAAGAAAATCACAATTTTTAAAATTGTATTAAGTAAGTATTTGGGGTTCAACTGGAAATTGGGATTTTGCAAAAATATGTTGATTTATGCATCTGGGATGCTCGGGAATCTTGATGGAGCTAAGGGTAGAATTGGAGAGTGCGACAAAAATGGTTGAAGAGTTTGTAATCCACTGTGAAGGTTGGAATTGCTCGAATTTGATTTTAAACCTAATTTTTGGTTCTTGCTGTAAATTAAACTATTGTATCTTCATCTTTGCATCGAGTTGTAAGGAATTTTGGGTGAAGGATGCGTGGTGGGTCGGCGATCCATGGCCGGAGTTGTAGGGGTTAACATTGATCGGAGGCGAGGGTTCAGGGGAATTTCCTGATAATGCTTTGGGGTTCTATTCAACCAGGGGTACTCGATTTTGAATCGAGGTTTGTGTTGATGTTTGGTTGATCGTAGGAGCTTGTAGGGTGCTTGGGTGACTAGGCGGTGGGTTCGGCATTGACCGTAGGCGATTCCGACACCGGTGCACTTACACAGGTAGATGGTGTCAGTGGGTTGTGTTTTGTTTTGGGTTTGCTTGTTTTTCTCGAAGTGGGACTCTGGACATATGGTGGATGACTCGGGGGAAACCTGTGTGGTTTCTGGGCTTTTGCATGTGGATTTAACTGTTATGTTTAACAGTTTTTTAAATTTTTAATTAAAACTGTTTCTTAAATTTAAGAAAAAAAGATAGTATACTTGTTTCTTGGTTCAAGTATTAATGGGTTGGACCCAAAGTGAACATTTAACTAGATTTTTAAATTTAAAATGAAGAAGTTTTAAACTTTAAATAATTTAAGCTAAAAATCAATTTCTTTGAATTGATTTGCTTTTACAAATGAATTTGTATGAATGGTATTAAATGTTTTAAGTTAAAAACCTTAATGTTATTTTCAAAACTTATTTTGAAATATAAAAGGGAATTTTAAGGAAATGATTTTTGAAATTATTTAGTGAATATTGATTTATTAATTAACAATTAAGTTTTAAATAATTGATTAACTAAGGAATTGTTAATTAGTAATTAAGGGTAAGTAATTGATGATTACTTTATATCTTAAACTAATTAATGATTAAGTTAAGTAAAGTTTTTCAAGGTTAATTAAAGATAATGTTTTTATCTTAAATAATAATTAAGTGTTAATGATTTGTAATTAATTAAGTTGAATAAGAATTATAAGTTTAATTAATTAATTTAAAGGATTAATTAAGTAATTAATTAATGATAATTATTAAATTAATTAACTAATAATTATGATAATTTGATTAACGACTAATGATTAACTAAATTTTAATTACTTATTAATTAAGTAATTATGGGTTAATTAAAATAGTAATTAATTAATACTTAATAAAGGTTTTTATTAAGTTTAATTAGGTTTTCTTGATTAATAATTAATGGTTATTAATCTATAATGCAAGTTAATTAGGAATTAATTAACTATTATTAAAGGTTAATTAATTGTAATTAAGGATTAATTAATTATATTTATGGATTAATTGATTTATAATTAAGGTTGTTAATTAATAATTAAGTCTTATTAAGTAATGATTAAGAGATGATTAATTAGTTAATTAAGGTTAATTAATTAATTATGAAAGTAATTAGTGATTGATTACTTTGTATTAAAGGATTGATTAATAATTAAGGTTTATTAATTAATAGTTGAAGATAATTAATATGTTAATTGAAGATTAATTTGGTTATAGAGTAATTAAGGGATAAAATTACTCGATTATGATTTATGAGGTGAGTGTGATCAAATAAGTTAATTAATTTGTTAATTAATTAAAGATAGTCACTTGATAAATGATTAAGTATGTTTACTTAATAAGTTTTGATAAGGCTGATTACTTAAGATAAGTAATTGATAAATTACATGGGTAATTGAGATAAGTGAAAGTACTTATTGGGAAGTAATTTTGAATGGATAATTACTTGTTAAAGTAATTAAGGGTTTATTACTTGGTGTAATAAACCAAATAATTTATAAAAGTAATTAAAAGTAATTAAGAATAATTAATTACTGTTTTTATTTATTAAAGTTGATTAATTGAAAACAATTAATTTAAGCATGATTAATTAATATAATTAATTAAGAAATAATGTGATTAATTAGAGTAAATTAATTAATGGAAGTAATTAATTAAGGTTCATTAATTAATATGATTAATGAGAATAATTAAGGATTAATTACTTGATTAAGAATTAATTAATCAAGGTTGATTAATTAAGATAGTGATTAATTAATTGGTTTAATTAATGTTTATGTAAGCAAGATCTATTGTGATGAAGGTAATTAATTTAATTAATTTTAAACTAATTAAGAGATGAAGTAATTAATTTAATTCACTTTAAATTAATTAGAGATAGAGATAGTTAATTTAATTCATTTTAAATTAATTATGTTGTGATTAAGTAAATCATTGCTTATGTATGAATGAGTGACATTGATTGTCTTGAATGGATGTAATGTCAGAAATGAGATAAGTAATGTTGTGTGGTATGAATGCTTGGTTGCATTGTGATGGTAATATAAATTATCTATTGTGATAATGATGTGGATTACATGTTTTGTTGCGGATCATATGTTTATTTGATAATGTGATTATCAAATGTGACTTGTGAATTATCTATCTGTGTGTATATAGATAGTTGAATTGAATTGTTTAACTTTAAACAACTTGGACCTAAAAGATACGTTTTGGATTTCGATGAGACCGGGATCGGGTTTCCATATTTGGATATCCGAAAACCACATCGATCCAAATTAACGATAGGTCGTGAATCTCTTGTGAAGAGTGAAGACTCGAGGTGTAAGGACTATTCGTCAGTATAACTCTGGGGGTGATTCCGTGATGAGTTTGGCGAAAATAGTACTTACAGGTTCGAGATGGTGATTTAGAGTGCAAGGGCTATGGTCGTTGACTCTGAGGGCGATTCCAATAATGAGTGCAACGAGATAGTGCCTTCGGTTTCGTTCGAACCCGGAACGAACTTGTAAGGATTGAATGCTTTCAGAACATCGTCAGGTGGACGATGAGCATTCTAAGTGATGTGTTCACTAAAGGTAATCCTAACCTCAAGCCTCATCAACCGGGAATGGCTGAAATAGGGGAGGTGTAGCAAGGCTTCGTGGGTATCGGAGCATTAGGTTGAGTGAATACCTTTCTTCTTCTCTGTTTAGATTCTGATGTTGTTCCTTTCTTCTTCTCTGCCTTTTCTCTTTTCTATCCCTTTCTTTCTTAAAAATGATGCGATTTTCTGTGGTGAGAAAGTCGGGTCGTTACAATTGGTATCAGAGCATTAGGTTGAGTGAATACCTAGGCTCTGTAGTGGTGTCTTTCTTGAGAGAGCGTACTTGTAATTTTTATATATAACAATATATATATATGTATATATATATATATATATATATATTTCTACCTATCTGTTGGGTTACCTGTTCGGGTTTTCCAATATAAGTTATAAAGGTAAATGAGGTAGTGGTGTGTGTAACACGACTACCATTCGTTGGAGTTTGAATGTTTGAAATTGGAAGTGTATTTGTCGAGACTGTAGACCTAATACCGTCTCGAGTAATCTTTGTAGTTTGGTGTAAGGATTTCATTGATCTCTGAAGGAAACTTGTTAAGGTTCGGAGTTCATCTTTGAAGTGTAGATTTGATCACGCTCGTGTGAGCGGATTTTTGAGAAGTTGAATCTGTCGGTTGGGCAGAAGCAAGTGATTGTATCTTGGCAACCTCAGGAAGTGTGTCTGTTTCGATGTTGTAGCTGAGTTCAGCAGGATGTCTGTGTTTAGTTGGAGGTCCGAGTTTCTCTAAGAACTCTGGATAAAAAGTCTTTGGCATCTGTGTTAGCGGTGCAGCTCAGGAGTGTTCTGTGTTACAGCGGGAAGATCTTTTTGGCTTAGCATTTCCTGGTGGTGGAATTCAGAAGCAGCAGTGAGGATCTGTTTCTTCGATGGATTAGTTGGTCGAGGATAAACTGTTCTGATTTGGGAAGAGAGTGGCATTTTTGGAAATTTAGGTTGGGTTGATCGCAAAAGTGACTCACGATGGTTTGGGGATTATCTTAGATAATCTTTTGCTTGGATTTGTGGCATCTCTAGAGGATGTAGGAATTGTGGAGTTGTCGAAGATTTCCTGGACATATCTTCAGGAAAGTTAGAAATTTACCCGCATTAGAGATTGAGTTCTGAATCGACTTGATGTCAGGAGTGATAATGGTACTCGGCTAGGTAGAAGGTTGTCCCCTAGGTTGATTGTTGGGTGAAGAAGCTCTGTATTTCTTGGAATTTCTGTTGAACCTTATTTCCGAGATGTGCTGTTTAGTTTGTGCCTGTGTTCATTCAACGGCATTTTCATCTGCTCCAGATCATAGTTGTGCAGCGGAAGCAAGGTGGCTGTTGTTCTTTAGTAGAAGCAACTGGAAGTTGTAGTGTTTTGGATTAGAGAGTGAGTTTCTACTGAAAATTTTTCAGGATCTGAGGCAAGTTGGCGAGTGATTCTATTCTATTTTTTTCGGATGGGAGAAGTGGTTTTCTACTGTTGATAGTGAAGTTTGATTTTGATTTTGATTTTGGATTGACCTTGTGAGGATAAGTATGTTGAGTTGATCAGGAAGGTTCTGTAGGCAGTCCGGATCATCTAGAAAGTTTTGAGGTTAAGAAATGGAAGAATTTGGAATTCGAAGTTGGAGGCTTCGATGTTGTTGAGGTATTCTCTGGTAAAGGGAGCAATAAGATTTGGTGAGCTCCAAGGTATATTGGATTCTTCTGAGTTTTGTAAAGATCGGTGCTTTGGTCTGAAGAATTGAATTGCCAGTTTGGAGGACTGGAATTCAAAATATTTCACGTGTCTCTGAGGGAGTACGTGTTTTGGTCCATCACTGGTTTTGAGACCAGTGCTTCTGTGAAGGATTTTGTTGTTGATCAGACTTGTCTGTAGTCTGGTATCTTGTGCAAATCATAGATCTAGCTGAGTAGGAACTCAGTAGCTTAGCAGTATAGCTGGTTTGGGTTTAGTAGAGCAAGTATCCCTGTGTCTGTACTTGGGAAACTCGAGATAATTTTAGGAAGTTTGTCTGGATTTGTGTCCAGATAGCTAGAGTTGTTTGATTGAATTATTTGTTTGGATGAAATTGTTTGTTTGTTTGGTTATGTATGGCTGTTATGTATGTTTGAATTGGTTAAAATAAAATTTAACTTTGGATTATCTTTGTTTTAAATTTCGAGGAAGAAATTCTTTTAAGGGGGAAGGAATGTAATATTCCGGAATTTCCAGGAATTTAAAATGTTGATAATCTCTTAATTTAAATTATTTGAAATTGATAAAATTGTTATTTTTCAAAAATAAATAACCAAGTAATAATAATAAGATGTCTTATTTATGATTATAGATTGATGTTAAATAAGGATAATTATTTAAAGTGTGTTAGTTTATATATTTGATTTCAAATAGACTTGTTATTTTCAAATTTAATAAGCATGGTTTAAAATTATATATATATATATATATATATGTATGTATGTATTAAGTTATTTTTTTTAAAAAAATGGAATAATCAATTTTAGAATTAATAATGTTTTTAATTAAAAATATAAATGTTTGAGTTGATTATTAAATTGGATTTATAAAAATAAAATTTAAATTTGAATCTGGATTTAAATTTGAATCTTTAAAAAAAATTATATTATGTTTTGATATGAAATGCATGAATAAAGTTTTTATTTAAATAAGATTTTTGTTTTATATTGTTTTCTTTAAAGAATATTATTTATAAAAATTTAGAAGTATTTATTAATAGTAAATAAATACAATAGTTTTACATTAACATTTAAAAAATGAATTTAATATATATTCATATGATTTTGTTTGATTACACTTTCTTTCTTCTGAAAAAAGTTTTATTTATATAAATTAGAAATGCATTTTTAATTAATATATGTATTAATTAATTAGGAAATTCAATTTAAAAAGCTTTTAAAACATTTTAAAACAAATGAAAATAAATAATTACAAGTGTTATGATATAAACCCTTTAGTGTAACATGTGTTAATTTTATATGCATATAAGGTACATGTGTTAAGTAATTGGTAAGATAGGAGACAAGTGTCATATTTTCATTTTATTTTTCTTTAATTATAATACAAATCTAAACAAATCAATATAAACCTATATCTTTTCCTCCCTTCCGTTTTCTTTGATCCATCTTCACATTTGCCAAAAATAAAATCTAAACCAGAAATCATTTTTTTTAAATCCCTCAAACCAAATCAAAATTGCAAAACACTGTAAACATTTCTCAGTTCAAAATTTATACCATGCAAATATTTTGAAATCTGAGACTAAAATCCTGTACTTCCTTATACCAAAACCTGTAACCCTTTTCAAGTGAAAACGCTCCTCAAACTCAAGTTCAAATGCCTGAAAAAATACTCAAAACAAAATCTGCATCATGTTTTCAAAGTTGATGCAAGTTTTCAATCCTATGTCTGCCTCATTTTTCATATGCATGCAAATATGAATCTGGTTCAAGGGCCTTTCTGTTCCAAAAGAGGCTTCATCATCAAGTTCAAAGTATTTTGCAAGTACTCCAGTTTTAAAAAGCATCAAGTTCAAATTTATTTTGCCAGCTTTCAAAATGCAAAATCTAGAAAGCAAATTCAGTGAAAAAGGCTTCCTGTTCTTTTTCCAAACCTCTACACTTCTTTTAAATAGAGGTGAGTAAACATTTTACAAAAATTTAAGTAGCAATTATCTGTTGCATATAAGTTAGTGATGAGGTTTATTATATATATATACGTAAGTTTGTATCTGTGTAGACAAATCTGCAATATGTGTTGTATGGCTTTGAATCTGTGCATGTTATATTTCATGAATCTTCTCTGTTTCACCTCACGGGAAAATTTAAGAAAACGGTTAGAACTTCAAGCTATTTTATTTTAAAAAAAAATTGTTAAGTCTTAGATTTAAACAAAATAAGATAGTTTAGGTATAAATTAAGAACTAAAGATAGAGCAGAGTTTCTGGTATTTGAAGTTATCTGGAAACAAATAATGCTGTAACAAATTAACATCAATGTTTGAAATCAAGTGTTTAATTTGGTTAAAATAATTATATAAACTAAAGTATCACTGGAAATTATGAATTTTGGAAAGAAAATCACAATTTTTAAAATTGTATTAAGTAAGTATTTGGGGTTCAACTGGAAATTGGGATTTTGCAAAAATCTGTTGATTTATGCATCTAGGATGCTCGGGAATCTTGATGGATCTAGGGGTAGAATTGGAGAGTGCGGCAAAAATGGTGGAAGAGTTTGTAATCCACTATGAAGGTTGGAATTGCTCGAATTTGATTTTAAACCTAATTTTTGGTTCTTGCTGTAAATTAAAATACTGTATCTTCATCTTTTCTATCCCTTTGTAAGGAATTTTGAGTGAAGGATGCGTGGTGGGTCGGCGATCCATGGCCGGAGTTGTAGGGGTTAACATTGATCGAAGGCGAGGGTTCAGGGGAATTTCCTGATGATGCTTTGGGGTTCTGTTCAACCAGGGGTACTCGATTTTGAATCGAGGTTTGTGTTGATGTTTGGTTGATTGTAGGAGCTTATAGGGTGCTTGGGTGACTTGGCGGTGGGTTCGGCGTTGACCGAGGCGATTCCGGTGCCGGTGCACTTACACAGGTGGATGGTGTCAGTGGGTTGTGTTTCGTTTTGGGTTTGCTTGTTTTTCTCGAAGTGGGACTCGGGACATATGGTGGATGACTCGGGGGAAACTCGTGTGGTTTCTGGGCTTTTGCATGTGGGTTTAACTGTTATGTTTAACAGTTTTTTAAAGTTTTAATTAAAACCGTTTCTTAAATTTAAGAAAAAAAGATAGTATACTTGTTTCTTGGTTCAAGTATTAATGGGTTGGACCCAAAGTGCACAATTAACCAGATTTTTAAATTTAAAATGAAGAAGTTTTAAACTTTAAATAATTTAAGCTAAAATCCATTTCTTTGAATTGATTTGCTTTTACAAATGAATTTGTATGAATGGTATTAAATGTTTTAAGTTAAAAACCTTAATGTTATTTTCAAAACTTATTTTGAAATATAAAAGGGAATTTTAAGGAAATGATTTTTGAAATTAGTTAGTGAATAATGATCATTATTTATTAATTAACAATTAAGTTTTAAATAATTGATTAACTAAGGAATTGTTAAGTAGTAATTAAGGGTAAGTAATTGATGATTACTTTATATCTTAAACTAACTAATGATTAAGTTAAGTAAAGTTTTTCAAGGTTAATTAAAGATAATGTTTTTATCTTAAATAATAATTAAGTGTTAATGATTTGTAATTAATTAAGTTGAATAAGAATTTTAAGTTTAATTAATTAATTTAATTAATTATTTTAAAGGATTAATTAGGTAATTAATTAAGGATAATTATTAAATTAATTAACTAATAATTATGATGATTTGATTAATGACTATTGATTAACTAAATTTTAATTACTTATTAATTTAGTAATTAAGGGTTAATTAAAATAGTAATTAATTAATAGTTAATAAAGGTTTTTATTAAGTTTAATTAGGTTTTCTTGATTAATAATTAAAGGTTATTAATCTATAATGCAAGTTAATTAGGAATTTATTAACTATTATTAAAGGTTAATTAATTGTAATTAAGGATTAATTAATTATATTTATGGATTAATTGATTTATAATTAAGGTTGTTAATTAATAATTAAGTCTTATGAATTAATGATTAAGAGATGATTAATTAGTTAATTAAGGTTAATAATTAATTATGAAAGTAATTAGTGATTGATTACTTTGTATTAAAGGATTGATTAATAATTAACGTTTATTAATTAATAGTTGAAGATAATTAATCTGCTAATTGAAGATTAATATGGTTAAAGAGTATTTAAGGGATAAAATTACTCGATTATGATTTATGAGGTGAGTGTGATCAAATAAGTTAATTAATTTGTTAATTAACTAAAGATAGTCACTTGATAAATGGTTAAGTATGTTTACTTAATAAGTTTTGATAAGGCCGATTACTTAAGATAAGTAATTGATAAATTACAGGGGTAATTGAGATAAGTGAAATTACTTATTGGGAAGTAATTTTGAATGGATAATTACTTGTTAAAGTAATTAAGGGTTTATTACTTGGTGTAATAAACCAAAGAATTTATAAAAGTAATTAAAAGTAATTAAGAATAATTAATTACTATTTTTATTTATTAAAGTTGATTAATTGAAAACAATTAATTTAAGCATGATTAATTAATATAATTAATTAAGAAATAATGTGATTAATTATAGTAAATTAATTAATGGAAGTAATTAATTAAGGTTCATTAATTAATATTATTAATGAGAATAATTAATGATTAATTACTTGATTAAGAGTTAATTAATCAAGGTTAATTAATTAAGATAGTGATTAATTAATTGATTTAATTAATGTTTATGTAAGCAAGATTTATTGTGATGAAGGTAATTTATTTAATTAATTTTAAATTAATTAAGAGATGAAGTAATTAATTTAATTTACTTTAAATTAATTAGAGATAGAGATAGTTAATTTAATTCGTTTTAAATTAATTATGTTTTGATTAAGTAAATCTTTGCTTATGTATGTCTTGAATGGATGTAATCTCAGAAATGAGATAAGTAATGTTGTGTCGTACGAATGCTTGGTTGCATTGTGATGGTAATATAGATTATCTATTGTGATAATGATGTGGATTACCTGTTTTGTTGTGGATCATCTGTTTATTTGATAATGTGATTATCAATTGTGACATGTGAATCATCTATCTGTGTGTATATAGATAGTTGAATTGAATTGTTTAACTTTAAACAACTTGGACCTAAAAGATACGTTTTGGATTTCGATGAGACCGCGATCGGGTTTTCATATTTGGATATCCGAAAACCACATCGATCCAAATTAACGATAGGTCGTGAATCTCTTGTGAAGAGTGAAGACTCAAGGTGTAAGGACTATTCGTCAGTATAACTCTAGGGGTGATTCCGTGATGAGTTTGATGAAAATAGTACTTACAGGTTCGAGATGGTGATTTAGAGTGCAAGGGCTATGGTCGTTGACTCTGAGGGTGATTCCAATAATGAGTGCAACGAGATAGTGCCTTCGGTTTCGTTCGAACCCGAAACGAACTTGTAAGGATTGAATGCTTTCAGAACATCGTCAGGTGGATGATGAGCATTCTAAGTGATGTGTTCACTAAAGGTAATCGTAACCTCAAGCCTCATCAACCGGGAATGGCTGAAACATGGGAGGTGTAGCAAGGCTTCGTGGGTAGCCCCCACTTGAGAGTGAGATTTACCCCTGTCTAGAGGCTCCTTTATTTCGGCTGTGTGGGCGGTTGAATGGCTACATCCGCCGGGGTTGTCTCATTCGGAACTGTTCAGTAAGGAATGATTCCGGCTTTGTGTTGCAGGAGAGCGGGCGTACTCCTCGGTACGGTGATCTAGGCCACGTACTGTGACGGGCGGTACCCCAGTAGCCCTGCCATTGTATGGAATCCAAAATCCAATAAGTTCCCTTGGATTTGATTGTATTACCCATTTTTGTGGCTAGTAGCTGGAATTTAATAATGTAACAATTTCGGCTATTTCATATTTATTTGAAAACCCTAGACCTATTATAATATCAATGAATTTCCTATCAAATGTTTTGGCTAGCGTAAGATAAAAACTTTTCCATGTTTATGTGTGGGAAGTCTTACGCGATACCTTTTCTTTCAAAAGGTTTTTAAAGTTAAGCAACTTTAACCGTTTACTCACACCAGACCCATGTCTGACCCGGAGCTTATTCTGTTTTTCTTAAAACTCTTGGGTACTCAAATTTTTACGAGTAGCCAAGGGAATTCAGGTTGGTTTGACGAATTCTGGAGGAGCAGTGGAGCGGGAGGCTTCTGCGTATAGCTATATAGTATTCCGCTGTGTGTTCTCTGAGTTGTTGTCTTTGTGTTGTATTGAGTTGTATAACTAGACAGGTGTTTATAACTGTCTAGCATGTGTTGTTTTAGCTGTGCATCTCTGATGTATATGATACAATATAATGTATTATGTGATTAATATAATTTATTCGTTCTGCTATTTAAATTCTGATGTTGTTCCTTTCTTCTTCTCTGTCTTTTCTCTTTTCTATCCCTTTCTTTCTTAAAAATGATGCGATTTTATGTGGTGAGAAATTCGGGTCGTCTGAGAAGCAAAGATTTTGTGTTTGGACTATAGAGTCGAATGTGGACGATGTTGGAACTTTGGACCATTGCCAAATTCAATAAGTCCAAAATGATATGGTTTTGATGAAGAGAATTAGTGTAAATATTGTAGTAAGAGGTCTCCAATCTCGGATTAGCAACCTGATGGATTGGGAATTGTTCTTAGAAGAGAATTCATTGTTCAACGTGGACTCAAAGGCTTATTTAGGAGGTGAAATTTAATTTACTGGTATTGATTTGATTTCAAGTTTATCATATGAATGTTGATTTACATCCAAATCACTTATTTGTATTCAGATCTGTTTATTATTTAGATTATGTGGGATTTATTTAGGTACATGTGTTTGTTACAATTTGATTAGTTATGTGCTTGTTGTAGTATTTCATTTATTGATTTATTATTGAATTATTTTATTTAAAAATTTAATTTTGATTTATATTAATATATATAAATAGATCTAGATTAACGTATACAGATTTGCAAATTGTCTATATGTATAATTGTATATATGTTTATATCTTATATATTAATCTAAAATTTTCTTATGATGTTTATACCTATTGTGAATCATAAAATGTAAAATTATTTTATTAAACATGTATATACATATTTTATTATTATTTAATGATTCTATGAATTGTTTATTATGTATAAAATAACTAATGGTTTAAAATTTCAATCTTATATTTTATGCACCATATAAGATGCTTATTGTAAAATTTTAAGATTTTTTTATCTTAATTTATTATTTTGAAAAATTAATTTAATTTTATGCTACAATCAATTATTTAACTATAAATATAAATTCAGTTGAAAAAATTCTATAAATTTTTCATCAGCATTAAATGTTTCATTGGTGCTTCAAAAAAAATTCAAATTTTTAAACTTAATTTAATATTTTTTATAATTAATTTATTTTCGAATTGTAGTTAATTATTTACTTAAAAATAAAATTTCAGTTGAGAAAATTCTAAAAAAAAATTCCTAAGCTCTTAATATATCTCATCTACCTTCAAAAAAAGTTTCTAAAGTTTTTAAATTGATATTATATTTTTAAGAATTAATTTAATTAAGGTTTATTATCAACTATTTAATAATAAATATTTTTCAGTTAAAAAATTCCATAAATTAATTTTTAGCCCAAAATATGTCTATAAATTTTCTAAAATTATAAAACTGGTATATTATCATGTGATTATTTTACATTAATCTATTATGGTAGAAATTGTTTTATATATATATGTATATATATATTCATATACATATATTAATATCATGTTTTGACATATTACACAAGCACATACTTGAACAAATTACAGCACACGCAAAATAAGATAATGTGTCTATTGTAATGTAAATCACAACATCTATATATGGGCACATTATACCCTTCACGGATTATGATGTTACACATGCACACTCATATATGTGTATGTATGTGTATATATATGGTTTATATATACACATACTTATATAAATAAATAAAACAAAAATAAATTAATATCAAACTAATTTGCATAGTTAGAATACATATGGACATACCAATAAATCTTGCCGTGAATAAATTCTTAATTAATGACATTTAACGTATGAATCAATTCAAAGTAAAGAGAGAAAATGAAAGTATTTCTCTCCATTTAATGTAAATAATACTCTTAATTAATTCTTAATTTAGGGAAAGAAATGAAGGGTTCCATTCCCTATACATTAACTAAATGTTAGGTATATTTGATACACTGTACATTTGAAATTAAAAACTTCCTTTTAACTAATTTAAATAAAATAAATGATTTTATTTAAAACAAATTTAGAATTTTTTTTAATAAATTAGGCTTCATAGGCCTAACTAAGATCCAATAGGGTAAAAAAATTGAAAATCACCCATTTCTTTCATTACGGGATGGCCCGGTTCCTTCATAAGACCGGTGAAGAAGGGAAAATATACTAAGGGTTCACCTATGATTTGATCTATTAAATGACTTTGTACCTTTAGGGATGTCAAGGGGTTTGCTTTTGAGTGAAAGGTATTAAATGGTTGTTGAATCTACCTCCTCCCTATTTAAGAAGTTTTAAATAACCTACAAAGGTACTTAATAGGGAAATGGATCTGCTTTAATTCTTACAAGAGTTATTAAGTAACTAGAATGGTATTTTCCTTGACTTACATTAGGTTAGTCTAAACAGGATTTCGGGTGTGGGAGGTCAGCGGGATATGTCAGTATTGTTGTTGAACTGATATTCAATAGTTGTACAAGCATATAGGCTATGACTACCAGTAGACCCGAGCGGTTGTTAGCAAAGACTTGGGTTATACCCTGACGCAATTTGCTTTCTACTAGTATAGAATTCATATGGGATATGCAAAGAACACATATTTTAATTATTTGTTTGTTTTTCGAAGCTAGGCTAGTTAGCCTTTAAATAAGTCTTTGTGATGCGTTAGCAATACGGCAATTAAATTATAAACTCATATCTAGAGGGCATCGATCTCTATTGTTAGAACGTATTAACTAGTGATTACGTTACGGAGGGCCTGCTTTGGGGATGAGGTATTAAATGACCAATAGGTCTGCCTCCTCTCTATTGTATTAAGTAGTTGTAGTTATCTTTTAGGTGGTACAACATTAAGAATTTTACGTGCATAGACATTTTAATATAAGTATACCACGGAGAAGATTAGACATATTGTACACGTAGATGGAATTACATGAATTTGCCATGAATAATGGACATTACACTTAAATAGAAATTAATCGACATAAATTAGTATTATGGATAAAGTATGTAATTTTCCAGTCAATAGGACGATGTTTTGACACCTACTCATTACAACCTACATGATAGATTTAGAGGGATACGCAATTGATGCAAGACTGAAACTGGAGATGGCGAGGTCTTCTCATTCATGCTCGGTGCCGTGAGGGCAATCAAATACTAAAGGAATAATATTGATTCCAAGGTAGTAGTCTTAGTTAACATATATGTTCTATTATATTTTATTATTATGTTGTGAGTTCGTTCTATAATATCCTTATGTTTACTACATGTTTTCAAAACCAATGATCCATACGCTAATGGACTTGGATTTCAATTAAGTTGAAATTCAGGCCCATTAAGGTACGGGATGCTGCATCTTATGCCATCCATATTCAACTCTATGATCCAAACACAAAGTCTTTGATTCAATAATAATAATTATTATTAACCAAAATGCCCTAGTCAGATACTTTGACTTTGTGCTAACTTTAGTTGACCATGATGTTAAACTCAAATAACCGAGGAATCGAGTCCTCTCTTAAATAGTGTTTCACTTCAATTCTTCCACTCGATCCAACTATAGCCTTTCGATAGACGCTATGAATTTAACTATAATTAAAGTGGGGTGTCCACAATGAAGATCAACAGTATTCTCAAGTCAAGAGAACCGTGTAATTTCATCACATCGATATTTTCCATTTGACCTTATTTATATTACCCGGCAGAAAACATCGAGTGAGTCATTCCATAGTTATCCAATAACTATATATAATCCCTTGGTTCCCCCAAAGGACACGAGTAATACACTGCTTCAACATTTGAAAAATGTTATGCACTCTAGTCCCAACGGATATATTAATATCCATTTTCGGTACATCTTCATTTGGAATATTTAAAACGGTATATTTATATTCATTGTGATAAATTACTAACAGTTACAACAATTTGTACTATTATCATGAAGCATACCATTATGGATATTTTATTAAATAGACTTTTAATTTACTAATTAATTAGTTATAACATTTTATAATAAGTAAACAGTAGAAAGGAAATACATTTTATGTTGAGCAAGATTGGTTATTGAGTTAGATTAATGCAATAAATTAATTAATTGTCCCTAGAGAATACCTCAACTCTATCAATCTCAAACTTTCACTTGAGGTTAATAATGAAATCTTATTCCAATTTTCTTCAATCGGTTTTCTCAAAACCAATCGGGTCAGTCTCATAGTGAACGGGTATGCTATTATGATTCATGTTATACTTTTTTGACTACTAAATAGGCTACACAATTTATTACAAATTTTAGTTGCATGGGCCCTGATCAACTGAACAAAGTGTCACATGGCAGCCCTACTAAAGTCTAACTAAAAGGTCACCCAGAACCATGCAGTGAAGTATTAAGTATAAAAGGACAAGGAAACTATGCACCCGATATGCCTTAATCTACCATGTTTGCACATGTACAATATAAAGGCAAAAAGCACGTTCCCATGAAAAACAACTCCATATAACTTACAATAATGAATAACCGCCCTTAACCATGCATGAGACACATATATATTACATATATAAATTGTGAAACAGCTTAAGATGAGGGAGTAAAACTGCTCTAGTCCACTAAGCCACATCAATTCATTGCATTTACATTTCATGAGCCATTTACTCAATCAAATACCAAGTGCAGAAGCAGGCCATCCTAGTATGATAATCTATGCAGCATTAATACCACATTAAAAATGCCAAGGCAAGCCAACCAGATAAAAAGCGTTGCAAGGAAATCAGATCACAATATAAAAAGTCCAGTAAGAACTACGCCGCCGCAGCAACCTTTAACTCTAACATGGTCTCACTTAATACTTATCCCAATAAAACTAGGACTGCAGTACAAGATTAAAATAACAACAAGGTCTACACCATAATCTTACAACGCTATAATAAAGCCATAAGGATGCCCTTACGATCCTGATATGATGCCGAAATGATAAAGCAGGGCAGCCATCTAGATTTCACAAAACTACACCACATATCTTAAATGATGCAAACTACAAGCATAAAAATTAAAGGGATAGGGCGGTAAAGTAAAACTATATAAGCACACTTGAAGATGTACTGTATTGCTCCACCCAAAACAACAACAAAACACAATGTTGAGGGTGATCAAAGCGAAAAGCTACCTAACTCAGTATATAAGAGCATGTCGTTACGATTAAGCCAAATTGCACCAACTTATGAACCTCATTGAACATACCATATCCTTCCGACAACTCTAAGCTAGAATAAGGAAAACTATGCTAAATATTCATCAACACTTGACCAAGTAAGGATGACGGTGGATTGCACTCACTACATACTTCTACCTATCAACTAATCCCACACAAAGTTAAACCATTCAAAGCCTTTAGAAAAATGTTATTCACTCAAGATCATGATAAAGTACGCTCTTCCCAAACCATATGCTATCCAGATACATGACCTACAAAAGTATTATGCACAACCTTTCGTCGAAATCTACTCCTGATCCATTCCAAACAAGCCATAGCAGAACACTATGCATACCAAAAGGACCAATAAACCCTAACACTATTCATAATGCTTATACATTGCCAACACCTTCAGATGTGGACCTATGCTGCACTTACTGAGGACTCCCTAAGTAGTACCACGTAGAATCAAAAAGTATTCCAAGGGTTGAATACAAGGTCATTTAAACAGTGATCCAACACACCTACACACTATAGGTAAACAATAATGATATAAGCATGCCTTGCCAATAACTAGTGCAACCCAAAACTATAAGAAGTTTAGCGTAGAATCACATGAAGCAATCATCTTAGAATGGTGATCCAACCCCTCGTACTAAGCAGTGTAGCTCGACTCCAACTATCTCCATTTTCAGAACGATGCCATTCAAACATTGCACAACCAATAAGGTCAGCAAAATCTTATCGTCCCTCAGATCAGAAACATTCAACTCATTTAGATCTAAGTTTCCCCATAATTCCGGGTGTTCCCACTTTCAATTCAAGTTTCCCACCGATATCCTAAATCAGTAGCTCGAATTATAGTTTTCCACCAAAGACATATTAGCAATCCATGCACATCTAACAAACAAGATGGCTGAATAACACAGTATGATCAAAAGATGGAGGTGAAAACAGTGAAAGAGGAATTATGGCGATCCACGTGCATTTCAACACTATAAAAAAAAACCCTTTAGCAAGGAAGGGAGTTTTCTTTGTTTTGGGCTTTTTCCTTGAGGGGACATTTTCTAAATTTAACAAATTTGTATTCTCTGCCATTGTAATATGAAATATATGAAAAAGGATTTGATTATGGATGCGTGATTCCTTGAAATCCAAACCATGTGAATTTTCTATGTCTTTTACTACTTTACGTATTTTTCACCTACCCTATTGTTAGCACCAAAATTGGTCACTAACATCCTTAGAAAGATTGTGTAGAGAGATTAATGAAGAAAGTAAATTAAAATAGAGAACCATATGTAAATTTTAGTGCAGAGAACAAGAACACCAAATTTATAATAGTTCGGCGTAACTGCCTACGTCCACTTTGAAGTTGATTTCTATTGATTTCCTTGATAGTTGGTTACCTATACAATCCGTTCTAATTACTTGAATACAATTGCAAAACAAAAGATTAAATCTTGAATGAGTGTTGAATGCGGCAGAGTTTTCACAGTGTTCCCAAAAAACTGATCCTCTTTCACTGTGCCCTCGCATCTCTATTTATAGACGAAGATGGGTTGGACTTCCCTGGTGGGCCTGGTGGCTGAATATCTCGGCCCAAATGAAGTAACTTCCGTGTGCCGACCCATAGATGCCGAAAATCGAAGGCCGAACAAGGTATGTATGCCGAACAGTCTCCTCATGCCGAGCGCAGCGAGGCCGAACACTCTGAATGTCGTGGGAAGCATCTGCATCGAACGATACAGGAAGCCGAACCAGTGACTTGGCTGAACGATGTCTTGGCCGAACGATGTTTGTATGCCGAGCAAAACTTAGGCCGGACGATACTTTGGCCGAATGCTACCCTAGTCGAACTATGTCTTGGCCGAACGATTCTTAGGCCGACCAACAGTTAGGCTGAACGATAGTTTGGCCGATCAATGTTTGGGCCAAACGGTAGTTGATGCTGGTCAATTCTGCCATGCCGAGTGTTCTCACATGTTGAACGTCTCTCAATGTTGAGTGCTCTGCCATGTCGAACGTTCCGCAGACGCCGAACGAACTTGGATGACGAGCGCACCCTGGATGACGGGCGCTTCTTGGATGTCGGTCACTGAACGATCCAGTTGACCCGAATGGTGGGGATGCCAAGTACTAAGTTGCCTGGTCAAATCCCCAGGAAACACTTGCCCCCCAAAGTGTATCGCGTGACCGAACGTGATACGCTTTGAACTACTTGTCCTTTGCGCTTCGCATCGAACCTTGGACGATAACTCTTGGAGGTTGTTTTCTTGTGAGTACCGGGTGGGATGGTGTGTGCCGACCGAAACGCGAATGCCGAGCGATACAACCGAGGCCGAACATCCCATGTATGCCGAGCGAAATGAAAGTCGATGCCGAACGACGCTGCTTTGACCGGTTCTACCGGTTATTGCCGCTTCGACTTCTTCTCCTTCCCTATAAAGGTCAGCACGTTCCTTCTTCTTCTCTTTCCACTTTTTCACCTTTGCTACCTTGTACTTGCTAGCCTCGCCAGTTCACAGACTCCAAAGATTCAACAATCCTTTCCAAGTCTCGATCTACTAACTAGGTATCGATTCTTCTATCTAAATCTTTTCCATAACTAAAAAGTTTTTATGCTCAAGTTCATGGAGGAACCGTAGCCTATAGGTGTATGATTTTTAGAGTTAAATGATGAGGAGGAAAGGTGGAGTAACTAGAGACGTGCATACAAGGGAGCTATTGGGAGTTGTATTGTGATTCGGCACGGTTCCCTTGTGCCGAGCGAGATTGGAAGAAAAAAGAATAGAGGGGAAGTAGGAGATGGTTAGGATAGAGAACGACATGGACTGGCATGACTCTCCGAACGACCTATCCTTGTTGTTCAACGTGGTTGGAGGAAGAGAGGAAAAAATGAAACCGTAGTTAAGGACGGAGTGCCGAGTGTTGGGGCTCGGCATAACTTTTTGGTTCGGCATGACTCGTCACATGCCGAGGGATGCAGGATTAGGGCGGAAGTATGAATTAGGTAGGATGTCGAACGTTACTTTGGCCGAGCAGAACTTAGACCTGTCGTTACTTAGGCCGAACGATAGCTTTGCCGAACGTTAGCTTGTCCGGTCGACAGTTAGGCCGAGCCACATTTAGACCGATCAATCATGACTGCCGACCCATATCTCAGCCGAACAACACACAAGCCGAACAATTATAAATGTCGAACCACGTTTTACAGGTCGAACACTTATGGATGCCGAACCACTTTTTAGCCGAAGAGAACTTAGGCCGAACGACCATTTGCCTTGCCTAATTATATAACAAAACAAGGGCAGAGACTCCAGCATACTAGCACATTGAACTGAACCGGACTGATAATTTGAATCGACAAGAACAAACAAAAGCTTTTAACTCGTAGTTCCATTATCCGAGTCCGAATTTGAAAGCATCGCAAGGATGGTTTTCGGAGACAGTCAGCGATGACG
This sequence comes from Allium cepa, assembly GCA_030765085.1. Taxonomy (NCBI): domain Eukaryota; kingdom Viridiplantae; phylum Streptophyta; class Magnoliopsida; order Asparagales; family Amaryllidaceae; genus Allium; species Allium cepa. The sequence goes on along the minus strand of CM060929.1, from coordinate 380,268,443 downwards.
GTCTTCGAAGGCGACAATCCCAAGCTCGACTTTGTATCATTAATTCTGTGACTCATAATCTCTGAGCACTTACACACGAATGATCGCACTAGTTCACACACCACATGGGGGGCATTCTTGGGTTGTTAATTCTGACATCGATTGTTTTTCGAGTATAGTTCAATTAGGTACTCTGCAGGATTCAATATTTATTGGAAATGTCTAAGAGATCTAGCTCCGTCACGATTTCAGATAGACCGGGACCGTCCACCCAACAAGAAGTCGCGGATGTTTCAAATTCGTCAACCTCCCTGCACATAACTTAGCCCCGATGCTTTGGAGGCAGCAATTCTCTTAGATAATCCTGTTGATTCACAGGCTTTGAAGGTCAATGAAGTTGCGTTCCGGCAAATATGCTCCAACCATGGGTTCCCTTTTGACGACGTGTTGGTTCCCTCGGGGCACGATAGTCCACACTTGCCCCGGTTGGGTACACAGCGTGTACTAAATTCATGTGCTGGGTTGGCAGCGTGCCACCGTTCAGTTTATTTCTTCGGGATGTGCTGCAATACATTGACATTGCCCCGTCGCAATTGCACCCGAACGGCCACGCTTTCATCTATGGCACCTATATCCTCTTCATGACCATCCTTTCTAGGCCTCCAACTTTGGGCTACATCAGACACATTTATATGATCAAGAAGCGGAGAGATAGCCCCTCTTTTGTGTTCCTCAAACCGCACCACAAATGCCAGATTTTAACCGGGGCGTGGAACAAGTTTTCCCTGTACAAACAGGAATGGTTCTATATGCGTTGCCCTCCTTGTTTCACGAGGAGATGGGTTGAAGGAAGTAAGTCTCCTTCTTGAAACGATACTCACTTTTGGTCGAAGCTATGTCGTTTCTAACTCTTGTTTCATCTTCTCAGGTATCAATCCACGTCCTGACGGCCGTGGATATTCTGAGGCCGTTGAAGCTATTAGAGCTCTTCCCTCGAAGAACGAGACATCCGAACCCTTATTTCAAATGAGTTACTATCGAGGTTCAAACTGTTAGCAGAAGGTCGTCGGGTAAGCCTTCCCGAGGGCGTCTCCATACCCAAGCCCGCATCCGGTAAAGGGAAAAAATTAGCTGAGTCGTCATCGCGTCACACCCCTGATGCACAGGAAGAAGGGGAAATTCAAGGGAATGAAACACCCGAAGCACAAGGTGAGAACTTGGGTCCCACTCAGGATTCGATAGTCGAAGTACACGATATCGAAACGTCATCTTTCCCTTCAAAGAGGAAAAAGGGATTGACGTACAAGATTAGAAAGGAGAAGGTTGGCGGAACTTCAAAAGTTACGCTCATTCCAACAGAGAAAGAGGCTTCTTCACAGCACGTAGAAAGTTCTTTAAAGGGCCTATCGGACCTCTCCATTCCGGATGACCTGGTCAATTACGACTTTGACAATCCGGAGGCATTCAAGCTTCATTTGCCCATCATAGGCGATGCGGGCGCTCTAACCCAAAGCCAAGGAGAAAAAACTCCCATTAGCAAAGCGACTGGACCGTGGGGGGGAAACACTAGGACACACACGAACACTTGCACTTCAATTTGTACTTAAATTTTCATCGTCACACTACTCTTTGCTGATTCGTTGTTATTTAAATTCTGTACAGGTGACATGGGGTGCTCGCATGGATTCGATCGCCTTCGTGGTTCGTCTATTTTTTATCAATCTGGACGGGACTCGGGTTCCGGAAGACGTCGAGATAGGGATGGTGACGGCGATAAAGACTATCATTCCCGGGACTCGTCATCTCGGAAGAAAACTTACTATTAGCCAAAATACCACCAGGATACTACCTCTCACCCGGAGCAAAGCAAAGACAAGCGCAGCCATAAGGGGTCGCAATCTGATGCTCCCGGGGACCAACACTCTGATTCCTCTTCTACTCGACAGTCCCGAGATTCTCACAGGAGAGCCGAACTTTCAAAGCCGCCTCCTCCCGCTCCTGCAACAGACCCAACAGTATCGGAGAGGCTGGCCGAGCTTAAAGATAAATTTTCAAAAATCTGCTTCGACGGCCTAAAATTCCTCCCGGCGATTCATCCTATCTCCGGTCATGTCAAGCAGAGCGCCATCGCCTGTACCAACGACGTATATGTTCAACATGATGCGTTTGTTCATTTGGCTGAAAAACTTTCTGAAGTCTCCATGGAGCGCCAACATGAAATCGATCGCCTGAAGCTTGAAGCTATCTACGACAAAGACATCATTAAGGCTCAGGACGAAGAAATCGCAACTTACAAGTCTGCACTTGAAGTCGCCCATCAGAGTGCCAAGGATACCGCTAAGGCCGTCACTTATTTGGAATCAACTCACAAGAAAGAACCTGACGAGGCGGTTCAAAGTTGTGGGGCTTTGGCTTTATAGAAGGACTCAGTTCAAAAGGAGAGGGACGCATTCAGCCTCCGAGTCAGGGAACTTGAGGAGCAGCTCCGTAGGGAGAAGGAAGAGAAAACGGCAGCCCAAGAGGAGTCACAATGATACTGTGATGAGATCGTTGCCACTCGACTCTTGAAAGAAAAACTTGAGGGCGAGCTTTCCAGAGCTGAGGCGTTAAAGAGTGAGGCCCGTGAAGAGGGCAAGAAGATAGTGTCCATTGATATCGACTTGCGTCTTGAGGCGGCTAGAGAAGAAGGCAGGGAGGAGGTCAAAGGTATGTTTGACCCACTAATTGTTGAGTTCAACGCCCGCGTTCTCATGCATCGAGACTTGACTTTCTTGGGCGAGGATTATCTTGAATCTCTGGCCGAGGCATGGGAGACTTTAATCGAAATCAGAAAGGCCAAGTACGGTACCGAAGAGATTGATGAGGAGGCCTTGATAGAAGAATTCCTCAAGGGGAACGAGCCTTCCGACTTGTCAGCAGCTAAATCTATTTATTGCAAAGGCTCCCCCTCAAAGAAAGAGAAAGAAGTGATTACCGGCCCATCCGGGTTGTGCCTCCAGCTCATGCGCCTAATCGATTGGTCGATCGGCCGATACTCGATCCCTTTGAGCAGCATATTGGTTACAATCCAGAGGACCCCGGCCTTGGCGTCCATATTCTGTCTCCCATTCCGGAGGGTGAAACCCCCTTGATGGCTGAGAGCCTGCCGGAGCCTGGTAGAAAACTCTTCACTTTAAGATTTTAAAAGCCGTCATTCTTTATGAAGGACTATTGTATTCTAATGCTTGTTTTTCATGATTTTGCGCAGGCCATTCTAATCCCAGGCCCACTCCGAGGAGCGATGTCGCCAAGGAGGTGGAGGAAAAGATAGGTGAGGCCACTCAGACAGGAGAGGCTCCTGGGCCAGATGCTCAGGTGATTGGAGCGCTGGATGAATACAAATCTAAGACTTCTACTCCCATCGAGGGGAGTTATGAAGTAGAGATTACAGGAGCCTCCGAACACACATCTGAGCTAAGTATGAAGGAGCGGCTCGAGAAGGAGAAGAAAGAGACGGCCGAGATCAAGGTCGAGCCTCGAGTCGTGGACCTAGACGATCCCTTGCACAAGCCATTGAAGGTCATTCTCCCTGGCAGGTCCAAGCCCGTGGATATTCCCCGTGCTTCTGCAGCTGCTACCCTCCATCAAAGAAGAGTACCAAGGGTAAACGCACAGGGGAGGAGCCGTCCGAGAAGACCACGGAAGTGAGGAATTCGAAGAAGCACAAGAAGTGACCATTACTCTTGTTCAACGAGAGTTAGTTTAAGTTATGTAATAATTTTCATCTACTTCCGTAGTTCTTGTAAATAGATTGTCTACTCCTAACTTTGTAGTAAAAACTTTGTCTGAATAAAGCTTAGTTCCCTGTTTTTTCTGTCTTTCAAAAGGCTCTTGTCGTTCAATTTTTGTATGATTGTGATTTAAATCCGAGCTGTTGTGAATAACATGGACTTCTCGGTTCACCTTCATATAGCTCGGGGATTCTTCGAGAGTTGTTCATTCATCCTTCTGCGCTTCAAGCACTTAGAATATTTTTTAGTCCGCACAACGGGAACTTAGAATACTCCAGTTCACGCTCTGGGGACTTGGAGATTTGAGTCGATTATACTCGAGTCCGCACTCCGGGGACTTAGGGTACTCCAGTCCGCACTCCGGAGACTTGGAGATTTTGAATCGTTTATATCGAGTCCGCGCTACGGGGATTTATAGTACTCCGGTCCGCACTCCGGGGACATGGAGATTTTGAGTCGTTTATACTCGAGTCTGCGCTACGGGGACTTAGTGTACTCCAATCCGCATTCCAGGGGCTTGGAGTTTTTGAATCGTTTATACTCGAGTCCACGCTCCGAGGACTTAGAGCACTCCAGTCCGCACTCCGGGGACTTGGAGATTTTGAGTCTTTTATACTCGAGTTCGCGCTCCGGGGACTTAGAGTACTCCAGTTCGCACTCCGGAGACTTGGAGATTTTAAAATCGTTTATACTCGAGTCCGCACTCCAGGGACTTAGAGTACTCCTGTCCGTACTCTGGAGACTTGGAGATTTTGAATCTTTTATACTCGAGTCCGTGCTCCGAGGACTTAGAGTACTCCAGTCCGCACTCCAGGGACTTGGAGATTTGAGTCAATTATACTCGAGTCCGCACTTCGGGGACTTAGGGTACTCCAGTCCGCACTCCGGAGACTTGGAGATTTTGAATCGTTTATACTCGAGTCCACGCTCCGGGGACTTAGAGTACTCCAGTCCACACTCCGGGGACTTGGAGATTTTGAGTCGTTTATACTCGAGTCCGCACTCTGGGGACTTAAGGTACTCCAGTCCGCACTCCGGGGACTGGGAGATTTTGAATCGTTTATACTCGAGTCCGTGCTTCGGGGACTTAGAGTACTCTAGTCCGCACTCCGGAGACTTGGAGATTTTCAAATCGTTTATACTCGAGTCCGCGCTCCGGGGACTTAGAGTACTCTAGTCGGCACTCCGGGGACTTGGAAATTTTGAATCGTTTATACTCAAGTCCGTGCTCCGGGGACTTAGGGTACTCCAGTCCGCACTCCGGGGACTTGAAGATTTTGAAATCGTTTATACTCGAGTCCGCGCTCCGGGGACTTAGAGTACTCCAGTCCGCCCTCCGGGGACTTGGAGATTTTGAGTCGTTTATACTCGAGTCCGCGCTCCGGGGACTTAGAGTACTCCAGTCCGCACTCCAGGGACTTAGAGATTTTAAAATCGTTTATACTCGAGTCCGCGCTCCGGGGACTTAGAGTACTCCAGTCTGCACTCCGGGGATTTGGAGATTTTGAAATCATTTGCACGTGTTCTTATATCAGCCAGAATAATATGGTTTCGTTTGCCTGTAACAGGATCATCATACGTAGAGACATTAGTAATTTATGGAAAAGATGGCTTCAAGCCTTTATTAATGAAAGCAAGCTGAATTGTCTTACTACATGCCAAGAACTAGAAATAAAGGCGTACTGGAAATAAATGAAACTAATACATGAAAGAAATAGACTAAGTATAATAATGCCACAAGTGCTCGCTGTTCCATGCTCGGGGGAGTGTCACACCATCAATGGTCGCTAGCTTGAAAGTTCTTTCTCCAAGCTTCCGTTCGATGACGTATGGACCTTCCCATGCGGGATTCATATGAGACGGGATCGAAAAAACTCGTTTCAAAACGAGGCCTCCCACACTAAAAATTCTTGGTCGGACCTTTTCGTTATAATATTTTGCGACTCTATGTCTGTATGCGGCCACTCTCAAATTAGCCTCTTCGCGTTTTTCGTCAATGAAGTCTAATGATTCCAATAAAAGATTCTGATTCGACTCGGGGTCGTAATAAGTTACCCGATATGATGGAACTTCCAGTTCCACGGGTATGACAGCTTCCGTGCCATATGCCAATGCGAATGGAGTGTTGCCAGTCGCGGTCTTGTGGGTGGTCCTGTAGGCCCAAACCACTGTTGCAAGTTCATCCACCCACTTGCCTTTAGCCTTTTCCAGGCCTTTTTTCAATATGGACTTGATTATCTTGTTTACGGCTTCCACTTGTCCGTTGACTTTCGGGTGAGAAACCGCGGCAAACTTCTTCTCAATGCCACGTTTCTGGCAAAATTCTTTGAACTCATTGCTCTCAAATTGAGTTTCATTGTCTGTAATGATGGTCCGTGGAAGGCCAAAACGGCATATGATATTTCGCACGACGAAATTAATAACCTTCTTGGTGGTTATTGTGGCCAGAGGCTCTGCTTCTTCCCATTTGGTAAAGTAGTCGACCGCAACTATTGCATATTTCGCTCCACCTTTGGATATGGGTAAAGAGCCGACTAGGTCAATCCCCCACATTGCAAATAGCCAGGGACTAACCATCTGCGTGAGTTCCGTCGGTGGAGCTCTTGGGATTTTTGCATATATCTGGCATTTGTCACATCTTCTCATGCAGTCTGCGGCATCCCGACTCACAGTTGGCCAGTAGTATCCATAACGGAGGACTTTCTTTGCTAATGTCAACCCTCCAGTATGGTCGCCACACTCTCCTTCATGAACTTCCTCCAGGACTCGTTTTATCTTCCCATGGGCGATGCATCGGAGCAGTGGGGTCGAGAATCCCCTTCGATGCATTATTCCATCCTGTATTGCATAACGAGAAGCCTTACAAAGGACTTGTCGTCTTTCGCTCCTTTCTTTGGTAAGATCTCGAATAGCAAGTGCTGCTTGATTGGGGTCATCCACGATTCCTTCTCGATTTCTGTTTCAAACACGAAATCTACCTCCATCATATCTATACTTGGAGCATGGAGGGTCTCAACAGGAAATAATCCCATTTGTTGTGCGTCGCCTGTGCTTGCGAATTTTGCTAATGAATCGGCTGCTCTGTTTCGCTCACTCGGGACATGTGAAATATCATAACACTCGAGATTCGCTAGCAGCTCTTGAACTCGAACCAAATATGGGGCAAGTCTCTACCCCTTGCTTGCTAGTATCCTCGCACTTGGTACACCACCAGGTGCGAGTCGTTAAAGATTTCAACTGATTTTACTCCCAATTCTTTGATAAGTTTCAAGCCGGCGAACAACGCTTCATATTCGCTTCGTTATTGGTTGCTGTGAATTCGAGCTTCAAAGCGTAGCAGACTGATCGGTTCTCAGGAGTTACGAGAACTATGCCAACCCCGAACAACGGTCGTTAGATGCCCCATCGGTGTACATCTTCCATCGAACGAGAGGTATGACATTGTGGTCGTTTGATTCGTCTGTCATAGTAAATTCAGCAATGAAGTCAGCTAGTGCTTGTCCTTGTATGGCCCTTCACGGAAGGTAGGCAATGTCGAACTGACTTAACTCAATATTCCATTTAAGCATTCTCCCGGAAGTTTCTGGTCGTTAGAGTATCTGCCGCAAAAGTTGATCGGTGTAGACACTGATCGAGTGTGCCTGAAAATACGGGCGAAGCTTGCGTGGTGCAATCACCAAGCAATAGGCTTGTTTTTCGATCTTTGGATAATTTCTTTATGCCCCTGTCAAACGTTTACTAACATAGTACACTGGCTTTTAAACCCGGTCTTCCTTACGAACCAAGGTTGTACTGATAGCGTGCTGGGATACAGCCAAGTATATGTACAACATTTCATGGTCTATTGGTTTCGACAATACCAGGAGACTTTCTAAGTGCCTTACAAGAGCTCTGAATGCTTCCTCACAGTCGGATGTCCACTCGAAATTCCTCTATCCTTTCTTTATGATATCGAAGAAGGGAATACATTTGTCTGTGGCCCTGGATATGAATCGGCTCAGCACGGCCACCTTTCCGTTCAAGCTTTGCACCTGCTTTATGGTTCTGGGCACTTGTATATCACGGATGGCTTGAATCTTCTCCGTGCTAGCCTCGATTCCTCGTTCATTCACAATGAAACCCAAAAACTTTCCCGACGCTACGCCGAATGAACACTTCAATGGATTGATCTTCATTCCATATTGTCTGAGTATGTCAAACATCTCCACTAAGTCTCGGATGTGGTCGTTTGACTGCCCCGACTTCACGAGCATGTCATCCACATAAACTTACATCATTTTACCAATCTGGTCTTTGAACATCCGATTCACCAGACGCTGATAAGTTGCTCCCGCGATTTTCAATCCAAAGTGCATCACTACATAGCAATACAACCCAACGTTTGTGACAAAACTGGTGTGTTCTTGGTATGGGAGGTGCATCGGGATTTGGTTATATCCAGAGTACGCATCCATAAATGATAGTAACTAATGTCCGGCAGTTGAATCGACCAGCTGGTCAATCCTAGGCAACGGGAAACTATCCTTCGAGTATGCTTTGTTTAAATCAGAATAATCAACACACGTTCTCCATTTTCCATTCGCTTTCTTCACTAGCACCGGGTTTGATACCCATTCCGGATAGAGGGCATCGCGGACGAACCCATTGGCTTTTAGTTTGTCCACCTTCTCTTTGAGAGCCGCAGACCTGTCCAGGTCCATACCTCTCCTTTTTCGTTTTACGGGAACGTACTTTGGGTCTATGTTCAACATATGACACGCGATTGTAGAAGAAATCCCACACATGTCAGAATGTGTCCAAGCGAAGACATCAAGATTCGCTCGGAGGAAGTCAGTGAGGTTCTCGGCCACCACGGGGTCGAGTTGTGATCCAATTTTAAGAATTCGTGACGGGTAATCCCGGTTGACTGGGAATCAATTGTTAGTTCAGCCGGTGCTGCATTTATTTCCCTGGGTCCCCCATCATCATCTCTCGGATCTATGTCTCTATGGATCCAAGAACGTTGCCCGAGCCAGGGCTCGGGCGCTACTTGTCAATCATCAGCATTTCGGATGCGGAATGAATGGTCCGCAACCTTTCCTTTCTCTCTACGCTGAGCCTATCTCAGCTCAGCCACATAGCAGGCACGTCTGGTCGCCTGATCGTCGTGTACTACTCCAACACCACTATCTGTGGAAAATTTTAACGTCAGACACCAAGGGGCCAATGCTGCCCTAAATTTTGCCAAGGCTGGACGTCCTAGAAATACGTTATATGGAGAGTCAACGTCCAACACTATGAATGGTAGGATCCGTACCCTCCTACACTCGTCTTTCCCCAGTTCAACTGGTAACTCCACATATCCCACTGCATCCGTTGCTGCGCCATTAAAGCCGTGGATTCTGGCTTTAGACGGTTTCAAATTCTTAGTCTCCAGCTTCATTTGGTCATACGCCTTCTTGAAGATGATGTTAATGGAACTTCCACAATCAATCAGAATTCTCTTTACAAATGTCGGCCCGATTGTGGCAGATATGACCATCGGGTCGATGGTAGGGGCCTCCACCTTATCCGTGTCTCTGCTCCTGAATACAATATCATCATCCATCGTGCGCTGCTGCTTTGCAGGGGTCCCATCCTCCACATTTGAACAGCACTCATACTCCGCATGTCTTAAAGAGTTAGCATATCGCTCCATCTCCTTCCAATTCTTGTCCGCAGGATGAGGTCCACTAGCAATCATGTTGATAACCAATCTTCCCACATTTCGAGCGGGTTGTTTTGGTTGGCGTGGTGCTGGCCCACGTCTGGGGTCCGATGTCTCATGTCTTCCGTCTTGTGGGCCTTTGACGAACTCCTGCAGCTTCTTCTGTCTAATCAGCTTTTCTATAGCATCATGGAGGTGTTTGCACTCCTCTGTGTTGTGCCCATAAGACTCGTGAAAGCGGCAGTACTTCCCAGTCCGCTTCTGTTCCTCCGTTGATTCCTTTGGATGCGGTTTCCTATATGAAAAGTGTTGCAAGTTGACAAATAGATATTCTCAAGTGATGCGTTGAGTGGGGTGTATTCATTGTAGGTCGGGATCCTTGACTTCCATTTCCCTGTCTCTCTTTTCTTTTCGGGATTTCCACCTCCGGATCCTTTAGAATGCCCAGGTTTGTTTTGGACGTTGACTTGAGCTTTTCCCGAATTATCGCCGGTTTGCTTCATGGCGACGGTACTTTTCACAGTCACCTGAGCAGGCCCTGGTGCCTTGTCTCGTCTTGTCCATCGAGCTTCTTCCCTTCTTACGAACTGATGAGCTTTCGAGTAAAAACATTCCAGCGTGGCTGGGGGCTTTCCCGCCAACTAATCTTCGAATTCAGAATCTGGATCCACTCCACGCATTACCACCATCAAAATTGCGTGGTCGTTTGGATTGCTCACTTCGGTAGCAGCAACATGAAATCTCTGTAAGTATGCTTTCAATGACTCTCCCGGAGCTTGGATTACGCTTGATAAGGACATCACATCCTTTGGACGAGTGGTGTGTATCCTGAATTGCTCCATGAATTTCGTTGCCAATTCGTCAAAGCTGGATATAGATCATGGAGGAAGTCGAGTAAACCACATGGTGGCAATTCCGGACAGAGTGATTGGGAAGCACCTACACTTGGTTGCATCATTAGCTCTTGCAGAGTCCATCATCCATCCGTACCTCATCACATGCCGACTAAGATTAGTCTTCCCTTCGTAGGCTGGGATAATCGGCATATTGAACTTCTTGGGGTGCTCAGCCTGCAGGATACCATCCGCAAAGGGAGTATGGCTTCTGGACACTCCCCAATCTTCATTGGTCAATCCTTGGTTCTCTCTCATCAACTGCCTGACCATTTCTGTTAAGTCCGGAGTTTGTATGGAGGATGGAAGGTTGGGTTCTGTTCCACGGGACCGTGCGGGTTGATGTCCCGCCTGATTTGGGTTTTGGAGATTTGGGCGTCCGGTCTCTCCGCGGCCTTGATTCCCAACGCCTGCTTTTGCACCTTCATCCTTACGGCGTCTACGCCTAGGAGGTTCGTCAGCTGACGTTGAACTATCAGATTCAGAATAAGGGACAGGGTTACCTCCGGCATTCTGGCGCTGCTGCTGAGCAGCTGAGTCATGAGGTTTGTGTTGGCTTGCATCTGCTCAGCAAGTTGTCTTCTACTTTCCTTGTGTTCTCTTATCAAGTCGTTGAACTCTGTTCGGGAAACGACTTCTGCTTGGTTTTGGGTGGAGGGCCCTGCACCACTTGTTGCTTGCTGATTTCTAGGTCCAACTTGTTGTACGCTAGCTGTTTCGTAGACATCTACGTTATGGGAGGCCGATCTGGTTCGTGGTCTTCCCATGGTAGAGTTGTTGGCTATAACTATGAATAGAATCAACAGATGCCTTGTCAACGATCTTGGATCTCCTGTGAGGGATTTATGCAATCTAGTAGCTACAAAGCAGATCCTAACAGCCTGAGAATTCAATTCTTAGTGAAAGCACCAAAATTGGTCACTAACACCTTTAGAAAGACTGTGTAGAGAGATTAATGAAGAAAGTATATTAAAATAGAGAACCATATGTAAATTTCAGTGTAGAGAACAAGAACACCGAATTTATAGTGGTTCGGCGTAACTGCCTACGTCCACTTTGAAGTTGATTTCTTTTGATTTCCTTGATAGTTGGTTACAGATACAATCCGTTTCTAATTACTTGAATACAATTGCAAAACAAAAGATTAAATCTTGAATGAGTGTTGAATGCGATAGAGTTTCCCCGGTATTTCCAGAAAACTGATCCTCTTTCACTGTGCCCTCGCCTCTCTATTTATAGACGAAGGTGGGTTGGACTTCCCTGGTGGGCCTGGTGGTTGAATATCTCGGCCCAAATGGAGTAACTTCCGTGTGTCGACCCATAGATGTCGAATGTCGAAGGCCGAACAGGGTATGTATGCCGAACAGTTTCCTCATGCCGAGCGCAGCGAGGCCGAACACTCCGAATGTCGTGGGAAGCATCTGCATCGAACGATACTCGAAGCCGAACCAGTGACTTGGCCGAACGATGTCATGGCCGAACGATGTCATGGATGAACGATGTTTGTATGCCGAGCAAAACTTAGCCCGGATGATACTTTGGCTGAACGCTACCCAGGTCGAACTATGTCTTGGCCAAACGATTCTTAGGCCGACCAACAGTTAGGCCGAACGATAGTTTGGCCGATCAATGTTTGGGCCGAACGGTAGTTGATGCTGGTCAATTCTACCATGCCGAGTGTTCTCACATGCCGAACGTCTCTCAATGCTGAGTGCTCTGCCATGCCGAACATTCCGCAGACGTCGAACGAACTTGGATGCCGAGCGCACCCTGGATGCCGAGTGCTTCTTGGATGCCGGTCGCCGAACGATCCAGTTGAGCCGAATGGTGGGGATGCCGAGTACTAAGTTGCCTGGTCAAATCCCCAGGAAACACCTATTTTCTGTGTTAAATGCTTCTCTACTTTTATCTGAATGAAAACGAATTCAGCTTGACATTTTAACAAACAGTTCAAATGAAATTACCTAACTGTGAAAGCGTTCGAAACACAATTACTACATAAAGGCAAATTTAGCATCACTTAAATTTGTTGATTCTTAATTGTGGAAATGATTAAGACTCTAGTTACTTTGCATGCAGCAATAATTTAAGGCATTGTGAGATGAAAAATTCCATCGACACTTTTGACGCTAGAAGGAGGGTCTGAATGTTAAAACCTGGGTTTCGTGATTACCTATGAAAATAATTTATAACGATGGTTATAATTTAAAATGGAGAAATAAAATAAATTTGAAGATGGGAAATTTGTTGAATTTTTTTATTTTGAATAAACAATGGGTTTTGGAATATATAAAATGGAGTTAAGTTGTTTTGGTTGTGAACTAAATGAGAATAAAAGAATTGTGTTGATGTGGTGGTGAATTAATTTAAATAAAAGATAAAATAATTTAATTCAACATTAATTTGTTGTAAATAAATATGAAATGTAGGAAATAAAATTTTAGAAACTTTATTATGTTGGTTTGGGGGTAAAAATGAGCATTAAATGGTTTAGTTGTTGAAATGCAATAATTGGGGAAATAATGGTCAAATAGTGATTTTTGTTAATTTTAGTGATATGTTAAAAAATTAAATATGGATAATATTATAAATAAAAATGTGGAATATTGGTTAACATCATTATTTGGGTGCGAAAATATTTTTAACATGGTAGGATAAATTTATTTAGACAAGAGGAATAATTTTACGTAATTTCGTTGTTAAAAATATTGATTTGTGAAAATAAAATAGGAAATTAAAGCATACAATTAAAAATGAAATTTAATGATGGAAATTAGTTTTTAATAGCTAAAATAACTTTTATATGTTGTTTAACAATTTATTAAACATAAAACATGTAGTTGTGTTAATTAATTGGTTTAATAAAGTAATATATTGTAACAATATGTTGATATCATGAGTTAATAAGTTGATAAATTTGTTAAATTAAAACTTAAATTATCACATGAGCTTAGTGGGTTGGCTTTTGGACCAAATCCAAACCCATTTACCCAATTTCTGGAAAGAGATAAAGAGGAAAAGAACATTCGGTACGTTCATTTTTCTCTCTTCACACTTCTTCCAGAAAAGAAATTAGTGGCTTCTCTGTAATTGCAAAATCCCTCTCCAAACTAAATAAAAATCAAAGATAATTTGTGAATTTGAAAGCTTAATAGGTAATCATCTCAAAATATAGATTTAATTCATCAATTTCTTAAATTTAGGAGCTGTAATGTCTGTAACTTTTGTTTCTTCTTTTGCATGTCTGTTTTTCCTTCTATTTCAGGTTCCTAACTCTTACTCAAAGCTAAAGCTGCCATCTTTCTCGTTATTTTCTTCAATTTTGTGCTAAGGTGAGTTTTAAATACACTCTTCTAATCTAAACAAGCTTTGTATGTTGTCTGGTTATTGAATTCTTGTGTTTATTGTATAATCTAATGAAATTAGTCTATACTTTAAGTATATACTTCATATTATCACTTTGTGATCCATTTGCTGTTGAATCTTGCACTGAATCCATGTCGGAATTCCTCTAGACTGTTGTCTATGTGTAGTTGTATGTGCATGTCAAATTTTGTACTCCAATTCATCTTGAGATAATGCTGAAATTACATTTGAAAATAAAGACAAAGCACGCAGAAAATCCTAGGAGGAAGATCGACCATAGGTCGACCTTCCACAGTCCTAGGTCGACCATCAAGGTCGACCTTAGCCTCTAGGAAGTCGACCTAGGCTAGAGGAAGGTCGACCTATAGGTCGGCTCTTTTGTGCCCTGTTCTACGACCTTTCCTACTTGTCTTTCCGACTTTTGTTGCTGCATTCTGTTGATTTCTGATATGATTTTCGATGGTTTCTTCTGACAAACAAAGAAAGCCAACATTTTACGATGAATTTTGATATTTCATATGAGTTTTGAGATATGCAAATTTTCAGTTGAATTTGCTGTTATTTTGTTTTATTTCACGCACGGGTTTTTAAATCGATTTTAAACGAAATTTACAAATTAAACCGAATTTTGAAATGGAAATTTTCTAAATAAATTTTTTAGTTTGAAACTATTTCAAGCTTATTATTATTGTTTAATAAAATATTTCCTTAGTTCATGGGATTTTAAAAGGGAAATAATTTCCAAATATTTTCAAAAAATCGTTTTTAACTCATTTTCTCGAATTAAATTATTTTCTATAAAATTAAACGTTTTTGCACTCTTGAGAGAATGAGGAAGTGACTTAAACGATTTAGTAAAACATGTGGTATGTGACACATGCGTTTACTTTTTCGGTTAATTCCGAACATGTTTGATTGAGGCCATACACAAGAGTGAAATTAACTACCTTATAGTAAATGGCTAAGTGAGAACGTATTGTATGGGACGCACTATTGTCACTGATTTGGTTACTATTTGAAAATTTGTGATACTTTATGTTGGACCTTCGGGGGTGTTGATTGCTAGTAGTAGACCTTGGGTCATTCATTGGCCTTTCGGGCCATTGATTGGACTTTCGGGTCATTTGTTGAGCCTTCGGGTCATTTGTTAGGTGCCAAATTGGTTGTTGATAGAACTTGGCAAGATTTGGTCATATGTTGTTGATGCACATGCGGTGCAGCTTAGACTCGCCATTTGTTGGGATCCACCTTTTGTTGTTTTTTTCTCTAGATTTCATTATTTTTATTTCTAGAATTTGTTGATTTTCAAATGTCTTCACCATTTTGTTGGATGTTGGAGTTATACATAGCCCCTGTGCTATTTAATGATAATGACGTGGTGATTACATTTTTGTTGTTTTGAACTCCTAAGTGAGTTCGATATGTAGAGATTTATGTTGTTTTGGTGACATGGCTTATACGCCTTATGTTGTTTGATGTTTTGGCATTTACACCTTATGTTATTTGGTGATTTGGCCCACAAGCATTATGTTATATATTGATTTAGCTCATATGCCTTATGTTATATGGTGATTTGGCTTATATGCCATATGTTGATTTGAGAACATGGAGTTCATCTCTATGGTGAGTTATTATCCTCCTTGTGTGTCTTATCTTCACCTACCATGTACTAACCCACTTGTTTAGGCTAGAATGACCCATGTGTTTATATTTTTATACGATGCTCGAGTCAGACCGAGTCATTATAGGTCATTAGATTGCAGTTTGACCTCCACCTTGCTTTGCATCGCTGTGATCTTTCCTCTTTATTGCTTAGTGTATGTTTTGATGTAGCCCCTTTTGTTGTCGCGCTATGATGTACATATTCTTTCGTGACCTTGATGTATATTTGGTTCATAAGAACCAAACTCATGTAGTATGTTATGTTGTACTTTTGCTGACTCTGTATATGTATATACATGTGTATGTTCATGTTCTGTGATATGAGGTATTTGATGTTATTATATTTGTTCTGAATACAATCCTTAGCCACCGTAGTTTTATGTTAAAACTGAATCAGATATGTCGATACACTTAAGAAAGAAAGAAAGGAAAAAAATGTACACTCAATCGACGTACTTGATACTCGTTTAAGGCAAAGCTCACTGATGGTCGCTCCTAACTAGCTGTATTCTTTGCACTAGAAAACGGCATTACCTAGTAATGCTCTTTGTTAATGTGAGTCTACGGTCGGAGCGTCACACTGAACCTCCATCCAGTTTCTGATTAACAATCACATTTACGCTTGAAATTGAACGTGGGGACGGATGAAGTTCTTCTCATCCGCAACTCAACTAAGAAAAATTACGCAAATCCTTACAATTTAATGCAACATTATATTGCATAAAAAGGTGCATATTGCGTAAAAAGGTGCACGTTAAGGGTATCTTTCAAAATCATTGGCTTTCATGATCTAACTTCACATTTATTACTACATTCTAATATGACATCCTAAACTCAAGTTCTATAAAAAAACACTACGGTATTTGTTATTGCCTATACATGTTAACCTTGGTTCTAATTAAAATTTCCTAAAACCACTTCTTTGTCCTACACGTAAACGAAAACTAGTTTAGAAAACCGATATGAGAATAATACTTTGTATAGGTGCACAAAAATAATATAACATGAACTGAAATTTCATATTATTTATCGTTTCACTTACGTTAACTATCACATATGCATATTATTCCTGATTTTCAAAGTAAATCATCGTAGGTAGATCCATTATCCCACTTGTTGGTAATAATCCACACTGAAATTTGACTTCAAAATGTTGCTTCATATAAATATGGAATAGGCGTTTTTATGAAATGCCGAGCGAAATATTTATCAAATAAGCCAAATTGCCCTAAACCTGCATATGATGACATGCTTTAGCTAGATTAGCATTAACTCGAGGATGCACTATTCCCTTAGCTGCCTAAATAACACGAAAGAAAAACCAATGTCAATCACTACAAACCTATCCCCATAGCTCTGCAGGTCACCGCCAACGCCTCCTAGCCTAGCTGGTCACACTGTTGGAAAGCAAAAACGACACTCTTAATATTGAGAACGATGATACTGAACAAAAATGCACGGGCCAAGGATTTTAAAATAAAGCTCAACTACACCAGAAAAGGGCATGGCCTACAATAAATGTGAATTTCAAGATTTATCAAGGAGAATCTGATCCTGACCATTCATAGTTTACTTCCAATGGTCGTAAACCAAGTCAAACCTACGGTTAATAGACAAGCAACGACAATCTCAGTACTGAATATGGTGAAACTGCACCGGACCTAGGGATATTATATGGTCCGAACCAGCTATCATAATAAAGAAAACTACACAAATGCAGTCCAGCTCCTTAGCCAATGATTGAACTGGACGTAGGGATGAAAGAATTTGTAACTCAACAATATTTCTCGGGTTAATTTTGATGGAGAAGAAATGAAACAGAATACTTTGTTTGACATTTACTGAATTGATAATTACAAACGTGAACATGCTACAGATTTATATATTACAGCTCTTGTACAAAATGGGCTTCGGCCCATAACCCAGAAAACAAAAGAATAATGTTTAGCGGCTTGGATTGGAAGCAGATGATCATACGGCAAAGAAATGTTGGCCACTTCATATATACGATTTGATGAAGGGGTTCTTACTTCATTATCCCCCATAAACCCTTCAGCATCTAGGGTTCGGCGAATCCCCAAATCATGTCGATTCCAAAAAATAAATCTCGAATCTAGCTTAAGAATAATCTGAGATTCTCAAAGCAGGTCTATTTATCTTTAGTCGAGCAATTTTCAACAACCAATTTTGTTGCAGTATCATTTGAGTGTAGTTACTTTTCTCGACCGTATGTTCGTTGAGGCTTGAGATTATTTGATTCCGGAGCTTGTTGAGATTTAGTGAGAATCGCATTACATGATTGAGCTTGAGTCTTCTCAGTCGAATGATGTCTCAAGTTTGAGATTCTGGAAGCATCTTGAGCTAGAGTCTTCTCAGTTGAATGGCCTCTGAAGTTTGATATTCTATCATTCTGAGATTTATCAAGTCCTGTTGAGGTAGAATTTGCCTTGAGACTGTCTCTGGTTGAAGACTCGATCGAGACCTGTTGCGACCTCTGTGAGTTGTTTACCTTCAGCTTGTCTCTGAGGTGCATAAAATTAGTCCTCGACGGTGACTTGGTTAAAATATCAGCTATTTGGTAAGTGGAAGATACGTGATTGATGTTTAATTTTCCTCTTGCTACTTGCTCTCGAACGAAGTACAAATCGAGTTCCATGTGCTTTGTTCTAAAGTGTAGAATGGGATTTGCAGTAAGATGAACTGTGCTTAAATTATCACACCATATTGTTGTTATGCTGTCTGTTTTAAATTGTAGTTCATTGAGTAGTGACTGTATCCACATTACTTCGGCTGTTGCATTAGCATCACTCCTGTATTCTGCTTCAGTACTAGATCTTGACACAGTTGGCTGTTTTTTTTTGAACACCAAGGTATAGGACTATTACCCAAAAATATACAATAGCCAGTTGTGGATCTTCTATCATCAGGGTCACTAGCCCAGTCAGCATATGCATATCCTGTAATATTGATGTGTTTGCTTGAACTTAAAGTCAGACCAAAGTCTAGAGTCCCTTTGAGATATCTTAGTATTCTTTTCACCATTTTCCAGTGTTCAGTAGTTGGTCTTTGCATAAATTGACTGACTTTGTTAACACTGTAGGCAATGTCTGGTCTTGTAATTGTTGCATATTGAAGAGCACCAACAATGCTTCTGTATTGTTTCTCGTTTGATATTGCATCACCTTTGAACTTTGAAATGTGCAAATTACTGACCATGGGTGTTGAGATAGAATTGGCTTGATTCATCTTTGCTCTATTCAGTATCTCATGAATGTAGTTCTTTGGCTTAATTATAAGGATGAATCTGACAATCTCTTAACTTCAATGCCGAGAAAATAATTTAAGTTCCCAAGATCTTTAACACTGAATTTTTGATTAAGCTGACATATAAGTCCATTGATTTTCTCTGCATTATTACCTGTAATAATAAAATCATCCACATATATTAGTACATACATTATTGTGGTTTTACTGAATTTTGTAACTAGAGAGTTGTCAGATTTTGTAGATTTGTAGCCTAACCTAATAAGAGTTGTCTTGAGCTCCTCAAACCACACTCTTGGGGCCTGTTTAAGACCATAGATGACTTTATTCAATTTGCAAACTAGATTCTCTTTTTCCTTTTGCACAAAACCATGTGGTTGTTCCATGTAGACCTCCTCTTGTAACACACCATTCAAGAAAGCATTATTAATGTCAATTTGTTTGATGGTCCAATTTCTGTATAAGGCAATTGTGATTACTATTCTTATAGTAGTGGGTTTTACAACAGGCGAGAAAGTCTCATTAAAATCAAAACCACTCTGATGGGAAAAACCCTTGGCTACTAGCCTTGCCTAGAAATTGTACCATCAGCGTTCTTCTTTAATCTGAAAGTCCACTTGCACCCAACAACATTTTTATTTTTTGGTAAAGGGACAAGACTCCAAGTCTTGTTCTTTATAAGTGCATTGTATTCATCTGACATGGCTGATTTCTGGTTCTGATTTTCCATAGCTTGACAATAATTACTTAGCTCTTCAGTATCCAAAGTGATATTATAAATTTTGGGTTTAAAAATACCACTTTTTGACCTTGTGATCACATGATGACCTGCTCTAGTGCTTTGTTGTTGAAGAACACTTTCACTTGATTGAAGTTGTTCATTGTGGGGCATTGTTTCCTTTGAAACTTGTTGTGAAACAAACTGCTCACTAACTCTTTGCTGAGGTGTCTGAACAGGTGTATCTACATCAATTACCTTATGACCTGGTCCATAACTGGACACTGTGTGTTGTGAGTGGCACTAACTTCAGTCAAATCTCTAGGGGCTTGCATTACTTCCTCAGGTAAAACAGGTATAGAAGGCAGTGTTTCCTTTGAGTTGTATACTTTCTTGGATGTTTTGGTTTCTGAATCTTTAAAAGGAAACACCCTTTCATTGAAAACAACATGCTTGGATATAACTATTCTGCCCGTACTGTCTGAGCATTTATATCCTCTCTGATTAGTTGCATAACCAAGAAAGGTACAAGGTGCTGATCTACAATTTAACTTGTGAGAGTTATATGGCCTAAGATAAGGAAAACATAAGCAACCAAAGACCCTTAGATTTAAATAGTCAGGTTTGACATTGTACATCATTTCCAAAGGACTTTTAAACTTCAAGACCTTTGTTGGTAGTCTATTAATTAGATAGACAGTTGTAGTAAAAGCGTCAGGCCAAAATTTTAAAGGCATGGCTTCCTGAGCTAGCAATGTGAGACCAGTCTCAACAATTTGCCTATGTCTTCTTTCAATTATTCCATTTTGTTCAGAAGTGTAGGGGCAAGTTGTTCTATGAACTATGCCTCTCTTCTGAAAATAAGGTTTCAGTGGCATGTACTCTGTTCCTCCATCAGATTGAATTACTTTGACTTGGCAATTGGTTTGTTTTTCAGCCTGAGCAATAAACTGTAACACAGCATTATGAGTTTCACTTTTTGATTTCAAAAAATATATCTAGACATACCTGGAAAATGCATCTATGAATGATATGTGATATTTGTACACATAATCACTATGAATAGGTGTAGGTCCCCATAAGTCTGTGGCAACTAATTCAAGTGGTTTACTATAGATAGTTTCAGAATTCAGAAAAGGTAGTTTATGTGCTTTACCCATTTGACAAAATGTACATATATATGGCATAGAAACATCTTTATAA
Source organism: Allium cepa (assembly GCA_030765085.1). NCBI lineage: Eukaryota > Viridiplantae > Streptophyta > Magnoliopsida > Asparagales > Amaryllidaceae > Allium > Allium cepa. The sequence goes on along the minus strand of CM060929.1, from coordinate 380,247,902 downwards.
GAAATATTATTATTACTCAATATATGTCTTACAATTGTAGCATTTGGATGTCCCAATTGATAATGCCACATATCAAATGTCTAACAATTTTCTTCTTGTTTGAACTCAGAGTTATTACACCAATTTCTTATAGTTTCTGCATTTCCTGAATTAGCCACTTTGAACTTGTACATCCCTTTATGTTCACTACCATGCAAAAGAATTTCTTTAGTTAGGATATCCTTAACTAGACAGTATTGTGGGTAGAACTCAAAGTACACGCTGTTATCCTTAGCAAACTCTGACACACTTAGAAGATTTTTCTTAATTAATGGTACTCTAAGCAAGTTATTTAAATATAACTGCCTTTTTCCCATAATATATGATCTACCAGTGTGAGTGATAGCAATTGACTTACCATTACCTACATGAATAGAATTCATACCTTTATACTCCCTGTTTCCAAGATTCAACTTGCTTAGATTGTTTGTAATGTGGTTGGTTGCTCCAGAATCTGGATACCAATCTTCATCATATATGTGTTCTGGCTTTGCTGTTTATGTTGGCTGATAGTCTTTGCTATCTGATTGATTGTTTGAATTGTTTTGAACTTGAGCAACATTTGCACTGAGATTTTGATTTCTTTGATTATTGGAATTTTGTCCTGGGTCATAATTCAGATTCAATCTGAAATAACACTTAGCATCAGTATGGCCAAGCTTTTCACATATCTGACATCTTGGTCTGTTGTTATTGTTCCATCTACCTCTGCCCCTGGTTCTGTTAGAATATGCACCTCTTTGTACTGCTTGATCATTCCTTTTATTGCCTTGATTTCTGCCTTTGTTGTTTGCTGCATAGTTAATTGTAAAATCGGAATCTAGAGTTTTCTTGTTATCAATTCTTGCTTCATGAGCAAATAATACAGAGTGAACATCATCAATGGTTGGCGGACTTTTTTGAGATAATATTACAGCTACCACAGCTTCATATTCATCATTTAATTCATTTAGAACTGTCATAACTTATTCTGAATCACTGACTTTATGACCTGCTGTTTCAAGTAGATCACGAGTGGTTTTGATTTTAGAGACATACTCTCTCATAATCTGGTTGTCTTTCTTTGTATTGTCCAGCTGTCTTTTGTAGAACATAACTTTAGCTGCAGATTATGTGTTGAAAACTTTGTCAATAGTTACCCAGATTTCATTGGCTGTCTTACATCCAATAACATGTGGCAACAAATTTACATTTATTGAAGACAATAACCAAGAACATATGAGTCTATCTTGTCTATGATATTTGATGTATTCTTCATTGCTGAATATCTTGTTTTCTTTGTCTGTGATGCATACAGGAGGAATTTGAATTGTTCCCTGAATATAGCTTTCAAGTCCATATCCTTGAATGGCTGTTTCTACTTGAAGCTTCCATAGAAGATAATTATCTTCAATTAAATGCACAGTAACAAAATTGGCTTTGAGGACTGACTACAGTATTGATCAAATTCTCTGCAAAATTAACAAGTTAAGAGGTATTGGAAGCAGATGATGTCTCTGAGCTGCCTTCATCAGCCATGATGATTATGTACAGAAAGACAGGCTAAAGAAACATATAGTCAAAGTTGGATTTGAGTTCAAGAACACAGAAAAGGATGCAAAACAGGTAAGTTGCAACCAAAGAAATTCTTAAATGATGAATTTTTCTGATGAGATTTCTTTCTGGATGACACTTCTCTATTTCTTGTGTTGTTTTCTTGATTTCTTGACCTGATTTTCTGAGAATTTGAATGAAGTCTTCACGATTCAGTGAGGAAATCTTGCTGCAGCCTGTTGAATGACTGACGAGGCACGGGATTGAACTGAATCAATCCTTTAAGCGATGAAATGAAAAAATTTCTGATAAAGGATAATACTCAGATGATGAGATCATTCTCGGATGAGTTTCTTTTCCTTTTTTTTATTTTGCTGTTAAGCAATTGACTGCTCCGATACCATGAAAGAATTTGAAACTCAACAATATTTCTTTAGTTAATTTTGATGGAGAAGAAATGAAACAGAATACTTTGTTTGAGATTTACTGAATTGATAATTACAAACGTGAGCATGCTACAGATTTATATATTACAGCTCTTGTACAAAATGGGCTTTGGCCCATAAACCAGAAAACAAAAGAATAATGTTTAGCGGCTTGGATTGGAAGCAGATGATCATACGGCTAAGAAATGTTGGCCACTTCATATATACGATCTGATGAAGGGTTTCTTACTTCATTAAGGGATATTGGACGGCCTGGACCAGTATACAAATCCTTCTATGCTAATTATGTTAGCATGGCTACACTGGACGTAAGGATATTGGATGGTCCGAACCAGTACAAAAACCATGCACAGAAATTGAGAAGGTTGTAAATACACGACCTAACTTCATACTTAAAACAACCGTCCACCCTCATATAATGGGGAAGATCGTTCCAAGCACATGAATATGAAATTGCTCTTAATCAAGGAGACAGGTCACACCAAACATGCAGCAAAACAGGCATGCCAAAAGCTCAATTCAGGATCCATGAACCGCACAAGAATTTAATCCAAAAAAGGGCAAGAAAAACAATGCATGGAATGCACCGCAGTTACAATTCCAGAAACTACTTGAAGTTTGTCAGGTAAATAATAAAACTAAGATCTACTCAAGCTGACTTAGTCCTACTAGTATTTTATATGTTTCACACATTTCACCAGTTTCATAGGTAAGGATAAATAAAAAAACAATCATAACGTAGATTACATCAAAAGCCGAGCTAATTTTTTTTTTAATCCATAGCAAAGTAAAACTTCATTAGAAAATTTGGGCTCAAAAGAACTTATCAAACCGACCGTAGGGAGGTTTGCCTACTTCTACTAGCCAAAATCAATTTTCCTGAAGCCAAAAAAACGTGGATCTTGTCTAATCGCGGTTTCTCTAAAAACGTGGATTTTGTCTCATCGCGATTTCACTAAACTTTCTCCTTTTATTTTGCGCATCAAGATTTCAAATTCAAATCTATTATGATTTTAAATTTTTAAAATTTTCAATTTCATATCGACAATTTTGAATATTTTGATTAATATTTAAATTTGAAATTCATATTTTCAGATTCAAATTTCAATTTATTCTTTTCCAACATATTATCACTTAATGTTTAAGTAATATTAACAAATTTTTTAAATGCATCTTTCTTATCAAAGTTATACAATCGAACGGTCGGTTTCTCCACCGTTGTGCGGTTATACTAGTAATTCTCTTGCGATAGTTACGTCCATGGACATCCTGCATAAAACACTGAGTAGAAGTACCCCTAAGCTAAAGGGCGGGGGACAGGTCATCTATCTCAATAATAACAACCGATGAACGATTAGGAAGAGTGCTGCTGAAAGTGACCCCCACGCATTCCCAACATCCTATTGGTCAGCAACGAAGTCTGCGCGATTATATAAAAATACTAAGTCAAGATTAGGCCAAAAACATCAACTGTGCGTGTCACATCTACGTTAGCCATGACTATCCTAACCCTTTTGTCATGGAGATGCTCCAACCAAAAATCCCTTTCTAAACTAGAGATAGTGGAAGCCTCGAATGGTGTAGTAGCTAAACCTCGAACGTTGGCCTGCGGACTGGGCTGAGATTCCAAGGATGAAATTTTATTCTCAAGAGCGTTTACAAGCTCCATGGCCACCCTTCTGACCAGTTCGATCTCATCCAAAAGCTGTTCTTTGGTTTTCTTTGACGTTTGGGAACAAGAGCCGAAAAGCTCCTAAGCGGTGTACTTAACGCATGAACTGCTACTCTTAGATGCATTCGATTCCTATTGATAAACACATTTTAACTCATTGAAATTGGACTCATAATAGTTTTTCAAAAAAGATTTCCACTTTAAGATAGCATCAGGATCTGCCCCAAGTGGAGGGGCAAGGGCACCACCAAGCCTCGATACTTCGTTTGGTGCTAAGGGCGCAGTAGGGTCGTCCTCTTCACTAATCTGCTTTGCAATTTGTGAATCCAGCCCCATGACTTTACCTTCTAGGGCGTTGATCTCATCCAAATAAACGATCCTATATAATAGAGGTAGCCAATATAATCGAATTAAACTACTTCCTTCACATGACTCTAGAAAAATAGAGGTAGCCAATATTTAATGTTTTTATCTAGGAGAGCAAAGCAGAAATTAAAATACTGAGTAACAAATGCACATGATGGTATTTTTATTAATAAACTTCGGTGTTTACAAAATGTTATCAGAATTAAGACGTACATAGTATCACCACAACAAAAAATATTTTCCAAAGAAAAAGCAAGAAATTTAACAGCTAAAGAACTAGAGGGTTTAGATATTTACTTCTTCAACGTCCATAGATCCTGAGGGAATCACCTTAGACTATACTTTCGAAGTAATAGGGTCCTTGTTCCCATTGGAGTCATCGGATATAGTTTCAACCCGTGTCCCCTAAGAGAAGGAACCGAGAAGATCATCACGCTCCCAAACTCAATTATTTTTGCAGTAGTCCTGAACCTTTTTGATCAGATGCAGCTCTTCCATGAAACTAAAATCAATCTCTGGGTCCTCTACTTCAACATTATTCCCAAAAACTATTTCTTCACTTGAGCATAAGCATTGTAAAGAACGGGGTGAACAATTTTGTCTACTTCTTTTTCCGCTTTGGTAAGCTTAAGTTCTAAGTTGCTCATTTTCCTCTTTCGTCCGACAGCCTCATCTTCCATATCAATAACTTTCTGGGAAGACGCCTCCAATTGTGCTTTGTATTCGGCTTCTCTTTTTTTTTTTTCCTGCATCAATGTTCAAGGAGGCAGCGTCTGAATCTCACCACAACTTTGAAAAGTTTTCCTATGTAGTACTTAGGGATGGTTCCAACTTACTGAGCCTATTATATAATTCTAGCCCAAAAGCGATAGCCCAAAAGCATGAAAACCATAATAAATAACTATACACTTGAAACTATATAGTTAGGTAAAAGAAACATTATAACGTATTAACCTGAAAGCCATGACTGTACAACCTCGAGACGATCTCTTCAAAAGGCAAACTGGGGGCAGGTATCGGAGGGGAGATCGGTGCAGTAGTCGTCAATTAGCAAACGACCCATCTTCTCTACCGGATCAGGCACTGCACCTCCACGGAATAACCAAAAAACATGAAGAAGGCAGAAGCATATCAATAGGTGACACGATATTCACTGGATTTGAGGAAGGACCGGGAGGGGGGCGGAGGATCAACCACCTTTATTTAATTATATGCACCCACATGCATATTAAGGTCTGCTCCTTGTCTTTTCTTATCACTTTTCCTCTTTTTATTAAAAGCAGCAGCAAACGACGACATCGAACTTGTGCAGTACAATGGACAAAGTAAATATATGCAGACTTTTTTATAAAAAAATAACAAGTTTAAATGGATGAAAAGCGATTAAAATATCTATATGAATATATGTATACCACGTGGAACAGAAATGTCAAAAGTAAAAATAGATATACAAAATTGATGAGGCATGTGCAGGAAATTATGCCTGAGCAGGAGTTCTTCGATAAAATATATGACCCCTTGCGGGCATCAATAGTTAACTTCAATGCATCTTCCCCACGCTGAGAAACAACTCCCTTTGCTTTTTAGTGAAATTAGGACGATCCGCTAAAAGAGAAGAAGATATAAATCAGTGCAGAATGGAAGTTAAAAGAAAAAGGAGAATGAAGAAGAGTGGGTGCAGTACTAGGCTCTTGGATGGAGGAGATGAAACCATCCAAAAAAAACAAAACAAAAAACTTGTCCATCCAGTGATAAATTTTACAATAAGATGAGGAGAAAAGAGATTTTTATGGCGCAAATATAATAGAATCCTACGCATCCTGAAGAACAATTCTCTTTTAGAGAATACAAGAAAGCTTATTCTCTATAAGAGGGAGGAGTCAAATTTTCACCATACAAAATATATACACAAGTCGGGTGGTAATAGGAAATTAGATCCAGCTAAATAGGGGACAAGCCGAACATGGTAAGCCATTCTTTGAAAAGGGGATGAAGGCCACATCCAATATGCTCGGATGATACTGAAATATACCCATGGAGGGCAAATGACATGATTAGAGGTTAAGGGAACTCTAGATTCGTAGCCGCTGAATCCAAAGCTAGCCAGAATCGCTTCCACCTGATTATTCTCACGAATGGCCGAAGGCAGTTCGATGAAAGAAGGGATATTATTGGAAGAACTAGGATGATCGACGAAAGCCAATAATCACTAAATTGAGTAGAAGAATCGAATTACTTGCAAAAATAATGTAAATCAATCTCAAGACAAAAAAAGGGTTTTCGTTGAAAAAAGGAATCCCAACCAAATGTTTCTTCCATTAATTTGAAAATGAGATCATGTAGAAAGCCACTCGAACTTGAAAAGATCACGAATAAAACCAAAATCAAATTAATAGAAAAGTCGATGCTTGAAAATAAGTAAAGAAATTAAACTTACATATGAATTTGATCTTAATCTAGAAGGAATTATGAAATCAAAGTGTCATGTTTGAGTTTTCTGTATTTTAGAACTGGTAGTAGAAGAAATGGAAAAGATGGATAAATATTTGTAAGTCATCAAACAAAACCATGACCTTAAAATTGATAAAGAATACTAAAAATATCGACCGTTGAAACATTAAAGTCACAGTTGTCATGCAAAAAAATAACAATAAAACATATTTTTGGGATTCGAAGCGGCCTGCATCGGAACGGTCAGAAAAAGCAACCAACCATAATGAGCCACGTATACAGAGCATGAATGATAATATGGATCGAAAAGATGGGCATGAAGAATGGCAAGTCCACACTCATTTACATGAGTGCGCATGCTTAGAAGGCAAGTGGTATACCCATTTTTCAATTACTAAATAGACTACATGGTTTATTATAAGACCGAGTTGTGCATGCCTCAATCAACTAAACAAAGTGTCATATGGCTGCCCTACTAAAGACTAAAAAGGTTACCAAAAACCATGTAGCGAAGTATTAAGTATAAAACGACAGAGAAATTGTGCACCCAATATGCCTTAATCTACCATGTTTGCGCATGTACAGTCAAAGGGGAAAAAACCACGTTCCCATAAAAAAACAATCGCATATAACTTACAGCATCGAATAACCGCTCTTAACCATGAATGAGACACACATATTATATATATAAGTTGTAAAACAGTGCTAATGAGGAAGTAAAACTGCTCTATTCCACTAAGCTGCATCAATTCATCACATTTACATTTCATGGGTCATTTAATCAATCAAACACTGAGTGCAGAAGCATGACATCTTAGTATGATAATCTAAATAGTATCAAGTCCCACATCAAAACAAGCCAAGGAAAGTAAAACAGATAAACTATGTTGTAATAAAGTTAGATTACAACATATAAAATCCAATAAGAACTCTGCCGCCACAACAACCTTTAATTCTACTACGGTTTCACTTAATACTTAGCCCAATAAAACTAGGATGGTGGCACAAGATCTAACTAACAACAAGGTTTGCGCCACAATCTTGCATCATCGTAACAAAGCCATAAGGATGCTTCCATAATCCTGACATGATGCTGAAATGATAAAGATGTGTTGCCATCTAGATTTGACAAAATTGCACCGCATATCTTAAACGATGCTTACTACATGCATAAATGCCAAAGGGATGAAGCGATAAAGTAAAACTATATTAGCACGCAAGATTATGTATTGTGCTGCTCCACCCAAAACAACAACAAAGCACAATGTTGTGGGTGATCAAAGTGAAAAGCTACCTTACTCAGTAAATACGAGAGCGTCATCATGATTAAGTTAAGCCGTACCAATTTATGAACTGCAGTGAACATACCATACCCTTCCAATAACTTGAAGCCCGAACAAGGCAAACTATGCAAAATATTCGTCAACACTTGACTAAGTAAGGACGACGGAGGACTGCCCTCACTATATACTTCTTCCTATTAACTAAATCCCACACAAAGCGAAACCATTTAGAACCTTTAGCAAAATATTCTTCACTCAAGACCGTGATAAAGTCTGCACTTCTGAAACCATAGGCTATCCAGGTACATGACCTACATAAGCATAGTGCACAACCTTTCATCAAAATCTACTCCTAATCCATTCCAAACAAGCCACAACAGAACACTGCATATACTGAATAGCCCAATAAACCCCAACACTATTCTTAATGCTTATACATTGCTAACACCTTCAGGTGCAGACCTACACTGCACTTACTAAGGACTTCCTAAGCAGTACCATGCGGACTCAAAAGTATCCCAATAACCGCACACAGCATCACACAAACATTGATCCAACACAGTCTCACACACTTATAGGTAAACATCAATGATATAAGCGTCTATCACCAATAACTTGTGATGCCCAATACTATAAGCAGTTCAACATAGAATCGCATGAAGCACTCACTTTATAATTATGATCCAACCCCTCCTACTAAGCAGTGCAGCTTGACTTTAATTATCTCCATTTTCAGAGTGCTACTATTTAAACTTTGCATAACCAACAAGGAAACTCAGAAGTTTATTATCCCTCACACTAGAAACATTCAACTCATTCAGATTTAAGTTTCCTACCCTAATTCTAGGTGTTCCCGCCTTCAATTCAAGTTTCCCACCAATATCCAAAATCAACCGCTCAAGGTATAGTTTCTCGCCAAACACATGTCAACTATCCATGCACATCCAACAAATAAGGTGGATGAATGACACATTGCATGATCCAAAGGTGAAGGTGAAGGTGAAGGTGAAGACAGCGGAAGAGAAATAATGGTGATCCATGTGAATTTCCACACTATAGATAAAAAAGACCATGTGGCAAGAAAGGGACTTTTCTTTTCTTCTTGGGCTTTTTCCCTAAGGGAACCTTTTCTAAGTTTAACAAATCTGTATTCTAGGCCACTGTAATATGAAATATATAAGAAAGGATTTGACCCGAGGATGTTGGATTCCTTGAAATCCAAACCATGTAAATTCTCTTTGTCTTTTACTGCTTTTTACATTTTTCACCTACCTTGTTTTCTGTGTTAAACGCTTCTTTGCTTTTATCTGAATCGAAAACGAATTCGGCTTGACATTTTAACAAATAGTTAAAATGCAATTACCTAATTGTGAAAGCGTTTAGCAACACAATTACTACATAAAGGCAAATTTAACATCATTTAAATTATTTGATTCTTAATTGTGGAAATGATTCAGGCTCTAATTACTCTACAGTCATTTGAGGTGCTGTGAGATAAAAAATGTCATCAACACTTCAATTATCTACTTCGTCAATCAACTTTCTTCGATGATGATAACTGTTTTATCATGTGGAACATTTTTCGGAGTATATCTCTCGACTTCTAGTGAGTTACAAATTGTATCGTGACACTGCTATCATATAACAATGTCACGTGATTCCCAACATTAGGAATCACCCACGACTTAGTTATAAATTTGGGATTTTATTATATATACATTACATTTATTGTAGCGCTATTCAAGTCAATATAATTAGCCTTTTCATTGAATCACCCACAATTTGTTCTAATTAGAACATTTGCAACTTAAAGATTCTTAACTTCAACTTATTATTGACATATTATACTCAATATCACTCATGAAGTTTGAGTCCAAACATTACTTTTGTTCTTCGTAAGGAGTACATTGTTTCTATAAAAAATTCTCTAGTATTTCATAAATATACGAGAATACCTCAAACAACCATTTACAGATATTTATTTAGATTTAATATTTGCTTCATGTATCAAATACATAAACAAATCACGATCGTAGACAACATAACATGTATAATAATTCCTATTGACAATACATAAGGAATCCATCTTGCATGTTCCGTACTAAATTTTTTAATAGGATTTCCTTGCGTATTGTTTGAAACATTGCTAATATCATTTATACCTACTACAAAAGACATCATTCACAAATCCAATGTCGAGTATCAAGAAAAACTAAAGCTGATTCCAACACTAGTACACCGTTAACACTGGGTTCTGTGTTGTTTACTTATGATTTAGAAATATCTATGCCCCTTTTAACGTTCTTTCTCATGAACGCACGCCTCCTCTGCATTTTGATTGATAATTAAATAATTTAATATTTCTATCAAAACACTTGTTCAATTTTGATGCTTTTCTGAAAGATACTATCCTATTCGTTCTCGAATCATATCCAAAAACTATCAAGCTCAATATAGCTCCCACTAGCTTCAAGATACTTTGGTTATCATGCGCAAATGGTTTAATCCAAATCATATTTAGAATTTTCTGTTTCAATACACACGTACTAAAACATAAAGGCATACCATGTGAAAATTTTCTGAGTAAAATCCAACCAACTCGAGCACATCGATTGGTGAATCTATTACGTTAATTTCAACAATTGAAATTCATGGTATCTTTCTTATCAATGTGACTCACCATATTCCAACTGCATTTGTTCTTCTCTTAGAGACACTTTTGCGGCCAATGGATCATACTCTTCGGAAACAACTGCCAAAATCATATTTTGATAATGTTTTTGAAATCAATTTCGGATTTGTGCATCATACGATATCATAGAGTTAATATTTTTAATGGTTTAATTAAACAACCGATGATCATTTTTTTTTTAATTGACTAGAAACCTATATTTTCTTTTAAACGTACAAGAATACTCATTAGACATTCTAATGTATCCGTGTTCATTTAGGTTCGGTCAATTTTTTTCATCTCTTGTAATCAGTTTTGTCATTGGATCATATCCAAATTCATTTTATACCAATAATTTCTTAAATAAATTCATTCACTATGAAGTTGGTATTTCTTAAAACAAAGGTTGTTTCACGATGCAACGAAACGGGCATTCATAAACATTTTATATTTGCCTTATATAAAACCGATTTTGAATTTGTTCGCAATATATTTATGTTTACAATGTGAATTAGTCATCTAGTGACTATTATTCCTAAAATTCTCTTGGGAAGATGCATATAGGATTCCTTGTGTACAATTATAACGCGTAGCATTTTCATTCGCACAAATAGCCAACTCCTTGGCCTAGGATAATTAAGGTTTCTTATAAATCCTTATCTCGTATGGTTTTGTAAACTATTCTTTGGATGATGTTAATTTTAACTTTTTGTATTACTCTTAAGTACACACCCTATAGACAGATTTTAACTCAATTTCACTCATCATTAATAGTGCTTTGTCGAACAAAGTTACTCATTTTCAATACAACATTATGTATTATCGAGAGAAGTGACATCTGAGACTGAATCTTTATTCATGTTAGGTACATATGGAACTCTTTCCAATATATTAATGACTAAATAAAATCGAATCATTTACGTTGCATGTTATATTATTTATTTTAGTTTTACATTCGATGAGCTTATCATATACTTATACATGCACATCAGATACAGATGTTCATATGTGCGATAATTCATTGGTGAATATAATAAAGTATGTGGAACCATTTTGATATTAACAGACTTATGATTGTATACATCTATATGTATCAATCTGAAGTGTTCATCAATTCTTATGACGTTCCCACTCAGTGGGTGCTCTGCCCTTAATTATCTGAGATATAATTAACCAGTGTCATATGATTCATAACCATATAATAAAAATTATTTCTCAAATAATTGCTTAGTCTATAACTCCAAAATATTTGTAAATAATTTTATATACTTCATGTTGAATATGCGATTATATGATTTTTGTTCGATGATAATAAACATATATATTCATTTAAATGTATTTGTTAATGTACTATTTTATTTTTCATAGATTAAATAAATATTTGCTGAATAAAATAAATAACACAGAATTTGAATATAAACAGAAATTTTATTCAAACAAATATTTATTATAATTTTTGAATAGTACAAATTTCAAGCTCTCACTATATACAATTTCAATTACAATACAAATTTGATTAAATTACAATTCACATTTACATTGCACCTCACTACATATCACTCATTCACTCAACTCGTACTTCAACTTAATTCCAATGTGAACCCAGCATCTGAGCAATCTGTAGAAATATACATTGACGCGGTAAAATTAAAAATAAAATATTTTTGCAGTATAAAATAAAATGTGGATTTTGAAAATAATATTTGCCTCGGTTATTTGGGTTGTTCGTCATCATCTAATTTTGAATTCATCATACACGAACAACTTGTGACATACACAATGTATCACTGTATATGCCACAAGGCCGTACACACCGATATATACACTTGATAAAATTACAAGGACAGGTGAGCACAGATCAAACCCAAAACGCCGGGTTCAACTCAAGTGCAATAAAAATAATGTCACAATATCAGCAAGTGGTCAAACCCGAGCTTTAAGCTGGATTCAACTCAGGTGTGATTTCAAAAATCAACATGAAGTTCAAAGTGAATCAAACTAAATTGAAGCAAATACCAAATCAATACAACACAAACTAAACAGGGGCAAAACTGCAATCAAATACATATGGCCAAGCGATGCATCACTTGACACTGCACAAATATATATATATATATATATATATATATATACACACACACATACATACATACATATGTATATACACATGTATACCAACATGTACCAGGTCATACGTATATGCAACCTCGACTAAAACTCCAAAGTACACATGAAGTATACAAGCAAAACTCAAACCAGACATGAACAATGCTCAAAGCCAATATCAGTGACATAGCCTCAAGAATGAAAGGGCTATAAACAACCATACATGAACACTACAATAGGTCAAGGATGTGCACCAAACAAGATCATAACACAAATACTCAAAGCAACTCAAGTCAGTGCACCAATAATGTTAACAAGCCTCGACCAAAATCAAAATGTACAAATGCAACTAAGTTCAAATGAATCTAGACAGAACAAGCCTCGAAATTAAAGTATCAGACTCAAGTGCATACACAGGAATGCAATAGTGAATCACAAACCAAGTGCACAAAAGATACAACATGTATGCAACTGTGAAACTGGACAGTGCAAGTATCAGACTCGAGCACAAAGTCTATAACTTCAAATGAACATTACAAGGAAATACAACTCTATCTGAAACAAATGGCTCAAACTCAACTACAATCTCAAGACCACAAATCTCAACTAAAGTTCAAGTCACACATGAATTCAACTCAGATGTAAGCACACTCGAGGCACAGTGCACATCAACCCAATGAAAACCAGAAATGTGCTTAAAGCAAATCCAGACCACATGAAGGAACAACCACATGAATGTACTGGTAGTAAATAAGCAAGCATATGCACCAGGAAAAAAACTACAACATCAAGTGATACTAAGTACAACTAGAAACAGTGGACAATGCATGAAGACTTGAACAATACTCGACTGCTACCATGACTCGAAGCAATGTAGTGATATGCAGCAGTGTAAACATCACATTGAAGCAACTCGAGCTCAAGATAGTACAACAGAAAATAAAGCAGAGTACAGACAAAATGAAAACAAGCTAAAGGAATCACAGTGAACATTACAAATACAACACATATATACATACATAGATGTATGTATACACATGGAAGCAAAGACATAATGGCCGGAGTCATGAAACAACAAGTAAAATTGAACAAGGTCGAAAGTACTACCAGAGGCAGTGAATAGTATGGAAAAAGTTGAACAAGATCAACATCACAAAATCAAGTTTGCAGTCGAAGACAACTACAGGTCAAATCAAAACCGAAGTCAACATCGAACCAAGTCAGATAAATCACCATCGATCAAAGAATATGTTGAACAAGTCAGAAATCGAGAAGCCGTGTTAACCAAGCCAAAAATATACGAATTGAAAATGTCAGAAATCATCACAATCATCAATACAAAATCGAATGGCCGAAGACGAATTCAAATTGATGTATACAAACGAAAATCAAGGATCTCGAATCCTATATAAATAAGTAACATCATCGGCAAATTGCAAGCATCGAGTTCAAGTAAGCAAAACCAGTAAAGCAAAAGGCATATATTACATATCGAAGGCAAAGTCGAACTCGATCAAATAGAAGCAGCCGTGAGCAACTCAAAGAGATAGTCGATCGACAAAGCAAGGGCCTAAATCATCATTCGATCGAGCAACTATTGTCGGCAGCTTCTAATTAGAAGCCCTAATTTGCAAGCAAAGGAAAAAGGAACGAGCACCATTTATTTTCAAGGAAAAAGATACGGCCGATTGGAGATAAAAGAAAAAGGGATAATTTGGTTATCTCTTTATTTTTATTTGGGCCGGTTTACATTGGGCTTAGTAATTTAAAATTAGGGTTCTTTGTTTTCAAATTGTATTTACTTTTGTATTTTCCTTTTTAAACACTTGTAATTTCTAGTCGTGTGACTAGGGGACAAACTACATGGCGTAGTTTGAGAATTCACAACTCGGTGGCTGAGTTGTGGCAGGGTTTTGAGCATAGAGTTAGGTTAGTCAGTAGCGGGTATCGCGAGTTTACGTGTGTCGTTCTATTAGAAACCTTGGGGGCAGCACGTAGATAGGGTTTTGCCGAAGCTGGGTAAATTCTGTGTCGTTCTATTTCTGCATTTATTATTTTGCTATTATCTGTGCTGCTATAATTTTTATTTATCCGTGTTGAAATAATTTAATAAGCTTCCGCGGTAATTTTTATAATTAACAGCATCACCCTATTCACCCCCCCTCTAGGGTGAAATCGATCCTACAAGTGGTATCAGAGCTAGGAATAGATGTCAACTTTTGTTTTTAAAAAATTCGTTTTTCAAAAACAATTTTTAAAAAAATTGAATTTTTAAAATGGCTTCTTTTAATAATGCTTTTGCTGAAGGTCAGTCCATAGTTTGACCTCCAATGTTCAATGGTGAATACGCCTACTGGAAAAATAGAATGAATTTTTTTTTGAAAACCATTGACGCTTGGAATATTGTTGAGACAAGTTATAGAGCACCAACTATAATTGTAGATGATCAGGAAATAGAGAAACCAAAGAATCAATGGACAGAACTAGAAAATAAATTACAAAATGCTAATGCTAAAGCTATGAATTCTATTATCTATTCATTGGATCAATTTGAATTTGATCGTGTCTCACACTGTCTAACTGCGCAGGAAATATGGCACACACTAGAAGTGACTCGTGAAGGAACATCGCAAGTCAAAGAATCTCGCCTTGCCATGCTAAGCAGCGAATACGAGAATTTCACAATGGCCAAGGAAGAAAATGTCAAAGAGATGTACGGACGACTTTCCAATATCGTATACAAATCAAAAGCTCTCGGAAAATCATCACAGAGTTGGAGGTAGTCCGAAAAATCCTCAAAGTCCTTCCATGAAGATTTGAAGCAAAAGTGACTGTCATTCAATAATCAAAAGTTTTAAAACAAATCAAAGTTGAAGAACTCACCGGAAATCTCACCACTTATGAGCTGGAAATGAAATTTAAGGAAGAGCGTGAAGAAGGTGACACTCGAAAGAAATCAATAGCTCTTAAAGGAACAACAGAAAGTGATGATGATGACGATGATGATGGAGCGGCTGAGTTAGCGTTAATAATGAAGAAATTCAAAAAACGGAACCGTGAATATAGAAATCCAGCTCTAAATCAGAAATTGAAAAGCAGAATAGACAAAATACTAGAAAATCCAGAAGAACGGGAGATCATCTGTCACAAGCGCAACCAACCCGGACATATCAAGCCCAATTCTCCTCAAAATAGACGCGACTTTGAAAAGAAATCAAAAGAGAGAAGTTTTGCAGCCACGTGGAATACAAGTGGTGAAGATAATCAAAGTACTAGCAGTGAGAGTGAGAAAGCATATATGTGCCTTCAAGGTAATATAACCGATAGCGACGATGATAAACCAAGCGAGGTATCAAAACTCACTCACTCAGAATTACTTATATATTTCCACGAAGTAAATGGTTGTTTTGAATGACTTAGGGAGAAGTATGACAAACTTGAATCACAAAAAGATACTTTAATAGATTTAAATGAACAACTTGACCAACTAGTTAAAACCTATCAAAGTAGGATCCCTAAGTGTGATAAGTGTCCAACATTCGAAGAAGAAATTAATATAAATTCACTTGAAAATGAAATTCTGATTTTGAAAGAGAGTGAAAATACTAGGAGAGAAAACTCTATTAAAAAGTGCACACAATTGTTAAACGAAAATGAATTTCTCAAAACACAAGTTCAACAATTGTCAACGACTTTAGATAAATTTTCAAAAAGTGAAAAATCGTTGAATATGCTATTAGGTAAGCAAACTGTTAATACAGTTAGACAAGGACTTGATATAATCAATCTGAAATGTTAAAAGCAAAATTAATCAAGTCAATTCTATGTGCACAATTTGTAGAAAATATGGACACAATCACAATAATTGTTGGTATAGACCCAAACACGTGAAAATTATACTAATTTGGGTTTCAAAAGGGACAGTATAAAATCTCTCAAAGTTAAACAAATTTGGGTGCCGAAAGGAACATACATAAATAGTTTTGGGTCTCCACAAAATTATCTTTCAAAATATTCTGCCACTAACAATCATGGACCTATAAAAACAAATAGGTCACAAAAATCTTTTATCGTGTAGGAGTGGTGGCAGGCTAAGGAACAACAATAGTGCTACTTGGATTCTGGCTGTTCCAAGGACACAACGAGTGACAAAGAAAAGTTCTTTAGCCTAGTATAAAGGTGACAGAATCACAATGGGCAACGACGAAAAATATCGTAAAGGTAAAACAGGTAATGGTGTATTTATTTGAACGATATATTAAATGTGATAATTTGCACCGTAATCTGAGTTAAATCGGCCAATAATGTGATGATGAAATAATGATGATTTTGATTCTGACTTATTCAAAATTGTTGTCCAATTATATTCTTATGCCAAGAATACTGTAAAAATCTGTAGAGTCTTTGAATTACTTCATATACATTAGTTTGGATTAATAATAGTGTTTTATTGAATGATAATACATTTGGCTGACTCTACATTCACGGTTTTTGATTATTTACATGGCTTCAATTCAAATTCAAGAGAATGTTAGTTAAAAATCTGTTAAAATTGATTTTGAGTTTTTTTTTCACACTTCATGGTCTGGCCTATCAAATTCAATTAATGATAATTTTGAGTGAAAGAGAAATTCAAATGCAGATTACACTGGTAATCTAGTTGATAGAAAAATTACTAGTTGAACGTGATTTTTGTTGACACATTTAGTAACTGCATCGTTTTTCAAAGAAAATATCTGCATATTTTTCATTTCAAATAATTTTCAAATAGCATAAATTTTTCTCATATAACCCCTTCTAGAAAATCATTTTTGACCATGTTTTCAGATCAGTCATTTTGAAAATTTGATTTTATAATTATTTTTGAATTTGATTTTAAATGACTATTTTGACTAGTCTGACTCCCTAATAATTGTCGAAAAGATAAATAGTGATTGAAAAAGTGACGAGTGTTGATATTTATCATATATTATGACACGAGATGGTATAATTAGTAAATTTCTGTAGAAATTTAAACAAGAGTTATAAAACTTTTTGTTGGTAAAAATTCCATGACCATCTCTATTTCTATCATATTTCTAATGACCTTCACTCATCAAAATTCAATATAGTTTGTCAATATGTGGTACTTTAAATAGGAATCATTCGTTTTTCATTTTACATTTTTTAATAAATAATAATAATAATAATAATAAAATCCAAAGTATTCACTCTCATTTAAAAGTCCTCACGGTTATGTATGGGTGAATTACTTGGAATTTGTTATGTGCTTCCATGCTCATTTAAAAGTCCTCACGGTTATACATGTATGGAACGCATATCAAAATTGATTTTTTTTAATAATAAACAAGTTGATTCTAATCCCATTTAAAAGTCCTCACGGTTATGCGTGGTTAGAAGATACTTGAATTCATTTTTTTTAAATAAAATTGGAATACTACTAATCTCGTTTAAAAGTCCTAACGGTTATGCATGGTTGGTAGATATTCAAATTCCTGATATAAATATACCATAAATAGACACAACTGTATGGTTTTATATGATGACATCATTCCCATCATTCTAAAAGTAAAATATGCGCATAACAAAGTATTTATGATTTTTGTTTGATTTTTTATTGAAATTTAATATTTATATTCAGTTGAGTTTTAATGTTGGATTAATATCTATCACTTTATCTCCATTTTTCTAACACTGTTACTCTTTTACTGATAACAAAATGGAGAGAGAAAAGTTAAGATTTTGACAAATAAAATCAAGCAAAGGTCAAATATTTTCTATTTGCAACTAGGCTCATTTGCATATTTTTAATGGTATGCATATATGAAGGGGGAGCTTTGTGTAGAGAGGAAACATTTAAAGGGGGGAGCAATTACAGTATATCAATGATCAAATACATTTAGCATATTCAAAAGCTTAAATATATGTTTGTTATCATCAAAAGGGGGAGATGGTTGAATATGCGATTATATGATTTTTGTTTGATGATAATAAACATATATATATATATATATATATATATATATATATATATATATATATTCATTTAAATGTTTTTGTTAATGTACTATTTTATTTTTCATAGATCAAATAAATAACACAGAATTTGAATATAGACAAAAATTTTATTCAAACAAATATTTATTATAATTTTTGAATAGTACAAATTTCAAGCTCTCACTATATACAATTTCAATTACAAAACAAATTTGATTAAATTACAATTCACATTTACATTGCACCTCACTACATATCACTCATTCACTCAACTCGTACTTCAACTTCATTCCAATGTGAATCTAGCATCTGAGCAATCTGCAGAAATATACATTGACGCAGTAAAATTGAAAATAAAATATTTTTGCAGTATGAAATAAAATGTGGATTTTGAAAATAATATTTGCCTTAGTTATTTGGGTTGTTCATCATCATCTAATTTTGAATTCATCATATACGAACAGCTTGTGACATACACGGTGTATCACTGTATATGCCACAAGGCCGTGCACACCGATATATACACTTGATAAAATTACAGAGATATGTAAGCACAGGTCAAATCCAAAACGTCGGGTTCAACTCAAGTACAATAAAAATAATGTCACAATATCAGCACAAGGTCAATCCGAGCTTTAAGCTGGATTCAACTCGGGTGTGATTTCAAAAATCAACATGAAGTTCAAAGTGAATCAAACTAAATTGAAGCAAATACCAAATCAGTACAACACAAACTAAACAGGGGCAAAACTGCAATCAAATACATATGGCCAAACGATGCATCACTTGACAATGCACAAATATATATATATATATACACACACACATGTATACAAACATGTACCAGCTCATACATATATGCAGTCTCGACTAAAATTCCAAAGTACACATGAAGTATACAAGCAAAATTCAAACCAGACATGAACAATGCTCAAAGCCAATATCAGTGACACCGCCTCGACAATGAAAGGGCTATCAACAACCATACATGAACACTGAACAGGTCAAGGATGTGCACCAAACAAGAGCATAACACAAATACTCAAAGCAACTCAAGTCAGTGCGCCAGTAATGTTAACAAGCCTCGACCAAAATCAAAATGTACAAATACAACTAAGTTCAAATGAATCTGGATAGAACAAGCCTCGAAAAGTATCAGACTCAAGTGGATACACAGGAATGCAACAGTGAATCACAAACCAAATGCACAAAAGATACAACATGTATGCAACTGTGAAACTGGACAGTGCAAGTATCAGACTCGAGCACAAAGGCGATAACTTCAAATGAACATTACAAGGAAATACAACTGTAGCTGAAACAAATGGCTCAAACTCAACTACAATCTCAAGACCACAAATCTCAACTAAAGTTCAAGTCACACATGAATTCAACTCAGATGCAAGCACACTGGAGGCACAGTGCACATCAACCCAATGAAAACCAGAAATGTGCTCAAAGCAAATCCAGACCACATGAAGGAACAAACACATGAATGTACTAGCAACAAATAAGCAAGCATATGCACCAGCAAAAAAACTACAACATCAAGTGATACTAAGTACAACTAGAAACTGTATGTGGTGCGCTTCCCTATCCTATATAAATTTACCCGGGAGTACGGGGGCTTGGATCAATGGACGGCTTTACTATACCCTCCTCAGCAGTTTATCGACCCGCCGGGTTCTCCTGTGTTTTCAAAAAAAAAAGTACAACTAGAAACAGTGGACAATGCATGAAGACTTGAACAAGACTCGAATGCTACCATGACTCGAAGCAATGCAGTGATATGCAGCAGTGTAAACATCACATTGAAGCAACTCGAGCTCAAGACAGTACAACAGAAAATCAAGCAGAGTACAGGCAAAATGAAAACAGGCTAAAGGAATCACAGTGAACATTACAAATACAACACATATATACATACATAGATGTATGTATACACATGGCAGTAAAGACATAATGGCCGGAGTCATGAAACAACAAGTAAAATCGAACAAGGTCGAAAGTGCTACCAGAGGGAGCGAATAGCATGGCAAAAGTTGAACAAGATCAACATCACAAAATCAAGTTTGCAGTCGAAGAAAACTACAGGTCAAATCAAAACCGAAGTCAACATCGAACCAAGTCAGATAAATCACCATCGATTAAAGAATATGTTGAACAAGTCAGAAATCGAGAAGCCGTGTTAACCAAGCCAAAAATATAAGAATTGAAAATGTCAGAAATCATCACAATCATCAATACAAAATCGAATAGTCGAAGATGAATTCAAATTGATGTATACAAACAAAAATCAAGGATCTCGAATCCTATATAAATAAGTAACATCATCGGCAAATAGCAAGCATCAAGTTTAAGTAAGCAAAACCAGTAAAGCAAAAGGCATAAATTACATACCGATGGCAAAGTCGAACTCGATCAAATAGAAGCAGCCGTGAGCAACTCAAAGAGATAGTCGATCGACAAAGCAAGGGCCTAAATCATCATTCGATCGAGCAACTATTGTCGGTAGCTTCTAATTAGAAGCCCTAATTTGCAAGCAAAGGAAAAAGGAACGAGCACCATTTTTTTTCAAGGAAAAAGATACGGCCGATTGGAGATAAAAGAAAAGGGGATAAGTTGGTTATCTCTATGTTTTTATTTGGGCTGGTTTACATTAGGCTTAATAATTTAAAATTAGGGTTCTTTGTTTTCAAATTGTATTTACTTTTGTATTTTCCTTTTTAAACTCTTGTAATTTCTATTCGTGTGACTAGAGGACAAACTATGTGGCGTAGTTTGAGAATTCGCAACTCAGTGGCTGAGTTGTGGCAGGGTTTTGAGCGTAGAGTTAGGTTAGTCAATAGCGGGTGTCGCGAGTTTACGTGTGTAAGCGTGTGACTACTTAATTTCTGGTAGAAAGCTTGGGGGCAGCACATAGGCATGGTTTTGCCGAAGCTGGGTAAATTCTGTGTCGTTCTATTTCTGCATTTATTATTCTGCTATTATCTGTGCTGCTATAATTTTGATTTATCTGTGTTGAAATAATTTTATAAGCTTCCACAGTAATTTTTATAATTAACAGCATCACCCTATTCACCCCCCTCTAGGGTGAAATCGATCCTACACTTCAGTGTTTTCTAACGTACCAATTTTTTTATGAAAATAAATACCACATTATAGTTTTATTTTAAAATGATATTCATAATATTCAACTAAAATATGACTATGTTTATTTTTCAGTCAACACCAAAAACTAGTCATTTTCATAAATAATACATAGTACGTGTTTTGAAAATAATTTCGTAACTTGATGCAATCAATAAGTGTTACATGACACTCTCCCACCATGTTTGCTAGCATATTGAATTCGGAGGTCCGCCATTTACTTGATATAGATTATTTTTTTATATACTACAACTAGTTTACAGTGAAGAATTCATTGATTAAATATCTTGAACTCAAGAAATAGAACTTATAGAAAACAATTTTCTTTATGAAAATACATTTCGAAATAGAAATTGTATTTCTTATTAAGTTAAGTATCAATTATCATTATTAAAATTCTCGTTCCCGATGTTTCTTTATGATGCGGAAGTGACTATTCACTCTCCTCATCCCAACTATACCTTAAATCACATCTACTCCTGTATATCCATCATTCTTTCTAAATGATCAAATCATTCAAAAATAATCCCTTGCTACAATACCACAACGAACTCTTTAAAATGCATTTAATTATACTTAACATTAAGAACATGAAATAGGATGCATCTTACATAAACTCATAGAATGTAATACACGGTCTCGACTAAATAAACTCATAAGCGACCAAATTACAAACATAATTAGTAGTTGTAGAATCGGGCACTTGCATGGTAGTTGAAATAAGCATTTGTTAGTAAGTGTATGTTATATTTATATTTTTCAATCTTCAATTCAGTTCATTTGTATATCTTAATTGAAAATTGTTTTATCAATCAAAATAAATGCATAAATTTACCACTGTCGATTATTATAACATCATATAGCATATGTTCTTCTGATACTTGAAATGTTAAATATTATCATTTCGATTTTCTAATAAGGCTCTCACTGGTCTTTTGTGTTTCACCAAATCCTAACTCAAACATAGAAGTCTTTCAACCTCACTAATGGTTGTTATGAGTCATCCGTCTTGGAATTCAGACATTGAATTATCTAACCAAGTCATGGCTCCATGGATGATGCCTTATTAGTTGTATCGTATATAAATCCTAACCCTTGGTACCATATTGTAATCTCACTTCGACCTTGAGGTTGCTTAACAAATTGAAACAAAATTATTCACCCATACCAAGCACATCGCAAAGGCCTAAGTATAATATATGTTCCTTGATTTTTCTCAGAAAATACATATAGTTATCTTACCTCGTCTATTCAATATATTAATAATACTGCACATAACAACCCTAGCTTAAGTTTGCTTAAAAACTAAGAATTATGCAAATAATATACATAAATACATACATATACACATATATATGGTAGAGGACAACATTTTAATGAAGATTCATTGTCTTCAGTATATAATATCAAGTGATATCGACTTAATAATGTATTTCTTTTGAAATACCCTCATGATTTAAATATCACACACGTAATAAATCCTTGTATATAAACATTTATTTATGTATTTATTACTTAAGTCTAGTTAGGATTTTTTAATGTTCCACCTATAAAATTACATTTATATTTTATAAGTTTTATTATTATATAACTTTAATATTTCATGTTACTTATATAACAGTCTTATGTATAATATTATATTAATTAAATCTTATTTGATTAATTTTATATTAATTTAATATAACATCTATATTGAATGTTAGTTATAACATTATATATTATAACCTTTATACTGCAATATATATATATATATATATCTGTGTGTGTGTGTGTTATTTAATTAAACAATTTTACTTAAGGTATATTAATTTTAAAAAAATCATTTTATATACATACATGTATGCTTATGATATCCTAAACATTTTCAAATATCATAACATATATTAATATATACAATACATGTATATACTTCTCATTAATCAACTTGTTTAATTAATTTCTACATTTTATTAATCTTATTAATAAATTTAAAATTTTGAAATTAATTTATATTACTTTTCAAACAATTTAAAAAAATTGTTATATTATAACTAATAATATATATGTATATGTGTATCCTATTTTAAATTTTACTTTTAAATTTAAAAATCTTATATTTCTAATTTTAAAATAAATTTTGAAAATTAGTCCAAGGCCCAATTCGAATTGGGCCTTTGCTATTAGGGACAACCTTTGGGCTCATATACCTATTCGGGCCAGGTTGGTAGCCATGTACGACATAATACTTAATTACCTAAGCTCAACCCTTCAACATTACCTTTCTAGACACCATACTATCAAGGTTGTAAGCCTATTTAGTTAGCCTTAACATGATTAATTTAGATTGCATGGGCTTTTGGGCTCTAATAACATTGTTGGAACTGGATCATGCTACAACGGAAGTAAGGGATGATTTTTTTTACCATTTTGGATATTTATTTGACCTACGAAGTTTAATTTATTTGACACATTTCTGAATTTCATTTTAAATAAAATCATTATTTTATTTAAATTTCTAAAATTATTTTATATTATGTAATTAATGTTATATTATATATATACATGTATGGATACATGTGTAGCATATCAATCCGTGTAAAGCGTAACATATTTGTGTGTAGGTGTAGGGATTTATAGCAACGACATTTTAGCTCATCTATTATTTTTAAGAGAAATGTGTGATCCTCTAAATAGAGGAGAGCACACATGTGTGTGTGTGTGTGTAGCACTGAAAAAAGATGCTGCCAACATGCCTGGCAGGTAGCTAATCAAAATACAAAAAACAATGTATATGACTCATGTACAACTAGAATGAGCTTCGGCAAGTTCACCGTCCATTACACCTCATTATCGAGCTCCGGCAAGGCCACCTCCCATAATGAGGTGTTAGAAATACCTAAAAAAACATGAAGGAACTCGGTGTGGAAGAAATCCGAAGGCAACTCCAGCTGAGAGAGAAAACGCCTCGATATAAAAACAAAAAATCCAAAATGAATGCCTCGCTGCAAAAGGGAATGATCCATAATGAAGTACGCCACTTTGTATATGTGATAGTGCTGGAAAGAACGCCTCACTGCAAATGCGTATGATCCAAAATGAAGAGCGCCACTCTATAGACGCTGAAGAACTTCTCACTACGAAAGCGGAAGTCCAAAGTTAACATCGCATTGAAATCCTATCTGCTGCAATCTTGAGAACCTACAAATAGTAATCTATACCATTTCTGGCATAAATCTAAATCTGTAAATGGAACTAAATAAAATTATAAATGTAATGCATATATATGTATATAAATGAAAACTTATATACATATACATGTATTAATGAAGTAAAAGTAGTAATACTATATTAATCATAAATCGAAAAATCAACAAATTAAGAAGTAGATTTAAAAGGAATCCAAACTCATAATGAATCATCTTAACTAACACTAAAGATATACAAAATATTAACGAAATAAAAAATAATAAGTTGAATTCCCATAAATTTTAAAAATTTTAAAATTTTCCTTATGTTCCTTTAATCAAAAGGACATTATGATAAACAGTAAAAACATCATGAAAATTAGTAAAAATGTTATGCCATAATTATTAATGTTGAAAATATTATTATTATGTTTATAAATGTTAGTACTATTACTAACCTTATTAAGATATTTTTTGAAAGGAATTTTTTTAGCTAATCTGTATTTAGGATTTAAGATCCAATCAAAATAAAATGATGATATTATAAAAACCAATTTATCAAAATGACTATTTTTATTATTAAAAAGTCTCTGGTTTCTCTCAAACCAAATATACTAATAAATTATAATGAATTAAGTATCAAGTAAAATTCTGTTTTCCTTTTTAACTTAAATCTTAAGTTATTCCAATAACACTCACAATTAGTAACTTTAGTTGTAAGATTAAAGTTAAAGATTTTGATAGTATTATTCAGAATGTAGTAAGTATCCTTACAATCATAATATACATGTTTAATATCTTCAAGATACAGATTACAAAAAAAAACTTAATATCAACTTACATGTGTTTTTTTTAAAAAAATTCTATAGTATTTAGTTTTCCATGCACAATTAACCACATATAAAATTTAGACTTAGGAGGAGCGTTTGTTTTCTAAATAAATTTAAAAGATTTATTAGGTACACCCGAGAAATTAAGAAATTTATAAAAAGAATTAGAATTAAATTCCTTACTCTTATTCCACTCCCAACTAATAGTATCATTTTCATTATCAATATTATATAGACTCAATCTAGCAAAAAGCGAAGAAAGTTGCCTAAGAGTTGCACCTTTTAAAATTCTATTAAAACAAAAATTCCAAGGGGGTCATTTTTTGGAGAAAAAACCATCTAAAATTAAAGCATTCTTAAAGTTACAAATTTTATAAAGCTCTTTAAATTCTATCCTAAGAGGGATAACAGAAATCCAACGGTCGTGTCGAAAAGAAGTTCCTGAATGAACTATTGTATTAGTACCAAGGTTAAAAATCTCATGACATTTTAAATTTGATTTCCAAAAATTAGATAATTTATTTATAATTGTAGGTGTAATTTGACATAAATTATTATTACCATTATAGTAATGTTTAACAATAATTTCTTTCCAAATAGAATTATCATTTATATCCTTAAATTTCCATAACCACTTAGTATAGATAAATTCATGTCACATAAATTAATAACTCTTAAACCACCTTTCTTTTTTGATTCACAAACTATTTCCCAATTGACTAAACATTTAAGACTGCTGTTGGAATTATCACAACTCCATAAGAAGTCCCTTTTTATTTTATGAATTTTATCAATCACCCAATCTGGAAAAAGATGCATAAACATCCAATAGATCGGGATAGTTGATAAGAAATAATCTACCCGCTCTCGCTAAAAACCTCCCGTTCCAATTAGAAATTATATTTTTAATCTTTTCTATTATAATTAACCAGTCATCATGTTTAAGTTTAGTTGGTCTAATCATAAAACTAAGATAATCAAAAGGAAAAGTCATATACAATTAAGCGTATTAGCAACTAATCCTTCAACTATATCATTGTCATTGAATACTAAAGCGAAACTTTTCTCAAAATTGATTTTAAGCCCTAAAAAAAGTTCAAAGCTGTATAATATAAATTTAAGAGTAATAATATATTAGGCAAATGTGAGGTAAATAGTAAGGTATCATCGGCAAATTGAAGAACAGAGATGCCATTGCGAGAGATTTCACTACCTACGCTCCCCAAAGATCTGTTACCGACCGCTTTTTAATTATCATAGCAAAAACATCTGTGGCTAGGTTAAACAAAAGAGGCGATAAAGAATCACCCCGCCTTAATCCTCGTTTAGATTGAATTTTATACCCTAAAATACCGTTAACCATAATACTAGAATTACTCGTTTTAAGCAAAGTCATAATCCATCCTATCCACTTATGACTAAAACCTCTAACATGTAACATATCAACTAGAAATTTCCAATCCACTGAATCAAAAGCTTTCGTAAAGTCCCTTTAGAATCGCATAAGTAATATTATTCTTACAACGGTGATTAATGTATTCTTGAATAGCAGCCATAACATCAGTAATATTTCTATCCTCAACGAAAGCAGTTTGTGAACAATCAACTAGTTCATTCATTCTCTTACTAAGTCTATTGGCTAAAACTTCTGAAATAATTTTAACGAAACAGTTAATTAAAGAAATAGGCCTAAAATCTTTTAAATTATTAGCACCGATTTTTTTGCTTAATAAAATTACGTTTGCAAAATTAATCTTCCTACTTGTAATTTTAAATTATAAAATTCGTTAAACTTGCTAATTAAATCTAATTTTAAAACATCCCAAAATAATTTGTAAAAGAAAATAAGGAACCTATTAGGACCCAGGGCTTTATCACTAGGCATATCGTTAATAGCGTTTAAAATTTCCTCTTCAGAAAAAGGATTATCAAACTCTGAAAGGTCAATTCTAGATTCAGTAGGATAAAGATCATTCCATCTAGCGTTAATTCTATGCTTATTCTTACTACCGAAAATATCTCTATAATAATCAGTAAAAGCTTTATTAAGATCTCTTTAATCGACCAATTCCACATTATTCACAAAAATAGAATTAATCATGTTACTATGTTTTCTACCATTAGCCATATTATGAAAACACTTCGTATTATTATCACCTTTGTTAATCCATTGAATTTTAGAACTCTATTTCCACATAATCTCTTCTTTTTCTAACATTGAATTAAGCTCTTCTTTTAAATTAGCTAGAATGTTTCGCTCACCTAGATCTAGTTGTCTGTTTTCTTCTATCTTGTTTGTTTTAAGCATTTCAAAAGAATGTTTTCTTTTTAAATTTTAAAACTACTAAAAATATTATTACTCCAATATTTGAGAAAGTTCCTAGGACCCTTAAGTTTTAAAACAAAGTTTTTTTGTAGAATTATCTGTATTTATGATATTATAAAAGTTCATAGAAATCCATTAATTTTTAATTAAATTTGAAAAATTAAATTCTAAATACCACATTTTTCGAATCTAAATGTTCTATTAACAATCTTATGATGATCACACGAAAGAATTATGGGGCTGTAACCAAAAGAAATTTTCGATCCCGAAAATTCCAGATAGTTAGGAAAAAGAAGAAAGAGATAGTAGAAGAAGAAGATCAGAAACATCAACATCTCACATTCGCAACGGATAAAATATAATAATAAATAATAACAGTTTACAAAAGAATTCTGTATCTGTCCAAATACATTTGTAATACATCAGAGTTACACATATATACAGACACTGAGTATACACAACTATCATGTCACAGATATACAGCAATATAATACAACGAAAATACTCCTTACGTTCTTGACGTCCAGCTCGACTCCTGAGCTCCAGAACGTCCTTACCTGAAAATCTGTAATACTCGTTCTGACCCGAGCATTACATCAAAGTAACACCCGGGTCAGACTGGAAACCAGCGTGAGTAAACCCATCTAACATGAAATACAAAGCATACAACTTAAATAAAACCCGGGGTAACTCTTATTAATTTACAAATTCACAATTTGTTATAGACATCACTTATTTCACACCTCAACTTTCTAAGTACCAAAATTTAAATAAAAATAGTCCAATTCATTTAAATCACTTCATTCCAGCCTATAGATTTCACATATCAATCTATAAAATTCAAAGTGGTTTCGGGTATTCCCTAATACCCGACCCCTGTCTCTTCGAATCTCATGTCATCCTAACCCAAATTATCCAAATGAAATGCACAACATTTTATATCAGAGATATCAACTCATTCAAAGCATCCAATACTATTCAATCATCCATAAGCAAAACTTGATCGCCGCCAAAATTAATTAAATTAATTCAACTTAAATTTCTAATCTCAATCACTTAGATTTCTTCACTTGTCATTAATTAAATTTCAAATCAATTAATCAATCATCCCTTCATTATTCATCTTAATTAATCACCTTGGATTAATTATTCTTCAATTACATTCAAGTAATTATCTTTAATTAACTTCACAATATTAATTATTCTTAACCAAAAACAATAAGTAATCTTAATTACTTCATAAATTAATTAACAATAATTAATTACATTAATCCTTAATTACTTATATTAATTAATTTCTCATAAGTCATTTATTATTGACTGATTTAATCTTAATTAATCAATCTTTAATTACATCATTAATTATATAAATTAATGATTTCCAATTATATTTTAATTTAATCTAATCTAAATTAATTACTTTAATTCAACCACAATATTAGTCATTCTCGATTAATCTCAACCTGTAGTTAACTGTCTTTTTATTTACTTCATTAAATAAATTAATTTCTCCTTAATTAATTATCTTAATTAATCTCTTGATTAATTACACAAAGTAATTATATTTTATTAATTACATTAAGTAATTACTTATTAAACCACCCAATGATCATTCTAAATTAATTGAACTTAATTAATTAACCCAAATCATTAATTAATTGAATTAATTAATTATCCATTTAAATTACCCTACCTATTTAATGAATCTCCAATCATTAAACCCCTATTAACTTTAAAATGAACCATTTTCTTATTTATGATTTAAGTTTAAAACAATTTAAATCTCAAATGCTTCGAGTCAAGCAACAATTAACTCGAGAACCAACCAAAACCAAAGTCACCAGATCATCAGTACACATCCAATCAATTCAATCATTCAACCAATTATTTAAATTTAACCATTTAACCATTTTAAATTTAAATAAAAATCCAAAAGAGTGAGATTTACTCACTTTAAATTTTCGTTTGCAATCCACTTCAATCTCGACTCGGTCTCTTCATGATTTAAGACCTTGTACAAACATTATACAATTAATTAATATTTGAAACCGTTGGACAAATCGATCTCCATTTAATAATTTAATTTAACTAATTTTCCTTAGGAAAATCTTCTTTAATATATATATCTTTATACAGTAAAATATGATTTTAAATTTTCGTTCTCTGTATATACATTTTAAAATTTTAATTTTTATAATTCCACAACATTTTTTTTAAATTCCCTTTTTCCCAAACTCTAAAAATTTCTTGTTTTCTGAAAATAACAACAGCAATCTATTTTACCGTATATACACATATACAAATATAAATCTATAAATTTGAAGAAAATAAATTGATCTTTGATAACTCACTGTTATTTTATATTTTTCTCTTGTACGAACACACGTATATATATTTATTTAAATTGGGAAAAGAATTATACCTAAATTCGACTGGAAACGAAGTCGACAGCCGCGCGTACTGCTCCATACGAGACCGCCACCACGACCCATCACCCACCATCGAGATGCCCTCACGGCTTCAATTCCTCTACGGCTCAAGCTTCACCTCGAGCCGTCTCTTGCTCAAATCGAAGTCGTGACTTCCAAACCAGATGCTCACCCAACATCGAACGCCGCCGCCCCCCTTGACGTGTGTTTCTCAAGCGATTCCGACCAACCTTCTTGCGATGCGAGCGCCTTTACTGCCGCGTACGAGATCTTCCCTCCCCCCTCGAGCTTCGTTTAACGTTCACTGTCGAACGAGATCGCCTGTGCGCCTTCGTTCCTTCATCCCCTCTTTGAATGAACGGCTTCGCCCCTTTTTTTAGATGAACGAACTGATAGTGTAACGACCCGTAAATTTTCGATAATTAAAATAGCTAATTTAATAAGATTTCGTGATTTAGTGTTAGAAAAAAATTTGTAAGTCGTTTGGAATAATAATAAATGTTGAATTCATTGGTTATAATAGAGTAATTGATTGATAAGTAAAATCTATTCAAATCAAATATCGAATATTGAACAGGTAAATTGTTTAAATTAAATATTTAAAACTTATTGAATAATTGAATAACTGTAAAATGAAAATAGTGTTCTAAATTGTGGATTGGTTTTAAAAGTTGAATCTTAAAAGTTCAATTTCAATATTTCAAAAGATAATGAATTATTGGATAATCGAAATTGTTTAAATTTAATGAATAATTTAATAATGGGAATTGAATAACCGTATAATGGAAATGGTTGTTCTATAATTTTAATTCGTTTCGAAAGTTAAATTTTTAAGTTCGTTTTTGAATATCTCAAAAGATAGTGATTCAAGAATAATAAAAATTGTTTAAATTTAATATTACAAATGTTTGAATAATTAAATTCCGAATTTGATATGATTAATTTGATGTTGAAATTTAATATATAAAAATAGAGTGAATAATTGAAATTTGATTTAATATGATTCAAATTGGTTTCCAAAGTGAATGTAAGTTATATCGGGATTATAATAGAGTTAATAAGATTTTAAAAATTGGAATTTATTTGATAATTGAATAACGGGTTTAATATGATTAAAAATGATTTGTAAAATTTTATTTTATCATATTAAAGTTAGAATGAGGTTGTAGAACTTTTAAAACCGAATTAAAAGTAAATTTGTGAAAATTGAATATTTTAATATTTAATTGACGAGTTAAAATAGCCATTTTTTAAAAAGTCTTGGATTTCGACGAAACCAGTTTCATCGGATACGTAACGTGATATTATTGTAAGATTTCAAATTTCGTGTCAATCGGATTTACCGTTTGTCCGGGGCGAGCCAAAACGCCTAGAAATTCTTTTAATTGATTTAATTTAAATTTGATCGTTTATTGCCATAACTCGCACAGATGATCGAATTAGCTTCCGAAACCTATTCCATTGTGTCCGGAACGTGGGGTAAACCTTAGAAACGCCAGTCACCGCGCGAGATTTGGAGTTCGTAAATTCCGGGATGAATAGTGTTCGTTATATTTTCTATAAAAGCACCTACCTAATTCTCATTTGCAAACCAGAAAGAAAACCCTAGGGTTTTCTATTCGTAGCCGCCTCTTATTATAACCCACGGCCAGAATTTTGTCCCCTTCTCCTCCAATTTTCGTCCAATCCGTCGACATTTACGCAAAGTTGTCAACTACAACATCGAAGAGGGCAAGGAGATCTAGCTAATCAACGGTGGAGATTGGATTTGGAGCAGTGTGGTGGTCGCTGGGGGGCCGCGTGGGCTGTGCGTTCAAGCACGAATTCCGAGGCCATAAGGAGGCCGAGCTCCATGATATTGGGCGCGATGGTGGAGCGTGGCAAGGGCTTCGAGGCCATGGTCTCTGATCAACGTGAAGGTGATCGTAGTTGGTGCGTGTATTAGGGTTTGGGGTGGCTCCTTGGGTTCGTGTACGCGTTCTAAAACCTGGGGTAAGAAGACAGTGGGAACGGCCGTGATTGCAAAGCTTGGATGGACGGTCCAGATTGCTAGGTGAAAATAAATAAAAGAAATGTAAATTAAATTGTAATTTAAATCATGTGATGTTTAAAACGTTGTATCTTTGTCATACGAGATCGAAAATTTGCAAAACAAGTTGCGTTGGAATCGTATGGAGGAGCACTACGCTATGGAATTGGATTGGAATCGTTTGGAGCTAGTGAAAATTTCGGGTAAAATTAAATGCTCGTTTAATTTTATTCGAAATAAAGCGCTGGAACTACATTGAAATCAAGGTGAGTGTTTTATCACACTCACAACGTACTAAATATCTTTATGCTAGTTAAATTTGACATTATGAAGTGTTATGAATTTTATGTAGTTGTTTGATAAAATTTAATTGTCACATAGATTGTCATTTGAATTAACCGTTGAAATTTAAATTGACAGTTAGATTGAAATTAAAATTGAATTGCGATTGAATTACCTGACATTGATAACTATGAAATTGCCATGAATTGTATTGTCTATTGGATGATGTATTTCGATGGATGCTATTGGTTGATATTTAAATGTTTGGATGTTTATTTGCTTATATATATCCCGTTATGCATACATATGAAACTGTGATTTGGTTTAAGTGATATATATTCATCCCTGACATTTAATTAAGATAAATAATCACTTGGCCATACGATAGAAAATTATATACAGACACCGGATTAGCTAAATTAATAATTTTAAAAATCGTCGATTTGAAATTTATTTAAATGTTTTGATTTAAAAGTTATAAATAGAAATCAATTTATAGAAATCGAATTTATCGAAAAATTGAGTTTGGAATGTTGAAATAAATTTTGGTTAAGAGAAATTGTTAAACAATTAAAGTGGAGACTTTGGAATTTAAAATCGGGATATGATTGAATTTCGAAAATTGATTTGTTTAAAGATTGAACATTAATTCGAGCTTTGATATTACTAAGTAAAAGTGATATAAAAATGTTATTTTGAAATCGAGCTTAGAATTGAATCATATTTGAAATTTGGATTTAAACTTGAATATTGATGGATAATTTTGTTAAGTGTTATAAATGGATATTTTTGAAAAATCAAACTCCAAATCGATATAAATTTGGATTAATTGAAAGTGAATATAAAATTGAATAAATTTGAAGTCAAAGTTGACGTTGATTGAATCGAAATCGAAATTGAATCGGTAGAAGGGAAATTGAACTTGTTTTGAATTGGGAAGTTATAATTGAAATGGTTTGATTTTGAAGCTGTTTTATTTTGTTTTCCAAATTACTCAGTTATATAAACCATTTTTGAATACTTAAACTATTTTAATCTATTTTAAATCTACTTAACCCAATTTAAATTATTTTAAACTAATTTATCTATTTTAAATCCATTTTAAGACTTTAAGTATTTTAAACTACTTTTAAACTACTTAAAACTATTTTTCTAAAATTTCAAGCTGGTCAATAAGGTGAAATGTTTATGTTTAAATCTTGAATTTAAATACAAATTGGGTTAAATGAAGTTGCAACCTAAATGGAAATCCGAAATGATCTTGAAATCGAAATGAGATATTGAGGCGAGAAATGATTTTTGAAAAGGAACCTTATATTTTGAATGGCTATGACGATATTTGAAATGGATTTGATTTTGAAGAGAATATGGTATTTTGATATCAATTATGAATCGATTTGAAATGTAAAAGAGCCAACGGTGTAATAATACGTAGTTATTAAAGAGACCGGGATCGGATATGGACATACTTTCTGTCGATACCGAACACCACTTTAATAACTATTATACGCGGAGTGTTGATCCAGAATGAAGTGGATGGTTTGGTGAACGCGTTGACTGAAGAAAGAGAACGATATCGGATGACCCCTAACATGACTAAAACAGGAGCCGCACAGGGCCATTGAGGTTCCCCATCTCTAGCGGACACACTTCTTCGATACCATATCTATTACATTTGTGATTCGATTTGGGTGCACCCATTGATTTGGGAGTGTTGTTTCACGGTGTTGAGGTAGCTGCTGGCTATGCTCAACATCAGTCCGGATCACGCAACTACTAGTATCCTAGTTGGTATCGCCTCATGTACCTTGTCATACTGATTATCCTATTCGCGACCACTACGTTTTGTTTTGTGTTATACCTATGGGGTACCCTCTGATAACCACTAGTTTACGGTGGGGTTTACGGTGCTGTATAGACTATGGCATTATAAAATGTGTTAAGGGCAATTATGGCATTATCCATGTTTTATTGATGATTATACGCGATATTGCTATGTATATCTTTTAAATAGTAAAGATGAAGCAATAACAGCGTTTATAAAATACAAGGCTGAGGTAGAAAATCAGTTAAATAAAAAGATCAAGATACTAAGATCTGATCGAGGTGGAGAATATGAATCACCCTTTGAGCAGTTCTGTGCCGAAAATGGTATAATTCATCAAACAACAGCTCCATATTCACCACAACAAAATGGTGTAGCCGGGAGGAAGAACAGAACGTTAAAAGACATGATTACTGCCATGCTTTTAACTTCTGGTCTACCGACGAACTTGTGGGGGGGAAGCATTAAATATGTCTAATCACGTATTAAACAAATTCCCTCACAATAAAACAGGAACAATTCCATATGACTTATGGAAAGGACACAAACCAAGTTTTAAATACCTCAAAGTGTGGGGGTGCTTGGCAAAAGTTCCAGTTCCACCTCCCAAGAGAGTCAAACTTGGACCAAAAACAGTAGATTGTTATTATCTTGGGCCAACCCAAAATAGTAGTGCCTACAGATTTTTGGTATTCAAGTCTAATATAACTGATATTCATGTAAATACAATCATGGAATCAAGAGATGCCTCATTCTTTGAAGATGTGTTTCCGCACAAAAAGAATGAAGGAAATAATGTCCCAAAAAGGACAAGGGAAGAATCAAACGATTCGCATGAAGATAAAACTCATCATGAAATTGAGGATGCTGAACCAAGAAGAAGCGTAAGGGCTAGAACTTCCAAAACATTTGGTTCGGACTTTTTTTACATATGTATTAGAGCACGAACCTCAAACGTACAAGGAAGCAATGTCATCTTCTGAGTCCTCATGTTGGAAAGAAGCAATCCAAAGTGAGATTGATTCAATTCTAAGTAATAAAACTTGGGAAATTGTTGATATTCCACCAGGAATAAAACCAATTGGCTACAAATGGATTTTTAAGAAGAAAATGAAAGCAGATGGCTCTATCGACAAGTATAAAGCCAGATTAGTAGCCAAAGGATATCGTCAAAAAGGAGTGGACTTTTTTGATACATATTCGCCGGTAACACGAATAACCTCTATAAGAATGCTAATAGCAATTGCATCAATCTATAATCTAGAGATTCATCAGATGGATGTAAAAACAGCATTCTTAAATGGAAATCTCGATGAGGAGATTTACATAGAGCAACCTGAGGGATTTATTTCCAAAGGAAATGAAAACAAAGTCTGTATATTAGTCAAATCATTATACGGACTAAAATAAGCTCCAAAGCAATGGCACGCAAAATTTGATAGTGTCATGATGAGAAATGGTTTTCGTATAAATGAATGTGACAAATGTGTTTATTATAAACAACTTGGACAATCATACGTGATGATCTGTCTATATGTGGACGATATGCTAATATTCGGTCCAAATCCTCAGGTAATTGAGACCATAAAGAAAATGTTGATCAACAATTTCGACATGAAAGACTTGGGTGTTGCAGATGTTATTTTGGCAATAAAAATAATAAGAACACCTAATGGAATTGAGTTATCTCAATCACTTTATGTAGAAAAAGTGATTGAAAGATTTCAAAATTTTGGAATTAAAGGAGTAAATACACATTTTAATCCATCAGAAGTACTGCATAAAAACATTAATGAGAGTGTAATGCAACTGGAATATTCTCGTGTAATAGGATGTATCATGTATCTCATGAATTGCACAAGACCAGATATAACTTATGCAGTAAGTCGATTGAGCAGGTATACGAGCAATCCAGGGAAGGAACACTGGAAAACACTAATGAGAGCGCTTGGATATTTAAAAAATACCACTACCTATTCCTTACATTATGGAAAATATCCTGCAGTCTTAGAAGGATATAGTGATGCAAACTGGATTGCAGATTCAGAGGAATCAAAATCAACAAGTGGTTATGCCTTTACCCTAGCAGGGACAGCAATGTCATGGAAATCTACTAAACAAACATGCATAGCTCGATCCACTATGGAATCAGAGTTCATTGCATTAGATAAAGCAGGCGAAGAAGCAGAATGGCTTCGTCATTTTTTAGAAGATATTCCATTTTGGCATAAACCTGTACCGGTCATATGTATACACTGTGATAACCAAGCTGCGCTAAGTACAGCGTACAACTTTGTGTATAATGGAAAGTCACGACATATTCGTCTACGCCATAACACAGTTAGGCAGTTACTCTCAAATGGAACAATTTCCATAGATTATGTGAGAACAAATGATAACCTAACGGATCCATTTACTAAAGGTTTATCAAGAGAGAAAATTGACTGCGCATCGAGAGGAATGAGTTTAAAAGCCTAAACCACAAAGAGTTATCTTATACGGAAACATATCCTATCGACTGGAGATCCCATGGACTAGGATCAATATACAAACCAGTTCTGAATAACTCAAGACGTAATGCATTTGCATGGACATAGTCCAACTCCATTCCTATGGTGCACAACATAAATGCATGCCTACATAAGTATTTAAAGGTTAAAACTATGTTTTTTAATGATGACCATATCTTGGAAATAACAAGTGGGATATATGTAGGATACTTTTAATGGTTGCGATCACCTATGTTAGTGTGAGCTGGGTCGGCTCTATAGATTTCATTAATTCATTTAAATTACTTCATTCCAGCCTATAGATTTCACATATCAATCTATAAAATTCGAAGTGGTTTCGGGTATTTCCTAATACCCGACCCCGGCCTCTTCGAATCTCATGTCATCCTAACCCAAATTATCCAAATGAAATACACAACATTTTATATCAGAGATATCAACTCATTCAAAGCATCCAATACTATTCAATCATCCATAAGCAAAACTTGATCTCCACCAAAATTAATTAAATTAATTCAAATTAAATTTCTAATCTCAATCACTTAGATTTCTTCACTTGTCATTAATTAAACTTCAAATCAATTAATCAATCATCCCTTCATTATTCATCTTAATTAATCACCCTGGATTAATTATTCTTCAATTACATTCAAGTAATTATCTTTAATTAACTTCACAATATTAATTATTCTTAACCAAAAACAATAAGTAATCTTAATTACTTCATAAATTAATTAACTATAATTAATTACATTAATCCTTAATTACTTATATTAATTAATTTCTTATAAGTCACTTATTATTGACTGATTTAATCTTAATTAATCAATCTTTAATTACATCATTAATTATATAAATTAATGATTTCCAAATTATATTTTAATTTATTTTAATCTAAATTAATTACTTTAATTCAACCACGATATTAATCATTCTCGATTAATCTCAACCTGTAGTTAACTATCTTTTTATTTACTTTATTAGATAAATTAATTTCTCCTTAATTAATTATTTTAATTTATCTCTTGATTAATTACAAAAGTAATTATATTTTATTAATTACATTAAGTAATTACTTACTAAACCACCCAATGATCATTCTAAATTAATTGAACTTAATTAATTAACCCAAATCATTAATTAATTGAATTAATTAATTATCCATTTAAATTACCCTACCTATTTAATGAATCACCAATCATTAAACCCTTATTAACTTTAAAATGGACCATTTTCTTATTTATGATTTAAGTTTAAAACAATTTAAAACCCAAATGCTTCGAGTCAATCAACAATTAACTCGAGAACCAACCAAAACCAAAGTCACCAAATCATCAGTACACATCCAATCAATTCAATCATTCAACCAATTATTTAAATTTAACCATTTAACCATTTTAAATTTAAATAAAAATCTAAAAGAGTGAGATTTACTCACCTTAAATTTTCGTTTGCAATCCACTTCAATCTCGACTCGGTCTCTTCACGATTTAAGACCTTGTACAAACATTATACAACTAATTAATATTTGAAACCGTTGGACAAATCGATCTCTATTTAATAATTTAATTTAACTAATTTTCCTTAGAAAAATCTTCTTTAATATATATATCTTTATACAGTAAAATCTGATTTTAAATTTTCAGTCTCTGTATATACATTTTAAAATTTTAATTTTTATGACTCCACAACATATTTTTTTAAACTCCCTTTTTCCCAAACTCTAAAAATTTCTTGTTTTCTGAAAATAACAACAGCAATCTATTTTACTGTATATACACATATGCAAATATAAATCTATAAATTTGAAGAAAATAAATTGATCTTTGATAACTCACTGTCATTTTATTTTTTTCTCTTGTACGAACACATATATATATATATATTTAAATTGGGAAAAGAATTATACCTAAATTCGACTGGAAACGAAGTCGATAGCCCCGCTCACTGCTCCATACGAGACCGCCACCACGACCCATCACCCACCACCGAGATGCCCTCACGGCTTCAATTTTCCTATGGCTCAAGCTTCACCTTGAGCCGTCTCTTGCTCAAATCGAAGCCGCGACTTCCAAACCAGATGCTCACCCAGCATCGAACGGCACTGCCCCCACTTAACGCGCGTTTCTCAAGCGATTCCGACCAACCTTCTTGCGATGCAAGCGCCTTTACTGCCGCGTACGAGATCTTCCCTCCCCCTCGTGCTTCGTTTGATGTTCACTG
Organism: Allium cepa; assembly: GCA_030765085.1. Classification (NCBI taxonomy): domain Eukaryota; kingdom Viridiplantae; phylum Streptophyta; class Magnoliopsida; order Asparagales; family Amaryllidaceae; genus Allium; species Allium cepa. The sequence continues at coordinate 380,208,570 of CM060929.1, read as the reverse complement.
TCGAACGAGATCGCGATTTTCAATCGTGCGCCTTCGTTCCTTCATCCCCTCTTTGAATATTACTAAGTAAAAGTGATATAAAAATGTTATTTTGAAATCGAGCTTAGAATTGAATCATATTTGAAATTTGGATTTAAACTTGAATATTGATGGATAATTTTGTTAAGTGTTATAAATGGATATTTTTGAAAAATCAAACTCCAAATCGAGATAAATTTGAATTAATTGAAAGTGAATATAAAATTGAATAAATTTGAAGTCAAAGTTGACGTTGATTGAATCGAAATCGAAATCGAATCGGTAGAAGGGAAATTGAACTTGTTTTGAATTGGGAAGTTATAATTGAAATGGTTTGGTTTTGAAGCTGTTTTATTTTGTTTTCCAAATTACTCAGTTATATAAACCATTTTTGAATACTTAAACTATTTTAATCTATTTTAAATCTACTTAACCCAATTTAAATTATTTTAAACTAATTTATCTATTTTAAATCCATTTTAAGACTTTAAGTATTTTTAACTACTTTAATTATTTAAACTACTTTTAAACTACTTAAAACTATTTTTCTAAAATTTCAAGCTGGTCAATAAGGTGAAATGTTTATGTTTAAATCTTGAATTTAAATACGAATTGGGTTAAATGAAGTTGCAACCTAAATGGAAATCCGAAATGATCTTGAAATCGAAATGAGATATTGAGGCGAGAAATGATTTTTGAAAAGGAACCTTATATTTTGAATGGCTATGACGATATTTGAAATGGATTTGATTTTGAAGCGAATATGGTATTTTGATATCAATTATGAATCGATTTGAAATGTAAAAGAGCCAACGGTGTAATAATACGTAGTTATTAAAGAGACTGGGATCGGATATGGACATACTCTCTGTCGATACCGAACACCACTTTAATAACTATTATACGCGGAGTGTTGATCCAGAATGAAGTGGATGGTTTAGTGAACGCGTTGACTGAAGAAAGAGAACGATATTGGATGACCCCTGACATGACTAAAACAGGAGCCGCGCAGGGCCATTGAGGTTCACCATCTCTAGCGGACACACTTCTTCGATACCATATCTATTACATTTATGATTCGATTTGGGTGCACCCCTTGATTTGGGAGTGTTGTTTCGCGGTGTTGAGGTAGCTGCTGGCTATGCTCAACATCAGTCCGGATCACGCAACTACTAGTATCCTATTTGGTATCGCCTCATGTACCTTGTCATACTGATTATCCTATTTGCGACCACTACGTTTTGTTTTGTGTTATACCTATGGGGTACCCTCTGATAACCAGTAGTTTACGGTGGGGTTTACGGTGCTGTATAGACTATGGCATTATAAAATGTGTTAAGGGGAATTATGGTAACGCCTTAATGCTATTTTAATACTTTTACTTTACTGTAGACATATTATAATAGCGTATTGTACTACATAGTAGATAGTTTAACAGATCCTTGAGAGATGGAAAATCCCGTAACATCTCTTAAGTTATTGCACACACGTTGACACTGGATATGAGATGTCAAACCCTGTAAACATCTTTGACGGCGTTACACTCATATTTATTTACGATTGATTTAACTTACATGAGGATATTTTAGTCCTGACTCGAGTGTTTTGTCTTTTCATTACGCTCGGGTCAGACCTGAGTTTTTCAGCTTATTGAAGATCTGTTCTGAAGGACGAAGACGGAGATTTGGTATACTATTACTCTTATTATCTTTGCATCATGTTGTCTGCTGCATTATTTTATTTGTTCTGTTGTATATGTATAACTCTGATTAATGTTGTATAAATAACGATCAAAGTATTGTAAACAGCTTCATGAACTGTTTATTTGACTATTATATTTTATCGTTCCGCTGCAAGATTCTGTGTTGTTTCATTTCCTTTATTTCTCTTTCTTTTCTTTTCTTATTTACCCCAATAACCATCTGCCCTTTTGAATGGTTTGGAACCGGCATGTGTATTTGATCGTCGGTTTAAACTGTCCAAAAAGTTGGGTCATTACAGATAGCGTTCGACCTTCGATTTGAATTGGAGAGGAAAGGGAAGGATAGGAGGAAAACATCGACCATTATTCTTTTGTCGATTTCCATTTTTTTCTCCTTTTTTTCCGATTCGGTATGAAAGTTAGAGAGGAAGACGGAGATTAAATATAGATTTGGGGATGGCTTCTTGAGTACGAGTGTTTGTTAATAAAAATATCTTTGACTGGTTGACTTTAAATTTTATTATAAAACTTCCAAAATGCCTCGTTAATTGCTTCTTAAAATTCCGAACTCCTCTTAAGGAGTGCCGCTAGGTGATTACAAGGTTTTATCCACATTCCAAACACAATGGAACGTGTTTTGGAAGCTAATTCGATCGTATTCGCGAGTTACGGAAGTAAACGATCAATTTTAAATTAAATTGATTTAAATAGTTTCTATGCGTTTTGAGCTGCCAGGGTCAAATGACCACTCCGATTGCTACAAAAATTAAAATCCGATAATAACTAACTATTACGGATCTAATGGAACTAGTTTCGTTAAATTCCGAGATTGTGCCATGGAAGGCTTTTTTTAAATTCAATTTAAACAGTATATTATTAAAACTGAACAAATCACCTTTAAATTAAATTTCAACCATTCTAATATCGTCAGTATCATCATTATAAATTTTATAAGCCTTCAAATTATTTTTAACAGGCTTAAAACTCCAGATTCAACATTTTATCCAATTTCAGTTTATTAAATCCAATAACTCAATTGCTATTAATAATAATATTTGAATTCAAGTTAAAAATTAACTTTTTTAATATTTACAATCAATTAAATATTCCAATTTAAATTGTTAGAAATTCCAAGTCGTCACAGGGGCAATGATCAGAATAAGTGTAAGAAAAAACTGAAATTCTACAAATAAGAAATTTATCCTCTATTTCATCACTGATGAAAAATCTATCTAGAAGAGTCAAAGAAGGGGACTCTCTAGTATTACTTCAAGTGAATTCTCTATTAGAAAGAGGAATTTCAATCAAATTAGAATTATCAATAAATTGATCGAATTCTTCCATGGAAGAGAATACACCTTCCTGTGGCAGACACTCTTCTAAAAAATGTGTAACATTGAAATCCCCCTCCTATAATCCAAGAACCTGGAGCTAATGATCTAAAATCTAAACATTCATTCCATAAAACATTATAATCGAGTTTTGAGTTTGGCCCATAAACATTAGATATATTTAAAATAGAATTATCACTAAGGTTGATAAGAATAATATGCAAAAATTGTTGCTTAGAAATACATTATAGCAATTTAAAAGAACTATCCCGCAACCCAATAAGTAAACGCTCAAAAGCACCGATAAAAAGTAAATAAGCCCATTTTCTAAAATGATGACCACCTAATCTTCTATAAAAACGAATATCAGGACATTCAATTTTAGTTTCCTGTAAAAGCGCAATGTCAATAGAATAATCTTTAAAAAATGCCCTTATTTTATCACATTTGCTTAAATCGTGCAGACCTTTGATATTCCAACTAATAATCCTCATAAACCAATAGATCTAGCCCTCTTAGTTTCCTTACTTCTAATGTATGCAGTATCTATCTCATCATCAGCAAAAACAAAAGCAGTATCCCTAGTCAATTGACATAACTCAGGGGAAGACAAACTACTTAAAGCATAAGAAGAATAAGTACTGCCTCAAATAGAAGACGTACCTGAGCCTGTATTTGTAGTGCCACTAATGGCACTCGAATCAGGTAACTCAACCAAAAACGGAGAATGGCTACCGCTGATCCCAGCACTATGTCGAATAGATCCACTTATAGTAACGGTCCTCTTAAGTCTACCTCTTCTTGACGAAGAAGAATTAAGAGATGCCTTCTTGTGAGAAAAACACTCATCTTCATTTGTTGAAACATTGCCTTGAAAATCTTGAGAGAAATCAACTATCACATTGTCACCCTTCCATACATCAAATTTATAGCTAACTGTATTAACACAATGAAAGTTGACCGCTTCCTCAACATCCCCCTCATTAGAAATAACAAAATAGGGCTGAACTACCCCTTTTACTGCATAATGTATTAGATCAGATACATGTGCACGTTGATATCTACATGCATATTGAGAATTATTCACAAGCAAACCACCATCATGAGATATAGGAATCTCGTCATCCTTATCTGATCGAAACTCAGTATCACCTTTGCAATCTGCCATGCCACTGTTAACTATAGAACTAACTCCAGCATTTAACATAGCAGCATGATCATTTACATTTTTGTGATTAACAACAGCCAAGTGATTATTATCCTATACAGAAACCATGTCAGAGCCACAACTAACAACTGACAAAGCATCACCAACCCCTTCTGCACAAGCATTATCTAATTTCAAATCACTTCTATCTCCAAACAAAAGTACTTGATCACTGTCCCTCACCATGAACATGTGTTTATGCTTATCTTCAATCTTGTGATTCTAGAACTCATTTGATATATTAAAACTGTTATCCATTCTGGCACATGAACAACAACGCTCAAGCCAGAGCCATTACTGTCAGCAACACTATCAACATTAAGCACTTTAATACCATCCCCATTTGTACAAACATCAGCAACCAAAGATGTTAAAGTTAGATATGAATGAAATATCCTTTAGTCCCACATTGCCAAAAATCAAAATATAAATGAAGTATATCAATAGCCTTCTCATGAGGAGGTTGGGGCCTAGGGGCACCCAAATGTATACTTCATTGTGAGGAGGGAGGCCATGCTTCACCATCACACGCGCACGCCGCCGCCGCCGTCCGTCCGACCGAACCGGGCCGGGCCGGGTCTAAAATGACCATTCTTTTTGCTAGGCCATTGTTTAACGATTTTGGGCTTCGGCTGAAACTGGGCTAGGCCTGGAATTTGAAAAGAAGCGGGCGGGTGAAGATGGGCGCGGGTTTTTGACTGAGGAGACGCGACTTCTGAAGCAGGCGCAAAAACGAACAGGTGCGACCTGTTTGTGAAGCAGCATAGATGCGACCAGCGGGCACAGTTTAATTTTTGGCGAACGGATGCGGCCTGTTCAAAATGAAGGGGCACAACCGATAAACAGCAGAAACGGGCGCGACCGTTTCGACAAACGGGTGCAGACGCGACCTTTCGAAGGGGTACGAACCAACTATAAATAAAGAGGAAGACTGATCACTTTCCTCACTGAATTTTCTTATCTCTTCTCTTCTAATATCTGCTGTTCTTATAATCAAAATCACATAGTGATATACTCATTGCAATCTCGAGCAGAATACGTCTGTTGTATCTTGGGAGAATTTTGAAATAAAATTCTTAAGGAAAACGTTACAACGAGCCTCATACATAATCCGGTTAGAATTCTAGTCTGATTGTATAATTATATACATTATCCTATCCGTTATTCTGGTTATACTATTTATTCAAAATAGTATAACGATGTTGTTGTAATTTATTTACAACATTTATATTGTTATAATGATTACTACAGAATTCCAGTGTAGTGGAAATCTGAGTTATAAACTTGTGCGACGAGTTTATAATTGATTATTCTCTGTTTTGGTATACTAGACGTATAACATCTTAAGAATTTTACTGTTTTCTTGCTAAAACAGAGATGGCAACAGTAGAATTTTCAGAGAATACTACTCACAACAGACCTGAGCCGTTCAAGGGAGATGGTGATGATTTCTTGACATGGCAGAATCAGATGTTGTTTTATCTCACCACACTCGGTCTGCAAAAGTACCTCGAGGAGGAGGAACCGATTCCTGCACCATGCAAGGAAGCAGAGGTGAATACGTGGAAGCATTCCGATTTTTTATGCAGAAACTATATTCTGAATTGTCTCGACAAGGTGCTATACAAAGTATATCAGCCTTCAAAGACATCAAAAGCACTCTGGAATGCACTTACCACAAAGTACAAGACGCAGAATATCAGTCTTAAGAAATTCATTGTAGACAAATTCATGGACTACAAGATGATTGACTCCAAACCGGTGACCGCTCAACTACATGAACTGCAAATCATCATTCATGAACTCGAGGCGGAAGGTCATAAGGTTGGAGAATCGTTTTTGGTTGAAGTCATCACGGGAAAACTGCCACCGTCATGGAGAGATTACCGCAACTATCTAAAGATAAGAAGAAGGAAATCTCTTTACAGGATCTCATAGTCCGATTAAAAATTAAGGCAGACAACCTTGCAGTTACAAAACCAAGCGAGGAGGCATTTGTGGCTGAAGGGTCAAAGATCAAAAACAAAAAGAAGAATTTCCAGAAGAAAAGGAAAGCTCAAGACAACAAACCAAAAGACAACAAACGAACCAAGAAGTTTAATGGCGAATGTTGGGTTTGTGGAAAAGTTGGACATGCCGCTAGAGATTGCAGACTCAAGAAGGAACGCAATAAAGAGGCAAATATAGTGGATAACATGGAAGTAGACGAGTCCAACTTCTCGGCGGTGGTATCTGAATACAATTTGGTTAAGAATCCTAACCAATGGTGGGTAGATACAGGCGCTACTCGTCGTGTTTGTTCTGACAAATCCATGTTTTCTACATATCAGAAATTCGATCACGAAGAAAAACTCTACATGGGTAATTCTGTAGTTTCCATGATCGAAGGCAGTGGCATAGTAATCCTCAAGTTTACTTCTGGAAAAATTGTTAAGTTGAATCACGTGCTCCACGTTCCAGACATACGCAGTAATCTCATCTCTGGTGTAGTCCTATCAAAGAAGGGATTCAAGATGGTGTTCGAGTCAGACAAGATGGTTCTGTCCAAGGCTGGAATGTATATAGGAAGGGGATATTTATGTGATGGCCTATTTAAGGCAAATGTAGCCGTTATCGGCAACAAAAAATATGTATTCTGATTGTGCTATTAATAAAATTGAAGTTTCTTATTTGCTTGAGCATGAAATTTTACTATGGCATGATAGATTGGGACACATAAATTTCCGCAAAATGAAAACATTATCAAACTTGGGATTAATTCCAAAATTCCAAGTAGATAAGAACTACAAATGTGAGACATGTGTAGAAGTAAAAATGGTCAAACAACCATTTAAATTTGTTGACAGAAGCACCGAACCATTAGGTTTGGTACATACAGATTTATGTGATTTTAAATCACTACCTACAAGAGATGGGAAAAAGTATTTCATTACTTTTATTGATGATTATACGCGATATTGCTATGTATATCTTTTAAATAGTAAAGATGAAGCAATAACAGCGTTTATAAAATACAAGGCTGAGGTAGAAAATCAGTTAAATAAAAAGATCAAGATACTAAGATCTGATCGAGGTGGAGAATATGAATCACCCTTTGAGCAGTTCTGTGCCGAAAATGGTATAATTCATCAAACAACAGCTCCATATTCACCACAACAAAATGGTGTAGCCGGGAGGAAGAACAGAACGTTAAAAGACATGATTACTGCCATGTTTTAACTTCTGGTCTACCGACGAACTTGTGGGGGGAAGCATTAAATATGTCTAATCACGTATTAAACAAATTCCCTCACAATAAAACAGGAACAATTCCATATGACTTATGGAAAGGACACAAACCAAGTTTTAAATACCTCAAAGTGTGCGGGTGCTTGGCAAAAGTTCCAGTTCCGCCTCCCAAGAGAGTCAAACTTGGACCAAAAACAGTAGATTGTTATTATCTTGGGCCAACCCAAAATAGTAGTGCCTACAGATTTTTGGTATTCAAGTCTAATATAACTGATATTCATGTAAATACAATCATGGAATCAAGGGATGCCTCATTCTTTGAAGATGTGTTTCCGCACAAAAAGAATGAAGGAAATAATGTCCCAAAAAGGACAAGGGAAGAATGAAACGATTCGCATGAAGATAAAACTCATCATGAAATTGAGGATGCTGAACCAAGAAGAAGCGTAAGGGCTAGAACTTCCAAAACATTTGGTTCGGACTTTTTTCACATATGTATTAGAGCACGAACCTCAAACGTACAAGGAAGCAATGTCATCTTCTGAGTCCTCATGTTGGAAAGAAGCAATCCAAAGTGAGATTGATTCAATTCTAAGTAATAAAACTTAGGAAATTGTTGATATTCCACCAGGAATAAAACCAATTGGCTACAAATGGATTTTCAAGAAGAAAATGAAAGCAGATGGCTCTATCGACAAGTATAAAGCCAGATTAGTAGCCAAAGGATATCGTCAAAAAGGAGTGGACTTTTTTGATACATATTCGCCGGTAACACGAATAACCTCTATAAGAATGCTAATAGCAATTGCATCAATCTATAATCTAGAGATTCATCAGATGGATGTAAAAACAGCATTCTTAAATGGAAATCTCGATGAGGAGATTTACATGGAGCAACCTGAGGGATTTATTTCCAAAGGAAATGAAAACAAAGTCTGTAGATTAGTCAAATCATTATACGGACTAAAATAAGCTCCAAAGCAATGGCACGCAAAATTTGATAGTGTCATGATGAGAAATGGTTTTCGTATAAATGAATGTGACAAATGTGTTTATTATAAACAACTTGGACAATCATACGTGATGATCTGTCTATATGTGGACGATATGCTAATATTCGGTCCAAATCCTCAGGTAATTGAGACCATAAAGAAAATGTTGATCAACAATTTCGATATGAAAGACTTGGGTGTTGCAGATGTTATTTTGGCAATAAAAATAATAAGAACACCTAATGGAATTGAGTTATCTCAATCACTTTATGTAGAAAAAGTGATTGAAAGATTTCAAAATTTTGGAATTAAAGGAGTAATTACACCTTTTAATCCATCAGAAGTACTGCATAAAAACATTAATGAGAGTGTAATGCAACTGGAATATTCTCGTGTAATAGGATGTATCATGTATCTCATGAATTGCACAAGACCAGATATAGCTTATGCAGTAAGTCGATTGAGTAGGTATACGAGCAATCCAGGGAAGGAACACTGGAAAGCACTAATGAGAGCGCTTGGATATTTAAAAAATACCACTACCTATTCCTTACATTATGGAAAATATCCTGCAGTCTTAGAAGGATATAGTGATGCAAACTGGATTGCAGATTCAGAGGAATCAAAATCAACAAGTGGTTATGTCTTTACCCTAGCAGGGACAGCAATGTCATGGAAATCTACTAAACAAACATGCATAGCTCGATCCACTATGGAATCAGAGTTCATTGCATTAGATAAAGCAGGCGAAGAAGCAGAATGGCTTCGTCACTTTTTAGAAGATATTCCATTTTGGCATAAACCTGTACCGGTCATATGTATACACTGTGATAACCAAGCTGCGCTAAGTACAGCGTACAACTTTGTGTTTAATGGAAAGTCACGACATATTCGTCGACGCCATAACACAGTTAGGCAGTTACTCTCAAATGGAACAATTTCCATAGATTATGTGAGAACAAATGATAACCTAACGGATCCATTTACTAAAGGTTTATCAAGAGAGAAAATTGACTGCGCATCGAGGGGAATGAGTTTAAAAGCCTAAACCACAAAGAGTTATCTTATACGGAAACATATCCTATCGACTGGAGATCTCATGGACTAGGATCAATATACAAACCAGTTCTGAATAACTCAAGACGTAATGCATTTGCATGGACATAGTCCAACTCCATTCCTATGGTGCACAACATAAATGCATGCCTACAGAAGTATTTAAAGGTTAAAACTATGTTTTTTAATGATGACCATATCTTGGAAATAACAAGTGGGATATATGTAGGATACTCTTAATGGTTGCGATCACCTATGTTAGTGTGAGCTGGGTCGGCTCTATGAGAATATTAAAAGGCTTTTATTCTCTAAAACACTCGCAGAAACAAAAATTGTTCAGGACCAAAATGAACACAACTAAGAGATTGGATGAGAAGGGAATCAATGCTTCGTAAAACTTATTGTCTGGATATACAATAAAGGCCGACGGTTCAAGATGAAATAATTCACCGATTAGCCAAGTAAATCCGATAAGTTTTAAATAGGGAAAGTTCAAAGTGAAATATCTACTTATCCACGATAAAGCATTAATTCCATATATACTCTGTGATATTCCACTTTGTGTGGGGGAAAGAATATTATCATTCATGTGGGGGATTGTTAAAGTTAGATATGAATGAAATATCCTTTAGTCCCACATTGCCAAAAATCAAAATTGAAATGAAGTATATCAATAGCCTTCTCATGAGGAGGTTGGGGCCTAGGGGCACCCAAATGTATACTTCGTTGTGAGGAGGGAGGCCATGCTTCACCATCACACGCGCGCGCCGTCCGTCCGTCCGACCGGGCCGGGCTCGGGTACGGGTACGGGCCTAAAATGACCATTCTTTTTGCTAGGCCATTGTTTAACGGTTTTGGGCTTCGGCTGAAGCTGAGCTGGGCCTGGAATTTGAAAAGAAGCAGACGGATGAAGATGGACGCGGGTTTTTGACTGAGGAGACGCGATTCTGAAGCAGGCGCAAAAATGAACAGGTGCGACCTGTTTGTGAAGCAGCATAGATGCGACCAGCGGGCGCAGTTTAATTTTTGGCGAACGGATGCGACCTGTTCAATATGAAGAGGCGCAACCGATAAACAGCAGAAATGGGCGCGACCGTTTGGACAAACGGGTGCAGACGCGACCGTTCGAAGGGGGTACGAACCAACTATAAATAAAGAGGAAGACTAATCACTTTCCTCACTGAATTTTCTTATCTTTTCTCTTCTAATAACTGCTGTTCTTATAATCAAAATCATAGAGTGATATACTCATTACAGTCTCGAGCAGAATACGTCTGTTGTATTTTGGGAGAATTTTGAAATAATTTTTTTAAGGAAATCGTTACAACAAGCCTCACACATAATCCGGTTAGAATTCTAGTCTGATTGCATATTTATATACATTATTTTATCCGTTATTCTGGTTATACTATTTATTCAAAATAGTATAACGCTGTTGTTGTAATTTATTTACAACATTTATATTGTTATAATAATTATTACAGAATTCCAGTGTAGTGGAAATCTGAGTTATAAACTTGTGCGACGAGTTTATAATTGATTATTCTCTGTTTTGGTATACTAGAGGTATAACAAAAGAATCACTTCCACCTCCTAGCACAAGCAACTGATTATCTGTTCTATCAAAAGATCCAAGACTACAATTGAAAACATCCTTCCTTTGTGTACACGTTCATATGCACATTAACCATCTTATGTATATCATCACATAGGTTGCATTTAATCTTCAGGACTGGAACGTGCATAACATAGTTTGAATCAAATCCACCTTCTCCTTCAGCAACAACCTGAATACTCCCATCCATTACTCCTACATCAGCATACATGTTCCGAACAACACTGAATTGATCAAAACCAACTTTACAATTATTTGCAGAACCTCTACATTCGTCCACCTTGTTTACAAGACCACTTTCATCACTCTCCAACAAACAATCGAAAGAAATATGGCATTCAAGCTTTTTATTGACTAACTTGCCTTCTTGCAGCAATGATTGTACTATATCAATATTTGTATTGTCGACCACATCAGATTTTTTATCAGAACACTCCAAAGAATTCAGATAATCAAATCTATTGGAAGTGACTAACTCAAACCTTTCCTTTACACATGAATTTGATCTGGATCTATTCCTGTGAACTTGAACAAAATCATTTTTCCGATTACTCCTATGAATAGTAGAAACAGTCCCCTCAAATCTGTAGTTATGTAATAAATCCTTGTTTTCAAATGAGGAAGCATCCAATTTACAGAGAACAACATATGAATCCAAAGGCAATGGATCAAAAAAAAAAAAAAAAAAAGAATCATCTCTATAAACAGCAATTGAGGAATCAGATACAACTTTGCTATCATCGGAATTTCTCAAATCTCCATCATACCCGTCAAATTCATAATTCTTATTCACGGACAAGTCTTCATCAACCACGGAAGAAACGAAATCACCAAAATAGTCTTTGGGATCACCAATTACTTCTTCATAATTCCTGCTTATATTCATTTCGTTAATAACATCAAAATGACAGAAAAGCTCCTCCAAGAAACCAATTCCCTCCTTCCTCTGCAGCCATAAATGATAACAAAATCCTTTTAAGCTTCATGCACTTCGATACAAACTGAAAACCACGATCGGTAATTGAATGACTGCGATTCTCGTTTGCATATTTTCTCGAACATTCAAATTTATTATGCCTAAAGAAACCATGTTCGAAGCATCTTATGGGATTGCGGCAATTAGTGGCCATATGTGAAAATTCTCCGCATCGAAAGCATTGTTTTCTCCCCTTTCTTGAATCCAATTTCTTGGTATTACGTGTTCGATAAAAATCTTGAGAAGCAGAGACATTAGACCCTTTAACAACCTGAGAATAAGATCGTGATGGATAAGGATCGCGGTCCTTAAAAGAATAAGAATGGTCATTGCGATATTGATTCAGAGAAAGAAAACGCGAATTAAAGAATTGCGGATATGAGAATGATGCTGATGCCATTTTTTTACTTTATTAATTAGCATTTTAGCTTATATATATGATATAAATATATATTGTCCAAATGTGTGTGTGTTTATACATACATACATACATACATATATATACCATATTTTTATTTACATAGTTTTGTATGAATATATATATACACACCCACAAAGATAAGTATGAAATATTAATATTGTGTGTGTCTATATATATATATATATATATATATATATATATATATATATATATATATATATATATATTATATATATATATATATCTATAATTATATAAATCTATAGTTAAATCATTTATAAATAATATTTATTTTTTTCATTACTTCTGAAAATAATATATATATATGCATAATTTTTTTTTAAATATATATAATATAATAATATAAATATATTGATTTTCATAAAATATAAAACATATAAGTATGTATTTATCTAGTTACATGCACAACTCAATTTTTTTTTAAATTTTAAAATATATTTTAATGTAATATCCATAGAGATAATATTAAAAAATTAATAAATATTATTCTCGAAACATATGTTGAAGTTTAAATGTTTAGTACATTTTGAATAATATTTTATAATTTTGAATATTTAATATGTAATTTTAAAATTAGAAACTAATATTAAAATCAAATTTTAATTTTTAGCCAACAATTAAAATTTTTTAAATTATAAAATACTTTTTTCTTTTAAATTTTTACCGAGATTATTTTATGTATTAATTTAATTTTGTAAAATATGTGACATAATTTATAATAAATTAATATACTTAATTTATATGATTAGTTGATTTAAATATTAATAATATATAAAAAGAATATTTTGTTTCCTCCAAAAATATTATACCGATTGAACTTTGTATATAAAATTATATAACCATGTTTGTAAAAGTACGATGTAGTATTTAAAATATAATGTATGTATATGTTGTACATTAAATTATTTATAATAATTTTTTTTAAATTTGGGCCAAGTTGCATATAGGTATATATATAATTATTTTTTTAAATATAAAAATATATACAAATATACAACTAATCTAATTGTGATTATATATTTATATATTGGAATCATCACATAACAAACAGTATAACATATATGATATAAGCATTATATGCAAAAATTAATATTCATAAATTAGTTAGGAATATAACCCATATCCGGTGCCTATAAATACACTTTGAAAGGATAAGGTTTGTTGCTTGAACCGATTTCCAATCCACTAGAGTGTATTTTATGATCTGATGACCACTTGGATAGAACTGTTTTTACTTTGATTTGAACTTGAAATGATGAAGGATGAAGGAGACATGGTATGTGTAACATCCCCCTACTTGGAGTCCCAAAACTAATGGCTACGGACGCTTCAGTCATCCATAGTTATTATTGCTCGATGATCAAATACGGCGATATTAGATACATTGATACGCAGAAACATAAGAATATGAAAAAATTAAATAGCAAACAAATTACACATTCCATTTCATAAGATTCCAAATTGATTACATAATCCCGGTTCGCAAAACACCTTCAGATAACCTATAATAATTACAAAATACACCAAGAGCGACATATGAAGATGCCCCCTTGGTTGATCAGAGTATATAATAAGGCATAGGAATAATTTGCCTTTACAACCAAACACGCAGCGAAAATAAAATAACTCTAATAATAAGCTTGCCTCCTACACGTTATTGGAAGCTTTATTCATTCAAAAGAACACTAGAAAACCTTAACTCTCAACCTACTCAAAATCAATTGAGTAACCGAGAGTTTAAGGGGAAAACAAAAACTTCGAGTCAGGCATAAACCTGATATGAATAATAATCTATGATCTCAAACCATTTGGATATCTAGTGAGACCATGCCACTTAGCGGAACGGGTTTTACCCCTCAATTGTAACCCAAAACATTTATAAAACCATATATTGTGCTCCTATGTCCACAATATTAAAAACATGGTATTTCAAAATATGCATAATAATTAAATCAAATCTAGATTACTCATCCCCATTCATTTTGACTATCTACTCAATTATAGTTTTAAGGTTACTAATAACCTGTTGAATGTGTACACACTATATGTTCGATTTTATAGTTTTCATGGGATTACGAAAAAACTATTGGTAACTCCAATATCATTTTCATATCCTATTTTTCATGGGATAACAAGGAATCTATTAACTATCTGTCCATATCTTAATCCAGATATAGTTTTCATTGGCTAACTACAAACCTACTGGCTCTTGCTAATATCAAATCATAGTTTTCATGGGCTGACTATGAACCTATTGGCCTCTGCCAATATCATTTGCTATGCATAGTTTTCATGGGCTTACTGCAAACCTATTGGCCCCTGTCAATATCTGTAATTAAGATTTTAACAAAGTTATATTCACTATGGGTCAACCTAACTGGTTATTCTGCCCTTTCCCCAAAATACAGTTATGGATTAATAACAATATGAATAAGTATATGAAGAAGTAAACTTAACAAAAAAAATAATACCAACATCCGCGGCTTATTATCCCAGAAATCCTTCTTTATATATATATATATATATATATATATATATATATATATATATATATATATATATATATATTGTGTTAAACCCTTTAACCTTTTTAATCAAGGAAAACTCCTTCATTTCAAAACCCTTTGTTTATTTATGCCATAGTTATTACTTTAAATTGAGATTAAGTTTATGTTTTGAAATCTTAAAAACATCTCTTTCGAAACCTCCAGATAGCATCCTTCGAAAACAATGAGGTTTATATTAGTTTGGGTACAAATATAGGATTAAATATTGACTGGATAAGTATTTGATTAAGTAAATTTTAAATATGAGGTTTATATTAGTTTGGAGCTAACAAATTAAATAAGTGATGTATTTCAACATTCAATTGTTAAAATAAATTTAAATTGTTGGAAATGAAGTTTAAAAACTTTATTTTGAGAAATTGGAAGGAAAATGATCAATTTTTAATTTTATCTGGGTAAACATACCAATATTGGAAAATATTGCCAATATTAATCTTTTATGGATTTAAAAAGGAGAAATATGAAAGAAATGTGTATTTGATTAAAATAAAAGATGAAATATTGTTTAAAAATAATATTTTGAAGTAATAATAAATTTAAAATGATTTTTTATAATTTATTTGATAAGAAAACAATTTTTGTTGTGTTTGTTATGTTAAAATAGTGTTTTACAATAAAATAGTGAAAATTGTGGAATATTGTGCAAGACAGGGTTTTACTGTTAAAAAATACCTTTATGATTAATTTTTTTTGCTTTGTTATAATAACAATTTTTATTCATTATGAATAAGATGTATGCATTTTAGTTGACTTTAAAATGAAGAAATGTGAGAATATGGTGATAATATCAGTTAAAACATATTCATAGCTTTATATTTCTCTAAGTTTTTGCACTTGGGCCTATTTGGGTAGAAATTGGATCCATTATCCTATTATCTACAGGCTTCTGGTGAGAAACTAAGCTGTACATAGTTTTCATTTGCATCATCTTCTCCAAATAAACATACAGTAAAAAGAAACAAAAGAAAATCAATGGCTTCTTCAAATTAAATTCAAATTTCATCAATTTTGCTACTAATTAAAAGAGAAAAAACCATCAAACTAGAGAATATTCATGGTAATCAAACCCAATACTAAATAATTTCATCCCCAAATCTTAGTATTTAGGTATGAACGTTTGTAAATAATTTCTTTTGTACTGCATGTTTCTGTTTCGGCTATTTCAGCTCGCTAGAGCCTCAATTCTTCTCAAAAGATCATTGTTTGCTATCAAAAACTATGCCAAATCACTGAAGTGAGTACCATAGTCACAAATGCTAGTTGAAATAAGTGCTATTGAAAAGAAATCTGCTTTGTAAAAGCTCTTTTATACGTTTATATTCTCTGTTGTTGCTTTTACTGTTTCTTGTTTCTGGTTGTCACTTTGAGTGGCCACTACTTCTTGTTTTGCCTCGAAATGCTGCCAGATCTTTTTCGAATTGTAGTTTAGATGTTAAACTATGTGCGCGTCAATTTTCATTCCAAAATACTGCTATTTGCTATGTCAATTTGTTGCTGGAAAATCAATTCGCGCAAGAGAAACGACCTAGAGTAGGAAAAAATGAATTCGCGTATGCATGGTCAACTGGGAGGTCAACCACGCACATCCCCAGGTCGACCTGAGTGTCCTCAAGTTTGACCTGAGGAGAAGCATGGTCGACCCTTAGGTCGACCTGTATATGGCCCTTATCCTATTTGTTTTCCGAGTTTTTTGCGACTTTTTCGTTTGATTCTAAGGCCTTTTGACACCATTTCTGTTGCAATTTTGAGAAGACTTTGAATGTGTTAGAAGGCTATGATATCTATTAATGGACTAGCTAAGATTTGGTGGAATTAAAAATTTAAATTTGATTTAAATTTGAATTTAAGTCTGAATATCGGGTTGAGTGATTTTCCTTGATTTTATTCGTTTTCGAGCATAGTTTTCTCCAAATCTTTTCGAAATGATTTTCAAAATTAATGATCACTTAAAAATAATTATTATCTAATATTTTAAAGTATTTTCAAGTATAAAATCTATTTATTCTCTATAATAGGAGAAATTTTGAAATATGGTTTTCAAATTGATTTCGGAAATTGGTTTTAAAAGCTTGTTTTCCAAAGTAAATTATTTTAAATATAAAATACACATTTTTGCACTATTCAAACGTACGAAAAAGAGAATTAAATGATTTAGTAAAACGCATGGTATGGGACACGTGCGTTTACTATTTCGGTTAATTACGGATTTGTACATCGAAGCTATTCGAAGTTATCGATTCTGAGCCGTTTTGCCATTTTATGGCATATTATGAATTTTATAATTCCTATTTATAGGAATTATCTGGGTTGATGAATATTTGGCAATTTTTATGGTTTGAGATCTTCTATTCTAGGAGTTAAGGTCGATGAGAGCCATCACGATGTTTTTATACTTGTCGTTGATATGAGGCAAGTTTTGAGTTTGTGATTTCCTATTTTGAGATTTATGGTTCATGAGGAACCGTCACGAGCTTTGTTTATACTTGTCAATGAGATGAGACGAGTCATAGGTTTTCTAATGTGGCATTGGCTAGCGGTTCGTAAACCGTTTAGTAAAAACGTGTGGTATGGGATGCACATTACCACTTTTCAGGTTCTTAGCAGAGAGTTTGTGACACATTCTGGGTTATGCCAATACTAGAGCTGTTGGGCTCATATTGGGCTGTTGGGTCCAATCTTTATCGAGCTTTTGGGCTCATCACGAGTTTATATGACTTCGGTTGTCTGAGATTTACGACTTCGGTCGTCTCGGATAGGTACCTATAATTTATATAGTACTGGATAATAGTTTTACACGTGCATATTTTGAGATTTGAGCTGTTGGGTTCTTACTGGGCTGTTGGGTCCATCCTTTTTATTGGGCTGTTGGGTCCATTCTTTCATTGGACTGTTGGAGTTTACCATCTTCGGTGTTTTATATTGAGATTTATAATCTCCTTCTTGGATATATATATATATATGTGTGTGTGTGTGTTTGTATATATATATTGATGAGTTGCCATTTGGCTTATTTTGATTTTTGAGATCACTCGATTTTGAGTTTATATTTGTGTTTTCCATTTATGGCATTTCTTGAGTTTTGAATTTAAGACTTCTCCTTTTTAGGGAATATGGTTCATTGAAACCATTATATATGTTTTGGGATGTCGCCGATGATATGAGGCATTTATTTCTATATTTGAATCAAGGTTTTAAATCTCGCTCATATCAGCCGAGATCTCGGTCGAGATTTCGTTTTTAAGCCTGGGCGATTCGAAACAGGCTATTTCGTTTGAATCTCGTCTGACCGAAATCTCGAATGATATTTCGGTGTCTCGTTCGGTATCTCGGATGAGATTTTACAGCGAGATATCGATCGAGTTGTTGAATTTTGGAAAAATAAACTCTTTTTCTGTATTGGGCTGGTTCATCCTTTACCCTAATTTAAGCCTTCTTAATTGTGCTTTTTTTAACCCTTATTTTTTATATAAATCTCATTATTCATCTCTTATTTTACGGCAGTGACGAGTGTAAGAAGATGATAAAATCTACATCGATTATGGTAAGTATTTCACTTTATGATTTTCATTAGGTTTCTGATCCAAATTAATTTACATCCAATTTCAATGGTCTTTTTTTGAAACTTTCTTGAGTTTTTCTCCTAACCCTATATTTTTGTGGCTATAAATTTGGGGCTTCACTTATTTAACTTTATGTTCCAAATGGATTCCCAATTTGATTTCATTTAGTCTTTGCTGCTATAATTTTTCCTCAAGGCTTATTTTTAAGCAATAAAGGAATTCTATTTCATCTATTAATTTTTAAGCAATAAAGGAATTCTATTTCATCTATTAATTTCATCTGATGATTACATGTTCGTTCGTACATCATTTTTTTGCTTTTATTATAATATTACTAAATGTTTGAAAATTGTTTGTACTATGTATGCAATTTTCTACGTTTGCTTGAAATCTTATGTTATTAGTTGCTTAATGAGATTTTTTTTGCTAATAATTAAATACTATAATCAGACATAGAATATCTTAATTCTACTTGTAGACTTTTGTATTTAAAGTTATAAAATTAAGATTTCCCTTGCAGTACTATAAATCATAAAATGTAGAAATGAGACATTATATTGTGTAGAAAAGTCAAGTGAATGATCAAACAAAGTAAAGGTGCATATATTATGGTTTATTTTTTGTCTACTTTATCTCATATGACATTATATTGAACATTATTCATGAAATCTAGTTATTTGTTTATTTAACATGATACAAGTGAAATTTTTCCATACTAAATTACTAATGATAAGCGTGTGATATATTCAAGGTAAGTGCATATCCTTAAGGTAATGACTAGTATTATAAATTTAGGTGTATGAAAATTAATTTTCAACATGACATATACTCCGAGATAACTCCGAAATGAACTTTAGAAACCGAGATGTAAATCCGAGATGGACGATTGAGATACGCTCATCTCGTTCGAGATCTCACCCGATACTTGATAAGCTCTCTAAATTCTTCGAGACGAGACGTGACCGAAATCCGAGATTTAAAACCTTGGTTTGAATGTTATTGTTTGAGTTACCTCATTTGAGGTCTTTTTATACTTAAGTAACATTGATCCACTTAAGTCATGGATGTGTGTTCTTTCTAGTGCTTCTTCTCATTCGAGAAGAATTATCTCCTTGAATCATATGCTTAATATTATTGCCTATCTTTATTAACTGACTGTTTAAGCTAGACCGACCCGTGTATTTTGTACTCGGGTCAGACCGAGTTGTTTCAGGTTAACTATTAGTTATAAGACTTAGCTTCGATGCATCTGCTTGGATACCAGCCTAGCACTTTTTTGTAGTTTAAATTTCATTTCGCTTGACTCTGATGTGTATTTTGATTAGATGTATATCGATGCGGTCTTTGAACCACTTTTGTGTATTATTTTGTATTATAATGCGATGTAGTGGTGTATATGTATTTATATATATGATGTTTACTACTCTGTGACATGATATGCATTCTGTTATTGTATTTTGTTCAGATAGATCCACTGGCCACCTATAGTTTTGTATTAAGCATTTATTAGATATGTCGATCTACGAAAGATAAAAAATATAGAGCATTTAATGACATATTCAGTAGATGTTTAAGACAAGATTATAGATGGTCGCTCCTAACCAGTCATATTCTCCTCATTAGCAGACAGGATTACCCAATAATTCTCTTTGTTAATGCGGGTCGCGGGGAGGGGCGTCATAGTATCTCTTTCGAAACCCTTATAAAACTGTTTTTAGGGAAAATGGATGGTGTCGGAACCATCTAGTCGAAAGCAACAACCTTTAAATTGAAACTTCAAAGGATAGAATCAAAACCTCATTCGACTCTATTGCCTTCGAAACCCTCAACCCCTTTCAAAAACATTCAGAAAAAAGGTCTAGTTTAAGTTAAAATAGAGGTAAACTTTTGACATCATAGATGATTTCAATGCAGTCGAAGAAAAATCAGGGGCTAGGTTTCGACTTGGTCGAAGCCAACCCTTTCGAAAGCTCTTTTTAAGAAAAAAGGTACCCCTTCGAAGGCTAAATTCTTTACATAACTTCGAAAGCCATTTATAAAAACCCTTTCGAAAGCATGCGCTTCGACTATATCGAAAGCCTTAAGTAAACAAGGCAAGAACTTAACTTTTGAAAGCAAAGAAGGGTTTCGACCCCATCACAAGCTTACCTTTCGACGCCAAGGCTTCCGCCTTCCTTCTAATCCACTACTATCATCAAAGTAATACCTTCTGTATTATTTTTGACTACATGGGCTTCGACTATGTAGGTTTCGATTGGGTTGAAGCTGTAACAACCCTATATTTTGGGATTATTTTATTGCATATTTTTATTTCTGTTAAATTGAATTTCCTGATTTAAAAACTTTAATTTATTTATTAAAAGATTAAATTTTGTTATTTAAATATAAATTTTGATTATTATGTGAATTATATTTCCAAACCTGAATAAATTGAATATTTTTCTAGAAATTGAATTTTTGGTCAATATGGTCAAATTTTGACTTTTAAATTTTAGATTTAAATATTTAAATTTTTGAATTTTATCTTTTATTATGAAAATAGATTAATTTTAAGAATACCGCTTTTCGTTTCGTTGAAATTGGAGTTATATTGTGAAAGTTATGTTTTTTCAATATTGGGTGTAAATTGTTTATTTAACAATATTGTTTATTGTAAATTTTATAAATAATCTTTTTATTTGTCATATCTTATTCAAATTTGTATTATATGTTATGTTACATATATTTTTTTATTTTAAATATTTTTAAAGTGATAATAAAAAAATTTCAAAATTTATTGCATTTAGTTTCTATTTTTAAAGCCTAATTTCCTTTTTTCTACTATTTTCTTCATTTAAATTATATTTAATTAAAATTTATTTATTTATTTTTGTGATTGCATTTTTATTTTGTGTTCTTATCTTTATTTATAAATATTTTTCAAGTACATAATAATTCTCCAAAGTTTGTTCCATTTATTTTCAAATTTGCAAGACTAGTTTACATTTTCTTTGTCATTTTCATAATTTAATTATATATAATTAATATTTATTTTTTTATTTTTTTTATTTACTAAATTTTCGTATTTTATCTGAATGTATATATATTTTTAAGTTATGTAAAATTTAAAAAGAAAAAATTGGAAATTTGAAGAGTTATTGAAACCTTTTATATCCCTTGACTTTTCACCTCCTCACCTTTTCAATTTTCAACCAACATTTGCATTCATTTCTTTGGCCGACCCTACCTCTATCTTCATCCACTTCTTTTCTTCATTTTACACATATCAAAATGTTTCTCATCTCTGAAAATCTCGACCTCCGTCATCTCCAAGAAGTTTGGTAAATTTTTGTTTCTTTTCCATTGTTTTCTACTTGATTATGTTGTTTTGTACTTTCCTCTCTCCACCTATATGCTAGGCCCTTGCTCCTCCTTCACTATGGCTGCCGCCACCACCTCCTGAACCACCCACCACCTCCTCCAGCCCTCTGCCAAAGCCTATGGCCGTGCACCCATGTGACCAAATCCAACAAAAATGCACAAAACTTCACCCTATAACCCATAGCCGAGCACCATACATCACCACCACCTTCAAACCTTCCCTTGGCCGCCACCAACTCCATCTCCACCACCCATAGACGACCTAAAACCCTCTGCCACACCATCCTCCAGCGCACTACAGAGATGGTCGTGTGTGGTCTGCTTGGGCCGAGCCCAATGTTGCATTGAATCCATGTAGTTTGCCTTTGTAGTTGTAATCCATGCACCTATCTCTTTGTATCACCTTTGCCCCATCACCATACTTGTTTGGCCGACCATATGAACCCAAAAATAGACCCTAACACACACTTTGGCCATGCTAACCCGATCTATGGCTGAAGCATTTGTGGTAGAAAGCAAGTGCAAGTGGTTTGGAGATGATTTATGCATTCATTTCTACCATTGTTTAATCGTATTTTGGGTTGAATCTTATGTTGTTTGTATTGTCTTGTTTGAATGTGTTCAAGGAAATAAATCTTTGGCTCTCTCAAACTCG
Source organism: Allium cepa (assembly GCA_030765085.1). Lineage (NCBI taxonomy): Eukaryota > Viridiplantae > Streptophyta > Magnoliopsida > Asparagales > Amaryllidaceae > Allium > Allium cepa. Next base: position 380,185,861 of record CM060929.1, on the reverse strand, counting down.
AATCATTATCGTGCTATCGTGCTTTGAAGATTTCGGTTTGTGTGTTTCAGTTGTCATCTCCAGCTTATACCTGTGAGTTATTCTCACCAGACAGTTTTGTACTTATATAACTAGTAAATCGATCACATTTGAACCTGTAAAATGCATCACCATATTATATATATTATATTATGATCATATGATGTTCACCCATGCTTAAACACCTATTATATCATCTGTTACCGTTATATTATGTTGTTCAGTAATTTATATCAGTTTATCACACTGCAAGTTCCCTTTAGGTTAGAATCACTATGGGTTGAAATGATACATACCCGAACAGACTTTATAACAAGGGAAAATCATTATGGGATGAAACGATAGGCCTGAATGATTTTCAATTATTTTCATTTACTTGGGGCTGCGGGTTTGAAATGATAAAACCCGGGTTTTCTTTGTAAATTATGGGTTGAAATGATATATTACCCGTATCACTTTACATAGGCTAGAAAATCATATACAGACCGGTGGTTAAATTATGTTTTTCTAAAATTTTTACAATATTTTAGAAATGTAAATATTATAATATTTTGATTTAAAACTTAATTAAAGATGATTTTTATAAAGCATTATTGATTTTCTTAGAATTTATAAGTGAAATAAATAAATGGTAAAGTTAGAAAATTTGAAATGTAAGTTATTTTGGAAATTATAATTTGTGATAAATGGAATTTAAATTAAATACGAAAATATGATAAATTTATGATATTTGAATTAAAATGAATTTAAAATGATTTTATATACATTAATTATTTTTGAATAAAGTTAAAATGTTAAATTAATGAATACTGAGTTGAATTTTGAAATGTAACTTAAATTGAAAATTTGTGAATTTTGTTTAAAAGTGAAATTTTAAGTTAAGTAAATAAAATGAAAATGGGTTATATTTTAAAATGTAAACTTAAATGTTAAGTTAAAATTTAATTATAAAGAATTGAAATTGAATGTGTGAATTTAATATGTGAATTATTATTAAATATTGATTTTTGAATGGAAATTTAACTTTATAAAATCATGAATATAATGATATTTAAATGATTGTTTAAAAAGTGAAAATATGTGATTTTATAAGTTAAAAATGATTTAAATAAAAGATTAATTGTTTGTGAAATTATATTAAATATTGGAAATGAAATTACAGTATTTTGAAATGCTATTTCTAACGTAAATGATATTACAGCACTTTGTAAGTGTTGTGGTTGATACAAATGAACTATGTATAAATTATAACTAAGTGGTATTACAACACTTGGTAAGTGCTGCGATAGCAGAAAGATAATTAAATCTGAAACTAAATAAAGAGCTACAGTAACACTTGATAAGTGTTGCGGTAGGCTGAAATGAATGTTTAAGGTTTTGGTTTAATCAATGAACTCAGAATTTGTCTAAAATTTTGAGAACTGAATATTTGATTTTAAATATAATGACTTCATTTTTTTTATGGTTTAAATGAATTGTTTAGATTTAAATATAAACTATTTAAAAGGTGATTTGAAATGATAATAAATGAATGATATCTTTGAATTAAAAAGGATAATAAATGAATGATATCTTTGAATTAAAAAGGATATTTAAATGTGTATATTTGGATTTGAATTCAAATAATGATTTGAAATGAATTTTGAAAGATATGATATTTTGATATATTGAAATGATTTGAAAATGATTAAATCTTTATTTTGGTAAAGATTTGAATTTGAAATGATACTTTATTTTGAAGTATAAACTATGTTTTTTAAATTATAACTATGGGTTATAATAACGATTGGTTGTTAAAGAGACCGGGATCAGATATGGACATACTCTCCGTCGATACCGAAAACCACTTTAACAACCGTGTACGCGGTGGAGATTCCAGAATGAAGTAGGATGGTGGCGACGTTCTTGAGGTATATTACGTGGACCCGACTCCCATGAGTTGGCTTAAGGTGGCTAAAACAGGAGCGATCTCGGGCCAAAAGGGGTAGCTCCTCTGGTCGAACACATTCCTTCGATACTATACTCTTACTTGTGATTGATTAGATGGCCATCCTCCGATTTTGATACGGGCGTGTGTTCCAAGGTAGGCGTATGTGGCTGCTGCGTTACCACCGGCCCGTGTGCGTAATTGGTATATCTACCCTGGCATTGCCTTGTGTGCCGTGTCACCTAGCATACCGAGCCTTTACTACGAGTTTGTTTTTCTCTCGTAGTCCATGGAGTATTTAGGGTAGTCTCCCGATCTGGAGATATGCTGATACTGGATGGACTACTGGGACTATTATGTGTGAAGGGTGATATGGGTAGCCCGGTACACTATTTAAAAGTAAGTTTATTTTACTGTAGACATTATTATAATAGCGCAATATTACTACATAGTAAGTAGTTTAACGGATCCTTATAGGATGGGTGGTCCTAGGCATCCTTTAAATTACTTGTACCTTATTATAGTTCACTTGAGTTGGTTTACATTATATAAGTAAATATTGTCCTGACTCGAGTGTTTTTCGTTCTGGTTTATGCTCGGTTCAGCCTGAGTATTCACAGCTTTGGATTCTCTTTCTGGAGCTGGTCTTTGCAGGAGATTCTGCCTATCTACATTTATATCTAATCCTGTTTCAGCTGTTCTAGTTTATCTCATGTATTAGTGAACTTCTTTGTATTTGGGATTTCTATTATGTTGTTTCAGGCTGTTATTATGTATTTGGGTTGAGACTCTGTTATAGTAGCTTCATGAACTACTATGTTATTTCTATATTCCGCTGCGAGTTATTCTGTTTCTGTGATTCTGTGTATTTAATTTCATTTGCTCCAAAAAAAATATAATCTGTTATTTTGCATCATTCAAGTCTGACATGTGTGGATTATTGTCGATTTGAATGGTACGAAATGGCGGGTCATTACATTTAGTATCATAGCGTTGGTTTTTGGCAAACTATTGCCTGAGGAGCAAAAACTCATTAGAGATAGGGTAGAAATACCCTAAAATGAGTGAAATCAATCTCAGAATCACTTTCTTTGTGAGAGACATATTTTCAAAGTATAAAATGATTTTTTTTAAATGTTTTCAAAAGATTTTTCAAAGATTATTTTGATATAAAAATTTTCTTGTTTTAAAGGATTTTCAAATGTTTTCTAACTTCCTTCCTTTCGTATCTACCTTGTTAGATTTTTCTTTCTTTAGGACATCCATCCAAGTGAATTCTCTTGTCTTATCTTAATTTATCTTTGGCTTATATTTATCTTGCCCTAAATTCATTCTTGATTTTTTTTAGGATGAATCGAGGAAATGCTAGAGGTAGGGGTCGTGGTATTGCCCCAGCTCCTCAGTCAGTTGCTCCTGTTAGATTCACTGTTCTTTGTAAGGAATTCACTCAACTAGGTAGAACTCCATTCACCGGTACGGAGAGCATCATCGAGGCTCAGCAGTGGTTGTGGAGTCTTGAGAGGATATTTACTGGTCTTGAGATTACTGATGTCCAGAAGCGTCAGTTAGCAGCTTGGCAGTTGCATGAGTCTGCTCTAGATTGGTGGGAGTCTGGCATGGCTAACACCGTCAAAGCTGATATTGCTTAGGAACAGTTTAGGTATCTTCTCGTGTTTCTTTGAATTCTGTTTTTCTATCTTTTTGTGCTTTTCTAAGTTTATCTATCATCTTTCCAGAGAGGCTTTTGTGGCAAAATGTATGACCGAAGCCGGAAAATCTCAGCTTTATCGTGAATTTATGGATCTCAAGCAGGGTACCATGTCTTTTGCTGAGTATGAGAGGAAGTTCAACGAACTTTCTAAGTTCGGTCCTAGCCTGATTGACACTCAAGAACGAGAAGTTCACATCTGGTGCTCGTTCCGAGTATTATGATCGTCTCATTTCTCATGTCCATGACACTTTCACCCAGCTTATGGATATGGCTATCCGTTATGAGAATCCTACTTCTAAGGATCCTGCTCCTGCTCCTAATGGTACTCCTTCGTCTCAGTCTTCCTCTACCAATTCTAGGAAAAGAAAGCCTAATTTCCAACAGTAGAAGCAGATTTGGCTCAAGAATTCGGGTTTGGGATCTTCTTCATCTCCTCCTTCTCATAGGCAACCTGTTGACCTTTCTGCCATCACTTGCTTCAGATGTGATCAGAAGGGACACTATGCCAATAGTTGTCCTACCTTAGCTGGTGCAGCTGTTTCTCCACATGTTCCTACTCCTTGTGATGACCAAGGTACTCTTCAGTGCAACCTTCCTTTATTTATGTATCATATTCGTGTTTTATTTGATACTAGAGTTTTCCATAGTCTTATTTCTGTTGATTTATGTGATAAGTTTGAGTGTCTCCTTTCTCCTGAGTTTGCTTCTGTTCTTTTATGTGTTTCAAATCCAATTGAGGCTCCACAAACCTTAATAGGATTTGTAAGTATGTGCAACTTTTCTATTCTGATCATTGCTTTAGCGGTGATCTTCATTTGATTCCTGTAGTCAGATTCTATCCCGATATATGGGTGAAGTCACTGCTCTAACTCCTAAGCGAGAAATTTCTTTTCGTACAGATCTTATTCCTGAAACTCTGGGAATGGGTTCTATAAATGGTTAGTCATGCCTTTTGGTTTGACTAATGCTTTTGCTTTCTTTGTTGATTTGATGAATCTTGTTCTTCGTGCTATGCTAAATAAATTTTTCCAAATGCCATTGCTGGAAAGATGAAGTCCGATTCCTTGGACATATTGTTTCTAGTAATGGAATTTTTGTTGATCCAGTCATGATCGCTGCGATCAATGGAAATCTTTCTTTCTTTTTCTTTTTCTTTTCCTTGTCATTCAATTATTCTAATTTTCTGTGTTTCCCGTACTTCATTCCTTTTCGGGGATGAAAAGTTTTGAGTGGGGGAGAGTGTAACAACCCTATATTTTGAGATTATTTTATTGTATATTTTTATTTCTATTAAATTGAATTTCCTAATTTAAAAACTTTAATTTATTTATTAAAATATTAAATTTTGTTATATAAATATAAATTTTGATTATTATGTGAATTATATTTCCAAACCTGAATAAATTGAATATTTTTCTAGAAATTGAATTTTGGTCAACATGGTCAAATTTTGACTTTTAAATTTTAGATTTAAATATTTAAATTTTTGAATTTTATCTTTTGTTATGAAAATAGATTAATTTTAAGAATACCACTTTTCGTTTCGTTGAAATTGGAGTTATATTGTGAAAGCTATGTTTTTTTTCAATATTAGGTGTAAATTGTTTATTTAACAATATTGTTTATTTTAAATTTTATAAATAATCATTTTATTTGTCATATCTTATTCAAATTTTTATTATATGTTATGTTACATATATTTTTGTCTTTTAAATATTTTTAAAGTGATAATAAAAATTTTCCAAAATTTATTGCATTTATTTTCTATTTTTAAAGCCTGGTTTCCTTTTTTCTGCTATTTTATTCATTTAAATTATATTTAATTAAAATTTATTTATTTATTTTTGTAAATGCATTTTTATTTTGAGTTCTTATCTTTATTTATAAATATTTTTCAAGTGCATAATAATTCTTCAAAGTTTGTTCCATTTATTTTCAAATTTGCAAGACTAGTTTACATTTTCTTTGTCATTTTCTTAATTTAATTATATATAATTAATATTTATTTATTTTTGTTTATTTACTAAATTTTTGTATTTTATCCGTATGTATATATATTTTTCAGTTATATAAAGTTTAAAAAGAAAATATAGGAAATTTGAAGAGTTATTGAAACCTTTTATATCCCGTGACTTTTCACCTCCTCGCCTTTTCAATTTTCAACCAACATTTGCATTCATTTCTTTGGCCGACCCTGCCTCTATCTTCAGCCGCTTCTTTTCTTCATTTTTCACGTATCAAAATGTTTCTCATCTTTGAAAATTTCGGCCTCCATCATCTCCAAGAAGTTTGGTAAATTTTTATTTCTTTTCCATTGTTTTCTACTTGATTATGTTGTTTTGTACTTGCCTCTCTCCACCTATATGCTAGGCCCTTGCTCCTCCTTCACTATGGCTTCCACCACCTGAACCACCCACCACCTCCTCCATCACTCTGCCAAAGCCTATGGCCATGCACCCATGTGACCAAATCCAACAAAAATGCTCAAAACTTCACCCTATAACCCATAGCCGTGCACCATACATCACCACCACCTCCAACCCTTCCCTTGGCCGCCACCTACTCCACCTCCACCACCCATAGACGACCTAAAACCCTCTGCCACACCAACCTCCATCCCACTACAGAGATGGTCGTGCCTGGTCTTGCTTGGGTCGAGCCCAATGTTGCATTGAATCCATGTAGTTTGCCTTTGTAGTTGTAATCCATGCACCTATCTCTTGTATCGCCTTTGCCCCAAAACCAGACCCTAACACACACTTTGGTCGTGATAACCAGCATTTGTGGTAGAAAGCAAGTGCAAGTGGTTTGGAGATGATTTATGCATTCATTTCTACCATTGTTTAATCGTATTTTGGGTTGAATCTTATGTTGTTTGTATTGTCTTGTTTGAATGTGTTGAAATAAATCTTTGGCTCTCTCAAGCTCGAATCATTATCGTGCTGTCGTGCTTTGAAGATCTTAGTTTGTGTGTTTTAGTTGTCATCTCCAGCTTATACCTGTGAGTTATTCTCACCAGACAGTTTTGTACTTATATAACTAGTAAATCGATCACGTTTGAATCCGTAAAATGCATCGCCATATTATATCTGCTATATTATGATCATATGATGTTCACCCATGCTTAAACACCTGTTATATCATCTGTTACTGTTATATTATTTTGTTCTGTTATTTATATCAATTTATCACACTGCAAGTTCCCTTTAGATTAGAATCACTATGGGTTGAAATGATACATACCCGAACGGGCTTTAGAATAAGGGAAAATCGTTATGGGCTGAAATGATAGGCCTAAATGATTTTCAATTATTTTCATTTACTTGGGACTGTGGGTTTGAAAGGATAAAACCCGGGTTTTCTTTGTAAATTATGGGTTGAAATGATATATTACCCGTCACTTTACCTAGGCTAGAAAATCATATACAGACCCGTGGTTAAATTATGTTTTTCTAAAAAAATTAAAATATTTTAGAAATGTAAATATTATAATATTTTGATTTAAAACTTAATTAAAGATGATTTTTATAAAGTATTATTGATTTTCTGAGAATTTATAAGTGAAATAAATTCATGGTAAAGTTAGAAAATTTGAAATGTAAGTTATTTTGGAAAATATAATTTATGATAAATGGAATTTAAATTAAATAAGAAAATATGATAAATTTATGATATTTGAATTAAAATGGATTTAAAATGATTTTATATATATTAATGATTTTTTAATAAAGTTAAAATGTTAAATTAATGAATATTGAGTTGAATTTTGAAATGTAACTTAAATTGGAAATTTGTGAATTTTGTTTAAAGTGAAATTTTAAGTTAAGTAAATAAAACGAAAATGGGTTATATTTGAAAATGTAAACTTAAATTTAAGTTAAAATTTGATTATAAAGAATTGAAATTGAATGTGTGAATTTAATATGTGAATTATTATTAAATATTGATTTTTGAATGGAAATTTAACTTTATAAAATCATGAATATAATGATATTTAAATGATTTTTTAAAGAGTGAAAATATGTGATTTTATAAGTTAAAATGATTTAAATAAAAGATTAATTGTTTGTGAAATTATATTGATTATTGGAAATGAAACTAACAGTATTTTAAAATGCTATTTCTAACGTAAATGATATTACACCGCTTTATAAGTGCCGTGGTTAATACAAATGAACTATGTATAAATTATAACTAAGTGGTATTACAGCACTTGGTAAGTGCTGCGATAGCAGAAAGATAATTAAATCTGAAACTAAATAAAGGGCTACAGTAACACTTGATAAGTGTTGCGGTAGGCTGAAATGAATGTTTGAGGTTTTGGTTTAATAAATGAACTCGGGATTTTTCTAAAATTTTGGGAACTGAATATTTGATTTTAAATATAATGACTTCATTTTTTTCATGGTTTAAATGAATTGTTTAGATTTAAATATAAACTATTTAAAAGGTGATTTGAAATGATAATAAATGAATGATATCTTTGAATTAAAAAGGATATCTAAATGTGCATATTTGGATTTGAATTCGAATAATGATTTGAAATGAATTTTGAAAGATATGATATTTTGATATATTGAAATGATTTGGAAATGATTAAATCTTTATTTTGATAAAGATTTGAATTTGAAATGATACTTTATTTTGAAGTATAAACTATGATTTTTAAATTATAACTACGGGTTATAATAACGATTGGTTGTTAAAGAGACCGGGATCGGATATGGACATGCTCTCTGTCGATACCGAAAACCACTTTAACAACCGTGTACACGATGGAGATTCCAGAATGAAGTAGGATGGTGGCGACGTTCTTGAGGTATATTACGTGGACCCGACTCCCGTGAGTTGGATTAAGGTGGCTAAAACATGAGCGATCTCGGGCCAAAAGGGGTAGCTCCTCTGGTCGGACACATTCCTTGGATACTATACTCTTACTTGTGATTGATTAGATGGCGATCCTCCGATTTTGATATGGGAGTGTGTTTCGAGGTGGTCGTATGTGGCTGCTGCGTTACCACCAGCCCGTGTGCGTAATTGGAATGTCTACCCTGGCATTGCCTTGTGTGCCGTGTCACCTATCATACCGAGCCTTTACTACGAGTTTGTTTTTCTCTCGTAGCCCATGGAGTATTTAGGGTAGTCTCCCGATCTGGAGATACACTGATACTGGATGGACTACTGGGACTATTATGTGTGAAGGGTGATATGGGTAGCCCGGTACACTATTTAAAAGTAAGTTTATTTTACTGTAGACATTATTATAATAGCGCAATATTACTACATAGTAAATAGTTTAACGGATCCTTATAGGATGGGTGGTCCCAGGCATCCTTTAAATTACTTTTACCTTATTACAGTTCACTTGAGTTGGTTTACATTATATAAGTATATATTGTCCTGACTCGAGTGTTTTGTGTTCTACTTTACGCTCGGATCAGCCTGAGTATTCACAGCTTTGGATTCTCTTTCTGGAGCTGGTCTTTGTTGGAGATTCTGTCTATCTAAATTTATATCTATTTTTGTTTCAGCTGTTCTAGTTTATCTCATTTATTAGCGAACTTCTTTGTATTTGGGATTTCTATTATGTTGTTTCATACTGTTATTATGTATTTGGGTTGAGACTCTGTTAGCTTCATGAACTACTATGTTATTTCCATATTCCGTTGCGAGTTATTCTGATTGTTCTGTTTCTGTGGTTCTGTGTATTTGATTTCATTTGCTCCAAAAAAATTTACAATCTGTTATTTTGCATCATTCAAGTCTGACATGTGTGGATTATTGTCGATTTGAATGGTACGAAATGGTGGGTCGTTATAGAAGCAGAACCAATGGAGTCGAAAGGTGCTTACTATTTGAAGCGGAGCATTTTTTTGAATTAAAGCTGAAATATAGGAAATTTTAGTAATTACTTTGTAACTTCTTACCTATTTATAAACCTTTGATTGATTACTGCATAAATTTTCAAATACTTTTCATTCAGAACTGTCGCATTTAATCAGATCCAAATTAGAGGATTTAACATTTAAGCCTTTCCATATAACAAAATAAATATTTGCAGAAAAGTCATTCTTTTAAAATAATTTATTTTCTCTAATAAATCAATTGGGAAAAATCCCCAAAAATTGAAGAAATTCAATTTGTTTATGTAATCGAACTTACTAAAAATTTAGATCCAATTTCTTCCTGAAATGTTCGAAGTAAATTTTAAACCCAAATACATCATATTTTTCATTAAAATTCACAATAAAATTTCCATATCTTGGAAAATTCTGAAAATTAAAACTCATCTCCAAAATCATGTTTTGCTTCACATAAAAAATTTCCAAGCCATTCAAAAATCATAAACCCTTTGATTTTCCTTAAAACCTTACAAATTCATAGGTATACGAATTAAAATAATTCAAACATAACATAATTCAAGCATATCATCATCCATACTATTATAAAAAAGAATTTAATCATAAATCCAAAAATATGTAATCATAAAATAAAGTAGAGATGATAAAATTATTATTCAACTTAGATGTGATAAAAAAATTTGAGATTTGTTGTTGATTAATCCCTCCTAGCTTTCGATAATTTTTCCTCATTTTTCCTTGGTAACGGCCGTCTATCTTAGGGTTGCGTTTATTTTTGGATTTGAGAAAATGAACGTGAATGGACAATTGTGAGATATGTATAGCCGTGTATAATAGAATGGCTATTTACCATTATGCCCACATGTCGTCTAATTAACCTATAAACCAATTTATGCTCATTAAATTTTATTATTAAGCACGACCCATTATATAATTTACTTAAATCTCAATCCCCTTATCATCATTATTCTATTTAATTTATCTAACTAAATCTTCTGAATAATGTTATCAAAAATTAGGGATGTTACAGTTTGGCCGGAAATGGATGTGCAAGGAGGCTCAAGAAAGTATGAAGTAGGTATAGGTAGAGATGTTTATATAGAGGAAGAAAAGGGGAAAACTTAGGATTTGAATCTTTACCCATTCTCCCTGCCTTATCTCCACAAACTTAACCCTCTAAGATTGCCATCATATGGCTGCCTATCACCCTTATTAGAGCCGAAACAACCAGTCCCCTTCATGAGTTTTAAAACCTGAACAAAATATTTTACAATTAAATCCAATTTAACACCTACCAATGTCGTTTATAATTATTATGAATACATTTAATAATATTTGTCCATCAAATAAAATAAATTTTTATAATTAATGTTTCATAAATATTAATTAATTTATAACAATTATAAATTAATTAAATTGTTTGGTCAAAGGAGTATTTATCGTTTTGGTTGTGTGATTCGTTAGGTGTAAATTTGGTCAACGATTAATATCAAACTATTCGAATATTAACCTTCACACATCGTTTAGCAAGTGGTATGATATTTTGGCCAAATTTATCTCTCACTTGATTTCGATAAAATCAAATTTTACTTTGTTAACCGTTACCTCATTGTGATAATTATTTACATCAATTCTCTTCGTCGAAACTATATCGCTTTGAACTTATAGAATTTGGCAATGGTCAAAATTCCAATATCGTCCATATTCAACTCTTAGTCCACACAGAAAGTCATTGATTCAACAATAAAAAATCATAAAAAATTTCAAGTTGAGCGTATTTTTGAAATTATTTCACGTTTAGAGCATGTTTGCAAACTTATTACCAAATAAGGCCACTTTCTATCTAGTCAGCAGCCAACTCAGCTTGGTTGTAACTATCTTCATATAGGCGCAACTTTGACCTGCGCCTATTGTGAAAAAGAAAACGTGTAACTCGTAGTTGCGCCTATTCTGGTGTACTAAAAAAACAGTGCAGCATTGCGCCTAGTGGTTCACCACAACAGGCACAACTCTTAGTTATGCCTTCTCTTATAGCCATGTGCACAAGTATGAGTTGTGCCTTCTACTGCTGCCAGCTCCACCTCCACCTCCTCTTCATTTACTTTCCTCAATTGCTCCAGCTCGAACCCAAATGCACGAAATCCTAATTTTCCATTTTTTCGGTCAATTCCATCCAATATCTTCATATTTCTTCACCAATCTTCGATTAGAACAAAGCTACAACAATGGTAGCGGGATATTCTTCAACACAATATTATTTTAGTATTTTTGTAAACCTAATTTTTAGTGTTTATTACTAATTTATGGTTTCTTTGTATGTATGCATAATGAACAATGTCAACTAGCTTGTTGTAGGTGGTAGTAAACAACTTCTTATCATTGAATCAGCTATAGCTTGTAAATAATACCATTAATTTAAGTTTTTTTACATTACCTTTCAGAACCGAAGAGCAGAGATGGTAGTGTGTTATTTTACAGGATGAGTACCATACAAATTTTGAAGATTTAATGAGGGTAATTTTTCGTATTTGCCAAGTACACTAAATAGTCAAAGAATTTTACCGTTTTGAACTAACTATATATTATAATTCCCTGTTTTGTAGAGTGTAAAACCTATCAACTATCTGGACCATTCGTAGAGTTTTGAAGACTTAATGGAGATGATTGATGATCATTGAGTTTAGCATTTACTTCATCAAACGGGCTTCTGGTATTTCATACAGATTAAATATATCAGATTTGACAAGTCCTTAATGACGGCCTTATGTGATAAATGAAGGCCCAAGACTAACACATTTCATTTCTCTATTGGAGAAATGACCATTACTTTACAAGATGTTGCTATTTTACTCGACCTTCATATAGAAGGTGTTATTGTAAATTATTTTAGTGATGTTGATGTGGATGATATTTGCCAGCAATTACTTGGTGAGATTCCACTCCCGAAGCAGTGGTTAATTAAAGAGAATTACAAGTTAAAAGGATTAATGACCTTATAATTGGCTCGACTATTACCCCTGATATATCAATTGAGGCAATAGAACAGTATACACGGGCTGCGATATTGCTTCTTATATCATCTAGGCTTTTTCCAAACCATACCAAGGACCGAGTCAGCGTGGTTGTATTTGCTATAGGACTTTGCTACAATATCTGGATATTCATGGGGTGGCACTGTTTTATGTGCTTTGTATAAGAAGTTAGATGTTAAAGTGTTGAGGAAGTCGAACTTCTTAGCCAGTTTTTTAACCCTTCTACAAGTATAACACTTTTTTTACAAGTAATGAAACTACTATTTTAAAGACCTTGTTTAACACTTATAAGGTGTAGGTTTGATCATGAACACATATTTTTATTGGTCATCCAAATATTCATACCACTATCACTGTTGGATTACCAAATGGGGTTAGGTAAAATCTATTTTTAATTTCTACCGAAAACTATATGATTTAGTACAATATTCAAGCATTTTTTTATTATATTTTTTGTAGATGGACGTGAGATAGACGTTGGAGAGATAACTCAGTCCGTCATGCCACATTCCATCGCAATGAGATAGACGTAACTGAGCATTATAACATTGAGTAGATGTCATTCAAAGATGATATTTACATGATTTGCCGCAAGTATGCTTACCACGTTTACACAAGGTTTTATATTTTTCATGGGACACTTAATTTCAACTTTAAACTTTAGATGCATTACATTTATTTCCAATAGAATGAAAGGAATTCCACCTCCCTTGTAAGGAAAATGGAGAAGATCACATCATCATCACTTCTACCTTCGCTGTTTGAAAGAAAACTTTAAAAAAGCAGGTTTTGGCAGCAAAGTTTTGCAAATTTATGTTACGCTTGTGCAGAAGTAAGAGAAATATACAAATAATTAAAAGAGCAACTTAAAAATGTTAGCCCATTTGCTGACAGATGGATTGACATAAGTTTGAAAAAGAAGAATGAACAATGGGCTTTGTGCAAGGACAATGGTGAAAGATTTTGCATGATGACAACCAATGCATGAGAGAGTTTCAATGGAGTTTTAAAAGGTGCAAGATCATTACCGGTGAAGGCATATGTAGTATGTACCTTCCACTGCCTTAATAGTTTCTTCTATAGACGACGTACTGATGGACTGGAGTACACAACTGCATTCACGCGAATGTATAAAAAATAATAATGGAAAATTATACAGTGGAGGCATGAAGTATGAGTATTAACAGGTTTAGCTTGACGGAATGGCAAGTAACTGACACGAATGCATGTAACTACACAGTAACTATTGCCAATGAGAACTGCAATTGTTCATGCAATATTCACAATCTTACTCATTTTCCATGCTCTCATGCTTTGGTTGAATGTGCACAATGAAAAGGAGGAGCTAATAGAGCTTACCATGATCTTATCTCGCCTTGGTTTAGAGTAGAAAGTTATAGATATGGTTATTCTCTAGTTTTTCATCCCATGTCTTACAGTAGATATTCCGATGTACATGAAAACCATACTATACAACAACCCCTACACGTACAGAAAGACCATGGTTTACAAGAATTAAGGGAGTCATGGACGAAATGGAGGATAGAATACAAGATAGATGTAGACAATGTGGTAACTTGGATCAGAAGAGAAGAATGTGCGGAAAGAAAAATATAATTTTCTTCTTTTACTACAAACATCATTCGAGTATTGTACTGCTACTTTTATTTTGTATGCAACTTCAGTATTAAAATTTAAGATTTTTCGAACATTGATGTGTGTTGATCTTTTATGTGATTTTAGAATGCATTGCTCAATATCCATTATATGTAAATTCGAACAACAACCAAGTAATATATCAACTATTACACAACCATTCTAATTAAAACTAATTAATACATAAACTCCACCAAATCATTCTAATACATAATCATTACGTAACCATTCTACTAGATACCATTACATAATCGTTGTATAAGAATGCACAAACATTAAATGGTTCTATCAAAACACACTTTGGGCTGTAAATAGTTTATCTCCTGCGCTAGACTGCTATTTTCCTTATCCATTCAACTCACTTTGGCTTGCATCTTTAGGGCATATTCAGCTCCCTTAAGACACATCGATGGATCTATCTAATGGAAGTAATTGCAATGATTAACATGGTTCGGTTGGATCTTATGATCTTTGAACTATGCATACGCGTAAAATCGACACATTGCATTTTTTTATTCCAACATACAACGACCTCGCATATAACTCCACAGTGACATATTTGATGTGATGATTGTTTCACTTCGCCTTCACAACTAATTTGTTTTCCTGTCGTTATCTCAGTTCATCTAAGCAAACCCGACTCTCCAAACCATATTCAATTACAACACCAATACTCCAAGGAACTGTTTCATACCGAGTTTCAGGAACATATTCACATCGACAATTCAATTATCCCTAATATTTCATTACTACATCATCTTTGATTTCCCAATTATCCATGTTGGTTCGGCTAGCTAAATATGTAATGTATAAAACTAAAAATCATTATGATTTTTTTAGCACGACATTAGATTCAAAACTAGGGTTTGGTCAACTACCTTGCAAAGATTGTTGCACCTTTGTTCTAATAGAAGAATGGTGCAGAAATATGAAAATTTTGGGTGAACTTAACGAACAAATTGGAATATAGTGATTTATGCAGTTAAAGTGCCTAGCGGTTCTACAACGGTAGAGGTGAAAAAAGTTATAATGGCGATAAAGTGGGGATATAGTGGAAAACAACGAATGTGTAAAAAGCTTCATTTGATATAAAATCAAATATTTAAAGTTAATTTATTTTCACTCTCACATAATCTGTGTAGGAAAAAAATTATTATCTAGTTTTATATAACAAAACCATAGAATACCACAATTTATATGGATTCGATTTGATGATTACAATAGATTTCTAACTTGTAATGAGCACAAATTAGGTCTTTGTCCTAATTTTTTTGATTTGGTTCAAAAGAGAACTAGTCAAATCAACCATTATATATTAATGTTGCTAAAGCGGGTGAAAACTAGCTTTGATTTAACGGAAGTAGTGAAAAATAGAGGAGCTTAAAGCAGATCTACTGTTTAATATTGCTAAATTAAAATAGTGTAGTGGTCAAAGAGGGTTATGTACTATAATGGGGATTTTGTGGGGATTTAACTGCACGGTTGATGATTTGAAGAGAATGGTTTTGGAATTGGGAAAAATAGGAATGAAGGAAAGAAGGAAAGGAAGGCTACTGCTACTTTTACTTTTTTATAGTAGGAGCTATATGCACAACTACGAGTTTCGCATATGTGTAAATGTAAAGGCACAACTCTAAGTTGCGCTATTTTTTTTAATACACCAGAAACAGCACAATTATGAGTTGCGCCTTTTCTTTTTCACCACTATACACAACTCTTAGTTGCGCTATTATTTTACTGCACTAGAATATGCGCAACTATGAGTTGCGCCTTTTCTTTTTCAGAATAGGTGCAACTCATAGTTGCGCATATACGAGGATAGTTACAACTAAGTTGAGTTGGCTACCAACTAGGCAGAAAGTGCCTTTTTTGGTAATAAGTTTGCAACCAAGTTCTAAACGTGGAATAATTTCAAATCGCAGCCAATTTGAAAATTTGTCTTGAAAAATATTATTAACCGAAATGCTATGTCAAAGATTTTAACCTTGAGTTGACTTCAGTTGACCGTGATACTAACATCGTGTTACCTGAAGGTTTAACCAGGCAACTAAGTACTCGGCATTTGCATACTCCTCGGCATTTATGAGTCGTTCGACATCCAGATCGTTCGGCATTAGAGAACGCTCGGCATTTAGGAGCGTTCGGCATTAGAAAGCGCTCGGCTTCCAGAGTCGTCCGGCACAAACGATTCGTTCGGCACTCAAGTTCGTTCGGCATCTATGGGACGGTCGGCATGCAAGAGCGTTCAGCGTTGAGAGCTGTTCGGTATTGTATATCGTTCGGCATCTATGGACATTACTGCTCGGCATACAAACCTTGTTCGGCACATTACTTCGTTCGACATAAATCTCGTTCGGCATTCGGGATCGATCGGCATCCAGAGTCGTTCGGCACAACACACTGGGTCGGCTTCCAGTGTCGATCGGCATAAATCTCGTTCGGCATTCGGGATCGGTCGGCTTCCAGAGTCATTCGGCACAACACACTGGGTCGGCTTCCAGTGTCGTTCGGCACAAATACTTCGTTCGGCATTCAGAGTGTTCGACATCACTTCGACCGGCATGAAGATATCGTTCGACATCGCTTCGTTCGGCATGAGGATGTCGTTCGGTATTCATGCCTTGTTTGGCATTTTTCCATTCGGCATCTATGGATCGGCACATAGAGATCACTCTTTTTGGACCAAGCTACTTAGCTACCTGGCCCACCAGGGAAGTCCAACCCATCTTCGCCTATAAATAGAGAGACAGGGGCACAGTGAAAAGGACCTTTTTTGGGAGAATACGGTGGAGACTCTACCGCATTCAAGACTCATTCAAGACTTATCTTTTTTGCTTAGCAATTGTATTCAATATAATTGGTATACGGATTGTATCTGTAATCGATTATCGATAAAATCAATAAAGATTAACCTCAAAGTGGACGTAGGCAATTACGCCGAACCACTATAAATCCGGTGTTCGTATTTTCTGCATTTAAATCTGCATACTATTCTCTGTTTAACTTTACTTTCTTCATTAATATCTCTACATAACTCTACTAAAGGGTGTTAGTGACCAATTTTGGTGCTAATATTTTGATGCTTTCATTGAGAGTCGAATTCTCAGGACGATAGGATCTACTTTGTAGCTACTGGATTGAAAAATCCCCCGAAGGAGATCCAAATCATTCGCAAGACATCTGTTGATTCTACTCAGAGTTACAACCGACAATTCTATCATGGGAAGACCACGAACTAGATCGGCCTCTCAAAAGGCAGATGTCAGTGAAACTGCTAGTGTACAACAGATAGCACCTAGCAACTAACCAGCAATTCAAGGCGTAGGAAACTCCACCCAGAGCCAAGCGGAGGTCATTTCCCGAACAGAGTTCAATGACTTGATAAGAGAACTCAGGGAAAGTAAAAGACAACTGCTGAGCAGATCCAAGCCAATACTAATCTCATGACTCAGCTTGCCCAGCACAGCATCAGAATGCTGGAAGTAGTCCCGCTCCTTATTCTTCATCTGATAGTTCGACCTCGGCTGACGAACCTCCTAGACGTAGACGCCGTAAGACAGAGGCTACACAGGCAAGTGCCACTGATCGATCCGCTAGGAATCAGGCACGTGAAGAGACCGGACGCCCGGCTCATCAAGACCCAAATCAAGCTGGCCTTCAGGACGTACGTTTGACCGACCGTCAACAGGCGGGACATCAACCCACACGGTCCCGTGGAGCTGAACCCAACCTCCCACCTTACATACAAACTCCAGATTTATCATCCATGGTCAGGCAGTTGATGAGAGAGAACCAAGGCCTGACCCACGAAGATTGGGGAGTGTCCAGGAGTCATACTCTATCCTACAGGCTGAGTATCCCAAGAAATTCAATATGCCGACTATCCTAGCCTACGAAGGAAAAAATGACCCTAGGCAACACGTGATGAGGCACAAATGGATGATGGATTCGGCAAGGGCAAATGACGCGACTAATTGTAGGTGTTTCCCAATCACTCTGTCCGGAATCGCCACTATGTGATTTACTCGGCTTCCTCCACGATCCATATCCAGCTTCGACGAGTTAGCGATGAAATTTGTTGAACATTCTGGATACATGCTACCCGTCCAAAGGACGTAATGTCATTATCAAGCGTAATCCAGGCTCCGGGAGAATCTTTAAAAGCATACTTACAGAGGTTTCATGTTGCCGCCACTGAAGTTGGCAATCCTAATGACCATGCAATTTTGATGGCGGTAATGCGAGGTGTAGATCCAGACTCGGAGTTTGGAGATTGGTTGGCGGGAAAGCCCCCAGCTACATTGGAACGATTCTATTCCAAAGCTCACCAGTTCATACAGAGGGAGGAAGCTCGATGGACGAGACGAGATAAGGCACCAAGGCTTGTTCAGGAGATTGTGAAAAGTAACATCGCCGTGAAGCAGTCCGGCGATAGTTCGAGAAAAGTTCAGGTCAACGTCCAGAACAAGCCTGGGCGGTCCAAAGGATCCGGAGGTGGAAATCCCGGAAAGAAAAGAGAAGCAAGGATATGGAAGCCAAGGATTCCGACGTACAATGAATACACCCCGTTGAAACTTCTCTTGAAAACATTTATCTGTCTACCTGTAATGCCTTTGAATACAGAAAGTCATGCCCAAAGGAGTCCACTGAAGAACAGAAATGGACAGGGAAGTACTGTCGCTTCCATGAGACCCATAGGCATAATACTGAGGAGTGTAGACACCTCCATGACGCCATAGAAAAGCTGATCAGACAGAAAAAACTGCAGGAGTTTGTCAAAAACCCGCAAGATGGAAGGCAAGGAACGTCAGACCCCGGACGTGGGCCGGCTCCACGCCAACCAAAACAACCTGCTCGGACTGTGGGTAGATTGATCATAAACACTATTGTCGAAGGACCTCATCCTGCAGGCAAGAATTAGCAGGAGATGGAATGATATGCTACCTCCTTGAGGCATGCAGATTATGAATGTTGTTCGAATATGGAAGATGGAACCCCCGCAAAACAACAACGCATGATGACTGACGATATAGTGTTTAGGAGTCGAGACGCGGACAAGGTGGAGGCTCCCACTATCGACTCGATGGTTTTATCTGCAACAATCGGGCCAGCTTACGTGAAAAGAATCATGATTGATTGTGGAAGCTCTGTCAACATCATCTTCAAGAAGACGTATGACCAAATGAAGATGGAAACAAAAGATTTGAAACCATGCAAAGCCCGTATCCACGGCTTTAACGGCGCTGCAACCGACGCGATGGGGTATATAGAGCTACCAGTTGAACTAGGGGAAGGTGAGCGTAGGAGAGTGCAAGTCCTACCGTTCATAGTAATGAATGTTGACTCTCCATACAATGTCTTTTTGGGTCGCCCAGCCTTGGCAGAATTTAGGGCTGCTTTGGCCCCATGGTGTTTGACATTAAAATTTCCGACAAACAAAGGAGTCGGTGTTGTACATGGCGATCAGGCGACCGATCGCGCATGTTATGTGGCGGAACTGAGAGAAGCTCAGCGGAGAGAGAAGGGAAAGGTTGCGGATAGCTCCGTCCGCATCCTAAAGACTGATGATTGACAAGTAGTGCCCGAGCCCTGGTTCGGGCAGCATTCTCGGATCCTTAGAGACATAGATCTGAGAGATGATGATGGGGAACCCAGCGAAACGAATGCAGCACCGGCTGAGCTGACGATCGACATCCCAGTTAGGCGGGATGACCCATCACGAGTTCTTAAGATTGGATTGCAACTCGACCCTTTAGTGGCTGAGGATCTTGCTGATTTCCTCTGGGCGAATCTGGACGTTTTCGTTAGGACACACTCTGATATGTGTGGGATTTCTTCAATAATTGCGAGTCATAAGTTGAACATAGACCCAAAACACGTTCCCGTAAAATAGAAAAGGAGAGGTATGGACCCGGAGAGGTCCGCGGCACTCAAAGAGGAGGTGGACAAACTCAAAGCCAATGGGTTCGTCCACGACGCCCTCTACCCTGAATGGGTATCTAACCTAGTGCTAGTGAAAAAGGCGAATGGAAAGTGGAGATCTTGTGTTGATTACTCTAATCTGAATAAAGCATGCCCGAAAGGATAGTTTCCCTTTATCTAGAATCGACCAGCTCGTTGACTCTACCGCCGGACATGAATTATTGTCATTTATGGATGCGTACTCAGGATACAATCAGATCCCGATGCACATTCCAGACCAAGAGCACATCAGTTTTGTCACAAATATGGGGCTATATTGTTATGTAGTAATGCCCTTTGGATTGAAAAACGCGGGAGCGACTTATCAGCGTCTGGTGAATCGAATGTTTAAGGACCAGATTGGTAGAACGATGGAAGTCTATGTGGATGACATGCTCGTGAAGTCACGGCAGTCAAGTGACCACATCCGAGACTTAGCGGAGATGTTTGATATACTCAGGCATTACGGAATGAAGATCAATCCTTCGAAGTATTCATTTGGCGTAGCGTCGGGAAATTTTCTGGGTTTCACTGTGAATGCGCGGGGAATTGAAGCTAATTCGGAGAAAATTCAAGCTATTCGAGATATACAAGTGCCCAGAACCATAAATCAGGTGCAAAGCTTGAATGGAAAAGTGGCTGTGCTGAGTTGATTCATATCTAGAGCTACAGACAAGTGTATTCCCTTCTTCGACGTGATAAAGAATGGGAAGAGAATTTTTGAGTGGACATCCGACTGTGAGGAAGCATTTCGAGCTCTGGTAAGGCACTTAGAAAGCCTCCCGGTGCTATCAAAACCGATTGACCATGAAATGCTGTATGTATACTTGGCAGTATCCCAGCATGCTATTAGTACGGCTCTGGTTCGTGAAGAGGAACGAGTTCAAAAGCCAGTTTACTATGTCAGTAAACGTTTGACAGGGGTAGAAAGAAACTATCCCAAGATCGAGAAATTAGCCTAGTGCTTGGTGATTGCATCACGCAAGCTTCGCTCATATTTTCAGGCACACCCAATCAGTTTTTACACTTATCAACCCTTGCGCCAGATACTCCAACGACCGAAAACTTCTGGAAGAATGTTAAAATGGAATATCGAACCGAGTCAGTTCGATATTACTTACCTGCCGTGAAAGGCCATACAGGGACAAGCGTTAGCAGATTTCATCACTGAATTCACCATGACAGACGAATGAAACGGCCGTAATGTCATACCTCTCGTCCGATGGAAGATGTACACCGATGGGGCATCTAACGACCGTTGTTCGGGTGTTGGCATAGTTCTTGTAACTCCTGAAAACCGATCAGTTTGCTACGCTTTGAAGCTCGAATTCACAGCAATGAATAACGAAGCCGAGTATGAAGCATTGATTGCCGGTAGCTGGCTGAAGACTCATCAAAGAACTAGGAATAAGATCGGTTGAAATCTTTTGCGACTCGCAACTGGTGGTGTATCAAGTGCGTGGAGACTATCAAGCAAAGGGGCAGAGACTTGCCCCGTATTTGGCCCAAGTTCAGGAGATGCTAGCGAATCTCGAGTATTATGATATTTCACATATTCCGCGTGAACAAAACAGAGCAGCTGATTCATTGGCAAAATTTGCAAGCACTGGCGATGCGCGACAGATGGGATTGTTTCCCTTGAATCCTTACATGTTCCGAGCATAAATATAATGGAGGTAGATTTCATGTTAGAAACGGAAATCGAGAAGGAGTCATGGATGACCCCATTCAAGCTATACTTGTTACACGGGGCCGTGCCCGAAAGAAGGAGAGAAAGACGACAAGTCATTCGTAAGGCTTCTCGTAATGTAATGCAGGATGAAATAATGTATCGGAGGGGATTCTCGACCCCATTGCTCCGATGCATTGCCCATGATGAGATAAAACAAGTCCTGACAGAAGTCCATGAAGGTGAATGTGGCGACCATACCGGGGGCAGACGTTAGCAAAGAAAATCCTCCACTATGGATACTATTGGCCAACTGTAAATCGGGATGCCGCAGACTACGTAAGAAGATGTGACAAATGCCAAAAGTATGCGAAAATCCCAAGAGCTCCGCCGACGGAACTCACACAAATGGTTAGTCCTTGGCCATTTGCAATGTGGAGGATCTATATAGTCGGTTCCTTACCCCTATCCAAAGGTGGTGCAAAATAAGCGATTGTTGCGGTCGATTACTTTACCAAATGGACAGAAGCAGAGCCTTTGGCCACTATCACCACCAAGAAAGTCATTAATTTCGTTGTACGAAATATCATATGCCGCTTTGGCCTGCCACGAACCATCTTTACAGAAAATGGAACTCGGTTTGAAAGCAAAGAGTTCAGGGAATTTTGCCAAAAATATGGTATTGAGAAAAAGTTTGCAGCAGTTGCTCATCCGAAAGCTAATGGACAAGTGGAGGCCGTAAACAAGATAATCAAATCCATATTGAAAAAACGTTTGGAAAAGGCTAGAGGCAAGTGGGTGGATGAGCTTCCGACAGCACTTTGGGCTTAAAGAACTGTAACGACCTAGAATTTCTGTCATTTGAAATTCGTATATTTAATTGATTTTAAATATTAACAAGTAAAATTTGTAAGTCGACTAAATTTTATTTCGAATGTCTAGATTTAATTGGATAATTAAATCGATAAATTTAATATTTGAAATTACAGATATAATTGAAAATTGGGTTTAATGTGAATCAAATTGATTAGTAAAGTTGTATTTAATCATATTAGAGTTAGAATGACGTTATAGAACTTTTAAAATCGAATTAAAAGTTAATTTGTGGAAATTGAATATTTTAATATTTAATTGATGAGTAAAATTAGTCATTTTTCAAATAGTCTCGGATTTCGACGAAACTAGTTTCATCGGATCCGTAATGTTAAATAATTGTAAGATTTCAAATATCGTATCAATCGGATTTATGGTTTGTCCGAGGCAAGCTAAAACGCGTAGGAATCAGTTTAAGTGAATTTTAAATTTAAAATAGCCGATTTGAAAACCTATCTTCCAAATTTGATCGAATTGGCTCCCGATATATATTCCATTACGTTCAAAATAGGGGTGAAATATTATAAACGCCAGGCGGCACGCTTCGTTTGGAGTTCGGAAAAATTCCGGATGAATAGTGTCACGAGAATTTTCTATAAAAGGACCTTTATTATTTCCATTTTCACCAAAACCCTAACCCTATTCTTCGGCCGCCGTTTCAAACATTTCAATGGCCGAAATGTTTCGATCTTCCTCCTCATTTTTCTCTGCATCCAAGCGATACCATATCAACGGTTGAGATCGTGTTTAGCGCGATGGATCGACCAATTTTCGAGCTCGAAGGCGGCAACTTCTTTCGCGTTTTTCCATACGAGGAGGCAACCGAGTTCGCCTATATTCAAACTGAGAGTAGAGTGGGTGACGTGCTTCAAAGTGGTGGAGCTCGATCATCGTCGAAGTGATGGAGTAGCGTGCGCTAATTCGTGGATTGATGGCGGCCAATGGGTTCTCGAACCTGGACGCGCGCGTGAGGAAGAAAGTAGGGGGCAGCCGAGATCTGCTTGTTTACAACGTGCAGCCCTAATTGATTTCAAGGTTTAATAAGAAAATAAAATGTAAATTATATTATTTAAATTCGTATAATGTTTAAAAGTGTATAACTTTGTCATACGAGGTCCGTTTCGCACGAAACGAATTGCGTTGGAATCGTATTGTCGAATACTACGCGATGTAGCTGGATTGGTGTTGATTGGAGCTAGTAGAATTTTGGGTAAAATTAAACGCGTGTTTAATTTTATTCGGAATAAAACGCTGAAACTGTATTGGAAACAAGGTCAGAACTTCTCACCGTTTCGATTTAAATTTTAAATAGTTAGATTTAAAATTGCTTGATTGTGTGATTGAATGATAAATTGCTATCTGTTGTATTGAAATAGACCCTATACGCCGCATATTAAGCGGAGGTTGTTTATGAAACACATATACCGCGATATTCCACCGTGAAGTGGAATTGGTATTATATATGTACTTGGAGTTGATTTCCCGCATTATATAGCGGATGAGACCCTATTGCGCCGCATATTAGCGGATAATATTTTATATAAACCCATGTACCGCGATATCCCGTCTTGAAACAGGATTGGTGTTGTGCTAACATCTGTGGATGCAGAAAAACAGGTTGGAGGGATCCAACTGGATTCCTCAAATTATTGAATTTGTTTCAATGATTGTCTGTTGATTATTTATAATCTCTGTGTGATTATCTTTATGATTGAAATCGTTTAAGGCTAAAATTTAGCCGAATATAATTTTGGTATCTTTGGATACCGGAAATAAATAAATAAAATTTGATTTTTGAAAATTTAGGTTGAAAGTTTCTATAAAAAATTATTTTTGAGAAATGGGACAAATTTAAAAGAAGGAATTCTAAAATAATAAAGTTTTATTTTTAATCTTATTGAATAAAGTTTCAAAATATGGGAAAAGCTTTAATAAATGGATTTCGGGTAATATTATTCAAAGGTTGAAGAATTTATTCAAAATACGGATTTTAAAGAGTTTGAAAAATAAAAGAATTGGTTTTATTTGAAAGGAATTTATTCTTTAAAAGGAAATAAAATTTGAAATCCATTTGGGAATTTATTTTTGGTGATTGAATTTAAATCCTTTGAAAATCCATTTGGAAATTTAGTTGGTGTTTTGAAAAGAATTTAGAATCAATTTGAAAATTGATTTGGGGTTTAGTAGAAATAGATTTCAATTTGAGATTTGAATGAAATTCACTTGGTGTTTAATTTCTTGGAAAAATCAATATTGAATTTGATTTGGTTGTTTTTGAAATCAATTGAAAATTTGAATTGTTGTTGAAAGTGAATATTTGAAATCGATTTGAAAATCGTATATCAATAGATATTTTGGAAATGTGAATTCACATGGAATTTATAAAGAAAAGGGAAATTTGTTTAAAAATAAACATTGATTTATTTTTGAAGCGTGGAAATAAATTTACGGATTTGGAACGTAAATTTAAAGTAGATCGGTAAGGATTTATTTAATTGGTTTAAATGAACCATTTTGAAATGAAAGTGTATTCTCCCTGGAAAAACGAATAAAATTTCTGAATAGCTTTGAAAGATATATACATACATACATATATATATTTCTAGAATTGGTTTTGAAAAGGACACTTTGGAGAAATTAACTTCTTAAATTGTTTTGAATCCTTTAAGTAAAGGTTTATTAAGTTTATTATAGAAATGGTTATTTCTAAGATTTAATCAATAATTGTTTTAGAAAATAGTTATACTCTATCTACTAATTTTATTTTTAAAAATTAGTTTGGACTTAAGTTATATGTAATATTGGTATAATATTTTTATAACTAATATTTTAAGTAAAGTGTTTAAAGAAAAATAGTTTTATTTCAAAGTGTTTTCCCGTTATATTTTGGATAAGTGTTATAAATTATTTTAAAGTATTTGAACTCGGCAGATTTTCAGTGAAAATGAATAAATATTTGGAAGTGTTTCCGCGTAAGGAAAATGATTTGACATTTGTTTTCAAAAGTTGTAAAGGTGAAAAGTGATTTCAAATTTGTTTTCAAATGGTTGAAGTGTGGAAAAATATATCTTGTAAATATATTTTTGGAAAATAAATAATTTGGGATTATTTGGACTCTGGTGATGATGTGCGTATCTATTGATAGTTAAATAACCGACTATCAACATTTACCTTTAAATAGGTATTTGTTGTGATTTGCTTGAATTTGAATGCTACACATTTTAAAATAAGCGCTCGTTATTCGGTTTAGCCGGGAGAAGACCTTTGTGTCATGAATCCCATTCCTAATAGTGATACGTTGTAATGAATAGCATTTGAAGACCGGTGTTGAAGACTGAATATTTTCGAAAACGGAAGGATTACCATCGAATGTCTCTGCATCGGCTGATCTCCGATATAGAGATTTTATCACCCTTTGTGATGGGAAGTCCGAACGTGATTAGTGAATATCTGGATTGCAATGGTTCTTTTGGAAGTGCCTTCGGTTCCGTTCGATCCCGGAACGGACTTGTATGGATGTGTGTCTGACATTACAATTTGAGATGTAAAGCTGGTTTCTATCAAATACATTTCTGTTGGTGGCGGAGAATTTATTCTTTTAGCTTAACACCCTTCTCTGAGACGTACGAGCTCAGAGGTTATGTAGTTGATAGTTACTAGTGATACATTCCCAATTTGGTAATGTGGCATACGAAGTGCTGCTGATCATTTGTTGATCAAAGCATAGCTTTTGTGAAAAGCGTAGCTTTGCGGACGACTTGCTTGTCTTAGTGAAATGTGATGGGGGGTTCTCGCTTCGCGTTAGGTGGCGAACGGGAGACTCTTACCCATACACGTCCTTTTAATGGGGTTGGTTATGTAGGATCGATTTCACCCTAGAGGGGGGGTGAATAGGGTGATGGTATAAATTATTAAAAAATTAATCGCGGAAGCTTATAAATTAATTTCAACACAGATCACAGAACAATAGCAGCACAGATAATAGCAGAATAATAAATGCACAAATAGAACGACACAGAATTTACCCAGCTTCGGCAAAACCCTGCCTACGTGCTGCCCCCAAGGTTTCTACTAGAAATTAGATAGTCCCTCGCTTACACACGTAAACTCGCTATACCCGCTATTGACTAATCTAACTCTACGCTCAAAACCCTGCCACAACTCAGCCACTGAGCTGCGAATTCTCAAGCTACGCCACGTAGCTTGTCCCCTAGTCACACGACTAGAAAAATAAACGGTTTAAAAAAGGAAAATACAATTAAAATGAAATAACCCTAATTTTACATAAAAGCCCTTAAATAAAATATAAAGGCCGGCCCCTTTTATTATTTTGACCCGATCCCTTTTTTTGTTCCTTTGAGATAATGGTGGCCGTTCCTCTCGTTCCTCCTGATTGCAAAATTAGGGCTTTTTCTCCTTGCGCTCTTTGTTCCAAATTAGGGCTTCGGGAGGAATTTCCGCTTGATGGTTGATGATTCGGTTTGCTTGCTTCAATTGTTTGCGGCTTCTCCTCCTTGATCGAGTTCGATTGCTTCGGTATGTAATTTGTGCTTTTTGCTTCTTCTAATCTTTCGTACTTGAACTCGATGATCTGCCGATGATGATTTGTGGTAATTTATAGGATTCCAGTTCCTATAATTTCGTCGTATATATTTATTTGACTTCGTCTGATAATTATGCTTGAATTCTTTTTGGCTGTACGATTTTGATCGAATGCTGTGATTCATTTTTGACTTATTCAAATTTGTATAACTGATGGCTTGGCTACTTGATAATCACGGCTTTGAATTATTCTTGTGATGATCACGGCTTGATCGTTTCTGACTTTGACTTCGGTCATTTTTAATTTTTTAAACTGCACTTTCATGATATTGATTGAACCTGTACACATGCTTGCTTCGGCTTCAGCTCGATCATTTTACTGTTGACTTATTCAACATTGAATTGGCGATTTCACTGTCACTTCGGCCTTTTGATTTTCTAAGCTTCGGTCTTGTATCACTGATTGACTTTTAACTTGTTGCGTGAATTTCATTTCTTTGTCAATAAGGCATTTTGATCGAGCTCTGTCTTCATGTAGCTTGCTATGTTGTTGGTTCATTTGAAGTTGTAGCATTCATGTTTGACATATATGCATTGTGTGGTCTTGAGCATTTGGTTTGCACTTGTTCATCATGTAGCTTGTTCTCTACATTTACTTGACTGATCTGCATACATGTTCTTAAGTGCTGTTTTGTTGACACTGGTTTGAGTCCTGTTGTCTACACTTGTATGCTCTCGTGTATTGCCTTGTATCACTGCTTCCATCCTTTCTTTCTCTGGCACACTGACCTTCTTGTATTCATGTGCCACTGAGTTTTAGCATTTGTACATTTGGCTTCACTGAGTTGTTTGTTGTAGATATTGTAGTTTGAATTGTACCATGCTCCTTGCATTGTTCATCTCAACAGGTTCTTGTATAATTCCATGTTGGTTTAGTTGTGCATGTCACTTTTGCCTTGAACTTCTGGTTGGCCACTGTTGCATTACTGTATCTTGTGGCACTTGCTATGCCTTTGTGCATACTGTATTACTCTGGTCTGCTGTCATTTGAACTGCTGCCACTTTGTAGTTGCTCTGCACTTTGGTGGCTCTGGCTTGTTTATCTGAGCTGTATACATTTCATACATATGTGTATGCTTACTATTTTTGTACCTGTCTCTGATGATGTTGAACTTCACTGTTGCATTCCATTTTGTTGCACTTGCTCATGTTAAATTGCATTGTTCATCTTGATTCTGCATCCTCTTATAATCATTCTGGCCTTAATAGATGTTGACTGCATCACTGTTATTTGATTGTCGAGTTGTTTGCATTCACTTCATTCATTTGTATCAGTTGTTTATATGCACTTCATCACTTCAGTCGTGTATTGTTTTCACCTCTGGCCTGTTGTAGTTTGATTGTGTGATGTTGTACTTTGGTCTAGTTGTGCTTAGTTCATGTGTATGTTGTACACTAAGCATTTCTTAGTTTGCATATCAACTTGTTGCAGTTAATGGTTGCTGTGCACTTTTGTGCTTGCATTTTGATGCAGTCTTTATTAGCATGCTACTGATTGGTGTTTCATTTCTTGTGATATCCATGTTGCAACTGTTTTTGACATGTTAACTGCCCTGTGTTGAATCCAGTTTCAAAAACTCGAGTTTGACCTTGTGCTCGTGTTGTGATGTATTGCATGTGAGTTGAACCCGGTTTTTCATTTGGGTTTGACCTGTGCTCACCTGTCCCTATAAATCAATCAATTGTATATATCGGCGTGCACGGCCTTGTGGCATATACAGTAATACACTGTGTATGTCACAAGTTGTTCGTGTATGATGAATTCAAATATGAATGATGACGAACAACCCAAATAACTGAGGCAAATAATATTTTCAAAAATCATATTTCATTTTATATTGCAAAAATATTTCTTTTTCAATTTTACTGCGTTAGAGAATATTTTTGCAGATTGCTCAGATGCTGGATTCAAACTGGAATGAAGTTGAAGATAAAATATGAGCGAATGAGCGATATGTAGTGAGGACATTTGTAAATATGAAATTGTGATGTAATTGAAATCAAAGTTGTATATGTGAATAGTGAGAGTTTGAATTTGTATACTATTCAAAATTGTAATAAATATTTGTTTGAATAAAATATTCTGTTTGAATTCAAATTATGTGTTATTTAATTTATTCAACAAATATTTATTTAATCTGTGAAAATAAATAGTATATTATCAAATACATTTAAACGAATGTATATATGTTTATTATCATCAAACAAAAATCATATAAGCGCATATTCAACAATCTCCCCCTTTTGATGATAACAAACATATATTTAAGATTTTGAATATGTTAAATGTATTTGATCATAGATGTATCCTAATTGCTCCCCCTATTTAAATGCTTCCTCTCTACACAAAGCTCCCCCTACATATATGCATACAAATAGAAATATATAAATGAGCCTATATGCAAATGGAAAATTATTTGACCTTTGCTTGATTCTATTTGACAAAATCTTAACTTTTCTCTCCCCCTTTTGTTATCAGCAAAAGAATAATAGTGTTAGAGAAAATAGAGATAAAGTTATCGATATTAACCAACATTAAAACTCAATTGAATATAAATATTAAATTTCAATAAAAAATCAATCAAAAATCATAAATATTTTGTTAGGCGCATATTCCACTTTTAGAATGACAGGAATGATATCATCATATAAAACCATACAGTTGTGTCTATTTGTGGCATACTTATATCAGGAATTTGAATATCTACTAACCATGCATAACCGTTATGACTTTTAAATGAGATTAGTAGTATTCCAATTTTATTTTTAAAAAAATGAATTCAAGTATCTTCTAACCACGCATAACCGTGAGGACTTTTAAATGGGATTAGAATCAACTTGTTTATTTTACAAATCAACTTTTGATATGCGTTCCATACATGCATAACCGTGAGGACTTTTAAATGAGCATGGAAGCACATAACAAATTCCAAGTAATTCACCCATGCATAACCGTGAGGACTTTTAAATGAGAGTGAATACTTTGGTATTTATTATTATTATTATTACCTTTTTTTTAAAATGTGAAAAATGAAAAACGAACGATTCCTGCTTAAAGTACCACATATTGACAAACTATATAGAATTTTGATGAGTGATGGTCGTTAGAAATATGATAGATATAGAGATGGTCATGGAATTTTTACCAACAAACAGTTTTGTAACTCTTGTTTAAATTTCTAAAGAAATTTATTAATTATACCGTCTCGAGTTATAATATATAATCAATACCAACGCTCATCACTTTTTCAATCACTATTTTTCTTTTCGATAATCATTTGGGAGTCAGATTAGTCATAATAGTCATTTAAAATCAAATTCAAAAATAATTATGAAATTAATTTTTCAAAAATGACTAATCTGAAAATATGGTCAAAAATGATTTTCTCCATGGGGTTTTTAAAAGAAAATTTTCTGCTATTTGAAAGTTATTTGAAATGAGGAATATGCAGATATTTTCTTTGAAAAACGATGCAGTTATTAAATGTCTCAACAAAAATCATGTTTCACTAGTAATTTTTCTATCAACTAGATTACCAGTGTAATCTGCATCTGAATTTCTCTTTTACTCAAAATTATCATCAATTGAATTTTATAGACCAAAACATGAAGTGTGCACCAAAAATTTCAAACTTAATTTTAACAGCATTTTAAATAACATTCTCTTGAGTTTGAAATGAAGCCATGTAAGTAATCGAAAATCGTGAATATAGAGTCAGCCATATTATAACCAATTGTAATATCCAACAAAACACTATTTTTAATCCAAAATGATACATATGAAGTAATTCAAAGAATCTAGAGATTTTTATAGTGTTTTTGGCATAAGAATATAATTGGTCAACTATTTTGAATAAGTCAGAATCATCATCTTTTCATCATCTCAATATTGGCTGATTTAATTCAAAATACGGTGCAGATTATCACATTTAATATATCGTTTAAAACATACCATTACCTGTTTTACCTTTACGATATTTTTCGTCGTTGTCCATTGTGATTCTGTCACCTTTATACTAGGCTAAGGAACTTTGCTTCGTCGTCCATTGTGTTTCTAGAACAGCCAAAAATCCAGAGAACATTATTGTTGTTCCTTAGCCTGCCACCACACCTACACGGGAAAAGATTTATGTGACCTATTTGTTTTTATAGGTCCATGATTGTTAGTGGCAGAAAATCTTGAAAAACAATTTTGTAAAGACCCAAAACTATTTATAGTTGTTCCCTTCGGCACCCAAATTTGTTTAACTTTGAGATTTTTTATATTTGTGCCTTTAGGAACCCAAATCGGTATAGTTTTCACATGTTTGGGTCTATACCAACAACTATTGTGATCGTGTCCAAATTTTCTACAAATTGTGCACATTAAATTTTCTCGATTAATCTCGTTTCTAACATTTTTAGAATGACTATATCCAAGTCCTTGTCTAACCGTATTAACAGTTTGCTTTCTTAATAGCATGTTCAACGTTTTTTCACTTTTGGAAAATTTATCTAAAGTCGTTGACATATGTTGGACTTGTGTTTTGAGAGATTCATTTTCATTTAACCATTGAGTGCACTTTTTGATAGAATTCTCTCTCCTTGTATTTTCACTTTCATTTTCAAGTGATTTTATATTGATTTCTGATTTTCTAATTTCTTCTTCGAATGTTGGACACTTATCACACTTAGGGGTCCTACTTTGATAGGTTTTAACTAATTGGTCAAGTTGTTTATTTAAATCTATCAAAGTATCTTTTTGTGATTCAAGTTTGGCATATTTCTCCCTAAGTCGTTCAAAACAGCCATTTACTTCGTGGAAATAAATGAGTAATTTAGAGTGAGTAAGTTTTGATACCTCGCTTGGCTCGTCATCGTCGCTATCGGTTATATTCCCATGAAGGCACATATCTGCTTTCTCACTCTTACTGCTATCGCTTTTATTCCACGTGGCTGTAAAACACCGTTTTGATTTCTTTTCAAAATCGCGTTGAAATCGGGGATAATTGGGCTTGATATCACCGGGTTTGTTGCAGATGATCCCGTGTTCTTTCGAGTTATCCAGTGCTTTGATTATGCTGCTTTTTAATTTTTGCTTTAGAGCTGGATTTCCGTATTTGCGGTTCCACCTTTTGAATTTCTTCATTATTAATGCCAGCTCGGCTGCTCCATTATCATCATCCTCATCACAACTGCTATTTACCAATCCTGTTAAGCACATTTCTTTAATTGAGTTAGTTGTGGAGGACTTCTCATTGCTGTTGACTTTTGCACCATATATTGCATCGAAAGTATTCCAGATTTCCTGTGCATTTTCACAATGAGAAATGAAATTAAAATTATCTTGATTATTATGAGAATATAATATATGCATAGCAAGAGCATTAATCGAGATAATTTTCTTATCTGTTATGTCACACCCATTTTCAATAATATCCCAACATTTAATATTAACATATTTTAAATAAAATTACATTTTCAATTTCCAATTCAAAAAATCTGTTCCATCAAAATAGAAGGAATAACATTGGAGCGACCCTCAATAGAAGTATTAATAAAAGAAGCCATTTCAAAAATTCAAAATTTTAAAACAAAAACCAATTTTTAAAACAAAAAAAAATTGATTTTTGTAAAAAAAAATTAAAAACAAAAACGGCTTTTGAACCTCGCTATGATACCACTTGTAGGATCGATTTCACCCTAGAGGGGGGGTGAATAGGGTGATGATATAAATTATTAAAAAATTAATCGCGGAAGCTTATAAATTAATTTCAACACAGATCACAGAACAATAGCAGCACAGATAATAGCAGAATAATAAATGCACAAATAGAACGACACAGAATTTACCCAGCTTCGGCAAAACCCTGCCTACGTGCTGCCCCCAAGGTTTCTACTAGAAATTAGATAGTCCCTCGCTTACACACGTAAACTCGCTATACCCGCTATTGACTAATCTAACTCTACGCTCAAAACCCTGCCACAACTCAGCCGCTGAGGTGCGAATTCTCAAGCTACGCCACGTAGCTTGTCCCCTAGTCACACGACTAGAAAAATAAACGGTTTAAAAAAGGAAAATACAATTAAAATGAAATAATCCTTATTTTACTTAAAAGCCCTTAAATAAAATATAAAGGCCGGCCCCTTTTATTATTTTGACCCGATCCCTTTTTTCGTTCCTTTGAGATAATGGTGGCCGTTCCTCTCGTTCCTCCTGATTGCAAAATTAGGGCTTTTGCTCCTTGCGCTCTTTGTTCCAAATTAGGGCTCCGGGAGGAATTTCCGCTTGATGGTTGATGATTCGGTTTGCTTGCTTCAATTGTTTGCGGCTTCTCCTCCTTGATCGAGTTCGATTGCTTCGGTATGTAATTTGTGCTTTTTGCTTCTTCTAATCTTTCGTACTTGAACTCGATGATCTGCCGATGATGATTTGTGGTAATTTATAGGATTCTAGTTCCTATAATTTCGTCATATATATTTATTTGACTTCGTCTGATAATTATGCTTGAATTCTTCTTGGCTGTACGATTTTGATCGAATGCTGTGATTCATTTTTGACTTATTCAAATTTGTATAACTGATGGCTTGGCTACTTGATAATCACGGCTTTGAATTATTCTTGTGATGATCACGGCTTGATCGTTTCTGACTTTGACTTCGGTCATTTTTAATTTTTTAAACTGCACTTTCATGATATTGATTGAACCTGTACACATGCTTGCTTCGGCTTCAGCTCGATCATTTTACTGTTGACTTATTCAACATTGAATTGGTGATTTCACTGTCACTTCGGCCTTTTGATTTTCTAAGCTTCGGTCTTGTATCACTGATTGACTTTTAACTTGTTGCGTGAATTTAATTTCTTTGTCAATAAGGCATTTTGATCGAGCTCTGTCTTCATGTAGCTTGCTATGTTGTTGGTTCATTTGAAGTTGTAGCATTCATGTTTGACATATATGCACTGTGTGGTCTTGAGCATTTGGTTTGCACTTGTTCATCATGTAGCTTGTTCTCTACATTTACTTGACTGATCTGCATACATGTTCTTAAGTGCTGTTTTGTTGACACTGGTTTGAGTCCTGTTGTCTACACTTGTATGCTTTCATGTATTGCCTTGTATCACTGCTTCCATCCTTTCTTTCTCTGGCACACTGACCTTCTTGTATTCATGTGCCACTGAGTTTTAGCATTTGTACATTTGGCTTCACTGAGTTGTTTGTTGTAGATATTGTAGTTTGCATTGTACCATGCTCCTTGCATTGTTCATCTCAACTGGTTCTTGTATAATTCCATGTTGGTTTAGTTGTGCATGTCACTTTTGCCTTGAACTTCTGGTTGGCCACTGTCGCATTACTGTATCTTGTGGCACTTGCTATGCCTTTGTGCATACTGTATTACTCTGGTCTGCTGTCATTTGAACTGCTGCCACTTTGTAGTTGCTCTGCACTTTGGTGGCTCTGGCTTGTTTATCTGAGCTGTATACATTTCATACATATGTATATGCTTACTGTTTTTGTACCTGTCTCTGATGATGTTGAACTTCACTGTTGCATTCCATTTAGTTGCACTTGCTCATGTTAAATTGCATTGTTCATCTTGATTCTGCATCCTCTTATAATCATTCTGGCCTTAATAGATGTTGACTGCATCACTGTTATTTGATTGCCGAGTTGTTTGCATTCACTTCATTCATTTGTATCAGTTGTTTATATGCACTTCATCACTTCAGTCGTGTATTGTTTTCACCTCTGGCCTGTTGTAGTTTGATTGTATGATGTTGTACTTTGGTCTAGTTGTGCTTAGTTCATGTGTATGCTGTACACTAAGCATTTCTTAGTTTGCATATCAACTTGTTGCAGATAATGGTTGCTGTGCACTTTTGTGCTTGCATTTTTACGCAGTCTTCATTAGCATGTTACTGATTGGTGTTTCATTTCTTGTGATATCCATGTTGCAACTGTTTTTGACATGTTAACTGCCCTGTGTTGAATCCAGTTTCAAAAACTCGGGTTTGACCTTGTGCTCGTGTTGTGATGTATTGCATGTGAGTTGAACCCGGTTTTTCATTTGGGTTTGACCTGTGCTCACCTGTCCCTGTAAATCAATCAAGTGTATATATCGGCGTGCATGGCCTTGTGGCATATACAGTAATACACTGTGTATGTCACAAGTTGTTCGTGTATGATGAATTCAAATATGAATGATGACGAACAACCCAAATAACTGAGGCAAATAATATTTTCAAAAATCATATTTCATTTTATATTGCAAAAATATTTCTTTTTCAATTTTACTGCGTTAGAGAATATTTTTGCAGATTGCTCAGATGCTGGATTCAAACTGGAATGAAGTTGAAGATAAAATATGAGTGAATGAGCGATATGTAGTGAGGACATTTGTAAATATGAAATTGTGATGTAATTGAAATCAAAGTTGTATATGTGAATAGTGAGAGCTTGAATTTGTATACTATTCAAAATTGTAATAAATATTTGTTTGAATAAAATATTCTGTTTGAATTCAAATTCTATGTTATTTAATTTATTCAACAAATATTTATTTAATCTATGAAAATAAATAGTATATTATCAAATACATTTAAACGAATGTATATATGTTTATTATCATCAAACAAAAATCATATAAGCGCATATTCAACAGGTTAGGCGTAACCCGTGACAGTCGAAAGGCTGGCCGTAAAAGCAAGTTTCGGGTACCGGTGTAAGCCACGGTGGGTCTGGGATGGTTGCAAAGCCTACCGGTCGCCGCTGTTTTCGTTATCGTTACATTTGGTATCAGAGCATTTGGTTAAGCGACAACCTTGGCTCTGTTGAGAATTACTCATTAGAGATAGAGTTAGTAGAGCTTTAGAATGTGTGTGAGTGTAATAATAGATACGAGCGCGTATTTGTTAGTGAATATAAAAATGTTTTATATTGTGTTTGCTTATCCGTTGAGCTGTTTATGAATTCTGATCGGTGAGGGAAGTACAACCGTATCGATAGGGGTTTCTAAACTTTTAAATGAGATAAACCGACATAGTATCATTTTAAATTGGGCAAATGAAATAATTTTACCTTGATTATATTTTACATATAAAGGAATAATTTTTCAAAATTATTAAAGTGTATATAAATTGATTGTTTGGTTGTTGAAAATGTAAGAATATATATAAGTAAATTAAAAGATGTTTGAATAATCTAAATAAAAAAATAATTGTATAAGCAAATGAATTATTAAGTATGGAATTATAATTAACGTGATTTACAATTGTGCAATAATATTATATATAAGAAGTGAAACTATATGAATATATTTATAAATATGAGTTGTGAATAAAAATGAATTTGAACTATGAATTGAAGTTTTGTTGTGATAAACAAATTTGACATTAAAAATCCAAGTTGTAATTGTTGAATATAAGTTATCAAGTTTTGGACTTATAATATGAAATAATAAAGATTTTACTTTCGTAAAGTTGAAATAAATTTGAGTTGGCATAATAAAACATATGATTTGAAATTTAACTAAACGAAGGTTAAATAAATTGATTTGGATTAGATAAGCTATCGAATTGGAAATTAAACTGAAGTGATTATAAAATAACTTTGGAAGTTTAAATAAGTTGTATAACTTGTAAAATGTGAAAATGTTTAAACAATTTTGTTAAGCAAAATGAGATATGAATTTGAATAAGTGACGAAATTTGACTTTAGTAAAAGTTAAATAGAATTTACTTTAGAATTGGAATCTGAATTAGATTTATAAGTGGAAATTTAAGTTAAGTTAAACAAATGATATTTGAAATGGAATATAACTTAAGTAATGTTGAATGAAGTTAATTTTGGTATCGAAGTAAATTAATAAAGTGAAGTGATGAATATGAACTTGAGTTATATAAATGAAATTCAACCTTATTTGTTAAATGAATTAGCAATTGAATTAATAAATGGATTGAATGTAAATCAATCTAATGTAAATAATTGATATGGAATAATGGATGTAAGTGTTAATTCATAAAAAAACTAGTAAATCGAAAATTGAATAATTGAAGAAAAGTCAATTAGATATGAAACCAATTGGAAATTAAAAGTGTTAAACCAAATTGAATGTAAATTTAATAATTTGGTTATGTTGGTTATGATTTAGTTGTTATATGATTGTTAGTTGATTGTATATAATTCATTAAGTGTTAATGAAATTGAATTGATAAATGGAAAGCTATAGAATTAAATTTGAATTGAAAGTGAACTAATGTGAATTGGTTGTAAGCAATTAAAATTTGTATTGAAACCTTATAAATTGCTTATGGGAATTATTTTGATTGCATTGCTTATGAAAACTATGTGTTTTCTATTGAAAATTAGTGAAATGTAAATGAACTTCTTATATATGTCACTTACATGTTTAAATTGAGTAAGTACAGGTACCGGGGCTGTAGTTGGGTGGATTTGGTCACGCTAAAATGCTAATAAATAACTGCTTTGCTTAAAAATGCTAAAAAGGTACGCCTACGCAATAAAAATAGGAAATGCGAATTGTTTTTCTGTTTTCCGACCGTGTGGGTCGATGTATATATATTTATATCTATTAGATATTGCAAAAGCTCCTCCGTACAAGAGAAACTCTGCCAAAATTTTCCGTAAATTTTGGGAGTTAGAAAAATTTTGAAAATTTTTGGAAAATTTTTGTTAACGAAAAGTCAATTTCTAAATTGAAATGTGAATGTAGGAATTGAACTAAGAAAGTGTAACCATCGGATTTTGGAAAAGTTAAGTAATTAAAATGAATCTAAAATCAAGTTGGAACGGTTTGTTTTTGAAAAAAAAGTCAATGGATTCTGTAACTTTTTCTTACTTGGCAATTTCGAGGACGAAATTCTTTTAAGAGGGGGAAGTTTGTAACGACCCATAATTTCTGTCATTTGAAATTCGTATATTTAATTGATTTTAAATATTAACAAGTAAAATTTGTAAGTCGAATAAATTTTATGTCGAATATCTAGATTTAATTGGATAATTAAATAGATAAATTTAATATTTGAAATTACAGAAATAATTGGAAATTGGGTTTAATGTGATTAAAATTGATTTGTAAAGTTGTATTTAATCATATTGGAGTTAGAATGATGTTATAGAACTTTTAAAATCGAATTAAAAGTTAACTTGTGTAAATTGAATATTTTAATATTTAATTAACGAGTAAAATTAGTCATTTTTCAAACAATCTCGTATTTCAACGAAACTAGTTTCATCGGATCCGTAATGTTAAATTATTGTAAGATTTCAAATTTCGTGTCAATCGGATTTACGGTTTGTCCGGGGCAAGCTAAAACGGGTAGGAATCGGTTTAAGTGAATTTTAAATTTAAAATAGTCGATTTGAAAACCTATCTTCCAAATTTGATCGAATTGGCTCATGATATATATTCCATTGCGTTCGGAATAGGGGTAAAACATTATAAACACCAGGCGGCACGCTTCGTTTGGAGTTCAAAAAATTCCGGATGAATAGTGTCGCGAGAATTTTCTATAAAAGGACCTTTATTATTTCCATTTTCACCAAAACCCTAACCTATTCTTCGGCCGCCGTTTCAAACATTTCAATGGCCGAAATGTTTCAATCTTCCTCCTCATTTTTCTCCTCATCCAAGCGATATCGAGCCTCGTCTTCAACTAGAGAATTCAAGAGCGTATGAAGATCTACCATATCAACGGTTGAGATAGTGTTTGGCACGATGGATCGACCAATTTTCGAGCTCGAAGGCGGCAACTTCTTTCATGTTTTTCCATACGAGGAGGCAACCGAGTTTTCCTATATTCAAGCCGAGAGTAGAGTGGGAGACATGCTTTAAAGTGGTGGAGCTCGATCATCGTCGAAGTGATGGAGTAGCGTGTGTTAATTCGTGGATTGATGGCGGCCGATGGGTTCTCGAACCTGGACGCGCGCATGAGGAAGAAAGAAGGGGGCGGCCGAGATCTGCTTGTTTACAACTTGCGGCCCTGATTGATTTCAAGGTTTAATAAGAACATAAAATGTAAAATATATTATTTAAATTCGTATAATGTTTAAAAGTGTATAACTTTGTCATACGAGGTCCGTTTCGCATGAAACGAATTACGTTGGAATCGTATTGTCGAATACTACGCGATGGAGCTGGATTGGAGTTGATTGGAGCCAGTAGAATTTTGGGTAAAATTAAACGCGTGTTTAATTTTATTTGGAATAAAATGCTGAAACTGTATTGGAAGCAAGGTGGAAACTTCTCACTCAATCGAATTGCGTTTCGATTTAAATTTAGATAGTTAGATTTAAAATTGCTTGATTGTGTGATTGAATGATAAATTGCTATCTTTTGTATTGAAATAGACCCTATATGCCGCATTTTAAGCGGAGTTTATTTATTAAACACATATACCGCGATATTCCACCGTGAAGTGGAATTGGTATTATATATGTACTTGGAGTTGATTTCCCGCATTATATAACGGATGAGACCCTATTGCGCCACATAATAGCGGATAATATTTTATATAAACCCATGTACCGCGATGTCCCGTCCTGAAACGGGATTGGTATTGTGCTAACATCTGTGGATGCAGGGAAACAGGTTAGAGGGATCCAACTGGATTCCTCAAATTATTGAATTAGTTTCAATGATTGTTTGTTGATTATTTATAATCTCTGTGTGATT
Organism: Allium cepa; assembly: GCA_030765085.1. NCBI lineage: Eukaryota > Viridiplantae > Streptophyta > Magnoliopsida > Asparagales > Amaryllidaceae > Allium > Allium cepa. The sequence goes on along the minus strand of CM060929.1, from coordinate 380,145,876 downwards.
ATCTTTATGATTGAAATCGTTGAAGGCTAAAATTTAGCCGAATATAATTTGGTATCGTTGGATGCCGGAAATAAATAAATAAAGTTTGATTTTTGAAAATTTAGGTTGAAAGTTTATATAAAAATTTATTTTTGAGAAATGGGATAAATTTAGAAGAAGGAATTCTAAAATAATAAAGTTTTATTTTTAATCTTATTGAATAAAATTTCAAAATATGGAAAAAGCATTAATAAATGGATGTCGGGTAATATTATTCAAAGGTTGAAGAATTTATTCAAAATATGGATTTTAAAGAGTTTGAAAAATAAAAGAATTTGTTTTCTTTAAAAGGAATTTATTTTTTTAAAAGGAAATAAAATTTGAAATCCATCTGGGAATTTATTTTTGGTGATTGAATTTAAATCCTTTGAAAATCCATTTGGAAATTTAGTTGGTGTTTTGAAAAGAATTTAGAATCAATTTGAAAATTTATTTGGGGTTTAGTAGAAATAGATTTCAATTTGAGATTTGAATGAAATTCACTTGGTGTTTGATTTCTTGGAAAAATCAATATGGAATTTGATTTGGTTGTTTTTGAAATCAATTGAAAATTTGAATTGTTGTTGAAAGTGAATATTTGAAATCGATTTAAAAATCGTATGTCAATAGATATTTTGGAAATGTGAATTCACATGGAATTTATAAAGAAAAGGGAAATTTGTTTAAAAGTAAACATTGATTTATTTTTGAAGCGTGGAAATAAATTTATGGATTTGGAACGTAAATTTAAAGTAAATCGATAAGGATTTATTTAATTGGTTTAAATGAACCATTTTGAAATGAAAGTGTATTCTCCCTGGAAAGCCGAATAAAATTTCTGAATAGCTTTGAAAGATACACACACACACACACAGATATATATATATATATATATATATATATATATATATATTCTAGAATTGGTTTTGAAAAGGATACTTTGGAGAAATTAACTTCTTAAATTGTTTGAATCCTTTAATTAAAGGTTAATTAAGTTTATTATAGAAATGGTTATCTCTAAGATTTAATCAATAATTGTTTTAGAAAATAGTTATTTAAATAGTTATACTCTATCTACTAATTTTATTTTTGAAAATTAGTTTGGCCTTAAGTCATATGTAATATTGGTATAATGTTTTTATAACTAATATTTTAAGTAAAGTGTTTAAAGAAAAATAGTTTTATTTCAAAGTGTTTTCCCGTTGTATTTTGGATAAGTGTTATAAATTATTTTAAAGTATTTGAACTCGGCAGATTTCCAGTGAAAATGAATAAATATTTGGAAGTGTTTCCGCGTAAGGAAAATGATTTGAAATTTGTTTTCAAAAGTTGTAAAGGCGAAAAGTGATTTGAAATTTGTTTTCAAATGGTTGAAGTGTGAAAAAATATATCTTGTAAAGATATTTTTGGAAAATAAATAATTTGGGAAATTTTTTGGACTCTGGTGATGTTGTGCGTATCTATTGATAGTTAAATAACCGACTATCAATATTTACCTTTAAATAGGTATTTGTTGTGATTTTCTTGAATTCGAGTGCTACACTTATTTTAAAATAAGCGCTCGTTATTCGGTTTAGCCGAGAGAAGACCTTTGTGTCATGAATCCCATTTCGAATAGTGATATGTCGTAATGAATAGCATTTGAAGACCGGTGTTGAAGACCGGATATTTTCGGAAACGGAAGGATTACCATCGAATGTCTCTACATCGGCTGATTTTCGATATAGAGATTTTATCGCCCTTTGTGATGGGAAGTCCAGACGTGATTAGTGAATATCCAAATTGCAAGGGCTTATTTTGAAAGTGCCTTCGGTTCCGTTCGATCCCGGAACGGACTTGTATGGATGTGTGTGTGACATTACAATTTGAGATGTAAAGCTGGTTTCTATCAAATACATTTATGTTGGTGGTGGAGAATTTATTCTTTTAGCTTAACACCCTTCTCTGAGACGTACGAGCTCAGAGGTTATGTAGTTGATGGTTACTAGTGATACATTCCCAATTTGGTAATGTGGCATACGAAGTGCTGCTGATCATTTGTTGATCAAATCATAGCTTTTGTGAAAAGCGTAGCTTTGTGGACGAGACTTCGTCGGACCTCACAACCCGGTAATGGTCAAAACAGGAAAGATGTAGCAAGGTTATAGGGAGTAGCGCCCTTTAGGGTATGTGCATTTCCTTCTGGATAGAAATGGTATCATGGTATGGAGCCCAGATACTTAACTTATGTGGATGTCGCAAATATATATGACTTTGTGATTGTTGTTGGTTGAGGATCCTCGGATAAAGGTTGTTTACAACCGGGGGATGGCATACTCGTGTCAGTAGTTACCTACTTTTGTAGGGGTAACCTGGCCTTGTGTTGGCAGAGATCCGGTTAGGTTCTCCGGGCGTCCCGCCAGAGGCGTTCCCATGTGGCAATAGAAAGTTCCTTAGCCTGACCATTTGTTGGAAAATCCAAAGAAACAATACGAGCCATGTACGGTTTTAGTTGTAGAACCTGCCATTTACTTATGGTGGCGCCCCACTGTTTAGATGGTAGTTATAGTAGGCATACGATAATGCTCGTATGTTGGCTAAGATTTATATTATACTTTCGAAAGGTTTTTCACTTTGCACTTATAGTAATAATATCAAAGAAATTTTTCTGTGTATTAAACATGTTTAACTATCATAAGGAGAAATCTTCTCCAATTCTGCGTTTGCATTGTGTGTGTAGCGGGAGTCCTTATGGTAGTTGCATTTTTCAAAAGCATTGCGGATCAAAATATTTCTTTGTTTGTTTTAAAGATATAACTGTTTTAAGTTCTCACACCAGTCCCATGACTGACCCGGAGTTTATTGTTCCCTTCCTAAACTTTGGGTGCCCATCATTTTCCACACGGGCAGTCTAGAGTCAGGTCATTCTGGAATTCAGGAGGTGCTGTGGAGCTCAAGAGGCGAGCTGGATGGCGAAACGTATCACTTGTATATGATATTATCTTTTCCGCTATGTATCCACTTGTGAGGACAGGTTTATATAACCGTCCATTATTGTGTTGTGTTGTATATTGACTCTGATGATGTAATGTATAAAATGTACAGTTCTTTCGATTTAAAGATTATTCATTTATCTATTATATGTTGTTCCGCTGCGATTGTGAGATTCTGATATTGTTTCTATTGCTTCTTTTTTTTCTTCTACCTCTTCTTCTTTAACTCTTAACGGTTCGGTTTTCTGGCCTTCGACTGTGCGGCATTCGATACAATGGACGTATTGATGTCGATTTTCGGAAGTCGAAAATACTCGAATTTTACAAGAACCACCCACAAGTCCGCGACTGGCCACACTCCATTTGCATTAGCATATGGCATGGAAGCTGTCATACCCATGGAACTTGAAGTCCCATCACATTGGGTAACTTATTATGACCCTGAGTCAAATCAAGATCTCTTGCCGGAATCGCTGGACTTCATTAATGAAAAACAGGAAGAAGCTAATTTAAGAGCGGCTACGTACAGGCACCGAGTTGCTCGATATTATAATGAAAAAGTCCGACCGAGAATCTTTGGCGTGGGTGATCTCGTTTTGAAACGAGTTTTCCCAGTTCCATCACACAAGATCCCCGCATGGGAAGGTCCATATGTCATTGAACGGAAGCTTGGAGAAGGAACTTTCAAGCTAGCGACCATCGATGGTGCGACGCTCCCCCAAGCATGGAATGGTGAACATTTGCGGCATTATTACACTTAGTTCATTTCTATCATATTTTAGTTGCATTTATTTCCAGCAAGTTTTTAATCCTAGTTTACGGCATGTAAAAAGACAATTTAGCTTATTCGCATTAATAAAGTCTTGAAGACGTTTCTTTTTCCCATGAATTATCGATGTTCCTGTGTATGATAACACTGTAACAAATGACTAAGAGATACATTACTCTGTCCGACGTACGAATGAGTATGAACGACTCAAAATCTCCAAGTTCCCAAAGTGCGGACTGGAGTGCTCTGAGTCCCCAGAGTGCGGACTCGAGTATAAACGACTCAAAATCTCCAAGTCCCCGGAGTGCGGACTGGAGTGCTCTAGGTCCCCAGAGTGCGGACTCGAGTATAAACGACTAAAAATCTCCAAGTCCCCGGAGTGCGGACTGAAGTACTCTAAGTCCCCAGAGTGCTGACTCGAGTATAAACGACTCAAATTCTCCAAGTCCCCGGAGTGCGGACTGGAGTACTCTAGGTCCCCAGAGTGCGGACTCGAGTATAAACGACTCAAAATCTCCAAGTCCTTGGAGCGCGGACTGGAGTGCTCTATGTCCCCAAAGTGCGGACTCGAGTATAAACGACTCGAAATCTCCAAGTCCTCGGAGTGCGGACTAGAGTACTCTAAGTCCCCAGAGTGCAGACTCGAGTATAAACGACTCAAAATCTCCAAGTCCTCGGAGTGCGGACTGGAGTGCTCTAGGTCCCCAGAGTGCGGACTCGAGTATAAACGACTCAAAATCTCCAAGTCCCCGGAGTGCGGACTCGAGTATAAAGGACACAAAATCTCTAAGTCCCTGGAGTGCGGACTGGAGTGCTCTAGGTCCCCAGAGTGCGGACTCGAGTATAAACGTCAAAATCTCCAAGTCCCAGGAGTGTGGACTGGAGTGCTCTAGGTCCCCAGAGTGCGGACTCGAGTATAAACGACTCAAAATCTCCAAGTCCCCGGAGTGCGGACTGGAGTCCTCTAGGTCCCCAGAGTGCGGACTCGAGTATAAACGACTCAAAATCTCCAAGTCCCCGGAGTGCGGACTGGAGTGCTCTAGGTCCCCAGAGTGCGGACTCGAGTATAAACGACTTAAAATCTCCAAGTCCTCGGAGTGCGGACTGGAGTGCTCTAGGTCCCCAGAGTGCGGACTCGAGTATAAACGACTCAAAATCTCCAAGTCCCCGGAGTGCAGACTGGAGTGCTCTAGGTTCCCAGAGTGCGGACTTGAGTATAAACGACTCAAAATCTCCAAGTCCCCGGAGTGCGGACTGGAGTGCGGACTGGAGTGCTCTAGGTCCCCAGAGTGCGGACTCGAGTATAAACGACTCAAAATCTCCAAGTCCTCGGAGTGCGCACTGGAGTGCTCTAGGCCCCAGAGTGCGGATTCGAGTATAAACGACTCAAAATCTCCAAATCCACGAAGTGCGGACTAGAGTGCTCTAAGTCCCCAGAGTGTGGACTCGAGTATAAACGACTAAAAACCTCCAAGTTCCCGGAGTGCGGACTGGAGTACCCTGAGTCCCCGGAGTGCGGACCAGAGTATAAACGACAAAAAATCTCCAAGTCCCCGGAGTGCGGACTAGAGTGCTCTGAGTCCTCGAAGTGCGGACCAGATTATAAACGATTTAAATGTCCAAGTCCCGTGAAGGCGGACTGGATATAAATGACTTGAAGTCATCGAGCCCTTGGCGTACGGATTGGAAAATATTCTAAGTCGCCAGAACGTGGGATAAAAGAATGTGCAAATACCAAGAAAGTTGTCAACTTGTTTGAACATGAATCGAGAAGTTCACATAACTCGCAGTAGCTCGGGTTTTGACCACGGTTATACAAAAAACTAAACAACAACAGTCCTTTGAGAGGGGAAAGAACTAAGTTTTATTCATCACAAAAAAATTGATCTACATGAACTACGAAAACAAAAATAATTACATAATCTAAACTAGCTCTTGTTGAACGAGAGCGAAGACTACTTCTTTGACTTCTTCGACTTTTTGCCAGATGACTCCTCCCTGGTACGTTTACCCTTGATAGCTTTCTTTGACGGGGGAGTGACAGCTACAGAAGTACGAGGAACATCCATGGGTTTGGACCCGCCTGGGAGGATGACCTTCAACGGCTTGTTCAAAGGATCGTCCAGGTCCACGGTTTGAGGTTCGACCTTGATCTTGACCGTCTTTTCCTTCTCTTTCTCAAGCTGTACCTTCATGCTCAGTTCGGATGTGTGCCCAGAGACACCTGTAATTTCAACATCATAACTCCCATCGATGGGAGAGGAAGCCTTAGATTTGTCCTCATCAATCACCTAAGAATCTGGACCGGAAGCCTCTCCTGCGTGAGTGGCTTCACTCATTTTTTCCCTCACCTTCTTGGCGACATCACTCCTCGAAGTGGGCTCAATATCAGAAAGGCCTGCACAAAATCACGAAAAGAAAGTATTAGAATGCGATAGCTTCTGATGAAAAACGAAAACACTTGGAATGTTAAAGAAAAAGAGTTGCCTACCAGGTTCCGACTGGCTCTCAGCCGTCAGGGGGTCTCACCCTCTGGAGTAGGGGACAAAACGTGAACGCCAAGGCCGGGGTCCTCCGGGTCATAGCCGATGTGCTGTTCAAAAGGATCGAGTATCGGGCGACCGGCCGGCTGGGTAGGCACACGAGCTGGAGACTCGATCCCGGATGGACCGGCGATAACTTCTTTCCCTTTCGTTGAGGAGGATCCTTTGCAATAAAGGGCTTTAGCCGTTGACAGGTCCAAAGGCTCGTTTCCCTTAAGGAATTCTTTTATCAAAGCCCCCTCATCAACCTCCTCGATACCGTGTTCGGCCTTCTTGATTTCAATTATAGTCTCCCACGCCTCGGCCAAAGATTTGAGATAGCCCTCGCCCAGAAAAGTTAAGTCCCGGTGCATGAGAACGCGGGCGTCGGATTCGGCAATAAGCGGGTCAAACAAGCTTTTGACCTCTTCCCTACCTTCTTCCTCGGCCGCTTTAAGACGGGAGTCGATCTCCGCAGATGCTATCTTTTTTCCCTCTTCACGGGCTTCATCCTTCAGTGCCTCAACTTTTGAAAGCTCACCCTCAAGTTTCTCCTTTAGGAGTCGCGTTGCAACGATCTCGTCGCAATACCGTTGCGACTCTTCTTGGGCAGCAATCTTCTCTTCTTGCTCTTTGCGGAGTCTCTCCTCAAGTTCTTTGAGTTGGAGGCGGAATGCATCCCTCTCTTTTTGCGCCGAGTCTTTCTCCAAAGCTAAAGCCCCACAGTGTTGTACCGCCTCGTCGATTTCTTTTTTGTGAGATGATTCCAAATGAGTTACGGCTTCGGCGGTATCTTTGGCGCTCTGCTGGGTGGCCTCAAGCTGAGATTTGTAGGACGCAATCTCTTCGTCCTGAGCTTTGATAATGTCTTTGTCATGAATAGCCTCAAGCTTCAGGCGATCAATCTCATATTGGCGTTCTATGGAGACTTCTGACACTTTCTCAGCAAGATGAACGAACGCGTCATGCTGAACATACGCGTCGTTAGTGCAAGCGATAGCGCTCTACTTGACATCTCCAGGAATATGATGGATCGTCGGGAGAAACTTCAGACCATCAAAGTAGATTTTTGGGAATTTAACTTTAAGCTCGGCCAGTCTCTCCGATACTAATGGATCTATCATAGGAACATGAGGAGACGGCTTCGAAAGTTCAGCTCTCCTGTGAAGATCCTGGGATTGTCGGGTGGAGGAGGAATCGGAGTGTTGATCATGGGGAACATCAGATTGCAACCCCTTATGGTCGTGCTTATCTTTGCTTTGCCCCGAGTGAGAAGAGGGACTGTGGTGGTATTTGGGCTGATAATATGTTTTCTTCCGAGATGATGAATCCCGAGAATGATAATCTCTATCTCCATCGCCGTCTCTATCCCGACGTTTTTCGGAACCCGAGTCATGTCCAGAATGATGGAAGATAGACGATCAATTCCGTGTGTACGCCCCATGTCATCTACACAAAATTTAAATAACAACGAATTAGCAAAGAGTAGTGTGACGACTAAAATTTAAGTGCAAGGTGAAGTGCATGTGTTTGTGTCCTAGTGTTTCCCCCCGACAGACCAGTTTCTTTACTAATGGGAGTTTTTTCTCCCTGAGTTTGGACTTGAACGCCTGCATCGCCTCTGATTAGCAAGTGAAGTTTAAGTGCCTTCGGATCGTCAAAATCATAATTAAGTAGATCGTCAGGTATGGAGAGGTTCGAGAGGCCCTTTAAAGAACTTTCTAAACGTTGTGGGGAAGCCTCTTTCTCTGAATAAGAGTAACTTTAGAGGTTGCGCCAACTTTTTCCCTCCTTATCTTGTACGTCAGTCTTTTTTTCCTTTTCGAAGGGGAAGATGACGTTTCGATGTCGTGAACTTCGACTATCAGGTCATGAGTAGGACCAACGTTCTCATCTTGTGCTTTGAGTGTTTCGGTTTCCTTGATTTCTCCTTCTTCTAGTGCGCCAGGAGCATTACGTGCTGAAGACTCAGCTTGTTTTTTTCCTTTGCCAGAGACGGGCTTGGGTATGGTAATGCCCTGAGGAAGGCTTATCCGACGACCTTTTGCCAACAGTCCAAATGTTGTAAGTGACTTATTCGAAATGAGAGTTCGGATGTCCCGTTCTTCGACAGGAAGGGCTCTAATAGCTTCGACGGCTTCAGAATATCCACGGCCGTCAGGACGTGGATTGATATCTGAAAAGACGGAAAAAAGAGTTAGAAAAGACACGGCTTTGACCAAGTATGAATATCGATCCAGAGAAAAGACTTACTTCATTCCACCCATCTCCTCGCGAAACAAGGAGGGCAACGCACGTAAAACCGTTCCTGTTTGTACAGAGCAAACTTTCTACATGCCCAGTCAAGATCCGGCATTTGTGGTGCGGCTCAAGAAACATGAAATATGGGCTATCTCTCCGCTTCTTGATCATATATATATATATATATATATATATATATATATATATATATATATATCTGATGTCACCCGAGGTCGGAGGCCTAGAGAGGACATTCATGAAGAGGATGTAGGTACCGTAGATGAAGGCGTGACCGTTCGGGTACAGTTGTGACGGGGCAATATCGATGTATTGCAGCACGTCCCGTAGAAATGAGTTGAACGGTGGCACGTTACCGACCCAGCACATAAACTTATTACAAGCTGTGTATCCAACTGGGGGCAAGTGTGGACGATCGTGCCTCGATGGAACTAATACGTCATTGAAGGGGATTCCATGGACAGAGCATATCCGACGGAGTGCACTTTCATTAATCTTCGAGGCCTGTGAATCGACCGGGTTGTCCAAGAAAATTGATGCCTCCAGGGCATCGGGAGCTAAGTTATGAGCAGGGGAAGTCGACGGGTTTGAAGTATCTGCGATTCCTTGTTTAGAAGACGGCCCAGGTCTATCTGAGATCGTGGCAGAGCTAGATTTCCTAGACATCTTTGATAGAAATTGAATCTAGTAGAGCACCAGTTTTAACTATACTTGAAAAAACAATCGACGTTAAACTTAACACAAGTATTCTCCCGTGTGGTGTGTGAACTATTGTGATGATTCAAATATAAATGCTGAGAAATTGAAAGTCACAGAGTTGATGGTATAAAATTGAGCTTTGAATTGTCGCCTTCGAAGGTCGTCATCGCTGACCGTCTCCAAAAGCCTGCCCTATGATGTTTTCAATTTCGGGCTCAGACATTGGCGTTGTACGTTAAAGGCAATTATCCGTTTTTGTCGATTTAAGTTCAGACTTGTGATTACTGAAACTAGGAAGTTATCAGTCCGGATTAGTTCGATATGCTAGTTTGCTCGGGTCCTTGTCCTTGTTTTTATCATATGATTAGGCAAAGTGAAAGGTGTTCGACCTAAGTATCGTTCGACCAAAATATTGATCGGCCAAAGTATCGTTCGGCCAAAATATTGGTTGGCCTAAGTATCGTTCGGCCAAAATATTGGTCGGCCTAAGTATCGATCGACATTCATGCCGTTCGACCTAAGCGCTGTTCGGTCAAAATATCGGTCGGCATCCTGTCCATGCCCCGCTTCCTTTCAATTTTTCCACTCTAATTTCGTTTGGCATGGGGAGGTCATGCCGAACCATGGCCGTATCAATCTACACCAATAGGTCTGATCTCTAACTCCATTCTCATGCGACCATAGGACCGCTCGGCATTGAAAGATCATGCCAAGCCACTACAATGCATCTTCTACTTTCTCCTCTCCGATCCATCCGCCTCGAAATCACCTAAGAGCATACTAAGTTCCAGCCCTAAAACGCGTCCGAGCTTCAATTCATCACCCTTATTCACACGCCCTTACTTTCTACAATCTATGAAAAATTCACAAGTTCGAGTAATATCTAATGTCTCCTAATTTGAGAGAGTGATCGAAAGGTTCTTACTAAAGAGTACGGAGGGAGCTTGGGGGTCTGTGAGTTTAGGATTGAAGGTTGTTAGAACTTATTTAGGAAAGGCATGATGGATTCCAGGTAGGAAAGGAAGATCGAAGAAGTGAACGAAATTCAAGGGAGGTAAGTCGCGAGTTCTTGGAAAATAACGGAGGTAAAAGGTGAAAAGAGACGAAGAAGGAAAATGCCGACCTTTATAGGAGAAGAGGGGAAGTCGAAGGGACAATGACCGGTAGAACCGGTCAAGACGACCTCGTTCGGCATCGGGTTTTAAATTCGTTCGGCATGCATGGAACGTTCGGCTTCGGCTGTACCATTCGGCATTTGCATGACGTTCAGCACACATCGTCTCAACTAGTAATCAAGGGAAGTCACCATCGAGGAAACTAAGCCACAGCTTAAAGCAAAGCACGGTGGACTCATGGTTCAAAGCACATCACGTTCGACCACGTGATGCACTTTGGGGGGCAAGTGTTACCTGAAGGTTTGACCAGGCAACTAAGTACTTGGCATTTGCATACTGTTCGGCATTTATGAGTCGTTCGGCATTAGAAAGCGCTTGGCTTCCAGAGTCGTCCGACACAAACGATTCGTTCGGCACTCAAGTTCGTTCGGCATCTATGGGACGGTCGGCATGCAAGAGCATTCAGCATTGAGAGATATTCGGTATTGTATATCGTTCGGCATCTATGGACGTTCGGCATGACAGAGCCATTCAGCATTCCATACTGCTCGGCATCCAAACCTTGTTTGGCACATCACTTCGTTCGGCATAAATCTCGTTCGGCATTCGGGATCGATCGGCATCCAAAGTCGTTCGGCACAACACACTGGGTCGGCTTCCAGTGTCGTTCGGCATAAATCTCGTTCGGCATTCGGGATCGGTCGGCTTCCAGAGTCGTTTGACACAACACACTAAGTCGGCTTCCAGTGTCGTTCGGCACAAATACTTCGTTCGACATTCAGAGTGTTAGGCATCACTTCGGTCGGCATGAAGATATCGTTCGGCATTGCTTCGTTCGGCATGAGGATGTCGTTCGGCATTTTGTCGTTCGACATCTATGGATCGGCACACAGAGATCACTCTTTTGGGCCAAGATACTTAGCTACCTTGCCCACCAGGGAAGTCCAACCCATCTTCGCCTATAAATAGAGAGACAGGGGCACAGTGAAAGGGACCTTTTTTGGGAGAACACCGGGGAGACTCTGCCGCATTCAAGACTCATTCAAGACTTATCTTTTTTCTTAGCAATTGTATTCAATATAATTGGTATACGGATTGTATCTGTAATTGATTATCGAGAAAAGCAATAAAGATTAACCTCAAAGTGGACGTAGGCAATTACGCCGAACCACTATAAATCTGGTGTTCGTATTTTCTGCATTTAAATCTGCGTATTGTTCTTTGTTTAATTTTACTTTCTTTATTAATCTCTCTATATAACTCTACTCAAGGGTGTTACACAACACCAGAAAGGCAATTTCCTCGTGGTTATAAGCGTGACAAAACTAATTTGTTACGGTTATAGCCGTGAAAATAGGTATCGTGGGCAAATTCAGTCACACTTTTGCTCACGGTTATAACCGTGATAAAAATAGTAATTTCTCACGCTTATAACCGTTATAAATTTAGATATTATCACGCATATAACCGTGACAGAACAATATTTACTCATGGTTATAATCATGATAAAATGGTTATTACTAACGCTTATAACCGTGGAAAATTTAGATATTATCACACTTATAACCGTGACAGAACGATAGTTTCTAACATTTATAACCATTACTAAAAAGGAAACTCTAACACTTATAACCGTGACAAATGCAAATTATATCACAGTTATAACCATTACGAAAGGTTATTTTCTAACACTTATAACCGTGATAACTAAAACAGTATCAAACAAACTATATAGCACCAATATTTTATTACAGCTACAAACAATCTATACAAAAAAAATATAGTATTAACATTAAGAAAACATACGATCAATAATTAGAACAACACCAAACATTTATGTTTCATATAAACACCATAAAGGATACTTCATATCAACACCACAAATTATAGCATACAAGCATAGTATATATAACAAACTTTAAAACACAGTTTCAAAATATAACTACATAGTGTTTAGTAACTTACTAATAATGCAAACGATACTCGGGCCAAATCACAAAACCCCCTTCAACTAATTTGGATAGCGTGTAATGGCCATTTTATGGTGCTTCGTAGATTAAAGCTTCTGGATCGTAAACATTCTCCACCCAAACAACTTGCTCTCCTTCAACCAACTTTCTACCATGACATATCTTTTGCGTCCCAATGTGTCCTTTTGTTGTCACAACACAAATTATAAAGCAGAAATGAAGACTCATCAGGTCTGAAGTAGTAAGTTCAGATGCAGGCACAACAACACATGATTCGGGTGCAAATGCAGCGACAGTTCCTCAGCAGTCTATTAAGTATTCCACCAAATTGCCTTTGAACTCAACAAGTAAAAGTAGGAAAGACATTACAAAGACCAGAAGAAAAATGAAGCAAAGACTGACCTAGTAATAAGTAGTGATAGTGACAACAAAGTATGTACTGAAAAAGAAGGTAGCGCATATATTTCGAACACACTTACCCGAAGACACAGAACTGAGGGAAATGCTTTTGAATTCAAAGCCACTTTAAGCGAAGTTATCGAAAATCCAACATGGTCCAACCTAGTTTCACAAATAAAATGAAAAGCATATAAGAGTAGGCGGAGTAAAGTGAGTGGATCCCTTAGAAGCTCTAAAACTAAGGGAAATGCAAATACTGAAAATTAAGCGACATTCCTTATATGGAACGTAAGGGGAGTTAATTCCCCTACAAGGAAATATGACATTGTAGAGCACATAAATAGACTCTAACCTTCTTTTGTTGGTTTACTTGAGCATTAATTGGATGAGAATGTCATTCGTTCATTTATCAAAAACATTAAACCATAGTGGGCATATGCATACACAAAAGATGAAAACAATAAGAGAAATAATTATTCTTTGGGACCCTATCATATGGAATGGAACAGTAGTGTTTTATCTAGCAGTAACAGAATCATCACGTCGCTACTTCAAAATAAAAGGGAAATGGGCATTGTCATAACAGTAGTGTATGGACTTCACACTCATGTGCAAAGACATAAATGTGGACTTATTTAAAGGATCGATGCATCTACTAAAATAAAAAATTAAATTACGACGAGGATTTCTATGAAACTGTTGCAACTATAGGGCTGCAAGAATCTCAGTACGTTGGCAACTATTTCACATGGAAAGGTGGAAAGTATTTCTTTGACACACAACAAAATAGATAGAACTTTTTCAACTTTGAATTTCAAAGTAAATTTCCAAACTCTACAACTAAAGTTATTTATCATATCTCAAATGACCACTCACCTATGCTAATTACATTCAAAGTAGATGAAGAAATTCAGAAAAAACATTCCATTCAAATTCAACAATTGCAGTTAGAAGAAGAGATGCATAGAGGATTAGTAGTTGCCAGGTTGATGCTCTTTCACAGTTTCCATGTTATGTGCATGGTGCAGGTCTTAAAGATGGCAGTACTGCTGATATTGTAAGTGCCACCATACCCTATATATCTATAGTTCTCTTATAAATATCATGCTTCAATATTGGTGTTCCTAAATTATCTACCTTACCTAGAAACTAGACTTATTTTCTTACATTTTTTAAGAAAACTGAAATTTGGGAAAGGTATGCATATTGAAAAGCTAGAAAAATGTATACCAGTTGATAAATCTTGGAACCAAAGGCAATTGTCCAAAAGTGGCCAGCAAACGAGTCAGAAATGAGAGCTCCAGCAATAAAGGTCAGGCTAGTAGTGCCACTGAAGTTGCTAAGTGTATTTGAAGCTTCTACTAATGGTAAGTGAAGCTGGCTAGTCAAATAGGAAACCATGTTTGCATTGAATCCTGCCATTGCAAATTTGTCGCATATTTCATTACCTGGAATCAAAGAATCAAGAATTGATATGTATAGTTATCAACTAAATGATGATAGAAGTAGTAAATATATTTGTATGTCTCACCCAGGATAAATGGCATGGTTTTAAGGCCTCCTTTCTTTTTCAGCTTCCTCTCTGGTTCATTATCCTCCATTTCTGAATGATTTGGCAATGAACTTTGCTTCATTCTAATAGAACTGAAAAGCTTAGTTAAACTCTTAGAGTGTGAGTATTGAAGACAAACCCAGGTTGTATTTATAGTCTTATATACCACGCATTACCTCATCCTTTACAGTAGAGTTGCATATTGAGTTACTTTGTAGTTTAACGTCACCTTAAAAGTAAAATCGATTAGCATTTACACACAAAGCTTGGTGCACTGAATGTTTCCATTTCAGTGAAACTCTATCTTACATCTCTATGTAAAACTCGAATTTCAGTGAAATGCTTTGCTTCTCTAGAAAGAATAAAGTGGTGAATAGATCAAGGTTATGAGACCTTTATGAATTATCCGATGTCCCGTAACATGAAATATATATATATATATATATATATATATATATATACTGTATAAAATTACTAATATAACAATGGAATGTATGCAAATATTAGAAATGGTACCTGCTCGGGAATCAATACCAGAGAATGATGGGCTAATTTTGAGAGTGATGACACCAACTTAATTTTCAAATCATCTTATTGTAAACTTGCAATCAAGGTTTTACCAGCCTACAGCAATTTGATGATACATAACCATATGTGACGACCCACCTTTCTGACCCTTGAGAACGACACTTAATACATCCATAGTATTCATGTGCCGTTGCCGAAGTATCTGAATGACGAGTTGCCATGGGGTAAAATATAAGAACGGAATAATAATCTCACAACGGAACGGTTAAATATAACATAAAAATAAGACAGTACGTAAGGTTACTCCCCAACATGGAGTTATCAGAGTTACAACAAAAGTAATACTATCAGTCTAGGCAGTTTAACAACCTGCCTTTAAATATACATACATAGAGCCAACATCTCATAATAGCGGAAATAAATAGCTAGATAGATAAAGAGCCTCCTGCTCGTCCACCATCTTCAAAAGAGCCCAAAGAAACCTGTCATTTATGGACTACTCAAATATAAATGAGTACCTGAACGTTTAGGGAAAACAACAATTCGGGTCAGACAATAAGTCTGGTATGAATAAACTCCAAAAATAGAACACACAAAGTAACTAGTGAGACCACATCGCAAAAACGCAGAACGGGTTTTTCCCTCACAAGGACAACATCCAAGTATAAAAGAATGGATACAGATAATTAAACATCGCGAAGAGTGCAAGATGCTTCCCGATGAAATTAAGAAAGAATCAATCCAAAGATTTGAATCAAAAATAAGGAAAAGGAATTTTTCCAACAATGACTAGGAGGATGCGCCCCCCTTATCGAAAGTATACCTATAGAAAATATACTTGAGAACTACGATGGCTCTCGGAAACCTCCAAGCCGGACCCCGCCATCCTTACCGAGTATCCGAGTATTTCACATCTCCGTGCGCATACAACCGGAACCAATCTAGAGTAGATGTGAAAATACCCTAATGGGAGCAACTCCACATAGCTTGGCCCCCACTCGCTCTTTATTTAGTCATTTCCGATAAAGGATATCAATGCTCTAATTGAGCAACAAATCATCTTAGATTGACGAAACAAAAATAAAAGGAAGAAGGGTATCGAAATTGATAGTCAAGATATCGACTATCGGGGATAACAAGACGATCATATATGGAAATTAATTCTTATACTCTTTCAATACTTGGAAAATATCCATATACTTATCCCATCCGTATAAGCATATTCTCAAAACAATTAAGAGGATTTCATATTTCAAAAGCATACTTCGATGGGTCAAAAACAATTGTCTATAAGAAATGCAAACGTTTTCCATTATAATTATAAAGATCATTTATGGAAATCAAATCTCCTACACTTGTCACGTTTCTGATATTCTCGACTTACTCTATCCCTCGCCTAGAAACAAAGCCAGGTAAGTCAGGGCACTGGTTGCTCCTAGCCTTGCCTAGACACTTTGGTTCCAGATCTCACAGATAGAGAATCAATCTGCTCATCGGCTTTTAGTGCCAAGTATAGGACTACTTACTTTCCATAAATAACTCATTTAAATTATTATATAAATTTTGAAGCTCCTTTAAAATACTTTAAACAAAGATTTAAAACTTCCATTCAAATCATAACTTAAACCCATTATCTTTAAAGGAGATTACAACCAAGAGGGGGTGAAGCTTCCTCTTAATCAAATGAGATAGCTAAAAGGGGTGTTGTCTCCTTTTAACCAAAAAGTCACTAAATGTCAATCCTAAGTTAAAAGGTGGTGTAAGTTCCCTTTAACTAAACATCAAAGTTATTGCTCATAAACTTGCCGAGCACAAATCAAACAACCAAACAAGAATAATAATAGACTCATTACTATTAACAATTTACAATCAATAGTTAACACAACATTTGTTAAAATATGAATGAGTAAAAGGAAAGAGATTAAGATTACACGGACTGTAAAATAATTAAATTATACTCACAGAATAAGTTATACCCACTAAACTATGAAAACAAGAAATATACTCATAGAATAAGTTACACCCACTAAACTATGAAAGCAAGGAATGTACTCACATCCTATTTGCTTTGATGGAGACTTGGAATACTTCACCTTTTAAAATGAATTTTAGTTCTTTTCTTTAGTTTGTGAATGAAATAAAATGATATATGGACTTGGCTATTTATAGGTGAAGAGAAGGGTACTTTAGTAATTTCCTATAGCCTAACCTGATTCAACCAGATTTTGGTCCAATAGAAGCTAGCCATATGGCATAATTTGATTCGACCATATTTTGGTCCAATAGAAGCTAGCCATATGGCATAATTTGATTTGACCATATTTTGGTCCAATAGAAATCCTCCTTATCAACTATGGCCTAACCTGATTTGACCAGATTTTGGTCCAATGGCAACCACCCGCATGGCATAACCTGGTTCGACCAGATTTTGATCCAATGGAAACCATTCGCATGGAATATAATAATCATTATGCTATTTTATTTTATTAGGCAAGTAATTATACTATTTTGTTTCATTAGGCTACGTTAATAATTCTTTCTTGTTTTATTAGGCAAGTAATTATACTATTTTGTTTTATTAGGCTACGTTAATAATTCTTTCTTGTTTTATTAGGCAAGGTTAATACTTCTAGATATAAAATCCATTATTTAATCATTTAAAAACATATTAACTATTCATGTTCAAAGTGATTAAATTATGGGTCGTTACATCCTCCCCTCCTTAAAGGAAATTTCATCCTCGAAATTAATCGGATAAACTCTAGATATCAAAGAACCCAAATGATATCATATGTACCACACAAAGATACAAGGAAAGTGACCTTAACACAACCGGTGAGTACACTAAAAAGAAACAACAAAATACAAACAACAACTACATCAACTCGGGATAAGAATCCCTAATATAGTCCTCAGTTTCCCAAGTACAATCTCTAACATCTCCACTCCACTGAACCTTAACAAGATTCACAATCTTCTTCCTTAATCGTTTTATATCTCGAGCAATAATACGAATAGGCCGCCTAAGAATGGTTAGGTTAGGCTGAACCTCCAAATTAACTTGTTGTCCTGGTTTTATTATCATCGAAGGGTCGTGTACATACTTACGTAAATGAGATACGTGAAATACGTTGTGCACATCTGATAGTCGATCTGGTAACTCCACTTTATACGCAAGTTTACTAATCCGGTCTAGTATGGGAAAAGGGCCAATATATCGAGGGGCTAACTTCCCTGTCTTCCCAAACCTTACGACACTTCTCAGAGGAGAGACTTTTACAAATACCAAGTCCCCGACTAAGAACTCTAGATCCCTACGCCTTTGATCTGCATAACACTTTTACCGATCTTGCGCTTCCTTTATCTTTCTTCTAACATCAACTACCTTCTCATTGGCTTCTAAAATTATGTCTGGTCCAAGAACAAGTTTATCTCCAGATTCAACCTAACACGAAGGAGAACGGCATGGACGACCATAAAGAGATTCGAAAGGGGCCATACCAATGCTTGCTTGATAGCTATTGTTATAAGTGAATTCAACTAAGGGTAAATGATCTTCCCAAGAACCCCCGAAGTCTAGAATGCATGCTCATAATAAATCTTCCAAGATTCGGTTCACTCTCTCTGTTTGCCCATCTGTTTGGGGATGGTAAGCTGTGCTTAGACTTAGCTCAGTCCCTAAAGCAGTCTGCAGTCCCTCCCAGAACCTACTAGTGAATATCGGGTCTCGGTCACTTACAATACTACGAGGAATCCCATGGAGTCTCACAATCTCCTTCACATACAAACTCGCCAGACTCGTAGCAGTCCTAGTCAGCTTAACAGGAATGAAATGGGTACTCTTGGTTAGTCGATCGACTATAACCCAAATGCCATCATTACCTCTTTTTGACCTAGGAAGCCCATAAATAAAGTCCATAGAGATCTGCTCCCACTTCCACTTTGGGATCTCAAGTGGCTGAAGCAATATAGCTGTCTTCAGCTGGTCACTCTTAATCTGCTGGCAGTTTGCACAACGACTCACAAAGATTGAAATATCTCGCTTCATCCCCTTCCACCAGAATACCCTCTTCATATCTTTGAACATCTTGGTCACTCCTGGATGAAAAGATAACTTTGAATGGTGGCATTCGGCTAACACTTCTTCCTAAGTCCATCAAAGTCTGGAACACAAATACGCCCATTCATTTTCAATATGCCCCGGAGATCAATCTTAAAGCTAGAAACAACACCTTCTTCAACATCTTTCTTAAGTCGAGCTAAAATAGGATCTGCCTCTTGACTGGATGCAATTCTCTCTAACAATACTGGCTTAACTTCTAGATTTGCAACCATTGCTACATTCCTACTCAATGCATCAGCAACGACATTTGCTTTTCCATGGGTATAAAGAACCTCTAGATCATAAGAGGCGAGAAACTCCAGCCATCTCTGCTGCCTCAAATTCAAATCTTTCTGCGTAAAAAGGTATTTTAAGGATTTATGGTCCGTGTATAACTCAAACCTTTCACCCAAAAGATAATACCTCCACATCTTTAGTGCGAAGACAACAGCCAAAAGTTCCAAATCGTGCGTAGAATTTTTCTCATGCGGCTTTAGCTGTCGACTCGCATAGGCAATAACTTTCCCATGCTGCATCAGAACTGCTCCTAATCCGGTTCCACAAGCATCTGTATGCATGGTTAAACCTTCGCTCCCATTTGGAATGGTTAAAACAGGAGCGCCAGTCAACTTGTTTTTCAATTCATTGAATGCTTGATCATGCTTAGAAGTCCAAACGAACCTAACATCTTTCTTTGTTAACTTCGTCAGATGAGAAGCAATCTTCGAGAATTCCTTGATAAACCTACGGTAAAAACCAGCCAATCCCTTCCCAACAACACTCCAAAACCCATAAACCCAAGAACAAACAAGTCAAAAGGAAAGAGATGATTTCGACAAGAAATAGGTACATTTAGACACACGGTGTCAAGATTTGTCGGACCTCCAATTGGGTTTGACACACAAAGATGATTACTTATGATAACATATTTAAGGTTTAGTTTGTCCATTAGATCATAAGAAATAAAACTATGGGAAACTCCTGTATCAAATAGCACCTTTACAGGAATATCATAGATGGATAATGTACCTTGCAACACTTGCTTCCCCTTTTTATCTGAAGAAGTGGATGGTATCTCTTCAATGGTAAAAGTTTGTCCTTGATCCCTTTTTAGGAAAATGGCACTCATTCTTCATATGTCCTAGCTGGCCGCAATTAAAACATATGGCAATTGGGCAATGATTTGCAAAGTGGCCCATCTTATTGCACATAAAACAAAGAATGTTGGCCAAGTTGGTCTGCTTCTTCTGTGTTGGAGCGCCATCTTCGGGTTTCTTCCCTGCACCCTGCTTCTTTCCCTTAAACTTATGCTTGAAGTTTGGCTTATCTTCAACCGGTATAACCGATAAAGGCTTGGCACACTTATTGCTGGTACTACCCCCTTCTGGACTCCTTCCTTAATATCAAGAGCCTCAAACCTCAAAGCCATGCTAATAAGTTGGTGAATGTACCCATAAGATGATTGGTCATTTCACGATGGAACTCTGGTCGCATTCCATTCACAAACATTTCATTTTTCTTGAGTAGTGTGTCTATCAATCCAAGTCCAAAACGGGACAAAGCATTGAACTTATGCTCATACTGCGACACGGTCATATCACCCTGCTTTAAGTCAATGAAACTTCTAAATAATTGAGTTCTTCCGGCTTCTGGAATAAACTGTGCTTCAAAAACTTCCTTGAACCGAGCCCAAGAAAATTCCCCCTCTGGAGTAATAGCTGTTTCTGAATCCCACCAATCCATCACCGACTTTTGAAGTTGTCGCGATGCCAACAGCCGTTTCTCTGCATCTTCCAACCGAAGATCTTCAAATATTCTTTCACAAGTTCGGAGCCACATCTGCACCCCAAGAATGTCTTCAGTCCCATAGAATGGTTTCCCACCCAAAGCGGTAAAATCTTACACAAAGCTGCAAAGTTCATAGGGGTATGAACTTGCACAAGCATTTCCTCTGCCGGATCTACAGCTGACATAGTAGCATTTCTGGGTACCCTGCCATTGGTATCCGTGCTAGTTCTAGATCCTCTCCTTCCTCCTCTTCTTGTATTCATTTTCTATTATCTGAACAAATAACAGGTATCTTTAGAATACAAAAATAGGATTAAAATGGTTTAAGGAAATAACACCAAAGGATCTAAAAACTAGACTTTAGAGGATAAATATTATTATTATAAAAATTACAAATACGCTCCCTCAAGATTAACTCATTCTAGGGCATCACTTACCCTATCTCTGGTGAGGTGTACCCCAATAGGCTAAGGCGTTCGCTCAACCGAAGCTCTGATACCAACTGTGACGACCCACCTTTCTGACCCTTGAGAACGACACTTAATACATCCATGGTATTCATGTGCCGTTGCCGAAGTATCTGAAAGACGAGTTGCCATGGGGTAAAATATAAGAACGGCAACATGGAGTTATCAGAGTTACAACAAAAGTACTACTATTAGTCTAGGCAGTTTAACAACCTGCCTTTAAATATACATACATAGAGCCAACATCTCATAATAGCGGAAATAAATAGCTAGATAGATAAGGAGCCTCCTGCTCGTCCACCATCTTCAAAAGAGCCCAAAGAAACCTGTCATTTCTGGACTACTCAAATATAAATGAGTACCCGAACGTTTAGGGAAAACAACAATTCGGGTCAGACAATAAGTCTGGTATGAGTAAACTCCAAAAATAGAACACACAAAGTAACTAGTGAGACCACATCGTAAAAACGCAGAACGGGTTTTTCCCTCACAATGACAACATCCAAGTATAAAAGAATGGATACAGACAATTAAACATCGCGAAGAGTGCAAGACGCTTCACGATGAAATTAAGAAAGAATCAATCCAAAGATTTGAATCAAAAATAAGGAAAAGGAATTTTTCCAACAATGACTAGGAGGGTGCGCCCCCCTTATCGAAAGTATACCTCTAGAAAATATACTTGAGAACTACGATGGCTCTCGGAAACCTCCAACCCGGACCCCGCCATCCTTCCCGAGTATCCGAGTATTTCACATCTCCGTGCGCATACAACCAGAACCAATCTAGAGTAGATGTGAAAATACCCTAATGGGAGAAACCCCACATAGCTTGGCCCCCACTCGCTCTTTATTTAGTCATTTTCGATAAAGGATATCAATCCTCTAATTGAGAAACAAATCGTCTTAGATTGACGAAACAAAAATAAAAGGAAGAAGGGTATCGAAATTGATAGTCAAGTTATCGACTATCGGGGATAACAAGACGATCGTATATGGAAATTAAATCTTATACTCTTTCAATACTTGGAAAATATCCATATACTTATCCCATCCGTATAAGCATATTCTCAAAACAATTAAGAGGATTTCATATTTCAAAAGCACACTTCGATGGGTCAAAAACAATTGTCTATAAGAAATGCAAACGTTTTCCATTATAATTATAAAGATCATTTATGGAAATCAAATCTCCTACACTTGTCACGTTTCCGATATTCTCGACTTACTCTATCCCTCGCCTAGAAACAAAGCCAGGTAAGTCAGGGCACTGGTTGCTCCTAGCCTTGCCTAGACACTTTGGTTCCAGATCTCACAGATAGAGAATCAATCTGCTCATCGGCTTTTAGTGTCAAGTATAGGACTACTTACTTTCCATAAATAACTCATTTAAATTATTAAATAAATTTTGAAGCTCCTTTAAAATACTTTAAACAAAGATTTAAAACTTCCATTCAAATCATAACTTAAACCCATTATCTTTAAAGGAGATTACAACCAAGAGGGGGTGAAGCTTCCTCTTAATCAAATGAGATAGCTAAAAGGGGTGTTGTCTCCTTTTAACCAAAAAGTCACTAAATGTCAATCCTAAGTTAAAAGGTGGTGTAAGTTCCCTTTAACTAAACATCAGAGTTATTGCTCATAAACTGGCCGAGCACAAATCAAACAACCAAACAAGAATAATAATAGACTCATTACTATTAACAATTTACAATCAATAGTTAACACAACATTTGTTAAAATATGAATGAGTAAAAGGAAAGAGATTAAGATTACACTGACTGTAAAATAATTAAATTATACTCACAGAATAAGTTATACCCACTAAACTATGAAAACAAGAAATATACTCACAGAATAAGTTACACCCACTAAACTATGAAAGCAAGGAATGTACTCACATCCTATTTGCTTTGTTTGAGACTTGGAATACTTCACCTTTTAAAATGAATTTTAGTTCTTTTCTTTAGTTTGTGAATGAAATAAAATGATATATGGACTTGGCTATTTATAGGTGAAGAGAAGGGTACTTTAGTAATTTCCTATAGCCTAACCTGATCCAACCAGATTTTGGTCCAATAGAAGCTAGCCATATGGCATAATTTGATTCGACCATATTTTGGTCCAATAGAAGCTAGCCATATGGCATAATTTGATTCGACCATATTTTGGTCCAAAAAGAAATCCTCCTTATCAACTATGGCCTAACCTGATTTGACCAGATTTTGGTCCAATGGCAACCATCCGCATGGCATAACCTGGTTCGACCATATTTTGGTCCAATGGTAACCATCCGCATGGAATATAATAATCATTATGCTATTTTATTTTATTAGGTAAGTAATTATACTATTTTGTTTTATTAGGCTACGTTAATAATTCTTTCTTATTTTATTAGGCAAGTAATTATACTATTTTGTTTTATTAGGCTACGTTAATAATTCTTTCTTGTTTTATTAGGCAGGGTTAATACTTCTAGATATAAAATCCATTATTTAATCATTTAAAAACATATTAACTATTCATGTTCAAAGTGATTAAATTATGGGTCGTTACACCATAGATCTTTGATATTAATCAGTAATAAGAGGGTTTTAGGAATTGCGCTACTGGTTGACTTGATTCGCAACTCAGTGTACTCTTGTTCTCGGAAAAAACTTGCAATCCAAATAAATACAGTATTGAACAACAATATTTACAAAACTCAAGATATACACCTTGAATTGAAGATGAGACTTAGATACCTCTCAAACCTCTAGTTACTAGTCCAAATTGCAAGTAATATAAATAATAAAAGATAAAAATCATTGAATTATAAAGCCAGTGGTCATCTGAAAAAGATGAAATCCGTAGATATGAATATCTTATATGCTCTATGCGCAACATATAAGGAGCACCGCATCTTGGAGAAAACAACGATAGCTTCTAACTTCACATTATCAGAAGTTTGTGGCAAAGACACAATACCGACCAAAAGCTCTAAAGTGATGCGTGCAAAATCTTTAGATAATCTACAGAGACAGCCAATAGCAAATAGTGAAGCCTTTACTTATACAACAACAAAAGATGCACAACATGAAGAAAGAAGATGCACAACATGAACATCATTCATTGAATCTTTCTGATTAACTTGTAGTATGCGTTGGGAGATATATACATATGTTTTTCATGTCCAGCCTATTTGGATACGAATAATTAACAATTAAAATCACTGATTAATTATTCGGGAGTGCAAACTATAGAGACAGAGTTAAACAGTGGTAAAGTAATGGTAACCAGCACAATGACCGATGAAAAACTAGTTGATTATCTTTGTAGACGAATTGGAAAACTTGCAAAAATCATTCCACCAACACCTCCACCAGCGCCAGAAGAAGAGAAAAAGGAGGAAGGCGAGAAAAAAGAAGAGGGCGATAAACCACCTGAAGAGAAAAAGGAAGAAGAAAAGTCAGAGGAGAAGAAGGAAGATAAAAGGGAAGAAAATGCAGAGAAAAAAGAGGAAGAAGAAGTTAAAAAAGAAGGGGAATTGAATCAAGAAAACATGATAAATTACAGTCCCGATCAAGACATAATAAGGAGGATGATGTATTGGAATAATCCTAGTGGTTATGTCAATTATAATCGTAGTAACTTTAATAATTATAATATGATTGGAGGTGGACAAGAAGATTATTTCAATTACTATGGGCGGAGGAATACGACTATGCCATGGGGCATGCCGGTTTATACAGTTAAAAGACCGCCTCCTCCTCCTCCTCCTCAGTTTTTTAGTGATGAAAATCCTAATGATTGCTGCATTTTATAAGATGAGCGTTAGTGTACAATATTATCTAGTATATTTATAAGATTATATGGGTTTGTATGTATTGTTATTATGTATCATTGAATGAAATGAAGAATGTTGCATTATTTTTAGTTGTAACTGAGTTATTCTATATTATACTTCTAGCTAAACATTTTGTGGACCATTGCCTAATTTGAAATTATATATTTGTTTTATGGAACAAATAATTGAGAGCATATGTCTAACAGTACAAGAATCAACAACAATGTAATTTAAATGCTAAAGCTATATGTGCTTAAAATGAGTGCTTGACTGTAGAATATCATACAAAAGAAAGGCTGGAAGGATATCAAGTGCGGCCCATGATTCATGATTTCATTCAAGAATATGCATGAAAAAGAATACATTCATAATTCATCCATGTAGGACCTAAATTATGAATTAGTATCAGGAAACAAGAAGAAGAATTCAAATGTGAGATTCACGTGATTATGAATTCAAATGTGAGATTCACTTTTATTCTCTTTAAGTGGGATAGAAAATGAATTAATAGTTGATTCATAATCAATCACAACCGGATCCAACTTCATAATATTAGCATAACCCTCATTAGAGACCAAATTTTCAATTCCAAACAGCAACGAGTCACTACTATCTTTAGTAACAATAGGCGAATGCACAAAATACCTAATTTCGAAAATACATTAAGGTTGAAGTAATTACCTGATTTAAATTTGAAAATTAGTTTTTAATCGATTGCCGAAATAGAACGCAGCTCAAATCGTCCTTCATCTTCGTCGGATCAGTAGAAAAAAGGGCAAAGGTGGTGGAAGACGACGGTGGCAGACGACAGAGGTGGTACGAGGGCAATAACCCTAGAACGAACGAAAGAAGAAAAACGTGAAAGGATGAAAAGTTTTTCGTGAGAAATGGGATAAAGTAGTAACAGAAGGTAAATTTACAGTCCTATCCATGTTGCTCTTAATTATTTACCAAATTACCAGATTTAGTAACGGTTATAACCGTGATAAATGGTCGTAACGGAAATAACCGTTAGAAATCCATAACGGTTATTACCATTACAAATTAAAAGCGGAAAAGTGTTACAAAATGAGTTATTTAGTGTTGTGTTAGTGACCAATTTTGGTGCTAACAAATCATATAAGCGAGAAGATAAATTCTCTCTCGAATAGTATTTCACTTTCAATGCTTCTACTCGATCCAACTACAATAGTTCAATGGACGACATGCCATAGTTTAACTATAACCAAAGCGAAGCTTCCACAATGGTGATCAACAGTTTCATAAGTCAAGAGAACTATATATTTTTGTCATATCGATATTTTTCGTTTGAACTTAGTTATATTAACCAACAGAAAACTATAGATTGAGTCATTTCATAATTTTCCTATTATTATCAGTATGTAGCCTCGTAGTACCCTCAATGGTCATGAGTAATGCACTGCCAATATTTGAAGAGCGTTACATACTCTAGTATAAGCAGATGTATCGATATATGGTTTGATTGAAATATTCAAAATGGTATATTTATTTTTATTGTGATAAATCACTCGTGATTATAACACTTTGTAATTACTATCACAAAACATATGGATTTTCTATTAAATGTACTTTTAATTAATTAATTAATACAACATATTATATCAAGTGTGTGTGTGTGTATAATAGAAAGAAAACACATTTTATTTCGAACAAGGTTGGTTATCGAATTAAATACACGTGATAAGTTACATAATTACCACTATGACATACCCTTAATTCTATCAACTTGCCATATACATACATATGTACATACACACACACACACATATAAAAAAATGGTGAATTTTTTTCTCATTCAACTATGATGATATATAGATCACGTACATTAAATTATGTACATAAACAATAACGGAAAGGTCAATTTGTAAATCAGTTATAATCATTTATCTGGAAAATCTATCATATAGTGCATTACAAAATTCTATTTAACTTCAAATAACTCGTATTAAGATTTACACAACTTTTTGATCCTTTTCAATTCTTTCCTACTATTTACATTTAAATATGCATATTTGAACTAATCCCGTAGTTTTAAATTTAAGTCCATTAGATTACATAAAACTTAATTTCATTTTAATTACGCATCTTCACTAAAATAAATAAAAAATAAAGGATGATGCTCGAAATTACAAAAAATGCAATTTTAAAAACATTTTAATCGATTAATTTTAGGATAAAAATATAGAAGTAAACAGTTTGAAATGTTAAATCAATATTGCTTTGTAACTTAAAAAATAGCGTTATATTATATAACTTATAATATAGAACCAAGCAATTTGGAAAACCATTCCCATTAAACTTTTGAAAAAAAACATTAGTTGTAAATAATAAAACTATATGCATTTAATTTCCATCCCATTTTTTCCTATATTCTTTTCTTTCATATTTATCAAAAAAATATTTCCATAATTAATTTTTATTGTTTGTCATGTGCTTTTTCCTCATATCCAAAAAACAAAAGCATTTCCGTCATTATTTTTATTATTTATGAAATAACAATATGTGTTATTGATTTAAGATATTTGAATTTCATTCAAGTAAAACTCGAAAGTTGTCGTTGTTGTGAACAACGAAAGGAAAGTAGGTTCTCCATTCAAAAAAGGCAAGGATAGTCTTTTTTGTGTTAGTAGTCGGAATAATAGATAACATAGACATGAACGTCTTCTAAAATGAACGCAAATTAGCACCTATTACTTATAATAGAAAACAGGAACCCAGGCTTGCTGACTTGGACAGTTTGATATTCCAGCATTTCAGAATAGTTACTCCTTAATGCACTCTCTTCCTTTCTTTTACTTCCCTCTGAACCATTCCTCCCCACTAACGTATCTGCACGTTGTCTTTTTTTTTAACTTCCTGCCAACTGTTCCCACGGTCCCGTTTCTTCTTTTTGCATAAAATTATTTTCCCCAAATTTTACAACCCTACGTCCCTATTCTTTTCGATAATTTAATTTCTTCGTTCACGTACTTCTGTTTAATCTTCTCTCCAGTTATCCTTCGGGCCCCTCCGTCAAACTCCATTTATTCCTCTAACAGGCATAGACAACTAAAATCATTTTGGTTCTCTTGGATTCTTTGCCTGCGTCGGTGTTTGTCGTATTTCAGATAGTTTTTTTATTCTAAACTTAATTACCACACAGCGTATCATTGATTTTTTTTAAGACAGGCGAAGTTATCTTTGATTGGTCCATTAAAATATTTTGATAATTTGGTGAAATTTATTTTTTATGCTACTTAATACGAAATGAACTGTCCATGTTTCTCTTATGTAACCGATTCCATGGTTGAAGATATTCAAATCATTTTCACGTATATCCATTATCGTATATTTAGCTTCGTAGAAAAATCACGTTTCTTATCACTGATCTGTTTTGGTCATATTTTTATGAGGTTTGTCTTTTTTTTTTGGCTTTTCACCATGACCACTCTTCACGCGAAGTATTTAAACAATGGAATGTTTGAATATATTCAAGCATTTAATCAACGGAATGGTTAAGAATATATGGTCACTTGAGTTAGTGTGCTGTAGGAACACAATTTTTACACATTGTAGGCAATTAGAACGATGTTAAAAAAAAGAAACATGGTATATTCAATTCTAGTCCAGCCAACTGATTCTCATTATAAACTTCGATATAACAGTTCACGCATGCCTCTAATTACTCATGATTTTGATCATTATGTCTTCTCATGTAATAGTTTTGAAATGGATTGCTAAACGTGGTGGCGAACGAAGGTTGCGTATTGGAATTTAATAATTATTGGTTGAGTTTTTCGTCACCATGGACTGGTAATGAAATCCGGATGAAAAACTTTTGCTCATTCCCATGAATGTGAAGTTTCAATAAAATAATTCATCATCCTTATATTAATTTGAATTAAATTTTCAAACCAATTATATTGACTTTGTACTTTGAAAACTATTGCAGTTACTACCGTGTCATGTTAATGTAAAATGGGTAAAACTATTATTTGAACTGTTAAGTGGGCAGTGTTAGGCAATATATCATGTGATTAACATTTTTACTATTGTTAAAGGTAAGTTTATGTTTCTATAAAGTACTTTTAGAATTTAGACCTTATCGACATAGCAGAACTGCACTCTGCTACATTCATTTATACATCATATATCAGATTTTTCCCTCTTTCACCAATGTTAATATAGTGTGTATTAAAAATTGTTTATAATGCATAGCATGTTGGGTTGATAGGGGAATCATTTGTTTATAACTGTACCGATGTTCCTTTTGTTGTTTCAATTTTCATCTCGAGAATGATCAAACAATTTTTACAACAAAGCCTGATCAACAATTGTACGTGCATAAACTCCATTTGACCAATTAATTTACTAAAATAAAACAAGGTAGCTAAAGTTTATGGGGCTTACTTATTAAAAGGTCAAAAAAAGTTGGCATTTGAAGTAGTTCACAAATGATATCAGTGATAGATATATTGTACTTTAGGGTTTAAGGTAGCTCCCGTGCTATGATTCATCTGATACATGGTGCAATATGCTCAAAATAGCAATGAATCCGACTTTGATGAATCCGAAGGTGAAGCGTGAATTAAAACTACATGGTGTAAATTTTGCTTAGTTGTTTTGATTAATGGTTGAAGAAAGACATTGTTAGCGCCAAAATTGGTCACTAACACCCAAATCCAAGTGAAAGTACCAAACAACAATCACAGTTCACGGGTAGGATGTATGTAGAGGATATTTAATATGAAGAATAACAGAAATTAAAATGAAAGCGGTAAAGACACGGAATTTATAGTGGTTCGGCTAACTCTGGCCTATGTCCACTCCAGTAATTTCTTTTTTATTGCTGTAACAATCGATTACAGTTACAAAGTGATAGGCTAGCCTTAGCCTTAGGGGATAGAAAGTTAGAGAGCAGGAGAGAGAATCAGGATTCCTTTTCTGAACCCCCACATGCTGTATTTATAGGCAAATCCTGAGTTGTTGGGCCTTTGCGTGATTCAAGCCCACCGAGTTTATGGCTGGTCCACATATGCCGAGCCATGTAATGCCGATCCATCAATGTCGAACGTTCCATGCCGAACGAAGCGTCTGGAGGAAGAATGCCGAACGAAGTCTGATAGAATAATGCCGGACGAGGCATTTGAGTGATGCATGCCGGTCGATGCTGGGGTGAGGTGTGCCGAGCGCACTTTAATGCCGAGTTCAAATGCCGAGTGGAAGATGCCGAGTGAAAGAATGCCGGACGTACTTCAATGCCGAGTACAAATGCCGAGTGGAGGATGCCGAGTGAAGGAATGCCGGACGTACATCAATGCCGAATATGCCGAACAAACTATTATGCCGAACAGACCTAAATGCCGAACACAAGCAAATGCCGAATATACTTAACATGCCGATCATACATAAATACCGGACCTATCTTCATGTCGAACATAGTTAGCATGCCGAGCATAATTAAGTGCCGAGCACACATAAATGCCGGACATATACAAATGCCGAACATACTCTCCTTGCCCAATTTCATAACTGGTCTTCTGCCTAATCAATTTATGCCGAATGATTGCCAATGCCGAACCATATTTCCTAGACCCAAACCATAGTTGATTCATCTTTATCCAATCATATTTCCATCTCCTAAGCACGTTGCGTCATCCATCCATCCAGTCGACTGAATCCATCGTACACCAGCCTTGGCGAACGTGCAACCGATTATGTTAATCCCGCATGTCCATGGCCTGGTAAAAAGGCGGGTTAACACTTGCCCCCCAAAACATGCCTTGCTATTGGAAGGTGTGTTTTGAATAGCCTCAAATCTGATATCCAAAGTCCACATCCTTTTTGTAACCATATCATCAAATCCACGACCTCTCCGGGCTTAATCTTGATTTTGTAGACCTCGCCGGGTCGTGTTATCCTGTTCCAGCCTTGACTTTTCCATCACGGGCTTGTATGTTCTCTGGCCTCGACTCTCTGGTCAAAGACTTTGATATTCACCGGCCTCAGCAAACCCGCTAAGGATTTTGATATTCTCCGGCCTCGACTCTCCGGTCGAGGACTTTTTATATTCTTCGGCCTCGACTCTCTGGTCAAGGACTTTTTATATACTCCGGCCTCGACTCTCCGGTCAAGGACTTTTTATATTCACCGACCTCGACTCTCCGGTCAAGGACTTTTTATATTCACCGGCCTCGACTCTCCAGTCAAGGGCTTTTCATTTTCTCCGGCCTCGACTCTCGGGTCAAGGACTTTGATATTCTGTCCGAGTCCATCCCATCGCTCTCCGACGAAGGGACTCGTAATTCGTGATCATTGCCCCGTCTCTCCGGTCGGGACAGTAATCATAGAACCTGGGCTGTTTATTACATTGATCCGAATCCAATCAGAAAACCAGAAATCCATATCAAAAGTCCCAATCAAAATCCAAATCAAACATCAAAACCAGAATGGCAAACCAAAAAACCAACCAAACTGGGAGTTCAATCCAAACTCCAAAAATCATACCAAAGAAAAGTAAATGTCCAAAACACGAAAGAGGAAACCAAAGTTTGCAGAAAAATAGAAAGAAAGCGGGATTTCATAGACTCAAGTAGTACGGTTTTCAGTTCTCTCAGAGCACGCCTAGGGACCGTCCTCAATCCCGTACGTGTGTAAGTGACCTGTCTGTATTACTTTGAGTTCTATTACTTATTCAAAACCATGAACCTGTTTAGTTGATAGTAAACCGGCGTTGACCAGACCCAATGCCGCCATTGCTAGAGGTAGGTGGCGGTTGCTCTTGCTCCCCTGCCGTAGTTCGATTCCTGACATATTGCTGTAGGTGACCATTCCTTACATGCTCCTCAATGATATCCCTCAAATGCCTACAGTCGTTTGTGTTGTGCCCATCCAGCTCATGGAATAGGCAATGCTTTCCCGATGTCCATTCGTATTCTGAAGGCTCTCTCTTTGCTGGCCTTCGGTATTGGAGCCGCCCTCGAGTGTCCAAGTAAATCCTTTCTAGAGTCTCAGTTAAATCTGTGTAAGAAGAAAACTTTGACTCCCTCCGAGGTTTCTTCGAAGTGCCACCATTTCCATTCGTTTTCCTTTTTCCTTTATCATCTTTACTTAGATCCTCCCTGGATGGACCTCCACCCCTCACTGCATAAGCTTCAGCCTCTCTCCCTACTCTCTCAGCCTGCGCATCCTCCTGTCTCAAGAACCTTTCCGCCTCATGATAGGACTCCCCGAGATCCCTCGGTGGGTCCCGTTCCAATGATATTTTGAAATCCGAGTTATCCGCGATTCCCGAGACGGCTGCCATCAAAACCATTGATGGATCCAGGCCGATCCACTGAGGCTACCGCTGCGTTGAATCTGTTTAAGAAGTCCCTGAGCGATTCCCCTTTCCATTGTTTCATAGATGTCAGAGTCATCACGTTCTTAGGTCTAACTATGTGGACCCGAAACTGTCTCATAAACCTCTCAATTAGCTCCGTCCATGTGTCGATAGAACCATTCTCCAGCTGTCTAAACCACATAGCTGCGATATCTGTCAAATACAACGGGAAGCATCGACCCATGACCTCATCCGATGCCCCCAGTACCTCCATATGCCTTATGTATTTCGTTAGATGAACCGTTGGATCCGCCTTCCCATTATACATTTCCAAATTTGGTAGCTTAAATTCGGGTGGGTTCCTAGCTTGCCTGATAGTAGGAGTAAAGGGACTCCTATTTACATCCTCCAAGTCTCTATTTACCAATCCACCCCTCATAGCCCGTCTAGCCATCTTCGCTAATCTGTCGTTGCCCCCAAGATGTAATCCTTGTCCATCGCCTCTGGTCTGCCCCTCGAGTTTATGAGGGAATTCTGGCACATACTCCTCATCTCGCACTCCTGCACTCCTGTTGGTGTCGGGTTGCACAACATCGTCTGGTATCCCTCCATGGGTTGGTCCAACATTTCCTGGTGGTATGCCTCCAAGTCTAGATCCATCTGGATTGATAGTTGTTTGCTGATTGGGGGTTGCACCCCTGCAGAGCTATTCCCTCTGCTTGCTGGTTGAGTGCTTCTGATCCAGCTCCACGGATCTTAGCTCCTGCATTTTCTGTTTGTGCAAATTGTCTGAGAAGAGTCTGCATCATCTCCTCTTGTCTTTTCATCATCGCCTCCATTTCCTCTCTAGTGATGTAAATGGATGCTCCACCTGCTCCATCTCCAGAGGAAGCCTCTTGACTTCCCTCCTGATTGCTTCTTTCCATTACTTGTTTCCTTGCTGATGGTCTAGCCATTGCTCTTTTAAATCCAAGTTTCTAACTCCGAAATTTCTGAGTTCAGTTCTCAGTGAAAGCACCAAAATGTTAGCGCCAAAATTGGTCACTAACACCCAAATCCAAGTGAAAGTACCAAACAACAATCACAGTTCACGGGTAGGATGTATGTAGAGGATATTTAATATGAAGAATAATAGAAATTAAAATGAAAGCGGTAAAGACACGGAATTTATAGTGGTACGGCTAACTCTGGCCTACGTCCACTCCAGTAATTTCTTTTTTATTGCTGTAACAATCGATTACAGTTACAAAGTGATAGGCTAGCCTTAGCCTTAGGGGATAGAAAGTTAGAGAGCAGGAGAGAGAATCAGGATTTCTTTTCTGAACCCCCACATGCTGTATTTATAGGCAAATCCTGAGTTGTTGGGCCTTTGCGTGATTCAGGCCCACCGAGTTTATGGCTGGTCCACATATGTCGAGCCATGTAATGCCGATCCATCAATGCCGAACGTTCCATGCCGAACGAAGCGTCTGGAGGAAGAATGCCGAACGAAGTCTGATAGAATAATGCCGGACGAGGCATTTGAGTGATGCATGCCGGTCGATGCTGGGGTGAGGTGTGCCGAGCGCACTTTAATGCCGAGTTCAAATGCCGAGTGGAAGATGCCGAGTGAAAGAATGCCGGACGTACTTCAATGCCGAGTACAAATGCCGAGTGGAGGATGCCGAGTGAAGGAATGCCGGACGTACATCAATGCCGAATATGCCGAACAAACTATTATGCCGAACAGACCTAAATGCCGAACACAAGCAAATGCCGAATATACTTAACATGCCGATCATACATAAATACCGGACCTATCTTCATGTCGAACATAGTTAGCATGCCGAGCATAATTAAGTGCCGAGCACACATAAATGCCGGACATATACAAATGCCGAACATACTCTCCTTGCCCAATTTCATAACTGGTCTTCTGCCTAATCAATTTATGCCGAATGATTGCCAATGCCGAACCATATTTCCTAGACCCAAACCATAGTTGATTCATCTTTATCCAATCATATTTCCATCTCCTAAGCACGTTGCGTCATCCATCCATCCAGTCGACTGAATCCATCGTACACCAGCCTTGGCGAACGTGCAACCGATTATGTTAATCCCGCATGTGCATGGCCTGGTAAAAAGGCGGGTTAACAGACATCATAAAATTTATGTTTATAAAGTGCTAAATTACTTTTTTTGTTGGTTCTAATGTTAATGCCGTTAAACGTTGCAAGCCCCGAGTCATATAGTTTTGATGTGTACAACTGAAAGTATAATATTTCCGACCCTTAGTTCAGATACAAAATGTAGTCAATTAATGTCACTTAACACCCACCCAAGTGTACATATTCATCGTTCAAGAAAAATTCAATCGTACCTACGAAATTAAAGCCATATACAAATAACGACCGCATTTATAAACCGACATCAAGTTAATATAATTAAATTAC
Organism: Allium cepa; assembly: GCA_030765085.1. Classification (NCBI taxonomy): domain Eukaryota; kingdom Viridiplantae; phylum Streptophyta; class Magnoliopsida; order Asparagales; family Amaryllidaceae; genus Allium; species Allium cepa. The sequence goes on along the minus strand of CM060929.1, from coordinate 380,111,135 downwards.
CATAGTCATTTTTTAATTTCCTTTCCTAAATTTTCAGATGGCTCTAACTTTTTTTATTTCTAACTTCGGATAAAAATCGTGGTAGTCCTTAAGCATTCGTGCACAATACATCAGTCCTCGAAGATACAACAATCAATCATATATGGGGATTTTGGTTGTAACTATAAATATGTGTTCGATGATTCTATAATGGAATAATTGCTAAACATGGCATTAGTTGTTATAACATAATAGACCGAAGGATTCAATTTTATTTCTGTTTGACTATAATCGAATTATATAAATATTAAAGACTTAAAAATGCAGATCTTGGTTAACTAATCATGTGGATGAGAGTTCTCACATGTTTGAATATGCTTATGCTGAATCATGTAGTAAAATTGTTGCTCATCATACTGATATTATGTAGCCAGAATAAAATGCATTTTTCCATCAAAAATGTCAGGTCCGCATAGTTTCCGTCGACAACGCAGCTAGAAAGTTTTCTACTATTCATAAGGATTTTGCACATCTTCGTATTCACAATATTTCTACTATTATGGAAACTGACTGAAAAACATTATATTTAATTTACGTATCTGCTGTTTAAGGTTCTTCTGGATGAATAATTTTACATATTAGCATTTTTAATTGTAATATTTGATTGCGATACTATTTTAATATTGAAATATTTAACGTACAGTTGTCACCATGACTTTTCTCTATATGCATGAATGATTGATATCCTCTCATTTGCTTTAATACTGATTAATTCAAGCCACTTTGGGGGGAGTTTGCATGTAACTGAACTGTGTGACACACTTATGTTGGGTTAATATGACTTCACTTTGAAATCAAATATGCACCCTCATATTTAGTACATGCTTTCAATACTTTAACATTTTCCAATCCATAAATACCATCATCTGCCAAGTGCGAGTCACGGCCCTAGCTGTTAATATGGCAAGTCCATACAAGAAGTATCATTGTTCTTCATCCCATCCGTCCCAAAGTGGTTGCATCCATGCTATAATACACTACTAAGTAAACAGTCTATTTCCTCCTCCACTCTTTGTAACCCTAATTTGTCAAATCACAAAAGTAAACATACCAATGGCCGACGAAGCGAAGGCAAAGGGAAACGCAGCCTTCGCCGCTGGAAACTTCAAGGACGCAATAAAGCACTTCACAGACGCTATAAACCTCTCTCCAACCAACCATGTCCTCTTCTCCAACCGATCAGCTGCATACGCTTCCCTGAATCGCTTCTCCGATGCCCTATCGGATGCTAAAAAGACTGTAGAACTAAACCCTAACTGGCCGAAAGGCTATAGCCGTCTTGGTGCAGCTTATTTAGGCCTAAACAGTATCGAGGAAGCTATTGAATCCTACGAGAAGGGATTAGCTGTTGATCCTAACAATGAAGCCTTGAAGTCTGGATTGTCTGATGCGAAAATGAAAATGAAGCCCTCGGATAATGGGGCAAATCTATTTGGTAAGATTTTTGAAGGGCCTGAGATGTGGGCGAAGTTAACTGCCGACCCAACTACCAGACCTTATTTGCAGCAGCCGGATTTTTTGAAGATGGTGCAGGATGTGCAGAGGAATCCAGGGAGTATCAATATGTATTTGAGTGATCAGAGGATGATGAATGCGCTTGGGGTTTTGCTTAATGTGAATATGAGAAGTGCGAATGGGACTAGTGGTATGGAAACTGAATTTCAAGAAAAGGAGGAGGAGCAAAAGAGGGAGAGGGGAAATGTGAAGGAGAATAAGGTTATGGTTGAGCCTGAGCCAACAGAGGAGGAGGTGGACGAGGAGGAGAAAGCGAATAAAGACAGGAAGAAGGAGGCGCAGAAGGAGAAAGAGGCTGGGAATGCATCTTACAAGAAGAAAGATTTTGATAAGGCAATTGAGCACTATAGTAAGGCTCTTGAGCTTGACAATGAAGATATTTCATTTTTGACTAACAGAGCAGCAGTTTATTTGGAGATGGGAAAGGTGACTTTTTTCCCCTCTCATGGAGCTTGATTTTTTTTTCCCATCTTTTTCCAAAGGCTATGTTTGTTTTTTGACTAACTGCGCAGCAGTTCATTTGGAAATGAGATATTCAGAAGGTTTCAACCTGTCAGTCAAAAAAAAAAAAAAAAAATCAATTCAACGTATTTTTAAAATTATGATTGCACCAGAATTCATATAATATTTTTTCTGTGATATAAATTTCTATTATAGTTAGGGTTGTTATGGTAATGGTTACCGTTCCATTTCACAAATACCGTTACCGTACCATTTTTATGGGTAAACGAAAATTGCTTACCGTTACCGATAGGCTGGTATACAGAAGACTGGTATACCGATGATCTGGTAACCATTACACTGGTAATGGTAAATTACCGTTTGTCTAAAAAAGGTTAGTAATATAGCACGTATTCACACCATAACGGTGCTTTATTATACAATTCATGGTGTTACTAAATAAAAGACATAAATGAGAAAGAAGTGAAGTGCATTTAACATTATTTCACCTAGTCAATAAACTAAATTTAATCATTTTTTTGGTTCTAAATGCCTATAATAAAGCATGTTACATGAATATACATGTATTATAAATTGGCTGGTAAAATTACCGTCACCGTTGGTATTGAAGAAATGTTACCGATGATTTACCGTTACGGTAAATTTACCGTTACCATACCGATTAAATTGGTATACCGATTTCACTTGAAAATGATAACCGATTGGCTGGTAATGATATGGTAATGGTAAATTTACTGTTACCATAACATCCCTAATTATAGTTATGGTCTTCAACGTTTTTAACCTGTAGATTAAATATTTTCCAATATGTAGTATATGCTTTATGAAATATAATAAACAATTTTATTCATAAAAGCAAGAGGATTTAACAATAATCTTTAATCAAAATACTTTGAAACGTGAAAAAACATTTTGAGAGAATTTTTTTAATATTGATTTCATTCACCATTAGTCAAATCTATACTATACTATTAAAGATAAGTTATTCAGTCTTTGCTCTAATTGCTTCTCACATTCTTTGTTTCTCTGCTTGACACGTGGCGGCTTATATCCTTTCATTTCACTTTTAGAAAAAAATTCAATACTTGGTTATGGAAAGAAGTTAAGCCTTTTCATTTTCAATAGTCTATTCTTCCTTTATCTGAAAAATACATGGCGACATATGTTATTTATGTTGGTCATTAAATTTTAAGAATGGGAAAGATTTCATCTATTCTTATAACATACGTGTATTATTTGTTACATATTACGAATAAACATATATTTTTGTTTATTCACCCTCTTCCGTTTTTTATTCGTTTTCTCTTTATATGACTTTATTAACGTTAGTTTGTCTTCTCTTTATTCTTTTGATGTCTATAATCACTGTCTTTGGTTTCTACCATGATTCGAAATTCCCACCGGCACGTCGGAATTTCGACAATTTCGGTTCGGTTTCGACGATGATCGGATCGGAATTTGAATATAAATCCGTTTCTGATGCAAAATAAAAAAAAATCATAGATACCTGAGAAAGAGGAGGATAGAGGCAGAGTTGAGCTAAGAGGGGAGGATAGAGGAAGAATTGTGTTAAGAGAAAGTAAGAGAGAGGCAGAATCGAGCATACAAAGTTGTGGATGGAAGAGAAAGAAGCGGCCTAGAGGAAGAACGAAGCGACAATCCATTTTTACCGATTAGGGTTTTACCCCGTAACAGGCAGTGTGTTTGTATTGGGCTTTCGCGTGTATATTTATGAACAATTGTATTAACTAATTTAATTATTGTTTTGTACTGATTTTTTAACAGTGTAAATTAGTATATTTTTATAGTTCAAGCACTTTATTATGCAAATCCTGTTCATATATAAATATAAAAGTACAATAATAATTAAATTTTTATGAAGCTTAAAACAATTTTCTATTTCTAAAATTGTTACATTGTGTACATCTTTGCAGCGGAATATGTATTTTGTACATAACTTGAAGCAATTTAAGAAAAGAAGTACCGGAATCCGCAAACCGAATCTTAACAGAATTTTTGAAAATTTCGATAAGGAACTGAAATATCAAAATTTTCCACTGATCAGAACGGAAACGGAAAGCGGAATTTTGAACCTTGGTTTCTACAAATTTATTTTTTCTTAACTAAAATTTCCACTCTTAATTAAACAAAAAACATCTATATTAATGTTCTAAAATTATATCTTAGTTTCATTGCTTGTTATTCTATGTCGTACACCTAAATTCGAATACCGACCTCTCACATCATGCTTTTCAAATTTGATATTTACGTCCCCAAAGTTAATTTCAGTAAGACCCAACCGGTCATCTTCTTCCGAAGTTCCATGAAAAGGGGACCACAACTTAATTTTTCAGATTATTTAGCGTTAAACTTTGCCATGTTCTAGGCAGAACGGGGTTACAAGGGAGGTGGTGGCAAACATGCTTTCTCAGCTTTATGTTTGCTAACCAAATTTCGATGATTTTTATTTGTAAGTTTCTTATTTGATATCATTACATGTAGGTAAATTTATCTATCATCGGTTGAAAATTTGATTATTCCTTAAATTATATATTTTGTATCGATTTTTTTTTGATTAGATAGTCTAAATTTATAATATTTGTACGAATACAATGTTTAGTATTCCATAGCAAAAATTGTATTTTATAAATATTTACTAGCTAATTTACATGATTAATTTTACTGCGTTAGATTGATTAATTAATTCGACTGATTAAATATTATAGCAATAAATTTGTAGCCTTTAAAATTTATTGGCATTGAATTGATTAATTGGTTTGGTCTACCACTTTTCATAATATTGTTATATATTAGTACATGTGAAAGTAATAAATTGATTGATTAAATTTTTCTTTGCGAAATTAATATTATTTCGTTGTATATAGCATTTATATGAATATCACAATATCTTTAATAGGTATATAAACAATTATAAAGGAATGCGATAGATATCATAATTGGTAAAATAAAGATCTCAATAAGTGTATAATGAATATAAACAAATTCATATGAATAATGGAATGTGAGTTGTGAGGTGGAGCCTTGACGCAACAATTAGGTCATCTGCATTGTGATCTGAGCGTTCAGGTTCGAGTCCAGAAACAACCTCTAAGCAATGCGAGGGAAATGCTGCGTACGTTATCGACCTCTCAGAGTCCGCTATCGTATGTGAGCCTCGTGCATTGAGTTCCACCTTTAATGAAACGTGAGTTGTGACTCTTTGTTTCCAATTTCATCATTTTCCTTTTTTATCTAACAACGTTACATTCAGAGTCCGCTATCGTATGTGAGCCTCGTGCATTGAGTTCCACCTTTAATGAAACGTGGGTTGTGACTCTTTGTTTCCAATTTCATCATTTTCCTTTTTTCTCTAACAGCGTTACATGTCACCCACTTCATACATTTATATTTTATGTAATATTATTATTTGTCTTTGTGTGTTTTAAAATCTTTATCCCAATAAATATATGCTAATCTACTCAGATTGAGTTTAAATTTCTTCATTAGTAAAACAATATAATTTAATAAATAATAGGTTCAATCTCCATAAGTACTAATCTAATTCCACTCTTTCACAAAGAATATTGACATTAATTTAGCATTATTTTTGCTTCCTTTTTTAGTTCTAATTATGTTATAAGATTACATTCTAAATAATTCTAAATAATATAGATACACTTGAGTTTTCCTTTCTAAATTAAATAAATATAGAATGACTTTTAACTCATTTCGTTTGTTTAAATTTTTGCTCAAGATTGACTTTTTCATTGGTACCTAAATTTTTGTAGGTTTTAGATTGAATTTTGTTATAAAAAGCTCAGACTCTATCAAATATCAATTTGTTTCCATGACTTGCTCAGTTTGAACACTTCAATATCCCTAATTCAATGATTAACAATACTTTCAGCCTTCTGGAGTATATTATTATTCCGCAAAGAATACCAACATTAATCTAAAAATTAATGTTATATGCATCTCTTACTATAATAGAAAAAGCTCGAAAGCCTCTTTGTGTTACAAAAGAACTCGAATCAACATTAGTCATTTCTTAACTTTTCATTTATTACTAAATTGACTTAAATTTCTATCATATATTAATTGTATTCTAATTTGAGTTTTACATTATGAGTAATGTAAATGTGTTGACCTTTTATACTAATTCCAGTTTGAGTTTACATTCTGAACATATGTCTTTATGCATCTTATGGAAATAAGCTTGAAAAATATCATAATTTATATGGCACTAAGTAACTTTAATATAGAATTTACATGATATGTATTCTTGAATCTGTTACATGAACTTCCATTAATTACAAACATTTATGAATTTTAAAATTAATTTTCTTACTAGGATAATGTTATATTCAAAAACTTTTTAGTTCCCTAAGTATTTAAAAAATATCCCGGTGTCATAATATGCAAATATTTGTATCATAATATATTGAGTCATCTATTTTTTGATACTATAGCTACAAACTGGAGGATATGTTCATATTAATTACTTATTTAAAGCTAATTGTATTATAAATCATTATTACGACAATAAATTCTTATCTTAAGTAGTAATGTATCAAAGGACAATCTGCAACATCATGTAATATTCATAATGCTATATTCTTCTTATTATTCTCTCGGTTAATATGATTATGATCTATCTTCCTTTATTTTATTCGCAGAAGGATGGTAGATTTGTTAATACACCAGTACCATAGAAGTTTTAATTGTTTGGTAACATACATTGTAGGTTAAATGAACTATTTTTTATTATCAATTTTTATATTTGATGTCAATTTCATTTGATTTTAGTTTTATTAGCATGATTATGAATTTTGAGGTGGAGTCTTGGCGCAACGATTAGATCCACCCGCATTGTAATCTGGACGTTCATGTTCGAGTTTAAAAATAGTCTTTTTGCAATGCGAGGCTAAGACTGTATATATTATCGACATCTCCAGAGCCCGCTATTGTGCGGAAACCTCGTGCACCGGGTTCCACCTTTAACATGATTATGAATTTTGTCTATTATTCTATTTTGTAGAGCATCCTTTGTTTATTAGTTCATACGTACCATACAAATTTCAAGCTACATAGTTAGGCAATGATAAAATTCTTCCATTCTTAAATGCATGTGCATAAAAAATCAAGTTGTGGAAAAAAGTAAAGTAATTCAAGTGATAAATTTTATACCATGTTTCGGGAAAACGTATGGAGGTATAGCAGCTCATTTGTTACGGTTCCAGTAGATAATTTTAGTTTTGTTGTAAAATGTGCTATATAAACTTATAATTCTTACTTGACGTTTTATGTGAACTTGACCAAAACTAAGTTTATGTACAATTTAATATTATCTATCTTAATCAATGTATAGATTAATATATTTTTCTGTGGTGTTATTTAATAGACCGTGAAATATTCATCAGTAAACTTCTATTGAATGCATGGTTATTACCGATTTTTTTGATATCTCAGGAAATTGTAAGATAATTTAACAGTGATTTCTTAAAAAGTGTGTTTGATGTTATGTTATTTGAATTAATGTAGTTTAGGAATGTTTATGGATAAATATGGATTAGAGATTTACTTACCTGGAATCTTTATAAGAAAGCAAAATTAAAATGAGAAGGATCATATCAAACTATATTGTCAGATAAAATGAATTGCTTGCTTTTAGTTTATCTAATTCGAACTTAGACTACTAAGATAGTCAAGGTTTTAAATCTTGGATATCGGGCATGTTTCATCTCGACGATTTTAGTGATTCGATATCGTATCGGGGGAGATCTCGGACGAGACAAGTGCATCTTGGACGCCAATATCGGATTTACATCTCGGACCTGAAGCTCATCTCGGGACCATATCGTAGTATCACACATCACATAATTTATAGGAAAAAATGCATGGTATTTGTTTATTTAACATTTACTGAATTACTGCAACTAATCTCCACTATTCTAACTGAAAAAATAATGCAATGACACTTAAACTATATGAAATTGTTTAACAAAAGTTATAAAACATCATCAGTTTTAGCAATTACATATAAATAGATGAAAGACGAAAAATAAACTGAAAAAGAGGGTTCTATATAATTACATATATGTAGTAAGAATAACATAATAACAATATCAGGAACTAACGCAAATAAAAGCAAATGCATATGAGAGATACCAGAAATCGAAGGGTTTCAGGCAATGAAAATCTACTTGCAGAAGGTTATGCAGTAAGAATAACAAACTAAATCTACTTGCACATCTACTCTAAATTATACTTCATATTTAATTTTTGAAAGATTGAATTAAAATAGAAACAATCCTAATTTACATACATGTAAAGAGTAGAGAGATTTGTCGAAGACGAAGCTGCAGACTGTCAAAAGCAAGGTCGAATAGTCAAAAATTGGAAGGAACCGCGAGCTGTTGGATGTTAGAAGAGGGAGTTCGATTTTTTTTAAAGAGAGAGTTCGATTTTATCTCTAAGGAAGAGGGAGTTTGTATATTTTGACAAAGAACGTGATCTTTTGAGAAGGTGAATCAGAAAGAAAAGGTCTTTGTTCATTTTTTTATGATAGACTGAGATGGGTCTATTTAAAAAAAAAACAATATATCGGGGATATCTTGGAATATCGTTTCGCTTCAAATATCGGCCGATATATGTAAATTTCGGCCTATATAATCGAAACGAGATATCAACCGATATCTCATGTTTCGTTTCGCCTAAGCCTTCAATCGAGATCTCGGTCGAGATGGCCGAGATTTAAAACAGTGAAGATAGTTAATAATAGTTAATTTTTTTTGATTGAATTTAATCGGCCGAGATGGCCGAGATTTAAAACAGTGAAGATAGTTAATAATAGTTAATTTTTTTTGATTGAATTTAATGAGAGGATCAACTACTTATTTATCCTATTTAATGCAGATACCACTTTTATTTAAATATTTAAATATATATATATATATATATATATATATATATATATATGATTTTGTAATGGGTCAAAATTACTTTCAAGTTTACATACTTATATATTTTTTCAGTAATGATTTTATTAATTCATGTTGTGTAGTTTGTATTATTAATATATATATATATATATATATATATATATATATATATGCACATTTTTCTAGCAAAATAGGATCATGCTCAAGTAGTTAGCATCATTGGAGTTGGAAGACGCACAGTCGAGGAGTCGATTTCTTTGGAAATTTAGTGCAGTGAAAGTGATACGACGATTATTTATGTATACAAAATTACCAGCTCATAATTTATTGTGTTGCTAAATGCGTTTTGATTTTCTTTTATTAATACCATGTATAAACAATACCGACAAAATTATTTTTGTACAGCATAACACCATTAATGGTGCTTTTGATCATATTTACATATTTTACTGTTTGAAAAGTTACGTATATGCATTAAGTAAACAGCTCATTAAACTAAATTTGCCTTCCTCGTTAATTTTAGAAATGATAATGAATGCATTGTCAATTGATTCACTCAGTCTCCGATGAGCTAGAATTGTAAGAAAAAACTTCCAAGAATCTATGTATCAGTACATGTAAAGAGAATAATATATTTCTTCAAATTTTCTAAAATTCAAAATTATTAACTGTAACATTTTGAATTTTCACAGCTTTTAAAAAATGCATTTTTCAGAGATGTTACTTATGAATATTTAGATAAAAATATTTTTCGTAAATTATTTCTAGAAACTTCGCCAAAATTGGTGAGTGCTGGAAATGCTGTATTGGACCCTGTTGAATTTCACAGGCAAGTTTCTAATGTTCGATGAAAAAACTGTCTATGATTTTTAGCTGGCCAAATTAATTATTACATGATGAACTAGCTACCTTGTTCGAGAGCCAAGTAGTGAAAGTTTCACATACGTCTGATATTTGGAAATGATGTTAAGTTTGACTCATTTTGTGCTTTTAATTCTAGCCTAAATGTTTAGATTATAATTTTTTTTTGGAAATTTAATAGAGAATGTGTGTAATTTGGTTAATTTAAAATTTTAATGACAATTATGTTTCTTGATTTGATTGTGGATGGTATTATAAATGAATATTATCATATTTTTTGATTTTTAATATTAAGTAAATTAATTTTTATTGATTATATATGGAAATTAAATGTTAATTAATTCATTTGTTTAGAATCAAAGAGTATTAATTCTAGAATCCATAAGTGATTGCTTCTCTAATTCAAATTGGGGTCAAGCTAGAAAGATATAAGTAGTAATAATTAACTAGAGTTAATTGTACTTATTTCACCAGTTAGTTTCAATTTAAATTCATATACTAAATATATTTATCATAATTACATCTATTTTATATAACAATAAATGTATATTGATTCTTATGTGGTATCCAATTTTATGTTGATTAGTATTGAATTTATTTATACATCAATAGTCACCTACAAACTTGAATAAATTTAATGTCACTCATTACACATTTTAAATTATGTTAAACATATTCACCATTTTAATTTTAATTTAGGATAAATACAATTAATTCCACTTAATTATATATTTAAATCTCTAATCATTTCCAATTTGAATTATAATATATGAAGTGATATTACCATGTAGTCGACAAAAAGAAATTAATCGCTAACAATTCCATTTAGGAAATTGACATTCTTAATAATATGTTTCCAAATTAGGAATTACTTATAGTTGTTGATAGTTTCTTTTATAAAACACCGTTGTCTCCAAGAATATTAGTTATATTTTGTGCGAGTTGAAATTATCGAAGCATATTAATCATTCAAGGTTTGATGATAGTGTCTGGGAAAAAACCAGTATGAAAAATTACAATCTAGAAGCATATGTTCACCTTCGTATAACTAAAAACACTCAAAATGTTCGGTTAAAAAATTATGTGAACTCCGTGTGCGAAGCACGGATTCATAATAGTAAAGAAATAAACTATGAGATTTTATTGTTTATCTATGCTAGCTTTATCTTGAATTAACTCATTTATTATGCAGTTACGTTAACTTCATTGCTAATATTATGAGTTTTTTTTCATGAGACTCTCTAACTTCTATTTCAATAATCACCAATATCAATCAGTATGTTTAAAAATTGAAACAAACAAATTCAACAACAATAAGCGTTCAATGTGTATTCAACATTCAATATTTAAGATAAACAGTATTTAAACTTTTTTAGTACTTCCAATTAGTTATGATGACCTCTTCTGCAGTCGAGGGGATGCCTGATATCTCTCTCATCTTATGGGAGGTGTGATCTTTATAGAAACCGATTATTCAATCTTGTTATTGATAAAACGTTGGCTTGATCGGTAGATATCAGTGATATTATTCTATATTATTGGAACATTCTACTCAGTACCTAAATATTGTCTCTGTTTATAGGAAGTTGCTGTTAAGCACAATTGGTCACTAATTTGCAGTTGAGGAACTAGAAAATGTTTGCAAAACATGTATACATCAGACATGTTTGCAATTAGTAAACTGTATTGTTTAGCATTGGTTGATTATGATTAGATCGCTGTTAAGTATTGTGCATGTGCAAATGATGTGTTCTTTCCGTAAATTTCTTGTGTAGTTATGTGCTGGTGCAGCCGGTTGGCTTGCAAGTAATCCGGTTGGCTTGCAAGTAATCTAGCAATCTGGTCTACTAAAATTTTGTGTGATCTTAGGCTTAACTACGAATATTTTTTAGCATCATAAGTAATTGGACCCAGATCCTACTGCAAGTCTATAACATGGAAACACATGGAACTTGTTGGTGTAGTTAATATTCGTTAGTGCGTGAACATCATTTTATTTTGATAAAATTCAAATAATGTAATGCCTACCAGCCTAGTTAGCTGATTAGGCGTGTGGTACACCTTGTGTTTCCCTCACTTTGTATGAGTTCAAAACCGTCGTTTTAAAATTCAAACTGTAAATATTAAAAGTATACATTTAACATTTATTGTAATTAAGTTTTTGTTTGTATAATATGTGTGAAATTTTACTGGGATACGAGTTGATAATACTATTGGTGACACAATGGATCTCAACCATTGGATTGTCCTCTAATTTTAACCCCAACATCAAACAAAAAGAAATTCAACAGTCAAGGTCTATTTCAAGGTCTATTGTGTCACATTTTTTGTTTCATTTGTGTCCAAATAACCTCCTCCATAATATGTGTTATGTATACATATGTTAAGTAAGGAATTTGATATGGCAATGGTACAACCACCACTATATTGGCACGCAGACCAATACATTCTGTCAAGAAGCCTGCACGTTTTGAAGAATAAAATGGAGCATAGGATACTTTTGTCATGTCATAGTAATGTAGTATCACCCGCATATGCACAAGATAACATAAGTACACTGCAAGACAATGAATGCAACAAATTTTCCTTTATCATTTCTTTTAACAATGTGTAATGCATGGAGGTTGTTTGCTTTACATTATATATGGACCACGTGTCCCTAGGTAGTTACAATGATTGTGTATTTAGTGGCAGTATGTAATGAAAAATGCAGGTAGAAATTAATCCAATTATCCTTCTTCAAGCTTTCCTTATCTTCCCCGCACAATTCTCTATTCTTCTTCTTCATGCTTCTCTGTAATTAAGGTATATAGGATATGCCTGTAAACGGTCGGATACAGATTCAGATAGTTCCATATTCGTATCTGTATTCGAAATCATTTTCGGATATCGAATTTCCGTATCCACGGATGTGGATGGATATCAGATATTCTTCGACCGGTTCACAACCAATAAATCTAAATAAATAAATAAATAGAAAATTTTGATTCATTATAAATCTATTTCAGTACTAAAAATGTTATGAATAATAAATATGCTCAGAAAAATAATTTCAAGCAGTAAATATTAATTTTTCACAGACATTAATTTTTATTTTGTATGAAATAGTAAATGACAATCATTTTATGTACTACAATACACAAAAAATAATTATAATCTCGATAAAAACAAGTAATTATCGGATGCGGATTTCATTTTTCAGATATCAGATAATTTCTCATATTTCAAATATGGATATAGACGAATTTAAGGTTTTTCGGGTACTCATTGACAACCCTAATATTGGATCCTATCGGAATTTAATATACGATTAAACTACATGCATGATTTATTTGCACTGCTTTGCCACTAGTTGATGCTTGATGCATCATATAAGCATCCATGAGCCGGTTTTAGACAGTCTTGCATTATTGACTACTCCTAAACCCATCAAACTTCCAAATTTCAATTTGGATCAATTAATACTAAACTAAACGCTAAAATTGTGTATGCATTTATCAAAACATCTAGCTCTGATTAATCCCCACATAAATGATTAATTCCTAGTTCATACCTGCCACTTAGCGTCCACCTAACAACTTTTACAACCTTGGGTTAAATTTAAAAAAAAAAATGTATCTTTTGTCTTTTGACTTTTAACAGTCTTTCATTACTTGTAGTGTTTATATCTTAGGTGTGTACATCATAGTAGAAAGATTGGTGATCAGTTAGCACTGTATAACCATAGTAGTGCTAGCACATATAGTGGTGGATAGGAGGAACCCTATTGTGTACTTGCATTTGCTCATAATCAACCTGTGTTACTCCTCAAGAAGGACTTTTTGATATGTTTTCTAACTATTGACCTTTATTTGAATTTTTCTTGCATGTATTTTTCCTGGGAGAAAAGTTTATTGGCAGTTATGTGTTGTCATTGCTAAAGTAGTTTTGCAACTTACTATTTTCTTTTAGTGCCATCAATGTTGAATTTATATTATCTCAGTATGAAGACTGTATTAAAGATTGCGACAAGGCTGTGGAAAGAGGCCGAGAGCTTCGCTCGGACTTCAAAATGGTTGCAAAAGCATTGACTAGAAAAGGGACTGCACTAGCAAAGCTTGCAAAAACTTCCAAGGATTTTGATCCTGCTATCAAAACATTTCAGAAGGCATTGACTGAGCACCGTAACCCAGATACGCTAAAAAAACTAAATGATGCAGAGAGAGCTAAAAAAGAACTTGAACAGCAGGAATATTTTGACCCTAAGCTAGCTGACGAAGAAAGGGAGAAAGGTGCTAAACTATTTGATTCACTGTGCACCTTTTTATCCTTTTAGGCTAGTTTCAGTTAATTGATGGTAACAAACGTAATTTAAATTCAACTTATCCTAATAGAATTGCGGTTTCTCCATACAATTTATCCTTCTACCTTAACAGTTAACTGAATTCTGACAACACACATTCTCCCTCTTTATCCGCAGGCAATGAGTTTTTCAAGCAAATGAAGTACCCTGAGGCAATACAACATTATACTGAAGCACTGAAAAGGAATCCACGAGACCCAAGGGTAAGAATATGATCAAGTCCCTAGAAGATAATTACTTTTGCCTAAGATTATATTTATCTTCTGAGAAAATTTGTTGTTATATCCTGTTGAAATGACCTGTAAAACATTGTTTAATTGCATTATTTTTGTCTCAGGTTTACAGCAACAGAGCTGCATGTTACACAAAACTGGCTGCTCTTCCTGAAGGTTTGAAGGATGCAGAAAAATGCATTGAGTTGGACCCTACCTTCACTAAAGGTTACACAAGAAAAGGCGCTGTCCAATTTTTCATGAAAGATTATGACAAAGCCCTAGAGACATATCAAGAGGGACTCAAACATGATGCAAACAACCAAGAACTTCTTGATGGTGTCCGAAGGTAAACTTATTTCTAAATCCACTCATTCTTGAATTATTTTCTAGGAATTAGAGATAAGATATGCAATCAAGATTTTGTCATGCTGGATGAGCAACATTCATATCGTTATTTCATAATCGTGGCACACTGCCATTTCCCCTTCTCATATCTGAGAAATAAGCATAAGATATGTAGGAGAACGTGAATAAGTCACATACTAATGCTGTACCAAGTTATCTGATCATGGAGACATTTGAACAGCGTGGTCATGTCACTTGATGTTGTATTGCATTGATAAAATGCATTGCGGTTCTAACAGGTGTATAGAACAGATCAACAGAACTAACAGAGGCGATATTAGTCCCGAAGACTTGAAAGAAAGACAGGTCATTTATCATGTTTTCTCATTTCATTTGCTTGAAAAAGCTTAAACATTTGTTTCTAACCTTTATTGTTCAACAAGCAGGCAAAGGCAATGCAGAATCCAGAAATTCAGAATATCTTATCGGACCCTATAATGCAGCAGGTAGACACAATTTACCCCATAATGTTTACATTATATTACTAGTTTTTTATATATGCTCTTAGGCTGCAGTATGAATTCAACCATGAAACTTGTCAGGTTTTGACGGATTTTCAAGAGAATCCGGTAGCTGCCCAGGATCATCTGAAAAACCCACAAGTGAAGCACAAGATTCAAAAGCTTATCAGTGCAGGCATTGTGCAAATGAGATGAAATTAAAAGCTTATGTTATTGTTATTTGTGAATTATTTTATGTGCTGCTTTTTCTTCTTTTCGGACGGAGTTTAAGTACGCTAAGCATAATTGCGCTTGTATATGCTACTTGTACTAGACTTGAACTAGTTTGTATGCTTTCTACTTCTGTGCTACTGCGACTCATGTTTTTGGTTGCCTAACAGCACATGGTTATTGTATCCAATTTCGTAGTTTTGTCATCTTATAATATCAAAATTTTGCATTCTTAAGTTGCTATTTGATAGTTGACTCTATGTAGATGTTATTTCTACGTTGTATCTCAAAATATTTTCAGGATATGATGTGCCTGAATACATGCCACAGTTTGGTAATGCTACTCCCATTGGGTCCAAGCTATTGCTTTAAAGCCATTGACTTCTTCCTCATAAAATTGTTGATAGCATTGGATCTAATGGTGCACTAATCTCTGCATGGCTACCTTTTTCGACGGATAACATTTTTAGCCTTTTCAAAGGTAAAACCAAAGCGAGGCTTGGTATATTTCTTTTCTTTTTCTTTGCACTATGTTTAGAGTCACTGGTGATAATATTCTTTACTCAATTATGGCAGTGCGATATTCTACCAATAGGAAATATGGTGTTGCCCATCGCTTACACTGGCTTAAAAGTTGGTAATTGTATCTCTCTCCTACCAGTAAGTTTATCCCACTTTTTGTTCTTAATATTACCATTTTATATTTATAAGGCTAGTCTGTAGATTTCCAAACGAATGTAGGATTTTGATTTCAATGCATTAGTTCAAACCAATATACGTAAATTTTCTGTTGTTAATTCTATTTGAGTGTATCGTCAAATCATACTCTTAAGCTTCAAAGCTCTCTTCGGTGATTAAGATATGCCACTTAACATAGTGCAGTAAATCATGATTAAATTTCGAATTTATTTGATTATTTAAATGTAAGACAACCCTGACATAATTTAGGTATGTTGAGAACTAATTAGTAGTCTTTGTTTTATGAACTGAAATTATAGAAAATGCAATTATGAAAAGACTGCTAAAACGTCTTCTGCCAAAAAAGAATATATTAAATAAAATCTCTGCATATAATTCTGACTATCGTTTTACATGTTGTATATGCTTATTAATTTTTTTTAAGAAGAACATTGATCACATTATTTAATGATGAATTAAAATCATCAATTTTATCTTTCGGTAAGTAGTGCATTGCGTTTGAATTTAGCTAGGTTCATGGTTATATTATCTCTACACGATCGGGTTAATTATTTGTTGTAATTTTGTTTGTGAACTTTACAATGAAAATGAATCTTTGATCTCTAACACTTGTAACTTCCTGAAAAACAAGTAATTTGGTGGTTGATATTTGAAATTGAATTCATGTAACAGTATGATTATTCTAATGGTTTAAATATGATGTACAAAGCTAATAAAATCAAACCAAAAATGCAATAAATTTTACAGCAAAATTGAACTAAATATCAGTCTGCATAAAAGTAGTGCTGTATGGTTGGAACTAGTCGATGGTCTTCGTTAATATTTGTTAAAAAAATTAATGATATTCAATATACAATTTTGAAAAGGCTATCAAAAATCTTCCATTTAAATCTAAAAGTATATCGAATGAACCTCTATGCATAAATTCAACCATTTGTTTTACATGTTGCATATGCATATTTTGGTAATGAACATTAATCATATAATTTATTTATAGTAACAAATATTCAATTTGATTTTCTAGTTTCTGCATACTACATCATCTTTTGAATTCAGTAATATTTATGAGCTACACACAACCGTATTACCTTATTTGTTATTTATTTGTAAACCAACAAAATTGAGCATTATTTAAAGGTGAAAATGAATATTAGATTCGCAATTTCTATAAAAGTATACATTATATATTCAAATTTTGATTTAAGGTTGTATTTTAAATACCAAAAAAAGTTCTTATGATTTTCAGTAAATAGAAATATTATCCTGTTTGTTATGAATACCTATCTTAATTGTAGATTACTACATTATCTTGTTTGTTATGATTTTATTTGTAAGTCAATATACTATATTGTTTAGTATGAATTCAAAGCTATTAGGTTGAAAGTTCGATTAAGTTATGATTATCTTGTACACACATATGCATGTATGTACATACATTTACATTTAACCATGCATTGGATGTTGGTATTAAAAACAAACCTTCATTGTTTATTCTTTTATATGTCTAACATATGCATACCTTTATAAATATGTAAAACATATGATTCAATTTCTACATGATTTCTTTGTTTGAATTTTCTAGGAGAAACAGTGTATTTTTAATTTTTGATTGGATTAGCATTGATAGTCATATTCATTTGTTATGTTTTCATTTGCCAGCCATTATAATTACTTGGTTTTTTTATCATGCTACAATTTGACATAATATTTAAAAGTAAAACTTCAGTTGTCTAGTATTAAAAGGATTTTTCATTGTGTATGCGGTGATAAAGATAAACATTGTTGTATATTTTTATCAACGAACACGTTAACATATACCCATTGAGTACATTTTAAAATAATTTTCCTTTCATCTCTTTAATCTTTGCTCTGTTTTCTACACGTGGCATCATGTTATCCTTTTCCACACTAATATTACGGGACTATATCGTCTCTCTTCAACTGTTTGATCATTTTCTCTTCTTCTCCAGTGTTTTCCAACGTTTCTTTATCTTCCTCATCAATGTTTCAATACCGCTTCTTCATACATTTCTTAATTCTTTATCTTATGCTCACAACATACTCTCCTGATATTTGTTCATTTCTTAATTCTTCATACATTTCTTAGGATTTCACTGCCCCCGAAGATATTGAAGGAAATCAAGGAATTTTCTAGGTTTTCGCATTCTATTTTTAGAATGGTAATCCTTTCTTTTGTTTGAAACCAATAGAAACCCTTGCTCTTCTTTCATGGTGATGTCAATCTATTAGTGCATCCTTGATTATGAAATTTACTCTAGATAAAAACCTTGTACTATTTTAAAAACTTGCTTGAATACAGTCTACAGAGTACAAAATTTAGTAATACTACTGTTATTGTGTTGGAGCTATTGCTTTTTTACCCTCTAAATGGGACTTTTATATATTTATTTTTAAGTGCGTTTGTTCCTTAAAATCTTACAAGAGCAGTGCACAACTTTGTTACTATTATAATACACACACGTCTTACTCTAAAGGCTTATAGATTAGACTTAAACAGTATAACACGGACCAGACATAAGAGTCAATAAACTGAAATCCAAAACAAATTGAAAAAAAGGCCCTTGTAACATGGACTCCTTATATAGCACAGGTAATGTGAAAATGAAGAAAAACCTACAAGACATGTATGCCTAGGATTGCATAAAAATGATATCGTCTTAAGTCCTCTTTTATATAACACAAGTCATATTTTAATTCACCAAAGCCCTCACTGTACTTTAGATGAAGTCCATGACTATGGTTGCACTTTCTGTGTCAGAAACACCACTGCTCAACAAATCAGTCACCCAAAAAGGTTTTGATTGGCCATTTCCCTTCTTGAGGTTGCTTTGACAACTACAGGGATTGCCGACTTAGCCGGCAATGCAAATGGCCAGCTAACTTGGTAGACAACTGTATCATAAATATCAGATAAGGCAACGGTAATATTTTTAACGGCGGTTCAATTCCCTATTTAATATTGTATTTTTTATCCATAACAAACACAAATCATTATCTACTCTTATTTCTAGCCAACATTCATATTCTAAAATAAAAACTTATTTATAAAAAAATTTCAAGTGGTCAAAGAGGAAAAAACCAATGAATTATTGTCTACCGTACCGTTCGATCATTCAATCAAAATTCAATTTTTTTATATAATTCTCCATCCAACCATCATAATTTACAACATACGTAACAATGGTCTCAAGTACATTCTCATCATCACTCGTTACTGGATACAATGATCGACTAATAAACCAGAAGTCAAATATTAATCCACAATATCGATCGAAAATTCAAGAGGCTATTCTCAAGTTAACTATAATGAAATGTCCAACTCAAGTAGAAATTCGAACTATCGGTTTGGTTCTTATGATGGGGCCTTAGTCAAATACAAAATAAATTTGGAGAGTACGAAGAAGAAAATGTATGAGGTAGAAAACACCGATTTTGGTCATGAAGGCGAATGGAGTTAGGGAAGAGCAAACACTTGGGATTGACATCAATGAAACTTCGATTTTCGAAAATCGCGAACCAACAGTCAAAAATACGAATCAAAGAATACGGATGAGTAACAAACAAGAATAACTTGTTGTATGTTGGACCATGTGCATCAGGCAGCAGGGGTTAAAGGGGTGAATTTCAATTTTTTTCTTCTTCCATTAATGATATCTTAAATTTATGTTATCATGAATAATTTAATAATATTAAATTAATGTTATTTTGATATTAATGATATCTTAAATTTATGTTATCATGAATAATTTAATAATATTAAATTAATGTTATTTTGATATAAAAAGAGTTGTGTTTTAACTTGAAATTAATTTTAAGTTTACTTTCCTTGTTTGATCCTGAATCATATAAAATTTATTTGTGTTTATAATTAATCAATTATTTATATATTGTTATAAATTCATATGATCTAAAATGAAAGCGTAGAAAAAGTTATTCGTATGAGTGTGCCCTGCATATGGAAAAGGGATTTGAGCCAGAAGAGGACGAGGCAAGCATTTGTTAAATAATTTAAATTTTCATTAGTTGATATTATACACTTAAACGATAACAATATGTTTTAATTCAAGCTAGTAAGTACGCACGTCCGTGGGACGTGTGCGACAAATGGGAGTAAAAACAAATTTGAATAAAGAACCTTTTTTCCAAGAGTTGAAAGCGTAAATTGAACGTTGATAGATCAAAAGTATACATGCATAAACTGAAGACTTATAGAATTCGTTGAGATATAGTCCAAAGCTTAGATACTGTATAGCATTGATAATCACTACATTATAGTTAATCACTACATTATAGTGCTAGTTCATATATTATTATATCAATAGCAATCCGTTCATAAGCTGGGGAACATGTGCCTGGAAGAACTATGTAAAAATCTATTGGCTAAAAATAAAATAATCTCATTATCATGTAACATGAAGCATATGTGTCGAATAAAGGCACAATGATTACGTCACTACCAAAAACTAATCACTAGTGTTCATTTTATTTTACTTGACCCCACATTTCATTTTCGTAAACACAATATCTTTAATAATAGTTGTAATAGCTTTGGTGTCACACTTTTTTGATATCAACGTGAACTATAAAAATGCCCCTCTATATAATCCAATCTTAATTACTTGAAAATAGAGATTTAATACTAAATTTCTTTTACAAATTCAAATGGTCATAAAAGTAGAATCTAATAACTAAACATGCTTTAAAATTCAAAACGCTTCTAAAAAGAGGATATAAAATTAAACCTTCTTTACAGATTCAAATACTTCTTTACAAAATATCACTTGAAAATAAAAAATTATTTTCTTGACTGATATAAACATATACAATTTATAAGAAAAACAACTCACGCCCGCGTGCCATTACGCTTGTAAAAGAATCTTAGATCAAAAGAAGAAAAAGCCAATGTTAATTGATCATTGCCGTAATGGTATGTTCCCACTTCTCTTGATCCAAATAAAGATTGAACTATTTTATTACTCAGTCAAGTACAAATATTGAAAAAAAATTAAAGGTGAAATTGACTTTATCTTATAATAACTTTGGTTCTAAGTGCGTAACTTGTTCATATGTTTTACGTTACCAAAGAAGTAGAAGTTGGAAGTTTTTTCTTTCATTTTTAGGACTCTTGTGAGTAATGTTTTAGCATATAATATTTTGTTACCGCAACTTCTATTTAAACCACCGAAATCTTTTCTAACACGCTTCACTTAAGTTTGTTAGTCCGTGAGATGATGGTTTTGATGACAACCACCTTAGAATAAATTATAAAATATAAATACTAACATTATAAGTTTAGATATATATGCATATGCAGGATTTAACCATGCATGTACCAAGAATGAAGACTGTACAGTATAGAGATTCAAGATATCAAGATTGAAGACCCATGAGTATCAAAATTATCAAGAGTTCAAGACTTCAAGAATAATTATTTTAATTAGGAATTTTGTTAAAACTCCTAGAAAAACACCGGCATCTTAAAATCCAATTTATTCGTGAAATGTAATCCACTTCGAGCCCGTTAAAGGATGGAACCCTAAGTAGGATGGAACCTACGAAAAATCTAGTGGAACATTGTTTTGTATCCACTAATTTTTATTCAAATGATTTTACAAAAATTATCTTGTTTTCAAAATGATTTCAAAACTTTCCTTTTAAAAGATTCAAAAAGCTTTATCCTGATTTTAAATAATTTTAGCCTCAAAATCATCTTTAATTTCAAAGACAAATTACTCCTGATTTTAAACTATCTTTTAATATAATATATTTAACTTTTAAATATTTTTACTTAAGATTTAAATATAAAATTATAGTTAAATTCTATATATATTATTCTCTATATTTACTTATGAATTTTAACTATAGTCAAGTATATTTATAAAGTTTAAAATAGTTTTAATATAAGATAAATATTATTTTCAAAGAAAATCAAATCATCAAAAATTGCCTTGGGATGTCGACATACTCATGGTGACCATGTCGATATGGTGTCAGTTAAGTTCAAAATTTAAATTTCAAAAGACGTGTCTATTCGCCATAACTCTTCACGAATGAAAATGATTGTTGTTCTTCTATAAATAGGGGTTAGTTTCAATGAATTTTATATCAGTTTTTCTGGTTTTTCACTCCTCTTCTTCTTCTTCCACTTTTCTTAATAAAATTTCTTATCATTACTCTGTCGAAATCTACATTGAATTGAACTCGATCATTCGTAGTTTGATTCTCTATCACTATCTCAACAAGATCCTCAGTGCTATTCAGAGTTATAGGGCTTTTGTAATCAACTTAGCGAGAAAAGGTGTGACTGTAGCCTTGAAAATCAATTGGGTGAACTTGTTGCCCGTAAAATCAAGTGGGTAAACTTGTAGCCCGAAAAATCAAGTATCTCTACCCAGAGGATCGTGATTCTGAAGGATGTACCTCGTAGCCTTGAAATCGAGGGTGTAATTGTAAAGATTGCTTTTGAAAGGAAATCCGTACTTGTGTTGCGGGACTGGATGTAGGGTAACTCCGAACCTGTATAAAATCTGGTGTGTTCTTTCCTTTGCTGCTTTTTATTTTATTTCTGCATCTGTGTTTGTTTCTGTGATAATATCTGTGTCTGTATAATGCACACATCTGTGTTTAAATTAACTCAAAAAGATTTAGTAATTCTTTATAAACACTATTCACCCCCCTTCTAGTGTTAATTCTAGCCTTAACATCCGTAATCCGCTTTTCTCACAAAGTTGTCATTATTGCAATTAATTTGAAGGTTCTAAAGTTTAATTTACGTAGATTACTAAATTTAATTATGGTCGGTTTATGTGATTTCATTATATCATTTAAAGGTTCTAAAGTTGAATTTATGTAGATTACTATATTTAATTATGGTCGGTTTATGTTATTTCATTGCAGGAAATTTTCTTCAACACATTTTGGGGCTTTTTTTTATGAAGGACGGCCCATAAATATTTTTCTTTAAAGGACAAATTATCGTTTTTAGTTTTTCAGCCCAATTCTTGCGCGCTTATTCTTCTTCTTCATTCGATCAAAATTTTGAGTCGCGATCAAATATCTTTCTTCTAATTGTAATATCAATCAACGTTATTCGTTTATTTCAATTTCGTCCACTTCAACGATTTTTTTCTTCTTCCGTGCTTTTGTTGATCTCGTTCTTTTCATATTTGTACGGTGATCTCGTTTTTCTCAGGTATGCTTATATCATTCTGTTTTTCTGATGTTTTTCTATTCGAGTTAAGTAAAATTGTTCGTGATTTATAATTGTGTTTATTATTATGAATGATATGCAGTCTTGTTCTTCTCCTTGTTTTTTCATTCGTCGATGGATGATTGTAGAAGTACCAGCAGGTTTTTTATTGTTATACTCGTTTCTTTATGCAGTGTTGTTTTGTAGTTACTTTTCATTTGATTTATTTTGCATTTTCTTGCATTAATGTTGGGATGATTGGAGAAGTATCGTTGGTTGGGTTGTATATAAATTTGTGATTGAGTGGAAAACTACTATATTTTAGGTTCAGCTTCTGGGTATCATTTTTATATTTTCTTAGTATCATTTTTTTAATCAGTATCTAGGTATCAGTTTTATCTACGGTAGATATCAGTTTTGTAAAATTGAATAATTACTGTTCTAAATCGTACATATTTTTACTAATGTTTATTTTTTATTTTTTTTGGCAGTGGGGATAACAGCCTTCTTTGTTTGTTTGTGTTGAATAATAATACTTTAGCACTCGATTGTTTATCGATTTCTCTTTGTATGATTTGAAGAATGAGATATGTCAATATTGGTCTCAATTAACTCCTTCTATTCAGATTTCTTACGTACTTGAGGACAAAGTTATTATGGTTGACACTGATTCTGATATTCAGAGCATAATTTGTTTTCAGTTACACAAGAAAAGTTCTTTCTTTGGTTTTACTCTTAAGGTTAAGGGTTGTGAATTGGAAGTTGTTGATGGTGCTTCTATTTCAAGTTCATCCTATGTTCCTGCTTCTTCATCTTCTATTGTATCTGTCTGTTCAAATGTTGTTGTTAATGGTAAAAGTTATTTAAAAGATATGTTGAGGAGAGGGTCGACATTAAGCATTTCCAATTTTGTTGGTTTTTGTTTTGGAGGCGGTGAACATTTTAGAGAGTTTTTGATGGCATATCAAATTCAAAAGAGGTATGAATTAGTACTTTTAAAGAATTGTACTATAAGAGTTACTGTGATTTGCTCTTCATATAAGGATGGTTGTCTTTTCAAAGTCCGTGCTTCCTGTGATTCTGGAGAATTGAAAAGGTTCTTTATGAGAAATTTGGTTCCTGATCATTCTTGTGGGGCTGGTCTTAGACATGTGAATAATCCACATATATCTAGTTCTTTTGTTAAATCGATGATTATTGATGAGATCCGCGATTGTCCAAGTAAAAAGCCTAAGGATATTATACTTGATTTTAAAAGAGAATACAATTTTCAGTTGTCTTATGGTTATGCTTATCATGGGAAACAACTTGCATTGATGGAGTTGCACGGTAATGATGCTTTGTCTTATAATGATTTGAGTTGGTATTTGGAAGCAGTGAAGAAATCTAATCCAGATAGTTATGTTGATATGGATGTTGATCCTTGTAGTAATGAATTTCAAAGAGTGGTTATTGCTTTTGGCGCTTGTTTACTTAGTTTCAAGTCTTGTCGTCCTATGATATTCTTAGATGCTACTCACTTGAAGGGACGTCCTGGTGTATTGATGGGTGCTACTGCAAAAAATGGTGATCGAGGTATGTGTTTGTTTTCAAACTTGATTTGTTTGTATTTTAGATTATAATACTTGGCATAATTATTAAGGTATATTTTTTATCATAATTTGTATTCTGTTGGTATCAGTTTTAAGAAATGTAGTTTATAAGTAGCAAGTTTCTAGTATCAGAATTTTCATTGTATTAAATTGTAAGTTTGTATTTCGTATAATATGTTCATACTGCTAAATAGAAGATTAGTATCAGTTTTTGTATATTATTAGTATCAGTTTCAATTAGTTCATATATGGTATCATTTATAGTTATGTAGTATTGGAATTTGCTTTGTATCGAAATATATGTCATGTTTTGTTTCTTTGTTGTTTTAGAATGAAGATTAATGTGCATACTGCTGTGCTTATCAATATTTTATAATGGTCATACCAGGTTTTAGGTATCAGTTTTGTTACTGTTAGTATCAGTTTTATGAATTTTTTTATATTTATGGTTGTAGTTACTTTTATTTTATTTTTTACTAATTATTTTTGCATTTGCAGGTTTCTTCCCTTTAGCTATGAGTGTAGTTTCTGTTGAAAATGTGGATAACTGGACATGGTTTTTGAACCATTTAAAACAAATGCTTCAAGAAGAGCGTACTTTAGTTTTTATGTCCGAAGGCCACCAAGGTATGCTTTCAGGTGTTCGTGATGTTTTTCCTTCAGATTATCACAGTTATTGCTACTTGCATATGGAACAAAATCTTCTTTCTGCAGTGAAAGCCAAAAATGCAAATGTGTCTATTGTTGATTTATTCAAAATGTGTTCTAGAGCTTCAAATCTATATGAATTTGAAGGAGCATATTCTAAGTTTTGTCAAATTGGTGGTGTTGCTGGTGTTAATTTTTTAAAGGATAAGCCATTTGATAAGTGGGTGGATTTATTTTTTCCAAGGAAACGTTATGGTGAATATAGTTCCAATGTTGCAGAAAGTTTTAACAGTTGGATTTTAAATGAACGAGCATTGCCTATTACTTTGTGTTTAGATGGTATTCATATTAAGATTATGGAACAGATGGCTAGAGAAGAGAAGAATGTCGTTTGTGGAGAACAAGTCTATGTCCTTCTATGGAGTTACGTTTAGATGAATTGATTGAAGAAGGGTTTGGATGGGATGTATATAAATCTTCTGATTTTGCTTTTGAAGTGAAATCTCCAAACTCTCATTGTGTTGATTTGAAGGAGCGCATTTGTAGTTGCAACAAGTGGAAAATTACAGGATTTCCTTGTGCTCATGCTATAAAGTGTATGAACAAGTCTAAGTTGTCTGTATATGATTTTGTCGAGAATTATTTCACTGTTGATGCTTATCGATGTTCTTATGCCAATGCTATAAATCCTATTCCAAATTATGATAGGCCTATTGTTGATGGTAGCATACAAGATGTTATCAAGCCACCAAAGGAGAAACGTGGCGCTGACAGACCATCAGTGAAGCGCAAAGGAGGATTTTCATATTTTCATAACAAGCAAAACAGATGTGGCAAGTGCAAGCAATTTGGTCATAATAAACGGAATTGTCAAGCTTTAAAGAGGATATGATTTGATTTTATATTTTTAATTTGTTTAGAGTAATAAGTGTATGTGAGACTTGTTTCAGTGGTCTATAGTAATTGAACCTTTTGTTATTAATTTGTATTTAGTATAGCATATTATGGAATTGATTATAATTTCAGCTATTTTAGTATAGATGGTAGTATCAGTTTTTTGTTTTTGCAGTATGATTTCTGTTGTTTGTTTGTGGAAGTTTTGGTACCAGTATCATTTTTACAGTATCATTTTTTACAGTACCAAATATTATCAGTTTATAGCTGTATCAGTTTTTTAAGTTTTGGTATCATTTTTTAAGTTTTGGTATCACTTTTACAGTTCTGGTATCAGTTAATTTGGTTGGAGATAATGTTTCATTGATTGGATATAAACGGTTTTATTATCAGTTTCTGTTTGTTTTTAGAATCAGTTTTGTGTATTATAATATGTGCTATAATTTACAGCAGTAGTCCTTAATAATTATAATAATATATGGTGTTTGCAAAACCTGATACCTGAACTAATTGTTGTTTCATACAGTATGTTGAGTTTAAGTTCTAACAAAACCGATACTATCAGTCATAAGAAGTGATTCCCAGTTACTGTTTTGTATTGTAATATTACATGAAATTTGATAATATCATTTTTACAACTGATAGTTGTATCATAAAACTGATAATATTATGTTGGATCCATAGTTGGATGATAGAACATACATTATTTAATCTTGTTATAATCTAAACAACAGAAAAAGAAAAGAACATCACCACAACATATCATTCCAGGAGACCAGTATTGTTTTTAGAAGTAAAAGCAGCAGTGTTTTGCTTACAGATCAACATTTCTTCATAAGTATGAAATTACAACAAAACATCATTAATTCGCAGCTATACATTTCAACATAACAACATTACGTCACATGTATCAAATTTAATTGTGAAATAATGCAATGTGAACTCATTTCCTTTCTTTTCTTTGTTCTTCTAGGCTTGACATGTATTTTGACAGACTCCAGCAGTGTTCATCGTCTGTTAATATTGCATGTGCAATTCTTCCTCTTGTTGATAATACATCTTTCTTTTCAATTTTCATTGGTATCCTGCTTCTGTTCAGCGAAATGATGAATATCATTACAAAAATCCCACAGTCAAGCCTGTTGAAACCAAGATGTAATATTAGTATAAATTTTCATCTGCTTTATTAATAGGTTTATAATTAGTACAAAAATTTGAATTTTATAAATAATGGTACAAGCATACAGTATGGTTTGAATTAAAATATTTAGCAGTTATACTAGTACACTATGTATTTATTTCTGTAGGTATCAGTTTATTTTTTGTAGGTGTCAGTTTTGTTTCTGTAGGTATCAGTTTCTTGTTATGTAGGTATCAGTTTTCTTCCTGTAGTAAATGTTTATTTGTATTTAAAGTTTATTGAATTGAGAGATAATAATTCTCAATATTTTTATTATGAATCAAATTCAATTAAATATAAACGGTATACAATGATGTCTAGAAGTATGTATGGAAAATTATAATGCAAAAACATTTATTATAATGGAAAAAACCTTACGTGTCTGCTCCCTGTTGTGCACATATTCACGGTGATAAGTATTTTTTTAAAAGAAAGATAAATCTCATACCGATTTTATAGCCTCCTTTAAACTTGAATTGTTTCTTTCGTTTGATCTTCTAGGGCGGTTAGAATCAATGTGGCACCATTGCATTGTTGGGTATGTTAAAGTTACTAATGTCCAGTGATTCTCACAATGGAAAGGAAAATATATACTTTCAGTAAATTTGTCGTGTACAGTAGATTCTAGCATAGGGAGAATGAGACTTTTCTTCACACTCTTCATATCACACACAATTGCTTTCTGTTTAATATGAAAATAAGTTATGATATAATAAATGAAACAATTATTATGTACTTGAATATTAAAGTTTTATTTACCGTCATTGTAGTTGTGAAAGCATAGTTGTGGTCTTCTATTCCACATTTTGAAATGTACCAATCTATGATCTGTATTAAAATCAGAATAGTATACGTTTTTTTATTGGTGGAGCAATATTAAATTGTTAATAGTTTCAATACTCTTAGTAGTTGCTGTGTGTGTTGATAAGTATAAAAATAATAAAGCATAAGGTCAATTTAAGCATGTTGTGGATTTTGGTATCAGTGTTGATGTAAAGAAAAAAATTATTATGTACCTGCCCGTCTGTTTCGCCTCCTTCTAGTAGAAGTTTTAGTGCATTCTTTGTTATGACACAACCTCCTCTGATTGTGTCATTGTCTTCCCATGCCACTACACTATTTTGATAAAAACAATTTGTATATGTTAGATAAACTTAATTTCATATTTAAAATTAATATACATATTTGTACACTTACTTTTGTGATGATATTGTTAATGGAAAGAAACTTTTGATCACATTTTGTTGCTCAACGTTGGGGTAGATCAAACATTTGCAATGACCAAGCCCTATCTCGTAAAGTGTTGGCTCTATTACTGCAAGTGGCTTTGGATTATTGTCTTGTTCACTTTGGTTTTCAACATTTTCTTTTTTTTTCAGGTTCCTGTTTTTGCTTATTTGCAACTTTCTTTTGTTTCATCCCATATTCAAAGCTATCACGTTGTTTTTTCACTTTTGTTCTTGTCTTTAATCTTTGAATATAGGAAGCTGTCCCTTTTTGTGTTGCTTTGATTTTTTTTGTCAGTTGATTTTATGACTTTTTGTTTCCCTTTTCTAACAGCTGTTTGCCCATGTTCTTCTGCATCTTTTTTTTTCTTCAGTTTTTTCGCTTGCAAAGTCTTGTGTGTCGTAAATTTTGAAAGATGGAGGGGTAAAGTCAAGCACTGAAGCGACATACGGTATACTTTTGTTTTTTACATCTATATCCTATTGAAGAGTTTGAGTATCTTCTGAGTTGTCTCCCTGCACTTCACTTCACTTTATTTTTCCAACTCTTCTTTTTGGCGTACTTTAGTTGGAGTCTGTTTTTTTTCTTCATGGTCACATTGTCTTTCTTCACTGCTTGTTTTTTTACCCAATTCACCTTCTATTTCGATTGACATTTGTTTGTTCATTTCTTCTATTTTATGTGCTGTTTTTTGTACACTCTCTTCAGATTTTTCTTCATTTTTTTCTATTTCCATTTGTACAAAAGTATCTGCATCTAGTTCAGTTGGTAAAATATTGCTTTGTAGGTTGAAACTTTCCTTTTTATTTTCACCATTTTCTTCACTATCATTCAAAACATCTTCAAATTTATTGGTGTTGTCTTCAGCCTGTGATGTTTTCTCTGTTAGGAACTGAGTTGATGATGTTTTGATGACAACAACCTTATATAGTTATTATACTTTACTTTATAAAATATATACTAACATTTCCATATATATATATATATATATGTATATAGGAAGTATATGCAGGTATCATCGAAGACTGATCAGTATAAAGACTCAAGCATCAAGATGAAGATTAGAGATTCAAGATTCAAGACTCTAGAGAATCAAGATTTCAAGATCTCAAGATAAGTGTCTAGTATTTTGTTAGAACTTCATAATAGCACTCTCATCTTTCTTCCAATTTTCTTTTGGGATGGAACCCAATTTCTATCGAAACCAGTGGCTTACAAACCCACGACAAGTAGCTTACAAACCTACGACAAGTGGCTTACAAACCCACGAAAATCAAAATCATTTAAACTACTTTGTACAAGTTCTCGAGTCCTATGGAGGAGCTCTGTAGGAAGGTTCTTGCAATTTCAGTTTGAATAGATTTTTCAAAATGTTTTTAAATCTGTTTTCAAAATGTTTTAGCTTTCAAAATCATGTTTTCAAAAATATTTTCAAACTTTGTTTTAGCCTTGAAATATTCCTCTATTCTGATTTTAAAAACTTCTATTTTTAAAACATCAAAACTTATTCTGATTTTAAACATTACTTATATAATTGACGGTCTATATCAATTATATATATATATATATATTTAAAATAATGTTTTATATTCATTCTCTATCTCAAAATATTGTTTAAACACTTTACTTTGCTTCAGAGAAGTTTCAACTTGTTTTAAATTCAATTGTCTTTACAAAACAACATCTCTATAATTTTGAACTGAGAGATGTCGACATAAGGGGATACCCCATGTCGACATAGTGACAGTTGGATTCAAAATTCAATTTTCAAAAGAAGTGTCCATTCGTTCGAAAACCTTTCGCCAATGGTTATGACTGTTGTGTATCTATATAAAAGCTTCCAAAACGATTTTTTTTAACAACTACTTTCTTATTTTCTTCACTCTTTCTTCTCCACCATTCCATATCCATAAAACTTCATATTTTCAAGATCGTGCCATAATTCTGCCAAATTCTCAATAGGAAATCATTTAGATACTCTCTCTATTTGATTCTCCATCATTCTACTAAAGATCAAAGTGCTATTCAGAGTTATAGGATTAATTTGTATTCAAAAAGTCCATAGAGTCTATCCATTCAAAAGGATTGTTATTAAGAAGTATTAGGGTGATCTTGTGTCCCGTAAATCAAGAGAGTTTACCCCAGACTCGGAGATAGGAGGTTCCTCAAGGCCTTAGAAATTGAGGGTTGCAATTTGGATATTGGCTTATAAAAATATGTACAAGGATATTGCCTTGGTGCAGGACTGGATGTAGGAGGATTCCGAACCAGTATAAAATCCGGTGTGTTCTTTCCTTTTACTTGCTTTACTTTACTATTTGTATTTGTTATATGTTCTGTGATCATTCTGTGTTAGAATTCTGTTTAGATTTGTGTTGAAAGTTTTAATTTAGTCATATAGTTCATATATTCTTTAAAACACTATTCACACTCCCTCTAGTGTTATTTCTGCCTTAAGATCTTTGATCCGCATCCCTAACAATTGGTATCAGAGCATTGGTTTTCATTATTTTCATAATCTGAAATTTTGAAAAGTTTTAATGGCAAAACACACTAATAATGTCACTACTGTCACAACTACTTCTGTCAACACAAGCACTAACACTAGTTCATTTGTAGAAGGACCGTCAGACCACCACTTTTTAATGGCAGTAATTATGCATATTGGGCATGTAGGATGAAAATTTATTTACAATCCATAAGTTTAGATACTTGGAATATGACACAAATTGAATATGTTGAACCAACTACTAATTTTGCCCAGTGGACTACTGAGCAAAAGACGGTTGCACAAAACAATTCTAAGGCTATGAAT
Organism: Allium cepa; assembly: GCA_030765085.1. Taxonomy (NCBI): domain Eukaryota; kingdom Viridiplantae; phylum Streptophyta; class Magnoliopsida; order Asparagales; family Amaryllidaceae; genus Allium; species Allium cepa. The sequence continues at coordinate 380,079,419 of CM060929.1, read as the reverse complement.
ATACTATTTTGTTCACTAGATAGGAATGAGTTTAATAGAGTCTCTGTTTGTAAGTCTGCATTTGAAATCTGGAAAACTTTGCGAGTAACTCATGAAGGAACAAGCAAAGTTAAACAGACTAAAATTTCCATATTAACTAACCAGTTTCAATTGTTTAAAATGCATGAAAATGAGTCCATTTCCGACATGTATTGTCGATTTCAAGATATTGTACATTCATTGATTGCTTTCGGAAAGGGTTTCTCAGAAGAAGATCAAGTCAGAAAGATACTCAATTCACTCACTCCAGAATGGGATCAAAAGACACTTACTATTGAAGAGGCAAATGATGTTAGTCAAATTAAGATCGAAGAGTTAATCGGTAATCTAATGTCTTATGAAGTTCAACTACAAGGGAGAAAAGAATCTAAGGCAACGGAAAAGAAATCGATCGCATTCAAAGCAACAACTGGAGATTCAGAACAAGATAGTGATGAAGAAATTGCTTTCATGACCAGAAATTTCAGAAAGTTTCTGAAGTATAGAAAGATGAATAACTTTAAAAGAAATGATCAAAGGAATTCCAGAAATACTTCGGAGAACAACAACAACAACAATGGTGATAGATGCTACAACTGCAACAAAACAGGGCACTACAAGATAGATTCTCCATATCCAGACAAACAGACATTTCAACCAAATAACGAGCAACTAAGGAAAAGAAAGAAGGCATATGCAGCAACTCTTGACGATTCAGATTCATCCAGTGATGACGAGAAGAAAACTGATAATTCAAATCTGTGCTTCACTGTTATTCTCGAATCGGAAGACGATCGGAGTTTGGATCTAAAAATAGGTACACATTTATTTTGATTTTATTGGATACTTGCTTGTTTTGATTTTGTTTGCAATTTCTTGAATTTTTAAATTCAAAATCACCCTTTGAAATTTGAATTTTTAAATTCAAAATAATATTATTTTAATAATATTTTAAATATTAAAATATTATTATATTATTATATTTAATATTATTACTGGAATTATATATAGATTAGTTTTTTTAAGATTTTAGGAATTTCTTAGATTTTAGAAAAAGATGCCTCTTTTCAAATTCAACAGTCACATGTCGACATGCCAGGATACCCCATGTCGACATGTCTCTCAGAAATTTGATTTTAAAATTTGAATTCAAACTTTTGAATTTCCCTCCACCTTTTCACTTACTTCAAAATTCTGAAAAGATACCTCTTGACCAGAGAACATGACTTTAGAGAATCTATTTAATATACTTCTCTTATCATCTCTTTTCACTTTATTCTCATAATTCAAACTTTCTTCATTATCTTCTACTCCTCTCAAACACTCATCAATGGCTTCCTCAAGTACCCCATCAACTATGAGGCTGACCAAATCCATCAAAAATGATCTTTTTAATGACCCGGAGGCTATCAAAGCTTACATAAGTTATGTAAACTATGGTAAAGTCAATACGGGAAAATTTTCTATTTTTGATGATTTTCCTTCTTATGAAATCGATCAACTTTTTGAAGAAAACTCCATTCTTAGCTTGATTGATAACAAGCAAAATGATTACGTTTGTTATCCAAACCTTGCCAAAATGTTTTATGCAAACCTAAACCGCGAATTTTATAATGGAAATGAAGATCAAATTTGGAGTATTGTTAAAGGAACACTTATTGTTTTGGATTCCGATATTTTGGGTACTATTTTGGGTTGCAAATCTACCGGTATGAATCTCTCGCAATTTCAAATCAATGAAACCGATCGAGAGACTTTTCATCACATTTTGAAAGCGATGACCACATGGATTTTAAGAATCGTTTTTTCCGCCCAAAAGCAAGAATTGTCAACCTTCTTATTCAACACACCGTTATTCCTAGGTCGGGAAACTACAATAATCCCACCTCAAAAGTGTGTAAAGCTCGTTTTGCTATATTTGGAAAATATGATATTAATTGGGCACAAACTATTTTGGATGAGTTAAGACCCAAAAATTTTACTATGGGAGAAAACACTCTTTATCATGGAATTTATCTTACTCGGATTTTCAATTATTTTGGTGTGGATGTTAAAAAGGAAGAGTTTGTAAGTAGGAAAGTGTTCAATCATGGGAACATTTCCCTTATGAAAATCTCACTTATGTTTTAACCATATAAAACACTTGAGAGACTTGCTCATGAAGAGATGGAAGAAGAGGGAGAAGAAGAGGAAGAAGAAGGGGAAGGAATGGAAATTGAAGAAGAAGAGGAAGATGAAGAAACCTCTTTGGAAAGTATAGAGTATCCACATACACCCGCCAATCCGTCCAACAAAACCATACTCAAGAACCAAAAGATACTTGCTCAAAACCAAAAGGTTCTTAAGAGATCTATTAGCAAGAAAACGGATAAAATCTCTACCAAGATCGACAAGTTCTTTGGAAGATAGGCAGGAAACTTGGCTTGTCCTCATCATCATCTTCATCAAACTAATCCTAGCCATTATCTCTCTAGCTATCGTTTATCTATCTTTGTATTTTCTATTTTTTTGGTTAATATTATGTAATGTTAACTAATATAAGTAATGCTATCCTATTCTCTGTTTTCCAGCTTTATATATCTCTGATAGTTATTTATTTTAAGTTTATATAGGTCCACTAGTATAAAAATAGACTTAGAAATCAAAAATAACTCAACTTGGTCATTCTGTCTAGACCATGTCGACATGCCCCATCCCCCCCATGTCGACATATAACAGTCAGAAAGTAGTTACAATTTCTAACTTCAAATTCTTGTAACTACCAAGTGACAATTCATTTTGAACGGCCATTAACTCCTATAAATACCTATTTCTTCCAGAAAAACTTCTCTACCTCTATTTCTATTCATCTCCTCTCATACTTCAACTTATTTCTTAAATTATGGCTTCTCCAATTAAGAATTTAAGTGAAAATCTTGAAGAAACTCTTACTTCTTTCAAGAATATTCTCTCTTTTATACTTAGAAATCAAAGGCACTTAGAATTAAGCCAAATGCAGATGATCAAAGAGCAAGAGAGACACTTCGACGCCCTTCGTTTGATGATCTCAAGCCTTAGCAAAGACGAACCAGAACCAAATCCACCGGTCACTCTCGACAAAGATAATTGGGATGTTATCAAAATTGATCCTATCTTTGAGAAGATGGATGGGTGGAAGTCCCAAGGAACGTCTGATCATTATGTATGTATGTTTGTTGGTTTGTTTGATTTAATTTGATTTAGATTTGATTAGGATTTGATTGAATTGTTTACTTAAGTTTGATTTGGATTTGGTTTGTATATAACTTCATATACTATACATGATTGGTTTGCTATGTATGATATTGATTTGATTGTCAAGTTACACTTATATATATGCTCACACACTTGATCACTTACACGTTCACTTTACACTTTTATTCTATATATACTTGATTATCTTAGAACAGGTAAATCTTTTATTCGTTTTTGTTGATGTCAAAGGGGGAGAAAGTTATAAAAATATATATGCTTGGTGTGAGGGGGAGTCATGGAATAAAGGGGAGTTATAGTTTTAAGAAGAAGTCACGGAGTAAGGGAGAGTTACGGTGAGTTATGGTATGGTAAAAATATTTTATAAATAAAGGTTGTCATCATCAAAAGGGGGAGATTGTTAGGAACTGAGTTGATGATGTTTTGATGACAACAACCTTATATAGTTATTATACTTTACTTTATAAAATATACACTAACATTTCCATATATATATATATATAGGAAGTATATGCAGGTGTCATCGAAGACTGATCAGTATAAAGACTCAAGCATCAAGATGAAGATTAGAGATTCAAGATTCAAGACTCTAGAGAATCAAGATTTCAAGATCTCAAGATAAGTGTCTAGTATTTTGTTAAAACTTCGTAATAGCACTCTCATCTTTCTTCCAATTTTCTTTTGGGTGGAACCCAATTTCTCGAGTCCTATGGAGGAGCTCTGTAGGAAGGTTCTTGCAATTTCAATTTGAATAGATTTTTCAAAATGTTTTCAAATCTGTTTTCAAAATGTTTTAGCTTTCAAAATCATGTTTTCAAAAATATTTTCAAACTTTGTTTTAGCCTTGAAATATTCCTCTATTCTGATTTTAAAAACTTCTATTTTTAAAACATCAAAACTTATTCTGATTTTAAATATTACTTATATAATTGACGGTCTATATCAATTATATATATATATTTAAAATAGTGTTTTATATTCATTCTCTATCTCAAAATATTGTTTAAACACTTTACTTTGCTTCAGAGAAGTTTCAACTTGTTTTAAATTCAATTGTCTTTACAAAACATCTCTATAATTTTGAACTAAGGGATGTCGACATAAGGGGATACCCCATGTCGACATGGTGACAGTTGGATTCAAAATTCAATTTTCAAAAGAAGTGTCCATTCGTTCGAAAATCTTTCGCCAATGGTTATGACTGTTGTGCATCTATATAAAGGCTTCCAAAACGATTTTTTTTAACAACTACTTTCTTATTTTCTTCACTCTTTCTTCTCCACCATTCCATATCCATAAAACTTCATATTTTCAAGATCGTGCCATCATTCTGCCAAATTCTCAATAGGAAATCATTTAGATACTCTCTCTATTTGATTCTCCATCGTTCTACTAAAGATTAAAGTGCTATTCAGAGTTATAGGATTAATTTGTATTCAAAAAGTCCATAGAGTCTATCCGTTCAAAAGGATTGTTATTAAGAAGTATTAGGGTGATCTTGTGTCCCGTAAATCAAGAGAGTTTACCCCAGACTCAGAGATAGGAGGGTTCCTCAAGGCCTTAGTAATTGAGGTTTGTAATTTGGATATTGGCTTATAAAAATCTTTACAAGGATATTGCCTTGGTGCATGACTGGATGTAGGAGGATTCCGAACCAGTATAAAATCTGGTGTGCTCTTTCCTTTTACTTGCTTTACTTTACTATTTGCATTTGTTATATGTTCTGTGATCATTCTGTGTTAGAATTCTGTTTAGATTTGTGTTGAAAGTTTTAATTTAGTCATATAGTTCATATATTCTTTAAAACACTATTTACCCTCCCTCTAGTGTTATTTCTGCCTTAAGATCCTTAATCCGCATCCCTAACATTCTCTTCATTAACTTTCAGTTTCAACTTTATTTCTTTCAACTCTTCTTTCAACCTGAAAACTTCTTGCTCTGCTTTAATTCTTTTCTTTTTTTCCACTTCTAATTCTTTTTTTGTTTTCTTTGTTTCTTCTTCCAAATCTTTTATATGCATTTGGAATATCCTGATGCTTACGTCTTCCTCAAATGAATGTGCAGTTTCGGTGGTTTCTTCAAACTTTCTTTTCTTTCCATGCTTTTCTTTTTGAATTTTGGGGAATTTGTGTTGAACAGTCTCTGTTTGAAGTAGACTTTCTTCATATGGGCTGAGATTTGTGATTTCTTTCACCTAGAAAATTGGTATTGGAAAATTTGTTTCAGTTTTAAGCTATGATATCAATTTGCAATGGTAATTGAATTTTTACTGTAATGAAAAAAGAAAATTGTATTCAATAAAACAAATATTTATTTATTTTTATTTTCTGATACTATTCATATCAGGTTCAATCATATTAGTATCAATTTCTTATACTATAAGTATCAGTTTCTAATCATATTAGTATCAGTTTCTTATACTATAAGTATCAGTTTCTAATATGTACAACTATGGTATCAGTTATTGGATTGTAGCATCAGTGTAAATTGTGAAATTTTAAGGTATCAGTTTTTGCATTCTAGTATCAGTTTTGAATACATCCACATTTAGTTTCAAGCATGTAATCATTTGTTATCAGTTTTTGCATTTTTGTCTCAATTTATGATACTATTAGTATTTGTTTCAAGCAAGTAAACATATGGTATCAGTTTTTTGCATTGTATTTTCTGTTATTGATACTATTTACTATGTTTTGATATGGTATCAATTTTTGATCACTGTAGTATCAGTTTTATGCTATAGGATAAATGATCGACAGTAAAACTTTATTCTGCATAATAGTTAAAGCATATTGATTAACAAAAAATGAAATGGAATTTTTACATACATCACCCTCTTTCACGTTATCAAAAACTTCTTTGATTGCTTTGTCTTTGAGTTTCCTTAAATCCCATTTTGCAAATCTTGGTAAGGCTAGAGTATAATATTGTCTTTGTTGAATGAGATCCAGTTTCTCACAAATGAAATACTATTAATATTAAAAGAATTGATTAGATATGTTTGTTAAAAAAAATAACTAATAAATTTTTGAATTAAGTAATCTTACCAGTGGAAGCATGGAGCATCCCGACATATTTCTTGGATTATGAATGAACTTCTTAACAAATTTATTGAAATTCTTTTCTATCGTCAGTGGCCAAGAAACTAATTGCATTGTCTCTACATTAATTAAGTATGGCAGAAGTCCCCATCTTAATTTTTGCTGGTTGTTTGGAAAGAAAAATGTTAATAGTATTTCAATTACTATTAACATTGGCAAGTCTTCTTCATACTCTTTTTCTTATTTGCAACTTCTTGCTTTATTCTTTTTTCTACAACATTTCTTGTTATATAAGTGTTGTTGCCAAAGTTTCTGTTTGCAAATTCCCTACACTGCATTGGAATTGTTTTGTTTGTCATTTTTTGAGTCGGCTTAATGTTAATTCCTTTTAGTGGTAGGCCAAAAATCAAACTTATATCCGTTGCTGTAACTTTCATCCTTTCTGTGGAAAATAAGAAGGCATCTTCGACAACTGAGTAGCATTTGTATACAGCATCCAAATTGTGTTGATGCTTTTTGCATTCTTTCATCAAAATTTTCTCTTCATAGAAAACTCTAAAGAAGTTGTAGAAAGAAGTGCTCTTCATTATATCCATTTGCTTCTTTGATAGAGCATTTTTTTGTTTTATCAGTTTTACTGTTTTGAATATTGCCTGCAGTCCACATCTGTAAGCTGTTTCATGCTTTTTATCTTCAGATTGCTGTTTTGTTTGTGATCTTTCTTTTATGTATTTTGGATGAGCACCAACAAAATCATCATCATCCTATTAGTTCAAAATAAAGACAATAAGTCATTTGTGAAATAAATTATGTTAAAAATAACAATAGATTCGGGTATTAGTTGTAGTGAAATATCTTCTGTCAAATATATAACAATTTCAAGTTTGAAGTAATTAAGTTTCAGTTTTGCAGTACCTAAGTATCAGTTGGTACTAAGTAGGTATCAATTTTCTCTAACCAGGTGTCATTTTTTCAAGTAGGTGTCATTTTTTTATAACTAGGTATCAGTTTTTTGTAACTAGGTATCAGTTTTCTGTAAATATGTATCAGTTTTTGTAAATAGGTATCGGTTTTTTTGTCTGTTGCATATTTCAACTAAATGATACTGACTATAATTTTATCAAACAATTTACGCTTAATGATAAACACTATTATTACTTGTGACTAGGTATCAATTGGTACTAATTAGGTATCAGTTTTCAGTAATCAGGTATCAAGTAGGTATCATTTTTATATAACTATGTATTATTTTTTGGTAATTAGGTATCAGTTTTTGTTAGTAGGTATCATTTGTTTGTTTGTATCATATTTGAAATAAATGTCACTGACTATTGTTTTATCAAACAATTTATGCTTAATTATAATGACTATTATACTAGTAATTGGGTATCAGTTTTTTATACCTATTAGCCTTTTCTTTTACCAAATGATTTACAGGTAGTATTTTTGAAATATACATTATGGTATAAAGTTATGATGTTTTATATTTTACCGAATTGAGTTGTTCTTCTTCCAGTTCTTGATCTGCAGCTTCTTTATCTTCTTTTTGCTGACATTTAACAAAATGAAATTATTAGTATTTCAATGTTGCTATAACAAAACTATACTAATTTTGTTGTGTTTGATTTTATATTAACAGTTAACTTCTTTGGTATCCTTTCACTTATTTCTGGTTTGCTTGTTCTTTCTGTCATTTTTTCGTCTCTTCTCTTTGTCCTTTTTTCTCTATTTTGGTTTTGTTCTTCTGTTGCTGTAGGTTTTTTAAGCCTTAATTTGTTGCTTTTCCTCTTTAGTGCCGACGCTATCGTTTGTGCTAAATGAAGGTTTTCCTCTTCTATCTCTGCATTTTCTTTTTGAACATCTGCTTCGTCGACATTTCGATTTTGGTTTTGTTGATTCGCCGTCGACTTACTTAGGTTTTCTTCGGCTTTCGATTGTTGTGGTCGTTCTTCATCTACAGTCGATTTCTGAGGTTCTGTTGGAGATGTAGATTTATTTCTTGTTTGTGTTGCCATTTTTTTATGTCGAGCAAAATTAATGTGAATCTTTTGTTTCGAGCAAAATTACCGATTGTTGGAGTGTAATGAAGGAGGAGGAAGATGGGCAGACTGCTTCGTTTTGTTTGAAATTCTTTCTAGGCTTTGGGCTTTGTCCTTACGGTAAAAGTTAAATGCGCGTGTCCTTCTGGACAAATATTTATTATAATTTGTCCCTAAAAAAATTTCCCCATTTCATTGTATCATTTGAAGGTTCTAAAGTTGAATTTATGCAGATTACTAAATTTAATCCGTCATGATAAACAATAAAGGTGTTTTTCAAAAAACAAGTGTAAATTATGTTTATGCCCTTATTTTGTAAAAGGCATCCACTGAATTTTTTAAAAGGGATCAAGGACTAAAATTCAAGTACGTTTATTCACATGAACCAAAAAAAAAAAAAAATTGAGATCCAAATGCAAATAATTTTGTTACAGGGGTTTAAGAGCAGCGCAATATTTTAATCTAATATGTCGTTCATTGCACCTCAAAACGCCCACAATTGATGTCTTCTTCGGTTCTTGCTCAAACATTCCAGTAACCTCCCAACTACTCGTTACAAACTACAAACCCCTACACATTTACTCTGTTGCAGCAATCCATTCAAACCCAATTACCATGATTTATAATTCACATATGTAAAAATATAGAAACGATTGCATTACACAAATTTCACAGCAAAAGTAAATTCAAAAGCCAGAATATGGTATTCATCTTTCAATCCAGAACCAAAAGGGCAGCCTTTGAATATTTTTTGACTATGATAAAATAAGCGTGGCTAGATTATTTGACAGCGATGACATATTAGGAATCATGGACTACTGGCGTAATGGTTTAGTCCATAGCTCTAGTGGAGTTGGCAGTGATACCCAGCTCCCCAGCAGAGGAAGATGGTTCGAGCTCTGACAGCTGCACTTTAACGGCTTGTAATTTGCGGAGGCATGTAACAATCTCTTAAAATGAGTTAAACATCTCGAGACCGAAAAATGTCTCAGCGAGAGACCGACTAAAAAAGAGTCAGTTGGAGGCATGCCTACCGAATTCCCCTGCTCTACTATCTGGAGTAGTTTTTTTTCTTTAGAAAAGAATGGCATAATGGTTTACAGTGTAGATTGTATTTTTTTTAAGACTAAACTTGATGTTACCACTTCCATTTTTAAGATTAAATGTTAAATATTTTTAACCTCGCGGAGTTAGTCACAGATGGCTCACTAATGAGTCTACAAAAGAATGTTATATAGTTTATGTATGCATTATTATATATATGTGTGTGTGTTTCGCACTGCATAACTAACTAAAACAAATACACATTATCTGGTTCACTCCTTTATTAATACACTACGTAAATTTTATCATATTTCTACTATGGAAGTACAACTCAAGTAAATAAATCCAATCCTTGCAAGTGCTGACTGTCTAAAGCATAAACTCCAAAATATCAAATAGCATAAGAGCTTGAAAAACGATACTTTACAGTACATTAACTGATTTTTCTTATCGGTGTTCATAAAACAATATAATTGAACAACCGTATCAGTAAACATGATTAACATGAAATAAGAAACATAATCAGCAAACTTGAACTTGAAAAATAAAATAAAATCTATGCCATGATAACCATCAAATGATCATACATATTTGCCAATTTGAATATTTGTAAGAGCTTTAATACAATATAAATATCAATATGAACTTAAGACTAATGCAAATAATTCAAAAAATTTGACAATAAAACTTGAACTATTAGAGCAGTTGAGTTTGAAAAGTTCATATTAGAAAACCAATAGATTTGGAACATTAGAGAAGCCTTTGAGTTACCAATCAACTTTGAAAACTTAGCATATTAATTGAGCGATCACCTCTTTAAGTCCTCCACTTCTTTCATCACGTTGATGGCACAACACCATTTTTTATTATTTAGTAATTTGAAACCAGTAGGACCACCGTCACCATTTTGTTTCTTTAGATTCCATTGGAAGATTAACCATCATTATCCACAGGATGAGAGAACCATTTATTCATTCCAAGCTTGAATAGAATAAAAGCACTAGCCATAGACTGTGGTTAGAATTCAGAAAAGCAAAAGAAAAAGGAAAAAAAAGAAAAAGAAAAAGAAAAAGAAAGACAATATAGAAAGAAAATTGAATATAAACCAAATATAATGAAACCCACTAAGATTTCGCTCCATTATTGAAATGAAATTTATTATGTGAGGTGTATGCTCCAGAATAGAAAATCATAAATTTTGAATTAATATAGGTACCAAATTTGAATGGAGAGTTCTCATTATTGATAGTGAGGATTATAGTAGAAATGGAAGGCCTAAATATGTATGAAAAATTAGAAGAAAATTCATTAATGAATGTTATAAATTGCGATGAATTTTCAATATCCACACTTACGTACTTAAACTTGAGCCACCTAAAGTCATTTGTAAATGAAATTAATATATCGGGTCTTGTCAGCTACTGAATTGGGCCTCTCAATCCCCTCTCTTTTGTACCAACATCCTTATTAAATCAAAATAGCCCACGCTATGGACAATCATTTTCTTAACAAATCAATTTTGTTCACTGCTAGAAAGACTTCGTATAGCGACGGAGCCTAGCGACGGCTAAAAAAAGCGGTCGTCGCTAGCCGTCGCTATGCGCAATATACAGATCCAAGCCGAGAGCAGCAAATTCATTGTCTTCCTTTCCCAAAATCAACCTCCTTCCCCCAATCTGCCGCCCCCCCCGTCAACGCAGCCGCCGCTACACCTTTCAACGCCTCCAAATCACCCAAATTCGTGTAGGTATGCTCCTAATCTCTCGTTTGAATGTAAATTTGATGTTTTTAGGTTTAGTTTAAACCCTAATTCAATTAGGATTTGTTGTTAAATTGGGATTTGTTGTTAAATTAGGTATTAGTAGTGTTGTATGTTGATTTGGTAGATTAATTAGTTTATTATCGTAAACTGAATTAGGTATTACATTAATTAGTTTATCGTGAAGTTGAATAAATGGTTGATGTAGATAATTAGTGTTGGCGATTAACATAGTTAGTCGTGTTTGGTGAAAAAATAGTGTATATTAATGATTAACTTGGTTATTGATAAATTTACATGAAAGTATTTCATAGTTTATGAAATTGATAAATTACAAATTTAAGTTGTTAAGTGAATTTAAATTGACAAATTTTTATTTAATAATTAGATTTTTATTGTTTTCTAATTATCTATTTGATAATTAGAATTTGTTGTTTTCTAATTATATTCATTGATAATTCTTCTATTTATTCTGTTGATTGAGCGACGGCTAGCGACGGTCATTTTAATATTTTAGCGACGGCTAGCGACGACCAAAATGCAAAAGGTTGTATATATTGTAAAAAATAAAGTTTGTAAAAAAAATTTAAAAATGAATATGAGAACATTAAAAATTCTGCAAATATCTAATTTTTTTTTAAAAAAAATTAGGAAATGACTTTAAAAACAATTGATATTGTACTAAAATCGATTTTGTAAAGAAATTAAGAAATGAATATAACAACAACAAATAGTCACATTATAAAATCTATGTCGTAAAAAAATAAAGAAATGAATATTGAACTAAAATTGTTAATTGAATGTTGAACTAAAATTTAAATACACAAATTTTTGAAATAAAATATAACTAGTTGAAACATTATCAAAATTTGAAAAGAGCAACAATATTTGATAAAATTTAAAGAAATTTTTTTATCCCTTAGATTGGCTTTGGCCCCGTCTGGCAAGTGTTGTATATGATCGTTATATGGATGTTCGTTTTGTAACGGAACGAACATTTATATTCATCTGATACAATATTTGTCGGATTTGTCCCTGTATTGGACAAGTTACAAACACAATAAAGTAATTACATATTATAAATCATTTCATTTTAAACGTTTACAAAATTTCGACAGCACTTCCTTTACGTTCCCTGTGTACACGCATTTGTGTACGATACATGGAACATAAGGGAAGTGCTGCCGAAATTTTGTTGAACCGTTTAATCTGAAATGATTTATAAAATGTAATTACATTATTGTGTTTGTAATGGGAAGTAGGATGACTGACCACCGAAGTGAAAACCAAAATACCAAAAAATAAAAAAATAAAGTGAAGTTTATATTTTGAATTTTCTGCAACGATGAACTGTTTACAATGGAGAATGGTTGAAAATTAATGATTTAAATTGTCTAACATACATTTTCAAATCAGGAAAAATGTTCAGTTATTTTCTCGACCGTACTTGGATGTATGAAGTCAGAACTGGAAAGAAGGGATCAATAAAGCCACATTTCTACAACGGTGTACACGAATTTATTAGATTTGCTAAATCTAATAATCGAAACAATACAGAAATTCGTTGCCCGTGTAGTAAGTGCCAACATTTGAAGCATTGGAAACTGGATATAGTTGAAGTACATTTGTATCAATATGGTTTCATGCCTGATTATTATTTCTGGGATCGTCATGGAGAACTTGTTGAACCTACACTTAATACTGAAGTGTTAGAGGACGGTAATATGATGAAGAATCCGATAGAAAATATGGTGGATGATGCAGCACGATCAATATTTCCTACAACTGAAGCTGTCGATGAAGACGAAAATGTCGAAGAAGAACCGACTGCGGGAGCTAAAAAAATATACGATTTGTTGAATTCTGCTAAGAGGCCGTTGTGGGACTGATGTAAAAGCGGAACCGAACTTTCAGTAACCGCCGAATACATAACTATGAAATCAAAATTCAACCCTACGGAAGCTGCATTTACAGAAGTTGTACAAGCTGCAAAACGACGCATGCCACCCAATAATCTGATGTGCGATAGTTATTATAAAGTAAGAAAAATTGATGTCCGCTTTCGGTCTACCGTACGAGAAGATAGATGCATGTGTGAAATGTTGCATGTTATATTGGAAAAACGATGTTGATCTCAGAAAATGCAAAATATGTAACGAAGAAAGATACAAACCAAGAAAGAAGAAAGGGAAAGAAGTCCCGTACAAGAGAATGCATTGTTTACCCATCACTCCCAGACTTCAAAGATTATACGCATCTTCTGCTATGGCCTGTCATATGCGATGACATAGTGTGAGAACAGCGGAATAAGGAACTTTGATACATCCATCCGACAGTGAAGCATGGAAACATTTCGATAAGACTTATCCCGCATTTGCTGCGGAAAGCCGTAATGTCAGACTTGGTTTATGTACAGATGGATTTTCACCATTTTCACAGTTTGGTAGTAAATATTCATCCTGCCCAATTATCGTTACTCCATATAATTTACCTCCATGGATGTGTATGAAGACACCATATATGTTTCTCACCACTGTCGTTCCCGGTCCTCATGATCCAACCGAAGGAATTGATGTTTATTTACAACCATTGATCGAAGAGTTGAAGAAACTGTGGAATGAAGGAGTCGAAACTTACGATGTATCAACGGAAAAAAATTTCGGTTATTCGCTTCTTTGTTATGGACGATTAATGATTTTCCTGCATACGAGATGCTTTCTGGTTGGAGTACGCTCGGTCGTCTAGCATGCCCTTATTGTATGGAAGAAATACGAGAATTTTCATTACGATATGGGAAGAAAGTTTCGTGGTTTGATTGTCACCGGTGTTTTCTTCATCCCAATCATACTTTTAGAAGAGATAAGAAAATTTTCATAGCTAATAGAGAAGAGAATCTGAAACCACCCAAGGTTTGGTCAGGCGAGGAAATATACGAAATGGTAAGAGACTATCCAAAGATACATGAAACTGGAGTCCAAACTGAAATCCCAGGAAAGTTAGACATTCATAATTGGTGCAAACAAAATATATTTTGGGAGTTACCATATTGGAAAGATCTCTTACTCTGACATAATATTGACGTGATGCACAAAGAAAAGACCGTGTTTGATAATCTGTTTAATACAATTTTGAATGTAAAGGGCGAAACCAAGGACGATTTGAATTCAAGGCTTGATATAGCAAACTATTGTAAGCGCCCGGAACTTCATATGAAGCCTAATGACAATAAAAAACCGAAAGCATGCTGTGAGCTAGACAAGAAGCAAGTAAAACTCGTGCTAAAGTGGGTGGAAGAATTAAGATTTCCTGGTATGATTTCTTTCAATCTTCGTAGATGTGTTGACTTTAAAAATAGTAAACTGAGTGGGATGAAAAGTCACGATTGTCATATCATGATGAAATATTTACTACCTGTGGCTTTCAAAGAACTGTTGCCCGTAAAAGTATGGAACGTTATAACAGAGTTATGTTTGTTTTATAAACAGCTTTGTTCGACAACATTAAAGGTGGATCGTATACGTAAACTTGAAGTAGAAATACCCATATTGCTATGCAAACGGGAGAAAATACTTCCGCCTGGTTTCTTTAACGTAATGGAGCATTTACCTATTCATCTTCCATCCGAAGCACTTCTTCGAGGTCCTGTGCGATATGGATGGATGTATCCGTTTGAGAGGTAAATTAACATGTGCAATGTTCATGTCAATTTCAAATTCGAATTTGTATATCTAAATATGTAATAAATATCTTAATAGGTACTTGAATCATCTGAAGAAGAAAATTCGACAAAAAGCCCAAGTTGAGGGTTCGATATGCAAATCGTATCTTGAAGAAGAAGCCTCATTTTTTTAATCTCACTACTTTAAGGACAATCTGAACTTATCGTTTGTAATTGTTCCTCGAAATGAGGAAGTCGTTGAACAAAATTCTTCTTAAACAATGTTATCTGTTTTTAGACAACATGGTAGACCTGGTGGAAAATGTGTGGAAATATGGTTGGAAGATAGAGACCACCATGTAGCACACACGCATGTTCTTTCAAATTGTGTCGAAGTCGCACCATTTGTTAGGTAATAATTAATTCACTTGTAATTTACTTGTACGTACATAATAATTATAACACATATTACATATATGCAGTATCTACGAATCACAGTATCCATCTGGCGATCTCAGTAAAGAATTTGCCAAATGGTTTTTGAACTATGTTTATGAGCCAAGAAACTGTGTCGTTGATGAAGGCTTACGACATCCTGCGATTGGACCGAAAAGAAATGTGAAGACTTATCCAATATTCTTCGTCAATGGGTTTAAGTTCAACACGAAAGAATACGGGGCTGAAGAATTAACATATAACAGCGGGGTATTTGTCAAAGGCAGTGATGATCCAGATAAGCATTTAAAAGATTTTTACGGTGTTTTAACACAGATTCTAGAGTTGACATATTATGTTGAACTTTTAGAAAAGGTTTTTTTATTTAAGTGCAATTAGTTCAGTAACGTTCCTGGTTCCGGAATCAACGTGCATAAAGAGTATAAACTTATTGAAATAAGGCATACATCACACTACTATAAGTACGATCCTTTTGTATTAGCCAAGCAAGCGTTACAAGTTTATTTTGCTCCGTATCCATCTTTGAAAAGAGATAAAGCGGATTGGTCTGCTATTTTCAAAACGAAACCAAGGTTTACGTTTAATGGAAATAATATTCCAGATGAAGCAGCATATCAAGCCGATCTTGAACCAAATACAGAAATAATAATAACTGATGATATTGATGTAGGGCCTTTGAATGATGAATCGAACGTCTTATTTGATGCATTCGAAAGTACCGAAGAAAATGAGATAGAATACGAGACTGAGTCTGAATCAGAAAACGATGAAGAATGATCGTTATTGATATAATGTTATGTGATAGTGATTGAAACATGCGATGTAATAGTAAATTTCTGTAATTGTTCTGTGATGATCATTTAGTTAATTTTTATTCATGTTTTGTACTAGTAAATTTTTATAATTGTTCTGTGAAAGTGATTGAAACATGCTATGTAGTAGTGAATTTCTATTATGGTTCTGTGATGATTATTTATATAATTTTTATCCATGTTCTGTACTAGTAAATTTTTATAATTGTTTCTGTGAAAGTGATTGAAACATGCTATGTAGTAGTGAATTTCTATAATTGTTCTGTGATGATATTGTTTTTCTATAGTAGATATGTCTGGCAGGAGACGAAGTCTGACAGGCACGCCATCCCCATCTCCCGGTGCAGGTGGTAGTGGCAGTGCACCGGACTTACGTCCGATGGCAGAAGTTGTTCTTATTTAAAGTATAAGTTTTAAAATCCACTAAACATGTATATCATAACTTTTGCAGTGGCTTTGAGGTGGAGCCATCAGATTATATTTTACAGGTTTCAAGGAAGGTTTTTCAGAGCCGGATGGATGGTTGTTGGCCTCACTGGGACGACATCCCCCCTCATGTCAAGAATGCAATACAGGCGAATTTACTTGTAAGTAGTAGTTTGAATTTCAGTTGTAAATTAATATAATCTATATAACTTAAAATAATTTTAATTTACAGGCTGCAGTCCGCGTTGACCCTGACGACATGGACGTTTTCTTAAATCACTGGAACAAACGAAGGAGGAAAAATTATAGGGATACATTGTCCAAGGCTAAGAATTCAGGCAAAAAACCGAACTGAATGGGTGACGGTGTATGGACTGATTTTCTTCGGCTTTGGGACAGTCCGGCAGCAAAAGTAAGTAATATATGTTTGCTTTGTTATTTAAATCTAATATAAATCTCGCAAGATATATACGTGATAATTTATCTTAATTTGTAGGAGTTATCTGCGTGGAACCGGGCAAACAGGAATAAAAATCCTGCATTGCACTGTGGTGGCTCCAATCCTTTCAGGAGCATAAGAGAGAGCTGTCAATTAAATTTATAAACTGTGTTTACATTTTATTAAAATATTTTATAATCAGATTAGCAATAATATTTATATATTTTCAGGCCGCGAGATATAACTGCGAGCCTACTATGGCCGAGCCGTTCAAGGGGACGCATGCCGTGGAGAGGACTGACGAAGAGGGAAATGTTTCGTACGAATGGACGGATGACAAATCACAATCCGTAATGGTAAATTAATTTATTGTTAATAACAATATTTTGTCTTATTTTATTTTCAAAAACTTGAAATTCGGTTTTTAACGTGTAAAACAATTGTTTGTAATCGCAGGAGAGGTACGAAGCTGAGCGGGCTCGGGTAGCACAGTCCACTGGTCGGGAAGAGCTTACGGTAGAGGAGGAGAACCATATTTGGGATGCTATTATTGACCCGCCTTCTCGGACCAGTCGACGGTATAGCTATGGAAATGTGGAGGTAAATTTTGACATGTACTAATATATAAATTTACTCATGCATATGAATGGTTAAATAATTTTAATAATATTATATATATACTAATATATAAATAATTATGAACTATTTTACAGGCGATGAGAATGCAGAGTGCATACAGGAGGTCGCAGCAAGAAGCGGAGATTGCTCGGTTGAGGGCGATAGTGGATGTAATAAATGATTAGAGGAAGAGTTTCTTCGAGCAACAGCTGGATGAGCGGATTACAACTTATTTTCAACAACATGGGAAGATGCCTGGAGAGGACGGCAGCGATGGTGAGGAGTAGATATGTTTGTTTGCTCGTGTTATAGTTTGGTATATACACATTTTGGTTGGTTTGGTGTATATATATTTCAGGATATTATGTACATATTTTGATGACTTCTAGTTGATGGATTTGGTTGGATATTATGTATATATATTTCGGGATATTATGTAGATATTTCAGTTTACTATGTACATATTCTGGTTAATGGATTTGGTTGGATTTTATATTGTTTGAATGTATAGTGATGTTATATGATGGATATATGATGGTTATAGTTGATGAATATAGTGTATAGCGGTTGCGATGATGGTATTTAATAGTTATTGTTTGAAGTGTATGTGGGCTGTGCAGGTGCACATAATTTTACCCAGGTTAGCGACGGCTATTTGGTACAAATTAGCGACGGCTAGCGACGACCATTTGGTTCAGATTAGCGACGCCTAGCGACGGCTAGCGACGACATTTAGACGTTGGAAAATTTACACGTGGCAAATTTGCAGTCGCGAGTCATCGCCATTTGTGTGACGGAGCCGTCGCCAAAGCCGTCGCTATACTATTGGGCGACGGCAAATATAGCGACGGCTTTTAGCGTCGGCTAGCGACGGCCGGCGACGGCTAAAAGCCGTCGCTATCTGGTGCCGTTCTTGTAGTGGTTTTAATCAAATACAATTACTGTTAATAAATATACGATATATCTTGAGGTTGAGAACTTACCATGTTGTTAGTTCTACTACCCCACCATAGCAACATGTTTCCTTGATGTGACCATCATAAAACTCAAGCATATTGGAAGAACATTAAAACTTCGAATCTTCTATCTACGTTCACATATTGCCCGAATATCATTAACTAAACAGATAGTATGGGGTTATCTTTAATGTAGTAGATTAAAATCCTCCCACCACAATGGATAGTATAACATTGAAGTCACAAAACACCTCTCATATAAAATGATATATTGCACTATTTTGAATTCACTATTGTGAGCCAAATAAAAATTACAAAAAAAGGAAAAAGTAGGACTCTCTTAACATCATAACTCGTTTGATCTAATGTGTAGCTATCTGAATATCGAATTTTGAAGATGTTCAATTAAAATCGAGTGGAAGGTCTTCTATTTTTATAAAAATGAGTATTTCTAAATGAAATTTTAAGCTGTAAGAAAAAATGGGAAAATTCTGAAAAATGGAAAAGAAAACTCAAGTATATTCCCTAGTTAAATATTTCAAAATATGTATGTACTTTGGGAGTATATTCTCACTTAAACATTCAGTGTAGGTAGTATATTTGGATGAGTATTAGACAACATAGCTTTGTGTAGCTTGTAGAATTATAATACAATAGATGATTGGCTTGGCTATTTAAATGTAGACCATCCTGAGTTTTAATTATTTTTTCTTCCATCGATACGAAATAGAGGTGACAAATACTGGAAAAGGTAACTACATATTTATCTAGCTAACTTGGTTTCTTGTATTTTAAGGTTTTCTCAAATTAATTTATGCAGCGACGCACGCTACACATTCTCTGAAGTAACAATTTACTACATAGCCATCTAGAAATTTTGAAATACACAATAATACACATTTTTACTCGTGTAATTTTTAGTGTTACACTTACATTATTCTCTCATCTTACTTATCCTTTGTGTAAGCTTTATCTCAATCAAATTATATTTATGTTTGATATTAATTTACTAAATCAGAATACAAATTTTCTTGTTGTTCACTATAGAGAAAATAAAGGTGGATGGTTTTGCGCTCTCCATATTTTAATTTAACCAAAAATAGCAGAAATACTAGTATTATGGCTTAAAAAGAGCACCAAGCAATGCTCTATTACTTCAGTATTTTGAAATAACCAAAAGAAATATAAAAGAAAAGGTGGACAACTTTTTTAGATGGAGATGTGAAAATGATCACATTTGAAAACAAATGAATCTTGCATGACTTAAGAAAATTACAAAATTTACCGTTGATTAAATCAATAATTCATATTAAATTATTGCTAATGTGAAAATACAGAGAATTTTTAAGGATTGTGGTGAGAAATCTCATAGTTACTAATTTAATAAAATTCACGACTATGTAAAATGTATTATCACAACTGACCCAATTTGAAATTGTAATACAGCCGTCAAAAAGTTTTTGATTTGCTTGGTTTTCATTATAGAGAAAATGAAGGTGGGTAGTTTTGCACTCTTCATATTTTAAGTGAGAATTAGCCAAAAATAGTAGAAGTGGTAGTATTATGGCTTAAACACAACACCAAGCAATGCCCTGTAACGAAAATGAACACACTAACAAATAGAAGCATGACTTAAGAAAACTTGAATTTACCATTAATTAGATCTACAGTATACACGTGGGTTTAATACTTACTGGACATTAATTCGATTCAACAACATATGACAATTAACACTTTAATTAGTGTACCGTGAATAATTTATGTCATTCCACCTTCTACTTTTCCCGTGCATCTCTTGGTTGATAAACTTTAAACCATGTGCTTGCAAGACTCAACTTTTTTATTATGCAGCTTACAAACATCGTTGTTGAGTAACTTAAATTAGACAATACAAATTAAGACTGTATTTTTAGATATCAAAATCAACAATATGATTTATCACATTATTTAAATTCATTAAAATTGTTACCTACTGGATCCTCACAGAAGTCACCACGACTCTCCTCCATGATTTTGCCTTCTATACCATGAGAATCAGAATAAGAGTTTTGAGTCTTTTCCATTTTTATTTGAGTTGGACCATAGCGATTGAAATTCCATATGCATGTTTAAATTAGGGTTTTTGGTATAGTTGCAAATAAGAGAAAGCTAGATAGAGGAAGCTACGAAGAGACCAGCGGGAAGATCCAAAGCTATTTTGAAATTTGTCGGGGCAAGAAGAATGAGAAAGCATATGTAGATTTCATTGCGTGATGGAGATTTGATTTCTCTATCGTGGTAGGTGAAGATGAAGGTTAAAGGAGAACGTGGTAGAATAATATGACACAATAGTTCTCTATCCGGTGAAGTATTTGATTGTGGTAGTTGAGTAAATTCGAAAGCTTCCAATAAAGCTATTCCTATTAAAATATAGATATTACATATACGAATCAAATGCATAAAATATTAATATGTTAATTATGATTAAAGTGTTGATATAAAAATATTTAATGATAATAGAATATCATGAATTCCAATATATAGTATCAAAAGTAACTATATAACTTACCATCGTATAATGTCAATATATTCAGAATTTGATTACGAAATCATAGACGCAGGTTGCGCTTAAAAAGAAGCTTGTGTGTGAGAATTATACCAGTTTGAAAATTCAGGGATAAAAACGCAATTTATATGGGTTAAAGGGCTTCAGATAAAATTATCTTTCTTCTCTTTTAAAACCATAGTCGGTGCCATGCTAGTCTTTGGCGAAGCCTTTCAGAGATAGAACAACTACCTTCTCCCGTCTACCTACGTCGAGAGCTTCCTACTGATTGGCCCAGTTCATCGCTCAAGCTCACTGTGGAAACCTAATCCATCGTCGATGACTCAATCCAATCGTCTACATCGTCGAAGTTGAAATCGACTTCACTGGAGTTCCTCCAAACCAATCGTAATTCGAATAACTCCATCTACAGCTTGATCCGATGATGATGGCTACCGATGATAATGTGCTTGGGGAGGCATGCACAATTTGTGCATTGACTCTTTTTTTTAGTTGATACTGTTTTGTTAATCTATATACACGCAATATTTTGCAATTCAAAATAATTTTAAATAAAGTGGTTAAATCAAAATAAATTTGTATGAGATCCTTGATAATCTCGTTGGTCAAATACACTTGAACTAGCAGCTTCGCCTTTGAAATAACATTGTCTAAATCAATGTTGGGGTTGCAAAGTTCACCATTAAGATATAATTTATCAATGGTTGAAGTGAAATTATTTTTTACTGAAATGAGGTCTCTAGGTATATTTATAACACCAATAGCCTATGCAAAATATCTTATTTGGATCCACCATTCAAGATATGATATATTATAAGTGAGATCTTATCTCATTTAAATAACTACACGTTTAATTAGTTCATACCCACACATATTTTGGTCCGTCTTATTTTAAAACAATTTCACACTTTTCAGCTACCAAAAATAGTTATATGTGCATGTGTATATATACGTACATACAATTTATTATTTTAAATTATCGTATTGGCCCAAAAAATGGTCAAATAAATATATAATAATTATATATATTTTATCAATTAAAGTCCTTTAATAATAAAAAAATTATTTGATTTATTTGATTAATTAATATAATCATTATATTAGTTTGGCCATAATAATAATTTACAGCTTCTATAAAAAAAATATTGAATTATTTTCAATCTAAAGTTGAGGATTGTGGTTGTGTGACTCCCTTGTGTGACTGTAGCCCTCAATAATATTTAAACAAATTAAGTATTAGAGTCTGTACAAACTTTACTAAAGCATAATAGTGAACATGAGATCAATTGCTTAGAAATCATCTAGGTGAAATTCAATTTCTAACCTTTAAAAGCGATATCCTTGAACAACGATATATTATGCACGCTCTTTTTTCGTCATCAAGCATTGTCAATGATCAAAGCTC
Organism: Allium cepa; assembly: GCA_030765085.1. Classification (NCBI taxonomy): domain Eukaryota; kingdom Viridiplantae; phylum Streptophyta; class Magnoliopsida; order Asparagales; family Amaryllidaceae; genus Allium; species Allium cepa. The sequence continues at coordinate 380,056,972 of CM060929.1, read as the reverse complement.
TAATAATATTCGTATTTAATGTGAAGTCCAATATTGAAGTCCATGGTTCAATTCAATAATATTTATCGATTAACCGATTTGCTTTGGCAATAGACTATTGGATCAAATTGTATCATACCAATTACGATAATAGTAACCTTCCATTCAAAGAAAATTAATCTTCTCTTGAATAGTATTATACTTCAAGTGGTTTAACTTGTACCTGGCTATGGGCTCAACATGATCATCGTTGTCGTGTGACTGACCATAATCAAATTATATAGTTTAGACACTTAAAGTTCATAGTATTCTCAAGTTATAAACTACTGAATGTTGTCGCGTGAGATCTTCTATCTGACTTTTAACTTATAGAGGATTCTCGTCGAGTAACTCCGTGATTGTTCCAAACAACTAAATATATGTAACTCCTTGGTGTCCACAACGGTCATGAGTAATTTATCGTCCATCATATGAAAAACTCTACATATGCTGGTCTCACCAGATATGCCGATATTCTGTTTTCAATACAGCTTAAGTTGGAATATTTAAGAACATGTATTTATTTTATACGACTCAGTACCCATGGTTACGAACATATTCGTAACTCAAATCAATTGAATTCTTTTTCTAAGGGTTTTCTACTTTTATATATTTAATGTATTTAAAACATTAATTGTATCCTAATATGTACAATATAAAATAAAACTGAAAATTTTATTTTGAATAAGATGCACTATATGAATTATATAATCAAATTACAACCTCTAGTGCACATCCTTAAATATATAAATCTCTTGTTGGATCAGGTGTGTCGGACAACATGGTAAAATCAGCAAACTTCAAAATTTTCCCTTTTTAATTTAGCATGCACTATATCTTATATATCGTTATCATGAATGATGTTAACAATAAATCATGTTTAATGTTTCTATTGCATATATTAAATTATTATCATATTAATATATACATTATTGATGTGATTTACAATGTCATTATTTAATAAGAGAACTTATTATCAAATTAAATAATATTTAATGATAAATTTAAAAATAAACTATTTTTCATACACAATCACGTATGTGTATGATTACTAATTTTGACCAAGCAATATTTGAATGATAATAACAAATTATTTACTTTTAATATGTTCAAATACCACACGTTCAAATTTAATGTTGTATAAGTTAATGTTATAAATTTAAGTGATCATAAGTCGTTTTACTTTAAATATCATATATTCGAATCAAACGAATAATGTCTTAATACATTAATTATTATCAATGATGCTGATATGTAAATATTTAATGACAACACTAATATTATAATGTTTAATTCATAGAACAAAAAATAATTGTATAATTTACTGTTAGATAATGTCAACGTGTTTAGAATTTAAATACGAAATCAATGACTCGACTTGCATGCAGAACGAAGTTTGTATGTAAGAGTTATTTGTGTTTGAAGTTTTGGGAGCTGAAATGCAATTTGATAAATGATAATGACATATATAATTATACCTTCAAAACCCTAGTTGTCGTTATTTTCACCGCCGATCAATTTTTTCGATCACACCAGCCCACCTGAACGCCTCTTGCTGTCGTTTTTCGACGCTCCATTGTCCAAACTCTTGATTGGAACTATTTTTTTTAGAAAAATGATTTTGGAAAAATTCTTTGATAACCCCAGCGGTCGAATTCTTCTTGAATTGTCAGCTTCGTCTTGAGAACTTTCCTCTAACTTAATAGTGGAGTTGTAAAGTCCACAATTAGGATGTAATTTTGTTTTGGAGAGATATAATGAAATTCTCTGTCTGTTGAATGAGACATTTATGTATATTTATAGCACACTAATGGGCTGTCGTACTCAGGTCCACTATTCAAATTATGATCAATTATAAATGAGATCTTATATCCCTTAATTAATTAAACCCATGTTATTAATTTACACTTGCTTATATTTTGGTTCGTTTTATTTTCAAACAATTTTAAAATTTTCGATTACCAAATGATACATATATACATATACATACATACATATAATTATATTAGCCGAAAATAATAATAATTAAATAAATGTATAACAACTATCTATTTTATTAATTAATTTTAGGCTCTCTAATAATAATTAAAAATATGAATAAATTAATTAATATAACTATAATATTGATTTCTCTATAATAATAATTTTTAGCTTTTATAAATTATTTCAATGATTATTTACGGGTCAAAGAGTTGTGGTTGTGTGACTCACATGTGTGAACTTATTCCTCAGCAATATTTAAACAATTTAAATATTAAAGTATGTACAAATTTTGTTGAAGCACAGTAGTGGACACAAGTTCAGTTGCTTAACATATTATCTAGATGAAATCCAATTTCTAATTTTTAAAACAACACCCTTAAACATCGATATATTGTGCATATTTTCTCTTTGTTATCATTGCAACACTTAGGTATATAGAGCTCGATCAATGGTCAAAACTCAAATAATATTTGTATTTAATTGCGAAGTTCAACATTAAAGTTCACGGTTCAATCCCATTACGATTATCGATTAACTGATTTACTTTAGCCAAAGACTTTTATTTACGTTGATTACCAATTATGGTGATACTTACCTTTTATTCAAGAGATGAATTCTCTCTTGAGTAGTGTTTCACTTCAAGTGGTTCAACTTATATCCAACTATAGCATTAACATGATCATCATTGTGTGATTGACAATTATCAAAGTGTAGTTTAAACACTTAGAATTTATTGTATTCTCAAGTCAAAAGACTACTATACATCATCACGTGAGATCTTCTATTTGACTTTTGACGGAAGAATCTTAGCGAGTCGTTCTGTAATTATTCCAAATAACTACAGGAACGTAACTTCTTGGTTTTCCTAACAGTCATGAGTAATTCACCGTCCATCATAGAGAGTGCATTACGTATACTTGTCTAAATGGTTATACCGATATCTCGTTCTTGATACATGTTGGATAAGAACAGTAAAAGACAAATATTTATTTTATACGTTAAGGACCACCTACTTAAGTGTAGTAGTGTCACAGTAGGTTGAGGTCTTAATGGTCAGCAGTTCGAACCCTCGAGACATCAATGTGAGTACTCTACTTGTGAATAAAATAACGTTAATTAAATAATTTTTTCAAGGATCTCTAATTGTATATGTTTAATTAATGTATTTAAAATACTAATATATCCAATACAACAATACACAATAGAAAACGAAGTCAAAAGCTTTATTTCAAATAATATTTTTTATAAGAGTTGAGCTATATAATCAAATTACATAATTGCTTTAAGACATTTAACTCTATCAATCTTCCACTTGCACTTAGGGACAATTATGGCGACTCAATCATATTCTCGATCAGTTTTTCTAGACAAAATTGAGAAAGGGTGGATTTGTAATATTATTTTGCATCAACTTGTCGTTAATATTTCTCCATCAGTAATAAACTCTTTTATCACTATTAATTTCGAATAATGTACCTTAATCTTTTATTAAGCTGTTGGTTCAAATTGCATTCTATATTGCATTGTTGCTATCACAATACGTTATTGGATTTTCAATGGTGGAAACAATCCCATGCTTTCTTATAAATTTGGACATATATATTGTTTTCACCGGGCATTATTCAAGGCGATGTATTTAGCCTTTATAGTTGAATCTGCCACAACCTTTCATTTGGAACATTTCCAATTAACGCCCATTTATTAAGGGTAAACATGAATTCAAGGTCGACTTACTATCGATGTCACTTATGAAGTTCAAGTCCGAACACTCCTTCGTAATTAGTTCGTTGTTTCCATAAACAATTTTCAAGTATTTCATAAATGCTTGAGAATACTCTAAATTACAATTCAATGATTTTTACTCGGATTTGATACTCACAAGTGGATAAGCGAATTTTGATCTAGTATAAGACATATCATATATGTCAATTTCTATTGGCAACGCATAAGAAATTTATCTCACATGCTTTATATTAAACATTTTAATATGGTGTCTATATATATCGATTGGGCCAATCCCAATATTCTTTTATACATAGTACAAATGATGTTTCTTTCAAATCCTTCATCGAGGTTTAAACCGAACTCCAATTGCTTTAAATACGGGTACAACATCACAAATCTATAATATGTTGTTTAGTTATAGTATTAAAAATATTTTAATACGTTATTTCAGTTAACTTGTTAGTTTTAGTTACTTATGTTATACTTACATAGGCAGCACGCGCTTTGTCATCGTGGTCCCAAGAGTAAGAAACTGCGCCGGAATCATCGACCTGAGTCAAGGCATGTGTATGGGTAAACACATCCCAATAACTAACAGCCCCTCCCCCCCGCGTTATCTCTCCTGAAATATGCACATATAAATATACATTATTTATATTTTAACAAATTAAAACTTAAAATAATTAACTATTTATCTTATTTAATAATTATACCAAGTCTTCCCGGTGATGCTGGAAAGACTTGGAACCACCGCGATGTGTAACGGGGTTCCTGCTCCTGTTTGCAGAATTCCTCTTGAACTGCCTCTGCAAATTTAAATTGAAAACAAAAATTGTTTTGACAGTTTTAATTATTTATATATTATTTGCCTCAAACAATTTAAATTAAGTATATGATAGATTTACCACAAAATCCTCGTTGCTCCACCAGGTGACGAACTCATCAAAGACAGCTTCACTCATCCAATGAGACCTCTTTCCTGATGTTTTGATGTTGTTTATTGTTTCGCGATAGTTTTTTGCAATTTCGCTACTCCAATGGCGCCGGACAACAGAAACATCAAAATCGCCCAAGTCCACTTCCCCCTGCACGTTTGAAAAAATATGAGTTATACAGTTGCTATAAATAGTGCAAACATGAATTGACATAATGTACATGACTACATAATGCAATAATTGACATACCACACATACCAAAAAGTCCTGCCAGATAGCCTCCCGCACCCCCTCTGGTATCGCAGTCCACCTCGGCCAACACGAGGTCATACGAGCCATATACGCCCGTCGCGAGATCGTGAGCACTATGTTGGAAGGATCCAATGAAAACCCACCGCTGTGTAAAAGAAGAAAAAAACATTTAATATTCCGTCACTACTATATATATTTGATAAAAGATTGTATGGAATAAAAATTAATTTTGAAACTTTATACTTACCTGCCACCGGCTTTGGGTTTCAGCCATACCGTAGGCCGAACACCCGGCTGTGAAGGACCAGCATCATCACTTCTTTGTGAGATGGAAGATCCAGAGTGTGAACGTCTGCGTCCCGACATACCTATATGAAATCATATATAAAGAAAAGCAAGAGTAACATTGGTTAATTTAATATGCAAATGGTGTCAGAATAATGAACATGGCGTAACATACATTATGGCGTAATATAAAAGAGACTATGATACATATCATATAAAATTACTTTGGAAACAGAAAAATGAAAAAAAATTACCTTCTCAAAATATTGATTAGTGATCAATCCTCATCGCTTTCGGATTCAGACTCTTCTTCGCACTCTATATTTGTTCCTCTATACTCTCAAATGCTTCAATTAATGCATTTGATTCATCGTTTAGAGGTCCAAAATCTATTTGATCGTCGGTTGCTATTATTCCTTTATTTTCCTCGATATCTGCTTGGTAAGCTTGTTGTTCAGGAATATTCCGTCCATCAAATGTAAACCTTGGTTTGGTTTTAAAAACAGCCGATCAATCTATTTTATCTCTTCTTAAAGATGGGTAAGGAGCATAATAAACTTGAAGAGCTTGTTTGGCAAGTACAAAAGGATCGTACTTATAATACCTCGAAGTACGTTTTATGTCTATAAGATTATATTTTGGATCCGCGTTTATTCCAGAACCTGGAACGTTGCTGAACCAGTTGCATTTAAACAAAAATACTTCTTCTACGGATCGGGTGAAATATGTCAACTGCAAAATCTGGGTCAGCACGCCATAAAAGTCATTTATGTGATCATTTGGATCATCACGACCTTTGACAAATACACCAGTATTGTTAGTTGATTTTTCGGCACCGTATTCTTTGGTATTAAATTTTTATCCGTTGACAAAGAATATTGGATATGTCTTGACTATTCTTTTTGGTCTCATAGCTAAATGTTTCAATCCTTCGTCTACAACACAATTTGTTGTATCAAAAACGTAGTTAGAAAACCAAGCAGCAAATTCTTTACCGATATCGTCGTTTAGATGTTGTGATTCGTAAATACTGCAATTATAGAACAAATATTGCATTATGATTAAAATACATGTGTGTATATTTGCGTATACATATGTGTAGATGATATGCATGTGTAGACGTATGTGTATATATATATTACCTAATAAATGACGCAACTTCGGCACAGTTGAGAAGAATGTACATATGTGCTACTTGATAATCTCTATCATCCAACCATACTTCCACACATTTACCAGCAGGCCGACCAGTTTTTTCTTAAAATAGATAAAGTCGCTTGACAATCATCTTCATCAATGCCTTCATCATTACGCGTAGCAGTTTCAAATGATATGTTCACATGGTCGCTGAAATAGTGAGAGAAAAAAACGAAGCTTCTTCTTCGATGTGCGATTTGCAAATCGAACCTTCAACTCGAGCTTTCTGTCTAACTTTTTTCTTTAGATGATTTAAATACCTAGCAAAAACTATTTTAAATTAATTTTTTATACATTTAATTAAACCAATATGTAATAAACTAAATATTAATATACCTTTCAAATGGATACATCCATCCATATTGCACAGGCCCTCGAAGAGGTGCTTCAAATGGAAGATGAATAGGTAAATACTCCATAACATTGAAAAAACCTGGAGGAAATATTTTTTCCAGTTTGCAAAGCAATATCGGGATTTCTTCCACAAGTTTACGTAGACGATCAACTTTTAATGTAGTTGAACAAATCTCTTTATAAAACCGACTAAGTTCTGTTACAACAATCCAAACTTTTACGGGCAACAGTTCTTTAAAAGCGACGGGTAACAAATTTTCTATCATAACATGACAATCATGACTTTTCATCCAACTAAGTTTATTGTTCTTATAGTCAACACATCTACGAATATTAGAAGATATGCCATCTGGGAATCTTAATCCTTCCACCCATTTTAAAAGTAATTTAACTTGATTATTGTCTAGCTCATAGCAAGCTTTTGGCTTTTTTGTGTAATTTGGTTTTATATGAAGCTCAGGACGATTACATATTACTTCGATAACACGTCTTGATTTCAAATCATATTTCGTCTTCCCTTTAACATTCAAAATTGTATTAAACAGATTATCAAACACGTTTTTCTCATTATGCATCAGTCAATATTATGACGAATCAAGAGATTTTTCCTATAAGGCAATTCCCAAAATATGCTCTGTTTGCACCAGTTATGAATCGATGATTTACCTTGAATTTCAATTATTTCTCCGGTTACATGTATCTTTGGATAATCCTTTACAAGTTCATAAATTTCTTCGCTTGACAAAACCGTAGGTGGTCTCAAAGTTTCATGTCTATTAGCTGTAAAGTTTTTTTTATCTCTTCTAAAAGGATGACTAATATGAAGAAAACATCAATGACAGTCAAACCACGAAACTTTCTTTCCATGTGGTAAATAAAATTGCTCATGTTTCTTCCATGTAATAAGGACAAGCTAGACGACCGGCCGTACTCCAACCTGAAAGCATTGCATATGCAGGAAAATCACTGATTGTCCACAATAAAGAAGCATACATGCGCAAGTACTTTTTTTGGAAAACATCATATGTCTCTACTCCCTCTTACCACAATTTTTTAATTCGTCAATCAATGGTTGTAAATAAACATCGATTCCTTGTGTCGGATCATCGGACCAGGGACGACAACTATAAGAAACATATATGGAGTTTTCATACACATCAAAGGAGGTAAATTATAAGGTGTGACAATTCTAGGCCAGGAAGAATATTTCGAACCAAATTGAGAGAATGGGGAAAATCCATCTGTACATAAACCAAGTCTAACAATACGAATTTCGGACGCAAAACATGATATTTCTGGTCAAAATGCTTCCATGCTTCCACATCAGCTGGATGTGTTAACGTACCTTCTTCCTTTGTTCTCACACCGTGCCATCTCATATGTTGCGCAGTTACAGAAGATGCATATAACCTTTGAAGTCTAGGAGTAATTGGTAAATAATGCATACGCTTATACGGGACTTCCTTTCCCTTTTTTCTTTCTTGGTTTGTATCTTTCCTGATTACATATTTTACAATTTATAAGGTTGATATATTCTTTCCAAAACAACATGCAACCCTTTAAACATGTATCTATTTTTTGATACGGTAAACCGAAAGCCGACATCAGTTATTTTACTTCGTAATGATTTTCGCACATTAGATTATTAGGAGGCATATGTCGTTTTGCAGCTTGTACAACAGCCGTAAATCCAGATTCTGTAAGGTTGTATTTGAATTTCATCGCAATGTATTCAGCAGTTACTGATAATTGGGTTCCGCTTGTGCAGCCTTCCTAAAGGGGTTTTTTCGCGGCATCTAACAAATCAAATATTTTTTTTGCCCCAATATTTGGTTCTTCTTCAGCATTACCATCATCATCGGTTAATTGAGGAACATGAAACATTGAACGTGCAGCATCTTCAACCATATGTTCTACAAGATTTGTCGTACTAATTTCATTACTCACCACCTCCTCATCTTGTACAGGATTAGATGCTAACTGTTCCCCATGACGATCCCAAATCAAATAGTTCGACACGAAACCGTACTGACGCAAATGAACTCTTACCATTTGTGGTATCAAATGTTTTAACAGTTTGCATTTACTACATGGACAACGGATTTCTTTGTAGTTTCCGTTATTACGTAAAGCAAAATCCATAAATACGCTAACACCATTATTAAAATGTTCACGTGTTGAGCCTTCAGTATCGACCCTTCGTTTTTTATACATCCAGCTCCGATCAGTAAAATAATTGTCCATTTACCTACGTATATAATTAAAAAGTATGATATAAATTTGCATTGACATTTTTTATTAAAACAACTTTATAAACATTCTTCTTGTTTTTGTTATATCTGTTAAAATAATACTTAAAGTTTATTTTGAAATGAACATTATATTCTATTTAAACAATTTTATTAGAGAATTTGATATTAATTGATCATTGACACTTTGTTGATTGGTCATCCTACCTCCCATTACAAATACAATAACGTAGTTAAATCGCATAAATTATTTTAATTTAAACGATTCAACAAAATTTCGACAGCACTTCGCTTTAGTTCCCTGAACAGTACACAATTGCGTGTACACAGGGAACATAAAGGGAAGCGCTGCCGAAATTTTGCGAACCGTTTAAAATGAAATGATTTACGATATTTAATTACGTTATTGTTTTTATAACTTGTCCAATACAGAGACAAATCCAACAAATACTGTATACGATGAATATAGATGTCCGTTTTGTTAAAAAACGAATATCCACACAACGATCATATACAATATTTATCAGACGGGGCCAAAAACACTTTAAGGGTTTAAATTTTAAAATTAGCGATATAAAAGTTTAAATTTTATTTTCATAAAATTTAAATTTTTATATCAATAAACAATTTGTTGAATCAACGCATATATAATGATTTTTTCCTAAAACAAAAAAAATCCAGAGTGTGTGCGCAACGTATAAAATAAAAAAACAATGTTATACATATGATCGCATCACACATCACATCCAGTCATGCACAAAATGTATCACGTATATATCGTATCATAACATGTCAAAAGTGAACAATTTATATGTCAGTATCATCACTTTCTACGTACGCTTTTACGCAATTCAATCACCAATATAATAACAAGTGAGGTTCATGCATAGGTTAGTAACAATTATTAAGTTTGAAACTAATTTAATAATAAACCTAATTTAACAAATCATAGTTAAACATGCAATAATTAGTTTAATAACAATATTTAAGGTCCAATACACTACACTACACAAATAATAGCACAATACATACACAAAAATTAACAATTTAACCTAAAATTAAAAATTTAACAAAATTAGGGTTTTAGCAAATAATACCTGATTTTGAAGGTTGTGAAGCTTGCAAACGAAGATGAGGATAGTAGAACGTGTAGAATGGGATAAAAGGGGGTTGGAAATTTTTTAGGGTGGGAAAATTGGGGGTTTTGGGTTTATTTTCAGGTGCAATTGGAATGAGGAAGAAGAAGATTGATCTGCAGGTTAGTCGCGGAATTCCAACGGCGTGCAACGGCCGCCAACGGCAATATTCCAACGGCATGTGTTTTTTATTATTAAAAAATGCCGGAAAAAAACTTGTCGTTGCTCGCCGTTGGAAGCCGTTGGTCAATGGACGTTGGCGGCCATTGCCCCCTCCCGTTGCTATAAACAGTCATTCTTGTAGCGAGACGGCTTCGGCGATCTGGTGCTTGGGTCGGATCTGGGCTGTTAGGGTGAGGAGGATCGAAGCAAGTGGGTAGTGGATGCAGCTCTTGGTGCAGGCATGGAAAGAGCTGTCAGGGTGTGGGCAATCGGCGGGGTTGATAAGTTCGGCAAAAGGAATGAGCCTGTAGCAAGCTTCAGGCATATACACGCATGCTCTAATATATATATATAAGCCTTAATCACTTTTTTTTCGAATAAAAGAATGAAAAAAATGAGGATGAAGTGACAAGAGGGAACGAATGATGAACGAGCAGGCTTAGTGGAAGATAAGCGGTTTTCAGATTATATAAACAACAATATTAAAAAAATCATTTTATTTTATCAAAGGGCAGAACGAAATTTTTTTTTAAAAGCAATTGGCCGAACAGCCCAGATGAATAATAACAGCCAAGATGAACTCGAGAAATATTTATAGTTAATGGATATTGGTTTGTACGGAGGATAATGAATGGACATAGGAAACCAAAAGGCTCGAATGCGGAATCGGTATGGCTAGTCGTTTCATCGATTTCGCCGCGTATCGGACACTAAATCACAGGAATGAATATAGCACGGAGATCAGCACGACGAGACGGACAGAATAGTACACAGATATCGACGATACGACCATCCTATCAAAACTCGATATTCACTGCCAAAATACTATTAAAACACCAAAAATAAGATAAACGGAGAAAGAAGTCCAAGTTTGATGAAACGAATTATGACGTTTCACTCAGAAAATACTTTACATTTTTATTATATAAAAATATTCAAATTTTAAAAATATTTTATTTTCATCAATTTAACTGATTTTAAATTGAAATTGAAAATTATACAAAAGAACTAACTTACATATTTTCCAATAAAATTTAATATTTGTTCTGTTTAAATAAACGTATTTCAAATATCAAATTCTCATTTCAAAATTTTATTGTTTATGTTTCACGAAAAATTTAGTTAATTACGTTATAAAAATCGTTAAAGTTTATGGGTCATCACATTTATGCTCCAACGATGATGAGTAATCCATCGTCCATCATATGAGGAGTATTACGTGCACTAGTCTTGACGAATATATCGATATCATGTTCTCAATACATCTTGACTAGGAACATTTAAGGACTTGTATTTATTTTATATGATTCAATGTCCATGATTACAAATACATTAATGATTTTTTACTTAAATATATTTTGTGTATCTAAAACTTTAGTTATATCTAATATAACAATATATACAGTAGAAAATAAAAATAAAAAGCTTATTTGATTTCGAACAAGGTTCGCGGTAAGAATTAAATTATGTAGTCAAATTATATAATTAGTCATATGACGCACCCTTGAATTTTTGGGCTCGAGCATTCAAAAGATTTTTAAAAAAGATATATCCATAACCGAGTGTGTATTTTGTGAATCTATTTGAACTCGTTCAATTCTCTCGATTCCAATAATCATCTTAGAGGTGTTGAGTCGTTGAAAACTTAATGAAGAAGGATAAACAAGATATATCAAAAACAAAATGAGATAATGTTAGTGTTGAATAGAAGACGAGAAGGCAAAGTCTCAAATGTCAATATGGTAAATTTTTGGTAGCAACCATTTACATACTTTATTATAATATGAGAATCATCAGATAATCAAATAATAATAATTATTATTTCAGCTTGAAAAAGCTTGCCAAACATATGTAGAGAAGAATAAAGGAGTTGTCTTTAATCCTCCACATGTCTATAATTACCTGGAAGTGGATAAATGAAGAAAAATTAAAAAGCAACCCATTGCTTTTCAGTTTGCTTTAAGAAAAAATGAATGTTGATTCAATAACATGTGATTCTGATGTTCTAGAAGTAGTTGAAGATCATGATACCACTCCACTCCACGGTAACGATGAAGAAGAGCACTGAGAAACGATGAAGAAGAGCACCGAGAAAGCGAAGACTGGTTTTTTTTTAATTCCCCACATCACAAAGGAATTATGGAGTGGAAGTTAGATGTGTAGAACAAAATCAAAGTGATAGTGATGAAGAAGTGCATAAGAGAACATAGAATTGATTGGTGAAGAAGGCCGAGAAATAACGTCAGTAGTAGGAGAGGGATGACTTAAGAATAGAAGAGAGACTTTGTCATACCAAGTTTATGGAAGTCTAACGAGAGAACATACATGCCAAGAAAGAAGCATCCATTATGGTTATGCTAAGTTATGACTTATCCAAGCTAGAACCTGATCAATGTGAAGGAATGCAAGTGAGGATCAAATAATACCTTGTGAATTGACCCCAGTCTTCCAATGTTTAATATAATTTTTAGCTGTTAACCTTTTTATCAAAATGTTGTTTATTTCAAATTCTTGTATCTTGTTTTTAGTTCTAGTTGGTAGTTTGATAAAATAAGTACTTAATTTAAACCTTTAAACATAATGTTTGTCTTTTCAATTAATCATACTATAGCAGCGTTGTCCTCTTACGTATATTACATGTTGCGTCAAGCCAATGAATAGTTTACCGGTGCCATTTTGTTAAAACATTTTGTGTTGTCATGACTGACTATAACTGACCCATTGTCAGCTAGTGCCATTACTCTATGTTTTGTCAACTATCTCTAGAGTATAGATGTTAGGTTAAACATTGTTACACAGTACCATGGCTCATCCCCATTTGACAGACATTACAAACAAGATCAAGTGTTTATTACTAAAAAGATGTCCAATGTTCCTTTTTAGCCGACGACTTAAGGGTAGTGAAAGGCTACATAGAAGATGATCGAAAGCATAATTTAAGATTGGGTCAAGGTATGCATATTAGTAATGAAGGTTATTGGAACTTAACGAATGCGTTATACAACAATCATCCCAATTGTAGATTCAGACGTACGATTATGGACACTAGAAGTGAATACATGAAATTTACGAGGTCTTGCGATAAGTAATGAAAAAAAAGGAAGAGGTTGAAGTTGAAGACTTGTTTGAGGAAAATCGTCTTAACTTCGTCTCTCGCTGTAAATGGGAATATCATACTGATTTTCAATGGTCATGAAACCATTGAACTTCCCTATAGTTAGCTTACACACTTCAGATAAATCTATATTACCGTTTAATATTAGTGGTACCTGTAGTTTTTTCTTAATAGTGCGTTTAATTGTATGTTTGCGTTACTTTATTAGCGTTCAAGTGTTATGGTATTTGTTTTATATATTTTATAATGTATTTTTTTCTTCTAGTCAGTGTATTTTGTGTTTGACTTATGTTTTGAAATATATAGTCATCATCTCTTAGAGTGTCTTGTACTAGTGAACAATTATTAATAAGACATATCAATTGAGGAATAATTTAATTCATTACTTTCGTTGGTCATTGATTAAAAACAATACCGTAACAACATCTAAGATCCATGATTACATATACGATGATTTTGGTCCTCCTTTCATGAAGTTGCTTACAAAATATGTTAGTTTCTTCTTCCAATTCCAAAGCATAATTGACCGTTTTGCAGCCATGATTGTTCGTCGATCTACATTTCAAAACCACATCCATTAGGATACAATATGCATCTAAAGTAGCTTCATCCAATATTTTCCAACATCATCACTGTTACTAATAATAATATACGAGTTGGACATCACACATGTAGTAAAATAATCAATATTGATTCAACATTATAAAATATACAAAGCGTGATAAACAACTAATCATACAATTCATCAATTGAAAAAATAACAAGGTGCATGGCATAGTCCATTGATTCACTGGGTATGAACAACTCGAATAAGAATTACATGACATAACAAATAAAAAAAGGTGCAAAAATACACACCGTGATGATCCATAACAAGGTAAAGGTAATGACACGGACCACACATACAATAAGTATAAACACATAGTACTCAACATAAACACAACGGTGGAAACGAAATAAATAAATTATGCATTGATGCATATCATGACAAATTAACAGAAGGAAATATCATAATGCACTCATGCACTCAATATAAACAAACATGTCCCTCACAAGAACAAACATAACTGAATAAGAAATAATCCAACGGTGCATACATAAACTACACATCATATCTTCATCATCATCATTGTCGTTATTGTAACGAACCTAAATTTCCGATCCAATTTAAAATTTTAAATCCATTATTTTAATATAAAAAATTCGAAAATAATATATGATCTCAATTAACATCCAAACTTCATTTATAAGATGCGTCCAGTTAGTTATGAATATAGAAAAAGTTTCGTCGCAAAATATTGCAATAAATTTCGTTCGCGTTTTATTTGAATATCAGTTCATTTTAAACTGCGAAAAAATTATCTTTCCGATCCAAATATTTTTACACAGTAATATTGTAAAAATTTATCTGATCAAGGCGTCGTAATTTGTTTCGTACAATTCCGTCGTCGCCTGCTTCATTTAAATTGTTTTGTAAATCGAACAATTTATTCGGCGTAAAATTCGAGTTTTTATAAAAATGTCGTATCGCAATTATCTGTGTACCGTTGGAAGCGTCTCGTCGCACTGATCGAAACGGTATATTCATTCGTGCAAATCAGAGTCCGACTTTAGAATAGTCGCATTAATTTAACCGTTCCGGACGGACCGGTTAAACCATTCCCAGTCCAAAATCGTTAGCCCGTGTCCACTGGAAATTTGAAAAAATATAATTTCAACCGGTGTAATAAATGGGGTTGTCGGTGGCTAGGGTTAGCAGTGGGAAAGGAAGCCACGAATTGGGTTACAAAGCAACATTAATTTTTACTTTAAATTTATAAAGATTAATATGAAACGTACTGTTTCATTTCTTGCAACTCACTCAGGTATTCCCTCCCCCTCTTCTTCTTCTTAATTTTTTTTCCTGTGAACTTTAAAATTTCAAAGAAAAGAAATGAATCCACTCCGAGCACCACCTCCTCTCCACTACCTATACAGTGCACCGAGCTTCACCTGAACCGCCACCGCACCCCGACCGTCTCCTCATTCCCTTCTCCAACCACGTCCAGGCCTCGCCAAGCCATGCGACTACGACCATTAACCCATCATACCAAACCAACACGCAACCGAGACCCGCCTCGACCTCATCTCCATGTCGCAGCTCCACTCGGCATCAACACCCGCCTTCGCCCACAACTCCATGAATTCCCTTCACCGGAAATCACTGCACCACTCCACTCCACCACCGCACACATGCGCCTACTTAGTCACACTCGTCGACATGCCAGACCGAAGCTTCCCCACCTTCAATCTCCTGCCTCGCCGCGTTCGTGCGACCTATGTCGTTCACGATGCCAGTGCATGCGTTGTGTACGATGTTGTGTGTGTTCAGGAGGTGTGCGTGCATGTTTTGGTGTGTGCGTGTTGTGTGAGTGAAAGTTGTGGGCGTATTCATGAAGTAAATTGTGCATATGTTTGGTGTGTGCAGCGTGCGTGTGTATGGTGTTGTGTGAGTGCGAAAGGGTGAAGGTTTATGTTTTGAAAGTGTTATTTTTGTCTCGGCCTTGAAAAAAAAATGTGCGTGCGTGTTGAGGGAGTGTTGTTGTATCTATTTGTGTTGAAGGTCGAGGCACTGTTTTATGGAAGAAACAGTAATTTTTGGAGAGAGGGGGGTGAATCACTATCTCGAAATGCAGGCTTACATTCTTGAAGTCTCGACTTTGTGTAGTGAAAAGAAAAGCAATAGTGTACTGTTGCTTTATGCAATAGTGGCAGTGCACTGTCACTTTCAAATTGTTGCTAAAAGAATATATAGCAACATTTACTTTGTTACTGAAATAGTAAACACTTTTTTTTTCTTGTTGTGTGCAGAAGCAACCGGTTAAGCCTCTTTTGCAGCAGCATCAATTTCTCAGTTTCCGTTCTTTTCTTCGTCATCGGTAAGCGCATCTATATAATTTTATAAATTATATATGAACGTTCACTTAAATTAATATCGTCTTTCTTTTGTCGATAATTACTGTGTCCGTTTGTTCGTATTGTACCGACTCCATTCGTGCTTGTTCATGCTTCGCTGTCAATTTTTTTAACCACGAAAGGTGAATTGATTTTCACGACTTATATTCTTATACAAGTTGGTTGATAAATGATTGATGTGTGATGTTGAAATTGGACGTTAATTGTTAATGTTAAAGTGATAAATAATATGCAATTGAATTTGATATAGGATAGTTAACAATTTAAATTGGATTTATATGTTGAAGATTGATTAGTTAAATTTGACCCCTTTTGAATGTTAAATAAATCGACACGTAGAAATAATGTTAACAACACCTTGAACCATAGAATGTATGTTGTATAAATTGATGTAGTATAAATTTAATAATGAATATCAAGTGAAGAACCGTATAAATATTAGTGTAATAATCTTTAATCTACATGAAATGATAGTGTAGATTCTAGAAATAATTATATTAATTTGCATAAACAACAAATGTAAATTAATATGATTATTTAAATAAATTATTGGATTGTTATTGATGGTTGTTATTGCTTGTTTATTTACTTTGACACCATCCCAGTTATCACACTGCAAGTTCCCTTTGCTATGCCTTGATTTTTGAATTGAAATGGAATCGGGTTGAAATGATAAATACCCAAATAAAAACTTTGACTTATGATAGAGAATTTAATAAAAACTCAATTAGTCAATAATCTGATTTAAAAATAAAATAAAGATTTTATTTGAATAAAGAATAAAGTTTTGAAATGAAGTTGGAATTTGAGATTTAATAAAAAGAAAATGTTAATATTAATTTTTCTGAAATAAAATATTAATATAGTAGTTGATGAAAGAACATTGTTTAAAATTAATTATTTAATAATTAAGTTTGGAATTATTTAATAATTAAGGTTGGAATTATTTAATAATTAGATTTGGAATTAATTATTAATTAAATTTTGAAATTATTAATGAAGTTTTGAAATAATTTCATAATTAAATAAGATTGAACTATTTAGTAATTAAATAAAATTGAATTCTTTAATAAATGAAATTGAACTTCTTGGATAAGTGAAATAGAGTTTCTTTATTAATTGAGTTTTGAAATTCGTAACTAAGTAAATAAATAAGTGAAATTGAATTTCTTTAACAAGAAATAAAAATGTGATTTATTGAAATTAATGAAAGACTTATAATTTAAAGAAGATGATCTGACAAATCTAATTTAATTAAATTTGTAAGTTGATATAATGGAGTTGAACTTAAGTAATTGATTTAATAAATTGGAGATTGAATCGGATTGAGTAAAAAAAAAATTAACTTAACGAATAATTGAATGAAATCGATTAATGAATTTAAATTGATTTAAATGTTAAATTAAATTAATTTAAATGATTTTGGAATGAAAATTATTTACGAATTTGAATCAACATTAAATTGTTTAAATAGGAATTGAAATTGAATTATAAGACTTTGAAATTATGAATTTGGAAGTTTTGAAACATAAATTTTGGAAATTGATATGAGAATACAAATGAAATGTTGATTTATAATTCTAATTGGAATTGAATTTGATTTGGTTTTGAAATATATTAACGACCAATCGGCGTAATAATTACGAAGGTTATTAAAGAGACCGGAATCGGTTAGGGACATACTCACTGTCTAAACCGAAAACCATGTTAATAACTATACGCGGGGTGTGATCCAGAATGAAGTGGTTGAAATGACGTACATTGATGATTGAAGAAAGAGAACGATAATGGATAGCCTTGACACTTGTGTCAAATTGGAAATGACTATAACAGGAGCCGTGCCGGGCCAAATGGGGTTAGCTACCTCGAGCGAACACATTTCTTCGTAAACTACTCATTACTTGGTATTGATTGGTGCACACCCTTGAATTTGGAGTGTCGTTTCACGGTATTGCGGTCCTTGCGGCGATGCGTTCTCACCGGTCCGGATCAGGCAAACGGTAGTTTCATTACCTTGGGTATTGTCTCATGTGCCTTGTCATACTTGTATCCCTATACGCGACCACTACGAATTCGTTTTGTATTATACATATGGAGTACTCCCTGATATCCCACTAGTTTACGGTGGGGTTTATAGTGCTGTATAGTCTATAATGCTATATAAAATGTGTTAAGGAGAACAATGGTAACGCCTTAACACTATCTTGATATTTTACTTTACTGTTAGACATCATCTACTTATCGTACATTACTATGTATAGATATTTTAACGGATCCTGAAAGATGTTATTCCATTCATCTTTGAGTTATTGCTATTTCAAATTTGAACCATATTATCTGTATAAGAATATATGTCCTGATTCGAGTATTTGTTTGTGCATATGCTCGGGTCAGTCTGAGAATTTCTGTTGTTGTTCTACTTGGAGCTGAAGACCCAAAGACAATCATTATCTTTACCTTATCGGTATTGCTCTTTCTATTTGGACCATTGGACATCTATGTTGTTCTGTTTCATTTTATTTGAGACATTTTTGTATTTATGGATAGTTTCATGAACAACTATTATAACTATGTTGTAATTCCGCTGCACTATTCTGTTATGATGTATTTTCTGTGATTCTGTGATGATTCTCATTTATATACATATACTCCATTAATGATTCGTGTTTTTTACTATTTAAGTTGACATGTGTGGATTATTGTCAATTTAAATGGTCAAAATATACGGGTTATTACAATTATCGTAATAGGGATCATCGCTCTTATCGTCACCTCCATCAAATCCAATTTACCCTTACTCGTCATCTCGACCTAAGCCTACAAAAGGAATTAGTGGATGATCAAATCTAGGCCTATGATGATATCGACCCTCATCCTCTATAGTCAACCTGTAACGACCCGCAAATCCGTACCCCTTGAGTCAACACTATTCTACAACAATCAACTCAAGTTGTACAGAAATACGAACCATTTGGGTTAAAGAAGAAGAGGTAGAAGAAGGAAATAGAAAACAACAACAGAATCTAACCATCGCAGTGGAATAAAATATAATAGATTACTCTTTACTCAAACATCAAATATCTTTATTTATATATTACATCATCAGAGTACATCAATCACAGCTCAACATCAATGTCATACAGATGGATACACAACAACTCAACATAGTGGAATATACGTATATAAACAAGTACGGGAGTACGTATCGTCATCTTGCTCGTCTCCTGAGCTCCACAGCATCATATCCTGTATCCTATAATACTCGGTCTGACCCGAGCATTACAGTTAAATAACACCCGAGCCAGTCTGGAATACCAGCGTGAGACAATCACACCGAATTGATTATTAAAGTTTCAAAATTCCTTTTAAAATAAAAGCATCTCGTAAGACCACGCCACAAATAAACATGTCGGGTTTTTACCTTACGATAGCTAAAACGATTTTTATAGAAATCCTCTGATATTATAATAGGGTCTATATACAAATACTTATAAAATAGACGAAATTGTTACATGATTAAATTCCAGCTACTAGCCACAGAGTGGCTAATACAAACAAAACCCGTATAAGGCTCGTAGGAAGAATGGATTTCCAACTAATAACTAGGCACTGGGGTACCACCTGTCACAGTACGTGGCCTAGATCACAGTACCGAGGAGTACGCCCGCTCCCCTGCAACACAAGACCGAGATTACCCCTTACTGTATAATTCCGAGTGAGATCACTCCGCAGTTGGGATCAGCAACCGCCCACTAAGCCGAAATAAAAAGGGCATCCAGACAGGGATGACCTCACCCAGCTTGGGTGCTACCCACCTAGCCTTGCTGCATAACCCCTGATTTTCAGTCATTCCCATTTGACGAGGCTTGAGGCTAAGCGTTACCTTTTAAGAATATATCCCTTAGAATGCCCATCGTCCACCTGACGATGTTTCGCAAGCATTCATCCATACAAGTCCGTCCAGGGTTCGAACGGAAACGAAGGCACTATTCCTACTACATCCATTTTGGAAATATCCTCAGGATTAGTAGCGACTAGCCCTTGCACTTCACTGCTCCATCTTCGAATCCAAACCCGTTTCACACGAAACGTACAAACCGGATCGAAGTGGTTTTCGAGAAATAAATCTCGATCCCGGTCTCTTCGAAACGATCAACGCATTTTTGTCCAATATTGATAGTCGGTCATTTAACTATCAATTAATATTCACAAACAACCATCAACCAATAAATAATTTTCCAAATTATGTATTAACCTCAAAAATATCTTTACAAGGTATATTTTCACTTTTCAAACCCTTTTGCAAAAGTTTTCAAAACTATCTCCCTTTTCTGAATAAATTTTCAAAATATTTTCTATTTCTTCTGAAATCACCAAGCACAAAACTTTAGAGTTTTAAAATAATTTAAAACGCTTTACTCTGAAATATACTTTAAAACATTTAAGTTAAAACTACTTCAACAATTGGTTAATATACTTACTATATGAGTATTTGAAAATAAGGTTACTATATAAAATATAAAATCATGTTTTCACTTTCAAAACAAAGTACTAAGTCACTTCTTATAAATAATTACTACGGTAATAGATTTGAAAAATATTTACTTTAGCATTTTGATATTTACAAATAATAAATTCCTAAAACGTACTCTTTTTAAAACAACATTAAAACCCTTATTTTATTTTAAAAGCTTACTTTGAAAACGTACTTGGCTATCTAGAGAAATTACTTCTCTTCACATTCTTCTTGAAATTTCCAATTCCAAACACCTGAATCAATTTCCAAATTGATTTCCAATTTACTCTCTTTATTTCAAAATATATTAATTTTCAGATTTTATTCCTTAATTATGATCTAAAATAATTTTAACCGAGAATACCAATTTTTGATTTCTCACATTACTTCTTAATTCTTTAAATAAATTTAAACTTTGAAATTTAAAATAATTCTTTATTCTTTAAAATAGTGTCACTTGATTTTATAATTCATTAATTATTGTTTATTCAAATTCTTTTCTTCCATACTCGAAGTTATTTATTAGTATTTAGCATCACTTCCATTCCTTTTTCAATTAATTCTTAATTTATTCAATTTTCTATAATTATGTCGCTTACAATTTATATATTTTTGGTAATTCATTATACTCAAATATATCCAATCAAACCATAACATTCAATATTCCAATATAACTCATCGTAAAATATCAAATACTCACAACAGAGAATATTAAATAATTTAAATAGAAGTTGAGGGGTCCGGTTGGATCCCTCCAACCTGTTTTCCCTGCATCCACATACGTTAGCACAACATAAATATCAATCCCCAAATATACCATACTATAACACATCAATCAATTCAAACATTCAAACAATTATTTAAATTTAGTCATTTAAACTTAAACTTAAATTTGAATTTAACTGAGTGAGATTAACTCACCTTATTCTGTTGCAGTCCATTTCAATATTGCCTTGGATTCCCTGATGTTTGACCTCCACATCGACGCCCAATTTCTGCCTCTCTCTCGACCCAGCATGATTTTGCTGAAAACCGCTACGACCGCGGCCACTGCCACCTGCACGCGCCTCCATCTCCCCTAAATCCCAACCCTAGCTTCCACAACATCGCCGAAAATCGACTCCAGGGAATCGCCACTTCGCAATCCCTGCCACCTTGCCGAGTCACCTTCGAGTTCGCTAGAATCATACACACAAAGCTATTCGATTGCTACTCCCTCTCGACCCTGACCCGCGGTCGCCTTCCCACACTTCGATCCTTGGTCGAATGCTCGTAGGTGGTGGCGACCTCGTCTATTAGATTCGATCGCCACTAATTCCATTTCTATTTTACTTGCTCAGCTTCGACTTGAAGGGGACGGTAGGAGAATTTCACGATTTATGCGATGCGGCCATCTTTTTTTTTTTGATGAATCGAATTCGGTTCGATTTGGGAAGGGTGAGGTAAAGAAGACGAGAGAGGACAGTGAGGCTTCGGCTGTAAGATAAAGGGTGGGTGACGTGATTTTATATTTGTTAAACACTAATTGCTTAATAATCAATTAGTAATTCTTAATTAAATTGCGGAATTAATTACCCACAACTCATACTTCATCAAGTAGTTAAGTACAAATATTTATTACTTAATCAATAATTAATCCAAACTCTAATTACAATTATAATGTAATTATTCCTTGCGTGTTAAAGTTGACTTGCGCGTTAATAGAGTTAAGGTGAAATGAGATGATGTTTTTGTATGCTGATGTGAGTATGTAGGTCAATCAACCAATATATATATCTATTTAAATTTTAAATCATTACGATTCCACAACTTAAAATCTCGATCGTATGGAGAAGATAGCCCTTTTAAAAGCACTAAACATTGAACTCTCAATATAAAATTCCAGCGCGTTTATATATCGTACGCTCACACAACAAACCCAATTAATACGAAATTTGAAATCCGATAATAATTCAATATTACGGATCCAATGGAACTAGTTTCGTCGAATTCCGAGACTGTGCCTCGGAAGGCTATTTTTAAATTCAATTTAAACGATATAAAATTTTAAAACTGAACAAATCACTATCAAATCTAATTTTAAAACTTTTGTTATCTTCAGCATTATCAATATAAATTTTATGAGCCTTCAAATTATTTTTAACAGGCTTAAAATTCCAGATTCAACATTTTATTCAACTTCAAGTTATTTAATTCAATAATCTAATTATCAAATAAATTGTGATATTTGTAATTCAAGTCAAAATTACCCTATTGAATATTTAAAATCAATTAAAAATTATGATTTTAAATGCTCGAAAATTCCGGGTCGTCACATTCCTCCCCCCTTAAAAGAATTTCGTCCCCGAAATTACTAGTTAGGAAGAATGGTCCAATACTGTTTACTCTTTCCCCGAAACCAAACGGTTTCTAACAATTCAACATCACACCACTATCTTTTTATAAAAGACCCGTTACCCTTCTTATTAACTTCCCAATTCTCCCATAATTTGCAAACGATCCTATTTGCCTAATCATACAAGTTTTAATTTAAAACCAATTTTGACTTATCAAAATTTTCTCAGAAATTTTCTAACTCTCTAGTTTTTCAAAAAATTTCGCCAGCGTCTCCTTTGCGCGGCTAGCTCGGTACAACTACAAAATGGCCCTACGGCCTCTCAAATCCAAAAAGAATACAAAAGGCCAAGTGGCTCGATCAAAATCCCAATCAAATTTTCACACCAAATTTAAATACATACATTTTTGTCGAGCATTTCAAATTTATCTTCTGAAATCAAAATCAATTCTCTTTTCCCTTTATATTACCTGCATATTTTACTTAGCAATAATATCCAATCACACTTTTAAAACATTTTATTGACTTACTTACCAATATCAATATCTATCCATCCAAATATTAACTTGGATTATATTTATAATATCAGTTTCCAATTGAGAATTCACTATTCCTTACTTAAGTTTAGTATAAGCATTTTATATGCTTCTTTACTTATTTTCACTTCACCACTTCAGGTTATATTTATTTCCATTCAAATTGATTCTTTCATTTTCATATGAATCCAATTTATCTTTAACTCTGAATATTTAAATTTTATTTTTCATTTATAACCAATTCATGGCATTATTTAAGTTAGTTTCATTTACTAATTATATTTCAATTTCCAGTTTGAAATCGTTTTGTCGTTAACAAAATTTTCTAAAATTTTCAAAACTTTTCTAATTCCCAAAATTTCTGAAATTTTTTGGCAGATTCTCCTTTATACGGAGGAGTTTTTGCAATTTGACAAAAGATATAAATATATATACATCGACCCACACGGTCGAAAAAACCAAAAACAGTTCATATTTCCTATTTTTATTGCGTAAGCGTACCTTATTTAGCATTTTTAAGCAAGCAGCTTATTTATTTAGCAGTTAGCGCAATCAAATCCAGCCACACGGCTTCCAGGTACCTGTACTTACTCAATTTAAACATGTAAGTGCCATATAAATGAAGTTTAACAGCATTTCACTTATTTACAATAGTTAAAACATATGAATTCTAAAAGAAAAGCATACCAAACACCTTCCATAAGCAATTTATATAGTTTTCATACTAATTCAACCATTTCAATTAATTTTTAAACCGTTTTCATTCAATTTGAATGGATTAAAACTCAATCGCTTACATTTAATTTATTTTTAAGCAAAACGAACTCATATTTAATTCAATTGCCCTCAAAATCAACTTATTTTACTCCTATCAATTCATAGAATTTTAATTACTTCCATTTACATCCAATGACAATTTATTCTATGCAATTTGACGAGATCTATATGAATAAATAAGTACTTATGTTTATAACCAATTTAAATTGATTTCAAGTCAATTTATACTTAATTCCATTCCATTTTTAAAATTTATTCACCACCCATATGTAACGTCCCAGTATTTTCAACCATTCGCATCCGCACATTGTCGGACTTGAATTGTTCAAAATACTGCGTTGTAGAATAAATTTGGCAAAACTCAGAATATACAATAAATAGATCACAGAATCACATACACAGATATCAGAATCTCGCAGCGGAAATTAAAAATTTAGTGGTTCATGAAGCCACTGATATAACTTCAACAAAACAGAACTTACATTGTCTATAATCCTCAATACAAATTTTAAGACATAAATAGAGATAGAGTCTTCAAAGTCTTGAATTCCAGAAAAGATAAAGGCTGAAACAACTTCCAGCAGCGCGAATGATCTACTGAGTGTCCTAGCTACGGAGAAGAAATTGAAGCTGCAACTCAGGCTGACCCGAGCGTAAAAATAAAACATAACACTCGAGTCAGGACATACATACTTATATAATGTAAGCTAATTCAAGTGTACTGTAATATAGAGCAAGTAACTTAAAGGATGCTTGGGACCGCCCATCCTCTAAGGATCCGTCAAACTATTTACTATGTAGTATATTGCGCTATTATACTAGTGTCTATTTATAAAATAAACTTACTTTTTAATAGCGTTAAGGGGTTACCCATATAGCCCTTAACACGTAATAGTCCCAGTAGTCCATCCAATATCATAGTCCCTCCTGATCGGGAAGCCACTAGAGGATACCACACGGGCTACGGGAGAAAACCAAACTCGTACAAGGCGCGATAGGGTAGGTGACACGGCACAACTAGGCAATGCCAGGGTAGATATACCAATTGCTATCCAGGCTGATGGTAACGCGCAGCGCGCAGCTGCCGCCCACCTCGAACTAACTCCCCCAAAATCAAAATATAGAAGTGGCCACTGAATCAATCCAAGATCATAGTATAATATCGAAGAGGAGCGTCCGATCAGAGGAATGACCTCATTGGCCTGGAATTGCTCCTGTTTTAGCTACCTTATGCCAACTCACGGGAGTCGGGTCCACGTATTTACCTTACAGGAAATGCCACCACCGACCTACTTCATTCTGGAATCTCCACCGCGTACATGGTTGGTCAAAGTGGTTTTCGGTATCGACAGAGAGTATGTCCATATCCGATCCCGGTCTCTTTGCCAACCCATCGTTATTATAACCCGTGGTCATTTAAAAACAATTTATACTTTAAAACCAGTATAAACATTTCCATTTCAAAACTATAAATACGATATCATTTAAAACCCAAAACAACATGATATAGTTATATTCAAATATAATTCTTTTCCAAAACCATACTGCTTAAAATTTATAATATCTGGAAACCAAATATTTGAATTATACCTTTAAACCATAATATATTGGAAATTTTTCTTTAAAAAAAACATAACTCCCAAAACACAAATGGTTTGGATATAAATGGTTTAACTTTATGGTTACTTTGTAAAGAAGATAATTTACATAGCTTTACAAATATATTTCTTTATTTTAAACCATAATTTAAATATCACTTCATGTTCCCAAGACCATTTCAATTCCTATATATATATCCAATTGGAGTATTAATATTCAAAACTAAGGTTGGATATTTTTTCTTTCAACAAATTAGTGTTTATTATTTCGTCTTGAATATTCCCATAAATTCCATAGATAAAACTCCAAAATTATGCCATTAAATAATTTCAAAATTTACTTAACACTAGAATGTTCATCTTAAATTTATTAAGAAAAATCCAGTTATAAATCTCATATCTTAAAGGTCTCCAAAACTTAAACATAAATATAATTTATCAAATTCCTTAAATTTCAAAACAATCAAATTCCAGATTCTATAGCACTTAGGAAATGCTACCTAAAGTTACGGGTAAAACTAGTCCAATTTCAAAAGACAGCATTTAAATGCTTTAGTAGATTGTTTAACTTAATAAATATTTCCAAATATAACTTATATATATATTTCTTAACTGAAATCTTATCCTTTCAAAAATCCAGAATTTCCAAAATAAGTTATATTCCAAAATTTTATTCAAATATTTATTTATTTATTTATTAACATTTATAACTCATTCAAAATCAATATAAAATCCTTTAAAGATATTAAATCAAATATTTAACTTCCAAAATAATTTTAAATATTTCAGAAAATATTATAAGGACCACGGGCCTGTATATAGTTTTCTAGCCTAGGTCAAGTGATACGGATTTATATCATTTCAATCCGTAATTTACAAACCCCGGGTTCTATCATTTCAAACCCGCAATCCCAAGTTAACAGTTAAACAGTTAACATAATAATAGCACAGTAATCATCATTTAGGCCTATCATTTCAGCCCACAACAATCTAAATTTAACAGGGAACTTGCAGTGGTGATTTAAGCAGTAAATAAACAATAATATAATATAACTGCAGAAATAATACAACAGATAATAACTGATGAGGTGTCAATTTAAATGGGATTCATCATTCTACGTTATACTACAGACAGATAATATTTAAATAAAATTTTTACACATACACTTGCGATAATTCACAAAATATATGTACATATGTCTGGTGAGGAATACTCACCTTAAACGCTGCAGTGGATCTAAATCAAACACGGTATCTACTTCGGAAAAAAAAACGGAAAGCACGATCAAACTTCGGCGGATGCAAAGCCTTGACTTAAATCTATAAGATCCAAATACCAAGTATGCGAATTTAAAAATTACGGTCAAAGCAAAATTTCAGAACAACTGGAACGAATAGAATAAAAGAAATTTAGTTCAACTTGCTCGACTACTACAACCCGCTAACCGTCTCAACATATCCTAGGCCCATACTTCAACCGTACGCATGCATAAAATAAATTGAATAAATTGCAAAATAAATTGCAAATTTAATACAATTGATTGAATAAAAAGATGTTATGCACCCAAACAAAACAAATACATGTTTAGACATTATTAAATTATTTCTCACATTTTTAATCATATTTATCATGATCAATTATTTTCATTCTCATATATATTTATTTAAATAAAATGACAATATTGGCAACAAACACAATACTGTTCAAATTATTCGATTTAATCAAATGTAGCCACTAACTACATTCGAATTCATTAAATAATACTTTATTTCACATACATGTTCATCATGTTTAGGCAAATTATTTCTTCTTTTACTTTTATTATTAAACATTAAAAGGTGATTATTGGTATACATCACCAATATCCTTTTATTAACCATAATAAATACAATCCATTGATATTTATCCACCCAAATTCTCAAATAAGTAGTTAAATTTATTTTTAACCATCTTAAATTTATTTCAACCATTAAAAATTGAAATAAATGTCATTTTATTATATTCACCCAAGATTTATTCATACAATATTGTTTATTTGAATTAAACAACATTTCATATCATTTTCTCCTTATCAATTTATCTTCTCCATTATTAAATTGTAATTCTTTTTTTTTTCTTTCTATGCCTTCCTCTTCAAACTGCACTTATCCAAATCCACAATACCACTAACTACATCATAATTACACTAATTCCATAGTCTAGCTTCCTACAATCAATTTATATCATTTCTTCCAGCCTACTACTAACAAAGTTCTATATGTATTTATAAATGGCACGGCATGATGGGGAAGTAGCCGAGCAAGGAAATCAGAGAACACAAGAAGGAGGAAGGAAAATTGGAAGAAGCAAAGAAATAAACAATGCAAATTATTTACCTGATAGAAGCTTGTACCAGAGAGGGACAAACAAGGAGATATGAAAACTTATGTGAATGAGGCAAAGTATTTATAGATAAACTTGCGAAATAAAAAGGGGAGATAAATAGGCAGGTTTGAAAACGTAAGAAATAAATGCAAGCGTTGATTTTTGAGTGCATGCGTTTAGGCAAGAGATTTATTTCCAGTTCTTCTTGTTTGAACGCTACACGAAAATTGTGATAAATGCATGCGTTGATTTCTCTTTCCAGTTTTATGTTTGAACGATATCACTCTTTTGGATTTTTTTTTTAGATAGCTTGCGTGATTTATACCAGTTATAATCTAAATTTAAAGCATGCGTTACTGCAAATTTGAACAGATTTGATTGAGGAAGCAAAACTTGAGCTCTTGCGTGATTTATGGTAAGCAATGAAAAAGCTTTTAACTGAAAAGGCAAAAGTAATAAATGCTTACATAAATATTTACTTGATCAATGGTTCGAAAAATTTATTTATTGCAAAACAAACGCAGTGGAAACAGAGAGATATAATGGGTATGCGAAAATTTGCAAAGATAGGCAAGATTAAATTTTGAATGCATTTAATTTAGGTGAGAGGAAAAATGGCAATTGGAAGAGTTGATATTTTTGTGGATAAGGCTGCGTGAATAAATGAATACAGTGACATGCTCAAGAAACAAATGGTAAGAGGCAAATGTCAAAATGTTAAAAGAATAAAATTTTGTGTCACGCGCAAAGGAAGCAAATTTAATTTCCATATTCTTCTAATCAATTAATTCCCCTTTAATTGCCTTTAATTGATTTCAATTGATTACCTTATCCCTTTTAATTACCCTCCTTAATTGATTTCAATTAATTACCATATTACCAATTAATTATCCTCCTTTAATTACATACTCAAATTTGGTTACTAACTTAATTAGTTAATTAACCCTTTTTGTTAATTATCAATCCTGCGACGTCTCACATTAATCCGTCCGCTTTGTAGGCACTGGTAGCCGGACTGGTTACACGGGCAGATTTCTCCTACAAAATGGGGATTAACCTCGTGTCCTCATGCCATTAACCAAAAGAATTAACTTATTTATCTTTCATCAATTTTATTAATTTGCATTAATTATTCAATAAATTAATTCTGGTCAACTACTGAAATTTTACAATTAATTTCTCTATTAATTGTCATAAATTTCTTTTTGAAATATCTATTAATTGTCATTAACTCCATTTTAAAATATCCGTATGTGCCTTTATTCAAGTTTTGAATTGCTAACTAGGAATAAGGTAGATTTATCAAATAAATTGATTGTAAGTTTCATTGTTTTAAATTGCTTAACAATGTTCACTGCTAACATAATTAATATGTCAAAATTGAGAATATTCCACCAACATGATTTGCATGTCATAACCTACCAAATTAACATAATTAATTAACTACTTTAATATGTTACAAATTTTCTCCTTTTCATATTTTTTTTAGGGAATGGGTATAACAACAGATATTATGATAATATCCAAAACATTTAGTTACCACACACTTCATTATACATTATAAAAATTTCCTTTTTTTTTTCTTCTTCTTAAATTTAGTTACAAAAATCATATTAAATTAACGAGTTTAATTCTCTAAATTAAATATTTAAACAATATTGGTAAACACAATTTATATAAATTATATTCCTAAAAACAAAAAAATTAAAAG
The DNA here is from genome assembly GCA_030765085.1 of Allium cepa. Taxonomy (NCBI): domain Eukaryota; kingdom Viridiplantae; phylum Streptophyta; class Magnoliopsida; order Asparagales; family Amaryllidaceae; genus Allium; species Allium cepa. The sequence goes on along the minus strand of CM060929.1, from coordinate 380,026,768 downwards.
AAATAAATAGCTAAAAACTAGGGCTGTTACACTCTCCCCCACTTAAGAACTTTTCGTCCTCGAAAAGGAACAAAAGAAAAGAAACAAAGGAAGATAAGCTAGATAAACAAGAACTTTAAACGAATAGTTCCGGATTTGAAGCACGAAGAAGATCTTCTAGAATCGGTTTTACACTTTTCAGTTCGACCGTCGGTCTATGGGTGGTAAGCGGTGCTCAGGCCCCGATGAGTAACAAAGATTTTTAAAGATTATAGAAAAGATTTCTAAATAGACTGGTATAAGCAATAGCCTCCTCATTCTGTAGCAGATAGGGAAACCAAGGACACTTAAAGATAGTTTGAAAACAAATAAGATAATAAATTTGCAATCATAATGCTTTGAAATCATTAAATTTATAAATATTATCATTTGGAAATCATGCTACTAAAATCATAATACCTTTAAAATAATCTTCATTTATACCTTTTAAATTCAATGCCAAACAATATTCATTTCAAGGTTGAAATATTCCTAAGTTCATTTATAAAAAAAATTTCCAAAACATTTTATTTTTAGAAACAGCAGCACTCATAATATGCTATAGTAGATATAATAGTATTCCTAATCAGTTTATTATGTACTTAACTCTGAATTTTAACAAATAACCTAACACTTTATTAAAAATACTTATCTTATAAATAAGATATTCCTTCAATAAGTTACTCTTGAATTTCCATTTGAAAACCAATTCTCAATTATCAAAATTTAGTGATATTAGAATACGTCTTAACTATTTATTTAGACATCAATTAAACTATGATTTGAAGATATATAATCCTTACTCCAAAAATATCCCTTTCAAATATATTTTCCTTATTCAAAGATACCTTGTTTATTACACAAACATATTCATTTCAGGAAATAACCTTTTATTAAAATCTCTTGGTTAGATTTACGGCTCCATATTAAATTAATTTGATTATTAAGACATTTGAATAAAATTCCTTAAATTCCTTTTCCTTATTTATCCCCATTAATCTTTTATAACTAAAATTTAAGTGTATAATATTTATTATAACCACTCATAAAATCCTTTTATATTGTATATTATCCAATTACATGTTAACTTTTGAAAATCAAGGTAAGTTATATTAAATGAAATTGGGTGTTATACAAATAAAACTTTCAATTTAATTATCTCCAATTGGAACCTTTTTATTCAAATTTTTGTTATTATATTTATTTTCCTTCCTCAAGATAACTTTAAGAATTAAATTCCTGATTCCCTTCAAACCATTTAGAGATAACTAAATATATATACCTAATATGTCAAATCAAATTTAAATTATATATATATATATATTAAGTCATACTTTAGAAATTCAAATCAATTAAAATCTCAAGGAAACACTGTAGCCAGACTACAGAATGGTCTTTTCACTTCGAAACTCGAAAATGAATGTCGATGATGCTGCAGTCATCACCGAAATTATTTTCCAGCGACAAAGAGAAAAGCACTAATTTTAAAATTTCTTTGGAAACAAATTTCTATACAAAAATACTTATTACATCCTTTTAAAATTTAAACACAAGGTTTGAAATCATCAGAAATTTAATTCTCAAGTTTTAGTTTTAAATTCATTTCTGTTTCCAAATTAATTTATAACCATTGTTTTATATTCACTTATTTATTAGACAAACACATGGCTTACAACACCATAAATAAAATCAAAACTATTATCTCTTGACAACTAGTTAAATTAATTATAAAATTTTGAAAATTATACTCATATATATAATATTAGATTTTAATTTCAAATATAGGAATAAACTTCTCAAACCAGGATAGAGACTCAAATTTGATGAACTCAAATCAAATAGAATTCAAGATAAATTGAAATCAGAAGATCAGAATAAGGAAACTGGGTAAGTCTATATAAGTTGCGGACAACCTTGACCTAGTCATCCGTGACTTAAAGAGCCATATCGATGTGGTTGGGGTAAATCTACATTTGATCCGAAGAGATAGAATTTGGAATAACCAAAGATACTAGCATATAAACCGAGGATAAATATAAATCTCCGGTGAATCAATGCTAATGGTAAAGGAGTTTCACCCCTTTATTAGAATAATGGCGAGACCGCCAATTTACAATAAAGATCATCCGAAGTGGAGTTATGAGATACTCCAGAATCTAAAGCAGATGAAAAAGTGAGGGATACGAATGAGCTTTGGAACCGTAGGGAATGTTCCAAAATTCGAAAAGAGAGTGGTTCAATCTCGAATGAACGTGATTCTGTAAATCAAATTTACCATACATTCTAAGTTTTGCCTAGAACCAAAGCTCTGATACCAAATGTAACGTCCCAGTATTTTCAACCATTCGCATCCGCACATTGTCGGACTTGAATTGTTCAAAATACTGCGTTGTAGAATAAATTTGGCAAAACTCAGAATATACAATAAATAGATCACAGAATCACATACACAGATATCAGAATCTCGCAGCGGAAATTAAAAATTTAGTGGTTCATGAAGCCACTGATATAACTTCAACAAAACAGAACTTACATTGTCTATAATCCTCAATACAAATTTTAAGACATAAATAGAGATAGAGTCTTCAAAGTCTTGAATTCCAGAAAAGATAAAGGCTGAAACAACTTCCAGCAGCGCGAATGATCTACTGAGTGTCCTAGCTACGGAGAAGAAATTGAAGCTGCAACTCAGGCTGACCCGAGCGTAAAAATAAAACATAACACTCGAGTCAGGACATACATACTTATATAATGTAAGCTAATTCAAGTGTACTGTAATATAGAGCAAGTAACTTAAAGGATGCTTGGGACCGCCCATCCTCTAAGGATCCGTCAAACTATTTACTATGTAGTATATTGCGCTATTATACTAGTGTCTATTTATAAAATAAACTTACTTTTTAATAGCGTTAAGGGGTTACCCATATAGCCCTTAACACGTAATAGTCCCAGTAGTCCATCCAATATCATAGTCCCTCCTGATCGGGAAGCCACTAGAGGATACCACACGGGCTACGGGAGAAAACCAAACTCGTACAAGGCGCGATAGGGTAGGTGACACGGCACAACTAGGCAATGCCAGGGTAGATATACCAATTGCTATCCAGGCTGATGGTAACGCGCAGCGCGCAGCTGCCGCCCACCTCGAACTAACTCCCCCAAAATCAAAATATAGAAGTGGCCACTGAATCAATCCAAGATCATAGTATAATATCGAAGAGGAGCGTCCGATCAGAGGAATGACCTCATTGGCCTGGAATTGCTCCTGTTTTAGCCACCTTATGCCAACTCACGGGAGTCGGGTCCACGTATTTACCTTACAGGAAATGCCACCACCGACCTACTTCATTCTGGAATCTCCACCGCGTACATGGTTGGTCAAAGTGGTTTTCGGTATCGACAGAGAGTATGTCCATATCCGATCCCGGTCTCTTTGCCAACCCATCGTTATTATAACCCGTGGTCATTTAAAAACAATTTATACTTTAAAACCAGTATAAACATTTCCATTTCAAAACTATAAATACGATATCATTTAAAACCCAAAACAACATGATATAGTTATATTCAAATATAATTCTTTTCCAAAACCATACTGCTTAAAATTTATAATATCTGGAAACCAAATATTTGAATTATACCTTTAAACCATAATATATTGGAAATTTTTCTTTAAAAAAAACTTAACTCCCAAAACACAAATGGTTTGGATATAAATGGTTTAACTTTATGGTTACTTTGTAAAGAAGATAATTTACATAGCTTTACAAATATATTTCTTTATTTTAAACCATAATTTAAATATCACTTCATGTTCCCAAGACCATTTCAATTCCTATATATATATCCAATTGGAGTATTAATATTCAAAACTAAGGTTGGATATTTTTTCTTTCAACAAATTAGTGTTTATTATTTCGTCTTGAATATTCCCATAAATTCCATAGATAAAACTCCAAAATTATGCCATTAAATAATTTCAAAATTTACTTAACACTAGAATGTTCATCTTAAATTTATTAAGAAAAATCCAGTTATAAATCTCATATCTTAAAGGTCTCCAAAACTTAAACATAAATATAATTTATCAAATTCCTTAAATTTCAAAACAATCAAATTCCAGATTCTATAGCACTTAGGAAATGCTACCTAAAGTTACGGGTAAAACTAGTCCAATTTCAAAAGACAGCATTTAAATGCTTTAGTAGATTGTTTAACTTAATAAATATTTCCAAATATAACTTATATATATATTTCTTAACTGAAATCTTATCCTTTCAAAAATCCAGAATTTCCAAAATAAGTTATATTCCAAAATTTTATTCAAATATTTATTTATTTATTTATTAACATTTATAACTCATTCAAAATCAATATAAAATCCTTTAAAGATATTAAATCAAATATTTAACTTCCAAAATAATTTTAAATATTTCAGAAAATATTATAAGGACCACGGGCCTGTATATAGTTTTCTAGCCTAGGTCAAGTGATACGGATTTATATCATTTCAATCCGTAATTTACAAACCCCGGGTTCTATCATTTCAAACCCGCAATCCCAAGTTAACAGTTAAACAGTTAACATAATAATAGCACAGTAATCATCATTTAGGCCTATCATTTCAGCCCACAACAATCTAAATTTAACAGGGAACTTGCAGTGGTGATTTAAGCAGTAAATAAACAATAATATAATATAACTGCAGAAATAATACAACAGATAATAACTGATGAGGTGTCAATTTAAATGGGATTCATCATTCTACGTTATACTACAGACAGATAATATTTAAATAAAATTTTTACACATACACTTGCGATAATTCACAAAATATATGTACATATGTCTGGTGAGGAATACTCACCTTAAACGCTGCAGTGGATCTAAATCAAACACGGTATCTACTTCGGAAAAAAAAACGGAAAGCACGATCAAACTTCGGCGGATGCAAAGCCTTGACTTAAATCTATAAGATCCAAATACCAAGTATGCGAATTTAAAAATTACGGTCAAAGCAAAATTTCAGAACAACTGGAACGAATAGAATAAAAGAAATTTAGTTCAACTTGCTCGACTACTACAACCCGCTAACCGTCTCAACATATCCTAGGCCCATACTTCAACCGTACGCATGCATAAAATAAATTGAATAAATTGCAAAATAAATTGCAAATTTAATACAATTGATTGAATAAAAAGATGTTATGCACCCAAACAAAACAAATACATGTTTAGACATTATTAAATTATTTCTCACATTTTTAATCATATTTATCATGATCAATTATTTTCATTCTCATATATATTTATTTAAATAAAATGACAATATTGGCAACAAACACAATACTGTTCAAATTATTCGATTTAATCAAATGTAGCCACTAACTACATTCGAATTCATTAAATAATACTTTATTTCACATACATGTTCATCATGTTTAGGCAAATTATTTCTTCTTTTACTTTTATTATTAAACATTAAAAGGTGATTATTGGTATACATCACCAATATCCTTTTATTAACCATAATAAATACAATCCATTGATATTTATCCACCCAAATTCTCAAATAAGTAGTTAAATTTATTTTTAACCATCTTAAATTTATTTCAACCATTAAAAATTGAAATAAATGTCATTTTATTTTATTCACCCAAGATTTATTCATACAATATTGTTTATTTGAATTAAACAACATTTCATATCATTTTCTCCTTATCAATTTATCTTCTCCATTATTAAATTGTAATTCTTTTTTTTTTCTTTCTATGCCTTCCTCTTCAAACTGCACTTATCCAAATCCACAATACCACTAACTACATCATAACTACACTAATTCCATAGTCTAGCTTCCTACAATCAATTTATATCATTTCTTCCAGCCTACTACTAACAAAGTTCTATATGTATTTATAAATGGCACGGCATGATGGGGAAGTAGCCGAGCAAGGAAATCAGAGAACACAAGAAGGAGGAAGGAAAATTGGAAGAAGCAAAGAAATAAACAATGCAAATTATTTACCTGATAGAAGCTTGTACCAGAGAGGGACAAACAAGGAGATATGAAAACTTATGTGAATGAGGCAAAGTATTTATAGATAAACTTGCGAAATAAAAAGGGGAGATAAATAGGCAGGTTTGAAAACGTAAGAAATAAATGCAAGCGTTGATTTTTGAGTGCATGCGTTTAGGCAAGAGATTTATTTCCAGTTCTTCTTGTTTGAACGCTACACGAAAATTGTGATAAATGCATGCGTTGATTTCTCTTTCCAGTTTTATGTTTGAACGATATCACTCTTTTGGATTTTTTTTTAGATAGCTTGCGTGATTTATACCAGTTATAATCTAAATTTAAAGCATGCGTTACTGCAAATTTGAACAGATTTGATTGAGGAAGCAAAACTTGAGCTCTTGCGTGATTTATGGTAAGCAATGAAAAAGCTTTTAACTGAAAAGGCAAAAGTAATAAATGCTTACATAAATATTTACTTAATCAATGGTTCGAAAAATTTATTTATTGCAAAACAAACGCAGTGGAAACAGAGAGATATAATGGGTATGCGAAAATTTGCAAAGATAGGCAAGATTAAATTTTGAATGCATTTAATTTAGGTGAGAGGAAAAATGGCAATTGGAAGAGTTGATATTTTTGTGGATAAGGCTGCGTGAATAAATGAATACAGTGACATGCTCAAGAAACAAATGGTAAGAGGCAAATGTCAAAATGTTAAAAGAATAAAATTTTGTGTCACGCGCAAAGGAAGCAAATTTAATTTCCATATTCTTCTAATCAATTAATTCCCCTTTAATTGCCTTTAATTGATTTCAATTGATTACCTTATCCCTTTTAATTACCCTCCTTAATTGATTTCAATTAATTACCATATTACCAATTAATTATCCTCCTTTAATTACATACTCAAATTTGGTTACTAACTTAATTAGTTAATTAACCCTTTTTGTTAATTATCAATCCTACGACGTCTCACATTAATCCGTCCGCTTTGTAGGCACTGGTAGCCGGACTGGTTACACGGGCAGATTTCTCCTACAAAATGGGGATTAACCTCGTGTCCTCATGCCATTAACCAAAAGAATTAACTTATTTATCTTTCATCAATTTTATTAATTTGCATTAATTATTCAATAAATTAATTCTGGTCAACTACTGAAATTTTACAATTAATTTCTCTATTAATTGTCATAAATTTCTTTTTGAAATATCTATTAATTGTCATTAACTCCATTTTAAAATATCCGTATGTGCCTTTATTCAAGTTTTGAATTGCTAACTAGGAATAAGGTAGATTTATCAAATAAATTGATTGTAAGTTTCATTGTTTTAAATTGCTTAACAATGTTCACTGCTAACATAATTAATATGTCAAAATTGAGAATATTCCACCAACATGATTTGCATGTCATAACCTACCAAATTAACATAATTAATTAACTACTTTAATATGTTACAAATTTTCTCCTTTTCATATTTTTTTTAGGGAATGGGTATAACAACAGATATTATGATAATATCCAAAACATTTAGTTACCACACACTTCATTATACATTATAAAAATTTCCTTTTTTTTTTCTTCTTCTTAAATTTAGTTACAAAAATCATATTAAATTAACGAGTTTAATTCTCTAAATTAAATATTTAAACAATATTGGTAAACACAATTTATATAAATTATATTCCTAAAAACAAAAAAATTAAAAGAAATAAATAGCTAAAAACTAGGGCTGTTACACCATATATTCTCATTCTCATTGCATTTTAAATTTTGAATACATTCACTTGCATTTCATTTTATTAACCAAACTAGTTTCATTATTCAAAACCATTAACAACTTAGGTTCATCTTTATTACAAATTAAATTTCTCTTTTATTTTAATTCATTCACGACCATTTATTTAGCTCGACCCATTCCAAGCTTGCATATTACTACCCATTCCCGAATTAATTCAAACCAAGCTTTAATTTAATGGTCTTCCAATTTTACTCGTAGTCGAGCTTCTAATTATTCTCAACTTAAGTTAATTTACTCAATTTATTCCATTTCAAACTTAAGTTCACTCCCATTTTTCTTATTTATTCCATCCATTTATTTATTTAATATAATTAGTTAATCCACTCAATCCATTATGAATTTTCATTTCCTTAAATATTATTTACAACCCACCAAATTCTATTTTGATCCAAATTTATTTTTACTTGATTCAAATTCTATCCAACATCATTAAACTTTGTTTTAAGTTGAATTCAATTCAACTCTCCCCATTATATTCAGCTTAAATCAATTTATTTTGATTTATTCATATTTATACTTAAGCTCATTTTCATTTTACAAGTAAGTGTTTCTCTTCTATTCAACTTAATTTTATCTTAATTAAATCTCATTTTTAATCTACAATTTCGTTTGATTAGTTATTACAAAATTTAATTTTCGGATTTAACTCATTCAATTGATTACAAGGCCATTTCCAATTTATTTCTACTTATTTGGATTTTATTTGTACATTCAAACCATTACTTTTTTTTAATCCATTTACATTTTATTCGATACATTTCAATTATATTTACTTTGCTAACACTTCAAGTCTAATTTTAATTAATAACTCAAGTTTTGATTCTATTATTCACTTTTAATTTACCATCTAATTTATTAACTCACAATTCAGCTTTATTTAACTATAATAGGTTCCATTTACACATTTCATTAACTAATTTATTAACAAATTAGTTCTTCCCTATTTATAGTTCAGTACTTCATTTTTAATTCCAAATACCACTTCATTTTATTTTCTTAGTTCAATTTTATTATATAATTCAAGTTTGGATTTCCATTTCATTATCCAAAACATCAACCAATATTTATTTTAGGATTTTATATCTCCCTATTTGATTTTATAAGTCACAACTTATTATTTACACCATTTCATTCATTATAGGCTTGAATATATTCTTCTTTTATTTTCAACTCGAGCCTTACGTTTATTTATAACCCAAGCATATTTTATTCCATGCATTTAATTCCTTTACAAGTTCTTTTAATTTATTTCTTTCAATCTAATCCTTATCCAACTTATTTACCATTTATTCAGGTAAGAATCTAATTCCATTTCAATAACTCAATTTAATTTTTATTCCAATTCAAATTTATTTTAACTCGGATTTATTTAACTCAATTCGACTTCAACTTAATTCGAATACACTGGATATTATTTCAGCCTATTCAATTAATTTCAATCCAGTCAAATTTTTATTTCCCAATCCAAGCTAATTTAATTTTTAACCTTTCACTTTAAATTTAAATTTTCAACATTCAAAGCTTATATTTCCTTCTTGATTTAAAACTCATCTCAATTTATAAGCTTAAAACCTATCCCATCAGGATTTTAATCATCCGGCTTTTGGTTTTTCAAATTATTTTGAAATCTTCAACATCTCAAAATCGCACTTCTCAAAAATTTTAAACCAATCCTGGTTTTTATTTCCAACAAATCCCTTTGAGACTTTCAAAAACAACTAGCTTTTCTGAACAAATCAATTTTTGGCAGCAATCCGTCACTTAGAAACTCGAAAATGAACATCGATGATGCTGCAGTCATCACCGAAGTTATTTTCCAGCGACTGAAGTGGATTCAATGCTATATCCCTTCCCAAAATTTATTTGAAACAATTTTCCTTCAGAAATACCCCAAAAACAACAATGCTACTATTTATCTTCCAAATACTTCCAAAATCTCCGGGGTTTTAAAATTTCAAATTCTATTTTAATTCAAATTTTAACTATAATGCATTTGTACAGTTTATGCTTATACAAATTCCCATTTAATTATATTTCAATTTATAATTTACATTTATAATTCATATTTATAAATTTCATTTAATAATGAATTTATTCCCTTCAACTTTAGTTATATTTTCAATTTCTAGTTAAATGTTTACACAATGATGATAATAATTTAATATTATCATTTCTAACATCCAAGCAACCATATATTAGCTAAAATAGTTTACAAAAACTTTCTTTATATCAAAATATATTTTGGGTAAAATTATTTCAGTTACCCACATTTAAAAACAATATTGTGTCACTGTTCTATTCAAGTGTTTAGAAACCCCTTCGATATAGTTGTCCAGACTGTGCCGACGAAGGTTCATATGCCACTCAATAAATCAATCAACACAATATTTAAACAATTTATATTCACTAACAAATACGCACTCATATTTATTAATACGCTCAAACTCATTATAGAGTACTACGGACTCTATTTTAAATGAGTAATTCCCACCAGAGCCAAGTTTATCACCAACCTAAGCTCTGATACCAAGTGTAACGACCCGCAAATCCGTACCTTTCGAGTCAACACTATTCTACAACAATCAACTCAAGTTGTACAGAAATACGAACCATTTGGGTTAAAGAAGAAGAGGTAGAAGAAGGAAATAGAAAACAACAACAGAATCTAATCATCGCAGAGGAATAAAATATAATAGATAATAAATACTCTTTACTCAAACATCAAATATCTTTGTTTATATATTACATCATCATAGTACATCAATTATAGCTCAACATCAATATCATACAAATGGATACACAATAACTCAACATAGCGGAATATACGTATATAAGCAAGTACGGGAGTACGTATCGTCATCTTGCTCGTCTCCTGAGCTCCACAACATCATATCCTGTATCCTATAATACTCGGTCTGACCCGAGCATTACAGTTAAATAACACCCGAGTCAGTCGGGAATACCAGCGTGAGAAAATCACACCCAATTGATTATTAAAGATTCAAAATTCCTTTGAAAACAAAAGCATCTCGTAAGACCACGCCACAAATAAACATGTCGGGTTTTTACCTTGCGATAGCTAAAACGATTTTTATAGAAATCCTCTGATATTATAATAGGGTCTATATACGAATACTTATAAAATAGCCGAAATTGTTACATGATTAAATTCCAGCTACTAGCCACAGAGTGGGTAATACAAACAAAACTCGTACAAGGCTCGTAGGAAGAATGGATTTCCAACTAATGACTAGGCACTGGTGTACCACCTGTCACAGTATGTGGCCTAGATCACAGTACCGAGGAGTACGCCAGCTCCCCTGCAACACAAGACCGGGACTACCCCTTACTGGATAATCCCGAGTGAGATCACCCCGCGGTTGGGATCAGCAACCGCCCACTAAGCCGAAATAAAAAGGGACATCTAGACAGGGATGACCTCACCCTGCTTGGGTGCTACCCACCTAGCCTTGCTGCATAACACCTGATTTTCAGTCATTCCCATTTGATGAGGCTTGAGGCTAAGCGTTACCTTTCTAGAATATATCCCTTAGAATGTCCGTCGTCCACCTGACGATGTTTCGCAAGCATTCATCCATTCAAGTCCGTCCCGGGTTCGAACGGAACCAAAGGCACTATTCCTACTACATCCATTTTGGAAATATTCTCAGGATTAGTAGCGACTAGCCCTTGCACTTCACGGCTCCATCTTCGAATCCAAACTTGTTTCACATGAAACGTACAAACCGGATCGAAGTGGTTTTCGAGAAACAAATCTCGATCCCGGTCTCTTCGAAACGATTAACGCATTTTTGTCCAATATTGATAGTCGGTTATTTAACTATCAATTAATATTCACAAACAACCATCAACCAATAAATAATTTCCCAAGTTATTTATTAATCTCAAAAATATCTTTACAAGATATATTTTCACTTTTCAAACCCTTTTGAAAACAGTTTTCAAAACTATCTCCCTTTTCTGAATAAATTTCCAAAATTTTTTCTAGTTCTTCTGAAATCACCAAGCACAAAACTTTAGATTTTTAAAATAATTTAAAACGCTTTAGTTTGAAATATACTTTAAAACATTTAAGTTAAAACTACTTCAACAATTGGTTAAAATACTTACTATATGAGTATTTGAAAATAAGTTACTGTATAAAATATAAAATCAAGTTTTCACTTTCAAAACAAAATACTAAGTCACTTCTTATAAATACTTACTACGGTAATAGATTTGAAAAATATTTACTTTAGAATTTTGATATTTACAAATAATAAATTCCTAAAACATATTTTTTTTTAAAACAACATTAAAACCCTTATTTTATTTTAAAAGCTTACTTTGAAAATGTACTTGGCTATCCAGAGAAATATACTTCTCTTCACATTCTTCTTGAAATTTCCAATTCCAAACACCTGAATCAATTTCCAAATTGATTTCCAATTTACTCCCTTTATTTCAAAATATATTAATTTTCAGATTTTATTCCTTAATTATGATCTAAAATATTTTTAACTGAGAATACCAATTTTTGATTTCTCACATTACTTCTTAATTCTTTAAATAAATTTAAACTTTGAAATTTAAAATAATTCTTTATTCTTTAAAATAATATCACTTGATTTTACAATTCATTAATTATTGTTTATTAAAATTCTTTTCTTCCATACTCGAAGTTATTTATTAGTATTTAGCATCACTTCCATTCCTTTTTCAATTAATTCTTAATTTATTCAATTTTCTATAATTATGTCGCTTACAATTTATATATTTTTGGTAATTCATTATACTCAAATATATCCAATCAAACCATAACATTCAATATTCCAATATAACTCATCATAAAATATCAAATACTCACAACAGAGAATATTAAATAATTTAAATAAAAGTTGAGGGGTCCAGTTGGATCCCTCCAACCTGTTTTCCCTGCATTCACAGACGTTAGCACAACATAAATATCAATCCCCAAATATACCATACTATAACACATCAATCAATTCAAACATTCAAACAATTATTTAAATTTAGTCATTTAAACTTAAACTTGAATTTGAATTTAACTGAGTGAGATTATGTAACGTCAACGGATTTTCGTTCTTCGAAAATTCGACATCGACACTCACTTTATCGACTGCCGAGAAATCAAAGGCCGAAAACCGAGATGTTATGGGTTTTAAAAAGAAAATTTAAGAAAAGAAAAAGAAAGAAGAGAGAAGAGATAGGAAATAGAGGGAAAAGAAGATAGAGAATTTGAAAATAGAAGATAGAAGAATTTTAAAAATAGAAGAAAAAGAGAATAGAGAAAAAGGAAAAAAACAGAAGAAAATAGGACGGGACAGAAAGGAACAACAGAACAACAACAGAATCTCACAATTCGCAGCGGAACAACATATAATAATAAATGAATAATCTTTAAACAAAGAACTATATCAGTTATTACATTTTATACATTACATTACATCATATCATCAGAGTGTACAACATACAACAAACAGTGCAGCGGAAAAAGAAATACTATATAAGTAATATGCCATGCCATCCAGCTTGCCTCCAGCAACTCCAGAATATCCAGAATATCCTGATAAACCTAACTCTTAACTGCCCGTGTGGAAATTAGTGGGCACCCAGAGTTTAGGAAGGAAAACAATAAACTCCGAGTCAGTCATGTGACTGGTGTGAGAACTCAAAACAGTTTATTTAACTTTAAAAATCAAAAAGAGGAATATTTTTAAATTCAATTCGCAATGCTTTTAAAAATGAGACTACCATAAGACCTCCCGCACACACACACATGCAAACGCAGAATCGGAGGAGATTTCTCCTTATGATAGCCAAAGATGCTTGATACGCATTTAAAATAACATTTTATATTATTACTAGTGCATAGTGTAGGAAAAATTCATTTCGAAAGTAGAATATAAATCTTAGCCAGCATAGGTACCATTATATTATGCCTACTAATAGCTACCATATTAAATGGCAGGTTCTACAACTAAAACCGTACAAGTTTCGTATTGTTTCTTTGGATTTCCAACAAATGGTCAGGCCAACGAACTTCCCATTGCCACATGAGAATGCCTCTGGATGGACATCCCCGAGAACCAAACCGGATCTCTACCAACACAAGGCCGGGTTACTCCTAACTGAGTAACAACTGACCGAATATGCCATCCCCCGGTCCTTTGGGACCTTTATCAACCGAGCGCTCGTAATCAATTCACACAATCATAAAGTGTTTTCAACATGAGTAAGTATCTGGGCTCCATACCATGATACCACCCTTTTCCAGAAGGAAATGGACACATCCTAAAGGGTGCTACCCCTCATAACCTTGCTGCTTCTTTCCTGTTTTGACCATTCACGGGGTGTGAGGCTCGACGAAGTCACGTCCACAAAAACATACTTTATACAAAAGCCATGCTTTGGGTCAACAAATGATCAACACAATGATCACAAGGATAGACGATCAAATAAATGATCCTATCACAAATAATCAACACAATGATCATTTCAGCATCACTCAGCATGTCACATTACCAAAATGGGATATATCGCTGATAACTTCAACTATATAACCTTTGAGCTCGTACGTCTCAAAGAAGGGTGTTAAGCAAAGAATAAATTCTCCGCCACCAACAGAAATATATTTGAAAGAAATCGGCTTTATATCTCAACTTGTAATGTCAGGCATACAATCCATACAAGTCTGTTCCGGGCTCGAACAAAACCGAAGGCACTTCTTACGAAGCCCTTGCAAATCCGGGTATTCACAATCCCGATCGAATTTCCCATCACTTAGGAGATCTCAATACCAGGAGCTACCCAGTGCAGAGACAATCGATAGGTCATCCTATCGCTTTCGCAAATACTCGGTCTTCAACACCGATCTTCAAATGCGATTCACAACGACGTATCACATATTCGGAGTGGGTTATACGACCCCATGGTCCTTTCCCGGTTAACCCGAATAGTGAGCGCTTATTCAAAAATAAGTGTGCATTCAAATTCAAACAATTCACATCAAATACCCATTCAAAGGGAAATACTGATAGTCGGCTATTGGACTATCACTGGATATGCACACATCACCAGATTCCAAATAATTTTCCAAATTATTTATTTTCCAAAATATCTTTACAAGATATATTATTTCAACACTTCAAAAAATAAATCAATATTTATTTTCAAACAAATTTCACTTTCACATATAAATTCCATAATGAATTTATATTTCAAAATATTCATGCATATTCGATTTCAATAATCCATTTCAATTTATCCTCAAAAAGATAAATTCTAATTATTTACTTCATTTTGGAAAACATTTCCATACTTATTTATTCATAAGTAATTCACAAATCTCTTTTATTTTCAACACTTAGAAAATATTCAATATACTTAAATCGAATTAAGTATATATTTCATTCTTTAAGGAAATCATTCACTTAAACATATTTACTTGGGCCAAAACGAATGTTACGTAAAACATCGTTACGACAACCCAAAATCACTAGTATAGGGATTCGAAATTAAATAGATATATAAATCCCGATACTATACAACCCATTTCCTTTCGGAAATTATTTCTCGAAAACGTCTATTTCAACAATAAATGTTGAAATCTATGATTTCGAATCTCAACTCCTTTTAAAACATTGTTAGATCGTTTTAATTCTATTTAAAACATTCACATTCTAAACAATTTCTTTAACGTGTTATTCACTGTTCAGAAACGTGAATAAACTTTGTTAACAAATTTCATCCTTTTATTCTATTCACTTTAACTTAAAGGATTATTCACTGTCTAAAAACGTGAATATAACTCCATTTATAAGTTATAACAATTAACTTATCAAAATAAGTCGTTTGCGGATTTATAAAACAACGTTTATAAATTCCATTTCTATTTATTTATAAAAACTTCTTTTTTATAAATTCCTTTATTAACCTATTCCCGTTTATAACTAAATTATAAACTAAACGTTCACATTATAAGTTAATTACTTATAAAACGATTATTTTACAAAATCGTTCTTTTTAAAGACTTTTCAATTTATAAACCTTATAACTTATAAGATTTATTTATTTAACCAAATCTATTCTTCAATTAACTTCACAAATTTATAATCTTACTATTTATAAATTTCATTTATAACTTCACAGTTTATAATTCTATAAATTTCATTCATTTATGAAATTCACTTTCACTACATTCAAACACTTATAAAAACTCGTTTTATAATGTCTATATTTCAATTTATAAATATCCATTTATAAATCTCTAAATATAAATCAGTTTATATTATTATTCTAAAACGTCTTTAAATTCCTTTATAATTTCATCATTTCGATTTATAAAATAATCAAATTTTATAAATCCTATATTTAAACTTTTATCATATATTCAAAAATCCAATCTAAATTATTTTATAAAATCATTAGTTCATATTTCTCAAAAATCGACTTTTAATCGTATTTCTAAAAATCAGCTTTTTAACTATATTTCACAAAAACCATAATTTTTATAACTTTAAAAATTATAACGTTTATTTATTTATAATGGATCAATTCCAAAAATATAGTATATTTTCAAAAATCACTTTAAAGATCATTTTAAAATCCCAAAATCTGGGTCCAATGATGCTACACACCAAATAGTCAATCACGACTACAACGATCCATCATATATCGTATATGATAATCAACGAATATCAAAATATCCATAATCAATTAAAAACTGTTGAGGAATCCAGTTGGATCCCTCCAACCTGTTTCCTGCATCCAAAAACATTAGCACAATACCAATTTCGCTCCAGTACGAAATTATCGCGGTATATGTTCTTAATAAATATTATCCGCTTAATAACGGCGTAATAGGGTCTCATCCGCAAAAAATACGGGAAATCAATCAACTGCAATATATACATATGCCAATATATATATATTGATATTATATATAATACCAATTTCACTGTTTATGAAATATTCGCGGTATATGTTTATATTAAATAACATCCGCTTACTAACGGCGCATAATGTCTATTTTAACAATCAA
The DNA here is from genome assembly GCA_030765085.1 of Allium cepa. NCBI lineage: Eukaryota > Viridiplantae > Streptophyta > Magnoliopsida > Asparagales > Amaryllidaceae > Allium > Allium cepa. The sequence goes on along the minus strand of CM060929.1, from coordinate 380,009,870 downwards.
AAATTTACAGTCATCATTCAAACATGCATTCAAATATTTTAAATCTAACTATTTAAAATAAAATCGAAATCTATTCGATTGAGTGAGAAGTTCTCACCTTGATTTTAATTTCCGTTTTAGCGATTTATTTCGAATAAAATTAAACGCGCGTTTAATTTTACCCGAAATTCTCACTAACTCCAAACGACTCCAAACCAACTCCATCGCGTAGTGCTCGTCCATACGATTCCAACGCAACTGGATTTGCATTTTTTCGACCTCGTATGAAAAAGTTATGAATTTTACAAGTTTATACACGTTTTAAATATAAACAAATCACAACTATTCTTTATATTTTTCACCTACAACAATTTTCAGCCACTAGATCTTGAACCCCCTGCATCTCCACCCTAGAACGCAACCCCCCTTCCTCACGTTCTTCTTCTACAGCACAATCACGCAAGAGAACCCATGACATCAATTACTAGGGTTTGAATTTGCTCTCTCCACACTCGACGATATCACGATCAGGAATCTCCATTGCGTAGCTCCTCTCTCCACCTAGGTTCGGCCCCATCCCCAGCAAGCTCGGCCTCCCTAGTTGCGTGGAAATGCGTGCCAAAACTGAAGAGAACGGCCCCCTGTTGCTTCCTCCACACGACTCCGTTTCCGATCATCTCCGTATGAAATTAAAGCTCTCTCCATGCTCTTCAATGTTGTAGTTAACAACTTTGGCCAATTCTTGATGGATTGGAAGAGATTAAGAGATGAAGAAGAATGATTTCTGGCCTTAGATTGCAATGGTGGCGGCTATGCAGTTTGATATTAGGGTTAGGGTTATTTTTATCAAATTATGAAGGGGTAGGGGCTATTTATAAGGAACCGTTCGACACTATTCACCCGGAAATTCCGAACTCCGATTTAGACGCCGTAACCAGCGTAACTAGGGTTTATCCCGCGTTCCGGACACAATGGAACAGGTTTCGGAAGCTAATTCGGAAGTATGTGCGAGTTATGGCTATAAACGCTCAATTTAAATTAAACCGATTTAAACCGATTTCTAGGCGTTTTAATTTGTACCGGACAAACGGTAAATCCAATTGACTTGAAATTTGAAATCTTACAATAATATCACATTACGGATCCGATGAAACTGGTTTCGTCGAAATCCGAGACTTTTTGAAAAATGGCTATTTTGACTCGCCAAATTTAAATTAAAAATAATTCGATGCGTTTCGAGCTGCCACGATCAAACGATAACTCCGATTGACACGAAAATTGAAATCCGGTAATAACTAACTATTACGGATCCAATGGAACTGGTTTCGTTCAATTCTGAGACTGTTCAAAAATTGGCTATTTTACAGTCGATTATTAAATATTAAAATATTCAATTTTCACAGATTTACTTTTAATTCGATTTTAAAAGTTCTAAAATATTTCTATAACTCCAGTATGATTAAATAAAATTTTCTAAATTATTTTAAATCATTTTTAACTCAATTTTTAATTATTTCCATAATTTCACATATTAAATTATCGATTTAATTATTCAATTAAATCCAAAAATTCAAATAAAAATTTATTTGACTTATAAATTCACTTATTAATATTTAAAATTAATTAAATATTCAATTTTTTATTATTAAAAATTCTGGGTCGTTACAGATTAACTCACCTTATTCCGTTGCAGTCCATTTCCCTGATGTTTGACCTCCACATCGACGCTCAATTTCTGCCTCTCTCTCGACCCAGCATGATTTTGCTGAAAACCGCTACGACTGCGGCCACTGCCACCTGCACGCGCCTCCATCTCCCCTAAATCCCAACCCTAGCTTCCACAACATCGCCGAAAATCGACTCCAGGGAATCGCCGCTTCGCAACCCCTGCCACCTTGCCGAGTCACCTTCGAGCTCACTAGAATTATACACACAAAGCTGCTCGATTGCTACTCCCTCTCGAAGCTGACCCGCGGTCGCCTTCCCACACTTCGATCCTTGGTCGAATGCTCGTAGGTGGTGGCGACCTCGTCTATTAGATTCGATCGCCACTAATTCCATTTCTATTTTACTTGCTCAGCTTCGACTTGAAGGGGACGGTTGGAGAATTTCACGATTTATGCGATGCGGCCATCTTTTTTTTTGATGAATCGAATTCGGTTCGATTTGGGAAGGGTGAGGTAAAGAAGACGAGAGAGGACAGTGAGGCTTCGGCTGTAAGATAAAGGGTGGGTGACGTGATTTTATATTTGTTAAACACTAATTGCTTAATAATCAATTAGTAATTCTTAATTAAATTGCGGAATTAATTACCCATAACTCATACTTCATCAAGTAGTTAAGTACAAATATTTATTACTTAATCAATAATTAACCCAAACTCTAATTACAATTATAATGTAATTATTCCTTGCGTGTTAAAATTGACTTGCGCGTTAATAGAGTTAAGGTGAAATGAGATGATGTTTTTGTATGCTGATGTGAGTATGTAGGTCAATCAACCAATATATATATCTATTTAAATTTTAAATCATTACGATTCCACAACTTAAAATCTCGATCGTATGGAGAAGATAGCCCTTTTAAAAGTACTAAACATTGAACTCTCTATATAAAATTCTAGCGCGTTTATATATCGTACGCTCATACAACAAACCTGATTAATACGAAATTTGAAATCCAATAATAATTCAATATTACGGACCCAATGGAATTGGTTTCGTCGAATTCCGAGACTGTGCCTCGGAAGGCTATTTTTAAATTCAATTTAAATGATATAAAATTTTAAAACTGAACAAATCACTGTTAAATCTAATTTTAAAACTTTTGTTATCTTCAGCATTATCAATATAAATTTTATGAGCCTTCAAATTATTTTTAACAGGCTTAAAATTCCAGATTCAACATTTTATGCAACTTCAAGTTATTTAATTCAATAATCTATTTATCAAATAAATTGTGATATTCGTAATTCAAGTTAAAATTACCCTATTGAATATTTAAAATCAATTAAATATTCTAATTTTAAATGCTCGAAAATTCTGGGTCGTCACACAACTCTTGGACACGTCTTCTCAAATCACGTAGTCTCTTCTCGTACTACTCGATGCTCTATCCATGCTCCTTGTCGTGCTGCATATAATACATAATGGTACATTGTTGCTCTTTTTAAGTAACATTGCGACCAACCTAGATACTCATGATAGAGCTAAGAGTGTGTCCCATGGACAATATGTAAATTGTTATGTATACCAACTCCTGCAAAAAATCTTGTTCGAAATAAAGTATGCTTTTGGTTCTTTTTCTATTATATCTATTGTTGTATTGTGATATAAGTAATAATATGAATACATTAAACATATATGACTAAAAAATCTTTAGGAAAAGTATTTTATCAATTACAATTACAAATATATATGTTACCATGAGTTTTGAATCAAACACTCAAAATACTTATCCTTAAATTATTTCTAGTTAAGGTGTATTAAGAAAATGATATCGACAAATCTATTTAGACTAGTGTACGTAATACTTTCCGTATAATGGACGGTGAATTACTCATTACCGTTGGAGATACCAATGAATTACGTACTTATGGTTGTTTGAAACAATCATAGAATGACTCAACTACAGTCTTCGATCGATCAATATAACTAATTCAAAATAGAAGATCTCATGTAACGACGTGCAATACTCTTCTGATTTCAAAGTACTATTCTCAAGTAGCTAAATTGTGCTTTGATTATGGTTGATGTAGGTTGGGTACACATCGAACTACTTGAAGTGAAACACTACTCTAGAGAGGATACATCTTTTTTATTATAAAAAGTTAGTATTATTGTAATTGATAGTCAATTTAAAGTCAAAGTCTCTGATCAGAAAAGAACGATTAATCGATTAATGTTGAATCAAAGGCTTGAAAATGACACATGAATGTAATATTGGAGTTTTTGACCAAACTTTAGATACTTAGTACTATAGTGAAGGCGAAAGGGAAATGTGCACAAAATATCGTTACAAAAGTGTAGCTTAATAAATGTTAGAAATTAGATTTTTCCAAAATGATCTATAAGCAAATGGACTCGTACGATACTGTACTTCAGTAAAGCTCGTATAGACTTTAGTATTTAGATTGTTTAAATATTATTGAGAATCGAGTTCACACTAAGAAGTCAACACAACAATGTTGTTAGTTATTTTATGAGTTCAACATGTTTAAATTAATTTATTAATGTTATTAATTAATAATAAAAATTAACACAACTGTCGTGTAATTTTTTTTATAAAATTTAGTTATTTATTCGAAACCTTAAAGTTAATTAAAATAGTATATAATTTGTTAAATATTAATTTAATTAAATATACGAGATTTAATAATTAATAATATATGGTATATTAACTAGGTCCAACATCTTGGAATGTCCATGGTGGGGCAAACATGTAGAGAGGAGGGAGTTTTGATGGAATCTCTTGATCTAGATTTAAAAGAGAGGAATTTTCCTGCGACTATAAATACTCCCACCTTTTATTAAAAACACAAATAAAATTAAACCTAGCCTCCATTAAAATAGTTGAAGTCTTGATTCTGGATTTGCATACCAAGCTTCAAGGAGAAAGGAATAGTGATTCGAGGTGGAAGAGCTAACAGCACAATGTGTTACAACCGAAAGATCTAAGGTATCACATTTAAAAATTATATATATATAATACATACATATATATATATATAATACATACATATATATATATAATACATACATACATATATATAATAAATATACCTTTAAAATGATACATACGATTTTTCAATTTTTTATTCCTTTTCTTCTCAGCTTATGATAATATTATAAACATAGATGCATATTTTAAACCAATACAAATTTAAATGATGTGTGTGTAATGTTTTTCTTAATTTTTAATTTTTTCCTCATGGCCTTATAATAAAAATAAAATATTATATATATTAACATAGATAAAATTAAAATTTGATCTAAATTTAGAATTTGAATTTTAAATTTTAAAACATATACACACATATACTTCACAAGTCGTATATATTATATTTGCCTAAAAAACTATTTTTATTTTATATTATGTATACGGCTGATATATATGTATGTAATATAATATAAATAACACAAACACACACATATATGTATATATATTTTAAATAACACACATATGTATATATATATGTATGTATATATGGGGCTTAAGTAGATATACTATTTAATAGCGCTAAATTGAAAAGCCATAGCAGCCGAAGAATGTGACACACTATAGCGGAGATATCATGGGGCTTTAACTGCACAATCATGTGTTCATAAATCTCAAAGATCACAAACACTCTTTTATTGTTCATTTCATATAACTTTCAGTTTATTAAATTACATTTTGATATTCATATTGTGAATATGAATATCTAAAATTAAATATAAATTTAATTGAACCTGAATTATGTAATAATTAAATTAAATTTATGCATATATATTAAGTGGATAAAAAATTTGTAGCAAAACTAAATAAAATTAATTCCAATAATAGAGTCCTCATTTATTAATGTTCACTAAATATGATTTGAAGAAATTATTCCTCTAAACATAAAATAAGATGTAGTATTTTTTTTTTGAAATTTCTCGCTTTTACCCCACTGTCAATGTACATGATCCAACAACTCGGTGATCTCTAGGATGGTTATATCAACATATCAATCATGTCTAGAGCTTGTAAGTGTAGCCATTGTTGGGTCAGGTACATCAAAAAATGTGGTAAAAAGGAGAGTTTAAAAATTAATGCTTTATGTGATAGATATTGTATAGTATTGTAACGACCCAGAATTTTATTAAATTAAAATTTGAATATTTAATTAATTTTAAATATTTATAAGTGAATTTTTAAGTCAAATAAATTTTTATTTGAATTTTTGGATTTAATTGGATAATTAAATCGATAATTTAATATGTTAAATTATGGAAATAATTGAAAATAGAGTTAAATATGATAGAGAATAATTTGGAAAATTTTATTTAATCATACTGGAGTTATAGAAATATTTTAGAACTTTTAAAAATCGAATTAAAAGTTAATTTGTGAAAATTGAATATTTTAATATTAAATAATCGACTGTAAAATAGCCAATTTTTGAACAGTCTCAGAATTGAACGAAACCAGTTCCATTGGATCCGTAATAGTTAGTTATTACCGGATTTCAATTTTCGTGTCAATCGGAGTTATCGTTTGAGCGTGGCAGCTCGAAACGCATCGAATTATTTTTAATTTAAATTTGGCGAGTCAAAATAGCCATTTTTCAAAAAGTCTCGGATTTCGACGAAACCAGTTTCATCGGATCCGTAATGTGATATTATTGTAAGGTTTCAAATTTCAAGTCAATTGGATTTACCGTTTGTCCGGTACAAATTAAAACGCCTAGAAATCGACTTAAATCGGTTTAATTCAAATTGAGCGTTTATAGCCATAACTCGCACAGATGTCCGAATTAGCTTCCGAAACCTGTTCCATTGTGTCCGGAACGCGGGATAAACCCTAGGTACGCTGGTTACGGCGCCTAAATCGGAGTTCGGAATTTCCGGATGAATAGTGTCGTTCGTTTCTCTATAAATATGCCACCCTACCCCTTCATAATTAAAAAAAAAAAAATATAACAACATAAAACCCTAGCCGCCACTTTAGCAATGAAGGGCCAGAAATTCACAAGCTTCCTCCCTCAAAATCTCTCAATCCATTCACCGATTCACGAAGCCATCAACTACAAAGTTATAGAGCTTCGCAAGATCTTGAAATCCATACGGATTTGATGATGTTTGGAGCTGTGTGGTGGTCGTGGGGGAGCCACGAAGGCAGGCCGTTCGGCCTCGTAGTGCGTGCTAGGGGGGTGACCGAGTTCTATGGCTTTGGGGCCGAAGTGGGAGAGGATGGAGGGCTTCGACATGGCGCGTCTCGATCGAGCTCTAAGTGTTCGGTTGGTTTGCAAAAATTCAAACCCTAATTGGAGCTATGGGTTCAAGGTGACGGCCTAAAACCTGTAACTTGCGTGAAGAAGAGGAGGGGTTGCGTTCAAGGGTGGAGATGAGAGGGTGCAAGGATCATGTGGCTGCAAATGTTTGTGGGTTTTAATTTTAAAAGTTATGTTGAAATTGTTTATATAAATCACGTACAAACTTGTAAAAATCGTATCTTTTTCATACGAGGTCGAAAAAATGCAAACTCAGTTGCGTTGGAATCGTATGGACGAGCACTACGCGATGGAGTTGGTTTGGAGTTGTTTGGAGTTAGTGAGAATTTCGGGTAAAATTAAACGCGCGTTTAATTTTATTCGAAATAAAAGCTAAAACGGAATTTAAAATCAAGGTGAGAATTTCTCACTCAATCGAATAGGTTTCGATTTTATTTTAAATAGTTAGATTTAAAATATTTGAATGCATGTTTGAATGATGACTGTAAATTTTTGATTGTTAAAATAGACATTATGCGCCGTTAGTAAGCGGATGTTATTTAATATAAACATATACCGCGAATATTTCATAAACAGTGAAATTGGTATTATATATAATATCAATATATATATATTGGCATATGTATATATTGCAGTTGATTGATTTCCCGCATTTTTTGTTTAGCGGATGAGACCCTATTACGCCGTTATTAAGCGGATAATATTTAATAAGAACATGTACCGCGATAATTTCGTACTGGAGCGAAATTGGTATTGTGCTAATGTTTTTGGATGCAGGAAAACAGGTTGGAGGGATCCAACTGGATTCCTCAACATTATTTATTTTATTTCAGATATTTTGATATTTGATGGATTATCATATCGATATATGATATCGTTGTTAGTCGTGATTGACTATTTGGTGTGTAGCATCATTGGACCCAGATTTTGGGATTTTAAAATAATCTTAAAAATGATTTTTGAAAATATACTTTATTTCTGGAATTGATCCATTATAAATAAATAAACGTTATAATTTTTAAAGTTATAAAAATTAAGGTTTTTGTGAAATATAGTTAAAAAGCTGATTTTTAGAAATACGATTAAAAATCGATTTTCGAGAAATGAAAGGAACTAATGATTTTATAAAATAATTTAGATTGGATTTTTGAATATATGATAAAAGTTTAAATATAGGATTTATAAAATTTGATTATTTTATAAATCGAAATGATGAAATTATAAAGGAATTTAAAGACGTTTTAGAATAATAATATAAACTGATTTATATTTAGAGATTTATAAATGGATATTTATAAATTGAGATTTAGACATTATAAAACGAGTTTTTATAAGTGTTTGAATGTAGTGAAAGTGAATTTCATAAATGAATGAAATTTATAGAATTATAAACTGTGAAGTTATAAATGAAATTTATAAATAATAAGATTATAAATTTGTGAAGTTAATTGAAGAATAGATTTGGTTAAATAAATAAATCTTATAAGTTATAAGGTTTATAAATTGAAAAGTCTTTAAAAAGAACGATTTTGTAAAATAATCGTTTTATAAGTAATTAACTTATAATGTGAACGTTTAGTTTATAATTTAGTTATAAACGGGAATAGGTTAATAAAGGAATTTATAAAAAAAGAAGTTTTTATAAATAAATAGAAATGGAATTTATAAACGTTGTTTTATAAATCCGCAAACGACTTATTTTGATAAGTTAATTGTTATAACTTAGAAATAGAGTTATATTCACGTTTTTAGACAGTGAATAATCCTTTGAATTAAAATGAATAAAAGAATGGAATTTGTGAACATAGTATATTCACGTTTTTGAATAGTGAATAACATGTTAAAGAAAATGTTTTAGAATGTGATATTTTAAACAAAATTAAAACGATCTAACGATGTTTTAAAAGGTGTTCAGATTCGAAACCATAAATTTCAACATTTATTGTTGAAATAGACGTTTTCGAGAAATAAAAGGAAATGGTGGACTATAACACTGTTGTTATAGTAAATGATTTCCGAAAGGGAATGTTTTGAATAGTATTGGGATTTATATATCTATTTTAATTTCGAATCCCTATACTAGTGATTTTGGGTTGTCGTAACGATGTTTTACGCAACATTCGTTTTGGCCCAAATAAAAATGTTTAAGAGAATGATTTCCCTTAAAGAATGAATAATATACTTAATTCGATTTAAGTATATTGAATATTTTCAAAGGTTGAAAATAAAAAGATTTGTTGATTACTTATTTTTGATAAGTATGGAAATGTTTTCCAATAAGAAGTGAATATTAGAATTTATCTTTTTGAAGATAAATTGAAATGAATTATTGAAATCGAATATGCATGGATATTTTGAAATATAAATTCATTATGGAATTTATATGTGAAAAGTGGAATTTGTTTGAAAATAAATATTGATTTATTTTTGAAGTGTTGAAATTATATATCTTATAAAGATATTTTGGAAAATAAATAATTTGGAAAATTATTTGGAATCTGGTGATGTATGCATATCAATTGATAGTTCAATAGCCGACTATCAATATTTCCCTTTGAATGGGTATTTGATGTGAATTGATTGAATTTGAATGCACACTTATTTTTGAATAAGCGCTCACTATTCGGGTTAACCGGGAAAGGACCATGGGGTCGTATAACCCATTCCGAATATGTGATACGTCGTTATGAATTGCATTTGAAGATCGGTGTTGAAGACCGAGTATTTGTGAAAGCGATAGGATGACCTATCGATTGTCTCTGCACTGGGTAGCTCCTGGTATAGAGATTCCTTAAGTGATGGGAAATTCGATCGGGATTGTGAATACCCGTATTGCAAGGGCTTCGTAAGAAGTGCCTTCGGTTTTGTTCGAGCCCGGAACAGACTTGTATGGATTGTATGCCTGACATTACAATTTGAGATATAAAGCCGATTTCTTTCAAATATATTTCTGTTGGTGGCGGAGAATTTATTCTTTGCTTAACACCCTTCTTTGAGACGTACGAGCTCAAAGGTTATATAGTTGAAGTTATCAGCGATATATTCCCAGTTTGGTAATGTCACATGCTGAGTGATGCTGAAATGATCATTGTGTTGATTATTTGTGATAGGATCGTTTATTTGATCGTCTATCTTAGTGATCATTGTGTTGATCATTTATTGACCCAAAGCATGGCTTTTGTATAAAGTATGTTTTTGTGGACGTGAATTCGTCGAGCCTCACATCCCGGAAATGGTCAAAACAGGAAAGATGCGGCAAGGTTATTAGGGGTTGCTGTAGCTCCCCTTAGGGTATGTGCATTTCCTTCTGGAAAGGGGTGGTATCATGGTATGGAGCCCAGATACTTACTCATGTTGAAAACACTCTATTTATTATGGTGTGATGTTGGATATCGAGCGCTCGGTTGAAAAGGTCCTAAAGGACCGGGGAATGGCGTGCTCGTGTCAGTAGTTACCCAGTTAGGGGTAACCCGGCCTTGTGTTGGCAGAGTTCCGGTTTGGTTCTCGGGGGTGTCTTTCCAGAGGCATTCTCAGTGGCAATGGGAAGTTCCTTGGCCTGACCATTTGTTGGAAATCCAATTCCCAATACGAAACTTGTACGGTATTAGTTGTAGAACCTGCTATTCACTTATGGTGGTCACCACTGTTTGGATAGTAGCTATAGTAGACATAGTTCGAAATGTCTATGTTGGCTAAGATTTATATTCTACTTTCGAAATGAATTTTTCCTACACTATGCACTAGTAATAATATAAAATGTTATTTTAAATGCGTATCAAGCATCTTTGACTATCATAAGGAGAAATCTCCTCCGATTCTGCGTTTGCATGTGTGTGTGTGCGGGAGGCCTTATGGTAGTCTCATTTTTAAAAGCATTGCGAATTGAATTAAAAATATTCCTCTTTTTGATTTTTAAAGTTAAATAAACTGTTTTGAGTTCTCACACCAGTCACATGACTGACTCGGAGTTTATTGTTTTCCTTCCTAAACTCTGGGTGCCCACCAATTTCCACACGGGCAGTTAAGAGTTAGGTTTATCAGGATATTCTGGATATTCTGGAGTTGCTGGAGGCAAGCTGGATGGCATGGCGTATTACTAGTTTATATAGTATTTCTTTTTCCGCTGCACTGTTTGATGTTGTATGTTGTTGTTGTACACTCTGATGATATGATGTAATGAAATGAAATGTAATGTAATAACAGATATAGTTCTTTGTTTAAAGATTATTCATTTATTATTATATGTTGTTCCGCTGCGAATTGTGAGATTCTGTTGTTGTTCTGTTGTTTTCTGTCCCGTCCTATTTTCTTCTGTTTTTTTCTTTTTCCTCTATTCTCTTTTTCTTCTACTTTTAAAAATCTTCTATCTTCTATTTTTCAAATTCTCTGTTTTTCAAATTCTCTATTTTCTAAAAAAAAATTATCTATCTTCTTTTCCCTCTATTTTTCTTTTTAATTCTTCTTTTTCTCTCTTCTTTCTTTTCTTTTCTTAAAATCTTTTTAAAACCCATAACATCTCGGTTTTTGGCCTTCGATTTCTCGGCAGTCGATAAAGTGAGTGTCGATGTTGAATTTTCGGAGAACGAAAATCCACGGGCGTTACAAGTATTATCACGAATAATGTTGTTGACATTAAATCATATTTAATGTTGTTTTGATGTAAAAAGAGTATTATGTTTTAAAAATGAGTTTAACTTAATCTTACTTTGATTATTCTATTTTGTGCTAAATTTAATAATTGAACACTATATATTCAATATGTATAATATAGATGCAAGTAAGAATATACAAAATTTTGTAAGTGTTATATATACATACATATATATATATATATATATATATATATATATATATATATATATATATAATGTTTATTACTATGTGTCACGGCACGCGCTTCATCCATGAATTATTTTTCTTATAATTTGTATATGTTTAAATCAGTCAGAAAAATGATTTTCTATTTTCAAATGATATTAATATTTGTATATTTGTAAAGAAGTATCTGAATTTATAAAGGAAGTTTAATTTTAGATCCTATTTTCAGAAGTGTTTTGAATTTATAAAGCATATTTGATTGTTAGATCCTACTTTTTGGGGCGTTTGAATTTGTAAAAAAAGTTTAATGTTAGATCCTATTTGTAAGTGATTAAGATTTGATAATATATAGAGGAGTGTTTTTGGTAGTTCACATTGACACCAAAAAAGTGTGACACCAAAGTTATTAAAACTATTATTAAAGATAATACACACATACATATATGTATTAATATATATAATAAATACATATGTATACACACACACACACAAAAATATGTATATCTACAAATACATAAGACATATTTAGTATATATATATATATATACAGTTCAAATCAGAGTATTAAATGTTCGAATGAAATGAATATTGTCCTAATATATTAATTTCTGACCGACGGTCGTAATATACAATCATTTAAAGAAGTTATAGTTTAAAGTCTAGTTTACAATGTCATACGTAAACATGCAATTCACTATTAATTGATGTCATTGTGCTTGGAATTTCGATATGAATTCAAATGCACAAGTTACGCCTAAAACGAATTTCGTATGTAAGAGTTATAAGTGTTTTAAAACTGGAGTTTAAAATGTAATTTTAACAATATTAGGGGCTAAAATAAAATTTACCTTTATCCATCGTTTGACTTAGTCGCCACATGCTATCCACGTCATCATCTAAAATTGCTTCTGCCAAAGATAATTTCAGATTTCGCCACTCATTCCTCCGATCTCCTCTACTCCTGTAGCCTTGAACACTGCTCTTTCAGATAAGGTGGGATGCTACTATTAAGTATTAGGGTTGAAACCCTAATCGTTCAAACCCCGACCGTCTGCTTCATGATTCACTGCCGCACAACCGTCGAAGCATTCCTCTTCATGCCAAATTATTAATGCCATCATCTTTGCCACCTGCTACGATGGATGAGTGGCGAGGCAAAGTCGTGCATGATGTGCACATGAACAACAAACGTGTAATTTTCTGTAAACAAATTGATTTATAAAATTATTAGTGCAATCAATTTTAATTTAAAATTAGGTCTAAAATTTCTAACATAAATTGATAAAAGATTCAATTATAAAATTTTCTCGATAATCCTATCGGTTGATTACACCTTGAACCATCAACTTCGCCTCGGAAAGAACATATCTTATTCAACGATGGAGTTGCAAAGTCCACCGTTAATGTAAAATTTATTTTGGAGAGAGATGAAAATTCTATATTTTTTAAAATGAGGCATCTTGTAATATTTGTAACATCAATAGACTATGTAAAATACCTTATATAGATCTTCTATTTAAAGTATGACCCATTATAAGTAAGACATTATCTCATTTAAATATTTACAAATATTTAATTAGTTGATACCCACACATATTTGGACGTACCTTATTTTAGAACAAATTTAAGGATTCCACTATCAAAATAGTGTATATATTATTTATTATATTAGCCTAAAAAATAATTAAGTAAATATATTAAAATTTTATATTTTATTAATTAATTTTAGGCCCTTTAACAATAATAAAGTACATTAATTAATACAACCGTTATAGTTTTCCATAATAATAATATATAAATTTTATAAAAAAATTATTAAATTATTTTGGTCGAATACTAAGAGTTACGGTTGTGACTTACAGGTGTGAGCTTGGTCTTCAATAATACTTAAATCATTTAAGTATTAAAGTTGTACATGTTTTGCTAAGTACAGTAGTGAGGACGAGTTCAGTTACTAACATACTATTTGGGTGAAATTCAATTTCTTGTCTTTTAAAGCGATATCCGTACGCAACAATATATTGTGCACATTTTCTCTTCGTCGTCATTATATCACTTGGATATTTAGAGCTCGGTCAATGGTCAAAACTCCAATATTATCCATTTCTAATTGGGAAGTCCAACATTACAGTCCATGTTTTAGTCTTTAATAATTATGGATGAACCGAACCTTCCATTCGAAGAAGATAAATCCTCACTTAAATAGTGTTTCCACTCAAGTGGTTCAACTGATACTCAACTATTACCTTAACAAGATGATTATTGTCGAGTGATTGACCATAATCAATGTGATGACCCACATTTTTGAAGGTTTAAATCGACAATAATCCACACATGTCAGACTTAAACAATCCGGAACATAGATAATCATTGTGGTTAATTAAGAAAATAAGAAAAGAAGAAGAAAACAAACACAGATTCTCGCACGGAACGATAAAATATAATAATCAAATAAACAGTTCATGAAGCTGTTTTCTATACTTTTGATTATAATTTATACAACATATATCAAAGTTATACATGTACAACGGAACAAAATATAATGCAGCAGAACAACATAATGCATGGAATACTAATAATAAAATATACCAAATCTTCGTCTTCATCCTCCAGACCAAATCTTCAACAAGCTGAAAACTCGGGGTTTACCCAAGCGTAATGAAAAAACAAAACACTCGAGTCAGGACTAAAATATTCTTATATGAGTCAAACCAGTATAGCATATAACATGAGTGTCGTAACGTCAGAGATGTTTACGATGTTTCACATATCTTATCCAGTGTATAACGTGCATGCAACAACTCAAGAGATGTTGCGGGATTTTTCATCTCTTAAGGATCCGTCAAAATATTTATATGTAGTAGAATACGCTGTATATAATATCTAATCGGTAAAATAAATATCAAAATAGCGTTAAGGCTTTATATTGATCCCCCTTAGCGTGACGCCCCACCCCGAGACCCACATTAACAAAGAGAATTATATAGTAATCATGTCTGCTAATGCGGAGAATAGGGCTGGTTAAGGGCGACCATCTATATCCTTGTCTTAAATATCAAAATCTTTTTACTACATAATCAAATTATCAAATTTCAACATTTTGAAAATTTTCAAAACTACTTTCAAAAATCCAATTTAATCTCCGAACTCTTCATTTAATAAGCATTATCGTACAGTTTGCGTATAAAACACCAGTAAATCGTCGGTGGATAGGGATGCGCTGTGACACGACAACACTAAACCAAAATTGTAAGGTCTCGTATAAGGATAAAAAAAGACAAGGCACGTGAGGCAATGCCCAAGGTAGGATATGCTAGAAACTTGAGTGGCTATAGCACAATGTTGGATCTTAAGGCTATTCGGACACTAGAAGTGGTGAATTATATATTAACTACTTACTTATGAATATAAAACTGTATTTATTCAAATTGCATACAGAAAGAAGTAATCAGAGAATAGGTAATAAAGTAAAATGCAGCAATGTAAATAACACCTGGATTTTTATACTAGTTCGAATTAACCAATCCTACGTCCAGTCCTGCCCTCTATCGTGCAGAATTTCACTATAATCGCTTGCTCTCCATGGGTGGCAAGAACACCTTTACAATCTTGGTTTCACGGGCTATAAGACACACCCTCTTGATTTCACAGGCTACAAGAACACTTTTTCCTTATTACCAACAACAAACTATGGCAAGTGGTCATATCTTCAATACAGATTCTTGCAGATTTGGTACAATGATCTTATAGACCTCCAATGACAATATATCTTTGAATTCTTTGAGGAATAGGATGAAATCAGAGAGAGAATGATGTGAATTAAAGTACAACTCTTTGATATTGTGTAATTGCAAATCAGTGAAAAATTGGAGTGAAACAGTATCGATTTGCAAGGAGATTGAAAGAGTATGCAATGGATTTCTTTTGCAAATGTTTGGAGGAGTAAGAGAAAATAAGAATTCTTGATGTTAAAATTCGTTTTTAGAGGCCTTTATATAGTGGTTGAAGAGACGTGTCTTTTGGTGAAGTGGTGGAGGGAAATGTCTCTTCATTTAAAATTTGAAATTCTGAAAAACAGCTAGTATGTCGACATCCCCCTACCCCCCATGTCGCCATGGGTATGTTGCAAAATGAACAGCAACACTATGCAAATTTTCAGCATTTCAAATTACCTTATATTTATGGATTTTTGTGATTTGGTTGAGGTCAATGGTTGATGATCTTCAAGTATAATTGTCATGAGATCTTTAACAAGATATTCTAAGGTTCAACCAACTCCTGATCACTTCAAACACCTTTATGCTTCAGCATTCTTCTCTAATTGGATTTTGTTCTTCAATTGCTCTGATTAACCTTCTTCTATAATTCATTTGTTTCCATTATATTCTTGTTTATCTCTGTAAATGTCTCCATAATATATTTGATATGACTGCATAACTCGAAGATATGTTAGTAGTAATATTTATGTGGTTGTTGTCATCAAAATCAATACCTAGGGTATTAACAGGATACTACCAGTTTACCCTTCCTAGTTGGTGGTAACTCGTCATAGTCATGATTGCCCACTGCGTGCAACACTCTCATAATCTGAGGGTGCGCACCAATCAATCACAATGTAAATGATGGTTATAAGAAGAAATGTGTCCTCTTGGGGTAGCTAGCCCGCTTTGCCGGTACGGCTTCTGTTTTAGTCATTTCAATTTGGCACACGTGTCAGGTTAATCCACATCATCGTTCTCTTTCTTCAAATCCAGCAAACGATGCCAAATCCTACCACTTCATTCTGGATCATCACTCCATGTACACAGTTGTTAAAGTGGTTTCAATATTGACAGAGAGTATGTCAATAAGTGGTCCCGGTCTCTTTAACAACCAACGTCGTTTTACACACCGGTTGGTGCTTTTACATTTCGAAAATGATTCTACTTGATATCAAAATATCATATTCGCTTCAAAATCAAATTTGTTTTGAAATATCATATATACTTCAAAATCAAATGCATTTTTAAATCATCATACTCGCTTCAAATATCATATCCTTTTCGAAATCATCATATTAGCTTCAAAAATCATATTTTGCTTCGAAATGTCTATTTAGTTTGATATATCGATTTCACTTCAAAATTTTGGTTCGAATTTCAATTTAGGTTATAACTTCACTTTAACTCAATTCGCAGTTAAATATAAACAGTCACACTCTCACCAGTTTAAATTTTTAGAAAATAGTTTGAATAGTTTTTAAAATAGTTCAAATAATTAAAATAGTTTAAATGGTTAAAATCGTTTGATATAAAATAGTTTAAATATTAAAATGGCTTATATATTAAGATAGTTTGGAAGATCCAAAATAATTTTATATTTAAAAAGATAGATTTAAATAGTGTGTTAAAATAATTTATTTGAAAATAGTTTCAAAATCAAACTGATTCAATTTTCAAATCTTCTCAATTCAAATTCATTCAATTTCTATTTCAATTTAATTGATTCCATTCCGATTTCAATACGAATTAACTTTGATCACAATTTTAATTCAAATAAATCTGATTTCGATTTCGAATTAATTCAATTTCGCTTTCAATTCCAATTGATTTTAGTTTCAATTCCAACTTGAATAAATTTCGATTCAATTCTCAATTTCAAACCATTTCAATATATATCAAGTTCGAGTTCGATTTCAAAGCATCGATTTAAATTATTTAAATCAAATCTAACTTTAATGTTCAATTCAATGTCCAGATGTTTAAAATAATTCAATTCCAAGCTTAATTATTGAAATATTGACTAAAATTACTTAGCAATATTTCAAAGTTCGAATAAAAGTCCAAATCTTTAAAACAACCCAATTTCCGAAATTCAAATCATATTTCAATTGTAATTTCAAAATCTCAACTTCGATCATTTAAACCATTTCTGCTAACAAATTTAAATTTCAACATTTCGAGCTCAAGTTCGAAAATAATTCAGTTTTCTATAAATTTGATTTTTAATTCTTTAAACTAAAATTCTTTAATTTAACCAACCCAGTATCCGTATATAATTTTGTATCCTATGGTCAAGTGATCAGTTATTTCAATTTAATTTCAGGGATGGATATATATCATGTCAATCCAAAATAAATGTCATAGATATATATCATTTCAACATACTTCTTAATTTATTCAAAATAATTCTATTTACAGTTTTATATATTGTAAATAATTTTCAGGTGATAACATGATATATATAAAAATAAATAAACATCCAATCATCCAAATACCAATCAAGTAGCATCCATCATAATCAATCATCCAAACAGTCAAAATAATTCACAACTATTTCATAGTTACTAATATCATGTATTTTACTAGCAATTGAATTCCAGTTTCAAATTTAACTGTCAATTTTAAATTTTTGTACAATTAATTCTAATGACAATTTAGATGATAAATAAATTTATCAAACGATCAATAAATTTATATCACTTCATAATTTCAAATTTAACTAGCATAAAAATATTCTAGTACGTTGTGAGCGTTATAAAACACTCAAGTTGAGTTTTCAATTTTAAATCAAATCGAACGACGTTCGAGTTAACCTAAAATTTTAACTAGCTCCAAACGACTTCAAATCGGTTCCAGAACGTAGTACTTGTGCTACGATTCTGTCGTCGTTTGTTTCGTCCAATTTCAACCTCGTATGACAAAGATATGTTATCTATAAGATTTCATAATTTATAATAAAAACAATTTACATAAATTCTTATTTATTTTCTCTAAACCTTAGATCTGGCCGTTAATTTCCAACAAACAAATCGTGGTCGCTGCTTTCAACATCTTCGTTCCCAGGTCGATCATCTAACCCAAAATGTCGTCATACATCCTATGCTTGCCGCGACCTCCACACGCAACCGGAGATCGAACAGGGACCTCCATTCGAAATACCTTTGCAAGCTCCTCCTTCAGTCATAACCACGTCAAACTCGAGCTCCCCAGCGTCGAGCAGTTTGCTGATGAACGGCTGAGGGTTGCGCTTTAATATCTCCCTCCTCGTCGTGTCATTCACGATCATCACCGTTGGAAGAACTCGTCTCGATGAGCTAAACAATATTCGCTTAGAAGGTTTTTGCCAATAATGCGTGGATTGTGAGAAAAATCAGGAGGAACGATGGTGATTTCGGTCATTGAATCCATGGTGGTGGCTAGGGAAAATAGCTAGGGTTTGGCTGTATGGTATATGCATATATATATATATATATATATATATATATATATATATATATATATGTGTGTGTGTGTGTGTGTATGTATGTATGTATGTACATGAATATATAATATTTTAATATTATCTCGATTATCCACGTGATTTTCCGGACGAGCTCCAAATGAAGCATGCCACTGGCTCACTACTAGAAAATACTGTTGTTTCCTACGCAAAATTTCCGACGACTTTCCTACGTCAAAGGGCGGGGCGTAGGGTAGGCGTAGGAAACTGGTAGAAAGAGGTAAAGGCGTAGGGAAGATGTAAGGAAATTTCCTACGCTTCTCCTACACCAAATTCAACACGTAGAAAAAAAATCGAGGCATAAGTAAGGTGTAGAAAATCGTCTACACTAAAATGATACTGTAGAAAAGGCATAGATAATCTCCTACGCTATTTCCATGCCTCTGTTAATTTTGTACAATTCCACATTGACGTAGGAAATTTTCCACGCCGTCCCTACACATGCAAAAAAAAGTTTTTTATTTCTACATTAATCACCGTATACTTCCATTCTCCTAACCTCAGTTTTTCACCAAATAAAAAAAACCTAATTCTACAAAAATTATCCTCTTCTCCTTTTATATTTGTTTTGATTGAATTTCGATTCTGGTGCTTCTTTTGGTTTTCGATTCAGGTGCAATCTCCATGTTGGCGAAGCTTGAACCCAAAAAGACTAGGGTTTCAAAAATCAACGCTTTCTAAATAATTATCGCTGCATACTCGGCTATTCCATCAGCCATCGTCGGCTCATCCTTGCCTCCTACGCGATATTTTCTACTGCTAATTTGAAGTCCTGCTGCAGTCTCTTTATACTGCCACTGCTAATTAAGCATGCGAATTTCTTGTTTTGAGTTGTCTAATTTTCTAAAATTGAGTCGCCCTTTTACTGCTTTAGATTTCATTAACCTTGAAAACGCCTGAAGCTAATAACTTATTAGTATTTAGTTATAAACAACTAGTTTTCTGTACATAATCGTTTAGGAATTGAAATTTGATGTACTATTTTTCCTACAGTCTGTGTATGTCTACCCGCAAACATTTAGGCAGAAGCCAATATGATTTTCTTGTACACTTAACTAGATACACTAGCTTGTAAACTTGATACATTTAGTTTATAACGATGTTTAACTTATTTTCTCCCAGAACATGTAGGTAACTTCCATGGTAAGCACTTTTATTGCAGGATTCTTGCTAAATTGTTTCTGGAAGAGCGAACCAATGTTTTGTAAAAAAATAAAGTTAAAACAAACCACTTTAAGTCTACAAATGTTCTTAGGTTAGTCTTTAGTAGCGGTGGCCACAATAAGACCACACTAATTGCTATAAGAGGAGCAAGTTGACCTCATTATCTTAAAAGTAAGAGAGAGCCACTTAGTATACAGAGAGGTTAAAGGATTAAAACATAGAGCCATTGAATATAGGCACGCAATTTTTTTGGGATATTCAAGCTAACAAAAGGTGAAGATATAATTGGTTTACTTCAATACTAATCTTCATTCAACCACTGAAAGAATTTGACATATTTATCGAAATAACGAGATATTGACAAAATAAATTGGTTATATAAATAGGAGCAGCTAAATCAAACCCAACTACGTGAGTTAACAAATTTATTAAGTATATACAATTTAATAAAAGAAATAAATGAGAAACGTAGACCATGAAGTTTGTTGGGAAGATTCACATGTTTTAGACCCACTAGTTCATGAGAAAATTAAGGAAGTTTTGTCGATTGTTAAGCTGGAAGAAAGAAAAGAAAAGAAAAGGACATGGAACTATTTTTGTCAAGTAGTCAACAAAAAATTGTTTTTATAGCGTAAGATCATGTTGATATTGTTTAAACGCTGTTGGGCAAACAATACCTGTAATTGTTTGACAAACCAGATTTATGTGCTCCGCAACCATGTAGCATTATGTATAAGATTCATATTACAGCGTCAAGAAGATAACATCGCAATTTGTTTATTATTAGATGATGAAAAATGTGAACGCTAATATAAATGTTAAAGCATCAGTCTGAGTCCATAACCACATATTGCTGCATTTAAATTTGTAAACAAGACGTGATGGCCACACCTTACAGCAATGATTATTCTTGGGTCAATCAATTATTCCAATGTTGGCTTATAGCCATGCAACAATATTCAAGTGACTACCGATCATAGCTGTGAGAAAAATTAATAATATAATATAATTCAAACGAATTAGAGGTAGGAAATAAGTCGTAGAGGAAGAAACCATATGAAGCAGTCCAAACTCCATGCAAGATCCCAGGTAGCTGTGTACTATATTGTTTTGCGGGCAGAGGTTTCTGTATTAAACTTCAGGTTTATGCTTTTAGTTAATCGAATGTGAGGTTGTGCTAGATTACCAGTTGCTTATTCCTTATTGTTTGTCTTTTTAATTGTTACTTTTTATTGCTGATTGCATGCTTAAACTTATGCTAAGTGCCTTTTCTACCTTATTATAAGTTTTTAGGAACCTGTTAAACGAGTTTCAAGTATACATTCGCATTTAGTTTATAATATATGAATTGAAAATGGATTACTTTTGTTTGCTGGTTAAATTGAGTTGAGAATCGTGCACCATTTTAAGTTGAGCATAACTCCACTCCACGTATATTGGGAAACTGTCTGATATGGATAAAAAATGGTATGGAAATTTTATTTAATTGTTTTAATGCAAAAAAGAAAGATTAAAGTGGGAAAGTTTGGGCAGATGTGATTTGGATTTTATTAGCGTATCAGTTATTTTATATATAAATTATACATACTAAATACTTTGTCTTATATTTGGAATTACCTTTTTGTTAACTTTTTAATATTGTGCGATGAATTTTGCTAGCCTATGGATGGCTACCACCGACAGAAACTGTGGCAAAATCGCTAGCTTACCTTTTGTGTTTGTACATCGGAAACAGTTTTCCAATTTAAATTTTGAGTGACACCCTATGTTTTTGGATACAAAGCTTTCCTTTTAACTTTTGATGGCGTCGTAAGAATTTTATTTCCACTGATCGTTTTTTAAGATGCTACCTCTTTTTCTTTGAGAAAAAGAATTGATCCTTTTTATTCATAAATCAATCCATTCTATTTCCCCAATGTTTGTTTGATTTCCAATTTAGCATATGATGTTCGTGGTTCACTAACATCTGTCTACCTATGTTGGATTTTTGTTGATTTCGTTGTATGCTTGAATATGTAATGGTTGTCGAACAAATGTTAGACTTTAGTATACATCGTTGATACAAAAAGTATCGATAATTATGAAGCAGGTTTGAGTAAAGTATACGTAAAGTCAAAAGTCTACAGATCCATGTGTAGGAATGGAAATGGAGCGGGTTTTTCAGTGTGTAGGCGTGAATTTAAATATAGACCACTTTCAAACTTATTTACAAATATAGACCTATTTTTTGTTTTCTGGACTTTAAATTTCCTAAAATTAAATATAATTTAATTTATTTCTAATTATGCAGTAAAAGATGCATTATATGAAAGTTCGAACTTGGATGTATGAGCCTGGATGGAAAAGAGGATCAATATCATTGCATTTTAGAAACGGCATGGAAGCATTTCTAAAAGTGGCGTCTTGTAATAAAACAAAGATGAAAGAAATTCGATGCCCGTGTAAGAAATACCATTGCATGAAACTTCAAGATTACGAAACTATAACTTTTCACCTGCATAATTATGGTTTTATGCTAAATTATTACGTGTGGAGATATCACGGCGAATCGGGGACAAAGCATGATTCGACAGTGGTAGTTGAAGATGCAACCGAAACCATCGGTGCTAATTTTGATGACTATAGTATGGAAGATAGAATGACAGAAATGGTCCATGATGCTGCCGGTCCAAGTTTGTGGACTGATGAATCTGAAGCAGAAGAACTTGACTCGGAAGCTAAAAAGTTTTTTGATTTGTTAAAAGCATCGAAACGACCGCTTTATAAAGGTTGTACAATGACACACTTGTTGGCTACAGCTAGGTTAATCACTATAAAATCCGAATACAATGCGTCGGAAAACATGATGAATGCGATTTTAAGTCTGTGTGAAGAAATGCTTCCACCTGACAATGTGTTGGCATGTAATTGGTATTCATTAAAAAAGGAAGTATCTGCATTTGGTTTGCCGTCTGAAAAAATTGACACATGCCCAGGTGGATGCATGATATATTGGAAGGAAGATCAAAACCTTACGAATTGTAAATTCTGCAATAAAAAAAGATATAAGTCTACAAAAACCAATGGAAAAGGTGTAACTTTCACTCGTATGCATTATTTTTCGCTTACACCCAGATTACAAAGGTTATATGCATCTTGTGCTACCGCAAAACACATGCAATGGCACAATGAACGACAACGAGTGGAAGGGATTTTATGTCATCCTTCTGATGGCGAGGCGTGGAAACATTTTGATAAAGTCTATCCCGATTTTGCTAAAGAATCACGAAATGTCTGACTTGGTTTGTGTACGGATGGTTTCGCGCCTTTTGCGTCATTCGAAAAACCTTATTCGACATGGCCAGTTATTTTGACACCTTATAGTTTACCTCCGTGGATGTGTATGAAGAATTCATACATGTTTTTAGCTGTGATTGTTCCTGGACCAAAGAATCCCAAAAATGAATAGATGTATATTTGCAACCTTTAGTTAATGAGCTGAAAAAATTGTGGATAGATGGCATTGCTACTTACGACGTGCCAAGAAAAAAAAATTCAGAATGTTTGCTTCTTTATTATGGACAATAAGTGATTTTCCAGCATATGGGATGCTTTCTGGATGGAAAACTAGCGGCAAGTTCGCTTGTCCTATCTGTATGGATTCGACTGAATCCTTTCGATTAAAATATGGCGGCTAACAGTGTTGGTGGGATCGTCATCGTCGTTTTTTGCATCCAAATGACCCTTTTAGATTTGATAAGAAAAACTTCAGGGCAAATACAACTATTACTTAAGAGCCACCTGACATTCTGAGTAGTGAACAAGTGTACGAGATCGTGCAAGATTATCCTAAAATGCATGAGATAGGAAGAGAGCCAAAAATCCCTAGTAAAGGACAAATTCATAATTGGTGCAAACAAAGTATATTTTGGGAGCTACCATATTGGAAGAATCTGAAACTTCGGCACAATCTGGACGTAATGCATAATGAGAAAAATGTGTTTGAGAACTACTTTAACACAATTATGAATGTTAAGGGAAAAACTAAAGATGATTTGAAGCCAAAAAAGGATATTATATTCAACTGTAATCATCCTGAACTAAAAATTGATAGTGAACGTCCAAATTTCAAACGTTTAGCTTGTTATGAGTTGAAAAATATTCGTCGTAAAAAAGTATTAGAGTGGGTAGAAAATTTGAAGTTACCAGATGGAATTGCTTCTAATATGTAATGATGTGTTGACATGAAGGACCTTCAACTATCGGGAATGAAGAGTCACGATTGTCATGTATTTCTTGAGACTCTATTTCCAACAGTTTTTAAGGAGCTATTAGCACAAAAGGTTTGGATGCCCATAACTGAGCTTAGCTTAATGTACAAAGATTTATGTTCGACTACTCTTATTAAAGATCATTTGGAGAAACTAGAGAAGGATGTACCGAAGTTATTATGTAAATTGGAAAAAATATTTCCTCCTGGAGTTTTTAATAGCATGGAACATCTACCTGTACATCTACCAACTGAAGCTTTAATGCGAGGACCGGTACAATATGGATGGATGTATCCTTTTGAGAGGTATATATATATAACTAAGGTGGACTTTTTTCTTCTTCATATTTTCATCATATCATTATGAGAATGTTATATTTAATATTTCATGTATTCATATTAAGGTATCTTGGTCACCTTAAAAAAAAGGTGAAACAAAAAGCACGCATTGAAGGTTCAATTTGCCAAGCATACATTACTGAAGAAGCATCCACATTTTTCAATTACTATTTTGAAGACCATATCAATATTTCTAACAGTGGCCACCGTAATGAGGATGAAATGGATGATTCATCTAATATATCTCTATCCATATTTCAGAAACGGGGACGTCCATATGGTAAATGGAAAGATGGAGGTATTCAGACAATTAAATATTTTACTTTAGCTAAATCAACCGTGCTTCTCAATTGTGAAGAGCTATCAAATCTTATTTGGTATGTAACACAACTTCAATCAATTAAAATGATTTATGTTTTATATTATAAATTTTCCTTGGTAATTTTAATCGTCCAACAGTCAATTTGAAGAAGCAAATCCTAATGTTGAGCCCAGTAAAGGATTTGAGAAATGGTTTAATAAATATGTGAGCATGATTTATTATATATTAATCGCATTTTATATCATAATTCTTTATAATATTATAATGTATGTGAATTTATTTTAATAGGTTGATGATAATGGAATCACTGATGTTTGTTATGCAAAACTTGCATTTGGTCCTATGATGAAGTATAGAAAATGTCCAATTATGTACGTTAACGGCTATAAATTTCACACAACTGAATTTGGAGCAAATAAAACAACTTACAACAGTGTGGTGTGTGTTAAAGGAGGCAACGGGGATGATGATCTAGAAGATTATTATGGCATGTTACAGGAAATAATTGAACTTACTCACTCGGTGGCACCGGAGCTTAAAACCTTTTTGTTCAAATGTGAATGGTTCGACAATAGAAAAGATGTAGGAATACATCGTGCACATAAAGATTATCCACTTATTGAAATAAATCACAAAAGACGATACCAAGGTTATGATCCATTTGTGTTAGCGATGCAAGCGACTCAAGTTTATTATGTACCCTATCCTGCTATGAACAACAATAAGGCGGATTGGTGGGCTGTCGTTAAAACAAAGCCAAGATGGTCATTCAATTCGAACATGATCGTAAGCGAAGATCAACCATATTAGAATGATTTGGACCATAACGGACTACTGCAAATCACTGAAGACATTGACGACATCGGACCACTTCATAATGAAGTATTTGATGGAGTAGAGGTTGACGATGATGTCGAAGTTGATTATGGTATCGAAGCTGCTGAAAATGATATTGAAGATGAAAATGTCGAAGTTGATGAATGTGAAGATGAATATGATAGTGTAACTAATGGAAGTTATGATGATAATGTTGATTGGTAGCATGCTTTCATTAATATACTTGTTTGATTTTTCCACTAGTATGAATTTTTACTTCAAATCAATCTTGTATGCTTAGTTATCTTTGGGTATTTAGTCTTTAGTTCATGTTGTTTTAATTGGTTTGTTGTATATTTAATTCTTCAAATCATATGTATTTCTCTATGTTATAGTAATTGCATTTAATAGGACATGTCTACTCGAGCTGATTGTCATCGTCGTTCCATGAAACGACCCGCTCTATGTCTTTCTAGCAATAAAACATCTGCCGCAATACAACCTAGTGCATCTCCTATCGGTCAAGATGGATCGGGATCACAGTCAGCAGAGCAGCATATCATGTCTCCCATTATTCATCCTACTTCCCTTGAAGTTGAAGCTACCAATCCATCGACTAATGCATCCGTGTTGGACTCCTCCTCTGTAACAAGGGTCAAAGTTTTCTGGCAAGCCAATGTTGGGTAAGAATTCTTGCAAAATAAGTAATTGATGTTGACTTTTGCAAAATAAGTAATTGATGTTGACTTTTGTGACTCTGTTTAATTTACTTTGACTAATTTGAAATAATCTAGGTGAGAACATAAATATATATTCATGCTTTACATTTATATGTTTCAGATATGAGTTCACTTCTAGGGCTACATCTTATGCTATTTGAGTAGGTTTGTTAGCACGGGTTAACAATTTTTGGCCCAATTTTAAAAGTATACCCGATGATGTTAAGAAAGCGATGTTTCAGGAGTTTCTGGTAAAATAATATTAGTGTATTTGTGTTACATCTATTTTTTTGTCATTACATTTTCCACTACATGTACAGGAGTCATTTCAATGGACAAATGATGCTTCATCAGCAATTGTGAAGCAGATATGGAATAGAAAAGCAAGTTTGAAGTATCGGGACTGGATTCATAGTATGAAAGAGTCAGGCAAGAAGCATCCGAACCTACCCCAGGAGATATATGAGCAGTTTTTGGCATATTGGGAGCTTCCTGAAGTAAAAGCTCAGGCAAAAAAAGCTGCAAACTCTAGGGCTCAAAACCAAAAGCGACATTGTGGTGGTTCGAGATCCTTTGCGGATTATCGAAACGATTTGGTTTGATCTATAAAATCTTGTTTTAACGTTAATTTACACCAGCTTATCACATTTTTACTCTTTTTTATCTTTATTTTCTAGACCGATGAACTTAATAGGGAGCCAACTACTTGGGAAGTGTATTCTAGGACTCACAAGGTCACTTCGGACAGCGGATCTACCTCTAGTGGATGGATTGATGAAGCATCGATGGAATTTGCAGTAAGTGATTCTTATATCTTGGTTTTAATAACTGGTTAATAGTTGTGCTTAAAGAGGCCTAAGGTGGGAAAGATGCCGATGACGAAACAAAACATCCGTAATCCTAGTTATGCTTCTTCTTTTTTTCTTCTTTTATGTATTTTAAATTTAATAAAACTAGTCATTGATCATGCGTATTTCTTTTTAATAAAATTTTCAAAGCTAAATCTCGAGTTGTTGTGTGAACTCCACTTGTTAATGCTTCAATTAAATTTAAAACGTAAGAAAAAAACATTAAACCCAAAACAGAGTATAGTACTAGAGCGGTTTGTGGTCAAGGAGGAGGTGGTTTCAAGGAGGAGATAGTGGTACACTGTTGGTTGTAGATGGTGTAGTATTATGTCAGTGATGTGAAGTGGAAGGTCGAAGTTGTTTGGTATATGGCAGTGGAGTTTGAATGTTCTGTGACGACTGAGTCATCGAAAGGGTTGATTGTTGTGATGTGCAGAGAAGGATGATGTTGAAGAGTTTGCACTATGTTATGGTTTTTGGTTGTAAGTGTCAGAGATGGTAGCACAGTTAGTAGTGGGTTATTTGCAAGTGGTAGATGTGTAGTGTTATGGGTGAAGTCAAAGTTTTGTCGATAGGTAAGTGTGGGATGTGTTGCAGTTGTATGCAAGTAGAATGCAGTAGTTTAGTGATATCTGATGGCTTATGTGGTGTGTTGCAATGGTAGGTACAGTGAAGTGCAAGTGGTGATTGCAATGTAGAGGCTGGGATGAATGAGCAGTGGGTTGGAACTTCGTATGAAGAAGATGAGTGAATATTTATAATGATAACAACAGTAGAAGGTGGAGTTATTGACTGATATGATGTGATATTGTGAGAAGTGTGGCTGGAGTTATTTGAAGGTGATGGTTCTGTAAATGCAAGGAGGAGAGGGGAGATTTGAATGAAGAAATAATGGTTCAAAGTGGAAATGGAACTGTGGTGGAGGGGTTAGGTAAATGTTGACAGTGTGGTAGGGAGACTGTAGTGTGCACAGTTGTCTGAAAGCAGTGTTTGTAGAAGCAGTTTCAGGTGGCTGTGGTGAATGGCAGGTTTTGTGATGTTGAATATAGGAAGTGGCAGGGGGTGTGCAGTCTTTTGTGGTGAAGGACGGTATGGGTTGTAGCTTGGGGTGATTGTATGGGGTAGCAGGCACTATTTGGTGAATGTGAACTGTGGAATAGTGGGAGTAGCATATATGATTTTGAAGGTGATAATGTTATATAGCAGATGAAGTATAATGTTTGTATGTGCTATTTGTAAGTGTGGAAAGTTAAGAAAAACCATGTGAATACAATTTGTTAACTTCAGTTGGAGCTATAGATTAAACTTAGAGAGAGTTTCGTCTGCTCTTGATCACGAGTTAGGAGTAACGGTGCTGTTTTAAGTTAGGAGTAACGGTGACAAAACCATTGAAAGCATTGCTTTTAAAAGCATTGCTGATGGTGTTGAATTGCTGATCACAACAGTGACAAACCCATTGAAAGCATTGCTTTTAAAAAGAATTGACAAAAAGACAGAACTAACTCATTGTAGTACCAGTTCTCTATTCTAATGTTTTTAATTTTATTTTCAAAGTTTTTGGGCAACTTTTTCTGTTGAAAGGCCATTTCAACGGTGGAATTATCTATGAAGGCTAAGCATGCTTAATAAAGTGGCAAGTCCTGATCAGCTTATATTTGGAACAAACAATTAATTCTTCTCAGATTTTTGTTTGTATGGGTTGTACTTTTGTTATATAAGCTAACTATTCAGCTTGCGTAATATGCCATGGGGAATATGCCGTAGGTTTTGTCAGGATGTTTTGCTCAAATATGTATAATTTTTTTTTACTTATTCTTTAATATCTTTACCACAGCACGTTGAGACTCAAGTTTAATAAATTTACTTCGGTAATACATGATTTCCAGACAGCTTTGGAAGTGCAACTTGCTTGCTTTGGATATTTAATTAATTCTTTACAATCTGACGCCGAATGCATCTTGCTTGCTTTAGATATTTACACTTGACTGCGAATACACCCATATGCATCTTGCTTGCTTTAGATATTTGCATCAAGGTTCACGTAGATCGTCTGAAATAATTCCATGTAGATTATCTGAAATTTCTCACTTATATTCTATACCAAGCATTATATTTTGCTCTCTACTAATATTTTATTATTGGTATTGCCATAATAGTGCACTATTTGCTGTATCATTACAGTTATTCTTCTCATCATTTCTAGAATGAACATCATATATGTGTCATACTTAAATTTGATACATCGTTAAAGTTATTCGTCTAACGATTTTTGAAACTGTACAGTGTGAGCATGTATTTATTTTTTTGTTCTTATATTTGGAAAATCACAAATACAGGCATAATATCAAGATAGAATTGAAGAATTGAAAAGTCAGGGCACAGTAATTTCGTATGATGTCGAGGAAGAAGTATTCGACAAGCTTACCGGTGATATAGCTAAAAGAAAGGACCGTAGGCCATATTATGGCAATATCCCTGGAGTAAGTATTTAAACTTTCAACAAAACATTATTTTAATTAGTTTAAAATGCAGAAATTGATGCAATATTTGATAAAATGCAGAAATACAAAGACGCTACTTATAGCATCAATAAGGGAGAAGCACAGACTAGAGCCAAACTAGAGGAAAGGTGGAGCGTCAAGAAGGGGAGATTCAAATGCTGAAGATGCGGTATGAACAACTCACCGAGATGCTTCGACAGCGATTTGATGAAGAGCGAATGATCGTCGTGAGGGATGAGGGTATTGAAATTTTTTTAATGGTATCTGTATGATGTCATGTATCATGAACATATTATCATATTATTTTAACATATAGGAACTTGATTAATATTGTTTGACTTTGTAATATGAATGAGACATTTGTATTTTGAATTAAAGATGAATGGTTTGACGTTAATCTTTTTGTTGGAATGTGTATATATATAAAATAAGTTGATTTTAGTTTCTATTTAATGTGGTGAAATGAAATAGAATAGTAATATATCAAAATTGCTTCAGAAAAGACGTGGGGAAGGTGTAGGGAAGGCGTAGGTAAATGAAATATTAATGCAGCAAAAAATCGTGTGCATGGCATAGGAAAAACATTAAAAACACAGGCGTAGGTAAACCATGGATAAATGAGTGACGTAGAAAAGACGTAGGAAACGTAATATGTAAGAAAGACGCAGGGAAAGCGTAGGAAAACTGAACGTAGGGAAGACGTAGGTAAACAAATGACGTAGGAAAGACATGAGTACTTAAAGAAGTAAAAATGTTGTAACAAAACCGTAGGTACAACATGGCGTGGGGAAGGCGTAAGAAAATTATGGCGTAGGAAACAACTCCACGGATGGCGAAGGTAAGATGTAGGTGTTTTATTACCTACGCAGGTTTTACCTACGCCAGAATTGGCGTAGGGGTTACGTAGTTGCTGCGTTTACCTACGCCCCGCTTACGCCATATTGGCGTGAGTAAACTGCAGTTTTCTTGTAGTGGCTTTTATAATATTTTACCCCTATTTCGAGCACAATGGAACATGTTTCGAGGCCTAATTCGATCGTATGTGAAAGATAGCTTTCTGAATCGAACTAAATATTAAAATTTCAATTTCAACGTGTTTCTATCCCGCATGACAAAGCGGTAACTCCAAACGCTACGAAATTTGAAATCCAATAATAATACACTATTGCGGATTCAATGAAACTAGTTTCCTCAAAATCTGAGACTGTGTTTCGAAAGGCTATTTTAATGTGTCGATTAAATCGAGCGATTTTCAAAATCGACGAAATTACTTGAAATTCCAATTTTGAAAACTTGTCAACTACATTATAATTCAAATAGAATTCATATCCATATTAGAAACCATTTCGATTCATATTAAATCACAAATTCAATTATTTATCCTATTCTAAATATTAAATTTCATTATTAAATTAATATATATAAATTTCAAATTTTAATCCATCGACTTTTTAACTCTATTCAAAGGTCCACTATCATCACTTCAATTCAAATAAAGTTTAAATCAACTTTAGAAATCATTTTCGTTCACATTTAACTTCAGCTTCACAAATTTTCCTAATTTCAAATATTAAATTTACTATTCACCAAATTCATTTAATCGCTATATTTGAAATTTTAAATCATTTCTCTACCAAAATCTCCATATTAAAAATCAACTAATATTTCAAATTCAATATTTAAAATAACTTAAACGTTCAGAATCAAACGACCAAAATTCCGAGTCGTTACAATCAAGGTATAGTTTGGACACTTGAGATTTGTAATATTCTCAAGTCCATAGACTAATGCACATTGTTACGTGAGATCTTCTATTTGACTTTAACATATAGAAGGGACTCTCGATGAGTCGTTCTGTAATTGTTTCAAATATTACAGGTATGTAATTTGTTAGCGCCCCTCAATGATCATGAGTAATTCAGCGCCTATCATATGAAGAGCGTTATGTATGCTAATCTCAACTGATATATTGATATCTCATTTTCAATACATCTTGAGTAGAAACATATAAGTACACATATTAATTTTATATGATTCAATATCCATGGTCACCACAGTCGTTTAAATACTTCCTAAGAATTTTCCACTTGTGTATATTTAGTGTATTTAAAAAATAGTTATATCCTAGTATAACTAAATAAAACCAAAAGCTTACTTTGTTTTGAACAATTTTCGCTATAAGAGTTCAGTTATATGATTAGATTATATAATTGCAATTGGTACACATCTGGAACTCTATTAGCTACATTCCATCCATATCCTTCATATGAATTCTCGCATAGGGGATTATCATGTATCTGTGTAGGCTGAGATAAGTCCTCTATAACTAGGAGTGTAGCACTTTGATAGATGACAGATAGTCCCACTTAATTTACAACGTCCGTATGACTAATATCTTCTGCTGCTAAGGGGCTGCAAAAGCAACGCTAAAACTCAAGATAATCCATCGTTGGAACAACAAAATAACTAGCATTCCCCTAGTTGTTTGCCACAACCATCTGTAGAGATGTCTAAGCATAAACACTAAAAAATAGTGTGTCGGGTTGATGGTTTTCTTGAACGACACTAAATCCATAAAGTCGGCACCAACAACCCTTAATATGATACCATATGATATGATACCATATACAACTGACAATGGGGAATGGGTAGCAAAAGTAAATCGTTTGGTAGAAAGGAATCCAGCGTAGGATGTGGAAGAGAATATTAGAAACGGAGAACCATCATAAGACGACTAAATGACCGATACTTGTACGACCAGTATTGTAAAACCACCTAAAAACCACACCATGACGTACACCTAGGAGGAACGTCTTATTAGATGTCTAAAGATCTATTGAAATATAACATGATAGGCATTCTCCCGTCCTACATAATCAATGAAGGAAGAGAAAATCTGTCGCTGCTAGATGTCCTAAGGGATGTGTATTGGAATGATTTGAGCTTAAAGTTTCCCATGGTGTACAAAATAAATAATCTAGTAATCTTTAGGTTAGAATACAGGGTATATACTCTCTATTAGTTTTCTAATAGTATCCTTAATGTAACTAACTTTTAATTGAGTACCCTCGATAAGCATCTGGGTATATCGATACTAGGTAAAACATGTTGCGAACTAGCATGTCTTTGGATCTGCTCATCGTATGGAAAATGGAAGATGAAATCTAACATTACTACCATAGACATAGCAAAATCTAGAGGAGTAAAAGTGTAATACTCATCTTCCCAAAAGAAAATTGAAATGTGTGTCGATCTTCCACCATATAGCAACGAGCATCACATGCTTGTGTATTGATATTACGTGCAAGTTGTATTTCTATAATTGTAAATTGAGATTGTTATTTCAAATTTGAAGTTAATTGAAAATCAATTTTTCATAAAGAAAAGGACATACCAAAAAAGTCTCCAAAACGAATATTACTTGAAAATATAACTATATGTTCATCAATATCTACTTCTAAGATCTTCCCGAAAAAATGAAATAGCGATGCCAAAGACCTAGTTAAAACATTTTTTTCGATATGATTACCTTAAATGACAATAATTTGCGTAAACATCATGTACAATAACTATTTGTTTTTTTGTACAATTCAACTAATTAAATTCATGACAATTCAAGTAAATGATTTATTTTGTTACCGTCAATTTGAATAAATGTTTTGTTATTAACTGTTAGTTTAAATAAATATCAAACCAAATTATAACAGTGCATTTAAATACCAAACTAAGTTAAAGTGATGTCGATACAAGTCCTTGTGCGGTTTTAAGTACTTAGTCAATATGGGGGTCCATAGCGGTGTCTTTAGTGACTACGCCTTTTTGACTTCTAGAGACGGTGGTTCGATCGTCCACCCCACATACTCTAGAAGATCTAGAACTTACTCCATCTCCCCTAATGCTATCACCATGTTCATCATCACCTTCGCTGCTCCCAATTTCTGGATTGGATTTGTAACTTGCACTACATGGAACGATATACTTAAAATGGTGAAATAATTCTTAAGTTTTGAGTTTTTTGGCAAGAGCTAGGTTACAAAGAGATGATCTGGAAAAGAAGAGAGAATGGCGGCTATGGAATTCGTCGAGGATAATATAGTATTTTATATGGCATTTATTGTGTAGGATAAATATACAGTTATGATTACATTCCATGCTGCACGTGAATCGCCATCTGAACGGTCACAAATGCACACGAAGTTATCCGAAAAACATGTTATTGGTTCTACTGACTTGGGCATAGTTGGGATGGTGGGTGAATCCGCTGACGCCGTGTTAGTGATGCTCTAACATCTTTATTTTGATACGATATTTTTGGCATGTACGACGCACGAGCATTTAAAACCCTCTTGTGAAGTTATTAAATTTGGAATTTTTATATAGTTTTGATAAAAACAAATTGAAAAGTATAAAGAAAAAAATTGTAATATTTTTATCGGAATATAGTTTCGAAGTTGTAATTTCATTTACGTTCCAAAATTTCAATTTGAAAATAAATGTTAATTTTTGTTATTCGTGGGATTCGAACTCTTAATCTTTATTTACGTATAAGGGTATTTTTGAATCTTCGCGGTTAGACAAAAAGATTGCGCTTTTATTCCAATTATTACGAGCGTTACGGCACGCGCTTCGCGCGTGAGTTGTTTCTAAATTTCATATGTTTTAACACATTTAAAAAAAAAAATATTTAATCA
The DNA here is from genome assembly GCA_030765085.1 of Allium cepa. NCBI lineage: Eukaryota > Viridiplantae > Streptophyta > Magnoliopsida > Asparagales > Amaryllidaceae > Allium > Allium cepa. The sequence goes on along the minus strand of CM060929.1, from coordinate 379,975,191 downwards.
TATTTTGCATTGAAATCATGTGTAATTTTTTAAACTTCACGGTCGGACTAAAAAATTGTGCTTCTATTTCAATTATCAATAAAGACTATACTTAACAATTAAATATGTGTATGTGTGTATGCCTGTTAGTATATATATTTTGGCATGTGCAATGAATGTGCATATAAGTTGTTTACTAAGTAATTAAATTTGAAAGTTCTGTGTAGTTTAATAAAAATACACTAAAAAACATAAAGAAAAATATAAATTTTTTCTTGGAATATGGTTGAACTTGTAACATTTTTTATGTTTAAAATTTTCATTTAAAAATAGATGTTAATATTTGTTCACGGTGAGATTCGAATGCATGACCTCTTGTTCGCATGGAAGGACATTTTTGAAATTTTACGATTGGACTAAAAAATTGTGTTTTTATTTCAACTATTAATAAAGATTTATAGATTGGTTGATTTATCTAGAAATATCTTGCATTACATATTCTAATGCAGCCATATATATTTGACTTGTTCTCTAAAGTCTAATTATAATTACGTTTGAATACGTCTAAAATAATTGTAGGGAGATTTTATCTCCTAATTTATTGAGAAGATTATATGGAATAACAATTAATATAAAAAGGTATATATATATATATAAGGGTATTTTCGAAAGTTCACGGTCAGACCAAAAGATCGTGCTTCTATTTCAACTATTAATAAAGATATTTCAACTATTAATAAAGATTAAGATAAAGATGTTTGCATATAAGAGTATTTTTGAAACTTCATGGTCGGATTGAAAGATTGTTCCTATTCCGACTATTAATAAAGATTTTACCTCCATGAGTTCAGCCCAAACACTCATTAACATTTAACTGTACTATAACAAATAATTAGTTGTAAGCAAGAGCTAAATTCTAGAAATACAATGTTTTTCATGCAGCATTCCAAAAATTCAAATGACTAGAAAAGCCTCCCCTGCGTATAAACTCTAAGAACCCATCCTCAAACAAATGACCAGCAAATTTTCTTTCCTCTGTTCTAGAAAATAACCTTTCCTTTTACTTTGTATCCCTAGAATTATAAAAATGAACATTGATAACGGTGAAGCTTACAATGCAGGAAGAAAGTGATTTGAACCATAACAAGTTGAGGTTCTCAAAAGGTATGCTAAATGATATTCATCTTGTGTTTTATTTTTTATTCTTTGAAACCTGTTAATGTGATCTGGATACCTTTTGTTATTTTTCTTTGAGAACAGAGTTTTCAAGGATTACCCCAATCCGGATGAAGAAAAAAGAATTAATCCGAGTAGAGAGTTGGGACTGATGCCACAGCAGATCATGATTTGGTTTCAAAACCAAAGGAATTCTGTCAAAGTAATGTTTCAATTTTTTTTCTTCTTCTATTATTTCAACACCCATTTTACTTTATAATCATCACTGCTCTCAACTTATTGACGAGGAAGTGGTAACTAATCTAGATTGTTAAAAAAATATGCCTACAAAGTTTTTGATTGGTCCGATTAATACTTATTTGACCATTTTTTATGTAGTTAAAAAATGATAAGCTTTCTAATTGCTCCCTTCGTGCTGAAAACGACAAAATGAGGTGTGAAATTACTGAGTTTCAAATGGCGTTAGAAAATTGTCTATGCTCAGAATGTGGAATTACATTGTCTTCTCAAGATGAGAAAGAACAGTGGCTACAACTGAACAATGAGCGTGTTAAGGCTGAGGTTTGTTACTTTCTTTAGCTTATCATGATAACATTTATCATATTTATTTATTACATCTTTATGGATCTAAGTATTGTAGGCAACTAAAATAAATTACTCAGATTATATCTGTTGAGATTTTTAGTGAAGTGTGTTTTAGCAATAATTATTGAATGCATTTACAATGTATTTCTGACCACTAATTTATCTCTTGCCAAAAAATAATTTCTGATGGATTGAATAATTCATTAACTGTATATCTTATTTATTTAGCAGCCATCAAAATTTGATGCATTTATTTAATTTGATGTTCTGTTAATCTTGCAGTCTTCTGTTGTTATTAATGTTATCTTGAAATTTTCTTAGCAGTTGTAAATCAAAATAGTGTTACATCTTGATAATAATAGCTTATAATATTTATCTATGGTGATAAATTGATGAAAAGTACTCGATAGACTTATTTATTTGCTGACCGTGATGGAGAAGCTTGGATTATTTTTGCTTAATATATAGCTTTATGCTTTGATAAAAACTTTAAGAAGTTAAAATTAGTCTGACCATGTGAGAGGCACTTGGATATATTGTGCCTCTAAGTGCATCTAAGCTCAGGGTATCATCCTTGTACCAACTACCGTAGCTTTTATGACCGTGCAACCCTTGCCTATACTGTTATATTTTAACCTAATAATCCTAAAAATTATTTGTTGGGTTGAATGAACTAGCCTAACATTTTATCTAAGAATCCATTTTGTGAATTTTTCATCCATTCATTAATTTAAATCATGGTCTCATTGGAAAACCTCCTGTTCAGTGATCTAGGCCAACCAACTTTATATCAACCCAAACACAGATCACATCCACATTTTCATTGTTGATCGTGACACTTATTCCTAGGAAATAACTTACTAGTTGGTTGCTTATTTTTGCAACAAGAACCTGTCCGTTCTCACATCTTGTTAACGATAAAAATGAGATTAACGCTAACACCCGGTGTATGTCGTGATGAAATGAAAGCACCACCCGTTTGCACGAGAATCAAAGTAAACAGAAAATAGCGGAAAAGTAAAAGAGACACAGCGATATTTATAGTGGTTCGGCTTAGAGTTAAGCCTACATCCACTTTACATCCTCCATTATCTTCTTCGAGCACACTTTTACAAGATTACAACACTTTTACAACACCATTGATCGATTACAACACTTTTACAATTCACTTTCAAGTTTACAACACAATTGAAGAAGGAGATTAGAACTTTGATCATGGATTGTTCTTCGGATTCATGCTGAATGAAGTAGATCTATTGATGGAGAATCTTCAATGGTTGAGGTGTTCGGAGAGTTGAGAAACCAGCAGAGTATAGGCGCCTTCAAATCCTGATCCCCAAAAGTCCCCCTGTCGTTGAAGTAGGCAGAGTATTTATAGGAGAGTTCGGAGTTAGGTCGGTTGGGTCTCGGTCGTGAGCGGCCTAAGATAGGTCGTAGGTCGTGGGTGACTTATGGTGTGGCAGAAGAAGGAGTACGACCTAAGGGATAACGGCATTAGGAGTTATGGCATGGAGAGACCTAAGGGAAAAAGGCGGGGTATCCTCTAGGTCGTGAGCGACCTAACTTTGAGGTGCATAGGTCGCAAACAACCCATCTTTGAAGAGGGTGGATAGGTCGTGAGCGACCTATAGGTTAAGTATAGGAGTTAGGTCGCGAGCGACCTAACTTTGGTGAGGTCTTTTAGGTCAGGTCTTTTAGGTCGCGAGCGACTTAAATTGGAAGGAGATAGGTCGCTAAGTCGCGTGGAATTCTGTAGCTCGCTAGGTCGCTGGGTCTTGAAGCTTGATAAGTCGCTTCTCACGTTGAGTCGCTCCATTCTTTAAGTCGTAGGAGGTTAGGTCGTTAGATGTTTTGAGGGGTTATTAGGCCGGTAGGTGGTAGGAAATTAGGTCATAGGTCGCTGGGACCTCTAGGTCGTAGGTCGCTTGCTTTAACTCGTTGGATACTCCATGCCCTAGGTCGCATACCGTTTTGGACGGTGCGCTGCCCTCTGGACCCCTGCGACCTGACCGGGCAGATCGAACCCCGTAGCGGTGGCGTTGCCCCCCATCCCCACCTTGAGGGGTTGCCATCCCCCTGGACCCCCCTCGGTAGGGGATCTTAGATGAAAAATCATTCAACAGAACTTGTTTTGTTGAGATGCTGAGTTTGACCAATCTTTGAGACGGGCTATCTTGCTTTTCTCGGTCGATCTTTTAGTATCACGGCCTTACTAAAAATGTGGGATAACACATCTTTTCCAAAGTGCATTACCAGAATGCTCAATTCCTAAATTCATCTCAACACTTATCCAATTTTCCATTATCGACATCATCTTGATGTCCTCGGTTACACCGACCTTAATTTGGTCCTGATTTATTCCTTAGGTGCTTTTGCATATTTACAATTGACTGTAGGCCATGATCGATTCTTTCAGCATACCAATTAACCTTTAGTTTGACATTTATATTTTTTCCCAGATTGGCCATGGCTTTCTAGAATATCCTAAGCTGAGATGACCAGGAAGGACCCACGTTTCCTTTTACTAATTTTCCTAAAATCCCACTTGTCCTTTTGTGTTCAAAACTATCAATATGAAACAAAACCATACAGATTTTGGTTCACATGTTATTAAGATCATCGCCACAAAGTTTGGAATTATTTTGAAATGTTTAGCTCGTTTAGAACTACTTTTCAAATCGATGACAAAAATAATTATTTTTGAGTACTCTTATTAACTTGGATTTTTGAGTGAGCTAAAAGTTCAGAACGACGCGACATTTTGTGTGGATGATCTTGATACCAACAAGATATTTACAAATTAAGGGGACTTAAAGAAAAGGGAACATTGATCCTTCCCTTGTGTAGTTCCTTTCCTCTTATTTGTGTAAAAAAGTTTGGAAACGAAATAAAATTTTGTAGATGTATTCTAATTCTATCTACAATGGAGATGATCATGTAAAAAATTATACCATTTCAGAACTTCTATCCAGGTTAAAACTACATTTCTTGTCGGCTGTTAAAATGCATACATATTAAATGATTCATAGTGATTTATGATTTTAAAGGTAAAGTTTCAAAAAGATCTGAATTTTCGGATGGATGATCTTGGTAGCAAATATAAGATAATTACAAAATTTCGGTTTGTTTCATAAAAAGACAGAAGTAGACTATGGAGAGACTAGGGATAGAGAGTATTCTGTTTCAGTTTGTGTAGCAGCTTTGAAAGTAGTTAAGTTGTTCCTTTTTCATTAATCACTGATGTATAGGCTACATTTGCAATTCTACTTAACAAAAACTGCAGATTGATGGATGCATGAGAATTATAACCGATAATCTGGGAAGGCCATTTGCTGAAATGACTTTGATGCAATGTTCGCTTATCAACTGCAGAAAACACAAACAGAAGCTACGACCCATCTTCAGCCAATGTTCTATCAAATAACTCTTCTATGAATGTGCCACAACCACTGCATCCTTTCAACACTGCAATTTCAAACAGGGATAAAGCATTACTGATCAAGCAAGCAAGCAATGCCATGACCAAACTTATATTGCTTGTCCAATCAACTGTAGAGCTTTGGTTTAAGCCAATGTAAGAAGACAAGGAGGTTCTTGATCTTTGCAACTATCGTAGGATTTAAAAAAAAAATGATCATCATTTCAGTGACCGCAGCATTCGAGTTGAGGCTTCAAGGGCTTCCGGTCTTATCTGTATGAATCAGCTAGCACTGGTTGATATGTTCATGGACCCAGTCAGCTCTTTTCTTTTAACCTCTTTTTTTTTTTTTTTTTTAATTATTGCTACAGTATGTATAGTTAAACTTTACGTTATTGTAGGCCAAGTGGGCAGACCTATTTCAGACTATTGTGTCCAAGCAAAAATAATTAATGTGCTCTCAGTTGGAATTGGTGGAGATAATCGCAGTGGATCATTATTGCTGGTAAATCAGTAATACTTCATTCTTACTTTTGGTTGTATAACATTCATGGTTTTTGCTAACCAATAATTTAAATGAACTTTTAATGCAGATGCATAGTGAAATTGGAATCCCTTCTCCTCTCATCCCATCTCGCGAATATTGCTTTGTTCGATATTGTCAGAAGTTAGAGAATGGCATTTGGTGTATAGCTGATGCATCAGTTCATTTGCCAGGCTATGATCCAAAGAATAGAATTTTGCCTTCGGGTTGCTTGATTCAAGAGATGCCTAATGGTTACTCTCAGGTACCTCAACTGTGTTTACTTCTAATTTCCTGTGAACTGAATTTTTTTCCTACTTCATTGTATTGTTTTGTAGTGACGGTGGGTGTAACTAAAGTTGTAAAAATGGAGCAAGTTTCAGGATTCAAAATTTAATTGACTAATCTCCTGTTTTGCTACACCCCATTCTACATCCCTATGGTTTTTAAAGCTATAAAATCCGAAATGAAACGAAACTCTGGAGAAGTTCAAAATACACTATGGACATTATATATGGACATTATATCCACAAATGCGATTATTTCGAAACCTCTACCTGTTCGAAATATTAAATCCGTATTAACAGCTAAAACATTTATTTAACCATCAACTTGAAATATTGTTTTGAAGATGTTATGGTTACTCAAATTAACTAAAATTTTATGGAGATGACCTCGAGGGTTGCTAGAACAGTTCTGTGAATTATCTTTCGATTTCGAATTGTGCACTTTGAAAAATCAAAGTGGTATGGATATGACGCAATAGAGAGGTGTAGTAGAACCAAGGTATTAAAGTCCGGCCGGCACGCCGGAGTTCCGGCCATCTCGGCCCGGTTCCGGCGTGGGCCGGACCGAAACTAAGGCAGAAAACCGTATTCCGGTTTTCGCCTTCGACCAAAAAAAAAAAAAAAAAAAATCAGAGAAAAACAGAAAACGCAAAATCAAACAGATAGTCCGTGAAGCAAACATACAAAATTCAATCCAATCAATCACAATTTGTCTGCCACAAGCAAATTCAAACCAAAATTCACGTGAATACGAATCGAATCGCACTCTATAAAACCAGCGACATTCATATAATGTAAAGACAGTAAAACTTACCTCCTTTTCGCGTCGCATCTGAGAGCTTGGCAACGGCAGAAACGAAGTGTGGCAACGGCGGCAACGGCAACGGCAACACCAGTTCGCGTCGCATCTGAGAGCTCGAGCTCTGACGACCTCCTCATTCGCGTCAAAGGATCTTGCTCGAGCTTGGCAGCACCACCTCTGACGATCTTCCTCGAGCTTGGCAGCGGCGACCAGGTATTTTAATTTTCCCTAATTTCGTGTCTTTTGATTTGCGTTCTGTAGTGGTGGATAAATGAATAGGTAATGGGCCGTGTTTTTAGTAATAGTATTTCATAAAAATGTAACAGTATTGCATAAAAATATGTAACAGTTAACTACTGCATAATTAGTTAACTAATTAGTGAACTATTGCATAAATGAGCCGTGTTTGTTACTTAATGAAATATGTAACAGTATTGCATAAATGAAATGATTAACGGTATTGCATAAATGGGTCATGTTACTGATTACTGTTACTCATTTACTGATTATGGCAAAAGCAATTGCTAAATGGACTATAATACAATTATTGAAATGTCATAGTTATAGTTGCATAAATGGAAGTTCTATAATGCAATTGCTAAAAATAAAAGCAATTTTGAAAATATATTGTGACAAAAATTATTATGTAAAAAAATATATTTGTTACTTTAATTCGATAATGAATAACCATGAATGGAAGTTGTATAATGCAAATAATATATTGTTTAGTTTGCATTAAAATGTATTAGCGTTAAGTAATTAAATATTAAATTATTTTGTTTCTTATTTAGGTGGCTGATTATGGCAAATCGTGATATCGTTTGGAATTATTGTACGGCAGTTATTGGTGAAAAAAGAAAAAACAAATGTAATTATTGTCATAAAATAATTTCTGGTGGTGGTATAACACGTATGAAAGAACATTTAGCAGGACAAACAGGCGACGTAGCAGTATGTCCGACTGTTCCCAGAGAAGTCAGGAAACTTATACGAGAACATCTGAATAAAAAGAGAAGTGAGCGAAATCAAGGGAAGCTCGAAAAACAACGTGTGCAAGAAGAGCTAATGAGCATGCCCGAACAACATAATGAAGATACCGACAGTGATGGAGGCGAAGATGACATAGAGCTACGATGCGCCTTGCAAGAAAGTAAAGAAAGTTATATGAACTCAGGTGTAGGATCTAGTGGAACAGGTATACGATCTAGCGGACTAAAGCGCAATGATCGTTCTAAATCAATCAGAATAGATGACGATTTAGCAACACGGGCAGCTGGAAGGATTGATCCCTATGTACAAAAACGAGGAGGTAGAACTCAACCTTCTATTAGAACTGCAATAAAAGGCATTAAAGATGCCAAAAAACACATAGGTCGTGCAATATCAAAATTTTTTTACTTTAATCATATCCCACACAATGCTGCTAATAGTCCTTACTATGAAACTATGGTAGAAGCCATTCAAGAAGCTGGTCCTGGAATTAAAGGACCGACAGCACATGAATTATCAAAAACATATTTAGATTTAGAGTGCACTGAAATCAAACAACACATCGACACTTATTCCAACTTTTGGGATGAGTATGGTTGTACGTTGATGTGCGATGGTTGGAGCACACAAAATAGAAGAAAAATCATAAATTTTCTTGTGTATTCTACCCAAGGAACTGTCTTTCTTAAATCTGTAGATGCTACCGACAAATTTCAAAGTGCTGATTATATTTGTGGTCTAATGGATAATGTTGTTAATTTTATTGGAGAAGATAGAATTGTGCAAATAGTAACTGACAATGGAGCAAATTACAAAGCTGCTGGCCAACTACTGATGGAAAAAAGAAGGAAACTATATTGGACACCATGCGCAGCACATTGTATCGATTTGATTCTTGAAGATATCTCAAAAGAAACTGAGGTGAAATCGATAATTTTAAATTGTCAATCAATAACAGGATTCATATACAATCATGGTTGGTTGCTTACCATAATGAGAAAAGAAACCAATAATAAAGAACTGATTCGGCCAGCAGTAACCAGGTTTGCTACTCACTTTATTGCATTGGAATCCATATATACACATAAAGAGAATCTAAGAAGAATGATTTCTTCGAGAGAGTGGAGCGCAAAGATTCCTAAACTCGGTCCTAAAGATAAAAAAACTGCAATTCTTATCTATAATTTGATCCACAGTGATAAATTTTGGGCCAACGTTGCTGCTATTATTCTCGTATTTGGTCCACTTGTAAAAGTTTTAAGAATGGTAGACAATGATGATAAAGCAGAGATGGGATATCTATATGAAGCAATGGATCGAGCGAAGGAATCAATTAAGAAAAATGTCGGTATAAGACAGTGTCAAAAGTGGTGGAATATAATCGACAAAAGATGGGAAAGACAATTGCATCGACCTATTCATGCAGCAGGTAATTTTTTTTAATTATTGCACAATTATAAAAGTACATATCATGTCAATATTTTTTTGAACTATCAAATTGTTTTAGGTTATTTTCTCAATCCTCATATACAATACGGAGATAATGCAACAAACGATGATGAGGTTTTAAATGGATGGACAAATGTTCTTGAAAAAATGGTACCTGATATTGCTATGCAAATTGAAATTTCAAAAGAGGTAATAAACAAATTATTATACTACTCATGATTCTTGCTATTATGTTTAACGCAAAGAATAACTTGGTTTATTATGAATGATTTGTAGGTTGAAAAATATAGAATGAAACTTGATGTATTTGGTTCTGCAAAAGCGAAACGTGCAGTTAAGTCGTGTCTTCCAGCTATGTGGTGGTCAATAATTGGTAGGGAAGCTGCTCCAAATTTAACACGCATAGCTATGCGTATTCTTAGCCAAACAGTTTCTTCTTCAAATTGTGAAAGAAATTGGACAACATTTGCAATGATTCACACGAAGTTAAGAAACAGAATAAAAATGGAGAACTTAGAAAAACTGGTATTTGTACATTATAATATGCGATTAAGAGTACGACATGCTAAACGACAACAAACAACCGACCAACTTATTGATTTAGATTACATCTTTCATGAGGAGGATCCACTTGCAGAATGGACTAGAGAAGCTGAGAATCCACTACTTGATAATGCAAGCGATAATCCTTGGTCGGACAATGATAATGTATCTGCAGAAAATACTGAAAATGATAGTTCATCAAATGATGATTCGGGTAATGCTGGTGGTGACGGTATTGGTTCTAGTGGTTATGGCGTTGGTTCCACTTTTGATGAGTCTCAAAGACATATCCAAAATTACGAAGCAGATGACTATAGTCGACGAAGAGATAGAAATTTGAACGTTGTACATGAAGATCAAGGAGATTATGATGGAAGATATATTTCTAACAATGTCCCTAGTTTTAGGTATTCTACGTCTGACTATACCGGAGGTTATTTGTATTGTGGGTTAAATCAACCGTATGCTGCTGAGGCATCAAGTAGCCAAGATGAACCTTCACCCTTTGATAATATGATGGCGACATTTTTAAGTTCGGATCAGATACAACAGTATGCTTTTCCGGCATATTATAATCCGACACCAGATGAAGAGAGCGATGGAAAAAATTTATATGATGCTCAGAGAAATAGCTTTTGGTATTAAACTTTTATGTTGTATATTTTGTAACTTCTATGTCACTTGAATAATTTAGTGTAATTGACTATTAGTATTGCGTATTTATAATAAAAATATACCGGAATTTCACAAACCGGATTTAAAACGGAATTTCCGGAAATCCCGAAACAGGACCGAAATTTTGAATTTTTCAGATGACCGGAACGGAAACGGAATCCGGAACTTCGAACCTTGAGTAGAACCCATCCTATACACACACGCAAAACCAAACTTTTATTTGTAAATTCAAAGAAAGTTTGCACCTACTTCTGACGCATGCTTCAGGGAAATCACATGAATAATTTAACTAGTGTTGATTGAATCTTCAACTCATCGAGGTCCACATCTCCTAACTGTAAATCATTAAATCACCCAAAGATCCCCCATATATAGAATCTGAGAACATCAGTTTTTTTCCCCAATATGCTACAACAGTCAAGATCATTCTTAATTCTTGTACCATTTCAAAACTTGTAACATATTCAAAATCGTGAGTCCGTCTAGATAATTGGAAATATTTATCAGAGCTGTCAGTTTAAATTATAGTTTTGAATAAGTTCAACTTCAAAGTTCTAAAATATCCCAAATTCTTGTGAAGACGATCTAAATAGCAAATCAATCATATCAACAAAAGTTTGTTTCGATTCAGTTTTTTTTGGCATGTGAATACAAACGTGGGATTTTTATGGGTTCGGTAAACAATAAGATCGAAGGAAAAGATCCACATCCCCACTCATTGATCCCTCTAAGCTCCCTTCATCCTTTTATATTCAAAGTATCAAACTGAAAATGAAACTTCATATTTAATTCATTTGCAATCAATTACATCTCCACAAATTCTTGAATCATTTTGAAATTTCTAAATTATTTAAAATTACATTTGAATTCGACAACCAATTTAAGCATTTTGGATGGTTCATTTATGATTTAACTTGTTTTCTTAAGGGGATTAATTTTTCAAACGTAAAATTTTGTGTGCGTGGTCTTATTAGTAAAAAGATCATATGTACAAAATATGTTTGCATTCTAACATTACAGATAATTTAAATTTAAGAGAAGATTTTAGCGGGATTTAAGGAAAATGGGATGTAGATCCTTCCCCATATATCCAAAAGCTCCAACAGATAAGGGATTGATTCGGTCATTAACAAAAAAAAATTGAACTTGAAACTCAACTATTTCATTGTATTTAAGGGTATCGTATTTTAATCACCATCCATAGTGAAATCAATAATAAAATTATAAAGTGGACTTAGCACCAATTAACGATCAAACCATTATCTTTGTGTTCATTTATTTTTCCATTTGTTAAAGAATTCGAGTGAGTATATCTCTAGTGGAAGAATAGAAGTCGCCTTGATGTTTAGCATAGTTCACTTAGATAGGATCCAATTAGGATGGATACCATTCGAGGCAAGAATAGACCAAACATGAAAGGGACTTTTCATTCTCCATTAGAGATATATTCAGCTAAATTCTTCATTGATCAAAGATGTTCAAACAATTTACATTTTTCATAAGAATTCGCTTCGTGACATTTGGATCAAAGGTGTCTTATTTATTAGGGTTTTCTCGCATGTTGCAAATTGGAACGACGGTTTGAAAATAAAATAGTCTCACATCGCTAAATAACTTTAAGATGTGGTGTATAAATATAATTTGTTAGACACGTAACATCAGAGGTTCCTTTTATTACATTAATGTGTGCCAACTCAGATACATATGTCATATGCATGAGATAGAGGAACTAGGACCGACCGTCGAAACTCAACACTATTAAATCTTCTATTTGTCTTTTTAAAAAAAAATTGGGTACTTAGATGATGGTACATATTAGTTTTACAAGTCTTAGCTAGTATAAAGCATACTACATGCCAATATATGTTTGAATCACGCTACGCGAAATTCGAACCTATGACATCCTGCACCAAAGTGGAAGCGCCTAATCACTTGGACAATGGTGCTGGTCTTCTATTCATTTTTTTCTGTTCAAAATTATGAAATAAAACAAATTTTGTAGATATAATTCATTTGCTATCAAGATCCTATCTTTAAATTCTTGATTTCGAATATCCCGACTCATTCAAAATTGTAATTTAAACCGACGACAAATAAACATTTTCCGTGACTTTATTATGTTCCTAGTATTTTTGGATGGGGACATAGTTTGAAATGATGCAAAATTTTGTATGGATGATAATGATAGTAGTAAGATTATATCTATAAAACATGTATACATTTTAAACATAAAAAATATGTTAAGTGCGAAGCGGTGTTTCCGGGGAACTAAAAGAAATGAGGTTATACATCATTTCTCCATACAGGGCAAGAATCCACATTTCCCTCTTATTTATTTCTCTAAAATCTTTCATTACGTATTCATGTGTCAAAATTTATCAAAATAAAATAAATTATGTAAATTTAATCCTTTAATTCATTTGCTATCAATAAAATGTTCAGGAACTTTTGAATCATTCGAAATTTATAACTCATTGAAATTACGTTTGAAATCAATGGTTAATTATTTTTTATGACAAAAAAATTGATGACTCATATTAACTTGTATTTTTGGTGGGATTTAAGTTTCGAAACAATATAAAATTTTGTATGTGTGATCTTGATGGTGCTAAGGTTTTATCAATGGAATATCTTTGCTTTCTAACACTTTTAGATATGTCAAAATTTAAGGTGGGTTTCCAGGAGATTCAAAGAAAAGATATGTGGATTCTTCTCCGTATAAGAAAAAGATCCACGACTCTCTCTCTCATTTATATCCTAAAATTTTTCCTCCTTTTGTGTCCAAAATTATCAAACAAAATTTTGTAGATTTATTTCATTTGCTATCAAAGTCATCTCAACAAGTTCCTGTAAAAAACTTTGGTAAACTCACATAGGTTACTTGGGTAGAGCATCTAGAAGTAGAAGCAGCAAATTTGAATCATGGAGTCTTAGTCTTACAAAATAATGTTGAAAGTGGTATTGCTTTTGGTGCTCAACGCTGGCTAACAACTCTTCAAAGAACGAGTGAGAGATCTCGTAACTTATTGGCGCCGCGTGACATGGATATGGGAGGAGGTAAAAACTAAATATCAAACTTATCCACATTTTATTTTTCTTGAGCTACTTACTTCTTACATTGATGTTTTGCAGTCATAACAACAGTTGAAAGTAAAATAAGCATGATGAGTTTGTCAAGTAGCATGGTGAAATCATTTTGCAATAGCCTGTTTCCTGCTAATGAATCATATCGTGTGAAACATATCATGTGAAGCTCAGCAGGAAAATAAATAAATAATAACAAAAATAGAAGCCATGGGTTATGGCACTTTAGGGCGTTAATAGAGACAGAATTTGTCAGTAATGATGATGTGCCAAGCGTTGATATAGACAGTTATTTAGTCTCAAGTCCAAGAAAGTAGAAAAATTCAGGGGTTAAGAGGAGTGGAGATGATCAGAAGTGCAGATTAAGAAGAGGTTGAGAAAAGGAAGAAGAAAACAAGAAGTGAGCAAGAGAAGTAAAATTCGTTCAAATTTCAAGTTGAGTTTTACAGCTACCTTATGTCCCTTTATATACATGTTAGCAGCTTGAATTTTTACCCGATACAAGCTCAAATAAGTGCCAACAGTTTAACGAACTGCAACTGAATGATTGATTGAACACTGCCTTAACTTGTTCAAAAAGCATCGCCACCACTATTGCCCACTTGCACCCCACTGGTAAACTGGTAGTGGGATTCTGATGCAGTAGATTCTATTGCTTGATTGACCCATATCATGCACAGAATGAAGCTGAATAAGTTTTTCAATGTTACAACTACTCCCCTCTTCAAAAATGTAAGTTGTCCAAGGTCCAAAGTAGTTGATAATATCCCAATGTTTCCCCCATGCGGTCTCTTCCACTGATTTATCCTTCATTTTATTAAAACCAACGTATGGCCCGTGCTACGCTCACATGCCCAATTCTGTTATGTTTTAATGTTTCTCATTCATTCATCGTTAAGCATGATTTTCAATTAACATCCGACTTCTGTTTTAAACTTTTTGTTTTTTATGTCTTGTAGAGGGTGGCTCGAATGATGAAGACGATAAAGTTAAGTTTTATACTACACATTTGGTTGAACAATTTTATCTTCAATGTTATAATTTTTTATGACGGGTTTGTGAGATAAAATATGTTTAATATTAATGTCGAAAATAGTCCTTCTATAGAATATACTTTTTGGTTCTTCTATGATCTCTTTTGTATAGGTGAGTACATCATATTCCACAATTAAACCTTGCCCAAGTCCTTTTATTTTTAATTGGAAAAGATGAAAGACACGATGTATTTTGGCAAAGCTGGGCAACTTCAAACTCTATGCTACTTATCCTACATGTTCTTCAACATAATAAGACCCATAATATTGCAATTTTTGTTGCGCAAAATCTAATAAAATGTGAAATCCAGTGTACGAGACACCCGCACGATAGCGGGCTCTGAGAAGATTGATAATGTATGCAGCCTTTTCGACGCGTTGTATAACAACTTGTATTTTTTTAACAGTTTTAAATTATAAAATTTGATACAACTATGGAATGAAATGGTTTAAAATAAAATTTAATGAATTATTAGTATTGTTGTATCGGATTATTAAATTTAATATTCTTTTTCTTTGATTAATTGAATTATGGGCTTAATATGATTAAAAATGGTATCAGAAATTGATTTAAATCTTATATAGATATGAATGAAGATGGTTAACATTTAAAATTGGATTTAAATGTGAATAATTAGAATTTGAAAATTTTATATATAAATTGACGAGTAAAAATGGTCATTTTTGCAACTGTCTCGGATTTCAATGAAGCTAGTTTCATTGGATCCGCGATGGTGAACTATTGTAGGATTTCAAATTTCGTAGCGATCGGACTTGTCGTTTGGCCATACGAGCTTGAAATGCGTAGAAATTTAATTTCGAATTAAAATAAATTGACTTTGAAATGCTATATTCCACATACGATTGAATTAAGCCTCGAAACTAGCTCCATTGCGTTTGGAATTGGGGTAGAACATTATAAACGATAGACGACGTACCTTTATTGGAGTTCAGACGATTTTGGAGATAACTATATAAATACGGCTCGAAAATCAAGACGTTTTATATTAAATTATTCATAACCCTAATTATGAAATTTTTGTGAACTTTATTGACTGTGGGATGATTGGTTATGGTGGGTGCTACTGGCTGATATTTGGATGTTTATTTGTTTTGATATATCATGTTATCATTTTGTATATTATTTACATCGCATAAAACCGTAACTTAAATTATTTCGAATAAATTAAGAAATATGTTGAATGATATATGCCTGTGACATTATTGGATTGAAATGTCATATATCCATCCTTGGAATTAAATTGAAATAATTGATTCACTTGGCCATAGGATAGAGAATTATATACAGACACCATGTTGGTCAAATTAGATGATTTTAAAATTTTGATTTGAAATTATTTATATGATTTGATTTTAAGAAATAAGAATCGAATTTATGGAAATCAAATTATTTTCGAATTGGAACTTGGAATGTTGAAATTTAAATTTGATAGACTAAATTGTTTAAATAATCGAATTTGAGATTTTGAAGTTATAATCAAAATATGGTTTGAATTTAAAGATTGGATTTTTATTTGGACTTTGAATATTATTAAGTAAAACTGATATAAAATGATATTTTGAAATTGAGTTTGAAATTTAATTATATTTAAAATTTTGGATTTTTAAATTGAATATTGAAGAAAATTTGATTTAAGTGTTTTGAATTGATAATTAGAAATGGACTCGGAATTGATATAAATCGAAATGGTTTAAAGTTGGGATTGGAGTTGAAATTAATTTGCGATTGGAATTTAAATTAATTTGAAATTAGAAGCGAAATCAATTTGGAATTGGAATTTAAATTCGACTTGAAATCAGAATTGAATCGAGGAAATCAAAATGGAAATTGATTTGGATTGGAAATTTTAGAATTGAATCAGTTTGGCTTGGAAACTATTTTAAACAAATTATTTTAGAATAAGCTATTTCAAATCTATTTTCCTTAAATATTCAAACTATTCTAATTTTCCAAACCATTTTATTTCTCAAACCATTTTCTATTAAACTATTTTAACTACTTAACTATTTTAAAACTATTTTCTAAAAATCCAAACTGGTTAAAGGGTGGAAATATTTATATTTAAATCTTGGATTTAAATACGAATTGGGTTAATGTGGATTATAACCAAAACTGTAATTTGAATCAAGTTTTGAAGTGAAATTGATATATCGTGTTGAATTGACATTGTGAAGTAAAATATGATTTTTGAGTAAATATGATGATTTCAAAAATGATTTTGACTTTTGAAACGAATATGATATTTTGATATCAAGTATAAATTGTTTTGAAATGTAAAAGAACCAACATGTGTGTAAAATGACGTTTGGTTGTTAAAGAGACCGGGGTCTCGTATTGTCATACTCTCTGTCAATATTAGAACCACTTTAACAACTTCGTATGTGGTGGATGATATCCAGATTGTAGAGGTTGAATTGACGATGTTTACTGGAATGAAGAAAGAGAACGACGATGGATAGTCTTGACATTCGTGTCATGATTAAAATGATTAAAACACGAGTCTATGTCTGGCCAATGAGGTTAGCTACCTCCAGCGACGTTGATCCATCGTATTACTATTGTGATTTCGTATTCGATGGGTGCACCTTTTTGTCGTTTGGATTGATTGTCATGGTCGGCCACGGATGTGTTACGATCGGCCAGAAAGGGTAAACTGGTAGAATCCTACCTTGGGTATTGCCTCACCCTTGTCATATTTATCCCTATACGAGTCCATTATGATTTTGGTATAAAACTGTATAATGTGTTAAGGTGGATCAATGTAAAGTCTTAACGCTATTTTGATATTTATTTTACTGATAGACATTATCTATTACAGCGTATACTATTATATATAGATAGTTTAACGGATACTTAGGAGATGGAAAATCCCGTAAATCTCTTAAGTTATCACACTCATATTGATTTGACTTACATAAGAGTATTTTAGTCCTGACTTGAGTGTTTTGTTTTCCATTACGCTCGGGTTAGTCCTGAGTTTTTTGCAGCGTATTGAAGACTATTCTTTGGAGGACGAAGACGGAGTTTTGGTATATTACTATTATTATTATCCCCTGCATCATGATATTATGTTGTATTGATAATTTATCCCTAATGTATAGATATAACTCTGATAAATGTGTATAGATTTTAATTAGTTGTATAGTAAACCGCTTTTGAATTGTTATTTGATTATTATATTTTATCGTTTCCGCTGTGAGATTCTGTGTCTTGTTTTCTTCTTCTCTTCTCATTTTTGTTATTTAATCTCATTGATTATCTACGTTTCAGATTGTTTAACTCAGACATGTGTGAATTATTATCGATTAAACATTCCGAAATGTGGGTCGTCACACGTTGCGAAGAGGCTATTTCCGAGCTCGAACCTAGGCATCCAGATCAGCATGGGGTGATCTAACCGTTGCACAGAACCTAATAAAGGATAAAAATAGTATGGTCCCAAGATCTTATATATGTGAGAAATGCGGAATACGGATTTTAAGGCTAGGATTAACACTAGAGGGGGGTGAATGGTTTTTAAAAGAATTACTATTTTTTTTTGAGTTTTTGTTAATTTGAACACAAATGTATGCAATATTCAGACACGGATATGATCAAAGAAACAAACACAGATGCAGAAATAAAGTAAAAGCAGTAAAGGAAAGAACACACAATATTTTATACTGGTTCGGAGTTACCCTACATCCAGTCCCGCACACAAGTACAGATTTCCTTTTAAAAGCAATTGTACAATTACACCCTCGATTTCAAGGCCACGAGGTACACCACTCCAGATTCACAATCCTCTGGGTAGAGATACTTGATTTCAGGGACAATATGTTCACCCAATTGATTTTCTAGGCTACAATCACACCTTTTCTAACTTGATTGATTTTCAAGGCCACAATCACACCTTTTCTCGCTTGATTGATTTCCAAGGCTATAATCACACCTTTTCTCGCTAAATTGATTACAAAGAAGTCTATAACTCTGAATGGCACTGAGATCTTATTGAGACAGTGATAGAGAATCAAACTAGAAATGATCTAGTTAGATTCATTGTTGATTTGGCAGAGTAATGGTAAGAATATGTATAAAGAAATATGGAAGAGGAAGAAGAGGAGTGAAAAACAGAAAAATATGAATTGAAATTCGTTCAAAACAGCCCCTATTTATAGAAGAACAACAATCATGTCCATTCGTGAAGGGATATAACGAATAGACACTTCTTTTGAAATTCAAATTTTTGAAATCAACTGCTATTATGTCAACATGGGTATCTTGGGTATGTCGACATCCCAAAGAAAATTTTGGTGATTTGTTTTTATTTGGAAATAACTTCTGTCTTTTATTAAAACTATTTTAATCTTTATAAATATACTTAACTATAGTTAAAATACACAAATAAGTATAGAGAATAATATTTTGGTATATATAAAATTTTACTATATTTTATATTTAAATTTAAGTATAAATATTTAAAAGTTAAATATATTATTATTAAAAGATAGTTTAAAAACAAGGATAATTTGATTTTGAAAATAAAGATGATTTTGAGGCTAAAATATTTAAAATCAGGATAGATGTTTTTGATTCTTTTAAAAGGAAGGTTTTGAGATCATTTTGAAAATAGGATATAATTTTGTAAAAACATTTGAATAAAAGGTTAGCGGATGCAAAACAATGTTCCACTAGATTTTTCGTAGGTTCCATCCTACTTAGGGTTCCATTCCCTTTAACAGGTTCGAAGCGGATTCCATTCCACGAATAAATTGGATTTTAAGATGCCAATGTTTTTCTAGGAGTTTTAACAAAATTCCTAATTAAATTACTTATTATTGAAATCTTGAACTCTTGATAATCTTGATATTCTTGATACTCATGAGTCTTCAATCCTGATATCATGAATCTCTATACTGTACAGTCTTCCTTCTTTGTACCTGCATGGTTAAATCATGCATATACATATATTTCTAAACTATAATGTTAGTATTTATATTTTATAATCCTATTCTAAGGTTGTTGTCATCAAAATCATCATCTCAAGGACTAACAATATCACCCCAGTCACAATAATCTTGAATTACAATAGTGATATTTGAATACAAACAATGGATGCTAATAGTTCCAAAACATGAAAGGAAAAACCAACACACAAGATTTAATCTAACAACCCTTAATATTGATTCTCAAAAAACAATTATTTACAATTAATCTATAAAATAAAATAAACAAAGGATAAAAGCAGAATCAATAACCTAATTGAGAAACTACTCTTTACCTGTATGACAATGGCTTCATTTTGAGAGGAAGAACAAAGAAGAAAGTAGAGGGAAATATCAAATACTTCGTCACAGTTTTCCACTCTCTTTTTTAGCTATATTTATAACAATCAATTACTTGTCTAAGTTAGTATGTATATTACACCTCACATCTATACCCATACCATCTAAGAGTATTACAAGGTAATACTGTGAAATAATATGGAGAATAGGATTATATGTGGTACACACACGAATATTCTCTTGGACTAACACCGGTATGTATCAAAACACCAAACATAAAATCATCGGTACGTACATAGTATCGATACAAAACAATAGACACGTGTGCCTTTAAGACAGAACAATATATAATATATAGTACAACACGGAGTCAATCGCAGTGATAACATATAATATAAATACATTAATGTTATACAATACAATTCATATGTCAATTATATATATATATGTATGTATGTATGTATGTATGTATGTATGTATGTATGTATGTATGTCTATGCACACACACTAATGCAAGCACATATAATTAAATAATGTCAAACAACTATATGTAATAATCCTAATATAGAACTTCACTAATCCCAAGGAAATATATGTCGGTCAAGTTATCTCTGTAATTGAAATGTCTCGGGCTGACCCGAGTATTATAAAATAATACACGGGTCGGACTATTTCTAATAAGGGTATATAATAATAATGGAAGTGCAATATAATCATCAAATAATAAGTTGTATTTATATATGTGACCATAACTAGTCATCAAGGTATCACATTACCCAATAACTCAAATCCATATGAAATAGTCAATACCGAATTCCAAAATGTCATCACCCATAAAGAAATACATCTAATCATACAACCATAGAATAAATCAAATGGGTGAATCATTCATATATAGAAATCATCATCAAATCCAAAATAATCAGTAATGAAATATCCTCAAGCGAAGTCGGGCAGTAATGAAGCAACGTCCACTATCTCTTTCAATCTCATATATATACCACTATCAAATCAATAAGGAAGATTTAAGCCAGCTCATGATAATATCCAAATATAATCGATAATAAGTAGGTTGTCTTTCTGTTAAAGATAGGTTGTCTGCCTAAGGAGGCTATGGAGTTGACTATACTCTGGACAGGGTCATAGGTATAATCTCATCTATACATAAAATATGTCTATCTACCACTCACATACATCTACATATTCCGGATGCAGACGGGAGTTTGATAGCCGCCTACCACATGCTTGCTTCAAGAACCCAGGTCTACTCGCCTTTCGCAAAGCAACTGTTTATTCCTACAGTTTTCAATTATCTCGATGGACATCGTGACCCCATCCACAAATGGCATGTCTATGCGTAGCCTGGTCACAACCTTGCTTTGCCCCTATTGGTAATGAACTGCTGGCCTCAGCGACACAAGGGTCTATAAGCAACTACTATTCTTGTGATGCACATCAAAATCATGAACAAATGGCGTCGCGGATCTGGGGTCCGAGCCCTCGATCAAGCCGCTAGGGTGGATACCGGTTAATCTGGTTCACTCCCGAAACATAAAGAGAGTCGGTCTAAGGTAGACAAACATTTAATATACACAGTTTATGTGGCTAACTAGTAGCCTCCATACGTACTCACCAAAGCGAGCCACAAACAACATGCCCCGTATTGAGTGTCATCCATGAGCAAAAGAAAACTGAATAAATAACATAACGACGTTCCATTCCACCATGTGTTACTAATTCATTTATTCAATGCTCATACATCACACCCGCCCTTCCTAATTTTATAAAACGAGTCCAAAAAATAAATGGAAAAGTGTTATCGAAAGTCCCGTACCAGATGGTATCACTAAACTAATTATTCAAATTTCTCATCATATGGAATAAATATTAATGAATTAAACAGAAAGGATATCATCACCGTATCATGTTAAAATCGTCAATCAAATCCATATCAAATGTGAATCGCCCATATGATCGAAATTAATATAAAATAGATACGAAATCAGAAATAAGAAAGTAATATAAAAAAATAACTCTAATAAACATAAATAAACAACTCAACTCTTATTAATAATCATTCACAACATGTAATTTCATATAACAGAATTAATACATAAAATTTAGTATTTGAATAATAAATAAACAAATATATTCTAGGATTTATTAGATTATTTTCTAGATCAATACCAATGGAATCGATATAGAGAAGATAAAAATTAGAGAATATGGATATCCAATTTAAATGATTACTCTAAAATGAACAAATACACACACATTCAGAACTCAAATTATATCTATTTTAAGATTTCACAAATATATGTTACTAACCATAAAATATTTATTAAGAATCAATTTGTATTTTATTTTAGTAAAATACTAACAAATTCACTTTGATTATTTAATAAACCTAAAATTTCCATTTACATTATATCTTAAATATAAACTTATAAACACTTGAATTTTGATATATTCCATGTATATATTTATTTATTTATTATAGATAACTTTATATTTTTCATTTACAAACTATATAAATATTTAGACAAAAGGAACTTGCCCATGTATATAAGAATACACATATAACACTGCTGAAAACTTAAGCAATAGCAAAACCAACCTTATAAATACTCCTCCATTATTATAACAAAGCATATAATGTTGTTCCATATATGCTAATCAAATGGTAAGGACGAAGATATTAAAGCATGCAGCAAGGCAAGAATCAAATACTTAAAGCATGCACTACTGTAAATAATGCATGAAAAGTAGCAAAGTAAGGCCTAAAAATATGCGGTCTCACACTTTTAATAAACATCTAGCAAATACACACACACACACAAAAACGCACATCCTTGTCTAAAATGATGTATGCACATAACTTGCAAATGTAAAGTAAACCTTTTTCAGCTTATATATATATATATATATATATATATATATATATATATATATATATATATATATATATATATGCAAACTAACTTATACGTACATATATATACACACACGCGCGCGCGCACACATATATATAACTCACTTTATTTTATATATAATAATGAAACTTTAAATCGTTTCATATATATGTGTGTGTATGTAATATATACTTAAATGAAATTCACACACACACACACACATATATATATATATAACTTTTCTCTAATCGAAAATATATCAAAACATAATATATCTTTATATAAATTATATAAGTCCAGATAAAAATACAACTTAATAACACACGTGCATATGGAAGACAGGGATTTCAACAGAAAGGTTTAGACGAAACAAAAACAGACATCACGACACTATCACCCTCTCCATGCTCTCAGCCAATACAAGGTAGCAGCAACCCAAAGCATATAACAGAACACTTCACATTACAAGTTAATACATACACTACAAGAACAACAGTATATTCCGACAACATGTACCGACGGCAGCTGACGGTTCTTTTTCGACGACCAGTATATTCTTGAATTTGTATGAATAAAATAATTAACCGTCGAAAGCTGTACGTTAGAATATTGTCATTCGCGGCCATTGATAGATGTCGAAAAATCGTGTATACCTTTTTCCTCAAGCCGAACCAGAAACATTTTGCCTCGCCCCAAATCAGCAAAAGCTTCCTCCACTATTTCCTCCTCTAGCTTCAAGCATCGAAATTCTGCCAAAATCAACTCCAGCTTCGTCAATTTGGAATCTCATCTCCTTCAAATCCCTAATCTCCTCTATTTTTGCTATGATCCCTAAGCCCTAATTTCATGAATTCGTTAATTTAGTATTAATTTAATAGTCTAATTGTTTATATTGTCTTATTGATTGTGTAGTATAGCTTATTGAATGTTAATTACTGTTATTATCCTATAAGTGTTGAATACTAACTTGCTTAGTTTGTGCGATAAGAAATTAGTGTGCATTAGTTAAATAATTTAGTGATTTTACGTCTTACTTGGGTTATTTAGTGTGGATGAGCATAATTTAGTTTATGCGTTTTCTAAAACGTCAATAACGATAATTAATTATATATGTACGATTAGTTAATTAAAGTTTTAAACATGTGCGTATGTGATAAACTATCGTATATTGTAGTTTAACTTAAGTTAAATGTTAATCAGTTTAATGTAAACGTCGAAAGCCAAATTTTTTTAAAGTATAAAATACGTAATATATTTATTCATAAAACCTTTAAAGTGTTTTTTGGCCCCGTTGATAAGTATTGTATATGATTGTTATGTGGGTAGTCGCTTTTTGACAGAACAGACATCTATATACATCATATGCAATATTAGTTGGATTTGTCCCTGTATTGGACAAGTTATAAACACAGTAACGTAGTTACATCTCGTAAATTATTTCATTTTAAATAGTACATAAAATTTCGACAACGCTTTCTTTATGTTACTTGTGTACACGCAATCGTGTACAGCTCAAAGAACAAAAGGGAAGCGCTGCCGAAATTTTATTGAATCGTTTAAAATGAAATGATTTACGAGATTTAATTATGTTACTGTGTTTGTAATGGGAAATAGGATGACCCAGTAACAAAGTGCCAATGATCAATTAATATAAAACATTAAACTGTAAAATTGTATTGAAAAATAAATTGTCAATGTGGTTTTCATTTATATCATATTTTTTAATTATAGTAGGAGAGATGATGAATTATTTTATCGATCGAAGCTGGATGTATCAAAAATGAAGAAAAATTGGAGGCTAAATAAGCGAACAATTTAATAATGGTGTACATGTGTTTATTGATTTTGCTTTAAGTAATAATGGAAACGACCAAGAAATCTGTTGTTTATGTAGTAGATGTAAATTGTTGAAGCATTTGATACCACAAATGATTGGAGTTTATTTGCGTCACTACGGTTTCGTGTAGAACTACTTGATATGGGATCGTCAAAGAGAACTTGTAGCATCTAATCATGTACAATTAGAAGAGGTAGTGAGTAATGAAATTGTTACGACAAAACTCATAGAACACATGGTTAAAGATGCAGCGCGCTTAATGTTCCCCACTGCACAATTTATTGATGACGATGTTAATGTTGAAGAAGAACCAAATATTGGAGAGCAATTTTTTTATAATTTATTGAATTCCATGAAGAAACCTCTTCGGGAAGGTTGTACAAGCGGCACCCAATTATCAGTAACCGCAGAATATATTGCGATGAAATCTAAATACAACCTCACAGAAGCTAGGTTTACAGCTGTTGTACAAGGTGTGAAGCGGCATATGCCTCCCGATAATTTAATGTGTGAAAATCATTATGAAGTGAAAATACTTACGTCCATTCTTGGTATACCATATCAAAAATAGATACATGTTTAAATGGATGCATGTTGTTTGAAAAAGAAGATATCAATCTTAGGAATTGTAAAATATGTAATCAGGAAAGGTACAAACCAAGAAAGAAGAAGAGAAATGAAGTCTCATATAAGCATATGCATTATTTACCTATTACTTCTAGGCTTCAAAGGTTATATGCTTCTTCTGTAACTGCGCAATATATGAGATGACACGGTGTTAGAACACAGGAAGAAGGTATGTTAACACATGTAACGACCCGTAAATCTTAATGGTTTTAATAAAGTAATTAACTGAATTTTTGTGAAATTTTAAATAATTAAATTTGTAAATAAAAATTTAATATTTGAAGTACGTCTATATTAACGTAGCAAATGGTAAATTTTCGTCAGATAATATGGAAGTTTATTTTATTATGTAATATTATTTAAATTTAAAAGCCAATATTAGATGATAATAAAATAATTTCAAAAGCTGAATATTTTTATATAATAAATTTGTAAATCATCTTCTAAGTGAGACATCATTTTCCATTTCATCAAATTTGAACTGCTATTGCTACATTTATCTTAATTCTGGTGTTTTAGCAGCATTTTCGGTACCGAATATCGACTTTTGATTGAATGGTCGTATCGCTAAAATATATGTATACTGTTTTGATCGTCTCTTCGTACTGATCTTATCGGTATACTCATTCATATATTTCGAGATCTGGTACGCCATAAAATCAGTAAAACGGTCAACCGTATCGATATCGTTCGAGTCTTTTTATTTTCTGTGACCATTCAATTGCTCACGTAAGAAAATAAATAGTCACCCATCATATCATTTGCTGAGTTCGGCCTATTAACGTTTGTACAGTTCGATATTATTTGTTGATTCAATTTTCCCCGGCTCATTAAATCTGGTCCTGTTTTGAAAATATAAATATAATATAAAATTTTATATCTACGTTAAAACTGCTTCCTCTCCTCTTTCCAATGTATCAGCTGTTTGCTCTCATAATTGTTCTATAACCAGCTATTCCTTTACGTCTTTTCACCTTTAACCCATTGCTCTTCTTTTAACAATAAAAATTAATATTAATATAAGAGGGAACTATCTGTCAACCTATATATATTAAGACTGCTCATTCTTTCTCCTGCTCGAATCTTTTTGGTTGCCGATCGTCCACCCATCCGAGCTTCGCCTCACCGCTCCCCGCCACATTACCTCGCCCCGACGATAGCTCAGCCGCCCATTCTCCTTTCCTCTCTCCAGCAAACAACCAATCCCCTCCACCAGCGAACAATTGCAGTGACCATCTCTCCGACCACCTACTGCTCCGCCCTGACACAACCCACCATCCGCCACCTCCACCCATTTGTCTCCCCTGCTCCACCAACATCCGACCGTTTACCCTACCTGACAGTTGAACAGCACCTCCGGTTTCTCTCCCGGCCTCCTCCCCTCGCAAACCCAAGCAGCCGCAGCTACCCCTAACCGAACGCCCACTGCCGAGGCCCCTTGCAGTGTTGTCCTCTTCTTTCACTCGCTACGTCAACACCTTTGCCCCTCCTTTTCTCTCACTGCACAGCCCTAACACCCCACGTCGAAACCTAAGTGTCGATCATCCAGCAAGGTCAGCCGAGCCCCACCTCCTCGATCTGAAGCCAGTCGTGCTTTCTTCCTATAGCGGGCAGCCTTCTTTTATAAAAAAAATTGAAACACACACACACACACACACACACACACACATATATATATGTATATGTATATATACACACACACACACACACACGAGTAGTTTGGCACGTGCGATGCACATGCATAAAAGGAACTGGTGTTAAGAAACAATGTGCGTGTGGTTTGTTGAATGTTATAAAATGACTGTGATGTACACATAATGTTGAATGTTTTGGATACTGACTTTCAGAATGCATCCACATCCGATGGACATGTACATGGAACGTTTGTATCAAACATGAAAAGAAGCTTTATATCAGACCGACCTTATGTGGACAAAAAAAGAAGTAATAAACGTATGGAAGTATGAATTATTCTTGCATGTTCATTCAAACCGTAGACAACAACGTTGATTCATAATGAAAATAGAATATGTTCTTCTTTACATGTAGTAGGTAATCAAAAATAGATATAGTATCATTTTGTGAAGAGAGTGCAGGTTGCAGCATCAAGTACGTGCATCAACATGTTGACATGGTAACTTATATACGATAATATTTAGGTGATCTTTGGTAATATATGTTGAATGTTTTTTCAAATAAGATCCCCTACGGAGGGGGTCCGGGGGTGACAACCCTCCAAGGTAGGAGTGCAGAGGCAACGCCCCTGCTACGGGGTTCGACCTGTCCGGTCAGGTCGTAGGGGTCCAGGGGGCAGCGCCCCGTTCAAAACGGTACGTTTTATTGACTGTTGAATTCAAATTCAACAGCCAACGGTAACAACCGTTAGAAAACGGTCACGGCCGTTCGAATAGGCACATGTAGACGAATAGACATCACACTCCCTATATAAATAGTGCATTCCATCAACGCAGAAATCACTCTCTTTTTCTCAAAATCGAAAATCTGTAGCATTATTAACTTCTGAGTATTTTTTCTGATCTGAGCCAGTAATCACAACTTGCACAGAGAAATCTCCATTGTATCCTGAAAGAAGGTTTTCATAGAGCCCGCTGTGACAAAAAAGGAAAAAACATTCTTGAAAGACAACGATTATTTCATGCCTTGGAGTGAAGTTCATCAACAATATATATAAGCATACACCAAGAATTATACGGTTAGGGATGTGTATTATCGAAATAACTTATTAGTTTCACATAAATATATTGCTGAAAATGATATGCTTAGTCAAATTATTGTTCTTTCCGGTAAAAGAGTAAAAGAGTGGAATTGAGCAGAATACTTGACATCCGTGATTAAAGGTGATTTCATTGTTATTGTATGTACAGATATATTTCGTGTAATCATTGATAACATCTCACATATACAAAAATACGAATACACAGAATCATTAACCATTATCCACAACTACCATTGCGAGTATATGGATGAAAGATAGAAAAACTAAAGTTTTTAAAATCTTACCTAAGGATTAAGAAAGCATGAATCTCATATTCATCAACTAATTTTTTGATAATCATTAAACATCATTTTGTAGTAGACACGTATCAATCATGTAAAACTCATATTTCATTCATAAAAGTAAAATACAGTTGTCCTCAAAATCTGCACTACCTACGGACCTGCCACTGAGGTGGACTCATCATTGTTGCTCCACTCCTTTCTCACCACTTACCTGCAAAATATTGTAGACTTTTCTTGTCACAGTATGATGAAAACATGTTCCGTTGCATAAGTATTTAAATGAATTGAATTGTCACAATATGATGAAAACATGTTCCGTTGCACAAATATTTAAAAGAACTTTCATTTGTATCATATTCTTATTATGTTTGAACTTTCGGATTAATGTGGTTCCATATATACAGATGTTAAAGTATACAGTAGTTGTATATATGTGTCTAATTTCAAAACTGTCTGCTTTGTATAAATATGATCTTGAGAATATAAGAGCACTGAACGTATATAATAGATTCTAAGTGTATACCGATTTGAATATTAAAATTTACGATTCACGCAATCAATGATGTATATCTTTATAAATAAGTGAGCTTCTAATAGTGGCAGTATAAAGGATGTCATTTATGTGGAATTAAGGATATATAAATTATATGTATATGATTGTGAAAACTGTATCAAATTTCTATGAATGCTTTCGAAATATATAAAGTTTTAAGAACATATAAGGTTTCATACCCTAGTTTTATACATACGCCGTGTTTGATTTAATTTTGCAGTACGTGAGCAAAATCTTTGGTCAATTGCATTTTTACAAACAGCAACTGGGCTCTGTACTGAGTTGCAAACTGAAATTGAGCAGCAAGCTCAAGTGATGTATACTAAAACAGAGCAGCAAGCTCGAGTTTATATGAAGTTGTGTATGCAAAAACTGTCAGTTTTTTTTCATAATGGAAGCCTATTAAAAAAATTTAGTAAGTTTAAATTACTAAAAGGGAAACTAACTCATTAGTGGAGTGTCCTTTTCGAGAGAAGCTCTGTTTTAGTTGAGTGAAGTTGAACACTGGAGGTGGAAAAAATCTAGTTTCACTCGCCTTTGAAATTCTACCATCTAATATAACATTAGGAACATCTAATGTTGGATCTCATGGCTGTAAAAAATCATAAAATCAAGTCACGTGCATGTTTCTATTAACATAAGCTCTAAGATAAAGAAATTCTGCAACTTTTACTTGCTACAACCGCATGCAAACTTAGTAGGGTTAGCTCTTTTTATGAATTGCTCGCACACAATTTCATACCATTAAGTGATAATACATAACTAACCTTTCTGACATTTGTATAGAGTTCCAGATTGGTTATACCGATTTCTGTCAAACAACTTCCTATCATCTAGTCTTCATATAAGAGTACAGAAACTTTATAACATTTGTAAAAATAACAGCATAAACTACAATTAGTTCTTGAATGAAGTAAATGTACTGATAAAAGGTTGAGGTAATGGTGTGTAGCCAATTTAGTACCATCATTTAATTGCGAATACTGCACAATTAGACATGGGTAGATTAAATAGTAGATAAGTTCCACAATTTCAGAAGAGACTTGTAGGTAAAGGTAATGAAATCCAATACTAAGTTGTTGGTATCAAAAAACCTGTACGTTAAAAATCAGTATGCTAATTTTGCTTCATCGCTACTTTATCTACTATATTCTTCCAAAAAATATACAATTAAACTGCAACTCTAAAATAAAGGTTACAATAATGAACGATAGATAAAATTAATACAACATTACTCTCTAATATTAGGATCCATAATACAAATAGGCACAGATGTTTTCTTATGTTTCAAAACAATATTACATCTTTAGTATCTTTTAAGAAATATCTTGTATCCCTATTTGGCTTAAGCAATTTTTAGTCTGATATTGAGAAAGAAAGTAAAACATGATTTAAAAGTCTATATTAGACCATCTCACTTCCATTACAAATATATTAGTTTTTGATATATAATTTTTGGAAGCACGCATATGCAAGTGATTAATTAGGCGCTATATCTCACGTTAGGTCAATATAGTGGTCTTTAAACACTATTTGGAACAGGAAATAAAATTTGAACTACATATACCATGACACATTCAACATGCTTGTGCATTAACAAAATTTTGCCACAGCGAGCATAGCTGTTCACTAATTGAATGGGCTACCAAGAATAAAACATACACACATGCATATAGTAAGAGCAAAAGATATGAAACATACCACACAATTTGTGCATACAATTTCATGAAAATTAGACAGAAGTGCTGAGTCATTGGCGCATCTTTTAGCAATCACCTATAGGGTAGTGGTAACCTTGAAAATGTATTCACAAACTAAAAGCTTTGGGTTCCTTCTGAATTTACTGCCAATACTTCAGGATCCCTGCTCATTCTCATAAAAATGAATGTCCACAAAATATTTTTTCAAAATTAGTTAAGATAAGACGTTTAGTTTTTATTATTAAAGAAATATATATAAAGAAGCATTTTAGTTCTAAATAAATAAATCAGTAATGTTTTGCCCAAACCATTTCCTGAGCAGGCAAATTTACTTAAAAGAAGAGCTACTACATGGAGTTTTGTAATATTATATGAGCAAATTATAAGTTGTAGCTTTGATATGGTAGTGAATGGAATAAATAAAAAGCATAGGAAAAATGTTTCACACGCATTGAATATTTAAGGTCATCATTCACATATTAAAATAGCATGAAAATCAAAACATAGATGCATAAAAACGTAGATAAAACTATCAAACTAATAAACATAAAAAAGAAAGAACTAAAAGCAAACACCATTCCACGAATTTGATAATCTTTTTATTATAGCTTTGATGGAACTCTTAGAATTCCAATTAGTAATATAATATCATCCATTCATTTCATAGTTTTAGTCTAGTTAGAACTCTTAGAATTCCAATTAGTAATATAATATCATCCATTTATTTCATAGTTTTAGTCTAGTTGAACATATAAAAAAATAGAAAGCATAAGAAAAAATACTGAGAAAACATACAGTTAAGCTTAAAATTAATAGAAAAAATTGCATAGACTCAAAAGTTACAAAGACAATATGATTATCAATGCAAAGGAGAAGTACATAAAAAGATATCCACTTCACATTAGAAAGTCCTAATTCGCTTCAAAGTATGTATTCAGAAACAAATACCAATTGAACTCCAATTAAATTAATAATTTACCATAAGATTGAATAACATTTAGAAAAATAGAAAATGGACAGCACAAAACAAATTTGAGAAACAAATTCTTCAAAAACAGAAGATTGTTAGAATTAATGAATCTGGATTTGCAAATTCTTAGATCCATCGCGGTGAAATTCTACATGGGAATCAACTCCATTCCAAATAACTCACATTTATTAAAACATTAATGAAGATAACTTTTTTCATAAAAGTTAATATACTAAGGGACTCAAACATTTCAATTACACATTTACTACATTCAATTAATTTTAGCATTGGTATATGATTAACATACCTGACATTTCCCTTTGTTATGTTTCTGTTCACATCATTCAAAGCCTATAATCAGAAACTGTATTTATTAACTTCCTAAATCAAAACTTACACACACAAAATTTATAATCCAAATAAAAAGTTAACGACATAAGCTAATTAATGTTCTTCAACAATCAAACAACCTATCTCCATCTTCTTAATGGTCTTAAAAGCAAGATAATCATCTAAACTGAACATAAAAAATCGAAAACAAAATCATACGACACAAACTCGAAGGAACATAAGAGAATACATGGGCATAAAATCATCAAGTCACATCAATGATAGTTTCCTCTGAAGCCATAAGTGCTAGTAGCATTAGAAAGAAACATAAATTATGGATTAAATAACAAAAGGAAGATAAAGCTTACTCAAACCCTCCATTGCATACTTGAACCCAACCACCATGCAAGCATGAATTCTTTTCCTTTTCGGACTTCGTATTCCTAGGGCATCATGTGTGTTTAGCCCACAGTAATTTTGCTGCAAATCCATGTCTATCATTTACTATTAAAAGAAAATAATAATTGAAATTAAATAAAAAGGAGGAAGGAATCTGCACCTAGATCAAATAATTTCAGATCAGTAGTTACCTTCCCAATATAGTTGTAGTCGGCCTCTTTATCGAACATTGCGATGCTTTGACTTTGGTTATGCGATTAGCGGACAGTGAAAGCTTGAACAATCGGTCGGCACGACGTTGGTGTCGCCGTACGCCGGAGGGGGAAAAAATACTGAGAAAACATACGGTTAAGCTTAAAATTTAAAGAAAAAATACATAGGCTCAAAAGTTACAAAGACAATATGATTATCAATGCAAATGAGAAGTACATAAAAAGATATCCACTTCACATTAGAAACTCCTAATTCACTTCAAAATATGTATTCAGAAAAAAATACCAACTGAACTCCAATTAAATTAATAATTTACCATAAGATTGAATAACATTTAGAAAAAAAGAAAATGGACATCACAAAACAAATTTGAGAAACAAATTCTTCAAAAACTGAAGATTGTTAGAATTAATGAATCTGAATTTGCAGATTCTTAGATCCACCACAGTGAAATTCTACAGAGGAATCAACTCCATTCCAAATAAGTTACATTTATTAAAACATTAATGAAGATAACTTTTTTCATAAAATTTAATATACTTAGGGACTCAAACATTTCAATTACACATTTACTACATTCAATTAATTCTAGCATTGGTATATGACTAACATACCTGACATTTCCCTTTGTCATGTTTCTGTTCACATCATTCAAAGCCTATAATCAGAAACTGTATTTATTAACTTCTTAAATCAAAACTTACACACACAAAATTTACAATCCAAATAAAAGTTAACGAAATAAGCTAATTAATGTTCTTTAACAATCATACAACCTATCTCCATCTTCTTAATGGTCTTAAAAGCAAGATAATCATCTAAATTGAACATAAAAATCGAAAACAAAATCATAGGACACAAACTCGTAGGAACATAAGAGAATACATAGGCTCTAAAGATTGGAGCATAGTTATGCCTTTCTGTATCAAAACTCGCCCAATAAATATTGCTTCGAATCTATATAGGCTGCAAAAGTAAGTAATTACCAAACCTAAAATCGAAAAAATGATTGCTGGACTGTTACCTAATTCGTGAATCAGACTGAAGCATATACGGCTGATGATGATATTACTTGCCAGATCCGTAATGGCATAATATTTTGTTCCAAAGTCGCCATCACAATGTTCTACCTCTCACTCGGTTGAAGCAGAAGAAATCGAGGTAGGCTGAAGAGAGAGTAGTTGCGGTGTGGAGGATTATGGTAGGGTTTGGGGACGTGATTGGAAACGTGTATGCGAAATCGTAGTGGGCAGGGGAAAAAACCAAATATCTCCTTACTGTCAAAAATTATGAAATGATTTGAAAAAGGGCAATTTTGGCAATTCAAAAAAGGCTTCACCAGGGGAAGTATTCGCTTTATATATAAGATATATCTATATATATATATATGTATGTATGTATATATATACACACACATTCATATATTCTTTGTGGAGCATGTTGTCAGTTCCTTGTCCTTCCCTTCTCTCCAACCAAGTTATCGATTTCAAGTATCCAGGTCAGTTTAGGTTTAGAGTATATATATAATATGTTTAGTTATCTTAAATTTATATTAATAATCCGAAAATAGATTTTGTAACATATTGAATGTGTCCGAATATGATTCGAGGAACATTGAGAAATATGTGTTAAAATAAATTATATACATGTTGATTTTAAAAATATAACACTATACCAAAACAGTGATTTTGTAACATTTTATATTTCTCAATTTTTAACACTTTTAAGTGTTACAAATGGCTAACAGAAAAAAATGAGAATACTAAGAAAATTGTTAGCAAAAATAGAGAATTTTATTGATAATTTTTGCAACACAAATAGATGTTAGAATACTCGAAGAATCCGTAATAAGTCATGACAGTTTCGAGCAATAGATTTCGTTTCCCAAGCTTTCTTATTCACCGGCCGCTTCTTTTTCTAATTTCTATCTTTCTTTCTTCTAGGTTTTCTAGAAACCAACATTGATGTGCTTGCGACAAATCATAGGCTCGACGATGTAGTCCCCGCAGCCAAGGTCGCTCTTCTACTCCTCTAAGCGATGTTGAATTGATCGACAATAATATAAAGAAGCCTGAGGAAAGCGAGCATGTAAGATTATTCTCTTCTAAAATTGCAAATCAATTTGTTGCTTTTTTGTACGATTTCAAACCCTAATCGCAAGATCTACCTCAAAAGACCATAAATTTAGGGTATTTGAGAATTTTGGTGTATTTTAAAAACAGAATCTGAACATTATTTAATCGTTTAATCATAAAAATCGTGCTAATTGAAATTCTAGTTTACATGAGGACGAGAGTATTATCTTTGAATTCGTAAATCAGTGTTTACAGTTGATAATATTTGTTCTGGCTGTTGATTTGGGAAGTCACCCAAGTTTTGGTGAAGTATTCCCAACTTTCAGAAATCAATATTCGTTCTCAGAAGTCAATTTGAACTATGTTCGCAAACAATTCCAGAAAATTAAAATCGATTTTAAACTCGAAATTGAAACAGCAGGTTGTTTGGAGTTTGGAGAGTTGGAGATTGGGGCTGTGGAAATTGTGGGAGTTCGATTGTGCTGTGGAGTTGATTCTGCTGTCGCGTGGTTCGGTGATGTAGCGACCGATGATGGTAATGGAAGTAGTCGATTTGGGATTCATAGTTGTATTCGAATTGCAGTGGAGTTTGGTAGAGGTGTAGACAGATAGGTTGGTGGTTCGAAGTGGAGATCGCGGTGATGATTTCGGTGATTTTCAGAGGTCGAGGCTGTGAAATTGGTAGAATTGTGGGGGTATATTCAGGTGATAGTGGTTGATGGTAAGTTCAGGGAGTGGCCCTGGTTGCAGTCGAGTGGAAGTTAGGGGTTTGGGATGGCAGTGATGGCCGTGATGTGGTTGATGAATTGTGTGGGTTTCGCTTTGTTTGAGGATGAAGTGTAGAGAACAAAGTGAATGGAGTAGGCAGCAGTGGAGAGGGTGGTTGGGTATTTTTGCTCCAGTCTTCATCACCTAAACATCCTATCTCAGTACACCCCTGCCTCTCCTTCTCAATCCTCCATCTCTAAAGGGCCGTAAGGAAAACATCCACTATAATAAAGAAAGTATAATTTGTCCATTTTGCTTGGCTTGTTCTTCTTGCTTTTTGCCTCTAATACAAAACTATTCATCTTGTTCAATAGTTCAAAATGAGCAAACAAGAGGACACCAATTTTCTCAAGACTCAGGTACACTCTAACTACTGTTTTCTTTTCTTTTCCTTTCTACATACTCAAGATCTTAAGATGCACTTGCCCCCTCTTTCTTTTAATGTTCATAAGCAACTTAACATTTGTTTTGGATGACTTGTAGACTTGCATTCTAAAGGTGAGCATACACTGTGATGGATGTAAGCAAAAGTCAAGAAACTACTTCACAAAATTGATGGTAATTGCTAAAACTATTTTAATTTTTTCTTGAACATACCACTGATTTATATTGACTAGCAACAAAATAACTTCTTTTATTAGTGTAAACTTTGTACTGTTAAATTGCAGGAGTATTCACGGTAACAATAGATTCAGAGGAAGGAAAAGTGGGTGTTTCAGGAAATGTTGATCCAGACATGCTAGTTAAAAAGCTTATCAAGTCTGGTAAATATGCAGAACTATTATCACCAAAAGGCAACGGTAATAAAAATTATGGCAACAACAATGGCAACCAAAAACAGCAGCAGCAAACAGCTGCCAATGGCGGTAAAGGGCAGCAAAACAACAAATCACAGAATCAAAAGAATGGCAATGGTGGAGGAGGAGGAAGAGGAGGAAAAGACCAAAAAGCCCAAATGATGTCCTCACTACCACCCCAGCAGCAGCATCAGCTGCAATTGTTGCAGCAGATGAAAGGGTTTGAAGACTTGAAACTGCCTCAGTTTAAAGGTATGAACTTTCCTATTCAGAAGGATCCAAAATCTGCCAAGTTTTCTTTTTCAAATGAAGATGAAGGCAGTGACTTTGATGATGGCTACGATGATGGTGACTTTGATGATGATTTGGATAAGGTTTTTGATGAGAATAATAAGTCTGCTAATGGTAATAATAATGCAATGAAAGGCAGTGGGATTGTAAAGAAGGTCGATGGTTCAGTTCAGAAGGGAGTGAAAAACGGAAACAATGGTGGCAGTGGTAAGAAAGGCAGCAAAACTGGAGTAACTGACAAAAACAGTAATAACAACAATACACCAAACGGTAAAAATGGCGGTGGTAAAAATGATATGGGAGTAGTAAACATGCCAGCTGCGCTTCAAAAGCTTGAGGGACCAAGGTCGGCTGGAGGTGGAGGTAATCCTTATCAGCAGCAGCAGTACATGCAAGCCATGATGCAACAGCAACAATTACAACAGCAGCAGAGGATGATGATGACGACGATGAACGGTCAGGATCAAATGAATCCCATGATGGGGAACCCTAGAGCACCACCATACGCTATGAGCGTGATGCCACCACCACAACCACAGAACGAGCAATTTGTGCACTACTTCAGTGACGAAAACCCTAACAGCTGCTCTATCATGTGATATTCGGATTATCATTGATTTCTATTTTCAAGGATCCTTTCAGAAGGGGAAACAATATTCTTGTAAGTACTTACTTTTTTGCTCAATATACAACTGTTATTTTCTGGATAGTTGATGGTTGCAATGTTGTAAATCATCTAGTTGATGTCATAGCGCAAAGATTTGTGAATATGCTGTTGGGTTAGTCCTAAATATTAATTTGCTGGTTGATGCGTGCAATAAAGTTGGTCAGATGATTTCAAGCTTAGCATACCTCATGTTATTGATACTTCTTATAAATCTTGAGATTTCTTTTTCTTCAACCATATTATGAACTATGTTGTCTTCTTTACTATTATGGTATGCTCATTTGGAATTGACATTTGACTGAATTATTCTTCATATGTAGATTATGTGTGACTGTTATACGCCAGCTGGAGAATCAATTCCTACCTACAAGAGAGCAGATGCTACAAAGATATTTAGCCTTCCCGATGTGGCTAAAGAAGTACCATGGTAG
The DNA here is from genome assembly GCA_030765085.1 of Allium cepa. Lineage (NCBI taxonomy): Eukaryota > Viridiplantae > Streptophyta > Magnoliopsida > Asparagales > Amaryllidaceae > Allium > Allium cepa. The sequence goes on along the minus strand of CM060929.1, from coordinate 379,937,769 downwards.
ATGCTCAATCTGAACAACATGTTAATGCTCAATGTCACTAGAGCAAAATCACCTACTTTAGTAACTAGGATGAACGACACCAACCATTAAACTTTGATTAACCAATGGTGCATTTTAGCAAAAGTGAATGTGCTAAAATGTACTATTGATAAACAGACATTACATCTTTAATCTAATTGCTCGGAACATTTGATGCTTCTATACATTGATTTTAGGCCATAATAAATGATGACCCTATCATGTCTTTTATTGTATGTGTGTTCGATTTTCGAATAAGTCTAGGTATGGAATTGAGCAAGAGTACACACTCCTTCAAAAGGACGTTAAATGGCCTCTTGGATGGCCAATTAGTGGATTCCCTGGTCCTCAGGTATGTATCTTTTTCTCCACTTCATTTGAATTTTCCGAAACTAAGACTTGATTCAAATTGAACTTGCTTAACTACTGTTTATCATAAATACTTTGGTTGCTCATGTTACTTTATTGGTACGAGTATATATGCACGTCCAAGTGGGTCTGCATTTAAACACAACATGCATGCATTTATAGTTGCACATGTGGAAGTAGATTTGACTGTACCAGTGCCAGCATAAACTAGCTGTGTGCACACAGACTTGAACAAAGATCAGTTAAGAAGTGCATGTGCTAAAATAGCTGTGTGCACATTTAACTACAAAATTTTATAAGAGACAAATTAAAAAAAAAAGTGGGTCCAAATTGAAATAAGTTACTGGAGTACAAATTCTGGACATATTAGTAAAACAATTTAATGTTTCACATAGTATGCATCGAAGAACAACATACTTAACAACAGGTACACCAAGGTCAAATACCACCTACTTCGGTGTACAACCCAAACTCAATATACATTAACTGCAAATGCAAGTGACAGCAAAATGAAGTTTGAGTAGGTAAGTATTTGTATCTATTATGATCCACAATTAATCAAAATATACATAGAACATTTAAGTATTTTATTTTTTATTTCGAAAGTACACATTAAAAATAGTATAGAAAGGTAAAAAATTGGCAACTGATGGAATACATACAACAAAATAACATGGTTGATACTTCTCACCGAAAGCTGACACGTACATGTTGTCCATATTCCTTTATCATATAGCTATGTACATGTAAAATATAGGTTAGCTCATGAAGAGGGAAACATATGATGCACAAATATCCAGTGAATTCTTATATCAACTGAGTTATTATTAATTTTTGAAACTGACATACTACACACATGCGGTGAAATATACATATTACCACAGGTATATGTGGGAATAGAACCAAACATATTATTGCACTCTTTACTTTGTCTGTTAAAATTCTTCACACATTTTCTACACTTCAGTACATACGATATCACACTTACAGATTCGTATTAAAAACAAATGTGTAGCAAAAGACCTGTGTTTGATATGCTGATACAGATATATCATTCAATAATAAGATGCTATGACATCAAACCCAAAAAGTTGTCATGCTATATAATACGGCAACGGAGAACAAATCGCTTATGTTGCATTTGTTTGTATATGACACAAAGTTTCAGTAATATATGAACTTAGAGTTCATGTCTGAATGAGTGATCAAGTCAAAGTTTGAGTAGACTAAAGTTAATTGCACACAAAAAATTAAAAAATGATAAAGAAGATGATGAAATAAAAAAGGATATCTATTGAAAATAAAATATCGACCATATAGTAGATGTTATTATTAAAGCTATTTTACTTGTCTCCTATAATTATAGGTATCTTTATTTCTTTTAGGATCCTTTAAGGGTTGACTATAGAGAAGGAAATCATGATCAATTTTAATTTTTAGCTAAATAGGCGCTTTAGATCTCGATTCTTATTTTTGTTCTCCCTGCAGAATCAAAAAAATCATGACAGTTAGTGATTGAAATCAACATTCTTCAAGGTTAGTTGAAATAATCGTACCTAGAACCAATCGACACTCAATTTTTGCGAAATAAGTCTTGAAAGGTTGTGAACAACAACTGAATAAGCTAGGCAATGATTGGTTGGACTGTCATTGTTCTCTGAAACTACTTCAGCTACGTGGAAGACGTTGAAAATCTAATTAAATAATGGTATATAGTTCAATACACTATAAATATGAACAAAGGTCCGACATCGTGAACACGTTGAAAAGATTAATGTTGGTTAAATTGGACAAGTGTTTGCACCTTATACTGTTTTTATTTTATTTTATTCCAGGGACCCTACTTTTGCTCTGCTGGTGCTGATAAAGCGTTTGGGCGTGACATTGTTGATGCTCACTACAAAGCTTGTCTTTATGCAGGCATCAACATCGGTGGAATCAACGGTGAAGTCATGCCTGGTCAGGTAAATTTATGGTGTCCTCCATAGCATTTCATGTATTATATTTGTATTGATAATATATTTCAAGTTAACAATCTTTTATCTAATTTAGTGGGAATTGCAAGTCGGTCCATCTGTTGGTATTTCAGCTGGCGATGAAGTGTGGGTTGCATGTTACATTCTTGAGATATATATGTGTGAATCATTTACTTATTGTGTTTGCAGTTTGTTCGTGTATTTTTACAGAATATAAATAAAAGTATTATAATTTTTTTGAACCTTGTGTTGTAATAATATCTGAATATATGACATTGTGGTATTTTAGATATGTAAATAATTGTTTATGATATATTATACTACATTTGCAGAGCGTTTAAACTTTGCATTGAATATGTATGATGAATTATTTGTGATATGGAAACCATTACTTGCAGAGTGTTTATATTTAAGCTTTGCGTTTAAGTTTGGTATATATATGTGTGTGTTACTAAATAATCATTTTCCAACACTTATAAGCGTTACCGTATATTTCTGTACCAACACTTATAAGTGTTACCGTATATTTCGTTACCAACACTTATAAGCGTTACCGTATATTTTTGTACCAACACTTATAAGTGTTACCGTATATTTAGGTACCAACACTTATAAGTGTTACTAATATACACGTTTGTAACACTTATAAGTATTACAAATTTGGTCTCTCCATTCCTCATAGTCCATTAGTAACACTTAAAAAGTGTTACTGAAATTATTTGTAACACTTATAAATGTTAAAATTTGCCTTTTTGGTGTAGTGTAAAGTTACTATATAATGTGTTATAAAAGTTTGTTAAGTTGAGCAATGTTATGAAGTACATATATTTTCAAAGTATTTCGCATAGTGATTGAGTCTTGTCTATTTATATATGTTATAATAATAATAGTAGTAGGGTAAGTTATCTTGAAATTTTCAATATATATTGTTTTTTTTATGTTAGTTTATATATATATTAGTTTATATCTGTATGTATGAGTTTGGTTTTCAAAAATGTATAAAGATATTTTTATATGTTTGAGTTAAATTTTTGATTTGAAATTATATATAGAGAATTTATTTTAATATATATGCTTTTAAATTTGATTAAGAGACAAAAATTTTATATATAACATATATTTTGCTCAGTTTATGTTAAGCTAATTTTGATTAATTTTCATCAAATTCCATACTTCCAGCTTTGCTTTGATCGTCAAATTTATGTTCATCGTACTTTACTTTGAAATTCATTGCTCGAATTCGCAGCTCGGTTCGTTATCAAATTTATCTAGCCTCGAAAAGTGAGCAATCACTCACGATTAACATATTTATATTTATTAAATTTGATTTAAATTGAAACGACAATTGAAATATGTCGCTAAATTGAACTATTAATTTTATAATTGTTATATGGGATATGCTATTATCTGTAACTGTTCACCTATGAGATATGACACCATATCATGTTGTTGATATTTTATTTTATTTATCACTGATGATATATGCATGTGATTGATATGTTATATTATTATCACAACTATTTTCACTCTACAAGTTCCCTGTTAATATAGAATTCCCTATGGGTTGAAATGATACATACCCGAATGACCTAGTAGAATAGGGAAAAATCGTTATGAGTTGAAATTATAAACTCAAGCAATTTTCTTTGAATTGAATTTTGGATCGCGGGTTGAAATGATATATACCCGTAGATAATTAAATTGCAGATTGAAATGATAAATATCTGTATCACGTGACCATAGGACAGAATATTATATACAGACACCTTTGGTTTATATATTTTGAAAATGATTTTCAAGTGTTTGAAAACAAATTTATATGGTTGTAGTAACTATTGATTTTTTAGAATATAATATATAAATGTTATTTCTATATATGTGTAACGACCCGTAAATTTTAATGGTTTTAATAATATATTTAACTCGAAATTTTGTGAAATTTTTAATAATTGAATTTTGAAATAAAAATTTTATATTTGAAATACGTCTAATTAAACATAGCAAATGTTATATTTTCATCTGATAATATTGAAGTTATTTTTGTTGTGCAATTTTATTTCAATTCAAATCAGTTAATATTTGATGATAATAAATTGTTTTCCAAACTTGAATATTTTTGTGCAATAAATTTGTAAACCATCCTCTGGGTGAGACGTCATCTCTCGTTTTGTCAAATTTGGACTTCTCTAGCTCCGTTTACTTTATTTTCTGCAATTTTGCAGCATTTCAGGTAGCGGAAATTCGAATTTTATAATTCAATCATATCACTGATATCTGTGTACCGTTCTGTTCGCCTCGTCGTGCTGATCTCGGCGGTATGTTTATTTCCATATTTTGAGGTCCGGTACATGACGGAAACGATAGTAACGATCCGTTGTAACGGTACCAAAATTTGTGACTTTCCACTTTCTTACCTTTTTCAAATTTGAAACGTGTGGCCCAACAAAATTAATGGCTCAGCTCAATCCAGGGACTTGACGGTTACAATTACTTTTACTTTTATGTTCATTTCAATTTATTGCTTGATCCGTTCGTATTCTAGTTCTCAATTTATTTCTCTTTGTTTCATTCAGCTTAATAAAAATAATATAAGATGAAAGCTTACGCCTGAAGCTAGTCTTAGCTGTACATTTAAAGTTTACCATATATGTGAGTATTCGTGCTCATATCCAAAGCCTACTCATTTTCTTCCATTTTTATCTTTGAAACTTGCTCCTCTTCTTGGTTTTCATTCTGTCCAACAACAAGAATTAAGCTGCATATGTATTTTGTCTGAAACAAACCCATCATGCCTTCACTTCACCACCGTCCCTCCTCCACCCTCACCTTACAACCCCGCTCTCTCTCTTCATAGTCCTCCACCACCTTGACGTCTCGCCTCTCGACCATGCTACAATCCGCCACCTTTCACTTCGCCTAACCCGACCCTTCACCGGCTGCCTTCCATCTCGACCGAAGGCAACCTCGGCTATCCCAATTCCGTGAGCAGCCCTCACCGAAGCCACATATACCCTCTTTGACCTTCCCTCACGTGCCCTCTACCTTAGCAAACTCCTTATTTTAATGCATGGTATGTATGTTTTATGTATATGGTATTATATTCTATTAAATTATGGTATATTCTATTATAAGTTTTGTCTGTTAAGTTTTTTTTATGTATAAAGTTATAATAGTTTTCTTACTTACGAGCTGCTGTGCAATATAGCCTTACAAGTACGTTATATTTTAATAAGTATTGTGTGTATATATATATATATATATATATATATATGATATAGGTAGGTAACATATTATTAATTAAATATTGACTTTAATTTGTTATATATATAACATATGCGTGAGTTATACGTGTTCATTCAGAGTATGGGTTTTAAAATGTAAGTATATATTTATTATGACTTGAACTTATTTTTTTTCTATATTAGCTATATATGTATATATTAATCAGTCTATATATACATTGATTATATATTTGATATGTTAGTTATAATATATAGGTTGCTTTTCAAAAACCGTTAGTTATAAAATATAAGTTTATACAAGTTTAAAACTATATGTTCTTTTATATATTTAACTCATTATAATGAAGGTCGTACCTATCTATTTTTCATTTTCGTTTGGTACAGGGGTGTAGGCTTGCTTTTCAATACAGTTGAGTCAAGTCTATGTTGTATTAAAAGCGGGTCTATATTGAAATTTATTGATTTTAATATATAATATGTATGTATGTATGTTTATATATATATATATATATATATATATATATATATATATATGTATATGTATGTATATATATATATGTGTGTGTGTGTGTTTATATATACTGTTGTTGTTCAAATATAATCTGTAGGTACGTGTGGCTAAGGGACATTATATCTATGTGACTCTGTACATCGATTTGAAGCATAAGTATTTTAATAAAGTATATTGGGACCCCACTTTTGAAATATATATAAGTATTTGTTTTAAGTATAATATATATATATATATATATATATATATATATGTTTGATTTTTATAGTTGAGCTTTAAGAACGATGATTTTGAAATGTATATATATTTTTAAACTAAAATATGTTTGAATTTAGCATATGTGTTATATATAAGTAGTTATATATAGTTACACACACACACGTATATATATATATATATATGTTCACTTATGCCATATATCATCATTGATCCAGTTTTGATTTGATTTCATCTATTTCTATTTATCAGCTTTGTTCGTCGAATCGTGTCCATCTAGCTTTGCTTTGAAAGTCGTGCTTGCATTTCATAACTCATTTCATTCTCGTTCATCTCTAACCTCGAAATGTGAGCAATCACTCATGATTAACGTTCTTATATTTATTAAATTTGATTTCAGTTGAAACGACAACAGAAACACGCTGTTGTTCGTTATTTGAATTGTTACATATATGATATTATCTGTAACTGTTCACCTATGGGATATGACACCATATCCTGTTGTTTATATTTTATTTAATCATTAATGATATATGCATGTTGTTATATGTTATATGTTATATTTTATCATATATGTTCTCACTCTGCAAGTTCCCTGTTAGTTTAGAATTCCCTATGGGTTGAAATGACACATACCCAAACGATCTGTAGAATAGGAGAAAATCGTTATGCGTTGAAATGATAAACCCAAGCTATTTTATTTGAATTGAATTTGGGATTGCGAGTTGAAACGATATATACCCGTATATATTTAAACTACGGATTAAAATGATAAATATCTGTATCACTTGACCATGGGATAGAAAATTATATACAAACACCGTTGGTCTATGTATAAATATTTTGAAGATGATCTCTATGGATCTGAAAGGAAATATATATGGTTTTATTTAATATTGAAAATATTTTATATATAAATAAGTTTTAATATAAAGTAGATTTAATAATAAGCTTTAATTTAATAAAGTTTGATTTAATTAATATATAATATGTATAAGTATTTATTTAAAATTTTATTTTAAAAATAGATATTATAATGATTTTATAAGTTAACGTTGGGAAGAAAAATTTGAAATTGTATTTAATTAAGAATTTTATTTAATTAAATCGATTGGAAACTATTGAATTTGAAATTTAAAGATACGATTTTATAACTTGATTTTGATTTAAGTAGTTTGATGTATATTTCACGTTTAAATAATTTAAAGGAAATATTTAGTAAAATGTAATTTAAAGTTATTTAAATAATATTGAATTTATTAAGTGAATATTTCAAAGACTAAATAATAATGAAGTTAAATCAAGATCTATATAAAATTGTTAAATTTAGTTTTGAAAATGTAGAATATTTAAAGCTTTGAAATACATTGAAATTTAAATGGTTTATTTTGTGGTTCAAATCTGTATTTGAAATCGATATAATCTGAAACTGTTTATTTAGAAACTGAATTGAATTGAAAATGATGAATTGAGATATAATTAAATTTGAATTTGAAATTTGAATTGATTTGAACCAATTTATGAAATTTGAGGAAATTATAAGTATTTCACTTTATAAATTATTTAATATATGTATATATACTATTTTAATATAAAACTATTTTTAATGTAAACTGTTTTAATATAAACTGTTTTAATATAAACTATTTTATTTTATAAACTATTTTATTTTAACTATTTTATGTTATAAACTATTTTATGTATATACTATTTTTAAACTGTTTAAGTGGTTCCAAAGTTATGGCTTTCCAAAGAACTTTGATTTCAAAGTTTCTTGGGTTTCAAAAGTGTTGTAACTTTGAAAGTGCTATAATTTGGAAATAGATATATTTGAAATGGAAATGGTATTTTGGTTTTTGAAGTATAAATTATTTTGAAATGACAATGGTGTTATAATGACGTTTGGTTCCACGAATTCTTAGAGGATGGCTATCCCAAACATCCTTTGATTTACTTGTATTTCACTTGATATTTCACTTGAGTTGGATTTATTGATATAAGAATGTTAATCCTCACTCGAGTGTTTGCGTTTTGCTTTATGCTTGGGTCAGACTGAGTGATACAACAGTTGAGACTCACCTTTGGAGTTTGAAGCTTCGCTTGGAGATCCAACTGTCGATTCAGCTTTTCCAGTTGATTTGTTCAGAGATGTCATCGGTTTGTATCTGAAACTTCACCGCATTCGAGATATTCTGTTGTATTTTATTTCAAACTCTGCTGTTTATATAGTAGCTTCATGAACTACTATTTATCTATTCCGCTGCATTTTATTATATTACTCCATGTCTGTGATTCTGTGATTGATTTATTTACCGTATATGTTGAGTTTTGCCAAATATAAATTAACGATATGATATTTTGAGCAGTTCAAGTCCGACATGTGCGGATGTGAATGGTCGAAATTACCGGGATGTTACATGTGGTATCAGAGCTCTGTTTTTAGGCAAAACTTAGCATATGTAGTAGATTTAGGTACAAAATTACTTTCGTTCGTGCTTGAATCTCTTCCTCTTTGATTCGGTTTTCATTGAATTTTGGAACGTTCCCACTTGTTCTGAAATCTATTCTTGTCTCCCCTATTTGTATTCATTTGATTCTGGGGTACCCTATAACTCCACTTCGAATGATCTCTATAAAAATCGATGATCCAGTCAATCTTTGAATGATTTGTAAATGGGTGAAACTCCTTTATAATTGGCATTGTTTCACCGGAGATTCCTATACCCTCGGTTTAGATGTTGTTATATCTTGCTATGTCGAATTCTATCTTCGACGATCGAATGTCGACTTACCTTAGAATTCCGAATCGAGCATATTCCTAAAGTCACGGTTGATCCGGTTTAGGTCGCCCGCGGTTTATATAAGTATATCCATCTTCTATTTTGTAAATTAATTATCTCATCTTCGTTCGAGCCTATCTTCGAATCAGAATTCTATTTGATTAGAGTTCCTCTAATTTGAATCTCTATCTTTGTTTTGAAATTCATTCTTGAATCATCCTTTGAAAAATCGTGTTTGTTTGTATTTTAGAAATTGTTTTATATATCGAAATTATTATTTTGATAAGTATGATTATATCTATATATAAGAGTGAAAATGTTTTCGATAAGTATTATATACCTTTTAAAATCGAGGATTTGAAGTTTCAAAAGGATTTGAAAATTTCAAAATTATATAAGAAAATGATTTATATAAAAATGATTTATAATTGAAGGGTTTTAATTTTGAAATTCGAGAAATTGAATTCTGGTATTTTGAAATTGGTTTTCAAATTTTGAAAATATATAATAATAAGTTTTGAAAGTATTTTCTGAATAAGAAATATTTCAAATGACTTCAAATGAGTTTCAATGATTTCGAAGAAATTTCAAAGAATTTTTCAAGAAAATAGAAGTCCAGAACTAACTTATGTCACTGGAGAATAATTTCGGTGATGAGTGCATGCATCGTCAACATTGATTTTCGAGTTTCATAGTAGAGAAGAGGCCACTTAGTAGCTTTGCTATGCGATTGATTTTGTGAAACTAATTTTGATTTCAAATTCTGAAGCATGATTTGATATTTTCGAAAGATATATGTATATATATATTTGAAACGATATGAAGTGAGCCCAGTGTTCAGTCTTCGAGTTTCGGATTTGATTTAGTATATCTATTGAAATTAATTTGCTGATTGGTTGCTGATTTCCAACTCTTAGATTGGAAATTTGATTTCTTCGACTATTTGAATGTTCAAACACTTCCAAATCGAGGTTTAATTTTCAAAGCTAAGTAATTTCTAAAAGTATAAATTATTTGATAAAGCATACAAATTTAGTTTGTATATTTAAGTATGAAGTAATATGATTTAAATAAGTTTGAAACTGTTTTGTTAAGTAATGAATAAGACTATTTTGACTTATACTAATATGAAATTTAGTTTTGAAATGTTTTGAATAAAATTTAGTTTTAAATGTTTTTAACTTATTAACATCTTTTATAAAACTATATATATAGAATAATAATTTTCAAAAGGTAAATTGGATATTTCAAATGGAAATAAAAAGATTAAAGGTTTTAAACTTGTCAATCATTTTTGGGTATAATTGATTTTGAGAAAAATATTTGGTTTCAAAAATAGATTGGAATTTAAAACCCAGTATTTATATGATGGTTTTGGAAATGAATTTGTTTGACCTAAATTATGTTGATTTGGAAACTTGGATTCTTTTCTAAACCTATTATTTTGAAAACTTTGAAACTGAAGATATTTAATTTGGAAGAAATAATTTGGTGAAATCGTATATGATTTTGGATCTGAACTAATATCGAAACAAATTGAAATTGAGAACCTTATTTTACTAAATTGATTTGGGAATTATCGATCTTATATAAAATTGATTTGTATAGGTATAAAGTCGATTCGAAAACTATTGCTTTCGAATGGTACTCAATTTGAAAAGCGAAATCTTATATAATCGAAGTCTATATAAGTGTGATTTGATATACTATTGATTTTGGAAAGTATTCGATTTGAAAATGAAGTCTTATATATAATTGACTTTATATATAAGTATGATATTTGAAATTGATTTGAAAGCATACTATATGATACATATTTTCGAAGTAAAGATATGGAAAGTGCCTTCTGCTTGATATCCTCTTTGTAGTCACATTTTGGATTCATTCTATCGATATTATTCTCTCTGATTTAGGTTTTCCGCATATGATACACGAGTGTCCTTCGAATTCCATGGCGTTATCTATGGTCTTACGAACTCGACTGTGTAGCGTAATTTGCAAGGCAGTGAGTGCTTAAAAGGTACGGATGTTTCCTATGGGATCCAGGCATAATCATTGTGTATCTACGATCTATGGTCGTTTTAGTAGCGTAATCCGCAAGGCAGAGGTTTTTTAAAGGGTATGGATGTTTCCCGAGGGAACCATGAATAACCATTGTGTCGCGGTCTATGGGTTTTTTTGTTATCGTGGCGTAATCCGCAAATCAAAGATTGCTTAAAGGGTATGGATGTTTCCTAGGGGATCCATGCGTAACCATTGTATACCTGCGATCTACAGTTTTTTTGTTATCATGGTGAAATTTGCAAGGCAGTGATAGCTTAAAAGGTACGGATGCTTCTTAGGGGATCCAGGCGTAACCATTGTGTATCTGCGATCCATGATTCGATTCGGTTGATTTGTTTGGATTGTACTTTACATATTGATTTTGAAGGTTTTTCGAGTATTTTCCCTGCGTTTTTAAACAGATCTACTAAGTACTTGAAGAATTCTAGCTTTGCATCTAATCAACGCATGGCCAGAGTCTGCAAGAACGACGATAAACCTATTAAGACATCGAGTTATAAAAGTATTTTGATAAAGTATTATATAAAGGATATTTTAATCATTTTTTTCTTTCTTTCTACATAATTTAAATGTTTACAACACTGTTTATTTATGTACTACATGGTTAACAGTAAATTATTAGTGTTTATGTAAGTGATTGATCTTTATATAAATAAGTGAATGGAAATCAATTTAAAACTAAATGAAATTTTTATGATCTGAATTGACAGTTTGAACTAACAAATTTGAATCGAATAACTATTTATGGATAAAATAAATGGGTTTAACCAAATTATTGAATATTAATTAACTTAAATTGAAATTTATGTAGTTTTAAATTAATTATTTATCTTTTTCTTTCAATCTATTTTTCTTCTTGGTTGTTTCTATTCTTCTACCTTCTTCCTTTTCAGGAACGAAAAGTTTTGAGTGGGGGAGAGTTTAACGACCCGTAAATTTTAATAGTTTTAATAATATATTTAACTCAAAATTTTGTGAAATTTTTAATAATTGAATTTTGAAATAAAAATTTTATATTTTAAATACGTCTAATTAAACATAACAAGTGGTAAATTTTCATCCGATAATATTGAAGTTATTTTTGTTGTGTAACTTTATTTCAATTCAAACCAGTTAATATTTGATGATAATAAGTTCTTTTCCAAACCTGAATATTTTTATACAATAAATTTGTAAACCATCTTCCGAGTGAGGCTTCATCTTTCGTTTTATCAAATTTGGACTTTTCTAGCTCCGTTTACTTTATTTTCCGCAATTTTGTAGCATTTTCGGTAGCGGAAATTCGAATTTTTTAATTCAATCGTATCACTGATACCTGTGTACCGTTCTGTTCGCCTCATCGTGCTGATCTCAGCGGTATATTTATTTCTGTATTTTGAGGTCCGGTACGTGACGGAAACGATATTAACGATCCATTGTAACGGTACTAAAATCTATTACTTTCCACTTTCTTACCTTTTTCAAATTTGAAATGTGCTGCCCAAACAAAATTAATTGCTCAGCTCAATCCAGGGACTTGACCGTTACAATTACTTTTATTTTTATATTCATTTCAATTTATTGCTTGGTCCGTTCATTTTCTGGTTCTCTATTTATTTCTCTTTGTTTCATTCAGCTTAATAAAAATAATATAAGATGAAAGCTTACACCTGAAGCTAGTCTTAGTTGTACATTTAAAGCTTAACACACACACACACACACACACACACATATATATATGGGTATACGTGCTCATATCCAAAGCCTATTCATTTTCTTCCATTTTTACAATTTGAAACCTGCTACTCTTCTTGGTTTTCATTCTGTCCAAAAAAAAAAAAATTAAGCTGCATATGTATTTTGTCTGAAACAAACCTATCATGCCTTCACTTCAGCACCGTCCCTCCTCCACCCTCACCTTACAACCCCGCTCTCTCTCTCTCTCTCTCTCTCTCCATAGTCCTCCACCGCCTTGACGTCCCGACTCTCGACCATGCTCCAATCCGCCATATTTCACTTCGCATAACCCAACCCTTCACTGGCTGCCTCCCATCTCGACCAATGCCAACCTCGGCCACCTCAATTCCGTAAGCAGCCCTCATCGAAGCCACATATCCCCTCTTTGGCCTCCCCTCTCGACTGCGCCCTCCACCTTAGCAAATTTCTTCTTTTAATGCATGGTGTGTATGTTTTATGTATATGGTATTATATTCAATTAAATAAAGGTATATTCTACTATAAGTTTTGTTTGTTAAGTTTTTTTTATGTATAAAGTTATAATAGTTTTCTTACTTACTTGCTGATGTGCAATATTGCCTTACAAGTACATTATATTTTAACAAGTATTATATATATATATATATATATATATATGGGAAGGTAACATATTATTTATTGAATACTGACTTTAATTTGTTATATATATATATATATATATGCGTGAGTTATACGTGTTCATTCAGAGTATGGTTTTAAATTGTAAGTATATATTTATTTTCATTTGCACTTATTTTATTTTGTTTCTGTATTAGCTATATATATAAATCAGATTGTATATACATTGCTTATATATTTGATATGTTAGTTATAATATATAGGTTTCTTTTCAAAAACTGTTAGTTACGAAATATAAGTTTATACAAGTTTAAAACTATCTGTTCGTCTATGTATTTAACTCGTTATAATGAAGGTCGTACCTATCTATTTTTCATTTTCGTTTGACAGGGGTGTAGGCTTGCTTTTCAATACATATGAGTCAAGTCTATATTATATTAAAAGCAGGTCTATACTGAATTTTATTGATTTTAATATATAATATGTACGTATGTTCATATATATATATACATACATATATATATATATATATATGTTTATATATACTATTGTTGTTTAAATATAATCTGTAGGTACGTGTGGCTAAGGGACATTATATCTATGTGACTATGCATATCGATTTGAAGCATAAGTATTTTAATAAAGTATACTAGGACCCCACTTTTGAAGTATATATAAGTATTTGTTTTAATCATAACACACACACACACACACACACACATATATATATATATATCTTTGATTTTTATAGTTGAGTTTTAAGAACGATGATTTTGAAATGTGTATATATATATTTTTAATCTAATTTTTTTTGAATTTAGCATATGTTTTATATATATAAATAGTTATATATGTATATATATATGTATATATGTGTGTTCACTTATACCATTTATCATCATCGATCCAGTTCTGATTTGATTTTGTCTGTTCCTATTTACCAGCTTTGTTCGTCGAATCATGTCCATCTAGCTTTCTTTGGAAGTCATGCTTTCATCTCTAGCCTCAAAAGGTGAGCAATCACTCACGATTAACGTTCTTATATTTATTAAATTTGATTTCAATTGAAATGACAATTGAAATATGCTGCTGTTCGTTATTTAAATTGTTATATATATGTTATTATATGTAACTGTTCACCTGTGGGATATGACACCATATCCTATTGTTTATATTTTATTTAATCATTGATAATATATGCATGTTGTTATATGTTATATTTTATCATATATGTTCTCACTCTGCAAGTTCCCTATTAGTTTAGAATTCCCTATGGGTTGAAATGATACATACCCAAACGATCTGTAGAATAGGAGAAAATCGTTATGGGTTGAAATGATAAACCCAAGTGATTTTATTTGAATTGAATTTGGGATTGCGAGTTGAAATGATATATACCCGCATATATTTAAAATACGGATTAAAATGATAAATATTCGTATCACTTGACCATGGGATAGAAAATTATGTACTGACACCGTAGGTCTATGTATAAATATTTTGAAGATGATCTCTCTGGTTCTGAAAGGAACATATATGGTTTTATTTAATACTGAAAATATTTTATATATAAATAAATTTTAATATAAAGTAGATTTAATAATAAGCTATAGTTTAATAAAGTTTGATTTAATTAATATATAATATTTATAAGTATTTATTTTAAATTTTATTTTAAAAATAGATTTTTATAATGATTTATAAGTTAAGGTTGGGAAGATAATTTTGAAATTGTATTTAACTAAGAATTTTATTTAATTAAATCGATTGGAAACTATTGAATTTGAAATTTAAAGATATGATTTTATAACTTGATTTCGATTTAAGCAGTTTAATGAATATTTCACATTCAAATAATTTGAAGGAAATATTTAGTAAAATGTAATTTAAGGTTATTTAAAAAATATTGAATTTATTCAGTGAATATTTCAAAGGCTAAATAATAATGAAGTTAAATCAAGATCTATTGTAAATTGTTAAATTTAATTTTGAAAATGTTGAATATTTAAAGCTTTGAAATACATTGAAATTTAAATGGTTTTTTTTTGTGGTTCAAATCTGTATTTGAAGTCGATATAATTTGAAATTGTTTATTTAGAAACTGAACTGAGATAGAATTAAATTTGAATTCGGAATTCGAGTTGATTTGAATCGATTTGTGAAGTTTGAGGAAATTATAAATATTTTAAATTATTTAATGTATATATATATATATATACTATTTTAATATAAAACTATTTTTAACATAAACTATTTTAATATAAACTATTTTATTTTATAAACTAGTTTATTTATATACTATTATTAAACCGTTTAAGTGGTGGAAGTTATGATTTCAAAGTTATGGTTTTCCAAAGAATTATGATTTCAAAGTGTTTTGGGTTTCGAAAGTGTTGTAACTTTGAAAATGCTATAATTTGGAAATAGATATATTTGAAATGGAAATGATATTTTGGTTTTTGAAGTATAAATTATTTTGGAATGACCATGGTGTTATAATGACGTTTAGTTCCACGGATTCTTAGAGGATGGCTATCCCAAACATCCTTTGAGTTACTTGTATTTTTGTTGATATTTCACTTGAGTTGGATTTATTGATATAAGAATGTTAATCCTCACTTGAGTGTTTTTGTTTTGCTTTATGCTTGGGTCAGACAGAGTGATACAACATTTGAGACTCACCATTGTAATTTAGAGCTTCGCTTGGAGATCCGACTATTGGTTCAGCTTTTCCGGTTGATTTGTTCAGAGGTGTCATCAATTTGTATTTGAAACTTCGCTGTATTCCATATATTCTGTTGTATTTTATTTCAAACTCTGCTATTTACATAGTAGCTTCATGAACTACTGTTTATCTATTGCACTGCATTTTTATTATATTACCCTGGGTCTATGATTCTGTGATTGATTTATTTACTCTATATGTTGAGTTTTTTCCAAATATAAATTAACAATCTGATATTTTCAGCAATTCAAGTCCAACATGTATAGATGTGAATGGTCGAAATTACCGGGTTGTTACAATATGTCTAATTTTTAGATTTGAAATTTAAATGTTTTGGAAATTTTAAATTTACAAGTTAGTTTTGAAATTATAAATTTTAAGACTTTTCTTATAATTTTATTTTCTTAAAAACATATAAAATAATATTTATTATAAACATAAATTTAATAATAAAACTTAATTTAACAAAATTAAATGTATAATATGTTTAAGTATTTATTTAAATTTATATTAATATTTTAAAAATAGATTTTATAACTTTAATAATAAAGGTTGGGAAGATAAATTAATGTTGGCTTGGAATTTTAAATTGATTAATGAGTGAATTTAAATAGGAATTGATTTAAACTCATCGAGTTCAAAATTGAAAAAAACTATGATTGATAACTTGATTTGACAAAAAGTGATTAAATGAATATTCTTAATTTTAAATAAAACTAAGATTGATTATTTAATATTGATTTAAATATATAAATTAGGATTTAAATAAATTGGTATTAAAATAGGTAAGTGAATATTTTTCAATTTGAATAAAATTTAAATTTAAATGTTGAAATGTAAACGAAGTTCATATTGTAAATGTTTGAATATTTAAACTTGAATTTTTAAAGTAAATTTCGAACTTTAAATTGAAATGGTTGAACTGGAATTGATTTAAATTGAATTTTGGAATTTAAGATGATCTGAATCGATATATGAAATTGGAGGAAACTATTTTTATTATATAAAGTATTTTAATACATAAAAAATATTTTAATATATAAATTGTTTTAATATATAAACTATTTTTAATTTATAACTATTTTAATATATATATACTATTTTCAATATCTAAACTGTGTAAGTTGGGAGTGTTATGATTTCAAAAGTGCTATGATTTAAAAAATGTTACGATTTCGAAAGTGTTATAACTTTGAAAGTGTTATGATTTTAAAAATGAATATGATTTAAAGTGTATAATGATCCCAAATTGATATGGTTTGAAATGATATGGGATTTTGATATGAATCATGAACTGTTTGAAATGAAATGATCACGGTGTTATAATAACGTTTGGTTGTTAAAGAGACCAGGACCGGATATTATCATACTCTCTGCCAATACCGAAAACCACTTTAAAAACTGTGTATGTGCTGGAGATTCTAGAATGAAGTAGGATGGTTTGGTGACGATTCTATATGGTATTTACGTGACCTTGACTCCGGTGAGTCAGCTTAATGCAGCTAAAACATGAGCCATGTCAGGCCAAGTGAGGTCATTCCTCCTATCAGACACATTTCTTAGATATCATTCTATTGCTTTTGTGATTTGATTGGGTGCACCTTTGATTTAGGAGTGTGTCACAAGGTGGGTGGAAATAGCTGCTATGCGTTACCACCAGTCCGGATCCGCAAATGGTATATCTACCCTGGTATTACCTCGAGTTCCTTGTGGCATGCCCTATCGCGCCTTCTACGAGTTTGGTTTGTACCATACCTATGGAGTGACCTCTGATTGCCCTCTAGTTTACGGAGGAATTACGGTACTGTATATACTATGGGAATATATAAAAATGTGTTAAGGGGAATATGGATAACGCCTTAACGCTATTTTAATAGTTTACTTTACTATAGACATATTATAATAGTGTACATTACTACATAGTACATAGTTTCATGGATTCTTAAAGGATGGGAATCCCAGACATCCTTTAAGTTACTTGTATTCCAGTTGACATTTCGCTTGAGTTGAATTTATTAATATAAGAATTTTAATCCTGACTCGAGTGTTTTGTGTTTTGCTTTACGCTCGGGTCAGACTGAGTGTCACAACATTTGAGACTCACTTTAGAATTTGGAGCTTCGCTTGGAGATCCATCTATCTATCCAGCTTTCAGTTTACTTCAGTTATTTTTGTTCAGACTCATCAGTGATTTATCTATTAGAGATTTATTTGTATTTGAGATTCTGTTGCATTTTGTCTCAAAATCTGATGTTTATATAGTAGCTTCATGAGCTACTATTTATCTATTCGACTGCTTATTGTTGCAATACTCTGTGTCTGTGAATCTGTGATTGATTTATTTACTGTATATGTAGAGTTTTGCCAAATATAAATTAACAATCTGATATTTTGAGCAATTCAAGTCTGACATGTGCAGATGTGAATGGTTTGAAATAGCGGGTCGTTACAACACACCTAGCTGAAAGGGAAGCATGGAAGCATTTTGATCAAAAATATTCTGATTTTGCAGCGGAGAGCCATAATGTTAGACTTGGTTTATGTACGGATGGATTTTCACCGTTTTCTCAATTTGGTTCTAAATATACATCTTTGCTTATAATCGTTACACCTTATAACATACCTCCATGGATGTGTATGAAAACTTCATATATGTTTCTCACACTTGTCGTCCCTGGTCCTGATGATCCGGCACAAGGAATCGATATTTATTTATAGCCGTTGACTGAAGAGTTGAAAACATTATAGTACGAAGGAGTTGAAACATACGACATCTCAAAAAAAAAATTCGTATGTTTGCTTCTTTGTTGTGGACTATTAGCTATTTTCCTGCATATGCAATGCTTTCGAGTCGGAGTATGGCCGGTCGCGTAGCTTGTCCTTATTGCATGGAGGAAATACGAACATTTTCTTTGCCGCATGGAAGGAAAATTTTGTAGTTTGATTGTCATCGGTGTTTTCTCTATATTAATCATTTTTTAGTAGAGACAAAAAAAATTGTTACCCGTTTCTTTTAAAGAATTGTTGCCAGTAAAAGTTTGTGCGGTTGTAACAGAATAGTTTGTTTTATAAGGAGTTTTATTCTGCTACGTTAAAAGTTGATCGTCTACTTAAATTTGCGGGAGAAATCCATATACTACTCTGCAAACTAGAGGAAATATTTCTTCCAGGTGTATTTAATGTAATGAAGCATTTACCTATTCATCTTCCATCTGAAGCACGTCTTCGAGGGCCTGTGCAATATGGATGGATGTATCCATTCGAGAGATATTAATGTTTAGTACGTTAAATACTAGTTTAATTCATATATAAATAAATTTTAATTTGGAATAATTCTTAATAGGTACTTAAATCATCTAAAGAAAAAAGTGAAACAGAAAGCACGAGTTGAAAATTCAATTTGCAAATCATATATCGAAGAAGAAGCTTCATTTTTTTCTTCTCATTATTTTAGTGACCATGTGAACTTATTGTTTGAAAGTGATACGCGTAATGATTAAGGCAATGATTAAGATGATTGTCAAGCGAGTTTATCTATTTTTAGAAAACATGGCCAACCTGTTGGTAAATATATGGAATTATGGTTGGACGATAGAGATTACTATGTAGCACACATATATATTCTTCTCAATTGTGCTGAAGTTGCACCATTCGTTAGGTAATGTACATATATTCTTCTTAATGCATTATATCATCTACATATGTGTATATATAGATATGAGCATATGTGTGTTAATTATAATGCAATAATTCTTCTATAATTGCAATGTTTACGAATCATAACATGCAAATGGCGATATCAGCAAAGATTTCGCTGCTTGGCTTTCATATAACATTTACGACACGACAAATTGTGTGGTCAACGAAGGATTGAAACATTTAGCTAAGGGACCAAAAAGGAAAGTCGAGACCTATCCAATATTCTTCTTCAATGGATATAAATTTAACACCAAAGAATACGGTGATGAAAAATTAACTAACAATACCAGTGTATTTGTTAAAAGTAATGATGATCCAAATGATCATGTAAATGATTTTTATGGCATGTTAACCCAGGTTTTGCAATTGACATATTTCACAAGACTTGCGGAAGAAATTCTTTTGTTTAAATGCAACTGGTTCAGCAATGTTGCAGGTTCTGGATTCAATGTGCACCCAAAGTATAATCTTATAGAAATAAAGCATACCTCACACTATTATAAGTACGGTCCTTTTATACTTGCCAAACAAGCTCTTCAAGTTTATTACGCTTTGTACCCATCTCTATGAAAAGATAAAGCGGATTGGTTGGCTGTTTTTAAAAAAAGGCAAGATTTACATTTGATGGACAGAATATTCCAGACAAACAAGCTTATCAAGCAGATATCAAAGAAAATGCTAGAATAATAATAACAGATGATCAAACCGATTTTAGACTTCCAAACGATGAATCAAATGCATTAATAGAAGCATTTGAGACTATAGAGGAGTAAAACATAGAGTATGAAATGGAGTCTGAATCAGAAAATGAGGAGGACTGATTAATAATCTAAAT
Source organism: Allium cepa (assembly GCA_030765085.1). Lineage (NCBI taxonomy): Eukaryota > Viridiplantae > Streptophyta > Magnoliopsida > Asparagales > Amaryllidaceae > Allium > Allium cepa. The sequence continues at coordinate 379,917,021 of CM060929.1, read as the reverse complement.
ATTGGGAGAAGGTAATTTCTATATTTATTTGTGTTACATTTTCTCATTAAAAATGATGTGTTCTGCTAATGATATGTTTACTCGTAATCTGTTTCACATAATTCTTTTATGTCCTGCCATAATGTATGTTTCACATAATTAAATGATATATTTCACATATACGATATGTCTGTAACAAGTGTTTATATATGTCATTTTTCCATAGATGTAGCTCTTCCCATACATGATCTCCCTCTTCTTCTCAGAGAGGGACGGGTTCACCTCCGGCTGATGATGTCCTTAGCCCATCGTAGAAGGCAGCTCTTCCTACAATCTGGTTGCAGGCCAAAGTTGACGGATCGTAAGTGTTAAATTTATTTTAGTATTAACAATATTTTTCTATACAATCTATTATATATTAGTCTTTCTTTATTAAATGTTTGTTTCTTTTGACACAGTGGCTTTGGGCTTGAGCCATTAGCTATAGCCCTCTCCATATCCAAATAGGAATATAAATGTAGGATGACTGCCTTCTGGCCCAAGTGGAGTAAGATGTTGGATAATGTCTGGGAGAGCATTTGCAAGACTTCTTGGTAAGTGTAAATTTATATTTTACACTTTCTCTTTAATCCTATATCACTTTATATATTATAGACTATTTATAAAAATGTATAACTTTCGTTCTCTCAACGTGTAGGGTTCGTTCAACCTACAAGGGACCGATGTATCCCTGGCGCAGCGCCATTGGAACAGCAAAATCGCCAAAAATTATAGGGATACAGTTTCCGCTATAAGAAGAGTGAACTGAACTAGATGAGTGCTAGCTTGTGGGAGGCCTAGGTCGCATGGTGGGGCAATGAGGAGTTCCAGGTTAGTTTGCCACATATTAATTACTTTAAATTGTTGCGTGTATTTAACACATAATTTAGAACTGTAAAATGTTATTTCCAAATTAAATATACAGAGGGAGTCGAGGAAATCCCTAAATAGAAATAAGAATCTCGTCACACATCGCAGTGGTTCCAAGTGGTTCTAGCATTATCGTGAAGATTTGGTAAAATTTTATATTCACCTTTTTATATTTTAAGTTATAAGTTGTTAATATATAGTTAATAAAATAATATAATATGTGTGTGTGTGTGTGTGTATATATATATATATTAATATTTTAGGAAAGAGCGCGTGGGGGTGTTGTTTCGTATTGGGATTTTTCTGCTCATTCTCATGTCCTAAAGCATACCGATGATTCGGGCTCAGTCGTATACTCATGGGAGCATGATGATAAAGTGACTGCTGCTTATGTAAGTATATTATAATTAAGTTAAAGTTATAAGTTAATTAATTAAGTATATATTTATAAATATATTAATTAGTGTTATTTATACCAGTGACCCTTTCAACTTTTTATTAATTAGTATAGCGATTAGTCTACTAAATTGTATTTTGTATTTTGCATTACAGTAAAAGTTCCAGGAAGCACGGACACAGCTGCTGGCTGAGATAGGAACGGATAAGTTGATAACTATTGAGGAGATGTTATTTTTGAGTCCGTCATGAATCCACTATCTTGCAACAGGGGCTATGGATTTGGAAACCAAGCGGTAATTTTCATAAAATAAACTAAATTCAAATATTGCATATTTTTCAATTAAAGTTATGTAAATTACATTTATGATGTTGGAGGCAGTATAACAATTTATTTTTATTCGCAGGCAAGGACATCGCAGAAGGCATATAAGATGGCTCAAGACAAAGAAGAAATTGCCAGATCGTCAAGCTGTGGGAGCATGATCGCCATCATGCTGCGTGGATGGAGCAGCTGAACCAGCGCTTAGCAGAGTATATGAAGCGACATGGGAGGTTTCCTTCGTCGGGTAGTTCTGTAAGGGATGAAGAGTGATGCTAGGTATGTTCTATTATGTTTTTTGTCTGTATATATATATGTTTCGAGTGGATGAGGATGTATTTGACATATTTTGATGGATTGTATATTATTTTATGTGGATTTAGATATTGATTTTTTGGATTATGTTGGATATGGATATTTTGGATGGAATATTATGTATGGTTATTTATATGATTAGTGGTGTTTGAAAAGGAACTGTTATGTGTATTGATCGATATGTAGTGGCTGGAAGGTAGCAGGTTCAAATTCAGAAGAAGAAGAAACACCCAGAATTCCGACAGCTACTAACGGCTACCGATGGCTTATAGGTCTTCACCTTGCAACGACTACCGACGGTGTTATACGGCAAATTTCGACCATTTTCGACGACCTCTGATGGCTATTGGGTTATTCAGGTTTGCTACGTACCCAATGTGGCCGTCGGAAACGGTCGTAGATTATCGTTGGAGGCCATCGGAAATTTGTCGTTGCCGTCGGAAGTCGTTACGAAACGAGATTCGTATACCGACGGCTCTTCTTACAGTTTCCGACGGCCTACCTGCAGTCATCGACGGCTAGTTGCCATCGGAAATCACTGTTGTTCTTGTAGTGATATATATAGTCCAATATACGTATAGATTATAACAGCAAGATGACTAAAAAAGGAGGTTAAAACATGAAGTACCTCAAAAAGCAAGGACATATCATGTTCTAAGGCTAACAACAATATTTATATATATATATATATATACACACACACAGATATATATATTTAATTATTTGTTCTTGTATTCAAGCCTATACACGTTCAATACCACATGCATACACTTAACAAACAACTACACTCACACAGACATATCTGCACACAACGAACACCCACATCGTTTGAAACTGTCGCATACATCCAACACACAAAAAAGCAGCAAATCGAAATTAATAGCCTATCCTACTAGGCGATTAGCATAAGGATGATGGCATAATATATTTTTTGTTCAAATGATATGGGCATGCTAAATATGAGGCAAAGAGATTGGTGTTGTCATCTTTTATTTCTCATGTCGCAAGACTGAAGGTGTTATAATTATAGCATGGATAACAAGCTAAAAACTAACATCGCTAAGCACATAAAATTCAAAGGTTATAAAATTTAGACATAAATTGTGAGTGTTTACTTGCCTAAAACTAAGTTACGCTCTTTGCATTCCCACTTCTCTACAGCATGCCACCCACCACAACTCTGCAACTGACCTAATTTGTGCTAAAGACGTTAAATGACATAGTAAACCACATATTTGAATTTGAGAATTTATATTAATTTTCATAATTTATTCTTAATTTTTGAAGTTGTAATAGTTTAGTAGGGTTGCTTTTGGAAAATGAAGAATGGTGATGGATAGCCTATATGATTATGCGTGAGTGTTTTAAGTGATAAGAAAAAAGAATTCTAGATGTTGTAAAGCAAATTAATATATATTTATTAGCTTTTACTCTTGGTTAAATTCTATTTGATCTAAATATACACAAGTTTCGTAGAAAAAAATAATTCCTTTCCAAACTTAATTTTGTTTTCCAATTGCATCACCTTTATAAAATATTATTTCCACAATTGGAATTCCATTAGAAAATAATTTCAAAACTAATTTATCGAATAAATTCTTATTTTATTAATCAAACTACCATAACTAACTTAAATTAATTACCTCTTAAAAACCAGGTTGTTACAAGCTTTCTCCCTTAACAAAATTGTGTCTTCCCAATTTCCTATAAGGGGAAATCCATAATAATTAATTATACTAAATTTACTCATCTTGGTTTCAAATTTTATTTTTTTTATTTTTCATTTAATTTTTTACAAGAGAAAATGGCTTTATAAAATCTCAAAATTCTTTATTTAATTAAATTCCTTTTCAAATATCAGATACATTACATATATTTTTCCTAAGTTCTTCTTGTTCTAATTCAAACATAATTTAAATTCAAAATTTTTGTTTAAACGACTTTAAATTATTATAACGAATTTTAAAATTTCCACTAAAACTCCTTTTTCCATTTAATAAAATAAATTTCAATGTATTTCTTAATTTCAAAGCATTCCATTATACCCAAAATTATTTTTATATACTATTTTATAAACTCTATATAAGTATATAACATTTTTCCATAAATTATTTATATCTTTCCAAAATATTGTCTCCAGATGTCTCGTTCGAGCATTTAAGATATTGTATTGACGGTATGTGCCCCCGCATCGACCAAAATCCTTAACACATTTAACGGACAAGTTAACGTTATTTTCATTTCTAAAATACCTATAAGTATTACTTCCATAATTTATCAATTATAGCAGTTTCAGAGATAATAATAATAACCAATATTTATATACTATAAACCTTTGCTTTCACCGATCCCTTATTAATTTTTAAAGCATTTTTAAACAATCTTTAAAACACATGTATGTGTGTATATATTAGACAATAAACCATTTCGAAAAGCAACTCAAAAATAATAAACAAACATTACATATAATTATTTATAATAAGAATATACCAATAATTAAATTCATTTCCTAGCTTTGATAATTATACATAAACCAAAAATGGAGTTCAATTCCCATAACATCAATTTATCAATAAACATAAGAAACAGTAAAGGTACTCAACGAAACGTAATAATTCCACTGCGCCCTCTGATAAAAAAAATCTAATCTCAAATATGCAATAACAAAAAAAATACCACCATACAATATTAACCCATCCCAAATTATAAATACCAATACTACTGGTTGGACTAACGTTTTTTGTCCTTGCTACTCCAACCATTTTAAAAATTCAAAAGAATTAGGTGAAAGGTGATTTTAAATTTAGAATAACAAATACATCCCTTGATGATTACTCCCCATTAATCATCCTACATATATAATAAAATATACTATTACTTGTTATAGAAACTACCCTAACGTATAAGGTTTAGGGACTTTAAATCTCACTAAGGTCAGGACCCGTGTCTCCTATATATATGAAGTATTATTCTAAACCTGGCTCTAATTGTTAGTCCTTGAGATGATGGTTTTGATGACAACAACCTTAGAATAAGATTTTAAAATATAAATACTAACATGATAGTTTAGATATATATGTATGTGCAGGATCTAACCATGCAGGTACCAAGAATGAAGACTGTACTGTATAGAGATTCAAGATATCAAGATTGAAGACTCATGAGTATCAAGAATATCAAGAGTTTAAGATTTCAATAATAAGTAATTTAATTAGGAATTTTTTAAAACTCCTAGAAAAGCACTGGCGTCCTAAAATCCAATTTATTCGTGGAATGGAATCCACTTCAAGCCTGTTAAAGGGATGGAACCCTAAGTAGGATGGAACCTACGAAAAATCTAGTTGAACATTGTTTTGTATCAACTAATCTTTTATTCAAATGATTTTACAAAATTATATCTTGTTTTCAAAATGATTTCAAAACCTTCCTTTTAAAAGAATCAAAAACATCTATCCTGGTTTTAAATATTTTTAGCATCAAAATAATCTTTATTTTCAAAATCAAATTATCCTTAGTTTTAAACTATCTTATAATAATAATATATTTAACTTTTAATATTTATACTTGGATTTAAATATAAAATTATAGTAAAATTATATATATACACACCAAAATATTATTCTCTATATTTACTTATGTATTTTAACTATAATTAAGTATATTTATAATGTTTAAATTAATTTTAATACAAGATAGAAGTTATTTTCAAAGAAAAGCAAATTACCAAAAATACCTTAGGCATGTCGACATCCTCAAGTACCCCATGTCGACATGGTAGTGGTTTATTTCAAAATTTTGAATTTCAAAGGAAGTGTTTATTCGCCATATCCTTTCACGAATGGACATGGCTGTTATTCTACTATAAATAGAGGCAGTTTTAAACGAATTTTCATTCATATTTTCTCTGATTTCACTCCTCTTCTTCTTTCACGTTTCTTTATACACATTTTTACCATTACTCTGCTGAAATCAACATTGAATCTAACTAGATCATTTCTAGTTCGATTCTCTATCACTACCTCAACAAGATCTCAGTGCTATTCAGAGTTATAGGCTTCTTTGTAATAAATTAAGCGAGAAAAGGTGTGATTGTAGCCTGTGAAATCAATCAAGCAAGAAAAGGTGTGATTGTAGCCTTGGAAATCAATTGGGTGAACTTGTTGCCCGTGAAATCAAGTATCTCTACCCAAAGGATGTGAATCTGGAGTGGTGTACATCGTGGCCTTGAAATCGAGGGTGTAATTGTACACTTGCTATTGAAGGGAAATCCATACTTGTGTGCGGGACTGGATGTTGGGTAACTCCGAACCGATATAAAATCGGGTGTATTCTTTCCTTTATTTTTTACTTTATTTCTACATCCGTGTTTGATTCTGTGATCGTATATGTGTCTGAATAGTGCATACATTTATGTTCAAATTAACAAAAACTCATAAAGATTTAATAATTCCTTAAAAAAATATTCACCCCCCCCTCTAGTGTTTATTCTAGCCTTAAGATCCGTAATCCGCATTTCTCACATTTGGTATAGGAGCCAAGTTTTCAAAGTTTTCATAATCTGAATTTTGAAAATTTTTAAAATGGCAATTTTTATGAATATGTCACAGAATCATCATGATATTGTTGTTTAAAATTATATCTAGTTATTTTGAAAAGTCACCTGATTCTTTAAAATTTATGTTGTTTTGTAGGATAAGAGTTATGTCTAATGACCATTAGTTAAAAGATACCAGATAATCATTCATCGATCAAGAGGAACAAATGGATATATAATGGCAATCGACAATGAAATGGGTACCAGATCAATACAAAGCTTTTGATTCTCATCTACAACTTGATCTGATATTGTACTTCTGTCCATCTACTTTGCAATGTCATTGGTTTCGTGCGAATCCGTCAAGAAGTGACAAAGTTATGGTCAAATGAAGTTTTCGTGAACAAAGAGAGAAAGAAAGCAAAACTCTCAATGGTATTCTTCAAATTGCATCCAAAACTTTGAGTATTTTATTCCACTCCATTTCCAGATTGTGTTTCTTGTTCTCAAGGTCGTTTTGATGGGTGGATCATCAAATTCCGATCAAAAATTGAGTGAGATATGACGATTTGAAGTTGGCTACCCAAAATTGAAAGCTATGTACAGGATTTCCTGCATTTCTCTTACTCTTCGGCTTGTTGCACCACAATACTGTCCAAATTCATCACCAAACTATTACTGGAATCATAGCCCTTGCCTTCCTCTTCGATTTGCTGCTGGTTTCATCCAATTCCGTTAAGAAACAAAGGAGATATGTCTTCTAGAAGTTTGATGGTAAATAGAAAAACGGGAAGAAGAAGAAGAAGAGAAACTTTTGTGAAGAGTGGTGACTGTTGGGCCTATTTATAGTGGTTGAAGTGTCCATTCATTCAAAATTCAAATTCAAAGTTTTGGTGCCAAGTTGGTCAATCTACTAAATCATCTGTATCATTCTCATACGGTCTTCAAATTCAGCAAATGAATATGCTACGATGTTTAGAAAAACAAGTCCGTCGCAATAAAATAGATCTTGTCGTCATATTCTGAAAAATATAAATGTGTGGTTCATGACAATGGAAGAACAACAAAGTTAGAAAGATGGAGTGCGACAATTGATATACTTTACTATTATTTCATCTTTATTATTGCATTTCGGAATATATATTTATGCATTTAGTTAGGTACACTACAACAAAAATACTCTATTACAACAACGTTTTTACAACAGTCCAAAAAAGCCCGTTGTAATAGGTACATATTACAAAGTTTCTACTAGTTCGTTGTAATAGATGCCAGTTTTCAGTGCATAATACAACGGTCCAAACTAGCCCGTTGTAATGTTCTTTGTGTTACCGCCCCTATTTGTATGAATTTTCTTTCCCCGCTTTTCCAATTTTCAGTTAAACCTAAATTCTCGTTTTCCCTCTTTTACTTAACCCTAGTTACCATTTTCCCTCTTTTTACTTAACCCTAAATTCCCAATCCCACTGCAAAATCTCAAAACAAAATAAAAAAGGTTTTGCATTCCCAATCCTAGTTCTCAAATTCTATGCTACTCGTCGTGCCTCCCGTCATCGGTTTTTCGAGTAGGAGGCTTTTGTCATTGGTTCATGTCATTGGTTCCTAATCCTAATTCGATATCATGATAGCAGCTAGGCCAGTGGATTGAAGGTTGATGGCGATCTAGTCGTGGATGCAATCCCGATTCGTTATCAAGCCCGACAAGCTTCTTAGCATTGGCCACATACGAGAGCTCGATAGGGATCACGTCAGGACGCCGAACCATGTCTGGTATGCTATGAATAAGTGTATTTTGTTTTCTTCTTGGTCTTCAATTGCTTCCATTTCCATGATTGGCAACTTTGAGTTTGTTCGGGTGTCTGTTTTAATGTTTTTGATTATCTGTTGTTTGGGTATTTTTGGATGCTTTTGATGTTTTTTTTCATGTGTATAACATTCAATAAATATACATGTTATTTCAATTTCATTGACCATGTTCGTATAGATTGGACCTGTTGTATTTATAACGATTGTTAGATACGTTGATATTATTAATTACGTTGGATATGTTACTTATTAATCTAATGTTAACATTTAACAATTTCATGTTTGAATAATTAGTTTATTGAAAGTTGAAATTTTATTGGTTATATTTTTAATGGTTTTTTTATGTAGTCATTTGATATGAAAAATAGTTGATGTCAATCTTATGGAGGAGTAATAGTAAACCTCAGTCTAATATCTGCTTGAGCTCCTTTTGGTTTTTAGATACATCCTTGACGTCTAAACTCTTCTTTCTGTCTTGGACAACATAATCCAGTTCTTGATGTGGATGACTAACACTCACTATGGACTTTGCTTTGAAATCCACATTGATATATTGAGTTACTGCATATGTTAATATTTTTAACTTGCTTGTACCATTCTCTAATATGATTCTGTTGTTGCTAGGTATTATGCTAGATATGTTTCAAAATACATCAAACCTTAACGATATCCTTTTACAGCATGACCATAATTCAGCATCTATTGATTGATAACTGCTAAATAGAATCATCCATTGTATAAAGAATGTGGTTGATAACTGCATATAGCATGTCCATCAATTCAAATTACTGGCTGTTGAGAGTGCAAAGATTTTCTTCCTGTCTGTTGTAATGCTCGAAAATGCTGAGCTCTCTCCTAACCTACTTTTTTATGGTCAACTTTAGCTACTCATTTGAGAGAAATACATGTTGACAATTTTATCAGCATGCTTAAACTGCACTTGTTATATCATGTATGTTATGAACCGAAGTAGCATTAAGAATTTTTGTATTAAATTTATTTCATGCAGCTCTTTCCATTGCCATATGGAGCAGATCATAACGAATGATGAAGTTAAAAAGTTGGATCAATCAAAATGGAAATACAAGTGGGAGTTGCCTGCAATTGCCTCTAAGAAGTCAAGTGGGTGGGAACAGGCGATGTTTTGTCAATGGTATTTTATAATCATAATTTCATGGAAGTAGTTGCATTGTTATCTTTGTTTCACTTAGTATGCATAGGAGCAAGGAACGACATTTGCTTAGGATAATTTAAATATCCATTTCAAATTATAACTCACTTATAATGAGTAATTTACCTAAGATTGTTATTTGGACATATTATCACATTACTTTTAGCGCATAAAATATTGTACCAACATCACTTTATTACAGTTGCATATTTCTAATCATAAACTCTTTATGACCAATTCTTTTCTCCTACATAGGAAAATGGCAGTGACTTAGTATATGGAATCAAGTCGAAACTCTACAAGCATTGGGTAAACATCCACAAGGCTTATGGATTTGCAGATATGAATCCTCATCTGAGATTATTTTTTTCATTTTGTAAGCATTGACATTTTTTATTTTAAATAATTAATATCATGTTCTCCTTATTGTAGATTGATTATATTGCTGCGATTATTGTAAATTACTTTATTCCAGTCAAAATCTATTCCCATGTTTTATGTTTTGTTTGATGTTTTTTCTACCGTTACCGATTTCAATGGAGCATATTTGATTTAACTCTTCGTTAACTCTAGAAATAAAACATTGATGATCAAAAATTTTAACATGAGTAATTGTTTAACGGTGCGAATGGGATTCAGTCCTACGTTTTGTAGATGAACAAATTAAAACCTTAACACTGCAGTGGTGGTCATTAGCGATTAATGAATACTCTTATTAGATGTATGTTTATATTTTATTTTTTAACTTGCAGGTGATAGTGATCGTGATATAATGCATTGCAACAAGAAGCCATTTTACCATAAAGATGAAGAAGATTCTGCCATCATGGATGCATACCTTATGCACGTTGTATGCCTACTCTATACTTAATTCGATTTCAGTTTTAACCACAATTGTTGCCAAAGTTTATATCACCGATATATCTAAATTAATCTAATTGTAGTTTATATTTTACTCCAGTTAAATCATATTTTTAAAACAAGAGACATTATGAGCAAGAACAATGCAAAACTCGCTAAGGTCGATGACGATGAGGATAAGGTGATTCTTAACGATGGCTACCTTGATCAAAGCTATAGGCGTCCCAAGGTGATGAAAATTCTTCCATATTGAATAAATTAGCAATCAATTCATTATAAGGTTGTGGATGCTGCATGCACAATTCTTTTCAGCAAGTTGGTAGCTTTTGAATATTTCGCATTGGAGTGAATGATTAGTAAATAGCTGAACATTTAAGATGTTATAGTACTATAGTATTAAGACAGGTTTTCAATATAAAGGTAACCCAGTCTCAAAGATATATCATAATTTTCTCAAACATTCATGTTCGTGTCAGATTGTGCTCAAACATTCATGTTCATGAAGCAACCGCGTTCCTTTAACCATTTTAATATAGTGGGGTTTTGGCCGAAGTTTTACGAACAAAAGTGGAATTTGGAAATTGAGAATTTTTGATATTAATGGTTGAGCGAGCCTACTGTTGAGTTTGGGCGTGAGTGTTACCAACATATGTGGAATTTGGAAATCGAGTGAAATTTGAAGCAAGTGCACCGTAGAGGTCATTCTGACCAATATAGTTGAAGTAGGTGCTTTATGAAATTGAGAGTCGGTTTTACTGGCTATGAGTCTTTTGTAACATAAACGACCATTACATAATATTTGCAATTTACTGCATTTTTATAAATTTTCATTAATCTGTCAATGCATGCAATTAATTGGACAAAAACAACATTAGTGGGGCAAATGCGAGTGCATGGCATACTAAATGGTCAGAGCAATTAAAGGACTCCGTGAAAGTCATCAAATTATAATACCTATTTTTTCCATGAAATGTTTCGAAATTCTTCTTGTTTCATCCCCTAAAATTAATAATATTGACTTTGTTCGTTACTGATGTGCTGGTAGGTGGTTACTGATGTGCAACTGGTGACAGTAAGGAAATAGACAGTGTGTGGTAGAAATAGAAAGGCATGGAACGACAAGCAAGCTGATGAAGTTTGTGTTGTGGCAGGTAATTATCTGGTGTGCATCAGTTCTATGAGTGGTGATGGAGCAGGGATGAGTGTATGTGATGACTGTGGATGTTCCAGGGAATGGTGATGGTTTGAGGTTAGAGTGTAATGGTTGAAAGCAAGTCAGTGGTGGAAGTGGGAATGCATTGTTTTGGGTTTAGGTAGTGATGTGATTATGATGTCTGATGGAAGACTGATGGTGAGTTAAGGAGATGCGCTAGTAGGGGATGGCAATGGATATGGTGGACTTTGTGATATGGGTGCAGTGTATAGGCAGAGGGGTGGTATATGTGTAAGGTTATTGGTGATGTTTGTAAGTAGAAAGGGGCTGCAGTGAGGTGATAGTTTTGGTTTAAGAAGTGAAGGTTGACAGCGTGATATAGGGTTATGTATGCAGTGTATAATGATAGGTTGAAATGGGTTGGTTGTTAAAGGGTGCAGACAGAAGTGATGGGTAGCAGCAGAAGTGGTGGTGTATAAGTTAATGATGAGTATGGGAATGAAGCAGTGAGAATGAAGTGATGTTGTAGCATGGAAGTGGAATGCAGAGGTGAAGGGGGATTGTTTGAAGATGTTGAAGTGGTGTGTGAGGCTGAAAGGCAGAGATGAATATGTGTTGAAGAGCACTGTCAGCTGAGGAGATGGAAGAGGTTTTAAAATGCATAGAGCAATGTAGCAATGAGATATGTATGTGCAGGTGTTGTTAGACAGAGAGAGGGGAAATTGAAATGCAAATCACTGCAAATGTAGATAGTGAATTCGAATATAAACAATGATGTGAACAAACTTGTAAACTGTGAAGGTAAATAGAAAGTGATGAAATGAAAAGTTTGTTTGAGATATGTAAACTTATCTAAGTTTTTGTATGTGATTTTAATTATTTTACGATAATATTTAGTATTAGTATGGATGTATTGCATGGATGCCATCAATTAGTATGGTTAGTCTATAGCAACGGGTTATAGCCGTTGTATTATAGTATATTGCAACGGGCAACACAAGTTGTTAAATATGCTTTTTACAACGGTCAATGCATGTTGTGAAACAGGCTATGTAGCTAGTATGGTTAGTCGATTGCAACGGGTTATGGCGTTGTATTATAGTCTATTACAACGGTCATAACTCGTTGTAAAAAGGTATACTGCAACGGTTTTTACAACGTGCTTTGCCCATTGTAAAATGTGGTGGATCTATTATAGCGAGGCCTATTACAACGGGCACATGCCCATTGCGAAAATCATATTACAACGGGCATAGCTCGTTGTAAAAAGACTGTTTCGTTGTAGTGGTATAGAAATTTATCTCTTTTATAAGTTTTGATATTTTGGTCCATATATCGACACACCAAAGTATAAATATCGATATACCAGTCTAATTTTTTTTAAAAAGTCTTTTAAAATGTGTTTTCTTTCAAATAAAATTTTACTACTAATTTGTTACAACTATACTAAGTAGAAAAGCATACCTTCATTCATGATTTCAACTTTTCTATCATTGTTTTTACTTCTCGTACTCTATTTCTTTTAAGATACTAATTTTATGTCTTTAAGAATTTAATAAAATGAATTAAGAATGTCAGAATAAGGCTCTATTTATAGATTTCTTTGATTAATAAGATTGCTCCACATCACATGACACTTTTCATATAAGTAGATAGGGACATACATGCAAAATGACACGTGTCATTACACTTGTTCTTTAATAGAAGCATTTTTATATGCATATTACCAAGTGTCTTTACACGTCCTTTCATTATTATTTTTTATATTTTTCAAGTACTTTAATTATATTAACTACTATAAAAAAAATTGGGTCAAAAATCAATTATTTACAGCAAAATCATGTTAAAAACAGGCCGAGAACTTTAGATAGCATTTTTGAAATGCTGTCTTTGCTTTTGTTATGTTGCAAAACGTTTTTATAGCATTTCTGTGTTTTGAAATGCAGTATTTTTTCAAAAACTTTCCATAGCATTTGGTAAATGCTGCAGTTTCTGTTTATAATGTTTTGAATATATTTTACTGCAAAAACATTTTAAAGCATTCTGTAAATGCTGTGTTTTCTACTTAAAACTTTAAACTATGTAAAAATAATATTTAAATTAAGAATTTTTCTCTATTTTTTTAAAACTTATTTTATAACTTATATTAGAATATTTTAAAATCAATGTTTAGATATTTTTTAGTAATTAATTAAAAATTTTAAATGAAAGAGGCCTTAACATAACACATGTTTATTTTAGTTTTTCAATTTTTGTTATTTTTAATATTTCATTATGATATATTTTTTAAAATGTGTTTAAACATGCTTCTAAATATTTTAATCAATAATAATTTGATATAAATGTTTTAATTAGTAAGTTAAGTTTTTTATAAACATGGAAGTTTGGATTCTTAAAAAAAATCAACCAAGTTAAAAAAATATTTTAAATAAATAAATAAATAGGGTATTAATTATTATAAAAACCATATTTGATCATATATAGTTTATGTCCATATTTCTTAGCATTTGATTTTGATATTAAGTATGATTACTACCTTTCATGAATATGTTATAGTTTTAATACCATTTATTACCTTTAAACTCTTGTCTTTACTACTCATTTCAGTCCCATTCATTAGTTTTGTTAACCTAAGTCTAGTAATTGGTGTGTATTACCTTTGTTTGGTTGAAGTGATTTATAATAAATAGTTTGACATATGCATACATACATATATATGCTTTTCAATTAGATATTTCTTATCACTCATGTTTATCTTATAATCTGAATATCTCTTACCATAGTATATATCATCATATCATTCTACATATTATTATTTTTACTTTTTTATCATTTTATTTCATATTACATATCATTGTGCATCCTATTTCATATCACATTTCATTGCATATTACATCATAAATTACAATGCATGAAATATCATAATCATTTGCATCACAAGTTGCACTTCATTCTGCATATCATCTCATGTTACATTGCATATGTCATACATTTCATACTACATTATGAACTACATATTGCATACATGTATACATAATTAGTCTATTTTATTTAGGGGGAATTTGTATTATTGTCTTATAGTTTAGGATCATTAGTTTTTTATTTGTTTGGTATGTTTCGATTGACTAAATTGTCTTGTTTGACTTGTTTGACTTGATTGACTTGTTTGACATGATTGACTTGATTGACTTATTTGAGTTGATTGACTTGTTTGACTTGATTGACTTGATTGACTTGTTTGACTTGATTGATTTGATTTGTTTGACTTTTTTGACATGATTAGATTTGATGTGTGTGTTGATTGGATTGTCTGAGATATACTTAAACATATTTATGTATTGAATAATTATAATATAATTATGTTAATGTCTTTCACATTCCATTTACTATACTTTGTTCTAGTATTAGTTTAAGGGGGAGTTGTATAGTTTTATGGTTTTTGGAAGGTTTTTGTTGATGACAAAGGGGGAGAAATATAAAATAGGATAGTTAGGCACAAATTAAGGAGGAGTTATTAGTTTTAGGGGAAGTTATTAGGATAGAAATAATATTTTATAAACAAAGGTTGTCGTTATCAAAAAGGAGGAGATTGTTAGTCCTTGAGATGATGGTTTTTATGACAACAGCCTTAGAATAAGATTATAAAATATAAATACTAACATTATAGTTTAGATATATACATATATGCATGATCTAACCATGCATGTACCAAGAATGAAGAGTGTACAGTATAGAGATTCAAGATATCAAGATTGAAGACTCATGAGTATTAAGAATATCAAGAGTTGAAGATTTCAATAATAAATAATTTAATTAGGAATTTTGTTAAAACTCCTAGAAAAGCGTTGGCATCTTAAAATCCAATTTCTTTGTGGAATGAAATCTACCTTGAGCCTGTTAAAGGGATGGAACCCTAAGTAGGATGGAACCTACGAAAAATCTAGTGGAACATTGTTTTGTATCCGCTAAATTTTTATTCAAATGATTTTACAAAATTATATCTTGTTTTCAAAATGATTTCAAAACCTTCCTTTTAAAAGAATAAAAACATCTATCGGTTTTAAATATTTTTAGCCTCAAAATAATCTTTGTTTTCAAAATCAAATTATCCTTAGTTTTAAACTAACTTTAATAATAATATATTTGACTTTTAATATTTATACTTAGATTTAAATATAAAATTATAGTAAAATTTTATATATATACCAAAATATTATTCTCTATATTTACTTATGTATTTTAACTATAATTAAGTAAATTTATGAAGTTTAAAATAGTTTTAATATAAGACAGAAGTTATTTTCAAAGAAAATCAAATTACCAAAAATACCTAAGGCACGTCGACATCCTCAAGTACCCCATGTCGACATGGTAGTAGTTTATTTCAAAATTTTGAATTTCCAAAGGAAGTGTTTATTTGTCATATCCTTTCACGATGGACATGGTTGTTGCTCTACTATAAATAATGGCAGTTTTAAACGAATTTTCATTCATATTTTCTCTGGTTTCACTCCTCTTCTTTTTCGACATTCCTTTATACACATTTTTACCATTACTCTGCCGAAATCAACGTTGAATCTAATTAGATCATTTTTAGTTTGATTCTCTATCACTATCTCAACAAGATCTTAGTGCTATTCAGAGTTATAGGCTTCTCTATAATAAACTAAGCGAGAAAATGTGTGATCGTAGCCTGTGAAATTAATCAAGCGAGCAAAGGTGTGATTGTAGCCTTGGAAATCAATTGGGTGAACTTGTTGCCCATGAAATCAAGTATCTCTACCCAAAGCATTATGAATCTGGAGTGTTGTACCTCATGGCCTTGAAATCGAGGGTGTAATTGGATAATTGCTTTTGAAAGGAAATTCATACTTGTGTGCGGGACTGGATGTAGGATAACTCGGAACCAGTATAAAATCCAGTGTGTTCTTTCCTTTATTGCTTTTACTTTATTTCTACATCTATGTTTGATTCTGTGATCGTATATGTGTCTGAATATTACATATATTTGTGTTCAAATTAACAAAAACTCAAAAAGATTTAATAATTCCTTAAAACACTATTCACCCTCCCTCTAGTGTTTATTCTAGCCTTAAGATCCGTAATCCGTATTTCTCACACTAATACCATTTTTTAACACCCTACCTTTATACACATACTATCTAAGAGCATTACTATAAGATAATATGGAGAATAATGCTACATGGGGTACCCTCATGAATATTCCCATCGACTAACACCGGTACGTATCGAAACATCAAATATCAAATTCATTAGTACGTACATAGTATTGGTATAAAGCAAGGGACATGTATGCCTCTAGGATAGAACAATGCATAATATACCGTATAACACAGAGAGTATAGAGTCAATCGCAGTGATAACATATAATATAAATACATTAATGTTATACAATACAATTCATATGTTAATTATATATATACATATAATTAAACAACTTCAAATACCTATCATGTAATAATCTTAATATGGAACTCCTCTAAGACCAAAGAAATATAAGTTGGTCAAGTCGTCCCTGTCGCTGAAATGTCTCGGGCTGACCCGAGCATTATAAAATAACAAATAGGTCAGACTACGAATAATAAAGGATATATATAATAATAATGGAAGTACAATATAATCGTCAAATTGTAAGTTGTATTTATATGTGTGACCATAAATATTCATCAAGGTATAACATTACCCAATAACTCAAATCCATATAAAATAGTCAATACCGAATTCAAAGACGTCATCACCCATAAAGAAATACATCTAATCGTATAATCATAGAATCAATACAAATGGACGAATCATTCTTATATAGAAATTGTCATCAAATTCAAAATAATCGGTTACGAGACATCCTCAAAATGAGACATCCTCAAGCGAGGCATTAATGAAGCAATGCCCACTATCTCTCTCAATCTCATATATAAAATATGTAACACCCCTAATTTTTGATTACTTTATTCAGGAGATTGAATTAGATGAGTTAAATAGAATAATGTAAAAGTTAAGTGATAAGGAGACCGAGACTTGAATTAATTTAATTAAGGCCGAGCCTAATATAAAATTAATGGGCGTAAGAATGGATTTTTGATTTGTTAAATTATATAAGGGTATATTAGTAAATTTTTCATCCATAACCCTTACCCTTATATATTTTTGTTCTACCATTTTACTTTCCGTTCATGTTATTTTTGAAAATGCAAATCAAAAGATAAAGAATGGCTAGCCATTAAGGAAGAAGGAATTCAATTAAAGCTAGACAATCAAGCTTATAGGAAATCAATCTCAATCCATTCTCCTTATCTAAATCAAAGTGAATAATAATTCCATCTATGTTTTGTTTTGAATCGGATATTTTTGGATTTAAGGGTTTTGAATCATATATTTTTGGAAAAAACCAAGATTAAATGATGTTTAAAGGCCGTAGGAAAATTTTATGTTATGAGAAACAAGATTTTGGAGTTGGGTCTCAATTTTGAAAAACTTTCAAGCTATAGAAAGATTATTATGAATTTTCAAAGAAATAATAAGGTTATTTGGGTTTATAAATTTATTTTGGAAAATATATTGAGAATTTGGGTCCGAAATTTTGATATGTTAGATAACATGATTAAAGTGAATATTTGGAATTTTTAGGGATTTTTCCAAAATAATTTGCTATGAAAATTAAATTATTTTAGAAGAGGGACTTCTTTGCAATATTGATATTCCTTAACAGAAGGGTTTACTTGATTAACTTAACCATGGTTTAGATAAGAAATTAGTTGTGGTTATTTTGTAACGACCTTCCTTTTTGGATGGTTTTAGATCGACCATAAACCACACACGTCGGACTCAAACCATTCAAAGGGACAGATTGTTATGGGGTAAATAAGGAAAAGAAGAAAAAAATAAAACAAATATAGAATTTCGTAGCGGAATAACAAAATATAATAATTAAATAACAATTCATGAAGCTGTTTCATAAATACATTTGATTATTCTTTTACAACACAAAATCAGAGTTACATAAAACAAGAACAAATAAATAAATGCAGCGAAAGAACGTGATGCAATGGAATAAATATAATAAAGATAATAGTACAAAATCTTCATCTCCATCCTCTAGAAAGCAGTCTTCGAAAGCTCAGACTGACCCGAGCGAATTGAAAAGACAAAACACTCGAGTCAGAACTAAAAGATCTTATATAAGTTAAATCAGCAGTAAAATATGAGTGTAACAGTGCCAAAGATGTTCACGGTGTTTGGCATCTCTTATCTAGAATCTAACGTGGGTGCAATAACTTAAAAGCTGTTCGGGATTTACATCTCCTAAGGATCCATTAAACTATCTACTATGTAGCACAATACATTATTATAATATGTGTACGGTAAATTACAAGTATTAAAATAGCGTTAAGGCGATACTCATATCCCCTTAACACATTTTATATATTCCCAAAGTCTATACAGTATCATACGCTCCTCCGTGAGGTTTATCCAGAGGTCATTCCATAGGTATGGTACAAAACAAACTCGTAGAAGGTTCGATAAGGCATGCGACAAGGCACCCAAGGTAATGTCCAAGGTAGATATACCAATTGCGGATCCGGACTAGTGGTAACGCATAATAGCTACTACCGACCACCTCGTAACACACTCCCAAATCAAATCAAAGGGTGGCCACCAAATCATCACAAAGTCATAATATGGTATCAAAGAAATGGGTCCGATCGGAGGTGTGACCTCACTTGGCCGGTCGTAGCTCCTGTTTTAGCCACATCAAGCTGACACATGGGAGTCAGGATCACGTAAATACCTCATACAAAATAGTTCGCCAAACCATCCTACTTCATTTCTAGAATCTGCACCACAACACAGTTGTTAAAGTGGTTTTCGGTACTGAGGGAGAGTATGACAATATCCGATCCTGGTCTCTTTAACAACAAAACGCTTATTTCAACTGGATGGTTCTTCTACATTTCAAAAAGTCAATTTACAATTAATATCAAAATATCATATTCTCAAAACCATATCATTTAAGAAATCATATTTACTTTTGAAATTATCAATAAGACAGGTTGATTAAATCGTTATAAAGTCATCATATTTACTCAAATATGTCCGTTTTACAAAAGGTATCAATTCCACGTTCCAATATAGGTTGTATAATCATCAATGATTTAACAATAGATACATTAGCTTTACATAGTCTAAAATTGTAGAAAATAGTTTAGATAGTCATATATAGTTTTAATAGTTTAAATAGATTAAAATAGTTTACATAGTAAAAATAGTTTTAAATAGATTTAAATTTGAATTAAATTAGATTTAAAAAGATTTAAATAGATTTGAAAAATGATTAAATAAATTTAAATTATATTAAATAGCTTTAAAATATACATAAATTTAAAATAGATTCAATAGATTTAATTGACATTAAATGGATTTAAATTAGATTAAATAAATTTTATTAGTTTAAAATAGGTAAATTAGATTTAAATTGGATTAAATAGGTTATAATGGACTAAAATAAATTAAAATAGTTTGAATTGATTAAAATAGTTTAAATTAGTTTAAATAGATTTCAAAGTTGTATCTAAATATTTCCAATAACTCAATTTCGATAAATTCATTTATATTCGACGCTTCAACTTGAAATTCCAATTTAAATTCTTTGGACAATTCATTAAATAAATTCTAAGTTTCAGCATTAACGCTTGGGTTATCAAAATAATTCAGTTTACATAAATCAATTTGTATTTCAAAATATCGGTTAACTGAATTCAAAATTTAAAGATTCAAAAATCATTTAATTTTACCAATCCGGTATCCGTTTATAATTTTCTACCCTAGGGTCTAGTGATATGGATATTTATCATTTCAATTTGCAATTTAAAATTTTACGGCTTTATATCATTTCAAACCGCAATCCCGAATTAAATAAAATCCATTTAATCGCTCGAGCCTATCATTTCAACCCATAACGATTTTTTCTTAATTTATAGATCATTCGGGTATGTATCACTTCAACCCATAGGGAACTTGCAGTTATAATCAAATATTCATAATAATCATTATCCAAATCAATCAATAAACATCGATAGATAACTGATAATTAATAACAGGTATTAAACTAACAATTTAAATTCAATATTAAATTAATCGGCAATTTAATTCAAAATAAATTTCAAATTAACTGGAATGACGGTTTAAACTTACCAAAATCAATCAATCAATTTCTAATCACATCATAAATTAAATTTAACTAACATAAGATAGTTTAGTAACCGTAAGTGGGTTAAAACACTCACCTTTGATCTTAAATCGATTCGAAATCCCAAAATAGGGCCAAAAATCTAACTGTCATAGAATTCGTCCAAATCAGCATCAAAATGTCTGAAATTTCGATACGATCCCAGCGGAATAAAAAGCATCCAAATCCGAATTCATATGTAAAAGTTATTATGGTTAGAGCATTAAAAATTAAAATTAAAATTAAAATAAACAAAATGACGTACCACGTCATCCCATTGAACACATTGCAACCGAAACCCTAAGCCTAAATCACGGATGAATGTATCTCATTCACAGCCGCCGCCCACGTATCCACGTTCAACCAATTACAACCGCCACCACGTCGCGATTCCCCTCAATCCATGATCACCGGTTGCCTCCTCAGGCCGAAGCGCACCAAGCAGGCCCCCGCGATCCACACAGATCGACTAAACCACGACCACCGCCACTGATGCCTTCGAGCAAACTCCGGCACATCCAAGAATAATCACGACCAACGAACACCACTACACGGCTTGCCGACGCCACCTTCCCAATGCTGCCTTCCGATCATCGATTGAACGATCATCCCCTGTTGGATCGTTAAAATTCTGAAGCAAATGGATGAGTTTCATCCTTAATTTCTGGATAAATGGTGATTCGAATTGAAAAACTAATCACACCATTGAATTACGCTCGTCGAGAGCTTCGAATCGTTATATTATTTGATAGGGCTTAGAGGAGTTTGATTTTTCGATTTGATTTTGGTTTGCAATTGAATTTGGAATTGGTTTTGGTTTGTGTACCATTGGAAAAATAGAAGCAGATAGAATTGTACGTACGGACAAATGGAATAAGAAATATTTAGGGTTTACAATAGGCTATTTATAGGCAGATCAGAAATAGAAATGAATGGGCTAGATCGAGTTGAAAGTTAAATGGTAAACCACCCAAAAAGCTCGTTTCATTGCCAAAACGAAAACGGGCAATCCCATGTATCAAAATATAAGTTTTGAATAGTTTTAAACTCAATTGAACAGGTTTCAAGTCATAATTCCATCGTATGAAGGAATTTCTTTAAAATCAACTTATTTAAAATTGATTTCAATTGAATTTAATTAAATTGATTTCTGTGTGTTTCAAGCCCGTACGATCAAAGGACTAGTCCGATTGCTACGAAACTTGAAATTCTACAATAATTCACCGTTACAGATCCGATGAAACTGGTTTCGTCGATATTCGAGTTAGTGACCAAAATGGCTATTTTTTATGTATGACATAAATTAATCACTTTTTAATCCAATATTTATAAACTAGCGAATTTTCATCATTTTTGATTACTTAGCCATTTATAACAACTTAAAGCAAATTTACATATTAAATTAGGTGTTTAATATTTCACTAATTACAATGTTCAATTTCAATTGTAATTAAATTCAATAATTTTTTTTAATTTGATTTCAGACTTCTATTCTAACTATTATTACCCTACAGACCTAGTTAACATTGTTTATATCCTTTTGCACTCGTTCTATAATTATCATCTTAGCTTTCAGTAACGTAGTATTTAATTACATTTAATTGCAATAAATCTATTTATTATAGCTTAAATTCTCGTAAGTTGATCAAACTTGATTTCAATTTTTTTTATTCAATCAATTATCATATTATGAATAAAATTTACATTGGTCACATCTTATTGAATTAATATTCAACAAATATCAATTTAATCTACATCAACTCCACTAATTAAATGAATTAATTGCGACTGATTTCAAATTAAATTTAACAGGCTAAATAAATAGGTAAGATATAATAACTGTCACCATTAACTTTTAGTCAAACCTCATAAGTTTATTATCCACAAGTGTTATAATTGCTGCTACAACACTAAATTTATTCAGTTACAATTCATTATACATTATTTCATAAATCAATCAACGTCTAAATTATCAATTTCTCTCTTAGTCCACTTATCCATTAATACATACATTACTATAATTTATTTACAATTTATATCAATTATAACTCTTTGACCCTTTTAATTAATTGGAATTACATTTAAAGCAGTTATTAGTTGCCTTAAATTAATACTATTTCATTTTATTCTAGTTATATTCTTATTATTAAATTACAAATTTTCATTTCTTCCAGCATTAAATCATAAAATCTTAGTAAATTAACTATTTTTAATTATCGAAAATTACGGGTCGTTGCATATTTTGGTAAAGAACTTGAAAATTTAAACATAGCCAATCCAGTTTTAACACGTGGCTGGTTAGATAGAAAAAGAATTGTTTTAAGTAGTATTAAACTAGGTTTACTCAAAAAAGTATGTTCCATCTTCTTTAAAAACACCTTTTGACACAGGGCTTTCGCCTTCATCGTTGAAACCTACTAACCGAAACCAATACACGAGATATCACTAAGATGGTACGTAGTAGATTAGAGGAGGGCGAAAGTAAAGGTGTTGAAAGCATGACTTCCGAAGAAGTTGAAACCTTGGTTTGTTTTGAAAGAAAAGCGCCTTTCTTTATTTTATTTTAAGTGTTCAGAGGAGTCAAAGCATATGGTTTCGAAATAGGTTTTAAAAGCTTTCGAAAGGGTTGTCACTAACATAAGCTTAGGAAAGAATGCTTTTGAAAGAAGTGGTTCGGACCTAGTCGAAACGCTGCTGTCATTTTTTAGCCCTTCGATGGTATTGAAGTCATCAATGCTTTTAAAAGGCAGTGTTGTTTTTAAAAGATGTTTTAAGTCACTTCCTAAATGCTTTTGAAAGGGTCCAAGTGTTCCTAAGGAAATGGTTTCGAAAGAGGTTTCGACGTCGTCCTTCAAAATCATTTAAATGGGTTAAAGCTTTCGAAAGAGATGGTGCCGACACCATCAAGTTTTCCCAGTATTTTTATATGATAAAGGATTATTTCGAAAGAGTTTCTTTTGCATATATTCACTTTAACTCAAATAGTGTTTTATGTGTAAACCCAAAGCTTTCGAAAGGAGGACTTTCAATGATTTCAGAAGGGTTACTTCCAATAGTGTTGAAAGGAGCACTTTCAACTGGTTTCGAAGTTATGCTTCTAAAGATTTATGCTTTGATATAACTGAAATGTTTTGAAAAGAAGGTTTTAAAGCATTAAAAGGTAGGAGCCTAATGTTTTAAATGCTTTCGATGGAGGTGATCCTATGAAGTCGAAAGCCAGGTTTCGATGGTATAAAATAGTTTTATAACCCAAACTCTATTTTAAAATGAAAAACCCATGGCTAAATTAAATGTGTTTTTATAATGGTTTTAAGAAGGGTCTATTTTTAATAAAATTATAGTTTAAAGAGATTAACCATGTTTTATATTAAACCCATAAGAGTGGTACTGTTATGTTGTTATGCTTCTTCTTCAAATATAAATATATTCTCTTTCTAATGAACCCATAACTGCAATTTGAGGACAAAGGGTAGAAGAACCGGTTAGGTTAACCTGGTAGTGAATATAAATTGAAAATTAAAGAAAGTTTAGAATAGAAAATTGGAACTGATAACAAGATATGACATTTTGTGAGTTACATATTATTAAAATAAATTAAAAGAACAAGATTAAAATTGCGTGATGATAAGGATAGTAATAGCAGATACAAGAACTCAGATCTAAAATTCAAAGGAACACAAAATGGACAGAATTTGAATTTATGCTACAGCAGACAAATTAGCTAACAAACTAGTGCTAAGTATTAAGGATAAAAGATTCAAACTGAAAAGACAAATTTTAAAAAAAAAACAACAAAATTTTTGGAAAGAAATGAATATAAACTTCTGAACATAAAAGGAAACAATATATGAACTGATTTTTGCTTCAGATTTCTTCCCAAATGATACAACAATTATCTTGGAGATCTAACTAACAGTGTATCAAGAAAATCAAGAAAAGATCAAAAGAACAGAGTGATCAAATTCTTAAGTAACAGATACTACCAGAAATTTTCAGATGAAGAACATTATTAGAAATTTTAAGAAAGCACTTAAGTATATAAACCAAAGACTAAAACCAAATTAAGAACTAGGATTGATAATGCAACAACAGCAAGAAAAATTAACAAGTACAATTAGAATAGAATTCAAGAACTAATTACAACTTAAGAAACTGTCAACTAATCTGTGAACAAGAATTTTAAGGAAAAGTAAGATACTAAATGGCAACAGTAAATTGAATTAAAATGAAATTATATTTCGGATTTTTTCACACCACATTACAAGTTTTACAACTGTATTTGTACACAACCGAAAGTCATTCTCTCCTCTGACTTAATCAACCCACGCTGCCCAAACACCCATTTACAGACACAAACTAACCCACTCATAATCCTAAAGCAGGCCCATATCAGTGTACACGTGCACACCTTGACACACATCAATATCTGGCATCTCAAGTCAAGTCTTCAACCCTTGAAGCACATGTTGCCTTCCTGCAGTCTCCAGTCACTGACTCCTGTTGTTCTTTGGCCATCTCCGATGAACCTGACCAAAGCTTGACATCTTCTACCTTTTCTACCTGAGAACAACATCCTCCTTTCTCCACAATCATGACTACAAGTTTTGGTCGTTACACTTTTACAATGAATCTGTTCGATTTCTCTGAATTTTCCTGAGCCGTTTGCCATTAGTTGAGCTCAAATTGATGCTTCGTCTTCCCTAATTTCAATAGCCATTCTTTGATTTTGAAAAAAATAAGGCCTCTGGGATTTCCAAAATTTGCTTCTGTAACGCCTTCGATTTTTCGTTGCCGAAAAACCGAATAGTTATGGGTTTTAAGAAAGAAGAAAAGAAGAAGAAGAGATGTTTAAGAAGAAGAAAGAGGAGAAGAAGAGAGGAAAGACAGAAAATAGAAAGAAAAGAAAATAGAAAATCTAGAAAAATAGAAACGGAAAGAAAGAACAGAAAACAACATCAGAATCTCACAATTCGCAGCGGAACAACATATAATAATAAATGAATAATCTTTAAACAAAGAACTATATCAGTTATTACATTTTATACATTTCATTTCATTACATCATATCATCAGAGTGTACAACAACAAACAGTGCAGCGGAAAAGAAATACTATATACTAGTAATACGCCATGCCATCCAGCAACTCCAGAATATCCAGAATATCCTGATAAACCTAACTCTTAACTGCCCGTGTGGAAATTGGTGGGCACCCAGAGTTTAGGAAGGAAAACAATAAACTCCGAGTCAGTCATGTGACTGGTGTGAGAACTCAAAACAGTTTATTTATCTTTAAAATCAAAATAGAGGAATAATTTTAAAGTCAATTCGCAATGCTTTTTAAAAATGAGACTACCATAAGGCCTCCCGCACACACACACAATGCAAACGCAGAATCGGAGGAGATTTCTCCTTATGATAGTCAAAGATGCTTGATACGCATTAAA
Source organism: Allium cepa (assembly GCA_030765085.1). NCBI lineage: Eukaryota > Viridiplantae > Streptophyta > Magnoliopsida > Asparagales > Amaryllidaceae > Allium > Allium cepa. The sequence continues at coordinate 379,890,883 of CM060929.1, read as the reverse complement.
AGGAACATTTTATATTATTATTAGTGCATGGTGTAGGAAAAATTTATTTCGAAAGTAGAATATAAATCTTAGCCAGCATAGACATTTCGAACTATGCCTACTATAGCTAACTATGTTCAATAGCAGGTTACCGCCACATTCCATAGCAGGTTATACAACTAAAACCGTACAAGTCACGTATTGTTTCTTTGGATTTCCAACGAATGATCAGGCCAAGGAACTTCCCATTGCCACATGAGAATGCCTCTGGATGGACATCCCCGAGAACCAAACCGGATCTCTACCAACACAAGGCCGGGTTACCCCTAACTGAGTAACAACTGACCGAATATGCCATCCCCCGGTCCTTTGGGACCTTTTCACCGAGCGCTCGTAATCAATTCACACAATCATAACAAAGTGTTTTCAACATGAGTAAGTATCTGGGCTCCATACCATGATACCACCCTTTTCCAGAAGGAAATGCACACATCCTAAAGGGTGCTACCCCTCATAACCTTGCTGCTTCTTTCCTGTTTTGACCATTCACGGGGTGTGAGGCTCGACGAAGTCACGTCCACAAAAACATACTTTATACAAAAGCCATGCTTTGGGTCAACAAATGATCATAGAAATGATCACCAAGATAGACGATCAAATAAACGATCCTATCACAAATAATCAACACAATGATCATTTCAGCATCACTCAGCATATCACATTACCAAATTGGGAATATGTCGCTGATAACTTCAACTATATAACCTCTGAGCTCGTACGTCTCAGAGAAGGGTGTTAAGCTAAAAGAATAAATTCTCCGCCACCAACAGAAATATATTTGAAAGAAATCGGCTTTATATCTCAACTTGTAATGTCAGACATACAATCCATACAAGTCTGTTCCGGGCTCGAACAAAACCGAAAGCACCTACAAAGAAGTCCTTGCAATCCGGATATTCACAATCCTGATCGGATTTCCCATCACTTAGGGAGAACTCTATACCGGAGCAACTCGGTGCAGAGTCAATCGACAGGTCATCCTATCGCTCTCGCAAATACCGGGTCTTCAACACCGATCTTCAATGCAATTTATAACGACGTATCACATATTCAGAATGGGTTATACGACCCCATGGTCCTTTCCCGGTTAACCCGAATAGTGAGCGCTTATTCAAAAATAAGTGTGGCATTCAAATTCAAACAAATCACATTAAGTACCCATTCAAAGGGAAATATTGATAGTCGGCTATTGAACTATCAATAGATATGCACACATCACCAGATTCCAAATAATTTTCCAAATTATTTACTTTTCAAAATATCTTTACAAGATATAAAATTTCAATACTTCAAAAATAAATCAATATTTATTTTTAAACAAGTTCCCCTTCTTTTATAAATTCCATAGTGAATTTATATTTCAAAATATCTATGAATATACGATTTCAATTATTCATTTCAATTTATCTTCAAAAAGATAAATTCTCAAAATATTCACTTTATATTGGAAAATATTTCCATACTTATTTATTCATAAGTAATTCACAGATTTTATTTATTTTCAACACTTCGAAAATATTCAATATACTTCAATCGAAATTAAGTATATATTTCATTCTTTAAGGAAATCATTCTCTTAAAACATATTTATTTGGGCCAAAACGAATGTTGCGTAAAACATCGTTACGACAACCCAAAATCACTAATATAGGGATTCGAATTTTAAGATAGATATATAAATCCCAATACTATACAAAACATTTCCTTTCGGAAATCATTTACTATAACAACAGTGTTATAGTCCACCATTTCCTTTTATTCCTCGAAACATCTATTTCAACAATAAATGTTGAAATCTATGGTTTCGAATCTCAAAACATTTTAAAACATCGTTAGATTGTTTTAATTCTATTTAAAACATCAAATCTAAACATTTCCTTTAACATATTATTCACTATTCAAAAACGTGAATATACTACGTTAACAATTTCATCCTTTTATTCATTTCATTTCAAAGGATTATTCACAGTCAAAATGTGAATATAACTCCATTAATAGGTTTCAACAATTTACTTATCAAAATAAGTTGTTTGCGAATTTATAAAACAACGTTTATAAATCCCTTTTCTATTTATCTTATAAAAACTTCTTTTTATAAATTCCTTTATTAACCTATTCCAGTTTATAACTCAATTATGAACTAAAAGTTCATATTATAAGTTAAATGCTTATAAAACGATTATTTTACAAAATCGTTTCTTTGAACTTCATAATTATGAATCTTATAACTTATAAGATTCATTTATTTAACCAAATCTATTCTTCAAATAACTTCACAAATTTATAAATCTTACTATTTATAAATTTCATTTATAACTTCACCATTTTTAATTTTATAAATTTCATTCAATTTATGAAATTCTTTTTCACTTCATTCAAACACTTATAAAAACTCGTTTTATAATGTCAATATTTCAATTTATAAATATCCATTTATAAATCTCTTAATATAAATCAATTTATATTATTCTTTAAAACGTCTTTAAATTCCTTTATTATTTCACCATTTTGATTCATAAAATAATTAAATTTTATAAATCCTATATTTAACTTTTCATAATAAATTCAAAAATCCCGATTAACTATTTTATAAAATCATTAGCATCATATTCTCAAAAATCAGTTTTTAACTATTTTTCTCAAAAATTATAATTTTTATAACATTAAAAAATTATACGTTTATTTATTTTAAAATGAATCAATTTCCAAACATATAATATATTTTCAAAAATCTCTTTATAAATCATTTTAAAATTCCAAAACTTGGTCCAATGATGCTACATATCAAATAGTCAATAACGACAACAACGATATCATATATCGATATGAAAATCCATCAAATATCAAAATATCTGAAATCAAATAAATACTGTTGAGGAATCCAGTTGGATCCCTCCAACTTGTTTTCCTGCATCCAAAAACATTAGCACAATACCAATTTCGCTCCAGTACGAAATTATCGCGGTATATGGGATTAATAATATTATCCGCTTAATAGACGGCGCAATAGGGTCTCATCCGCTAAACAAAAAAATGCGGAAAATCAATAAGTCCAATATATACATATGACAATATATATATATATATATATATATATATTGCTATTATATATAATACCAATTTCACTGTTTATGAAATATTCGCGGTATATGTTTTTAATAAATAACATCCGCTTACTATCGGCGTATAATGTCTATTTTAACAATCAATAGATATCAATCATCATTTAAACATGCATTCAAATATTTTAAATCTAACTATTTAAAATAAAATCGAAACTGATTCGATTGAGTGAGAAGTTCTCACCTTGATTTTAATTTCGTTTTAGCGATTTATTTCGAATAAAATTAAACGTGCGTTTAATTTTACCCAAAATTCTCACTAACTCCAAACGACTCCAAACCAACTCCATCGCGTAATGCTCGTCCATACGATTCCAACGCAACTGGTTTCGCAATTTTTCGACCTCGCAGCAAAAAGTTATGAATTTTATAAGTTTCACGACTTTTATACTTATATAAATTTACAACCTTTAATCAATTTTAAACCTACACAAATCCTTAGCCACTGGATCCAAGCCCAAGCCATCATAGCCGTGCCTTTCCTCTCCCCTTTCTCCTTCCTCTCACGCGCCCAGTAACACAACACGTAAAGGAACCCATCACCATCAATTTAGGGTTAAATATCACCACCTCAATACTCGATGATACCTTGATCAAGCGACGCCATGTTGAAGCCCCATCCACCACGCACGAACGCCAGGGAGCACTTGAAGCTCGGCCTCCATCCTAGCACGAAAATCGAGAATGAACGCGCGGCCTTTGCGGCCTGATTCCCATCAATTTACAGCTCCATACGCGATCATATCCGTTGAACTCGTAGATCTAGATGTGCTCTACGATTCTCTAGTTAGAAGTTCGTCGAATCGTTGCACGGATTTGAAGAAATTTGGAGATGAAGATGGGAGCATTTCGGCCGTTCATGGGGAGGGTGGCGGCTACACGTTGAGAATTAGGGTTTAGTTATTATTTATTTTTATTTTTTTTTAGAGTGAGGGTGCCTATTTATAGAATTTCGAACAACACTATTCATCCGGAAATTCCGAACTCCGATTTACGCGCCGTAACCAGCGTTTCTAGGGTTTACCCCATGTTCCGGACACAATGGAACAGGTTTCGGAAGCTAATTCGGACATCTGTGCGAGATATGGCAACAAACGTTCAATTTAAATTAAACCGATTTAAGCGATTTTCTAGGCGTTTTAATTTGTACCGGACAAACGGTAAATCCAATTGACACGAAATTTGAAACCTTACAATAATATCACATTACGGATCCGATAAAACTGGTTTCTTCGAAATCCGAGACTTTTTGAAAAATGGCTATTTTAACTCGCCAAATTAATATTAAAAACAATTCGATGCGTTTCAAGCTGCCACGATCAAACGATAGCTCCGATTGACACGAAAATTAAAATCCGGTAATAACTAACTATTACGGATCCAATGGAACTGGTTTCGTTCAATTCTGAGACTGTTCAAAAATTGACTATTTTCACTAGTCGATTTTAATATTAAAATATTCAATTTTCACAAATTAACTTTTAATTCGATTTTAAAAGTTCTAAAATATCGTTATAACTTCAATATGATAAAATAAAATTTTACAAATCATTTTCAATCATATTTAACTCAATTTTCAATTATTTCCATAATTTAACATATTAAATTATCGATTTAATTATCCAATTAAATCCAAAAATTCAAATAAAATTTATTCGACTTATAAATTCACTTATTAATATTTAAAATTAATTAAATATTCAAATTTTAATTTTTAAAAATTCTGGGTCGTTACAATCTTCCCCCCTTAAAAGAATTTCGTCCTCGAAATTAACAAGTAAGAAAAGTTACAGAATCTATTAATTTTCCAAAATCTATAGTTAAATTTCTTATAATCTTTACTAAGTTTTCAAATCATACTTAGTTATCTTTTCAAAACCAAACTATATCATTTAACTTTCAATTCCAAATCAAAGTTAAAGTTTTCAAAATTTTCCAATTTTCTCAAAAAAAATTCTAACGCCTTAAATTTCCGGAAAAATTCGCCATAGTCTCCTTTGCGCGGCTCGATCCGGAAAAAAAAATGACAGTATATATATCACAAATATACATCTCATCAAGTAATGAGGCATCCCGAAGGGAAAAAATGTAAAAGTACGATATTTAATCCGAGATATGTACCTTATATTTTATTAGCAAGCATATACGGCTAATGTAGCGCGAAAGCGAGCTCCAAATGCGAAGCAAACGCGATCCGCACCTACTAATCACTCAACAAACAACATGAGAACATGCATATAGACAATAGTATCAATATATAACATATAGTAACATAATAACTATATATGCCAGCATAGCAAATGTAAACAAACAACAAATGCAAACATCAACCAACTAGCATCCATAACAAATATATATTCATTCATATTCTCATTAATATTAAATGAAATAGGTTTTCAATTTAATCACATTTGATTCATTAACAGTGGATGTTCTTACTAACATTCATTTTCAATTAGTTTATATTTACTAATACATATTCAAGTTGGTTCACTTCCAAATCAAATTCAATTCTATTTAAGATTCATTTAACTTCCAATTGAATTTCAATCACTTTAGCTTTCAATTTCATTAATACTTAATGAATTATATATTCAATCAATTTAACAACCATATAACAACCAATGTATATTAATTGCAACCAAATTCCTTTGCTTTCAATTGGTTTAATTAATTGATTTTTATTCGACTATTCAACTTTCTATAACATTAGATTTTAATGAATTAACACTTATATCCATTATTTCATATAACTTAAAACTCAAGTTCACATTTATCACTTCACTTTATTATTTTACTTTGACACCAATATCAACTTCATTCAACATCTCTTAAGTTATACTCCATTTAAACATCACTTAGTTTTACATAACTTAAATTCCTACTTGTAAATAAATTCAGATTTCAATTCTAAAGTAAATTTCCATTTAACTTTAAATTCACCCTTATTTACAACTCATATTCATATAGTTTCATTTCTTATATATATAAGTTTATTTCACAATTGTAAATCACTTTAATTATAGTTCAATACTCTTATAATTCACTTGCTTATACAATTATTCTTTTATTTAGATTATTCAAACAACTAAACAATCAACTTATATATACTTTAAATAATTCTGAAAAATTATTTCTTTATATATAAAATATAATCAAGGTAAAATTATTCCAACTACCCAATTTAAAATCAATATTGTGCCGAATTGTTCTATTCAAGTGTTTAGAAACCCCTTCGGCATAGTCTTGCGGACCACGCTGACGAAAGTTCATATGCCACTCAACAAATCAATCATCACAATATAAAACAATTTTATATTCACTAACAAATACGCTCTCATAGCTATTATTACACTCAACTCATTATAGAGTACTACTGACTCCATCTCTAATGAGTAATACCCAACAGAACCATGGTTGTCGCTTAACCATAAGCTCCGATACCAAATGTAACGCCTTCGATTTTTCGTTGCCGAAAAACCGAATAGTTATTGGTTTTAAGAAAGAAGAAAAGAAGAAGAAGAGATGTTTAAGAAGAAGAAAGAGGAGAAGAAGAGAGGAAAGACAGAAAATAGAAAGAAAAGAAAATAGAAAATTTAGAAAAATAGAAACGGAAAGAAAGAACAGAAAACAACATCAGAATCTCACAATTCGCAGTGGAACAACATATAATAATAAATGAATAATCTTTAAACAAAGAACTATATCAGTTATTACATTTCATATATTTCATTTCATTACATCATATCATCAGAGTGTACAACAACAAACAGTGCAGCGGAAAAGAAATACTATATACTAGTAATACGCCATGCCATCCAGCTTGCCTCCAGCAACTCCAGAATATCCAGAATATCCTGATAAACCTAACTCTTAACTGCCCGTGTGGAAATTGGTGGGCACCCAGAGTTTAGGAAGGAAAACAATAAACTCCGAGTCAGTCATATGACTGGTGTGAGAACTCAAAACAGTTTATTTATCTTTAAAATCAAAATAGAGGAATAATTTTAAAGTCAATTCGCAATGCTTTTTAAAAATGAGACTACCATAAGGCCTCCCGCACACACACACAATGCAAACGCAGAATCGGAGGAGATTTCTCCTTATGATAGTCAAAGATGCTTGATACGCATTAAAAAGAACATTTTATATTATTATTAGTGCATAGTGTAGGAAAAATTTATTTCGAAAGTAGAATATAAATCTTAGCCAACATAGACATTTCGAACTATGCCTACTATAGCTAACTATGTTCAATAGCAGGTTACCGCCACATTCCATAGCAGGTTATACAACTAAAACCGTACAAGTCACGTATTGTTTCTTTGGATTTCCAACGAATGATCAGGCCAAGGAACTTCCCATTGCCACATGAGAATGCCTCTGGATGGACATCCCCGAGAACCAAACCGGATCTCTACCAACACAAGGCCGGGTTACCCCTAACTGAGTAACAACTGACCGAATATGCCATCCCCCGGTCCTTTGGGACCTTTTCACCGAGCGCTCGTAATCAATTCACACAATCATAACAAAGTGTTTTCAACATGAGTAAGTATCTGGGCTCCATACCATGATACCACCCTTTTCCAGAAGGAAATGCACACATCCTAAAGGGCGCTACCCCTCATAACCTTGCTGCTTCTTTCCCGTTTTGACCATTCACGGGGTGTGAGGCTCGACGAAGTCACGTCCACAAAAACATACTTTATACAAAAGCCATGCTTTGGGTCAACAAATGATCATAGAAATGATCACCAAGATAGACGATCAAATAAACGATCCTATCACAAATAATCAACACAATGATCATTTCAGCATCACTCAGCATATCACATTACCAAATTGAGAATATATCGCTGATAACTTCAACTATATAACCTCTAAGCTCGTACGTCTCAGAGAAGGGTGTTAAGCTAAAAGAATAAATTCTCCGCCACCAACAGAAATATATTTGAAAGAAATCGGCTTTATATCTCAACTTGTAATGTCAGACATACAATCCATACAAGTCTGTTCCGGGCTCGAACAAAACCGAAAGCACTTACAAAGAAGTCCTTGCAATCTGGATATTCACAATCCTGATCGGATTTCCCATCACTTAGGGAGAACTCTATACCGGAGCAACTCGGTGCAGAGTCAATCGACAGGTCATCCTATCGCTCTCGCAAATACCGGGTCTTCAACACCGATCTTCAATGCAATTTATAACGACGTATCACATATTCGGAATGGGTTATACGACCCCATGGTCCTTTCCCGGTTAACCCGAATAGTGAGCGCTTATTCAAAAATAAGTGTGGCATTCAAATTCAAACAAATCACATTAAGTACCCATTCAAAGGGAAATATTGATAGTCGGCTATTGAACTATCAATAGATATGCACACATCACCAGATTCCAAATAATTTTCCAAATTATTTACTTTCCAAAATATCTTTACAAGATATAAAATTTCAATACTTCAAAAATAAATCAATATTTATTTTTAAACAAGTTCCCCTTCTTTTATAAATTCCATAGTGAATTTATATTTCAAAATATCTATGAATATACGATTTCAATTATTCATTTCAATTTATCTTCAAAAAGATAAATTCTCAAAATATTCACTTTATATTGGAAAACATTTCCATACTTATTTATTCATAAGTAATTCACAGATTTTATTTATTTTCAACACTTAGACAATATTCAATATACTTCAATCGAAATTAAGTATATATTTCATTCTTTAAGGAAATCATTCTCTTAAAACATATTTATTTGGGCCAAAACGAATGTTGCGTAAAACATCGTTACGACAACCCAAAATCACTAGTATAGGGATTCGAATTTTAAGATAGATATATAAATCCCAATACTATACAAAACATTTCCTTTCGGAAATCATTTACTATAACAACAGTGTTATAGTCCACCATTTCCTTTTATTCCTCGAAACATCTATTTCAACAATAAATGTTGAAATCTATGGTTTCGAATCTCAACACATTTTAAAACATCGTTAGATCGTTTTAATTCTATTTAAAACATCAAATCTAAACATTTCCTTTAACATATTATTCACTATTCAAAAACGTGAATATACTACGTTAACAATTTCATCCTTTTATTCATTTCATTTCAAAGGATTATTCACAGTCAAAATGTGAATATAACTCCATTAATAGGTTTCAACAATTTACTTATCAAAATAAGTTGTTTGCGAATTTATAAAACAACGTTTATAAATCCCTTTTCTATTTATCTTATAAAAACTTCTTTTTATAAATTCCTTTATTAACCTATTCCAGTTTATAACTCAATTATGAACTAAAAGTTCATATTATAAGTTAAATGCTTATAAAACGATTATTTTACAAAATCGTTTCTTTGAACTTCGTAATTATGAATCTTATAACTTATAAGATTCATTTATTTAACCAAATCTATTCTTCAAATAACTTCACAAATTTATAAATCTTACTATTTATAAATTTCATTTATAACTTCACCATTTTTAATTTTATAAATTTCATTCAATTTATGAAATTCATTTTCACTTCATTCAAACACTTATAAAAACTCGTTTTATAATGTCAATATTTCAATTTATAAATATCCATTTATAAATCTCTTAATATAAATCAATTTATATTATTCTTTAAAACGTCTTTAAATTCCTTTATTATTTCACCATTTTGATTCATAAAATAATTAAATTTTATAAATCCTATATTTAACTTTTCATAATAAATTCAAAAATCCCGATTAACTATTTTATAAAATCATTAGCATCATATTCTCAAAAATCAGTTTTTAACTATTTTTCTCAAAAATTATAATTTTTATAACATTAAAAAATTATACGTTTATTTATTTTAAAATGAATGAATTTCCAAACATATAGTATATTTTCAAAAATCTCTTTATAAATCATTTTAAAATTCCAAAACTTGGTCCAATGATGCTACATATCAAATAGTCAATCACGACAACAACGATATCATATATCGATATGAAAATCCATCAAATATCAAAATATCTGAAATCAAATAAATACTGTTGAGGAATCCAGTTGGATCCCTCCAACCTGTTTTCCTGCATCCAAAAACATTAGCACAATACCAATTTCGCTCCAGTACGAAATTATCGCGGTATATGGGATTAATAATATTATCCGCTTAATAGACGGCGTAATAGGGTCTCATCCGCTAAACAAAAAAATGCGGGAAATCAATAACTCCAATATATACATATGACAATATATATATTGCTATTATATATAATACCAATTTCACTGTTTATGAAATATTCGCGGTATATGTTTTTAATAAATAACATCCGCTTACTAACGGCGTATAATGTCTATTTTAACAATCAATAGATATCAATCATCATTTAAACATGCATTCAAATATTTTAAATCTAACTATTTAAAATAAAATCGAAACTGATTCGATTGAGTGAGAAGTTCTCACCTTGATTTTAATTTCGTTTTAGCGATTTATTTCGAATAAAATTAAACGTGCGTTTAATTTTACCCAAAATTCTCACTAACTCCAAACGACTCCAAACCAACTCCATCGCGTAGTGCTCGTCCATACGATTCCAACGCAACTGGTTTCGCAATTTTTCGACCTCGCAGCAAAAAGTTATGAATTTTATAAGTTTCACGACTTTTATACTTATATAAATTTACAACCTTTAATCAATTTTAAACCTACACAAATCCTTAGCCACTGGATCCAAGCCCAAGCCATCATAGCCGTGCCTTTCCTCTCCCCTTTCTCCTTCCTCTCACGCGCCCAGTAACACAACACGTAAAGGAACCCATCACCATCAATTTAGGGTTAAATATCACCACCTCAATACTTGATGATACCTTGATCAAGCGACGCCATGTTGAAGCCCCATCCACCACGCACGAACGCCAGGGAGCACTTGAAGCTCGGCCTCCATCCTAGCACGAAAATCGAGAATGAACGCGCGGCCTTTGCGGCCTGATTCCCATCAATTTACAGCTCCATACGCGATCATATCCGTTGAACTCGTAGATCTAGATGTGCTCTGCGAATCTCTAGTTAGAAGTTCGTCGAATCGTTGCACGGATTTGAAGAAATTTGGAGATGAAGATGGGAGCATTTCGGCCGTTCATGGGGAGGGTGGCGGCTACACGTTGAGAATTTGGGTTTAGTTATTATTTATTTTTATTTTTTTTAGAGTGAGGGTGCCTATTTATAGAATTTCGAACGACACTATTCATCCGGAAATTCCGAACTCCGATTTACGCGCCGTAACCAGCGTTTCTAGGGTTTACCCCACGTTCCGGACACAATGGAACAGGTTTTGGAAGCTAATTCGGACATCTGTGCGAGATATGGCAACAAACGTTCAATTTAAATTAAACCGATTTAAGCGATTTTCTAGGCGTTTTAATTTGTACCGGACAAACGGTAAATCCAATTGACACGAAATTTGAAACCTTACAATAATATCACATTACGGATCCGATGAAACTAGTTTCGTCGAAATCCGAGACTTTTTGAAAAATGGCTATTTTAACTCGCCAAATTAATATTAAAAACAATTCGATGCGTTTCAAGCTGCCACGATCAAACGATAGCTCCGATTGACACGAAAATTGAAATCCGGTAATAACTAACTATTACGGATCCAATGGAACTGGTTTCGTTCAATTCTGAGACAGTTCAAAAATTGACTATTTTCACTAGTCGATTTTAATATTAAAATATTTAATTTTCACAAATTAACTTTTAATTCGATTTTAAAAGTTCTAAAATATCGTTCTAACTTCAATATGATAAAATAAAATTTTACAAATCATTTTCAATCATATTTAACTCAATTTTCAATTATTTCCATAATTTAACATATTAAATTATCGATTTAATTATCCAATTAAATCCAAAAATTCAAATAAAATTTATTCGACTTATAAATTCACTTATTAATATTTAAAATTAACTAAATATTCAAATTTTAATTTCTAAAAATTCTGGGTCGTTACAGCTTCTATGAAGACTTGAATCGCGATTTGATTTCAGGTATCGATATTTTCGATTTCACTTTGATGCATACGATTTTTAACAGTTGCGATTCAAACTAAATTTTGAATCGAAGATGGTATGTTAATCGAAAGGTCCGATAACTACTTTGCGCCATCTTTGTTCTCGATACCAAAATAAGAAGATGAGTTGCAACGTTTATTCCCTTAAAGAGATGTGGTTTTTCACCATTTGGGTCGTACCTTTTTCACCCAACAAATGTTGTATGGGGTTTAATTACGCGATACTATGAATCATATTTATCGAAGTCGGATGAAATACTGGGTATTCAAATTAGAGTGTTTGACATAGGCACTGGTCCTTTTCCTCGTGTGCTCGACCAAATCACTGCATGTACTAGGAAAGAGAACCTATTACCCGATATAAGCAAAGATGAAAGTATAAGCTCAAATAAATCAAAAGCAGTACTTGTAACTTCTTTGAGCTCAGTTTATTCAGAATATATGAGAAATATGTATTGGGAAAACGCTAATGTAAATGGAGATGTAATTTCAACGTTCCGACCTAGCCATGAAAAATACTAACAAACTAAAAAGAAAATGCATAATATAAAGGCAATGGAGGAAATGTAGCTGCTGAGTTTTTTAGTTATTTGGTTAATAGCTCATGGTCTACATTTGGGTATATTGATCAGGGATTAGGAGGACGGAAGCGTTGGATATTGGTTAAGCCTGAAAATAAGACTGCACCGAATTCACCATGTGGTCGAGCCATGTCTATTGATCCATGTTTTAATGCACCACCCTTTATGATTGTAAAGCAAAAGGAGGAACTGATACTGGTGCTTTGGTTCCTCATGTGAGGCATTGCGAAGATATGAGCTAGGACTTAAACTGGTTGATAGTGATGAAAGGTAGCTTATTTTTATTTTTGTGTATCCGTAGTAGGAATTAAGTGTAGGAAGCTATTTTTATTTTATTTTTAATCTCTTTTGTCTGTTAAAACAATGTGGAGTCTCCACAACATACAAGTCACATCTTCATTATGTTGTATTACTGTGCTAGTGATGCATTTTGTGATTAATTTGATCGTCAATGGCCTCTATTTGGGCATCTAGACGATGAACATTTGTATGAAGAATAATACTATCATGAAACTAGTTTGGCTTTTAACTTGTGAAAATTTGATTATTTTTCATATAGAGCGTATGATAATTTGATTATTTTTCATATAGAGCGTGTGTAGCATAAGCTGAAACAAAACAGACATATTAGTTGTGCCATTTACTCAGTTTTATTTTACATTCCTCAACTTCCAGCTTGGCAGTTGTTTTTTATCTGCTCCACATAAACGATGCTTGCTTAAAAATATCTGATTTGATTAAAGTGAAAGATAATAAGATGGATAAAGGGAATAAATCAAATTGGATTTTTATTTTACAGTTTCATAACAATTGTGTCCTTTTACAGCACGTTTTATTACAATGAAAAATTTGACTGCTATGAGGTTTACAATCCTACAATTACCCATATCATTTTCTCAGTTTTTTTAACCTAGATTTGCTCCAATGAGAAACGTAGCAATAGCTACAAAGAATATCAGTGGTTGCATTATGCAGGTTTCTTTCCCCTCGCCATCAGGATATACTCCAAAGTCAAAATTGCATCAAAACTCTTGAAAATAGATAAATAATGAGACTAGTACTTGTACTAGAATAGGAAACAATATTTGGAAAAAACTTGGTCATCAATTGCTAAAGGAACAAAATTTACTACCTGAGCCATAGGCATGGATGATATATTACTTTTGAAGTTTCAGCACCAGTTCTTGAGGAGACCGCGTTCCTAGGATTTTTAATGGCCTCACTGACTAAGTGGTATGATTACTTCCTATTTGGAACCCACTTCATTGTTTTGAATGTTTTTAGAAATTTATATCTTATATTTGCTATCACTTTTGTTTTTAATACATATTATATTTTAAAAAATTTATTCATTATGCAGGGTACCAACACCAATTTATATCGCTATTAGTGCTGCATTGTTTACTATTGCTCATCTCACGCCTGGACAATTTCCACAGCTCTTCATATTAGGTAGATTGTAAACAATATATGTGTTTTGTTTTTAGTCATTAAGACATTGTTCCTTGTCTTTCAACAATATATGTGTTTTGCAACAGGAATTGCTTTGAGTCTTTCAACAATATAAATGAAAAATATGTACCGCATCATTACCACTGTAATTATTGAAATGACGTTTTAAGTTTCATTATATGCTAAAATCTTTTTTATGCAGGTCTAAAAGTCGAACAATTGCAATGCTAGTGCATCTAAAGGTACAAATGCAGATCTTGAAGCATATAATCCTCCTCTTACAAGTGATAAAAAATACTCAATAACTGTTGATTTTAAGGGGGTTAAAGGGAAAGATGAAGCTAAATGGAGCTCCAGATGCGGAGCCCTAATTTGTTATCATATACCGATTGGCTATGACGAGTGGAGAAATGTAGATGATTACTACAAGAACATTTTGTGGCAAGAACTGTTGGTATGTCACGAATCACCTTATTTAGTCATTTATATTTTGCACAAGAATTACCCTTAGTACTGAAATTTCTTTGTTAAACAGAATGAATTTGACATGGATATAGATCCTGATCTAGCTCAGCCAATTTTAGAAAAAAACGTTTCCACGATATTATCGTACGGTAAAGTCTACTTTGCAGAATAATTTGCTCAGAGTCGGAGGAACCACGGTGCCCGCGAATATTGCTATTACTAAATGTCCCGCGGACATTGACAAAGTGCGGTGGGAAAAATTTATAGGTAATGAATATTAGAATAAAAAAAAGAGCAATGTAGGAAAAATGCCAGAGCCAAAACAAAAAATACTATCACTCAACACTAGGAAGAAAATCATATCGTAGAGTTTACAACGAAATGGTAAGAATAGTATAAAAAATATTTATTATAAATATTAATAATGAATAGTTAATTAGTTTAAAAATATTTGTTCTTGCAGGTCAAGGAAAATCCGAAAGAGAAAGTTACATGGACAATGGTTTGGAAGGCGGGACATGTAAATAAGAAATCTGAACAATTTCTTCCATCTGCAGCAAAAGCCTATGTAAGTATTTTTACTTTGGTATGAATTACCGATCAATTGTAAAATTTGGATTTACATATAAATAGGTATCTCCTTATTTTATATTACTCTGTTATCCATCTTCGTAAAAATTTGATTATTTTCTCAACAAAAGGTTCTCTCGTTTTCATGTTGTGGTACATATCTTCTCCGTTCTTTAATTATAAGCTTTCAGAATTATCAATCCACCGTAACATTTTTTATATTGATGTCATTTTACTCTGTATATTTTTGTCGTTTCTTAAACCATAGCAACGTATTATTTTATATGACATACACTGCCAACATTTTGATCAATATTTTATGTATATAATTCTAGACTGCCTTATTTGACATTATTTTGACAGTACTATTCATGTATTCATAGTACTCATATACCCAATAACTACTCAGAATAACAGCCTCATATGCAATTGACTATGTAGAATATTATTAAGTTTTTGCAAAAAATGATGCTTGAATTTTCACAACCATTACTTGTCAATTTACAACAGAAGTATGTATTCGTTATTATCATGTTAAAATATCAAATTACCATTGTTCATATGATTATAAATGTTATCTATACTTATATATTTATAAATGCAGCAACACATCTAGTATTTGTAGGCTTTCTTGGCTTTAAAAAAGTGATAAAAAGAACAATTTTTTGAATACTTAGACTATGAATATGAAGGTTCACCAAAGAGTTCTTTGTCTTAAAACTGTTATATGTTCTTTTATTACTTAATATAATAAGGAAACACTGCTTATGTGATATAAAATAGGCTTAGTTAATTTGACTCATATAGACATAACTGGTATTGTATGCACATTCAAAAAATATAGTGACATACTAGACGTATCCTTTATAGATACTTCAGAAAAGTGCCGAGTGTAAGAGTGATTTTTACAATTTGTTAATATTCTTCTAAAATAATGGTGATTTGTTTGACATGTGCATCCTATATTCTTAAACTCATTACAAATATTTATCCAGCTACACTTTTGAAATAGCCCTTATTCCCAAACCTTTACCAGGGCTGTCAATTTTCTATTATGCTTTGTCATGTAATAATAACCAGGTCTTAAACAAGAAGTATCTATTTTTTAAAAATAGTGCAAAACTCGTATATGATAAGTGCAAGATAATTATTTGTAACTATAGAGTACTTGACTGAAAAACAAATAACTATGCACGGAATAAGTATAAGGGAAACTCCGCCTGCCTTATTCAAACAGGGCTCATGATGATGAATTCAAGTGTATGGGTCCAGTTAGAGTTCATGTTCTATACATACATTTGTGTATTCCTCTGTAGGCACAATTATGGAAAGTAGAATAGTGGCTCTATATTTGAAAAATGAATACTTGCGTGTGGGTTAGGTTGTATATTTATCTATGTGTTGCGTGAGTTCTTCCCCAGTGCTGTATTTTTGGATGGTGCGTGTGTACATGAATTTTGGTTCGTCCCTTTGCATGAGCCTGTGTGAGTGATAAATAAAATGGTATTTAAACTTGACTCATTTGATAAACTAGTAATATGCCAAGCAACCCAGTCCAAAACAATGACCAGTTTGTTCATGCAATAGAGAAAAGCAATGTCTATATGATGAATGTTCATGCTTCTTCTTATATAATAGGGTTTCTATAAGCATGTGGAGACATTCAGAATATTTACATTTTCATCGCCAATTTCTTATATTTGATTTGCAACATTTTTGTATACGTATTTCGGGTCATCTTTGAAAATTGATGTTGGGAAGTGTTCCGTATTTATAGAATCTGAATCTACATTAGTTTCACTGATTTCTTCTTCTGTAGTCATTTTACATTTCTAGTTACATACACTGATCGTTTCATCTTTTGCACATATTGAATGCTGGCACTTGTGGAGGAAGAGGAAGAAAAATAGAAGTTGGATTGTAGTGGTAACGAGGAAGCAAACACATATGTCCTTGACAATGAGGAAGAAAGACAGAAGTCACATACAATGATCTGTAGCCCATATTATATTGGATATTTAAAATTGAATATGAAATTGCTTTTTTGTAGTTTGGATGTGATATTGTAGTATTTTGAAATCGAAAATTTTGTAGCTCATATTATAGTATTATCTAAATATGATATTGTTGCATTTGAGATATGGAAGCATTTTAAACTTCATATTGAATTGATATGATGAATTATATACATGATATGGACATCATTATTTATGAGATATTATATTCATTTATTTTAAGAATTTAATATTAACTGTGCATAAAATAGGGTAAAAACATAATTTCAGTTAGTAACGTACATAATTTTTACCAATATTTTGGATAACAACACTTATCTACATTACAAACCTAAATGATAAGTAAAGCAATTTATGTGTAACAACACATATATGTTTTACTAAATAATCATTTTCCAACACTTATAAGTGTTATCATATATTTCTGTACCAATACTTATAAGCATTACCGTATATTTAGGTACCAACACTTATAAGTGTCAGTAATACGTATGTTCGTAACACTTATAGGTGTTACAAATTTGATCACTCTATTCCTTACATTCCATTAGTAACACTTAAAAAGTGTTACTGAAATTATCTGTAACATTTATAAATGTTAGGATTTTCCCGTTTTGGTATAGTGGTTCCTAGTCAGGTTCCTAGTCAACCCATGAAAACTAGGATTAAAGCAAGATATTAGAGTTGCAAATATGTTCCTAATGATCCCATGAAAACAACGTAATTGGACAGGGATTCCTTAAATATTTCACCGGTTATTAATCGTCCCATGAGAACTAATAGGTTAATAACAATCATAGAAACTATTATTGAAACAGATGGCCTAAGATGAATGGGGATGGATAATATAGAAATAATACATTTGTTTTGCATGTCATCATATTATACTGTTTTGAATTTTTTCAACCATTGTGGATGCGTGAGCACAGTGTATGGTTTTGTAAAGGTTTTGAGATACTAGTGAGGGGAAAACTCGTTCTGCTAAGCAGCGTGGTCTCACTAGCTACCTAAATTGTTTGAGATGATAGATTATTATTCATACCAGACTTTATGTCTGACTCAAAATTTATGTTTTCCCTTTAAACTTTCGGCTACTCAATTTAGTTTGAGGGTTGAGGTTTTCAGATACTTCTTAGGACGAATAAGCTTCCGGAGATGTGTAGAAGGGTGTAGAAGGCACGATATCTATTTAGATTTCTCTTTTCTTCTGATTCCCTTATGATGTTTGTAATGGCAAAGTTGTTAAATTTCCTGTATATACTTTGGGCATCCAAGGGGGCATCTTCATATGTCGCTCTTGGGCGTATGTTGTAATAAATATTTTTCTATGAACGTGATTTGTGAGTAAGAGATTATGTAATGAATTAGAAATATTTTGATTTGGAATATGATTTTGTTTGAAGTTTAATTTTTTTTCCATATTCATGTGTTTCTCTGTATCCATGAATCTAACTTCGCCGTATTTGGTCACCGATGATTAATAACTATGGATGACTGCACCATCCGTAGTCGTTAGTTTTGGGCCTTCAAGTAGGGTATGTTACAAAACACCACTATCAAATCAATAGGATCGATAAGAAAGATTTGAGCTAGCTCATAACAATATACAAATATAATCAATAATAAGTATGTCATTTGCCTGTAAAAAATAGATCGTCTACCTAAGGATACAGAGTTGACTATACTCCGGACACAGTCTTAGTTATAATTTTATCTATACATAAAATATGTTTATCTACTATCCGGATCCAAATACATACACATGCACATACATCCATATATTCCAGAACCAGACTGGAGATTGGTGGTCGCCTCATGCAAGCTTGCTCTAGGAACCCAGGTCTACTCGCATTCCGTAGAGTAACCGTCTATTCCTATAATCTTCAGTTATCTTGATGGACATCGTGACCTCATCCGCCAGTGGCTCATCTACGCATAGCCCAGTCACGACCCTGCTTTGCCGCTAATGGTAACAGATTGCTGGCCTCAACGACACAAGGGGTATGAGAAATTATTAATCTCGTGAGGCACATTAAATCATGATTAAACGGTGCCGTGTATCTGGGGTGCGACTCCACGACCAGGCCGCTAGGGTGGATATTGGCCAATCTGGTTCACTCCAATAACGTAAAGGGAGCCAATCTAAGATAGACAGACATTTAATGTACATAGTTTATGTGGCTAACTAGTAGCTACCATACGTACTCACTAAATCGAGCCACAAACAACATATCTCGTATTTAATGTTATCCACGAGCAAAAAAATAACTGAATAAATAATATAATGGCGTCCCATACTATCGCGTAGTCCATTTATTCGGTGCTCACACATCACACTCGCCCATCCTTATTCTATAGAACGAGTCCAAAGAATAACTGAAAAGTGTTACCGAAAGTCTCATACCAAACAATAACGCTAAAACTACAACAAAGAGACCTTTGTACAGTGTTTAAAAACCGCTATTAAAGCATTCTTAGTGTTCCTATAAATGCTATAAACCCCAAAATACATAAATCCATAATATTTCATACACGAAGTACTAAATGACCAGTTTGTTTATGCAACAGAGAAAAGCAATGTCTATATGATGAATGTTCATGCTTCTTCTTTTATAATAGGGTTTCTATAAGCATGTGGAGACATTCAGAATATTTACATTGTCATTGCAAATTACTTATATTTGATTTGCTACATTTTTTATACAGATTTGCTACTCCTCTTTAAGAAAAATTGATGTTGGGAAGTGTTCCTCATTTGTAGAATCTGAATCTACATTAGTTTCACTGATTTCTTCTTCTGTAGTCATTTTACATTTCTAGTTGCATACACTGATTGTTTCATCATCTGCACATACTGAATGCTGGCACTTGTGGAGGAAGAGGAAGAAAAATAGAAGTTGGAATGTTGTGGTAACGAGGAAGCAAACACATATGTCCTTGCCAACAAGGAAGAAAAACAAAAGTCACATACAATGATCTATAGCTCATATTATATTGGATATTTAAAATTGGATACGAAATTGCTGTTTTATAATTTGGATATGATACTGTGGTATTTTGAAATCGAAAAGTTTGTAGCTCATATTATAGTATTATCTAAATATGATATTGTTGCATTTGAGATATGGAAGCATTTTAAACTTCATATTGAATTGATATGATGAATTATATATGTGATATGGACATCATCATTTATGAGATATTATACTCATTTGTTTTAAGAATTTAATATTAATTGTGCATAAAATAGGATGAAAACATAATTTCAATTAGTAATGCATAAAAGTGTTACCAATATTTTGGATAAAAATGCTTATCTACGTTACAAACCTAAATGATAAGTAAACCAATTTGTGTGTAACAACACATATATGTATTACTAAATAATCATTTTCCAACACATATAAGTGTTGCCGTATATTTCTGTACCAATACTTATAAGCGTTACCGTATATTTAGGTACCAACACTTGTAAGTGTTAGTAATACGTATGTTAGTGTTAGTAATACGTATGTTTATAAGTGTTACAAATTTGACCATTCCATTCCTCACAGTCCATTACTAACACTTAAAAAATGTTACTGAAATTATTTGTAACATTTATAAATGATTTGTCTGTTTTGGAGTCATGGTTCCTAGTAAACCCATGAAAACTACGATAAAAGTAAGATATTGGAGTTTCTATTATGTTCTTAGTGATCTCATGAAAACAACGTAATTGGACAGGGAGTCCTTAAATATTTAACAGGTTATTAACCAGCCCATGAAAATTAATAGGTTAATAGTAGTCCTAGAAACTATGATTAAGAATATGGGCTAAAATGAATGGAGATGGATAATACAGAGTTAATTCAATTGTTTTGCATGTCATCATATTATACTGTTTTGAATTGTTTCAACCATTGTGGATGCAGAAGCACGGTATATTGTTTTGTAAAGGTTTTGAGATACCAGTGAGGGGAAAACCTATTTTGCTAAGCAGCATGGTCTCACTAGCTATCTAAATTGTTTGAGATGGTAGATTATTATTCATACTAAGATTTATGTCTAACTCGAAGTTTATATTTTTCCCTTAAACTTTCGGCTACTCAATTGATTTTAAGTAATTTGAGAGTTGAGGTTTTCAGGTACTTCTTAAGACGAATAAGTTTCCGGAGATGTATAGGAGGCACGATGACTATTTAGAGTTCTCTTTTCTTTTGATTCCTTGTGATTTTTGTAATGACAAAGTTGTTAAATATTTTGTATATATGCATCTTCATATGTCGCTCTTGGGCGTATGTTGTAATAAATATATTTTCTCCGAACATGATTTGTGAGTACGAGATTATGTAATGAATTGGAAATATTTTGATTTAGAATGTGATTTTAACTGAAGTTTAATTTTTTCCATATTCATGTGTTTCTGTGTATCCATGAATCTAACTTTGTCGTATTTGGTCGCCGATGATTAATAACTATAGATGACTGCACCATTCGTAGCCGTTAGTTTTGGACCTCCAAGTAGGGGGATGTTTCAAAATACCATTATCAAAACAATAGAATCAATAAGAAAGATTTAAGTTAGCCCATAACAATATCCAAATATAATCAATAATAAGCAGGTCGTTTGTCTATGAACGTGATTTGTGAGTAATAGATTATGTAATGAATTAGAAATATTTTGATTTGGAATATGATTTTGTTTGAAGTTTACATTTTTTTCCATATTCATGTGTTTCTCTGTACCCATGAATCTAACTTCGCCGTATTTGGTCACCGATGATTAATAACTATGAATGACTACACCATTCGTAGTCGTTAGTTTTGGGCCTTCAAGTAGGGTATGTTACAAAACACCACTATCAAATCAATAGGATCGATAAGAAAGATTTGAGCTAGCTCATAACAATATACAAATATAATCAATAATAAGTAGGTCATTTGCCTGTAAAATATAGATCGTCTACCTAAGGATACAGGGTTGACTATACTCTGGACACAGTCTTAGTTATAATTTTATCTATACATAAAATATGTTTATCTACTATCCATATACATACACATGCACATACATCCATATATTCTGAAACCAGACTGGAGATTGGTGGCAACCTAATGCAAGCTTGCTCTAGGAACCCAGGTCTACTTGCCTTCCACAGAGTAACCGTCTATTTCTACAATATTCAGTTACCTCGATGGACATCGTGACCTCATCCGCCAGTGGCTCATCTACGCGTAGGCTAGTCACGACTCTAATTTGCCCCTAATGGTAACAAATTGCTGGCCTCAGTGACATAAGGGGCTATGGGAAACTATCAATCCCGTGATGTGCATCAAATCATTATCAAATGGTGTCGTGTATCTGGCATGCGACTCCACGACCATGCCGCCGGGGTGGATACTGGCCAATCTGCTTCACTCCCCAAAACGTAAAGGAAGACGACCTAAGATAAACAGACAATTAATGTACATAGTTTATGTGGCTAACTAGTAGCCACCATACGTACTCACCAAAGCGAGCCACAAACAAAATAGCTCGTATTGAGTGTCATCCATAAGCAAAAAAAAAACTGAATAAATAACACAACGCCATTCCATACCATCGCGTAGTCCATTTATTCAATGCTCACAAATCACACTCACCCTTTCTTATTCTATAGAATGAGTCCAAAGAATAACGGAAAAGTGCTACCGAAAGTCCCATACCAGACAATATCACTAAACATTACAACAAACAGACATTTTTATAGCATTTAAATACCGCTATAGCATTCTTAGTGTTCCTATAAACGCCATAGATCAACAAGTTGTAATTGTAGGATCTAAATTAACCCTAGGGGGGCGGCGAATAGGGTTATAGCAAATTTTCTCAAACTAAACGCAAAAACAAATTGCAGAGAAATAAATATGCCGAAAAGTAAATCACACACAAAATTTACCCAGCTTCGGCAACCCCTGCCTACTCCTGCATTCCCAGATTTCTATTAGAATTAAACAGTCTCCCGCTTACAAACACTCTAACAGACTCGCACACCCTGCTACCGCCTATAGAGTTTTGCAAACTCGCACACCCTGCTCACCGAACTAATTCTAACTAGATAATCTGACACTACCTACAACCTAGGTGGTGATTTACCAACATTTGAACCTTAAAAGAAAAATTAAAACAAACTTAAAAACAATTTCAAACATAAAACCCTATTTGAATATAAACTAAAACCCTCTTTTATAAAAACAAGGCCGGCCCATTTCTATTCTTTAACCCGATCCTCTCTTTTGTCTGGCTTGAAGAAAATGGCGGCTTTGATTCTTCGTTCATTCTTTGTCCAAATTAGGGCTTTCAGTAAATATAGACGATCGCGACTATTCCCGCTCGATTGAACTTGGTTCTCTTGCTTTATTTGTTGATCGTCTCTTGAGATGATGTCGGCTGCTCTCGTTCCTCTGCTTTGCTTGCAATTAGGGTTTGTGAAATTTAGGGCTTCTGGAAACTTTGATCTCTGGTATGTCGCTTGTACTTTTGATTTCCGATTGATAGCTTAATTTTCGACTTTGTTCGCTCGTAGCTGATGATGATAATTGGGTGCGAATTTATATGGGTTCCATACTTTCCTATTTCATGATTTGATGACTTGATGCACACGGTTTCTATTTTGTAGCGTTCGATTTTCCCTTGGTTCATACGGCAAAGAACTTTCCTCTTTTATCTATTTTGACTTTTTCAAAAATTGCATACACTTGATTTTTGACTTGGTTAACATCTGCTTTGACACGGCTTCGGCCATCTTTATGTTCATCCCTGTCTTCGGCTTCACTGTTTTCACTTTCTCACATGTACATGCTTCATGTCATACTTCCATGATTTCGACTTGGACTTGTTTATTGCTTTCGACTTCGAGTTGCTTATCATCTGCATCGAATTCGAACATGTTTATTTCTAATCTTTGACTTTGAGACTGTTGACATTTGCTCTACTTTGGCACAAATGCTTCACTTGTTCATGCATTCAACATTGCCATGCTATTCACTGTTTGCATCACTGGATATTGTCATGTTCCCTGACTTTTGTTGCCTCTGCACATGTTACACTGAGTAGATGTCGACTGCATTATCATATATCTATTGCAATTCTGTCCACTGCCCTGTCCTGTTGTACATGCTTACAATCAAATTGAGTATGATACTTGGTCTTGATATCACTGGTGTACTTGAGTGTGCACTGTGCATACTGCTTGACCATTTTTGCTGTGTTGATCATGTTTCTGGTGCCTGCATCATCCTTTGTTGTATAAACTGCTGTTATCTTGTACAACTTGTATTTGCACTTGCTTTATTTGTAGTCTCTGGTATTCTTGTTGCTTCCCTGACCTTGTAGTTGTTCAATTGTCTTATGTTCACCTGCATGTAGTTGGTTGTTTGTACGTTGGCAACTTGTATTTGTGCTGCCTGTTTCATTAAGCTTAATATCATGGTGTACATGTGAGTTGTACTCTCTGTTTTGATTTGCATTGCATCACTGAGTCTTGATAGTCAAGTTGCACACTTGCTTGTTAACTACTGCTTCAACTTGTCATTTGATCTGTTTCATTTGAGTTGTAGCTTGAAGCTTGGAGTCTTTGTGCTTCATGGACTTGGTTCGACATTTCAGTTTGATTCACTGTTGAGTTGTAATGTGTACTTGTGGTCGTAGCTTGGTTTGTGTTGTTTCTGTGTTTGGTTACTGATGCATGCATGAACTGGTCATTGAAGTTTGTGTAGTTTGGTCTTGCATTTTCATTTGGTTGTTGCAGTCCTATATATGATGTTTGTCACTGTTACAGTCGCTATGCAGTTGCTATGCCTTGTGTTCTTCACTATTGTCTGGTCTTTGACATTTTGTTTGCTTGGTGGCATTTCTTCTAGTCAGTTTGCATCATTGCAGTGGTTTCTTGATGATGCTTGATCATTTCTTGTTCAAAACTGCTGGAGTTGTTTCACTTTAACTTGTTGTTGCCAGTTTGCCTTGTATCACTGCAAAACTGCATGATATATTTCTGTAGTTGTATTCATGTACACTACTGCCTTTGTGTTGAACCCAGTTTTAAAACTCGGGTTTGACCTTGTGCTCGTGTCGTGATTCTAAATATATTGCACGTGAGTTGAACCCGACTTTTCATTTGGGTTTGACCTGTGCTCACATGTCCCTGTAGCATTATCAAGTGTATATCGATGTGCAGGCCCTTGTGGCATGTACAGTGATACACTGTGCATGTTACATTGTTCGTGTATGATGAATTCAAATGTGAATGATGACGAACAACCCAAATAACTGAGGCAAATAATATTTTCAAAAATCCATATTTTATTTTATATTGCAAAAATATTTGTTTTTCAATTTTACTGCATTAGTGAATATTTTTGTAGATTGCTCAGATGCTGGATTCTAACTGGAATGAAGTTGAAGATAAACTACGAGTGTGAGTGATATGTAGTGAGGAATTTTTGTAAATTGAAATTGTGATGTATTGTAAACAAAATTGTATATGTATAGTGAGAGCTTGAATTTGTACTATTCAAAAATGTAATAAATATTTGTTTGAATAAAATTTATGTTTGAATTCAAATTCTATGTATTTAATTTTATTCAGCAAATATTTATTTAATCTATGAAAAATAAAATAGTACATTAACAAATACATTTAAATGAATATATATATATATGTTTATTATCATCAAACAAAAATCATATAAACGCATATTCAACAGTAATAAGCCTGATAGCAACAATAGCGTATCAAATTTGCAATGGAAATTGACTTTTAACAGCTTTTTAACTCTCATCTTAGACTATATGCATCGGTACCACCACCTTTCTATAGCGTTTTGAAACTTGCTATAGAAATGTTACATAGAATTATGTTTTATGATATTAACAATTATGCTAGCATTTAACTGTTATAATATGTTGACATGCCATATAATTATAGCATCGAGAAACGTTGCAGAAATCTTTTAATATTTTATTGCACATTGAAACGCTATAGAAAGTTCATTACTATCTATTATAGCATGTTTTTTGCTATAAAAACTGTTTAATCCTTGCAGAATATTTTGTATAGCACTAGCATAAGGCAATAGTATACGAAGGATGTAAAAAAAATCCTTTTCGTAGCATAAATAAATGCTATAAAAAAATTCCATTGCATTTTTTCTTGCCATATACATTCAAGCTTACAATTCAATTCTGTTAGACAGTATTTCAACTAATATATTATAACAATTCAAAAAACCACATTTATCAAATTATAATGTACGTAATCAAGCGGAGTCATAAGTTAAAACACAAAATACATATATATACATAATATTTCATACACGAAGTACTAATCAATAAATATTTGTGACCAAAAGTAACATGATCGTAGCACTAAAGTCACTAAAATCCAAAACGTTTTTCTTGCCGTCCTTTCAATCTTCAGTTTCTCATCACTCTCCTCAGTCTTCCCCTTTAAGCTGCAGTTCAACATCGTTTATTAAAGTAATCACGGAGTTTTATAACTTTATACAATTTTATTATATATTTGTATGGCAATGTTATATTATGTTCTTATATATATAGAAGAACAACTGCAATACATTTCGATCAAGTAACCTTTTTATTTATTACCATGCAATGCTATATTTAATGTTCTAGGGATATGACTTTCAGGTCAGAAGAACAAGACATAAATGTTTGAATATAAACAATCCCAGTCATGCAACGTTCATGCAGGCAAGAGCAACTCAAAGACCATCAAGATAACACTACTTTAGCAACATCATCCAAACTCCTTCAAGCAATACCAAATTCAGACGGTAACTACACCATCCAAACACCTCGGCCATCTTCGTTATTATTATAATAAACTTAATTCATTTTTATAAATCTTAGTTAACCTAGTCAATTTTATTATTATTATAAACTTTGTTAATTTCTATAAAACGTTAATTTTTATAAAAAGTCCATTTTAGTGGAGGATGGAAACAAAGGATTCAATTAGCAATAGCAATTTACAGTGATTCCAATGTGTATTTTTTGGATGATCCTTAGTCCAGTTGATGCTCATAAAGGAACACATCTCTTTAATTATTTCTATAACTATAATATCATATAAACACTTCACGTATATTTGTCGTTTTGTTAATAATGAAAAAACTTTACTCTATCCTTAATTGTATAAATGATTTTCAAAAAAGATTATGTCACCGAGTCATCATCTGCGCTTCACTCTTAAATATATCATATGGTCTTTGACTTAGTTTTGTGAATAGATAATTTGTACAAATCACATGGTCGAATCAATTAACTTATTATATTGTTTAGTATGACAAACCCTTATCTGATATTGTTGGCAAAAAAAATGTATAAATAAAGATTTTAAAATTGAGTTCTAAGATGCTTTATAAGATTGATCCTAGTAGAAGTTTGAGATCAATTTTATTCCTCTTACTAAGCTTGGATGTTACATGTGCAATACTGAGTCTGTCTCAGTTCTTCATGTCTCTGTACACATTATGCATGTAACATATAAAAATATTGACAGACTTGATTCCTAAATCTAAGATTCATGCAAAGAAATCAATGTCTTTATACATCTACCTTGTGTAGGAATGTCCAATACGCCTCTTGCCTACAAAAACTTTCATATACGCCGCTCGTCAACTCGAATTCTGGAGTGCAACAGACCTTATTCTGGTAATATTCATAGAAAATTTAACTAAATAAATTAGCTGACCTTGTATACCAGAATTTAAGGATGAGCTGAAAGTCGTATCAATATCCAACATGGATTGGAAGCATTTTCTTCATGTCATTCACACCTAAATTAATATAGCAGAGAAAATAAAAATAAATAAATTTTCCTAAAGTATATATAAAAGTAAATGAATACGGTTAGGAACATGTGAATGACGAGCCAAGAGTATCGTCTATGAAGGAAGGGGAAGCACTTTCTTTGTACAAACACTCAAGTTGATTTAAAATAAGATAGTTTTTGTAACATAAATCGTTCTTCCATTTTTTGTGCCTAATTTATGTTAATGCATTGTAACTTCATCAAATGATTAAATAAAAAAAAGTTATATGGATAGAACCAAAAAACAAATTTTAATACTTCGTAAATGCATAAATAGGAAAGTATACATGAAGATAGTACTGCATAAGGCAACGAGACAAAGGTGTAGCTATTGTCAAGTATGATCGACCTAAACTCATAGTGCATCATGTATTGAACCTAACCTGAAATGTCACATGGTTACAAGAAGGATAACTATATTCCAAATGAAAAATAGACCGAAGTCAAGTGAACAATAACTTTTATGAGTGACATATTGGATACTTCTTGAAATGAAAGTACAATTACAGTCCATGGGAAGATTTAACATATTGTGGTTTGTATTAGCTAGGAAGAAAACCTATCAATCTCTTATACCGGATTATGTTTTAAAAAACCATTTAAAAAATATATTACACATACATGTATGATACAGGCTTTATAGACCCTAGTACAACTGATATTTGTATATTAAAGCGAATTTAAACACCAGAAAATAGAATTACAGGCTTTTCAAGAAAAAGCATGTTCTTGAGAAATCAATATATGCACAAATTGAGTAAAATTGCCAATAAACAACTAATTTTATTAAGATGATTATAAATTACATAAATGTTCCATTACAGTTGACTTTTACTATCTAACATAAGAGCAAAAGGTAAAAGAACTAGAGTTAATGTCATTCTTACAAGAAATGTCAACATAACAAATTATTAGCAAGAATAGTTTCAGATCAAGTAGTTAATTAATTATAAGGATGTGGAGATGCAATAGTTCATTCTCATTACCAAATCTCTTGTCATGACTGATGCAGGTGGTTTTATTTAAATATATGAAACCAACTACTAATCTTCCTCTACTTAAAAAACCTCAAACAAATCCAAACACATTTAACCTAAGTAAAACCAAGCTATATTATTGAAATAAACCAAAATATCACTTGGTAAGTCATGAGATGTCATAAACAGCAGAATAAACCTTCCCTGCTCTCCATTCCCTTCTAAAACACACTACTCCAACAAACCTCAAAACCTTTCTATATATTAGGGCAATCATCTACTGGCCAGCAAAGCTGCAACCTTAGCATGCTTGATCGTCCCATGTCGAGTTGCATACCTAAAATTACCAAAACACCAAGAAAGTCAATCTAAATTTACAAATTCCTACCAAAAACAAAATAACAGTTGAGTAAAGAAAGCACTTCAACTAGAAATGCTCAAATATCTATGTAAAACTAAGGTTTTGAATCTTATTTAGATTTGTGCAAATAAAAATTCATTATATCCTGAAATAATGTTATCACCTAACATGTGTAATTTGAGAAAGAGGAAAACACTCTCAAAGGACAACAACTTGCTCGTGCCTTAGAGCGACTGAATCTATCCCCAAAATTATAACATCTAATAAAAGTAACACTCAACTGTTTATGGTTTCAAATCGACTCGATATAACAAAACCAAATGGAAAACTTTAAAAACAAAGCAGGCCTTGGGTAGTTTGCTATATGATAGAAATTTTGTTGATTTAGTTAAATTTTTATAAAACACAATTATTATTTTTATCAAACTTGTACAAATTTTACAAATTTAATTAATTTAATCGGATGTTTATAAAACTTGGTTAAATTTTATAATAATTAGTAAAATTTTATTAACAAATTATTTTTATAAATTTAATTTATTTTAAAAACTTAATTAAAGTTTATAACTTAGTTATTTTTTATAGACTTGCTTAATTTGTATAAAACTTAGTTAACTCAATTTTTGTAAATTAGGTTGATTTTTATAAATTTATTTAATTTTTATAAACTTAGACATCTTTGCTAAAAAATTTAAACTTAATTATTTTTTATAAATTTTCTTACTTTTTACAAAATTTTGTCAATAGTTTGATAATTATTTAATTTATATAAAACTTGTTTAACTTATTTAGACAGTGTTTGATTTGCTGATTTTAGTTTTGGGTTTTTGTCAATACAAAAATGCACATGACGCATGTATAATGCCGATAACGACCAATTTAGAAAACGAAGTTAACATACAAAACATAAAACAACTTTTTGTTTTTGTTTCTCATGTTTTAGGAAATAACACAAACACATGAAACAATTTATTCATCCATCGTTTCTCTATCCCCTTCTTCCTTCCATCCATCTTTTTTCATCCACTCCGTCGTCCCTCCATTCTTTTCATATTTGACATAAATATTGAAAATAAAAAACACAAAATTCGTTTTTAAATCAAACACTGCCTTAAATTATTATACAACTTAATTGATTTTTATAAATTTATTTTAATTTTCTAAAACTTAGTTAAGGTAGAAAATTATTCACTTTTTATAAAACTTGGTTAATGTAGTTCATTTTTATAATTTGGCTAACTTAGTTTAATTTTACAAAAATTAGTTAAAAGTTTATAAAACGTAGTTAGCTTTTTATAAAACTTGGTTAAATTTTACAAACTTAATTAATTTAATTGGATGTTTATAAAACTTGGTTAAGTTATGAAATTTAGTTAAATTTTATTAACTTTGTTATTTTTATAAATTTAGTTTATTTTGAAAACTTAATTAAATTTTATAAACTTAATTATTTTTTCATAAACTTACTTAATTTCTATAAAATTTTGTTAACTTCTATATAAATTAGTTATTTTTTTATAAATTAGGTTAATTGTTATAAATTTATTCAATTTTTATAAAAACTTAGATAACTTTGTTAAATTTTTATAAACTTGGTTATCTTTTATAAATTTATTTACATTTATAAAAAAAATTCAATATTCAGATAATTATTTAATTTATATAAACTTGTTTAAATTTTAATTTTTTTATATAACTTAGTTAATTTTAATAAATTTAAGTTTTCTAAAACTTAGTTAATTTTAGAAATTATTTAATTTTTATAAAACTTGGTTAGCGTAGTTAATTTTTATAAATTTAGTTAACGTAGTTTACTTTTGTAAACTTAGTTTGCGTGAATGTTTTTATACTAATGGGTCTATATGTTTTCCTTTATGCCTGCATTAGTATCTTTAGTCTCACTTGTTATGTAGTTATATTTGATACTTAGGTGTTGGTCAATCAAAGCGTTATGTAAGATAAAGACATTTATGTTAGCCTAAGAGTACAAGGAAACCATGACATAGTAGTAGAACAAAATATAATAGCCAATTTATTATCTTGTGAACTATGGATCCATATGACAATGAAATTTTAGTATACGTATACCAAGCCTCGCCTAACTAGAAAAGATAGGATTTTCAATATTTCGGCATGCCGGTGAAGATTAGACAACGTGCCAGTTTCATCACACTTCATAAAATAAGATCTTCAAGAAAATGACATATAGGATGCTTACTTTATTCAAACATAAAAAATTTCTTATGTCCTTTTGTTCTTTGCAAAATGAACCAATTTTCCTATGAAAAAATGGAAATTTCTTTCAAAAGTTAACTAGATAAAAATTAATTATTGAAAATTGAATGACAAATAAGAGGTACTTATAGCGTGAACAAGAGTTTCTCTTCCAACTAAATCTGCAACATGTTACAAAAGCCAAACAAATAAATTAACAAAATTTACCAAAGAGAAATTGAGCATATATTAAGTCAAAAACTCACAATGAAAGTATCATTGAAAGATATAAAATGTGAGAAACAAAAAATACATCCTCACCTTCACATATTGATGGGCTAAGAGTGGCATTCTCTTTTTTTGGGTTTGCGGACCATTTTTCTCATATATATGATTTATTTATTAAACTACTAAGGATAAAAATATTAAATTTAATAATTAGCGATCAAATATAAGAGTATGTTGGATAGTATTTCAAAAGTTAGGCTTAGCATTTTCAAAGATTGGGCTACAAAACAAAAGAATTTATAATCTGTGGTAACAAGTAGAATTTATCTGAATAGTTTTCTTGACAAACACTTTAAAATACACTCATAATATGCATGTTAGAATTTTGATGCCTTTTATGCTTTAATGTAACATTTAAGCATGTATCCATATTAACATGCAACTTATATGGTTGGAGCAAACATATATGCACCTCTTTTATTTTTCACACATGCACTTTAACAATGTGTGAAAGAATTACTTCTACTAGTCTTTTGTTTTGGATCAAAATATTGACCATATAAGTCCTGGTAAAATAATAAGGAACTTATTAATAAAACGGTTATATGAATATTGTAACGACCCGGAATTTCTACCATTTGAAATTCAGATATTTAATTGATTTTAAATATCAACAAGTAAAATTTGTAAGTCGAATGAATTATATTTCGAATATCTAGATTTAATTGGATAATTAAATCGACAATTTAATATTTGAAATTACAGAAAAATTTGGAATTTGCGTTTAATGTGATTAAAAATGATTTATAAAGTTATATTAAATCATATTGGAGTTAGAACAATGTTTGTGAACTTTTAAAATTGAATTAAAAGTTAATTTGTGAAAATTGAATATTTTAATATTTAATCGACTAGTGAAAATAGTCATTTTTCAAACAGTCTCGGATTTCAACGAAACTAGTTTCATCAGATCCGTAATATCAAATTATAGTAAGCTTTCAAATTTCGTGTCAATCGGATTTACGGTTTGTCCGGGGCAAGCCAAAACACATAGAAATTGGTTTAATCAATTTAATTTAAATTTGATCGTTTATTTTCATAACTCGCACATACGATCGAATTGGCTCTGATACCACATTGTTAAGACCCGATTCTTTGACTTATGAAAGTCGACATCAATACGTCCACTGTATCAACTGCCGAGCAATCGAATGCCGGAAAATCGAACCATGAGGGTTTAAAAGAAGAGGTAGAAGAAAAGATAGAAGAAGAAAACAGAACAGAAACAATATCAGAATCTCACAGTCGCAGCGGAACAACATATAATAGATAAATCAATAATCTTTAAATCAAAGAACTGTACATTTAATATATTACATCATCAGAGTGTACAACAACAATATTCAACACAACAAAACAATGGACAATTATACAAACATGTCCTTACAAGTGAATTTACAGCGGAAAGATAATATCATATAAAAGTAATACGTCTCGCCATCCAGCTCGCCACTTGAGCTCCAAAGCACTTCTAAATCCAGAATGACCTGATAACTTGACTCTAGGCTGCCCGTGCGGAAAATTATGGGAACCCAGAGTTTAGGAAGAGAACAATAAACTCCAGGTCAGTCATGGGACTGGTGTGAGAACTCAAAACATTTATTTATCCTTTAAAACAACAACAACAAGGGAAGTGAAAAATGTCCGCAATGCTTTTGGAAAATGAAACTACAATAAGGCCTCCCCGCACACACATAATGCAAACGCAGAATTGGAGGAGAGTTCTCCTTATGATAGTCAAAGATGCTTACTACGCAAAACAAATCATTTTTGATATTATTATTAGTGCATAGTGATGAAAACATTTCGAAAGTATAATATAAATCTTAGCCAGCATAGGTACCATTATAGTATTCCTACTATAACTACCATATTAAATGGCAGGTTCTACAACTAAAACCGTACAAGGCTCGTATTGTTTCTTTGGATTTCCAACA
The DNA here is from genome assembly GCA_030765085.1 of Allium cepa. Lineage (NCBI taxonomy): Eukaryota > Viridiplantae > Streptophyta > Magnoliopsida > Asparagales > Amaryllidaceae > Allium > Allium cepa. Next base: position 379,856,932 of record CM060929.1, on the reverse strand, counting down.
AATGGTTAGGCTAAGGAACTTCCTACTGCCACATGGGTACGCCTCTAGCGGGACGTCCCGAGAACTTAACCATCTCTCTGCCATCACAAGGACGGGTTACCTTTGTAACTAGGTAACTACTACACGAATATGCCACCCCCCGGTCCTTTGGAACCTTTATCCGAGGGCCCTCGATCAGAAAGCAACAACCACACAGAAAGTGAGATTGGAGCAACCACATAGGTTAAGCATCAGGGCTCCATACCTGACACCACCCTTTTCCAGAAGGAAATGACATACCCTAAAGGGTGCGACCCTCATAACCTTGCCGCATATTCCTGTTTCGACCATTTTCGGGGTGTGAGGTCCGACGAAGTCTCGTCCACAAAGCTACGCTTTTTTACAAAGCCACGCTTTGATCAACAAATGATCAATAAATAATCATCACACAGCAACACACAGCATGCCACATTACCAAATTGGGAGTATATCGCTGATAACCTTCAACTACAAAACCTCTGAGCTCGTACGTCTCAGAGAAGGGTGTTAAGCTAAGAGAATGAATTCTCCGCCACCAACAGAGATGTATTTGAAAGAAATCTACTTTATATCTCAAAATGTAATGTCAGACACGTAACCATACAAGTCTGTTCCGGGTTCGAACAGAACTGAAGGCACTTCCAAAGAAGCCCTTGCAATCCGGGTATTCACAATCCCGATCGAATTTCCCATCACAAAGGAAATCTCCATACCGTAGCTAACGGTGTAGAGACAATCGATAGGTCATCCTATCGTTTTCACAAATACCCAGTCTTCATCACCGGTCTTCAATGCTGTCCATTACGTCGTATCACTTATTCAGAATGGGTTATATGACACAAAGGTCCTCTCCCGGCTAATCCGAATAGTGAACGCAATATTTTTAAAACACATGGATATTGGGATTTCAATTAAGTCACAACTTATTACCCAAACCCTTTCTTTCAAATGGTTTAAACAAATTACCATTTTAAATCTTTAAACAAAAAGATTTACTTCACAAAGTTTACCCAGTTTCACAAAGATTTATTCCCGGATTCCCAGATAAATTTCCATTTCAATTGGATTAACTCATTAAATCTTAAATCAAGATTTAACTTATAACTTTCAAAACTATTTACAATTCAAGTCTTTTATAATATAAAAGATACATCATTTGAAATACTCTTTTATTTCAAGTCAAGTTCAACAACCTTTCACAAAGATTAATTCATAACCTTCAAAACAGTTCTAATTTCGAATTCACATTCTTTTAACACAAATGGGAATTTCTTCCCTTATGTGAAAGCTATTATTATTTGAAAATGGATAGTTTTCATTTTGGGAAAAATTGATTACAATTTTTCATGAGTTAAAGACACTCAAGCATAAACTTGGATTTAAATTTAAAATTTCCAAAACTATATTTTAAATGGTTAAAAACCCATATAAACACCTTTTTATAACTTGTGCAATCTTTTAGACCATAGTTCCCAAACCATTGAATTCAATTTCAAACATTGAATTCAAAATTTAAATCAAACGATTTAAATTCCAATTTTTATTAAGTTATTTAAAATAACTCTTATTTTTGAAATTCATTTTCAAGAACTTTCAATCCCAATTCCAAAACTAATTTGGATTCAAAAATCCAATCTTAAGAATTGTCAAAAATCTGTGACTTAACTGATTTCCATGTGAAATCCACATTTTGTGTGTGTATTGTGTAGTCCAAGGGTTTAACACAATAGTGCAACAACATTCAACCATACAGATCAAAATATAACAATATATTTGATAAGCGGTATAAACTATAACGCTTACCTTTCATTCACAAATCACACACACACACACACACACACATATCACAGATAAAAAAACTACAGATCGCAACACACATCAGGATATATCATAAAGCGTCACATATCAAAGATATCAAACAATTCAACATCCAGTATAATTCAAACATCCATAAGTAGGATAAAAAAATTCATCTGATTAATTTAAATCAAATAAATTTCTATGAATAAAATTTGCTAGTTATGGTAAATTAATAGCCAATTTATTATAAAAACATTTAATAAATTATCCTTTCACCGATCATTAATTAACTCTTAATTAATAGTTAATACTTGATTAATTATCCTTAATTAATTATCAAAACCAATTAATTTCTGCTTAATAAATTTCCAATGAATTTACAAAAATCATTTCTTATTGTTGTTGTTTTAAAAGATAAATAACTGTTTTGAGTTCTCACACCAATCCCATGACCGACCGGGAGTTTATTGTTCTCTTTTTAAACTCTGGATGCCCATAATTTTCCACACGGGCAGCCTAGAGTCAGGTTATCAGGTCATTCTGGATTCAGAAGTGCTTTGGAGCTCAAGTGCGAGCTGGATGGCGAGACGTGTTACTTGTATATGATATTATCTTTCCGTTGTAAATTCACTTGTAAGGACATGTTTGTATAACTGTCCATTGTTTTGTTGTGTTGAACATTGTTGTTGTACACTCTGATGATGTAATGTATTAAATGTACAGTTCTTTGATTTAAAGATTATTCATTTATCTATTATATGTTGTTCCGCTGCGACTGTGAGATTCTGATATTGTTTCTATTTTGTTTTCTTTTTCTATCTTTTCTTCTACCTCTTCTTTTAAACCCTCATGGTTCGATTTTCCGGCATTCGATTGCTTGACAGTTGATACAGTGGACGTATTGATGTCGACTTTCGTAAGTTGAAGAATCGGGTCTTGACAAATATGATATAACTGACCTTGGAAATCCTGGAAGAATAATTAATGCATGACAGATATGCAAAATGAAAAGCCTGAGTTAAAATATAAATAAAACAGTTTGGTCAGTCGTAGGGCAAAAATAAAGAACTTATATCCACAGTTTAGACTCAAGTATAATTAATAAAAAAAATTAATGCTTCTTCAAAGCATATAAGTATAATTAATAAAACAATTGATGCATGAAACTGATGTGTAGCGACCTGAATTGAAGTATAAATAAATCAACACGGTATTATTATGTGCACACCTAGTTACCTTGTACAAACTGTGTATAGCCTTCAATATCATGTCAATCTAAACTTGAAAATAAAAGTCAAGTCTTTGTGTTCAATAAATGAACATGAGAAGCTTTGATCCTTTACAATAACTTAGAAGCAAATTTTAACACATCACTAGTTGTGTATTTGCACCTTCTAGTCGGATACCTAAAGAAAAATATGGTAAGTGATAAAAAAAATTGTGACTGTACTACTAAAATGATAAACAAATTCATATTAAAAGATATAGGCTCAAAAATAAACTTCTCGCACTAAATGTCTTTAATCACCTATAGTGAAGAAATTAAGTAGTTAGCGATCAAATATAAATTAACAAGACTCTACATTTAGATTTAAATTTTTTTAGGTTAGAACATCATGCACTAGAAGTTTTGAAATACTGGACACGACAATTTGTAGTGTTTAGATGGGTATGCTCAGTTCTAATAATTGCACTTCAACTCATCAGGTTCTATCCAAGCCGGCTGAGCTGGATTTTCTTATTTGTACTTAACATATCAGTTGCTTCTACGACACTCTTTGTTCTGGTCATATTCTTCCATGGTTCCGCAAAGAAGTTAGTAATGTATAAGACCGTTAGTAAAATGTATTCTTATTAAACGACGAATATATGAAAATTAAGGCTAATTGAAGAAGAAATAAAAAAAGAGTCAAAAAAAAGTTGGGTAAGAATTTTTTAGTACGATCACTTCAAACTCCACAAATGAGATCATCTTCACTAGTCCTTCATATCTTAACTCTTACCTTCCTCCGCATCTCTTTCCACGCTGAAGGATTAGAAACAGAAACTAAGGACGACATTGAATATGTGCTATACGTGAAGTGATCTATCAAACCATGGACATTGTCAGGCTCCTTTTAAGGCATGCATCGACAGCCAGAGTTGCGCTTAATATGATCAGAACAACTGTATTAAAATAACATTTGCTCTCAAATGAACTGCAACTTGCCTAAAAAGCCTTTTGGTGCGTGTACTTTACAACCCCATGGCCTACAACTGCAATAACTGCTCATGGATTTCATATATATTCATTAATTATGAATCCAACATTGCCTTTTATCCAAAATAAAAAAGAAGAAGTTAGCATGACATAAACCTCATTCTAAAGTTCATGTGAGTCAAATGAATCATCTTCTTTTCCTTCTGGCATGTAGCTATTGAGGCTTCATAGCTGTATATAAATAGTCTTCTTCTTTGTCTTTGTAAGAAATTGTGCTTGAGATACTGCATGCTGTTGGATTTATAAAGTCACATCATTTCTGATATGAATATGTATATTTTCAATTTAAACACTTCCTAATTCCAATGGTCGATTTATCTCAATATGCGAGAGTGCCAAGAATCATTTTGAAGATTTAAATTACTAGATATTCATTAATACCACGTTCAGGATAAGTAATAAACCAAAACATAATGTTTCACTAAAGTCACAATAAAATAATGAAGTATACGACTGCAAAAAGGAAGTGCAGTTTCCTAAAACTAAAATACATATGTTACAGAAAGACTGACATATCAGTTTTGGGATTACTATAAATTTCATCCAGCATATAATACGTGCTAATTGTAAAGGAATCCAATATCCTAAATACTATGTCACTTTATTTCACTATATTGGCTGCAAATTAATTGGTTGTAAATTAATTAGTAGTAAATAGTTAATTAGCTAGGTATACATGCAGGCATTGATTTGCAATTTATTTAACTAATTGGCATTTACATGAGAATACCCAATATATATGATCAACTATTTTAACTTATCCATGATTTATGTAAATGTAAATAAATGCTTGTTAAAGTATTAAAAAAGTTTCCAGTGCACTTTAGTTTAATTGGATAGTAATGGGTGTATTAAGAATATATTGTGTTTCCCATTTATTCCATATAGGAATCCAACATTTTTCCTTTCATAGGACTATTTATTATATCTACGAAGCTATTAAGCTTTGGTAACATTTTCGTGTTTTTAATAAACAAAGAAATTACGCAAAAATCTCCATAGGAGCATTAATGGAGATAAAATGGTGTTTCACCTATTTATTATTAACTATATAGCTTAGCTGTTTTAAAAAATAAATCGTGTTTTTATTGAGTTTCGAGAGGACAATACGTTGTCGGTAGACTAATATGCCATATGAATTTCACCTAGATAGGCCATTACAAGTTCACCTGCACGTTGTTGAAACTTCATATTTATCTTTGTTTCGTATGTTACAAGAAAAATAAAACGATGAAACCTAAGTAAGTGTTTAGCCATACAAAGTAAAGTTTTTGAGTCCATCTGCATCGGTGTTGTACATAGGTTCACTTTTCAATTAAGTTTTTATCGTCTATATTATACATTATAAATATAAATGATATGCAATAATTTTAGAGTAGCATGTATATTAGAATCATCGACTTGTTGGTTTATAATCAGTTTTTAATTCTTAAAGTTGACGTCGTTGGTCTTATCCTTGTCATTGTAATATTTTGATTATATCAGTTAAATTTGTACTGACACATCATTGTATATATTTTGAGCCCAAACTCTGGACTTGACAAAGACTGCAAAAGTTTTGTATAATTCAAAATAAAATTTGAAAGGTACACAAATGTGTATATCTACCTTATTACTTACTAGTATATGAGCTTTACTAATTGTAATATCCAACAATTCTATAGTGTGTGCACTTCTGCATCTGTGTCAAAGTTTTAAATTAGTTTGACTAATTAGATAGTTATCAACTTAAACTATAACCATATATTTTTGTTGATTGCTTGTAAAATTTGGTTAATATATTTTGAATTAAATGAAATGCAAGTTTGTATAATAAATACATACTATCATTAACCATTTGGTAATTAATTCTCAATAAGCAACTCCCCAGCAAGTAAAGGAATAAAAATATGGAGTAAGCTATCGTTTTGTTCCTGCAATTGATATAATTACAAAAATATTGTATTTTCATAATCTTATGACCGATGAAATTATTCGCTATTCCCAAAAACATAGTTTTGACCTATTTAATACTATTTATAAGAAATAGCTGAAAATTAGTTTTAAATACAAATAAATATGCCAATGTGAGAATGTCATGGGAAAGTAGAGATTTAAACTCGAAATTAAACATAAACCTTTTAATTTGCTATAACTAATGACTTTGAAAAATATAGAATCATAAAAGGACGTTATATTATTAATTTCTTGTTTGAGCCTTTCTGTTATCACCAGCCATCAAGAAACTTCCTAATAAAACTTTAGATATATACACAATATATTGAAATTAAATCACTTAGTACACATATTTATAATGGGATATTGAATATAAAATAGTAAATATTAAGGATCGTGGGTGTGTTGAGATGAGCAGCATGTCAAAATTTATTTATGGTCCTCATATTCAACTACTATAGTAGCATACACAATTCTTGATTAAAGATTGATGTTATTTATGGTCATTATTTATAACAATAAGAAATATTCTCTATCCAAGAAACATTCCAAAAGTTTGCTTAGTTTTTTTTTCTCCTTCAAGGAGGTTCCAATATAAATTTTAAATTGATGTCGCGCCGCTCATTTAAATAATACACTATAGATTATATTATGTATTGCTCAAGTCACTTCATGTTTGATTACAGTTTTATATTTTCCAAAATATACCGAGATTCTCTATATGCTAAACACATTAGGCTTCAAACCTATCTAACCATTCTATCTAGATGTAAAATTCAATACTTTCATTTCAAAGAAATTTGCAAATTCTATTAAACCAAAATTACAATATTGCAATCATATCATCCCAAACTCTTGGGGTAAGGCAATATATTATAAACTAGAGTATGTTTTTATCGATAAATCAAATATCGAAGAAAGTTTATTAAAACAACATGCAATATGATAACCAAGTGCACATAATCAACCAATATCAACAACATATTTTTGGGTGGAAGTCCACAGGTTTTCATTACAAACTAGCTATTCCTCTTTAGATGTACAATCATTTTCAATGATGAATATGAGGCAGTTTATTTCAAAATTTTACTTTTATACAATTAGTGGTTTATTCACATCACAAAACAGCAAAACCAACTTCATAACCATTGACAAAGAAAATAAAGCTTACCAATCAACCGTGACATCGAATTTAATAATAGAAGTAGGGTAATGATCAAATAAACCTGAAAAAAATCAATTAAGGCACCATGACATCAAATTTAATAATAGAAGCATAGATAAAAATCGAACTTGCTGAAGTAAAAGAATTCTAGGATGAAGGGAAACGATGAAGAGAAATTGAATTTACTTTTTATTCTAAGCGAAATCGAAAGAGGTATTTTCAGGGACGATGAAACAAATTTTATTTGAGATAAGCATAAATGAAAGCGGGCAGGTGAAATTTTAGTACTTGTCGCCTGCGTTAAAATATTTGACCAAAAACTATTATATGGACAGCGTTCAACTAATTTAATTTCCTTTGGAATAAGTTTTGCACCGCAATTGCTATTTACACGCGGTAAATAATTGTAGTCAAAAAGTAAGTTTTGTTGTAGTGTAGATTATTTGTTATATATACCGCAACTAGTTTATATCGAGAAATCTTTGGTCAAATATCTTAAACTTAAGGAAACAAACCTCATAGAAAATAATTTTCTATATGAAGATACATTTCGAAATAAAAATTATATTTTCTATTCTAATGTTAAGTATTAGTTATCATTATTACAATTTTCGTTTCGATGTTCCTTTATGAGGTGGAAGTGACTATTCACTAGCTTCATCTCAACTATACCTTAAATCACATCTACTCTTTTATATTCGTCATTCTCTCTAAATGATCAGATCATTCAAAAAGAATCCCTTTCTTTAAGACCACAATGAACTCTTTGAAAAGGTGAATTTGATTACACTTAACATTTAAGAACGTTAAGTATGATGCACCTTATGTAAACTCATAGAATGCAATACACAGTCTCGACCAAATAAACTCATAAGCGGCCAAACTACGAATGTACTTAGTAGTTTTAGAATCAGGTGCTTGCATGGGAGTTGAAATGCTAACATGCAATAAGCATTTATTAATAAGTATATTGAATATTTATATTTGTCAATCTTCAATTCGGTTCATTTGTATATCTTAATTGATAAATGTTTTATCAATCAAATTAAATGCACAAGTTTATCAATGTAGATTATTATAATATTATATAGCATATGCTATTACGATATTTGAAAGGTTAAATGTTATCACTTCAATTTTCTAATAAGGCTCTCGCCAGTCTTTTATGTTTCACCAAATCCTAACTCGAACATAGAAGTCTTTCAACCTCACTAGTGGGTGTTATGAGTCGTTTCTCTTGAAATTTTAACATTGCTCAACAAGTCATGGCTCTATGGATGATGGATTATTTCTTGTCAGTTATATCATATATAAATCCTAACCCTTGGTACCTTATTCTAATTTCACTTCGACCTTGAGGTTGCTCAACAAATTGAAATTAATTATTCACCCGTACCAACCATATCACGAAGTCCTAAGTATAATACATGTACCCTGAGTTTTCTCAACAAATACATATACTTTTCTTACCCCGTCTATTTAGTATATTAATAATACCGCACATAATATCCATAGCTTGAGTTTGCTCAACAACTAAGGAGCATGTGACTAATATACATACACACACATATGATAGAGGACAATATTTTATTGAAGATTCATAATCTTCAGTATATTACTCTATGTGATATCGACTTATGAAATAATGTGTTTCTTTTGAAATATACTCACGATTTAAGTGTCACATACATAATAAATCCTAGTATATGTATTTATTCCTTAAGTCTAGTATGATTTCTTAATGTTCCACCTTTAAAATTACATTCATATTATATAAGTTTTATTATTATATAACTTTTATATTTCATATTACTTATATATAATAGCCTTATGTATAATATTATATTAATTAAATATTATTTAATTAATTTTAACTAATTAACGTTTTAATTAATTTTATATTAATTTAATATAACATTTATATTGAATATTAATTATATATTATAACCTTTATCGTGTAACACATATATCATATATATATGTTATTTAATTAATTAACACTTTAATTAATTTATTTAATTTAAAAAAATATAATTAAAGTATATTAATTTCAAAAAATCATTTTATATACATATATGTATACTTATGATATCTTAAACATTTTCAAATATCATAACATATATTAAAATATACAATGCATGTATATACTTTTCATTAATTAACTTTTTTAATTTATTTCTACGTTTTATTAAACTTATTAATAAATTTTAAAATTAATTTATTTATTTTTTCAAACATTTTGAAAATTTTATTATATTATAACTTTATAGTGTGTGTATCTTTTTTTTTTAATTTTACTTTTAAATTTAAAATCTTATATTTCTAATTTTCAAATCAATTTTGAAAATTAGCCCAAGGTCCAACTCGAATTGGGCCTTTGCTATTAGAGACAACCTTTGGGCTCATATATCTATTTGGGCCAGGCTGGTTGCTAAGTAGGGCAGAGTATTTAATTACCTAAACCCAGTCCTTCAACACTACCTTTCTAGACATCCTACTATCTATGTTGTTAGCCTACTTAGTTGGTCATAACATGAATAATTTATATTGCATAGGCTATTGGGCTCTAATAATATTGTTGGAACTAGGCCAGCCCGCGATGGAAGTAATGGATGAATTTTTTTTACCATTTTGGATCTTCATTTGACATATGAAGTCTATTTATTTAGAATATTTCTGAATTTCATTTTAAATAACGTCATTATTTTATTTAAATTTCTAAAATGATTTTATATTATGTAATTAATGTTATATTATATCTATACATGTATCATATACATATACTATGTGAACGATTGTGTAGCATATACCGTGTGAAGTATAACATGTCCATGTATAGATGTGGGGATATATACAAATGACATTTTGGTTTATCTATTATAAAAATATATGTTGTCCAAATGTATGTTTATATACTTATATATATACAAGTTAAAAATACATACATACATAGGTACGTATGTATATACATACATATATAAACCATAGTTTTATTTAAATAGTTTTGTATGATTATATATATATATAAATGTAAGTATGAAATATTAATATTAAATATATCTAACCATATATATATATATATATTTTAATCGTTTATAAATAATATTAGAAAAATTCTTTGCTGCAAAGCTGAAAATAATATACATATATATATGTATGTATGTAAGCATGTATAATTTTTTTAATATATATAATATAATAATAAATATTTATTTATTTTTATAAAATATAAAAAATAATAATAAGTATGTATTTATCTAGTCACGCGCAAGGCTCGGATTTTTTATTTATTTAAATTTTAAAATATATTTTAATTTAATTTCCGTAGGGATATTATGAAAATATTAATCTCGGATATATTTTGAATTTTAATGTTTAGTACATTTTGAATGATACTTTGTAGTTTTTAATATTTAATATATAATTTTAAAATTAAAAATCAATTTTTATATCAAATTTAATTTTTGGTCAACAATTAAATATATTTAAATTATAAGAAACTTTATTTTTTATTTTTACGGAGACTACTTTATATTAAAATTCAATTTTATAAAATATAGAACATAATTTATAATATATTAATATACTTAATTTAAATGATTAATTGATTTAATTATCATTTAAATATTAATAATAATATATAAAAAGAATATTTTGTTTCTTCCAAAAATATTATATCTATTAAACTTTGTATATAAAATTATATAACCATGTTTTGTAGAAGTACAATGTAGTATTTAAATTATAATATAAGTATGTATTGTATATTAGATTATTTATAATTTTTTTTTAATTTGAGCCAAGTTGCATATATAAGTATATATGACTATATTTTTAAAATATATACAAACATACAACTAATCTAATTGTGACGATATATTTATATATTTGGAATTGTCACCTAATTAACAGTATAACATGTATGATATAAGCATTATATGTAAAAATTAATATTCATAAATTATTCAGGAATATACCTCGTATCTAGTGCCTGTAAATACAGCTTGAAACGATAAGCTTTGCTCCTTGAACCTATTTCCAATCCATTAGAGTGTATTTTCTAATCCGATGCCACCGAACATCGAATAAAGCTGTTTTTGATTTGAACTTGAAATGATGGAGGATGGAGGAGACATGGTTTGGCCAGAAATGGATGTGTAAGGAGGCTCCAAAAAGCATGAAGTACGTATGAGTAGAGATGTTTATGTAGAGGAAGAAAAGGAAAAAAGTTGAGATCTCAATCTTTACCCATTCTCTTGCCTTACCTCCACAAATCTAGTCCAGCAAGATGCCATCATATGGCTGCCTATCATCTCCTATTAAAGCCGAAACAACCATCCCTAATCATGGGTTTTAAAAACATTTAAAACCTGAACAAAATATTTTACAATTAAATCCAATTTAACGCTTGTCGACATCGTTATAATTATTATGAATACATTTAATAATATCTGTTCATCAAATCAAAATAAAATTTTACAAATAATATTTCATAAATATTAATTCATTCAATTAATTTATAACTGCTATAAATTAACTAGATCGTTTGGTCAGATGAGTATTTATCGTTTTGGCTTTGTGACCCGTTAGTTGTAAATTTGGTCAACAATTAATATCGAACTATTCAAATATTAACCTTCACATATCATTTGGTGGGTGGTATAATATTTTGGCCAAATCTATCGCTTACTTGATTTCAGTAAAATCTAATTTTACTTTGTTAAACGTTACCTCATTGTGACAATTATTTACATCAATTCTCTTCGTCAAAACTATATCACATTGAACTTATAGAATCTAGTTATGGGAAAAATTCCAATATCATCCATATTCAATTCTATAGTCCAAACAGAAAGTCTTTAGTTCAATAATAACAATCACGATAGCTTTTCCAGTTAGACTAATTTTCGAAACTATTTCACGTTTAGAGCATGTTTGCAAACTTATTACCAAACAAGACCACTTTCTGTCTAGTCGGTAGCCAACTCAGCTTGGCTGTAACTATCTTCGTATAGGCGCAACTTTGAGTTGCGTCTATTGCGAAAAAGAAAAAGCATAACCCATAGTTGCGCCAATTCTGATGTAGTAAAAAAACATCGCAACACTGTGCCTAGTGGTTTACCACAACAGGCACGACTCTTAGTCGTGCCTTCTCTTATGGGTGAAAGAAATGCGGATTACGGATCTTAAGGCTAGGATTGACACTAGAGGGGGAGGGTTGAATAGTGTTTATAAAGAATTGCTAAATCTTTTTGAATTTATGTTGAATTGAATACGGATGTATGCAATATACAGACACAGATATGATCACAGAAACAAACACAAATGCAGAAATAAAGTAAAAGCAACAAAGGAAAGAACACACCAGATTTTATACTGGTTCGGAGTTACCCTACATCCAGTCCCGCAACACAAGTACATATTTCCTTTCAAAAGCAATTGTACAATTACACTGTTGATTTCAAGGCTACGAGGTACACCCTCCAGAATCACAATCCTCCGGATAGAGATACTTGATTTCCGGGCCACAAGTTTACCCAATTGATTTACCAAGGCTACAGTCATACTTATCTCGCTTGATTATTTTTCAAGGCCACAATCACACCTTTTCTAACTTAATAGATTACAAAGAAGCCTATAACTCTGAATAGCACTAAGAACCTTGTTGAGATAGTGATAGAGAATCAAACTAGAAAAGATCAAATTCGATTCAATGTTGATTTCGGCAGAGTAATGGCAAGAATATGTATTAAGAAATGTGGAAGAAGAAGAGGAGTGAAAAACCAGAAAATCTGATAAAAAATCCGTTGAAACTAACCCCTATTTATAGAAGAACAACAGTCATGTCCATTCGTGAAGAGTTATGGCGAATAGACACTTCTTTTGAAATTTAAATTTTAAACTCAACTGACACCATGTCGACATGGTTACCATAGGCATCACTACACCAAAACAAGAAAATCCTAAAATTTATAAGTGTTACAAATAATTTCAATAACACTTTTTAAGTGTTACTAATGGACTGCGAGGAATGAAGCAGCCAAATTTGTAACACTTATAAGTGTTACAAACATACGTATTACTAACACTTATAAGTGTTGGTATCTAAATATACGGTAACCCTTATAAGTGTTGGTACAGAAATATGCGGTAACGCTTATAAGTGTTGGTACAGAAATATGCGGTAACGCTTATAAGTGTTGGTACAGAAATTTACGGTAACGCTTATAAGTGTTGGAAAATGATTATTTAGTAACACATATATGTGTTGTTACACACGAAATGCTTTTACAAATACTGACAACATTTATAAGTGTTGCAAATATAAACTTATGATTTTACATAATTTCTTGCAATTCTAATATTAAAATATTTAAATCAAATGGAGTATAAGATATCATAAACAGTGGTCCCCATATCAGACAATTCATCATACAGATTGCAAAATTTAAAATGCTCCGCAAATGGTGTAAATATGTCATAAAAATTATTAAAGATATCTTAATATTACAATGTCATGTATTCTGATATTACAACAACATAAGCTACAAAAATTTTAACTTCAAAATACACTTAAAGTTTAACTTAAGGTTAACCTAACCATTCTGGATCATCCGCTCCAAACTATGATGGTTTGCACATTCTTCAACGTCCATGTGACAATACAAACCTTTACACATGCCTGCATTTAATATAAACATTCAATAAAAACTTGCAACTTCAAAATCAATTACATTAATGAGTTGCAACTCAGTTTTCAATTTTAACTCGAAAAGCATTTAGTTTCATAATAACTCGGCATGCAATCCAGTTTTAAAACTGAGTTGCTGCAACTCAGTTTTAACACCGAGTTGCTGCAACTCAGTTTTAATAGTGTTAAAACTGGGTTGCGCAACTCAGTTTTAACACCGAGTTGCTGCAACCCAGTTTAACACTTTTAAAACTGGGTTGCGCAACTTAGTTTAACACTAAGGGAACCGACTACATAGCCATACATGCACTCAGGCTATGCACTTAGAAACCCAAGATATGTACAGTGGGCATAATACAGTTTTTGACTGATCAATAATTTATAAATACATAATGCATGGTCATTTGATCACACTTGTACATAGTAGTGCATCCAAAGTTTTGATTAGATTATGCATCCCTTGCAATGTTCCACATGTGAGATTACGCAGTTGTCATTACGTTTCAGCAATATATACACTTTTCTGCTGTACATCATACAGCAAATGCTCGGTACAATTGTGTAATGCAAGAGAAAATTCAAAGAATATACACGTTAAGACTCATCACTTATAGGTCATAAGTAACCCACTATAAACAATAAGCTTTGCCTGACAGCTGGCACAGAACAAATCAAAGAACCAAAAATTCCAGTGAGTGCATAAGCTATGGCACTGAATGGAAGTGCTTCTGGTTCTTTCGCAGACAACGCAGTAGTCCCCAATCCATGTGCACTGCTCATAAATAACATTGTTTTATATATAACAGCAGTATTACTTTCGCTTGGAAAATAAATAAAAAATCTTGTATAAACATATACCTGGAAGCAGTTGTTATTCCTCTAGCAATAGGATCACCTAATCTTAGTTTGTCCATAACCGCTTGAGCAAAATTTGCTCCGACTAGTCCAGTCAAAACCACCACAGCAGCTGTGAGAGATGTGTTTGCTCCTGAAAACAACAGAAAATGCAAAGTGATGTCTATGACAACATAAAAAACAACACATTTGTGAGATATATTAATCTGTACCTTCAAAAAAGGACACTATGCTTAGTGTCAATGCAACAGTAACGCACCTTGGTAAAATGGACATGGTTAAAGTAGGTACTAGTCTGACAATGCGACCTAAGAAAGCAGTTGAGTAAAGAGAGAACAAAGCAGCGATGATCACCGATGAGAATATCTCTGCTGCGTGTCCCTTCACAAGCTTTTATAACATGACCAAATACCCCAACTCAGTCCAATTCGTACACAAAATTATAAGAATAAAACGGTAATAGACAACTTATGTATGTTTATGCTACCTTTCTCTGCTTAAACAGAGAAAATGCAAAATGAAAGTATGACCGATCCTAGAAATCCCATGAGAATGTCACCAGCTTCGGGGTTAGATGATGCTTTTGTAAGGTATGAACCTGAACATAAATCACTACAAGAAAAAAAAACATTAAAGACCTCATATATTGGTTTCAAATTAAGCTATTGGGTCTGTATGTTTTGTTTAAGACCCAACAAACACCAATATATTTATCTCAAATTTCAGGTCTCTAAAATATTAAAGACAACCAAAATTGGCCTTAGGTAACTTAGGAACTCCTTAAGGACTACTTGTTTGGTCTCTGATCTAATAACTAAAGACAAAACCTACAATCATTGATCGGTCACAGATTATTTTTAACATTGGCAGGGTTAATTTACTAGCTACAGGTAGTAAGTTAATTGTTGAGTATATTTTTAGTATAATATATGCTAACTACTTATCATATATTAATCATTACTAACTGTAATTGACTTGAATATACTAGTAAAATATACAATAATTGTTAGGTAATGAGTACTTAAGTTGTGGTCTCTGCGTGAGATTCTTCTTCTTATTTATTTAGTAGTGCAATATACTAAGAGCATCTCTTGCTGTTAACATCTCATGTTACAACTGAAATTTTTATAATTTATACTTCTGCAACTAATATACATTTAACGTATATGCATCCAATATATATGAAATAGTTAAGAAGAATGGTTTATCCAATTGTTTGATAATAAAGTAATACACATAATATACATTTGTTACATTTAATCTACCAATCAAATTGTATACATTATGCTTTGATTTTCTACTGTATTATATACTTTTATTGATAAAAAGGCATAGTGAATCATTTCAATTTGGTTGTAGATGAAAATAAATAGTTATCATCTTAAAACTATAGACTTAGAAAATACAATACATGTGACACAAAGTAACAGGAAAAAAATGATGTAAACAGATAATACCACTTATGAACTAGAGACAAGTTATAATCAACATATATGTTTTGGCATCATATGAAGAACAACAATAGATATTTTTCTAGTTTACTGAAGAAGTAGATAAATAATATAAAGAACAACGAATGATGTCAAGATCAAATTTTTTTATTAACTGCTTTCTTGGAAAAATAAGTTAGCATTTTACATAATCTAAATATAAAAAATTAAAATAAGTTAACTGCTTTCTTGGATAAACAAATCACATGTAACTTCTAGACAACTTCACAGGTAGCTAAATCAATAAATATAAAAAAGAAGTGACATCTGTAACTATGTTCTGTTTTCACTATTTTATAAACTATAATGTTAATTTTTTTTATGTACTCGCTGCTCAACAAAAATAAATTAAGTTCCATTTTTTTTGTCAACAACAACCAAGCATGACCACAAAAAATCAATATCAAGAAATAAAAGAGCATAAAAATTATGCTTAGCAACTAGTTTTAAACAGCTATATCAAAATATTTAAGTTCATAAGCAGATTAGAAAATTAAAAAAAAAATGGTTCAAACTGAAGAAAAGAAGGAAAAATATACCTTTAGAATTGAAAAGATGGTTCAAATTGCTCTATCAAATAATTCATATCTCCTTGCTAGCCAAGGTTTATTCGTGATTTTTGTAGTCTCGGCTGATAGGCAACCATAGCTGTAAAAGATATGATTTACATGATCGATGACAAAGAGTGTAATCATTCAAAAATTCAGGAAATGAAGGGATGCTTTTATATGGAGAAAAATGGTTATAAATTTAAGTGGAACCGAAACAACAGTTGAATTATACAATGTGATAATAGAAAGAACAAAGAGTATACTTACATTATGTAATGCTTCAACAGCTGAATCGATATCCTCAGGCTGAAACACACTGAGCGATTGCAATACCTGCAGGATATTGCTTCGTGATAAATAACACATAACTAAAATTTGATTAGTGAAGGGGAAAAAACATGAGCACCCTTTTGAAAACAATTTCTAGTAACTCAGTCAACTATTCAAGTTCATGTATGGAGACCAGGATGCCAGTGAGGAATCCTACCACGTAGTTCCCAAATACTAATTGCTCTCGTTTACAAGCATAACATGATTAGCAAGACATAAAAAACAGTGCATCGAGTGAACTAATTTCTCTCTTTCTCTGTCAAAATTTAGGTTTTTTTCCTGTGGTGTAAATCACATATATCCATCTCTGACTAGCCACTTTTAGAACAAGAAAAAGGTGTGATTTAACTATAAATAATAGTGCTGATGGTTATTTACAGATTCAGGTGTAGGTGTTACCATGTTCATAAACCATTTACCTTTCTAGCATCTTCCTTGTCCAATGTAGGAACATGATATATAACGAAAAAGGCGTTACAAATGCCAATAGACTCCAGAAAATCAACTTCACTTGTTGTACCAAGTACAAGCAGGTTCTTCCCCTGCATAAAAAGAGTGCTATTACGAGCTTATCTATATTTTCATAGTATGACCAGTGAAATAAACACGTTGAAATACACTCATATACTTCAGGATAAGGAATCAATCGATAAAATGCATATAATAATACATTATCTGAGTTTTGAGTATCGTGTATGTAGCATCCTATAAAAAGTGATTAAAACATTAGTTTAAATGTACCTCTGGAGGTTGACGTTTCAAGAGAACCAACAACGTCTGTGAAATCGAATTAGAAAAGCGAGGCCCGATTGCAATATACTCTATTAACCTGAAGTGAAATTCATATTGGTATGTCAATATGAAACAAAACTATAGTCATCGCATAAGAACACATGCACAAAGTATTGGTAGATAAAGGCTTCAAGTTTTGTGATAGATACGAGTCCGGAACTATAATCAAAGCTATGAAATCAAGTGCCCACCTTTCGATGTCATCAAGAATTATAATGCTCAATGGGGATCTGTAAGCATCTTCAAACACCTACAGCAGCATTGATATGAAAGAACAGTTTTAAGAGAAGTAATAACTTGTAAAATAATACAAGAAACGATACAAAGTGCCGTATTTATTCAACAAAACCAGACATTACAGCGACTAACCTTGTCAATCAATGACTGGAATTTCAATTAGATGAGATCAAGAGATTTCTAAAATACCCCAAAAAATAGAAACAAAAATACAGTTCATAACAATCACAATGGACTAACCTTGACAATTTTTGCACATTTAATACTTTCACTTAATCCAATCATTGCTTCAGCTGAGATCTATATTAATGAAAATTTTAATCAATAATAGGTAATACATTAAAGTATAACAATAGCATACAAAGCTCCTTTGAAGGAACTTACAGTTTTGACATAAGGGAAATCACTATCTATTCCAATCGATGCTGCCTTAGCACTCTTACCACTGATGCAAAGGAAAGTCATTAGCCATAACTAATAATTGTTACAATATATGGGATATGGTGGTACAGATATATATTTGGAAACCTTACCTACCGCCAGGACCTTCTAAAAGGCATGTAATAAGAGGACTTCCCTCGCTCACTTTAACTTGCTCCACAAGAACCATAGCTCTTTCATTCACGAATCGCGACCAGCCCCAAATCGCGACCAGTCCCCAAAAAAAAAAATCGCGACCAGCCCCAAATCAAAAATCCAATAATCAACGAACCCACAACCTCTGGAATCGCCTCCTTACCACTGACCGACCACCTTCAATCCACGAATTTGCTCAAACCCAAATCCACCGCCTCCTTTAAACGCGAATGAGGCATGTCCATGGTTGTTCGGACTTGATTTGGTAGTACGGCATGACCATAGTTGAAATGAGGGTAACTAGGGTTTAGGCTCAACTTCGATTCGAGCAGCAATTGAAATGAGGGTAACTAGCGTAAGAGTAGCTGAGAAGGAGAAACCTAAATTGGAAATAAAAAAAGTGCGGCCAAAAATGAGAATGGGAATGGATAAGTGTGGGAAATGAAACGTACGCTAAATTACAAACAAGTGCACTTGGTCATGAATTATTTACAAATTTACCAATCATTGTAACACTTATTTGTGTTATATATCATAATTATGTGTTGTAAAGTTTATATAGAAAATTGTTTTTTACCAACGCTTTTTTAGCTATTCTAACACTTATTAACTGTTATTAGTTTGTAACATTTGTAAGTGTCCGAAATTTACAAATACAAAATGTTGCAAAATCATCAATTTGGTATAGTGCATGTCGACATCCCAAAGCAATTTTTGATGATTTGATTTTCTTTGAAAATAACCTTTATCTTATATTAAAACTATTTTAAACTTTTCTAATATACTTGACTATAGTTAAAATACATAAGTAAACATGGAGAATAATATATATAAAATTTAACTATAATTTTATATTTAAATCTTAGGTATAAATATTTAAAAGTTAAATATATTATATTAAAAGATAGTTTAAAATCAGGAGTAATTTGACTTTGAAATTAAAGATAATTTTGAGGCTAAAATTATTTAAAATCAGGATAGAATGTTTTGAATCTTTTAAAAGGAAAGTTTTGAAATTATTTTGAAAACAAGATAATTTTGTAAAATCATTTGAATTAAAATTAGTGGATATAAAATAATGTTCCACTAGATTTTTCGTATGTTTTATTCTACTTAGGGTTCCATCCCTTTAACAGGCTCGAAGTGGATTCCATTCCACGAATAAATATGATTTTAAGATGCCAATGCTTTTCTATGAGTTTTAACAAAATTTCTAATTAAAGAATAAATTACTTCAATTCTTGAACTCTTGATAATCTTGATACTCATGAGTCTTCAATCTTGATATCTTGAATCTCTATAATGTACAATCTTCATTCTTGATACCTGCATGGTTAAATCCTGCATATACATATTTATCTAAACTTATAATGTTAGTATTTATATTTTATAATCTATTCTAAGGTTGTTGTCATCAAAACCATCATCTCACAGACTAACAATCTCTCCTTTTTTGATGATGACAACCTTTGTTTATAAAATATTTATTTCTATCTTAACAACTCCCCCTAAAACTAATAACTCCCCCTTAATTTATGTCTAATTACCCTATTTTATATTTCCTCCCTTGTCATCAACAAAAACTAACTCCCCCTCATTCTTCGACTAGAGTACCTGCATTAATAAACTATACAATGGAATAAATAATAGACAGATTAAGAAATAATTATCCTTACGAACATGATAATTAATCAAGGATTATATACATTTCAATGTATATACATACATGTTTTATGTAGCAACCATCAAACCAATTTAAGAAATCAATCCACACCGAGTATCAATCCAAACCAAATCAAATTAATTCAAACAAACAATTCAAACAAAGCAAACAAATAAAAATCAAACATTACGTGGAACTTCCACCCATCCTTCTTCTCCAAAGATTGGATATGCCTTAATAGCATCCCAGTTATCATTGTCGTTGGTGAAAGAGACTGGAGGATGTGCTTCACTATCATCCTTGTATAGGGAGGAAATCATCCATCGTATTGCATAGAAATGTCTTTCTTACTCCTTGATCATTTGCATTTGACTCAATTCTAAGTGTCGCTGGTTACGAAGAATGAACGAGGGAATGCTCTTGAACGAATTAAGAGTTTCTTCAAGATTTTCGGATGAATTGTGAATTGGATTAGCCATAATTGAATTTGTGAAAGAAATGAAGAATTAGAAGATAGGAAATAATTTTCAATGAATAATTCTGGAATAAATGGGTATATATAGATGCAAAAATTCATTTGAAATGAAAGACATATGGTTGTTATTCAAATTTCAAATTCAAAATGAATTGTCATTTCTGACCAATACATGTCGACATGGTCATAGGGGGTATGTCGACATGGGTTAGTGAAAAAAATGACTATTTAGATTTTGTGAATAATTGTGTGTGTGTGTGTGTGTGTATATATATAGTATACTAACATTTATTCTGGAGATAAGATAAGCTAGCTAACAGAAAGAAAATTTCATTTCATTGCATACTAAGATGATACAATGATTAAACATACGAAACTACATGAACTTTCGAATTAAAACAAGCTAAAACACATACAACAAGATACGAAAAGATAAAACTAGTTAGAGGATGATGATGATAAAGAAAGTCCAAGTTTCTTGCTGACTTTGGAAATGAACTTGTTCATCTTGAATGAAATTTTGTCCAACTTCTTACTAACAGATCGTTTAAGAATCTGTTGATTCTTAACAATCGTCTTTTGGTTTTTGAGAAGGGTTTTGGTGGATGGATTAGGAGGATAATCAATGCTTTCCAAAGAGGTTTCACCTTCTTCTTCTTCAATTTCCATTTCATCCCCTTCTTCTTCTTCTTCCTCTTCCTCTTCTTTCATTTCCTCATGAGCCAAACGCTCTTCCTTTTCGGCAAGAGTCTCATAAGGTTGAAAAACAAATGGAATTTTCATAAGCGAAATGTTGGAATGATTGAAAACTTTTTTAGAAACAAATTCTTCGCCTTTGAAATCACTCCAAAATAGTTAAAGATCCGAGTGAGATAAATTCCATGATATAAAATATTCTCACCCATTTCAAGTTTTTTAGGACGAAGTTCATCCAAAATAACTTGCGCCCAATTTATTTCATAATTTCCAAAAATAGCAAAAAGAGCTTTGCAGACTTTTGAAGTAGGATTGTTAAAATTCCCCAATCTTGGAGTCAAACTATGTTGCAAAATAAGATTGATAATTCTTGCCTTTGGTCGAAAATTTGAATTCAAAATTATCATTCCCTTCGAAAATGTGATGAAATGTCTCACGATCATTTTCATCGATTTTAAAATTAGAAAGATCCATTCCCGTACACTTGCAATTGAGAATGGTACCCAAAAGATCACAATTCAAAACAATTCTAGTGCCTTTGACACTGCTCCAAATTTCATCCTCATTTCCATGATAAAATCCACGGTTTAAACTAGCATAGAAAATTTTGACAAGATTTGGATAGCAAACGAAATCATTTTGAGAAGCATCAATAAGACTAAGAACTCCATTGTTTGCAAAAAGAGAATCAAGTTTATAAGAAGAGAAATCTTGAAAAATAGTAAACTTTCCGGGATGGACTTTGGCATAATTAGCATAATTGATGTATGCTTTTATTGCCTCCGGATCAATGAATAGTTACTCTTTTATTTTTCTGGAAATTCTCATGGTGGAGGGGTTGCTTGAAGAAGCCATTAAAGTAGAGAGTAGAGAGCTTGAAGTTTTGAAGAGAGAGTTTGAATTTGAAAATGAGAGTGAAAAGATATGATAAAAGATAGTGAATAAATAGATTCTCAAAGGACATATTCTCTGGTCAAAAGATAGCTTTTCAGAGAATTGAATGAAGTGAAAAGGTGGAGGGAAATTCAAACATTTGAATTCAAATTTTGAATTCAAATTCTGGTACCCATGTCGACATCATGGTAGGGACCATGTCGACATGTGCCAGTGAATTTTGATAATTTATTTTTCCTAAGTTCTCTAATATATATATATATATATATATATATATATATATATATATATAAACTTATTATTTTTAATGTCTATATATACATCTGAAATATTTATGGTATATTTCAGAAAATTATACTATTAAAAAATAATAAAAGTAATAATAAAATAATAAGATAACAATAAAAAATAAAAAAAATAAATTTTAAAATTCAAACAACACACCAATTCAAAATCAATCAATCAAGCAATCAAGCAACTAATTCTAAGGAAGCAATTTCAACCAAATGTATTGTAAACGTGTACCTTTTTCTGAATCCGTTTCTTTGAATTCGTCGGAGTCGTGAGCAGCTGTGAAACACAAATTCAAATTATCTGTCTTCTGATCATCATCACTTGAGGACGAGTCTGAGTCATCTAGAGTAGCAGTAAATGCACACTTCCGTTTCTTTGCTGGATCATTGTTCATAGGAGGATTTTGCCTATCTGGATACGAACAGTCTCTTTTGAAATGGCCTGGTTCATCACAGTTGTAACATTTGACATTATTTGGCACTACATTCTGATTTCTAGAGTTCTTACAGTTGTTTCTCTTGAGATTATTCATCTTTCTGTATTTCAGGAATTTCCTAAAATTTCTGATCATAAAGGCTATCTCTTCATCATTATCGCTGTTTGAGTACGAATCATCAGTCAATGCATGAATGCCATTGATTTCTTTTCGGATGTTTTGTTTTCTCTTCTCCTGATCATTTGAACTTCATACGACATTAGATTTCCAACTAATTCTTCTATCTTTAAAGTACCGATGTCATTTGCCTCTTCGATAGCAAGTCTCTTTTGATCCCATTCTGGAGTAAGAGAATTTAAAATCTTTCTGACTTGATCTTCTTCAGAAAATTCATTTCCCAAAGATATTAGAGAATGCACAATATCCTGAAATCTACTATACATATCTGAAATAGACTCACTAGGATTCATTTTAAATAATTGAAACTGATTTGTGAGCATGGAAATTTTGGTCTGTTTAACTTTGCTTGTTTCTTCATGAGTAACTTGCAAAGTTTTCCAGATTTCATATGCAGACTTACAAACTGACACTCTATTGAAATCATTTCTATCTAGTGAACAAAATAAAATATTCATTGCCTTAGAATTATTTTGTGCAACAATCTTTTGCTCAGCAGTCCACTGTGCAAAATCAGTTGTGGGTTCATAATATTCAGTTTGTGTAGTATTCCAAGTGTCTAATCATATAGATTGTAAGTATATTTTCATCCTACATGCCCAATATGCATAGTTACTGCCATTAAAAAGTGGTGGTCTGACAGTACACTGACGTTTCACAAATGAACCAGTGACAGGAATACTAATGTTAGTAACAGTACCAGTGTTGATAGTCATTTTGAAAAATGTTCAAAAATCAGATTATGAAACTTTGAAAACCTCGCTCTGATACCAATTGAAAGAAATGCGGATTACGGATCTTAAGGCTAGGATTAACACTAGAGGAGGGGTGAATAGTGTTTATAAAGAATTACTAAATCTTTTTGAATTTATGTTGAATTGAACACGGATGTATGCAATATACAGACACAAATATGATCACAGAAACAAAGTAAAAGCAATAAAGGAAAGAACACACCAGATTTTTTACTGGTTTGGAGTTACCCTACATGCAGTCCCGCAACACAAATACAGATTTCCTTTCAAAAGTAATTATATAATTACACCCTCGATTTCAAGGTTACGAGGTACACCCTTCAGAATCACAATCTTCTGGGTAGAGATACTTGATTTCCAGGCCACAATTTACCCAATTGATTTACCAAGGCTACAATCGCACCTTATCTCACTTGATTGATTTTCAAGGCTACAATCACACCTTTTCTCACTTAATAGATTACAAAGAAGCCTATAACTCTGAATAGCATTGAGAACCTTGTTGAGATAGTGATAGAGAATCAAAATAGAAAAGATCAAGTTCGGTTCAATGTTGATTTCGGTAGGGTAATGGTAAGAATATGTATTAAGAAATGTGGAAGAAGAAGAGGAGTGAAAAACCAGAAAATCTGATATAAAATTCGTTGAAACTAACCCCTATTTATAGAAGAACAACAACCATGTCCATTCGTGAAGAGTTATGGCGAATAGACACTTCTTTTGAAATTTAAATTTTGAACTCAACTGACACCATGTCGACATGGTCACCATAGGCATGTCGACATCCCAAAGCAATTTTTGATGATTTGATTTTCTTTGAAAATAACCTTTATCTTATATTAAAACTATTTTAAACTTTTCTAATACACTTGACTATAGTTAAAATACATAAGTAGATATAGAGAATAATATATATAAAATTTAACTGTATTTTTATATTTAAATCTTAAGTATAAATATTTAAAAGTTAAATATATTATATTAAAAGATAGTTTAAAATCAGGAGTAATTTGACTTTGAAATTAAAGATAATTTTGAGGCTAAAATTATTTAAAATCAGGATAGAAGGTTGAATCTTTTAAAAGGAAAGTTTTGAAATCATTTTGAAAACAAGATAATTTTGTAAAATCATTTGAATTAAAATTAGTGGATACAAAACAATGTTCTATTGGATTTTTCGTAGGTTCCATCCTACCTAGGGTTCCATCCCTTTAACAGGCTCGAAGTGGATTCCATTCCACGAATAAATTGGATTTTAAGATGCTAGTGCTTTTCTATGAGTTTTAACAAAATTTCTAATTAAAGAATAAATTACTTCAATTCTTGAACTCTTGATAATCTTGATACTCATGAGTCTTCAATCTTGATATCTTGAATTTCTATACCATACAGTCTTCATTCTCGGTACCTGCATCGTTAAATCCTGCATACACATATTTATCTAAACTTATAATGTTAGTATTTATATTTTATAATCTATTATAAGGTTGTTGTCATCAAAACCATCATCTCACGGACTAACAATGGGCATCTGCACAAGTATGTGTTGCGCCTTCAGCTACAGCACCTACCTCCACCTCCTCTTCATTATTTACTTTCCTTAGCTCCAACACGAACCCAAACGCCCCATATCCAAATTTTCCAATTTTTTTTCATCAATTCCACCAAAAGTCTTCATATTTCTCCACAAATTTTGATTAGAACAAAGTACAACAATGGAAGAAGGATATTCTTCAACACGATATTATTTTGGTGTTTTTGTAAACCCTAGATTTTTAGTGTTTATTGCTAATTTATGGTTTCTTTGTCTATGTGCATAATGAACAATGTCAACTAGCTTGTTGTAGATGGCCGTTGTAACGACCGGAATTTTCAACATTCGAAAATCGACACCAATACATCCTTGTGTCACAAATCCAAGTGCCAAAAGCCCAATTGTTAGGGGAAAAAGAAAATAAAGGTAGAACAGAACCTCACATGAATGGAATAACATATATTATTTCAACAATAACATTTACAGCGGAAAATTTGAATATAGTATCGGAGTCTAACCTAGATTCAGCCTGGACAGTTATAAACCTCCATCCTTACAAATGTTGAACAATAAAAACAAATGCAATAAATGGAGCGGATAATAGAATACGTTCATACGAAGATGAAATTTCCAGCTCTCCTCTAAAAACTCTAAATGTCTTCAACTAAACCTGAAACTACTCGCATCTGACTCGATTATTAAAAATACCCGGATCAGGCTTGATAAACCAGCGAAAGATACTTGAAATTTAAATGCTGTTGTAAATAAAACCTTTAAAAAGAAGGGTATCTTATAAGTCCATGCCCACACATAAACACAGATATGTTTTTATCTTATGATAACCAAAATGCTTTATACTGAAATACTTTGATATTATCTTTAATGACATTGGTTTGAAAACACTTTTCAAGAATATATTAAAATAAAGTATCAATATCCGGACTAAGTCACATATCCGAACTAGGCCGACGGAATATACCGAACGGAATATATAATAACAAAGAGGTAGGTGAAATGTTTGTAAAACATTACAGCTATTTTGAGACTACAAATAAAACCGCAAAGCTCGTATTGGAATTGGATTTCCAACATGACAGGGAACTAGTGGTCTTTTTCTTTCGATCCACGCATTTCCGTAGTTATTTTTATTATTTACGAATTAACGATACGTGTTATCGATTAAAGATATTTGAATTTTATATAAGTAAAACTTGAAAGTTGTACTCATGTGAATAGCCAAAGTTGTTCCACGTTCAAAAATGGCTAGTCTTTCTTTTGTTTCATTCAAAAATAAAGTAATAAACGCAGATTAGCAAGTCCATGCAAGAAGTAACATTGTTTGTCATCTCATCCGCCATACACTACTAATAAACAGTACATTTCCTCTTTCACTCTTTGTAACCCTAATTTGTCAAATTACAAAAGAAAGATACCAATGGCCGACAAAGCGAAGGCAAGGGGAAACGCAGCCTTCGCCGCTGGAAACTTCAACGACGCTATAAAGCACTTCACAGACGCTATAAACCTCTCTCCAACCAACCATGTCCTCTTCTCCAACCAACCATGTCCTTTTCTCCAACCGATCAGCTGCATGCGCTTCCCTGAATCGCTTCTCCGATGCCCTATCGGATGCTAAAAAAAATTGCAGAATTAAACCTTAACTGGCCGAAAGGCTATATCCGTCTTGGTACAGCTTATTTAGGCCTAAACAGTATCGAGGAAGCTATTGAATCCTACGAGAAGGGATTAGCTATTGATCCTAACAATGAAGTCTTGAAGTCTGGATTGTCTGATACGAAAATGAAACTGAAGCTTTCAGATAATGGGGCGAATCTATTTGGTAAGATTTTTGAAGGGCCTGAGATGTGGGCGAAGTTAACTGCGGACTCAACTACCAGACCTTATTTGCAGCAGCCGGATTTTTTGAAGATGGTGCAGGATGTGCAGAGGAATCCAGGGAGTATCAATATGTATTTGAGTGATCAGAAGATGATGAATGCGCTTGGGGTTTTACTTAATGTGAATATGAGAAGTGCGAATGGGACTAGTTGTATGGAAACCGAATTTCAAGAAAAGGAGGAGGAGCAAAAGAGGGAGAGGGGAAATGTGAAGGAGAACAAGGTTATGGTTGAGCCTGAGCCAACAGAGGAGGAGGTGGACGAGGAGGAGAAAGTGAAGAAAGACAGGAAGGAGGCGCAGAAGGAGAAAGAGTCTGGGAATGCATCTTACAAGAAGAAAGATTTTGATAAGGCAACTGAGCACTATAGTTAGGCTGTGGAGCTTGACAATGAACATATTTCATTTTCGACTAACAGAGCAGCAGTTTATTTGGAGATGGGAGAGGTGATTTTTTTACCTCTTCTCATGGAGCTTGATTTGTTTTCTTCTTTTTTCCAAAGGCGCCCTTTTTTTTTTTTGACTAACCACGCTTCAGTTCATTTGGAAATGAGATATTTCAGAAGGATTCAACTTGTTTGTTTAAAAAAAATAAAAAATAAAAAATCAATTCAACATATTTTTAAAATTCTGATTGCACCAGAATTCATATAATTCTGATTGCACCAGAATTCATATAATATTTTTTCTGTCATATAAATTTCTATTATAGTTAATAGCCTTCAACGTTTTTAACCTGTAGATTAAATATTTTCCAATATGCAGTATGTGCTTTATGAAATATAATAAACAATTTTATTCATAGAAACAAGAGGATTTAATAATAATCTTCAATCAAAATACTTTGAAACTTGAAAAAACATTTGGAAAGAATTTTTTTAAATATTGATTTCATTCACCATTAGTCAAATCTATGCTATACTTCATTCTTTGCTTTAATTGCTTCTCACATTCTTTGTTTCTCTGCTGTACACGTGGCGGCTTATATCCTTTCATTTCCACTTTTAGAAAAAAAATTCAATAGTTGGTTATGGGAAGGAGTTAAGCCTTTTCATTTTCAATAATCTATTCTTCTTTTATTTGAAAAATACACGTGACATATGTTATTTATGTTGGTCATTAAATTTTAAGGATGGGAAAAGATTTCATCTATTCTTCTTACATACGTGTATTATTTGTTACATATTACAATGAAACGTTTATTTTTGTTTATTCACCTTCTTTTGTTTTTTATTTATTTTCTCTTCATGTGACTTTATTAACACTACTTTGTCTTCTCTTTATTCTTTCGCTGGCTATAATCACAGTCTTCGGTTTCCACCATGATTTGAAATTTCGATCGGCACGTCGGAATTTTGACAATTTCGATTCGGTTCCGACGATGACTGGATCGACATTTAAATATAAATCCGTTCCTGGTGCTTTGAATAAAGTAAAATTTAAATTCATAGACACCTGAGAAAGAGGAGGATAGAGGCGGAATTGAGCGAGAGAGGAGGATAAAGGAAGAATTGTGTTGAGAGAAAGTAAGAGAAAGGCAGAATTGAGCATGAAAGTTGTGGATGGAAGAGAAACAAGCAGCCTAGAGGAAGAAAGAAGCGACAATCCATTTTTACTAATTAGGGTTTTCGCAATGACATGCAAATGCGTACCCCTTTGAGTCGACAATATTCTCCATTAGTTCAACTCAAATTGGACGGAAATACAAACCATTAGGGTTAAATAAGAAAAAAGTAGAAGAAGAAAATAGAAATAACAACACAGAATCTCACAATCGCAACGTAACAATATATAAAAGATAGCAACTAAT
Organism: Allium cepa; assembly: GCA_030765085.1. Taxonomy (NCBI): domain Eukaryota; kingdom Viridiplantae; phylum Streptophyta; class Magnoliopsida; order Asparagales; family Amaryllidaceae; genus Allium; species Allium cepa. Next base: position 379,827,602 of record CM060929.1, on the reverse strand, counting down.
CTTTATACAAAAAGAACTATTACTGTTTTATACATTACCTCATCACAATACTCACAAATCAATAGCACAATACCAGACAATTATAATAACTTGTCCTCACAAAGCTGAATATACAGCATGCCATACACATCGGAATATAAGTCAGATACGTGATATACGCCTCCGTCATCCAGCTCGTCTCCTGAGCTCCATAGCATCGTATCCTGAATCTGTAATACTCGGCCTGACCCGAGCATTATAATAAAATAACACCCGAGTCAGTCTGAAAAACCAACGTGAGAAAACACACTCAATTGAATTATTAAAGTTTTCAAAATCCTTTGAAATCAAAGGTATCTCGTAAGACCACGCCACAAATAAACATGCCGGGTTTTTACCTTACGATAACCAAAACATTTTATATCAAAATCCTCTGATATTATAATAGTGTCTAAGTGCAAATACATATTCAAATAGCTGAAATGCTTGCATCTCACGTTCTAGCATGGTTGGGCATAATCAAGTCCGTATGACGCTTATTGAAGAATAGATTCCATACAATGGCAGCGCTAATGGGGTACCGTCCGTCACAGTACCTTGTCTACACCAGGTCGGAGCTATCTCTTACTGGATAGTCCGAACAAGATCATCCCGCGGTTGGGATCAACAACTGCCGCACAGCCGAGATCAAGGAACTCTAGACAGGGATGACCTTACCCTACTTGGTTGCTACCCAGTTAGCCTTGCTGCACCTCTCCTGTTTTAGCCATTTCCGGTTGATGAGGCTTGAGGCTACGATTAACTTTTTAGCACATATTCATTTAGAATGCTCGCAGTCCTTCAATGACGATGGTCTAATAATAGCATTCATTCATACAAGTCCGTTCCTGGTCCGAATGGAACCGAAGTCACTACTCCTACTACATCCATTTTGGAATTAGCCTCAGGATTAGCAGCGATTAGCTTTTGCACTTCACTGCTCCATCTTCGACTCCAAGCTCTTGTCTTCATCACGACAACGTACTCGTTGGATCGAAGTGGTTTTCGGATCACAAATTCAATCCCGGTCTATTCGAAACAACGTTCGCTGTTTTCAGTAAACTCAACCTCGATTCTCTAGGTAATAAACATGTGAAAATAAGATCGGAGATCACCTCCTAACCATTGGTAGACGGATATTCTTATAAACGTCCTAGAAGAACGAACGAGTTTAAACGTACAGTATAGCACTTCAAACGGTAACTGTACCATATGATTTCTGTGTTTCCTCTAGATATTTTCAAAAGTCATATTCAGGTCCAGATTTAATAGTCGGTTATTTAACTATCAAATAAACAATCATTCAACCAAATATTTTATTTTCACTGAAAAAACATCAAGTCTTGTTAAAATTTAGATTTAAATAAATTAAATCACTTTATCCAAAAATATACACTTAAAATATTTAAATACAAAGCTACTTAAATTCTTTATTCAAATTAATACTTATGAAATTCTATAATAATTCAAGTAAAACTTTAGCAAAAAACTACTTTTAACAATAAAACTATTATATAAGGTATAAATATTTAACAACCATCCTTTAAATCATAATACCAATTTAACCTTTAAAAATAGTTAACCACTAAAATTAACTTAATTATTATTTACTTTAACAATTTTAAAACAATTAAATAATATTTTTTTTTTTAAAAACATTCTTTTTAAAAACACCTTTAAACCTTTTAATTTATACTTAAAATCTTTCTTTGAAAACATACTTAGCTTTTAAGGGAAATACACTTTCCACTCCAATCAGCACGTCTAATCATTTATAAATCTTTCTCGATTTATCTCCAGTTTAATTTACGTCACAATCCCGTAAATTTTCTTTCCCACATTTAAAAAAATAAAACTATTGTTTATTTTTAAAACAAATTCCCATCTCCTTATAAATTCCCATCGTGAATTTATAATTTCAAATTATCCACCGATAAATATTCCACTTTATTTATAAACCCAGTTTATAAATCTCATAATCTCATTTCCCCTTATAATCACTGTTTCAAAACACTTAATCGATTTCCAAATCGATTTTCTTGAATTAAATTCCATTTTAAAGTTTATTTCTTGATTTACTCAAGTTTTTTTTTTCCAAAATCCACAAAATCCCAGGTTCACTCCTTTATTATGATTTAAAACCCTATTTAAATCTGAAACATTAATTTCATATTTTTTTTCCAAATTTCCTCTTTATTTTTCTCAAATCCGTTTTAAACCTCGGATTTAAAAATAAATACCTTTATACTTAACCAAATCGCTTAATGCTCATTATTAAATCCTTTTATTCAATTATTTCAAAATATCTACCTTTCCATATTTAGAAATTATCGAGTACAAAATTTAAAATCAAACTATTCATTTTTCCCAAATTCATTACTTTGATAGTTATCCATCTTTACTATAAATTTCTCACTTTAAATTTCCCTTTAAAAATTCAATATTCATATTTTTAAAATGCCACAATATATCCAGCAATATATTAACGTCAAATAAATTAATTTTTTCAACATAGTATATCGCAGATTATTCAACATTTCATATATCTCTGAAATGAAAATAAATCCAACATTTTTGAGGAATTCAGTTGGATCTCTCCAACCTGTTTCTCTGCATACACAGATGTTAGCACAATATGAAAATACCAATCCCACTTCGAGGGGATATCGCGGTATATAGGGTCATCCGCTATTATACGAGGCGCATAGAGTCTCATTCGTTATATAAAACGTGAATATCAATCACTCCAATACACACACACTACTATATATAATATCACATCCAGACTGATAATAATTATCAATTTCAATCAATCATCCCATAATTTAAATTAACCAGTAACCCAATTTGAGTGAGATTAACTCACCTTTGACTTTTGATTTGCAATTCGATCCACACCGGCTTGTCTCTTCCACGATTTTAGACCTTGTATAAACATTATATGGTTTATTAACATTTTAAATAATCGAACAATCAATTACCATTTATTAATTAAATTTAAACTAATAATTTAATTTTAAACTAATTTTCCTATAATAAATAATTTTTAGTAACTGAAATAATTAAATAAGCAAATTAAACAAATTAATCACCATAATACATTATTCTAAAATTGAATAGTAGGTTTAATATGTGTATAAGTATATTTATTTTATTTTCTTTGAAACTACATGTATACTTATAAAATAATCTATATAGATTTTAAAATCTAATTTTTTTGTATAAACTCAAACATATAAAATTCCTATATTTTTTTTCAAATCTTATCTGTATATATATTTCTCCGACTAAAAAAAAGAAGTTTTCTGTTTTGAACTTTATATTTTTTTTCAATCTGTGTATTTTTTTATTAAATCAAGTTTAATTGAAAAAAATAAAATTTGAATACCTCACTGCCCAAAATCTAGCTCAGGTCAAAGCCTTCAACCCTTCTTCCTGTCGCAAAAAGCCAGGCAAAGCTTCGACCACTATCCAGAATCGCTTCTCACTTCCCCGTCGATGGCCACTTTACAGATCGCGCCTTCGAGTCGACAGAACAAGTCGCGATGCTATCGTGATCTCGACCTCCAGATGCTTGCGAGCGATCGCGACCTCGCTAGAACTCCAGTCGACCCTGCCTCCTTGTGATAACCCTAACGCCGGCGGAACATAGGACTTCCCCCCACTGCAATGCCCTCGGCATCGAATCCACATCCTCAGGCTCGAACGCGAACGAGGAACTCTACTTATTACGCGTTCGATTTTAGAAACAAAGCCGTGATTGGATTCTTCCTTTTTTTGAGTCATTTACGCGAATCAATTAAAGAGGGAAAGAAACGCGATTTTGATTTTGGGGGAAAAAGAGCAGGGACTCGTGGTTTATAAGATGGCCAAAGCATTTTTTTTCTTTTAATTTTTTTTCCAAACCCGCCGTTGCTCTTTTTAAAAGAGAAAGGGAGGGAGATAAGAAGTGACGTTGGCGTATAAGAGAAGGGCTACAGTGATTGAAGAGAAGGCCAAAAAGCTCTGATGTGAAATTATTTTGGCTGAACGCTGGCTGGTATATATGAATATATATACTAATGTAAATTCAAATTGTCTCGATGAATGCAACTCAAAATCTTGACCTCATATCGAGGCTTGTCGCTAGACGTTTATAATGTTATATCCCAATTCCGAACGCAATGAAAAAGGTTAATTTGATCGTATGGTGAAGATAGTTTTTTGGACCCAGTTATTATATTGAATTTTCAATATAGATTTCAGCACGTTTACCTATCGTACGACCAAGCGATAACTCCAACCGTTACGAAATTTGAAATCCGATAATAATACACTATTACGGATCCAATGGAACTGGTTTCGTTGAAATCCGAGATCGTGCATCGATATGCTATTTTCAAAAATATAAATTTAAACGATATATTTTTAAAACTGAACAAATCACTTTTAAATTCAATTTTAAAGCTTTTATTATCTTCAGTATTATCAATATAAATTTTACAAGCCTTCAAATTATTTTTAACCAGCTTCAACTCTAGATTCAATATTTTATCCAATTTTCAATTATTAAATTCAAAATTTTTATTATCCAATAAACAACGATATTTGAAATTCAAGTTAAAAGTTAACTTTTACATATTTAAAACCAATTAAATATTCCAATTTCAAATATTTAAAATTCTGGGTCGTTACAGTTTTACCCCGTAACGGGCAGTTGTTTGTATTGGGCTTTGTTTATTGGGCTTTCGTGTGTATATTTATGAACAACTGTATTAGTTAGTTTAAATTATTGTTTTGTACTGATTTTTTAACAGTGTAAATTAGTATGTTTTTCTAATAGTTCAAGCACTTTGTTTTGCAAATCCTGATGTTCGTATATACATCTAAAAATATAACAATAATTAAATGTTTGTGAAGTGTGAAACAATTTTTTATTTCTAAAATTGCTACATTGTGTACATCTTTGCAGGGAACATGTATTTTGCATATAACTTGAAGCAATTTAAGAAAAGAAGCACCGGAATTAGCAAACCGGAATCTTAATAGAATTTTGGAAAATTTCAGAATGGAACCGAAATATCAAAATTTTCCATTGACAAGAACGAAAACGGAAACGGAATTTTGAACCTTAGCTTCTACAAATTCATTTTTTCTTAACTAAAAATACTATTTAAACAAAAAACATCTATATTCATGTTCTAAAATTATATTTAGCTTCATTGCTTGTTCTTTTATGTCGTATACCTAAAGCTTAATTCCATTACCGACCTCTCACATCATGCTTTTCAAATTCGATCTCCATGTCCTCAAAGTTATTTCAGTAAGATCCCAACCGGTCGTCTTCTTCCGAAGTTCCATGAAAAGAGGATCACGACTTAATTTTTCAGATCATTTTGAGTTAGACTTTACCATGTTCTAGGCACAACGGGTTACAAGGGAGGTAGTGGCAAACGTGCTTTCTTATCTCTATGTTTGCTAACCAGATTTTGATGATTTTCATTTGTAAGTTTCTTATTTGATATCAATACATATAAGTAACTTTATTTGTCATCGGTTTAAAATTTGATTATTCCTTAAATTAAATATTTTGTATTGGTTTTTTTTTTAATTTTGATTAAATAATCTAAATTTATAATATTTGTACGAATACAATGTTTAGTATTCCATGGCCAAAATTGTATTTTATAATATTTACTAACTAATTTACATGATTAATTTGACTAATTAAATACTATAGCAATAAATTTGTAACCTTTAAAATTTACAGGCATTGAATTGATTAATTGGATTGGTCTACCACTTTTCATAATATTGTGAATATTAGTACATGAGAAAGTAATAAATCGATTGATTAAACTTTGCTTTGCGAAATAAATAGTATTTCGTTGTTACCAACATATCTTTAAACAATTATAAATGAATGTGATAGATACCTTAATTGGTAAAATAAAGATCTCAATAAGTGTATAATGAATCTATTGATGTAATAATTGAGAAAGTAATAAATCGATTGATTAAACTTTGCTTTGCGAAATAAATAGTATTTCGTTGTATATAGCATTTATACCAATATCTCAATATCTTTAATATAATAAACAATTATAAATGAATGTGATAGATATCATAATTGGTAAAATAAAGATCTCAATAAGTGTATAATGAATATAAACAAATTTGTATGGATAATGAAATGTGAGTTGTGACTCTTTGTTTCCAATCCCTTCATTTTCCCTTTTTTTTCTAACAACGTTACATGTCACCCACTTCGTACATTTATATTTTATGTAATATTATTATTTGTCTTTGTGTATTATAAAACCTTTATCCCTACAAACATGTGGTAATCCACTCAGATTGAGTTCAAATTTCTTCACTAGTAAAAATTTCTTCACTAGTAAAATAATATAATCTAATAAATAATAGGTTCAATCTCTATAAGTGCTAATCTAATTCCACTCTTTCACAAAGAATAATGACATTAATTTAGCACTATTTTTGCTTATCTTCTTCCTTTTTTTATTTCTACTTATGTTATAAGATTTCACTCTAAATAATATTGATATACCTAGTTTTCCTTTTTAAATTTAATAAATATAGAACAACTTTTAACTCATTTCGTTTGTTTAGATTTTTTTCTCAAGATTGACTTTTTCATTAGTACTTGCAATTTTTTGTAGGTTTTAGATGAATTAGCATTATAAAAAGCTCAGACTTTATCAAATATCAATCCGTTTCCATGACTTGCTCGGTTCGAACAGTTCAATATCCCTAATTCAACAATTAACACTACTTTTAGCCTTTTGAAATATATTAGTATTCCGCAAAGAATACCAACATTATTCTAGAAATTAATGTTATATGCATCTCTTACCTATAACAGAAAACACTCGAAAACCTCTTTGTTTTACAAAAGAACTTGAATCATCATTAACCATTTCTTCATTTTTCATTTCTTACTAATTTGACTTAAACTTCTATCATATATTAGTTGTATTCTAATTTGAGTTTTACATTATGAGTAATGTAAATGTGTTGACTTTTTATACTAATTCCAATTTGAGTTTGCATTCTGAACATATGTTTTTATGCATCTTATGGAAATAAGCTTGAAAATATCATAATTACTGTGATTCACTAAGTAACTTTAGTATAGGATTTACAATATGTATTCTTGAATCTGTTACATGAACTTCTATTAATTACAAAGATTTATGAATTTTAAAATTAATTTTCGTGCACTGGGTTCCACCTTTAACATGATTATGAATTTTGTCTATTTATTTTATTTTGTAGGGCATACTTTGTTTGTTAATACATATATACAACAACTAAGCCATTATCGCAAACAAGTTGGGGTCGGTTATAGATGGAATCTAAAACTAAATGACAAAGTCAATTTAAAAGTTATAAATAACAATAATAAAATAAAGTCAAATAAGGAAATTAATAATAATAATAACGAAGTAAAATAAAAATAAAGATAAATAAATAAATAAATAAATAAATAAATAAATATATATATATATGTATATTTATATATAAAAAGAGAAACGATGATAATAATAATAATACTAATAGTGATAACGATACTAATAGTAATATTGATCAAAGACCAAACCTACGTCTTATGCTCCTGTTCCCTATTCCTATAATCTAGTTTAGAACTCATAAAACTCATAACTCATGGTTCTGGTACGTGAATCGCTAACTTTCACGTGTTCCGGTCCATCACCAACTCTTCATATATATTCCAACCCTTAAAGTCATTTTTTGCTACTTCTTTCCATGTCAACCTTGGTCGATCTCTACCTTTCTTTGAGCATTCAACGCGGCCTATAATTCCAACACGCACAGGTGTCTCGGGCAGCCTACGCTGAAAATGTCCAAACCATCTTAAGTGATGTTGAATTAGCTTCTCCTCAATTGGTGCTACTCCAAGTTTATCATATATACCATCATTTCTAATTCGGTTTTTTCTTGTATGACTGCAGGTTCATCGCAACATACACGTCTCTGCTATGCTTATCTTCTGGACGTGTTGGATTTTAGTAGGCCAATATTTTATACCATACAACATCGCAGACCTGATTGTCGTTCTGTAAAACTTTTCTTTAAGCTTTTGTCCTTGTTTTCAATCTCGGCTATCTGGGCTGAGATCTCGGTTGAAGGCTTGGGTGAAACGCAACATGAGATATCGGTTGATATCTCATTTCGATTATGTCGGCCGAAATTTACATTTATCGGCCGATATTTGGAGCGAAACGATATTCCGAGATATCCTCGATATATTATTTTTTCAAAAAAATAGATCAATCTCAGTCTATCATAAAAAAAATATGAACAAAGCCCTTTTCTTTTTGATTCAACTTCTCAAAAGATCACGTTACTCGTCAAAATATCGAACTCTCTCTTCTCTAGAGGAAAAAATCGAACTCCTTTTATAAAAATCGAACCTCCTCGTCCAAAGTCCGACAGCTCACGGTTGCCTTCAATTTTCGACTACTCGATCTCGCTTTTGACAGTCCGCAGTTTCGTCTACGACCAATCTCTCTACTCTCAACATGTATGTAAATTAGGGTTGTTCTATTTTAACGAAATTCATTTTTTTCAGAAATTGAATATACAATATAATTTAGAGTAGATTTAGCTTGTTGTTCTTACTGCATAACCTTTTGCAAGTAGATTTGCATTGCCCAAAACCCTTCGATTTCTAATATCTCTTATATGCATTTGCTTTTATTTGCACCAGTTCCTGATAATATTATTATGTTATTCTTACTGCATATATGTAACTGTATAGAATCCACTTTTTTCTAGTTAATTTGTCGCCTTTCATCTACTTATATGTAATTGCCAAAAATGATGATGTTTTATAACCTTTGTCGAACAATTTCATACAGTTGAGGTATAATTACTTTATTTTTTTGGGTTTGAATAGTGGAGATTAGTTGCAGTAATTCAATAAATGTTAAATAAAGCGATATCATGCATTTTCGCTATAAATTATGTGATGTGATGTGTTATACTCTGATATGGTGCCAAGATGAACTTTATGTCTGAAATGTAAATCTAATATTGGCGCCCGAGATGCACTCGTCTCGTCCAAGATTTCTTCTGATACGATGCCAAGTCACTAAAATCGTCGAGACGAAAGGTGCTCGATGTCCGAAATTTAAAATCTTGCCTTTTGTGGGACTTTGCTGTCACAGAGAATGACAGACGCTTGTCGCCATTTCACCCATCCGTTCAAATTCTAAAACTAACATGTTCATCAATTTCACCATCATACTGCAACATTGATCCTAAATATCGAAATGATTACTTTTTAGGAACTATTTGTCCGACCAGAGTGACATCTCCATCCTCTAACCTAACATTGCTGAACACACACTTTATATACTCTGTTTCAGTTATGCTAAGCCTAAATCCTTTTGATTCTAAAGTTTGTCTCCACAGTTCCAGTTGTTTATCAACCCCAATCATACTTTCATCAACTAGCACAACATCATCAGCAAATAACATACACTAAGAAATCTTACATTATATATCCTTCGTAACTTCATCCATCACTAGGGCAAAAATGTAGGGGCTCAAATCTGACCCTTTATGTAATTTTATGTTAATGAGAAAGTCACTGGTTTCACCATCTCATGCTCTGACACTAGTCACAACATTATCGTACATATCCTTGATAAAGGTGATGTACTTTGTTGGGACTCTCTTCTTTCCCAGGGCCTACCACATCACACCTCGCATTACTTTGTCATAAACTTTCTTCAAATCGATAAATATTATGTGTAGATCCTTCTTTTGCTCCCTAAATCTCTTCATAAGTTGTCTTATCAAAAAAATTGGGTCTGTGGTCGACCTTTCAGGCATGAAACCAAATTAGTTTTCTGAAATGCTTGTCATTCTTTTTAATCGGTGTTCAATGACTCTTCCACGGCTTCATTGTATTACTCATACATTTAATTTTTCTTTAGTTTGTGCAACTTTGGACATCTTTATTCTTAAAAATTGGAACTAATATGCTTCTCCTCCACTCATATGACATCTTGTTTGATTTGAAAAAATTATGGAACAACTTAGTTAGGCAGGCTATCCCCAAGGAAGTTGCGACCCAACTCTTGCTCACTTTTCATCATGCTCGAGCCTCGATATGGTGCGTCGCTAAAATGGTTACGCCCCAACAAAATATAATTAGATTTCATTTCCATAAGAGAGGCCGTGGTTTTTACGTTGGCTTGTCAAGCCTATCAGAGCCCTTCTTCTTTATCCTGGTTTGGGACATGCTGCATAGAAAATTACACAACGAAATATATACCGCACAATTTTCAAGCTATATAATTGGTCAATGATAAAGTTCTTCCATTCTTAAACGTATGTACATAAAAAATCAAGTTGTGGAAAAAAGTGAAGTAAAGTAATTCAAGTGATAAAATTTATACCATGTTTCGGAAAAATGTATGGATGTACAAGCCGCTCATTTGTTACAGTTGCAGTAGATAACTTTAGTTTTGTTGTAAAATGTGCTATACAAACATATAATTCTTACTTGACGTTTTATGTGAACTTACTTGACCAAAACTTATTTTATGTACAATTTAACATTATCTGTCCTAATCAATGTGTAGATTAATAAATTTTTCGGTGGTGTTATTTACTAGACCGTGAAATATTCATCGGTAGTTACTACAGATTTTTTGGATATCTCACAAAATTGTGAGATAATTAACAACGATTTCTTAAAAAGTGTGTTTGATGTTATATTATTTTGAATTAACGTAGTTTAGAAATGTTTATGGATTAGAGATTTACTTATTCGGAATCTTTATAAGAAAACAAAACTAAAATGGAAAAATTATATTAAACTATATTGTCAGATAAAATGAATTGCTTGCTTTCAGGTTATCTAATTTGAACGTAGACTACTAAGATAGTCAATAATAGTTAATTCTTTTTGATTGAATCTAATGAAAGGATCAACTACCTATTTATCCTTTTTAATGCAGATACCACTTTTATTTAAATATATACATTTGATTTTGTAATGGGTCAAAATTACTTTCAAGTTTACATACTTATATATTTTTCCAGTAATGGTTTTATTAAATCATGCCGTGTAGTTTGTATTATTAATATATGCACATCTTTTAGCAAAATAGGATCATGCTCAAGTAGTTAGGATCATTGGAGTTGGAAGACGCACAATCGAGGAGTCGATTTCTTTGGGAATTTAATGTAGTGAAAGTGATACGATGATTATTTATGTATACAAAATTACCGGTTCACAATTTATTGTGCTGCTAAATGCATTTGGTTCTCTTTTATTAATACCATGTATAAACAATATCAGCAAATTATTTCTGCACAACGATAACCATTAATGGTGTTTTGGATCACAATTACATATTTTACTATTTGAAAAGTTACATATATGCCTCAAGTAAACAGCTCATTAAACTAAATTTGTCTTCCTCCTTAATTTTAGAAATAATAATGAATGCATTGACAATTGATTCACTCAATCTCCGATGAGCTAGAATTGTAAGAAAAAACTTCCAAGAATCTCTGTATCAGTACATGTAAAGAGTACATGTAAAGAGGATATTATATTTCTTCAAATTTTCTAAAATTCGATATCATATTTCTTCAAATTTTCTAAAATTCAAAATTATTAACCGTAACATTTTGAATTTTTATAGCCTTAAAAAATGCAGTTTTCAAAGATGTTACTAATGAATATTTAGATAAAAATATTTTTCGTAAATTATTTTAGAAACTTTGCCAAAATTGGCGAGTGCTGGCAATGCTATATTGGACGCTGTTAAATTTCACAGGCAAGTTTCTAATGTTCGATGAAAAAACTTCCTATGATTTTTAGCTGGTCAAATTATGTTTTACTGTCCACTAATTAATTATTACATGATGAACTAGCCACCATGTTTCAAATCCAAGTAGTTTAAGTTTCACATCCGTTTGATTTTTGGAAATGATGTTATGTTTGACTCATTTTGTGCTTTTAATTTTAGCCTAAACGTTTAGATATAGTTTTTTTTTTTTGTTTGGAAATTTAATAGAGAATATGTGTAATTTAGTTAATTTAAATTTCTAATAACAATTATGTTTCTTGATTTGATTTTGGATGGTATTATAAATGAATATTATCATATTTTTCGATCTTTAGTATTAAGTAAATTAATTTTTATTAAGTAAATTAATTTTTATTGATTATATATGGAAATTGATGTTAATTAATTCATTTGTTTAGAATCAAAGAGTATTAATTTTAGAATCCACAAGTGATTGCTTCTCTAATTCAAATTGGGGTCAAGCTAAAAAGATATAAATAACAATAATTAACTAGAGTTAATTGTAGTTATTGCACCTGTTAGTTTCAATTTCAATTGATATAATAAATATATTTATCATAATTACATCTATTTTATATAATAATAAATGTATGTTGATTCTTATGTGGTATCCAATTTTATGTTTATTAGTATTGAATTTTTTATACATCAATAGTCACATGCATACTTGAATAAATTTAATGTCACTCGTTACACATTTTAAATTATGTTAAACATATTCATCATTTTAATTTTAATTTAGAATAAATACAATTAATTCCACTTAATTATATATTTAAATCTCTAATCATTTCCAATTTGAATTAGAATAACATGAAATGATATTACCATGTAGTCGACAAAAAGGAATTAATTGTTAACAATTCCATTTCGGAAATTGACATTCTTAGTAATATGTTTCTAAATTAGGAATAACTTATAGTTGATAGTTTCTTTTATATAACACCGTTGTCTCCAAGAATATTGGTTATATTTTGTGGGAGTTGAAATTATTGAAGCATGTTAATCACTCAAGGTTTGGTAGCAGCGTACAGGAAAAAACCAGTATGAAAAAATTACAATCTAGAAGCATATGTTCACCTTTATATAACTAAAAACAGTCAAAATCACCGGTTAAAAAATTATGTGAACTCCGTGTGCGAAGCACGGATTCATACAAGAGGAAATAAACTATGAGATTTTATTGTTTATCTATGCTAGCTTTATACTGAATTAACTCATTTATTACGCAGTTACGTTAATTTCATTGCTAATATTATGAGTTTTTTTCATGAGACCTCTCTAACTTCTATTTCAATAATGACGAGTATCAATCAGAATGTTTGAAAATTGAAACAAACAAATTCAACAATAACAAGCGTTCAATGTGTATTCAACATTCAACATTTAAAACAAACAGTACTTAAGCTTTTTTAGTACTTCCAATTAGTTATGATGACCTGTTCTGCGGTCGAGGGGATATTTGGTATCTCTCTCGTCTTATGGGAGGTGTAATCTTTATAGAAACCGAGTATTCAATATTGTTATTGATAAAACATTGGCTTGATCGCTAAACATCAGTGATATTATTCTATATTATTGGAACATTCTACTCAGTACATAAGTATTGTCTCTGTTTATAGGAAGTTGCTGTTAAGCATAACTCATTTTGAAAACTAATAAAATGTTCAATTGATCATTGATTTGCAGTTGAGGAACTAGAAAATGTTTGCAAAACACGTATAGGTGCAGATGATGTATACGAATGACATGTTTGCAATTAGTAAACAAAATCAAACAAAATGAAATTCAACAGTCAAGATCTATCGTGTCACATTTTTCGTTTCATTTGTGTCCAAATAACCTCCTCCATAATATGTTTAATGTATATATATGTTAAGAAAGAAATTTAATATGGCAATGGTACAACAACTACTATATTGACATGCAGGCCAATGCATTCTGTCAAGAAGCCTGCACGTTTTGAAGAATAAAATGGAGCATAGGATACTTTTGTCGTGTCATAGTAATGTAGCATCACCTGCATATGCACAAGGTAACATAAATACACTGCAAGACAATGAATGCAACAAATTTTCCTTTATCATTTTCTTTTAACAGTATGTAATGCATGGAGGTTGTTTGCTTTACATTATATATGGACCACGTGTTCCTGGGTAGTTACAATGATTGTGTATTTAGTGGCAGTGTGTAATGAAAAATGCAGGCAGAAATTAATCCAATTATCCTTCTTCAAGCTTTCCTTATCTTCCCCTCACAATTCGCTCTTCTTATTCTTTATGCTTCTCTGCAATTAAGATATATAGGATATGCCTGTAAACTGTCGGATACCGACTCAGATAGTGCCATATTCGTATCTGTATTCGAAATCATTTTCGGATATCGGATATCGTATCCACGGATGCGAACGAATATTGGATATTCTTCAACCAGTTCACAATCAATAAATTTGAATAAAAAAATAGAAAATTTTGATTCATTATAAATCCGTTTCAGTACTAAAAATGTTAAGAATAATAAATATGCTCAGAAAAATAATTTTAAGTAGTAAATATTAATTTTTTCACACATTAATTTTTGGTTTATATAAATAGTAAATGACAATCATTGTTTGTACTACAATACACAAAATATATTTATAATCTCGATAAAAACGGATAACTAACAGATGCGGATATCATTTTTCAGATATCAGATAAATTTTTCATATTTCAGACATGGATATAGACGAATTTCAAATTTTTCGGATGCTCATTAACAACACTAATATTGGATCCTATCAGAATTAAATGTACGACTAAACTACGTGCATGATTTATTTGCACTGCTTTGCCACTAGGTGATGCGTGATGCATCGTTTAAGTACCCATGTGCTGGTTTTAGACAGTTGCATTATTGACTACTCCTAAACCCATCAAAACTTCCAAATTTCAATTTGGATCAATTAATACTAAACTAAATGCTAAAATTGTATACGAATTTATCAAAACATCTAGCTCTGATTAATCCTCACATAAATGATTAATTCCTAGTTCATGCCTGCCACTTAGCGTCCACCTAAACATTTTACAACCTTGGTTTTATTTAAAAAAAAAGTATCTTTTGTCATTTGACTTTTAACAGGCTTTCATTACTTGTAGTGTTTATAGCTTATGTGTGTACATCATAGTAGAAAGATTGACGATCAGTCAGCACCGTATAACCATAGTAGTAGTTAGCACATATAGTGGTGGATAAGAGGAACCCTATTGTGTACTTGCATTTGCTCATAATCGACCTGTGTTACTCCTCAAGAAGGACTTTTTGATATATTTTCTAACTATTGACCTTTATTTGAGTTAATCTTATGTGTATTTTTCTTGGGAGAAAAGTTTATTGGCAGTTATGTTTTGTCATTGCTAAAGTAGTTTTGCAACTTATTATTTTCTGTTAATACCATCAATGTCGAATTTATATCATCTCAGTATGAAGACTGTATTAAGGATTGCGACAAGGCCGTAGAAAGAGGCCGAGAGCTCCGCTCTGACTTCAAAATGGTTGCATGAGCATTGACTATAAAAGGGACTGCACTAGCAAAGCTTGCAAAAACTTCCAAGGATTTTGATCCTGCTATCAAAACATTTCAGAAGGCATTGACTGAGCACCGTAATCCAGATACGCTAAAAAAAACTAAACGATGCAGAGAGAGCTAAAGAAGAACTTGAACAGCAGGAATATTTTGACCCTAAGCTAGCTGACGAAGAAAGGGAGAAAGGTGCTAAACTATTTGATTCACTGTGCACCTTTTTATCCTTTTAGGCTAGTTTCAGTTAATTGATGGTAACATATGCAATTTAAATTGAACTTAATTGATAGAATTGCGGTTTCTCCAAACAATTTATCCTTCTACCTTAACAGTTAATTGAACTCTGACAACGCACATTCTCCCTCGTTATCCGCAGGCAATAAGTTTTTCAAGCAAATGAAGTACCCAGAGGCAATACAACATTACGCTGAAGCACTGAAAAGGAATCTACGAGACCCAAGGGTAAGAATATAGTCAAGTCCCTAAAAGATAATTACTTTTGCCTGCCATTTATCTTCTGAGAAAATTTGTTGTTATATCCTGCTGAAATGACCTGCAAAACATAGTTTAATTGCATTATTTTGGTCTCAGGTTTACAGCAACAGAGCTGCATGTTACTCAAAGCTGGCTGCTCTTCCTGAGGGCTTGAAGGATGCAGAAAAATGCATTGAGTTGGACCCTATTTTCACCATAGGTTACACAAGAAAAGGCGCTGTCCAAATTTTTCATGAAAGATTATGACAAAGCCCTAGAGGCACATCAAGAGGGACTCAAATATGATGCAAACAACCAAGAACTTCTTGATGGCGTCTGAAGGTAAACTTATTTCTAAATCCACTCATTCTTGAATTGTTTTGTAGGTATTAGAGTTAAGATATGCAAGCAAGATTTTGTCATGCTGGATGAACCACATTCATACCGTTATTTCATAATTGTGGCATACTGCCATCCCCCCCCCCCCCCCCTCTCATATCTGAGAAATAAGCATAAGATATATATATGACAACGTGAATAAGTCACATACTAATGCTGTACCAAGTTTTTGATCATGGAGACATTTGAACAGCGTGGTCATGTCACTTGATGTTGTATTGCATTGATAAAATGCATTGGGGTTCTAGAAGGTGTATAGAACAAGATCAACAGAACTAACAGTGGCAATATTAGTCCTGAAGACTTGAAAGAAAGACTGGTCATTTATCATGTTTTCTCATTTCATTTGCTTGAAAAAGCTTAAACATTTGTTGCTCACCTTTATTGTTCAACAAGCAGGCGAAGGCAATGCAGAATCCAGAAATTCAGAATATCTTATCGGATCCTATAATGCAGCAGGTAGACACAATTTACCCCTTGATGTTTACATTATACTACTAGTTTTTTATATCTGCTCTTAGGCTGCAGTATGCATCCAACCATGAAACTTGTCAGGTTTTGAAGGATTTTTAAGAGAATCCGGTAGCTGCCCAGGATCATCTGAAAAACCCACAAGTGAAGCACATGATTCAAAAGCTTATCAGTGCAGGCATTGTGCAAATGAGATGAAATTAAAAGCTAATGTTATTGTTATTTGCGAACTATTTTATGTGCTTCTTTTTCTTCTTTTCGGACGGAGTTTAAGTACGCTAAGCATAATTGCGCTTGTATATGCTACTTGTACTAGACTTGAACTAGTTTGCATGCTTCTACTTCTGTACTACTGCGACTCATATTTGTGGTTTACATACAGCACATAGTTATTGTATCCAATTTCATAGTTTCGTCATCTTATAATATCAAACCTATGCATTCTTAAGTTGCTATTTGGTAGTTGACTCTATGTAGATGTTATAACTTTCTACATTGTATCTCAAAATATTTTCAGGATATGATGTGCCTGAATACATGCCACAGTTTGGTAATGCTATTCCCATTAGGTTCGAGCTATTGCTTTAAAGCCATCGGCTGCTTCCTCGTAACATTGTTGGTAGCATTGGATCTAATGGTGCTCTAATCTCTACATGGCTACCTTTTTCGACGGGTAACATTTTTAGTTTTTTCAAAGGTGAGACCTAAGCGTGGCTTAGTATATTTCTTTTTCTTTGCACAATGTTTAGATTCACTGGTGATAATATTCCTTACTCAATTGTGGCAGTGCGATAATCTACCAATAGGAAGTATGGTGTTGCCCATCACTTACACTGGCTTAAGAGATGGTAATTGTATCTCTCTCCTACCAGTAAGTTTATCCCACATTTTGTTCTTAATATTACTATTTTTTATATTTACAAGGGCCAGTCTGTAGGTTTCCAAACGAATGTAAAATTTTGATTTCAATTCATTAGTTTAAACTAAAATACGTAAATTTTCTGTTGTAAATTCTATTTGAGTGTATCATCAAATCCAAGGTTCGAGAACTCGGTTTCGGTCGTTTGAAATTTTGTTAGTTTCGGATGATTTCGTAAATTTCGGAAATTTCGGTTTTGTTTCGGTTTCGGTCCAAATTTCGGTTTTCAGTAGTTTGTTAATAAACTTGTGAACAATCAATAAAATATAATTATAGTGTATAAAGAAATAAAATACAACATACAACATGATAAATTTACTACATCCAATCTCTGTAGTGTTTGCTTGATTTTCCATAGCGTACCTATAAATTGTGAACAATATAACTTAAATTAAGCTCCAAATAAAATTAAAATAAAAAACATGCTTCTCGGAAACTATTTGATTTGATAAATGAAACCTTGTTTATATAACCAAAAATTCTAAAAGGATCCCGGGCGTGGTAGCATCTCTTACAAAATTATGATGAAATAACAAGACTTGTTGGCTATATGACATAGTAGTTAACCTGACCAATCACTTTATGCATTTTGAATATAAAAAATCACTATATTTAACCTTTCTATGCAAAGTTAAACACTAAAATGTCAATAGAATATAGTATGATAATAAAACTTATATCTTATATTCCTAATCATGTGTACTAACATCCAAGCTGCAATATTTAACTTTAAACTTTAAACCTAACAGCCCATTTAAGACTAACAGCCCAATACTAGTTTATAAACCTAACAGCCCATTTAATTAAATGACAAGCCGAGCCCATTCTCCAGCCCTTCCTCTTTCATAATTCACGTTTCCATTCCCCAGCCCTAAATCGCGATTTCCAGTTCTCGATTAAAAAATAATACGCAAACGTGATTTTCAGTTCTCGATTAAAAAAAACACGAAATTGAAGCGCGAGCAGAAATTACCGTGAAGCGCGAGCAGAAATTGAAGCGCGAGCAGTGCGAGCAGAAATTGAAGTGCCGGTTGATGCTGTGAGTATGTAATTGAAGCACTGTATTTTATAGGTTTTCAACTTGAATTAATCATTCGCTTTTCACTGTTGATTCACGCTTGGGTGAATAAAGTTTCTGATTTGATATGTTATTTGATTTCTTTTGCTTTTTGGTTGCTTTCGGTCTTCATCTCACTATTTCTTCACATGCGCACTGATCGTTTTAGCAAAAATGATTCGATTCTTTTTTTTTTTGCCCTAGATCCGAAACCGATTTTGACTGTCGGTTTCGGATCGTGCACGAGCGGTAACGGTCCGGTACCCCTGAAATTTCGGGGTACCGGCCGAAACCTCAATCCTTGATCAAATCATACTCTTAAGTTTCAAAGCTCTCTTTGGTGATTAAGATATGCCACTTAACATAGTACAGTAAATCATGATTAGAATTCAAATTATTATTATTATTATTAAATGTAAGACAACCCTGACATAATTTAGGTATTTTGAGAACTAATTGTAGTCTTTGTTTTATCAACTGAAATTGTAGAAAATGCATTTATGAAAAGACTGCTAAAATGTCTTCTGCCAAAAAAAATAATATATTAAATAAAATCTCTCCACATAATTTTGACTATCGTCTTACATGTTTGTATATGCTTATTAATTTTTTTTAAAAAGAACATTGATCACATTATTTAATGATGAATTAAAATCATCAATTTTATCTTTCGGTAAGTAGTGCATTGCATTTGAATTTAGCTAGGTTTATGGGTTATATCATCTCTACACGATCGTGTTAATTATAATTTTGTTTGTAAACTTTAAATGAAAATGAATCTTCTATTTCTAACTCTTGTAACTTCCTGAAAAACTAGTAATTTGGTGGTTGATATTTGAAATTGAATTCATGTAACATTTTGGTAATTGACCATTAATCACATAATCTAACTACAGTAACAAATATTCAATTTGATTTTCTACATACTACATTATCTTTTGAATTCAGCAATGTTTATGAGCTACACACAACCATATTACCTTATTTGTTATTTATTTGTAAACCAACAAAATTGAGCATTATTTAAAGGTGAAAATGAATCTTCGATTCGCTATTTCTGTAAAAGCATACATTATATACATTAAAATTTTGATTGAAGGTTGTATTTTAAATACCAAAAAAAGTACTTATGATTTCTGTAAATCGATATATTATCCTGTTTGTTACGAATAGCGATTTTAATTGAAGATCACTACATTATCTTGTTTGTCATGAATTTATTTGTAAGTCAGTATACTATATTGTTTGGTATGAATTCAAAGCTATTTGGTTGGAAGTTCGATTAAGTTATGATTATCGTATACACACATTTGTATGTATGTGCATACATTTAAATTTAACCATGCATTGGATGTTGATATTAAAAACAAACCTTCATTGTTTATTCTTTCATATGTCTAACATATGCATACCTTTATAAATATATAAAACATATGATTCAATTTGTACATGATTTCTTTGTTTGATTTTTCTAAAAGAAACAGCGTATTTTTAATTTTTGATTGGATTGGCATTGAGAGTCATATTCATTTGTTATGTTTTGGTTTGCCAGCCATTATAATTACTTGATTTTCTTAACATGCTACAATTTGACATAATATTTAAAAGTAAAACTTCAGTTGTCTAGCATTAAAAGGATTTTTCATTCTGTATGTGGTGATAAAGACAAGATAAACATTGTTGTATATTCTTATCAAGGAACATGTTAACATGTATCCATTGAGTACATTTTAACATAGTTTCCTTTTATCTCTTTAATCTTTGCTCTGTTTCTACACGTGGCATCATGTTATCCTTTTCCATACTAATATCACGGCTTAGCTCTTCAACTGCTGGATCATTCTCACTTCTTCTCCAGTTTTTTTCCTCTGTTTCTTTGTCTTCCTCATCAATGTTTCAATAACGCTTCTTCATATATTTCTTAATTCTTTATCTTATGTTCACAACTTACTTTCCTGATATATGTTCATTCATTTCTTAATTCTTCGTACATTTCTTAGGATTTCACCGGCCACAAAGATATTGAAGGAAATTAAGGAATTTTCTAAGTTTTCGTGTTCTATTTTAGAATGGTAATCCTTTCTTTTGTTTGAAACAAACAGAAACCCTTGCTCTTCTTTCATGGTTATGTCAATCTATTGGTGCATCCTTGATTTTGAAATTTACTCTTAGATAAAAACCTTCGTACTATTTTAAAAACTTGCTTTAATACAGACTACGTAGTACAAAATTTAGTAATACTACTGTTATTGTGTTGGAGCTATTGCTTTTTTTTCCTTCCCGAAATGGGTTTTTTATATATTTATTTTTAAGTGCGTTTGTTTCCTTAAATTCTTACAAGAGCAGTGCCCAATTTTGTTACTAATAAATAAATAGAATATATATATATATATATATATATATATATATATTATATATAGGAAATACGTCTTACTCTAAAGGCTCACAATTTAGACTCAAACAGTATAACACGGACCAGACATAAGGGACCATAAACTGAAATCCAAAGCAAATTAGAAAAAAACCCTTGTAACATGGACTCCTTATATAGCACAGGTAATGTGAAAAAGAAGAAAAACCTACGAGACATGTACGCCTAGGATTGCATAAAAATGTTATTGCCTTAAGTCCTCTTTTATATAACACAAGTCATATTTTAATTCATCAAAGCCCTCATTGTACTTTAGATGAAGTCTTGCACTTTCTGTGTCAGAAACACTACCGCTCAACAAATCAGTCACCCAAAAGGTTTTGATTGGCCATTTCCCTTCTTGAGGTTGCTTTGACAACTATAGGGTTGCGGACTTAGCCGGCAATGCAATTGGCCAGCTAACTTGGTAGACATCTGTATCATAAATATTAGATAAGGTAACGGTAATATTTTTAATGGCGGCTCAATTCCCTATTTATTATCTTATTTTTTTAGCCATACCAAACACAAATCATTATTTACTCTTATTTCTACACAACATTCATATTCTAAAATAAAAACTTATGTATAAACAAAATTTCAACTGGTCAAAGAGGAAAAAACCAATGAATTAGCATCTACTGTACCGTTCAATCATTCAATCAAAATTCATTTTTTTTATAATAATTCTCCCTCCAACTGAATGAGTCATCATAATTTACAACATACATAACAATGGTCTCAAGCATCTTCTCATCAGCACTCATAACAAATCGGTACTGGGTACAGTGATCGACTAATAAACCAAAAGTCAAATATTAATCCACAATATCGATCGAAAATCAAGAGGCTATTCTTAGGTTAACTATAATGAAATGTCCAACTCAAGTAGAAATTCGAACTGTCAGTTTGGTCCTTATGACGGGGCCTTAGTTAAATACAAAATTAATTTGGAGACTACGAAGAAGAAAATGTATGAGGTAGAAACACCGATTTTGGTCAAGAATGGAGTCAGGGAAGGGCAAACACACAGGGATTGACATCAATGAAACTTCGAGTTCCGAAAACCGCGTACCAACAATCAAAAGTACGAATCAAAGAATATGGATGAGTAATAAACAAGAATAACTTGTTGCATGCGCATCAGGCAACAAGGGTTAAAGGGGTGAATTTCAATTTTTTTTTCTTCCATTAATGACATCTTTAATTTGTGTTATTATGAATAATTTAATAATATTAAATTAATGTTATTTGATATAAAAAGAGTTGTGTTTTAACTTGAAATTAATTTTAAGTTTACTTTCTTTGTTTGATCCTGAATCATGTAAAATTCATTTGTGTTTATAATTAATCAATTATTTATATATTGTTATAAATTCATATGATCTAAAATGAAAGCGTAGCAAAAGTTATTCGTATGTGCGTGCCCTGTACATGAAAAAGGGATTTGAGCCAGAAGAAGATGAGGCAAACATTGGTGAGGAAATGGAAACAACTACACGTCTTAAATATTTAATATTTCATTAGTTGATATTATACACTTAAACGATAACAATATGTTTTAATTCAAACTAGTACGTAGGCACGTCCGTTGGACATGTGCAAAGACAAATGGAAGTAAAGACAAATTTGAACAAAAGAACCTTTTTTCCACGGAGTTGGAAGCGCAAATTGAACGTTGGTAGATCAAAAGTATACATGCGTTGAATAGAAGACAAGAAGACAAGAATGAAATGAAATGATGTTAGTGTTGAATATATCAAAAATGAAATGATGTCAGTGTTGAATATATCAAAACTTAATGGAGAAGGATAAATACAATATATAAAAAATTAAATGAGATAACGTTAGTGTTGAATAGAAGACAAGAAGGCAAAGTCTCAAATGTCAATTTGGTAACTTTTTAGTAACAACCATTTACATACTTTATTATAATATGACAATCATCTAATAATAATGATAACTGTAATATTATTATTCAGCTTGAAAAGGCTTGCCAAACATATGCAGAGAAGAATAAAGGATTTGTCTTTAATCCTCCACATGTCTATAATTACCTTGAAGAAGATAAATAAAGCGAAATTAACAAGCAACACATTGCTTTTTAGTTTGCTTTAAGAAAAATGAATGTTGATTCAATAACATGCGATTCTGATGTTCTAGAAGCAGTTGAAGATCATGATACCACTCCACTCTGCTGTAACGACGATGAAGAGCACCAAGGAATTAAGGAGTGTTATGTTAGATGTACAGAACAAAACCAAAGTAATAGAGGATCAAGAAGAGCATAAGAGAACATAGAATTGATAGGTGAAGAAGGCCGAGAAATAAAGTCTTTAGTAGGAGAGGGATGACATAAGAATAGAAGTGGAACTTTGTCATAACAAGTTTTTGGAAGTCTAACGAGAGAATATACATATCAAGAAAGAAGCATCCATTATGGTTATGCTATGTTATGACTTATCCAAGCTAGAATCCGATCAATGTGAAGAAATGCAAGTGAAGATCAAATAATACCGTGTGAATTGACTTCAGCCTTCCAATATTTAATATAATTTTTTAATTGTTAACCTTTTATCAAAATGTTGTTTATTTCAAATTCTTGTATCTTGTTTTTAGTTCTAGTTGGTAGTTTCATAAAATAAGTACTTAATTTAAACCTTTAAACTTAATGTGTGTCTTGTCAATTAATCATACTATAGTAGCGTTGTCCTCTTACGTATATTACATGTTGCGTCAAGCCAATGAATGGTTTACCAGTGCCTTTTTTTTAAAACATTTTATGCTGTCATGACTGACTATAGCTGATCTGTTGTCAGCTAGTGCCATTACTATGTTTTGTCAACTATCTCTACAATATACCTGTTATGTAAAACAATGTTACAGCATACCATTTGACAAACATTACAAACAATAGCAAGAGTTTATTACTAAAAAGACGTCCAATGTTCCTTTGTTAGCAGACGGCTTAGTGGTTCTAATGAAGGCCTGCATAGAAGCCGATCGAAAGCATAATTTGAGTTTGGGTCAAGGTATGCATTAGTAATGAAGGTTATTGGAACTTAACGAATGCGGTATACAACAATCATCCTGATTGTAGATTTAGACGTACGAGTATGGACACTAGAAGCGAATACATAAAATTTACAAGGTCTTGCGATAAGTAATGAAAAAAAAGGAAGAGGTTGAAATTGAAGACTTGTTTGAGGGAAATCGTCTTAACTTCATCTCTCGCTATAAATGGGAATATCATACTGATTTCAATGGTCATGAAACCTTTGAACTTCACTATGGTTAGCTTACACACTTCAGATAAATCTATATTACCGTTTAATATTAGTTGTAACTGTAGTTTTTGCTTAATAGTGCATTTGATTGTATGTTTGCGTTACTTTATTAGCGTTCAAATGTTATGGTATTTGTTTTATATATTTTGTAACGTATTTTTTCTTCTTCTAGTCAGTGTATTTTGTGTTTGGCTTATGTTTTGAAATATATAGTCATCATCTCTTAGTGTCTTGTACTAGTGAACAAATATTTATAAGACATATCGAAAGAGGAATATTTTAATTCATTACTCTCATTGGTTATTGATTAAAAAATATTGTAACATCTAAGATCCATGATTACATATATGATGTTTTGGTCCTTCTTTCATGAAGTTGGTTACAAACTATGTTAGTTTCTTCTTCCAATTCCGAAGCATAATTGACCGTATTGCGGCCGTAATAGTTAATTAATCCACATTTCAAAACCACATCCATTAGGATACAACATGCATCTGAAGTAGCTTCATCCAATATCTTCAAATTTCATCACTGTTACTAATCCTAATATATGAGTTGGCCAAATCACACACGTAGCAAAATAATCCGTATTGATTCAACATTATATAATATACGAAGTGCAATAAACAACTAGTCATACAATTCATCAATTGAAAAAATAACTAGGTGAATGATATAGTCCATTGATTCACTGGGTATGAACAATTAGTTCTCGAATAAGAATTACATAACAAATAAACAAAAGTGCAGAAATACACATCGTGATGGTGCATAACAAGATAATGACACAGACCACACATAATAAGTATAAACACACAGTACTCAATATAAACACAACGGTGGAAAAGAAATAAATAAATGATGCATTGATGCATACCGTGACAAATTAATAGAAGGAAATGTCATAATCCACACATGCACTCAATATAAACAAACAAGTCTCTCACATGAACAAACATAACTGAACAAAAAAAATATAATGGTTGCTAGAAAATCCAATCTACGTTTCGATGACAACAACTATATAATGGAAATCGAATATACATATATATTTATATATACATGTACTTGCTAAAACAACATCACTAGAAAGACAAGAACAAGGCTCAAAGGACACTACAAAAGACAACAAGTCGATAAGTACAAGAAAGTAAAAGAAAAGATGCACAAAAACCGACACGCACCATATTAGACGTCTGATAATAGCACCCAGACGTCTGATCCTCTACTATATTCAAAAAATATATAGTATCAGACGTCTGAAACAAATACCAGACATTTGAATTCAAACTCGAACTTCAGAAATAAATCGCAACTGCCACATATGAATGGACATCTCCGCTTCTCTTCGCCACAACTCTTCATCATCAACAGAAGCAACCTTAGAGGATCCATTAATGAATGTAACTACTCAAGATACCTATCTACAACTATATATAGCATCAAGAATCAAAAGAACAAATACTTACTTCACTTACTTATGCTTTTCAATTCTATACTCTATTCTATATTCTTAATCTCAGCACTGTAGCAATCTTTACTTGTCTTCACTCTTCCATATACTCGGTTCTTCATAGACAATATTCCTTAGAAATATATTTAAAGCAATTGTACTAATTAGTCAACATCCGTGTTATACTAGAACGCACATTCATGGTTTTAAATCTCTTATATATCGTCCGAAATCTCATCCGAGATCTCCTTTTCACACTTAAATGAGACGAGGCATCAAATCTCCTCCATAGCTTCATCGACACTCATTTCATCCGAGATATTCAAATCTCACCCGAAATATGGATCAAAATCTCAATCCGAGATCTCACCCGAAATCATAAATTTTTCTTATTTTGCATAATATATTTTATTTTCATATTGATTCAAAAGAAACTACTCAATTCAATTATAATTTGCCAACTTCTTGAACATATTCTTTACTTTTTATCTTAATAAGTCATAGCGAGAGGTTTCACTTCTTAATTATGTTCAAATAATAGGATATTATTCAATCATTACCAAATCAATTAAGCTAATCAAGCTACTATTATAAAAATATTCATTTTTCCATGTAAATCAAGTACGTCATCATTTTTATTTTTACTAAGAAAGTCATAACCGTTAAATAAATTTTTGACGCATCAATTTTAGATACATAAGTACATCCGAGATGTTCCCGAGATGCATTATAAGACCCGAGATGTACACCCGATATGTACTCATCTCGTCCGAGATCTTCCCCGATACGAGATAACTTGTGTAAAAATTCCGAGACGAAATGTGACCTAAATCCGATATTTAAAACCTTGCACACATTTGACAGGAACAACTCATTGTAACCATGTATATTCCTTTGGACAAAGCGAAAGTTTTTGATAGTCGAATTCCGAAGGGGTGCTTCGGGACTGGACGTAGGACGGGAGGTACGAACCAGTATTAAATTCTGATGTGCTTATTCTATATTTACTTAGATTAATATTATTTTAGCTGCATCATATACACTACACGATCCACCCCATAGATTTTCTATGGTGCACACATAAGCTACGCATCATCATCTTCATCATCAGCATTATTGTCATTATCGTAATAGGAACCATTGCTCTCATCGTCACCTCCATCAAATCCAATTTTTTTTACTCGTCATCTCAACCCAAATCTACAAAAGGAATACGTGGACGATCAAGTCTAGGCCTATAATGATATCGAGCCTCATTCTCTATAGTCAACTTCTGGACACGTCATCTCAAATCATGTAGTCTCTACTCCTACTACTCGATGCTCTGTTTATGATCATCGTCATGCTGCGTATAATACATAATGTTACAGTGGTGCTCTCTTTAAGCAACATTGCAACCAACCTACGTCTAAAATAAATCCTCATACGGAAATGATGTTGGATCTGGATACTCATGATAGAGTTAAGGGTGTGTCATGTGGACAATTATGTAAATTGTTATATATACCAACTCCTCTAAATAATCTTGTTCAAAATAAAGTATGCTTTTGGTTTTGTATTCTATTGTATCTATTGTTATATTGTAGTATAAGTAATAATATTAATACATTAAACATATATGACAAAATTCCTTAGGAAGTATTTTATCAATTACAGCTACGAATATGCATGTTATCATGAGGTTTTGAATCAAACACTCAAAATACTTATCCTTAAATATTGGGAAAATGACATCGACAAATCTATTTAGACTAGTGTACGTAATGCTTTCCGTATAGTGGATTAAATTTTGATCGCTGCTAAATAAATAAGATATATAGTTAATGATTTATTCAATCCATCAAAAATTGTTTTTTTGGCAAGAGATAAATTAGTGGTCGGAAATACATTGTAAATACATCAAGTAATGAATGCTAAAACACGCTTCACTAAAAAAGTCAACAGATATAATCCGAGTGATTTATTTTAGTTTTCTACAATACTTTGATTCATAAAGATGTAATAAATAAATATGATAAATATTATCATGATATGCTAAAGAAAGTAACAAACCTCAGCCTTAACACACTCATTTTTCAGTTGTAGCCACTGCTCTTCCTCATCTTGAGAAGACATTGCAATAGCACATTCTGAGCATAGACAATTTTCTAACGCCATTTGGAACTCGGTAATTTCACACCTCATTTTGTCGTTTTCAGCACCAAGGGAGCAATTAGAAAGCTTTTCATTTTTTAACTATATAAAAAATGGTAAAATAAGTATTTAATCAGACTAATCAAAAACTTTTGTAGGCATATTTTTTAACAATCTAGATTAGTTAGCACTTCCTTGTCAATAGGTTGAGAGCGGTGATCATTATAAAGGAAATAATAGAGGTAAGAAAAAAACCCAAACATTAATTTGACGGAATTCCTTTGGTTTTGAAACCAAATCATGATCTGCTGTGGCGTTAGTTCCAACTCTCTACTCAGATTAATTTTTTTACTTCATCCGGATTGGGGCAATCCTTGAAAACTCCGTTCTCAAAGAAAAATAATAAAAAGTATACAGATCACATTAACAGGTTTCACAGAATTAAAAATAAAATACAAAATGAATATCATTTAGCATACTTTTTGAGAAACTCAACTTGTTATGGTTCAAATCTCTTTCTTCTTGCATCGTAAGCTTCACCGTAATCAATGCTCATTTTTCTAATTATAGGGATAGATATTAAAAGGAAAGGTTATTTTTTAGAACAGAGGAAAGAAAGTTTGTTGGTCATTTGTTTTGAGGATGAGTTCTTAGAGTTTATATGCAGAGGAGGATTTTATGGTCATATGAATTTTTGGAAAGATGCATGAAAAACATTGTATTTTTGAATTTAGGTCTTACTTACAGCTCATTATTTGTTATAGCATAATTAAATGTTCATGAATGTTTGGACTGTGATCCTACTGAACTCAGTTTTGGGCTGTTGGGTTCCACGGAGGTAATTTTTTTTATTAATAGTTGGAATAGAAACATAAACCTAGTTAAATTCAAATGCAATGCACCACTTACCGAAAGATAAAATTGATGATTTTAATTCATCATTAAATAATGCGATCAATATTCCTTTTTTTTAAAAAATTTAATAAGCTACAACATGTGAGACGGTAGTCAAAATTATATGGAGAGATTTTATTTAATTTTTTTTGGCAGAAGACATTTTAGCAGTCTTTTCAAAATTGCGTTTTCTATAATTTCAATTGATAAAACAAAGACTACCAATTAGTTCTCAAAATACCTAAGTTATGTCAGGTGTTGTCTTACATTTGAATATTCAAAAAATTTTGAATTTTAATTATTGTATAGTTGTTGTCATCGAAACCGTAGATTGGATTTTCTAACATTCTCCCCTTTTTGACGATGACAATTATACAATGTACTTAGATATAATTTTATAAGTCTCCCTCTGAATATGTGCTTATCATTATTTCTCCCCCTTTGGCGTTATCAAAAAACATTAATACAAGAATATGTATGATATAATCTATCATCATGCCCTTAGATAGTATATACACATTAATAAAAAAAATTTATCCGACCGCCGTTTTACTGAAGTTAGAAATATATTGTGTGTAATTTTTATTTAATCTTAATTTAGATAGGACGTACACACTATTAATTAGGAATATTTACCGACCACCAAAAGGTTATAATATATCAATTTACTAAATTATTATGAATGAACGAAAGGTAACTAATTACGTATAAGTAACAAAACAAAAAAGCATTTTTATAACCATTAAACATAGTGATTACATGCATAGATTTTTGATCCATTATAATACAAAAGATGTAACCTGTCAAAATATTTGAGGTTTTTTGGGGAAGCTTTGGCTTGATTATCTCCTTTATCTTCATTCTTGGAAGAACTAACTTGTATTTTAGGAGATTTTGGAGTATGTTCTAGAGGTTTTTTTTCCTCTTCAGAAAGTTTAGAATGTTTTGGAGGAGGAGAAGGCGTTGGAGTTGGCCAATCTTCCGAAGGTGGTGTAGGGCCACAGACTCGTTGGAGAACCTCTTTTAGAACAAATAATATTGTTGAGAACAATGTTTCAACTGTGGCTAGGCGAGAAGCAAATGTTGTTTCGAAGCTATCGATACGATGAAGGAGATGATCAAGCCAAAGCTTCCTCCAAGAATCATTAAATATTTTTATAGGTTTTATCTTTTGTATTGTAATGGAATCAAAAATCTATGCATGTAATCATTATGTTTAATGGTTATAAAAATATTTTTTGTCTTGTTACTTATACGTAATTAGTCACCTTTCGTCTATTCATAATAATTTAGTAAATTGATATATCATAACCATTCGGCGATCAATAAATATTTCTGATTAATAGTGTGTACGTCCTATCTAAATTAAGATTAAATAAAAATTACACACAATATATTACTAACTTCAATAAAACGGCGGTCGAATATTTTTTTTGACTAATGTGTATATACTATCTAAGGACATGATTATTGATTATATCATACATATTTTTTATTAATGTTTTTTTGATAATGCCAAAGGAAGAGAAATAATGATAAGCACATATTCAGCGGGAGATTTATAAAATTATATCTAACTACATTGTATAGTTGTCATTCTTAAAAAGGGGGAGAATGTTAGGAAATCCAATTTACGGTTTCGATGACAACAACTATACAATGATTAAAATTCGACATTTTTTGATTATTCAAATGTAAGACAACCCCTAACATAATTTAGGTATTTTGAGAACTAATTGGTAGTTTTTGTTTTATCAACTGAAATTATAGAAACCGCAATTATGAAAAGAGTGCTAAAATGTCTTCTGCCAAAAAAATATATATTAAATAAAATCTCTCCATATAATTTTGGCTACCGTCTTACATGTTGTATATGCTTATTAATATTTTTTTTAAAAAGGAACTCATTATTTAACGATGAATTAAAATCATCAATTTTATCTTTCGGTAAGTAGTGCATTGCATTTAGCTAGGTTTATGTTTCTATTCCAACTATTAATAAAAGTTATACCTCCATGGAACCCAACAGCCCAAACACTGAGTTCAGTAGAATCACAGTCCAAACATTCATGAACATTTAACTGTGCTATAACAAATAATGAGCTGTAAGCAAGACCTAAATTCAAAAAATACAATGTTTTTTATGCAGCTTTCCAAAAATTCACATGACCATAAAATCCTCCCCTGCATATAAACTCTAAGAACCCATGCTCAAAACAAATGACGATCAAACTTTCTTTCATCCGTTCTAGGAAATACCATTTCCTTTTAATATCTATCCCTAGAATTTAAAAAATGAGCATTGATTACGCTGAAGCTTACGATGCAGGAAGAAAGAGATTTAAACCACACCAAATTGAGGTTCTCAAAAGGTATGCTAAATGATATTCATTTTGTATCTGTGAAACCTGTTAATGTGATCTGGATACTTTTTGTAATTTTTCTTTGAAAACATAGTTTTCAGGGATTGCCCCAATCCGAACGAAGGGAAAAGAATTAATCTGAACAGAGAGTTGAGACTAACGCCGCAGCATATCATGATTTGGTTTCAAAACCAAAGGAATTCCGTCAAAGTAATGTTTCAGTTTTTTTTTTCTTACCTCTATTATTTCCTTTATAATGATCACTGCTCTCAACTTATTGACAAGAAAGTGTCAACTAATCTAGATTGTTAAAAAATACGCCTACAAAGTTTTTGATTAGTCTGATTAAATACTTATTTTACCATTTTTTATATAGTTAAGAAATGAAAAGCTTTCTAATTGCTTCTTTAGTGCTGAAAACGACAAAATGAGGTGTGAAATTACCGAGTTTCAAATGGCGTTAGGAAATTGTCTATGCTCAGACTGTGATATTGCAATGTCTTTTCAAGACGAGGAAGAGCAATGGCTACAACGGAATGATGAGTGTGGTAAGACTAAAGTTTGTTACTTTCTTTAGCATATCATGATAATATTTTGTCATATTTATTTATTACATCTTTATAGATCAAAGTATTGTAGGAAACTAAAATAAATTACTTAGATTATATCTGTTTAGTTTTTTAGTGAAGCGCGTTTTAGCATTGATTACTGGACGCATTTACAATGTATTTTCGACCACTAATTTATCTCTTGCCAAAAAACAATTTCTGGTGGATTGAATAAGTCATTAACTGTATATCTTATTTATTTAGGAGCGATCAAAATTTAATGCATTTATTTCATTTGATGTTCTGTTGATCTTGCAGTCTTCTGTTATTAATGTTGTCTTGAAATTTTCTTAGCAGTTGTAAATCAAAATAGTGTTACATCTTGATAATAATAGCTTATAATATTTGTCTATGGTGATAAATTGTTGAAAAGTACACGATAAGACTTGTTTGTTTGCTGTCCGTGATGGAGAAGCTTGGTTTATTTTTGCTCAATATATAGCTTTATGCTTTGGTAAAAACTTAGAAGTTAAAATTGATCTGACCATCTTAGAGGCATTTGAATATATTGTGCCTCTTAAGTGCATCTCAGCTTAGGGTGTCATCCT
Source organism: Allium cepa (assembly GCA_030765085.1). Classification (NCBI taxonomy): domain Eukaryota; kingdom Viridiplantae; phylum Streptophyta; class Magnoliopsida; order Asparagales; family Amaryllidaceae; genus Allium; species Allium cepa. Next base: position 379,795,148 of record CM060929.1, on the reverse strand, counting down.
TGTACCAACTAACGTAGCTTTTATGACCATGCAACTCTTGCCTATACAGTTATATTTTAACCTAATAATCCTGAAAATTATTTGGTGGGTTGATCATGCACATAAATACGATATGCACCCACCACATAAAATAGCCTAACATTTTATCTAAGAATCCTTTCTGTGAATTTGTCATCCATTCGTTAATTTAAATCATGGTCTCATTGGACAACCTCCTGTTCAGTGATCTAGGCCAGCAAACTTCTATATCAACCCAAACACAGATCACGTCCACATTTTCATTGTTGATCGCGACACTTACTTGTAGGCAATAACTTATTAGTTGGTTGCTTATTTTTTCAACAAGAACCTATCCGTTCTCACATGTTATCCAAAGTGCATTACCAGAATGCTCAATTCCTAGATTCATCTCAACACTTATCCAATTTTTCAGTTTATCAACATCATCTTGATGTCCTCGGTTACACTGACTTTAATTTGGTCCTGATTCATTCCTTAGGAGCTTTTGCATATTTACAATTGACTCTAGGCCATGATGGATTCTTTCAGCATACCAACTAAACTTTAGTTTGACATCTACATTTTCTCCCAGATTGGCCATGACTTTCCTAAGCCGAGATGACCAGGAAGGACCCAAATTTCCTTTTACTAATTTTCCTAAAATCCCACTTGTCCTTTTGTGTTCAAAACTATCAATATGAAACAAAAACATACAGATTTCGGTTCACATGATATTAAGATCATCGCCACAAAGTTTGGGATTATTTTGAAATCTCTAGCTCATTTAGAACTACTTTTCAAATCGATGACAAACATAATTATTTTCGATTACTCTTATTAACTTGGATTTTCAAGTGAGCTAAAAGTTCGGAACGGCGCGACATTTTGTGTGGATGATCTTGGTACCAACAAGATATTTGCAAATTAAGGGGATTTAAAGAAAAAGGAACATTGATCCTTCCCCTGTGTAGTTCTTTTTGTCTTATTATTTGTAAAAAAGTCCGGAAACGAAATAAAATTTTGTAGATGTATTCTATCTGCAATGGAGATGATCATGTAAAAAATTATACCATTTCAAAACTTCTATCTAGGTTAAAACTACATTTCTTGTCGGCTGTTAAAATGCATACATATTAAGTGATTCATAGTGATTTATGATTTTAAAGAAAAAGTTTCAAAAAGATCTGAGCTTTCGGATGGATGATCTTGGTAAGACAGAAGTAGACTGAACTTTCAAAAAGATCTGAACTTTCAAAAAATTTGAACTTTCAAAAAGATAATTACAAAATTTCGGTTTGTTTTGACATTTTTGACACAGAAAGACAGAAGTAGGGAGAGAGAGCATGTTCTGTTGCAGTTTGTGTAGCAGCTTTGGAAGCATTTGTTGTTCCTTTTTCATTAATTACTGATGTATAGGCTACATTTGCAATTCTACTTAACAAAAACTGCAGATTGATGAATGCATGAGAATTATAACCGATAATCTGGGAAGGCCATTTGCTGAAATGAGTTTGATGCAATGCTCGCTGGACCCTGGATCAAGTGCAGAAAACACAAACAGATGCTATGACCCATCTTCAGTTGTTCTATCAAATAACTCTTCTATGAATGTGCCACAACCACTGCATCCTTTCAACACTGCAATTTCAAACAGGGATAAAGCATTACTGATCAAGCAAGCAAGCAATGCCATGACCGGACCTATATTGCTAGGCCAATCAACTGTAGAGCTTTGGTTAAAGCCCATGTATGAAGACAAGGAGGTTCTTGATCTTCGCAACTATTGTAGGATTTTCAAAAAAATTGATTATTGTTCCTGTGACCCTAGCATTCGAGTTGAGGCTTCAAGGGCTTCCGGTCTTGTCTGTATGAATCAGCTAGCACTGGTTGATATGTTCATGGATCCAGTTAGCTCTTTTCTTTAACCTTTATTTTTTGTAATTATCGCTATGAATATGAATTCAGCATAGTATGCATAGGTAAACTTTACGTTATTCTAGGTCAAGTGGGCAGACCTATTTCAGACTATTGTGATCCGTACAAACCAGAAACAAGATTTTTATCCTTACCAACTGGATCTTGTTGCGCCGGGTAACAAACACGCATGAACTATTTCTCGAAGTATGTGTCCGGATAGTCCAAAGTCTCGATAGTTAGCTGTAGGTCTTCTAGTCAAAAAACAAACACTGCCGGGGGATAGAATCAAAATAAAAAAAAGGCAATATTATTCATTCAACCAGGGGACGTATAATTTATAGACTTCGGAACAAAGATTTGACCGATTAGATAAATTCTTTTTGAAAAAAATCCCTTTCATCAAAGATACAATTTGAAGCCAAAAAAAAAAAGCAAGAAACTTATTTTCTTCTAAGGAATAGATTAAAAATTAAAGCAAGGAGCAAAAAATATGAAAATAAGGGCTTCTGTTCGTAAAATTTGTGAAAAATGTCGACTGATCCGTAGGCGCAGACGAATTATAGTGATTTGTTCCAATCCGAGACATAAACAGAGACAAGGATAATCTTTCTAAAGCAAGGAAAAAACGATTGATGTGCTTTCAGTTGGAATTGGTGGAAATAATCACAGTGGGTCATTATTGCTGGTAAATCAGTAATACTTCATTCTTACTTTTGGTTGTATAACATTCATGGTTTTTGCTAACCAATAATTTAAATGAACTTCTAATGCAGATGCATAGTGAAATTGGAATCCCTTCTCCTCTCATCCCATCTCGCGAATATTGCTTTGTTCGACATTGTCAGAAGTTAGAGAATGGCCTTTGGTGTATAGCTGATGCATCAGTTCATTTGCCAGGCTATCATCCGAAGATTAGAATGTTGCCTTCGGGTTGCTTGATTCAGAAGATGCCTAATGGTTACTCTCAGGTACCTCAACTGTGTTTAGTTCTAATTTCCTGTGAACTGAATTTCTTTTCCTACTTCATTGTATTGTGTTGTAGTGACGGTGGGTGTATTTAAACTTGTAAAAATGGAGCAAGTTTCAGGATTTAAAATTTAATTAACTAATCTCCTCTTTTGCCACACCCCATCCTACACCCGCATGGTTTTAAAGTTGTAAAATCCGAAATGAAATGGAACTCTGGGGAAGTTCAAAATACACTATGGACATCATATATGGACATTATATCCACAAATGCGATTATTTCGAAACCTCTACATGTTCGAAATATTAAATCGGATTAACTGCTAAAACATTTATTTAACCATCAACTTGAAATATCATTTTGAAGATGTTATTGTTACTCCAATTAACTAAAATTTTATGGAGATAACCTCGAGGGTTGCTAGAACAGTTTTGTAAATTTTCTTTCGATTTCGAATTGTGCACTTTGAAAAATCAAAGTGCTATGGATATGACGCAATAGGGAGAGGTGTAGTAGAACCCATCCTATATACAGACACAAAACCAAACTTTTAATTGTAAATTCAAAGAAAGTTTGCACCTACTGCTGACACATGCGTCTGGTAAATCTACTGTTGATTGAATCTTCAATCTCATCGAGGTCCACATCTCCTAACTATAAATCATTAAATCCCCCCAAAATCCCCCGTATAAGATATAGAATCTGAGAACATCAATTTTTTCCCCAATATGCTAATCAAGATCATTCTTAATTCTTGTACCATTGCAAAATTTTTAACATATTGAAAATCAATGGAAATATTTTTTAATTGTGAAGACGATCTCAATAGCAAGTCAATCATATCAACAAAAATTTGTTTCAATTCAGTTTTTTTTTGGGCATGTGAATACGAACGGGGGATTTTTAGGGGTTCAGTAGACAATAATATTGAAGGAAAAGATCCACATCCCAACTTATTTATCCCTCTAAGCTCCCTTCATCCTTTTATATTCTAAGTATCAAAATGAAAATGATACTTCATATTAATTCATTTGCAATCAATTATATCTCCACAAATTCTTAAATCAATTTGAAGTTTCTAAATTATTTGAAATTGCATTTGAATTCGACAACCAAATTAAGCATTTGTGACGGTTCGTTTATGATATAACCTTTTTTCTTAGTGGGATTAATTTTTCAAACGTAAATTTTGCGTGCGTGCTCTCAATAGTAAAAAGATCATATGTACAAAATATGTTTGTATTCTAACACTTATAGATATCTTAAATTTAAGAGAGGAATTTAGCGGGATTTAAGGAAAAAGGGATGTAGATCCTTCCCCATATATCCAACTACGCTTACAAATAACAAACAAGCTCCAATGGAGAAGGGATCAGTTCGGTCATTAACGGATTTTTTTTTGAACTTGAAACTCAACTATTTCATTGTATTTAAGGATATCGTATTTTAATCATCCATCCATAGTGAAATCAATAATAAAATTATAAAGTGGACTTAGCACCAATTAATGATCAAACCAGTATTTTTGGATGGGGACATAAGCTTGAAATGATGCAAACTTTTGTTTGGATGACAATGATAGTAATAAGATTATGTCTACAAAACATGTACACGTTTTAAACATTCAAATATGTTAAGTATGAAGTGGTGTTTCCGGGGAATTAAAAGAAATGAGGTTATGTATCATTCTCCATACAGGGCAAGAATCGACGTTACACTCTTATTTATTTCTCTAAAATCTTTCATTCGTATTCATATGTCAAAACTTACCAAAATAAAATAAATTATGTAAATTTAATCGTTTACTTAATTTGCTATCAATAATATGTACAGGAATTTTTGAATCGTTCAAAATTTATAACTCGTTGAAATCAATGGTTAATTATTTTTTATGACAAAAAAATTGATGACTCATATTAACTTGTATTTTTGGTGGGATTTAAGTTTCGAAACAATATAAAATTTTGTATGTGTGATCTTGATGGTGCTAAGGTTTTATCAATGGAATATCTTTGCTTTCTAACACTTTTAGATATGTCAAAATTTAAGGTGGGTTTCCAGGAGATTCAAAGAAAAGATATGTGGATTCTTCTCCGTATAAGAAAAAGATCCACGACTCTCTCTCTCATTTATATCCTAAAATTTTTCCTCCTTTTGTGTCCAAAATTATCAAACAAAATTTTGTAGATTTATTTCATTTGCTATCAAAGTCATCTCAACAAGTTCCTGTAAAAAACTTTGGTAAACTCACATAGGTTACTTGGGTAGAGCATCTAGAAGTAGAAGCAGCAAATTTGAATCATGGAGTCTTAGTCTTACAAAATAATGTTGAAAGTGGTATTGCTTTTGGTGCTCAACGCTGGCTAACAACTCTTCAAAGAACGAGTGAGAGATCTCGTAACTTATTGGCGCCGCGTGACATGGATATGGGAGGAGGTAAAAACTAAATATCAAACTTATCCACATTTTATTTTTCTTGAGCTACTTACTTCTTACATTGATGTTTTGCAGTCATAACAACAGTTGAAAGTAAAATAAGCATGATGAGTTTGTCAAGTAGCATGGTGAAATCATTTTGCAATAGCCTGTTTATCGTGTGAAACATATCATGTGAAGCTCAGCAGGAAAATAAATAAATAATAACAAAAATAGAAGCCATGGGTTATGGCACTTTAGGGCGTTAATAGAGACAGAATTTGTCAGTAATGATGATGTGCCAAGTGTTGATATAGACAGTTATTTAGTCTCAAGTCCAAGAAAGTAGAAAAATTCAGGGGTTAAGAGGAGTGGAGATGATCAGAAGTGCAGATTAAGAAGAGGTTGAGAAAAGGAAGAAGAAAACAAGAAGTGAGCAAGAGAAGTAAAATTCGTTCAAATTTCAAGTTGAGTTTTACAGCTACCTTATGTCCCTTTATATACATGTTAGCAGCTTGAATTTTTACCCGATACAAGCTCAAATAAGTGCCAACAGTTTAACGAACTGCAACTGAATGATTGATTGAACACTGCCTTAACTTGTTCAAAAAGCATCGCCACCACTATTGCCCACTTGCACCCCACTGGTAAACTGGTAGTGGGATTCTGATGCAGTAGATTCTATTGCTTGATTGACCCATATCATGCACAGAATGAAGCTGAATAAGTTTTTCAATGTTACAACTACTCCCCTCTTCAAAAATGTAAGTTGTCCAAGGTCCAAAGTAGTTGATAATATCCCAATGTTTCCCCCATGCGGTCTCTTCCACTGATTTATCCTTCATTTTATTAAAACCAACGTATGGCCCGTGCTACGCTCACATGCCCAATTCTGTTATGTTTTAATGTTTCTCATTCATTCATCGTTAAGCATGATTTTCAATTAACATCCGACTTCTGTTTTAAACTTTTTGTTTTTTATGTCTTGTAGAGGGTGGCTCGAATGATGAAGACGATAAAGTTAAGTTTTATACTACACATTTGGTTGAACAATTTTATCTTCAATGTTATAATTTTTTATGACGGGTTTGTGAGATAAAATATGTTTAATATTAATGTCGAAAATAGTCCTTCTATAGAATATACTTTTTGGTTCTTCCATGATCTCTTTTGTATAGGTGAGTACATCATATTCCACAATTAAACCTTGCCCAAGTCCTTTTATTTTTAATTGGAAAAGATGAAAGACACGATGTATTTTGGCAAAGCTGGGCAACTTCAAACTCTATGCTACTTATCCTACATGTTCTTCAACATAATAAGACCCATAATATTGCAATTTTTGTTGCGCAAAATCTAATAAAATGTGAAATCCAGTGTACGAGACACCCGCACGATAGCGGGCTCTGAGAAGATTGATAATGTATGCAGCCTTTTCGACGCGTTGTATAATAACTTGTATTTTTTTAACAGTTTTAAATTATAAAATTTGATACAACTATGGAATGAAATGGTTTAAAATAAAATTTAATGAATTATTAGTATTGTTGTGTCGGATTATTAAATTTAATATTCTTTTTCTTTGATTAATTGAATTATGGGCTTAATATGATTAAAAATGGTATCAGAAATTGATTTAAATCTTATATAGATATGAATGAAGATGGTTAACATTTAAAATTGGATTTAAATGTGAATAATTAGAATTTGAAAATTTTATATATAAATTGACGAGTAAAAATGGTCATTTTTGCAACTGTCTCGGATTTCAATGAAGCTAGTTTCATTGGATCCGCGATGGTGAACTATTGTAGGATTTCAAATTTCGTAGCGATCGGACTTGTCGTTTGGCCATACGAGCTTGAAATGCGTAGAAATTTAATTTCGAATTAAAATAAATTGACTTTGAAATGCTATATTCCACATCCGATTGAATTAAGCCTCGAAACTAGCTCCATTGCGTTTGGAATTGGGGTAGAACATTATAAACGATAGACGACGTACCTTTATTGGAGTTCAGACGATTTTGGAGATAACTATATAAATACGGCTCGAAAATCAAGACGTTTTATATTAAATTATTCATAACCCTAATTATGAAATTTTTGTGAACTTTATTGACTGTGGGATGATTGGTTATGGTGGGTGCTACTGGCTGATATTTGGATGTTTATTTGTTTTGATATATCATGTTATCATTTTGTATATTATTTACATCGCATAAAACCGTAACTTAAATTATTTCGAATAAATTAAGAAATATGTTGAATGATATATGCCTGTGACATTATTGGATTGAAATGTCATATATCCATCCTTGGAATTAAATTGAAATAATTGATTCACTTGGCCATAGGATAGAGAATTATATACAGACACCAGGTTGGTCAAATTAGATGATTTTAAAATTTTAATTTGAAATTATTTATATGATTTGATTTTAAGAAATAAGAATCGAATTTATGGAAATCAAATTATTTTCGAATTGGAACTTGGAATGTTGAAATTTAAATTTGATAGACTAAATTGTTTAAATAATCGAATTTGAGATTTTGAAGTTATAATCAAAATATGGTTTGAATTTTAGAAGCCGCTTTGTTTTAAAGATTGGATTTTTATTTGGACTTTGAATATTATTAAGTAAAACTGATATAAAATGATATTTTGAAATTGAGTTTGAAATTTAATTATATTTAAAATTTTGGATTTTTAAATTGAATATTGAAGAAAATTTGATTTAAGTGTTTTGAATTGATAATTAGAAATGGACTCGGAATTGATATAAATCGAAATGGTTTAAAGTTGGGATTGGAGTTGAAATTAATTTGCGATTGGAATTTAAATTAATTTGAAATTAGAAGCGAAATCAATTTGGAATTGGAATTTAAATTCGACTTGAAATCAGAATTGAATCGAGGAAATCAAAATGGAAATTGATTTGGATTGGAAATTTTAGAATTGAATCAGTTTGGCTTGGAAACTATTTTAAACAAATTATTTTAGAATAAGCTATTTCAAATCTATTTTCCTTAAATATTCAAACTATTCTAATTTTCCAAACCATTTTATTTCTCAAACCATTTTCTATTAAACTATTTTAACTACTTAACTATTTTAAAACTATTTTCTAAAAATCCAAACTGGTTAAAGGGTGGAAATATTTATATTTAAATCTTGGATTTAAATACGAATTGGTTAATGTGGATTATAACCAAAACTGTAATTTGAATCAAGTTTTGAAGTGAAATTGATATATCGTGTTGAATTGACATTGTGAAGTAAAATATGATTTTTAAGTAAATATGATGATTTCAAAAATGATTTTGACGTTTGAAACGAATATGATATTTTGATATCAAGTATAAATTGTTTTGAAATGTAAAAGAACCAACATGTGTGTAAAATGACGTTTGGTTGTTAAAGAGACCGGGGTCTCGTATTGTCATACTCTCTGTCAATATTAGAACCACTTTAACAACTTCGTATGTGGTGGATGATATCCAGATTGTAGGGGTTGAATTGACGATGTTTACTGGAATGAAGAAAGAGAACGACGATGGATAGTCTTGACATTCGTGTCATGATTAAAATGATTAAAACACGAGTCTATGTCTGGCCAATGAGGTTAGCTACCTCCAGCGACGTTGATCCATCGTATTACTATTGTGATTTCGTATTCGATGGGTGCACCTTTTTGTCGTTTGGATTGATTGTCATGGTCGGCCACGGATGTGTTACGATCGGCCAGAAAGGGTAAACTGGTAGAATCCTACCTTGGGTATTGCCTCACCCTTGTCATATTTATCCCTATACGAGTCCATTATGATTTTGGTATAAAACTGTATAATGTGTTAAGGTGGATCAATGTAAAGTCTTAACGCTATTTTGATATTTATTTTACTGATAGACATTATCTATTACAGCGTATACTATTATATATAGATAGTTTAACGGATACTTAGGAGATGGAAAATCCCGTAAATCTCTTAAGTTGTCACACTCATATTGATTTGACTTACATAAGAGTATTTTAGTCCTGACTTGAGTGTTTTGTTTTCCATTACGCTCGGGTTAGTCCTGAGTTTTTTGCAGCGTATTGAAGACTATTCTTTGGAGGACGAAGACGGAGTTTTGGTATATTACTATTATTATTATCCCCTGCATCATGATATTATGTTGTATTGATAATTTATCCCTAATGTATAGATATAACTCTGATAAATGTGTATAGATTTTAATTAGTTGTATAGTAAACCGCTTTTGAATTGTTATTTGATTATTATATTTTATCGTTTCCGCTGTGAGATTCTGTGTCTTGTTTTCTTCTTCTCTTCTCATTTTTGTTATTTAATCTTATTGATTATCTACGTTTCAGATTGTTTAAGTCAGACATGTGTGAATTATTATCGATTAAACATTCCGAAATGTGGGTCGTCACACGTTGCGAAGAGGCTATTTCCGAGCTTGAACCTAGGCATCCAGATCAGCATGGGGTGATATAACCGTTGCACAGAACCTAATAAAGGATAAAAATAGTATGGTCCCAAGATCTTATATATGTGAGAAATGCGGAATACGGATTTTAAGGCTAGGATTAACACTAGAGGGGGGGTGAATGGTTTTTAAAAGAATTACTATTTTTTTTTGAGTTTTTGTTAATTTGAACACAAATGTATGCAATATTCAGACACGGATATGATCAAAGAAACAAACACAGATGCAGAAATAAAGTAAAAGCAGTAAAGGAAAGAACACACAATATTTTATACTGGTTCGGAGTTACCCTACATCCAGTCCCGCACACAAGTACAGATTTCCTTTTAAAAGCAATTATACAATTACACCCTCGATTTCAAGGCCACGAGGTACACCACTCCAGATTCACAATCCTCTGGGTAGAGATACTTGATTTCAGGGACAATATGTTCACCCAATTGATTTTCTAGGCTACAATCACACCTTTTCTAACTTGATTGATTTTCAAGGCCACAATCACACCTTTTCTCGCTTGATTGATTTCCAAGGCTATAATCACACCTTTTCTCGCTAAATTGATTACAAAGAAGTCTATAACTCTGAATGGCACGGAGATCTTATTGAGACAGTGATAGAGAATCAAACTAGAAATGATCTAGTTAGATTCATTGTTGATTTGGCAGAGTAATGGTAAGAATATGTATAAAGAAATATGGAAGAGGAAGAAGAGGAGTGAAAAACAGAAAAATATGAACTGAAATTCGTTCAAAACAGCCCCTATTTATAGAAGAACAACAACCATGTCCATTCGTGAAGGGATATAACGAATAGACACTTCTTTTGAAATTCAAATTTTTGAAATCAACTGCTATTATGTCAACATGGGTATCTTGGGTATGTCGACATCCCAAAGAAAATTTTGGTGATTTGTTTTTATTTGGAAATAACTTCTGTCTTTTATTAAAACTATTTTAATCTTTATAAATATACTTAACTATAGTTAAAATACACAAATAAGTATAGAGAATAATATTTTGGTATATATAAAATTTTACTATATTTTATATTTAAATTTAAGTATAAATATTTAAAAGTTAAATATATTATTATTAAAAGATAGTTTAAAAACAAGGATAATTTGATTTTGAAAATAAAGATGATTTTGAGGCTAAAATATTTAAAATCAGGATAGATGTTTTTGATTCTTTTAAAAGGAAGGTTTTGAGATCATTTTGAAAATAGGATATAATTTTGTAAAAACATTTGAATAAAAGGTTAGCGGATGCAAAACAATGTTCCACTAGATTTTTCGTAGGTTCCATCCTACTTAGGGTTCCATTCCCTTTAACAGGTTCGAAGCGGATTCCATTCCACGAATAAATTGGATTTTAAGATGCCAATGTTTTTCTAGGAGTTTTAACAAAATTCCTAATTAAATTACTTATTATTGAAATCTTGAACTCTTGATAATCTTGAACTCTTGATAATCGTGTGAAACATATCATGTGAAGCTCAGCAGGAAAATAAATAAATAATAACAAAAATAGAAGCCATGGGTTATGGCACTTTAGGGCGTTAATAGAGACAGAATTTGTCAGTAATGATGATGTGCCAAGTGTTGATATAGACAGTTATTTAGTCTCAAGTCCAAGAAAGTAGAAAAAATCAGGGGTTAAGAGGAGTGGAGATGATCAGAAGTGCAGATTAAGAAGAGGTTGAGAAAAGGAAGAAGAAAACAAGAAGTGAGCAATAGAAGTAAAATTCGTTCAAATTTCAAGTTGAGTTTTACAGCTACCTTATGTCCCTTTATATACATGTTAGCAGCTTGAATTTTTACCCGATACAAGCTCAAATAAGTGCCAACAGTTTAACGAACTGCAACTGAATAATTGCTTCAACACTGCCTTAACGTGTTCAAAAAGCATCGCCACCACTATTGCCCACTTGCACCCCACTGGTAGACTGGTAGTGGGATTCTGATGCAGTAGATTCTATTGCTTGATTGACCCAAATCATGCACAGAATGAAGCAAAATAAGTTTTTCAATGTTACAAGTACTCCCCTCTTCAAAAATTTAAGTTGTCCAAGGTCCAAAGTAGTTGATAATATCCCAATGTTTCTCCTATGCGGTCTCTTCCATTGATTTATCCTTCATTTTATTAAAACTAACGTATGGTCCGTGTTACGCTCACAGGCCCAATTCTGTTATGTTTCAATGTTTCTCATTCATTCATCGTTAAGCATGATTTTCAATTAACATCCGACTTCTGTTTAAAAACATTTTGTTTTTTATGTATAGTAGAGGGTGGCTCAAGTGATGCAGACGATAAAGTTAAGTTTTATACTACATTTGGTTGAATGATTTTATCTTCAATGTTATAATTTTTTATGACGGGTTTGTGATATAAAATATGTTTAATATTAATGTCGAAAATAGTCCTTCTATAGAATATACTTTTTGGTTCTTCTATGATCTCTTTTGTATAGGTGAGTTCATCATATTCCACAATTAAACCTTGCTTTAGTCCTTTTATTTTTAATTGGAAAACATGAAAGGCATGATGAATTTTGGCATAGCTGGGCAACTTCAAACTCTATGTTACTTATCGTACCCTTTCTTCAACATAATAAGACCCGTAATATTAGAATTTTTGTTGCGCAAAATCTAATAAAAGGTGAAACCCAATGTACGAGACACCCGCATGATATCGGGCTCTGAGAAGATCGATAATGTATGCAGTCTTTCCGACGCGTTGCGAAGAGGCTGTTTTCGAGCTCGAACCTAGGCATCCTGTGACGACCTACGATTTCGTACCATTCAGATCGACAATAATCCACACATGTCAGACTTGAATGATGCAAAATAACAGATTGTAAATAAAGTTGGAGTAAATGAAATTAAATACACAGAATCACGGACATAGAACAATCAGAAACTCGCAGTGGAATATAAAAATAACATAGTAGTTCATGAAGCTACTGTAACAGAGTCTCAAAACAAATACATAATAACAGTCTGAAACAACATAATAGAAATTCCAAATACATAGAAGTTCACTAATACATGAGATAAACTAGAACAGCTAAAACAGAAATAGATATATATATATATCGGCAGAATCTCCAGCAAAGACCAGCTCCAGAAAGAGAATCCAAAGCTGTGAATACTCAGGTTGACCCGAGCGTAAAACAGAACACAAAACACTCGTGTCAGGACAATATATAATTATATAATGTAAACCAACTCAAGTGAACTATAATAAGGTACAAGTAACTTAAAGGATGCCTGGGATGGCCCATCCTCTAAGTATCCGTTAAACTATTTACTATGTAGTAATATTGCGCTATTATAATAATGTCTACAGTAAAATAAACTTACTTTTAAACAGCGTTCCGGGCTACCCATATCACCCTTCACACATAATAGTACCAGTAGTCCATCCAGTATCAGCATATCTCCAGATCGGGAGACTACCCTAAATACTTCATGGGCTACGGGAGAAAAAAAACACTCGTAGTAAAGGCTCGGTATGGTAGGTGTCACGTGACAGAAAGCAATGCCAGGGTAGATATACCAATTACGCACAAGGGTTGGTGGTAACGCAGCAGCCACATATGCCCACCTCGGAACGCACTTCCATATCAAAATCGGAGGATGACCATTTAATCAATCACAAGTAAGAGTATAGTATCGAAGGAATGTGTCCGACCAGAGGAACTACCCCTTTTGGCCCGAGATCGCTCCTGTTTTAGCCACCTTAAGCCAACTCACGAGAGTCGGGTCCACGTAATATACCTCAAGAACGCCGTCAACTTCCTACTTCATTCTGGAATCTCCACCGCGTACACGGTTGTTAAAGTGGTTTTCGATATCGACAGAGAGTATGTCCATATCCGATCCCGGTCTTTTTAACAACCAATCGTTATCATAACCCGTAGTTATAATTTAAAAATCATAGTTTATACTTCAAAATAAAGTATCATTTCAAATTCAAATCTTTATCAAAATAAAGATTTAGTCATTTCTAAATCATTTCAATATATCAAAATATCATATCTTTCAAAATTCATTTCAAATCATTATTTGAATTCAAATCCAAATACATTTAAATATCCTTTTTAATTCAAAGATGTCATTCATTTATTGTCATTTTTAATTCAAAGATATCATTCATTTATTATCGTTTTTAATTCAAAGATATCATTCATTTATTATCATTTCTAATTCAAAGATATCATTCATTTATTATCATTTCAAATCACCTTTAAATAGTTTATATTTAAATCAAAACAATTCATTTAAACCATTTAAAAGTGAAATCATTATATTTAAAATCAAATATTCAGTTCCTAAAATTTTAGACAAATTTTGAGCTCATTTATTTAAATCAAAACTTCAAACATTCATTTCAGCCTACCGCAACACTTACCAAGTGTTACTGTAGCCCTTTATTTAGTTTCAGATTTTAATTATCTTTCTGCTATCACAGCACTTACCAAGTGCTGTAATACCACTTAGTTATAATTTATACAGTTCATTTGTATCAACCACAACATTTGCAAAACGCTGTAACATCATTTACGTTAGAAATAATATCATTTCAAAATACTGTTAATTACATTTCCAATATTCAATATAATTTCACAAACAATTAATCTTTTTTTTTCATTTAAACTTATAAAATCATATAATTTCACTTTTAAAGCCATCATGTAATTTTCTTTAAATTCATGATTTTATAAGGTTAACTTTCCATTCAAAAATCAATATTTAATAATAATTCACTTATTAAATTCCAACATTCAAATTTAAATTCATTAAATTAAATTTTAACTTGACACTTAAGTTTAAATTTTCAAATATAACTCAATTTCATTTTATTTACTTAACTTAAAGTTTCACTTTTAAACAAAATTCACAAATTTTCAATTTAAGTTATATTTCAAAGTTCAACTCAATATTCATCCATTTAACATTTTAACTTTATTCAAAAATCATTAATATATATAAAATCATTTTAAATTCGTTTAAATTCAAAATATCATAAATTTATCATATTTTCATATTTAACTTAAATTCCATTTATAATTAAATCAAAATTCCCAAAATAATTCAAATTTCAAATTTCTACTTTACCATTTATTTATTTCACTTACAAATTTTTAGAAAATCAATAATACTTTACAAATTTAAATCAAAATATTATAATATTTACATTTCTAAAATATTTTAATTTTTTTAGAAAAACATATTTAACTACGGGTCTGTATATAATTTTCTAGCCTAGGTAAAGTGATACGGAAAATATATCATTTCAATCCGTAATTTACAAAGAAAACCCGAGTTTTATCATTTCAAGTCCGTAGTCCCAAGTAAATGAAATAATTTGAAAATTATTCTGGCCTATCATTTCAACCCATAACGATTTTTCCCTATTCTAAAGTCCATTCGGGTATGTATCATTTCAACCCATAGTGATTTTAATCTAAAGGGAACTTGCACCGTGATAAACTGATAAAATTTACAAAACAGCATAATATAACAGTAACATATGATAAGCATGGGTGAACATCATATGATCACAATATAGCAGATATAATATGGTGATGCATTTTACAGATTCAAATGAAATCAGTTCACAAGTCATATAAATACAAAACTGTCTGGTGAGAATAACTCAATGGTATAAGCTGGAGATGACAATCAAATGCACAAACTGAGATCTTCAAAAGCATGATGGCACGACAAAGATTCGATTTTGAGAGAGCCAAAGATTAGTTGCCTTGAACACATTAAAACAAGACAATACAAGTTATCAACCCAAAATACGATTAAACAATGGTAGAAATGAATGCATAAATCATCTCCAAACCACTTGCACTTGCCTTCTACCACTAATGCTTCAGCCATAGGTCAGGTTAGCACGGCCAAAGGAGTGGGTTTGGATCTGGTTTGGGTTCAAATGGGTCGACCATACATAGGAAAAGATGATGCAAAAGTACGTGTGCATGGAACTAACACTACAAGGCAACTACCATGGATTCTATGCAACATATGGGTTCGGCCCAAGCAAGACCAGGCACGACCATCTCTGTAGTGGGCTGGAGGATGGTGTGGCAGAGGGTTTCAGGTTATCTATGGATGGTGGAGGTGGAGTTGGTGGCGGCTAAAGGAAGGTTGAAGGTGATGAAGGCATATGTGTTGGCTATGGTGCATGTAGGTGAAGTTTGTGTAGATTTAGGTGGAGCTTCACCATAGGATGGCTCGGCCTGGCTATGGGGTTGGAGAGGAGGTGGTGGAGGTTGGCTCGGGTGGTGGTGGAGGTGGAAAGGTGGTTGGAGTGGTGGGGCCGAACCCGAAGTAGAAGAGAAGGCAAGTGAAAATCAACATAAACAAGTAGAAAACGAGAAGAAATTTCGTAGAAAAGAAGAAGTTTACCACCACTTTGCTTCAGGTATTGGCCGTGAATTTTTGGAGTTGCGAAGGTTTGAGATACGTGAAAAATGAAAAAAAAAAAGATACGGCTGAAGCAATGTTAAGGAATGACCAAAAATTGAATGTAAATGTTGGTTGAAAATGAAAAGGCGGGGAGGTGAAAAGTCAAGGGATATAAAAGGTTTCAAACTCTTCAAATTTCTCTATTTTCTTTTTATAAATTTTAAATACTGAAAATATATATAAATTCAATTAAAATACGAAAATATAACAAATAAACAAAATATAAATAAATATTAAATATATATAATTAAATTAAGAAAATAACAAAGAAAATGTAAACTAGTGTTGAAAGTTTAAAAATAAATGGAACAAACTTTGGAAATTTTTTTATGTACTTGAAAAATATTTATAAATAAAGATAAGAACACAAAATAAAAATGCATTCACAAAAATAAATATATAAATTTTAATTAAATATAATTTAAATGAAGAAAATAGCAGAAAAAAGGAAATTAGGCTTTAAATTTGAAAATAAATTCAATAAGCTTTAGAAAAATTTAAACATCACTTTAAAAATATTTAAAAGACAAAAATATATGTAACATAACATATAATACAAATTTGAATAAGATATGACAAATAAAAGATTATTTATATAATTTAGAATAAACAATATTGTTAAATAAAACAATTTACACCCAATATTGAAAAAACATAACTTTCACAATATAACTCCGATTTCAACGAAACAAAAAGCATTATTCTCAAAATTTAATCTATTTTCATAATAAAAGATAAAATTCAAAAATTTAAATATCTAAATTTAAAATTTAAAAGTCAAAGTTTGACCAGATTGATCAAAATTCAATTCCTAGAAAATTATTCAATTTTGTTCAAGTTTGGAAATATAATTCACATAATAATCAAAATTTATATTTTAAATAACAAAATTTATTCATTTTAATAAATAAAATAAAGTTTTAAACCAGGAAATTCAAATTAAAAGAAATAAAATGTACAATAAAGTAATCCCAAAATATAGGATTGTTACACTCTTCCCCATTCAAAACTTTTGTCACCGAAAAGGAATGAAGTACGGGAAACACAAAAAATTAGAATAATTGAATGACAAGGAAAAGAAAAAAGAAAAAGAAAGATTCCATTGATCGCAGCGATCATGACTTGGATCAGCAGAAATTTCATTACTAGAAACAATATGTCCAAGGAATCGGACTTCATCTTTCTAGCAGTGGCATTTAGCGAATTTATTTAGCACAACACGAAAACAAGATTCATCAAATTAACAAAGGAAGCAGGAGTATTAGTCAAACCAAAAGGCATGACTAACCATTTATAGAACCCATTCCTAGAGTTCCAGGAATAAGATCTGTACGAAAAGAAATTTCCCGCTTAGGAGGTAAAGTAGTGATTTCACCCATATTTCGGGATTGAATCTGACTACGGGAGTCAAATGAAGATCACCACTAAAGCAATGATCAGAATAGAAGAGTTGCACATGCTTACAAATCCTATTAAGGTTTGCAGAGCCCCAATTGGATTTGAAACAGACAAAAGAATAGAAGCAAACTCAGGAGAAATGAGATACTCAAACTTATCACACAAATCAACATAAATAAGACCATGGAAAACTCTAGTATCAAATAAAACACGAATATGATACAGAAATAAAGAAAGGTTGCACTGAAGAGTACCTTGCTCGTCACTAGGAGTAGGAGCAGGTGGAGGAACTGGAGAAGATGCAGATGAGGCAACAAATATACCATAAGGCTTAATATCAGCAGGAGAAGGAACAGCTGCGCCAGCTAAGGTAGGACAACTATTGGCATAGTGTCCCTTCTGATCACATCTGAAGCAAGTGATGACAGAAAGGTTAACTGGTTGCCTATGAGAAGGAGGAGATGAAGAAGATCCCAAATCCGGATTCTTGAGCCAAATCTGCTTCTGCTGCTGGAAATTAGGCTCTCTTCCTAGAATTGGCAGAGAAAGACCGAGATGAAGGAGTACCATTAGGAGCAGGAGCACGAGCAGGACCCTTAGGGTTCTCATAACAGACAGCCATATCCATATGCTGGCTGAAAGTGTCATGGACATGAGAAATGAGACGATCATAATACTCGCGACGAGCACCAGATATGAACTTCTCATTCTTCTTGAGAGGAGTGTCAATAGGCTAGGGTCGAACTTAGGAAGTTCGTTGAACTTCCTCTCATACACAGCAAAAAACATGGTACGCTGCTTGAGATCCATAAATTCACGATAAAGCTGAGATTTTCCGGCTTCGAGCATCCATTTTGCCACAAAAGCCTCTCTGAAAAAATGACAGATAAACTTAGAAAAGCACAAAAAGATGGAAAAACCGAATTCATAGAAACACGAAAAGATACCTAAACTGTTCCCAAGTAATATCAGCTTCGACGGTGTTAGCCGTGACAGACTCCCACCAATCTAGAGGAGACTCATGCAACTACCATGCTGCTAACTGACGCTTCTAGGCATCAGTAATCTCAAGATCAGTAAATATCCTTTCAAGACTCCGCAACCATTGCTGAGCCTCAATGATGCTCTCTGAACCGGTGAATGAGGTTCCACCAAATTGAGAGAATTCCTTTTCTAACAGGTGCAACATGCTGAGGAGCTGGGGCAATACCACGACTCCTACCTCTGTCATTTCCTCGATTCATCCTGAAAAATAAAGAATGAATTTGGGACAAGATAAAGACAAACCAAAGATAAATTAAGATAAGACAAGAGAATTCACTTGGATGAATATCCTAAAGAAAGAAAAATCTAACAAGGTAGATACGAATGGAAGGAAGTTAGAAAACATTTGAAAAATCCTTTAAAACAAGAAAATTTTTATATCAAAATAATCTTTGAAAAATCCTTTGAAAATATTTTGAAAAATCATTTTATACTTTGAAAATATGTCTCTCACAAAGAAAGTGATTCTGAGATTGATTTCACTCATTTTAGGGTATTTCTACCCTATCTCTAATGAGTTTTTGCTCCTCAGACAATGGTTTGCAAAAACCAAATCTCTAATACCAAATGTGACGACCTGCCATTTCGTACCATTCAAATCAACAATAATCCACACATGTCAAACTTGAATGATGTATAATAACAGATTGTAAATAAATTTGGAGCAAATGAAATCAAATACACAGAATCACAGACACAAAACAATCAGAATAACTTGCAGCGGAATATAAAAATAACATAGTAGTTCATGAAGCTACTATAACAGAGTCAAAACAAATACATAATAACAGTCTGATACAACATAATAGAAATCCCAAATATATAGAAGTTTACTAATACAGGAGATAAACTAGAACATATGAAACAGAAATAGATATATATAGATAGGCAGAATCTCCAGCAATGACCAGCTCCAGAAAGAGAATCCAAAGCTGTGAATACTCAGGCTGATCCGAGCGTAAAGCAAAACACTCGAGTCAGGACAATACATACTTATATAATGTAAACCAACTCAAGTGAACTGTAATAAGGTACAAGTAACTTAAAGAATGTCTGGGACCGTTCATTCTCTAAGGATCCGTTAAACTATTTACTATGTAGTAATATTGCGCTATTATAATAATGTCTACAGTAAAATAAACTTACTTTTAAATAGCGTTCCGGGCTACCCATATCACCCTTCACACATAATAGCCCCAGTAGTCCATCCAGTATCAGCATATCTCCAGATCGGGAGACTACCCTAAATACTCCATGGGCTACGGGAGAAAAACAAACTCGTAGTAAAGGCTCGGTATGGTAGGTGACACGGCACACAAGGCAATACCAGGGTAGATATACCAATTACGCACACGGGCTGGTGGTAACGCAGCAGCCACATACGCCCACCTCGGAATATACTTCCATATCAAAATCGGAGGATGACCATCTAATCAATCATAAGTAAGAGTATAGTATCGAAGAAATGTGTCCGATCAAAGAAGCTACCCCGTTTGGCCCGAGATCGCTCCTGTTTTAGCCACCTTAAGCCAACTCACGGGAGTCGAGTCCACGTAATATACCTCAAGAACGTCACCACCATCCTACTTCATTCTGCAATCTCCACCACGTACACGGTTGTTAAAGTAGTTTTCGGTATCGACAGAGCGTATGTCCATATCCGATCCCGGTCTCTTTAACAACCAATCGTTATTATAACATGTAGTTTTATAATTTAAAATTCATAGTTTATACTTCAAATAAAGTATCATTTCAAATTCAAATCTTTATCAAAATAAAGATTTAATTGTTAATCTGCCTTTTGTCAAAGCCATAATTAGGCGGATTCAACCTAACTAACTTCACGACTATCTAAGTTGGAGTATGATGGATTTGGTTTTGAAGGATGAAGTTTACTTGGATATGTCATTTGGTCAAGAAATGGAGGGAATGCACGACACAAGTACTTCGTTCGGTCTGCACTTCCCGCTCGGCATAAAAGAATCGTTCGGCATTAGAAATGGTTCGGCATTGGTTGCCGCTCGGCATAAAGGAGTCGCACCTCGATACCTCAATACCGCGCACCTCGATATCTCGATACCTCGACACCTCGCACCTCACTCGGCATTGCACCTCGCACCTCGTTTGGCATCGTACCTCGCTTGGCATTGGCGGCTCGGCATGGGTCGCTCGGCGAAATTGGCTCGGTGGAAAGTCGTTCGGCATAAGACGTATGTGGCTCGGTGGAAATTCTTGATGGGCCTTTACCGTTCAGAAATCCCAGCAACTCAAAATTCACCTATAAATACAGCTTGTAGGGGTTCAGAAGGGGATCTTTTTCTTCTCTTTTGCTCTCTGACTTTTTATTTCCTAAGACTAAGGCCAGTCTACCACTTTGTAACTGTAATTGATTCGAACATCAATAAAAAGGAAACTTCTAGAGTGGACGTATGCCGAAGTTAGCCGAACCACTATAAAACTCGTTGTTCTTTGCTGCTTTCATTTTAATTTTAATCGTTCTTCATATTATTACTCGCTACACACACTTTATCTGTTATCAGTGACAGTTAGTTGGTGCTTTCATTTACATTTGGGTGTTAGTGACCAATTTTGTTGCTAACATTTTGGTGCTTTCATCGAGAAGGCAAACACTTAAGGATTTTGGAGCTAGGAACTTGGACTCTAGAAAGTAATGGCTAGGCCATCAACAAGAAAGCAAGTGACAGAAATGTGCAATCAGGAGGGATGTCAAGAGGCCTCCTCTGGAGCTGGAGCAGGTCAAGCATCCATCTACATCACCAGAGACGAGATGGAAGCAATGTTGAAAAGACAAGAGGAGATGATGCAGGCTCTTCTCAGACAATTTGCACAGACAGGAAATGCAGGAGCTCAGGTCCATGGAGCTGGATCAGAAGCGCTCAACCAGCGAGCAGAGGGAATAGTTCAGTAGGGGGTAGCACCCAATCAGCAGACGACTATCAATCCGGATGGATCTAGACTCGGGGGCATACCCCCAAGGAATGCTGAACCAATCCATGGAGGGATACCAGATAACGCTGTCCAACCCGACACCAATAGGAGTGCAGGAGTACGAGATGAGGAGTATGTGCCAGAATTCCCTCATCAACTCGGGGGGGAGGGGGCTGACCAGAAGCAGCGGACAAGGATTACAGCTTGGTGACAACGACAGACTGGCGGAGATGGTTAGACGAGTTATGAGAGGTGGATTGGTAAACAAAGACTTGGAGGATGTGAATATGAGTCCCTTTACTCCTACTATCAGGCGAGCGAGCTAGGAACCCACCAAATTTTAAGCTACTATCAGTGGAGATGTATAATGGGAGGACGGATCCTACGGTTCATCTTACAAAGTATATGAGGCATATGGAAGTGCTAGGTGCATCAGAGGAAGTCATGGCCTGATGCTTTTCATTATATCTGACAGACATAGCAGCACTATGGTTTAGACAATTGGAGAGTGGTTCCATTGGAACGTTTACTGAGTTGGCTGAGAAGTTTATGAGGCAGTTCAGAGTTCACATTTCGAGACCTAAGAATGTGATGAGTTTGGCAGCTCTAAAGCAGAGGACCGGGGAATTTTTGAGTAGCTTTCTGACGCGATTCAATGCAGCGACAACATCAGTGGATCGACCAGATCCATCCATGGTCTTAATGGAAACTGTATCTGGCATAGCTAATGGAACAGAGTTCAAAAATTCACTGACAAGGGATCCACCTATGGATCTAGGGGAGTTTTATCATGAGGCCGAAGGATTTTTACGATTAGAGGATGCAAATGCTGAGAGAGGAAGGAGAAGGAGATGATGTTGATGCAGTCAAGGGTGAAAATCCTCCTAAAAAAGATTCAAGAACTGATAAAAGGAAACGGAAGGCCAGAGATAACGACGATGGATCAACGCGACCACGAAGGGAACCAAGATTCACCTCTTATTCAGAGCCGAACGAGACTTTGAAATGAATTTACCAAGACACTAGGGGGCAGATTCCCTATCGGAGGCCAATGAGAAGAGATTCGACCAGCAATGGAAAAAGGTCAGACAAGTATTGTTTATTCCACGAACTGAACGGTCATAGCACGAATGACTGCAGGCACTCGAAGGATGAGGTCGAGGGACATATCCGGAATGGTTTGCCATCGCAATATGTGAGAAGGGGAACAACGACGGTGGAACGACAGCAGCCACCACCTACGATTGGGAACTGCTCTAGATCGGTGCGTCAACTTGTCATCAGCTGATTGAAATAATGACGAATAAGTAGCAAATGTTGGAACTTTATGATATTTTGACTATGACAACTATATAAGTTACTATGTATACTAACATATTTATTGCAGGAATCAATCAAAAGACAGATTCAAAAGAGCTCCAACACTTAAAGTATGTATTGAGTCTGTGTCTAGTAATAATAGTATGTTACAATTTCTCCTATATGATATATTGCATGATCATCTTTTCAAAAATAAGAAATTCAATTTTCATGTTACATTCAGACGTCTGAATAGCTCATTTTCAGACGTCTGAATCTGTAATATAGAATATTGTATATTACAATATTCAGACGTCTGAAAATGACCAAAAATGACCTATTTGCTTTCTGTTTCAAATATCGTTTAAATTCAGAAGTCTGAAATTTAAATTTCAAACGTCTGAATATTTACAACGGCTATTTTTTTGAAAAGGCATGTCCATTCATGAAGAGTTGCGACCTTTAATTCAACAGCTTTTTGATGATAACTCTTCATGAACAATTACAACCATTTATTACCTATATAAACACATTAGAATCAAGTTTTAAATACACCAATTTCTATTGATTATTATTCTATTATTGAAATTCTTGATTCTAACTCATTTATGCTAAAAATATCATTCAAATTCAAATTCTACTTTCTTAATCTTCACGCATTCATACATATATCATAAAGGAGAAAGATCATAGGAAGATTGTACTATCAAGAGACAAATTCGTGTTATTGAGAACACACTGTGTCATATACTTTCTGTATAAGTTGAAGTCATGTTCTGCTGTTCAGGCAAGTGAAGTCCTCTTCGGCTGTTGAGGCGAAATCCTGTTCTGCTGCTCAGGTCTCTTGTTCGGCTGTTCAAGGGTTGTTGTAAACCTGTTCCTCCGGGTTAAGTGAGGATTGTTGTTAGTGAAATTCCAGAAGGAGTCTGGGACTGGATGTAGAACGGGAAGTTCGAACTAGTATAAAAATTCCTGGTGTGCTTGTTTGATTTTTTACTTATTTACATTGCTCTAGTATTTTAGTTTATTTCCACACTAGTATAGTATAATTCCATATAGCACGATCCGCACCACCACTTTCATTATAGTAAGGGGGAGCTTATAGTAAGGGGGAGAATTCCTTTATATATATGATCGTTTACTCATATAGTTGCCATCGTCAAAAAGGGAGAGATTGTTGGAACTTTACGATATTTTGACTATGACAACTATATAAGTTACTATGTATACTAACATATTTATTGCAGGAATCAATCAAAGGACAAATTCAAAAGAGCTCCAACACTTAAAGTATGTATTGATTCTGTGTCTAGTAATAAATAGTATGTTAAAATCTCTCCTATATGATATATTGCATGATCATCTTTTCAAAAATAAGAAATTCAATTTTCATGTTACATTCAGACGTCTGAATAGCTCATTTCAGACGTCTGAATCTGTAATATAGAATATTGTATATTACAATATTCAGACGTCTAAAATGAGATATTCAGACGTCTAAAAATGACCAAAAATGGCCTATTTGCTTTCTGTTTCAAATATCGTTTAAATTCAGAAGTCTGAAATTCAAATTTCAGACGTCTGAATATTTACAACGGCTATTTTTTTGAAAAGACATTTCCATTCATGAAGAGTTGCGACCTTTAATTCAACAGATTTTTGATGATAACTCTTCATGAACAATTACAACCATTTATTACCTATATAAACACATTGGAATCAAGTTTTAAATACACCAATTTCTATTGATTATTATTCTATTATTGAAACTCTTGATTCTAACTCATTTATGCTAAAAATATCATTCAAATTCAAATTCTACTTTCTTAATCTTCACGCATTCATACATATATCATAAACGAGAAAGATTATAGGAAGATTGTACTATCAAGAGATAAATTCGTGTTATTGAGAACACACTGTGTCATATACTTTATGTATAAGTTGAAGTTCTGTTCTGCTGTTCAGGCAAGTGAAGTCCTCTTCGGCTGTTGAGGCGAAATCCTGTTCTGCTGCTCAAGTCCCTTGTTCGGCTGTTCAAGGGTTGTTGTAAACCTGTTCCTCCGGGTTAAGTGAGGATTGTTGTTAGTGAAATTCCAGAAGGAGTCTGGGACTGGACGTAGAACGGGAAGTTCGAACCAGTATAAAAATTCCTGGTGTGCTTGTTTGATTTTTTACTTATTTACATTGCTCTAGTATTTTAGTTTATTTCCACACTAGTATAGTATAATTCCATATAGCACGATCCGCACCACCACTTTCAGCAAACTCCACACCAACGCGATTAAGTCATTTACATATGTACAGGACGGCGAACGATCCTCAGGCATGCTCTGTAACGACTATAAATCGCATCAATGTAGGTGTTAGTACTTGGACGTCCCTGTTTTTCTTTTATTTTCCATTTCTCATGTTTGGACTTGATTTAGTTTGACATTTCCGTTGAAAAACTTATTTTGAATGAAAATCTGCTGTTTGTGATTCCATGACGGCTAAGCTACTTACACATGTACGGGGTCGCGAATGGTCCTTAGGCATGCTCTGAGATGGCGATAAACCGCCAAGAAAAACAGTTCAAAAACTCACTCGAACGTGAAATCTGACATTAATGATACTAAGTCCCCCCCGGGCACACAAATCGTCTCGAACGGCACCCTACCACGAATGGTCACAATTCACCTCGAACGACACCAGATCGCGAACGATCACAACTCGCCTCGAACGGCACCCGACCGCGAACGGTCACAACTCCCCTCGAACGGAACCCGATCGCGAACGATCATAACTCGCCTCGAACGGCACCCGACCGCGAACGGTCACAATTCGTCGCGAACGACACTCGGCCTTGAATGGTCACATACCACCTCGAATGACATACGATCCCAAACGATCGTCATTCGTGGTCAGATAAGGCTATTAATATCTTTGCAGGTCATTTACAGGATACGGACATCCAGCTTATTGTGCTACAAAATACACCTTCCATTAGCAAGGCATGTCTTGGGGAGCAAAGCGTTAACCCTCCTTTTGTCAAAGGCATAAGTAGGTGGATTCAACCTAACTAACTTCACGACTATCGAGGTTGGAGTATGATGGATTTGGTTTCGAAGGATGAAGTTTACTTGGATATGTCATTTGGTCAAGAAATGGAGGGAATGCACGGTACAAGTACTTCGTTCGGTCTACACTCCCCGCTCGGCATAAAAGAATTGTTCGGCATTAGAAATGGTTCGGTATTGATTGCCGCTCGGCATAAAGGAGTCGCACCTCGCACCTCGATACCTTGCACTATATCTCGATACGTCGCACATCGCACCTCGATACCTCGCACCTCGATACCTCGACACCTCGCACCTCGATACCTCGATACCTCGACACCTCGCACCTCGCTCGGCATCGCACCTTGCTCGGCATTGGCGGCTCGGCATGGGTCGCTCGACGAAGATGGATCGGTGCAAAGTCGTTCGGCATAAGACGAATGTGGCTTGGTGGAAATTCTTAATGGGCCTTTACCGTTCAGAAAGCCCAGCAACTCAAAATTCGCCTATAAATACAGCTTGTAGGGGTTCAGAAGAGGGGTCTTCTTCTTCTCTTCTGCTCTCTAACTTTTTATTTCCTAAGACTAAGGCCAGTCTACCACTTTGTAACTGTAATTTATTCGAACATCAATAAAAAAGAAACTTCTTGAGTGGACGTAGGTCGAAGTTAGCCGAACCACTATAAAACTCATTGTTCTTTACTGCTTTCATTTTAATTTTAACTGTTCTTAATATTATTACTCTGTACACACACTTTATCTGTTATCAGTGACTGTCAGTTGGTGCTTTCATTTACATTTGGGTGTTAGTGACCAATTTTGCTGCTAACATTAATCATTTCCAAATCATTTCAATATATCAAAATATCATATCTTTCAAAATTCATTTCAAATCATTATTTGAATTCAAATCCAAATATACACATTTAAATATCCTTTTTAATTCAAAGATATCATTCATTTATTATCATTTTTAATTCAAAGATATCGTTCATTTATTATCGTTTTTAATTCAAAGATATCATTCATTTATTATAATTTGTAATTCAAAAATATCATTCATTTATTACCATTTCTAATTCAAATATATCATTCATTTATTATCATTTCAAACCACCTTTAAATAGTTTATATTTAAATCAAAACAATTCATTTAAACCATTTAAAAGTGAAATCATTATATTTAAAATCAAATATTCAGTTCCTAAATTTTAGACAAATTCCGAGCTCATTTATTTAAATCAAAACCTCAAACATTCATTTCAGCCTACCGCAACACTTATCAAGTGTTACTGTAGCCCTTTATTTAGTTTCAGATTTTAATTATCTTATTGCTATCACAGCACTTACCAAGTGCTGTAATACCACTTAGTTATAATTTATACATAGTTCATTTGTATCAACCACAACACTTACAAAGCGCTGTAATATCATTTACGTTAGGAATAATATCATTTCAAAATACTGTTAATTACATTTCCAATATTCAATATAATTTCACAAACATTTTTTTTTCATTTAAACTTATAAAATCATACAATTTGACTTTTAAAGCCATCATGTAATTTTCCTTAAATTCATGATTTTATAAGGTCAACTTTCCATTCAAAAATCAATATTTAATAATAATTCACTTATTAAATTCCAACATTCAAATTTAAATTCATTAAATTAAATTTTAACTTAACACTTAAGTTTAAATTTTCAAATATAACTCAATTTCATTTTATTTACTTAACTTAAAGTTTCACTTTTAAACAAAATTCGCATATTTTCAATTTAAGTTATATTTCAAAGTTCAACTCAATATTCATTCATTTAACATTTTAACTTTATTCAAAAATCATTAATATATATAAAATCATTTTAAATTCGTTTAAATTCAAAATATCATAAATTTATCATATTTTCATATTTAACTTAAATTCCATTTATAATTAAATCAAAATTCCCAAAATAATTCAAATTTCTAATTTCTACTTTACCATTTATTTATTTCACTTATAGATTTTCAGAAAATCAATAATACTTTACAAAAATCGTTTTTAATCAAGTTTAAATCAAAATATTATAATATTTACATTTTTAAAATATTTTAAATTTTTTAGAAAAACATATTTAACCACGGGTCTGTATATAATTTTCTAGCCTAGGTAAAGTGATACGAGAAATATATCATTTCAACCCGTAATTTACAAAGAAAACCCGGGTTTTATCATTTCAAACCCGCAGTCCCAAGTAAATGAAATAATTTGAAAATCATTCAGGCCTATCATTTCAGCCCATAACGATTTTCCCCTATTCTAAAGTCTGTTCGGGTATGTATCATTTCAACCCATAGTGATTCTAATCTAAAGGGAACTTGCAGTGTGATAAACTGATAAAATTTACAGAACAACATAATATAACAGTAACAAATGATATAACAGGTGTTTAAGCATGGGTGAACATCATATGATCATAATATAGCAGATATAATATGGTGATGCATTTTACAGATTCAGTTGAAATCAGTTCACAAGTCATATAAGTACAAAGCTGTTTGGTGAGAATAACTCACTGGTATAAGCTGGAGGTGACAATCAAATGCACAAACTGAGATCTTCAAAAGCATGATGGCACGACAAAGATTCGATTTTGAGAGAGCCAAAGATTAATTGCCTTGAACACATTCAAACAAGACAATACAAATAACATAAGTTATCAACCCAAAATACGATTAAACAATGGTAGAAATGAATGCATAAATCATCTCCAAACCACTTGCACTTGCCTTCTACCATTAATGCTTCAGCCATAGGTCAGGTTAGCACGGCCAAAGGAGTGGGTTTGGATCTGGTTTGGGTTCAAATGGGTCGGCCATACATAGGAAAAGATGATGCAAAGGTATGTGTGCATGGAACTAACACTACAAGGCAACTACCATGAATTCTATGCAACATATGGGTTCGGCCCAAGCAAGACCAAGCACGGCCATCTCTGTAGTGGGATGGAGGATGGTGTGGCAGAGGGTTTCAGGTCATCTATGGGTGGTGGAGGTGGAGTTGGTGGCGGCCAAAGGAAGGTTGAAGGTGATGAAGGCATATGTGTTGGCTATGGTGCATATAGGTGAAGTTTGTGTAGATTTAGGTGGAGCTTCACCATAGGATGGCTTGGGCTGGCTATGGGGTTGGAGAGGAGGTGGTGGAGGTTGGCTCGGGTGGTGGTGGAGGTGGAAAGGTGGTTGGAGTGGTGGGGCCGAACCTGAAGTAGAAGAGAAGGCAAGTGAAAATCAACATAAACAAGTAGAAAACAAGAAGAAATTTCATAGAAAAGAAGAAGTTTACCACCACTTTGCTTCAGGTATTGGCCGTGAATTTTTGGAGTTGAGAAGGTTTGAGATACGTGAAAAATGAAGAAAAAAGATACGGCTGAAGCAATGTTAAGGAATGGCCAAAAATTGAATGTAAATGTTGGTTGAAAATGAAAAGGTGGGGAGGTGAAAAGTCAAGGGATATAAAAGGTTTCAAACTCTTCAAATTTCTCTATTTTCTTTTTATAAATTTTAAATACTGAAATATATATATATATATATATATATATATATATAAATTCAGTTAAAATACGAAAATATAACAAATAAACAAAATATAAATAAATATTAAATATATATAATTAAATTAAGAAAATAACAAAGAAAGTGTAAATTAGTCTTGAAAATTTAAAATAAATGGAACAAACTTTGAAATTTTTTTATGTACTTGAAAAATATTTATAAATAAAGATAAGAACACAAAACAAAAATGCATTCAAAAAAATAAATATATAAATTTTAATTAAATATAATTTAAATGAAGAAAATAGCAGAAAAAAGAAACCAGGCTTTAAAATTTGAAAATAAATTCAATAAGCTTTAGAAAAATTCAAACATCACTTTAAAAATATTTAAAAGACAAAAATATATGCATCATAACATATAATACAAATATTGTTAAATAAACGATATTGTTAAATAAAACAATTTACACCCAATATTGAAAAAAAATAACTTTCACAATATAACTCCGATTTCAATGAAACAAAAAGCAGTATTCTTCAAATTTAATCTATTTTCATAATAAAAAATAAAATTCAAAAATTTAAATATTTAAATTTAAAATCAAAGTTTGACCAGATTGACCAAAATTCAATTCCTAGAAAAATATTCAATTTTGTTCAAGTTTGGAAATATAATTCACATAATAATCAAAATTTATATTTTAAAGAACAAAATTTATTCATTTTAATAAATAAAATAAAGTTTTAAATCAGGAAATTCAAATTAAAAGAAATAAAATATACAATAAAATAATCCCAAAATATAGGGTTGTTACACATCTGGATCAACATGATAGTGATCTAAACCGTTGCGCAAAACCTACTAAAGGATAAAAATATTGTGGTCCCAAGATCTATATCGCCCCAGTCATAATAATCTTGAATTAAAATTGTGATGTTTGAATACAAACAATGGATGCTAATAGTTCCCAAACATGAAAGGAAAAACAAACACACAAGATTTCATCTAATAACCATTAATATTGATTCTCAAAAAACAATTATTTACAATTAATATATAAAATAATATAAACAAAGGATAAAGGAGGAATCAATAACCTAATTGAGAAACTAATCTTGACCTGTACGACAATGGCTTCATTTGGAGAAGAAGAACAAAGAAGAAAGTAGAGGGAAACACCAAATACTTCTTCACAGTTTTCCACTCTCTTTTTTAGCTATATTTATAACAATCAATTACTTGTTTAAGTTAGTATGTATATAACACCCTCGATCTATACCCATACCATCTAAGAGTATTACATGGTAATACTGCAAATGATATGGAGAATGGAGTTATATGTGGTACACACACGAATATTCTCTTGGACTAACACCTGTATGTATCAAAACACCAAATATAAAACTCATCAGTACGTACGCAGTATCGATACAAAGCAATAGACACGTGTGCCTCTAGGACAGAACAATACATAATGTATAGTACAACACGGAGTCAATCGCAGTGATAACATATAATATAAATACATTAATGTTATACAATACAATTCATATGTCAATTATATATATATATATATGTCTATATATATATATATATATATATATATATATATGCACATACTCACGCATGCACATATAATTAAACAATGTCAAACAACTATATGTATTAATCATAATATAGAACTCCACTAGTCCCAAAGAAATATATGTCGATCAAGTCATCTTTGTAACTGAAATGTCTAGGGCTGATCCGAGCATTGTAAAATAACACACGAGTCGGACTATGTCTAATATGGATATATATAATAATAATGGAAGTACAATGTAATCATCAAATAATAAGTTGTATTTATATATGTGACCATAAATAATCTTCAAGGTATCACATTACCCAATAACTTAAATCCATAAATAGTCAGTATCGAATTCAAATATGTCATCACCCATAAAGAAATACATCTAATCATACAATCATAGAATCAATCAAATGGGTGAATCATTCATATATAGAAATCGTCATCAAATCCAAAATAATCAGTAATGAAACATCCTCAAGCAAAGTTGGGCAGTAATGATGCACACTGTCTCTCTCAATTTCATATGTATACCACTATCAAACCAATAAGGAAGATTTAAGCCAACTTATGACAATATCCAAATATAATCAATAATAAGTAGGTTATCTGCTTGTTAAAGATAGACCGTCTGCCTAAGAAGGCTACAGAGTTGACTATACTCTAGACAGGGTCTCAGGTATAATCTCATCTATACATAAAATATGTCTATCTACTATCCACATACATCCACATATTCCGGAACCAGACGGGTGTTTAATGGCCGCCTACCACAAGCTTTGCTCTAGGAACTCAGGTCTACTCGCCTTTCGCAAAATAACTGCATATTCTTACAATTTTCAGTTACCTCGAAGGACATCGTGAACCCATCTACAAATGGCCCATCTACGCATAGCCTGGTCGCGACCTTTCTTTTCCCCTATTGGTGACGGACTGCTGGCTTCAAAGACACAAGGGTCTATGAGTAACCACTAATCTCGTGACGCACATCTAAATCATGAACAAACAGTGTCGCGGATGTGGGATCTGAGCCCACGATCAAGCCGCTAGGGTGGATACTACTTAATCTGGTTCACTCCTGGAACATAAAGAGAGTCGGTCTGAGGTAGACAAACATTTAATATACACAGTTTATGTGGCTAGCTAGTAGCCTTCATATGTACTCACCATAGCGAGCCACAAACAACATGCCCCTATTGAGTGTCATCCATGAGCAAAAGAAAACTGAATAAATAACACAACAACGTTCCATACCATCATGTGTTACTAATCCATTTATTCAATTCTTATACATCACACTCGCCCTTCCTTATTTTATAAAACGAGTCCAAAAAATAACCGAAAAAGTGTTACCGTAAGTCTCGTACCAGATGGTATCACTAAACTATTTGTTCAAATTTCTCATCATATGGAATACACGTTGATAAATTAAACAGAAAGGATGCCATCACTGCATCATGTTAAAATCGTCAATCAAATTCATATCAAATATGAATCGCCCATATAATCAGAATTAATATAAAGTAGATACGAAATCGGAAGTCAAAAAGTAATATAAAAATAAATAACTCCAATAAACATAAATAAACAACTCAATTCTTATTAATAATCATTCACAACATCTAATTTTATATAGCAAAATTAATACATAAAAATTACTATTTGAATAATAAATAAACAAATATATTCTAAGATTTATTAGATAATTTGCTAGATCAATTTCAATAGAATCAGTATAGAGACGATAAAAATCAGAGAATATGGAAATCCAATTTAAATAACTATTCTAAAATAAACAAATACACACACACATTCAAAACTCGAATTATATTTATTTTAAGATTTCACAAATATACATTACTAGCCATAAAATATTTATTAAGAATCAGTTCGTATTTTATTTTTGTAAAATATAACAAATTCACTTTGATTATCGAATAAACCTAAAATTTCCGTTTACATTATATCTTAAATATAAACTTATAAACGCTTGAATTTTGATATATTCCATGTATATGTTTACTTATTTATTATAGATAACTTTATATTTTTCATTTACAAACTATACACATATAACACTGCTGAACCCTTAAGCAATAACAAAACCAAACTTGTAAATATACTCCATTATTATAACAAAGCATGTAATGTTGTTTCATAACATACTAATCAAATTGTTAAGGACGAAAATATTGAAGCTTGCAGCAAGGCAAGAATCAAATACTTAAAGCCTGAACTGCTGTAAATAATGCATGAATAGTAGTAAAGTAAGCCTAAATATATGCGGTCTTACACTTTTAATAAACTCCTAGCAAACACACACACACACACAAATGCACATCCTTGTTTAAAATGAAGTTGTCACATAACTTGCAAATGTAAAGTAAACCTTTTACAATAAAGCATCTAAAAAAATGAAATAATAGAACTAGACCTCAGCAAAAACTAATTGCCATACCAGGCCTCGTTTCGATTTTAACTTATGCAAATAAAGAGTACGCAAGTGTTAATTTTTTTTAACTATAGCTTGTGCATTCCATAAATGCGCAAACTATATTTAATGCTTGCGCAATTATGGAGTGCGCAAGCTCATTTTTTGAGCATCAAATAGACAGAGCACAGATCTGAGTTCATTTATCCATATTTCTACTTTCTTCCCTAAACCCTCCCTATTTTCCAATCCAAACTCATTTTTCTTCCATATCCACAATCACCTTATTAACCAAATAGTTGTTAAACTATGTATGGAATCATCTTCTTTATCATTATAAAACAAATCTAATATAATAACTAATGCTTTTGAAAATTAAGTTGTAATTTCGCTATCGTTGATGTTATTGAAAATGAAGAGTTATTGTTAGTAGTGTTAATTGCTAAACAACAGTGTCGTTGTTGAATTTGGTGTTAGTGTATAATGAATTACGAAACCCTATTTAAGTAGTAGTAATTTACATGTTAATTGTTTATTTTGACGGTAGACATTAATGATTGGGAGATAGACGATGAAACATTGATGAAACTTTTTGGCGAGCTTAAAGGGAAAATCGGAGTTGCGAGTCCAAGTCATATTGACTTTAATGTTGATCATGTTCTGGAAACATAGTTCGAACCAGTATCGCGTAAATTCCATTCAGGATCATCAACCGTATACGCTCGTTTACGTAAAGTTGTTTCTATGAAAATGCTCGTTCATCAACGTATATTTGATGGAAATTTGCTGACGCTTATACGTCCTGTAGGTCCATCCGTGCCAAAGGGACAACGACCATATACAAATTGTTATTGCGGAAATATGTGTAGTGGTTGTTTGCAGAAATGAAAAGACTAATGGGCGAAGATTTTTCCGGTGTAGTTTGTACAACGAACATAGATTGAATCCTCGCGATGATGATTGTTGCACTTATTTTAAATGGATTGATCAGCCCCTGTGTGAAAGGGGACTTGAGTATGCCTACGAACTGCAAGCCAAAATAAGTCGTTTGAAAATTGTGAATGAAGAACTAAGAATAAACAGTGGGATGCCTAGAATGTGGTAGATGTTTGGGATTTGGTTAAGTTGTCATATTTTGATTTTATGTTGAACCGTTGTATTTGTAATATGTTGTCGTGAAAATGTTTCTGTTTGTTATAACCCGTAATTTGTGCAAGCTGGATAGTTTAATATGTCGTTGAAATTCATTTGATAGTGTTGACTTTAATGATGAAATATATTGGTTACATTATTATATTGATTTGCTTGTTTGGTTTTCTTTAAAGACTGAGTTGCTTCCTTTGGTTAAAGATTCCATGCGGAAGCAAAATCTACTTAGAAAAACAAGGTAATAATTCATCAAATTGATGTTTATAGTTATGTCAGTGAATAAAAATTATGAATGTGGTATTGGAACTTATTTTGTAGATAATGTCAAAGGTTCCGACTATATTTTACTTCGATGGCGAATTGTTGGTTGATGATTGTGATATCCAGGAAATTTTGGCAATATCAATTTAATAATCCGTATTTAAAATTAAATTGATTTGATAAAATTCTGTTAATAGAATTTGACTTGATTTAATAATCCAATTGAATAAATGTTTAATTGGTGAATTTTATCTTTTAAAAACTAATAAAATATTTTTCTATTTATAATGTGTATATATATATTGTGAATAGATTAGTTTTGAATTTAATAAATAAAATCTTGTTTTTAAATTCTAATATTCATTTTGATAATTTGGAAATTATATATGAAAATTTAAAATACCATTTATATATTAAACATTAATGCATTTAATTAAGATAAATAAGATATGTAATTTATAATTTCTTTTATAAATTATTTAAATTAATAAATATGTTATTTTTAAATAATAGTAATAGATTTATAAATATAGATAGATCTTAAAAGACAATATTATTATTTTAAAATTAAATATGTTAATATAAATTAGTTTTGAATTAGATTTTTAAATGTATGAATAACATTTGAATTTGAATTAATTTTGAAATTCAAATGAATAAACATATCTAAATCTTGTAAGTAAGCTTTCATTTTTATATAAATTGTTTTATTTCATTTTCTTCAAAAAGGAATGCACATATACATTTACATGGAAGTAATTTATATATATAAGCATTTAATAAATAAAGAAAGAGTTTTATTTACTTTTAAATTAAATACAAACAAGTAAAATTCATATATAAAACACATGTTAATATATTAAGTAGTCTAATGGCAAGTGTTAAGATTCTAATCTCTTAAATACATGTGTTAGCATATTAATATAAGTTTGAGACAAGGGTCCTTTTTATATTTTTGATTTTCTTTTAATTTATAAATAAATCATTTTATCTTATATAAACATGTTGTTCACCCTCATTCTTTTCTAATGTTCATTTTTAAAAGTTAAGAAAATTTCTCAGCTGAAAACAAAGTTGTTTTCAAACTCTCCAAAAACCCAAAATTTAATTTCAGATGTAAAAATTTGAAATGCCTCCTCAAACAAGAAACCAAAAATCTGAAACCCTTCCTTAATCAAAGCCTGCAATCCACTGTAAAAATAAAAATAAAAAATAAAAATAAGAGCATGCAACTCTACTTCCTCAAAACCAGTAGTTTATTATCAAATCAGGTTTACAAAGTTTTTCATAAACCTGTAATTCATTTCAAAACTGCATGCAACTGCAGTTGTAATTCAAGCACTAAAATTTCAAACGCATCTGGAATCTTGGACCTGCATGCAAAATTTAAACATCAAATACTCAAGTTTTAATCAGATTCAAAGAAGTATGGCATTTCCGTTTAAAGGTTTCAAAAGCAACTCAAGTTTTATCAAAAGCTTTTCAAATCTGTGCTCTGTTTCATGCTATTTCCAGGTGAGTAACATCACAGTTTTAAAGATTTAAGTAAATATTTATCTTGCCTGATCATCTATAAAACAAGTATGTTATGAATGAATTTATCAGTGAGCTTTGTGTATATATATGAAATGTTGTTGTGCATATATTTGTATTTCCTCTGATTCTAGTTCCAGGTCCAGTTTCTTATATATAAAAAAGAAATCCTCTTGCTCTTGTTCAATATTTTTGTTAAGGCTTTAGTCCTGAAACAAACATGTTAATTATACCATAGTTTTAGTTTAAAACTTACTAAGTAAAAATAAATTTGGTGTTGTCTCTGTAAATTTAAAAAAAAAAACATCAGAGTATGTTAAATAAAGGTAAAAACTCAAATGAAATAATTTATAAATTCAGTATCATAGACTGAAAACTTAAACAAAAAGTTGATTTTTAAAACTAAAATCATAGTGTTTAGTTTGGAATTGAGACTGCAGTGCTTGTTTGAACAGAAAATGGGTTTTAGTCAATCTATGGTGATCGAGTTGATCGTAATGTTTGGGGTTCTTGGTGGTGGTAGTGGATTGATCAGAGGGTGTAGCAAAAATGTTAGGAGGATGAATAGGGCTCGGTGAAGGCGATGGGAGGTTGATGAAATCTGTTAACCTAGTTTTGGTAGGTCTGACAATTTTGATCGTCACGTACCTTCCAGTCGATCGAGTGCTTTGGAATTCTAGGAGATCATACCTGGAGCATCGACGTACTCGTGACCGGAATGGCAGTCGTCACGGTTGTAACAACCCGCATATTTATCGAGTTTGTATTTAAATATTTTATTTAAATATTAACTCGTTAATCGGATTTTGGTCCGAAAAGCTACTTTTTGCAAACGGTCAAATTAGGACTCGAGACCACTTCCATTGAGTTCGAAATGCCGTTTACAACTTTTTTAAGTATAAACATCGATAGGTTTGGAGTTAGTGAAATTTCACTAACTTTTCCTGTTTTGGACTTTGGGTTAGTTTAGCCTATTAAGCCCAAGTTCCAACCCTCTTCTCCTCACTCTTCATAAATTTCCTAACTAATCAAGCTTTGGCATTAATGGTGGAGGGAATGGGAAATTAAAATTCCAAAACTCAAATTCAATTGCGATCCATCTTTCTACTCCAAATTCAAGAAGAAGACATTGGATTCAAGCTTCTTGTGCTTAGATAGAAGAAGGATTGATTCTTGCTTGCTTAAAACTTCATTTTCATTGATATTTGGTGCAAAGGTGAGATTTTTATCTCACAAATCTAGTCTATAACTATATTGGACTATTGGGAATGATTCCCTATCACTTTTGCATGCACATTTGCCTTTGGTTTGGATTGGATTGGCGAAAAACTCCAATTTTTAGCATTTTTGGAAATTTCCTGCACTTAGCTCGTTCTGGCCACTTGACTCGTTCGGTGATAGGTCGTAAGGTCACTGGGTCGTAGGTCGCAGGGCTTTAGGTCGTTCTGGAAGAATTGGCACTTCGGAATTAGGTCGCTCACGAGTTAAGTCGTTAGGTCGCTCGCGAGTTAGTACCATAGGTCGCAGGGCTTTAGGTCATTCTGGAAGTATTGGCACTTCAGAGTTAGGTCGCTCGCGAGTTAAGCCTTAAGTCGTAGGTCGCTCACGAGTTAGGCCTTAAACCGTAGGTCGCTCGCGAGTTAAGCCTTAAGTCGTAGGTTGCTCACGAGTTAAGCCTTAAGTCGTAGGTCGCTTACGAGTTAGGCCTTAAGCCGTAGGTCGCTCGCGAGTTAAGCCTTAAGTCGCAGGTCGCTCACGAGTTAAGCCTTAAGCAGTAGGACGTTCGCGAATACCTTAGTTCGTGAACCCTGTTAGGTCGTTAGGCCTATAACCCGTTAAGTCGCGAATACCTTAGGTCTGAACCCTGTTAGGTCGTTAGGCCTATAACCCGTTAAGTCGCGAATACCTTAGGTCGTTGGACCTTTAACTCATAGGTCGTTGGACCTTATCCCGATAGTTCGCGTGACCCCTTAGACCCTTAGGTCGTTAGACCTCATTTTGTCTTCACTAGGTCGTACCGTTTTGGTCGGGGCGCTGCCCCGCACCCCGCCGGGGGCGCTGCCCCGCACCCCGCCGGGGGCGCTGCCCCCTGGACCCCCGCGACCTGACCGGGCAGGTCGAACCCCGTAAGCGGTGGCGTTGCCCCTGCACCCACACCTTGGGGGGTTGCCACCCCCCCAGACCCCCCCTGGACCCCCCTCCGTAGGGGATCTTATCTGAAAAACATTGAGCTGATTTCCTTGGATTTTATTCACATCTCCGTATGCGATTTTTGTGACTGATTGTTTCTACAATTGCTTCTGTGTTTTGTCACTTTATAGTATAAAGGTTTCAATACTAGTAGTAAATATCAAAACTCTTTTAACAAACAATTTCAACTCTATTTTTAATAACAAAGCTCTTTTCTTAAACCGTTTTCCAATCTATTAGTATATACAAACCTTTACCTCACTCGGATGAGAAATCTAATTAAACGACTTAGTAAAACAAGTGGTATGAAACGCTTGCGTCCACTTCGTCGGTTAATTCTTGGACTTGTTCGATTGAACCTCTTGTGACAATTTTATTAGTGAAGGTTTACAGTTTGTTCGTAAATATTTAAGTTAAGCAAGTGGTTATGGGACATGAAGCTAAACTTCTATATTTACTAGCTTAGTGTAATTGATACTTCTCGTTGATCATGACGATCATTCTGATGATTTAGACTAGCAACTGTGCGATGTCTCTTGTTGCGAGGTTAGACTAGACACCACTTGTGTGATTCCACTCACACATACCTTTTTGCTTTTTGGTTAGTCTGGACCTTAATCTGTGTGATTCCATTCACACATGTGGGGTAGCTCCCCTTGGTCTTCGGACCGTCATGTGATAGGCCTCTTTCTCTTTTCTATGATTTCTGGACTTCTTGCATTGATTTCTAGAATTTATGTCATTGACTTGTTATGAGTACAAGTTTGGGGTATGATGCCCTTTCCGAATCTTTGAGAAGATTCTTGTGATATTGATTATCTCTTATTGATTGATCTTCTGTTGATCATTATTTACATATTTATGGTGGTATGTCATTATGGATATTTTATGTTTATGCAATATCTTTTATGTTATATCATGTCATCTGATATTTATTGCTAGACTGACCCGTTTATTATTTTCTTAAATAATACTCGGGTCAGACCGAGATGTTACAGGTGCTTCTGCTTGACTTCTTCCCAGGGATTCATCACTCTGACTTTTGGCTAACTGTTTAGATTAGCAGTTTTTGTTGTATACACTTGAGATATAGACTCATAGTTTTATTCTTTTGTATAGCACGTGTTGCTATTCTTTTGTATTATCGTGGATCTTACGGACCACTACTCTGATGTACACTTTCATGTGTTAGTTATATATTCATATCTTCTTCCGCCTTTGTGATATGGATATCTGTGACTGATTTGTGTTATGATTATTTCTATGTTTGTTTTCGAAGATTATTTATAGCCACCGTGTGATAAGCAATTACATGGATGGTCGCTCCTCAACAGCCTTATTCTCCATGCTAGTTGACAGCACTACACCGTAGTGTTCTTGTATAGTGTGGGTATAGAGGTGGGGCGTCACAACGGTGATCGGAAATTGGATGGCGTCGCATTTCCATATTTTGGGGTTTGATGGTGAGTTGTTCCAGTGTACTTTTCCAGGTTTCAGAATTGGGGTACTCGAATTTGATTTCGAGTATATGGTGAGTTTTTGATGAACGTGAGGGGATTCAGAGTTGAACGTCGACGTGCTCGATGCCTTGGTGGTGGCCGGAGGTGGCAAGACCACCATGCATATGCACGGTGAATAATGGTGTCAGGTGAATGTTTGGGTTTTGCAGTAAATTTGGACTCGGGTCATACTCGAGTAATTCGAGTTTTTGCTCGAAGATGTTCAGGGTTTTACTCGAAGTCAAACAGGGGAGACTCGGGTATCTTCTGCAGTTACAGGTTTCTTTGAAACCTGTATATTTTCAATTCAAAATTTGTTTTAAAATCTGGAACAAGTTTTGAAATAGAATTTAAAATCTAAATGTAAAGTATGGATTCAAAATTAAGGTTGAACCCCAGTTCTAAAAATTTAATTTAAAATTAAAATGTTTTAAACAACTATAGAAGAGTTTAAATAAATTAGATTTAAAGGTTAAGTTTTAAATAAAGAGTAGAAGATTTAAACATAAGTTTGAAATCTGGAATCAAGATCCAATTTGAATCATGTTTTGAAAATAAAGGAAGTTTTAAAATTTTAAAATGTTTAAACAACTTTTGATGTTGAAACATATTTTAAATATGATTTGTATCTTAAAATAAATATGCGTTTAAATTCCTTTAAACATCTTTTATAAAATAAGAAATTATTTAGTATAAGTTTTTAAAAAGGTTTTAAAATGTTTTTTAAAATTTTGTTAAAGTTAAGGTTGATTTCATTTTAAATTTTAAATTTAAAATGTAATTTGGAAACAAATTTAATGAAAAGTTGTTTTAAATTTGCTTTGTCAATGATAATGTAATCATTAATAATAAATGTTTTATTTATAATAAATCAAAGATTTAATGATTTTGGTTTATTAAATTTGTAAGGTAATTAGATGGATAATTAATTAATTAATTTAATTAATTAAGTAAGGATTTTGAATTAATTAATCAAGGTTGAAGTTAATTAATTAAGATTTATTAATTTGGAAACAAGATCATTGATTAAATAAGTTATAATTTTAATTAATGATTAGAGATTAATTTATCAAGAGATTAAGATTAATTAAGTTAAAAACTTAATTAATTAAACAATTAGTGATTAATTAAATGATTATTAAAGATTAATAAATTTGTGATTAATAATGATTAATTCAAGTTAATTACTTAAGAAAGGTAATTAAGGAAATTGTTGATAAGTTAATGATAACTTGGGATTATTTATTAATTAATTAATGCAATTAATTTTGATAATTAATTGGATTAATTAATTTAGATAATCAATTATGGTATTTGGTTAAGTATGATTACTTTATGGAAATAATTAAAGGTATTAATTACTCATTGTAATTAATTAATTAATTAGATTAGTTTAAATTAATTAATTAAGTTTAAATAATTTAGAATAATCATTGGATAGGTTGATAAGTAATCGATGAAGAATAATTACTTAGAGAAGTAATTAAGATGAGTAATTACTGAATGTAAATTATTGAAGTATGAAAGAGTTTTGGGATTAATTACTTTGTGTAATTAATATAAGGGTAATTACTTTGTGAAAGTAATTAATAATTAATTACTTAGTGTAATTAATTTAAGCATTGATTAATTAAGTCATTTGAAAATAATTAAGTAATGTAGTTAATTAAGGGCAATTAATTACTAATGAGATAAATCGAGGATGATTAATAAATATAATTAATTATTAAATTAATTAATTTAGGAGTAATTAATAAAGTAGTTGAGAGTAGTTAATTACTGAAGGTGATTAATCAAAAGTGATTAATAATTATGGTTTATTAAGGTTAATTACTTATGCACTTAATTAATTTAAATGTAACCGGGGATCATTAATTAATATAATTAATGATGTAATTAAGGATTAATTAATTAAGGTTAATTAATCAATGATAAGTAATTAAAGTAATTAATTAATGTAATTAATTAAGGATTAATGTAATTAATTAATTCATGAAGTAATTAAAAGGTTAATTACTGTATTTGATTAAGAATAATTAATTTGTGAAATTAATTAAAGGATAATTACTTGAATGTAATTAAAGGATAATTAATCAAGGGTGATTAATTAGGTGATTAATTAGAGGATAATTAATTAATTGATTTGTAATCAATTAATGGTTAAGTAAGCAAGATTTATAATGATGAAGTAATTAATTTAATTCATTTTAATTAATTAAAGATAAGTAATTATTTTAATTCACTTTAAATTAATTAGAGATAGAAGTAATTAATTTAATTCATTTTAAATTAATTATAAATGGTGATTATAGGTCATTGCTTATATATGGATGATATTGTTTGCTTTGAATGGTTGAAATCTCAGATATGAGTTTAGTAATGTTGAGTAATATGGATGTATTAGTTGCATTTTGATGATAATATGGATTATCTTTGATAATGATAATATGGATTATTTGTGGTAATGATTATCTATTGTGAATCGTGTATATAGATAACTGTATTGAATTGTTTTAAACTCTAAAACAACTTGGACCTAAAAGACATGCTTTGGATTTCGATGAGACCGGGATCGGGTTTCCATATTTGGATATCCGAAAACCACATCGATCCAAATTTACGATAGGTCGTGAATCTCATGAGAAGAGTGAAGACTCGAGGTGTAAGGACTATTTGTCAGTATAACTCTGAAGGTGATTCCGAGATGAGTTTGACGGAGATAGTACTTTCAGATTCGAGATGAAGATTCAAAGTGCAAGTGTTATCGTCGTTAACTCTGAGGGTGATTCCAAAACGAGTGTAACGAGATAATGCCTTCGGTTTCGTTCGAACCCGGAACGAACTTGTATGGATTGAATGCTTTCAGAACATCGTCAGGTGGACGATGGGCATTTTAAATGATGCGTCCTATAAAGGTAATCGTAGCCTCAAGCCTCATCAATCGGGAATGGCTAAAACAGGGGAGGTGTAGCAAGACTAAGTGGGTCATGCCCAAGTAGGACGAGATTTTCCCCTGTCTAGAGGTCCCTTTTTATTTCGGCTTAGTGGACGGTTGGAATCGCGCGCCAACTACAGGGTTGTCTTGTTCGGAACTGTCCTGTAAGGGATGGTTCCGGCTTTGTGTTGTAGAGGATTGGGAGTGATCCTCGG
This sequence comes from Allium cepa, assembly GCA_030765085.1. Taxonomy (NCBI): domain Eukaryota; kingdom Viridiplantae; phylum Streptophyta; class Magnoliopsida; order Asparagales; family Amaryllidaceae; genus Allium; species Allium cepa. Next base: position 379,751,823 of record CM060929.1, on the reverse strand, counting down.
TACGGTGATCTAGGCCACGTACTGTGATGGACGGTACCCTGGTAGCCCTGCCATTGTATGGAATCCAAAATCCAATAAGTGCCAACAGTTTTGATTGTATTACCCACTTTTGTGGCTAGTAGCTGGAATTTAATAATGTAACAATTTCGGCTATTTCATATTTACTTGAAAACCCTAGACCTATTATAATATCACTGAATTTTCTATCAAATGTTTTGGTTAGCGTAAGGTAAAAACTTTTCCATGTTTTTGTGTGTAAAGTCTTACGTGATACCTGTTCTTTTCAAAAGGTTTTTTAAAGTTAAGCAACTTTAACCTCTCACTCACACCAGACCCATGTCTGATCCGGAGTTTATTTTTGTTTTCATAAACTCTTGGGTACTCAAATTTTTACGAGTAGTCAAGGGATTCAGGTTATCTTTGACGAACCGTTGAGGAGCAATGGAGAAGGAGGCTTCTGCGTTAGATATATAGTTTTCGCTGTGTGTTTTCTGTATTGGTATCTCTTTGTTGAGTTGTATTGAGTTGTAATAACTAGACAGGTGTTTATAACTGTCTAGTATGTGTTCTATTATCTGTGTACTCTGATTGTTGATGTACTATGTAATATTTTTTGTTATTAATATAATTTATTCGTTCCGCTGTTTAGATTCTGATGTGTTGTTTCATCTTTCTTCTCTTTCTTTCTCTTTTCTATCCCTTTCTTTCTTATTAATGATGCGTCATTCTGTGGAGATGAATGGAGGGCCGTTTCAGTGGTATCAGAGCATTAGGTTGAGTGAATATGTAGGCTCTGGAGTGATTTCTTTCTTGAGAGAGCGTATTTGTAATTTTAAAATTATATATATTTATCTATTTCTACCAATCCGTTGGGTTACCTGTTCGGGTTTTCCAATATAGGTTATAAAGGTAGATAAGGTAGTGGTGTGTGTAACACAATTACTACCATTGGTTGGAGGTTGATGTTTGAGGTTGGAAGTGTATTTGTCGAGACTGTAGACCAAATACCGTCTCGAGTGAGTTGTGCAGGGTGTAGAGATTTCATTGATCTCTGAAGGAAACCTGTTAAGGTTCAGAGACATCTTTGAAGTGCAGAGTTTGGTGAGTAGAGTTTGGATCTGTCAATTGGGCAGAAGCAAGTTATGGCATCTTGATACTTCTGGAAGTGTAGCTGCGTGATGAGATGCAGTGACTACGGTTGTGTCCAAAGATATGGAACAAATTTTAAGAAGTGTGTCTGCTTCGGTGTTCTGGCTGGGTTCAACAGGATGTTGTGGTTGGCTTTGAAGTCCAAGTTTCTCGAAGAACTTTGGATTAGGATGCCTTTGGCTTTGGTATCAGCGATGCAGCTCGGAGTGTTCTATGTTGGCAGGAAGTTTTCTGGTTGGGTAGTTTTTCTGGAGGTGGAGTTCAGAAACAGCAGAGTGAATCCATTTCTTCAATGGATTGGGTAGACCAGCGTAAGCTGTTCTGTTTGGTAAAGAGAGAACAATTTTCTTTGGAAATTTATCTGAGTTGATCGCAAAAGTGACTTGCAATTGTTTGAATGTTCTCTTGGATTGTCAGAGATTTTCTGGATGTCTACTGGGAAGACAGAGGTTTGTTCGCATCTGGAGGTTGGGTTTTCTTATCGACTAGGATTCCAGGAGTGGAACTGGTGGTTCAGCTTAGTTGTTGGATGGTTCCTAGAGATAGAGTTTGGTGAAGTAAATCAGGTTTTGGAGGAACTTCTGAGTTTTCTTTATGGATCCGTTGAAACATATTTCTGGGAAGTGATGTCCAGGTTGTGCTTCTGTTCTTCATCAGCATTTTCTTCTATTTTGGATCAGAGTTGTGCAGCGGAAGCAGTTGGGAGTGTTTCTGATTGTCTTTTCCAGATTAGGAGAAGTTTGTTGTCTTTTGCTGTTTATGGAGTAGGGTTGTGTACTTGGTTTTGGATTGATCTTGAGGAGATCATTGTGTTGGGTTGTTTTTGGTTCTGTTTGTTCTGGAGGCATCAGCAAGGGTTGGACTGATCAGTTTGGATGTTGGCAGCCCAAGATCGTCCGAAGACATTTTGTGGATAGGAGACGAAGAAATTTGCATTCCGGAGTCGGAGATTTGATTTGGTTAAGTTTTCTCCAATCCAAGGAGCTATAAGATTTGGTAAGTCTGAGAAGCTAGCTCCGAGGTGTTTTGGGATCTCTTCTGTGTTTTGGTTGGATTGGTGCTGGTTCTCAAGAGTTGAATTGCCAGTTTGGATAATTGGATTCAATGAGATTCACGTATCTCTGAGGGAGTACATGTATGAGCTATTTCTGGTTGTGGAACCAGCTGTTCAGGAAGGTTTGATTGTTGAGTCAGACTCGTCTGTAGTCTGATATCCTGTTTAGCTCTGTAGATCTAGATGAGTTGGAGTTCGGTAGCTTCGTAGTTTTGATTGTTTGGATTCTGTAGAGCGAGTATCCCGGTATATATATACTTGGGGAAACTCGAGAAAATTCTATCCAGAATTTTTCTGGATAATTAAAATTATTTGATTAGATAAATTGGTTGCTATGGTTGTTAGCATATGATTGATGTATGCTTGTGATTTAAAATTTAAAATCTTAAATGAGATTATTAAATTACTTTTGCTTTTAAATTTCGGGGACGAAATTCTTTTAAGGGGGGAGGAATGTGATATCCCAGAAATTTTGGCAATATCAATTTAATAATCCGTATTTAAAATTAAATTGATTTGATAAAATTCTGTTAATAGAATTTGACTTGATTTAATAATCCAATTAAATAAATGTTTAATTGGTGAATTTTATCTTTTAAAAACTAATAAAATATTTTTCTATTTATAATGTGTATATATATATATTGTGAATAGATTAGTTTTGAATTTAATAAATAAAATCTTGTTTTTAAATTCTAATATTCATTTTGATAATTTGGAAATTATATATGAAAATTTAAAATACCATTTATATATTAAACATTAATGCATTTAATTAAGATAAATAATATATGTAATTTACAATTTCTTTTATAAATTATTTAAATTAATAAATATGTTATTTTTAAATAATAGTAATAGATGTATAAATATAGATAGATCTTAAAAGACAATATTATTATTTTAAAATCAAATATGTTAATATAAATTAGTTTTGAATTAGATTTTTAAATGTATGAATAACATTTGAATTTGAATTAATTTTGAAATTCAAATGAATAAACATATCTAAATCTTGTAAGTAAGCTTTCATTTTTATATAAATTGTTTTATTTCATTTTCTTCAAAAAGGAATGCACATATACATTTACATGGAAGTAATTTATATATATAAGCATTTAATAAATAAAGAAAGAGTTTTATTTACTTTTAAATTAAATAAAAACAAATAAAATTCATATATAAAACACATGTTAATATATTAAGTAGTTTAATGACAAGTGTTAAGATTCTAATCTCTTAAATACATGTGCTAGCATATTAATATAAGTTTGAGACAAGGGTCCTTTTTATATTTTTGATTTTCTTTTAATTTATAAATAAATCATTTTATCTTATATAAACATGTTGTTCACCCTCATTCTTTTCTAATGTTCATTTTTCAAAGTTAAGAAAATTTCTCAGCTGAAAACAAAGTTGATTTCAAACTCTCCAAAAACCCAAAATTTAATTTCAGATGTAAAAATTTGAAATGCCTCCTCAAACAAGAAACCAAAAATCTAAAACCCTTCCTTAATCAAAGCCTGCAATCCACTGTAAAATAAAATAAATTAAGAGTATGCAACTCTACTTCCTCAAAACCAGTAGTTTATTATCAAATCAGGTTTACAAAGTTTTTCATATACCTGTAATTCATTTCAAAACTGCATGCAACTGCAGTTGTAATTCAAGCACTAAAATTTCAAACGCATCTGGAATCTTGGACCTGCATGCAAAATTTAAACAGCAAACACTCAAGTTTTAATTAGATTCAAAGAAGTATGGCATTTCCGTTTAAAGGTTTCAAAAGCAACTCAAGTTTTATCAAAAGCTTTTCAAATCTGTGCTCTGTTTCATGCTATTTCCAAGTGAGTAACATCACAGTTTTAAAGATTTAAGTAAATATTTATGTTGCCTGATCATCTATAAAAAAAGTATGTTGTGAATGAATTTATTAGTGAGCTTTGTGTATATATATGAAATGTTGTTGTGCATATATTTGTATTTCCTCTGATTCTAGTTCGAGGTCCAGTTTCTTATATTTTAAAAAAGAAATCCTCTTGCTCTTGTTCAATATTTTTGTTAAGGCTTAAGTCCTAAAAAACATGTTAATTATGCCATAGTTTTAGTTTAGAACTTATTAAGTAAAAATAAATTTGGTGTTGTCTCTGTAAATTTAAAAAAAATAAACATCAGAGTATGTTAAATAAAGGTAAAAACTCAAATGAAATAATTTATAAATTCAGTATGATAAATTGAAAACTTAAACAAAAATATGATTTTTAAAACTAAAATCATAGTGTTTAGTTTGGAATTGAGACCGCAGTGCTTGTTTGAATAGAAAATGGGTTTTAGTCAATCTATGGTGATCGAGTTGATCGTAATGTTTGGGGTTCTTGGTGGTGGTAGTGGAGTGATCAGAGGGTGTGGCAAAAATGCTAGGAGGATGAATAGGGCTCGGTGAAGGCGATGGGAGATTGATGAAATCTGTTAACCTAGTTTTGGTTGGTCTGACAATTTTGATCATCACGTACCTTCCAGTGGATCGAGTACTTTGGAATTATAGGAGATCGTAGCTGGAGCATCGACGTACTCGTGACCGGAGTTGCAGTCATCACGGTTATCAGAAATTGGATGGTGTCGCATTACCAGGTTTTAGGGTTTGATGGTGAGTTATTCCAGTGTACTTTTCCAGGTTCCAGAATTGGGGTACTCGAATTTGATTTCGAGTATATGGTGAGTTTCTGATGAACGTGAGGGGATTCAGAGTTGAACATCGACGTGCTCGATGCCTTGCTGGTGGCCGGAGGTGGCCAAGACCACCGTGCATATGTACGGTGAAGAATGGTGTCAGGTGAATGTTTGGGTTTTGCAGTAAATTTGGAATCGGGTCATACTCGAGTAATTCGAGTTTTTGCTCGAAGATGTTCAGGGTTTTACTCGAAGTCAAACAGGGGAGACTCGGGTATCTTTTGCAGTTACAAGTTTCTTTGAAACCTGTATATTTTCAATTCAAAATTTGTTTTAAAATCTGGAACAAGTTTTGAAATAGAATTTAAAATCTAAATGTAAAGTATGGATTTAAAATTAAGGTTGAACCCTAGTTCTAAAAATTTAATTTAAATTTAAAATGTTTTAAACAACTATAAAAGAGTTTAAATAAATTGGATTTAAAGGTTAAGTTTTAAAATAAAGAGTAGAAGATTTAAACATAAGTTTTAAATCTGGAATCAAGATCCAATTTGAATCATGTTTTGAAAATAAAGGAAGTTTTAAAATTTTAAAATGTTTAAACAACTTTTGATGTTGAAACATATTTTAAATATAATTTGTATCTTAAAATAAATATGGATTTAAATTCCTTTAAACATCTTTTATAAAATAAGAAATTATTTAGTATAAGTTTTTAAAAAGGTTTTAATTTTTTTTTAAAACTTGTTATAGTTAAGTTTGATTTCATTTTAAATTTTAAATTTAAAATGTAATTTGGAAACAAATTAAAAATAAAATTGTTTTAAATTTGCTTTGTCAATGATAATGTAATCATTAATAAGAAATGTTTAATTTATAATAAATCAAAGATTTAATGACTTTGGTTTATTAAATTTGTAAGGTAATTAGATGGATAATTAATTAATTTAATTAATTAAGGATTTTGAATTAATTAATCAAGGTTGAAGTTAATTAATTAAGATTTATTAATTTGGAAACAAGATGATTAATTAAATAAGTTATAATTTTAATTAATGATTAGAGATTAATTTATCAAGAGATTAAGATTAATTAAGTTAAAAACTTAATTAATTAAACAATTAGTGATCAATTAAATGATTATTAAAGATTAATAAATTTGTGATTAATAATGATTAATTCAAGTTAATTACTTAAGAAAGGTAATTAAGGAAATTGTTGATAAGTTAATGATAACATGGGATTATTTATTAATTAATTAATGTAATTAATTTTGATAATTAATTGGATTAATTAATTTAGATAATCAATTATGGTATTTGGTTAAGTATGATTACTTTATGGAAATAATTAAAGGTATTAATTGCTCATTGTAATTAATTAATTAATTAGATTAGTTTAAATTAATTAATTAAGTTTAAATAATTTAGAATAATCATTGGATGGGTTGATAAGTAATCGATGAAGAATAATTACTTAGAGAAGTAATTAAGATGAGTAATTACTGAATGTAAATTATTGAAGTATGAAAGAGTTTTGGGATTAATTACTTTGTGTAATTAATATGAGGGTAATTACTTTGTGAAAGTAATTAATAATTAATTACTTTGTGTAATTAATTTAAGCATTGATTAATTAAGTCATTTGAAAATAATTAAGTAATGTAGTTAATTAAGGGTAATTAATTACTAATGGGATAAATAAAGGATGATTAATAAATATAATTAATTATTAAATGTAATTAATTTAGGAGTAATTAATAAAGTAGTTGAGAGTAGTTAATTACTGAAGGTGATTAATCAAAAGTGATTAATAATTATGGTTTATTAAGGTTAATTACTTATGTACTTAATTAATTTAAATGTAACCGGGGATCATTAATTAATATAATTAATGATGTAATTAAGGATTAATTAATTAAGGTTAATTAATCAATGATAAGTAATTAAAGTAATTAATTAATGTAATTAATTAAGGATTAATGTAATTAATTAATTCATGAAGTAATTAAAAGGTTAATTACTGTATTTGATTAAGAATAATTAATTTGTGAAATTAATTAAAGGATAATTACTGAATGTAATTAAAGGATAATTAATCAAGGGTGATTAATTAGGTGATTAATTAGAGGATAATTAATTAATTAATTTGTAATCAATTAATGGTTAAGTAAGCAAGATTTATAATGATGAAGTAATTAATTTAATTCATTTTAATTAATTAAAGATAAGTAATTATTTTAATTCACTTTAAATTAATTAGAGATAGAAGTAATTAATTTAATTCATTTTAAATTAATTATAAATGGTGATTATAGGTCATTGCTTATATATGGATGATATTGTTTGCTTTGAATGGTTGAAATCTCAAATATGAGTTTAGTAATGTTGAGTAATATGGATGTATTAGTTGCATTTTGATGATAATATGGATTATCTTTGATAATGATAATATGGATTATTTGTGGTAATGATTATCTATTGTGAATCTGTGAATTATCTATCCGAGTGTATATAGATAACTGTATTGAATTATTTTAAACTCTAAAACAACTTGGACCTAAAAGACACGCTTTGGATTTCGATGAGACCGGGATCGGGTTTCCATATTTGGATATCCGAAAACCACATCGATCCAAATTTACGATAGGTCGTGAATCTCATGAGAAGAGTGAAGACTCGAGGTGTAAGGACTATTCGTCAGTATAACTCTGAGGGTGATTCTGAGATGAGTTTGACGGAGATAGTACTTTCAAATTCGAGATGAAGATTCAAAGTGCAAGGGTTATCGTCGTTAACTCTAAGGGTGATTCCAAAACGAGTGTAACGAGATAACCTTCAGTTTCGTTCGAACCCGGAACGAACTTGTATGGGTTGAATGCTTTCAGAACATCGTCATGTGGACGATAAGCATTTTAAGTGATGTGTCCTATAAAGGTAATCGTAGCCTCAAGCCTCATCAATCGGGAATGGCTAAAACAGGGGAGGTGCAGCAAGGCTAAGTGGGTCATGTCCAAGTAGGATGAGATTTTCCCATGTCTAGAGGTCCCTTTTTATTTCGGCTTAGTGGGCGGTTGGAATCGCGCGCCAACTGCGGGGTTGTCTTGTTCGGGACTGTCCAGTAAGGGATGGTTTCGGCTTTGTGTTGCAGGGGATTGGGAGTGATCCTCGGTACGGTGATCTAGGCCACGTACTGTGACGGGCGGTACCCTGGTAGCCCTGCCATTGTATGGAATCCAAAATCCAATAAGTGCCAACGGTTTTGATTGTATTACCCACTTTTGTGGCTAGTAGCTAGAATTTAATAATGTAACAATTTCGGCTATTTCATATTTACTTGAAAACCCTAGACCTATTATAATATCACTCGATTTCCTATCAAATGTTTTTCTTAGTGTAAGGTAAAAACTTTTCCATGTTAATGTGTGGGAAGTCTTACGTGATAACTATTCTTTTCAAAAGGTTTCTTAAAGTTAAGCAACTTTAACCTATTACTCACACCAGACCCATGTCTGACCCAGAGTTTATTTTTGTTTCATAAACTCTTGGGTACCCAAATTTTTACGAGTAGTCAAGGGATTCAAGTTAGCTTTGACGAACTATGGAGGAGCAATGGAGCAGGCGGCTTCTGCTTTAGATATATAGTTTCCGCTGTGTGTTTTCTGTATTGGTATCTCTTTATTGAGTTGTATTGAGTTGTAATAACTAGACAGGTGTTTATAACTGTCTAGTATGTGTTGTATTATCTGTGTACTCTGATTGTTGATGTACTATGTAATATTTTATGTTATTAATATAATTTATTCGTTCCGCTGTTTAGATTCTGATGTGTTGTTTCTTCTTTCTTCTCTTTTTTTCTCTTTTCTACCCTTTCTTTCTTATTAATGATGCGTCATTCGGTGGAGATGAATGCTGGGTCGTTTCAATGATGAAGGTAAACCTAGATATGTGGACGAGAAGCGAAAAAGATCAATAATAAAAATCATTGTAGTTTCGAAGAGCTTAAACAAAAGGCATTTGAAGTGGCAAAAGAAAATCCTTTGATATATGATTTAAAATTAGTGGTTAAATGGGTTCGGGATGATGGTGCCGCCATTGATTTGGAAGACGACGATGATTTGGACTCCACCTTTTCAATTGAAATGAGAGTGATAGAAATCTACGTTGTGAAAGTCGAACATGAAAATGTGGTTGAAACAGAAGCGTATGCACACTACATAGTTACAAGAAACAAAATGGTCGGCGTATCCTTCGTATCTTTCAATCCATCAAGGTGGAGAGTTTACCAACTTACTTCACAGGTACAACGGAATTGTTGGAGTCTCTTCTAGTCAGGAACAAAATATGATGTAGAATGCTATAAATCCAAATTAGTCGCAAGCATTTGAAAAGTGAGTACTATTATATGTTGGCACTTGTATTTTGACTTGCGCTAATGCAAAATATTCGACTTTTGTTTTTTGTATTCGTAGTGTCGAAGATGCATTTGCTAGTTGTGATGACGATGGTGCCGATGATCATGTTCATACTCCACATGAGATTTATGGGCAATTGGATAGCATGGAAGCAGCTTGTGCGGATGATGACGATAGAACTTGAATCCATTAAATGGAAGTCAACAATGATGCAATCTTGTATGCAGACATTGAGGATGCCGATGATGTAAATGCGGAAGAAGAACAAATTACATATGAAGAGGCTCTAGCGGATAATTCATGCACGACATCAATGATGGTGAAATCCATAGTGGAAAATTGTCTACTAGACATGGAAGTTTTGGAAGAGAACGTGCGGAGAAAGATCTACGAGTGGGGTTAATTTTTGAAAGTAAGCAGAATTTGTTGAACAGCTATGTGAATGTCGATTAAATGTTCAGTTTCATTTCAAGTTCTGAAATCACAAGCAAATCAATACATGGTCCGCTCTGATGTGGAAGAAACATGCCTTTGGCGAGTTCATGCAAGCCTTTCGGTAAGAAAAAAAATTTAAATTGGTGGAAAATAACTACATATGGCGGCGATCACACTTGTTTAAATGCAACCATCAACTCAAACCATCAACAGACAACTGCTAAGTTTATATGCAGTAAAGTACTTCCGTTGATTAAAGCTGAAACAAATATGACTACACGAACTGTTCAAGAGATAATGTCCAATATGTTTTATATTAAAGTGAGTTATTCTTGAGCCTGACAAGGACCGCAGAAAGATGATGCGATGATATATGGCGATTGGGAATCGTCGTATGCGGAATTGCCAAAATATTTTAAAGCCCTGGAACTTACCAACCGTAGAACCATATATGATGTTATCCATAGTCGTGGTGTTTCTGATGGTGCTTTTTGGGCTTACGGACCTTCTAATCATGGCTGCAACCACTGTCGACCATATTGTCTATTGATGCCACTCATTTATATGGAAAGTATCTGGATACGTTACTAGTAGTCGTTGTGGTGGATGCAAATCAAGAGCTATTCCCTTTAGCATTTGCTGTTGAACAGAGTCATGGCAAACGTGGAGTTGGTTTATTCTTTGCATATGGAATTATATTCCATATGTACGTACTAGATGTATCACCTTTATCTCGGATCGTATGAAAGGAGTTCTACGTGTGCTTAGAGGAGCTTGGCTAATTGAAAGCCATCGCTTTTGTATTTGTCATATTAAAGTAAATTTCAAGAAAGAGGGGTTTGGCATGGATGAGCTACAAAATTTGTTACACGCATGTGCTACGACATCGGAGGTCGTAATAACGATCTTCGAAAATATTTGAAGGATGTAAATCGAGATGCTGATGCGTGGGTAGAAAGAAGTTTGAAAGACCAGGAATCAAGCTGGACTCTTTGTCATGACGGTGGAGTAAGATTCAACAAGATGACGACTCGCGTTTCCAAAAGCTTTAACTGTGTGCTTAAAGGAACTAGGAATTTACATGTTATATCATTGGTTGCACGTATGTTTCATCGACTGAACCATTACTTCGTCGAATGACGAACTCAAGGGGAATAGTGGACGTCACAGCCCGTACTTAGGTGGGGAGCAACATCATGGAGAAGAATGGAGGAATCGAGGCTTATGTCTATAGAGAGATACAGCTTCATTGAATGGAAGGGAAAAGGTGTGGATATGTTTGATTATACGGTGAATATCGAAGATAATATTGCCAAATGTTCGTACAACATGCCAACATTAGATCATTTTTCGTGCTCCCATGTATTAGCGGCTTGTTCACGTGGTTCAGGTGGTGCTAATAGAGCATATTTTGATTTAATCTCTACATGGTACGCAAAGGCTATGTATTCCACAGCTTATGCTCCTTTATTCCACCCTGTACCAGATAGTCGACATTGGGACGTATACGATGGTCCAGTTATACAACCACCGCCCGTGCGCAGAAATTCAGGTCGTCCTCGGTTTACTCGAAAAAAAGGTTTTATGGATCCGCCATCTTCATCCGGTGATAACAAATGTAGCAAATGTGGTTCTAGTGGCCACAAGAAAAAAACTTGTCCGCGTTGAATTGTAATAGAAGTAGAACGTCTATGTTGTTGTATGACTTGTTGAAACTTTTTTGGATGTTATGGCATGTTGTTGACTTTGTTATGTGATGATGTTGTCATTCGAATGGTGTTTGCATGTTATATAGGATGTTGTTCAAACTTTTTGTGTGAAATTGTGTGATTTATGGTGTCGAAACAGCTCTCTGTCCCGGACATGAACAAAAACACGTTTGTGCATATATGGAATGTGCAAGCTATGTTGTCAATATAGTTTCCGCATTTCAGAAATGCGCAAACTATATGTAAAATATAGCTTGCGCATTCTAAATACGCGCAAGCGTAGGACTGGGATATTTGCAGAATTCCGCAAATGCTGCAAAAGACCAAATGTAGCATTTGTGGATTGCTGTAAATAACCCAAATATAGCTTATATAGCTTGTGCATTTCACAAGTGCGCAAACTATTTTATGGGTCTATGCCAAACAGAGAGTTGCTCTACCACACTTCAGAACCCCAAATTCCAAAATACATCTTAACCAACATGCTATAGGTATGCACACACCATTCCATCAACAATTCCATCATAAAACAAAATAAATAACATGCCACGACATTCAAATGACAGTTGAAAATCATCCAAAAAATGTTGAACAAGTTGTAAAATAACATAGAAACATATAAGTCAACAACTCCTTACTCATTCAAAGAAACAATAACAATAAGACCAAAACCGTCAACCACGAAGCTATCTAAGCTCAGGTGGGGTGTCTCTCTTCTTCTTCTTCTTCTTCTTCCATTTGTACACGATGAGAGATGATCCTTGGCCTTCTTCGAATATAAGAGCGGGTGTCGGAAGTGCAATTTCCTGTTGTTGACTTGGCCCAAAAATGAGTTCTTGTTGAATTTCCACTGCGGCGGTTCTTGTGCATGCTCGTATGTCGACTGTCCAACATATTCGAATTGTTGTTCTCCTTCATGCCAAACGGGCCATTCAACATGAGTTTCTCCGCAGGTGTATTGCTACTCTACCTCGGGCCAAGCGGGCCATCCAGCTGTAGTTTTGCCACCGAGATGTTGTGAAGCCTCCCCCTCCGCATGTGCCTCCTCCCATTGAGCTTGTCCACCGCTACTGTAGTATGTGTCTTCTCCGTAGAACGTGGTGACTCTTATACAATGCGCAACGGTTTGGCCGACCTTCTTAACTTGTTCTGACCCAAAATATTGTCAAGTATTCATTGTAGGTCAATGCACTTGCTTTTGAACTTTTCCGGCTCCATATGACTTTTTCTATTTCACCCACCACATCCACAACGATGTATATTCCGCTTACCCAAACCATAAGTCATAACAATGCATCAATATGAGATAAAAATTAAACTATCAATAATTTGAAATTACAATACTTACCACATCACGTTCTAGAGGAGCACGGGTAGTGTACGCAACCAACTTCCTTGCCAACTTTTTAAGAGTATAATGATGAGTAATTCATCAATACCAATACTAGTGCTCGCTCAAAGGTGTTAGAGGCTCGCATGCTCGTTCGGCACGATCATTGATTGCCAAAAAACAATACTTTCCTCCAAAAATTCCATCTAACTCAATCGGGTGCATACAACTCAAAGTCTAAAAATAGAATTAGTCGGCTCTTAGCAATCCAACCAACAAACGAATACTCGATGTCGGGATGCCTAAACTTATACACTAATGAATATGGTTCCATTGTAACCACATCATCCAGCATCTCATGCCAACTCCTAGCATAATTTCACCTAGTCCTGAATGGAAGATACAGATCTAAGTCGGTAGGAATTCTAATAGACGACCGTACAATAAATATGCAACCATGACCATAGTTGCAACAACGTTGCAGAACCCCCTAAAACTTTTCGATGTTACAAGGCAACGTGTCATAGCTTATTATACAAATAGCAGAGAACAACACTATCCTAAGAATGATAACCACAGTCAATCAAATCATCCAAAAAAGGTAAAAATTTCAAATTTAATCTCCCTTTTGAATGATCGAGAAATAATCGGTAACTCATAAATACAATATCAAGGCACGAGTGCGGCGAAGTATATCTTAATCGGTCGCCACTTCGGGTAGTGGTTCGAAAAATTCACTTTTAAACCAAGTTACTGATAATTCACTTTTAAACTTAACCGCCTCTCTAGGTGGAAAAATACCAAGCAAGTCATGATCCAATTCGATTTGATCGATATCTAAATTTTGCGAATATACTAGGTTACCGTCTATTTTAAGACCAAAAAGAAAATGCACATCCGCTAGAGTCACTGTCATCATCCCGACTCTCGTATGAAACATTTTTGTTTCCGGCCTCCATTTATCACATAAAACAGTAATAAGGTAATGATCGAGCCAAATGTAGTGATTTGCATAGCTTTCCGAAATCCAGAGATTTGTAAATTCATCTTCAATCTTGAATCTTTATAATCGATGTTCTTGCGCTTGCTCGAATGATCGTAAATCTTCACAGTTTCAGTACCCTGAAATGTATAAATAAATAAATTAGTGCTTCATATTTGCATTCCCCTGGTTTACCAATATCGAACATTTACCTCTGTTAATTTGCCATTTTGGCTCTTATGGTGTTCTTGAAGATAGAGAACACTTCTATCTTCGGACCCGAGAGGCAATTCTACAAATAACAACAACCATTTATCACTACAGAAACTATGTAAAGTTAGCATTTTGGCTGTACGGACAATCCAAATTCTTTTTCATTTTCAATAAACAAACCTACATTTATAGCACATTGACATCCAAAATCAACATGACCACTCTTTCATTAACAAAAACAATCATTTTTCAAGTAGTATTCATTTTGCAATAATTTCTTTACCTCTAATCAAAGAAGAAGATGAGCTTTCTTACATTTTGCACTTAATCTAGTGATTGAATGAAGGAATAGAGCCTGAGCAATGTTTTTGAGGTGATAGATTTGGATTTTGAAGGGGTTTGGAGTTGAGAATGGGAAGGGTTTTGTGAAAATTTGAGAGAGATGAAAAAAAAGGAATGAAGCAGCTCTCTGTCCATTTCATGCCCGAATTTGTACTTGCGCATTTCATAAGTGCGCAAGCACTATCCTATAGCTTGTGCACTTATGGAATGTGCAAGCTATAAGTATAAAAAATATACACTTGCACATTCCATAATTGCGCAAGTGTTATGCAAAATGTGACCTAGTTTTGCAATTAGTGTTCTTTGAGGCCCACTTGTGCAACATGTTTTCTTCCAGAGCACTGTTTGAAAAAATATCCTATATATATACGTTCAAACTAACTTATACATACATACATACATACATACATATATATATATATATAACTCACTTCATTTTATATTAAATAATGAAACTTTAAATCGTTTCGTATATATATGTATGTATATAATATATATTTAAATGAAATTCATATATATATATATATAACTTTTCTTTAATCGAAAATATATTAATACATAAAACATCTTTATATAAATTATATAAGTTCAGATATAAATACATCATGTACTTAATAACACGCGTGCATATGGAAAACATGGATTTCAACAGAAAGGTTTAGACTAAACAAAAACAGACATCACAACACTATCACCTTCTCCAAGCTCTCAACCAGTACAAGGTAGCAGCAACCCAAAGCATATAAGTGAACACTTCACATTACAAGTTAACACATACACATACACTACAAGAACAATATATTCCGGCAACACGTACTGACGGGCTGCCGACGGTTCTTTTCCGACGACTTCCTGCACTTCGATATGAATAAAATAATTAGCCGTCGGAAGCCATTAGAATATTACCGTTTGCGACCAAATGTAGCCATCGAAAAATCGCATATACCTTCTTCCCCAGGCCGAAAAAGAAACATTTTGCCTCACCCCAAATCAACAAAAGCTTCCTCCACCATTTCCCCTCCAGCATCAAGCATCAAAATTCTGCTGAAATCAACTCCAGCTTCGTCAATTCGGAATCAAATCTTCTCCAAACCACTAATCTCCTCTATTTTAGGTATTATCCCTAAATCATAATTTCATGAATTCGTTGATTTAGGATTAATTGGTTAATTTAATTGTTTATAGTGTCTCATTGATTGTGTAGTATAGTTTATTGAATGTTAATTACTGTTATTATCTTATAAGTGTTAAATACTTGTTTAGTTTGTGCGATAAGAAATTAGTGTGCATTAGTTGAACAATTTAGTGATTTTACGTCTTACTTGGGTTATTTAGTATGGATGAGCACAATTTAGTTTATGCGTTTTCTAAAACGTCAAAAACGATAATTAATGTTATACGTACGGCTAGTTAAAGTTTTAAACATGTGCGTATGTGATAAACTATCGTATACAGTAGTTTACCTTAAGTTAAATGTTAATCAATTTAATGTAAACGTCGAAAGCCAATTTATTTAAAAATAAAATAAAATATGTAATATAATTCATTTATAAAACCCTTGGAGTGTTTTTTGGCCCCATCTGATAAGTATTGTATATGATTGTTTTATGAGTATTCGTTTTTTGGCAAAATGGACATCTATATTCCTCATATGTAATATTAGTTGGATTTGTCCTTGTATTGGATGTGTTACAAACACAGTAACGTAATTACATCTCGTAAATCATTTCATTTTAAATGGTTCACAAAATTCGACAGTGCTTCCTTTATGTTCCATGTGTACTTGCAATCATGTACGACTCAGGGAACAAAAGGAAAGTGATGTCGAAATGTTGTTGAATCATTTAAAATGAAATGATTTACGAGATTTAATTACGTTACTATGCTTGTAATGGAAAGTATGATGACCTAACAACAAAGTGTTAGTGATCAATTAATATAAGATGCTAAACTGTAAAATTGTATTGAAAAATAAATTGTCAATGTGGTTTTCATTTATATCGTATTTTTTAATTATAGTAGGAGATATGATGAATTATTTTACTGATCGAAGCTAGATGTATCAACAACGAAGGAAAATTATAGGCTCAATAAGTGAACATTTTAGTAATGGTATACACATATTTATTGATTTCACTTTAAGCAATAATGGAAACGACGAAGAAATCTGTTGTCCATGTAGTAGGTGTAAATTGTTGAAGTATTTGATACTAGAAATGGTTAGAGTTCATTCGCGTTAGTACGGTTTCGTGTTGAACTATTTGGTATGGGATCATCACGAAGAACTTGTAGCATCTAATCCTGTGCAGTCAAAGGTAGTGAGTAATGAAATTGTTACGATGAATCTCGTAGAACAAATGGTTGAATACGCAACACGCTTAATGTTCCCTACCACACAATTTGTTGATGATTATGTTACTGTTGAAGAAGAACTAAATATAAGCATATTTTTTTGTGATTTATTGTATTCCGCGAAGAAACTCGTTTAGGAAGGCTTTACAAGTGGCACCTAAATATCAGTAGATGCAAAATATATTGCGATGAAATCTGAATACAACCTCACAGAAGCTGGATTTATAACTGTTGTACAAGCTGCGAAACGGCATATGCCTCCCGATAATTTAATGTGCGAAAATCGTTATGAAGTGAAAAAACTTAATGTCGGCTTTTGGTTACCGCATCAAAAAATAGATACTTGTTTAAATTGTTGCATGTTGTTTTGAAAAGAAGATATCAATCTTAGGAATTGTAAAATATGTAATCAGGAAAAGTACAAACCAAGAAAGAAGAAGGGAAATGAAATCTTGTATAAACGTAGGCATTATTTACCTATTACTCCTAGGCTTCAAAGGTTATATGCATCTTCTATAACTGCGCATCATATGAGACGTCACAGTGTAAGAACATAGGAAGAAGATACGTTAACACACCCAGCTGATGGGGAAGCATGAAAGCATTTTGATCAAAAATAACCTGATTTTGCAGCGGAGAGCCGTAATATTAGACTTGGTTTATGTACGGATGGATTTTCACCATTTTCTCAATTTGGTTCTAAATATTCATCTTGTCTTATAATCGTTACACCTTATAACTTACCTCCATAGATGTGTATGAATACTCCATATATGTTTCTCACAATTGCCGTCCCCGGCCCTGATGATCCGACACAAAGAATCGATGTTTATTTACTGCCGTTGATTGAAGAGTTGAAAACATTGTGGTATGAAGGAGTTGAAACATATGACATCTCAAAAAAAAAAATCGTATGATTGCTTCTTTGTTATGGACTATTAGCGATTTTCTTGCATATGCAATGCTTTAAAGTTGGAGTACGGCCAGTCGCCTAGCTTGCCCTTATTGCATGGAGGAAATACGATCATTTTCTTTACCGCATGAAAGGAAAATTTCGTGGTTTGATTGGTGTCGGTATTTTCTTCATATTAATCATTCTTTTAGAAGAGACAATTTTTTTTTTACAGCTAATAGACACGAGCCTTTGCAACCACCAACGGTTTGATCAAGCGAAGATATATATGAAATTGTAAAGGTTTTTCAAAGATGCATGAAACCGGAGAACAAATTGAAATTCAAGGTAAATTAACGATTCATAATTGGTGCAAAGAAAGTATATTTTGGGAGTTGTCATATTGAAAAAATCTACTACTTCGTCACAATATTGACATGATGCACAACGTGAAAAACATGTTTCGCAACGTTTTTAATATATTTTTAATGTTAAGGGGAAGACGAAGTATGATTTGAAATCAAGATGCAATATATAAGCAATATGTAATCGTCCTGAGCTCATATCAAGTCAAATAACATAAAAAAACCAAAAGCATGCTATGAGCTATACAATAATCAAGTTAAAATACTTTTAAAATAGGTGGAAGGATTAAGATTTCTTGACGGTTTTCACTCTAGATTAATAAATCTAAGGTAATATAACTCCAAATCACTTGTTTCATCAAAATATCTGATTTGCATAAAGATTTCTTATTTACAGTGATTTTTTGCTTTGCATGTACTGTATTTGTTTCCTATTGGTTCTTAGAGACGTCAATCTAGCAAAATGCTTTCGTCTTTCAACTCAAATCCAAGTCTATCCATTGCAACAACATGGTGAGTTCATAAAACTCACAAATGCTAGCTGAGCAAATAAAGCGCTCAAAAATGTGAAATCTACTTGCTGTATAAAATTTTCCATAGTTGATTGTTTGTTTATAATCTGGTTGTTGTTGCTACTTCAAACCCTTGTATCTTTTGATTTTGGCAATGAAATGCTGTAGGATTTCTTGCATTTGGTAGCTTACTTGTTGAACTTCATTTCCGCAATTTTTGGTTGAAAAATATTGTCATTTGAGTGTTCAAACCGTAGTTGCAAAATCAACAAAATACAGTTTTCTGCCTGTACAAATTGTTCTGTCGCTGTAAACATGGTCTGAGTCCATGTTTGTGATGACATAACTCTTTCATTTCTTACTAAAATTGCGTGATTCTTTTTTGTTTGAAAGCTAGAGTATCCTACTATATTCATACCAAATTTCAGGTCAATTTGACTTAGATAGCCTGTAGAAATATGTTGCCAAACTTTGACCTGGACATATTTTTACCGGGAGTTTACAGTGAAAAATTGTCTGGGTTCAACTTTGAGACATCATAACTTTCTCATATTTTATCTAAACTGTATGATTTTTTTTATGTTTAAAAAATGAAGTGTACTACTACAAGAACATAAATTTTGCGCTCAATTCGATGCCATATGATCCTTTGTTTCATGCCTGGAATTTAAACCCATAAGGGTTTTCAGGCCTGTGCATTTTTTGGTTTTCGAACTGTTGCAAACATGGTCTGAGTTCATGTTTGAGACAGTGTAACTTTATCATTTCTAATCGGAAATCATTGATTCTTCTTTTGTTTGAAAGATGAAGTTTTCTACTTTATTCACACCAATTTTCAGTCCAATCAAAGGTAGTTCAAATATTTTTTCATGTCCGAAAATTGAACCCAGAGAAGATTTTAGACCTAGGTATTATTTTGCGCAAGTGTTTTTATGTTCATTTTTCGTCCGATTTTTGACTTTTGCTTCATTTTTCATGATATTTCTAGAGTATTTTGAGGGCTATGATGGCTATCAATAGGTTAGCCCAGTTTTGATGAATTCAAAATTCAGTTTTTGAATTATTTGAATTTAAATTTGAATTTCGGTTTGATTGGAATTTTGCATATTTTTGATCGTTTTCGAGCACGATTTTCTCCAATTTGTTTTGAAATGATTTTTAAAATTTAATGGATTTAAAAATAATTATTATGTAATATTTTAAAGTATTTTCAAGTATAAAACCTATTTATTCTTTATACTAAGGGAAATTTTCAAATATGATTTCTAAATGGTTTTCGAAATTGGTTTCCAAAGCTTATTTTCAAGGTAAATTATTTTCTATAAAAATTATAAGTTTTTGCACAGTTGAGTGGATAAGAAGGTGAGTTAAACGATTGGATAAAATGCGTAGTATGGGGTATGTGCGTTTATTCTTTCGGTTAATTCCTAACTTGTTCGTTTGATCGTTTTGGCCTACGGATCTAGTTTACCGATGATATGAGGTGAACCTTTTCAAACTGTTTATGATAGAGAATATCCGGATGGTTTCGTTTGATCCTAATGGTCAGAGTGCAAAATGTTTATGATAGAGAATATCCAGAACCAATCAACAATCCATATCCAGGTTCGCCGTCGAAAATCGAGTGAAAAATCCCAACTCGGATTGATAAACTATCTCGAAATTCTTTGCTCAAATCCGGATCAAATCACTATGCGAATAGAATAATATAAGTATATCCTACATATTTATCCTCATTGGTTATTAGCCAAAACAATCACCTTTTCTATTCACATTTACTTTAATTTCTATTCACTTATTTACAATTGCTTCAATTCCATTTGGATTACCACTTTAATCCTTATCCCAATTGGTAATTAATCGTAAACAGTTCGCACTCCGACCATTTTAAAATTAGAAAATAGCTTGAAAAAATAAAAATAGACAAGTAGTTGAAAAATAATTATTAGTTTGTAAAATAGCTGTAAAATAGTTATGTAATTGTAAAATAGTTGGAAAATAGTCAAATAGTTATAGAAATTTTAAATAATTGCAAAATAGTTGTAAAATAGTAATTAGTTATAAAGTAGTTGAAAAACAGTAATTAGTTTAAAAAATAGTTGAAAAATTGTTAAATAGTTCCAAAAATAATCGTAAAACAAGTATGATAGTTTCGGGTTTAAAAAGAAAAGTTGTATAGTAAATAGTTTTATATTAAAACAATTTATTTTGAAAATAGTCCAGAGTCAAACTGTTCAATTCCCAATCTCCATTTCCAATCAATTCAATTTAAAATTTCACTTCCATTTAAATTGACTCAATTCCAACTTAAATAACTTCAATTTCCATTGAAATTGCATTAACCCCAATTCAACTTGAATTAATCTTCAATTTCTTTCCTAAATTCAAATCAAATTCCATTTGAATTTACTTATTCAACTTTAATTACAATTTCAATTAATCCAAATAAATTTCAAATTTAACCAATTTCAATTCATATCAATTCCAGTTTGAATTAATCCCAATTCCCATTTGAATTTGAACTCATTCAACTTCCGTCTTCAATCACAATACCAATTAATTCAAATCAAATTCAGTTTGAACCAATTCAATTCAAATTTCAAATTTAAACCATCCCGAATTTATATAAATTCTAGTTTAATTTTTAAATGTTTACTTAATCCTTTAAATCAAATCAACTTATATCATTAAACCATTTAATTCTGAATCAAAATTCCATTTTTAACCTATTTCAAAGTTCAAATAATAATTCAGATCCTTTTTAAACAACTAAATCTTTGAAATTCAATTTATCACCAAATTTCAATTTTGAAACCAAACCTTTGAAGTTTTATCTTAAACATTCAAATCTTAAGTCCAAAATGATTCCATTTTATCTTAATAATGGATATATTACCACACCCAATTTCTTCATTCATTTAAACAAATCCAATTCACAGTTTAAAGATTATTAATATTAACAGGATGATATCATCCAATTTATTTTTAAAATATCCATCCATTTTCAATTTCTAGATCTCAAACCCACTTTGAGATCACACAAATTTTCAATTCAAAACAACCATTTAACTTCCCAAGTTAAATCTCAATTTCATCTTGAAATTTCCAATTCAGGTTACTTGTTAAATTACTTGACTTTTCCAAAGTTAAATTCAATTAACTTAATCTAGCCAACCTTACCCAATTAGAATTCCCATTTCAAATTCTAAACTTCACATTAATAATCTTCCAGCTTATAAGTTCAAAAACTTATCACTTTGGGTATCACATCTTATTCCAAATTTAAAACTCAATATTTAGAGTTTATTTCAAGCCATCTTTGATATTATGTATATCCACACATATATACACATATTTACTTCTTGGCCTACCAAGCCAAATTTTAAAATTAAAACCACCCTTGGTTTTAATTCAAAACAAATTCCTTTAAAATTTACAAACAACTTCTTGTTCTAAAATAAGATGATACTAATAATAGTTTGAATAATATTATTTCTTTAACATTTTGAAAATAATTCAAATGTTTAAATTTAGATTTCAGAACTTCACAATTTGAATCCCACTTTAATTTACATCCTTTCTAATTTACAAGTTATTCTCATCAAATGGTTACTTCCTTGAATCATTTTATTGTTTATTGGAAAATAATCATCCCATTATTAAACACAATAACCATTCTATTTTCTGGTTTGAAACCAATTCTAATTCATCTTATTTTGAAACCCTTCCCCAACTTTAAGAATTTAATTTCAGTTTGAATCCATTTCAAACTTATCTTTAATTTAATTTCAATCTGGTTGTATTTCTATTACCACTTAATTAAATTCCAAAAATTTAACAATCAATTACCTTAATGTTTATTAGAAAGAAATATTGCTTTATATATCAAAATATATTCTTATATAAAATCATTTAGAATCTTTATATAAGAAAATAACAAGTACACTCTCATATATATATATATATATATATACACACTCAACTCATTCTTGGGTACCATTGACCATATTCTTAATGAGTAATCCCACCAGAGCCAAGGTTCTCGCTTGACCTTCTGCTCTGATACCAAATGTAACGACTCAGAATTATCGATCCCGAAAATTCCTGATAGTTAGGAAAGTAGAAAGAGATAGAAGAAGAAAACAGAAAAAAAACAAGACACGGGATCTCACATTCGCAACAGATCAAAATATAATATCAAATAATAACAGTTATACAAAGAAAAACTGTACTTACCAAATTACACTTTAATACATCAGAGTTGCACATAAACACAAACACATGACATATATTATCATGTCTCAAATACTACAATATCACAGCGGAAACTCTCCATACGTTTCTGCCATCCAGCTCGCCTTCTGAGCTCCAGAACGTCCTTACCTGAAAATCTGTAATACTCGGTCTGACCCGAGCATTACATCAAAGTGACACCCGGGTTAGGCTGGAAACCAGCGTGAGTAAACCCTTCTAACATGGAATACAAAAGCATACAACTTATATAAACCAGAGGTAACTTGCATCAATTTACAACTTCACAAGTTGTTATAGACATCACTTATTTCATACAACAATTTATGAGTACCAAAAACTTAGATTAAATAGTCCAATTCACTTAAATCACTCCATTTCAACCTATTGATTCCACATATCAACTTATAAAGAATCGAAGTGGTTTCGGGTATTTACTTACACCCGACTCCGGTCTCTTCGAATCCAATGCCATCTTAACCCAAGTTATTCAAGTGAACACAATTCAACTTTAAATACAAGATGTCACTTTTTACACAGCAAATCATGATCAATAGATAATCCACATTATCACTGTCCACCTAAAAATCATATCACAAAATATTTCATATCAGGGATATCAACCAATTCAAAGCATACCATCATTCAATCATTCATAAGCAAGATTGATCACTTCCATTAATTAAATTAACTAATGATCCTCTAATTACTTCATTAGTTAATTATTCTTAAATTTCATTTAGTGATTAACCTTTAACTTAATCAACCTTGATTAATCACAATCAGAAATTAACTTTCCTTAATAACTCCATCAATTAATCAACTCCTTGATTAATTATATTAATAAATCCTCTAATTATACTGAGTAATTATCACTTAATTTCTTCCACCAAATAATTATCCTTTAATTACTTCGCATCAAGTAATTTCCTTTTAATTAATTACATTCAGTAATTATCCATTAATTACTTCGCTAAGTAAATACACCTCATTAATTACCTTAAGTAATTATACTTAACCAACATCAAATGATTACCTTTAATTGATTAAACTTAATTAATTAACTAAAATTAACCACATTTAACTTAATTAATTATGCTGAGTAATCAATTCCTTTAATTACTTCATTAAGTAATTATTCATAATAATTCTTTTATATTAAGTAATTAACCTCTTAATTACTTATTACTTAATTATTTCTCAATTGATCAACCTTGATTAATCAATCAATCATTAAGCGATCATCTATACTTAATTAATTTCACAAATTAATTTATCATAATTTAATTATCCAAATTAAACATCTTAGTTAATTAAGTAATTATACTTTAATTACCTTAGTTAATAATGTGTGATTAAATTAAGATAAATCATTTATTTACAATAACCCTTAACTTTCATTTAAATTAAATTAAACTTAAAGTTTGAATTTGATTTATTCAAAATCATCATCCATTATTTAAAGTTAAATACTTTTTATTTAAATCTTAATTTTATTTCAACAATTATATTTAAGTTGAAAACATTTATAATCTAATTACAAAATTACTCTAATGTAATAAGTATATAAATCAAAATTATTTTTAAAACAAAATTTAAAGCTTTAAATCCATACTTTTAAAAATTCGAATTTGTTAAAAATATCATTACGAGCTTGTTTCGGGTTCGACCCGCCTTTGACTCGAGACCAGACTCGAGTTCCTTTCCTTTTCCTCTTCCTTTAAATTATCATAGTTTATTTTTTTTTAACCTGTTACCAATTTACTTTAATCTTGCATTTGCTTAATGATTTTGAACTTGTTATTACTTATTTAAAACTCTGCACCTATACAAGTAACCCGAGCACGACCAAAAATTCTCGAGCTAGAACCACAATTTACCTGAGACAAACCCGGCAAATTCCCCTAAAACCCGAGAGAAACTGGTGCAATTCCACACCCAATTCCGAGTCCTTTTTTTTTACTTGTTAAATTTTAAACAGTCTTACAAAAATTCAGCTCAGCTAACACCCCACTAAAATTCGAAAATGACTCGAGCAACACCCGCAACTTTTCCGAGTCGCACGCGAAGCCCACACGAGATTCAACCCGAGAAGACATCGTCTTCTCCATCACTTACACCATTCAGATACAAGTGCACAGGTATACGTGCACACGGCGTCGGAGCAATGCCGACCAACTCCAGTGACCTCCCTAAGTCTCCGCCAACCACCCTTCTATACCTCACCTCCTGGATCGACGCCAAAATCCCCAAAACAAAAATTCGAACATTCACTGTCTGGAATGAAAATTCCGCTCACGAAAATCCCCTCGTTCGCCACCATCCCAACGCTGACCATCGTTCAAATTCACCAATAAGAGCGCAACTCCGACCTCCTCCCTTTGCCTCATGACCGCACACTCTCCTCTCACTTTCTTTGCCGCAGTTCGTCGAAGAACAGCAACCCACGAAAAACACTCGTCAAACCCTAAAATCACTTCGTCCAACCAAACCATCCAATAGAAAAATCATCAAGCATTTTCTCAGTACTACCCACTTCTACAACCGCCTCCTAACCGAAAGTTGCCTTCCACCACCAATTGGTTCGCCAGAATTTGGTGAAAACGTGATTCCTGTACATCGCACAATTCCTCCTTAACCATAAGCTTAAAAAACATACGATTTCTACCAAAAATCATTATTTAACAAGACAATTCAGTTTTTATAAACAAAACATGATATTAAAATCATTTATTTTCTGACTTGGTTTAGATTTTTTTACAGTAATTTCTTGTTTCTAGAAAATTACTCAATATATCCACTTGATAATATTTTTAAAAATGATATTACTCCCATACAACATTTTCTCACTAAAAATCATAGCCTATAACTGATTAAAAAGAAAGAAAGTGATTTTTTTTAATTTTTTTGAATTTGATTTGCCTGTTGAAATCAACAGAGGCTAATATATCTCCTTACATAGACATGCACAAATAATTCTTCACATTTACACACATATAATAAATAAAATTTATACATACAATCATTATACAACTTTACTTCAATCATGCATCCAAACAAATCACTGATAAATTTTTAGGAAAAAAAGAAGAAGTTTCACACAGGCATTTTGAAGAAAATAGAGGAACAAGGTAAGTTACTCACCTGCTATGAACTGAGAAGCCTGGTTTTTTATTTAAAACTGGAAACTAGATGATCATTTGTTTATTTCTTTTTTTTAAAACTGGAGATAGCTTGCCGTTAACTGTTGAGTTGAATCCAATTTGTTTTGAAAAGAATTTGGACTGGAGCCTGATGTTAAAGATGATCTGCTTGTCTATGCTTTCAGGTTTAATCTTTCCAGGTTTAAATGTTTTTGCTTGCTTCATATTTTTGTTCTTGAATCATGTTGAACACTTCGAAAAACTGTTGTTTAATTTTTGATTTCAGTTTTATTTTCCTTTTATTTTAAAGATGAAGGAAAAAAATGAGCAGCCTATTTCTTTTTCTTAATTCATTTTTGTATATAAAATTAAATTTGGAAGAAAATAAGTATGCCACTTGTAAATGTAAATTTCCCTTTGGCTTACAAATGTACAAACATATTATTATTATTACAAGTGTATTTTGCATGTTATAAGGGTCTTACAAATGTTAAATATGAGGTTTTATGTTTAATTTCTTATTTATAAATTCCTTATGTTTATAAATTTTGGGTTTTATTTATTTAAATTATATATAAACTATAGTTAGCACACGTGTAATTAAGAAAGAAGAATATTAACTCTTTGATAAATTCTTGTTTAAATTTTATATTTTAATTGTTACACTTGTATATTTTTATGTTAAATGATTTACTTTTGTTAATTTGGGCGTTAACATCTTGACACTTGCCTTTATTTAAAATATTTTATAAAGCTTTGGTATTTATTTTACTATTTAAATCAAACTATATTTAAGATATACTTCTTTTAGATTTTCAAATTTGAATTCAAATTTAAGTCCAATCAAATTCAAGAATCAATTCAAATAATACATATATATTTTAAATAACCCCAAATTCAACTTGTAATTAATAATTTTGCTTAAAAATTATTTAAAACAACCCATTATCATTATTGTTTGATAATAATAATATTGTCAAATATAAATAATTTATAAAGGAGATTATCACATTTATTTGCCCAATCTATAACCCAGTAGTTTATAGTTAATTCAGATAATTATCCAATTATCCGATGCTTTAAAATCCGGGTTATCACATTCCTCCCCCCTTTGAATCTTTTCGTCTCCGAAAAGGAACGAAGCTAGAATTTATTAAAATGCTTGTAATCAAGTAAATTTTTCTTTGATTATTTTTTGATCACCTTTAAAATCCATATAATATTATAAAATAGTTTTATAAAAATACTTTTTATAACTCGATGTTTCAACAACTTCGTCCTCGTTCTCACAGAAATTCGGTCATACGTTGATCATGAGTAGGACTGAAATTCTATAAGTACTTGGTAAACCCATTTTCAGCACCCAGTGAAAATATTTGGAAAATATTTTATTGAAAATATCGAAAACATTTTGAAAATAGAGGAAATATCCTTGGTGAGAATGCTCTAGAAATCACCACTCCTATCCATGGTCGCAGTTAACCCGATGGTTATGTTGCCACCCCGGCAAAATCCATAGATAACTGAAGGCCTCCCCGCCCCTCGATTACGCCATGGAACCCGCTACAGATCGCAGTTACATCCAGGGTTACGTTGCCGTCACAGCAAAAGTCCGTGTAACTGTAGGCCTCAGCGCCCTCGAATTCCGCTGCCAACAGAATGAAACTTCTCCACTCCCACATAGGTCGTAGTCTACCGATGTAAAATCAAAAGTAGACTATTGGCTCTCAGCAGCACGCACGACTTTCGCTATGTCACCGTAGGTCGCAGTCTACCGATATAAAATCAAACATAGACTGTTGGCTCTCAACAGCACACAAGATTTTCGCTATGGTCTACAGTAGATCGCAGTGACATCGAGTTACACTGTCGTCACAGCATAACCCAAATGCCTCTGTAGGCATCAGCGCCCTCGACTTACGCTACATACTACACATAATCCTCAGGAACTAGTTTTGTCCGGACTCCTCACAGGATCAACTTTAGAACCTCTCCCTCTTTGAGCCTCAAGGCAATACCAACCTATGGCACTTCTGAGAAGTTCATTCCAAGGGAGCACTTTTTTCTCGAGAGTCATTTTCAAACCATTTTATACTATACACATATAGTATCTTCCAAATCATACACCTAGTATGAATCCCATATAAATCTCTTTTCCTCAAAATCGATTATTCCAAAATCGATAATTCTCAAACTAGGCTTTCTAAATTCCAATATTGATTTTACCCAAAAATCAAAAGCCCTTCCGAAATCCATGGTTTCCAAAAACCTATTCCTCCAAAATCATTTTCATAAGATCCTTTATATATATATATATATATATATATATATATATAACCTTGAAAAATCTTTGGTCATTTCAAACTTGTATAAAACCCTTTTTATACTTCAAATATTTCCAAAACTATTTTCTTCTGGCTGTAGATTCAACAAGGGAAGTTTATCATATATCCCACAAAATATACTTTTCATTTCAAAAACCATTTCACAGTTCTTCTCCACAAATCCCCAATCAATTTCATTCAAAGCCGTAGATGTACACATATCATCCGTATGCTATATCATCTGATCGCTCACTCGATTATACAATTTCACTTCCGAACTAGTATCGTCCACCCGACTTCCTAGTGCGGACTCGGATCTGGTTTCTTGATCACAAACCGTCATTCTCCTTGGATAGTCATAACTATGATAGAGAATATCCAGAACCAATCAACAATCAATATCCAGGTTCGCCGTCGAAAATCGAGTGAAAAATCCCAACTCGGATTGATAAACTATCTCGAAATTCTGTGCTCAAATCTGGATCAAATCACTATGTGAATAGAATAATATAAGTATATCCTAGTATTTATCCTTATTGGTTATTAGCCAAAACAATCACCTTTTCTATTCACATTTACTTTAATTTCTATTCACTTATTTACAATTGCTTCAATTCCATTTGGATTACCACTTTAATCCTTATCCCAATTGGTAATTAATCGTAAACAGTTTGCACTCCGACCGTTTTAGAATTAGAAAATAGCTTGAAAAAATAAAAATACAAAAGTAGTTGAAAAATAATTATTAGTTTTTAAAATAGCTGTAAAATAGTTATGTAATTGTAAAATAGTTGAAAATAGTCAAATAGTTATAGAAATTTTAAATAATTGCAAAATAGTTGTAAAATAGTAATTAGTTATAAAGTAGTTGAAAAACAGTAATTAGTTTAAAAAATAGTAGAAAAATTGTTAAATAGTTCCAAAAATAATTGTAAAACAAGTATGATAGTTTCGGGTTTAAAAAGAAAAGTTGTATAGTAAATAGTTTTATATTAAAATAATTTATTTTGAAAATAGTCCAGAGTCAAACTGTTCAATTCCCAATCTCCATTTCCAATCAATTCAATTTAAATTTTCACTTCCATTTAAATTGACTCAATTCCAACTTAAATATCTTCAATTTCCATTGAAATTGCATTAACCCCAATTCAAGTTGAATTAATCTTCAATTTCTTTCCTAAATTCAAATCAAATTCCATTTGAATTTACTTATTCAACTTTAATCACAATTTCAGTTAATTCAAATAAATTTCAAATTTAACCAATTTCAATTCATATCAATTCCAGTTTGAATTAATCCCAATTCCCATTTGAATTTGAACTCATTCAACTTCCGTCTTCAATCACAATACCAATTAATTCAAATCAAATTCAGTTTGAACCAATTCAATTCAAATTTCAAATTCAAACCATCCTGAATTTATATAAATTCGAGTTAAATTTTTAAATGTTGACTTAAAACTTTAAATCAAATCAACTTATATCTTTAAACCATTTAATACTGAATCAAAATTCCATTTTTAACCTATTTCAAAGTTCAAATAATAATTCAGATCCTTTTTAAACAACTAAATCTTTGAAATTCAATTTATCACCAAATTTCAATTTTGAAACCAAACCTTTGAAGTTTTATCTTAAACATTCAAATCTTAAGTCCAAAATGATTCCATTTTATCTTACTAATGGATATATTACCACACCCAATTTCTTCATTCATTTAAACAAATCCAATTCACAGTTTAAAGATTATCAATATTAACAGGATGATATCATCCAATTTATTTTTAAAATATCCATCCATTTTCAATTTCTAGATCTCAAACCACTTTGAGATCACACAAATTTTCAATTCAAAACAACCATTTAACTTCCCATGTTAAATCTCAATTTCATCTTGAAATTTCCAATTCAGGTTGCTTGTTAAATTACTCGGCTTTTCCAAAGTTAAATTCAATTAACTTAATCCACCCAACCTTACCCAATTAGAATTCCCATTTCAAATTCTAAACTTCACATTGATAATCTTCCAGCTTATAAGTTTAAAAACTTATCACTTTGGGTATCACATATTATTCCAAATTTAAAACTCAATATTTAGAGTTTATTTCAAGCCATCTTTGATGTTATGTATATCCACACATATATACACATATTTACTTCTTGGCCTACCAAGCCAAATTTTAAAATTAAAACCACCCTTGGTTTTAATTCAAAACAAATTCCTTTAAAATTTACAAACAACTTCTTGTTCTAAAATAAGATGATACTAATAATAGTTTGAATAATATTATTTCCTTTAACATTTTGAAAATAATTCAAATGTTCAAATTTAGATTTCAGAACTTCACAATTTGAATCCCACTTTAATTTATATCCTTTCTAATTTACAAGTTATTCTCATCAAATGGTTACTTCCTTAAATCATTTTATTGTTTATTGGAAAATAATCATCCCATTATTAAACACAATAACCATTCTATTTTCTGGTTTGAAACCAATTCTAATTCATCTTATTTTGAAACTCTTCCCCAACTTTAAGAATTTAATTTCAGTTTGAATCCATTTCAAACTTATCTTTAATTTAATTTTAATTTGGTTGTATTTCTATTACCACTTAATTTAATTCCAAAAATTTAACAATCAATTACCTTAATATTTATTAGAAAGAAATATTGCTTTATATATCAAAATATATTCTTATATAAAATCATTTAAAATATTTATATAAGAAAATAACAAGTACACTCTCATATATATATATATATATATATATATATATATATATATATATATATATAGACACACACACACACTCAACTCATTTGTAATATCTCGGAATTTTTAACAATATCAATTTAATAATCTGTATTAAAAATTAAATTGATATTGATATTTGTTAATAATAATTCAAATAAATTAAATAATCATCTTCAATAAATATTTAAACTGGTTATTTTATCTTTTAAAAAATAATAAATTAGTTTCTATTTTAATATAAATATATGGTTTATATTTTAAAGTAGATTAGCATTACTTTAATTTTAATAAGTAAAGCATATTTTCTAGTTTTAATATTTGTAGTAATTTTGAAAATTTGTTTTATTTAATATTAGCTTTTCAAAGTTATTGAATAAATGATTTTGGTTTAAATTTAATAATTGAATCATGTTTTTAAATTCTAATATATACGTTAATAATTTGGAAATTTTAACTTTTATTAAATATAAAGTTTCCAAAGCTATTAAATAAATAAATATATGGTTTTTAAATTATTAAGAGAAAAATGTTAAAATATTTAAAATTAGTTTTAGCTTGAGTTTTAAATTTAATTAAATTAACAAAAGAGTTTTATAGCTTAATTAAATAGAAAACTTATTAATAAAAGTATAATTTCCTTTAGAATGGTTTTAATTTAATAATAAGATATTTATGAAAACAATATTAATAGTGTATTGTCTTTATAAATAGGTTTTGAATAGAATTTGTAGTTGTTATTTCAAATTGAATTCATATACATAACTTAATTTGAAATTATTTGATTTTGAATTTAATTTGAATTTGAAATTCCAAAGTATAAATATTAATTGTTTTAATTTTTATATGTATAAGTTTCATTTATTAACATGGTTTGTTTTTATTTATAAACTTATACACATATTTAAATATAAACTAACATATTAAATTAGTATAACACATACATTAATTTGTAAATTAGACACTAATCATTTTTAGGTGACAAGTGTTGCATTTTTACGGAGTAAATCAACAAGTGTTGAATGACTAATTTAACAAATTGACAAATGTGTAAAGTTTGTACAAGTGTTAAATTTTGTTTTAATTTTTCTTTTATTTGAATTAAATCTGAAAATTACATATATATAAACTTGCATTTCATATTTATTTTGTTTTCTCATTTTCCTAAAATCAAAAGAGAAAAACTTTAAAACACCTCTTCAAAAATCAAAACCCCATGATCTAAAAATCAGTAATTCATCTTCAAAATCAAAGCAGTTCAAACCCTGTATATTCAACTTCCTAAAATCAATAGGCCTGCATATTTTTTCTGCAATCCACTTCAATTATCAAGCCTGTAATCTCCTGTAACACATCTTCAACCTGTCACCCTCTCAAAAATCTGAAGCCAGCCAACAAACTTTCAAACAAAACCTGTAAAACTTGCAATTTCAAATTTTGAAGCCTGCATCATTTCAATCAAGCTGCATGCATGTAGTTTTAAGATCAGCCTCAAAGCTCCAGCAACTTAGTTTTTAAATGCAACTCAAAGTTTAAAGGTAAAGCATTAAAGTGCAAAGTCTAAAAAAAATGGGAGTTTCAGTCTTCAGGCTCTTTAAAACATATGGAGGCTTTGTTCTTCTTTTATAATCGGTGAGTAACATCACATTCTCTTTTAAACTTAAGTATGAATAATGGTTGCATGATAATCTCTGTGTTAAATATTGTATTGAATACATTCATATGTATGTTTGATTATTTATATTGTTGTATCTCTGAATGTATGGTACGCATGACTGTGTTACCTGGGTCTTCTCTGATTTATAGTTCATAGGTTTAAAGTTTTGATTTAAAAATCAAAATCTTTTAATTTAATCTCTGTTTAAACTTAAGTTTTAAGTCAAACCTGATTGTGTAATCATAAACTTTAGTTTAGAAATCTACTTAAGTTAAAATAACTTATATTATCTCTAGAAACCCAATTTACTGATCAAGTTTTTAAAATGAGTAAAAATTTAAATATCACAATTTATAGTTTCAGGGTTAGGATCTGAAACAACACTTAGAAACATGAATTTTAAAACTAAAATCAAGATTTTTAATTTAGGAATGAGTGTCCAGTTCTTGTCTGAATTGGAAATAGAAATCTGGGCTTTTCTGGTGATCCAAGTGTTTGCAGAGGTCGGGGCTTTGGGTAACGATGGAGGATTGACCGTAGTTGATAGGAAAAATACTAGATGTTGATGATTTTCATTGAGGAGGCTGCGGTGGCAAGATCTTTTCTGTAACCCTAGTTTATCTAGGATAGGTAGTTCGATCAATCTCTGTTACTACAGTGGATCGAGCGCCTGTAGATTTTGGGAGATGGAAGGTTGGTCATAAGCGAAGGCGTGGCCGGAGTAGCAGACCTTCTGATGGTTGGAGCTTTGTGATTGGGGCGTTGCCAGGTTTGGTATGGGTGGTGGTTCCTGTGTTTCCAGGTTTGGGGGGTTTAAGTCTCGAACTCGATTTTGAGAATTGGAGTTTGATCCGAGGATCCTGGCGTGACAATTGAGTTTTGGTCGTTGTGTGAAGGCCACCGGAGTTGGCCAGAGATGATCAACGGCACCGTGCATGTGCACAGTGCACTGTTGTTCTGGTGGTTTAGTTTTTGGTTTGTTTTCGAGTTAGTTGATGCTTGACTCGAAGTGGGTAGGTGGGTTGCTCGGAGTAAAATGTGTTTGGACTCGAAGCATTTGGAATGGTGACTCGAGTTATATTTGATTACAGGTTTTAACCGGAACCTGTTTGTTCTTTTTTTAAAAAAAATTTTAAAATAGAATTTAAAACAGAAGTAAACGTAAAGCAAAGTTTTAAATATGTTTAAAACCAGGTTTAAAAATCTGGAATTCAAGTTTAAGTTTAAATCTTAGTTTAAAAATAAAAATAAATAAGGTTTAACTTGAATTGTTTAGCTACTTTAAAATGGTTAAGTAGTTTGATTTTTTTAAATGTAAGTTTTAAAAATTTAGTCTAAATCTGGAACCAACATTTAATATGTATTCCAGTGTTGTAATTAAAGGAAGTTTTTTTTTAAAAAAATGTTTTAAACAACTTGAATGTTTAAGTGTAGTTTTAAATGAATTTGGTTTTAAATTCTTTTAAGCTTCTTTATAAATAAATATTTCTTTAACTTGTGAAATTAAAGTGTTTGGTTTGTGTTTTTAAACTTTGTTAAAGTTAGTTTGTTTTCATTTTGGATCTTAAATTTAAAATGAATTTTGAAAGTAATTTCAAAAGCAATTTGTTTTCAAATAAAATTTGTTTTTTAAACAAAATTTAGAAATGTTTTATCTTAATTTAATTAAGACTTAATATTTTGAAATTAATTTAATAAATGGAGTAATTAAGGAATGGTTAATTAATTTAATTAATTAATGATTTGAAATTAATAAATATTGATTAATAGTTAATCAATTTATAGTTAAGATCATTAATTAGAATATTTGATGATTAAAGAATTATTAATTAAGAAATTAAGTTTTAAATCAAGGTTAATTAATTAAATAATTAGATTTTAATTAATGGATGATTAAAGATAATTAGTTAATTACTTAATAAGAATAATTAGAGAAGGGTTAATAAAGGTCATTAACAAGGATTATTTAAATAATTAATTAATGTGATTAATTTTTATAATTAATTAGATTAATTAATTTAATAATAATCATTTGTGAATTGTAGAGAATAATTACTTGACGAAGTAATTAAGAGTTAATTACTTAATGCAATTAATTTAGTTTAAATGTGATTGTTTAATTTAGTTAATTAAGCTTAATTAATTTTAAACACTTGGGTTTTAAAGATGATTACTGTATGTAATAAATGATTTGGGAAATTACTTGTTAAAGTAATTGAATGATAATTACAAATTGTAATTAATTGAAGATGTTTAAGAAAGAAGTAATTTGGGTTTAAATTACTCAATAATTAATCAAGGGGTTAATTAAGTAATTAATTAAAGGATAATTAATTAGGTTTAATAAGTAATTAAGATAGTTAATTATTAAATGTAATTAATCTGGAATGATTAATATTTATGAGTTAATTACTCAAGGTAATTAATTTAGGTAGATAATTTATTTAAATATGATTAAGGATCATTAATTATTATAATTAATGATGTAATTAAAAGTTGATTAATAAAGAATAATTAATCAATAATAAGTAATTAAAGGAAACTAATTAATGTAATTAATTAAGGATTAAGGTAATTAATTACAGTTAATAAATTAATTAAAGGTAATTACAGTTTGGTTGATTTGTGAGATTTATTAAGAATAATTACATGAATGTAATTAAGGAAAATTAATCAAGAGTGATTAATTAAGGTGATTTATTTATTTTTTATTTTTTTTGCAAGGCCAGCCTGTTTTTATTGTGGTAAGTCCACATTTATTAAATATTAAAGGAACAGAGTTATAGAGCCATTAGAAGTAAAACAAATAAAAGAACATGGCAATAACGCAAACATAATGTAAAACGACAGTCAGAAAACAATCATCTGATGATATTACTTAGCACGGCCGTGAGAGAAGAATATCTGTTGGCAAATCGACGATTGTTTCTCTCTTCCCAAATAGCAGCCACCGTAAGCTTAAGATATTTGAGGAGGCAAATGGATGAACTCGATTTCCATCGCGTTGCTTTGAAGATTCGTATCCATTCTAATTTATAGTCACGTACAGGTGAGTGTGCATTTATGTGTAAAAGAGTTCGTCTCCACAGTTGAAAGGAAAAAAGGCAGTTGAAAAGAAGATGGCCGACATTCTCTGCCGCACGATTACAAAGGATGCATTTGGATTGATCGATGAAATTCCTCCTCATAAGATTGTCTTGCGTGTGTAGCGCATTGTTGAGACATTTCCAGAGCAGTAAGTTATGCTTAGGTTTAGATCCAGTTTGCCAAATTCTAGAGTACCAGGCAAAATTAGAGGTTGAAGTGCTGCATATTATTGAGTTGTAAACATTAGAGATGCTGTGAGATTTAGCACACCAAGCAAGGCCATCTATGTTCTGATTAGTGAATTTATCACTGATATGGCTCCAAACAGCAGACAGAGTGGTCGATGAAACATGGGGCAATTGAACACCATCATCAGTGATAAAATCATTAGCAGTAGCATGCATTGGGATACCAGAGTTAGCGATAAGATTGTAGTCTACAAGATTTGAAAGAATCATACCAGGAGAGCACCAAGGAGAGAACCAGAAGGCATTGTTTTTGTCACATTGAACCCAAGGTAAAAATATCTGCCTATGCTTTAATATTTTATTCCAGAGGTAACTAGCATTGTTTTCAGGTATCATAGTCCAGAAATTATTATTTTTAAGGTTATAGTGCCTATTCCAGATAGCCCAAAGACCAATCTTATCAGTTAATAATTTATTGACATAATTAGAGTTAGCAGCTATATTCCAAGTTTTGAGATTGATTATGCCTAATCCCCCCATTTTGAAAGGTGTGATTAACTTTTTATAAGCAATTGGTGTGAGTTTGTTAGAGTAAATGTTCCCATGCCAAATAAAATGGTTAAAAGCACGATTAAGCATGTTAATAAGTTTTGCAGGTATGATAAATAAACGAAAATAATAAGTGCACATGGCAGTTGCAATACTTTTGATTATCATTAGCCTACCAGCTTGAGATATATAAGCAGTATTCATAGTATTCAGTTTTTGGGTTATTTTTTCAAACATTGGGAGGCATTGAGTAGTATTAATTCTAGATTTACATAAAGGAGCACCTAGATAAGTTGCATTGTTATCCATATTTTGAAGACCTGAGAGTTGCAGAATGTTTGTGTACATAATATCAGACACACCAGCAATACTGATATGAGATTTGCACTTGTTAATTTGCAATCCAGTCATATTTTTGAATGTATCTAATGTAGCAAAAGTATTAGTAATAGATTTGTTATTTGGTTTAGTGAAGAGAAGAAGATCATCAGCAAACATTAAAGTGGAAATTTTATGAACTTTGCATTTAGGGTGATAATCAATAAGATTGTTATTATTATCACTGCATAATAGTTGAGTTAAAACTTCCATAACAATGACAAAAATAGAGGAGGATATAGGATCTCCCTGCCTTATACCTTTCCCAGTATTAAAATAACCAAAACTTTCACCATTTATAGCTAAAGTTATCTTAACAGTGGAAATGCAAGAGTGAATCCAAGCTAGAAAGGGGAGGGGGAAGTTCAATCTGGACATAATAGATATTATAGCTTCCCATTTAATTGTATCAAAAGCTTTTTGAATATCAAGTTTAAGGAAACATCTAGGAGAGATATTTTTCCTATTATATCCCCTAATTAATTCTTGAGCTAGCAATATATTGTCAGTAATTGTTCGACCAAGAATAAATCCATTTTGATTAGAAGATATTAAATCTTTCAAGCAATTTTTCATACGTTTGGATATGACCTTTGCAATGCATTTATATATTACATTGCAACAAGCAATAGGCCTAAACTCAGTGACACTTTGTGGTAGGTTAGTTTTGGGGATTAAAGCAAGTTTAGTATGATTAATGCCTTTAAGAAGAATATTAGTCTTAAAAAAGTGGAGTATGGCATTACAGAAATCAGAGTTTATTATACTCCAACATTTTTGAAAGAAATGAGCACTGAAGCCATCAGGACCAGGGGAGCTATCTTTCTTCATTTTAAATATAGCATCAGTTATTTCTGTAGGATCGATTTCACCCTAGAGGGGGGGTGAATAGGGTGATGGTGTTAATTATTAAAATTAATCGCGGAAGCTTATAAATTAATTTCAATTCAGATCACAGAATAGCAGCACAGATATCGCAGAATATAAATAACAGAATAAAACAGAACAACACAGAATTTACCCAGCTTCGGCAAAACCCTGCCTACGTGCTGCCCCCAAGGTTTCTACTAGAAATTAGATAGTCCCTCGCTTACACACGTAAACTCGCTATACACCGCTATTGACTAATCTAACTCTACGCTCAAAACCCTGCCACAACTCAACTACCGAGTTGCGAATTCTCAAGCTACACACCGCAGCTTGTACCCTAGTCACACGACTAGAAAATTAAACGGTTTAAAGAGGAAAATACAAATTAAAAACAAATTAAAAACAAATTAAAATAACATAGCCCTAATATAAACAAAACCCTTAATTCCTATTATTATTATTTAGCCGGCCCTATTCTTCCTTTTATTTTAGCCCGGTCTTCTTTTGTGAAAAATAAATGGCGGCTTGTTCTTCAGATGAGATTAGGGCTTCGGCTCTTGTTTGTTCCTCTTCCTTCAATTAATTAGGGCTAGAATCGAAGATGCCGATATTATTTTAGTCGATCGATTTTGTGATTTTCGTCTTTGCCCTGTTGATCGTCTGCCTCCTTGTACCTTGCTTCGGCTACTTCGATTGATCGAGTTCGATTTCAATTTTGGTGAGTACTTTATTACTTTTTCTTTTTCTGGTTGATGCTTGAACTCGATACAAATAATTGCCGATGATGATGTCAATTTATATAGGGTTTGTAACCCTAGATTTGCGTCGTATATTTTAATTTGAATTTGTCTGCTGATATTGCTTTGGCCATTCGATCATACTTGAATGCTCGTGATTTCACTGACTTTGTCAATTTCGTATTTTTGGTAGCTTGATTCACACGGTATTGATTTGATTTCTTTACCACCACATTTCTGACTTGTTCAACATACTGACTTGGTTCAATTGTGACTTCGGCACTGGAGTATTTCTATTATTGAAATCTCATCTTTTTGATTCTAGTATTTGCATTGATAAAGTGATAGATGGTTTATTAGTGCGTACCGCACTAGCATTCAGTTCATTTCCAGTATCTTCTTCAATTGCTAAAAAAAAACTGATGAATCTTGTATGCCAATGAACAAAATATTCTTTGCAAAACCATTGTGATTGCAGCTTTCAAATTGCAAAGAGATAATCCCAGTATGAAGTTGGCTAGGAAATTGCTTTTGGTATAATAATTGGATTATGCTTCTGTGCATATTGTACTCATCCCTGTAGTTGGTGGTCTTTCTGAACTGTGCACATTGTTGCATGCATTAATTTAAATGTTCATGTTGCATTCATGCTGGTTTAGTCTTGCACTTGCTTGAGTTTCACTGAACTTGATATCCTGATGTATCATTGCACTTTGCACTATCCATACTTCAGTTTGGGTTTACTTGTTCATACCACTGTTTCATGTGTGCTTGCATACTGCTGTTTGCATTTGGGTTCTTTGTTCATTGGACTGGCCAGTGGTGTTCAGAGCATGTTGCTGTTGGGTTGTCATATTGATGCCTCTGTTCATTTGCCTGGTGGTCTTGTGGCACTGCTCACAGTCATATTGTATTGGGTTTGTTTATGTTGCATCGACTTTGCATACTGCTTTGATCTGTATTTTGCATTCATGATTGTACTTCACTATACATTATATGCAGCACCATTGTGTCATTGTGCACTTTTGTGCTTTGCCCCATTCACTGTTGCTCTTGAGTTTTTGCTTGCATTTTCACTTGATGTTGCTGCAATCTTCACTTCTGGTTAGCCACTGTTGCATTACTATGTCTTGTGGCATGTTGTCTTTTCTATCCACTGCAGTGATGATGCTGTGCACTTTTGTGCTTTGGTTTGAACTTGCTGTTAGGTCATTTTGTACTTCTCTTATGTACACTTGCACCTGTACTTTGTTGTAACTGGAATTCCTGTAGTTTGCATTGTTGCTGTAGCTTTTTGAAGCTTGAGTTTCTGGTCACTGCACTTGTGTATATTTGGTTTCACCTTGATATTGTGTAGCCTGGTCTTTGTTCATTACTGAAACACTTTTCATACAGTTGAGTTTCAATTCATTGGAATTGATATTGTACTTCACTGTTGCCTTGTTCATCATTGTGCATTAACTTGACTGTTTGCATTAAAGTTGTATTTGTTGTTGTTGGTCTGGGCATTTGGGTTTGTTGATATTGTGATATACTTGAGCTTCAGTAGTTGTACTCTGGTTGGTCTTGACTTTTGCATATTTGTTACTGTCCCTGGTTTGCAGTAATCTGCTGGTTGCAATGCCTTGTTGTCGCAGTATTGCAATTGGGTTGCTGTTATGTTCTGTTCATTCCTAGTTGCCTTGTTGCAGTTTGATTGTGATATCCATGTTGCAGTCCATTTTGATGTTGGTCTTCGTTGCATTCATATCATGTCGCCTTGTGTTGAATCCAGTTTCAAAAATAAGATTTGACCTTGTGCTTGTGTCGTGATTTTAAATATATTGCACGTGCGTTGAACCCGGCTTTGCATTTGGGTTTGACCTGTGCTCACCTGTCCCTGTAGCATTATCAAGTGTATATATCGGTGTGCACGGCCTTGTGGCATATACAGTGATACACTGTGTATGTCACAAGTTGTTCGTGTATGATGAATTCAAATTTAAATTATGACGAATAACCCAAATAACTGAGGCAAATATTATTTTCAAAAATCATATCTTATTTTATTTTGCAAAAATATTTCTTTTTCAATTTTACTGCGTTAGTTTATATTTTTGCAGATCGCTCAGATGCTGGATTCAAACTGGAATGAAGTTGAAGATAATTACGAGTGTGAGTGATATGTAGTGAGGTGAATTGTAAATGTGAAATGTGATGTAATTGTAATCAAAGTTGTATAGTTATAGTGAGAGCTTGAAATTGTACTATTCAAAGATGTAATAAATATTTGTTTGAATAAAATATTCGTTTGAATTCAAATTTCGTGTTATTTATTTTATTCTGCAAATATTTATTCAATCTGTGAAAAAAAATAAAAATAGTATATTATCAAATACATTTAAACGAATGTATATATGTTTATCATCATCAAACAAAAATCATATAAGCGCATATTCAACAATCTCCCCCTTTTGATGATAACAAACATATATTTAAGATTTTGAATATATTAAATGTATTTGATCATAGTTATATCCTAATTGCTCCCCCTATTTAAATGCTCCTCTCTACACAATACCCCCCTACATATATGCATACAAATAAAAAAGAGCCTAGATGCAAATGGAAAATTATTTGACCTTTGCTTGATTTTATTTGACAAAATCTTAACTTTTCTCTCCCCCTTTTGTTATCAGCAAAAGAATAATAGTATTAGAGAAAATAGAGATAAAGTAATCGATATCAATCCAACATTAAAACTCAATTGAATATAAATATTAAATTTCAATAAAAAATCAAACAAAAATCATAAATATTTTGTTAGGCGCATATTCCACTTTTAGAATGATGGAAGTGATGTCATCATATAAAACCATACAGTTGTGTCTATTTGTGGTATATTTATATCAGGAATTTGAATATCTACTAACCATGCATAACCGTTAGGACTTTTAAATGAGATTAGTAGTATTCCAATTTTATTTTTAAAAAAAATGAATTCAAGTATCTTCTAACCACGCATAACCGTGAGGACTTTTAAATGGGATTAGAATCAACTTGTTTATTTTTAAAAAAAATCAACTTTTGATATGCGTTCCATACATGCATAACCGCGAGGACTTTTAAATGAGCATGAAAGCACATAACAAATTCCAAGTAATTCACCCATGCATAACCGTGAGGACTTTTAAATGAGAGTGAATACTTTGGTATTTATTTATTTATTTATTTTTGCTTTTTTTTAAAAAAAATGTGAAAATGAAAAACGAACGATTCCTGTTTAAAGTACCACATATCGACAAACTATAAAGAATTTTGATGAATGATGGTTGATAGAAATATGATAGACATAGAGATGGTCATGGAATTTGTACCAACAAAAAAGTTTTATAACTCTTGTTTAAATTTCTAAAGAAATTTTCTATTTATACTTTCTCGAGTTATAATATATGATCAATATCAACACTCATCACTTTTTCAATCACTGTTTTTCTTTTCGATAATCATTTGGGAGTCAGATTAGTCATAATAGTCATTTAAAATCAAATTCAAAAATAATTATGAAATTAATTTTTCAAAAATGAATAATCTGAAAATATGGTCAAAAATGATTTTCTCCAGGGGGTTTTAAAAGAAAATTTTCTGCTATTTGAAAATTATTTGAAATGAAGAATATGCAGATATTTTCTTTGAAAAAACGATGCAGCAAATGAATGTTTCAAAAAATTAATCACGTTACACTAATAATTTTTCTATCAACCATATTACCAGTGTAATCTGCATCTGAATTTAAATTTTACTCAAAATTCACTCGTTGAATGTCAAAGACCAGATTAAGAAATTTCAACAAATTTTCTCATGATTATTATCAACAAATTTTAAATGAAATTCTCTTGGATTTGAAATGAAAACCATGTCAACAATCAAACATATATTAAAGTGTCAATTTTAGAAGCCATCAAACATTATTTTTATTTCAAGGCAATTTCTTAAAAGTTTCAACACTTTCAAAAAAAATTTAAAATCCTTTTTACAATTTTTAAAATAGAATTCATTAGGATTTTAAATCGAGGCCGTGTCAAAACATGAATATAGTTTTAGCCAAAAATATTATAACAACAATGTTATTATCCAATCAAAACACTATTTTTCTCTCAAACTTATATATCAAGTAATTCTAGTGAATTTTATAGTGTTTTTGGCATAAGAATATAAATGGCTAACAATTTTGAATAAAGTCAGAATCAAAATCATCATTAAATCATCATCATATCATCAACGTATAATTGGCTGGTTTTATTCAGAAAATGGTACAGATTATCACATTTAATATATCGTACAAATAAATATACTTTTACCTGTCTTTACCTTTACGATATTTCTCGTCGTTGTTCATTGTGATTCTGTCACCCTTATACTAGGCTAAGGAACTTAGCTTTGTCGTCCGTTGTGTTTCTGGAACAGCCAAAAATCCAGGTAACACTATTGTTGTTCCTTAGCCCGCCACCACACCTACACGATGAAAATTTTATGTGACCTATTTGTTTTTATAGGTCCATGGTTGTTAGTGGCAGAAAATTTTGAAAAATAATTTTGTGTAGACCCAAAACTATTTATAATTGTTCCCTTTGGCACCCAAATTTGTTTAACTTTGAGAGATTTTATATTTGTGCCTTTAGGAACCCAAATCGATATAGTTTTCACATGTTTGGGTCTATACCAACAATTATTGTGATTGTGTCCATATTTTCTACAAATTGTGCACATAGAATTAACTTGATTAATATTGCTTTCAACAATCTTCGAATTATTATATCCAAGTCCTTGTCTAACCGTATTAGCAGTTTGCTTTCCTAATAGCATATTCAACGATTTTTCACTTTTTGAAAATTTATCTAAAGTCGTTGACAATTGTTGGACTTGTGTTTTGAGAGATTCATTTTCATTTAACAACTGTGTGCACTTTTTAATAGAATTCTCTCTCCTAGTATTTTCATTCTCCTTTAAAATCAGAATTTCATTTTCAAGTGATTTTATTTTAATTTCTGATTTTTTAATTTCCTCATCAAATGTTGGACACTTATCACACTTAGGG
The DNA here is from genome assembly GCA_030765085.1 of Allium cepa. Taxonomy (NCBI): domain Eukaryota; kingdom Viridiplantae; phylum Streptophyta; class Magnoliopsida; order Asparagales; family Amaryllidaceae; genus Allium; species Allium cepa. The sequence continues at coordinate 379,708,389 of CM060929.1, read as the reverse complement.
ATCCTACTTTGATAGGTTTTAGCTAATTGATCAAGTTGTTTATTACATTCTATCAAAGTATCTTTTTGAGATTCAAGTTTGGCGTATTTTTCCCTAAGTCGTTCAAAACAACCGTTTACTTCATGAAAATATATAAGCAACTCAGAATGGGTAAGTTTTGATACCTCACTTGGCTCGTCATCGTCACTGTCAGTTGTATCACCTCGAAGACACAATTCTGCTTTTTCGCTTTCACTGCCAGTGCTTTGATCATTCTCGTTTATTTCATCCCAAGTGGCTGCAAAACTTTTCTTTTTCTGTTTCTTTTTGTGGCTGGATTTAATTTGTGGACAATCGGGCTTGATATGGCCGGGTTTGTTGCAATTATAACAAATAAACTTTTGTTCTTCTGAGTAGTCTAGTGCTTTGTCTATTCTGCTTTTTGCTTTTTGAATTCGAGCTGAATTTCCATGTTTTTGATTCCATTTTTTGAATTTCCTTATTAACAGCTCCAATTCTGCTGCTCCATCATCTTCATCGTTATCATCATCACTTTCGGTTGTTCCTTTGAGAGCTATTGATTGCTTTTGAGTGTCACCTCCTTCACGCTCTTCTTTGAATTTCATTTCAAGTTCATAAGTGGTGAGATTTCCGATGAGTTCCTCAACTTTAAGTTGTTTTAAATCTTTCGATTCTTGTATGGCAGTTACTTTTGCTTCAAAGCTTCGTGGAAGGACTCTGAGGATTTTCCGGACTATTTCTAATTCGGTGTATGTTTTTCCGAGAGCTTTTGATTTGTATACGATATTGGAGAGTCGTCCGTACATCTCTTTGACATTTTCTTCCTTCGCCATTTTGAAGTTCTCGTATTCGCTGCTTAGCATTGCAAGGCGAGATTCTTTGACTTGAGATGTTCCCTCGTGAGTCACTTCTAGTATGTTCCATATTTCCTGCGCAGTTAGACAATGTGAGACACGATTAAATTCAAATTGATCCAATGAACAGATAATAGAATTCATAGCTTTGGCATTAGTATTCTGTAATTTATTTTCTAATTCTGTCCATTGTTCCTTTGGTTTCTCTATTTCCTGATTATCTACAGTTATAGTTGGTATTCTATAACCTGTCTCAACAATATTCCAAGCGTCAATGGTTTTCAGAAAAATTTGCATTCTATTTTTCCAATAAGCATATTCACCATTGAACATTGGTGGTCTAACAATGGATTGACCTTCTGCAAAAGCATTATTAAAAGAAGCCATTTTAAAAATTCAAATTTTTAAAACAAAAACTGATTTTTTCAAAAAAAATCGAATTTTTAAAACATATGTTGACTTCTATTCCTAGCTCTGATACCACTTGTAGGATCGATTTCACCCTAGAGGGGGGGTGAATAGGGTGATGGTGTTAATTATTAAAATTAATCGCGGAAGCTTATAAATTAATTTCAATTCAGATCACAGAATAGCAGCACAGATATCGCAGAATATAAATAACAGAATAAAACAGAACAACACAGAATTTACCCAGCTTCGGCAAAACCCTGCCTACGTGCTGCCCCCAAGGTTTCTACTAGAAATTAGATAGTCCCTCGCTTACACACGTAAACTCGCTATACACCGCTATTGACTAATCTAACTCTACGCTCAAAACCCTGCCACAACTCAACTACCGAGTTGCGAATTCTCAAGCTACACACCGCAGCTTGTACCCTAGTCACACGACTAGAAAATTAAACGGTTTAAAGAGGAAAATACAAATTAAAAACAAATTAAAAACAAATTAAAATAACATAGCCCTAATATAAACAAAACCCTTAATTCCTATTATTATTATTTAGCCGGCCCTATTCTTCCTTTTATTTTAGCCCGGTCTTCTTTTGTGAAAAATAAATGGCGGCTTGTTCTTCAGATGAGATTAGGGCTTCGGCTCTTGTTTGTTCCTCTTCCTTCAATTAATTAGGGCTAGAATCGAAGATGCCGATATTATTTTAGTCGATCGATTTTGTGATTTTCGTCTTTGCCCTGTTGATCGTCTGCCTCCTTGTACCTTGCTTCGGCTACTTCGATTGATCGAGTTCGATTTCAATTTTGGTGAGTACTTTATTACTTTTTCTTTTTCTGGTTGATGCTTGAACTCGATACAAATAATTGCCGATGATGATGTCAATTTATATAGGGTTTGTAACCCTAGATTTGCGTCGTATATTTTAATTTGAATTTGTCTGCTGATATTGCTTTGGCCATTCGATCATACTTGAATGCTCGTGATTTCACTGACTTTGTCAATTTCGTATTTTTGGTAGCTTGATTCACACGGTATTGATTTGATTTCTTTACCACCACATTTCTGACTTGTTCAACATACTGACTTGGTTCAATTGTGACTTCGGCACTGGAGTATTTCTATTATTGAAATCTCATCTTTTTGATTCTAGTATTTGCATTGATAAAGTGATAGATGGTTTATTAGTGCGTACCGCACTAGCATTCAGTTCATTTCCAGTATCTTCTTCAATTGCTAAAAAAAACTGATGAATCTTGTATGCCAATGAACAAAATATTCTTTGCAAAACCATTGTGATTGCAGCTTTCAAATTGCAAAGAGATAATCCCAGTATGAAGTTGGCTAGGAAATTGCTTTTGGTATAATAATTGGATTATGCTTCTGTGCATATTGTACTCATCCCTGTAGTTGGTGGTCTTTCTGAACTGTGCACATTGTTGCATGCATTAATTTAAATGTTCATGTTGCATTCATGCTGGTTTAGTCTTGCACTTGCTTGAGTTTCACTGAACTTGATATCCTGATGTATCATTGCACTTTGCACTATCCATACTTCAGTTTGGGTTTACTTGTTCATACCACTGTTTCATGTGTGCTTGCATACTGCTGTTTGCATTTGGGTTCTTTGTTCATTGGACTGGCCAGTGGTGTTCAGAGCATGTTGCTGTTGGGTTGTCATATTGATGCCTCTGTTCATTTGCCTGGTGGTCTTGTGGCACTGCTCACAATCATATTGTATTGGGTTTGTTTATGTTGCATCGACTTTGCATACTGCTTTGATCTGTAGTTTGCATTCATGATTGTACTTCACTATACATTATATGCAGCACCACTGTGTCATTGTGCACTTTTGTGCTTTGCCCCATTCACTGTTGCTCTTGAGTTTTTGCTTGCATTTTCACTTGATGTTGCTGCAATCTTCACTTCTGGTTAGCCACTGTTGCATTACTATGTCTTGTGGCATGTTGTCTTTGCTATCCACTGCAGTGATGATGCTGTGCACTTTTGTGCTTTGGTTTGAACTTGCTGTTAGGTCATTTTGTACTTCTCTTATGTACACTTGCACCTGTACTTTGTTGTAACTGGAATTCCTGTAGTTTGCATTGTTGCTGTAGCTTTTTGAAGCTTGAGTTTCTGGTCATTGCACTTGTGTATATTTGGTTTCACCTTGATATTGTGTAGCCTGGTCTTTGTTCATTACTGAAACACTTTTCATACAGTTGAGTTTCAATTCATTGGAATTGATATTGTACTTCACTGTTGCCTTGTTCATCATTGTGCATTAACTTGACTGTTTGCATTAAAGTTGTATTTGTTGTTGTTGGTCTGGGCATTTGGGTTTGTTGATATTGTGATATACTTGAGCTTCAGTAGTTGTACTCTGGTTGGTCTTGACTTTTGCATATTTGTTACTGTCCCTGGTTTGCAGTAATCTGCTGGTTGCAATGCCTTGTTGTCGCAGTATTGCAATTGGGTTGCTGTTATGTTCTGTTCATTCCTAGTTGCCTTGTTGCAGTTTGATTGTGATATCCATGTTGCAGTCCATTTTGATGTTGGTCTTCGTTGCATTCATATCATGTCGCCTTGTGTTGAATCCAGTTTCAAAAATAAGATTTGACCTTGTGCTTGTGTCGTGATTTTAAATATATTGCACGTGCGTTGAACCCGGCTTTGCATTTGGGTTTGACCTGTGCTCACCTGTCCCTGTAGCATTATCAAGTGTATATATCGGTGTGCACGGCCTTGTGGCATATACAGTGATACACTGTGTATGTCACAAGTTGTTCGTGTATGATGAATTCAAATTTAAATTATGACGAATAACCCAAATAACTGAGGCAAATATTATTTTCAAAAATCATATCTTATTTTATTTTGCAAAAATATTTCTTTTTCAATTTTACTGCGTTAGTTTATATTTTTGCAGATCGCTCAGATGCTGGATTCAAACTGGAATGAAGTTGAAGATAATTACGAGTGTGAGTGATATGTAGTGAGGTGAATTGTAAATGTGAAATGTGATGTAATTGTAACCAAAGTTGTATAGTTATAGTGAGAGCTTGAAATTGTACTATTCAAAGATGTAATAAATATTTGTTTGAATAAAATATTCGTTTGAATTCAAATTTCGTGTTATTTATTTTATTCTGCAAATATTTATTTAATCTGTGAAAAAAAATAAAAATAGTATATTATCAAATACATTTAAACGAATGTATATATGTTTATCATCATCAAACAAAAATCATATAAGCGCATATTCAACAATTTCCTCTTTAGTAATCTGTTTTATAAGATCATTGGATTGTTCATCATTTATTATCTTAAAGTTTAAGTCAGTAAGTATATGAAGATCAGGATTATTTTCATTGTTAGAGAAGAGGTCTTTGTAATAAGAGAGAAAAGCATTTTTCATACCATTCTGGGAGGAAGCTTCATGACCATATTTGTCTTTTATCCTATAGATGATGCTAGCAGCTTTTTTTATCTTCAAAGAATTGTGAAAGATTTTAGAATTTTTGTCACCTCCAATTTCCCAGTTCTTCCTGTTGTTTGCTTTCAGCATATTAACTTCAGTGACAATTGCTTCTTTTAATTGGGTCGATAAGTGATGCTCCTTGTTAGATAAATCAGTATCATTGGGATTAGCCTGCATCATAATATGAATATTGTTTAGATCATTTCTTATTTTGGTTGATAAATTATTACCTGAACCAAATTTTTCTGATGCCCAAGATTTGATATTGATTTTGCAGTCTTTAAGTTTGGCATGAAGTATGTACATGGGATTGCCATACTTATTAACACACCAAGTATGCTGGATTAAACTCATGAAATCACTTTCTTTAGTCCAACTGTTGAAGAAATTGAAGGATGAGGGTCCTTTTATATAAGCATTTCCCCAATCTAGGATGATAGGACTGTGATCAGATAAGGATGGAGGAAGAAAATGAGCTAATAGGGAAGGCCAGATAGTATAAGCATCATTGTTTAAGTATGATCTATCCAGCCTGCAGAAAGTACGAGAACCAGTCCTACTGCAATTATTCCAAGTATAGAATACACCAGTCATAGGCATCTGGTGGAGCTGGGCAGTATGAATGGAGTTATTAAGAGGGGAAACATCATTGGGACTGAGAGGAAGCCCTCCTATTTTGTCATCAGAGAATTGCATGCAATTGAAATCCCCCAAGCATATCCATGGCATATTATTTGGGTGTAAAGAAGGTAGCAAGTCAAGCAGGTATTGCCTTTTTTGTTTTGTATTTTCCGCATATATAAAAGTAGTAATAAAAGAAGTATTAGTGGGCAAGTGAAGAATACTACAGTATATAAATTGTCTATGTGTAGCCACAGTATTGACAGTATAAATATGGGGGTTCCAGATTATCATGATGCGACCATAAGGAGCATTATTGTGATTGTGTATCATAGACCAAGAAGGAGCAATATATTTTGCTACTTCACTAGTAACCAGTTCAGTATATTTTGTCTCAGCTAGGCAAAGAAGTTGTAGTTTGTTGCCCTTTATAAGTTGTTTGATTTCAAACTTTTTTGCTTTGTCATGTCCACCTCTGATATTCCAATATCCCATACTATCCATCATATTTTCTTTTTATTTGCTTTGGCAGATTGCCTGGTGAATCTTTTCTTCTTCCCTGATGTGCTTTTGTTGCTCATTTTAACAAGTATTTGTTCAGATGTGTAATCCATGTTATCATTTAGATCATCCAATGACTCACTGGAGCATTCTTCATCAGTCTCAATATTGTTGTCAGTAGCATTATGCCTTGAACTAGGAGTATCAGGCAGATATAAAGTAATGTCAACTGGTGGCTTTAGCTTCAAATAAGGACTTTTAACTTGCTTTTTTGATGTAGTAGAGTTTTTTCTACTGCTAGCTATTTGTAAATTATTTGATGTATTATTGGGAACTTGAATATTTGTAGCATCAATGTCTGTATTGTGAATGGGAGTGGTTGTCATTTGTATTGACTTATTTGTCACAATATTATTTCTGTTTTTTGGGGAGATAACTTGAGTACTACCTGATTCTAGTTCACATGTTGCTTCACTGTTGCTGATTTGTTTTCCAATATCATGTTGTTTGTCCATAGTTTTATTGCTATTGTGCTTTGTAGTCATTTCTGTATCTGTTTGAGTTTCATCAGGAATCTCAACTATTTCACCTTCCTCCATATCAGCAAGCATAGAAAAGGAGTTATTGGTCTCTATATTACCATCTTTAGCTTTTTCATTATTTTTCTGCATTTTATCATATCCAGTAGAATCTTTTATCTTATTATTTTCTTTGGAGTTCTGTGTCTCTGCTGGAATTTCATTGGTTTGTTTTATTTTCTTTTGCCAGTGCTGCTGCTTAACTCTGTTCATATCAACTCCATCTTTTTTGCTATTTTCTTGAACTGTTTTATATTGGGATTGTTTTGCATTGTCTGTCATTTGTTTTGCTTTTTCCTTGTTGACATGCTTATCACCAGTTTTAGCATTAATATCTTCTTTGCATTGTCTGTCACAAGATAAGGTGATTTATTTTGAATAAATAATTAATTGATTTGTAATCAATTAAATGATTAAGTAAGCAAGATTTATATTGGTAAAGATATTAGTTTATTTTAAATTAATTAAAGATGAAGTAATTAAATTAATTCACTTTAAATTTATTAGAGATGGAGATAGTTAATTTAATTCATTTAAAGTTAATTATATTGTGGTATGAGTGAATCTTTGCTTATGTATGAATGGATGACATTGATTATCTTGAATGCTTTGTGATCTCATTAATGAGATAAATGATGTTGTGTGGTATGAATGACTTGATTGTATTGTGTTGATAACATAGGTTATCTATTGTGATGGTGATATATGGAATATCTATTTGATTTTGATAATGTGGATTACCTGTTATTTGATAATGCCGATTATCAATTATTGATCTGTGAGTTATCTATCTGTGTGTATATAGATACTGTATTGAATTGTTTTAAACCTTTAAAACAACTTGGACCTAAAAGAAACGCTTTGGATTTCAATGAGACCGGGATCGGGTTTCCATATTTGAATATCCGAAAACCACATCGATTACAAATAACGTTAGGTCGTGAATCAAAGTGGAGCTTTGTGAAGACTCGAGGTGTAAGGACTATGCGTCAGTATAAATCTATGGGTGATTCCGTAATGAGTTGACGGAATAGTACTTATAGGTTCGAGATGGAGGTTGAGAGTGCAAGGGTTATCGTCGTTAACTCTGAGGGTGATTCCAAAATGAGTGTAACGAGATAATGCCTTCGGTTTAGTTCGAACCCGGAACGAACTTGTATGGATTGAATGCTTTCAGAACATCGTCAGGTGGACGATGAGCATTCTAAGATTGATATTTCCTATAAAGGTAACCGTAGCCTCAAGCCTCAACAACCGGGAATGGCTAAAACATGGGAGGTGCAGCAAGGCTTCGTGGGTAGCCCCCACTTGAGTGTGAGATTTACCCCTGTCTAGAGGTCCCTTTTTATTTCGGCCGTATGGACGGTTTTTGAGCTCCAACCGTCGGGGTTATCTTGTTCGGAACTGTTCAGTAAGGAATGGGTTCGGCCTTGTGTTGTAAGGGAGCGGGCGTACTCCTCGGTACGGTGATCTAGGCCATGTACTGTGACGGGCAGTACCCCAGTAGCCCTGCCATTGTATGGAATCCAAAATCCAATAAGTGCCAACAGTTTTGATTGTATTACCCACTTTTGTGGCTAGTAGCTGGAATTTAATCATGTAACAATTTCGGCTATTTCATATTTATTTGAAAACTCTAGACCTATAATAATATCATCGGATTTCCTATCAAATGTTTTTGTTAGCGTAAAGTAAAAACTTTTCCATGTTTATGTGTGGGAAGTCTTACGTGATACCTTTCTTTTCAAAAAGTTTTTGAAAATTAAGCAACTTTAACCTGTTACTCACACCAGACCCATGTCTGACCCAGAGTTTATTCTTTGTTTTCATAAACTCTTGGGTACTCAAATTTTTACGAGTAGCCAAGGGATTCAGGTTAGCTTTGACGAATTATGGAGGAGAAATGGACCAGGAGGCTTCTGCGTATAGATATATAGTATTCCGCTGTGTGTTCTATGAGTTGTTGTCTTTGTGTTGTATTGAGTTGTAACAACTAGACAGGTGTTTATAACTGTCTAGTATGTGTTTGTGAAATCTGTGTAACTCTGATAATGATTGTAAACTATGTAATGTTTATGTTATAAATATAATTTATTCGTTCCGCTGTTTAGATTCTGATTTTGTTTCTTTCTTCTCTTCTTTCTTTTCTCTTTCTATCCCTTTCTTTCTTAAAAATGATGCGACTTTCTGTGGTAAGAAAGTCGGGTCGTTTCATTTGGTATCAGAGCGAGGTTGAGTGAATACCTACGCTCTGTAGTAGTGTCTTTCTTGAGAGAGCGTACTTGTAATTTTATATATAACTAATTTAAAATATATATATATTTATTTATTTATTTCTGCCTATCTATTGGGTTACCCGTTTGGGTTTTCCAATATAAGTTATAAAGGTAGATGGGGTAGTAGTGTGTGTAACACGACTACCATTGGTTGGAGTTATAATATTTGAGGTTGGAAGTGTATCTGTCGAGACTGTAGACCTAATACCGTCTCGAGTGAGCTTTGTAGTGATGAAGAACTTCATTGATCTCTGAAGGAAACCTGTTAAGGTTCGAAGTCTATTTCTGAAGTTGGATGAGAAGTGTTTGGATCTGTCGGTTGGGCAGAAGTGAGTGATGGTATTTTGATACCTCAGGAAATAGTAGCTGCATGATGAGATGCAGTGACTATGGATGTTCCCGAAGAGGTTTTCTTTGGAACAAGCTAAGGAGGTAAGTCTGCTTCGGTGTTGTGGCTGTGTTTAGCCGGTGTTTCTGTTTGCTTCAAAGTCCGAGTTTCTTGAAGAACTTTGATTTGGAATTCTTTAGCATTTGTGGCAGCAGTGCAGCTTGGGGTGTTTTCGGTTTTGGCAAGAGATCTTCTGGCTTAGCTGTTTTTCTGAAGTGGAGTTCAGAAGCATTTGAGTGGACCCGTTCCTTCGATGGGTTGGCTAATTAAGTTTAAGTTGTTCCGTTTGTTTAAGGGAGAACAGTTTTTCCTTGGATTTGGTTTGGGTGGTTCGCAAAAGTGACTTGCGATTGTTTGAGTGTTCTCTTGGGATATCTGAGTTTTTCTAAAGTCTTCAGGAAGTCAGAGTTTTGTCCGCATCCGAAGATTGAGTTTTCTTATCGACTGGAATTCCAGGAGTGGTACCGGTAGTTCAGCTTAATAGAAGAATGGTTCCAAGAGATTTAGTTGGTGTAGCAGCTCAAATTTTAGTGGAATTTCTGAGTTTCTTATGGATCTGTTGAACCATATCTCTGGGGTGTGTTGTTTAATGGTACTAGTGTTCTTCTTCAGCATTCTCTTCTACTTTGTATCAGAGTTGAGCAGCGGAAGCAGTTTGGAAGTGCATCTGCTTTTCTTTTTCTGGACAGAAGAAGTTGTTGTCTTCTGATATTGAGGAGTAGAGTTTGAGATTTTGATCTTGAGGAGATCATTTTGCTGAGTTGATTGGTCTAGTTTGTTTCTAGATGCATTAACAAGGGATGAGCTGATCAGTAAGGTTGTGGGCAGCCCAGGATCATCTGAAGAATTTTGTGGATTTGAAATGAAGGAATATGGATTCCGAAGTCGGAGATTTAATTTTGGATAAGTTTTCTCCGGTCGAAAAGGAGCTATAAATTTGAGTAAGGCTGGGAAGCTAGCTTTGAAGAGTTTTGGATTCTTTTCTGTGATCTAGAAGGTTAAGTGATTGATCAATCCCTGGTTGGGTAACCAGCAGTTTGGGAGTTTTGGTTGTTGAGTCAGACTTGTCTATAGTCTGATATCTTGTCTAGTGTTGTAGATATAGTTATATAGGAGCTTTGTAGCTACATAGTATTGATTGCTTAGATTCTCTAGAGCGAGTATCCGGTATATTTATACCTGGGGAAACTCGATGAAATTCTGTCCAGAATTTGTCTGGATAATTAGATTTGTTTGATTGATTGTTTTTGGTTGTTAGCATATGTTTGATATATGCTTGTGTTTAAAATTTTAAATTTAATAAGATTATTAAATTACCTTTGTTTTAAATTTCGAGGACGAAATTCTTTTAAGGGGGAAGGATTGTAATATCCCGGAATTTTTAACAATATCAATTTAATAATCTGTATTAAAAATTAAATTGATATTGATATTTGTTAATAATAAGTCAAATAAATTTAATAATCATCTTCAATAAATATTTAAAATGGTTATTTTATCTTTTTAAAAATAATAAATTGGTTTCTATTTTAATATAAATATATGGTTTATATTTTAAAGTAGATTAGCATTGCTTTAATTTTAATAAGTAAATCATATTTTCTAGTTTTAATATTTGTAGTAATTTCGAATTTTTTTATATTTAATATTATCTTTTCAAAATTATTGAATAAATGATTTTGGTTTAAATTTAATAACTGAACCATGTTTTTAAATTCTAATATATGCATTAATAATTTGGAAATTTTAACTTTTATTAAATATAAAGTTTTCAAAGCTATTAAATAAATAAATATATGATTTTTAAATTGTTAAGAGAAAAATGTTTAAAATTAGTTTTAGCTTGAGTTTTAAATTTAATTAAATTAACAAAAGAGTTTTATAGCTTAATTAAATAGAAAACTTATTAATAAAAATATAATTTCCTTTAGAATGGTTTTAATTTAATAATAAGATATTTATGAAAACAATATTAATAGAGTATTGTCTTTGTAAATAGGTTTTGAATAGAATTTGTAGTTGTTATTTCAAATTGAATTCATATACATAACTTAATTTGAAATTATTAGATTTTGAATTTAATTTGAATTTGAAATTCCAAAGTATAAATATTAATTGTTTTAATTTTTATATGTATAAGTTTCATTTATTAACATGGTTTGTTTTTATTTATAAACTTATACACATATTTAAATATAAACTAACATATTAAATTAGGATAACACATACATTAATTTGTAAATTAGACACTAATCATTTTTAGGTGACAAGTGTTGCATTTTTAGGGAGTAAATTAACAAGTGTTGAAGACTAATTTAACAAATTGACAAATGTGTAAAGTTTGTACAAGTGTTAAATTTTGTTTTAATTTTTCTTTTATTTGAATTAAATCTGAAAATTACATATATATAAACTTGCATTTCATATTTATTTTGTTTTCTCATTTTCCTAAAATCAAAAGAGAAAAACTTTAAAACACCTCTTCAAAAATCAAAATCCCATGATCTAAAAATCAGTAATTCATCTTCAAAATCAAAGCAGTTCAAACCCTGCATATTCAACTTCCTAAAATCAATAGGCCTGCATTTTTTTTCTGCATCCACTTCAATTATCAAGCCTGTAATCTCCTGTAACACATCTTCAACCTGTCACCCTCTCAAAAATCTGAAGCCAGCCAACAAACTTTCAAACAAAACCTATAAAACTTGCAATTTCAAATTTTGAAGCCTGCATCATTTCAATCAAGCTGCATGCATGTAGTTTTAAGATCAGCCTCAAAGCTCCAGCAACTTAGTTTTTAAATGCAACTCAAAGTTTAAAGCTAAAGCATTAAAGTGCAAAGTCTAAAAAAAAATGGGGGTTTCAGTCTTCAGGCTCTTCAAAACGTATGGGGGCTCTGTTCTTCTTTTATAATCGGTGAGTAACATCACATTCTCTTTTAAACTTAAGTATGAATAATGGTTGCACAATAATCTCTGTGTTAAATATTGCATTGAGTACATTCATATGTATGTTTGATTATTTATATTGTTGTATCTCTGAATGTATGGTATGCATGACTGTGTTACCTGGGTCTTCTTTGTTTTATAGTTCATAGGTTTAAAGTTTTGATTTAAAAATCAAAATCTTTTAATTTAATCTCTGTTTAAACTTTTAAGTCAAACCTGATTGTGTAATCATAAACTTTAGTTTAGAAATCTACTTAAGTTAAAATAACTTATATTATCTCTAGAAACCTAATTTACTGATCAAGTTTTTAAAATGAGTAAAAATTTAAACATCACAATTTATTGTTTCAGGGTTAGGATCTGAAACAACACTTAAAAACATGAATTTTAAAACTAAAATCAAGATTTTTAATTTAGGAATGAGTGTCCAGTTCTTGTCTGAATTGGAAATAGAATTCTGGGCTTTTCTGGTGATCCAAGTGTTTGGAGAGGTCAGGGCATTGGGCAATGATGGAGGATTGATCGTAGTTGATAGGAAAAATACTAGATGTTGATGCTTTTCATCGAGGAGGCAGTGGTGGAAAGATCTTTTCTCTAACCCTAGTTTATCTAGGATAGGTAGTTCGATCAATCTCTGTTACTACAGTGGATCGAGCGCCTCTAGATTTTGGGAGATGGAAGGTTGGTCATAAGCGAAGGCGTGGCCGGAGTTGCAGACCTTCTGATGGTCGGAGCTTTGTGATTGGGGCGTTTCCAGGTTTGGTATGGGTGGTGGTTCCAGGTTTGGGGGTTTAAGTCTCGAACTCGATTTCGAGAATTGGAGTTTGATCTGAGGATCCTGGAGTGACGATTGAGTTTTGGTCGTTGTGTGAAGGCCACCGGAGTTGGCCAGAGATGATCAATGACACCGTGCATGTGCACGGTGCACTGTTGTTCTGGTGGTTTAGTTTTTGGTTTGTTTTCGAGTCAGTTGATGCTTGACTCGAAGTGGGTAAGTGGGTTGCTCGGAGTAAAATGTGTTTGGACTCGAAGCATTTGGAATGGTGACTCGAGTTATATTTGATCACAAGTTTTAACAGGAACCTGTTTGTTCTGTTTTTTTAAATTTTTTTAAAATAGAATTTAAAACAGAAGTAAACGTAAAGCAAAGTTTTAAATAAGTTTAAAACCAGGTTTAAAAATCTGGAATTCAAGTTTAAGTTTAAATCTTAGTTTAAAAATAAAAATAAATAAGGTTTAACTTGAATTGTTTAGCTACTTTAAAATGGTTAAGTAGTTTGATTTTTTAAAATGTAAGTTTTAAAAATTTAGTCTAAATCTGGAACCAACATTTAATATGTATTCCAGTGTTGTAATTAAAGGAAGTTTTTTTAAAAAAAAATGTTTTAAACAACTTGAATGTTTAAGTGTAATTTCAAATGTATTTGGTTTTAAATTCATTTAAGCTTCTTTGTAAATAAATATTTTTTAACTTGTGAAATTAAAGTTTTTGGTTTGTGTTTTTAAACTTTGTTAAAGTTAGTTTGTTTTCGTTTTGGATCTTAAATTTAAAATGAAATTTGAAAGTAATATCAAAAGCAATTTGTTTTCAAACAAAATTTGTTTTTTAAACAAAATTTAGAAATGTTTTATCTTAAATTAATTAAGACTTAATATTTTGAAAATGGTTAATTAATTTAATTAATTAATGATTTGAAATTAATAAATATTGATTAATAGTTAATCAATTTATAGTTAGATCATTAATTAGATTATTTGATGATTAAAGAATTATTAATTAAGAAATTAAGTTTTAAATCAAGGTTAATTAATTAAATAATTAGATTTTAATTAATGGATGATTAAAGATAATTAAATTAGTTAATTACTTAATAAGAATAATTAGGGAAGGGTTAATAAAGGTCATTAACCAGGATTATTTAAATAATTAATTAATGTGATTAATTTTTATAATTAATTAGATTAATTAATTTAATAATAATCATTTGTGAATTGTAGAGAATAATTATTTGATGAAGTAATTAAGAATTAATTACTTAATGCAATTAATTTAGTTTAAATGTGATTGTTTAATTTAATTAATTAAGTTTAATTAATTTTAAACACTTGGGTTTTAAAGATGATTACTGTATGTAGTAAATGATTTGGGAAATTACTTGTTAAAGTAATTGAATGATAATTACAAAATGTAATTAATTGAAGATGTTTAAGAATGAAGTAATTTGGATTTAAATTACTTAATAATTAATCAAGGGGTTAATTAAGTAATTAATTAAAGGATAATTAATTGGTTTAATAAGTAATTAAGATAGTTAATTATTAAATGTAATTAATCTGGAATGATTAATATTTATGAGCTAATTACTCAAGGTAATTAATTTGGGTGGATAATTTATTTAAATATGATTAAGGATCATTAATTATTATAATTAATGATGTAATTAAATGTTGATTAATGAAGAATAATTAATCAATGATAAGTAATTAAAGGAAACTAATTAATGTAATTAATTAAGGATTAAGGTAATTAATTACAGTTAATTAATTAATTAATTAAAGGTTAATTAATTAATTAAAGGTTAATTAATTAATTAAAGGTTAATTACAGTTTGGTTGATTTGTGAGATTTATTAAGAATAATTACATGAATGTAATTAAGGAAAATTAATCAAGAGTGATTAATTAAGGTGCTTTATTTTGAATAATTAACTAATTGATTTGTAATCAATTAAATGATTAAGTAAGAAAGATTTATATTGGTAAAGATATTAGTTTATTTTAAATTAATTAAAGATGAAGTAATTAAATTGGTTCACTTTAAATTTATTAGAGATGGAGATAGTTAATTTAATTCATTTAAAATTAATTGTATTGTGGTATGAGTGAATCTTTGCTTATGTATGAATGGATGCCATTGATTATCTTGAATGCTTTGTGATCTCATTAATGAGATAAATGATATTGTGTGGTATGAATGACTTGATTGTATTGTGTTGATAACATAGGTTATCTATTGTGATGGTGATATATGGAATATCTATTTGATTTTGATAATGTGGATTACCTGTTATTTGATAATGCTGATTATCAATTATTGATCTGTGAGTTATCTATCTGTGTGTATATATACTGTATTGAATTGTTTTAAACCTTTAAAACAACTTGGACCTAAAAGATACGCTTTGGATTTCGATGAGATCGGGATCGGGTTTCCATATTTGGATATCCGAAAACCACATCGATTCCAAATAACGTTAGGTCGTGAATCAAAGTGGAGCTTTGTGAAGACTCAAGGTGTAAGGACTATGCGTCAGTATAACTCTGTGGGTGATTCCGTAATGAGTTGACGGAATAGTACTTATAGGTTCGAGATGGAGGTTGAGAGTGCAAGGGTTATCGTCGTTAACTCTGAGGATGATTCCAAAATGAGTGTAACGAGATAATGCCTTCGGTTTCGTTCGAACCCGGAACGAACTTGTATGGATTGAATGCTTTCAGAACATCGTCAGGTGGACAATGAGCATTCTAAGATTGATATGTCCTATAAAGGTAATCGTAGCCTCAAGCCTCAACAACCGGGAATTGCTAAAACAGGGGAGGTGCAGCAAGGCTTCGTGGGTAGCCCACACTTGAGAGTGAGATTTACCCCTGTCTAGAGGTCCCTTTTTATTTCGGCCGTGTGGACGGTTTTTGAGCTCCAACCGTCGGGGTTATCTTGTTCAAAACTGTTCAGTAAGGAATGGGTCCGGCCTTGTGTTGCAGGGGAGCGGGCGTACTCCTCGGTACGGTGATCTAGGCCATGTACTGTGACGGACGGTACCCAGTAGCCCTGCCATTGTATGGAATCCAAAATCCAATAAGTGCCAACGGTTTTGATTGTATTACCCACTTTTGTGGCTAGTAGCTGGAATTTAATCATGTAACAATTTCAGCTATTTCATATTTATTTGAAAACTCTAGACCTATTATAATATCATCGGATTTCCTATCAAATGTTTTGGTTAGCGTAAGGTAAAAACTTTTCCATGTTTATGTGTGGGAAGTCTTACGTGATACCTTTCTTTTCAAAAAGTTTTTGAAAATTAAGCAACTTTAACCTGTTACTCACACCAGACCCATGTCTGACCCAGAGTTTATTCTTTGTTTTCATAAACTCTTGGGTACTCAAATTTTTACGAGTAGCCAAGGGATTCAGGCTAGGTTTGACGAATTGCGGAGGAGAAATGGAGCAGGAGGCTTCTGCGTATAGATATATAGTATTCCACTGTGTGTTCTCTGAGTTGTTGTCTTTGTGTTGTATTGAGTTGTAATAACTAGATAGGTGTTTATAATTGTCTTGTATGTGTTTGTGAAATCTGTGTAACTCTGATAATGATTGTAAACTATGTAATGTTTATGTTATAAATATAATTTATTCGTTCCGCTGTTTAGATTCTGATGTTGTTTCTTTCTTCTCTTCTTTCTTTTCTCTTTCTATCCCTTTCTTTCTTAAAAATGATGCGACTTTCTGTGGTAAGAAAGTCGGGTCGTTTCATCATTCTAGGGTACCATTGACCATATTCTTAATGAGTAATCCCACCAGAGCCAAGGTTCTCGCTTGACCTTCTGCTCTGATACCAAATGTAATGACCCAGAGTTTTCGATCCCGAAAATTCCTGATAGTTAGGAAAGAAGAAAGGGATAGAAGAAGAAAACAGAAAAAACAAGACACGGAATCTCACATTCGAAGCGGATCAAAATGTAATATCAAATAATAACAGTTATACAAAGAAAAACTGTACTTACCAAATTACACTTTAATACATCAGAGTTGCACATAAACACAAACACATGACATATATTATCATGTCTCAAATACTACAATATCATAGAGGAAACTCTCCATACGTTCCTGCCATCCAGCTCGCCTCCTGAGCTCCAGAACGTCCTTACCTGAAAATCTGTAATACTCGGTCTGACCCGAGCATTACATCAAAGTGACACCCAGGTCTGGCTGGAAACCAGCGTGAGTAAACCCATCTAACATGGAATACAGAAGCATACAACTTATATAAACCCGAGGTAACTTGCATCAATTTACAACTTCACAAGTTGTTATAGTCATCACTTATTTCATACAACAATTTATAAGTTCCAAAAATTTAAATTAAATAGTCCAGTTCACTTAAATCATTCCATTTCAACCTATTGATTCCACATATCAACTTATAAAGAATCAAAGTGGTTTCGGGTATTTACTAACACCCAACTCCGGTCTCTTCGAATCCAATGTCATCTTAACCCAAGTTATTCAAGTGAATACAATTCAACTTTAAATACAAGATGTCACTTTTTACACAGCAAATCATGATCAATAGATAATCCACATTATCACCGTCCACCTAAAAATCATATCACAAAATATTTCATATCAGGGATATCAACCAATTCAAAGCATATCATCATTCAATCATTCATAAGCAAGATTGATCACTTCCATTAATTACATTAATTAATGATCCCCTAATTACTTCATTAGTTAATTATTCTTAAATTTCATTTAGTAATTAACCTTTAACTTAATCATCTTTGATTAATCACAATCAGAAATTAACTTTCCTTAATAACTCCATCAATTAATCAACTCCTTGATTAATTATATTAATAAATCCTCTAATTATACTGAGTAATTATCACTTAATTTCTTCCACCAAATAATTATCCTTTAATTACTTCGCATCAAGTAATTTCCTTTTAATTAATTACATTCAGTAATTATCCATTAATTACTTCGCTAAGTAAATACACCTCATTAATTACCTTAAGTAATTATACTTAACCAACATCAAATGATTACCTTTAATTGATTAAACTTAATTAATTAACTAAAATTAACCACATTTAACTTAATTAATTATGCTGAGTAATCAATTCCTTTAATTACTTCATTAAGTAATTATTCATAATAATTCTTTTATATTAAGTAATTAACCTCTTAATTACTTATTACTTAATTATTTCTCAATTGATCAACCTTGATTAATCAATCAATCATTAAGCGATCATCTATACTTAATTAATTTCACAAATTAATTTATCATAATTTAATTATCCAAATTAAACATCTTAGGTAATTAAGTAATTATACTTTAATTACCTTAGTTAATAATAGATGATTAAATTAAGATAAATCATTTATTTACATTAACCCTTAACTTTCATTTAAATTAATTAAACTTAAAGTTTGAATTTGATTTATTCAAAATCATCATCCTTTATTTAAAGTAACTACTTTTTATTTAAATCTTAATTATGTTTGAATAATTATATTTCAGTTGAAAACATTTATAATCTAATTAAAAAATTGCTCTAATGTAATATGTATATAAATCAAAATTATTTTTAAAACAAAATTTAAACTTTAAATCCATACTTTTAAAAATTCGAGTTTGTTAGAAATATCATTACAAGCTTGCTTCGGGTTCGACCCGCCTTTGACTCGAGACCAGACTCGAGTTTCCTTCCTTTTTCCTCTTCCTTTAACTTATCATAGTTTAAATTTTTTTTAACTTGTTATTAATTTACTTTAAGCTTGCATTCGCTTAATGCTTTTGAACTTGTTATTACTTTATTTAAAACTCTGCACCTATACAAGTGACCCAAGTACGACCAAAAATTCCCAAGCTAGAACCACAATTTACCTGAGACAAATCCGGAAAATTCCCCTAAAACCCGAGAGAAACTGGTGCAATTCCGCACCCAATTCCAAGTCCTTTCTTTTTTTTACTTGTTAAATTTTAAACAGTCTTACAAAAATTCAATTTAGCTAACACCCCACTAAAATTCGAAAACGACTCGAGCAAAACCCGCAATTCTTCCAAGTCGCACGTGAAGCCCAAACGAGATTCGACCCGAGAAGACATCGTCTTATCCATCACTTACATCATTCAGATACAAGTGCGCATGTATACGTGCACACGACGTCGGAGCAACGCCGACCAACTCCAGTGACCTCCCTAAGTCGTCGCCAACGACCCTTCTATACCTCACCTCCTGGATCGACGCCAATTTCCCCAAAACAAAAATTTGAACATTCACTATCTGGAATGAAAATTCCTTTCACCGAAATCCCCTCGTTCGCCACCATCCCAACGCTGACCATCATTCAAACTTCACCAATAAGAGCGCAACTCCGACCTCCTCCCTTTGCCTCATGACCGCACACCCTTCTCTCACTTTCTTTGCCGTAGTTCGTCCATGAACAGCAACCCACGAAAAACAATCGTCAAACCCTAAAATCATTTCGTCCAGCCAAACCGTCCAATAGAAAAATCATCAAGCATTTTCCCAGTACTACCCACTTCTACAACCACCTCCTGACCAAAAATAGCCTTCCACCACCAATTGGTTCGCCAGAATTTGGTGAAAACGTGATTCCTGTACATCGCCCAATTCCTCCTTAATCATAAGCTTAAAAAACATGCGATTTCTACCATTATTTAACAAGACAATTCAGTTTTTATAAAGAAAAAATGATATTAAAATCATTTATTTTCTGACTTGGTTTTGATTTTTTTACAGTAATTTCTTGTTTCTAGAAAATTACTCAATATATCCACTTGAGAATATTTTTAAAAATGATATTATTCCCATACAACATTTTCTCATTAATAATCATAGCCTATAACTGATTAAAAAGAAAGGAATTGATTTTTTATTTTTATTTTTTTGAATCTGATTTTCCTGTTGAAATCAACAGAGGCTAATATATCTCCTTACATTGACATGCACAGATAATTCTTCACATTTACACACATACAAAAAATAAAATTTATACATACAATCATTCTACAAATTTACTTCAACCATGCATCCAAACATATCACTGAGAAATTTTGAGGGAAAAAAAGAAGTTTCACATAGGCATTTTAAAGAAAACAAGGAACAAGGTAAGTTACTCACCTGCTATGAACAGAGAAGCCTGGTTTTTGATTTAAAACTGGAAACTACATGATCTTTTGTTTGTTTCTTTTTTCAAAACTGGAGGTAGCTTGCTGTTAACTATTGAGTTGAATCTAATTTGTTTTGAAAAGAATTTGGATTGGAGCCTGATGTTAAAGATGATCTGCTTGTCTATGCTTTCAGGTTTAATCTTTCCAGGTTCAAATGTTTTTGCTTGCTTCATATTTTTGTTCTTGAATCATGTTGAATACTTCGAAAAACTTTTGTTTAATTTTTAATTTTAGTTTATTTTCTTTTATTTTAAAGATGAAGGGAAAAAATGAGCAGCCTATTTCTTTTTCTTAATTCATTTTTGTACAAAAATTAAATTTGAAAGAAAATAAGTATGCCACTTGTAAATGTAAATTTCCCTTTAGCTTACAAATGTACAAACATCCTATTATTATTACAAGTGTATTTTGCATGTTATAAGGGCCTTACAAATGTTAAATACAAGTTTATGTTTAATTCCTTATTTATAAATTCCTTATGTTTATAAATATTGGGTTTTATGTATTTAAATTATATATAAACTATACTTAGCACATGTGTAATTAAGAAAGAAGAATATTAACTCTTTGTTAAATTCTTGTTTAAATTTTATATTTCAATTGTTACACTTGTATATTTTTATGTTAAATGATTTACTTTTGTTAATTTGGGTGTTAACATCTTAACACTTGCCTTTATTTAAATATTTTATAAAGCTTCGGTATTTTTTTTACTATTTAAATCAAACTATGTTTAAGATATACTTCTTTTAGATTTTCAAATTTGAATTCAAATTTATGTCCAATCAAATTTAAGAATCAATTCAAATAATACATATATATTTTAAATAAACCCAAATTCAACTTGTGATTAATAATTGTACTTAAAAATTATTTAAAACAACCCATTATCATTATTGTTTGAAAATAATAATTTTGTCAAATATAAATAATTTTAAAGGAGATTATCACATTTATTTTTCCAATCTATAACCCATTATTTTAGTAGTTAATTCATATAATTATCCAATTATCTGATGCTCAAAAATCCGGGCTATCACAGTATTTGTCTTCGGACATTTGCCATTGCGGCGTATTTGTCTTCTGACGTTTGCCTTTGGACGAGGTACCTATTATGTGAAATAGTACTCGGCCATAATAGCATGTGCAAAATCTTTTTGAGATGATTTTTACCCTTGTACGTCATCACTTTGGAATCGGTCCTTTGAACCATTCGGTGGCGATTACTTTGGGATCTTTGGACTCTTAAGAGTTCTTTTAAGATTTTCATTGCCTACACTGGCGTGTTGAGATTTGCCTTTTCCTGTATATATATTGGGATTGCCTATTGGTGCTATGATGTGATTTTCCTTTCGGCGTTGTATGAGATTTTTGTATCTTTGTTGATATTTGCCTTATGGCTTATGTCGAGAAGACTTTTACTTATCTTTTCCTTGGAGTTTCCAATATGGAGAGTTTGGGAATTACTCTTTTAGGAGTTTACATTTTACCGTTCTCTAAACCATTCTTATTTGATTTGTGATTGCCGATGATATGAGGCATGCTACGTTTCAGCTGGTTCATGAAATTTTTCGTCACATTTGTTTTTTATGCTTATTGAAGCAATAGTGCTCTATCACCTAGTGTAACCATATATGCCATACATGATGCATATTCTCCATATGTCTATGGTTAGCTTTCTTATTGTTTCTTCTTGTTTAAGAAGAATATCACTATGCTCTTATGCTCTATTATTCTGCTATCTCCTTTTACTGATTTGTTTAGCTAGACTGACCCGTGCATTTTATACTCTGGTCAGACCGAGGTATTTCAGGTTAGGTACTTTTGGACTTAGCCTATTTTGCTTGTGCATGGACTGCTAGCTCTTTTTGTCATAGCTTTTTATGTAGTCTTTTTTAGTTTACTACTCTATATGTATATTCTTTTGACTCATGTTTGTATTGTGATCGTCATACTATATATGTCATGTATCATTTTGTATACTTTGTGATGTATCTGTATATGTATGTATATATGGGATTATCTACTGTTATGTGATGTGTTTTGCATTTGATTTGTTGTATATTGTTCTGGTAGATCCTATAGCCACATATGGCATTGTATTAAGTATTTATTCGTTATGCCGATCCACAAAAAATGGCATTTTCGACATATTCAATAGATATTTAAGATAAGGCTATAGATGGTTGCTCCTATCCAGCCCTATTCACTGCATTTGCGCACAGTATTACCCAGTAATACTCTTTGTTAATGTGGCTCTCGGGGTGGGGCGTTACAGCTTGGTACCGAAGCTAATTTTAGAGCAAAATATGATAAACACAGAGAAGAAATACATATTATGGTACATCAAAGTGTAATACAAATGTTACGAATCCCTGAATCATCGTGCCTTTGTTCTTTTCGTGCCCTTTGGGGTAGATAGAATTTTGGAAATATGTCTAGGAGTGCATTTTAATTCCGTAGTATTCCATATTTGAATTAATGATATCTAGCATGCGAATAATCTTTATCTTATCTTAACTTTCATTTAAAGGCTGGAAGAGGCAGAGGACGACGTTCGGATGCAGGACAATCCAGTGGCTCCCATTCGGATGGAGTATATATGTTTGCCGATCAGTTCATGGAATTATTTAGGATCACCCAGCCTCCATCTCCTACTCCAGTTTCTCCTTCGCGCAAGTCTCCTTTTTCCCGCATGTGTAGTGACTTTGCATATCTCGGAGGCAAGCTATTCAAAGGCTCCGAGTCTGTTTTGGAGGTTCAGGCTTAGATTCGTTCTTGTGAGTAGATATTTTCTCGCACGGATCTTTCGGATTGTCATAGGTTCTTGTTGCATCCAGCATGTTACAAAAGCGTGCTCTTGATTGGTACGAGCTATTCACTGCCGAGCTTGACGAGTCTATTCTTACATGGACTCAGTTTCGGGAACGATTCGAGCTTAAGTTCGTTTCTAAGTCTGAGAAAGCATCTCTTGTCCGTTGCTTCCTCAAGCTAAAGCAGGGGAAATCTTCTGTTTCCAATTATGTGTCTTTTCTCGAGGATTTTTTAAGTATGGCCTTGAGTATATTAGCACTCCATACAAGAAGAACCTCAAGTTCGTTTCCAGCCTTAAGAAGTATTTAAATAAGTCTTTGATGTTGCAGCTTAAGCTTTCTTTTGATGAGCTAGTTGACTTGGCGCTTCATCTTGAAGCTGTCGAGAAGGAGACTGATAGTGGTGATGATGTTGAGGTTCGCAAGAACCCCAACAAGAAGCGGTTTCCTTTTCAGAAATCCAATTTCTTTCCATCCAAGAAGAAGAAGCCAGTTGGTTCTACTTCTCGGCCTCAATCTCAGCCTGAGTCTTTTGGAGCACCTCCCTCTCGTAAGGGGTGTTTCGATTGTGGTTCGCCCGACCATATGATTCGGGAGTGTCCTAAGCCTCTCTTTTGTCAATATTGCAAGAAAGAGGGCCATCATATTGCTACTTTTCCTATTGCTCCATCTAATGCCAAAACTGGCAAGCTGAATGTAGCGGATGCTTCTGGAGGTTCTTCTCAACGCAAAGGTACTTCTCCTTCTATTATTGAAGGTCCATTATTGTTTCATGATCATTTTATTCGAGTCCTATTTGATACGGGTGCGTCGCATTCATTTGTATTGAAGAAGCTCGTCGATGATTTGTCTTTGGATGTTTCTTGTATGGTTACTTCATTGAGTATTGCGAATCCTATTGGGGGATCCGCAACCCTTAGTATGCTCTGTGATGATGTTGAGATTCTTTTTTGTGTATTTTCTTTTCGTGCGAATCTGCACGTGATTCCTTATTTGGGTTTTGACATGATTTTTGGTATGGACTGGCTAGTGCGTTATGATGCCAGGATTGTTTGTGCTCTGCGGATGTTATATATTCGACATCCTGATTCTCCATATCAGCTATCTCTAATGCTTCGGGATATGGATAATTCTGAAGTATCCTTATATTCTCTTGACTCACAAGATGAAGATAATATATCTTGGATTCCTATTTTTTGTGAATTCTCTGATGTATTTGAGCCTTTTTTGGGATTGCCACCCAAATGGGCGATTGAGCTCCACATTGATCTCATTCTAGGCGTGCAGCCAGTTAGTCATCCTCCCACGAGGATGTCTACAAAAGAAAATGAGGAACTCAAGAAGCAGCATTTAGAGCTTGAGTCCAAGCAGTTGATTTGGTCTAGTTCTACACCGTGGGTTGTCGCAGTCATCTTCTTAAAGAAGTATGATGGAACTCTTAGGCTTTGCATCGACTATCGCAAGCTTAACGAGTTGACCATCAAGAATATGTATCCGTTGCCTAGGATTGACGATATGTTTGATCAATTGAGTGGTGCTAAGGTCTTCTCTCAACTCGACCTTGCTACTGGTTTTCGTCAACTCCGAGTCGCGGAAAATAGTATACCTCTTACAGCTTTCAGCACTCGATATGGATCTTATGGGTGGCTAGTTATGCCGTTCGGTTTGATGAATGCTCCTGCTTTCTTTGTCGATCTTATGAATCGAGTATTCTGCAAATATCTCGATAAGTTCGTCCTTATGTTCATCGACGACATCCTTGTTTATTCGAAATCTGAAGTCGAGCATGCCAATCACTTTAGAATCGTCTTGAGTACTCTTCGTCACCATCAGCTTAAAGCCAAATTCTCCAAGTACCATTTCTGGGAGAATAAGGTTAAGTTCTTAGGCCACATTGTTTCTTCTGACGGCATTTCTGTCGATCCTTCGAAGATCGAATCCATCCAGAATTGGAAGAGGCCTGAGAATGTTCATGAGATTCGTACTTTCCTTAGATCGGTAGGTTATTACCTCCGTTTCATTGAGGATTTCTCTCTTATTGTGCTTCCTCTCACCAACCTTACTCAAAAAGGCGTTCGATTTATTTGGTCCGACAAGTGCGAAGCTTCTTTTCAGTAGTTGAAGGACCTTCTCACTAATGTTCCTCTTCTAGTGGTTCTCGAAGGGAATCAAAATCTTATTGTCTAATCGATGCTAGTAGATGTGGCCTCGCTGCCGTGCTTATGCAGAAGAATTGGGTAGTTGCTTATGCTTCTAGGTAACTACGACCGAATGGAGTGCGCTTTGCCACTCATGACCTTGAGTTAGCTGCCATTGTCTTCGTCTTGAAGATTTGGTGCCAATATATATTAGACGAGCACTTCATTCTATACACCGATCACAAGTCCTTGAAATATCTATTCACACAGAAGGACCTCAACATGAGGAAACAGCGTTGGCTTGAGTTCCTTGCCTCCTATGACTTCGATATTCAGTATACCCGAGAAAGGGCAATCATGTTGCTGATGCGCTTAGTCGCAAACATTCGACTATTGTCTCTATGGTGCTAGCCGAGTGGGATGTTCTAGAGACCTTATCACTTTGTGATATTCAAGATCGAGCTCCATATTTTGATTCTCCTATCTTATTATTTATTTTGGAAGCTCGACCCAACTTATTGGATCGTATTACCATTGCTTAGCAGCGTGATCCCGATCTTGTGCACCTTATTCAGATTTGTGAGTCTGAGTCCCGTGATGAGGAGTTGAGAGATTTCAGCATTGATTCTCATAGGTGTCTTTGTAAGAAGAACCGTCTTGTTGTGCCTTCTGATTCTGCACTTACGCATGACATTCTTGATGAATGTCATCTTTCTAAATATGCCATTCATCCTGGTAGTAGTAAGATGTATGTCGATATGCATCACCTTTATTATTTGGAAGGCATGAAGCGCAATGTGGCGAGTTATGTGAGTAATTGCATGGCTTGTCAACGTATCAAAGCCGAACATCAGCGCCGTTCAGGTCTCCTTCAGCCTCTAGAGATTCCATTGTTGAAATGGGATCAGATTTCGATGGATTTCACGGCCTACATCGTTCAAGATCGGGCCATTCTAGCATTTGAGTTATTGTTGATCACCTCACCAAATCCGCTCATTTCATTCCTATTAATTCTAGTAGTAGTGCTTCTCATTTGGATAAGTTGTATATCAAGGAAATCATAAGACTTCATGGTGTTCCTAGTTCGATTGTTTATGACCTTGATCCGCTATTCACGAGCCATTTCTGGCAGAGTCTTCAGCAAGCTTTGGGAACAAAGCTTATCTTCAGCACATCATATCATCCGCAGTCTGATGGACAGACTGAACGGGTGAATCATATTCTCGAGGATCTTCTCCGTTCTTGCATTCTAGATTTCGGTGGTAGTTGGGAGAATCACTTACCTCTTGTGGAATTCTCATACAACAATAGATTTCAGTCCAGTATCGGTATGGCTTCTTTCGAAGCCTTATACAGAAGGCCATGCCATCGCCTTCTTGTTGGTTGGAATCTGGTGAGAAGCTTATTGTTGGCCCAGATTCTGTTCATGATTCTTATGAGAAAATTGATCTTATTCGTTAGGGAATGAAAGAGGCACAAAGCCGCCAGAAATCCTACGCGGTCAATCGTAGAAAGCCTCTCGAGTTCTCAGTTGGTGATCTCGTCTTTATTCATGTTTCTCCTCTAAAAGGGATTATGTGTTTCAGTATGACCGGGAAATTTGCTCCTCGTTTTATAGGATCATTTCCTATTACTGTACGTATTAGACCTATGGCTTATAGGGTTGCACTTCTAGCTCATCTATCTGGCATTCATGACGTGTTTCACGTCTCTCAACTTCGAAAGTGTCTTTGAGAGTCTGATTCTGTTATCGATTCTCCTAATTTGCATGAGCTTGAGATCTTACAAGATCTATCAGTTGTGCAGCAGCCTACTCGCGTACTTGCTTCGAAGGTGAAACACCTTCGGAACAAGGACGTGCCGCTCGCTAAATTTCAATGGTTCGCTAACCCCAAGATTGCACTTTGGAAACCAAAGAGTTTATCGAGCAATGTTATCCTGGGTTTCTTTCCTTGCATAGCGATGGTGAAAATATTTTTTTTATCTCAAGCTTATCTCTTATTCCTTTTAATTGATGAAATTATTAAGCTGAATACGTGCTTTTCCCCAAGAATTGCGGGGATGCAGTTTTGTTAAGGAGGGAGACTGCAACAACCTGAATTTGGAGTTCACCTTTGAATATTAAATTATAATGATTTAATGATTTAATAATGTAAATTGAAAGAAAATTTGATGAAAATAAATTACTTATTTATTATAAATAATGAATTTGGGAAATAATTGTTGAAAATAAAGCATAAAGCTTTATTTGAGTGGTTTGGGTGATAATGAATGTGGATATAATTTTATTTAAGTGAAATGCAATAATTTTGTTAATTATTGCTTTGTGGCTTCTTTTAATAATTTTTAAAAGTAGTAAGCTCTTTTTAATAAGTGTTTAATGAAAAAGGATAAAATGCGATTAAAAAGAGGTTTTGAGTGTAAATAATATTTATAAATGAATTGGAACATTTTTATAAGTAATAAAATGTAATTTGTTGAATTTTAAAAGTAATAAACGTGGTATATTACAATAAAATGAACAAAAAGTGCGTTTTATTCAAAATAAAGGAAATTAACAATAAAAATGTTTAAAAAGGGTAAATTATCATTTTAAATGATAGAAATATTTTATTTTATATGTAAACAAGTTTTCATATTTTTTTTCCTATGTGTAAATATGAAGAAATTGAATTTTGTTTGTATATATGTGATATATGCACATATATTGTTAAGTGTTGACTGATTAAACTTTAGGCCAATTTACTTTCTTTTATTATTAAACACATTTGGCCCATTATCCCTTAACCTTGTAAGGAAGTGAGAAAAAAATTAGCTATACGTTCATTTTCTTCCTTTCTCAACTCCTTCTTCCTCCTTCAGCCTAAAACAAAAACATAGTAAACCACTCCTCCAAAAATTAAAAACCAAGCCATTTCTTCATAAAATTCATGCAAATTAAAGTCTTTTTCACCTTAGATTAATAAATTTAAGGTAATCTAACTCCAAATCACTTAGTTTCGTCAAAATCCTAGATTTGCATAACGATTTCTTATTTACAGTGATTTTTTGCTTTGCATTTGCATGTACTGTATTTGTTTTCTACAGATTCTTAGAGGCTTCAATCTAGCCAAAAGCTTCCGTCTTTCAACTCAAATCCAAGTCTATCCACTGCAACAACAAGGTGAGTTCCTAAACTCACAAATGCTAGCCGAGAAAAGCTTAAATCGCTCAAAAATGTGAAATCTGCTTGCCATATAAAATTTTCTATAGTTGATTTTGTTTGTTTGTAATCTGGTTTTTATTGCTATCGACCATGTAACTTTTGATTTCGGCAACGAAATGCTGCCGGATTTATTGCATTTGATAGCTTGCATGTTGAACTTCATTTTTGAAAATTTTGGTTGAAAAATATTTTCATTTGAGTGTTCAAACCTTTGTTGAAAAATCAACAAAATACAGTTTTTCTGGCTGTAGAAACCGTGTTCTGTTGCTACAAGCATGGTCTGAGTCCATGTTTGCGATGACATAACTCTTTCATTTCTTGCTGAAATTGTGTGATTATTTTTTTTGTTTGAAAGGTAGAGTATCCTACTATATTCATACCAAATTTCATGTCATTTCAACATAGATAGCCTATAGAAATATGCTGCCAAACTTTGACCTGGATCATGTTTTTACCTAGAGTTTTACATTGAAAACACTGTCTGGGTTCAACATTGAGACATCATAACTTTCTCATATTTTATCCAAATTGTATAGTTTTTTTGTTTGAAAGATTAAGTTTATTACTACATGCACATCAATTTTGAGCTCAATCCGATGCCATGTGATCCTCTGTTTCATGCTTGGAAATTGAACTTACGAGGGTTTTCAGGCTTGTGCATTTTTTGGTTTTCGAACTATTGCAAACATGGTCTGAGTTCATGTTTGAGACAGTGTAACCTTTTCATTTCTAATTGAAATTCATTAATTATTCTTTTGTTTGAAAGATGAAGTTTTCTACTTTATTCACAACAATTTTAAGTCCAATCAAAGGTCGTTCGGCCATATGTTTTATGTCCGAAATTTAAACCCAGAGAAGATTTTAGACCTGGGTATTATTTTGCAAAAGTGTTTTTATGTTCATTTTTCGTCCGATTTTTGACTTTTACTTTGTTTTTAGGATATTTCTGAAGTATTTTGAGGGCTATGACGCCTATCACTTGGTTAGCCCTGTTCAGTTGAATTCAAAATTCAAATTTTGAATTATTTGAATTTCACTTAGAGTGGAATTTTGCTTATTTTTTATCGTTTTCGCCCACGGTTTTCTCCAATTCTTTTTGAAATGATTTTTAAAATTTAGGGGATTTAAAAATAATTATTATGTAATATTTAAAAGTATTTTCAAGTATAAAACCTACTTATTCTTTATAATAGGGGAACTTTTCAAATATGGTTTCCAAATGGTTTTCAAAATTGGTTTTCAAAGCTTATTTTCAAGGTATATTATTTTCCATAAATATTATATGTTTTTGCACTGTCGAGCGGATGAGAAGGAGAGTGAAACGATGGGGTAAAACGCGTAGTATGGGATACGTGCGTTTATCATTTCGGTTAGTTTCTAACTTTTTCGTTTGATCGTTTTGGCCTATGGGTCTAGTTTACCGATGATATGAGGTGAATCATTTACTGCTTTGAGTGTGAAATTTACTCACAGTTAGTAAACCGTTTAGTGAGAACGGGTGGTATGAGACACACGTTAACACTTTTCGGGTTCATTTTCGAGAGTTTGTGACACATTTGCCTTTTGACATGCCAGTACTGGACCTTCGAGTCACTTTCCATTTCGGCGTATTTGACTTCGGACATTTTCCATTGCAGCGTATTTGCCTTTTGACATGCCAGTACTGGACCTTCGAGTCACTTTCCATTTCGGCGTATTTGACTTCGGACATTTTCCATTGCAGCGTATTTGTCTTCGGACGTTTTCCATTGCGGCGTATTTGTCTTCGGATGTTTTCCATTGCGGCGTATTTGTCTTCGGACGTTTTCCATTGCGGCGTATTTGCCATTGCAGCGTATTTGTTTTTTGACTTTTGCCTTTGGACGAGGTACCTATTATGTGAAACAGCATTAAGCAAAAATAGCACGTGCAAAATCTTTTTGGGATGATTTTTACCCCTGTGTGTCGTCATTTTGGAATCGGTCCTTTGAACAATTTAGTGGCGATTACTTTGGGATTTTTGGACTTTTGGAAGTTCTTTTGAGATTTTCATTGGCTACACTAGCGTGTTGAGATTTGCCTTTTGCCGTATATATATTGGGATTGCCTATTGGTTCTATTTATGGGATTTGGCGTTGTATGAGATTTTTGCCTTTTTTTTTGATATTTGCCTTATGGCTTATGTCGAGATGACTTTTTCTTATATTTTCTTTGGAGTTGCCAATATGGCGAGTTTGGAAATTACTCTTTTAGGAGTTTACATTTTACTATTCCCTAAACCATTCTTATTTGATTTATGATAGCAGATGATATGAGGCATGCTACATTTTAGCGGTTCATGAAATTTTTCGTCTCCTTTATGTTTTATGCTTATTGAACCAATAGTTTTATATCACCTAGTGTAACCATATATGCCACACATGATGCATATCCTCCATATGTCTATAGTTAGATTTTTTTATTGTTTTTTCTTGTTTAAGAAGAATATCACTATGCTCTTATGCTCTATTATTCTACTATATCCTTTTACCGATTCGTTTAGCTAGACCGACCTATGTATTTAATACTCGAGTCAGACCGAGGTGTTTCAGGTTATGTACTTTTGGACTTAGCCTATTCTGCTTCTGCATGGACTATTCTACTAGCTCTTTTTGTTATAGCTTTTTATGTAGTCCTTTTTGGTTTGCTACTGATGTGCACGTAAATGTGCATATTTTTACCACCATATTTAATCTATTTGAATTAAATAAATGATCATATTGGGTATTTTAACTTATTTTAACCAAAATTCATATTAATTCCAAATTTTCACATATTCATCTTCATATAAGGGCAAAATGGCCATTTGTGCGTGTATATTAATTTGAAAGAATTTAATTGGAAATTTCTATAATATTTTGTAGGAATTTAGCTTCTCATATTAGTGGGTTAATGAAGAAACATGCATGCACAAAATGGATATAAAGGAATGAAGATGGAAATAATTCAAAGCGAAGATCATGGAGGACCCCACCTACCTTAATGTACAAATTAAAGGCCAATGCACATGCTTTTGGACTTAATGGCTTCATGTACACTTAATGGGGGATTAAGACATGTTAATGATTACTTGGCCTCCACACTTCCTAAGGGGCATTTTGGGCATTCCCCAAAAAGTGAATTAGGGTTTTAAAACTTGTACATATACCCCTTATGTTTCATGTAGCCATCTCCCTCTTAGTTAGTGAGTTTTAGTTTAGAAAATAAATCAAATCTCTCTTTCTTTCCATGGCTACTTAGCCATTGCTTCTCTTATGTAATTCTTTTCTTTTATGCAATGTTAATTATTGTTTCTTTTTTATTACATGTTCATTTCCTTTTATGCAAGTAGTGTAGATTTTCCTTTATGCAATTAGAATAGTTGTCTTTTCCATTAGCTTTCATTTTACTTTCTTTTTGATTTCATGTTGTTTTCTACATTTGTTGATTTGATAACAAATATGAGAGCTTAATCCCTACAATTTAGGGGTAATGAAGCTCTCTAGTATGTAGATGCAACATTTTGATGTTTATGCTCTCTTTTTGTGCTTTAATGGAAACATTTGAAGTGGTTTAATGATGTTGTTTAGCTTTGAATTTGATAGTCTATGTTGTTCATAACAAATAGGCTATGCTTAAACAAACATAACACAAATTGCCTCTTCATCTAAATATGATTATGGCAAAGAAGTGAATGTTGAAATTTAAATTTGATAGCCTATATTTCTAAACAATAGTTAATAGGCTATGCTTAAAATAGATTTTTCTTTCAACTTTGTTGTCATATTTCATGAGAGTTAAATGTGTATTAGTGGTTGTGTTATAGTTTGATGGTTTATATTGAGCTAATTAATAGCACAAATATACCATACTTATGATAAGCATATCAACTAATTCACCAATGACAAGAAAAGAGAGATTATAACTTCATTTTGTTGATTTATATGATCTAGAGAGTGGATTTATCTCTAAATTGTTCTTTTAACTCTCATATTTTTATCATTTTCTTTTGCTAGTTTTTGTTAGTTTCTTACATTTCTAACTATTCACTCTCAACTTCGGTATAATTTGATTGAATAGAATTTTAAAATCATCAATTCCCTACGGATCGACCAGTATTCGCTATGTGCTACATTCGTACATCGTGCGCTTGCGGTATAAATTTTATTTCAAAATTCGTTCGACGGTTTTCTAAACCGATAGAATTTCGTCGACGAACAAGTTTTTGGCGCCGTTGCCGGGGAATTGTTTTGATTTTGATTTTCTATTCTTCGAATTATTTTTAGTTTGTTTGATTTTTGAGTGTTTTTATTTTGTGTGTGTTTGCATTTAAAAAAAATTGTGTGATTGTGTGTGATATTTGTCTTCAAGTTGATTTGTGGTGCTTGTTGTTTTTCTATTTCTGCTTCTATTTAACAAAAAACAAGAAAAAAAAACTTCAAAACAAAACAGCAATATTTTATTTCACTGCAAATTACATTTCATTTTCTGTTTTTACAATTTTTTTCCTTTCTTTTCCTTTTAGAATTCACTGTTACATTGCTGTGCATTACTGTGCACATTAGCCTGCAAACTTTCCTCTGCTTCATTTCACATTCCCCTGTTACAAACATCTTCCCTCTCAACAGTGCTTCCCTCATTTCTACCATCCAAATTCCATACCACATCCACTGGGACTCATCTTCATTTTTTTTCATGGTTTATTTTTGCTTTAAAATCAATTTTTTTTTTGATTTTAAAGCAAAAATAAACCATGAAAAAAAATGAAGATGAGCTACTCTGATATGTATATTCTTTTGACTAGTGTTTGTATTGTGGTCTTTATACCACATATGTGATGTATCATGTTGTATACTCTATGATGTATATGTATATGTATGTATATATGAGATTATCTGTTGTTTTGTGATGTGTTTTGCATTTGAGTTGTTGTAATTTGTTCTGATAGATCCTATAGCCACGTATGACATTGTATTAAGTATTTATTGGATATGTCGTTCCACAAAAAAGGGCATTGTCGACGTATTCAATAGATATTTAAGAAAATGCTATAGATGGTCGTTCCTATCCAGCCCTATTCTCTGCGTTAGCAGGCAGTATTACCCAGTAATACTCTTTGTTAATGTGGGTCTCGGGGTAGGGCGTTACGAGAGGTATTAATGTTTAATACGTTAAATATTAGTTTATTTCATATATAAATAAATTTTAATTTGGAATAATTCTTAAAAGGTACTTAAATCATCTAAAGAAAAAAGTGAGACGGAAAGCACGAGCTGAAGGTTCCATTCGCAGATCATATATCGAAGAAGAAGCTTCGTTTTTCTCTTTCATCATTTTAGTGATCATGTGAACTTGTCGTTTGAAAGTGCTACGCGCAATGATGAAGGCAATGATCAAGATGATTGTCAAGCAAGTTTATCTATTTTTAAACAACATGGCTGACTTGCTGTTACATGTGTAGAATTATGGTTGAACGATAGAGATTATCATGTAGCACACACATATATTCTTCTCAATTGTGCTGAAGTTGCACCATTCGTTAGGTAATGTACATATATTCTTCTTAATGCATTATATCATCTACATATGCGTACATATACATATGCACACGTGTGTGTTAATTATAATGCAATATTTCTTCTATAATTGCAGTGCTTACGAATCATAACACCCAAATGGCGATATCGACAAAGATTTCGCTACTTGGTTTTCAAATTACGTTTATGACACGACAAATTGTATGGTTGATGAAGGATTGAAACATTTAGCTATGCAACCAAAAAGGAAAGTCAAGATCTGTCCAATATTCTTCATTAATGAATATATATTTAACGCCAAAGAATACGGTGCTGAAAAATTAACTAACAAGACCGGTGTATTTATTAAAGATAGTGATGTTCCAAATGATAATGTAAATTATTTTTATGGCATGTCAACCTAGGTTTTGTAATTGACATATTTCACAAGGCCTACAGAAGAAGTTTTTTTGTTTAAATGCAACTAGTTCAGCAATGTTACAGGTTCCGGAATCAACGTGCACCCAAAGTATAATCTTATAGACATAAAGCATATCCCGTGTTGTTATAAGTACGATCGTTTTGTACTTGCCAAGTAAGCTCTTTAAGTTTATTACGCTCTGTACCCATCTCTACGAAGAGATAAAGCAGACTATTAAGCTATTTTTGAAATAAAAAGGCAAGATTTACATTTGATGGACAGAATATTCCAGACAAACAAGATTATCAAGCAGATATCGAGGAAAATACTGGAATAATAATAACTGATGATCGAATCGATTTTGGACTTCTAAACGATGAATAAATGCATTAAAAGATGCATTTGAGACTACAGAGGAACCAAACATAGAGTGCGAAATGAAGTTTGAATCTGAAAATGATGAGGACTGATTAGTAATCTACATATCGAGAGAAGGTAATTTCTATGTTTATTTATGTTACATTTTCACATTCAAAATGACGTGTTCTGCTTATGCTATGTTTTGTCGTAATCTGTTTCACAAAATCCTTTTATGTTCTGCCATAATGTATGTTTCACATAATTAAATGATATATTTCTCATATATAATATGTCTATAATAGGTATTGTATATATGTGTCATTTTAGCTCTTTCTATACAGGATCTCCCTCTTCTCCTCAGAGAGGGACGGGTTCGCCTCCAGCTGATCATGTCCCCGGCCCATCATAGGAGGCAGCTCTTCCTACGGTCTGGTTGTAGGCCAAAGCCGTTGGATCCTAGATCACTGCTTTATATAATTTTTCTTGTAAGCTGATGGGAGAGATTTTGGCCAAAATTCTTGGTAAGTGTAAATTTATATTTTTGTACTTTCTCTTTGATCCTAGATCACTTTATATATTGTAGACTATTTATAAAAATGTATAACTTTCATTTTCTCAATGTGTAGGGTTCGGTCGATCTACAAGAGATCAATGTATCCTTGGTGCAGTTCCATTGGAACAACAAAATCGCCAAAAATTATAGGGATACAGTGTCGACTATGAGAAGAGCTAGAAAAAACTGAACTGGATGAGTGCTATTGTGTGGGAGTCCTGGGTCGCATGGTGGGGCGATAAGGAGTTCCAGGTAAGTTTACCACATATTAATTACTTTAAATTATTGCGTGCATTTAATACATAATTTAGAAAAAAATGTTATTTCCAATTTAAATTTACAGACGGAGTCAGATAAGAACTCCGCAAACAGAAATAAGAATCATGTCACACATCACGGTTGTTCTAAGTCGTTCCAGCATCATTGCGAGGATTTGTAAATTTTGATATTCACATTTTATATTTTAAGTTATAAGTTGTTAATAGCTAGTTAATACACACACACACACGCACATATATTTATTCATATTTTAGGAAAGAGCGCGAGGGTGCTTTTTCGTATTGGGATGTTTTTGCTCATACTCATGTCCTGAAGCAGATCGACGATTCGGACTCAGTCGTATACTCATGGAAGCATGATGATAAAGTGACTGCTGCCTATGTAAGTATACAATAATTAAGTTAAAAGTTAATCAATTAAGTAAATATTTATAGATATATTAATTAATGTTTTTTACACCAGTGACCATTTTAACTTATTGTTAATTAGTATATCAATTAGTCTACTAAACTGTACTTTGTATTTGTCATTACAGAAAAAGTTCCAGGAAGCATGGGCACAGCTGCTAGCTAAGGTAGGACGGGATAAGTTGACAATAGTTGAGGAGGATGTTATTTTCGAGTCTGTCATAGATCCACCATCCCGCGGCAGGCGCTATGGATTGGGGAACCAAGCGGCAATTTTCAAAAAATAAACTAAATTCAAATATTGCATAATTTTCAATTAAAGTTATGTAAATTACTTTCATGATTTCGAAGGCAATATAAAAAT
The DNA here is from genome assembly GCA_030765085.1 of Allium cepa. Lineage (NCBI taxonomy): Eukaryota > Viridiplantae > Streptophyta > Magnoliopsida > Asparagales > Amaryllidaceae > Allium > Allium cepa. Next base: position 379,672,289 of record CM060929.1, on the reverse strand, counting down.
TTATTTTGTTCGCAGGCTAGGATATTGCAGAAGGCATTTAAGATGACTCAAGACAAAAAAGAAATGCAGAGCTACGAGCCCTGATCGTCGAGCTATGGGAGAATGATCGTCATCGTGCTGCGCAGATGGAGCAGCTGAACCAGCGCTTGATGGAATATATGGGGCAACATGGAAGGTTTCCTTCGTCTGGTGGTTCTACAAGGGATGATGAGTGATGTTAGGTATATTCTATTATGTTTTCTTGTTTGTATATATACGCTTCGAGTGGATGAGGATGTATTTGATACATTTTGATAGATTGTATATTATTTTAAGCGGATTTGGATGTTGATTTTTTTGATTATGTTGGATTTTGATATGGATTTTTTGGCAGGAATATCATGTATGGTTATTTTTATGATTACTAGTTTATATATGCTCGAAAAGGAGCTGTTATGTGTATTGATGGACGTGTAGTGGCTGGAAGGCAGCAGGCTCAAATATAGAAGAAGAAAAAACACACAGAATTCCGACAGATACCAACGACTATCGATGGCTTATAGGCTATGACTTGCAAAGGCCATCGACAACGCTACACTGCAAATTTCGACCATTTCCGACGGCCTCGAACAACTATTTTATTATTCAGGTTCGCCATGTGGCCCAAGTGGCCGTCAGAAATAGTTATAGATTACCGTTGGAGGCTGTCGAAAATTTTCCATTGTTGCCGCCGGAAGTCGTTGCGAAACGAGATTCGTATACCGACGGCTCTTCTTGCGGTTTTCGATGGCCTATCGATGGCCGCTGACGGCCACCGACTAATAGTTGCCATCGAAAATCACTGTTGTTCTTGTAGTGATACCTATATGGTCCAATATACGTATAGATTATAACAGCAAGATGACTAAAAAAGGAAGTTAAAACATGAAGTACCTCAAAAAGCAAGGACCGTTCATGTTCCATGGCTAACAGTAGTAATTATACAGACACACACATATAAATATATATATATTAATTATTTTTTCTTGTATTCAAGCCTATACACATTCAACACCACATGCATACACCTAGACAAACAGCCGTAGTCACACACAAGCATCTGCATACAACGAACACCCGCATCGCTTGAAACTGTCGCAAACATGCAACATAGAATAAAAGCAGAAAATATAAATTAATAGCCTATACTAATCGGTGGTTGGCATAACGCTGATGGCATAATATTTTTTTTTTCAAATGATAGAGGCATGTTAAATATGAGGCAAAGAGATTGGTGTGGTCATCTTTGATTTCTTGTGCCGTAAGACTAAAGGTGGTACAAATATAGCATGGATAATAAGCTCAAAAACCAACATCACAAGCACATAAAATTCAAAGATTAGAACATTTAGACCTAAATATGTGAGTGTTTACTCGCCTAAAACTAAGTTACACTCCCTGCATTCCTACTTCTCTACACGCACGCCACCCACCACAGCTCTACAACCAATCCAATTTTTGCTAAAGAAGTTAAATGACATAGTAAACCACATATTTGAATTTGAGAGTTTATAATAATTATTATAATTTGTTCTTATTTTTTGAAGTTGTAATAGTTCAGTAGGGTTTCTTCTGGAAAGTGAAGAATGGTGATGGATAGCCTATATGATTATGCACGAGTGTTTTAGGAAAAAAGAATGTTAGATGTTGGGTTTGGGCTTGCTACTAGAGATTAGGCTTTGAAGTTGCAAAGCAAACTAATATATATATATATATATATATATATATATTAGCTTTAACTCTTAGTTAAATTCTATTTGATCTAAATAAATACAAGTTTCATAAAAAATCAATTCCTTTCCAAACTTAACTTTTTTTTTCCGATTACATCACCTGTATAGAATATTATTTCCACACTTGAAATTCCATTATAAAATAATTTCAAAACTAATTTATCGAGTAAATTCAAAATTCTTATTTAATTAATCAAACCACTATAACTAACTTAAATTAATTACTCCTTAAAACCTTGGTTGTTACGAACTCTCTCCCTTAAAAAAATTGTGTCCTCGTAATTTCCTATAAGAAGAAATCTATAACAATTTAATTATACTAAATTTACCCCTCTTGCTTTCAATTTTTTTTTTCATTTATTTTTTTACAAGAGATAATGGCTTTATAAAATCTCAAAATCATTTGTTTAATTAAATTTCTTTTTGATTATCAGATACATTACATATATTTTTCCAAAATTCTTCTTGTTCTATTTCGAATATAATTTAAATTCAAATTTTTTGTTTGAACGACTTTAAATATTATAACTAAAATTTAAAATTTTATCATAAAATTTCCACTAAAACTCCTTTTTCCATTTAATAAAATAAAATTCAATGTATTTCTTAATTTCAAAGCATTCCATTATAACCAAAAATATTTTTAAATACTATTTTATAAACTTCTTTTATAAACTCCATATATGCATATAACATTTTTTTCCATAAATTATTTATATCTCTCCAAAAGGTTGCATCCAGATGTCTCATTCAAGCATTTAAGAATTTGTATCGAATACGTGTGCCCCCGCATCGACCAAATTCCTTAACACACTCAACGGACAAGTTAACACTATTTTTGTTTCTGAAAATATCTATAAGTATTACTTCCATAATTTATCAATTATAGCAGATCCAAATATAATAATAGCAACCAATATTTATATACTGTAAACCTTTTCTTTCACCGATCCCTTGTTAATTTTTAAACCATTTTTAAACAATCTTTAAAACACATGTGTGTATGTGTGTGTGTGTGTATACTAGTCAATAAACCATTTCGAAAAGCAACTCAAAAATAATAAATAAACATTACATATAATTATTTACAATAAGAATATACCAATAATTAAATTCATTTCCTAGCTTTGATGATTATACATAAACCAAAAATCAAGTTCAATTCCCATGACATCAATTTATCAAATAAACATAAGAAACCAAATAAAGGTACGCAGCGGAACGTAATAATTCCATTGCACACTCTGATAAAACAAATCAAATCTCAAATACACAATAACAAAAAAAATACCATGATACAATATCAAACCATCCCAAATTATAAATACAAATACCACTGGTTGGACTAAGTCCTTTTGTCCTTACTACTCCAGCCATTTTATGAACTCAAAAAAATTAGGTGAAAGGTAATTATAATTTCGAAAACACAAATACATCCCTTGATGATTACTCCACAATAATCATCCTATACATATTATAGAAAACTACCCCAACGCCTAAGGTTTAAGGACTCTATGTCTCACTAAGGTCAAGACCCGTGTCTCCTATATATATGTTGTATTATTCTGAACCTGGCTCTAATACCATTTTCTAACACCCCACCTTTATACCCATATCATATAAGAGTATTACTGTTAGATAATATAGAGAAAAAGGTTATAAGGTATCATGAATATGCCATTGGACTAACAACGGTATGATTCGAAACATCAAATATAAAATTCATCAGTATGTACAGTGTATCGGTACAAAACAATGGACATGTATGCCTCCATAATAGAACAATACATAATATACAGTACAATACAGAGAACATAGAGTCAATTGCGGTGATAACATATAATTTAAATACATTAATGTTATACAATAAAATTCATATGTTGATTATATTTATACATATAACTAAACAATGTCAAACAACTATCATGTAATAATCCAAATATAGAACTCCTTTAAGACTAAAGAAATATATGCTGGTCAAGTCTTCCTTATAGCTGAAATGTCTCGGGCTGACCTGAGCATTATAAAATAACATATAGGCCAGACCATGTCTAATCAATGGTATACATAATAATAATGGAAGTACAATATAATCATCAAATAGTAAGCTGTATTTATGTATGTGACCATAAATATTCATCAAGGTATCACATTACCCAATAACTCAAATCCATATGAAATAGTCAATACTGAATTCAAAGATGTCATCACCCATAAAGAAATATATCTAATCGTACAATCATAGAATCAAATAAAAACAGAAACCGTCATCAAATCCAAAATAATCGGTAACGAGACATCCTCAAAACGAGACATCCTCAAGCAAGGCAGTAATGAAGCAATGCCCACTATCTCTCTCAGTCTCTTATAAAATATGTAACACCCCTAATTTTTGTTAACGTTATTCAGGAGATTTAGTTAGATGAGTTAAATAGAATAATGTAAAGGTTAAGTGATAAGGAGATTGAGACTTTAATTAATTTAATTAAGGCCGAGCCTAATATAAAATTAATGGGCATAAGAATGGGTTTTTGATTAGTTAAATTACATAAGGGTATATTAGTAAATTTGCGGCCGATAAGATTTACCTTCATATATTTTCGTTCGTACCATTTTACTTTCCATTCACGCTATTTTTGATAACGCAAATCAAAAGATAAGGAATGGCTGGTCATTAAGGAAAAAGGAATTCAATTAAAGCTAGAGAATCAAGCTTAAGAGAAATCAATCTCAATCCAATCTCCTTATATAAATCAAAGTGAATAATAATTCCATCTCTGTTTTGTTTTGAATCATACTTTTTCGGATTTAAGGGTTTTGAATCATATATTTTATCTTAGGACAAAACCAAGATTAAAAGATGTCTAAAGGCCATGGGAAAATTTTATGTTATGAGAAACATGATTTTGGAGTTGGGTTACAATTTTGAAAAAATTTCAAGCTATGGAAAGATTATTATGGATTTTCAAAGGAAAATATGGTTATTTGGGTTTATAAATTTATTCTGAAAAATATATTTATAATTTGGGTCTAGAATTTTGATATGCTAGATAACATTATTAAAATGAATTTTTGAAATTTTTAGGGATTTTCCCAAAATAATTTGCTATTTTAGAAGAGGGACTTCTTTGCAATAGTGATTTTGCTCAATGGAAGGGTTTATTTGATTAACTTAGCCATGGTTTCGATCTTAAATTAGCTAAATTTATTTTGATAAAGAATTTGAAACGTTAAATACAACCAATCTGGTTTTAACACGTGGCAGGTTAGTTAGAAAAAGAATTGTCTTAAGTATTATTAAGCCAGGTTTACTCAGAAAAGTTTGTACCGCCTTCTTTAGAAGCACCTTTCAACACAGGGCTTTCGGCTTCAAAGCATTTGAAATCTACTAAACCGAAACCAATACATGAGGTATCACTAAGTTGGTATGTAGTAGATTAGGGGAGGGCCAAAGTTAAGGTGTTGAAAGCATGACTTTCGAAGAAGTCGAAACCTTGGTTTGTTTTGAAAGAAAAGTGCCTTCCTTTATTTTATACAAGCCTTTGGAGGAGTCGAAGCATATGGTTTCGAAATAGGTTTTAAAAGCTTTCATAAGGGTTGTCATTAACGTAAGCTTAGAAAGAATGCTTTTGAAAGAAGAGGTTCCGTCCTAGTCAAAACCTTGCTGTCGTCATTTAGCCTTTTGATGGAATTGAAGTCATCAATGCTTTTGAATGGTAGTGTTGTTTTTAAAAGATGTTTTTAGTCACTTCCTAAATAATTTCTAAAGGGTTCAAGTGTTTCTAAGAAAACGGTTTCGAAAGGGGTTTCGACGCTGTCCTTCAAAATTGTTTAAATGGGTTAGAGCTTTCGAAAGAGATGGTGCCGACACCATCAGGATTCCCCAATATTTTTATATGATAAGGATTATTTCGAAAGAGTTTCTTTTTCCTATATTCACCTTTACCTAAATAATGTTTTAAGTATAAACCCAAAGCTTTCGAAATGGGGACTTTCAATGATTTCGGAAGGGTTACTTCTAATAGTGTTGAAAGGGGTACTTTCAACTGGTTTCAAAGCTATGCTTCTAAAGGTTCAAATTTTGATATAATCGAAAGGTTTCGAAAAGAATGGTTTAAAGTATTAAAAGGCAGGAGCCTAATGTTTTAAATGCTTTCATAGAAGGTCATCCTATGAAGTCGAAAGCCAGGTTTCGATGGTACCGAAAGGTTTTATAACCCAAACTCTATTTTAAAAGGAAAAATCCATGGCTAAATTAAATGAGTTTTTATAATGGTTTTAAGAAGGATCTATTTTTAATAAAGTAATAGGATAAAGAGGTTAACCATGTTTTACAGTAAATCCACGAAACCTATGATTTGATACTGGCAGGGCCAGTAGGTTAGCAGTTAGCCCATGAAAACTATATCCGGATGAAATATTGATGGATGTCAATAGGTTCCTAGTCAGCCTAGAAAACCAGGGTAAGAAGAAAGGATGTTGGGGTTATCGATAGTTTCACTACACCAAATTAGTGATTTTGCAATAGTTTATATCTGTTAGTTGCTAATACTTATAAACGCTATGTAACGACCCGCTATTTTGGACCATTCACAACTGCACATGTCGTACTTGAATAATTCAAAATACCGAATTATTAATTTAAATTTGGCAAAACTGAACATATACAGTAAATAAATAATCACAGATCACAGACACAGAGTAATAAATACAGCGGAAACAAAAGATAGTAGTTCATGAAGCTACTATATATATAATAGAGTTAAATAAGTTACAACAGAAGTCTCAAATACAATAGTCAAATACAAGAATCAGAATATATCACTAAAATCAACTGAATATCTGAAAGCTGGATAGATGACCGGATCTCCAAGTGAAGCTCCAACTCCAAAGGGTGAGTCTCGAATACTGGTACACTCAGTCTGACCCAAGCGTAAAGCAAAACGCAAAACACTCGAGTTAGGATTAACATTCTTATATCAGTAAATCTAACTCAAGTGAAATAACAACTGAAATACAAGTAACTCAAAGGATGTTGGAATAACCATCCTCTAAGGATCCGTTAAACTATCTACTATGTAGTAGTGTACACTAAGTAGATAATGCCTATCAGTAATATAAAATATCAAAATAGCGTTAAGGCATTACCATTATCCCTCTTAACACATTTTTATATAAGTGTCATAGTCTATACAGCACTGTAAACTCCACCGTAAATGTGACGTCCGCCCATGACTCCTGCACTAAACAAGGAAATGGTGCGCTGAAAAGTGTGCCAGGCTGCCATGGACGACCGTCAAGGTAAGGTAAAACACAGAATAATCTATCGTATAACTCACAGCGCATGTATAAAATACAATAGAGAAATATATATATATATAGTGAAGCTCCTCAAATCAGAAATTCATCAATACACTTTGTAATAGTTTGATACAAATATCTGAATAGTCAATACATCAAGCCTCACTACATATCACTCAGAGAATACAAACAACGGAACTTCCAGTACATATAGTAAGAAAACAATATGCAAAAGCCTCCAGCTCGTCTTCGTCATCAACAACGTTGACCACTAAGAACAGCACCTGTCACTTGCTACCTAGTCTGCCCATCCCAACATGGATGAACAGCCCAAGGTAATAAGAGTTAAACATAAAACCTTGAGTCAGACAAAAGCTTAGTGAGCAGTAAATCAACTATCAAACATACCAAAAGAGCATAAAGGGTAAAAGGAATAGGAACCCAACCATCCCACTCCACCTCTTTCTACAGTGATAGCCCCCAGACACACTAACAGAAGCAAACATAGCAATTCAGACATTCAAAGCAAAGTACTTATCACTCGAGTCAAGGTCGGCGTTTTCCAAGTACAAACCCCCAAGGCCTAAACCAAGATCAGATAAGCACCCTGAAAACATCGCTCTTGACCCAAGTGATGATACAACAAAACATCCAAACATCCATGACTCTGGCTATCACTGTTATCATTGCCTTGATTTCACCGTTAATTGAATGACCGGCCCATTATTTCATCCGTCCGCCAAGGGCTAATGGCAACCCCGGTTCTAGATATAACTCCGCACGTTGTCGTGACCCGTGCCTAGGACTATCGCATCTGCCCAGAGTACTCGACCACCTACCTGTAGTCTTTTGGGTGTCCCGACCACCTACCTGTAGTCGTTTTGGGCGCCCCATGTACTCTTGCTTTGAGTCTGCTAGAACCTTCAATAACGATGAAATCCAAGCCTTCTAGTCATCCTCCTCGACGACTATTCTCAAACTTGCTCAAGCTACCTCTCGAGCCAACCATTATTCACTAACCCGAACCACATCACGGAGTTACCAACATGCTTGGGATGATCCCGTCTAGATTAAACCAAGGCTTTCTCACATCATACTTTGCCTCATCGCATCATAGCAAAGTCCCATCTCAACATCATCATCAAATCTATCCATATGAGCTTCAACATCCGCTTCATATGCCACAAGCAGCTTTCCTTATTCAAGAGCTTTTCCACTTAGCTTTTGAATCATCTTCGACCATACTTGTCCAAATCAAATCATCAATCAACTAATCAATCAAATCAATCATTAATCCAAATAATCAAACATTCAAACAAGATCTAAATAAGCAGTTATAACAACAATGGCAATTTCGTAAATAAAGAGTCCAAATCTAACATGCAATCTAACAAGCATGAATCATGAACAATATTTCTACAACTCGATAAATAAACTTGCATAAGTGAACATGTAGTAAAATAGGTGTCAAATCATCATGAACAATAGATCTACATGCAGACTTAAGGAAAATGCACGAAATCACTATTTTTAACACACAATCAAGCCACCGATCCAATATACTCCTTTGGGTCCGTGTGAGAGATAACCACCACTCACCGAATCACCTAAACACCTCAAAAACAACCAACTTCAGATCTGGACAGCAAGGAATCAAGCTTGATCCTCCAAAGCTCCGCTTCAAATGATGAAATCTCTCTACGATGGATGGAGATCTCTAACTTTGGCTCTTGGATCTTCGATTTGATCTTCAATCTAGATGGATGGAAGCACAAGGTTAAAGTGGAGAAAAGAAGTGAAGAAGTGTTGTAGACGAGCTCTCAAAATGGCAGCACTTCGTCGCTTCAAAATCCGGTGCTAAAAAGTGAGCCAAACCCCTCTATTTATAGGCAGATCCTTGAGTCGGCCGCCCCTCCTTAAGTCGTCGCCGACCTAACCCTAGCCGACTTACGACCTAACGACTCAACTACCCCCAACCTACGACCTAAAACACATGCGCATCCACGGCCTACCGACACAACGGCTAAACGACCTAAGCCTTAACACCAATGCACGACCTAACTGAGATGCCGACCCAACGACTTAACAGGAATACCGATCTAACACTCACGCGACCTAAAACACATGCCGACCTAACGCTATACACAAGGTCTCAATGACCTACGACCTATACCATAACCCGTCCACGACCTAACTGTAACCCCATCACTATAAGTCGCTTACGACTTAAGCCTGCAGGTCGCTAACTCCTATAGGCCGTTAACCTTCTTAGGTCGGTCTCATCTATGAGTTGTTAGCTCCTAAGTCCTTGCCGCTAGTCCTAGGTTGCTAACTCCTAAGCCGGCCAATCCCCTAAACCGTTAGATCTTAGGTCGGTCAATACCTTAAGTCGGCCAACAACTAAGTTGGCTACCTCCTTAACTCGGCCACACCTATGAGTCGCTCAACACCACTAAGTCGTACAACCGACTTATCTCCTACACGACTCAAGCTCCAAACGACTTAAGATCTAAACGACTTAATGGCACTAACAATCTAATGACAGCAATTCTACGATCTTTCGATCCATAAAAATACGGGTCGTTACATTCTCTCCCCCTTAGGAATTTCGCCCCCGAAATTCCAAACAAACAAGAGCAATCAAAACTAATCTGCATGCCTACCATCCATAGCAATCAACAAACCATGCATCCAATTAGTATCCTAGCATGCAGAATTCTAAGACTAGAACAAGTTACAAATTCATGAGATGTCACGACACGTTAGGGCCATACCTCGAAGAGTTCAGGATGAGCTGCCTTCATCCTCTCTTCCTCCTCCCATGTACAGTCGTTAACATCATCACTCCATTGTACCTTGAGCAACTTGACTACCTTCCTCCTAAGCTGTTTCATGTCAGTTCCCACAACACGAAGTGGCTTACGAGGTCTTCTAACAACTGGATCAACTTCTAAATCTTCACAGCTATCAGCAGAAACCACTGTACTTGGGTCGTGCACATATCTCCGTAGATACGATACATGAAAAACATTGTGCACGCCCGACATCTTCTCTGGTAATTCCAATTTATACGCGAGCTTTCCAATTCGCTCGATGATTGGGAAGGGTCCAACAAACCTCGGAGTCAATTTCCCTTTCTTTCCGAATCGAATAACATTCTTCAGTGGAGAAATTTTCACAAAAACCATATCTCCTACGTCGAATTCCAAATCCTTACGACGCTTATCGGCATAACTTTTCTGACGGTCTTGGGCTGCCTTCATTCGTCGCCGAATGATTTCTATACAATCAGAAGTCTGTCGAATCATTTCTGGCCCAAGTATCAATTTTTCTCCAGTTTCCAACCAACATGTCGGAGAGTTACACGGTCTTCCATACAATGCCTCATATGGTGCCATACCAATACTCGACTGATAACTGTTATTATATGCAAATTCCACCAAATGAAGATGATGTTCCCACGATCCTCCGAAATCCAAAACACATGCTCTGAGGAGATCTTCCAAAACTCGGTTGACTCTCTCGGTCTGACCATCTGTTTGAGGGTGATAAGCTGTACTCAAACACAACTCAGTTCCCAAAACTTCCTGAAAGCTCTTCCAAAATCCACTAGTGAACAATGAGTCTCGATCGCTCACTATACTCTTCGGAATACCATGGAATCGAACTATCCACTTAACATACAACTTAGCCAATTTCGATGCAATCTTAGTTGATCGAACATGAATAAACCTTGCACTCTTAGTCAATCGATCTACGATGACCCAAATCCCTTCATTTCCCGCCCTTGTTCTAGGTAGACCATCGATAAAATCCATTGATATTTGTTCCCACTTCCATGTAGGAACTTCTAATGGCTGAAGCAATCCACTTGGCTTCTTCTGCTCGGCTTTTACCAACTGGCAATTCATACATTTGGAAATAAAATTTCCAACATCCTTCCTCATACCTTCCCAGTAATAGGTTCTCTTCATATCCCGATACATCTTATTTCCACCTGGATGAATTGTCAACTTCGAATGATGACTTTCCTTCAGAACTTCATCCCTCAATTCATCTATATCGGGAACAACTAGTCGTCCTTGCTTCCGAAGCCAACCCTCTCGATCGACCTCGAATCCTTTATCCTTTTCTGGGTCCAATCCAGATTCCAAATCACGGATAATCTTGACAAGCTTATCGTCTTGCTTTTGGCTCTCGCCAATTCTTTCCACAAGAGTAGGTCTTATCGATAAGTTTGCCAACATCTCAGGTTCCAATTCACATCTAGGCCTAAAGTCAAATCCAGCCAAATACTCAAGACTCTTCCATTCCGAAAACATGACTCCCGAACCTGCATGTCTTCGACTTAACGCATCTGCCACTGTGTTACCTTTTCCTGGAGTATAGGCTATACCAAAATCATATGATGCTAAAAACTCTAGCCATCGTTGCTGTCGAAGATTCAAATCCTTTTGGGAGAAAAGATACTTCAATGACTTATGATCTGTAAACAACTCAAATCGAACTCCCAATAGGTAATGTCTCCACATCTTCAAAGCAAACACAATCGCCGCTAATTCCAAATCATGATTCGGATAATTCCTTTCATGCGGCTTCAGTTGTCGACTTGCATACGCAACAACTTTATCCTTTTGAATCAACACTGCTCCAAGTCCAGTACTACATGCATCGGTGTAAACCACCATTCCACCATTTCCACTTGGAATAGTTAAAACAGGAGCACTTGTCAATCGCTCTTTCAGGATTCCGAAAGCTTGCTCACACTTAGCATCCCATCTGAACACTTGGTTCTTTTTCGTTAATCCTGTTAATGGTGCAGCTATCTTGAAAAAGTCTTTGATAAACCGACGATAATATCCTGCTAATCCAAGAAAACTTCTCACATCAGATGCATTCTTAGGTCTAACCCAATCCTGGATTGCTACCACCTTGGCGGGATCAACCGCTATTCCATTTCCAGAGATAACATGACCTAAGAATCTCACTTCACTCTTCCAGAAGTGGCACTTCGAAAACTTAGCCTTCAGTTGATGTTTCCGCAAGATTTCCAAAACATTCCGCAAGTGTGTCTTGTGTTCCTCTTTAGTTCTGGAATAAATCAAAATATCATCCACGAACACAAGTACAAACTTGTTCAACTGATCTCTGAACACCCTATTCATAAGATCCACAAAATATGCTGGTGCATTGGTCAAACCAAACGGCATTACCAGCCACTCTTAGAAACCAGATGGTGTCCTAAAAGCAGTCTTCGGAACACTATCCTTTGCTACTCTCAACTGGTGAAATCCCGTTGCCAAATCCATCTGAGAAAACACCTTAGCTTCGTGAAGCTGATCAAACAAGTCATCTATTCTTGGCAATGGATACTTATTCTTCTTAGTCACTTTATTCAGCTCATGATAATCCACACACAACCTCAACGATCCATCCGCTTTGGTTGCAAACACAACTGGTGTACCCCATTCGGACACACTACGCCGAATGAATCCTTTCTGAAAAAGGTCATCAACCTGCACCTTCAACTCTTGCTGTTCCCTAGGCTCCATCCGCCTAAGAGGCATCACAACAGGTCTGGCTCCCTCAACTAGATCGATACGAAATTCGATCTCTCTATGCGGCGGTAACCCTTTGACCTCGTCAAAGGCATCCTCAAATCCATTCACAATAGGCACCGATGACAGTCCATCCCGTGGAACAACCAGCGAATACATGAAGCTTATGAAGACACTTTCCTCGTGCTTACATCGTATCACAACCTTTCGCCTCTCCACATTCTCGACTGTCACCTCCAGCCTCTCACAATCAATCCTTGCCGCATACTTCCTAAGCCAGTCCATACCCAAAATAATTCCGAACCCCGCAAAGTCCAGAACAAAACAATCACAAACAAAAGAGCAATCATGACTCGACACAACTAGACCAAGACATACCATACACAAACAAGACGAACCCCCAACTGGATTAGTCACAACCAATGGTCTATCAACAATATCCGGTTCCAAACCCAACCGACCTACAAGTTCATTACAAACAAAAGAATGCGACGCTCCAATATCAAACAACACTCTAACTGAAACACCACAAATGGAAAGAGTACCTTGAACTACCACACTCTTTCCTTTCTCTTCAGCAGTAGAAGCTTTCAAAGACGATGGCACAGCCCCCAAAGCATAAGCTTGCACGATCTGCTTGTCCTTCCTCGGTTCTGGACAATTCCTCTTAATATGTCCCAGCTTGTCACAGTTGTGGCACTTCACCGGCACTCTCGTATTCTTACAATCTCTGGAGAGATGACCCTTCTGTCGACAGTTGTAGCAGATCACTTCACCCTTTGGCTTCTTTTGGCCATCCTTACCCTTCTGATGCTGCTGCTTTCTATTCTTGTTTCCACTTTGCTCCTTGGTCACAGCAACAACAGATCCTTCCTTAGGAAACAGATTCTCATGCCTGAGAGCTTTCTCCACAAGCTTCTCAAATGGATCATCCAGATGATCCACCAACTGTCTCCCAAGATAAGTGTCCAAGCCTGTCACAAACTTCTCATTCTTCTGATAGGGAGAATCAATATACGACCGAGCATACTTGGACAAAGCTTCAAACTCAGAAACATACTCAAGAACTGGTCTCCCATCTTGCTTGAGCTCCACAAACTTTTTAAACAGAACGGATTTCTGAGCTGTAGAAATGAACTTAGCCTCAAATCTCGCTTGGAATTGCTCCCAAGTAATCTCTTCCTCTGAAGTATCAATAGTGATAGAGTTCCACCAATCAGAAACTCTCCCTTGTAGCTGTCTTGATGCAAGCTTCCTCTCAGTTGCATCCTCAATTCCCAAATCACCAAAGATCCTTCTACAAGCATCAATCCATCTCTGAACTTCAATGGTTGATTCTGTTCCCAAGAAAACCTTTCCTCCAAGAGCAGTATAGTCTTTGCACAACTTAGCAAAATCCACTGGTTTTGGGGCTTGAACCTGAACTCCAACATCTACCGTAGGCCCCGGAACTGGCATCCTTCTCATGATCGAAGTCATCATGGCCTCAAACATAGTAGCATAATCAGCATCAGCAGCTTCTTCAGCAGCACAGCTTTCCCTAGCAGCTTGTCTCTCTCTTTGACTCATCCTTAATATCTATAAAATGAATGATTAGAACACCTTGCGAAACAACTACATAAGGAGTTCAAATCCTTCTAAGCTACTATATTTTATATAGTAATCATCCATTAAAATACAATACGTCTCTCATACATAGTTACGTCAGCGAGGATTGGCTAAAATTGATTAACCAAAGCTCTGATGCCAAATGTGACGACCGTCCATGACTCCTGCACTAAACAAGGAAATGGTGCGCTGAAAAGTGTGCCAGGCTGCCATGGACGACCGTCAAGGTAAGGTAAAACACAGAATAATCTATCGTATAACTCACAGCGCATGGATAAAATACAATAGAGAAATATATATATATATATAGTGAAGCTCCTCAAATTAGAAATTCATCAATACACTTTGTAATAGTTTGATACAAATATCTGAATAGTCAATACATCAAGCCTCACTACATATCACTCAGAGAATACAAACAGCGGAACTTCCAGTACATATAGTAAGAAAACAATATGCAAAAGCCTCCAGCTCGTCTTCGTCATCAACAGCGTTGACCACTAAGAACAACACCTGTCACCTGCTACCTAGTCTGCCCATCCCAACATGGATGAACATCCCAAGGTAATAAGAGTTAAACATAAAACCTTGAGTCAGACAAAAGTCTTAGTGAGCAGTAAATCAACTATTAAACATACCAAAAGAGCATAAAGGGTAAAAGGAATAGGAACCCAACCATCCCACTCCACCTCTTTGTACAGTGATAGCCCCCAGACACACTAAGCAGAAGCAAACATAGCAATTCAGACATTCAAAACAAAGTAATTATCACTCGAGTCAAGGTCGGTGTTTTCCAAGTACAAACCCCCAAGGCCTAAACCAAGATCAGATAAGCACCCTGAAAACATCGCTCTTGACCCAAGTGATGATACAACCAAACATCCAAACATCCATGACTCTGGCTATTACTGTTATCATTGCCTTGATTTCACCGTTAATTGAATGACTGGCCTATTATTTCATCCGTCCGCCAAGGGCTAATGGCAACCACGGTTCTATACATAACTCTGCACGTCGTCGTGACCCGTGCCTAGGACTATCGCATCTGCCCAGAGTACTCGACCACCTACCTGTAGTCTTTTGGGTGTCCCGACCACCTACCTGTAGTCGTTTTGGGCGCCCCATGTACTCTTGCTTTGAGTCTGCTAGAACCTTCAATAACGATGAAATCCAAGCCTTCTAGTCATCCTCCTCGACGACTATTCTCAAACTGGCTCAAGCTACCTCTCGAGCCAACCATTATTCACTAACCCGAACCACATCACCGAGTTACCAACATGCTTGGGATGATCCCGTCTGGATTAAACCAAGGCTTTCTCACATCATACTTTGCCTCATCGCATCATAGCAAAGTCCCATCTCAACATCATCATCAAATCTATCCATATGAGCTTCAACATCCGCTTCATATGCCACAAGCAGCTTTCCTTATTCAAGAGCTTTTCCACTTAGCTTTTGAATCATCTTCGACCATACTTGTCCAAATCAAATCATCAATCAACTAATCATTCAAATCAATCATTAATCCAAATAATCAAGCATTCAAACAAGATCTAAATAAGCAGTTATAACAACAATGGCAATTTCGTAAATAAAGAGTCCAAATCTAACATGCAATCTAACAAGCATGAATCATGAACAATATTTCTACAACTCGATAAATAAACTTGCATAAGTGAACATGTAGTAAAATAGGTGTCAAATCATCATGAACAATAGATCTACATGCAGACTTAAGGAAAATGCACGAAATCACTATCTTTAACACACAATCAAGCCACCGATTCAATATACTCCTTTGGGTCCGTGTGAGAGATAACCACCACTCACCGAATCACCTAAACACCTCAAAAACAACCAATTTCAGATCTGGACAGCAAGGAATCAAGCTTGATCCTCCAAAGCTCCGCTTCAAATGATGAAATCTCTCTCCGATGATGGAGATCTCTAACTTTGGCTCTTGGATCTTCGATTTGATCTTCAATCTAGATGGATGGAAGCACAAGGTTAAAGTGGAGAAAAGAAGTGAAGAAGTGTTGTAGACGAGCTCTCAAAATGGCAGCACTTCATCGCTTCAAAATCCGGTGCCAAAAAGTGAGCCAAACCCCTCTATTTATAGGCAGATCCTTGAGTCGGCCGCCCCTCCTTATGTCGTCGCCGACCTAACCCTAGCCGACTTACGACTTAACGACTCAACTACCCCCAACCTACGACCTCAAACACATGCGCATCCACGACCTACCGACACAATGGCTAAACGACCTAAGCCTTAACACCAATGCACGACCTAACTGAGATGCCGACCCAACGACTTAACAGGAGTACCGATCTAACACTCACGCGACCTAAAACACATGCCGACCTAACGCTATACACAAGGTCTCAACGACCTACGACCTATACCATAACCCGTCCACGACCTAACTGTAACCCCATCACTATAAGTCGCTTACGACTTAAGCCTGCAGGTCGCTAACTCCTATAGGTCGTTAACCTTCTTAGGTCGGTCTCATCTATGAGTCGTTAGCTCCTAAGTCGTTGCCGCTAGTCCTAGGTTGCTAACTCCTAAGCCGGCCAATCCCCTAAACCGTTAGCTCTTTGGTCGGTCAATACCTTAAGTCGGCCAACAACAAAGTCGGCTACCTCCTTAACTCGGCCACACCTATGAGTCGCTCAACACCACTAAGTTGTACAACCGACTTATCTCCTACACGACTCAAGCTCCAAACGACTTAAGATCTAAACGACTTAATGGCACTAACAATCTAATGACAACAATTCTACGATCTTTCGATCCGTAAAAATACTGGTCGTTACAGTAAACTGGTGGGATATCAGGGAGTACTCCATAGGTATAACACAAAACAAATTCGTAGTGATCGCGTATATAGGGATACAAGTATGACAAGGCACATGGGGCAATACCCAAGGTAGTGAAACTAACGTTTGCCTGATCCGGACTGGTGAGAACGCATCGCCGCAACGATCGCAACACCACGAAACAACACTCCCAAAATTTCGAGGGTGCACACCAATCAATAACAAGTAATGAGCAGTTTACGAACAAGTGTGTTCGCTCGAGATGGCTAACCCCATTTAGCCCGGCACGATTCCTGTTTTAGTCATTTCCAATTTGACACAAGTGTCAAGGCTATCCATTATCGTTCTCTTTCTTCAGTCATCACGTACATTATTCCAACCACTTCATTCTGGATCACACTCCGCGTATAGTTATTAAAGTGGTTTTCGGTTTAGACAGTGAGTATGTCCATAACCAATTCCGGTTTCTTTAATAACTCTCGTAATTATTACATCGATTGGTTGGTTAATAAATTTCAAAAACCAAATCAATTTCAATTTCAAATTGAGTTTGTAAACCAACATTCCATTTGTCTTTCTATATCAATTTCCAGTTTCAAAACTTCCAAATTACTATTTCAAAACTCAATAATTAAAATTCAAAATTTGATTTAAAACAAATGATTCAAGTTCGTATATAAGTTTCATTCCGGAATCATTTAAATTAATTTAATTTAACATTCAAATCAATTTAAATTCATTAACCGATTTCATTCAATATTCATTAAGTTAATTTATCATTCAAAACAATTTCTATTTAATTTCCAATCAATTAAATCAATTTAAGTTTTCCTATATCATATCAAACTTTCAAATTTAATTAAATTAAATTCGTCAAACCAAATTCTTTAAATTTCAAGTCTTATATTAATCCTAATAAATCACATTTTATTTTTTGTTAAAGAAATTCAATTTCACTTATTTACTTATTCAATTTAAACAAATTTCCAAAACTTAATTATTACAGAACTCAATTTTTCTTACTAAAGAAGTTCAATTTCAATTATCAAAGAATTCAATTTTATTCAATTATTAAATAATTCAATCTCATTAAATTATTAAATAATTTCAAAACTTAATTATTAAATAATTTCAACACTTAATTATTAAATAATTTAAAATTTAATTATTAAATAATTAATTTTAAACAACATTCTTTTATTAACAACTATGTTAATATTTTGTTCAGATTATTAAATGTTAAAGTTTTCCTTTCATTAAAATTCAAATTCCAACTTCATTTCAAAATCTTATTATTTATTCAAATAAAATCTTTATTTTATTATTAAATCAAATTATTGACCAATCGGGTTTTATTTAATTCTCTATCTTAAGTCAAAGTTTAATTTGGGTATCTATCATTTCAATCTGATTCCATTTCAATTAAAAAATCAAAGCATAGCAAAGTGAGCTTGCAGTGTGATAACTGGGATGTGTCAAAGTAAATAAACAAGCAATAACAACAATCAATAACAATCCAATAATTAATTGAAATAATCCCGAAATAATCATATTAATTCATATTGTTGTCTGTGCAAATTAATATAATTATTTCTAGAATCTACGCTATCATTTCATGTAGATTAAAGATTATTACACTATTATTTTATGCGATTCTACACTTGACATTTATTATTTGATTTCGTAATATATCAATTTATACAACATAAATTTAAATGATTCACGGTGTAAATAACCATATTTCTACGTGTCGATTTATTTAAACATTTAAAGGTCATACTATGCAAATGTCATCTAATTAAATTTATCATATATATCAAATCTAACTATCCTACGTCAATTTCAATTTCAAATTATTTATCACTTACTACATTAACAATTTAACGTCCAATGTCAACATCAAACAATCAATCATTTATCAACCAAACGGGATTATCATTATATAAATAACAGATAATGGTGTCAGATGTCATAGGTGAACAGATACAGATAATAACATATATGTGACAGTGTAAATAACTAACAGCAGCATTTTCAATTGTCGTTTCAATTGAAATCAAATTTAATAAATAAAATAACATTAATCGTGAGTGATTGCTCACCTTTCGAGGCTAGAGAGTTTGTCAATAGAACGAGCTACGAATTTCGAGGAAAAGCAAGATTGGCACGAATTCGACGGATAGTGCTGATAACAGAAATCGACAAATTCAAATCAGAACTAGATCAGTGCAAATAAAATGGAAACAAAAGTAAATTATATTATTATTTTTCTTAATCCAAATTTCAATTTAAATTACATATTATATTCCAAATCATAATACATATCTAAATTACATTATATATTATATTTAGGAACTCTAAGAGAAACCAAAATATCTATATTTAAAACCAATATTCAGGATAATCAAAATACCAATATATTTTAGATATGCCGAGCATATAATGCCATGAATACAATTTCATAATACAATTTATAATTTACAGGCTAATGCATATGTACAACTAGTTGACAAACATTCATAAGTATATATATATAAACTAACTTTTGCACTGACGTAAAATAAAACTATAATACATATATATACATACATATATATATATATATATATTGATATACATGCTGTCATAAAATTCAACCTCATTTAAAATATAACACATATAAATAAATAACCTATATATATAGTATGTATTATATATTGTAACCATGTATATAACACTACTTTTTATATTACAACAAATAATTCAACAATGAGCTACAAACAACTTCATATATAAAAACCCACAAATATATAACATAATTTGGAATCGGTACTTATATATTATATATACAATAGATTCAAAATATCTTACTTGCAGACACACTCAAATACACAGCCTGTACTTTAAGATCCGACACTTATATAAACCAATATATAATTTTCATTCCATCTACTGGCATATTCTGACTTAAAAGGAATATATCATGAGTCTAGGAAACATAAAGAGTTGAAAAGCTGCCAACACCAATATGGAACCTTTACTGTATCAAACTATAGTATCTGGTTATGTACTATCTACCTCTCACTTAATTGTGGCCTCTAATTTAAACATAACTTCCATCTATCCTTTCCTATCCCTGATGATCCATCATATTATCCTTTATGTACCATTACGCACCAAATTTGCATTAATTAACATACAACCAATATAATATATGTATTAGTTGTGACAAAATCTAATTTAAAATATCAATATAAATTTGTAACTATTTAAACATACTGTACAAAAAAAAAACAAAGCAAGCTCAACAATAGATCAGAGAGATAGACTCAATGCAAAAGAAATTGATGTGAACAGTTATAGGCAAAAATCAATACAAGTTTTATATAATGCATAAAACTTTTTTTTTTGAAAAGTAGAAAGCTTGCCTCCACACGATGGAAAGCTAGGGAAACAAGGCTGGAGTTTGGCATCTTGGAGGCTGAGTCGAGTTGGACGTAGCACAGGTGGTTCGGGCGATAGTTTAAGGTAGAGCTGGCAGGCTTGGGTAGTAGGGTTCGGTGGAACAGGGTAGGTGGCGGGCTCGGTTATGGGCTGCTAGTAGGTGGATGGAAGCTCAGATGGGCTGCTAGTGGGTGGATGGGGTCGGAAAGTGGAAGATTGTCGGAATGGAGGGGTCGGAATCGGCTGCGTGAGGTAGGAGGGAAGAACTCTAGGCGGTGGTGGTTTTTGGTGCGACCGTGGTGATGCAGTGGCTAAGAAGTAGGGTGCGGAGGTTATGCGACTTCGGCAAGACGTGCCCGCACGCAAAGATGAAGGAGGGAGGCGTGCATGGTGGGGTGCAGGGCGGTGACGTTGGCCATGTCGATGAAGTGGTGAGGCCGTGGGTTGGTGGCCGACAATGGAGAGGAGGAGGTGAGGGATTGTGGTTTTCGGTCATTGATTGGCAACGTCTGAAGAGAGGTAGAAAAAAAGAAAAAGAAAAAGAGGAGAGGAAGGTAAGTTAGACAGAGGAACAATCAAACACCTTTATATAATTTATACTATTATTATATATTATATATAGCTTTATGGAATAATGAACAGAGAGGTTGAAGAAAAAAAATAAACAGGCAAAGGAAGTCAAGAAAGCTCCTGAATAGCATGCAACATAATAAAAGCTTTAAAATATAAACCTTCTTTTTAGAAGTACGCAAGAACTGATAAAAGAAAGTGAACAGCCGGAATGGAAATAGTCAAGCACGAATTTAGAAAAACATGTACAAAAAATGGTTATTAGACTATGCTGAGGACAATTGAATGGACGTAGTAAAACAAAAGATTTAAATTTTGTAACTGATACGGTTGTCCGTTTCCACGGATTTTGACGCGTATCAGACTCCAAAATACACAACTGAATATACTGCAGAGATCAGCACAATGAAAGATCAAAACAGTATACGGATATCAGCGATACGATCGGATTATAAAAATTCGAATTTTCTACTAACGGAAAATGCAGCAAAAATGCAGAAAAATAAGATCGATGGAGCTAAAGAAGTCCGAATTTGAAAAAACGAAAAATGACGTCTTGCTCAGAAAATGATTCACAATTTTTCTATATAAAATTATTTAGGTTTTGGAAACATTTTATTTTCATTAATTCCTAACCGGTTAAATTGAAATAAAATACACACGAAAATAAAATTTCATATTTTCGGATGATAATTTACCAGTTGCTATGTATAACTAGACGCATTCCAATATCAAATTTATATTTCAAAGTTTTATTATTTAAAATTTCACAAAATTCAATTAAATACATTACTAAACAGTTAAAATTTATGGGTCATTACACGCTACAAACTCATAACAGTAAAAAAGTGTTAGGATACCTGAAAAGTGCTGGTGAAAGAAATAATTTTCCAAATAAAAATTGCAACATAAATAAACGTTACCGTAATTGGTAAAAATGTAGATAATTTATTAAAAGAGGAGTCCTCTATAATTTGGGCATATGCATTCTCTTCTCACCCTTACCCATCCACTACCAGACATTTTTCGGCCATATAAAATTTAACTTAGGGTTTTCACTTCCTTCTAAAATCAAAGTAGACATCAACCACTTCCTAAAATGTAACAAATTTGATTTTATCGGGATCTGAAGGTCGGCATCCTTACGTCCACTGTATCAAATGCTGCATAATCGAATGCCGGAAAACCGAATTGTTAGGGTTAAAAAGAAGAGGTAGAAGAAAAAGATAGAAGAAGTTAGAAAACAGAACAGAACGATATCAGAATCTCACATATCGCAGCGGAACAACATATAATAGATAAATGAATAATCTTTAAAACAAAGAACTATATCAGTTAATACATTACATTACATCATCATCATCAGAGTGTACAACAACAATATACAACACAATGGACATCTATACAAACATGTCCTTACAAATGAATACACAGCGGAAAAGATAATATCATATACAAGTGGTACGTCTCCCCATCCAGCTTGCCACTTGAGCTCCAAAGCACCTTTGAATCCAGAATGACCTGATAACCTGACTCTATACTGCCCGTGTGGGAAATTATGGGCACCCAGAGTTTAGGAAGAGAACAATAAACTCCAGGTCAGTCATGGGACTGGCGTGAGAACTCTAAACAGTTATTTGAAAACAGATTTCAAATCACTTTTCACCTTTACAACTTTCATTTCAAAATGGTTCATTTAAACCAATCAAATAAATCCTTACCGATTTATTTTAAATTTACGTCCCAAGTTCGTAAATTTATTTCCACACTTCAAAAATAAATCAATGTTTAGTTTAAAAACAAATTTCCCTGATAAATTTACATTGTGAATTTACTTTTCCAAATATTCACTTTTTATACGATTTTTCAAATCGATTTCAATTATTCATTTTCAATTTATCTTTAAAAGAAAAAATCTCAAAACATTCACTTCATATTGGAAAACATTTCCATACTTATTTAATAATAAGTAATTCACCAATCTATTTATTCTCCATATTTGGAAAATATTCAATATACTTAAATCCAAATTAAGCATATATTTTATTCTTTAAGGAAAACATCCTCTTGAACCCATTTATTTGAGTCAAAATGAATGTTGCGTAAAACATCGTTACGACAACCCAAAATCACTAGTATAGGGATTCGAAATTTAAGATAGATATATAAACCCCAATACTATACAAAACTTTTCCTTTCGGAAATCATTTACCATAACAACAGTGTTATAGTCCAACATTTCCTTCTATTTTTTGAAAACGTCTATTTCAACAATGAATGTTGAAATCTGCGGTTTCGATACTTAATACATTTTAAAACATTTTTGAATCGTTTTAATTCTATTTAAAATATCACTTTTCCAAAATATTTCTTTAATATATTATTCACCGTCCAAAATCGTGAATATACTTTGTTAACCAAATTCAATTTCTACATATTTCATTTAAAGGATTATCCACTGTCCCAAAATCGTGGATATATCTCCTTTAATAAGCTATAATAATTAAACTTATTAAAATAAGTCGATTACGGATTTATAAAACAACGTTTATAAATTCCATTTATACTTTATAACAACTTAAACTTATAAAATCACTTTATTAACAAATTCTATCCATATCTCATTTACACGCCAAAATCCAGTTTATAAGTTAATTACTTATAAATCTTTTATTTTACAAAATCTATTCATTTTATAACTTCACAATTTATAAATCTATAGATTTCTTTCACTTATGAAATCCATTTATACTTCATTTTAACACTTATAAAAACTCTTTTTATAATTCCAATATTTTAATTTATAAATATCAATTTTATAAATCTTTTATATAAATCATTTATAATAATTCAAAAATCCCAGTTTAAACCATTTTATAAATTAATCAGCTACTTATTTCAAAAAAATCACATTTCAGTTATATTTCACAAAAATCATAATTTTTATAACATAAAAATTTCAACGTTTATTTATTTAAAATGAATCAATTCCAAAATTAAATTTTATTATGAATTCTCAACTTAAATTTTCAAAATCAAATTTTATTTATTTTCGGCATCTAACGATACCAAAAATATATTCGGCTAAATTTTAGCCTTTAACGATTTAAATCACAAAGATAATCACGCAGATTATAAATAGATCAACACAAACATTGAAACAAATTCAAATGTTTGAGGAATCCAGTTGGATCCCTCCAACCTGTTTACCTACATCCACAGATGTTAGCACAATACCAATTCTATTTCAAGACGGAATATCATGGTATATAAGATTTATAAAACATTATCCGCTATTATGCGGCGCAATAGGGTCTCATCCGCTATATAATGCGGGAAATCAACTCCAAATACATATATAATACCAATTCCATACAAGTTGGAATTATCGCGGTATATGTTTTTAATAAATAACATCCGCTTAATATACGGCGTATAGGGTCTATTTCAATACAACATATAATAACTATCATCCAATCACACATTCAAGCAATTTCAAATCTAACTATTTAAAATTTAAATCGAAACAATTCGATTGAGTGAGAAGTTCTCACCTTGAGTTTCCGATAACAGTTGTAGCGTTTTGTTTCGAATAAAATTAAACGTGCGTTTAATTTTACCTAAAATTTTCACTTGCTCCAAACGACTCGAAACCAGCTCCATTGTGTAGTGCTCGTCCATATGAACCCGACGTAACTTGTTTCGTGCGTTTTCGACCTCGTATGACAAAGATACAACATTTTAAACATTACACGATTCGAATATTATAATTTAACATTTTATTTTCTTATTAAACTTTGAAAACAATCAGGGTCGCACGTCTTTAGCTTGAGGAATCTGGGCCGCAACCCTTCTTCTTCCTCCCACGTTCTTTCTTCCTTCGAAACCCAATTCTGCCGTTCGAACCCTAATAGACGCAACCACGAAGAGCACCTTCACGTCGATCGAGCAACTCCACTACATAGCCCATCCCGTGCTCTATCTTCACCGCGAATATGGTCAAGCTCGGCACTATAATAGCCTCAAATTTCATGCGCGACTTCCGGCCCTTCAAGCTCGAATTGCAGACAATCCACTACGTTAATTATGATCTTAACCGTTGGATAGCTAGATCTCACCTAGCTCTACAAGTTTTTAGTTGGAAATTTGTTGAATCGGTGTGTGGATTTGAAGAAAATGGAGGAAGAACGAGAACAATTTTCGGCCATTAATGGAATAAGTAGCGGCTGAAGCTCTAGGGTTAGGTTTTTGTGAAAAATGAAATGTTAGAGGGGCTTTTATATAAATTTCAACGAAAACACTATTCATCCAAAATTTCCCAAACTCCAAATCTCGCGCGGTGACTGGCGTTTCTAGGGTTTACCCCGCGTTCCGGACACAATGGAACGTGTTTCGAAAGCCAATTCGATCATCTGTGCGAGTTACGGAAATAAACGATCAAATTTAAAATAAATCGATTAAACAAATTT
The DNA here is from genome assembly GCA_030765085.1 of Allium cepa. Lineage (NCBI taxonomy): Eukaryota > Viridiplantae > Streptophyta > Magnoliopsida > Asparagales > Amaryllidaceae > Allium > Allium cepa. The sequence goes on along the minus strand of CM060929.1, from coordinate 379,646,789 downwards.
CTATGTGTTTTGGCTTCCCTCGGACAAAGCGTAAATCCGATTGACGCGAGATTTGTAACCATACAATAATATAACATTACGGATCCAAATCCGAGACTGTTTGAAAAATGACTATTTTCACTCATCGATTAAATATTAAAATATTCAATTTTCACAACTTAACTTTTAATTCAATTTTAAACGTTCACAAACATTATTCTAAATCCAATATGATTTAATATAACTTTATAAATCATTTTTAATCACATTAAACCCAAACTTCAATTATTTATGCAATTTCAAATATTAAATTATCGATTTAATTATCCAATTAAATCTAAATATTCGAAAAATAAATTGTTTGACTTACAAATTTTACTTGTTGATATTTAAAATCAATTAAATATCTGAATTTCAAATGATAGAAATTCTGGGTCGTTACAATCTTTCCCCCTTAAAAGAATTTCGTCCTCGAAATTACCAAGTAAGAAAAAGTTTTGAAATCCATTAACTTTTCAAAACAAACCGTTCAAATTTGATTTACAAATCTCTTAAGTGTTTAACTTTTCCAAAATCCATAGTTAAACCACTTACAAAACTTCACTAATATTTTCAAATCCATATATAATTACCTTTTCAAAATCAACTATATCGTTTGACCTTTAACTTCAAATCAAAACTTAGTTTTCACAAAAAAAATTCCCAAAATTTCCCGAAAATTTCCTAACGCCTTAAATTTTCGAAAAATTTCGCCATAACCTTCTTTGTATGGAGGAGCTTTACAATATCACAATAGATATAAATATATATATATATACATCGACCCACCCGGTCGAAAAACAGAAAAACAATTCATATTTCCTATTTTTATTGCGTAGGCATACCTTTTTAGCATTTTTAAGCAAACCAGTTATTTATTTAGCATTTTGCGCAACCAAATCCCGCTAACGGTAGCCCTGGTACCTGTACTTACTCAATATAAACACGTAAGTGACATATACAAGAAGTTATTAACATTTTACTCTTTTAAACAACTACAACACATGCATATCGAAAGAAATGCATACTAAGCAAGGTTTATAAGCAACTTACATGATTTTGACTTTACTTGTAATTGTTTACTACCAATTTATATACAACGACATTCAATTATTCATTTCCAATTAGTTTACATTCACTCATTTACATTCAGATTGGGTTACTTTCAATTTAAATCAATTTCTATTCAATTTAAATTTACTTAACTTCCAGTTTGAATTTAATTGCTTTAGCTTTCAATTTCTATTCATTCAACTGCATATGAATTTCTATCCAATCAATTAACAATAATCTAACAACCAATGTATAACCAACACAACCAAATTAATCTAATTCACTACGTTTGTATTCAATTTGGTTTAATATTAAATTGACTTCCATTCAATTATTCATTTTCAGTTACATTAGCTTTTAATGAATTGACACTTACACCCATTATTACATATCAATTCATTTACATTAGATTGATTAACATCTAATCCATTTATTAATTAAATCTCTAATTCACTTAACCACTAAAGTTGAATTTCATTTATATAACTCAAGTTCACATCCATTTAATGACTTCATTTCATTAATTCATTTCAATACCAAAATCAACTTTATTCAACATTACTTAAGTTATATTCCTTTTAAACATCATTTGTTTAACTTAACTTAAATTTCCATTTCAACAACATATCTAATCTAGTTTAAATCCAATTCAAATTCCAACGCCAAAGTAAATTCTATTTAACTTTTACCAAATTCAATTTTATCACTCATTCAGATTCATACCTCGTTTTGCTTAACAAAGTTGTTTAACCATTTTAACAATTGGTTTTACTTACATCTTCACATTTAATAAGTTATACAACTTATTATTCAACTTCCAAATCTGATTTAATTTATTTAACTTTCTTTAGTTAAATTTCACATCATATACTTTATCAATACTAATTCAAATTTATTTCAACTTTACCAAAGTTAAATCTTAATTATCTCATTATTATAAGTTTAAAACTTGATAACTTATATTCATCAATTTCAACTTGGATTTTAAATTCAAATTTGTTTATCACAACAAAATTCAATTTCAATTTACTATGGTAGCAAATCTATCACACAGAAACTCGAAAATGATACCGATGATGCTGCAGTCATCACCCTTATTATTCCCCAGCAACAGTAGTGAATTAAGTGCTTTAAATTCTTTCAAAAATTTTCCTTTTATTTATAAATCACATTTATAAATCTTGCTTATATAATTTCACTATTTCCCTTTACTTATACAAGATTATTCCACAATTGTAAATCATTTCAATTAAAATTCTATACTTATACAATTGTTGCTCTTATATAATTTATTCTTTCACAATTTTTGTTTTCATTCAGATTATTCAAACAACTTTGATTCACTTATATATTTTTTTACATTTTCAACAATCAAACAATTCAATTTTACATACACTTTGATAATTCTGAAAAATTATTCCTTTATATATAAAATATAATCGAGGTAAAATTATTTCATTTACCCAATTTAAAACAATATCGTGCCGAATTGTTCTGAACAAGTGTTTAGAGATCCCTATCGATAGATTGTACAGACTATACCGACCATAATCCATGTACCACTCAACAAATCAATCATCACAACATAAAACAATTTTATTTTCACTAACAAATACGCGCTCATAACTATTATTACATTCAAACTCATTCTAGAGTACTGCTGACTCTATCTCTAATGAGTAATCCCCAACAGAGCCAAGGTTGTCACTTAACCATATGCTCTGATACCAAATGTAACAAATTCGATTTTATCGGGATCCGAAGGTCGGCATCCTTACATCCACTATATCAAATGCCGCATATTCGAACGCCGGAAAACCGAATTATTAGGGTTAAAAAGAAGAGGTAGAAGAAAAAGATAGAAGAAGTAAGAAAACAGAACAGAACAATATCAGAATCTCACATATCGCAGCGGAACAACATATAATAGATAAATGAATAATCTTTAAAACAAAGAACTATATCAGTTAATACATTACATTACATCATAATCATCAGAGTGTACAACAACAATATACAACACAACAAAACAATGGACAGCTATACAAACATGTCCTTACAAGTGAATACACATCAGAAAAGATAATATCATATACAAGTGGTACGTCTCGCCATCCAGCTCGCCACTTGAGCTCCAAAGCACTTATGAATCCAAAATGACCTGATAACCTGACTCTAGACTGCCCGTGTAGGAAATTATGGGCACCCAGAGTTTAGGAAGAGAATAATAAACTCCAGGTCAGCCATGGGACTGGTGTGAGAACTCAAAACAATTATTTATCTTTTAAAACAACAACAACAAAGGAATTGAAAAATATACGCAATGCCTTTGGAAAATAAAACTACCATAAGGCCTCCCCGCACACACACAATGCAAACGCAGAATTGGAGGAGATTTCTCCTTATGATAGTCAAAGATGCTTACTACGCAAAACAAATCATTTTTTTGATATCATTATTAGTGCATAGCGTAGAAAGCATTTCGAAAATAGAATATTAATCTTAGCCAACATACGACCATTATCGTATGCCTACTATAGCTACCATGTTCAATAGCAGGTTACCGCCACATTCCATGGCAGGTTATACAACTAAAACCGTACAAGGCTCGTATTGTTTCTTTGGATTTCCAACAAATGGTCAGGCTAAGGAACTTCCTACTGCCACATGGGATCGCCTCTGGTGGGACGTCCCGAGAACTTAACCAGCTCTCTGCCAACACAAGGCCGGGTTACCTTTGTAACTAGGTAACTACTACACGAATATGCCACCCCCCGGTCCTTTGGGACCTTTATCCAAGGGCCCTCGATCACCAAGCAACAACCACACAGAAAATGAGATTGGAGCAACCACATAGGTGAAGCATCAGGGCTCCATACCTGACACCACCCTTTTCCAAAAGGAAATGACATACCCTAAAGGGAGCGACCCTCATAACCTTGCCGCATATTCCTGTTTCGATCATTTCCGGGGTGTGAGGTCTGACGAAGTCTCGTCCGTAAAGCTACGCTTTTTCACAAAGTCACTCTTTGATCAACAAATGATCAATAAAAAATCATCACACAGCAACACTCAGCATGCCACATTACCAAATTGGGAGTATATCGCTGATAACTTTCAACTACAAAACCTCTGAGCTTGTACGTCTCAGAGAAGGATGTTAAACTAAGAGAATAAATTCTACGCTATTAACAGAGATGTATTTGAAAGAAATCTGCTTTATATCTCAAAATGTAATGTCATACACGTAACCATACAAGTCTGTTTCGGGTTCGAACATAACTGAAGGCACTTCCAAAGAAGCCCTTGCAATCCGGGTATTCACAATCCCGATCGAATTTCCCATCACAAAGGAAATCTCTATACCGTAGCTAACGGTGCAGAGGCAATCAATAGGTCATCCTATCGTTTTCACGAATACCCGGTCTTCAACACCGGTCTTCGATGCTATCCATTACGTCGTATCACTATTCGGAATGGGTAATCCGAATAACGAGCGCAATAATTTAAAAATAAGTGTAGCATTCAATTTCAACCAATTCACAACAAATTGCCATTTAAGGGTCAATATTGATAGTTGGTTATTTAACTATCAATCAATATTCACAACATAACCCGATTTCAAATAATTTCCCAAATTATTTATTTTCAAAAAATATCTTTACAAGATATAAGTTCCACACTTCAACCATTTGAAAAAAGATTTTGAATCACTTTTCACCTTTACAACTTTCATTTCAAAATGGTTCATTTAAACCAATCAAATAAATCCTTACCGATTTATTTTAAATTTACGTCCTAAATTCGTAAATTTATTTCCACGCTTCAAAAATAAATCAATGTTTATTGTTAAAAAAAATTTCCCTTATAAATTTACATTGTGAATTTACATTTCCAAATATTCACTTTTTATACGATTTTTCAAATCGATTTCAATTATTCATTTTCAATTTATCTTTAAAAGATAAAATCTCAAAACATTCACTTCATATTGGAAAACATTTCCATACTTATTTAATAATAAGTAATTCACCAATCTATTTATTTTCAATATTTGGAAAATATTCAATATACTTAAATCCAAATTAAGTATATATTTTATTCTTTAAGGAAAACATCCTCTTGAACCCATTTATTTGAGTCAAAACAAATGTTGCGTAAAACATTGTTACGACAACCGAAAATCACTAGTATAGGAATTTGAAATTTAAGATAGATATATAAACCCCAATACTATATAAAAATTTTCCTTTCGGAAATCATTTACTATAACAACAATGTTATAGTCCACCATTTCCTTTTATTTCTCGAAAACGCCTATTTCAACAGTGAATGTTAAAATCTATGGTTTCGATACTTAATACATTTTAAAACATTTTTGAACCGTTTTAATTCAATTTAAAATATTACTTTCCCAAAATATTTCTTTAATATATTATTCACCGTCCAAAATCGTGAATATACTTTGTTAACCAAATTCATTTTCTACATATTTTATTTAAAGGATTATCCACTGTCCCAAAATCGTGGATATATCTCCTTTAATAAGCTATAATAATTAAACTTATTAAAATAAGTCGATTTCGGATTTATAAAACAACGTTTATAAATTCCATTTATACTTTTAACAACTTCAACTTATAAAATCACTTTATTAACAAATTCTCTCCATATCTCATTTACATGTCAAAATCCAGTTTATAAGTTAATTACTTATAAATCTTTTATTTTACAAAATCTATTCATTTTATAACCTCACAATTTATAAATCTATAGATTTCATCCACTTATGAAATCCATTTATACTTTATTTTAACACTTATAAAAACTCGTTTTATAATTCCAATATTTTAATTTATAAATATCAATTTTATAAATCTTTTATATAAATCATTTATAATAATTCAAAAATCCCAATTTAAACAATTTTATAAATTAATCAACTACTTATTTCAAAAAAATCACATTTCGGTTACATTTCACAAAAATCATAATTTTTATAACATAAAAATTTCAACGTTTATTTATTTAAGATGAATCAATTCCAAAATTAAATTTTATTATGAATTCTCAACTTAAATTTTCAAAAATCCGATTTTATTTATTTTCGGCATCTAACGATACCAAAAATATATTCGGCTAAATTTTAGCCTTTAACGATTTTAATCACAAAGATAATCACGCAGATTATAAATAGATCAACACACAATATTAAAACAAATTCAAATGTTTGAGGAATCTAGTTGGATCCCTCCAACTTGTTTTCCTGCATCCACAGATTTTAGCACAATACCAATTCCGTTTCAAGACGGAATATCGCGGTATATGGGATTTATAAATTATTATCCACTATTATGCGGCGCAATAGGGTCTCATCCGCTATATAATGCGGGAAATCAACTCCAAATACATATATAATACCAATTCCATACAAGTTGGAATTATCGTGGTATATGTTTTTAATAAATAACATCCGCTTAACGTACAGCGTATAGGGTCTATTTCAATACAACAGATAATAACTATCATCCAATCACACAATCAAGCAATTTTAAATCTAACTATTTAAAATTTAAATCGAAACAATTCGATTGAGTGAGAAGTTCTCGCCTTGAGTTTCCGATAACAGTTGTAGCGTTTTGTTTCGAATAAAATTAAATGTGCATTTAATTTTATCCAAAATTTTCAGTAGCTTCAAACGACTCCAGACCAGCTCCATTGCGTAGTGCTCATCCATAAGAACCCGACGCATTTTGTTTCGTGCGTTTTCGACCTCGTATGACAAAGATATAGTATTTTAAACATTACAGGATTTAAATATTATCATTTAACATTTTATTTTCTTATTAAACTTTGAAAACAATCACGGCCGCACGTCTTTAGCTTGAAGAATCTGGGCCGCAACCCTTCTTCTTCCTCCCATGTTCTTTCTTCGTTCGAACCCTAATAGACGTAACCACGAAGAACACCTTCACGTCGATCGAGCAACTCCACTACATAGCCCACCCCGTGCTCTATCTTCACCGCGAATATGGTCAAGCTCGGCACTGTAATAGCCTCGAATTTCGTGCGTGACTTTCGGCCGTTCAAGCTCGAATTGCAGACAATCCACTACGTTAATTACGATCTTAACCGTTGGATAGCTAGATCTCACCCAGCTCTACAAGTTTGTAGTTGGAAATTTGTTGAATCGGTGTGTGGATTTGAAGAAAATGGAGGAAGAACGAGAACAATTTTCGGCCATTAATGGAATAAGTGGCGGCTGAAGCTCTAGGGTTAGGTTTTTGTGAAAAATGAAATGTTAGAGGGGCTTTTATATAAATTTCAACGAAAACACTATTCATCCAAAATTTTCCGAACTCCAAATCTCGCGCAGTGACTGGCACTTCTACGGTTTACCCCACGTTTCAAACACAATGGAACGTGTTTCGGAAGCCAATCCGATCATCTGTGTGAGTTACGGAAATAAACGATCAAATTTAAAATAAATCGATTAAACAAATTTCTATGTGTTTTGGCTTCCCCCGGACAAACCATAAATCCGATTGACACGAAATTTGAAATTATACAATAATATAACATTACGGATCCGATGCAACTAGTTTCGTTGAAATCCGAGACTGTTTGAAAAATGACTATTTTTACTCGTCGATTAAATATTTAAATATTCAATTTTCACAAATTAACTTTTAATTCAATTTTAAACGTTCACAAACATTGTTCTAACTCCAATATGATTTAATATAACTTTATAAATCATTTTTAATCACATTAAACCCAAATTCCAATTATTTACGCAATTTCAAATATTAAATTATCGATTTAATTATCCAATTAAATCTAAGTATTCGAAAAATAAACTATTCGACTTACAAATTTTACTTGTTAATACTTAAAATCAATTAAATATCTGAATTTCAAATGACAGAAATTCTGGATCGTTACAATCAACGGCGACTTCATCCACTTTCCAATATCGAACACCGACTTCAACCCCTTCAACGATGCCAACTTCAATTCGCTTTACTGTAGGTTCTTTTTCTGCTCTATTTTTTTATCTGTCTCTGAACTTTTGGGTGATAGTCTATTGAGGAATAAATGGTGCCTTTTACAATGAATCTGTTCGATTCCTCTGAGTTTTCCAGAGCCATTTGCCATTAGTTGAGCTCAAATTGATGCTTCGTCTTCCCCAATTTCAACATCCATTCTCAGATTTCAAAAAAAAGGCCTTTGGGATTTCCAAAATTTTCTTCTATGATGTGAAGACTTGAATTGCGATTTGATTTCAGGTATTGATATTTTCGATTTCACTTTGGCGCATATGATTTCAAACAGTTGCAATTCAGAATGAATTTTGAGTCAAAGATGGTACGTTAATCCTAAGGTCCGATAATTACTTCGTGCCATCTTTATTATTGATACCAAAATACGAAGATGAGTTGCAACGTTTATTCCCTTAAAGAGATGTTGTTTTTCATCATTTGGGTCTATACATTTTTCACCCAACAAATTTGTATGGGTATTCAAATTAGAGTGTTTGACATAGGCACTGTTCCTTTTCCTCATGTGCTCGACCAAATCATTGCATGTACTAGGAAAGACAACCTATTACCTGATATAAGAAAAGATGAAAGTAGAAGCTCAAATGAATCAAAAGCTTTACTTGTAACTTCTTTAGCTTCGGTTATTCAGAATGTATGAGAAATATTTATTGGGAAAATACTAATGTAAATGGAGATGTAATTTTAGTGTTCCAACCTAGCCATGAAGAATACGAACACACTGAAAAGAAAATGCATAATATAAAGGCGTTGGCAGAAATGTACATGTTGAGTTTTTCTAATTATTTGGTTACTAGCTCATGATCTACATTTGGGTATGTTGCTCAGGGATTAGGAGGACTGAAGCCTTGGATATTGGTTAAGCCTGAAAATAAGACTGCACCGAATCCACCGTGTGGTCGAGCCATGTCTATGGATCCATGTTTTCATGCACCACTTTTTTATGATTGTAAAGCAAAAGGAGGAACTGATACTGGTTCCTCATGTCAGGCATTGCAAAGATATGAGTTGGGGACTTAAACTGGTTGATATAGATGATTGGTAGCTTATTTTCATTTTTGTGTATCCTTAGTAGGAATTAAGTGTATGAAGCTATTGTTATTTTATTTTTAATCTCTTTTGTCCGTTAAAACAATTTGAGTCTCCACCACATACAAGTCACATCTTCATTATGTTGTATTATTGTGCTAGTGTGATGCATTTTGTGATTAATTTGATGGTCAATGGCCTCTATTTGAGCATCTAGACAATGAACATTTGTATGAAGAATAATACTATCATGAAACTAGTTTGTCTTTTAACTTGTGACGATTATATTATTTTTCATGTAGTGCGTGTGTAGCATAAGCTCAAACAAAACAGACATGTTAGTTGTGCCATTTACTCAGTTTTATTTTAGATTCCTCAACTTCCATCTTGACAGTTGTTTTTTGTCTGCTCCACATAAAAGATGCTTGCATAGAAATAACTTGATTAAAGCGAATGATAATAAGATGCATAAAGGGTATAAATCAAATTGGAATTTTATTTTACAGTTTCACAACAATTATGTCCTTTTACAGCACATTTTACTACAATGAAAAATTTGACTGCTATAATGTTTACAATCCTACAATCACCCATCTCATTTTCTCAGTTTTTTTAACCTACATTTGCTCCAATGAGAAACGTAGCAATAGCTACAAAGAATATCAGTGGTTACATTATTCAAGTTTCTTTCCCCTCGCCCTCAAGATATACTCGAAAGTCAAAATTGCATCAAAACTCCTGAAAACAGATAAATAAGGAGAGTTAGTACTTGTACTGGAATAGGAAAAAATATTTGGTGGGATGAAAAAGAGTAACAAAAAAACTTGATCATCAACTGTTGAAGGAACAAAATTTACTACCTGAGCTGTAGGCATGGATGATATGTTACTGCTTGAAGTTTTAGCACCAGTTCTTGAGGATACCATATTCTGAGGATTTTTAATGGCCTCACTGACTAAGTGGTATGATTACTCCCATTTGAAACCCGCTTTGTTGTTTTGAATGTTTTTAGTAGTTTATATCTTATATTTGCTATCACTTTTGTTTTTAATACATATTATATTTCAAAATTTCTATTCATTATGCAGGGTACCAACACCAATTTCTATCGCTATTACTGCTGCATTTTTTGCTCTTGCTCATCTCACGCCTGGACAATTTCTACATCTCTTCATATTAGGTAGATTGTAAACAATATATGAGTTTTGTTTTTAGTCACTAAGACATTGTTCCTTGTCTTTTAATAATATATGTGTTTTGCAGTAGGAACTGCTTTGGGTCTTTCAACAATATAAATGAAAAATATGCACCGCATCATTACAACAATAATTATTGAAATGATGTTTTAAGCTTCATTGTATGCTAAAATATTTTTTATGCAGGTCTAAATGTTGAACAATTGCGATGCCAGTGCATCTAAAGGTACAAACACAGAGCTTGAAGCATATAATCCTCCTCCTACAAGTGATAAAAATACTCATTAACTGTTGATTTTGAGGGTGTTAAAGGGAAAGATGAAGCTAAATGGAGCTCCAGATGCAGAGCCCTGCTTTGTTGTCATATACCGATTAACTATGACGAGCGTACTACAAGAACATTTTGTGGCAAGAACTATTGGTATATCACAAATTCACCTTATTTAGTCATTTATGTTTTGCATAAGATTTATCCTTAGTACTGAAATTTCTTTTTGAAACAGAATGAATTTGACATGGATATAGATCCTGATCTAGCTTGGCCAATTTTAGAAAAAAACATTTCCACGATATTATCGTACGGTAAAGTCTACTTTGTGGAATAAATTGCTCAAAGTCAGAGGAATTACAATACCCAAGAATATTTCTACTACTAAATATCCCGCAAACATTGACAAAGTATGGTGGGAAAAGTTTATAGACAATGAATATTCGGATTAAAAAAAGAGCAATGTAGGAAAAACGCCAAAGCCAAAAATAAAAATACTATCACTCATACACAAGGAAGAAAATCATACCATCGAGTTTATGACGAAATGGTAAGAAACAGTACAAAAAAAAAGTTGTAAATATTAATAATTAATAGTTAATTAGTTTAAAAATATTTGTTCTTGCAGGTCAAGGAAAATCCGAAAGAGAAAGTTACATGGACAATGGTTTGGAAGGTAGGACACATAAATAAGAAATCTGGACAAGTTCTTCCACCTGCAGCAAAAGCTATGTAGGTATTTTAACTTTTGTATGAATTACCGATTAATTGTAAAAATTTGATTTACATTTAAATAGGCATCTCCTTATTTCATTTTACTCCATTATCCATCTTCGTAAAAATTTAATTATTTTCTCTATAGAGGGTTCTCTCAGTTTTCATATTGTGGTATGTAGCTTCTTCATTCTTTAATTATAAGTTTTCAGAATTATCAGTCCATCGTTATATTGTTTTATACTGATGTCATTTTACTCTGTATATTTTTATTGTTTCTTAAATCATAGCGATGTATTATTTTATATGCCATATACTACCACATTTTGATCAATATTTTATTATATAATTCTAGATTGTCTTATTTATCATTATTTTGACCGTACAATTCATATATTTATACTTCTCATATATCCAGTAACAACTCAGGATAACATCCTCATATGCAATTGATTATGTAGAGTATTATTAAGTTTTTGCAAAAAATGACGTTTGAACTTTCACAACCATTACTTTCCCATTTACAACAGAAGTATATATTCGTTATTATTAAGTTAAAATATCAAATTACCATTGTTCATTTGATTATATATGTTATCTGTACTTATATGTTTATAAATGCAGCAACACATCAAGTGTTTGTCAGCTTTCTTGGCATTAAAAAAGTGATAAAAAGAACAATTTTTTGAATATTTGGACTATAAATATGAAGGTTCACCAAAGAGTTCTCTGTCTTAAAACTGTTATATGTTCTTTTATTACTTAATATAATAAAGAAATACCCGCTTATGTGATATAAATTCAGTTTACTTAATTTGATGCATATAGACATAACTGATATTGTATGCACATTCAAAAAAATACAGTGACACACTAGACATATCCTTTATAGATACTTCAGAAAAGTGCCAGAGTGTAAGAGTGATTTTTAAAGTTTGTTAATATTCTTCTAAAATAAAGGTGATTTGTTTGACATGTGTATCCTATATTCTTATACTCATCAATTACTGAAAAATATTTGTCTAGCCACACTTTTGAAATAGCCCTTCTTCCCAAACCTTTACCGGGACTGTCAATTTTCTATTCTGTTTATTCATGTGATAACAATTAGGTCTTAAACAAGAAGTATCCATTTTTTAAAAATAGTGCAAAACTTGTATGTGGTAAGTTCAAGAGAATTATTTGTAACTATATAGTACTTGAATGAAAAACTGATAACCATGCACGGAATAAGTATAACGGAAACTCCGCCCGCCTTGTTCAGGCAAGGCTCGTGATGATGAATTCAAGCATATAGGTCCAGTTAGAGTTCATGTTTTATACATACATTTGTGTATTCCCCTAGGCACAATTATGGAAAGAAGAATAGTGGCTTTATGTTTGACAAATGAATACTTGCATGTGGGTTAGGTTGTATATTTGTCTGTGTGTTGTGTGGGTTCTACCCCAGTGCTGTGTTCTTGGATGGTGTGTCTGTACATGAATTTTTTTTGTCCCATTGAATGAGCCTACTTGAGTGATAAATAATAGAGTATTTAAACTTGCCTCATTTGATAAACTACTATATGCCAAGCAACCCAGTCCAAAACAATGACCAGTTTGTTCATGCAATAGAGAAAAGCTATGTCTATATGATGAATGTTCATGCTTCTTTCTTATATAATGGGGTTTCTTTAAGCATGTGGAGACATTCAGGATATTTACATTTTCATTGCCAATTTATTATATTTGATTTGCTATATTTTTGTATACATATTTGCGGCTCATCTTTAAGAAAAATTGATGTTGGGAAGTGTTCCTCATTTGTAGAATCTGAATCTACATTAGTTTCACTGATTTCTTCTTCTGCAGTCATTTTACATTTCTAGTTACATACAATGATTGTTTCATCTTCTGCACATATTGAATGATGGCACTTGTGGAGAAAAAGGAAGAAAAAAAGAAGTTTGAATGTAGCGGTAACAAGGAAGAAAACACATATGTCCTTGATAATGAGGAAGAAAGACAGAAATACATACAATGATCTATAGCTCATATTATATTGGATATTTAAAATTGGACATGAAATTGCTTTTTTGTAACTCGGATGTGATATTGTGGTATTTTGAAATTTGAAATTTTATAGCTCATATTACAGTATTATCTAAATATGATATTGTTGCATTTGAGATATGAAAGCATTTTAGACTTCATATAGAATTGATATGATGAATTATATATGTGATATGCACATCATCATTTATGAGATATTATATTCATTTGTTTTAATAATTTAATATTAATTGTGCATAAAGTATGGTAAAAACATAATTTCAATTAGTAACGCACATAAGTGTTACCAATATTTTGGATAACAACGCTTGTCTACATTACAAACCTAAATGATAAGTAAAGCAATTTATGTATAACAACATATATATATGCGTTACTAAATAATCATTTTCCAACACTTATATGTGTTACCGTATATTTCTGTACCAATACTTTGAAGCATTACCATATATTTAAGTACCGACGCTTATAAGTGTTAGTAATACGTATGTTTGTAACACTTATAAATGTAACAAATTTGACCGCTCTATTCCTCACAGTCCATAGTAGTACTTAAAAAGTGTTACTGAAATTAACATTTATAAATGTTAGGATTTGCAGGTTTTGGTGTAGTGGTTCATAGTTACGTTCCTAGTCAACTCATGAAAACTAGGATAAAAGTAAGATATTGGAGTTTCAAATATGTTCTTAATGATCCCATGAAAACAACGTAATTGGACAGGGCGTCCTTAAATATTTCACCGGTTATTAATCAGCCTATGAGAACTAATAGGTTAAATGTAATCCTAGAAACTATTATTGAGACAGATGGCCAAAAATGAATGCGGATGGGTAATATAGAATTATTTCATTTGTTTTGCATGTCATCATATTATACTGTTTTGAATTTTTTTCAACCATTGTGGATGCATTAGTACAATATATGGTTTTGTAAAGGTTTTGAGGTACTAATGAGGGGAAAACTCGTTCAGCTAAGCAGCATGGTTTCACTAGCTATCTAAATGGTTTGAAATGGTAGATTATTATTCATACCGGGTGTTATGTCTGAGTCAAAGTTTATGTTTTGCCTTTAAACTTTCGGCTATTCAATTGATTTTGAATAATTTGAGAGTTGAGGTTTTCAGATACTTCTTAAGACGAATAAGCTTCCGAAGATGTACAGAAGGGTGCACAAGGTACGGTGGCTATTTAGATTTCTCTTTTCTTTTGATTCCCTTGTGATGTTTGTAATGACAAAGTTGTTAAATTTTCTGTATATACTTTGTTTATCCATAGGGGCATCTTCATATGTTGCTCTTGGGTGTATGTTGTAATAAATATATTTTCTCTGAACATGATTTGCGAGTATGAGATTATGTAATGAATTGGAAATATTTTTATTTGGAATATGATTTTGTTTGAAGTTTAACTTTTTTCCATATTCATCCGTTTCTATGTATCCATGAATCTAACTTCTCTGTATTTGGTCACCGATGATTAATAAGTATGGATGACTACATCATCCGTAGTTATTAGTTTTGGGCCTCCAAGTATGGGTATGTTACAAAACACCACTATCAAATCAATAGGATCAACATGAAAGATTTGAGCTATCTCATCACAATATACAAATATAATCAATAATAAGTAGGTCATTTGCCTGTAAAAAATAGACTGTCTACCTAAGGATACAGGGTTAACTATACTCGGACACAGTCTTAGTTATAGTTTTATCTATACATAAAATATGTTTATATACTACCCATATACATATACATACACATACACATACACATACACATACACATACATCCATATATTTCAGAACCAGACTGGAGATTGGTGGCCGCCTAATGCAAGCTTGCTCTAGGAACCCAGGTCTACTCGCATTACGTAGAGTAACCGTCTATTCCTACAATTTTCAGTTACCTCGATAGTCATCGTGACCCCATCCGCCAATGGCTTATATATGCACTGCCCAGTCACGTCCCTACTTTGTCCCTAATGGTCCTCAGAGACACAAGGGGCTATGGGTAATTATTAATCTCGTGATGCGCATCAAATCATTATCAAACGGTGTCGTGTATTTGGGGTGCGACTCCACGACCAGGCCACCATGATGGATACTGGCCAACCCGGTTCACTCCCGAAACGTAAAGGGAGTCGATCTAAGATAGACAGACATTTAATGTACATAGTTTATGTGGCTAACTAGTAGCTACCATACGTACTCACCAAAGCGAGCCACAAACAACATACCTCGTATTAAATGTCATCCACGAGCAAAAAAATAACCAAATAAATAACATAACGGCGTCCCATACCATCACGTTGTACATTTATTCAGTGCTCACACATCACACTCGCCCATTCTTATTCTATAGAAGGAGTCCAAAGAATAACTAAAAAGTGTTACTGAAAGTCCCACACTATACAATACACTAACACTACAACAAACAGACCTTTTTACAATGTTTAAAAACCGCTATTAAAGCATTCTTAGTGTTCCTATAAATGCCATAGATCAAGAAGTTGTAATAAGTCTGATGGAAACAATTTCGTATCAAACTTGCAATGGAAAATTGACTTTTAACAGCGTCTTAGTTGTCATCTTAGACTATATGTATCAGTACCACCGCCTTTTTGTAGCATTCTGATACTTGCTATAGAAATGTTACATAGAATTGTGTTTTATGATACTAACAATTATGATAATATTTAACTGTTATAATATGTTGACATGCCATATTATTATAGCATCTAAAAACGTTGCGGAAATCTTTTAATCTTTTATTGCATTGAAACGTTATACAAAGTTCAGTACTATCTATTATAGCATTGTTTTTTTACTATAAACACTGTTTAATCCTTGCAGAATATTTTGTATAGCACTAGCATAAGGCTATAATAAATGAAGGATGTAAAAAAATTTCTTTCCATAGAATAGATAAACGCTATAAAAAATATCCATTGCATTTTTTCTTACCATATACATTCAAGCTTACAATTCAATTCTAGTAAACAGTATTTCAACTAATATATTATAACAATTCAAAAAATCACATTTATCATATTATAATGTACGTAATCAAATAGAGTCATTAGTCAAATCACAAAATACATATATCCATAATATTTCATACGCGAAGTACTAAGCATATAAATACTTGTGTCCAAAATTAACAAGATCGTAGCACTAAAGTCGCTAAAATCCAAGACATTTTTCTTGTCCTTTCGATCTTCAGTTTCTCATCACTATCCTCAATCTTCCCCTTTAAGCTGCAAATCAACATCGTTTATTAATGTTATCACCGAATTTTATAACTTTATACAATTTTATTATATATTTGTACGACAATGTTATAGTATGTTCTTATATATATAGAAGAATGACTGCAATATTTTTCGATCGAGTAGCCTTTTTATTTATTACCATACAATGCTATATTTAATGTTCTAGGGTCATAAGTTTCAAGTCAGGAGAACAAGACATAAAGGCCTGAATATGAACAATCCCAACCATGCAAAGTTCATGCAGGCAAGAGCAACTCAAAGACCATCAAGATAACACTACTTTAGCAACACCATCCAAACTCCTTCAAGCAATACCAAATTCAAACAGTAACTACACCATCCAAACACCCCGGCCATCTTCATTATTATTATTGTTGTTGTTGTTGTTTATTATTATTATATTATTATTATAACAAACTTAATTAATTTTATATAAATCTTAGTTAACGTAGTCAAATTTATTATTATATTATTATTATAAACTTGGTTAATTTCTATAAAACGTTAATTTTTATAAAAAGTCCATTTTAGTAGAGGATGAAAACAAAGGATTCAATTAGCAATAGCAATTTACAATGATTCCAGTGTGTATTTTTTGGATGATCCTTAGTGCAGTTGATGCTCATACAGGAACACGTCTCTTTAATTATTTTTGTAACTAAAATATCATATAAACACTTCACACATATTTGTCATTTTG
This sequence comes from Allium cepa, assembly GCA_030765085.1. Lineage (NCBI taxonomy): Eukaryota > Viridiplantae > Streptophyta > Magnoliopsida > Asparagales > Amaryllidaceae > Allium > Allium cepa. The sequence continues at coordinate 379,629,425 of CM060929.1, read as the reverse complement.
TTAATAATGAAAAAACTTTACTTTGTCCTTAGTTGTATAAATGATTTTAAAAAAGATTGTGTTACTGAGTCATCATACGTGCTTCACTCTTAAATATATCCTATGGTCTTTGACTTAGTCTTGTGAATAGATCATTTGTACAAATCACATGGTTTGATCAATTAACTTATTATATTTTTTTAGTATGACAAAACCTTATCTGATATTGTTGGCAATAAAAATGTATAAATAAATATTTTAAAATTGAGTTCTAAGATGCTTTATAAGATTAATCTTAGTAGAAGTTTGAGATCAATTTTATTCCTCTTACTAAACTTAGATGTTGCATGTGCAATACCGAGTTTGTCTCAGTTCTTCGTGTCTCTGTAGACATTATGCATGTAACATATAAAAATATTGACAAAATTGATTCCTAAATCTGAGATTCATGTAAAGAAATCAATGTCTTTGTACATCTACCTTGTGTAGGAATGTCTAATATGCCTCTTGCCTTCAAAATCTATCATATACGCCACTTGTCAACTCGAATTCTCGAGTGCAGCAGACCTTATTCTGGTAATATTTATAGTAAATTTAACTAAATAAATTAGTTGAACTTGTATACCTAGAATTTAAGGATGAGCTGAAAGTCATATCAATATCCACAAGGATTGGAAGCATTTTCTTCATGTCATTCGCACCTAAATTAATATAACAGAGAAAATAAAAATAAATAAATTTTCCTAAAGTATATATAAAAGTAAATGAATGCCGTTAGGAACATGTGAATGATGAGCCAAGCGTAGCATCTTTGAAGGAAGGGGAAGCACTTTCATTGAACAAACACTCAAGTTGTTTTGAAACAAGATAGATTTTGTAATATAAATTGTTCTTCCATTTTTGATGCCTAATTTCTGTTAATGCATTGTAACTCCATCAAATGATTCAAAACAATACATAAAAAAAGTTACATGGATAAAATCAAAGAATAAAATTTAATACTTCCTAAATGCATAAATAGGAAAAATATACATGAAAATCGTACTGCATAAGGCAACGAGACAAAGGTGTTGCTATTGTCAAGTATGATCGGCCTGAATTCATAGTGCATCATGTATTGAGCTTAACTTGAAATGCCAGATAGCTATATTCCAAAAAAAAAGACCGAAGCCAAGTGAACAATAATTTTTATGAGTGACACACTGGATACTTCTTGACATGAAAGTACAGTTACAGTCCATGGGAAGATTTAGCATATCATGATTTGTATTAACAAGGAAGAAAACTTATCAAACTCTTATACCAGATTATGTTCTAAAAAAACTGTTTAAAAAATATATTTCACATACATGGTACAACTGATATTTGTATATTAAAGTGAATTTAAACACCGGCAAACAGAATTACAGATTTTTCAAGAAAAAACATGTTCTTCAGAAATCAATATATGCATAAAATTGCCAATAAACAACTAATTTTATTAAGATGATTTGAAATTACATAAGTGTTCCTTTATAGTTGATTTTTACCATCTAACATAAGAGAAAAAGGTAAAAGAACCGTAGTTAATGTCTTTCTCACAAAAGATGTCAACATTACAAATTACCAGCAAGAATAGTTTTAGTTTAAGTAGTTAATTAATTATAAGGATATGGAGATGCAATAGTTCATTCTCATTACCAAATCTCTTGTCATGATTGATGCAGGTGATTTTATTTAAATATATGAAATCAACTACAAATCTCCCTCTACTTAAAAACCTCAAACAAATCCAAACACATTTAACCTAAGTAAAAGCAAACTATATTATTGAAATAAACCACAAATATTACCTGGTACGTTGTGAGAAGTCATAAACAGCAGAATAAACCTTCCCTGCTCTCCATTCCCTTCCAAAACACACAACTCCACCAAACCTCAAAACCTTTTTATATTAGGGCAATCATCTACTAACCAGCAAAGCTGCAACCTTAGCATGCTTGATCATCCCATGCCGAGTTGTATACCTGAAATTACCAAAACACCAAGAAAGTCAATCCGAATTTACAAATTCATACCAAAAATAAAATAATAGTTGAGTAGAGAAAACACTTCAACTAGAAATGCTCAAACCAGTATGTGAAACTAAGGTTTTGAATCTTATTTAGATCTGTGCAAATAAAATTCATTATATCCTGAAATAATGTTATCACTTAACATGTATAATTTGAGAAAGAGGAAAACACTCTCAAAGGACAACAACTTGCTCGTGCCTTGTTTAACTTATTTAGACAGTGTTTGGTTTGTTTTGTTTTTAGCTTTGGGTTTTCGTCAATAAAAAAATGCACATGACGCATGTATGATGCCCAAAACGACCAATTTAGAAAACGAAGTTAACATACAAAATAGAAAACAAGCTTTTGTTTTTGTTTTTCATGTTTTGGAAAATAACACAAACACGTGAAACAATCTATCCATCAGTCGTTCCTATATCCCCTTCTTCCTTCCTTCCGTCTTTTTTCCATCCACTTCATCATCCCTCTATTCTTCTCGTATTTGACATACAATTGAAAACCGAAAACGCAAAATTCATTTTTAAATCAAACACTGCCTTAAATTTTTACACAACTTAATTGATTATTATAAATTTATTTTAATTCTCAAAAACTTATTTTGGGTAGAAAATTATTTACTTTTATAAGACTTGGTTAACTTAGTTCATTTTTATAATTTATCTAACTTAGTTTAATTTTATAAAAATGAGTTAAAATTTTATAGAACATGATTAGCTTTTTATAACTTGGTTAAATTTTACAAACTTAATTACTTTAATTGGATGCTTATAAAACTTGGTTAAGTTATGAAACTTTGTTATTTTTATAAATTTAGTTTATTTTAAAAACATGATTAAATTTTATAAACTTTGTTATTTTTTATAAACTTACTTAATTTCTATAAAACTTTGTTAACTTATATATAAATTAGTTATTTTTTTATAAATTAGGTTGATTTTTATAAATTTATTTAATTTTTATATACTTAGATAACTTCATTAAATTTTTATAAAGGGGTTTTCAGGCTCGAGGAAAAATTTCGAAAAAAATTTAGTCTCAGGGATAACGAGTTTGCTTTTTAGTCTGAAGGACACTTTCTATTGTAAATCACAAAATGATAGTTGTAACTATCATTTTCTGTTTAAACTAAAAAATGTCATTCGGACTAAAAAACAAACTGTTTGTCCCTGAGACTAAATTTTTTTGCAACTTCTTCCCTGTGTCTATTTTCCTGTACATAAAACTTGTTTAACTTATCTAAATTTTATATAACTTAGTTAATTTTAATAAATTTATTTTAATTTTTCTAAAACTTAGTTAATTTTAGAAATTATTTAATTTTTATAAAACTTCGTTAACGTAGTCAATTTTTATAAATTTAGTTAACGTACTTTACTTTTGTAAACTTAGTTTACTTGAATGTTTTTATACCAATGGGTCTATATGCCTGCATTATTATCTTTAGTCTCACTTGTTATGTAATTATATTTGATACTTAGGTGTTGGTCAATCAAAGCATTATGTAAGATGAAGACATTTATGTTAGTCTGCTACAAGAAACCGTGACATAGTAGTAGAACTAAATATAATAGCCAATTTATTATATTGTGAACTATGGATCCATATGACATTGAAATTTTAATATACGTATATCAAGCCTCGCCTGACTAGAAAAGATAAGATTTCCAATATTTCTTCATACTGGTGAAGATTTGAAAACATGCCAGTTTCATCACACTTCATAAAATAAGGTTTTCAAGAAAATGACATGTAGGATGCTTACTTTATTCGAACATAATAAATTTATTATGTCTTTTTGTTCTTTGCAAAATGAACCAATTTTCCTATGTAAAAAATGGAAATTTCTTTCGATAGTTATCTAGATAAAAATTAGTTATTGAAAATTGAATGACAAATAAGAGGTACCTGTAATGTGAACAAGAGTTTCCCTTCCAACCAAATCTGTAACATGTTACAAAAATCCAAACAAATATATTAACAAAAATTCACCAAAGAGAAATTGAGCATAGATTAAGTCAAAAACTCACAATGAAAGTATCATCGAAAGATGCAAAATGTGAGAAACACAGAATATATCCTCACCTTCACATATTGATAGGCTAAGAGTGGCATTCTCTTTTTTGGGTTTACGGACCATCTTTGTTCATATAGTTGCACTTCAAATCATCAGTTCTATCCAAGCCGGCTGAGCTGGACTTTCTTATTCGTACTTAGCATATCAGTTGCATCTACGGCACTCTATGTTTTGGTCATATTCTGCCATGTTTCTACAAAGGAGTTAGCAATTTATAAGACAATTAGTAAAATGTATTCTTATTAAACGACAAATATATGAAAATCAAGGCTAATTGGAGAAGAAATAAAAAAGTGTCAAAAAAGTTAGGTAAGAATTTTTAAATACGATCACTTCAAACTCCACAAATGAGATCATTTTCACTAGTCCTTCATATTTTAACTCTTACCTTCCTCCTCATCTCTTTCCATGTTGAAGGATTAGAAGCAGAAGGTGAGGACGACATTGAATATGTGCCACAGGTGAAGTGATCTATCAAACCATGGACATTGTCAGGCTCCATTTAAGACCTGCATCAACAACCAGAGTTGCGCTTAATATGATCAGAACAACTGTATTAAAATAACATTTTCTCTCAAATAAACTGCAACTTGCTTGGAAAACCTTTTGGTACATGTACTTTACAACCCCATGGCCTACAACGACAATAACCGCTGCTCATGGATTTTATATATATATTCAGTAACTATGAATCCCATATTGCCTTTTATCCAAAATAAAAAAGGTAAGCTTGACATAAACCTCTTCCTAAAGTTCAAGTGAGTTAAATGAATCATCTTCTTTTGCTTCTGGTGGGTAGCTATTGAGGCTTCATAGCTGTATATAAATAGTCTTCTTTGTCTTTGTAGGAAATTGTGCTTGAGATACTAGATGTTGTTGGATCTATAAAGTCGCATCATTTATGATATGAATATGTATATTTCCAATTTATACACTTCCTAATTTCAATGGTCGACTTAACTCAATACGCGAGAGTTCCAAAAATCATTTTGAACATTTAAATTACTATATATTCATTCATACCACGTTCAGGATAAGTAATAAACCAAAACACAATGTCTCACTAAAGTCATAATAAAATAATGAAGTAAACGACTACTAAAAAGAACTCCAATTTCCTAAAACTAAAACACATATGTTACAGAAAGGCTGACATTTCAGTTTTGGGATTATTTCTACTTTCATCCAGCATATAATACATGCTAATTATAAAGGAATCCAATACCTTAAGTAATATGTCACTTTATTTCATGATATTAGATGCAAATTAATTGGTTGTAAATTAATTAGCAGTAAATAGTTAAGTAACTAGGTATATGTAGGCATTGATTTGAAATTTACTTAACTAATGGGCATTTACATGAGAATACACATTCTATATGATCAAATATTGTAACTTATCCATGATTTATGTAAATGTAAATACATGGCCAACATGCTTGTTAAAGTATTAAAAACGTTTCCATTGAACTTTAGTTTAATTGGATAGTAATGGGTATATTAAGAATATATTGTGTTTCCCATTTATTCCATATAAGAATCAAATATTTTTCCTTTCATAGGACTATTTATTATATCAACGAAGCCATTAAGCTTTGGTAACATTTTCGAATGTTCAATAAACAAAGAAATTGCGCAAAATTTCCATAGGAGCATTAATATAGATAAAATGGTGTTTCATCTATTTTTTATTAACTATATAACTTAGCTGTTTTAAAAAATCAATTGTGTTTTTATTGAGTTTCGAGAGGACAACACAATGTCGGTAGACTAATATGCTACATGAATTTCACATGGGTTGGCCATTACAAGTTTCACCTGCACGTCATTGAAACTTCGTATTTATCTTTATTTCTTATGTTACAATAAAAAAATAAAAAAATGAAACCTAAGTAAGCGTTTAGCCATACAAAGAAAAGTTTTTGAGTCCATCTGAATCGGACTTGTACATAGGTTCACTTTTCAATTAAGTTTTTATCTTTTGTATTGTACATTATAAATATAAATGATAGGCAATAATTTTAGAGTAGCATATATATTAGAATCAGCAATTTTATTGGTTTATAATTAGTTTTTACTTCTTAAAGTTGATGTCGTTGTTCTTATCCTTGTCGTTGTAATATTTTGATTATATCAATTAAACCTGTACTGACAAATCATTGTATATATTTTGAGCCCATACTTTGGACTTGCCAAAGACAGCAAAAGTTTTGTATATTTCAAAGGAAAATTTGAAAGATGCACAAATGTGTATATCTACCTTATTACTTGTTAGTATATCAGCTTTAGTAATTGTAATATCCAACAATTCTATAGTGTCTGCACTTCTGCATCCGTGTCAAAGTTTTAAATTAGTTTGACTAATTAGATAGTTATCAACTTAAACTTTAACCATATATTTTTGTTAATTGCTTGTAAAATTTGGGTATTATATTTTGAAACAAATGAAATGTAAGTTTGTATAATAAATACTTATTATCATTAACCATTTGGTAATTAATTCTCAATAAGCAACTTCCTAGCAAGTAGAGGAATGAAAATTTAGAGTAAGCTATTGTTTTGTTCCTGCAATAAATATAATTATAAATATTGTATTTTCATAATCTTTTAACCGATGAAAGTATTCACTATTCAAAAAAACATATTTTTGACCTATTTAATACTATTTATAAGAAATAGCTGAAGACTAGTTTTAAATCCAAATAAATATGCCAATGTGAGAATATTATGGCAAAGTAGAGATTAAAACTCGAAATTAAACACAAACCTTTTTATTTGTTATAACTAATGAATTTGAAAAATACAGAATCATAAAAGGACATTATATTATTAATTTCAAGTTTGAGCCTTTCTGTTATTACTAGCCAGCAAGAAACTTCCTATCAAAACTTTAAATATATACATTATAGAGTGAAATTAAATCACTTAGTACAAATATTATAATGGGACAATGAATATAAAATAGTAAATATTATGGATCATGGGTGTGTTGAGATAAGAAACATGCCAAAATTTATTTATGGTCCTCATATTTAACTACTATAGTAACAAACGCAATTCTTGATCAAAGATTGATGTTATTTTTGGTCATTATTTATAACAATAAGAAATATTCTCTATCCAAGAAAACATCCCAAAAGTTTGCTTAGTTTGTTTTTCTTCTTCAAGGAGATTCCGATATAAATTCTAAATTGTTGTTGTGCCACTCATTTAAGTAATACACTGTAGATTATAGTATGTATTGCTCAAGTCACATCATGTTTGATTACAGTCTTATATTTTCCAAAATATACCAAGATTCCCTATATGCTAAACACGTTAGGTTTCATACCTATCTGACCATTCTATCTAGATGTAAAATTCAATCCTTTTATTTTAAATAAATTTGCAAGTTCTATTAAACCAAAATTACCATATTGCAATCATATCATTCCAAACTCTTGGGATAAGTCAATATATTATAAACTAGAGTATGTTTTTATCGATAACTCTAATGTCGAAGAAAATTTATTAAAACAACATGCAATATGATAACCAAGTGCACTTAATCAACCAATATCAACAACATATTTTTGGGTGGAAATCCACACGTTTTCATTACAAACTGGTTATTCCTCTTTAGATGTACAATCATTTTCAATGATTAATATGAGGCGGTTTATTTAAGAATTTTACTTTTATACAATTTGCAGTTTATTCACATCACAAAACAGCAAAACTAACTTCATAATCATTGAAAAAGAAAATAAAGCTTACTAATCAACCATGACATCGAATTTAATAATAGAAGTAGGGTAATGATCGAATAAACCTGAAAAAAAATCATTTAGGGCACCGTGACATCGAATTTAATAATAGAACATAAAGAGAAATCGCAATTGCTAAAGTAAAAGAATTCTAGGATGAAGGAAAATGATAACAAAAAATTGAATTTACTTTTTATTCTAAGCGAAATCGAAAGAGGTATTTTTAGGGATGATGAAATAAATTTTATTTGAGATAAGCACAAATGAAAGCGGATAGGTGAAATTTTAATACTTATCACCCGCGTTAAAATATTTGACCAAAACTATTATATGGACAGCGTTCAACCAATTTATGTTCTTTTGGAATAAGTCTTGCACCGCAATTGCAGTTTACATGTTGTGAATAACTGTTGTCAAAAGTAAGCTTTGTTGTAGTGTAAAGTATTTGTTTTATATACTATAACTAGTTTACAGTGGAGAAATCTTTGGTTAAATATCTTGAACTCATAGAAATAAATCTCATAGAAAATAATTTTCTATATGAAGATACATTTCGAAATAGAAATTGTATTTTCTATTCTAATGTTAAGCATCAGTTATCATTATTACAATTCTTGTTTAGATGTTCGTTTATGAAGCGGAAGTGACTATTCAGTATCTTCATCTCAACTATACCTTAAATCACATCTACTCTTTTATTTTCATTATTCTCTTAAAATGATCAAATCATTCAAAAAGAATCCCTTGCTTCAAGACCATGATGAACTCTTTGCAAAAGTGAATTTGATTACACTTAACATTTAAGAACATCAAAGGATGCACCTCACGTAAACTCATAGAATGCAATATACGATCTCGACCAAATAAACACATATGCGACCAAATTACGAACGTACTTAGTAGTTGTAGAATCAGACGCTCGCAAGGGAGTTGAAATGCTAACATGCAATAAGTATTTTTTAATAAGTATATTGAATATTTATATTTGTCAATCTTCAATTCAGTTCATTTGTATATCTTAATTGATAAATGTTTTATCAATCAAATTAAATGCATAAATTTATCAATGTAGATTATTATAACATTATATAGCATACGTTCTTACGATATTTGAAAGGTTAAATGTTAACAATTCAATTTTCTAATAAGGCTCTCACCAGTCTTTTATGTTTTACCAAACCCTAACTCGAACATAGAAGTTTTTCAACCTCACTAATGGGTGTTATGAGTTGTCTGTCTTGAAATTCTGACATTGCTCAACAAGTCATGGCTCTATGGATGATGGATTATTTCTTATCAGTTGTATCGTATATAAATCCTAAACCTCGGTACCTTATTCTAATTTCACTTCGACCTTGAGGATTTAAGTGTCACACACATAATAAATCCTAGTACGACATTTATTTATGTATTTATTCCTTAAGTCTAGTAGGATTTCTTAAAGTTCCACCTTTAAAATTACATTCATATTATACAAGTTTTATTATTATATAACTTTTATATTTCATATTACTTATACATAATAGTCTTACGTATAATATTGCATCAATTAAATATTATTTAATTAAATTTAACTAATTAAATTTTTCTTCAATTTTATATTAGTTTAATATAATATTTATATTGAATATTAATTATATATCATAACCTTTATCGTGTAACACATATATCATATATATATATGTTATTTAATTAATTAACACTTCAATTAATTTATTTAATTAAACAATTTTAATTAAAGTATATTAATTTCCAAAAATCATTTTATACACATACGTGTATACCTATGACATCCTAAACATTTTCAAATATCATAACGTATATTTAAATATACAATGCATGTATATACTTTTCATTAATTAACTTGTTTAATTTATTTCTCCATTTTATTAAACTTATTAATAAATTTTAAATTTTAAATTTAATTTATATTTTTTCAAACATTTTGAAAATTTAATTATATTATAACTTAATAGTACGCGTGTGTATCTTATTTTAAATTTTACTTTTAAATTTAAAATCTTATATTTATAATTTTCAAATCAATTTTGAAAATTAGCCCAAGGCCTAACTCGAATTGGGCCTTCGCTATTAGAGACAACCTTTGGGCTTACATATCTGTTGGAAAAAGGCTGATAGCCAAGTAGAACAGAGTACTTAATTACCTAAACCCAATCTTTCGAAACTACATTTCTAGACATCCTACTATCTAAGTTATAAGCCTACTTAGTTAGCCCTTACATGAATAATTTATATTGCATTGGCTATTGGGTTCTAATAACATTGTTAGAATTAGGCCAGCATGCGACGAAAGTAATGGATGATTTTTTTTTTACTATTTTGGATCTTTATTTAACATATGAAGTTTATGTATTTAGAATTTTTCAGAATTTCATTTTAAATAACATTATTATTTTATTTAAATTTCTAATTTTTTATATATTATGTAATATGTTATATTATATCTATACATGTATCATATACATATACTATGTGGATGCACGTGTAGCATATACCGTGTAAAGTATAACATGTCCATGTATAGGTGCAGGGATATATAGCAATGACATTTTGGCTCATCTATTATAAAAATATGGTGTCCAAATGTATGTTTATATACTTATACACAAACACACACACACACACACACACACATAAAAGTTAAAAATACATGCATATGTATATATGCACATATGTAAACCATGGTTTTATTTAAATAGTTTTGTATGAACGTATGTATATATATAAGTATGAAATATTAATATTATATATATCTAACCATATAAATATATTTAACCATTTATAAATAATATTAAAAAAAATCTTTGCTACAAAGCTGAAAAGAATATATGTGTGTATATATGTATGTGTGTATGTATGTATGTATGCATGTATAATTTTTTTAATATATATATATATATATATATATATAATGTAATAATAGATATATATTGATTTTTACAAAATATAAAAAATATAATAAGTATGTATTTATCTAGTCACGCGCACAGCTCAGATTTTTTATGTATTTAATTTTTTGAATATACTTTAATGTAATTTCCATGGGGATATTATTGAAAAATTAATCTCGAATATATTTTGAATTTTAAATGTTTAGTGTATTTTGAACGATACTTTGTAATTTTGAATATTTAATGTATAATTTTAAAATTAAAAATTAATTTTTAAATCAAATTTAATTTTTGGTCAACAATTAATTTTTTTTTAATTATAAGAAACTTTGTTTTCTTATTTTTGCCGAGGCTATTTTATGTATTAATTTAATTTTATAAATATGGAACATAATTTATAATATATTAATATACTTAATTAAATGATTAATTGATTTAACTATCATTTAAATATTAATAATAATATATATAAAGAATATTTATTTTTCTTCCAAAAATATTATACATATTAAACTTTGTATATAAAATTATATTACCATGTTTTGTAGAAGTACGATGTAGTATTTAAATTATAATATATGTATTTATTGTATATTAAATTATTTCTAATAATATCTTTTCAATTTGAGTCAAATTGCATATAGGTGTATATATGAATATTTTTTTAAATATAAAAAATATATACAAACATACAACTAATCCAATTGTGACGATATATTTATATATTTGGAATCATCACCTAATTAACAGTTAAATATATGATATAAGCATTATATATAAAAATTAATATTCATAAATTAGTAGGAATATACCTCGTATCCAGTGCCTGTAAATACACCTTGAAACGATAAGGTTTGCTCCTTGAACCGATTTTCAATCCATTAGAGTGTATTCCTTGATCCGATGACCACTGAACATCGAATCAAACTATTTTTGATTTGAACTTGAAATGATGAAGGATGAGGAGACATGGTTTGGCTAGAAACAGATATGTAAGGAGGCTCCAGAAAGTGTGAAGTATGCATGGGTAGAGATGTTTATATAGAGGAAGAAAAGGAAAAAAGTTGGGATCTCAAACTTTACCCGTTCTCTTTGCCTTATCTCCACAAACCTAGTCCACCAAGATGCCATCATATGGCTGCCTATCATCCCCTATTAGAGCCGAAACAACCATCCACATTCATGGGTTTTAAAACCATTTACAACCTGGACAAAATATTTTACAATTAAATCCAATTTAATACTTATCGATATCGTTATATTTATTATGAATACATTTAATAATATTTGTTCAATAAATCAAAATAAAATTTTACAAATAAAATTTCATAAATATTAATTCATTCAATTAACTTATAACGGTCATAAATTAATTAAATCGTTTATCAGACGAGTATTCATCGTTTTGGCTTTATGACCCCTTAGCTGTAAATCTGGTCAACGATTAATATCGAACTATTCGAATATTAACCTTCACACATCATTTAGCAGGTGGTATGATATTTTGGTCAAATATATCACTTACTTGATTTCCGTAAAAACTAATTTTACTTTGTTAAGCGTTACCTCGTTATGACAATTGTATATATCAACTTTTCGTCAAAACTATATCACTTTGAACTTATGGAATCTAGTTATGGTCAAAATTCCAATTTTGTCCATATTCAACTTTATAGTCCAAACAGAAAGTTTTAGTTCAATAATAACAATCAGTATAGATTTTCAAGTTAGATTAATTTTCAAAATTATTTCACATTTAGAGCATGTTTGCAAACTTATTATCAAACAAGACCACTTTCTGTCTAGTCAGTAGCCAACTCAGCTTGGCTGTAACTGTCTTCGTATAGGCACAACTTTGAGTTGCGCCTATTGCGAAAAAGAAAAAAAAACATAACCATAGCTGCATCTATTCTGATGTAGTAAAAAAACAACGCAACACGTACCTAGTGGTTTACCACAACAGTCACAACTCTTAGTTGTGCCTTCTCTTATACCATCTGCACAAGTATGAGTTGTGCCTACTGTTGTTGCCATATAAAAGCAACTGCGTCACCTGCCTGCACCTCCTCTTCATTATTTACTTTTCTTAGCTCCAGCTCAAACCCAAACGCCCCAAATCTAAATTTTCCATTTTTTTCGTCAATTCCACCAAAAATCTTCATATTTCTCCACCAATCTTTGATTGGTACAAAGTACAACAATGGAAGTGGGATATTCTTCAACACAATATTATTTTGGTATTTTTGTTAACCCTAGATTTTTGTGTTTATTACTAATATATGGTTTCTTTGTATGTATGCATAATGAACAATGTCAACTAGCTTGTTGTAGGTGGCCATTGTAACGACCGAGGGTTTCAACCTTCGAAAATCGAAAATAATACATCCTTATGTCGCAAATCCAGGTGCTGAAAAGCTCGATTATTGGGGGAAAATGAAAATAAAGATAGAACAGAATCTCACATGAATGAAATAACATATATTATTTCAACAATTTCTTTTACAGCGGAAAATTTGAATATAGTATTAGAGTCTAACCTAGATTCAGTTTGGACGGTTGTAAGCCCCCGTCCTTACAAATGATGAAAAATAAAAATATATGCAATAGATGCGGTGGATACTATATGAAGACGAAGATCTCCAACTCTTCTCTGAAAACTCCAAGCGTCTTCGACTAAATCTGAAACTACTCGGATCTGACTCGAGTATTAAAAATACCCGGATCAAGCTTGACAAACCAGCGAGAGATACTTGAAATTTTGAATGCTGATGTAAATAATTTTTTTGAAAAGAAGTGTATCTCATAAGACCACACCCACACGTAAACACGAACATGTTTTTATTTTATAATAACCAAAATACTTTATACTGAAATACTTTAATATTATCTTTAATTACATTGGTTTGAAAACACTTTTCAAGAATATATTAAAATAAAGTATCAATATCTGGACCAAGTCTATAGTAATATATCCAAACTAGGTCAATAGTAATATATCTGAACTAAGTCAACGGAATAAACCGAACGGAATATATGATACCAAAGGGGTGGTTAAAATGTTTGCAAAGCATTATAGCTATTTTGGGACTACAAATAAAACTGCAAAGCTCGTATTGGAATTGGATTTTCAACATGACAGGGGACTAGTGGCCTTTTTTCTTCGTTCCACGCATTTCCGTAATTATTTTTATTATTTACAAATTAATGATATGTGTTATTGATCTAAGATATCTGAATTTTATTTATGTAAAACTTGAAAGTTGTCGCTGATGTGAATAGCGAGAGTTAGTTCCACGTTTAGAAATGGCTGTTCCACTAGTAGGAACAATAGATAACATAGACATGAACGCCTTCTAAAATAATCGCAGTCCATACAAAAAATAAGATTGTTTGTCATCTCATCCGTCCCAAAGTTGTTGCATACACTACTAAAAAACAGTACATTTCCTCCTTCACTCTTTGTAACCCTAATTTGTCAAATCACAAAAGAAAGCATACCAATGGCCGACGAAGCCAAGGCAAGGGGAAACGCAGCCTTCGCCGCTGGAAACTTCAACGACGCTATAAAGCACTTCACAGACGCTATAAACCTCTCTCCAACCAACCATGTCCTCTTCTCCAACCAACCATGTCCTTTTCTCCAACCGATCAGCTGCATACGATTCCCCGAATCGCTTCTACGATGCCCTATCGGATGCTAAAAAAATTGCAGAATTAAACCTTAACGGGCCGAAAGGCTATATCCGTCTTGGTGCAGCTTATTTAGGCCTAAACAGTATCGAGGAAGCTATTGAATCCTACGAGAAGGGATTAGCTATTGATCCTAACAATGAAGTCTTGAAGTCTGGATTGTCTGATACGAAAATGAAACTGAGGCCTTCAGATAATGGGGCGAATCTATTTGGTAAGATTTTTGAAGGGCCTGAGCTGTGGGCGAAGTTAACTGCCGACCCAACTACCAGACCTTATTTGCAGCAGCCGGATTTTTTGAAGATGGTGCAGGATGTGCAGAGGAATCCAGGGAGTATCAATATGTATTTGAGTGATTAGAGGATGATGAATGCGCTTGGGGTTTTGCTTAATGTGAATATGAGAAGTGCGAATGGGACTACTGGTATGGAAACCGAATTTCAAGAAAAGGAGGAGGAGCAAAAGAGGGAGAGGGGAAATGTGAAGGAGAACAAGGTTATGGTTGAGCCTGAGCCAACAGAGGAGGAGGTGGACGAGGAGGAGAAAGTGAAGAAAGGCAGGAAGAAGGAGGCGCAGAAGGAGAAAGAGTCTGGGAATGCATCTTACAACAAGAAAGATTTTGACAAGGCAATTGAGCACTATAGTAAGGCTGCGGACCTTGACAATGAACATATTTCATTTTCGACTAACAGAGCAGCAGTTTATTTGGAGATGGGAAAGGTGATTTTTTTTCCCCTTCTCATGGAGTTTGATTTTTTTCTTCTTCCTTTTTCCAAAGGCACCGTTTGTTTTCTTGACTAACCACGCAGCAGTTCATTTGGAAATGAGTTATTTCAGAAGGATTCAACCTGTTTGTTGAAAAAAATTAAAAATTAAAAATCAATTCAACATATTTTTAAAATTCTGATTGCACCAGAATTCATATAATATTTTTTCTGTCATATAAATTTCTATTATAGTTAATAGTCTTCAACGTTTTTAACCTGTAGATTAAATATTTTCCAATATGCAGTATGTGCTTTATGAGATGTAATAAACAATTTTATTCATAGAAACAAGAAGATTTAGTAATAATCTTCAATCAAAGTACTTTGAAACTTGAAAAAACATTTGGAAAGAATTTTTTTAAATATTGATTCCATTCACCATCAGTCAAATCTATACTATACTTCATTCTTTGCTTTAATTGCTTCTCACATTCTTCGCTTCTCTGCTGTACACGTGGCAGTTTATATCCTTTCATTTCCACTTTTGAAAAAAGATCTATTCTTCTTTTATTTGAAAAACTACTGTGTAACCCATGCGTTGCACACGGTAATATTGTAAAATATAATATTACATTTTTAATGTTAAAATGAGAACTTTGTTATATAATGTATGATAAATTTAGTGAAATAAATGAACTATAAATTAAAATTGGTATTATATTTGTGTATAATTTATGTTGTATAGCGCGCGTGCGCACACATATATATAATAATAAAGTAATTTATTTAATTTTGTTAATATGGATATAACATACATGTTAAAACTGACGTATGTTAGTAATTTTTTAGATGAACTGAAAAATATTATTTAATGAAATTTGTTTTAATAAATCAAATATAAAATTATGTAAGTAGTTTACATACATGGACTTGAAAATAAACGATAGAAAGAATCGAGAGGAATTTTGTAAAAAAATGTATAATTTCGATGTGGATATATTGAAGCTAAAACATAATTTTGTAATATAATGTATGATAAATTCAATATAAAGGAATTATAACTTATTTACAAATTAATTTGTTATGATGTCTATGTACATAATTTATGTTATGTGATTTATATATCTTTGTAGTTGAATAAAAAAATAGTATTACAATTTTTCATAATGTGAGCGTGTGTTAAAATTGACCTATATTTTTATGATTCATTAGAAGAATAGATTAACTATTCATTGAAATTATTTAAATTTGAGATTTCGTAAGTAGTTTGAATACATGGATTTAAATATAAAATAGTAGAAAATAATCGAGGGCGGTTTAGGAAATAATTGTAAAAATGTTAGAATATACGTATTTAAAGCTAAAAACAGAATTTTTCAATGTAATACAATATAATTTTTTTAGATATATGAATAATATATTAAATATGGAAATATTGCTTATGCATATTATTTATGTTAGGTGACTTATATATCTTTGTCTTTAAATGAAAAACTAATTTTATCACCTGTGCGCCTGATATGAGTATGATACACATATTGAAACCGTTATATCTTAGCATTTATTAGATGAATTAACAAAAAATTATTAATTGAATTTATTTAAATAATTTAAATTCAAGATCACATAATTAATTTAAAAATATCGACTTCACTATACAATGGTAGGTGATATTGTGAAGTGTTTTGTAACTAAGTGGATAAATTCAAAATGTAGGTTTTTGACGTTAAAAAAGGGTTTTACAATGTAATGCATGATACACATATTGATATAAATAAATAAAACTTTAAACTTGTAATTATTATCTATGAATATAATTTATGTTATGTGATTGATGTATTTATATATTTGAATGAATTTTTTCATCATTTTTGTTAATATGAATATGGTTCATATTGATCAAATTATTCGACAAATCGGTGAAAAATTACATAGTTAAATTATTTAAATAGTTTTCAAGTTATGTAATTGATTACAATATATGACCTTAAATTTAAAATATTGTAAAGGAATTAAGGGGAGACTGTAAATGATTATAGAAAATTTATAATGTAGGTATTTGGAGTAAAATAATAATAATTTTGTAATGCATTTCATGATAAATTTATTGAGAGAAATGTGAAAAAAGGATTTATTATTATTATTATTTATGTATTTACTTTAAATTCTTTAAGTTATATAACTTAGGTATCTTTACATTAATCATTTTTTTTAAATTTTGTTAATATGAATTTGGTGTACATATTGATATTTTCATAAATTAGTAAAAGAATTAACGAAAATTAGTTAGTTGGATTTATCTAAATATTTAGATCACATAATTAATTGATGCATATAGGGTGAAAAGTAAAATATTAGAAGAAAAGTGAGGTAAATTTTGTGAATAATTATGGTAATTTTAAATGTAGGTATTTGAAGTTAAAGCAGAATTTACAATGAAATGTATGATAAATTTATTGAAATAAATTAACTACAATGTTTTATTATTGGTTTATGTGATTTATATATCTTTACAGTTGAATGAAAGATTAATATTATGGCTTAGTTGTTTAAGTGTTATACGTATTTAAATTGTCGTTCTTTGGTATTTATAAGAAATATTAAATGAATTTATTTAAATAGCTTAAATTTTGGATTATTTAATTAACCTAAATGTGCGGACTTAAATATAAAATATTAGAAGGTAGCTGATAAATTATATGTAAGTAATTATATAAACTTTAGAATACATGTACAAAATGTGAAATAATAGAAGAGAATTAGTAAATAAGTGTAAAGTAATAAATTAAATAATTTGAAACTAAAATATCTAAAGAGAGAATTAAGGAGATGAGAGAAAATTCCTAAAATCAAGGAGAGAGCCAGAAAATCTTCTGCTTTACTATTATTTAATAGATACACGGTGACATATGTTATTTTTGTTGGTCATTAAATTTTAAGAATTTAAGGATGAGAAAAGATTTTATCTATTCTTCTTACATATTTGTATTAAGTGTTACATATTACAATGAAACGTTTATTTTTGTTTATTCACGTTCTTTTGTTTTTTTTTTTAGTTTTCTCCACATGTGACTTTATTAACACTACCTTGTCTTCTCTTTATTCTTTCGTTTTTTATAATCACAGTCTTTGGTTTCCACCATGATTTGAAATTTCGACCGGCACATCGGAATTTTGACAATTTCGGTTTGGTTCCGACGATGACTGGATCAGAATTTAAATATAAATCTGTTCTTGGTGCAAAATTGAATAAAGTAAAATTTAAATTCATAGACACTTGAGAAAGAGGAGGATAAAGGCGGAATTGAGCCGGGAGAGGAGGGTAAAGGAAGAATTGTGTTGAGAGAAAGTAAGAGAGGGGCAGAATCAAGCATACAAAGTTATAGATGGAAGAGAAAGAAGCAGCCTAGAGGAAGAAAGAAGCGACAATCCATTTTTACTAATTAGGGTTTTACCCTGTAACGGAAAGTTGTTTGTATTGGGTTTTGTTTATTGGGCTTTCGTGTGTATATTTATGAACAACAGTACTAGCTAGTTTAAATTATTGTTTTTTACTGATTTTTTAACAGTGTAAATTAGTATTTTTTAATAGTTCAAGCACTTTGTTTTGCAAATCCTGATGTTCATATATACATTTCAAAATATAAAAATAATTAAATTTTTATGAAGCATAAAGCAATTTTTTATTTCTAAAATTGCTACATTGTGTACATCTTTGCAGCGGAACATGTATTTTGCATATAACTTGAAGCAATTTAAGAAAAGAAGCATCAGAATCCGCAAACCCGAATCTTAACAGAATTTTGGAAAATTTCAAAATGGAACCGAAATATCAAAAAAATTCATCGAAAAGAATGAAAACAGAAAGCAGAATTTTGAAAATTGGCTTCTACCAAATTCATTTTTTTCTTAACTAAAAGTACTATTAATTAAACAGAAACATCTATATTCATGTTCTAAAATTATATTTAGCTTCGTTGCTTGTTATTTTATGTCGTATACCTAAAGCTTATTCCATTACCGACCTCTCACATCATGCTTTTCAAATTCGATCTCCGTGTCCTCAAAGTTATTTCAATAAGACCCCAATTGGTCGTCTTCTTCCGAAGTTCCATGAAAAGAGGATCACAACTTAATTTTTAGATCATTCTGAGTTAGACTTTAGCATGTTTTAGGCACAATGGGGTTACAAGGGAGGTAGTAGCGACAAGCACCTTTGTCCAAGTGGTTAATTGATTTGGCTTTGGTGCGGGATGTCACAAGTTCGAAACTTGCTTTCGAACGTTTATTTGACATGGGATATGTTGTTCCAATGATTTGTTTGTATATAAAATACCAGTTCCCAAAAAAAAAGAGGAGGTAGTAGCAAACGTACTTTCTTCGCTCTATGTTTGCTAACCAGATTTCGATGATTTTTACTTGTAAGTTTCTTATTTGATATCAGTACATATATGTAAATTTATTTGTCACTGGTTGAAAATTTGATAATTCCTTAAATTAAATATTTTGTATTGGTTTTTTTTATTTTGATCAAATGATCTAAATTTATAATATTTGTACGAATACAATGTTTAGTATTCCATGGCTAAAATTGTATTTTATAAATATTTAGTAACTAATTTACATGATTAATTGAATGATTAAATACTATAGCAATAGCAATAAATTTGTAACCTTTCAAATTTACTGGCATTGAATTGATTAATTGGATTGGTTTACCACTTTTCATAATATTGTGATATATTAGTACATGAGAAAGCAATAAATCGATTGATTAAACTTTGCTTTGCGAAATAAATAGAATTTCGTTGATTTATACCACTATCTCAGTATCTTTAATATAATAAACAATTATAAATGAATGTGATAGATATCATAATTGGTAAAATAAAGATCTCAATAAGTGTATAATGAATAAAAACAGATTTATATGGATAATGAAATGTGAGTTGTGACTCTTTGTTTACAATTCCTTCATTTTCTGTTTTTCTCTAACAACGTTACATGTTTCCCACTTCGTACATTTATATCTATGTAATATTATTATTTGTCTCTGAGAATTATTAAAACCTTTATCCCTACAAATATATGGTAATCCACTCAGACTGAGTTCAAATTTCTTCATGTAAAATAATATAATCTAATAAATAATAGGTTCAATCTCACCAATCTAATTCCACTCTTTCACAAAGAATAATGACATTAATTTTGCACTGTTTTTGCTAATCTTCTTCTTTTTTATTTCTAATTATGTTATAAGATTAACTCTAAATAATATTGATATACCAAATTTTGCTTTTTAAATTTAATAAATATATAACGGCTTTTAACTCATTTCGTTTGTTTAATTTTTCTCATATGATTGACTTTTTCATTGGTACTTGCAATTTTTTGTACGTTTTAGATGAATAAGTGTTATAAAAAGCTCAGGCTCTATCAAATATCAATCTGTTTCAAGGACTTACTCTGTTAGAACACTTAAATATCCCTAATTCAATGATTAACACTACTTTTAGCCTTCCGAAATATATTATTATTCCGCAAATAATACCAACATTAATCTAGAAATTAATGTCATATGCATCTCTTGCATATAACAGAAAAAGGTCGAAAACCTCTTTGTTTACAAAAGAACTTGAATCGTCATTAGCCGTTTCCTAACTTTTCATTTCTTACTAAATTGACTTAAATTTCTATCATATATTAATTGTATTCTAATATGAATGCTACATTATGAGTAATGTAAATGTATTGACCTTTTATACTAATTCCAATTTGAATTTGCATTCTGAACATATGTTTTAATGCATCTTGTGGAAATAAGCTTGAAAAATATCATAATTTATGCGATGTACTAAGTAACTTTAGTATAAAATTTTCATGATATGTATTACTGAATCTGTTACATGAACTTCTGTTAATTACAAAGATTTATGAATTTTAAAATTAATTTTCATGCACTGGGTTCCACCTTTAGAATGATTATGAATTTTGTCCTTTTATTTTGTAGGGCATACTTTTTTTGTTAATACATATATACAACAACAACTAAGCCATTATCGCAAAGAAATTGTGGTCGGTTAGAGATGAAACCCAGGACTAAATGACGAAGTCAATTTAAAATATATAATAATAACAATAACAATAATAAAATAAAGTCAAATAAGTAAATTACAAAAATAAAGATATATATATATATATATATGTATATTTGTATATAAAAGGAGAAATAATAATAATACTAATGGTGATAATGGTACTAATAGTAATATTGATTAAAGACCAAACTTACGTTTTAGGCTCATGTTCCCTGGTTCTATAATCTAGAACTCATAAAACTCATACCTCATGGTTATGGTACATGAATCGCTAACTTCCACGCATTCCGGTCCGTCATCAGCTCTTCGGATATACTCCAACCCTTCAAGTCATTTTTTACTACTTTCTTCCATGTCAATCTTGGTCGATCTCTACCGCTCTTTGAGCATTCAACGCGGTCTATAACTCCAACATGCATTGGTGCCTCGGGCAGTCTTCGTTGAAAATGTCCAAACCATCTTAAGCGATGTTGAATTAGCTTCTCCTCAATTGGTGCTACTCCAAGTTTATCACGTATACCCTCCATTTCTAATTCGGCCTCTTCTTGTATGACCACAAATGGCTATTTGGTTATACAGGTTTGCTACATGGCTAACGTGGCCGACGGAAATGGTCACAAATTACAGTTGGAGGCCATCGGAAATTTGCCGTTACTGTCATTGGAAGTCATTATAAAACGAGATTCGTATACCGACGGATCTTCTTATGGTTTTCGATGGCCTACCGATCGTTATCAATGGCTAGTTGCCGTCAGAAATCATTGTTGTTCATGTAGTGATATATATATATATATATATATATATATATATATATATATATATATAGTCCAATATACATATAGATTATAACAGCAAGGTGGCTAAAAAAAGAAGGTTAAAACATGAAGTACCATAAAAAGCAAGGACATGTTATGTTCAAGGGCTAATAGCAATAATTATATAAATATGTATATGTATTTAATTATTTGTTCTTGTATTAAAGCCTATACACATTCAACACCATATGTATACACTTAGACAAACAGCTGCACCACGCACACACATATCTGCAAACAATGAACACCCGCACCGCTTGAAAGTGTAGCATACATGCAACATTGAATAAAAGAAACAAATCGAAATTAATAGCCTATCCTACTAGGCGGTTGGCATAAGGCTGATCGCATAATATTTTTTTGTTCAAATGGTAGAGGCATGCTAAATATGAGGCAAAGAGATTGATGTTGTCATCTTTGATTTCTCCTGCCACAAGACTGACTGTGATAGAAATATAGTGTGACGACCCGGAATTTTTGGATATTTGAAATTGGAGTATCTAAAATTTAATATTTAACTTGAATTTGAAATATCACTATTTATTGGATAATATAAATATTGAATTTAATAATTGAAAATTGGGTAAATTGCTGGGAATTTTGAGCTTGTTAAAAATAGTTTAAAGGCCTCTAAAATTTATATTAATTATACTGAAGATAATAAAAATGCTAAAAGTGAATTTAAAAGTGTTTTGTTCAGTTTTAAAAATATATCGTTTAAATTGATATTTAAAAATAGCCTTCCGAGGCACAGTCTTCGAATTCGACGTAACCAGTTCCATTGGATCCGTAATATTGTACTATTATCGGATTTCAAATTTCACAGCATTTGGAGTTATTATGTGGCTATGTGGTAGCTAAACAAACTGAAATCTATATCGAAAATTCAATATAATAACTGGATCCAAGAAGTTATCTTCTCCATACAATCGAATTAGGACTCGAAACCTTTTCCATTACATTCGAAATAAGGGTATAACATTATAAATGCCTAGTGACACACCTCGATAGGAGGTCAAGATTTTGAGCTACAATTTCGAGACAATTTAAATTTAAATTTGAATATAATTTATATATATTCCAATCACCTTCAGTTGAAATTCTTTCCCATAAGCTGCTTTTTCTTTTTTCCCATCAGCCTGCTTCCTTTCTCCATCAAAACTTCATGCCTTCTCTGTAGCAAGCAATGGTAGAAACACTAATATTTTCGACATACAGAAATCAAATCACTGTCGCTCATTTTCCCCAACACACCATTTCCTCAGCTATAACTCGCGTACCTTCCCCTTTCTTCTTTGAAACCAAAACAGAGCGAAGGGAAATCGAATAGGTCCTCGTCCAAAACGATAAAAGGGCAGAATTGATATGTTTCGTATAAATAAAAAATGGAATGTAGGTGAAATCAACTCCTTCATTCTCAATTCAAAATCAAAATAGGTCCCTCAAAATCGAAAATCGGTTTTCGAAACCAAAAGAAAAAAATAGGAAAATGGCCAGAATGAAATCACGATTTCCATTTCTAAACCCTTAGACCAAATCGAGGGAACCAGGACTAGCGAGGCAACCTGGGGAAGGTCAGCATGAGGAGGAGAGCACTAGCGGTGCTAGGTGTAAGGTGAGCCAACGAGGGAAACACGAGCTCAAGTGGCGGCGGTGATGGAAGAACCGTGACTGTGTTGTCGCGTGGTGGGTTCGGCGATCTGGGTGAAGCCTAGAGAGGGCGCGACAGATGTGGAGGATCATGCGAAGCAGGCGGCGATTTGAGTGGGAGTCAGCGATGCTCGGCATGGACTCGGGGTTCAGCACGCGAGTGTTGTAGGAGTAGTAAGGTATAAGATTTTTTTATAATATATATACGTATGTATATATAGGTCAATATATATATTAGCACGGTATCTGATTTTACAGTAAAGGTGTAAAATATTTCTGTTAATAGATAATTATATATAGGCTAGAGAAATAATTTACAATAAGGAAAGATTTTAAAAATCAGATTTTTATATATATTAAAGAAGGAAATTTGTACAATAACGTAAAATCTCATTTTTACTGTTTACAGAAAAGAAATACAAGTACGAATAAATACATAAATACACTTACATGATTAATATACTTAGATAAATGGAAAATTTTATATATATATAAGATTTTGGATAGAAAATAGGAATTTTAAAATATTTGGAAGTTTATATAAAAGTAGATTTTTTGAAACCTATGGTTTATTTCTATAAGCATATATATGTAGTTCAAAAAGAAAATAAATATATATTTTAAATCTACTAGTTTATTTTAAAAATATTTTATTAAAGGGAAATTAGTTAATAATTTTTTTAGCTAATTTAATAATTAGATGAAAATAAATTGTTCGATTAATTCAAATATTAATAAACCGCACAAATGTTTGTACAAGGTCTAAAATTGTGAAGAAACAAGCCGGAATGGAAGTGGATCGCAAATAAAATCAAAGGTGAGATTTTCTCACTCATTTGGATTGCCTAGTTTAAAATTTAATGTTAAATTTAAATCATTCGATGTTGATTGATTTACCTGTTGGATGATATTATATATAGTAGTTTGTGTGTGTGTGTGTGTGTGTGTGTGTGTGTGTGTATATATATGTTGAAGTGATTGATATTCCCGCATTATATAGTGGATGAGATCTTATGCGCCGCGCATAATAGCGGATGACCTTATATACCGCGATACCCCCCTCGAAACGAGCTTTGGTATTTTATTTGTTGACTAACATCTATGGATGTAGGGAAAACAGGTTGGAGGGATCAGACTGGATTCCACAAAAATATTTATTGGTCATATATATATATTGATATATGACAGGATGTATAAATTGATATGGATCGTGCGAATCGAATTGTTAATTGTTAAATAATCTGAAAATTTAATTTGGTATTTTTAATACCGTAAATGATTAAAGTAAAGGAATTTAAAAGGAAATTGAAAGAAATTACTTATACTGAAAATTGGATTTGTTCTAAAGGAAATTTAGTAGAATAAAATATATTAATGGACTTGGGTTATACTTAATCATTTGTAAAATTGATTTAAGTAAAGAATTGAAATTAAAATATATTAAGGGTCTGAAGAGAATTGAGATCGATAATTAAAATAGATTTTAAATAAAAATGGAAGTATATTAAGAGAAGATTTTTTAGAATTAAATAGAATTATTTTTATAAATAGAAGAAAAGCTCACTGGAGTTTATAAATTTATAAACAGGGTTTATAAACAGGATAAAATAATATCAGTGGATATGTGGAAAATATAAGTTAATGATATGAACTTATATCGGGCAATGGGAGTTGTTTGAAAAGAAATAGTGGGGTATTATTCCAAATAAGAGAAAGGGTGATTTGAGTATAGTCGAATGTGATACGAATCAGGAGGAATTTTCGTGGATATTGGATTTTAAAAATAGACATTTTGTTAAGTAAAGTAAAATTCTTTTTAATGTAATTTTTTTAAAATCTCTTGTACTATATAACTTTTATAAACTATTTATGGATTTAGAATATTCCGAGGCTAGTTTTATCTTAAACCATATTTTGAAAATAAAACCACTATTCTTATTTTATAAATATATGTTTTTAAATGTTTTAATTCAATTAAAAATCCTCTTGAGATGGGAAGTGAAGTTTATTAAAACGGATAAGATTTTAGGAGAAGATCTTATAGTGTATCATAAGGACTTAAAGTAAATTCCAAGTATAAATTAAGTAGACTTCGAGAGGTGAAATAAAATTCACAAGGGAAGTGCAAGTGAAACTGGAATTTTAAAATAAATATAAATGGCTTCGAAAATATTAAAGGAAAATAACTAAGGAGTTTTGGAATTTATAGACTTCGTGTGAAACGAGTTGGAATTTACAAATTATGTTGTAAATGATTTTGAGAAGAGAAAAAGGAAATAAGAGTAATATTTTCAAAGTGGCGAATCTAAAATGAAGTGGGGAAAATATTCTAAGTATTGGGTAAAGGTGTAAATTTGTTCCCTAAGAATAAAAAGAGATTAGAAAACTATTTTCAAAATGCAAAATAATATTTTGTGAAGATATTTTTAAGATAAATAATTTGGAGAATTATTTAAAATCCGATGGTTGCTTGTGAAGGCTAATTGGTAGTTAAATTACCGACTATCAATATTAGTCAATGCGCTGATCATTTCGAAGAGACCGAAATCAGATTTAATTATCCAAATACCACTTTGATCTGGTTTGAACGTTTGCGAATGAAGATCGTGAAGATGATGATGGTGATTCGATTCGTCTAGTCCCAGCGAAACTTGTATGAACGAATGCTATCAGAACATCGTCAGGAGGACGATGAGCATTCTAAGTGAAATGTATTCTAAAAAGGTAATGCATAGCCTCAAGCCTCATCAACCGGGAATGACTAAAACAGGGGAAGTGCAGCAAGGCTAAGTGGCAAGCAACCAATTAGGGTAAGATTTTCCCTGTCAAGATGTCCCTTTTATTCGGCTTAGTGGGCGGTTGCTGATCCCAACCGTAGGGTGATCTTATTCGGACTATCCCGTAAGAGGTAGCTCCAGTCTTATGTTGCCAGGGGTCGGGAGTGATCCTCGGCACTCTGATCCAGACCAGGTACTATGACGGGTGGTACCCCAGTAGCTCTGCCATTGTATGAAAACCAAATCTCCAATAAGTGCCTTTGGACTTATTTGTATACCTATTATGCTGGAAATTAATGAATGTAACAATTTCGGCTATTTGAATAAGCATTTGTATTTAGACACTACTATAATATCAGAGGATTTGATAAGAAATGTTTTGGTTATCGTAGGGTAAAAATCCGACATATTTATTTGTGGCGTTGTCTTAGGAGATACCTTTTTTTCAAAGGGTTTTCTAAAAATATAATAATCCAATTGAGTGTGATTTCTCACGCTAGTTTTCCAGACTAACTCGGGTGTTGTTTTATTATGATGCTCGGGTCAGACCGAGTTTAACAGATCCAAGATAAATTGCTGTGGAGCTCCGGAGACGAGCTGGATGACAGAGATGTATCTCTCGTACTTGGCTATTATTACTTCCGCTGTGTAAGGACAGGAGTAGGCTGTCCAAAGTGGTGAATGATTGTGGTGCTCTAATAATGGTATATATATATGACAGTACAGATTTCTTTGTAATTAAAAGCTGTATTATATATTATATTTTATTCCACTGCGATCGTGAGATTCTGATGTTATTTTCTATTTTCTTCTTTTATCTCTTTCTTTCTTTACCCTAGTTATTCACTCTTTCGTACACCTTGAGTTGAATGAGGAAAAAATATTATCAACTCAAGGGGTACAGAACAACGCGTCGCTACATTTGGTATCAAAGCTGAAGGTTAAGCGAGAACCTTGGCTCTGCTGGTGACTACTCATTAGAGATAGAGTTAGTAGTACTCTAAAATGAGTTTGAGTGTATTAATAGATATGATTACGTATTTGTTAGTGAATATAAAATTGTTTTATATTGTGTTTATTGGTTTGTCAAGTGGCTTATGGATTCTGGTCAATACGAGTAATTAACGTTATTGATAGGAATCTCTAAACGCTTGTACAGAACAATTCGACATGATATTGTTTTAAATAGAGTAAATGAAATAATTTTACCAAAATTATTTTTATATATAAAAGAAATATTTTTTCGTAAATTATTATAAGTATATATGGTTGCTTGGTTGTTAGAGAATGATGATATTAAATTATTATCATTGTTAAGTGGAAGTTGAATAAAGTATTGAAATTATAACCAAAGTTAAAAAATAAATTCATATATAGAATGTAATTTGTAAATGTGAATTATAAATGTGATTTATGATTAAAATGAAATTAAATTCCAGAGTAATATTTGAATATGAACTAAAAGGATTTGGAGTTCAAAATTTTTGAAATAAAATTCCTTTGAGTTTGAAAATAATTTTTAAAGACTCTGGAGGAATAATAGTGTTATTATTCGAAAATGTTTTTGAATTAGGTATGAATTCTGGTGAGATTTAGAAGTAAAAATATTTGAAATGTTTTCAGAAAGAATTAAAGCACCGAACGCTCTTCGGTCATTGGAAAATAATTTCGGTGATGACTGCAGCATCATCGATGTTCATTTTCGAGTTTCCAAGAGAGGAATTACTACCCAAATGTGTGAATGTTTTAAATTGGAGTTGTTGGTAAAACTAGGTTTGGTTTTGAAATTTAAAGAAAAATTTGATATACCAAAGGATTTTGGACATAGTTGATTTCAAAGGTGATTTTGAAATATTGAGAAATTGTTTAAAACTCCGGAATTTTATTTAAAATGTTTATGGAATATATATGAGTTGGGAACTTACAAAAATTTGAAATGATTACAACAAAATTTAACTTAAAGAAGTGTTAAATTAAAATAAGTGTGAAAACAAAATGAGTTAGAAAGGTAAGCTACTTAAGTGAAATAAATTAAAGAGATTAGTAAACGGAATATAAATAAGTTGGGAGCTTATAGAAGTTTAAAACTTAAATGGAAATGGAATGTAACTAAATCAAGTTAAATAAAATTGAATTTTAAAGAAAAAGTACAAATAGACTAAGTCAGATGGGCATTGAAATAAAAATCTATTAAATTGGAAATAAATGGGTGAATGGACAAACTAGTTTAAATTGTAAGTAAAGAGAAGTGAACAATTAGTTCGAAGTGGACTAAAAATGATAAAGGTTTGAAAATATTAGTGTTGAAATATGAATAAATTAGTAAGTGGAACTAATTAAAAAATGGTTAATTAAATATGGTTAGGGATAAGGTGAATAGAATCGAATATTCGAAAATTTGAGGGTAAAATGAATTCAAAATGGAATTTAAAATTCAAGTTAAAGAAAATAGAAATAAAAGCTTAAGTGGTGAAGTGAAAAATAAATATAGAAAGTGTATAAAATATTTGTAATAAACTTAAGAAAATTGAGAGAAATTCTTAAGTAAAATTTGGTACTGGAAATATACTAAGTTAGTATTTGAATGAAGATTAAGTAAAGTTGTGAAATGTGATAAGTATGAATAAGTGAATGGAAATTGAAATACATGTGAATAAAAAGGAAATTGATACAGCTAATAATCAATTTAGATAAATACTTAGGATGTACGTATACTATTTTATTCGCATAACGATTTCATTCAGATTCGAGCACAGAATTTCGAGATAGTTATATCGGTCCGAGTTGGGATTTTTCATTCGATTTTCGACGGCGAACCTGAATATGGATTTTTGATTGATTCTGGAAATTCTCTAGCATAGTTATGGCTATGCAAGAAGAATGGCAGTTTCTGATCAAGGAACCAGATCTGAGTCCGTACTAGAAAGTCGGGTGAACGATACTAGTTCGGAATTGAATTGTGTAATCGAGCGAGCGATAAGATTTGATATTATGTACAGATGATATGTGTACGTCGCCCGACTTAAGCAAAGTAAATGTTGAAAATACTGAAAAGGAATGAATAAAATGAATTTGAATGCTGTAATTGGATATTATTGCTAAGTAGGATATAAGTATTTAAAAGTAAAGGGTAAACTGGTATTTTTGATTTTAGAAGATAAATTGAATTCCCCGACAAAGAAGTAGTATTTAAATATTGTCGTATGAAATTTGATGATTTTCTAATCTAGTCACTTGGCTTTTGTTTTCTTTTCAAATTTGGGGCCTGTAAAGGCAATTTCGTAATTGTTGCAATCTAGCTACGCAAAGGAGACGCTGGAAAAAGATTTCGAAAATTTAAGAAGTTAGAAATTTTTTCAGAAATTTACCCTTATTGTTGTTAGAAGTCGTTAAGAAACGAGATTCATATACCAAGGGTTCTTTTTACGGTTTTCGATGGCCTACCTATCGCCGTCGACGGCTAGCTGCCATTGGAAATCACTGTTGTTCTTGTAATGATATACACACACACACACGCACGCACACACACACACACAGAGAGTCTAATATGCGTATAGATTATAAAAGCAAGATGACTAAAAAAGAAGGTTAAAACATGAAGTACCTCAAAGAGCAAGGACAGGTCATGTTCTAAGGTTAACAGCAATAATGATATATATATATGTATGTATGTATGTATGTATATGTATATACATTTAACTATTTGTTCTTGTATTCAAGCCCATACACATTCAACACCACATGCATACACTTGACAAACAGCTGCACTTACGCACACACATCTGCACACAATGAACACCCACACCGCTTGAAAGTGTCGCATACATGCAACATTGAACAAATGCAGCAAATCGAAATTAATAGCCTATCCTACTAGGTGGTTGGCATAAGGCTGATGGCATAATATATTTTTCGTTCAAATGATAGAGGCATGCTAAATATAAGGCAAAGAGATTGATGTTGTCATCTTTGATTTCTCATGCCAGAAGACTGAAGGTGGTAGAATTATAGTGTGACGACCCGGAATTTTTGGATATTTGAAATTGAAATATTTAAAAGTTAATATTTAATTTGATTTTAAAATACCACTATTTATCGGATAATTTAAATATTGAATTTAATAATTGGAAATTGGGTAAATTTTTGAATCGTGAATTTTGAGCTTTCTACAAATAGTTTAAAGGCTTGTAAAATTTATATTAATTATACTGAAGATAATAAAAATGTTAAAGTGAATTTAAACGTGTTTTGTTCAGTTTTAAAAATATATCGTTTAAATTGATATTATATTATTGTGCTATTGGATCCATAATATTGTATTATTATCGGATTTCAAATTTCGTAGCATTTGGAGTTATCGTATGGTTGTAGGGTAGATAAACGCACTGAAATCTATATCGAAAATTCAATATAATAACTGGGTCCAAAAAGCTATATTCTCCATACGATCGAATTAGGATTCAAAACCTTTTCTATTGCATTCGGAATAAGGGATAAAACATTATAACGTCTGGCGGCACGCCTCGATAGGAGGTCGAGATTTTGGGCCATGATTTCGAGACGATTTAAATTCAAATTTGAATATAATTTATATATACGCCAATCACCCTCAGCTGAAATTCTTTCCCATCAGTTGCTTTTTCTTTTTTCCCATCAGCCTGCTTCCTTTCTCCATCGAAAATTTCTGCCTTCTTTGTAGCAAGCAATGGTAGGCACGCTAATATTTTCAACACGCAGAAATCAATGCATTGTCACTCATCTTCCCCAACACGCCATTTCCTCAGCTATAACTCGCATACCTTTCCCTTTCTTCTTTGAAACCAAAACAGAGCAAAGGGAAATCGAATAGGTCTTTGTCCAAAAAGAAGAAAAAAAGGCAGAATCAAGATGTTTCGTATAAATAAAAAATGGAACACAGGTGAAATCACCTTCTTCATTCTCAATTCAAAATCGAAATAGGTCTCCCCAAATCGAAACCGATTTTCGAAATAAAAAACGAGAAATGGACAGAACGAAATCGCGATAGCCATTTCTAAACCCTCAGACCAAATCGAGGGAACCAGGGCGAGCGAGGCGACTTGGGAAAAGTCATCGTGAGGAGAAGAGCACTAGCGGCACTCGGTGTACGGCAATCCAGCGAGGAAAACACGAGCTCAAGTGGCGGCGGTGATGGAAGAACCGCGACTGGGTTGTCGCGTGGTGGGTTCGGCGATCTAGGTAAAGCCTAGAGAGGACGGGACAGATGTGGAGGATGTTGCGAAGCAGGTGGTGATTCGAGTGGGAGTCGACGATGCTTGGCATCGATTCAGGGTTCATCATGCGAGTGTTGTAGGAGTAGTAAGGTAAAAGATTTGTTTTTTTATAATATATATGTATGTATGTATATAGGTTAATATATATATATATAGCACAGTATCTGATTTGCAGTAAAGGTGTAAAATATTTCTGTTAATAGATAAATATATATTCGTTAGATAAATAATTTACAGTAAGGAAAGATTTTAAAATCATATTTTTATATATATTAAAGAACGAAATTTGTACAATAACGTAAAATCTCATTTTTACTGTTTACAGAAAAGAAATACAAGTATGAATAAATATATAAATGCATTTACATGATTAATATACGTAGATAAATGGAAAATTTCATATAGATAAGATTTTGGAAAGAATCCTATTTTAAAATATTTGGAGGTTTATATAAAAGTAGATTTTTTGAAACCTATGGTTTATTTTTATAAGTATATTTATGTAGTTCAAAAAGAAAATAAATATACATTTTAAATCTACTAGTTTATTTTAAAAATATTTTATTAAAGGGAAATTAGTTAAATAAATTTTTTAGCTAATTAAATTATTAGATGAAAATAAATTGTTCGATTAATTCAAATATTAATAAACCGTACAAATGTTTGCACAAGGTCTAAAATTGTGAAGAAACAAGCCGGAATGGAAGTGGATCGCAAACAAAATCAAAGGTGAGATTTTCTCACTCATTTGGCTTGCCTAGTTTAAAATTTAATGTTAAATTTAAATTATTGGATGTTGATTGATTTACCTGTTGGATGATATTATATATAGTAGTATATATATTAGAGTGATTGATATTCCTGCATTATATAGAAGATGTGACCATATGCGCCCCACATAATAGCGGATGACCCCATATACCACGATATCCCCCTCGAAGTGGGATTTGGTATTTTATTTGTTGATTAACATCTATGGATACAGGGAAAACAGGTTGGAGGGATCCCACTGGATTCCTCAAAAATACTTATTGTTCATATATATATATATATATATATATATATATATTGATATATTACATGATGGATAAATTGATATGTGTCATGCGAATTGAACTGTTAAATGTTAAATAACCTGAGAATTTAATTTGGTATTTTTAATACCGTAAATGATTAAAGTAAAGGAATTTAAAAGGAAATTGACAGAAATTACTTATAGCGAAAATTGGATTTATTCTAAAGGAAATTTGGTAGAATAAAATATATTATCAGACTTGGGTTATATTAATCATTTGTAAAATTAATTTAACTAAAGAATTGAAATTAAAATATATTAAGGGTTTGAAGAGAATTGAGATTGATAATTAAAATAGATTTTAAATAAAAATGAAAGTTTATTAAGAGAAGATTATTTTAGAATTAAATGGAATTGTTTTTATAAATAGAAGAAAAGCTCAAGGGAGTTTATAAATTTATAAACAAGGTTTATAAATAAGATAAAATAATATCGGTGGATATGTGGGAAATATAAGTTAATGATATGAACTTATATCGGGCAATGGGGGTTGTTTGAAAAGAAATAGTGGGATATTATTTCAAATAAGAGAAAGGGTGACTAATTTGAGTATAGTCGATGTGATAGGAGTCATGAGGAATTTTGGTGGATATTGGATTTTAAAAGGATAGACATTTTGTCGAGTGACTTAAAATTGTTTTTAACGTAATTTTTTGTAAATCTACTATACAATATAACTTTTATAACCTATTATTGGATTTAGAATATTCCGAAGCTAGTTTTACCTTAAACCATATTTTGAAAATATACCATTATTCTTATTTTATAAATATATGTTTTTAAATGTTTTAATTCAATGAAAAATCCTCTTGAGATGGGAAATGAAATTTATTAAAACGGATAAGATTTTAGGAGAAGATCTTATAGTGTATTATAAGGACTTAAGTAAATTCCAAGTATAAATTAAGTAGACCTCGGGAAGTGGAATAAAATTCGTAAGGGAAGTAGAAGTGAAACTGGAATTTTAAAATAAATATAAGTGGCTTTAGAAATATTAAAGGAAAATAACTAAGGAGTTCTGGAATTTATAGACTTCATGTGAAACGAGTTGGAATTACAAATTGTGTTGTAAATGATTTTGAGAAGAGAAAAAGGAAATAAGAGTAATATTTTAAAGTGGCGAATATAAAATGAAGTGGGGAAAAATATTCTAAGTATTGGGTAGAGGTGTAAATTTGTTTCCTAAGAATAAAAAGAGATTTGAAAACTATTTTCAAAATGCAAAATAATATTTTATGAAGATATTTTTAAGATAAATAAATTGGAGAATTATTTAAAATCTGATTATTGCTTGTGAAGGTTAATTGATATTTAAATAACCGACTATCAACATTGACCAATGCGTTGATTGTTTCGAAAAGGCCCGGATCGAATTTAATTGTGATGACCCGAAATTTTTAAAGCAATATCAATTTAATAATCTGTAATAAAAATTAAATTGATTTGATAATCTTTTTAATAAGATTTGAATTAATTTAATAATTAAATAAAATAAATAGTTAATTGATAGATTTTATTCTTTTTAAATCTAATAATTGTTTTCTATTTATAATATATATAGAATATTTTATATATTGTAAATAGATCTTGTTTAAAATTTAATTAATTAATAAATCCTGTTTTCTATAAAATATGTATCTTTAGTAAAATTGTAAATTATGATTTTATTTAATAGTTAAACTTTTAAAAAGGTTATTTCATAAATAAATATGGTTTTAAATACATAAGAAAATATTAAATATGATTTAAAATATGTGTAACTCAAGTTTAAAAATTTAAATAAATATCAATAAGGTTATTTTGATTTTCTTTTAAATATAATTGAATAAAATAAATAATTTATGAATAAAGAAATAATTTCTTTTATAAGTTATTTATAGTTATTAAATGTTGATATTCTTATATATATATATAATAATACATTGTTTTAAACAAATTAATTTTTAATAAAAATTATTGTTTTTCAAAGTTTAATTTGAACATAAATTCAAAGTTTAAAGTATAAATATTTTTAATTTGTTTTGATTTTAAAATATTTGTATAAACTTTATTTTATAAATATAATTGGATTTATTCATTTTAATATTTATGTACATATAAATAAATACATGTTAACTAATGAACTAAACAAAGATTCACTTTTATCTTATATTAACATGATAACTAAATAACTAATTAGCATTTAACTATAACTAAATTACATAATTATAACAAATTAAAATTT
The DNA here is from genome assembly GCA_030765085.1 of Allium cepa. Lineage (NCBI taxonomy): Eukaryota > Viridiplantae > Streptophyta > Magnoliopsida > Asparagales > Amaryllidaceae > Allium > Allium cepa. The sequence continues at coordinate 379,594,372 of CM060929.1, read as the reverse complement.
AAGACAAATGTAAACATTATACTAATTAAAAGAACAAGTGTTAATACATAAACATGACAAAGTGACAAGTGTTTAAATGTATGACAAGTGTAAAAAAAAATTTAATTTAGTTTTTTTTATTATTATTCATATAATTTTAGCTTATGAAGATCTTCTTTTCTCATTTTTTTTCTTTTCTTTTTCAAAATCTAAGCCATGAAAATCTGAAACACACTTCCTCTAAAACCAAAATCATAAAATCTGTAGCATGCAAATCAATATCCACCTGCACATCTTCAAAACTGAAAACCTGCACATTTTCTAACATGCAAGTCAAACTATTTTAAACTTGCATCAAAACAGTCTGTACATTTTCAAGTTGAAAAAAAAAAGTTTTATTTGAGCCTGCACATTTCAAAGGTCTGGAGTCTTTAAGGAGAAACCCTGCATTTCTGGGATCTAAACAATTCTGCATATTTCTCAAAAATAAAAGCTACTGCTGTTTCAAATTAAAGAAATAAAGCATGCATGCAAGAGTTCTGTAACAAGCACAAGTTTTTCTATTGCATTTCTCTGCACATCAAAATCTAGGTGAGTAACATTTCCTGTTTTCTTAAAGTTAATATAAAAATTGGTTGCATGCTTATGTTGTTAAAATGAATATGTATGATGAAGTATGGTGTATATATATATGGATGATTGGTATGCATGCTTGTTACATAGGATTACTCCCTGTTTATAGTTCCAGTTTTCCCTGTTTTGATTTAAATTCATTTATTCTGGAACCAATTGTTGTTAAGCCTTAATTATCAAACTAAAGTTGTTTGATTTACCATGAATTAATGTTTAAAACTTATTTAAAGTTAAATTTCAAATCTGAGTGCCTCTAGAAAGAAAAGAAAAGAAAAAAAACTGTTACATTATGCTGTAACTATGATATGTTGGTGATTCCTAAAGGGTACTCTCTGATTTTATATAGATCATGTGTTCAGGTTTTTGTTTCAAACATATAGATTTAAATCTCTGATTCAACTCAGATATAATCAAAATTATTTGTTATGATAGTTTTAGTTAAGATTTTAATTAAGTTAAATTAACCTGTAAACATCTCTGTAAACCAGTGTTTGATCAATCAAGTTTAAATATGTGAGAATTTATAATGAATTAAGTATAAATTCAGTATACAGATTTAAATACCAAGATCAAAACTTAATTTTTAGAACAAAAATTGGGATTTTTTTAGTAGAGGGGTATAGTATTGTTCTATGTTGATCTGTATAGGGAATTTTTGCATTTTTGGGGGAATCTTGGCAAATGTATTGGTCAGGGTCCTTCAAGTAGGTGGAGGAGCTGTCGTTGATGAATGGAGAATTATTAGAGGTTGATGGAAATCAACATGAGTACAGTGGTGGTGATTTTTTTCCCTTTCTGAAGCCTTAGTTGAGTTAGGAAATTTTGATTTGGCTCAGTGTTCCATTATAAGTGATCGAGTGAATTGAATCTCTGGGGGATGATTATAGGTTGAAGGATGGACTCATGGCCGAAGCCACTGACAAGCCGGTGGTCAGAAGATGGTGGAAGAAGGTGTTACAGGTTTGGGTAAAAAACTGTGCTTGCAGTTTCAGGTTTGGGAAGGGCAACTCAAATTTAAATTTTGAGTTTAGGAAAGGGGATTTGAGGGTGGAGGTAGATAGTGGGGTTGTTTGTCGATGTCAGGAGATCGCCGGAAGGAGGTGATGGTGGCTGGAGGCACGGTGTACGTGCACAGTGCAATTGGAAAGGGTCTGATGAACTTGTGGGTGCAGGGAAGTTGGAACTCGATTTTTCTCGAGTAAATGTAGGGGATGACTCGGAGCAAGTGGGGTTTTTACTCGAAGCAGGTATTGGGTTGCCTCGGGTCAGTACTGAGTGGTTACAGTTTACTGTAATCCTGTCTAAAATTTAAATTTTAACTAAAATTGAAAGTATTTCAGGGTTGTGATGGAAGATTTAAATAAGTTTAAATTTAGTATGAAGTTAAAAATTTAAATGACTTTGAGATCTTGAAGTTTGGAATATTTAGAATGGATTTTCAGTTTTTTTTTTTTTTTTAAAAGAACCTGACAAGTTTCAAGATTTTAAAATCTGAAATATATTTCAAAGCAGTGATTTAAAAATCAAAGACTAAGCTCAGTTTCAAATAGCTTTTGAATTTTTAAGAGTTTAAAATGAAATTTGGGTTTAAATAAAAGGTATAAAAATCAAAGTTTAAACAAAGATTAATTGAAGTTTTAAATCGAAAGTTTAAACAAATAATGGATTCACTTATCTTGATTTCAAATCTGGGATTTGAATAGGTTTTAAAACTTGAATGTTTTCAAACAAGATAAATTTAAATGGTTTATTAGAAGTAGATTTGTTTTCAAACAAATATTTTTAAAACTTGATTTTCTTTTAAATTAAAGTCATTTATAAAAGATTTATAATAGGAAATTAAATGATTGTTAACTTGAATTTATAATTTAAATAAGTAATGTATTTAAAACTTAGTTTTTATTTAACTTAAGCAAATTAAGACTTATCTTATATCAGTTTTAATTTTAAGTAATAAATGTTATTACATTTATTTTAAAGAAATTTAAATTGGTTAATTCTTAATATCATTTGGAATTTTAGTTCAAATGGAATTTGAATTTAAATTATGAAAATGAAATGTTCCAAGTACATTTTAATATTAATAAAATTATTAATAAGGAATGGGCTATCTTAGAATTTATTAGGATATTGAATATAATTAAATAAATTGGATAATTAAGGAATAACTTATTTATTTAATTTATTTAATTAATAATTTGAATTAATTAGAGTTAATTAAGAAGTAATTAAAGAATAAATAATAGTTAATGATGGTCATTAACTAAAGTTTATTTAGAAATTAATTGATTAATATGATTAATTTTCAATAATTAATTAAATTAATTAATTAATGTAATAAATTGTGAAATTTATTTAAGTTTCATTACTTAAATAAAAGTAATTAAGACACTAATTACTTAATGTAATTAATGGAGCTTATTAAGGTTGGTTTAAATTAATTAATTAAGTTTAATTAATTTTAAACATTTGATTTGATAATAATTACTTTATGTAATTAATGGGATTACTCAGTGAAGTAATTAAAGGTAATTACTAGATGTAATTAGTGAATGGTATTAGAATTGAGAAGTAATTTTGGATTAGATTATTTTGTATAATTAATCAAGGGATTAATTCAGAATTAATTAAGGAATAATTTGATTTGATAAGTAATTAAGGGCAGTTAATTACAGAATGAGATTAATCAAAGGTGATTAATAATTATGGATTAAGTGAGATTAATCACTGATGGAGTAATTAATTAAATATAATTAAGAATCACTAATTAATATAATTAATGATGTAATTAAGATTTATTAATGAATATTAATTAATCAATAATAAGTAATTAATTAATGAAGTAATTTAAGGTTAATTACTGTATTTGGTTTAGGGTAATTAATTTTGTGGAATTAATTTAGGGTATAATTAATCAAGATTGATCAATTAAGATGATAAATTAGAGGTTAATTAATTAATTAATTTGTAATTAATTAATGATAATGTAAGCAATATTTATATTGAGATAATAATTAATTTAATTCATTTTAAATTAATTAAAGATGATGTAAGTAATTTAATTCATTTTAAATTAATTATAGATAGTATGATTATAGATCATTGCTTATGATGATTGTTATTGGTTGCTTTGAATGGTTTTGAATCTCAGCTATGAGATTAATAATGTTGAGTGATATGGATGTATTGGTTGCATTGTGATGGTGATATGGGTTATCTTTGATAGTGATAAATGTGGATTATCTGTGATTATGATAATGATAATTATCTGTTGTGAATTTATGAGTTATCTATCTGTGTGTATATAGATAATTAGATTGAATTGTTTTAAACTTTAAAACAACTTGGACCTAAAAGACACGCTTTGGATTTCGATGAGACCGGGATCGGGTTTCCATATTTGGAATCCGAAAACCACATCGATTCCAATTAAACATTAGGTCGTTAATCCAAGTGGAGCGAGTGAAGACTCGAGGTGTAAGGGCTATACGTCAGTATAAGGTGATTCTGTAATGAGTTTGACGGAATAGTACTTATAGATTCGAGATGGAGATTCAGAGTGCAAGGGTTATCGTCGTTAACTCTGAGGGTGATTCCAAAACGAGTGTAACGAGATAATGCTTTCGGTTTCGTTCGAACCCGGAACGAACTTGTATGGATTGAATGCTTTCAGAACATCGTCAGGTGGGCGATGAGCATTCTAAGATAATGTGTCCTCTAAAGGTAATCGTAGCCTCAAGCCTCATCAACCGGGAATGGCTAAAACAGGGGAGGTGCAGCAAGGCTTCGTGGGTAGCGCCCACTGGAGAGCAAGATTGATCCCTGTCTAGAGGTCCCTTTATATTCGGCTTAGTAGGCAGTTGGATATGCGCACCAACTGCGGGGTTGTCTTGTTCGGAACTATTCAGTAAGGAATGGATCCGGCCTTGTGTTGCAGGGGAGTGGGAGTACTCCTCGGTACGTTGATCTAAGCCACGTACTGTGACGGGCGGTACCCCGGTAGCCCTGCCATTGTATGGAATCCAAAATCCAATAAGTGCCAACGGTTTTGATTGTATTACCCACTTTTGTGGCTAGTAGCTGGAATTTAATAGATGTAACAATTTCGGCTATTTCTTATTTACTTGAAAACCCTAGACCCTATTATAATATCACTGGATTTCCTATCAAATGTTTTGGTTAGCGTAAGGTAAAAACTTTTCCATGTTTATGTGTGGGAAGTCTTACGTGAAACCTTTCTTTTCAAAAGATTTTTGAAAGTTAAGCAACTTTAACCTGTTACTCACACCAGACCCATGTCTGACCCGGAGTTTATTTTTGTTTTCCATAAACTCTTGGGTACTCAAATTTTTACGAGTAGCCAAGGGATTCAGGTTAGCTTTGACGAATATTGGAGGAACAATGGAGCAGGAGGCTTCTGCGTTAGATATTAGTATTCCGCTGTGTGTTCTGTGTTGTCTCTGAGTTGTATTATGTTGTAAATACTAGACAGGTGTTTATAACTGTCTAGTATATGTTGTATATCTGTGTACTCTGATAGTGGTTGTAAACTATGTAATATTTATGTTATTAATATGATTTATTCGTTTCGCTGTTTAGATTCTAATGTGTTGTTTCTTCTTCTTCTTCTCTTTCTTTCTCTTTTCTATCCTCTTCTTTCTTATTAGCGATGCGACTTCCTGGAGTGTGGAAGTTGGGTCGTTACAGTTGGTATCAGAGCATTAGGTTGAGTGAATACCTAGGCTCTGTAGTGGTGTCTTTCTTGAGAGAGCGTATTTGTAATTTTATATATATTTATATATATTTATCTATTTCTACCTATCTGTTGGGTTACCTGTTCAGGTTTTCCAATATAGGTTATAAAGGTAGATAACTATAAAGGTAGATAAGGTAGTAGTTTTGTAACACGATTACTACCATTGGTTGGAGTCTAATGTTTGAGGTTGGAAGTGTATCTATCGAGACTGTAGACCTAATACCGTCTCGAGTAAGTTTTGTTGTGTTGAAGTATTTCATCGATCTCTGAAGGAAACCTGTTAAGGTTCGGAGTCATCTTTGAAGTACAAAGTTTGGTTAGTAGAGTTTAGATTTGTCAGTTGAGCTGGAGCAAGTGATGGTATTTTGATACCTTAGGAAGTTGTAACTGCGTGATGAGATGCAGTGACTATGGATTGTCTCCGAAGATGTTTTCTTTGAAACAAGTTTGGGAAGTGTGTCTGTTTCGATATTGTGGCTGGATTAAGCAGGATGTTGTGGTGTTTCTGTTTGCTTTGAAGTCCGAGTTTCTTGAAGAACTTTGGATTAAGAAGTTTGGCATTGGTGACAGCAGTGCGGCTCGGAGTGTTCTGTGTGCCGACAGAGAGGTCATAGCGGAGTAGTTTTTCTGAAGATGGAGTTCAGAAGCTGCTAAGTGAATCCGTTTCTTAAATGGATTGACAAGGCCTGTGTAGGCTATTCTGTTGGGTAAAGAGAGAACGATTTTATTTGGAAATTTATCTGGATTGATCGCAAAAGTGACCTGCAATTGTTTAAGTATTCTCTTGGATTATTGGAGATTTATTGATGTCTTCTGGGAAGACAGAGGTTGTCTGCATCTGGAGATCGAGTTTCTGATCGACTAGAATTCCAGGAGTGGAACCGGTGGTTCTGTTTAGTTGGAGAATGATTCATAGAGATGGAGTTTGATGAAGTAACCCAGTTTTGATGGAATTTCTGAGTTTTCTTTATGAATCTGTAGAACCATATTTCTGGAGGTGATGTCCAGTTGGTGCTTGTGATTCTTCGTCAGCATTTTCTTATCTACTTCGGATCAGAGTTGTGCAGCAAAAGCAGTTTGATAGTGTTTCTGATTGCCTTTTCCGGATCAGGAGAAGTTGGTAGTTTTCTGATGTTTATGGAGTAGAATTGTGTTTTGGTTTGGATTGATCTTGAGAAGATCATTGTGCTGGGTTATTTTTGGTTTTGTTTGTTTCTAGAGAAATCAGCAAAGGGTTGAGCTGATCAGTTTGGATGTTGGCAGCCCAGGTTTGTCTGAAGACTTTTGTGGATAAGGGACGGAGAAATTTGGAATTCGAAGTTGGAGACTTCGTTATTTTTGGAGTTTTCTCTGATTCAGGAGCTATAAGTTTTGAATAAGTCTGGGAGGCTAGCTTAGTAATGTTTGGATTTCTTCTTTGAGTTTGGTTGGATTGAATTGTCAGTTAGGATAACTGGAATTCGATGAGTTTCACGTATCTCTGAGGGAGTACGTGTATGGTCTATCTCTGGTTTTAGAACCAGCAGCTATGGAGGTTGGATGTTGAGTCAGACTCGTCTGTAGTCTGATATGTTATCTAGATCTGTAGATATAGATGAATAGGAGCTCTATAGTTTAATAGTATTGATTGTTTGGAATCTATAGAGCGAGTATCCCGATATTTTTACCGGGGAAACTCGTGAAAGTTTTATCCAGAATTTATTTCTGGATAACTATATTAGATTTGATTGATTGGTTGAATTAATTGCTATGGTTGTTAGCATATCATTGGTATATGCTTGAGTTTTAAAATTAAATTTTTTAAATAGATTATTAAATTACCTTTGTTTTAAATTTCGGGGACGAAATTCTTTAAGGGGGGAGGAATGTGATGACCCGGAATTTTTAAAGCAATATCAATTTAATAATCTGTAATAAAAATTAAATTGATTTGATAATCTTTGTAATAAGATTTGAATTAATTTAATAATTAAATAAAATAAATAGTTAATTGATAGATTTTATTCTTTTTAAATCTAATAATTGTTTTCTATTTATAATATATATAGAATATTTTATATATTGTAAATAGATCTTGTTTAAAATTTAATTAATTAATAAATCCCGTTTTCTATAAAATATGTATCTTTAGTAAAATTGTAAATTATGATTTTAGTTAATAGTTAAACTTTTAAAAAGGTTATTTCATAAATAAATATGGTTTTAAATACATAAGAAAATATTAAATATGATTTAAAATATGTGTAACTCAAGTTTAAAAATTTAAATAAATATCAATAAGGTTATTTTGATTTTCTTTTAAATATAATTGAATGAAATAAATAATTTATGAATAAAGAAATAATTTCTTTTATAAGTTATTTATAGTTATTAAATGTTGATATTCTTATATATATAATAATACATTGTTTTAAACAAATTAATTTTTAATAAAAATTATTGTTTTTCAAAGTTCAATTTGAACATAAATTCAAAGTTTAAAGTATAAATATTTTTAATTTGTTTTGATTTTAAAATATTTGTATAAACTTTATTTTATAAATATAATTGGATTTATTCATTTTAATATTTATGTACATATAAATAAATACATGTTAACTAATGAACTAAACAAAGATTCACTTTTATCTTATATTAACATGATAACTAAATAACTAATTAGCATTTAACTATAACTAAATTACATAATTATAACAAATTAAAATTTAATACAAATGTAAACATTATACTAATTAAAAGAACAAGTGTTAATACATAAACATGACAAAGTGACAAGTGTTTAAATTGTATGACAAGTGTAAAAAAAATAATTTAATTTAGTTTTTTTTATTATTATTCAAATAATTTCAGCTTATGAAGATCTTCTTTTCTCATTTTTTTTCTTTTCTTTTTCAAAATCTAAGCCATGAAAATCTGAAACACACTTCCTCTAAAACCAAAATCATGAAATCTGTAGCTTGCAAATCAATATCCACCTGCACATCTTCAAAATTGAAAACCTGCACATTTTCTAACATGCAAGTCAAACTATTTTAAACTTGCATCAAAACAGTCTGTACATTTTCAAGTTGAAAAAAAAAAGTTTTATTTGAGCCTGCACATTTCAAAGGTCTGGAGTCTTTAAGGGGAAACCCTGCATTTCTGGGATCCAAACAATTCTGCATATTTCTCAAAAATAAAAGCTACTGCAGTTTCAAATTAAAGAAATAAAGCATGCATGCAAGAGTTCTGTAACAAGCACAAGTTTTTCTGTTGCATTGCTCTGCACATCAAAATCTAGGTGAGTAACATTTCCTGTTTTCTTAAAGTTAATATAAAAATTGGTTGCATGCTTATGTTGTTAAAATGAATATGTATGATGAAGTATGGTGTATATATATATGGATGATTGGTATGAATGCTTGTTACATAGGATTACTCCCTGTTTATAGTTCCAGTTTTCCCTGTTTTGATTTAAATTCATTTATTCTGGAACCAATTGTTGTTAAGCCTAATTATCAAACTAAAGTTGTTTGATTACCATGAATTAATGTTTAAAACTTATTTAAAGTTAAATTTTAAATCTGAGTGCCTCTAGAAAGAAAAGAAAAAAAAAAAAACTGTTACATTATGCTGTAACTATGATATGTTGGTGATTCCTAAAGGGTACTCTCTGATTTTATATAGATCATGTGTTCAGGTTTTTGCTTCAAACATATAGATTTAAATCTCTGATTCAACTCAGATATAATCAAACTTATTTGTTATGATAGGTTTTAGTTAAGATTTTAATTAAGTTAAATTAACCTGTAAACATCTCTGTAAACCAGTGTTTGATCAATCAAGTTTAAATATGTTAGAATTTATAATGAATTAAGTATAAATTCAGTATTCATATTTAAATACCAAGATCAAAACTTAATTTTTAGAACAAAAATTGGGATTTTTTTTAGTGGAGGGGTATAGTATTGTTCTATGTTGATCTGTATAGGGAATTTTTGAATTTTCGGGGGAATCTGGGCAAATGTATTGGTCTGGGTCCTTCAAGTAGGTGGAGGAGCTGTCGTTGATGAATGGAGAATTATTAGAGGTTGATGGAAATCAACATGAGTACAGTGGTGGTGATTTTTTTTCCTTTCTGAAGCCTTAGTTGAGTTAGGAAATTTTGATTTGGCTCAGTGTTCCATTAGAAGCGATTGAGTGAATTGAATCTCTGGGGGATGATTATAGGTTGAAGGATGGACTCATGGCCGGAGCCACAGACAGGCCGGTGGTCAGCAGATGGTGGAAGAAGGTGTTACAGGTTTGGGTAAAAAACTGTGCTTGCAGTTTCAGGTTTGGGAAGGGCAACTCAAATTTAAATTTTGAGTTTAGGAAAGGGGATTTGAGGGTGGAGGTAGATAGTGGGGTTGTTTGTCGATGTCAGGAGATCGCCCGAAGGAGATGATGGTGGCTGGAGGCACGGTGTACGTGCACAGTGCAATTGGAAAGGGTCTGATGAACTTGTGGGTGCAGGGAAGTTGGAACTCGATTTTTCTCGAGTAAATGTAGGGGATGACTCGGAGCAAGTGGGGTTTTTACTCGAAGTAGGTATTGGGTTGCCTCGGGTCAGTACTGAGTGGTTACAGTTTACTGTAATCCTGCCTAAAATTTAAATTTTAACTAAAATTGAAAGTATTTCAGGGTTGTGATGGAAGATTTAAATAAGTTTAAATTTAGTATGAAGTTAAAAATTCAAATGACTTTGAGATCTTGAAGTTTGGAATATTTAGAAGGGATTTTCAGTTTTTTTTAAAAAAAGAACCTGACAAGTTTCAAGATTTTGAAATCTTATTTTAAAATCTGAAATATATTTTAAAATAGTGATTTAACAATCAAAGACTAAGCTCAGTTTCAAATAGCTTTTGAATTTTTAAGAGTTTAAAATGAAATTTGGGTTTAAATAAAAGGTTTAAAAATCAAAGTTTAAACAAAGATTAATTGAAGTTTTAAATCAAAAGTTTAAACAAATAATGGATTCAATTATCTTGAATTCAAATATGGGATTTGAATAGGTTTTAAAACTTGAATGTTTTCAAACAAGATAAATTTAATTGGTTTATTAGAAGTAGATTTGTTTTCAAACAAATATTTTTAAAACTTGATTTTCTTTTAAATTAAAGTCATTTATAAAAGATTTATAATAGGAAATTAAATGATTGTTAACTTGAATTTATAATTTAAATAATTAATGTATTTAAAACTTAGTTTTTATTTAAATTAAGCAAATTAAGACTTATCTTATATCAGTTTTAATTTTAAGTAATAAATGTTATTACATTTATTTTAAAGAAATTTAAATTGGTTAATTCTTAATATCATTTGGAATTTTAGTTCAAATGGAATTTGAATTTAAATTATAAAAATGAAATGTTCCAAGTACATTTTAATATTAATAAAATTATTAATAAGGAATGGGTTATCTTAGAATTTATTAGGATATTGAATATAATTAAATAAATTGGATAATTAAGGAATAACTTATTTATTTAATTTATTTAATTAATAATTTGAATTAATTAGAGTTAATTAAGAAGTAATTAAAGAATAAATAATAGTTAATGATGGTCATTAACTAAAGTTTATTTAGAAATTAATTGATTAATATGATTAATTTTCAATAATTAATTAAAATAATTAATTAATGTAATAAATTATGAAATTTATTTAAGTTTAATTACTTAAATAAAAGTAATTAAGACACTAATTACTTAATGTAATTAATGGAGCTTATTAAGGTTGGTTTAAATTAATTAATTAAGTTTAATTAATTCTAAACATTTGATTTGATAATAATTACTTTATGTAATTAATGGGATTACTCAGTGAAGTAATTAAAGGTAATTACTAGATGTAATTAGTGAATGGTGTTAGAATTGAGAAGTAATTTTGGATTAGATTATTTTGTATAATTAATCAAGGGATTAATTCAGAATTAATTAAGGAATAATTTGATTTGATAAGTAATTAAGGGTAGTTAATTACAGAATGAGATTAATCAAAGGTGATTAATAATTATGGATTAAGTGAGATTAATTACTGAAAGTTATTAATTTAATGGAGTAATTAATTAAATGTAATTAAGAATCACTAATTAATATAATTAATGATGTAATTAAGATTTATTAATGAATATTAATTAATCAATAATAAGTAATTAATTAATGAAGTAATTTAAGGTTAATTACTGTATTTGGTTTAGGGTAATTAATTTTGTGGAATTAATTTAGGGTATAATTAATCAAGATTGATGAATTAAGATGATAAATTAGAGGTTAATTAATTAATTAATTTGTAATTAATTAATGATAATGTAAGCAATATTTATATTGAGATAATAATTAATTTAATTCATTTTAAATTAATTAAAGATGATGTAATTAATTTAATTCATTTTAAATTAATTATAGATAGTATGATTATAGATCATTGCTTATGATGATTGTTATTGGTTGCTTTGAATGGTTTTGAATCTCAGCTATGAGATTAATAATGTTGAGTGATATGGATGTATTGGTTGCATTGTGATGGTGATATGGGTTATCTTTGATAGTGATAAATGTGGATTATCTGTGATTATGATAATGATATTTATCTGTTGTGAATCTATGAGTTATCTATCTGTGTGTATATAGATAATTAGATTGAATTGTTTTAAACTTTAAAACAACTTGGACCTAAAAGACACGCTTTGGATTTCGATGAGACCGGGATCGGGTTTCCATATTTGGAATCCGAAAACCACATCGATTCCAATTAAACATTAGGTCGTTAATCCAAGTGGAGCGAGTGAAGACTCGAGGTGTAAGGGCTATACGTCAGTATAAGGTGATTCTGTAATGAGTTTGACGGAATAGTACTTATAGATTCGAGATGGAGATTCAGAGTGCAAGGGTTATCGTCGTTAACTCTGAGGGTGATTCCAAAACGAGTGTAACGAGATAATGCTTTCGGCTTCGTTCGAACCCGGAACGAACTTGTATGGATTGAATGCTTTCAGAACATCGTCAGGTGGGCGATGAGCATTCTAAGATAATGTGTCCTCTAAAGGTAATTGTAGCCTCAAGCCTCATCAACCGGGAATGGCTAAAACAGGGGAGGTGCAGCAAGGCTTCGTGGGTAGCGCCCACTGGAGAGCAAGATTGATCCCTGTCTAGAGGTCCCTTTATACTCGGCTTAGTGGGCAGCTGGATATGCGCTCTAACTGCGGTGTTGTCATGTTCGGAACTATTCAGTAAGGAATGGGTCCGGCCTTGTGTTGCCGGGGAGTGGGAGTACTCCTCGGTACGTTGATCTAGGCCACGTACTGTGACGGGCGGTACCTCGGTAGCCCTGCCATTGTATGGAATCCAAAATCCAATAAGTGCCAACGGTTTTGATTGTATTACCCACTTTTGTGGCTAGTAGCTGGAATTTAATAGATGTAACAATTTCGGCTATTTCTTATTTACTTGAAAACCCTAGACCCTATTATAATATCACTGGATTTCCTATCAAATGTTTTGGTTAGCGTAAGGTAAAAACTTTTCCATGTTTATGTGTGGGAAGTCTTACGTGATATCTTTCTTTTCAAAAGATTTTTGAAAGTTAAGCAACTTTAACCTGTTACTCACACCAGACCCATGTCTGACCCGGAGTTTATTTTTGTTTTCCATAAACTCTTGGGTACTCAAATTTTTACGAGTAGCCAAGGGATTCAGGTTAGCTTTGACGAATATTGGAGGAACAATGGAGCAGGAGGCTTCTGCGTTAGATATTAGTATTCCGCTGTGTGTTCTGTGTTGTCTCTGAGTTGTATTATGTTGTAAATACTAGACAGGTGTTTATAACTGTCTAGTATATGTTGTATATCTGTGTACTCTGATAGTGGTTGTAAACTATGTAATATTTATGTTATTAATATGATTTATTCGTTCCGCTGTTTAGATTCTGATGTGTTGTTTCTTCTTCTTCTTCTCTTTCTTTCTCTTTTCTATCCTCTTCTTTCTTATTAGCGATGCGACTTCCTGGAGTGTGGAAGTTGGGTCGTTACATTAATTATCCGAATACCACTTTGATCCAGTTTGAATGTTTGCGAATGAAGACCGTGAAGATGATGAAGATGGTGATTCTGTTTGTGCAGTCCTAGGGATACTTGTATGGACGAATGCTATCAGAACATCGTCAGGAGGACGATGAGCATTCTAAGTGAAATGTGTTCTAAAAAGGTAACGTGTAGCCTCAAGCCTCATCAACAGGGAATGGCCAAAACATGGGAGGTGCAGCAAGGCTAAGTGGCTAGCAACCAATTAGGGTAAGATTTTCCATGTCTAGATGTCACTTTTATTCGGATTAGTGGGCGGTTGCTGATCCCAACCACGGGGTGATCTTATTCGGACTATCTAGTCAGTGGTAGCTCCGGTCTTGTGTTGCAGAGGGTCGGGAGTGATCCTTGGTACTCTGATCTAGACCAGGTATTGTGATGGACGGTACCCCAATAGCCCTGCTATTGTATGGAAACCAAATCTCCAGTAAGTGCCTTCGGACTTGTTTGTATACCTATTATGCTGGAATTTAATGAATGTAACAATTTCGGCTATTTGAATAAGTATTTATCTTTAGACAGTACTATAATATCAAAGGATTTGATAAGAAATGTTTTGGTTATCCTAAGGTAAAAACCCGACATATTTACTTGTGGCATGGCCTTGCGAGAACCTTTGTTTCGAAGGGTTTTTTAAAATATAATAATCCAATTGAGTGTGATTTCTCATGCTGGTTTTTCAGACTAACTTGGGTGTTGTTTTATTATGATGCTTGGGTCAGACCGAATTTAAAAGATCCAGGATAAATTGTTATGGAGCTCAGGAGACGAGCTGGATGACAGAGACGTATCTCTTGTACTTGGCTATTATTGTTTCTGCTGTGTAAGGACAGGTGTAGGCTGTCCAAAGTGGTGAGTGATTGTGGTGCTCTGATAATGGTATGTATATATGATAGTGCAGATTTCTTTGTAGCTAAAAGCTATATTATATATTATATTTTATTCCGTTGGGATTGTGAGATTTTGATGTTGTTTTCTATTTTCTTCTTCTACCTCTTTCTTTCTTTATCCTAGTTATTCGCTCTTCGTACACCTTAGTTTGAACGAGGAAGAATTATTATCAACTCAAAGGGTACAGAACAACGGGTTGCTACATGTAGCACAGATAATAAGCTCAAAAACCAACATCATAAGCACATAAAATTCGAAGGTTATAACATTTAGACATAAATATGTGAGTGTTTACTCTCCTAAAACTAAGTTACGCTCTCTGCATTCCTACTTCTCTACACGCACGCCACCCACCACAGCTCTGCAACTAACCCAGTTTGTGCTAAATACGTTAAATGACATAGTATACCACATATTCGAATTTGAGAATTTATAATAATTTTTATAGTTTGTTCTTAATTTTTGAAGTTGTAATAGTTTAGTAGGGTTACTTATGGGAAATGAAGAATGGTGATGGATAGTCTATAAGATTATGCGTGAGTGTTTTAAGTGATAAGAAAAAATAATTCTAGATGTTGCAAAGCAAACTAATATATATTTATTAGCTTTTACTCTTAGTCAAATTCTATTTGGTCTATATAAATACAAGTTTCATAGAAAATCAATTCCTTTCCAAACTTAATTTTTTTTCCAATCACATAATCTCTATAAAATATTATTTCCACAATTAGAATTCCATTATAAAATAATTTCAAAACTAATTTATCGAATAAATTCAAAATTCTTTTTTAATTAATCAAACTACTATAACTAACTTAAATTAATTACCCCTTAAAACCGGGTTGTTACGAACTCTCTCCCTTAACAAAATTGTGTCCTCGCAATTTCCTATAAGGAGAAATCTATAACAATTTAATTATACTAAATTTAGTCCTCTTGGTTTCAATATTTTTTTCCATTTATTTTTTACAAGGGAAAATGGCTTTATAAAATCTCAAATTCCTTTGTTTAATTAAATTTCTTTTCAAATATCAGATACTTTACATATATTTTTCCTAAGTTCCTCTTGTTCTAATTCAAACATAATTTAAATTCAAATTTTTTGTTTAACTAACTTTAAATTATTATAATGAAATTTTAAAAATTTATCATTAAATTTCCACTAAAACTCCTTTTTCCATTTAATAAATAAATTTCAATGTATTTCTTAGTTTCAAAGCATTCCATTCTAACCAAAATTATTTTTGTATACTATTTTATAAACTCCATATAAGTATATAACATTTTTCCATAAATTATTTATGTCTTTCAAAAATATTGTGTGACATCCCGGAATTTTGACCCTATGATTATAATAAGTTTTTAATCAAATTTAATTAAAATATAAGATTTTCATTTATTAATAAATAAGAATTTGGATATTATTAGTTTTATATTGGTTATAAGGGGATATAATTTCAAAATGTAAATAGACTCTTTTAACAATATTCAAAAATTAAACCTGTTTTATTTATTTAAATTAAAAGTTAAGTATGAATGCATTAAATTATCAGATTTATGTATGCAGTTAATAATAAGAACAAATACAATAACATAATCATATTCATAAATACATTAATGCACATATAAGTTGCAAATCAAATATTTGTAATATTTAACTTTAATGTAAAATAGGATTAAGCTGAGTTTATTATAACAGTTGTATAATTTAATTAAATATAAGTTTATATAAGTAATATAAAGTATACATTACAAATCAAATATTGAAAGAGTAAACTTTAAATAAAAATAAGATTTTAGCAATATTCTCTAACAATAACTTTTATAACTAAAATAACATAAGCTAGTAAATATTTAACATGAGTTTCTACATAAATATAAATATTTATAAATATGGTTACAAACATAAGTACAATATAATAGTTATAAGATATAAATAGAAATGAAAACATTTAGCTCAAACACAAATTAACTTGCAGAACATCATTTATATGTTAGTTATTAGCATAGGTCAATATGAACCTAAGTATAACATAATAATATGTTTTTATTAGTAATGAAGACCCTATAAAATCTGCAAACATTATAAGTGTAAACTGTATATACATAAGCAATCAAATATGCAGCAAACATGTTATTTATATGCTAACTTAAGTATGAAGTCCAATGTATAAAAACTGCAAATTTCTTTAGTACCAGCAAGAACAATTAGTACAATAGCCTGCAAGCTAATTCTTATGAAACAGAAAACAAATACTACAAATATCTTTGTAAACATATTAGTGCATAAGAACCCAAAACAGCAAATACCAATTAGGTTAACCAAAATGAAACACATTAGTATATACTAGCCTGCAATATCTTTATGCATATATTTGTGTCAGTAACTATTAATGAGTGTAAGCTTAAATGAAAATATCAGTACAAAACACAAATTAAAACCTGCTGCAAACATTAAGTAGCACATATTTTGTCTGAAAAAAATATTTCAGCCGAAATTTGAATTGTCAAGTCTTGGTACAAATGATAATTAAGCAAGATATTTTATTATGTCAAGCTTGTACAAGAAGACTCCATTGTTCGAGTATGAATACTTGTATTTATCATTACATTAAGTTCAGTTAGTAACTCATTAAACAAAACTGAGAAGAAGAAAGAAAATAAAACTTTATATTTGCAAGTCAAATACAAATTCAAGCAAAGGAAGAGGTTACTGGAAAATCAGTTTGCAACTGCAGTCTTCATTGTCTTTCAACAAGTATCCTCTGTTTTCAAGTTTCTACAGTTTTGGTGAGTAAACTAATTTTTTTTATTTTAAAATTTAATGTTGGTAATTATCTCATGAAGAGTTATTATGATAATATAACACTGTTCTGTCATATTTTGTAAACTCTGGATGAACTGTATGTGTAGGATCTTCAAATTTTCTTTTCATAAATATAGGACAAAGTAGCAGTGTATGATTATTATTAAAATTTGAATTAATAAGTGGTATAAGCAAGGGATAAAGATCTAGAAATCTGTTTGAATAACAGTATGGATACTGTAAGTTTAATTTACAGTATAAAGTAAAATCATAGTCAAAATTCAAAATACTTAAATTGAAAATATGAGTTTATATATTGATTTAACACTCAGCAAGATGATTTTTAAGACCAAAACAATAATTTTTAGTTGACTGTGTACAGAGCAGTTCATCAGTAGAACATTTGTGCTACTTCATGAATTTCTATTAATTCCTACAATAATTCTTGATGAAATTGCACCTGTAGCTAGTGTATGGATATGAGATTAACAGAAAATTGTTAATATAATTTTCGAATGAATGATTGGTTGGGGAAATTCAATAGTAGGGTTTAAGGTCTGTTATATATTGGGTTCGGTTGAATGATTCACGCGATGTCGTGACTCCACCGAGTGACGAGCTGTTTTGGGAGAAGTTGGGGGGTGGTGTCGGCCAGCTATGGCCGAAGTCTTGGAATTTCTGGTGATCGCAATCGCGTGGACGAGGCGAATTTTGTCTACTGTGTTTGAGTGACAGTTCGACTTTTTAGTCGAATTTCGATTTCGTGAGATTGATGTGGATCTGGGTTTTGTAATGGAGTGAGGGAAGGATTTGCGACTTGTTGGTGGCGACGCGTAGCGTAGGCGCGGTGGGGACCGCCGTGCACGTGCACGGCGGTGGGAAAAGTTCTGACATTGATGACTCGTGTGAAACGCGAGTAGAAGCTCGGGTTTGATGGTCCCCTGCTTCGAGTTGTCGCTGGTTCGAGTGTTTATATGCGAGTGGGTTATATGTTTTAACAGTTTAAATAAAAACTTAAGCTTTAAAAAAAAAAAAGGGAAACAGGGGAGAAGAAGAAGTACAGGAGGGATCGCGTGAAAAAGCAAGGCAGACACGAGTCCTACCCGAGGCGAGCACGATGTTATCTTCGGGCTTGGGATTGCAGAGGTTGGTTAGCTGTAGTATGAAAAATTAAAGCTATTAAGTTAAGTATATTAAGTATTAAACAAATTGTTTTAAACTCTGATAATCTTCAAAGCTTTGCTGAAACAAAGTATATACTTAATTTAAATAGAAGTTAATTACGAATGTAATAGAATTTATAATTGTAATCTCATAAGTAGTTCAAACTTAATTCAAATTAATAATTAAGGATTTTTAATAATAGTCTTGTATAAAATCATATGTAATCTAGAATTCAATTAATCACTTGAAGTTGATTGATTAACATATCAGAGATAACTGATTAAATAAATAATTATGGAATGAACGTTTACGTTAATTAATAACTAATGATTAATTAAGCAATTAATAATAATTAATTGTGTGATTAAGTTTTATAAATCAATAATTAAGGTTATTGATTAGTAATTAAGAATTAATTCATTAATTAAGGAATAATTAATAAATTGAAATAAGTTAATTAATCGTAATTGGTTAAGCATGAATAAAATATAATTTATGTTTAAGTATGCAATTAAGTTTAAAACGAATCACACTTGTTGATATGAATCGATGATTATATTGATTGCATCCGATGTTTATTTATATCTGTGATGTTCTGTGATATATCTGTGATGATTGTGCATGATTTATCTGTATTCAATTGTTATATGAATTATCTGATGTTATTTATCAATTGCTATATGAATTATCTGATGTTATTTATCTATTGCTACATGATTATCTGATGTTAATTATCTGTGTTAAATTGCTATATGAATTCAATTGTTAAATTTAAATTGTTAAGTTAATTAGACAACTTGGACTTTAAAATGGCGTTTGGATTTCGATGAGACCGGGATCGGGTATCGATTGATATTCCGAAAACCACATCGATCCAAATTAAACGTTAGGTCGTGAATTCTGAAGTGAAGATCAAGATGGTGCTTTTAGAATGCAAGGGTTATCGTCGTTAACTCTGAGGGTGATTCCAAAATGAGTGTAACGAGATAATGCCTTCGGTTTCGTTCGAACCCGGAACGAACTTGTATGGATTGAATGCTTTCAGCACATCGTCAGGCGGACGATGAGCATTCTAAGTGATATGTTCTATAAAGGTAATCGCAGCCTCAAGCCTCATCAACCGGGAATGGCTAAAACAGGGGAGGTGCAGCAAGGTTAGGTGGGTCATGCCCAAGCAGGACGAGATATACCTCTGTCTAGATGTCCCTTTATTCGGCTGTGTGGGCGGTTGGATGTACACCAACTGTGGGTTTATCTTGTTCGGGACTGTTCAGTAAGGAATGGTTCCGGCCTTGTGTTGCAGGGGAGTTAGGGTGGCTCCTCGGTACTGTGATCTAGACCACATACTGTGACGGGCGGTACCCCAGTAGCCCTGCCATTGTATGAGATCCAATTTCCAATAAGCGCCGTACGTTTTGATTGTGCCCAACTATGTTGAAATGTGAGATGTAAGCATTTCAGCTATTTCTGTATTTTACTTGAAAACCCTAGACACTATTATAATATCACTGGATTTCCTATGAAATGTTTTGGTTAGCGTAAGGTAAAAACTTACCCGTATTTATTTGTGGGAAGTCTTACGTGATACCTTTATTTTAAATGAATTTCAAAGTTAAACAACTTTAACCCGTTTACTCATACCAGACCCATGTCTGACCCGGAGTTTATTTTTGTTTTTCATAAACTTTCGGGTACCCAAATTTTTACGGGTAGCCAAGGGATTCAGGTTAGCTTTGACGACTTCTGGAGGAGCAATGGAGCAGGAGGCTTCAGCGTTGTAAGCATATATATCTTTATAGTTCCGCTGTGTTAGTTAGTTTATGATGTATTTGAGATGTATGTTCTGACAGATATGTATATGATAGTCATGTTGTATGATATTGGATAACTCTGATGTATATATAACTATGTAATATTTATGTTGATATATTATATTTTATTCCGTTCCGCTGTGAGATTCTGATGTTGTTGTTCTTTCTTTCTTTTCTTTTCTATCTTTTCTACTTTCTCACCTCTTTCTTTTCTTAATAACGATACTTCTTCCTGGGCGTAGGAAGTTGGGTCGTTACAGTGGTATCAGAGCGCTAGGTTAAGTGAATACCTAGACTCTTGAGTGATATCTTTCTTGAGAGAGCGTATTTGTAATTTTAATATATATATATTTTTATCCATTTAATTGGGTTACCTGTTTGGGTATTCCAATATAAGTTATAAGGTGATAGGGTAGTGGTGTGTGAAACACAACTACCGATGGTTGGAGTTATGAATATTTGTAGATGGAGTGTATCTGTCGAGACTGTAGACCTATTACCGTCTCGAGTGAGCTTTGGATGAAGTGAGGATTTCATTGTTGGAATGTGATTTTGGATGAGTTTGAGTTTTGGATCTATCGGATGGACATGACCAAATCATGATATCTTGATATCTCAAGGTGTTGAAGCTGTGTGATGAGACACAGAAAGTTTGGATGTCTCCGAAGATGTTTCTTTGGAACAAGTTAAGGAAGTATATCCGTTTTGGAATTGTGACCAAGTTTAGTAGGGTATTTTGTTTGATTTAGGCCCAAGTTTCGCGAAGAGCTTTGAATAGAAGTCTTTGGACATTGAGGATTAGTCCTATAGTTAGAAGTGTTCTGTGTGCTGTCGAGAAGGTTTGTGGATTAGTAGTTTTCTTGAGGTGATTTCAGAAGTAGCAGAGTGGATTCATTTCTTCGATGGATTGACCTGAACAGTATTTGGTTGTTCTGGATTGTGAAGAGAGAACAAACTTATTTGGGTAGAATTACCAGAGTGTTGTGCGACAATTCTGGAATTCTTTTGTGTAATTTTTGCGAGGGGTTGAGACTTCTCTAGAGGAAGTGAGAAAATTGAAGTGGTTCAAGATCTTCCGGATGTTTTCGAAGAAGTTAGGTGTCTTCCACCACATCGGGAGATTGAGTTTCGTATTGATTGGATTCCAGGAGGTGTGCCGGTGATTCAACCAGTAGGAGAATGCCTCCTAGAGAGAGAGAGAAGAATTGATTAAGCAGACGCAAGATATTTTGGAGAAGGGTTTGAATTAGACCCAGTTTTTCTTCTTGTTGGGCTCTGCTGCTGTGTTTCTCATCAAATCGGATGGTTCACTAAGGTGCTGTGTTGAATAAGTTGTACTGGTAATCATTGATGATATTTTGGATTACTCCAAATCTGAAGAGGAGCACGGACATCATTTGGGAGTTGTATTGGAGACTTTGAGGAAGCATGTGTTGAAGGAAAAATTTTCAAAGTACCATTTCTGGAAATCAGAAGTTAAATTGTTTGGGGCACAGTATTTTGGGTGAAGATATCTCTGTAGCCCGACGAAAGGAGAATCTATTCTAGAATGGAAGCAATTGATGGAAGTTCGTAATTTCTGGGTTTAGCTGGCTACTACAGAAATTTATTAAGGATTATTCCAAGATTTCTTCACATCTGACCAAATTAACAAGAAAAGGGAACCAAATTGAAATGGACACCTCAGTGTGAAGAAGCTTTTCAGGAATTGAAGACAAGACTAACTAGTGCACCAGTACTTGTTATTCCTGATGGGAAGAGAAATTTGAAGTATATACGGATGCATGTTTAGTTGGATTAGGTGCAGTATTGATACAGAAAGACGATCTGAATTCAGATTTCAAGGTGTTCTAAGGATTAATAGTCGTTCGTGTGTGCCTAATATTGATGGACTGAAACAAGAAGTTTAGCTGAGAGTCATCGTTCCAAATTGAATATTCATCCGGGAATTTCGAAGATGTATAAAGATATGAGGAGAGTTTTCTGGTGGCCAAATATGAAGAACGATGTAGCTGCTTTTGTAAATGGGTGTGCAATTTGTCAGCATGTGAAGGGAGATCAACAAAAGTCTGCAGGATTATTGCAACCTTTGGAAATTCTAGATTGAAAAGGGGAAATGATCTCAATGGATTTTATTGATGGTTTGTTTAGGACCAAGAAAGGAAATGAAGGAATATGAGTTATTGTGAATCATTTAACGAAGAGTGCCCATTTTATTTCGATTAAGGCGACTCGTACTGCAGTTTCCTTGGAGAAAATTTTCTTGAAGGAGATAGTCAGATTGCATGGTATTCATATCAGCATAGTAAGTGACAGTGATTCTATTTTCACTAGTAAATTTTGGGAAGCTTTGCAATCAGCAAATGGGAACTAGTTTGAGATTAAGTACAGCCTATCATTCTCAGACGGACGGACAGACGGAGAAAACTTAATCGAATTCTGGAAGATATGCTTCGAGCTTGTGTATTGGACTTTGGTAAATCATGAGAAGACCATCTTCATCTAGTGGGATGTTCTTATAGTAGTAGTTATCAAGCGAGTATTAAGATGGCTCATTATGAAGCTCTGTAGGGAAGACCGTGTAGATTCCCATCTTGTTGGATTGAATCGAATGATCGACTTGTGCTTGGACCCGATCTTATTCGAGAAGCTTCTGCGAAGGTTGAGCTTATCAAGAGAAGAATGAAAGCTGCTCAAGATCAACAGAAGAAATATGCAGATAAGAGACAAAGATCATTGGAATTTGAGATAGGAGATTTAGTTTTTATTTAAGTTTCCCCAATCAAAGGTGTTATAAGATTCGGAAAGACGAGAAAACTTGCTCCGAGATATATTGGTCCATTCCGAATATTGGAAAGAATTGGAACGGTAGCTTATAAGATTGAATTGCCAGAACGGATGTCTGGAATTCACAATGTATTTCATGTATCTCATTTAGGGAAATTTATTCATGTCCCATCATTAGTAGTAGAACCAGTTGTTCAGAAAAATTTAGAAGTAGAACCGAACCTGACTGTAGTTAGAAATCCTGATCAGATTGTAGATCAAGACGAGAAGCAACTCAGGAACAAAGTGGTGAAACTTGTCAAGGTGCAATGGAGTGAGAAACCCAGAGATTGTGCCTGGAAAACTCTTGATAGTTTTTGAAAAGCTTATCCAGATTTTTGTCCGGATAGCTAGAATTGTTGTTAGAATTGACTGTTTGATTGTTTGTTTTTGTATGGATGATATGTATGTTTGGATTGTTGATACTAAGTTTTTGAATTAACTGTTGTTTAAATTTCGGGGACGAAATTCTTTCAAGGGGGGAGGAATGCGACATCCCGAAATTTTGACCCTATGATTATAATAAGTTTTTAATCAAATTTAATTAAAATATAAGATTTTCATTTATTAATAAATAAGAATTTGGATATTATTAGTTTTATATTGGTTATAAGGGGATATAATTTCAAAATGTAAATAGACTCTTTTAACAATATTCAAAAATTAAACCTGTTTTATTTATTTAAATTAAAAGTTAAGTATGAATGCATTAAATTATCAGATTTATGTATGCAGTTAATAATAAGAACAAATACAATAACATAATCATATTCATAAATACATTAATGCACATATAAGTTGCAAATCAAATATTTGTAATATTTAACTTTAATGTAAAATAGGATTAAGCTGAGTTTATTATAACAGTTGTATAATTTAATTAAATATAAGTTTATATAAGTAATATAAAGTATACATTACAAATCAAATATTGAAAGAGTAAACTTTAAATAAAAATAAGATTTTAGCAATATTCTCTAACAATAACTTTTATAACTAAAATAACATAAGCTAGTAAATATTTAACATGAGTTTCTACATAAATATAAATATTTATAAATATGGTTACAAACATAAGTACAATATAATAGTTATAAGATATAAATAGAAATGAAAACATTTAGCTCAAACACAAATTAACTTGCAGAACATCATTTATATGTTAGTTATTAGCATAGGTCAATATGAACCTAAGTATAACATAATAATATGTTTTTATTAGTAATGAAGACCCTATAAAATCTGCAAACATTATAAGTGTAAACTGTATATACATAAGCAATCAAATATGCAGCAAACATGTTATTTATATGCTAACTTAAGTATGAAGTCCAATGTATAAAAACTGCAAATTTCTTTAGTACCAGCAAGAACAATTAGTACAATAGCCTGCAAGCTAATTCTTATGAAACAGAAAACAAATACTACAAATATCTTTGTAAACATATTAGTGCATAAGAACCCAAAACAGCAAATACCAATTAGGTTAACCAAAATGAAACACATTAGTATATACTAGCCTGCAATATCTTTATGCATATATTTGTGTCAGTAACTATTAATGAGTGTAAGCTTAAATGAAAATATCAGTACAAAACACAAATTAAAACCTGCTGCAAACATTAAGTAGCACATATTTTGTCTGAAAAAAATATTTCAGCCGAAATTTTAATTGTCAAGTCTTAGTACAAATGATAATTAAGCAAGATATTTTATTATGTCAAGCTTGTACAAGAAGACTCCATTGTTCAAGTATGAATACTTGTATTTATCATTACATTAAGTTCAGTTAGTAACTCATTAAACAAAACTGAGAAGAAGAAAGAAAATAAAACTTTATATTTGCAAGTCAAATACAAATTCAAGCAAAGGAAGAGGTTACTGGAAAATCAGTTTGCAACTGCAGTCTTCATTGTCTTTCAACAAGTATCCTCTGTTTTCAAGTTTCTACAGTTTTGGTGAGTAAACTAATTTTTTTTATTTTAAAATTTAATGTTGGTAATTATCTCATGAAGAGTTATTATGATAATATAACACTGTTCTGTCATATTTTGTAAACTCTGGATGAACTGTATGTGTAGGATCTTCAAATTTTCTTTTCATAAATATAGGACAAAGTAGCAGTGTATGATTATTATTAAAATTTGAATTAATAAGTGGTATAAGCAAGGGATAAAGATCTAGAAATCTGTTTGAACAACAGTATGGATACTGTAAGTTTAATTTACAGTATAAAGTAAAATCATAGTCAAAATTCAAAATACTTAAATTGAAAATATGAGTTTATATATTGATTTAACACTCAGCAAGATGATTTTTAAGACCAAAACAATAATTTTTAGTTGACTGTGTACAGAGCAGTTCATCAGTAGAACATTTGTGCTACTTCATGAATTTCTATTAATTCCTACAATAATTCTTGATGAAATTGCACCTGTAGCTAGTGTATGGATAGGAGATTAACAGAAAATTGTTAATATAATTTTCGAATGAATGATTGGTTGGGGAAATTCAATAGTAGGGTTTAAGGTCTGTTATATATTGGGTTCGGTTGAATGATTCACGCGATGTCGTGACTCCACCGAGTGACGAGCTGTTTTGGGAGAAGTTGGGGGGTGGTGTCGGCCAGCTATGGCCGAAGTCTTGGAATTTCTGGTGATCGCAATCGCGTGGACGAGGCGAATTTTGTCTACTGTGTTTGAGTGACAGTTCGACTTTTTAGTCGAATTTCGATTTCGTGAGATTGATGTGGATCTGGGTTTTGTAATGGAGTGAGGGAAGGATTTGCGACTTGTTGGTGGCGACGCGTAGCGTAGGCGCGGTGGTGGACCGCCGTGCACGTGCACGGCGGTGGGAAAAGTTCTGACATTGATGACTCGTGTGAAACGCGAGTAGAAGCTCGGGTTTGATGGTCCCCTGCTTCGAGTTGTCGCTGGTTCGAGTGTTTATATGCGAGTGGGTTATATGTTTTAACAGTTTAAATAAAAACTTAAGCTTTAAAAAAAAAAAAGGGAAACAGGGGAGAAGAAGAAGTACAGGAGGGATCGCGTGAAAAAGCAAGGCAGACACGAGTCCTACCCGAGGCGAGCACGATGTTATCTTCGGGCTTGGGATTGCAGAGGTTGGTTAGCTGTAGTATGAAAAATTAAAGCTATTAAGTTAAGTATATTAAGTATTAAACAAATTGTTTTAAACTCTGATAATCTTCAAAGCTTTGCTGAAACAAAGTATATACTTAATTTAAATAGAAGTTAATTACGAATGTAATAGAATTTATAATTGTAATCTCATAAGTAGTTCAAACTTAATTCAAATTAATAATTAAGGATTTTTAATAATAGTCTTGTATAAAATCATATGTAATCTAGAATTCAATTAATCACTTGAAGTTGATTGATTAACATATCAGAGATAACTGATTAAATAAATAATTATGGAATGAACGTTTACGTTAATTAATAACTAATGATTAATTAAGCAATTAATAATAATTAATTGTATGATTAAGTTTTATAAATCAATAATTAAGGTTATTGATTACTAATTAAGAATTAATTCATTAATTAAGGAATAATTAATAAATTGAAATAAGTTAATTAATCGTAATTGGTTAAGCATGAATAAAATATAATTTATGTTTAAGTATGCAATTAAGTTTAAAACGAATCACACTTGTTGATATGAATCGATGATTATATTGATTGCATCCGATGTTTATTTATATCTGTGATGTTCTGTGATATATCTGTGATGATTGTGCATGATTTATCTGTATTCAATTGTTATATGAATTATCTGATGTTATTTATCAATTGCTATATGAATTATCTGATGTTATTTATCTATTGCTACATGATTATCTGATGTTAATTATCTGTGTTAAATTGCTATATGAATTCAATTGTTAAATTTAAATTGTTAAGTTAATTAGACAACTTGGACTTTAAAATGGCGTTTGGATTTCGATGAGACCGGGATCGGGTATCGATTGATATTCCGAAAACCACATCGATCCAAATTAAACGTTAGGTCGTGAATTCTGAAGTGAAGATCAAGATGGTGCTTTTAGAATGCAAGGGTTATCGTCGTTAACTCTGAGGGTGATTCCAAAATGAGTGTAACGAGATAATGCCTTCGGTTTCGTTCGAACCTGGAACGAACTTGTATGGATTGAATGCTTTCAGCACATCGTCAGGCGGACGATGAGCATTCTAAGTGATATGTTCTATAAAGGTAATCGCAGCCTCAAGCCTCATCAACCGGGAATGGCTAAAACAGGGGAGGTGCAGCAAGGTTAGGTGGGTCATGCCCAAGCAGGACGAGATATACCTCTGTCTAGATGTCCCTTTATTCGGCTGTGTGGGCGGTTGGATGTACACCAACTGTGGGGTTATCTTGTTCGGGACTGTTCAGTAAGGAATGGTTCCGGCCTTGTGTTGCAGGGGAGTTAGGGTGGCTCCTCGGTACTGTGATCTAGACCACATACTGTGACGGGCGGTACCCCAGTAGCCCTGCCATTGTATGAGATCCAATTTCCAATAAGCGCCGTACGTTTTGATTGTGCCCAACTATGTTGAAATGTGAGATGTAAGCATTTCAGCTATTTCTGTATTTTACTTGAAAACCCTAGACACTATTATAATATCACTGGATTTCCTATGAAATGTTTTGGTTAGCGTAAGGTAAAAACTTACCCGTATTTATTTGTGGGAAGTCTTACGTGATACCTTTATTTTAAATGAATTTCAAAGTTAAACAACTTTAACCCGTTTACTCATACCAGACCCATGTCTGACCCGGAGTTTATTTTTGTTTTTCATAAACTTTCGGGTACCCAAATTTTTACGGGTAGCCAAGGGATTCAGGTTAGCTTTGACGACTTCTGGAGGAGCAATGGAGCAGGAGGCTTCAGCGTTGTAGGCATATATATCTTTATAGTTCCGCTGTGTTAGTTAGTTTATGATGTATTTGAGATGTATGTTCTGACAGATATGTATATGATAGTCATGTTGTATGATATTGGATAACTCTGATGTATATATAACTATGTAATATTTATGTTGATATATTATATTTTATTCCGTTCCGCTGTGAGATTCTGATGTTGTTGTTCTTTCTTTCTTTTCTTTTCTATCTTTTCTACTTTCTCACCTCTTTCTTTTCTTAATAACGATACTTCTTCCTGGGCGTAGGAAGTTGGGTCGTTACATATTGTGTCCAGATGTCTCATTCGAGCGTTTGAGAATTTGTATCGAATACTTGTGCCCCAGCATCAACCAAAATCCTTAACACACTCAACGGACAAGTTAACGCTGTTTTCATTTCTAAAAATATCTTTAAGTATTACTTCCATAATTTATCAATTATAGCAATTCCAAAGATAATAGTAATAATGAATATTTATATACTATAAGCCTTTGCTTTCACCGATCCCTTACACTATTAAATAATCTTTAAAACACGTGTGTATGTGTATGTCTATATATATATATATATATATATATATATATATATATATATATATATATTAGTCAATAAACCGTTTCGAAAAGAAACTCAAACATAATAAACAAACATTACATATAATTATTTACAATAAGAATATACCAATAATTAAATTCATTTCGTAGCTTTGATAATTATACATAAATCAAAAATCAGGTTCAATTCCACAACATCAATTTATCAAATAAACATAAGAAACCAAATAAAGGTACTCAGCAGACGTAATAATTCCACTGTGCACTCTAATAAAAAACGAAATCTTGAATATGCAATAACAAAAAAATAACACCATACAATATCAAACCATCCCAAATATAAATACAAATACTACTGGTTGGATTAACTCCTTTTGTCCTTGCTACTCCAACCATTTTGTAAACTCAAAAGAATTAGGTGAAAGGTAATTATAACTTCAAAATAACAAATACATCCCTTGATGATCACTCCCCATTAAACATTCTATATATATAATAAAATATACTATTTCTTATTATAGAAACCTACACCAATGTCTATGGTTTAGGGACTTTAAGTCTCACTAAAGTCAAGACCCGTGTCTGCTATATATATGAAGTATTGTTCTGAACCTGGCTCTAATACCATTTTGTAACACCCCACCTTTATACACATATTATCTAAGAGTATTACTGTAAGATAATAAGGAGATTAAGGCTATATGGGGTACAATCTTGAATATTCCCTTGGACAAACACCGATACGTATCGAAACATCAAATATCAAATTCGTCCATACGTACATAGTATCGATACAAAGAAATGGACATGTATGCCTCTAGGATAGAACAATACATAATATACAGTACAACACAGAGAGTGTAGAGTTAATCACAGTGATAACATATAATGTAAATACATTAATGTTGTACAATACAATTCATATGTTAATTATATGTATACATATAATTAAACAATGTCAAACAACTATCATGTAATACTCCTAATATAGAACTCCTCTACGACCAAATAAATATATGATGGTCAAGTCGTTCCTTTAACTGAAATGTCTCGGGCTAACCCAAGCATTTTAAAATAACACATAGGTTAGACTATGTCTAATCAAGGGTAAATGTAATAATAATGGAAGTACAATATAATCATTAAATATTAAGTTCTATTTATATATATGTGACCATAAATACTCATCATGGTATCACATTACCCAATAACTCAAGTCCATATAAAGTAGTCAAAACCAAATTCAAAGACGTCATCACCCATAAAGAAATACATCTAATTATACAATCATAGATCGATACAAATTAGCGAATCATTCATATCCAGAAATAGTCATCAAATCCAAAATAATTGGTAACGAGACATCCTCAAGCGAGGCAGTAATGAAGCAATGCCCACTATCTTTCTCAATCTCATATATAAAATATGTAACACCCCTAATTTTTGATAACATTATTTAGGATATTTAATTAGATGAGTTAAATGGAATAATGTAAAGGTTAAGTGTTGAGGAGAATGAGACTTGAATTAATTTAATTAAGGCCAAGCCTAATATAAAATTAATGGGCATAAGAATGGGTTTTTGATTAGTTAAGTTACGTAAGGGTGTATTAGTAACTTTGCCTCCCATAACCCTTACCCTTATATATTTTCGTTCCTACCATTTTACTTTCCATTCACGTCATTTTTGTAAACGTAAATCAAAAGATAAAGAATGGTTGGCCATTAAGGAAGAAGGAATTCATTTAAAGCTAGAGAGTCAAGCTTAAGGGAAATTAATTTCAATCCAATCTCCTTATCTAAATCAAAGTGAATAATAAATCCATCTCTATTTTGTTTTGATTCGTATATTTTGGATTTAAGGGTTTTAAATCATATATTTTGTTTTAGGACAAATTCAAGACTGAATGATGTTTAAAAACCATGGAAGAATTTTATGTTATGAGAAACATGATTTTGGAGTTGGGTTTCAATTTTTAAAAATTTCAAACAATGGAAAGACTATTATGAATTTTCAAAGGAAAAATAAGGTTATTTGGGTTTATAAATTTATTTTGGAAAATATATGGTGAATTTGGATATGGAATTTTGATATGTTAGATAACATGATTAAAGTGAATTTCTAGAATTTTTGGGGATTTTTTCAAAGTAATTTGCTATGCAAATTAAATTATTTTAGAAGAGGGACTTCTTTGCAATATTGATTTTGTTTAAGGGACAGGCTTATTTGATTAATTTAACCATGGTTTGGATCTGAAATAAGTTGTAGTTATTTTGGTAAATAATTTGAATAGTTATAGACAACCAATCTGGTTTTACCACGTGACAGGTTAGTTAGAAAAAGAATTGTTTTAAGTAGTGTTAGACCAGGTTTACTTAGAAAAGTTTGTTCCACCTTCTTTAAAAGCACCTTTCAACACAAGGATTTTTCCTTGAACACATTCGAAAGTTACTAAGCCGAAATGAATACACTAGGTATCACTAAGATGATACGTAGTAGATTGGAGGAGGGCGAAAGGTAACATGCTGAAAGCATGGCTTCCGAAGAAGTCAAAGCCTTGGTTTTTTTTAAAGAAAAGTGTCTACCTTTATTTTATTAGCCTTCCGAGGAGTTGAAGCATATGGTTTCGAAATAGGTTTCAAAAGGTTTTGAAAGGGTTGTCATTAACATAAGCTTAGGGAAAAAAAGGCTTTTGAAAGAAGAGGTTCCGACCCAGTCGAAACCCTGCTGTTGTTTTTTAGCCTTTCGATGGTATTGAAGTCATCAATGCTTTCGAAGATAGTGTTGTTTTTAAAAGATGTTTTAAGTCACTTTCTAAATGCTTTCGAAAGGGTCCAAGGGTTTATAACAAAATGGTTTCGAAAGGGGTTTCGACGTCGTCCTTCAAATTTTTTTAAGTGGGTTAAAGCTTTCGAAAGAGATGGTGCTGACACCATCAGGTTTCCACAATATTTTTATATGGTAAATGATGGTTTTGAAAGAATTGATTTCTGCTATATTCACTTTGACCCAAATAATGTTTTAAGTATAAACCTAAACCTTTCGAAAGGGACTTTCAACGATTTCGCAAGAGTTACTTCCAATAGTGTCGAAAGGGGGACTTTCGTCTAGTTTCAAAGCTATGCTTCTAAATATTTACACTTTGATATAATCGAAAGGTTTCGAAAAGAAGGTTTTAAAGTATTAAATGGCAGGAGCCTAATGTTTATAATGCTTTTGAAGGAGGTCTTCCTATGAACTCGAAAGCTAGGTTTCGATGGTATCGAAAGGGTTTATAACCCAAACTATATTTTAAAAGGTAAAACCCATGGATAAATTAAAGGATTTTTTATAATGGTTTCAAGAAGGAGCTATCTTTAATCAATTATAGGTTAAAAAGATTAAAATAACTTAAATATAAATACTTTAGCTTTACATAGTTGGAAATTTTAGAAAATAGTTTAGATAGTCATATATAGTTTTAATAATTTAAAAATAATTTAAATAGATTAAAATTGTTTTAAATAGATATAAATTTGATTTAAATTAGTTTTAAAATGATTTAAATAGATTTGAAAATAGATTAAATAAATTTAAACTATATTAAAAAGCTTTAAAATAGATTAAATAAATTTAAAATAGATTCAATAGATTTAAATTATGTTAAATAGATTTATATTAGATTAAACAAATTTTATTAGTTTAAAATAGGTAAATTAGATTTAAATTGGATTAAATAGGTTATAATGGATTAAAATAAATTAGAATAGTTTGAATTCATTAAAATAGTTTAACTTGATTAAAATAGTTTAAAAAGATTTCAAAGTTGTGTCCAAACATTTCCAAATAACTAATTTCGATAAATTCATTTATATTTGACGCTTCAACTTGAAATTCCAATTTAAACCCTTTGATCAATTCATTAAATAAATTCCAATTTTCAGCATTAACGCTTGGGTTATTGAAATAATTTAGTTTATATAAATCAATTTCTATTTCAAAATATCTGTTAACTAAATTCAAAATTTAAATATTCAAAAATCATTTAATTTGACCAGTCCGGTGTCCGTATATAATTTTCTACCTTAGTGTCTAGTGATACGGATATTTATCATTTCAATCTGTAGTTTAAATTTTTATGGTTATATATCCTTTCAAACGTCAATTCCGAATTAAACAAATCCATAAAATCGCTCGAGTTTATCATTTCTACCCATAATGATTTTTTTTTAATCTATAGATCGTTCGAGTACATATCATTTCAACCCATAGGGAACTTGCAGTTATAACAACATGACATACAACATCCAATCATTTTATATCGATAATCAAACATTCATCACAATCATCATCCAAATCAATCATCAAACATTAATAGATAACTGATAATCCATAACATGTATTAAATTAACAATTTAAATTCAATATTAAATTAATTAGCAACTTACTTCAAAATGAATTTCAAATTAATTGGAATGACGATTTAAACTTACCAAACATCAATCATTTAATTTCTAATCGCATCATAAATTAAATTTAACTAACATAAGATAGTTTAGTAATTGTGAGTGGGTTAAAATACTCACCTTTGATTTTAAATCGATTTGAAATCCCAAAATAGAGCCCAACATCTAACAGTCACAGAATTGTCTAAACTAGCTTCAAAATCTCCAAATTTTCGATACAATCCCAGCGGAACAAACCATGCCCAAATTCGAGTTCATATGTAAAAGTTATTAAATTTAAAGCATTAAAAAAATTGAATTTAAATTAAAATAAATAAACAAAATGACGTACCACGTCATCCCATTGAACACGTTACAAATGAAACCCTAAGCCTTGATCGCGAACGAACGTATCTCGTTCACAACCGCCGCCCACGTATCCACGTTCAACCAATTATAGCCGCCGCCACGTCGCGGTTCGACCCAATCTATGATCACCGCTCGCCTCCTCAGGCCGAGGCGCACCACGTAGGCCCCCTGCGATCCACTCCCGTCGACCAA
Organism: Allium cepa; assembly: GCA_030765085.1. Taxonomy (NCBI): domain Eukaryota; kingdom Viridiplantae; phylum Streptophyta; class Magnoliopsida; order Asparagales; family Amaryllidaceae; genus Allium; species Allium cepa. Next base: position 379,560,939 of record CM060929.1, on the reverse strand, counting down.
ACCATAACCACCACCACTGATGCTTTCGATCAAACATTGGCACATCCAAGGGAAATCACAACCAACGAACACCACTACATGGCCTACGTGATGCCACCTTCCCAGCGCCGCCTTCCGATCGCCGATCGGACGATGATTCACTGTTGGATCGTCAAAACCCCAAAACGAATGGCCGAGGTTCATCCTCAATTTCTATACGAACAATGATTAGAATTGAAAAACTAATCACACCAGTGAATTACGCTCATCGAGAGCTTTGAATTGATTTATAATTTGATAGGGTTTGGTGGAGTTTTATTTTTCGATTTGATTTTGGTTTGCAATTTAATTTGGATTTAGTTTTGGCTTATTTGCCATTAGAAAGAGAGAAGCAAATAGAATTGTACATACAGATAAATGGAATAAGAAATAGTTAGGGTTTATAATAGACTATTTATAGGCATATTAGAAATAGAAATGAATGGGCTAGATCGAGTTGAAAGTTGAACGGTAAACGACCCGAAAAGCTCGGTTCATTCCCGAAACGAAAATGGGCAATATCATATATCAAAATAGATGTTTTGAATATTTTAAACTCAATGGAATAGGTTTTAGGTCCTAATTCCATCGTATGAAGAAGTTGGTTTAAAATCATCTTATTTCAAGTTGATTTCAATTGAATTTAACTAAATTGATTTCTATGCGTTTTAAGCCCGTACGATCAAACTAATTTCGTCGAAATCCGATTCAGTGGCCAAAATGACTATTTTTGCGTTAATTAAATAAATTAGTATTAAATTAATTAATCACTTTTCAATTCAATATTTATAAACTAACAAATTTTCATCATTTTTGATTACTTAGACATTTATAATAACTTAAAGAAAATTTACATATCAAATTTAGTGTTTAATATTTCACTAATTACAATGTTCAATTTCAACTTTAATTAAATCCAATTAATTTAAAATTAAATTCCAATAAATTGTTTTAATTTGATTTCAGACTTTTATTCTAACTATTATTACTCTACAGACCTAGTTGACATTGTTTATATCTTGTTACACTCCTTCTACAATTATCATCTTAGTTTTCGCTAACGTAGTATTTAGTTACATTTAATTGCAATAAATCCATTTATTATAGCTTAAATTCCAATAAGTTGTACAAACTCTATTTCAATTCTTTTTACTCAATCAATTATCATATTGTGAATAAAATTTACATTGGTTACATCTTATTGAATTAATATTATACAAATATCAATTTAATGTACATTAATTGCACTAATTAAGTGAACTAATTGCAATTGATTTCAAATTAAATTCAACAAGCTAAATAAATAGGTAATATATAATAATTGTCACCATTAACTTTTAGTCGCAATTTATAAGTTTATTATCCACAATTAGCATTATAATTTCTACTACAACACTAAATTTATTCATTTACAATTCATTGCACATTATTTCATAAATCAATCAACTTTTAAATTATCAATTGCTCTCTTAATCCAATTATCCATTAATACATAGATTACCATAATTTATTTACATCCCATATCAATTATAACTCTTTGATCAATTTAATTAATTGGAATTATATCTAAAGCAGTTATTAGTTACCTTAAATTAATACTATTACACTCTCACCCACTCAGAACTTTTCGTCCTCGAAAAGTGAAAGAAGCAATCAAGAAATTAATATAACTTATTCAAAATATTAAATTTATAAACAATTAATCTACATAAATAAATAATTAAATAAAATATATTAATTTATGATAATTAAATCCTTTCATAGTCAAGTTATTAAAAGTTTGGAAAACCAATTCACAAAATTTTCTATGTCCAAAATTCACGGAGGGTCTCCTTTATACAGAGAGGCCTGGAAGAAATAATAATAATAATAATAATAATAATAATAATATATCACATATTTTCAAAATAATATATCCCAAACCACAGGAAGAAAATATAATATCGCCAGAAAATCATAATCCGAAAACATGCCTATTTGTCGCGCAAATAACACTTATTTTATTAAACCAAAGGCAGTAGCTGCTTCCATAAACCTGTATTCACTTATATAATTCAAAAGAGGTTAATAATTATGAAAAAGAGAAATATTCAAGTTATTTAATAAAAAACAAACAAAACATCCCAATATAACGATAGTCATTGTAAACAATAATTATACAAACATCATTTTCAACAACGAGAGAAATCATCCATCCATACAACCAAACAAATGGTTTGTTCGGGTTTAGAACTTCTAATCATATCAAATGATAAATAAACTATGAAGTAAACCATACACTCAACGATCATACATAACTTACAGATTATTTATACATCCCTATCCAAAATAGGAGTATCCTTTGCTAACCAATCCATAAGCCCATATAAACAAAGAATCCAACACATTTTTAAGTTTACTCTATCTATCTTTTCACATCATTTATTGTTCATTTTTTCTTTTTCTTTTTTTGTAATGATTTTCTTCAATTCACATTCGTTACTTACCAAATTTAATTTTTCATTCATTCATGCATGGCTTATTTCATAAATTTACATTCTTACTTACATAAGTTATTTTTATTTTTATTATTGGATTATACATTATTAGGTAAGTTTCTTTACAATTTAATTCACCATTTATAGCTTATTTCTTTTCATATTCATCCTTCATACACAGTATTATTGAGTATTAACTCTATTTCTAAATCATTTCCAATGTTCTTTGAAGCTATAACTATTCAATTTATATATGTACTCATTTTAATTATATATAGTTTCAATATTAATTCAATTTATAATTATTTACTTACAGTGTTCACCCTTTACTATTCAATCTGTTTTTATGTACCTTAAAAATGACTACTTAAGTTTATAATCATATTCCTTACATAATTAACTTCTATTATAATTAATCGGTAGCATTTCAAACTATTAACTTTAGTTTATGACAATTTATACTATCTGAATTCTTATTTACAGATGAATTTCCATTAAACACTTCCATTTTCTAATTTTTACTTGTTTAATATTCTATTACATTTTTTTAAATTACAACTTTTACATTTTGGTAAGTTATATGGAAAAATGTCTTTTAAATGCAATAGAAAGTTACACAAGTTTCTCGTTAAAAAAATGTTCAATAGCTACCATTTCTTATTTTCATTTCCTTTTTATTTACAGTTTTCAAAATTTTTAGCTTCTTATGTTTAATAATTTAGCATCAAATTTCTTATCTTCATTTTAGAAGTTTCAATTATTAATATAGTCAGGATTCCGTTCATTACAAGAATTTCAATTTCTAATTTATAGAAACTTAAGAGGTAAAAAGCCAGGCTCCATTTCAATTATTTCAACATAATATATATATATATATATATATATATATATTATGATTAAAATTAAAATTCAGAAAATTAAAATTAAGATTGGTTTATGAAAATGAATATTCAATATAACTAATACAGCAGTCTTCCCACTTCGAAACTCAAAAATGAACGTCGATGATGCATGCATTCATCACCAATTTTTTTTCCAACGATAGAGTAGGGGTATAGAAATTATTTCCTCTAAAAATTTCTTTCAAATCACCTTGAAATATTTATATCAGAAAATACTTCCAAATAATATTAATATTATATTCTAAATTCTTTCAAAAGAAATTTCTAAATCTCGTAACTTAAGCCCTCAAATTCCAATTTATATTTACTTTATTTGTAAGTCCTATATTTCAATAACTATTTATAAAATTTCTCTACCTAACAAACAACATATCGCATCCGACTATATCATTTATAAAATTTATTATTTTATATACAAAATATATAATACGAAAAAAAATTCATTTACCTATATTTCAAAACAAATGTGTCGATCTGTCCTATTAAGCATTTAGAAATCCCTATCGCAGCGTCCTATGTAACGACCAGAATTTGTAAAAACAAAACGAAACAAATTAACATAATACAAAACCTTTATAACAAATATGCTGTCTTATATATATACAATCAGCGACTCGTCTTAGGGTAATACTACCCTATTTAATATGATTCAGACCCCACAAAGCTAAGGTTATTGCTAAACCTAACTTTGATACCCACTGTAACAGCCTGCCTTTTTGGACGGTTTTAGATCGGCTATAAACCATACACATCAGACTCAAACCATTCAAAGGGGCAGATTGCTATGGGATAAATAAGAAAAAAGAGAAAGAAATAAAACAAATATAGAATCTTGCAGCGGAATGACAAAATATAATAATCAAATAACAATTCATGAAGCTGTTTTATAAATACATTTGATTATTCTTTTACAACACAAAATCAAAGTTACATATAACAAGAACAAATAAATAAATGCAGCGGAACAACATGATGCAATGGAATAAATATAATAAAGATAATAGTATAAAATCTTTATCTTCATCCTCTAAAAAGCAGTCTTGGACAAACTGAAAAGCGAAGACTGACCCGAGCGGATTGAAAAGATAAAACACTCGAATCAGAACTAAAAGATCTTATGTAAGTTAAATCAACAGTAAAATATGAGTGTAACAATGTCAGAGGTGTTTACGGGGTTTGACATTCCGTATCCAGTGTCCAACGTGAGTGCAATAACTAAAAAGATGTTCGATATTTACATCTCCTAAGAATCCATTAAACTATTTACTATGTAGTACAATACGCTATTATAATATGTCAACAGTAAAGTAAAAATATTAAAATAGTGTTAAGGCGTTACCCGTATCCCCCTTAACACATTTTATATTTGCATAGTCTATACAGTACCGTACGCTCCACCGTGAGTTTTACCCAGAGGGAACCTCATAGGTATGGTATAAAACAAACTCGTAGAAGGCACTATAAGGCATGCGACAAGACACTCGAGGCGTTTCCCAGCGTAGATATACCAATTGTGGATCTGGACAGGTGGTAACGCATAACAGCTACTATCGCCCACCTTGGAACATACTCCTAAATCAAATCAAGGGCTAGCCACCATATCATCACAAAGTCATAATATGGTATCAAAGAAATGTGTCCGGTTGGAGGTGCGACCTCACTTGGCCTGACGTAGCTCCTGTTTTAGCCACATCAAACCGACTAAAGGGAGTAAGGGTCACGTAAATACCTCATACAGAATCGTTGGCCAAACCATCGTACTTCATTTTTGGAATCTACACCATGTCCATGGTTGTTAAAGTGGTTTCGATATTGGCAGAGAGAATGATAATATCTGATCCCGGTCACTTTAACAACCAAACGCTTATTTCACAACGCACGGTTCTTTTACATTTCAAAAGGTCAATTTACAATTGATATCAAGATATCATATTCTCAAAACCATATCATTTACGAAATCATATTTACTTTTGAAATTATCGATAAGATAGGTTAATTAAATCCTCATTACAAAATCATCATATTTACTCAAATATGTCCTTTTTACAAAAGGTATCAATTCCAAATTCCAATTTAGGTTGTATCATCAACAATGATTTAAATATAAATACTTTAGCTTTTCATGGTCTGAAATTGTTGAAAATAGTTTAGATAGTCATATATAGTTTTAATTGTTTAAAAATAGTTTAAATAGATTAAAATAGTTTAAATAGTAAAAATAGTATTAAATAGATTTAACTTCGATTTAAATTAGATTTAAAATGGTTAAAATAGATTTGAAAATAGATTAAATAAATTTAAATTATATTAAACAGCTTTAAAATAGGTTAAATAAATTTAAAATAGATTCAATAGATTTAAATTACATTAAATTTATCTAAATTAGATTAAATAATTTTATTAGTTTAAAATACTTAAATTAGATTTAAATTGGATTAAATAGGTTATAATAGATTAAAATAATAAAATAGTTTGAAGTGATTAAAATAGTTTAGCTTGATTAAAATAGTTTAAATTAGTTTGATATAGATTTCAAAGTTGTATCCCAACATTTCTAATAACTCAATTCCGATAAATTCATTTATATTTGACCCTTCAACTTGAAATTCCAATTTAAGTCCTTTGAACAATTCATTAAATAAATTCCAATTTCAGCAATAACGTTTGGATTATCGAAATATTCAGTTTATATAAATCAATTTCTATTTCAAAATATCAGTTAACTAATATTCAAAATTTGAAGATTCAAAAATCATTTAATTTAATCAATCCGTTGTCCGTATATAATTTTCTACCCTAGGATCAAGTGATAAGGAAATTTATCATTTCAATCCGCAATTAGATAAAGTCCATAAAATCGCTCGAGTCTATCATTTCAATCCATAACGATTTTCCTAATCCATAGATCGTTCGGGTACGCATCATTTTAACCCATAGGGAACTTGCAGTTATAAAAATATAAAATACAACATCCAATCATCCAGTATCAACGATCAAACATTCATCATAATCATCATCCAAATTAATCAATAAACATCAATAATAACTGATAATCAATAATAGGTATTAAATTGACAATTCAAATTCAATATTAAATTAATGGCAATTTAATTCAAAATAAATTTCAAATTAACTGGAATGATGATTTAAACTTACCAAACATCAATTAATTAATTTCTAATCACATCATAAATTAAATTTAACTAACATAAGATAGTTTAGTAATTGTGAGTGGGTTAAAACACCCACCTTCGATTTTAAATTGATTCGAAATCCCAAAATAGGGCCCAAAATCTGATGGTCACAGAATTTTTCCAAACCAACGTTGTAATGTCCAAAATTTTGATACGATCCCAATGGAACAAAGCACGCCCAAATTCGAGTTCGTATGTAAAATTTATTAAGGTTAGAGCATCAAAATTTTAAAGTTAAATAAAAATAAACAAACAAAATGACGTACCACGTCATCCCATTGAACATGTTGCAACCGAAAACCTAAGCCTTGATCATGAACGAAAGTATCTCGTTTATAGCCATCGCCTATGTACCCACGTTCAACAAATTACAACCGCCGCCACGTGGCGATTCGACCAAATCTATGATCATCGCTCGCCTCCTCAGGCTGAGGCGCACCATGCAGGCCCCCCACGATCCACTTCGGTTGGCCAAACCACGACCGCCGCCACCGATGCTTTTGACCAAACTCCGACACATCCAGGAACAATCACGACCAACGAACACCACTACATGATATTCTCAACGCCACCTTTCCAACCCACCTTCCAATCGTCGATCTGACGACGATCCACCGTTGGATCGTCAAAACCCCAAAATGAACAACCGAGGTTCAACCTCAATTTCTGGAAAAACGTTGATTCGACTTGTAAAACTAATCATAAAACCCAATTACACTCGTAGTAGTTTTCACTAACGTAGTATTTCTAGAAGAATGGTGACTCGAATTGAAAAGTTAATATATAATTATCATCTTAGTTTTCACAAACATAGTATTTAATTACATTTAATTGCAATAAATCCATTTATTATAGCTTAAATTCTAATAAGTTGATCAAATTTGATTTCAATTCTTTTTATTCAATCAATTGTCATATTATGAATAAAATTTATATTGGTTACATCTTATTGAATTAATATTCTATGAATATCAATTTAATATAAATTAACTGCACTAATTAAGTGAATTAATTGCAGTTGATTTCAAATTAAATTTAACGGGCTAGCTAAATAGGTAACATATAATAACTATCACCATTAACTTTATTCGCACCTTATAAGTTTATTATCCACAACAGGTGTTATAATTACTACTACAACACTAAATTTATTCAGTTACAATTCATTACACATTATTTCATAAATCGGTCAACTTTTAAATTATCAGTTACGCTCTTAATCAAATTATCCATTAATACATACATTACTATAATTTATTTACAATCTATACCAATTATAACTCTTTGATCCTTTTAATTAATTGGAATTACATTCAAAATAGTTCTCAGTTACCTTAAATTAATACTATTTCCTTTTATTCCAGTTCTGTTCTTATTCTTAAATCACAAATTTTCATTTCTTCCAACATTAAATAACAAAACCATATTAAATTAACTATTTTTAGTTATAAAAAATTACGGGTCGTTGCATAATTTGGTAAAGAATTTGAAAAGTTAAGTACAACTAATCCGGTTTTAGCACGTGGCAGGTTAGTTAGAAAAAGAATTGTTTTAAGTAGTATTAAGCCAGGTTTACTCAAAAAATTTGTTCCACCTTCTTTAGAAGCATCTTTCGACACAGGGCTTTCACCTTCAACGCATTCGAAAAAAATAGACGAGGTATCACTAAGATGGTATGTAATAGATTGGAAGAGGGTGAAAGTTAAGGTGTTGAAAGCATGACTTCCAAAGAAGTCGAAACCTTGGTTTGTTTTTAAAAGAAAAGTGTCTTACTTTATTTTATTTAAGCCTTCAAACGAGTCGAAGCATATGGTTTTGAAATAGGCTTTAAAAGGTTTCCAAAGGGTTGTCATTAGCATAAGCTTAGGAAAGAATGCTTTTGAAAGAAGAGGTTCCGACACAGTCGAAACCCTGCTGTCGTTCTTTAGCCTTTCGATGGTATTGAAGTCATCAATGCTTTTAAAAGGCAGTGTTGTTTTTAAAAGATGTTTTAAGTTACTTTCTAAATGTTTTTGAAAGAGTCCAAAGGTTTCTAAGGAAATGGTTTCGAAAAGGGTTTCGACGTCGTCCTTCAAAATTGTTTAAATGGGTTAAACTTTCAAAAGAGATGGTGCCGACACTATCAGGTTTTTTCAATATTTTTATATGATAAAGGATGGTTTCGATGCTTTCGCCTATATTCACTTTGACCCAAATAATGTTTAACTACAAACAGAAGCTTTCGAAAGGGGGACTTTCAATGATTTCGGAAGGGTTACTTCCAATAGTGTCGAAAGGGGCACTTTCAACTGGTATCAAAGCTATGCGTCTAAAGATTTATACTTCGATATAATCGAAAGGTTTCAAAAAGACGGTTTTAAAGTATTAAAAGGCAGGAGCCTAATGTTTCAAACGCTTTCGAAGGAGGTCATCTTATGAAGTCGAAAGCTAGGTTTCGATGGCATCGAAAGGTTTTATAACCCAAACTCTATTTTAAAAGGAAAAACCCATGGATAAATTAAAGGAGTTTTATAATAGTTTTAAGAAGGGGCTATCTTTGATAAAGTAATAGGTTAAAAAGATTAACCATGTTTTATATTAAACCCACAGTAGTTAGGTTAATCCGGTAGTGAATATAAATTGATTAAACTCCTGAATGAGTAGAATTGCATCAAGGGGGTGAGGAAGACCAATATATAGGAAGCTTAAGTAGAAAAGAAATATATTAGCAGGAGCCAATAGGTTCTCAGTAAGTGCATGAAAACTGTGTATAGGAAAAGATATTAGTAGGGACCAATAGGTTCATAGTTAGCCCATGAAAACTATGCATAAAGAAAGATGTCAATAAGGCAGGTTCATAGTAAACCCATGAAAACTATGATTTGATATTGGCATGGTCGGTAGGTTTGTAGTTAACCCATATAACTATATTCGAATGATATATTGACAGATGTCAATAGGTTCCTAGTCAGCTTAGAAAACTAGTGTAAGAAGAAAGGATATTGGGGTTACCAATAGATTCACTAAACCAAATCAGTGATTTTGCAATAGTTTATATCTGTTAATTGCTAACACTTATAAACGCTACAAACTACTAACGGTAAAAAAATGTTAGGATACCTGAAAAGTGTTGGTGAAAATAAATACTTTTTTGAATAAACTTTGCAACACAAATAAATGTTACCGTAATTGGTGAAAACGAAAATAATTTATTAACAATAGAAGTCTTTTGTAATTTAAACATATGCAGTCTCTCCCTCATGCTCTGCCATCCATTCCCAAACATTTCTTGGCCGCATAAAATTTAATTTAGGGTTTTCTCTTCCTCCAAAAATCAACGTCGACTTCAACCACTTCCTAAAGTCAACGACGACTTTATCCACTTTGCAATATCAAACGCCAACTTCAACCACTTCAACGATGCTGACATCAATTCGCTTTGCTGTAGATTCTTCTTACTCTCTATTTTTTCCATTTCTCGTTTTGCTGCCGGTTCTTCTTCTACTCTATTTCTTTTCTCTCTGAACTTTGGAGTGATAGTCTGTTGAGGAATAAATGGTGCCTTTTATAAAGAATTTGATCGATTCCTATGAATTTTCCGTAGCCATTTGCCATTAGTTGCTCAAATTGATGCTTCGTCTTCCCCAATTTCAACAGCCATTCTCGAATTTCGAAAAAAGAAGACCTTTGGGATTTCCAAAATTGGCTTCTATGATGTGAAGATTTGATTCACGATTTGATTTCAGGTATCGATATTTTCGATTTCACTTTGACGCATATGATTTTTAACAGTTGCAATTCAAACTGAATTTTGAATCGAAGATGGTATGTTAATCTTAAGGTCCGATAACTACTTCGTGCCATCTTTTTTCTTGATACCAAAATACAAAGATGAGTTGCAACATTTATTCCTTTAAAGAGATGTTTTTCAGCATTTGGGTCGGTACATTTTTCACCTAACAAATGATGTATGGGGTTTAATTACACGATACTATGAATCATATTTGTCGAAGTTAGATGAAATACTGGGTATTCAAATTGGAGTGTTTGACATAGGCACTGGTCCTTTTCCTCATGTGCTCGACCAAATCATTGCATGTATTAGGAAAGAAAACCTATTACCTGATATAAGAAAAGATGAAAGTAGAAGCTCAAATAAATCAAAAGCTGTACTTGTAACTTCTTTGAGCTCAGGTTGTTCAGAATATATGAGATATGTATTGGGAAAACGCTAATGTAAACGGAGATGTAATTTCAATGTTCCAACCTAGCCATGAAGAATACCAACAAACTGAAAAGAAAATGCATAATAAAAAGCCATTGGAAGAACTGTAATTGTTGAGTTTTTCTAATTATTTGGTTAGTAGCTCATGGTCTAAATTTGGGTATGTTGCTCAGGGATTAGGAGGATTGAAGCCTTGGATATTGGTTAAACCTGAAAATAAGACTGCACTGAATCCACCATGTGGTCAAGCCATGTCTATGGATCCATGTTTTCATGCACCACCTTTATATGATTGTAAAGCAAAAGTAGGAACTGATACTGGTGCTTTGGTTCCTCATGTGAGGCATTGCAAGAACATGAGCTGGGGACTTAAACTGGATGATACAGATGAATGGTAGCTTATTTTTAGTTTTGTATCATTGGTAGGAATTAAGTGTATGAAGCTGTTGTTTATTTTATTTTTAATCTCTTTTGTCCATTAAAACAATGTGGAGTCTCCACAACATACAAGTCACATCTTCATTATGTTGTATTACTGTGCTAGTGTGATGCATTTTGTGATTAATTTGATGGTCATTGGCCTCTATGTGAGCATCTAGACAATGAACATTTGCATGAAGAATAACACTATAATGAAACTAGTTTGGCTTCTGATTTTTGACAATTGTATTATTTTTCATACAGAGCGTGTGTAGCATAAGCTAAAACAAAACAGACATTAATTGTGCCCATTTACTCGGTTTTATTTTAGATTCCTCAACTTCCAGCTTGACGGTTGTTTTTTATCCACTCCACATAAACGATGCTTGCTTAGAAATATCCGATTTGATGAAAGTGAATGATAATAAGATGCATTAAAGGCATAAATCTAATTGGAATTTTATTTTGCAGTGTCATAACAATTGTGTCCTTTTATAGCACGTTTTACTACATTGAAAATTTTGACTACTATGATGTTTACAATCCTACAATTACCCATCCCATTTTCATAGTTTTTTTTATCTACATTTGCTCCAATGAGAAACGTATCAAAAGCTATAAAGAATATCAGTGGTTGCATTATGCAGGTTCTTTCCCCTCGCCCTCAGGAGATGCTCCAATGTCAAAATTGCATCAAAACTCCTGAAAACATATAAATAATGAGAGTTAGTACTTCTACTGGAATAGGAAACAATATTTGGTGGGATGAAAAAGATTAACAAAAAAACTTGGTCATCAGTTGCTGAAGGAACAAAATTTACTACCTGAGCTATAGGCATGGATGATATATTATTGTTTGAAGTTTTAGCACGAGTTCTTGAGGAGACCGTGTTACAAGGATTTTTAATGGCCTCAATGACTAAGTGGTAGGATTACTTCCCATTTGAAACCCACTTCATTGTTTTGAATGTTTTTAGTAGTTTATATCTTACATTTGCTATTACTTTTGTTTTCAAAACATATTACATTTTAAAATTTCTATTCATTATGCAGGGTGCCAACACCAATATCTATCGCTATTAGTGCTGCATTATTTGCTCTTGCTCATCTCACGCCTGGACAATTTCCACAGCTCTTCATATTAGGTAGATTGTAACAATATATGTGTTTTTGAAGACAATGACAAAGTATGATGGGAAAAATTTATAGACAATGAATATTCGAATAAAAAACAGAGCAGTGTAGGAATAACGCCCGCTAGGAAGAAAATCATGCCATAGAGTTTACGACGAAATGGTAAGATATAGTATAAAAAAATATTTATTGTAAATACTAATAATGAATAGTTAATTAGTTTGAAAATATTTTCTCTTGCAGATCAGGGAAAATGCGAAAGAGAAAGATACGCGAATAATGGTTTGGAAGGAGGGGCATGTAAATAAGAAATCTGGACAAGTTCTTCCATCTACAGTAAAAGCCTATGTAAGTATTTTTAGTTTGGTATGAATTACCGATCAATTGTAAAAATTTGATTTACATATAAATAGGTATCTCCTTATTTCATTTTACTCTGTTATCCATCTTCGTAAAATTTTGATTATTTTCTCAACAAAAGGTTCTCTCAGTTTTCATACCGTGGTACGTCTAACATTCTCGAATTTTAGCCAAGTTTAATTTGACAATTAATTTAATTTTTGAATTAAATTGTGAAATTATTTAGAATTAATTAGCAAATTTCTAGAATAAATAAAAATTATAAATTATAAATAGAATTTTGGTTTGAAATTTAAGGATAAATATTTTATAAATAAAAATTGGATTTAAAAATAAATGTATTGGAAATAAAATAGAATTTAAAGCTTTAAGATTTATGAAAGTTTGTTTTCTAAATTTTAACATATATTAATATTTGGAAGATGTGATTTGAGAATTAATGTAATAATTTTCAAGAGTTTATTTTTAAGATAAATTCATTTATAAATATATATATATTAAACTAAATTAAAATTGTAATATGAAAAACAATTGAGATAAATTTAATTTGTGCAAATGTAAAAAAAATATAAGAAAACATAAAAACATAAACATTTAAAATAAAAGCATATGTTGAGATATGAAAATATAAATGCATAAAGGTTTAAAACAAAATTTGTAAAATCTTTCAAAAGAGGGATTTAAACATAAAAGTGATATTAGTGACATTTGTAAGTAAAAAAAGATTATGCAAATTTCAAGTGTAATTAAAATGGACATGTGGCAAGACAATTTCTTTTCTTTTAAATTAAATTTAGAAAAATATGTATACAAAAAGAAAAAGAATAATCAGCCTATTTTCATTTTTCTTCTTAAATTTGAGAAAACCAAAATTCAAATCCATCTTCAATATAAAATTTGAAACGAAGATTAAAACCAGGAAAATTCAAATCAAATCAAAACCTGAGGAAAAAAAATAGCCTATCTTCAAACCAGAGCAAAAGCAAAGATACAGATCAAAAGAAAATCCAAATTCAAAGCTCAAAAAAAAGAATTCGAATTCCAGTTTTTCAAGATTCAATTCATCTGAAACAAGAAAGACTAAAACCAGAACTGAATCAAAGTTAGATCATCTCAAGCTTTAGATTCAACATTCCTAAATCAAAGATTGTTTCCAAACATTCAAATTCAAGTTCAGGCTCAAAACATCATTCCAGTTTTCTGCTTTCAAGTGAATCAGGTGAGCAAACCCTCAAAATCATATTATATTTAAAGTTGTTCGAATGAATGATAATGTGCATGTAAATTCGTGTATATATTTGTTAAAATTTGCCTGTGCGTGTTTGGAAACCAGGAGGTTAAGCCTCTGTTCTTGTTTCAGTTTTCAAAAACCTATTCAAAATTGGTTTGCTCCTTCCATGATTCCTATTAAGCTTTAAGATTCAAACCAAAATTGTTTGTTTAAACATGTTTTAAATATTAAAAATTAATTTTAAGAAAAATCAATAAATGTTTCTTCTGAAAATTTGAAAAATACAGTCAAAACTTAAAATCATGGCAAATTCAAGTATCACAATTTTGAATTTCATTTATATCATCTAACTAGATTTCAAAAACTATGAATTTTAAGGGTAAATTCAAGATTTTTAGTTTGGTAGATTTGGGAAATTATGAGTTGAACAGAAAATGAAATTCCATCAATTTTTGATGATCACGTAATCATTTTGCCTCGGGATTCTCACTGGAAGCGGCTGAAGGTATGGTGATGCAAAGAAAAATAGTAGGTGATTTTACTAATTGCCGTGGCGGCGCGGCGAGGTTGAAATAGGGTTTAAGAAGTGTTTCAACATGGGTTGTATCGCGGTGATCTTGAGATGAAGAGGGGCAACCCGAGTTCGGGTGTTTTGGCTCAAAGATAGCTGTATGGTAGGGCCTTCATCGAAGGTAGGTGGCCTATGCAGTAATGGTCGGTTGGTGATGCATTAGGTTGAATTGGTGTTGAGGGTTGGTTTCTGGTTCGAGTAGGGGTTGCGCTGATGATCGATTTTTGGTAGGTGATGACTTTTGCATCGGCATAGTGGCAAGGCTGGATCAGGTGGCGACGAGGGACTGGTTGGTGGTGTTGCGGCGATGAGATGGTCAGAGGTGACGGCGTACATGTGTACGGGTGTCACTGTGCACAAAAGATTCAGATAGCAGCGTTGTTCGTCAATGAAGAGGGTGATGCAAAACAATGTGCTCGGTAATTGGTTTTGATAGGTTCGCGAAGGAATTGATGCCGTTGCCGGTCGTTTAGATTCGGCGTGGGTGATACTGGAATCGGAGGTGATTAGTTTGGGGGAGAGGGAAGAAGAAGAAGCGTGTCTCAGTGTTGATCTCAGGTTTTTAGTGAATTGGCTCGAAGCAATGAAATAGGGGGGAACTCGAGTGCATTATCGGGTTCTACCTGTGAATGTCTTGGGTCTGTTGTTCAATATAAAAATAGGGTTTAAAACTTTGAAAATAGATCAAGTTTGTTGAAAACAAATTTAGTTAAAACTAATTCTTTATGAATATTGGATGTTATCTAGGTTTTAAATTGATTGAGAAGTTTTTTTAAAAAAAATATATAAATATAAAAATTATTTATTTAACTAAGTTTTAAAGTGTTTAAAATACATATAACTTTTATTTTAAAAAAAAAGTTTATTTTAAATAAACTTAGTAACATTGAGAAGTTAATTATGAAAGATGTTTTAATCTAAGTTAATTTATTTTGTTAATGAAAATTAATCACATGGGTTATTAAATAAAGATTTTTAAATTAAGTAATTAGTTAAGTGAAAGAGATTATCTTTTAATTTAAGTCTTAAGTGATTAAATTATTTATTATTTAAATGAAAGCAATTAAGTGATAATTGCTTGATAAAAATAATTTAGAAGGATAATCACCCAATGTAATTATGAAATCACTTAAAGATAAATTATTCAAGATGATTAATTTAATTTTGGATAATTAAATAAGAAAAGGTTAATTATTTATTGATTAAAGGTTGATTAATTTATTAATCAAAGTTGATTTAATTAATAATTAAGGGTTAATTAATTAAAGTAATTAAGTAATAAAAAGTAATTAAGGGGTAATTAATTACTTAAAATTATTTGCTTAATAAATGTAATTAAGGATAATAATTTGATGATTTATGATTGATTAATCAAGTGATTAAGGGCAATCACTTATTAATTAAGGATAATTAATTAAATTGTAATTAATTTATGATTAATTAATTTGGGTTAGTGATTAATCTGGTTTCAATTAATGAGATGATCAATAAACTTACTTATGGATGACTGTATTCTATTGAATTATGTGAACTGTATGATATCTCTATTTTGTGATGCTTTGTGATATGAATTGTTTTAATTCAAGCTGTGATGAATGTAATTTATTTTATCTATGATAAATGTATATTATTTATCTGTGAATCTGTGTATAGAAGATAAGTGTTATAGAGATATACTACTTATCGATATTGATGTGCTTGAATCTGTGATGATTGATGATGTTGCACTATTGTGTAAAACCTCTGGACTACACTATACAAACACAAATGTGGATTGCACGAGGAAATTGGTTAAGTCACAGATTTTAGAAAATAGTTTTTAAATTGAATTTTGAATCCAAATGGTTTTGGAAATGGATTTGGGTTAAATGTGAAAAACATTTGAAAAGGCGTTTTTTAAGATAAAAGTTATTACGAATAATTTAAGTAAATTTTGAAATTTAAACAATTTGATTTGAATTTAAATTCAAGATTTGAAATTGAATTCTATATTTGGAAACTATGATTTAAAAAAGGTTATACAAGTTTATATGGGTTTTAAACCATTTTAAAAGCATTGTTTTGGGAATTTGAATTTAACCCAAGGGCTTTAACTTGTACAAATGAAATCGGAGTTTTTCGAAATGAAAATTATTTATTTTTAAATAATAAAAAGCTTTTATACAAGGAAAGAATTTCAAATTTGTGTTAAAAGAATTTCAAATTTGAAATGAAAATGGTTTTCCAAGTTATGAATTAATCTTTGGAAATGGGTTTGAAAGCTATGAATTAAGTCTTTGATTTAAAGATTGGATGAGTTAATCCAATTTGAAATGGAACTTGTTTTGAAATCTATGAATGAATCTTTGTGAAAGATTGGTGAACTTTGTAAAATGAATCTTTTTGTTTAAAAGATTTGAAAATGGTAATTTGTTTAAACCATTTGAACGAAAGGTTTTGTGTTTTAAAGTTGCGACTTAACTGAAATCCTAATATCCATATGTTTTTAAATATTGCGCTCGTTATTCGATTTAGCCAGGGGAGGACCTCGTGTCATATAACACATTCCGAATAATGATATGACGTTATGGATAGCATTTGAAGACCGGTGGTGAAGACCGGGTGTTTTCGACAACGAAAGGATAACCCGCCGAATGACTCTGCACTGAGTAGCTATGGTATAGAGATCTCCATATGTGATGGGGAATCCGATCGGGATTGTGAATACCTGGATTGCAAGGGCTTCTTTAGAAGTGCCTTCGGTACCGTTCAAACCCGAAACAGACTTGTATGGATGTGTGTCTGACGTTACACTTTGAGATGTAAAGCTGGTTTCTATCAAATACATTTATGTTTGGTGGCGGAGATTTATTCTCTTTGCTTAACACCCTTCTCTGAGATGTACGAGCTCAGAGGTTATGTAGTTGATGGTTACTAGTGATACATTCCCAATTTGGTAATGTGGCATACGATGTGCTGCTGATCATTTGTTGATCGAAGCATGCCTTTGTGAAAAAAGCATAGCTTTGTGGACGAGACTACATCAGGACCTTACACCCCAGAAATGGTCGAAAAAGAAAAGATGCAGCAAGGTTGCAGGGGTCGCACCCCTACGGTATGTCCATTTCTTCTGGAAAAAGGTGGTATCATGGTATGGAGCCTAGATACTTAACTCGTGTGGACACTGTAAATTTATTACTGTGTGATGTTGCTTTGTGGTTGAGGATCCTCGAATAAAGGTCGCAAACGACCAGGAATGGCATATCTTAGGTGTTACTCTCGGGAAGGGAGTAAACAGGCCTTGTGTTGGCAGAGATCCGGGTAGGTTCTCAAGGCGTCCCTCCAGAGGCGTTCCCATATGGCAATAGAAAGTTCCTTGGCCTTACCATTTGTTGGAAATCCAATCTCCAATACGTGCCTTTACGGTTTTAGTTGTATAACCTGCCATTTACTTATGGAGGTCACCACTGTTTAGATGGTAGCTATAGTAGGCATAGTTCGAAATGTCTATGCTGGCTAAGATTAAAATTATACTTGCAAATGCTTTCCACTATGCACTAATAATATCAAAACAATTTTGCGCAGTAAGCATGTTTGACTATCTTAAGGAGAAATCTCTTCCAAGTGTGTAATTGCATGGTGTGTGTGTCGAGAGGCCTTATGGTAGTTTCATTTTTCTAAAAGCATTGTGGATTTCAATCATAAATTCTTTTGTTGTTTTTTTTTGTTTAAAACTGTTTTCGTTTGCTCATACCAGTCCCATGACCGACCCAGATTTTATTGTTCCCTACCTAAACACTGGGTGCCCACAATTTTCCACACGGGCAGTCTCGAGTTGGGTTTTCCAGATAATCCAATAATAGGTATAGATTCGATAGCCTTCGAAGTCTAGGGTTTGGTAGCATTTGGAAATCTTCTTCGGCTTTTGGATCTTTGAAGTTTGGTTTGGTAACCGCGTTCGGGATCGCATTTGCTACACGTTCAGCCTGATGGTGGTTCGAGCTTGAATTTTAGAGCTTTGGCTTTGGTGTTTTGGTTTGGAGTTCCAATATTGGATTCTCTTGAAGACTTTGCTAATGTCGATATATTTCCGCTGTGGTGTTGCGTTGTATATATTCTCTAATGGTATTGGGTTGTTGTATCATGACGTATCTGACATTATATCTATATTGTATATCAATGCAATGATCTTTTTTTTTCTGCCGTGTTGTTTATCATCTAATGTTGTTGCAAGCTCCGACGATACGGATTTCGATGTCGTTTGTCGGGCATCGAGTTCGGGTCGTCACAGTACGTATCTTCTCCGCTATTTAATTATAAGCTTTCAGAATTATCAATCCATCGTAATATTGTTTTATACTGATGTCATTTTACTCTTTATATTTTTACTGTTTCTTAAACCATAACGACGTATTATTTTATTTGCCATACACTGTCAACATTTTGATCAATATTTTATGTATATAATTCTAGATTGCCTTATTTAGCACTATTTTGACAGTATAATTTGTGTACTTATAGTTCTCGTATACCTAATAACTACTCAGAATAGCAGCCTCATATGCAATTGACTACGTAGAGTAGTATTAATTTTTTGCAAAAAATGATCTTTAAATTTTCACAACCATTACTTGCTAATTTACAACAGAAGTATATACTCATTATTATTAAGTTAATATCAAAGTACCATTGTTTGTTTGGTTATAAATGTTATCCATACTTATATATTTATAAATGCAGCAACACATCTAGTATTTGTCAACTTTCTTAGTTTCAAAAAAGTGATAAAAAGAACAATTTTTGAATACTTGGACTATAAATATGAAGGTTCACTAAAGAGTTCTTTGTCATAAAACTATTATATGTTCTTTTATTGCTTATATAATAAAGAAATACATAGCTTATTGATATAAAATTGGTTTAGTTAATCTGACTCATATAGACATAACTGATATTGTATGCACATTCAAAAAATGCAGTGACACACTAGACCTATCCTTTATAGATACTTCAAAAAAGTGCCAGAGTGTAAGAGTGATTTTTACAGTTTGTGAATATCTTCTAAAATAATGATGATTTGTTTGACGTATGTATCCTATATTCTTAAACTCGTCAGTTACTGACAAATATTTATCTACCTACACTTTTGAAATAGCCCTCATTCCAAAGCATTTACCAGGACTATCAATTTTCTATTATGTTTTGTCGTGTAACAACAACAAGGTCTTAAACAGGAGGTATTTGTTTTAAAAAGTAGTGCAAAACTTGTATATGATAAGTGCAAGAGAATTATTTGTAACTATAGAGTACTGGACCGAAAAACAAATAACTATGCGTGGAATAAGTATATGGGAAACTCTGTCCTCCTTGTTCAGACAAGGCCCTTGATGATGAATTCATGCGTATGGGTCCAGTTAGAGTTCATGTATTACATACATTTGTGTTTTCCCCTGTAGGCACAATTATGGAAAGAAGTATAGTGGCTCTGTGTTTGAAAAATGAATACTTGCATGTGGGTTAGGTTGTATATTTGTCTGTGTGTTGCGCGAGTTCTTCCCCGGTGATGTATTCTTGGATGGTGTGTATGTGCATGAATTTATGTTTTTCCCATTGCATGAGCCTACGTGAGTGATAAATAACATAGAATTTAAACTTGCCTCATTTGATAAACTACTAACATGCCAAGCAACCCAGTCCAAAACAATGACCAGTTTGTTCATGCAATAGAGAAAAGCAACGTCTATATGATGAATGTTCATGCTTCTTATATAATGGGTTTTCTACAAGCATGTGGAGACATTCATAATATTCACATTGTCATTGCCAATTTCTTATATTTGATTTGCTAGATTTTGCATACAGATTAGCTGCTCATCTTTAAGAAAAATTGATGTTGGAAAGTGTTCCTCATTTGTAGAATCTGAATCTACATTAGTATCACCGATTTCTTCTTCTATGGTCATTTTACATTTCTAGTTACATACACTGATTGTTTCATCTTCTGCACATATTGAATGCTGGCATTTATGGAGGAAGAGGATGAAAAACAGAAGTTGGAATGTAGCGGTAACGAGGAAGCAAACACATATGACCTTGACAACAAGGAAGAAAAACATAAGTTACATACAATGATCAGTAGCTCAAATTATATTGGATATTTAAAATTGGATATGAAACTGCTTTTTGTAATTTGTATATGATATTTGTGGTATTTTGAAACTGGAAAGTTTGTAGATCATATTATAGTATTGTCTAAATATGGAGTTGTTGCCTTTGAGATATGAAAGTATTTTAGACTTCATATTGAATTGATATGATGAAATATATATGTGATATGTACCTCATCATTTATGATATATTATATTCATTTTTTTAAGAATTTAATATTAATTGTGCATAAAATAGAGTAAGAACATAATTTCAATTAGTAACGCATATAAGTGTTACCAATATTTTGTATAACAACACTTATCTATGTTACAAATCTAAATGATAAGCAAAGCAATTTATGTGTGACAACACACATGTGTTACTAAGTTATCATTTTTCAACACTTATAAGTGTTATCGTATGTTTCTATACCAACACTTATAAGCGTTATCTTATATTTAGGTACCAACACTTATAAGTGTTAGTAACGCGTATGATCGTAACACTTATAAGTGTTACAAATTTGACTGCTCCATTCCTTACAGTCCATTAGTAATAGTTAAAAAATTGTTATTAAAATTATTAGTAACATTTACAAATATTAGGATTTGCATATTTTCGTGTAGTGGTTCCTAGTCAGGTTCATATTCAACCCATGGAAACTAAGATAAAAGTAAGATATTGGAGTTTCCTATATGTTCTTAGTGATCCCATGAAAAGAACGTAACTGGAAAGGGAGTCCTTAAATATTTAACCGGT
This sequence comes from Allium cepa, assembly GCA_030765085.1. Taxonomy (NCBI): domain Eukaryota; kingdom Viridiplantae; phylum Streptophyta; class Magnoliopsida; order Asparagales; family Amaryllidaceae; genus Allium; species Allium cepa. The sequence continues at coordinate 379,539,540 of CM060929.1, read as the reverse complement.
TATTAATCAGCCCATGAGAACTAATACGTTAATGGTAATACTAGAAACTATGATTGATATAGATGGCCTAAAATGAATTGGGATGGATAATACAGAATTAATTCATTTTCTTTGCATGTCATCATATTATACTATTTTGAATTATTTCAACCATTGTGAATGCAAGAGCACGGTATATGGCTTTGTAAAGATTTTGAGATACTAGTGAGGGAGAAACCCATTTTGCTAAGCCGCGTGGTCTCACTAGTAATATAAATGGTTTGAAACGGTAAATTATTATTCATATCAGGCTTGATGTCCGATTCAAAGTTTATGTTTTCCCCTTAAACTCTCGGGTACTCAACTGATTTTGAGTAGTTTGAGAGTTGAGGGTTTTAGGTTCCTCTAAGACGAGTAAGCTTACGGAGATGTGCATGAGACACGATAGTTATTTAAAATTCTCTTTTCTTTTGACTCCCCTGTGATGTTTGTAATGGCAAAGTTGTTAAATTTCCTGTATATACTCTGTTCATCCAAGGGGCATCTTCATATGTCACTCTTAGGCTTATGTTGTAATAAATATATTTTTTCTGAACGTGATTTGCAAGTATCTGATTATGTAATGAATTGGAAATATTTTGATTTGAAATGTGATTTTGTTTGAAGTTAAACTTCTTTCATATTCATGTGTTTCTGTACATCAATGAATCTAACTTCGCCATATTTGGTCATCGATGATTAATAATTATGGATGACTTCACCATCCGTAGCAGTTAGTTTTGGGCCTCCAAGTAGGGGGATGTTACAAAATACCACCATCAAACCAATAGAATCAATAAGAAAGGATTGAGCTGGCTCATAACAATATTCAAATATAATCAATAATAAGTAGGTCGTTTACCTATAAAAGATATACTATCTATCTAAGGATACAGGGTTGACTATACTCTGAACACAGTCTTGGTAATAACTTTATCTATACAAATATGTTTATCTACTCCCCACACATGTACACATACATGCATATATTCCGAACCAGATTTGAGATTGGTGGCCGCCTGATGCAATCTTGCTCTAGGAACCCGGGTCTACTCGCTTTCCATAGAGTAACCGTCTATTCCTACAACCTTCAAATACCTTAATGGGCATCGAGACCCCATCCACCAGTGGCTCATCTACGCTTAGCCCAGTCACGACCCTGCTTTGCCTCTAATGGTAACAGACTTCTGGCCTTAGCGACGCGAGGGGTTATGGGCAACTACTAATCTCATGATGCATATCAAATCATGATTAAACAGTGTCGTGTATCGGGGGTACGACCCCACGACCAGACCGCCAGGGTGGATGGTTCACTCCCGAAACGTGAAGGGAGTCGATCTAAGATAGACAGACATTTAATGTTACGTAGTTTATATGGCTAATTAGTAGCCACCATACGTACGCCCCAAAGCGAGCTACAAACAGCATACCTCGTATTGAGTGTCATCCACAAGCAAAAAATAACTGAATAAATAACACATGACGTCCTATACCATCACGTAGTCCATTTATTCAATGCTCACAAATCACATTTGCCCTTCCTTATTCTGTAGAACGAGTCTAAAGAATAACGGAAAAATGTTACCGAAAGTCTCATACCAGACAATATCACGAAACATTAAAACAAATAGACCTTTTTATAGCATTTAAAAACCGATATCAAAGCATTCTTAGCATTCCTATAAACGTCATAAATCAACAAGTTGTAATAAGTCTGATAGAAACAATAGCGAATCAAACTTACAATGGAAAATTGACTTTTAACAGCGTTTTAGTTTCCATCTTAGACTATATCTAACGGCACCACCATCTTTCTATAGCATTTTAAAACTTGCTATAGAAATGTTACACAGAGTTATGTTTTATGATACTAGCAATTATGACAACATTTAATTGTTATAATATGTTGACATACCATATTATTATAGCATCTAGAAACGCCATGGAAATCTTTTAATCTTTTTTGCGCATTGAAACGCTGTAGAAAGTTCATTATTATCTATTGTAGCATTGTTTTTTACTATAAAAATTGTTTAATCGTTGTAGAATATTTTGTATAGCACTAGCATAAGGCTATAGTATATGAAGGATTCAAAAAAATTTCCATTGCATTTTTTCTTGCCATATACATTCAAGCTTACAATTCAATTCTACTAGACAATATTTCAACTAATATATTATAACAATTCAAAAAACCATATTTATCATATTATAATATACGTAATCAAATGGAGTCATAAGTCAAACCACAAAATATATATATATATATATATATATGTATATATATATATCCATAGTATTTCATACACGAAGTACTAAACATACAAATATTTATGACCAAAAGTAACAAGATCATAGCACTAAAGTCACTAAAATCCAAGACGTTTTTCTTCTTGAGGATAATGGTCCCTTCTATCTTCATTTTCTCATCACTCTCCACAGTCTTCCCCTTTAAGCAGTAGTTCAACATAGTTTATTAAAGTAATCACTGAGTTTTATAACTTTATACAATTTTGTGATATATTTATATAACAATGTTACAGTGTATTCTTACATACATAGAAGAACGACTACAATACTTTTCGATCAAGTAACCTTTTTATTTATTACCATGCAATGCCATATTTAATGTTCTAGAGACATAACTTTCAGGTCAGAAGAACAAGACATAAAGGCCTGAATATAAAAAATTCCAACTATGCAAGGTTCATGCAGGTAAGAGCAACTCAAAGACTATCAAGATAACACTACTTTAGCAACACCATCCAAACTCCTTCACGAAATACCAAATTCAAACATAACTACACCATCCAAACACCCCGGCCATCTTCATTATTATTATATATTATCGTTGTATTATTATTATAATAAACTTAATTAATTTTTATAAATCTTTGTTAACCTAGTCAATTTTATTATTATTATTATAAACTTGGTTAATTTTTATAAAAAGTCCATTTTAATGGAGGGTGAAAACGAAGAATTCAATTAGCAATAGCAATTTATAGTGATTCCAATGTGTATTTTTTTGATGATCCTTAGTGTAGTTGATGCTTATAAAGGAACACATCTCTTTAGTTAACTTAGTAACAAAAATATCATATAAACACTTTCACATATATTTGTCATTTTGTTAATAATGAAAAAACTTTACTTTGTCCTTAATTGTATAAATGATTTTCAAGAAGATTGTGTTACCGAGTCATCATCCGTACTTCACCCTTAAATATATCCTATGGTCTTTGATTTAGTTTTGCGAATAGATCACTTGTACAAATCGCATAGTTTAATCAATTAACTTAATATATTTTTTTAGCATGAAAAATCCTTATCTGATATTATTGGCTAAAAAATATATAAATAATGATTTTAAAATTGAGTTCTAAGATGCTTTATTAAATTAATCCTAGCAGAAGTTTGAGATCAATTTTATCCCTCTTACTAAACTTGGATGTTACATGTGCAATATCGAGTTTGCCTCAGTTCTTCGTATCTCTATGCATTTGTGCATGTAACATATAAAAATATTAATAAACTGATTCCTAAATCTGAGATCCATGTAAAGAAATCAATGTCTCTGTACATCTACCTTGTGTAGGAATGTCTAATACGCCTCTTGCCTTTAAAAACTGTCATATACGCCACTCGTTAACTCGAATTCTGGAGTGCAGTAGACCTTATTCTGGTAATATTCATAGAAAATTTAACTAAATAAATCAGCTGACCTTGTATACCGGAATCTAAGGATGACCTAAAAGTTATATCAATATTCAACATGGATTGGAAGCGTTTTCTTCATGTCATTCACACCTAAACTAATATAGCAGAGAAAATAAAAATAAATAAATTTTCCTAAAGTTTATATAAAAGTAAATGAATGCGATTAGGAACATGTGAATGATGAGCCAAGAGTTGCATCTTTGAAGGAAGGGGAAGCACTTTTATTGAACAAACACTTTGAAACAAGATAGATTTTCTCATATAAATTATTCTTCCATTTTTTTGCCTAATTTCTTTTAATGCATTGTAAATCCATCAAATGATTCAAGACAATAAATAAAAATGTTACATGGATAGGACCAAAAAATAAAATTTAATACTTCCTAAATGCATAAATAGGAAAATATACATGAACATAGTACTGCATAAGGCAACAAGACAGGTGTAGCTATTGTCAAATACGATCGATCTGAACTCATAGTGCATCATGTATTGAACTTAACTTGAAATGGCACATGGTTACAGGAAAGATAGCTATATTCCAAACAAAAAATAGACCGAAGTCAAGTGAACAATAATTTTAAAGAGTGACATATTGGATACTTCTTGACATAAAAGTACAGTTACAGTCCATGGGAAGATTTAACATAACATGGTTTGTATTAACAAGGAAGAAAGCCTATCAAACTCTTATACCAGATTATGTTATAAAAAAAAAGTTTAAAAAATATATTTCACATACATGGTACAGCTGATATTTGTATATTAAAGTGAATTTAAACACCAGCAAACAGAGTTACAGGTTTTTCAAGAAAAAACATGTTCTTAAGAAATCAATATATGCACAAACTGAGAAAAATTGCCAATGAACAAATAATTTTATTAAGATGATTAGAAATTACATAAGTGTACCATTATAGTTGATTTTTACTATCTAACATAAGAGCAAAATGTAAAAGAACCGGAGTTAATGTCTTTCTCACAAGAGATGTCAACACAACAAATTATTTGCAAGAATAGTTTTAGTTTAAGTAGTTAATAATCATAAGGATGTAGAGATGCAATAGTTTATTCTCATTACCAAATCTCTTGTCATGACTGATGCAAATGATTTTATTTAAATATATGAAATCAATTACAAATCTCCCTATACTTAAAAATCTTCAGACAAATCCAAACACATTTAACCTATGTAAAACCAAACTATATTATTGAAATAAATCACAAATATCACCAGCTAAGTCATGAGATGTCATAAACAGTTGCAATAAACCTTCCCTGCTCTCCATTCCCTTCTAAAACACACAACTCCACCAAACCTCAAAACCTTTCTATATATTAGGGCAATCATCTACTGGCCAGCAAAGCTGCAACCTTAGCATGCTTGACCATCTCATGCCGAGTTGTACACATGAAATTACCGAAACACCAAGAAAATTAATCCGAATTTATAAAATCCTACCAAAAACAAAATAATAGTTGGGTAGAGAAAACACTTCAACTAGAAATGCTCAAATCAGTATGTGAAACTAAGGTTTTGAATCTTATTTAGATATGTGGAAATAAAAATTCATTATATCCTGAAATAATGTTATCACTTAACAGTATAATTTGAGAAAGAGGAAAACACTCTCAAAAGACAACAATTTGCTCGTGCCTTGGAGCGACTGAATCTATCCCTAAAATTTGAACATCTAATAAAAGTAACAATTCAATTATTTACGGTTTCAAATCGACTCAATATAAGAAAATCAAACGGAAAACTTTAAAAACAAAGCAGGCCGTAGGTAGTTTGCTATATGTTAGAAACTTTGTTAATTTAGTTAATTTTTTATAAAACACAATTAACTTTTTATCAAACTTGGATAAATTTTAAAATTTTAATTAATTTAGTCAGATGTTTATAAAACTTGATTAAATTTTATAATAATTAGTTGAATTTTATTAACTGGTTATTTTTATAAAGTTAATTTATTTTAAAAACTTAATTAAAGTTTATAAACTTAATTATTTTTTATAGACTTTCTTAATTTGTATAAAACTTAGTTAACTTAATTTTTATAAATTAGGTTTATTTTTATAAAACTTAGATAACTTTGTTAAAATTTTTTAAACTTAATTTTATTTATAAATTTGCTTACTTTTTACGAAATTTGGTGAATAATTAGAAATTATTAATTTATATAAAACTTGTTTAAGTTATTTAGATAGTGTTTGGTTTGTTGTTTTTAGTTTTGGGTTTTGTCAATACAAAAATGCACATGACGCATGTATAATGCCGAAAAGGATCAATTTAGAAAACGAAGTTCGAAGACAAAATAGAAAACAACCTTTTGTTTTTGTTTTTCGCGTTTCGGGAAATAATACAAACACGTGAAACAATCTATTCATCCATTGTTTCTCTATCCCCTTCTTCTTTCCATCATCTTTTTTTCATCCATTCCGTCGTCCCTTTATTCTTCTCACATTTGATATACATATTGAAAACCGAAAACGTAAAATTCATTTTTAAACTAAGCACTTCCTTAAATTTTTATACAACTTAATTAGTTTTTATAAATTTATTTTAATTTTTTAAAACTTAGTTAAGGTAGAAAATTAATTGCTTATTATAAAACTTGGTTAATGTAGTTCATTTTTATATATAACTTAGTTTAATTTTACAAAAATTAGTTAAAATTTTATAAAACATAGTTAGCTTTTTATAAAACTTGGTTAAATTTTACAAACTTAATTAATTTAATCGGATGTTTAAAGAACTTGGTTCAGTTTTAAAACTTAGTTAAATTTTATTAGCTTTGTTATTTTTATAATTTTCATTTATTTTGAGAACTTAATTAAATTTTATAAACTTAGTTGTTTTTTATAAACATACTTAATTTCTATAAAACTTTGTTAACTTCTATATAAAATAGTTATTTTTTTTATAAATTATGTTAATTTATATAAATTTATTTTATTTTTATAAAACTTAGATAACTTCGTTAAATTTTTATTAACTTAATTATTTTTTGTAAATTTATTTACATTATAATTTTTTTTCAATATTTAGATAATTATTTAATTTATATAAAACTGTTTAACTTATTTACTTTTTCATATAACTTAGTTAGTTTTAATACATTTATTTTAAGTTTTCTAAAACTTAGTTAATTTTATAAATTATTTAATTTATATATAAATTTATTAAAATGAGATCAACTTCACTAGCCCTTTATATCTTAACTCTTACCTTCCTCATCTCTTTCCACGTTGAAGGATTAGAAACAGAAGCTAAGGATGACATTGAATATGTGCTACGGGTGAAGTGACCTATCAGACCATGGACATTGTCAGGCTCCATTTAAGACCTGCATCGACAGCCAAAGTTGTGCTTAATATAATCAGAACAACCGTATTAAAATATCATTTGCTCTCAAATAAACAACAACTTGCCTGGAAAGCCTTTTGGTACATGTACTTTACAACCCCACGTTCTACAACTACAATAACTGCTCATGGATTTTATATATATTCATTAACCATGAATCCAACTTTTCTTTTCATCCAAAATAAAGAAAGGTTAGCATGACATAAACCTCTTCCTAAAGTTCATGTGAGTCAAACGAATCGTCTTCTTTTACTTTTAGCAGGTAGCCATTGAGGCTTCATAGCTGTATATAAATAGTCTTCTTTTTTGTATTTGTAGGAAATTGTGCTTGAGATACCCGATGTTGTTTTATTTATAAAGTCACATCATTTTTGATATGAATATGTATATTTCCAATTTATACACTTCCTAATTTCAATGGTCGATTTATCTCAATATGCGAGAGTGCTAAGAATCATTTTGAACATTTAAATTACTATATATTCATTCATACCACGTTTTGGATAAGTAATAAAACAAAACATAATGTTTCACTAAAGTCGCAATAAAATATTGAAGTATACGACCACAAAAAAGAACTGCAATTTCCTAGAACTAAAACATATATGTTACAGAAAGGCTGACATATCAGTTTTGGGATTATTATTAATTTCATCCAGCATACAATACATGCTAATTGTAAAGGAATCCAATACCTTAAGTAATATATAACTTTATTACACTATATTGGCTGCAAATTAATTAGTTGTAAATGAATTAGCAGTAAATAATTAATTAGCTACCTATACATGTAGGCATTGATTTGCAATTTACTTAACTAATGGCATTTACATGAGAATACCCAATATATATGATCAATTATTGTAACTTATCCATGATTTATGTAAATGTAAACACATGGCCAACATGGTTGTTAAAATATTAAAAAAGTTTCCATTGCACTTTAGTTTAATTGGATAGTAATAGGTATATTAAGAATATATTGTGTTTCCCATTTATTCCATATAGGAATCCAATATTATTCCTTTTATAGGACTATTTATAATATCTACGAAACCATTAAGCTTTGGTAACATTTTCGTGTTTTTAATAAATAAAGAAATTGCGTAAAAATTTCCATAGGAGCATTAATGGAGATAAAATGGCGTTTCACCTATTTATTATTAACTACATAACTTAGCCATCCTAAAAAATAAATCGTGTTTTTATTGAGTTTCAAGGGGACAATACATTGTCGGAAGACTAATATGCCATATGAATTTCACCTGGGTTGGCCATTACAATTTTCACCTGCACGTTATTGATACTTCATATTTATCTTTGTTTCGTATGTTACAAGAAAAAATAAAAAGATGAAACCTAAACAAGTGTTTAGCCATACAAAGTAAAGTTTTTGTGTCCATTCTGTATCGGAGTTGTACATAAGTTCACTTTTCAATTAAGTTTTTATCATCTATATTATACGTTATAAATATAAATGATAGATAAATTTTTTAGAGTAGCATGTATATTAGAATCATCAATTTTGTTGGTTTATAATCAGTTTTTACTTCTTAAAGTTGATGTCGTTGTTCTTATCCTTGTCACTGCTATATTTTGATTATATCAGTTAAACCTGTGCTAACACATCATCGTATATAGCCCAAACCCTGGACTTGCCAAAGACTGCAAAAGTTTAGTATAATTCAAAATAAAATTTGAAAGATACACAAATGTGTATATCTACCTTATTTCTTATTAGTATATTGGCTTCACTAATTATAATATCCAACAATTCTATGTTGCGTGCACTTTTGCATCTATGTCAAAATTTTAAATTAGTTTGACTAGTTAGGTAGTTATCAACTTAAACTTTAACCATATATTTTTGTTAATTGCTTGTAAAATTTGGTTATTACATTTTGAAACAAATGAAATGTAAATTTGTATAATAAATACTTACTATCGTTAACCATTTGGTAATTAATTCTCAATAAGCAACTTTCAAGCAAGTAGAGGAATGAAAATTTAGAGTAAGCTATCGTTTTGTTCCTGCAATTGATATAATTATAAATATTGTATTTTCATAATCTTTTGACTGATGAAAGTATTCACAATTTACAAAAACATATTGTTGACCAATTTAATTCTATTTATAAGAAATAGCTAAAAATTTGTTTTAATACAAATAAATATGCCAACGTGAGAATATTACGGCAAAGTAGAGAATAAAACTCAAAATTAGACACAAACCTTTTGATTTATTATAACAAATCACTTTGAAAAATACATAATCATAAAAGGACGTTATATTATTAATTTCTAGTTTGAGCCTTTCTGTTATCACTAGCCAGCAAGAAACTTCCTAACAAAACCTTAAATATATACACCGTAGAGTGAAATAAAATCACTTAGTTCACAAATTTATAATGGGACATTGAATATAAAATAGTAAATATTATGGATCGTGGGTGTGTTGAGATAAGCAACATGCCAAAATTTATTTATGGTCCTCATATTCGACTACTATAGTAACATACTCAGTTCTTGATTAAAGATTGATGTTATTTATGGTCATCATTATCACAATAGGAAATACTCCATATCCAAGAAAAAATCCCAAAAGTTTGCTTAGTTTGTTTTTCTTCTTCACAGAGGTTCTGATATAAATTTTAAATTGATGTCGTGCCACTCATTTAAGTAATACACTGTAGATTATAGTATGTATCGCTCAAGTCACTTCATGTTTGATTACAGTTTTATATTTTCCAAAATATATCGAGGTTCCCTATATGCTAAACACATTAGGCTTCGTACCTATCTAACCGTTCTATCTAGATGTAAAATTCAATTCTTTCATTTCAAAGAAATTTGTATGTTCTGTTAAACCAAAATTACAATACTGCAATCATATCATCCCAAACTCTCGGGATAAGGCAATATATTATAAACTAGAGTATGTTTTTATCGAAAAATAAAATGTCGAAGAAATTTTATTAAAACAACATGCAATATGATGACCAAGTGCACATAATCAACCAACATCAACAACATATTTTTAGGTGGAAGTCCACACATGTTTATTACAAACTGGTTATTCCTCTTTAGATGTACAATCATTTTCAATCATGAATATGAGACAGTTTATTTCAGAATTTTACTTTTATACAATTAGTTGTTTATTCACATCACAAAACAACAAAACTAACTTGATAATCACTGAAAAAGAAAATAGAGCTTACTAATCAACCGTGACATCGAATTTAATAATAGAAGTAGGGTAATGATCGAATAAACTTGAAAAAAAATCAATTAGGGCACTGTGACATCGAACTTAATAATAGAAGGACAGAGAAAAATTGAACTTGCTGAAGTAAAAGAATTCTAGGATGAAGGGAAATGATAAAGAGAAATTGAATTTACTTTTTATTCTAAGCGAAATTGAAAGAGGTATTTTTATGGATGATGAAATAAATTTTATTTGAGAAAAGCATAAATGAAAGTGGGAAGGTGAAATTTTAGTACTTATCACTCGCGTTAAAATATTTGACCAAAAACGATTATATGGATAGCGTTCAACTAATTTATTTTCTTTTGAAATATGTTTTGAGCCGCAATTACTGTTTACATGCTGTGAATAACTGTAGTCAAAAGTAAGTTTTGTTGCAGTGTAGATTATTTATTTTATATATTACATTTAGTTTATAATGGAAAAATCTTTGGTTAAATATCTTGAACTCAAAAAATAAATCTCATTGAAAATAATTTTCTGTATGAACGTACATTTTGAAATAGAAATTATATTTCCTATTCTAATGTTCAGTATCAGTTATCATTATTACAATTCTTGTTTCGATGTTACTTTATTAGGCGGAAGTGACTATTCACTATCTTCATCTCAACTATACGTTAAATCACATCTACTCTTTTATATTCATTATTCTCTCTAAATGATCGTATCACTCAAAAAGAATCCCTTGCTTCAAGATCATAATGAACTCTTTGCAAAAATAAATTTAGTTACATGTCACATTTAAGAACATCAAATAGGATAAACCTTATGTAGAATTATAGAATGCAATACACGGTCTCCACCAAATAAACTCATAGGCGATCAAATTACAAACATACTTAGTGGTTGTAGAATCAGGCGGTTGCATGGGAGTTGAAATACTAACATGTAATAAGCATTTATTAATAAGTGTATGTTATATTTATATTTATCAATCTTCAATTCAGTTCATTTGTATACTTAATTGATATATATATATTTTATCAATCAAATTAAATGCACAAATTTATCAAATAGATTATTATAACATTATATAGCATATGTTCTCATGATGTTTTAAAGGTTAAATGTTATCACTTCAATTTTCTAAAAAGGCTCTCACCAGTCTTTTATGTTTCACCAAACCCTAACTTGAACATAGAAGTCTTTCTGTTGAATATGCATGTATATGATTTTTGTTTGATGATAATAAACACACGCACACATATATATATTTAAATGTATTTGTTAATGTACTATTTTATTATTCACATAATTAAATAAATATTTGCTGAATAAAATAAATAACGTAGAATTTAAATTCAAACAGATGTTTTATTTAACCAAATATTTATTACAATTTTGGATAGTACAAATTTAACTATATCACAATTTCCACATACATTTGCACCTCACAACATTTCACACGTTCACTCGTATTTGATCTTCAACTCTATTCCAGATTGAATCCAACATCTGAGCAATCTGTAAAATAAACACTAATGCAGTAAAATTGAAAAGAAAATATTTTGCAGTATAAAATAAAATGTGTATTTTGAAAATGTTGTTTGTCTCAGTTATTTGGGTTGTTCATCATCATTTAAATTTGAATTCATCAAACACGAAGAACTTGTGACATGCACAATGTATCACTATACATGCCACAAGGCCGTACACACTAATGTACACTTGATAAAACTACATGGACAGGTGAGCACAAGGTCAAACCAAAATCAAAAGCCGGGAAATAGATATAAAGTCACGATATTATCACAAGGTCAACCCGAGCTATTAGTTGGATTCAACACATGTGCAATTCAAAATGCAAATAATTCTCAAGTGAAACAAAGGCCACGCAAGCTACATATAGTCTCAAGCGAAAGGCTGGACAGTCCAACCAAACTGCTAACAAGGTTCAAATGTCATACAACATCTGGTAGCAGTTTCAAATCATGAATAAAACTCAATCTGGTCACAACAAACTACAACAGTAGTGTATTCATATGAAGACTTCAAAAAGGCCACATGTACACATATAAAACTATAGACAATGCAAACAAGTAACACATATATGCTAAAGAGTCCAGAGACCAGATAAACAAGTCCAGGTGGTGCAACTAAGACTACAAGACCAAGTCGTGCACATGTAAACAAAACCAAGTATAAATCTGTAACAACCCTCATATTTATCGATTTTATATTTAAATATTTTATCGCTCGTCGGATTTTGGTCTGAAAAGCTACTTTTTGCAAACAGTCTAATTGGGACTCGAGACCACCCCCATTGAGTTCAAAATGACGTTTGCGACCTTTTTGAGTATAAACTTCGATATGTTTGGAGATAGTAGAATTTTGCTACTTTTTCTTTAGGGCTATGGGTTGGGTTTCAGCCCATTAACCTCACTTATACTCTAGCTCAGCCCTCTCCTCTCCATTCACTCATTCTAACTCCTCAAACTCAAGCTCCAACTGAAAATGGTGGAGAGGAAGGGGAATTAGAAACTCCAAGCCCTAGTTCCTCTTGCTAGCTCCAATTCTTGCTCCAAAATCAAAGAGAAGCCATTAGTAAGCATCATCTTCTTCTTCTCTAACTCTATCTCCATTCAATTTCAGAAAATTCCTAAACCTAATTTAGGAAATGTTTCTCTTTTAAGCTTAGATTCAAGCTTCTTGTGTTGAGATTGAAGTGTGGTTGATCTTCCTTCGTCTTCAAGCTTCTCATTCATTGTTTTCGAAAAGGTGAGATTTTTAATCTCACGTCTATGCTTATAATTCTCTTCTACTGTTAGGTATGAATTCCTAACACTTATTCATGTGCATTTGATTTTTATTTGGATTGCTTTTGTGAATATTCCAATTTTTAGTGTTTTGAGTTCAATTCATTAAAAATCCTAACTTTGGTGTTTGAACATGTTTTTGGTGATGCATCGAGGAGCATATAGGGCCGGGTAGTCGATTGGCATAAACCCTTAGCGTCGTTGCTCGTGCGATTGCAATTTGATCGAGAGTTGCACCTCTTTTGAAATAGGGTAGGAAGTGCAAGCATACAGGTTCGGCCGACCGAGCCCCTGGGCCGGTCGACCGACCTGTAGTCCAGGCACTTCCTGCCTCTGTTTGGACGTGCTGGTTACAGGCTTCGGCCGACCGAGCCCCCTGGGCTGGTCGACCGACCTGGTGCCCCGAGCACTTCCAACCTCTGGTTCGGTCGACCGACTCAGGGAGTCCGATCGACTGACCTGCTACTATTTTCCAGATTAGCCTATATTGCTAATTCGTTTGAATATCCAACTTTAATCGATTTGTGTTGTCTCCCTTTTGTTTTTGTCATTTATTATCGACTTTGATGACCTTTTCTCTGGGAATTTTAGATATATCCGTTTTGATGGATTTTATATCGATTTCTTTGGATTTTATTCACGTCTTCGAATGTGAATTTTTATGCCCGATTGTTTCTACAATCACTTCTATGATTTGTCACTTTAAAATATAAAGGTTTTATATACTAGTAGTAAATATCAAAACTCTTTCTTCAAATGATTTCAACACTATTTTATTACAAAGCTCGTTTTCTCAAACCGGTTTCCAATCTATTAGTATATACAAACCTTTACCTCACTCGTATGAGAAATCTAATTAAACGACTTAGTAAAACAAGTGGTATGAAACGCTTGCGTTTACTTCGTTGGTTAATTTTTGGACTTGTTCGATTGAACCACTTGTGACAATTTTCTAGTGGAGATCTACAATTTGTTCGTAAATATTTAAGTTAAGCTAGTGGTTATGGGACATGAAGCTAAGCTCATATATTTACTAGCTTACTGTAATCGACACTTCTCTTTGATCATGACGATCATTTTATGTTTTAGACTAGCATTGAGCAATGTCGTAGAGATTTTGGTTCATCGGATGTCTCGCTGTACGACGTCGTTGTTCCCTTTGATTGTGATTTGGTTCATCGGATGTCTCGCTGTACGACGTCGTTGTTCCCTTTGATTGTGTTTTGGTTCATCGGATGTCTCGCTGTACGACGTCGTTGTTCCCTTTGATTGTGTTTTGGTTCATCGGATGTCTCGCTGTACGACGTCGTTGTTCTCTTTGATTGTGTTTTGGTTCATCGGATGTCTCGCTGTACGACGTCGTTGTTCCCTTTGATTGTGTTTTGGTTCATCGGATGTCTCGCTGTACGACGTCGTTGTTCCCTTTGATTGTGATTTGGTTCATCGGATGTCCTGCTGTACGACGTCGTTGTTCCCTTTGATTGTGATTTCTGGATTTCGTATGTTGAATTCTAGAATTTATGTTTCACCAACTTTTACGATTGGCATGAATATATATGTCATTTATTGTGGCTTAGTGAATGAAATTAGGAGTACGACATTCCTTTTTATCTTGAGTAGATTATTGTGATATTGATTAATCTTTTGTTGATTTTCAATTACTTATTTATCACAGCTTGGCATTGTGATTATTATATGTTTATGCCATATCTCTTAATTCTATATCATGTTATATGATATTTATAGCTGGACTGATCCGTTTATTATTCTCTTATTAAATAATACTCAGGTCAGACTGAGATTTTACAGGTGCTTCTGCTTGACTCCTTATCGGACTTTCATCTGATCTTTTGGCTAACTACTTTAGATTAGTAGTTTATTTTGTTGTATACACTTGAGATATGGACTCATAGATGTATTCTTTTGTATAGCACGTGTTGCTATTCTTTTGTATTATTGTGGATCTTTTTGACCACTACTCTGATGTACACTTCCTAGTGTAATATTCATATCTATTTCCGCCTTTGTGATATGAATTATCTGTGACTGATTTGTGTTATGTTTATTTCTATATTTGTTTCCGAAGACCTTTATAGCCACTGTGTAGTAGCTTTGAGTTTGTGTCGGTATGTCGGATTCCCTCTTGAGATGAAAAGTTATATTTTTATCTGGCATATCGGTACTTGCACAAAGCAATTATATAGATGGTCGCTCCTCAACAGCCTTATTCTCCATGCTAGTTGACAGCATTACACCGTAGTGTTCTTGGCTAGCATGGGTATAGAGGTGGGGCGTCACAGCTTGGTATCAGAGCCAAACTTCGAAACAATATGCAATATTATAACAAGGATCATCGTCCTAAGTCTTTCTTAGGAGTCGTGCTTTAGGATTTAATTCGAGTCTTCGTACCGATTCATCCTATTTTCTTTATGATTCCTTGTCTTATCTATCAAGAATTGCTTGATATTTATCTTGAGAATAACCTTCTTCTTTCTTTCTTTCTTAAAGAAGAGAAATGGTTAGACCTGGCCGTCCCAGCGCCGGTCAATCTAGTGCCACTCCTCAGGATGGAGTATTCATGTCTGCCCAGCAACTTCTTGATCTAGTAAAGAACGCTCAAGCAGCCGGACCCATTCCAGAGCCCACTCATCCTAGATTCGGTTTTGCACGCTTGTGCAGAGACTATACCGATTTGGGTGGAAGGCCATTCAAAGGATCCGAGAGTGTTATAGAAATTCAAGCTTGGCTCAAATCATGCGATCGCATCTTTTCTCGCATGAACCTTATTGATCTACATCGAGTCCAAGTGGCTTCTAGCATGCTCCAAGAAAGAGCATTAGATTGGTATGAGCTTTTAATTTTTGAAATCGTTGAAGCGGATCTCACTTGGGAGCAATTCCGGGAAAGATTCGAATTGAAATTTGTGCCGGAGGCTGAAAAAGTAACTTTGGCCCGGCGTTTTACTGACCTGGTTCAAGGTGAATCTTCTGTGACAGACTATGTCGCATCTTTCGAATATCTTTCCGAATACGGGGTTGAGTATATTAATACCCCGATGAAGAAAAATCAGAGATTTGTCTATGGCTTGAATAAGAATCTTAAGAAGCCATTGCTTTTGAAACTTGAGGTTTCATTTGATCAGCTTATTGATATCTCTCTTCGTCTTGAAGAGGCCGATAGAGAAAGCGATATTGAAGTTGTGCGTGCCAAACAAAACTTCAACAACAACATGAAGAGGCCTATTAAATTCGAAGGCCCCAATCCCATCAAGAAAGGGAAGCAACAAACTCCGTTAGCAAAGTCTCCTATCTCTAGTCGTGGACGATGCTACAATTGTGGTTCCACGGATCACTATGCAAAGGAGTGTCCGAAACCTCTCTTTTGCCGTTATTGCAAAAGTTCGGGTCATCTTATATCTTCATGTCCCATTCTTCAAAGCAGGAGAGAGGGAGAGCTGAATATTGTGCAAGCTCCTGGTAACACTTCTCTTGGTCAAGGTATTTTACATTCAATCCTGGATGGCATTGTTTTATTTCGTGATCTTCTTATTCGAGTTCTTTTTGATATGGGTTCCATCTCACTATTTTATATCAAAAGAACTTGTTAATTCTTTTTCTTTAAATATTTTGGGCTTGGCGACTTCTTTGAGAATTGCGAATCCGGATGGTAGGTCCGCAACACTCAATTTGCTTTCTATTGATGTCGAAACTACTTTATGTGGTTTTTCTTTCCGAGCCGATATTTTTACTTAGGCTCCGGAATTGATTTGTGCGATAGGATTGGCTTAATCATTAATGAAGCCTATATCCTATTTTCTCGAGTGGACTATTCATCTTTGACATTTTCAATCTGTTAAGCAGATTTCTATTTTTCCTTTATGATTTTGATTCCAACTTGATGGCATCATTTTATTCCTTAAGCCCACTTGTAAGGAAAGTGTTATTTCTCTCATTCATGTAGTTAGAGAAATTTTTCGGAATCTTTGAGCTTGTCTTAGGATTATCACCTAAGTAATCTTTTGTGTAGTGCTAAGGTCTTTTCAGTTTGACTTTACCACCAATTTTCATTTGCTACGAGTTGCGGAAGTTGGCATTCCACTTACCGCATTCCGCACTTGTTATGATTCCTATGAATGAATTATTATATCATTCAGTTTGTCCAGCTTATTTCATCCATTTTATAAATCGAATATTCTATGAATATTTCGATGAGACTATTCTTGTATTTATTGATTTTGGATGAAAATAGAAATTTATAAATTTTGAAAATCTTTTTCATAAGATTTATTTATAAGTAAAGTTGGATTTTGTTCTTGAAACGAACGAAGAATATTCTTAAATTTTTTTAAGAAACATGTTTATTATCTAGAAGACGATTTTGTGATTGTATTGCCCATTTAGTGTTTTAAGAATTCTGGTCGATGCGCTTGATCAACGTTATCGATAAGAATCTCCTAAACGCTTTGATGAGACAGTCAGACACGAAATATTGACTTGTAAAAATGTAAATTTTTCTAGAAAGATTATTACATAAAAATAAAAATGTAATTTTGAAAGTTTTAACTTTTCGGGAAAGAAGATTATTTAAAAGAAATCTTTCTTTCGATACTCTTATTCTTGTGATTCCTGAAGGGGAACCAAGACTTTGCTATTTGTACCGATACTAGTCGTATTGGTTTGTATGCCATTCTCTTGCAAAGGAGAACGTGCTATCACTTGTGCTTCTAAATCATTATAGCTTATCGAAACTAGGTATGCCACTCATGATCTAGTGCTTGCGGCTATTGTTTTTACTTTTAAAATTTGGCATCACCATTTTTGGATGAGAAATTTGTTCTCTACCTCGATCATAAATCTTTGAAATAATTATTTTCTCATATGGAACTCCATGTTGACTCGAGTTCCTGACATCTTATGATCTTGATATTCTTTTTATTCCCGGAAGGGAAATCGTGTTGCCAATGCGCTTTGTCGTAAGCAACAAGTGGTTGATTCTTTGATGTTTTCTGAATGGAATTATCTTTCTATCAAGTTCATCGGACATTTTGGTATACTTCGTTTTATTGAGCTTTAACTCATTCCTTTTATGGACTAGTGTCCGGTGTTCTTTTATGGTATTCGATTCATTGGATGTACTGTTTGCACTACATCAATGATACGCTTTTGATACATTGGATGTACCGTTTGTACTACATCAATGTCTTTGCTTTTCGATTCATTGGATGTACCGTTTGTACTACATCAATGTCTTTGTTATTTGATTCATTGGATGTACCGTTTGTACTACATCAATGTCTTTGTTATTTGATTCCTTGGATGTACCATTCGTACTACATCAATGTCTTTGCTATTTGATTCATTGGATGTACCGTTTGTACTACATCAATGTCTTTGCTTTTGGATTCATTGGACGTACCGTTTTTGTACTACGTCGGTGTTCCAAATTATTCGAGTTTCTAGTTTCTCGGGCGTACCGTTTCTGTACTACGCCGTTGCACTGGCTCAATTTTCTGCTATTCTTGACGTTCTCCACGTCTTTTATCTACGGAAATGCTTTTATGTTTCCGGTTTTTATTCTTGTGCCTGGTGATATCGTGGAAATAGAAGTTTCACCAGATTTGATTTATGAGCAACATTCCGTTCGCATCATTACTTCGGAGGTTGAGCGCCTTCGGAATAAAGATGTTCTTTTTGTGATAGTTCAATGATTCTCAAATCCTAAGGATTGCTCTTGGGAATCCAGAGAATTGATTGGGCGATCCCGTTCAGGCTTACTCTTTCATGCTCCTTATGGTGAACTTCCTATTTCAAATTTTCTTTTGTGTTGATATGCTTCCATGGTTGTTACTTCTTATTTTCCTCTTAAGTATTGCGAGGACGCAATTTCTTTAAGGAGGGGAGTCTATAACAACCCTCATATTTATCGATTTTATATTTAAATATTTTATCGTTCGTCGGATTTTGGTCCGAAAAGCTACTTTTTGCAAACAGTCGAATTGGGACTCGTGACCACCCCCATTGAGTTCAAAATGACGTTTGCGACCTTTTTGAGTATAAACTTCGATATGTTTGGAGATGGTAGAATTTTGCTACTTTTTCTTTAGGGCTTTGGGTTGGGTTTCAGCCCATTAACCTCACTTATACTCTAGCTCAGCCCTCTCCTCTCCATTCACTCATTCTAACACCTCAAACTCAAGCTCCAACTGAAAATGGTGGAGAGGAAGGGGAATTAGAAACTCCAAGCCCTAGTTCCTCTTGCTAGCTCCAATTCTTGCTCCAAAATCAAAGAGAACCCATTAGTAAGCATCCTCTTCTTCTTCTCTAACTCTATCTCCATTCAATTTCAGAAAATTCCTAAACCTAATTTAGGAAATGTTTCTCTTTTAAGCTTAGATTCAAGCTTCTTGTGTTGAGATTGAAGTGTGGTTGATCTTCCTTCGTCTTCAAGCTTCTCATTCATTGTTTTCGGATTCAAAGGTGAGATTTTTAATCTCACATCTATGCTTATAATTCTCTTCTATTGTTAGGTATGAATTCCTAACACTTATTCATGTGCATTTGATTTTGATTTGGATTGCTTTTGTGAATATTCCAATTTTTAGTGTTTTGAGTTCAATTCATTAAAAATCCTAACTTTGATGTTTGAACATGTTTTTGGTGATGCATCGAGGAGCATATAGGGCCGGGTAGTCGATTGGCATAAACCCTTAGCGCCGTGGCTCGTGCGATTGCAATTTGATCGAGAGTTGCACCTCTTTTGAAATAGGGTAGGAAGTGCAAGCATACAGGTTCGGCCGACCGAGCCCCTAGGCCGGTCGACCGACCTGTAGTCCAGGCACTTCCTGCCTCTGTTTGGAAGTGCTGGTTACAGGCTTCGGCCGATCGAGCCCCCTGGGCCGGTCGACCGACCTGGTGCCCCGAGCACTTCCAACCTCTGGTTCGGTCGACCGACTCAGGGAGTCCGGTCGATCGACCTGCTACTATTTGCCAGATTAGCCCATATTGCTAATTCGTTTGAATATCCAACTTTAATCGATTTGTGTTGTCTCCCTTTTGTTGTTGTCATTTATTATCGACTTTGATGACCTTTTCTTTAGGAATTTTAGATATATCCATTTTGATGGATTTTATATCGATTTCTTTGGATTTTATTCACGTCTTCGAATGTGAATTTTTATGCCCGATTGTTTCTACAATCACTTCTATGATTTGTCACTTTAAATTATAAAGGTTTTCTGTACTAGTAGTAAATATCAAAACTCTTTCTTCAAATGATTTCAACACTATTTTATTACAAAGCTCGTTTTCTCAAACCGGTTTCCAATCTATTAGTATATACAAACCTTTACCTCACTCGTATGAGAAATCTAATTAAACGACTTAGTAAAACAAGTGGTATGAAACGCTTGCGTTTACTTCGTTGGTTAATTTTTGGACTTGCTCGATTGAACCACTTGTGACAATTTTCTAGTGGAGATCTACAATTTGTTCGTAAATATTTAAGTTAAGCTAGTGGTTATGGGACATGAAGCTAAGCTCATATATTTACTAGCTTACTGTAATCGACACTTCTCTTTGATCATGACGATCATTTTATGTTTTAGACTAGCATTGAGCAATGTCTTAGAGATTTTGGTTCATCGGATGTCTCGCTGTACGACGTCGTTGTTCCCTTTGATTGTGATTTGGTTCATCGGATGTCTCGCTGTACGACGTTGTTGTTCCCTTTGATTGTGTTTTGGTTCATCGGATGTCTCGCTGTACGACGTCGTTGTTCCCTTTGATTGTGTTTTGGTTCATCGGATGTCTCGCTGTACGACGTCGTTGTTCTCTTTGATTGTGTTTTGGTTCATCGGATGTCTCGCTGTACGACGTCGTTGTTCCCTTTGATTGTGTTTTGGTTCATCGGATGTCTCGCTGTACGACGTCGTTGTTCCCTTTGATTGTGTTTTGGTTCATCGGATGTCTCGCTGTACGACGTCGTTGTTCCCTTTGATTGTGATTTGGTTCATCGGATGTCTCGCTGTACGACGTCGTTGTTCCCTTTGATTGTGATTTGGTTCATCGGATGTCCCGCTGTACGACGTCGTTGTTCCCTTTGATTGTGATTTCTGGATTTCGTATGTTGAATTCTGGAATTTATGTTTCACCAACTTTTATGATTGGCATGAATATATATGTCATTTATTGTGGCTTGGTGAATGAAATTAGGAGTATGACATTCCTTTTTATCTTGAGTAGATTATTGTGATATTGATTAATCTTTTGTTGATTTTCAATTACTTATTTGTCACAGCTTGGCATTGTGATTATTATATGTTTATGCCATATCTCTTAATTCTATATCATGTTATCTGATATTTATAGCTAGACTGATCCGTTTATTATTCTCTTATTAAATAATACTCGGGTCAGACTGAGATTTTACAGGTGCTTCTGCTTGACTCCTTATCGGACTTTCATCTGATCTTTTGGCTAACTACTTTAGATTAGTAGTTTATTTTGTTGTATACACTTGAGATATGGACTCATAGATGTATTTTTTTGTATAGCACGTGTTGCTATTCTTTTGTATTATTGTGGATCTTTTTGACCACTACTCTGATGTACACTTCCTAGTGCAATATTCATATCTATTTCCGCCTTTGTGATATGAATTATCTGTGACTGATTTGTGTTATGTTTATTTCTATATTTGTTTCCGAAGACCTTTATAGCCACTGTGTAGTAGCTTTGAGTTTGTGTCGGTATGTCGGATTCCCTCTTGAGATGAAAAGTTATATTTTTATCTGGCATATCGGTACTTGCACAAAGCAATTATATAGATGGTCGCTCCTCAACAGCCTTATTCTCCGTGCTAGTTGACAGCATTACACCGTAGTGTTCTTGGCTAGCGTGGGTATAGAGGTGGGGCGTCACAAAATCCAAGTGAAACACAGTACAAGCTCAACTACAACCAAGAAGCATGCATATATGCAGCGATACACAAATGACGTACACTTGGATACAAATGCATCACTGAGACACGAGTACAACGTACATGCAGTATCGTCAATTAGACCACAAGCTATGATTTTAAGCATGCAAATACAGGAAAACCAAACTGCAACAATGCCCAACACAAATGTACATAGTGATGACATGAATATATACATGAATGAACACGAAAAAATAGTGAAACTAGATCAAAATCAGTGGCTCGGCATGTAGAAGCAGCCAACCAAATAAAATACAAGACTTCAAAAACATGTACACAATGTTAAGATAAATGCCAAAGTCATGCAACAGTAGGTACAAGTCGAATATGGTATAGAGATGAACAGAAGTGCCAAAGTCACATATTATCACATCATTAAATGACCGAAGTCAGGGGATGTCAAAAACCAACTCGAAGCAGTGACAAGGCCGAAGTCAAAAAAGAAATATTTTTGTAGAGGAATAACTCAAACAATATCATCGCATAAGCAAAGTCAAGGCCGAAGCCAAAATGGAATCAAATTCAAAAGTCCAGCAAATTCAAAGACATGATTACCAAGGAGCAAGCCATGATAATCAAGTAACGAAAAGAATGAATTGAACAAGTCAGGTCAATCTCAAGCATTCAACCAAAATCTAGCGGCCGAGAAAAAATCATCAATCGAATTCGTATGAAATATACGAATGAAAATTAAGAAATTCGATTCCTATTTGACCCATTCATCATCGGCTACAAAAAATCATTCGAGTTAAAAGTAGCAACAGAGCAAAATTTAAATCAATAACTCGAATCATCGACTTCAAGCAAAACTAACAAGTAAAGAAAAAGGGATAAAATACATACGAAGTCAAAATCAAACTCGATCGGAGCAGCCGTGTGCGAACTGAAGAAACATCGATTGCCAAAGCAAATCAGAAGGATAGTCATTGAAATCGACAACCAAACAATCGACTTCTTCAATTAAAAAAGACCTAATTTTATCAGAGAGAAACGAACGAGCAGCCATTTTTAAAGATTGAAGAATAAGGAATTAGGGCGATAAAAGAATAAAGGAAGCACATTTGCTTATTTCATAATTTACTATTGGACCGGTTCTTTTATTACATTGGGCTGTTATAATTTCCAATCGGGGTTTTATTTTTAATTGTGTTTTAAATTGTAATTTTTCTTTTAAACTTTTGAAATTGTCTAGTCATGTGACTAGGGGACGAACTACGGTGGTGTAGTCGGGAATTTGCAACTCAGTGGCTGAGTTGTGCCAGAGTTTTGAGCATAGAGTTAGGTTAGTCGACAGCAGGTGTCACACATTTACGTGTGTAAGCGTCTGACTACTTATTTTCTAGTAGAAAGCTTAGGGGCAGCACGTAGGTAGGATTTTTCCAAAGCTAGGAAAATCCGTGTGTTCTATTTTCTGTTTTTATATTCTGTTATTTTCTGTGCTGCTGTTATTCTGCTGTGATCAATGCTGAAATTATTTTATATAAACTTCTACAATAATTTTTATAATTAATAGTATCACCCTATTCACTCCCCCTCTAGGGTGAAATCGATCCTACAAGTGATATCAGAGCAAGGTTCAAAAGCCATTTTTGTTTTAAAAATTTGATCTTTCCAACGACCAATATTTTCTTTACAAATTTGAATTCTTAAAATGGCTTATTTTAATAATACTTTTGCTGAGGGTCGGTCCAATATTATTCCTTCTGTTTTTGATGGAACAAATTTTTTGAATTGGAAATTAAAAATGGAATTTTATTTAAAATCTGTTAATATTAAATGTTGGGATATTATTGAAAATGCGTGTGATATAATAGGTGAGAAAATTACTTTGCTTAATGCTCTTGCTATGCATATACTATATTCCCATATTAATCAAGATAATTTTAACTTTATCTCTCATTGTGAAAATGCATAGGAAATTTGGTATACTCTTGATGCAATATATGGTGCAAAAGTCAAAGTGATGAGAGATCCCCCATGATCAAATTAGAAATTAGAGAAACATGCTTAGTAGGATTGGTAAAAGGAAGTAGCGATAATAATGATGATGGAACAGTGGAGTTGGCGTTACTAATGAAGAGATTATAAAAAGTGGAACCGTAAATATAGAAATCCAGCTCTAAATCAAAAAATGATAAGCAGAATATTCAAAGCACTAGATAATTCAAATGAACAAGAGATCATCTACCATAAGTGCAACAAACCTGGACACATCAAGGCCAATTGTCCTCGAAATCGACAAGATGAAGAAAAGAAATCAAAAAGGAGAAGTTCTGCAGCCATGTAGAATAAAAGTGATGATGATAATAAAAGAACTAGCAGTAAGAGTGAGAAAGCAGATATGTACCTTCGAGGTGATATAACTGATAGTGATGATGATGAGCCAAGCGAGGTATCAAAACTCACTCACTCAAAATTACTTATATATTTCCACGAAGTAAATGGCTTTTTGAACGACTTAGGGAAAAATATGCTAAAATTGAATCACAAAGAGATAGTTTGATAGAATCAAATAAAAAGCTTAATCAATCGGTTAAAAACTATCAAACTAAGAGCCCTAAGTGTGATAAGTGTCCAACATTCGAAGACGAGATTAAAAAATCAGATATTAAAATTAAATCACTTGAAAATGAAATTATGATTTTGAAAGAAAGTGAAAATACTAGAAAAGAGAACTCTATTAAAAAGTGCACATAATTATTAAATGAAAATGAATCTTTCAAAATACAAGTCCAAAAATTGTCTACAACTTTAGGAAACTTTTCCAAAAATGAAAGATCACTAAATATGCTAATAGCAAAACAAACTGCTAATACTGATAGACAAGGACTTGGGTACACTCACTCTGAATATGTTAGAAGCAAAATTAATTAAGTTAAATTCGAGTGCACTACTTGTAGAAAAATTGGACACAACCAAAATATTTGTTGGTATAGACCAAAAAATGTGAAAACCATACCAATTTGGGTTCCAAAAGGCACGAGTATAAAATCTCTCAAAGTTAAACAAATCTGGGTGCCAAAAGGAACATATATAAATAGTTTTGGGTCTACACAATTATATTTTTCAAAATCTTTTGCCACTAACAACCATGGACCTATAAAACCAAATAGGTCACAAAAACTCTTTACGTGTAGGTGTGGTGGCAGGCTAAGGAACAACAACAGTGTTATCTGATTCTGACTATTCTAGACACATAACTGGTGAAAAGTCAAAGTTCCTTAGCTTAGTACAAAGGTGGCGGAATCATAGTAGGCAACAGCGAAAAATTATAGGTATAGGTAAAATTGGTAATGTTACATTTATCTTAAACGATTTATTAAATGTGATAATCTGCACCATAAACTGGATTAAATCAGCCAGTTATTTGATGAAATAATGGATGTTGATAATGATTAAGACTTATGCAAATCTTTGGACTAGTTCATATAAATTTGTTCGGTCTTATGATGATGCCTTATTGATACATGAGAATTGACATTATATTTTTTGTTTGCATGTATACACGGTTTCAATTCAAATGCAATTCAATTTCATGTAAAAGCTGCTAAAAATGATTTTGAGATATTTTGTTGTACACTTCACCTCTGGTCTATGACATTCAACGAATGATAATTCTGAGTCAAAAAAAATTCAGATGCAGATTACACTGGTAATCCAGTTGATAGAAAAATTACTAGTGGAATTAATGTTGAGACATTCAGTAACTGCATCGTTTTCAAAGAAAACATCTGCATATTTTTCACTTCAAATAATTTTCAATTAGCAAACATTCTTTTATAAAACCCCTTCTAGAAAATATTTTTGTTGATCTTGTTTTAGATTAGTCATTTTAAAATTTTGATTTCATAATTATTTTTGGATTTGATTTTAAATGACTACATTGACTAGTCTAATTCCCTACTGATTATCGAAAAGACAAAAAGTGATTGAAAAAGTGATGAGTGTTGATATTAATCATATATTATAACTTGAGATGGTATAATTAGTAAATTTCTATAGAATTCAAACAAGAATTATAAAACTTTTTGTTGGTAAAAAGTTCCATGACCATCCCTAATTCTATCATATTTCTATCGACCATCACTCATCATAATCCAATATGATATGTCAATATGTGGTATTTTTAATGGAAAATTATGCACTTTCATTTTATTATATTTTTAGCAATAAAAAAACATCCAAAGTATTCCACTCATTTAAAAGTCTCACGGTTATGCATGCGTGAATTACTTGAGATTTTTGATTATGTGCTTCAATGCTTATTTAAAAGTCCTTACGGTTATGCATGTATGGAACGCAATTCAAAATTGATTGATTTAATATACAAGTTGATTCTAATCCCATTTAAATGTCCTTATGGTTATGCGTGGTTAGAAGATACGTGAATTCATTTTTTAATAAAAAAAATGGAATACTACTAATCTCATTTAAAAGTCCTAACGGTTATGCATTGTTAATAGATATTCTAATTCCTGATATAAATATATCACAAATAGACACAACTATATGGTCTTATATGATGACGTCACCCCTATCATGCTAAAGTGGTGTATGCATCTAATAGAGTATTTATGATTTTTGTTTGATTTTTTATTGAAATTAAAATTTATATTCGATTGAGTTTTAATGTTATATTAATGTCTATCACTTTATCTCTATTTTTCTAGCACTATTACTCTTTGCTGATAATAAAAGGGGAGAGAAAAGTTAAGATTTTGTCAAATAAAAGCAAATAAAGGTCAAATATTTTATTTTTGTATATGCGTCTAGGTTCATTTATTCATTTTTATTTATTTACATGCATATATGAAGGGGGAGCTTTGTTGTAGAGAGGGAGCATTCAAATAGGGGGAGCAAATTGAATGACCAAATACACTGAATAAATTCAAAATCTTAAATATATGTTTGTTATCATCAAAACGGGGAGATTGTTGAATATGCATGTATATGATTTTTGTTTGATGGTAATAAACACACACACACACACACAGAGATATATATATATATAATCATTTCAATGTATTTGTTAATGTACTATTTTATTTTTCACATAACTAAATAAATATTTGCTGAATAAAATAAATAACACAGAATTTATATTCAAACAGATATTTTGTTAAAACAAATATTTATTACAATTTTGAATAGTACAAATTTGACTACATCACAATTTTCACATACATTTGCACCTCACTACATTTCACTCGTTCGCTCGTGTTTGATCTTCAACTATATTCCAGATTGAATCCAACATATGAGCAATCTGCAAAATAAGCACTAACACGGTAAAATTGAAAAGAAAATATTTTGCAGTACAAAATAAAATGTGTATTTTATAAATGTTGTTTGTCTCAATTATTTGGGTTGTTCGTCATCATTTAAATTTGAGTTCATCGAACACGAACAACTTGTGACATGCACAGTGTATCACTGTACATGCCACAACGCCATGCCCACTGATATACACTTGATAAAACTGCAAGGATAGGTGAGAACAAGGTCAAATCCAAATCAAAAACCAGGTCCAACTCAAGTGAAATAAATATAAAGTCATGATATTACCATAAGGTCAAACCCGAGCTAATAGCTGGATTCAACTCAGGTGCATTTCAAAATGCAAATAATTGTCGAGTGAAACAAAGGCCATGCAAGCTACATACAGTCTCAAGTGAAAGGCTGGACAGTCCAACCAAACTGCTAATAAGGTTTAAATGTCATACAACAGCTGGTAGCAGTTTCAAATCATGAATAAAACTCAAGTCTAGTCACAACAAACTACAACAGAAGTGTATTCATATGAAGACTCCTAACAGACCACATGTACACATATAAAACCGTGGACAATGCAAATAAGTGACATATATATGCTACAGAGTCCAGAGACCACATAAACAAGTCCGGGCAATGCAGTGAAGACTACAAGACCAAGCCGTGCATATGTAAACAAAACAAAGTATAAATCCAATTGAAACACAGTGCAAGTTAAACTACAACCAAGAAGCATGCATATATGCAGTGACACACAAAGCACGTACACTTGGATACAAATGCATCATCGAGACACGAGTACAATATACATGAAGTATCGTCAACAAAACAACATGCTACGACTTCAAGCATGCGAATACAGGAAAACCAAACTGCAACAATGCCCAACACAAATGTACGTAGTGAAGATAGGAATATATACATGAGTAAACAAGAACATATATGTGTAGTGAAACCAGATCAAAATCAGTGGCTCGACATGTACAAGCAACCAACCAAATACAATACAACATTTCAGAAATATGTACGCAATGTCAAGTTAAATGTCGAAGTCATGCAACAGCAGGTACAAGTCAAATGTGGTACAGAGATGAACAGAAGTGCCAAAGTCACATATTATCACGGCATTAAATGACCGAAGTCAGGTTATGTCAAAACCAAGTCGAAGCAGTGACAAGGCCGAAGTCACAAAGGAATTTTTTTTTGCAGAGGAATAATTCAAACAATATCATCGCATAAAAAAAGTCAAAGCCGAAGCCAAGACGGAATCAAATTCAAAAGTCTAGCAAATTCAAAGCCGTGATGACCAAGGAGCAAGCCGTGATAATCAAGCAACGAAAAGAACGAATTGAACAAGTCGGGTCAATCTCAAGCATTCAGCCAAAATCAAGCGGCCGAGAAAAATCATCAGACGAATTCATATGAAATATGCGAATGAAAATTAAGGAATTCGATTCCTATTTAACCCATTCATCATTGGCTACAAAAAATCATTCGAGTTAAAAGTAGCAATAGAGAAAAATTTAAATCAATAACTCGAATCATCGAGTTCAAGCAAAACTAACAAGTAAAGAAAAAGGGATAAAGTACATACCAAAGTCAAAATCGAACTCGATCGAAGCAGCCGTGTGCAAACTGAAGAAACGTCGATTGTTGAAGAAAATAAGAAGGATAGTCATTGAAATCAACAAACAAACAATCGAATTCTTCAATTACAAAAGCCCTAATTTTATCAGAG
Source organism: Allium cepa (assembly GCA_030765085.1). Classification (NCBI taxonomy): domain Eukaryota; kingdom Viridiplantae; phylum Streptophyta; class Magnoliopsida; order Asparagales; family Amaryllidaceae; genus Allium; species Allium cepa. The sequence continues at coordinate 379,510,420 of CM060929.1, read as the reverse complement.
AGAAATGAACGAGCAGCCATTTTTAAAGATTGAAGAACTAGGAGTCGGGCCGATAAAAGAATAAAGGGAGCAAATCTGTTTATTACATAATTTACTATTGGGTCAGTTCTTTTATCACATTGGGGTGCTATAATTTCCGATTGGGTTTTATTTTTAATTGTGTTTTAGATTGTAATTTTTCTTTTAAACTTTTGAAATTGTCTAGTCGTGTGGCTAGGGGACGTAGTATCGTGGTGTAGTTCAAGAATTCGCAACTCAGTGGCTGAGTTGTGGCAGAGTTTTGAGCATAGAGTTAGGTTAGTCGATAGGGGTGTCGCGAGTTTATGTGTGTATGCGTCTGACTACTTAATTTCTAGTAGAAACCTTGGGGCAGCATGTAGGCAGGGTTTTGCCGAATCTGGGTAAATCTATTTGTTCTATTTTCTGTTTTTATATTCTATTATTATCTATGTGATGTTATTCTGTTGTGATCAGTGCTGAAATTATATTATATAAACTTTTGCAGTAATTTTTATAATTAATAGTATCACACTATTCACCCCCCTTTAGGGTGAAATCGATTCTACACTTCCAACCTCACTATTGGGTGTTATGAGTCATCTGCCTTGGAATTCTGACATTGCTCAACAAGTCATGGCTTTATGGACAATGGATTATCCTTATCAGTTGTATCGTATATAAACCCTTACCAATATTACCTTATTCTAATTTCACTTCGACCTTGAGGTTGCTCAACAAACTGAAATAAAATTATTCACCCGTACCAACCATATCACGAAGTCCTAACTATAGTATATGTACCCTGAATTTTATCAACAAATACAAATAGTTTTCTTACCTCGTCTATTCATATATTAATAGTACTACATATAATATCTATAGTTCGAGTTCGCTCAACAACTAAGAAGTATGCAACTAATATACATACATACACATATGGTTGATGACAACATTTTATTGAAGATTCATAATCTTCAATATATTATTCTAAGTGATATCGACTTATGGAATAATGTAATTCTTTTGAAATACCCTCATGATTTAAGAGTCACACATATAATAAATCATAGCATACAGACATTTATTTATGTATTTATTCTTTAAATCCAGTAGGATTTCTTAGTGCTCCATCTTTAAAATTACATTCATATTATATAAGTTTTATTATTATACAACTTTTATATTTCATATTACTTATATGTAATAGCCTTATGTATAATATTATATTAATTAAATATTATTTAATTAATTTTAACTAATTAACATTTTAATTAATTTTATATTAATTTAGTATAACATCTATATTGAATATTAATTATACATTATAACCTTTATCGCGTAACACATATATCATATATACATATACATATATATGTTATTTAATTGATTAACACTTTAATTTATTTATTTAATTAAACAATTTTAATTTAAGTACATTAATTTCAAAAAATCATTTTATTACATGCATGTATACCTACGGTATCCTAAACATTTTCAAATATCATAACATATATTGAAATATACAATGCTTGTTTATACATTTCATTAATTAACTTGATTAATTTATTTATGCATTTTATTGAACTTATTAATAGATTTAAAATTTTAAAATTAATTTATATTGTTTTTCAAGCATTTTGAAATTTTTTATTATACTATAACTTTATAGTATGTGTGTTGTGTGTGTCTTATTTTAAATTTAAAATCTTATATTTCTAATTTTCAAATCAATTTTGAAAATTAGCCCAAGATCCAACTCGAATTGGGCATTTGCTATTAGGGATAACCTTTAGGCTCATATATCTGTTCGGGCCAAGCTGGTAGCCAAGTGCGACAGAGTACTTAATTACCTAAACCCAATCCTTTGACACTACCATTCTAAACACCCTACTGTCTAGGTTGTAAGCCTACTTATTTAGCCCTAACATGAATAATTAATATTGCATAGGCTATTGGGCTCTAATAACATTGTTGGAACTAGGCCAGCCTGCGACGAAAGTAATGGATGAAATTTTCTTTTATCATTTTGGATCTTTATTTGACATATGAAGTTTATTTATTTAGAATATTTCTGAATTTGATTTTAAATAACATTATTATTTTATTTAAATTACTAAAATGATTTTATATTATGTAATAATGTTATATTATATCTATACATGTATCATATGTTAGTCCCTGAGAAGATGGTTTTGATGACAACAACCTTAGAATAATATTATAAAATACATACTAACATTATAGTTTAGATATATATGTATATGCAGGATTTAATCATGCAGGTACCAAGAATGAAGACTGTACAGTATAGAGATTCAAGATATCAAGATTGAAGACTCATGAGTATCAAGATTATCAAGATTTCAATAAAAAGTAATTTAGTTAGGAATTTTGTTAAAACTCCTAGAAACGCACTGGCATCTTAAAATCCAATTTATTCGTGGAATGGAATCCACTTCGAGCCCGTTAAAGTGATGGAACCCTAAGTAAGATGGAACCTATGAAAAATCTAGTGGAAAATTGCTTTGTATCCACTAACTTTTATTCAAATGTTTTTACAAAATTATATCTTGTCTTTAAAATGATTTCGAAACCTTCCTTTTAAAAGAATCAAAAATATCTATCCTAGTATTAAAATAATTTTAGCCTCAAAATGATCTTTATCTTCAAACTCAAATTATCCTTGGTTTTAAATTATCTTTTAATATTAATATATTTAATTTTTAATATTTATACTCATATTTAAATATAAAATTATAGTAAAATTTTATATATACCAAAATATTATTCTCTATACTCAATTATGTATTTTAACTATAGTTAAGTATATTTATAAAGTTAAAAATAGTTTTAATAAAAGATAGAAGTTATTTTCAAAGAAAACTAAATTATCAAAAATATCATAGGCTTGTCGACAACCCCTAGGGACCCCTGTCGATAAGGTAGCGGTTGATTTCAAAATTTTGAAATTCAAAAGAAGCGTCTATTTGTCATATCCTTTCATGAATGAACATGAGTGTTGTTCTACTATAAATAGGGGCAGTTTTAAACGAATTTATATACAATTTTTCTCTAATTTCACTCCTCTTCTTCTTCCATATTTCTTTATATATATTTTTATCATTACTCTGTCGAAATCACCATTGAATCTAACTAGATCATCTCTAGTTTGATTCTCTATTACTATCTCAACAAGATCTCAGTGCTATTCAGAGCTATAGGTTTCTTTTTATTTAATTGAGCGAGAAAAGGTGTGATTATAGCCTGTGAAATCAATCAAGTGAGAAAAGGTGTGATCGTAGCCTGTGAAATCAATTGTGTGAACTTATTGCCTGTAAAATCAAGTATCTCTACCCAGAGGATTGTGAATCCGGAGTGGTGTATCTCATGGCCTTAAAATTGAGGGTGTAACTATAAAAATTTCTTTTGAAAGGAAATCTGTACTTGTGTGCGGGACTGGATGTAGGGTAACTCCGAACCAGTATAAAATCCGGTGTGTTCTTTTCTTTATTGCTTTATTTTATTTCTGCATCTGTGTTTGATTCTGTGATCATATCTATGTCCGAATATTGCATACATTTGTGTTCAAATTAACATAAACTCAAAAAGATTTAGTAATTCCTTAAAACACTATTCACCATCCTCTAGTGTTAATTCTAGCCTTAAGATCTGTAATCCGCATTTCTCACATTTGGTATTAAAGCAAGGTTTTCAAAGTTTCATAATATGATTTTTGAAAAAGATTTTAAAATGGCTATGTTTAAAAAAACTTATTAATACTAGTTTAGAAATATTCAGATCATCTTTGTCTCTTGAGTCTGCATATAATCAATATTCAAATTCAAGTTGTCTACCAAATTGTATGATGTGTAGGAAAATGCTTTATGGGTGTTAAAGAATCAATTCAATATGGAAAAATTGTGCAGATAAAAAAGAAGAAATGGATACTCGATAGTGGATGCTCTAGACACATGACTTGTAATCCAGATATGTTGAATGATATAATATACAAAGATGGAGGACCGGTTAACTTTGGAGACAACTCAAAAGGATATGTGATTGGCATCAGCAAAGTCGGTAACTCTGAAACTCCTATTATTACTGATGTTTTGCTAGTTAAGAATCTAAAACATAATCCGCTAAGTATTAGTCAACTTTGCGATAAAGGTTATAAAATTAAATTTGAAAAAGATACGTGTCACATTGAAGATAAAAATTCAACCGTAATATTTGAGGGAACTAGGAAAAAGAGTATTTATATTCTTAGTATGAAAGTTTCAAATGACAACTTATGTCTTTTGGCAAATACAAGTGACCCTTGGATTTGGCATAAGAGATTTGGGCATTTGAATTTCAAACTCTTATCTAGACTGTCAAAACATGATCTAGTAAGAGGTCTTCCTAAAATGAATTTTAAAGTGGATAGTTTATGTGATGCATGTCAATAGGGGAAACTTAGAAAAAGTTCCTTTAAATTAAAAGATATGATTTAAACCTCAAAACCTCTTGAATTACTTCACCTTGATTTATTTGGTCCATCTCAAATTCTGTCAATAAATCATAGTAAATATGTTTTTGTAATTGTAGACGATTATTCTAGATTTACATGGACAATATTTTTGAAACATAAAAGTGATAGTTTTGAATGTTTTAAGAACTTTACAAAAAGGATTCAAAATCAACTTTCTCTAAAAATTGTAAACATCCGTAGTGATCACGATGGTGAATTTGAAAATGAAAAGTTTGAGGAATTCTGCAATAAAAAGGGAATAACTCACAATTTTTCATTTCCAAGAACTCCACAACAAAATGGAATAGTAGAACGTAAAAATAGGATTATTCAACCGTGTGCGAGAACTATGCTTTCAGATAGTAAATTACTAAATTATTTTTGGGCAAAAGCAGTTGCTACTGCCTGTTATATTTTAAATAGAATTATAATTAGACCTTTAACTCATAAGACATCTTATGAACTTCTTCACTCAAAGAAACCTAAGGTATCTTATTTTAGAATTTTTGGAAGTAAATGTTTTATTTTAAGTACAAAAGATAACTTAGATAAATCTGATCCTAAATCCGACAAAGGTATCTTTATCGGATATTCTAACAGAAGTAAAGCGTACAGAGTGTTTAATTTAAGAACTAACACAATAAGAAATAATGCATGTTTCATTCGATGAAAGTTTCAAAAAATTTGAAGATACAAATGATGAATAGGATTTAATCACTCAAAATCAAGAGTCAACTGAAACTAATAATGAAATTAATCATCCTAATAAAAAGATTAAACTTTTAAAAGATCATCCTATATAAAATGTACTTGGAGATATGCAATCTGTTGTTAAAACTAGAAGTGAACTAAGTAAAATGAGCAATGTAGCCTTTATATCAACTATTGTACCCAAAAATCCAAAATAAGCATCAACTGATGACTCATGGATTTTGATTATGCAAGAAGAACTAAATCAATTCACTAGAAATGATGTTTAGGAACTTGTTCCTAGACCTGAAAATAAAACTATAATTGGAACTAAATGGGTTTATAGAAATAAAATGAATGAACAATGAGGGGTTGTTAGAAATAAAGCCCGGTTAGTCGCTCAAGGTTATTGTCAAGAAAAAGGAATAGATATAGATGAAACCTTTGCTCTCGTAGCAAGATTAGAAGCCATTAGGATTCTACTTGCTTTCACAAATCATAATAATTTCAAATTATATCAAATGGATGTTAAAAGTGCCTTTTTAAATGATTTTGTAAAAGAGGAAGTATATGTTGAACAACCACCACTTTTTGAAAATGAAAAATTACCGAATCATGTTTACAAATTTAAGAAAGCCCTATATGGCCTAAAACAAGCTCCTAGAGCCTGATATGATAGACTAAGATCTTACTTATTACAATCAAACTTTGGAATTGGTAAAGTAGATAATACTCTTTTTATTAAAAGAAATAAAAATGATATTCAACTAGTACAAGTTTACATAGATGATATCATTTTTGGATCAACTAATTTTGAAATGAATAAAGAATTTTTGAAAATAATGACAAAAGAGTTTGAGATGAGTCATATGTGCGAATTAAACTTCTTTCTAGGATTGCAAATAAAACAATTAGATAATGGTATCTTTATTGGTCAAGAAAAATATGCTAAAGACCTAGTTAATAAATTTGGTTTGACTACTGCAAGTGGAAAACCCACTCCCATGGCAATCAATGAGTACCTAAGTAGAGAAGATCTCTCGAAAGATGTAGATCAAAAATTATATAGAGGAATGATTGGACCACTACTCTATATCACTACTAGTAAACATGATATCATACACTCCCAACCTAAAGAGACCCACTTAAAAGATGTAAAACGTATCATAAGATATGTTAAACACACCTTTGATTATGGCTTATTTTATCCTAAAAATTATTCTTTTGAATTAATATCTTACTGTGATGCTGATTATGCTGGTTGTAAATCAGACCGAAAAAGTACAAGTGGAACTAGTCACTTTTTGGGGCATTCTCTGATTTCCAAGTTTAGTAAAAAGCAAAACGCAGTTTCTTTATCAACAACCGAAGCAGAGTATATTTTTGCTACTTTGGCTTGTTCTCAAGTAATATATATGCAACAAACTTTAAAAGATTTTGGTTTAAATATCTCAAAATCACCAATTTATTATGATAATACTAGTGCAATAAATTTATCCAAAAATACTACTCATCATGCTCGAACTAAACAAATTGATATCAGACATCATTTTCTCAGAGATAATATAAGTAAGGAAGTCATTACTCTCAATTATAGCAATTCCGAGAACCAAATTGCTGATATCTTAACAAAACCCTTAAATGAATCTATATTTACTAAATTAAGAAGAGAATTAGTTATTTGTTCAATAACCGTAATAGAGAATATAAATAGTAGAGTGTAATTAAAAATTGAATAAAATAGTAAAAATATAGGGTACCATGTTGACAACCCCCTCTTACCCATGTTGACATGTAATGATTTTTTTATTTTTGAAATTTTCCCACTAAAATTCAAATAAGTGGTTATATATTCTTCTTATTTCGAAATTTTGTTCATTCTTTCTGTCCTTTCTCTGATCTATCTTCTGAAAATAATTAAACAATGGCCTTCTCTTCCAAATCAAACAAAAGTTCAACCTTTTCGTTCTCTTCTCCTTCTACTGGACCATTTCAACGAACTACGCTCGAACGAGTAATGAAAATGGAGGATTCCTTAAAGGATGCACTGCAACTAATGACTGAAATTCAAGTAGTGCAACTTAGAATAGCCAAAGAACAAGAATGGCAAGGAAAAATCCTTAGAAATTTGCAAAAGCTTCTAATGGAAAATCACGCTAATCCGATCTTGACTGATGAAGAATCTTCAGGAGATCAAGTGCAAAAGGACAACGAGGAAGAAGAATCCTTCATGGAAGAAGAGCATGCTGAAGATGATGACAAAGTCATTTGTGTTGGCGAAGTGTGCTTTGACAAGGATGGAAATCTAGTCGAACAACGTGGAAATTTCTGTTTCCACTACCCGAAATGTTCGGTTCATCGATCACCCATTTTCAAGGACACACACTAGTTTCTTTTCTCTTTTTCTTATTGTTATATGTTCTTACTTTCGTCTTCTGCGCAAATGTAAATATAACAATAAATAATTAATAATGATTTGTGTTCATATACTTGAATTATCACTATTATAAGTATTATCATGTATGGATTCTTATTTAGGATTATTAAGGACTAAGTTTTAGTTTTAGAATTAAGTGATGATTATTTATGATAACACTATCATTATAATCACATGTCATATAGTTTTAGAATAAGGGGGAGTTATATAGTTTGGAGTTAGTTTTTTGTTGATGACAAAGGGGGAGAAGTATAAAATAGGATAGTTAGGCATCGATTATGGGGGATTTAATAGTTTTAGGGGGAGTTATTAGGGTAGAAGTAATATTTTATAAAGAAAGGTTGTCATCATCAAAAAGGGGGATATTATTAGTCCCTGAGAAGATGGTTTTGATGACAACAACCTTAGAATAAGATTATAAAATAAATACTAACATTATAGTTTAGATATATATGTATACGTAGGATTTAACCATGCAGATACCAAGAATGCAGAATGTACAATATAGAGATTCAAGATATCAAGATTGAAGACTCATGAGTATCAAGATTATCAAGAGTTCAAGATTTCAATGAAAAGTAATTTAATTAGGAATTTTGTTAAAACTCCTAGAAAAGCACTAGCATCTTAAAATCCAATTTATTCGTAGAATAGGATCCACTTCGAGCCTGTTAAAAGGATGGAACCTAAGTAGGATGGAACCTATGAAAAATCTAGTGGAACATTGTTTTATATCCACTAACTTTTGTTCAAATGTTTTTACAAAATTATATCTTGTTTTCAAAATGATTTCAAAACCTTCCTTTTAAAAGAATCAAAAATATCTATCCTAGTTTTAAAATACTTTTAGCCTTAAAATGATCTTTATCTTCAAAATCAAATTATCCTTGGTTCTAAATTTTTTTTAGTAATAATATATTTAACTTTTAATATTTATACTTCGATTTAAATATAAAATTATAGTAAAATTTTATATATACCAAAGTATTAGTCTCTATACTCAATTATGTATTTTAACCATAGTTAAGTATATTTATAAAGTATAAAATAGTTTTAATTAAAGATAGAAGTTTTTTTCAAAGGAAAATAAATTATCAAAAATACCATAGGCTTGTCGACAAACCCCAGGGACCCCTGTCGACAAGGTAGCAGTTGCTTTAAAAAATTTGCATTTCAAAAGAAGTGTCTATTCGTCATATCCTTTCACGAATGGACATGGCTGTCATTCTACTATAAATAGGGGCAGTTTTAAACGAATTTATATACAATTTTTCTCTGATTTCACTCCTCATCTTCTTCCACATTTCTTTATATATATTTTTATCATTACTCCATCGAAATCACCATTGAATCTAACTAGATCATCTCTGGTTCGATTCTCTATCACTATCTCAACAAGATCTCAGTGCTATTTAGAGTTATAAGCTTATTTGTATTCAATCAAGTGAGAAAAGGTGTGATTGTAGCCTGTGAATCAATTGGATGAACTTGTTGCCCGTAAAATCAAGTATCTCTACCAAGAGGATTGTGAATCTGGAGTGGTGTACCTCGTGGCCTTGAAATTCAGGGTATTCTTTGAACCGATTTCCAATCCACCAGAGTGTATTCTTTGATCCGATGGCCATCGAACATCGAATAAAACTGTTTTACTTTGATCCGATGGCCATCGAACATCGAACAAAACTGTTTTACTTTGATTTCAACTTGAAATGATGGAGGGTGGAGGAAACATGGTTTGGCCAGAAATGGATGTGTAAGGAGGCTCCAGAAAGTATAAAGTAGGTATGGGTAGGGATGTTTATATGGAGGAAGAAAAAGAGAAAAGTTGGAATCTCAATCTTTACCCATTTACCTTGCCTTCTCTCCATAAACCTAGCCCACCAAGATGCCATCATATGGCTGCCTATCATCCCCTATTAGAGTCGAAACAACCATCCCCATTCATGGGTTTTAAAAACATTTAGAACATGAACAAAATATTTAACAATTAAATTTAACTTAACTCTTTGTCGATATCGTTATAATTATTATGAATACATTTAATAATATTTGTTCATCAAATCAAAATAAAATTTTACAAATAATATTTCGTAAATATTAATTCATTCAGTTAATTATAACAGCTATAAATTAATTAAATAGTTTGGTCAGATGAGTATTCATCGTTTTGGCTTAGTGACCCGTTAGCAGTAAATTTGGTCAACGATTAACATCGAACCATTCGAATAATAACCTTCACACATTATTTAGCAGGTGGTAAATATTTTGGCCAAATCTATCACTTACTTGATTTCAGTAAAATCCAATTTTACTTTATCAAGCATTACCTCATTATGACAATTATATACATCCATTCTCTTCGTTGAAACTACATCACTTTGAACTTATAGGATCTAGTTACGATCAAAATTCCAATATCGTCCATATTCAACTGTATAGTCCAAACAGAAAGTCCTTGGTTCAATAATAACAATCAGGATAGATTTTCCAGTTAGACTAATTTTCGAAATTATTTCACCTTTAGAGCATGTTTGCAAACTTATTACAAAACAAAACCACTATCTGTCTAGTCAGTAGCCAACTCAGCTCGGCTGTAACCGTCTTCGTATAGGCGCAACTTTGAGTTGCACCTATTGAGAAAAAGAAAAAGCATAACTCATAGTTGCTTCTATTCTGATGTAGTAAAAAAAATAGCGCAACACCTTGCCTAGTGGTTTACCACAATGGGCATAACTCTTAGTTGTGCCTTCTCTTTTGGCTATCTGCACAAGTATGAGTTGTGCCTTCTGCTATTGCCATATAAAAGCAGCTGAAGCACCTACCTCCACCTCCTCTTTATTATTTACTTTCCTTAGCTCCAGCTCGAACCCAAATACCCCAAATCCAAATTTTCCATTTTTTTTGTCAATTCCACCAAAAATCTTCATATTTCTCCACCAATCTTTGATTAGAGCAAAGTACAACAATGGAAGTGGGATATTCATCAACACAATAATATTTTGGTATTTTTGCAAACCCTGCATTTTTAGTGTTTGTTACTAATTTATGGTTTCTTTGTATGTCTGCATAATGAACAATGTCAACTAGCTTTTTGTAGGTGGCCGTTCTAACGTCCGGGGTTTTCAACCCTCGAAAATCGACACTAATACATACTCGTGTAGCAAAATCTAAGTGCCGAAAAGCCTGATTGTTAGGGGAAAAAGAAAATAAAGATAAAACAAAATCTCATATGAATGGAATAACATATATTATTTCAACAATAACCTTTACAGTGGAAAATTTGAATATAGTATCAGACTCTAACCTAGATTCAGCCTGAATAGTTATAAACCCCCATCCTTACAAATGTTGAAAAATAAAAATAAATGCAATAGATGCAGCGGATAATAAAATACGTCCATATGAAGATGTAGATCTTTAGCTCTCTACTGGAAACTCCAAGCGTACTCAATTAAACCAGAAACACTTGGATCTGACTCGAGTATTAAAAATATCCGGATCAGGCATCAAAGTCTCTTGGTCCCTTCTGATGAACAGATTTATAAAAATTTTGATTCTTAAGATTTTTTTTGATAAATCATTGATTCATCTGGTTTCTATATATAAAGAAAATATAAATATATAATAAATTATATAATTATAAATTTATTATTATTATTTTATTTTTTACTTTACCAGATCGAAAAAATTTTATGTTCAAAACTGGAATTTATAGACCCAATGTCACATTCAGTAAAAATTTATGATACATGTATAGGGTGCACTCAATGTGTACGAGCCTGCCCCACAGATGTATTGGAAATGATACCTTGGGACGGATGTAAAGCTAAGCAAATTGCTTCCGCGCCAAGAACGAAAGACTGTGTAGGTTGTAAAAGATGTGAATCCGCCTGTCCAACAGATTTTTTGAGTGTCCGTGTTTATTTATGGCATGAAACAACTCGCAGCATGGGTCTATCTTATTGATACGTTATAATAAATTCCACTTGAATCATTTGATTCCTTTTTACCGATAAAAGCCCGTGCCACCAACCTGCTAGTTCTTTTTATGAGGCACAAGCAGGGGAATTTATCTTGGAAGCGGAAGAACTACTCAGACTTCGCGAAACCCTCACAAAGGTTTATGTACAAAGAACAGGTAACCCTTTATGGGTTATATCCGAAGACATGGAGAGGGATGTTTTTATGTCAGCAACAGAAGCCTAAGCTCATGGCATTGTTGATCTTGTAGCGGTCGAGCCTCCCAGTGGGAGGCCAGCTATGCCAAAAGCGAGAGAAACCCCATCCCTCTCTTTCCCTTTTGCGCCCCATTTCCCTCTCGTGTGGCGGCATGGGAACGTAAAAAGTGGGAAAACCAACGAGAGATACTCGAAACTTTAACTGCCGATGTAAATAAAACCTTTGAAAAAAAGGGTATCTCATAAAACCACGCCCACACATAAGCACAGAAAAGTTTTTATCTTATGATAACCAAAATACTTTATGCTGAAATACTTTGATAGTATCTTTAATGACATTGTTTTGAAAACACTTTTCACGAATATATTAAAATAAAGTATCAATATCCGGACTAAGTCTATGGTAATCTATCTGAACTAGGTCAATGGAATATACCGAACGGAATATATTATACCATAGGGGTAGGTGAAATGTTTGCAAAGCATTACAGCTATTTTGGGACTACAAATAAACCGTAAAGCTCGTATTGGGATTGGATTTCCAACATGACAGGGAACTAGTGGCCTTTTTCCTTCGATCCACGCATCTCTGTAATTATTTTTATTATTTACGAATTAACAATATATGTTAATTATTTAAGATATTTGATATTTAAGTAAAACTTAAAAGTTGACGTTGATGTGAATAGCGAAAGTTGTATTAAAAATGATTTATATTAAAATAGTTTGTGTTAAAATAATTTATATTAAAATAAGTAAATAGTTTTTAAATATAATTTAAAAATACTTTATATAATAAAATAGTTTCCGCAAGTTTCAAAACCGATTAAAATCAGCTCGAATTCCAAAATTGAAATTTAATTCAATCTCAATTCATAAGTTTCAACTCACTTCTGTTTCTCAATAACCCATTTCAAATTATATAGATTTCAAATACAGATTTGAACCACAAAATAAACCATTTCAATTTTGATATATTTCAAAACTTTAAATATTCCATATTTTCAAAACTAAATTTGATAATTTCATTTATATCTCACATTCACTTTAGTATTATTTAGTTTTTGAAATATTTAATTAGTCATTTCAATATCATTCAAATAAACTTCAAATTACAAATTTAAATAAACTAAATATCCCATTTCAATTTTACGTAAATTTGAAAATATTCATTTAAATCACTTTTAATCAAAATCAAGTTATAAAATCATATCTTTAAAATCTCAAATTTAATAATTTCAAATCAAACTTATTTAAGTACAGTTCTTAAATAAATATAATTTCAAATCAATTTCAAATTTATCGTTCCAACCTCAATTTTTTTAAATTATTATAAACTCTATATTTGAGAAATAAAATAAATACTTAATTATAATATTTAATTTATTTATAAATTAAATCTATTTATATATTTTAAAAATAGAAAATTTTATATAAATTCTTAAAATCTTAAAATCTATAATTTCAACATTTACTTATAACTATACAATTTTCAAAACATATAATTTTAAAAATCCAAATTTTAAATTTTTTATAAAATACATTTATGTATAATATCTTAAAATCAATATCTATTAAAAACCATATATTTCTTTCCAAAACCATATAAATCATTTCGAAGTATTTATATATAGACCAACGGTGTCTGAATATGATTTTCTATCCTATGCTCAAGTGATACAGATATTTATCATTTTGATTCGTAATTTAAAATATACATACGAGTATATATCATTTCAACCCGTAATCCCAAATTCAATTCAATTGAAATTCATTTGGGTTTATCATCTTAACCTGTAACGATTTTCTCCTATTCTACAAGATCGTTTGGGTATGTATCATTTCAACCTATAGAGAATCCTTTACTAACATGGAACTTACAGAGTGAGAACAGTTATGATAATAATATAATATATCAATAACAGGCGTATATCATCAATGATAAATAAATATAAACATCAGGATATTGTGTCATATTTCACAGGTGGATAGTTACAGTAGTTGCATATCACATATAGCAATTATATAATTGACAGTTCAATTTAGCAGTATATTTCAATTGTCGTTTTAATTGAAATCAAATTTAATAAATATAAGAACGTTAATCGTAAGTGATTGCTCACCTTTTGATGCTAGAGGAATCTGACAACAGAACGAGCTACGAATTTAATCCTGAACTAGGAAATCGACCAATCCAAATGACACCTCTCAAAGCAAAGTGAGGTGAACAGGGCTTTAACGAACAAAGTTGATAGTTTGAATTGATGAGAACGGGTCATAATCATCTTGATATAACTGAAACAATATATATATATATATATATATATATATATATATATATATATATTATTAATTTTCTTTCTTAAACTCAATATCTAATTTAAAACTCATATCAGATAAAAATCTTTTATATATTATTTCGAAATCATTATTTCTTTCCAAAATTTTCTAGTAAGTATTTAAACATATTTTATACATATAAGAGTTATTATAAAATCTACTTTTAAAAGAATGTTGTACATTGGATAAATGTTTAAGACATATATTATGTAGCATATAATATAAATGTTTAACTTAATATACACACACATAAAAGGTGGATCGAAAAATGTATGCAGGCTTGAAAGGTATATATGTACGTTGCCATACATATATCACCATAGATGAAGATGAGAAAACCTTATGATTTGAAGATCTATATACATATAAAAGCTACTCAAGTCACGTACAGATTATACGCAAACAAAATACCTCATATATTGCAAATAAAATAAATATCTAAACCTAGGCTTTCTGTAACATAGGACAAATGTACACATAACTTCGCAAAGCTTGGTTGGAGAAATAACAGAGCCATATACTTAAAAATCTTTATACACATATACAATTTAAAACCAATATTAAATTGAAGTACATATGTAAAATCTATATATACACACACCATATTATATTTTGAAACCAATATTGTATCCTTAAAACACATACACTTAAAATCCAAGTAAATATATAATTTACATTTTTTTAAACCCAATACATACAATCAAAAATTTTAACACATAAAATAAAGCACATGTATAGTTTTCTTTGTATCTATATAAAAAATATTCGAAACCAACAAAAAAAAAATCAATATATATACTGATATATATAATCACTAGACAATATACATATTCTAATATATATTCGAAATACATACTGACCCAGATATATTGTCAATAACTATATATATTATATATAAACAATGTATATAAACCTATGTAGATTATAATATATGCAGGCTAACAAATCCTACACAAAATGTATGTACACGTTTCGAATATAAACGTAGATTCAAAATATACTTTAACCATGTCGTACCTTTAAAACAAACTATATCACTATCTTCTTCTTTTGCATATAAGACAGAACTGACCCAGTAGAATAATATGTACACAAACCTTATATATATAAAAGGTATGACTTGATTAGCAGCTGCAGGAAAAAGTGTATATACAAATTAACTCCTTTTTTAGCACAGACGTGGGTTCACAGGCAAAAACGCAGGCCATATATGTATACTTAATATATTATTATATACATCTAAACTCAAAGTATATTGTATTTTCCAAAAGCCAAACGTAAAGAAAGAAAAGGAGTAGATAACAATATAACATGCAAACAGCAAATTGTTTATATATACTTACTATATATATATATATATATATATATATATATATATATATATATATATATATATATCCTTAAAAATCTAACAATCAAGTCATGATGTTGGTTGAGCTAGCACTTCAGGTTTGTTGAGTTGCGTGAGAGGAGCTCGGTCGAACTGGGTTCGTGTGCCTGCTCCTTGCCATTATGCTCGGCTAAGGGAAAAAAGATGAGGCCAAGGCTGTGGTGTGAAGAGGATTTGGGCTGCGGAAGTTCGAATGGAAGAGGAGTGGGTAGGTTGGAGGAAGATAAGCCAGTAAATATAGCTTTTCCATCATACTATTATATATTTTTCTTTTCAGATGAAACATAAAAGAACAGAAGAAGAAAAGATGGAGAGAGAATGGACAATTCATAGGCCTATTTTACAAATGTACGTGTATTATTATTTTTATAAATCTAAGAGTAAAATCAACGAAAAGGAAGGCCAAATCAATTAATTGTTGAGGCGATTTGATTCAATGAAAAAGGAAATGCCAAATTAATTTATTGCTGGTGGACAGTGAGGAGACACAAAACTAAAAGGCTCCAGAAATGGGTACCGATATGGTTAACCGCCTCGCGGTTTTCATCGCGTACTGGACTCCGAAACCCACAAATGAATATACCGTGTAGATCAGAACGACATGACGATCAAAACGGTATACAGATATTAGTAATATGATCATTTTATCAAAATTCGATAATCGGTTCCAAAAATGTTACAAATCTGTCGAAAATAAGATAAACGGGCTAGAAAAGTCCAAATTTGATGAAAGGAAATACGATGCCTCACTCATAAGATGATTTACAAATTTATTATATAAAAATGTTCAGGTTTGAAAAACATTTTATTATCATCAATTATTAACTGATTTGAATTAAATAGAATTTACATAAGAAAATAAACTTCCATATTTTTAGATGAAAATTTATCATTTGCTATGTTTTAATAGACATATTCCAAATATTAAATTTATATTTCCAAATTTTATTAGTTAAAATTTTGCAAAAATTCAGTTAAATATGGTAATAAAACCATTAAAAATTTTGGGTCATTATACTCTCCCCCACTCAAAACTTTTCGTCCTCGAAAAGGAAGAAGGTAGAAGAATAGAAACAACTCGAAAGAAAAATAGATTTGAAATATAAAATAAAACAATTAATTTAAACCCATAAAAACTAAATTTATTTTAAAATTGGTTTATATTCAACTAGTGGATTCCAATTCATTTTATTTAATCAATCAGATTTATCGTGTTCACATTTGTTTGGTTGCATTCCTATATATTTTTTATTCAATTTATCTCAATTAATGTTTCCTATAATCATAAATTAAGTATATAAACTTCTATTATAGCTACCAAATTTTATTTATACATTTCCTTATCAAAATTCATTCTAGGAACATTTTATTCCATATGTTTTATATCATATATTATTCAATTACATTCAAACCTTTCCCAATTAAGTTTTATCAATATTTCTGAATGTAGTTCGATACTATAAAATTTTGCCTTTTATTTACAACTATTAAGCAATAATTTAGTTTAAACATTTCTATTACTTAAGTTCTCTTGTATAACCTTCAATTCACATAAACATTTTGACTCTTTAAATATTTCAGGTGTTATACACACACACACACACATGTTTTAGTGTGAAATTTAGTGTTATACAAACAAATTTCCCTAATATCAAGTTATTTTAAATTCCCTTTCTTATTTTAACTACTTAAATTAGGTCAAAATTTTGCTTTGTTTCAATAACTTGAAACCATCACTTTACACAGAATTTAAGAATACATTTCCAGTTTCACTTCAAATCATCTTGAAGTAAATATATACATATAATATTTTGTATATCAAATCTTACTCAAGAAAATTCAAATCAAATTTGTTTTCCAAAACAAAAGTGTAGCAAGACTATCAAGTGATCTCTCCACTTTGAAACTCGAAAATGAATGTCGATGATGTTGCAGCCATCACCGAAATTATTTCCCAACGACAAAAGAGGAATGAATTGATTTTTTTTCTTTAAAAATTATTTGAAAACAATTTTCGTTGAATAATTGTTCCAAATAAATAATATACTTCATTTTCTAAAATTTTGAAACCCAAATTTTTGAGAAGCACCAAAAATTTAATTCTCAAATTCTTAATCTATTCTTATTTAGATTCCAAATCAAACCTTAACCATGTTTTATAATTTCTCTTATTTATATCATGTTGGAATAGTCAATGATTTACAAAGCAATAAATGATAATCAAATATTATCATTTCAAACAACCAATTCATTTAACTATTTAATTTTAGAAAATTATACTTTTATAGATAAAATATAACCATACAAAAATATGAAAACTTTGAAAACAATATTATGTCGATTTGCTCTGTTCAAGTGTTCTGAAATTCCTATCGATAACGTTAGCTAGACGAATCGATCGAAACCCAAAATTCAAACTTAACAATTCAAATAACACAATAAAAAACATTTTTTATTTTTATTATAAATACACTCTCTTACTTGATGATTCAAGAATGGATGCTGAGATAAGGATAGGGATTCAAATTAGAGGGACCCTAATCAAAATAATTCTAACTAAGGAAATAGACTAGAAGGGAAATAAAATAATTATATTACAAAAAGAGAAAGGATGGATAGACCAATATTAATCGCGGGTGACCTTAACCAGGTTAACCGAGATTCCAGGAAATAGATCAATGCAGAAGTTCACTTCCCGCTTGAAGGGAAGAGAAGTAACTTCACCCAATATCAGGATAATCCTTGACTATCGAGGAAGTCAAGATCATAAGGGAATTACCCTGATCATCTGCTAGAGAAACGGTTTGGTTTTGACAAGAGACAAAAGCATCAAAACCGAGGATATAGAAATTTCTGGTGTATCGACACTCATTGTAAAGGAGTTTCATCCCTTTACAAATTATTCTAAGATTGGCGGAACCGTCGACTTATTATATAGATCAACCGAAGTGGAGATATATGATACTCCAGAATAAAGAAAACACGAATATGGAGAGACAAGAATGGATTTCAGAATAAGGAATGTTCTAAAATTCAAAGGACATCCAATCAAAGAGGAAGGAAATCAAGCTCGAACAAACGTGATTGTGTAATTTAAATTTACTCTATATGCAAACTTTTTCTAAAACCATAACTCTGATACCAACTGTAACAACCAGTATTTCATGCCATTCGCATCCGCACATGTCGGACTTAAATTTGCTCAAAATATCAGATTGTTAATTTAAATTTGAAAAAACTTAGCATATACAGTAAATAAATAAATCACAGAATCACAGACACAGAGTATTACAATAATGTTTGCACAAAAAATAGGCAAACACCTCCAAGTCGTATGACTTAGTCAATTTTATGTTGTTCTTAGCGATTTGGGTGATTTATGCAAATATGTAAAAAAACAGGGACTAAACTGTAAAAGACACACATATTTATAGTGGTTCGGCCAGAATGTGCCTACGTCCACTTCATATGTTATTCTTTTTCACTGTTCAGATTACAAGTACAAAGCTTTGATTACAAGTGTATGGAAGTTGTTTGAAAGTTTTGTCCGTGCTTGAGCTCTCAAACTTATCTGCCATTGTTGTACCCCTGCCCCTCTATTTATAGAGTGAGGCTAGGGGTAGGGGTCTTGGATGTATATAGCTGTTGGTGGGCCTGAGCTGATGTGATCTGGCCTGGCATTGTTGGTTCGGTAATACCTTCTTCACTTTGGTTCGGTAGGGGTAGTATGCTTCTGGTTCGGTAGTGGTAGTATGCTTCTGGTTCGGTAGGGCCTTCTTCGTGTGGGTTCGGTAGTGTTTCGGTCCGGTGATGGTTTGAGATCTTGGTCCGGTAGTGAATGGCATGTGGATTGATTCGGTGGTGAGAGGAATGTGGATTGGTTTAGTGGTGAGTAGAGTGTGGTTGATTCTGCCTTGGTTCGGTAGTGGGGGTGTTCGGTCCTGCTTTGGTTCGGTAGTGGGTGTGGTTGGTCCTGCCTTGGTTCGGTGGTGAGAATACACCCAACATTTGCCCCCAAAAGTGGGGCATATGCCTGCATATGTCGCGCTTTGTTTTCTCCTCATCCGGTCTAAGTGCCGAACCAGTTGGTCCGGTCATCCCACGCTTGCTTATGAGTAGGGGCTTCACGCCTCTGTTATGCCTTACCTTTTGAAATAGCCGAACCAAACTTTGGTCTGCCAAATCAACCATATTACCGAACCAAATTTGACTGTCGGTCCAGGTGATTTAGTCTTCTTTCGCCGAATGAACTTTATGCTTGAACTACCGATTGAGTCCGGGGAGTACGAGTGCCGAATGAACTTTTAGCCTCGGACTACCGAATGAGTCCAGGGAGTACGAGTGCCGAATGGTCTTTGAGCCTCGAACTACCGAATGAGCCTTTATGTTTTGAATTATGAATGAGATTCCGGACTGTAGGTATTTGCTTGTTTATATCTCTTCACTCCTTGTCCTAAATATGTTTCCTCATGTTGCAGATAATGTCTCATAAAGTAGAAACTTGTTCTGACAAGAAGAAATCCAAGGACAAAGGAGAGTCCATCATAGTGCCTCCAGTTCGGGCAGAACCAGCACGTCATGGACCAACCCCGAGATCATTAGTAGATGAGTACGGCCCTCAGGAGCTCTTGAACTCACCGCCTGACTGCTTTCCCAGCTCCCTCAAAGATGAGCAGCTTGATGTTATATCTCGATCTTTTGGGATTGACAGAGTGCATATGATGTTGCGGGGGAAGGAGTGATGCCGTATGACCCCCCTGAAGGATATTTTGCTTACAGTAGGTATCACTGCATGTGCGGGGCTGTAACAACCCTGTATTTCGTGTAGATTTATAATCGACATTAAACGATTAATATTTTCTCTTATTGCCGATTTAAGTTTTAAAATTTGAATTAAAATTCTTTTATAAATTGTTAAAAAGGAATTTTGGGCTTTAGCATTAAATCTCGGCCCATCAATTTTGATGCCGTGTTAATTCTCAAAACAAATAACCCATCCCCTTTTTTTTTAATTTTTATTCATTTTTCTTATTTTTTCGTTTGCAAACCTAAAACCACCGAAAGGAAAATAATGGCGGCCTCCTCTTCGTCACTCATAGATTAGGGCTTTTCGAAATTGAAGATGCCGACGTTGATGGCTTCGAACGTCTTCGTGAGGACCATGGCTTCGTCTCCCCTCGGCTGCCTCGCTTTACAAAGGTGAGTGATACTTATCACTCGCATCTAATTCGAACGCTCCATTGGTTCTTCGGTTTCTTTTTCTTCGTATGATTTTGTTGCTGTGTAACTTTACTTTGGTCACTTGAGTTTTCAGCTGTTAAATTGTGGTTTGATATTGTTGATTTCTCTGATGTTTTCCATTTACTCGAGTTTGAATGCTTGATTGACTTTCGGCTTTGAATAGTTAATTGATAATTGCAGCTGGGTTACGGTGTAATTTGAACTGTAAATGACTTTGAAAATTTTTGGTTGGCATCGGCATTAAAGTGAATTTTGTTCTTGCTTTGACTTGACTATCACCTGGCTTCGGGTCATGATGTTGGTTATGGGATGATTTTGGGCTTTCAAAGTTGAACTTGCTACTGTGATTTCTTTGGTGACGTTGGTTACTTCAAATATGTGATTTTATCACTGGGCACCTTCTGTTAGTATTCTAATTCGTTGCATTAGTTGTATAACTACTGCATATAAGTATTTATGTGTTAAGCTTGTTACAACTCTTATGCATTCACATGCTCATTTTACCTGTAGTCTTGTGTTTGTGGTGTGTGTCTTGACTCTTCTTACCTTGGTTCGGTCTGTAGTCTTCATTGACTTTGTGTTTGTGTACATATGAACCCTGTTCATATGTATGCTAAGCAATTGCTTTTAGTGACTTCGGTCAATTGATTTTATATATATGATCCCCTGTGTTGGAAGTATCTTCGGCCATAAATTTGATATCACTGACTTTGGGCATTTAACAATTTGTGATTGCAGTTGTCTTTGTTTTTGAAAATAAAAATAAAATATAAGAATGCCTTAATGATGTTTTGCATTGATTTATTTGTTTGCCCTGTTACTTCGACCACTGTCCAGTTTCACTTTGTGCTTTTGTTTGCACTGTGTAGTCACGTGTATTGGTCTTTTAGCATTGCCAAGTTTGTTCCCTTATACTGTTGCTAGACCATATGCAATTCTTTGAACTTATGCTGATCTGGAGCTTCATCATTTGCTCCTTAATGTTTTGGGCTATTGACAGTTCATTTATAATTTGGCCTAGTCACATACTTTGGTAAGAGTTAGTATATATGCATACTGGAACAAGAGCTTGCCCAGGCACCTTATTACATTTCATGTGTTCGCATCTTCATTTGTTCTACTAGTTGCTGTTAACTTTGGCTTGTGGTCTTTACTTGTTAAGGCAGCTGCTCATATGTTTTAACCTGAAGTATATTGCCTGACCATTCAGTTCGTATACATATTCATCATGTCACTGTTTTCAGTTAAACATGGGGTATTATCTCGAAGTTATACCACTGCCATATGCAGTTCCATATTACACCTCTGATGCTTTTTGTCCATATGCAGTTCCATGTTGCACCTTTGATTCATTTTGTTCATGTGCAGTTTGTAATGTACATTCATTTGTGCACAATTGGGATTGCATATAAGTTTGGTCCTTATTAAGTCATATCATTGTCGTTGCTTTGCACTCGAGTCTTGCGGCACACATATATATGCACGCTGTGTATCTACGTATCCACAGGGTTGCCATAGCTATGACTTTTGATTCTTTGATCACCTTCTTTGACTCTCTGCATTTTGAAGTTTTCTTGCTTCATTTTGATAATTGCAGTTTCATTACTACCAATTTAACTGGAACTGGTCGTGCACATGTTGTTTACATTCTGGTGCATGATATTTGAGTTTCCCCAGTATATTGTATGCACTGCTTCCTCATGTATATTATTTTGGTTGCTTCCCTGAACCATGTTTTTTTGTATACATGGTTTTAGTTGATTGTGAGCTGCATCCCTTGAGTACTTGTCTGGTTCATGCCTTGATCACTTTGTAGTTTGGAACATGGACTGTTTTGTTCATGTGGTGGCCGCAGTTTCATTTTTGTTGTTGTTGCAGTTGTGTTGAGTCACTGACTTGACCTCTGCATTTCGTAAGTGACTTAGCTTTATTGTTATGACTTGTTTCTCTGACATGTTCCTGTGTTTGTGCATGTCACCTGAGTTTCATATTGATTTTGGAATTTCACCTGTGTTGAACCCGTCTTTTTATTTTGGGTTTGACCTTGTGCCCGATTGGGTACATCATTACTATAGTGGCAAGGCAGTGCACGCAAGCGTGAACTGCAGCCACACGGTATGGCGTGTATGATATTCTATTTGTTTTGACTTATGGATCTCTTTGCGTATTCCATATTCTGTAGTGGCGAGGCAGTGCACGCGTGCGTGTACTGCAGCCCTACATGAATTAATATTTTAATTGATATTTCAATGATTTGAACTGTTATGTTTATTTCAATTCAATATTTCTGAATTGCATTCTGACTTGGTTTAATTACTGTCGTCTATTCATTATTTGATTATTATTGCTTCTGTGCACTAATAACTGAATTTGAATTAGACTGACCCGAGTATTATTTTCTTTTGAATTTAATACTCGGGTCAGACCGAGTATTTCAGGTTGTAGATATTCTGCTTTGGGTTGCTGCTAGAGCTATGAAGTTCTCTCATATCTTTTGGAGTAGTCGTCGTCACTTATAGTAGTCTGTATAATTGTATAGGAAAATATGTATTCATGTATATTATATACGTTAATGTACTTGTATATGTAACTTCCTGAGTCGACTGTGGTAGTTGTATCATATGTACCGTGTCATATGTATTGTATCAAATGTATTGTAACTGACATCAGTTATTGTATATATGAGACTTTCTATTTTATTTGTGTTCCGCATTATATTATCTGTGTAATATTTTATATTTACTGTTCTAAACTATTATGAACCATCGTAGTTCGTTTTATACTGGTATTGGGGTATGTCGATGGGAGAAAATAAATCAGAGATGAAAAATTACGAATATTTACATATATATATATCACTCCTATCGAGATAACCAGTACTAGTGTAAGGCCTAACTATTGATGGCCGCTCCTTAACAGCCTTATTCTCCGGGCTGGTTGACAGCACTACACCGTAGTGTTCTTGGCTAGCGCGGGTATAGAGGTGGGGCGTCACAGCTTGGTATCAGAGCCTGGGGTTTAGAACAAATATAAAACATAACTTAGATAGTACATGTGTTACAACTATTTGTCGACGTTTTATCTCTCATATTTGCATATGATTGTCTTTGATTGTTAGGTATGAATTCCTAACGCTTATTCATATGCATTTGATTTTGAATTCTTGTGTTTTCGGCTTTGATTTGATTTAGCCGATGATTGATTTTGTTCGAATCTCAGCGATTCTGAACTTGATATTTTATGTTTTCCTCGGCTTGATTTCCATTCGACTTCGGTCACTTTGTTTTTTTTTTGAGAAATAGCTAAATTCTTGATTTCCAAGACTCTGATTTTGTTTGACGTTGAGTCCTTTGATGATGATGTTGAATCGTTTTGTACTCTATTATGGCCGTTATTTGTTGACTTCGGCATTGACTTGATTTTCATTTTTGTTGAAGTCATTTATGTATTTATGCTCGTTCTGCTTTGTTTTTCTAATTGTTAATCGATTCTTCTTTTCCGATTAGTTATCTTCTTTGTCGACTTTGATAACTTCTATTTTTAGAATTTTTAGGTATTTCTACTTTGATGGATTTAGAATCGATTTCTTTGAATTCTATTCACATCTTTGTATGTGAATTCTTGTGCTTGATTGTTCCTACAATCATTTTTGTGATTTGCCACTTTAAAAAAATATAAAGGTTTTTTATACTAGTAGTAAATATCAAAACCCTTTTCTCCAAACGATTTCAAAACTATTTTACTACAAAACTCTTTTCCTAAACCGTTTTCCAATCTATTAGTATATACTAACCTTTACCTCACTCGTATGAGAAATCTAATTAAACGACTTAGTAAAACGAGTGGTATATAACGCTTGCGTTTACTTCGCCGGTTAATTCTTGGACTTATTCGATTGAATCTCTTCTGACAATTTTATTAGTGAAGATTTACAGTTTGTTCGTAAATATTTAAGTTAAGCAAGTGGTTATGGGACATGAAGCTAAACTTTTATATTTACTAGCTTAGTGTAATTGACACTTCTCGTTGATCTTGACGATCGCTTTATGAACTAGACTAGCAATTGTGCTATGTCTTTTTATTTGCGAGGTTAGACTAGACACCACTTGTGTGATTCCATTCACACATACCTTTCTGCTTTTTGGTTAGTCTTGACCTCAATCTGTGTGATTCCATTCACACATGCTTAGTGTAATTGACACTCCTCGTTGATCATGATGATCGTTCTGATGGTCAGACTAGACACCACTTGTGTGATTCCATTCACACATACCTTTCTGCTTTTTGGTTAGTCTTGACCTCAATCTGTGTGATTCCATTCACACATGTGGGGTAGCTCCCCTTGGTCTTCGGACCGTCATGTGATAGGCCTCTTTCCCTTTTTCTGTGATTTCTAGATTCCTTATGTTGATTTCTGGAAATTTTATGCTTCACCTATTTTTGTGTACTGGTGAATTCATATGTTATTGATTTGTCATGAGTACAAATTTGAGGTATGATACCTCTTTGGATCTTTGAGAAGATCTTGTGATATTGATTATCTCTTATCGGTTGATCTCCTGTTGATCATTATTTACATACTTATAGTAGTATGTTATTATGGATATTTTATGTTTTGCGTTGCACGTGTTGGTGATTTTCATGCTCACGTGTAGGTGAGATTCCGTGCTCCCGTTCTCGCTTGGCGTTGCACGTGTTGGTGATTTTCATGCTCACGTGTAGGTGAGATTCCGTGCTCCCGTTCTCGCTTTGTGTTGCACGTGTTGGTGATTTTTCATGCTCACGTGTAGGTGAGTTTCCATACTCCGTTCGAGTTTTCATACTCCGTTCGAGTTTTCATACTCCGGTTCGAGTTTTCATACTCCGGTTCGAGTTTCCATACTCCGTTCGAGTTTTCATACTCCGGTTCGAGTTTCCATACTCCGTTCGAGTTTTCATACTCCGGTTCGAGTTTTCATACTCCGGTTCGAGTTTTCATACTCGCGTTCGAGTTTTCATACTCCGGTTCGAGTTTTCATACTCCGGTTCGAGTTTTCATACTCTCATCTTGTGATTTCTGGATTTCTTGTGTAGATTCCTAGAATTTGTGCTTCACCAATTTTCGTGATTTCTATTGATAAGTTTTATCAATTCTTGTGCATTGGTGAATTTGTGTGCTATTGACTTGTTATGAATACAAGTTTAGGGTATGATATCCCTTTCTATCTTTGAGAAGATTCTTGTGACACTTTTGATAAATGAAAATCCACTTATCGAACTTGCTACTGATGTCGCTGTTTTAATCACGTGTTTTAAAAAAAATGTTTTAAAATATAAATCAAAATTGTTTTCAGAAGTTTTACAGTTTACGCTTTCAAAAGAATGAGGAAGCGATTTAAATGTTTCAGAAAAATCGAGGACTATGACCCCTTTCTTTTACTGATTCGCTTAATTCCGGACTTGTCCGTTTGAGAACGTAAAATGTTATTTAATTAAAATACACAATTTTGCACTTTCAAGGAAACGATGAAGTGAATTAAACGATTTAGTAAAACTCGTGGTTATGGGTCATGTGCGTTTGCTATTTCGTTTAATTTCGGACTCGTTAATTGAAAATTTGTGATTTCTAATTATCGTTTGTGATAATTAGATATTTGTGGTTTGATTATCGTTTGTGATAATTAAACATTTGCGATTTGAGATTTGATTATCAATTGTGATAATTAAATATTTGTGATTTGAAATTTGATTACCGTTGTGGTAGTTTCTGATTATCGTTTTGATAATTGGATGTTTATGATTTCTGATTTATCGTTTCTGATAATCAGATATTTATTGTTTCTAATTATCGTTTTGATAATTAGATATTTGTGGTTTGATTATCGTTTCTGATAATTAAACATTTGCGATTTGAGATTTGATTATCAGTTGTGATAATCAAATATTTGTGATTTAAGATTGATTTTCGATTTTGATAATCGAATACTTGTTTATTTGATTATCGTTTTGATAATTGAATATTTGCTGATTTGAAATTTGATTCCCGTTGTGGTAATGCCTGATTTTCGTTTTGATAGTCAGATATTTTTGTTTTCTAATTATCTTTTTTGATAATTAGATTTTGCTGTCTCCTAATTATCGTATCGATAATTAGATATTGCTGTTTCGTGATTTCTGTATTCTGATTATCTATTTGATAATTAAATTTTGTTGAGAATTTATGAATTTCTTTTATGAAATTAAAAGGATTCTTTGATGTTTACATTGTACTACGCCGGTGTACCGGCTCAATTTTCTGCTATTTATGACGTTTTCCACGTCTTCGAATTACGGAAATGCCTTTGGGATTTCCGATCCTTATTCTTATTCTCGAGCCACCTTCTATTCACATCATTGCTTCGGAGGTTCAGCACCCTCGAAATGAAGATGTTCTTCTCGTGAAAGTTCAGTGGTTCTCAAATCCTATGGATTTCACTCCGGAATCCAGGGAGTTCATCGAGCAAACACGTTCAGGCTCTCTTTCTCTCATGCTCTATATGTTGAACTTCCTATTTCAAATTTCTTCATCTTGTGATGATATGCTCTTATGGTTGTTACATTTTATCTGTTTGTTCCTTATGATTGCGAGGACGCAATTTCTTTAAGGAGGGGAGTCTGTAACAACCCTGTATTTCGTGTCGATTTATAATCGACATTAAACGATTAATATTTTCTCTTATTGCCAATTTAAGTTTTAAAATTTGAATTAAAATTCTTTTATAAATTGTTAAAAAGGAATTTTGGGCTTTAGCATTAAATCTCGGCCCATCAATTTTGATGCCGTGTTAATTCTCAAAACAAATAACCCATCCCCTTTTTTTTTAATTTTTATTCATTTTTCTTATTTTTTCGTTTGCAAACCTAAAACCACCGAAAGGAAAATAATGGCGGCCTCCTCTTCGTCACTCATAGATTAGGGCTTTTCGAAATTGAAGATGCCGACGTTGATGGCTTCGAACGTCTTCGTGAGGACCATGGCTTCGTCTCCCCTCGGCTGCCTCGCTTTACAAAGGTGAGTGATACTTATCACTCGCATCTAATTCGAACGCTCCATTGGTTCTTCGGTTTCTTTTTCTTCGTATGATTTTGTTGCTGTGTAACTTTACTTTGGTCACTTGAGTTTTCAGCTGTTAAATTGTGGTTTGATATTGTTGATTTCTCTGATGTTTTCCATTTACTCGAGTTTGAATGCTTGATTGACTTTCGGCTTTGAATAGTTAATTGATAATTGCAGCTGGGTTACGGTGTAATTTGAACTGTAAATGACTTTGAAAAATTTTGGTTGGCATCGGCATTAAAGTGAATTTTGTTCTTGCTTTGACTTGACTATCACCTGACTTCGGGTCATGATGTTGGTTATGGGATGATTTTGGGCTTTCAAAGTTGAACTTGCTGCTGTGATTTCTTTGGTGACGTTGGTTACTTCAAATATGTGATTTTATCACTGGGCACCTTCTGTTAGTATTCTAATTCGTTGCATTAGTTGTATAACTACTGCATATAAGTATTTATGTGTTAAGCTTGTTACAACTCTTATGCATTCACATGCTCATTTTACCTGTAGTCTTGTGTTTGTGGTGTGTGTCTTGACTCTGCTTACCTTGGTTCGGTCTGTAGTGTTCATTGACTTTGTGTTTGTATACATATGAACCCTGTTCATATGTATGCTAAGCAATTGCTTTTAGTGACTTCGGTCAATTGATTTTATATATGTGATCTCTTGTGTTGGAAGTATCTTCGGCCATAAATTTGATATCACTGACTTTGGGCATTTAACAATTTGTGATTGCAGTTGTCTTTGTTTTTGAAAATAAAAATAAAATATAAGAATGCCTTAATGATGTTTTGCATTGATTTATTTGTTTGCCCTGTTACTTCGACCACTGTCCAGTTTCACTTTGTGCTTTTGTTTGCACTGTGTAGTCACGTGTATTGGTCTTTTAGCATTGCCAAGTTTGTTCCCTTATATTGTTGCTAGACCATATGCAATTCTTTGAACTTATGCTGATCTGGAGCTTCATCATTTGCTCCTTAATGTTTTGGGCTATTGACAGTTCATTTATAATTTGGCCTAGTCACATACTTTGGTAAGAGTTAGTATATATGCATACTGGAACAAGAGCTTGCCCAGGCACCTTATTACATTTCATGTGTTCGCATCTTCATTTGTTCTACTAGTTGCTGTTAACTTTGGCTTGTGGTCTTTACTTGTTAAGGCAGCTGCTCATATGTTTTAACCTGAAGTATATTGCCTGACCATTCAGTTCGTATACATATTCATCATGTCACTGTTTTCAGTTAAACATGGGGTATTATCTCGAAGTTATACCACTGCCATATGCAGTTCCATATTACACCTCTGATGCTTTTTGTCCATATGCAGTTCCATGTTGCACCTTTGATTCATTTTGTTCATGTGCAGTTTGTAATGTACATTCATTTGTGCACAATTGGGATTGCATATAAGTTTGGTCCTTATTAAGTCATATCATTGTCGTTGCTTTGCACTCGAGTCTTGCGGCACACATATATATGCACGCTGTGTATCTACGTATCCACAGGGTTGCCACAGCTATGACTTTTGATTCTTTGATCACCTTCTTTGACTCTCTGCATTTTGAAGTTTTCTTGCTTCATTTTGATAATTGCAGTTTCATTACTACCAATTTAACTGGAACTGGTCGTGCACATGTTGTTTACATTCTGGTGCATGATATTTGAGTTTCCCCAGTATATTGTATGCACTGCTTCCTCATGTATATTGTTTTGGTTGCTTCCCTGAACCATGTTTTTTTGTATACATGGTTTTAGTTGATTGTGAGCTGCATCCCTTGAGTACTTGTCTGGTTCATGCCTTGATCACTTTGTAGTTTGGAACATGGACTGTTTTGTTCATGTGGTGGCCGCAGTTTCATTTTTGTTGTTGTTGCAGTTGTGTTGAGTCACTGACTTGACCTCTGCATTTCGTAAGTGACTTAGCTTTATTGTTATGACTTGTTTCTCTGACATGTTCCTATGTTTGTGCATGTCACCTGAGTTTCATATTGATTTTGGAATTTCACCTGTGTTGAACCCGTCTTTTTATTTTGGGTTTGACCTTGTGCCCGATTGGGTACATCATTACTATAGTGGCAAGGCAGTGCACGCAAGCGTGAACTGCAGCCACACGGTATGGCGTGTATGATATTCTATTTGTTTTGACTTATGGATCTCTTTGCGTATTCCATATTCTGTAGTGGCGAGGCAGTGCACGCGTGCGTGTACTGCAGCCCTACATGAATTAATATTTTAATTGATATTTCAATGATTTGAACTGTTATGTTTATTTCAATTCAATATTTCTGAATTGCATTCTGACTTGGTTTAATTACTGTCGTCTATTCATTATTTGATTATTATTGCTTCTGTGCACTAATAACTGAGTTTGAATTAGACTGACCCGAGTATTATTTTCTTTTGAATTTAATACTCGGGTCAGACCGAGTATTTCAGGTTGTAGATATTCTGCTTTGGGTTGCTGCTAGAGCTATGAAGTTCTTTCATATCTTTTGGAGTAGTCGTCGTCACTTATAGTAGTCTGTATAATTGTATAGGAAAATATGTATTCATGTATATTATATACGTTAATGTACTTGTATATGTAACTTCCTGAGTCGACTGTGGTAGTTGTATCATATGTACCGTGTCATATGTATTGTATCAAATGTATTGTAACTGACATCAGTTATTGTATATATGAAACTTTCTATTTTATTTGTGTTCCGCATTATATTATCTGTGTAATATTTTATATTTACTGTTCTAAACTATTATGAACCATCGTAGTTCGTTTTATACTGGTATTGGGGTATGTCGATGGGAGAAAATAAATCAGAGATGAAAAATTACGAATATTTATATATATATATATATCACTCCTATCGAGATAACCAGTACTAGTGTAAGGCCTAACTATTGATGGCCGCTCCTTAACAGCCTTATTCTCCAGGCTGGTTGACAGCACTACACCGTAGTGTTCTTGGCTAGCGCGGGTATAGAGGTGGGGCATCACAGGGGCCATCCCTCCGATCAATGCTTGGATAGTTAGTTTTATCACATACTTGAAGGTGGCCCCTTTCCAGCTTCAGCCCAACTCCTATGCCATCTTGGTGAGTCTGTTCGTTATATTCCAGAGAAAATACGGGCGTCCCCTTCCAACCGGGAGATCCGGTACCTGTACAACTTGAGAGGCTACAAGAAGGGGTCTCCATATATTAGCTTAGAATCGGCCGTGTCTTTTAAGCCGGTCCTGGACTTATATTCAAAATTTAGCATGTTCAAGAAGGAATGGTTCTTTGTCAAGGATGACTCTGTTTCTTTCCATCGCTTCACCTCTGGCTGTAAGTTGAATCTCATTTATAATTTTCGTTCTGACTGCAATGCTCCTCCTTATGTGCTTTGTTTCTTGCTAGCGACAGGTGGCTTTATGGTTGTAGAGAACGATCGTGTGGTTCATATGGCTGCGGAAATAGAAGCCATTCCGGAAAACGAGAGGGCAGCTTCTTATTTGATCAAAAATGCTACTCTTTTGGGGCTAAACTTGATTCTGCCACGCCAGTCCGTGATCAAGCAAAGAGACACAGCTGAGGAGAGGGCCGCCAAAGCTAAAGGAGGGGCTACAGTGAAGAGCGGCAAAAGGAAACCCTTCTCAAAACCTCCAATTGCCGGGGGGAAGAAACTTAAGAAGTCCGATGGACCCTCTCCCGGCACATGTCCAGACATCCCGGAGGAGGAAGATGTGGAGGAGGAAAGAGGCAAGGATGAAGGAGGTGAGGCGGAGAGTGGAAGTGGTGGAGAAGGTGATGGTGATGGTCATAGCGATGATGGTGCTGGGGCTTTATCTTCTAAGCAAGCAGGTGTGATCCAGGAATGGACAGATGACGCTTTCCGCCTAGCTTTTGAAGGGTTGGAGGAAGGATCGGCTTTAGTGGAGAAGCCTAAGAAAGCTGACAATGCCGGGACCGGCGCTGATTCATCTTCTAAGAGCGCTTCAGCTAAGGCAATTCCTGCGATTCGAGATGAATTTTTGACTCCTGCCGACTCCATTTATGATAAGGATTTAGGAATATTTTATGGTCATCTCCCGTCCTGGAATGAGATCCAGGACTTATTGAATATCCTACTCCTCCCCAGGGTTTGTATAATAAAAGCGTCTCTTTACTCTTCTTAACTTGATATATTTCTTGAATTATAGCTCAATGTATGCTTGTAACACTTGGTTTTTATCACAGAAGTGGGTAAGGAGGCCAAGACATCAGATGTTCGACACCATCTTGAACAATACAAACTTCTCAAGGCTTCTACTAAACCAAAGCCTCCGACTAACCGCCCTGGAGACGTAGTCGGCTACCGTCCTCTACTTGGAGTTATCGAAGAGGATATCCAAAAGAAGAAGAGGAGTCGTTCCTTGTTTGAATCTTCACCTAGTCCTCAGCCCCCAACTCAGCCTCTTCAGGATACCACGGAGGAGAATACTGAGTTTATACCTTCTTCGCACCCGTCTGAAAATCCTACCGTTACCCAGATAGATCATCCCGACTTGGCTCGTAATCCGTTTGCGGGTCATCCAGATCTGGATCTGGTTTCTCGTGATATTACCTTTGATAAGGCTACCGGTGAGCACCTTCTCCCTCGTAATCCTATGGTAAGAGTAGTAGATGAAGCTAAGTCCCTGGACCTTGATTTGCTTACCACTCGGGTCGTAACTTTGGGGGACGAAGCTAAGGCAAACATTAACCGGGTCGTTGAGGAAACCAGGAAGCTGATGGGGCATCATGCCCGACTGGTCAAGGCTGGAGAAGAAATCAGGAGTGCTAACATTCGACTGCGGTTAATAGTTTTCGACCAGGCCAAACAACTCGCTGATCAGGCCATTCAGATCTCTCAACATGAGGCCGCTTCTAGGCAATTAAAGAAAACCATGAAAGAGGCAAGCAGGGCAGAGTTACGGAAAATGGAGGCTGTTTGTAAGGAACAGATTGATATGGCTATTGCAAACGGTGGATGAGGTTCGAAAAGCAGATCTCGAGCGGGTACAGGAGTTATCCGAAAAACTTGAAGCCGTAGAGCTTGCTCAAACCAAGCTGAAGGAGGAGATGGAGGCGATGAGGAAATCCTTTCAGGTTGACTGCTCGCGATACCAATCGGAGAGGGATGCTGCCACTGCAAAGCTGTTGGCTTCTGAGGACCGAATAAGGGAGTTCGAGGAGAATGAGGGGACAATGGATAAGATGCTTCAGGATATATATTTTCGCACTTAGAAATAGGGCAACTTAACTTGGATGGATGATTATCCCCGAGTCATGGCCAGAATTTATCTCAGGGCTCTGGAGGAGGCTAAGGACGATGCAGATAAGGAGGGTGGCGTGGCCTTTAGAATGGACGTGGTTACGGCTCAATTCACCAAGGAGGAGAAAGCGGCGGTGAAGGAGGGTATGCGGCTACTTACTGCTGAGGAGGTAGGTGTGCAGTTAGAGGGTGATGATCAAGGAGCAGATGCTGGTAAGTCTTTCCTTTTAGTTTTTCGTAACTTGATTGCTTATTGTTTATTTAATGGATTCTTCTCCTGAATTGGACAGGCGTGACCTCTAAAGCACCAACTATCTCTGGCCAACATGCTGAGAGTTCCAATCCCGCAGTTAAGTAGATCTCGGAGGCCCAGTAGGATAGAGGTGAAGCTCCGATGCAGCCGACTCCTTGACTTGATCTGGATATCTTTTGGTTTACTTGACATTGTTGTCTATGGTAGTTTCAAAACATTAATGTAACTTTTAGGCTGTAATTATGTTATTCGTAACGAACGACTTTATTCTTGGCATGTAATTTTTAACTTAAGCTAATTTTGTCATATTTGAATGCTATCGTTATTTTGGTGTGTTGCATAAGAAATATAGCTATGCACATTCCTGTGATTCAATTGTGTTTGATGTCAAGTTCTTTCTTAAAATATAATTTCATATCTTGCAATGTTAGTGTGATGTGCGAATAAATTACAGCTACGTATTCATATACAAAAGAAGAAAGTACCGCCCTTCATGTTTTAGTCATAGACTATTGCTTTGAATGTCTTGTATGACTGATCATGGAATGCAGTTGAGTGACCTGTCATCCAGTTGTGAGTTCATATTCCCATTAGCGAGCATCTCCTATTCTGTGTCCTGTACTTTAGAGATCCTTATAGAGGATAGGAGGAAAGTTTTTAAATAAAATAGAAATGTTAGAAATAGTAAAACTTCAAATCACGGAAGGCCTGCGATGTGCTTAAGTTCGTGGCAAACGGGTTTTGTAGTCACTTTCCCTAACTGTGGGTCTTGGAGACATTTGTCACCCATCTTACACCTCCATGGGGAGTTTCTCTTTTTTACCACAGCCGTACTTAAGACACTCGGAGCCGAGATCGCGCACAGTAACTACTCGGGCCATTATGGCCCGTAATCGTGGGTATTATTCAATTTACCATGGCCGGCTAGCGTGGGTGCCGATCATCAACTGTGAGCTACCCCTGGCTGGCCACACCTTATGTTGGGGCTTAAAGTAGGTTTACGGTTGCCGGCGAGCCGAACGCCGTAATGAGCTGCCTCGGCTATAGTCGACCTTCTCGGTGGCTTATAATCGGCTCATTACAGTTGGCTTTAAGGGCCGATCGCGAGAAATGAGTTAACCCGCAGCAGAGGGATGCTGGAGCAAAAGTGTCTCATTGGCGAGGGCATAGATTCGTATAGTACCTGTTAGGTCTTGTCCAGGTGAAGTCGCGTTGTGATGTGTCTTGAATGGAAATGCTATTACACAGGATTTTGTTCAACAGAAAAGGATAAAATTAACAAGCAGCCAAGATATAAATGAACAAGTTAAAAAGAGACAAGTTTTTAAAGTGGTTCGGCACGAAAATGCCTACGTCCACTGATTCTCTTTGTTAATTCACTTCATATGGGCAGTACAAGTTAAGTAAAGTATCGACGAAGGTGTTGGATGTTCCATGCCCGCTGGAACACCTCTCCGTCCATTGTTGACAAAATATACGCTCCGTTTTGGAGATCTATATGAATTACATATGGTCCGTCCCAGATTGGATCTAGTACACCGGGGCACGGGAAGATTCGCTTGAGGACAAGATCTCCTTCTTGTAAGCTACGATGCTTGACTTTGGAGTTGTATTGCGCTGCCACTTTTTTCTTGTGAGCTGCTGCTTTGGGCGCTGCATCGTTTCTTCTCTCTTCAATTAGATCCAAAGACATGTGAAGGAGTTCTTCGTTCTCTTCTGGGTTATAGTGGATCCTACGGTGGGAAGGCACTATAATTTCGACTGGGAGCATGGCCCCCGATCCGTATGCCAAAGAGAAGGGAGTATGCCCCGTTGATGTTCGGAAAGATGTGCGGTAGGCTCAAAGTGCCGTAGGAAGTTCATCCACCCAAGCGTCTTTTGACTTTTTAAGTTTCTTCTTGATTAGAGTTTTGAGAATTTTGTTGACAGCTTCGACTTGTCCGTTTTCCTAAGGGTAAGCTACATATGTGAAGCTTTTGTGAATTCCGTGCTTTTGGCACCAGTTGGCGAACTCTTCGCTGTCAAACTGAAGTCCATTGTCCGATATGATTTTTAGTGGAACCCCGTACTTGCATAGAACATTTTTGATCAAGAAGTTAATAACTTTTGCAGAGGATATTTTATATAGAGGTTCCGCTTCCACCCATTTGGTGAAATAGTCGACTGCGACTATAGAATATTTGGCTCCGCCTCGGCCCACCGGCAGTTCGCCAATCAAGTCAACTCCCCATACTGCAAAGGGGAAAGGGCTGGTCATCTGAGTGATCTCATTTGATGGTAGTCGAGGAATCTTAGCAAACTTTTGACATCTGTCACATTTTTTGACGAAGTCTAAGGCGTCCTTTTTAAGGGGGCTAGAAATACCCATATCGGAGTATCTTCTTTGCCAGAGTCTGCCCTCCAGTGTGATCTCCGCAGCTTCCTTGATGGATGTTTGATAAGATTTCCTTGGCTTCCCTTTCAGCGACACAACTTAATAAGTGGTTAGAGAAGTCGCTCCGATAGAGGATGCCTCATTGTATTATGTAGCGGGAAGCTCTCCTCAAGATTTTCTTGACTTCGTTACGCCCATCGGGCAGTGCGTCATCTTGTAAAAAATTTTGGATGGGATTCATCCAAGTTTCCTCTTCGATTGCAGCTATCAGATTCACTTGCTCGAAACTCGGGGTTAGTTGCTTTGAGACGGCTACTGTTCCGGAAATGGTGCCGTCTCACATGCTAGCTTACTTTGCCAGTTCGTCGGTCTCTTGGTTCTCTTCTCGAGGAATGTGTTTGATCAAATAGTGATCCAATTGATCGAGTATCAGCTTTTCTTTAGATATGCTGTGAGATGTTCTCCTCGAGCCTGAAATTCTCCTAGTATTTGATTTACAATAAGTTACAAATCATTATGAAGACATAGAGAACTGATTCCAATCTTTAGGGCCAGTTCTAATCCAGCTATTACTGCTTCATACTCTACATCGTTGTTGGTGGCAGCGCATTCCAACCTTAGAGCATAATGTAGCTTCCTTCCCCTGTGAATGATTATTGCAACACCTGCCCCCGAGCCTTGTTCGTTTGATGCTTCATCCACAAAGAGATTCCACTTGATGTCTTCTGCTATTTCAGATTGCTCTTTACCTTCGTTGGCAGTGAATTCGGCAATTAAATCGGCCATGGTTTGTCCCTTGATGGCGGTGCGAGGATGGTAGGTGATATCATATTGACTCAGTTCAATGCACCATTTAAGTAGTCGCCCAGAAGTGTCGGGACGATGGAGTACCTGCCTTAGCGGTTGATCGGTTAGAACTCTGATGGAATGGGATTGGAAATAGTATCGCAGTTTCCGTGATGTGATTGGTAAACAGTATGCTAGCTAATCAAGTTTAGGATATCTGGCTTCTGCCCCCGTAAACCTCTTGCTCACAAAGTATACTGGCCGCTGTGCGCGGTTGTCTTCTCTCACCAAAGCGGCGCTCAGAGCATGAGATGACACAGCCAGGTATAGATATAGCTCTTCGCCTTCGTTTGGAGTTGAGAGTACCGGTGGTCTCTGGAGGTGTTCGATTAGGTTGAGGAAGGCTGTTAAGCATTCGTTAGTCCATTCGAACTTTCCTTTGTCTTTCTTTAGAGCTTCGAAGAAAGGGATGCACTTGTCAGTCGCTTTAGAGATGAATCTACTTAGGGCGGCCACTTTCCCATTTAGGATTTTCATTTCTCTTCGAGTAGAAGGTATCCTGATATCTCTCAGAGCTCGGACTTGCTCGGGGTTTGCTTCAATCCCCCTGGCATGGACGATGAATCCCAAGAACTTTCCTGATGATACTCCGAATGAGCACTTTAGAGGATTCAGCTTCATTCCATATTGGCGAAGTACTTGAAACATCTCGCCCAGGTGGCTTATGTGATCGTTGGCTTTACTCGATTTTACTAGCATGTCATCCACATAAACCTCCATAGTTCGTCCTATCAGTTCCGCAAACATATTGTTGACGATGCGCTGATAGGTGGCTCCGGCGTTTTTAAGTCCAAAAGGCATTAATCTATAGCAGTACAATCCTCGGTCAGTGATGAAACTAGTGTGGTCTTGATCGGAGGCGTGCATAGGAATTTGGTTATATCCTGAGTATGCGTCCATAAAAGATAAGAGTTCGTGCTCGGCTGTGTTGTCCACCAGCTGATCGATTCGGGGGAGTGGGATGCAATCCTTCGGGCAATCGTCATTTAAGTTGGAGGAGTCAATGCATGTTCGCCACTTTCCATTAGCCTTCTTTACTAGTACCGGGTTAGCGATCCACTCTGGTCAGATGGCTTCTCGTATGAAGTTATTGGCAAGCAAGTTCTTTACTTCTTCATCGAGGGCTGCTGATCGTTCTGCACCCATACTTCTCTTTTTCTGCTTTACTGGTACCTTGGTAGGATCGATGTTTAATACGTGGCATTCCATGTCTGGGGAGATTCCAGTCATGTCAGCGTGGGTCCATGCAAATACATCCAAGTTGTGGCGGAGAAAATCAATGAGTTGATCCCTCAATTCTGCTCTTAGCTGAGATCCGATTTTCAACAGTCTACTTGAGTCGTGTTTGTCT
The DNA here is from genome assembly GCA_030765085.1 of Allium cepa. Lineage (NCBI taxonomy): Eukaryota > Viridiplantae > Streptophyta > Magnoliopsida > Asparagales > Amaryllidaceae > Allium > Allium cepa. Next base: position 379,472,465 of record CM060929.1, on the reverse strand, counting down.
ACAGATACAAACTCCATAGCCTCTACAGGCTCGGCGGTGGCCTCCTCCTTTTTGTCCCGGGGGTCTAATTCATTGAAAGGATCACTAGTATATCGAAGAGGAGGGGCTTTCTTTAGTTGCTATGCTTTCAATTTTTTCATGCAGAGCGTAGTCTCTGCATTCTTCACTTTATCCTTCCTGCGATTATTGCGAAGTTCAGTTACATAGCAATCTCGGGCGGCGTCTTGATCTCCCTCTACTTCCCCTATTCCATTGTCTGTTGGAAATTTCATCTTCAGGCACCACGGGGCCAGGACAATTTGGAAGTCAGACAAGGCTGGTCTTCCTAAAAAGGCATTGTAGGCCGAGTGGTTATCTATTAGCACAAATGTTTGTTTCCGCACAACGGAGCGGGGGTGACTTCCTATTTCAACAAAGAGGTCCAATTGTCCGAGGGGCATCTTTGCGTCTCCAATGAAACTGTGTAGTGGTTTGTTGCAGTAAGACACATCCTTCATTGACAGCTTCATTTTTTCGAAAGCATGCTTGAATAGGATATTTATTGAGCTTCCAGTGTCTGCTAGAATTCGGAAAACTTCGGTTGGGCCGAACCGGGCAGAGATGACCATAGGATCCATGTGAGGGTACTGCCTTCCTTCTAGATCACGCTTATTGAATGTAATGTCATCACTCTCTTTTCGCTTCGGGTGGCGTTCTTCCATAACAGAATTAACACAGCTTTCATTGTTTTTAAGTGACTTTCCGTATCTTTTCATCTCTGTCCAGTTCCTGTCGGCGATGTGTGGTCCTCCCGATATGGTATGGACCACTATCTTCTCTTGACTGGAGCCGCTGGTGTTGCGATTTCCCCCTCCTGTTTCTGGGAGGGGTAACCTTAGGTTCTCATTGGCAGGAGCTGGGGTCCTGTTCTGACCTTTTACATAGCGTTCCAATCTCTTCCTTCTGATGTGTTCTTCAATTAAGTCCCGAACATGATGGCATTCATTGGTATCATGCCCATGAGATTCATGGAAGCGGCAGAACTTTCCAGACTTAATTGTGTTATCTGATTCCTTCTTGTACGGGGGGCGTCTGTATTTAACTTCGTCTTGGGTGGCCAGGAAGATGTTTTCGATTGTTTCATTCAAAGGAGTGTAAGTGTCAAATCTCAGTCCTGACCGATATAGACGTTTTTCTCCCTTCTTGCCCCCAGCATTGTCTCTAGAGTCATTTCTTCGAACATCCTTTGCTATGGAGGGGGTGTTGCCATGAGCTGCCTTAGTTTGTTGGCCCGTATGCCTTTCATTGGCAGCGTCTTCAAGTCTCATATACTTCCCGGCTTCATGAAAGAAATCAGGTAAGGTAGCTAGTTTTTCTTTCGTTAATCTTCTAGCAAATTTAGTATCCGGATGCACACCACTATAGAGGGCCATTAAGTTAAGTTTCTCATCGGCATCTTGGACTACGGCCGCTGCGGCATTGAATCGGGTTAGATATTGTTGCACTGTCTCTCCAGGCTTATGTTTGATATTGGATAAGGAATAAGTGTCCTTTGGTTGTTCCACATGAATGCAGAACTGGCTGATGAACTTCTCTTTCAACATTTCTCATGAACTAATGGATCCTTGGGGTAGATGGCAGAATCAGGAGGTAGCTAGATCTGCCAAGAACAGTGGAAAGCATTTGCACAATACTCCTTCCGTGGCTCCGCTCATGAGCTTATGTTGTGTTTATCTATGCAAGTGTACAACAGGGTTAGAGATTCCCTTATAAGGTTCCATTGTTGACATTTTTCATTCTCGAGGGTGATGGCAATTTCGATATTGCGGGTGAAAGGGCTGGTTACCCTAGCGCCTATCCCTCGATCCCTTTGATCCCGTTGGACGCACTCCCTGAACAATTGCGCCATCCTTTCATCAGAATTTGGAGCAGATAGAAATGAGTTTGGTTCTTCTATGCGAGATTGATTCCATCTAGATGACATGTAGGGATGGTATCATCTATCACTCCAAACATTTTCCCGTGGCTGTCTCTGGTCTTCTGGGAGCATGCTAGGGTCAGTTACAGTTGGCCCTTGCCTTGATCTTCCACTACTAGGTTCTGTTCCGAGCACTTCCTCGGGTCCAACGTTGGGATGGACTCTATCTCGGCCCCGTTCATTGGTGTTTCCATGGCTAGGTAGCATGACAGGCTCAGCTACAGCCGACCGTCGCCTGGTACCTCCCCCGCTAGGTTCGGTTCCAAGCCTTTCCTCGGGTCGGAATTCAGGCTGAGTTCGGGCTCGGCTCCTACCATTGCTGTTTCTGTTGTTAGCTTCTTCGAAGAAGAAAGAACTTTGTTGCCTCCGAGATCCTCCAGACTGGGACTCATCCCATGATTCAGTGTTGCGGTTGGATTCTTCAGCAACCCTTAAGCGTGACATGAGTCGGTTCACCAAGGCTTCTTGTTGGGATATGAAGCGGTCAGTCACTTCAGCCACAACCCTGTCTAGATCTGCCCTAGTAATTGCTACCGGCTGTTCCGTGGCAGGGGCTGTCGGATTTGCATGATTTTCATTTGGTACTGCTGTTGGAACGGGACGATTCTCTTGATCTGGGATCAATGGATCTGGAATACTGCTTGTTGTGACGTTCTTTCCTTTATTAACATCTTTCCTCTATGGGAGGCATGTTTTTGGAGCAATGAGTGATGCTGTTAGGAAGAAGGTTAAGTGGGAGAAGCTGAAGCTCGAGCTCCAGCTCTCAATGAAAGCACCAAAAATGTTTGCACAAAAAATGGGCAAACACCTCCAAGTCGTATGACTTAGTCAATTTTATATTGTTCTTAGCGATTTGGGTGATTTATGCAAATATGTAAAAAACAAGGACTAAACTGTAAAAGACACACAGATCTATAGTGGTTCGGCCAGAATGTGCCTACGTCCACTTCATATGTTATTCTCTTTCACTGTTCAGATTACAAGTACAAAGCTTTGATTACAAGTGTATGGAAGTTGTTTGAAAATTCTGTCCGTGCTTGAGCTCTCAAACTTGTCTGTCATTGTTGTACCCCTGCCCCTCTATTTATAGAGTGGGGCTGGGGGTAGGGGTCTTGGATGTATATAGCTGCTGGCGGGCCTGGGTTGATGTGATCTGGCCTGACATTGTTGGTTCGGTAATACCTTCTTCACTTTGGTTCGGTAGGGGTAGTATGCTTCTGGTTCGGTAGTGGTAGTATGCTTCTGGTTCGGTAGGGCCTGCTTCGTGTGGGTTCGGTAGTGTTTCGGTCCGGTGATGGTTTGAGATCTTGGTCCGGTAGTGAATGGCTCGTGGATTGATTCGGTGGTGAGAGGAATGTGGATTGGTTCGGTGGTGAATGGAGTGTGGTTGGTTCTGCCTTGGTTCGGTAGTGGGGGTGTTCGGTCCTGCTCTGGTTCGGTAGTGGGTGTGGTTGATCCTGCCTTGGTTCGGTGGTGAGAATACACCCAACAAATAATAAGCAGCGGAAATGAATGAATAGTAGTTCATGAAGCTACTACATATATAACAGAGTTAAAACAAGATATAATAGAAGTCTCGAGTATAATAGTCAAATAACAATATCTGAATGCATCACTGGAATCAATTGAATGACTGAAAGTTGAATCGATAGTAAGATCTCCAAGCAAAGCTCCAAACTCTAAAGGTGAGTCTCAAATGTTGTATCACTCAGCCTGACCAGAGCGTAAAGCAAAACACAAAACACTCGAGTTAGGATTAACATTCTTATATTAATAAATTCAACTCAAGTGAAATATCAACTAAAATAAAGTAACTCGAAGGATGTTTGGAATAACCATCCCCTAAGGTTCCATAGAACTATCTACTATGTAGTAATATACGCTATTATAATAATGTCTGTAGTAAAGTAACTATTAAAATAACATTAAGCCGTTACCCATATCCACCTTAACACATTTTTATAATGCCGTAGTCTATACAGATACTATAAACTCCACTCACAAGTGGGCTATCAGGGAGCACTCCATAGGTACGACACAAAACAAACTCGTAGAAGGCCAATAGAGCATGCGATAAGGTACAACTGCATTTTCAAATTAAGCACACAAGTTTTCAAAGAAGCATTCCAGTTTGAAAATTTTAAAGCAAGCAACTCGGTTTCTAAACAAAAGCATTCAAGTGCAAAGTTTTTAAAGAAAAAGGATTTCAGTTTTCAAAGCTGTTTCCAAATCAAAGAGGCAAGCTCTGCTCTTCTTTAATACTGGTGAGTAACATCACTTTTAAAAAGCTTAAGTATAAAAATGGTTGCATGATTTATATCTGAAATAATTATGTTTGTGTATATATATTGTTTGTTGTATTTCTGGATGTATGGTATGCATATTGTGTACATCAGATTACCCTCTGTTGTAGTTTCAGTTTTAGGTTTTGATTTAAATTCAAAACCTTTTGATTTTGACTCTATTTAAACTTAAGATTTAAATGAAACTTGTTTTTTGTCATAAAGAAGGTTTTAAAAAAAATTGTTTAAGTTAAATTAAATTTAAAATGTCACTGGAAGTTCAAAACAACAGTGCATGTGTAATAATCTAAAAATTCAAATACCTTAATTATAAATTCAGGAATCTAATCTGAATTCTTAAACCAAATGATGATTTTTAAAACTAAAATCTTAATTTTTAGTAATAGGATTTAGGTGCTGTTCTTGTTTGAACTGGAAATGTTATTTGAGCAATTTCTGGTGATCCACTGGCTATGGAAGACCGGATTTCTTCCTGGAGGTGGAAGAATGATCGTGAATTCAGGGAAAAATGATAGGAAGTTAGTCAAAGCATTGTGGCGACGAAGATTGGTCGATTAAGTTTAAAACCCTAGTTTTAACTGGGTTTAATGTTTCGATCACCACGGTTTCTACCGATAATCGAGTGCAGTGGGGTTTGGGTAACGAAAGCTTGGTTTTTGACGAGGAGTTGGCCAAAGTTGCAGATTTTCTGGTGGTGGGTCGTAGACGATGCATTGACAGGTTTTGGTGTGAGTTCCTGTTGATGTTCCAGATTTAGTTTGAAAACTCGAATTCAGTTTCTGGTTGAGTTAGAGGTAATTTGATGATCGTGTTGTGGTGTTTGGTTGATTGTTGATGTGCGGTGGTCACCGGAGGTGAGCGTAGATGGTGGCGCCACCGTGCATGTGCACGGTGCACCCCCTTTTGTTTTCTGTTAGCTGTTGGATGGAGGGGGTTTTGTCTCGAGAAATTCTCGAGTAAATGGAGTGGTTTGCTCGAGTTTGTATGAAATTGACTCGAAGCAAAAATTGAGGTGGCTCGGGGAAGAGTCTGGCTACAGGTTTTTAAAAACCTGTTCTGTACTGTTTTTAAAATTCAAATTTTAAATGATAAGCAAGGATTTAAATTAAGTTTAAATCTAAGTCTAAAAATAGATTCAAGTTTAATTTGAATCTTAGTTTGGAAATAAATAAGTTTTTAAATTCAAATTGTCTTAATAACATAAAAGTGTTTAAGAAGTTAAAGTGTATTAAAGGATTTGAATTTAAATGGAGTCTGAAAATGTAAGGAAGGATTTAAACAACGTTTAAATTAGAATTTTAAATTTGAATTCAAGAATTTGAATCTTAGGTTTTGGAAATAAAATAAAGTTTATAAATTTAAATGTTGTAAATAAGTTTAAAAGTTAGTATACTTTAATGATTTGAATTTAAAAAGGAATTTAGTTTAAAATCTTTAAATTTCTTTTGTAAGATATAAGTATTCTTTAACATGTGAATTTCAATGTTTTAAATTAGTTGTAAACTTTGTTAAAGATAAATTGATTTTCATTTTAAAACTTGAATTTAAAATGAAATTTGAAATTAAATTTGAAATAAATGTTTTCAAATGTATTTATGAATGATAATTTAACCATAGATAAGAAAAGGTTTTATCTTAAAGTAAATTTAGAATTTAATGATTTGTAATTTCATTTAATTATTAGGGTAATTAAATGGATAATTTATTTATTTAATTAATTAATGGAATAGATAATTAATTAAGGTAATTAAGGGTTTTGAATTATTAATTAAGGTTTAAGTTAATTGATTAAGGAATAATTAACTTGTAATTTAAGAATCGTTATTTAAATAAGATTAGATCTTAATTAATGATTAGTAATTAATTAATCAAGTAATTAAGGATTAATTAAGTTACAGTTAACACTTAATTAATTAAATAATTAGGATTAATTAATGGATTATTAAAGATTAATTAATTTGAAATTAGTAATGATAAAAGTAAGTTTAATTACTTAAGAAAGGTATTTAAAGAATTGTTAATAGTTAATGAAGGTCATTAACTTAAGATTATTTAAAAATTAATTTATGTGATTAATTTTAATAATTAATTAGATTGATTAATTTAATGATAATCATTTGTGAATTGTTTAAAGTGTAATTGCTTAATGGAATTAATTAATTAATTAATTAATGTAATTAATTGGGTTTAATGTGATTAGTTTAGATTAATTAATTAAGTTTAATTAATTTAAACACTTGATGATTTGATAAATAATCACTTAATGTAATTAATGGAGTATAATTACTTAGTGAAGTAATTAATGGTAATTACTGGATGTAATTAATGGAAGATGGTTTAATAATGGAAGTGATTTGGATTAAATTACTTTATAGTTAATTAAGGGATCGATTAAGAAATTAATTAAGGAGTAATTAATTTGTATAAATGAAGTCATTAAGGTTAGTTAATTACTGAATGTGGTTAATCAAGAGGGATTAATAATTATGGTTTAATTAAGATTAATTACTTAATGTAATTAATTTAAATAAAGTAATTAATTAAAATGTTATTAGGAATCATTAATTAATATAATTAATGATGTAATTAAGGGTTGATTAATTAAGATTAATTAATCAATGATAAGTAATTAAAGGATAATTAATTAATGTAATTAATTAAGGATTAGTATAATTAATTACAGTTAATTAAGTAAGGAAGTAATTATAGGTTAATTACTATAAGTGGTTAAGAATAATTAATTTTTGAAATTAATTAAAGGATAATTACTTGAATGTAATTAAAGGATAATTAATCAAGAGTGATTAATTAAGGTGGATAATTAGAGGATAATTAATTAGTTGATTTGTAATCAATTAATGGTCAAGTAAGCAAGATTTAAAATGATGAAGTGATTAATTTAATTTATTTTAAATTAATTAAAGATGATGTAATTAATTTAATTCACTTTAAATTAATTAGAGATGAAGTAATTAATTTAATTCATTTTAAATTAATTATAGATAATATGATTAAGTAAATCATTGCTTATGTATGAATGGATGATACTGATTGCCTTGAATGGTTTGAAATCTCAGCTATGAGATAAGTAATGTTGTGTGATATGGATGCTTTGGTTGCATTGGAATGATAATATGGATTATCTGTTTATAATGATAATGTGGATTATCTGCTGTGATGATAATGTTGATTATCTATTGTGATGATGTGAATTATCTATTTGTGTATATAGATATTAGAATTGGATTGTTTTAAAATTTTAAACAACTTGGCCTTAAAAGATACATTTTGGATACGATGAGACCGGGATCGGGTTTCCATATTTGGATATTCAAAAACCACATCGATCCAAATTAACGATAGGTCGTGAATCTCAAGTGAAGATGAAGATTCAAAGTGCAAGGGTTATCGTCGTTAACTCTGAAGATGATTCCGAAATGAGTGTAACGAGATAATGCCTTCAGTTTCGTTCGAACCCGGAACGAACTTGTATGGATTGAATGCTTTCAAAACATCATCAGGTGGACGATGAGAATTCTAAGTGATGTGTTCTATATAGGTAATCATAGCCTCAAGCCTCATCAACCGGGATGGCTAAAACAGGGGAGGTGCTGCAAGGCTAAGTGGGTCATGCCCAAGTAGGACGAGATTTACCCCTATCTAGATGTCCCTTTTATTTCGGCTGTGTGGTGCGGTTGCTGATCACAAACTGCAGGGTGGTCTTGTTCGGAACCGTTCAGTAAGGAATGGTTCCGGCTTTGTGCTGCGGAGGATTGGGAGTAATCCTCTGTACGGCGATCTTGGCCCCGTACTGTGACGGACGGTACCCCAGTAGCCCTGCCATTGTATGGAATCCAAAATCCAATAAGTGCCGTCGGTTTTGATTGTATTACCCACTTTTGTGGCTAGTAGCTGGAATTTAATAAATGTAACAATTTCGGCTATTTTCTATTTACTTGAAAACCCTAGACCTATTATAATATCACTAGATTTCCTATCAAATGTTGGTTAGCGTAAGGTAAAAACTTTTCCATGTTTATGTGTGGGAAGTCTTACGTGATACCTTTTGTTTTCAAAGGTTTTTCAAAGTTAAGCAACTTTAACCTGTTACTCACACCTAGGGCTGTCAATGGGTACCCCAAAAATCCGATATCCGTCCGAATCCGTATCCGAAAATATGAAAAATATCCGTTATCCGAAAAGCAGATATAGATATCCGATATCCGAAAAGCTTTTCGGATACGGATATGGTTATAGTGGTATCCGTATCCGAAAAATATCCGTCCGATTAACTGATGCATATTTATATAATTTAAAATAGGAAAATAGGGCTATGAGTGTTAAACTTTTGAATATTTTTGGATACACATACATATATTAGTATAAAACAATGTTTTATCACCATATTTTTTATTTCTTTGTTTTTTTATAAACAATAGTACAAAAAATGTTTTATGTTGATCTAAGCTTTTTCATTTATACCTTTAAATTTATCAATTATTGGCGGAGCGGATAAATATCCGATATCCGTCCGTATCCGAAAATTAAGCGGATATGGATATCCAATATCCGAAAATTAAACGGATACGGATATCCGATATCCGAAAATGATTTCGGATACGGATACGGATGTGGCACTATCCGTATCCGAAAGCATCCTTTGACAGCCCTACTCACACCAGACCTATGTCTGACCCGGAGTTTGTTTCTGTTTTTCTTAAACTCTTGGGTACTCAAATTTTTACGAGTAGCCAAGGGATTCAGGTTAGCTTTGACGAATTATGGAGAGCAATGGAGCAGGAGGCTTCTGTGTTATAGTTATATTTAGTGTTCCGCTGTGTTGGTATCTCCGAGTGGTTTCTTTGTATTGTACTGAGTTGTAATAACTAGACAGGTGTTTATAACTGTCTAGTATATGATGTATAATCTGCGTAACTCTGATAATTATTGTATACTATGTAATACTTATGTTATTAATATAATTTATTCGTTCCACTGTTGAGATTATGATGTTGTTTCTTCTTTCTCTTCTTTCTTTTCTCTTTTCCATCACTTTCTTTCTTCAAGATGATGCAACTTTCTGGTCGTTTGAAAGTTGGGTCATCATATTTGGTATCAGAGCACTAGGTTGAGCGAATACCTAGGCTCTGGAGTGGTTTCTATCTTGAGAGAGCATATTTGTAATTTTAATATATATAAATATATAATTATTTCTACCTATTTGGGTTACCTGTTGGGGTTTTCCAATATAAGTTATAAAGGTAGATAAGGTAGTGGGGTGTGTAACACGACTACTACCATTGGTTGGAGTTTGTATGTTTGAGGTTGGAAGTGTATTTGTAGAGACTGTAGACCTAATACCGTCTCGAGTGAGCTTTGCAGCTTGGTGTAAGGATTTCATCGATCTCTGAAGGAAACCTTTTAAAGATTCGGAGTCTATCTTTAAAGTTGGAAGAGTAGAGTTTGGATCTATTGGTTTGGCAGAAGTGAGTGATGGTATCTTGATACCTAAGGAAGTAGTAGCTGCGTGATAAGACGCAGTGATTATGGATGTGTCTGAAGATGCTTCTTTGGAACAAGAGTAAGGAAGTGTGTCTGTTTCGGTGTTGTGGATGGGTTCAGCAGGATGTTGTGGTCAGCTTTGAAGTCCGAGTTTCTTGAAGAGCTTTGGGTTAGAAATCTTTGACATCTGTGGCAGCAGTGTAGCTCGGAGTGTTCTGTGTTGGTAGGAAGTCTTCTGGCTGAGTAGTTTCTGAAGGTAGAGTTCAGAAACAGCAGAGTGGACCCGTTTCTTCGGTGGACTGGCTAGGCTAGCGTAAGCTGATCAGATTGGTAAAGAGGGAACAGTTTTCTTTGTATTAAGCTGGGTTGATCTCAAAAGTGGCTTGCGATAGTTTGAATGTTCTCTTGGGTTGTTGGAGATTCTCCGGATGTCTTCAAGGAAGTCAGAGGTTTGTCCGCAACTGGAGATTAAGTTTTCTTATCGGCTGGATTCCAGGATTGGTACCGGTGGTTCAGCTAATAGAGGATGGTTCCTAGAGATAGAGGTTGGTGAAGCAGATCAGGATTGGTGGAATTTCTGAGTTTTCTTTATGGATCTGTTGAATCATATTTCTGGGATGTGTTGTCTAGTCTGTGCTCGTGTTCTTCATCAGCATTTTCTTCTACTTTGGATCATAGTTGTGCAGCGGAAGCAGTTTGAGAGTGCATCTGTTTTGTCTTTCCTGGATAGGAGAAGTAAGTTCTGTCTTCTGATGTTTGAGGAGTAGAGTTTGTTCTTGGTTTTGGTGGATCTTGAGGAGATCATTGTGTCGGGTTGTTTGGGTCCACTCTGTTTCTAGAGGCATCAGTAAGGGTTGAGCTGATCAGGAAGGATGTAGGCAGACCAGGGTCGTTCGAAGGATTTTGAGAATAAGAGACGGAGGAATTTGGATTCTAGAGTCGGAGATTTGACTTTGGATAAGTGCCTTGGTTTTCAAGAGTTGAATTGCCAGTTTGGATAAATGGGATTCAGTATGTTTCACGTATCTCTGAGGGAGTACGTGTTTGATATATCTCTAGTTGTAGAACCAGCAGTTCAGAAGGTTTGGTTGTAGAGTCAGACTCGTTGATAGTCTGATATCCTGTTTAGTTTTGTAGATCTAGATGAGTAGTAGCTCTATAGCTTAGTAGTATTGATTGTTTGGATTCTGTAAGAGCGAGTATTCCGATATTTATACTTGGGAAACTCGAGGAAATTCTATCTAGAATTTTTCTGGATAGTTAGATTTGTTTTGATTGGATGAATTGGTTGCTATGGTTTGCATATGGTTGATAATATATGTTTGTGATTTAAAATTAAATCTTTAATGAGATTATTAAATTACCTTTGTTTTAAATTTCGAGGACGAAATCTCTTAAGGGGAGAGGAATGTGATATCCCGAAATTTTTGGCAATATCAATTTAGTAATCTGTATTTAAAATTAAATTGATTTGATAATTTTGTAAATAAATTTGAATTGATTTAATAATCTTACTTTAATAAGTAATTAATTAGTGAATTTATCGTTTAAAAGCTAATAAATTGGTTTCTATATATATTTTTATATATTGTCAACATATGAACTTTGTTTTAAATTTAATTAATAAGGTATATTTCCTAATTCTAATAATTTTGATTAAGCTTTTCAAAGCTATTTTATAAATAACTATATGATTTTAAATACATAAAATAAATGTTTAATTGTTTAAAAAGGATTTTAACTTAAAGTTTAAATAAGATTAATAATAAGATTTGTTTAACATTCTTTTTAAGTTATTATTTAATAAATATGATTTGTAAATTAGATATGAAAGTTTAAAGTACAATTAATATATGAAACATTTATTCATTTAAATAATAAGTAATTTGTAACCTCTTTTATAAATATATTTAAAATGATCAAAAAATTTATTTTCAAATAATTGATATGTGTATTGTTTTTATTTATAATTATACTTGGTTTTATTTCTTTAAAATTTGCTATATATATAACTAAGTATTTATAAACTAAATAATTAAATTAAAAAGCTTTTCTTAAAATTTAAAATAAGTGATAATTACTTTAGGGACATGTATAAACATCCTAGAACTTATAATAACGTGTGTTAAGATAATAAACAAGGTAAGTGACAAATTTAGTTTCTTTTACAAGTGTCATTTAATTTATTTTTTCTTTTATTTTTATTTTTAAATAATTTCAGCTTATATAAACAAATCTTCTTCCCTTCCATTCTTTTTCTTTTCTAAATCTAAAGCTAAGTAACACAAATCCGAGAACAACTTCCTCATAACCATTTATAAAACCAAAAATCCATCTAACCATTTTCAAATTGAGATCATTTCCGTGTAATCCACTTTCCAATTCAAACATGCAAGCCTGTAACTCATTTTCAAAGCAAATTTGTTCAAGCTTGCATATTTTCTTCAATCTGGAAATTTGTCTTTTGCATACAACTACATTTTCAAATTAAGCACACAAGTTTTCAAAGAAGCATTCTAGTTTTAAAGTTTTAAAGCAAGCAGCTCGGTTTCTAAACAAAAGCATTCAATTGCAAAGTTTCTAAAGAAAAAGGATTTCAGTTTTCAAACACATCACTTTTAAAAAGCTTAAATTTATAAAATGGTTGCATGATTTATATCTGAAATAATTGTGTTGTGTATATATGTTGTTTGTTGTATTTCTAGATGTATGGTATCCATATTGTTTACATCAGATTACCCTCTGTTGTAGTTTCAGTTTTAGGTTTTGATTTAAATTCAAAACCTTTTGATTTTGACTCTGTTTAAACTTAAGATTTAAATGAAACTTATTTTTTTTGTCATAAAGAAGGTTTTAAAAAAAATTGTTTAAGTTAAATTAAATTTGAAATATCACTGGAAGTTCAAAACAACAGTGCATGTGTAATAATCTGAAAATTCAAATACCTTAAATTATAAATTCAGGAATGTAAACTAAATTCTTAAACCAAATGATGATTTTTAAAACTAAAATCTTAATTTTTAGTAATAGGATTTAGATGCTGTTCTTGTGTGAACTGGAAATGTTATTTGAGCAATTTCTGGTGATCCACTTGCTATGGAAGATCGGATTTCTTCCTGGAGGTGGAAGAATGATTGTGGGTTCAGGGAAAAATGATAGGAAGTTGGTCAGAGCATTGTGGCGACGGACATTGGTCGATTAAGTTTAGAACCCTAGTTTTAACTGGGTTTAATGTCTCGATCACCATGGTTTCTACAGATGATCGAGTGCAGTGGGGTTTTGGGTAACGAAAGCTTGGTTGTTGACGAGGAGTTGGCCGAAATTGCATATTTTCTGGTGGTCGGAGGGTCGTGGACGACGCGTTGACAGGTTTTGGTGTGAGTTCCTGTTGAAGTTCCAGATTTAGTTTTAAAACTCGTATTCAGTTTCTAATTGAGTTGGAGGTAATTTGATGATCGTGTTGCGGTGTTTGGTTGATTGTTGATGTGCGGTGATCATCGGAGGTGAGCGTAGACGGGGCGACGCCACCGTACATGTGCATGGTGCAGCCCCTTTTGTTTTCTGTTAGCTGTTGGATAGAGGGGGTTTTGTCTCGAGAAATTCTCGAGTAAATGGAGTGGTTTGCTCGAGTTTGTATGAAACTGACTCGAAGCAAAAATTGAGGTGGCTCGGGGAAGAATTTGGCTACAGGTTTTTAAAAACCTGTTCTGTTCTGCTTTTAAAAATTTTAAAATGAAATTTTAAATGATAAGAAAGGATTTAAAATAAGTTTAAATCTAATTCTAAAAATAGATTCAAGTTTAATTTGAATCTTAGTTTGGAAATAAATAAGTTTTTAAATTCAAATTGTCTTAATAACATAAAAGTGTTTAAGAAGTTAAAGTGTATTTAAAGGATTTGAATTTAAATAGAGTCTGAAAATGTAAGGAAGGATTTAAACAAAGTTTAAATCAAAATTTTAAATTTGAATTCAAATTGAATTTGAATCTTAGGTTTTGGAAATAAAATAAATTTTATAAATTTAAATGTTGTAAATAAGTTTAAAAGCTAAAGTATACTTTAATGATTTGAATTTCAAAAGGAATTTAGTTTAAAATCTTTAAATTTCTTTTATAAGATTTAAGTATTCTTTAACATGTGAATTTCAAAGTTTTAAATTGGTTGTAAAGTTTGTTAAAGATAAATTGGTTTTCATTTTTAAACTTGAATTTAAATGAAATTTGAAATAAATGTTTTCAAATGTATTTATGAATGATAATTTAACCACAGATAAGAAAAGGTTTTATCTTAAAGTAAATTTAGAATTAATGATTTGTAATTTCATTTAATTATTAGGGTAATTAAATGGATAATTTATTTAATTAATTAATGGAATGGATAATTAATTAAGGTAGCTATGGGTTTTAAATTATTAATTAAGGTTTAAGTTAATTGATTAAGGAATAATTAACTTGTAATTTAATAATCGTTAATTAAATAAGATTAGATCTTAATTAATGATTAGTAATTAATTAATCAAGTAATTAAGGATTAATTAAGTTACAGTTAACACTTAATTAATTAAATAATTAGGATTAATTGATGGATTATTAAAGGTTAATTAATTTGAAATTAATAATGATAAAAGTAAGTTTAATTACTTAAGAAAAGTAATTAAAGAATTGTTAATATTTAATGAAGGTCATTAACTTTAGATTATTTAAAAATTAATTTATGTGATTAATTTTAATAATTAATTAGATTAATTAATTTAATGATAATCATTTGTGAATTGTTTAAACTGTAATTACTTAATGGAAGTAATTAATTACTTAATGTAATTAATTGGGTTTAATGTGATCAGTTTAGATTAATTAATTAAGTTTAATTAATTTAAACACCTGATGATTTGATAAATAATTACTTAATGTAATTAATGGAGTGTAATTACTTAGTGAAGTAATTAATGGTAATTACTGGATGTAATTAATGGAAGATGGTTTAATAAAGGAAGTGATTTGGATTAAATTACTTTATAATTAATCAAGGGATTAATTAAGAAATTATTTAAGGAGTAATTAATTTATTTAAATGAAGTCATTAAGGTTAGTTAATTACTGAATGTGGTTAATCAAGAGGGATTAATAATTATGGTTTAATTAAGATTAATTTACTTAATGTAATCAATTTTGATAAAGTAATTAATTAAAATGTTATTAGGAATCATTAATTAATATAATTAATGATGTAATTAAGGGTTGATTAATTTAGATTAATTGATCGATGATAAGTAATTAAAGGGTAACTAATTAATGTAATTAATTAAGGATTAGTATAATTAATTATAGTTAATTAATTAAGGAAGTAATTATAGGTTAATTACTATAAGTGGTTAAGAATAATTAATTTGTGAAACTAGTTAAAGGATAATTAATTAAGAGTGATTAATTAAGGTGGATAATTAGCGGATAATTAATTAATTGATTTGTAATCAATTAATGGTTAAGTAAGCAAGATTTAAAATGATGAAGTAATTAATTTAATTTATTTTAAATTAATTAAAGATGATGTAATTAATTTAATTCACTTTAAATTAATTAGAGAAGAAGTAATTAGCTTAATTCATTTTAAATTAATTATAGATGATATGATTAAGTAAATCATTGCTTATGTATTAATGGATGATATTGATTGCCTTGAATGGTTTGAAATCTCGGCTATGAGATAAGTAATGCTGTGTGATATGGATGCTTTGGTTGCATTGGAATAATAACATGGATTATCTGTTTATAATGATAATGTGGATTATCTGTTGTGATGATAATGTTGATTATATATCGTGATGATGTGAATTATCTATTTGTGTATATAGATAATAGAATTGAATTGTTTTAAACTTTTAAACAACTTGGCCTTAAAAGATACGTTTTGGATTCGATGAGACTGGGATCGGGTTTCCATATTTGGATATCCGAAAACCACATCGATCCAAATTAACGATAGGTCGTGAATCTCAAGTGAAGATGAAGTTTCAAAGTGCAAGGGTTATTGTCGTTAACCCTGAGGGTGATTCAAAAATAAGTGTAACGAGATAATGCCTTCAGTTTCGTTCGAACCTGGAACGAACTTGTACGGATCGAAATGCTTTCAGAACATCGTCCGGTGGACGATGAGCATTCTAAGTGATGTGTTCTATAAAGGTAATCGTAGCCTCAAGCCTTATCAACTGGGAATGGCTAAAACAGGGGAGGTGCAGCAAGGCTAAGTGGGTCCTGCCCAAGTAGGACGAGATTTACCCCTGTCTAGGTGTCCCTTTTATTTCGGCTGTGTGGTGCGGTTGCTAATCACAACTGCGGGGTGGTATTGTTCGGAACCGTTCAGTAAGGAATGGTTCCGGCTTTGTGTTGCAGGGGATTGGGAGTAATCCTAGATACAGTGATCTAGGCCCCGTACTGTGACGGGCGGTACACCAGTAGCCCTGCCATCGTATGGAATCCAAAATCCAATAAGTGCCATAGGTTTTGATTGTATTACCCACTTTTGTGGCTAATAGCTGGAATTTAATAAATGTAACAATTTCGGCTATTTTCTATTTACTCGAAAACCCTAGACCTATTATAATATCACTGGATTTCCTTTCAAATGTTTGGTTAGTGTAAGGTAAAAACTTTTCCATATTTATGTGTGGGAAGTCTTACGTGATACCTTTTGTTTTCAAACGTTTTTCAAAGTTAAGCAACTTTAACCTGTTACTCACACCCGACCTATGTCTGACCCGGAGTTTGTTTCTGTTTTTCTTAAACTCTTGGATACTCAAATTTTTACGAGTAGCCAAGGGATTCAGGTCAGCTTTGACGAATTGTGGGGAGCAATGGAGCAGGAGGTTTCTGTGTTATATTTATATTTAGTTTTCCGCTGTGTTGGTATCTCTGAGTGGTTTCTTTGTATTGTACTGAGTTGTAATAACTAGACAGGTGTTTATAATTTTCTAGTATGTGATATATAATCTGTGTAACTCTGATAATTGTTGTATACTATGTAATACTTATGTTATTAATATAATTTATTCGTACCGCTGTTGAGATTCTGATGTTGTTTCTTATTTCTCTTCTTTCTTTTCTCTTTTCTATCACTTTCTTTCTTCAAGATGATGCGACTTTCTGGTCGTTTGAAAGTCGGGTCGTCACATGACTCAAGGGAGTCAGGGTCACGTAAATACCGTATAAAATCGTCACCAAACCATCATGCTTCATTCTAAAATCTCCACGGCTTACACAGTTGTTAAAGTGGTTTTCGGTATTGGTAGAGAGTATGACAATATCTGATCTCGGTCTCTTTAACAACCAATCGTTATCATAACACATCGGTCATTTCAAAATAGTTTATACATCAAAACCAAAATACCATTATCATTTCATAACCATATCAATACTATATCATTTTTCACTTCAAATATATCCATTTTCAAAATCATAGCATTTTCCAAGTTATAACACTTACGAAATTATAAAGCTTAGAAATTATAAAACTTCAGAAATCATAACACTTGATAACATAATACTTTGAAATTCATAATTTTGAAATCATAACTTCCACCACTTAAACAGTTTAGACATTAATAATAGTGTATGATAAAATAGTTTATAAAATAAAATAGATTGTATAAAATAGTTATAAGTTAAAACTATTTATAGATTAAAATAATTAGTATATTAAAATAGTTTATATCAAAAGTAGTTTGTATTAAAAATGATTTATATTAAAATAGTTTATATTAAAATAATTTATATTAAAATATATAAACAATTTTTAAATATAATTTAAAAATACTTTATATCATAAAATAGTTTCCTCAAATTTCAAAACCGATTCAATTCAACTCGAATTCCAAAATTGAAATTTAATTCAACTCAGTCCATCAGTTTCAACTCACTTCAGTTTCTCAATAACCCATTTCAAATTATATCGATTTCAAATACATATTTGAACCATAAAATAAACCATTTCAGTTTCAATATATTTCAAAACTTTAAATATTCCATATTTTCAAAACTAAATTTGATAATTTCATTTATATCTCATATTCACTTGACTATTATTTAGTTTTTGAAATATTTACTTAGTCATTTCAATAACATTCAAATAAACTTCAAATTACAAACTTAAATAAACTAAATATCCCATTTCAATTTTACATAAATTTGAAAATATTCATTTAAATCGCTTTTGAACAAAATCAAGTTATAAAATCATATCTTTAAAATCAAAAATTTAATAATTTCAAATAAAACTTATTTAAGCATAGTTCTTAAATAAATATAATTTCAAATCAATTTCAAAATTTTCTTTCTAACCTTAATTTTTTAAATTATTATAAACTCTATATTTGAAAAATAAAATTTTAAATTATTACTTAATCATGTTATTTAATTTATTTATATATTAAATCTATTTATATATTTTAAAAATGGTAAAAATTTAAATAAATTCTTAAAATTTATAATTTCAAAATTTACTTATAACTATACAATTTTCAAAACATATAATTTTAAAAATCTAAATTTTAAAACTTTTATAAAATACATCTATACATAATATCTTAATCTTAAAATCAATATTTATTAAAAACCGTATATTTCTTTGCAAAACCACAGAAATCATTTTCAAAATATTTATATATGGACTAACAGTGTCTGTATACAATTTTCTGTTCTATGGTTAAGTGATACAGATATTTATCATTTCAATCCGTAATTTAAAATATATACAAGTATATATCATATCAACCCACAATCCTAAATTTAATTCAATTGAAAATCGCTTGGATTTATTATTTCAACCCATAATGATTTTCTCCTATTCTACAAGATCGTACGGGCATGTATCATTTCAACCCATAGGGAATCCTATACTAACAGGGAACTTGCAGAGTGAGAATAGTTATGATAATAATATAACATATCAATAACAGACATATATCATCAATGATAAATAAATATAAACATCAGGATATGGTGTCATATCCCATAGGTGAACAGTTACGGATAGTTAGCATATCGTATATAGCAATTATATAATTGACAGTTCAATTTAGCAGTATATTTCAATTGTCATTTCAATTGAAATCAAATTTAATAAATATAAGAACGTTAATCGTGAGTAATTGCTTACCTTTCGATGCTAGAGGAATTTAACAACACAACGAGCTACGATTTGAATCCCGAACTAGGAAATCGACCAATCCAAACAACACCTCTCAAAGCAAAGTGCGGTGAACATGGATTCAATGAACAAAGCAGATAGTTTGAATTGATGAGAACGAGTCAGAATCATCTTGATATAACTGAAACAAAGTGTGTGTATATATATTATTAATTTTCTTTCTTAAAGTCAATATCCAATTTAAAACACATATCAGATAAAATCTTTTATATATTATTTTCGAATCGTTGTTTCATTCCAAAATTTTCTAGTAAGAATTTAAACATATTTTATACATATAAGAGTTATTATAAAATCTACTTTTAAAAGAATGTTGTACATTGGATAAACGTTTAAGACATATACTATGTAGCATATAATATAAATGTTTAAACTTAATATATACACACATAAACAGGTGGATCGAAAAATGGAAGCATGCTTGAAATGTATATATGTATACATTGCCATATATATCACATAAACGAAGATGAGCAAAACTTATGATTTGAAGATCTATATACATATAAAAGCTACTCAAGTCACGTACAGATTATACGCAAATAAAATACCTCATATATTGCAAATAAAATAAATATCCAAATCTAGGCATACTGTAATATAGGACAAATGTACACATAACTCCGCAAAGCTTGGATGAAGAAATAACAGAAGCACATATTTAAAAATCTTTGTACACATATAAAATTTAAAACCAATATTAAATTGAATTACATATGTAAAATCTATATATATATATATATATATATATATATATATATATATATATATATACAAGTATTATATTTTGAAACCAATATTTTATCCTTAAAACATATACATTTAAAATCCAAGTAAATATATAATTTACAATTCTTAAAACCCAATACATACAATCAGAAATTTTAATGCATAAAATAAAACACATGTATAGTTTTCTCTGCATCTATATAAAAAATATTCGAAACTAACAAAAAAAATCAATATATATACTGATATATAAAATCACTAAACAATATACATACACTGATATATATTCAAAATACATACTGACCCAGATATATTATCGGTGACTATATATATTATATATAAACAATGTATATAAACCTATATAGATTATAATATATACAGGCTAACAAATCCTATGTACATGTTTCGAATATAAACGTAGATTCAAAATGTACTTTAATCATGTCATACCTTTAAAACATACTATATTTATCTTCTTCTTTTATATTTAACACAGAACTAACCCAGTATAATAGTATGTGCACAAATCTTATATATATAAAAGGTATGACTTGATTAGCAGCTACATGTAAAAGTGTGCACACAAATTAACACTTTTTTTTAGCACAGACGTGGGTTCACAGTCAAAAACGCATGTCGTATATGTATACTTAATATATTATTATATAATATTATTGTATACGTTTAAACTCAAACTATATTATATTTTCCAAAATCCATACGTAAAGAAAGAAAAGAAGGAGTAGATAACAAAACAACATGCAAACAACAAATCGTTTATATATACTTACTGTGTGTGTGTATTTCCTTAAAACTGTAACAATCAAGTCATGATGCTGGTTGAGCTAGCCCTTCGGTTTGCTGAGTTGCGCGAGAGGAGCTCGGTCGAACTGGTTTCGTGTGGCTGCTCCTTGCCGTTGTGCTCGGCTAAGGGAAAAAAGACGAGGCCAAGGTTGTGGTGTGTAGGGGATTTGGACAGGGGGACTTTGAATAGCAGAGGAGCAGGTAGGTTGGAGGAAGAAAAGCAACTTTCACGAAAATGTAAATATAGCTTTTACATCATACTATTATACATGTTTCTTTTCAGATGAAACATAAAAGAACAGAACAAAAGATGGAGAGAGAATGGACAATTCACAAGCCTATTTTATAAATGTACGTGTATTATTATTATTTTTATAAATCTATGAGTAAAATCAACAAAAAGGAAGGCCAAATCAATTAATTGCTGACGGCGATTTGAATTAATGAAAAAGGAAATGCCAAATCAATTTATTGCTGGTGGACACTAAAGAGACATAAAACCAAAAGACTCCAGAAATGGATACCGATACAGTTAACCGCTTCACGGTTTTCACCATGTACCAGACACCGAAACCCATAAATGATATACCATGGAGATCAGCACGACGAGATAATCAAAATGGTATACAGATATCAATATTATGATCATTTTATCAAAAGTCGATAATCAGTACTGAAAATGCTCCAAATCTGTCAAAATAAGATAAACGGGCTAGAAAAGTCCAAATTTGGTGAAATGAAATATGACGCCTTACTCAGAAGATGATTTACAAATTTATTACATAAAAAATTAAGGTTTGGAAAACATTTTATTATCATCAATTATTAACTGATCTGAATTAAAATAGAATTTACACAAGAAAATAAACTTCCATATTTTTGAATGAAAATTTACCATTTGCTATGTTTTAATAGACGTATTCCAAATATTAAATTTTTATTTTCAAATTTTATTATTTAAAATTTCAAAAAAATTCAGTTAAATATGTTAATAAGGCAATTAAATTTCTCGATTCGTTACACATAACACTATAAGAGAAACGGCTCTTTCCAACGGCGGGCGGCCGTTGGAAAGCCGTTGGAGGCCATTGGAAAAGCCGTTGGTATACATTTCAACAGTTTCCAACAGCCTCCAACGACATCAACGGGGTTATAACAACGGCTTCCAACGGCAAGTTTGCCAACGTGGCAAATCCTGTTGACCAAACTACCGTTGGAAGCCGTTGGAAATCTGGATCGATTTGGCCGTTGATCGCCGTTGGAAGCCGTTGGAAATCTGGGTATATTCTTTTTTATAAAACCAGCAGTGCTTGCTTCCAGCCACACACAATCACAATTATATCAAAACAGCTCCATTTCGAGCATATATATATATATATATATATATATATATATATATATATATATATATATATATATATATATATATATAACAACTATATCAAAGCATACCCAAACATATATATATAACCAAACCATGCATATATTTCAACATAAACCAATATCCAGACATAACACAACATAACCAACATCAAAAAATCCAAACCAACATCAACAAATCAAAACCAACATCACAACCAAACCATCATAATGTATCAAATCCAAATATACACAGAAACCATCCGAATGTATTATATTCTCACCAACTCCAAAATATACATGCCAATAACAAAACATACCTAAATCACTCCGCACCAGAACCACCAAATGAAGGAGGTTGTCCATACTGTGCGATGAACTCCGCCGTACGCTGGTTCATCTCCTCCGTCCTTACTTCATGCAGCAAATTGCGTTCTCGCATCTCGGCAAGCTCGGCTCGTAGCTGCGCAATCTCTTCCTTATCTTGAGCCTTTTGATATTCTCTTTGGGCTGTCTAAACCTATAAACAAATTTAAATTATCAATTACACTAAAAAATTAGTATTAAAATAATTTCTAATTAACTAACCTATATATATTCACTAACAAATTCATAAAACAAACTAAATCATGATAGTTCAAAATATGAATGGAATACAATAGTATAAGGATATTTACTAACTTAAACCCGAATTCAAGCCAATTAAAGAATTGATTAATAGATACTAATAATTAACAACACATATGATTAACACACTAATTAATTAGAATAATTATTTTAAAATTTAACTTAAAATTACCGATTGGCTTCCATATCCGTAGCATCTGCCGCGGGTCACTGGATCCATGACAGACTCAAAAATGGCGTCCTCCTCATTGGGGGTCAAGTGAGCTCGTCCCGTCTCCTCAAGTAAGGCTATCCGCGCTTCCTGGAACTTTTGGTGTCATGCAAAATATAATTGAATTTAGTCAATGTTATTTCAATTAACTTGTAAGTTTTAGTTACTTATATTATACTTACATAGGCAGCACACGCTTTGTCGTCGTGGTCCCAAGACTAAGAAACAGCGCAGGAATTATCGACCTGAGGCAAGACATGTGTATGGGTAAACACATCCCAATAACTAACAGCCCCTCCGCGTTGTCTCTCCTGAAATATGCACATATAAATATATATTATTTATATTTTAACAAATTAAAACTTAAAATAATTAACTATTTATCTTATTTAATAATTATACCAAATCTTCCCGGTGATGTTGGAAAGACTTGGAACCACCGCGATGTGTAACGGGGTTCCTGCTCCTGTTTCAGAATTCCTCTCGGACTGCCTCTGCAAATTTAAATTGAAAACAAAAATTGTTTTGACAGCTTTAATTATTTATATATTATTTGCCTCAAACAAATTAAATTAAATATATGATAGATTTACCACTAAATCCTCGTTCCTCCACCAGGTAGCGAACTCATCAAAGACAGCTTCACTCAACCAATGAGGCCTCTTTCCTGATGTTTTGATGTTGTTTATTGTTTCGCGATAGTTTTTTGCAATTTCGCTGCTCCAATGGCGTCGGACAACAGAAACATCAGAATCGGCCAAGTCCACTTCCCCCTACACGTTTGAAAAAATATGAGTTATATAATTGCTATAAATAGTGCAAACATGAATTGACATAATGTACATGACTACATAATGCAATAATTGATGTACCACACATACCAAAAAGTCCTGCCAGATAGTCTCCCGCACCCCCTCTGGTATCGCAGTCCACCTCGGCCAACACGAGATCATATGAGCCATATATGCCCGTCGCGAGATCGTGAGCACTATGTTGGAAGGCTCTAACGAAAACCCACCGCTGTGTAAAACAGGCAAAAAACATTTAATATTCCATTACTATTATATATATTTGATAAAAGATTGTATGGAATAAAATTTAATTTTGAAACTTTATACTTACCTACCATCGGCTTTGGATTTCAGCCATACCATAGGCCGAACACCCGGCTGTGAAGGACCAGCATCATCACCTCTCTGTGAGCTGGAAGATCCGGAGTGTAAACGTCTGCGTCCCGACATACCTATATGAAATCATAGTATAAAGAAAAGCAAGAGTAACATTGATTAATTTAATATGAAAATGGTGTCAGAATAATGAACATGGCGTAACATACACTATGGCGTAACATAAAAGAGACTATGTGATACATATCATATAAAATTACTTTGGAAACAGAAAAATGAAAAAAAATTACCTTCTCAAAATATTGATTAGTGATTAATCCTCATCGCTTTCGGATTCAGACTCTTCTTCGCACTCTATATTTTGTTCCTCTATACTCTCAAATGCTTCAATTAATGTTTGATTCATCGTTTAGAGGTCCAAAATCTATTTGATCGTCAGTTACTATTATTACTCTATTTTCCTCGATATCTGCTTGGTAAGTTTGTTGCTCAGGAATATTCCGTCCATCAATTGTAAACCTTGGTTTGGTTTTAAAAACAGCCGTCCAATCTATTTTATCTCTTCTTAAAGATGGGTAAGGAGCGTAATAAACTTGAAAAGCTTGTTTGGCAAGTACAAAAGGATCATACTTATAATACCTCGAAGTATGTATTATATCTATAAGATTATATTTTGGATCCACGTTTATTCCAAAACCTGGAACGTTGCTGAACCAGTTGCATTTAAACAAAAATACTTCTTCTGCGGGTCGGGTGAAATATGTCAACTGCAAAATCTGGGTCAGCACGCCATAAAAGTCATTTATGTGATCATTTGGATCATCACTACCTTTGACAAATACACCAGTATTGTTAGTCGATTTTTCGGCACCGTATTCTTTGGTATTAAATTTATATCCGTTAACAAAGAATATTGGATATGTCTTGACTATCCTTTTTGGTCCCATAGCTAAATGTTTCAATCCTTCATCTACAATACAATTTGTTGTATCAAAAACGTAGTTAGAAAACCAAGCAGCAAATTGTTTACCGATATCGTCGTTTGGATGTTGTATTCGTAAATACCGCAATTATAGAAAAAATGTTGCATCATGATTAAAATACGTGTGTGCATATTTGTGTATACATATGTGTAGATGATATGCATGTGTAGACGTATGTGTATATATATTACCCAATAAATGGTGCAACTTCGGCACAGTTGAGAAGAATGTACGTGTGTGCTACTTGATAATCTCTATCATCCAACCATACTTCCACACATTTACCAGCAGGTCGACCAGTTTAAAAAAAAATAGATAAAGTCGCTTGGCGATCATCTTCATCAATTCCTTCATCATTAGCGTAGCACTTTCAAATGATATGTTCACATGGTCGATGAAATAGTGAGAGGAAAAAACGAAGCTTTTTCTTCGATGTACGATTTGCAAATCGAACCTTCAACTCGAGCTTTCTGTCTAACTTTTTTCTTTAGATGATTTAAATACCTAGCAAAAATTATTTTAAATTAATTTTTTATACCTTTATTAAACCAATATGTAATAAATAAATATTAATATACCTTTCAAATGGATACATCCATCCATATTGCACAGGCCCTCGAAGACGTGCTTCAAATGGAAGATGAATAGGTAAATGCTCCATAACATTGAAAAGACCCGGAGGAAATATTTTTTTCAGTTTGCAAAGCAATATCGGGATTTTTTCCTCAAGTTTACGTAGACGATCAACTTTTAATGTATTTGAACAAATCTCTTTATAAAACAGACTGAGTTCTGTTACAACAGTCCAAACTTTTACGGGCAACAGTACTTTAAAAGCGAGGGGTAACAAATTTTCCATCATAACATCACAATCATGACTTTTCATCCCGCTAAGTTTATTGTTCTTATAGTCAAAACATCTACGAAGATTAGAGGATATGCCATCTGAGAATCTTAATCCTTCCACCCATTTTAAAAGTAATTTAACTTGATTATTGTCTAGCTCATAGCAAGCTTTTGGCTTTTTTGTGTCATTTGGTTTTATATGAAGCTCAGGACGATAACATAGTACTTCGATATCACGTCTTGATTTCAAATCATCTTTCGTCTTCCCTTTAACATTCAAAATTGTATTAAACAGATTATCAAACACGTTTTTCTCATTATGCATCACGTCAATATTATGACGAATCAAGAGATTTTTCCAATAAGGCAATTCCCCAAATATACTCTGTTTGCACCAGTTATGAATCGGTGATTTACCTTGAATTTTAATTTGTTCTTCGGTTTCATGTATCTTTGGATAATCCTTTACAAGTTCATAAATTTCTTCGCTTGACCAAACCATAGGTGGTCTCAAAGTTTCATGTCTATTAGCTGTAAAAAAAAATTATCTCTTCTAAAAGGATGATTAATATGAAGAAAACATCGATGACAGTCAAACCATGAAAATTTCTTTCCATGAGGTAAAAAAATTGCTCGTGTTTCTTCCATGCAATAAGGACAAGCTAGACGACCGGCCATACTCCAATCTGAAAGCATTGCATATGCAGGAAAATCACTGATTTGTCCACAATAAAGAAGCATACATGCGAAAGTTCTTTTTTGGAAAATATCATATGTCTCTACTCCCTCGTACCACAATTTTTTTAATTCATCAACCAACGGTTGTAAATAAACATCGATTCTTTGTGTTGGATCATCGGGACCAGCGACGACAACTGTAAGAAACATATATGGAGTTTTCATACACATCCAAGGAGGTAAATTAAAAGGTGTGACAATTATGGGCCAGGACGAATATTTCGAACCAAATTGAGAGAATGAGGAAAATCCATCCGTACATAAACCAAGTCTAACATTACGAATTTCAGACGCAAAATCAGGATATTTCTGGTCAAAATGCTTCCATGCTTCCCCATCAGCTGTATGTGTTAACGTACCTTCTTCCTGTGTTCTCACACCGTGCCATCTCATATGTTGCGCAGTTACAGAAGATGCATATAACCTTTGAAGTTTAGGAGTAACTGGTAAATAATGCATACGCTTATACGGGACTTCCTTTCCCTTTTTCTTTCTTAGTTTTTATCTTTCCTAATTACATATTTTACAATTTCTAAGGTTGATATCTTCTTTCCAAAACAACATGCAACCCTTTAGACATGTATCTATTTTTTGATACGGTAAACCGAAAGCCGACATCGGGTTTTTTACTACGTAATGATTTTCGCACATTAGATTGTTAGGAGGCATATGTCGTTTCGCAGCTTGTACAACAGCCGTAAATCCAGATTCTGTGAGGTTGTATTTGGATTTCATCGCAATGTATTCAGCGGTTACTGATAATTGGGTTCCGCTTGTGCAGCCTTCCCAAAGGGTTTTTTTCGCGGCATTTAACAAATCATATATTTTTTTGCCCCAATATTTGGTTCTTCTTCAGCATTACAATCGTCATCAGTTAATTGAGGAACACGAAACATTGAACGTGCAGCATCTTCAACCATATGTTCTACAAGATTTGTCGTACCAATTTCATTACCCACCATCTCCTCATCTTGTACAGGATTAGATGCTAACTGTTCCCCATGACGATCCCAAATCAAATAGTTCGACACGAAACCGTACTGACGCAAATTAACTCTAACCATTTGTAGTATCAAATGCTTTAACAGTTTGCATTTACTACATGGACAATGGATTTCTCTATAGTTTCCGTTATTACGTAAAGCAAAATCCATAAATACGATAACACCATTATTAAAACGTTCATTGTTGAGCCTTCAGTATTGACCCTTCGTTTTTTGTACATCCAGCTTCGATCAGTAAAATAATTGTCCATTTACCTACGTATATAATTAAAAAGTACGATATAAATTTGCATTGACATTTTTATTAATACAATTTTATAAACATTCTTCTTGTTTTTGTTATATCTGTTAAACTAATACTTAAAGCTTATTTTGAAATGAACATTATATTCTATTTAAACAATTTTATTAGCGAATTTGATATAAATTGACCATTGACACTTTGTTGATGGGTCATCCTACCTCCCATTACAAATACAATAACGTAATTAAATCGCATAAATCATTTCAATTTAAACGATTCAACAGAATTTCGACAGCACTGCGCTTTAGTTCCCTGAACAGTACATAATTGCGTGTACACAGGGAATATAAAGGGAAGCGCTGCCGAAATTTTGCGAACCGTTTAAACTGAAATGATTTACGAGATTTAATTATGTTATTGTTTTTGTAACTTGTCTAATATAAGGACAAATCCAACAAATACTGTATACAATGAATATAGATGTCCGTTTTGTTAAAAAAACGAATATCCATACAACGATCATATACAATACATATCATACGTGACCAAAAACACTCTAAGGGTATAAAATTTAAAATTAGCGATATAAAAGTTTAAATTTTATGTTCATAAAATTTAAACTTTTATATCAATAAACAATTCGTTGAATCAACGCATATATAATGATTTTTTCCCAAAAAAATAAAAAATTCAGTGTGTGTGCGCAATGTATAAAATGAACAAACAATGTTATACATATAATCGCATCACAAATCACATCTAGTCATGCACAAAATGTATCACGTATATATCGTATCATAACATGTCAAAAGTGAATAATTTATATGTCAATATCATAACTTTCTACGTATGCTTTTACGCAATTCAATCACCAATATAATAACAAGTTAGGTTCATGCTTAGGTTAATAACAATTATTAAGTTTGAAACTAATTTAATAATAAAACTAATTTAACAAATCATAGTTAAACATGCAATAATTAGTTTAATAACAATAATTAAGGTCCAATACACTACACAAACAATAGCACAATACATACACAACAATTACCAATTTAACCTAAAATTAAAAATTTAATAAAATTAGGGTTTTAGCAAATAATACCTGATTTTGGAGGTTGTGAAGCTTGCAAATGAAGATGGGGATGCTAGAACGTGTAGAATAGGATAAAATGGGGTTGGAAATTTTTTAGGATGGGAAAATTGGGGTTTTTGCTTTTGATTTCGGGTGAAAGGGGAATGAGGAGGAAGAAGATTGATCTACAGGTAAGTCGCGGTTTTCCAACGGCATGCAACGGCCGCCAACGGCAATATTCCAACGGCTTCCAACGGCATGTCTTTTTTGTTATTAAAAAATTCCAGGAAAAAGCTAGCTGTTGCTCGCCGTTGGAAGTTGTTGGTCAAAGTCCGTTGGAGGCCATTGCCCCCCCCCCCTCCGTTGCTATAAATAGTATTTCTTGTAGTGTAAGCTACGCATCATCATCTTCATCATCATCATCAT
This sequence comes from Allium cepa, assembly GCA_030765085.1. Classification (NCBI taxonomy): domain Eukaryota; kingdom Viridiplantae; phylum Streptophyta; class Magnoliopsida; order Asparagales; family Amaryllidaceae; genus Allium; species Allium cepa. The sequence continues at coordinate 379,443,329 of CM060929.1, read as the reverse complement.
TATTGTCATTATCGTAATAGGGACCATTGCTCTCATCGTTACCTCCATCAAATCCAATTTTTCCTTACTCGTCCTCTTAACCCAAGTCTACAAAAGGAATATGTAGATGATCAAATCTAGGCCTATGATGATATCGAGCCTCATTCTCTATAGTCAACTCCTGGGCATGTCATCTCAAATCATGTAGTCTCTTCTCATACTACTCGATGCTCTGTCTGCTCCTCATCATGCTGCATATATAATATATAATGGTATAGTGGTGCTCTCTTTAAGTAACATTGCGATCAATCTATATCTGAAACAAATCCTCATATGGAAATAATGTTGGATCTGGATACTCGTGATAGAGGTAAGCATGTGTCATATGGACAATTATGTAAATTGTTATATATAATAACTCTTGTAAAAAATCTTATTCGAAATAAATTATGCTTTTGGTTTTGTTTTCTGTTATATCTATTGTTGTATTGTGATATAAGTAATAATATTAATACATTAAACATATATGACCAAAAATTCCTTAGGAAAAGTATTTTATCAATTACAGTTGTGAATATGTATGTTACCATGAGGTTTTAAATCAAACACTCAAAGTACTTATCCTTAAATATTGAGAAAATGATATTGACAAATCTATTTAGACTAGTGTACGTAATGCTTTTTGTATAGTGGACATTGAATTACTCGTGACCGTTGGAGATACCAATGAATTACGTACCTATGGTTGTTTGAAACAGTTATAGAATTACTCAATACAGTCTTCGATCGGTTAACATAACTAATTCAAAATAGAAGATCTCATGTTATGACGTGCAATACTGTTCTGATTTGAGAGTACTATTTTCAGGCAGCTAAATTGTGCTTTGATTATGGTTGATATAGGTTGGATACACGTTGAACCATTTGAAGTGAAATACTGCTCTAGAGAAAATTCATCTCTTTTATTATAAAAGGTTAGTATTATTGTAATCGGTAGTCATTTTAAAGTCAAAATCTCTCATAAGAAAAGAACAATTAATCGATAAATGTTATCGGATTGAATCAGGGGCTTTAAAGTGTCACATGAATATAATATTGAAGTTTTGACCGTTGACCAAACTTTAGATACTTGGTAATATGGTGAAGATGAAGAGGAAACGTGTATAAAATATCCTTGCAAAACTATAGCTTAATAAATGTTAGAAATTGGATTTTTCCAAAATGATCTATAAGCAGATGGACTTATACTCGATACTGTACTTCGATAAAGCTCGTATAGACTTTAGTATTTAGATTGTTTAAACATTATTAAGAATCAAGTTCACACCAAAGAGTCAACACAACAATGTTGTTAGCTATTTTATGAGTTCTATATGTTTAAATTAATGATAAAAATTAACACAGCTATCGTGTAATTTTTTCATAACATTTAGTTATTTATTTGAAACCTTAAGGTTAATAAAATAATATATAATTGTTAAATATTAATTTAATTAAATATACGAGATCTAAAAATTAATAATATGTGGTATGTTGATTAGGTCCAACATCATGGAATTTTCATGGTGGGGTAAACCTGTAGAGAGGAGGCAGTTTTGATGGAGTCTCTTGATTTAGATTTAAAAGAGAGGAAAACGTAGAGATGGTGTAATTTTTGGTGACTATAAATGCTCCCACCTTTTTTCATTCAAAACACAAATAAAATTAAACCTAACCTCCATTAAAATAGTTGAAGCCTTGATTCTGAATTTTCATACCAAGCTGAAAGGAGAAAGGAATTGTGATTCGAGGTGGAAGAGCTAACAGCACAATGTGTTACAACCAACAATTCTAAGGTATCTTACATTTAAAAATTATATATATATATATATAATAAATATAAATTAAAAATAATGCTTGCGTTTTTTCAATTTTTTATTCCTTTTCTTCTCAGCATATGACGATATTCTAAACATAGATGCATATTTTAAACCAATACAAATTTAAATGACGTGTGTGTGAATGTTTTTCTTGATTTTTAATTTTTCCATATGACCTTATAGTAAAAATAATATATATATATATATATATATATATATATATATAAACATGGATAAAATTAAAACTAAGTTTAAATTTAGATTTTGAATTTTGAATTTTAAAACATACACGCATATATATTTCACAAATCATATATATTATATATTTATTATATTATCCCAAAGAAATTATTTTTATTTTATATTATATATATGGTTGATATATATGTATGTAACATATTTTAAATAACACAAACACACACATATATGCATATATATTATAAATAACACACACACATATATCATATATTTGTGTGGCTTAAGGCGGATATACTATCTAATAGCGCTAAATTGTAAAGGGGTAGCAGCCGAAGAGTGTGACGGACTACAGTGGGGATTTTATTAGGCTTTAACTGCACAAACATGTGTTCATAATCTCAATGATCGCGAGCACTCTTTTATTTTTCATTTCATATAACTTTTAGTTTATTTAATTACATGTTGATATTCATATTGTGAATATGAATCCTTAAAATTAAAAATAAAATTAATTGAACCCGAATTAACTAATAATTAAATTAAAATATGCATATATGTTAAGTGGATAAAAAATTGTACCAAAATTAAATAAAATTAATTCAAATAATAAATCCTTGTTTATCAATGTTCAATAAATATGATTTAGAGAAATTATTCCTCTAAACATAAAATAAGATCGAGTAATAATTTTTTTTGAAATTTATCTCTTTTACCCCACCGTCAATGTACATGATCCAACAACTTGGTGATCTCTAGACAGGTTATGTCAACATATCATTCATGTCTAGAGCTTGTAGATGTAGCTACAGTTGAGTCAGGTGCATTAGAAAATGTGGTAAAATGAGAGTTTAAAAATTAATTCTTTATGAGGTTGATCTTATATAGTGTTATCACGAATAATGTCGTTGGCATTAAATCGTTTTTTATTGTTGTTTTGATGTAAAAAGAGTATTATGTTTTAAAAATGAGTTTAACATAATCTAACTTTAACTATTCTATTTTATGCTAAATTTGATAATCGAACACCATATATTCACTGACAATATGTATAATATAGATGTAAGTAAGAATATAAAAAATTATGTAAGTGTTATATATATAATATTTATTACTATAATACACGCATACATATATGTATGCATATATATAAGAAATATACGTGTATACACACACATAAATATGTACATAGGCAAATATATGAGATGTATACATGCATACATATACAGTTTAAACAGAGTGTTAAATGTCTAAGTGAAATGAATGTTGTCCTAATATATTACTTTCTGACCAACGTTCGTAATCTACAATAGTTAAAAAAGAAGCAATATTTTAAAGTCTAACTTGCAATGTCATATGCAAACATGCAATTCACTACTAAATGATGTCGTTGTGCTTCAAATTCCAATGTGAATTCGTAGGCGCAAGTTACGCCTAAAACGAATTTCATATATAAGAGTTATAAGTGTTTTAAAACTAAAGTTTAAAAGGTAATTTTAACAATATGGAGGGCTAAATTAAAAATTACTTTTATCCATCGTTTGACTTAGCCGCCATATGCTATCCACTTCGACATCTAAAATTGCTTCCGCCAAAGATAATTTCGGACTTCGCCACTCATTCCTTCGATCTCCTCTACTCCTGTAGCCTTGAACACTACTCCTTAGATGAGATGGGTGCTACCATTAAGTATTAGGGTGGAAGCCCTAATCGTTCAAACCCCGGCCGTTTGCTTCATAATTACCTTAAATGACAATCAGTTTCGTAAACATCATGTACAATAACTATTTGTTTTTTGTACAATTCAACTAACTAAATTCGTGACAATGCAAGTAAATGATTTATTTTGTTACCGTCAATTTGAGTAAATGTTTTGTTATTAACTATTAGTTTAAATAAATATCAGATCAAATTATAATAGTGCTTTTAAATTTAAAATTAAGTTAAAGTGATGTCGATACGAGTCGAAACATGCAGTTATTCATTGGAAAGAACACAAAATTCACCGACTCCTTGTGCGGTTTTAAGTACTTGGTCAATATGGGGGTCCAGAGCAGTGGCTTTCGTGACTACTCCTGTCTAACTCCTTCTAGAGACGGTGGTTCGATCGTCCATCCTATGTACTATGGAAGATCCAGAGCTTACTCCATCTCCCCTACTGCTATCACCATGTTCATCATCACCTCTGCTGCTCCCAATTTCTGGATTAGATTTGTCACTCGCACTTCATGTAACGGTACACTCAAAATGGCGAAATATTCTTAAATGTTGACTTTTTTGGCATAAGCTTGGCTGCAAATAGATGAAAAGAAGAGAGAATGGTGGCTATGGAATTCGCTGGGAATAATATATTATTTTATCCGGCATTTATTGTACAGGGTAAATGTACAGTTATTATTATATTTCACTCTGCACGCTAGTCGCCATATAAACGATCATAAATGCACGTGGAGTTAGCTGAAGAACATGTTATTGGTTGGGATGGTGGGTGAATCCGCTGTCCTCGTCTTAGTTATGCTCTAATATCTTTATTTTGATCCGAGATATTTTGGCATGTGCGACGCACGTGCTTATAAAGCTCTCTTCTAAAGTCATTAAACTTGGAATTTTTATGTAGTTTTGATAAAAACAAATTGAAAAATAAAAAGAAAAAATGTACATTTTCGTCGGAATAGAGAACTGAAGTTATAATCTTATTTACGTTCTAAAATTTCAATTTGAAAATAAATGTTAATTTTTGTTCTTCGTGGGATTCGAACTATTAACCTTCGTTTACATATATGGGTGTTTTCAAAATTTCATAGTCAGACCAAAAAATTACGTCTTTATTCCAATTATTATCTTTATAAATAATTGGCTTGTAAGCTCAAACTTTTGGTGCGACAACGAACTTCTAAAATTGCCATTTATATGCGATGTAAAAAAAAATATGTTACTGTATAATTAATTGAAACCGATGAATATATCTTGATATATTGTATACCATATTTAAAGATTTATGAATTTTAAGGTTATGTATTAAACTATTAGTAAATGATACAAATATCAAAACGGAAATGGTTTTACAATGTTGAAAAGATTTAAGTAGTTAATTTTGATTAATTAATTTAAATGAATGAATATGCCTTGATTTATTATATATCATATATGAATATTTATGAATTTCAAGATTATGCATTAAATTGTGGATAGGTGATACAAACGTCAAAACGTATATGTGTGGAGAATTTAATGAGTGCGAAAATAAATTATAAGAAAGATGAATGAAATTTTGGAAAGTGGAATTAATAAGCATTAATTCAATAATACCATTATTATATTAATTTATCGCACTATCAAGCAAGTGTTGATATAATTTCATACAATTTCCGAGACGAAGTAAATTTATCATCCTGACCGTAACCATCTTTTGAGGGGGATTTTTTATCGTCACTCTTTAATTTCTGAACATGTACACTATCTTTCGTTGAAGATGCTTTCAGATAGATATTATCCTTTTGAGTCGAGCTTTGCTTATCAATGTTTAATATCCACTGTTGGCTGGTAAATTATATTGTTTGCTGCAATTAATTTATATAAAGCAACAGTAATAATAATGTGATGACTGACATGTACTTTTGAACATTTTTATAAGAATCGTTATCTTTATGCATGTTTAAAAATAAAAGTAACATTAAAAATGAATAAATTTTCATCGATCAGTTGATTTTACATCCACAACATGTAATCATGATATTATTTGGAGCACAGAGCGATGCACTTAAATGATCGATACAAACAGATTTTAAAAAGTGAAAATTACCTTTTTAATATAAAATAGAAGTGTAGAAGTTGCAATCACAGAAATGATTTTTTTCCTATAAAATAAGATTGAAATATATAAGCGCAAGAGAGGGCGATAATGTAAAGCACGGTTTCAGTGGTATACTTACACTAACTGAAAGCTGTAATATCGTAGATTAACGATGGCAATAAACTCAATGAACTGTGTCCAAAACGGAAAAAGAAATAGTGGTGGTGATAGATCTGAATGGAGATGACATGAGAGAGAAGTGGAAAAGGATTAGTGGTGGAAAGAGATGTGAATATGAATAGATATAGTGATATTTATAGTGTTTGGTAGATATTTCAAGAATGCAATATTTGTTTGTAGAAGTTTGAATATTTCTACGTTGGACCAATTCAGGGTTATGGATATACATATCACTTTTATTTAACTCATCTGCAATATCTTAACTCATTCGTTTATTCAAAAAAATTCGGATTAGGATGAATTTTTTTTTACATTTTAGAGAAATCTTACTAACTGATATTATCAGATATTATGTAACGTTACACATGATATATACTACGGAGTGATATCTATTGGGTATTGTCTAATTGGTTTTTTAATTAAAGAGTCAATAGAGCTTTATACACATAATTGTATAACGTTATATGGTTTTTGCCCATAAGTGTATAATGTTATATGATTGATTCGCTTAATTTTGCTATGCGTTTTTTAATAAGTGTACAATGTCAGCCACTTGCTTGATGGTGCAGTAAATTAATATAATAATGGTATTATTAAATTAATGCTTATGGATTCCACTTTTCAACATTTTATTTATCGTCCTTAAATTTATTTTTGCACTGATTAATTTCCTACGCATATATGTTTTGACATTTGTATCGTCTATCCATAATTTAATGCATAACCTTGAAATTTATGAATCTCCATATATGGTATACAATAAATCAAGATATATTCATTCATTTAAGTCAATTAAATCAACTAATCAAGTCTTTTCAACATTGTAAAATCATTTCCGTTTTGATATTTGCATCATTTACTAACAGCTTAACGCATAACCTTAAAATTCATAAATATTTAAATATGGTATACAATAAATCAAGATATATTCATTGGTTGAATTAATTATATAGTAACATATATTTTTTCCATATCCCACACAAAGGGCGATTTTGGAAGTTCGCGGTCGCCCAAAAACTTGCACATTCAAACCAACTATTAATAATGATAATAATCGGAATAAAGACACAATCTTTTGGTCTAACCATGAAGTTTTAAAAATACCCTTATATGCAAACAAATGTTAAGAGTTCAAATCGCACGAAGAACAAAAATTAACATTTATTTTCAAATTGAAATTTTGGAACGTAAATAAGATTATAACTTTAAAACTCTATTCCGATGAAAATATTATAATTCTTTTCTTTTTACTTTTTGATTTGTTTTTTTTCAAAAGTACATAGAAAATCCAAATTTAATAACTTTACAGGAGGGTTTTATACGCATGTGCGTAATACATGCTAAAAAATCTCATATCAAAATAAAGATGTTAGAGCATAACTAACACGGGGTCAGCAGATTCACCTACCATCCCAACTATGCCCAAGTCAGTAGAACCAATAACATGTTTATCGAATAACTTCATGTGCATTTGTGATCGTTCATATGGCGATTCGCGTGCAACGTGAAATATAATCATAACTATATATTTATCCTCCATAATAAATGCTGGATTAAATAGTATTTTATATCTATATGGGCCACTCTATAGATCTACTGTGACGACCCACATTTCGAAAGGTTTAAATTGACAATAATCCACTTATGTCTAACTTAAATAGTCCGAAATGTAGATAATCAATGAGGTTAAAAAAAATGAGAATAGAAGAAGGAAACAAACAAAAAATCTCACATCAGAAACGATAAAATATAATAATCAAATAAACAGTTCATGGAGATGCTTACTATACATTTGATTATAGTATATACAACATTTATCAGAGTTGTATATATACACACATCATGGATAAATATATAAAGTAGCCGAATAGCATGATGCATGGAATAATAATATTATACCAACTTCGTCTTCATCCCCTAGAAACTGATTTTCAATGCACTGGAAAACTCAGGGCCGACCCAAGTGTAATGAAAAAACAAAACACCCGACTCAGGACTAAAATACTTATGTAAGTCAAATAAATATCATAAAATACGAGTGCAATAACTTAAGAGATGTTACAAGATTTTCCATCTTCTAAGGGTCTGTTGAACTATTTATGTGTAATAGTACATGCTATAACAGATAATGTCTATCAGTAAAATAAATATCAAAATAGCATTAAAGCTTTACATTGATCCACTTAACACATTTTTATTGGTACAAAACCAAAGTCATAAAGTGCTCGTTTAGGGATAAGTATGACAAGGCACGTGAGGCAATGCTCAATCTAGGATTCTACCAGTTTACCCTTTCTGGCTGGTCGTAACCCATCCACGGCCGACCACAACAATCAATCCAAATGAAAAGGGGCATCCATCAAATATGAAATCACAATAATAATACGAGGGATTAACATCACTAAAGGTAGCTAATCTCATTGGCCAAACATAGGCTCCTGTTTTAGCCAATTTAATTATGACACGAGTGTCAAAGCTATCCATCATTGTTCTCTTACTTCATTTCAGTAAACGTTGCCAATTCAACCATTATATTCTGGATATCATCCACCGCGTATACAGTTGTCAAAATGGTTCCAATATTGACAAAGAGTGTGCCAATAAAAGGCCCCGGTCTTTTTAACAACCAATTGTCGTTTTACACACCGGTTGGTACTTTTATATTTTAAAAACAATTCGTACTTGATATCAAAATATCATATTCGCTTCAAAATCAAATCCATTTCGAAATCATCATGTTTGCTTCAAAAATCAAATCCATTTCGAAATCATCATATTCGCTTCACAATTCATATTTCAAATTAATTTCAAATTTCAATTCCAAATTAATTTTCATTTTCAATAGTCCAATTCGATGATTAAAATTTAACTCAGTTCTCAAATTTATACCATTCCAATTTATATAAGTTTCGAGTTCGATTTCCAAAACATCGATTCAAATCATTTAAATCAAATTAACTTTCAATGTTCAATTAAAATTCCAAATCTTCAAATATAATTCAATTCCAAATTAAATTTTGAAATATCGTTTATATTACTTTTACTTAGCAATATTCAAAGTTCGAATAAAAGTCGAATCTTTTAAAACAAATCAATTCTTGAAATTCAAATCATATTTGGATCATAATTTAAAAATCTCAACTTCGATTAATTTAAACTATTTAATTAACCAAATTTAAATTTCAACATTTCGAGCTCCAGTTCGAAATAATTCGATTTCCATAAATTCAATTTTTATTTCCTAAAACTAAATCATTTAAGTAATTTCAAATCAAAATTTTAAAATTATTTAATTTAATCAATCCGGTGCCTATATAATTTTGTATCCTATTGCCAAGTGAATCAGTTATTCCTATTTAATTCAGGGATGGATATTTATCATTTTAATCCAAAATAAATGCCATATGTATAAATCATTTCAATCTATTTCTTAATTTACTAAAAAATAATTCAATTAACAGTTTTAAATACTGTAAATCAATCTACAGGGTGATACAAACTATACATAAAATAAATAAACATCCAATCATTTAAATATCAACCAAAGTTTCATCCATCAAAACCAACATTCAAACAAACATTAAATCATAACAACTGATCATTATCAAAAATTAAGGATTTTACTAGCAGTTAAATTCATATAATTATACATATAATTATTTTCTAGCTTTGATAATTATACATAAACTAAAATTCAGGTTCAATTTCCATAACACCAGTTTATCAAATAAACATAAGAAACTAAATAAAGGTACTCAACGGTATGTAATAATTCCACTACTATGCACTCTGATAAAAAAAAATTAAATCTAAAATACGTAATAACTAAACAAATACCACCATAAAATTTCAAACCTTCCCAACTTATAAATATAAATACTACTGGTTGGACTAACTCCTTTTGTCCTTACTACTCCAACCATTTTATAAACTCAAAAGAATTAGGTGAAAGGAAATTGTAGTTTCAAATAACAAATACATCCCTTGATGATTATTCCTAAATAATCATCCTATATGTAAAATGACTATTACTTATTATAGAAAATTACCCCAATGCCTAAGGTTTAGGAACTTTAAGTCTCACTAAGGTCTAGACCCGTGTCTCATATATATATGATGTATTGTTCTGAACCTAGCAGTAATATCATTTTGTAACACTCCACCTTTATACCCCTACCATCTAAGAGTATTAGAGAGTAATACTGTAAGATAATACGGAAATTAAGGCTTTACGGGGTACACTTGTGAATATTCTCTTGGACTAACACCGGTACAAAGCAATGGACATGTGTGCCTCCATGATAGAACAGTACATGATATATAGTACAACACAAAGAATACAAAGTCAATCGCAGTGATAACATATAATATAAATACATTAATGTTATACAATGCAATTCATATGTTAATTATATATATATATATACACACACATATAATTAAACAATGTCAAATAACTATCATGTAATAATCCTAATATATAATCCTTTAAAGACCAAAGAAATATATGTTGGTTAAGTCGTCCTTGTAGCTGAAATGTCCCGTGCTGACCCGAGCACTATAAAATAACACATATGTCAGACTATGTCTAATCAAGGGCATATATAATAATAAAATTATGGAAGTACAATATAATCATCAAATAGTAAGTTGTATTTATATATGTGACCATAAATATTCATCAAGGTATCACATTACCCAATAACTCAAATACATATGACATAGTCAATACCGAATTCAAGGACATCATCATCCACAAAGAAATACATCTAATCATACAATCATAGAATCAATACAAATGGGTGAATCATTCATATATAGAAATCGTCATCAAATCCAAAATAATTAGTAACGAGACATCCTCAAAATGAGACATCCTCAAGCGAAGTCAGGCAGTAATGAAGCAATGCCCACTATCTCTCTCAATCTCATATACAAAATATGTAATACCCCTAATTTTTTATAACATTATTCAGGATATTTAACTAGATAAGTTAAATAGAATAATGTAAAGGTTAAGTGATAAGAAGGTTGAGACTTGAATTAATTTAACAAAGGTCGAGTTTAATATGAAATTATTGGGCGTAAGAATGGGTTTTTGATTAGTTAAATTACATAAGGGTACATTAATAAATTTTCTGCTCATAACCCTTACTCGTATAGATTTTCGTTCTTACATTTTACTTTCCATTTATGTTATTTTTGAAAACGCAAATCAAAAGATAAAGAACGACCAGCCGTTAAGGAAGAAGGAACTCAATTAAAGCTAGAGAATCAAGCTTAAGAGAAATCAATCTCAATCCAATCTTCTTATCTAAATCAAGGTGAATAATAATTCAATCTATATTTTGTTTTGAATCATATATTTTTGGACTTAAGGGTTTCGAATCATATATTTTGTTTTAGGACAAATTCGAGATTAAATGATGTTCAAAGGTCATGGGAAAATTTTATGTTATAAGAAACATGATTTTGGAGTTGGGTTTCGATTTTGAAAAATTTTCAAGCTATGGAAAGATTATTATGAATTTTCAAAAGAAAATATGGTTATTTGGGTGTATAAAATTATTCTGCAAAATGTATTGGGAATTTAGCTCTAGAATTTTGATATGTTAGATAACATGATTAAAGTGAATTTCTAGAATTTTTGAGAATTTTCGCTAACTAATTTTCTATGCAAATTAAATTATTTTAAAAGATGGACTTCTTTGCAATATTGATTTTGCTTAATGGAAGGGCTTATTTGATTAATTTGACCATGGTTTGGATCTGAAATTAGCTGTAGTTATATTGGTAAGAATTTGAAAAGTTAAAGATAGCCAATATGATTTTACCACGTGGCAAGTTAGTTAGAAAAAGAATTGTTTTAAGTTGTATTAGACTAGGTTTACTTAGAAAAGTTTGTTCCACTTTCTTTAGAAGTACCTTTCGACATAGGGCTTTTGCCTTCAACGCATTGAAACCTACTAAGCTAAAATCAATACACGAGATATCACTAAGACGGTACGTGGTAGATTGAAGGAGGGGGGAAGGTAAGGTGTTGAAAGCATGGCTTCCGAAGAAGTCGAAACCTTGTTTGTTTTTAAAAGAAAAGTGTATGCCTTTATTTTATTTAAGCCTTCAGAGGAGTCAAAGCATATGGTTTTGAAATATGTTTTAAAAGGTTTCGAAAGGGTTGTCATTAACATAAGCTTAGGAAAAAATGCTTTTGAAAAGAAAGGTTCCGACCTAGTCGAAACCCTGCTGTCATTTTTAGCCTTTCGATGGTATTGAAGACATCAATGCTTTCGAAAGGTAGTGTTGTTTTTAAAATATGTTTTAAGTCACTTTCTAAGTGCTTTCGAAAGGGTCTAAGGGTTTCTAAGGAAATGGTTTTGAAAGGGGTTTCGACGCCGTCCTTCAAAATTATTTAAATGGGTTAAAGCTTTCGACGCCGTTAGGTTTCCCCAACATTTTTATATGATAAATGATGGTTTCGAAAGAGTTACTTTCATCTATATTCACTTTGACCCAAATAATGTTTTAAGTATAAACCTAAAGCTTTCGCAAGGGGGAATTTCAATGATTTCAAAAGAGTTACTTCCAATAGTGCCAAAAGGGTACTTTCATCTGGTTTCAAAGCTATGCTTCTAAAGATTTACACTTTGATATAATCAAAAGGTTTCAAAAGAAGGTTTTAAAGTATTAAAAGGCAGGAGCCTAATGTTTTAAATGCTTTCGAAGGAGGTCTTCCTATGAATTTGAAAGCTAGGTTTCGATGGTATCGAAAGGTTTTATAACCTATATTCTATTTTAAAAGGAAAAACCCATGGCTAAATTAAAGGAACTTTTATAATAGTCTTAAGAAGGAGCTATCTTTGATAAAGTAATAGGGTAAAAATATTAAACATGTTTTATATTAAACCCACAGGAGTGGTACTGCTATATTGTTATGTTTCTTCTTCAAATTTGAATATATTCACTATATAATGAACCCATAACAACATTTTGAGGACAAATGGTAGAAGAACCAGTTAGGTTAACCCGGTAGTGAATATAAATTAATTAAACTACTGAATGAGTAGAATTGCATCAAGGAGGTTAGGAAGACTAGAATATAGGATGCAGAAGTATTAAAGAAAGATATTAGTAGGGGCCAATAAGCTCTCAGTTAGTCCATGAAAATTGTGTATAAGAAAATGTATTGGTAGTGGCCAATAGGTTCATAGCAAGCCCATGAAACTATGCATTAAGGAAGATGTCGGTAAGGCGTGTTCATAGTAAGCCCATGAAAACTATGATTTGATACTGGTTGGGGCTAGTAAGTTCATAATTAGCCCATGAAACCTATATCCGAATAGACTATTGACAAATGCCAATAGGTTCCTAGTCAGCCCAGAAAACTGGGGAAAGAAGAAAAGATATTAGGGTTACCGATAGGTTCCTAGTCAACCCATGAAAACTAGGGTAAAAATAAGGTATTGGAGTTTCCAATAGGTTCATAGTGATCCCATGAAAACAATGTAACTGGACAGGAAATCCTTAATTATTTTACCGGTCATTAATCAGCCCATGAAAACTAATAGGTTAATAGGAATCCTAGAAAGTATGATTGAGACAGATGGTCTAAAATGAATGAGGACGGGTAATCCAGAATTAATTCATTTGTTTTTCATGTCATCATATTATACTGTTTTGAATTGTTTCAACCATTGTGGATGAAGGAGCACGGTATATGGTTTTGTATAGGTTGTGAGATACTAGTGAGGGAAAAACCCGTTTCACTAAGCGGCGTGGTCTCATTAGCTATCTAAATGGTTTGAGATGATGGATTATTATTCATACCGGGGTTTATGTCTCGAAGTTTATGTTTTCCCCTTAAACTCTCGGGTACTTAATTGATTTTAAGTAGTTTGAGAATTGAAGTTTTCAGGTACCTCTATTAAGCTTCCGGAGACGTGCAGGAGGCACGATAGCTATTTATAGTTGTTTTTTCTTTTGATTCCCTTGTGATGTTTCTAATGGCAAAGTTGTTAAATTTGTTTTATATACTCTATTCATCTATTAGGGCATCTTCATACGTCGATCTTGGACGTATGTTGTAATAAATATATTTTCTCTTTACATGATTTGCGAGCATGAGATTATATAATGAATTGGAATTATTTTGATTTGATATGTGATTTTGTTTAGAATTTTTTTCCATATTCATATGTTTCTGTATATCCATGAATCTAGCTTCGCCGTATTTGGTCGTCGAGTTTTAATAACTATGAATGACTGCACCATCCATAACTGTTATTTTGGGTCTCCAAGTAGGAGATGTTACAAAATATCACGATCAAATCAATAGAATCAATAAGAAAGATTTGAGCTAGCTTATAATAATATCCAAATATAATCAATAATAAGTAGGTCGTTCGCCTGTAAAAGATAAACCGTCCATCTAAGGATACCTGGTTGGCTATACTCTGGACACAGTCATAGTTTAATTTTATCTATACATAAAATATATTTATATACTGCCCACATACATACACAATCCATATACTTTGAAACCAGACGGGAGATTGGTGGCCGTCTAATGCAAGCTTGCTCTAGGAACCAAGGTCTACCCGCCTTACGCAGTGTAACGACACACCTTTTTGGAAAATTTAAATCGACAATAAACCACGCATGTCAACTCAAACCATTGAAAAGGGGGATTTTTAATGTGCTAAATAAGAAAATAAGAGAAAAAGAAGAAGAAACAAACACAAAATCTCACCGTGGAACATTAAAATATAATAATCAAATAAACAGTTCATGAAGCTGTTTATATAATACATTTGGTTATAATCTATACAACATTTATCCAAGCTATATATACATCAAAAATAAATAAATATTACAGCAGGCAACATGATGCAGTGATAATAATAGTAGTAATATACCAAATTTTCATCTTCGTCCTCTAGAATAAATCTTCAATAAGCTGAAAAACTCAGAACTGACCCGAGCATAATGAAAAGACAAAACACTCGAGTAGAATATCCTTATGTAAGTCAAATCGAAATCGCATAAACATGAGTGTAACGGCATCAGAGATGCTTATGGGTTTTCACGTCTCCTATCCAATGTATAACATGCGTGCAATAACTCAAGAGATGTTACGAGATTTTCTATCTCTTAAGGATCCGTCAAAATATTTATAGGTAGTAGAGTACACTATATATATATATAATGTCTAATCAGTAAAATAAATATTAAAATAGCGTTAAGATTTTACAATGATCCCCCTTAACGCGTTTTAAGCATTGTCGTACAGTTTGCAAATAAAACACCAGTTAAACGGTCGGTGGATAAGGATGCGCCGTGATACGCCAACACCAAACCAAAATCGCATGGGTCTCATTTAGGGATAAAACATGATAAGGCACGTGAGGCAATGCCAAGGTAGGATACTACTAGTTTACCTTTCCTGGCTGGTGGTAATGCATCATAGCCATGATCGCCTACCGCGTCCAACACCCTCATAATCCGAAGGGTGCGCACCAATCAATCACAATGCAAATGATGGTAATTCGAAGAAGTGCGTCCGCTCGAGGTAGATAGCCCACTGGCCGGTACGGCCCATGTTTTAGTCATTTCGAATGGCACAAGTGGCAGGCTATTCCATCATCGTTCTCTTTCTTCAAATCCAGCAAACGCCAAATCCAACTACTTCATTCTGAATCATCACTCCACGTACACAGTTGTCAAAGTGGTTTCGGTATCGATAGAGAGTATCCCCATATCCGGCCCGGTCTCTTTAACAACCAAAACGTTGTTTAAACACCTGTTGGTACTTTTACATTTCAAAAACGGTTCAAACTTGATATCAAAATATCATATTCGCTTCAAAATGAAATCCATTTCGAAATCATCACATTTACAAAAAAATTACCATTTCGAATCCAAATCATTTTCATCTCAATATCGCAATTTCGATTCCAAAATGGTTTCAAATTTACATTTGGCCTATAACTTCATTTAACCCCATTCGTATTTAAATCCATGATTTAAAATAAAAATTTCACCCTTGACCATTTTGAATCTTTGAAAAATAGTTTAAATAGTTTTAAAATAGTTTAAATAATTAAAACAGCTAAAACAGTTTAAATGGTTAAAATAGTTAAAAGAGTTTAAATGGTTAAAATAGTTAAAATAGTTTAAATGGTTAAAATAGTTAAAATAGTTTAAATGGTTAAAATAGTTTAATATAAAATATTTTAAATATTAAAATGGTTTATATAGAAAAATAATTCGAAAACCAAAATAATCTGTATATTTAAGAAGATAGCTTTCAAATAGTTTTATACTAAATTATTTATTTGAAAATAGTTTCAATGTCAAACCGGTCCGATTCCAACTTCCCAATCCAAATCAGTCTAAAATTCAGTCGATTCAATTTCAATTCAAATCAATTTTGACTTTGATTTCAAATTAATTCAATTCCACTTTCAAACCCAATTAATTCAATTTCAATTTCAGTTTATATCGATTTTGAGCTCGACTTTCAAATAACAATTCAAAACTTTTAAACCAAATTATCCTTCAATATTCAGTTTAAAATCCCAATCTTCAAATATAATTCAATTCAAAGCTCAATTTCAAAATATTGTTTTTATATCACTTTCACTTTGTAATATTTAAGTTCGTATAAAAGTTCAATCTTTTTAAAAGCAAATCGATTTCGACAAATTCAAATTGTATTTCGATCATAACTTCAAAATCTCAACTTCGATTATTTAAACAATTTCGATTATCAAATTTAAATTTCAACATTCAGAGTTCAAGTTCAAAAATAATTTGATTTCTATAAATTTGGATTTTATTTAATTTAAATCAAAACCATTTAAATAAATTTTAAATCAAATTTTTTAAAATCATTCAATTTAACCAATCCAGTGTCCGTATATAATTTTCTATCCTATGGCCAAGTAATCAATTATTTCTATTTAATTTCAAGGATGGATATACATCATTTCAATCCAAATCACAATGTCATAGGTATATATCATTTCAAGCTATTTCTTAATTTATTCGAAATAATTCAATTACAGTTTTATGCGCTGCAAATAATACACAGGGTGATAACATGATATGTATAAACAAACAAACATCCAAACATCCAAATATCAACCAATCTGCATCCATTGCAATCAATCATCCAACAGTCAATATGACTCACAATAATTACTTAGTTATTATTCTCATGTAATTTACTGGCAACTAAACCCCAATTTCTATTTAACTATCAATTTTATTTTATTTTACATTTAATTCAATGACAAGCTAGACGACAATTAAATTCATCGAACAACGACCAATATAATTTATATCACTTCGTAATATCAAATTTAACTAGCATAAAATATTCTAGTACTTTGTGAGCGTTATAAAACACTCACCTTGAGCTATCAACTTTAAATCAAATCGAATGACGTTCGATTTAATCTAAAATTTGAATTAGCTCCAATGAACTCCAATCTAGCTCCATCACATAGTGCTCGTCCCCATGATCCCAACGTCGCTTGTTTCGTCCAATTCGGATAACGTATGAGAGAGATACACATTTTTAAAGTTTGAATACAATTTAAATAAACATTTTTTCTTACAACCTCGATAAATCCAGGTCGCACGTTCAACAAGCAATCACGGCCGCAAATCCTTCCAAATCGCATGCGCTAGGTATATATGGAAAATAAAAACCCAAAGCCGCCCATTTCCATTCGAATAATGATCCTCCTCTGACAATCTTAAACATGATCGGCGGCCACCACAAGCAAGCGCATCGCAAGCTCCACCGCTTGCCGGAGCAACGCTGAACTTGGCCCTCTCTTACCTTAGAAAAGCGTGCACGAAAAGATGACAAACGCGGCAAAAAATTTGCCTCCATGCCCCATCATTTTCGATCTCCACCGCATAGAATGTAGAGCCCTTCAAGCTCTTCGACATTCCAGTGGAAGGTTTCCGATAATAGCGCGAGGATTGGAAGAAAATTGAAGGGAAACTGGGGGAGGGGGTTTCGATAATTGATTAGTTATACAGCGGCCGTGAGATAAGAACTATGGTTTGGCTGAAGATGCGCGTGTATATATATACGTGATTGTATTATTTTAATATTATTTTTCAACTTTTTTAGACGAATTCCAAACGAAGCGTGCCGCCAGGCGTTTATTATATTTTACCCCTATTCCGAACATAATGGAACAGATTTTAGGGCCTAATTCGATCGTATGTGGAAGATAGCTTTATGAATCGAATTAAAATTTTAAATTTTCAATATTTAGTTCAACGCGTTTCTGTACCGTACGACCAAACCCTAATTCCAAACGCTATGAAATTTGAAATCCGATAATAATACACTATTACTAATCCAATGGAACTAGTTTCGTTGAAATCCGAGACTATGCCCAGGATTGCTATTTTAACGTCTCAATTATAATATAAAATTTTCAATTTATAATTATTCGCTTTTAAATCCAATTTTAATTGTTAACAATCTTTATTGTTGCACAAATAAATTTAAATCAACTTCCAACATCATTTTCAATCGTATTAAATTCAGAATTCAATTATTCAAATGATGGCGATTTTGATTTTTTTTAAACAATTTTGATTATTCAATAAATCACTATCTTTTGAAAATATAAGTCACTGAACTGATAAGATTTAACTTTTAAAACGAATTCAAATTATAGAACAACTAATTTTATTTTACAGTCATTCAATTCCTGTTATTCAATTATTCAGATAATTTTCCAATATGGAATTTGAACAATTTAATTGTCCAATATTCACACAAATTCCAATACTGGATTTTATATGAATTTATTTATCAACATCATTTTATTTCTATCTAAATGACTCATAATTATTATCCAACTTCGATTACTGGTTATAAACCCAATTATTATATATAATTTCATTTCAAAACTTGTTATTTCCAAATCTTAGAAATTAGTTTATTTTAAAATTTTATTCAAGTTCAAATCCCTTGCATTACAATCAAAATCGTTAAATTTATATTTTTACTATTTTTATTTGATAATTACACTAAATTTAATAATTTAAAATAGCTAAAAATATGGGTTGTCATAATCTCCCTCACTTAAAACTTTTCGTCCTCGAAAAGACGTCATGTAAAGTATTTAATATTAGATATATTTTATTCAAAATAATCGACTTATAAAACAATAAAATCTCATTTATAAAACTATTACTACGTTGCTACACGCTACTCCGACTGTCTTACGGAATTTACAAGTTAGTTATTAAACAAATTATAAAAAATTTAAAACTTTCAAAAAATTTCAAACACCCAGATTTACGAAAAATTTCGACAGAGTCTCTTTGCGCGGCTCGATCGGCACAATCGCAAAACGCCTCTACGGGTATCAAACCAACAAAAGAACCAAAAGCTGATTGGCTCAATGAAAAACAATCACCAAACCAAATGACAAAATAAACATGTACCTTTTTCCGGGCCATCTAAAATTTTCTTGATTTAAAGTACCCGCATCTTATTTTCCATTGATATCCAATCATCTAATTTAAAATCATTTTATATTATATATTTTCAATTTTCAATGTTTGCTTTACTTATACCCATACGAAGTACATATATCATCCGTACGCAATATCAAATCTGGTCGCTCACTCGAGCGCACAATTTCACTTCCAAACTTGTATCGTTCACATGACTCTCTAGGGCGGACTTAGATTTGGTTCTTTGATTAGAAACCGTTATTCTCCTTACATAGCCATATACTATGTAGAGAATTCTGGAATCAAATCAAATTCCATTTTCAGGGTTCGACGTCGAGAATCGAGTGAAAAATCCGAACTCGGATCGATATAAATTATCTCGAAATTATGTGCTCAAATCTAGATCAAATTGTTATGCGAATAAAATAATATACGTACAACTTACGTATTTATTCCTATTGATTCTTAGTTACACCAAATTCTTTTCCATTCACATTCATTTTTATAATTTCCATTAATAAGATTTATTTGTGAAACATTATATTATTCATCACTTTAGTTTATAATCATTTCATAAAAGTCTAACTTTTTATATATGACTTTCCTTAGTTTATAGTTATCTCAAAAGTTACAAATTTAATTTCACAATTTCTTTGCAAATTTATATTTTATTCTATAACAAATTTACAAACATATCATTTAATTCATTTGTCTACTTTCTCAAGCTCATTTACTTATTCCATTTAGGCATTAATCATTTCATGATATACTAATTAACCATATAACATTTATTATTATAACTAAATTTCCATTTATATGCATTCTAATTAATTTTAAGGTTGTTTATTTGTATAATATCCCACTACATATCCTAATCACCATTTTAACATTTTAACATTTGGTAAATCTTATTATATGTTATTAGAATGCAATTTGATATTATACAAATATATATGATTCATTTTACTTAATTAGAATGTTCACTATTTCAACTTGTTTAAATTTTCTTTCCTTTCAATTTAAAGAGTTACAACTTCAACTGTAAGGTTTCTCAAATATTTAGCATAGATTTTCTAATTCTCTTATTTTATAAGCTCTGGTCACTCGAATGTTTCATTTCATTCACATAATTTGGAGATTATTAATTTACAGAACTTAAAATTTTAGGCACATTTCAAATCATTTGAAATGAGTATATGCTTATCTCTTTTATATGTCAAATCATACTTTTGGAGTTTAAACCAAAATCCGTTTATCAAAACAATTTCATAGCAAAGCTTCTCAGAAGTCTCCCCGACTTTGAGACTCGAAAATGGACGTCGATGACGCTGCGCAGTCATTATCGAAATTATTTTCCAATGACAGAAGTGGGGAGTACTGAATTCATTCCAATTAAAATTTATTTGAAAATAATTTGTATTTGTTTATACTTTTAAACAATACTAACATTATTTTCCAAACCTTGAAAACCTTTTTCAGAAACACCGAAATTTAAATTTCTCAAGCTCTCAACTTTATATTCATTTTACTTACAATCTATATATATAAATCACATTCATACAATTTCATTTCCTTACAATCATATAATAGCTAATATTTTAGGAATATTGACTACTAAAACAATAAATGATAATGATCAGTATTATCATTTTTAACAACCTATTCAACTATATATATACCCTAATAATTTCTGAAAGATTATTTCTTTATATGTAAAATATAATCAGGGTAAAATTATTTCATTTACCCAATTTCAAAACAATATCGTGTCAATTTACCTTGTTTAAGAGTTTAGGAACGCCTATCGATATGGTAGTACTTCTTGTACCGACCAGAATTCATAAACACTCGACCGATAAGCCAACACGGTATAAAACATTTCATATTCACTTATAAATACGCGCTCTCATATATACACTCAAATGACTCATCCTAGGGTATTACTACCCTATCTCTAATGAGTTAAACCTCCACAAAGCTAAGGTTATCGATAAACCAAAGCTCTGATACCAACTGTAACGACCCATCGTGTTGGAAAATTTAAATCAACAATAAACCACACATGTCGACTCAAACCATTCAAAAGGAAGGACTGTTAATGGAGTAAATAAGAAAATAAGAGAAAAAGAAGAAGAAACAAACACAGAATCTCGCAGCGGAACGTTAAAATATAATAATCAAATAAACAATTCACGAAGCTGTTTAAATAATACATTTGTTTATAATCTATACAACATTTATCAGAGCTATATGTACATCAGGAATAAATAAATAATGCAGCAGGAAACATGATGCAGGGATAATAATAGTAGTAATATAACAATCTTCGTCTTCTAGAATAAATCTTCAATAAGTTGAAAAACTCAGGACTGACCTGGGCATAATAAAAAGACAAAACACTCGAGTCAGGACTAGAATATCCTTATGTAAGTCAAATCGATATTGCATAAACATGAGTGTAACAACGTCAGAGATGCTTACGGGTTTTCACATCTCATATCCAATGTATAACATGCGTGCAATAGCTCAAAAGATATTACGGGATTTTCCATCTCTTAAGGATCTGTCAAAATATTTATAGGTAGTAGAGTACGCTATATATATAATGTCTAATCAGTAAAATAAATATTAAAATAGCGTTCAGGTTCTACATGATTCCCCTTAACGCGTTTTTAAGCATTGTCATACAATTTACATATAAAACACCAGTTAAATGGTTGGTGGATAGGGATGCACCGTGATACGCCAACACTAAACCAAAATCGTATGGGTCTCGTTTAGAGATAAAAGTATGACAAGCATGTGAGGCGATTCCAAAGGTAGGATACCATCGGTTTAACTTTCCTACCAGGTGGTAACGCATCATAGCCATGATCTCCCACCGCGTCCAAACTCCCGTAATCCGGAAGGTGCGCACCAATAAATCACAATGTAAATGATGGTAATTCAAAGAAGTGCGTTCGCTTAGGGCAGCTATCCCACTTGGCCAGTACGGCTCATGTTTTAGTCATTTCAAATTGGCATAAGTAGCAGGCTAATCGATCATCGTTCTCTTTTTCCATTTCTAGCAAATGACGCCAAATCTAAGCACTTCATTCTGGATCATCACTCAACGTACACAGTTGTCAAAGTGGTGCCGGTATCGACAGAGAGTATGCACATATTCGGCCCCGGTCTCTTCAACAATCAAACGTCATTTGAACACCGGTTGGTGCTTTTACATTTCGATACAGTTCATATTCGATATCAAAATATCATATTCGCTTCAAAGTCAAATCCATTTCGAAATCATCACATTTACTCAAAATATACCATTTCAATTCCAAATCATTTTCATCTCAATATCGCAATTTTGATTCCAAAATGATTTCACATTTACATTTGGGTTATAACTTCATTTAAGCCCATTCGTATATAATCCATGCTTTAAAATAAACATTTCACCTTTAATCAGTTTGAATCTTTGAAAAATAGTTTGAATAGTTTTAAAATAGTTTAAATAATTAAAATAGTTTAAATAGTATAAATGGTTAAAATAGTTAAAACATTTTAAATGGTTAAAATAGTTTAATATAAAATAGTTTAAATATTAAAATGGTTTATATAGAAAAATAATTTGGAAACCAAAATAATTTTTATATTTAAGAAGATGGCTTTTAAATAGTTTTATACTAAATTATTTATTTGAAAATAGTTTCAAAGTCAAACCAGTCACATTCCAACTACCCAATCCAAATCAATCTAAATTTTCATTCAATCGATTCAATTTTGATCTGAACTCAAATCAATTTCGACTTTGATTTCGAATTAATTCAATTCCACTTCAAACCCAATTAATTCAATTTCAGTTTCAATTTATATCGATTTTGAGCTTGATTTTCATGTATCAATTCAAAACTTTTAAATCAAATTATCCTTCACTATTCAGTTTAAAATCCTAATCTTAAAATATAATTCAATTCAGAGCTCAATTTTGAAATATTGTTTTTATATCACTTTCACTAAGTAATATTCAAGTTCGGATAAAAGTTCAATCTTTTTAAAAACAAATCGATTTCCACAAATTTAAATAATATTTCGATTATAATTTCAAAGTCTCAACATTGATTATTTAAACAATTTCGATTGCCAAATTTAAAATTTCAACATTCAGAGTTTAAGTTCAAAAATAAATTTGATTTCTATAAATTTGATTTTTATTTATTTTAAATCAGAACCATTTATATCAATTTCAAATCAATTTTTTTAAAATCATTCGATTTAACCAATCTGGTGTTCGTATATAAGTTTCTATCCTATGGCCAAGTATTCAGTTATTTCAATTTAATTTCAAGGATGGATATATCTCATTTCAATCCAAATCACAATGTCATAGGCATATATCATTTCAACCTATTTGTTAATTTATTTGAAATAATTCAGTTTACAGTTTTATGCACTGTAAATAATATACAGGATGATAACAAGATATATATATATATATATATATAAACAAATAAACATCCAAATATCCAAATGTCAACCAATCTGCATCCATTGCAATTAATCATCCAATAGTCAATATGATTCACAATAATTTCTTAGTTATTACTCTCAGGTGATTTACTGCAACTAAACCCCAATTTCTATTTAACTGTCAATTTTTAATTTTTTTACATTTAATTCAGTGACAATCTAGATGAAAATTAAATTCATCAAACAACGACCAATATAATTTATATCAATTCAAAATATCAAATTTAACTAGCATAAAATATTCTAGTACTTTGTGAGCATTACAAAACACTCACCTTGAGCTATCAACTTTAAATCAAATCGAACGATGTTCGATTTAACCTAAAATTTGAACTAGCTCCAATGAATTCTAATCCAGCTCCATTGCATAGTGCTCGTCGCCATAATCCGTAACAGCCCGAAATTTTTTGACCTCGAAAATTCGATACTAATACGTTCACTGTATAGAGTGCCGAGCAATCGAGTGTTAGAAATCTCATACTGTTAGGGTTAAGAAGAAAAGGAGGTAGAAGAAGAAACAGAAAGCAAAAGCATAGAATCTCACAATCGCAGCAGATCAAAATATAATATACAAATAACAGCATTTACACAAAGAAAGCTTTAAATATCAATTTACATACAATATATCAGAGTATAATCTTTCATAAGTAAACTGGACAGTAATAATAAATTGTCTCTGAACACTGCCTACACAACCCATAAATACACAGCGAAATCTATACAATACTACTCTGCCATCCAGCTCGTCTTTTGAGCTCCAGAACGTCCTAACCAGAAAATCTGTAATTCTCGGTCTGACCCGAGCATTACAATAAAGTAACACCCGAGTCAGGCTGGAAACCAGCGTGAGTAAACCCATATAACTTGAAATACTAAAGTTGTAAAGCTTCTTTGAAAACCTAGGTAACTCGTTCATTACTACGAGTTTCATCTCGCTATAGCCAAACAATTATTTGACAAAAAATATATTTAAGTATCATTACTAAGTTTATGGCCAAGTTACTTAATTTATTCCATTCCAGCCTATTTGATTCTATAATCAAATGTATAAAGAATTATAGATGTTACCAATTGAAGTGGTTCCGGATATCGCTGATATCCGAACCCGTTTTCCTCGAATCCTAACGCCAGCTTTTAGGCCAATTTGTTTTTAACAAACAATTCAGTTTCTGAAACGTCAACATTCACCTAAAATTCCCTCACAATATCTATTCAAATAAAATGTCTCACATTTATTTTTAACAGTTCATTTCAGGTTATTTCATATCATAGAATAACTGGAAATAACATATTAGATAAATTAAAACAATCCAAAGCATTCAATCCATCTATAGACTATCTTAACTAATTACACAATCATCTAATTAATTAAAAACAAATTTAATTAATTACTTACAAATCCTGCTTAATTATTGTTAACTAATTTCAAACCATCTTATTTATTTAAATTAAATATTTGTAACTAATTAAAATTATCATATATAATTATCCTAAGACTTTTGATTAATTAAAAGTGTAAAACACTTTATTTTGCCTTAACCATTAACTAATTACAACTATTTATTTTACATCAATAAACTTTAGTAATTTATAGATAATTAACATCTATATAGTTGTCTAAAGCTTAACGAATTTAGGCTTAAATCATTTTTATTTGCATTGGCCATTTATTTATCTAAGATTTGGGTAAATTTTAAAGTTTAAATTACCTAACTATGTTAACAATAACTAATTTGGCAATTATCTCAAAGTTTATTATCACAAAAAAAATTACTTTTATTTTCATCTTATATAATTTTCACAAGGCCCAAAATCGGATCTCCGAAAAACATCCCTCTCTTCTCTATCCGTTCTCTTCCCTTAATCTCTTATTTCGTTGCTACAACCAGAAACCAGAACACGCGTGCACGTGCACACGACGTCGGTGTCACTCCGACCATCATCGCCGACACCCTTAAGTCGTTGCCGACTCCCTTGACCTTCCAAGCCACCCAGAAACCTATGATGACCCGAAGATCAAAATCGAGCAGAAACGAACAGAAGTGCCATCACCTGGAAAGAACTCCCATCCTACATCCACCTCATATCACCGCCACCTGCCACCAGAAGCCACGCCCTCGCATCTAAAACTTCGCCCATCACCCCTCTACCTTTTCCCCTCCACCGAACCACTCCGGCGCCACCACGACACGCACTTGCCTGAGAACCAACCACAACCGAAACGAGTCCTAAACCCTATATCATCACCGCCACGCCACCATGACGGACTAAAAATCGTGCCACTATTTTTCCCACGATCCCCAGCCAACGAGCTTCCTTCAGGAACAATCCTGACCTTCCACCATACCTAGATCGTCGTGAATTGGCCAATGAACCGATTCTGATCATCCCTTGATGCCCCTCTAAACATGTACTTAAAAATTCGAAATTATCACCAAAATTCATCATTTCCAAATCCAATCCTGTCTGTGTAAGCAAAATCATGAATTATGGTGATTGATTTTTCTGTAAAAACTTTCCTTTTTCTTCGACACTACCCATTAATTTTCACTATAATTAATTTTAAAAATAAGATTACTTTATAGTATACATATTCCCTTCAATCACCACAACCTATAAACATTTAGATGAAGAGGAAAATGATTTTTAAGGGTCTTTGAGCCTATTAGACAAGAACAGAGGCCAAAAACTGTATACACAGGCATTTCGTACTAAAATACTAAGGCATACATACTTTATCACCGATGCCAGACATGTTTGAGTCGTTACTATCATTGATTTTTAACATGCACAAGTTAATAAAGATGATTTAACCTTTAAAAGTTAAGGTTTACTCATTTGTAAAACTTGAACAGAGAGTTTGAAATCTGGAAGCTGTTTTGAACATTGCCAGTTAGATTTTCTTGATCTATTTGATTAAGTTGAACTTTGAATTTGAATTTGAATTTGAATTCTTGCTTTGCTCAGTTAAAAACTTGATGAAGTTGATTTTTTTCTTTTTTTCTTTTATTTCTGGTTTTGGTTTATTTTAAAAATGAAGGAAGAAGTTAAGATATATATTTAAAACACTGCCTGTATTTAGTACCAAGTTTTGCTCTTTTCATCATTTTCTTTCTTTCTTTTTATTTAAAATGAAGAAATCCATTTTAAAGAATTTTTTTGACACTTGTTAGTTTAAATGAATTATTATGTCCCACCTAGCTTACAAGTTTCATACACATTTATATATACTTTATACTTTTATTTTATTAACTATGAAGCTCAAAAGATTTACTTAATATTATAAAACCTATCATTTATTCCTATTTCATTTTTAGGTTTAAATTATTGATATTTTAATTAATAACTATATATATACATACTAGTGTTTAAAAATGTAGAGTTTAAATTTAAATTATTTTGAAGATAATTATTTGAATTTTCAAATCATATTTTCTTTTACAATCCATATATATATATATGAACAATAGCAATTAGATAGCATATTTTATTTGTTTAAATAATAAGTTTGTAAATTTAAATAATGATATTATAAGATTATTAAATTAAGTTCATCATCCCCAAAATATTATAACTTAAGTTCGTATATAGTGTTTTAAACCAATTTATATTTATATCTAGATATTTTGAATTATCAAAATTTTATTTGTTCGACTTATAAGTCGGTATTTGTAATGATTTAATCCAGTTAATATACCCAATTAACAAATGTTAAAAATCCAGGTCGTCATATTCCTCCCCCTTTTAAATCTTTTCATCCTAAAAAAGGAACGAAGTAAGAGATTTAATTATTATGTTTATTATCAGTTCAATTATTCTTTAACATTTTTAGATCTTTTACCCATTTATTTCAAAAAAATTAAAACCCTTTTAAAAATTACACGATATTACTAAAATAGCTTTTATATAAATATACTTTTTATAACTCGATGTCTCAACAAGTCCATCCTTGTTCTCACAGAAATTCAGTCATACGTTGATCAGGCATACAACTGAAATCTACAAGTACCTAGTAGACCCGTCTCCAACACCCGGTGAAAATACTTAGAAATTTTTTTGGGATAATGTAGAAAACATTTTTGTGAGAATGCTTTGGAAATCATCACCCCTTCCATGGTCGCAGTTAGCCCGATGATTACATCACCATCCTGGCGAAACCATAGAAAAATATAGGCATCCGTGCCCCTCGATTACACCATGGAACTGCCACAGATTGCAGCTTCATCTAGGGTTACGTTGCCATCAACGAAAAAACCATGTAACTATAGGCATCAGCGCCTCAAATTTCGTTGCCAAATGAAACTTCACCACATAGATCGCAGACTACATCAGTCGAGTCCCAATGTCGCCTGTATATAGTCATTGCCATATGACTTTCGCATGTCCTCATAGATCGCAGTCTACCGATGTTAAGTCGCTCTCCCAGTAAAATCGAACATAGATTTTAGGCAATCACTTCCCTTCGATTTCCGCCATGGAACACAGTAGATCGCATTTACACCGAGTTACATTGCCGTCACAGCATAACCCTAATGTCTTTGTAGGCATCAGTGCCCTCGATTTTCGCTAGCTACCCCAACCATAATCCTCAAAATATAGAACCCCCTTTAGGGCTCAAGGCATAACCACCCCGTGGATCTTCTACCACAAGTTTCAACTCTAAATGGGAGCGCCTTTTTCCCTACAACATTCTCAAAATATTTCATACTACACACATATAGTATCTTTCAAATCATATTCTTACATATATCACATATAAATCCCATTTACATACAAAATTGATAATTCTCAAACTTGGCTTTCCGAATTCCCAAAATTTGCCTTTTTCCCAAATCAAAAGCCTTTCAAAATCAATAGGTTCCAAAACCTTTTTCCCCATTTCATAAAACCATACATACATACATACACACACACACACACACACACATATATATATATATAAGTTTATTCTTTTAACTAGAACGAAATATTTTTGGATCATTTCCTACTTAATAAATTCCTTTAAAAAGTTATTTGCCAAATTACTTACTTTTATGAAATGAGTTTCAGTTATAGTGATATCCAACTTCCGCTCTCATTCATTATATATTTCTCAAAATATACTTTTCCATTTCAAAAATAATTTTTACATTTCTTTTCAAATTTTCAATATCTATTTCATTCAAGCACGTACGGTGTACATATAATGAATCCGATCACTCACTCAATCCGTACGCAATATCAAATCCGATCACTCGCTCGATCATATAATTTCACTTCCGAACTAGTATCGTCCACCCGACTTCCTAGTGCGGACTCAGATCTGGTTCCTTGATCAAAAGCTGTCATTCTCCTTGCATAGCCATAACTATGATAGAGAATTTCCAGAATCAGTAAAAATCCATATCTAGTGTTCGCCGTCGAACATCGAGTGAAAAATCCCAACTCGGATCGATTTACTATCTCGAAATTCTGTACTCGAATCTGGATCAAACCATTATGCGAATAGAATAATATACATACATCCTACGTATTTATCTTCATTGATTGTTAGCTAAATCAATTTTTTATTCACATTCATTTTGATTTCTATTCACTTATTCATAATTGCTTCAATTTCCATTTGAGTTATCACTTAATTCTTATCCCAATTGGTATTTAATTATAAACAGTTTCTACTCTAACCAGTTTGAATTTAGAAAATAGCTTGAAAAGTATAAAATAGTTAAGCGGTTGTAAAATAGTTATTAGTTGTGAAATAGCTGTAGAACAGTTAGATAGTTGCAAAATAGTTGTAAAATAGTAATTAGTTTGTAAAACAGATGTAAAATAAGTATAAGATAGTTTGGGTTTTAAAAAAAAGGTTGTATAGTAAATAGCTAGAAAAATAGATATAAAGTAGTTTATTTTAAAACAGTTTATTTGAAAATAGTTTTAGAGTCAAACTAGTTCAATTTTCCAATCAATTCCCAATTTCCACTTCCATTTAAATTGATTCAATTCTAATTCAACCGAATTAACCTCGAGTTCCATTCCAAATTCAAATCAATTCCCACTTATTCAACTTCGATTACACTCCCACTTAGTTTAATTCAATTTCAATTCCACCTTTGAATTAATTCCAATTCCATTTAAAATTTTAAATCAACTCAATTTATACAAATTCGAGTTAAATTTTCAAATGTTGATTTAATCCCTTAAATCAAATTAACCTTTACTTTTAATTTAACAACCTAAGGCTTTAAACAATTCAATTTTGAGTCCAAATTTCTAATATTCAATTAAATTACTTTTACTTAACTTATTTCAAGGTTCGAGTAAGAGTTCAATTTTTTTGAAACAATTAGATCTTCAGAATCTAATTTGTTACCCAATTTTAACTACTAACTTTGAAACCAATTCTCAACAATTTCAGTTTGCAGGTTCATTTTTAACATTCGAATCTTAAGTTCAAAGTGATTCCATTTCCATAATTTCAATTTTATTTCTAAAAATCAAAATCATTTAATTAGAGCTTTATTTCCATTTAATTTCAGCAGTGGATATATATTATCTCAATCCACTTCTTAATTCATTTAAAATAATCCAATTCATAGTTTCATAGAATATTAATAATAACAGGATGATAGCAGGATATGTCAAAGTAAATAAACGTACAAATTATCTAAAACATCCATCAATAACATTCATTACCCATTTCTAAAACTCAAACCCGATTTGAGAGCACATATAACTCCCTTTCAATTCAACTCATTTAACTTCCCAAAGTTAAATCTCAATTTCATCTAAAAAATTCCAATTCAGGTTGTTGGTTCTAAATTTATTTTACCTCCCCTACGTTAAATTCCATTCATTTAATCAAGTCAACCTTACTCAATTTGAATTCTCCATTTTAAATTTTAAACTTCCTATCAATATCCCTTCCCGCGTATAAGTTCAAAAACTTATTTCTCTTTGGTTTTTACATCACATTTCAGAGGGAAAATTCAAAAATCAACACTTAGTGCTTACTTCCTATCAACTTTGATATTATGTATATCCTACATATATATACATATTTATTTACATTGCACACCAAGTCATACTTTAAATTTTAAACCATTCTTGGTTTTTTAATTCAAAACAAATTCCTTTAAAAAAAATTAAAACAACTCTTGTTTTAAAATAAGATTCCTATATTCAAAATATTATGAACAAGATTATTCATTATATCTTTTAACACTTTGAAACAATTTCAAATTTTCTGGGCTTAGATTTTAAAACTTCACAAATTAAATCCTTTTCGATTTATAACTCATACTTATCAAAATTGTAGCTTTCTTAAAACATTTCATTCTGCTTTAATATTGTTTATTTAGAAAAATAAACATCCCTTTATTACGATACAATACCCAATTTATGATAATTATCGTGTCTAGAAATCATACACACCATATATTCCATAATCATTTGCTAGAAAATCAAATCAAGGCAACTTATTTCAATTCTTTTGAATTTCTAGGATTTAAATTCAGTTTTGAATCCATTTTTAGCTCAACTTATATTTGCATAGTTAATCCTTACTCAAGTTTCTATTCGGTTGTATATATAATACCATTTAATTCTTATTATTATATTTAATTTCAATAATCAATAACTAATTATCCTAATATACATAAATATTATTGCTTCATATATCAAAATAATAAGCTTATATAAAAATCCTTTTTAAAACCTTTTTAAAATCATTGTATAAGAAAATAACAAGTACGCTCTCATATAATACGCTCAATTCATTCTAGGGTACTACTGACCCTATTTCTAATGAGTAATCCCCATTTGAGCCAAGGTTCTGGCCTAACCTCGCTCTGATACCAAATGTAACAGCCCAAAAATTTTCGACCTCGAAAATCCGACACTAATATGTTCACTGTATAGAGTGACGAGCAATTGAATGCTGAAAATTCCAGACTGTTAGGGTTAAGAAGAAAAAGAGGTAAAAGGAGAAACAGAAAGCAAAAGCGCAGAATGTCACAATTGCAATGGATCAAAATATAATATACAAATAACAACATTTACAAAAAGAAAGCTGTTAATTTCAATTTACATGCAATATATCATAGTACAATCATTCACAAGTAAACTGGGCAGTAATAATAACTTGTCCCCGAACACTGCCTACACAGCCCATAAACACATAGCGGTATCTATACAATATGTCTTTTCCATCCAGCTCATCATCTGAGCTCCAGAACGTCCTAACTTGAAATTTGTAATACTCGGTCCAACCCGAGCATTACAATAAAGTAACATTCGAATCAGGCTGGAAACCAGCGTGAGTAAACCCATATAACTTGAAATGTTAAAGTTGTAAAGCTTCTTTGAAAACCCATGTTACTCGTTCATCACTACGAGTTTTATCTCGCTATAGCCAAACATTTATTTCACAAAAATAAATCTTAGTACCGTTACTAAGTTTAAATGGCCAAGTTACTTAATTTATTCCATTCCAGTCTATTTGATTCGAATAATAAAATCTATCAAGACTTATAGATGTTACCAATCGAAGTGGTTCCGGATATAGCTGATATCCGATCATAGTTTCCTCGAATCCTAATGCCATCTTTTAAGCTAAGTTTTTTAACAAAGAATTCGGTTTCCTTAATGTCAACATTCACCTAAAATTCCCTCACAATATCTATTCAAATAAAATGTCTCATATTTATTTTTAGCTGTTCATTTCAGGTTATTTCATGTCACAGAATAACTGGAAATAACATACTAGAAAAATTAAAACAACCAAAGTATTCAATCCAATTAAATCCACCTATAGACTAGCTTAAATAATCACACAATCATCAAATTAATTAAAAACAAATTTAATTAATTACTTACAAATCCTGTTTAATTATTGTTAACTAATTTCGAACCATCTTATTTATTTTAATCAAATATTTGTAACTAATCACAGTTATCATATATAATTATCCTATGACTCTTGATTAATTAAAAGTGTAAAACACTTTATTTTACATAACCATTAACTAATTACAACTATTTATTTTACATCAATAAACTTTAGTAATTTATAGATAATTAACTTCTATACAGTTGTCTAAAGCTTAACTAATTTAGGTTTAAATCATTTTTATTTGCATTGGCCATTTTTTATCTAAGGTTTGGGTAAATTTTAGAGTTTAAATTACTCTAATTATGTTAATCATAACTAATTTGGCAATTATC
Source organism: Allium cepa (assembly GCA_030765085.1). Lineage (NCBI taxonomy): Eukaryota > Viridiplantae > Streptophyta > Magnoliopsida > Asparagales > Amaryllidaceae > Allium > Allium cepa. The sequence continues at coordinate 379,410,116 of CM060929.1, read as the reverse complement.
ACAAAGTTTATTATTACAGAAAATTTTACTTTTGTTTTCATCTTATATAATTTTCACAAGGCCCAAGGCCCAAAATCGAATCCTCGAAAAACATCCCTCTCTTCTCTATCCATTCTCCTCCCCTAATCCCTTATTTCTCTGCTACAACCAGAAACCAGAATATGCGTGCACAAGCGCACAGCGTCAGAGTCACTCCTACCATCATCATTAACACCCTTGAGTCGCCACTGACTCCCTCGACCCTCCAAGCCACCTAAAAAGCCACGACGTCCCAAAGATCAAAATCGAGCAGAAACAAACAGAAGTGCCATCACCTGGAAAGAACTCCCATCTTACATCCACCTCGTACCACCACCGCCAGGACCCTTGCCCTCGTGTCTTAAACTTCGCCCATCACCCCTCTACCTTTTCCCCCTCCACCGAACCACTCCGGCACCACCACGATACCGCACTTGCCTGAGAACCAACCTCAACTGGAATGAGTCCTAAACCCTACATCACCACAGCCACGCCACCACGATGGACTAAAAATCATGCCAATATTTTTCCCACGACCCCAGCCGATGAGCTTCCTTCGGCCACAATCCTGACCATCCACCATATCCAGATCGCCGTGAATCGGCCAATGAACCAATTTCGATCATCCCCCGATACGCCTCTAAACACATACTTAAAAATCTCGAAATTATCACCAAAATTCATCATTTCCAAATTCGATCATGTCTATGTAAGCCAAATCATTGACTTAAGGTGATTGATTTTTTTGTAAAAAATTTCCTTTTACTGTAAAATCCTTTCTTAGTGACACTACCCACTAATTTTCACTATAATTAATTTTAAAAATAAGATTACTCTATAACATACATGTTTCCTTGAATCACTATGACCTATAAGCAATTAGATGAAGAGGAAAATGATTTTAAGGGTCTTTGAGCCTGTTAGACAAGAACAGAGGCCAAAAACTATATACATAGGCATTTCATACTTATACATTCAGGCACACATACATTATCACCCATGCAAGACATGTTCGAGTCATTACTATCATTAATTTTTACATGCATAAGTTAATAAAGATGATTTAACCTTTAAAAGTTAAGGTTTGTAAAACTTGAACAGAGAGTTTGAAATCTGAAAGCTGTTTTGAACACTGCCAGTTAGATTTTCTTGATCTATTTGATTAAGTTGAACTTTGAATTTGAATTCTTTCTTTTCTCAGTTGAAAACTTGGTGAAGTTGATTATTTTTTTATTTCTGGTTTTGGTTTATTTTAAAAATGAAAGATGAAGTTAAGATATATATATATATATATATATATATATATAAAACACAGCTTATATTCAGTACCCAGTTTTGCAATTTTCATCATTTTCTTTCTTTCTTTTTATTCAAAATGAAGAAATCCATTTTAAAGATTTTTTTAACACTTGTGAGTTTATTTTTTTAACAAGTGTCCTACACATTTATATATATTTTATGTTTTCTTTATACTTTTATTTTATTAACTATGAAGCTCAAAAGATTTACTTAATATTATAAAACCTATCATTTATTCCAATTTCATTTTTAGGTTTAAATTATTAATATTTTAGTTAATAACGATATATATATACATACTAGTGTTTAAAAATGTAGAGTTTAAATTTAAATTATTTTTAAGATATTTATTTTGAATTTTCAAATCATAGTTTCTTTTAAAATATATATATATATATGTATATATATATATACGTATGAACAATTGTAATTAGATAGCATATTTTATTTGTTTAAAATAATAAGTTTTGTAAATTTAAATAATTATATTAGAAGATTATTAAATTAAGTTCATCATCCCTAAAATATTATAACTTAAGTTCGTATATAGTGTTTTTAAACCAATTTATATTTATATCCAACTATTTTTAATTATTAGAATTTTATTTGTTCGAATTTAAATCAGTATTTCTAAAGATTTAACCCGGTTAATTTGCCTAATTAACAGATGTTAAAAATCTGGGTCATCAAATGATCCCAACGTTGCTTGTTTCATCCAATACTGACAACCTATGAGAGAGATACACGTTTTTAAATTTTGAATACAATTTAAATAAACATTTTTTTACAACCTAGGTAAATCTAGGTCACATGTTCCAAATAAACAAACACGGTCGCAACTTCTTCTTCTTCCAAATCGCGTGCTCCAGGTATACGTGAACAAGAAAAACCCAAAGCCGCCCATTTCCACTCGAATAATGATCCTCCTCCGACAATCTTGAACACGATCGACGACCATCACAAGGAAGCTCATCGCAAGCTCCACCGCTGACCGGAGTAACGCTGAACTCTGCCCTCTCCTACCTTAGAAAAGCATGCTTGAAGGGATGACAAATGCAGCAAAAAATTTGCCTCCACGCCCCATCGTTTCCAATCTCCCCCATATAGAACGTAGAGCTCATTAAGCTCTTCGACTTTCCAGTTGAAGGTTTCCGATAATACGTGAGGATTGGAAGAAAAATAAAGGGGAATGGTGGGGGTTTTTTGGCCATTGATTAGTTATACGGCGGCCGTGAGATAAGAACTTGGGTTTGGCTGAAGATGCGCATATATATATACATATATATATGTATACACCATATTATTTTAATATTATTTTTCAACTTTTTCAGACGAACTCCAAACAAAGCGTGCCGCCAAGCGTTTATAATGTTTTTCCCACTATTCCAAACACACCATGTCACATGATGAACTACGTCGACGTTCATCAGAAAAAGGATGAAACCCAAATTCTGTCCATCCATCAATTTCTCTCGAGTTACTCAATTAAAAATCGTGATTTTAGTTTTAAAAATCAACATTTTCTAAGATATTTTAGGTTATAATATCAAATCAAGTAACTAAAGAAATTAAAATTTTATCATAAGATGGGTTTATTGCAATTTCTTGTTCCAGACAAGAGACACTGGATGTTTGTTTTTAAAAGTATTTTTAAATTTAAGTTTTGATAAATGGTACACCTTTTGTTTTAACAATTCATCCTAACAACAACTAAAACAGGGGTTATGGAATTTTGACAGGTTTTGTAAAAACTTGGAACTAGGGAACAGGGTAAAACATCCCTGTATATCAACATGCACAGAGGATATCAACATATATACATACATTTTATATACATGCAACAAATCTGACTTCAAGCATGATCTCAAACACAGATACAGATTCTAGAATTTTCAAAGTTTATTCACCTATCAAATTTTTGAACAGAAAGCTTTTCTGGGATGTTGTCAAAATTGAAAGCCTGGAAGATGTTTTTAAATTTGATCTTGAACCTTTTTTTATCTGTTGCTAATTTATATAAATTTTGCGTAATTTTTCTGATGGATTTACTTGCTTAATCAAACTCGAATTCAAATTCTTTACAAGGTTTACTTACAATTTTGTATATCCTTTTCTCTTTGATACAGGGAAAACCCAGGTATGCAACTTGAAAACCGAGATATGAAGTTTGAATCGGTTGTTTGAATTGATTTGTAATGGTCCCTGGATCCTTGATTTTTCTTTTGTTTGATTACTGAGTTGTTGCTGAAGAGATTCTTTTGTTTGCCTGGTTTGACACTTGCTTTTGACATCCTTTTGATTCACAGATTTTTTTTATTTGCTTTACTGGTTTCTGTTCTTCTTGATCTGGTTTGAGTTTACAGATTTTTATTTTTTTATTCTTTGAATTCTTTTGATGGTGAACAGAAAATGAGGAAAAGAGGAGATAGAAATATATATACTTGGCCTTATTTTCTTCTAATCAAAAGAAAAGAAGAAAACAAGATTATGACACTTGTTCATTTCTTCTCTCCTTGAATTCCACTTGTAAATTTAATTGTTAAAAAATTGGAATAGGTTTTGGGGCCTAATTCGATCGTATGTAGAACATAGCATTTTGAATTAAATTAAAATTTTAAATTTTCAATATTTAGTTCAACGCATTTCTTTACCTTACGACAAAACGCCAATTCCAAACACTACGAAATTTGAAATTCGATAATAATACACTATTACGGATCCAATGGAATTGGTTTCATCGAAATCCGAGACTGTGCCCCAGATTGCTATTTTAACGTCTCGATTACAATATAAAATTTTCAATTTATAATCATTCACTTTTAAATCTAATTTAATTGTTAACAATCTTTATTGTTGTATAAATTAAATTTAAATCAACTTCCAATATCATTTTCAATCATATTAAATTCAGAATTCAATTATTCAAATAATGACGATATTGAATTTTTTTCAATCTTTTTTAACAATTTTGATTATTCAATAAATCTGTCTTTTTAAAATATAAGTCACTGAACTAATAAGATTTAACTTTTAAAAAAAATTCAAATTATAGAGCAACTATTTTATTTTACAGTCATTCAATTCCCGTTATCCAATTATTCAGATAATTTTCCAATATTGAATTTAAACAAAATTGTCCAATATTCACACAAATTCCAATATTAGATTTTATATGAATCTATTTGTCAACAGATTTTATTTATATCTAAATAACTCGCAATTATTATCCAATTTCAGTTACTAACTATAAACCCAATTATTATATATAATCTCATTTCAAAACTTGTTATTTTCAAATCTTTAAAATTAGTTTATTTTAAAATTTTATTCTAGTTCAAATCCCCTGCATTACAATCAAAATCATTAAATTTATATTTTTAACCATTTTTATTTGATATTTACACTAAATTTAATAATTTAAAATATGTAAAAATACGGGTTGTTACGTGTGGAGTAACCATCTATTCCACTAATCTTTAGTTACCTCGATGGATATCGTGACCCCATCCACCAGTGGCTTATCTAAACGTAGCCCAGTCACGACCCTACTTTCCCCCTAATGGTAATAGACGGCTGGCCTCAGCAACACAAGGGGCTATGGGCAACTACTAATCTCATGATGCGCATCAAATAATGAACAAATGGTGTCGTGTATCTAGGGTGTGACCCTACGATCAGGCCTCCAAGGTAGATACTGGCCAATCTGGTTCACTCCTGAAATGTAAAGGGAGTCGATCTAAGATGGAAAGACATTTAATGTACATAGTTTATGTGGCTAACTAGCAGCCACCATACGTACTCACCAAAGCAAGCCACAAACAATATTATTTCCATTTGTTTATTTTAATTATTTAAATTGAATTTCCTGTTTTAAAAACTTTATTTTATTTATCAAAATGAATAAAAAAATTATTTTAAATGTAAATTTTAATTTTTCTGTGAATTATAATTTCAAACATGAATAAATAGAATATTTTCCAGAAAAGTGGATTTTTTGGTCAATCTGGTCAAACTTTGACTTTTAAATTTAAAAATCAAATATTTGAATTTTATCTTTTATTATGAAAATATATTAAATTCTAAGTATATTGCTTTTCATTTCAGTGAAATCTGGTTAATGTTGTGAAAGTTATGTTATTTACAATATTGTGTGTAAATTGATTTATTTAACAATATTGTTTATTTTAATTTACATAAATAATATTTTTATTTATCATATTATTTTTCTAATTTGTATATATGTGTGTAATATGACATGTTATATATATATTTTATGTTTAAAACATTTTTAAAGTGTGGTTGTTATTTTTCAAAAAAAACTAGTTATATTTTGTTTTCAATTTTCAATACTAGTTTGCATATATTAAATTATTTTTCTATATTTTTATAAAATTTATTTATTCATTTCATTTTTTACTTTATCTGGTATTCATTTTATTTTATTTACATGGGTTTTTATTTTGGTTTATTTGAATAAAGAAAAAGGTAATATCAAAAGTCTAATGCCTTTTAACCTTAGACCTTCCACCTTCACATCTCTTCAATCTTTGGGTCGTCCTTTCCTTGGTCATAGCCGTGAATTTTCTTTCGGTAATTCACGTGAAAACATTACTTTCTTATTCCTCATTCATGCACACTTCAGATCTGGAGAGAATAGTTTGGGTAATGTCTCTTTTCCTTTCCACTTTTCTTATTCATTTTATTGATTTTTCTTTTGTAAATTGCCTTGGAATCTTCATGTTTTGCTTGGCCATACTTATCCACCACCTCCTCCGACCAACTCCACCACCATCCATAGCCACATCACCCTCCTCTCCCTCTGACTTGATCAGGCCATGAGGCCCCTTGAAGCTATCATCAGCAAATGTTGCAAAATCACCTTGAATTGCCTAGCCGAGCTCCAAAAATCACCCACCCTTCATTTTCCACCTTAGCACCTCCTTGGCCGCCCACCAGTCCCCCCACCACCTCTGGATGACGCTCCAAAGCCCACCTGACTTTCACCTTGTAGGGGCCGAGCCCAATGGTCCTTTAGTTGAGCCACATGATTGCACAAAAGCCGCTAAATTTCCTTAAATCCTTTGTATTCCTTTATGTTGCAACTTCCATCGCTTTTACTACTTGTAGCCATGCATGCATGCATATCCTAACCCTATGACACAACTTTGGCTGAGCACACCTGACCCTAGGCCAAGCACGTGAAGGTGGAGGCAATGGTCAAGTCATTCCTTTCATTGTTGTCTTTAAATTTAATTTGTTTTAAAGTATATTTGTGTTGAAATCATATGTATATTTGGTTTGAAATCATATCTATACTTGTCTTGTTTTATGGGTGGGTATAAGATCTAGCTTGGTTCTCTTCCCACTCAAGTCAAAAGTCGTGTTATCATGCTTTCGGAATTTGTTTGTGTGCTTTGTTCTGCTATCTCCAGCTTGAAACAAGTGAGTAATTCCCATAAGGCATTTTGTACTTATATAATTAGTAAACTGACACCATTTGAATCTGTAAATTTTATTATCATGTTATAACTGCCTATGTTATGATCATATGATGTTCACCCTTTTTATATACCTGTCATATTATCTATTACTGTTATATAATGTAATTCTGTTTATTTATATCAGTTTATCATACTGCAACCCTGTAGAATAGAATCACTATGGGTTGAAATGATACATACCCGAACGGACTTTAAAACAGGGAAAAATCGTTATGGGCTGAAATGAAAGGACTGAAGGATTTTTATTTATTTTTATTTACTTGGGATTGCGGGTTTGAAATGATAGAATCCGGATTTTTCCTTTGTAAATTACGGGTTGAAATGATATATTATATGTATCATTGACTTAGGATAGAAAATTTTATATACAGACCCGTGGTTAATATATATTTTCTTGAATTTATAAAATGTTTTAAAAATGTAAATATTATGATATTTTGATTTAAATATAATTAAAAATGATTTTTTATAAAATATTAGTGATTTTCTACAAGTTAAATAAGTGAAATAAATAAATGGTAGAGTAGAATTTGAAATATAAGTAAATTTTGAAATTTATGATTTTGTTTATAAATGTAGTTTAAATTAAGTAAGAAAATATGATATTTTGATTTAAATTTTTATTTAAAATGATTTTAAAGTGTTATTTATTTTTCTATAAATTAAAAATAGTTAAATAAATAAATGTTTAAAATTGAAATTTGAAATATAACTTAACTTGAAAAATGTGAAATGGGTTTTAAAATTAAAAGTTATGTTAAGGAAAATAAAATGGAATTTAAATTTAATTTATGAAATGGTAAATTAAATTTAAATGTAAAGTAAATGAAATGTTATAAAATTGTACATTGATTTTATAAGTGAATTATTAAAATTTGATAATTATTTGTGAGATTATACTTTATAAAAATCATAAATTAAAGGGTATTTAAATGATTGTCTTTAAAGTGAAAAATAAAAAAATTATAAGTTTAAAAATGATCTAAATTAAATTTAAACGTTTATAATGTATTGAAAATTTGGAATTTAAATTGGCAGCATTTCTGAAATGCTATCATTTCTAAAGTTAAGGATATTATAGCATTTTGTAAATGTTGTAATTGATATAAACGAACTAAAAGACTAAATTGAACTAAGGGCTATTATAGCATTTTATTAGTGCTGTAGTTGTTGAAACTAAGCTAAACCTACAATAGTATTCTGTAAATGCTATCTTTGTTAAAATGAATGTTTTAAATGTAAATTTTTCACAGCATTTTCTAAATGCTGCGAAAACTAAAATTTCACTGTTTTAATAAATTGAAGTGAATAAATGAATTCTGAAAATGGTAAAATTTTGAGAATTGAATATTTTATTTTTAAGTATAATAACTTCATTTTAAATGATTTAAACGGAATATTTTGATTTGAAATATAAACCATTTTGAAATGTGATTTGAAATGGTATTTAAATTAAATAAAAGTGAATGTGGTTTTGAAATGAATTTGAAATGATATTGAATTTTGAAATGATATTTGATTTCGAAGTATAAATTACCATTTTAGAATTTCAACCAGGGGATGTATTTAACTAATCCTTAGAGGATGGGCGATGGGCGATCCCGAGCATCCTTTAAGTTATTGTGCATTACTACTACAGTTCACTTGTGTTGGTTTACATTATATAAGTATGTATGTCCAGACTCAAGTGTTTGTGTTTTACTTTACGCTCGGGTCAGCCTGAGTATTTACAGCTTAGTTTTGGATTTCTTTTCTGGAGCTAGGAATCAATGGAGATTCTGCTTGTCTGGTTATCTATTCTCTTTCAGTTTCAGTTGTTCTATTTCGGCTCTGGTATTTATAAACTTCTATGTATTTGGGATTTCTATTGTATATGTTTTTCAGACTGATATTATGTATTTTGTTTTGAGATTTTGTTATAGTAGCTTCATGAACTACTATGGTATTTTAATTTTCGCTGCGAGTTATTCTGATATATCCGTGTCTGTGGTTTTGTGATTGTTTTCATTTGCTCTAAATTTATTTACAATGTGGTATTTTGAGCAATTCAAGTCCGACATGTGTGGATGCGAATGGCTGAAAATACTGGGTTGTTACACTTGGTATCAGAGCTTCGGTTTTAGGCAAACCATAGCCTGCATAGCAAAAACTCATTAGAGATAGGGTAGAAATACCCTAGAATGAGTGAAATCAATCTCAGAATCATTTCTTTGTGAGAGAACGTATTTTCGAAATATAAAATGATTTCCAAATGATTTTTAAAGGATTTTCAAAGATTATATAGGTATGAAATTTTCCTTATTTTGAAATCAAGATTTTCTAAACTTTATTCCTCAGATATCCACCTTGTTAGAAATCTCTTGGTTAGGTTTCTTATTGATTAGGAATCCTTGAACTTTGAAACACTCCCACTGGTTCTGAAATCCAGTCTTGTCTTCCCTATTTTATACTTTTTATTTTTGGGGCATTCCATAACTCCACTGACCTCTGTAAAGATCGATAATTCCGCAAATCTTTGAATGATTTGTAAAGGGGTGAAACTCCTTTACAATTAGCATTGATTCATTGGAGATTTCTGTATCCTCGGATTTCGATGCTATCTATCTTCTGCTATATCCGGATTCTGTCTCTAGAGATCGAATGTCGATTTGCCTCAGATTTCTGCATTGATTATATTCCTGAATTCATGGTTGACCGGTTAAGGTCGTCTGCGATTTACATAGGCTTATCCATCTTTTATTTTGTAATAAAATTATCTAATCTTCGCTCGAGCTTATCTTCGAACCAGAATTCTATTTGATTAGAGTTCCTTTAAATTTGAATCTCTGTTTGTTTGAAACCCATTCTTGAATGATCCCTTGGAAATTTGGGTTTGTTTGTATTTTGAAATTATGCATACATCTAAATTAATAGTTTGATAAGGATGACCCCATGTTTATATATAAAAGCGAAATGTTTCTATGAGGATTATATACCTTTTAAAAATGAAAATTTGAAGCTTTGAAAGGATTTGAAATTTTGCAAATTTATAAGACAGTTGATTTATATAAAAATGATTTATAACTGAAGGGTTTTGAATTTGAATTTTGAGGAATTGAACTCCAGTGTTTTGAAATCGGTTTTAAGATTTTGGAAAATATATAATAATAATATGATTTAAAGATATTTTCTGAATAAGAAAATTTTCAAATGTATTCGAATAAATTCCAATGATTTCGAAGAGATTTCATCGAAGTTTCAAGAAAATAAAAGTCCAGAACCCACTTATGTCGTTGGAAAATAGTTTCGGTGATGAATGCATGCATCATCGACATTGATTTTCAAGTTTCTGATTGGGGGAGAGGCCACTCTAGCAGCTTTGCTATGCGATTGATTTTGTGAAACCAATTTTGATATCATATTTCGAAGTATGGTTTGATATTCGAAAGATATATGTGTGTGTGTGTGTGTGTGTGTGTGTATTTGAAATAATTTAAAGTAAGCCGGTGTTCAGTCCTCGAGTGTCAGATTGTTTTGGTATAACCTTATCTATTGGAATTGATTTACTGACTTGTTGGTGATTCCCAACTTTTGGATTTTAAATAGGATTTCTTAGACTATATTTTAAAGTTCGAGCACTTTCGAATCAAGGTTTAATTTTCAAAGTTAATCCTGGAAAAATATAACTCATTTGTTAGATAAATGAGTTGAAACTATTTTGTTAAGTAAATGAATAAGACTATTTTGCATTATACTGATATGGAATTTAGTTTTTGAACGTTTGGAATAAAATTTAGTTTTAAATAGTTTGAAAAGGTAAATTGATCTTTTGAATAGAAATAAATAGTTCAAAGGTTTTAAAGGGATAGTTATAACTTGGAAATCATTTTGGGTATAATAGATTTTGAGAAAGATATTTGGTTTTGAAAATAGATTGGATAGTTAGAACCAGTATTTATATGATGGTTTTGGAAATGAATTTGTTTGACTTAAATTTTGTTGATTTGGAAATCCGGGATTATTTTCTAAAACTATTCTTTTGAGAAACTTTAAAACTGAATATATGTAATTTAGAGGAAATGATTTGGCGAAATCATATATATTTTGAAACTGAGTTGATATTGAAAAGGAATTGAAATTGAGAACCATGTTTTACTAAATACTGTGATTTGGGAGTTATCGAACTTATATAAAATTGATTTGTATAAGTATGAAATTGATTTGACAACTGTTGATTTGGAAAAGGATACTCAATTTGAAAAGTGAAATCTTATATAATCGAAGTCTATATAAGTGTGATTTGATATACTATTGATTTGGAAAGTATTCGATTTGAAATGAAATCTTATATATAATGAACTTTATATAAGTATGATATTCGAAAGTGATTTTGAAAGGTACTATATAATATATAGTTTCAAAGTAAAGATACGGAAAGTACCTTCTGCTTGATATTCGCTTTGTGGCCACACTATGGATTCATTTTATCGATATTATTCTCTCTGATTTGGGTTTTCTGGATATGACACTCGAGTGTCCATCGAATTCTCTCTGAAAGCAAAGCTAAGGTCGACCCAGAGCAATGTAAGGTCGACCCAAAAAGGCTTAAGGTCAACCTAAAAAGGCTTAAGGCGACCCTCATAGTGTCCAGATCGACCTATAGGTTGATCCGTAATGTTGTAGGGTCCACCCGCATTTTTTTGGAGTCGATTTTTTGCTTCGGTGGCGATTTTTGTTGATTTTATGCGATCGGAGCCGTACATTGCCAGATCTGATGGTTCCAAATGACCCTGTGGCATGGTGGCTCCAGATTCAGTCCAAAAATTTAATGATCTGAGATCCCCAAGCTACACTATAAATAGGACCCTACGCCTAGCTATTTTCTCACAATCAGATTTTCTTCCAATTAGGTTCATTGCCCGAGGCTGAACCCTAAATAGAAAATATTTCTAAGAAGAAGATCTTCTTAATAAAAATATTCGATACCTTAGAAGGCAATCTAGGAAGGCCATGGAGCAAAACTAAGGACGACGGGTGAGTGGATTTAAATTATATATCTTTTTATGATATATTATTGTTAGATTTTCGATAAATAGTTAATTTAGCATTTATTTTCAGTAATTAATTCTGTTAATTAGTTATGTTGAAAATTGTAAATTTGATAAAAGAGCTTATATTTAATTAGTATTTACATGGAAAAGAAAAATAGAAGTCAAATTAAATATGAATAAAATTAGGCTTGACAGTTATTAAGGAATGTATAAGCGTAAAAGTAAGAAATTTACAATAAATTATGCTAAGACGGGAAAAATAAATAAAAAAGGGAAAATTTAATAACTTGATCGGAAAGTCGGTGATAGATTAGTTGGTTGGTTTAGAAAAGAGAATACACTTCCATAGTTTAATATTGTAAGAATAACGATAAACGTAATTGCAAGAATAAAAAAAAATGAAATTAGTGTAAAATGGGGACATTTCTGTATTTTGCATTATCCAGTAATTTAAGAAACAATAAAAGAAATACCTTGCAATTACGAATTATTTTTTATAGCATTATTTAGTATTAAAATATGAAAATGGATATTTAGCGTAGTTTTTGTAACCAACCAAATAGAATAGAACTACTTCCTAGAATAGAAGAGAATAATGTAAAGCGTTAAAGAAATTAAAGAAGAGAAGGTAATCAATTTAAATGTTTGACAAGAGTAGAAACAATAAATAGAAATGTGCATAAATCTGCATTTACAGTTAGTAGAATATATAATATAAGAGAACTAAAGAGAATTCAATTTCATAATAAAAGAAGACAGACTAGAATAGAAAAGAGACAAATACAATTATATTTATAATATGTAGACTATAAAAAAATATAGAAGTAACGATTGAAAGTATAATTATAACATATGTTATAATCAGAGATAACAGAAAAGACTTATTTTAAAACTTACATTAAGTTAATAAGAAAACATAGGAGAAAGGTCCATACCAACAACATTCCCTTTCAATCAAGAACTGATAGTCTCACAATAGTTAGGTGAGGCTGGGATACGCTTATGCTGATTAGGGTAAATAAGTAGCCAACAAAATAGGAAAAGTAAACTATTCAAAATAAACGATTAGACTTAGGGTCTAATAAGATGGTAAGATGCGTTTGGAGCATCCCAAAGAAAGAAGAGCCTAACGATGTAGTTCATTGCAGATTTTTAGCAATGAAAGAGCACGTCCAACTTAGTTAGTTCGGGCTAGAAGGAAGTACGATACTTCAACGAGACATGAGGGTACTCTGGAATGGCCATTTGGGGTATGCCTAACGAATCTTCACTCCCGGAGGCTGGTCTGTGTGTTCCATCAAGAGGGTATGCCTTGACTACTTTTGCATTGAAGGCCTAACGAAGCGGACCTTTGTAGGAAGTCAAAAGGTTGATGAATGGAGTAGTATATTCGTCTGACACCATACTCTAACTTGCGAGTACGTTTTAGTGGGCATGACCCAAAAGGATGGTCGCATGCGGAGATTAAGACATCATCAACCAAGAACGAGTCCAGAAAGACTAGAGTTAAACCAACATGCCAATGATTCTTTCACTATCGAGAAATTGGATGAGGGACGCAGTCAATTGGATGTTTAGATTGTTTGTAGTAGGGCAGATCCACTTAGCTCTTTAGAGGTCTATCGATTAGTTGAGGAGTGGCTGCGTGGGGCGATAGCTACGATGAGAAAAGAGACAGATCAAGTAGAATATCTGTATTGTGGGCTTAATAAAGCTGTCCTTTACATATATAGAAAATCCCCGACTGAGTTCCGTACAAGGTGGACTTTGTTGGCAAGATTCAAAGAGTAGACAGAACGATTATGTGTAGTCCTCAAGGCACGCACTGGGTGGTAAATTGTGGATGTCCGAGAATTAGTTATGCTATTGCAGACCAAATTTACGTTTTCATACTAGACAATAGAACATCTGTATTGTAGGCCTCACGAAGCTGTACTTTATAGATGTAGTTACAGAGCGCTCTAGAATCAAGACGGTGGAGTCCTTTTCGAGGAGGATACGGATGGTACCATGGGTAGTACATAGGACTGATACGGTCATTGGGCATATAACTGCATATATAATAGTTATTAGGTTTTAATCTCTTAGGGAGTAGATGTGTACGATTCATGCATAGAGGCGAAAGTACTATAAACCCAGTAAATCAAATATAACAGTAAATGGAAATAAGATGGTATATGTTAAATCAAGCTTAGAAGTATATAATTTGTCCATTCATCGGAACTTTAGTTCTGATCCCTCCTCATAACATCCCACACGTTAGGTAGGTAGAATAGACTTTCCAGTTTTGAGACACTTGTTTAGAAAGTGTTATTATCCCGGTGAGTATTTACTTACTATTATATTTTAGTCATTTCAGCTGTGAGATATTTATTTGACCTTTGATATATTTGTCTTTGCGCATTTGCAGGACACCAGATACCCAACTCGGGCTTCAATGGACTTGGGTTTTAGCATTTTTATGAAAAATTCGGACCCACTGGAATTCGAGTTGTTACATATACTAGTGGTATTGCTTCAATCTACAACAATTATGAGGAAGCGGAAATAGAACTGCCTACTTGGGTCTGCAATAGCAACACTAATGGGCTGAAATGATACATCCCACCAACTCATGAATATTGTCCAAGATTGTAGCATTAAATTCACTAAAATCCAAGATGTTTTTCTTCATGAGGACAACGGTCCCTTCAATCTTCAGTTTCTCACTACTCTCCTCATTCTTCCCCTTTAAGCAGCAGTTCAACATCGTTTATTAAAGTAATCACTGAGTTTTATAACTTCATACAATTTAATTATATATTTATATGACAATGTTATAGCATATTCTTATATATATAAAAGAACGACTGCAATACTTTTCGATCAAGTAACCTTTTTATTTATTACCATGCAATGTTATATTTAATGTTCTAGAGACATAACTTTCAGGTCAGAAGAACAATACATAGAAGAACAAGAGATAAAGGCCTGAATATAAACAATCCCAGCCATGCAAGGCTCATGCAGGCAAGAGCAACTCAAAGACCATCAAGATAACACTACTTTAGCAACACCATCAAAATTCCTTCCGGCAATACCAAACTTAGACAGTAACTACATCATCCGAACAGCCTGACCATCTTCATCTTTATTATTATTATTTATTATTTATTATTATTATATTATTATCATAATAAACTTAATTAATTTTTATAAATCTTAGTTAACCTAGTCAGTTTTGTTATTATTACATTATTATTATAAACTTGGTTACTTTTTATAAAACGTTAATTTTTACAAAAATTCCATTTTAGTGGAAGATGAAAACAAAGGATTCAATTAGCAATAGCAAGTTACAGTGATTCTAATGTGTATTTTTTGGATGATCCTTAGTGCAGTGATGCTTATAAAGGAACACATCTCTTTAATTATTTTTGTAACTAAAATATCATATAAACACCTCACATATATTTGTCATTTTGTTAATAACGAAAAAACTTTACTTTGTCCTTAATTGTATAGCTAATTTTCAAAAAGATTGTGTTACCGAGTCATCATCCGTGCTTCACTCTTAAACATATTTGAGGACAAAATTTCAAAGTAGGCTACTTTTCGAAATAATTTCACGATCGGTGTTAGTTTTCAAACTTATTACCAAACATGGCTAGTTTCAGCCCAGTCAGCAGTATAGTCAGCGTTTTTGTAACTACCAGCCAAATGCGCAACTCTTAGTTGCACATATGACATATTGATGTATTTTTTCGGTTGCGCAACTTTGAGATGCGCAGATGCTAATTTTGTACTATGCGCAACTGTTAGTTGCGCACCATTGTTTTATAACAGTGTGCAACAAATAGTTGCGCATAACCATGTAATAAGCAGGCGCAACTCATAGTTGCGCCTGCTTTAACATGGTGCAGGCGCAACTATGGCTGCTGCTGGTAAAACAGAGACTACAACAACCTTTTGCTCCAAACCCTTCAAAATATTTTCCAACATCCTTCATCTTCTTCATGGCCGAACCCAACATCCTCAAACCCATTTTTTAGCCAATTTGTATCAAATTATCACAAATTTTTCAAATTTCTTCTCGTTCTTCGATTAAACCAAAGTTATAACAATCTCTTTATCCCACATTCACATTACCATTCATTCATATGGACAATCGGGAGATCCCAGATGAAGTATTGGTGAAATATGTTGAACAGATAGAAGCTGAAAATGAATTTGTTCTTGAAACTCAGCTTGAAACAGTTTCTAAAGATCAATTTGAGATAGTTCATCCAGCTAATGGTGTATAATGTTCAAACTATTTTGGATAATCAAGTTTGCTTAGGTGAACCGAATCAAAGACCGGGAAAACAAATCAGTGGCGAAGGTCGAGTGAGACAACCAACACGTCCACTTTGTCACTGTGGAGATGTTTGTGAGGTAGTTGTATGTAAGACTCAAACAAATGCTGGACGTAAATTTTACGGATGTACCGGTTACCTTAATCATATAACTAACCCGAAAGGTATTCAGTGCTGTAATTTTTTCAAATGGTTAGATCGTCCGTTGACCCTTAGAGGAGTGGAGTATGCATTAGAGATGCAAGTCGAAGTCGTTTGGAAAAGGAAAATAGTCCACTTCGACGTCAAGCAAATTATTTGCAGTACTTAAAACGCAATTTGGAAAGGCGTCTAGTAAACTGGGTAGTGCAACTGTAATGTAATGAATCTGTATCAAACTTGTTTAGTAGAGTTATGTATGCTTTAGTTTTAATGAATGTTGCATTACTAGGCTGTTTATTTACTTGGTTGTTGTAATGGATATGCAATAGATGATACTGTTTATTTGTTATGTTTATTTAATGGTAGATGTCGTACAAAAGCTGTGTATCAATTAAATCAAAGTTACATAACATAGCAGCTAATTTAAATGTTTGGCATAAGATAACCTTTGATAGTAAAGTTGCGTACAGAATAAAAATATAAGCTTTACAGTACATGAATGGCAGAAGTAGTAGAAACAAGTAAAATATTTATTGCTTTTCTCACGTTCTTCTCTTATGATCCAAGTTACCGCATTGTTTACATCTATCCCGTCTTTTGTCACCATTTCATCCATGACCTCCCTTATTTTTGTGCATCTAGGTCTTCATGTATTCTTACGCATTGGTGGCGGGAGTATAGTAGGGTCTTCATGTATATCCCAACATGTACTGTAGGGCACTGAATGAAAAACCGAAAAATAACCATGTCTATACCCGTCTGTCGTAAATCAGGACGAAATAAGATCATGGTAGGCTCATGCATCTAAAACTTGGAAACATGGAAAATGAGTTAGAATAGGAATATTGCATGAAATGTTGTAGTTGTCATTGACAATAGTTACACGCGTTTGTGTCTGTTACTTGCCATTCCGTCAAGCTGAACCTGTTAATTCTCATATTACGTGCTTCTGCTGCACGTTTTTCCATTATTTTTCATAATTTGACGTGAACGAAGATGCGTAATCCATTCCATCGGTACGTCTACTGTAGAAGTAGCTATTAAGACGGTGAAAGGTACATGTCATTAACGCCTTTACCAGTAATGATCTTGCATCTTTAAGAATTCCATTGAAACTCTCTGAAGCATTGGTAGTCATCATATAAAAATGTTTACTGTTGTCTTTGTAAAGAGTCCACTGCTCATCCTTATATCGGAGACTTCTATCAATCCATTTGTCAGCAGCCGGACTTATATTTTTTAGTTGCTCTCTGAGTTCTTTGTATGTTAACTAGTCTCTTGCTTCAGCACAAGCATAAAATAAGTTTTGCAAAATCTTACTACTAAAACCAGCTTTTTTGAAGTTTGCTTTCAAATGACGAAGGCAGAAACGATGATGTATACGAACCAAAATCGGTACACAAGTATCGTCTCTATTTATAGGAATTTGCTGTCAAGCATAACTCATTTTGAAAACTAATATAACTCAGGAACTAGAAAATGTTTCAAAACACGTATAGATGCAGATGATGTATACGAACGGCATATTTGCAATTAGTAAGCTGCATTGTTTAGCGTGGGTTGATTATGATCAGATCGCTGTTAAACATTGTGCATGTGCAAATGTTGTGCTCTTTCCGTAAAGTTCTTATGTAGTTATGTGCAGGTGCAGCCGGTTGGCTTGCAAGTAATCTAGCAATCTGGTCTACTAAGATTTTTTTTGTGATCTTAGGCTTAAGTCCGGATACTTTTTTAGCATCATAAATAATTGGACCCATATCCTACTGCAAGTCTATAACATGAAAACACATGGAACTTGTTGGTGTGGTTAATATTCTTTAGTGTGTGAACATCATTTTATTTTCATAAATTTCAAATAATGTAATGTCTGCCAGCCTAGTTAGCTGATTAGGCGCAAGGTATATCTTCTTGTGTTTCTCTTATTTTGTACTACTATGGACCCGTGCTTCGTACACGGGCTGTTTATATTATTGTATACGTTGATATTTTGTTTGAACCATTAGTTATACAAATTAAAAGTTCTTTCATATGGCAGTAACTGTATGAGCATAAACATATAAATGGAAAGCGGTGGCATTTTTGAAATCTCAAAAAGATATCGCGTAAATTAGTTCAACGAATTTTCTTTCTTAGTAATAAATATGAGTTCAAAACTGCGATTTAAAATCCAAACTAAATTTGTTGATCTTATTATCATATCAAATGTAAATATTGAAAGTATACATTTAACATTTATCGTGGTTAAGTTTTTGTTGTATAATGTGTGTGAAATTTTAGATTAAGTTCTTATTTGTATAATATATGTGAAATTTTATTGGGATGCGAATTGATAACACTATTAATAGATCTCAACCATTGAATTGTCTTCAGATTTTAACGCCAAAATCAAATAAAATGAAATTCAACAGCCAAGATCTACTGTATCACATTTTTCGTTTCGTTTGTCTCCAAATAACCTCCTCCATGATATTTATTATGTATACAGTTACGAAAGAAATTTGATATGGCAATGGTACAACAACCACTATATTGGCAAGCAGGCCAATGCATTTTGTCAAGAAGGCTGTACGTTTTTAAGAATAAAATGGAGCATAGGATACTATTGTCACGTCATAGTGATGTAGTATCACCTGCATGTGCACAAGATAACATAAATACGGTGCAAGACAATGAATGCAACAAATTTTCCTTTATCATTTTCTTTTAACAATGAAGGGTGTTTGCTTTACAGTATATACGGACCACGTGTCCCTAGGTAGTTACAATGATTGTGATTTTAGTGGCAGTCATGTAAAGGAAAATGCGGGCAGAAATTAATCAAAATTTCCTTCTTCAAGCTTTCCATATCTTCCTCTCACAATTCTCTTTTATTCTTCTTTATGCTTCTCTGCAATTAAGATATATAGGATATGTAGTAAAAGGTCGGATACAGAATCAATCATATTCGTATCTGTATTCGAATTTTTTTTTGATATCTGTATACACAATGTGGACGGATATTGAATATTCTTCAATAAGTCACAACCAATATATCTAAATAAATAAATAGAAAATTTTAATTCACTGTAAATCCGTTTCATTACTAAAAAGGTTAAGAATAATAAATATGCTAAGAAAAATAATTTTAAGCGGTAAATATTAATATTTTTACACACTAATTTTTATTTTATATAAAATAGCAAATGACAATCATTTTATATCCTACAATACAATAATTATAACCATAATCTCGATAAAAACCGGTAATTATTGGATGCGGATATCGTATTTCAGATATCAGATTAATTTTTTATATTTTAAACATGGATAAAGACGAATTTCAGATTTTTAGGATACTGGTTGACAACACTAATATTGGATCCTATCTGAATTAAACATAGGATTAAACTACGTGCATGATTTATTTGCTTTGCAACTAGTTGATGCTTGATGCATCGTATAAGCATCAATGTGTCGGTTTTAGACAGTCTTGCGTTATTGACTACTCTTAAACCCATCAAATCTTTCAAATTTCAATTTGGATCAATTAATACTAAATTAATGCCAAAATTGTATACGAATTTATCAAAACATCTAGCTTTGATTAATCCCCACATAAATGATTAATTCCTAATTCATACCTACCACTAATCATCCACCTAACAACTTTTACAACCTTGGGTTTAATTTAAAAATAAATGTATCTTTTGTCTTTTGACTTTTAACAGTCTTCCATTACTTGTAGTGTTTATATCTTAGGTGCGTACATCATAGTAGAAAGATTGGCGATCAGTTAGCACTGTATAACCATAGTAGTAGTTAGCACATATAGTGGTGGATGGGAGGAATCCTATCGTGTACTTGCATTTGCTCATAATCAACCTGTGGTACTCCCCAAGAAGGACTTTTTGATATGTTTTCTAACCATTGACCTTTATTTGAGTTTTTCTTGCATGTGTTTTTCTTGGGAGAAAAGTTTATTAGCAGTTATGTGCTGTCATTGCTAAAGTAGTTTTGAAATTTATTATTTTCTGTTAATACCATTAATGTCGAATTTATATCGTCTCAGTATGAAGACTGTATTAAGGATTGCGACAAGGCCGTGGAAAGAGGCCGAGAGCTCCGCTCTGACTTCAAAATGGTCGCTAGAGCATTGACTAGAAAAGGGACTGTACTAGCAAAGCTTGCGAAAACTTTCAAGGATTTTGATCCTGCTATCGAAACATTTCAGAAGGCATTGACTGAGAACCGTAATCCAGCTACGCTAAAAAAACTAAATGATGCAGAGAGAGCTAAAGAAGAACTTGAACAGCAGGAATATTTTGACCCTAAGCTAGCTGACGAAGAAAGGGAGAAAGGTGCTAAACTATTTGCAGTATGCATTCAACCATGAAACTTGTCAGGTTTTGACGGATTTTCAAGAGAATCCGGTAGCCGCCCAGGATCATCTGAAAAACCCACAAGTGAAGCACAAGATTCAAAAGCTTATCAGTGCAGGCACAGTGCAAATGAGATGAAATTAAAAGCTAATGTTATTGTTATTTGCGAACTATTTTATGTGCTTCCTTTTGTTTTCGGACGGAGTTTAAGTACGCTAAGCATAATTGCGCTTGTATATGCTACTTATACTAACGTGAACTAGTTTATATGCTTCTACTTCTGTACTACTGCGACTCATGCTTTTGGTTTCAACAGCACATAGTTATTGTATCCAATTTCATAGTTTCGTCATCTTATAATATCAAACCTATGCATTCTTAAGTTGCTATTTGGTAGTTGACTCTATGTAGATTTTATAACTTTCTACGTTGTATCTCAAAATATTTTTAGGACATGATGTGCCTGAATACATGCCACTGTTTGGTAATGCTAATTGAAGAATTGGTAAAATTCAGCTTGAATTCTTATTAATCACGAACATCCATATTTATAATATGTATCCAAAACTCTATCTTACGGTAACTTTAGAATTGCGGAAACGGCAGGAAATTTTCTGAAGATATATCCCCTATTACATATCACTCAACATCAAATCATACATTGCGTAAACAGCAGGAAAACTTCCGAAAATATATCTCATATTACATACCACTCATAACATCTAATCATATATTCTAAATATATCATAACATCTTAATCATATATTCTAAATATATCATAATATATAATCATATATTCTAAATATATCTCAATACCCCCTCTCAAGTTGGAGCATGAGATTCAAAAATGTCCAACTTGAAGAGAAGAAAATCAAATTGAGTCTTGTCGAGAGCCTTTATAAATATGTCCGCCAACTGTGACGATGTCGAGACATGAGTAGGAGATATCAAACCTTCATTGATCGCATCACGAACGAAGTGACAATCAACCTCGATGTGTTTCGTCCGCTCATGAAAAACAGGATACTTTGCTATATGAAACGCCGATTCACTATCACAAAATAATTTAATAGCCTTAGAATGATGCACACCCAAGCTCAACAACAACCCTTTTAGCCACTTCAATTCGCAGGTAATTGCAGCCATAGACCTATATTCGGCTTCCTCGGAAGACCGAGATACCGTATGTTGTTTTCTTTGTCTTCCAAGAAATAGGAGATTGATCAGGAAATACAATCCAACCTATCAATGAGCGACGAGTATACCGTATGTTGTTTCTTTGTTTTCCAAGAAATAAGAGATTGATCAGGAAATACAATCCAACCTGTCAATCAGCGACGAGTAAGAGGATAAGCCGCCCAATCCGAATCACACCATCCTTCCAAGATCAACTCACTGTCAGCACGGAGCCAAATACCCTGACCCAGAGTCCCTTTCAAATAACGCACAACCCAGAGAGCCGCTTTCCAATGTTCAATTCGAGGTACTTGCATAAATTGAGACAAAATATGAACTGAATAAGACAGGTCCGGTCGAGTAACCGCAAGATAAATCAAACGACCCACAAGTCGTCGGTATGATTCAGCATCTGGTAGAAACTCTCCAGTTGCAAGACCTAGCTTATGATTTTGTTCTATAGGAAACCCAATCGGTTTTGCCCCCAATAAGCCTGCTTCATAAATAATATCTAAAGTATATTTGCAGTGACATAAAAACAAGCCTGATGAACTATGAGCGACCTCAATCCCCAAAAAATATTTGAGATTTCCAAGATCTTTCATTTTAAAACAATCACTAAGATAAGCTTTGAATATGGTAAGCGCAGCGGAATCGTTTCCAGAAATAACAAGATCATCAACATAAACTAAGACATTAATCTGAACACCGCCTTTAATAAATGTAAAATGAGAATAATCTGAACAATACTGAAGAAAGCCATACCCTTTAAAGCTGACACCAATTTTGCAAACCAACATCTTGGAGCTTGCTTTAAACCATACAATGACTTACATAACCGACACACTAAAGTTGGATCCAAGCTCTCAACCCGGGAGGTAAATTCATGTATACCTCCTCATCAAGATCACCATGTAGGAATGCATTATGAACATCCATTTGATGTAGTTTCCAATTCTTGGATGCCTCTATGGTTAGAAAAGCACGAACTGTAGTCATCTTGGCAACGGAAGAAAAAGTTTCATTATAGTCAATTCCTGCTTGTTGATAATTACCCAACACTACTAATCTGGATTTGAGGCGCTCAACCTATCCATTTGACAAATATTTGGTCTTGTACACTCATTGACTACCAAGAGCACGTTTCCTCGGAGGAAGATGCTCTAAGGTCCATGTGCTGTCGTCTTCTAGAACCCGTATCTCATCCTTCATGGAACGGCGCCGCTCCTTGGATTTCATGACTTCTTTAAATGATTTAGGGTCCTTACCCTTAATTATAGTTGAGGAGTGACTGGAAGGAGGAAAATCAAAAGATGGACCATTAGCAAAAACCGCATGTGTCACAAAATCTCGATACAGAACGTTTGGGAACTTTTCCCGAAGACCACGACCCATTTCCTGTGGACTAGTAGACTGATCTGAAGCAGAACCATGCGCAGACCCAGTAGACCCATCTAAAGACTGATAATCAATATGCATAGTTGGTCGCTGTTCCGGCCCAGCGGTCGCTGGTTCTGGAACAATGGACTGTGCATCAGTTTGAACTTCGTCCATGTGATTTCGAGTATTATACCCGTTATCATTAATCAAAAGATCAACATCCTCATCTTCATAAATTATTTCAGCAAAATCTTGATGAATATCATGATCATTATTCTCACTAGATATTATATTAACATCTTCCGAACAACCAAACGGGAACACCTCCTCTACAAATTTCACATCTCTAGACACGAAAAATTCTTTTGTATCAAGATCAAATAATTTCCACCCCTTCTTACCGAACAGGTAACACAAAAAAAATACACTTTTGACTCCGACTTGCAAATTTATCTCCCTTATTCTTTTGATTATGAGCAAAGCACACGCACCCAAAGGTTCGAATAGCACCAAAAGAGGGCGGTTTTCCAAAAAGTATCTCAAAAGGTGTTTTATTTTGTAACATGTAAGAGGATGTACGATTAATTAAATGAGCGACAGGAAGAACACATCCACCCCAAAAATAAATAGGCAAGTTTGCTTGAAAGCTTAATTCCCTACTCATAATCAAAATATGTTTATGTTTCCTTTCAGCTCTCCCATTTTATTATGGAGTACCCACACACGAAGTTTAAAACAAAATTCCAGTTGCATTAAAATAATCAATCAAACAATTAAACTCAGTTCCATTATCACTTTGAACGACCTTAATTGTTTGAGAAAATTGCCTATCGACCATAGGAACAAAGGACATAAACATTTGAAGCACCTCTAATTTTTCAACCAACAAATAAATCCAAACTGCTCTCGAAAAATCATCAACTATTGTCAAAAAATAACGGGCCCCACACGACGAAACGTGTCGATATGGACCCCACAAATCACAATGTATTTACTCAAAAATTCTAGAAGTTTTATTGTCACTTAAATGAAACTTGTCTCTAGGATGTTTAGCACGCATACATACTTCACACCCTTTATCTAAACTATCTTTATTATTTTTGACATAAGGAATTAACTTAACTACTTTTTCGAAAGGATGCCCGAGTCGACGATGCCACAACTCCAAATTTGATGTTGCTTCAACTGTTGACACAAATTCCGGTTTGTTAAAGTCGTACAGTCCATCTCTCCTAACTCCCGTTCCAATCAGCCCCTTTGTTTGGTCCTGTATAGCATAAATATGAGAATCAAATTGGACAATAGTTCATAAATCATCATTAAGTTGAGAAACAGAAATTAAATTGTAACTTAAATTTGGAACATAAAGTACTCCAGTGAGAGTAATTTTGTCCGACACACATACGGATCTCACCAAAGTAGCAATCATTTTTTCACCATTCGGCAAACCAACAGAACACTCAAGATTTTGTGTGTCAAATAACCATGAACGTTGCCCTGTAACATGATGGTTTGCTCCGGTATCGATAATCGATGAAGTATTATCAAACTTACCATTTAATTGATTTTCAGGAATTTTACTATTACCAATCATGCCTGAAATAGCTTTCCACTGCTCACTTGTGAACAATTGATCTTCACCACCAGCCATGGCAAATTATGCTTGAAGAAAAAAATCGTTCTTTGGCTCTGATACCATGAAGAATTGGTAAAACTCAGCTCGAATCCTTATTAATCACCAACATCCATATTTATAATACATGTCCAAGACTCTATCTTATGGTAACTCTAGAATTGCGGAAACAGAAGGAAATCTTCTGAAGATATATCCCCTATTACTTACCACTCATAACATCTAATCATACATTGCGGAAACAGCAGTAAATCTTTCGAAGATATATCCCCTATTACATACCACTCATAACATCTAATCATATATTCTAAATATATCATAATATCTTAATCATATATTCTAAATATATCATAATAGCTAATCATATATTCTAAATATATCTCAATATACTCCCATTGGGTTCGAGCTATTGCTTTAAAGCCATCGACTGTTTCCTCATAACATTGTTGGTAGCATCGGATCTAATGGAGCTCTAATCTCTATATGGTTACTTTTTCGACGGATAACATTTTTAGCTTTTTCAAAGGTGAAACCTAAGCGTGGCTTGGTATATTTCTTTTCTTTTTTCTTTGCACAATGTTTAGAGTCACTGGTGATGATATTCTTTACTCAATTGTGACAGTGCGATATTCTACCAATAGGAAATGTGGTGCTGCCCATCACTTACACTGGCTTAAGAGTTGGTAATTGTATCTCTCTCCTACCAGTAAGTTTAGCCCACTTTTTGTTCTTAATATTACTATTTTATATTTACAAGAGCTGGTCTGTAGATTTCTAGACGAATGTAGAATTTTGATTTCAATTCATTAGTTCAAAATAAAATACGTAAATTTTCTATTGTAAATTCTATTTGAGTGTATCATCAAATCATGCTCTTAAGTTTCAAAGCTCTCTTCGGTGATTAAGATATGCCACTTAACATAGTACAGTAAATCATGATTAAAATTTGATTTATTATTATTATTTAAATGTAAGACAACCATGACATAATTTAGGTATTTTTGAGAACTAATTGGTAGTCTTTGTTTTATCAACTAAAATTATAGAAAATGCAATTATGAAAAGACTGCTAAAATGTTTTCTGTCAAAAGAAATATATATTAAATAAAACCCGTCCACATAATTTTGACTATCGTCTTACATGTTGTATATGCTTATTAATTTTTTTAAAAAAGAACATTGATCACATTATTTAATGATGAATTAAAATCATCAATTTTATCTTTCGGTAAGTAGTGCATTGCATTTGAATTTAGCTAGGTTTATTAGTTATATCATCTCTACAGGATCATGTTAATTATAATTTTGTTTGTAAACTTTAGAATGAAAATGAATCTTCTATTTCTAACACTTGTAACTTCCTGAAAAACAAGTAATTTGGTGGTTGATATTTGAAATTAAATTCATGTAACAATATGATTATTCTAATGGTTTAAATATGATGTACAATGCTAATAAAATCAAACCAAAAGCGCAATAAATTTTTACAACAAAATTGAATAAAATATCAGTGTGCATAATATCAATGCTATATGGTTGGAACTAGTCGATGGTCTTCGTTAATATTTGTTAATTTTTTAATGATATTCAATATACAATTTTGAAAAGGCTATCCAAATCTTCCATTTAAATCTAAAAATATATTAAATGAACCTCTATGCATAAATTTAACCATTTGTTTTACATGTTGAATATTCATATTTTGCTAATGAACATTAATCACATAATTTAGTTACAGTAACAAATATTCAATTTGATTTTCTACATACTACATTATCTTTTGAATTCAACAATGTTTATGAGCTACACAACCATATTACCTTATTTGTTATTTATTTGTAAACCAACAAAATTGAGCATTATTTAAAGGTGAAAATGAATCTTCGATTTCCTATTTCTTTAAAAGCATACATTATATATATTAAAATTTTGATTTAAGTTTGTGTTTTAAATACCAAAAAAAGTTCTTATGATTTTCAGCAAGTCGATATGTTATTCTGTTTGTTACGAATACCGATTTTAATTGAAGATCGCTACATTATCTTGTTTGTCATGAATTTGTTTGTAAGTCAATATATTACATTGTTTGGTATGAATTCAAAACTATTTGGTTAGAAGTTCGAATTAAGTTATGATTATCTTACACACACTTCTGTTGTGTATGTGCATACATTCAAATTTAACCATGCATTAGATGTTGGTATTAAAAACAAACCTTCATTGTTTATTCTTTTATATGTCTAACATATGCATACCTTTATAAATATGTAAAACATATGATTCAATTCGTACGTGATTTCTTTGTTTGATTTTTCTAGGAGAAAAAGCGTATTTTTAATTTTTGATTGGATTAGCATTGATAGTTATATTCATTTGTTATGTTTTCGTTTGCCAGCCATTATAATTACTTGGTTTTTTTTATCATGCTACAATTTGACATAATTTTTAAAAGTAAAACTTCAGTTGTTTAGTTAGGCCTGTCAACGGATACTTTCAGATGCGGATAGTGTCATATCCATATCTGTATCCGAAATGATTTTCGGATATCGGATATCCACATCCACGGATACAGACAGATATCAGATAATTATCCTATCCGCTAACGACCGATAAATCAAGAAATATAAATATCTTTAAGTTTAACAAACATTTTTTTCAATCCAGTTGATTATAAAAGTGTTAAATATAAACAAATATGGCGATAATAAATAGTTTTAGGCAGTTAATAAGCATTAAGTGCATATAATATAAACTACCAACTTAATAAAACAATAAATAAATATCTTTCATTATACTAAAATACACATAATTTATATACTATAATCTTGACAAAGACCGG
This sequence comes from Allium cepa, assembly GCA_030765085.1. Lineage (NCBI taxonomy): Eukaryota > Viridiplantae > Streptophyta > Magnoliopsida > Asparagales > Amaryllidaceae > Allium > Allium cepa. The sequence goes on along the minus strand of CM060929.1, from coordinate 379,382,407 downwards.
ACAAATAATTTTCGGATGCGAATGCCGCATCTGTTTTTCCCAATATCGGATATTATCCACTTTTCGGATACGGATGCGGACGGATTTTGGATTTTTCAGGTGTCCATTGATAGCCCCATGTCTAGTATTAAAAGGATTTTCATTGTGTATGTGGTGATAAAGATAAACATTGTTGTATATTTTTATCAAGGAACATGTAACATGTGCCCATTGAGTACATTTTGAAATAATTTTCCTTTCATCTCTTTAGTCTTTGCACTGTTTTTTACATGTGGCATCATGTTATCCTTTTCCACACTAATATTACGGCGTTGCACTTCAACTTCTTGATCATTCTCTCTTCTTCTCAAGTTTTTTTCTTTGTTTCTTTATCTTCCTCATCAATGTTTCAATATCGCTTCTTCGTATATTTCTTAATTCTTTATCTTATGTTCACAACTTACTCTCCTGATATATGTTCATAGTTCATTTCTTAATTCTCCGTACATTTCTTAGGATTTCACTGGCCACAAAGATATTGAAGGAAATTAAGGAATTTTCTAGGTTTTAGCATTCTATTTTAGAAAGGTAATCCTTTCTTTTGTTTGAAACCAACTGAATTCCGCGCTCTTCTTTCATGGTTATGTCAATCTATTGGTGCATCCTTGATTATGAAATTTACTCTTAGATAAAAACCTTCGTACTATTTTAAAAACTTGGTTGAATACAGACTATAGAGCACAAAATTTAGTACTACTACTGTTATTGTGTTGAAGCTATTGTTTTTTTTTCTTTCCCCGAAATGCGATTTTTACATATTTATTTTTAAGTGCGTTTGTTTCCTTAAATTCTTACAAGAGCAATGCCCAATTTTGTTACTAATAAATAAATAGAATATATATATATACAGGAAATACATCTTACTCTAAATGCTCATAAATTAGACTCAAACAGTATAACACGAACCAGACATAAGGGTCCATAAATTGAAATCCAAAGAAAATTAAAAAAAAGCCCTTGTAACATGGACTCCTTATATAGCACAGGTAATGTGAAAAAGAAGAAAAACCTACAAGACATGTATGCCTAAGATTGCATAAAAATGTAATTGCCCTAAGTCCTTTTTTATGTAACACAAGTCATATTTTAATTCACCAAAGCCCTCATTGTACTTCAGATGAAGTCCATGAGTGTAGTTGCACTTTCTGTGTCAGAAACACGCTCAACAAATCAGTCACCAAAAAGGTTTTGATTGGCCATTTCCCTTCTTGAGGTTGCTTTAACAACTATAGGGTTGCTGACTTAGCCGGCAATGCAAATGGCCAGCTAACTTGGTAGACATCTGTATCATAAATATCAGATAAGGAAACGTTAATAGTTTTAATGGCGGCTCAATTCCCTATTTAATACCTTATTTTTTAGCCATACCAAACGCAAATCGTTATTTACTCTTACTTCTACACAACATTCGTATTCTAAAATAAAAACATATTTATGACACTGTTTATTTGTTATGTTTATTTAATGGTAGATGTCGTACAAAAGCTGCGTATAAATTAAATCAAAGTTACATAACATAGCAGCTAATTTAAATGTTTGGCATAAGATAACCTTTGATAGTAAAGTTGCGTACAGAATAAATATATAAGATTTACAGTACACGAATGACAGAAGTAGGAGAAACAAGTAAAATATTTATTGCTTTTCGCACGTTCTTCTCTTATGATCCAAGTTACCGCGTTGTCTACATTTATCCTGTCTTTTATCCCCATTTCGTCCATGACCTCCCTTATTTTTGTGCATCTACGTCTTCATGTATTCTTACGCGTTGGTGGCGGAAGTATAGTAGGGCCTCCATGTATATCTCAATACATACTGTAGGACACTGAATGAAAAACCGAAAAATAACTATGTCTATAACCGTCTGTCGTAAATCAGGACGAAATAAGATCATGGTAAGCTCATGCATCTAAAACTTGAAAACATGGAAAATGGGTTAGAATTGGAATATTGCATGAATAGCTGTAGTTATCATTGGCAATATTTACTGTGTAGTTACACACGTTTGTGTCTGTTACTTGCCATTCCATGAAGCTGAACCTGTTAATGCTCGTATTACGTGCTTCTGCTGCATATTTTTCCATTATTTTTCATAATTTGACGTGAACGAAGATGCGTAATCCATTCCATCGGTACGTCTACTGTAGATGTAGCTATTAAGACGAAGAAAGGTACATGCCACTAACGCCTTTACCAGTAATGATCTTGAATCTTTAAGAACTCCATTGAAACTCTCCGAAGCATTGGTAGTCATCATATAAAAATGTTTACTGTTGTCTTTGTAAAGAGTTCACTGTTCATCCTTATGTCGGAGACTTCTATCAATGCATCTGTCAGTAACCGGACTTACATTTTTTAGTTGCTCTCTGAGTTCTTTGTATGTTAACTAGTCTCTTGCTTCAGCACAAGCATGAAATAAGTTTTGCAAAATCTTACTACTAAAACCAGCTTTTTTGAAGTTTGCTTTCAAATGACGAAGGCAGAAGCGATGATGTATACGAACCAAAATCAGTACACAAGTATCGTCTCTATTTATAGGAATTTGCTGTTAAGCATAATTGAAAACTAATATAACTCAGGAACTAGAAAATGTTTTCAAAACACGTATAGATGCAGATGATGTATACGAACGACATATTTGCGATTAGTAAGCTGCATTGTTTAGCGTGGGTTGATTATGATTAGATCGCTGTTAAACATTGTGCATGTGCAAATGTTGTGCTCTTTCCGTAAAGTTCTTACGTAGTTATGTGCTGGTGCAGCCGGTTGGCTTGCAAGTAATCTAGCAATCTGGTCTACTAAGATTTTTTGTGATCTTAGGCTTAACTACAGATACTTTTTTAGCATCATAAATAATTGGACCCATATCCTACTGCAAGTCTATAACATGAAAACACATGGAACTTGTTGGTGTGGTTAATATTCTTTAGTGTGTGAACATCAGTTCATTTTGATAAATTTCAAATAATGTAATGTCTGCCAGCCTAGTTAGCTGATTAGGCACAATGTATATCTTCTTGTGTTTCCCTTATTTTGTACTAGTATGGACCCGTGCTTCGCACACGTACTATTTATATTATTGTATACGTTGATATTTTGTTTGAGACATTAGTTATACAAATTGAAAATTCTTTCATATGGTAGTAACCGTATGAGCATAGACATGTAAATAGAAAGCGTACATAGAAAGCGTTGGCATTTTTGAAATTTCAAAAAGACACCGAGTAAATTAGTTCAACGAATTTTCTTTATTAGTAATAAAGATGAGTTCGAAACTGAGATTTAAAATTCAAACTAAATTTGTTGATCTTATTATCATACATCAAATGTAAATATTAAAAGTATACATTAAACATTTATCGTGATTAAGTTTTTGTTGTATAATGTGTGTAAAATTTTAGATTAAGTTCTTATTTGTATAATATGTGTGAAATTTTATTGGGATGCGAATTGATAACACTATTGGTGGCACAATAGATCTCAATCATTGAATTGTCTTCTGATTTTAACGTCAAAATCGAAAAAAATAAAATTCAACAGTCAAGATCTACTGTGTCACATTTTTCGTTTCATTTATGTCCAAATAATCTCCTTCATAATATGTATTATGTATCCATATGTTAAGAAAGAAATTTGATATGGCAATGGTACAACAACCACTATATTGGCACGCAGGCCAATGCATTTTGTCAAGAAGCCTGCACGTTTTTTAGAATAAAATGGAGCATAGGATACTATTGTCGCGTCATAGTGATGTAGTATCACCTGCATATGCACAAGATAACATAAATACGCTGCAAGACAATGAATGCAACAAATTTTCCTTTATCATTTTTCTTTTAACAGTATGTAATGCATGTTTACAGTATATACGGACCACGTGTCCCTTGGTAGTTACAATGATTGTGTTTTTAGTGGCAGTCATGTAATGGAAAATGCGGGCAGAACTTAATCAAATTTCCCTTCTCCAAGCTTTCCTTATCTTCCTCTCACAATTCTCTTTACTTCTTCTTTATGCTTCTCTGCAATTAAGATATATAGGATATGCCGTCCGCGGGTGCGGCGCAGTGGAAAGAAGGCTTGAGTTCTGGTAAAAAGGCCCAGGTTCGATTCCTATCATGCGCTTTTCTATCCTATATAAATTTACTTAGGGTTTGGGGGCGTGGATCAGCGAGCGGCTTTACTATACACTCCTCAGGAGTTTACTGGCCCGTCGGGTTCTCCTGGGTTTTCAATATATATATATATATATATATATATATATATATATATATATATATATATATATATATATATATATATAGGATATGCCAGTAAACGGTCGGATACGGACTCAGTCATATTCGTATCTGTATTCGAAAACATTTTTGGATATCCGCATACACGATGTGGACGGATATTGAATATTCTTCAACAATTCACAACCAATATATCTAAATAAATAAGTAGAAAATTTTAATTCACCGTAAATCCGTTTCATTATTAAAAAGGTTAAGAATAATAAATATGCTAAGAAAAATAATTTTAAGCGGTAAATATTAATATTTTTACACACTAATTTTTATTTTATATAAAATAGCAAATGACAATCATTTTATATACTACAATACAATGATAATAATCATAACCCCGATAAAAACCGGTAATTATTGGATGCAGATATCGTTTTTCAGATATTAGATAAAAAATTTATATTTTAGACATGTATATAGACGAATTTCAGATTTTTCGGATACTTATTGACAAAACTAATGTTAGATCCTATCTGAATTAAATATACGATTAAACTACGTGCATGATTTATTTGCACGGCTTTGCAACTAGTTGATGCTTGATGCATCGTATAAGTATCAATGTGTCGGTTTTAGACAGTCTTGCATTATTGACTACTCTTAAATCCATCAAAACTTTCAAATTTCAATTTGGATCAATTAATACTAAATTAATACCAAAATTGTATACGAATTTATCAAAACATCCAGCTCTGATTAATCTCCACATAAATGATTAATTCCTAATTCATACGTCCACCTAACAACTTTTACAATCTTGAGTTTAATTTAAAAATAAATGTATCTTTTGTCTTTTGACTTTTAACAGTCTTCCATTACTTGTAGTCTTTATATCTTAGGCGTGTACATCATAGTAGAAAGATTGGCGATCAGTTAGCACCGTATAACCATAGTAGTGTTAGCACATACAGTGGTGGATGGGAGGAATCCTATTGTGTACTTGCATTTGCTCATAATCAACCTGTAGTACTCCTCAAGAAGGACTTTTTGATATGTTTTCTAACTATTGACCTTTATTTGAGTTTTTCTTGCATGTATTTTTCCTGAGAGAAAAGTTTATTGGCAGTTATCGTTGGAATTCCTAAAGAACAAAATGAATTAAACATACATAAAGTCCCACATCACCAAAATTGCTAAGCCATACTAGTTTATATATGGCTTTGCAATGAAGGTGTTGGGGTCTAGGGACACCCAAATGTATGCTTCGTTGTGAGGAGGGAGATCATGCATCTCCACCACATACGCGCGCCGCCGTCGCCGCCGCCGTCGCCGTCAAACCGGGCCGGGACGGGTACGGGTCTAAAATGACCATTCTTTTTACTAGGCCACTGTTTAACGGTTTTGGGCTTTGTTTGAAACTGGGCTGGGCCTGGAATTTGAAGAGAAGCGGGCGGGTGAAGACGGACGCGGGGTTTTTGCCTGAGGAGATGCGACTGTTCATAAGCGGACGCGAACAGTAGCGGGTGCGACCCATTAGAAGTAAACAGGTGTGGCCAAACACGAGCGGGCGCGACCCGACTGAAGCGGTACAGGAGAAACAGTACCAGGCGGTACGAGCGGGTGCGAAACAGTAGCAGGCGGACGCGACCCGTTAACGAACAGCAGCGACCAAAAGGCAACGGGTGCGACCCGTCAAGCAGACGCGACTGTTTGAAGGGATGCGGACGAAATTATAAATAGGAGAGAATACTGATCACATTCTCATACGATTCCAATCTAATTTCTTCTGCTTCTTTGCTCTACTGCTCAATATTCCATACATATCACAGAGTTGACATACTCATTACAATCTCGTGCAGATTACGTCTGTTGTATCATGGGAGAGTTTTGAAATAAGGAAATTGTTACGACAAGCCTCAGACGGAATTTCCTTTATATACTGGTTATATTCACTGTAATCTTTCCCGTTTATAAGTTGTACTATTTCTTACAGTAGTATAACGTTGTTGTTGTAATTTATTTACAACGTAACTTATTGTTACACTTATCTAATACAGAATTCCAGCGTAGTGGAATTCTAATTAATAAACTTGTGCGACGAGTTTAATGTAGCGTGCTATCTGTTTTAGTACACTAGCCAACTAACATCTTAAGAATTTTACTGTTTTATACTAAAACAGAGATGGCAACAGTTGACAACATGAAAATGGATAAGTCCGCCTTTTCAACGGTTATTTCTGAATGCAATTTGGTTCGGATCCCTAACCAATGTTGGGTTGACACAGGAGCTACTCGTCATGTTTGCTCTGAAAAATCCATGTTTTCAACATACCAGAAATTCGATCAGAAAGAAAGACCCTACATGGATAATTCTGCAGTTTCCATGATCGAAGGCAGTGGCACGGTTATCCGCAAGTTCACTTCTAGAAAAACTGTCAAATTGAATGACGTGCTTCACATTCCAGACATACGCAAGAATCTGATCTCCGGCTCAGTGCTATCAAAGAAAGGATTCAAAATTGTGTTCGAATCAGACAAGATGGCTCTGTTCAAAGCTGGAATGTATGTCGGAAGGGGTTATTTATGTGATGGCCTATTTAAGGCAAACATAGCCGTTATCGGCAATAAATCTATGTATTCTGATTGTGCTATTAATAAAATTGAAGTCTCTTACTTGCTTGAGCACGAAATTTTACTATGGCACGATAGATTAGGACACATAAACTTCCGAAAAATGAAGAAATTATCAAACTTGAGATTGATTCCAAATTTCCAAGTAGATAAGAACTACAAATGTGAGACATGTGTAGAAGCAAAAATGGTCAAACAACCATTTAAATCTGTTGACAGAAGTACCGAACCATTAGGTTTGGTACATACAGATTTGTGTGATTTTAAATCACTACCTACAAGAGGTGGGAAAAAGTATTTTATTACTTTTATTGACGATTATACGCGATATTGCTATGTATATCTTTTAAATAGTAAGGATGAAGCAATAACTGCGTTTATAATATACGAGGCTGAGGTAGAAAATCAGTTAAATAAAAAGATCAAGATATTGAGATCTGATCGATGTGGAGAATATGAGTCACCGTTTGAACAGTTCTGTGCAGAGAATGGAATAATTCATCAAACAACGGCACCATATTCACCACAACAAAATGGTATAGCCGAGAGAAAGAACAGAACATTAAAAGATATGATTAATGCCATGCTTTTAACTTCTGGTCTACCGACAAACTTATGGGGGGAAGCCTTAAATATGTCCAATCACATTTTAAACAAAGTTCCTCACAATAAAACGGGAACAATTCCATATGAGACATGGAAAGGACACAAACCAAGCTTTAAATACCTCAAAGTGTGGGGGTGCTTGGCAAAAGTTCCAGTTCCGCCTCCCAAGAAAGTCAAACTTGGACCAAAAACAATAGATTGTTATTATCTTGGGCCAGCCCAAAATAGTAGTGCCTACAGATTTTTGGTATTCAAGTCTGATATAAATGATATTCATGTAAATACAATCATGGAATCAAGAGATGCCTCGTTCTTTGAAGATGTGTTCCCACATAAAAGAAACGATGGAAATCCTGTCCCAAAAAGGACAAGAGATAACAGAGATGAGACATGTGAAGATGAAACTCATCAGGACAATGAGGAGGTTGAACCAAGAAGAAGCGTAAGGACAAGAACTTCCAAAACATTTGGTTCGGATTTTTTAACTTATATGTTAGAACACGAACCTCAAACGTACAAGGAAGCAATGTCATCTTCTGAATCTTCATGTTGGAAAGAAGCAATCCAAAGTGAGATTGATTCAATTCTAAGTAATAAAACTTGGGAAATAGTTGATATTCCACCTGGAATAAAACCAATTAGCTGCAAATGGATTTTCAAGAAGAAATTGAAATCAGACGACTCTATAGATAAATATAAAGCCAGATTGGTAGCCAAAGGATATCGTCAAAAAGAAGGAGTAGACTTCTTTGATACCTATTCACCGGTTACACGAATAACCTCTATAAGAATGTTAATAGAAATTGCTTCCATATATAATCTAGAAATTCATCAGATGGATGTCAAAACATCATTCTTAAATGGAGATCTCGATGAGGAGATTTACATGGAGCAACCCGAGCGTTTTATTTCCAAAGGAAATGAAAACAAAGTATGTCGGTTAGTGAAATCACTATACGGACTAAAACAAGCTCCAAAACAATGGCATGAAAAATTTGATAGTGTCATGATGAAAAATGATTTTTTTATAAATGAATGTGATAAATGTGTTTATTACAAACAGGTTGGACAATCATATGTGATGATTTCTCTATATGTAGATGATATGCTAATCTTTGGTCCTAATACTAAAGTAATAAAGACTATAAAGAAGATGTTAATCAACAATTTCGATATGAAAGACTTAGGAGTTGCGGACGTTATTTTGGAAATCAAAATAATAAGAACACCTAATGGAATTGAACTATCTCAGTCACACTATGTAGACAAAGTGATTGAAAAATTCCAAGAGTATGGAGTTAAAGAAGTGAGGACACCTTTTAATCCATCGGAAGTACTGCATAAAAACACTGATGAGAGTGTAATGCAACTGGAATACTCTCGTGTAATAGGATGCTTAATGTATCTGATGAATTGCACCAGACCAGATATTGCTTACGCGGTAAGTCGATTGAGCAGGTATACAAGCAATCCAGGAAATGAACACTGGAAAGCACTAATGAGAGTGCTTGGATATTTAAAAAATACCACAAATTATTCCTTACATTATGGGAAATATCCTGTCGTCTTAGAAGGATATAGTGATGCAAATTGGATTGCTGATTCAGAGGAATCAAAATCAACGAGTGGTTATGTCTTTACCCTAGCAAGGGCAGCAGTGTCATGGAAATATACTGAACAAACATGCATAGCTCGATCCACTATGGAATCAGAGTTCATTGCATTAGATAAAGCAGGCGAAGAAGCAGAATGGCTTCGTCATTTTTTAGAAGATATCCCATTTTGGCCTAAACCTGTACCGGCCATATGTATACACTGTGATAACAAAGCTGCGCTAAGTAGAGCGCACAACTTTGTGTATAATGGAAAGTCACGACATATTCGTCGACGCCATAACACAGTTAGGCAATTACTCTCAAATGGAACAATTTCCATAGACTATGTGAGAACAAATGATAACCTAGCGGATCCATTTACTAAAGGTTTATCAAAAGATAAAATTGACTGCGCATCGCGGGGAATGGGTTTAAAAGCCTAAACCACAAAGAGTTATCTTATACGGAAACCTATCCTAGTGACTGGAGATCCCACAGACTAGGATCAATAGGCAAACCAGTTCTGAATAACTCAAGACGTAATGCATTTGCATGGACATAGTCCAACTCCATTCCTATGGTGCACAACATAAATGCATGCCTGCAGGCGTATGTAAAGGTTAAAAGTATGTTTTTTAATGATGACCATATCTTGGAAATACAAGTGGGGTATATGTAGGATACTCTTAATGGTTGCGATCACCTATGTTAGTGTGAGCTGGGTCGGCTCTATGAGAATATTAAAAGGCTTTTATTCTCTAAAGCACTCGTAGAACCAAAAATTTGTTCAAGACCAAAATGAACACAACCAAGAGATTGGATGAGAAGGGAATCAATGCTTCGTAAAGCTTATTGTCTGGATATACAATAAAGGCCGACGGTTCAAGATGAAATAATTCACCGATTAGCCAAGTAGATCCGATAAGTTTTAACTAGGGAAAGTTCAAAGTGAAATATCTACTTATCCACGATAAAGTATTATTCCATATGTACTCTGTGATATTTCGCTTTGTGTGGGGGATATGTATATTATCATTCATGTGGGGGATTGTTGAAATTCCTAAAGAAAAAATGAATAAAACATACATAAAGTCCCACATCACCAAAATTGCTAAGCCATACTAGTTTATATATGGCTTTGCAATGAAGGTGTTGGGGCCTAGGGGCACCTAAATGCATGCTTCGTTGTGAGGAGGGAGATCATGCATCTCCACCACATACGCGCGCGCGCGCCGCCGCCGCCGTCCCTCCGACCGAACCGAACTGGGCCGGGACGGGTACGGGTCTAAAATGACCATTCTTTTTACTAGGCCACTGTTTAACGGTTTTGGGCTTCGTCTGAAACTGGGCTGGGCCTGGAATTTGAAGAGAAGCGGGCAGGTGAAGACGGACGTGGGGTTTTTGCCTGAGGAGATGCGACTATTCATAAGCGGACGCGAACAGTAGCGGGTGCGACCTGTTAGAAGCAAATAGGTGCGGCCAAACGCGAGCGGGCGCGACCCGACTAAAGCGGTACAGGCGAAACAGTACCAGGCGGTACGAGCGGGTGCGAAACAATAGCAGGCGTGCGCGACCCGTTAACGAACAGCAGCGACCAAAAGACAACGGGTGCGACCCATCAAGCGGACGCGACTGTTTGAAGGGATGCAGACGAAATTATAAATAGGAGAGAATACTGATCACATTCTCATCCGATTCCAATCTAATTTCTTCTGCTTCTTTGCTCTACTGCTCAATATTCCATACATATCACAGAGTTGACATACTCATTACAATCTCGTGCAGATTACGTCTGTTGTATCTTGGGAGAGTTTTGAAATAAAATTCTTAAGGAAATTGTTACGATAAGCCTCAGACGGAATTTCCTTTATATACTGGTTATATTCACTGTAATCTTTCCCGTTTATAAGTTGTACTATTTCTTATAGTAGTATAACGTTGTTGTTGTAATTTATTTACAACGTAACTTATTGTTACACTTATCTAATACAGAATTCCAGCGTAGTGGAATTCTAATTAATAAACTTGTGCGACAAGTTTATTGTAGCGTGCTATCTGTTTTAGTATACTAGCCAACTAACAATTATGTGTTGTCATTGCTAAAGTAGTTTTGCAACTTATTATTTTCTGTTAATGCCATCAATGTTGAATTTATACTGTCTCGGTATAAAGACTGTATTAAAGATTGCGACAAGGCTGTGGAAAGAGGCCGAGAGCTTCGCTCGGACTTCAAAATGGTTGCAAAAGCATTGACTAGAAAAGGGACTGCACTAGCAAAGCTTGCAAAAACTTCCAAGGATTTTGATTCCGCTATCAAAACATTTCAGAAGGCATTGACTGAGCACCGTAACCCAGATACGCTAAAAAACTAAATGATGCAGAGAGAGCTAAAAAGGAAATTGAACAGCAGGAATATTTTGACCCTAAGCTGGCTGACGAAGAAAGGGAGAAAGGTGGTAGACTATTTGATTCACTGTGCACCTTTTTTATCCTTTTAGGCTAGTTTCAGTTAATTGATGGTAACAAATGCAATTTAAATTCAACTTAGTTGATAGAATTGTTGTTTCTCCAAACAATTTATCCTTCTACCTTAACAGTTAACTGAATTCTGACAACGCACATTCTCCCTCTTTATCCGCAGGCAATAAATTTTTCAAGCAAATGAAGTACCAAGAGGCAAAACAACATTACGCTGAAGCACTGAAAAGGAATCTACGAGACCCAAGGGTAAGAATATAATCAAGTCCCTAGAAGATGATTACTTTTGCCTGAGATTTCATTTATCTTCCGATAAAATTTGTTGTTATATCCTGCTGAAATGACCTGTAAAACATTGTTTAATTGCACTATTTTTGTCTCAGGTTTACAACAACGGAGCTGCATGTTAGTCAAAGCTGTCTGCTCTTCCTGCAGCTTTGAAGGATGCAGAAAAATACATTGAGTTGGACCCTACTTTCACCAAAGGTTAGAAAAGGCGCTGTCCAATTTTTCATGAATGATTATGACAAAGCTCTTTTGATGCCATCATCATGATTTGATATATTTACATCCAAAAGCACACGCTACAAGAGAAACCGGCTATTCCAATGGCTTCCAGCCGTTGGCGGCCGTTGGGAGCCGTTGGAAAAGCCATTGGAATAGCATTCACGCTTTCCAACGGAAGCAACGGGGCTATTTCAAAGGATTTTCCAGCGGCTTCAAACGGCTTTTAGCCGATGGAGGCCATTGAAAGTCGTTGGTTTAAAACGACCAAAACGCCGTTGGTAGCCGTTGCTAATCTGAGTGAAATTTATTTTACAACAGCAAGTCATTCACCTTCCAGCCACACACAATCAATATATATCCATTTCCATTCCATTTCCACTCCATTTCACATATATATCACATATCCAATACATTATATCACAAACAATATAAACAACCAAAAATCAACATCAGATATTACATTTTCAAAACTCCAAGTCAATATATACATAAACAACAAAACTCTCACCAACACCAACTCCTACTCCATATTCAAGTCAACATATACAATGCAAACACTTAAACCTCACCACATCAAAGTCAATATATACACAATAACCATCAAACACAATCCTCACCACCTCAAAGTCAATATATACAATAACCAACCACAAAAACAGTAATCATCATACCTCAAGCATTATCATCACCTTCGGAAGCACCAGACGACGAAGGGAAGGAATCATGCCTCTGCGCGTACTCCGCTAAACGTTGATTCAGCTGCTCCATTTGTATAGCGCGAAGACGGTCCTGCTCTTGCAGCTGCTCAACCATAGTTCTAAGCTCTTTTATTTCAGCTTTGTCACACGCCTTTTGAGCTGCCCGAACTTGCAAATAGAATGTGAGATGTTCACATTTGTATTATAATCATTTTCTTAAGCAATGCATATTTTAAAATATAGAAACGTAAATGACGTGATCTTAAGCAATTCATACACCACAAGGAAATGCATATTTTATTAAATGATAATGGTGCAGGATAATAAACGATAAAAAATATTACATTCTCAATATCAATTTTGGTGTATGGTGCAAAAATACCAGATTTTTCCCCTACTTTATAATAAATTAATTAAATTCTTATCCATTTCCACTTGTTTCCGTTTTGAATGAAAAATAAAAATGGAATGTGTTAGAGCTATACAAACTTGATTCGAACTATTGGAATTTTTTGAATTTATTTATTTCTACAATAATGTCTTACATTGTTCAATTAAAATAACGTATCAAACGTAGAATGTTTTTTTGTGCAATTTTAGTTACTTTTATTGTACATTGTATTTTTATATCGCAACTTAAACCCATTACTACTTTGGTTCATTGCATGATTAGAGTCTAAGTTATAGAATGATTTTAAATTTTTAGTTTCATTTATTATTGTTAATACTACTACTATTTTTTTGGTTCATGTGTTTGGTTCCTAATGTAAAATAGCGAACTATTTTCTTGGAATATATATCACAAGAAAATGGATTCTTTTTAATACAATATATAGGTGTTAAAAGTATTCTTATATATTTTATTTTGTTTCATCCATTTTCATCACATATCTTTGTATATTTTTTCTTTTTTAATTATCTAATATTTATAAATCACATATATGTTAGATTTAACTCAGGTAGAAATCATCATATGAATAGTGTATCTATAGGTTAATTTATTAAGTATAATATTGTAATATTTATAAGATTACCGCTTGGTTTCCATAGCCATAGCGCCTATTCCGTTGAATCGGATCCATAATAACGTCAAAAATATTATCTTGCTCCTCTACCATCAACGCATCGCGATCCGATTCTAAAAGCAGCTCTGCCCGTGCCTCCTGAAACTTTGCCTAAAATAAAGAACAATTACAGGTTAAAATTAGTAGAATAGGATTTAAACTTATTGATATTAATAAAATAAGATTTAAAACATGCATACATATCCAGCCGTCGCCGTATCATCATCATCCCACTGATATGTAATATTGCCAGCATTGTATGCTTGTCTTGATGCGTGGGTGCAGGTAAATACCTCCATCATAGACATGGGATGTCCAAACGATCTTTCCTGCAACAAATAATTTATATATTTTAATTTTTCATAGCTAATTACTGAACTGATTAATATACAAAATGTAATAACGGTTTAGATTCGTAATTGATAAATTTAATAAGTCCTCACGGTGATGCTGTAAAGACTTGGATCCGCCACGATGCATTACAGGATTCCTATTTCTATTGCCAGAGTTCCTCTCCGACTCCACCTGTAACGACCTGTAATTTCGCTACTTCGGAAATGAGAGATTTCGTTCATTTTAAATTTAAAACGAATTTAAAACTTAAATAAAAATGTTATATATAATTAAGAAATCAATTATTCTTATAGTTAATAAATTAGAAAGTACAAATTTGGATTTTAGAACAAATCGACAAAAGTTAAGTTTTGTTAATAACAAATAAAGGCTTAAATAAACGAATTTAAATATTTATTTAAAAAGGTAAATCTTATTTAAAACATCTAATAAAGATAATAAAAGTAAATTTATATATTTAAAAGTATGTTAATAATCTTTTTACAAAAATAACCAAAATTTATCGCATTTTGTCAGTTTTACATACACTGTAAAAATAGAGATTTTGATATTAATTAAGTATGATTTTAAAATATAAAGAGAATTATTTTAATCCATTTAAAGAAGTAAAAGTTCATTTTAAAGTTTGGTTTACTTCAATATATAGCTTAATAAAATGATCAAATTTTGACTGTAAAATTTGTCGTAAAAAAACACCGTTTTTAACCAAAGCAAGTAGTCGACAAGTTGTTGCAACTTGTTATATTTTCTAACTTATAAATACAAACTTTTAAAACTCTTTACAATTAGTCACATCAAAAGATAAGAAAATATCTAAGATATTTTCATAAAATAATTAAATAAGCATACTTAAAAGTAAAGAAATTAAAAAGCAAACTTACCATCACCTTTCGTCTCCTTACACATACTTTCCATCAACATTAATGCTTAAGTTATATCACTTATGGAAAATGAGCAAATGTTATTTTAACATTTTAAATATAAGAAAAGGAGATAAACATCATTTCCACCATTAATGCAAATCATAGCAAGCAAAAGTCTTCTTTCTTTTTAACACAAAGTTTAAGAAAAAGAGACAAATATCATTTCATTTAAGTACAAACTTACATCCTACCATCATTTCACCATTAATGCACTTCTTATCATGTTAAGCAAAAGTTAAAAAGTAAGGTAAGGGTATTTAGGACATTAGCAACTCAAGCTCCACTTATAAATACAAGTCTAAACCCTTCTATCTTCACTACATTCTCATTCTACAAAATTTCTAAACTCCATTCTCTTCCTCTTCCATTACTTCCTCCTACCTCTCCATTTCCCTTCTATCTTCAAGTTATCATCTCCATACTCCAAACAATCACCTTACACCACCAAAACCAAACCAAACTACCATCTACCCACCTCTTACACCCACCTACCCCTTCCTAAACCCCAAGGCTGAGCCCTAAGGACCCAAACCGGAGCAACCCTAAGCCAAGCCGAGCCTCACAACCCCCTACTCCTCAAGCCGTGCCCTCCCACGCCACCAAACCCGAGCCTACACACTAAGCCTAAAGCCACCTGCAAACCATACCCTCCTCCACACTCACATACCCAAGGCCGTACACCCATTCCCCTCCAAAGGCTTTCGGCCAAAATAAAAAAAATAAAAAAGAGAGAAGAAAAGAAAAAGGAAAGGAAACGATAAAAGGCAAGACGTTGGAAATAGCACGTTAGTGAGAGACAGAATTTTTACGTTAAAGTTTGACGGAGTGGATATGAAGGTAAGAAATTCTCACCGCTTTTTGAATTATATTGATTATCATACTTAATTGTTATGTTAGATAATCACTATTTGATGATTTGAATGTTTGGTTGATTGTTTGAATATGTTGGATAATCCGTAGTATTTTATGACATTTACCGTTTTGGATATGTTAGTGTTATATGATAGTTGTATGGTTGTGATGATAATTTGGATATCAAATTTCTATTAGTTAAGTAATCCCTTTGTTTAATAAGACCATATTTTAGTAATATGAGATATTGTGGAAAAATAAGTCTCTTTTCATTTAGAAGTGAAATTAAAGTTAAAATGAAAGAGAATTTGAAATTTGAAGTAAAACAGATTTGAAAAGGATAGCTAAATGGAAATGGAAATTGAAATTGAGATGAATAGTGAAATTAAAATTGAAATCGATTTTGAAAAAGTGAAGTTTAGTTTGAGATTAAATTGAAGCTTAAATTGAAATAAGATTTGAAATTTAAGTTTTAAATGAATTTAATTTGAGATTAGAATTGAAATTGAAATTTAAAATTTAATATTAAAATAATGGAAATATAATAATATTATAATATGTCAATAGTGAAAATATATATTAAATACTTTAAAAAGTGAAAATATTGATTTAAAATGATTTGTAATAATTTTATAAGTGTTGAAATCCAATTCGAATAGATTATTTCAAATATTGAAAAATGAGTTAAAACTAGACGCGTCGCGCAACGGTAGTTCGCGATTTCGCGCCGAAAAGTTCAAATGAGTGTATAGAGTGGAATATGGCTCGGAATTCTTCGAGATAAGAAAATTTTGGACTATTATATCCATATCTTCTAAACGAAGAAAGAAAATCAAAGTTTCGATAAGTAGATTTTGAAATAAGTCCAAATTAATTTTCCAGAAAAATCACGTGCAATTTAGTGACCATAATATGAAGTCCGTTTAAATGAACATTTTTAGTTATGGAAAAATATGAAATAAATTTGATAAATCTATTTAAATGGTTTAAAAGAGATTTGGATTGAAAAATATGAATTATCGAATGTTTAACAGTTGTTTAATTCAAATAAGCTTATTTGGCACTTTCCGCAACAGTTTTCTGCTGTGAATTCTATAACTTTTGGAATATGAGTTAAATGTAACGACATTTTTCAGAATAAATTTTTAATGTTTTAAAAAGGATATTAAGCATTTTGAAAGATAATTTGGAATATTTATAAGCAATTCCAAAATAAGTTGAAAAATCTAAGTATGCGGAAACGACTATTACATTTGTCCCGCCTGTGAGAACTGGGAAGATAAAACAAGTTGTTTAACTAAGGTTAATAATGGAGCTACCAGTGCCCTGAACTTACCTGGCCTATGTTTTCTTTTCTTAGTCGAGGGGTGGAACAGATCGAAAGGAAAGCCCGGATGCTCTTAAATAAAAAAGATTCTGTTAAGTTTTCCCAAACAAAAGAGGATTGGTATTATCCAAAAGTTAAGCAATCTCCAAAAATGAATGATTTCTATGATCCTATCTACTTCAAAATGTTTGTTAAGATTGATTTAGGATTTATCGTAAACGATGTCTTAAATAACATTGTTTTTGACCCGCCTAAAAGTTAAAGAATTTGATCAAGAATTGAGTAAGGAAATTTGAGATATTTTCCAAAAAAAAAGAATGAATTTCTTAGAAATTATCCTAAGTCAAAAGAAAGAGATTTCGAAATCATCCGAAAAGAATTAAAGTGAAAAAAGACTTAATAAATCATGTATACTCATATTCACTTTCTATCGATACTGGATTTCGAAGGAACCGGGGTCGGTTTTAGGTAAATCCCATTCGAAAACCTCTTCGAACCAATCTGTACATTCAAACGTGAAGACATGTTGAAGATGATGATTATTGAAGGTCGTGGATCTTTATAGCGCGAGGACTGCTTGTTGACTTGCTCTGGGTAGCTCCCGAGTTATATATAGCAGTGGTCTTCTCTTTGTGGAGATTTTTCGGATTGCAAGGACTACTCGCTACTACTGGTAGTAGGTGCCTTCGGTTTGTCCTATTCCTGGACAACTTATATGGACGTTTGTATGACATTGCATTTCTAAAGATTACGTACATTGGTTTTTACAAACGTACATCAATGGTGGCGGAGAAGGCAACTTCTCTTAGCTTAACACCCTTCTTGAGACGTACGAGCTCGAGGGTTGTGTTTTTGTGGAGGGCAATTAATAGTTAAATGGAAATGGCAATGTGGCATTCAAAGATGTGATATGTGCTTTGTGAAAAGGTAATCGTAGCCTCAAGCCTCATCAAACCGGAAATGACCGAAACAGGATTAGATGCAGCAAGGCTAAGTGGGTCATTCCCAAGTAGGGTATGATCATTCCCTTCTAGATATATTTCTTCCCACTATGACGTTCGGGATGTATATTAATGTGGTGTATGGAAAACGAGCGCTCGGTTAAAGGTCAATAACGACCAGGGGATGACATATTCGGTACTATCTAGTTACAGAGGTAGGCCGGTCTTGTGTTGGTAGAGGATCCTTTGTGATGGTCCTCGTGACATCCATATAGAGGTGTACCCTTTCGGAAGGTAGATCCTGCGCCTGATCATTTGTATGGAAATCCATTCTCCAATAAGAACCTGCAGACTTGATTGTAAACCTATTATCCTGGAATTTAATCAATGTAACAATTTCGGCTAAGATTAATATGTTTATTTGCAAATGTATTTAAAGAGATGTCATTACGAATAATATCAAACGTTTTGATTTAAAAGTGATTTAGTTATCATAAGGTAATCGTCCGTGTTTATGTGTGGGCGTGGTCTTATGAGATACTCTTTGTTTTCAAAGGATTTTATTCAAGGGCTGATATATGACACCTTCATCAATTATTGATTTTTTCTCACGCTGGTTTATCAAGCCTGATCCGGGTATTTTCAATACTCGGGTCAGATCCGAGTAGTTTCAGGATAGTCGAAAACGGTTGGAGTTTCCAGAGGAGAGCTGGAGATA
The DNA here is from genome assembly GCA_030765085.1 of Allium cepa. NCBI lineage: Eukaryota > Viridiplantae > Streptophyta > Magnoliopsida > Asparagales > Amaryllidaceae > Allium > Allium cepa. Next base: position 379,363,442 of record CM060929.1, on the reverse strand, counting down.
CTCATTGACGTATGAACATATTCTATTATCCGTTGTACTTAGTGTATTTTGTTTGATGTTTGTCAGCATTTGTAAGGGCAGGTTTTATAACTGTCCAAGCTGAATTTAGGTTAGACTCTGATATATGTATTTAAAAGTTTTCCGTTGTAAAAATATTTGTTCAATATTATGTTATCCCATTCCAGTAAGATTCTGTTCTGTCTATTTTTCTTTATTACCCTTAAAGATCCGTCTTTTCGTGCAATTTGAGTTGGACATGTGCAGTTTATTGTCAATTCAAAGAGTACGGAAAAACAGGGCTTTACATTTGGTATCAGAGCTGAAGGTTAAGCGAGAACCTTGGCTCTGTTATGGGTAAAGTCTCATCAGATATAGGATTATAATATCCTAGGATGAGTAACTCATTAGAGATAAGGTTAGTAACACCTTAGAATGAGTTATGAGAGTATTATATATATGAGAGCGTATTTGCTAATTTTATAAAAATGGTTTTGTTTTTAAAAATAAATAGGTAAATGAAATAATTTTACCTTGGGTTTATATTATAAATATTAAAGGAGATATCATTATTTTTGGTTTAGAAATTAAGGATTGGTTGTAATTTTGCTTCGAAAAACTAAAATATGAATATCTTGTGATTAGAATTGCACAATTTGACTATAAGATATTCCATATAGAATCAGTTAATTGAAAGCTAAAATTTAGAATTTTGATCATATACTCCTAGACCTTTGATTATAAAGAAATAATAACGATTAAGTGATTATCATAATGAATGGATTTAAAAGCTAAGTACAAATATCTTGTGCAGTAAAATTCACAATTTGACCGTAAGATATTTGATGATAATATTGAAGCTACAAGTTGTGACTAGAGAAGGTAAAGAGAAAATGTACACATAGAAAAAAATTGTTATTAATAAAGTAGAAAAAGATAAGCCAAAATTGAAATTTTGGGTAAATATAATATGAAAGGGTAAGTTCTATAACTTAAAAAGGAGTTAAGTTAATTTGAAATCTAGAAATAAGAGGTATAAGAAATATCATCCTAATATAAAAATTTGAATTAGTGATACATTTAGGGTAGCATTTGTAATTCAAAATGAAGTAAGACTAGAAGTGGATATTTTTGAATAATATGGCTAGTAGGGTGATTGTTGGACGAAAAAGGTTAATAACAAATACCATGAGAATTGAGTTTCACAAATTTGACTATAAGGTATTTGATGGATTTAAGATTAAGAAATTTGATTTAGAAAATGGATAGGTAAATAAGTTAAGTAGTTAATCATAGAATCAGTGAGAAAAAGGTATACACTTAGTAAAGTTGCCTTATTAATATATGGATTGGATAAATAATATTAGCTAAATGAAAACCTTAGGTAAAGAAAACTTAGGGTTGAGTTTTATAACTTGTTAATTTGAGATAATAGTAGAGTTTCATATTAGTTAAACACCTTAGTTGAAGTAATAACAATTTGACATTTAGGGATATGTATATATACTCTTAGGAAGTAAAGATATATTATACAAGTTTAAGTCATACTTGTATGCTTAAGTAATAATATATTTAGAAGAAAGCAATGGTTGTGAAATAAACTTGGATTAACAGAAGTTTTGAGGAAATGTATTAGATAAAGATGAATGCGAATAAGTACATAAGTTAAACATAGATCATTTCAGCACATAAATTTTGATCTAAGATTTGAGAACATAACTTTGAGGTGTTTACGCCAATCCGAAAAAGGATTTACCACTCGATTCTTGACAGCGAGCATTGATGGGAGTTTATGATTATGTACATGAGTTTTCTATCATAGTTGAGAGCTATGCAAGGAAAGCAAGGGTTTGTGATCAAGAAGTCTGATCAAAGTACGCACTAGAAAATCGAGGGATCGATACTAGTTCAAACAAAAGTTATGGATTCGAATAATAGATCGAATCAAATATCACGTATAGTATGATGTGTTGGGTCTGTCTACTTAGTAGTTGGATAGTTATCTCAAATAGTAGGCACTAAGATATAGTGTTTGGACTGATGTTGTGGTATGTATATATAGACGTCAGGTAAAGTACATGCTCAGGTCAGATAATGAGTTATGTGGTGATATTCGTTTATCTTGATACAATATCAATGTGGTTGTTTTGGATGCATAGTCTTGTTTGGTTATTGTATATATTATCTTAAGTGTACAGTATGCACTAGGATGGGTATGATAGAAGTTTGAGTTGATGTATGTATATATAACCGTAAGTACGTGATAGATACTCAGGTAAATGTGAGGAATCTTTATATGTATGTTTGTCATCATTTGTTTTAGTGTTGTTAAGATATCGACCTTCTTCTTTTCTATCATCAGTAGAAATAAGTCAAATTATATAAGGATATGCGTATGAGATAGATTCTTTTGTCTAACTTTCATTTCGACGACGAAATGCTTTTAAGTAGGGGAGAATGTAACGACCCGTAATTTCGCTACTTCGGAAATGAGAGATTTCGTCCGTTTTAAATTTAAAACTTAAATAAAAATGTTATATATAATTAAGAAATCAATTATTCTTATAGTTCATAAATTAGAAAGTATAAATTTGGATTTTAAAACAAATCGACAAAAGTTAAGTTTTGTTAATAATAAATAAAGGCTTAAATAAATGAATTTAAAATGGTAAATCTTATTTAAAACATCTAATAAAGATAATAAAAGTACATTTATATATTTAAAAGTATGTTAATAATCGTTTTACAAAAATAACCAAAATTTGTCGCGTTTTGTCAGTTTTACATACACTGTAAAAATAGAGATTTTGATATTAATTAAATATGATTTTAAAATATAAAGAGACTTGTTTTAATTTATTTAAAGAAGTAAAAAGTTCGTTTTAAAGTTTGGTTTACTTTAATATATAGCTTAATAAAAAGGTCAAATTTTGACTGTAAAATTTGTCGTCAAAAAACACTGTTTTTAACAAAAACAAGTCGTCGACAAGTTGTTGCAACTTGATACATTTTCTAACTTATAAATACAAACTTTTAAAACACTTTACACATCAAAATAAAAGAAAATATCTAAGATATTTTCATAAAATAATTAAATAAGCATACTTAAAAGTTAAGTAATTAAAAAGAAAGCTTACCTTCACCTTTCATCTCCTTACACATACTTTCCATCAACATTAATGCTTAAGTTATATCACTTATGCAAAATGAGCAAATGTTATTTTAACATTTTAAAGTGTAAGAAAAGGAGGTAAACATCATTTCCACCATTAATGCAAATCAAAGCAAGCAAAAGTCTTCTTTCTTTTTAACACAAAGTTTAAGAAAAAGAGGCAAATATCATTTCATTAAGTACAAACTTACGTCCTACCATCATTTCACCATTAATACACTTCTTATCATGTTAAGAAAAAGTCAAAAATAAGACAAGGGTATTTAGGACATTAGCCACTCAAGCTCCACTTATAAATACAAGCCTAAACCCTTCTATCTTCACTACATTCTCATTCTACAAAATTTCTAAACTCCATTCTCTTCCTCTTCCATTACTTCCTCCTACCTCTCCATTTCCCTTCTATCTTCAAGTTATCATCTCCATACTCCAAAGTATCACCTTACACCACCAAAACCAAACCAAACTACCACCTACCCACCTCCTATACCCACCTACCCCTTCCAAAACACCAAGGCCGAGCCCAAAGGACCCAAACCCGAGCAACCCTAAGCCAAGCCAAGCCTCACAACCCCCTACACCCCAAGTCGTACCATTGCACACCACCAAACCCGAGCCTACACACTAAGCCCAAAGCCACCTACAAACCATACCCTCCGCCACACTCACATACCCAAGGTCGTACACCCATTCCCCTCCAAAAGTTTTCAGCCAAAATAAAAAAAATAAAAAAAAGAGAGAAGAAAAGAAAAAGGAAAGGAAATGGCAAAAAGGCGAGACGTTGGAAATAACACGTTAGCGAGAGACAGGATTCTTACGTTAAAGTTTGACGGAGTGGATATGAAGGTGGAAAATTCTCACCGCTTTTTGAATTATATTGATTATCATGCTTAATTGTTATGTTAGATAATTACTATTTGATTATATGAATGTTTGGTTGATTGTTTGAATATGTTGGATAATCCGTAGTAATGTTATGACATTTACCGTTTTGGATATGTTATTGTTATATGATAGTTGTATGATTATGATGATAATTTGGACATCAAATTTCTATTAATTAAGTAATCCCTTTGTTTAATAAAACCATATTTTAGTAATATGAGATATTGTAGAAAAATAAATCTCTTTTCATTTAGAAGTAAAATTAAAGTTAAAATGAAAGAGAATTTGAAATTTGAAGTGAAACGGATTTAAAAAGGATAGCTAAATGGAAATTAAAATTGAGATGAATAGTGAAATTAAAATTGAAATCGATTTTGAAAAAGTGAAGTTTAGTTTGAGATTAAATTAAAGTTTAAATTGAAACAAGATTTGAAATCGAAGTTTTAAATGAGTTTAATTTGAGATTAGAATTGAAATTGAGTTAAAATTGAAATTCAAAATTTAGTATTAAAATAATGGGAATATAATAATATTATAATATGGTAATAGTGAAAATATATATTAAATACTTTAAAAAGTGAAAATATTGATTCAAAATGATTTGTAACGATTTTATAAGTGTTGAAATCCAATTTGAATAGATTATTTCAAATATTGAAAAATAAGTTAAAACTAGACGCGTCGCGCAACGGTAGTTCGCGATTTCGCACCAAACAGTTCAAATGAGTGTATAGAGTGGAATATGGCTCGGAATTCTTCGAGATAAGAAAATTCCAGACTATTATAACCATATCTTCTAAACGAAAAAAGAAAATCAAAGTTTCGATAAGTAGATTTTGAAATAAGTCTAAATCAATTTTGCAGAAAAATCGCGCTAGTGCAGTTTAGTGGCCATAACAGGAAATCTGTTTAAATAAACTTTTTAATTATGGAAAAATATGAAATAAATTTGATAAATCTATTTAAATGATTTAAAAGAGATTTGGATTGGAAAATATGAATTATCAAATGTTTAAAAGTTGTTTAATTCAAATAAGCTTATTTAGCACTTTCCACAGCAGTTTTCTGCTGTGAATTCTATAACTTTTGGAATATGAGTTTAAATATAACGACATTTTCCAGAATAAATTTTTAATGTTTTAAAAAGGATAATTAAGCGTCTTTAAAGGTAATTTGGAATATTTGTAAGCAATTCCAAAATAAGTTGAAAAATCTGAGTATGCGGAAACAGCTAGTCCATTTGTCCCGCCTGTGACATCTGGGAAGATAAAACAAGGTGTTGAACTAAGGCTAGGGATGGAGCAATCGGTGCCCTGAACTTTCCTGGCCTATGTTTTTTTTCTTAGGTGAGGGGTGGAACAGATCGAAAGGAAAGCTCGGATGCTCTTAAATAAAAAAGATTCTGTTAAGTTTTTCAAAATAAAAGAGGATTGGTATTATCCAAAAGTTAAGCAATCTCCAAAAATGAATGTTTTCTATGATCCTATTTACTTCAAAATGATTTTTACGATTGATTTAGGATTTATCGTAAACGATGTCTTAAATAACTTTGTTTTTGACCCGCCTAAAAGTTAAAGAATTTGATCAAAAATTGAGTAAGGAAATTTGAGATATTTTCCAAAGAAAAAGAATGAATTTCTTAGAAATTATCCTAAGTCAAAAGAAAGGGATTTAGAAATTGTACGAAAAGAATTAAAGTGAAAAGAGACTTTATAAATCCTGTATACTCATATTCACTTTCTATCGATATTGAATTTCAAAGGAACTGGGGTCAGATTTGGATAATCCCATTCGAAAACCACTACGAACCAATCTATACGTTCGAACATGAAGACATATTGAAGATGATGATTATTGAAGACCGTGGATCTTTATAGTGTGAGGACTGCTTGTTGACTTGCTCTGGGTAGCTCCCGAGTTATATATAGCAGTGGTCTCCTCGTTGTGGAGATTTTTCGGATTGCGAGGACTACTCGCTACTACTGGTAGTAGGAGAGTGCCTTCGGTTTTTCATATTCCTAGACAGCTTGTATGGACGTTTGTTTGACATTGCATTTCTAAAGATTACGTACATTGGTTTTTACAAACGTACATCAGTGGTGGCGGAGAAGGCAACTTCTCTTAGCTTAACACCCTCCTTGAGACGTACGAGCTCAAGGGTTGTATTTTTATGGAAGGCAATTGGTTGTTAAACGGAAATGGAAATGTGGCATTCAAAGATGTGATATGTGCTTTGTGAAAAGGTAATCGTAGCCTCAAGCCTCATCAAACCTGAAATGGCCGAAACAGGATTAGATGCAGCAAAGCTAAGTGGGTCATTCCCAAGTAGGGTATGATCATCCCCTTCTAGATATATTTCTTCCCGTTGTGACGTTCGGCATGTATATTAATGCGGTGTATGGAAAACTAGCGCTCGATTAAAGGTCGGTAACGACCGGTGGATGACATATTCGGTACTATCTAGTTACAGAGGTAAGCCGGTCTTGTGTTGGTAGAGGATCCTTTGTGATGGTCCTCGGGACATCCATCTAGAGGTGTACCTCTTCGGAAGGTAGATTCTGCGCTTGGTCATTTGTATAAAAATCCATTCTCCAATAAGAACCTACGGATTTGATTGTAAACCTATTATGCTGGAATTTAATCAATGTAACAATTTCGGCTAAGATTAATAAGTTTATTTGCAAATGTTTTCAAAGAGATGTCATTAAGAATAATATCAAACGTTCTGATATAAAAGTGATTAAGTTATCCTAAGGTAATCGTCCGTGTTTATGTGTGGGCGTGGTCTTATGAGATACTCTTTGTTTTCAAAGGATTTTATTCAAAGGCTGATATATGACACTGTCATTAATTATTGAGTTTTTCTCCCGCTGGTTTATCAAGCCTGATCCGGGTATTTTCAATACTCGGTTCAGATCCGAGTAGTTTTAGGATAGTCGAAGACGGTTGGAGTTTCCAGAGGAGAGCTGGAGATACTCATCGATGTATGAACTTATTCTATTATCCGCTGTACTTAGTGTATTTTGTTTGACGTTTGTCAGCATTTGTAAAGGTAGGTTTTATAACTGTCCAAGCTGAATTTAGGTTAGACTCTGATATATGTATTTAAAAGTTTTTCGCTGTAAAAAATATTTGTTCAATATTATATGTTATCCCATTCGAGTGAGATTCTGTTCTGTCTATTTTTCTTTATTACCCTTAAAGATCCGTCTTTTCGTGCAATTTGAGTTGGACATGTGCGGTTCATTGTCAATTCAAAAAGTATGGAAAAACGGGACTTTACACCACCTGTAATTTAAATTGAATATTATATATACTAATTGCGAAATAATTAACTATATATTTGGTAGATTTAACTTGAACTCGTCAATCTCCCACCAACTCATCCAAGAATCCCATACGGAAGCGGCCATCCAGTTCGGTTTCTTCCCCATTTTTTAATAGCTGACATTACTTCCCTATAATTTTTGACGACCTTCGAATTCTAGTGGCGCTGAACCATGGCGACATCGGGCTCCGCCAAGTCCACTTGCCCCTATACAAAGAGAAAATATTATTAATTGTTCATTTATACTTATTCATATAGTAAAGTGGTATAAACTCACCAGAAAATCCTGCCAGATGGCCTCCCTGACTTGGTCAGGGATCTTACTCCACTTAGGCCAGCAATCTGTCATCCTGATCATATATGATTGCTTGGAAATGCCAAGCACAACTCCTAAGGGCTCTAAATCAAATCCCCTGTGTTAAATATAAAACAAAGCTTTAGACAAGTATATATATGTATGAAAATTTATATTTTTATCATTTTAATTTTGATACTTAGGCTCCATCAGCCTTCGGTTGCAAATATACAAGTGGTCGAATCGGAGGCTCACCACTACTCTCGCCGGCCGAGCGAGAAGAATTACGATGTCTGGAGCCTGTCATAATTCCCGTTGAAAGTTTAATATTTAATTATAGACATAGATAAAATGATGATGATATGTGGTGCACGTAATAAAGTCATTTTTAATTAGTAGTGCATGTAATGATGATGATGATATGTGATGCGTGTGCATGAATAATTGTAAAAATTACCGGATATTACTCAGTCCTCGTCGTTTTCTGATTCGGACTCGGTCTCGTGTTCTATATCGTTTTCCTCTACACTCTCAAATGCTTCGACTAATACATTTGTCTCATCATTTAATTGTCCAAAATTAGTTTAATCGTTTGTAATTGTGATTTCAACATTTTCCTCGATATCTGCTTGATAGGCTTGTTCTTCTGGAATGTTCTTTCCATCGAATGTAAATCTTGCCTTGGTTTTAAAAACCGCTAATCAATCCGCTTTATCTCTTTTTAGAGATGGATAAGGGGGTAATAAATTTGTAGTACTTGTTTGGCTAGTACAAAAGGATTGTACTGCTGATAACGGGAGGTATGTTTTATTTCTATAAGATTATAATTTGGATGCACGTTAATACTAAAACCTGGAACATTGCTGAACCAGTTGCATCTAAACAAAAAAACTTCCTCTATGGGTCTTATAAAATATGTCAATTGCAAAATCTGGGTTAACACGCCATAAAAATCGTGTATATGATTATTAGGATCATCACTGCCTTTAACAAATACACCAGCATTGCTTGTTAATTTTTCAGCACCGTATTCTTTGGTGTTGAATTTATATCCACTAACGAAAAACATTGGATACGTTTTAACTTTCCTTTTCGGCACCAACGCCAAATGTTTTAATCCTTCATCGACCACATTGTTTGTAGGATCACAAACGTAGTTCGAAAACCAAGTAGCGAAATTTTTGCTTAAATCACCGTTTGGATTTTGTGATTCATAAACACTGCAAACAAAAACATAATATATTGCTTTATTATTAATTTACACATGCAGTATTAAATTAAATTTATCAAAACTTGTAATCTGATAATTACCTAATAAATGGTGAAACTTATGGATAATTAAGAAGAATATATGTGTGTGCTACATGGTAATCTCTATCATCTAACCATACTTCTACGCATTTTCCAACATGTCGACCATATTGTTTAAAAATAGATAACATTGCTTCAGAAGAAGAATCTTGTTCAACTGCCTCATCATTATGCGCAACACTTTGAAATGATAAATTCACATAATTATTGAAATAATGAGAGAAAAAGAATGATGCTTCTTCTTCGATATATAATTTGCAAATCGAACCTTCTACTCGAGTTTTTTGTCTCACTTTTTTCTTTAAATGATTTAAGTACCTTATAAAAAATATTTCATATCACTATTGATTTTTACTTATAGTTAAATTAACATTTACATACTTAGTATTAATAACATACCTCTCGAATGGATACATCCATCCATATTGCACAGGACCTTGAAGACGTGCTTCAAATGGAAGATGAACAGGTAAGTGCTCCATTACATTGAAAAAACTGAAGGAAATATTTTCTCCAGTTTGTAGAGCAGTATAAGGATTTCTATCTCAAATTTACAAAACGATCAACTTTTAACGTAGTTGAACAAAGCTCCTTATAAAATAAACTAAGTTCTGTTCTAACCTTCCAAACTTTTACGGGCAACAATTCTTTGAAAGCGACGGGTAACAAATTTTACATCATTACATGATAATCATGGCTCTTCATCCTACTCAATCTTCCGTTCTTATTGTCGACACATCTACAAAGATTAGATGAAATTCCATCAGGAAATCGTAATCCTTCCATCCATTTTAACAGTACTTTAATTTGGTTGTTATCTAGTTCATAACATGCTTTGGGTTTTTTAGTGTCATTTGGCTTCATATGAAGCTCAAGACGATTACATATTTCTTCTATATCACGTCTTAATTTCAGATCGTCCTTAGTCTTGCCCTTAACATTCAAAAGTGTATTAAACACGTTATCGAATACGTTTTTCTCGTTATGCATCACGTCAACGTTATGACGGATTAAAAGATTTTTCCAATATGACAACTCCCAGAATATACTCTGTTTGCACCAATTATGAAACGTCGATTTACCTTGGATTTCAGTTTGCTGCCCGGTTTCATGTATCTTTGGATAATCTTTTACAAGTTCATAAATATCTTCACTTGACCAAATTGTTGGTGGTTGTAAAGTCTCATGTCTATTAGCCATGAAGTTTTTTTGTCTCTTCTAATAGTATGATCAATATGGAGAAAACGTCGATGACAATCAAAACATGAAATTTTCTTCCCATGCCATAAAGAAAATGCTCGTGTTTCTTCCATACAGTAAGGACAAGCAAAATGACCAGCCGTACTCCAACTCGAAAGCATTGCATATGCAGGAAAATCGCTAATAGTCCATAACAAAGAAGCGAACATCCAATTTTTTTCTTCGATACGTCATATGTTTCAACTCCTTCATACCATAATGTTTTCAACTCTTTGATTAGTGGTTGTAAGTAAACATCGACACCCTGTGTCGGATCATCAGGGCTAGGGACGACAATTGTGAGAAACATATATGGAGTTTTCATACACATCCACGGGGGTAGATTGTAAGGTGTAATGATTATAGGCCAAGATGAATATTTAGAATCAAACTGAGAAAACGGTGAAAATCCATCAGTACACAAACCTAGTCTAACGTTACGGCTCTCCGCTGCGAAATCAGGATATTTCTTATCAAAATACTTCATGCTTCTCCATCAGATGGGTGTGTTAACGTACCTTCTTCAGGTGTTCTCACACTGTACCATCTCATATGATGCTCTGTTATCGATGATGCATATAACCTTTGAAGTTTAGAAGTGATAGGTAAATAATGCATATGCTTGTATGGAACTTCTTTTCCTTTTTTTTCCTTAGTTTGTATCTTTCTTGATTACATATTTTATAATTCCAAGACTGACATCATCTTTCCAAAACAACATGCAACCATTTAGACATGTATCAATTTTTTGATACGGCAAATCAAAAGATGATATAAGTTTTTTCACTTCATAGTAATTTTCGCACATTAAATTATCTGATGGCATATGGCGTTTAGCAGCTTGTACAACAGCCGTAAATCCAGCTTCTGTGAGGTTGTACTTTAATTTCATTGCAATGTACTCTGTAGTTGCTGATAATTGAGTGCCGCTAGTACATCCATTCCAAAGAGGTTTCTTAGCAGCATCCAATAAATCATATATTTTTTCGCTTCAACATTTGATTCCTCTTCAACATTAACATCGTCATTTTAATTTCAATAGGAGAGAACATTGAACGTGCTGCATCTTCAACCATATGTTCTATGAGATTCGTCGTACTAACTTCCTCACTAATGACCTCTATTGACTGTTCTTCGTTACGTGTTATAATTTCTCCATGACGACCCCACAACAAATAATTGGTTACGAAACCATATTGGCGCAAGTAAATCCTAACCATATTCGGTACTAAATGCTTCAACAATTTGCACCTACTACATGGACAACGAATTTCTATGTCGTTTCCAATATTACTTAAAGCAAATTCGACAAACACATTTACCCCGTTAAGCAAATGTTTACTTATTGAGCTTCTCATTTCTCTTCTTTGATACATCCAGCTCCGACCAATAAAATAATTGATCATTTTTCCTACTGTAAAACCTATGATCAATAGTAAAAAAATTATTAAACAAATTCAATAAACACATTTAGATTTTACTATTTTTTATAATTCATTTTCATTTATATACGAAGTTATATTTCTTGATATTTTGTTTACATTTTTGTACCTTTTGTGATGGTCGATCATCCTACTTCCCATTACAAACACTATAGTAATTACATTTCTAAAATCATATCATTACAAACGATTTTCCAAAATTTCGGCAGCACTTCCCACGTGTTTCTTGTATCGTACACATATGCATTTACACAAGGAACGAAAAGGAAATGCCATCGAAATTTTGTGAACCATTTATAATGATCTGATTTACGAAACGTAATTACTTTATAGTGTTTGTAACTTGTCCAATACAATGACAAATCCAACAAATATTGTGTCAAATGAATATGAATATCCGTTTTGCAATAAAAACGAATATTCATACAACGATCATATACAACACTTGTCAGACGGGGCCAAAAATTGACTAAGGGATTTAAGTTTGTTTATATGTTACCGTTTTATTAAATATATAAAATAAAGCATATTATGCATTATTTTATTATATTTTACTATTTTATTAAATATATAGTAAATTATATGATTTTTACTATTTTGCAAAATATATAATTCATGTTTATATATATACTAAATTATATACTTATCTAATGCTAATATATTTTGTAAAAGATATAATTCATGTTCGTAAAATATTCGACTAATTCATGTTTGCCTAATATTTTACAAAACATACACAAAATAATTTAAATCAATCCTAGCTAATCTAACGCTAACTCAAATGCGCATTTACACTAAATTATCAACATATGTGTATATGTATATAACATATATACACAAACAATTTGGACATTTGGATGGTAATAATTGTAATTAACACTTAGTTTGGTATAATAAACAATCAATAGGCCATTAGATACAACTATAATAACAAATTAAACAAAAAATTAGCAAAATTTAAAATTTTAGGGTTTTAGGCAAAACCTGATTTTGGATCTGTATTTGGACGGAGAGAGGCCGCTAGTGTTGATTGATGGCGTCAGAGTGGCTGCCGGTTGCGTAGGGAGGCTGGGAGCAAGAAAAGAGGAGGAGTGGAGAAAGATGGTGATGGATTTGGATGTTTTTGGTTGGAAGAAGAGGAATGATTTTGCTCTCGGTTTGGCTGCAGGTTTACACGAATAATTCCAACGGTTGCAAATGACATTTTTACAACGGTTACCAACGACTACCAACGGCTTGTTAAAAAATAACGAGCTGTTGGTAGCTGTTGGAAATTCCCGTTGGCGGCCGTTGGAAGCCTGTCGTGGCTATATACTGTAGTTCTAGTAGTGACATATATTTTCATGACAACATTTATTTATAAAAAAGGAATCCCTTTTGTTACATGCTACCAATCTCATATATATGTTGATTTCTTTTAGAATATCTTACAATGTGGGACTAATCATAATCCAATCTACACACCCACTATAATACAATGCGAGCCACACCTAACAACATATTAATGCGGCACCAAGTTTTTGATTATGGAGACATTTGAAATGCGTGGTCATGTCACTTGATGTTGTATTGCATTGATAAATACATTGCGGTTCTAAAAGGTGTATAAAACATATCAACAGGACTAACAGAGGCGATATTAGTACCGAAGACCTGAAAGCAAGACAGGTCATTTAGCATGTTTTCTCATTTCATTTGCTTGAAAAAGCTTAAAAATTTATTGCTCGCCTTTATTGTTCAACAAGCAGGAAAAGGCAACGCAGAATCCAGAAATTCAGAATATCTTATCGGACCCTATAATGCAGCAGGTAGACACAATTTACCCCATAATGTTTACATTGTATTACTAGTTTTTTATATCTGCTCTTAAGTTGCAGTATGCATTCAACCATGAAACTTGTCAGGTTTTGACGGATTTACAAGAGAATCCGGTAGCTGCCCAGGATCATCTGAAAAACCCACAAGTGAAGCATAAGATTCAAAAGCTTATCGGTGCAGGCATTGTGCAAATGAGATGAAATTAAAAGCTAATGTTATTGTTATTTGTTGAACTATTTTATGTGCTTCTTTTTATTCTTTTCGGACGGAGTTCAAGTACGCTAAGCATAATTGCGCTTGTACTGGACTTGAACTAGTTTTATGCTTCTACTTCTGTACTACCGCGACTCATGTTTTTAGTTGCCTAATGGCACATAGTTATTGTATCCAATTTCATAGTTTCGTCATCTTATAATATCAAACCTATGCATTCTTAAGTTTCTATTTGGTAGTTGACTCTATGTAGATGTTATAACTTTCTACATTGTATCTCAAAATATTTTCAGGATATGATGTGCCTGAATACATGCCACAGTTTGGTAATGCTACTCCTATTGAGTTCGAGCTATTGCTTTAAAGCCATCGACTGCTTCCTCGTAATATTGTTGGTAGCATTGGATCTAATTAGACCTGTCAAATTATGATCCAACCCATTAACCCAATCAATTTATTATACTTTTAAATGGGTTGGGTCAACCTATTTATGAATTTTATTAAATGGGTTATGGGTTGGGTTGACCTATTTTTAAAAGGGTTATAAGTAGGTAACCCATTTATCCATTTATTAAAAACATAAAATTTTAATATAAATTAAAGAAAAAGAATTTTCAACAATGTAGTTTTTCATGAAGACTCACAGTTGTGCTTAGAAAATAACAGACCACCGCATCTTCATAATTGAACTTCACCCATTGCAGAAGCCGCTTTTTTCATTCAGATCATAATAACTTCTTCATACTAAATCGGAATCCGAAGAGACTTTGACCAATTAACTCCCATCTAAATTACGGACAGTGTGAAACACTTGGATGCTTGATCTTATGAACGCATACTATAATTCTCCAAGGGGACAGACACTTGTACTCGGAAAATAACAAGCTATCACATCCCCATATGTGAACTCCGCCTAGCGCAGTAGCCGTTATTTTTTTGTTCAAACCGCAGTAACTTCTTCATATTGACTCGGAATCAGACGAGACTTCGATCAATCAACTCCCACCTAAATTAACGACATCATGTAACACTCGAATACTTCATCTTGTGAACGATTACTATAGTTCTCCAAGAGGATTAACAGTTGTACTTGGAAAATAACACGCTATGACATCCTCATATTTGAACTCCGATTAGTGCAGAAGCGGCTATTTTTTTGTTCAGACTGCAATAACTTCTTCATAATGAATCGGAATCAGGAGAGACTTCAATCGATTAACTCCCACCTAAATTACGGACAATATATAAAACTCGGATACTTCACCTTGTAAATGCACACTATAGTTCTCCAAGGGGATCAACAGTTGTACTTGAAAATAACAAGCTACCACATCCCCATATTTGAACTCTGCCCAGTGCAGAAGCCTCTATTATTTTTGTTCAGACTATAATAACTTTTTCATACTGACTCGGAATCAGGCGAGACTTCGACTGATGAACTTCCACCTAAATTACAGACAATATGTAACACTCGGATACTTCATCTTATGAACGTACATGGTGGTTCTCCAAGGGGCCTAACAGTTGTACTTAGAAAATAACATGCTACCACATCCCCATATTTGAATTTTGATGAAAATTAGAATTAGAATTTTAAACTTTTATCAGAATTCAAAACATAAAAGTTATAATTATTACTATTTTATATTTATTTGTCTTTTATTAGTCTAATCAAAATTAAATCTTTAAATGGGTTAATAGGTAACGCGCTTATTAAACGAGTTGGGTCATAAATGTGTTGGGTCATAAGTGGGTAAAAAAGAATGGGTCAAACTCGACCCAACCCATTTTGACCCAACCTAAACCATTTGACAGACTTAGATCTAATGGTGCTCTAATCTCCACATGGCTACCTTTTTTGACGGATAACATTTTTAGCCTTTTCAAAGGTGAAACCTAAGCGAGGCTTGGTATATTTCTTTTCTTTCTCTTTGCACAATGTTTAGAGTCACCGGTGATAATATTCTTTACTCAACTGTGGCAGTGTGATATTCTACCAATAAGAAATATGGTGTTTCCCATCACTTTCACTGGCTTAAGAGTTGGTAATTGTATCTCTCTCCTACCAGTAAGTTTATCCCACGTTTTGTTCTTGATATTGCTATTTTATATTTAGATTTAGAAGGGCCAGTCTGTAGATTTCCAAACGAATATAAATTTTTTATTTCAATTCGTTAGTTCAAACTAAAATACTTAAATTTTCTGTTGTAAATTCTATTTGAGTGTATCATTTAATCTTGCTCTTAGGTTTCAAGGCTCTCTTTGGTGATTAAGATATGTCGCTTAACATAGTGTACAGTAAATCATGATTATAGAAAATGCAATTATGAATTGCCAAAAAATATAAATTAAATAAAATCTCTCTATATAATTTTGACTATCGTCCTGCATGATGTATACGCTTATTTTTTTTTTAAATGAACATTGACTACATTATTTAATGATGAATTAAAATCATCAATTTTATCTTTAGGTAAGTAGCGCATTGTTATGAAAATAGTAGCGCTTTGCGGAAGCTTTTATCAATGGATCTTTATCACCAAAATCCAAAGAGATAACTTGGATTGAAAACAAGATGGAACTGAAATCAAAATGCAATAACACAAAATATTCCACCCAACCACCCACTTTTTTGATTCACCAAAATTTTATTTGCAATTAGTTGAACAAAGCTAAACTAAACAAAGTACTATTGAATCAATAACCAAATTGAGAAAGAAAGCAAATATCTATATGGCTAAAATTGTTGGCGAAAAAGAACAAAGATGAATAAGAGAAAATTAGCAAATAGATTTTCCATCTAAATATGCAAAAGAAAGAAAGAGAAGATTTTGTTTCCTCTAATTAATTGGCATATTGACTATGTTTATTTCTCTCTCTAATTGGCTAATCAAATTATTTTTTGCCATCTAATGTTAGTTTGAGCATTAAGTAATTGATTATATAAATAAGGACTAGAAGAGAGAAATAAACATAGATGTTTCAAACTAAAGGTGCCATCTAATGTCCTTATTTATGTTTCAAACTAACATCTATGTCCTTATTTATGTTTGAGCATTAAATAATTAGTTTGAGCATTAAGTAACTAGTTTGAGCATTAGGTTATTTATTTATATAGATGTTGGAAACATAAATAAGGACATTAGATGTTTCAAACTAAATATAGATGGCACCTTTAGTTTGAAACATTAGATGTTTCAAAAATGTTTCAAACTAACATCTATGTCCTTATTTATGTTTCAAACTAATATCTATGTTTCAAAAATGATATCTCCCACATGAGGTGCATCACACAAATCCGATCTCAAAAACGTTTGTAATGCCATAAAGATCTCCGTCTTGTCTTCGTAGATTTTACAATCCGACACCCGTCTATCTGTCGATCTGAGCTCATTACCTGATCACTATTGATCCCTCGAGCATCATCAACATAAAGACCCCTTTCTAAAATATGATCCTCAATGCTAGAATCATAAGAAGTGAACACATTAACCTCTCCACCTTGCTGTGGAATAAGTCCTTCAATCGTCATTCGCTTTCCATTGTCGACTACAGAACAAACTAGGCTATAAAGGTTTCCTTCTTCCAATACTCCTCTCATCCTTACACGACCAGCTTTCTTCATACTCAAAACTCTACCTTGAGTCCCATAAGTGCAAGCACGGCGATCGAACTGACCGAGAGAAATAAGATTATATGGACAAGTGGGTACATGTTTCACTCCAGGGACTTCTCTAGCCACACCATCATGCATACGAAATTAGATAGATCTAATACCACAAATCGGTAACTCTTCTCCATTGGCTGTCCTAATCATGCGGACACTCTTCTCATAAAAAGAAAAACAATTCACATATCTATAAATGTGAAAACTGGCTCCTGAATCCATCTTACAAGGCTTATTTTCACTAAAGAGGACATCACAAGAAGCATCACTATTGGTACCTTCAGCCAAACCTGCATGTGCATCACTACTAGTATCATCATGCATAACCTTTTTATGATCTCTTTTATAAGCATAACACTTGCTACGTATGTGACCTTTCTTATTATTACAATAATGACAAGTGCTAACACATTTACCATTAGCGTCCTTCTTCTTCCAAATTGTATTTTTCTTTGAGACCCTTGCCACCATAGCCTCACTTTGAATTGATTTCATACCCAATCCTTTTCTTCTAAGCTCCTCATTCAAAAGACTGCTTCGAAGAGTTTCCAGAGAGATAGTTCCATTAGCATTGGAATTACTCAATGAAACAACCAAAGTTTCCCAACCTTTTGAAAACAAACTCATTAATAAAAGAGCCTGTAACTCATCATCAAAATTGACCTTCATATTTTCCAATTGATTTATTACATCTTGAAAGTCATTTAAATGCTCTACAACATACTTCTCTTCATCTGCTCTCAGTTGTACCAACTTTCGAATCAGAAAAGCCTTACTAGTAGCACTCTTTGACTCATACAAAGATACCAACTTATCCCAAAAAGCCTTCGTGGATTCACAACTAGCCATATGATGGAAAAATGAATCATCAAGATACCGGCGAATCAAAGCAATCTCCTTCTTATCCATCTTCTTTCATTTTCCCTCATCTACAGAGGGCTTCTTTCCATCTCCATCAATCGAATCGTGAAGATCATTGAGGTACAGAACATCCTCCATCTTAGGCTTCCAAATACTGCAATTTTCCCATCTAAGATAGCCATCTTTGAAAACGAAATCATATCTGTTTCAAACCAAAATTACTCTAAGCTTTGCGATGGTCTATGCTCTGATACCAACTATTATGAAAATAGTAGCGCTTTGCAGAAGCTTTTATTAACGGATCTTTATCACCCAATCACGAAGAGATAGCTTGGATTGAAAACAAGACGGAATTGAAATCAAAAGGAAATAACACAAAATATTCCATCCAACCACCCACTTTATTGATTCACTAAAATTTTATTTATAATAGAACAAAGCTAAAGTAAACAAAATATCATTGAATCAATGACTAAATTGAGAAAGGAAGCAAATATCTATATGGTAAAATTGTTGGAGAAAAAGAACAAAGATGAAGAAGGGAAAATTGGCAAATAGATTTTCCATGACACTTTTACCCTCTCTTCTAGTCTCTATTTATATAATCAATTACTTGATGTCAAAGTTTTAATTAGATCGCTAAAAATAATTTGATTAGCCAATTAGATAGAGAAATAAGTATACTCCAATATGCCTATTAATTAGAGGAAACAAAATATTCTTTTTCTATCTTTTGCATATTTATTTTCCTCTATTTGTCATTTTGTATCATCGAAGTTTAACATGCATTGCATTTGAATTTAGCTAGTTTATGGGTTATATCATCTCTACACAATTGTGTTAATTATAATTTTGTTTCTAAACTTTACAATGAAAATGAATCTTCTATTTTTAACACTTGTAACTTCCTGAAAAACAAGTAATTTGGTGGTTGATATTCGAAACTGAATTCATGTAACAATATTATTATTCTAATGGTTTAAATATGATGTACAATGCTAATAAAATCAAACCGAAAATGAAATAAATTTTTACAAAAAAATTGAACTAAATATTAGTGTGGATAATATCAATGCTATATGGTTGGAACTAGTCGATGATCTTTGTTAATATTTGTTAAATTTTTTAATGATATTCAATATACAATTTTGAAAAGGGTATCGAAATCTTCCATTTAAATCTAAAAATATATTAAATGAACCTTTATGCATAAATCCAACCATTTGTTTTACATGTTGCATATGCATATTTTGGTAATGAACATTAATTATGTAATTTAATTACGGTAAAAAATATTCAGTTTGATTTTCTACATACTACATTATCTTTTGAATTCATCAATGCTTATGAGCACTGCACACATCCATATTACCTTATTTGTTATTCATTTATAAACCAACTAAATTAAGCATTATTTAAAGGTAAAAATGAATCTTCGATTCGCTATTTCTATAAAAGTATACATTATATATTAAATTTTTGATTTAAGGTTGTATTTTAAATACCAAAAAAGTTCTTATGATTTTCAGCAAATCGATATATTATCCCGTTTGTTACGAATACCGATTTTAATTGAAGATCACTACATTATCTTCTTTGTCTTGATTTTTTTGTAAGTCAATATACTATATTGTTTGGTATGAATTCAAAGCTATTTGGTTGGAAGTTCGATTAAGTTATGATTATCTTGACAAGCACCTTTGTCCAAGTGGTTAATTGATTCGGCGTTGGTGCAGGATGTCACAAGTTCGAAACTTGCTTTCGAACATTTACTTGACATGGGATATGTTGTCCCAATGATTTGTTGTATATAAAGTACCAGTTCAAAAAAAAAAAAAAAAAAAAAAAGTTATGATTATCTTATACACACATATGTATGTATGTGCATACATTCAAATTTAACCATGCATTGGATATTGGTATTAACAACAAACCTTCATTGTTTATTCTTTTGTATGTCAAACATATGCATATCTTTATAAATATATAAAACATATGATTCAATTTGTACATGATTTCTTTGTTTGATTTTTCTAAGAGAAACATTGTATTTTTAATTTTTGATTGGATTAACATTGATAGTCATATTCATTTGTTATGTTTTGGTTTTCCATCCATCATAACTACTTGATTTTTTTCATTATGCTACAATGTGACATAATATTTAAAAGTAAAACTTTAGTTGTCTAGTATTAAAAGGACTTTTCATTATGTATGTGGTAATAAAGATAAACATTGTTGTATATTTTTATCAAGGAACATGTTAACATTTATCCATTAAGTACATTTTAACATAGTTTCCTTTTTATCACTTTAATTTTTGCACTGTTTCTTCTACACCTGGCATCATGTTATCCATTTTCACACTAATATTATGTCATAGCTCTTCAACTGCTTGATCATTCTCTCTTCTTCTCTAGGTTTTCCTCTATTTCTTTATGCTCCTCATCAATGTTTCAACACCGCTTCTTCATACATTTCTTAATTCTTTATCTTATGTTCACAACTTACTCTCCTGATATATATTCATAGTTCATTTCTTAATTCTTCGTACATTTCTTAGGATTTCACCGGCCAATAAGATATTGAAGGAAATTAAGGAATTTTCAAGGTTTTCGCATTCTATTTACAATGGTAATCATTTCTTTTGTTTGAAACCAACATAAACCCTTGCTCTTCTTTTATGGTTATGTCAATCTATTGGTGCATCGTCGATTATGAAATTTACTCTTAGATAAAAACCTTCGTACTATTTTAAAAACTTGGTTGAATACAAATTACAGAGTATAAAATTTAGTAATGCTATTATTATTGTGTTGGAGCTATTGTTTTAATTTTTTCCCATAATGGGATTTTTATATATAATTTTTAAGTGCGTTTGTTTCCTTAAATTCTTACAAGAGCAGTGCCCAATTTTGTTACTAATAATTAAATAGAATATATATATATATATGTATATATATATAGGAAATATGTCTTACTCTAAAGGCTCACAATTTAGACTCAAACGGTATAATAGGACTAGACATAAAGGTCTATAAACTGAAATCCAAAGAAAATTAAAAAAAAGCCCTTGTAACATGGACTCCTTAGATAGAATAGGTAATGTGAAAAAGAAGGAAAACCTACGAGACATATATGCCTAGGATTTCATAAAAATATTATTGCCTTAGGTCCTCTTTTATATAACACAAGTCGTATTTTAATTCACCAATGACCTCATTGTACTTTAGATAAAGTCCATGAGTATAGTTGCACTTTCTATGTTAGAAACAATACCACTCAACAAATCCGTCACCCAAAAAGGTTTTGATTGGCCATTTCCCTTCTTGAGGTTGCTTTGACAACTATAGGGTTGCCGACTTAGTGAGCATTGCAAATGGCCAGATAACTATAGGGTTGCCGAGTTAATCGACAATTTTGATTTCAATTCATTAGTTCAAACTAAAATACGTAAATTTTCTGTTGTAAATTCTATTTGAGTGTATCATCAAATCATACCCTTAAGTTTCAAAGCTCTCTTCGGTGATTCAGATATGTCACTAGTACAGTAAATCATGATTTAAATTCGAATTTTTTTATTATTTAAATGTAAGACAACCCTAACATAATTTTAGGTATTTTGAGAACTAATTGGCAGTCTTTGTTTTATCAATTGAAATTATAGAAAATGCAATTATGAAAAGACTGCTAAAATGTCTTCTGTCGAAAAATATATATTAAATAAAATCTCTCCACATAATTTTGACTATCATCTTACATGTTGTATATGCGTATTAATTTTTTTTTAAAGAACAGTGATCACATTTTATAATGATGAATTAAAATCATCTATTTTATCTTTTGGTAACTAGTGCATTGCATTTTAATTTATCTAGGTTTATGGGTTATATCAACTCTGTACGATCTTGTTAATTATAATTTTGTTTGTAAACTTTACAATGTAAACGAATCTTTTATTTCTAACACTTGTAACTTCCTGAAAAACAAGTAATTTGGTGGTTGATATTTGAAATTGAATTCATGTAACAATATGATTATTTTAATGGTTTAAATATGATGTACAATGCTAATAAAATCAAACCAAAAATGCAATAAATTTTTACAACAAAATTGAACAAGAATATCACTATGCATAATATCAATGCTATATGGTTGGAAATATTCGATGGTCTTCATTAATATTTGTTAAATTTTCTAATGATATTCAATATACAATTTTGAAAAGGCTATCAAAATCTTCCATTTAAATCTAAACCTCTATGCATAAATTCAACCATTTGTTTTACATGTTGCATATGCATATTTTGGTAATGAACATTAAGCACATTATTTAGTTATAGTAACAAATATTCAATTTGATTTTCTACATACTACATTATCTTTTGAATTCAGTAATGTTTATGAGCTACACACAACCATATTACCTTATTTGTTATTTATTTGTAAACCGACAAAATTGAGCATTATTTAAAGGTGAAAATGAATCTTCGATTCGCTGTTTCTGTAAAAGCATACATTATATATACTAAAATTTTGATTGAAGGTTGTATTTTAAATACCAAAAAAAGTACTTATGATTTTCTGTAAATCGATATATTATCCTGTTTGTTACGAATATCGATTTTAATTGAAGATCACTACATTATCTTGTTTGTCATGAATTTATTTGTAAGTTAGTATATTATATTGTTTGGTATGAATTCAAAGCTATTTGGTTGGAAATTCGATTAAGTTATGATTATCGTATACACATTTGTATGTATGTGCATACGTTTAAATTTAACCATGCATTGGATGTTGATGTTAAAAACAAACCTTCATTGTATATTCTTTCATATGTCTAACATATGCATACCTTTATAAAGATATAAAACGTATGATTCAATTTGTACATGATTTCTTTGTTTGATTTTTCTAAGAGAAATAGTGTATTTTTAATTTTTGATTGGATTGGCATTGATAGTCATATTCATTTGTTATGTTTTGGTTTGCCAGCCATTATAATTACTTGGTTATTTTATCATGCTACAATTTGACATAATATTTAATAGTAAAACTTTAATTGTCTACTATTAAAAGGATTTTTCATTGTGTATATGGTGATAAAGATAAACATTGTTGCATATTTTTATCAAGGAACATGTTAACATGTACCCATTGAGCACATTTTAAAATAACCAAGTAAATTATATATACTAAAATTTTGATTTAAGGTTGTATTTTAAATATCGAAAAAAGTCTTATGATTTTCAGTAAGTCGATATATTATCATGTTTGTTACGAATACCAATTTTAATCGAAGATCACTACATTATCTTGTTTGTCATGAATTTGTTTTTAAGTCAATATACTACCTTGTTTGGTATGAATTCAAAGCTATTTGGTTGGAAATTCGATTAAGTTATGATTATCTTATACACACATTTGTTGTGTATGTGCATACATTCAAACTTAACCATGCATTGGATGTTGGAATTAAAAACAAACCTTCATTGTTTATTCTTTTACATGTCTAACATATGCATACCCTTATAATTATGTAAAACATATGATTCAATCTGTACATGATTTCTTTGTTTGATTTTTCTAGGAGAAATAGTGTATTTTTAATTTTTGATTGGATTAGCATTGATAGTCATATTCATTTGTTATGTTTTCGTTTGCCAGCCATTATAATTACTTGGTTATTTTATCATGCTACAATTTGACATAATATTTAATAGTAAAACTTTAGTTGTCTAGTATTAAAAGGATTTTTCATTGTGTATATGGCGATAAAGATAAACATTGTTGCATATTTGTATCAAGGAACATGTTAACATGTACCCATTGAGTACATTTTAAAATACTTTTCCTTTCATCTTTTTAATCTTTGCTCTATTTTCTACATGTGGTATCATGTTATCCTTTTCCACATTAATATTACGGCGTAGCTCTTCAACTACTTGATCATTCTCTCTTCTTCTCATGTTTTTTCCTCTGTTTCTTTATCTTCCTCATCAACGTTTCAATACTGCTTCAAAAATTTCTTATTTCCTTATCTTATGTTCACAACTTACTCTCCTGATATATGTTCATAGTTCATTTATTAATTCTTCATATATTTCTTAGGATTTCATTGGCCATAAAAATATTGAAGGAAATTAAGGAATTTTCTGGGTTTTTGCATTCTATTTTAGAATGGTAATCTTTTCTTTTGCTTGAAACCAACAGAAACCCATGCTCTTCTTTCATGGTTATGTCAATCTATTGGTGCATCCTTGATTATGAAATTTACTCTAGATAAAAACCTTCGTACTATTTTAAAAACTTGGTTGAATACAGATTGCATAGTATAAAATTATTAATGCTACTATAATTGTATTGGAGCTATTGCTTTATATATTTATTTTTAAGTGCATTTGTTTCCTTAAATTCTTACAAGAGCAGCGCATAATTTTGTTACTAATAAATAAATAGAATATATATATATATATATACAGGAAATATATCTTACTCTAAAGGCTCACAAATTAGACTCAAACAGTATAACACGGACCAGACATGAGGGTCCATAATCTGAAATCCAAAATGTCTGGTGGAGATCATATTCACGCTGGTACAGTAATAGGTAAACTAGAAGGGGAACGTGAGATGACTTTAGGTTTTGTTGATTTATTACATGATGATTTTATTGAAAAAGACCGAAGTCGCGGTAATTTTTTCACTCAAGATTGGGCATTATAAAAAAGCCCTTGTAACATGGACTCCTTATACAGAACAGGTAATGTGAAAAAAAGAAAAACCTATGAGACATGTATGCCTAGGATTGCATAAAAATGTTATTGCCTTAAGCCCTCTTTTATATAACACAAGTCATATTTTAATTCACCAAAGCGCTCATTGTGCTTTAGATGAAGTCCATGAGTATAGTTGCACTTTCTGTGTCAGAAATACTACTGCTCAACAAATCAGTCGCCCAAAAAGGTTTTGATTAGCCATTTCCCTTCTTGAGGTTGCTTTGACAACTATAGGGTTGCCGACTTAGCCATTCGATCATTCAATCAAAATTATTTTTTTTTAAATAATTCTCCTTGCAACTGAATGAGTCATCGTAATTCACAACATACATAACAATGGTTTCAAGTATATTCTCATCAGCACTCACAACAAACCTTATTGGGTACAATGATTGACTAATAAACCAAAAGTCAAATATTAATCCACAATATCGATCAAAAATTCAAGATGCTATTCTCAGGTTAACTAAGTTAAATGTCCAATTCAAGTAGAAATCGAACTGTCAATTTGGTCCTTACGATGGGGCCTTAGTTACTAAAATAGTCATCAAACAATAACAAGATTTTATTACTAAAAA
The DNA here is from genome assembly GCA_030765085.1 of Allium cepa. Taxonomy (NCBI): domain Eukaryota; kingdom Viridiplantae; phylum Streptophyta; class Magnoliopsida; order Asparagales; family Amaryllidaceae; genus Allium; species Allium cepa. The sequence continues at coordinate 379,337,854 of CM060929.1, read as the reverse complement.
GACATCCAATGTTCCTTTGTTAGCAGATGACTTAATGGTTTTAGTGAAGGCCTGCATATTTAACAACTTGCTATTTTGAACCATTCAAATCGGCAATCATTCACACATGTCAGAATTGAATTGTCTAAAACAACCAATTATTAATTTTATATTTGGCAAAACTTAACATATACAGTAGATAAATCAATCATAGAATCACAAACATAGAGTTTAACAACAATAAGCAGCGGAATAGAAAAGTAGTAGTTCATGAAGCTACTATATCAGAGTCTAAAATAAAATACAATAGAAATCCCAAATATAAGTAGTCCCAAATACAAAGTAGATGACAAGTCTGAACATAAAACTGGAAATAACTGAAAGCTGAATGGATAAAGGATAGATCTTCTAGCAAAGCTCCAAGCTCTAAAGGTGAGTCTCAAATGCTGTGACACTCAGTCTGACCCAAGCATAAAGCAAAACACAAAACACTCGAGTCAGGATCACGTTCTTATGCTAGTAAATCAACTCAAGTGAAATGTCAAGTGAAATGCAATATAACTTAAAAGACATTTGAGATTCCATCCTTTAAGGATCCGTTAAACTATCTACGTACATAGTGCAATACGCTACATAGATAATGTCTATAGTAAGGTAGACTATTAAAATAGTGTTAAGGCATTACCCACATCCTCCTTAACATGTTTTTATGTATTCTCGTAGTCTATACAGTATCGTAATTCCTCCGTAAGTTGGAGGGCTATCAGAGGGCGCTCCATAGGAACGGTACAAACCAAACTCGTAATGGGTTTGATAAGGCATGCGACAAGGCATGCGAGACAATGCCCATGGAAGGCTACTACCGTTTTATGGATCTGGACTGGTGGTAACGCATAGCAGCTACTACCGTCCACCTCGATACACACTCCCATAATCAAAGGCGTACCCAATCAAATCACAAAGTAATAGAATAATATCGAAGAAGCATGCTCTATCGGAGGTGTGACCTCACTTGGTCCGGCATAGCTCATGTTTTAGTCACATCAAGCTGACTCGAGGGAGTCCTGGCTGCGTTTATACCTCATACATACGTTATAGAATCTCCAGCACTTACACAGTTGTTAAAGTTGTTTTCGATATTGGCAGAGAGTATGACAATATCCAATTCCGGTCTCTTTGACAACCAAACGCTTATTTCACACCATGGTCATTTTCATTTCAAACAGTTCATACTTCATATCAAAATATCATATTCATTTCAAAATCGTATTACTTTCAAAATCATATTCACTTTCGAAATCATATCACTTTAAATCATGTTCACTTTAAACCATAACAGTTCTAATTTAAACAGTTTGAATACTGAAGTAATTTATGTATTGAAATAGCTATACATTCAAAATAGTTTATATTTAAAAATAGTTATAGATTAAAATAGTTTATATACTAAAAATAATTTATATATATATATTAAAATACATATTTAAAATAGTTTATAAAGTTAAAAATTAATATATATATATATATATATATTAAAATAGTTTATATATATAATAATTTCTATCGAAAGTAGTTTCCAATTAGTATTGTTTCTTCAAATTTCACAAATCAATTCAAATCGAAGTTCCAAAAGTTCAATTTAAATCAATCTCAGTTTAACAATTCCAATTAAAAAGGTTAAATGTTCAATTCTAATTCTCATTAAAACCATTTTGATTTATATCGATTTCAATTTAGGTTTGAACTACCAATTTAAATCACTTCCAATTCAATAGGTTTCAAAGTTTTAGATATTCAAACAATTTATAATAAACTCAATTTGATAAATTTCAATTATAATTCAAAATTCAACTTTTATTTTTTATTTTTTTTGAAAATACTCACTTAATCTTTTTTAATAACATTCAAATAAAATCTCAAATTACAAATTTAATCAAAACTAAATATTTTATTTCAATTTATTTAAATTTGAAAATATTCATTTAATCGCCTTTAGTCAAAATCAAGCTATCAATTTCATATCTTAAAATCTCAAAAGCAATAAAACCAAATCAGTTCTTATTTAAATTCAATTCTTAACAAATTAAATTACAAATCAATTTTATATTATCCTTATAACCTTAATTTATTAAGATTATTACAAAATATATTTTCAAAATTTTAATATAAACTTAAATAAATACTTCAAACATATTTTACATACATATTTAGTTAAATTAAATTCTTATTAAATTTTATTATATTAATTATTATTAAATTAAATTTTATTATTAAATCTATTTCAAATCTTATTTTATGTATTTAAAATAGTAAAATTATAAGTAAAATCTTAAAATTTACATTTTTCAAAACTTAACTTATAAGTTTTAAATTTCCAAACATATAATTTAAAAATATTGGTTTACACACATATTAAAATAAAAATAAAACCTTTATATTCTATTTAAAAATCAATATTTGTTAAAAACCCATATATTTCCTTTCAAAACTTTGGAAATCATTTTTGAAAAATAGATCAACGGAGCCCATATATAATTCCCCATCCTATAATCAAGTGATACAGATATGTATCATTTGTATCATTTCAATCTACAATTATTTAATATTTATGAATATATATCATTTCAACCAGAAATTCCAGAATTTGAAATAAATAAAATCGCTCAGGTTTACCATTTTAACTCATAACGATTTTCCCAAATCTAAAATATTGTTCGGGTATGTATGATTTCAACAGATAGAAAATTACTAAACTAACATGGAACTTGCAGTGTGAGAACAATAAAATAATAACATAAAAAGACATGGCATATCAATAGCAATATGATTATAATCAATAATTTAGATATAATATATTTACAATAGGTTATGGTTATCATATGTCAATTGACATAAGTAAACAATTAATATATCATATTCAACAATATTTATAACCCATTTCAATATTTGACAACATATTTCAATCATCATTTCATGTGAATTAAATTTATTAAATATAAGAATGTTAATCATGAGTGATCGCTCACCTTCTGAGGCTAAAGAAATCAGATACATAGCAAGCTACGAATCCAAGTATAAATTCCAAAGCATAGCACGATGAACACGAATTTGACGAACAAAGAAAAAGTTGATAGCTTGGAATCGATAAAAAAAACAAATCAAAACAAACTGTAGATAGATGGAACAAAATACACACACACAATATGCACATACCTTTTTTTAGCAAAAGAAGGCCGGAGGATTTAATTCAAGAATCAAACACACACACACATATATTTTTTCATTTACACACACACAACTCTCTTGTGTTTTTAGAGAGAAGGAGAAGGCTGTTACTGTCGTTGCGGCTATGAGAGAGTGGTGGAAAGGTAGTTGGTCAGTTCTAAGGGAAGGTAGGCGGGCTTTGGTGGCGAAGCACTGGCAGATGTGGGAAGGGTTGTTGCGAGCCGACGATGGGTGGATCTGTTGGCATATTGGAGGTGGCTATTGGTGGAGAGGGTGTGCGAGAGGAAAGGTTGCTATGGAAGGATGCTGCTCTCGGTTATTGGTGATGGATGGAAAAAATATAGCGGTTTGCGTAGGGCAAGGCTATGGGACGGCTGAGAGGAAGGTGTGGTTGTAGGCTTGGAATAGTGGCAGTTTATGTGTTCTCGTGGAGGAGTTGCGTGCTTGGCTGACGTGGAGGGTTGACGCGGGATTGGGTTCGACACATAGGCGATGGGTTAACAGTGGCTTGCAGGTGGAATTGCATGGGAGAGAACATATCTGATATATATATATACCTTGCCTTTATATTATATTATTTATTATTCTAAAGAAATCAACACACTGAAACGAAGAAAGGAGTTTGCAAATGAACCAACATGTAAATGAAAACCGGTAGAATATAAAATGTCAAAGGTTGGATTTTTGGAATGGGTACCGATTTGGCTAACCATTTCGCAGATTTCGCCGCATACTAGACACCGAAATGCGCAAATGAATGTACTGTGAAGACCAATGTGATGAGACGAACAGAATGATACACAGATATGAGCGATATAAGCATCCTATAAAAACTCTATTTTCGCTGCCAAACTGCTGTTAATTCGTCGAAAATAAGATAAACGAAGCTAGGGTAGTCCAAATTTGGTGCAACAAATTACGACTACTTACTTAGAAAATGATTTATATTTTTATTACACAAAATTATTCAGGTTTTGAAAATATTTAATTTCCATCAAATATTAATTGATTTTAAATTTAAATTGAAATTTCACAACCAAACAACTGACATATTTTCCAATGAAAATCTGACACTTGCTACGTTTAAATAGACGTGTTCCAAATATCAAATTTTCATTGCTAAATTTTAATTGTTTAAATTTTATGAAAAATTTAGTTAATTACGTAATTTAAAATTGTTAAAATTTTCAGGTCGTTACAACATAGAAGATGATCGAAAGCATAATTTGAGTTTGGGTCAAGGTATGTATATTAGTAATGAAGGTTATTGGAACTTAACGAATGCGGTATACAATAATCATTCTGATTATAGATTTAGACATACAACTATGGACACTAGAAGTGAATACATGAAATTTACAAGGTCTTGCGATAAGTAATGCAGAATAAAAGAAGAGGTTGAAGTTGAAGGCTTGTTTGAGGAAAGTTGCCTTAATTTTGTCTCTCGCTATAAATGGGAATATCATATTGATTTCAATATTCATGAAACCTTTGAACTTCACTATAGTTGGCTTGCCTACTTCAGGTAAATCTATGTTACCGTTTAATATTAGTGGTAATTGTAGTTTTTGTTTAATAGTGTGTTTGATTGTATGTGCGTTACTTTACTAGCATTCAAGTGTTATGGTATTTGTTTTATATATTATATAATAAATGCTTTTTTTTCTAGTAAGTGTATTTGGTGCGACTCATGTTTTGAAATATATAATCATCATCTTTTAGTGTCTTGTACTAGTGTACAATTATTTACAAGACATATCGATAGTGGAATATTTTAATTTATTACTTTCACTGGTTATTCATTAAAAATACTATAACAACATCTAATATCCATGATTACAGATATGATGATTTTGGTCCTCCTTTCATGAAGTTGGTTACAAAATATGTTAGTTTCTTCTTCCAATTCCAAAGCATAATTGACCGTATTCCGGCCATAATTGTTCATCAATCCACATTTCAAAACCACATCCATTAGGATACAACATGCATCTGAAGTAGCTCATCCAATATCTTCCAACATCATCACTGTTACTAATCCTAATATACGAGCTGGCCAAATCACACACGTAGCAAAATAATCATTATTGATTCAACGTTATAAAATTTACAAAGTGTGATAAACAACTAATCATACAATTCATTAATTGAAAAAATGACAAGGTGAATGATATAGTCCATTGATTCACTGGGTATGAACAATTAGTTCTCGAATAAAATTACATAACATAATAAATAACCAAAGTGCAGAAATACACATCGTGATGATCCATAACAAAGTGATGACACAAACCACACGTACGATAAGTATAAACACACAGTACTCAATATAAACACAATGGTGGAAAAGAAATATATAAATGATGCATCGATGCATACTGTGACAGATTAATTGAAGGAAATGTCATAATCCACACGTGCACTCAATATAAACAAACAAGTCCCTCCACATGAACAATTATAACTGAAAATAATAATCTAATAGTGCACACATAAGCTAGGCTCATCATCTTCATCATCATCAATATTGTCATTATCATAATAGGGACCATCGCTCTCATTGTCACCTCTATCAAATCCAATTTTCCCTTACTCGTCATCTCAATCCAAGTCTACAAAAGGAATAGGTGGATGATCAAATCTATTCCTGTGACAATATCAAGACACATTCTCGGTAGTGATCATTTCAAATCATATAGTCTCTTCTCGTACTACACGATGCTCTGTCTATGCTCGTTGTCGTGCTGCGTATAATACATAATGGTATAATGGTGCTCTCTTTAAGTAACATTGCGACCAATCTACATCTGAAACAAATCCTTATATGGAAACGATGTCGGATCTGGATACTCATGATAGAGTTAAGGGTGTGTCATATGGACAATTATATAAATTGTTATATATACCAACTCCTATAAAAAAGCCTATAAAAAGTCTTGTTCGAGTGAGTATACCACTAATGGAAGAATAGAAGTCACTTTGATGTTTAGTATAGTTCACTTAGATAGGATCCGATTAGGATGGATCCCATTCGAGGCAAGTATAGATCAAACATGAAATGGACTTCTCTTTCTCCATTAGAGATATATTCAGCTAAATTCTTTATTGATCAAAGATGCTCAAAAAATTTACATTTTTCATAAGAATTCGCTTCGTGACATTTGGATCAAAAGTTTCTTATTTATTAGGATTTTCACGCAAGTGGATGTATGAGCTTCCTACGGTACTTTGGACCTATAGGACCACTCACAAGTCTACAACCAGCCATACTCTGTTTGCTCTTACTTACGGAGTCGAAGCAGTTATTCCAGTGGAACTCAAAGTCCCATGTCGTTGAGTGATCTACAACGACCCCATAACGAATCAAGATCTTCTCTTGGAATCTTTGGATTTCATTGATGAGAAACGCAAGAAGGCTGATTAGAGAGCAGCTATACACCAACATCGGATCGTCGGATATTACAAACATGACGCTCCGATTGAGAACCTTCGAAATTGGCGATTTGTCCTAAAGTGAGTTTTTACGGTCCCATTGCACATGAATCCGACATAGGAAGAACCATTCGTATTTGAATAGAGGCTTGGAGTTGGGACTTTGAAGCTAGCGACTGTCATGACGTAACACCTCCAAGAGCATGGAATAGCAAGCATTTACGATGCTATTTCACCTAAAAACTATTTCTTTTGTATTTTAATACAAGTTACTTTCAACCTTTTACTTTGGAGTTTGACCTTTTCAATGTGTAATAAGACAAGTTAGTCTGTTCCTTTTCTTATGATGAATAAAGTCGTGAAGCTTCCTTTACATAAACTACTATTATTACATTTTATGATATGCATGCTATGAAACTGAGTGATGTCAATATTTGTGAACAGATTCATGAAGATTAAAATCGATCAAGCATAGCTATCCCCAATGGATCGAACTAGGTGAGCTTTGTAAGTTTTATCGGTTGGAGATTCCAGTAGGTGAATCAAAGAGTGAAGCTCGCAATGTGGAACAAAGGTCACCGTTGATGAGAAGACAAAAAAAAAATCTAAGTCCCCGACCGTGGACTAGAAAACTCTAAGTCCCTGACTGCGGACTAGAGTATAAACCATTCGGGCGAACACATGACTATCCACTATGATAATTCTATGTCCTTGAATGCAGACTAGAGAATGAATAAATCGGGTGAAAACAGAACTTCCCACAACAGAATCTCCTAGTCCCCGACTGTGGACTGGAGTATAAATCATTCAATAGAAAATGACCCCCTTGGGTAAAAACGCCACTGCCTGTGACGAAAACTCAAAGTCTTTGAAGCACGGATCAGAGTATGAGCGATAGGAATATAGTTGACCACCTAAGAGATATTTTAAGTCCCTAGATCGTAAGTTAACTCGAAAACTCAATGGGTGGATGGACGAATTTTGACTGTTCTCTATCTATAGAATTCCGATATCAAATCAACGGAGAAGACTTGAACTGTTAACGGTAAGACATAACTGCTTGTTACAGTTCCAGCTTGGCGTTGCTTATGACTTACGACGATGTCTACAGAGAGGCTTTGAGATGGAAATAGTGAATTATTAATGAGACTTGTGACAATTATCACAAGTACATGAAATGGGAAGTAATTACTTAACCGTTGAAGTAATGATTCACATGATGACTAATCAAAAAACAAAAACTTTTACTCACTATCTCAAAAATTCATTACAAGTTACTCAAAAGTTTAGGATCCACGCCCGTACACCCGCTACTAAGAAAAGAAACAGACGCTTGACTTATCCAAACCATGTGTAATGACACAAAACACTAACTATTTCTTCGGCTTCCTCTCCTTCTCCTGTTTTTCAAGAGTAGAATCATGCAACCATTTTTTCGGGACCCTTTGCTTCTCTTAGTGGAGACGCTTGAAGTGGAAGGAGGAATTTCAATAAGAATTTTCCCGCCATGTGGAATGACCTGCAAAGGTATAGGAATAGGATCTTCAATTGCGACGTTAACGAACTCCATTTTAACGTTGTGCTTCAACCTCTCTTCCTCTTCAATCTGCTTCTTCATACCGCTTTTTGTTGTTATGCTCTGAGGTGCCCATGATCACTACATCTTCCCAATCCTCGCCAAAGGATGGGTCCTCAGGCCCCCTCGAGTGCATCGATGACCCGAGCATTGGTCCCTAGAATATCTACAACAGTGGAGCCTCAGCCACTTTTTTTGCTGCTCTAGGGCAATATCGCTCCTAGGATTTTTCTTTGGACCGGGATAACCTGCAAAAGTTTGTTAAAGCATAAGCGTTAGTCAATGATCTTTATGCTCCAAAAAACAACAAATGGATGAATCCAAGGAGATTCTATGCTATACCAGCATCCGATTAGCTCTCACTTGTCACTGGAGTGCTCCCTTCGAGAATAGGTGATATCATTTGTGGACCAAGGCCAAGTCTGTCCGAAACATAGTCAATGTATGGCTCCGTTGGCTGAGAAGATGATGTTACAACCGTTGGAGTAGTAGAAGGACCCTTGATATCAGTTCTGGAGGATCCAGCGATGTCCTTTCCTTTTTAGCAGGTGCGGGAGCCTTAAAGAATTAATGTTTCGCGGCGGCCAAATCAGATGACTCATTTCCTCAAAGCACCACTTGCACGACTGCCTCTTCATCAAGTTCTGCCACTCCTAGCTCATCCCTTTTTATTTTGGTGATAACCTCCCAGGCTTCGAAGAACGATTCAAGATAGCCTTCGCCTAGAAAAGTCAATTCACGATGAAGAAGAACTTTGGCATTATATTCGACGATGAGCGAATCGAACAATTTCTTGATTTCTTTTCTACCGAGCTTGGCGGCAACTTCAACCCAGGAGTTGTCTTCTTCTTGCACTTCTTTTCTGCCCTCTACAAGGGCTATTTCTTTCAGGGCTTTGATTTGGGCAAGTTGTTCATCGAGTTTCTTCTTTATGTTTCTCGCCTCAACGATCTCCTCGCAATATCTCTACGATTCTTCCCGTGTCTCGATTTATTCCTCCCTCTCTTTATGAAATAATTTCAAGCTCCTCAACACGACATGCTAAGACATCTTTCTCCTTTTATAAGGAGTCCTTCTCTAAGGCCAAGGTGCCACTGTAATTTAGTGCTGCATCCAGTTCCTTTTGTGCGAGGTCTCCAAACGACTTACAGCCTCCACCATTTCTTTTGTGTTCTTTTATACCATGGAAAGTTGGGCTTTATCTTTAAGCACCTCAGCATCTTGATGTTTGATAATGTCTTTGTCATGAATAGCATCCAACTTGAGGCGATCAATTACATGCTGGCACTCAATGGAAACTTTAGAGATTTTTTCAGCTAAGTGAATGAATGACTCATGCTAGATGTACACATCATTTATACGTGCTAATGAGCTCTCCTTGTCACTTCCAGGGATGACGTGTATGGTGGGGAGGAACTTGAGTCCATCAAATTGGTTTTTTGGAAAAATAGCCTTGAGTTTAGCTAACTTTTCCACTGTGGTAAGATCACGGGTGGAAATCGATGGGAGCTGTTTAGAAGTAGCTAGCGGGTGCTTACGGTGCTCATGCGATTGCCTTGTACTTGATGACCAGGAATGTTGATCGTGAGGAGAAGCAGCTTGGGAACCCCGATGAGAGGATTTATCTCGACTACGAGCAAGAGGTTTTGATGGATCGAAATGGTGGGGAGCGTATGCTTGAGATTTCCGTCTGGAGGAGAAGAAGATTCTCGAGAATAATTGTCTTTGTCCTGCCCTTCGTTTTTGTCTCTGCGACTTCCAGGTTTGGTGTCTTGGCTAGAGCGGTGGTAAGTGAAAGAACCCCGAAGAAGGTCAAAAGTGTGAGAGTGTGACATTGCACCTATAAAAGAGCCAATTAGGAGCATATTAGAAGTTGCACCACGAGGAATTAATAATGAGTGTATGGTGGAGTGAAGGTGCTTGTGTGTGTCCTAGTGTTTTCCCCTGATGGACCGGTAACATTGGCATTACTCATTGGAGTTTCCTCCCCTTTGTTAGAAGGTTACACACCTTCGCCACTTCTCATAGCAGAGTTAAGCCCTTCGATGTCAATGTTGGAAATGTTATAATTTAATATGTCATCCAAAATCGGAATATCGAAGAGTCCCTTTTGTGAACTTCCATCTATTGGGAAGATGACTTCTTTTCGATTGGGGTTATAATGAATTCCATATCTGCCCCAGCCTTGCTTTTTCATAGCTTGCACACCAACATTTTGCTCCTTTTTGGGGGAGTTTGCAATTGACTAGTCTATGGTGCTTCGACTGCTGGAGCTTTTCCAAGTCATACGTCCTTACTTCTTTTCCTCGAATCTTGTGATTCTCTTATCTCTCCTACTTTGGTGTCTTCCATGGTTCCCTCAACAAGGGGCAGTACGGAGTCATTTACTTCCACCCTTCTTTCGACGATGATTTTTGGGACTGGTTTACTACCAGGAAGCTTGATTTTGCGACCATCCTCCAACAACCCAAATAATAAGAGCAGATCATCGGTGACAAGGAGTTTGATGTCCCAATCCTCAATAGTGGTAGCGTGAATGGCCACTATAGCCCTGGAATATCGACGCCTTCGGGCCAAAGACAAACACCTGAAAGAGCTAGGGATATTAGTATGATTAAGAAAGCAATTGTGACTTAAATCTTTGAACTAAAGAGGAAGGCAAGAGTAGCACTTATGTCTTTCCAGCCATCTTCTTGCAAAACCGGGAGGATACTGTACATAGAACCACTCGTTTTTGAATAGAGAAGGCTTATTACATGTGCCCATTAAGACCTGGAATTTGGATGAGGGTTCAAGAAAGACGTATGAAGGACTCCTATTTTGTCTTTTGAAATCGTAGATATACTTGATGTCTTTAGGAGTTGGCGGATGGAATATGGCATTCATGAAGAGAAGAAAAGTGCTATGGATGAAGGCATAACTGTTGGGATGCAGTTGGGTATAAGCGATCCCTCAGTATCTTAACATTTCTCAAACAGAGGAGTTGAAGGGAGTCATGCATTCGACCCAGCACATTAACAAGTTATAGGCGGTATACCCGCCTGGAAGCAAGTAAGGTCTATCTTGCCTCGATGGAACCAGGTCGTTTCGTAAGGGATTCCATGAATGGAACATAATCGACGAAGAGCGACTACGTTGAATTTAGACGCTCGTGAGTTAACCGGATTGTTTAGGACAATGGCACCCTTAACGGCATCGAGAGCCAAGTCAATAACTTATGTAGGAAAGATCAGAATGTTGGAAAAGAGATTTATTTGCGAGTTAGATGCCCCTACTTGTTCTGTTTGATAACTCGGAGCAGGTCTATCAGATAGGGTGGTGGAGCTTGATCTCGCGCTGATTCAGAGGACATTATGGTTAAGCGCTTCGTGTAACTTGACATTTATGTCAGCTACACTCAGTAAACAGTCTTGATTAGAGAAAAAAAAACTATTCCCTCTATATTGTGTGTGAAGTAGTGTAGTGCAATGTGAAACAAACATAAATAATTTGAAATCAGAGAAGCAAAAGTAAAATGTCGAACTTGGGAAATTCATCCAGAGAGACCGCCATAGCCGACCGTCTCACTTGACAAGAAAGTTGACTGGCAACCAAAGCTTTGGGATCCGATGCTAACATTCTAGATTATGAAGTCCATTGTTTAAGGTCGTTTAACTAATTTTTTACTTAGTTCATATTGTGCAGTCCAAAAGTTTGTTTGTTCAACTATGTCGATCCAAGTATGCAAGTCGCGTTGTTTTAGGCCATTTTATGTTCGGGCAAGGCAATATGCAATTAAACGTTTGAATGACTTGAGTTAAACTGGTTATTATAGTCAACACTGATCCCTATTTTATATGCTGATCACCGTGCCCCAGCCATGTAACTGATCCCTACCCTTCAGCCCATATGGGAATATCAATCCCTTCCTTTTGGCTCGTCATCGATCCCTATGTTTGAACTCTCATTATTGATCCCTTCCCTCTAGCCTATATGTCGTACCTATACTTAAACTTTAGGACAATCCCTTCTTATTAGTTCCTAAGCCGATTCCTATGTATAAACCTTTACATCGACCCCTCGTAAGGCCCTTATCTATGCCGATCCCTAACGCCAGCCATTCCTCATTCCATCACTAGGTAGCCAAGTACCGAATCCTCCTTCTACCTCCTTTTTTCTCCGTCCCTCTTTCTTCCTCCTTCCCTATTCCTCTTTCTTCCTTCTCCAATGGCCTCTTCTTCTCCCTCGGTCTCACCTAACCTAATTAAGTCCACTAATTCACTCACCTAAGTTCGAACGTAGGTGAACCCCAAATCAACCGATGTGATTGTGAAAGGAAATTATACCTATTTGATATAAAGTACGAGGTCGAAACTTGGATTAAGGATGAATTGATGGTGACGAAGATGCACGAATTTGAGTTTATGGAAGAAGCTTATTTTCTTTCAAACCGTTCGACTAGGTGAAGAGCAAAGGGAAAAAGAGTTTAAGTGCTGGGAAATGAATAGTGAAGAGAGAAAGGACTGAGATGTGATTTTCTATACGGGTGATAGAAGAGGAAGAGGAACCGATCATCCCAAGTGACTCGGTGACGAGATTGAAAAGGCATCGGCCTTAAGGCATGCCAATCTGTATCCATGCAGACTTCCCAAGAGATCGGCATACCAAACACCGATCCCTCCTATATATATAAAATAATAAATAATAATAATATATATGTAATAATGTAATATAAAAAGAAAGAAAAGGAGAGAGATGCGTGAATGATGGATACGAGTGAAATAAAAAGGAAGTGGAAGAAAATTAGGGATAACCAAAAACCAAATGGCGACTGATATCATTAGGGTTAGACTGCAAACGTAAGCGTATAGAATAAAACATCTTGGCAAAGGCCAGCGGGCGTCCGAACACGTTTGAGAGCCAACAGTGGAATCGTTTGCGTGAACGTGCACGGAAGAAACTTAAGGATTCAACCTTTCGAAATTAACTAAAATGGCGGTTTAGCTTGGAATGATCAAGTTTGAAGTCAAATCAGAAGAAAGCATGTAAATCTCACATGAGAAAATCTATGCATGCTAATGGAATAAGAAATTAAACTTGTATCATCAAAGATTAATAAAGGAACAACGATCAATTAGAATGGTGGATAGACTTATTCTCGAGAGGCTGGAGTTTTCGAATTCAAAGCACGTCGAGCTACTCACAAGACGCACTTTGGAGGCAGGTGTTACCCAGTGTCTTGACCCGGCTACATAGGTCTGATTACGAAGGCCAGGCTCAACTAATGATGAGAAGGATGATCATGAGACATCAACCACACGTCCAAAATATATTGTTCGGGTAGTTGTGTCTGGCCCATGGTGAACAGAGATAATAGATTGACAACGCAGGATGCCAGAATTATGGAGTTTAGCTTGGTTGGAATAGAGACGGCATGGACATTGGTCGATTTGGATGAGATAATGGAGGGATTAGTATACACTGAATATAGTGGGAGGACGACATAGTTATTTGGCAAGATAGTTGGTTTGGATGAGAATGCAGATGGATCGGCATGACTTATGAAGCTAAAGGGTTCGGTGTGATGTGATTGTGAGAGTGGGATCGGCATGACGCCATGGTGGGACATGGATCAGCATATTACATTCAAGAGACATGGATCGGTATAACGTATTTGGAGGGAACGGATCGGCATGGTACCCTCAAAGGATAAGGGTTTTCATGATTTGGTTCGTATGATATGATTTGGCAGGGGTTGACTCGTGAAGTATGGATTAGCATATATAGTGTAACAACCCGGAAATTCCGATCCCGAAAATTACAGATAGTTAGTGAAAAGAAGAAAAGAGAAAGAAGCAGAAACAGAAGCCAGTCACAGGAAACCCCACATTCGCAGCGGATCAAAATATAATATCACATAATAACAGTTTACAAAAAAAACTGTACCAGTACATTTACATTTTTATATATCAGAGTTACAACATTTACACAACACATGCCAGTTCTAAATCAACATGTCCTAGATATACAACTATATATCGCAGCGGGTACGCTCCATACGTTCCAACCATCCAACTCGCCTCCTGAGCTCTAGAACGTCCTTACCTGAAAATCTGTAATACTCGGTCTGACCCGAGCATTACATCAAAGTAACACCCGGGTCAGGCTGGAAACCAGCGTAAGTAAACCCAACCTAACATGGAATACAAAAGCATACATCTCATATAAACCTAGGGTACTTATATCAATTTACAACTCCACAAGCTATTATAAACCTTACTTATTTCACACATCAATTTTTTAAGAATCGAAGTGGTTTCGGGAATTAACTAATACCCGACTCCGGTCTCTTCGAATCCAATGTCATTTTACCCCAAGTTATTAAATACAATTCAACTTTAATTATTGGATAACACTTTCACACAACAATTTATAAATGATAGATAATCACGTCATCATTGTCCACCCAAACATATCATATCACAAAGCAGTTCCTATCGGAGATATCAACCAATCCAAGGCACTTATCATCATTCAGTCATTCAGAAGCAAGATTGATCACTTTCATTAATTAATCCTTAGACAATCACAATCATTCATTAACTCTCCTCAATTACTTTTCAATTAAATCAACTCCTAGATTATAATTAATCCTTTAATTACACTGAGTAATTATGACTTGATTTCTTCCACCAAGCAATTACCCTTTATTCATTTCTCATCAAGTAATTTCCTTTAATTAATTACATCCTGTAATTATTCACTAATTACTTCACTAAGTAATTATACCTCATTAATTACCTTAAGTAATTATATTTAACACAACATCAAATGATTTCCTTTAATTAATTAAACAGAATTAATTAACTAAAATTATCCACATCAACTTAATTATACCGAATAATTAATTCCTTTAATTACTTCATTAAATAATTATTTATAATAATTCTTTTACATTAAGTAATAAACCTCTTAATTACTTATCACTTAATTACCCCTTAATTTGTTAACCTTGATTAGTCAATCTTAAATTATCACTTTTAAGTAAATTAAGTAATTAGCCTTTAATTAATAATACAAATATTTATTCTTCGCCCATTCACATTAATTACACTTACCCTATATTAATTACTCAAAATCTTTTTATCCTGTAATCACTTTGCAATTAATTATCCTTCAAACTCATTAATTAATTAATCCTTAATTAAGCAATCCTTTAATTAATTACCCTAAATAATTAATCCTTGACAAATTATCTTTTAACTACTAATATCAAGTAATTATCACTTTAAGAAATTAAACTCTAATTACTTAATTAATTTATCCTTAGCTATGAATTAATCAAATCTCTAATCAATTAATTCATAATTAATTAAACACCCTGAAAATCATTAATTCTAATCAACTAGTTTACAATTAGCAGATATTTTCACAAACCTCTTCCAAAGTATAGATTTTCGCAGCTCCAACTAGACTTGGGAATTTTTGAAATGACGTAGATTTTTTAAATCTCCTTTTCATTTCAGTTTTTTATTTTTGATTTTCTAGTAAAGAATTTACTCTGGAAAAGAAGGCGACTGACTACTTGAATCTTTTGAAATCTATCAAAATTATTAAAAGTGATCGAGAAAGTATTAGGTAACAATTAAATTATACTTCATAATTAGAGGATGGATATGCTAAAATTTCCTGAAAACTGAATAATTTTTATAGTATTTTTCAATAAATACATATTCCATGATCATTTGTATTCCTATTATCCTTCTTATAATCTATATACCAAAATTTTAAATAGTGTGCAGAAGTTGGTATTTTGAAAAATGAGGAATTATATTGTTCAACTTGATATAAATTAGCACATTTTTGACTTAGAAAATTTATATAAAAAAATGTCCTCTTTCAAAAATTATGAAAATTAAAAATCTTCTCTATTTTAATGCTACAAACGTCATATTAAAGTTTCAAGGCATTTGGATATGACCATTCATGCTTTATCCTCAATTTATCAAAAAAATTAACATGCAAGCATAGGTAGGTTCATTCAATTATCATTAAATCATGTTCATTAACATTCAAATCATCTAAAACATATAAAGCAAAACTCGAATTGGTTTGGAGGAAGATAGGGTAATATTAGTCACCAAAAACTTGAAAACTCTTGATTAAAATGTCTTCATTTCTTTTGTTTGCAACCAAAATTGGCCACAGACACCTAAGAACATATTTTTGTAGTGGAATAAATGAAGAAATTAAATGAAAATGGAGGAAGACCATAGAATATAAAGAAAAAATGCAGCAAAAAGTAAAAACAACAAGATTTATAGTGGTTCGGCGCTGATTGCCTATGTGTACTTTAAATATTCTCTTTATTACTTCTCATTAACTTGATTACAATTACAAACAAATAGAAATAGCAAGAGATCAGAAAAGAATGGAGGAAGTAATTACAATAATGGCAGACTTTAACTAATAGCATAAGAGTCCCTGGAATGGCCCCCTATGCCTATATGTATAGATGAAGGGGCCTACAATCTGACTCAAACTTTGGCAATGGGACCTCCTCCACCATATGAGTCCAATATAGGAAGGGCTAGGCCTACATGAGTCGAGTTTGAGATAACGATCCCTACGGTAACTCTCTTATGGTCAATAATGATGGCGCTTCAAATATCATAGTACTTGGACTTGTGTAGCTTAAGTTTTTGCAATATTTCATCTCAAACCTTGACTTTGTCAAGGCAATGTCGATCCTTTCTAATTCCCCCTATATGTGATAACCCGGATTTTTGGGCATTATAATTAATAATATAATTGGGTAAATTAATAGAATGCTGAATTTATAAATAAATATATTTTTAAATATCATTATTAATTACACATTGAATTAGGTTTGTTTAAAATATTGTTGACCTGATTTTAAATTAGATTTTTCAAATTTAATTTGAATATGAATTTGGATTTATTAAGTAATTCAAAGGATAGATATTTTAAATATTTGGATTTAAAATATATGTATAAGCTTTTATTAATAAATAAATTGTTTGTTACATTTTCAATAAAAAGAAATTCATAAATACAAATAAATTAAGTAAGGACTTTTACTAACATTTTAAAATTAAAATATATAATACAAACTAAATGATAATCATAATATAAATTTTTATGAAAAAAAGAGGGCATAAAATATACATATTTACAAGTGTAAGTAAATCTTGTCATCAATTTTACATTTGTAAGAATATTATTATGCATAACAAACAAGTGTCAATTGTATCTTATTTTCAACAGTAATAATTAAAATTAAAACAAAGTTTTAACTTTACATCACCCTTTCTTCTATTCTCTTTTCTTTAGATTCAAACTTAACAAAGTAAGACGCAAACCATAAATTTTAAAAAAAAAAGGTAGGATCTGTAACCAAGATTTCAGTTCTGTTTAAACTTGAACCTTCTCTCAAACAATAACTAGCTTCAGATCATCAAGCTTTTCAGATTATATATCATCAACATCTAAGTAATCAAAGTTTCCAGAAAAGTAATTCAGGCTTCACGAATCCAAAACTGTTGCAAAGTTTCAGGGATTCCAGTTTTTCTACTCTCTGCATTTACAAACGGTGAGTGATCTGACCTAGTTTTCTCTATTTATAGAAATGCCTGTGAGTTGTTTATAAGTTTAATCTGGTACGGATTTTGACATGCATGTTGGAAATTTGTAGTGTTATAGTATAAAATTGTTTGCCTGAATGATGACTGTGATTTGCATGTTAGTAAATAGTATATAACTGTGTATTTTTCTTCTGAAAATACATATCCTATGATTTAAATAGGATTCTAATACATTTACGAATTCATATCTTCTAATAAAATGATTTCAATCCTTGATCCTTAAACTAAAGATAATTATGACAGTGTAAACATGAAGTTCTATGTTGTTTTGCTGTTTACTGAAAACTACACTCTGACATGTCCTTCAATATTTCAAGCATTGTGTAAAGGAAACAAGGAAAATCTTAAATACTTCATATAAATAATTTAAACTTAGGAATTTAAATTAAATAAGTTAGTTTGAACTTAAGTCCGTACTTGGGATTTCGTTTGGGAAGTTACAGTGTGATATAGATACAGGGTATTCATGTTTACAGTAAAAAGGAATTATATGTTAAAATTCGAATGTTTTAAATTGTGAATTTGATTTCATATCTTGATTAAGCATACAAAGGAAAGATTTTTGAACCAAAAATGATGATTTTTAGGAGAGTATACATGGTGCAGTTCCTATATGAACTCAAAATGAAATTTCATCAATTTCTGTTAAAATTACTAAATCCTCTAATTATGAAGTATAATTTAATTCGTTTTGGTCATGATAGCTTATGGGTGATAGTTGATAGACTTACTAAATCCGCCCATTTTATTCCCGTTCGGTCCAATCGGACCGTACCTCTTTTGGCCAAACTCTTTATTAAAGAAATTGTTAAATTGCATGGAGTTCCTACTTCTATTGTTAGCGATCGAGATCCATTGTTTACTAGTGGATTTTGGAAGCGTCTTCAAAAAGCTTTAGGAACGAAGCTTAATTTTAGCACCGCTTATTACCCCCAGTCCGATGGACAAACCGAGCGTGTAAATCAAACACTTGAAGATCTTCTTCGTGCATGTGTTCTTGATTTTGGTGGAAGTTGGGAAGATCATATTTCTCTCGTTGAATTTTCCTATAATAATAGCTTCCAATCTAGTATTGGTATGGCACCTTTTGAGGCACTCTATGGAAGGCTATGCCGTTCTCCTTCTTATTGGCTTGAGGCCGGTGAGAAGCTGGTTTTAGGTCCAGACTTTATTCGTGATTCCACAGTGAAGATTGAACTTATTCGACATAGAATGAAAGAAGCCCAGAGTAGACAAAAATCCTATGCCGATAATCGAAGAAGGAAGTTAGAACTTTCTGTGGGAGATTCTGTTTTTATTCGTGTTTCACCTATGAAGGGTGTTTTACGATTCAGTCGATCGGGAAAGTTAGCACCCCGATATATTGGGTCATTTCCTATCACTGGACGTATTGGTTCTATGGCTTATCGCCTTACATTACCGGCTCAGTTTTCTGCTATGCATGACGTGTTTCATGTTTCTCAATTACGAAAGTGCCTTCGAGATTCCGATTCTATTCTTGAGCACGGTGTTGTGGAAGAGATTGAAGTTTCGCCTAATTTAACTTATGAGCAACATCCTATTCGTATCATTGCTTCGGAAGTCAAACGACTTCGAAATAAAGATGTTCCGCTTGTTAAAGTTCAATGGTCTTCAAATCCTAAGGATTGTTCTTGGGAATCTAGAGAGTTCATCGAGCGAACGCATCCTGACTTACTTTCTCATGCTCTTTAAGGTGAACTTCTTACTTCAAAATTCTTTTGTGTTAATATGCTTTTATGGTTGTTACGATATATCTTCTTCTTAAATATTGCAAGGACGCAATTTCTTTAAGGAGGGAAGTCTGTAACAACGCGCATATATATCGATTTTATATTTAATTATTTAAATATTTTATCGATACTCGGAATTTAGTCCGAAAAGCTACTTTTTGCATACGGTCGAATTAGGACTCGGGACCACTTCCATTGAGTTCAAAACACCATTTGCGATCTTTTTAAGTGTAAACTTTGATATGTTTGGAGTTAGTGGAATTTTGCTACTTTTTCACTTAGGGCTTTGGTTTGGGCTGAGTCCAATAACCCCACTTATGTATTCGGTCCCAACCCCTTCTCCTCTTCATTACTTCATTCCTTATTTCCTAATACTCAAGCTTTTATAACAATGGAGAGTGGAAGAGGAAATTAAAACTCCAAGCCCTAGTTTTGTTTTGCAAATCAAACTCTAGCTCCAAACTAATAGAAGAACCCATTGGTAAGCCTTCTCTTCTTCTTCTCCAACTCATTCTCTTATCAATTTCAGAAATTTCTAAACCTAACTTTGGGAATGTTCTTCTTTTAAAGCTTAGAATCAAGCTTCTTGAGTTGGATTTGAAGAGTGGTTGATTCTCCTTTGCTTTCAAGCTTCTTCTTCAATCGTTTGGGTTCAAAGGTGAGATTTTTATCTCACATCTTAGTCTATAATTATCTTCGATTGTTAGGTATGAATTCCTAACACTTATTCTTGTGCAATTGATTTTGGTTTGAATTGATTTGTTGTATATTCCAATTTCGGTGTTTTGAAATCAAAATCTATGAAAATCCTCTTATGGATATTTAGACATTGATATTTGAGGCGTATCGAAGAGCCGTTAAGGCTGGGTTGTCGCTTGCCGTAAATCCTTAGTCGTTGTCGCTCGATCGATCGCTTCCGGTATTCGTTTGGCCATTTTTGGCCTAGGTTCAGGGAATGCCCTAAACCCTTGATTCAGACGTCTGAAACGTTAGATTCAGACGTCTGAATATTATACTGGGAATTTTTATTCTCCGGTATTCAGACGTCTGAATCTATATTTCAGACGTCTGAATTGGTTCGAATTGAACCAGAAAGGAAATAGGCTAAAATTTAGCATTTCCAGACGTCTGAATTTATTGATTCAGACGTCTTAATTTTGTCCTGGAAAGTATTTTATTTTCCAGAGACGCCTGAATTATATCTTTCAGAAGTCTGAATATGCCAATTTTTGCCTATTTGCCTATTTGCTTAAGAATTCCAACTTTAATCGATTCATGTTGATTCCCTTTTGTTATTATCACTTATTATTGACTTTGATGACATTTTCTTCGTGATTTTGGGAATATCCATTTCGATGGATTCGGTAATCGATTTCTTTGTTTTATTCACGTCTTCGAATGTGAATTTTGATGATTGATTGTTTCTACAATCATTTCTATGATTTGTCACTTTAAAAATATAATGGTTTTTAATACTAATAGTAAATATCAAAATTCTTTCATCAAAACGATTTCAACACTATTTTATTACAAAGGTCGTTTCTTAAACCGTTTTCCAATCTATTAGTATATACAAGCCTTTACCTCACTCGTATGAGAAATCTAATTAAACGACCTAGTAAAACGAGTGGTATGAAATGCTTGCGTTTACTTCGTCGGTTAATTCTTGGACTTGTTCGATTGAATCTCTTGTGACAATTTTCTAGTGGAGACCTATAATTTGTTCGTAAATATTTAAGTTAAGCTAGTGGTTATGGGACATGAAGCTAAATTCATATATTTACTAGCTTAGTGTAATTGACACTTTCTTGATGATCATGACGATCATTTTTGTGATTTAGACAAGCAATGTGCGATGTCTCTTTGTCTGCGAGGGAGACTAAACCCCGTTTTGTGGAGTTTCGACTCAAATTGGTGGGGTAGCAACCCGTGGTCTTCGGGCCGTTTATGGAGCCTCGGCTCAATTTGTGATGGTTAGCAACCATGGAATTAGCGTTCCGTTTGTGATACACGTGTTGGTGAGCTTTATGCTCCCATTTGTGATAGGCCTTTCCCCCGTTTGTGATTTCTGGATTTCTTGAGATGATTTCTAGAATTTGTGCTTCACCAATTTTCGTGATTTTCATTGATAAGTTTTATCAATATTTGTGCATTGGTGAATTTGTGCGTCATTGACTTTTG
This sequence comes from Allium cepa, assembly GCA_030765085.1. Lineage (NCBI taxonomy): Eukaryota > Viridiplantae > Streptophyta > Magnoliopsida > Asparagales > Amaryllidaceae > Allium > Allium cepa. The sequence goes on along the minus strand of CM060929.1, from coordinate 379,316,066 downwards.
TGATTGATATTGATATAATCGTCAATATTTATGGTTTGGTGAACGAAATAAAGAGTATGACATTCCTTTTGATCCTTGAGAAGGTTTTTGTGATATTGATTAATCCCTTGTTGATTTTCAATTACTTATTTATCACAACTTGGCATTGTGATTATTATGCGTTTAGTCATACCTCTTATTCTATATCGTTTCATCTGATATTTATAGCTAGACTGATCCGTTTATTATTTTCTTATTAAATAATACTCGGGGAAGACCGAAATGTTATAGGTGCTTCAGCTTGACTTCTCACTTGGGATTGATTTCTCTGACTTTTGGCTAACTACTTGATTAGTGGTATATTTTGGTGTACACATTTGAGATATAGACTCTATGATGTATACTTATTCTTTTGTGTAGTTCTTGTAACTATTCTTTTGTGATAGTGTGGGTCTTGCCTGACTACAACTCTGATGAACACTTTTATGTGTTATATATATTCATATCTATTTCCGCCTTTGTGATATGAATTATCTGTGACTGATTTGTGTTATGTTTATTTCTATATTTGTTTCTGAAGACATAATAGCCACTGTGTAGTAGCTTTGAGTTTGTGTCGGTATGTCAGATGTCCTCTTGAAAAGAATGCAAGTTACATTTTATCTGGCATATCGGTACTCGCACAAAGCAATTATACAGATGGTCGCTCCTCAACAGCCTTATTCTCCGTGCTAGTTGACGGCATTACACTGTAGTGTCCTTGGCTAGCGTGGGTATAGAGGTGGGGCGTCACAAAAATCCTTTTTTTTTACTTCAAACACTTTCAAAATCCTTTCCTTTTGGCAATAGATTCATCAAGGGAAGTTTTATCTTATATAACAAAGATATATAAATTTATTTATCCAAAATCAAATATTCAAATTTTATTACTCTTTTCGATATCAATTTCATTCAAATCCGTACGATGTACACATATCATTCGTACGCCATACCAATCTGATCGTTCACTCGACCATACAATTTCACTTCCAAACAAGTATCGTCCACCCGACTTCCCAGTGCGGACACAGATCTGGTTTCTTGATCAGAAACCGTCATTCTCCTTGCATAGCTTAACTATGATAGAGAATATCCAGAACCAATCAACAACCCATATCCATGTTCGTCGTCGAAAATCGAGTGAAAAATCCCACTTGGATCGATATAATTATCTCGAAATTCTGTGCTCGAATCTGGATCAAATCACTATGCGAATAGAATAACATATATACACCCTACGTATTTATCTTTATTGGTTATTAGCCAAATCAATTCTATTTCTATTCACATTCACTTTGATTTTCATTCACTTACTCACAATTGCTTCAATCCATTTGGATTATCACCACTATTCTTACCTTAATTGGGTATTCAATCATAAACAGTTTAAACTCCGACCAATTTATTTAGAAAATAGCTTGAAAAATTCAAAAATTCAAAAATAGATAAGTAGTTGGAAAATAATTACTAGTTTGTAAAATAGGTGTAAAATAGTTAGAAAATAGTTAAAATAATTATAGAAATTTTAGATAATTGCAAAATAATAGTAAGATAATAATTAGTTTTGTAAAATAGTTGGAATATAGTAATTAGTTTATAAAACAGTTGGAAAATCGTTAAACCGTTTTAAAAATAATTGTAAAACAAGTACAAGATAGTTTGGCTTTTAAAAGAAAGGTTGTATATAAAATGAATAGCTTGGAAAAATAGGTTTATATTAAAACAATTTATTAAAAATAGTCCAGAGTCCAAAACTGCTCACTTTCCAATTCCCATTCTCATCAATTCAATTTAAATTTCCACTTCCATTTAAATTAACCCAATTTAAATTTTAAATCACTTCAATTTCCATTGAAATTGATTCAACCCCAATTCAAGTTGAATTAACCTCAGCTTCTTTCCAAATTTAACTTTATTCAACCTTGATCTCAAATTCTACTAATTCAAATAAATTTCAATTGAACTAGTTCCAATTTTAATTCATTTCAATTCCAGTTTGAATTAATCCCAATTTCAAACTCCATTTCCAAATCAAGTTGAATTATTATTGATTTCCTTCCGAATTCAATTTAAATTCAAATTTGAATTTAAAACTATTCAACTTTAATTACAATTCCAAATTATTCAAATCAATTCAGATTAATTTCAAATTGAACCCACTTCAATTTCAAATTATTTCAGATTAATCCAATTTCAAATTTTCCATTTGAATTTTATACCTATTCATCTTCAATCACAATTTCAATTAATTCAAATTAAATTCAATTTGAACTAGTTTCAATTCAAATTTCAAATTTAAACCATCTCGAATTATATATATTCGAGTTAAATTCACTAAGGTTGATTTAACCCTTCAAACCAAGTTAACCTTTATTAAATACTTTTAACCAATTTAATTTCTGAGCTCAAATTCAATAATTTTCATTTTTAATTATCTTTACTTACTCATTTCAAAGTTTTCATAAGAGTTAAAAATAATTTCTATCTTAAAAATTCAACTTATCACCCAATTTTATCTCCTAGTTTGAAATCAATTCTTGAACAAATTTAATTTACAAATTCAATCATTCAGATTTTCAATTCAAAGTAATTCCTTATCCTTAATTTCCAATTAAAGTTAGATTTTCTTTTATCTCAATAATGGGTATATCACTACACTTCATTTCTTATTCATTTAAACAAATTCAATTTATATTTTAAAGATTATTAATAACAACGGGATGGTATCTTTCAAATTATTTCAAAAATATCCATCCATTTTAAATTTTCAGATCTCAAACCCATTTTGGGATCACTCAAACCTCCTAATATAATCAATCATTTAACTTTCCAAGTTAAAACCTAATTTCATCTTGAAATTTCCAAATCAGGTTAATCATTCCAACTTATTTAACCTTTCCCAAGTTAAACTCAATTCACTTAATCCAGTCAACCGTACCCAGTATGAGCTTCCATTTCAAATTTTGAACTTCTCATAAATAATCTTCCCACTTATTAAGCTCAAAAACTTAGCACTTCGGGTATCACATCTTATTCCAAATTCAAAACTCAGCATTTAGAGTTTATTTCAAACCACCTTTGATATTATGTATATCCACATATATACATATTAACTTCTTTTACATACCAAATTATACTTTAAAATTTTAAACCACCTTTGGTTTTTAATTCAAAACAAATTTCTTTAAATTTTCAAACAACTCTTGTTTGAAATAGGATCATTTCATTCAAATGCATTAAATAATATTATTTACTATTTCATTAAATTAATTACGTCATTAATTAATTCCAATTAATCACATTCGGTAATTAACTTATTTCTTAATTACCTTCATTAAGTAATTGTCCTTTAAATTACTTACCTCTAGTTACTTCATTAAGTAACTCCCTCTTTATTTATCATTTCCATTTATTATCCACTAATAAATCTCATTAAATAAAGTTTAATTAATTACATAAATTAATTGATTATCCTTATCCTGAAACCTTTCCCAAATTCAAGATTTAATTTCAGTTTGTTTTATTTCTATTACTTCTCAATTTAATTCCAATAAATTTAACAACCAATTTCCTTAATATTTATTAGAAAGAAATATTGCTTTATATATCAAAATATATTCTTATATAAAATCATTTAAAATCTTTATATAAGAAAATAACAAGTACGCTCTCATATATATACATATACACACTCAACTCATTCTAGTGTACCACTTACCCTATCCTTAATGAGTAATCCCACCAGAGCCAAGGTTCCCGCTCAACCTTCCGCTCTGATACCAAATGTAACAACCCGAAAATTTCGATCCCGAAAATTCCAGATAGTTAGTGAAAAGAAGAAAAGAGAAAGAGGTAGAAACAAAAGCCAGTCACAGGAAACCCCACATTCGCAGCGGATCAAAATATAATATCACATAATAACAGTTTACAAAAAAAACTGTACCAGTACATTTACATTTTTATATATCAGAGTTACAACATTTACACAACACAGGCCAGTTCTAAATCAACATGTCCTAGATATACAACTATATATCGCAGCGGGTACGCTCCATACGTTCCAGCCATCCAGCTCGCCTCCTGAGCTCCAGAACGTCCTTACCTGAAAATCTGTAATACTCGGTCTGACCCGAGCATTACATCAAAGTAACACCCGGGTCAGGCTGGAAACCAACGTGAGTAAACCCAACTTAACATGGAATACAAAAGCATACAACTCATATAATTACCCCTTAATTTTTTAACCTTGATTAGTCAATCCTTAATTATCAATTTTAAGTAAATTAAGTAATTAGCCTTTAATTAATAATACAAATATTTATTCTTCGCCCATTCACATTAATTACACTTACCCTATACTAATTACTCAAAATCTTTTTATCCTGTAATCACTTTGTAATTAATTATCCCTCAAACTCATTAATTAACTAATCCTTAATTAAGCAATCCTTTAATTAATTATGTAACGACCCGAAATTTTTTAACAATTTTAATTGATTCTATAACGTATTTAATTGAATATTTGTGAAATCTTATAATAATTGAATTTTTAAATAAAATGTTTATATATTTAGAATACGTATATTTAAATATAGCAGATTGTAAATTTTCAAATAATTTTATGGAAGTTTATTTAATTGAGAAAACGTGCTGTCCAATTCAAGCTATTAATTGCTTTAATTGATTTCTGAATCAGTGCGTAACGGTTTCTTTTTACTACCGTTAAAGATTTCTATTGCTTAATACTTTTCCAATTCAGGTAGACTTTTCCATTCGTAACCATTAATAAATTTGAGATCATCGACCTTGCTTTTATTATTCCTTGTAGTTTCGTGCACTGACTTTACCTTTCCCACTACCCATAATTTTCTCTATACGTTTCTTTTGCAATTGAAGCGTATATTTATATTTATGGTGGTGCGTTTATTTTGGTCTCTCTTTATTTTTGTTTTTAACGCTTGAAAGAATCTCAAATCATCAAGCTAGTAGCATCCGTTCCTTCCCTCGCTTTCATAAGGCCTATAATATATAAACCATTTGCTTATAGATCTGAACACAACTTTGTCATCAAATTTAATGTGCCTTCCTCTCCCTATTATTTCGGTTCCAACCTTCCTAGTGAATGGATTTAATAATTTTTGGCTAAATCATAGCTACGGACTTTTCAAATTTCTTTCGTTTTTTTATTTTTTTCCAATTCCTTCATTTGCTTCAAAATTTTTGAACGTGCCTAATCATCTCAGCATGTATATATAATGTAAGCCTACCTTTCCTTGGAAAGCTATTGCTCACAAAATTTCCTAATTTCTTTCCTTTTATCCATTTTTATATCCTTGACTTTCAAAACTCATTATGTGTTGTACAAACAAACAAAAATTTATTGCCTTAAGTGTATAGCTAAATCAACTATTGACCGTTACAATTACTTTTATTTGTATATTCATTTCAATTTATTACTTAAATAACGTTTTGATGAATTAATGGACAGCTTTACGTTTCTTTTGCTTTTGAAAACTTTATATTTATAGTGTACGTTTCTTTTGCATTTCAAAAATTTGAAACATGCTGCCCCATTTAAGCCATTAATTGTTTTAATTATTTTTCTTAATCAACATATAACCGTTGCTTTTTATTATTCTAGGATTTACATCCATACTTTAATCTCTGCTGTTCCATTTATTTCATTTGAAATCTAAATTTATTTACCATTCATTTATACGCCTCTTTCTCTTCCCTCTTTTACCTCTTCGTTTCCGTGTTTCTAGGAATATATATATATATATATATATATATATATATATATAGTATAACATAGATTGCATCTTCTTTTCTCTCTGTAGGCTATTCGTTGCCCTTAAATTAATATTAGAAGAGGAGAGAGCTTTGTAAATATTATATAAAGTCATATAGCACGTTCACATATCAGATGTAGACCTACCTTTTTATTTAAGAAACTAGCATTTTCTCTGTTGCCTGAAGAATGCCCTTCGCCATGTCATGTTACTTGAATCACGCATGCATTCTTCCTTTAAAAATCGCATGTTCTCATCTCCCCTCCATCTTTTCTTATTTCTTCCAAACCTGAGCATGAGCTCTCTCTTTTCCTTGGCCTGCCTCCTCCCCATGGCCGCATGCATTAGTTGGCAAAACATTTCCTCTCTGGTTTTTAAAAGTAAGTACGCATTTTATTTGATATAAGTCTATTTTATATATTAAGAACAATATAGATTGTGCATAAGTTTTGTTTTATATGTTTACTGCAACTTTGGGGATTTTGAATTCCCTAACAGTTGAACTTTAAAAACAATAATATATTTCATAATAGTATATATATGATAATTGTTATATTTATAAACGTGTATATAAATATTTAACTTCTGTTCATATATAAAGGTTAGTATATATTTATACTGTATTATGTATATTATTTTAAGATTTTACGGTATATAGTTTTTGACTTTTGTTAGCATATAGTTATCGTACGGCTTTTAGATACGTATGTTTTACTAACTAGTTGATAAGTTAAATATATATATATGTATACATATATACGCGTTTTATTTTACTATTGATAGCTTACGGTATATATGGTATAAGTTTGGCAGCCTTCTATTAATATACGTATTTTTATATGTTTTATATACTTGGTTATAACAGTTTCAACTATAATAAAATATGTTATTTTATTAGCTTTCATATGTTAGATATATAAAATATAGTATTTCAATTTTCTTTACTGTTTTGGTATATATATTATATAAAATTGGTGGGTACAAGTTTGATAGGTCAATTTATAATATATATATTTTTATGATTGTTTTAGTATTTAGAGTCTACCGTACTATATTTTATTTTATTTTCAACAATTTACATAAGTTATATTTAAATGTAGGTATATATATAAATTTTCTACGGTAGTTTTACAGTATAAGTTATATCAATATTTTATAATTTCAACAGTATATGCTTTCAAAAGTTTATTTCATGTCAGCCTTAAGGTTGTTTGCACTGACTGATATACGTTGGATTTTTTTTAAGGGATGTGTATTTTGATTTCAAGTATAGTCATATGTATAGTCATATACAAATTGGTAAAGGAAATGTTATATAGTATATATATGGTTATATTAATATAGTCGGTCTGCACACCTATGTATATATATTAACCGAGGCATGCATATTTTGTTGCATATTTTATAAACTGTGTCTGCATACGTTGGCTAGTTGTATATAAGCTCACTTATCCTATTTATCTTCCTTGATCCAATTCTGATTTGAATTCGTCTATTCCTATTATCAGCTTTGATCATTGAACCGTGTCCATCTAGCTTTGTTTTGGAATTCGGATCTGGATTTCATAACTCACTTCTTTTTCTCTGGCCTCGAAGGGTGAGAAATCACTCACGATTAACATTCTTTTATTTACTAAATTTGATTTCAATTGAGACGACAATTGAAATATGAGGCTGTAGTTATTTAAATTGTTATATATGCTATTATCTGTAACTATTCACTTATGGGATATGACACCATATCCTATTGTTTATATATTTATTTTGATGATATATGCCTGTTGTTATTATTATTTACATATCTGTTATCATTCTGCAAGTTCCCTGTTAGTATAGAAATCATTATGGGTTGAAATGATACATATCCGAACAGACTTTAGAATAGGAGAAAATCGTTATGGGTTGAAATGATAAACCCAAGCGATTTTCATTTAATTGAATTGGGATTACGGGTTGAAATGCTATCCACCCGTATACATTTAGTGTACGGATTGAAATGATAAATATCTGTAACACTTGACCATATGATAAGAAATATATACAGACATCGTTGGTGCATATATATAAATATTTTGAAATTTAATTCATTGTTTTGGAAAGAAATATACGGTCTTATTAAATGTTAATCCTTAAAAAAAATTTATATATAAAGGGTAATGATATATAGATTTAATAATATTTAATTTAGTCAAAATTTGATTTAATACATAAATTATGCTAAATATTTATGTAAAATTTATTCCAAAAGTATTCAGCAATTTACTAAGATTGGGAGATAAATGTGGGTTTATCTAAATGGTATTTAAATAAGGATTTATTCAATTAAATAAATTTGAAATTTTGAATGGGAAATTTAAGGGTATGATTTTGTAACTGGATTTTTATTTAAGTGATTTAATGAATATTTCATGTTTAAATAAATTAAAGAAAATATTGAGTAAAATGTAATTTACGGTTACTTAAATGATATTGTATCTAATGAGGGATTATTTTAAGACTAGATAATAATGAGGTTAAATCGAGATCTATATGGAACTATTAAATTGAACATTTAATTAAATATTAAAGCTTTGAACTATATTGGGATTTAAATGGTTTATTTTGAGATTCAGATATGTATTTGAAATCAGTATAGTTGAATTTATTATTTAGAAACTAAATCGATTAAAAAGTTAGTTTGAAACGTTGAATACTTAAAGTTTTGAAATATATTGAACATAAAGGGTATTTTGTGATTTCAAATCCGAATTTGAGATCGATAAAATTGAGTGGTTATTTTAGAAATTGAGTTGAATTTAAATTAATAAATTGAGATTGAAATAGATTTAAATGGGGTGGTCGGGTTGATGTTAAACGATTTGTTAAGTTAAGGGAATTGAAATTTCTTTACTGTACAAATTATTTAATATATAAAAATACTATTTGGGAAGTATAGAGTTATTTGAATCGAAAATGATATTTGGTTTTAAAGTATAAATTAAGTTGAAAAGACTACGGTGTTATAGTGTATATTTCTATCTTTTAGATAGTTCCATGGACCCTTAGAGGATGGTTATCCCAAACATCCTCTAAGTTAATTATATTTCAGTTGATATTCACTTGAGTTAGATTTATAGATATAAGAATGTTAATCCCGACTCGAGTGTTTTATGTTTGCTTTACGCTCGGGTCAGACTGAGAGATACAGCATTTGAGACTCATCTTCGAATTTGGAGCTTTGCTTGAAGATCCAGCTATCTATCCCTTCAGTCATCCAGTTGATTGGTTCAGAGAAGCCATCTGTTGCATTGGAGACTTCATGACATTTGAACTATTCGGTTGTATTTTATTTCTAACTCTGAGGTATATAGTAGCTTCATGAATTACTATTCTTTATCTATTCCGCTGCATTATATTACTCTGTGTAAGTGATCTATGATTGTTTTATTTACTGTATATTTTAAGTTTTGCCAAATTTTTATTAACAATTCGGTATTTTGAATTATTCAAGTCGGACATGTACGGTTTTATTGTCGATTTGAATGGTCCAAAATAGCAGGCCGTTACAGTTGGTATCAGAGCTTTGGCTCTAGGCAAAACTTAGCATATATGGTAAATTTATTTACAGAATCACTTTCGCTCGAGTTGAATCTCTTCCTTTGGACTTGATTTCCTTTGAATTTTGGAATATCCCTCGGTTCCGAAATTCATTCTGTCTCTCCCTATTTATATTCGTTTGATTCTGGAGTATCCCGTAACTCCACTGAATGATTTGTAAAGGGGGGTGAAAACTCCTTTACAATTAGCATTGATTCACCGAAGATTTCTATATCCTCGGTTTACGATGCTGTTATATCTTGATATGCCAAATTCTATCTCTGGCGATCGAAGGTCGATCTGTTTTGAAATTCCGCATCGATTTTATTCCTGAAGTTACGGTTGACCCGGTTAAAGTCGCCCGTGATTTATAGAAGTATATCCATCTCCTATTTGTAATTTAATCATCTTCGATCGAGTCTATCTTCGAATCAGGATTTTATTGGTTAGAGTCTTCTAATTTAAATCTCTACCTTTGTTTTGAAATCCATTCTTAAATCACCCTTTGAAAAAACGAGTGTGTTGTATTTTTGAAATTGTTTTGTACCGAAATTATTATTTTGATAACTATGATTTTATTCTATATATAAAAAGAAATTGTTTTCGATAAGGATTATGTACCTATATATAAAACGAATAAGAAATGTTATTCTATATATAAAAGTTTTGAAAGGATTGGAAATTTTGAAAATTTATAAGAAAGTGATTTATATAAAAAGGATTTATAACTGAAGGGTTAAATTTGAAATTCGAGAATTGAATTCCGATATTTTGAAATCGGTTTTAAGATTTTGGGAAAATATATAAAAATAATATGATTTAAAAGTATTTTTTCGAATAAGAAATGTTTCAAATGGGTTCAAATGAATTCCAATAATTTTGAAGAAATTTCAAAGAAGTTTTCAAGAAAATAGAAGTCCAGAACTCACTTATGTCGCTGGAGAATAATTTTGGTGATGAGTGCACGCATCATCGACATTGATTTTCGAATTTCAGAGTGGGGGAGAGGCCACTTTAATAGCTTCGCTATGCGAGTGATTTTGTAAAACCGTTTTTGATTTCAAATTCCGAAGTATAATTTGACATTTTCGAAAGATATATGTATATATTTGAAACAATATAAAGGAGACCGGTGTTCTGTCCTCGAGTTTTCGATTTGACTAGTAATAACTCTATTTATAAAAAAAATTGATTTCCAACTCTTAGATTTGAAATTTGATTTCATCGACTATTTTGAAGGTTCGAGCACTTCCAAATCAAGGTTTAAAAGTTTTAAACTAAGAAATTTCGAAAAGTATAAATTTTTTGATAAAGCATATAAGTTTAGTTTTGAAGAGTATGACTTAAGTAAGTTTGAAACCTTTTGTTAAGTAAGTGAGTATGACTATTTTTAATTATACTAATATGGAATTTAGTTTTGAAATGTTTTGGAAAAAAAAATTAATTTCAAATAATGGTTTTCAGAAAGGTAAATTGGATATTTCTAATAGAAATGGATAGTTTAAAAGTTTTAAAGGGATGATTATAAATTTGGGAAACCATTTTGAGTATAATTGATTTTGAGAAAATATTTGGTTTTCAAATTAAATTGAAATTAAAAACCAGTACTTATATGGTGATTTTGGAAATGAATTTGTTTGACTTGAATTATTTTAATTTGAAAACTGGGATAATTTTCTAAACCTATTATTTTGGGAACTTTGAAATTTAGATACTTAATTTGGAAGAAAATTTGGTGAAATCCTATATGATTTTGAAACTGAATTGATATTGAAATGATTTGAAATTGAGAACCTTATATTGTTAAGCACTTGATTTAGGAGTGGTCGAACTTATATAAAATGGATTTGTATAAGTATGAAGTGATTTGAAATCTGTTGATTTGAAAGGTACTAAATTTGGAAAGAGATTTTTTTTTTAAATCGAAGTCTATATAAGTATGATTTGATATACTATTGATTTGGAAAGTATTCGATTTGAAAATGGAATCTTATATATATGGATTTTATATAAGTATGATATTTGAAAGTATTTGAAAAGGTACTATATGTTATATATTTTTGAAGTAAAGATATGGAAAGTGCCTTCTGCTTGATATCCGCTTTGTGGCCACATCGTGGATTCATTCTATCGATATTATTCTCTCTGATTTTTGGTTTTCCGGATGTAATACTCGAGTGTTTCCCACCGTGGCGTAACCCATGGTTTTTTTCTCTCTCGTGAATGCATAGCGCAATTGCCTGGCTGAGTCTTGCCTAGGGGTACGGATTGTTTCCTGGGGGATCCAGGCGTAACCATTGTGTATCCTGCACCCTACTAGTCATCATGGCGTAACTCGCAGGGCTGAGAAAGCTTACGGATATGGATTGTTTCCCGGGGGACCCAGGCGTAACCATTGTGTATCTGCGAACCATGATCGGACAAAGGTTTTGGTTTGGTTGTTTTGTTTGGATTGTACTTTCCATATCTGTTTTTAAGGGTTTTTAAGTATTTTCACTGGTTGTTGAAACAGGTCTACTAAGTACTTGAAGAATTCTAGCTTTACGCCTGATCAACGCATGGCCAGAGTCTGCAAGAACGAGGATAAACTTGTTAAAACATTGAGTTATAAAAGTATTTTCGAAAGAAAAATTGGTTTCGATATAAAAGTATTTTATTTATAAAGGTATTTTATTATAAAAGTGTTTTCAACAAAGAAATTTTGTATTAATATTTTAAATTTAAACTCTTATGGTTTGAAATCAATTATTCGTGCCCGATTCTATTCTTTTGAATCTACCTCATCTGCTCAGCTTTATTTTTCACCTATATTCCGTTTTCGGAATCTACCTTCCTTTCCTTTTTGAATAAATCTTTTAAATATTGCTTATTTGTATACTACATTGTTTTATATAAAATTTTAGTGTTATAAATATTTTTGAAGTTATAAATTAAATAAAACATCTTTAAAGAAAATTATTATTAATTTATTGGTAATATTTGAAAGGTATCTTGAGAAAAATTAAAAATTTCATAAATTTTGGATTTAATATTTTCAATAGTCTTTGTAAATAGAAGTAATAATGTAAATAATTGTTTGCAAAGGAGTTTGAGAAGTATTAAATATTAAAGAAAGTTTGATTTCAAATGAAATTTTCAAATAAATATTTTAAATAAAATTTATATAGTTTTAAAATTTATTGTTTATCTTGGCTTTCAATCTTTTTTTTTGGTTGTTTTATTCTCCTACCTCCTTCCTTTTCGGGGACGAAAAGTTTTGAGTGGGGGAGAGTGTAACGACCCGAAATTTTTTAACAATTTTAATTGATTCTATAACGTATTTAATTGAATATTTGTGAAATCTTATAATAATTGAATTTTTAAATAAAATGTTTATATATTTAGAATACGTATATTTAAATATAGCAGATTGTAAATTTTCAAATAATTTTATGGAAGTTTATTTAATTGAGAAAACGTGCTGTCCAATTCAAGCTATTAATTGCTTTAATTGATTTCTGAATCAGTGCATAACGGTTTCTTTTTACTACCGTTAAAGATTTCTATTGCTTAATACTTTTCCAATTCAAGTAGAGTTTTCCATTCGTAACCATTAATAATTTGAGATCATCGACCTTGCTTTTATTATTCCTTGTAGTTTCGTGCACTGACTTTACCTTTCCCACTACCCATAATTTTCTCTATACGTTTCTTTTGCAATTGAAGCATATATTTATATTTATGGTGGTGCGTTTATTCTGATCTCTCTTTATTTTTGTTTTTAACGCTTGAAAGAATCTCAAATCATCAAGCTAGTAGCATCCGTTCCTTCCCTCGCTTTCATAAGGCCTATAATATATAAACCACTTGCTTATAGATCTGAACACAACTTTGTCATCAAATTTAATGTGCCTTCCTCTCCCTATTATTTCGGTTCCAACCTTCCTAGTGAATGGCTTTAATAATTTTTGGCTAAATCATAGCTACGGACTTTTCAAATTTCTTTCATTTTTTTATTTTTTTCCGATTCCTTCATTTGCTTCAAAATTTTTGAACGTGCCTAATCATCTCAGCATGTATATATAATGTAAGCCTACCTTTCCTTGGAAAGCTATTGCTCACAAAATTTCCTGATTTCTTTCCTTTTATCCATTTTTATATCCTTGACTTTCAAAACTCATTATGTGTTGTACAAACAAACAAAAATTTATTGCCTTAAGTGTATAGCTAAATCAACTATTGACCGTTACAATTACTTTTATTTATATATTCATTTCAATTTATTACTTAAATAACGTTTTGATGAATTAATGGACAGCTTTACGTTTCTTTTTCTTTTGAAAACTTTATATTTATAGTGTACGTTTCTTTTGCATTTCAAAAAATTGAAACATGCTGCCCCATTTAAGCCATTAATTGTTTTAATTATTTTTCTTAATCAACATATAACCGTTGCTTTTTATTATTCTAGGATTTACATCCATACTTTAATCTCTGCTGTTCCATTTATTTCATTTGAAATCTAAATTTATTTACCATTCATTTATACGCCTCTTTCTCTTCCCTCTTTTACCTCTTCGTTTCCGTGTTTCTAGGAATATATATATATATATAGTATAGCATAGATTGCATCTTCTTTTCTCTCTGTAGGCTATTCGTTGCCCTCAAATTAATATTAAAAGAGGAGAGAGCTTTGTAAATATTATATAAAGTCATATAGCACGTTCACATATCAGATGTAGACCTACCTTTTTATTTAAGAAACTAGCATTTTCTCTGTTGCCTGAAGAATGCCCTTCGCCATGTCATGTTGCTTGAAACCTTTAAAAATCGCCTGTTCTCATCTCCCCTCCATCTTTTCTTATTTCTTCCAAACCTGAGCATGAGCTCTCTCTTTTCCTTGGCCTGCCTCCTCCCCATGGCCACATGCATTAGTTAGCAAAACATTTCCTCTCTGGTTTTTAAAAGTAAGTACGCGTTTTATTTGATATAAGTCTATTTTATATATTAAGAACAGTATAGATTGTGCATAATTTTTGTTTTATATGTTTACTGCAACTATGGGGATTTTGAATTCCCTAACAGTTGAACTTTAAAAACAATAATATATTTCATAATAGTATATATATGATAATTGTTATATTTATAAACGTGTATATAAATATTTAACTTCTGTTCATATATAAAGGTTAGTATATATTTATACTGTATTATGTATGTTATTTTATGATTTTACGGTATATAGTTTTTGACTTTTGTTAGCATATAGTTATCGTACGGCTTTTAGATACGTATGTTTTACTAACTAGTTGATAAGTTAAATATATACATATACATATATACGCGTTTTATTTTACTATTGATAGTTTACGGTATATATGGTATAAGTTTGGCAGCCTTCTATTAATATACGTATTTTTATATGTTTTATATATTTGGTTACAACAGTTTCAACTATAATAAAATATGTTATTTTATTAGCTTTCATATGTTAGATATATAAAATATAGTATTTCAATTTTCGTTACTGTTTTGGTATATATATTATATAAAATTGGTGGGTACAAGTTTGATAGGTCAATTTATAATATATATTTTTATGATTGTTTTAGTATTTAGAGTCTACCGTACTATATTTTATTTTATTTTCAACAATTTACATAAGTTATATTTAAATGTAGGTATATATATAAATTTTCTATGGTAGTTTTACAGTATAAGTTATATCAATATTTTATAATTTCAACAGTATATGCTTTCAAAAGTTTATTTCATGTCAGCCTTAAGGTTGTTTGCACTGACTGATATACGTTGGATTTTTTTTAAGGGATGTGTATTTTGATTTCAAGTATAGTCATATGTATAGTCATATACAAATTGGTAGAGGAAATGTTATATAGTATATATATGGTTATATTAATATAGTCGGTCTGCACACCTATGTATATATATTAACCAAGGCATGCATATTTTGTTGCATATTTTATAAACTGTGTCTGCATATGTTGGCTAGTTGTATATAAGCTCACTTATCCTATTTATCTTCCTTGATCCAATTCTGATTTGAATTCGTCTATTCCTATTATCAGCTTTGATCATTGAACAGTGTCCATCTAGCTTTTTTTTGGAATTCGGATCTGGATTTCATAACTCACTTCTTTTTCTCTGGCCTCGAAAGGTGAGAAATCACTCACATTAACATTCTTTTATTTACTAAATTTGATTTCAATTGAGACGACAATTGAAATATGAGGCTGTAGTTATTTAAATTGTTATATATGCTATTATCTGTAACTATTCACTTATGGGATATGACACCATATCCTATTGTTTATATATTTATTTTGATGATATATGTCTATTGTTATTATTATTTACATATCTGTTATCACTCTGCAAGTTCCCTGTTAGTATAGAAATCACTATGGGTTGAAATGATACATACCCGAACAGACTTTAGAATAGGAGAAAATCGTTATGGGTTGAAATGATAAACCCAAGCGATTTTCATTTAATTGAATTGGGATTACGGGTTGAAATGCTATCCACCCGTATACATTTAGTGTACGGATTGAAATGATAAATATCCGTAACACTTGACCATATGATAAGAAATATATACAGACATCGTTGGTCCATATATATAAATATTTTGAAATTTAATTCATTGTTTTGGAAAGAAATATATGGTCTTATTAAATGTTAATCCTTAAATTTTTTTATATATAAAGGGTAATGATATATAGATTTAATAATATTTAATTTAGTCAAAGTTTGATTTAATACATAAATTATGCTAAATATTTATGTAAATTTTATTCCAAAAGTATTCTGCAATTTACTAAGATTGGGAGATAAATGTGG
The DNA here is from genome assembly GCA_030765085.1 of Allium cepa. NCBI lineage: Eukaryota > Viridiplantae > Streptophyta > Magnoliopsida > Asparagales > Amaryllidaceae > Allium > Allium cepa. The sequence continues at coordinate 379,299,837 of CM060929.1, read as the reverse complement.
GTTTATCTAAATGGTATTTAAATAAGGATTTATTCAATTAAATCAATTTGAAATTTTGAATGGGAAATTTAAGGGTATGATTTTGTAACTGGATTTTTATTTAAGTGATTTAATGAATATTTCACGTTTAAATAAATTAAAGAAAATATTGAGTAAAATGTAATTTAAGGTTACTTAAATGATATTGTATCTAATGAGGGATTATTTTAAGACTAGATAATAATGAGGTTAAATCGAGATCTATATGGAACTATTAAATTGAACATTTAATTAAATATTAAAGCTTTGAACTATATTGGGATTTAAATGGTTTATTTTGAGATTCAGATATGTATTTGAAATCAGTATAGTTGAATTTATTATTTAGAAACTAAATTGATTAAAAAGTTAGTTTGAAATGTTGAATACTTAAAGTTTTGAAATATATTGAACATAAAGGGTATTTTGTGATTTCAAATCCGAATTTGAGATCGATAAAATTGAAGTGGTTAATTTAGAAACTGAGTTGAATTTAAATTAATAAATTGAGATTGAAATAGATTTAAATAGGGTGGTCGGGTTGATGTTAAACGATTTGTTAAGTTAAGGGAATTGAAATTTCTTTACTGTACAAATTATTTAATATATAAAAATACTATTTGGGAAGTATAGAGATATTTGAAGTGAAAATGATATTTGGTTTTGAAGTATAAATTAAGTTGAAAAGACTACGGTGTTATAGTGTATATTTCTATCTTTTAGATAGTTCCATGGACCCTTAGATGATGGTTATCCCAAACATCCTCTAAGTTAATTATATTTCAGTTGATATTCACTTGAGTTAGATTTATCGATATAAGAATGTTAATCCTGACTCTAATTAATCCTTGACACATTATCTTTTAACTACTAATATCAAGTAATTATCACATTAAGAAATTAAACTCTAATTACTTAATTAATTTATCCCTAGTTATGAATTAATCAAATCTCTAATCAATTAATTCATAATTAATTAAACACCCTGAAAATCATTAATTCTAATGAACTAGTTTATAATTAGCAGATATTTTCACAAACCTCTTCCAAAATATAGATTTTCGCAGCTTCAGTTAGACTTGGGAATTTTTGAAATGACGTAGATTTTTTAAATCTCCTTTTCATTTCAGTTTTTTATTTTTGATTTTCTAGTAAAGAATTTACTCTGGAAAAGAAGGCGACTGACTACTTGAATCTTTTGAAATCTATCAAAATTATTAAAAGTGATCGAGAAAGTATTAGGTAACAATTAAATTATACTTCATAATTAGAGGATGGATATGCTAAAATTTCCTGAAAACTGAATAATTTTTATAGTATTTTTCAATAAATACATATTCCATGATCATTTGTATTCCTATTATCCTTCTTATAATCCATATACCAAAATTTTAAATAGTGTTCAGAAGTTGGTATTTTGAAAAATGAGGAATTATATTGTTCAACTTGATATAAATTAGCACATTTTTGACTTAGAAAATTTATATAAAAAAATGTCCTCTTTCGAAAATTATGAAAATTAAAAATCTTCTCTATTTTAATGCTACAAACGTCATATTAAAGTTTCAAGGCATTTGGATATGACCATTCATGCTTTATTCCTCAATTTATCAAAAAAATTAACATGCAAGCATAGGTAAGTTCATTCAATTATCATTAAATCATGTTCATTAACATTCAAATCATCTAAAACATATAAAGCAAAACTCGAATTGGTTTGGAGGAAGATAGGGTAATATTAGTCACCAAAAACTTGAAAACTCTTGATTAAAATGTCTTCATTTCTTCTGTTTGCAACCAAAATTGGCCACAGACACCTAAGAACATATTTTTGTAGTGGAATAAATGAAGAAATTAAATGAAAATGGAGGAAGACCATAGAATATAAAGAAAAAATGCAGCAAAAAGTAAAAACAACAAGATTTATAGTGGTTCGGCGCTGATTGCCTATGTCTACTTTAAATATTCTCTTTATTACTTCTCAATTAACTTGATTACAATTACAAACAAATAGAAATAGCAAGAGATCAGAAAAGAATGGAGGAAGCAATTACAATAGTGGCAGAGTTTAACTAATAGCATAAGAGTCCCTGGAATGGCCCCCTATGCCTATATTTATAGATGAAGGGGCTTACAATCTGACTCAAACTTTGGCAATGGGACCTCCTCCACCATATGAGTCCCATATAGGAAGGGCTAGGCCTACATGAGTGGAGTTTGAGATAACGATCCCTACGGTAACTCTCTTATGGTCAATAATGATGGCGCTTCAAATATCATAGTACTTGGACTTGTGTAGCTTAAGTTCTTGCAATATTTCACCTCAAACCTTGACTTTGTCAAGGCAATGTCGATCCTTTCTAATTCCCCCTATATGTGATAACCCGGATTTTTGGGCTTTGTAATTAATAATATAATTGGGTAAATTAATAGAATGCTGAATTTATAAATAAATAAATTTTTAAATATCATTATTAATTACACATTGAATTAGGTTTGTTTAAAATATTGTTGACCTGATTTTAAATTAGATTTTTCAAATTTAATTTGAATATGAATTTGGATTTATTAAGTAATTCAAAGGATAGATATTTTAAATATTTGGATTTAAAATATATGTATAAGCTTTTATTAATAAATAAATTGTTTGTTACATTTTCAATAAAAAGAAATTCATAAATACAAATAAATTAAGTAAGGACTTTTACTAACATTTTAAAATTAAAATATATAATACAAACTAAATGATAATCATAATATAAATTTTTATGAAAAAAAGAGGGCATAAAATATACATATTTACAAGTGTAAGTAAATCTTGTCATCAATTTTACATTTGTAAGAATATTATTATGCATAACAAACAAGTGTCAATTGTATCTTATTTTCAACAGTAATAATTAAAATTAAAACAAAGTTTTAACTTTACATCACCCTTTCTTCTATTCTCTTTTCTTTAGATTCAAACTTAACAAAGTAAGACGCAAACCATAAATTTAAAAAAAAAGGTAGGATCTGTAACCAAGATTTCAGTTCTGTTTAAACTTGAACCTTCTCTCAAACAATAACTAGCTTCAGATCATCAAGCTTTTCAGATTATATATCATCAACATCTAAGTAATCAAAGTTTCCAGAAAAGTAATTCAGGCTTCACGAATCCAAAACTGTTGCAAAGTTTCAGGGATTCCAGTTTTTCTACTCTCTGCATTTACAAACGGTGAGTGATCTGACCTAGTTTTCTCTATTTATAGAAATGCCTGTGAGTTGTTTATAAGTTTAATCTGGTACGGATTTTGACATGCATGTTGGAAATTTGTAGTGTTATAGTATAAAATTGTTTGCCTGAATGATGACTGTGATTTGCATGTTAGTAAATAGTATATAACTGTGTATTTTTCTTCTGAAAATACATATCCTATGATTTAAATAGGATTCTAATACATTTACGAATTCATATCTTCTAATAAAATGATTTCAATCCTTGATCCTTAAACTAAAGATGGTTATGACAGTGTAAACATGAAGTTCTATGTTGTTTTGCTGTTTACTGAAAACTACACTCTGACATGTCCTTCAATATTTCAAGCAGTGTGTAAAGGAAACAAGGAAAATCTTAAATACTTCATATAAATAATTTAAACTTAGGAATTTAAATTAAATAAGTTAGTTTGAACTTAAGTCCGTACTTGGGATTTCGTTTGGGAAGTTACAGTGTGATATAGATACAGGGTATTCATGTTTACAGTAAAAAGGAATTATATGTTAAAATTCGAATGTTTTAAATTGTGAATTTGATTTCATATCTTGATTAAGCATACAAAGGAAAGATTTTTGAACCAAAAATGATGATTTTTAGGAGAGTATACATGGTGCAGTTCCTATATGAACTCAAAATGAAATTTCATCAATTTCTGTTAAAATTACTAAATCCTCTAATTATGAAGTATAATTTAATTCGTTTTGGTCATGATAGCTTATGGGTGATAGTTGATAGACTTACTAAATCCGCCCATTTTATTCCCGTTCGGTCCAATCGGACCGTACCTCTTTTGGCCAAACTCTTTATTAAAGAAATTGTTAAATTGCATGGAGTTCCTACTTCTATTGTTAGCGATCGAGATCCATTGTTTACTAGTGGATTTTGGAAGCGTCTTCAAAAAGCTTTAGGAACGAAGCTTAATTTTAGCACCGCTTATCACCCCCAGTCCGATGGACAAACCGAGCGTGTAAATCAAACACTTGAAGATCTTCTTCGTGCATGTGTTCTTGATTTTGGTGAATTTGTGCGTCATTGACTTTTGTGATTGATATTGATATAATCGTCAATATTTATGGTTTGGTGAACGAAATAAAGAGTATGACATTCCTTTTGATCCTTGAGAAGGTTTTTGTGATATTGATTAATCTCACGTTGATTTTCAATTACTTATTTATCACAGCTTGGCATTGTGATTATTATGCGTTTAGTCATACCTCTTATTCTATATCGTTTCATCTATTATTTATAGCTAGGACTGATCCGTTTATTATTTTCTTATTAAATAATACTCGGGTCAGACTGAGATGTTACAGGTGCTTCAGCTTGACTTCTCGCTTGGGATTGATTTCTCTGACTTTTGGCTAACTACTTAGATTAGTTGTTTATTTTGGTGTACACATTTGAGATATAGACTCTATGATGTATACTTATTCTTTTGTGTAGTTCTTGTAACTATTCTTTCGTGATAGTGTGGGTCTTGCCTGACTACTACTCTGATGAACACTTTTATGTGTTATATATATTCATATCTATTTCCGCCTTTGTGATATGAATTATCTGTGACTGATTTGTGTTACGTTTATTTCTATATTTGTTTCCGAAGACATAATAGCCACTGTGTAGTAGCTTTGAGTTTGTGTCGGTATGTCGGATGTCCTCTTGAAAAGAATGCAAGTTACATTTTATCTGGCATATCGGTACTCGCACAAAGCAATTATACAGATGGTCGCTCCTTAACAGCCTTATTCTCCGTGCTAGTTGACGGCATTACACTGTAGTGTCCTTGGCTAGCGTGGGTATAGAGGTGGGGCGTCACAAAAATCCTTTTTTTTACTTCAAACACTTTCAAAATCCTTTCCATTTGGCAACAGATTCATCAAGGGAAGTTTTATCTTATATAACAAAGATATATAACTTTATTTATCCAAAATCAAATATTCATATTTTATTACTCTTTTTGATATCAATTTCATTCAAATCCGTACGATGTACACATATCAATCGTACGCCATACCAATCTGATCGTTCACTCGACCATACAATTTCACTTCCAAAAAAGTATCGTCCACCCGACTTTCTAGTGCGGACACAGATCTGGTTTCTTGATCAGAAACCGTCATTCTCCTTGCATAGCTTAACTATGATAGAGAATATCCAGAACCAATCAACAACCCATATCCATGTTCGTCGTCGAAAATCGAGTGAAAAATCCCACTCGGATCGATATAATTATCTCAAAATTCTATGCTCGAATCTGGATCAAATCACTATGCGAATAGAATAACATACGTACACCCCACGTATTTATCTTTATTGGTTATTAGCCAAATCAATTCTATTTCTATTCACATTCACTTTGATTTTCATTCACTTACTCACAATTGCTTCAATCCATTTGGATTATCACCTCTATTCTTACCTTAATTGTGTATTCAATCATAAACAGTTTAAACTCCGACCAATTTATTTAGAAAATAGCTTGAAAAATTCAAAAATTCAAAAATAGATAAGTAGTTGGAAAATAATTACTAGTTTGTAAATAGGTGTAAAATAGTTAGAAAATAGTTAAAATAATTATAGAAATTTTAGATAATTGCAAAATAATAGTAAGATAATAATTAGTTTTGTAAAATAGTTGGAATATAGTAATTAGTTTATAAAACAGTTGGAAAATCGTTAAACCGTTTTAAAAATAATTGTAAAACAAGTGCAAGATAGTTTGGCTTTTAAAAGAAAGGTTGTATATAAAATGAATAGCTTGGAAAAATAGGTTTATATTAAAACAATTTATTAAAAATAGTCCAGAGTCCAAAACTGCTCACTTTCCAATTCCCATTCTCATCAATTCAATTTAAATTTCCACTTCCATTTAAATTGACCCAATTTAAATTTTAAATAACTTCAATTTCCATTGAAATGGATTCAACCCCAATTCAAGTTGAATTAATCTCAGCTTCTTTCCAAATTTAACTTTATTCAACCTTGATCTCAAATTCTACTAATTCAAATTAATTTCAATTGAACTAGTTCCAATTTTAATTCATTTCAACTCCAGTTTGAATTAATCCCAATTTCAAACTCCATTTCCAAATCAAGTTGAATTATTCTTGATTTCCTTCCGAATTCAATTTAAATTCAAATTTGAATTTAAAACTATTCAACTTTAATTACAATTCCAAATTATTCAAATCAATTCAGATTAATTTCAAATTGAACCCACTTCAATTTCAAATTATTTCAGATTAATCCAATTTCAAATTTTCCATTTGAATTTTATACTTATTCATCTTCAATCACGATTTCAATTAATTCAAATTAAATTCAATTTGAACTAGTTTCAATTCAAATTTCAAATTTAAACCATCTCGAATTATATATATTCGAGTTAAATTCACTAAGGTTGGTTTAACCCTTTAAACCAAGTTAACCTTTATTAAATACTTTTAACCAATTTAATTTCTGAGCTCAAATTCAAGAATTTTCATTTTTAATTATCTTTACTTACTCATTTCAAAGTTTTCATAAGAGTTAAAAACATTTTCTATCTTAAAAATTCAACTTATCACCCAATTTTATCTCCTAGTTTGAAATCAATTCTTGAACAAATTTAATTTACAAATTCATTCATTCAGATTTCAATGCAAAGTAATTCCTTATCCTTAATTTCCAATTAAAGTTAGATTTTCTTTTATCTCAATAATGGGTATATCACTACACTTCATTTCTTATTCATTTAAACAAATTCAATTTATATTTTAAAGATTATTAATAACAACAGGATGGTATCTTTCAAATTATTTTAAAAATATCCATCCATTTTAAATTTCCAGATCTCAAACCCATTTTGGGATCACTCAAACCTCCTAATATAATCAATCATTTAACTTTCCAAGTTAAAACTTAATTTCATCTTGAAATTTTCAAATCAGGTTGATCATTCCAACTTATTTAACCTTTCCCAAGTTAAACTCAATTCACTTAATCCAGTCAACCGTACCCAGTATGAACTTCCATTTCAAATTTTGAACTTCTCATAAATAATCTTCCCACTTATTAAGCTCAAAAACTTAGCACTTCGGGTATCACATCTTATTCCAAATTCAAAACTCAGCATTTAGAGTTTATTTCAAACCACCTTTGATATTATGTATATCCACATATATACATATTAACTTCTTTTACATACCAAATTATACTTTAAAATTTTAAACCACCTTTGGTTTTTAATTCAAAACAAATTTCTTTAAATTTTCAAACAACTCTTGTTTGAAATAGGACCATTTCATTCAAATGCATTAAATAATATTATTTACTATTTCATTAAATTAATTACGTCATTAATTGATTCCAATTAATCACATTCGGTAATTAACTTATTTCTTAATTACCTTCATTAAGTAATTGTCCTTTAAATTACTTACCTCTAGTTACTTCATTAAGTAACTCCCTCTTTATTTATCATTTCCATTTATTATCCACTAATAAATCTCATTAAATAAAGTTTAATTAATTACATAAATTAATTGATTATCCTTATCCTGAAACCTTTTCCAAATTCAAGATTTAATTTCAGTTTGTTTTATTTCTATTACTTCTCAATTTAATTCCAATAAATTTAACAACCAATTTCCTTAATATTTATTAGAAAGAAATATTGCTTTATATATCAAAATATATTCTTATATAAAATCATTTAAAATCTTTATATAAGAAAATAACAAGTACGCTCTCATATATATACATATACACACTCAACTCATTCTAGTGTACCACTTACCCTATCCTTAATGAGTAATCGCACCAGAGCCAAGGTTCTCGCTCAACCTTCCGCTCTGATACCAAATGTAACAACCCGAAAATTTCGATCCCGAAAATTCCAGATAGTTAGTGAAAAGAAGAAAAGAGAAAGAAGCAGAAACAAAAGCCAGTCACAGGAAACCCCACATTCGCAGCGGATCAAAATATAATATCACATAATAACAGTTTACAAAAAAAACTGTACCAGTACATTTACATTTTTATATATCAGAGTTACAACATTTACACAACACAGGCCAGTTCTAAATCAACATGTCCTAGATATACAACTATATATCGCAGCGGGTACGCTCCATACGTTCCAGCCATCCAGCTCGCCTCCTGAGCTCCAGAACGTCCTTACCTGAAAATCTGTAATACTCGGTCTGACCCGAGCATTACATCAAAGTAACACCCGGGTCAGGCTGGAAACCAGCGTGAGTAAACCCAACTTAACATGGAATACAAAAGCATACAACTCATATAAAACCGCGACTGGTCATCTTCTCCGACCTCGAGACCCCTCACCGTCCTGTCAGAAGCTACGACACAACCCCCAGCTCCTCTTCACCCTATCGCTATCCACTCCGTTGTCCAATCGTCACCGCAGAAAGCCCCAAATAACAGTACTCGAACCCTGTAATGACCTCATCCCAAAAATCCTTGCATTTAATGATTTTTTGTAGCATTTTTCCAAATCTCGTGAGTCATAAAACTAGCTATACAACAAATTTCAGCGGCTAGTATTTGTTAATTTAACAGAAATTGATGAAATTTCATTTTGAGTTCATATAGAAACTGCATCATGTATACTCTCCTAAAAATCATCATTTTTGGTTCAAAAATCTTTCCTTTGTATGCTTAATCAAGATATGAAATCAAATTCACAATTTAAAACATTCGAATTTTAACATATAATTCCTTTTTACTGTAAACATAATACCCTGTATCTATATCACACTGTAACTTCCCAAACAAAATCCCAAATACTGACTTAAGTTCAATCTAACTTATTTAATTTAAATTCCTAAGTTTAAATTATTTATATGAAGTATTTAAGATTTTCCATGTTTCCTTTACACAGTACTTGAAATATTGAAGGACATGTCAGAGTGTAGTTTCCAGTAAACAGCAAAACAACATAGAACTTCATATTTACACTGTCATAACCATCTTTACTTTAAGGATCAAGGATTGAAATCATTTTATTAGAAGATATGAGTTCGTAAATGTATTAGAATCCTGTTTAAATCAGAGGATATGTATTTTCAGAAGAAAAATACACAGTTATATACTATTACTAACATGCAAATCACAGTCATCATTCAGGCAAACAATTTTATACTATATCACTGCAAATGTCCAACATGCATGTCAAAATCTGTACCAGATTAAACTTTATAAACAACTCACAGGCATTTCTATAAACGGAGAAAACTAGGTCAGATCACTCACCGTTTGTATATGCAGAGAGTAGAAAAACTGGAATCCCTGAAACTTTGCAACAGTTTTGGATTCGTGAAGCCTGAATTACTTTTCTGGAAACTTTGATTACTTAGATGTTGATGATATATAAACTGAAAAGCTTGATGATCTGAAGCTAGTTATTGTTTGAGAGAAGGTTCAAGTTTAAACAGAACTGAAATCTTAGTTACAGATCCTACCTCTTTTTTTTTTTTTTTTAATTTATGGTTTGCATCTTACTTTGTTAAGTTTGAATCTAAAGAAAAGAGAATAGAAGAAAGGGTGATGTACAGTTAAAACTTTGTTTTAATTTTAATTATTACTTTTGAAAATAAGATACAATTGACACTTGTTTGTTATGCATAAAAATATTCTTACAGATGTAAAATTGATGACAAGACTTACTTACACTTGTAAATATGTATATTTTATTCCCTCTTTTTTTTCATAAAAAAATATATTATGATTATCATTTAGTTTGTATTATATATTTTAATTTTAAAATGTTAGTAAAAGTCCTTACTTAATTTATTTGAATATATGAAATTCTTTTTATTGAAAATGTAACAAACAATTTATTTATTAATAAAAGCTTATACATATATTTTAAATCCAAATATTTAAAATATCTATCCTTTGAATTACTTAATAAATCCAAATTAATATTCAAATTAAATTTGAAAAATCTAATTTAAAATCTGGTCAACAATATTTTAAACAAACCCAATTCAATGTGTAATTAATAATGATATTTAAAATTTTATTTATTTATAAATTCAGCATTCTATTAATTTACCCAATTATATTATTAATTACAATGCCCAAAAAACCGGGTTATCACATATAGGGGGAATTAGAAAGGATCGACATTGCCTTGACAAAGTCAAGGTTTGAGGTGAAATATTGCAAGAACTTAAGCTACACAAGTCCAAGTACCAAAGAGAGCTACCGTAATAGGTGGTTTGTAATTAATAATGATATTTGAAGCGCCATCATTATAGACCATAAGAGAGCTACCGTAGGGATCGTTATCTCAAACTCGACTCATGTAGGCCTAGCCCTTCCTATATTGGACTCATATGGTGGAGGAGGTCCTATTGCCAAAGTTTGAGTCAGATTGTAGGCCCCTTCATCTATAAATATAGGCATAGGGGGCCATTCCAGGGACTCTTATGCTATTAGTTAAACTCTGCCATTATTGTAATTGCTTCCTCCATTCTTTTCTGATCTCTTGCTATTTCTATTTGTTTGTAATTGTAATCAAGTTAATTGAGAAGTAATAAAGAGAATATTTAAAGTAGACATAGGCAATCAGCGCCGAACCACTATAAATCTTGTTGTTTTTACTTTTTGCTGCATTTTTTCTTTATATTCTATGGTCTTCCTCCATTTTCATTTAATTTCTTCATTTATTCCACTACAAAAATATGTTCTTAGGTGTCTGTGGCCAATTTTGGTTGCAAACAGAAGAAATGAAGACATTTTAATCAAGAGTTTTCAAGTTTTTGGTGACTAATATTACCCTATCTTCCTCCAAACCAATTCGAGTTTTGCTTTATATGTTTTAGATGATTTGAATGTTAATGAACATGACTTAATGATAATTGAATGAACCTACCTATGATTGCATGTTAATTTTTTTGATAAATTGAGGAATAAAGCATGAATGGTCATATCCAAATGCCTTGAAACTTTGATATGACGGTTGTAGCATTAAAATAGAGAAGATTTTTAATTTTCATAATTTTCGAAAGAGGACATTTTTTATATAAATTTTCTAAGTCAAAAATGTGCTAACTTATGTCAAGTTGAACAATATAATTCCTCATTTTTCAAAATACCAACTTCTGAACACTATTTAGAATTTTGGTATATGGATTATAAGAAGGATAATAGGAATACAAATGATCATGGAATATGTATTTATTGAAAAATACTATAAAAATTATTCAGTTTTCAGGAAATTTTAGCGTATCCATCCTCTAATTATGAAGTATAATTTAATTGTTACCTAATACTTTCTCGATCACTTTTAATAATTTTGACAGATTTCAAAAGATTCAAGTAGTCAGTCGCCTTCTTTTCCAGAGTAAATTCTTTACTAGAAAATCAAAAATAAAAAACCGAAATGAAAAGGTGATTTAAAAAATCTACGTCATTTCAAAAATTCCCAAGTCTAGTTGAAGCTGCGAAAATCTATATTTTGGAAGAGATTTGTGAAAATATCTGCTAATTGTAAACTAGTTGAAATAAATTCATTGTGAGTATATTATGAGTCAGTAGTAGATAATGCAACACTAATTCTCAATATCAATAGTATGCGTAAAATATATGCGTCATCAAACAAGTGCACTATCTACTTCATAATATCGACTAAATTGATTCAAGAATTCAAATTTTATATCATAACATTTACATCAAGCAAAGGCAAAGTAATTTATGTCGAACAAAAGTTCATATAATTAAAAATTCTCCAACCAATGGTTTGTTAGTCGTCATTAAAGGTAATGAATGTAGAAAGGTAATCTTCGAACATAGACAATGGTCGACCATTGTTCTTTTGAAAATTCAATCCATTTGAAACCACTATTTAAAAACTTTAAATCCATAATTTGATTTAGCAGTAAACTTGGAAGATTCGGACATTCAATATTGCTAATCAAAAAAATTGGTTTCAAAACGATAAATCGATCAAAAGTTTTGTCTCAAATATTACAACTTGTTTGCATAAATTAGAAACACTTTTCAATTAAAGTACTTACATGATCACTATTTTTCAAGGTTTTATAAAATGAATTAGCAAAAAATCAAAAAATTAATGTTGTAATGCTATCATTATATTTTCAAAACTTCAAGAATTTTATAATTCGAAGTAACAATGTTCAAATTATGATCGTTTGACTATAGATGTGTTAGGAAGTTCTGAAATAATTTTCAAACAATATAATGAATGATTTGTAGTTTTTCATTGGTCAAAGTTCAAATTCTGGCAAATTACAAGATACAAAAATTATAGAATTTGTCTATTTTCCAGAACATCTTGAATTTTTCATATAAGAGTAATGGAGCACAGGATATGGCAATTATACTACAACTATGTCAACAAAAAGCATAATTCACAACAAGAAGAAAAAATTGGGTTTAAAAAGATCATGCCTTTACTTACCTTTGATGTCATATTCTTGTTCACTATTTTTATCCAAAGTATGTAGATCTTTACTTCATTTTTCTAAGCTAAGGAACATTGCAGTTATTCCTCATCAAACGTATATAGAACAACTTGATGTTTGTCGCTATCTTAGTTGTTATTTTGTCCATTTTTGTACCTAAATATTAGAAGAAGCGAGTTGCCTAACAAAGGATGTAGGGCCACAATCATTTACGTTTAGAGTCTTTGGTATCCAAATTTGTTTATGTAGCAAACCATTAGCATAAATAACCGTACCATTGGGAACCTAAACTTGTTTAAATTCAAGAAAAACTAAATTTGTACCTTTTGGAACCCAGATTTTTTTAACAGATTTGTGTTTGTTCATATTCCACCATTTATTTTGTTTATACCTAATTTTTCCACAAATTAAACACTTTGAAAATTCTCTATGAAATTTGATCTTATGACAATACTTTCTCTTGATTTGTTCAATCCTATCATATCCAAGTCCTTTTTTGTTTTTGGTGATAATTTGATTACATAAAAACATATCTAGTGATTTTTCTCCTTTAGAATATTTTCTTATAGTCGATTCAAGTTGTTGAACCTTCGATCTAATAGCAACGTTTTTATTCAAAAGAGGTGCATTTAATGAGATTTTCTCTTTTTGTGTCATCTTTGCTTCTCGGAGTTAATATTTCATTTTTAAGGATTTCAATTTTGGTCCTAAACCTATTTATTTATTTCTTCCTCCAGAGGTCAACTCTTCTTACATTCTAAGTTAAATTTTCCAATGTTTTCAATCATCGGTTCCAACTCTTTATTTAAACCAAGCAGACTATTCTTCTTAGATTCTAGTTTATTATATCTTTGTTTAAGTCTGTCAATGTTTCCATTTAACTCATGATATACCAAAAGTAATTCAGTTTTGGATAAGTGTGCTACCTCATTAGGTTCATCGCCATGTCAATTGATTCTACCATCAGACATAAATTTTCCTCTTCTTTCTCACTACCAATATGCTCCTCCTCTATTTCTTCTTCATTCTCACCCTAGTAGCTGCGAAACTCCTTCTCTTCTTCTTCTTCTTCTTTCCATTGTCATGTCGATTTTGAAGACAGTTTGGTTTGATGTAACCTATCTTCTTACATCTATAACACATGATTTCTTCCTTAGAATCATCATTACTTTGGTAATGCTGGTTGGTTTATTGTTGGATTTTCACTCTTTCTAGTCCACGGTTTGAACCACTTCATCAATAATGCTTGCTTAGTTGAAGCATCATCTTCTTCCATATTATCTTCTGTAATCTTTAAAGTAATTAATTTCTTTTTTGAATCTCCACTTTCATGCTCATCCCGGACTTTTAGTTTCATTTCATAGCTAAGAGATTTCCTATTAATTCTTCCAACTTTAGCTATTTCAAGTCTTTAAATTCCTGAATTTCTGTCACTTGTGCTTCAAACTTCTCGGGAGGATTCTTAGAATTTTTCAGACCATCTCAAATTATGTGTAGGTTTTTCCTAGCATTATAGAATTGAATATTATGTTTGAAAATCGTCCATACATCTCTTTTAAATTTTGATCCTTTTTCATCAAGAATTCCTCGGATTCAGTGCTGAGCATAGCTAGTTGATATTCCTTAACCTATGATGTAGATTTATGAGTCAGCTCAAGCATATGCCAAATTTCCTACGTAGTCGCTGAAGGAAATGGGCCAGCGCACGATGGAAGAAATGAGTGAGTTTCAAAAAATTTAGCATTTTGGATCTTTAATGGGCTTGTGAAGTCTAAACATACTTAGAAAACTTCTAAGTTTATTTTAAATCAAAATTTTCTTTTATTCAATCTAAAAAAAGAAGTTTGAAAGCTAATTTAACATGCGTGTAAATTAGAGTATAGTATATCAAATATACTCTTATGTACATATTTATGTGTAAGGTAACTTATTAAATTTTTGTAGAGAAGGAAACTTTTCATTTCCTACTTCTTAAGTTATTGAATTAATGATGGGGCATAAATTTGTTTGAGAATGAAACTTTTCATTTCCTTCTCTTAATTCATTCAATTAATGGGGGGCATATTATTTATGTAGAGAGAGAAATATTTTATTTATCTCTCTTTAATTAAATTGATTAATTATATAAATTTCCTTAATTAGCAACATATATATGGCATAAATGTGAGTATAAATAAACATATATATATATATATATATATATTATAGTGTGAATTCTATAAGAGTAACATATAATAGATGCTATCAATTGATGACAATATGTAGACATATAACTAGAAATAAATGGATATCTAAACACATAAAAAGGGAATATGGAAAATAGATAAAGGGTAACAAAAGATGATTAATTTGATTTCCCATGTGGTAAACTTAATTAATTCATCATATAAATGAGAATCAATGGGCATCATGATATAAGGATATAAACAGTTAATAACAAATGTATGTATTATTAACTAATTGTGTGTGCATATATATTTAAATATGTATTATTTAATGAATCCTCCAAATACACTAAATTAATTCAGCCAAGTCAAATATTATTAATTCAAGATTTATTACCAAACATGTAGTAACCTAATTTAGTAAATCAATATGAAAATAGATCTTAATTAATAAATCCAATTGCAACCAATATGTATATATTAATAATTTAAAATAGAATCAAACATGGTACTAAAAAAAGTGTCCAAAATATATTTTGTATAATAATAATATATTGATTTATGTTTATTTATACATAAATAAAGTGTGTATATATGTATGTGTGTGCTGTATACATAAATATATATATGTATACACCTATATTCATTTAAAAATATTCATATAAGTATTGTTAATGGATCCTTTAAAATGAATAAATCAACTCAACTAAATCAATTAAAATCAATTAAAGATTTATTTCCAAAAATGTAGTAATCTAATTTAGTAAAACAATCTAATAATAGATCTTAATCAACAAATCTAAATATAATTTATATGCATATGTTAATAAAAAATTCTTAAAACCTTTTAAAAATTTCAAAATTATTTTAGCATACGCATACATACATACAAATACACACACACACATACGCGTTTATGTATATGTATGAATCTTAAAGTAGAAAACAAAATTGGAATCGTTGTAAACAATTGTTAACAATTAAATAAAATAAAGTTAATTAGAATAACAAGTTACTTGCTATATCTATATTTAGATCAAAATAAATAGAAATTAACATAGAAAATCATGACTAAAAGCTACCAATTTCAAATGAAAACCAATTCTAATGATAACAAGTTATACTACTTTAAGATCTGTATTTGTATACATATAAAGGACAAAAAATACGTAAATAAAATATTCAAAATGAATTAACTACTAGATCTATATTATCATGGAATAAATGAATAAATAAGTAATGGAATTTACCTTATTGATGTTGCTTATGATTCGTACCTTGAATGATAAATGCTTCGAGATCTGAGTGAGTCACCTCTAGAAATTGCAACAATTTGAAGCACCACTTTTGTATTTATTTGATTTGATTTGATTTTGTTTTGGGAATTTTTTTATGGCTTGGAAACCATGGAATTTCAGCCAAGAAGCTTGAAAAATGAAGATGGACGCTGGGATTTAGAAGGAGAGTGACTAAGAGAGGCTAGTGAATGTAAGCTAAACATATTTATAGAGGGATCCTTCCTTAACCTCCTCCCTTCTTTTTCTAGATCCAAACATTGGATTTTAAGCCGCTTTTTCTTATACCTTCTATGAATAAGGTTATATGGACCTCAAAATATTCCCAAACCCACTTAGTAATTAATCTATTTGAATTCAATTCAAATATTTTATCAATATCATATATTGATACGTACATACATAACTTTTATGTACTAACTTTATTGAATACTAATGGATTCAAACACATCAAACCAATAAACAAACAAAAATTTAATAATTAATATTACATAAATATTAATTAATTTATAACAGTTATAAGTTAATTAAATCATGTGGTTTTCGAAGCATTCATCATTACGGTTGTGCACCTCAAAGGTGCAAATTCAATCAGCGATGAACATTGAACAATTCAAATACTAACGTTCACACGTCACTTAGCAGGTAGTGTAACATTTTGTTGAATTCATCGCTTAGAAATATTTTAGGTAAAATCCAATTTTACTTATTATAAGTGGTACCTAATAGTAACAATACACCAATTCTCTTCGTCAAAACTATTTCACGTTGGATTTATGGAATTTAGTAAAGGTCAAAATTCCAATCTCATCCACATTCAACTTTATAATCCAAACACAAAGTCTTTGGTTCACCTGACCCAATTGTAGTCGTTAGATGGATGCTATGCCACGATTTAACTATAATCAAAGCGGAGCTTTCATATTAAGATCAAAAGTATTCTCAAGTCGAAAGAATTATGTAAATTAGTTATATCGATATTCTCTGCTTGACCTTAGTTATATTAACTAACAGAAAACTATCGAGTGAGTTATTCCATATGTAACGACCTATAATTTCGCTATTTCGAAAATGAGAGATTTCGTTCGTTTTAAATTTAAAATGGAGTTTAAATCTTAAATAAAAATATTATATATAATAAAGAAGTTATTTATTCTTATAGATAATAAATTAAAAAGTATAAATTTGGATTTTTGAATAAATCGACAAAAGTTAAGTTTTGTTAATAATAAATAAAGGCTTAAATAAATGAATTTAAATATTTATTTAAAAAGGTAAATCTTATTTAAAACATCTAATAAAGATAATAAAAGTAAATTTATATATTTAAAAGTATGTTAATAATCGATTTACAAAAATAACCAAAATTTGTCGCATTTTGTCAGTTTTACATACACTGTAAAATTAGCGATTTTGATATTAAATAAAGATAATTTTAAAATATAGAGAAACTTGTTTTAACTTTATTTAAAGAAGTAAAAAGTTCATTTTAAAGTTTGGTTTACTTCAATATATAACTTAATAAAAACGTCAAATTTTGACTGTAAAATTTGTCGTCAAAAACGCTGTTTTGACCAAAACAAATTGTCGACAAGTTGTTGCAACTTGATACATTTTCTAACTTATAAATACAAGTTTACAAACTATTTAAACAATTTACATTTAGCACTAAAATACAAAAGGAGTTTACTTTTGAAAAGTTTAAATAAAAGTATAAAAAGTGAAAAGTATGATTTGACATATTTAAAAATAATTAAATGTTTTATAAAACAAAATCATTACCTTACTTCTCATCTCATTAATGAGATGTTATGATTAGGGGGAATTAATTTAAAGGACAAAGATTTGTATATTTTTTTCCTCAAGGACACGACCTCAATATTTTTACCACAAGGACAAACGTTCTTCTAAAAATTATTCATAAGGACAACAAAACTGCTACCGAGCTAAAACTGATACCTAAAAACTGCTACCGATAACTACAAACTGATATCTAAAAACTGCTATCAATAACTAAAAACTGATACCTACAGAAAGTTGTCCTTCAGGATAAAATATTGAAGGTCTGTCCTTGAGGCTAAAAAGCTGTGAAATTTTGTCATTTACAATAATTTTCTGTTATGCTTATGCATAGAAAAGAAGCAAATGGAAAAGTGAAAAGAAAGCTAACTTAAGTAATTAATGACACATACATCCATGCATTTAATGCAAATCAAATCAATACAAAGTCTTCTCTTTAAAATGCAAAATTTAAGAAAGTAATCATTTCTATCTTTAACATCACCATTAATGCTTAAGTCACATCACTTATGGAAAATGAGCAAATGTTATTTTAATATTTTAAAGTGTAAGAAAAATAGGTAAACATCATTTCTTAAGTACAAATTCAAATCAAACCATTTCTTCTCCATTAAGCAAAGGTCAAATCAAGGGTAGAAAGGTAAATTAAAAAGTCAAAAAGTAGAGAAGGGCATTTTAGTCATTTGCCATTCAAAGCTCAAGTATAAATATGCATTCATACCTTTCATTTTTCACACTTCATTCTCTACCATCTTCTTCATTTTCTCCTTCCTCTTCACCTCCATTTCCATGGCTTTCCACCTCCATTTTCCTTCTACCTCTAAGCCATTCACCTTCTACCACTTATACTCCTCCTCCAAAATACCAAAACCCTCTTCACCCTCGGCCAAAATCACCCTACACACCAAAATCGAGCCTAGCTTCCACCTACCCACCCCCACACCCCTAGGCCAAGCCCACACACCACAAACCCGAGCCACCCTAGCCAAGCCGAGCCCCTACACTCCAAACCCGAGCACCACAAACCAAAAACCCAACCCATACACTCCTACATGCGATACCCAAGGCCGTACTCCCTCTCTTCCATATAAAAAAACAACAGTAAAGAAAAAGAAAAGAGAAGAAAAGGAAAAGGAAAAGAAAAGGAAAACAAAAGCGTTCGGAAAGGAAACAGCAAAAGGCAAGACGTTGAAAATAGCACGTTAGCGAGAGACGGAAATCTTACGTTAAATTTTGACGGAGTGGATATGAAGGTGAAAAATTCTCACCGCTTTTTAAATTATATTGATTACCATGCTTAATTGTTATGCTAGATAATCACTATTTGATGATATTGATGTTTGATTGATTGTTGAGTATGTTGGATAATCCGTAGTAATGTTATGACATTTATTGTATTGAATATGTTAGTGTTATATGATAGTTGTATGGTTGTGATGATAATTTGGACATTAAATTTCTATTAGTTAAGTAATCAATCCCTTTGTTTAATAAGACCATATTTTAGTAATATGAGATATTGTGAAAAATTAAGTCTCTTTTTATTTAGAAGTGAAATTAAAGTTAAAATGAAAGAGAATTTGAAATTTGAAGTAAAACCGTATTTGAAAAGGGTAGTTAATTAGGAATTGAAATTGAGATTGAAATGGATTTTGAAAAAGTAAAGTTTAGTTTGAGATTGAATTGAAGTTTAAATTGAAATTAGATTTGAAATCTAAGTTTTAAATGTGTTTAATTCAAGATTAGAATTGAAATTGAATTGAAATTGAAATTTAAAATTTAATATTAAAATAATGGGAATATAATAATATTATAATATGGTAATAGTGAAAATATATTTTAAATACTTTAAAAAGTGAAAATATTGATTTAAAATGATTTGTAATGATTTTATAAGTGTTGAAATCCAATTTGAATAAATTACTTCAACTATTGAAAAATAAGTTAAAACTAGATGCGTCGCGCAACGGTAGTTCGCGATTTCACGCCGAAAAGTTCAAATGAATGTGTAGAGTGGAATATGGCTCGGAATTCTTCGAGATAAGAAAATTCAGGACTATTATATCCATATCTTCTAAAGGAAGAAAGAAAACCAAAGTTCGATAAGTAGATTTTGAATTAAGACCAAATCAATTTTCTAGAAAATCGTGTTAGTGCAGTTTAGTGACCATAACAAGAAATTTATTTAAATGAACGATTTTAATTATGGAATAATATGAAATAAATTTGATAAATCTATTTAAATAATTTAAAATATATTTGGATCGAAAAATATGAATTTTAAAATATTTAAAAGTTGTTTAAATTCAAATAAGCTTATTTGGCACTTTCCGTAACACTTTTCTGCTGCGAATTCTATAACTTTTAGAATATGAGTTAAATGTAAAGTCGTTTCCCAGAATAAATTGTGAATGTTTTAAAAATGATAATTAAGCGTTTTGAAAGATAATTTAGGATATTTATAAGCAATTCCAAAATAAAGTTGAAAATCTGAGTATACGGAAACGACAAGTACATTTGTCCCGTCTGTGAGATTTAGGATGATAAAACAAGGTGTTTAACTAAGGTTAGGGATGGAGCAACTAGTGCCCTAAACTTACCGGGCCTATGCTTTCTTTTCTTAGGTGAGGGGTGGAACAGATCGAAAGAAAATCCCGGATGCTCTTAAATAAAAAGACTGTATTAAGTTTTTGAATTAAAAGAAGATTGTTATTATCCAAATGTTAAGCAATCTCCTAAATGAATGATTTCTATGATCCTATTTACTCCAAAATGTTTTTGTTAAGATTGATTTAGGAAGATAAAACATTGCATTTCTAACGATTATGTACATTGGTTTCTACAAACGTACATCAGTGGTGGCGGAGAAGGCAACTTCTCTTAGCTTAACACTCTCCTTGAAACGTACGAGCTCAAGAGTTGTATTTTTGTGGAAGGCAATTAGTAGTTAAACGGAAATGTCAATGTGGCATTCAAAGATGTGATATGTGCTATGTGAAAAGGTAGTCGTTGCCTCAAGCCTCATCAAACTGGAAAAGACCGAAACAGGATTAGATGCGGCAAGGCTAAGTGGGTCGTTTCCAATTAGGGTATGATCATCCCCTTCTATATATATTTCTTTCCGCTATGACGTTCGAGATGTTAATTTATGTGGTGTATGGAAAGAGAGCTCTCGAATAAAGGTCGGTAACGACCGGGGGATGACATATTCGGTACTATCTAGTTATAGAGGTAGGCCGGTCTTGTGTTGGTAGATGGCAGATGTTCTGTGCCTCGGGACATCCATCTAGAGGTGTACCCATTTCAGAAGGTAGATCCCACGCCTGGTCATTTGTACGGAAATCCATTCTCCAATAAGAACCTACGGACTTGATTATAAACCTATTATGCTGGAATTTAATCAATGCAACAATTTCGGCTAAGATTAATAAGTTTATTTGCAAATGTTTTCAAAGAGATGTCATTAGAAATAATATCAAATGTTTTGATATAAAAGTTTTTAGTTATCATAAGGTAAAAACCCGTCTGTGTTTATGTGTGGGCATGGTATGAGATACTCTTTATTTCAAAGGATTTTATCCAAAAGCTGATATATGACACTGTCATTTATTATTGAGTTTTTCTCACGCTGGTTTATCAAGCCTGATCCGGGTATTTTCAATACTCGGGTCAGATTCGAGCAGTTTTAGGATAGTCGAAGACGGTTGGAGTTTCCAGAGGAGAGCTAGAGATATTCATCGACGTATGAGCATATTCTATTATCCACTGTACTTAGTGTATTTTGTTTGATGTTTGTCAGCAATTGTAAGGGCAGATTTTATAACTATCCAAGCTGAATTTAGGTTAGACCCTAATATATGTATTTAAAAGTTTTCCGCTATAAAAATATTTGTTTAATATTGTATGTTATTCCATTCATGTGAGATTCTGTTCTGTCTACTTTTCTTTATCACCCTTAAAGATCATTCTTTTCGTTCAATTTGAGTTAGACATGTGTGATTTATTGTCGATTCAAAGGGTATGGGAAAACATGTCTTTACATTTGGTATCAGAGCTGAAGGTTAAGCAAGAACCTTGGCTCTGTTATGGGTAAAGTCTCATCAGAGATAGGATTAGTAATATCCTAGGATGAGTGACTCATTAGAGATGGGGTTAGCAACACCCTAGAACGAGTTATGAGAGTATTATATATACGAGCACGTATTTTTTAATTTTATAAAAATTATTTTGTTTTAAAGAAATCAGTAGATGAAATAATTTTACCTGGGGTTTATGTTATAAATATCAAAGGGGGTATTATTATTTTTGGATTAGAAATTAATGAGTGTTTATAATTTAGCTTAGTAAAACTTAAATATGAATATCTTATGATTAGAATTGCACAATTTTGCTATAAGATATTCCATATAGAATCAACATGTTGAAAGCTAGAATTTAGACCTTTAATCATATACCCTTAGGTATTTGATATTAAGAAATAATAAAGATCAAGTGATTATCATAATGGATGAGTTTAAAAATCTAAGTACAAATATCTTGTGAAGTAAAATTCACAATTTGATTATAAGATATTTGATGATAATACTGAAGCTAGAAGTGTAATTGGAGAAAGTAAAGAAAAAATGCATACGTAGAAAAAAAATTCTTATCAGTAAGATAGAAAAAGATAAACCTAAATTGTGACTTTTTACTAAATATAATATGAAAAGACAAGTTGTATAACTTATAAAGGAGTTAAGTTAATTTGAAATTTAGACACTTTGATTAGGTTAAAAGTCAAAGTAAAATTTAGGAATAAGAGATATAAGAAAAATCATCCTAATATAAAAACTTTGAATTAGTGATACATTTAGAGTAATATTTGTAATTCAAAATGAAGTAAGATTAGAATTGGATATTTTTGAATAATATGGTTAGTAGTTTGATTGTTGGATGAAAATGTTTAAGTAACAAATACCATGTGAATTAAGTTTCACAATTTGAAAATAAAGTATTTGATGGATTTAAGGTTAAGAAATTTGATTTAGAAAATGGATAGGTAAATAAGTTAAGTAGTTAATCATAGAATTAGTGAGAAAAAGTTGTACACTTATTAAAGTTGTCTCATTAATATATCGATTGGATACATAATATTAGCTAAATGAAAACCTTAGGTAAAGAAAACCAAAGATTGAGTTTTATAACTTATTAATTTGAGATAATAGTAGAGTTCCACATTTGTTAAACACCTTAGTTGAAGTAATGATGGTTTGAAGATTAAGGATATTTATATATACTCTTAGGAAGTAAAGGTATATTATGCATGTTTAAGTCATATTTGTATGCTTAAGTATTAATATATTTAGGAGAAAGCAATGGTTGTGAAATAAACTTGGATTAATAGAAGTTTTGAAAAAATATGTTAGGTAAAGATAAATGTGAATAAGCACATAAGTTAAACGTTGATAATTTTGGCACATAAATTTTGATCTAAGTTTTGAGTACAAAACTTTGAGGTGTTTACACCAATCCAAAAAAGGATTTATCACTCGTTTCTTAACGGGGAACATTGATGAGAGTTTATGATTATGTACACGAGTTTTCTATCATAGTTGAGAGCTATGCAAGGAAAGCAAGGGTTTGTGATCAAAAAGTCTGATCAAAGTCCGCACTAGAAAATCGGGGGATCGATACTAGTTCGGAAGAAAAGTTGTGGATTCAAATAATAGATCGAATCAAATATCACATATAGTACGACGTTTTGGGTCTGTATTCGTAGTAGTTAGACAAGTAGGCACTAAGATACAGTGGTTAGACTGATGTTTTAGTATGTATATATGTAGACCTCAAGTATAGTACATGCTCGGGTCAGATAATGAGTTATGTGGTGGTATTCGTTTATCTTGATATAATATCAGTGTGTTTTTTTGGATGTATAGTCTTGTTTGGTTGTTGTATATTCTATCTTAAGTGTGAATTATGCACTAGGATGAGTAGGATAAAAGTTTGACTTGATGTATATATAACCGTAAGTACGTGATAGATACTCAGGTTAATGTGGAGAATCTTTGTATGCATGTTTGCCATCATTTGTTTTAGTGTTATTGTGATATCGACCTTCTTCTTTTCTATCATCAGTAGAAATAAGTCAAATTATTTGAGGATATGAGTATGAGATAGATTCCTTTATCTAACTTTTATTTCGAGGACGAAATGCTTTTAAGTAAGGGAGAGTGTAACGACTCGTAATTTCGCTACTTCGAAAATGAGAGAATACGTTCGTTTTAAATTTAAAAAGGAGTTTGAATCTTAAATAAAAATGTTATATATAATAAATAAATTGTTTATTCTTATAGATACTAAATTAAAAAGTACAAATTTGGATTTTTGAAAAAATCGACAAAAGTTAAGTTTGTTAATAATAAATAAAGGCTTAAATAAATGAATTTAAATATTTATTTAAAAAGATAAATCTTAATTAAAACATCTAATGAATATAATAAAAGTAAATTTATATATTTAAAACTATGTTAATAATCGTTTTACAAAAGTAACCAAAATTTATCGCATTTTGTCAGTTTTACACACACTGTAAAATTAGAGATTTTGATATTAATTAAGGATAATTTTAAAATATAAAGAAACTTGTTTTAATTTATTTAAAGAAGTAAAAAGTTCATTTTAAAGTTTGGTTTACTTCAATATATAGCTTAATAAAAAGGTCAAATTTTGACTGTAAATTTGTCGTCAAAAACGCCGTTTTTAACCAAAACAAGTAGTCGACAAGTTGTTGCAACTTGATACATTTTCTAACTTATAAATTAAAGTTTACAAACTATTTAAACACTTTATATTTAGCACTAAAAGACAAAAGGAGTTTACTTTTGAAAATTGTAAATAAATGTATAAAAAGTGAAAAGTATGATTTGACATATTTAAAAATAATTAAAGCTTTTATAAAACAACATCATTACCTTACTTCTCATCTCATTAATGAGATGTTATGCTTATGCATAGAAAAGAAGCAAATGGAAAAGTGAAAAGAAAGCCGACTTTAGGAATTAATGACACATACATCGATGCATTTAATGCAAATCAAATCAATACAAAGTCTTCTCTTTAAAATGTAAAATTTAAGAAAGTAATCATTTCTATTTTTAAAATCACCATCAATGCTTAAGTCACATCACTTATGGAAAAGGAGCAAATGTTATTTTAACATTTTAAAGTGCAAGAAAAAGACGTAAACATCATTTCTTAGGTACAAATTCAAATCAAACCATTTCTTCTCCATTAAGCAAAGGTCAAATCAAGGGTAGAAAGGTAAATTAAAAAAGTCAAAATGTAGAGAAGGGTATTTTAGTCATTTTCCATCCAAAGCTCAAGTATAAATATGCATCCATACCTTTCATTTTTCACACTTCATTCTCTACCTTCTTCTTCATTTTCTCCTTCCTCTTCACCTCCATTTTCATGGCTTCCCACCTCCATTTTCCTTCTACCTCTAAGTCATTCACCTTCTACCACTTATACTCCTCTAAAATACCAAAACCCTCTCCACCCTCGGCCAAAATCACCTTACTTAGCAAAATCGAGCCTAGCTTCCACCTACCCACCCCCTACACCTCAAGGCTGAGCCCACACACCACAACCCGAGCCACCCTAGCCAAGCCGAGCCCCTACACTCCAAACTCGAGCACCACACACCTAAAACCCGACCCATACACTCCTACACCTCCTACACGCCATACCCA
Organism: Allium cepa; assembly: GCA_030765085.1. Taxonomy (NCBI): domain Eukaryota; kingdom Viridiplantae; phylum Streptophyta; class Magnoliopsida; order Asparagales; family Amaryllidaceae; genus Allium; species Allium cepa. Next base: position 379,274,136 of record CM060929.1, on the reverse strand, counting down.
AGGCCACACCCTCCTCCACACCAAGGTCGTACTCGCTCTCTTCCATATAAAAAAACAAAACTAAAGAAAAAGAAAAGAGAAGAAAAGGAAAAGGTAAAGAAAAGGAAAACAAAAGCGTTTGGAAAGGAAACGGCAAAAGGCGAGACGTTGGAAATAGCACGTTAGCGAGAGACGAAAATCTTACGTTAAAGTTTGACGGAGTGGATATGAAGATGAAAAAATCTCACTGCTTTTTAAGTTATATTGATTATCATGCTTAATTGTTATGTTAGATAATCACTATTTGATGTATGGATGTTTGATTAATTGTTGAATATGTTGGATAATCCGTAGTAATGTTATGACATTTATCGTATTGAATATGTTAGTGTTATATGATAGTTGTATGGTTATGATGATAATTTGGACATCAAATTTCTATTAGTTAAGTAATCCATTTGTTTAATAAGACCATATTTTAGTAATATGAGATATTGTGGAAAAATAAGTCCCTTTTCATTTAGAAGTGAAATTAAAGTTAAAATGAAAGAGAATTTGAAATTTGAAGTAAAACGGATTTGAAAAGGGTATTTAATTAGGAATTGAAATTGAGATGAATAGTGAAATTGAAATGGAAATGGATTTTGAAAAAGTAAAGTTTAGTTTGAGATTGAATTGAAGTTTAAATTGAAATTAGATTTGAAATCTAAATTTTAAATGTGTTTAATTCAAGATTATAATTGAAATTGAATTGGAATTGGAATTCAAAATTTAATATTAAAATAATAGGAATATAATAATGTTATAATATGGTAATAGTGAAAATATATTTTAAATACTTTAACAAGTGAAAATATTAATTTAAAATATTTTGTAATGATTTTATAAGTGTTGAAATCCAATTTGAATAAATTATTTCAAGTATTGAAAAATAAGTTAAAACTAGACGCGTCGCGCAACGGTAGTTCGCGATTTCGCGCCGAAAAGTTCAAATGAATGTGTAGAGTGGAATATGACCTGGAATTCTTCGAGATAAGAAAATTTCAGACTATTATATCCCTATCTTCTAAACGAAGAAAGAAAATCAAAGTTTTGATAAGTAGATTTTGAATTAAGACCAAATCAATTTTCTAGAAAAATCGCGCTAATGCAGTTTAGTGACCATAACAAGAAATTTGTTTAAATGAACGATTTTGATTACAGAAAAATATGAAATAAATTTGATAAATCTATTTAAATAATTTAAAAGAGATTTGGATCAAAAAATATGAATTTTTAAATATTTAAAAGTTGTTTAAATTCAAATAAGCTTATATGGCACTTTCTGTAGCACTTTTCTACGGCGAATTCTATAACTTTTGGAATATGAGTTAAATGTAATGACGTTTCACAGAATAAATTGTGAATGTTTTAAAAATGATAATTAAGTGCTTTGAAAGATAATTTGGGATACTTATAAGCAATTCCAAAATAAAGTTGAAAATCTGAGTATGCGGAAACGACTAGTACATTTGTCCCGCCTATGAGATCTGGGAAGATAAAACAAGGTGTTTAACTAAGGTTAGAGATGGAGAAACTAGTGCTCTGAACATACGTGGCATATGTTTTCTTTTCTTAGGCCAGGGGTGGAACAGATCGAAAGGAAAGCCCGGATGCTCTTAAATAAAAAGACTGTATTAAGTTTTTGAATTAAAAGAAGATTGGTATTATCCAAATGTTAAGTAATCTCCTTAATGAATGATTTATATGATCCTATTTACTCAAAAATGTTTTTGCTAAGAGTGATTTTGGGTTTATCGTAAACGATGTCTTAAATAACATTGTTTTTGACCCGCCTAAAAGTAAAGAAATTTGGATCAAAAATTAAGTAAGGAAATCTAAGATATTTTCCAAAGTAAAAGAATGAATTACTTAGAATTATCCTAAGTTGAAAGAAAGAGATTTTGAAATCATCCGAAAAGAATTAAAGTGAAAAGAGACTTAATAAATCCTATATACTCATATTCACTCTTTATCGATAATTGGATTTCGAAGGAACCGGGGTCGGATTTTGGTAATTCCTATCCGAAAACCACTTCGAACCAATGTATACGTTCGAACGTGAAGACATGTTGAAGATGACTGAAGACCGTGGATCTTTATAGCGTGAAGATTGCTTGTTGAACATACTCTGGGTAGCTCCCAATTATAGAGTTATTTATAGCAGTGGCCTCCTCGTGATGGAGATTTTTCGGATTGTAAGGACTACTCGCTACTAGTGGTAATAGGAGAGTGCCTTCGGTTTGTCCTGTTCCTGGACAACTTGTATGGACGTTTGTCTGACATTGCATTTCTAATGATTACGTACATTGGTTTCTACAAACGAACATCAGTAGTGGTGCAGAAGGCAACTTCTCTTAGCTTAACACCCTCCTTGAGACGTACGAGCTCAAGGGTTGTATTTTTGTGGAAGGCAATTAGTAGTTAAACGGAAATGGCAATGTGGCATTCAAAGACGTGATATGTGCTATGTGAAAAGGTAATCTTGCCTCAAGCCTCATCAAACTGGAAATGACCGAAATAGGATTAGATGCGGCAAGGCTAAATGGGTCATTCCCAATTAGGGTATGATCATCTCCTTCTAGATATATTTCTTTCCGCTATGATGTTCGAGATGTTAATTTATGTGGTGTATGGAAAGAGAGCTCTCGAATAAAGGTCGGTAACGACCGAGGGATGACATATTCGGTACTATCTAGTTACAGAGGTAGGCCGGTCTTGTGTTGGTAGAGGGCAGATGTTCTGTGCCTCGGGACATCCATCTAGAGGTGTTCCCATTTCGGAAGGTAGATCCTACGCCTGGTCATTTGTACGGAAATCCATTCTCCAATAAGAAGCTACGGACTTGATTGTAAACCTATTATGCTGGAATTTAATCAATGCAACAATTTCGGCTAAGATTAATAAGTTTATTTCCAAATGTTTTGATATAAAAGTGTTTTAGTTATCATAAGGTAAAAACCCGTCCGTGTTTATGTGTGGGCGTGGTATTAGATACTCTTTATTTCAAAGGATTTTATCCAAAAGCTTATATATGACACTGCCGTTTATTATTGAGTTTTCCTCACGCTGGTTTATCAAGCCTGATCCGGGTATTTTCAATACTCGGGTCAGATCCGAGTAGTTTTAGGATAGTCGAAGACGGTTGGAGTTTCCAGAGGAGAGCTGGAGATATTCATCGACGTATGAGCATATTCTATTATCCGCTGTACTTAGTGTATTTTTTTTGATGTTTGTCAGCAATTTTAAGGGAAGATTTTATAACTATCCAAGCTGAATTTAGGTTAGACTCTGATATACGTATTTAAAAGTTTTCCGCTGTAAAAATATTTGTTCAATATTATATGTTATTCCATTCGTGTGAGATTCTGTTCTGTCTACTTTTCTTTATCACCCTTAAAGATCCGTCTTTTTGTGCAATTTGAGTTAGACATGTGTGGTTTATTTTCGATTCAAAGGGTATGGAAAAATGGGTTTTACACCATAGTTATCCAATAACTATCAGTTGTAAACTCTAGGTTCCCCAGAAGTCATGAGTAATACATTGCCCAACATTTGGAGAGCGTTACATACTCTTGTCTCAACGGATACATCAATATTCAGTATCGATGCATCTTCACTAACATTTAAAATAGTGTATCTGTTTTATTGTGATAAATTACTCTCGACTACAGCACTTTGTAACTACTATCACAAAACATACCATTTATGGATTTTCTATTAAATATACTTTTAATTAAATTAATTAATTAATATAACCACATTATATCAGTATATAATAGAAAGAAGACACCTTTATTTCGAATAAGATTGATCAACGAGTTAGATATACGTAACAAATTACATAATTGCCCCTAGAGCATACCCCCAACTCTATTAATCTTCCACTTGAACTTGGGGTCAATTATGGAATCTAATTCCAAATTATCCAATCGGTTTTCTTAAAACAAATTAGGTTTGTGAACGGGTATGCTATTATATTTTAGTTATCTACTTTGTCGATCAACTCCCTCTAACGGTGATAAACTGCTTTATCATGTGGAACAATTCAGAATATTTCTCTCGACCACCGGTGAGCTCTATGTTCTATTACGAACTATATTACGACATTGTTATCATATAAGTCTGTCATGAGATTCTCAACATTTGGAATCGGCTCGGTTATAAATTTGTGCACTTATATATTTTATATGCATTGTTTTGATTGTGCCGCTATTCGAGGCGATGTACCTAGCCTTTTTATTGAATTATCCACGATCTTTTATTTTGAACATTTCTAACTTAAAGATTTGTTATTGACATATTATAATCAATATTGCTTGTGAAAGTTTGAGTCTGAACATTCCTTCATAAGGAATTTATGTTTCTGTAAATAATTCTCTAGTATTTCATAAATACATGAGAATACTTCAAACAACCATTTAGTGATATCAATTTGGATTTGATATTTGCTCCACGTATCAGATACATAAACAAATCATGATATCGTAGACAACATAACATATATGATAATTTCTATTGCCAATGCCAAGACAATCTTGCATGTTCCATATTAAACATTTCAATAAGGTGTCCTTGCATATCATTTGAGATATTCCTGACATCTTTTATACTTACTATAAAGACATCATTTATTAATCCAAAGTTGAGTATTAAAACAACTAAGGCTGATTTTGACACAAGTACATCGTTAAAATCAACAATGAGTTATTTACTTATAGTTTAGAAATATCAATGTACCTTTTAACATTCTTTCTTATGAACACACACTTCCACTGCACTTTGATTAATAATCAAACTATTTGATATTCTTATCAAAATACTAATTCAATTTTGATGCTTATAAAATGATGCTTTCGTATTATTTCTTGGATCATATCTAAAGACTCACAAACTCAATATCTCTCTTACCGACTTTGAGACATTTTTGGTTAATATGTGTATGTAGCTTATTCTAAATCGTTGTTTAGAATTTTCCATTTCAATATATATGTACAAAAACACTAGGACTTATCAAGAGATAATTTGTGAGTAAATCCAAATTGATTTGATTATGTTGAATATCGAATCTATTAAACAAATTTCAACAATTAAAATTTGCGATATTATTTTTATCGACATTGCTCATTTAATTCCAACTGCATTACTCTTACTCATGAAGACACGGTCGAGGCGATGATCATATCCCATCAGTTACGACCACCAAAATCTATATTTTGATAGCATACTTGAAATTCTATATAGAGTTAACACTCTCAATGGTCTAATTAAACAATTTAGGATTGTATGTTTTCAACATTAATAAGAAACTCATAGTTTCTCTTCGATGTGTGAGAATACTTATTAGACATTCTAATGCTATGTGTTCGTTTAGGTTAGTTAATTTCATTTCATCTTGTAATCAATTTTATCCATGGATCGTATCCAATTTCATTTTACTACCAATAATTTCTTAAAGAAATTTCTTCACAATGAAGTTGGTATATCTTGAAACAACAATGGTTTCTCATTGCAATCGAATAAATATTCATAAATGTTTTATGAATTTCTTTACTTATAAAACTGATTTGGTTTTAGTTTACAAAACTCATGTTCAAATCATTAGCATGTCATCCAATGACAGTATTTTGCAAAATCCTTTTAGGCAGATTAATACGAGGTCCTTCATGAACAACTATTACGTGCAATCCTTCGACTCGCGAAACCTGCCAACTCCTTGGCCTAGGATATGTTGGAGTTTCTTGTAAACCCTTATCTTGTGTGATTTTGTAAACCGTTATTTAGATGAAATAATATTAACTTTGTGTACTACTCTTAAGTACATGACCTTATAGAAGGAAACTAACTCAAGTTCACTCATAATTAATCGTAAATTTTCCAACAAAGTTCGATTACCTTCATTGGTTCATCATTATGCATCACATGGAGGAATGACTTTTGAAATTGAATCTTTGTTCATTTTTAGGTACGTCTGAAACTTTTTCCGATATGCTCACTCAATCAATCAGATCGAATCATTTCTATTGCACGTTATTTTATTTACTTCTATTTCATAATCTATAAATTTACCATAGACATGAACATGTGTATCAAATACACATGTCCATGTCGACTATATATATATATATTTATATATATATAATAACTTATTGGTGAATATGACGAAATACATGGAACCATTTTAGTATTTATATAATTAAGACTGCGTACATCTATATGTATCAATCCGAAGAGTTCATCAACTCTTATGATACTCCCACTAAATGGGTGCATAGCCCTTTATTGTTTAAGATATAATTAGCAAGTATGACATGATTCAAAATCATACAATAAAATTATTTATCAAAACTATGACTTAGTCTATAATTCCAAAACAACTATAAATAATATTAGATACTTTTGTGATAAAAAAATACACCACATTTTAGTTTTATTTTGCAATAATAGTCATATTGTAATATAGCTATGTCTATTTTTTTCAGTCGACTCCGAAAAATAATCGTTATTTTATAAATAATGTACGTAAGTTTTATGAAAACAGTTTTTGTACTATGATGCAATTAATAAGAGCTATATGGTAGCTCCCACTATTTCCACATTACTATAACAGTGTACTAAATTCAGAGGTCCATCATTCACTTAATACAATTTTGTTTATTTCATACACCACAACTATTTACAATGGAGAGTTCGTTGATCAAATATCTTAAGCTCAAAGAAATAAATCTCATAGAAAAGAGTATATGAAAATATATTTTGGAATAAAAATCGTATTTCTTATTCCAATATTAAGTATCAATTATTATTATTATAATTCTCATTTTCAATGTTTCTCTATGAAGTATAAGTGATTATTTATTCTCTTTATCGCAACTTTATCTTAAATTACGTCTATTTTTTTAACATTCGTTTTTCCTTTCAAATGGTTAAACTATTCAAAAGAAAACCTTACTACAATATTATAACAAACTCTTTACAAAAGTGCATTCGATTATCCTTAACATTTAAGGACATCAAATATGATGCGCTTTACATAAACCGATCAAAATGACATTTCAGCGATCGGGTTCTTATATCTATCTTGTAGGTTTTGGTCTTATGTTACGTTAATACAATATGATCCCTTTTGTAATCATTCATATTGAATACTTGATCCCGCACTATGGTTTATTTGATTTTTCGAATGAAATAATTTCATCTGACATATTATACATTATAACCTTTGGCCATTAACCATATAAGATTTACATGCAATTGTATATGGATCAAATATCTATAGTCTTATATTGCTTTCAAAGTTCAAAACTCAAATAATGCAATATATAGTCTTGATCGAATAAATGCCTAAGTGATCAAACCATGAATATATTCAGTAGTTATAAAATTAGGTATTTGCATGGGTGTTGAAATGTTAATATGTAATAGGAATTTAATAGTGGGCATTATGTTTCTACTCGTCAACTTTCAGTTCAGTTCGTTTGTATATGTTAATTGATAAAAAATTTATCAATCATAATAAATGCACAAATTTATCATTGTAGATGATTATAACATTATTTAGCATATGTTCTTACAATATTAGAAAAATTAAATGTTACCATTTAATTTTCTAATAGGGCTCCCACTAGTCTTTGATGTTTTTCCAAACCCTAAGATGAAACCCAGAAGTCTTTCGACTTCACTAGTGAGTGTTAGGACTCGTCTGTCTTGGATTGTGACCTTGAGTTTGCTCAACAAATCATAGCCCTACAAACGGTGGATAACTCCTTATTGGTTGTATCACATACAACTCTTAATCTCATTTCAACCTTGAGTTTGTTCAGCAAATCGAAAGAGATTATTCATTCATACCTACCACATCATGATGTCTTAAGCATAGTATATGTGCTTTGAGTTTTTCTCAACAAATACATATAGTTATTTTACCTCATCTGTTCAATATATTAATAATACTACCCATAACATCCCCAGCTTGAGTTTTCTCAACAACCAAGGAGTATACATGTAATTTATTAATATATATAGTAGAGGACAACATTATATCGAAGATTCATAATCTTTAATATATTATATTGAGTGATATTGACTTATGCAATAATGTATTTCTTATGAAATACCCTCGTGGTTCAAGTGTCATACTCATCAAAAATCACAGTATACGTACATTTACATATGTAATTATTCCTTAAATCTATTTAGGTTTCTTCAATGTTCCGCTTTTAATTTATACATTCATATCATATAAGTTTTGTTTTTAAATAGCTTTTATATGTCATATTACTTATATGATAGTCTTATGTATAATATTTCATTAATTAAATCTTATTTAATTAATTAACTCTTTAATTAATTTTATATTAGTATTCCAATACAACTTTTATACTAGAAATATCTACTATAACCTTTATAATGTAACACATATATCTTTTATATATGTATTTTTATTTAATTAATTTATTAATTAAAAAATTTTAATTAAATTATTGAAATTTCAAAATTTTATCTTATAAACATACATATATGCTTATATTATCTTAAATATTTTAAAATAACATATATCAACATATATAATACATGTGTATAAGTATTAATTAATTAACTCATTTAATTCATTTATATTATTAATCTTATTAATAATTTTAAATTTCAGAATTAATATTTACATAGCCTCAAACATTTTGAACTTTTTCATTACATTTTCAAACATTTTGAAATTTTATCTTATATTATAACCTTTTATAATAAACATGTTTTTATTTTAAATTTAATTTTTTAAAATCATTTCTTCATTTTCAAAACTTTTTTGAGAATTGGTCCAAAGCCCAATTCAAATTGAGACTTTTCTATTAACGGTAACCTTTAGGCTCACATCGCCTTTCAGGCCAGGCTTGTAATCAGGTAGGACGTGGTACTTGATTACCCAATTCTAATCCTAGACATCACCTTTCTATTCAATGGAGTGAGTGTACAAGCTTAATTAGTTAGCCTTAACATGACTAATTTAGATCGTATAGGGTATTGGACTTTGATACTATTGTTAGAACTAGGCCAACCCGTAGCGGAAGAAATGAGTGAATTTCAAAAAATTTAGCCATTTTGGATCTTTAATGGGCATATGAAGTCTAAACATACTTAAAAAACTTCTAAGTTTCCTTTTAGATAAAATATTTTTTATTCGGTTTAAAAAATAAAGTTTAAAGGTTAATTTAATGTGTATGTAAATTAGAGTATATCAAATATACTCTTATGTATATATTTGTGTGTAAGGTAACTTATTAAATTTAATTAGAGAAGGAAACTTCTCATGTCCTATCTTTTAAGTTATTGAACTTATGATGGGGTATAAATTTGTTTGAGAAGGAAACTTTTCATTTCTTTTCTTAACTTATTCAACTAATGAGTGGAATATTATTTATATGAAGAGAGAACCCTTTTATTTATCTCTCTTTAATTAAATTGATTAATTATGTGAACGTCCTTAATTAGAAAAATATATATGGCATGAATGTGAGTAAAAACACACACACACACACACACACACACATATATATATATATTATAGTGTAAATTTTATAAGAGCAACATATGATAGGTGTTATCAATTGATGACAATGTGTAGGCGTATAACTAGAAATAAATGGGTAGCTAAAAACATAAAAAAGAAATATGGGAAATAGATAAAGTGTAACAAAGGTTGATTGATTTGATATCGCATTTGGTAAACTTAATTAGCGCGGCATATAAATTAGAATTAATAGGCATCGTGATATAAGGATATAAAAACGGTCAACAACAAATGTATGTATTATTAATTAATTGTGTGTATACATATGTTTAAATACGTTTATATATTGTTGTTTAATGAATCCTCCGAATACACTAAATTAATTCAGTTAAGCCAACTATTATCAATTCGAGTCTTATTACCAAACATGTAGTGACCTAATTTAGTAAATCAATTTGAAAATAGATCTTAATTAATAAATCCAAATGCAACCTATATGTATATGTTAATAATTTAAAATAGAATCAAACACGGATATTAAAATAATTATAGAAAGTATATTTTGTATAATAATAATATTATGTTGATTTATGTTTGTTTATACATAAATACAATATACATATATGTATGTTTATGCATGTATATGTAAATATATATACATATACATATTTATTTAAAAAATATTCATATATGCATTGTTAATGAATCCTTTAAAATTAATAAAACAACTCAACCAAATCAATTAGAGTCAATTTAATATTTATTACCAAACATGAAGTAATTTAATTGAGTAAAACAATCTGATAATAGATCTTAATCAACAAATCTAAATATAATTTGCATGTATATGTTAATAAATTTTTTTTAAACCTTTTCAAAATTTCAAAATTTATTTTAGGATACACGCATATACATACGCATTTATGTATATGTATGAATCTTAAAGTAGAAACAAAATTGAAATCAATGCAAATTATTGTTTAGATAAAATAAATTTAATTAGAATAACACGTTAATTTCCAGATCTATATTTAAATCAAAACCAATAGAAACTAAATATAAAATCATGAATAGAAGTTACCAATTTCAAATGAAAACCATTTAATGATAAGAAGTTATACTACATTAAGATCTGTATTTGTATACATATAAGGCACAACAAATGTAGATATAAAATGTTCAAAATGAATTAACTACTAGATCTATATTATTATGGAATAAATAAATAAGTAATGGAATTTACCTTGTTGATGTCGCCTATGATTCGTACCTTGAATGACAAATGCTTCTAGATTGATTGAGTTACCTCTAGAACTTGCGACAATCTGAAGCACCATTTTTGTATTTAGTTTATTTTATTTGATTTAGTTCTGTTTTGGGGATTTTTTTGTGGCTTGGAAGTCATGGAATTTTGGCCATGAAGCTTGAAAAATGAAGATGGAAGATAGGGTTTAGAAGGAGAGTGAATAAGAGAGGTCGGTGAATGAAAGATAACATATTTATAGATGGATCCTTCCTTAACCTCCTCCCTTCATTTTCTACATCCAACCATTTGATTTTAAGCCTTTTTCTTATGCCTTAGATGAATATGGTTAGATAGGCCTCAAAATATTCCCAAACTCACTTAGTAATTACTCTATTTAAATATTTTATCAATATCATATATCGACACGTACAAACATAACTTTTATGTACGTACGTTATTAAATACTAATGGATTCTAACAAATCAAATAAATAAACAAAAATTTAATAATTAATATTTCACAAACATTAATTAATTTAATTAATTTATAACAGTTATCAATTAATTAAATTATGTGGTTTTCGGAGCATTCATCACTGCGGTTGTGCGACTCAAAGGTGTAAATTCGGTCAGTGATTAATATTGAATACTTCAAATGTTAACGTTCATACGTCACTTAGCTGGCGGTGTGACATTTTGGCTGAATTCATCGTTTATGCATCTTTAGGTAAAATCCAATTTTACTTATTATAAGCGGTACCTAATAGTGACAATTATTTACACCAATTCTCCTTGTCAAAACTATATCACTTTGGATTTATGGAATTTGGTAATGATCAAAATTGCAATGTCAACCACATTCAACTTTATAATCCAAACACAAAGTCCTTGGTTCAATAATAACAATTATTATTAACCCAAATGCTCTGGCTAGAGACTTTGACTTTAAGTTCACTTATGGTTGACCGTGATATTAACCTTATATAACTGAGGAGACGAATCCAGCTGTAGTTCACTTCGGTCGACCCAGCTGTAGTTGTTCGATGGATGCCATGCTATGATTTAACTATAATCAAAGTAGAGCTTTAACATTGAAGATCAATAGTATTCTCAAGTCAAAAGAATTATGTAAATTGATCACATCGATATTCTTTGCTCGACCTTAGTTATAACCAACATAAAACTATCGATTGAGTCATTCCATAGGTATCCAATAGCTATCAGTATGTAACCTCTAAATGCCCCAGCAGTCATGAGTAATACACTGCTCAACATTACGTGCTCTAGTCTCAATGGACACATCAATGTCCTGTCTCGATGCATCTTGACTAGAAACATTTAAAATGATATATTTGTTTCATTGTGATAAATTACTCACAGTTACAACACTTTGTAACTACTATAAAAAAACATACTATTTATGCATTTTCTATACAATATACTTTTAATTAAATTGATTAATTAATATAACCACATTTGTCAAGTATATAATATAAAGAAGACACCTTTATTTCGAACAATATAGGTCAATGAGTTATATATATATAACAAATTACATAATTGCCCCTAGGGCCATCCCTAACTCTATCGGTCACATAATGAGAAACATTAATATATTCTACTTTATCTTAGGCATAGATAAGAGAGTTCATAGCTTTAGCATCTAAAGGATAAAGAATAAGTTCATCTGTATCCCACTTAACTTTAGGCTTTGGCACTTCTTGATTATCTATTTTTATTATAGGTAGAGTATAACCAATTTCTACTATATCCCAAGCCTCCACAATATCAAGAAAATTCTCTATCCTAGATTTTCGGTACGAATATTAGTGTCATTAAAAATGGGTGGCCTAACTATAGATTGTCCTTTAGTAAAAAGAATTATTAAAACAAGTCGTAGTTAAAAATGTGAAATTGACTACCTAGCTTTTATGCTACATTTAGGAATGAATTATCCATATAAGGGAGGCAGTGAATAGGTTTATTATGAATTCACAAGAGTAATAAAATTCACAGCATGGATAATAGTAGAGTAAATGTGAAAATAAAAGCAACACATAAATTTACCCAACTTCGACAAAACCTACCTACTACCGCACCAAGATTACTACTAACATCAAACAATCGGCTGCTTACAAATTCCCTGTAAACTTGTGACTATTCTAACCTATTATTCTAACCCTATGTGTAACAAATCTGGTTGAGATTACCTGGAATTAAACTTAAAAATATGATTTGATGTATCTTAATTAATTTTAAGATAAAAATTAGGAATTTTATTAATTACAATTTCCAAATTAAATTGATTTGGGATTTAATAAATTAGGAATTCAAGGAATATCTTTTTGTGAAACTTGATTCTTACATTTGATAATATAAGAATAATTTTAAGAAATTATGATAATTAAATATATGAAAATGAAGTGGAAAATAAAAATGTGAAGTATAAAGTTTTATTCACTTATTTATTGTAGTGGAGATTTGTGCTTAAATATTTTTCGTCTCGGATTGCTTCAACCAATATTGTGATATTTAGTAAAATGTCAACTTCTAAATTTATTATCTAAAATTAGATTTTTATAATTTATTGTTTATTTTAATGAAAATAATAAAGGTTGTATTTAATTTTATAAAATGTTTCAATATTCATAGGAAAGAAATTTTTGATACATTAGTGTTTGTCAAATTTGTGAGAATCAAATTTATAATTTATAAATCATTGTTTACTATAAAATAATGCTTTATAATAAGTAAAACTAAAGAATTATAACACATTTCTTTTATTAGGTCCATAGTAAACCCATTTAGCCCATGTAAAAGAAATAAGAGAAGGGAGGATAAATCTTACATTCATTTTGCTTCTCATTTTTCTCTTTTAGCCTGAACATAAACAAACCCCTCTTGCTTCTCAACCCTAGAACTGAAATCACCCTAAATCAAGTGCAAATCAAAGGGGTTTTTGATTAATAATTATAGAAATCAACTTCATGTAATCTACTACACCTCTAGTGAACCACTTTGGGTTAGTTATATCAGTTTTTTTTGTAATTTCTTTGTGCAATTTCTGAAGATAACCTAGCTAATTATCAAGAGAAGCTAATCTGGGTTTTATTCTTCAATTCAAGTGCTTACATGTGAGTTTATATCACATTATTATCTTTAAGTGAAAGTATATACGCTGTTTGGTTGAATTGGATGAATCTATGGTTGTGTTTTCCACAATTTTGTATTGCTCATATTTCATATTGTTCAACTTCTAAATTGCTGAAATCCTAGCTTTTGGTCTTAATTAATTGACAATTATAATTGTTTATATGGATGCATGCACTTAGAAATCACCTTAAAATAATCACTCAAGACTTTGGATCAAGCCGACTTCACCAGGGATCGACCGACGAGTATTCTGGATCTAGAATGGCTCTAGAATTCATCCTCACCGGTGGGTCAGTGGTGCACCTTCGGTGCATTTGTGGGCTATCCTGGGGTAGTTCTAACTCCAAGAAACCTTCCTCGATTAGCCTGTTCGTCACTTCATTTGTTGCTATACTTTGGATGGATGACAATAATATGTCATGGAAATAATTTTCACTCATATTTGTTAGTAGAATAAGTTATAAAGTATGTTTAGAAATGATATAGAGTCGAACCCTATGGACCAATATGTTGTTATGATCTTGTGATGTGTGTTATTGTATTCTCCTGTGTTATGGACTTTGAATCACTTTGATTCAAAGGTTTGGAATTTATAAACTTATATTATCTATTTTATTTATATAAATAATTTTATAAAAGAGAGTTTAATTTAAGTTTACCAATGTCAAATTTGTTTTTAAATTAATCTAGTTCTTTTTATAAATGATTTTCATAAATAGCTATATATAGTATCGGTACTATAAATGGTTATGGATTTTAGAAACATGGATTGGGAAATATAAGCCTAATTTATTTCAGTTAAAATGGTTATATAGATCAAAATGGATTTGGAAGAATAATGAATACAATTTTATAAGATAAACGGACTTCTATATATATGGATTTTTAACACATGATTTGTTAACTAAGTATTGTATGGAAATTTGAAACAACTATGTATATAAGTGCAATTTTGGATCAATTTGGATTCATGGAAGGTTTTATCAAATAGTGGATATTTTTATAAGGTTAAATGATAAAGATTTATGGAAAATGATAATATTTTCTATCTAAACTATAAACTCAAAAGAGAAAAATATTTTGAGAGCCTTAGTTCTATAATATGGGGAGTATTAATAATCGATTTAGTATTACCGATTGATTTAAATGCCCTTGAGTAATGCTTCATCGAATATTATATAACTCATTGAATAGGATATTTGAGTGGTAATTACTTGCCTATTATGGAATACTCAAATTTCACCGGGTAGCATGGTTAAATTTTTGTGATTGCTATTAGGAAGTATTTAACACTTTAGGGTTGTATTCCCTTTTGGTGTTCGGTGGGATTGACAGGTCCTTAAGAGAATAGTTCAAGTCTTCCGGTGGTATACGTAATGAGTGAGATTAATACCTTCCAGCAAATACTTGAACTTCACAGGTGGAATAGAAGGTTTTGATTAAGTTCTAGTGATTGCTACAAGTGAAGGTATTTAGCACTTTAGAGTTTATTTCTTTTTGGTGTTTGGTGGGACCGATAGATCCTTAAGACATATATTCATGGATTTCTTCATGATTATGAATTTATAAAGAAGAATAATCTAGAGTCTTCGAGTCATGGTTCTATAATCATCTTGATCGATATGGACTATCCTTGAGATCAATCTTGATTCCGTGTTTTCGGTATGAGTATGATCTTTAGTATCAGACCGGTATGAGTGTTACCTTTGTTTATTTGTTTGCCACGGTACGAATACAATCACTATGATCGGTATGGATGACAATTATGATCGGTATGGATTAAGATCTCTTGGATTCTAGAAATTTGGTTTCTATGTTCGTTAAATAAATAAATACTCTTATGTCTTGAGATGGACTTTGAGTTAAATTAGTTCCGTGACTTGTTATATCTTGGACATCTGGTGTCATATGTCTTTATGTTATATCTTGTTCTCATTCTTTTGGATATTTAGAGATAATCCGACTCGGGTGTTATTTTAATGCTCTGGTCAAGCAGAGACTTTTCAGGTTACAGGATGGATTGATCTTGGAATGGTTGGACTAGCAAGGAGATAAACATTTTTGACTTTTATTTTATCTCATTTAGGATTTATGTTTGTTTACGAGATATATAGTTGATGTAGAGATTTGTATCAGAAGTATAATATGTAAGTTTAGTGTTATTGTAACGACCCGCCGCTCTGATCGCCCCCAGTCGGTAATTAAACCAACTTGAGACGTTCAAAATGACGGATTGTTAGTCAGTTTATAGAGTTTAAACAGAAACAGCCACAGAATCACAGAATAATCATAATATTTTTCATAAATGAATTTTTATACATATATCAGAGTTTGTACAATGAATTAAATTTTATACAGTGGAATATTTCTTTTAAGTACAAAAATTCTTCAAAAAGCTAAAGTGAAGCAATTTCCCCAACTCTCTCTAACTTCGCGGCCTGAAAATCTTCAAGCTGTAAAAATACTCGGTCTGACCCGAGTATTACATTCAAAAGAAAATAATACACAGGTCAGTCTAATTCAAACTCAGTTATTAGTGCATAGAAGCAATAATAATTTAAATAGCAATTAGATGACAGTCAAATATAAATTTACCTATCCGATCCTTTAACAAGAAATCGAATAACGGTAAATACAACACTTATCAGTGTTAAACAACAAATCAGTAGATTCAAATTTTCAATGAGGATAGATGAAGGGATTATTGATGAAGATAATTTAGAAAACAATCAAAATCTGCCTAAACGGCAGTTAACAACAAAATCATCAAAATCGGTTCAAAATATATTGAATTGTCAACATAAAACAATTTTCATCAAAATGAAAACATCATTTAAAACATTAGATTTGGTAGGGCTGCAGTACACACACGCGTATAAGGCCTCGCCACATTTAAAATGTTAACTTCGTGTGGCTGCAGTTCACGCTTGCGTACACCGCCTCGCCACTACCGTAATGAATTATGCAAAAGACCATAAATCAAAACAAAATAGTATATCAATATAACAATACTACGCCATGTGGCTGCAGTTCACGCTTGCGTGCACTGCCTTGCCACTATCGTAATGACGTACTCAAGAAAATCAACGAACCAAAATCAATGAAGGTTTAAATATCGATTCAAAATGTCGATATTGCGTGGCTGCAGTGCACACGTACGCGTGTGTTGCCTCGCCACAACAACACGTAGAATAAAACAAGTTTCCAAACAACTTATTACTGCACATTTCGACAAGTGCAAAAATTTCATAAAAATGAACTGCTGCCATTACTTGGACACAAGGGCAACTGCAACAATAACGCAGCCACCACAAGATCACGATGCAACAAACACTGTAAATACAAGGTAGGACTGCACATAGAACTCAAAAAAACATAAAAGTTCCCAATTTAAATAGGGCAGCCAGTATTAGTGCACAAGGGCAACTGCAACAATAACGCAGCCACCACAAGTACACGAGACTGCATCGAAAGATCTCATATGCAAAACTTCAACAAATCAAAACAGCATTAAAGAATGCATAATGCTATCATGACTAGAATGCAACTGCACAGCCAGGTAGGCCAGAAAAAACATGAAAAAGGGTACAACTCAAGTCTGGTAACAACATCACAATCAAGTGCAGTGGAGTACAACAGTGAACCAAGACATGTACATATATAGAACTACATGTGACCAAACCAGAACCAAATATATTCACAAATAGGCACATGAATGAATCACTAAAAAAAAATATCAACCTGTAACTTATATGAGCACTTACAAAAAAATGGGTATGCATTATATCTGCATAAGGAGAAATATGGCCTGAGTGCAAAAGCCTCAATGACACACAACATGAATGAATGTGTGTACAAGTGTGCAGTAACCAGTGACAACTACATGAGACTGGACCAAGATCAACTCAAATACAAACTGTATCAATGCCAACCACAAACTGAAGTGTGATAGAAAGTGATACAAGTGGATTACATAGGTACAAACAGGTCCAAACAGCAATTGCATAAGGAGATAGACCAAATCAGCACATATGCAATATGGATATGCAAGCATACAGTATCAACATGGACAAAAGTGAAGAATATCTGGAGTGAATGCAGACAACTACAGACATGAAACCACAATGAAGCACAACTGGTGAAACAACTGCAGATGCATATGGTACAGAGAAACAACTTACTTGGAGTGAATGCAATAAGGTATGCAACCCAGTGTCGACAACAGTGCAACAGGTCAAGCAATGATGCAGACCAAAAGGCAAAGACTCAATAATATACAACAACAAGTGCATGCAACAGATTTAAGGCATAACGGCACATATTGCATATTTATTTACACAGAGAACAGAGGCAAACTTGCTTCAGTTTGTTACTGTAATGTTATGCAAATTTAAACAACAAATTTTAACTTGTTTACCCACATTTTCATAAACAAGTAGAAGAAGAAGATGTTGAATTAGTGTATAGTTTACTCTGTTGAACCTGTTACTTAAAGTAATTCTGTTTCCAGTAAAACTACAGTTTTGTTTTTAAACTTGAACAAAATCTTAAACTTATAATTTATGATAAGTTAAACATACATTGTTTAAGACACATGTATTATTCCAGATTGATTCAAGGGCACTTAAGTTTTTAATAAAAAAAAATATGGATCTAGAACATAGAAACAACTGTAATAACATTAAACTGTATTTATATTCAAAATCAATTCACACAGAAGACACACATGCAAAAATACAATTTTTTTAATCACAGACAAACAAGCATGCAAACTGCATATGCTTCCGTAAACAAAACTACTACATCAAGCGTTGCTAAGTACAACTAAAAGTCAAGCAGAGATGAACAAAACATGATGGCAGGTTCGAAAAATTCCAAAGCCGAGCAAATACACATAAACATGAAGTGTGGATATAGGATGATACAAGCGAAGTGGATGAGTATTCCAGATCCACACAACAAAAATGCACCAGACGGTTCTATCAAAACCAAACAATACAAAACCTCAACAGCAAATGATCAAGAGCATAACAAAGTTGAGTCCACAAAGCAAAAGAAGGCCGAAGCCAAAATTCTTTTATGAAATCAAAATCGAAGTCGAACAAGTCAAAAGTCAACACAGTGGTGACCAGCAAAGCCAGAATCGAAGAAGTGTTAAATTAAATCAAAAGGACACTAACAAGAACTCAAAAGCATCAGATAATAGCTAAGCAGTAGAGAGAAGTAGATGTGAGTGAAATATTCACTCACCTTAGCTTCGATGAGCACGAGATTCGATCGGCAAGTAACCCAGAACGAAGCAAGCCGAAGCAATCCCTAATTTCGATTGAAGGACGTAACCCTAGCTGTTGAAGAGGGGGACGAACGAAAATTCATGGCCGCCATTTTTTCTCTGTTTCGTTTGATTTTTTTCATATGATTTGAAATGGAGGAAAAAGGGTTTCGAATATAAAAGGGAAAGAGAACGTGATTTTAGCGTGGTTGAAGGCGTGTGTAACGGCGTAGATTATGGTGATAAGGTAAGGCAACATACTCTTTATATTTTATGTTTATTTTTATATATATATATATATATATATTTTATATTCAATTTGTTTTGCATAAATTTTCTTTAATAAATATATAAAAGTTTTGCAGTTCAAATATCAAACTTAAATTTATAAATTTACATAAAAATAATTCGTAAATCCAAACTATTTTTTTCTATGTCATTAGTTCGAATTTAAAATACAAATTCAATATTCAATTTCAACTCTAAAGTCAAATTTCAAATTCTGTTCAACTTTAAATAAATTAAATTCTAAAATTTAATCGCCAATTTATTCTGATAATTTAAAATTTAAGTCAAATTATCATTTAAATATTTAAAATAAATTAAATATTTACAAATTAAATTGTTCAAAATTCAGGGTTGTTACAATCTTCCCTCCTTAAAAGAATTTCATCCCGAAATTATAAGTTAGGAAAAACGATTGCTAAATTCTCACCGATATTTATACCCTACTCAATTTTTACCAAGTTTCAAACTCATAAATAAATATAGGATTCATTCCATTTATTTTATTTCACTAGCTTTATTCATCGATTTCTATAATCAAGACACAAAAGTCTTTTACCAAATTTTTGACTTACAAAACTCAGATTTTTAAACTTGAAATCTTTCATGCTAAATATTTGCATATTGCATCTTTTCCAAAGCTGTGTGCTTTCAAGATATTTTAAAGATCTTCTTCCTTAATTCATTAGGTTAGAATTATGTAATTCTAATTTCAGACTATTGATTTGCTATTCAAAGTTTGAAAATACTTGCTAACTCGAAGTTTAACAAGTCCATCGTCGTTCTTACAGACATTAGGCATACGCTGGCCAGGCACAAGACTAAAAATCTCCAAGTACTAAATATACTTGCTTCAACTTCCAGTGAAAATACTTTTTAAAAATTCTTTTAAAAATGGATATAGAAAGCATGTTCCCCCATGGATCACAGTTTACCCGACGGTTACGCTACTATCCCAGTAGAATCGCTTGTAACTGTAGATTTCACATCTCTCTTGAATTTCGCCATGGTTGTCGCCTTAGATCGCGGTCCACACGGCGGTTACGCTACTATCCCAGTAGAATCGCTCGTGGCCGTAGGCATCTCGCCCCTCGAATTACGCTTCGGTTTCTTGATCGCAGTTTACACGGCGGTTGCGCCACTATCCCAGTGGAATCGCTTGTAACTGTAGGCATCACGCCCCACGAATTACGCCAGCATCAATTCACCTAATCCCAAACACGATGATCCATCGTGGGGGATCCCAGTCAGTCCCAATGCACATTCCACTAATGGAAATTCTACGTAGCTACGATTTCCAATGGACACTCCACCGAGTTCCAATCACCTTCACAAATAATAAATGGAAGGTACATTTCCATATCCTTAGTTTTTAGAAAACATATGTCATATACATATAGTACTTCATTTCACATTTCGTACATATCATACCTATGTAAACTTACATAGGACTTTTCATAATAATGACTTTCCAAACTGATGGTTTTCGAATTATTACATTCACATATATAAGTTACGAAAACTCAATTCACATTATAACAAATAGAGGATTTCTAAATTTTCCATCTCGTTTAAAATTTTCCTCTAAATCGATTGGAAAATTTAAGGTTATCTCAAACCTAATTCACATTCATAATCCAATTCATTATCGACTTCACATTCGATTTGGATTTCACGTTACATCGTCAATTCTCAACACATAATTGATGTCTATCGATATATAACCTCTAAGCTCGTACGTCTCAGAGAAGGGTGTTAAGCTAAAAGAATAAATTCTCCGCCACCACAGATATATATTTAATAGAGATCAATTGCTATGTCATCAATTCACAATGTTAGACATACAATCCCAATCGACTATCCAAAATTCAAAGTTCAACTTATATTGTTTTTGATGTCAAAGTTAAACTCAATTTAACTCAAGATTCAATCTTTTTTGGAAAATATTCAAGTTGAACTAATCGTTCAAATTTCCCAAAAATATCTTTACAAGATATATAATTTTCCAACTTAACCATTTGAAACCAATTTCAAATATTCATTTTTCAATTTATCTTTAAAAGATAAAATTTCAAACCTTTCATTTCATATTGGAAAACATTTCCATACTTATTTAATAATAAGTAATTCACAAGTTCATTTATTTTCAACTCTCGGAAAATATTCAATATACTTGAATCAAAATTAAGTATATATTCCATTCTTTAAGGAAATCATTCTTTTAAACACATTTATTTGAGTCAAAACGAATGTTACGTAAAACATCGTTACGACAACTCAAAATCACTAGTATAGGGATTCAAATTTAAGATAGATATATAAATCCCAATACTATAAACAATATTTCCTTCCGGAAACCATTTACTATAACAATAGTGTTATAGTCCACCATTTCCTTATTTCTCGAAAACGCCTATTTCAACAATTGAATGTTGAAATCTATGTATTCGATACTTAATGCATTTTAAAACATCTTTAAAACCATTAACTTTTTCAAATTCAACTTAATTCATAGTTTGAATTCCTCATACTTTTCATAATATTAGTTTTAAACCAATTTCAAACTTTTCAATATTAAGTTTTTCACTTAATTTAATTTTCCGCACGTTTAAATTCAAATTCATCACTGAATTTATTAAACCTATAATGGATTATCATGTTGACAACTTCAAATTTGAAATTTAAATTCTATTTGAACTTTGCATTCCATGATATCACTTCCCTAAAACATATCCGTTTTATTCAATAATACATTCACTGTCCAAAATCGTGAATATACTTATCTATTCAACATTTACTATCACAATATCTAACATAAAGGATAATTCGCTGTCCAAAATCACGAATATATCTCCTTTAATAACTTCTATTTTTCATTTATCAAATTCAATTGGTTTCGAATTTATAAACAACTTTACAAATTCCATTTCTATTTATAAACTTCGATTTATAAATCTTCTTTATTAATTCAACTCAATTTATATAACTCAATTATATACCAAAAGTCCATTTATAAGTTAAATACTTATAATCCATTTATTCACTAAATCGTTCTTCAAAACATTTGAAATCAATTTTCAAAAGAATTCAGAATCAAATTCTCAAGTTATAGTTTAATTATCCTCTTGGCTATAACTAAATTGAAATATCATTTTATTTCACAATTATTATTTTGTAGATATTCACAATATTTGATTCAAACCAATTCATTAACTCACTTAACTTTTATTTTATTTTCATAAATCTCAATAATTCGATAATGGATTTCGAATGAGAAACTATCGCAATCCTAAATTTAGAGAGGGGAATTTCCGAAAAAATTTGAATTTTCAAGATATCTTTTTATTTTTCAAAGAAAACCATTTCATACTTCTTTTAAATTTGAAAAACATTTTCTTTAAAGTGGTTCTAGTAACTATTCATATTAAACATCATAAACTGAGCTTTGTGTAAACCAAAGCTCTGATACCACTTTTGTAACGACCCGCCGCTCTGATCGCCCCCAGTCGGTAATTAAACCAACTTGAGACGTTCAAAATGACGGATTGTTAGTCAGTTTATAGAGTTTAAACAGAATTAGCCACAGAATCACAGAATAATCATAATATTTTCATAAATGAATTTTTATACATATATCAGAGTTTGTACAATGAATTAAATTTTATACAGCGGAATATTTCTTTTAAGTACAAAAATTCTTCAAAAAGCTAAAGTGAAGCAATTTCCCCAACTCTCTCTAACTTCGCGGCCTGAAAATCTTCAAGCTGTAAAAATACTTGGTCTGACCCGAGTATTACATTCAAAAGAAAATAATACATAGGTCAGTCTAATTCAAACTCAGTTATTAGTGCATAGAAGCAATAATAATTTAAATAGCAATTAGATGACAGTCAAATATAAATTTACCTATCCGATCCTTTAACAAGAAATCGAATAACGGTAAATACAACACTTATCAGTGTTAAACAACAAATCAGTAGATTCAAATTTTCAATGAGGATAGATGAAGGGATTATTGATGAAGATAATTTAGAAAACAATCAAAATCTGCTTAAACGGCAGTTAACAACAAAATCATCAAAATCGGTTCAAAATATATTGAATTGTCAACATAAAACAATTTTCATCAAAATGAAAACATCATTTAAAACATTAGATTTGGTAGGGCTGCAGTACACACACGCGTATACGGCCTCGCCACATTTAAAATGTTAACTTCGTGTGGCTGCAGTTCACGCTTGCGTGCACTGCCTCGCCACTACCGTAATGAATTATGCAAAAGATCATAAATCAAAACAAAATAGTATATCAATATAACAATACTACGCCATGTGGCTGCAGTTCACGCTTGCGTGCACTGCCTTGCCACTATCGTAATGACGTACTCAAGAAAATCAACGAACCAAAATCAATGAAGGTTCAAATATCGATTCAAAATGTCGATATTGCGTGGCTGCAGTGCACACGTACGCGTGCGCTGCCTCGCCACAACAACACGTAGAATAAAACAAGTTTCCAAACAACTTATTACTGCACATTTCGACAAGTGCAAAATTTTCATAAAAATGAACTGCTGCCATTACTTGGACACAAGGGAAACTGGAACAATAACGCAGCCACCACAAGATCACGATGCAACAAACACTGTAAATACAAGGTAGGACTGCACATAGAACTCAAAACAACATAAAAGTTCCCAATTTAAATAGGGCAGCCATTATTAGTGCACAAGGGCAACTGCAACAATAACGCAGCCACCACAAGTACACGAGACTGCATCGAAAGATCTCATATGCAAAACTTCAACAAATCAAAACAGCATTAAAGAATGCATAATGCTATCATGACTAGAATGCAACTGCACAGCCAGGTAGGCCAGAAAAAACATGAAAAAGGGTACAACTCAAGTCTGGTAACAACATCACAATCAAGTGCAGTGGAGTACAACAGTGAACTAAGACATGTACATATATAGAACTACATGATGACCAAACCAGAACCAAATATATTCACAAATAGGCACATGAATGAATCACTAAAAAAAAAATATCAACATGTAACTTATATGAGCACTTACAAAAAAATGGGTATGCATTATATCTGCATAAGGAGAAATATGGCCTGAGTGCAAAAGCCTCAATGACACACAACATGAATGAATGTGTGTACAAGTGTGCAGTAACCAGTGACAACTACATGAGACTGGACCAAGATCAACTCAAATACAAACTGTATCAATGCCAACCACAAACTGAAGTGTGATAGAAAGTGATACAAGTGGATTACATAGGTACAAACAGGTCCAAACAGCAATTGCATAAGGAGATAGACCAGATCAGTACATATGCAATATGGATATGCAAGCATACAGTATCAACATGGACAAAAGTGAAGAATATCTAGAGTGAATGCAGACAACTACAGACATGAAACCACAACGAAGCACAACTGGTGAAACAACTACAGATGCATATGGTACAGAGAAACAACTTACTTGGAGTGAATGCAATAAGGTATGCAACCCAGTGTCGACAACAGTGCAACAGGTCAAGCAATGATGCAGACCAAAAGGCAAAGACTCAATAATATACAACAACAAGTGCATGCAACAGATTTAAGGCATAACAGCACATATTGCATATTTATTTACACAGAGAGCAGAGGCAAACTTGCTTCAGTTTGTTACTGTAATGTTATGCAAATTTAAACAACAAATTTTAACTTGTTTACCCACATTTTCAGAAACAAGTAGAAGAAGAAGATGTTGAATTAGTGTATAGTTTACTCTGTTGAACCTGTTTAAGACACATGTATTATTCCAAATTGATTCAAGGGCACTTAAGTTTTTAATAAAAAAAAAATATGGATCTAGAACATAGAAACAACTGTAATAACATAAAACTGTATTTATATTCAAAATCAATTCACACAGAAGACACACATGCAAAAATACAATTTTTTTTATCACAGACAAACAAGCATGCAAACTGCATATGCTTCCGTAAACAAAACTACTACATCAAGCGTTGCTAAGTACAACTAAAAGTCAAGCAGAGATGAACAAAACATGATGGCAGGTTCGAAAAATTCCAAAGCCGAGCAAATACACATAAACATGAAGTGTGGATATAGGATGATACAAGCGAAGTGGATGAGTATTCCAAATCCACACAACAAAAATGCACCAGACGGTTCTATCAAAACCAAACAATACAAAACCTCAACAGCAAATGATCAAGAGCATAACAAAGTTGAGTCCACAAAGCAAAAGAAGGCCGAAGCCAAAATTCTTTTATGAAATCAAAATCGAAGTCGAACAAGTCAAAAGTCAACACAGTGGTGACCAGCAAAGCCAGAATCGAAGAAGTGTTAAATTAAATCAAAAGGACACTAACAAGAACTCAAAAGCATCAGATAATAGCTAAGCAGTAGAGAGAAGTAGATGTGAGTGAAATATTCACTCACATTAGCTTCGATGAGCACGAGATTCGATCGGCAAGTAACCCAGAACGAAGCAAGCCGAAGCAATCCCTAATTTCGATTGAAGGACGTAACCCTAGCTGTTGAAGAGGGGGACGAACGAAAATTCGTGGCCTCCATTGTTTCTCTGTTTCGTTTGATTTTTTTCGTATGATTTGAAATGGAGGAAAAAGGGTTTCGAATATAAAAGGGAAAGAGAACGTGATTTTAGCGTGGTTGAAGGCGTGTGTAACGGCGTAGATTATGGTGATAAGGTAAGGCAACATACTCTTTATATTTTATGTTTATTTATATATATATATATATATATATATATATATATATATTTATATTCAATTTGTTTTGCATAAATTTTCTTTAATAAATATATAAACGTTTTGCAGTTCAAATATCAAACTTAAATTTATAAATTTACATAAAAATAATTCGTAAATCCAAACTATTTTTTTCTATGTCATTAGTTCGAATTTAAAATACAAATTCAATATTCAATTTCAACTCTAAAGTCAAATTTCAAATTCTGTTCAACTTTAAATAAATTAAATTCTAAAATTTAATCGCCAATTTATTCTGATAATTTGAAATTTAAGTCAAATTATCATTTAAATATTTAAAATAAATTAAATATTTACAAATTAAATTGTTCAAAATTCAGGGTTGCTACAGTTATATTTGATAGACTCTAAATTTCGTATATGTATATGATGTTTATTATTCTAATGTGATCTGTGACTATTGTTTATGTGATATACCGTTCTAATTCTGAGAAACTGGTGTGATTATTACTTTGAACTGATACTGAACATGTCAAATTTTATTCCATATATTAAATAAACCGTAAGTATGATGTATGAGTGTTAGTTTAAAGATATATTCACATTCAATCGTCCTTATCAAGCCGTATTCTCCGTATTATTAGACAACGTCATTTATAATCTTCTTTAATAATACGATACCGTGGTAGGGTCATTAGTTTAACTTGTGATGGGTTTTTGTAATGACCCGCAAATCCGTACCCCTTTTAGTCGACACTATTCTCCATCAATCAACTCAAGATGAACGGAAATACAGACCATGAGGGTTAAAGAAGAAGAGGTAGAAGAAGAGAAAACAAATGACACAGAATCTTACCATCGCAGCGGAATAAAATATAATAGATAATAACTAATCTTTACACAAAAGCAAATATACCTGTTTATACATTACATCATCAGAGTATACATAACACACAATACACAGTAATCATAACCTGTCCTCACAATCTGAATGCACAGCATAATATTTCACACAAATACGGAAGTATGTATCGCCATCCAGCTCGTCTCCTGAGCTCCATAGCATCCTTTCATGTATTCTATAATACTCGGTCTGACCTGAGCATCATAGTTAAATAACACCCGAGTCAGTCTGGAATACCAGCATGAGAAACCACACTCAAATTGATTATTAAAGTTTCAAAATCCTTTGGAAACAAAAGCATATCGTAAGACCACTCCCAAATAAACATGTCGGGTTTTTACCTTACGATAGCCAAAACACTTTTTAATAAAATTCTCTGATATTATAATAGGGTCTATTTACAAATACTTATTAAAATAGCCGAAATTGTTACATTTATTAAATTCCAACTAATAGGTATACAAACAAAATCGTAAAGGCATGTAGGGAGAATGGATTTCCAACTAATGACTAGGCACTGGGGTACCACCTGTCATAGTACGTGGCCTAGATCACTGTACCGAAGATTACTCCCAATCCCCTGCAACACAAGACCGGGACTACCCCTTACTGGATAATCTCGAGTAAGATCATCCCACAGTTGAGATCAGCAACCACACCACTAAGCCGAATAAAAGGGACATCTAGACAGGGATGACCTCACCCTAATGGGTGCTACCCACTTACCCTTGCTGCATAACCCCCTGACTTTCAGTCATTCCCGGTTGATGAGGCTCGAGGCTAAGCGTTACCTTTTTAGAATCTTTCACTTAGAATGCCCATCGTCCACCTGACGATGCTCCGAAAGCATTCATCCATACAAGTCCGTTCCGGGTTCGAACGGAACCGAAGGCACTACTCCTACTACATCCATTTTGGAATTACCCTCAGGATTAGTAGCGACTAGCCCTTGCACTTCACTGCTCCATCTTCGAATCCGAACTCGTCTTTCTCATGAAAACGTACAAACCGGATCAAAGTGCTTTTTAGGAAATAAATCCCAATCCCGGTCTCTTCGAAACGATCAGCGCATTGGCCAATATTGATAGTCGGTTATTTAACTATCAATTAACATTCACAACATCCATCAAACATAAATAATTTTCCAAATTATTTATTAACCTCAAAATATCTTCGCAAGATATATTTCCACTTTCAAACCCTTTTGAAACCAATTTTTCAAACCACACTCTTCTCATGGAATAAATTTCCAAATATTTATTTCCACTGAAAACACCAAGTACAAAAACTTTAGATTTTTAAAATAATTTAAAACACTTTATTAAAAAATATCCTTTAAAACATTTAAATTAAAAATTACTTTAATACTTATTCGAAATATATACTTTAAGAATATTTAAAATAAAATTACTTTGTACAATATAAAACTGAATTTCTAACTTCTAAAACGTAATACCAAGCCACCTTTAAATAACTACTACTATAATAGATTAAAAGAAAATACTTTAGAATTTAAACATTAGAGTAATAAATTTTCTAAAACATGCTTTTAAAAACAACATTAAAGCTTTTAACTTATATTTAAAAATTTACTTTGAAAACGTACTTGGCTATCCAAGGAAATATACTTCTCTTCACATCCTTTAAAAATAAATCACTATTTATTTTTAAACAAATTTTCCCATTCCTTTAATAAATTCCCATCGTGAATTTATTCTTTCAAATATCTACTGATATATTACTTCACTTTTATAAACCCAGTTTATAAATCCCATCGTCTCATTTCCCTTTTTAAAATTCCAATTTTAAACACTTAAATAAATTTTCAAATTGATTTCCAAATTACTTCATTTTGGTATAATTTCCTTTACTTACTCAATTTATTCAAAACCCATTAACTTCAGTTTTTTTTCTTAATTATGTTTTAAAATCTTTTAACTGAAAATACCGATTTCAGATTTCCCAAATTCCTTCTTTATTCTTTCAAATAAATTTAAACCTTTAAATTTAAAATAAATTTTTTATTCCTTTAAATAATATCACTTAAGTTTTTAAAATTCATTATTACTCTGTTTATTCAAAATCCCCTTTTTCATACTCGGAACTTATTTATTAGAATTTTAAAATCACTTTTTTTTTTTCCAATTCGTTCTTAAATTTATTCAAATTCCCTATAATTATTTACTAAAAAATTCAGTCTTTTATTTTCTTTTTAAAAATCCAATGTTGTATATTTTGATAACTCAGTGTACCGAAATATATTCAAGCAAACCACAACATTTAATATTCCAATAATCAATAATATTCATCGCAGAATTTCAAATATTCATAACATAGAATATTAAACAATCTAAATAATTTTGAGGAAGGGGAATTTTAACGTAAGGGCCTTGTTTCACCAAACAATAAGTTTGTAGGACACAACTTTAAAATAATAATTTTGCAAGACAAAATTACTTCGTACCCTTATTCCATTCCATTTTCTCTTTCGCTTTCTATCATTTTTCACAGCTGCAAACCAAAACCAAAAATAGGTTTTAAAAAATAAATGATTGATTTCCGTTCCCAATATTTCTGCTACAATGATTACAAATCATTTATCAGAGCCGCATTTAGATTATAATTACTTTAGCTTCATCAATTTCAGCTTTATCGATTTAAGCTTAAACTAAAATACTTTCATCGAGCAATCTCTGCAATCACCTCAAACTTAAATGTGGAACAAGTAAGCTTTATTTTATTTTGATGTAAATGTTTTAGTTAGATGATAAATCATAGATAAGTATTCTTTCTTATTGATGCTGATGGTAGATTTTGTAATGGATTTAAGGTATTTTAGTTATTGTTATGATGTAACATAATCGACATATGTTTATTTAAGCGTACCTAAATATTCAATGGCAGACTCTACTAAACCCTAGGTGTTAAACTGAACAAGTTATTTTTATTTTTTGCTACTTATCGATTGTTTTTTTTATCTGAAGTAGTCATTCACTGTTAGATTTTCTTTGCTATTTATGGGTTGTTTTTGCTTGTGTTTGAACGAGTAAGAAATAAGGTCTATAGATTTGTTTATATGTAACAGTTTTTGTAATGCATGTAAGGTGTCTGATGTATTTGTACTGATTTAATGTGATGTAAAACAGTTCACATTCAACATTTTAAAAAGATAAATCTATTTATCTTTTAATCTAAATGATTTAATAGAAGAATGTAATGGATTTAACATGTTTGTTTATCTTTGAGTTGCTTTAATGTATTTTTAACTTCAGTACTTGAAAAATCGTATGTATTGTGTAAATACAGTTATGTTGTAATGTTCCTATGTTCAACTATTACCAAAGATAAACATATTTCTCTTTTACTATAATTGGTTCAAATCAACTTAACTGTTAGTTATCTTAAATAGTGACTAGTATATGTTATACATGTTTGCCCTTTTTATTATTATTTAAAAGTTATTACAAAAAATATATAGCAAATTTACACCCTATTTAATAAAGATAAAAGCATTTATGCTTTTACGTACAGAACAATTTAATTAGATAATGAACTATATATGATTTCATAGTCAGTAATTCATGTATGTATAACTCTTCATTCTTACTAACATATTACTACATATGATAATCTTCATGCAGGATACAAATGAAGACAAGATCGAGAAAAACTAAACTTTTTATTGAAAAAGCTACATGTATATTCATCAACAATGGAAAACAATGTATTAATCAAAGACCTATATCTAGTCCATTTTGTCACGAACACAGCCAGCATAAATCTTTGTCAGTAACACCACTGGTAAGTTTTTTCCTTAATTATGTATAATATAATATTTAATTACATGTTGAATTGTTGCATACCATATGAACATGCTACTGTATTTAACTGCTGAACAAAGGTAAGCACATTTAGCTTCATTTGTGTAGGACTTAATTAGATGTTTAGCTTTACTTATATTTTAAAAACAACGATATAAGTTTAATAAGCTATACATGTTTAGCATTAATTATATTTAATTACATGTTTAGCATTAGTTATATTTGAAACAAGATATACATGTTAAACTAGTTTCAAGTTTTATTCATTATTTAAATTTGTATCAACCATATAAACATGTTACTATATTCAACCACTGAAAAAAGACAAACAAATTTAGCTTTATCTGTATGGGAATTAATTAGATGTTTAGCTTTACTTACAGTTGAAAAACAATGACAAATATTAAACAAGTTTGCTATTTTATTCATTATTTACAATTATTACATACCATATGAAGTTGATTTAAAGTTTGCATAAAAATGATAAAAGCATTTATGTTTTTCTAAAAAGAACTTAATTACATAATATATTATAACAAAATGCTTTTAGTTGTTTGTGAATATCAAAAAATATGCTACTGTATTACTAATAGTTACTTATTTGGTATATACAATAACTATCAAAGCTTATTGCAAATGTAAATATCTCTATAATCAATATGGTTTAAGGGTACTGTTGAATTGGCAGCATATTTTTTTATGGATCATCTGTATACAAACTACTTAACAATTCCTCATTGACAAAAAATATCTTAATCCCAAGAAAATACAAAATAATTAAAAAGATAAACCATATTATCTTTTTATACAGACTACTGTGCGGTACAATGTTTTTTAATAAAATTGCTTTGATTTATGTGCATTATGATTCTCGAGAAGAATGATATTATCTTCATGAATATGCAAAAATAAATGTAGGATTCCAATTAATGATATTATTTTCAATAATGTCGGATGAAGTCGAATAAACACAGCAAACCTCTTAAATGTGTGAACTAGAACAGTTAACAAACTCAGATGAAGAGAAAACAATTTCAGAAAATCTTAGTGAAGCAAATTTTGATTCTCAAGACATGAATATTGAAACAGAAGACTCATATGATGTTGCTATTTTTGAGATTCAAAATAGACTGAAAAGACAGAAAAAACATCTGTACACTGGAACATACAGATGTAATTTAGATGCTGTGTACAAAGTTTTGATGACTGTTAAGGAAAAAACATTCTGTCTGCTGAATCAAAAAATTATATCAACAAAACACCATTCAAAAACTTTTTTAATATGTTTCTCACCAATGGCATAGAACGGAAAAACATACGGAAAAGCGCTGCAAATTTTGACCAAATAATTACTTCTTTCAGTATTGAAGAAAAAACCATCAAAATTGGAAACAAACTGCTGAAAATCGCACCTGAAGAAGTTAGCCTTATATTGGGACTGCATTTATCTGGAGAGGACTTGTTTCCGATACCAACTTCAAATAAGGCCACAGCAATGGAAAGTTTTTCAAAGTTTCTGACTACAAATTTCGAAGAAAATGACATAATAAGCCAGAGACAGTCACAAGAAGGTTGAAAAAAATGATAGAGGAAGGAAATGGGAATGAAGATTTAGTCAAATTGTTGTTGCTATTGTTGATTATTACTTTTTTCTTCCTTAACAACCAGAGCTACACGCAATGGGGCTTCTTATCAAAGTTGTTAAACTTAGGAAAATTGAACTCAATCTCTTGGCCGAGAGCAATATGCGAAAATGTCATGAAAAATGTTTAAAAAAACTATGCTAATCCAAGAAGCACACCTGGATGTACTATGGTCTTGTTGGTATGATTTAAAAACTTAAAGTAAATATAAATATATTTATACTAATGATTTATACAAAAATGTTAAATATTAATGCTTATTTGTATGGT
This sequence comes from Allium cepa, assembly GCA_030765085.1. NCBI lineage: Eukaryota > Viridiplantae > Streptophyta > Magnoliopsida > Asparagales > Amaryllidaceae > Allium > Allium cepa. The sequence continues at coordinate 379,241,265 of CM060929.1, read as the reverse complement.
CTTATTGGCAGTATTGGTTTTGTGAAAGGACACAAATCATCAATGAAAAAGATAATTTGGAAAGCAGAATCCCAAGGATGAGAAAATGGGATTTGTCAAAATTAAAAGATTTGGACCTCGACGAAATTGACAATGATATGGTATGCTACTTTTATATATATATTTCTTGATATACAAAATCATATATATAAGTACATAATCAAAGATATTCAGCACATAATGAAAAGCTATTGACAATGTTAAGTTCTAATTTTACCATGCTTAAAAGTTATTAAGGATAAAAACATTTATCTTTTAATGTAAATGATTTAATAACAAGTTAGGCCTTATTTATATTTGATATATAGTTGTACATATTAAATATTTTTCTTGATTTACTCATATTTTTAATTTATTACCGAAATTATACCACTAAATTAAACCCTAGTTAAAAAAGATAAAAACATATATGTTTTTACAGAAAATGATTTAAGTACATAATGAACTATATATATTTGTTGATATACAAAATTATATGAGTACATATGTGTATATGTGTGTTATTTAATAGAGATAGTGTTCTAAATTTATGTAGTTTGTAGGTTAGTTAATTACAAATCTATATTTATATGTAACGACTATTGTGTGTGCATTAAACAATTTACTAGTCTTTTATCCCTCCCATATGAATGTGCTTACATGTTGTATCCATTTATCAAGTGTTTGAAATTTTTTTACCTATTCATTTTTAATAATTTCTGATTTTTAACTTCATAGTAATACAATGATATTACATGTCCAAATTTACTTTCAAATACCTTCCGTGCAGATTTTACAAAAATTTTCAAATGTAACTAAAGAGGAAAAAGACTTTCTGTCTAAAAAAAATACTGGGCTGGAAGATGACAAATATGCTGTGGACTGCTCAAGTAGCATAAAAGAGTTGGAGACGAAAGTGAAATTTTTATCCGCTGAGATGAAAAGTATGGTAGAATAACTGAATGAGGAACAACATTTAAGACAACTTGCTGAACAAAGACTCCACAATCTTGAAATGAAAATTCAAAAGCTGGAAAATTTTCAAGAGTATAATGTGGAGAAAAAAATGATTTCAAAGAAAAAAATGAAGCTGAAAAAGTTACGGAAAAAAGAAAGATAGTTGGTATGATGCACATAAATAGTTCTGCTAACTTTTCATGTTTTGATTTAATGCAAACTCAAGATTTCATTTTAGAAACTGAAGACACTTTAAAATCTGAAAATATCAAACAAGTTAGTGACGAAATTGCTTCAGAAAAACCAGTTGTTGTTGAAGATGTCAGTCGTAAAGAACAAAAAATAAGAGGAAGCAAAAGAATGTTGAAAAGTGTCCACTGATGAAGCATCTGACTGAAGAACAGCAAGATAATGTAAAACATTTTTTCAAAGTTTTGGGAGGAAACAAGTAAGTAATTAAACTACTTTTGACTCATACAAACTGTATATCAATTATGTGTTGAATTAATAATTACTTCTGTTTTGGTTCTGTTTTAGTTTGGTCAACTATCAGTATATCTGACAACTACTGTACACTCACATACTTAGTCAAAAAAAAAACTAAACAAAACTAAAAAAGATAAATTAATTTATCTTTAACTTTTCATGCATACTTATATAAAGGCTTCTATCCTGTTTTGAATCTGTTTTAGTTTGGTCAACTTTCAGTATATCTGTCAACTACTGTACACTCACACATTTGCTCAAAAATAACAAAAAACTAAACAAAACTAAAAAAGATAAATTAATTTATCTTTAACTTTTCATACATACTTCCATAAAGGCTTCTATTTTGTTTTACAACCAAATGCAAAAAACATAGTACGTAGTAAGCTTACTTTCTTTTATTAACAACCGTCCAATTTTTCAGCGATGAAGCTTTTATTTGTGATGATGAAAACTTCATCACCATAACAAAATTCATGATAGAAGACCTCCTCTATCAGCAAAGTATTTATGGTCAAGTAAGTACAAGAAAATTAAATTTCCTTCATTATAAATTATATACTCTATCCATATTATTTTTCAAATGTAGATCATTGATTGGTTTTGGTTTCGAAAAACAAAGCAACTAGAAGAAAGCAAAAGCATTATCTATGTTAACACAACTATGACTGTAAGTGAATTATATTCTTAAAATAATAATTTTTTATACAACATAAATTTTCTAGAACAAATTTTTTACAAAAAAGCACAACGGATGGAAGCTTGGAAAATATCAAGAAACAAATGTTCAATCCTTTTATGAAAAGAACACTTTTAGATCCATTATTTTGCAACATATTATTCCCAATTCATGACAATGAACATTGGAGCTTACTTGAACTAGTTTTTGGAGAATGCACTTGGAACCACTATGGCTCTTTGCACTTGACCACGAGATCAAAATCCTGCAGAAGTGGACATACAAAATTTTCCATTAATGTTGTAAGTAAAAATACACAAAAAGTAATAATGATAAATGTGTTTATATTTATTTTAATTTTCTTTCACTATTTGCAGAAATCAACAGTAAACAACCTAAACAAAGAGCTACAAGAAAAAGGGCACAAAACAATTCTGAGCAAAAATTCAGTGCCTAAAAATATTGACTGTGCTCAACAGAGCAATGGGTAATTCTGAAGATAGACCAGAATTTTATACAAAAATTCATGATACACAATAACTACCTACACACGTATTACCATATAGATAATATTATTTACTAACATACAATTATTTAGATAAACATAATACTAATTACAATTTATTATCAAAATAAAGAAAAGATAATCTGTTTTATCATTATATTCAAAGTATTAAACTTCAGAAATACAGGTACGACTGTGGAATTTTTGTGATGATGTTCATGCAAAAAATAGTACAAGGAATGCAGACTACATCAAATATTAGTCTTGAACAAGTTAATGCATTCAGAGCACATATAGCTGCACAAATACTCTCTGACGAACCATACTGCTGGCTTGACAAGTTTTGCAGCTCTTCTTCAGCCCATGTAAAAGTAATGACTGATGATTGAGATGATGAATTTGTAATGGCTGATGTTAAAAATTAGATAATGAATTTGGTGATGAATTTGGTAATGAATTTGTAATGGCTGATACTATATTGTTCATAGATTTTAGGGGTATATTTGAATTTACTGATGAATTACATGATGAATTTGTAGTAAGTGATATTGAAAATTTGATGATTAATTTGATAATGAATTTCTAATGGCTTTGTTGATTTGATGATGTTATTCAAATAAATGTGGATCATGAATTTGTAATCCAAAATATTATTTTACTGCTCTTGTAAGAAAGATAAATCCTTTTATCTTTTATTGATAATTTGTAGTTTTATATTTACTATTATGTTTTCTAATTCCGTTGTTCTATACAGCAAAAGGATGCGGTATGGGCTACTTTTTCTAGACAAGAAGAAGCTGTAAGATTTGTCGATACACATGCAAAGACTTATTTTTTTTGCTACCATGATCATTTGACTGCACAAAGAAGGTTCCTTATTTCTACATATGATGAGTTCTGGAGAAGGTACAAAACCATGAATCCTAAGTTACGCCACCATTACGAGGTTATTCAAGTCGGACTACCTTGCCACTTGTATTATGATCTGGAGTTCAATAAAAAGATCAACAATGGAAAAAATGCCGATGAAATGGTAGATATTCTGATATCTATCACCTTCAAAGTGCTAAATGACAAATACAAAATCCAGGGAAATCAAGATTGGGTTATAGAGCTTAGTTCATCTATTGGAGAAAAGTTCTCTCGACATGTGATCATTCGTATCGTAGATATTGCCTTCATAGACAACTCACGTGTTGGAGCATTCATCTCTGAGGTATGCTCATGTATAATAAATTTAAGAGTAAATGATACACGGTTTGAAAAACTATATATCAAGAAAGATTCAAGCTCATCAGACAATACGGAGTGTCTTTTCGTTGATACTGGAGTTTATACCCGTAATCATTGTTTTCGTCTTCCTTTCTCATCAAAAGCAGGGAAGAATGCTTTACTCCTGCCAAGCGGACGCTTTGCATGTAAGAATCTGAATGAAGAACAAGTGTTTATCAAATCACTTATTTGCAGAATAGATGCTGATTTTGATAAGCTATTAGAGTGAAAAATGGATCTGTACTGTTGCAAAATTCTTCATTTTAAATCTGAGAGCAATGATAATATCACCTACACCGAGGGAGATAAGTCATTACATGTTTATAGTAGCAATATACCGAAGTCCTATTATTCAGGAAAATCTCCCTTTCCAGCTTTGGATGATTAAATTTCATCTTTTGCCTCTCATGGAAATGTTTCGGGTAAAATCAGAAGGTGTTTACTGGTTTTCCGCACACGGCTACATAATTTATAGCATGTCCAAAAGTCGATATTGTGAACAAATTGGAAGAGAACATAAAAGTAATCATGTTATGTACATTGTTGATTTCCAAAGAGGTGGCTACTATCAGAAATGCTATGACCCTGATTGTAGAGGCTATCGATCTCCAGTGTGCCCAGTACCATGGGATGCATTGTTAAATTATTATGATATTGTGAACCAAGAAGGCAAGACAGTCTAGAACCAATGCATTTGTCAAATGAAATATTAAGTACATAATCACTTTAGTCTATGTTTCTTATTTTGTGTATTGTTAACCAGCAAGTGCTCACATAAATGATTTTACATTTGATAATGAAATTCTGGTAAGTGATAATGAATTTGTAATGGCTAATGTTTGTAATGCTCTGTTAAAAAGATAAAAGCATTTTTGTTATATTGATAGTATGTTGTATCACTTTTATTGACAATTATGCGTATGCTCTGTTAAAATGGCTACATATAACAACATCACTTTTATTGATAGTATGTTTCGGGTAGCAATATTCTAGTCATACTTATCTCCAGTTGTTCTGTTTGATTTGTATTCCTAGTGCTGTGCGTGAAACTCGTGAATTAACAAATCATTTGGTTTCACTGTAAGAGCCCAACTAATTATTTTCTAGGACGCCTGTTCAAAAAAATTAATTTCCAGGACACGGGTCCAAAACAAACCACTGCTTCTCGATAATCCATATCTGCCGCCAAAACATACGAATGAAAAATAAATGGGTTTAGGGTTTAGAAACAAAATCGATATCGATTGGCTGAACAAGCATCATCGATTTCTGCTTCATCGTTTTTAGCTTAAACTAAAATACTTTCTTCGAGTTATTTCTGCAATCACCTAAAAACTTAAAAGTAGAACAAGTAAGCTATATTTTATTTTGATGTAAATGTTTTAGTTAGATGATAAATTGTAGTTAAATATTCATTCTTACCGATGCTGATAATAGCTCTTATTATAGATTTAAGGTATTTTACTTCTTATTATAATTTACCATAATCGACATGTGTTTAATTAAGAATACCTAAATATTCAATGACGGATGATACTAAACCCTAGGTGTTAAACTGAAGAAGTTATTGTTTAGCTGTTAAAAAAGATAAACGTATCTATCTATTAATGTCAAATATTTAGACTACATGCTAAACCCTAGTTGTGTTTGATAATTACAATTATATTAGATAGGATTTTGTTTTTATCATGATTTGAAGTTATTAGAAAAAATATGCAACTAATTTAAATTAAACCCTAGTTGGAAAAGATAAAAGCATTTATGTTTTTATCTACAAGATTAAAATACAGAATAAATCGTAGATAAATTTTTATATCAGCTACTACATCTGAAATAAATAGTTCTTTACTCTTTCTAACATTTCATATATATGACAATTTTTATGCAGCGTAAAGATGCATACAAGGTCTTCTAAATCAAAGATATTCATTCGAAAAACTACTTGCATATTCATAAATGAAGGTGGAACTCAATGCATAAACATAAGACCTATATCCAGTCCTTTCTGCAAAGAACAAAACCAAAGACCATCATTATCTTCAACTCCATTAGTAACTTTTTTCCTACTTATGTTTCCCACAATATTTAGTTCTACTCTTCAATTTTTATAGACATATTAAATTGGAATCTAGATTCCATATTTTAAATAAAAAAATAGTTAAATTTTTTGAGCTCATTGCTTACCTGGGTTAGTCTGCTATTCTGTCACTACATGTATGTATACATGTGTGTGTGTGTGTGTTTATGCATTCATTTCATGTAGTTTGTATTGGGTTGATGTGCATTGACTTGAGTTGTTGCTTTATATGCAGTTAGTTATTATGTAGCTTGTTTGCACTTGCATTCTCGTCTTGTCGACAAGTCTGCATTGGACTCTGGTTTCAATGTGTATGATGTTGCATATTCACTTGATGTTTCACACCTGCATATATGTAATGTCTTAACACTTCAGTCAGCTTTGGTTACTTCATTTGCATTGATCTTGAGTTGTTTTCATGTTGCATTTGTTTATGTGTATGCTGTGCACTTGATATGCTGTGCACTTGATGTTTGCACTTGTTTGCTTGATTCTCTGACCATATGAGTCTGCACTGTGCACCGCATTCATACATGTTGTACATGTTATTACTTCGAGGCTATTATGATGATGAAATTCTAATAACCGATCACCAAATTGCAATGGCTAATTAGTTTCTAATGCTCTGTTACAAAAGATAAAAGCACTTATCTTTTTTATATAATATTCTGATGGCTATTTTGTGTTTCATTCTCTTTAAGTTTTTTGATTTCTAATTGACCATGACTTAAACAACTAAAAAAGATAAAACATATTATCTTTCTATACTTTGAAACTTTCTAATTGTAAATTTTCATTTCATCAAATAATTCTTGTTGATTTTCAGTTGTGAATGTTCATTTATCTTTTATTGGTATAAAATAGAAATTTGAAAATGTGAACATTTGAAACTGTGAAAATTGAAATAGGTCTAAAAAAACAATTCAAACATTTTTTGTTTACAAAAAAAACCTGTTGGATTTAATTTGTACTTTTTTTTAATAAAAAAAGAGGTACTTTATATACTAAAAAAGTGATTTATCTTTTAATTTTTAAAATAGAGGTACTTTATATACTAAAAAAATATCTTAATCTCAAAAAAATACAAAATAATTTAAAAGATAAAACATATAATCTTTTTATTCAAATTTTTGTGTAGTAAGATATTTTTTTGATAAACTTGTTATTTTTTCCTCCTAATTGATTTTTTGATTTCCATAAATATAGAATCAGAGTGGACCAACTCAAGAATTTCCTGATGTGAATGAAAAAGAAGACTTCATATCTGATGATGAAAAAACGATTTCACAACAACTAGCTGAAGAAAGTACTGATTTGGATGATGTTGATCGGTATGAAATTAAAAAAATAGCCAAGAAGCCAAAAAGGCAACAATACACACGTACTTATAGATGTAATTTGGATGCAATCTATAAAGTGATGTCAATTATAAAGGAGAAACACATTCTTTCACCTGAAGCAAAAGCATTTTTAGAAAAAACACCATTCAAAAACTTCTTCAACATTTTTCTTAGAGATTCAACAGCACGACAAGATTTAAGGAAAAGTGCTTCGAATTTAGATGATATCATTACTTCTATTGATGAAAAAGAAAATGCTTTCACAATTGGAAATAAATTACTCAAAATTACTCCTGAAGAAGTCAGTCTAATTTTTGGAATGCCATTAGCTGGAGAAGATTTATTTCCTATACCAGCCTCTAACAAAGCCTCAGCCATGGAAAGTTTCTCCAACTTTTTAACTGCCAATTTTGAAGAAGAAGACATAATCAGCCAAAAAACAGTAACAAAATCATTGAATACACTGTTAGAAGAGGAAAAAGGAGATGAAGATTTAGTGAAATTGTTATTATTGTTGCTGGTTATAACTTTCCTTTTTCTAAACAACCAAAGCTATATGCAATGCGGTTTTTGCCGAAGTTGCTGAATTTAAAAAAATTCAATTCAATTTCTCGGCCACGGGCAATATGTGAAAATGTTCTGAAAAATGTTAAAAAGTATCATGCGGACCCTAGAAGTACACCAGGCTGTACTATGGTATTACTGGTATGCTTTCATAACTTTAACTAAATATAAATATATTCAAATTTATATTTAATACAAAAAGATAAATGCTTTTATCGTTTTCTTGCAGTACTGGATTTGTGAACGAACACAAATAATTGATGAGAAGGAAAATCTGCAAACCAAAATACCAAGAATGAGAAAATGGGATTTATCTAAACTGAAAGATTTAGAACTCACTGCAGTTGACAATGACAAAGTATGCTATTTTTTTTAACTGTATATTTTTTTTCATTTCATGGAATGCAATTTTTTGGAATGTTAGTAGCCTAAATAATAGAAAACCAAATGAGTATAGAAAGTATATGTGCAAGCTTAACTGCCTAGTACTTCAACGACAGTATATGTGCAAGCTTAACTTTAAATTTATTCATTGCAGATTTTAAAAAAATTTGCAGCTGTAACAAAAGAAGAAAAAGAATTTCTTTCCAATAAAATAAAAGCTATTGAGGTGGAAGAAGACCGAAACAACAAAAGAAAATTAGATGAGTGCCAGGAAGACACAAGTGTGAAAAAATATGCCAAAGAATGTGCTAATAACATAATAGAGCTATAGTCAAAAGCCAATTTTTTGTGTACTAAGATGAAAAATGTTGAAGAACAATTAAATGAGGAAAGACGTTTAAGAGAAGTGGCTGAAAAAAGAATGCAAATTCTTAAAATGAAGCTCCAGAAGTTGGAAAATTTAGCAAAGCACGATGTGAAGGAAAAAGATAATTTGAACAAAAAATCGAAGCTGAAAAAGGTAAAAAAAAAAATCGTTGGTATGATTCAAATAAACAGTTCTGCTAATTTTCCAACTTTTGATATTATGCAAACTCAAGATTTCATACTAGAAAAGCAGACACAAGATAGTTTAAAATCTGGCAATGTGAAAGAGCCTGCTCAAGAAAATGCTTTTGAAAATCCTATTATTGTTGAAGATATTGTCCTAAAAGAACCAAAAAAGAAGATGAAGCCAAGGAAAGTTGACAAATGTCCACTACTCAAATATCTTGCCGAAGAACAAAAGAAATTGTCAAAAAAATTTCAAAACTCTTGAGGAAACAAGTAAGTAACTAAACTACTTTTCACTCAATTGACTTATATATATATATATATATATATATATATATATATATATATATATATATTCCAATAAGATATGCATATAAATTATAGCAAAAGTTTTGTCGTGTTGATATGCATATAAATATTCTCTATTTTTTTTGTCATATACAGATCAAATCTGTGTTTTATACTGTAAGTGCCATAAAACCAGGACTGATTTAATACCCAATTTTTTTTTGTCATATAGAGATCAAAAAAACCAAACTAAAGTAAAAAAGATAAATTAGTTTATCTTTATCTTTTCATACAAACTACTACAACTATTGTTATTTTCTTTTATTAACAAATATTTCAGTACATACTAATCTTAATTTTTCAATATACTAATCTTAATTAATTTTCTTTTATACTGTAAGTGCAATACAACACAGTACATGCTAATCTTAATTTTTCAGTGATGAAGCATTTACTTGTGATGATGAAAACTTCATCTCCATCACAAAAAGTATGATAGAAGAACTTCTCTATGGAGAATATATTTCTGGTCAAGTAAGTACAAAAAACTATACTTTGCGTCCTTATAAATTCTGTTTTTTGGTTCATTGTAAAATCTATACTTAATCCATATTTTTTTTCGAAATGTAGGTTATTGATTGGTTTTGGTTCAGAAAAACAAAATTATTAGAACAAAGTTCTAGCATTATATATGTGAACACAACAATGACAGTAAGTGAACTATAATGTAAAATTTAATTTGTTTCTAAGATAAATTTTCTGAAATTATTTTTTAAAAGAAAAGCGCAACAGATGGAAACCTGGAAAATATCAAAAGAAATATGTTTAATCCTTTTATTACACAAACACTTCTAAATCCATTATGTTGCAATATATTATTATTTTCTACTATTTTTTTCTAGGACACGGGTTTTAGTAGCGTCTAAATATTCATTTTGTTGTTTCAAATGAGTTGGTGTAACATAAAAGTTTAATCTAAATATTCATTTTATTTTTCAATATATAATATATTTTGCTAAATGTATGATAAAAAGACTGTTAGACATCAAAGAATTTGTTGCTATCATTGTCAGTTCAAATTTTTTGTTGCTGGAGCTGAACTGCAGAATTTTTCAATTGTCCAACAGTATGGTTCATCATAGAGAATTTGTGCAGTTATTTGTTCTCTAAATGCGTTTACTTGTTCTAGATTGATTTTTGATGTTGTGTCCATTCCTTGTGCTATCTTTTGGATAAACATCATTATGAAAATTTCACAGTCAAACCTGCATTTGTTAAAATTTTAGTTATTGTGTAACATTCATCGTTGTATAAAAATCACTAGTATCCAGAAAATTACGCATTGCTTTGTTAAGCACAGTTAACATTTTTAATCAATGTAGACTTTCCCAGAATTGTTTTCTAGCCTGCGCCTTGTAAGTCTTTATTGATTTTGTTTACTGTCGCTTTCTGCGAAATATATGTATGTATGTATGTATGTATATATATATAACTTTTTTATAATAATGATAAATCTATTTATCTTTTTTACTTTCTGTGTATTTTACTTACCACATTAATAGCAAACTTTGAATGTCCACTTCTTAATGTCTTAGATCTTGTGGTCAAGTGTAGAGAATCATAATGGTTCCATGTACATGATTCCACTACTGGCTCTAGCAAGCTCCAATGTTCATTGCCATGTATAGGAAATAATATATTACAACATAATGGATTTAGAAGTGTTTGTGTAATAAAAGGATTAAACATATTTCTTTTGATATTTTCCAGGTTTACATCTGTTGCACTTTTCTGTTAAAAAATAATTTCAGAAAATTTATCTTAGAAACAAATTAAATTTTACATTATAGTTCACTTGCTGTCATTGTTGTGTTCACATATATAATGCTAGAACTTTGTTCTAATAAATTTGTTTTTCTGAACCAAAACCAATCAATAACCTACATTTCAAAAAAATATGGATTAAGTATAGATTTTATAAGCAAAAAATAGAATTTATAAGGACGCAAAGTATAGTTTTTTGTACTTACTTGACCAGAAATATATTCTCCATAGAGAAGTTCTTCTATTATACTTTTTGTGATGGTGATGAAGTTTTCATCATCACAAGTAAATGCTTCATCACTGAAAAATTAAGATTAGTATGTACTGTGTTGTATTGCACTTACAGTATAAAAGAAAATTAATTAAGATTAGTATACTGAAAAATTAAGATTAGCATGTACTGAAATATTTGTTAATAAAAGAAAATACTACGTAACATAAAATTTACAGATCACAAATCACCAAAAACTAAAGAACAAACAACGTCAACTAATATTATTTCAGATTCAATTTCATACCCAAAGTGAGTACAAATAGAATTGGCTGACAATAATAACTGCTTTAATTGCTGAAACGAAATATGAAGTGATAGTCTAAATACTAAAATCATAATCTAAAGTGAATGATCCAACCAGGCTAAATACACAGTGCTTATGTTATCAGAATAAAAGAATACCATTCAGAAGCCATTATTCAAAATACATCAAACAAAACCTTCCTCCAATAGATGAAAAATGCCTCCTCTGAAAAGAAATATACAATAACATCATAAACATCATAAAACATCGAATTGAGTATGAAAAACAGCAAATAAAACTGAGGCTCGCCAAGTAAAGAAAACCGCCTCACGATTTCCCACAATTAAAGTCGATTTTGATTTGAGAAGAAACTAACGCCTAATTTATTCAAAAAGAAATCAACAACCGCTTCAATTGCACAAGAAACGAACGCTTTGATTGAACAAGAAACGACCGCCTAATTTCCACAATCGGTAGATTTAAAAACATATGTAGTTGTTTGAGAAGATGAAGACGCACGCCACACATATTTGTCCTGAAAAATAATAATTTCAAACCCGTGTCCTAGAAAAAAATTGGGCCGTATAATTAGGCCATTCACTCCAATTTCCACTTTAATTAATCCGTTGAATTAAACTTAAAACAATATGAGTTAAGGCGACAACTATACAAGGTTAATGCAGTAAAATGTATAGAAAAGTTAGTTATATTCATAAGGCAATAATTGATTTAATGAAAAGAGTGAAACCAAGATAAATTTAATAATTGGGATTTCAAATTTAATTAATGTGAAAATCGACAAAAAATTCAATATAAATGAAATATTCCAACTAATATGGTAAAGGATGATAATTGTAGAATATTAATGTAATAAGATATAAACCAATGTCGACTATGCCCATAGAGTAATGATTGATTGAATAAAAGATTTAAATCAAAGTAAATAAATTTATTGGAATTGAATTATAATTAATTCGATTTAATTACAATTGAAATTGAACACTGTAATTAGTGTAAAATATAACACTAAATTTGATATGTCAATTTGTTTTAAAGTATTGTAAATGTCTAAGGAACCAAAAAAAGGATAAAATTTTCTAATTGTAATATTGGGATCGAAAAAGCAATTTAATTAATTAAATATTAATTTATTTAATTAATGTGAAAATAGCCATTTTGACCACTATCTCAGATTTCAGCGAAACCAGTTTCATTGGATCCGTAACAGTGAATTATTATGAGATTTCAAGTTTCGTAGCGATCAGACATGTCATCTGATCGTACGGGCTCGAAATGCACAAAAATCAATTTAATTGAAATCAATTTGAAATAAGCTGATTTTAAGGCTAACTTCTTCATACGATGGAACTAGAACTTGAAATCTATTTCATTGAGTTTAAAATCAATCTGGTCCATCCTTTTTATTTTCAAATATGCATATATATAGGCCTTTATAAACTCTAATTGTTCTTCATTTCTGATTACAATACGTATAATTCTCTCTGGATTCTCCTTCTCAATGGAAGAAACTCCATTTTTCTAGATTGCAGATCAAGTCAATCGAAAAAATTAAAATTCCTCAAACCCTATCATATTATATATTGATTCGAAGCTCTTGATGAACATAACTCCTATTCGTTTTTGCAATCGGATTCAGTTTTTCCCAGTATTGGCTAAATCAATTTCGGTCGTTCATCGCATCTTGATCAACTTGCACGGATCGTCGATTGAGTAGTATGGATGGGTGGAGATTGTCATGAGTAGTTCAATTGTGTGGTTCATGGGTGAAGTTGATGGTTGGATCATGCCAGATAATTGGATTAGGGTTTGATTAAAGGGGGTGGTAGCTATTATTTTTGGTGGCTCGCGTCGTTGTCAGAGGAGTTGGTCGCGTAGGTGTAGGGTGGTAGGCGGCGAGGTTTTAGAAGTCGTGTCTGGCCAGCAGCGGCATAGGGGTGAAGCGTTCGTGGCAGCCGCATCTCATCATTCACGATAGGCTATGAGAGATTAGGGTTTTCGGCTGTGTCTTAGAGGTAGGTGAGAAGTACAACGCTTATTTTATTTTATTTGTTTCAATTATAATGTGTATAATCTTCTAATTATTATAACTTTTGTATACAAACTCAGATTTGGACGCAGTTAATTTCGCTGGGATCATATCGAAATTTTGGACATTTTTGAGCTGGTTTGGACGAATTCTGAGACTGCTCAATTTTGGGCCTTATTTTGGATTTCAAATCGATTTGAAATCAAAAGTGTGTGTTTTAACCTACCCACAATTACCGGATTATCTTATGTTAGTTAAATTGAATTTATGATGTGATTTGGAATTGACTGATTGTTGTTTGGTATATTTAAATTGTCATTCTAATTAAATCTAACTTTTATTGCATTTAATCGTCATTTAATTTAATATTGAATTTAGTTGTCAATTTAACACAGGTTAATGATAATCAATTATCCATTGATGTTTATTGGTTGATTTGGATGATGATTGTGATGTATGTTTAATTGTTGATATTGGATGATTTGATGTTATATTTATATTGTTATAACACTGCAAATTCCCTTTGTTATTGTTAGAAATCTCTATGGGTTTAAATGGTACATACCTGAATGATCGTATATAATAGGAGAAAATCATTGATTAGCCCAAGCGATTTTCATTGATTTGGGATTGCGGGTTGAAATAATATATACCCGCAAATATGAATTTTTGCTAATTGAAATGATAAATATCCATATCACTTGACCATATGGTAGAAAATTATATACGGACACCGGATTGGTTAAATTAAAAGATTTTAAAACCCTTAAATCTTGAATTGGATTAAATGATATTTTCAAGGAAAATGATTTGTAATGATCCGGAATTTTGAATATTTGAAATTGGAATATCTAATTGATTTAAATATTTAAAAGTTTCAAATATCACTATTTATTGGACAACTTAAATATTGGATTTAATAATTGGAAATTGGGTAGAATATGAAATCTTGGTTTTTAAGCTTGTTAAAAACAATTTAAAGGCTTATAAATTTATGTTGATAATAGTAAAGATAATAAAAGTTTTAAAATTGAATTTGAAAGTTATTTGTTCAATTTTAAAAATATATGGTTTAAATTGACATTTAAAAATAGCCTTCTAGGCCACAGTCTCGGATTTCGACGAAACTATTTCCATTGAATCCGTAATAGTGTATTATTATCGGATTTGAAATTTCATGGCATTTGGAGTTATCGTTTGATCGTATGAAATTTTAATGCGCTAAAATTTATATCGAAAATTCAATATAATTATTGGATCCTAAACGGCTATCTTCTCCATACGATCGAACTAAAACTCGAAACCTTTTCCATTGCGTTCGGAATAGGAGTATAATATTACGAACGCCTAGATGCATGCCTCGTTTGGGATTTGAATTTTTAGTTAGATATTTTTTATTTTTAAACGATATATATATGTATGTATGTATGTATGTATGTATGTATGTATGTATATGTATGTATGTATGTATGTATTTGACTAGACTAGGATGTCACACTCCTTTCCATTAACCACTATTATTTCAACTCAGCCATCCTATCCTATACCTATGCAAGCCACCCTATCTCCATTCTCTGATTAAAACAATGACAGGCAGAAAAGATAATGATAATAAGAATATAAAAAAGTAAATCCATACCTCTGTGTGTATATACACACACATACACACATTAGCATTCAAAAATAAGTATACGTTCTGTTTCCCAAATGTATTCCTCTCCTCTCTTCTATTTTCGTTTCAAATCCCCAGTTTTAAAAAAATAAATAAAAAAGAAGCCAACTTTCAAAAATAAATTCTCATAAAATACTAAAAACAAAAAATCAAGGATTAATTGTAGAAATCCTATATCATTATCCTCTTCAAATTAAGATGCAAATTGCAGGTCGTGGCTTCGTTCTAGGATGGTCGAAACGTATGGCAGTTATCTAGGGTTACATTTCTTGCAAGATTCAGGCATCAGTTAAGGCTATGGGAATGATTTTTGGATCGAGCATGTCGAGGAACAGCTGGATGCTGAAGTTGATGAGGTGTGGTGTTTGGTAGGGGATCGCGACATCGAGAATGGAAGGGGAGCGACAGGTCGCGACTGGTGGGGTTGCCGAACTCGAGGGAAGGGGTACGTATGGGTGCGGTTTTCGAAGGAGAGTTCGCCGTAGTGGTGGGTTTTGGGTTTGGTCAGGGGAAGGCGTGTGTCAGCGTGCATTCGTGCACGTTGGATTGAAGGATGCGAGCAATATCATGATTTTAGGGAAGATGGTTCCTATAGTAAGCGGGCCGGGTTCGGTTGCTATGGGTATGGGTTTTGTTTATATAATAATTTTTGTTGATTTAATGAAAAATTAAATATCAATGAAATTATAGAAATTTATATTTCGTGCATTCGACGTCTGTTTTAGACGGAACTTTTTGCCAGCGATCGTGGTGCAGAGAGCTTCGGTATGAAGTTGGTTTGTGTAAAATTGGAGCTTACGGTAATTTCAGACAATTTAAAAACGCATCTAGATTCAATTGAAAAGTAACGTGAAAACGACTTAAAATCAAGGTGAGTTAATCTCACTCAAATTTGGATTACAACAATTTATTTTAAATAGTTAAAATTAATTATTGGTTGATTGTTGAATTTGGTAATTATTATCAGTTGAACATAGTATTATACATAGTAGTATGCATATATTGGAGTGATTGATATTCCCGTAAATATATATAGCGAATGAGACCATATGCGTCCCGCATAATAGCGGATGACCATATATACCGCGATATCCCTCTCGATGTGGGATTGGTATTTTTATATTGTGCTAACATATATGGATGTAGGGAAACAGGATTGAGGGATCCAAATGGATTCCTCAAAAATGTTAGATTTATTTTCATATTCTGTTATATGATTTATTTAAATAATTTTTCATAGACTATATTGGATATTTAATTTATTTGGATGCTATGGTATTGCTGGGTATATTTTGGTATTTTAAAATATTAAAAATATGAATATGGAATTTTTAAAGAAAAATAAAAAGAAGAATTCAAAGTAAAAAATATTTATAGCAAAGATGGATAAATTAAAAAGTAATGAATTTGGAAAAGTAAATAGTTGATTTTTAAAATCCCGTTTAATAAATTCCGGATATGGAAAAATAAAGATTTTTGAATAAATGTGAATTAAAGGGGTTTTAACAATAAAACTTAAGCGATGTTGTTTTAAATAATAAAAGAATGTATGTTAAAATTTTAAGAATTAAATAGTTGGGAAAAATAAAAGAGAATTTTGAATAAAATATGAAATTGATATTCCATATTTAAACAAGATTTTAAATCGTAAAATGGAAGTGAATTTGAAATTAGTGGGTTTGCGATAAATTTGATTTAACTAAGAAAATATTTTAAAAATGGAATTTAATTTGAAAGTCGATGAAAAGTTGATTAAGGGTTGTGAAACAGGGATGAAATGGAAAATGAGATTATGAAAATTATAAACGAAGTTTATGATATAAAGTGAAGTAAAATATCAGTGGATAATTTGAGATTATAAATTCACGATGGAAATTTATAAGGGAATGGATAAATCATTTCAAAAATAAATAGTAGTTTTATTTTTAAAAATGAAAAAAGGGAATTTATGGAATTGGACGTAAATTAAGGTGGAAATAAATCGAGAGGGTTTCATAAAATGATTGGACTGGCTATATTGATGTTGGAAATATATTTTTCACAAACGTTAAGTATATTTTAAAGAATTTTTTTAAGTATTAATTAGAAAATTTTAAAAAGTGTTTAAAAGAATGTTTTATAAAAAAGTATTATTTAATTGTTTAAAATTGTTAAAGTAAATATTATTTAAGTTAGTTATAGTAATTAATTATTATTAAAGGTTTAATCGATATTATTATTTTAAAAGGATAATTATTCAATATTTATTTTTCTATATAATAGCTTTATTTAAAAGTAGTTTTTGGCTTAATTTTTACTTGGAGAATTATTATAGAAACTTCATAAGTATTATTTTGAAAATTATTAAATAGAGTTTTGAAGAAGTATTGGTATACTCGCATGGCGTAAATCGAGGGCAGTGAGTGCCCGCAGTTAAGACTTTGATTTCTTTGGGATAAAGATGTTACTATTAAACTGCGATCCATGATTTGATACCGTAGTGGTTCTTTCCATATTATTTAAAAGGGTTTTAAAATATTTTGAAAGAAAAAGATAATTTGTTAATATATGAATTCGATGAGATAAGTGTATATTTTTGGATAAAGAGGTTTAATTTATTTAAAATTAAATTTAAATAAGACTTGGTGTTTCCTTTCAGCGAAAATGAAGTTTTGGCTAAATTGATTGTTTATTTGATATTAAATAATCTTAAATATGGACCCAAATATAACTTTGGAAATATTTAGAAGAAGCACAAGATTCATATAGTATAGTTACTGTTCGAGGTGCTATACAGTACGTATAAACTCGTTTCCGCTCTTCTAGGATTTTTATAAGGAAATCCGTCCATAAATGGTTAGGAGGTAAACTCCGATCTTATTTTCGTCTGTTTATTTCCTAAAGAATCGGCGTTGAGTTTACCGAAAAATATCGAATGTTTTTATGAAGAGACCGGGATCGGATTTGTAATCCGTAAATCACTTCGATCCAATGAGTACGTTTTTGTAATGAAGACAAGAGTATGGAGTCGAAGATGAAGCAGTGAAGGGCAACGGCTAATCGCTACTAATCCTGAGGGTGATTCCAAAATGTATGTAGTAGGAATAGTGTCTTCGGTTCCGTTCAGACCGGGAATTGACTTGTATGGATGAATGCTTTCAGTACATTGTCATTGGAGGACAATGAGCCTTCTAAGTGAATATTTCTAAAAAGGTAATCATAGCCTCTAGCCTTATCAACTACGAATGACTGAAAATCATGGAAGATGCAGCAAGGCTAAGTGGTCGCACCCAAGTAGGGTAAGGTTACCCCTATCTAGAGTCCTTTTTATTTGGCTGTGTAGCGGCTACTGATTCCAACCGTGAGGTAATCTTATTCGGGCTATCCAATTCAGGGTAGTCCTGTCTTGTGTAGCAGGGTATCCCGGAGTGGTCCTCGGTACACTATTCGAGACGTGTACTGTGATAGGTGATACCCCAGTGCTTAATCATTCAGATGGAATCCATTCTCCAATAAGTGCCTTTGCGGTTTTAATTGTAGAGCCTAGTATTGCTGGAATTTAATTAATGTAACAATCTCAGCTATTTGAATAAGTATTTGTAATTAGACATTATTATAATATCAGAGGATTTTGACATGAAATTTTTTGGTTATCGTAAGGTAAAAACCCATCGTGTTTATTTTTAGCATGGTCTTACGAGATACCTTTGATTTTCAAAGGATTTTTGAACTTTAATAATTCAAATTGAGTGTGTTTTATCACGCTGGTTTTCCAGACTGACTTGGGTATTATTTTATTATAATGCTCGGGTCAGACCAAGTATTATAGATTCAGGATAGGAGGCTATGGAGCTTGGGAGACGAGCTAGATGACGAGGACGTATACCACGTATCTGATTTATATTCCGCTGTGTGTTGTAGGCTGTGTACTCGGCTCCTACGAGCACAAGTTATTATAACTGTCCATTATTGTGCTATTGATCTGTGTTGTACTCTGATAATGTAATGTATAAAACAGTTATAGTTCTTTTGTATAAAGATCAGTTGTTATATATATATATATTGTTCCGCTGGGATTGTGATATTCTGTGTTGTTATTTCTTTTTCTTCTTCTACCTCTTTCATCTTTTCTCTGACGATCTGCTACTTCCGGCATTCGATTATTCGACAAGTAATACAGTGGACATATTGATGTCGATTTTCAGAGGTCGAAAATCTCGGGCCGTGACACTTATATAAATTGAATTGCTTTGAAAATCCAAGTTTGAAGGTTGGAATTAGAAATTGGTTTAAATCAAAATTCTAAAGTATTTTAATCTATTTTAAATCTATTTAAAGTATTTTTAACCCAATTTAATCTATTTTAATCCATTTTAAACTATATTAAAATATTTTAATCTATTTTAAATTATATTAATCAATTTAATCTATTTTAAACAATATTAAACTATTTTAATCTATTTTAAATTATATTAATCTATTTTAATCTATTTTAAACTATATTGATCTATTTTAATCTATTTTAAACTATATTAAACTATTTTAATCTATATTAAATTATATTAATCTATTTTAATCTATTTAAACTATATTAATCCATTTTAATCTATTTTAAACGATATTAATCTATTTAAAACTATCTTAAACTATTTTTAAAACTATTTTAAACTATATAAACTGTTTTTCAAATTTCAGGTTTGGTATAAAGTGAAAGTTCTATGTTTAAATCCTTGATTTCTAAGGAGAATATGTTTAAATGATGTTATAACCTAAGTTGGAACCTAAATGACATATTTGATTGAATATGATGTTGAAATGAGGTTTAACCTATTTTGTAAGTATGATTTCAAAAGTAAATATGATTTCAATTTTATATGTTTTCAAAAGTGGATATGATTTTCAAAGTGAATATGATTTCGAAAGTGATATGGCTTGAATTAAATATGATATTTTGATATCAATTATGAATCAGTTTTGGAAATTTAAAAGAACTATCCGGTGTGAAATAAGCGTTTAGTTGTTAAAGAGACTGTGATTCGATGTTGTCATACTCTCTACCAGTACCGAGAACCACTTTAATAACTGTTGACATGGTGGAGATTCCAGAATGAAGTAGGATAGTTTGGCGAACGATTCTATATGAAGTATTAATGTAGCCTTGACTCCCATGAGTCAGCTTGATGTGACTAAAACAAGAGTCATGCCGGGCCAAGTGAGGTCGCACCTCCTATCAGACATGCTTCTTCGATATCATATTATGATTTTGTGATTGATTGGTGGTCACCCCTTGATTTTGATTATGGGAGTGTGTTCCATGATGGGCGATAGTAGCTGCTATGCGTTATCACCAGTCTGTATCCATAAAACGGTAGAACCCTGCCCTGGTATTGCCTCCCGTGCCATGTCACATGCCTTATCGCTCCTTCTACGAGTTTGGTTTGTGTCGTACCTATTGAGTGCTCCTTGATAGTCCATCACTTTATGGTGGAGTTTACAGTACTGTATAGACTATGGCATTGTATAAAATGTGTTAAAGGAGACATGGGTAACGCCTTAATGCTATTTTAATACTTTGCTTTACTGTAGATATATTATAATAGTATATTGTAGTATGTATGTAGATAGTTTAACGGGCCCTTAGGAGATAGGAACCCCGAACATCTCTTAAGTTATTGCACGCATGTAGATATTGGATAGAAGATGTCAAACCCCATAAACATCTCTGACACCGTTACACTCATATTTATTTACCGTTGATTTAATTTACATAAGATGTTTTAGTTCTGACCGGAGTGTTTTGTCTTTTTAATTCGCTTGGGTCAGTATGAGCTTTTCAGCTTATCGAACACTGCTTTTTGGAGAATGAAGACGAAGATTTAATGCTGTTATTATTTATTATATTTATTCTACTGTATCATGTTGTTCTGCTGCATTATTTATATATTTCTATTGTATGTAACTCTGATCTGTA
Source organism: Allium cepa (assembly GCA_030765085.1). Taxonomy (NCBI): domain Eukaryota; kingdom Viridiplantae; phylum Streptophyta; class Magnoliopsida; order Asparagales; family Amaryllidaceae; genus Allium; species Allium cepa. The sequence continues at coordinate 379,220,132 of CM060929.1, read as the reverse complement.
TTGTAAAGGCGTAATCAACTGTATTTGTAAAATAACTTTATGAATTATTTTTTTGATTATTATATTTTGTCATTCCACTACGAGATTTTGTATTTGTTTCTCGGCTTTTTCTTATTTACCCCATAACAATCCTCCCTTTTAAATGGTTTGAGTTTGACATGTTAGGTTTATCATCGATTTAAACTGTCCAGAAAGGTGGGTCGTTACATTTGGTATCAGAGCTTTGGTTTAGTTATAACCTTAGCTTTATGGAGTTAGATTCATATTGAAGAGGGTAGCAATACCCTAGAATGGGTCGCCGAGTATATATAAATGAGAGAGCATATTTGTTAGTGTTATAAAAGGTTTCGTATTGTGTTAATTTGTTCTGTTTACTATTTATAAATTCTGGTCGGTACATTGGATGCTATGGCATCGATAGGAATTCTAAACACTTGATCGGCAAGACCTACAAAATATTGTTTTGAAATATAGGTAAATGAAATAATTTAGCCTATTATATATTTTGTATACAAAATAATAAATTTTATAAATGATATAGTTGGATGTAATACGTTATTTTTTAGGTAGAGAAATTTTAAAAATATTGATTGAAAAAAGGATTTACAAATAAAGTAAATATAAATTGGAAGTTTAGAACTAAAGTTTCGGGATTTTTGAAAATTTCTTTCGAAAGATTTTGGAATATAATATTAGTAGTATTTGGAAGTATTTTCTGATATAAATATTTCAAGATGATTTGAAAGAAATGTTTTAAAAGAAAATTTTGAGGGAAATAAGTTCTGTACTCCCCTCTCTATCGTTGGAAAATAATTTTGGTGATGAATGCATGCATCATCGATGTTCTTTTTCGAGTTTCAAAGTAGGAAGGCCGTTGAAGTAGTTTACTACACATTTATTTTGATAAATAAATCTTAAATTTAGTTTCCAAATATGATTTGATATATATTAAAGATATGATTATATATATTATTTTGAAATAATTGAAAAGGAAGCCGGTATTTAGTTCTTAAGTTTTCTACAAATTGGAAATTTCAATTATCATAATAAAATCTTGACTATTTTAATAATTGGAGACAATTTAATATGTGTAATTAGAAACAAGATTCTAAGTGATTAATGAAAATATAAAAAATTGAAATTTTGTAAATTGTAAACCAAAAGGTATGAAAAATGAGGAATGATAACTATTGAACATTTTATTTACTAAATGAATAAGATGAACTTATGTAACATTCCATTACACTCTAAAAGACATATGTATGGCTTACCAATATGTAAAAAGTTGTAATGTTAAATAGGAATATGTAACAGAATACTATATAAGTAAACTTTAGTAAATGAAAGTATTCAATGGAATTACTTTTATAAATAAAAATTTCTAATATAATAAATTGTTATAAACTTAGGTTAATAGTTTGAAATGTTACTAATCAAATGTAATAGAAAAGTGAATAATGTAAGAAAAACGATTATAAACTTAAGTTAAAATTTTAAGCTATTTATAATCAGATTGAATAGTAAAAGCTGAATACCATAAGTAAATAATTATAAACTTAATTTAATGTTGAAGCCATTTATAATTAAAGTGAGTACTATATCAATTGAATGATTATAACTTCAAAAAACATTGAAATGATTTAGAAATGGTATAATATTCAATAATACTATATATGGTAGAATGAATGTGAAAAATAAATAATCTATTAATGGTGAATTAAATTGTAAAGAGACTTACGTAATAATGGATAATTTAATAATTGAAATGGAAATAACTCATGTAAGCAATTATCTTTATAAGTAATGAATGTAAATTAATAAAAATAAGCATTGTATGAATGAAGAAAAAATTGAATAGTAAAGGATGTGAATGGAAATTAATAAGAATAAACTTAAAATATGTGTTAAATCCTTTGTAGTTTGGTTCATGGGATGTTGAGGAGGTGATATTTTAAGTTGTTTAAGTAAATAATCCGGTAAGTTTTATTTAAGACTCTTGAGTGTATGGTATACTTAGTAGTTTATTTATCATTTTATATGATTAAAGGTTTCTAAACGAGAACAAACCATTTGTTTTGATTGCTATGGATGGATAATTGATTGCTTTGATTACATGTGATGGTTTTATGTTTTGTTTGCAAAGTGACTATTGTTATGTTGTGTTAATTTGTTCTGTTATTAAATTAACAACGCAAATGTTTCTATTTTGCATAATTCTAACTCTTTTGGATTATAAAACTAAAATACAGGTTTATGGAAGCAATTGCCACTGCTTTGGTTTCATCAATTAATGTGTTGTTTGCTCGACAAATAGGTACATTTTCGAATTACGTTTTTCTAGAGATATTATACTATTTTTCCCATGGTTTAGGATTTATTAATTTGAAATATATGATATATATATATATATATATTGTTATAGTCGGAATTATTATTTTTTCTAGACCTCTCCGTACAAAGGAGACTCTATCGAAATTTTCTGTAAACTTTGGACTTCGAAAATTTTGTGAAAATAGAAATGTTTTAAAACTTTTATTGAACTTGAAATGAAAGGATTTATTTGTATATAAAATGATCTATTTTATTCAAATTATTTAATTATGTAAATTAATTATTTATAAATTTAAAATTTTGAATCAGATATATTAATTTGTTGATTGCTTCTTTCCCTTTTCGATGACGAAAAGTTTTGAGTGGGGAAGAGTGTAACGATCCATAAATTTTCGGTAATTCAAATATTGAATTCAGTAAGGTTTATAAGCTAATATTGGAAGAAATAAAAATTTGTGACATAATTAGCGTTTTGCAAGTATTTATAACATTTGTTTGTCAATAATAAAAACATAAATGTGATTTAATTAAGTAAGAGGGTGATAATTGTTATATGTTGCCAATTTATTTAATCTATTGAAATAATTTAAAATAAATTGTAATTAAATGTTACTTAAATATGAGTTAAGACGATAACTATAAAAGGTGAATGTAGTAAAATGTACAAAAATGTCAATTATATTCATAAGGCAATAATTGTTTAAATAAAAAGAGTGAAACCAAGATAGATTATATAATTGGGATTTCAAATTATAACTAATGTGAAAATCGACAAAAATTCAATATAAATGAAATATTGCAACTAATATGGAAAAGGATGATAATTGTAGAATATTAATGTAATAAGATATAAACCAATGTTAACTATGTCCATAGAGTAATGATTGATTGAATAAAAGATTTAAATCAAAGTAAAATCTATTTATTGGAATTAAATTATAATTAATTGGATTTAATTACTGTAACGACCCAGAATTTTTGATAATTTAAATTTGTATATTTAGTTGAATTTAAATATTAACAAGTGAAATTAATAAGTCGAATAATTTATTTTTCGAGTATTGGATTTAATTTGATAATTAAATCGATTATTTAATAGTTGAATTTACGGAAATAATTGTAAATTGGGTTTAAAATGATTAAAAATGATTTGGAAATTTTTATTATATCATATTAGAGTTAGATTGATGTTTTAGAACTCTTAAAATTGAATTTAGAGTTAATCTGTGAAAATTTAATATTTGAATATTTAATCGACTAGTGAAATTAGTCATTTTTCGAACAGTATCAGAATTGGACGAAACTAGTTCCATTGGATCCGTAATAGTTTTTTATTATCGGATTTCAATTTTTGTAGCAATCGGAGTTGTCGTTTGATCGTGGCAGCTCGAAACGCATCGAAATTGTTTTAATATTAATTTGGCGAGTTAAAATAGTCATTTTTCAAACAGTCTCGGATTTCGACGAAATTAGTTTCATCGGATCCGTAATGTGATATTATTGTAAGGTTTCAAATTTCGTGTCAAACGGATTTATCATTTGTCCGGAGCAAGCCAAAACGCCTAGAAAATCGTTTAATTTTAAATCGATCGTTTATTGTCGTATCTCGCACATACGATGGAATTAACCTCCGAAAGCTATTCCATTATGTCCGGAACGTGGGTTAAACCCTAGGAACACCGGTCACCGCACGTAAATCGGAGTTCGGAAATTTTGGGATGAATAGTAATTTGGAATATTTTCTATAAAAGCACCTACACTCTTCACATTTGCAAACAAGAGATTTGGGTTTCAGCTCAAACCCTAGCCGCCGTTCACTTTGTTCAATGGCCAGAAATGATCTTCTTTTCTTCCTCAATTACTCCCAATCCACACCTTTTTAGCAAAAGTTGTCAACTAATAAATTGTAGAGGGCAATGAGGGCTACGAATCCATATGGATATGATTGTTTATAGTCAAGGAAATCAACGGGAAAGTGGCCGCGTTCGCCGACGCATGGACACGTTTTTCAAGGCCAAAAGAGGGCCGAGTTCAACCACCTCCTGGCCATGGGTAGCTCTCGTCGAGGCCTTTGACGTGGTGTTGGCCGATCAACGTGGAAGTGCTTGAGTTTGTCATGATAATTGTAGAGAGGATGACAGCTATGGGTTGAGATGAACGTGATATTCACGTAAGGGGGGAAGATGAAGGGGATGGCCACGATCTGCAAATAGAAAATGCGCTGCCTGGATATGTTTTGGGTAAAATATAAAAAGAAAATTTTAAAAGTTAATTTTATTTAAATCGTATAAACTTTGTAATAGCGTAACTTATTCATACGAGGTCGAAAACTGATGAGACGAAGTGCGTTGCAATCGTTTTGTCGAGCACTACGCGATGGACCTGGATTGGAGTCGTTTGGAGCTAGTGAAAATTTCGGGTAAAATTAAACGTCCGTTTAATTTTATTCGAAATAAAACGCTGGAACGGAATTAAAATCAAGGTGAGAACTTCTCACTCAATCGAACAGTTTCGATTTAAATTTTAAATAGTTGGATTTAAAATTGCTTGAATGTATGTTTGAATGATGATTGCAGTTATTGATTGCGGTTTGGTTGTGATATTAGATATAGTAGGATATATCTATATATAGCTATATATATATATATATATATATATATATATATTGGCATATGTATATATTGGAGTTGATTTCCCGCATTATATAGCAGATGAGACCCTATTGCGCCGCATAATAGCGAATAATATTTTATAAATCCCATATACCGCGATAATTCCGTACTGGAACGGAATTGGTATTGTGCTAATGTTTGTGGATGCAGGGAAACAGGTTGGAGGGATCCAACTAGATTCCTCAACTGTATTTATTTGATTTCAGATATTGTGATATTTGATTGATTGTCATATTGATATATGATGTTTGTTGTCGTGATTGACTATTTGGTGCTGTTGCATCATCGGATCCATTTTTTTTTTTAAGTTTAAAAATAAAGATTTTGATTTTAAAGGGATTTTTAAAGTGATTTTTGAAATTATACGTTTTATTAAAATTTTGAATTGATTCATTTTAAAAATAAATAAACGTTATAATATTATTGTTATAAAAGTTATGATTTTTGGAAAATAATACTTAAGAATGATTTTGAAGATATATAAGCCTTAAATAAAGATTTGTAAATTATTAAAAGGATTGGTTTATTTGAATTGGTATTTTTGAATTATTATAAACAATTTATATAAAAGATGTATAAAATTGATATTTATAAATTAAAATATAGAAATTATAAAACGAGCTTTTATAAGTGTTAAAATAAAGTTTGTACCTAGATTTATAAGTAAATAAGAATTTAGATTTATAAATTGATGTTGATATAAAAGAATGGATTTGTGAATAAATGGTTTATAAGTAATTTACTTATAAACCGAATTTCGACATGTAAATGAAATTTATAAACATTGTTTATAAATTCGAAATCAATTGAATTTGATAAATTGAATATAGAAGTTTATGAAAGGTAATATATTCACGATTTTGGATAGCGAATAAATTCTTGAAATAAAACATGTTGTAAATATTGAAATTGGGTTAGTAAAGTATACTCATGATTTTGGATAGTGAATATATTATTAAGTAAAATGGATATGTTTGGGAAAGCGATATTATTAAAAGAAGTTGATTATTTTAACGACGTTTTAAAATGTGTTAAATATCGAAATCATAGATTTCAACATTCATTGTTGAAATAGACGTTTTCGAGAAATAAAAAGGAAATGGTGGACTATAACACTGTTCTTATAGTAAATGATTTCCGAAAGGAAATGTTTTATATAGTATTGGGATTTACATATCTATCTTAATTTTGAATCCCTATACTAGTGTTTTTGGGTTGTCGTAACGATGTTTTACTTAACATTCGTTTTGACCCAAACAAATGTGTTTAAGAGAATGATTTCTTAAAGAATGAAATGTATACTTAATTTTGATTTTAAGTATATCGAATATTTTCAAATGTAGAAAATATATATTTTTGTGAAATACTTATTATTAAATAAGTATGGAAATGTTTTTTTCCAATATGAAATGAAACGCTTTGGAGAATTATCTTTTTGAAGATAAATTGAAAATGAATAATTGAAACCATATATTCATAAATATTTTGGAATGTAAATTCACTATGGAATTTGTAAATGAAAAGGGGAATTTGTTTAAAAATAAACGTTGATTTATTTTTGAAGTGTGGGAATTAATTTACGGATTCGGAACGTAAATATAAAGTAAATCGTTAAGGATTTATTTAATTGGTTTAAATGAACCATGTTGAAATGAAAGTGTTTCCGCGTCAGGAAAATCTTTGAAATTTGTTTTCAAAAGTGGCAAAGATGAAAAGTGATTTGAAAATTGTTTTCAAATGGTTGAAGTGTGGAAATTTATATCTTGTAAAGATATTTTTTGGGAAATAAATAATTTGGAAAATTATTTGGAATCTGATGATGTTGCGCATCTCTATTGATAGTTAAATAACCGACTATCAATATTTACCTTTAAATAGGAATTTGTTGTGATTGCTTGAATTTGAATGCCACATTTATTTTTAAATAAGCGCTCACTATTCGGGTTAGCCGGGAAAGGACCTTGGGGTCGTATAACCCATTCCGAATATGTGATACGTCGTTATGAATTGCATTTGAAGACCGGTGTTGAAGACCAGATATTTGTGAAAACGGATGGATTACCGTCGAGTTGCTCTGCATCGGCTGATCTCCGATATAGAGGTTTTATCACCCTTAGTGACGGGTTGTCCGGACGTGATTAGGGAATATCCAGATTGCAAGGGCTTCTTTGAAAGTGCCTTCGGTTCTGTTCGATCCTGGAACAGACTTGTATGGATTGTATGTCTGACATTACAAATTGAGATATAAAGCTGATTTCTTTCAAATATATTTCGGTTGGTGGCGGAGAATTTATTCTTTTAGCTTAGCACCCTTCTCTGAGATGTACGAGCTCAAAGGTTATGTAGTTGAAGGTTATTAGTGATATACTCCCAATTTGTTAGTGTGGCATGCTGAGTGTTGCTGTGGGATGATCATTGTTTGATCATTTGTGATATGATCATTTGTTTGATCATTTATCTTGGTGATCATTACTTTGATCATTTGTTGACCCAAAGCACAGCTTTTGTATAAAGCGTGGCTTTATGGACGAGACTTCGTCGGACCTCACACCCCGAAAATGGTCAAAACAGGAAGGATGCGACAAGGTTATTAGGGGGTAGCGCCCCTTTAGGGTATGTCATTCCTTCTGAATAGAGGTGGTATCATGGTATGGAGCCCAGATACTTAACCTATGTTGTTGCTGCAAATTTATTAATTTGTGGTTGTTGGAAATCGAGGATCCTCGGATAGATCGGTTACGATCGAGGGATGACATATTCGTGTCAGTGGTTACCCAGTTAGGGGTAACCCGACCTTGTGTTGGCAGAGATCCGGTTTGGTTCTCGGGTCGTCTTTCTAGAGGCATACCTATGTGGCAATGGGAAGTTCCTTGGCCTGACCATTTGTTGGAAATCCAAAGAAACAGTACGATCTTGTACGGTTTTAGTTGAATAACCTGCCATGGAATGTGGCGGTAACCTGCTATTGAACATGGTAGCTATAGTAGGCATAAGTGCGAAATGTCTATGTTGGCTAAGATTTATATTTTTACTTTCGAAATGATTTTTCCTACACCATGCACTAGTAATAATATCAAATGTTTCTTTTTAATGCGTATCAAGCATCTTTGACTATCATAAGGAGAAATCTCCTCCGATTCTGCGTTTGCATTGTGTGTGTGTGTGCGGGAGGCCTTATGGTAGTCTCATTTTCTAAAAAGCATTGCGAATCTATTTTTAAGATATTCTTCTATTGTCTGTTTAAAAAAAAATTGTTTTAAGTTCTCACACCAGTCACATGACTGACTCGGAGTTTATTGTTTTCCTTCCTAACTCTGGGTGCCCACCAATTTCCACACGGGCAGTCTAGAGTCAGGTTTATCAGGATATTCTGGAATTCAGAAGTTGCAGGAGGCAAGCTAGATGACATGGCGTATTAGTAGTATATAGTATTTCTTTTCCGCTGTTTGTTGTTGTTTGTTGTTGTACAGTCTGATGATGTAATGTAATGTAATATGATGTAATGTAATAGCTGATATAGTTCTTTGTTTAAAGATTATTCATTTATTTATTATATGTTGTTCCGCTGCGATTGTGAGATTCTGTTATTGTTCTGTTGTTTCTGTTCTGTTCTATCTTTTTCTTTCTTCTTCTATCTTCTACCTTTTATTCAACCCTAACTATTCAGTTTTTCGGCAACGAAAAATCGCGATCGTTACATCTGGTATCAGAGCATACGGTTAAGCGACAACCATGGCTCTGTTGGGTGTTACTCATTAGAGATAGAGTCAGTAGTACTCTACAATGAGTGTGAGTGTAATAATATATACGGGTGCGTATTTGTTAGTGAATATAAATTGTTTTATATTGTGTTTGCTTATCCGTTGAGCTGTTTGTGAATTTTGGTCGGTATGTGGGACGCCATATTATCGATAGGGGTTTCTAAACTCTTAAACGTGGCAAGTCGACATAGTATCTTTTTAAATTAGGTAAATGGAATAAGTTTACCTTGATTATATTTTATATATAAAGGAATAATTTTTTAGGATTATTAAGTGTATATAAATTGATTGTTGATTGTTGAAAATGTAAGAATGCATGCAAGTAAACAAAAGTTGTTTGAATAAGTTAAATTAAAACAACAATTGTAAAAGAATGAATTGTATAAGCAATTGAATTATTAAGTATGGAACTATAATTAATGTGATTTACTATTGTGAAATAATCTTATATATATAAGAAAAAGATTTATAAATGTGATTTATGAATAAAAAGGAAGATTTTGAAAGAATATTAAGCACTGAATTCACTACTGTTGCTAGAAAATAATAAGGGTGATGACTGCAGCATCATCAGTATCATTTTCGAGTCTCTATGTGATGGATTTGCTACCATAGTAAATTAAAAATTTAAGTTTGGTTATGATAAACAAATTTGAAATAAAAAAATCCATGTGGTAATTGTTAAATATAAGTTGTATAACTTATAAAATGAAAAAAAAAATGTAAGTGAAACCAATTGCTAAAAATAGTTAAACAATTTTGTTAAGCAAAATAAAACGTGATTTTGATTAAGTGAATAAATTTGACTTTGATAAAAGTTAAATAAAAATTTATTTCAGAATTGGAACCTGAATTGGATTTATAAGTGGAAACTTAAGTTAAATTGAAACAAATGATGTTGGAATGGAATATAACTTAAGTAAAGTTGAAAGAAGTTGATTGTGGTGTCGAAGTAAATGAATAAGTGAATTAATGAAATGAAGTCATTAAGAATATGAACTTGAGTTATATAAATGAAATTCAACTTTATATTGTTAAATGAATTAGCAGTTGAACTAATGAATGGATTGAATGTAAATCAATTGAATGTAAAATAATTTGATATGGAACAATGAATGTAAGTGTTAATTCATTAGAAGCTAATAAGGTTGAGAAATTGAAAATTGAATAAATGGATGGAAGCCAGTTTATTACTAAACCAATTGGAAGCTAAAGTAATTGATTTAATAGAAGTTGAAAGCTAATGTAATTGGAAATTAAACAATTGAATGAAAGTCAATTGAATGTTGAACCAATTGGAATTAAAAGAGATGAACCAAATTGAATGAATGTAAGCGAAGTAAATAATTTGGTTATGTTGAATATACATTGGTTGTTAATTGATTGTGTATAATTCATTAAGAAATTAATGGAATTGAAAGCTAAAGTGATTGAAATCAAATTGGAAGATAAGTGAATCTTAAATAGAGTTGAATTTGATTTGGAAATGAACCAACTTGAATATAAATTAGTGAATATAGACTAATTGAATATGAGAAAATGAATGTTGATAAAATCCAATGTAAATGAATCAAATGTGATTTAAATTGAAAACCAATTCAATGAATATTAATGATAATATGAATGAATATTGATTTGGTTATGGATGTCAGTTGAATGCTATTTGTTTGGTGGTTGCATTTATTGCTTTTGTTGCATTTGCTATGTTGGCACATGTAGTTGTTATGTTGCTATATGTCGTATACTGATACTATTTTCATATATGCATGATTCTCATGATTGTTGTTGAGTGTTTAGTTGGTGCGGATTGCGCTTACTTCGCATTTGGAGCTCGCTTTCGCGCTATATTAACCGTATACGCTTGCTAATAATAAATAAGGTACATATCTCGGATTACATACTGTACTTTTACACTTTTTTACCTGTGGGATGCCTCATCACTTGATGAGATGTATATTTGTGATATATATACTGTCATTTTTTTTTCAGATCGAGCCGCGCAAAGGAGACTCTGGCGAATTTTTCCGAAAATTTAAGGCGTTAGAAAAAATTTGGGAAAATTGGAAAGTTTTGTGAAAAACTAAGTTTTGATTTAAAGTTGAAAGTTAAAGGATATTAGTTGTTTTGAAAAGATAACTAAGTATGATTTGAAAACTTAGTAAAGTATTATAAGAAGTTTAACTATGGATTTTGGAAAGTTAATGGATTCTGTAACCTTTTCTTACTTGGTAATTTCGAGGACGAAATTCTTTTAAGGGGGGAAGTTTGTCACGACCCAGAATTTTTGATAATTCAAATTTGTATATTTAATTGAATTTAAATATTAACAAGTGAAATTAATAAGTCGAATAATTTATTTTTCGAGTATTGGATTTAATTTGATAATTAAATCGATTATTTAATAGTTGAATTTACGGAAATAATTGTAAATTGGGTTTAAAATGATTAAAAATGATTTGAAATTTTTTATTATATCATATTAGAGTTAGATTGATGTTTTAGAACTCTTAAAATTGAATTTAGAGTTAATCTGTGAAAATGGAATATTTTAATATTTAATCGACTAGTGAAATTAGCCATTTTTCGAACAGTCTCAGAATTGGACGAAACTAGTTCCATTGGATCCATAATAGTTTGTTATTATCGGATTTCAATTTTCGTAAAATTGGAGTTGTCGTTTGATCGTGGCAGCTCGAAACGCATCGAAATTGTTTTAATATTAATTTGGCGAGTTAAAATAGTCATTTTTCAAACAGTGTCGGATTTCGACGAAACTAGTTTCATCGGATCCGTAATGTGATATTATTGTAAGGTTTCAAATTTCGTGTCAATCGGATTTATCCTTTGTCAGGAGCAAGCCAAAACGCCTAGAAAATCGTTTAATCGGTTTAATTTTAAATCGATCGTTTATTGCCGTATCTCACACATACAATGGAATTAGCCTCCGAAACCTATTCCATTGTGTCCGAAACATGGGTTAAACCCTATAAACGTCGGTCACCGCGCGTAAATCGGAGTTCGGAAATTTTGGAATGAATAGTAATTTGGAATATTTTCTATAAAAGCACCTACACTCTTCACATTTGCAAACAAGAGATTAGGGTTTCAGCTCAAACCCTAGCCGCCGTTCACTTTGTTCAATGGCCAGAAATCATCTTCTTTTCTTCCTCAATTACTCCCAATCCACACGTTTTTAGCAAAAGTTGTCAACTAATAAATTGTAGAGGGCAATGAGGGCTACGAAACCATATGGATATGATTGTTTATAGTCGAGGAAATCAACGGGAAAGTGGCCGCGTTCGCCGGCGCATGCTCACGTTTTTCAAGGCCAAAAGGGGGGCCGAGTTCAACCACCTCCTGGCCATGGGTAGCTCTCGTCGAGGCCTTCGATGTGGTGTTGGCCGATCAACGTGGTAGTGCTTGAGTTTGTCACGATAATTGTAGAGAGGATGACGGCTATGGGTTGAGATGAACGTGATATTCACATAAGGGGGGAAGATGATGGGGATGGCCACGATCTGCAAATAGAAAATGCACAGCCTGGATATGTTTTGGGTAAAATATAAAAAGAAAATTTTAAAAGTTAATTTTATTTAAATCGTATAAACTTTGTAATAGCGTAACTTATTCATACGAGGTCGAAAACTGATGAGACGAAGTGCATTGCAATCGTTTTGTCGAGCACTACGCGATGGAGCTGGATTGGAATCGTTTGGAGCTAGTGAAAATTTCGAGTTCGTTTAATTTTATTCGAAATAAAACGTTGGAACAGAATTAAAATCAAGGTGAGAACTTCTCACTCAATCGAACAGTTTAGATTTAAATTTTAAATAGTTGGATTTAAAATTGCTTGAATGTATGTTTGAATGATGATTGCAGTTATTGATTGCGGTTTGATTGTGATATTAGATATAGTAGGATATATCTATATATAGCAATATATATATTGGCATATGTATATTTTGGAGTTGATTTCCCGCATTATATAGCGGATGAGACCCTATTGCGCCGCATGATAGCGAATAATATTTTATAAATCCCATATACCGCGATAATTCCGTACTGGAACGGAATTGGTATTGTGCTAATGTTTGTGGATGTAGGGAAACAGGTTGGAGGGATCCAACTGGATTCCTCAACTGTATTTATTTGATTTTAGATATTGTGATATTTGATTGATTATCATATTGATATATGATGTTTGTTGTCGTGATTGACTATTTGGTGCTGTTGCATCATCGGATCCATTTTTTTTAAAGTTTAAAAATAACGATTTTGATTTTAAAGGGATTTTTAAAGTGAATTTTGAAATTATACGTTTTATTAAAATTTTGAATTGATTCATTTTAAAAATAAATAAACGTTATAATATTATTGTTATAAAAGTTATGATTTTTGGAAAATAATACTTAAGAGTGATTTTGAAGATATATAAGCCTTAAATAAAGATTTGTAAATTATTAAAAGGATTGGTTTATTTGAATTGGTATTTTTGAATTATTATAAACAATTTATATAAAAGATGTATAAAATTGATATTTATAAATTAAAATATAGAAATTATAAAACAAGCTTTTATAAGTGTTAAAATAAAGTTTGTACCTAGATTTATAAGTAAATAAGAATTTAGATTTATAAATTGATGTTGATATAAAAGAATGGATATGTGAATAAATGGTTTATAAGTAATTTACTTATAAACCGAATTTCGACATGTAAATGAAATTTATGAACATTGTTTATAAATTCGAAAATCAATCGAATTTGATAAATTGAATATAGAAGTTTATCAAAGGTAATATATTCGCGATTTTGGATAGCGAATAAATTCTTGAAATAAAACATGTTGTAAATATTGAAATTGGGTTAGTAAAGTATATTCACGATTTTGGACAGTGAATATATTATTAAGTAAAATGGATATGTTTGGGAAAGCGATATTATTAAAAGAAGTTGATTATTTTAACGACGTTTTAAAATGTGTTAAATATCGAAATCATAGATTTCAACATTCATTGTTGAAATAGACGTTTTCGAGAAATAAAAAGGAAATGGTGGACTATAACACTGTTGTTATAGTAAATGATTTCCGAAAGGAAATGTTTTATATAGTATTGGGATTTACATATCTATCTTAATTTCGAATCCCTATACTAGTGTTTTTGGGTTGTCGTAACGATGTTTTACGTAACATTCGTTTTGACCCAAACAAATGTGTTTAAGAGAATGATTTCTTAAAGAATGAAATGTATACTTAATTTTGATTTTAAGTATATCGAATATTTTCAAATGTTGAAAATATATAGTTTTGTGAAATACTTATTATTAAATAAGTATGGAAATGTTTTTTTCCAATATGAAATGAAACGTTTTGGAGAATTATCTTTTTGAAGATAAATTGAAAATGAATAATTAAAACCGTGTATTCATAAATATTTTGGAATGTAAATTCACTATGGAATTTGTAAATGAAAAGGGGAATTTGTTTAAAAATAAACGTTGATTTATTTTTGAAGTGTGGGAATTAATTTACGGATTCGGAACGTAAATATAAAGTAAACCATTAAGGATTTATATAATTGGTTTAAATGAACCATGTTGAAATGAAAGTGTTTCCGCGTAAGGAAAATCTTTGAAATTTGTTTTCAAAAGTGGTAAAGATGAAAGTGATTTGAAAATTGTTTTCAAATGGTTGAAGTGTGGAAATTTATATCTTGTAAATATATTTTATGGGAAATAAATAATTTGGAAAATTATTTGGAATCTGATGATGTTGCGCATCTGTAACATCCCGCCTTTTCGCACACTTTAAACCGACACACGTGCCAATTCAAAGCATACGCAAGGGCGGATTGTTATGGGGTAAATAAGAAAAACAGAGAAGAAATAAAATAAAATAAAATCTCACAGCGGAAGGATAAAATATAATAATCAATATACAGTTCATGATAACTGTTTACAAAATATTTATTTTACTTATACAATGAATATCAGAGTTATACATACCAATACAATCAATGCAGCGGAAATTTAGAGTGTGGTGCAATACTATAGATAATAGTAATACGACTCCTTCGTCTTCGTCCTTCAAAGCTAAAGTCTTCGATCCTGAAACGCTCGGACTGACCCGAGCGAATTTGAAAAGACAAAAACACTCGAGTCAGACTAAAAGATCTTATGTGAGTTAAATTAACAGAAATAAATATGAGTACAGTAACTCAAGAGATGTTCGGGATTTACATCTCCTAAGGATCCGTTAAACTATTTACTATGTAGTATATTGCGCTATTATAATAGTGTCTATTTATAAAATAAACTTACTTTTAAATAGCGTTAAGGGGTTACCCATATAGCCCTTAACACAAATAATGCCAATAGTCTATACAGTACCGTAATACCTCCTGATCGGGAAGCTACCAGAGGATACTCCATAGGTACGACACAAATAGAAACTCGTAGTAAAGGCTCGGTATGGTAGGTGACACGGCACAACTAGGCAATGCCAGGGTAGATATACCAATTGCTATCCAGGCTGGTGGAAACGCGTAGCCGCAGTTACCGCCCACCTCGGACTAACTCCCCAAAATCAAAATATAGAAGTGGCCATTGAATCAATCCAAAATCAAAGTATACTATCGAAGAGGAGGGTCCGATCAAAGGAATGACCTCATTGGCCTGAGAATCGCTCCTGTTTTAGCCACCTTATGCCAACTCACGGGAGTCGGGTCCACGTATTTACCTTACAGGAAACGTCGCCACCACCTACTTCATTCTGGAATCTCCACCGCGTACACGGTTAGTCAAAGTGGTTTTCGGTATCGACAGAGAATATGTCAGATATCCGATCCCGGTCTCTTTGCCAACCCATCGTTATTATAACACCGCGGTCATTTAAAAATAGGTTATACTTTAAAAATCAGAATAGACATTCCATTTCATAACCATGAATACGATATCATTTCAAAACCCAAAACCATATTTTATCACTTATCCCAAATACAATTCTTTTCCAAAATCAAAATGCTTTAACTTCATATCGTCTGAAAATCAAATATTTTCAAAGCATAGTATTTTGAAAATCATAATTTAAAACCATAACTTCTATAAAAAAAACTTGAATGGTTTGGACATTCAACGGTATATGAATTAAATGGTTTAACTTAAATGTTACTTTGTAAAGAAAATAGTTCTCATGGCTTTACAAATACATTTCTTTATTAAAGTCTAAACCAAAATTTATATTATCTCTCTCAAGTTCCAAAACCACTTCAATTTATTTATATATACGTATATCCATTTTGAGTAACAATATTTCAAACTAAAATTGGATTTTATTCTTTCAACAGATCAATTGTTCTATTAATTAGTCTTGAATATTCACATAAAATCCATAAATAATAAGACTTCAATTTCTAGTAATAAAATATATATATTTTCCCATTTCAAATTATACTAGAATATTCATTTCAATTTATTTTGGGAAAAATCCAATTATAAATATCATATCTTAAAATTTCCAAACTTAACATTTAAACATATGATATAAATTATTAAACTCTATTTTCTTAATTTTTTTCCATTTTTAAATAAAGATTTTTATACACCTTTTAATTTCAAAATTTTCAACTTCATATGTATATATATGGAAGAATAATATTTATACAATATAAAATTTAAGATTTTTAGAAACCGTATTCCATCCAAACCATAGAAATCACATTAAAATAGTTATATATAGACCGCGGTGCCTGTATAAAATTTTCTATCCTATGGTCAAGTGATATGGATATTTATCATTTCAATCCGCAATTTAAAAGATATAAAATTTTGCGGTTGTATATCATTTCAAACCACAATCCCGAATGAAATGAAATATGCATGATAATTCGCAATTTTATGATATTCAATAAACATCCATCAACATCATCCATCATCCAATCAAAATCATCAAGCAATATCAATCAATAACAATTTATATTTGATAATAGATAACAGGTAATAACTGGCAATTTTATTCAGATTAAATTTAACAACTATTAATCTAATAGTTTATATTCAGTAATAATCTATATAACTGTTAACTAGCAGTTTATAGGCAACAAATAAATTCTAACTATCAATTAATACGCAATAAATAAATTAAATTAACAGTTTATATTCAGTAATAATCTATATAACTGTTAACTAGCAGTTTATAGGCAAACAAATAAATTCTAACTATCAATTAATACGCAATAAATAAATTAAATTAACAGTTAAACTTAATAAATGCAATTCAACAAATATGAGTGAAATAAACATGCCAAATACTCATAAATAAATTGCTATTCATTTCTAAAATTAATTTAACAAACATAAAAGCTTTTGGTAGTTGTGAGTGGGTTTTAAACACTCACCTATGGAATTTAAATCGAATTTAAATTCAATTTAAACTCAAAATTTTGACGGTCTCCAAATCTATCCAAACTAGCGTCAAAACGTCAGAAATTCCGATACGATCCCAGCAAAACAAACCGCGCGTGAATCCGAGCTCGTATGCAAAAGTTATGGAAATTTGAAAAATGGAAAAATTCTGGTCCTGGGTCGACTTCGGGTTCGACTTCGGTGCGCCGCCTCAATTCCCCAGTGCTTGCTTGGAGTTTTCGCCAAAACGACCCGGAGCGACCCGAGTCATTTTCTTCCTGACCCGAAGTTGCTCTAGGGTTTTCTCCCCTGAAACCCGAAGCGCGACCAGAAGCTGCTGCAGATCCGAAAAACTTTTTTTTTTTTTTTTTTTTTAATTTGAAATTTTTTTTTTGGACTGACTGGATCTAGGGTTAGCACCCATTGAAGAAGAAGAGGAGCTTGAAGAAAGTATACACTCAGATGAATAGAAATTAGGTGGAGGCTAGGGCTTGTAGCTAGGTTTATATAGAGGGGTTAGAGATAGAGTAGATAGACCGTAGAATGAACGTGCGGAACAAACTATGGCCCAAAAAGCCCGCTATGCCTCCGGAACCGAATTTATTAAATCTATATATCCAAATAGGTAATTTAAAATATTCTGAACGCGATGGAAAAAGTTTCACGTCCAAATTTGATCGTATGAAGAAGTTATGCTGAAAACAAAATTTCCAAATTGATTCAGATTGATTTTAATTAAATTTGATTTCAAGGCGTTTCACGCCCGTACGATCAAACGACAAGTCCGATCGATACGAAACTTGAAACCCTATAATAATTCACCGATACGGATCCGATGAAACTGGTTTCATCGAAATCCGAGCCCGTGACAAAAAAAGGCTATTTTATATTCATTAAATAAATCAAAATAAATTACAAAAATCCAAATTTTATATTATATTCTAAAATTGTCCAAATTTTATTACTTATATAATTTAATCAATTTCAAATGATTTAACAAGCTTGGATGTGAATTAAAATTATAAGTATATCAATTTGCAGTGTTAATTTCTGCACTTTCCTATATTTAAGAATTATAAAATTAAATGCTCAAAACCCCGTATATTAGATTTTAACTTTTATATACTCATTCTTTATCCAAATAGGGATGCCACATACTTTGGTTCATGATTCACAATATTATTCTTAAAGTTCATTTTAAATTTCAGTAACGTAATATTTAACGTTAAATTCCCTTTATTTATGCAATAAGCGCAATTATTGAATTTGATACTCAAATTGATTTATAGATTCTGCTTTCATAAAATCTATATCAACAATTTGGTCTAATTATAAATAGAATAAGTATTAACCTCATCTTATAGAATTAATTATTGCAATAAATCCAATTTACCATATCTTAAATCCAAATTAATAGATAAAGCTTGATTCCTTTATTAACTCCTTTGGTTTTCAATTAACCTTTTATGGTGAATATAAATTCCAATGTATAATTGAAACCTTATTTCCATTTGATTTCACTATTTCATTAAAAATCCTCATATTCCAGCTAAATTTCAACTAACGTATAAATTAGCTATTTCAATTTCATTTAATTGCGATTATCATACTATAGAAATTAAATTCCATTAAATAAATAAATAAATGTTGATTCCCATCTATTTACATTATATTACATTGGTACTTCTATTTACAACTTAGCTTTGTATAAATGTTTGAATGTAGAATCTTGTCTATTTCACGTATTAATTAAGCCTTAAAAATCAATTAATATTATATCCTTGGTCTAACCTCATTTTACCCATATTTATATTAATATATCCTTTGAATTAGGTAAATTACCATTGATTATCTATCTTAACTTATCAGACTCCACTAACGTAATGGTTAAATATTAATTCCATTTGAAAAAAAAACAATCCACAAGATTTGCATTTCACATTGCAAATGAATTCATAAATCTTGGCTTTCTTTTTCTTTGCTTCTTAAAGGCCAAATCAAACTACCCTATCATCACTAATTTATGGCAATTAATTGCAATTGATTCTCCATTAAACTACATAAGTTATCCAATTGAAACCTAAGTGAAACGTTTATTTATTTAAAAATCCTACTGTTTAAAAGAGTATATCATCTACGGTATAATTTACATTTGACCTGATTTCTCATATATTTCACACAACAGTGAATTCCAATTTCTACCAACATTATGTTTAATATAAATTGGAAATCCAAATCATTGGTATTTCACAACCTTATTGCGTACATTTACGTATAGTTACACTAAGTCCATACACTGATTCATGAATTCATTAATTAATACACAATTTGCCTTTGTTTTCTTATATTAAGTTTATTACCGTTTTTAAGTACATTCATTATCGAACAATATTCATAAAAAAATTTATCTACACTTATTGCATTGGTTTATTCAACGGTCACCAAATGAAACAATCCTACTATTTATTTTAATATTAAATGAATCCCATTCTAGTAAATATTTTATTAATATGCACTAATTCAACATTTATTGGTTTCTTAACATTAACTTTTAACAAAGTGTGACAATTACATTATCCAAAACTATTGTCATAAAAATTAAATTGTTACATTAAATTCCAATTACTATAACAAATTACTACATTTTCTCAAATAAATCTTAAAGCCTTTTTTTTTCTAAATCAGGTTAGAAATTATATTAATTTAACTCATTTAATATTATTAATTTAACGGGTCGTTACAATCTCCCCCACTCAAAACTTTTCGTCCCCGAATAGGAAAAAGAAGGGAGAAGGAAGAAAAAAACATTACATCTTATTTCAAATATTAACTTATAAACAATAATTTACTAAATTAATTTCCTTAAATGAGATATGCCCGTTTTATAGTCATTATAACCTTTTATACTTAAATCATTAAAGTTTGGAAAATATTCAACAAAATTCTAAGTCCAAAATTTACGAAAATTTTTGGCAGAGTCTCCTTTGTACGGAGAGACTCTGGAGAAAATATAATATCAAAATGTACAAATATATTACATATATTATCAAAATATTATCCCAACACGGGCAAAATTATAAAATAGCGCTTTAAACGTAATCCGAAAACGTACCTATTTGTCGGGCAATACGCTTATTATTAGGGAACCAGAGCAGTAGCAGTGGCTTCCATAGCCTGCATTTCACTTATAAAATCTAAAAGGTTAAATATTTATTTTATAGTGAACTATTCAAGTGGATTCAATCATTAATCAACCAAACAATTCAACAACTATCAACCTTACAAACAACATACATACACACACAAAGCAATCATTTAATCCATCAAACAAATAGTTGTTTGGGTTCAAACTTGAAATTTGTATGAAATGAAATTAACTATCAAGTGCATCATTTACTCAACAGTCTTAGATGGAACAAAGATAGATTATTTATTCATCCAACAACTTCAAGTTCCTTACCCCACAATCATAAATCAAACAATACAATTCAAACCAACAACCAAATTAACTTATTATACATTTATTTCATGCTTCAGTGGTTTGATTTTCTTTCTTTCATTTATGGAGGGATTTCTTTATTTCTTACAATTTTCGTTTTCCATTTATTACAAAATTCATTATATTTGCATTCCAATTTATTGACTAAAGTTTATATCATCTATTTATACTACTTACCTTTACTTATATAGTAAAATTTCCAATTTAACTTAAGTTTATACAATTAATTCTCATTAATAACAGCAAATTTATTGAATACCTTTATTACCTCAAGCTTCACTTGTAAGATTTCCCCTTACATTTTCTTACTAACATTGCAACTTTTATTATATGGTAAGTTATGTATGTTTTAAGAATGTAAGTGAAAATTTACAAGTTTCTTCTCAATTCCTTAAATTAATATATATTTGTTTTATAAATTACAATTTCAACTTACCTTTAATTTCATTCATTTATTTAATGTTGAAGTTTCTATTATATTTAATAGTAGTAACAATTTAATTACCCACTTTCTATTATATTTAATTACAGTAACCCTTTTTAATTACACTTAAATTATTAACCCTTTAACCTTCATTCTTAAAAATAAGGAATTTTATTAATTAATTACTTAGGGTTTACAGTCATTTATATATTACTTACTTTCTATTATATTAGAATAGGGGGAAATTAAGGCGTACTTAAGTTAATAACCCTACAATCAAACTTTATAAATTAAGGAATTTCATTTTTACTTTCTTAAGGTTAAAATCACCTATTAATAATACAACCTTTAATTTTAGTAAAATTCCAATCATCACTTAAGTTAATACCATTAAATTCTTATTTATAACAGTAATTTATTGAATACTTCATTATTTCCAAAAATTCTACTTGCATAATATTCTATTCCACTCTTAATTCACATTTCAACTTTTTATACTTGGTAAGTTATTTATGTTAAAGAAAAAGCAAAAGAACTTATACAAGTTTAATCTCAACCCTTTTAATTCGTTGATTTTCAATAAATCTTTACCATTATTTATCAGTTAAAATTTTAACTTCCTTTATACCTAGCATTAATTTTCTTACTTAAATTAGAGGTTTCAATCCATTCATTACTTACTTTATATTTCCCTAAAAATAATTTAAACCATTAATTAGTGGAAAATTTTAGATTTAAATACCGGGTCAAATTTCAATTTTATTTTAAAAATAATAGATAAATGAGTTCTTACAACTTATATCTCAATTTATATTTAAAACAATTTAAAATTTTAGATAATTTCAAAATAAATCTGTAGTAGAATTTACTACAGTGGCCTTTCCCCTACGAAACTCGAAAATGAAAGTCGATGATGCGGCCGCCATCACCGAAATTATTTTCTAGCGACAGAGAGGAAAGTACAAAATTTATTTTCTCCAAAATCCTCTTTTAAAACAATTCTTCCGAATTATACTAAACATTTATATAATAAATTACCTATAAACCAAATCATTATATTTCACAAATCCTTTGAAAGAAGATTTTCAAAAATCCCGGACTTAAGTTCTAAAATCTCCAATTTGATTTATTATAATTTCAACTTAGCTTCAATTGTTATAAATATTTTTATTTCCTAACACCCAATCTATAGCAACCATATATATATATATATATATATATTTTTATAAAAATATTTTTATATATAGATAATATAATAGGCAAAATTATTTCATTCACCTATATTAAAAACAAATATTATGTCGGTCTGTCCTATTAAGTGTTTAGAAATCCCTATTGATGTCATAGCGTCCCATGCATCAACCAGAATTTATAAATACAAAGCGGAACAGATTAACACAATATCAAAATCTTTATTAACACTAACAAATACGCTCTCTCATATATATACACTCAGCGACTCCCATAGGGTATTACTACCCTATTACAAAGAGTCAAACCCCACAAAACCAAGGTTTATCGCTAAACCAAAGCTCTGATACCAACTGTAACATCCCGCCTTTTCGCACACTTTAAACCGACACACGTGCCAATTCAAAGCATACGCAAGGGCGGATTGTTATGGGGTAAAAAAGAAAAACAGAGAAGAAATAAAACAAAATAGAATCTCACAGCGGAAGGATAAAATATAATAATCAATATACAGTTCATGATAACTGTTTACAAAATATTTATTTTACTTATACAATGAATATCAGAGTTACACATACCAATACAATCAATGCAGCGGAAATTTAGAGTGTGGTGCAATACTATAGATAATAGTAATACGACTCCTTCGTCTTCGTCCTTAAAAGCTAAAGTCTTCGATCCTGAAACGCTCGGACTGACCCGAGCGAATTTGAAAAGACAAAAACACTCGAGTCAGACTAAAAGATCTTATGTGAGTTAAATTAACAGAAATAAATATGAGTACAGTAACTCAAGAGATGTTCGGGATTTACATCTCCTAAGGATCCGTTAAACTATTTACTATGTAGTATATTGCGCTATTATAATAGTGTCTATTTATAAAATAAACTTACTTTTAAATAGCGTTAAGGGGTTACCCATATAGCCCTTAACACAAATAATGCCAATAGTCTATACAGTACCGTAATACCTCCTGATCGAGAAGCTACCAGAGGATACTCCATAGGTACGACACAAATAGAAACTCGTAGTAAAGGCTCGGTATGGTAGGTGACACGGCACAACTAGGCAATGCCAGGGTAGATATACCAATTGCTATCCAGGCTGGTGGAAACGCGTAGCCGCAGTTACCGCCCACCTCGGACTAACTCCCCAAAATCAAAATATAGAAGTGGCCACTGAATCAATCCAAAATCAAAGTATAATATCGAAGAGGAGGGTCCGATCAGAGGAATGACCTCATTGGCCTGAGAATCGCTCCTGTTTTAGCCACCTTATGCCAACTCACGGGAGTCGGGTCCACGTATTTACCTTACAGGAAACGTCGCCACCACCTACTTCATTCTGGAATCTCCACCGCGTACACGGTTAGTCAAAGTGGTTTTCGATATCGACAGAGAGTATGTCAGATATCCGATCCCGGTCTCTTTGCCAACCCATCGTTATTATAACACCGCGGTCATTTAAAAATAGGTTATACTTTAAAAATCAGAATAAACATTCCATTTCATAACCATGAATACGATATCATTTCAAAACCCAAAACCATATTTTATCACTTATCCCAAATATAATTCTTTTCCAAAATCAAAATGCTTTAACTTCATATCGTCTGAAAATCAAATATTTTCAAAGCATAGTATTTTGAAAATCATAATTTAAAACCATAACTTCTATAAAAAAACTTGAATGGTTTGGACATTCAACGGTATATGAATTAAATGGTTTAACTTAAATGTTACTTTGTAAAGAAAATAGTTCTCATGGCTTTACAAATACATTTCTTTATTAAAGTCTAAACCAAAATTTATATTATCTCACTCAAGTTCCAAAACCACTTCAATTTATTTATATATACGTATATCCATTTTGAGTAACAATATTTCAAACTAAAATTGGATTTTATTCTTTCAACAGATCAATTGTTCTATTAATTAGTCTTGAATATTCACATAAAATCCATAAATAATAAGACTTCAATTTCTAGTAATAAAATATATATATTTTCCAATTCAAATTATACTAGAATATTCATTTCAATTTATTTTGGGAAAAATCCAATTATAAATATCATATCTTAAAATTTCCAAACTTAACATTTAAACATATGATATAAATTATTAAACTCCATTTTCTTAATTTTTTTCCATTTTTAAATAAAGATTTTTATACACCTTTTAATTTCAAAATTTTCAACTTCATATGTATATATATGGAAGAATAATATTTATACAATATAAAATTTAAGATTTTTAGAAACCGTATTCCATCCAAACCATAGAAATCACATTAAAATAGTTATATATAGACCGCGGTGCCTGTATAAAATTTTCTATCCTATGGTCAAGTGATACGGATATTTATCATTTCAATCCGCAATTTAAAAGATATAAAATTTTGCGGTTGTATATCATTTCAAACCACAATCCCGAATGAAATGAAATATGCATGATAATTCGCAATTTTATGATATTCAATAAACATCCATCAACATCATCCATCATCCAATCAAAATCATCAAGCAATATCAATCAATAACAATTTATATTTGATAATAGATAACAGGTAATAACTGGCAATTTTATTCAGATTAAATTTAACAACTATTAATCTAATAGTTTATATTCAGTAATAATCTATATAACTGTTAACTAGCAGTTTATAGGCAACAAATAAATTCTAACTATCAATTAATACGCAATAAATAAATTAAATTAACAGTTTATATTCAGTAATAATCTATATAACTGTTAACTAGCAGTTTATAAGCAAACAAATAAATTCTAACTATCAATTAATACGCAATAAATAAATTAAATTAACAGTTAAACTTAATAAATGCAATTCAACAAATATGAGTGAAATAAACATGCCAAATACTCATAAATAAATTGCTATTCATTTCTAAAATTAATTTAACAAACATAAAAGCTTCTGGTAGTTGTGAGTGGGTTTTAAACACTCACCTTTGGAATTTAAATCGAATTTAAATTCAATTTAAACTCAAAATTTTGACGGTCTCCAAATCCATCAAAACCAGCGTCAAAACGTCAGAAATTCCGATACGATCCCAGCAAAACAAACCGCGCGTGAATCCGAGCTCGTATGCAAAATTTATGGAAATTTGAAAAATGGAAAAATTCTGGTCCTGGGTCGACTTCGGGTTCGACTTCGGTGCGCCGCCTCAATTCCCCAGTGCTTGCTTGGAGTTTTCGCCAAAACGACCCGGAGCGACCCGAGTCATTTTCTTCCTGACCCGAAGTTGCTCTAGGGTTTTCTCCCCTGAAACCCGAAGCGCGACCAGAAGCTGCTGCAGATCCGAAAAACTTTTTTTTTTTTTTTAAATTTGAATTTTTTTTTTGAACTGACTGGATCTAGGGTTAGCACCCATTGAAGAAGAAGAGAAGCTTGAAGAAAGTATACGCTCAGATGAAAAGAAATTAGGTGGAGGCTAGGGCTTGTAGCTAGGTTTATATAGAGGGGTTAGAGATAGAGTAGATAGACCGTAGAATGAACGTGCGGAACAAACTATGGCCCAAAAAGCCCGCTATGCCTCCGGAACCGAATTTATTAAATCTATATATCCAAATAGGTAATTTAAAATATTCTGAACGCGATGGAAAAAGTTTCACGTCCAAATTTGATCGTATGAAGAAGTTATGCTGAAAACAAAATTTCCAAATTGATTCAGATTGATTTTAATTAAATTTGATTTCAAGGCGTTTCACGCCCGTACGATCAAACGACAAGTCCGATCGATACGAAACTAGAAACCCTATAATAATTCACCGATACGGATCCGATGAAACTGGTTTCATCGAAATCCGAGTCCGTGACAAAAAAAGGCTATTTTATATTCATTAAATAAATCAAAATAAATTACAAAAATCCAAATTTTATATTATATTCTAAAATTGTCCAAATTTTATTACTTATATAATTTAATCAATTTCAAATGATTTAACAAGCTTGGATGTGAATTAAAATTATAAGTATATCAATTTGCAGTGTTAATTTCTGCACTTTCCTATATTTAAGAATTATAAAATTAAATGCTCAAAACCCCGTATATTAGATTTTAACTTTTATATACTCATTCTTTATCCAAATAGGGATGCCACATACTTTGGTTCATGATTCACAATATTATTCTTAAAGTTCATTTTAAATTTTAGTAACGTAATATTTAACGTTAAATTCCCTTTATTTATGCAATAAGCGCAATTATTGAATTTGATACTCAAATTGATTTATAGATTCTGCTTTCATAAAATCTATATCAACAATTTGGTCTAATTATAAATAGAATAAGTATTAACCTCATCTTATAGAATTAATTATTGCAATAAATCCAATTTACCATATCTTAAATCCAAATTAATAGATAAAGCTTGATTCCTTTATTAACTCCTTTGGTTTTCAATTAACCTTTTATGGTGAATATAAATTCCAATGTATAATTGAAACCTTATTTCCATTTGATTTCACTATTTCATTAAAAATCCTCATATTCCAGCTAAATTTCAACTAACGTATAAATTAGCTATTTCAATTTCATTTAATTGCGATTATCATACTATAGAAATTAAATTCCATTAAATAAATAAATAAATGTTGATTCCCATCTATTTACATTATATTACATTGGTACTTCTATTTACAACTTAGCTTTGTATAAATGTTTGAATGTAGAATCTTGTCTATTTCACGTATTAATTAAGCCTTAAAAATCAATTAATATTATATCCTTGGTCTAACCTCATTTTACCCATATTTATATTAATATATCCTTTGAATTAGGTAAATTACCATTGATTATCTACCTTAACTTATCAGACTCCACTAACGTAATGGTTAAATATTAATTCCATTTGAAAAAAAAACAATCCACAAGATTTGCATTTCACATTGCAAATGAATTCATAAATCTTGGCTTTCTTTTTCTTTGCTTCTTAAAGGCCAAATCAAACTACCCTATCATCACTAATTTATGGCAATTAATTGCAATTGATTCTCCATTAAACTACATAAGTTATCCAATTGAAACCTAAGTGAAACGTTTATTTATTTAAAAATCCTACTGTTTAAAAGAGTATATCATCTACGGTATAATTTACATTTGACCTGATTTCTCATATATTTCACACAACAGTGAATTCCAATTTCTACCAACATTATGTTTGATATAAATTGGAAATCCAAATCATTGGTATTTCACAACCTTATTGCGTACATTTACGTATAGTTACACTAAGTCCATACACTGATTCATGAATTCATTAATTAATACACAATTTGCCTTTGTTTTCTTATATTAAGTTTATTACCGTTTTTAAGTACATTCATTATCGAACAATATTCATAAAAAAATTTATCTACACTTATTGCATTGGTTTATTCAACGGTCACCAAATGAAACAATCCTACTATTTATTTTAATATTAAATGAATCCCATTCTAGTAAATATTTTATTAATATGCACTAGTTCAACATTTATTGGTTCCTTAACATTAACTTTTAACAAAGTGTGACAATTACATTATCCAAAACTATTGTCATAAAAATTAAATTGTTACATTAAATTCCAATTACTATAAAAAATTACTACATTTTCTCAAATAAATCTTAAAGCCTTTTTTTTTCTAAATCAGGTTAGAAATTATATTAATTTAACTCATTTAATATTATTAATTTAACGGGTCGTTACAGCATCTCTATTGATAGTTAAATAACCGACTATCAATATTTACCTTTAAATAGGAATTTGTTGTGATTGCTTGAATTTGAATGCCACACTTATTTTTAAATAAGCGCTCACTATTCGGGTTAGACGGGAAAGGACCTTGGGGTCATATAACCCATTCCGAATATGTGATACGTTGTTATGAATTGCATTTGAAGACCGGTGTTGAAGACGGATATTTGTGAAAACGGATGGATTACGTCGAGTTACACTGCATCGGCTGATCTTCAATATAGAGGTTTTATCACCCTTAGTGACGGGTTGTCCGGACATGATTAGGGAATATCCGGATTGCAAGGGCTTCTTTGGAAGTGCCTTCAGTTCTGTTCGATCCCGGAACAGACTTGTATGGATTGTATGTCTGACATTACAAATTGAGATATAAAGTCAATTTCTTTCAAATATATTTCTGTTGGTGGCGGAGAATTTATTCTTTTAGCTTAATACCCTTCTCTGAGACGTACGAGCTCAGAGGTTATGTAGTTGAAGGTTATTAGTGATATACTCCCAATTTGGTAGTGTGGCATGCTGAGTGTTGTTGTGGGATGATCATTGTTTGTTCATTTGTGATATGATCATTTGTTTGATCATTTATCTTGGTGATCATTACTTTGATCATTTGTTGACCCAAAGCACAGCTTTTGTATAAAGCGTGGCTTTGTGGACGAGACTTCGTCGGACCTCACACCCCGGAAATGGTCAAAACAGGAAAGATGCAGCAAGGTTATTAGGGGGTAGCGCCCCTTTAGTGTATGTCATTCCTTCTGGATAATGGTGGTATCATGGTATGGAGCCCAGATACTTAACCTATGTTATTGCTGCAAATTTATTACTTTATGGTTGTTGGAAATCGAGGATCCTCGGATAGATCGGTTACGATCGGCGGATGACATATTCGTGTCAGTAGTTACCCAGTTAGGGGTAACCCGGCCTTGTGTTGGCAGAGATCCGGTTTGGTTCTCGGGTCGTCTTTCCAGAGGCATATCTATGTGGCAATGGGAAGTTCCTTGGCCTGACCATTTGTTGGAAATCTAAAGAAACAATACGATCTTGTACGGTTTTAGTTGAATAACCTGCCATGGAATGTGGCGGTAACCTGCTACTGAACATGGTAGCTATAGTAGGCATAAGTGCGAAATGTCTATGTTGGCTAAGATTTATATCTTTACTTTCGAAATGATTTTTCCTACACTATG
Organism: Allium cepa; assembly: GCA_030765085.1. Classification (NCBI taxonomy): domain Eukaryota; kingdom Viridiplantae; phylum Streptophyta; class Magnoliopsida; order Asparagales; family Amaryllidaceae; genus Allium; species Allium cepa. The sequence goes on along the minus strand of CM060929.1, from coordinate 379,190,911 downwards.
CACTAGTAATAATATCAAATGTTTCTTTTTAATGCGTATCAAGCATCTTTGACTATCATAAGGAGAAATCTCCTCCGATTCTGCGTTTGCATTGTGTGTGTGTGCAGGAGGCCTTATGGTAGTCTCATTTTCTAAAAAGCATTGCGAATCTATATTTAAAATATTCTTCTGTTGTCTGTTTTAAAAATAAATTGTTTTAAGTTCTCACACCAGTCACATGACTGACTCAGAGTTTATTGTTTTCCTTCCTAAACTCTGGGTGCCCACCAATTTCCACACGGGCAGTCTAGAGTCAGGTTTATCAGGATATTCTGGAATTCAGAAGTTGCAGGAGGCAAGCTGGATGGCATGGCGTATTAGTAGTATATAGTATTTCTTTTCCGCTGTTTGTTGTTATTTGTTGTTGTATACTCTGATGATGTAATGTAATGTAATAGCTGATATAGTTCTTTGTTTAAAGATTATTCATTTATTTATTATATGTTGTTCCGCTGCGATTGTGAGATTCTGTTATTGTTCTGTTGTTTCTGTTCTGTTCTATCTTTTTCTTTCTTCTTCTATCTTCTACCTCTTCTTCAACCCTAACTATTCGGTTTTTCGGCATCGAAAATCGCGATCGTTACAATTGCTATTGAAATTGAACATTGTAATTAATGTAACATTTAACACTAAATTTGATATGTCAATTTGTTTTAAAGTATTGTAAATGTCTAAGGAATCAAAAAAATGATAAAATTTGCTAATTATAGTATTTGAATCGAAAAACGATTTAATTAACTTAATATAATTTTATTTAATTAATGTGAAAATAGCCATTTTGGCCACTATCTTGGATTTCGACGAAACCAGTTTTATCGGATCCATAACAGTCAATTATTGTAAGATTTCAAGTTTCATAGCGATCAGACATATCGTTTGAAAGTACGGGCTCGAAATGCATAGAAATCAATTTGAAATAAGCTGATTTTAAGGCTAACTTCTTCATATGATGGAATTAGAACTTGAAACCTATTTTATTAAGTTTAAAAATATCGAAAACATCTACTTTGATATATGGGATGACCTATTTTCGTTTCAGGGCCAGAATGGGCTTTTTGGGTCACGCTGTTATTTTCAATTCAAATCGATCTAGTCCAACCTTTCTATTTCTAGATCTGCCTATATATAGGATTTTATAAACCCCAATTGTTCCTCATTTCTGGTTATAGTATGTACAATTCTCTCTGGTTTCTCCTTCTCAATGGTAGAAACTCCATTTTTCTAGATTCAAATTACAAATCAAATCAAATCGAAAAATTAAAATTCCTCAAACCCTATCGTATTATATATCGATTCAAAGCTCTCGACAAGCGCAACTCAAATCGGCTATTCGTTTTTGCAATCGGACTTTGGTCATCTGGTATTGGCCAAAGCGTTCTCGGCCGTTCATCGTGTCTTGATCAACTTGCATGGATCGTCGATTGGGTGGTATGGAAGGGTGAAGATTGTAACGAGTATTTCATCTGTGTTGTTCATAAGTGAAGTTAATGGTTGGATCATGCCAGATAATTAGATTAGGGTTTGATTAAAAGGGGGCAGCAACTATGATTTTTGGTGGCTCGCGTCGTTGACGGAGGAACTGCACATGGTCGCGTGGGTGTAGGGAGTAGGCGGTAAGATTCTAGGGGCCGCATCTAGCCAGAAGCATCTTAGGGATGGAGCGTTCGTGGCGGCTACATCTCATTATTTGTGATAGGTTGTAAGAGGTTAGGGATTTCGGTTGTGTCTCAGAGGTAAGTGACGTGTACAACGCGTATTTTATTTTATTTGTTTTAATTGTGATTCGTATAATCTTCTAACTATTATAACTTTTGCATACGAAATCGGATTAGGGCGCGGTTTGTTTTGCTCGGATCGTATCGAAATTTCGGACATTTTGGTGCTAGTTTGGACGGATTCTGAGACTGTTCAATTTTGGGTCTTATTTTAGATTTCAAATTGATTTGAAATCAAAAGTGAGTGTTTCAACCTACTCACAACTACCAGATTATCTTATGCTAGTTAAACTGAATTTATGATGCGATTCGAAATTGACTGGTTGATGTTTGTTATAATTCAATTGTCATTCTAGTTAAATTTGACATTGATTGCATTTAATCATCATCTAATTTAATATTGAATTTAATACCTGTTAATGATAATCAGTTATTTATTGATGTTTATTGGTTGATTTGGATGATGATTGTGATGTATGTTTAATTCTTGATATTGGATGATTTGATGGTATATTTATATTGGTATAACACTACAAGTTCCCTCAGTATTGTTAGAAATGCCTATGGGTTGAAATGATACATACCCAAACGATCATATAGAATAGGAGAAAATCATTATGTGTTGAAATGATAAACCAAAGAAATTTTCATTGATTTGGAATTTGGGATTGCGTTGAAATAACATATACCCGTAAATATAATTTTTTTACGGATTGAAATGATAAATATCCGTATCACATGACCATAGGGTAGAAAATTATATACAGACATCGGATTGGTTAAATTAAATGATTTTAAAATCCATAAATTTTGAATTGGATTAAATGATATTTTGAAGGAAAATAATTTATATAAATTGAATTACTATGAAAATCCAAGTTTGAAGGTTGGAAATAGAAATTGGTTTAAATCAAAATTTTAAAGTATTACAATCTATTTTAAATCAATTTAAAGTATTTTAATCCATTTTAAACTATAATAAACTATTTTAATATATTGTAAATTTAGTTAATCTATTTTAATCTATTTTAAACTATTTTAAATTATATTAATCTATTTTAATCCATGTTAAACTATATTAAATTATTTAAATCTAATATTAATCTATTTTGAACTATTTTAAACTATGTAAAACTATTTTTATGTATATTAAATTATGTTAATCTATTTTAATCTATTTAAACTATATTAATCCATTTTAATCTATTTTAAACCATATTAATCTATTTTAATTTATTTTAAATTATCTTAAACTAGTTTTAAAACTATATTAACTATCTAAAATATTTTCTGAATTTCAGATTTGGTAAAGTGGAAGTTTTCTATTTAAATCCTTGATTATATTTTCTTGAACCATGCATTGCCTCAGTCGGGGTATGCTTAAAAAAGAGGGTCTTTTGAAAACCAATCAATGATGACTCTCCATGGATTCCCCTATATTTAAGGAGAATACGATTAAATGATGTTATAACCTATGTTGGAATCGAAATGGCATATTTGATTGAATATGATGATTTTTAAATGAGATTTAACCTATTTTGTAAGTATGATTTCGAAAATAAATATGATTTGGGAATATGGGATGATTTCAATGTGACATGTTTTCGGAAGTGAATATGATTTTGGAAGTGAATATGATTTCGAAAGTGATATGGTTTGAATTAAATATGATATTTTGATATCAATTATGAATCGGTTTTGGAAATTTAAAAGAACCATCCTGTAACGACCCGTAAATTTTCGATAATTAAAATAGCTAATTTAATAAGATTTCGTGATTTAGTGTTAGAAAAAAATTAGTAATTCGTTTGGTATAATAATAACTGAAAGGAATTGCAATAATAATTATCCAAGTAATGAAAAATAAATGCGACTTAGTAAATTCCTTTGCAATCGATAGTCGAATAGGGTGATAAATGTTGAATTCATTTGGTATAAGAGAGTAGTTGATTGATAAGTAAAATCTATTTAAAATCAAATATTGAATATTGAACACGTAAATTGTTTAAATTAAATATTTAAAACTTATTGAATAATTGAATAACTGTAAAATGAAAATAGTGTTCTAAATTTTGAAATGGTTTTAAAAGTTGAATCTTATAAGTTCAATTTCAATATTTCAAAAGATAATGAATTATTGGATAAGCGAAATTGTCTAAATTAAATATTTGGAATTTATTGGATAAATTAAATAACGGGTTTAATATGATTAAAAATGATTTGTAAAATTTTATTTTATCATATTGAAGTTATAGTGATGTTATAGAACTTTTAAAACTGAATTTAAAATTTATTTGTGAAAATTGAATATTTTAATATTTAATTTTCGACTGGAAAATAGCCAATTTTTGAACAGTCTCAGAATTGGACAAAACTAGTTCCATTGGATCCGTAATAGTTAGTTATTATCGGATTTCAATTTTTGTAGCAATCGGAGTTGTTGTTTGACCGTGGCAGCTCGAAACGCGTTGAAATTGTTTTAATATTAATTTGGCGAGTTAAAATAGTCATTTTTCAAACGGTCTCGGATTTCGATGAAACTAGTTTTATTGGATCCGTAATGTGATATTATTGTAAGTTTTCAAATTTCAAGTCAAACGGATTTACTGTTTGTCCGGGGCAAGCCAAAACGCATAGAAAATCGTTTAATCGGTTTAATTTAAAATTGATCGTTTATTGCCGTAACTCACACATACGATCGAATTAGCCTCCGAAACCTATTCCATTGTGTCCGGAACGTGGGGTAAACCCTAGAACGCCAGTCGGCACGCTTCGTTTGGAGTTCGAAATTTTTCGGTGAATAGTGTTTTTGCAATTTTCTATAAAAGGACCCATCCTCTTTCATTTGCTCCAAACCCTAACTCTTTTGACCAGCCGCCACTTTCATTTCAATGGCCTGAAAATTTCGAAACTTCCTCCTCATTTTCCTCTCAATCCATCAACAATTAGCAAAATCTCTCAACTACAAAGTTGTAGAGGACGATGAAAGCTTCAAATCCATACGGGGATGATCGAAAACGGAGCTTCGAATCTACGGGAAATCGAGCAAGAAGGGGCTGCGTTTTTCACGCAATTCGAGGCACAGGGGGTGGCAGAGCTTCAGGCTATTGTCGGTGAAGATGGAGCTCGCGAAGGCCTTCGAGATGATGGGTCCTGATCGTTCTGGAAGTCGTCGTGGAGGTCGTGAACATTGCTTGATGTTAGGCGGCTATGGGTTCATGTTGTGCGCGCGAATACTGGAAGAGAACGTGATGGAGGAAGGTGGAAATTGGCGGTCCAGATCTGATAGTAGAGGGAGGGACGGTCAGATTTGATTCTGGGTAAAATATATATATATATATATATATATATATATATAGATTGTAGATTAAAAATTAGATTTAATTATCGTTCAATCTTTAAAATAGCATAACTTTTTCATACGAGGTCGAAAACGCACGAAACTTTTTGCGTTGTAATCGTTTTGTCGAGCACTACGCAATGGAGCCAGATTGGAATCATTTGGGGATAGTGAAAATTTCGGGTAAAATTAAACGTTCGTTTAATTTTATTCGAAATAAAGTGCTGAAACTACATTGAAATCAAGGTGAGTGTTTTATAACGCTCACACCGTACTAAATATTTTTATGCTAGTTAAATTTGATATTATGAAGTGTTATGATTTTATTTGTCGTTGTTAGGTAAAAAAATATAATTGTCATATAGCTTGTCATTTGCATTAACCGTTGAAAAATTAAATTGACAGTTAAATTGAAATTAAAATTGAATTGCGATTAAATTACCTGACATTGATAACTATGAAACTGCCATGAATTGTATTGTTTATTGGATGATGTATTTTGATGGATGCTATTGGTTGATAATTGAATGTTTGGATGTTTATTTGCTTATATAGATCCTGTTATGCATACATGTGATACTGAGTTTAATTTAAGTGATATATATTCATCCCTGACATTTAATTGAAATAAATAATTACTTGGCCATAGGATAGAAAATTTTATACGGACACCGAATTGGCTAAAATTAATAATATATAATAATTTTTAAATCGTCGATTTGAAATTTATTTAAACGTTTGATGTGAAAGTTATAAATAGAAATCGAATTTATAAAAATCGAATTTATCGAAATGTGAGTTGGAATGTTAAAATAAATTTTGGTTAAAGGGATTTTGTTAAATAATTTAAGTTGAGACTTTGAGGTTTGGAATTAGATATGATTGGATTTCGAAAATTAATTGTTTGAAGGTTTAACCTTAATACGGGCTTTGAATATTACTAAGTAAAAGTGATATGAAAATGATATTTTGAAATCGAGCTTGGAATTGAATCGTATTTGAAATTTGGATTTAAAACTTGAATATTGTTGGAAAATTTTGTCAAGTGTTATAAATCGATATTTTTGAGAAATCAAGCTCCAAATCGATATAAATTGAAATTGAATTAATTAAAGGTGAATGTAGAATTGAATTGATTTGAAGTCAAAGTTGACATTTTTTGAATTGAAATCGAAATTGAATCGGTAGAATGGAAATTGAAATTGATTTGAATTGGGAAGTTATAATTGAAATGGTTTGGTTTTGAAGCTGTTTTATTTTGTTTTCCAAATTTCTCGGTTATATAAACCATTTTTGAATACTTAAACTATTTTTAAACTAATTTAAATCTACTTAACCCGATTTAAATTATTTTAAACTAATTTATCTATTTGAAATCCATTTTAAGATTTTAAGTATTTTTAACTATTTTAATTATTTAAAGAAATACTTTAAACTACTTAAAACTATTTTCTAAAATTCCAAACTGGTCAATAAGGTGAATGTTTATATTTAAAATCTTGAATCTAAATACGAATTGAGTTAAATGAAGTTGCAACCTAAATTTGAAATTCGAAATGATTTTGAAAACGAAATGGGATATTGATGCGAAAATGATTTTGCAACGGAATCTTACATTTGAATAGATACGATGATATTTGAAATGGACTTGTTTTTTTTGAAGCGAATATGATATTTTGATATCAATTATGAATCGATTTGAAATGTAAAAGAGCCAACGGTGTAATAATACGTAGTTATTAAAGAGACCGGGATCGGATATGGACATACTCTCTGTCAATACCGAAAACCACTTTAATAACTATTATACGCGGAGTGTTGATCCAGAATGAAGTGGATGGTTTGGTGAACGCGTTGACTGAAGAAAGAGAACGATTATAGGATGACCCCTGACATGACTAAAACAGGAGCCACGCCGGGCCATTGAGGTTCGCCACCTCTAGCGGACACACTTCTTCGATACCATATCTATTACATTTGTGATGCGATTTGGGTGCACCCCTTGACTTCGGAGTGTTGTTTCGCGGTGTTGGGGTGGCTGCTGGCTATGCCCAACATCAGTCCGGATCACGCAACTACTAGTATCCTAGTTGGTATTGCCTCATGTACCTTGTCATACTGATTATCCTATTCGCGACCACTACGTTTTGATTTGTACCTTGAGTATATGGATCGCCCTCTGGTGACTTCCGGTTTTGGGGAAACTACGGTCTTGTATATGCTTTTGGGAATATAAAATGTGTTAAGGGGGATTATGGTAACGCCTTAACGCTATTTTGATACTTTATATTACTGATAGGCATTATCTACTTAGCGTATATTACTACATAGTAGATAGTTTAACGGATCCTTGAGAGATGGAAAATCCCGTAACATCTCTTAAGTTATTGCATGCACGTTGACACTGGATATGAGATGTCAAACCCCGTAAACATCTCTGACGCCGTTACACTCATATTTATTTACGATTGACTTAACTTACATGAGGATATTTAGTCCTGACTCGAGTGTTTGTCTTTTCATTACGCTCGGGTCAGTCCTGAGTTTTCATTTTAGGTTGATGATCATTTCCTTGGAGGACAGAGCCGAAGATTTGGTATATTATCTACTACTATTATATTCATTCCATTCCGCTGCATTGTTGTATGATATTTGTTGTGTATGTAACTCTGATAAATGTTGATAATAATAATCAAATGTATTCATTCAAATGTATTCATTTAATTAACAGCTTCATGAACTGTTATTTTATTATTATACTTTAGCCTTCCGCTGTGAGATTCTGTGTTGTTTCATTTCCTTTATTTCCCTTCCTTTTCTTTTCTTAATTACCCCAATAACTATCTGCCCTTTTAATGGTTTGGAATCGACATGTGTATTTGGTCGTCGGTTTAAACTGTCCAAAAAGGCGGGTCGTTACACATCCGGTGTGAAATAAGCATTTAGTTGTTAAAGAAACTGAGATCGGATATTGTCATACTCTCTACCAATACCGAAAACCACTTTAACAACTGTGTACATGGTAAAGATTCCAGAATGAAGTAGGATGGTTTGGGGAACGATTCTATATGAGGTATGAACGTAGCCCTAACTCCCATGAGTCAGCTTGATGTGACTAAAACAGGAGCCACGCCGGGCTAAGTGAGATTGGACCTTCTATCGGACATGCTTCTTCGATACCATATTATGACTTTGTGATTGACTTGGCAGTGACCCCTCGATTTTTATTATGGGAGTGTGTTGTGAGGTGGCGATAGTCGCTGATATGCGTTACCACCAGTCTAAATCTGCAAAACGGTAGAATCCTACCCTGGCATTGCCTCGCTGCCATGTCACATGCCTTATCGCGCCTTCTACGAGTTTTGTTTGCGTCGTACCTATAGAGTGCTCTCTGATAGCCCACCAGCTTATGGTGGAGTTTACAATACTATATAGATTATGGCATTATATAAAATGTGTTAAGGAGGATATGTGTAATGTCTTAACGCTATTTTAATACTTTACTTTACTGTAGACACTATTATAATGGGGTATTGTACTTTGTATGTAGATAGTTTAACGGATCCTTAGGAGATGGAAATCTCGAACATCTCTTAAGTTATTGCACGCATGTAGGCACTGGATAGGAGATGTCAAATCCCGTAAACATCTTTGACGCCGTTACATTCATATTTATTTATTGTTGATTTACCTTACATAAGATCTTTTAGTTCTGCTCGAGTGTTTTGTCTTTTCAATTCGCTCGTGTCAGTCTGAACTTTTCAGGTTATCGAAGACTGCATTTTGGAGGACGAGGACGAATAATACTGTTATTTTTCATTATATTTATTCCACTGCATCATGTTGCTCCACTGCATTATTTTTATATTTCTGTTGTATGCAACTCTAATCTGTATTTTAAAAGTGTAATCAAATATATTTGTAAAATAGCTTCATGAACTGTTTATTTGATTATTATATTTTATCATTTTGCTGTGAGATTCTGTATTTTTTTTCTTTCTTTCCCTTCTTTTCTTATCTAGCCCATAACAATCCTCCCTTTTGAATGGTTTGAGTTTGACATGTGAGGTTTATTGTCGATTTAAACTATCCAAAAAGGAGGGTCGTTACAGCCCAAATAACGAGAGCAGCTCATCAGTGACAAAGAGTTTGATGTCCCGATCCTTAATAGGAGTAGCATGGATAGCCACGAATGACCCTGAAATACTCGACGCCTTCGAGTTAGGGGAAGACACCTGAAAGAACTGGAGATATTAGTATGATTAAGAAAGAAGTTGCGGCTTGGATATTTGAACTAAAGATGAAGACAGGAGTAGCATTTACGTCCTTCCAACCATCTACTTGCAAAGCCAAGAGGACACCATACATAGGACCATTCGTGTTTGAATAGAGAGAGCTTGTTCAATGCACTCGTTAAGAATCGGCATTTAGGCATGGGTTCAAGAAAGACATATAAAGGACTCCCAGTTCATCTTTTTAAATTATAGAAGTATCTGATGTCTTCAAGAGTTTGCAGACAAAATAGGACATTCATGAAGAGAAGAAAAGTGCCATGGATAAGGGCATAACTATTGGGATGCAGTAGGGTAGGAGTGATCCCTATATATCTCAACATTTCCTTAATGAAGCAGTTGAAGGGTGGCACACATCCGGCCCAACATATGAACTTGTTACAAGCAGTATATTCGGTTGGGGCAAGTGAGATCTGTCTTGCCTCAATGGAACTAGAATGTCTTCAAAAGGAATTCCATGGTTGGAACATAATCGACGAAGAGCGGCTTTGTCGATTCTAGACGCTTGTGAGTTAGCCGGATTGTTCAGGACGATAGCACCCTACAGCATCAAGAGTTGGGTCAATAACTTCTACAGCAAGGCTGAAATGTTGGATAAGAGATTCGTTTGCGGGTCAGACGTCTTTACTTGTTCTATTTAATGACTCAGATAAGGTTTATCAGATAGGGAATCAGAGCTTGACCTTGCCACAAAACTATTATGTTTTGCAAGGCACTCAAAAGTTATATTCTCGAGGCATGTCCTACAGGTTGAAATCTTTATCAACTATACTCAGTAGACAATCAACATTACAAATAATAACCTTTTCCTGTCGTGTCATGTGTGAACTAGAGCAGTGCTGTGTGAAAGAAGCATAGATAGTTTGAAATCAAGAAAATAAGAATGAGATGTTAAGGCTTGGAGTCCCATCCAGAGATACTGTCATCACTGACCATCTTAATCGACAAAGAAGTTGATCGACAACGTTGGATCGATCATAGACATATTGAGTTATGAAGTTTATCTAAGTTTATTAATTAGTTCTTTATTTAGTCCAATGCAAGAAGTATGAAAGTATGCTCATTTCCGTTAAGTCCAACCATCTAAGTCATTATGTTCAGGCAAGGCAGTGTGCAGTTCAGTATTTGAATGACTTGAGTTAAGTTAGCGGTCATAGTCAATGCCAATCCCTCAACTCCCTATGTTGTCCCTTACCCCTAGTCTTTATACCGATCCCTACATCCAAGTCTCTATACCTATACCTACGTCTTAACCTTTATTCTGACCCTTAGGTTTCGGATTCTATGCTGATCCTTAAATTTCAACTACCATTACCGAACCCTCCACTTAAGTTACTAACACCAATCCCACACCAATACATTAGTATACCGACCCCTTGCCAAAACCACTTAAAACTAAAACCTCTACTATTTCACTCGATTCCTCACCGATCCCTCTACGAATCAACCTCTTTCTGCACCACCTTGCCCGAACCTACTTTCCTTTTCATCCTTTTCTCCATCTCTCCCCTTCTTCTCTTCTTCCTAATCTCCCGACACTATTCGTTAAACTATGCACCCAGAAAACATTCAAACCCCTCCAAACTCAACTCAATAATGCAAATAATGGAGAATTCTTATTTATGTATATGTGTGTTAGGGTAAATTAAAGTGAGTGAGAGTTCGGACTTGAGAATCGATGATTGTGGAGGAGAGACTGTGAAGGAATCGAACAAATTCATGCTTGATGATAAGGTTTTGGGTTGGAAGAAAATTGTTGGGATTTGCGATGATAAGTGTTCAAGTGGAATGGAAGTTTGAAAGTGTGAAGGTAAATAGAGAGTAAAATGTTAAAATATGGATTAGGAGCAATAGTATGAAGGGAAGGTAATAGGAGAAAAGGAGAAGTGGGGCTATATATATGCATATTTGGGAGGAAGAGGAACGGGTCATCCTAAGTGACTCGGTCATGAGATGAAAAAGGATCAGCCTCAGGGCTCACCGGTCCCTATCCACATAGACTCATCAAGGGATCGGCATATCGAATGTCGACCCCTCCTATATATAAAAAAGGAAAGAGATGCGTGAATGATGGATATGAGTGAAATAAAAAAAGAACTAGAAGAAAATGGCAGATATCTGGAACCAAATGGAGACCAATATCGTGAAGGTTAGGCTGCAGACGTATGCATATGGAATAAAACATCTTGGTAAAGTGCGAACACGTTTGGTAGCCCATAACATAACGTGTATGTGAACGTGCATGGAAAAGACTTAAGGATTCAACCTTTTGAAATAAACTAAAATGGTGGTTTAGCTTGAAACAATCAAGTTTGAAGTCAAATTGGAAGAAATCCTTTAAATCTCACTTGACCAAACCAGTGCATACTAATGGAATATGACATCAGACTTGTATCATCGAAGACTAATGAAGGAACGATGATCAACCAGAATGTTGGATAGACTATTCTCGGGAACCTGGGTGTTTCCAATTCAAAGCATGTCATGTTACTCACAAGACGTACATTGGGGGGTAAGTATTACCCGATGTCTTAACCCAGCTACATAGGGTTGATTACGAAGGCCAAACTCGAACTATTAATGAGAAGGATGATCACGAGGCAACAGCCACATGACTAAAATATAATGTCTGGCCAGTGGTGTCTAGACTAGGGTGAATAGGGTTAATAGATAGACAATGCAGGATATTAGAACTATGGAATTTAGTTTGGTTGGTATAGGGATCGGCGTGGACATTGGTCAAATTGGATGAGATAGTGAAGGCATCGATATACACTAAAGATGGTGTGGTTTGGCATAGATACTTGGCAAGATGGTTGGTTTGGATGAGAATGTAGAGGGATCGACATGCTGCACTCATGAGGGGGATCGGCATGGTGTCTTCGAAGAGAGAGGATCGGCATAAGCAATATGGTGTGACTTATAGGTTACAGATCGACATGTTGATGGTCGTGGGAAAGGGATTGGCAAGTCATAACTCGCGAAGGATGGATTATATGGATCGGTATAGTATGGTCTATATGGCATGGATCGGCATTATATGGCCTGAGTGATATGGATCGGTGTACATTGGAGAAACAAAAGGGATCGGTATTTCCTTGGCCAAGTAAGGTTTGGACCAAAGCTCTACAAAAACCTAAGCTCCACAAGTCCAAACATTATGATATTCGAAGCACCATCATTATAGACCATAAAAGAGTTACCATTGGGATCGCTAGCCAAAACTCGATTCATGGATGGATCGGTACCGATCCCTATCCATTGAGAGTTAGGCCTTAGCCCTTCCTATTGTAGGCCCATATGGCGGAGGATGCCCTGTTGCTAAAATTTGAGTTAGATTGGACACCACCTTCATCTATAAATACATGCACATGAGCCATTCTAGAGACTCTTACGTTGTTAGCCAAACTCTACCACTATTATAACTAACTTCCTCCATTCTTTTCTGATCTCAAGCTATTTCTTACTGTTTATAGTTGTAATCAAGTGAATTGAGAAGCCATAAAGAGAATATTCAAAGTGGACGTAGGCAATCAACGTCGAACCACTATAAATCTTCTTGTTTTTACTTTCTGCTGCATTTTTCTTGATATTATGCGATCTTCCTCTGTTTTCATTTGATTTCTTCATTTATTCCACTACAAAAATCTGTTCTTGGGTGTTTGTGGCAAATTTGGTTGCAAACAAAGTCCATTCAGTAATCTAAAATCAAAGTTTCCCCTTTTAGAAAAACAAAGATCGAAACAATTGTACACATGAATTTAACATATGAATAAGATCGATTTGAAGAAATTGTAGACAACTTAACATATATGTAATTCACTAGCAACTAAATAAGTGAATGTTATGCCATTCTATACATTAAATCTCATCCAATGTCATTTTTCAATTTAAGATGTTTCTAAAATAAAATAAAAGAGATTTGATCAAGAAAGACATGTATAATTTTGTGGTAAGAATTTATAGATCTAAATGATACAAAGAATGAAGATAATTTATCAGAAGTAATATGAGAATCAAAACATGTCAATTTATCATAAACATACACTAAAAGGAATTGATGAACAAAAATAGAAAATAATACAATAAGCATGATTTAATCACATTAAGCATAAGGCATATTTGATTTACACGTTGCAAGATGAAAAATAGAAACATGAAGTGAATCATAGGAATCTAGCTATATTAATCATATGAATATAAAGATGAATTTAGTTAAAGATTACCTTTAGATGTAGCCAATAAATCACACCTTGAATAATGAATAAAAACTCCCAGATTCAAAAATTAATTTCTAGATTTTGCAAGGATCTTATTGCTCAAAGCCTTGAAATATGCCTTGAAAATGAATCCACCTTTTGTTTTATTCTGTTTGATGATACCTTCTCAGATCATCAAGATCCCCATCCTATCCTTACAATAGATGGATGAACCACTATTGTTCTATTCTGTTTGATATTTCTATTTGGAGTTGAAAGATTTTTTGGATTTTTTCCCTACCATGAAAAGTTAGAAGGAGAGATAGAAATTGACTGACTGAGAAAGAATGAATTGTACGTGCAGAATAAATTAGAGAATGTGTTTTATTTGAAAGAAAGAAACTTTTCATATTCTTTAATTAAAACTTCCCTAATTAATATCCTTGATTGTCTCTCTCTCTAATCCTTTCCTTACATGTATATCATCAAATTACATAAAATTTCCATAGATCATGTCATCAAATGACATAATTTTTTTAGAAATCATGTCATGTAATTATCTTCAAATTAAGTCGTGTAACAACCGGTATTTTTAGGTCTTCGAATTTGAATATTTAATTTATTTAAATATTCGAATTGGATTAAATTATAATAAATCTACGTTTCAAAATTAGACTTGATTTTCAATGACGTATGTTAATTAATTTTAAAAATTTTAAAAAAAAAAATTTGGAAAATAAATAAATCTTCATTTGATGTATTTTACGGCAAACGTTGGCATTTTGAGACTTCACGGAATTTAATAACTTGTCTATTTTTTTATGATCATGTAATATTATTATACGCAATTGTACATAATCTTTTATCATTACTAGCTTGGACTCGGGCGCGATCTTTTGTGGCGGGCTACCAGAATATAATTTATAATCAAACGCAACTACACAGTACATAGTAATTTATACATCATTATACACATCCACTTTTTTCCCTTTTCCCAACCTTCTGCCGCTATTCTCCCCCGCTTTCTCTACACCTCAACGACATAATTACCACTTTGTCCCATTTGATTTGAATTCCATTTATTAACATGGAACTATTGGTGAGGGCTCTGCATATGTATATATCTCATGTTCATCCTGATCTTCTTCTCCTTCACTTGGTTTACCTCTGTACTTTCAAAATCAAGAAAAAAACAACTTCCCTTATCTTTTAAAATTACTTCAGCCTGCACCATACGTAATTAGCCTAAGAGTTCAACACAGAAGTCGTCTACCATAGTCTCTAATATTTTTAAAATTTGACGGTACTCAAATTTTTTCGAGTACCGATTGAGTCGGTTCTCGCCATTTTACACGAAAGGGTTAATGTTGTTCATAAACTTCAAAAAATATTTCTCTCAATCTATGTCGAATCGTTCGACGCTGCTAGTGCCATTAGCCTAAATGTTTTCCTGCTAATTTTAAAATGAATGAATGTAAATATGTATATAAGTACTTGTGTGAATGACTGAATAACAATATATATATATCCTCTGTTCTTCCCTAAAACTGTGAGTAAACGTAAATCTTTTAAAGATTAAATATATGTAAATTTGTGCATGCAATAATTAATAACAGAAATAACCCAAACATATTTTGCATGGTTTTATTAATGTGTTGTATGATTTAAAGTTTTGATTTGCTGTCTTATATGTGTTCTTGACAATGTAAAGCATTCCTGGTCTCTGTTCTTGAATTTCAGACCATAAATTCTTTCAAAAATTCTTAACTCATCACTCAAATACTTCCCGGCATTGATGATTGAAGAAACTCTGATTGTAATCATGAAATCTTAATTTTGAAAATGTTTCCCAGTTAATTTATTAAGCAATTATTTCGAAAACAAGGGATTACAGTGAAAATTAATTTAAGCCTGAAATTTGATTGTTTAAATTTCGTATTTTGATTTTATAGTTTGATTCGATTTCGAAAATGAGGAATTTTGATAATAATCTCAGGATTTTTAAATTAGTATATATTGTGATATTTCATGTTACAAGGAAATTGATGTTTAGTCAATTTCTGGCGATCATGTAGGTTGTGGATGGCGGGGTTATGTCTGGAGGAAGGTCGTGGATCAGTGATTGTGGGAAAAATAGGGGTTTGGTTTCAGGGCACTCGAGGTGGCATGGCAATATTGAAATAGGATTTTAGGTCATGTTTTGGGCGAGGGGAGTTCGCGGCATATTCTAGTGAATGGATGGCGTCAAGGGAGGCCGGAGAAGGGGGGAAAGGTAGAGGGGTGCTGGTGAACCTTTAAACGAGAGGTTGTGGGTCCTAGTGGCTGGTAGCGGTGGAGCAGGAAGGATTTGGACGATAGTGTTGGTTCCAGTGTTGGTTATAATTGTTCGATTTTGAATTAATCGTAGTTCCAGGTTTCTGGGTTGAGGGAAACGGTGGTGGGGTTATCGCCGATTTGTCGACGGTCAGAGCAAGGGCTGGTGGTGGCCGGATCTAGCGTGCACGTGCATGTGTGTCGTCGTATATCTGTGGAGGGTTGTGAAGGATTGGAGTCTCGGGAAATTTTGGTTTTTGCTCGATGATGATCTCGTGTTTTTTTTCGAGTAGGACTTTAGTATTAGCAGTTTTATTAAGAAGGAGGAAGGATATTGGGTTTTGGGTCGGTTATTTTCCTTTTTGGTTGAGTTTCCTTTAGAATAATGGAGTTAATGTAAGCAAAGTTCAAGAGTTTTATCAAATTTAAAGTTAAGGTTTTATTTGGAATAGAAATATAAAAAAAAGAAACTTAAATGTTTAATTTAATCCTTAACTTAGGTCACTAGTGATGCGATTTAATTATGTGAGATAACTGTATTTATGATAATTAATTAAAAGTGTATTTAATAAGATTTTAAATAAGTTAATTAAGATAAAGGGCTTATCTTTAAATAAATTAAGGTTTTGATGATAAAGCATAATTAATTAATGTAATTAATTAAAGATTAATGTAATTAATCATGGTTAATTAATTACTATGAAAGGTTAAGGAAAATCAATTTGTGTAATTAATTAAAGGCTAAATTACTTAATATAATTAAAAATGATAATTAGAGGATGATTAATTAATTGATTTGTAATTAATTAGTGTTGAGTAAGAAAGATTTAAAAAGATGATTGAAGTAATTAATTTAACTTATTTGAATTAATTAGGAATGGTGTGATTTATTAATCTTGCTTATGAGTTATTGAATGATATTGAATGCCATGGATTGTTTGATATCTCTGATATGAAATGTTTTGTGAGATGATATGTTTGGGTGGACAATAATAATGTGGTTATCTGTCGATGATGTATTGCTGTGTAAAAAGTAACATCTTGTATTTAAAGTTGGATTGAATTTCACTTGAATAACTTGGATAAGATGGTATTGAATTCGAAGAGACGGAGGTCGGGTATTAGTAAATACCCGAAACCACTTCGATTCTTTATAGATTGATATGTGAAATCAATAGGCTAGAATGAAATGATTTAAGTGAATTGGACCATTTAATCTAAGTTTTGGTACTTAGAAATTGATGTGTGAAATAAGTGATGTCTATAACAAATTGTGAATTTTTAAATTGGTACGAGTTACCCCAGGTTTAAAATAAGTTCTATGCATTGGAATTTCATGTTAGAAGGATTTACTCATGTTGGTTACCAGCCTGACCTGGGTGTTACTTTGACATAATACTCGGGTTAGACCGAGTATTACAGATTTTCATGTAAGGACATTCTGGAGCTCAGGAGGCGAGCTGGATGGCAGGAACGTATGGAGAGTTTCCGCTGTGATATTGTAGTATCTGAGACATGATTGTATATGTCATGTATTTGTGTTTATGTGTAACTCTGATGTATCAAAGTGTAATTTGATAAGTACAGTTTTTCTTTGTATGGCTATTATTATTTGATATTATATTTTGATCCGCTGCGAATGTGAGATTCCGTGTCTTGTTTTTTTTTCTGTTTTCTTCTTCTATCTCTTTCTTCTTTCCTAACTATCTGGAATTTTCAGGATAAAAAATTTCGGATCTTTACATTTGGTATCAGAGCAGAAGGTTAAGCGAGAACCTTGGCTCTGATGGGATTACTCATTAAGGATAGGGTCAATGTTACCCTAGATTGAGTTGAGTGTATATATATGAGAGCATACTTGTTATTTTCTTATATAAAGATTTTAAATGATTCTATATAAGAATATATTTTGATATATAAAGCAATATTTCTTTCTAATAAATATTAAGGTAATTGGTTGTTAAACAACCAAATTAAAAATTAAATAAAGATAAGTTTGAAATGGATTCAAACTGAAATTAAAATCTTGAATTTGGGAAAGAGTTTCAGAATAAGGTAATAATGAAATGTTTTAGGGAAATGAAACATTTAGGCAAGTATGACTTATAAATTAGGATTAAAAATGATCTGAGTTGTGAAGTTTTTAATTCTGGGTCCAGAATTTGAAAATTGTTTCAAAGTGATAAAGAAATAATAAATAATGTTATGAAAGGGTCCTATTTCAAACAAGAGTTGTTTGAAAATTTAAAGAATTTATTTAAAATTAAAAACCAAAGGTGGTATAAAATAATATGTATATATGAGGAATATACAGTATATCAATGATGATTTGAAATAAACTCTAAATGTCTAATTTTAAATTCTTATTTGAATGCGATGGGAAAACCCAAAGTGATATAAATTTTGAACCTATAAGTGAGAAAGAATTTTTAAATTTGAAGCAAGAATTCAAATTTGAGTAAGGTTAACGGGATTCAAATTGAATTTAACTTAGAAATTAAATAAGTTTGAATGAACAACCTGATTTGGAATTTTCAAGATGAAATTGGAATTTAACTTGGGAAGTTACATGGTTAATTTGAATTGGGAGTTTGTGTGATCTCAAAATGGGTTAGAGATCTGGAAATTGAAATGGATGGATGTTTTAAGATAATTGGAATGATACCATCATGTTGTTATTAATAATCTTTAAGTTGAAATTGAATTAGTTTAAATTAAATTTGATTTGAATTAATTAGAATTGTGATTGAAGATGGATAAGTTTAAAAATTCAAATGGAAAATTTGAATTGGATTAATTTGGAATGAAATTGAAGTTGAATGATTTCAAAATCAAATGGGAATTGGGATAATTCAAACTAGAATTGATACGAATTGAAAATTGGTACAATTTGAAATTTATTTAAATTAATTGAAATTGTGATTAAAGTTGAATAAGTAAAAATCAAATGGAATTTGATTTGAATTTGGAAAGAAATTGGGAATTAATTCCACTTGAATTGGGGTTAAATCAATTTCAATGGAAATTGAAGTTATTCAAATTGGAATTGAGTCGATTTAAATGGAAGTGGAAATTTAAATTGAATTGATGAAAATGGAGATTGGGAATTAGACAGTTTGGCTCTAGACTATTTTCAAAATAAATTGTTTTAATATAAACCTATCTTTCCAAGCTATTTACTATCTACAACCTTTCTTTTTAAATCCAAACTATTTTATACATATTTTACAATTATTTTTGGAACTATTTAACGATTTTTCAACTGTTTTATAAACAAATTACTATTTTTCAACTACTTTATAACTAATTTCTATTTTACAACTATTTTGCAATTATTTAAAGTTTCTATAACCATTTAACTATTTTCTAACTATTTTACAATTACTTAACTATTTCAAAGCTATTTTACAAACTAATAATTATTTTTCAACTACTTATCTATTTTTAAAATTTAAAATTATTTTTTAAATTTAAGCTGGTCAGAGTGCAAACTGTTTATGATTAATTACCAATTGAGATAAGGATTAAAGTGATAATCCAAATGGAATTGAAGCAATTGTGAATAAGTGGATTGAAATTAAAGTGAATGTGAATAGAAAGGAGAAATTGATTTAGCTAATAATCAATAAAGACAAATACATAGGATGTACGTATATTATTCCATTCCATAGTGATTTGATCCAGATTCGAGCACGTAATTTCGAGGTAATATATCAATCCGAGTTGGAATTTTTCACTCGATTTTCGATGGCGAACCTGAATATGGATTATTGATTGGTTCTGCATATTCTCTATCATAGTTATGGCTATGCAAGGAGAATGACGGTTTCTGATCAAGAAACCAAATTTGAGTCCGCACTAGGAAGTCGGGTGGACGATACTAGTTCGGAAGTGAAATTATATGATCGAGTGAGCGATCAGATTGTTATAGCGTACAGAAGATATGTGTACATCGTGCGGGTTTGAATGGAATTGATACCGAAAATTTGTGGATAAGAACTGTAAGGTGGTTTTTAAAATGAAAAGTATATTTTGTGAAATATATGATGAAATAAAGCGGAAATTGAATATTTCTATGGTTTAAATTTACGTTATGGAAGTAAGTAATATGGTTAATGACTTTATAGAGTAATCAAATTTGAATAATTGATTTGGAATAAATAAAGTTATATATCTATGTTATATAAGATAAATCGCCCCTTGTTGAATCTATTGTCGGAAGAAAAGGATTTTTGAAAAGTATTTGAAGTATAAAAGGGAATTTATACAAGTCTGAAGTGATCCAAAGATTTTCAAAGTTATATATATCTATATATATGTGAAGGATCTTATGATAATGATTTTGAAAAAGATTTTAGAACCTATGGATTTTGGAAAGGCTTTTGATTTTTGGGTAAAATCAATATTGGAATTTGAAAAAGCCTTATTTGAGAATTATCGATTTTGGTAATCGGTTTTGTGTAAACGGATTTATAGGGGATTCATACTAGGTGTATGATTTGGAAGATACTATATGTGTATAGTATAAAGTGTTTTGAAAATGGCTCTGGAGAAAAAGGCGCTCCTTTGAATAAACTTCTCAAGTGTACCATAGGTTGGTACTACCTTGAGCCTCAAAGAGGGGGAGGCTCTAAAGTTGATCCTATGAGGAGTCTAGACAAAACTAGTTCATGAGGATTTTTTGTAATGTGTAGGAAAGTCGAGGGCGTCGATGCCTACAGATGCATTTGGGTTACGCTGTGACGACAATGTAACTCGATGTCACTGCGATCTACTGCAGACCATAGCGAAAGTCGTGTGTGCCGCTGAGAGCCAATAGTCTACACTTAATTTTATATCGATAGACTGCGACCTATGGTGACATAGCGAAAGTCGTGTGAGCCGTTGAGAGCCAACAGTCTACGTTTGATTTTACATTGGTAGACTGCGACCTATGTGGGAGTGGAAAAGTTTTATTCTTTTGGCAGTGAAATTCGAGGGCGCTGATGCCTACAGTTACATGGACTTTTGCTGCAATGGAAACATAATCCTGGATGTAACTGCGATCTGTAGCGGGTTCCATGGTGTAATCGAGGGGCATGGAGTGCCTACAGTTATCTATGGATTTTGTCGGGATGGCAAAGTAATTATCGGGTTAACTGTGACCATAGATGAGGGTGATGATTTCCAAAGCATTCTCACCAAAGATATTTCCTCGATTTCAAAAATGTTTTCCATATTTTCAATAATTTTTTTTTCAAATATTTCACTAGGTGTTGAAAATGGGTCTGCTAAGTACTTATAGATTTTCAGTCCTACACCTGACCAACGTATGACCGAATTTCTGTGACAACAAGGATGGACTGGTTGAGACATTGTGTTATAAAAGTATCTTTAAAGAAAAAAAAACTATTTTATAATAGTTTAAGGTGTTTTAAAAATTTATCAATGAGTAATTTTTCTGATAATAATCATTTTAAAAAATTCTGGCTTCGTTCCTTTTCGGGGACGAAAAGATTCAAAGGGGGGAGGAATTTGTTAACCCAGATTTTTGGACATCCGGTAACTGGATAATTAGCTCGTTTATTCAATTGAACAGATAAAATTCTGATAATAAAAGGTATCTGGTTATGTAAATGAATTTGAAAATGTAATAAAAAAATTGGATTTTAAATCTTTGGATAAATACTTGATAATCTCCTAATATGATTACTATTTGACAAATTATCTTTTGAGACAAATAATGATGGATGTTTATATTTATATGTATATATAAGAAGATTTTAAATAGAAATATTATTATTTCCAAACAAATTGAATCTGTGTTTATTTAAAATATTTGTGTAAGTTGATTTCAAATTGGATTTTAAATTGTATTTGAATTTGAATTTAAATTAGGAATTCAAAAGATAGATATATGTATCTTAAATATATTTGGATTTTTAAAATATATTATATATGATTTTATTTAGAATAGAGTTTGTTTTATCTATTTTTTAAGTATTTTATATATATAAATTAATAAATGTATTTATAAATAATGAAATTGAATATAAATACATATAAAATCATTTATTTCTCATGCAAAGACACATGTAAGGTTAATAACATATTAAATAACAAGTGTAAGTATGTTATTATGGGATTAAACAGGTGTCATGAATTTGTTTCCTTTTGTTTTAGATAATAGATAAAAGATAAAAGAAATATATACATTTTCTATTCCTTTCTCGTTTCTTTTTTTATCTTCATCTTTCAAAAAAAGACAAAGAAGATTAAAGCCTGAGAAAAAAATACAAACTAGGAAATCATCAAACAACAACCATTTTAAAACTAAATCATTCAAGCAGATCAAAGAAAAATTGAACTGCCAATAAAATTTCTGGTTTTTCTTAAGCAAAGCAAAGTTTTAAAGGCAGAATTCAAAGTCTCAAAACTCAGTTTAAAACAAAGATCGGTTTCAAGGCAAATCCATATTCGATTAAGCATTTTCAAAAACTCTTTGTCCAGACCAAACTCAAGCAATTGTAGATTTAAGAAAAATTTCCAGGTTCTTTTCAAAACAGGTGAGTAACTCTGAAACTTTTGGTATATTTTGAAGTTGCATGGGATGATCTTTAAAATAAAATGTGAACCATGTTGTGCATGACGTTTTAAAATGATTATAAGTATATATGTGCATTAATAATTATATACATGACTGGAACATGGAAAGTAAATATCTGTTCAAACTGGAACAGTGAATAAATTTAAAATTTAACAATTTAAACTTGGTTCAGGTAGTAAATGTTTGAGGTAAAATTTGATGAATATTAGCCTGAATGTTTGCTTGCTAATTTTAAAATGAACGAATGTAAATATGTATATAAGTATTTGTGTGAATGACTGAATAACAATATATATATATATATATATGTATATCCTCTGTTCTTCCCTAAAATAGTGAGTAAACGTAAATCTTTTAAAGATAAAATATATGTAAACTTGTGCATGCAATAATTAATCACAGAAATAACCCAAACATATTTTGCATGGTTGTATTAATGTGTTGCCCGATTTAAAGTTTTGATTTGCTGTGTTATATGTGTGCTTGACAGTGTAAAACACTCCTGGTCTCTGTTCTTGAATTTCAGACCATAAATTCTTTCAAAAATTCTTAACTCATCGCTCAAATACTTCCAGGAATTGATGATTGAAGAAACTCTGATTGTAATCATGAAATCTTAATTTTGAAAATGTTTCCTAGTAAATTTATTTAGCAATTATTTCAAAAACAAGGGATTACAGTGAAAATTAATTTAAGCCAAAAATTCGATTGTTTAAATTTCATGTTTTGATTTTATAGTTCGATTCGATTTCAAAAATGAGGAATTTTGATAATAATCTCAGGATTTTTAAATTCGTATATATTATGATATCTCATGTTACAAGGAAATTGATGTTTGGTCAATTTCTGGCAATTACGTGGGTTGTGGACGGCAGGGTTATGTCTGGAGGAAGGTCGTGGATCGGTGAGTGTGGGAAAAATAGGGGTTTGGTTTCAGGGGACTTGAGGTGGAGCGGCAATATCGGAATAGGGTTTTAGGTCATGTTTTGGGCGAGGGAAGATCGCGACATATTCTGGTGACTGGATGGTGTCGAGTCAGGCCGGAGAAGGGGAAAAGGTAGAGGGGTGCTAGTGAACCTTCAGACGAGAGGCCGTGGATCATAGTGGCTGGCAGCGGCGGAGCAGGAAGGATTTGGACGATAGTGTTAGTTATAATTGTTCGATTTTGAATTAATGGTAGTTCGAGGTTTCTGGGTTGAGGGAAACGATGGTGGGGTTATCGTCGATTTGTCGACGGTAGGAGCAAGGGCTGGTGGTGGTCGGATCTAGCGTGCACGTGCATGTGTGTCATTGTATATCCGTGGAGGGTTGTGAAGGATTGGAGTCTCGAGAAATTTTGGTTTTTGACCGTTGACGATCTCATGTTTTTTTTCGAGAAGGAATGTCGAGAGAAGAGACTCGAGTTTGCATGGGAAAACCTTAGGTTAAACTCGAGTAGGACATTAGTATTAGCAGTTTTATTAAGGAGGAGGGAGATTGGGTTTTGGGTTGGTTATTTTCCTTTGGGCCGAGTTTCCTTTAGAATAATGGAGTTAATGTAAGCAAAGTTCCAGAGTTTTAGCAAATTTAAAGTTAAGGTTTTATTTGGAATAGAAATATAATTAAAGAAACTTCAATGTTTAATTTAATCCTCGACTTAGGTCACTAGTGATGCGGTTTATTTATGTGAGATAATTGTGTTTATGATAATCAATTAAAAGTGCATTTAATAAGATTTTAAATAAGTCAATTAAGATAAAGGGCTTATCTTTAAATAAATTAAGGTTTTGATGATTAAGCATAATTAATTAATGTAATTAATTAAATATCAATGTAATTAATCATGGTTAATTAATTACTATGAAAGGTTAAGGAAAATCAATTTTGTAATTAATTAAAGGCTAAATTTGTAACAACCCGCATATTTATCGAGTTTGTATTTAAATATTTTATTTAAATAGTAACTCGTTAATCGAATTTTGGTCCGAAAAGCTACCTTTTGCAAACGGTCAAATTAGGACTCGAGACCACTTCCATTGAGTTCGAAATGTCGTTTACAACTTTTTAAGTATAAACATCGATAGGTTTGGAGTTAGTGAAATTTCACTAACTTTTCCCGCTTTGGACTTTGGGTTAGTTTAGCCTATTAAGCCCAAGTTCCAACCCTCTTCTCCTCACTCTTCATAAATTTCCTAACTAATCAAGCTTTGGCATTAATGGTGGAGGGAATGGGAAATTAAAATTCCAAAACTCAAATTCAATTGCAATCCATCTTTCTACTCCAAATTCAAGAAGAAGACATTGGATTCAAGCTTCTTGTGCTTAGATAGAAGAAGGATTGATTCTTGCTTGCTTAAAACTTCATTTTCATTGATATTTGGTGCAAAGGTGAGATTTTTATCTCACAAATCTAGTCTATAACTATATTGGGTTGTTGGGAATGATTCCCTATCACTTTAGCATGAATATTTGCTTTTGGTTTGGATTGGATTGGCGAAAAGCTCCGATTTTTGGCGTTTTGGCGAAATTTCTGCATTTAGGTCGTTCTGGCCATTTTTAGGTCGTTCGGAGTTAGGTCGTGTGGGTCTTAGGTCGTAGGTCGCGTACGAGATAGCTCCTAGATCGTTCTGACCATTTTTCGCGTGTTCGGAGTTAGGTCGTTCACGACCTAGTACTTAGGTCGCTCGCGACCTAACTCTTAGGTCATTCGCGTGTTATCGCGCTAAGTCGCACTGCCTTGAATCTTCACTTCGGAGTTCGGTCGTTTCATGTTAGGTCGTATGGCTTTTAGGTCGTAGGTCGTATGGCTTTTAGGTCGTAGGTCGTATGGCTTTTAGGTCGTAAGTCGTATGACTTTTAGGTCGTAGGTCGCTGGCCTTTTGACCGTTAGGTCGCATGCCTTTCTACTTCGATAGGTCGTTCGGCCATGCTTTCTATTTTTAGGTCGCGACATCTTTAGGTCTTGTTACCTATATACCCCTAGGTCGAAAGACCTTAGGTCGTGCACCTTTAGGTCGCGAACCCTATTAGGTCGCGAACCTCTTTAGGTCGCCTGTCCCTTAAGAAGTTAGGTCGTTCGTCCTGTGAGGCCTTAGGTCGTTTCACTTTTAGGTCGCATGACCTCGTCTCCGTTAGGTCGTGAACCTTGTTAGGTCGCTCATCCTTAGCCCGCGAACTTTCTTAGGTCGCGTACCTTTAGGTCGCGTGTCCCCTCTACCTCGTTAGGTCGCAAAGAACATTAGGTCGCTCGACCTCCTTACCCACCAGGTCGCGCACTTAGTTAGGTCGCTCAGCCATTGTGTTAGGTCGCGTAAACCCTTAGGTCGTTAGACCTCATTTTTCTTTAGGTTATAGGCCTCTTGCCTTCACTTAGGTCGTACCGTTTTGTCGGGGCGCTGCCCCGCACCCCGTAGGGGGCGCTGCCCCCTGGACCCCCGCGACCTGACCGGGCAGGTCGAACCCCGTAAGCGGTGGCGTTGCCCCCGCACCCCCACCTTGGGGGGTTGCCACCCCCCTGGACCCCCCCTCCGTAGGGGATCTTATCTGAAAAACATTGAGCTGATTTCCTTGGATTTTATTCACATCTCCGTATGCGATTCTTGTGACTGATTGTTTCTACAATTGCTTCTGTGTTTTGTCACTTTATAATATAAAGGTTTCAATACTAGTAGTAAATATCAAAACTCTTTTAACAAACAATTTCAACTCTATTTTTAATAACAAAGCTCTTTTCTTAAACCGTTTTCCAATCTATTAGTATATACAAGCCTTTACCTCACTCGGATGAGAAATCTAATTAAACGACTTAGTAAAACAAGTGGTATGAAACGCTTGCGTTCACTTCGTCGGTTAATTCTTGGACTTGTTCGATTGAACCTCTTGTGACAATTTTATTAGTGAAGATTTACAGTTTGTTCGTAAATATTTAAGTTAAGCAAGTGGTTATGAGACATGAAGCTAAACTTCTATATTTACTAGCTTAGTGTAATTGACACTTCTCGTTGATCTTGATGATCGCTTTATGAATTAGACTAGCAATTGCGCGATGTCTCTTTCATTGCAAGGTTGGACTAGACACCACTTGTGTGATTTCATTCACACATACCTTTCTGCTTTTTGGTTAGTGTTGACCTCAATCTGTGTGATTCCATTCACACATGCGGGGTAGCTCCCCATGGTCTTCGGAACGTCATGTGATAGGCCTCTTTCCTTTTTTATGATTTCTGGATTTCTCGTGTTGATTTCTGGAATTTATGTCATTGACTTGTTATGAGTACAAGTTTAGGGTATGATGCCCTCTTCGAATCTTTGAGAATATTCTTGTGATATTGATTATCTCTTATTGATTGATCTTCTGTTGATCATTATTTACATACTTATAGTGGTATGTCGTTATGGATGTTTATGTTTATGCCATATCTTTTATGTTATATCATGTCATCTGATATTTATAGCTAGACTGATCCGTTTATTATTTTCTTAAATAATACTCGGGTCAGACTGAGATGTTACAGGTGCTTCTGCTTGACTTCTTCCCAGGGATTCATCACTCTGACTTTTGGCTAACTGTTTAGATTAGCAGTTTTTGTTGTATACACTTGAGATATAGACTCATAGTTGTATTCTTTTGTATAGCACGTGTTGCTATTCTTTTGTATTATCGTGGATCTTAATGACCACTACTTTGATGTACACTTTCATGTGTTACTATATTCATATCTTCTTCCGCCTTTGTGATATGGATATCTGTGACTGATTTGTGATATGATTATTTCTATGTTTGTTTCCAAAGATTATTTATAGCCACCGTGTGATAAGCAATTACATGGATGGTCGCTCCTCAACAGCCTTATTCTCCGTGCTAGTTGGCAGCACTACTCCGGAGTGTTCTTGGCTAGCGTGGGTATAGAGGTGGGGCGTCACAAAATTACTTAATATAATTAAAGATGATAACTAGAGGATGACTAATTAATTGATTTGTCATTAATTAATGTTGAGTAAGCATGATATAAAAAGATGATTGAAGTAATTAATTTAATTTACTTGAATTAATTAGGAATGGTGTGATTTATTAATCTTGCTTATGAGTTATTGAATGATATTGATTGCCATGGATTGTTTAATATCTCTGATGTGAAATGTTTTGTGATATGATATGTTTAGGTGGACAATAATGATGTGGTTGTCTATTGATGATGTATTGTTGTGTAAAAAGTGACATCTTGTATTTAAAGTTCTATTGAATTTCACTTGAATAACTTGGATAAGATGATATTGAATTCGAAGAGACCAGGGTCAGGTATTAGTAAATGCCCGAAACCACTTCGATTCTTTATAGATTGATATGTGAAACCAATAGGTTGGAATGGAATGATTTAAGTGAATTGGACCATGTAATCTAAGTTTTGGTACTTAGAAATTGATGTGTGAAATAAGTGATGTCTATAACAAATTGTGAATTTGTAAATTGATGCGAGTTACCCCGGGTTTAAAATAAGTTCTATGCATTGGAATTTCATGTTAGAAGGATTTACTCACGCTGGTTACCAGCCTAACCCAGGTGTTACTTTGACATAATACTCGGGTCAGACCGAGTATTAAAGATTTTTAGGTAAGGACATTTTGGGACTCAGGAGGCGAGCTAGATGGCAGGAACTTATGGAGAGTTTCCGCTATGATATTGTAGTATCTGAGACATGATTGTATCTGTCCTGTGTTTGTGTTTATGTGTAACTCTGATGTATTAAAGTGTAATTTGATAAGTACAGTTTTTCTTTGTATTACTGTTATTATTTGATATTATATTTTGATCCACTACGAATGTGAGATTTTGTGTCTTGTTTTTTTTCTGTTTTCTTTTCTATCTCTTTCTTCTTTCCCAACTATCTAGAATTTTCGGGATCGAAAATTCTGGGTCGTTACACAATTAGTGATTATAGTCGATGATGGTTGCGTGCTAGGATTAGGGGTAACAAGAGATTGGGTCGTCGTTAAGCAAATGGAGTGCGTCGTTGGATTCATGGAGGATAGGGGCATCTCGCGTTCAAGTTTGGTAGCGTCTAGTGATAAAAATTATCGTGTTTATTTTGACTTGAAGTCATGTTTGGGTGATCGAATTTTGGTCAAGTGGACCAAAGAAGGGGCCTTGCATGCCAACATGGAGAGCGCGCCAAGTTGGGAGGGTGATGGTCTTGTTTGGGTGATCGGAGGCTTGAAGGAGTGTGTACATGCATGAACCATGCATATTTTGGTTATGGTAATGGAGGAAGAGCGAAGTTGGGAAGAAGGCACTGTTCGTATAGGTGGGTGCGGGTCTTGTGGGGTTAGGCCGAGCCCATCAAGTTTTATAGTGAGAAATTTTTACATTACCTTATTTAATTTTTATATAGAAGTGATTTCCAAGTATTTGAATTGTGATTTTAAATTAATGAAAGATTAATTTAAAGAGATTTGGAGATTTCTACAGAAAATGTAATCTTTGTTTGGAATGCTATTTATTTGGTAATTAATAACCGACGGTCAAATCTTGGCTTAAATATGCAATGCTTCTTAATTTTGGTGGTAGGGAAATATTCCCTACTTAACACCGAAGGATTTTAACTTGGAAATGTCTAGAGGAAACACGAGAATTATATGGTACAGTTACCATTGGTGGTGCTATACTGTATGTATAAACTCGTTTCGTTCTTCAAGGATAAATGATAAGAAGATCTATCCACTTAAACGGTTAGGGGTGATCCTTGCTCATATGTATCATCTGATTATTTTCTAAAGAACCAATATTGAGCATTTCGAAAATCGGTGTTTGGTTTTGTGGTGCACCCAAAGATGACAGAGTGTGCTCGTAAGAGATGGCTAGAACCCGTAACCACTCCAAAAACCATATAAGGTTCTATTTAGGAGATTCGTGATATATTGAGATGTTGAGCTCCATGTGTGATTCCAATACCCCTTGAGTTATGGGAATCTAGGTGCGATTCCAAGATCTAATTGAGATATGGGAATCTATGTGTGATTTTGAGACCCATTAGGGTATAAGAATCCACGTGGGATTCCATGATCTATTTTGATGGAGCTGCGTGAGTTGGAATGCGGGACGTAGCCTCATCGGCAGGAATGACAAAAACCAGAGATAAAAAGCACGGCCAATAGGGTTGGCAAACCCATATGGTGTAGTTGGCTCCATCTAGACGTTACCTATAGTTGTTATGCATGCATAGGGCGATGCACTCGATCTTAGCGAGATCAGCTAAGTTTTCCCTATGGTACATCACAAGGGATATATGCTGCTTTGGAAGGATATCTCAGATCCTTGTGCAGGAGGACCGTCCCTTGAAGTACTGAGGGCACCTCCATGGAAGTTCTACACAATTAGCGAACGTGCCTTATCGATTTCCAGTTATAAACCTAGTATTATTATGATACACTCACAAGCATCACACCTACTTGATTATTATCATTTACACTAATTCTCTTTGTCAAAACTATCACTTTGGATTTATGGAATTTAGTAATAGTCAAAATTCTCATATCATCCACATTCAATTTTATAGTCCAAACACAAAGTCCTTAGTTCAATATTAACAATAATTATTAACTGAAATGCTCTAGCCAGAGACTTTGACTTTGAATTGACTTCGGTTGACCGTGATACTAACCTCATATAACAGAGGAGATGAATCCTCTCCTGAATAATGTCTCACTTCCAATGCTTCCACTCGACCAAATTATAGTCATTCGATGAACGTTATGCCACGATTTAACTATAATCCAAGCGGACTTCCACATTAAAGATTAATAGTATTCTCAAGTCGAGAGAACTTTGTATATCAGTCAAATTAATATTCTCTGCTTGACCTTAGTTATATTAGCCAATAGAAAACTATCAAGTGATTAATTCCACAGTTATCCAATAACTATTGGTACATAACCCCTTGGTGCCACCAGCTGTCATGAGCAATATGCTGCCCAACATTTGGAAAGTGTTATGTAATCTAATCTCAACGGATACATCAATATCCAGTCTCAATTCATCTTGACTAGGAACATTAAAAATGGTATATTTGCTGTGATAAATTACTCATGGTTACAACACTTTGTAACTACTATCACAAAACATACCATTTATGGATTTTCTATTATATATACATTTAATTAAATCGATTAATTAATATAACTATATTATATCAAGTATATAATAGAAAGAAAATACCCTTATTTCGAACAAGATTGGTCAACGAGTTAGATATATGTTACAATTACATAATTGCCCCTAGGGCATACCCTTAACTCTATCATGCATAGCCCAAAATTAATGATGAGACAATTTATTGTTTTCGCTTTGTAAGAATGGTTATTAAATAAATAAGTGAAATTTTGTTAAGTTAATTTATTAACACATGTATCCTACATTAGAACAATGTGATATGTTCACCTTGTTATAATGTGTTTATTCGGTAGTTTTCATTTGTTAGAATGAAACGAATTTTTCAACAATTTTGGACAGTAGGAAATTTTTGGATTGTTATAGAATCTAAAGCTAGGTGTTTTGTAAAAATACAAAAAATGATTTTTGTACTCTTAAATTGAGAAGGTAGCGAGTCAAAACAAGTTTATATTTGTCGAACATACTTGTTAAGTAAAACAAACTTTGCGTTTTGTATATACTCATAGGAGGTAGCAGACTATTATAGTATATTGCTATATAAGGGAAATAAGAGTTTCTAATCATGGAACCAAATTAGAGTCTGTATTAGAGAGGTCAAGTGATTTATACTAGTTAAAAAGTGAAATCTATTCGATCGACCAGGAGATCAGAATGGATATTCTGTTTGGATGGTCCATGTACATTCTACAGGCTTTAGTACACTTGTATGACATGTTATGTTGGCTTATAAAGAGTTTAAGGAATGACACTTTGATTTATTGGAGATAGCATGAATAATCATCTAAGTTGATCATGCTATGCTGGCTTTAGTATGGTTGATCATGAATAATCCACTACTTTTAAACCAAGAATTTGATCAAGAATTTCACAATCTAAAATAATAGTAGTATCTTTGACATTACTCCGATTTGACATTCTTCTTCTTGAAATTTTTTTCCATTTAAATTAGCATAAAACATTTTAACCAAATTGGGATAGTAATCAAAATCATTTTGAGATAAATTTGCTAAATCAAAAATACCAGTTTCTAAAGCAGGATTTTGTAAACCACAAGAAAAATATTTGTTAAAATTTGCAAACCTTCCTGAAAAACTTGTTCATAAGTAGCATACTCAATATAAGTTTCACTCGACTAGTATTCATTATGAAGTCGAGTTTTGATCATTTTGGTAAACCTAATGGTTTCGATAATGATGGGTTGTTTGATGAGGACAGTTTTGAATTGTTTTGGAGAGAGAGAATGAAGAATAATTTTGAATTTTTGAATTATTTATGCGTAGAAGATGAGATAGGGTAGGGTGGATAAATACAGCATGTGACAGGTGAAAAGGTAGAAATTCAAATTTTGTAATTAATGCAAAAGAGGGAATTTCAAAAGTTTGAATTTTGAAAAGATTCTCAAAATTATACCAGGTATATCGGCAAACCCATATGACATATGTCGACATATGGGTAGAAATTTAAGAAGATAAACTAAGGCAATAATCCCTATATATACACATGAACAAATGTATACTCATGATTATTATTATTAGTCTATGTTTATTCCTAAATTCAATAATTTCAAATAAATGAAATAAAAAATTAAATGTAAAAAGTACCACTTTCGATGTTTTCCTTTAATCCAATCCAATTAATCTTCTATTGCTGGAAACCATGTTATCATCCTCGATATCTGCTTATTTGCACTCGAAATTGTATCAGAATTATCCGAAGTTGTAGTGTAAGCTCTCTTTCTCTTTTTGGATGAATCGATGACATGCACAATCTTTGATTTCTTTTGGTATGGTCA
Source organism: Allium cepa (assembly GCA_030765085.1). Lineage (NCBI taxonomy): Eukaryota > Viridiplantae > Streptophyta > Magnoliopsida > Asparagales > Amaryllidaceae > Allium > Allium cepa. The sequence goes on along the minus strand of CM060929.1, from coordinate 379,158,489 downwards.
TTCTCTTTGCAGATGACCATATCCATTATAGCTGTGACACCTAATCATAATTATGTTTCCAAAGTTTTTATTTCCAGGCCTCTGGAAGTTACTCATCTTTCTATGCTTCGGAATTTTTTTTGAAATTTTGAGCCATAAGAACAATCTCCTCATCATTGTCATCATCATCTGAATCCTAGTTGTCAGTTTGAGCATTGAATGTAATTTATTCTTTTCGGCTGCTTTGCTTTCCTTTCTACCTGCAATTGTGCTTCATAAGACATTAGATTATCTATTAATTCTTCAATTTTTAAAGTATTAATGTCATTAGCCTCTTCTATTGCTAACATCTTTGATCCCATTCCGAAGAGAGTGAATTAAGGAATTTTCTAACTTGGTTGTCTCTAGAAACTTTTTTACCTAATGATACTAAAGAATGAATTATATATTGAAATCTAGAATACATATCTGAAATAGACTCATTTTGTTTCATTTTATAAAATTGAAACTAATTAGTTAGCATGGAAATTTTTGTTTGTTCCCTTTACTGGTGCCCTTATGTATAACTTGAAGTGTTCTCCATACTTCATATGCAAACTTATAAATAGAAACATTATTAAATTCATTTTTATATAATGAACAAAACAAAATATTCACAGCCTCGGTATTACTAAGTGCTAATGTCTTTTGGTCTAATGACCAGGTTGAGTATTTAGTTTGGGGTTTGGTGTATTCACTCTTTATTTTATTCCAAATATCTAAACCACTAGATTGTAAATAAATCTTCGTTCTACATGATCAATAAGTGTAATTATTACAATAAATAATAAGGGTTTAGCAGTTGATTGTCCTTCTACAAAAGTTTAAAAAAAATGAAACACTGGTATTACTAGTCGTTTATACTTTTCGAAAATCAAATTACAAATTTTTGATAACCTAATGCTTTGATAATAAATGTGGATTACAGTGTAATGGATCTTCTTAAGGTTATTTCAACACTATAGGAGTGGAGAATAGTGTTTTATAACTTTTATGAATCTTTTTAACTTTGTTTCAAGATTTAACTCTTGTAACAAAGTTAAAAAGAATCATAAAAGTTATAAAACAATATTCAGCCCTCCTCTAGTGTTAAAATAGCACTGAGATCCGTTATGGTGCAAATGATACGATGGTATTGTTAACACCTCAAATATTTATTTTGATGACAATAACTATATAAATATAGATGCTAATGCTTTTTCAAGTTGTATAGTATATATTGAAGAATATTACACATGTTCAAAACGATTACTTTGAAGACTGATCAGTATAAACACTAAAGTCAAAATTCAAAGATGATCGAGACTCATGAGTTTAAAGACAAAGATTTGAAGAGCTCAAGACTTTATTATATTGTTATGAGTCTTTAGAATAAATCATGAAAGTCTCTGATAGCACATTCTGATCTTTATCACAAAATTATGATCTTTGATATTTAACCAAAATAATTTATTTAAAATATAAAATATATTTTTACAATATTTTAATAAAGTTTTTTATGTGTTTAAATTATTTCCCAAAAATATAGAAGTTTGAAAACAATTTCAAAGAAATCATTTTTAAATTTTCCAAGGGTATGTCGACATACCCCTCCTAGATATTTTGACATAGTGATCGTTGATTTTCTTTTTAAATTTGAAAAGAGGTGTCTTTTGGAAACACTTCTTCATAAATGGATACATCTATCTATTTAATATATAAAGGGGAGTGTAAACAAATCTTCTAACCAAATTTTCTTACTTTCTTCTAACTCCTTGCTCTCTGAAATATTTCTTGAAGCCTATTTACTAATTCTTCAAAACCACGTAGAATCAATCCATACACTAGTAGATTGATTCTCCATAAATTATTTACTATTTTGGAAGCATGCTCTCTACAAACTCAAAGATTAAACCACTATCATAAAGGTTATAGGATGTCATGTATCCTAAGTACAGCTGTTTGTATTTGAAAATCAATAGCTCTTCTCTTATTTGTTTGGGTGTGCTTATTGATCGTTTAGATCAAGTAGGTGTCCTTAGTAGCCCATCTAAATCTAGTGGGTGATTTTTTTTGCTCGTTATCCCGAACTCATAAGAAAGGAGGGGGTTTTTGGAACTGGGACACACCACAACGAAAGTTGTGGGTGATTTCAAAAAAAATTCCTTATTGGTTCTATAATTGGCTTATTGAAGACTAATTTATTTAGAACATTTCTAAATTTAACTTAAATAAAATCTCTTATTTTATTTAAATTTGTAAATTATATAGTTTTATTTAATTATGTATAGTACACATATTTATCATACACATATAATTATGTGTATGCATATGTAACATGGTAGACTATGCAATGTATAACATGCCTGTGTATATATATTGGGATTTTCATTGCAACGGACATGTTAGATCATCCAATATGTATTATATGTTGTCCAAATATATGTTTGTATTTAAATTTATTACCCATAGAAATATTAGATATTAAATATAAATATATGTTAAATTTGTTTAACTAATTTTATGTAAATAAAAATATGTAATATATATATGCACATTATAATAATACATACTTAAAGTATGTGTATATATATACACATAATATATATTTTTATAAATTACGAACCAAAATATTTGTATACCTATAACAATAAAATAATAATTGGTTATAATATATATATACACACACATTTATACAAAAAATATTCATAATGTCTTAAATATATACACATGCATATTATTTACCAAAACAATTTTTTTTAAATTTATAATTTTAGATTTTAAGTACAGCAGTATATAATTTTAATATCAATTTTTATTTTTAAAATACGTATTGATTGATTAATTAAGGAAAATAGATAAAATATTAAAAAAATTCAAAATATTTTATTCAAAGTTTAAACTTTCAGAAAATACCGTACGGTATTTTGAAGTTCGAAAAAAAATTTCATAAAGTTTTTCGATCAGAGTCTATTTATTATTAATTAGTATTATTTCGGTCGTTACTTGTAATAATTTTAAAAAATAACAAAATTTATTTCTTTTTTTATTTTTATTTTCAGTCTGAGAGTATTTATTATGATAAAATGATTTTACGGAATTTAAAAGGTAATTTATGAAACATATTTTATGTTATATGATTTATCTAGATAGTATATAGATTTAAATAATAGTAAGTAATAATAAATAATTATAAAAAATATTTTGTAGCTATTGAAAATTATTATTACTGTTAATATACATGTATAAAATTTTGGATCAATTTTTATCGTGTGATTATAATTAAATATTAACCATATATATAATTAAAAGATATATATATTTATGTGTGCAATAATAAAATATTATTATTATTATATTTAAAATTTTGGTTGTGCATATCTGACATATATATAGAAAAATTGTTTTATCAAGTGAATACATATATATAACCGATCTACATTGTGACAACAACAATACATATAAGAATTTCACCTAACAACAATATAATAACTTATAATATGAAATACTAATCAGAAATTATATGTTATAATACAATGAATAATATGCCTGAGAACCAATTCCTTGTAGCACATCTTGTAATGATGAACTCTATTCTCTTATAGAATCGATTTGGCAAACTGTTAATCCTTGAATTGTTGACCTTTGGCTGTCAGATAGTAATTGATCTTGAATTGATTTGAGCGTAATGTAACAGGGATCCTAGGTATTGAAGTTGGCCAGCAATATATAACGACCCAGAATTTTGGTTATTTTAAATTAGAATATTTAATAGATTTTAAATAGTTAAAAGTAATTTTTTAACTTGAATTTCACATATAATGATTTGTTGGATAATTTAATAATTGGAATTTAATTAAATAATTGAATCTTTCGTTTTAAGCATGATAAAAATAATTTCAAAGCTTATTTAATTTTTATTTATAAGAATGAAGGTAATAGAACTTTTATATTTAATTTAAAAGTGATTTGTTCGATTTTAAAAATAGCTCACTTAAATTAACGAGTAGATTAGCCTTTCGGGGCACAGTCTTAGATTTCGACGAAACTAGTTCCATTTGATTACTAATAGTGTATTATTATCGGATTTCAAATTTCATAGTGTTTAGAGTTATCATTCGATCGTACGCGAAAGAAAAGCGCTGAAATTAATATCGAAAATTTAATATTATAATTGGGTTCAAAAGGCTATTTTCTCTATACGGCCGAATTTGGACTCGAAACCTTTTCCATTGTGTTCGGAGGTATAACATTATAAACCCTTAGTGGCACATCTCGATAAAGGTTTAATATTTTAGGTTCTGTAGAACGAGATATTTTGAAATTATATTAATATATTAATTAGTCAATCTCCCTTTCAACTGCTAATCCATTTTTTTCATTTTACCTTTGACTATCCAAACACGCATGGCATCTTTTTTTCTTCAATTTAAACAATACACAATTGCACATTAAAGAAAAAATAAAGCTTTGAAAAATCATTTCTCACAAAGTACTTAGGAAAAAAACACCAAAAACCACTTCCTAAATTCATGATTTGACTTGTGCTTCGATCTCATGGTGGTTTTGTATGGTGTGGCGGTTGTTTTGAGGGTTCGAAAGTTTGTACAATGGGTATCATGGTGAATGTTTAACTAGGGTTTGGGTTTTCTCTGGTTTTGGCCTTCGATTCGAGTAGCGGAGTTTGGGTGTGGGTTCGGCATGGCGAGGCGCATCTCTAGGCATGATTTGGTGGCATGCGATGACTCTGGGGGTGGTGCGTCCTGATGGGTCGATAAGGCGAATGGAAATGTTGTGATTTGCTGCGAGGGTTGGAGAAGGTGGAGTTCTCGATGGCGGTCGTGTTAGAGAAGTCATACTATCAAACAACGTGGCGGTTCATGGTGTCATGGATACGGCATGCACACGAATGGATTGCAGGCAATTTTCGTTTTTGGGGAAGATGATGCTAGGCAGACCGGGTTTGAATTTGGTAATGGGTTTTGATTTAATTAAAAATTAAGTTAGTATTTAGTTTAATTATAGTATCGACGAACTTAAAAAAATTATAACTCCTGCATGCTAGGTCGAATTTGGACGAGAATTTTTGCATTGCGATCATGGTAACGAGGGCTTTGCAATGAAACTGGTTTGGGCGAATTTAGAGCTACTAATTTTTTTTGCTAAATTCGAACACCATTTAAATTTAGTCGAAAATCAGAAGTGAAGTCGATAACTGAAATAAAGTGAGTAAATCTCATTCATTTGGGTTACCGCAATTAATTTTAAACAATTAAAATTAATTTTGGATGAATGGTTGAATTAATAAACTAATATTAGTTGGATGCTTTATTATTTATATTGGTATATAGATTAGTAGTTGGATATATTTCCCTCCTATTAGATATGATGAGACCTTATGTGCCCCATAGAATAGCAGATGACCCTTTATTACCACGAAATCCCACCTGGAAGCAGGATTGGTATTTTTAAATTGCATTAACATCTGTTATTGCAGTGAAACAGGTTGGAGGGATCCAACTGGATTTCTCAAAAATGTTGAATTTAATTTCATATATAGTGATATATAATATGTTTGAATAATTTGTGATAGATTATAGTGTGATTTAAATTTATTAGATGCTATGGTAGCACTGGCCTAGATTTTGGAATTTTAAAATGCGATAAATATATATTTGAATTTGAAAAGAAATTAAAAAGGGATTTTGGAAGTGAAGTATTTATATTAAAATTTGGATTAACTAAAGAAATTTATTTGGATAAAATAAATGGTTTGACTTTGTGCTTGACTATTCCATGATTTTAAAATAGAGATTTTGGAATAACGTAAATGAAGGATTCTTAATTATAATTCTTAAGTGGTACTTGTTTAAATATAAAAGATTTTTAAAATCGAGATTTTAAATAGATTGGGAGAATAAAAGGGAATTTGGGAATAAATATAAAATTGGTTATACTGGGTCTTAAACAAGAGGTCTAAATTACGAAATGGAAGGGAAATCGAGATTTGGTTGTTTTTGGAACATAGTTTGGGTTATTTAAGAAATTGATTTATAAATGGAATTTAATTTAGAAATCGACTTATAATGGATTTTAAGTGATATGGAACCGTTGTAAACTAGAAATGAGACTAAGGGATTTATAAACAATGTTTATAAATAAAATGAAATGATTATCATTTGATAAATTGAAAATATAAATTCACAGTAAGTATTTATAATGAGATGGGTAAATCGGTTTAAAAAGAAAGGATAGAATTTTCTTTTGGAAATGTGAAAAAAGGATTGATGTAATTAGGGACTTAAATCGATTGGTGATAAATAGAGATAGGTTTATAAATATTAGATTAGTTATATTGGGATTGGAAAAATATATTTTTATCGAGAGTTGAGTTTGTTCAAAAAAGAGGATTTTTAATTATTAAGTTAGGGAATTTAAAAATGTTTTAGCATAAAAATGTTTCAGAAAATTAGTTATTTAAATATTTTTAAATTGTCAAAATGAACTACAGGTTTATAAACAAGTCTTGTAATCGATTAGAATTTAATGAATAAATCAGAATTAATTATGGTTTCAAAGTTATGTAATTATTTTAATTGTTTTAAAGGTATATTTAATCATTAAATAAAGTTTTCGGAAAGTAATGCTATACTTTCATGGTGTAAATCGAAGGCAGGGATTGCCTGTAGTTAATTTTTTATTTCTCTGGGATAGAGACGTAATCATCAAGCTGTGAATCTATGGTTGATACTGCATGGTGCTTTCCATATTTATTTTAAAAAGGTTTTCAAATATTTTTGAAGGGAATAGTTTGTAAATTTACTTATTTCGATGAGATAAGTATATAATTTTGAATAAAGAGATTTAATTAAGGAATGCTGGAACTTATAGAATTCGTTATAAACAAGTTAAGGAATTTACAATATAAGTTGTGAAGGGTTTTGAGAAAAGAGAAATAAATGGAACTTTCCTAAGTGTTGGGAAGTTAGTGGTTTGGAAAAATATATTTTATATTTTTCTAAGTGTTGGAATAAGAGATGGTTTAAAATATCCTGATATGGATATAAGTATTTGAGTTGTCTCAAATATTGAAAATTTGGAAGGGATTTGAATATATATCTTATAAAGATATTTCTAAAATTAATTTTGGAAAATTATAATATGGGTCTTGTTACTGCTTATGGATGTTATATTGATAGTTAAATAACCAACTATCAAGTATTGGCCAATTTCGTTGACCGTTTCGAAGAAGCCGAGATCAAACTTAATTATTCAAAAACCACTTTGATCTGATTTGAGCGTTAAGAATGGATATCGTGAAGATGGTGAAGACGGTGATTAGATTTCGTTCAGACGCAGAACGGACTTGTATGAATGAATGCTATTGGTACATTGTCATTGGAGGACTACGAGCATTCTTAGTGAAAATTTGTTAGAAATGTCAGCCTAGCATCAAGCCTCATCAACCGGAATGACTGAAAATCAGGGGAGATGCAATAAGCTAAGTGGGTTGCACCTAATTTGGGTATGTTATCACCTTTCTAGATACCCTCTGATATATTATAAATTATGGAAAAAGAGCTCTCGATAAGGGTGGGAACACTCGGGTGGTAAAATATTCGGTTCTATCTAGGTTAGGGGTAGGGTCGGTCTTGTATTGTAGGGGATCCCAGCGAGGTCCTCGGTATATTTTTCTAGATGTGTACTGTGATAGGTGGTACTCCAGTGCCTAGTCATTGTATTGAATCCATTCTTAAATAAGCGCCGTACGGTTTTTATTGTGCCCAACTATGTTGAAACATGAGATGCAAGCATTTCAGCTATATTCTATTTACTTTGTACTTAGACCCTATTATAATATCAGATGATTTTGATATCAAATGTTTTGGTTATCATAAGGGAAAAACCGTCGTTCTTATGTGTGATGTGGTCTAACAAGATACCTTTGTTTTACAAAGGATTTTGAAAATAGTAATAATTCAAATTGAGTGTGTTTTTCTCATGCTGGTTTTTCAAACTGACTCAGGTGTTATTTTATCACAATGCTCGGGTCAGACCGAGTATTATAGATTCAGGTTAGGATGCTATGGAGCTCAGGAGACGAGCAAGATGATAGATCTTTATTACACATACTTGATTACATTCCGCTGTGTATTGTAGGCTGTATATTCAACACTAGTGAGGACAAGTTATTATAACTGTCCAGTATTGACTTATTGATTTGTTGTACTCTGATGATGTTATGTATAAACAACAGTTATATTTCTTTTTAAATAAATACATGTTATCATCTATTATATATTTTTCCGCTCCAATTGTGAGATTATATGTTGTTGTTTTTCTTTTCTTTTACCTCTTCCTTTTCTTTTCCTCTAACTATCTGGTTTTTCGACATTCGATTGTTCGGTATATAATACAGTGGACGTATTAATGTCGATTTTCGAGGGTCGAAAATCCCGTCTGTTACACAATAGAAGGTACGAATGGACAAAAAGGGTTATTTTAAATTAGGGTTAGAGGTGTTTAAATAGTGGATGGAAGTGAGAGAACAGTGGAGCTCATCTTATACCGGTTCTATCTCAATCTGAGCCATCCAACACCTCACAGCCATAACTTTTTTAAGTCGTCCACTTAAGCCTTATTTTAGCTGAAAATAGTCACCTATCATCATAAGCCAATATTCCATTTAATCCCATAGAAAATATTATTAACTAAATCCAATTTAATCACTTATTGATATCATATATCGACCGATATATTTATAACTATTATAAATATATTTAACAATGTTTATTTCTTAAATCATAATCAAATTTATAATTAATATTTAATAAATATTAATTCATTTAATTAATTTATAACAATTATAAAATAAATAAATCGTTTGGTTAAAAGAGAATTCACCATTTCGGTTGTGTGACTCGTCTTAATTTGGTCAGCGATTAATATCGAAATATTCGAATATTAATATTCACACGTCACTTAATAGATGGTGTGACATTTTGGCAAAATTAATCTCTTACTTGGTTTTGGTAAAATCCGATGTTACTTTATTAAGCGTTACCTATTTGTGACTTTTATTTACACTAATTCTCTTCATTAAAAATATATCACTTTAGACTTACAGAATTTGATAATGGCTAAAATTTCAATATTATCCACATTCCTTTATATAGTCCAGACAAAAAGTCTTTGGTTCAATATTAACAATTATATTAATTTAATGCTCTGCCCAGAGGCGTTGACCTTGAGTTGACCATGATACTAACCCTATAAAACTTAGGAGATGAATCCTCTCTTGAGTAGTGCTTCACTTTCAATACTTTCACTCGACCCAACTATAGTCACACGATGGACAGTGTGCTATGATTTGACTATAATCAAAGAGGAGCCTTCATATTGAAGATCTACGGTATTCACAAGTCGATATAATTATTTAATCAGTCGCAGTGATATTTTCTATTTGACCTTAGCTATATTAACCAATAGAAAACTATCGAGTAAGTCGTTTCGTGGTTATCCAATAATTACCAGTACGCAATGCCTAGTTCCCTCAACAATCACGAATAATACATTGCCCAACATTTGGAGAGCGTTGCGTACTCTAGTCACAACAAATACATTGATATCTATTCTCGATGCATCTTGACAACGAATATTTAAAGTGGTATATTTGTTTTCATTGTAATACATTACCCACGGTTACAACAATTTGTAACTACTATCACAGAACATATCATTTATGGATTTTATATTAAATATATTTTTAGTTAAATTAATTAATTAATATAACATATTATATCAATTGTACGATAGATAGAAAACACCTTTATTTCGAACATGATTAGCTATCGTGTTAGATATGTGTAACAATTAAATAATTGACCCTAGGGCATACACCTAATTCTATGAATCTCTCACTTGCACTAGGGATCGACTATGGAGTCTTATTCCAATTCTCTAATCTATTTCCTCAAAATGAATTCTGGTTAGCGATTAGTGAATGGGTATGCTATTATGCTTTAATTATCTACTTCATCAATCAACTCTCTCTAATGCTTATAAACTGTTTTATCATATGGAATAATTCTGAGTATATCTCTTGAATTCTAATGAGCTATAAGTTCCATTACAAACTATATAGTGGTATTATTATCATATAAAAATGTTATGTGATTCTCAGTATTTGAAATCACCCTTTCTCAGCTATAAATTTGTGTGTTTATTATACATTGCTTTAGTGTGATGCTATTCAAGTCAATGCACTTAGAATTTTCATTGAATCAACCACGATCTCTTCTATTTTGAACATTTCTAAATTAAACAATCATAATCTGAATTTTATTATCGACATATTATAGTCAATATCATTTATGAAGTTTGAGTTGAACTCTCCTCCATAAGAAGTTCGTTGTTTATGAAAACAATTCTCTAGTATTTCAAAAATACACGAGAATAGCTTAACAACCACTTAGTGATATTTATTTGGATTTGATGTATTTGCTTATTGTATCAAATACTTAAAAAAACATGATATCCTAGATAACATAACATGTATGATAATTCCTATTGCAAATGCATAAGTAATCCATCTTACAAGTTCCCTATTAAATATTTTAATAAAGTGTCCTTGCGTAGTTTTGAAACATTCTCGGTATCTTTTATACTTACTACAAAAAATATCATTTACAAATCCAACATCGAGTATTAAAGCAAATAAAGCTGATTTTAGCACAAGTACATTGTTAACAACTAACAGCGTTTTGCTTACTTATGATATAAAAATATCTATGTACCTTTAATCTTTCTTTCATATCAGCACATGCTTTCTCCGCATTCTGATTGAAAATCAAACTATTTGTTATTTCTACAAAAAAATTTGTTCAATTTTTATGATTTTAAATGATATTTTCCATCATTTCTTGGAACATATCCAAAAATCCACAAACTCAATATCGCTCCCACTGACTTCGATACTCTTTGGTTTTTATGCGTAAACAACTTACTCTAAGAATTTTCTATTTCAACACATACTTATTAAAACATAAAGTCATACTATATGATAATTAATGAGTAAAATCTGAACCTACTTGAGCACATCAAATGGTTAATCTATTTAATTAATTTCAACAATTAAAATTTACAATACTATTCTTATCAATATGATTTACTATATTCCAACTGCTTTTGTCTTTTTCTCAAACACATATTTGTGGCCAAACCTTTTGGATAAAGCCACCAAAATCATATTTTAATCATATACTTGGAATCTACTTCAGATTTGTGCATCGTACAGTATTATAGAGTCAACACTCTTAATGGTTTAATTAAACAACTAAGGTTGTATATATTTGACATTGATAAGAAATTCATAGTTTCTCTTCAATGTGCAAGAATACTTATTAGACACTCTAATGCGATATATTCTTTTAATTTAGTTACTTTCATTTCATCATATGTAATTAGTTTTACTTTTGATCATAGCCAATTCCATTTACTATAATAATTTCTTAGAGAAATTCCTTTACTATAATTTTCAAATTTCTTAAAACAAAATTGTTCTTTGGTGCAATGGAATAGGTACTCATAAACATTTTTTAATCGACTGGTATTAGTTAACAAAACTTATGTTTAAAACATAAATATGACATTCAATGACACTCTTTTCCAAAATCCTTTTGGGTAGATTCATACATGATCCCTCACGAACAATTATTACGTGTAGACTTTTGACTCATACAACCTGTCAAATCCTTAGCTTAGGATATGTTGGAGTTTTTTATTAACCCTTACCTTGTATGATTTTATAAACTATTATTTAGATGAAATATTATTAACCTTGCGTGCTACTTATAGAAATTAATTCAACTTCACTCTCGGTATTTTGCCCAACAAAATTTGATTCTCCTTATCGATACATCATTGTGTATCATAGGGAGAAGTGACTTTTGACACTAAATCTTTATTCATTTTTAGGTACGCTCGGAACTCTTTCCAATATACTCATATATTCGATTAAATCGAATCATTTTATTTTATTGCATGTTATTTTATTGTAACGACCCGAATTTTTTCATCATTTTATTTTGAATATCTAAATTGTTTAAATATTTGATTTGGATTTATAATTTAGTAAGATTTTAAAACTAGATTTTCAAGCGATTTCGTAAATTTTTGAAATCATCGATTTAATCGACGAGTTAAAGTAGCAATTCGAGGCATGCTCTCGGATTTCGAAAAAACTAGTTCCATAGGATTCGTAATAGTGTATTATTATCGAATTTCAAATTAATAACTTTTGGAATTATCGTTTGACCGCACAGGATACAAGCGCGTTGGAATTAATATCAAAAATTCAATATAATAATTGGGTCAAAAATGGTATCTTCTCCATACGATCGAGTTAGGCCTCGAAAACTTTTCCGTTGCTTTCGAAATAGGGGTATAACATTACAAACATCTATCGGCACACCTCGATAGGGATTCGAGATTTTGAGTTTCGCAAATCGAATTGAAATTTAAAAAAAAATTGTCTACCCAATCTTCTTTTCAGCAGCAATACCATCCTCTCACTGTATGTTGACCTATTCTAACATGCTAACATCTTATCCCTTCTTCTTTCAAAAAGCAGAACACTCGATATCCTTTTCTTCCTTTATTAAAAGCACGACCTCGTTTCCCCTTCAGTTTAAATGAAAACAAAGTCGAGAAAAAGGAAGAGGAAGAGATCGTTCAAAATCAGATGGCGACCCTTCTTTCCCTTTGAAGTTCAAATCGAAATTGCCTCGTTATAAAATAAAATAAAATATTAAATAAAACGAAATCAAAATCTCGAGTTTGTTCGCAATCGAGGAAGCACGACTTGGAGGGGACACGAGAGTGGCGCGATAGAGGAGATTACGAGAGTTTAGGGAGGTGGTAGGCGAGTGCGCGTGTGAGCGCTGATGGAGGTGATAGGATGTCGTGGTCGATGGGGGGGTCAAACTTCAGGTGTGGAGGCGGTCAAAGTTAGGCATCTCGTTTCAAACGAAAAAAAGAAAGGATTGGAGTGAAGGGTAGTCGTAAGTGGCTGCGAGGTGATGGGAGGATGGAAGTCGTGAATATTGGCAAGCTCATGAGTTGGGTGAGTTTCTTTTCTGGGCTATGCGGTGTGGAGCTTGCGGTCAATAATGGTGGCCATCGACATGTAGGTGGGTAGCGATTCTGGATTTAGGGTCAAAACCTCTGCTCGGCATGTGCGATTGGAAGAAAGGGTTGAAGGCGTGGATGGCGACGTGAGGCAGAGTACAGTGACTTGAGGGTAAGGCGGCGATTGCGTGTGGTTCTGGATCGCGATGGAGATGATAAGGACCTCATAATTCTGAGATTACTATTAATGAGGTAATTGACATTTTATAATTAGTTGGTTAAATTTAATAAATCAGCAAATTAATTATTTGATTATCGAATCTTATAAAATTTGTAATTTGCTTATACGAGGTCTAAAATCGAACAGGATCTGTGAAGAAAACTATAAATTTGGTACGGATTGCAAAATAAATCAAGGTGAATAAAATCTGACTCATTTGGATTGCTAAAATAATTTAAAAATGATGAATTTCAATTATTAGTTTTTGGTTGATTTTATAAATTATTATCTATTGAATGTTAAATACATATAGAGTATTGTGTGTGTATATTAGTATTTGGAGTGATATTTCTGCGTATTATAGCCGATGAGACTCTATGCGCCCCGCATAATAGCGGATGACCTGTATACCACGATATCCCCCTTGAAGTAGATTGGTATTTTTATATCGTATTAACATCTGTTGATGCAGGAAAATAGATTGTAGGGAACCAACTGGATTCCTTAAAAATGTTAAATTTAATTTCATATATTGTGATATATGGATTGTGTATAGATTATTATGGTGCTTGGAATTTATTGGATGCTATTATAGCAATGACCTAGATTTTGATATTTTAAATACCATAAATATATTTTTAAATTTAGGGGATAAAGGGGAATTTTTATACCAAAAGGTTATATTGGAAATAGGGTTGTTTTAAAGAATTTAAGTCAAAAAAATATATTGATTTTTGGGTAACACTTAACTATTAAGAATTATCAAATGGAGGTCTTAAATATGAAGTATTTGAAAAGAATTTATAAATGATATTCGAAAAATATAGAAAGGAGTTGAAGTCGATATTAAAATAGATTGGAAGTTATAAATGGGATTTTTAAAGGAATGAATTTATAAAAATGGAATTTTATAAATAAGATTGTTTTTATAAACAAGAAAAAACTCAAAGGAGTTATAAAAATTTATAAATGATGTTTATAAACAAACAAAGCGATATCAGGATGATAAATTGGAAATATAAAATTCATAGGTGAAATTATATTAGAATATGGAAATAGGGTGAGGGAAATAGTGGATTACTATATTTAAAGAGTGAAAATGGTTAAGGAAATTGGAATGGAAGCGATGTGATGGAAATTGAGAGGAATTTATAAGTTGAACTGGTTATTGAGATTTTAAATATATATTTTAAATTTTAAGAAGTGAGTTTATTTTAAAAGGGAAAATTTTATTATTTTAAAACTATGGAATTTTAAACAAGTTAAGATTGAAATACTTCGGTAAGTAGATTTTCAAATGTTAAGTATTTATTTAATAAATTCAAACTTTTAAATTCAGCTTTGGAAATTAATTTGTTCGTTAAAAAATGAGTTATAGACGTTATAAAAGTGTTTTCAATATTTTAAATAATAATTTAAACATATTTTAAATAAATTACTATTCTTTAAAGAAAATACTCATTATATATATAGTTTTGAAATGATTGCAAATTTATTTATAAATTCTCTCGAGATGTGTAAATGGGGTTTATTAAAGGATGAGATTTTCATAAGAGAAATCTTATAAATGGAATGTCAGAGATTTAAGAAAATTTCTGATGTCTAAGTGCGATAACTTTGGGAAGATTTTGAATTCATTTAAAGGAGTTATAAATGGTTGGTTGGAATGATAAATAAGTATAATCGACTTGGAAATCGTAGGAAGAATTTATTAAAATTCCAGAGACTTATGAGATAATTTATGAAATATTTCCAAGTTTAATCTTAAAATGATTTTGAAAATTATACGTATACATATTTTCCTAAGTATTAAAGGAAGGTTTTGGAAAATATTTTTAGTGGGGAAAGATTTGGAATAGAAATATTTCTAAGTGTTATCAAAATGGAAATTGGAAATATTTCTATGTATTGAAAATGGGGAATGTCCTGTTACGGATCCAAGTGTTGAAATTGTTTTCAAATATAGAAATATTGAAAGAGACTGAATATATATCTTGGTGAAGATGTTTTGAAATAAATATTTTGGAGATTATAAAATAAGGTCTAGTGTCTACTTGTGGAAATTTTATTGATAGTTAAATAACCGACCATCAATATTTCACAAATTTGTTAATCGTTTCGAAGAGACCGGGTTCGGATTTAATTATCTAAAAACCACTTTGATCGGGTTTGAACGTTACGAATGAATACCATGAAGACGATGAAGACGGTGATTCGGTTTGTCCAGACCCAGGGCAACTTGTATGGATGAACACTATCAAAACATCGTCATTTGTGGGCGATGAGCACTCTAAGTAGAATTGTTTCTTGAAAGCTAACGCTTAACCTCGAGCCTCGTCAACCCGGAATGACTAAAACAGGGGAGATGTAGCAAGGCTAAGTGGATCACACCCAATTAGGGTATGTTATCACTTTTCTAGATGTCCTCGGAAGCCTATTTATTAAGGATATGGATATGCATGAAAGAAGGAGCACTCTATGGTAAAGGTCGGAACATCCAGGGTGATAACATATTCGATCTATCAAGGCTAGGGGTAGGCAGGTCTTGTGTAGCAGGGGATCCCGGTGTGGTCCTCGTACATTGTTCTAGAGGTGTACTGTGACGGGCAGTACCCCAGTGGCCTAGTCATTCGTTGGAATCCATTCTCTAATACGAGCTTATAGTTTTGTTTGTAGAGCCTAATATGCAGGAATTTAAATAACATGACAATTTCAGCTATTTGAATAAGTATCTGTATTTATACACTATTATAGTATAACGGGATTTTCTAATAAATGTTTTGGTAATCGTAAGAGAAAAACTCATCGTGTTTATGTGTGACGCGGTCTTATGAGATACCTTTATTTTTCAAAGGATTTTGATAACTCTGATAATGCAAATTGAGTGTGCTTTCTCACGTTGGTTTTCTAGGCTGATTCAGGAGTTATTTTACTGTAATGCTTGGGTCAGACCGAATATTATAGATTCAGGACAGAATGCTATGGAGCTCAGGAGACGAGCAGGATGACAAAGGCGTATTTTCGAACTTGATTTACACTTTCCGTTGTGTGAGGACAAGTGATTATAGTTGTCCAGATCGACATATTAATTGTTGTACTCTGATGATTGTATGTATATAACTGTTATAAATTGCCCTATTTATTCGCTCTTTCATACAATTTGGGTTGAATAGGAGTATTTTATTATTAACTTAAAGGGTATGAAACTGTGGGTCGCTACATTTGGTATCAGAGCTGAAGGTTTAGTGAGAACCTTAGCTCTGGTGAAATTTATTAATTAGGGATAGAGTTAGTAGCATTCTAGAATGAGTTGAGTGTAATAATAGATATGAGCGCGTACTTGTTAGTGGATATAAAAGATTTTGTATTGTGTTGATTTATCCGTTGAATGATATATAAATTCTGTTCGAGTAGTGGGACGCCACTAAATCGATAGGAGTTTCTAAACACTTGAATAGAGTAACTTGACACGGTATGGTTTTGAAGCGGGTAGATGAAATAATTTTACCCAAATTATATTTTGATATAAAAGAGAATAATTTTCTAAAAATTATTAGAGTGATGTGTTTGGATTATTATTATATAACCAAAGTAAGATTTTAAAACTTGGAATGGTTATAACAACCAAATAAAGATTATATAAGTATGAAGTATACAAATAAATTAAAAATAAAAATGGAGTAAAACCATAATTTGGAAAATTTAAATCCCGGAGATTTTTAGAATTATTTTCCAAAGTGTTTGAAGATAAATAATAGTATTATATTTTAGAGATATTTTTGAATAGAAAAATGGGTTCAATGGATTTTGCTAGAGATATAGCACTGAACTCACTTCGGTCGTCGAAAAATAACTTTGATGATGACTCTGACATCGTCGATGTTCATTTTTGAGTTTCTAAGTGACGAATTGCTACCACAGTAAATTGATATGGAGATTTTTTGGTGAAAACAAGTGTTGTTTTGGAAATTCTGAAGGGGAATTGATTTGGAATGGAACCAAATGAATTTTGAAAATCCAAGGAAGTGGTTTGTTAAGCCAAAAAGACTAAATATATATTTGATTTCAAGTGATTTAAAATAAATACAGGGTATTAAAAGTTCTGGAATCCTGTGGAAGATGATATTTATAAGGAGCGAAGTGTGAAAAAAATTGAAGTTGGAATAAAATTTATAGTGAGAAAGTTGAAATGGAATTCAACTTAAGTTAAGTTGGATAAATTAAATTTTAGAAATTTAATTGACTGGATTTGAATTGAATTAAATATGTAAGTGTGAATAATAATGTGACTATATAATTATAGGTTATAAAGTTTGAATTATATTAGTAATAATATCGAATTGAAGTAAATATAAATTTTGAGTTGTGAAATATTAAATAACCATAAGGTATAAATCTTGAATGAAATAAATTTGAGTGAAAATCTAAATTGTGAATAAATAAATTGGAATAACTCATGAAAATTTAAATTAATTGGAAAATATACCTTCACAACAAACAAATGTATAATCTCAAGTTAAAAATGAAATGTGAATATGTTTGAGTATGGAATTGATGGAAATGTGGAAAATAAGTGTGTGATTTATAAATTTGGAAAGTGAAATAGAAAACCCAAAATAAAAATAAACTAACATTTTTGGTGAGAGAATAAAAATCCAAACTATAATTCTAAAATGAAATTAGGTTCGAGAAAATTAAATGAAGCGAGTTTTGAAATAAAAATCGAATATTGAGTTATAAAATGGAAATGAACTAATTAGCTAAATAAATTTGTGAATTGAATACGTGGATGGAGTTTAACTTGGTTAAGTAAATTGGATTATGGGTTAAAATTTTAAATTGAATGTGGAACTTAAGTTATAAATTAAATTCGACTTAAAAAGTAAGCAAATTGAATATATTTGATTAAAATGGGAATAGTTTGAAAAGGTGATAACTCAAGTTACAAAAAAAATCAATTTGAGTGTAAACAAATTGAATATAGCCTCGAATATAATTTTAAAGGAATTTGAGAATGAAATTGAGTATGGGAAATCAAAATTTAAAGTGGATAAAGTGGATGGTATTAATTAGTGAATAGAATAGAATTTGATTGAAGAAGAACCAATCTAAGTTTCAAATGGAAATTGTTGCAAAAGAAATAAACTTAAGTTATATAGTGAAAATTGGAAATAGATGGTTTAACTTAAGATAATATGGAAGCTTAGCTTAAATAAATTTATGAAATTGCTATTTAATAAATTAGCATGGAAAGATTTCAAGCTAAGTAAAATAGGTTTGAAAATAGATATGGATGGAATGTAAATGAACTGATTGAGAATCAATTTGAAATGGAATAGCATATAAATTGATGTGAAATCAATTAAAAATAGCTATAAGCTTTAATGGTTATTTGATTAAAAAATAGCTGAATTTGCATGAAAAATGGTCGTTTGACATAAACGAAAGTAAATAAAATTCCTGTGAATTAATAGAAGGTGAATAAATTGAGATCAATTTGGAATGGGTATGAGTTTGTTTGATATAAAAATAAATTGAATGTGTGAGTTTTCAATCATTTAATTGAATGAAATGGTATATGGATTGTTTGAAAGTAATTAAATTAGTATAGAGACCCTGTAATTGCTTATACATAAATTTTTAGCATGTATTGCTTACGAAGTTTAGGTGTTTTAACTATTTAAATAAGTGAAATGTTAGTGAATTTCATATTTTGGTACCTATGTGCTTAAATTTGAAAGTATAGGTATCCGGAGGCTGACGGGCTAGATTTGAGTTGCGTAATCGCATATGAAGTAAACTTGCTTGCTTAATAATGCTTAAAAATGCTTAAATAAGGTACATTTTCAGATTAAATACCATAGAATATAAATATTGATATATATATATATATTTCGACCGTATGGGTCGATGTATATATATTTATCTCTTTTGTCATATTGCAAAAGGCTCTCCGTACAATAGAGACTTTACCAAAAAATTCGAAAATTTAGAGTGTTAGAAAAATTTTGAAATTTTTTGTTAACTAAAAAGTTGAGTTCAAATTGAAATTGAAGTAAGGGCTTTGGAAACAGAATTGAGAACTAATTGCTTTGGTCGGAACTAAAGTTTTAGAGAAGTGAAATATCGAATTTTTACTAAGGGGATTTTGGAAAAGTAAATGGGTTTAGAGCATTTTTCCTGCCTTAGCAATTTTGGGGATGAAATTTCTTTTAAGGAAAAGGAATGTAACGATCCAGATTTTTTCGCCGTTCGATTTTGAATATTTAAAAGGTTTAAATACTTGATTTGGATTTATAATTTAGTAAGTAAGATTTTAAAACTGTATTTTTAAGCGATTTCGTAAACTTTTGAAATAATCAATTTAACCGACAAGTTAGAGTAGCGATCCGGGGCACAGTCTCAGATTTCGACAAAACCAGTTCCATTGGATCCATAATAGTGTATTATTATCGGATTTCAAATTTCATAGCATTTGGAATTATCGTTTGACCGTACAGGATACAAACGTGTTGAAATTAATATCGAAAATTCATTATAATAACTGGGTCCAAAAAGCTATCTTCTCCATACGATCGAGTTAGGCCTCGAAACCTTTTTCATTGTGTTTGGAATAGGGGCATAACATTATAAACACCTTGTGGCATGCCTCGATAGGGATTCAAGATTTTGAGTTGCACGAATCGAAACATTTTGAAATTAAAAAAATTGTCTAGTCAATCTTCTTTTCAACAGTAATTCCATCCTCTCACTTTATGTTGACCTATTCTAACACGCCAACCTCTTATCCCTTCTTCTTTCAAAAAGAAGAACACGCGACATCCTCTTCTTCCTTTTTTAAAAGCATGACCTCGTTTCCCCTTTAGTTTAAACAAAAACAAAGTCGAGAAAAAAAGGAAGAGAACATTAAAAATTAAATGGCAACCCTTCTTTCCTTCTAAACCTCAAATCAAAATCGCCTCATTGTAAAATAAAATAAAACACAATCGAAATCTCGAGTTCGTTCACAATCAAGGACGTGCAACTTGGAGGGAACACGAGAGCCACGGGATGGAGGAGACCGTGAGAGTTAGGGGAAGTGGTAGGTGAGTGGGTGCGTGAGCGCTAATGGAGGTGATGGGATGTCGTGGTCGTTAGGGGGTTAGACTTCAGGTGTAGAGGCGGCCGGAGTTAGGCATCTCGTTTCGAATGAGAAAAAAGAAAGGAGGGGAGTGAAGGGTAGTCGTGAGTGGTTGCGAGGTGATGGGAGGATAGAAGTCGTGAATATTTGCAAGCTCACGAGTGGGGTTGGTTTCGTCTCTAGGCGATGCAATGTGGGACTTGCGGTCAGTGATGGTGGCCATCGACGTGGAGGTGGGAAGCGATTCAGGATTTGGGGTCAAAGCTCTTCCTAGCATGTGTGACTGGAAGAACGGGTTGAAGGCACAGACGACGATGTGAGGCAAAGCACGATGGTATGAATATAAGGTAGCGATTGCGTGTGGTTCTAGATTGTGATGGAGATGATTAGGACCTCATAATTCTGAGATTAATGTTAATGAGGTAATTAACATTTTATAACCAGTTTATCAAATTTAGTAAACTAGAAAATTAATTATTTGATTATCGAATCTTATAAAATTTGTAATTTTCTTATACAAGGTTTAAAATTGAACGGGATCTGTGCAGAAAAATATAAATTTGGTACGGATTGCAAAATAAATCATGGTGAGTAAAATATCACTCATTTGGATTGCTAGAATAATTTAAAATGATGAATTTAAATTATTGATTGTTGGTTGATATTATAAATTATTATATGTTGAATGTTAAATATATATAGTAGTGTGTGTGTGTGTATACATATTTTTATTTGGAGTGACATTCCCCCACATTATAGCGGATGTGACCCTATGCACCCTGCGTAATAGCAGATGACCTATATACCACGATATCCCCCTCGAAGTGGGATTGACATTTTTTTGCCATATTAACAACTGTGGATGTAGGGAAACAGGTTGGAGGGATCAACTGGATTCCTTAAAAATGTTAAATTTAATTTCGTATATTGTGATATATGAATTGTGTAGAATAATCTAGATAAGTGGTGTTTGGAATTTATTGGATGCTATTGTAGCACTGGCCTGGATTTTGATAATTCAAATATTATAAATATATTTTTAATATTTAAGGCATAAAGGGGAATTTTGATATAAAAATATTATATTGAAATTGGGGTTATTTTTTGAGTTAGAAAAATATATTGATTATTGGGTTACACTTAACTATTGAGAATTATTAAACGAAGGTTTTTATAAATGAAGTATATAAAAAGAATTTATGAATGATATTCGAAAAATATAGAAAGGAGTTGAAGTCGATATTAAATAGATTAGAAGTTATAAATGAGATTTTTAAAAGGAATGGATTTATAAAAATGGAATTTTATAAATAAAATTGTTTTTATAAACAAGGAAAAATCTCATAGGAGTTATAAAAATTTATAAACAATGTTTATAAACGAAGGAAATCGATATCAGGATGATAAATTGGTAATATAAAATTCATAGGTGAAATTATATTAGAACATGGAAAAAGGGTGAGGGAAATAGTAGGTTACTATTTTTGAAAATGAAAATGGTTAATGAATGGAAGCGATGTGATAGAAATTGAGAGCAATTTATAAGTTGAACTAGTTATTGAGAAGTTAAAAATATATTTTAAATTTTAAGAAGTGAGTTTGTTTTAAAAGGGAAAACTTTATTATTTTAAAACTATGGAATTTTAAATTAGTTGAGATTGAAATACTTCGGTAAGTATATTTTCAAATGTTAAGTATTTATTTAACAAATTCTAACTTTTAAATTCAGCTTTGGAAATTTATTTATTCATCTAAAAATGAGTTATAGATGTTATAAATGTGTTCTCAATATTTTAAATAATAGCTTAAACATATTTTAAATAAATTACTATTCTTTAAAGAAAATACTCGTTATATATATATATATTTGAAATGATTGAAAATTTATTTATAAATTCTCTTGAGATGTGTAGACGGGGTTTATTAAAGGATGAGATTTTAGAAGAGAAATCTTACAAAAGGAATGTTAGAGACTTCAAAAAAATTTCGATGTCTAGGTGCGATAACTTCGGGAAGATTTTGAATTCATTTAAAGGTGTTATAAATGGTTGGTTGGGATGATGAATAAGTATAATCGGTTTGGAAATCGTAGGAAGAATTTATTAAATTCCGGAGACTTATGAGATAAGTTATGAAATACTGCCAAGTTTAATCTTAAATTGATTTTGGAAATTTTACGTATAAATATTTCCATAAGTATTGGAAGTAAGGTTTTAGAAAAAAAATTAGTGGGGAAAGATTTGGAATAGAAATATTTTCTAAGTGTTATAAAAATGGAAGTTGGAAATATTTCTACGTATTGAAAATGGGGAATGTCCTGTTAAGGATCCAAGTGTTGAAATTGTTTTCAAATATAGAAATATTGAAAGAGATTGAACATATATCTTGGTGAAGATGCTTTGAAATAAATATTTTGGAGATTATAAAATAAGGCCTTGTATCTACTTATAGATGTTTTATTGATAGTTAGATAACCGACTATCAATATTGGCTAATTTCATTAATCATTTCGAAGAGACTGGTATCAGATTTAATTACCTGAAAACCACTTCGATCAGTTTGAACGTTACAAATGAATACTGTGAAGATGATGAAGACAGTGATTTGGTTTGTCCAGACCCAGGGCATATGGATGAATGCTATCAGAACATCATCATTGTAGGACGATAAGCATTCTAGGTAGAATTGTTTCTTGAAAGGTAATGCTTAATCTCGGGCCTCATCAACCAGGAATAACTAAAACAGAGGAGATGCAGTAAGGCTAAGTAGGTCACACCTAATTAGGGTTTGTTATCACTTTTATAAATGTCCTCGGAAACCTATTTATTATGGATATGGGTATGCATGAAAGAAGGAGTGCTCGATGGTAAGGGTGGTAACACCCGAGGTGATAACATATTCGGTCTATCCAAACTAAGCGTACGCCGGTCTTGTATAGCAGGTGATCCTGGCGTGGTCCTCGGTACATTGTTCTAGAGGTGTACTGTGACGGGAGGTACCCCAGTGGCCCAGTCATTTGTTGGAGTCCAATCTCCAATACGAGCTTACAGTTTTGTTTGCAGAGCTTAGTATGCTGCATTTAATTAATGTAACAATTCAGCAATTTGAATAAGTATTTGTATTTAGACACTATTATAATATCACAGGATTTTCTATTAAATGTTTTGGTTATCGTAGGGGAAAAACCCGTCGTGTTTATGTGTGACACAGTCTTACGAGATACCTTTGTTTTTCAAAGGATTTTGATAACTCTAATAATGCAAATTAAGTGTACTTTCTCATGCTGGTTTTCCAGACCGACTCGGGTGTAGTTTTATTATAATGCTCGGGTCAGACCAGGCACTACAGATTCAGAGCAGAATGCTATGGAGCTCAGGAGATGAGTTGGATGACAGAGACGTATTTTTGTACTTGGTTTATTCTTTCCGTTGTGTGAGGACAAGTTATTATAACTGTCCAGATTGATGTATTGATTATTGTACTCTAATGATTGTATGTATATAATCTATTACAGATTCTTTTGTAAAAAAATTTGTTATTATATATTAATTTTGTTCCACTGCGATTGTGAGATTCTATGTTTCGTTTGGTTTTCTTCTATCTCTTTTCTTCTTCTTTACACTAGTTATTCGCTGTTTCGTACAATTTGAGTTGAACAAGAGTGATTTATTACCAACTCAAAGGGTACGGAACTGTGGGTCGCTACATTTATTTACTTTCGTTTTATGCTCTAGGATCTTATTATAGACATACTACATGTTTATCAAATACACGAGTCCGTGTCGATGATAAAACATCGGTGAATATAACCAAGTATGTCGAACCATTTTGGAAGTAATAGACTTGCGATTGCATATGTCAATATGTATTAATCCAAAGAGTTTATCAACTTTTATGACGCTACCACTAAATAGATGCATAACTGTTAATTGTTTGAGATATAATTAACCAGTATCATATAATTCATAATCTTATAATAAAGTTATTTCTCAAAACTATTCTTAGTTTATAATACCAAATAATTGTAAGTAATTTCAGATGCTTTAGTATTTTTCAACGCATTACCTTTTTTTGAAAACAAATACCACATTATAGATTTATTTCTTAACGAATATTCATAATATTCTCATTGAAATATAAATATGCCTATTTTCCAATGGACACTGAAAAATAATCATTATTTCATAAATAATGTTTGATATGTTTTACAAAAATAATTTTGTAATTTGATGCAATCAATAAGTGCTATATGGCATGCTCCCATTATTTCCATCATTATTATAATAGCATATGAAATTCGAAGGTCTATCATTCACCAAATACAGATTTTTTATTTTTTATTCTACAACTAGTTTACAGTGGAGAGTTCTTTGATCAAATATCCTAGAACCAAAGAAAATAATTTCATAGAAAATAATTTTCTATATGAAAATAGATTTCGAAATGGAAATCATATTTCTTATTCCAATGTTAAGTGTTAATTATTATTATTACAATTTTCATTTTCGATGTTTCTTTTTGAAGCAGAAGTGACTATTTACTCACTTCATCCTATATGTACCTTAAATCACATCTACTCATGTATGTTCATTATTCTTTCTAAATGGTCGAAGCATTCAAAAGAATACTCTTACTACAACGACATAACAAACTGTTTAAGCACATTTGATCATCCTTAACATTAAGGGATATCAAATACGTTGACTTTGCGCAAACTGATCAATCAAATATTTGAATAATCGAGTTCTTTGATCTATATTGTAGTTTTCGTCTTGTGTTACATTCAATGCAATGTAACGCTTTTGTAATCAATCAAATTGAATACTTGAACTAACAGTACTGTTTGTTAGCTTATTTCGAATGAACTAATTTCATCGAAGTATTATATTACAAACTTTTACCATTTCTTATACAACACTTATTTTGATAGCATATGGATCAAATATCCATAGTCTTATATGCTTTAGATTTCAAAAATCATAGTATACAATACATAGTCTCGAACAAATAAGTGCGTAGGAGATCAAATTATGAATGTATTTAGTAGTTGTAAAATTCAGTGCTTGCATCGGTATTGAAACACTAACATGCAAGAAGCATTTATTAGCAAGCATATGTTATATCACTATTTGTCAACCTTCAATTCAGTTCATTTGTATATGTTAATTGATAAACATTTTATAAATGATATTAGATACATAAATTTATCGATGTGGATTATTATAATATTATATAGCCTATGTTTTTACAATATTAAAAGGGTTAAATTTTATCATTTCATTTTTCTAATAAGGCTCCCACTAGTCTTTTATGTTTCACTAAACCGTAAGTCAAAATATAGTAGTCTTTTGACTTCATTAGTGGATCTTAGGACTTGTATGCCTTAGGATTCTGACTTTGAGGAAAACTCAACAAATTACAGACCCGTATATGATGGATAACTCCTCATCGATTGTATCATATACAACTATTGACCTGTGGTACCTTATCCTAATCCCGCCTTTACCTTGAAGAAAGCTCAATAGGTAAAGTGGGATTATTTACTCGGACCTATCATTTTGCGACGGCCTAAGTATAATGCACGCACCTTGAAGAAAGCTCAACAAATACATGCATTTATCTTACCTCATCTATTCAATATACTAATAGTACTACACAAAACATCCCTAGCTTTAGGAAAGCTCAAAAACTAAAGATTATGCAAGTAATATATTAATATATAAATGACAGTGGACAACTTTATATTACAGATTCAAATCTTTGATATATTATATCGAGTGATATTGACTTATGCAATAATATATTTCTTATGAAATACCCTCATAATTCAATGTCAGACACATCAGAAATCACGTATATGTATTATACGTATGATTTATTCCTTAATTCTAATTAATGTTTCTTGATGTTTCCCCTTTAATTTATACATTCATATTATATAAGTTTTATATTATATTACTTTTATATTTCATATTACTTATATAATAGTCTTATATATAATATTATATTAATTACATCTTATTTTATTAATTTTGATTAATTAACATTTTAATTAATTTTACATTATCGTAATATAACAATTGTATTAAATGTTTATTATATACTATAACCTTTATAGTATAATATATATCGTATATATGTGTTTGTCATTTAGTTAATAAATTTATTTAATTAAGTTATATTAATTTCAAAATTCATTTTATATACATACATGAATACTTATGTTTTTTTTAATGTTTTTAAAACAACATAACTTATATCACGATATATAATAGATGTTTATATTTATTTATTAATTAACTTGCTTAATTAATATATTTTAATAATCTTATTAATAAATTTAAAAAACTGAAATTAATTTATATTATTTTTCAAACATTTTGAAAATTTTTATTATACTATAAATTTTATAACATATGTATATATATACACATCGTATTTTAAATTTAACCTCTAAATTTAAAAAATATTATATTTTAATTTTCAAAACAATTTGAAAATCTATATTATATCATTTATAGTATTTTTATTATTTTAAATGTTAAATATTTATTTTTAACTTCAAAAAAATTTGTATTATGGATAACCTTTTGTGCTTACCTCAACATTTAGAGCTAGAATAGTCACCAAGTGGGGCTGAGTACTTGATTACCCAAACCCAACCTTAGACACTAATTTTTTTATACACCCTGCTATACGGGTACACTTTAATTAGCTAACCTAAAGATGACAAATTTAAAGCGAATAGGCTATTGGGCTCTTATACCATTGATGGAACTGGGCTAGCCCACAACAGAAGTTATGGGTGAATTTAAGAAAAAACCGTTTTGGATCTATATCTGGCCTGTGAAGTCTAATTTATTTAGAACATTTCAAAATTTTATTTAAATAAAATCCCTTATTTGATTTAAATTTATAAATTATGTAGCTTTATTTAATTTATATAATAATACATATATAAGTATACACATATGTATCATATAAATATATGTATATATGTGCATGTGTAACATGATAGCCCGTGCAATGTATACCATACCAATATATAGATGTTGGGATTTACATAGCAGTAGACACGTTAGCTCATTCATCGCAGTGGACACATTAGCTCATTCAATATATATTGTATGTTGTCTAAATATAATATGTATTTAAATTTGTTAATTATATAAATATTAAATGTATACTTATATATAAGTCTGTTAATTTTTTTAAAATAAATTTATGTATATAAAAATATTTAATATATATATGTATGTGTACATAAATATATATACATAAATATATATATGGATATATATAATAAAGGACTGTTTAATGACACCCCAAATAGTGAACATCCTAAATGCCTCCTGATTTCCACCAAAAGCTCTGATTTAAATAATCACGGCTGTAGGAAGAGAGAGAAGCAACTATTATTTAAATCGGAGCTTGCGGTGAAAATCAGAGGGCATTTGGGGTGTTGCGCTATTATGAGTGCCATTAAACGCTCCTCAATATAATATAATCAATATATACATATATATATATATCTGTGTATGTGTATTATTATAATATGTATTTATATATATACATAAAAAAATTATATATAAATTATGAACCAAATACACATGTATATCTATAAATAAAAAATAAAAAATTATACTATATATTTATTTACATAAACATATTTATAATATCTAATATATATACTTGTTAAATAATAAAATAATTTTTTATAATTTAAATCGTAAGTACAACATTATAAAAATTTATTTTTAAAATATATATCAATTGACTTTTTACTCGAAAATAAATAAAATATTAATAAAAAATATTTACGAAATATTTTATTCAAATTTAAATTTTCAAAAAATATTATATGATATTTTGAAGCTTGAAAAATTTTTCCACAATAATTTTAGGTCAAAATCTATTTTCTACTGATTACTTATTTTTTGGCCATTAATTGTAATAATTTTATAAAAATAGAAAATTTGATTTTTTTTTTCATTTTTTGGCTAAGTGCTTTTATTATAATAAAATAATTTTATAAAATTTAAAAAGTAATTTTTAAAACATATTAATTTTTTATGATTTATTTAGATAGTATATAGATATAATAATACTAAATAATAATAAATAATTATCAAAAATATTTTGTAGCCGTCGAAAATTATTTTGACTGTAAGTACACACATATAAAATTATCGGATTAATTATTACCGTAGAATGATGTAATAATTAAGTATTAACCATATATATAATTAAGATATATATATATATATACATATAATTAAAAGATATTATTATATTTAAAAATACGATTGTACATATTTGACATATATAAAAAAAATTGTTTTTTTAAGTAAATACATACATATAGCCAATCTAGATTTTGACAACAACAATACATATACGAATCCCACCTAACTATTAATATATATATATAATAAAATATTAATCAAAAATTATATGTCATAATATAAAAAATAATGTACCTGAGAAGCAATCTCTTGTAGCAAGTCTTACAATTTTGAACTCCCTCCTCTTATAAGCTTTTCGATAAGGCAAACCGCTAATCCTTGAATCGTTGACCTTTGACTATCAAATAGTAATTGATCTTGTATTGATTGAGCTTGATGTAATGAGGTTCCTAGGGATTGAAGTTAGCCAGTAATAGAAGGTAGGAATGACAACAAAAGGTTATTTTCAATTAGGGTTAGAGGTGCTTAAATAGCGGATGGAAGAGATAGGATAGTGGATCTCATCTCATACCAGTTCTCTCTCAATCTAAGCCATCCAAAACCCCACAACCCTAACCTTTTTGAGCCAACCCCTTTAGCCCCTACTATAGCTAAAAACATTCACCCATCATCATGGGCAAAGTTCCCATTTAAGCCATTTGAAAATATTATTTAGCTCAATCCAATTTAATCGTTTATTGATATCACATATCGATTGATATGTTTATAACTATTATAAATATATTTAATAATATTTATTCCCAAAATCATAATCAAATTTTATAATTAATATTTCATAAATATTAATTAATTTAATTAATTTAATCAATTTATAAAAACCATGAACTAATTAAATAATATGGTTCAAAGAGAATTCATGATTTTGGTTTCGTCAGGTGTAAATTTGTTCAGCGATTAATATCGGATTATTCGAATATTAACATTCACACGTCACTTAGTAGGTGGTGTGACATATTGATCAAATTTAACGCTTACTTGGTTTTGGTAAAATCCAATTTACTTTATTAAGCGTTACCTATTTGTGGCTTTTATTTACCCTAATTCTCTTCGTCAAGGACTTAGGAAATTTAATAAGGGTAAAATTACTAATATCTTCCATATTCGACTCTATAATCCAAACACAAATTTCTTGGTTCGATAAAATAATTATTATTAACCGGACTGCTCTAGTCGGAGACTATGACTTTGAGTTGACATGAGTTGATCATGGTGCTAACCTCTTATAACCGAGAAGAAGAATCCTCTCTTGAACGGTATTTCACTTCCAATACTTCCAATCGACCGATTTATAGTCACTCGATGGACGCCATGCCATGATAATAAAAGCAAAGCTTTCATATTAAAGATCCAAAGTATTCTCAAGTTGAGAGAACTGTGTAAATCAGTTTCATCGATATTCTCTTTTTGACCTTAGTTATATTAACCAACATAAAACTATCGAATGAGTCGTTTCCTAGTTATCCAATAACTATCAGTACGTAACACCTAAGTGCCTTGCCAAAGTCATAAGTAAAACTATCCAACATTTGGAGAGTGCTACACAATCTAGTCTCGATGGATACATTGATATCCAGTCTTGATGCATCTTGACTTGGAACATTTATAATGGTATATTTATTCTCACTTTGATAAATTACTCGTGGTTACAACATTTTATAACTAATATCACAAAACATGCCATTTATGGATTTTTAATAAATACACTTTTAATTAAATTAATTAAATAATATAACGCATTATATCAAGTACAAAATAGAAAGAAAACACCTTTTATTTCGAACAAGATTGAGTACAATGTTAGATATATGTAATAAGTTACATAATTGCCCCTAGAGCATACCCTTAACTCTAATAAGTGTATCTCGTGGCCTTGAAATTAATACTGTATTCTGATTTTCTTATTACCTAATTAAACTAGGCGATTGAAAGGAAATCTGTACATTACTATACCAGATTTGATGTAGGATTGGTTAATTCGAATTTGCATAAAATTCCTGGTGTTATCTCTCTTACTTTAACTTTTGTTATTGTTTTAATATTTATCTATGATTGCATCTATGACTACTTATTAATATAGATCTATGTAGTAATTTGTTTTTTGATTTAAATCTTGAAACAAAGTTAAAAAAACTCATAAAAGATATAAATCGTTGTTCACCCACCACTTGTTAAAGTAGCCTTAAGATCCATTACATCATAATCCATATCTGGTATTAGAGCATTCAGTTTTTAGAAATTCTTAATTTTATTTTGGAAAAGTATAAATGGTTTGTAATACTGGTAGTTCACTTTTTAACACTTTTTTAGAAGGATAATCAACTGCTAGACCCTCGCTATTTAATAGTAGTAATTACACTTATTGGTCATGTACGATGAAGATTTATTTAGAGTCTAATGATTTAGATATTTGAAATATTATACAGAGTGAATACATTGAACCCCAAATTGAATAGTCAACATGGACACCGGGCCAAAAGTCACAAGCACATAGCACTACTGAAGCCATGAATATTTTATTTTGTTCATTAGATAAAAATGAATTTAATAGAGTCTCTGTTTGTAAGTTTGCATATGAAATTTGGAGAATATTGCAAGTTACACAGGAGGGCACTAGTTAAGTGAAATAGAAAAACTTCCATACTAACTACTCAGTTTCAATTGTTTAAGCTGAACTAAAATTAGTTTATTTTTGATATGTATTATCGATTTCAAGATATAATTCATTCAGTATCACTAGGTAAAAAAATTCTAAAGAGAACCAAGTTAGAAAAGTCCTTAATTCGGTCTCTTTAGAGTGGGATCAAAAAACATTAGCAATAAAAGAGGCTAATGAAATTAGCACTTTAAAAATTGAAGAGTTAGTCGGTAACTTAATATCCTATAAAGCACAGTTGCAGGGAAGAAGGGAAAACAAACAACTTAAAAGAGATATTTGCTTTCAATGCTAAAACCGACGATTAAGGTTAAGATGAAGATGACAACATTGCAATAAAAATACCTTTTTACAACTACTAAAAATAGTTGTAATAAGTCTATTACAACGGGCACCCACCAATCGTTATATCCGAAGTTGTAATAGAGCTGGAGATTTTTACAATGGTTTTCGATAGTTGTAAAAATGCTTTTACAACTGTTATTGGTAGTTGTAATAGATTTTCTTAAACTATTTTCAACAGTTGTAAAATTATCTACTACAACTACTAAACATAGTTGCTTAAATATTTTATAACTATGACAAACAGTTGCATAATCAGTCACTTAGGTAAACAGACTTAATCATCTCAATATTTCAATGGAATATTTTATCTCTATTTATAGATTTTGAGAGAAATTGGTAATCAACAAAAATTTCATTTAAATTGAAGTAACATCAACAAAACATCATACCATCTTCTTATAAGTGAATCTAGCATAAATCCAAATGTGTAGCAAAGGGGTTCGCACTAGATTTAAAAATAGTGTTCAACTATAAATAATAAACTATGAAGGGCCTTTTGAGATTTCTTTTCCTATGTTCTTCTTTGATTAGTTCTTCATTTTGTATCCAAATAAAATTGGCTACTTATTCTTTAATTCAGATCTATAATTAACTCCCTCATAAAAATAATCCCACCTTCTCTCCGTAATAAAAATTGCCGCAACCCAATGTTTGTCGTGACCAAGAAAGGACAAAAGCGACGATACATTCAGAGTTTTCTACCATGAATATGAAACTGATGCGCTATCATGATTCAAGGTAGTGATGTCGGAGACTAGACAATGTCCACTGTTTTTGTCGCCAAGAGTTGCACTACCGATGTCTAGGTCTTTTGTTGTAACGTTGCGATTGTTCGTTGCCGAAAAACCGAACCGTTATGGTTAAAGAAGAAGAAAAAGGTAGAAGAAGAGAGAAAAAGATAGAAGAGGAAAGGGAAAGATAGAACAGAATAGAAAGAACAACAGAACAACATATAATAAATAAATGAATAATCTTTAAAACAAAGAACTGTACATTTTATACATTACATCATTATCAGAGTTTACAACAACAATAGACAACAGAGTCAATACATCAATGGACAGTTATATAAACTTGTCCTCATACAGAATACACGGCGGAATACTACATAGTATAATATCATATACAAGTGGTACGTCTCGATATGCAGCTCGTCTCCTGAGCTCCATAGCACTCCTAAATCCAGAATAACCTGATAACCAAACTCTAGACCGCCCGTGTGGAAATTGGTGGGCACCCAGAGTTTAGGAAGGGAAACAATAAACTCCAGGTCAGTCATGTGACTAGTGTGAGAACTTAAAATAGTTATTTATCTTTAAAACAAAGAATAGGAGAAATTTTCAAAGTCAATTCGCAATGTGTTTTGAAAATGAAACTACCATAAGGTCTCCCGCCACACACACAATGCAAACGCTGAATTGGAGGAGATTTCTCCTTATGATAGTCAAACGAAAATGAAGATGGAGGAAATGGGGTTTATTGGGCCGGTGTGAATAATTATCACGACACCGAAGAAAAGTGGGTCAAATAATTTTTAAAGCCCTTTACTTTTACTAAAAATTTGTGAAAGAATTTTAAATTCAAATTTAAAAAAACTTCAAATAGAAATTTGTGTCAATATTAATCGTTTAAATTATTGATTATAATTGATGCAAAATACCGGGTTGTTACAGACAATCGATAAGTCATCCTATCGTTTTCACAAATACCCGGTCTTCAACATCGGTCTTCAAATGCTATCCATTTCGACATATCACATATTCGGAATGGGTTATATGACACAAAGGTCCTCTCCCGGCTAAACCGAATAGCGAGTGCTTACTTTAAAAATAAGCGTGGCATTCAAATTCAAGCAATTCACAACAAATACCTATTTAAAGGTAAATATTGATAGCCGGTTACTTAACTATCAATAGAGATGCGCAACATCATCAGATTCCAAATAATTTTCCAAATTATTTATTTTCCAAAAATATCTTTACAAGATATAAATTTCCACACTTCAACCCTTTGAAAACAAATTTTCAAATCACTTTTCACCTTTATCACTTTTGAAAACAAATTTCAATCATTTTCCTTACGTGGGAATACTTTCATTTCAAAATGGTTCATTTAAACCAATTAAATTAATCCTTACCGATTTACTTTATATTTACGTTCCAAATCCGTAAATTTATTCCCATATTTTAAAAATAAGTCAACATTTATTTTTAAACAAATTCCCCTTTTCATTTATAAATTCCATAGTGAATTTACATTCGAAAATATTTATGAATATATGACTTCCAAATTGATTTCTAATATTCATTTTCCATTATCTTTAAAAGATAAAATCTCAAAATGTTCACTTCATATTGGAAAACACTTCCATACTTATTTAATAATAAGTAATTCACAAATTCATTTGTTTTCAACACTTGGAAAACATTCAATATACTTAAATCGAAATTAAGTATATTTTTCATTCTTTAAGGAAAACATTCACTTAAACACATTTATTTGAGTCAAAACGAATGTTGTGTAAAACACCGTTACGACGACCCAAAATCACTAGTATAGGGATTCAAAATTTAAAATCGATATATAAATCCCAATACTATATATATAAAACATTTCCTTTCGGAAACCATTTACTATAACAACAGTGTTATAGTCCACCATTTCCTTATTCCTCGAAAACATCTATTTCAACAATAAAGGTTGAAATCTATGGTTTCGATAGTTAATCCATTTTAAAACATTTTTAAAATAATTAACTTCATTTGATAATATTCATTTTCCCAAGCATATCCATTTTATTTGATAATATATTCACTGTCCAAAATCGTGAATATACTTCCTTTAATAAGCTATAATAATTAACTTATCAACATAAGTCGTTTTCGAATTTATAAACAATGTCTATAAATTCCATTTCTATATTTTATAACAACTTCGTTTTATAAATCTCCTTTATAAACCAATTCTATTTATATTCCATTTACAAGTCGAAATCCGGTTTATAAGTAAATTACTTATAATTCATTTATTCACAAATCCATTCTTTTATATCAACAATAATTTATAAAACAAAAATTCTTATTTACTTATGAATCTAGGTTCAAACTTTATTTTTTTTACACTTATAAAAGCTCGTTTTATAATTTCTATATTTTTAATTTATAAATATCAATTTTATACAACTTTTATATAAATTGTTTATAATAATTCAAAAATCCCAATTTAAACTATTTTATAATTATCAACTACTTATTTCAAAAATCACATTTCAGTTATATTTCGCAAAAATCATAATTTTAAAACATTAAAATTTTAACGTTTATTTTATTTAAGATGAATCAATTAAAAATTTGAATAAAACGTATAATTTCAAAAATCACTTTAAAAATCCCTTTAAAATCAAAATCGTCATTTTTAAACTTTAAAAATGGATCCGATGATGCAATAGCACCAAATAGTCAATCACGACATCCAAATATCATATATCGATATGATAATCAACAAATATCACAATATCTGTAAATAAATCAATACAGTTGAGGAATCCAGTTGGATCCCTCTAACCTGTTTCCCTGCATCCACAAACATTAGCACAATACCAATTCCGTTCCAGTACGGAATTATCGCGGTATATAGGATTTAAAATATTATCCACTTAATAGACGGCGCAATAGGGTCTCATCCGCTATATAATGCGGGAAATCAACTCCAAGTACATAAATAATACCAATTTCACTGTTTATGAAATATTTGCGGTATATGTTTTTAATAAATGACCTCCGCTTACTAACGGCGTATATTGTCTATTTTAACAATCAATAGATAACAATCATCATTCAAACATACATTCAAGAATTTTAAATCTAACTATTTAAAATTAAAATCGAAACCGATTCGATTGAGTGAGAAGTTCTCACCTTGATTTCAATTTCGTTTTCAGCTTTTATTTCGAATAAAATTAAACGGACGTTTAATTTCACCCAAAATTTTCGCTAACTCCAAACGACTCCAATCCAATTCCATAGCGTAGTGCTCGTCCATACGATTCCAACGCAACTGGTTCGCGCGTTCTCGACCTCGTATGAAAAAGATACGAATTTTAGAAGTTACACGAATTTTTATTCATAAATTTACAACATTTTTATTATATTTTCTAAACCTAAACAGATCATCACCGTGCATTCTGAAGTCAACGCATCAGGGCCGCACCCATGTAACTTCTTCCATCTTCACGCGTTCCTCTCCAGGCAAATACACGCACGCACGAACCCAAACAAAGCAAACTAGGGTTTGATTTCCGAGCCTCCACGACGAACATTAACACGATCAAACACCTTCAGGTCATAGCCCATCTCCTGCTCTACTCCCGGCCACCACCACTTGACACTCGGCCTCTCCCCTGCTTCGAAAAGCGTGCGCGACTTTCGGCAGTTTGAGGACGATTTTCCACCAATCCGCTAACCCAAACGCGATCATGACCGTTGGATTGCAAGATCTCACTCCCCTCTACAGGTTTCATGTTGAAAGATTTCGCTAATTGTTGATGGATGAAGAGATAAAAGAGGATGAAGTTGAAAAATTTTCGGCCTTAGGTTTCAGAAAGTGGCGGCCTGAAGAGATGAAACCCTAGCCTTGTTTTTCTTTTGCAAAATGAAAATTATGGGGGCTTATATAGAAAATTTTGCAAACACTATTCATCCTGGATTTTCCGAACTCCAAACGAAGCGTGTCGGTTGGCATTCCTAAGGTTTACCCCACGTTTCGAACACAATGGAACGTGTTTCAGGAGCTAATTCGATCATCTGTGCGAGTTATGACAATAAACGTTAAATTTAAAATCAAACCGATTAAACGATTTTCTAGGCGTTTTAGCTTGCACCGGACAAACGGTAAATCCGATTGACACGAAATTTGAAACCTTACAATAATATCACATTACAGATCCGATGAAACTGGTTTTGTCGAAATCCGAGACTGTTCGAAAATTGGCTATTTTCAGTCGATAATTAAATATTAAAATATTCAATTTTCACAAATAAACTTTTAATTCGATTTTAAAAGTTCTATAACGTCTCTATAACTTCAATATGATATAATAAAATTTCACAAACCATTTTCAATCATATTAAACCCAATTTTTCAATTATTTCTGGAATTTCTATTATTAAATTATCGATTTAATTGTCCAATTAAATCCAATATTCGATAAATAAATTATTCGACTTATAAATTTCACTTATTAATATATAAATTCAATTAAATATACGAATTTTAATTAATAGAAATTCTGGGTCGTTACAAACTTCCCCCCTTAAAAGAATTTCGTCCTCGAAATTACCAAGTAAGAAAAGTTACAGAATTCATTAACTTTCCAAAATACATAGTTAAACTTCTTACAATAACTTTACTAAGTTTCCAAATCATACTTAGTTATCTTTTCAAAACCAACTACTATT
The DNA here is from genome assembly GCA_030765085.1 of Allium cepa. Lineage (NCBI taxonomy): Eukaryota > Viridiplantae > Streptophyta > Magnoliopsida > Asparagales > Amaryllidaceae > Allium > Allium cepa. Next base: position 379,121,324 of record CM060929.1, on the reverse strand, counting down.
GTTTAATTTTCAACTTCAAATCAAAGCTTATTTCATAAATTTTCCCAATTTTCTCAAATTTTTTTCTAACGCCTTAAATTTTCGAAAAAATTCGCCATAGTCTCCTTTGCGCGGCTCGATCCGAAAAAAAAATGACAGTATATATATCACAAATATACATCTCATCAAGTGATGAGGCATCCCGCAGGGAAAAAAGTGTAAAAGTACGGTATGTAATCCGAGATATGTACCTTATTTATTATTAGCGAGCATATACGGCTAATATAGCGCGAAAGCGAGCTCCAAATGTGAAGCAAGCGCAATCCGCACCTACTAAACACTCAACAACAACATGAGAACCATGCATATATGAAAATAATATCAATATACATCATATAGCAACATAACAACTACATAATATAGCTAATGCAACTAAAGCAACAAATGCAAACATCAACCAACTATCATCCATAACCAAATCAATATTCATTCATGTTCTCATTAATATTCAATGAATTGGTTTTCAATTTAAATCACATTTGATTCATTTACATTGGATTTTATCAAAATTCATTCTTTTCCAATTAGTTTACATTCACTAATTAAATCCAAGTTAGCTTACTTTCCATTCAATCAAATTCAATTCTACTAAATTTTTTTACATCACTTTCAATTTTAATTCAATTACATAGCTTCTCATTTCGCTAATTCAATTTCATTAACACTTAATGAATTTATATACAATCAACTAACAATCATATAACAACCAATGTATATTCAACATAACCAAATTATTTAATTTACATTCAATTTGGTCCAACACTTTTAATTCCAATTGGTTTGATATTCTATTGACTTTCATTTAATTTATTCAATTTCCAATAACATTAGCTTTTAATGAATTAACACTTATATTCATTGTTTCATACTAATTATTTACATTCAATTGATTAATATTTCATCCCTTCATCAATTCAATTGTTAATTCCTTTAACAATATAAAGTTGAATTTCATTCATATAACTCAAGTTCAAATTCTTAATGACTTCATTTCATTAATTCACTTATTAATTTACTTTGACACCAAAAATCAACTTCGTTCAACATTACTTAAGTTATATTCCATTTCAAACATCTTATCAAATCCAAATCAAATCCAAATTTTCCAAACAACTTTCTTTTAAACAATTTGGCAGCAATCCCTCTTTTGGAAACCCGAAAATGAACACCAATGATGTCGCGATCATCATCGGAATTATTTTCCAGCGACCGAAAAGAGTTTAGAGCTTTAATTTCTCCAAAACAATTTTCCCAAAATATCAAATCCTTTCAAAACACTTCTCTGGAATTTTATTTTCAGATTATAAGTCACATTTATAAATCTTTTACTTATATAATTTCACTTCTTATATATAAGATTATTTCACATGTGTAAATTATTTTAATTATAACTCCATACTTATAATTCAATTGCTTATACAATTCATTCTTTCAAAATTGGATGTTTTATTTAACTTATTTAACAACCAAACAATCAATTCATACACACTTTAATAATTCTAAAAAATTATTCCTTTATATATAAAATATAATCAAGGTAAAATTATTTCATTTACCCAATTCAAAATGATACTATGTCGGCTTGCCTCGTTTAAGTGTTTAGAAATCCCTATCGATAATATGGCGTCCCACACACCGACCAGAATTCACAAATAGCTCAACGGATAAGCAAACACAATATAAAACAATTTCATATTCACTAACAAATACGCACTCGTATATATTATTACACTCACACTCATTCTAGAGTACTACTGACTCCATCTCTAATGAGTAATTCCCAACAGAGCCACGGTTGTCGCTTAACCATATGCTCTGATACCAAATGTAATGTTGCGATTGTTCGTTGCCGAAAAACCGAACCGTTATGGTTAAAGAAGAAGAAAGATGTAGAAGAAGAGAGAAAAAGATAGAAGAGGAAAGGGAAAGATAGAACAGAATAGAAAGAACAACAGAACAACATATAATAAATAAATGAATAATCATTAAAACAAAGAACTGTACATTTTATACATTACATCATTATCAGAGTTTAAAACAACAATAGACAACAGAGTCAATACATCAATGGACAGTTATATAAACTTGTCCTCATACAGAATACACAACGGAATAATACATAGTATAATATCATATACAAGTGGTACATCTCGATATGCAGCTCGTCTCCTGAGCTCCATAGCACTCCTAAATCTAGAATAACCTGATAACCAAACTCTAGACCGCCCGTGTGGAAATTGGTGGGCACCCAGAGTTTAGGAAGGGAAACAATAAACTCCAGGTCAGTCATGTGACTAGTGTGAGAACTTAAAACAGTTATTTATCTTTAAAACAAAGAATAGGAGAAATTTTCAAAGTCAATTCGCAATGTGTTTTGAAAATGAAACTACCATAAGGTCTCCCGCCACACACACAATGCAAACGCTGAATTGGAGGAGATTTCTCCTTATGATAGTCAAAGATGCTTGATACGCATTAAAAAGAAACATTTGATATTATTACTAGTGCATAGTGTAGAAAACATTTCGAAAGTAGAATATAAATCTTAGCCAGCATACGTACCATGATGGTATGCCTACTATAGCTACCATATTAAATGGCAGGTTCTATAACTAAAACCGTACAAGGCACGTATTATTTTGTTTGGATTTCGAACAAATGGTCGGGCAAAGAAACTTCCCAAGTAAAATAGAACGCCTCTGGAGAAACGTTCCCGGATCCTAACCGGATCTCTGCTACACAAGGCCGGGTTACCTCTAGCTGGGTAACAACTGACACGAGTATGTCATCCCCCGGTCCTTTGGGACCTTAAACCGAGCGCTCGATAACCAACATCACACAGTAATAAATATAGTGTGTCCACAAAGTAAGTATCTGGGCTCCATACCATGATACCACTTATAATCCATTATAATCCAGATAGGAAATGACATACCCTATGGAGGAGCGACCCCCAAATAACCTTGCTGCCACGATTCCTGTTTCGACCACAACCGGTCTGTGAGGCTTGACAAAGTCTCGTTCACAAAGCAATGCTTTATATAAAAGCTGTGCTTCAATTCACAAATGCTCAATAGCACTTATATGCCACATTACCAACTTGGGAATGTATCACTAGTAACCATCAACTACATAACCTCTGAGCTCGTATGTCTCAGAGAAGGGTGTTAAGCTACGAGAATAAATTCTCCGCCACCAACGGAAATATATTTGATAGAAACCATCTTTACATCTCAAATTGTAACGTCAGACATACAATCCATACAAGTACGTTCCGGGATCGAACGTAACCGAAGGTACTTCCAAAGAAGTCCTTGCAATCCGGGTATTCACAAACCCGATCGAATTTCCCATCACAAAGTAAATCTCCATAACGTAGCTAGCGGTGCAGAGACAATCGATAAGTCATCCTATTGTTTTCACAAATACCCGGTCTTCAACACCGGTCTTCAAATGCTATCCATTTCGACATATCACATATTCGGAATGGGTTATATGACACAAAGGTCCTCTCCCGGCTAAACCGAATAGCGAGTGCTTATTTTAAAAATAAGTGTGGCATTCAAATTCAAGCAATTCACAACAAATACCTATTTAAAGGTAAATATTGATAGCCGGTTACTTAACTATCAATAGAGATGCGCAACATCATCAGATTCCAAATAATTTTCCAAATAATTTATTTTCCAAAAATATCTTTACAAGATATAAATTTCCACACTTCAACCCTTTGAAAACAAATTTTCAAATCACTTTTCACCTTTATCACTTTTGAAAACAAATTTCAATCATTTTCCTTACGTGGGAATACTTTCATTTCAAAATGGTTCATTTAAACCAATTAAATAAATCCTTACCGATTTACTTTATATTTACGTTCCAAATCCGTAAATTTATTCCCATACTTTAAAAATAAGTCAACGTTTATTTTTAAACAAATTCCCCTTTTCATTTATAAATTCCATAATGAATTTACATTCCAAAATATTTATGAATATACGACTTCCAAATTGATTTCTAATATTCATTTTCCATTATCTTTAAAAGATAAAATATCAAAATATTCACTTCATATTGGAAAACACTTCCATATTTATTTAATAATTAGTAATTCACAAATTCATTTGTTTTCAACACTTGGAAAACATTCAATATACTTAAATCGAAATTAAGTATATTTTTCATTCTTTAAGGAAAACATTCACTTAAACACATTTATTTGAGTCAAAACGAATGTTGTGTAAAACACCGTTACGACGACCCAAAATCACTAGTATAGGGATTCAAAATTTAAAATAGATATATAAATCCCAATACTATATATATAAAACATTTCCTTTCGGAAATCATTTACTATAAGAACAGTGTTATAGTCCACCATTTCCTTATTCCTCGAAAACATCTATTTCAACAATAAAGGTTGAAATCTATGGTTTCTATAGTTAATCCATTTTAAAACATTTTTAAAATAATTAACTTCATTTGATAATATTCATTTTCCCAAGCATATCCATTTTATTTGATAATATATTCACTGTCCAAAATCGTGAATATACTTCCTTTAATAAGCTATAATAATTAACTTATCAACATAAGTCGTTTTCGAATTTATAAACAATGTCTATAAATTCCATTTCTATATTTTATAACAACTTCGTTTTATAAATCTCCTTTATTAACCAGTTCTATTTATATTCCATTTACAAGTCGAAATCCGGTTTATAAGTAAATTACTTATAATTCATTTATTCACAAATCCATTCTTTTATATCAACAATAATTTATAAATCAAAAATTCTTATTTACTTATGAATCTAGGTTCAAACTTTATTTTTTTTACACTTATAAAAGCTCGTTTATAATTTCTATATTTTTAATTTATAAATATCAATTTTATACAACTTTTATATAAATTATTTATAATAATTCAAAAATCCCAATTTAAACTATTTTATAATTTATCAACTACTTATTTCAAAAATCACATTTCAGTTATATTTCGCAAAAATCATAATTTTAAAACATTAAAATTTTAACGTTTATTTTATTTAAGATGAATCAATTCAAAATTTGAATAAAACGTATAATTTCAAAAATCACTTTAAAAATCCCTTTAAAATCAAAATCGTTATTTTTAAACTTTAAAAATGGATCCGATGATGCAACAGCACCAAATAGTCAATCACGACATCCAAATATCATATATCGATATGATAATCAACAAATATCACAATATCTGTAAATAAATCAATACAGTTGAGGAATCCAGTTGGATCCCTCCAACCTGTTTCCCTACATCCACAAACATTAGCACAATACCAATTCCGTTCCAGTACGGAATTATCGCGGTATATAGGATTTAAAATATTATCCGCTTAATAGACGGCTCAATAGGGTCTCATCCGCTATATAATGCGGGAAATCAACTCCAAGTACATAAATAATACCAATTTCACTGTTTATGAAATATTCGCGGTATATGTTTTTAATAAATAACATCCGCTTACTAACCGCATGTAATGTCTATTTTAACAATCAATTGATAACAATCATCATTCAAACATACATTCAAGAATTTTAAATCTAACTATTTAAAATTAAAATCGAAACCGATTCGATTGAGTGAGAAGTTCTCACCTTGATTTCAATTTCGTTTTTAGCTTTTATTTCGAATAAAATTAAACGGACGTTTAATTTCACCCGAAATTTTCGCTATCTCGAAACGACTCCAATCCAATTCCATAGTGTAGTGCTCATCCATACATTTCCAAGGCAACTGGTTTCGCGCTTTTTCGACCTCGTACGAAAAAGATACGAATTTTAGAAGTTACACGAATTTTTATTCATAAATTTACAACATTTTTATTATATTTTCTAAACCTAAACAGATCATCACCATGCATTCTGAAGTCAACGCATCAGGACCGCACCCATGTAACTTCTTCCATCTTCACGCGTTCCTCTCCAGGCAAATACACGCGTGCACGAACCCAAACAAAGCAAACTAGGGTTTGATTTCCGAGCCTCCACGACGAACATGAACACGATCAAACACCTCCAGGTCGTAGCCCATCTCCTGCTCTACTCTCGGCCACCACCACTTGACACTCGGCCTCTTCCCTGCTTCGAAAAGCATGCACGAATTTCGGCAGTTTGAGGACGATTTGCCACCAATCCGCTAACCCAAACGCGATCATGACCGTTGGATAGCGAGATCTCACTCCCCTCTACAAGTTTCATGTTGAAAGATTTCGCTAATTGTTGATGGATGAAGAGATAAAAGAGGATGAAGTTGAACAATTTTCGGCCTTAGGTTTCAGAAAGTGGCGGCCTGAAGAGATGAAACCCTAGCCTTTTTTTTCTTTTGCAAAATGAAAATTATGGGGGCTTATATAGAAAATTTTGCAAACACTATTCATCCCGGATTTTCCGAACTCCAAACGAAGCGTGCCGGTTGGCGTTCCTAAGGTTTACCCCGCGTTCCGAACACAATGGAATATGTTTCGGGAGCTAATTCGGTCATCTGTGCGAGTTATGGCAATAAACGTTAAATTTAAAATCAAACCGATTAAACGATTTTCTAGGCGTTTTAGCTTGCACCAGACAAACGGTAAATCTGATTGACATGAAATTTGAAACCATACAATAATATCACATTCCGGATCCGATGAAACTAGTTTCGTCGAAATCCGAGATTGTTCGAAGATTGGCTAGTTTCAATCGATAATTAAATATTAAAATATTCAATTTTCACAAATAAACTTTTAATTCGATTTTAAAAGTTCTATAACGACTCTATAACATCAATATGATATAATAAAATTTTACAAATCATTTTCAATCATATTAAACCCAATTTTTCAATTATTTCTGGAATTTCTATTATTAAATTATCGATTAAATTGTCCAATTAAATCCAATATTCGATAAATAAATTATTCGACTTATAAATTTCACTTATTAATATTTAATTTCAATTAAATATACGAATTTTATTTAATAGAAATTCTGGGTCGTTACATTTGTCGATCAAAGAGATGTACATCTCATTGGAAGCTTGATATAGCATCCCTGCTGTCAACCATATGCATGTGCTAACATGAATTTTGCTGCTTTATCGAGATCAGGAAATGATGGAAATGATTTCGTGCCCTGGTAATTGCTGATGGATCGGTGGAATCTAGCTGAGCTTGCAATGCTTTGGATACTTATGGAAGTATTCTAGGGTATGAATACGGAAAACTGATGTGAATCTAATGTTGAGTTTGATAATTGTAAGGCGTCGGATGAATTATTATGAAATGAGAAATTCATGTGGGAAGACTATAGTGAAGCGGTATGGGAGGAGAGATATACTAAACGGGTGTAGAAGTCAGATGGTAAGGACAAAATGAGGGAAAAGGAACAAGAAACAATGAAATAGGGGAATTATAAATTGAGCCAAAAAATTGAGAATTGAAGCCAAAAAATTTGGACAGTGGAGCCAAAATTTTATATCAAAGAAAATATCTAGATGTGTATGAAAATATTAATTTTTACGATAAATTTTTATTTTTGAATTTTTGTAGTATAACAAATATTATTATTAATTATAAATTTTTATTAACAAACATTATTACAAATATTAAATATTGTTATTCATTATAATTATTAAACATCAAATACTAAATAATAAATATTATTTCTTAATTATTAAATATTAATTACATTAATAATTATAAAATATTAGTCTTAATTATGTATTATTAATTGTTAATCATTAATTATTATTTCTTATTTGTTAATTATTAATTATCATTTGTTATTTACTATTTCTTTCTTATAATTGAATATTAATTATTAATTACTAATTAATATGTAATTATTATTATTATTAGTAATTATTAATTAATAGTAATTATTATTTACAAATTACTATTATGTAATAGTAATTATTATTTGCAAATTATTAATTAAATATTTGTTATTTATTTATTGATTATTAATTCATTAATTATTAATTTATTATTAATTATTTAATAGTTATTATTATATATACGTTATTAATTATGAATAGGAACTAATTATTGATAATTAATAATTAATAGTAATAAGTTAGTATTTTAAATAGCAATTATTATTTATAAATTATTAGTTATTAATTAAATATTTATTATTTATTTATTGATTATTGATTTGTTATTTATTATTAATTACCACTAATTATTAACTATTAACTATTAGTTATTATTAATTATTAATTACTAACTATTAGTAGGAATTACTTCATATTTTAAATTAATTATTATTATTAATAGTTGTTATTAACTATTGTATATTGATATTTAATTATTATTAGTTATATAACTATTAATAATTATTAATTTTTGGTTAATCATTAGTTGTTATTATTTAGTTGTAATTTTTATTTGTTACTTATTTATTATTTATTACAACAGGCAAACCAAAATGGGTGTAATATGTACTAATTAAAACTGGCACAACAAAGGAGTCGTTAAAAATTAACATCTAATAGAACTGGTAAAAGAAAAGGTTATAATAGGCGTACACTGTAACTACCAAGAAAAAAATTGTTGAAAATTGGCATCTATTGCAACTAGCAAAAGTAAAAAGGTGTAATGGGCATCTATACAATTGGCAAAAGAAAATAGTTGTAATATGTATCTGTTACAACCTGCACAGAAAAACGATAGTTGAAAATTGGTGTCTACTACAACTGGTAGAGGAAAAAAGTTCTAATAGGTATCTATTACGACGGGTGTAACGACCAGGATTTTTTGATAGTTGATTTTAAATATTTCAATGGTTTTAAAAATTGGTTTTGGGATTATAATTTAGTTAGAAAGTTTTTAAAACTGAAAATTCAAGTGATTTCCTTAATTTTTGAAATCGTTGATTTAATCGACGCGTTAAAATAGCGATGCAGGGCACAGCCTCGGAATTTGATGAAAGCTGTTCCATTGGATCCGTAACATTGTATTATTATCGAATTTCAAAATTTCCTAGTGTTTGAAGTTATTTTTCGATTGTACGCGATAGAAAGGCGTTGAAATTAATATCAAAATTAAAAATAATAATTGGATCTAAAATGTTGTCTTCTTCATACGATCGAATTAGGACTCGAAACCTTTTCCATTGCGTTCGAAATAGGGATATTGAAACGACCCGCAATTACATATCCCTTGAGTTGATTACAAATCCTCTCCGTTCAACCCAAAGTGTACGAAAGAGTGAATAACTAGGTAAAAGAAGAAGAGGTAGAAGAAGAAAATAGAAAACAACATCAGAATTTAACCATCGCAGCGGAATAAAATATAATACATAATAAATGATCTTTACACAAAAACAAATCTGTTTATATATTACATCATCAGAGTATACATAACATATAGCTGGATAGAAATCATAACCCGTCCTTACAAAACTGAATGCACAGCTAATCAACACAGCGGAATATTTAAAACAAGTACGGGAGTACATATCGCCATTCAGCTCGTCTCTTAAGCTTCATAGCATCCTTTCCTGTATTCTATAATACTCAGTCTGACCCCAGCATTATAGTGAAATAACACCCGAGTCAGTCTGGAATACCAGCGTGAGAAAATCACACTCAATTTGATTATTAAAGTTTCAAAATCCTTTGAAAACAAAAGCATCCCGTAAGAACACGCCACAAATAAACATGTCAGGTTTTCACCTTACGATAGCTAATTTTTTTTTTATCAAATCCGTATGATATTATAATAGTGTCTATAGAAAGTAAAATATAATCTAGCTGAAATGCTTGCATCTCACGTTTTAGCAATAGTTGGGCACAATCAAAACCGTAAAGGCGCATAGGGAGAATGGATTTCCAACAAATGACTAGGCACTGGGGTACCACCTGTCACAGTACGTGGCCTGGATCACCGTACCGAGGTTCCCTTCCGATCCCCTACAGCACAAGACCGGGACTACCCATTACTGGATAATCCCGAGTAAGATCATCCTGCAGTTGGGATCAGCAACCGCCACACAGCCGAAATAAAAAGGGACATCTAGACAGGGATGACCTCACCCTAATGGGTGCTACCCACTTAACCTTGCAGCATAACCCCTGATTTTCAGTCATTTCCGGTTGATGGGGCTCTAGGATAAGCGTTACCATTTTAGGACATATCCCTTAGAATGCTCACCGTCCACCTGACGATGTTCTGAAAGCATTCATCCATACAAGTCTGTTTCAGGTTCGTACGGAACCGAAGGCACTACTCCTACTACATCAATTTTGGAATCACCTCATGATTAGTAGCGACTAGCCCTTACACTTCACTACTCCACATTCGGATCCAAACTCTTGTTTTCCACACCAAAACGTTCAAACCGGATCGAAGTGGTCTTCAGGAAATAAATCCCGATCTCGGTCTTTTCGAAACGATCAGCGCATTGGCCAAATATTGATAGTCAGTTATTTAACTATCAATTAACATTCACAAACAGCCATTAAACATAAATAATTTTCCAAAATTATTTATTAATCTCAAAATATCCTTGCAAGATATATTTCCACTTTTCAACCCTTTGAAAACAGTTTCAAACCATCTTCCTTTTTCGGAATAAATTCCCCAAATATTTTCTATTTCCACTGGAACTACTAAGTACAAATACTTTAGATTTTAGAATACTCCAAACACCTTTTTTATATATAAAATATACTTTAAAACATTTAAACTAAAACTACTTTAATACTTTATTAAAAATATACGCTTTAAGAATATTTAAAATAAAGCTACTTTATAAAATGTAAACTAAATTTTCTCTTTTTTAAAAAACACAATACCAAGTCACCTTTAAGTAATTACTACTAAGATAAATTTGAAAAATACTTACTTTAAAATTTAAACACTCAAAAATAATAAATTTTTTAAAACATGCTTTTAAAACTTTTAACTTATACTTAAAAATTTGCTTTGAAAACGTACTTGGCTATCCAGGGAAATACGCTTCTCTTTCACATCTTTTAAAAATAAATCACTACTTGTTTTTAAACAAATTTACTCATTCCTTTAATAAATTCCCATCGTGAATTTATCCATCCAAATATCCACTGATATATTACTTCACTTTTATAAACCCAGTTTATAAATTTCTTAGTCCCATCCTCCTTTATAATTCCAATTTCAATCACTTAAATCAATTTCCAAATTGATTTCCAAATTAATCCATTTTGAAATAATTTCCTTTACTTACTCATTTATTTCAAACCCATTAACTTCAGATTTTTAATTCTTACTTATGATTTAAAATCATTAAACTAAAAATACCAATTTCATATTTCCCAAATTTCTTCTTTATCCTTTCAGATAAATTTAAACCTTGAATTTTAAAGTAAATTCTTTATTCCTTTAAATAATATCACTTGGGTTTTAAAATTCATTATTTTTTTCCTTTTATTCAAAATCTCCCTTCCCATACTCGGATTTTATTTATTATAATTTTAAAATCTTTTCCCATTCATTCTATGATTTGCTCCAAATTCTCTATAATCATTTTACTTACAAATTCTCTTCTTTTATTTTCTTTTCAAATATCCAATTTATATATTTTTGGTAACTTAGTATACCCAAATATATTCAATCAGACCGTAGCATCCAATACTCCAATTATCAATATAATTCATCACAAGATATCAAATAATCGTATCACATAATATTTACACAAATCTAAATTTTTTGAGGAATCTAATTGGATTCCTCCAACCTGTTTTCCTGCATCCACAGATGTTAGCACAATACCAATTCCACTTCGAGGTGGAATATCATGATATGGGTTATATAATATTATCCGCTGTTATGCGACGCGTAGGGTCTCATCCGCTAGATAATGCGGGAAATCAATCATTCCAATATATACTATATATAACACTATATATAATATAGCACATCAAATCAATTCAATCATTCAACCAATTATTTAAATTTAACCATTTAATTTAAATAGCAATCCAGAAGAGTGAGATTAACTCACCTTTGCTTTTTAATTTGCAATCTACTCCAGACCAGCTTATTTCTTTTCAGATTTCAAACCTTGCATAAACATTATATGATTTATTAATATTCGAACAAATCAAACAAACCCATTTACCGTTTGATAATTTTAATTTGAACTACTAACTAAATTTTAAGCTAATTTTCCTTCTTCTCTTTTTCTTTTAAAAAACTTTTAGTAACTAATATCATTAAATAGGTTTACTAACAAATTAAATCACCATAAACCATAACATTATTTCATTTTTTCCAAAAATCTGTCCTCTTATATCTTCTTTTCTGATTACCTATATATATAATTGAATCTATATATTTTTTTAGAAATGGGTATTTCCTTTACTGTAAAATTTAATAAAATAGAGTTTTGTCTTATGGACATATTTTAGACCCTAAACAATAAGTTGATATATTATATATACTCTCTAATTCCAAATGTATTTATTTATTAAATCAAATAAGCCAAAAATGGAATTATCTCACTGCAACTATATATTTTTTCAAACTATATATATAAATATGTATATATATGAGTATGTACATATATTTTTTATTATAAACAAAGAAAGTCAGTCAAACCTCCCTTCTCTCTTCCAGCTTCATCACTCGCGCACTAACACTCCGACGCGTCGCTGATCCCTTCTATCTATGCGCGACTGACTACATCGCCCAACCCACAGCAGTCCCTCGAACGATTCGCAACCTCGCCTCGTTCGACAGCAATGCACCAAAACTCGAAGAACTTCCCAGACCCTCGCGTGCTCTCGCACCAATTTGCACAGCCACCAAGATTTCCTCCATCGTGATGAAGCTACGTTTCAAGGTGAGTTGGTGACGTCGAGGTTAAGATATCGGAGGGCTTCACGATTTGATTTCGGAGGAAGATGGTTGGGAAGGTTCGAAACGAATTGAATTCGACTGTCTAAAAAGAAGATGGGAGGGTGTACGATTTTACACTGTGAACTTGCCCTCTACTTTTTTTAGCTCTATTTGATTTATTTTTTTTTGAATTTCGTTTTCATGTGATCGATTTTTGAATCGGCTTCATGAATTTGGGCTGAGAAAAAGAATAGGGACACGATTGTGTTTTTGAATTGGAAATAGAGGAGGAAGAACGAGCTATATCTTTTTTTTCAAGCTTCGTTTCTCTCGGCTGAATAAGAAGAAAGAGGGAAGGAACGAGGTATGTGAGAAGTGGGAATGATGTGATTTAAAAAAGATAATGTATTTTTGAAAAGAAGGTTCAACTTGCAGTTCCGTACCCCTTGAGTTGATAACAAATCCTCTCCGTTCAACCCAAAGTGTACGAAAGAGCGAATAACTAGGTAAAAGAAGAAGAGGTAGAAGAAGAAAATAGAAAACAACATCAGAATCTAACCATCGCGGCGGAATAAAATATAATAGATAATAAATGATCTTTACACAAAAACAAATCTGTTTATATATTATATCATCAGAGTATACATAACACACAGCTGGACAGTAATCATACATATCCTCACAAAACTGAATGCACAACTAATCAACACAGCGGAATATTTAAAACAAGTACGGGAGTACGTATCGCCATTCAGCTCATCTCTTGAGCTCCATAGCATCCTTTCCTGTATTCTATAATACTCGGTCTGACCAGAGCATTATAGTGAAATAACACCCGGTCAGTCTAGAATACCAGCGTGAGAAAATCACACTCAATTTGATTACTAAAGTTTCAAAATCCTTTGAAAACAAAAGCATCCCGTAAGACCACGCCATAAATAAACATGTCGGGTTTTTACCTTACGATAGCCAAAACACTTTTTATCAAATCTGTCTGATATTATAATAGTGTCTATAGAAAGTAAAATAGAATCCAGCTGAAATGCTTGCATCTCACGTTTCAGCAATAGTTGGGCACAATCAAAACCGTAAAGCGCGTAGGGAGAATGGATTTCCAACAAATGATTAGGAACTGGGGTACCACCTGTCATAGTACATGGCCTAGATCACTGTACCGAGGATCCCTCCCAATCCCCTGCAACACAAGACCGGGACTACCCCTTACTGGATAATCTCGAGTAAGATCACCCCACGGTTGGGATCAGCAACTGCCACACAACCGAAATAAAAAGGGACATCTAGGCAGGGATGACCTCGCCCTAATGGGTGCTACCCACTTAGCCTTGCTTCATAACCCCTGATTTTCAGTCATTCTCGGTTGATGAGGCTTGAGGCTAAGCGTTACCTTTTTAGAACATATCACTTAGAATGCTCACCGTCCACCTGACGATGTTATGAAAGCATTCATCTATACAAGTCCATTATGGGTTTGAATGGAACCGAAGGCACTACTCCTACTACATCCATTTTGGAATCACCTCAGGATTAGTAGTGACTAACCCTTGCACTTCACTGCTCCACCTTCGGATCTGAACTCTTGTTTTCCACACGAAAACATTCAAACCGGATCGAAATGGTTTTCAAAAAATAAATCTCGATCCCGGTTTCTTTGAAACGATCAGCGCATTGGCCAAATATTGATAGTCGGTTATTTAACTATCAATTAACATTCACAAACAACCATCAAACATAAATAATTTCCCCAAATTATTTATTAATCTCAAAATATCCTCGCAAGATATATTTTCACTTTTCAACCCTTTGAAAACAGTTTCAAACCATCTTCCTTTTTCGGAATAAATTCCCCAAATATTTTCTATTTCCATTGGAATTACCAACTACAAATACTTTAGATTTTAGAATAATCCAAACATATTTTTTTATAAAATATACTTTAAAACATTTAAATTAAAACTACTGTAATACTTTATTAAAAATATATACTTTAAGAATATTTAAAATAAAGCTACTTTATAAAATATAAACTAAATTTTCTCTTTTTTTTAAAAACATAATACCAAGTCACCTTTAAGTAATTGATACTAAGATAAATTTGAAAAATACTTACTTTAAAATTTAAACATTCAAAAATAATTGTAACATCCCGCCTTTTCGCACGCTTCAAATCGACACATGTGCCAATTTAAACCATACGGAAGGACGGATTGTTATGGGGTAAATAAGAAAAACAGAGAAGAAATAAAATAAAACAGAATCTCACAGCGGAACGATAAAATATAATAATCAATATACAGTTCATAAACTGTTTATAAAACAATTGATTCTTCTTTATACAATAATTATCAGAGTTCACATACCAATAAATATCAATGCAGCGGAATTAAATAGTGTAGTGGAATAATAGTATATGATAGTAATACAAATCTTCGTCCTCCAGAGCTAAAATTTCAAATCCTGAAACGCTCGGAGTGACCCGAGCGAATTTGAAAAGAAAAAATACTCGAGTCAGAATTAAAAGATCTTATGTAAGTTAAATCAACAGAAATAAATATGAGTGCGGTAACTCAAGAGATGCTCCGGATTTACATCTCCTAAGGATCCGTTAAATTATTTACTATGTAGTATATTTCGCTATTATAATAATGTCTAATTGTAAAATAAACTTACTTTTAAATAGCGTTAAGGATTTACATTTTCCACCTTAACACATTTATATATTCCCATCGTCTATACAGTACCATAATCTCCCCGGTACTGGCCGTCGTCAGAGGGCACTCCATAGGTATGGTACAAAACCAAAATCGTATAAGGCGCGCTAAGGTAGGTGACACGGCACAACTAGGCAATGCCAGGGTAGATATACCAATTGCTATCCGGACTGGTGGTAACGCATAGCCGCAGCTACCGCCCACCACGAACAAACACCCCCAAAATCAAAGAAATCAAAAGTGAAGGTGGCCACCAGATCAATCCACAGTCAGAGCATAGTATCGAAGGGATGTGTCCGATAAAGGGCGCTAATGCCCTTGGCCCGAGAATCGCTCCTGTTTTAGCCACCTTATGCCAACTCACGGGAGTCGGGTCCACGTATTTACCTTACAGGAAACGCAGCCACCAACCTACTTCATTTTGGAATCTCCACCGCGTACACGATTGTTAAAGTGGTTTTCGGAGTTGGCAGAGAGTATGACAACTTCCGATCCCGGTCTCTTTAACAACCAAACGTTATTATATCACCGCGGTCTTTAAAATAGATTATACTTTAAACCAGAAAATAATTATCTATTTCAAAACCCATAAATACGATATCATTTCCATTTCCAAAACAACTCATTTTGATATTATTTTCATAAACCCAAATCAATAATATATATATTTATTTCAAATATATTTCTTTTCCAAAATCATACTGCTTTCAAAATTTATAATATCCGAAAACCAAACATTTGAATTGTAACTTTCAAAACATAATACTTCGAAATTCATAGTTTTAAAACCCTAACTTCCAAAACTTAAATGGTTTGGATATTCAACAGTATGTAAAATAGTTGGTTTTAAATTTCTCTATAAAGTAAATAATTTCTACGCCTTTACCATTTATTCACTTTAATTTTAGCCTAAACCCATAAATTTAGATTCACTTTCAGTTCCAATGAACACTTCGATTTCAATATATTTAGACTTTGAGTATTTAACAATTTCAAAACTAAGGTTGGAATTTTCTATTAGACAATTTAAGGTTCTATTATTTAGTTTGAAACATTCACATACTAAATCCATAATATAAAACTCAAATTTCTAAAAATTTAAGTATTTCCTTAAATTTATTTATACTAGAATTATTCATTTTAGTTTATCTTGAATAAAAATCCAGTTATAAATATCATATCTTCAAAATTTCCAATTTTTATAAGTTTACACCAACTTGTGGAGTTTAATTTTTAAATAAGCTCAATTCTCAATAAATTTCCAATTTATTTTCCAATCTTAATTGATTTGAACCATTTAAAACTCTATATATATATACAATATCTTAAAACTGTACTTAATCATAAATATAAACTATCAAACTCCATTATTCAACTTATTTATTTTTGTTTAACAAATTTGTCCATAGACTAAATTCAAAATTTTAACTATGTTCGTATATATAAAATAAGATTTTATATATGATCAAAACTAAATATTTATTAAACCGTATCCTACCCAAACCATAGAAAATCATTTCAAATATATATATATATACACACACACACACACACCGCGGTGCCTGTATATAATTTTCTATCCTATGGTCAAGTGATACAGATATTTATCATTTCAATCCGTAATTTAAAAATAAAAATGCGGTTGTATATCATTTCAAACCGCAATCCCGAATGAAGTGAAAATGCATAATAACTTGCAGTTTATATAATATAGAACACATCATCCATTCACCTAATATCAATCATCAACCAATTTTATTTCAATCATCATCGATTTAAACAACATCAATAGAGCATATAAAATATAACAGGTATCAATGAGCAGTTTATATTCAAAATAAATAAATAAATAAATAACTGTTTAACTAGCAGTTTATATGCAAATAAATTTTAATTGTCAATTTATATGCAATAATAAAATTAATTAACAGTTAAATTAAATAAATGCGATTTAACTGAGATGATGAATAAAACAAGCCAAACAGTCATAGATAAATTTCTACTCATATCTTAAGTCAATTTAACAAACATAAGAAAACTTAGAAGTTGTGAGTGGGTTAAAACACTCACCATTTGAATTTAAATTGGATTTAAATCCAAATTAAACCTAAAATTTTCACAGTCTCGAAATTCTTCCAAACCAGAGCCAAAACGTCAGAAATTTAATTACGAATCTAACA
The DNA here is from genome assembly GCA_030765085.1 of Allium cepa. NCBI lineage: Eukaryota > Viridiplantae > Streptophyta > Magnoliopsida > Asparagales > Amaryllidaceae > Allium > Allium cepa. Next base: position 379,103,534 of record CM060929.1, on the reverse strand, counting down.
ATAAAAATCGCGCGTGGAACGGAGTTCGTATGAAAGAGTTATAGCGATTTGATCGAGTTAAAAATCAAAATTTAATTAAAACAAATTTGAAAATCAAAAAAACTCTACCCATCGCCACGTCATCTCCCTCCACGTCACTGATCTACGCACTTCCTTTGTTCACACGCAAAACCAGATGAAGCCGAACCCTAAGCGCACGCAGCCCCTCCTTTGACCGCCACCTAGTGCCGCCACTGGCCTCCAACTCCAGCCCCACCGGCTCCGATCACCACCCCCTCGAAGGCCGCCGCCATTAGCCACAGTCCGGCCCTCCCTATGGCCGCCGAATTTTCTAGGGTTCGAAACCCTAAAATGAGATTTCCCGATGCCTCTGCCCACTTCGCGACCTCCTACCACCACCAATAGCCTCCACTTGTCGATCTCTACGATACCCATATTTCAATTTCGTCGATTGACGACGAAATCAAAAACGCCCAATCTGACTTTGACCGCGATTTCTGATCAATCCGGTCACTGTCTCGGAAAACGAACAGCATACGTAGGTTCGGATCATTGAGATCTTCGACATATATTTTTCTAAATTTTTTTTAGAGGAGTTTGAATTTTTGACTTTGGATTTGATTTTTGAAATTTGAAATTGGATCTAGGGTTTGCAGCCATTGGAAGAAGAGGAGCTGAGGAAAAACGAATACACAAACAAATGAAAATAGATAGAGGCTAGGGTTTATAACTGGGTTTATATAGGTAGGATTGAAATAGAGTAGATGGATCAGGTTGATAGATATACGTGCTATCGCTACGTGGCCCAAAAAAGCCCATTCTGACCCCGGAACGAAATTGGGTAAACCCATATATCGAAATAGGTGTTTTAAAATATTCTGGACGCGATGGAAAAAGTTTCATGCCCAAATTCCATCGTATGAAGAAGTTATGCTGAAATCAATATTTTCAAATTAATTTCAATGAAATCGATTTCAAGGCGTTTCCCGTTCGTACGATCAAACGACAAGTCCGATCGCTATGAAACTTGAAACCCTATAATAATTCCCTGTTACGGATCTGATGAAACTGGCTTCGTCGAAATCCCAGTCCGTGACCAAAATGGCTATTTTTATATTAATTAAATAAATTAAAAATTGATAAAATTAAATCCAATCTTTAAATTTCAACCTTAAAATTTGAAAATTTCATCACTCTTATATTTCTAAATCATTTACAAAATTTAACAAGTTTAAATGTAAATTAAAAGTTGATCAATCTATCAATTTCCCTATTAATTTCCAATTTCATTAAATTTAGAAAATATAAGCTAAATCTTCATTCATATTATTCACTTCAATATTTCACCGGATGAACTCAACATTTGATTCAAAATCTATTATACAAATATTCTTAGATTCCATTTTAAATTTCTATTAACATAATATTTAGGTGTTTGATTTCATTAAATTTCAATTAAACTTATTATTATACACAAATTCCAATTTATTGACACAACTTAAATTTTATTCTTTTCATTCAATATCAATTTAGTGCCAATTATTTCAATAAATACAGTGTTCAAAGGTCAGTTGCAATTAATCCAATAAATTTCAAATTAATTCCAAATAAATTTGATTTTATTCGGTTTCAAACTTAATATTCAATCAATTATTACTCAACTAACAAAGTTAATATTAATTTATACTCCATTACATTTATATTTTCAATTTTCATCTTGGTTTCATTTCTTTTTATTACATTAATTATCATCTTATGAATGGAATTTTACCTTGGTTACATCTTATTGAATTCAACATTTTTCACTTATCAATTTATTCCACGTTGACTGCAATAATTTAGCGAATTGATTGAAATTGATTACAAATTAACTTAACAACCTAATAAAATAAGTAACGTACAATAAATGTTGTCATTACCTCTTAATTACACTTTTAGAGTTTCGTTATTTACACCCCAATATTGTAATTACTTACATAACATTGGTTTTACTCAATTAACATTTACTACAAACTATTCCAAAATTTATTCAATATTTATTAGTTCTCTTATATTATATTTATAACCAAGTGTAACTTTTAACTTGAATTGGTTGGATTTCCTTTCAAGTTATTAATAATTAACTTATACTAACATATTCCTTAATTTATTCCAATTACCATTACAATGTTTTTATTACATAATCAATTAATTACTTTCCTTTCTCGTATTAAATTATACACCTGTACAATTCTTTCCACTATCCATTCATTAGAATTCTATTTAAATTTCAATCTCTGGTAATAACTCATTTATTATACTTTTGCATATCAATAAACAAGGTTCCAAATAAATAGGGTTTATTAAATTCAATTTTTGTAGTTAAGTCTATTACAGCCAATGTAATATTTCATAGGTTAATTATTAACATTTTCTTCGTTACCAATTATAAAAATTATATTTCTTTATAATTTAATTCCAAAATCTTATAAATATGACAAATCTTATTAACGAAATTTACGGGTCATTACAATCTCCCCCACTCAAAACTTTTCGTCCCCGAAAAGGAAAAGAAGGGAAAAGAAGAAATGAGAGATCAATATATCTTTCTTAAATATTAAATTTATAAACAAATAAGTTTACAAAATAAAATAATTTAAAATAAAATATACCAATTTATACCCATTTAAATCTTTTATACATAAATTATTAAAGTTTGTAAAACATTTTCAAATTTTTCTAAGTCCAAAATTTACGGAAATTTTGGCAGAGTCTCCTTTGTACGGAGAGGCTCGGGAGAAAATATAATATCAAAATATAAAAATTATATTACATATATTATCCAAAATATTATTTCCCAACCCGGGAAAATATATAAAATAGTGCTATAAACCGTAATCCAAAACGAACCTATTTGTCGGGCAACTTACGCTTAATTTATGGAACCAAATGCAGTAGCAATTGCTTCCATAACCTGCATTTCACTTATAGAATCCAAAGGGTTAACAATTTATATAAAGTGAAATATTTATGTGGTTCCAATCACTGACAACAAATCAATACAACAACCATCCATTTCAACAACAGCATACACAGCAAATACAAAGCAACTATTAAATCAAACAACAAATAGTTGTTCGGGTTCAAAACTTTTAAATTGTACGGAATGAAGAATAAACTACTAGCGCATCATTTACTCAACAGTCTTAGATAAAACTAAATAGGTTATTCACACATCCATACAAATCTAAAGTATCCTTACCCCAACAACCATAAACCAAACAACACAATTCTATTCAAATTTACTTATTATTAATTTAATTTCATACATTAGTTGTTTAATTTCCTTTCTTTCATTCATTCAGTGATTCTTTTCATTCATATAACGGTTTGTCTTTTTATTTTCATTTATTTCTTTCAATTTTATTTTCATTTTTATTTCTTTCAATTTTATTTAGAAATAAATTCAACCCTTTTACTTATGTTTACAATTTCTCTTTATTATATTACATTCATTCATAATTGCATGACCTCGTCTATTTACACTTTAATTACTTAAGTTTATAATCATCTATTTGTCATGTTTACCTTTAATTATATTTACTTGGTAAAATTTCAATTATAACTTAAGTTTATAACATTAAATTCTCATTTAATAGCGATTTCATTGAATACTTTCATTATTTCAAATTTCTACTTGTTTAATATTCTATTACAATCTCTTATTAAACATTTCAACTTTTAATATTTGGTAAGTTATATATGTTATTTAAGGGTGTAATTGAAAGTTATACAAGTTTCTCATTTCCTTTAATTAATTCATTGTAAAATAAATTTTTACCTTTTCCTTATAAATTACAATTTCAACTTCCTTTTTATTCCCTTTATAACATAGCCTTAAATCTCTTACCTAAATTAGAGGTTTCAATTATTAATTACTTACCTTTCAATTCACTACAATAATTGAAACAATTAATTAATGGAAATTTAAGAATTTAATACCGGGTTAAATTTTCAATTTATTTCAAAACAATAGATAAATATATCCTTACAACTTATATATCTCTAATTATATTTCTTTCAATTTTATTATTTTTCAAAAATGAATCTGCGATAAAACTACTACAGTGGTCTTCCCCCTTCGAAACTCGAAAATGAAAGTCGATGATGCGGCCGCCATTACCTAAATTATTTTCCAGCGACAGAAAGGAAAGTAAAAAACTTATTTTCTCCAAAATTTTCTTTAAAACAAATCCTCCGAATTATATTGAATTATTTATATCAGAAAATACTTATAAACAATATTATTATATTCAAAAATTTATTCGAGAAAAATATCAAAACCCCGGATCATAAGTTCTAAATTTCAAAATTTCATTTATTTTATTTTTCAATCTTATTTCTATTATTATTTATACACTTTTATTACCTAACAACCAATCTATTGCAGCCAAATATAGATATCATTTGAAAAATCTTATTTTATATATAGAAAATATAATAGGCAAAATTATTTCATTCACCTATATTAAAAACAAATATTATGTTGGTCTGTCCTATTAAGTGTTTAGAAATCCCTATTGATGTCACAACGTCCCATGCACCAGCCAGAATTTATAAATACAAAACGGAACAGATTAACGCAATATTAAAACCTTTTTATAACGGTAGCAAATACGCTCTCTCATATATACACTCAGCGACTCATCATAGGGTATTACTAACCCTATTAGTAAAGAGTCAAACCCCACAAAGCTAAGGTTTATCGCTAAACCAAAGCTCTGATACCACGTTGTAACATCCCGCTTTTCGCACGCTTCAAATCGACATATGTGCCAATTTAAACCATATGGAAGGGCAGATTGTTATGGGGTAAATAAGAAAAACAGAGAAGAAATGAAATAAAACAGAATCTCACAGCAGAAGGATAAAATATAATAATCAATATAGTTCATAAACTGTTTACAAAACAATTGATTCTTCTTTATACAATAATTATCAGAGTTCACATACCAATAAATATCAATGCAGCAGAATTAAATAGTGTAGTGGAATAATAGTAGATGATAGTAATACAAATCTTCGTCTTCGTCCTCCAGAGCTAAAACTTCAAATCCTGAAACGCTCGGACTGACCCGAGCGAATTTGAAAAGACAAAAACATTCGAGTCAGAACTAAAAGATCTTATGTAAGTTAAATCAACAGAAATAAATATGAGTGCAGTAACTCAAGAGATGCTCGGGATTTACATCTCCTAAGGATCCATTAAACTATTTACTATGTAGTATATTTCGCTATTATAATAATGTCTAATTGTAAAATAAACTTACTTTTAAATAGCGTTAAGGCTTTACATTTTCCACCTTAACACATTTATATATTCCCATAGTCTATACAGTACCGTAATCTCCCCCGTACTGGGCGTCGTCAGAGGGCACTCCATAGGTATGGTACAAAATCAAAATCGTATAAGGCGCGCTAGGGTAGGTGACACGGCACAACTAGGCAATGCCAGGGTAGATATACCAATTGCTATCCCGACTGGTGGTAACGCATAGCCGTAGCTACCGCCCACCTTGAACAAACACCCCCAAAATCAAAGAAATCAAAAGTGAAGGTGGCCACCAGATCAATCCAAAGTCAGAGTATAGTATCGAAGGGATGTGTCCGATAAAGGGCGCTAACCCCCTTGGCCCGAGAATCGCTCCTGTTTTACCACCTTATGCCAACCCACGGGAGTCGGATCCACGTATTTACCTTACAGGAAACGCCGCCACCAACCCACTTCATTCTGGAATCTCCACCGCGTACGCGGTTGTTAAAGTGGTTTTCGGAGTTGGCCGAGAGTATGACAACTTCCGATCCCGGTCGCTTTAACAACCAAACGTTATTATAACACCACGGTCTTTAAAATAGATTATACTTTAAAACCAGAAAATAATTATCCATTTCAAAACCCATAAATACGATATCATTTCCATTTCCAAAACAACTCATTTTGATATTATTTTCATAAAACCCAAATCAATAAAAAAAAATTATTTCAAATATATTTCTTTTCCAAAATCATACTGCTTTAAAATTTATAATATCTGGAAACCAAACATTTGAATTGTAACTTTCAAAACATAATACTTCGAAATTCATAGTTTTAAAACCCTAACTTCCAAAACTTAAATGGTTTGGATATTCAACAGTATGTAAAATAGTTGATTTTAAATTTCTCTATAAAGTAAATAATTTATACGCCTTTACCATTTATTCACTTTAATTTTAGCCTAAACCCATAAATTTAGATTCAATTTCAGTTCTAATGAACACTTCGATTTTAATATATTCAGACTTTGAGTATTTAACAATTTCAAAACTAAGGTTGGAATTTTCTATTGGACAATTTAAGGTTCTATTATTTAGTTTGAAACATTCACATACTAAATCCATAATATAAAACTCAAATTTCTAAAAATTTAAGTATTTCCTTAAATTTATTTATACTAGAATTATTCATTTTAATTTATTTTGAATAAAAATCCAGTTATAAATATCATACCTTTAAAATTTTCAATATTTATAAGTTTACACCAACTTGTGGAGTTTAATTTTATCTTAAAACTGTACTTAATCATAAATATAAACTATCAAACTCCATTATTCAACTTATTTATTTTTGTTTAACAAATTTATCCATAGATTAAATTCAAAATTTTAACTATGTTCGTATATATAAAATAAGATTTTATATAAGATCAAAACTAAATATTTATTATACCGTATCCTATCCAAACCATAGAAAATCATTTCAAAAAAATATTTTTTTATATATACACTGCGGTGCCTGTATATAATTTTCTATCCTATGGTCATGTGATAATGATATTTATCATTTCAATCCGTAATTTATAAATAAAAATGCGGTTGTATATCATTTTAAACCGCAATCCCGAATGAAATGAAAATGCATAATAACTTGCAGTTTATATAATATAGAACACATCATCCAATATCAATCATCAATCAATTTTATTTCAATCATCATCAATTTAAACAACATCAATAGAGCATTTAAAATATAACAGGTATCAACGAACAGTTTATATTCAAAATAAATAAATAAATAACTATTTAACTAGCAGTTTATATGTAAATAAATAAATTTTAACTGTCAATTTATATGCAATAGTAAAACTAATTAACAGTTAAATTAAATAAATGCAATTTAACTGAGATGATGAATAAAACAAGCCAAACAGTCATAAATAAATTTCTACTCATATCTTAAGTCAATTTAACAAACATAAGAAAACTTAGAAGTTGTGAGTAGGTTAAAACACTCACCTTTTGAATTTAAATTGGATTTAAATCCAAATTAAACCCAAAATTTTCACCGTCTCCAAATTCGTCCAAACTAGCGCCAAAACGTCAGAAATTTAATTACGAACCTAACAAAAAAAATCGCGCGTGAAACGGATTTCGTATGAAAGAGTTATAGCGATTTGATCGAGTTAAAAATCAAAATTTAATTAAAACAATTTGAAAATCAAATAAAATCCTACCCATCGCCACGTCATCTCCCTCCACGTCACTGACCTGCGCATGTTCCTTTGTTCACACGCATAACCAGATGCAGCCGAACCCTAAACGCACGCAGCCCCTCCTTTGACCGCCACCTAGTGCCGCCACTGGCCTCTAGCTCCAGCCCCACCGGCTCCGATCACCACCCCCTCGAAGGCCGCCGCCGTTAGCCACAGTCCGGCCCTCCCTATGGCCGCCGAATTTTCTAGGGTTTGAAACCCTAAAATGAGATTTCCCGACGCCTCTGTCCACTTCGCGACCCTTACCACCACCAATAGCCTCCACTTGTCGATCTCTACGATACCCATATTTCAATTTCTTCGATTGAGGACGAAATCAAAAAGGCCCAATCTGACTTTGACCGCGATTTCTGATCAATCCGGTCACTGTCTCGGAAAACGAACAACATACGTAGGTTCGGATCATTGAGATCTTCGACATATATTTTTCTGAAATTTTTTAGAGGAGTCTGAATTTTTGACTTTGGATTTGATTTTTGAAATTTGAAATTGGATCTAGGGTTTGCAACCATTGAAAGAAGAGGAGCTGAGGAAAAACGAACGCACAAACAAATGAGAATAGATAGAGGCTAGGGTTTATAACTGGGTTTATATATGTAGGTTTGAAATAGAGTAGATGGATCGGGTTGATAGATATACATGTTATCGCTACGTGGCCCAAAAAAGCCCGTTCTGACCCCGGAACGAAATGGGTAAACCCATATATCGAAATAGGTGTTTTAAAATATTCTGGACGCGATGGAAAATGTTTCACATCCAAATTCCATCGTATGAAGAAGTTATGCTGAAATCAATATTTCCAAATCGATTTCAAAATTGATTTCAACTAAATCGATTTCAAGGCGTTTCGCGTTCGTACGATCAAACGACAAGTCCGATCGCTAATAAACTTAAAACCCTATAATAATTCACTGTTACGTATCCGATGAAACTGGTTTCGTCGAAATCCGAGCCCATGACCAAAATGGCTATTTTTATATTAATTAAATAAATTAAAAATTGATAAAATTAAATCCAATCTTTAAATTTCAACCTTAAAATTTGAAAATTTCATCACTCTTATATTTCTAAATCATTTACAAAATTTAACCAGTTTAGATGTAAATTAAAAGTTGATCAATCTGTCAATTTCCGTATTAATTTCCATTTTCATTAAATTTAGAAAATGTAAGTTAAATCTTCATTCATATTTATTCACTTCAATATTTCACCGGATGAACTCAACATTTAATTCAAAATCTATTATACAAATATTCTTAGATTCCATTTTAAATTTCTATTAACATAATATTTAGGTGTTTGATTTCATTAAATTTCAATTAAACTTATTATTATACACAAATTCCAATTTATTGACACAACTTAAATTTTATTCTTTTCATTCAATATCAATTTAGTGTCAATTATTTCAACAAATACAGTGTTCAAAGGCCAGCTGCAATTAATCCAATAAATTGCAAATTAATTCCAAATAAATTTGTCCAAACTTAATATTCAATCAATTATTACTCAACTAACATAGTTAATATTAATTTATACTCCATTACATTTATATTTTCCAATTTTCATCTTGGTTTCATTTCTTTTTATTACATTAATTATCATCTTATGAATGGAATTTTACCTTGGTTACATCTTATTGAATTCAATATTTTTCACTTATCAATTTATTCCACGTTAACTGCAATAATTTAGCGAATTGATTGAAATTGATTACAAATTAACTTAACAACCTAATAAAATAAGTAACGTACAATAAATGTTGTCATTAACTCTTAATTACACTTTTAGAGATTCGTTATTTACACCCCAATATTGTAATTACTTACATAACATTGGTTTTACTCAATTAACATTTACTACAAACTATTCCAAAATTTATTCAATATTTACTAGTTCTCTTATATTATATTTATAACCAAGTGTAACTTTTAACTTGAATTGGTTGGATTTCCTTTCAAGTTATTAATAATTAACTTATACTAACATATTCCTTAATTTATTCCAATTACCGTTACAATGTTTTTATTACATAATTAATTAGTTACTTTCCTTTCTCGTATTAAATTATACACCTATATAATTCTTTCCACTATTCATTCATTAGAATTCTATTTAATTTTCAATCTCTCGTAATAACTCCTTTATTATACTTTTGCATATCAATAAACAAGGTTCCAAATAAATAGGGTTTATTAAATTCAATTTTTATAATAAAGTCTATTACAGCCAATGTAATATTTCATAGGTTAATCATTAACATTTTCTTCGTTACCAATTATAACAATTATATTTCTTTATAATTTAATTCCAAAATCATATAAATATGACAAATCTAATTAACGAAATTTATGGGTCGTTACAATAATAAATTTTCTTAAACATGCTTTTAAAACTTTTAACTTATACTTAAAAAATTTCTTTGAAAACGTACTTGGCTATCCAGGGAAATATGTTTCTCTTTTACATCTTTTAAAAATAAAGCACTATTTATTTTTAAACAAATTTACCCATTCCTTTAATAAATTCCCTTCGTGAATTTATCCTTCCAAATATCCACTGATATATTACTTCACTTATATAAACCCAGTTTATAAATTTCTTAGTCCCATCCTCCTTTATAATTCCAATTTCAATCACTTAAATCAATTTCCAAATTGATTTCCAAATTACTCCATTTTGAAATAATTTCCTTTACTTACTCATTTATTTCAAACCCATTAACTTCAGATCTTTAATTCTTACTTATGATTTAAAATCTTTTAACTGAAAATACCAATTTCATATTTCCCAAATTCCTTCTTTATCCTTTTGAATAAATTTAAAACCTTGAATTTTAAAGTAAATTCTTTATTCCTTTAAATAATATCGCTTGGGTTTTAAAATTCATTATTTTTTCCTTTAATTCAAAATCTCCCTTTTAATACTCGGATTTTATTTATTATAATTTTAAAATCCACTTTTACCCTTTTCCCATTCATTATATTATTTACTCCAAATTCTCTATAATCATTTTACTTACAATTTCTCTTCTTTTATTTTCTTTTCAAATATCCAATTTATATATTTTTGGTAACTTAGTATACCCAAATATATTCAATAAGACCGTAGCATCCAATACTCCAACATAATTCATCATAGGATATCAAATAATCATATCACAGAATATTTACACTAATCTAAATATTTTAAGGAATCCAGTTGGATCCCTCCAACCTATTTCCCTGCATCCATAGATATTAGCACAATACCAATTCCACTTCGGGGTGGAATATCGAGGTATATGGGTTATATAATATCATTCGCTATTATGCGTCGCGTAGGGTCTCATCCACTATATAATGCGGGAAATCAATCACTCCAATATATACTATATGTAATACTATATATAATATAGCACATCAAATCAATTCAATCATTCAACCAATTATTTAAATTTAACCATTTAAATTTAAATAGCAATCCAGAAGAGTGAGATTAACTCACCTTTGATTTTTAATTTGCAATCTACCTCAGACCAGCTTGTTTGTTTTCAGATTTCAAACCTTGAATAAACATTACATGATTTATTAATATTCGAACAAATCGAACAATCCCATTTACCATTTGATAATTTTAATTTAAACTAATAACTAAATTTTAAGCTAATTTTCCTTCTTCTCGTTTTCTTTTACAAAACTTTTAGTATTTAAAATCATTAAATAGGTTTACTAACAAATTAAATCACCATAACCATAATAACATTTTTTTCCAAAAATCTGTCCTGTGATATCTTCTTTTCTGATTACCTATATATATAATTGAATCTATATATATTTCAGAAATCGATATTTCCTGTACAGTAAAATTTAATAAAATAGAGTTTTGTCTTCTGTATTTTGGACCCTAAATAATAAGTTGAATATTATATATACTCTCTAATTCCAAATGTATTTATTTATTAAATCAAATTAGCCAAAACTAGAATTATCTCACTGGAACTATATATTTTTTGAAACTGTATACATACATACATATATATATATGAGTATGTGCATATATATATATATATATATATTATTAAAAACAAAGGAAGTCAGTCATACCTCACTCCCCTCCTCCAGCTTCATCACTCGTGCACTAACACTCCAACGCGTCGCTGATCCCTTCTATCCACGCGCGGCTGACTACATCGCCCAGCCCACGGCAGTCCCTCGAACGATTCACAACCCTGCCTCATTCGACAATAATGCACCAAAACTCGAAGAACTTCCCAGACCCTTGCATGCTCGCACACCAATTTGCACAGCCACCAAGATTTCCTCCATCGTGATGAAGTCGCGTATCAAGGTGAGTTGGTGACGTCGAGGTTAAGATATCGGAGGGCTTCACGATTTGATTTCGGAGGAAGATGGTTGGGAAGGTTCGAAACGAATTGAATTCGACTGTCTAAAAAGAAGAGGGGAGGGTTTTCGATTTTACACTGTGAACTTGCCCTCTACTTTTTTTCAGCTCTATTTGATTGTTTTTTTTATATTTCTCTTTTGTGTGATCGATTTTTGAATCGGCTTCATGAATTTGGGCTGAGCAAAAGAACAGGGAGACGATTATGTTTTTGAACTGGAAATAGAGGAGGAAGAATGAGCTATATTTTTTTTCAAGCTTCGTTTCTCTCGGCTAAATAAGAAGAAAGAGGGAAGGAACGAGGTACTTGAGAAGTGGGAACGATGTGATTTGAAAAAGAAAACATATTTTTGAAAAGAAGGTTGCGTGCTGGGGACAAGCTACAGTGATTTCGAAAAGAGGTGAAAAAGCATTGACGTGAAGTTTGTTTGACTGGTCAATCAAAATATAAATTATATTTAAATTTAAATTTCAATCGACTTGAATTCGTAGCTTAAAATATTGACATCCTATCGAGGCGTGCCGCTAGGTGTTTATAATGTTAAAACCCTATTGCGGACACAATGGAAAAGGTTTCGAGTCCTAATTCGGTCGCACGCAGAATATAACTTTTTGGACCCAGTTATTATATTGAATCTTCGATATAAATTTCAGCGCGTTTACTCACCGTGCGCTCATAAAACAACTCTAAATGCTACGAAAACTGAAATCCAATAATAATACAATATTACGGATCCAATGGAACTGGTTTCGTTGAAATCTGAGACTGTACCTCGAAAGGATGTTTTTAAATATCAATTTGAACGACATAATTTCAAAACTTAACAAAAACACTTCCAAATTCAAGTTTAACACTTTAACTATCTTCGGTACTATCAATATAAATTTTACAAACCTTTAAATTATTTTTGACAAGCTTGAAACTGAAGATTCAATATTTTACCCAACTTTCAATTATTAAATTCAATAATTTAATTATAAAATAAATAGTGATATTTGAAATTCAAGTTAAAATTAATCTTTCAAATATTTAAAATCAATTAAATGTTCCAATTTCAAATATCCAAATGGTCCGGGTCGTCACAGGTATAACATAATGAATGCCTAGCGGCACGCCTCGATAAGGATTCGAGATTTTGAGTTACGTAAATCGAGACTTTCTGAGAATAAATTAATATATTGTCAAGTCAATTTCTTTTCAGTTGTCCATCTAACTTACCATCAACCACCCTATGATGTATGAGCTGACCTATTCCTTCTTGTATACGTTTCCCTCCTTCTTCATTTTAATACAACCGAGAAAGCTATCGTCCCTTTTCTTTTTAAACACGACATTTCCTTTATTCCTTCAAAAAAAGAAAGGAAATGAACGAAATCAAATTGTTCCTATGAAATAAAAATCGTGTACGCCTTCTTCTTTCTTCCTCTCAAAATTGAAATCGCATCTCTTTCTCCTTTTTTCCATGAAAATCAATTCGTATGTTTATTTGGAATACATATTGTGCAAGCGAAAATCAATTCGTGAGTCATGATGATCGATAGGAGGAGTAGCGGCAGTAGTTTGTGAGGCGCGATTGTTTTGGCCGGTGGTGGATTGGAGTGAGTCGTCGGCGATGACTAGTGGAGTGTGGTTTTAGGGATGGTGATATAAGGAGGTGCAAAGAAGGCGTTGATTTGTGGCGACTTGGACGTGATGAAGAAATTCGGTCGAGACCTGGAGGAGGCATTAACCAGACAACGAATGGGAGATAGCGTGCGAAATGGTGGATGGGGAAGGTTTACGTACGAGCCTGGTGGCACGAGTGTTCTGGTGGCATGAGGGAACTCTGGTGATGGACGACGCAAAGTGGGCGTCCGCGTGGTTGGTTGCTGGATAGGGTGCGTGCCAGGCAGCATGAAAAGGTGGACGGTAAAAATTTTAAACCATCATTTAGTTTAAGTCAAATTAGTTGAATTTATTTAAAAGTTCAAAAATCCATATCGTGTTTATACAAGGTCAAATTCGAACAAACAAGTGGCACTGGGTTCGAGTCAGCATATGCTTGGCACAGGATTGGTTTGAGATATTTTGGAGTCGAAGGAAAATTTAAATTCAGTCGAACGTGGTTCGATTAAATTTAAAAGTGGAATGGATTGCAAAACAAAATCGAGAGAAATTCTCGCTCATTTGGATTGCCTAATTTAATTTTAGTTAATTAAAAATAATTGTTGGATCCTTGGTTGAAGTCATTAATTATTATCTATTGAATGATATAACATATATATATATATATATATATATATGTATATGTATATATATAATGTGTCTCTGTGTGTGTGTGTATTAGTAGTTGAAGTGATACTCCCGCACATTTTGGCAGATGAGACCCTATGTGCCCCGCATAATAGCAAATGACCTATATACCGCGATATCCCCTTCGAAGTGGGATTGGTATTTTTATGTTGTATTAACGTCTGTAGATGCAAGAAAACAGGATGAAGGATCCAACTAGATTTCTCAAATTTTTATTGATTGTTTATCATGTATAATAATATATAACATGTTAGAATAATCTGTTATAGAAAATGGTTGTGATTGAATAATTGGATGATATAGTAGCACTTGCCCTAAATTTTGGTATTTTAAACACCATAAATCTTACTTTTGAAATTTTGAAGAAATTAAAAGGAGATTTTGAATATAAAATATTATATAGAAATTTGGTTATTTTAAAAGAGAATGATTTGGATAAAATAAAATTTTGATTTGGAATTAGACTTAACTATTCGTAAAAAAAATTAATTAGAATTTAAGAAAATATTAGTTATACAAAGGATTTTAGTAATGGATTTTTAAGTGATATTCTAGGAAATATGAAAAAGAGTTGAAATAGATAATTTAAATAGATTTGTGAAATATATGGAAATTAATAAGAAATGGATTTAGAAAAAAAGATTTTATAAACAGAATTAGTTTTATAAACATGTAAAACCCAATAGAGTGATGGAATTTATAAACAATGTTTAAAAATAATGAAAATGATAATTGTTGATGAATTGGAATAAAAATTCATAGTGTGTATTTATACCGAGATATGGAAATAGTTTTGGGAATAATAGAATCTAATTTTGGAAAGTGAAATGGCTAGGGAGTTAGAAAGGAAATCGATATGTTGTAAATCAAGAGGGATTTATTGATTGGAATTGGTTGTTCAGATTTTTTTAATATATATATTTAGAAATTAAGTTTGTTTTTAAAGGGAAATTTTATTTATTTAACTATGAAATTTTTAAACTAGTTAATATTAGGATATTTTAGAAATTGGATTATTCAAATATAAGTTCTTATTAAAAATAGATTCTAACTTTTATAACAAGTTTTATGAATCAATTGGTTTAAATTAAGGATGGATTGAAAAATGAGTTATTAATGTTTATTTAAAAAGTGTTTCATGTTTCAAGTAATTTTTAGAACATGTTACAAAAGTAAATTACTATTCTTTAAAATACTTATCTTATATATATATATATAGTCTTGAATGATTTAAATTATTTATTTATAAATTCCCTCGAGATGTGGAAAAGGATATGATTTTTAGAAGTGGTAAATGGATAGATGAGATTATAAGTGAGCATAATCGACTTTGAAAAATGTAAAAGGAATTAATATAAATTCCAAAAATGTAGGAGATAGGAAAATAAAAACTTCTAAGTATTGATATTAGAAAATGATTTCGGGAAAATGGATTATAATATTTTCCTAAGTGAGAAAATGATGGTTTTTGGAAATATTTAGAGACGAAGGATTTATATCGAGATATTTTCTAAGTAATGGATTATAAATCGAAGTTGGAAATATTTTACTAAGTGTTGAAGTGAGGTATGGGTGGAAATATCCTGTTATGGAAGCAAGTTGTGATGACCCGTAATTTTGGGCAATATCAATTTAATAATCTGTATTAATAATTAAATTGATTTGATAATTGTATTTTATAATTTTAATTTAAATTGGCAAGTTTATTCTTTTAAAAGCAAATAAATATTTAATTGGTAAATTTTATCTTTTAAAAGCTAATAAAATGTTTTCTATTTATAATGTGCGTGTGTGTATATGTATATTTGTATATATTGTAAATAGAAAAACTTTGGTTTGTATTTAATAAATAAATAGAATCATGATTTCAAATTCTAATATATTTTGGTAATTTGGAAATTATGATTAAATATAATATTAAACTTTGCAAAGATTATTTAAATAGTCAATCATATGATTTTAAAATACTTAAGGCAAATATTATTTGTTTAAATTATATTTAGCTTAAGTTTAATTTAAATGGAATTAACAAAAACGTTTTTTTATTTTCTTTTTAAGTATTGCTTGATAAATATGATATATTAATTCATTTAAGTAAAATAAGAAATTTATAAATAACGAGATAATCTCTTTTATAAATTATTTTAAAATTGGCAAAATGTTATTTTTAAACAATATTAATAATGTATTTTTTTTAATTATAAATATAAATAGATTTTAAAGAAAATAGAATTGTTAGTTTCAAACTAAATGTGTTATTATATATATATATATATATATATATATATATATATATATAAGTTGACTTTAAAATGATTTTTTAAATTTAAATTGAATTTGGATTTAATTTTGAAATTCAAAAGAAAGATATTTTAAAATGTTTTAGATTGAAGATTTATGTATAAGATTTTATTTATTTTATTTTATTTATATTTTCTTTAAAGAATTTAAATATATGTATTTAGATAAGAATTTATAAATTAAGTATAAAAGCTTTTATTTGCATTTAAAATAAATAAAAATTACTTAAAGGACAAGTGTAATTAAATCAAGACATTAGTAATAAGTGTTAGTTGATAAATAATGCTTATGACAAATGTTAAGGGTTTTTATAAGTGTCATTTTAATTTTGATTTTTTTCCTTTTATTTTAAATAAATTACTTTTTAACCTGTATAAATACATATGCTTCCTTCTATTCATTTTTTTCTATCTTCCTAAATTCAAAACTAAGAGAAACTCAAACCATAGCTCAAAACAATCTATAATCAATCCTTCCTCAAAACCATAAATGTTCGAATCAAAAGAACAATACCCT
The DNA here is from genome assembly GCA_030765085.1 of Allium cepa. Taxonomy (NCBI): domain Eukaryota; kingdom Viridiplantae; phylum Streptophyta; class Magnoliopsida; order Asparagales; family Amaryllidaceae; genus Allium; species Allium cepa. The sequence goes on along the minus strand of CM060929.1, from coordinate 379,086,470 downwards.
GTAATCCATTTGCAAGATAAAACCATTAGCCTGTACATTCTTCAAACCTGAGATGAAAATCAATTCAAAAGCCTGCATCATTCTTCAACCTTAGATTTATTTGAAGCAAGCTCAAGGAAATCAAACAATCCAGTTTTAATAAAGATCAGCCATTCAAGTTCCAGTGACAAGTTTTCAAGTTCTTTTTCAAATTCCAGATTTAGACTTAAAGCCCGTACACTGCTCTTGTTTTTACATGCCAGATGAGTAACATTTTAAAAAAAAACTTAAGTATGAAATCTGGTTGCATGTGAATCTCTGAAGCTAAGTATGTTTTGTATATATGTATTTTTCTGTGTATATATGGGTGAATGGTTGTGTGCATGCTGTTGTCTCTGTGCCTATACTGTTTTTAGTTTCCAGGCTCAAGATTTGTTCAAAATTCATTATCTCTTGAACTAATATTTGTTAGGGTTTAAGTTTCAAACAAAATTTGTTTGTTTCATCATAGATTATAGTTTAAAATTTTATTTAAGTTTAAATAAATTTGAAATCTCACTGAAAACCAAAAACAACAGAGCATGCTTAAGACAAGTAAAAATTTAAACATCTTAATTTACCAATCCAGGAATGTAAACTGAATTCCTATCCAAAAACATGATTATTTTAAAATAAAATCACAAATTTTAGTATTGGGATGAGGGAGCAGTTCGTGTTGATCTGAAATTGGTGTTTTGGGTTGTTACAGGTGATCTAGTTGCTTGGGGAGGTCATGGTCTTCTCTGGTGGTAGAGGGATGAACGGAGTGTTGGAGAAAAATAGCAGAAGGGATGGCAGGTCACTATGGAAGCGTTGGGTGATTAGAAAATTCTATAACCCTAGATTTGGGCTTGGTCGGAAATGGATTCATCCCATCGCCTCTGGTGGATCGAGTTCCACCAAATTGTGGGGATTGATAGCAGGGGTGTTGGTGAAGTTGTGGCTGGAAGCTCAGGCATTTTGGTGATCGGAGGCGTAAGGTCGAGGGGTGTTCCAGGTTTTGGTCTGTTGTTCCAGGTTTGTGACTAATGCTCGAATTTGATTTTGAGTGATGATCGAGGTTTGGATGGTCGGGAACTGGTACGGGAAGGATCGTCGACATGACGAAGTTATCGTGGATAGTCGGAGGTGGTGATATTGTCGGTGCATGTGCACGGCAGGGGGTTTGTGTCTGTGATGTGGTTTGTGGGATCGTCTCGAAGTAGTCTCCAGGATAGTCAGGTTTTGACTCGAGAAATGTCTCGGGTAAATGTGAGTGGGAATGGTTTCTAGATTTTAAACTTTAAATTTAAACAAAATTTTGAAAAGGAAAGAAAAGAAAGGTTTTTCTCGGGTAAGTACCCGAGTAGGCTTCGGGTCGAACCCAAAGCAGCACGTGAAAAAAAGATTTTAAAAGCTTTTTTTAAATAAAATAAGATTTTGAATTTAAATAATTTGGTTTTAAACTCTTATAAATTTCTTTTATAAGATAAGTATTTTTCTTTAACATCTGATTTAAAATGGTTTGTAATTATTTTAAATTTTGTTAAAGTTAAATTTGCAATTATTTAAATCTTTAATTTGAAATGAATTTAAAAGTAAAAAATTTCAAAGGCTTTTCTTAATGATAATTAAGTAATTACAAAGGCTAATACTTTATCTTGAAGATTAATTAAGGTTTAATGATTTAAGATTAATTAAATTAATAAGTTAATTAAAGAGGAATTAATTAATTTAATTAATTAATGATTATGGATTAATAAATTAAGTAATTAAGGGTTGTTAGTTAATTAATTAGGTGTAACGACCCGAAAATTTCGATCCTGAAATTTCCAGATAGTTAGTGAAAAGAAGAAAGAGAAAGAAGAAGAACAGAAAAGAAACACACAAACTCACATTCGCAGCGGATAAAATATAATATCACATAAATAATTGTTTTACAAGAAGAACTATATCATTACACTTATATCTTTATACATCAGAGTTACATCATTATACAAATACCGGACAATTAAAAACTAACTTGTCCCAGATAAATAAAGCGAAACACCTCATACGTTCCTGCCATCCAGCTCGTCTCCTGAGCTCCAGAACGTCCTTACCTGAAAATCTGTAAAACTCGGTCTGACCCAAGCATTACATCAAAGTAACACCCGGGTCAGGCTGGAAACCAGCGTGAGTAAACCCATGAAACACCAAACATATAACTAATTTAAAACCCGGGTAACTCGTATCAATTTACAAATTCACAATTTGTTATCGACATCACTAATTTCACACATTAATTTCTAAGTACCAAAACTTAGATTAAAGGATCAAATTCACTTAAATCATTTCAAACTAGCCTATTGATTTCACATATCAATCTATAAGAATCATTGTAAGTTACGAATTCGAAGTGGGTTCGGGTATTTACTCATACCCCACCCCAGTCTCTTCGAATTCAATGTCATTTAATCCAAGTTATTCGTGTGAAACTCAGTTCAATCTTTAAATACAAGGTGTCACTTTTTAAAATAACAAATTATCATCGACAGATAACCACACAATCACTATTCAAGACATATCATATCACAAACGTCTCATATCAGTAATATCACCCAACCATCATATCAAACAACATTTCATACCAGAGATAACAACTAACTCATGGCATTTAATATCATTCAATCACTCATAACAAGATTGATCACTTCCTCATTAATTTAATTTATCTCTAATTAAATTAATAACTGACTTTAATTACCTAGATTCCCTTTTCTTAACATTAATCAATTATAAATAAGTTAATTAATCATCATCTAATTATCCATCTTAATTAATCACCTTTGACTAATTATTCTTTAATCACTTACATTGATCAATTATTCTTTAATCAATCATACCTATTGATTTATTATCCTTTAATAAGTTCCCTTAATTAATTAATCAACCCTTTTATAAATTACACTAAGTACTAAATTCTTAATTACCTCCCTTAAGTAATTCACCTTAAATTATTCCATCGGTTAATTATCATCTGTTATTTAACCTTTAATTACTAATTAAGGTAAATCAACCCTTGATAAATTTGTCCATTAACTTGGGTAATTAATGTCTAACTTCTAATCAATTTATCCTTAATTATAGATTAACTTATAAATTAATCGACTTCTAATTAATTAACTCAGTTACTTAATTCACTCAATTAACCTCAAACCATTAAAATCTTAATTAACTTTTAAGGTAAACCATTTCCTTAAAAATGACAAAATTATCATTAACAATTGATTCAATACATTACTTAAAACACTTACCATTTGAAATGACTCTAAATTTGGGTTTTATTTAACACTAATTCTAAATATTATATTTAAAAAAAATCAAAATCAATTTAATTAACCATTTTAAAATTAACAGTCTTATACATTTGAATTTGAATTTATGTTAAATCAAACATCATTAAAATCTTGATTTATCATGTTTTCGGAAGTGACTTGCTTCCAAGATTTTGTTTAAACTTGATCCCTTTTATAAAACTTGCCCTTTTTAGAATTTTGCAGACTTGATTACCTTTACACAAATTCGAATTTTTAAAACTTCTGAATTTTTTTTTAATATACCAGCTTCAGTTTTAAATCCAGTGAACGCCTCGGGCCATTCCAAGTTCATCTTAAATTTCAAAGGTTAGTTTAATCTTAAATTCTTAACAATCCTGTAACAATTATTCTGCTAATAATTTTACCACTGCAGATTACTCGAGTTTATACTCGAGACACAACTCAAAAGCACGGCACCTCCCTCGAGTCACAACCCAACCCAAAGGCACGACCACCACAGACACAACAATCACCACTGTGCACATGCACCAGCCACCGCCTGAGCTCCGACCACCCATGGACCTCCGGCATATCGAAACATGATGCAGTAACCATCCTCGCTCCTCAAAACCCCACCACCAGCTTCGAACCAACATCGAGCTACCCAATAGGCCTGGAACCCCCAACAGCCTCCAACAAAACCTTGTCGTCCTCTCTGCTCCGACCACCAGAGGTCGAGATATTCTGACCACACACTGCCGACCATCCACATCAACACTATCACGAGTTTCACGGCATTCGATTGATCAGAGGAGACGCAGTAGCCCAAATTCCAGCTTGATCCCAAAACTAGGTTTAGAACCTAAATCAAACCATCACCGTCGCCACGGCCATCAGACGACCCATCACGCATTTTTCCCGACCCCGTCGAACCATCTTCCACCTCCCATAGAAACCCCGGCTAACAAAATCCTTCCGGCCACAAGAAACTCCTCGAAACTCATGTTCCAGATATTACAAGATTTCATACTCAAGACTTGATTAAAATTTTTGATTTTAATCTTAAAAATCCTATCTTTCTAAATGAATTCTAGATAAAATCCTGGAACAGTAATTTGCAAGTTTAAATTTCTTTTTTTACAGAATTAAAGACTTTGCTGCCTTTCATTTTTTTTTCAGTCAAATTTTCCAATGTTTAGCTCAACTCTTTTTTTTCCAGTTTAAGATTATGACTAAGAGAACATTTATTGTTTTGCAAACAAATCACTATAGATGTTAGAGGATGTGAAAAATGGGAACTTGAACTAATTTAGAACCCTGCATTTTGGAAACAGAGAGGACTCAAATCCAACCTAACATGCATACATAGATACTTTCTTACATACAGATTCTATACTTTTATTTCACATGCAGGCATCAAAACACAGAGATCTCATAAGCAAAATAAATCGTCATCTTAAACTTTTAATTTAAAGATTTACTCACCTCTGGAAAATAACAGAGCCAAGTTCAAAATCCTGAAACTGCTTTCTTGAGTTGTTTATAATTTGAAAACTAATCTTATTTCAGGTTTTGAGTTGCAGATGCTTGCCTCTGTTTTTATTCTTTTGAAACAGAAAAGCCTTTGCACTGAAATGCTTTCAACAAAAATGCTTTCAACAAAAATGCTTTAGGTTGCCTTGATCCAGGTTATACACTTGCAATGCATTTTGATCATGAGAAAAATGTTTCAGGTTTTTGGTCACAGAATGGTTTTGGAAAATGGGTTACAGGTTTCAACTTTATTTCTGGATAGTGCTTTGAGTTTGAGGAAAATATCAGATTTTTAAACTAGAACCAGGGTTTTCAGATTTTAGTTTTGGGGATTTTTGTTTGAAGTTTTGTTACAACTTGTCTTTGAGGGGATTATAAGCTTGCAGTTCTAGAAAGAATACTACAGGTTTGAAGAAAATGTTTGATTTTGCTTTGAAAAATGATTTATTTATTTTTTTGTTTGAGGAAGTAGCGGATTCTTGTTTCAGTTTGATTTGGGGAGTGGAATACAAGGAGTGGCAATTAATTTTTGAATTCAAAGAACTAGAATGAAGAAGGAAATGAAAGTTTTCATATGATGAAATTTGAGGTTTATTAAAATTAAAGAAAAAGAAAATTAGGAAAAAGACACTTGTCTAATTTTGTTTACATTTGTCAAAAACCATTGTTCAACTCATAACACATGTATTCAAATAGCTTTAAAAATTAACACATGTCATTCCTTATTTGTAAATTATTTTTAAATGATTTTAAAAGCCTTTATTATTAAATTTCCTAATATGTAAGTACCTTACTAATTTATAAATGCCTTTTTCTTAAAATAAAACTTTAAAAAAAACAATCAAATAAAAACCAATTAGATTCTTAATAAAATTATATAAAATTATTTCATCCATTTTAAATTCTAATTTAAATGCTTTTTTTCCATTTATTTACTACTAAATAAATATTTTCCAAATTTATATAAACAAAATCTTATTTTTAAAATAAAAACTTTATTCATAAATCCTTTTATATCCAAAATTATTTCAAGATATAAATTCTTTTTAAATTACAAATTTTAATTCAAATTTTAAAACCAAATTCAATTTAAACTTAGATTTTAAAAAAAATCAAATCAAATATATCTATATTAAATTAAACAAACACACTATTAAATTTAGAAATATTAAATTCTAATTTTAAAGTTAACTTTTAAATGAATATATATATATTTAAACAACACTTATTAAATTGAAATGTTAATTATAAAAAATTAAATTTATAATTATTCCATAAAAAATCAATTTATCTCTAAATTTAAAAAACATATCATAAATTTTATTTTGGTTATTTATATTTGAAGGTAACAATTTTATCCATTTATATAATTTAACTAAGGGATTATCATATTTCAATAGTTAAACTCAGATAACTATTCAATTATCTGATACCCAAAAATCCGGGTTATCACATTAGGGTTAATTAATTTGTAATTAAGGATCATTAATTGGATAAGTAAGATTACTAATTAATGATTAGAAACTAATTAATCAAGTAATTAAAGATTAATTAAGTTATAGTTAAGCACTTAATTAATTTAGTAATTAGAGATGGATTAATTGGTAATTAAGAATTGATTAATTTATAATTAATGAGGATTAATTAAAGCATAATTACTTAAGGAAAGTAATTAAGTATTGTTAATAGTTAATGTAAAGATCGTTAACTAGAGATTATGAATTATTAATTAATGTGATTAATTTAAGATAATTAATTAGATTAATTAATTAAGGATAATCATTTGTGGAATTATTTAAGTATAATTACTTAATGAAAGTAATTAAAGGAATTAATTACTAAATGTAATTAATTAAATTAATGTGATTAGTTTAAGTTAATTAATTAGTTTAATTAATTTAAGATAATCACTGGATGATTGGTTAAGTATTTACTTAATATAATTTATAAAGTGTAATTACTTAGTGAAGTAATTAATTGGTAATTATGGGATGTAATTAATTGAAGAATGGAAGTAGTTTCGGGTTTAATTACTTTGTGTAATTAATTGAAGGATAATTAATTAATAGAAGTAATTTGGGTTTATTTACTTTGTGTATAATTACTTTGTGTAATTAGTAAGAAGGATAATTACTTAGTGGAAGTAATTAAGAATTAATTACTTAGTGTAATTAATTTAAGAATTAACTAATTTATGTAGAAGTTAATTAAGTAATGTAATTAATTAAGGGTAGTTAATTACTGAATGTGATTAATCAAGGTTGATTTATGAATGTGGTTGATTAAAGATTAATTATTAAATGAGATTAATTAGAACAATAATTAATTAAAGAGGTAATTAGAGGAACATTAATTAATTAATAAAAGTAATTAAGGGATGATTAATTAAGGATAATTAAATCTATGAAGTGATTATAGAGTAATTAATTAATGTAATTAATTAAGGATTAATGTAATTAATTATAGCTAATTAATTAATGAAGGTAATTAAAGGTTAATTACTAAATTTTTTTATGGATAATTAATTTGTGCAATTAATTAAAGCTAATTACTTTATGTAATTAAAGAATAATTAATCAGGATGATTAATTAAGATGGATAATAGGATAATAATTAGAGAATAATTAATTAGTTATAATTAATGGTTAAGTAAGCAAGATTTATAGGGATGAAAGTAATTAATTTAATTTATTTTAAATTAATTAGAGATGGAAGTAATTGATTTGATTCATTTTAAATTAATTATAGATGGTGTGATTAATAGATCTTTGCTTATGGATGGCTGAATGTTATTGAATGCCTTGGATTGTTTGATATCTCTGATATGAGATATGTGTTGATCTATGATATGAGATGCTTTGTTGAATTGTCATGATAATGTGGATTATCTATTTGTGATGATTATCTATCTGTGTGGATATGATAATAAATCAATTTTTTTAACTTTAAAACAACCTGAACCTAAAAGATTGCGTTTTGGATTTCGATGAGACCGTGATCGGATTTCCAGATTTAGATATCCGAAAATCACATCGATCCAAATTAAATGATAGGTCGTGAATCTCAAGTGAAGATGAAGATTCAGAGTGCAAGGGTTATTGTCGTTAACTATGATGGTGATTCCAAAATGAGTGTAACGAGATAATGCTTTCGGTTTCGTTCGAACCCGGAACGAACTTGCATGGATTGAATGCTTTCAGAACAACGTCAATGGAGGACGATGAGCATTCTAAGATAGATGTGTTCTATAAAGGTAATCGTAGCCTCAAGCCTCATCAACCGGGAATGGCTAAAACAGGGGAGGTGCAGCAAGGCTAAGTGAGTCGCGCTCAAGTAGGACAAGATTTTCCCCTGTCTAGAAGTCCCTTTTTATTCGGCTGTGTAAGCAGTTGATTCGCGACAACTTCCGGGGTTGTCTTGTTCGGGACTATCCAGTAAGGGATGGTTCCGACCTTGTGTTGTAGGGGATTTAGGGTGGATTCTCGGTACAGTTATCTAGGCCGTGTACTGTGACGGGCGGTAACCCAGTAGCCCTGCCATTGATGGAAACCCATTCTTCCTACGTGCCCTTTACGGTTTTGATTGTATAACCCATTTTGTGGCTAGTATGCTGGAATTTAATCATGTAACAATTTCAGCTATTTCTTATTTGCTTGGAAACCCTAGACCCTATCATAATATCACTGGATTTCCTATCAAATATTTTGGTTATCGTAAGGTAAAAACTTTTCCGTGTTTATGTGCGGGGAGTCTTACGAGATACCTTTGTTTTCAAAAGTTTTTCAAAGTTAAGCAACTTTAACCTGTTACTCACACCAGACCCATGTCTGACCCGGAGTTTATTTTTTGTTTCATTAAACTCTTGGGTACTCAAATTTTTTACGAGTAGCCAAGGGATTCAGGTTAGCTTTGACGAATTCTGGAGGAGATTTGAAGCAGGAGGCTTCAGCATGTAGATATATTATGTTCCTCTGTGCTAGTGTTTATGTGTGCATCTCTGTGATCTTTTGAGTTGTATGATAGACAGGTGTTTATAATTGTCTAATATAGGATGTATAAGTTGTTTAACTCTGATGTATATGATACTATGTAATATCTTATGTGATATATTATATTTCATTCGTTCTGATGTGAGTATCTAATGTTGTTGAGTTTCTTCTTTCCTATCTTTCCTTCTTCTATCCCTTTCTTTCTTATATCGTGATGTGTCTTTATGGGCTAAGAAAGACGGGTCGGGACACAAGTATTCGAAAATGTTTTTAAATATTGACAAATTTGAAAAGGACCTAAATATATATCTTGTAAAGATATTCTGAAATGGATGATTTAAAGAATTTTAAATAATGGCCTAGTTACTATTTATGGAAAAGTGAGCGCTTGATTTTTAAAGGTGGGAACACCGGGGGTGATAACATATTCGGTTCTATCCAGGCTAAGGCATTATGCCGGTCTTATGTTGTAGGGGATCCCGGCGAGGTCCTCGGCACATGTTTCTAAACATGTACTGTGATAGGTAGTAACCCAATGTCTAGTCATTGTATGAAATCCATTCTCTAATAAGCATCGTATGATTTTGATTGTGCCCAACTATGCTAAAACGTGAGATGCAAGCATTTCAGCTATTTATTATTTACTTAATTACAGATAATTTTGATAAAAAAAAGTTTTGGTTATCGTAAGGGAAAAACCAATCGTGTTTATCTGTGGCGTGGTCCTACGAGATCCCTTTGTTTTTCAAAGAATTTTGATATAATTTAAATTGAGTGTGTTTTCTTACGTTGGTTCTCCAGACTGACTCGGGTGTTATTTTATTATATTGCTTGGATCAGACCCAGTATTACAGTTTCAGGTCAGAATGCTATGGAGCTCAGGGGACAAGCTAGAGGAGTTCATATGCATTTCCGTACTTGGTTTATATTTGCATTGTGTGAGGACAAGTGATTATAACTATCCAGATTGATATATAGATTTTTGTACCCTGATGATTGTAAGTATTAACAGTTATGGACTCATTTGTATAAAAATTTGTTATTATATATTATATTTTGTTCAGCTGCGATTGCGAGATTCTGTGTTGTTGTTTTTATTTTCTTCTACCTTTTCTTCTTCACCCCTAATGATCCGTACTTCCGTTCAATTTGAGTTGAATTGATATGAATTATGGTCGACCCAAAGGGTATGGAGATACGGGCCTTTACAGCGGGCAATTTGTGGTAGTTGTAAACACACTGTTGTAATAGGGTCCTACTAGAAATTTTAGAAAATTCCTAAAGTATAGAAAGTTGAATAACTTTTGAAGGCCTAAAAACAAAAATGCTGGAAACGAAATTGTGATTAAGTATTACAACTGTGATGAAGCTGGTCATCTGCAAAGAGACTGTCCACATCAGAAGAAATCGAAGATCACATCTGTTACCAGTTCTTCCAAAAGAGAAAGAGGGCTTACACTACAACTTTAGATGATTGTAATACAATTTTGAGTGAAAATGAACCAAACATCGCAGATGCTAACATATGTTTCACAGCAACATAAGATTAACCGGATTGAAACAAAGGAAAACAACAAAAGATTTGGTACTTTTCACATTTAATTGAATTATTGAATTTAGGAATACATATAGATTAATAATAATAATGAGTGTATATAAATATGTATGTATATATATATATAGTTATCTTTTGAAATTTCAGCTCGTATGTCGACATATGTCACATGGGCATGTTGATGTACCTCGAAGGATTTTGAGAATCATTTCAAAATTCAAACTTTTGAAATACCCTATCTTGGATTAATCAAAATTTTAATTGCCACCTTTTCACCTGTGGCATGACTATTCTATCTCTATTTATTCACTCTATCTTATTTCATCTTCTACACTCAAATAATTTCAAAATTCAAACTTATTCTTCAGTTTCTTTCCTCCAAAACAAATCAAAATTGTCTTCCTCAAACCAACCTTACTCATCTAAAGCTATTAGGCTTACCAAAAAGATCAAAAGTCTAATAATCAAGAGTCTATTGAAATTTATACTGAGTATGCTACTGATGGAAAAGTATTTTCAAGAAGGTTTACAAATTTTAATGAATATTCATCTTTGGTTTATGAGATATTGCTTTAGAGAATAGCATTTTTGGTTTAGCTGAATTATCTCAAATCGATTTTGATTGTTATCCCACTTTGGTTAAAATGTTTATGAGCACATGCGTTTATCTCATCATTTAATTCTCCTCTCTCTTCACTCGAAGTGAAAAATAGTGTGTTTTATATAGAAATTTACTTGAAGAAAACGAGTTTTAGGAACGTTTCGAAATCGCTTTAGAAATTGCCTTTGAAACTATTATTACATATTACCTTTAGTATAAAAATTATACGCTATAATAAGAGAATTTCAAAGGCAATTTCTAAAGCGATTTTGAAACGTTCCTAAAACTTGTTTTCTTAAACTTATTTGCTATATAAAACACACAATTTTGCACTTCGAGCGAATAGGGAAGAGATTTAAATGATTCAAGTTGACAACAGTTTTGAAATCGCGAACGAACCCAGATTGCCATGAAAATTTGCAGGAGTGTAATTTCCGTTATTTCGATGTTTTCTTGATATTTCTTTTTGGATTTCATGCACAGCTGTTTTAATGTGTTTTATTTTTTTTTCAAATAAATGGACTTTTGAAATTATTATTATATATTATTTTTAGTATAAAAATTATGTACTCTATAATAAGAGAATTTTAAAGGCAATTTCTAAAGCGATTTTGAAACGTTCCAAAAACACGTTTTCTTCAACTTAATTTCTATATACACACACAATTTTGCACTTCGAGGGAAGAGGGAGGAGAATTAAATGATTAGATAAAACTCATGCTATGAACACGTGCGTTTATCTTTTTAGTTACTTCCTAATCTATTCGTTTGATCGTTTTGACCTTCGTGTTTGGTTTACCAATGAGATGAGGTAAACTTTGTACTGCTTTGAGTATGGAATTTACTAACGGTTAGTAAACCGTTTATTACGAACGTGTGGTATGGGACACACGTTAACACTTTGCAGGTTCCTATCCGAGATGTTTTGTGACACATATTGCCAGTTAGTGGCGTCCAGTACTGTGCCTCCGGACCTTCGCCACTACGGTTTGTTGCCTTCGGGTTTGTGCCTTCGGGTTTATTGCCTTCAGGTTTATGCCTTCGGGATTATTGCCTTTGGGTTTTTTGCCCTACAGTATCGCTTTTGGAGTTGGTCCTACATCACCGCTCGAAAGATACTTGGGTTTGTCGCCTTCGGGCTTGTGGATCCTCGTTTATACAGTACCGAGCACGTGCATCCTTTGTTTCTTTGATATTTATATTTCCCTAGAGTATCGCCTATCCGGGTAGGTCCTTTGAACCACACGACATATAGCGATTACCTTGTGGAAACTTTTGTTACCTTTATTGGTATTTGTTATTTGCCTTTTTGGCTTGATTTGGGATATTCGTATCCTTTGTTTATTTGAGTTCCCGATGATATGAGGCTTGTTAAGATTTATCTTTTGTTAGATGAACGAGTTATCTCTTTTAGAGATATTTTTGGTACTTTATGACCTTGCATGTTCATTATCATTTAGCTTATCTAACTGATTTGTTTCGCTAGACTGGCCCGTGTACTTTATACTCGGGTCAGACTGAGGTATTTTAGGTTGGTTCAATTAGACTTAGCCTATTCTGCTTCCGCATGGGCTATTCTGCTAGCTCCTTTTCTTATTTCTTTTTGTGTATTCCTTTTTGGTTGTAACTCTTATATGTATATTCTTTTGACTCGCTTGTATATTGTGGTTGCTACACCACTTGACATGTATCATTTTGTATATTATGTGATGTATCTGTATATATGTATATGTATGTGATGATCTATTGTTCTGTGTTATGTTTTACATTTGAGTTGTTGTATTTTATTCTGTTCGATCTTATAGCCATTATAGTTTTGTATTAAATATCTATTGGATATGCCGTGTAACACCTGATATTTTCAACGATTCGCATCCACACATGCCGGATTTGAATTGCTCAATATACCAGATTGTTAATTTATATTTGGCAAAACTCAGTATATACAGTAAATAAATAATCACAGAATCACAGACACAGAGTAATATACAATATGCAACGGAAACAAAATGAATAGTAGTTCATGAACCTACTATATATATCAGAGTTAAATAAGTTACAATAGAAGTTTCAAATACAATAGTCAAATACAAGATCAGAATACATCACTGGAATCAACTAAATAACTACAAGCTGAAAAGATATAGATGGATCTCCAAACGAAGCTCCAACTCAAAAGGTGAGTCTCAAAAGCTGTATCACTCAGTCTGACCCGAGCGTAAAGGAAAACACAAAACACTCGAGTAAGGATTAACATTCTTATATCAATAAATCCTACTCAGGTGAAATAACAACTGAAAATACAAGTAACTCAAAGGATGTTTGGGATAACCATCCTCTAAAGATCTGTTAAACTATTTACTATGTAGTAATATACGCTATTATAATAATGTCTAAAGTAAAGTATAATATATTTTAAAAATGGCGTTAAGGCTTTACATTTTCTACTTAACACATTTTAGATATTAAAATAGTATGTATAATAAAGTAGTTTATAAAGTAAAACAGTTTATACAAAAGAGTTATAAGTTAAAATAGTTTACATTAAAATAGTTTATATTAAAAATGGTTTATATTAAAAATAGTTTATATTAAAATAATTTGTAAAGTAAAATATAAAATAGTTTTAAATATAATTTAAAAATACTTTATATAACAAAATAGCTTCCTCAATTTCGCAAATCAATTCCTAATCAACTCGAATTCAAAAATTCAAATTTAACCAAATCTCAAATTTTCAATTTCAATTCAATTCAGTTTCTCAATAATCCATTTCAAATTATATCGATTTCAAATACAGATTTGAACCTCAAAATAAACCATTTCAATTTCGATATATTTCAAAGCTTTATATATATTCCAAATTTTCAAAACTAAATTTGAAAATTTCATATATATCTTAAGTTAACTTCACTATTATTTAGTTTTGAAATATCCACTTGATAAAAATCCAATATCATTTAATAAAACCCTAAATTAAAAATAAACTAGATATTTCCTTCAATTTATTTAAACTTGAAATATTCATTTAAATCACTTTAACCAAAATCAAGTTATAAATCATATCCTATAACAATCTCAAATTCAATAAGTTTCAAATTGATTTAATTAAATAAATTCTTAATTAAGTACCATTTCAAATCAATTTCAAACCTATCATCCCAATCTTAATTTATTAAAATCATTATAACTCTATATTAAAATATAATTTAAATAAATACTTAACAATATAATAATTTTAATAAAATCAAACTTTATTATTAAACTTATTTTATATTAAACAAATTTATACATTGCTTAAATCAAAAATTCCACCATATATATAATATAGCATTTATATAATATATAAAATCAATATTTGTACAAAACCATATATTACTTTCCAAAAACCATAGAAATCATTTTCAAAATATTTATATACAGACCAACAGTGTTTGTATATAATTTTCTATCCTATGCCAAGTGATATGGATATTTATCATTTCAATCCGCAATTTAAATATATATAAATATATATATGGGTATATATCATTTCAACCCGTAATTCCAAATTCAATTCAATGAAAATCGCTCGAGTTTATAATTTCAACCCATAACGATTTTCTCCTATTTTACAGATCGTTCGGGTATGTATCGTTTCAACCAATAATTAATTCTATTCCAATTGGGAACTTGCAGAGTGATTACAGATATGATAAAATATAACATGCATATATCATCAATATAAATAACTCATAATGGTGTCAGATGTCATAGGTGAGCAGATATAGATAACAGCATATATAGCAATGTAAATAACTAACAGCAACATATTTCAATTGTCGTTTCAATTGAAATCAAATTTAATAAATATAAGAACATTAATCGTGAGTGATTTCTCACCTTTCAAGGCTAGAGAGATAGACAATGAGGTTGAGTTATGAATGCAAGCACGACTTCCAAAGCAAAGTTAGATGCACACGATTCGATGAGAAAAGCTGATAGATAGGAATCAAGGAAATCAAATCAAATTGGTTTCACTATACACAGAAAATATGTATATATACATCATTATTGTATTATATATATTTTCCCAATATTTCAAATTAAGCCAAGTATTAAAACAATATAAAATTCCAACAGACATTTTCTTAAATCTCAAGTATTGAGAATTAAACAAATATATAACCAGATTTTAAAATTCCTATACTATATAAACTGGAACATAGCAATGTTTGTATAAAATCATCATTATTATATAAAACAAATATAACTCTTATTGACCATATATATATACATTAATATATACAAAACATTATATACTAACATATCCCAAACCGTTTCAAACAATACACAAACCTATATAGAACCGAGCAAAATATATAAACTGATATTATATAAAACTAATATACATCTGAACAGAACAACAAATTAAACCTTATATAAATTATACTGTATATATACTTATGACCGTATGTTACTAATACTGAAACTACTGTGTGTAACTCAATATATATAAGATATTGCAAATAAACATATATACCTTGAACATAGAAAAAAAAATTTAACAGTATAACATAATACTCACAAAAATATCATATATTATATATATATACACACACCTTATCTAAATAATAAGTCATATATATCTTATATATAAACCTATATATAAACAAGAGAGTATATAAGTAATTTATACTTTACAACACCTTTATAATTTATATGTGATCTCGACAAATCAGAGGAAATCAATACAGAAAAAAATATAAAATGTGATTTATAAAACATAGCTGAAAGTAGATGCAATAATACCTATAACAACATACATATAAACTTAACTTATATATACCTGCTCACAAGAAAGGGGTGAGGAGGAAGAAGGTAAGGTCAGGAGGTGGCAGTTCAAGAGAGGTGGTGGATGGGTTTGAGGGCTTCAAAGTGAAAGTAAAAGAGAACGTGATTTGTAAGCAAAAGAAGAAGATTGCAGGCCACAAACATATAAGTGCTTTTCCCTTTTATTTCTCTTCCTGGAAACGTTCTAGGATGGAAACTAACAAAGTTGGTTCTCATGCAACAATGGAAGATGAATGAATAAACTGTGTTAAAATATATAAACGAGTTTGCAGAATATTTTTTAGGAGCACGGAAGGAATATAAACGGAGGAGAAATGAAATCATGAACTAGAAATGTAAATTGAAATGATGAAATAATATTGATTATGGGGAAAAGAGAAAGCCATAACAAAATCCAGGTAAATATTTATGGGTAATGACTATTCGTTCACACCGTTGATAATGAATCAACGAAGAATTCAAAAAGATTCAAAAATGCGGAACCGATACAGAAATCGTTCCGCAGATTTCGCCATTTTCCGGACTCCAAAATAAAGAATTGAATATAGCACAGAAATCAGCACGACGATACGATCAAAACGGTATACAAATATCAGTGGCACGATCATCCGATCAAAAGTCGATAATCGGTACCGAAAATGCTGCTAATTTGCCAGAAATAAGACGAACGGAGCAACAGCAGTCCGAATTTGATGAAACGGAAAATGACGTCTCACTCAGAAGATGATTTACAAATTACGATATAAAGGTATTCAGGTTTTGAAAACATTTTATTATCATCAAATATTAACTAATTTAAATTGAAATAGAATTGCACGAGAAAGTAAGCTTCCATATTATCCGATGAAAATTTACCATCTGCTACGTTTGAGAAGACGTATTCCAAATATTAAGTTTATATTTCCAAATTTTATTATTTAAAGTTTCACAAAATTCAGTTAATTAAATAAATAAAACCACTAAAATTTACAGTCGTTACACTCAGCCCCACTCAAAACTTTTCGTCCCCGAAAAGGAAGGAGGTAGGAGAATAGAAACAACCGGCATAAAAATAGACTTGAATTACAAAATAAAACAGTTAATTTAAACCATATAAATTTCAATTCAAATTAGTTTATATTCAACAATTGATTTTAAATTCAAGATAATTCATTAAGTTGATTTTATTTCAATTTATTAATATTTGATACAAAATATTTCTTTCAAACAAAATTTGATTTAATTTATCTCATTTACCATTCAATCAAACTTATTATTTTATTTATCTCTATTAACATTTTTATAATTAAAATTTAAGTGTATAACATTTATTATAACCATTCAAATTTTATTTGTAAAATCATTTTGTATTGTATATTATCCAATTATACTTTCAACTTTTGAATAATTTAGGTAAGTTATATTAGAATGAAATTGGTTATTATACAAGTAAAAAATTTCCTTTTTCAATTTATTTCAAGTTTAAATATTTATTCAAAATTTTGGCTTCATTTATAGTTGAAAACATCCTTTAACATAAATTAAGAATTAAATTTTCGATTAATCTTCAAACAATTTAGAGATAAATATATATATTATACATCAAATCAAATTTAAAATAATATACTAATATACTACAACGGGTCATACATAAGAAATTTCAAATCACATTAATATCTATAACAAAAGTGTAGCAAAGCTACCGAATGGTCTCTCCAGTGCGAAACTCGAAAAGAATGTCGGTGATGCGGCTGCCATCACTGAAATTATTTTCCAGCAACAATAGAGAAGAGTACTGATTTAAACATTTAGTATTCTTTAAAATGGTTTCTATTCAAAAATAATTTAAATAGTATGCATTTTAAAACTTTAAAACCAAAGTTTGGAATTATCGAAAATTAAATTCTCAAATTCTAAATTTTATATTAATTTAAATTTTTCTTCAAATCAATTTATAAACTATGTTTTTAATTTCATTTAGAACAATAAATGATAATCAAATATTATCATTTCAAATGACTAATTCAATTTCAGAAAATTATACATACATACATATGTATATATATAATATAATACAATCATACAAAAATTTATCTCATTTACCAAATTTGAAAACAATATTATGTCGGTTTGTTCTGTTCAAGTGTTTTGGAAATCCTATCGATAGCATTGATCTGACGAATCGATCAAAAATCCAAATCAACATTGACAACTCAAACAACACACTATAAAACATTTTTAATATTAATACAAACACACTCCCTCACTCGATATACAAGCATAGATTCCAAAACAAGGATAAAGATTCAAATTTAGAGGAACTCCAACCAAAGAGAATTCAAACTAAATATAGATAGGCTCGAAAAGGAGATAATACAATCAAATTGTGAAATATGGAAATGGATAGACTTATATAAATCGCAGGAAACCTTAACCGTGTCAACCGTGACTTCAAGAATAAGATCGATGCAGAATTCTGAGGTAAATCGACATTCGATCGCAATAGATAGAATTTAGACATAGCAAGAAATAGCGGCACCTAAACTGAGGATATAGAAATCTTCAGTGGATCAATGTTGTTATAAAGGAGTTTCACCTCTTTTCAAATCATTCGAAGATTGGCGAGACCGCCGAGTTATTATAGAGATCATTCAAAGTGGAGTTATGGAATACTCCAGAATCAAAAGAATACGAATAGGAAGAGGAAAGAATGGATTTTTGAACCGAGGGGAACGTTCCAAAATATAAAGGAAACCAAGTCAAAGAGGAAGGAATTCAAGCACGAACGAAGGCGATTCCGTAATTAAATCTACCCTTATGTTGAGTTTTGCCTAAAACCAGAGCTCTAATACCATATGTAACATCCTGATATTTTCAACCATTCGTATCCACACATGTCGGATTTAAATTGCTCAAAATACCAGATTGTTAATTTATATCTGGCAAAACTCAATATATACAGTAAAAAAATAATCACAAAATCACAGACACAGAGTAATATAAATATGCAGCGGAAACAAAATAAATAGTAGTTCATGAAGCTCTATATATATATATATCAAAGTTAAATAAGTTACAATAGAAGTTTCAAATACAATAGTCAAATACAAGATCAAAATACATCATTGGAATCAACTGAATAACTATAAGCTGAAAAGATGTAGATGGATCTCCAAACGAAGCTCCAACTCCAAAGGTGAGTCTCAAAAGCTATATCACTTAGTCCGACCCAAGCGTAAAGCAAAACAAAAAACACTCGAGTCAGGATTAACATTCTTATATCAACAAATCCAACTCAAGTGAAATAACAACTGAAAATACAAGTAACTCAAAGGATGTTTGGGATAACCATCCTCTAAGGATCTGTTAAACTATTTACTATATAGTAATATACGCTATTATAATAATGTCCAAAGTAAAGTATAATATGTTTTAAAAATAGCGTTAAGACTTTACATTTTCCACCTTAACACATTTAGATATTAAAATAGTACATATAATAAAATAGTTTATAAAATGTTATAAGTTAAAATAGTTTATATTAAAATAGTTTGTATATTAAAATAGTTTATACTAAAAATGGTTTAAATTAAAAATAGTTCATATTAAAATAATTTGTAAAGTAAAATATATAATAGTTTTAGATATAATTTAAATATATTTTATATAATAAAATAGCTTCCTCAAATTTCAAAATCAATTCCTAATCAACTCGAATTCAAAAATTCAAATTTAATCAAATGTCAAACCATCAATTTCAATTCAGTTCAGTTTCTCAATAAGCCATTTCAAATTATATCGATTTCAAATACAAATTTGAACCTCAAAATAAACCATTTCAATTTCGATATATTTCAAAGCTTTATATATTCCAAAATTTCAAAACTAAATTTGAAAATTCCATATATATCTTAAGTTAACTTCGTAATTAGTTTTGAAATATCCACTTAATAAAAATCCAATATCATTTAATAAAACCCCAAATTACAAATAAATTAAATATTTCCTTCAATTTATTTAAACTTGAAATATTCATTTAAATTACTTTAACTAAAATCAAGTTATAGATTATATCATATAACGATCTCAAATTCAATAAGCGATTTAATTAAATAAATTCCTAATTAAATACCATTTTAAATCAATTTCAAATCTATCATCCCAACCTTAATTTATTAAAATTTTATAACTATATATTAGAATATAATTTAAATAAATATTTAGCCATATAATAATTTTAATAAAATCAAACTTTATTGTTAAACTTATTTTATATTGAAAAAATTATACATAGCTTAAATCAAAAATTCAACTATATATAAAATAGCATTTATATAATATCTAAAATCATTACTTGTATAAAACCATATATTTATTCCAAAAACCATAGAAATCATTTTCAAAATATTTATATATAGACCAACGGTGTGTATATATAATTTTCTATCCTATGGTCAAGTGATACAGATATTTATCATCTCAATCCGCAATTTAAATATATAAACGGGTATATATCCTTTCAACCCGCAATCCCAAATTCAATTCATTGAAAATCGCTTGGGTTTATCATTTCGACCCATAACGATTTTCTCCTATTCTACATATCGTTCGGATATGTATCATTTCAACCCATAATGAATTCTATACTAACAGAGAACTTGCAGAGTGATAACGGTTATGATAAAATATAGCAAGCATATATCATCAATATAAATAACTGATAAGGGTGTCAGATGTCATAGGGGAGCAGATATAGATCACAGCATATATAGCAATGTAAATAACTAACATCAGCATATTACAATTGTCGTTTCAATTGAAATGAAATTTAATAAATATAAAAAGGTTAATCGTGAGTGATTGCTCACCTTTCGAGGCTAGAGAGATAGACAATGAGGTTGAGTTACGAATGCAAGCACGGCTTCCAAAGCAAAGATAGATGCACACAATTCGATGAGCAAAGCTGATAGATAGGAATCAAGGAAATCAAATCAAATTGGTTTCGATATAAACCAAAAACACACACACACACACACACACATCATGTAACAACCCGCATATTTAACGATTTTACATTTAAATATTTTGTCGTCAATCGGATGTTGGTCCGAAAAGCTACTTTTTGCAAACGGTCAAATTAGGACTCGAGAGCACTTCCATTGAGTTCGAAATGCCGTTTACAACTTTTTTAAGTATAAACATTGATAGGTTTGGAGTTAGTGGAATTTCACTTACTTTTCCCGCTTTGGACTTTGGGTTAGATTAGCCATTATAACTCAAACTCACTTCTCTCCTTCTCCTCACTCTTCATAAATTCCTACCAAACACAAACTTTAACGTTAATGGTGAGTGGAAAGGGAAATTAGAAACTCCAAGCCTAGGTTTCAACTCCAACTCCATCATTCAACTCCAAATTCAAGGAAAAGCATTGGATTCAAGCTTGTAGTTGCTTCTCCATTCACCTTCAAGCTTTACCTTCATAATTTGGTGAAAATGTGAGAGTTTTATCTCACATTCTTGTCTATAACTATTTTGGACTGTTGGGAATGAATGCCCATCACTTTAGCATGTGCATTTGCATTTGGTTTGGATTGGATTGGCGAAAAACTCCAATTTTAGCGTTTTGGTGAATTTTCTACATTTAGGTCGTTCTGGCCATTTGTGCGTGTTCGGAGTTAGGTCGCTCCGAGCTAACGCCTTAGGTCGCTCGCGAGCTAACGCCTTAGGACGCTCGCGTGTTAACGCCTTAGGTCGCATGGCTCGTTTAACATTAAGTCGCTTGGGCCACTAGGTCGCTCTGCCTTTCTCCGTTAGGTCGTTACCATGTAGGTCGCGACATATGTTAACTCGTTTGGGCTTTAGGTCCTTGGCCTTCGTTCCTTTTTAGGTCGTAAGCCCCTAGGTCGTTTCCCCCTTACTCCACTAGGTCGCGTACCCCGTTTAGGTCGCTTGACCTTGTTCTCCTTTAGGTCGCTCGACCTCCATGTGGTTAGGTCGTTGACCCCCTTTAGGTCGCAGGACCATGACTCCAGTTAGGGCGTTCGCCCCTTTGCTCCGTTAGGTCGCGACCGAGTTAGGTCGTTGACCACATTAGGTCACGTACTTAGGTCGCGAACACCCCCTAAGTCGTAACCACTAGGTCGTTTGACCTGTTTCCTCACTTAGGTCGCGAGCAGTTAGGTCATTAGGCCTGGTTTGAGACTTTAGCTTGCTTAACTCTGTTAACTCGCGAACACCTCTAGGTCGCAATCACTAGGTCGCCTGACCCCTTAGACCCCTAGGTCGCAACCATTAGGTCGCTCGATCCTATCCTCCCTTAGGTCTTCACTAGGTCGTACCATTTTGGGGGCGCTGCCCCCTGGACCCCCGCGAACTGACCGGGCAGGTCGAACCCCGTAGCGGGGGCGTTGCCCCCGCACCCCCACCTTGGGGGGTTTCCACCCCCTTGGACCCCCCCTCCGTAGGGGATCTTATGTGAAAAACATTCAACAGAACTTTTTTTGTTGAGATGCTGAGTTGACCATTCTTCGAGACAAACTATCTTGGGCTTCTCAGTCGATTTTATGGTACCACGGCCTTGCTAAAAAGGCGGGAAAACAACTTTAGAAATATGAAGGTTTCAATACTAGTAGTAAATATCAAAACTCTTTCATCAAAATGATTTCAACTCTATTTTCAATACCAAACTCGTTTATAAAACACTTTCCAATCTATTAGTATATATACAAACCTTTACTTCACTCGGATGAGAAATTGAATTAAACGGCTTAGTAAAACAAGTGGTATGAAACGCTTGCGTTTGCTTCGTCGGTTAATTCTTGGACTTGTTTGATTGAACCTTGTGTGACAATTTTCTAGTGAAGATTTACAGTTTGTTCGTAAATATTTAAGTTAAGTAAGTGGTTATGGGACATGAAGCTAAACTTTTATATTTACTAACTTAGTGTAGCTGACACTACTTGATGATCATGACGATCGTTTTTGTGTTTTAGACTAGCAACTGTGCGATGTCTCTTTGTCTGCGAGGGAGACTAGACCCCGCTCTTGTGATGTTTCGCCATCGCATTTGTGTGATGTTTCGCCATCACATATATGGGGTAGCGCACCACGGTCTTCGGGCCATTCGTGTGTCAAAATTAATAGCTTGCAACCATGAGATAGCGTCTCGCTTTGTGTTACACGTGTAGGTGAGTTTTCATGCTCCCATTTTGTGAGTTTTCATGCTCCTATATTGTGATTTATGGATTTCTTGTGTAGTCTTCTGGAATTTGTGCTTCACCTATTTTCATGACTTTCATTGTTATGATTTTCCAGCTTTTATGTTTAGGTGAATTTGGATCTTTTAGAAGATTCTTTTGATATTGTTTAATCTCTTGATGATCTTCATTTACATGCTTATCATAGTATGTCTTTATGGTTACTATATGTTATTGCCATATTTATTTTTTATATCATGTTATCTGATATTTATAGCTAGACTGATCCGTTTATTATTTTCTTATAAATAATACTCGGGTCAGACCGAGATGTTACAGGAGCTTCTGCTTGACTTCTCCCCCAGGGATTTACTACTCTGACTTTTGGCTGACCATTTAGATTAGCAATTTTTGTCGTTTACACTTGAGATATAGACTCATAGATGTATTCTTTTGTATAGCACGTGTTGCTATTCTTTTGTATATGTGGTCCTTTCATGACCACTACTCTGATGTACACTTTCATGTGTTAGTTATATATTCGTATCTTTTTCCGCCTTTGTGATATGGATGTCTGTGACTGATTGTGTTATGTTTATTTCTATATTTGTTTCCGAAGATTTATTTATAGCCACCGTGTGATATCTTTGAGTTTGTATCGGTATGTCGGACTTCCTCCTTAAATGAAATGCATGCTATACTATCTGACATATCGGTGCTCGCACAAAGAAGTTACATGGATGGTCGCTCCTCAACAGCCTTATTCTCCGCGCTAGTTGACAGCATTACTCCGTAGTGTTCTTGGCTAGCGTGGGTATTGAGGTGGGGCGTCACACATCATTATTGTATTATATATATTTTCCCAATATTTCAAATTAAGCTAAATATTAAAACAGTATAAAATTCCAACAATTATTTTCTTAAATCTCAAGTATTAAGAATTATATATATATAACTAGATTTTAAATTTTCTATACTATATAAAATGGAATATACCAATATTTATATAAAATCTGCATTATTCTATAAAATAAATATAAATCTCACAGACTGTATATATATACATTAATATATACAAAACATTGTATACTAACATGTCCCAAACTGTTTCAAACAATACACAAACCTACACAAAACTAAGCAAATTATACAAACTGATATTATATAAAACTAATATACATCTGAACAGAACAACAAATAAAACCCTATATAAATTATACTATATATATACTCCTGATCGTATGTTCTAAATATAACATATATAAAAAACCAAAGATTAGATATAAAACCCAATACTGAAACTACAGTGTGTAACTCAATATATATAAGATTTCGCAAATAAACATATATACTTTAAATATAGAAATATATATATATATATATATATTAAACAGTATAACATAATACTCACAAAAATATCATGTAACAGCCCAAATTTTAGCAATATTTTATTCTTTATTTATAACTCTGGGGTTTTATTTTTCGAAAATTTGATTGTCTAAATTTAATTATAAATAATCACCCAAGATTTTTATTAGTGTGAAAATTCTAAAATTCTTATTTTGGTTAAAACTTAACATTTTTTTTAAAGTTATAAATCTTTAAATTTTTAAATTTTAATCTTTTGGTTTAATTTAATATATTCGTAACAACGTTTATTTCACCTTTTGTTCTTTAAAAAAAATTGATTTTATACTTTTAAAATTTTAATATTTTATATTTTACTTATATACATTTTTGAAATAAGTAAATGTGTAAACAAATCATATTTTTATATAAGTAATAAATTTCCAAAACTTTGTGTATAAATAAATTGTTTAACTTCGCGTTTAAAAGGCGCGTTATTTGATGAAATAAATAATGTATATATACATACAAGAAAACATATAAAATTTGAACGTGCAGCTGGTGGCAATAAAAAGTTGCTTTAATTATCCACTTAATTATCGTAACCATCCCAATACTCTATATTTATTCCTGTACGTTTTATCTTCGCTTAAATTTCTCTGTCCGCTCCTTTTTCCATTTTAATATCCTTGCCTTTCCATACTCACGTGCTTTCCAATCAAGCAATAAATTGTTTAAATATCCACCTTATCAACTTGACCGTTGTTATTGCATCAAACCAGTATCTAATTCAAATCTATCATTATTCTACCGTTTCTTCTTTAATAAATTATATGTAACGGTATATCATAAATGGACAGCTCATTCTCCACCCATTCATTTCTCCTATTCAATTAATAATGGAATATAAAGTTATATATTTGGTGTACAATTCAAACAACCGTTACCATTCATACCTCCTAAATTCTAGCGATTGACCCCTCTATTTCCATTGTTTCAATTTTAGTTGCTGGATTACTCATTCCCACCGTTCAACTATATTAAATATTTATAACGTGTAGCCTCTGAGCCTATTTAGCTTCATTTATTCTTCCTTTCTGTTGCTTCTTGAAAAAAAAAAGAGATTTTTCCCATTACAATGCTAAAACACATATGATGGAAAAATGAAAAAGGACCAGTTCTCCTTCCTATGGCTTCGTCAAGCCTCCGCCACAACAGCTCGAACCACCTGTCAAGAGCCACAACCCACTCCATGACTCCTCCCCTCGTCATCCATATTTTTATAAACGGTATGCGTATCATATTGCAATATATGTTTCGTTTTTTTTTGGCAAAGCCGGCGGGGTTGGAATGGGCCCTACCATTTATTGATATACCAAGAGATAAGATTACGAGGAAAACAACCCACCAAAAGTAGGCAAGGAAAACTGAGCAACAATAGAACAAGGAAAAACAGGCACATCAACAAGAAAAAAACAAGGAAAAACACACACAACAATAACTACAGACAGTTAAAGAGAGGGAGGGTCTGCAAAAATCCAGGATCAAACTGATGACTAGAGGCAGCTATCCCGACTTTCAATTTCCCAATGATACCAATTTTCATTTGCAACTCTTTTTTCCTTCTGTCATTGAAAATGACGGCGTTTCTCTCCTCCCATGTTATCGTGATGAATGTCTTCAGAGAAAATAGCAATACGTACGTTGATTCACTTCTCCATCTAGTTGCCTTGTATATGATCTCCTATTCCTCCTTACTTTCATGAGCAACTGTCCTTCCAGAGATGATGGAGATGATCCAACTCCATAATCTGTGGACATACGCACAGTTGAAGAAGAGGTGAAGAGTGTCCTCGTCAGCTGCATGGCAGAAGATACAAGTAGTATCAATAATCAACCCACGCTGCCTCAACTTAATTTTGGTCTTAAGTGCATTGCCAAATAACTTCCATAACATCAGATTCTGACTTTCAGAATTGTGCTGCAGCCATATACGTTTATTCCAGGAGAGATGGGAAGTATAGAACTGGCTAGTTAGTTTCTTGTACATTGCTCCAATCATATAGGAGTTGTTGCAGCAAGACCAGGATATGCCATCATCAAAATATATATTAACTTTTGTGCCATGTAGCTGATTCCATAAGTTTCTCACAGACAGGTTACTGGAATATGGAAGATCAACCTTGCTGTCAGTAATACATTCCAAAGCCAGGGTAGAAGTGTGAATAGCAGATTGAATTTGTTGGTTGAAGGTGAGATAGTGACTAAGAATAAGACCTTCTTTAATCCATGGGTCATGCCAGAAAGTTTGACAACCATTTAAACCGATACGACTTCTAGCATAAGGGAGGATGTCTTGTCTGATCTTGAGCAAATTACGCCACATCCAACTACATGAATGAGGAATATCCATTGTCCAGAAGTTTTTGTTACGTATAATATATTTGTAGGACCAGGTAACCCATAGGCTATTAGTATGGTTAAGCAGGTTGTCAATGTGCTTCACCATAGCCGCACGATTCCATTGAATGAGATTTTTAATTCCAAGACCCCCCCACGATTTAGGTCTTTCTAGTTTGGAAAATGCACAAGGGGATAGTTTCCTAGAAGTTATAGACCCGTGCCAGAAGAAGTTTGACATTGCAAACCTAATCATTTTGAGCAGCTTGGATGGGAGAATGAATGCTTTCGACCAATACACAGTCATGGAGAATATTATGGAATTGATTAGAGTGAGTCTTCCAGCTTGACTAAGCAATCTGTTGGTCCAGTTCGATAGCCTGGCAGTGATTTTGTCAAACAGAGGTATACGTTGAGCCAAGGAAATTCTCGAAGTTGCTAAAGGTAGACCAAGTACATAGTAGTATCAGATCGATGAGGGATTGCAGTGAAAGTACTGATTTGGGTGGCTAGCTCAGGGGACACACCAGCTATCATTAAATCAGATTTCGATAGATTAATAGATAACCCTGTTATTTTGAAGAATTTTTCCAGACCATGCATGATGAAAGTAACTGTCATCATATTAGGCTTGAAGAATATGACCAAGTCGTCGGCAAACATCAAAGATGTTATCAGCAGGTTCTTGCATTTAAGGTGAGTCATGAACCTACCTTCATAAACAAGATGGATAAGGATTTGGTTGAGAACCTCCATCACAAGAATAAATAAGTAGGCAGAGATCGGGTCACCCTGTCTTATGCCCTGTTTACCTTGAAAAAAACCCACAATACAGTTGTTGACCATCAGTGAATACCTGGGTGTAGAAATACAACAGTGGATCCAGGCAACGAAGTGTTTGGGGAAATTCATTAATCCCATTATTCTTACAATTGAGTCCCATTACAAGGAGTCGAAAGCCTTCGATATATCAAGCTTGAAAGTTGCTCTAGGGGAGACGTGGGAGTAGTTATAACCTCTCAATAATTCATGAGACATCATAATATTATCGAGAATGCTCCTGCCTTTAAGAAATGCAGCTTGGTTGGTAGAGATAACTTTTCCAGAACAGCTTTGAGCCTATTAGCTATGATTTTCGAGATGCACTTATATATTATATTACAGCATGATATAGGCCTAAATTCAGAAACTCTACAAGAATTCTTTACCTTAGGGATTACGGCAATGTTAGTTGCATTGATAGACCCTATCATTTTGCACTTGTTGAAAAAATTATGAATTGCCTTCAAGAAAGATTAGCCAACTATTTCCCAAGAAGAGGTGAAGAAATATGAGTTGAATCCATCAGGACCTCCAGTGGAATTAGCTTTTAGGGAGAAGAGAGAAGTTTTGATTTCAGTGTCAGTAACAGAAGAGCATAGAAGAGCATTGTCTTCTGGAGAAATTCTTGGAATGTTTATAGAATCCAGGAGCTCAAGAGAAGGTTTGAATTGATTGTGGTTGCCAAGCATTTTAGTAAAGTGGTCAAGGAACATTTCTTCAATTTGGACAGGGTCCACTATATACTCACCATTCATGTCAATGAGGGTATTAATTAAATCACGAGACTGCTTGGCTTTGAGAGAGGAGTGGTAGAAAGCAGTGTTTCTATCGCCATGTTTAAACCACTTGAGCCTTGATTTCTGCTTAATCATTTCAGCTTCAATTCTTAATACTTCAAAAAGTTGGGAGGAAACTGCAGCCTCTTTAACTGCTAGCTCGCTATTTGAAGTGTCGTTTATCATCGATTCCTGAATTAGTTGCAGTTCCTTAGAAAATGAAGTGGAAGCAAGATTACCTTGACCAAATTTGCACAGAGCCCACGCTTTCAGTTCTGCTTTTACTGCCTTCAGCTTACTCTGCAATATAAACATAGGGTTACCAAAAAAATTAGTTGACCAAGCCTTACTAACTATTTCAAAAAAGTCAGGGTGCTGAACCCATGCATTAAAAAATTTAAAATTTGAGTTTCTTTTCCTCACGGCAGTACCAAAGGATATGATTTGTGGTGAATGATCAGATAAGCCAGGCATAGGAAGGAGATTAAACATATGGGGCCATTTGGTTAAAGCATTGAGATTAGAGAAGGTAAAATCAATTTTGGAAAAGGTACGGGGGGATTGCCTACTAGAGTTGTTCCAAGTGAAGAAGGCACTGACAGCGGTAAGCTCAATAAGGTTAGAGTGAGAGATTTCTTCACTAAGAGGTCTTATTTGACATTGAGACAAGGGGTTCCCACCATGTATGTGAGTTAAATGGTAGGAGCAGTTGAAGTCCCCTATGACTAACCAGGGGTGAGTTTCTTGACACAAGGAAGGTAGAAGAGAAAGAAATGAGTGACGAGCTTGCACAGAGTTGTGGCCATAGATGACTGTTAGATAGAAGGAAGTAGAAGATGATTGGTGGATATAGTGAATGTGAATTAATTGAGAAGTTGATAGGATAGGGTTAAGTTGGAATATAGAGGGGTTAAATAAGATTAGAATTCTACTGTAGGGGCATCACTGAGATTATTTATCATATTCCAAGTCGGGTTAATGAACGTAGCATCTTTGGAAGAAAGGGCAGCATTAAGTTTAGTTTCAAGTATAGCAACAAGACTCAAAGAGTGTGAAGATATAATTTGCTTGCATTGGTTTAGTTTGATTTCCGAGTGGGCACCTCGAATGTTCCATGCACCTATGTTGTTCATCATTAAACAACCATTTGTTTGTGTTGAAGTTTCTTCTTGCCACCTCTGGTTAAAGGGGATGATTGAACTATGAATTCAGGAATCGGAGATGAGAGAGCTGATCCATCAGGGGGATTGAGATCCAATTCATACAATGGTTTCAGTTTCTTTATTTTACTGGAGCTTTCTGGCATAGTACAGGAATTTTGAATTACACTTTGGTTTGTATTAATGTTGGCAGGGCATGAAGAGGTGAGGGGCTTAGCAGGTGGAGGGGGCTTCCAGGCTTGAGGAGCTGATATATGATCATAGGGAAGGTTTGTGTCAGATTCAGATACATCAGTATGAAGAGAAGAAGAAGTTCCTGGTTTAGCATCAGTGACTTCATGGTTGTGCATGTGCACAGCGGAAACATGCACAGGACTCTTCATGGAGATAGGAGTCTGATTTTTTGCAGTTGAGGTATCAAGGAGTTTCAAAGGTGTAGAAGATGACAATTCCGTTAGAGGCGCCGGATTAACATTGATTTTGGGAGGTTTATGGTTGACATTGGATTGAGGGATTAAGGATGGGTGGGATTTGGTCATAGGGAATTGGCACAAATCAGGGAGAAAAGTTGCATCATCTCCTACTGCTGAAAGTTGATGAGATAATAATATTGTTTGGTCTTGTTGATTAAGTTTAGTGGAACAGGAGATATTTTTGGATAAGGTGGTAAGAGAACAAGGTAGGACAGAGATTGAAGAAGGATTGTCTTCACAATTGTTAACTACTTGCTTGCTTTTACTTGTTTGAGTTGGATTTGAGAAATCTGGTATGTTACTTTCAACTGGGCATGTGTTAACAGTTACTTCAACAGCAGGGATGTCATATGAATAACTTAACTCAGCACCAGTTTCAGTGACCATAACATCAGTAACTTCTGCATTAGTTATTTCATTTTCTCCAATTTCATTTTCAAGTTCAAATGTTTCATTCCCTCCCAATTCAGCTAGAGTATGAAAATTTTTCTTTTTTAGAATTTCACTGTTTTCATCATTGTTTAATTCTCCCTGATAAGGTGACTCAATAGCTACCCCGTTGCCAATCTCACCTTCTTCAAGTTCAGTTTCATCCATTCTCTTGTTCATTCCAGAGGGATCATCTTCCCTTACTGCCGGTAGCCGATTATTCGATGTAACTATTTTGGACTTTTGTTTTTTTGACCTGCTCACTAATTTCCATTTTTGCTTTCTTCGATTGGACGACATTCCAATATTCTCTCTGCGTTCCTTAGTTTTTTGGACATTTGCTTCTCTAGTAGAATTACCTTTTACATTATTTTCCAAATTACCAGAGGTCAAATATTTTTCACAGTTGGGCTCTAAATGACCAAAAGTTCTACAGTATGAACATATATCAGGCTTCCATTGATAATCAACGAAAATTGATTGAGTTCCTCCATCCAGTAGTTGAACAGGAAAGGAGTCAATGAGACACCGATCAGGTTTGATTTCAATTAAGCACTTTGCAAATGACAGTCTTTCAAGTTTTTCAGTAGATTCATCCATGCAAACCAGCTTTCCCACCCTACTTGCTAACCAATTAATTCCACTGTGTGACCAAGCAAACAATGGTATATTTGAAAATTTAACCCACACTGGCACTGAAGAGATTGAGGCACAGGCATTCGCGACGTATGGATCCCATTGTTTTATTATAAATAATTTGTTACGCATAACTATTGGGTCTCCTTGCAAGATACGAGTTCTGTCTTCATCACATGACAGGTGAAACAAGAATAGAAAGCCATTGGAACGAACCTTAATCGCGCCCTTCAATTTCCAGTACTTTTTCAGGGTGGGAATAACTACAGAGTACGGCAAAGGCTTGTCAAGAAAAAATCCAACTAGGTAGCTTTTCCAAACTTCTTTACCGGCTTCAATGACACAGGGAGGATGGATCAAGACGTCGTTCACTAAATCAGGGGCCATCTCAACTGGAATGTACTTCCCCGCATTACTAGGTTTGCGCTTGAAAAGGGAAGTCCATTGCAGTTGAGATGGTGGAACAGATGCTGGGAAGAAAGGAGGAGTTAGAGAATTAAGTGGCAGGGAAGAAGATGAAACGAGCAAAGAAGACGAAGGAGGAAGTGGTGGAGGAGGGGGGTCAGGGGCAGGACAAAAAGTTGGAGAAGACATTTGAGTTGAGGAAGACAGGGGAGGTACGGTAGGGGATGGTGGAAGGATAATAGGGGAAGGAGGAGGTACGGGTAGGGATGGGGGGACTGCCATGAAAAAAACTAAAAAAAAAACGATTTAGATGAAAACTTTGGGGCCAAGGAAACTGAAAACTTTGGGGCCAAGGAAACTATGTTTGCCCAGGCCTTTGGTTAAGCCGGTTTTATAAGTGGCCGTGCACTATATCTCATTATTGTGGCTGCTGGGATTCGAACCGGTGCCACTACAACCACATGTAGCAACTCCACTATGTCTTAACCACTGGACCACTAGAACTTGACATAAACTTTGGGGCCAAGGAAACTATGTTTGCCCTGGCCTTTGGTTAAGCCGGTTTTATAAGTGGCCGTGCACTATGTCTCATTATTGTGACCGCTGAGATTCGAACCGGTGCCACTACAACCACATGTAGAAACTCCACTATGTCTTAACCACTGGACCACTAGAACTTGACAAAACTTTGGGGCCAAGGAAACTATGTTTGCCCTGGCCTTCGGTTAGCCGGTTTTATAAGTGGTCGTGCACTATGTCTCATTATTGTGGCCACTGGGATTCGAACCGGTGCCACTACAACCACATTTAGCAACTCCACTATGTCTTAACCACTGGACCACTAGAACTTGACAAAACTTTGGGGCCAAGGAGACTATGTCGCCCGGGCCTTCGGTTAAGCCGGTTTTAAAGTGGCCGTGCACTATGTCTCATTATTGTGGCCGCTGGGAATCGAACCGGTGCCACTACAACACAATGCAGCAACTCCACTATGTCGAAACCACTGGACCACTAGAACTTGACAAAACTTTGGGGCCAAGGAAACTATGTTTGCCCTGGCCTTTGGTTAAGCCGGTTTTATAAGTGGTCGTGCACTATGTCTCATTATTGTGGCCGCTGGGATTCGAACTGGTGCCACTGCAACCACATGTAGCAACTCCACTATGTCTTAACCACTGGACGACTAGAACTTGACATGTTTCGTTTTTAAATGTTTACATATAGCATGAATATGTACTAGTACTATATATAGTCTATTTTGTTTAATGGATATGTTATACAAGCTGTGTTTTCTTTTGTCTAATGGATTTCGAAACTTATAATAAATATTATTGCATTAGTTGTTGTTTTCAACTTCCTACAACACTTGGTTTTTTATCATAAATTTTAGCTTGCTACAATTCTCTTTTCATCTATATTATTGTATCTATTATCTAATATATACATTTTATCTAGTTATATATTTTATACTATAAGGTGTATATATAAGTTTTCATAACCCTTTATAATATGTAGCTATGTATATAAGATTGGACCTGTTATATATGAAAGCATTGGTTATAGCAATTAAAAATATGCAAAGGAATTTAACATGGTGATATTTACTTATGAATAGAACAAGATACGTACCACCATCTGTATATTCGTCTCTCTCTCCATGTTTTTTTATTATTATATATATATATTCTTTCTTTCTTTTTTTTTCCCTTTTCACTCCTTTCATTTAATAGCTTTTAAATAAATTGACAAACGCTTTGGAAGTATTTAAACGCAATACACGACAAATTTAATAAGCAGTGGTGTTTTACGTCATTTATAGCCAAAAAAAATGATAAGTTCATAAATTTCTAAACTGAAAATATAAATATATGATGCAATGGAATTTGAATTTTCATACGCCGTGCCATGAGCTGATCTTAAATTTAAAAGAGGTATGATATATCAATCGCTTACAAATAAGACAAAGATAACTACCTAAATTAACTTTTAGCAAATTGAACGTTACTGTCGTTATTAAGAAACCAACGTATTGTGTCATTTGATTATTTGGGTACTAATAATGCATTACTTTATTCATTCCATCAATTCATTTCACACCACGTTATTTTAAATAAATTGCTACTCTTCTACTGAAATTTATCCAAAAATTTAATAAAACTGATCCGACGGTGTATTAGCCTTTAGGACCAATCCCTGAATTCCAAACGTTGGATCCACTTTGCGTTCTGTTTTTTTTTCTCTTTTTGCATAAAACATATATGAAGTATAAAGTTTATATTTGTTTTCTGATGTTAGTTGAAATGTAAATATTGATTTTTATATAGTATATCTACATATATAAGCTACTTTTGTTGTTCGTATATAAATGGTATTGTATGTGCATTTTTATGAAATAGCGCCCAATGTATATTATTTTATAAAAGAATTCATTTGTTATGTCAACTAAATATATGTTTCATTTGGTTTATATAAATATATTATAACTGATGTTGAGTTATTTCATTGTACTCTTTCTTACAGCTAAAATATGCCGGTATTGTAACCTAGCACATGATTTATATTAGTCTGTTTATATAAGTAATTTCAAATTTCATATTGTATATATGCTTGATTCTAATTTATGTGTTTTAAATTAAAAAACAATGATTTTGGAAAATATAAATACATATATATTTAATTTAATTTAATATGTGTTGAATTTAGAATATGACTTTATATATATAGTTATATATAGTTATATATATATATATATATATATGAGTCCACTCATACCATTATCTTCGCCGATCCCGTTCTGACTTGCTCCATCAATTCTTGTTATCAGCTTTGATCGTTGAATTCATGCCGATTTTGCTTTGCTTCGATTCATAATTCAAATTTCAGTGTCTGTAGCAGTATGCATATCCATGTCATCTTCTGTATTCTCTAGGCTCGAGAGGTGAGCAATCACTCACGATTAACATTTTTTTATTCATTAAATTTGATTTCAATTGAAACGACAATTGAAATATGCTGCTGTAGTTATTTAAATTTGTTATATATGCTATTATCTGAAACTGTTCACCTGCGGGATATGACACCATATCCTGTTGTTTATATTATATTGTTATTGATGATATATGCCTGTTATTTTATTTTATTTTCTGTTATCACTATGCAAGTTCCCTGTAGTTTAGAAATCACTATGGGTTGAAATGATACACACCCGAACAGACATTAGAATAGGAGAAAATCGTTATGGGTTGAAATGACAAACCCAAATGATTTTCATTTAATTGAATTTGGGATTACGGGTTGAAATGATATCCACTTGTATATATTTAGTATACGGATTGAAATGATAAATATCCGTAGCACTTGACTATATGATAGGAAATATATATAGACACTGTTGGTCCATATATATATTTTGAAAATAATTTCTATAATTTTGGAAAGAAATATATGGTTTAATAAATTTGATTCTTAAGATATTATATAATTGAAAATTGTATATATAGATTTAGTAGTAATATTTGATTTAAATTAGATTGATTTAATACATATAATATGGTTAAGTATTTATGTAAATCTATATTTCAAATAGATTCTCTTGTAATAAATTGAATAATTAAGATTGGAAGATAAATTTGGGTTTATAAAAATGGTATTTAAATAAGGATTTATTTAATTAAATTAATTTGAAATTTTTGAATGGGAAATTTAAAGGGTATGATTTGATAACTGGATTTTTGATTTAAGTGATTTAATGAATATTTCACGTTTAAATAAATTAAAGAAAATATTGAGTAAAATGTAATTTAAGGTTACTTAAATGATATTGAATCTAACAAGGGAGTATTTCAAGACTAAATATTAATGAGGTTAAATCGAGATCTATATGAAACTGTTATATAGAACATTTAAATATTAAAGCCTTGAACTATATTGGAATTTAAATGGTTTATGTTGAGATTCAGATCTGTATTTGAAATCAACGTAGTTGAATTTGTTATTTAGCAACTAAATTGAATTAAAATGAAAATTTAGGTTGAACTAAATTTGAATTTATTATTTAGAAAACTAAATTGAATGAAAATTTAGATGAAACGTTGAATACTTAAAGTTTTGAAATATATGGAAATATAAAGGGGTATTTGTGATTATAAATCCGAATTTGAGATCGATAAAATTTAATGGTTATTTTAGAAATTGAGTTGAATTTCAATTGATAAATTGAGACTGAATTTAATTTGAATGGGAAGGTCGTGTTGATGTTGGAACGATTTGTTAAGTTAAGGAAATTGAAAATACTTTACTGTATAAATTGTTTAATATATATAAATACTATTTTGGTAAATATAGTGATATTTGAAGTGAAAATGAGATTTGGTTTTGAAGTATAAATTAAGATGAAATGACCACGGTGTTATAGTGTATATTTCTACCTTGTAGAAAGTTCCACGAATCCTTAGAGGATGGTTATCCCAAACATCCTTTAAGTTATTTGTATTTCAGTTGATATTTCACTTGAGTTGGATTTATTGATATAAGAATGTTAATCCCGACTCGAGTGTTTTGTGTTTTGCTTTACGCTCGGGTCAGACTGAGTGACACAGCATTTGAGACTCACCTTTGGAGTTCAGAGCTTCATTTGGAAATCCAACTATCGATTCAGATTCCAGCCTCAAAGAAGTCGTCTGTTGCATTGGAGACTTCACTGCATTTGAACAATTCTGTTGTATTTTTCTAACTCTGATGTATATAGTAGCTTCATGAACTACTATTCTTTATCTATTCCGCTGCATTATATTACTCTGTGATCTATGATTAATTTATTTACTGTATATTTTAAGTTTTGCCAAAATTTAATTAACAATTCGGTATTTTGAATTATTCAAGTCGGATATGTATGGTTTTATTGTCGATTTGAATGGTCCAAAATAGCGGGTCGTTACAGCTGGTAGCAGAGCTTTGGCTCTAGGCAAAACTTAGCATATATGGTAAATTTATTTACAGAATCACTTTCGCTCGAGTTGAATCTCTTCCTTTTGACTCGATTTCCTTTGAATATTGGAATGTCCCTCGGTTCCGTAATTCATTCTGTCTCTCCCTACTTATATTCGTTTGATTCCGGAGTATCCCATAACTCCACTGAATGATTTGTAAATGGGGTGAAAACTCCTTTTCAATTGGTATTGACTCACCGAAGATTTCTGTATCCTTGGTTTATGATGTTGTTATATCTTTTTATGCCGAATTCTATATCTCTGGCGATCGAATGTCGAATTGCCTCAGAATTCTACACCGATCTAATTTTGGAATCACAGTTGACCAGTAAAGGCCGCCCACGATTTATAGAAGTATATCCATCTTCTATTTGTAATTTAATTATCTCATCTTCGATCGAGTCTATCTTCGAATCAGGATTCTATTGATTGGAGTTCCTCTATATTAAATCGCTATCTTTGTTTTGAAATCCATTCTTGAATCATCCTTTGAAAATCGGGTTTTGTTTGTATTTTTGAAATTGTTTTATATATTGAAATTATTATTTTGATAACTATGATTTTATTCTATATATAAAAGTGAAAATGTTTTCGATAAGGATTATATACCTATATATAAAACTAATAAGAAATGTTATTCTATATAAAAGGGTTTTGAAAGGATTTGAAATTTTGAAAAAAATATAAAAAATTGATTTATATAAAAATGATTTATAACTGAAGTGTTAAATTTGAAATTCGAGAATTGAATTCCGGTGTTTTGAAATTGGTTTTAAGATTTTTGAAATTATATAATAATACGATTTGAAATAATTTTCTGAATAAGAAGTGTTTCAATTGACTCAAACGAGTTCCAATGATTTCAATGAAATTTCAAGGAAGTTTTAAGAAAATAGAAGTCCAGAACTCACTTTGTCGCTGGAAAATAATTTCGGTGATGAGTGCATGCATCATCGACATTGATTTTCGAGTTTCAGAGTAGGGGAGAGGCCACTCTAGTAGCTTTGCTATGCGAGTGATATTGTGAAACAAAATTTGATTTCAAATTTTGAAGAATAATTCGATATTCGAAAGATATATGTATATATATATTTAAAATGATTTAAAGGAAACCGGTATTCAGTCCTCGTGTTTCGGATTTGATTTGGTATAATCCTATCTATTTATTGTTGATTTTCAAGTCTTGAATTGGAAATTTGATTTCCCTAACTATTTTGAATGTTCGAACACTTCCAAATCGAGATTAAATTTTCAAAGCTAAGAAATTTCTAAGAGTATAAAATGTTTGATAAAGAATATAAATTTAGTTTTGAAATATTTTGAAAAAAAATAGTTGAATAATGGTTTTCAGAAAGGTAAATTGGATATTTCACATAGAAATGGATAGTTTAAAGGTTTTTAAAAAAAGGGATAATTATAAATTTGGAAACCATTTTGAGTATAATTGATTTTGGGAAAACATTTGGTTTCGAAATTAAATTGGAATTAGAAACCAGTACTTATATGGTGATTTTTGGAAATGAATTTGTTTGACTTGAATTATTTTAATTTGGAAAATGGGATAATTTTCTAAACCTATTATTTTAGGAACTTTGAAATTTAGATATTTAAATTGGGAAGAAAATTTGGTGAAATCATATATGATTTTGAAACTGAATTGATATTAAAATGATTTGAAATTTGAGAACCTTATATTATTAAGCACTTGATTTGGGAGTGGTCGAACTTATATAAAATGGATTGTATAAGTATGAAGCTGATTTGAAATCTATTGATTTGAAAGGTACTCAATTTGGAAAGAGATTTTATATAATCGAAGTCTATATAAGAATGATTTGATCTACTATTGATTTTGGAAAGTATTCAATTTGGGAAAAATGGAATCCTATATATATGGACTTTATATAAGTACGATATTTGAAAGTGATTTGAAAAGGTACTATATGATATATATTTTCGAAGTAAATATTGGAAAGTGCCTTCTGCTTGATATCCGCTTTGTAGCCACATCGTGGATTCATTCTATCGATATTATTCTCTATGATTTTTGGTTTTCTGGATGTAATACTCGAGTGTTCCCACCGTGGCGTAACCCATGGTTTTTTTTTCCTCTGGCGACTGCATAGCGCAATTTCCTGGCTGAGTCTGGCCTAGGGGTACGGATTGTTTCCTAGGGGATCCAGGCGTAACCATTGTGTATCCTACAATCTGTGTAGGTCGCGAATAGTAGCGAAACTGCCTGGCTGAGACAGCCTAAGGGTACGGATTGTTTCCTGGGGGACCCAGGTGTAACCATTGTGTATCCTGCACTCTACTAGTCATCATGGCGTAACTCGCTGGGCTAAGAAAGCTTACGGATATAGATTGTTTCCTAGGGGATCCAGGCGTAACCATTGTGTATCTGCGAACCATGGTCGGACAAAGGTTTTGGTTTGGTTGTTTTGTTTGGATTGTACTTTTCATATCTGTTTTAAAGGTTTTTTCAAGAATTTTCACTGGGTGTTGAAACAAGTCTACTAAGTACTTGAAGAATTCTAGTTTTGCGCCTGATCAACGCATGGCCAGAGTCTGCAAGAACGAGGATAAACTTGTTGAAACATCGAGTTATAAAAGTATTTTCGAAAGGAAATTTATTTTGATATATTAGTATTTTATTATAAAAGTATTATTATAAAGGTATTTATTATAAAAGTACTTTTTCCCAACAAATAAATTTTGAATTAATATTTGAAATTTAAATTCTTATGGTTCTAGATTAATTATTCGTGCCCGATACTATTCCTTGCATCTACCTTATCTGCTCAATTTAGTTATTCACCTTGATTCTGTTTTCCAAATCTACCTTCCTTCCTTGTTGGATATATCCTTTTTAAATATTGTTTATTTGTATACTACATTGTTTAATAGAAAATTTTAGTGTTATAAATATTTTGAAGTTATTAATTTAATAAAACATGTTTAAATAAAATGATTATTGATGTATCTATAATGTTGAAAGTATCCTAAGAAAAAAAGAAAAAAAAAGTATTAAAGAAAATTGATTTCCAAGTGAAGTTTTCAAATGAATATTTCAAGTACAATTTATAAAATTTTAAAATTTATTGTTTATCTTGTCTTTCAATCTATTTTCTTTCTGGTTGTTTTAATTCTCCTACCTCCTTCCTTTTCGGGGACGAAAAGTTTTGAGAGGGGAGAGTGTAACAGCCCAAATTTTAGCAATATTTTATTCTTTATTTATAACTCTGGGGTTTTATTTTTCGAAAATTTGATTGTCTAAATTCAATTATAAATAATCACCCAAGATTTTTATTAGTGTGAAAATTCTAAAATTCTTATTTTGGTTAAAACTTAACATTTTTTTTGAAGTTATAATTTTTAAATTTTAATCTTTTGGTTTAATTTAATATATTCGTAACAACGTTTATTTCACCTTTTGTTCTTTAAAAAATTGGTTTTATACTTTTAAAAATTTAATATTTTATATTTTACTTATATACATTTTTGAAAAAAATTTCTTAGTAAATGTGTAAACAAATCATATTTTTATATAAGTAATAAATTTCCAAAACTTTGGGTACAAATAAATTGTTTAATTTCGCGTTTAAAAGGCACGTTATTTGATGAAATAAATAATGTATATATACATACAAGAAAACGTACAAAATTTGAACGTGCAGCTGGTGGCATTAAAAAGTTGCTTTAATTATCCACTGAATTATCGTGACCATCCCACTACTCTATATTTATTCATGTACGTTTTATCTTCGCTTAAATTTCTTTGTCCACTCATTTTTCCATTTTAATATCCTTGCCTTTCCATACTCACGTGCTTTCCAATCAAGCAATAAATTATTTAAATATCCACCTTATCAACTTGACCGTTGTTATTACATCAAACCAGTATATAATTCAAATCTATCATTATTCTACCGTTTCTTCTTTAATCAATTATATGTAACAGTATATCATAAATGGACAGCTCATTCTCCACCTATTCATTTCTCTTATTCAATTAATAATGGAATATATATATATTTGGTGTACAAGTCAAACAACCGTTACCATTCATACCTCCTAAATTCTAGCGACTGACCCCTCTATTTCCATGGTTCCAATTTTAGTTGTTGGATTACTCATTCCTACCGTTCAACTATATTAAATATTTATAACGTGTAGTCTCTGAGCCTATTTAGCTTTATTTTTTCTTCCTCTCTGTTGCTTCTTGAAAAAAAAGAGATTTTTCCCATTACAATGCTAAAACACATATGATGAAAAAATGAAAAAGGACCAGTTCTCCTTCCTATAGCTTCATCAAGCCTCCGCCACCACAGCTCGAACCACCTGTCAAGAGCCACAACCCACTCCATGCCTCCTCCCCTCGTCATCCATATTTTTATAAATGGTATGCGTATCATATTGCAATATATGTTTCGTTTTTAAATGTTTACATATAGCATGAATATGTACTAGTACTATATATAGTCTATTTTGTTTAATGGATATGTTATACAAGCTGTGTTTTCTTTTGTCTAATGGATTTCGAAACTTATAATAAATATTATTGCATTAGTTGTTATTTTCAACTTCTTGCAACACTTTGTTTTTTATTATAAATTTTAGCTTGCTGCAATTCTCTTTTCATCTATATTATCGTATTCTATTATCTAATATATACATTTTATCTAGTTATATATATTATACTATAAGGTGTATATATATAAGTTTTCATAACCCTTTATAATATGTAGCTATGTATATAAGATTGGACCTGTTATATATGAAAGCATTGGTTATAGCAATTAAAATATGCAAAGGAACTTAACGTGGTGATATTTACTTATGAATAGAACAAGATACGTACCACCATCTGTATCTTCGTCTCTCTCCCTATGTTTTTTATTATTATTATATATATATATTCTTTCTTTCTTTTTTCCTCTTTTCACTCCTTTCATTTTATAGCTTTTAAATAAATTGACAAATGCTTTGGAAGTATTTAAACGCAGTACACGACAAATTTAATAAGCAGTGGTGTTTTACGTCATTTAAAGCAAAAAAAAAATTAATAAGTTCATACATTTCTAAACTGAAAATATAAATATATGATGCGATGGAATTTGAATTTTCATACGCCGTGCCATGAGCTGATCTTAAATTTAAAAGAGGTATGATATATCAATCGCTTATAAATAATACAAAGATAACGTCCTAAATTAACTTTTAGCAAATTGAACGTTACTGTCGTTATTAAGAAACCAACGTACATATTGTGTCATTTGATTATTTGGGTACTAATAATACGTTACTTTATTAATTCCATCAATTCATTTAGCACCACGTTATTTTAAATAAATTGCTACTCTTCTACTGAAATTTATCCAAAAATTTAATAAAAATGATCCGACGGTGTATTAGCCTTCAGGACTAATCCCTGAATTCCAAACGTTGGATCCACTTTGCGTTCTGTTTTTTTTTCTCTTTTTCCATAAAACATATATAAAGTATAAAGTTTATATTTGTTTTCTGATGTTAGTTGAAATGTAAATATTGATTTTTAAATAGTATATCTATATATATAAGCTACTTTTGTTGTTCGTATATAAATGGTATTGTATGTGCATTTTTATGAAATAGCGCCCAATGTATATTATTTTATAAAAGAATTCGTTTATTATGTCAACTAAATATATGTTACATTTGGTTTATATAAATATATTATAACTGATGTTGAGTTCTTTCATTATACTCTTTCTTACAGCTAAAATATGTCAGTATTGTAACCTAGCACATGATTTATATTAGTCTGTTTATATAAGTAATTTCAAATTTCATATTGTATATATGCTTGATTCTAATTTATGTGTTTTAAATAAAAAAAACAATGATTTTGGAAAATATAAATACATATATATTTAATTTAATTTAATATGTGTTGAATTTAGAATATGGCTTTATATATATAGTTATATATAGTTATATATATATATATATATGAGTCCACTCATACCATTATCTTCGTCGATCCCGTTCTGACTTGTTCCATCAATTCTTGTTATCAGCTTTGATCGTTGAATTCATGCCGATTTTGCTTTGCTTCGATTCATAATTCAAATTTCAGTGTCTGTAGCAGTATGCATATCCGTGTCATTTTCTGTATTCTCTAGGCTCGAGAGGTGAGCAATCACTCACGATTAACATTTTTTTATTCATTAAATTTGATTTCAATTGAAACGACAATTGAAATATGCTGCTGTAGTTATTTAAATTTGTTATATATGCTATTATCTATAACCGTTCACCTGCGGGATATGACACCATATCCTGTTGTTTATATTATATTGTTATTGATGATATATGCCTGTTATTTTATTTTATTTTCTGTTATCACTCTGCAAGTTCCCTGTAGTTTAGAAATCACTATGGGTTGAAATGATACATACCCGAACAGACTTTAGAATAGGAGAAAATCGTTATGGGTTGAAATGATAAACCCAAGCGATTTTCATTTAATTGAATTTGGGATTACGGGTTGAAATGATATCCACCCGTATATATTTAGTATACGGATTGAAATGATAAATATCCGTAGCATTTGACTATATGATAGGAAATATATACAGACACCGTTGGTCCATATAGATATTTTGAAAATAATTTCTATAATTTTGGAAAGAAATATATGGTTTAATAAATTTGATTCTTAAGATATTATATAAATGAAAATTGTATATATAGATTTAGTAGTAATATTTGATTTAAATTAGATTGATTTAATACATATAATATGGTTAAGTATTAACGTAAATCTATATTTCAAATAGATTCTCTTGTAATAAATTGAATAATTAAGATTGGGAGATAAATTTGGGTTTATAAAAATGGTATTTAAATAAGGATTTATTTAATTAAATCGATTTGAAATTTTTGAATGGGAAATTTAAAGGGTATGATTTGATAACTGGATTTTTGATTTAAGCGATTTAATGAATATTTCCCGTTTAAATAAATTAAAGAAAATATTGAGTAAAATGTAATTTAAGGTTACTTAAATGATATTGAATCTAATAAGGGAGTATTTCAAGACTAAATATTAATGAGGTTAAATCGAGATCTATATGAAACTGTTATATAGAACATTTAAATATTAAAGCCTTGAACTATATTGGAATTTAAATGGTTTATGTTGAGATTCGGATCTGTATTTGAAATCAACGTAGTTGAATTTTTTATTTAGCAACTAAATTGAATTAAAATGAAAATTTAGGTTGAACTAAATTTGAATTTATTATTTAGAAAACTAAATTGAATGAAAATTTAGATGAAACGTTGAATACTTAAA
Source organism: Allium cepa (assembly GCA_030765085.1). Taxonomy (NCBI): domain Eukaryota; kingdom Viridiplantae; phylum Streptophyta; class Magnoliopsida; order Asparagales; family Amaryllidaceae; genus Allium; species Allium cepa. Next base: position 379,042,713 of record CM060929.1, on the reverse strand, counting down.
GTTTTGAAATATATGGAAATATAAAGGGGTATTTGTGATTATAAATCCGAATTTGAGATCGATAAAATTTAATGGTTATTTTAGAAATTGAGTTGAATTTCAATTGATAAATTGAGACTGAATTTAATTTGAATGGGAAGGTCGTGTTGATGTTGGAACGATTTGTTAAGTTGAGGAAATTGAAAATACTTTACTGTATAAATTGTTTAATATATATAAATACTATTTTGGGAAATATAGAGATATTTGAAGTGAAAATGAGATTTGGTTTTGAAGTATAAATTAAGCTGAAATGACCACGGTGTTATAGTGTATATTTCTACCTTGTAGAAAGTTCCATGGACCCTTAGAGGATGGTTATCCCAAACATCCTTTATGTTATTTGTATTTCAGTTGATATTTCACTTGAGTTGGATTTATTGATATAAGAATGTTAATCCTGACTCGAGTGTTTTGTGTTTTGCTTTACGCTCGGGTCAGACTAAGTGATACAACATTTGAGACTCACCTTTGGAGTTCGAAGCTTCATTTGGAAATCCAACTATCGATTCAGATTCTAGCCTTTTCAGTTGATTGGTTCAGAGAAGTCATCTGTTGCATTGGAGACTTCAGTGCATTTGAACAATTCGGTTGTATTTTTCTAACTCTGATGTATATAGTAGCTTCATGAACTACTATTCTTTATCTATTCCACTGCATTATATTACTCTGTGATCTGTGAATGATTTATTTACTGTATATTTTAAGTTTTTCTAAATTTTAATTAACAATTCGGTATTTTGAATTATTCAAGTCGGATATGTATGGTTTTATTGTCGATTTGAATGGTCCAAAATAGCGGGTCGTTACATATCATATACGGTAAATATATATACCCAATAAGTCATATAAATCTTATATATAAAGCTATATATAAACAAGAGTATATAAGTAACTTATACTTTACAACACCTTTATAATTCATATATGATCTCGACAGATGAGAGGAAATCAATACAGAAAAATATATAAAAATGTTTGATTTATAAAACATAGCTGAAAGTAGATGCAAGAATACCTATAGCAACATATATACAAACTTAACTTATATATCTGCTCACAAAAAAGGTGTGAGGAGGAAGAAGGGAAGGTCAGGAGGTGGCAGTTGAAGAGAGGTGGTGGATGGGTTCGAGGGCTTCAAAGTGAAAGTAGAAGAGAACGTGACTTGTAGGCAAAAGAAGAAGGTTGCAAGCCACAAACACGTAAGTGCTTTGCCCTTTTATTTCTCTTCCTGAAAATGTTCTAGGATGGAAATGAACAACGTTGGTTCTCATGCAACAATGGAAGATGAACGAATAGACTGTGTTAAAATATATAAACGAGTTTGCGGAATATATTTTTTAGGAGCACGGAAGGTATGTGAACGGAGGAGAAATGAAATCATGAACTAGAAAAATAAATTGAAATGATGAAATAATACTGATTATGGGGAAAAGAGAAAGCCACAACAAAATCCAGGTAAATATTTATGGGTAATGACTACTCGTTCACACAGTTAATAACGAATTAATGAAGAATTCAAAAAGATTCAAAAAGGCAGAACCAATACAGAAATCGTTCCGCGGATTTCGCCATTTCCCAGACTTTAAAATATAGAATTGAATATACCGCTGTAATCAATAGAGGATACGTTCAAAACAATGTACCAATGTCAGTGGTACGATCATCCGATCAGAAGTCGGCAATCGATACCGAAAATGCTGCTAATTTGCAAGAATAAGACGAACGAGCAACAGTAGTCCGAATTTGATGAAACAGAAAACGATGTTTCACTCAGAAGATGATTTAAAAATTTCTATAGAATAATATTCAGGTTTCGAAAACATTTTATTATCATCAAATATTAAATGATTTAAATTGAAATAGAATTACACAAGAAAATAAACTTCCATATTATCCGATAAAAACTTACCATCTGCTATGTTTAAGAAGACGTATTCCAAATATCAAATTTATATTTCAAAATTTTATTATTTATAGTTCCACAAAATTAAATTAATTAAATAAATAAAACCACCAAAATTTACGGTCATTACATGTCGATCCACCCAAAAAAAATATATGCTACATTTATCGACGTATTCAGTAGATAGTAAGACAAGGCTATAGATGGTCGCTCCTATCTAGCTCTATTCTCCGTATTAGTACACGGTATCACCTTGTAATACTCTTTGCTAATGTGGGTCTCGTAGTGGGGCGTTACAACTTGGTATCTAATCATTTAATTCTCCTCTCTCTTTGCTCAAAGTGCAAAATTATGTATTTTATATAGAAACTAAGTTGAAGAAAACGAGTTTTAGAAACGTTCCAAAATCGCTTTAGAAATTGCCTCTGAAATTCTCTTGTTATAGAGTATAAATGCAAATTTAAATTAAATTTTTTTAAGGAGAAGAAGGTCAAATTTGGAGTAATGTCAAAGATACTACTATTACTTTGGGTTGTCAAATTCTTGGTTGTAAAATAGTGGAAATGAACTCGCCACTTTTGAAACTGATTATTGTAATAGAGAACTAATGCAAGATTTATTTACTAGTGATAAAGAGTATGGTTGTAAATACAAGAATCTTAGGCCAAAAGCAAGACTAATGAGTCTTATTTTACAATAAAGTATTACATCGAGGACGTGAAATTACGACAAAGTAACTCAAAAAATGTAACGACCTAAAATTTTAGTCATTTGAATATGAAATATTTAATTGATTTTAGATATTAGAAAGTTATTTTTATAAGGTAAATAACTCGAAATTTCAAATAAAAAGATTTATTTTATAATTAAAATTATTGAATTTACTATTAGGATTGTTTAAATAATTAAATCTTAAATTTAATGTGGATAAAAATGATTTCGAAAGTGATTTAAATTCTTTTTAATAAGAATGAAGATAATAAAGCTTTTAACGTTAGTTTAAAAGTGATTAATTTGGTTTTTATCATAATTCGTTTTAATTAACGTGTAAAAATAACCATCCTGGACACTGTCTTGAATTTTGACGAAATCGGTATCATCGGGTCCGTAATAGTGAATTATTATATACCGATGAAATTCGTGGTGATTGGATGTATCGTTTGGACGTACGTGGTCGAAATGCGTAGAAATTAATTTTGGAAATTTAATATAATAATTGGATTTGAAAAGCTATCTTCTATGTTTGATCGAATTAGGGCTCAGGATTAGTTCTATTATGTTCAGAATAGGGGTAAAATATAGAATGCTGGGCGGTACATCTTGCTTGGGCTCGGGATTTTCAGACTTTAAAACTTGATTTTGGTAAATAAATTAAAAATAATATATATATATATATATATATATATATATTGACATGCTCTCACCCATACCTTTTGGCTTTTCCCATTCCTCCCTCACATACTCGACCATACCCTCCTCATTTATAAAAACTCCCTTACCTTCTTTTTCCATTTTACAGGAAACAAAGATTTAAATATTCCAACAAAGAAAAGAATTTTTTTAAAAATAAATTCAAAAAAATATAAATCAAGCATCTGTAAGCTCGAATTGCCTAAATTTACATGCTGTAGTGATCTTTGAAGGTGTAGCGATAGTTCGTAGAGCTTGACGTTAAGGTCGTGGTGTTTAGGCTAGGTTGAGTTTAGGTTCTCTAATGTTTTAGTCGTCGATTGATGGATTAGAGGGTAGTTTAGAAACGAGCATGGAGAGTAGCATCTAAAGGGAAAGTTTGGTAGCACGCGGTAGGGCAAGGTGATTCATGTCGCTATAGTAATCATGCGAAGGGGATTTGGTCATTTTTCGATAGGATGGTTTGAGCTTGGATTCATGGGACCTATGGCGGAGAGGTCGAGGAATGTAGTTTGTTGGAGTTGATAGATTTTGATTTGGCTGAGTAACAAGGGAGAATGGAGTGGAACGTATTGACATGGTGTGATATGCATATAACAACCTTGACATAGGAGGGTGTCAGCAATTGAGGAAGAATAACTGGGAGAAGAGTAATTTTGTAATTTAAAAGAAAATTTATTTTTATAAATTTAAAAAACCAATAACTAAAAATTGCATAACTTTCTCATATGAGGTCCAATCGAAACATGGATTTTTATGTTGTGCTCGTAATGATGAAAGCTTCGTAATGGAATTAGTTTGGATGAATCTGGAGAAAGTTAACATTTGGGCTAAAATCGGACGTCATTTGATTTTAGTTCTAGACCGAGATGCATCGGCGATAACAGAAAACTTTGTTAGTTAAACTTACCATTTCGATTAACAAGCATGATATATAACTGATAAAATTTGTTAAATGATCGTCTGGATGATTTACTGTATTATTAGTTGGTTTGGATATATTCCCGTCCTAAAGCAGATGAGACCCTATTACGTTTTCGTGTAAGAGCGGATGACCCTTTGTGTGTGACTGCGCCCCGACAGTTGATTTACATTTTATAATTATATTGTATGGGATGTAAAGGGATAGTTTGGAGGGATCCAACAAGATTCCTCATCGCTGTTGGATTTATTATTCATTTCTTGTGTGATATAATCCGTTGGAAATTATATTATGATTGGTTGAAGCGATATCGTCGTTATAAATGTGCTTTGAAATTCTTGAAATTAAACATGCAATTAAATTGGATAAATTGGGATACATATATACATACACACACACACACACACATGTGTGTGTGTGTGTGTGTGTGTATTAAATATATATTGCGTTGTTTACACACACTTAGTATGTTGGATATAAATGGACGACTTGGGAAGCTATTACCTTTAGATAACAAGTGGTAATGGGATAAAGTAAAATTGACTTTTATATTAAAAATACTTCCAAATCTTTATAAAAGGCAAGTTTGCAAATGCTTATTTAAAGTAATTTAATAATGAAGTTTCAAGTTTAAACTGTTTATATTTAATTCTAAATTTCAATCATAAAGGATTTTATATTAAATATGTTTTTATGGATTTTAAATAAATTATAGAATATATATTTTAAGTGATATTTAAAATAAATGTTTTAAATCATAATATAATAGTTTATAAGGTATTTCTACTAATATAATAGTTTGTAAAGTATATATAAGTGTAAATAGAGTTTTTAGTTATAAGTTAAATATTTTGTATGAAGTAAACTGAAGTTTTTATATTATATTATCTTTTTAAATCTTTCTTAATATTAAATATCTTTCCTTATAAATAAATTAGTGTATATATACCAAAATATCATTTTTAGTAATTTTACACATTAGAAATTATTTAAAAAGTATATATATATGTGTGTGTGTGTGTGTGTGTGTGTGTGTGTGTGTATACATGCTTTAACTATTAAATTAAGTATTCCATCAATTTAATAAAGAGGTTTTAGGTTCTTACACTTAAGTTGAATAAACAGTTTGGAAAAATTAATTAAAAGTGTGTTATCTAAATTATAAATTTTAGGTATGCTTAATCATTAAATAAATGTTTTAAAGATTAATGGTAAGAATAAGTAATGGCTTTGGGGTTGTTGTAAATGGTGTTTTAGCGACACTTGTTTTTAACCCTTAATACTAATTATACTTGGAAATATAATTAGTTACAAATGAATACTTGGTAAATAAAAACAAGTAAATAGTTTTGGGTTGTTGTAAACCACATTTTTAGCAACACTTGTTTTTAACACTTAATACTAAATATACTTGGAATATAATTAGTTACAAATGAATATTTGGTAAATAAATACAAGTAAATAATTTTGGGTTGCTGTAAACAGTATTTTTAGCAACACTTGTTTTTAACCCTTAATACTAATTATACTTGGAAATATAATTAGTTGCAAATGAATATTTGGTAAATAAATACAAGTAACTAGTTTTACGTTGTTGTAAACGGTGTTTTCTGCAAAACTCGTTTTTAACCCTTATTACTAATTATACTTGGAAATATAATTAGAAGTTTACTAATGGATATTTAGTATAAAAATACAAGTAAAAGGTTTTGGGTTTGTTGTGACAAATGTTTTGAGCAACACTTGTCTGTAACCCCAAATATAAATAAATCTTTAAGAAGGAAGTTTTAAAGAGGAATGTTTGCAAAGTAAGAAATTTTTGGTTTGTTGTGATAATTGTTTTTAACAACACTTGTCTTTAACCCTTAAGTGTAATTAAGCCTTTAAAAGTGGAGTTTTAAAGAAGATGATTGAATGGAATGATTTTGGATTTGAAGTAAAACAATGTTTTAGCAACATTTGTTTTTAAACCATTAAGTTATATTTTGGACAAAATATTATGAATCTTTAACAATGTAATTTTAAAGATAATAATAAGCATTGAAATCTTTTATAAAGAGATGGAAATGTCATATGCTTAATTTATAAAGGAAAAGAAGTTTATTATAACAATGTTTTGGTATTAATTGTTTAATCTCTTTGGTTATATTTCAAGTAAGTAAAACTTGTTAAACGATTTGTGAATACACTTATACCATTGGAATACATATATGAATACCTTTTAAGTATTGAAAAGAGTATAGGTGAATAGTTAAATATATTTATTCGATAATATATAGGAAGTTTTAATTAATAAAGGGGTATCAATTAATGAAGTGTTAATTTATAAAAGATGTCTTATTAGATAAAATGATGTTTTTTATTTAAGAAGGGTTATTAATTAATAAAAGATAAATTAATTAAAAAGGGATTAAAAGTCGTTTATGTGACTTGATCATGCCTTTCATGTAATAATAGTGCAGGTATATTACTTGCTTATGAGAAAGTATTCAGGACTGAGTGCCCTTATGCGATCACTATCATTGTAACGATTCCGGTTTTTAAGCCAAGGTTAATCTGGTAATTAATATAATTTTTTGGATTAATTGTGGATTAATTAGGGAATAAATGTATATAAATATGATTATAAATAGAATTTTGATTTGGAATTCAAAACTAATATCATATAAACAAAATGGTTTTATGTATTTTTTAAAACTAGTGTATATGTATATATGATTATTTATTAGTGTATAATTAAATTTAAAGTTATATGTATAAGTAATATAAAATGTATGAATATAATTGTAAAACAAGAATGAATAAAAGCTTTAGTACATATATATGCATATCTTTTTGAAAATTAATAAGATAAATATAATAAGTATGATAACTTAAGTTTAACAATTTTGAATAAGATATTAATAAAGGGATAATATTCTTTATCCTTAATACATATATAAAAGTAGTTTGTATATTTATAAATATAAGAACATAATAGGTAAAATTATATAAACATAAAAAAACATCATTCTTAAATATATAAAAATATAAACATATGTAAATATAAAATTTCATAAAAACATAATACTTAAATTAATATGAAAACATATTACATAATTTATAATAACATAAAAGTTTGAAACAAAATTTATAAATTAATTGAAATAAGGACTTCAACATAAATTTAACTGTTTTAACAAGTGTAGGTTAAAGAAAGTATGTATTAACAAGTGTTAGCCTTTGTTTAACATTCAAATACAAATGTCCTATTTTTCACTTTCTTTTAATAAAAGAATTTCAAAATTTTATACATATTCCTACTCTCTCATCTTCATTTTCAAATCTGAAACACTAAAATCAAAAACCTGAGAAAGCTTAAACCAGAAAAAAAAACTAAATCAAATATCAATAGCCTGTTCAATTTCAACCTTAAGAAGCAAATATCCAGTCCTAAGTTTTCTAAACGAAGTTTCAAATCAGAGCAACTAAGATTCAAATTCAAAACCTGGAAATTTAAAACAAAATTCCAGAGTAAAAGCTCAAGCCTACTTATGTATTCTTTTAGAAAAAGGTGAGAAAACTACCTTTCAAATGTTTGAATCTGTTTACATATTTGATGTTATAATGAATACTTCAAGTTTGTTGTGAAAAATGTTTTGAACTATACTGTTCTGTGTATGCATGTCTGTGTGTATGTATATATACATGTATACTTCTCTGTAACGACCCGGAATTTTCAAACCCGAAAATTCCAGATGGTTATGAAAAAGAAGAAAGAGATAGAAGAAGAAGATCAGAAACATAAACATCTCACATTCGCAGCGGATAAAATATAATAATAAATAATAACAGTTTACAAAAGGATTCTGTATCTGTCAAAATACATTTATAATACATCAGAGTTACACATATACTCAAACACTAGAATATACAAATCAACATGTCTCAGATAATCAGAAATATATTACAGCAGAAATACTCCTTACGTTCCCGCCATCCAGCTCGCCTCATAAGCTCCAGAACATCCTTACCTAAAAATCTGTAATACTCGGTCTGACCCGAGCATTACATCAAAGTAACACCCGGGTTAGGCTGGAAACCAGCATGAGTAAACTCATCCAACATGGAATACAAAGAATACAACTTATATAGAACCCCGGGTAACTCGAATCAATTTACAAGTTCACAATATGTTATAGATAACACTTATTTCACACATAAGTTTTCTAAGTATCAAAGATTTAGATTTAAATAGTCCAATTACTTTAAATCACTTCATTCCAGCCTATAGATTTCACATATCAATCTATAAAAATTCGAAGTGGTTTCGGGTATTTCCTAATACCCGACCCCGGTCTCTTCGAGTCTCATGTCATCCTAACCCAAGTTATCCAAATGAAATACACAACATTTCATATCAGAGATATCCATTCATTCAAAACATTCAATACCATTCAATCATCCATAATAAAAGCTTGATCACTTCCAAATTAATTTAATTAATTCTAATTGAATTACTAACCTCAATCACTTAAATTCCTTTACTTAACATTAATTAATTCCAATCAATTAATTAATCATCCCTTAATTATCCATCTTAATTAATCACCCTGGATTAATTATTCTTCAATTACATCCAAGTAATTATCTTTAATTAATTACACAAATTAATTATTCTTAACCAAAAATAAAAATTAATTCATTAATTACTTCACAAATTAATTACTAAGATTAATTATATTAATCCTTAATTCACTATTAATTAATTTCTCATAAATCACTTATTATTGATTAATTTATCTTAATCAATCAACCTTTATTTACATCATTGATTATATAAATTAATGATTTCTCATCTGCATTTCAATTTATCCTAATCAAATTTAATTTCACTAAATAATTAATCATTAATTACACCATAAATATTAATCACTCTTAATTTATCTCATCCTGTAATTATCTACCTTCTTATTTACTTCATTAAATAAATTAATTACTCGTTTTACAATAGTAGTTTAAAAGAATTTAAAATCAAATTCATTTTCAAATTTAAATCAATTTTAAAAATTCACTTTAACATTCAAGTTGTTAAAAAATTTAAATTTAAAAACTTATTTGTTTGAAAACCCATATTCACTCTTGATTTCCAGATTTAACTCTGATTTAAAACTTGTTTTAAGTTTCTACTTTACCATTTAACTTCAGTTTTTAAATATCACTTCCATTTCTTTCCAATTCATTCTTATTTTTATTCTATAATTAATTCACTTTCAAAATTCACCCTTATATATCTTTCAAAAATCCAATTTTATATATTTCGATAACTCAGGGTACCAAAATATTCAAGCAAACCACGGCATTCAATATTCCAATTACCAATAATATCCATCACAGAATATCAATCCCTCCAATATATACTATATATTACTATATAATATAGCACATCAATTCAATTCAACCATTCAACCAATCATTTAAATTTAAATAAAAATCCAGAAGCGTGAGGTTTACTCACCTTTGATTTTGGTTTTGCAATCCACTCCAGACCAGTTTGTTTTCCTTTTTCTGATTTCAACCTCGTACGAATATTTTATAATTTATTTTTGATCTAATTTGACAATTTATTTTTAACATTAAATAAATTTTAATTAACTAGTTTTAAATAATGGTTCTCATTTTTGAAATGAAATCTACTGGGATAATAAAACGCTAAATTTAACTTTACTATATTTTGATAAACAATTTAATTTAAAAGTTTATACCTATTTATCATTAAATTTCGAATATATAAAAATTACATTACCTTAATATATATATATATATATATATATATATATATATATATAATTTTTTTTCTTAAACAGTGAATCGGTGTGCAAATTTCTATTTTTAATCAATACCTTATTATTAAATTAGAAAGGGATTAACTTACTCGAAAAGATCGATCCCAGAGACCAAGCCCTCACCACCGCGACCTCCAACCGAGGCAACCCTAGCCTGACTTCACACCGCCGACACCCAAAATACTCAGCTATCCTCGCAATCGCGTCCCACGGTGACTCGAAAACCACCCCCTTCAACAGCAGTAGGCAACTTGACGTTCCACAACTCACTTCCCCAAGGCACGCGCGAAGTCAATCCAGTGCGAAGCCCTGGAAGTCTCGCGAGCAACATCGTCGAAAATCTTTGATTCAACCCTAAATGTCACTCGGAGCATGAAGCTCCACCCTTCAAAACTTAATTCGAATCTTCCAAGTCGCTGCCTCAAATCGAAGTCGTGAATTTATTCAGAGATGATGTATTTTTTTTGAACGAATAAATTGAAGAATTGAAAAGGGGACACTCGGCCTTCGATAGAACGAGAGATGGAAAATTTTTTAATTTCTTAACAGTATTAAAAGAAAGGAGAACGAAAGGAGATGGAATAAGCTTGGCAATTATTTTTATTTAACGAGTTGCATTCTCTTCAACAAAAATTTTACCTGTGATTTTCATTTTCTTCTCTCATAAGGGTTGAGTGTGATTTAAACGAGAAAGGGTGAAAGTAGGTCTGCGCGTTTCAGAAGGTAGGGTGGCTCGAGTATGATATAGGTGGCTGGTTTGACTTTTATATTTTTAATATTATTTAATTCCAAAATGTCACGTTAAGCATAACTCGAAATCTCAAACTCCGAATCAGACATGATGCCAGGCGTTTATAAAGTTTTACCCGCATTCTGAACACAATGGAACATGTTTCGGAAGCTAATTTGATCATATGCGCGAGTTACGGAAGTAAACGATCAATTTTAAATTAAATCGATTAAAATAGTATCTATGCGATTTGAGCTTCCAGGGTCAAATGACAACTCCAATTGCTAAGGAAATTGAAATCCGACAATAACTAATTATTTCGGATCCAATGGAACTGGTTTCGTCGAATTCCGAGGCTGTGCCTCGGAAGGCTATTTTTAAATTCAATTTAAACGATATATTATTAAAACTAAACAAATCACCTTTAAATTCAATTTTAACACTTTTACTATCTTCAGTACCATCGATATAAATTTTGAAAGCCTTTAAATTATTTTAAACGGGCTTAGAATTTCAGATTCAACAATTTACCCAATTTCCATTATTAAATTCAATATTTAAATTATCCAATAAACAGTGATATTTGAAATTCAAGTTAGAAACTAACTTTTAAATATTTAAAATTAATAATTATTCCAATTTCAAATGCCTAAAATTCTGGGTCATCACATTCCTCCCCCTTAAAAGAATTTCGTCCCCGAAATTACTAGTTAGGAAGAATGGTCCAATACCCGTTTACTTTTTCCCAAAACCAACAGTTCAACATCCTACCAACTATCTTTTTATTAAAGACCCACTATCACCTCAACCAACTTTCCAAAACCTTCTATAGTTTCCAACAACATTATTTACTCCACTTGTTCAAATTTAAATTTAAAATTCAAATTTAAATTATTACAACTTTCTCAAAAAAATTCTAACTCTCTAAATTTCCAAAAAAAATTTCCAGCGTCTCCTTTGCGTGGCTAGCACGGTACAACTACAAAATGCCTCTACGGACCCCCAAATTCCAAAAAGCAAACAGAAAGCCAAGTGGCTGGATCAAAAACCCAATCAAATTTCATACAGAAATTTAAACATGTACCTTTTAGTCGGGCAATTCAAATTATCTCCTGAAATCAAAACCAATTTCCTTTTCCCATTAATACCTGCATATCCTACTTAGCAATAATATCCAATCATAACTTTTCAAATCATTTTATACATTTCCTTACATAAGTTTCATACCTATTTCTATTCAAATTAGTTTTCCTATTTCCACATGATTTCAATTTATTTTCAACTCTGAATATTGAATTTTATCTTCCATTTATAACTGATTCATATCATTGTTTGAAATTAGTTTCATTCACAAATTTATTTCAATTTCCAATTTGAAATCATTTTGCCTTTAACAAAAATTTTCTCAAAAATTTTCTAACTCCCAAAATTTTTGAAAAATTTGGGCAGAGTCTCCTTTGTACGGAGGAGCTTTTGCAATTTGACAAACCCACCAGGTCGGAAAAGCAAAAACAGTTCATATTTCTTATTTTTATTCGTAGGCGTACTTTATTTAGCATTTTAAGTAAGCGGCTTATTATTTTAGCAATTAGCGCACCCAAATCCAATCAAACGGCTTCCCGGTACCTATACTTACTCAATCTAAACATGTAAGCACCAAAATCATGTAATTTAACTAGCAAACATACAAGTTTCTATAACCAATGAAGGTTAAACAATATTTATAAGCAACTTATAGGGTTCCGACTTAAATTTTAAATTGTTTACAACCAATTCGCAAACAACTTCGTGCGCTTTAAATGGTTTACAACATAATTGCTTACATTCAATTCATTTTTAAGAAAAACAAACTCATATTCACTTCAATTGATGTTAAAATCAATTTATTTGCTTCTATTAATTCATAGAATTTTAATTACTTTTTTTTACATCAACGACAACTATTTTTATGCAAATTCGACGATATTCGCTTAGTAGAGTATCTAGTTTAGTTTATAACTACTTCAAATTAATTTTAATTCATTCTGTATTTAATTCCATTTTATTTCAAATTTATTCACCAACCATACATTTGCATTTCATTTCATCTCCACATTGTATTCATTTTAAAACTATTTCATTGAGATTGACAACATTAAATGCTTATATTAATATCCATTTTTTCAAATAAATTTAATCCAAACTTTTATTTAATAGTCTTCCATTCTGGTAACCCAATTCCAACTAAAACTTTGATTTAATTTCTATTCAATCAGACTTCATCCATTTATGGTTTAATTCAATTAACCCATTTATTTACCCCATTTTAAATTTTTAATTCACCTACTTAATTCACTTTCGAATTTATTTTATTAATACAAAGCCATTCTCAATTTATTCTATTCATCTGGGTTTTGTTTTCAACTCAAACCATTTCTACTATAATTCAATTCCATTTTATTTATTTTATTTTACAACATCTCCACTCATTTTAATTCATTATCAAATCCAAGTCGAATTCTATTTATAATTCGAGTTCATTTCCAAACTCCATTATTAACTTACAATCCATTTTATTTAACCGAATTAATTTTATTAATATACTCTATCAAATAATTTATTTAGCTAATTAGCTTACTTCCAACTTTTAAATCAATATTCGATTTTATTACAAAAATCACTTCATTAAATTTTCCCGAGTTCAATTTTTTCTTTCATAATTCCCGTCTGGATTTTCTTTCATTTTCCAAAATTCCAACGCTTTTATTTTAAAATTTTAGAAATGATTTTAAATTCACATCATACTATTAAAATAGCTCTTTATAAAAACACTTCTTATAACTTGATGTCTCAACCAGTTCATCCTTGTTCTCACAGAAATTCAGTCATACGTTGATCAGGCATAGGACTGAAAATCTATAAGTACTTGGTAAACCCGTTTTCAACACCTAGTGAAAATACTTGTGAAAATAATTTTATTGAAAATATAGAAAACAGTTTTTGAAAATAGTGGAAATATCTTTGGTGAGAATGCTCTGGAAATCATCACCCCCATCCATGGTCGCAGTTACATTCCAGGGTTACGTTGCCATCGCAGCAAAAGTCCATGTAAATGTAGGCATCAGCGCCCTCGATTTTCGTTGTCAAATAAACTTCTCCACTCCTACATAGGTCACAGTCTACCGATGTAAAATCAAACGCACACTGTTGGCACTCAGCGGCACACACGAGCCATAGTTCGCAGTCTACCGATATAAAATCAAATGTAGACTATTGGCTCTCAACAGCACACACGACTTTCGCTATGGTATGCAGTAGATCGTAGTGACATCGAGTTACACTATCGTCACAGCATAACCCAAATGCCTCTGTAGGCATTAGCGCCCCTCGACTTTCGCTACACACTATCCATAATCCTCAGGAACTAGTTTTGTCTGGACTCCTCACAGGATCAACTTTAGAACCCCCACCCCCCTTAGGGTTCAAGGCAGCACTACCCGGTGGCACTCCTGAGAAGTTCATTTCAAGGGAGCGCCTTTTTCCCCAGAGCCATTATCAAAACACTTTATACTATACACATATAGTATCTTTCAAATCATACACCTAATATGATTTCATACAAAGCTCCTTTACACAAAATCGATAATTCTCAAACTAGGCTTTCCAAATTCCAATGTTGATTTTACCCAAAAATCAAAAGCCTTTCCAAATCAAAATGTTCCCAAAACCTTTTTGCAAAATCCTCATAAGATCCTTTATATATATATATATATAATTTTAAACTTCGGATCATTTGAAACTTATATAAAACTCCTTTTATACTTCAAACACTTTCAAAATCCTTTTCTTCCGTCAACAGATACAACAAGGGGAGATTTATCTTATATAACAAAGATATATAACTTTGTTTATTCAAAATCAAATATTCAAATTTGATTACTCTTTTCAATATCAATTTCATTCAAAACTGTACGATGTACACTCATCATCCGTATGCTATACCAATCTAATCGCTCACTCGATCATACAATTTCACTTCCGAACTAGTATCGTCCACCCAACTTCCTAGTGCGCACTCAGATCTGGTTTCTTGATCAGAAACTGTCATTCTCCTTGCATAGCAAAAACTATGATAGAGAATATCCAGAACCAATCAACAATCCATATCCAGGTTCACCATCGAGAATCGAGTGAAAAATCCCAACTCGGATCGATATAACTATCTCAAAATTCTATGCTCAAGTCTGGATCAAATCACTATGCGAATATAATAATATACGTACATCCTATGTATTTAACTTCATTGATTATTAGACAAATCAATTTCCTTTCTATTCACATTCACTTAAATTTTCATTCACTTATTTACAATTGCCTCAATTCCATTGGATTATCACTTCAGTTCTTATCTCAGTTGGGTATTTAATCAATAACAGTTCGAACTCCGGCCAGTTTATTTTTAGAAAACAGCTTGAAAATTTTAAAAATAGACAAGTAGCTGAAAATAATTATTAATTTGCAAAATAGCTGTAAAATAGTTAACTAATTGTAAATAGTTGGAAAGTAGTTAAATAGTTATAGAAATTCTACATAATTGCAAAACAATTGTAAAATAGTAATTCATTTGTAAAATAGTTGAAAAATAGTAATTAGTTTATAAAACAGTTGCAAAATTGTAAAATAGTTCGAAAAATAATTGTTGAATAAGTATAAAATAGTTTAGGGTTTAAAAAGAAAGGTTATATATAGTAAATAGATAGGAAAATAGATCAAAAACAGTTTATATTAAACCAATTTATATTGAAAATAGTCCAGAGTCAAAACTGTTCACTTCCCCATCAATTCAATTTAAATTTCCACTTCCATTTAAATTGACTCAATTCCAATTTGAATAATCTTTAATTTCCACTGAAATTGATTTAACCCCAATTCAAGTTGAATCAATCCTGATTTCTTTCCCAGTTTAAATAAAATTCCATTTGATTTAAACCTGTTCAACTTTAATTATAATTTCAAATTATTCCAATCAATTTGGACTAATATCAATTGAACCCACTTCAATTTCAATCATTTCAATTCAATCCAATTCAAATTTCAAATTTAAACCATCCCGAATTATATAAATTCGAGTTAAAATATTAAATGTTGACTTAATCCTTTAAATCAATCAACTTATCTCTTTATACCATTTAATTCTGAATCCATTTCAAACTTATCTTCATTTAATTTTAATTTAGTTGTATTTCTATTACCACTTAATTTAATTCCAATTCAAGATTTCAGTTTGGTTGTATTTTATATTACTTCTTAATTTAATTCCAATAATTTAATAACCAATCACCTTAATATTTATTAGAAGTAAATATTGCTTTATATATCAAAAATATATTTTTATATAAATTTATTTAAAACCTTTATATAAGAAAATAACAAGTACGCGCTCACACGTATATATATTCAACTCATTCTAGGGTACCATTGACCCTATCCTTAATGAGTAATCCCAGCAGAGCCAAGATTTTTGCTTATCCTTCAGCTCTGATACCAATTGTAATGATCTGGAATTTTCAAACCCAAAAATTCCAGAAAGTTATGAAAAAGAAGAAAGAGATAAAAGAAGAAGAAGATCAAAAACATCAACATCTCACATTTGCAGCGGATAAAATATAATAATAAATAGTAACAGTTTACAAAAGGATTCTGTATCTGTCAAAATACATTTATAATACATCAGAGTTACACATATAGTCAAACACTGGAATTCTACAAATCAACATGTCTCAGATAATGTAACGATCATGATTTTTCGTTGCCGAAAAACCGAATAGTTAAGGTTTTAAGAAAGAAAAAAAGAAGTAGAAGAGAGAGAGAAGATAGAAAAGATAGAAAATAGAGAGGAAAGGAAACAGAAAATAGGACGGAACAGAAATAACAGAACAACATCAGAATCTCACAATTCGCAGCGGAACAACATATAATAGATAAATGAATAATCTTTAAACAAAGAACTATATCAGTTATTACATTACATTTCATTACATCATATCATCAGAGTGTACAACACAACAAATAGCGGAAAAGAAAGTACTATATACTAGTAATACGCCATCCAGCTTGCCTCCAGCAACTCCTGAATTCCGAATATCCTGATAAACCTAACTCTTAACTGCCCGTGTGGAAATTGATGGGCACCCAGAGTTTAGGAAGGAAAACAATAAACTCCGAGTCAGTCATGTGACTGGTGCGAGAACTAAAACAGTTTATTTTTCTTTAAAATCAAAAATAGAAGAATATTTTAAAAATCAATTCGCAATGCTTTTAAAAATGAGACTACCATAAGACCTCCCGCCACACACAATGCAAACGCAGACTTGGGGAAGATTTCTTCTTATGTTAGTCAAAGATGCTTGATACGCATTAAAATCAAATCAATTTTGATATTATTGTTAGTGCATAGTGTAGAAGATATTTCGAAAGTAGAATATAAATCTTAGCCAGCATAGGTACCATTATAGTATGCTTACTATAGCTACCATATTAGATGGCAGGTTCTACAACTAAAACCGTACAAGTCTCGTATTGTTTCTTTGGATTTCCAACGAATGGTCAGGCCAAGGAACTTCCCATTGCCACATGAGAATGCCTCTGGATGGACATCCCCGAGAACCAAACCGGATCTCTACCAACACAAGGCCGGGTTACCCCTAACTGAGTAACAACTGACCGAATATGCCATCCCCCGGTCCTTTGGGACCTTTCAACCGAGCGCTCGAAATCAATTCACACAATCATAAAGTGTTTTCAACATGAGTAAGTATCTGGGCTCCATACCATGATACCACCTTTTCCAGAAGGAAATGCACATATCCTAAAGGGCGCTACCCCTCATAACCTTGCTGCATCTTTCCTGTTTTGACCATTCCGGGGTGTGAGGCTCGACGAAGTCACGTCCACAAAACATACTTTATACAAAAGCCATGCTTTGGGTCAACAAATGATCATAGAAATGATCACCAAGATAGACGATCAAACAAATGATCCTATCACAAATAATCAACACAATGATCATTTCACAGCAACACTCAGCATGTCACGTTACCAAATTGGGAATATATCGCTGATAACCTTCAACTATATAACCTCTGAGCTCGTACGTCTCAGAGAAGGGTGTTAAGCTAAGAGAATAAATTCTCCGCCACCAACAGAAATATATTTGAAAGAAACCGGCTTTATATCTCAATTTGTAATATCAGGCATACTATCCATACAAGTCTGTTCCGGGATCGAACAGAACCGAAGGCACTTACATTACAAAGAAGTCCTTGCAATCCGAATAATCTCTAATCACGATCGGATTTCCCATCACATATGGAGATCTCTATACCGGGGATCAGCCAGTGCAGAGACAATCAACAAGAAACCCTTACGTTTTTGAAAATATCCGGTCTTCAACACCGATCTTCAAATGCAATTCATAACGACGTATCACATATTCGGAATGGGTTATACGACCCCAAGGTCCTTTCCCGGTTAACCCGAATAGTGAGCGCTTATTTTAAAAAAAATAAGTGTGGCATTCAAATTCAAGCAAATCACTACAAATACCTATTTAAAGGTAAATATT
Organism: Allium cepa; assembly: GCA_030765085.1. Lineage (NCBI taxonomy): Eukaryota > Viridiplantae > Streptophyta > Magnoliopsida > Asparagales > Amaryllidaceae > Allium > Allium cepa. Next base: position 379,024,278 of record CM060929.1, on the reverse strand, counting down.
GATAGTCGGTTATTGAACTATCAATAGATATGCCAACATCGCCAGATTCCAAATAATTTTCCAAATTATTTATTTTCCAAAAATATCTTTACAAGATATATATATATTTTCCATTCTTCAAAAATAAATCAATATTTATTTTTAAACCCAATTTCCAATTTCATTTATAAATTCTATATTGAATTTACATTCCAAAATATTTATGAATATACGATTTCCATTCGTTTTCAAATATTCATTTTCAATTTATCTTCAAAAAGATAAATTCAAAATATTCACTTAATATTGGAAAAACATTTTCATACTTATTTATTTATAAGAAATTCGCAAGCCTTTTTATTTTCTACACTTAGAAAATATTTAATATACTCTAATCGAAATTAAGTATATATTTCATTCTTTAAGGAAATTATTCACTTAACCATATTTATTTGGGCCAAAACGAATGTTGCGTAAAACATCGTTACGACAACCCAAAATCACTAGTATAGGGATTTGAAATTAAAATAGATATATAAATCCCAATACTATACAAAACATTTCATTTCGGAAATCATCTATTATAACAACAGTGTTATAATCTACTATTTCCTCTATTTCTCGAAAACGTCTATTTCAACAATGAATGTTGAAATCTATGGTTTCGAATCTTAATACATTTAAAACATCTTTAGATCGTTTTAATTCTATTTCAAACATCACATCCTAAATGATTTCTTTAACATAATATTCACTATTCAAAAACGTGAATATACTTGTTAACAAATTTTATCATTTTTATTCATTTTATTTTACAGGATTATTCACTGTCTAAAATATGAATATAACTCCATTAACAAGTTACAACAGTTTACTTATCAAAATAAGTCGTTGCGGATTTATAAACAATGTTTATAAATTTCATTTCTATTTATTTTACAACAACTTTCTTTTATAAATTTCCTTTATAAATCTATTCAATTTCATATCTCAATGATATACTAAAATTTCACATTATAAGTTAAATACTTATAATTTATTTGTTTACAAAATCGTTCCTTTAAACTTCCCAAATTTATAAATCTTATAACTTATAAGATTCTTTTATTTATCCAAATTCCATTCCTTTAATAACTTTATGAATTTTATTTTATTTTCCTTCACAAATTTTATATACCTACTGTTTATAAAATCCTATTTATAACTTCATCGTTATAATCCCATAAATTTCATTCATTTGTGAAATTCATTCACAATTCATTCTAACTCTTATAAAAGCTCGTTTTATAATTCCAATATTCTTAATTTATAAATATCAATTTATAAACCCTTTTAATATAAATCAATTTATATTACTATTTTAAAGCGTCTTTAAACTCCTTTATAATTTCACCATTTTTGATTTATAAAATAATCAAATTTCATAAATCCTATTTTTTAACTTTTTATAATAAATTCAAAAATCCCAGTTTAAACTATTTTATAAAATTATTAATTCCATATTTCAAAAATCAACTTTTAACCGTGTTTCTCAAAAATCATAATTTTTATAATATTAAAATTATAACGTTTACTTATTTAAGATGAATCAATTCAATAAAATATATTATAAACGTATACTTTCAAAAATCACTTTAGAAATACCTTAAAAATCAAAATCGTTATTTTTAAACTTCAAAATTGGATCCGATGATGCAACACATCAATAGTCAATCACGATTTTCAAACATCATATATCATCCATGATAAACAATCAAATATCACAATATATGAAATCAAATAAATATTTGTGAGGAATCCAGTTGGATCCCTCCAACCTGTTTCCCTGCATCCACAGACATTAGCACAATACCAATTCCGTTTCGAGACGGAATATCGCGGTATATGGGATTTTATAAAATATTATCCGCTTACTAACGGCGCAATAGGGTCTCATCCGCTATACAAATGCGGGAAATCAATCAACTGCAATATATACATATGCCAATATATATATATATATATATTGCTATATATATAATATAATACCAATTCCACTTCGAGGTGGAATATCGCGGTATATGGGTTTAATAAATAACCTCCGCTTACTAACGGCGTATAGGGTATATTCACATCCAATATATATATATATATATATATATATATATATATATATATATATATATATATATAACAATCATCATTCCAGCATTCAATCAACACAACTAACAATTTTAAATCTAACTATTTAAAATTTAAATAAATCCTTTTGAATGAGAAGTTCTCACCTTTGCTTTTATTTTGCAATCCATTTCCCATCTTGACTCGATTTTCTTGATTTATACCTTGTATAAATATTTACACAATTTATTAATATTCGAACAGATCGAATAATAAATTTTCATTTGATAATTTTGATTCATCGTTGATTCCTTTTTTTATAGTTTGATTTAACAAAAATTAAATTCAAACTATCCTTTATAAATTCAATTTTTGTCGAACAAATTTAATTTCTATTTAAATAAATTTTATTAACTGACTATTTAATTTAAACAACATTTTCTTTCATAAAATATCCTTTAGTCCTTAATTACCCATTTTTCCAATAATAAATAATATTTTCTTTTGATAAATCATTTTATCAAATAAGTAAAATTTCTAACTAATTTTCCTTTTACAAAATATTTTTCATTTGAAACTAAAATTTCTATTCAACTAATAATTTAGTTTTAAACTAAATTTTCTTCAAGTTTTAAAATCCCTATTATTATTTATTTCTAATCTATATACATTTATTAAAATTCGAACTGATTCCTTTAACAAGTTTATTTAACCAAGATTTTATTTTAAACAAATTTTCTTCTTTTAATAAATTAATTTTAACTAAAAATTAAATTTAATTAACCAAACTCTCTTTTAATAACTTAATCGATTATAAATTCGATTTCTAACTAATAATTTAGTTTTAAATTAACAAGATAATTAAATAAATTCGTTAAACAAATTAACCACTCTAACTATTTATTTTTGAAATACTAGTAAATGAAAATATGGGTATGTACATTTACTTTATTCTTTTCCTTGAATATAATTTGTTAAAATCAACTTTATTTATTTATATAAGATATTTTCTGTTTTTCAAATTAAAATATGCATGTTTAAAATTAATTTCCTTTTCCTATAACAACAACACAAACTTACTGTTTTTTTTCTTTACTGTCCTTAATAAAAATTTTGAAAACAAAACAAAATTTTCAAAACTACTTTACTGTTATTTAAAATCCCAGTTTATATATATTTGAATTTAAATTAAATTAAATTATAAAAGCAAAATAAAATTTATACCTCACTGCAAATCTCAAACTCAGGCGACCTACTGCCATTGCGCTGCTCGCAGTCGTCGTTCACCTCCTATCGTGCTCGAGAACCCCTCCTCCTCGCGACGCCGCCCAAAATCGTGAGTCACCTCCGTGCCCTAGCCTCCATCCATGAATCGCGACAGCCCAAAATCATGACCCCTAACTGACTCGCGCATCGCCTCCAGGTCGCAACCCACACCGCCGCTTCGCCTCCACGAATCGCCGCCCATCTCCATGCGACTTCCCCCAATCGAGTTCACGGCACCACGACCTTGCTTGCCTAACCCTCCTCCTTGCCTGACGCCGACACTGACTGCGCCTCCATAAATCGCGACTTGATTGTGTCGTCGCCGCTCGAACACGAGCGACCCCCAACATGCTGCCATTGATTTTGATTGCTGTTTTATTTTTGGCTTCGGTGATTTAATTTTTTGAATGAGGGTAAGGGGCTTCGGCCAAGGATTTGAAAGAGGGGAATCGATTTTTTTTGATTTCCCAAAGAAGAACAAAGCTCGGCCATTAAATTCTTGTTTCTCTGTGAATTGATTTTGAAGGTGAGGGAGAGGGTAATTTAAAATCGAATGAGTATGGTTTGCACGATTTCATCATCGTGATTCCCTACGTGATACTCGGCGTGAGTTTAGGCGTGAGAAAAGGAGAGTAACGTGATTTTTTGCTAAATTTAAAAATTCAAATTCAAATTGAATTCGATTAAATTCCAATGCGTTTACGTGTCCTGTGCTCACATATCAACTCCGAAAAATACGAAATTTGAAATCCGAGAATAATTCAATATTACGGACCCAATGGAACTGGTTTCGTTGAATTCCGAGACTGTGCCTCGGAAGGCTATTTTTAAATATCGATTCAAACGATTTAATTTCAAAACTAAACAATTCACTTTCAATTATAATTCTGAAGCTTCTATAATCTTCAATATTATCAATATGAATTTTACAAGCCTTTGAAATATTTTTAATCAGCTTAAAATTGAAGAATCAAATTTTTATTCAACTTCAATAGATTAAATTCTATAATTTAATCGCTAAATTCGTTCTGATAATTTGAAATTCAAGTCAAACCATCATTCAAATATTTAAAATTAATTAAATATTCTCAAATTAAATTGTTAAAAATTCCGGGTCGTTACAGATAATCAGAAATATATTACATCGGAAATACTCCATACGTTCCCGCCATCCAGCTCGTCTCATAAGCTCCAAAACGTCCTTACCTGAAAATCTGTAATACTCGGTCTGACCCAAGCATTACATCAAAGTAACACCTAGGTCAGGCTGGAAACCAGTGTGAGTAAACTTATCCAACATGGAATACAAAGCATACAACTTATATAGAACCCGGGGTAACTCGAATCAATTTACAAGTTCACAATATGTTATAGATAACACTTATTTCACACATAAGTTTTCTAAGTACCAAAGATTTAGATTTAAATAGTCCAATTCCTTTAAATCACTTCATTCCATCCTATAGATTTCACATATCAATCTATAAAAATTCGAAGTGGTTTCGGGTATTTCCTAATACCCGACCACGGTCTCTTCGAGTCTTATGTCATCCTAACCCAGGTTATCCAAATGAAATACACAACATTTCATATCAGAGATATCCATTCATTCAATACCATTCAATCATCAATAAGCAAAGATTGATCGCTTCCAAATTAATTTAATTAATTCTAATTGAATTACTAACCTCAATCACTTAAATTCCTTTATTTAACATTAATTAATTCCAATCAATTAATTATCATCCCTTAATTATCCATCTTAATTAATCACCCTGGATTAATTATTCTTCAATTACATCCAAGTAATTATCTTCAATTAATTACACAAATTAATTATTCTTAACCAAAAATAAAAATTAATTCTTTAATTACTTCACAAATTAATTAACTAAGATTAATTACATTAATCCTTAATTCACTATTAAATAATTTATCATAAATCACTTGTTATAGATTAATTTATCTTAATCAATCAACCTTTATTTACATCATTGATTATATAAATTAATGATTTCTTATTTGCATTTCAATTTATCCTAATCTAATTTAATTTCATTAAATAATAATCATTAATTACACCACAAATATTAATCACTCTTAATTTATCTCATCCTTTAATCATCTACCTTCTTATTTACTTCATTAAATAAATAAATTACTCATTTTACAATAGTAGTTTAAAAGAATTTAAAACCAAATTCATCTTTAAATTCAAATCAATTTTAAAAATTCACTTTAAAATTCAAGTTGTTAAAATAATTAAATTTAAAAACTTATTTGTTTGAAAACCCAGATTCACTCTTGAATTCCAGATTTAACTCTGATTTAAAACTTGTTTTAAATTTCTACTGTACAATTTAACTTCAGTTTTTAAATATCACTTTCATTTCTTTCCAATTTATTATTATTTTTATTTTATAATTATTTCACTTTAAGAATTCACCCTTATATTTCTTTCAAAAATCCAATTTTATTTATTTTGATAACTCAAGGTATCGAAATATTCAAGCAAACCACAACATTCAATATTCCAATTACCAATAGTATCCATCACAGAATATGAATCCCTCTGACATATACTATATTTTACTATATAATATAGCATATCAATTCAATTCAACCAATCATTTAAATTTAACCATTTAAATTTAAATAAAAATCTAGAAGAGTCAGGTTTACTCACCTTTGATTTTGGTTTTGCAATCCACTCCAGACCAGTTTGTTTTCCCATTTCAGATTTCAACCTCGTACAAACATTTTATAATTTATTAATAATTTGATCTAATTTGACAATTTATTTTTAACATTAAATAAATTTTAATTAACTAGTTTTAAATAATGGTTCTCATTTTTGAAATGAAATCTACTGGGATAATAATACTCTAAATTTAACTTTAATATTAAATTTTGATAAACAATTTAATTTAAAAGTTTATACCTATTTATCATTAAATTTCTAATGATATAAAAATTAAATTACCTTAATATATATATATATATATATATATATATATATATATAAATTTTTTCTTAAACAGTGAGTCAGTATGCAAATTTCTGTTTTTAATCAATACCTTCTTATTAAATTAGAAAGGGATTACCTTACTCGAACAAGATCGATCCTAGAGGACCAAGCCCTCACCACCGCGACCTCCAACCGAGGCAACCCTAGCATGACTTCACACTGCCGACACCCAAAATACTCAGCTATCCTCGCAATCGCGTCCTACGGCGACTCGAAAACCACCCCCTTCAACAGCAGTAGGCAACTTGACGTTCCATAACTCACTTCCCCAAGGCACGCACGAAGTAAATCCAATGCGAGGCCTTGGAAGTCTCGCAAGCAACATCATCGAAAATCTTTGATTCAACCCTAAACGTCACTCGGAGCATGATGCTCCACCCTTCAAAACTTAATTCGAATCTTCCAAGTCACCGCCTCAAATCGAAGTCGTGAATTTATTCCGAGATGATGTATTTTTTTTGAACGAATAAATTGAAGAATTGAAAAGGGGAAACTCGGCCTTCGATGGAACGAGAGATGGAAAAAAAATTATTTCTCAGCAGTATTAAAAGAAAGGAGGACGAAATGAGATTAAATAAGCTTGGCCATTATTTTTATTTAATGAGTTGCATTCTTTTCAACAAAAATTTTATCTGTGATTTTCATTTTCTTTTCTCAGAAGGGTTGAGCATGATTTAAACGAGAAAGGGGGAAAGTAGGTCTGTGCGTTTCAGAAGGTGGGGTGGCTCGAGTGCGATATAGGAGGCCGGTTTTACTTTTATATTTTTAATATTATTTAATTCCAAAATATCACGTTAAGCATAACTCGAAATCTCGAACTCCGAATCAGACATGCCTCCAGGCGTTTATAAAGTTTTACCCACATTCTGAACACAATGGAACATGTTTCCGAAGCTAGTTCGATCATATGTGCTAGTTACGGAAGTAAATGATCAATTTTAAATCAAACCGATTAAAATAGTTTCTACGCTTTTTGAGCTGCCAGGGTCAAATGACAACTCCGATTGCTACAAAAATTGATATCCGATAATAACTAACTATTTCGGATCCAATGGAACTGATTTCGTCAAATTCCGAGAATGTGCCTTGAAAAGCTATTTTTAAATTCAATTTAAATGATATATTATTAAAACTAAACAAATAACCTTTAAATTCAATTTTAACACTTCTACAATCTTCAGTACTATCGATATAAATTTTGCAAGCCTTTAAATTATTTTAAACAGGCTTAAAATTTCAGATTCAACAATTTACCCAATTCCCATTATTAAATTCAATATTTAAATTATCCAATAAGCAGCGATATTTGAAATTCAAGTTAGAAACTAACTTTTAAATATTTAAAATTAATTAAATATTCCAATTTCAAATGTCTAAAATTCTGGGTCGTCACATTCTCTGTTGAATCGCAGGCTCAAAGCCACTGAAACAAAATACAATTGCTCCTCCTATAATCATTTATAGACTATGATTACTAAAAAGAAAATCTTGATAATGCAATTTCATTTTAAGAAGAATTGAAAATGGAAATACACGGTAATTATTTCGAAAATAATAAAATTACAGTGAAGCTTTGAAAAACAGGAAAATCAAATATTTTACTTCCATGATTCGATTACATAACCAGTTTCAACCTAGAAAATGATGATTTTAAAGAATAATTTCAAGATTTTTAGTTTTATAAATCGTGAGAAATTGTATGTTGAACGGAATTTGCATTTTCGTAAATTTCTGGTGATCGACGATGAATTAAGGGTCGTGCTCGATATCGAAGGTAGTTTGGTGGATGCAGATCGATGGAAAAATAGTTTGGGATTTTTCAGATGATCGACACGGTGTGGGTTCGTCCATTTAGGGTTTAGATAGCCATTTTGATCGACAATGTTTTATAAGTTCGTGCGTCATCGAGGATGTAACAGCCCGCAAATCCGTGCCCCTTGAGTCAACACTATTCTACATCAATTAACTCAAGTGGAATAGAAATACGAACCATTAAGGTTAAAGAAGAAGAGGTAGAAGAAACAAGGAACTAAACAATATCAGAATCTCACAGCTGCAGCGGAATAAAATATAATATATAATATCATTTCTTTACACAAAATGGAAACTATATCTGTTTATACAATATATCATCAGAGTATCTCAAACAAACAACATTTACCAGTCAGACAATTCCATACAATCACAAAAGCGGATACATATACAAGTACGAATAATACGTCTCGGACTCCTGCTCCTCTCCTGCTCCATAGCATCTTGTCCTGAACATATAATACCCGGTCTGACCCGAGCATTATAATGAAATAACACAGGAGTCAGTCTGGATTACCAGTTGATAATAATGCACCCAAATTGATTATTAAAGTTTCAAAAATCCTTTTGAAAACAAAAGCATCTCGTAAGACCACGCCACAAATAAACATGTCGGGTTTTTCCTTACGATAGCTAAAACACTTTTTATAGAAATCCTCTGATATTATAATAGGGTCTATATACAAATACTTATAAAATAGCCGAAATTGTTACATCTATTAAATTCCAGCTACTAGCCACACAGTGGGTAACACAAACAAATCTCGTAAAAGGCGCGTAGGGAGAATGAATTCCAACTAATGACAAGGCAATGGGGTGCCACCTGTCACAGTACCTGGTCTAGATCAGCGTACCGAGGACCACGCCCAATCCCCTGCAAGACAAGGCCCGGATTATCCCTTACTAGATAATCCCGAGTAAGATCACCCCGCGGTTGGGTTCAGCAACCGCACCACTAAGCCGAAATAAAAGGAACATCTAGACAGGAATGACCTTACCCGGAAATGGGTGCTGCCCACCAAGCCTTGCTGCATATCCCCTGATTTTCAGTCATTCCCGGTTGATGATGCTTAAGGCTAAGTGTTACCTTTTAGAAAATTTCACTTAGAATGCCCATCGCCCACCTGACGATGTTCTGAATGCATTCAACCATACAAGTTTGTTCCGGGTTCGAACAGAACCGAAGGCACTACTCCTACTACATCCATTTTGGAAATATCCTCAGGATTAGTAGCGACTAGCCCTTTCACTTCACAGCTCCATCTTCGACTCCGAACTCGTTTTTCCACGAAAACGTACAAACTGGATCGGAGTGGTTTTCGAGAAATTAATCCCGATCCCGGTCTCTGCGAAACGATCAACGCATTTGTCCAATATTGATAGTCGGTGATTTAACTATCAATTAACATTCACAAACATCCATCACATAATAAATAATTCCCACATTATTTATTTTCTTTAAAAATATCTTTACAAGATATAAATCCATTTCAAAATCCCTTTGAAACACTTTCGAATCCAATTCTTCTCATGGAATAGATTCCCAAATCTTTACTTCCTCTGAAACATCCAAGCACCAATATTTAAGGTTTAAAATAATTTAAATACTTTATTTTTGAAAGTACATTAAAACATTTATATTAACACTACTTACATACTTAATTTAAAATATATATATATACCTTTAAAAATATCTCGAATAAACTGCTTAATAAAATATAAACTATTATCTTTAAAATAAAGTTAATCAAACTAAATTTTGAAATAAACTATGAAATTCTATACAAGGTTCAAATAAAACTTTAACTATTTATCTTTAAAATGTAACCCTTTTATAAACATAAATATTAATAATATCCCTTTAAAACATAATGCCAATTTTCCCTTAACTAATTATTACTATAACTACTTTAGTAAATATTTACTTTCGAAATATTTGCAACCTACATAAGAATTTTCTTAAAACATTCCTTTGAAATCAAATTTAAAACCCTTATCTTTTACTCAAAAATCTACTTAAAACGTACTTGGCTTTCAGGGAATTTCTCTTTCATTTAGGATAACCCAAAGAATTCCTTTTATCAATCCAACACGATTTACCCAATTAAATTTTACGTTTATCCCATAAATTCCTTTCCATGCTTTAAAAATAACTCCTTTTATTTTTAAAAGCATTGCTATTTCCTGGAAATCACTTTCAAATATGTGTTTAAAATATTTAAAATAAAGCTTCTAGTAATTATTTAATTGAAAATAATACTTAAGGAAATATATAGGGGTTTCCTAAGTATTTAAAAAAATAATTAACTTTTAAAATAATGTTATTAAATCAAATATTCATATTGAAATTTCCTTTTGAAAACTTAATACTACTTTACCTTTTTTAAAAATAATTAAATACCATAATTACTTAATCAAATATTTGCTTCCACTTAAAAACATTTTAAAATAATATTTCCTTCTAAAAATATTCTAAACATATTTAAACTGCAGATTTAAAATTTGAAAGCTTTCTTAAAAACATAATAAAACTTCCAGGAGAAAGCACACTTCCCATTCTTTAAAAATAAATCTCGCTATTATTTTAACAATTCACAATTCCCTTTTAAAACCACAATTTCAAACACTTCATATTTTCAACCAATCACTTGAATTTAATTCCCTTTAAATTCTTTATTTAAGAATTTCTTTAATTTCCTATAAATCCAATTTATTTGTTTATATTTAAAATTTCCAGATTGTATTCATCCAAATCATAGCACAACACAATTTAATTTTCAATTTAATCTATCACAGTATATAAATGAAACACAGCATAACAAGATCTCAATTAATTTATCACCGAATATAAATGAGATTGATTACAGAATATAAATAAATTTCTATTTGTGAGGAATCCAGTTGGATCCCTCCAACCTGTTTTCCATGCATCCACAGATATTAGCACAACAATATATCGATTCAATTTGATAATAATTATCATATTTAGCTAAACAACCAATCACACATTTAAAAATTCGCTATCAAAATTACTGATATCCAGATATGAGTGAGAATATCTCACCTTGGGTTTTCGACGAGCGTTTAAATTTAAATTAAATCAAACGGCGTTCGATTTAACCTAAATTTTTACTTGTTCGAAATGATTCCAGAACTGCTCCACTGCGTAGTACGCGATTCTGCGATTCCGGTGCTTCCTGTTTCGTTGAATTCTGATACTGTATGTGAAAGATATGTTATTTTAAACATTTAGTATAATTATAAAATGATTCCTTATCAATTTTCAATTTTTATTTCTAAATTACCAAAGAGGCCGCACGATCTACTATCCCAAAATCATGGCCTTACAACGCCTTCATCCTCACGCATGCAATCAGGTACGAACGAACGAACCCATAAATCATGATTTAGGGTTGATCGTCGTCCTCCCCACAATCATCAATACAACGATCGGTGGCGCCGCATCGAAGCTCCCCTAGTCCTCCACCTTCGGCCGAAACACCATGAAACTCGGTCGCTTCTTTCAACATGAAAACGAACTCGAACGCGGCCCCTTCATGGTGAAACTTCTGACAAACTGCTCAACGATTTCCGATCACTACCGTTCAAAACGTAGTGCTCATCGTGCTCTCGATTTTTGCAGTTGAAAGTTTTTGAAATTAGCTTGTGGATCTGAAGAAATCGATGGAGAAACGAAGTTGTTCTTCGGCCATTGAATAATATGATGGCGGCCGAAACTAGATCTAGGGTTTTAGTCATTAAAACATGCTTTATAAACATTAGTTAATATTATTTTATTAATAAAATTTCCAAATAACAAGCTTATACAAACGAGCTCCAAACAACGCGTGTCGACAGGAATTTCTAAGGTTATACCTACGTTCCGAACACAATGGAACGTGTTTCAGAGGCTAATTTGGTCGTATGCACGAGTTATGGAAATAAATGATCAATTTTAAATTAAATCGATTAGAATATTTTCTATTCGTTTTAAGCTGCTAGGGTCAAACGACAACTCCGATTGCAATAAAAATTGAAATCCGATAATAACTAACTATTACGGATCCAATGGAACTGGTTTCATCGAATTCCGAGACTGTGCCCTGGAAGGCTATTTTAACTCGTTGATGAATCAAGCGATTTTCAAAATCGTCGAAATCACCTAAAATTTCACTTTTAAAATTTTATTAACTTAATTATAGCTCGTATAAAATTTATATTCACATTAGAAATCATTCTGATTCAATTTAAATCAAAATCTGATTATTTGCATTATTATATTATTAAATTCCATTATTAAATTAATATAAAATTCCAAATTTGACCTATCGACTTTTAATTCCATCCAACAGTCCAATATTATCATTCAGATCCAAATAGACTTAAAATAAATTTTAGAATCTAATTTTATATCCATTTACGCTCAGAATCACTAATTATCCGAATCCTAAAATATTATTATTATTATTCAAATTTTGATTAAATCCCCGTATTTGAAATTTAACTAATTTTAATAATTTAACCAAAGTCTTTTATTTCAAAATTCAAATTATAATCCATATTCAACATTTAAAATGAATTAAATGTTCAAATCTAGCGACCCAAAATTCCGGGTCGTTACAGAGGAAGTACCGGAGGTGGTCGAACCAGTGGAGATTGGTGCGAGGCACGGTGGAGCGGCTTTGGGTGGAATGGCAAGGTCACTGGTGATTGGGATCATCGTCAGCAAGGCATTTTTGTTGATTAAGGTTCAAATGCCTGGGTGGTCGAATAGTTTGTTTCGAATTCCAATCGAACTCGATGAAATTGGGTGGTAGGGAAGCTTGTGGAAGACGTCGTTGACTTGTCGAAGGGAGCGAGGTTGGTCGGAGACGGTTGAAGCGCTTGTACATGTGCACACGAACATGTGTGTGTTTGGGTTTCTATGATAATTGGGGGAGATGAAGTTTTATCGGGGCAAACTCGAAGAAATTCACGAGATAACTCGGGGAAAAGAAGGTAAAGGAAAAACTCGAGTTGGACTCGAGAAATTTGACGCCCCACCTCTATGCTCACAATAACAAATGTTATTATAAGGAATAATGTCTGCTATTGCAAAGCATAAGGCTTGTTAGAAGCAACCATCCGTAAGTTATGCCTTGGACGAGTATTGATTACATCGATAGGAGTTGTGTAAATTAGTCCCAAAGATATAAATTCAATCCATATCTAAAACGAAACTACGGTGTCTAAAGAAAAATCTAGAACAACTCATAATAATGACAACACTGATAAATATAATCACATCAAAATAGAAATATCAGATATATTGTGGAAGACAAGTCTGGATACATGCTACAACAATCGATAGTTCACATGAACCGAATATACATATACAAAGACATCAACATACATGAGACGAGAGTCAATGCACCAAAAAGAAACACCTCGAAGTCTAAACAAAAGATGATGTGAAATACCAAAAGTTGAAGCAGCAACGGAATCAGAGATAGCGATTATCCTAAAATAACTCAGTCTGACCCGAGTATTATTTAAAAGAAAATAATAAACGGATCAGTCTAATTTAAACTTCAGAAATAAGTGTATGATAAACAACACTTAAGCAAATAATCATAATCTCGAATGAGATTATACAACATAGATAATCAACATAGTTCAAATAAAGAAATCTCAATTTAAACTCCATCAAAATCAATAATCTCGAATGAGACTATTCAACATAAATGATCACCATAATTTAAATAAAGAAATCTCAATTTAAACTCCATCAAAATCAATAATCTCGAATGAGACTATTCAACATAAATAATCACCATAGTTAAAATAAAGAAATATCAATTTAAACTCCATCAAAATCAGCTTTTAAATTCCCAATTGAATTCAAAACGGCAATACTCAAATTTATAATCTCGGATGAGTCTATACACAAAATTATAATCTCGAATGAGACTATACACAAAATTATAGTCTCGGGGGAGACTATACAACACAGTAATCAGCATAGTTTAAAGGAAGAAATCTCAATTTAAACTCCATCAAAATCAATAATCTCGAATGAGACTATTCAACATAAATAATCATCATAGTTTAAATAAAGAAATCTCAATTTAAACTCCATCAAAATCATCTTTCAAATTCCCAATTGAATTCAAAACCGCAAAACTCAAATTTATAATCTCGGATGAGACTATACACAAAATTACAATCTCGGATGAGGCTATACACAAAGTTGTAATCTTGGATGAGACTATACACAAAATTATAGTCTCGGGGGAGACTATACAACATAGTAATCAGCATAGTTTAAAGGAAGAAATCTCATTACACATCATCAAAATCAACTTCCAAATTCACAATTGAATTCAGAACAGCAATACGCAGAATCTAGAAATCAAAATAAGATAACAGAAAATCAACATAAAAGATGGATCGATCCCAGCAGATAGCGAGTTTTAGCTACGGCGCACGTACATCTCAAATGGCCGAAGCCTACCAAGTACTATAATTTTTGACGCCCAACAAATGACCCGAAGGTCCAACATATGACCCGAAGGTCCAATAGATGACCCAAAGGTCTAGTACTGGTAATTGATCCGAAGGTCCATCATATGACCCGAAGGTCTAGCAGAGTGGCTCGAAAGCCCAATAAAATCATCAAAATCGTCAAACAGCAAATATTTCAATTAACGAGTCTGGAATTAACCGAAATAGTAAAAGTATGGTTCAATACTCCGCACTTTTGCTAAATCATTTAAATATCTTCATCGTTTCCTTGAAAGTGCAAAATTATGTATTTTATATAAATAACATTTTACGTTCTCAAACGGACAAGTCTGGAATTAAGCGAATCAGTAAAAGTGAGGATTCATAGTCCTGAATTTTGCTGAAGCGTTTAAATCGCTTCCTCATTCTTTTGAAAGCGCAAACTGTAAAATTTTTGAAAACAATTTTATTTTAAAACGATTTTTAAAACACGTGATTAAAACAGCAACAACTATAACAATTTCGACGAGGAAATTGCGCTTCACAAAACACCGTAAAAACGGATATCAAATCAGTGTTGCGGATAACCGCTTAAAAATTCACTTTAAAATTTACTGTTACTGAAGTGTCAAAAACGTCATCAAAACAACACGCTTGTAAAATATAATACCGATGTAAAAATTCCATTATAAAAATAGCGGTAACAAAATACGTTTTAAAACGTAACCCCGGCTCAACAATAAATTATTAAACAGTGGTCTGCACCATTTATATATTCCTCAAAAGGTTACACTGTCTTACACTAACTTCTTTCACGCGTATTCTAAATTACAAAGAATGGTTCCATGCATTACCTACAATATAATTGCACATACTAAAATGAACTATAAAAATATGAATGACATGCCTGAAAACACACATGCACGCTAGAAATACATGATGACCTGAACAATACACATGGACATTTTCACTTAAAGCCTTACACGCAAATGATGAGTATACTAAATATTTAACCTGACAAAGTTAATATGTGTGCACGTTATTAATATGAAGTATCACACAAGAATGATTTCCATGCACACTTCAAGCACGTATAAAATAAAATGAAGGTTGCACTATACATCTTTACACGCAAGTAAATAAATATTTGCACTCTTATATCCATTTTTTTTCAAAAGAACGGTATTAGTAAAAATGTATTTGAATGACCTTAATAAAAATAATATGCATGCACAATACAAAGTTTTAGAACACATTTTTTTCGTGTATTACCTGTTCACGTTTCGCTCATGCATACTACCCTATGCACAAATAAAATGCAAGCCTGGGTACTACTTCATAGACGAATTTTTAGCACATATTTATGCACGCACTCACACTACACTTGCAAGCACGCAACCTTCATTACACGCACACATGCGAATGCGAAATTATGGCCTGTACTCATTTTTGAAATGCAACTATAATCTGGACACATTTTCATGCACAAACGTGACAATCTATGTGAACACAAACCATAAATGCTGACACATAATACCAAGTACTCAAATACTCCTGTCCAAAATGAAATACCTGGAACGCACCTAACCTACTCGCTTGCATGAAATGAAAAAAGTATAATCTGGTTACACGAAAAGTGAAATAACACAAATGCCTAGAACTTGATTTTTTTTCACGCAAGAGATGAAGAAAAAAATAATTTGGCTAGGAACTCATTTTCGAATGTAACATATTTTTTCACAACATTTTTACACGCACTGGGTGGTTCACCTTGTTAAATAAAGTAAATAAAACAACACGTCTTGACTCTCTTTTTTTCATGTAGTTTTCCACCCATATGCACGCAAGAAAAAAAATTGGGCATCAAAAGTTATATGCACGTAAAAAATATGAAGAAATGAATAAATTAGCAAAGTGAGTTTTGAACTCACAGATAACTTGCTTTCAAAATCAGTTAACACCTAGATCCAACAGAAAGCAAGTATGAACTGCCATTAATATCCTCTACTGAGCTACTGAAGAAAGTGGAATAAAAATTATGCAGCAACTGGAAAGTTTTTGAACCAAAATGTTGCAGGCCTATACTTTTACTCTCTCATTTTTGTGCACAAGTCAAAGAATAAAAGGTACATTAACATTTAATGAAACGTGCAAAGTGGGAAGGAAGTACACACGGCTTGCATAAAAATAATGATGATGGAAAGTGTGCTCAACTTTTGCTTTAGAAATTTTGTGACAGCAAGTTCATATTTTGTTTTCAAATAGAGTGACAGCAAAGAAAATAAAAAGATGTGATCAACTTTGTTTGCTTTTAAATGGATCATTTCTTGTTACACGTGAATGAAAATTATCTATTTCAACTTGGCTTAGATATTTAACAACTGACTTAGAAATGGTTTGCACAATTTTTCTTTTCAAATTTCAATTTAAAATTTCCATTTTTATTTTGACGGTAAACAAAAATCACGGTTGTTACAGGAAATTTAGAATTTGGCCCGGGTTTTTGTTAAAGATGAATTAACCAGATTGTTTTAATGTTAAAAATTAAAAGCATTAACAAGTTTTTAAGTTATTAAAGTATTTAAGTTTCGAGGAAAACATTACCAAGTTTTTAAAGTAAAGTATCAACAGGTTTAAAACAAGTTTTTCAAAGTTTAAAAATATTTCGAAATTATTTGTTCAAAAGGTAATTATATAATAGGTTAATTTCTAAATGTTTTTCAAAGGTGATTTAATGATATGATTAAATAAAGTATTAATTACTAAAGGATGGTTAATTAATTAATGTAATCAATTAAGGGAATAATTTGTTTATTTATTTATTAAGGTGAATTAACTAAAGGTTAATTAATTTGGGTAATTAATTTAAAGGATAGAGTAATTAATATGATTAATTAAAAGTTAATTAATGTAAGTAATTGAGGGTAGTTAATTACTTAAAAGAGTAATTACTTAATGAAAGTATTTTAAAAGGATAATTACCCAATTTATTTAAAAGAATTAATTATTTAATTACTTAAATATTTATTAATCAAGGTGATTAATTTATTTATGTGAAAGGTTAATTAATTAAGGTAATTAATTAAAAGATAATTAATTAATGTGATTAATTAAGATAAATTTATTAATTATGGATAATTAATTAAGATGGATAATTAAGGACTAATTGATTAATAATTAAAGATAATTAATTGGTAATTAAAGGATAATTACTTAATGATAGTAATCAAAGAATAATTAATTGATTTTTTAATTGATGATTAAAGGGTAATTAATTACTTAAAGATAATTTCTTAATAAAGTAATTAAGGATAATTAATTAATGACTAAAGGTTGTTTAATCAAGTGATTAAAGAATAATTAAATTAAAGGATAATTAATTTATGTCATTAATTAATTAAGGTAATTAATTTGGGGATAATTAATTAATTAAAGGTTAATTAATTAATGAAGTGATTAAGGGGTGATTATTAATTAAAGGTTAATTAATTAATATAATTAATTGAGGATAATTAATTAAAGAATAATTAAATGATTAAAGGTTAATTTTTTCTAATGATCAAAGGTTGATTTATTTATTAGTTTTGATTAATTTATAATTAAAGGTTGATTAATTTATCATTAAAGGTTAATTAATAAATGATTAAAGGATAATTAATTAAAAAGGTTTTTAATTAATTAATGTTAATTTATTCATAAGTAATTAGTCCGGTTTAAATTAATTATAACCAGATGATTAATTGATCTTACTTATGGATGTTTGGATTGTATTGAATGCTTGAATTGTTTGATATCCCTGCCGTTTGACATTCTGCGATATGAATTGTATGGATTGAGCTGTGAACTATGATTTATTTATCTGTGATGATATTACTTGTTTATCTATGAATGAAACATAAGCATTATAGGGTTATACCGCTTATCGATATTGTTGTGCTTAAATTGATGATGGTTGTGATATGTTATTGTTGTGTGTAAAACCCCTGGACTACACCACACACATACAAATATGGATACCATGGGAAATCAGTTAAGTCACAGATATTTTAAATTTAAATATTATTTTGTTTAGAAGATGAATTTTGAATCCAAATGATTTGGAAGTGAAATTGAGTTGAATACAAAAAGCTTCTGAAAAAGAAGTTTTGAAATTAAAATTTAGTTTGAATATACTATATCTTATTTAAGTTTTGAAATTGTTTTGGAAATTATGGTTTAGAACGGTTATACAAGTTATACAATGTGTGTGTGTGTATGGATCTTAAACCATTTTGAAGCATATTGAATGAATTATTTTGGGAATTTTGATTTAATCCAAATAGAACTTGCCAGGAATACGGCAGTTCGCTGATTTTCCAATGTATACTTTGAAAGGTCATAACTCGAGTAAATATAATCGGATTTTTTCCAAAATGAAAAGCATTTGTTTTCAAATGATAATGGCTTTTATATAATGAAATAATTTCCAGTTTTTATTAAAAGGATTTCAAAATTGAAATGGAAATATTTTTGAAAGCTATGAATGAATCTTTGTGAAAGATTGGTGAAACTTTGTTTTCAAATTGAAGAGGATCTTAAAGATGTATCTTTTTTGAAAGTGGAAATTTTTTAAACCATTCAAAAGGAACGGTTTAAGGCTAAAAGTTGTGACATAACTAAGATCCCAATATGTCCATATGCTTTTAAAAGTAGCGCTCATTGTTTGGTTTAGCCGGGAGAGGACTTTATGTCATAAAACTTATTCAGAATTAATGATACGACGAAATGGATATCATTTGAAGACCGGTGGTGAAAACCGGGTATTTTCGAGAACGAAAGGATTACCTGTCGAATGACTCTGCACTGAGTTGCTCCGGTATAGAGATCTTCATATGTGATGGGGAGTCCGATCGAAATTTTGAATATCCGGATTTGCAAGGGCTTCTTTGAAGTACCTTTGGTTCCGTTCGAACCCGGAACGGAATTTTATGGTTGAATGTCTAACATTACACTTTAAGATGTAAAGATGATCTCTACCAAATACATTTCTGTTGGTGGTGGAGAATTTATTCCTTTAGCTTAACACCCTTCTCTGAGACGTACAAGCCCAAAGTTTATGTAGTTAATGGTTATTAGTGATATACTCCCAATTTGGTAGCGTGGCATGCTGAGTGCGGATCGTTTGTTGATCGAAGCATGGCATTTATGAAAAGCGTAGCTTTGTGGACGAGACTTCGTCGATCCTCACAACCCGAAAATGGCCGAAACAGGAAAGATGCGGCAAGGTTACAGGGGTAGCCCCCCTTAGGGTATGTACATTTCCTTCTGGATAAAAAAATGGTATCATGGTATGAAGCCCAAATATTTAACTTATGTCATTGTTGGAATTTGTTGGTGTTGAGAGCTCTCAGATAAAGGTTGGTGACGACTAGGGGATGGCATACTCGTGTCAGCAGTTATCTAGTTATAGAGGTAACCCGGCCTTGTATTGGCAGAGATCCAATTAGGTTCCCGAGGCATCCCTCCAGAGGCGTACCCATTCAATGAGGAAGTTCCTTAGCCTGGCCACTATTGGAAATCCAATCATTCAATACGAGCCCTGTACGGTTTTAGTTGTAGAACATGTCATTTAACATGGCAGCTATAGTAGGCATACCATAATGGTACATATGCTGGCTAAGATTAATATTATACTTTCGAAATGTTTTCCACTATGCACTAATAATAATATCGAAAGGATTTTGCGTATCAAGCATGTTTGACTATCACAAGGAGAAATCTCCTCCAAGTGTACGATTGCATTGTGTGTGTGCCGAAGGCCTTATGGTAGTTTCATTTTCCATAAAGCATTGCGGATTTCTTTTTATTCCTTTTTTTTTGTTCAAAGAAACTATTTTTGTTTGCTCACACCTGTCCCATGACTGACCTGGAGTTTACTGTTTCCTTTCTAAACTCTGGGTGCCCATAATTTTCCACACGGGCAGCCTAGAGTCAGGTTTTCAGACAGTCAGCTAGTAGGTGTAGCTTTATGCAATCCTTGGGGTTTTTGGTTTGGAAATCGCATTGTGCACTGAGTTTGCTTCAGTTCAGCATGATGGTGGTTTGATCTTATTGGTCTTTGGAGTCTTTGGAGCTTGGGCATTTGAGAAGATATCTTTCCACTACTGATGTTATCTTTTCTACTGGTGCTATTATCTTTCCACTATTGTGTATCTCTGTTAATGTTGATCAATTCATTTGCATCATTGTTTATCAAATGTTGCGTATCAATAAAAATTATTCTTCTGTTTCCGCTGCATTGTTATCACTTAAAGTAACAACCCGAAATTTTCGATCCGGAAAATTCCAGATAGTTAGGAAAAGAAAAAAAAAGATAGAAGAAGAAACAGAAATGAAACACAGAATCTCACATTTTGCAGCAGACCAAAATATAATATCAATAAAATAATAGTTATACAAGGAAAAACTGTATCAGTTAATTTACATTAATACATCAGAGTTACAACATTTCACAATCACTGGACAGTTAAAATCAACTTGTCCAAGATATACAACAATATATTACAGCGAATACACTCCATATGTTCCTGCCATCCAGCTCGCCATCTGAGCTACAGAACATCCTTACCTGAAAATGTCACAACCCGTTTTTCTATCTCCAGAAAAACGCATCATGAATTAAGAAAGAAAGGGATAGAAGAAGAAAATATAAGAAAGAAGAAACTAAACAACAACAGATACTCACGGCGGAACGAATGAAATATAATATATCACATAAAATATTACATAGTATCATATTACATCAGAGTACGCAACTTATACAACACATATTAGACAGTTATAAACATCTGTCTAACTATACAACTCAAGATATCACACAAATACAGCGGAACCATAATATATCTACACGTGGAAGCCTCCTGCTCCATATCTCCTCCAGAATTCGTCAAGCTAACCTGAATCCCTCGACTACTCATACATAATATGAGTACCCAAGAGTTTAATAAAACAGAAAATAAACATTCGGGTCGGACAGGGGTCTGGTGTGAGTAAACGGTTAAAATTGCTTAACTTTAGAAAATCCTTTGAAAAGAAAAGGTATCACGTAAGACTTCCCACACATAAACATGGAAAAGTTTTTACCTTACGCTAACCAAAACATTTGATAGGAAATCCAGTGATAGTATAATAGTGTCTAGGGTTTTCAAGTAAATAAGAAATAGCCGAAATTGTTACATTATTAAATTCCAGCTACTAGCCACAAAAGTGGGCAATACAATCAAAACCGTAGGGTCTCATAGGAAGAATGGGTTTCCATCAATGGCAGGGATACCGGGGTACCGCCCGTCACAGTACGTGGCCTAGATCACTGTACCGAGGATTACTCCCAATCCCCTGCAACACAAAGTCGGGATCATTCCTTACTGAACAGTCCCGAGTAAGATCACCCCATGGTTGGCGCGACCAACCACCCACTAAGCCGAAATAAAAGGGACATCTAGACATGGATGACCTCACCCTGATATGCGTGCTACCCACCTAGCCTTGCTGCACCTCCCATGTTTTAGCCATTCCCGGTTGATGAGGCTTAAGGCTGCGATTACCTTTATAGAACACATCTATCTTAGAATGCACATCGTCCACCTGACGATGTTTTGAAAGCATTCAATCCATACAAGTCCGTTCCGGGTTCGAACGAAACCGAAGGCACTATCTCGTTGCACTCATTTTGGAATCACCCTCAGAGTCAACGACCATAGCCCTTGCACTCTGAATCACCATCTCGAACCTATAAGTACTATCTCCGTCAACTCATCACAGAATCGCCCTCAGAGTTATACCGACGAATAGTTCTTACACTTCGAGTCTTCACAAAGCTCTACTTGGATTCACGACCTAACATTTAATTTGGATTGATGTGGTTTTTGGATTATCCAAATATGGAAACCCGATCCCGGTCTCATTGAAACCAAACGCCTTTTTAACGTCCAAGTTGTTTAAGGGTTTTAAACAATTAAACTTATATTTAGAATAACATAAACAGATAGATGAATCACATTATCACAATAGATAATTCATATCAACCAATTATCTCACAAAGCAGTATATCACATATTAGAGATATCACACCCAAATCATCCAACATCATTCAACCATCCAATATCAAACATCCAATATCAATCAATCATCCAAAATCAGAATTGATTAACTCTTAATCAATTGGATTACCTAAATCCTTCTTCATTAATTTATTCCAAATAAATAAATTAATCACCTCTTAATGATCTTCTTAAATTAATCTCCCTTGATTAATCATCCTTTAATTACATTCAAGTAATTAGCCTTTAGTTCTTTAATTAATTCCACAAATTAATTATTCTTATCCATATACCGTAATTAACCTTTAATTACCATCATTAATTACATTAATTAATGATCCTTCATTTACTTCCATTAATTAATCAACTATGATTTATTACATTAATCCTTTATTAATTACAATTGATCATACTTTAATTAATCACTTTTATTAATCAACCTTGATTAATTTTATTAATTATATTAACTATTGATCCTTATTAATTAATAATTCCTTTAATAAATTAAATAATTAACTTGAAATTATTCATCTCATTAATCATAAACAGTAATAAACAACTTGCGATTACTTATCTTAATTAGTTAACTTCTTAATTAATTATATTAACCCTTTGATTAATTAATCTAATTAATTAATCTTTAATTACTTCATTTAGTAATCAATTAATTAATAATCCTAAATTAATTACTTTATTAATTCATTACATTTTTAATTAATTACACTTAGTAATTAATCTTAAATTAATCATATTAATTAATTAATTAATCACTTTAATTTATTAACTAAAATTAACTAAGTATTTAACCCTTAATTACTTACATAAGTAATTATCTTCTAATTACTTCCATTAGATGATTACTCCCTTAAATTAATTACCTTAACAAGTAATTAATTCCATCATTAATAACCTTAATTCTTTAATTAATTAATTACTCCATAATTAATTAACTTCAAATCAATTAACTTAATTAATCCTTAAAATAATAACACCAAGTGATTAACCCTTAATCACTCCACTCAATTACTTTCATAAGTAATTTCCCTTCTTAATTACATTAAGTAATTCACCATTAATTACTTCATTAAGTAATTACACTTAATTAATTCATAATTAAGTGATTATTAAAAATTAAACAAACAATTAACTAATCATTTAAAATTAATTAAATAATTAATTAATTAACTTCTTATATTTAAAGAAAATCCTTAATGAAATAAGAAAAGCATTTATCGTAATTAATCTTTTACTTATTAACAAATCATACTAATTAAGTATTCTTAAGTTCATAACAAAGATAAATTAACCATATTTATCTTCATAAATAAATTATTTGAATAAATTGAATCTTATTAACTTAAAGACAAATTATTTAATTTGGTTTACAAAATTATAATAATAGCCTTACTTGAAGATAAAGCATTTAGAAATCAATTTCAAATTTAAAACACTTTAATCATCTAATTTTAAACTTATTCATTTTCAATATAATTTGAAAACTTAGTTATTAAACATTATTTTAAAATTTACTTTAAACTTTGATTTAATACTTTAAATTGAAAACACTTCATTTTAAATTAGAATTCAAAATTTAATTAAGATAATTACTTACAAAAGAAATCATCTTGAAACATTTTAAATTTGAAAATAAATTTTATTAACACTTTTATAAGTTTGATTAACATCTACTTCAAAGGACAAGTTTTTAACTTTGCAAATCTATTTCCTTTTATAAAAACTTAAACTTGATTTTGTTTATTTCAAGCAAATAAGTTAAATTTGTAAACTTATATCTTCCTATAGAACTAAAAAGATAAGCACCACCAAAAATCAAGTACGAATGCAAACTACACGAGCTTGCCCCCAAGACGAAACCCAGCTTCCCTACTACTTCGAGTCATCACCCTAAAAAACCCGAGCTCCACTTCGAACAAACACCATCTTCCCAAATAAAAAAAAACTCCACCTGTTCCCAAACCGTGCACGGTGCACGTGCACCTGAAGCTCCGGCCAGCGACGAACGGCGCGTCGATCTCCTACAACCCCACGATCACATGCGAGCACGCAAATAAACCCAGATCGCACCAAAAACCAACGCAACGAAATCGAGCAAAAACACGACACTGTCAAAATCACCATGGCCAGAATCTTTACCCTTGCCGACGCCACACACCTCAAAATCGCCTACCATCATCACCGAAACTTCTTCAAACTCTCCAGCTCGTACTCCCACCAACGCGACCCACTCCGGTCCACTACCCACGACGCAATCGCCTCGACAGCCAAGCCGAACAAAATTCTAGCTTAAACCCTAGATTAATCAAATCTGATCATCACCGCCATAGGAAAAATTCGACAACATTTTTCCCTTCATCAACATCACGAAAACTAGCTTCGGCCAAGAATTCACCTTTGATCATCACGCCGTTCAACGGCAAACCACCAAAACACCCAATTCGTTCAACCCTAGAATTCACATGAATTTCTCAACAAAAAATTGTGATATGTATATTAAAAATCATAATTTTTAACCCCTAACACATCCATGAAATCCAAATCAGAAAACATGATAGTTGATTTTTGACATGCAACTGTATTTCATTGTGTTTTCCATTTTTGAAAATTATTTGTAAATTTAAATTTAAAGAAACTATTTTTAGAATTACCATCATACAAAATCAAACAACTATCATTTAATCATCAAAGTCAAAATAATGATGTTATTGGAAGATTTGAATTAAATTGAATGTTCAAAACTATAAATGGCAGAGCATATTTATACATTCAACATATATCTTCTTTGTATTCAAACATGCAATCAACTTCACAACACATTTGTAACTAAACTACTGTATAAATCATCACACATATCTAGGTTAAATAACAGGTTCAAATTTGTTTTTAAAATGTAGATTTACGCACCATTTTCTTAGAAGAGACAGAGCAGGTTTAAATTCCTTTTTCCAGGCTTTGAATTTTAATCTGAAAAAGGCCTTTGATTGCTTTGCTGATGAAAATCTTTGCATGACTTCAATTTGATGTTTTAAAAAGTTGAAACTGATCTTGATCTTGATTCCATTTGAGTTGCAGGTTTGCAATTTTGAATTCAAATTTACTTTTGCCTTTGGGTTTTAAATTTCAGGTTGAAGAATAATTTCTGTTTTGCCATTAATTTTTTGTTCAGCTGAGAATAGAAAATAGATTGAAGAAAAGAAGAAAGATATGCTTTGTAAACTTAGTTATGATTTAATAAAAATTAAAGAAAGTAATTTTTTTAAAATGAATACACTTGTAAAACTTAACTAACACTTGTCACAAATATAACTTAATTGCCTTACAAATGTTGTTAAGAGACTAATATGTTTACACATGTCCCTAAGTATTTTTAATTAAATTTTAATTTAATTTAAATATTAATATAAGCTTACTTATTTAATTTACTTTATTAATAAATACTTATGTATGAATATATAAATTTACTTTTTAAAGAAAATATTATAAAACTAATTATAATACAAATAAATTCTTATACATGGATTTAAAAACCTAAAACATTTATCTTTATTGTTTAAGAGATAATTCTTTTTAAAAGAAAGTTTATTAATAACTTTACACATATTTATATAACCATTTTAATTTAAGCATTTTAAAAGAAAACATAATAAAACTTTGATTAAATCCTTTTTAAACCATCGTATTTAAAATTAAATAATTATCTTATATTTTGAAAACAATTGAATTAATCTTAAATTATCTTTTGAAAAATATTGAGTTTTAAAACAAAGCTACAAATTACAATATATTCATACATATATGAATTATCAATAGATTAAATTAAATTTCAAAACAACTCCAAATTATAACATATACATACATATATATTACAATTTGAAAATACATCTTTAATTTTGAAGAAAAAATTTTCTATTCACAATATATATATATCAAATACATACTATAAATAAAATAAAATTTTATTAGTTTTGAAAGATAATTCTTATCAATTTTAAATTGTTAGAAAGATATTGATCAATATTGCCAGATTTAATATTTATTAACCTTTAAAAGATTAAATTTACCAATTTAAATTAAAATTATAAAGAAAAATTATCAAATCAATTTAATTATTAATTCAGATTATTAAATTGATATTGCCTAAAATTACGGGTCATCACATTCCTCCCCCCTTATAAGAATTTCGTCCTCGAAATTTAAAAGCAAAGGTAATTTAATAACCCAGCAAAGATTTTATTTCAACCAGCAATGCACTCCTAACATCCAGTTACTAACAACCATAGCAATCAATCAAACAAACAAACCTAACTAATTATCCTGACACAAATCAGATTAAATCTCAAATACTATCTAGAGTTTCCCAAGTACAAATCACCGGGAGACTCGCTCTACATAAGCTCAACTAACTACACCACTAAAATACAGAGCTCCTCTCACTTCTAGATCCATCAATCTGAACAAAACATCAGACTATACCCAAGTCTAGCACAACTTCCAAATCCAACTGGACTACAGATTCTACAACCAACGATGAATCATACAGGGAGTTAGAGATACGTGAAATACAATGAATTCCAGTTATCCAAGATGGCAATTCAATCTTATAGACAAAAGAACTTATCCTATCAAAACACAGATAAGAAATCTCAAATGCCTCAGAACTAGCCATCCAATCTTACCCAATTACCGCTCTCTTAACCAGAGAAATCTTAACAACAATGAAGACTCCAACTTCGAATTCCAAACTCCTTATCTCATATCTGCATAACTCAACAGACAATCGTGGGCTGGCCATCTTCTTCCTGATCAGCTCAACCTATGCTGATACTTCCAGAAACAACTAAACCAAAGCAAACCGGTTTCTGGATCATATCCAACAGAAAGGTCTTCCAAGATCCGTCGAAATCCAGAAAACAAGCTCTACTTCCCAAGTAATAGCAAACTGAACTTACTTCCTTCCTCGCACATATGCTATCTCGCTTCCGCTGCACAACTCTGATTCTGAAATAAATGAGAATACTGTAGATGAACATGAGTATAAACTTATCCAATATATTAGGAAAACTTTGTTCATCAAATCCATAAAATCTTAGTGACCCATCTGACTCAGTCACATAACCTTACAACAGAATCCAACTCAAAAACTAGATCTGACTAATGCAAATTCCAAAAATTTCTGAGCTGCTACACCAACTCTTTCTTTCTCCAAGAGCCATCCTACTACCAGGCTAACTATCAGTATCGCTTCTGGAACCAAATCAATATGGAACTCAACTCCAGATGCAAACAAACTTCTGATTACTTCAGTAGCTCCTACTTCCACATGAGAACTCTCAGTCTCAAACAAAAGATTGCCTAAGATAAATTCCCAAACTAATCGCAAGTCACTTTTGCGATCCTACCTAATTCGGATTCCAAAGAAACTGTCCTCTCTTTACCAATTAGAACAGCTTTAAGCTTTTCCAAACAAGGTTAACCCTTCAAGAAAACCTTCACCATCTGCTTGGACTACTGATAGAAGAACCACCAAGATTCCTGAACCATTGGAGAAATGGGCCACACTGCTGCTTCCAAACTCTACCTCGATGATACTGCGAAGCCAAAAGACCTTCTTGTCAGCACACCGAACACTTCGAGCTGCACTGCTACCACATCTAACCAAAGACTTCTAATCCAAAGGCTCCTCGAAAACCAAAATGATCAACAAACCACACAACGGACCTTCGAGATGGCAGACATCCTATCAAGAAATTTGGGCTCCAAACCAAGCATCAACATCTCGCTCTCCTTAAGGAATGACAAATTGAACCATGCCGAAGCGAAGCAACTCATAAACCTTAGTCTCATATTCCAAAATAGCCAACCTCCTTGCTAAAGATCTAGACAACTTCTACACAGACGAGTCTTCCCTGCGGCAGGTAAAGACTGCTCCTCAACTACTTCTAAAACTGCTTCAAGAGAAAACATCTTCTGAAATATCCATGGTTACTGCATCTCACCATGCAGTTATCATCATCACTTACTTCTGCACTTCCGACATATCCAAACTTACACTTCAAAGATGGACCCCGAATCTTTAAGAGATTCCCTTCGGATATCAGATAAATCCTTACTCCAAGCTACAAAACTCACTCGAGACGGTATCAGGTCTACAGTCTCGATAAATATACTTCCAACCTCAAACATATGGACCTCTTCCATTAGTGGTAGTCGTGTTACACACACACTACTTCTCCATCTACCACTAAAACTTATTTCGGAAAACCCGAACAGATAACCCAACAAATCAGGTGTGTGTGTGTGTGTATGTATATATATATATAAATTACGCTCTCTTAAGAAAGACACCACTTGTAACGACCCACCGTTCTGACCGCCCCCAGTCGGTAATTAAACCAACTTGAGACGTTCAAAATGACGGATTGTTATTCAGTTTATAGAGTTTAAACCGAATCAGCCACAGAATAATCATAATATTTCACATAAATGAATTTTCTTACATATATCAGAGTTTATACAATGCATTAAATTTTTATACAGTGGAATATATCTTTTACAAGTACAAAATTTTTTCGAAAAGCTAAAGTGAAGCAATTTCCCCAACTCTCTCTAACTTCGCGGCCTGAAAATCTTCAAGCCGTAAAATACTCGGTCTGACCCGAGTATTATATTCAAAAGAAAATAATACACAGGTCAGTCAAATTCAAACTCAGTTATTAGTGCATAGAGGCAATAATAATCAAACAACAATTAGACGACGGTCAAATATAAATTTACCTATCCGATCTTTTAACAAGAAATCGGATAACGGTAAATATAACACATAACAGTGTTAAACAATAAATCTGCAGATTCAAATTATCAATGAAGATAGATGAAAGGATTATTGATGAAGATAACTTAAAAAAAACATCAGAATTGCCTAAACGGCAATTTACAACAAAATCATCAAAATGCGATTTAAAATATATTGAATTGGCAACATAAAACAATTTTCATCAAAAAGAGAACATCAATTAAAACATCAGATTTGGTAGGGCTGCAGTACACACACGCGTGTACGGCCTCGCCACATTTTTAAAATGTTAACCTCGTGTGGCTGCAGTTCACGCTTGCGTGCATTGCCTTGCCACTATCGTGATGATGTACTCAAAAGGTCAACGAACCAAAATCAATGAAGGTTCAAATATCGATTCAAATGTCGATACTACGTGGCTGCAGTGCACGCACGCGTGCGCTGCCTCGCCACAACAACATGTGAAATCATCTCAAGATAGAATACTATCAAAAATCAATAGGTCAAGTCAGTGACTCAACACAACTGCAACACCAAAGCCCATGCAACAAGGCAAGGTCGAAATGCAATTGTTTTGCATATACCCAAGTAAACCCAAGAAAACAAGTTCCAAACAACTTATTACTGCACATTTCAACAAGTGCAAAATTTTCATAAAAATGAAACTGCAGCCCACTTTGAATTCAAGGGAAAACGGCAACAAGACTACAGTCACCACATGGACACAAGGGCAAAGGTACAAAACATGAAATGAATCAGAGGGAGTCCAGAAAGTAATGCAGCAATAAACTCAAAACAACTCAAAAATCCTCAAATTCAACAAGACAGTAAGCATCAGTGCACGAAGGCAATGACATGTACGTATACATGAGCTAGCAGAAGCAATTGAAGTGCAACAGTGGAACGACAAGGCACAAAGGCTACAAGTATGACTTGAACAAAGCAAGGCTACAGAGCTCGAGCTTATGCAAAGTCAACATCACCGCATAAATTCAAGAAGGCACCAAGAAAATGGAACCAAACCCAAGTTACAGTGTTATTAAAACATGGACAGTGGAGTACATAGGTACATGAAGTCCAACAGATTAACTACAAAGGACAACAAGTACGAAGTGCACAACAGGCTGAAGCCAAAGCACAACAACAGCATACATATATTTACTTATATGTAGATGAACAAATGTGACAACAATGTCACAATATCAAAGAAACAGCACCAACCTCAAAAATGAAGAAATCAAAGCTAGAATTCAAGTGGATGAACAGAGGCAACAATAAGTGATGTAATATCACACAATACAGTGTAATAGAGACTACAAAGAAAAGTACCAAGAAGTGATATCAGTGCAACAGTGAATTCAAGTGAATGTTAACACGTGATAATAGCATGAGTACCAAAGGTAAGGCAACACAGCCACAAATCACAAGGGCTATAGGTGAAACAAGCATGTGCACCTAGATGAGTCAAACAGCAAGACACAACAACAAATTCCAGTGAAGTCAGAATGAAATCAAGGCATCAAGTATGCACAATTTGATGCACCAGTACAGTTCAATGAACTAAAGTGAAGTCACAAGTATAAACCATACCAAGCTAAGTGCCATCAAGTAAACAAGACTAATCATGAATGATCAGGAAATAGGCATATAATCCATCAAGTTAGAATATGCAAGTGAAACCCAAAACAAGTATACCCAAAAATATGACCAGAGCCAACAACACAAGTATTCAAGGGCCAAACTGCAACCAAAAATCTGCAGCCACCACAAGTATACAAAGTTGTAAAACTGCAATAAAACTGATGCAACATAGCAAGGTTGAAATGCAACAGTTTGCATATGCTCAAGTAAATTCAATAAAACAAGTTTCCAAACAACTCATGGTTGCACACTTTAACAAATGTAATATTTTATATAAAATGAAACTGCGACCACTACTTGGATTCAAGGGCAGACTGCAACAAAATGCAACCACCACAGGTATCCAGAGGCACAGCAACCATCAAAATGAGTCTAGTGTATTTACAAGCAACTATCAATTAAAGACTTAAGAGAGTGCAGATATGATTAACAAGACAATGCCCACATCGAAATAGGTCAAGTGCCATGATGAAGCAGTGCAACATCAAGGAGCTCAAATGCAAACATGACAGTGAAACAGGTCATAATGAAGATAACAAACGCAATGGCCAGCTACAATATGCTCAAAGCAATTAACAAACCACTGTTCAATGAAGTCAATGACGAACAACCCCAAATCATCACAGGAAGAACAAATTCGAAGGGCCAAGATATCAGAGGTGACTTCAATAAAATACAATCAAAGCAGTAATTAAAAATTTACGACTGCAGTTCTAAGTGACCGAATTCAAATTCACAAATCGAACAGTTCAAACCAGAGTAAAAGAACAAGTGCAAAGCAAAAATCAATGTCGTGCTTTACCAAAATCGAACAATATCAAAGGCCGAAGCCACTATTAAGGCAAGGCAAAATTGAACGGCTGAGACGAAGCCAAACAACAATCAGAGAAAATCGAAATCGAAACAGAGATGACAGAGAAGATCGAATAGTTCAAAAATCAACATCGAAACCAAAATCAACTATCGACACCTGGTATTGAATTAGATGTGAGGGATATAAATCACTCACCTTTGTCGAACGAAGAGCACGCGAGCGAATTGAAGCCGAAGCAAGCCCTAATTTCGAAAAGCCCTAATTTGAAGACGAGCGAAAATTGGAGAGGCCGCCATTTTTTTCTTTCGTTTTGAATGATGGAAGAAGGAGGTAGGGTTTCGAATATAAGAGAGGGGAGACGTGTTTTTGCAGAGGAGATCGTGATTTTTGGGCACGATTTAGGGCGTGGGTTTAGGCATATGTAACGGCGTGGATCAAGGCACGAATTATGGCAGTGGTAGTCTTTTTATGTTTATTTTTATATATTTTTTTTCATTTTTAATTCAATTTGTTTGGTATAATTATTTTCTTTACTTTGTTTTGTTTAATTTTATTGTTAAAATTTTAACTATGTGTATTTCTTTATTTATTTTGTATGGATTAAAATTTTATTCCTTTTTATTTTAAAGAAAAGAAAAATGTTATTTAAAACTAACCATCCATTTATTAATTTAAATAAATAAAAATCCTTAAATCCAAATTATTTTTCTAAGTCATTAGTTCGAATTTTAAATACAAATTCAATATTCATTTCAAACTCCAAAGTCAAATTCAAATTTTATTCTACTTTAAATAGATTAAATTCTAAAATTTAATCGCCAAATTCATAGTTATATTGGGAATTCAAACTAAACCATCATTCAAATATTTAAAATTAATTAAATATTTACAATTTAAATTGTTCAAAATTCAGGGTTGTTACAATCTTCCCTCCTTAAAAGAATTTCGTCCCGAAATTATAAGTTAGGAAAAACGATTGTTAAAATTTCACCGATATTTACACCTTACACAATTTTTTTTTACCAAGTTCGAATCTTATAAATAAATATAGGATTCATATCTTTTATATTATCTCACTAGCTTTGTTCATTATTTTCTAAAATCAAGACGTAAAAGTCTTTTACCAAAATTTTCGACTTACAAAACTCAAATTTGAACTTGAAATTCTTCATGCTAGAGATTTGCATATCATATATTTTTTTCAAAGCTGTGGGCTTTCAAAATATTTCAAAGATCTTCTTCCTTAATTCATTTAGGTTGGAATTATGTAATTCTAATTTCAGACTATTGATTTGCTATCTAAAGTTTTGAAAATACTTGCTAACTCGAAGTTTAACAAGTCCATCGTCGTTCTCACAGACATTAGGCATACGCTGGCCAGGCACAAGATTAAAAATCTCCAAGTACTAAATATATTTGCTTCAACTCCCAGTGAAAATACTTTAAAAATTCTTTTAAAAATGGATATGGAAAGCACGTTCCCCCATGGATCACATTTTACCCGGCGGTTACGCTACTATCCCAGTAGAATCGCTTGTAACTGTAGATTTCACATCTCTCTTGAATTTCGCCATGGTTGTTTCCATAGATCGCGGTTCACACGGCGGTTACGCTACTATCCCAGTAGAATCGCTCGTGACCGTAGGCATCTCGCCCCTCAAATTTCGCTTTGGCCTCTAGATCGCAGTTTACGCGGCGGTTGCGCCACTATCCCAGTGGAATCGCTTGTAACTGTAGGCATCACGCCCCACGAATTACGCCAGCATCAATTCACATAATCCCAACACGATGATCCATCGTGGGGGATCCCAGTCCCAATGGACATTCCACTAATGGAAATTCTACGTAGCTACGATTTCCAATGGACACTCACTCCGAGTTCCAATCACCTTCACAAATTATAAATGGAAGGTACATTTCCATATCCTTAGTTTTAGAAAACATATGTCATATACATATAGTACTTCATTTCACATTTCGTACATATCATACCTATGTAAACTTGCATAGGATTTTCATAATAATGACTTTCCAAACTGATGGTTTTCGAATTATTACATTCACATATATAAATTATGAAAACTCAATTCACATTCATAACAAATAGAGGATTCCAAAATTTTTCATTTCGTTTAAAATTTTCCTCTAAATCGATTTGAAAATTTAAGGTTATCTCAAACCCAATTCACATTCATAATCCAATTCATTATCGACTTCACATTCGATTTGGATTTCACGTTACATCGTCAATTCTCAACACATAATTGATTTCTACCGATATATAACCTCTAAGCTCGTACGTCTCAGAGAAGGGTGTTAAGCTAAAAGAATAAATTCTCCGCCACCACAGATATATATTTAATAGAGATCAATTGCTATGTCATCAATTCACCATGTTAGACATACAATCCAAATCGACTATTCAAAATTCAAAGCTCAACTTATATTGTTTTTGGTGTCGAAGTTAAACTCAATTTAACTCATAATTCAATCTTTTTGAAAAAAATTCAAGTTGAACTAATCGTTCAAATTTCCCATAAACATCTTTACAAGATATATATAATTTTCCACACTTAACCATTTGAAACAAATTTCAAATATTCATTTTTCAATTTATCTTTAAAAGATAAAATTTCAAACCTTTCATTTCATATTGGAAAACATTTCCATACTTATTTAATAATAAGTAATTCACAAATCCATTTATTTTCAACACTTGAAAATATTCAATATACTTGAATCAAAATTAAGTATATATACCATTCTTTTAAGGAAAGCGTTCTTTTAAACACATTTATTTGAGTCAAAACGAATGTTGCGTAAAACATCGTTACTACGACCCAAAATCACTAGTATAGGGATTCGAATTTAAGATAGATATATAAATCCCAATACTATATAGACATTTCCTTTCGGAAACCATTTACTATAGCAACAGTGTTATAGTCCACCATTTCCTTATTTCTCGAAAACGCCTATTTCAACAATGAATGTTGAAATCTATGTATTCGATAGTTAATGCATTTTAAAACATCTTTTAAAACTATTAACTTTTTCAACTTCATTTCATAATATCACTTCTCCAAAACATATCTGTTTTATTCAATAATATATTCACTGTCCAAAATCGTGGATAAACTTATTTATTCAATGTTTCTACACATTTATTTAAAGGATTATCCACTGTCCAAAATCGTGGATATAATTCCCAACCAACTTTCACTATCACAATATTTAACTTAAAGGATAATTCGCTGTCCAAAATCACGAATATATCTCCTTTAATAACTTCTATGTTTCATATATCAAATTCAATTGGTTTCGAATTTATAAACAATCTTTACAAATTCCATTTCTATTTATAAAACATCGATGTATAAATCTCCTTTATTAATTCAATTCAATTTACATAACTCAATTATATACCAAAAGTCCATTTATAAGTTAAGTACTTATAATCCATTTATTTACTAAATCATTCTTCACAACATTTGAAATCAATTTTTCAAAAGAATTCAGAATCAAATTCCCAAGTTATAGTTTAATAATCCGCTTGGCTATAACTAAATTGTAATATCATTTTATTTCACAATTTTTTTCTTTGGAGATATTTAAAATATTGGATTCAAACCAATTCATTAATTCACTTCACTTACATTTTATTTTTCATAAATCTCAGCAATTCGATAATGGGTTTTTTTCGAATAATCGAAACTCAAATCTAAGGAGACTTTACCGAAAAGAACTATCGTAAACCTAAATTTAGAGAGGGGAATTTCCGAAAAAATTTGAATTTTCAAAATACCTTTTATTTTTAAAGAAAACAATTTCATACTTCTTTAGATTTGAAAAACACTTTTCTTTAAAGTGATCCTAGTAACTATTCATATTAAACATCATAAACTGAGCTTTGTATAAACCAAAGCTCTGATACCACTTTTTGTAACGACCCGCCGTTCTGACCGCCCCCAGTCGGTAATTAAACCAACTTGAGACGTTCAAAATGACGGATCGTTATTCAGTTTATAGAGTTTAAACAGAATCAGCCACAGAATCACAGAATGATCATAATATTTCACATAAATGAATTTTCTTACATATATCAGAGTTTATACAATGCATTAAATTTTTATACAGCAGAATATATCTTTTACAAGTACAAATTTTTTTCGAAAAGCTAAAGTGAAGCAATTTCCCCAACTCTCTCTAACTTCGCGGCCTGAAAATCTTCAAGCTGTAAAATACTCGGTCTGACCCGAGTATTACATTCAAAAGAAAATAATACACAGGTCAGTCTAATTCAAACTCAGTTATTAGTGCATAGAGGCAATAATAATCAAACAATAATTAGACGACGGTCAAATATAAATTTACCTATCCGATCCTTTAACAAGAAATCGGATAACGGTAAATATAACACATAACAGTGTTAAACAATAAATCTGCAGATTCAGATTATCAATGAAGATAGATGAAAGGATTATTGATGAAGATAACATAAAAAAAACATCAGAATTGCCTAAACGGCAATTTACAACAAAATCATCAAAATGCGATTTAAAATATATTGAATTGGCAACATAAAACAATTTTCATCAAAAAGAGAACATCAATTAAAACATCAGATTTGGTAGGGCTGCAGTACACACACGCGTGTACGGCCTCGCCACATTTTTAAAATGTTAACTTCGTGTGGCTGCAGTTCACGCTTGCGTGCACTGCCTTTCCACTATCGTGATGATGTACTCAAAAGGTCAAAGAACCAAAATCAATGAAGGTTCAAATATCGATTCAAAATGTCGATACTACGTGGCTGCAGTGCACGCACGCGTGCGCTGCCTCGCCACAACAACATGTGAAATCATCTCAAGATAGAATACTATCAGAAATCAAAGTTGCAGAGGTCAAGTCAGTGACTCAACACAACTGCAACACCAAAACCCATGCAACAAGGCAAGGTCGAAATGCAATTGTTTTGCATATACCCAAGTAAACCCAAGAAAACAAGTTCCAAACAACTTATTACTGCACATTTCAACAAGTGCAAAATTTTCATAAAAATGAAACTGCAGCCCACTTTGAATTCAAGGGCAAACGACAACAAGACTACAGTCACCACATGGACACAAGGGCAAAGGTACAAAACATGAAATGAATCAGAGGAAGTCCAGAAAGTAATGCAGCAATAAACTCAAAACAACTCAAAAATCCTCAAATTCAACAAGACAGTAAGCATCAGTGCACGAAGGCAATGACATGTACGTATACATGAGCTAGCAGAAGCAATTGAAGTGCAACAGTGGAACGACAAGGCACAAAGGCTACAAGTATGACTTGAACAAAGCAAGGCTACAGAGCTCGAGCTTATGCAAAGTCAACATCACCGCATAAATTCAAGAAGGCACCAAGAAAATGGAACCAAACCCAAGTTACAGTGTTATTAAAACATGGACAGTGGAGTACATAGGTACATGAAGTCCAACAGATTAACTACAAAGGACAACAAGTACGAAGTGCACAACAGGCTGAAGCCAAAGCACAACAACAGCATACATATATTTACTTATATGTAGATGAACAAATGTGACAACAATGTCACAATATCAAAGAAACAGCACCAGCCTCAAAAATGAAGAAATCAAAGCCAGAATTCAAGTGGATGAACACAGGCAACAATAAGTGATGTAATATCACACAATACAGTGTAATGGAGACTACAAAGAAAAGTACCAAGAAGTGATATCAGTGCAACAGTGAATTCAAGTGAATGTTAACACGTGATAATAGCATGAGTACCAAAGGTAAGGCAACACAGCCACAAATCACAAGGGCTATAGGTGAAACAAGCATGTGCACCCAGATAAGTCAAACAGCAAGACACAACAACAAATTCCAGTGAAGTCAGAATGAAATCAAGGCATCAAGTATGCACAATTTGATGCACCAGTACAGTTCAATGAACTGAAGTGAAGTCACAAGTATAAACCATACCAAGCTAAGTGCCATCAAGTAAACAAGACTAATCATGAATGATCAGGAAATAGGCATATAATCCATCAAGTTAGAGTATGCAAGTGAAACCCAAAACAAGTATACCCAAAAATATGACCAGAGCCAACAACACAAGTATTCAAGGGCAAAACTGCAACCAAAAATCTGCAGCCACCACAAGTATACAAAGTTATAGAACTGCAATAAAACTGATGCAACATAGCAAGGTTGAAATGCAACAGTTTGCATATGCTCAAGTAAATTCAATAAAACAAGTTTCCAAACAACTCATGGTTGCACACTTTAACAAGTGTAATATTTTATATAAAATGAAACTGCGGCCACTACTTGGATTCAAGGGCAGACTGCAACAAAATGCAACCACCACAGGTATCCGGAGGCACAACAACCATCAAAATGAGTCTAGTGTATTTACAAGCAACTATCAATTAAAGACTCAAGAGAGTGAAGATATGATTAACAAGACAATGCCCACATCGAAATAGGTCAAGTGCCATGATGAAGCAGTGCAACATCAAGGAGCTCAAATGCAAACATGACAGTGAAACAGGTCATAATGAAGATAACAAACGCAATGGCCAGCTACAATATGCTCAAAGCAATTAACAAACCACTGTTCAATGAAGTCAATGACGAACAACCCCAAATCATCACAGGAAGAACAAATTCGAAGGGCCAAGATATCAGAGGTGACTTCAATAAAATACAATCAAAGCAGTAATTAAAAATTTACGACTGCAGTTCTAAGTGACCGAATTCAAATTCACAAATCGAACAGTTCAAACCAGAGTAAAAGAACAAGTGCAAAGCAAAAATCAATGTCGTGCTTTACCAAAATCGAACAATATCAAAGGCCGAAGCCACTGTTAAGGCAAGGCAAAATTGAATGGCTGAGACGAAGCCAAACAACAATCAGAGAAAATCGAAATCGAAACAGAGATGACAGAGAAGATCGAATAGTTCAAAAATCAACATCGAAACCAAATCAACTATCGACACCTGGTATTGAATTAGATGTGAGGGATATAAATCACTCACCTTTGTCGAATGAGGAGCACACGAGCGAATTGAAGCCGAAGCAAGCCCTAATTTTGAAAAGCCCTAATTTGAAGACGAGCGAAAATTGGAGAGGCCGCCATTTTTTTTACTTTCGTTTCGAATGATGGAAGAAGAAGGTAGGGTTTCGAATATAAGCGAGGGGAGACGTGTTTTGCAGAGGAGATCGTGATTTTTAGGCACGATTTAGGGCGTGGGTTTAGGCATATGTAACGGCGTGGATCAAGGCACGAATTATGGCAGTGGTACTCTTTTTATGTTTATTTATATATATATATATTTTTTTTTCATTTTTAATTCAATTTGTTTTGTATAATTATTTTCTTTACTTTGTTTTGTTTAATTTTGTTGTTAAAATTTTAACTATGTGTATTGCTTTATTTATTTTGTATTGATTAAAATTTTATTCCTTTTTATTTAAAAGAAAAGAAAAATGTTATTTAAAACTAACCATCCATTTATTAATTTAAATAAATAAAAATCCTTAAATCCAAATTATTTTTCTAAGTCATTAATTCGAATTTTAAATACAAATTCAATATCCATTTCAAACTCCAAAGTCAAATTTTATTCAACTTTAAATAGAATAAATTCTAAAATTTAATCGCCAAATTCATAGTTATATTGGGAATTCAAACTAAACCATCATTCAAATATTTAAAATTAATTAAATATTTACAATTTAAATTGTTCAAAATTCAGGGTTTTTATACCACTCCAGAGCCTAGGTATTCACTCAACCTAATGCTCTGATACCAAGCTGTCACAACCCGTTTTTCTATCTCCAGAAAAACGCATCATGAATTAAGAAAGAAAAGGATAGAAGAAGAAAAGATAAGAAAGAAGAAACTCAACAACAACAGATACTCACAGCGAAACGAATGAAATATAATATATCACATAAAATATTACATAGTATCATATTACATCAGAGTACTCAACTTATACAACACATATTAGACAGTTATAAACATCTGTCTAACTATACAACTCAAGATATCACACAAACACAGCGGAACCATAATATATCTACACGTGGAAGCCTCCTGCTCCATATCTCCTCCAGAATTCGTCAAGCTAACCTGAATCCCTCGACTACTCATACATAATATGAGTACCCAAGAGTTTAATAAAACAGAAAATAAACACTCGGGTCAGACAGGGGTCTGGTGTGAGTAAAGGGTTAAAATTGCTTAACTTTAGAAAATCCTTTGAAAAGAAAAGGTATCACGTAAGACTTCCCACACATAAACATGGAAAAGTTTTACCTTACTCTAACCAAAACATTTGATAGGAAATCCAATGATATTATAATAGTGTCGAGGGTTTTCAAGTACATAAGAAATAGCCGAAATTGTTACATTATTATATTCCAGCTACTAGCCACAAAAGTGGGTAATACAATCAAAACCGTAGGGTCTCGTAGGAAGAATGGGCTTCCATCGATGGCAGGGCTAGCGGGGTACCGCCCGTCACAGTACGTGGCCTAGATCACTGTACCGAGGATTA
Source organism: Allium cepa (assembly GCA_030765085.1). Taxonomy (NCBI): domain Eukaryota; kingdom Viridiplantae; phylum Streptophyta; class Magnoliopsida; order Asparagales; family Amaryllidaceae; genus Allium; species Allium cepa. Next base: position 378,983,689 of record CM060929.1, on the reverse strand, counting down.
CTCTTAATCCCCTGCAACACAAACCCGGGACCATTCCTTACTGAACAGTCCCGAGTAAGATCACCCCGTGGTTGGCGCGACCAACCACCCACTAAGCCGAAATAAAAGGGACATCTAGACAGGGATGGCCTCACCCTGAAATGGGTGCTACCGACCTAGCCTTGCTGCACCTCCCCTGTTTTAGTCATTCCCGTTGATGAGGCTTGAGGCTGCGATTACGTTTATAGAACACATCTATCTAAGAATGCTCATCGTCCACCTGACGTTGTTCTGAAAGCATTCAATCCATACAAGTCCATTTCGAGTTCGAACGAAACCGAAGGCACTATCTCGTTGCACTCATTTTGGAATCACCCTCAGAGTAAAAGACCATAGCCCTTGCACTCTGAATCACCATCTCGAACCTGTAAGTACTATCTCTGTCAACTCATCACGGAATCACCCTCAGAGTTATACTGACGAATAGTTCTTACACTTCGAGTCTTCACTAAGCTCCACTTGGATTCACGACCTAACGTTTAATTTGGATCGATGTGGTTTTCGGATTATCCAAATATGGAAACCCGATCCCGGTCTCACCGAAACCAAACGCCATTTTAATGTCCAAGTTGTTTAAACTTACATTCAGAATAACATAAACAGATAGATGAATCACATTATCACAATAGATAATTCATATCAACCAATTATCTCACAAAGCAGCATATCACGTATCAGAAATATCACACCCAAATCATCCAACATCATTCAACCATCTAATATCAAACATCCAATATCAATCGATCATCCAAAAGCAGAATTGATTAACTCTTAATCAATTGGATTACCTAAATCCTTCTTCATTAATTTATTCCAAATAAATAAATCAATCACCTCTTAATGATCTTCTTTAATTAATCTCCCTTGATTAATCATCCTTTAATTACATTCAAGTAATTAGCCTTTAATTTTTTAATTAATTCCACAAATTAATTATTCTTATCCATATACAGTAATTAACCTTTAATTACTATCATTAATTACATTAATTAATGATCCTCCATTTACTTCCATTAATTAATCAACTATGATTAATTAAATTAATATTAATTACAATTAATCATACTTTAATTAATCACTTTTATTGATCAACCTTGATTAATTTTATTAATTATATTAACTAATGATCCATATTAATTAATAATTCCTTTAATAAATTAAATAATTAACTTGTAATTAATCATCTCATTAATCATACATAGTAATTAACAACTTGTAATTACTTATCTTAATTAATTAACTTCTTAATAATTATATTAACCCTTTGATTAATTAATCTAATTAATTAGTCTTTAATTACTTCATTAAGTAATCAATTAATTAATAATCCTAAATTAATTACTTTATTAATTAATTACATTTTTAATTTATTAGACTTAATCTTAAATTAATCACATTAATTAATTAATCACATTAATTTATTAACTAAAATTAAATAAGTAATTAACCCTTAATTACTTACATAAGTAATTATCTTCTAATTACTTCCATTAGATGATTACTCGCTTAAATTAATTACCTTAACAAGTAATTAATTCCATCGTTAAATAACCTTAATTCTTTAATTAATTAATTACTCCATAATTAATTAACTTCAAATCAATTAACTTAATTAATCCTTAAAATAATAACACCAAGTGATTAACCCTTAATCACTCCACTCAATTACTTTCATAAGTAATTTCCCTTCTTAATTACATTAAGTAATTCACCATCAATTACTTCATTAAGTAATTACACTTAATTAATTCATAATTAAGTGATTATTAAAAATTAAACAAAAAATTAACTAATCATTTAAAATTAATTAAATAATTAATTAATTTCTTGTATTTAAAGAAAATCCTTAATTAAATAAGAAAAGCATTTATCTTAATTAATATTTTACTTATTAACAAATCATATTAATTAAGTATTCTTAAGTTCGTAACAAAGATAAATTAACCATATTTATCTTCATAAATAAATTATTTGAATAAATTGAATCTTATTAACTTAAAGATAAATTATTTAATTTGGTTTACAAAATTATAATAATAGCCTTACTTGAAGATAAAGCATTTAGAAATCAATTTCAAATTTAAAAGACTTTACTCATCTAATTTTAAACTTATTCATTTTCAATATAATTTGAAAACTTAGTTATTAAACATTACTTTAAAATTTACTTTAAACTTTGATTTAATACTTTAAATTGAAAACACTTCTTTCTAAATTAGGATTCAAAATTTAATTAAGATAATTACTTACAAAGGAATTCATCTTAAAACATTTCAAATTTGTAAATAAATTTTATTAACACTTTTATAAGTTTGATTAACATTTACTTCAAAGGACAAGCTTTTAGCTTTGCAAATCTATTTCCTTTTATAAAAACTTAAACTTGATTTTGTTTATTTCAAGCAAATAAGTTAAATCTGTAAACTTATATCTTCCTATAGAACTAAAAAGATAAACACCACCCAAAAACTCGAGTATGAACGCAAACTACACGAGCTTGCCCCCAAGACGAAACCCAGCTTCCCTACTACTTCGAGTCATCACCCTGAAAAACGCGAGCTCCACTTCGAACAAACACCATATTCCCAAACAAAAAAAACTCCACCTGTTCCCAAACCGTGCACGGTACACGTGCACCTGAAGCTCCGACCAGCGACGATCGGCGCATCGATCTCCTACAACCCCACGATCACATGCGAGCATGAAAACAAACCCAGATCGCACCAAAAACCAACGCAACGAAATCGAGTAGAAACACGACACTGCCAAAACCACCATGGCCAGAATCTTTACCCTTGTCGACGCCACACACCTCAAAATCGCCTACCATCATCACCGAAACTTCTTCGAACTCTCCAACTCATACTCCCACAACGCGACCCACTCCGGTCACTACCTACAACGCGATCGCCTCGACAGCCAAGCCGAACAAAATACTAGCTTAAACCCTAGATTGATCGAATCTGATCATCACCACCATAGGAAAAATTCGACAACATTTTTCCCTTCATCAACATCACGAAAACTAGCTTCGGCCAAGAATTCACCTCCGATCATCACGCCGATCAACGGCAAACCACCAAAACACCCAATTCGTTCAACCGCAGAATTCACATGAATTTCTCAACTAAAAATTATGATATGTATATTAAAAATCATAATTTTTAACCCCTAACACATCCATGAAATCCAAATCAAAAAACATGATAGTTGATTTTTGACATGCAACTGTATTTCACTGTGTTTTCCATTTTTGAAAATTATTTGTAAATTTAAATTTGCAGAAACTATTTTTAGAATTACCATCATACAAAATCAAACAACTTTCATTTAATCATCAAAGTCAAATAATGATGTTATTGGAAGATTTGAATTAAATTGAATGTTTAAAACTGTAAATGGCAGAGCATATTTATACAGTCACCATATATCTTCTTTGTATTCAAACATGCAATTAACTTCACAACACATTTGTAACTAAACTACTGTATAAATCATCACACATATCAAGGTTAAATAACAGGTTCAAATCTGTTTTTAAAATGAAGATTTACTCACCATTTTCTTAGAAGAGACAGGGCAGGTTTAAATTCCTTTTTCCAGGCTTTGAATTTTAATCTAAAAAAGGCCTTTTATTGCTTTTGATTTGCTTTGCTGATGAAAATCTTTACATGCCTTCAATTTGATGTTTTAAAAATGTTGAAACTGATCTTGATCTTGATTCCATTTGAGTTGCAGGTTTGCAATTTTGAATTCAGAATTACTTTTGCCTTTGGGTTTTAAATTTCAGGTTGAAGAATAATTTCTGTTTTGCCATTAATTTTTTGTTCAGCTGAGAATAGAAAATAGATTGAAGAAAAGAAGAAAGATATGTTTTAAACTTAGTTATGATTTAATAAAAATTAAAGAAAGTAAATTTTTTTTTAAATGAAGACGCTTGTAAAACTTAACTAACACTTGTCACGAATATAACTTAATTGCCTTACAAATGTTGTTAAGATGACTAATATGTTTACACATGTCCCTAAGTATTTTTAATTAAATTTTCATTTAATTTAAATGTTAATATAAGCTTACTTATTTAATTTACTTTATTAATAAATACTTATGTATGAATATATAAATTTACTTTTTAAAGAAAATATTATAAAACTAATTATAATACAAATAAATTCTTATACATGGATTTAAAAATCTAAAACATTTATCTTTATTGTTTAAGAGATAATTTATTTAAAAGAAAGTTATTAATAACTTTATACATATTTATATAACCATTTTAATTTAAGCATTTAAAAAAAAACTTTGATTAAATCCTTTTTAAACCATCATATTTAAAAATAAATAATTATCTTATATTTTGAAAACAATTGAATTAATCTTAAATTATCTTTTGAAAAATATTGAGTTTTAAAACAAAACTTCAAATTACAATATATTCATACATATATGAAATATCAATAGATTATATTAAATTTCAAAACAACTCCAAATTATAACGTATACATACATATATATTACAATATGAAAATACATCTTTAATTTTGAAGAAAAGATTTTCTATTCACAATATATATATATATCAAATATCTTAACTACTAATAATGAAACTTCCATAAACTATCTTCAACCGTGTCTTTTTGAAATACCAAAAATACCCTTAGCAAAATCCCTCATCGTTGCTTCCTATCAAACCCTAAATCATTCTCAGATCCAACCTCTTTCGTCCTTCCTTCCATATCTCCACCATGCATTCATTCTACATCTCTAGATCGAATCCTCTCATCATCGACAACTCCACCACTGTCGAGCTCGAGACGAAATCTCACATCCACAACTTCTCCATCGCTGAGCTCGAGCCAAAATCTCACATCCACAACTCCTTCACCGTCGAGCTCAGGTCAAAATCTCATATCCACAACTCCTCCACCGCCGAGCTCGAGTCGAAATCTCTTTATGTCTGTTCACTTAGTTTTTTCCTTCCCAATTTAGTAAGCAAAATCGTTCGAACCCCTAGAGATAGTTTTTGATTTAATTTGATATACTGTAATGGTTTACATGTTTGCACTCATGATTATTCAGTTCAGTAACTATATTACACCATCATGTTTGTGTTGATTATATAGTTATAATTTTTTTGCAGAGTTAGAGAACCAACAAATGGAACTTAAAAGTAAAGCAAGTCAATATGATAGAGAGATACCACCCTATCTCAGAAGCAGGTACACCTACTCTTGCTCTGTTTACAGTTTATCACTACTTCCAATTACAATAATTGTATGTTTAAGTGCATTTTATGTTATTATTTTTTAATATGAACCATTCACTATTGTTAACCTTTTAATTTTTGCAATTTGATTGCGGCCAAGTATAGTGAGCGAGTAGACAAACTGGCTAGAGCTGTCAACTTCTTGGTAAGAGTCTTCAATGTGTTGCATGAATATGATATATGTATTATAAATTTTGATCACCCTCATTTGATTTTCCAATTTCTTATTAATCCCAGAGCTTTTATACCTTATTTTCTGAGTTGGTTGACATTGACCATAATAACTTCAGCCGTTCATTTTCTTTTTTTACAATTTTATTTTAGTGATTTAAGCTAGGAAGGAGTATAGATTTAACTTCCACATAACCAACAGTGAATGTATTGTATTAGGAAGGAAAATTAGATTTGATTGGTTTTCTAAGAGGCACTTGAAGGTTTTTGTGCTGCTTATTAAATGAAACAGTTACTAGGAATGATATCAAGTGTAACACTTGCTATGAATGTATGCAGCCCGTGATAAAAAATAAAGTTTAAATTGAGAAAATACGATTTGAGAAGAAAACCTCAAAAACTAGAAAATGAAACAAAGAGACATGTAGATAATGAGAAACATATAGCAGAGACATGCTATTAGACTCCAAGTGGAAGTTTGCTGAATTTCATGAGCACATGAGTAATGTTATATTTCCTAATACATGTCTTTTGGAAGGTTTAAATGTATGAAAGAATATTTAGGAGCATATATCTATCTCCTTATTATTTTGATAACTTACATTACTCATACATTTCATTTTCATCGTCACTCTTTTATGTATTAGATAAAACATATAAGTATTTAAATTTTATGAGCTACCTCTTACGTATTGATATAAATGTTTAAGAATTTTTAGTGATTTATATGCTAAAACTGATTACACATACTTTAGGATATGGAATCTTTTGGCCTTGAAAAATTCCATAATTCATGTGATTATATTTGAAATAAAGCAATACATTTCAACTTACAACCTATATAAGTTTCAGTTAACCTTTTAGGATCAAAGCAGCTAATGTGTTAATATGTCAATAAATGATACCCTTTTATATGTCTATGAATATGTTCTTTTCCTAATAAATGGTTACATATATCACCTTTATTCCATTCACAGATTTGGTAAGCATAAATGAGACTAATAAGCAGTCCGTTAAATAGGTATTAAATTCAAATTTACGTCCTTATATAAGTTTCAATTAAAAGGGAAAGATCCATGTCTATTAGTGTTTTTACTATGACGTAAATGATGTCATTTTAAATATGACTATAAGCTAAATATGTATTATTTGCGGCTAATAAATTGAAACACATATTACCATGATTTTCAATGACAAACTGGGTGAGAACAAATTAAATATTAATTTGATGATCACAAGTATAGTATGTTTTCTAGAACATAAAATGCGAAAAAATTGAGTTTTGAGATTGATGCTTTAGTAAATTATTAGGACATAGGTTACTTTACAATGGGATAATTTTTATCCTTAAAAAATTCCATAATTAATGTGATTGTACTTGAAATAAAGTAATACATTTCAAAAACTGTTTATGAGAAGAATATTTTGTCCTTATATGTGTCTCCTTGATAATGGTTGAGGTTGATTAATTATGTAAGCCAATTTGAAATATCAATAAAATGAAAAGTGAGATATATACCAGTTAATTATATGTTGAAGTTTTTACAGTAGACTTGAGAAAATTTTAAATTTTTGTGGTAAAGTAATATTGTTATCCCCTTCTGTTAATTGGTGAAAATATATTTATTTGTGCTGAAATATGTCAGGGCACCATATTTGTGTGAGGTACAGTATGCATATGAAAGTTATTTCCATATGGCTACAGTTAATGATCTATTGAAATGTGGTAATGGAAATGATAGACCTGTTATTTTATCACGAGCTTTCTTTGCTGGTAGCGAATATTATGAGGCAGTTTGGACTAGAGACAACACTGTAGAATGGGATCATCTCAAAGCTTCTGTACTAATGGTTTTAACACTTGGACTTACTGGCATTGTATTTTCATGTGAGAATAATTAGTACTAGATATTTTGGTTTCATTTTTGTTTTATTTTGGGATTCATGAAACTTTGAGTTTCATGAAAGTTGTAAAAAAAGACAAGCTTAGTGAATGGATCAAAAATAGAGCATTGGTTAATGGAGTTATATTTGAAACTTCGGTTATTGGGAGCAATACTGTTTTTATTACTGAAAGAGCAGGGAATAAGTTTGTACTTAGTGCTACTGATAAAATTCCAAGTGTTAAACAGCCTCAATCAATTGTTGCTTGCTGTTAATTCTAGAGGTATGGGAATAAGTCTATATGGTTCAATGTTATATTAATATATATCAATCAATGACTGTCATTAAATCGTATTCAATTACCCTTGCATTATGACACCAATTGTTTTTCCAATTCGACATGGTATAAGTTATATCCATAACAAGTGGAGAAATTTTTGGTTACTTCAGCTTGAATGAACAAATTATTCATTTTTCAGTATTAGACGTTTTTCACGTCTTCGTTTTTATACTATAGGATAATTCATTTCTTAAGCTCTGTCCATAATCCTGAAAAGAAGAAAATGCGACAATTTATATGGTTCAATGTAGATTTGTGATCTTTGAAAATGGAAAATTTTCTGAGTGAATTTATATATTTACAGTAAGACCACTCTCTGATGCTAAAAAGAATCGAGAAGCATATGCAACAATTCTCCACTCAGCAAACGTATATGTCTTTGGTGCCATAATAGCAGCCCAAAGTATTCGTATGGCAGGCTCCACCTGCAATTTCATAATATTGGTAGACGACTCCATTACTGAACATCAAAGAAGCGGGCTTGAAGTAACGAGCTGGAAGGTCCAGACCATCCAAAGGATCCTAAACCCGAAAGCCGAGGCCGACTCCTACAATGAGTGGAACTACAGCAAGTTTCACCTTTAGCAGCTGACCGACTACTTCAGCATCATCTTCATCAATGCCGACCTCCTCTTCCTTAGAAGCATCGACGACCTCTTCACCTTTCTAGAAATCACCGCTACAGGCAACAACGCCAGGTTATTCAACTCCGGCGTCATTGTTCTAGAACCTTCCAACTGCACCGTCAACTTTCTAATGGACCACATCAACGAAATAGAGTCCTACAATGGTGGGAACCAAAGGTACCTTAACTAAATCTTCACGTGGTGACACAAAATCCCCAAACACATGATTTTCTTGAAGAACTTCTGAGTAGGAGACGCGATCAAATAAAGGCAAAGAAGAAAAGATTATTTAGCGTAGACCCGCCTGAACTGTATGTGATTCATCACATAGGGATGAAGCCATTGTTGTGCTTTAGGGACTAATACTGCAATTGGAATATGGAAATATTACAGGCGTTTGCAAGGGATGTGGAGCATGATAGATGGTGTAAGGTGCACGATAAAATGCCGAAGAATCTGCAGAGGTGTTTGCCTTCTGAGGTTGAAGCAGAAGGCGCAGTTGGAGTGGGACAGAAGGCAAGCTACCAAAGGGAAGTATGTGGATAGGCATTGGAGAAGGAATATAAGTGATAGTAGGTTGAATGTTTGTTTTGAAGATTTTTGCTTTTGGGAGAGTATGTCGTAGCACTGGGGAGAGATGAACTGGACCGATGATGGTGGTTCCAATGGCGCTGCTGCTACTGCAGTTCCTTATGCGGCGTTTTCGACTTTGTGATTTTTGAATGTATGTTGACTGTGGATTTTTGGTTTATATAGGGTTGCATTTTTTGTAAAATGGTTTTGAGTTTATGGTAAGAGCATGAATTATACCAAATTCTTTGAACAATAAATAAACTGTTTTTTCTGAAACAAACAAGGCAATGAAGTTCTGATTGAGCATGCACTGTTTTTTATTTTGCCGTGTGAACTTTATTTCAAGGTAAATGATTTATCAGTTCATAATGGGAAACTAAAATCGAAAGACGTATACGACACAAGAATTTTTTTTGTGTGTTAATAGCATGTAAACGGATACTTTCGGAGGTGGATAGTATCATATCTGCATCCGAAATCATTTTCGGATATCAAATATTCATGGATACGAACGGATATCAGATAATTATCATATTTGCTGAAAATTGATAAATCAACAAACATAAATAATTTATTTTGATTTAATATAATTTTTTCTAATCCATTGATTATTAAAGTATTCAAAATCAACACATGTAATAAATAGTTTGAATAGTTAATATGCATTAAGTGCATATAATATATATAATATAATTTTGTCTCCATGCACAGCTCAGTTGGTCAGGGCTGTCTAGCGATCATGGAACAAAGTTCATTGAGGTCACGGGTTCGAGTTCTAGAAAGCTGCACTGTATAACCCTTAAGACATGAAGCGGTTATCCCTAACTACCTATTAATGAAATTTTACTACCAATTTGTCACTGCACTGCTAACTAAACAACTTGAAATAAAAGTTTTGTGACTACCAAAACATTTACACTTACAACACACATCCACTCCTTTTTTTATTAAATCAAATGTAAATATATTTAATTATTAGATGCACGTACTTACAGTTTATACTAAATATTTCTAACTATTAAATAAAATAGTAATTTGAAAGCATAAAAAATAAGAATGTACAAAAGAGTGGTAAAGAAATAATTAATCATTGATGTATTTTGTTACATTTTTTCTCACAGCCCACGTTAACAAAAAAACATATGCATATAAAAGTACAAGTATTATTTCCATTTTCGATAGTATAAAATAAACTAAACCAAAAGAAATGAATGATAAAACCATGAATGCTTTCAATTTACTGGTTCCTCGAATATTCTTCAATTATCTCTGTCTTCTCGGACGTTTCTTCAGGTTTAGTTTACGCTTGCAATGGTACTGTCAAATCTACTTCCATAGATACAACTATAAATGCATGACATTGTGATTAAATGCAGGCTCACCTGGACGTTAAATTAAGAAATGAATATAATCTTTATTTGAAAATAAGTGTTAAGTAATATTTTAACAATTATAACAATTAAAGTCTTTAGTCCTAAATGTATTTAATTTATTTTAGAAAGTACAATAACAACACATCCCTTGAATGTAAAGTTATGCGTACAAAAGAAAAAAGTGAAATGCTATCGAAATTAAAACATATAGTCCTAAAAGGCTATAATTTGTTTTAGATAGAAGGGAAGTGTTGTATGCATTTTCATAGAGGCGTTTGGGCACCAACAAACTGGGCAACCAAATATCTGTCATTCAGTCATTCACTGAAAACAGCAATACTTATTTTAACGTGCATCCTCTTATTCAATATATATCATACATATGAGAGGTCTAGAAAATAAAAGGATATTTAGAATTTTCTTTGAATATGCATCGAGTATTATTATCCAGTCATTTGACGGCTTTGGTTTTGTCATTGATGTGGTTATTTGCACAATATCAACTGCTCTTGCAAATGCGCATATCGTTTGTATTCCTAGATGGTTTTATCCCACATTGCATAGGGTTTCTTTTTTACCATCCAACATGCTATGAGAGATGATTTGTTTATGAATGACAATGCAACAGAGATTGATATCAAAAGGTGAAATTTTATTTTCAGGTAACAAGATAGATGTATAGTGATTGTCATTTTCCATCTTAATTCGTATTACAGGCTTCCAGAAAAGCCTAGCTTACCATAAAGTATCTTCTTAGAGAGTCCAATCGAGTGGCTGTGTTTGCCACACAAATATTATCTCATTACCAAACCTTCATCTCCCACTTTCATTCAATTTCTCTCCTAGCAATGTAGTTGTTCTTACCATAATGAGCAAGTTTTATTGATGCTGTATTAAAAACTTGATGTGATCTGCCTTAAATTATTTGTTTTGTATTGTTTGTATGTTGTTGTTAAATGACTGTAATCATAATGGTCTGCAATTTGTTAGTAAATAATATGCTCATGAATTGACGCATTATATTGTCTTTTTTTATATCAAAGATTTGAGAAGAAAATATAGAATCCAATCGTATTAAACAAGTAAATGGAAATCCCTAATTGAATAAGCAAATGGAAAGCAGCTTTGCGAATAACGCCAGTGGTAGTCTTCAAACAACCATCTGCTGCTAATATATTGTAATAACAATAGTGGATTTTAAATTGGCAATTATTAGATTTACTAATTATAAGCTTAGAAAGTTATAAGTGTTAACCAATGAAATATATAAAGCATTAAGCTTTACACGTTATGTGTAAATGTAAAGTGAGAATCTAAATTATAGAGGTTCAAGTGTGGATAATTTGCAGTACTTTGAGTGGAATTAGAATATACCATACCAATTAATGTTAGTTTGTGAAATATAGTTTTATAATTTTATGTACATTTCTATGAAAGGATAAGAATAATTATGCACGTTCTGTTATTTCCCCAACCAACTTAATGATCCTATGAAGTGAAAATTTATAAAACCGAGTATTTTGTTAATCTTTAATGGAAGCGTCATGTATTTCTATTATTGAAATGAATTTTCTAATGAGGGTCGGTCCAACTGAACGCAGCAGGCATCTGTCTGTGTTAATTTGTACATCCCCTTAGCACAAGCATTTTTAGATGTCCCGCATTTTAAATATCCACATATTGTTGAATTAATGCATACATATTGTAATGTCTCCATCTATTATCAAACAATACGAAATAGTAGCCTCTAAATCATTGTTAAAATGTTGCCTCTACTCTAGGGTTTAGATAAAAGTTTTCACCTTTTATTATTCCAGTCTTTTATGCTTTGTTTTCAGTGTCAAAAACCTTACGCTCTCTTTGGAAAATTTCATCCAAAAATATAATAAAAAACCAAGCCCTAACATAACATAACATGGTCAGTCCAACTAAAGGCAGCGTGCATCTGTTTGTGTTAGTTTGTACATGGCTCCCTCCAACACTGTAGCATTTTAGATGTCCAGCAAATGTCCACACATTGTTAAATTAATGCATGCACATTGTGATTAGGTGCAGGCCCATCTGGACGTGCATACACACTCGTATACTATAATAGAATAAAATTTTATTAGTTTTGAAAGATAATTCTTATCAATTTTAAATTGTTAGAAAGATATTGATCAATATTGCCAGATTAAATATTTATTAACCTTTAAAAGATTAAATTCACCAATTTAAATTAAAATTATAAAGAAAAATTATCAAATCAATTTAATTACTAATTCAGATTATTAAATTGATATTGCCTAAAATTCCGGGTCGTCACGGAAAACTTGCAATACTCGGTCTAACCCGAGCACTACATAAAAGTAACACCTGGGTCAGGCGGGAAACCAGCGTGAGTAAACCCATCTTACATGGAACACAAAAGCCAACTTATATAAACCCGAGGTAACTTGTATCAATTTACAACTTCACAAGTCGTTATAGACATCACATACATCACATATCAATTTCTAAGTACCAAAACTTAGACTAAATGGTCCAATTTACTTAAATCAGTCCATTTCAGCCTACTGATTCCACATATCAATTTATAAAGAATCAAAGTGGTTTCGAGTATTTAATAATACCCGACTCCGGTCTCTTTGAATTCAATACCATCTTAACCTAAGTTATTAAATTAAATACAATTCAACTTTGAATACAGGATGTCACTTTTTACACAGCAATTCATCATTGATAGATAACCACCTTCACTGTTCACCCAAACATATCATATCACAAACATTTCATATCAGAGATATTCAACCAATTTAAGGCGTTTAGCATCATTCAATCATTCACAAGAAAGATTGATCATTTCCAAAAATTAATTTAATTTATCTCTAATTAAATTAATTACTAATCTTAATTATTAAGATTACCTTTACTTAATATTAATCAATTATAAACCAATTAATCAATCATCCTTTAATTATCCTTCTTAATTAATCACCCTTGACTAATTATTCTTTGATTGCAATAAGTAATTAACTCATAATTAATTACTCAAATTAATCATCCTAAAATCACTTACATTGATTAATTATCCTATAATTAATCACATTTATTAATTATCTAACCCTTGGTTAGTTTTCTTAATCAATCAATCCTTAATTAATTACACTAAGTAATTAATCCTTAATTACTTCTCCTAAGTGATTAACCTTTAATTACTTCCCATTAAGTACTTTCCCTTACATTAATTACATCCAGTAATTTATCCATCAATTACTTCACTAAGTAATTACACTTATCGATCTCATTAAGTAATCATACCTAATCAATTACTAAGTTACTGCCTTTAAGTAATTAACAAATTAATTAATCACATTTATCTCATTAATTACAACTGGGCAATTCATCCCTTAATTACCCTATAAACCAATTAATTAATCATTAATTATAGATTAATTATTCTATAATTATTAATTAATAAACCTTAATTATCAATTAATCTCCTTCAATACAAAGTAATCAATCCTTAATTACTTTTATAATCAATTAATTAACCTTTAATTAACTAATTAATTATCCATTAACTCTTGATTAATAACGTTATTAATCAATATCTCTTAATACAAATTAATTAATCCATAATTACCAATTCATTAACCCTTAATTACTATTTGATTTACCCTTAAATTATCATTTCTTAATCATTATTAATTAAATTTGATTACTTTTATAAAGAATTTTATATAAATAAGTTTTAAACATTTTATTGGAAAACCCTTTCATTATAAAACATACTTTAAACATTTAAACTTGTTTAAACAATTTAATTTAATTTTTCTTTTAAAACCTTATTTATTTTAAATCTAGGATTCAAAATTTAATTTGAATCCATACCTCAAAATTTGATTTTAAACTTTTTTTTAAAATATTGCTTTCAATTTAAAAATTCATTTTAAAATTTTGAAAACAGACAGGTTTTTAAACCTGTAACCATCTAACTATCTCGAGCTCAAAACTCAAAAACCCGAGCCAGATCTTGCAAAACTTCGAGCAAACACTTCGAACTACTCGAGAAAAACTCGAGTACCTTCTTCTCTACTCAAACCAAACTCACCAGAAAAACAAGGAAATGCACCGTGCACATGCACGGTGATTCCAACCAACTCCGACCATCGCCGAAGCCTTACTCATGTCGTCGATCATCCTCGCACCTGATCCTGACCATCCAAACATTGACAACACCCCAAAATCAAAATCGAGCATCGATGCTCAAACCTGGAACTATAGACCTAACCTAGAACCTTCTCGTTCTCGCGCCTCCGACCACTGGAGTGCCTACACTTCCGGTCACACATTCTCCACCATCTAAGCTTTCAATTCCCAGAGTTCTGATGAACTCGATCTACTAGGGTAGCCGTGACGAACAAATTCCTGGTTACCATAAAACTAAGGTTAGAAACAAAATCAACATCCTGCCGTCGCTGTGACGACCCGAAATTTTCGAGCATTTATAATCGGAATATTTAATTGATTTTAAGTATTTAAAGGTTAATTCTCAACTTAAATTACGACTATCATAATTTATTTGACAATTAGATTGTTGAATTAAATAATTTGAATTGGATAAAAAATGAAACCTGAGATTTTAAGCCTGTTAAAAATATAATTTGAAAGCTTATAAATTTATATTGATAACATTGAATATAATAAAAGTATTAAAATGGAATCTAACATTGAATTGGTCAGTTTTGAAATTTAATCGTTTAAATTGAATTTAAAAATAACCTTCCGAGGCACAGTCTCGGAATTCGATGAAACCAGTTCCATTGGGTCCATAATATTGAATTATTATCGGATTTCAAATTTTGTTTTGATCAGAGTTAGTGTGTGAGTGTACGATATATAAACACGCTAAAAATTTAATTGATAATAATTTAATCAGTCAAGCTTCTTGTATACACCATCTCTATTGTATTTAGGTATAAGTATGTATAAGTATATGATAAGTGGCATGACATGGTGAAGACAAGTGGCATAATATAGACCATACACCTATCTTAAGATGAAATAGAATTATGACACATATATCACTTAGGTGTACACTTCTAGAACACCTTAAATGATTACTAAATAAGGTATGTGTCATGAAATAAAGCTTGCATAAAAAAATGAAGGACATGTGTCCATGTGTAGAAACATCTTAAGACACCTAAGTAGACACATAACCCCATTATGTGTCCATGTGTAGAAATATCTTAAGACACCTAAGTAGACATGTGTCAACATTCTAAAGCTTGTGCAAAGAGAAGAATACAAGTGTCCAAAACTAAAATTACCAAACTAGCCTTGAAAATTACTATATAAAGGGTGGAAATGTTCACTTATTTTTTTGGATACTTTCACAAAAAAGAAAAAGAAAAAAAAAGTAAGATAAAATGAAAAAGCTTGGAGAAAGCTAAGGAAAAAGAGTCAAGTCAAACACACAAGTTTAAGGTGAGAAAACCTATTTAAATTTTTTGTATTCATGTTATTCTTGAAGAAATGATAGTTATGAGTAAAAATGGCTCGGTTCTATCAAAAACGCGGCTTAGTAATTTAACTATAACTTTCTCAATCCTTAATGAAATTTCGATTTCTTGGATGTTCTGGAAAGCTTATTTCATGTGCTATAACTTTTATGTTTTGTTTTTTCTATAATTTGGATGTTAGCTATGTCAAAATTGAATCTTTCTACTGTAATCCCGAGAACAAAACCAATATTAGCTCTGTGCTTAAGGCCGAAACTAAATTGGCCATAACTTCTTCGTTCCTCAACCGATTTCGATAAATTTAGATGTTCCAGAAAGCTTAGACTTTGTTCTAAAACTTTTATGTTTTGAGATTTTCAAAATTTGGATGTTATCTTGGCCAAAATTGTAATTGTTTACCGCTGTCCCGAGACAAAATGACATAAGTTGTGAAATTCAAATCTTAGAATTGTTTTATCCATAACTTTACAATTCTTATCGGAATTCGGAAATTTTTAATGTTCCGGAAAGCTTAGGAACTAAGCTAAAACTTTTGCTTTATTCATTTTGACTGATATCGATGTTTTCTATGCTAAAATTGGAATTGTTGGTCGCTGTCCTGCAAATGCATAAGTTCAGGCTAAGTTTAATGTTTTTAGTAAAATGGTCATAACTTTTGAACCGTTAATCCAAATTCGACGATCTTGGTCATTCCGGAAAGCTAACGAAAAGTCCTATAACTTTAGTTTGTATCATTTTCTGAAATTAGTTGATTAAAATATGGAAAAACCTCTTGCAAACTCGCTGTCCTGTTGTTTTATGCAAACCTGAGCTAGTATTTTGTGCATAACTTTTGCGTTTCTTATCCAAATCCTATAATTTTTAAAGTTTTGGAAACTGCAGGAAGAATGTGATAACTTTCATTTGTATCACTTTTTAATCAATAAAATTCTGTATATGGAAAGGGATTTTTGAATAAGCAGAAGGTTAATGAAGTTTGAAACTTCAATGATATTATTTAATAAAAACAAATATTTATTTAATATCTAAGACTTAACTTAAGGAATAAAGAAGAAATTGGGAAAAAGACTGAAGCTCATATATTTTAGTTAAAAGGTTTAAAATCAAACGGAAAATAACAACAATAATAATAAGTCCGTAACTAATGAATTTTTGAAATGAATTGAGTAATTAAAGAAACTTACTTCAAATAAAATAAATTGGAAATCAATTTCGGCGAAATTGATTTAAGTGATTGAGTTGGAACTTCCCCTGGATGGCCAAGTATATGTTTTAAAAGGTAAAATTGTAAATATAAATTAAATGTTTTAACGTTGTTTTTTTTAAAGAAAGCAAGTTTTGAAAAATTTATTATTTCTATTATTTAAAGTCTAAATCTATTCTAGCAGTAATTATTAAGAAGTAACTTAGTATTTTGTTTTAAAAGTAGAAATCTAGTTTTATATTTTATTAAGTAACCTTATTTCAAATATTTATATAGTATGTATTTTTAACAATTTTAACTTAAATGTTTTAAAGTATATTTCAAAATAAAGTGTTTTGAATTATTTTAAAATCTAGTTTTGTGCTTGGTGATTTCAGAGGAGATAGAAAATATTTGGGAAAGTTTATTCTGAAAAGAAAGATGGTTTTGAAACTGTTTTCAAAGGATTGAAAATAGAAATATATCTTGGGAAGATATTTTGAGGTTAATAAATAATTTGGAAAATTAGTTATTGTTTGATGGATGTTTGTGAATATTAATTGATAGTTAAATCACCGACTATCAATATTGGCCAAATGCGCTGATCGTTTCGAAGAGACCGGGATCGAGATTTATTTCTCGAAAACCACTTCGATCTGGTTTGTACGTTTCGTGTAAACGATTTTGGATTCGAAGATGGAGCAGTGAAGTGCAAGGGCTAATCGCTACTAATCCTGAGGATATTTCCAAAATGGATGTAGTAGGAATAGTGCCTTCGGTTCCGTTTGAACCCGGGACGGACTTGTATGGACGAATGCTTGCGAAACATTGTCAGGTGGACGATGGGCATTCTAAGTGAAACGTTCTAAAAAGGTAACGCTAAGCCTCAAGCCTCATCAACCGGGAATGATTGAAAATCAGGGGATATGCAGCAAGGTTAGGTGGGTCATGCCCAAGCAGGACAAGATATTTCCCCTGTCTAGATGTCCTTTTTTATATATTTCGGCTTAGTGGGTGGTTGGTCGCGCCAACCACAGGGTTTATCTTGTTCGGGACTGTTCAGTAAGGAACGGTTCCGGCCTTGTGTTGCAGGGGATGAAGGGAGTAATCCTCGGTACGGTGATCTAGGCCCCGTAGTGTGACAGGTGGTACCCCAGTGCCTAGTCATTAGTTGGAAATCCATTTTCCCTACGAGCCTTGTACGAGTTTTGTTTGTATTACCCACTCTGTGGCTAGTAGCTGGAATTTAATGAATGTAACAATTTCGGCTATTTTATAAGTATTTGTAAATAGACCCTATTATAATATCAGAGGATTTTTATAAAAAGTGTTTTAGCTATCGTAAGGTAAAAACCCGACATGTTTATTTGTGGCGTGGTCTTACGAGATGCTTTTGTTTTCAAAAGATTTTGAAACCTTAAAAATCAATTGGATGTGGTTTTCTCACGCTGGTATTCCAGACTGACTCGGGTGTTATTTAACTGTAATGCTCGGGTCAGACCGAGTATTATAGAATACAGGATGTGATGCTGTGGAGCTCAGGAGACGAGCTGGAGGACGATACGTATATCCATACTTGTTTTATATATATTCCGCTGTGATTGAGTTGCGGTGTATCCATTTGTATGTTGTTGTTGAGCCGTTGATCGATGTACTCTGATGATGTAATATATAAATATATATATTTGATTTTGAGTAAAGATCATTTATTGTCTATTATATTTTAGTCCGCTGCGATGGTTAGATTCTGATATTGTTTTCTATTTTCTTCTTCTACCTCCTTTTCTTTAACCCAAATGGTTCGTATTTCTGTACAACTTGAGTTGATTTAGGTAGAATAGTGTTGACTCAAGGGGTACGGATTTACGGGCTGTTACACTTGGTATCAGAGCTTAGGTTGGCGACAACCTAGGCTTTGGTGGGGAAATTACTCATTAAACAGAGTCGATAGTACTCTATAATGAGTTGAGCGTATTAATAGATATGAGAGCGTACTTGTTAGTGAATATAAAATTGTTTTTATACTGTGTTGACTTATCGGTTGAGTGTTTATGAATTCTGGTCGGTACGGGAAGTACAACCGTATCGATAGGAGTTTCTAAACTCTTAAACAAGATAAACCGACATAGTATTGTTTTTAAAGTGGGTAAATGAAATAATTTTACCCAAAATTATATTTGATATAAAAGAAATAATTTTCTGAAATTATTATATATATTTGGATGATTGGTTGTTAATGTCTAAATCAAATAAGAATCTAAAATTTAATATGAAATTTGAAATAGTTATAATGAAAATAAAATTCTGCAAATATAAATTATATAAAAGAAAGAATAACTAAATTTGAATTAAACCAGAATTCAAATCCCGGAAGTCTTGGAAAGAATTTTAAATGTATGGAAATAAAGATTTGGAAATTTAAAATTTTGGAAAAGTTTGAAATGTTTGCTAAAGTGTTTGAAGGGTATATTGGAATATTGAGTTGGAAAGTATTTTTGAATGGGAACTGTTTTGAAATGAATTTGGGAAAGTAAGAAAGCATTGAACTCACTTCAGTCGCTGGAAAATAATCCTGATGATGCTGGCCACATCATTAGAATTCATTTTCGAGTTTCTTAAGTGATGGATTGCTTCCCTAGTACTTGGTTATGATATTGTTTAGACTTGTTGGGTATAACAGTTGTTTTGGAGATGTCAAAATGAGAAATTTGTTTTTGTTATAAACAAGTTGTTTTGGAAAATCTTGAGTTTTGATTTGATATACCACATAGGTATATATTTGATATATTTCAAAATGGTTTTGAAATAAAACCGGGTAAATTTAAATTCTGGAAAATTATATTTAAATAATGTGTAAAATTAAAATGAATTAGCTATTGAACATATTAAGTGAAGTAGATATTAATAGGAAGGAAAGATTGAAAATTTTAATCTTGAAATTAAATTTAACGTAAGTGAATGGAAGTAAATGAAAATATTGAAATGAATGAAAAGTTGAATTTAACTTGGATAAGTTAAATAAATTGGACCTAGAATTAAATGGATTTGGGTTAAATTAAAATGTAAGTTGGTTTTGAAATTGTGGGTCATTGAGAAATAAATTATACCCATGAGCTATTAAGTATTATATTCATAATCTGAAACTGAGGATCTAAAATGTGTAAAGAATTAAGGTGAAAGAAATTTGTATCCTTAAGAATTCAGTGATATATATATATATATATATATAGAAAATTTAATTTGTGATTATATGCTGTAAATGGATTCAAAGGAGCAATATGAGCTTTAAAATAAATAAGTTGGAGAACTTATAAATTGAAAGTGAGATTATAATCACAAATGGGAAATAGTGGAATTGCATGGTGGATTCAAACTTAATCTCAAATGACATGTGGATTAAGATACGGTAAAGTGAGTTATAAAAGAAGTGAATGAACTTAAGTTAGTAAACAAGTTTTGAACTTGTATATGGAGAATTAAAATTGAGAATTTGAAATTGAATTAAATCTAAATGAATTAAAATTAGATTGAATTGGATTAAACTTCAATCGAATGGAATTGAGATGGAATTGGATTTAATTAAAAGCAAGATTCAATTGTGTTGTGAATAGGAATGAATGGAATTTAATTCTCATTTAAGATAGTAAAGGAAATGGAGTGAATTTAATTTGGCTAAATAAAATTTAGTTAAACTTGGATTAAATCTGGAAGAGAATTAAATTGAAAGAAAATTTAATTCGGAGAAGTAAGGATGATATTGTGTGAATTAAATTTTGACTCAACTAAATTCAAAGGGATTATTTGAGAATGAATTAAGCATAAGCTGAATTAAATATAGAAAAGCTTGAAGGTGAATTTAATATAAGCTAGATTAAATAAAGATAGTACTGGGATGGGTATAATTTTGGAAGCTTGTTAATAATTAAAGGGTAAATGGAACCTAGTTCTTGTTTAGAACATTTGAAATGGTCGTATTGTAAATAAGTTCAGTATGAATTGGGAAAGAGTATTAAAACCTAATATGGATTAGGTTAGAGACTAATTGAATTACAATTAAATGGAATTTGTTTATTGTAATGAATAAAATTTTGATAATTGATCAAAATTTGGAAAGTAATTAGAAATCCAGCTGTAGCATGGGATTTAAATTGGTGGTAACAAATAATGAAGTGTGAATGAAAATGGAATTAAATTATAATAACGATGGTTTGAATTGTAAATAAATTCAAATGAGTGAACTAATTTAAAGCGGTTTCTTTGCTAATAAAATAAGTCTAAAATGGATTTAATAAATAGGCAAAGTGCATTAAAGTTTGTTAATGAATTGGAATTTGATTTGGATGAGAATCAAATGAAAATAAAAATTGATTTATAAGAAGAAAATGAAAATATTTGTGATTGAGCTTATAATATTGTCTTGGATAGATTTTGTTTAGATAATAAAAGTGAAATGCAAGTGAAACGAATTTTAATTGATCATTGAGAAGTGATATAAATAGGAAGAGTTGTAAATAATATAAAATGAGAGGTTATTAATTTGAACTTAAGCTGAATGTATAAGCTAGTTGGATTAAATGTGTAAAGGGTTTGATTTGGTAAGAATCAATTAAATTGGAAAGAAATGAAGATATTATGAAACTCTAATCCTTTAAGAGAATGATGAGATGGTTATTTTAAGCTTATGAAAATAGCTTCAAATGAAATTTGTTTGCAAAATAAAATTTGGATGCAAGCAAATGACTTTTAAGATTGTTATTGTGAGAAAGAAAGGATATATGAGTTGTAAATAAGAATGGAATGACTTATATAAATATAAAAATAATAATATAATAATAGTAGTAATAATAATAATAATAATAATATAATAAACATAAACATAAAATGATTAATAAATTTGAAAAGTGAGAATAAGGATTGATTTAATAATTGAAATGGAATAAGAATACTTGGATTGTGAACCATGCAGAATTTGATAAATCAATATGAATCTAAGTGGAAATTAATTTTTATATTATAAGCTTAAGTAATGGGTTATTACATGAATAACATGCAAATTTGCATTGTAAATTTGTCGAATTGTGGTAAATGAAGATAAATAGTTTAAAGTAAACGCATGATTGGTTTTTGAATTAATTGGAATGGATTGAAATGTTATTAAGTGATTTTGCATATGAATGGAAATAGATCATGAAAGAAATGCATATGTCTCAAGTTTAAAATAAAATTTGATTGTAAATCAAATTGGGAATGTAAGTTAAAATAAAGAAATGTAAGTAAGGCATATGGTAACCTTGAACGTGAATCATTTAAGTGAAGTAAAATGAAGTTTGGTTGGATGAAAGGAGAATGGGCTAAAATCTTAATAAATGGATTTGAGTAGAAATGTAAGTGAATCATAATAGAAATGCAAGTGTGACAAATTGAAAATAAAATTTGCTTGGTGAATCAATTCAAAATTTGGATTTGATTTCAAGAGATAAATTTGAATTGCCCGACAAAAGGTACGTATTTCAATTTGGTATGGAATTTGACTGGGATTTGGATTTGGATTGAGCCACTTGGCCTTTTGTTTTCTTTTTGGATTTAAGAAGTCGTAGAGTCATTTTATAGTTGTACCGAGTTAGCCGCGCAAAGGAGACGCTGGCAAAAAATTTCGGGAATTTAGGGAGTTAGAAAAATTTTGAGAAAATTTTGATAATTCAAAATTTGGTTTTAAATTGAAACTTGAATGGTTAAACAAATGGTATGGTTTGGAACTAGAGAAAGGTTTGGAAGTTAATAAGATTGATAATGGATCTTTTATAAAAAGATAATTGGAAAGATGTTAAATTGTTAGAAACGGGTTTTGGACCATTCTTCCTAGTTAGTAATTTCGGGGACGAAATTCTTTTAAGGGGGAGGAATGTGACGACCCGAAATTTTCGAGCATTTATAATCGGAATATTTAATTGATTTTAAGTATTTAAAGGTTAATTCTCAACTTAAATTACGACTATCATAATTTATTTGACAATTAGATTGTTGAATTAAATAATTTGAATTGGATAAAATATGAAACCTGAGATTTTAAGCCCGTTAAAAATATAATTTGAAAGCTTATAAATTTATATTGATAACATTGAATATAATAAAAGTATTAAAATGGAATCTAACATTGAATTGGTCAGTTTTGAAATTTAATTGTTTAAATTGAATTTAAAAATAACCTTCCGAGGCACAGTCTCGGAATTCGATGAAACCAGTTCCATCGGGTCCGTAATATTGAATTATTATCGGATTTCAAATTTTGTTTTGATCAGAGTTAGTGTGTGAGTGTACAATATATAAACACGCTAAAAATTTAATTGATAATAATTTAATTAGTCAAGCTTCTTGTATACACCATCTCTATTGTATTTAGGTATAAGTATATGATAAGTGGCATGACATGGTGAAGACAAGTGGCATAATATAGACCATACACCTATCTTAAGATGAAATAGAATTATGACACATATATCACTTAGGTGTACACTTCTAGAACACCTTAAATGATTACTAAATAAGGTATGTGTCATGAAATAAAGCTTGCATAAAAAAATGAAGGACATGTGTCCATGTGTAGAAACATCTTAAGACACCTAAGTAGACACATAACCCCATTATGTGTCCATGTGTAGAAATATCTTAAGACACCTAAGTAGACATGTGTCAACATTCTAAAGCTTGTGCAAAGAGAAGAAGACAAGTGTCCAAAACTAAAATTACCAAACTAGCCTTGAAAATTACTATATAAAGGGTGGAAATGTTCACTTATATTTTTGGATACTTTCACAAAAAAGAAAAAGAAAAAAAAAAGTAAGATAAAATGAAAAAGCTTGGAGAAAGCTAAGGAAAAAGAGTCAAGTCAAATACACAAGTTTAAGGTGAGAAAACCTATTTAAATTTCTAGTATTCATGTTATTCTTGAAGAAATGATAGTTATGAGTAAAAATGGCTCGGTTCTATCAAAAACGCGGCTTAGTAATTTAACCATAACTTTCTCAATACTTAATGAAATTTTGATTTCTTGGATGTTCTGGAAAGCTTATTTCATGTGCTATAACTTTTATGTTTTGTATTTTCTGTAATTTGGATGCTAGCTATGTCAAAATTGAATCTTTCTACTGTTATCTCGAGAGCAAAACCAATATTAGCTCTGTGCTTAAGGCTGAAACTAAATTGGCCATAACTTCTTCGTTCCTCAACCGATTTCGATAAATTTAGATGTTCCAGAAATCTTAGACTTTGTTATAAAACTTTTATGTTTTGAGTTTTCCAAAATTTCGATGTTATCTTGGCCAAAATTGTAATTGTTTATCGCTGTCCCGAGAAAAAATGACATAAGTTGTGAAATTTAAATCTTAGAATTGTTTTATCCATAACTTTTACAATTCTTATCAGAATTCGGGAATTTTTAATGTTCCGGAAAGCTTAGGAACTAAGCTAAAACTTTTGCTTTATTCATTTTGATTGATTTCGATGTTTTCTATGCTAAAATTGGAATTTTTGGTCGCTGTCCTGCAAATGCATAAGTTCAGGCTAAGTTTAATGTTTTTAGTAAAATGGTCATAACTTTTGAACCGTTAATCCAAATTCGACGATCTTGGTCATTCCGGAAAGCTAACGGAAAGTCCTATAACTTTAGTTTGTATCATTTTCTGAAATTAGTTGATTAAAATATGAAAAAAGCTCTTGCAAACTCGCTGTCCTGTTGTTTTATGCAAACCTGAGCTAGTATTTTGTGCATAACTTTTGCGTTTCTTATCCAAATCCTATAATTTTTAAAGTTT
Organism: Allium cepa; assembly: GCA_030765085.1. Lineage (NCBI taxonomy): Eukaryota > Viridiplantae > Streptophyta > Magnoliopsida > Asparagales > Amaryllidaceae > Allium > Allium cepa. Next base: position 378,958,913 of record CM060929.1, on the reverse strand, counting down.
TGGAAACTGCAGGAAGAATGTGATAACTTTCATTTGTATCACTTTTTAATCAATAAAATTCTGTATATGGAAAGGGATTTTTGAATAAGCAGAAGGTTAATGAAGTTTGAAACTTCAATGATATTATTTAATAAAAACAAACATTTATTTAATATCTAAGACTTAACTTAAGGAATAAAGAAGAAATTGGGAAAAAGACTGAAGCTCATATATTTTAGTAAAAAGGTTTAAAATCAAACGGAAAATAACAACAATAATAATAAGTCCGTAACTAATGAATTTTTGAAATGAATTGAGTAATTAAAGAAACTTACTTCAAATAAAATAAATTGGAAATCAATTTCGGCGAAATTGATTTAAGTGATTGAGTTGGAACTTCCCCTGGATGGCCAAGTACATGTTTTAAAAGGTAAAATTGTAAATATAAATTAAATGTTTTAACGCTGTTTTTTTTTAAAGAAAGCAAGTTTTGAAAAATTTATTATTTCTATTATTTAAAGTCTAAATCTATTCTAGCAGTAATTATTAAGAAGTAACTTAGTATTTTGTTTTAAAAGTAGAAATCTAAGTTTATATTTTATTAAGTAACCTTATTTCAAATATTTATATAGTATGTATTTTTAACAATTTTAACTTAAATGTTTTAAAGTATATTTCAAAATAAAGTGTTTTGAATTATTTTAAAATCTAGTTTTGTGCTTGGTGATTTCAGAGGAGATAGAAAATATTTGGGAAAGTTTATTCTGAAAAGAAAGATGGTTTTGAAACTGTTTTCAAAGGATTGAAAATAGAAATATATCTTGGGAAGATATTTTGAGGTTAATAAATAATATGGAAAATTAGTTATTGTTTGATGGATGTTTGTGAATATTAATTGATAGTTAAATCACCGACTATCAATATTGGCCAAATGCGCTGATCGTTTCGAAGAGACCGGGATCGAGATTTATTTCTCGAAAACTACTTCGACCCGGTTTGTACGTTTCGTGTAAACGATTTTGGATTCGAAGATGGAGCAGTGAAGTGCAAGGGCTAATCGCTACTAATCCTGAGGATATTTCCAAAATGGATGTAGTAGGAATAGTGCATTCGGTTCCGTTCGAACCCGGGACGGACTTGTATGGACGAATGCTTGCGAAACATCGTCAGGTGGACGATGGGCATTCTAAGTGAAACGTTCTAAAAAGGTAACACTTAGCCTCAAGCCTCATCAACCGGGAATGACTGAAAATCAGGGGATATGCAGCAAGGTTAGGTGGGTCATGCCCAAGCAGGACAAGATATTTCCCCTGTCTAGATGTTCCTTTTTATATATTTCGGCTTAGTGGGTGGTTGGTCGCGCCAACCACCGGGTTTATCTTGTTCGGGACTGTTCAGTAAGGAATGGTTCCGGCCTTGTGTTGCAGGGGATGAAGGGAGTAATCCTCGGTACGGTGATCTAGGCCCCGTACTGTGATAGGTGGTACCCCAGTGCCTAGTCATTAGTTGGAAATCCATTTTCCCTACTAGCCTTGTACGAGTTTTGTTTGTATTACCCACTCTGTGGCTAGTAGCTGGAATTTAATGAATGTAACAATTTCGGCTATTTTATAAGTATTTGTAAATAGACCCTATTATAATATCAGAGGATTTTTATAAAAAGTGTTTTAGCTATCGTAAGGTAAAAACCCGACATGTTTATTTGTGGCGTGGTCTTACGAGATGCTTTTGTTTTCAAAAGATTTTGAAACCTTAAAAATCAATTGGATTTGGTTTTCTCACGCTGGTATTCCAGACTGACTCGGGTGTTATTTAGCTGTAATGCTCGGGTCAGACCGAGTATTATAGAATACAGGATGTGATGCTGTGGAGCTCAGGAGACGAGCTGGAGGACGATACGTATATCCGTACTTGTTTTATATATATTCCGATGTGATTGAGTTGTTGTGTATCCATTTGTATGTTTTTGTTGAGCCGTTGATCGATGTACTCTGATGATGTAATATATAAACAGATATATTTGATTTTGAGTAAAGATCATTTATTGTCTATTATATTTTAGTCCGCTGCGATGGTTAGATTCTGATATTGTTTTCTATTTTCTTCTTCTACCACTTTTTCTTTAACCCAAATGGTTCGTATTTCTGTACAACTTGAGTTGATTTAGGTAGAATAGTGTTGACTCAAGGGGTACGGATTTGTGGGCTGTTACAGTCGCCACAGTACTATGATCATCTTCCAGACATTTTTCCCAGACCCTCCGACCATCCCTGCATCTCCAGTGAGAATCACCACCATCCCGATCAACTAGATCGCCAGAGGCAACCCAAATCTCCCAATCTGATCAAACAGGAACTTCCCTTTCATCCCTTAACTAAAAATTATAATTTCATTCTTAAAAATCATGTTTAGGGTTAAGGATTTAGTTTATGTTCCTGAATTGATGAATTAAAGTGTATGAATTTTCACTTACATCAAACTTGCTCTGTTGTTTTTGTTCCCAGAGCCCTTTCAAATTTATTTTGACTTAAATAAAAAAAATAAACTGTAATTTAGGATGAAACAAACAAGTTTTATTTAAGTCTTAAATCCAAACCAGGACTAAATCAAGAGATAATGATTTTAAATCAAACTAGAGCATGGAATTAAAGAAACAAGAATGCTACATGATACAAGCATGCACACATTCTATATATCCACATAAACAGATAATTCACTCAAATAAAATCACATAGAACATATTTATTTTCCAGATATTAACATGCAATAGATTATAGATACTTTAATTTTTAAAAAGTGATGTTACTCGCCTGATTAAGATTATGAACAGAGCCTCTTGAAAAAACTTTTAAACTGAGTGTTGAAACAGGAATATGCTTTTGCTTCTTTGATTTAAAACTTGAATTGCTAGTCTTTATGGAACTGGAATTCTTGAAAACAGAGACTGCTTTGATTCCAGGCTTTCTTTTAAAAAAACAGAGATGACTGCTTGAACATGCTTTGATAAATTCTCAGGTTTGCAAAAGAACGGGCCATTTAATTGTTTTGATTTGAAAAGAATGTTCAGGTTTTAGGCAAATGGCGTTATTTTGAAATTGAGTTACAGGTTGAAGAATTTGATTTTGTGGTTTGAAAGTATTTTCTACAGATTTTGTTTTGAGTACAAGTTTTAAAATTTTCTTAACTTTTGATTTTTGAAAAAAAAAAGAATTGAAGGGAAGAGGCATATGTTTATATAAGTTAAAAATAAGATTTAATAAAAATAAGAGAAAAATCAAATTCAAGATGACATATGTTTAAAATTTAACATTTTCCGATTGCCTTAGTTTATTAAGTAACAATTGTTATAATGTGTCTTAGTATTCTTACACTTGTCCTCTAAGAATATTTTATTTAATTTTAAATGTTAAAAATAGTTTTACACTTACTTTATTATTTATAAATGCTTATCTTTATATATATATATATATATATATATGATTTTTCTTAGAGGAAATAAAATAAAACAAATTACACACATATTTTTAAATCCAAAATATTTTTAAATATATAACTTTTGAATTTAAATTTTAAATCCAAATTCAAATTCAATATTAAATCCAATTTAAAATAAATTCAAATAAATATAGATATCAATTTTAAACAAACATATTATTAATTTTAAATAATTATCCTATTCAAAATCAATTTAATTACACATATATATACACATTTAAATAACACTTATTAAATTAGAAAATAATAAGACTATTAAAAATCTATTTAAAATCTATATTTTAAAAACAACTCATTATTACATTGTTTGGAAACAACAATTTTACCAATTTTAAATAATTTGTAAAGGAGACCATCACATTTTAAATTGCATGAAATTCTGAGATATTGCATTCCTCCCCCTTAGAATCTTTTCGTCCTCGAAAAGGAACGAAACTAGAATTTATTAAAATGATTATTATTAGAAAAAATTACTCTTTGATAAAATTTAAAACATTTTAAAATATTATAAAATAGTTTTTATAAAGATGCTTTTATAACTCGATGTTTCAACACGTCCATCCTCGTTCTCATTGAAATTCGGTCATACGTTGATCAGGCGTAGGACTGAAAATCTATAAGTACTTAGCAGACCCATTTCAACACCCAGTGAAAATACTTGGAAAATATTATTGAAAATATCGAAAACATTTTCGAAAATGGAGGAAATATCTTTGGTGAGAATCTCTGGAAATCATCACCCTCATCTACGGTCGTAGTTAACCCGATGGTTACATTGCCTTCCTGACAAAATCCATAGATAACTGCAAGCATTCCACGCCCCTCGATTACGCCATGGAACCCGCTACCGATTGCAGCTACAACCGGGGTTACATTGCTATCACAGAAAAAACCATATAACTGTAGGCCTCAGCGCCCTCGAATTTCGCTACCAAAATAATGAAACTTCTCCACTCCACTTGACCATAGATCACAGTCTACCAATGTTACGTTGCCTTTCCAGCAAAATCAAGCGTAGACCGTTGACACTCACCTCCACGCGATTTCCGCTATGGTCCACAATAGATCGCAGCGACATCGAGTTACACCATCATCACAACATAACTTAAATGCCTCTGTAGGCATCAGCGCCCTCGACTTTCGCTACCCGATAATCCTCAGGAGCTAGTTTGTCCGGACTCCTCACAGGATCAACTTTAGAGCCTCCCCCTCTTTTGAGGCTTAAGGCAGTACCAACCTATGGTACTCCTGAGAAGTTCATTTCAAGGGAGCGTCTTTTTCTTCAAATCCATTTTCAAAACACTTTATATTATACTTATATAGTATCTTCCAAATCATACACCTAGTATGAATCCCATATAAATCTCTTTTTCTCAAAATCGATTATTCTAAAATCAATAATTCTTAAACTAGCCTTTCCAAATCCCAATATTGATTTTGCCCAAAAATCAAAAGCCTTTCCAAAATCCATAGGTTACAAAAACCTTTTCTCAAAATCATTCTCATAAGAACCTTCATATATATAGATATATATAACTTTGAAAAATCTTTCGATCATTTCAATCTTGCATAAAACCCTTTTTTATACTTCAAATACTTTTAAAAATCCTTTCTTTCCGGCAAAAGATTCAACAAGGGGAGTTTATCATATATATAACAAAGATACATGACTTTGTTTATGCCAATCAAATATTCAAATTTGGTTACTCTTTACAAAACCACTTACCATATCACTTACTTCCATAAAGTAAATTTCTATTATAGAAATATCCAATTACCCCTTTATTTTATCATATATCTCACGAAATATACTTTTCATTTCAAAATCATTTTACACTTTTTATCCATAAATTTCAATATCAATTTCATTCAAACCCGTACGATGTACACATATCATCCATACGCTATATCAATCTGATCGCTCACTCGATCACGCAATTTCGTTTCCAAACTAGTATCGTCCATCCAATGTCCTAGTGCAGACTCAGATTTGGTTTCTTGATCAGAAACCTTCATTCTCCTTGCATAGTTATAACTATGATAGGGAATTTCCGGAACCAATCAACAATCCATATCCAGGTTCGCTGTCGAAAATCGAGTGAAAAATCCCAACTCAGATTGACATAACCATCTCGAAATTCTATGCTCGAATCTGGATTAAATCACTATGTGAATAGAATAATATACGTACATCCTACTTATTTATCCTCATTGATTATTAGCCAAATCAATCTCCTTTCTATTCACGTTTACTTTAATTTTCATTCACTTATTCACAGTTTCTTCAATCCCATTTGGATTATCACCTCAATTCTTATTTGGGTATTTAATCATAAACAGTTTGAACTCTGTCTAGCTTAAATTTAGAAATAACTTAAAATTTTAAAATAGATAAGTAGTTGAAAAATAATTAGTAATAATAAAATAGTTATAAAATAGTCAAATAGTTATAGAAATTTTAAATAATTGCAAAATATTTGTAAAATAGTAATTAGTTATAAAGTAGTTGAAAAAAATAGCAATTAGTTATAAAGTAGTTGAAAAAAATAGTAATAGTTTATAAAATAGTTGTAAAATAGTTAAATAGTTCCAGAAGTAGTTATAAAATAAGTATATGATAGTTTGATTTAAAAAAAAGGTTGTATAGTAATAGCTTGGAAAATAGGTTTATATTAAAACAATTTATTTTGAAAGTAGTCCAAAGCCAAATTGTTTAACTTCCAAACCTTCAATTCCCATCAATTCCATTTAAATTTCCATTTCCTTTGAATTGACTCAATTTCAATTCAATTTAAATAACTTCAATTTCCATTGAAATTGATTTAACCCCAATTCAAGTTGAATTAATCTAAATTTCCTTCCAGATTCAAATCAAATCCCAATTGAATTTAAAACTATTCAGCTTTAATCACAAATCTAAATTATATAAATCAATTTAAATTCGAACTAATTTCAAATTCAATCTCACTTTAGATCATCTCGAATTATATAAATTCGAGTTTAATTTCAAATATTGGTTTAACCTCTTAAACCAAATTAATCTTTATTTAAAGTCTTTAAACAATTTAACTCTGAGTCCAAATTTCAAAATCCCATTTTAAATTACCTTTACTTAACTCATTACAAGGTTCAAGTAAGAGTTCAAAACAATTTTAATTATTCAATTCTTAGTTTCAAAGTGATTTCATATCCTTAATTTCAAATTAAAGTTTAATTTTCATTTATCTCCGTAATGGATATATTATCACAATCCATTTCTTCATTCGTTTAAACAAATCCAATTCAAAGTTTAAAGATAACAACAAGATGATATCATTTTAAAACAACCATCCATTTCGAATTTCTAGATCTCAAACCCATTTTGAGATCACACAAACTCCCAATTAAAATCAACCATTTAACTTTCTAAGTTAAATCTCAATTTTCATCTTGAAATTTCCAAATCAGGTTGTTCATTCAAACTTATTTAACTTCCTCCAATTTAAATTCAATTTACTTAATCCATTCAACTTTACACAATTTGAATTCTCATTCAAATTTTAAACTTCAGATTAATAATCTTTCCATTTGAGTTTAAAAACTTACTTCACTTTGGGTTTTTACATCACACTTTAAGGAAAATCAAAACTCATCACTTTAGGGTTTATTTCAAATCATCTTTGATATTAAGTATATCCACATGTATATATACATATTTACTTGTTGGCCCACCAAGCCAAATCTTAAAATTTAAACCACCTTTGGTTTTGATTCAAAACAAATTCCTTTAAATTTTCAAACAACTCTTATTTGAAATATGACCCTTTTATTCAAATACATTAAATAATATTATTTATTATTTCTTTATCACTATGGAACAATTTTTAAATTCTAGACCCAGGTTTAAAATTTCACAATTTAGATCATCTTCTGTTCCAATTTATAAGTCATACTTGCCTAAATGTTTTACTTCCCTAAAACATTTCATTTTGCTTACTCATTAATACACATTTTATTATTAAACACAACAATCATTTATGATAATAACCAAGATTATCATATCTGGAAACTAATTCATTATTATCTTACTCTGAAACTCTTCCCCAAATTCAAGATTTTGATTTCAGATTGTATCCATTTCAAACTTATCTTTATTTAATTTCAATTTGGTTGTATTTCTATTACCACTTAATTTAATTCCAATAATTTAACAACCAATTACCTTAATATTTATTAGAAAAAAATATTGCTTTATATATCAAATTATATTCTTATATAAAATCATTCGCCTTTAAAATCTTTATATAAGAAAATAACAAGTACGCTCTCATATACATATATATCCACACTCAACGCATTCTAGGGTACCATTGACCCTATCCTTAATGAGTAATCCCACCGGAGCCAAGGATCTCACTTAACCTTTGCTATGATACCAAATGCAACGACCCAGAATTTTCAATCCCGAAAACTCCAGATAGTTAGGAAAAGAAAGAAAAGAGATAGAAGAAGAAACAGAAATAAAACACAGAATCTCACATTTCGCAGCGGATCAAAATATAATATCAAATAAAATACCAGTTATACAAGGAAAAACTGTATCAGTTAATTTACATTAATACATCAGAGTTACAACATTTCACAATCACTGGACAGTTAAAATCAACCTGTCCCAGATATACGACAATATATTACAGCGAATACACTCCATACGTTCGTGTCATCCAGATCGCCTCCTAAGCTCCAGAACATCCTTGCCTGAAAATCTGTAACACTCGGTCTGAGTCAAGCATTACATAAAAGTAACACCCGGGTCAGACTGGAAACCAGCATGAGTAAACCCATCTAACATTGAACACAAAAGCATACAACTTATATAAACCCGGGGTAACTTGTATCAATTTATAACTTCACAAGTCGGTATAGATATCACTTACATCACACATCAATTTCTAAGTACCAAAACTTAGGTTAAATGGTCCAATTCACTTAAATCATTCCATTTCAGCCTATTGATTCCACATATCAATTTATAAAGAATCGAAGTGGTTTCGGGTATTTACTGTAATATCCCGGAATTTTGGACAATTTAAATTTAATAATCTGTGTTTAAATTTAAATTGAATTGATAATTATTGTTGATAAATTTGAATTGATACTATAATCTTCTTTATTTAAATATTTAATTTGTGAATTTATTTTTAATAAACTAATATATATTTTTTCTATTTAATAATGTATATGTATTTATATATATATTTTAAATAGATAAGTTGTTTTTATTTAAATTAGTATAACATAATTTTAATATTTTAAAATTAGGAAATTGTGATTTATTTTTGATTTAAGCTTTTCAAAAAAATATTTAATAAAATACTAAATGATTTTAAATATAAGATAAATGTTCTATTGGTTTAAAAATTCATTTTTAACTTAAGTTTGAATATTTAAAATAAGGTTCTAAAATGTTTGTTTTATTCTTTTTAAAATATTAATTTATAAAATGTGATTTGCAAATTTAATATGAAATTTAAAATATGAAACATGTATTCAAATAAGTTATAATCTCTTTATAAATCTATTTCAAGTAATTTAAAATATTATTTTCAAATGATTTATTTGTATATTGTTTTATTTAAAATAATACTTTGTTTTATTCTTTTAAAATTATTTATATATATATAACTAAGTATTTTAAAACTAATTAACTAAGCTTAATATTTCATTAACTCTAATTATAAATACTAATTAAATTAAGATGACATGTGTATGTAATTTAGAACATGAGTTAACATGTGTTATGAGTTTAAGCATGAGAATTTACAAGTGGCCATTTCTTTTTACAAGTGTCATTGTTAATTTTTCATTTAATTTTAAATTATCATAAACATGGTTATTTAAAAGTTGCATCTTCCCATTTTCTTTTCTTTTCTTCATTTTCATTCTAAAAAAATTCAATTGCATATCAACTCTTCATCCTCTAACCTGCAAAATTATTTCCTGATCATCAATTCAAACTGCATTTCTCAAACCTGTAAACCAACTTGCATTCAAACTCCTCAATGCAAAATCAAATCCCTGATCCACTTACAAAGGCCTGCATTCAATTCATTTTTCAAAACCCTACAAACCTGCATTTTTGTTTCTTCAATCTGGAAACAAAAGGGGCTGCATGCATCAAACTATAGCCTGCATTTTTTTCAAAACAATCTGGAAATAAATGCAAATCAAGTAAAACTGCATGCAAGGATTTTTTTTCAAAGATCTGGAAGCATTTTTAAAACAAATTTAAAGGCATCATACAACTGAAGCTCAAGATTTCAAAGGGGATTCAAAACTTTTGCAATGGTTATTCTGCATGCATAATAAAAGGGGATATGCCCTGTCTGCATAATTAAGGTGAGTAACTCATTTATAAATTTATTAAATAGGTTAAGTTGTTCATACTTTTTAAATTTTGAAATGAACTTGTATGAAATGGTTGTGAATATTATACCTGTAAATATGTGCCTGTAAACATGATAATGACTGTTGCATGTCTGTGCTTCAAAATCCCAAACTCATGTTGATTCTTGAATTCTTTGTTTTGAATTGATTACTGTATGACTCAAACTTTTGAATAAAACATATTTCTTTTAGAATAGAGTAAATACAAATTTTATATGAATTAAATTAAATTATCTGTAACCTGGAAAATTTAGTTATACAGAGCAAATTAGCATAGAGTGAAAATTCAAACTTTATGATTTATTGTTTCAGGTTTATTAATAGAAACTTCAAGTGAATTCATGAATTTTAAATCAAAAATTAAAATTTAAAGTGCTGTAAACATGGAACAGTTCAAATTTACTGTTTTATACATAACTGATAAGCACAGTTGATGCTTGCAATTGAATTGGTTGAATTTGTTTCTGGAGATAGTGTATCTATAATAGATTATAGGAAAATTCTTAGATTGAGTTGAAATTAAAATTTTAGATTGTAATTTGGGAATTTCAGTTAGGAACCCTAGTTTTTACTGGGTTTAAGAAAATTGGGTGCTGCGGCTTCAACAATGGATCGAGTTCAACCATGATTGGCGTGTTGATAGATGATGTATTGATGAAGTCATCGTCGGAGTATGGAGTGTGATGGTGGTCGGATATGGGAGAATTTGATGTTGACAGGTTTGGTTGGGTTGTGGCCTAGTGTTTTCAGGTTTTGGTTTTAATATGAATTCAAATTCGAGTTGGATGTTTGGGGATCTGATGTTAGAAGGATGATGTGGGGTTGCTGGTCGATGGGGGATGGCCATTGATGATGGTCAGAGGTGGCCGGAGTTGAAGTGTAGGTGCACAGATAGGTGTGTGTGCAGGTTGTGTTGCTTTTTGGGTTGCAGTTTGTTTTATCGTGATGGCCTCGGGTAAATTAGAGAGTAACTCGAAGCATTATTGCTTCTGACTCGAAGTAAGTTTGGGGAGGTTCGAGTGTTTATAGTGTTTCAGGTTTTAGTATTTGGACAGGAACTTGTTTCCAGGTTTATAAAATTTGAAGTAAAGATAAATTGCAAACAAAAAAATATGGAACTAAGTTGAACCTGAAATTTAATTTAAATTCAATAAGTTTAAATTTTAGATCTTTGAAATAATTTGAAATGCTTTCAAACTCAAGTTTGGTTTTAAACCAAAACAGAAACTGTCTTTCTGTTTTTTTTTAAATTTAAAAGTAAAATTTCAAATTGTAAGATAAAGTTCTAACTGGAATTTTTAACCTGAAACTTAATTTTGAATTCAATAATTTAAATCTGAGATTTTAAATCATTTTTGAATTCAAAAATGTAAGATGATTAAACTAAAACAGGAAACTGTTTTTCTGTTTTAAATTTAAAAGTAAGTTTATAATGCAACTGAAATTTAAAACAAAGTTTAAATCTGGAAACTAAAATATGAAGCTCAGGTAGAAGAATCTAAGTTTGAATTTAATTTAAAACTGGAAATTTAAATTTAGATTTAAAACTTTTTAAAGTATAAAGGAACCTTGGTTTTGAATTTGAAATATGAGTTTTAATTTGTGAAATAAGATAAGTTTAAATTCAGTTTTTAAAACCTGAAAATTTATTTTAATGCCAGTTTTTAAAATAAGTTTTAAAATTTAAATTTGTTTAACTATTTTAGGAAAGGTTAAATAATTTGAATTTAAAAATGAAGATGGAAGAGTAAGTAATGTTTTAAATTTTTAAAATTTAATCTGAAATGAAAATTTAAATTGTGTTTTAGTTTGAAATTTAAAAGGAAATTTTTAAATTGAATTTGTTTGAAATAAAATTTGTTTAAATTACTTTACTTAAGAAGAATGTTTCTTAATTTAGAACTTAAGAAATTGGTTTCATTTAAATTATTAAATTAAATTAAATGGAATATTTATTATTTGATTAATTAATAATGTGGATGTTTAAATTATGTAATTAATAATTCTTAGGTTAATTAATTAAGATTTGAGATTAATTAATCAAGGTTAATTAATCTATAATTAAAGGATGGTTAATTAAATTTTAATTAATGATTAAGATTTATTTAATCAAGTGATTAAAGCTAATTAAGATTTTAATTAACACTTAATTAATTAATAATTAGAGATTAATTGAATTGTAATTAAATATTAATTAGTTGATAATTAATAATGATTAATATAAGTTAATCTCTTAATTATGCAATTAAGAATGTTAAGGAAGGTCATTAACTTAAGATCATTTTAACAATTAATTAATGTGATTAATTATAATAATTAATTAGATTAATTAATTAATAATAATCAATTGTTTAAGTTTAATTACTTAATGAAAGTAATTAAGGAATTAATTACTTGGTGTAATTAATTTGATTAATGTGATTAGTTTAGATTAATTAAGTTAAATTAATTTTAAACATTTATGGATTTGTAATTACTTAAGGAAGTAATTAATTAAATAATTACAGAATGTAATTAAAGATATTGATTATAGAAGTAATTTGGATTTAAATTACTTTGAAATTAATCAAAGGATTAATTTAGATAATTAATTAAGAATAATTAATTTATGGGATGAGTAATTAGAGCAGTTAATTACTGAATGGTTACTAATCATGGGTGATTAATATATAGGGTTTAAATTGAAGATTAATTACTTATGTAATTAATTTATATTGAGAGATTGATTAAATGTAATCAGAAATCATTAATTAATTAATTAATGATGTAATTTGGAATTGATTAATTAAGGTATAATCAATAATGAATAAATGATTAATGTAATAAATTTTAGCTAATTAGTTAATTAAGCAATTTCAAGTTAATTATTTGCAAAAGAGTTTAATATAATTAACTTGTGTAATTAATATTAAAGGCTAATTATTTATTGTAATTAGAGATGGTTAATCAAATAAGGATTAATTGAATGAATGTTGAGATGATGATTTATAAATTGATTTGTAATCAACTGATGGTTAAGTTAAGCAGGATTTTAATGATGAAGTAATTAATTTAATTTATTTTAAATTAATTAGAGATTAAGTAATTAATTTAATTCATTTTAAATTAATTATAAATGGTGTGATCATTAGATCATTGCTTATGGTTGATGATTGGTATTGGTTGTCTGGTATGGTTTGTGATCTCAGCTATGAGATGAGTTATGTATGTAATATGGATGCATTGGTTGTTTTGGATGATAATATGGATTATCTGATTATGATATGAATTATCTATTGATAATGATAAGGTTGATTATCTTTTGTGTTGTGAATTATCTATCTGTGTATATTTAGATAATGAATTGAATTGTTTTAAATTTTAAAACAACTTGGACCTAAAAGACACGCTTTGGATTTCGAGGAGTGTGACGCCCCACCTCTATACCCACGCTAGCCAAGGACACTACAGGGTAATGCCGTCAACTAACACGGAGAATAAGGCTGGTTAGGAGCGACCATCTATAGCCTTGCTCTAACTATCTATTGAATATATCGACAATAGGCATACCAAACAGATCGACATATCCAATGAATACTTAAAACAAAACCATAGGTGGTTGGAGGATCTATCAGAACAGAATATAACAACTCAAATGTAATATACATCACAGAACAGTAGATCATCATATACATATATACAGATACATAACAGAGTATACAAACTAATACATGTCAAGTGGTATAGCAAACCACAATATACAGACGAGTCAAAAGAATACATATCAGAGTTACTACGAAATAGGACTACACAAAAGCTATAACAAAAAGGAACAAGCTGAATAGTCCATGCGGAAGCAAAATAGGCTAAGTCCAAAAGCAACTAACCTGAAACATCTCGGTCTGACTCGAGTATGAAATACACAGGTCAGTCTAGCTAAACAAATCAGTTAGATAAACTGAACAACAATAAACCTGCATGGTTACAAAGTATAACAAATATCTCTAAAAGAGATAACACAATCATCTAACAAAAGATGAATCATATGATAACAAGCCTCATATCATCGGCAACATATAGAAACAAAGGATACGAATATCCCAAATCAAGCCAAAAGGCAATAACAAATACAAATAAGGTATACAAGTTCCGCAAGGTAAACACTACGCATCATGCGGCTCATAATGACCAACATCGAAGGGAGATACGTAGGGAATATACATATGAATGAAACATCAGAAAATTTTGCTCGAGCTCAGTACTGTATAAACAAGGATCCATGAGCCCGAAGACTCCAAACCCAATATCACCCATGCAGCTCATAACGACCAACATCGGAAGCGATACTAAAGGGCAACCCAATATCACCCATGCGGCTTATAACGACCAACATCGGAAGCGATACTAAAGGGCAACAAACCCGAAGGCACAAACCCGAAGGCACATACCCGAAGGCAACAAACCGTAGTGGTGAAGGTCAGAGACCCAGTACTGGACACCACTAACTGGCGGAATGTGTCATAACTCTCAAAAAGGAATCTGAAAAGTGGTAACGCGAGTCCCATAACCACTCGTTCGCACTAACCGGTTTACTATCTGTTAGTTAATTTCACACTCAAAGCAGTACAAAGTCACCTCATATCATCGGTAAACCAAACCCGAAGGTCAAAACGATCAACTGAATAGGTCGGGGATTAATCGGAAAGATAAACGCACAGATTCATGGTCCGTGTTTTTCCCAACCATTTAATCACCCTTCCACTTTGCTCGAAGTGCGAAATTGTGCGTGTGTTTAAATAGAATTTATAAATTGGAGAAACGAGCTTTTAATATGATTAGAAAGATTATTTTATAAAAACCCGTGGATGAAGTCAAAAATAAGTTATCAAAGTCAAAGAGGCAATAACAACCACTAAGAACCAACATGAATCGATAACATTCGGAAAACCAATCAAAATAAGCATAAATAGGCAAAACAGGAAAACATGAGCAGGTCAGTCGACTGAAATCCCTGTTCAGTCGACTGAAAATTGTCCAGAAAAATTTCGGGCTTCAGCTCAGTCGACTGAACAGAGGATCCAGTCGACTGAACCCCATTTCCTGCATTTCCTACTTATTACCAATGAAGTGCAAACTCTCCCAACCTTCAATCGGATGAGCATGGACGCTAAGGATTTACGCCAAGCGGCTACCCGGCCCTATAAGCACTTCAATTCATTACTAAAAACATGATCAAAACATCAAATTTAGGATCTTTAAAGAATTGAACCCAAAGCACTAAAAATTTGGGTATTCACCAATTTAATCCAAACCAAAAGCAAGTGCATATGAACAAGGTGTTAGGAATTCATACCCAACATCAATGAAATCAAGAGAAGTAGATGTGAGTTCAAAACTCACCTTTAACCCAAAAACGAAGAAGAAAGAGCTCAATAACAAGGAGAAGACTAACCAAACACTACTTCAACTCAACAAGCTTCAATCTAAGAATAAAACACATATTTCCCAATTTAGGTTTAGGAAATTCTCTGAAATTGAAGAGGAGAAGAGTTGGAGAAGATGAAGAAGAGCTTACCAATGGATTCTCTTTGATTTTGGAGCAAGAATCAAGTTTACAAGAAGAAACTAGGGCTTGAAATTTCTATTTCCTCTTCCCTTCCACCATTTTCAGTTCTAGCTTAAGAATGAAATGAAATGAGGATGAATGAAGAGAAGGGGTTGGGTTAGGGTATTAGTTAACTAGTGGGATGAACCCAAACCCAAAACCCAATAGAAAAAGGGTCAAAATTTCACAAACTCCAAACATATCAAAGATTATACTCAAAAAGATCGCAAATGCCATTTTGGAACCAATGGAGGTAGTTTCGAGTTCCAATTTGGCCGTTTGCAAAAAGTAGCTTTTCGGACCCAAAAATCCGACTAACGACGTTATATTTAAATTAAACGTTTAAATATCAAATCGTTAAATATGCGGGTTGTTACAATGAGACCGGGATCGAGTTTCCATATTTGGATATTCGAAAACCACATCGATCCAAATTAACGTTAGGTCGTTAATCCAAGTGGAGCGAGTGAAGACTCGAGGTGTAAGGGCTATACGTCAGTATAACTCTATGGGTGATTCCGTAATGAGTTGACGGAATAGTACTTATAGATTCGAGATGGTGATTTAGAGTGCAAGGGTTATCGTCGTTAACTCTGAGGGTGATTCCAAAACGAGTGTAACGAGATAATGCCTTCGGTTTCGTTCGAACCCGGAATGAACTTGTATGGATTGAATGCTTTCAGAACATCGTCAGGTGGACGATGAGCATTCTAAGTGATATGTCCTATAAAGGTAATCGTAGCCTCAAGCCTCATCAGCCGGGAATGGCTAAAACAGGGGAGGTGCAGCAAAGCTTCATGGGTAGCCCCCACTTGAGAGCAAGATTTATCCCTGTCTAGATGTCCCTTTATTTTCGGCTTAGTGGTGTGGTTGCTGTTCACAACTGCGGGGTGGTCTTGTTTGGAACTATTCAGTAAGGAATGGGTCTGGCTTTGTGTTGCAAGGGAGCGGGCGTACTCCTCGGTATGGTGATCTAGGCCACGTACTGTGACGGGTAGTACCCCAGTAGCCCAGCCATTGTATGGAATCCAAAATCCAATAAGTGCCAATAGTTTTGATTGTATTACCCGCTTTTGTGGCTAGTAGCTAGAATTTAATCATGTAACAATTTCGGCTATTTCTTATTTACTTGAAAACCCTAGACACTATTATAATATCATCGGATTTCCTATCAAATGTTTTGGTTAGCGTAAGGTAAAAACTTTTCCATGTTTATGTGTGGGAAGTCTTACGTGATACCTTTTCTTTTCAAAGGTTTTTCAAAGTTATGCAACTTTAACCTGTTACTCACACCAGACCCATGTCTGACCCGGAGTTATTTCTGTTTTTCTTTAACTCTTGGGTACTCAAATTTTTATGGGTAGCCAAGGGAATTCAGGTTAGGATTCAGGTTAGCTTTGACGAATTGTGGAGGAGCAAATGGAGCAGGAGGCTTCTGCGTATAGTTATATAGTTTTCCGCTATGTTGGTATCTCTGAGTATTTTCTGTAATGTATTGAGTTGTAATAACTAGACAGGTGTTTATAACTGTCTAGTATGTGATGTATTGTCTGTGTAACTCTGATATTTGATGTATACTATGTAATACTTATGTTATTAATATAATTTATTCGTTCCGCTGTTGAGATTCTTGTGTCGTTTCTTCTTTCTCTTCTTTCTTTTCTCTTTTCTATCCCTTTTTTTCTTAAGGATGATACGACTTTTTGTGGAGAAAAAGTCGGGTCGTCTCATTTACTAATATCCGACTCTGGTCTCTTTGAATTTAACACTACCTTAACCCAAGTTATTAAATTAAACACAATTCAACTTTGAATATAGGATGTCACTTTTTACACAGAAATTCATATTGATAGATAACCACCTTCACTGTTCATCCAAACATATCACATCACAAACATTTCATATCAGAGATATTCAACCAATTTAAGGCGTTTAACATCATTCAATCATTCACAAGCAAGATTGATCATTTCCAAAAATTAATTTAATTTATCTCTAATTAATTTAATTACTAATCTTAATTATTTAGATTACCTTTACTTAATATTAATCAATTATAAACCAATTAATCAATCATCCTTTAATTATCCTTCTTAATTAATCACCCTTAACTAATTATTCCTTAATTACAATAAGTAATTAACTCTTAATTAATTACTCAAATTAATCATCCTAAAATACTTACATTGATTAATTATCCTATAATTAATCACACTTATTAATTATCTAACCCTTGGTTAGTTTTCTTAATCAACCAATCCTTAATTGAATACACTAAGTAATTAATCTTTAATTACTTCTCCTAAGTGATTAACCTTTAATAACTTCCCATTAAGTAATTTCTCTTACATTAATTACATCCAGTAATTTATCCATCAATTACTTCACTAAGTAATTACACTTATCAATCTCATTAAGTAATCATACCTAATCAACTACTAAGTTACTATCTTTAATTAATTAACAAATTAATTAATCACATTTATCTCATTAATTACAACCGGGTAATTCATCCCATAATTACCCTATAAACCAATTAATTAATCTTTAATTATAGATTAATTATTCTTTAATTATCAATTAATCTCCTTTAATACGAAGTAATCAATCCTTAATTACTTTTATAATCAATTAATTAACCTTTAATTAATTGATTAATTATCCATTAACTATTGATTAATAACGTTATTAATCAGTATCTCTCGATAAAAATTAATTAATCCATAATTACCAATTAATCAACCCTTAATTACTATTTGATTAACCCTTAAATTACCAATTGTTAATCATTATTAATTAAATTTGATTACTTTTATAAAGAATTTTGTATAAATAAGTTTTAAACATTTTATTGGAAAACCCTTTCAGTTTAAAACATACTTTAAACAATTTAATTTAATTTTTTTAAAACCTTATTTATTTTAAAACTAGGATTCAAAAGTTAATTTGAATCCATACCTCAAAATTTGATTTTAAACTTTTGTTTAAAATCTTGCTTTCAATTTAAAAATTCATTTTAAAATTTTGAAAATAGACAGGTTTTTAAACATGTGACCATCTTACTGTCTCGAGCTCAAAACTCAAAAACCCAAGCCAGATCTTGCAAAGCTTCGAGCAAACACTTCGAACTACTCGAGAAGTACCTTCTTCTCTTCTCAAACCAAACTCACCAGAAAAACAAGGAAATGCACCGTACACATGCACGATGATTCCAACCAACTCCAACCATCGCCGAAGCCTTACTCATGTCCCCGATCATCCTCGCACCTGATCTTGACCATCCAAACATCGACAACACCTCAAAATCAAAATCGAGCATCACTGCTCAAACCTGGAATCATAGACCTAACCTGGAAGTTCCTCGTTCTCGCGCCACCGACCACCAGAGTGCCTACACTTCCAGTCACACATTCGCTACCATCTAAGCTTTCAATTCCCAATGTTCCGATGAACTCGATCTACTAGGGTAGCCGTGACGAACAAATTCCCGATTACCATAAAAACTAGGGTTAGAAACAAAATCAACCTCCTCCCGTCGCCACAGTGCTATGATCATCTTCCAAATATTTTTCCCAGACCCTCCGACCATCCCTACATCTCCAGTGAGAATCACCACCATCCCGATCAACTAGATCGCCAGAGGCAACCCAAATCTCTTAATCTAATCAAATAGGAACTGCTATTTCATACCTTAACTAAAAATTATAATTTCATTCTTAAAAATCATGTTTAGGGTTAAGGATTTAGTTTATGTTCCTGAATTAATGAATTAAAGTGTTTGAATTTTCACTTACATCAAACTTGCTCTGTTATTTTTGTTCCCAAAGCCCTTTCAAATTTATTTTGACTTACAAAAAATATATTTAAACTATAATTTAGGTTGAAACAAACAATTTTTATTTAAGTCTTAAATCCAAACCAATACTAAATCAAGAGATAATGATTTTAAATCAAACTGGAGCTTGAAATCAAAGAAACAAGAACGCTATAGGAAACAAGCATGCACACATTCTATATATCCACATAAAGAGATAATTCACTCACATAAAATCACACAGAACATATTTATTTTCCAGATATTAACATGCAACAGATTACAGATACTTTAATTTTTAAAAAGTGATGTTACTCCCCTGATTAAGATGATGAACAGAGCCTCTTGAAAAAACTTTTAAACTGAGTGTGGAAACTGGAATATGCTTTTGCTTCTTTGATTTAAACCTTGAATTGCTAGTCTTTATGGAACTGGAATTCTTGAAAACAGAAACTGCTTTGATTCCAGGCTTGCTTTTAAAAAAACAGAGATGATTTCTTGAACATGCTTTGATAAATTCTCAGGTCTGCAAAAGAATAGGCTTTTGAATTGTTTTGATTTGAAAAGAATGTTTAGGTTTTAGACAAATGGTTTGATTTTGAAATTGATTTACAGGTTGTAGAATTTGATTTTCTAGATTGAAAGTATTTTCTACATATTTTGTTTTGAGAAAAGTTTTAAAATTTTCTTAACTTTTGATTTTTGAAAAGAAAAAAAGAATTGAAGGGAAGAGGCATATGTTTATATAAGCTAAAAATATGATTTAATAAAAATAAGAGAAAGATCAAAATTCAAGATGACACGTGTTTTAAATTTAACATTTGTCAATTGCCTTAGTTTATTAAGTAACATTTGTTATAATGTGTCTTGATATTCTTACACTTGTCCTTTAAGAATATTTTATTTAATTTTAAATGTTAAAAAAAATTACACTTACTTTATTATTTATAAATGCTTATCTTTATATATATATATGAATTTCCTTAGAGAAAATAAAATAAAACAAATTACACGAGAAAATAAAATAAAACAAATTACACACATATTTTTAAATCCAAAATATTTTAAAATATATAACTTTTGAATTTAAATTTTAAATCCAAATTCAAATTCAATATTAAAACTAATTTAAAATCGGTTCAAATAAATATAGATTTCAATTTTAAACAAACACATTATTAATTGTAAATAATTATCCTATTTAATATCAATTTAAATACACATATATATACATATTTGAATAACACTTATTAAATTGGAAAATAATAAGTCTATTAAAAATCTATTTAAAATCTATATTTAAAAAACAACTCATTATTAAAAATTTTGGAAACAGTAATTTCACCAATTTGAAATAATTTGTAAAGGAGATTATCACATTTTAAATTGCATTAAATTCTAGGATATCACACCTATTGTTGTTATAAGCTCCGGCGAACCAGACTCAATGTTTGAATCTGCGGCATTCTAATACGGGTGATGTATTTGGGTGTCGATTTTCGAAGGTCGAGTAAGGGTTGTTAAATTTGGTATCAGAGCTAAAGGTTGAGTAAGAACTTTGGCTCAAGAGTATAACACATTAGATGACTCATTAGAGATAGGGTTACAAATACCCTAGAATGAGTATCCCTAAGATGTCCGTCCGTATACCTCAGTAAATTCTCTTATTATCCACTGATAGTGAGTATAAGTGCAAGAAGAGGACGAGGTAGGGGACATGAGAGTACCACTACAAGTGGTCAATACCCTGTAACAACGAGGAACAATCTTTCTCTATCAATCTTCTTTTATCATCATCCGATTTCAATTCTTTGATGATTTTCTGGCAGCTACAAAAAGAATCTTTGGTGTGGTGGTGGCCTTGCAAATCTTTGTTACATTTCTATTTCATATTCTTATCATCAGTTTTCTATCTGCTTTCCGTTCTTAACTTTAATAAATTTGAAATTGTAATTGAAATAAATTGGTTAACAAAATATGAAGATAAATTGGAATTGTATCCATTTGTCTGTTCTTTGGGGTTTATATTCTACGAATGGTTAGTTATCCTTCGGACTAACCAATACCCCTGCATATTTCATAGACTTGATGACCCGAGTATCTTGTAAAGTGTTGAACAAGCTGACCTCGTATTTATTGACGATATTCTGATCAGATAAACCAATTCTCTATCTTTGTGTGTTCATCTGTTCTTTATTGTCCCCCTGTCTAGCAAATTTCGAGGACGAAATTTTCTTAATGGGGGAATCTGTAACGATCTTGGTTTTTAAGCCAAGGTTAATCTGGTAATTAATATAATATTTTGGATTAATTGTGAATTAATTTGGGAATAAATGTACATAAATATGATTATAAATAGAATTTTGATTTGGAATTCAAAACTAATATCTTATAAACAAATTGGATTTAAAGTTAAGTATTTTTTTTAAAACTAGTGTATAAGTATATATGATTATTTATTAGTGTATAATTAAATTTAAAGTTATATAAGTATAAGTAATATAAAATGTATGAATACAATTGTAAAACAAGAATAAATAAAAGCTTTAGTACATATATGAACATATCTTTTTGAAAATAAATAAAATAAATATGATAAGTATGATAACATAAGCTTAACAATTTTTAATAAGATATTAATAAAGGGGTAATATTCTTTCTCCTTAATAATTATATAAAAGTAGTTTGTATATTTATAAATATAATAACATAATAGGTAAAATTATATAAACATAAAAAACATGATTCTTAAATATAAAAGTATAAACATATGTAAATATAAAATTTTATAAAAACATAGTACTTA
Source organism: Allium cepa (assembly GCA_030765085.1). Taxonomy (NCBI): domain Eukaryota; kingdom Viridiplantae; phylum Streptophyta; class Magnoliopsida; order Asparagales; family Amaryllidaceae; genus Allium; species Allium cepa. The sequence goes on along the minus strand of CM060929.1, from coordinate 378,936,809 downwards.
AATTAGTAAGAAAATATATTACATAATTTTTATAAAATAAAGGGTTTAAAACAAAATTTATACTTTAATTGAAATAAGGGCTTAAACATAAATTTAATTGTCTTAACAAGTATAGGCTAAAGAAAGTATGTATTAACAAGTGTTAGCCTTTGTTTAACAGGCAAATACAAATGTCCTATTTTTCACTTTCTTTTAATAAAATAATTTCAAAATTTTATTCATATTCCTACTCTCTCATCTTCATTTTCAAATCTGAAAAATTAAAATCAAAAACTTGAGAAAGCTTACACCAGAAAAAAAAACTGAATCAAACATCAATGGCCTATTTCAATTTCAACCTGAACAAGCAAATATCCAGTTCAAAGTTTTCTAAACAAAGTTTCAGATCAGAGAAACTAAGATTCAAATTCAAAACCTGGAAATATAAAACAAAATTCCAGAGTAAAAGCTCAAGCCTACTTCTCCGTTCTTTCAGAAAAAGGTGAACAAACTTCCTTTCAAATGTTTGAATCTGTTTACATATTTGATGTTCTAATTAATACTTCAAGTTTGTTGTAAAAAAAGTTTTGAACCATACAATTCTGTGTATGCATATCTGTGTGTATGTATATATACATATATACTGCTCTGTTGAATCGCAGGCTTAAAGCCACTGAAACAAAATACAATTGCTCCTTCTAGAAGCATTTGTAGACTATGATTACTAAAAAGACAATCTTGATAATAATGCAATTTTATTTTAAGAAGAATTGAAAATGGAAATACTCAGTAATTATTTCGAAAATAATACAATTACAGTGAAGCTTTGAAAAACAGGAAAATCAAATATTTTAATTTCATGATTCGATTACATAACCAGATTCGACCTAGAAAATGATGATTTTAAAGAATCATTTCAAGATTTTTAGTTTTATAAATTGTGAGAAATTGTATGTTGAACGGAATTTGCATTTTCGTAAATTTCTGGTGATCGACGACGAATTAAGGGTCGTGCTCGATATCGAAGGTAGTTTGGTGGATGTAGATCGATTGAAAAATAGTTAGGGATTTTTCAAATGATCGACGCGGCGTGGGTTCGTCGATTTAGGGTTTAGATAGCCATTTTGATCGACAACGTTTTACAAGTTCGTGCGTCATCGAGGAAGCACCGGATTAATGATACTTTCGATAAAGGTTGGTGACGACCGGGGGATGGCATACTCGTGTCAGTAGTTACCTAGTTATAGAGGTAACCCGGCCTTGTGTTGGCAGAGATCCGGTTAGGTTCTCGGGGCATTCCTCCAGAGGCGTACCCATTCGGTGAGGAAGTTCCTTAGCCTGGCCATTGTTGGAAATCTTATCATTCAATACGAGCCATATACGGTTTTAGTTGTAGAACCTTCCATTTAACATGATAGCTATATTAGGCATACTATAATGGTACGTATGTTGGCTAAGATTAATATTATACTTTCAAAATGTTTTCCACTATGCACTAATAATAATATCAAAAGGATTTTGCGTATCAAGCATGTTTGACTATCATAAGGAGAAATCTCCCCAAGTGTATGATTGCATTGTGTGTGTTCCGGGAGGCCTTATGGTAGTTTCATTTTCCAAAAAGCATTGCAGATTTATTTTTATTCCTTTTTGTTTGTTGTTGTTCAAAGAAACTATTTTTGTTTGCTCACACCAGTCTCATGACTGACCTGTAATTTATTATTCCCTTTCTAAACTCTAGATGCCCACAATTTTCCATACAGGCAGTCTAGAGTCGGTTTTTCAGATAGTCAGCTAGTAGGTGTAGCTTTTGGCAATTCTTAGAGTTTTTGGTTTGGCAATCGCATTGTCCACCGAGTTTGCTTCAGTTCAGAATGATGGTGGTTTGATCTTATTGGTCTTTGGAGTCTTTGAAGCTTGGGCATTTGAGAAGATATCTTTCCGCTACTGATGTATCACTTCTACTGGTGCAATTATCTTTCAGCTGTTGTATGTCTCTGATACTGTTGGTCAATTCATTTGTATCATTGCGTGTCAAATGTTGTGTATCAATAGAAATTATTCTTCTGTTTCCGCTGCGTTGTTATCACCTAATGTTGTTAAAAGCTCCGGCGAACCAGACTTAATGTTTGAATCTGCGACATTCAAATATGGGTGATGTATTTGGGTGTCAATTTTTGAAGGTCGAATCAGGGTCGTTAAAATCATTATTTTTGAAAAAGACTAAATTCATCGACTTAGTCTTAGAGAAATCGGGATCGGTAAGTGTTCTACTTATCAAAAACCAATTCAAGGTTGAGATATGGGTTTTTGTTTTGAAAGTGAATGAAGGAATCCATATAAGGTTCTGGATTCTATTAAGATGATGGAATCTATATGAGATTCATTATGTGATTGAGTTTTATTAAAAACTCATGTGAAGGTACCGAACATGGCCTCTACTTCGGGGAATAACTAATGACAGGGTAGGATGCATGATCCTAGGATTTAGCTGACCCGTGAGGAATACATCAACTTCATATCTTTAGTATGCTTATGGATATGTGGTGCATGGAGAGTTGATGATACTTGGTACAAATTGTTCGCGTGAGTGTTCAAACGATGGCCCAGTTACGTTTACCTTATGGTAAATTTATCTAGAGATATAAGGTGCTCGGAAGGCCTTTTTTATCATTATCATAGAAAATCAGCCTCATTGAGGAGGTTTTTATGGAAAATCCATTTATACGAACGTACCTTAACGGTTTTGTTTGTATACCTAAATATGTTGTCAAATGTAACCAATGAAACCATGATTTATATTTCTATTGAACACCCTAGACATTATTATAACAACACTAAATTTTCTTATAAAATGGTATTATTATCGTAAGGTAAAAACCCGTCCGCGTTTATGTACGATGTGGTCTTACGAGATACCTTTATTATTTAAATGAGTTTTACAAATATAGTAATTTAAATTACTTGAGTTTTTCTCATGATGGTTTTCCAGATGACTCGGATGTTAGTTTATTATAATTCTCAGATCAGACCGAGCATATTTACAGATTTTAGTTAGATGCTTTGGAGCATCAGGAGAAGAGTTGAAGGCCCAGAGACGTATCAATGCATATGGTTATTTTTCTACTATATTCATTGATTGTATTTATAAGCAATTGTGAGGACATGTTGTTATTACTGCCCAGGTTGAAATAGGTTAGTATACTCCGATTGAAGTCTATATATATATACACATACATTGTAGTTTTTCTTTTTGTATAAAAATTTGTTGTATATTATAGATTATTCGTTCCGCTGTGAGATTCTATGCTATTTTTTTCTTTCTTCCTTCCTTTTTTATTTTCCCTAACTTTTGGGTTTTTTGTCATTCGATTACTCGACATGCAATACAATGGACGTATTAGTGTGGATTTTCGATGGTTGAAAATCCTAGCTATTACATTTGGCATCAAAGCTGAAGGTTAAGCGAGAACCTAGGCTTGGGTAGTGTACTCATTAGGGATAAGGTTAGTAGCACCCCAGAATGAGGTTTAGTGTGCATAAATATATAAGCACGTATTTGTTAGCGATACAAAAATATTATATAGTATATTGGTTGATCTATTGAATGGCTTATAGATTCTTATCAATACGAGTAATTAACGTTATTGATAAAGGTCTCTAAATACTTGAATAGAACAATTCGCTATGGTATCGTTTTGGAATTGGGTAAAAAAATAATTTTACCTTGACTATATTTAATATATAAAGGAATAATTTTTCAAAAAATTATTATGTTATATATAGTGTGCATTTTTGTTAGTAAATAATAATATTTGATTATTATCATTTGTTGTTTGTTGTTTGGGACCGAATAGAAATTGTTGTTATTATAATGCAAACAAGACAAAACAATTAAAAAACAATTTTATATAACAAATGTGAGATTATATAAATATATGGTTTATAAACGTGGTTTATAAATTGAAAGTAAATGAAATTTAAAAATTATATTATAAATATGATTTATAAATAAAAAGGGTTTAAAAGCTGGGGATTCGGGAATTTTAATCCCATTGGTTTTGGAAATGGTTTTTCAAATTTTTGGAAAATAATACTAATATTATTTGGAGAATATTTTGAATGGAAATATTTTAAAAGGATTTTAAAGAGATAGAAAGCACTGAACTCACTTCGGTCGTTGGAAATAATTTCGATGATAAATGCAGCATCATCGACGTTCATTTTCGAGATTCCAAGAGAGGAATTGCTACCACTAGAGTTTTGTTTTGGTACAAATAGTTTTGATTTTAAAATTTGAAATTATGATTTGAATTACAAAGAAATCAATTACAATAATTCAAAATAGTTTGAAATAAGAACAGTACGATGACCCGAAATCCAGCGTCCGAAAATCGACATCTAATACCTCACTTGTATTCGAATGCCAGAGATTCAAACGTTGAAGTCTAGTTCCTTGAAGCTTATAACGCATTAGATGAATAACAACATAGCAGAAAAAAGATGATTTCATTGATATACAACAAATGGATACAACATGCTACAACAACGACCACCAACATCAGAGATCTGTTTATATATTATACAACAACGGAACAATAACATAACAACGAAACAACAATAGGGTTTTCAAAAGAATCCAACACAGAAACCTTCAATCCAAAACTTCAAAGCTCCAAACCAAGAAGTTCGAAAAGGCTTCCAAACCAATAGCTTCAAAGATTTCCGAATCTACCTTTACTATCTGAACTAGCTCCAGAACACAGGTAACCTGACTCTAGGCTGCCCGTGTGGAAAATTATAGGCACCCAGAGTTTAGAAAGTGAACAATAAACTCCGGGTCATTCATGGGACTCGTATGAGTAAACAAAAAAAGTTTTTTGAACAAAAACAAATTACAAAAAGAAATCCGTTCATGCTTTTGGAAAATAAAACTATCATAAGGCCTCCCCCACACACACAATGCAATCGCACACTTGGGGGAGATTTCTCCTTATGATAGTCAAACATGCTTGATACATAAAAATACCTTTTGATATTATTATTAGTGCATAGTGTGGAAAACATTTCAAAAATATAATATAAATCTTAGCCAGCATACGTACCATTGTAGTATGACTACTATAGCTACCATGTTAGATGGCAGGTTCTGCAACTAAAACCGTAAACAGCTCGTATTGAGTGATTGGATTTCCAACAAATGGCCAAGGCTAAGGAACTTCCTTTCCGAATGGGTACGCCTCTGGAGGGTTGGCCCGAGAACCTACCAGATCTTTACCAACACAAGGCCGGGTTACCTCTGTAACTAGATAACTAACTATCACGAGTATGCCTTCCCTCAATCGTAACCGACCTTTATCCGAGGCCCCAACAATAACAACCAACAACCACATAAGTTAAGTATCTGGACTCCATACCAGAATACCACTTTTTATCCAGAAGGAAATGCGCATACCCTAAGGGGTGCGAGCCCCATAACCTTGCCGCGTCCTTCCTGTTTCGACCATTTTTGAGGTGTGAGGTTCGATGAAGTCTTGTCCCACAAAGCCACGCTTTTCACAAAAGTCATGCTTCGATCGACCAATGATCAACACTCAACATGCCACATTATCAAATTGGGAATATATCACTAGTAACCATCAACTACATAACCTCCGAGCTCGTATGACTCAAATAAGGGTGTTAAACTAAGAGAATAAATTCTCCGCCACCAAACAGAAATTTATTTGATAGAAATCAGCTTTACATCTCAAAGTGTAATGTCAAACATACATCCATACAAGTCCATCCTGGGTCTGAATGGAAATGAAGGCACTTCGTCCAATAAAGGAAGAAGCCTTGCAAATCCGGATATCCACAATCCCGACCAGACTCCCCATCAGATATAGAGATGTCTATACCGGAGCAACTCGGTGTAGAGACAATCGACAGGTAATCCTTTCGTTCTTGAAATACCCGGTCTTCAACCACCGTCTTCAAATGCACTCCCATTTCATCGTATGATTATTCGGAATGGGTTTTATGACTCAATATCCTCTCCCAGCTTAACCGAATAATGAGCGCTTATGTTAAAAACTAGTGGATACATAGTCACAACAAATTTCCATTTACAATCTTTTAAACAAAAGATTCACCTTTGAATTCGATGTGCTTTTCGGATAACCATTTGGAATCCGACCCCTGGTCGCATCGAAATTCAAATTCCATTTTAAGGGCCAACAATATTTTACTTCAATTCAGAAGTTCACAATCACACAGCAATATATCACAGATGTCATAGCCCAAAACAAAGCAATTCATGTCACAACGTATCACAATCACATATCAGGGATGTCAACAAATCCAAGTTATTTAATAATAATCCAATCATCTATAAGCAAGATTAATTAACATTAAGTAATTACAAATCATTTTAATTAATTATAATTAATTAATCATATAATTACTTTCATTAATTATCTTTTAGTTAATGATTAATTATCCTTATTAATTAGTTAATTAATCCTTAATCATTAATGAATTATACTTTAATCATCAATTAATTGACCCTTAATTATTAATTAATTAACCTTAATTATTAATTAATTAACCTTAATTATTAATTAATTAATCTTAATTATCCCTTAATTAGTTATATTAAGTAATTATTATCCATTAATTAATTTCATTAATTAACTTTCATCATTAATTACTTAAGATCTTAATTAATTAAAAGATAAAACATTATTACAACTAGTTACTTAATTATCTTAAAAAAATTTGTTTAATAAACCTTGGAATTAATTAACATTAACACATAAATTAACTTAAGATATCTAAGTTAATTAACAATTGAAAAACATTTCTTCTTAATTAATTTTTTAATCACACTATTAAATTTATTTTAATTAACTAAAGAATTAATTTGTATACAATGTCACACAATTAAATAAATTAAACTTAATTAATTTAAAATAATTTACTTTTAAACCTTAAACTTATCCCACACTTAAATAAAATAATTATTAAGAGGAATAAGTTAAAAATGTTTAAATTTGAATTTGTTTTAAAGTTTGAAAAACCGCAACTTCACATACCCGAGGTTAATTCGAGTGTCACCCCGAGTCCAAAGCAAAATCCCCCGAGACTTCCCCTAGCCACTCTATTTTTCTTTGTTTTTTGCTTTTAAAATTTTAAACCTGCTTAACATGTTATCTCACGCAAACTCACTCAAACCTTTACTCGAGCCAACAACCCATCTTCCCGAGATCGACTTCGAGTCGAAACCTTTCTTCCCAAACTCAAGCTACTCACACAAACTTGACATCGTGCACACGCACAGGTGATCTGGCCACCTCCAACCAATTCTCCGACCCTCCATACGTCGGCGACGACATACACGAGCCTTACGGACACTCAGATTCTCGAAACGATGGCGAACTCGAAATTGAGCAACCTAAAACCCACTGGGACAAAACTGGGCCACCCTAGATCACCTCGTACTACCACCTTTGTCCATCAGAGATCATGCAATCGTATCCAAAGCTTCGTCGATGACCAACGCTTCGATTCCCCTTGCCATGGTCACCTCTTATCCATTAACGATGCTGCAGCTACTCGAATTTCGACCATAACCAAAATGCGAGTAAAAACCCTAGATTGACATCGTTTGTCCACCACGATGATCAGGAATTTTTCTGATCATTTTTCTCGAGTTTACCCATCACCTAGCTACCCTCAGCCACGATTCCGAGATCACAACTTTCACCGATCACCAGAATTCACCACAAAACCCAAAACCGTTCAACCCTAGATTCCTCACTCAAAACAAAATGAAAAATCTTGATTCCAATTTTAAAAATCATAATTTTAGAAAACGATCTAGGTTATATAAGAAAATAAAATAATTAAGGGAAACAAATTTTCATCATGCATTGATTTTTACTGTGTTTTCTTGTTCCAGGTCAAAACCACTTATATTCTACACTCAAAATCATTTTTAAAATTTAGATCTAGTAAATTCAAACAAATTTCGTTTAAACATCAAGGCCTAAAGAGGATTAGGTGATGAGGTTTTGATTTTTTAATAAATTTTAAAACCTGTAAACATGGAACAGAGCAAATATCCATATGTGCAGACATGCATACTTCATTTCCATGTATGTATATACATATAGGCATATTTTTCATCCATGCAACAGTAAACAAGTTATTACTATCATTCATCATCACATGCAAACCATGATTTAAACATTTATAAGTAGTTTACTCACTTTATTGTGAAGAATAGCGGAGTTTATTTGAGAAATCTCGCATGTGTTTTGAAAACTTGAAAACGGACATGGACTTGATTTTGATATGTTCGTTACTTTAGCTTCGATTTGATATTTGCTTGATATTTTGAGACGATCTTTGAGTTTGTTTTACTGTTTTGGGTTTACAGGTTTGAGCTTTTGATTTTCTTTTAGTTTTCTCTGGTTTTAAACCTACAGGTTTTGTTTTAATAGATAAAAGAAAAACGAGAAAGAAGAAGTAGAGATATATTTATATCTCGGTCTTGTCATTTTTAAAAATAAAAGAAAATTAAAAAATTTAGACACTTGTTAATTTTAATGTTTAAAATTATTACACTTGTATTTTCATATTTATAATTAAGTTATACTTGTAAAATTTCACTTTATAATGTTAATATACTTACACATGTTTAATTTTATGTTAAAATGGTTACATTTGTCAAGTTGCATGTTAATAATATTTTTATATGATTTTAAATTATATTTTTTCTATTTTTATAAGTACATTTCCTTTGTTTATATTTATACAATTTAAAAGAAAATGGTTTAAAACTAATTTATACATAAATAAAAATCATACATATATTATTTTTAAATCCAAATTATTTTTAAGATTTTTATATTTGAATTTCAAATTCAAATTTTATTTACAATATATATATATATATACACAAATAAACAAACAGAAATTTATTTGTTTTTGGAAAAATTCAAATTAATTCACAAACTAATTCCAAAATTTTATATTAATTATTAAATTAAATTTGATTTTAAAAACGGGATCGTTACAGATTCCCCTCTTAATAAAATTTCGTCCTCGAAATTTGAAAGACAGGAAAACAAATGAAGGACATATGAACACATTAAGAGATAGAGAAATGGTTTACCATATTAAGCCAAAATATCTACTCTACACTTGGGATAGGACTTATGCAGGCTATCCTCTGTTTCCCAAGTACAATCATTTGGATCTCCGCTCCATTGTACTTTCACCAATTTCACCAATTTATTTCTTAATCGCTTTTCATCTTGATCAATAAACTTTAATGGTTCTCTTTTCACTGCCAAGTTAGGAGTGATCTCTAAATCCTGTTGGCGGCCTCTACAATGATATGATCTGGATCGTGCACATATTTCTAAAGGTGTGAAACATGGAACACATCATGCACGCCAGCTAATCAATTAGGTAACTGCACTCGATAAGCCAAAGGACCAATCCCCTCAAGTATAGGAAAAGGACCTATATATCGTGGTGCCAGCTTATCCGTCTTTCCAAATCTCAAAACTCCATGCATTGGAGAAACCTTTAAGAAAACTGAATCTCCAACCTGAAACTATAGAGTTCTTCTCCTACGGTCGGCATAACTTTTCTACCAACTCTGAGAAATTTTCAATTTCTTCCGAATAAAATCAACCTTCTCAGTTGCTTCCCTTATCATGTCTGGACCAAGAACAAGCCTATCACCTGACTCAATCCAACACGTAGGTGATTTACAAGGACGATCATACAATGCTTCAAAAGGAGCCATTCTAATACTGGCTTGATAACTATTAATATATGAAAATTCAACCAGACGCAAATGGTCCTCCCATGAATCTCCAAAATCAGGAATACAAGCATGCAAAAAATCTTCCAAGATTCGATTTATTCTCTCAATTTGCCCATCAGACTGCGGGTGGTAAGCATTACTGAAATTCAACTTGGTTCCTAGAGCGGCTTGAAATGCCTCCCAAAATCTACTAGTGAAGATCGGGTCACGATCACTCACTATACTACTTGGTATTCCATGGAGTTGAACAATCTCTTTCACATATAACTTTGCCAAACTTGCTGCCGTTTGGGTGGATTTTACTGGGATAAATTGGGCAGTCTTGGTCAGACGATCCACAATAACCCAAATCGCCTCATTACCCTGTCGAGTTTGTGGCAAACTATCTATGAAATCCATAGACACTTGAGCCCATTTCCATTTAGGCACTACTAATGGTTGTATTAAACTCACCATTTCATTCGATCACTCTTGATTTGTTGGCATGTTGCACATCGATTAACATAAATGGATATATCTCTCTTCATTCTTTTCCACCAGAAAGTCCTCTTGATATGTCGATACATTTTGTTAACCCTTGGATGGATACTAAGATTGGACTTGTGGCACTCATCCAATACTTCTCGTTTGAGATTTGGGATGTCTGGAACACAAATCCTCCCTTTCGGTCTTATAATTCCACTATTATTGGTTTCAAAGCTGGAATCTTTGCCTCGAAGTATTCTCCTATAAATTTCTCGAATAAACTCATCTTCTTTTTACTTACTAGAGATCTTCTCAAGAAGAGTAGGAGTGACAACAAGATAAGTAAGAACAGCATGTTTTCTACTCAAAGCATCGGCTACCACGTTGGCTTTACCAGGTATATACTGAATATCCAAGTCGTACGACGCTAGGAATTCCAACCAACGTTGCTGCCTTAGATTTAAATCCTTATGGGTAAAGAGATACTTCAAAGATTTATGGTCGGTGAAGAATTCAAAATTTTCACCCAAAGATAATGACGCCATATTTTAAAGCAAAGATAACGGCCAAAAGCTCAAGATCGTGAGTCGGGTAGTTCTTCTCATGTGGTCGTAATTGTCTACTCGCGTAGGCAATCACTCTACCCTCTTGCATTAGAGCAGCACCTACACCTTCACCACACGCATCTGTGTAAACAAATAAACCTTGATTCCCATTAATAATAACAAGAACGGGAGCAGTGGTCAACCTTCTCTTCAATTCCTGGAATGCTTCCTTGCACTTCAGAGTCCAAACAAATTTGCTATTCTTCATAGTCAGCTTAATTAATGAACTGGCTAACTTAGAGAATTCCTGGACAAACTTTCGGTAGTATCCGGCTAATCCCCGAAAACATCTGACCTCCTTCGGAATTGTGGGTTTCTTCCAATCTAGAATAGTGGAAACCATACCAAGGTCTATAGAAATTCCGTCTTCAGTAACAATATGTCCTAGAAATCTAACTTCTTTTACCCAAAAATAACATTTAGAAAATTTGGAAAAAAGAATGTTCCTCCTCAATATTTCCAAAAAAATTCTTAAGTGTTCGACATGTTCTTCTTCAGTTTTGGAATAGATCAGAATATCATCAATAAATACTAGAACAAATTTGTTGAACACTTCTCGAAATACTCGTGTCATTAGGTCTACGAAATATGCAGGAGCATTGGTTAGTCTGAAAGGCATAACTAACCATTCGTAGAATGTATTTGAACCCCTAAAAGTAGTTAAATGGATACAGTCTTCCACAATTCTCAGCTGATGGAATCCTTGGGCTAGATCCATCTTAGAAAAGAATCAAGCATCATGCAATTAATCGAATAGGTCATTGATTCTGGGCAAAGGAAATTTATTTTTAAGAGTTAATTTATTGAGATCATGGTAATCCATGCACAATCTCAAAGATCCATCAGCCATAGCTACAAAGACAATAGCTGAACCCCAACTGGAACGACTGGGTTGTATAAATCCTTTCTCCAGTAAATCTTGGATTTGCTTGACTAACTCCACTCTTTCCCTGGGTGCCATCCTACGACTTGCATGCACAACTGGACGAGCATTGGGAACCAAGTCGATTCCAAATTCAATTTCCCTATGCGGAGGTAAAGATTAAACTTCTTCGAATACGTTTGGAAATTCCTAAACAATAGGCATGGATTCCAAACTCGGTTCGAGATACCCTAGAGTATACATTAGCTTATCCCTCTTTAGACTCGGATCCTCACAAGAAATCATGATAAAATTCCCAAATTTGGTGTTAACCGAAATCGTTCGATTGTTACAATTTAATTTAGCTTCATATTTGGTTAACCAATTCATTCCCAGTAAAATTTCAAATTCATTAAAGTCGAGAACAAAAAGACTGATAGGAAATTAATGACGAGAATACGAGATAGGAACTTTTCTACAACGTAAACATAGATTCGCAGGGCCTCCTACCGGATTCTTCACGCAAGTAGGCTCGTCTACAAATTTGGGTTCAAGTTTTAATTCGTTCACGGTTTGTTAAGAAATAAAGCTATGTGTGGCTCCAGTACCGAACAGAACTCTAACAACTTTATCGTAAATAAGAAGGTTACCTTATAAAATTCATTTCCCTTTATTTGCTTTTGAGGTTGAAGGGTCATCTTTGATTACACCTTCGCTACTTGGGCCTACTTCATTGTCGGGCAATCTTTAACTAGGTGTCCTGGTTTATTGCAATAGTAGCACTCCCTGGCTCCCTAACCTGTCTTCCTAGGTTGATCCCTCTTTCCTTTCTTCTTTGGCTTATTGCAACTACTTAAGTAATGTAACTTTTCCAAACAGTTGAAATAGGTAACATCCTCCACCTTGTTCTCATGCTTATTCTTCTTCTCTTTGCCTTGCTACGGTTTCTTTCCTCTAAACTTTCCCTTCTTCCCATTTAAATTGCTTCCGCTTCCGTTCTCCTCTGGAATCTCTTATTTATCTAAGGTAGCATATCTATATCCCATATCTATCAGATCAGCAAAAGATTCCTTTACATGGGTTGTCATCCTTTCATGGAACTTCTTGTTCATCCCTCAAATAAATCTCTCATTCTTTTTAAAAGGGGTATTCACCAACTCCGGACCAAATCGGGATAGCTCATTAAATTTGTTCAAGTAATCTTCAAAAGATAAACTCCCTTGCATCAAGTCAGTAAACTCTTGGTACATCCTGGAGACACCAGCAGACGGTATATAACGCTGCACAAACACGTCCTTGAATCAATCCCAAGTAAATTCATCCTCTAACTCGGCCAATGTAATAGTCTCCCACCATGCTAAAGCTTCTTCCTGGAGCTGCCAGGAAGCTATCAACCTCATTTGATCGTCCTCCAACTTCAATCCTTTGAAAATTATTTCACAAGATCGAATCCAGGCTTGTGCTCCTATAATAGTCTCTTTTCCTACGAATGGTTTCCCCCCAAGTCTTGAGAAACTTCGATATAAATCTGCCAGATTCGATAGGGGTTGGATAGGAAGAGCTGCTCCCATTGTTGCAGGATCTTAACCAGTTGTAGTGGCACTTCTCCGTCCCCTACCTCATCCTCTTCTTGCACTCATTCTCACTATCTGTAAATAGTAAGAAAATTGATTTAGGCATACGGACGAGATATCTTAGGGAATATACTCATTCTAGGGCATTTCTAACCCTATCTCTAATGAGTCACCTAATGTGTTATATTCCAAAGCTAAAGTTCTTACTCAACCTTCAGCTCTGATACCAAATTTGATGACCCGAAATCCAGCATTCGAAAATCGAAATCTAATACCTCACTTGTATTCGAATGCCGGAGATTCAGACGTTGAGGTCCAGTTCGCTGGAGTTTATAACGCATTAGATGAATAACGACATACCGGAAAACAAAAGATGATTTCATTGATATACAACACATGGATACAATATGCTACAACAACGACCACCAAGATTAGAGATCAGTTTATATATTATACAACAACTGAACAATAACATAACAGCGGAACAACAACAAGGTTTTCAAAAGAATCCAACATAAGCACCTTCAATCCAAAACTTCAAAGCTCCAAACCAAAAAGCTCGAAAATACTTCCAAACCAAAAGCTTAACAGATTTCTGAATCTACCTCTAATATCTGAACTAGCTCCAGAACATGGATAATCTGACTTTAGGCTGCCCGTGTGGAAAATTAAGGGCACCTAGAGTTTAGAAAGGGAACAAACTCCAGGTCAGTCATGAGTAAACAAAAATAGTTGTTTGAACAAAAAAATTACAAAAAGAAATCCATTTTTTCTTTTGGAAGTGAAACTACTATACGGCCTCCCGCACACACACAATGCATTCGCACACTTGGGGGAGATTTCTTCTTATGATAGTCAAACATGCTTGATACGTGAAAATCCCTTTTGATATTATTATTAGTGCATAGTGTGGAAAACATTACGAAAATATAATATAAATCCTAGCCAACATACGTACCATTATAGTGTGCCTACTATAGCTACCATGTTAGATGGCAGGTTCTACAACTAAAACCTTAAAGGGCTCGTATTGAGTGATTGGATTTCCAACAAATGGCCGAGGCTAAGAAACTTCCTTTTCGAATGGGTACGTCTCTGGAGGGACGCCTCGAAAACCTAACCGGATCTCTACCAACACAAGGCTGGGTTACCTCTGTAACTAGGTAACTAACTGTCACGAGTATGACATCCCCCGGTCGTAACCGACCTTTATCTGGGGCTCCAACAACAACAACCAACAACCACATAAGTTAAGTATCTTGTCTCCATACCAGAATACCACTTTTTATCTAGAAAGAAATGCACATACCCTAAGGGGCGCAACCTCCGTAACCTTGCCGCATCCTTTCTATTTCGACCATTTCTAGGGTGTGAGGTTCGATGAAGTCTCATCCCACAAAGCTATGCTTTTCACAAAAGCCATGCTTCGATCAACCAACGATCAGCACTCGGCATGCCACATTACCAAATTGGGAATATATCACTAGTAACCATCAACTACATAACCTCCGAGCTCGTACGTCTCAGAGAAGTGTGTTAAGCTTACAGAATAAATTCTTCGCCACCAAACAGAACTGTATTTGATAGAAATCAGCTTTACATCTCAAAATGTAATGTCAGACATACATCCATACAAGTCTATCCTGGGTCTGAATGGAACTGAAGTCACTTCGTCTAATAAAGGAACAAGCCCTTGCAAATCCAGATATCCACAATCCCAACCGGATTCCCCATCACATATTGAGATCTCTATACCGGAGCAACTCAGTGCAGAGACAATCGATAGGTAATCCTTTCGTTCTTGAAAATATCCAGTCTTCAACCACCATCTTCAAATGCACTCCTATTTCGTCGCATCATTATTCGAAATGGGTTTTATGAATCAATGTCCTCTCCCAGCTTAACCGAATAATGAGCGCTTATTTTTAAAACAAGTGGATACATAAGTTACAACAAATTTCCATTCATAATATTTTAAACAAAAGATTTACCTTTAAGATTCGATGTGGTTTTCGGATAACAATTTGGAATCCGACCCCTGGTCGCATCGAAATTCAAATGTCGTTTTAAAGGCCAACAACTTTTTACTTCAATTAAGAAGTTTACAATCACATAGCAATATATCACAGATGTCACACTCAAAACAAAGCAATTCATATGACAAAGTATCACAATCACATATCAGAGATATCAACCAATCCAAGGTATTCAATAATAATCCAATCATCTATAAGCAAGATTAATTAACATTCAGTAATTACAAATCATTTTAATTAATTATAATTAATTAATCACATAATTACTTTCATTAATTATCCTTTAATTAATGATTAATTATCCTTATTTATTAATTAATTAATCCTTAATCATTAATGAATTATAATTTAATCATCAATTAGTTAACCTTAGTTGTTAATTAATTAATCTTAATTATTCCTTAATTACTTATATTAAGTAATTATTCTTTAAGTAATTATCCTTTATTTAATTTCATTAATTAACTTTAATCATTAATTACTTAAGATCTTAATTAATTAAAAGATAAACCATTATTATAATTAATTGCTTAATTATCATAAAAATCTTTGTTTAATAAATCTTGGAATTAATTAACATTAACACATAAATTAACTTAATATATCTAAGTTAATTCATAATTAAAAAACATTTCTTCTTAATTAACTTTTTAATCACACTATTAAATTTATTTTAATTAACTTAAGAATTAATTTATAAATAATGTTACATAATTAAGTAAACAAAACTTAACTAATTTGAAATAATTTACTTTTAAACCTTAAACTAATCCCACACTTAAATAAAAATAATTATTTAAAGGAATGATTTAAAAATGTTTAAATTTGAATTTGTTTTAAAGTTTGAAAAACTGCAACTTCACATACTCAAGGTTAACTCGAGTGTCACCCCTAGTCCAAAGCAAAATCCCCTTAGACTTCTTCGAGCCACTCTTTTTTTCTTTGTTTTTGGTTTTAAATTTTTTAACCTGCTTAACATATTATCTCACGCAAACTCACTTGAGCCTTTACTCGAGCCAATAACCCATCTTCTCGAGATCGACTACGAGTCGAAACCTTTCTTCCCGAACTCAAGCTACTGACACAAACTTGACACCCTGCACATGCACAGGTGATCTGGCCACCTCCGACCAATGCTCCGACTCTCTACATATCGGCGATGACCTACACGAGCCTCATAAACACCCATATTCTCGAAACGATGGAAAACTCGAAATCGAGCAACCTGAAACCCACTAGTACAAAACTGGGTCACCCATGATTGCCACGTACTACCACCTCCATCCATTAGAGATCACGCAATCGTATCCAAAGCTTCGTCGACGACTAACGCTTCGATTCCCCTTGCCCCGGTCACTCCGATCCATTGACGATGCTACAGTTACTCGAATTCCAACCACAACCAAAACGAGACTTAAAACCCTAGATTGACAGCGTTCGTCCTCCATGATGATCAGGAATTTTCCTGATCATTTTTTCCGAGTTCGTCCATCACCCAGCTACACTCAGCCACGATCCTGAGACCACAACTTTCACCGATCACCAGAATTCGCCATAAAACCCAAAACCGTTCAACCCTAGATTCCTTACTCAAAACAAAATGAAAAATCTTGATTCCGATTTTAAAAATCATCGTTTTCGAAAACTATTTAGGTTATATAAGTAAATCGAATAATTAAGGGAAATGATTTTTTATCATGCATTGATCTTTGCTATTTTTTCTTGTTCCAGGTCAAAACCACTTATATTTTATACTCAAAATCATTTTTAAAATTCAGATCTGGTAAATTTAAACACATTTGGTTTAAAGATCTAGGCCTAAAGAGGATTAGGTGATGAGGTTTTGGTTTTTTAATAAATTTAAAAACCCGTAAACCTGGAATATAGCAAATATCCATATGTACATACATGCATACTTCATTTACAGGTATATATATACATAAAGGCATATTTTTCATCCATGCAACAGTAAACAAGTTATTACTATCATTCATCATCACATGCAAACCAAGATTTAAGCATTTATAAGTAGTTTACTCACTTTATTATGAAGTACAGAGGAGTTTATTTGAGAAATCTGGAATGTGTTTTGAAAACTTAAAAACTGATCTGGACTTAATTTTGATCTGTTCTTTACTTTACCTTTGATCTGATCTTTTCTTGATGTTTTGAGATGATCTTTGAATTTGTTTTACTGGTCTGGGTTAACAGCTTCGAGCTTTTGATTTTCTTTTAGCTTTCTCTAGTTTTAAACTTACAGGTTTTGTTTTGATGAATAAAAGAAAAATGAGAAAGAAGAAGCAGAGATATATTTATAGCCTGAACTTGTAAAAATTAAAAATTTTGGACACTTGTTAATTTTCATGTTTAAAATTATTACACTTGTATTTGCACGTTTATAATTAAGTTACACTTGTAAAATTTCACATTATAATGTTAATATACATACACATGTTCAATTTTATGTTAAAATAGTTACATTTTGTCAATTTGCATGTTAATAATATTTTTATATGTTTTTAAATTATATTTTTCTATTTTTTTAAATACATTTCCTTTGTTTATATTTATACCATTTAAAAGAAAATGATTTAAAACTGATTTATACATAAATAAAAATCAAACATATATTATTTTTAAATCCAAATTATTTTTAAGATTTTTATATTTGAATTTCAATTTCAAATTCTATTTACAATCAATATATATAGATATATAAATAAACACAAATTTATTTTATTGAAAAAATTCAAATTAATTCACAAATTAATTCCAAAATTTTACATTAATTATTGAATTAAATTTGATTTTGAAAATAGGATCGTCACAAATAAGGTGTTAAACTCTGAAAATATTCATTGAGTACTTTAATAAAATATGAGAAAATAAGTTTAATAACTTATAAATTTTGAGAATTAGTAAGTTAAAACGACAAAATTTAAATTTGTTGGATATGAAGGTTAAGAAAAGTAAAATGGAAATTGAACTTTGGAATGAAATTTAATTTAAGATAAGTTAAATAAAATGAAATATGAAAAGAAATCTAACCTAAGTTTAGCTAAATGAAATAAGTTAAATGAACTAATTTTTGGAGATACAATTGATTTTGACTTAAAATGAATTGATGGATGAACAAATTAGATGATTTAATGAAATGAATGTGCACTTAAGTCGAAAAGTGATTATATAACCCTGAACTGTAAATACAGTATGTGAATACATTTAAGTCAAATTAATTTCATGAAAGTTTAGGTAAACAAGTTTGTATAACTTATAGATTTGAGGAATACTAAGCTGAAAAAAAATTAAATTTTTTCTGAATGTGAATGTTAAGAAAAGAAAACTTGAATTTGAATTATGAAATGAAATCTAAATTAAGTAAAATAAATTTTGAAATGAAATTTAACTTAAAGTAGGATGAAACGAGTAGATAAATTATGATTTGGCTTTCGAACTGAAGATGAACTTAAATTATAAAATACAGTTCAATTTGAGCTGTAAAATGAATTAAGTATGATCTAGAATGTTGTTTGATAGAAAAAAAAATTGAACTTAAGTTATAAAGTGAAATAAACATGAGAAGTGTTGTATAAAATGTTTATAATAAACATAAGTAAAATTTTATGAAAATGATTCATAAAGGAATTGAGTATGGAATGAAATGTTATTAAACACAAATTGAATTAAAAGTGAAGGTTATTAAGTGAATGTTAATGAATTTAATGTAAGTTAAACTAATATGAATAATGGAATTTGATTTAAATTGAATGCGGATCAAATGAATGTAAAAGGAATTGAATGTAAATTAGGAATAAGGAATGAGATATAGATATATAAGTTGTACGTATATTGTTTTACTGCATAATTGTTTGATCCAAATTCGAATATATGATTTCGACGTGATTTACACCGATCTGAGCTAGGATTTTTCACTCGATTCTTGATGGCGAACACTTGATATGGATTTTTGATTGATTTTGATATTCTCTATCATAGAATGAAGGTTTCTAATTAGGGAACTGGATCTGAGACCGTACTAGAGTGGTCATATGAACGATACTAGTTTGAAAGTAAAATTGTATGATCAAGCGAGTGATCAGATTTGATATTGCGTACGGATGGTATGTGTACATCGTACGGGCTTTAGTAAAGTAAGTGTTGGAAATTAAAATTGCTTAATAACATGATTATTAATTATAAATGATTTGATAGCATTGGTAAATAAGATGCAGGTATATAAAAGCAAGAGCTAGTTTGATGTCTTTGATTTCATTTATAAAAATTGGTTGCCCGACTAAAAGGTACATGTTTATATTATTGTTGATTCTATGGTTTTACGATTGAGCCACTTGGCTTTTGTTTTCTTTATTGTTTTAGGCCCGTAGCGGGAAGTTGTAGTTGTTTCAATCTAACCAGGCAAAGGAGATGCTGGCGAAATTTTCCGAAATTTTAAGGAGTTAGAAAATTTTGAAGAAAATTTTGGTTCAAAATTTTGGCAACTAAAATTTGAGAGTTATAGCCTAAAATGATTGAATGAGATGATATTAGTGGAATATATGAATGAATTTGGAAACTTATTAAAGGTAATAACAAAGTTTCAACAAGTTAACACTTGGAAATCTTAAAGGGTTGAAGTAATTTGGCAAACAATATCAACTAATTGGTTTCAAAAGTCAAGGGTTTGGGCATTTTTCTTACCTTAGGAATTTCGGGGACGAAAATCTTTTAAGGGGAAAGAATGCGACGACCTAGAATTTTAGTCATTTGAATTTGAAATATTTAATTGATTTTAAATATTGAAAAGTTATTTTTATAAGGTAAATAACTTGAAATTTCAAACACAGCTATTTACATTAAAATTATTGAATTTAATATTGGGATTGTTTAAATGATTAAATCCTAAACTTAATGTGGATAAAAATGACTTCGAAAGTGATTTAAATTCTATTTAATAATAATTAAGATGATAAAACTTTTAATGGTAATTTAAAAGTGATTAATTTGGTTTTTATAATAATTCGTTTTAATTAACATGTAAAAATAGCATTTCGGTACAATGTCCTGGATTTTGATAAAACTAGTGTCATTGTCTACGTAATAGTGAATTATTATATGCCGATGAAATTTGAGGTGATTGGACATATCATTTGAACGTGTGAGGTTAAAATGCGTAGAAATGAATTTCGAAAATTCAATATAATAATTGGGTATGAAAAGTTATCTTCTACGTATGATAGAATTAGGGCTCGGGACTAGTTCTATTATGTTCAGACAGAATAGGGGTATAATATATAGAATGCCAGGCGCTCGCTTGGGGTTCGAGATTTCCAGAATTTAAAACTTGATATTTGTAATTAAATTAAAAATAATATATATATTGACATGCTCTCACCCATACCTTCCACGTTTGCCCATTCCTCCCTTATGTACCTGACCATACTCTCCTCATCTATAAAAACACACTCCCTCTCCTTCTATTTCCATTTTACAGGAAACAAATATTTAAACATTCAAACGAAAAAAAGAAAAAATCATAAATTCAAAAAATATAAAAGCAAGCGTCTTTAAGCTCGAATTGCCTAAATCTACATGCTGCAGTGATTTTTGAAGGTGGGGTGATAGTTGGCAGAGCTCGACAGTGACGCCATGGTGCTTGGCTAGGTAGGGTTTGGGTTCATAAATGATTTAGTCGGCGATCGATGGATTAGAGGGTAGATTTGAAACGAGCATGGAGAGCAACACCTAGGAGGCGAGTTTGGTAGCATGCGGTGAGGCGAGGCAATTTGTATCGCTATAGTATGCATGCGATGGGGTTTTGGCGCTTTTCGACTGGATGGTTTGAGCATGGATTCATTGGGCCTGGGGCGGAGAGGTCGAGGAGTGGAGTTGCTGGAGTTGACGGATTTCGATTTCGCTGAGGAACAAAGGAGAATGGGGTGTTGGAAGGGGATCGACATGGTGTGATATGCACATAGCAGTGTGCATAGAGGAGTGTATCAGCATTTGAGGAAGAATAAATGGAAGAAGGGTAATTTTGTAATATAAAAGAAAGTTTATTATTTATAAATTTAAATAACCGATAGTTAAAAATTGCATAACTCTCTTATATGAGGTCCAATCGAGACAAAGATTTTCGCGTTGTACTCACAACGAAGAAAGCTTCAAGGCAGAACTATTTTGGATGAATGTGGAGATAGTTGAA
This sequence comes from Allium cepa, assembly GCA_030765085.1. Classification (NCBI taxonomy): domain Eukaryota; kingdom Viridiplantae; phylum Streptophyta; class Magnoliopsida; order Asparagales; family Amaryllidaceae; genus Allium; species Allium cepa. The sequence continues at coordinate 378,915,263 of CM060929.1, read as the reverse complement.
ATTTGGGCTAAAATTGGATGTCGTTCGATTTTTGTTCCAAACCGGGACGCCTCGACGATAATAGAAAACTTTGGTGAGTTAAACTCACCTTTTTAATAACTATTATGATATGTAGTTGATAAAAGTTGTTAAATGATCATTTGAATGATTAACTTATTATTCGTTGGTTTGGAAATATTCCCGCCCTGGAGCGGATGAGACCCTATTACGTTCCCGTGTAAGAGCGGATGACCCTTTGTATACGATCATGCCTCGAAGCGGTTTATATATATTATAATTATATATTATATGTGATGCAGGGGGTTAGGTTTGAGGGATCCAATAGGATTCCTCATCACTATTAGTTTTACTTCTCATATCTTGTGTTATATGATCTGTTGGAAATTATATTGTGATTGGTTAAAGCGATATGGTCATTATAAACGTGCTTTGAAATCCGTTAAATTAACCATGCATTTAAATCAGATAAATTGGGATGAATATATATATTAAACATATATTTCATTGTTTCATACATTTAGCATGTTGGACATAGATGGATAACTTGGGAAGTACTTACCTTTAGATAACAAGTGGTGATGGGAACACTAGATTTAATAAGTAAAATGACTTTTATATTAGAAATACTTCCAAATCTTTATAAAAGGTAATTTTACAAATATTTATTTAAAGTAGTTTAAAAAAAAGAAGTTTGAAGTTTAAAATGTTTTATATTTAATTCTACGTTTCAACCATAAAGGATTTTATATTAAATATATTTTTACGGATTTTAAATAAATTATAAAATAGATATTTTAATAGATATTTTAAAATAAATGTTTTAATCAAACATAATAGTTTATAAAGTATTTCTGATAGTATAATAGTTTGTAATGTATATATAAGTGTAAATGTAGTTTTAAGTTATAAGTTTAGTAATTTATATAAAGTAAATTGAAGTTTTTATATTATTATCTTTTAAAATCTTTCTTAATATTAAATATTTTTTCTCATAAATAAATTAGTGTGTATATATCAAAATATCATTTTTACTAGTTTTAACATATTAGCAAGTATTTTAAAAGTATTTATACACACACATAAGCTTCAAATATTAAATTAGTATTCCATCAATTTAATAAGGGGAATTTGGTTCTTACATTTAAGTTGAATAAACAGTTTGGGAAAATTAACTAAAAGTGTATTATCTAAATTAATAAATTTTAGATATGCTTAATTGTAACGATCTCGGTTTTAGGCCAAATTTAAATTGGTAATTAATATAAATTTTTGGATTAATTCATGAATAAATTTGAATTTTTCCAAAATAAATAGGATTTGTGTTGTTTATATATATATATAAATAGATTTTAAAATAAAATTTGAATTTCAAACAAAAATAAATATCTTAGAAAATAAATTGGATTTAAAACTCTATATTTTAAAATTAACAAAAATTTGTTTCGTAATTATAATGTATATATATAGACACACACACACATTGTGATTTGAAGGTTATATTTTGAATTGGATATAAATAATTTTCAAAAGTTGTTTAAAGTTAAATTTATATTTTAAAGACTTATATATATAATCTATATATGTGTTTATTTATTAATGTGCAATTAAATTTTGAAATCAATTTCTTTAAAGTTATAAATATTTATAAAACGGAAATGAATTAATTAATTTTAGAAAACATAAATCATATAAAAACAATTTTAATAACATAAATACATGCATTATACATATGTAAATATTATAAACATAAGGTAAATAGAATATAAAAAAATTTAAAAGCATTTAATTACATGTAAAAGACATGTGTTAATATTTTAAACATGTAAATGAACAAATGTAAACTATATAACATAAGATTGAACAAGTCTAATCATTTTATATCATGCATTAACAAATGTAGACCATGAAACAAGAAATTAAACAAGTGTCATTTTCTTTTTATATTTTAAAAAAATAAAAGATAAAATGAGAACAAAGCTATATATACACAACTATTCTCCTACTTCTTCATTGTTGTTCATATTTTTGAAATAAACCAGAAAATTAAACAAAACCAGAGAAAGAAAAATAAGATTCAAAGAAAACAAAATCAAACAAATTCAACCTGAAAACAAACAAATCAGGTTCGAAATAATTACCAGTTTTCAAGATCAAGCAAAGATTAAGTAAGCCTGAAGCATCTCAAAACACAAGCAAATTTAAAACAAAGTTTCAGATCAAAAGCAGAGACGTTCAACAATCAAGTAGCTTCAGATTCAATCAAAGTTTCTAGATTTTTCAAAAATCATTTCCAGGCAAAACTTGTTCTCTACTTAATCAATTTCCAGGTGAGCAAACTATTTAAATATGTATACAAATCTTGATTGTCTGTGCTTGATACTTGAAGTGTGTTGAAAAAGATTTTTGTATAGATACAAATATGCTTGCATGTATATAAAAATATGAAGCAACTGACTGTGCATGCCTGTGTACAGGTGAATAAGTTACTGTTTTTTTTTTCAGGTCCAAACAGTTTTAAAATCAATCTCTCTTCCCCTAGTCTCTTTTATGTTGGGGTTTCTAAATGAAAAGTTTTTGTATGAATGTAACATCATGTCTAAAAATGGTTTCAATTGAAAATATTGATTAAATATTTTGAAATTTGAATACTACAGTGATGAGCAATTGAAGTCAGAAAAATCAATCATCAAAATTATACGATTTGATTATATAACTGGTTTCGAATTTGAAAATGATGAATTTTGATCATATTATCACAATTTTGAAGCTAGCATGGATCAAGATATGGTGAGATGATCAGAAATTTGAATTCTGTCAATTTCTGATGATCGCGAAATCGTGTAGCCTAGAGGTTGTGATCGAAGGTTGCTATTTGATCCACGATCATAGGAAAAATGCTGGGTGAATTTCCAGATCGTTGTGGTGGCGAAACGGTGATGATTTAGGGTTTAACAACTTGGTTTGGTCAATGCTATCGTCAGAGAAAATTTGTGGTCGTGGGAGCATTGGACTGGCTTGGGGGTGGCGGGATCGAAGCGTCGTATCGTGACGCATCTCTGGTTGGGTCGACGAGGTTTCAGGTGATCAGAGGTGATGACACGAGGTGGTTTTTGGTGGCTGAGTTTGGTTCCAGGTGGTGCTAGTGTTCTCAACTTCGATTTGTGGGTTGTTATGGGTTTCTATTTAGTCGAGATGGACGATGAGGTCCCCGGTAACTAGGTTCCAGTAGCGAAGTTGACCAAAGCGCCGACGAACGCGCGTACACATGCACAGGCGTTTGGGTGTTAGAGATTTTGAAAGGAAGGGTTGAGACTCGAAGAAGGACTCGGGTAAATCAGGATATAGCTCGAGTTAGGTTTCAGGAAATTCAAATGGGTTTGGTATCGGGTTTTAAAGTTTTAAAATATAACAAAGTTTAAAAAAACGGGAACTCGGGGTGTTGCTTGGGGAAAACGAGAATGGACTTATGTTTGCTTCATGAATAACTCAGGTCTGTGGTTTTAGTGTAATAATAGTTTTAAAATTTCAAAACAAATCAAGTTTTAATTTAAATAATTTTCCTTAACCCATTTCTTTTAATTAATAAATCTTTTATTTAAGTTATGGGTTGGTTAAGGTTTTTAAATAAATTATTTTAAGTTTAAAGTATTTTATTATGTATCCTTTATTTAAATTAATAAGTTTATTTTAAATAAATTTTGATATTGTGATTAAGTGGTTAATTAAAAAGATGAAGTGTTTTAATTCATTAATTAACTTAAGAATCTTAAGATAATTTATATGTCAATGATAATTAAATCCAAGGCTTATTAAATAGAGATTAAATGTTGTTAACATTTGGTTTTGAAAATAATAAATTAATCCATAAGTATTTTTAAATGAGATTTAATAATGATTTGGATTAAGTAGATAATTAAGATAAATGTATTAACCCATGTTGACTGAGATCTTAATTAAATTAAGGATAATTATTCAGTATGATTAATTAAAGATAAACTTATTGTAAGCAATTAAGAATAATCAATTAATATATTTAATTAAAGATTAATTAATGATACCCACTTAAAGGTTACTGACTTAGTATAATTAGTTATAGATAATTAATTAATTAAGGGTTAATTAATAAATGTAATTAATTAAGGATAATTAATTAAATAATTAAAGGTTAATTATTATTTTATTTTATTTTGGCAAGGCTGACGGGGTTAATTGGTCCCCGACCATTTATTAAAACACAGAAGAGAACAAACACTTACAGAACAGGAGCAAGCACAAAGAAAACATAGGAACATAGAGCAGCACACACACATGAAGACACAGAAAAAAATACAAAGACAGAAGGGAAAAAGAACACTACAGTTGCAGTATCATGGCTATCCCAGGATCATGAACGAACAGCATTTCCAGGGAGCATTTGACTTCATGCTTTATCCAAAGTTTGAAAGTAGCATCAGACTTTCCATTAATTGCATCAAAAATTCTTGTATTACGTTCTTTCCAAACTGCATATATGAAGCTTTTCAGAACCACAGTGAAGATTCTATTATGCTTTTGCTTACCCCCTGTCGTAGATTGGATACGATCCCACTCGACAATGTTGTCAAGAGAAGGACTGTTACCATCAATGCTCACCATGGTATCGGTCTAGATTTGCATAATTAATTCACACTCAAAAAATAAGTGTTCAGCAGTTTCAACATACTCACTGCAGAATGGGCATAACACATCCATATTCATTCCCATAATAGCTAATTTCGCCTTAGTTAATATAGCACGCTTCAGTACCTTCCACAGTAATAAATTTTCACGCATACTACTGTCAGTAGTCCAAACACTCTTCCACCAAGTCCAAGCTGGTACGTCACTGTTTCGTTGCATATACTCATAAGCTTCACCAATTTTATATGCAGCTTTCTTCTCTCCCCATATAATTCTAGTAGAAGTAGAATGTAAAGGGGTAAAATTTCTTATCTTATCCCAAATAATCCGAACACGCTGATTGGAAGAATATTTGCCTACTCCCTGAAAAATGTGAAGAACATCCATGACTTTCGTAGATAGATGAATTCCAGTTTGAATAATTTCGTTGTATGAAAGTTTACGTCTAATAATATAACCCTTATCGAGCCAAGGATCATCCCAGAAGTTTACTCTGTATAAAGGGTCAGTATTCATTTGTATAAGAGGGAGAACATACTCCTTAAGTTTGAATATGCACTGCCATGTCCAGCTTAATTTCTGAGGCTTATTCATATTCCATAAATTTTTACCCTTAATCACATTCATTTCAGACCACTTAGCCCATAAGCTATCTGGATAATTGAACAGTGTATCAATATGTTTTGCAAAGGCAGTTTTGTTCCATTGCTTGAGATTGAAAAGACCAAGCCCTCCCTTATTATAAGGAATCTCAAGAGAACTGAATTTAATAGGAGCAAGGTAACTGCCCATGGTTCTGCCAGTCCAAAAGAATCTCATAATGGCACTTCTGATCATCTTAATTAATTTGAAGGGGAGAACAAAGGTTCTGGCCCAGTACACTTGCATAGCAAAGATGATAGACTTGATAAGAGTTAGCCTACCAGCTTGGCTCAGCATCCTGGTGGTCCAATTAGTCATTCTAGAAGTAATTTTCTGAAACAAAGGTAGACACTGATTAGTAGTAATCTTGGAAGAAGTTAGAGGCAGACCAAGGTACGAGGCATTGGATAGGTTAAGAGTTAATCCAGTGATATTTGCTATCCGAGAAATCTGCTGCATATTCACTCCAGCAACAGAGATAGCAGATTTTTGGATGTTAACTTTAAGGCCTGTCATAGTATAAAAATGCTTGAGAATATTCATTATGTTCTGAACAGTGTTAAGTTCTGGAGCACAGAACAAAACAAGATCATCAGCGAACATGAGGGTTGATATTTGGGGATCTTTACACTTCGGATGGAGCTTAAATTTTTCATGTTGTATTGCTTCATTAATCATCCTAGTTAGCCGCTCCATTACCAGGATGAAAATGTATGCAGATAATGGATCCCCTTGCCTAATTCCTTGTTTGCTTCCAAAAAAATCCTTTCATCACACCACTGATGTTGATCGAATAAGTAGGAGTTGACATACATTCATAAACCCATGCAACAAAATGCGGTGGGAAATTCATATAACCCATTATGCGAACGATGCTATCCCATTGCAACATATCAAAGGCTTTCATGATGTCAAGTTTCATCATCGCTTTAGGGGCTGAATTTGTACTGTTGTATCCTTTTAATAGTTCGTGAGCTAAAGGTTAATTATTTAATGATTAAAGGTTGATTAATTTATTAATTAAGATTGATTAATTAATAACTAAAGATTAATTAATTAAAAATTGAGGGTTAATTATTAAATAATTAAAGGATAATTAATTAGTTAAAGGTTAATTAATGATTAAAGGTGAATTAATTAATGATTAAAGGTTAATAAGCTTAAGTGATTAATTAAGGATATTTAATTAATTAAGGATAATTACTTAAGATGGATAATTAAGGTTGATTAATTAATTTCATTTATTAATATCAAATGGTTTGTAATTAATTAATGATTAATCAGAGTTAAGTAATTAATTCGTAACTAATTCATTTGTTTTAATTAATTATGTGATTAAATTATCTTGCTTATGGATGATCGAATTATATTGAATGCTTTGAATTGCTTGATATCTCTGATATGTGATGTTCTGTGATATGATTGTTTTGGATTGAGCCGTTAACTGTGATTATTTATCTGTGATGGATTTACTTATCTATCTATGAATGAAAGATAAGCATTATAGGATTATACCGCTTATCAATATTGTCGTGCTTGAATTGATGATGGTTGTGATATTTTATTGTTATGTGCAAAACCCTTAGACTACACCACACACACAAGATTTCACAGGAAATTGGTTAAGTCATGGGTTTTTGAATTTAATATTATTCAAAATGGTAAAAGAATTTAAAAGTTGATTTTCAAATCCAAAATAGTTTGGAAATGAAATAGGGATTAAATCTGAGGAACTTTTGAAAAGGGGGTTCGAACTTTAAATATGGCTTGTTAAAGTTTTGAAATTAAAATAATTCGATTTGAATTTGAATTCAAGATCCAAAGTTGAACTCTATATATAAATAATTTGGAAATTATGGTTTAAAAAGGGTTATACAAATTATATAATGTATATATATGGATTTTAAACCATTTTTAAAGTATTTTAAATGAAGTATTTTTGAAATTTAAATTTAACCCAAATAGAACTTGCCGAGGATACGATGGTTCGCTGATTTTCTTTTAAAAGGCTATAACTTGTTCATATTTAATCGGGGTTTCTCGAAACGAAAGATTTTTGGTTTCAAATGATAATAGCTTTCATATAAAGATGGAATTTCCAGTTTTTGTTAAAAGGATTTCAAATTTGGAATGGAAATAGTTTTGAAAGCTATGAATGAATCTTTGTTAAAGATTGGTGAACTTTGTTTTCAAATTGAAGAGGATCTTCAAGGTGAATCTTTTGTTTAAAAGATTTTAAGATGGAAATTTGTTTAAACCATTCAAAAGAAAAGGTTTTGGGCTAAAAGTAGTGACTTAACTAAGATCCCAATATATCCATATGCTTTTTAAAATAAGCGCTCATTATTCGGTTTAGCTGGGAAAGGACTATATGTCATAAAACCTATTCCAAATTAATGATAGGACGAATTGGATAGTATTTGAAGAAGGTGGTGTATGTCTCTGCACCGAATGGCCCTAATATAGAGATTTTGATTGCCCTGTGTGATGAGGAGTCCACACGTGGTTAGCAATTTTTTGGATTTTCCAGGGCTTCCATCCTTAATTGGACGAAGTGCCTTTGGTTCCATTCAGACCCAAAATGACTTGTATGGATGTACGTCTGACGTTACACTTTGAGATGTAAAGCTGGTTTCTATCAAATACATTTTTGTTTGGTGGCGGAAAATTTATTCTCTTAGCTTAACACCCTTCTCTGAGACGTACGAGCTCAGAGGTTATGTAGTTGATAGTTACCGGTGATATACTGCCAGTTTGGTAATGTGGCATGCTAAGTGCCGAACATTTGTTGATCAAAGCATGGCTTTTGTGAAAAGGTAGCTTTGTGGACGAGACTTCGTCGAACCTCACAGCCCGGAAATGGTCGAAACAGGAAGAATGTAGCAAGGTTACGGGGGTCGCGCCCCTTAGGGTATGTGCATTCCCTTCTGGATAGAAGGTGGTATCATGGTATGGAGCCCGGATATTTAACTTATGTGTTTGTTGGAAAATTTGTTGGTGAGGCCTTGGATTAAGGTCGGTGATGACCGAGGGATGGCGTACTCGTGATAGTTAGTTACCTAATTACAGAGGTAACCGGTCTTGTGTTGGCAGAGAGCCGGTTAGGTTCTTGGGGCGTCCCTCCAGAGGCGTACCTATTTGGAAAGAAATTTCCTTAGCCTTGGCCATTTGTTGGATATCCAATCACCCAATACGCTCCCTGTTTGGTTTTAGTTGTAGAACCTGCCATTTAACATGAGAGCTATAGTAGACATACTATAATGGTACGTATGCTAGCTAAGATTTATATTATACTTTTGAAATATTTTCTGCACTATGCACTAATAATAATATCAAAAGAATTTTCACGTATCAAGCATGTTTGACTATCATAAGGAGAAATCTCCTCCAATTGTGTGATTGCATTGTGTGTGTGGTGGGAGGTCTTATGGCAGTTTCATTTTCCAAAAAGCATAGCGAATTTATTTTTATTTCTTTTTGTTTGTTTTTGCTTCAAACAACTGTTTTTGTTTTCTCACACCAGTCTACTACTGACCTGGAGTTTATCGTTCCCTTTCTAAACTCTAGGTGCCCACAATTTTCCACACGGGCAGCCTAGAGTCAGGTTATCAGATAATCAGCTAGTAGATGTAGTTTTTGGCAATCTTCGAAGTCTTTGTTTTGGCGATCACATTGTGCCCCGGATTTGCTACAAGTTCAGCATGATGGTGGTTCGAGCTTGAAGTTTGGTGCTTTGGCATTGAAGATGTTATCTTTCCGCTGTCTTCTATAGTTTTGTTTTTCCACTGCTGTATCTATCTCTGATAATGTTGATCACTTCATTTGTATCAGATTATTGTATCAATTATTGTGTATCAATAAATTCATTTTTTTTCCGTTGTGTTGTTTTCACTTAATGTTGTTATAAGCTCCGACGAACCAGACTCAACGTTTGAATCTGCGGCATTCGAATACGGGTGAAGTATGGATGTCGATTTTCGAAGGTCGAGTCTGGGTCGTTAAATTAATCTTTAAAACGTTTAATCTTTAAGTAAATATTTTAAAAATTAATAGTAAGAATAATAGTGGTTTTGGGGTTGTTGTAAACGATGTTTTAGCAGCACTTGTTTTTAACCCTTAGTACTAATTATACTTGGAAATATAATTAGTTACAAAAGAATATTTGGTAAATAAACACAAGTAAATAGTTTTGGGTTGTTGTAAACTGTGTTTTTAGCTTGGAAATATAATTAGTTACAAATGAATATTTGATAAATAAATACAAGTAAATAGTTTTAGGTTGTTGTAAACAGTATTTTTCGAAACAATTGTTTTTAACCCTTAGTACTGATTATAATTGGAAATATAATTAGTTACAAATGAATATTTCATAAATAAAGACAAGTAAATAGTTTTGGGTTGTTGTAAACAGTGTTTTTAGCAACATTTGTCTTTAACCCTTATTATTAGTTATACTTGGGGATATAATTAGATATTTACTAATGTATATTTAGTAGAAAAATACAAGCAAATGGTTTTGGGTTTGTTGTGGCAAATGTTTTGAGCAACACTTGTCTTTAACCCCTAAATATAAATAAGTCTTTAAGAAGGGAGTTTTAAAGATGAATGTTTTCAAAGTATGAAATATTTTGGTTTGTTGTGACAATTATTTTTAGCAACACTTGTCTTTAACCCTTAAATGTAATTAAACCTTTAAAAGGATAGTTTTAAAGAAAATAATTAAATGGAAGGGTTTTGGTTTGTAGTAAACAATGTTTTAGCAAAATTTGTCTTTAAAACCTTCAATTATATTTTGGAAGAAATATTATAAATCTTTAACGACAAAATTTCAAAGATAATAAGTATTGAAATCTTTCATAAAGTGATAGAAAATGTTATATGCTAAATTTATAAAAGAAAAGGAGTTTGCTATAACAGATTTTGGTAGTAGTTATTTTAAACTCTTTGATTATATTTATTTCAAGCATGTTAAATTTGTTAAACAATTTGTGAATACACTTATACCATTAGAATACGTATATGAATAATTTATAAGTACTGAGAAGAGCATAGGTGAATTGTTAAATATATTTATACAAGAATATAGAGGAAGTTTTAATTAACAAATGAGTATTAATTAACGAATTGTTGATTTATAAAAGAAGTTTTATTAAATGTTTTTCAAATAAGAAGAGTTTTTAATTAATAAAAGGTAAGTTAACTAAAAAGGGATTAAAAGTTTTTTATTTGACTTGATCATGCCTTGCATGAAATGACAGTGCAGGTATGTTGCTTGCTTATGAGAAAGTATTTAGGACTCATTTCCCTTATGCGATCATTTTCATTATTGTTAAATAAGACCAAATTCATAGACTAGGTCTTGGAGAGACATGGATCCATGAGTGTTCTACTTATCGAAAACCACTTCAATGCTGAGATAAGGATTCTTTATTTTGAAAGTGAATGAAGGATATCATATGTGGTTCTGAAATCTATTGATGTGATGGAATTCATATAGGATTCATTATCTGATCGAGTTTTGTTGAAAACTCGTGTGAAGATGTTGAACGTAGCCTCAACCTTAGGAAATGGCTAAAGATAGGGTAGGATGCATGATCCTGGAATTTAGTGGACCCATGAGGAGTACATCAACTTCATATCTAGAGTATGCCTATCGGTATGTTGTGCATGGGGAGTTGATAGTTGGTATACATTGTTCATATGAGTATTCGGATGATGGCCCAGTTGTGTTTACCTTATGGTAATTTTATCTAGAGATATACGGTGCTCAGCAGGTATTTTCTGATCCTTGTCACAAGAGATCGGTCTCATTTAGGAGGTCTCTTTAGAAAATCCATTTATACGAACGTACCTTCGGGGTTTGTTTTTATACCTAAGTATACAGTCAAAAATAACCAATGTAACCATTTCAGCTATGATTTATATTGACCACCTTAGACATTATTATAATATCACTAAAATATCTTATAAAATGGTTCGGCTATCGTAAGGTAAAAACCCGTCAGTGCTTTTTTGCGGCGTAGTCTTAGGAGATGCCTTTATTTCTTAAAAGATTTTTACAAATATAGTAATTCAAATTACTTTATTTTCCTCACATTGGTTTTTCAGACTGACTCCTGTGTTATTTAATTATAATGCTCGGGTCTGACCGAGCATATTTATAGATTTTAGTTAGATGCTTTGGAGGATCAATAGAAGAGTTGGAGGCCCATACACATATCCACGTATATGGTTATTTTTCTGTTGTATTCATTGATCGTATTTAACAGTAGTTGTGTGGACGGGCAATGGTAACAATCCAGGCTGGAATAGGTTAGTATACTCTGATTGTTGTCTGTATATATATATATATATACATATATTGCTGTTTTGCTTTCTTATGTAAAGATTTGTCGTATACTATAGATTATTCGTTCCGCTATGAGATTCTTTGCTATTTGTTTTCTTTCTTCCTTCCTTTTTTTATTTTCCCCTAACTTTCAAGTTTTTTGGCATTCGATTGCTCGGTACGCAATACGACATATATAATAGTGTCGATTTTCGAGGGTAAAAAATCTCGGCTGCTACATTAAATTTTCAATGCTCCTTTTACTACTTTCGGAAAAAATGATATAAATTGGGCTTAAATGATTTTGGATTACTTTTTCATAAGAAAATCTCTAGACATGAGAGCACACTTTGTTATGTTGTGTATCTTACTAGAATTTTCATTTATTTTGGTATCGATTTAAGAGATGAAAACATCTGCTCCACAAACTCATAAAGTTTTGGCCAAAATCAACCTCTCTCTTATTCACATTTCTGTTGAATTCGAACCCTATAAATCTCTTCTCAAAAAGGAAGAAAAAATGACATGGGAAGAAGAGAGAGATTCTTCAAGAAGAAAAAGAAAGCGATAGTATGGAAATTGAAGAGTAGGAAGAATAAGAAGTGAATAAGGAGGAAATGGACATTTTCTAGAAAGTTTTGACTAATCTTCTCACTATTCCAACAAAGAAATCCTCAAAGGCAAAGAAAAGCTTCTCAAAACCAAAAGAAGCTTAAACGTTCCTTTATTAAGAGGTTTGCTTCTCTCTTGAACTAAGTGGATAAATACTTTAGGAAGACCATTAGGAACCTTGGTGGAAACCCTTCTTCTTCATTGTCGTCTTTTTAGATGTTTTATCCACCTTTGTCATTTCTTAGTTGTAAGTTTTTCTATTTTTATTTCATATTATTCTCATGTATTTTTCTATTATGTCCATGTACTTCTCCTTAATATTAATGAAATTCACTTAGAAATTTAATTTTCCGTTGAGTAGTATTCTTATATTCTCTGGAATTCAGAAAACAGAATAGTATTAAGTATAAGAAAAAATTAGGGAAAAAACAAAAATTATGCAAATTAATGTACATATTTCGACATTCTCACATACAGATGTCGACATATATTGGTCATTTTTGAAAATTTTAAATTTCCAAAAATTGTTAACTACTTTAATATCGGTTATTTGATACGTCCTTTCATCTTTATATAACCTCTTTTCTTTCAAAAAAAACTCATACATTGATTCATCTTTTCATCTCTTCCCATTCTAAACATTTCCTTTCATAAAAATGAGTTCTCCGCATAAAAGCATTGTGAAAAAGAAATACTATAATCTTCAAAGATGCTCTATGTTTCATTCACGAAATCAAAGGCATTTGGAATTAAGTCAAATCAAATGATAAAGGAATAAAAGAAACATTTTAATGATATTCTTTCCCTCCGTTATCAGAGATGATTAAGACAAAAACCCAAAATTCTCTAACTCCAAAGCAAACATGAGACAAAAATATTGGTATGTCATCAAAACAAATTTAATCTTTGGATCTAATGGATGGATTGAAGTTCCAAGGAAAATCTAATATTTCGATTAGTTTAGAATTTGTAAGTGTGTATTTTAGATATTGTGTATTTTAAATCTGATTAGTTTGTAAATACTTAATATGGTTAGGTTCAGATTGTTATAGGTTTGCATATATGGTTTGACTAGATTTATTTAGGATTGTTTGTTTATATGTTTGGATTGTAAAATAGTTTGATTTGCATTTTGGAATATTAATAAAATTTGTCTTATTTATTTAATATCTTTAATATTTAATCGCTACCCAACATATAAGAATATCACATTTAAATATTTATTTTGACTCCATAATTCACAAGTGTATCACATTAAGGTGGAGTTTTGTTTTGTACCCATTTTTAATGACGGAAGGAGTAAGAAAAATATAAAATATAACACATGCATATACTAAGAGGAATTGTTTATCTCAAGCGGAGTTATATTGTATTTTATATATAGAAATATTTATATGGTTGTCATAATAAAAAAAGGGAGATTGTTAATACTTCGGATATTGATTTCAATGCCAACAACCATATAAATATAGATATTAATGTTTTGCCAAATTATCTAGTATATATTACAGAATATTACACAGGTTCAAAAAGATTAGCTTGAAGACTGATATGTACAAAGGCTAAATTTCAAGATTCAAAGATGGTCAAGACTCAAGAGTTTGAAGTCAAAGATTCGAAGAGCTCAAGCTTTTAATGTATAGTTATGAGTCGTTAGTATAAATTGTTAAAGTCCTTGATAGCAGATTCTGATCTTTATCACAAAATTCTATCTTAGATACTAAATCGATTAAAATCCAAAATAAATTTGACAAATATTTTATAAAAGATATTATGTGTTCAACATATTTCAAAACTTTTTTTAACTTATTTTACAAAAATATAGAAGTTTAAAAACAATTTAAAAGAAAATCATTTTCAAATTTTACAAGGGTATGCCGACATAGTGACCATTGATTTATATTTTTAAATTTGAATAGAGGTGTCTTTTGGACATACCTATTCATGAATGGATACATCTGTTCACTCACTAGGTAATTGGGAGTGTAAATGAATTTTCTAACTAAGTTTTCTTACTTTCTTTTTACTCATTACTCTCTTGAAATCTACTTACCACATTCTTCAAAACTACACAAAATCAATCTATACAATAGTAGATTGATTGTCTACAAATTTTTATTGATTTGAAAGAATTATCTCAAATAACTCAAAGATCAAACCGCTATTGGATATCTTGTATCCTAAGTACAACTGTTTGTATTTGAAAATCAATAACTCTATTCTTATTTGTTTAGGTATGCTTATTGCCCGATCAAATCAAGTGGGTGTTCTTAGTATTCCTCCTAAATCTAATGAATGATCTTATTGCCCGGTAAATCAAAAGCATTTATCCCGAACTTATGAGATAGAAGAGTGTATCTCGTAGCTTTGAATCGAGATTGTATCCCGGTTAACTTGTTACCTGGTTAAAGTAGGCGATTAAAAAAATTATATATTATTGTACCAGAACGATTGTAGGATTGGTTAATCCAAACTAGTAAAAATTCTTGGTGTTATCTCCCTTACTTTACCTTTTGTTATTGCTTTTGTATTTATCTGTGATTGCGTCTATGACTGATTGATTAGTATACATCTGTATGGATAATCTATGATTTGATTTAAGTCATGAAATGAATATAAAAAGATTCATAAAAGTTATAAAACACTATCCATCCCTCCTCTAGTGTTAAATAGCCTTAAGATCTGTTACATCATTACCCACAAGTATCAGAACTGAGCAAATATTTAAATTAAAAAATCAAATAGTTTGATTATTAGTCAAAATGCAGAGGAAGTATGTATCTGTAAGGAAGAATATTAAGAGGTATTAAAATATTTCTTAAACTGTTAGGAACAATACCATTGATTATTAATTCTGTATCCATATTAAATTATTTTTATTTTGATTGTTTAATTCTAGATATAGGGAAAAGGACAACTTCTATAATCAGTATAAAAAGGTAGGATTGTCCCTTGCGAAATACATAAACCCCATATTAAAATGTTTAATATGGAGCATATGAGATGGATTTTTTATGCATTGGCAATATGAATTAACATATATGTTATATTTTGTACTACATCATATTTCACATATGAAATTGGTGCATTGTGAGAGTATTAATCCAAATTAAGGTCAACAAATGGTAGTAACAATTATTCTCGAGTATTTACAAATGCTCGAGGATTGTTTATGGAAATAATGAACTAGGTATGAATGAATGTTCGAACTGAAACTCATAAGTGATTTCAAATATAATTTATCAATCCTAAATTCGTGTTCAACCTTTTTTAATGGACTTTATGTTGAAAATATTCCACACAAGAGGTGGTGGCTGATTCAACTGAAAGGCTAAGTTCACCACCTTGAATAGCACCATAATAAAAGCATTATAAATATAGATGCATAGACTTATAACTAAGCTAAGGGTGATTCCAAATATTAAGAATCCCATGGCATTGTTTTTTAAAAACAATGTTGCGATATAGATCGTGAAAGAACCCAGGGCCCATAAGATGTCTAAACACGTACTCTAAAAGTTCCACATGACAGAGGCAGTTTATCAGTGATGGAGAGATGTTGGCTGGAAGAGTAGATGTAATGCAATATACCAGAACCATTTACTAAGGGATCACTCGATCAATTCTGAATTGATCGAGGGAATGAGACTAAGATTCCATAATTGACATCAAGTGCAAGTGGGAGAGTAAAAGAGTTAGTGTCATATCCTAGGGTCAATTATGTAATTTGCTACATATATCCAACTCTATAATCAATTTTTTTCATAACAAAGGTGTTTATTTTCTATTATATACTATTATATTGTGATATATTTAATTAAGTAATTAATTTAAATTATATTAAGAAGAAGACCCTAAAATAAAATGTTATCTGATTTTAATTGTAAATAGTTGCAATCATGAATAATTAATTCAAATTAAAATAATTCTTTGTTTTAAATATTCCTAGTCAATATGTTTCAAGAAATAATTTCGATACATCCTTTGAGATCAAAGTATGAAATATCCTCCAAGTGTTGGTTTTGTTAGTTCCTGAGATAATGGTTTTGATGGCAACAACCTTAGGACTTGTTATAAAATATAAATACTAATATCTTTGTCTAGATATATTGTATATGCAGGATATATGTATGTGTGTTGCAGGCACTGAGAATGAAAACTACACGGTATAGAGATTCAAGATTGAAGAAATCAAGGCTGAAGACTCAAGAGTATCAGGAGTTCAAGATATCAAAATAAGTAATAGAGTCTAGATTTTTGTAAAACTTCATAATAGCACTAAAATCTTTATTCTAATTTTAATTCTAGAATGGAATCCACATTCTCGCTTTAATAGTGGGATGTAACCCATGACCTTCTCTAGTGGAATGGAATCCACGAAATATTCAAAATGATTTATTTTTACTATTTTTTCTACAAACTATCTTTTTAAAAGTCATATCTATCAATTTAAATATTTTAGCCTCAAATCAAAAACTATTCATATCATCTTTTAATATTTTGATCTCAAAATCATCTTTTTTTAAACTATCTCTTGATTTTAATATTTTAGCTTTAAATATAAAAAATACATTTTAAAGAAGTCTATACTTAGTTTTAATATTACTTTTATATTATAGATTATATATTTTAAGATTACTTTCTTAAACTCTTTTATAAGTTTAAACTATATTCAAAATGGTTTACAAAGTTTAGAAATTGTTTTGAAAAGTTTTAGAATAGGATCATTTTAAATTAAAACAAATTTTCAAAAATAACATAGGCATGTCAACATCCCTATGCCCCCCCATGTCAATATGTTAGCCGTAGATTTCAAAAATAATAAATTTTCAAAAGATGCGTCTATTTGTCATATCCTTTTGTGAATGGACATGACTATTGTTCTCCTACACATACCAGTTGTTTTCAACAAATTTTAAGTTAGTTTTTCTTCATTACTTCACTCCTTCTTCTTCACTCAAATATTCTCTTATATTTCAAATGCTTTAACAAAATTCTGCCGAAATCCTAAGTGAATCAAACTCGAATGGTCTCTAGTTTGATTCTCTGCCACTACCTCTCAAAGATCTCTGTGCTATTCAAAGTTATAGGATCATTTGTAGTCAAAGATCGAAAGATCGAAGTGTATCGAGTCTCCCTCTATCAAAGTGTGATTGAAAACGGTGTGATTATGACCTGTAAATCAACTGGGTGTGATTGTAGCCTGTAAATCAATTAGGTGATCTTATAGCCTGGTTAAATCAAGAGAGTTTGTCCTGGACTCGGAGACAGGAGGGTGTATCTCGTGCTTTGAAATCGAGGTTATAATATCGACAATATATTTGAAAAGAATTCTGCATAAGAAATTGTGTGGCACTGGATATAGGGTAACTCTGAACCAATATAAAATTTCGGTGTGTTCTTTCCTTTATTGCACTAATTTACTATTTGCACTTGTATCTGGTTCTGTGATTGTCTCTATGTTTGTGAATTGCATCTGTTTGTGTTTCATTTGAAAAGATTTCAAAAATTCCGTAAAATCCATTATACACTATTCACCTCCCCTCCTTCAGTGTTAATCCAGCCTTAAGATCCATATTTCGCATTTCCAACATTTGGCATCAGAGCATTTTCAAAGATTTCATAATCTGATTTTTGAAAAGTTTGCAAATGGCTACCAACACTGGTAATGTCAACACTAACATAGTTCATTTGTAAAGGGACAATCTACTGCCACACCACTACTTTTTAATGGCAGTAATTATGCATATTGGGCTTGTAGGATGAAAATCTATTTATAATCAATAGGATTAGACACTTGGAGTACAACATAAATTGAGTACATTGAACCTACAACTGATTTTTCATAGTGGACTGCTGAGGAAAAGACTGTTGCACAAAATAATTCCAAAGGTATGAATATTCTATTCTGTTCACTTGATAGGAATGAGTTTAATAGAGTATCTGTCTATAAGTTTTCATATGAGATCTGGAAAACTTTGTAAATTACTCATGAAGCAACTAGAAAAGTTAAATAGGCCAAAATATCTATCTGGACCAATCAGTTTCAATTATTCAAGATGAATCCAAATGAGTCCATTTCAGATATGTACAATAGGTTTCAAGACATTGTGCACTCACTGATTGAATTAGGAAAGAACTTTTTTGAAGAAGATCAAGTTAGAAAAATTCTGAATTCACACACTCCGGAATGGAATCAGAAGACTCTACCAATTGAAGAGGCTAATGATATTAGTACTTTGAAAATTGAAGAATTGATTGGGAATTTGATGTCATTTAATGTACAAATGCAAGGGAGAAGAGAAAGCAAGGCCTCAAAAAAAAGTCAATAGCGTTCAATGCAATAACAGATGGTTCGGACTCAAATAGTGACGATGATGAAGAAATAGTCTTGATGACAAGGAATTTTAGAAAGTTTCTGAAATATAAAAAGATGAACAATTACAAGAGAAATGACCACAAGAATTCTAAAAATTGTAATGAGACTCAAAGCAACATCAGATGCTATAATTGTGATGAGCCAGGCCACTTAAAATGGGATCGTCTGCATCCATATAAACAGAAATTTTCTTCACGTGATGATTCATCAAAGAAAAGAAAGAGCATATATTTGATTCACTAGACGATTCAAACTCATTCTCTAGTGATGAAGATCGAGAGACGGAAAATTAAAATATGTGCTTTACAGCTATTCACAAGTCTAATGATCTTGGAAATATGGATCTAAAAATAGGTATGCATTTAAATTATATTAATTGAAATTGCTTGTTTGAATGTTTGGTTGTTTGCATGGTTTGAAATTGCTTGTTATTTGAACTTAAAATTTTGATTTTCAAAATAATATTTTTTAATAATATTTTAATATTAGAATATTAATATTAAAGTCTTATTAAATTTAATATTATTTCAGATAAAATATAAATTAGATTATAGGATATATAGATATAGATATTAAATAAAGTAGTAAAGTAAGTCATATGATTTAGGGGACCCATGTCGACATGACCCTACCCCACATGTCGAGATCCTTGCCAAAATTTGAAGTTCAAATTTGAATTCAAAATTTTGAATTTCCCTCCATCTTTTCAGCAATTCCAAAGCTCTGAAAAGGTATCTCTTGACCAGAGAACATGGCTCTTTGATATATATTTATCTCCTTAACTTTATCCTATCTTTTCACTTTTATTTTAAAATTCAAACTCTCTTTCAAACTCTCAAGCTCTCTACTTTCTTCCAAAATGGCTTTCGCAAGCACTCCATCCACCATGAGACTGTCCAAAGCCACCAAAGAGTTCCTCTACAATGATCCGGAAGCTATCAAAGCTTACATTAGCTATGTAAACTTTGGAAAGGTCCATACGAGAAAATTTGCTATCTTTAGTGTTCCTTCATATGAGATCAATGTTCTTTTCGAAAAGAATCAAATTCTTAGCTAAGTTGATGATTCTTAAAATGATTTTTCTTGTTATCCGGATCCTGTAAAAATGTTTTATGCAAATTTGAATCGTGGTTTTTATGAAGGAAATAAAGGGAAAGTGTGGAGTAGCATTAAAGGAATGCGTATTGTTTTAAATAGTGAGATTTTGGGTAACATTCTTGGTTGTAAGAGTACAGGAATGGATCTTTCGGATTTTAAAATTGATGAACATGATTGTGAGACATTTCATCACATTTTTGAAGGGGATAAGAACTTTGAGTTTATAGACCTAAATTTCCGCCCTAAAGGTAGAATTGTAAACCTTCTTTTGCAACATACCATAACTCCAAGATCAGAAAATTTCAAACACCCGACCTTAAAAGTTCGTAAGGCTCTTTTTGCTGTTTTTGGAAACTACGAAATTAATTGGGAGCAAGTGGTTTTGGATGAACTTCATCCCAAAAATTTAGCTTTAGGTAAAAACACTTTATATCATGGAATTTACCTCACTTGGATTTTCAACTACTTTGGAGTTGATTATAAGAGAGAGGATTTCAAAGTCTTTAACCATGCTAACATCTCTCTCATGAGAATTCCACTTGTATTTCAACCATATGAAAAACTTGCCGAAAAGGATGAGAGATTGGCTCATGAAGAGAGGGAAGAAGAAGATGAGGAGGAGAAAGAAGGGGAGGCGATGAAAATTGGAGAAGAAGAAAAGGAAGAGGAAGAGGAAGAGACTTCATTGAAAATCATCGAATACCATATCACTCCTACCAATCCATCCAATAAAACTCTTCTCAAGAACCAAAAGATTATTGTGGAAAACCAATGGATTCTCAAAAGATCCGTTAGTAAAAAGTTGGACAAGGATTCCACCAAAATGAACAAGCTCTTGAGGAAAGTGAGTCGCAAGATTGGATTATCATCATCTTCATCATCCTCTAACTAATACTAGTTTCATTTCATGTTGTATTAGTTCGTGTCTCTCTTTATTTAATGTTATGTATCGTTTTATGTAATGTTAACTAACAATGAAAATCCTTTATTTCTGTTTATTTGCTCTACAATATCTCCGAAATGCTTGTTATTATATTATATACATTCATATATATAGACTTATACATGATATAAAGAAACAAAGTAAATTTCCAAAATTAACAGAGGGATGTCGGCATCACCCTACTCCCAATGTCAACATGTAACGGCCAGAAACTGTTTTTAGTTTGAAATTGAAATTGACATAACTACCTTATGTCTTTTCAATTCAAATGACTTTCTAACTCTTTAAATACCTATTTCTTTAAAAAAAATGCTTTCAATTCTCTTTATTTTTCACTGAATTTCTTCATATTTTATCAAAAAATGGCCTCTCATATTCATAATATAAGTGAGAATCTTGAAGAAACTCTCAATTCCTTCAAGAACATACTTACTTTTATCCTTCACAATCAACAACATGTAGAATTAAGCCAAATGTAGATGATAAAGGAACAAGAAAGGCACTTCGATGTCATTCGATGGATGATCTCTGCCCTCAACAAAGAAGAACTTGGAGCGGATGCAGAAGGAACTCTATACAAAGAGAATGAAGGATGGGATGCTATAAAGGCAGATCCTATCTTCGGTGAAGAAGGATGGGTTCAAGTTTCAAGAAATGTTTGATTTTACGTATGTGGTTTGATTTACTTTGACTTGGTTTGAACTGTTTGGTTTGATTTGATTTGGTTTAGGTTAGTATGTTTTGGATTGATTTGAACATGGGGTGTAATATATGATTGAACATGGTGTGGTTTGATAAGAACAGGATGTATATATTGATTGATTATGTTTAAAATTTTCATATCTCTCACATTTACCATACTATGTTTTACTCATATTATTATCTATCTCATTTACATTCTACTATACTGTGTTATTATCATATACGGTGCTATAGGATAAGATTTAGGGGAGTTGTGTAGTTTAGGATTAGTTTTTGTTGATGACAAAGGGGTAGAATTATAAAATAGGTTAGATAGGCTTAGATTAAGGGGTTTAGTAGATTTAGGGGGAGTTGTTTGAATAAGGGGGAGTCGGAGTAGAATTGAAGTTTGTTGGAGTAGATTTTATAAACAAAGTTTGTCATCATCGAAAAGGGGGAGATTGTTAGTTCTTGAGATGATGGTTTTGATGACAACAACCATAGGACTTGTTATAAAATATAAATACTAAAATCTTTGTCTAGATATATATGTATATGTAGGATATATAAATATATATGGGTACTGAGAATGAAAATTTTACAGTATAGAAATTCAAGATTGAAGAAATCAAGACTATAGACTCATGAGTATCAAGAGTTCAAGATATCAAGATAAGCAATAGAGTCTAGATTTATGCTAAAAATTCTAATAGCAATAAAATCTTTATTCGGATTTTAATTGTGGAATTGAGTCCACCTTCTTGCTTTAATGGTGGGATGGAATCCATGACCTTCTCTAGTGGAATGGAATCCACGAAATATTCAAAATAATTTATTTTAACTATTTTTTCCAAAGACTATCTTTTTAGATGTCATCTCTATCAATTTAAAGTTTTTTCCCTTAATTCGAAAATTATTCTTATCATCTTTTAATATTTTGATCTCAAAATCATCTCTTGTTTTTTAAACTATCTCTTGATTTTAATGTTTTAGCTTTAAATCTAAAAAATATATTTTAAAGAAGTCTATACTTAGTTTTTAATATTACTTTTATATTATAGGTTATATATTTGAAGATTACTTTCTAAAACTCTTTTATAAGTTTAAACTATATTAAAAATTGTTTACAAAGTTTAGAAGTTGTTTTGAAAAGTTTTAGGATAGAAATCATTTTAAAGCAAAATCAATTTTCAAAAATAACATATGCATGTCAACATCCCTATACCCCAATGTCGACATGGTAGCCATAGATTTCAAATTTCAAATTTTCAAAAGATGTGTCTATTCGTCATAACCTTTCGCAAATGGACATGACCATTGTTCTCATATATATATATATATATATATATATATATATATATATATATATATATATATATATATATATAGACACACACACACACACACCAGTTGTTTTCAATGAATTTTAAGTTAGTTTTTCTTCCTTTCCTCATTCCTTCTTCTCCACTCAAATATTCTCTTATATTTTTAACGCTCTAAAAAAATTCTGCCGAAATCTTAAATAAATCAAACTCGAGTCATCTCTAGTTTGATTCTCTACCACTCTTTCTCTCAAAGACCTCGGTAATATTCAGAGTTATAGGATCATTTGCAATCGAAAGATCGAAGTGTATCGAGTCTCTCTACAAAGTGTGATTAGAAACGGTGTGATTGTGGCCCGTAAATCAACTGGGGTATGATTGTAGCCCGTAAATCAATTGGGTGATCTTGTAGCCCGGTTGAATCAAGAGAGTTTTACCTAGACTCGGAGACAGTAAAAGTGTGTTATGGATCGTGTAATATGGATATACGATAATACAGGGTATAATCATGATAGCTATACAGTAAATAATGCGGAATATAAAAGTAGTATATTAAAATAACACTAGATATTTTTATACTGGTTTGGAGCTTCGTCCTACGTCCAGCCCTAGTCCTTCTAGAATTTCACTAAAACAATAACCCTCACTTAACCCAGAGGAACAGGTCTATACAACCCTTGAGCAGCTGAACAAGGACCTGAGCAGCGGAATAGGATTTCGCCTCTGCAGCCGAAGAGGACTTCATACGTCTGAGCGGCAGAACAGGACTTCGAAAAATACAAATGATTATTTGACTTTTTGTGTTTTGATAACATGGAAAAGTCTGTTTATAGTACACCCTTCCTATGATCTTCTCCTCGAGTGTGTATATATATATGTGTATATGTATAAAGTTTATGAAGTATAGAAAGGTATAATATTGCTTAGAGTATGTTAATGCAGAATATTTGAAAGTATAGTTGCAAGTAGATTCAAGAGAGTTAGATAAGAAAGATAAGAAAATACGGTAGTTTGGAATCAAGTTAGAGTATGTATTTATAGATGTTAAAAGCAGCGACAATTGACAAAGAGTTCCGGTTGAAGTGTTGCGCCTAAATTTTTTTGTAGAGATTTGTAACTCTTCACAAATAATCGTGTCTTTTCAGAAAATATAGCTGTTGTAGAAATTCTGTAACGACCCAGAATTTTAAATAATTAAAATTTGGATATTTAATTAATTTTAAATATTAATAAGTAAATTTATAAGTCGAATAAATTTTATTTTGAATAATTGGATTTAATTGAATAATTAAATCGATAATTTAATATGTGAAAATATGGAAATAATTGAAAATTGAGTTAAATATGATTGTAAATGAGTTGTAAAATTTTATTTTATCATATTGAAGTTAGAATGATATTTTAGAACTTTTGAAATCGAATTAAAAGTTAATTTGTGAAAATTGAATATTTTAATATTTAATCGACTAGTGAAAATAGTCAATTTTTGAACAGTCTCAGAATTGAACGAAACCAGTTCCATTGGATCCGTAATAGTTAGATATTACCGGATTTCAATTTTCGTGTCAATCGGAATTATCGTTTGATCGTGGCAGCTCAAAACGCATCGAATTATTTTTAATATTAATTTGGCGAGTTAAAATAGCCATTTTTCAAAAAGTCTCGGATTTCGACGAAACCAGTTTCTTCGGATCCATAATGTGATATTATTGTAAGGTTTCAAATTTCGTGTCAATTGGATTTACCGTTTGTCCGGTACGAATTAAAACGCCTAGGAAATCGTTTAAATCGGTTTAATTTAAATCGATCGTTTGTAGCCATAACTCGCACAGATGCCCGAATTAGCTTCCGAAACCTATTCCATTGTGTCTGGAACGCGGGATAAACCCTAGGAATGTCAGTTTCGGCGCGTAAATCGGAGTTTGGAAAATCGAAATAAATAGTGTTCGTTTTTTTCTCTATAAATAGCCCCATCATAAAATAAAAAAAAATAAAAAATAACCTAACCCTAAAACGTCTCAGCCGCCACTTGCTTGGTCAATGGTCGAAAACAAATCAAATTCTTCCTCAATTCGTGATCAATCCACACAATATTTTTGCAAACTCTCTAAACGAAGATCGAAGAGCTCTGCGAGCTCTACCCGTTGTACGGTGGAGATTGAAATCGAAGCTTCGAATCAGCGGCAATATTCGTTTGAACTGTCGGCCATCGTGCACGGAAATCGAGACATAGGGACTACCGAGTTCCACCATTTTCTGGCCGTGGGTAGGCGTGGCCTTGGGCTTCGAGGCGCCGGTCTCTGATCGATGTAGTGGTGCTCGAGGGGAGGTGCGAAATTCATGAAGGGAAGGTCGGCTATGGGTTAATCATCGCGAACGATGATGACCTGGGGAAGATGATTTTGCGTTCTAGGGTGGAGATCAGGGGGGTCCTTGGATCTACGGCCCAGATTTGTTGAGGATTTAAATGTAAAAGGAATTTTATAATAATTTATATTAAAATTTGTAAAATCTTTGAAATGTGATAACTTATTCATGCGAGGTCGGAATCTGACGAAACCAGTTGCGTTGGATTCGTATTGACGAATACTACGCTATGGAATTGGATTAGAGTTGATTGGAGCAAGCGAAAAATTTGGATAAAATTAAACGCGCGTTTAATTTTATTCGAAATAAATCGCTAAAACGAAATTGAAATCAATGTGAGAACTTCTCACTCAATCGAATCAGTTTCGATTTTAATTTTAAATAGTTAGATTTAAAATATTTGAATGCATGTTTGAATGATGATTGTATCTATTGATTGTTAAAATAGACATTATGCGCCGTTAGTAAGCGGATGTTATTTATTAAAAACATATACCACGAATATTTCATAAACAGTGAAATTGGTATTATATATAATAGCAATATATATATATTGGCATATGTATATATTGGAGTTATTGATTTCCCGCAATTGTATAGCGGATGAGACCCTATTGCGCCGTCTATTAAGCGGATAATATTTTAAATCCCATATACCGCGATAATTTCGTACTGGAGCGAAATTGGTATTGTGCTAATGTTTGTGGATGCAGGAAAACAGGTTGGAGGGATCCAACTGGATTCCTCAACAGTATTTATTTGATTTCAGATATTTTGATATTTGATAGATTATCATATCGATATATGATAACGTTGTTGTCGTGATTGACTATTTGGTATGTAGCATCATTGGACCAAATTTTGGAATTTTAAAATGATTTTCAAAGTGATTTTTGAAAGTATACGTTTATAAAATAATTTTGGAATTGATTCATTTTAAATAAATAAACGTATAAATTTTAATGTTATAAAAATTATATTTTTGAGAAATATAGTTAAAGGTTGATTTTTGAAAATATGAGGCTAATGATTTTATAAAATAGTAAAATCGGGATTTTTGAAATTATTGTGAAAAATTTAAATATAGGATTTATGAAAT
Organism: Allium cepa; assembly: GCA_030765085.1. Lineage (NCBI taxonomy): Eukaryota > Viridiplantae > Streptophyta > Magnoliopsida > Asparagales > Amaryllidaceae > Allium > Allium cepa. The sequence goes on along the minus strand of CM060929.1, from coordinate 378,889,133 downwards.
TTAATTATTTTATAAATCAGAATGATGAAATTATAAAAGGAGTTTAAAGATGTTTTAAAGAATAATATAAATTTATTTATATAAAAAGATTTATAAATTGATAATTTATAAATGAAAATATTTGAGTTATAAAACGAGTTTTTATAAGTGTTTGAATGAAGTGTGAATGAATTTCATAAGTGAATGAAATTTATAGAATTATAAACGGTGAAGTTATAAATGGAATTTTATAAGCAGTAGGTTTATAAAATATATAAAGTTATTAAAAGAATGGTTTTGGATAAATCATTGAATCTTATAAGTTATAAGATTTATAATTATGAAGTTTAAAAGAACGATTTTGTAAATAATCGTTTTTATAAGTATTTAACTTATAATGTGAACTTTTGGTTTATAATTGAGCTATAAATCGAATAGGTTAATAAAGGAGATGTATAAAAGGAAGTGTTATAGAATAAATAGAAATGGAATTTATAAACGTTGTTTTATAAATTCGCAAACAACTTATTTTGATAAGTAAATTGTTATAATTTACTTATGGAGTTATATTCACGTTTTAGACAGTGAATAATCCTTTAAAATAAAATGAATAGAAATGATGAAATTTGTTAACGTAGTATATTCACGTTTTTGAATAAGTGAATAACATGTTAAAGAAATTGTTTAGAATGGGATGTTTTAAATAGAATTAAAACGACCTAACGATGTTTTTAAACATGTTAAGATTCGAAACCATAGATTTCAACATTTATTGTTGAAATAGATGTTTCGAGAAATAGAAGGATATGAGGGACTATAACACTGTTGTTATAGTAAATGATTTCCGAAAGGAAATGTTTTGTATAGTATTGGGATTTATATATCTATCTTAAATTCGAATCCCTATACTAGTGATTTTGGGTTGTCGTAACGATGTTTTACGTAACATTCGTTTTGGCCCAAATAAATATGTTTAAGAGAATGATTTCCTTAAAGAATGAAATATATACTTAATTTCGATTTAAGTATATTGAATATTTTCCAAAGGTTGAAAATAAAAAGATTTGTGAATTACTTATTTTTAATAAATATGGAAATGTTTTCCAATATAAAGTGAATATTTTGAGAATTTATCCTTTTGAAGATAAATTGAAAAGGAATATTGAAATGAATAATTGAAATCGAATATTCATAGATATTTTGGATTATAAATTCACTAAGGAATTTATAAAAGAAAGTGGAATTTGTTTAAAAATAAATATTGATTTATTTTTGAAGTGTGAAATTATATATCTAGTAAAGATATTTTTGGGAAATAAATAATTTGGAAAATTATTTGGAAACTGGTGATGTGTGCATATCCATTGATAGTTCAATAACCGACTATCAATATTTCCCTTTGAATGGGTAATTGATGTGATTTGTTTGAATTTAAATGCCACACTTATTTTTGAATAAGCGCTCACTATTCGGGTTAACCGGGAAAGGACCATGGGGTCGTATAACCCATTCCGAATATGTGATACATCGTTGTGAATTGCATTTGAAGATCGGTGTTGAAGACCCGGTATTTGCGAGAGCGATAGGATGACCTGTCGATTGACTCTGCACCGAGTTGCTCCGGTATTGAGTTCTCCATATGTGATGGGAAATCCGATCAGGATTGTGGATATCCGGATTGCAAGGACTTCTTTGTAAGTGCCTTCGGTTTTGTTCGAGCCCAGAACAGACTTGTATGGATTGTATGTCTGACATTACAAATTGAGATATAAAGCCGATTTCATTCAAATATATTTCTGTTGGTGGCGGAGAATTTATTCTTTTAGCTTAACACCCTTCTCTGAGACGTACGAGCTCAGAGGTTATGTAGTTGAAGGTTATCAGCGATATATTCCCAATTTGGTAATGTGACATGCTGAGTGTTGCTGTAAATGATCATTGTGTTGATTATTTGTGATAGGATCGTTTATTTGATCGTCTATCCTGGTGATCATTTCTATGATCATTTTTTGACCTAAAGCATGGCTTTTGTATAAAGTATGTTTTTGTGGACGTGACTTCGTCGAGCCTCACACCTCGGGAATGGTCAAAACAGGAAAGATGCAGCAAGGTTATGAGGGGTAGCGCCCTTTAGGATGTGTGCATTTCCTTCTGGAAAAGGGTGGTATCATGGTATGGAGCCCAGATACTTACTCATGTTGAAAACACTTTATGATTGTGTGAATTGATTGCGAGCGCTCGGTTGAAAGGTCCCAAAGGACCGGGGGATGGCATATTCGGTCAGTTGTTACTCAGTTAGGGGTAACCCGGCCTTGTGTTGGTAGAGATCCGGTTTGGTTCTCGGGGATGTCCATCCAGAGGCATTCTCATGTGGCAATGGGAAGTTCCTTGGCCTGATCATTCGTTGGAAATCCAAAGAAACAATACGAGACTTGTACGGTTTTAGTTGTATAACCTGCTATGGAATGTGGCGGTAACCTGCTATTGAACATAGTTAGCTATAGTAGGCATAGTTCGGAATGTCTATGCTGGCTAAGATTTATATTCTACTTTCGAAATGAATTTTTTCTACACTATGCACTAATAATAATATCAAATGTTTCTTTGTAATGCGTATCAAGAATCTTTGACTATCATAAGGAGAAATCTCCTCTGATTCTGCGTTTGCATTGTGTGTGTGTGCGGGAGGCCTTATGGTAGTCTCATTTTAAAAGCATTGCGAATTGACTTTAAAAATATTCTTTTTTTTTATTTTAAAGATAAATAAACTGTTTTGAGTTCTCACACCAGTCACATGACTGACTCGGAGTTTATTGTTTTCCTTCCTAAACTCTGAGTGCCCACCAATTTCCACACGGGCAGTCAAGAGTTAAGGTTTATCAGGATATTCTGGAGTTGCTGGAAGCAAGCTGGATGGCATGGCGTATTACTAGTATATAGTATTTCTTTTCCGCTGTTTGTTGTTGTGTGATGTTGTACACTCTGATGATATGATGTAATGAAATGTAATGTGATGAAATGTAATAACTGATATAGTTCTTTGTTTAAAGATTATTCATTTATTTATTATATGTTGTTCCGCTGCGAATTGTGAGATTCTGATGTTGTTGTGTTGTGTTCTGTTCCGTTCTATTTTCTATTTTCTTTCCTCTCTATTTTTCTATCTTCTTCTCTCTTCTTCTACCTCTTTTCTTTTCTTAAACCATAACATTTCAGGTTTCCGGCCTTCGATTTCTCGGCAGTCGATAAAGTGAGTATCGATGTTGAATTTTCGAAAGTCGAAAATTTCCGGGACGTTACAAATTCGGTCAACTGAACCTCTGGGTCGGTCGACTGGATATTCAAATGTATTTTTTAATATATATTTGTTTATTTGTGCACCTGTGCATGTTGCACAAAAATTGTCAGGTCAGTCGACTGACCTACCCAGTTCAGTCGACTGACCTGACAATTTCTATGCAATTTGCACTGTTTTCACAGGTTTATATATATACGATTTTAACGAAAAACTTTGATAATATATGTATGTAAATATATTCTGTGCTTATATGTATAAATCATTAGGAAGATTATATATAAGCTATTATATACGTTGAACGAGGACAGACCTTAACAAAATTGACTTAAGCCTCAAAACAAGATAATATAATAATTTATGCACCGATTTTGATGTCTTGTCTCCATGTAGTATATATTCTTTTTTTTTCATAACAGTTATCAAATCTGTATGTTGTAGTGATAGCTTCATGTCATGAATCAAAACCAAGTCTCAACATTCTCCCCTTTTTGATTGATGGCAATCTGTAAATATATATAGATTTTGACAGTATATATGATATAAATACTTAGTCCCCCTGAATCTTTGATGATCTATATCCTGCATTCTTAATATTAGTGATAATATTTCTCCCCTTTTATCATTGACAAAAAGGAATAAAGAATATAAAAGTATGATGTATGGATAGATAATATGAAGGAACCGAACATTCATACATTATAATATCACAAACAAGAGTTTTGAAATAATACGAAAAGAGAGGCCATTTAGTACAAGCCATAATGTTGTGAAATAAAAGACTAATGTTTTTATAATATAAGAAAAGTAACAACTTACTCCATTATATGCTTACCCCTATCGCCATACGATCTTTGACCACCACTATCGCCTCATTTCCACCATTGTCGCTACTACTTGCTTGATCGTCGGAAGAGGAAGACCAATTGAAGACGGGTTGCTTTCCCGGATCACCTAGTGTAGCCGTGGAAGTGCCAGATGAACATGAGATAGCTTGCCATAACTTTGTGAAAAATCCTTTAACTTTATCAAGCTTTTTGTCAACTTTAGTAATATGGGATTGAAGTATTTTTTGGTTACGACATATCATGGAAATAGACTCATATGGAGGAAGGCCTGGATTAGGAATCAAAATTTCATCTGGTTGACGAATACTTGATCTTTGGTGAGTTGGACGGTGAGATGCTTCACCTTGTTATTGTGGTGGTTGATCTTGAGGTAATTGGCGTTGAGTCCATTCTTAAAAAGTAATGATAGGAGGAGGTCAAGCAACCGGTAACTTCATTAATGCTAGAGTACAAGAGTTTAAGTAGTCGACGGTAGAAATCGGTGAGTCGGGTTCTGGAATCTCACATTCTTTTAGCAAGCACATAATATACTCACCATAGTATATGACATTCATTCGACCATTGTTGTAGCTTAAGAACTCATCAAGAATTAACCGAATCCAATTAACTTTGATATTTCTGAAGATAGCGTATAAGGCTTTGCAGTTATGTTCATAAACAAGCTCGTAACTTCTGGTTCGTGGAGTTATGGTTTTCATTAATGCATGATGTATAATTCAAGCTTTAGGCCTTAAGGACATAGGCTTGAGTTGGTGTATATCATTTTTCAAAAATAAATGACTTATTCGGTCATGAATGACCATATCACAATCAACATTACTTAATTCAATACCATCATTTTTAGATTTTAAAATGTGAGCCATTCGATCTAACGAGAAAAATACCGGTTTTCCACAAACCAAACCCCATACATAATCATCTTGGTTTTGAATGTTTTGGTGACCTAAATTAAGATTAGCATAGAATAGCTTAACTATAATTTGGTTTATTTTATGCTTGTTTTCATCAATATTGAACAAAGGCTCCAAATTGCTTCGACGAGCCAATTCTTGTATATAATAAGGAGAAAAATCGGCAAATTTTACAAACGAACCTTCAAAAATACGAGAATCTAGCATTCTCCTCCATCTTCTAACCGCGGTATCATCAAAAAGCCATTGTTGGATTTACTCATTGGAAGGAGGTTGGGAGGATGAAGATGCTTGTCCTTTTCTTTTTGGAGCCATTGAATTTGAGCATTTGGAGGTAAAAAATTAGGTTTTTGAAGATCTAGGGTTTTAGAGGAGTTGAAAAATCTAAAATGAAAGTGAAGAGTAAAGGGGAAAGTGAAGGTTAAAAGGTGAGAATGGGTGGGTAGGAGTAGTAATTTTGCTTAGATCCATGAATTAGTCGACTGAATCAGTTGTTCAGTCGACTGTACCTGAAATTCAAAATTTTCGAACTTCTGGTTCAATCAACTGAAGACCTGATTCAGTTGACTGAATCTTGGTCATTTAGATTTTGTCTTCTGGCCCAGTTGACGGATCCACTGTGACGGTAGACTGAGGCTGGTTTTAAAAAAAATTCTCTCGGTGTCAATCGACTGATACGCTAGTTCAGTCGATGGACCTGTGTAAATTTTCCCAGTCATCCTGATTTTGTGTAATGTTTTATATATTCATACTTATGAAGCTTGTAAATTTATTTATTTGAATATTAGAACAGCATATGAGTTGATACTATGAAGGAAAAGAAATGATTTATTCTATTAAAAAAATTGTACATATTTTAATCAAATTATTCGAAAAATAATATATAATAAACTACACTTATTTTGAAGGGCTAGGTGTTTTTAGCCCTGTAGCTGTTTGCGATGAACAACAGATGCTTCATTTCGATCCCATGAGTTTGGTGAGACCGGTGGTCGTGGCGGGGATGAAGTAGAAGGTCGTCGAATAGGCGAAACGGCGTGTTCATCTATTGGATGGGATGAAGCACCGCAAAAATTCATAGCAATGCGTTCTATAATTCCTAGGCATCTCGAGTTGATTTTTTGCTCGTTATTTTCGTTGAAGCATCAGCGCCTCCTATTGATAGTGATGCAAATCACTAATTTTTTGTTTAGTGGTTGGAGAGATGTCAAACATCATCTTCTTCCCTTTCTTTTTCTCCGTAGTGTATCCGGTATGATCGTGAGAGGTAGAAGGTGGTGTAGTATGATGGATAGGTGTTTTTGGTGATTTGGAAGAGACTAGAATTTCAATGGAGTGAGTTGATTATGAAGAGGTTGACATGATGATAGTTAGTTTGTATTTTTGTTAGTTTGTATGAATAACAGAGAATCAGTATACCTATTTATAGACTAATATTGAAAATAAAAAGAATGAAATGAATGGTTTTGTCATCATATCTTTGTCTCCTATCATGTGTTCTGAGCAACCACTATCGATTATCCATTTTCCTCTCTTCTTGAGTGGGACCTGCAAAAAATATGAGATAATGTTGGTACCTACCTTTTTAATAGGGTCCTAAGAGTTAGATCTTAGAAAACCAAACCTAATTGGATTTAGTATCCCTTTTATAGATATAATTCTTATTATTATGAACGTTTTCTATGAATGATCTAATATACTTATTCCTTATTAACTTGTTATTGGTTTTAGGAACCCATATATTTATAGTTTTAGAAACTAGTCTTTTTGAAGATAAGGGTATTTTGTTAGACTTAACATTATTTAAATTATTAGATTGTGAATTCTTGACTTTCTTCTTATAGCCTAAACCATTTTTATTGTTAACAGGTTGTGAATTTTCAATAATTCTAGATAAATTTTCTCTTCCTTTGTTAAAATTTGAAACGTTTTTAGTGATTCCTTCAAGTTTGGTCTTTAGACTTGAATTTTCTAGTTCTACCATTTTAATATTAGTTTTTAAATCATGATTTTCAGAAACAAGAATTTCATTCTTTTCTTTTTGAGTCTCAATTTCTTGACTTAATAATATTAGTTGAGAATTAACATTTGAAAGCGATTCTTGAGTTTTCTTAAGTTCTTCTTCCAATATTTTCTCCTCTTCTTTAAGCATATCTCTTTCGAATTCTGCCTTGTTCTGATTTTCAACAGCCTCTTTATATTTTCTTTTGAGACTTTTTAAAGTATCTAACAGTTCTGAGTTTATCTCTATCATATCATCAAAAGTTAAATCACTAACCTCATTACCTTTGGCCATAAAGCATACATTGGCTTGTTCATTATTTCTACCACTCTCACTTTCAGAAGAAGAAGAAGAGTCTGAATCATCCCATGTAACTAAGAAAGCTTTCCTTTTGAATCTTTCCTTCCTTTTATTGCAACATTCTTTCTTTGGATCCGGACAGTCCTTCTGTATATGTCTCTTTTTGTGACAGTTAAAGTACTCCAAAACTTATGAAAACGATGGTTTATTGCTGTTTGAGCTTCTCTTGCCATTATTTCTGTTTCCTTTTCTATACTTCAAAAATTTCTTGAAGTTTTTGGCGGTAAAGGCTAGGTCGTCTTTTTCTGAATCTGATTCTTCTTGTATTGCATGGAATGATATATTCATTTTGTCTTGAGCTTGAACTCGTTTAGCCTGCAAATTCACTTCATAGGACATTAGATTTCCTATTAACTCTTTCGGAGTTATTTTGGAAATATCGTTCGCTTCTTCAATAGCGAGAACTTTTCTTTCCCATTCTTCCATTAAAGAGTTAAGGATTTTGGATACAATATCAAAATCTGAATACTTTTCTCCTAGTCCTACTAATGAATGGCGGATATCCTGAAATCTTGAATACATATCATTTATAGATTCATTTTCTTTCATCCTAAAGTTTTGAAACTGAATTAGTTCCTTAGTGTGTAACTTTGAGTGTACACCATATTTCGTATGCAGTATTGCACATGCTAACACGGTTAAACTCAATTTATCTAAGGCACAAAACAACATATTCATGGCTTTTACATTTGCTGTGCATCTATTTTCTTGTATTTGTCCAAGTAGAATACTCTTCAGTAGAAATAATATATTCTGTCTGAGTTATATTCCATGAATCAAAACCATATGCTTGCATATATATTCTTATTCGTGTGGCCCAATAGTTATAATTCATGCCATTAAATAGTGGTGGACGTGCAGTGGATTGTCCTTCAATGAAGCTAGTGTTAATGCTAGTGCTAGTGTTAGTTTCCTTATTATTAGTTTATTAGATAACGATGTTACGGTTATATGACGACCTTGCTTTGATATCAAATGAAAGTGTGCTATAGATAGTGTAATAAGGATATACGATAATGCAGAGTATTATTATGATAGCTATAGAGTAAATAGTGTGGAATATAAAAGCAGTATAATAAAAATAACACCAGAGATTTTTTTACTGGTTCAGTGCTTCGTCCTACGTCCAGTCCCATACTCCTTCTGGAATTTCACTAAAAACAATAACCCTCACTTAAACCGAAGGAATACTTCTATACAACCCTTGAGCATCCGAACAAGGACTTGAGCAGCAGAACATGATTTTGCCTCAGCAGCCGAAGAGGACTTTACACACCTGAGTAGTAGAACAGGACTTCAAAATACAAATGATTGTTTGACTTTTTATATTCTGATAACACAGATAAGTCTATTTATAGTACACCCTTCCTATGATCTTTTCTTTGAGTATAAATATATATATTTGAAGTTAATGAAGAATAGAAAGGTATAATATTGCTTAGAGTATGTTAATGCAGAATATTTGAAAGTATAGTTGCAAGTAGATTCAAGAGAGCTAGATAAGAAAGATAAGAAAATTCGGTTGTTTGGAATCAAGTTAGAGTATGTATTTATAGATGTTAAAAAGCATCGACTGTTGATGAAGAGTTCCGGTTGAAGTGTTGCAGCCAAATCTTTTTGTAGGAATTCGTAACTCTTCATAAATAGTCGTGTCTTTTCATAAAATATAGCTGTTGTAGAAATTCGGTCAACTGAACCTCTGGGTCAGTTGACTGGATATTCAAAAAAAAAATTTAATATATATTTGTTTATTTGTGCATCGGTGCATATTGCACAGAAATTGCCAGGTTAGTCGACTGACCTACCAGGTCAGTGGACTGACCTGGTAATTTTTGTGCAATTTGCACAGTTTTCACAGGTTTAAATATATATATATATGATTTCAAAGAAAAACTTTGATAATATATATATATGTGTGTGTGTATATATATATTCTATGCTTATATGTATAAATCATTAGGAAGATTATATATAAGCTAAAATATACGTCAAACGAGGAGAGATCTTAACAAAATTGACTTAAGACTCAAAACAAGATAATATAAAAACTAATGCACCGATTTTGATGTCTTGTCTCCATGTAGTATATATTCTCTTTTGTCATAACAGTCATCAAATCTGTATGTTGTAGTGATAGCTTCGTGTCATGAATCAAAACCAAGTCTCAATAGACAGGAGGGTGTATATCGTGGCCTTTAAATCGAGGTTGTGATATTAATACTATATTTGAAAAGATATCTGCATAAAAAATTGTGTGGGACTGGATGTAGGGTAACTCCGAACCAGTATAAAATTCCGATGTTTTCTTTCCTTTACTGCTTTTACTTGCTATTTGCATCTATGTCTGGTTCTGTGATTGTCTCTATGTTTGTGAATTGCATCTGTTTGTGTTTAATTTCAAAAGGTTTCAAAAATTCCATAAAATCCATTAACCACTATTCACCCCTTAGTGTTAATCCAACATTAAGATCTGTAATCTGCATTTCCAACAGGGTGATGTATGACACATGGCTAATAGGGGCACTAAGGAGTTACATAGTCGTAGTTGTTAAACAACTATGAAATGACTCATCCGAGAGTTTACTGATGGTTGGTAACAACTAAGTCAAATAGGATGTCACAGTGTGGTGTTGCATAGTTCACTCGACTTGAGAATACTGTGGAACTTCAATATGAATACTCCAATTTGATTATAGTTGGAATAATGATCCATCAAGTCACTACAGCTGGATTTCATTAAAGGATTAGAAGTGAAGATCGTTCGTTAGAGAATTTGTCTGCTTGGTTGTACAAAGCTTATATTATGGTCAACTATAGTCAACTCAAAGTAAAAATCTCTAAGCAGAGCAGTACAGTTGATAATAGATCTTATAACCAATAACTTTGTTTTGTGGACTAACCGAGTTGAATAGGGATAATATTAAAATTTTGACCAAAACCAAATTCCATACTTACTAAAGTGATATAGTTTTAACGAAGAGAATGTGTGCAAATAATAAATATTAAATGGTACCACTTAAAAAATGTGAAACATGATTTTTAGCAAAGAGAAGATTCGTAAGTGAATGTGTTTGGCCAAACGATGAGGTCACTGGCTAAGATGCATATAAACGTTAATTTTTGAATTGTTCAATTTTAATCGTTAATTAAATTCACATAACTGAGCCTCACAACTATAATTGCGAATTCTTCAAAACTATACACTACTATAATGCCGGAATTCAATGAATGTAACAATTTTGGCTTCGGACTTGTTTGTGCCTTTGGACTTGTTTGTATACCTATTATGCTGGAATTTAATGAATGTAATAGTTTTGGCTATTTGAATAAGTACTTGTATATAGACACTACTATAATAGTATAGGATTTGATAAGAAAATGTTTTGGTTATCGTAAGGTAAAAACCCAGCATGTTTATTTGTGGCATGACTTACGAGACACCTTTGGTTTCAAAGGATTTTGAAAGCTTTAATAATCCAATTGAGTGTGTTTTCTCACGATGGTTTTCCAGACTAACTCGGGTATTTTTTATTATAATGCTCGGGTCAGACCGAGTATTATAAAATACAGGAAAGAATGCTATGGAGCTCAGGAAACGAGTTGCATAGCAGCACGTATTGATGTATATTCCGCTGTGTCTGATTGACTACATAGTCAATTTTGTGAGGACGGGTCAATATAACTATCCAGTTGTGTGCTTTAGATTTGGATGTACTCTGATGATGTAATGTGTAAACAGATATAGTTCTTTTTGTTCAAAGATTAGTCATTTATCTATTATATATTGTTCCAGTGCGATTGTGAGATTCTGATATTGTTTTCTATTTCTTCTTCTATCTCCTTCTTCTTTAACCCTAATGGTTTGGTTTTTTGGCATTCAATTGTTCGGTATTTGATACAGTGGACGTATTGATGTCGATTTTCAGGCGTCGAGAAATCGGGTCGTTACACTTGGTATCAAAGATGAAGGTTAAGCGAGAACCTTGGCTCGGGTGGGGGTTACTCATTAAAATAGAATCCGTAGTACTCTAGAATGAGTTTGAGTGTATTAATAGTTATGAGCGTGTATTTGTTAGTGAATATAAAAATTGTTTTTATACTGTGTTGACTTATCGGTTGAGTGTTTATAGATTATGGTCGATATGTGGGACGCCACGTCATTGATAGGTGTTTCTAAACTCTTAAACGAGATAAACCAACACGGTATTGTTTTAAATAGGGTAAATGAAATAATTTTAACCAAATTATTTTTGTATATAAAAGAAATAATTTTTCATAAACTATTATAGTATATGTTTGTCTGGTTGTTAGGAAGTGGTAATATTAAATTATTATCATTTAAGTGTGAAATTGAATAAGAAATGAAATTATAACCAACAGCTATGAAATAAATTCATATAACAAAATGGGATTTGTAAACGTGAACTTTAAGTGTGATTTATAATTGAAAATGAAATACAAATTCCAGAGGAACATTTGAATATGAATTGGAAGTATTGGAATTCGAAATTTTGGAAAATTAAATTCCATTGAGTTTGAAAATGATTTTCAAAGGTTTTAAAGAAATAACGGTAATATTATTTGGAAGATATTTTTGAATTGGATTTGCAATCTGGTAGATTTAGAATTTAAAAATATTTGAAATGTTTTTGAAGAAAGTAAAAGCACTAAACTCTTTTTGGTCGCTGGAAAATAATCTTGGTGATGACTGCGCATCATCGATGTTCATTTTTTAGTTTCCAGAAGAGGAATTGCTGCAAAATTGTTTTAAATTGGAGTTGTTTGCAAAAATGGGTTCGGTTTTGAAATTCAAAGGATAATTTGAAATTCAAAAGAATAGTTGATTTGGATAATATGTTTTCAAAATTGATTTTTAATGGTTTAAACTCTGGAAGCTTATTTAAAATGTTTATGGAAATATAAATGGGATTGGTAACTAGTAAAATTTGGGATTTTCTAGAATATAAAATTTTAACTTGAAGAAGAGTTAAATTAAAATAAATGTGACAATAAAATAAGTTAGTAAAATATGTCAATTAAATGAAGTAAATTCAAGAGACTATGATGGAATGTAAATAAGTTGAAAAACTTATCGACGCTTAAAATTTGGATTGAAACTGTATATTTGAATTGTGTTAAATAAAGTGAAATTTAAAATTAGTCAAGTTTGACTAAATAAAGCAAGGTTTGAAATAAAATTAGTAAGTAAACAAATTAATTAAACTTGTAAATGGAATTGGAATTTAATATTGGGATTGAGTAAAGTAAAGCGAAGTTGTAGAACTAGTTCAGAGTGAACTAAAATAATAAAAGTTTGAAAGTAAGATTGGTTTGAGATAGGAATAAATTAGTAAGTGGAACTAATTAAAGAAAATTAAATATGTTTTGAGATGAATAGAGTTCAATATTTAAATTCGAAGGTAAATTGAATTCTATTGGAATTGTAAAGGTGAAGTGAATAGAGATGGATATAAACTTCAGTAGTGAAGTAAAAATAAATATAAAAAGTGTATAAAATATCTATATTGAGAAAAGATGGTTAAATTCTTAAGTAAATTTGGTATTATAAATATACGAAGTTAATAATTGAGTGAAAATTAAACTGGAAGTTGGCAAATGGGATGATTGTGAATAGGTAATGGGAATAAAAAATTAATGTAAATAAAAAAGAGAATTGATATAGCTAGTAATCGATTGGTGAAAAATATGTAGGATGTACAAATATTATTTTACTCGCATAGCGATAAGATCCAGATTTGAGCACAGAATTTTGAGATAGTTATATCGATTGGAGTTGGGATTTTTCACTCGATTTCCGACGGCGAACCCTGGATATGGATTTTGATTGATTCTAAAAATTCTCTATCATAGTATATGGCTATGCAAGGAGAATGACGGTTCTGATCAAGAAACCAGATCTGAGTCCGCACTAGGAAGTCGGGTGGAGGATACTAGTTCGGAAGTGAAATTCTATGATCGAGTGAGCGATTGGATTTGATATTGCATACGGATGTTATGTGTACATCGTACGGGCTTAAGTTTTATAAATATTGGAAATTTTGAAAAGAAAGTGAATAAAATGATTTTGACATCTGTAATTGGATATTATTGCTAAGTAGGATATACAGGTGTTTTAAAGGAAATGAAATTGGTGTTTTGAGTTCAGAAGATAAATTGAATTGCTCGACAGAAAGGAATGTATTTAAATTTCTTTATGAAATTTGATGATTTTCTGGTCTAGCCACTTGGCATTTTGTTTTCTTTTGAAATCTGGGGGCCAGTTGAGGCATTTTGTAGTTGTACGGAGCTAGCCGCGCAAAGGAGACGCTGGCAAAAAATTTCAAAAATTTAGGGAGTTAGAAAAATTTTGAGAAGATATTGATAATTCAAAATTTGTTTTTTTTTTGGACAATCGGGTCGAATGGTTGGGTAAGTGATATTGGTTGGAACCTATGGAAGAAGTTTGGAAAGTTAGTAAGGGTGATAATGTCTTTATTAAAAATATGGTTTTGGGGATTGTTAAAAACTGTTTGGTTTTGAGGAGTTGTTAAAAACTAGTTGTTTGGGAAAATTAGTGAACGGGTATTGGACTATTCTTCTTAACTAGTAATTTCAGTGATGAAATTCTTTTAAGTGGTGAGGAATGTAACAACCCAAAATTTTTGGATGTTTGAAATCAGAATATTTAATTGACTTTAAATATTCAAAAGTTAATTTTCAACTTGAATTTCAAATATCACTATTTGGTTGACAAATAAACTATTGAATTAAACAATTGGAAATCAGGTAAAATATGAATTCTAGGATTTCGAGTCTATTAAAAATAATTTGAAGGTTTACAAAATATATATTGATAATACTGGAGATAATAGAACTTTTAAAAGTTGAATTTAAAACTTTTTTATTCAGTTTGAAAATATATTGTTTAAATTGATGTTTAAAAATAGATTTCCGGGGCACAATCCGGAATTAGACGAAACTAGTTCCATTAGATCCGTAATAGTGTCAATTTTTATAACATTCGGAGTTGTCGTGAGATCTACGGTAGATGAACGCGCTAAAATCTATACTGAAATTTAATATTATAACTAGGTCCAAAAAGCTATCTTCTCCATACGATCGAGTTAGGACTCGAAACCTTTTTCTTTGCTTTCGAAATTGGGGTATAACATTATGAAGGCCTAGCGGCATGCTCCGATAGGAGTTCAAAATTTTAAGTTGCATTTTCAAAATGATTTAAATTTAAACTCGACCTTTTTAAATTATTGATGGTAAGTGTGTGTGTTTATATATATATATATATATATATATATATATATATATAGTTAAAGTGGTAATAACTCAAGTTAAAATGAAAGAAAATGTAAAAATAAATATATAAATGCATTTAAACATTTGTAAGCTAAAGGGGACCTTCATCTACAAGTGTCAAAATGATTTATAGTTTTCTTCATTTAAAAATAAAAATGAAAACAAAATTAGTGGCCAAGCAAAAATATCAGAATCGATACCATTCTTCTCCTCTCTTCATTCAAAAACAAATTGAAAAAAAATGGTTGCCTCGTTCTATTTAAGAAGGGCCAAAGCCCTTCTTCTCAATCAGATCGCCGTCCCTCCATTTTCTTTTCGTATCTGAATTAACCTTAAATCAGATCCTCAAGCCCGAAAAAAAAAATCGAAGTCGATTTTGATTCAAAAGAGTAGAAGAGTTGTTTGTGGAGCTAAGGTGGTCGCGTGTTGGGGGAAGTCAATGTGGGCGGAGGCCGAAGCATCAAGGTGGGGTTCTCGTTCATGGTGAGCTCGAGTGGCGCGCGTACACAGGAACTTGGGCGAGGTCGAGGTTGCGGGGTGGTGATGTTGTTCGAGGAACGGCGGGGGGGAGGGGGGGGAGGAGGGGTCATGAGGCTACACTGGCGAGTTGGGGTATGGAGTTGTGATCTCAGTGCTGGCAGAGACGATGGGCAGTGTCGTATGTTGTATGGATCGAAGGCAGTAATGTATAGCTTGCTTTCTTTTTATAAAATATATATACATATAGGTTTAACTGTAAAGAATATACATGGAGATAATATTTTGGGAAGGGAAAAAGAAAAAAAATATTAATTACAGTAAAGTGGATTATTGTCGTTTACAGAAACAGAAAACTAATCTTTATATAAAATATACATAAATACTTTTATTTACTAGTTTAATTTAAAATAATATATTTGGTGAAAAAAATGTTTAACTAACTTTTTTAAATTATTTTAGTTACTAAAAAGATTTTAAAGGTAAGTTAGCTATAAATATAATTATTTGTTAAAATTAAATGAATTAAACGGTAATTGATTATTCGATTTGTTCAAATATTAATAAATCATTTAATATTCATACAAGGTCTTAAATCGTGAAGAAACAAGGTCAAAATCAAAGTGGATTGCAAATAAAAAGCAAAGGCGAGTTAATTTCACTCATATGGATCGCCATTAAATTTAAATAGTTAAAATTTAAATTATGGATTGATTGCTTATATTGATAAGTATAATCAGTCTAGATGTGATAATATATATAATAGTATATATATTGGAGTGGTTGATTTCCCGCATTATATAGCGGATGAGACCCTATGCGCCCCGCATAATAGCGGATGACCCTTTATACCATGAAATCCCGCCTTGAGGCGGGATTGGTATTTTAAATTGTTGTGCTAACATCTGTGGATGCAGGGAAATAGGTGGAGGGATCCAACTGGATTTCTCAAATGTTGAATTTATTTTATATTCAGTAATGTAAAGTATGTGATAATCTATGATGGATTATATTGATTTTATTTGGAATTAAAAAATTTATATGTTATGGCTTGGTTAAATATATATTAGTATTTGAGAAAAATAAAATCTATATAAAGTTGGATTTTTTAAAAAAGGAAATAAAAATGGAAATTTTTAAGTAAAATAATTATATTGCGTTCAAATAAATTAAAGGAATGAATTTGGAAAAGAGATAAAGGATTGATTTTAATTCTATATATTAAATTCAATGATGGGAGAAAACAGGGATTTGAATAAATGAGAAAAGGATTTTATTTAAAATAAAGACTTAATCAATATTGTTTGTAAAGTACGAAGAAATAAATTTTTTAAATTTAAGATTTGAAATGAGTTTGGAAAAATAAAGGAGAATTTGAAATAAAGTATGAAATTGGTATTTTCGATTTAAATAAGAATTTAAATCATAAATAAAGGTGTGAATATGGGATAAATGAGTTTTGAAATAAATTTAGACAAGTAAAGGAATTTATTTTTTAATGGAGTTGGTTTGGGAAACCGATTTGAAACCTTACTAAGTGTTGAAAACTATGAATAAGAAGAATGAGTTTGTGAAATTTATAAACATGGTTTATAAATAAAGTGAAATATTTATCAAAGGATGATTTGGAAGTATAAATTACGGTGGGAATTAATAAAGGAATGGGTCATTTGTTTAAAAATAAACAGTGGTTTATTTTTAAAAGTGTGTAAAGGAAAGTGTTTTCCCCTGAAAAGCCAAGTATATTTTCAAAGTAGATTTTCAAGTATAAGTTAGGTGTTTAAAGTGGTTTTAAAAGAATGTTCTAGAAAGAAATTATTATTTAGTAGTTTTAAAATTTTAAAAGAAAATATTTATTAAGATTATTTACATAAGTAAAGTATTTTAAAGGTTTATCTAGTATTATGATTTAAAAATAATTATATAATATTTATACCCTATAGAATAACGTTTATTTTAAAAATTAGTTTTACCTTAATGTTTGCATAAGAATTTATTATAAAGTTTCGTAACTGTATTTAAATAAAGTGTTTAAGTAGTTTCTATATTAAATGTTTTAAAGTATATATTTTGGATAAAGTGATTCAATTTTTTTTTAAATCTAAGTATTAAGACTTTGTGAATTTCAATGGAAATAAATAATATTTGAAAATCTATTCCGCGAGAGAAAAGTGATTTGAAAACTATTTCCAAAGAATTGAAGTGCAGAAAATAGCTTGCGAAAATATTTTGAAATAAATAATTTGGAAATTTATTTGAATCTGATGGTTGTTTGTGGTTGTTATATGATAGTTAAATAACCGACTATCAATATTTGCCAATGCGCTGATCGTTTCGAAGAGACCGGGATCGGGATTAATTTCTTGAAAACCACTTCGATCCGATTTGAACGTTTTCGTGAGGAAGGAAAGAGCTTGGAGTCAAAGATGGAGCAGTGAAGTGCAAGGGCTAATCGCTACTAATCCTGAGGGTGATTCCAAAATGGATGTAGTAAGAGTAGTGCCTTCGGTTCTGTTCGAACCCGTAATGGACTTGTATGGATGAATGCTATCAGAACATCGTCAGGAGGACGATGAGCATTCTAAGTAAATGTGTGCTAAAAAGGTAACGCATAGCCTCGAGCCTCATCAACCAGGAATGACTAAAATAGGGGAGGTACACACAAGGCTAAGTGGCTAGCAACCAATTACGGTAAGGTCATCCCTGTCTAGATGTCCCTTTTATTCGGCTGTGTGGACGGTTGCTGATCCCAACCGTCGAATGAACTTATTCGGACTATCTAGTAAGGGGTAACTCCGGTCTTGTGATGCAGGTGATCAAGGTGGATTCTTGGTATGGTGATCTAAACCACGTACTGTGACGGACGGTACCCCAGTAGCCCTGCCATTGATGGCAACCCAATCTCCAATAAGTGCCTCGGACTTGTTTGTATACCTATTATGCTGGAATTTAATGAATGTAACAATTTCGGCTATTTGAATAAGTATTTGTATATTGACACTACTATAATATCAGAGGATTTGATAAGAAAATGTTTTGGTTATCGTAAGGTAAAAATCCGACATGTTTATTCATGGCGTGGACTTACGAGATACCTTTGATTTCAAAGGATTTTGAAAACTTTAATAATCCAATTGAGTGTGTTTTCTCACGCTGCTTTTCCAGACTGACTCGGGTATTATTTTATTATAATGCTCGGGTCAGACCGAGTATTATAGAATACAGGAAAGGATGTTGTGGAGCTCAAGAAACGAGCTGGATGGCGAGACGTATCACATGTATTGATGTATATTCCGCTGTGTCTGATTGACTGCATAGTCAGTTTTATGATGACAGATTAGTATAACTGTCCAGTTGTTTGCTTTAGATATGGATGTACTATGATGATGTAATGTATAAACAAATATAGTTCTTCTTGTTTAGAGATTAGTCATTTATCTATTATATATTGTTCCGCTGTGATTGTGGGATTCTGATATTGTTTTCTATTTCTTCTTCTACCTCCTTCTTCTTTAACCCTAATGGTTCGGTTTTCAGCCATTCGATTGTTCGGCATTTGATATTGTGGATGTATTGTTGTCGATTTTCGGGCGTCGAAAAATCGGGTCGTTACACACACACACAAATATATATACATATAATGTGACTGTAGGATTCTAAATCTTTTTTCTATAAAAAAAGTAAATGTTGTCTTGATTAACATTTAAAGCGGATTTCCAAGTACAAAATTATTTTAATTGTACTTTATAATTGGTCAAATTAAATGCCAACTTAGATAAATTATGTATGTAGGAAATAATTATATAAAATTTCTTTGTTATTTTACAGTCATCCACTATTTTTCTTTATATCCCTATTATATCTTTATTACAATTTTGACACCTCCACTGCTCAACTACTGCACTCTGATTATTATGTGGGAAGAGCATCACTATGTGCCTATATAAGAACGAATCCAATATAATTTTACTTCTTTCCTAGAACAATGTTATTGGATTCATCAAGTTAAAGGAATAAAATGAACGAGATACAAATATCTCATGTATTATGTTTTGTAATAATACGGTTGTGGGTCTAAAAGCCCAAAAGACCATTACCTTTGAACTTGTACAACGACTGTATAAATACAGCCCAAACTATGAATTTCATATACAATAATTCAATGCAAAATCATCTGCTTCTTCAAATACTCTGTTTTCTTCAAATACAACAATTTATCAAATCATAATATGGTATCAGAGCCATTCAAGGCTTAAAAGCATCAAATCCAACTCGTTGATTGAAGAAAATAAAAGAGAAACTAATTATCATCAGATTGATCATCATCATTTAATAATCAAAACCCATCAGAGTTTAATCTCATCATTTGGTTTTTTATCGAGAATTCATCAAAGTTTTGTGCTGCGTTAACAAAAACTTCGGCTTCAACTCTAACTTTGACAAATCCAGAGATTCAAAGAAGGAAACTCAAAGCAGAAATCAAGAACTCAATCAAAATTTTCAAGAAAAGTTAATGGCGTGCCATAAACCTATCAGAGAAAGCTCATCATATAAGCTTGGCTGCATCAAATCTAATTCTTGATTGTTGAAGAAGTTCTTGCACCTGCTCTGTAACTTGTGATTATTTTTAATTATATATTTTAATTATTTTAATTGAATTTTGATTTTAAAACTTATTTTATTTATTTTGAATGATTAATTTTGTTATTTTAAATATAAACTTTTGTTTTGATATGAATTATCATTCCAAAGCATGACTAAAAATAATATTTTCCAAAAAGTGAATTTTGGTCAAAATAGTCAAACTTTGACTTTTAATTTAAAATTTTAAAAGTTTGAAATTTTGAATTTTCTCTTTTTTTATGAAAATAAATTAAATTTTAAGAATACTGCTTTTCGTTTCGTTGAAATCTGATTTATAATGTGAAAGTTATGCGTTTTAACTATTGTGTGAAATTTGTTGTATTTAACAAAAAATTGTTTATTTTAAATTTTATAAATAATATTTATTTGGTCATGTAATATTCTAATTTATGTTTTCATGTGTAAGATAACATTCTATGTATATATTTTGGTTTTAAAATATTTTAAAAAGTGTAATTGACATTTTCAAATGTCAGTTGTATTCTGTTTATAAGTTTTAATTCCTAGTTCCAAATAATTAAAGAAATTCTTCATTTATATTTATATTTTTCTTAAGAACTTATTTTATTATCATTCCCATTTTATTTTGTTCCTCATTTATTTATTTATTTGACTATTTATTTGTTTTAAAAGTGAAATAGAAATTTTATAAGGCTGGTGATATTCTATTTGTAATTTTTAAGTCCTGTTTTGAATTTTTAAACAATTTCTTTAGTTCTTTTTCTATTTTCTCTAAATTAAATTATTTATTTCACTTTAAAAATGTTTAAAAATCATTTTTATTTCAAATTTTGCTTTAGAATATTTTAAAGATGAAGTTGATAATTTTCCAAAGCCAATAGTGATTTATTTGTAATTTATGGACCCTGTTTTCAATTTTTAAGCAATTTCTTTTATTCTTTTTCTTTTTTCTTTAAATTTAATTGTTTATTTTATTTTATTTTACTTTGTTTCAGTGTTTAAATTGTATTTACTGAAATTTATTTGCTTTATTTTAATTTAAAAAGAATATAAATTTTAAGAGACTTGACTTTATGCCATGAGATCTTTCATTTGCTAGAAACTCTTCACTTTCTCTTGACTTTTCATTTCCTTATTTTGTCCGTACACTAACTATTGCTAGCCATGAGTTTCTCATCTCATTTTTTCACGTGAAACTTCATCTCCATTTTCATTTTCACGGCTAAGAAAGAAAATGGTAATGGCCTTCTTCATTTTTCCACTTTTCTTCTTCTTTTTCTATGTTTTGCCTTGTTTTCTTTCTTGTTTTGATCGGCCACCACCACTATTGCCTTGGCCATCACCTCCACCACCTCCTCCTTTTCACCATCTAACATCATCTCCTCCTCTGACTTGACCAGGCCGAACCCTTCTCCTTGACAAAACTCCATACAAAAGCCTTGAAAACTCCTTAAAAACATGTTAGCCTAGCCTAGTTGCTTCACCACCTTCATACATCACCTTGGCCATCACCATAGCCGCCGCTGCCACCTTGCCATGACCCTTACGCATCACCATCTCCTCTGTCCAGACCTGTAGCACTACAAGGCTGAGCCAAACACCTATGTAGCCGAGCCTAAAACATTGACCGAAACTCCACTATCAAGCCTAGCCTCTTCACATACTCATGCCTTGTAACCTCTACATGTTCATGCCTTGTAGCCATGACTTTTAGGTCCAAACCTGAGCCAAAGCATGTCCAAACCTAAACCAAAACATCTGCCGTGCTAGCAAGTGCAGAAAGCAAGGCAAAAAGTTGTGTATTCGTATTGCTTTTCAATTCAAAGTTGTTCAATTTCAATGTTGTGTTAAATTATAATTTTATTCTATTTTGTTTGGGTTGTAGCACAAGATCTTTAGCTTGGATTCGCTCTCCACTCAAGTCCATATGCTTGTCATTTTGCTCTTGATTCCGTTATGTCAGTTGTATTGCAATCTCCGGCATTTTGAGGTGAGTAAAGCTCACACAACATTTATACTTATGCAGTTGTGAAACAATAACAACTGAATGTGTAGAGAAAAAATATGATGTTATAACTGCCATGTGATTATTTATATAAGATGTTCAACCTGTTAAATTTCATGTCATATCATCAGTTACTGTTATATCATGCTATTCGGTTATTTATATCAGCTTATCACACTGCAAGTTCCCTGTAGATTAGAATCACTATGGGTTGAAATGATACATACCCGAACGGACTTTAGAATAGGGAAAAATCGTTATGGGCTGAAATGATAGGCCTAATCGATTTTTATTTATTTGTTCTAACTTGGGACTACGGGTTTGAAATAATAGAACCTGATTTTTTCTTTGTAAACTGCGGATTGAAATAATATATATCTGTATCACTTGACCTAGGTTAGAAAACTATATACAGGCCCGTGGTTATTTTATAAAGTGTTTTGAATATTTTTTTAAGTATATTTAAAATATAAATTTATGAAATTTGATTTAAATAGATTTTGAAATGTTTTAAAATAAATAAATTATGATTTTTCTCTCTAAGTCAAAAATGTAATTAAATGATTAAACTGAATTTTCGAAATATAACTTAAATCTGGAAATTTGCACTTTGGCTTTTAAAATGACATTTAAGTTATATAAATAAAAATTTTAAGTGATTTAAAATGTAAATTTTATGATAATGTGATTTAAATAGATTTTAAAGTGTTTTAAATAAAGGATTTATAATTTTTCTATAAGTGGAAATGTTAAATAAATAAATGGGTAGATTGAATTAATGAAATATAACTTAAGTTTGGAAATTTGGAGTTTTGGTTAAAAATGATATTTAAGTTACATAAATAAAATGGAAATTTAATTTAATTTGGAAAATGGTAAATATTATAATTTGATTTGAATTTGAATGTAAGTGATTTATTTAAATATTATTGATTTTCTATGAATTAAAATGGTTAAGTAAATGTATGCTTAAAAGAGAAATATTAAATTACAACTTGATTTGGAAATGTGGAATTTGGTTTTTTTTAAAGGCTTAAGTTAATTAAATAAATTGGAAATTTAGTTTAATTTGTGAAATGGAAATTTGAAAACTGTAAGTGTTAATAAGGTGTCAAATGTAAAAATGGGAAAATTGTACAATTGAATTTGTTAAGTGAAATTATTGAAAATTTTGGATTTTTCTGTAAAGGTTTACTTTATAAAAATCATTAATTAAAAGAGTATTTTTAATGAACATCTTTTAATGTAAAAATGATTTTTATAATGTTTAAATGGTTTAAATTGAAGTGTTTTCAAGTATAACTTACAACAGCTTTTTTCTGAATACTATGAAAGGTTGAAATTTTCAATGTTTATGGTTTTAACTTAGTAAATGAACTCATAATGGGTTAAAACTTTGGAAATTGAATATTTGATTTGAAAGTATATAAACTTAAATTTTAAATGGTTTAAATGAATTATTTTGATTAAAATATAAGCTATTAAAAAGGTGATTTGGAATGATAATAAATGAATGATATCTTTGAATTTAAAAGGTATTTAAAGTTGAATATTTGGATTTGAACTTATATGATGATTTGAAATTGAAGCTTTGGAAAGATACGATATTTTGATATATATTAAATGTTTGAAATGAAGTTTTGAATGATATGATATTTTGATATATATTAAATGTTTGAAATGAAGTTTTGAAAGATATGATAATTTGAAATATATTAAATGATTTGAAATGAAGTTTTGAAAGATATGATATTTTGATATTAAAATGATTTAAAAATGAAGCTTTGAAAGATATGATAATTTGATATTAAAATGATTTGTAAATGAAGTTCTGAAGGACATGATATTTTAATGTATTAAAATGATTTGAAAGGGAGTTTTCAAAAATATGATAATTTAATATATTGAAATGGTTAGAAATGACTTGATATTTATTTTGATAAATATTTGAACTTGAAACATATGGTATGTTGATATATTGAAATGGTTTGGAAATGATTTAATCTTTATTTTGATAAAGATTTGGATTGAAATGATATTTTATTTTGAAGTATAAAATATTATTTTTAAGTTATAACCACGGGTTATAATAACG
Source organism: Allium cepa (assembly GCA_030765085.1). NCBI lineage: Eukaryota > Viridiplantae > Streptophyta > Magnoliopsida > Asparagales > Amaryllidaceae > Allium > Allium cepa. Next base: position 378,865,245 of record CM060929.1, on the reverse strand, counting down.
ATTGGTTGGCAAAGAGACCGGGATCGGATATGGGCATACTCTCTATCGATACCGAAAACCACTTTGACAACCGTGTATGCGGTGGAGATTCCAGAATGAAGTAGGATGGTGGCGACGTTCTTGAGGTATATTACGTGGACCCAACTCCCGTGAGTTGGCATAAGTTTGGCTAAAACAGGAGCGATCTCGGGCCAAAAGGAGTAGCTCCTTTAGTCGGACACATTTCTTCGATACCATTCTTTCGCTTTTGTGATTGTTTGGGCGCCCCTCCAATTTTAGGAATGTGTTTCGAGGTGGGCGTATGTGGCTGCTGCGTTACCACCAGCCCGTGTGCGTAATTGGTATATCTACCCTGGCATTGCCTTGTGTGTCGTGTCACCTACCATATCGAGCCTTTACTACGAGTTTCTATTCGTGTCGTACCTATGCAGTATCTTCTCGTAGTCTCCCGATCAGGAGATATGCAGGTATTGTATTGACTATTGGCATTATTTGTGTTAAGGTGGAAAATTTAAAGCCTTAACGCTATTTTAAAGTAAGTTTATTTTACTGATAGACATTATTATAATAGCGCAATATTACTACATAGTAAATAGTTTAATGGATCCTTAGAGGATGGGCAGTCCCAAGCATCCTTTAAGTTACTTGCACGTTTACTACAGTTCATTTGAGATGGTTTACATTGTATAAGTATGTATGTCCTGACTCGAGTGTTTCTATTTTTATTTACGCTCGAGTCAGCTTGAGTATTCACAAATTTGGATTTCCACTTTCTGGAGATTGGAATCGCTGGAGATTATCTGCTTCTCTTGTTTATCTATTTCATTTCCAGTTATCATGTTGATCCTAGTATTGTATTCATTTTGTACTTGGTTATCATACTTAGACTTCTGTTGTACTTTATTTCTTCTGTTGCATCTTATGTAACTCTGATATATATTTACATAGTAGCTTCATGAACTACTATCTTTTTTACTTCCGCTGCATTATTATTACTCTGTGTCTGTGATCTGTGATTTTCATTTGCTGCATATTCTGAGATTTGCCAAATTTTATTCACAACGCGGTATTTTAAGCAATTCAAGTCCGACATGTGTGGATGCGAATGGTCGAAAATACCTGGTTGTTACATGCTCATTCCCTGATCTTCTCAAATCAGTCAGTTTCTTGTTAAAGATTCATCATGACTGATGATAACACCAACTCTGCAACATCTGAAAGTTCAGCCAGTACACAACAACTTGATACTGCAATAGAGAATCTCATCAAAATAGTGATCAACCCTCAAAGTCAATTGATAATTGTTCATCTTGAGGATGACGATTATTTGTTATGGAAGCTTCAAATCGAAACTGCACTTCAAGGTTATTGCCTTGAAGGAATCACTCTTGGCATCATCTTTATCCCTCCAAAGTTTATAACTAACCAAAACAATAAAATGATTAGTAAATGGGAATACACAAGATATCATAGACAAGGCAGGCTTATAAGTTTATGGTTGTAACGGCCCAAAAATTTTTACGATATAAATTAACGTAATTAATTGAAATTTTTCATGAAGATAAATAACTAAAATTTAGCAATGAAAATTTGATATTTGGTGTGCGTCTATTTAAACATAGCAAATGGCAGATTTTCATTGGTAATATAAAAGTTTGTTCTATTGGGTAATTTTAATTTAAAATTTAAATCAATTAAATTTGATGAAAATAAAATATTTTCGAAACCGGAATATATTTATAAAATAAAAATGTAAATCCCTTTCTGAGTGAGACGTCATAATTCGTTTCACCAAATTTGGACTACTATAGCCCCGTTTATCTTATTTTTTGGAAAATTAGTAGAACTTTAGTAGCGAATATTGACTTTTGATAGGATAATTGTATCGCTCATATCTACGAATCATTCTGTTCGCCTCGTCATGCTAATCTCCGCAGTATATTTATTCCCGTATTTCGACGTTCGATACACGGTGAAATCTGCGAAACGATTTCTGTATAGGTTCCGCATTTGGGTTTTGTGTTCCTGTGTCTTTTCAATTGTCCTTCGTTTGATCTAACATCCATAAATATTAATATTCTCGGATGCAAACCTTAACTTTTGACTTTCCTTATGCCCACTTTATTCAATTTGCTGGCTCGTTCATATCTCTCCCCTTTTCATTGTCCACTATGTTCATTGCTTTGAAAAAAATGATAGCGCATAAAGCTTAAAAAAAATATTTTCTTTGTGTATCCTGTTGTTATCTTCTCCATTGAAACCCTACTCGTCCACCTTCTCTTTTTCAAGCCATCGAACTTCCCACTGTAACCCGATCGCACACCCCTCTAAACACACATGTCTCACACGCGACCTTGCTCCATTCGAACACTACTTGTCCCGCTACCTTAATAGATCCGAACTCGCCTTTCTCGCCTCCCCTTGCTAAACTTCCACCATGACTGCCATCTCCGCCCAAGTCCACCACAACCCAACACCCTTGAATCCGCTCTCACTGCCTACTGACATCCCCTTCCATCTCCCCACCCGCAACAGTCGTACAAACCCCACGACCCAGCTTCCTTCTCCATCGCCGAACACTGCCATTCCACCTCCTCCCTTTTCCAACGTCCCCTTCCACAGCTTTGAACCCACTGCTATCTTCCCTCTTCATCCACGCAAGCCAACACCTAGTCACCATGTCGCCATTTACTCGCCAGAGAACCCGACCACACCTTAACAAATTCCACCATCCTCTTGCCGCCTACACCCAACGCCTATAACTTTCCCTCCGACCATTTCTTAACTGCCTTCAGTGACTATTTGCCCCAACCTATGCAACTTCTCAGCACCCGACACTCCTCCATGACCTGACCAGCTGTGCCTCGCCCCCTAACATCAACTGCATACATGCAGGCAGCACTGTCGTGACTCAGACGAACCCCCAGCAGCTGCAGCTTGCTCCTAAACTCTAGCCTCTCTCCTCTTTTTTATGAAATGATATATATACATATATATATACATATGCTTTCTTATATAAGCTTTCCTGTATAAATGTTTTATTATACAACTTTCTTTTATTTTATATATATATGGAAAAAAATAGAATATTGAATTTTAAATATTGTTTTTTATATAATATATAGATATATTGATTGTAATATATGTGTTTTAATATATATTATTTTCTTTTAAGAAAATATAATATGACTATATTTTGATTTAATATGTGTTTAAATTGGCTATTGATTTTAAAAAAAGAATATAATATAAAGATTTTTATATGAATAAATTTTAGATTTTAAAATATATATATATTGTTTTCATCGATTATCAGGTTCTAGCCTTGCTTTGCTTTATTTTGTGTATGCTGTCCGGAGAATCTCAGCAGTGGTTGTCACATTCTCCATTTTTTCGTGCGCTTGCATCCTATTCTTGTTTTCGCTAGGCTCGAAAGTTGAGCAATCACTCACGATTAACATTCTTATATTTAGTAAATTGATTTCACATGAAATGACAATTGAAATATGTTGTTAAATTGAATGGTTAGAAATCTAATTGTTGAATATGTTATATTAACATTTAAATTATTCATGTATGATTTATCAACACATGACACCATAATCCAGTTGTATATTATATCCAAGTTGTTAACTATGGTCATATTTGTCATTGATATGATATGTCATTTTGAATTTTATTCTATTGTTCTCACTCTGCATGTTCCTGGTTAGTTTAGAAATCCCTAGGGGTTGAAATGAAATAGCCGAACGATATTTTAGATTAGGGGAAAATAGCTATGGATTGAAAGGATAGACCCAAGCGATTTTATTGAATTGAATTTTAGGATTGCGGGTTGAAATAATATATACACATAAAGTTTAACTCATTGCGGATTGGAATAATAAATATCTGTTTCAATTGACTATAGGATAGAAAACTATATGCGGACACCGTTGGTCTATTTTGAAATCATGTTTAAGTTTTAAAAGGAAATAGATGGGTTTTATTAAATATTGATTTTTAAATAATATAAAGATTTTTATTTTAATATATATGTGTAAAATTTAGATTTAAAATTATATGTTTGAAAATTTTAAATTATAAGTTATGTTTTGAAAAATGTAAAATTTAAGATTTTACTTATAATTTCATTATTTTTAAATATATAAAATATGTTTTGATATAAAATAATTAGATTTAATAAAATCAGATTAAATTTAATAAAATTTAATATAATAAAATTTAATTTAATAGAATTTAATTTACAAGTATACACGTTGTATTTAAAAATTATATTAATATTTTGAAAATAGATTTTGTAAGAACTTTAATAAAATAAAGGTTGGGAATATAAATTAAGTTAATTCATAATTCAATTAGTTTTAGAATTTAACATAAAGAATTGATTTGTAACTTATTGATTCTGAGATTTTGAAAGATATGGTTTATAACTTGATTTAATTATAAGTGATTAAATGAATATTTTCAAATTTTTATAAAATTGAATATTTAATTTTCATTTTTTTATTTGAGGTTTCATTTAAATGCTTATAAAAGTGATTCAGTGGATATTATCAAAATTAAATACAACCGAAGATATATTTCAATTTTGATTTAAAATTTGTAATTTGTACTCTATTTAAATATTTATAAATGTGTATACTTTCAAAATTTAATAAATTGGGATGGAATATTTAATATTGATTTAAATTGGTAATTTGAGATTTTATATAAATGTTATGAAAAAATGATTAAGTGAAAATATTTCAAAATTAAAATAATTAAATTTGAATTTTGAAATATAAATGAGATTTATCAAATTGAGTTACTATGAATTGTTTGAATATTTAACTTCGAAATCTATTGAATTGGAAATAGCTTAAATTGATAGTTCAACCTGGATTTGAAACAGATATAAATTAAAATATTTTTAATAAGAATTTGAATTGAACTCTTAATTGACATTGTTGGATTAAGGTTGATTTAAATTGAATTTTAGAACTAAAGTTGATTTGACTTGACCTATGAAATTGGAAGAAAAAATTATAATTTGAATCTATTTCTAATATATAAACTATTTTAATCTATAACCAATTTTTAAATATATAAACTATTTTTAATTTATAACTATTTCAAATATATATGTAAACTATTTTCAATATTCAAACTATTTAAGTGGGAACTGATATGATTTAGATTTAATGGATTTAAATGCAAACTATTGATATGATGGTTTAACCTCTTTGATGATTATGATTTTGGAAGCAAATTATAATTTAAAGTGAATTATAAATTAAAGTGGGTATGATTTCGAAAGTGATATGATTTAAAGAGATATGGTTTCGAAAATAGTATGATTTTTAAAATAGATATTATATTTTGATATGAAGTACGAACTGTTTGAAATGATTATAGACCACGGTGTGAAATAAGCGTTTGGTTGTTAAAGAGATCGGGATCGGATATTATCATACTCTCTACCAATACCGAAAACCACTTTAATAACTGTGTACGCGGTGGAGATTTCAGAATGAGGTAGGATTGTTTGGCGACGATTCTATATGAGGTATTAACGCAGCCTTTACTCCCGTGAGTCTGCTTGATGTGGCTAAAAATAGAGCTATACCTGGGACAAGTGAGGTCGCACCTCCGATCGAGTGTGCTTCTTCAATGCCATTCTGTTACATTTTGATTTGATTGGGTGCACCTTTGATTTTGGGAGTGTGTCTCAGGTGGACGATAGTAGCTGCTATGCGTTACCACCAGCCTGGTTCTGCAGAATGGTGGAATCTTACCCTAGGCATTGCCTCGCGTGCTTTGTCACATGCCTTATTGCGCCTTCTATGAATTTGGTTTGTACCGTACCTATAGAGTGTCCTTTGATAGACCTCCAGTTTATAGAGGAATTACGGTACTGTATGGACTATGTGAATATATAAAAATGTGTTAAGGGGGATATGGGTAATGCCTTAACACCATTTTAACATTTTACTTTGCTGTAGGCATTATCTATGTAGCATACTGTACTATGTATGTAGATAGTTTAACGGACCCTAAAGGATGGAAATCCCAAAGATCCGTTAAGTTATTGTATTTCACTTGACATTTCACTTGAGTTGATTTACTGGTATAAGAATGTTAATCTTGACTCGAGTGTTTTGTGTTTTGCTTTATGCTTGGGTCAGACTGAGTGTCACGACATTTGAGACTCACCTTTGGAGTTAGGAGCTTTGCTTGGAGATCTATCTGTTATTTATTCAGCTTTCCAGTTCCAGTTGTTTATGTTCAGAGTTGTCATTTCCTTTTGTATTGAAGCTTCTATGCAATGGATATTTGTTTTATTTTGTTTAAGGCTCTGTTGTTTATTGTAGTAGCTTCATGAACTACTATTTATCTATTCTATTGCTTATTACTTTGTGTATTACTCTATGTTTGTGATTCTGTGATTGATTTAGTTACTGTATATGCTAAGTTTTGCTAAATGAAAATTAGCAATCTGTTGTTTTAAGTAATTCAAGTCTAGAATGTATGGATGATTGTCGATTTGAATGGTTCGAAATGCCAGTTCGTTACAAGTGGTATCAGAGCCAGAGCCAGGTTTAGGCAAAACTTAGCATATGGAGTAAAAAAATCATAGAGATAGGGTAGTAATACCCTAGAATGGATAAAATTAATTACATAATTGTCTTCATTCGAGCCTGAAATTTTTTGTTAGGATCCTCCTGGATTAGGAATTCTTTTGAATTTTGGAACTTTCCCTTTGTTCTGCAATCCATTCTTTTCTTTTTCCTGATCGTGTTTTTCTTGATGCTGGAGCATCTCATAGCTCTATTTCTGCTGATCTTTGTAATAAATTTGAGCTCATCTTGCCACCACAATTGGCAACTTCATCCTTATGTCTGACTAATCCTATCGACGATCCTGCCAACCTTAGTGTGAGTTGTAAAGGAGTGGAACTCCTTTACAACAAGCATCAATTCACCAGAGATTTCTACGTCCTCGGTTTTGATGTTGTTATTTCTTACAAATCCCGAACTGTTCTCTAGTAGATGACCAAGATTAATCTTTTGTGATTGAATGTCGATTGCCTTAGGATTTTGGAGGCAGATTTATCTTCTTGCTTAATTCTCAGCCAAGTGACCTTGACTTCACCCCTGTTATCCAACTATTTTTGAATGTCCTTAGTGAAGTCACTTCTATCTCTTCCTCCCTAGCGGGTAATGAAATCGGTCTTATTCCTAGAGTTCAACCTATTGTCCTTCCTTCCAGGGAATGGTTTCTACGAATGGTTAGTCATGCCCTTTGCATTAACCAATGCTCTTGCCTTGCTTGGTCGATCTCATGAATCATGTTTTCCACGATGTTCTCGAAAAGTTTGTCCCATTTTCGTTGATGAAATGCTCGTCCTTTCTAAGTCTCAGTTGACTTGGTTAAGGTTGTCGCGATTAATATAAGTCTATCCATCTTTTCAGTTCGTAATTTAATTATCTTATCTTCCTTTCGAGTCTATCTCCTTGGCTAGAATTCTCTTTGATTAGATTCCCTCTAAATTTTAATGTCTATCTTGTTCTAAAATCCATTCTTGAATCATCCTATGAGGCAGTGTATTTGTAATTAATATAAAATATTTTATATTGTGCTATTTGAGTTATTAAGTTTGAATTTTGAGTTTCGATCGATTCGTCTGGCCAATGCTATCGACAGGAATTCCTAAACTTGAACATAGAAAACTAACACAATATTGTTGTGACATCTCACCGCGAGACCCACATTAACAAAGAGTATTACTAGGTAATACTATCTGCTAATGCAGAGAATAGGTCTGGATAGGAGCGACCATCTATAGCCTTGTCTTAAATATCTATTGAATATGTCGACAATGCCATATATTTTTTCTCAAGTGGATCGACATGTCCAATAAATACTTAGTACAAAGCCATAGGTGGTTATAGGATCTATAGAACAAAATACAAAAACTTGAATGCAAAACGCATCACAGAATAGTAGATCATCATACATATATACACACACACACATATAGATACATCACAGAGTATGCAAAATGATATATGTCAATTGGTATAGCAACCACAATATACAAGTGAGTCAAAAGAATATACATATCAGAGTAGCAAACCAAAAGGGACTACACAAAAAGCTATAACAAAAAGATCTAGCAGAATAGAGTCCGTGCGAAAGTAGAATAAGCTAAGTCAAAATGTACCTAACCTGAAACACCTCGGTCTGACTCGAGTATAAAATACACGGGTCAATTTAGCTAAAAAAATCAGTTAACAAGGATAAATGATAATATGAGTATAAGGATATTGTGATAATATTCTCAAGTGACAAAAGACATTTATCATGTATGATTACATCAAGTAATAATATGGTATCACTATACAAACATATAATCTCAAAAGAGATAAAATAACCCCATAAATGCTAAAAGCTGTGATCCTCGTATCATCGGCATTCATAAAACATCAAATATGGTTTAGGGAAAAACCTAAACCCGCCACATTGGCAAACCCGAAACATGCATAAAGAGATCCCATCTCAAACACGCCATAAGGCAAATATGCCTCCAAAGAGGAGAATAAAATCTCAAGTAAACGACAAAATGCAACTCTTATATAACGCCAGTGTAGGCAATTCAAATCTCAAAAATAGAACTTCCAAGAGTTCAAATTCTCGAAAGGTAATCGCCACAAATATTAATATATTGAATGGTTCAAAGGACCAATTCCGAAAAAGGGCGATACATTAAGAAAATCACAAACATCAATGAAATCATCATAAAGATATAGCAGTGCTTATGGCCGAAGCCTGCCAAGTACCGCTCTCTCAAAATAAGTCGCAACATCTCTTAGACAAACGTCTCGAAGGACAATAAATACGTCTCTTAGACAAATATCCCGAAGGATAAATACGTCACAATGGACAAATACGTCTCTTAGACAAACGTTCCGAAGGACAAATGACCCAAAGGTCCAGTACAGGCAAATACGTCTTTTAGACAAATGTGTCACAAACTTTCGGATAGGAACCTGAACGTATTAATTTGTGTCTCATACCACACATTCACGCTAAACAGTTTACTAACCGCTAGTGAATTTTACACTCAAAGCCGTAAAAAGATTACCTCATCTCATCGGTAAACTCGACGACCCGCAGGTCAAAACGATCAAACAGACAAGTCGGGAATTAACCGATAAGATAAAAGCATGTGTCTCATACCACGTGTTTTACCAAACTGTTTAATTCTCCTTCTCATTCACTGGAATAGTACAAAAACGTATTTTATATATAAAATAATTTACTTGAGAAAATAAGCTTTTAATACTAATTTTGAAAGCCATATTTGAAAATTTCCCTTATTATCAAGAATAAATAGATTCCATATTTGAAAATACAATAAAACTATCATGTAATAATAATTTAAAATGAACATTTATTTTAAAAATTATTTCAAAAAGGTTTAGAAAAATCCATGCTCAAAAACGAATAAAAACCAAGAAATCATTCAAATCGATATTCAAATTCAATTCAAATTTAATCCAAAATTTGAATTTCAAAATCTCTAAAATTTGGCTAGTCTGCTAATAGACATCATGGCCTTAAAACATTACAAAAATATCATAAAAACATGAATTAAAAGTCAAAAGTCGGATGGAAAAAGGACACAAAAATGCATTGGCAACACAATACCCAGGTCTGAAATCTTCTCTAGGTTCAAGTTTCGGACATGAAACACGTAGCCATACGAACTTTGGTTGAACTAAAAATTGATGTGCACATAGTAGAAAACTTTGGCTTTCAAGAAAAAGAATTGATGAATTCCGACTAGAAATGAAAAAGTTACGTTGTCCCAAACATGTACTCAGGCCATGTTTGCAACAGTTCAAAAAACCATTGTGCAGGCCAGAAAACCATCTCGGGTTCAACTTCCAGGCAAATTTTCAACTAGATACATAGGTTTAATAGCCATGAAATTTTGCAAGCAAAGAGATTAAAAACTCTAATTTAAAAAAAATAATGGATACAATCGGACAAGAAACGAGAGAGATATAATCTTTCAAATTTGGGCTTACAGCCAAATTTCACTGTCAACTGCTGGAGCAAAACATGCTCCAATTTAAAGTTTGACATCATGTTTCTAAAGGCTAAAGAGGTCATAATGATCTGAAATTTGACATGCATAAAGGTCAACAATTATATTTTAATCTGGAAATAGAATCACACAATTTGAACAAAGTATGATAAAGTTATGATGTCACAAAGTTGAACCAAGACAGTGCTTTCACTGTAAAAATTTGGGCAAAAACATGCTCCGAATCAAAGTTTGGCAACGTATTTATATAAGTTACGTGGGTCGAATTGACCTTAAATTTGGTATGCCTGAAGATTAATACTCATAATTAAAACTGGAAAAAGAATCATGAAATTTGAACAAACAATGAGAAACTTATGATGTCTCAAATTTAAACCCATGCAGTGTTTTCACTGTAAAAATCTGGGTAAAAATATACTTCGAGTCAAAGTTTGGTAGCATATTTCTGTAAGTTAGGTAGGTTGTAATGACCTAAAATTTTACATTCGTAAAAGTCAACAATAATGCTTTAAAATGGAAAAAGAATCATGCAATTTGGATAAAGTATGAGAAAATTATGATTCTCAAAGTTGAACCTAGGCCGTGTTTTCACTGTAAGAATCCGGGTAAAAACATGCCACGAATCAATGTTCAACAGCATATTTTTATAAGCTACATAGGTCTAAATGACCTGAAATTTGGTATGCTTAATCTGGAAAACATGGTCTACAATCTAAAAAAAATCTGGGAGCATTTTATTGCCGAAATAGAGAGATATGGCTGCACAAAGGTGTTACTCAAAACAGTTTGCAAAGAAAATCAAAATAGTTCAAAAACAAATTATTATTGCAAATTTTTGATTTCAACTTGCGATATTTGGCATTGTATGAGCTAACTGTTGTGAGATTGATACTCATCTGTTGTTATAGGTGAGTAAAGCTTGAATTTAAGTCAAAAGATTGAAGCTTGGAGGAGATAAGAGCTTCCTATAACTTGTAAAACTTTAAAAGATTACATGCAAAAAGAAGACATGGGAAATTAGAAAACCTACTTCTCAATTTAGGGTTTTGATGAAATAGTTAGGTTTGGAGTGAGATTACCTTTCTAACTCTCTCTAAATTTGAAAAGAACGACAGTTAATCAGAAAAAGCTTTGAATTTGTAAGTTTGGTTGAGGGAAAATGAACCTTTTCCTTTTACTATAAACGCTTGAGACGAAGAAGAAGCAAGGCTAGGATATGAACGTACAGGTAAAGAATTTCCTTCTTTTTTCATTACTGGTTAAGGCTAATGGGCTATTTGGATCCAAATAGAAAATAAAATGGCCTAATGTTTATTAAACAACACATAAAATATGTGTATAAATCAAATATACACAAAAACAAAAATTCATTTTCTTATAAGTTTTACACAAGAAGATTATGAAAAATTGTGTACATATAAAATAAAACATTTTCTATCATATAAAAAGATTAATTTATATTTTTAAAACATTTTTATTGTTGAAATCCCTAATTTACAAAAATGCACTATTTACACATATAAATGAATAAAACCATGTTTTTAACTTCTAATAATCAACAATATTTATTTTCTTACTTAGAAAAATATTTCAAACCATTTCCAACATAATTTAAAGCCAAAACATATTTTTAAACCAATTCCCATTTTTTTATTAAAATAAACCACCTTAAGAAAATCAATTACATCTCTTAAAAATCATAAAAAGAAGAATTGACAATAATTACATAATTATTGCATTTTTCTAAAATAAAAAACATTTTCCACTTATTATCAACCCAAACAGAATAAAATAAAGTTCTAAACCTTATTTTCACAATTTGATTCTAATTTCATTGTTTATTCCAAATAAACAATATAAAATTTCCAATAATTTTTAATCACAATATTAAATTATAATTATCATTATAATTTAATATTGAAAGGTAATCTCCAAATCAGGGTTATTATGATTGTTTTTGAAATTGGTAAATGAAATAATTTTATGTATGATTATATTTTATATATAAAAGTATAATTTTTTGAAATTGGATAGTTAAATGAATTGGTTGTAGGAAATGATAGTACTAGATAATCACTTATTATTTTTTTAACATTACTAAACCATTAACTATTATTGTATGTTATAAGGATATGATATTTTATAAATATGGCTTATAAATCTGATTTGCAAATGAAATGAATTTAAATTAAGAATCTGAGAATTTAATTTTCGATGCTTTAAAAATTTGGTTTCCAAAGTTTTGAAAAATTATATTATTTGAAAGTATTTTCAAGTTGAAATTATTTTTATAGAATTTTAAAAGAAGCAAGTCAGTACTCCCCTCTTTTTTTCATTGGAAAATAATTTCGACGATGACTGCAGCATCATCGACGTTAATTTTTAAGTCTCAAAGTGGAAAGACCACTTAGTAGCTTTGCTACACTTCTGTTTTAGAAAATGAATTTGATTTGAATTTCTTGAGTATGATTTGATGTATAATAAATAAATATATGTATATATTTATTTTAAAATAGTTTGAAGTGAAATCGAAAATTTAACTCTTAAATTCTATGTTAAGTGGTGGTCTTCAATTATTGAAATGAAGCAAAATTTTTGAATAATTGGAGTGTTCAAAATGAAATGAAATTGAAATAATTTGAAATAGTTGAACTACGATAAAATTAATTCGTATAATACCCAATTGCAATTCTAAAACATATATAACTTACCTGAAATATTCAAAAAGTTAAAATAGTAATGTGAGTATGTAATTGAGTGTTATACAAGAAACTTAAGTAATAAAATGTTCAAACTAAATTTTTGCTTAATATAAATGTGGTCAATAAAAGGTAAATTTTTATAGTGCTCAATTACACTTAGAAAAATCAATAAAACTTACTTGGGAAAAAAGTTTGAATGCAACAAGAACGCGTAATTGAATAATATACAATATGAATGTAAGTAATAAGATGTCCAAAAATGAAATTTTGTTAAAGGAATTTATAAATAAAAACTTGGTGGCAATAATAAATGTTTATACACTTAATCTATGTTATAAGATTTTTAAGCAAATAAATTGAATAATAAATGAGCTAAATAAAATATAATTTGTTTTAAAAGAAAAATGAACTTAAGTTACAAAGGAAAGTGAATTGGATGGGAATGTAAGTTAATTTAAAAGTGAGTTAATTAAAATAATAATAATGAGTGAAATTTATATGGTTGAATTTTATTGTTTTATATGGTACTCTGTATTTCAAATATATCTTTCCTTTATGTTGCATCTATTCTCCTATCTCGTTCCTCTTTTGGGACGAAAAGTTTTGAGTGGGGGAGAGAGGAACGACTTACAAATTTTTACAATATAAAACAACGTAATTAATTGAAATTTTTCATGAAGATAAATAATTAAAAATTAGCAATAAATTTGATATTTGGTATGCGCCTATTTAAACATAGCAAATGGTAGATTTTTATTGGTAAATACAAAAGTTTGTTCTATTGGATAATTTTAATTTAAACTTTAAATCAGTTAAATTTGATGAAAATAAAATATTTTTGGAACCTGAATATTTTTACACAATAAAAATGTAAATTACTTTCTAAGTGAGACGTCATAATTCGTTTCGCCAAATTTTGAGTTCTATAGCTCCGTATTATCTTATTTTTGACAAATTAGCAGCAGTTTAGCAGCGAATATCGACTATTTATAGGATAATCATATTGCTCATATTTGTGTACCTTCTGTTCGTCTCATTGTGCTAACCTCCGTGGTATATTCATTCTTGTATTTCGACATTCGGTACGTCGACGAAACAATTTCCGTATCAGTTCCTCATTTGGGTTTTGGGTTCCTATGCCTTTTCAACTATCCTCCGTTTAATCTAACAGCCATAACTTTTAATATTTCCAGATGCAACCCTAGACCTTTTACTTTCTTTACTTCCACTATATTTAATTTGCTGGCTCTAAAATATGTCTCCCCTTTTCATTGTCAATTTTGTTTATTGCTTTGAAAAATAAGTGATTGCACATAAAGCTTAAAAAATATTTGCTTCGTGTATCATGTTGTTATCTTCTCCATGGAAACCATGTCCGTCCGCCTTCGCTTTTGCAAGCCACCGAACTTCCCACTGTAACCCGATAGCACCCCCCTCCAAACCCATCATGACCGCCATCTTCACCCAAGTCCACCAAAACTCAACACCCTAGAATCTGCCCTCACTACCTACCGAGATCCCCTTCCATCTCCCCACCCGTAACAGCCGTACAAACCACACGACCCAGCTTCCTTCTCCATTGCCGAACACTGCCATTCCACCTCCTCCCCTTGCCAACGTCCCCTTCCATAGCTTTGAACCAACTACCACCTTCCCTCTTCATCCATGCAAGCCAACACCTAGTCGCCATGCCGCTATTTACTCACCAAAGAACCCGACCACACCTTAACAAACCGCCACCGTCGTCCTACCGCCTATACCCAGCGCTTATAGCCTTCCCTCCGACCATTTCTTGACCACCTTCAGTGGCTATCCGCCCCAACCCATGCAACTTCTCAACACCAGACACTCCTCCACATCCTCACTAGCCATGCCTTGCTTCCCTGACAGCAGCCGCATATATGCAGACAGCACTGTTGTGACTCAGACGAACCCCTGGTACTTGCAGCTTTCTCCTAAACTCTAGCCTCTCTCCTCTTCTTTTATGAAATGATATATATATATATAAATATTCTTTCATATATAAATGTTTTGTTCTACAACTTTCTTTTATTATATATATATAAAGAGAGAATATTGATTTTAAATATTGTTTTTTATAAAATAGACATATATATTGATTGTAACATATGTGTTTTAATATATATTATTTTCTTTAAAAAATATAATAACATGATATTTTGATTTAATATGTGTTTAAATTGTATATTGATTTTAAAATAAGATATAATATAAAGATTTTTATATGAGTAAATTTTAGATTTTTTTTAGAAAAATATTATTTTCATCGATTATCAAGTTCCACCTTGCTTTGCTTTATTTTGTGTATACTGTCCGAAGAATCTCAACAGCAGTTGTCACATTCTCCGTTTTTTCGTATGCTTGCATCCTACTCTTGTTTTCTCTAGCCTCGAAAGGTGAGCGATCACTCACGATTAACAATCTTATATTTAGTAAATTGATTTCACATGAAATGATAATTCAAATATGTTGTTAAATTGAATTGGTTAGAAATTTTATTGTTGAATATGATATATTAATATTTAAATTGTTCACTTATGATTTATCAACATATAACACCACAATCCTGTTGTATGTTATATTATTGTTAACTATGGTCATATTTGCCATTGATATGCTATGTCATTTTATATTTTATCCCATTGTTCTCACTCCACAAGTTCCTGGTTATTTTAGAGATCCCTATGGTTTGAAATGATACATACTCGGACGATATTCTAGATTAAGGAAAAAGCGTTATGGGTTCAAATGATAGAACCAAGCAATTTTATTGAATTGATTTTTGGGATTGTGGGTTGAAATGATATATACCTATAAAATTTAAATCATCAAGGATTGAAATGATAAATATCTGTATCACCTGACCATAGGATAAAAAACTATATAGGGTACCGTTGGTCTATTTTAAAATGATGTTTAAAGTTTTGAAAGGAAATAGATGGGTTTTATTAAATATTGATTTTTAAAATAATATGAAGATTTTTATTTTAATATATATGTGTAAAATTTAGATTTTAAAATTATATGTTTGAAAATTTTAAATTATAAGTTACGTTTTGAAAAATGTAAATTTTAATATTTTACTTATAATTTCAATATTTTTAAATATATAAAATATAGTTTGATATAAAATAAATAGGTTTAATAAAATCAGATTAAATTTAATAATATTTAATATAATAAAATTTAATTTAATAGAATTTAATTTGATAAGTATATATATTGTATTTAAAAATTATATTAATATTTTGAAAATAGATTTTGTAAGAACTTTAATAAAATAAAGGTTGGGAAGATAAATTAAGTTAATTCATAATTTAATTTGTTTGAGAATTTAATATAAAGAATTGATTTCCAACTTATTGGTTATGAAATTTTGAAAGATATGATTTATAAATTGAATAATTATAAGTGATTAAATGAATATTTTCAAATTTAAATAAAATTTGAATATTTAGTTTTGACTGATTTATTTAAGGTTTCATCTAAATGCTTATCAAAGTGATTAAGTGGATATTTTCAAATAAATATAGCTGAAGATAGATATTTATTTTGGTTGAAATTTGTAATTTGAAACTCTATCTAAATATTTATAAAAATGTGTATTTTCAAAATTTAATAAATTGAGATGGAATATTTAATATTGATTTAAATTGATAATTTTAGATTTTATATAAATGTTATAAAAAAATGATTAAGTGAATATATTTCAAAATTATAATAAAATTACAGTTGAATTTTGAAATATAAATGAGATTTATCAAATTTAGTTATTATGAAATGTTAAAATATTTAACTTTGAAACCTGTTAAATTAGAAATGGCTTAATTTGATAGTTCAACCTGGATTTGAAATTGATATAAATTAAAATGGTTTTAATAAGAATTTGAATTGAACTCTTAATTGAAATTGTTGGACTAAGGTTGATTTAAATTGAATTTTAGAATTAAAGTTGATTTGACTTGACTTGTGAAATTGGAAGAGATAATTTTAATTTGAAACTATTTTTAATATATAAACTATTTTAATTTATAAACTATGTTTAAATATATGAACTATTTTTAATTTATAACTATTACAATATATATATATATATATATATATATTCAATATTTAAACTATTTAAGTGGGAACTGTTATGATTTTGGAAGTAAATTATTACTTAAAGTGAATTATAAATTAAAGTGAATATGTTTTAGAAAGTGATATGATTTAAAGAGATACGGTTTCGAAAATGATATGATTTTTGAAATAAATATGATATTTTGATATGAAGTATGAACTGTTTAAAATGATTATAAAAGTGATTTTATAAAATGATCACAGTGTGAAATAAACGTTTGGTTGTTAAAGAGACCGGGATCGGATATTGTCATACTCTTTTCCAATACCAAAAACCACTTTAACAATTGTGTACATGGTGGAGATTCCATAACGAAGTAGGATGGTTTGGCGATGATTCTATATGAAGTATTAACGCAGCCCTAACTCCCGTGAGTCAGCTTGATGTGGCTAAAATAGGAACTATACCTGGGCCAAGTGAGGTCGCACCTCCGATCGAGCATGCTTCTTCAATACCATTCTATTACTTTGTGATTTGATTGGTTGCACCTTTGGATTTAGGAGTGTGTCTCGAGGTGAGCGGTAGTAGCTGCTATGCGTTACCACCAGCCCGGTTCTGCAAAACAGAAGAATCCTACCCTAGGCATTGCCTCACATGCATTATCGCGCCTTCTACGAGTTTGATTTGTACCGTACTATGGATTACCCTCTAATAGCCCTCTAGTTTACGGAGGAATTACAGTACCATATAGGCTACGAGAATATATAAAAATATGTTAAGAAGGATATGGGTAACGCCTTAACGCTATTTTAATATTTTACTTTACTGCAAACATTATCTATGTAGCGTATTATACTATGTATGTAGATAGTTTAACAAATCCTTAAAGGATGGAAATCCAAAACATCCTTTAGGTTATTGTATTTCACTTGACATTTTACTTGAGTTGATTTACTAGTATAAGAATGTTAATCCCGACTCGAGTGTTTTGTATTTTGCTTTATGATCGAGTCAGACTGAGTGTCACGATATTTAAGACTCACCTTTGGAGCTTGGAGCTTTGCTTGTAAATCTATCTATTATCTATTCAGCTTTCCAATTATTTCTAGTTGTTTATGCTTAGACTTGTCGATTCCTTTTGTATTGACACTTCTGTATTGGCTATCTGTTGTATTTTGTTTAAGACTGTTTTTTATTATAGTAGCTTCATAAACTACTATTTATCTATTTCGTTGCTTATTACTCTATGTATTACTCTTTATCTATGATTCTGTGATTGATTTATTTATTGCATATGCTAAGTTTTGCCAAATGTAAATTAACAATCTATTGTTTTGAGCAATTCAAGTCTGACGTGTGTGGATGATTGTCGATTTGAATGGTTCGAAATGTCAGGTTATCATAATGGTTATTACCATCTATTAGCACTAACTTGTTATCATAGATTCTTGGCTGCAAAACATCTAATGAGATATGAAGTACTATTGAGAGAACATTCAACACGCAGTCAGCTGCAAAGATAATACATTACAAAAAGAATGTTGCAAATATCAAGAAAGACAACTCACCTACGAAAGATTATCTATAAAAGATCAAAATGACATGTGATATGTTAGAAGCAGCAGGCCATAAAGTGTCAAACACAGAACAAGTTTTAACTATTCTAAATGGCCTTGGTGAAGAGTATGAATTAGTTGTAGTAGTGATCGCATCTAAGAAAACTATGACATCTCTGGAATACATACGCTCAACACTTATTGCTCATGAAGGAAGAATTGATCACAAAAAGCCACTAGACTCAAACATGTCAATTAACTATGTATAGAACTACAAGGGCAAAGGTTAAGGCAGTAGCAAGACAGATCAAACATATCAAAGAGGTGGTTACAGCAACAGAGCAAGAGGCGGATGGAATAACGGTAACATGACTAAATGTCAAATATGAGAGAAGATTGGCCACACTGCAGTCAAATGCTACTTCAGATTCAATGCAAATTATACAGCAAGTCAAAATCAATAGTCAAAGAAAAACTAATCCAAATGTTAATAAGGTATAAGTTGATTCAAACAATCAGTCAGATGTATCAAGAAACTATCAACAAAACTCAGTTACAAAGATAGACGATGTAGCAGATGAAAGTTGGTACCCTAACTCAGGGGCCACCAATCATATTACAAACAATCTGGACAATCTAAACTTGGGACAAAAGGAGTACAAAGGTAAAGAGTCTATACATATGGACAATGGTAAGAGTATTGAAATCACACATACTAGACTTACATGCATAAAAGATCAAAGACCGTTGTATCTCAACAATCTGTTGAGAGTACCACAAATAAAGAAAAACCTCATAAGTGTGTCACAATTTGCAAGTGTTAACAATGTTTACTTTGAGTTTTACCCTAATTATTGCTTATTCAAAGATATACTCACTAAAGACATTCTCTTGCAGTGTAATCTTGACAAAGGATTATACATGTTTAATCTTGGTAACTCAAGAAAATCCAGAAGTTATGAAATATTCTGTAATCTGTCCACTGTCACTTATGAGAAAAATAGTGTGTTTGATTCTTGGCATAGCAAGTTAGGGCATCCCAATGTCAATGTTCTAAAGCAGGTTTTAATGAATAATAAAATTTCTTTTGAAAATGTTACTCTACCATATGTATGTACTTATTATCAGATGGGGGAAAGTCACAATTTATCATTCACTGATTCATAAAGTATGAAAAACCACTTGAATTGGTTGCTGCTGATCTTTGGGGTCTGGCACCAATCAGTTCGGATTATAGTTTTAACTACTACATATCATTTGTTAATGCACACACCAGATACACAAGGATATATTTTCTCAAAACCAAATCAGAAACTTATAAGGCAGTAGTGCACTTTATGACACAAGTAGAAAGACTGACTGATCACAAGTTAAAAATCTTTCAAACAGATGGTGGTAAGAATTTAAACCACTTAATGATATATTTCAAAAGAAAGGAATCATTCATAGAGTAACATGTCCATATAATTCAGAACAAAATGATCTTGTTGAAAGGAAACACAAACATATTGTAGACTGTGGTCTTACTTTATTAGCTTAAGGGTCACTATGAACTTTTGGCCAGATGTTTTTGGCACAGCTGTATACCTAATAAATAGGCTACCAAAAAAAGTCTTGAAAAATAAGTGACCTTTAGAGACCTTGTTCAACACAAAACCAGATTATTATAGGTTAAGAATTTTTAGATGTCTGTGTTTTCCTTATCTAAGACCCTACAATGAACACAAGTTAAATTTTAGATCAACAGCATGTACCTTTTTAGGCTATGCAAGCAACCAAAAAGGCTACAAATGCTTGAACGGTAATGATAAAGAGTTTATAAGCAGATATGTTGTCTTTAATGAAAGTGTTTTTCCATTCTCTAGCACAGGTGTAATGACAACACATAAAGTATACAATCCAAAGGTTTCAATACCAGATATACCTTTATATCAAAATGAAAATTGTAAGGAATGGACCGAAGAAGGCTCATATCACTCTGATCCACAACACACTGTGCTCAATGAACCAGATCATGAACAAGCAAAGCAATCTAATCAACTCAATCACACTCCTGCCAATAGGCAATCATATAGAACAAGTCAAGAAGGATAATATGAACATCAAAATATGAAATAAGACAATACAAGTGAATAAGCATGTATATCTCAGTCAGTTGAGAACAGACATCATGTACAACCCTGTATTTTGTAATTATTTTAATTGAATTTTTATTTTACTTTATTTTATTTATTTAATTTAGATAATTTTGTTATTTCAAATATAAACTTTGATTTTGATGTAAATTAGAATTCCAAACATGATTAAATAGAATATTTTACAAAAAAAGTGTACTTTGGTCAATATGGTCAACTTTGACTTTTAAATTTGAAATCTGAAAATTTGAAAATTTGAATTTTATCTTTTATTATGAAATTAAATAAAATTTTAAGAACACTGCTTTTCGTTTCATTGAAATATGATTTATAATGTGAAAGTTATGCCTTTTTAACGATTGTGTGAAATTTGCTGTATTTAACAAAATGTTTATTTTAAATTATATAAATAATATTTTATTTGGTCATGTAATGTTCTAATTTATGTTTATATGGGTAAATAACATGTATTGTATATATTTTGGTTTTAAAATCCACAAAAATCCAACCTAATGCCTTAAAACGTGCTAGTTTGAGCCTTGTTGCTTCACCACTTCATTTTTCACCACCACCACCACCACCTTAGGCCCCACCACCATCACTGTCCAGACCCTTACTCACCACTCCAGCCCCTGACCTGACCCACACTCCATTGGCCGAGCCAAACAGCCAATGGCCGAGCCCCTTTGTTCAACCAAAAACAAACTATTTGCCTAAATACTCTTCACAGTCTCACCTTGTAACTCCTCCATGCTTTATACCTTATGGCCGTGCACTATGGAACCCCAAACCCAAGCCAAACCTTGTCCAAACCAGAGCCTAATGCATCCCTAGGCCATGCAAAATAATCTAGAAAGCAAGGCAAAAAAAGTGCTGCATTCAAATTGTTTTTCATTTCAAAATTATTTCAATTTAATGTTGTATTGAATTATAACTTTATTTTGGTTTTGTTTATGGGTTGTGACAAGATCATTAGCTTGATTCTCATCCACTTGAATCTATTGTTGTGTCATCGTGCCTTTGGGAATCTGTTTGTGTCATTTGATTCGCTATCTCCAGCACAGAGAGGTGAGTAAATCTCACACGACATTTTATACTTATGCAATTGTGAAGCGACAACAACTGAATGTGTAGAATTATATGTGATGTTATAACTGCCTGTGATTATTTATATATGATGTTACACCTGTTAATTTACATGTCATCTCATCTATTATTTTTATATGTTGTTAACTGTTCATTTATATCTGTTTATCACACTGCAAATTCCCTTTAGATTAGGTTCACTGTGGGTTGAAATGATACATAACTGAACAGAATTTAGAATAGGGAAAAATCATTATGGGCTGAAATGATAGGCCTGAATGATTTTTATTTATTTATTTTAACTTGGGATTGCGGGTTTGAAATGATAGAACCCGGATTTTTGTTGCAAACTGCAGATTGAAATGATATACATCTGTATCACTTGACTTGGGTTAGAAAACTATATACAGGCCCATGGGTATTTTATAAAGTATTTTGAATATTTTTAACTATTCTTAAAAGTGTAAACTTATGAAAATTTGATTTAAATTGGATTTTTAATGTTTAAATAAGAAATTTTGATTTTTTTCTATAAGTTAAAAATGGTGAATAATTAAATGATTAAATTGAATATTTGAAATATAACTTAAATATGGAAATTTGGACTTTGGCTTTTAAAATGACATTTAAGTTATATAAATAAAATTTTAAGTGGTTTAAAAATGTAAATTTACGATAATTTGATTTAAATAGATTTTAAAGTGTTTTAAATAAAGGATTTATGATTTTTTTTCTATAAGTGGAAATGTTAAATAAATAAATGGTTAAATTGGATTTTGGAAATTTGGGAAATTTTGGTTTTAAATGGTATTTAAGTTATATAGATAATATGGAAATTTAATTTAATTCGAAAAATGGTAAATATGATAATTTGATTTAAATTTGAATTTAAGTGATTTAGTAAAGTATTATTGGTTTTTCTATGAATTTAAATGATTAAATAAATGAATGCTTAAATGTGTAATTTTAAAATACAACTTGACTTGGAAATGTGAAATTTGGTTTAATTAATGGTTTTAGTTAAATGAAATCAATTAGAAATTTAGTTTAACTTGTGAAATGGAAATTTAAAAAAAAGTAAGTGTTAATAAATTGCATATGTGAAGGAAAGAAAATTATACACTTGAATTTGTTAAGTGAAATTATTGAAAATTTTGGATTTTTCTGTAAAGGTTACTTTATAAAATCATAAGTTGAAAGAGTATTTTTAATGAACATTTTCGAATGTTAAAAATGTGATTTTATAATGTTTAAAGGGTTTAAATTGAAGTTTATTATTTGTTGGAAATACACTAAAATCTGGTAAATGCTTTTTATAGCATTCAGAAATGCTATGGTTTCTGTAAATGAACTAAAAAACTAATAAAAAGGCTATTACAGCAGTCCTGAAATGCTGTATTTGCTGAAGTAAACTAAAAGGCTAAAAACTTAATAAAGGCCTATTACAGCAGTTTTGTAAATGCTGTAGTGGTTCTGCTGTCTTTGCTGAAATTAATAAAAACTTTTAATTTGAAACCTAAGCTATTACAGCATTTCTAGAAATGCTGTCTTTGCTGTTTTAAACTAAAAATTCAACTAAAATGAGACTTAACAATAGTTTTAAATGTTGTCTTTGCTGAATTAAAATATTTTCAAGTATAACTTATAACAGATTTTTCTAAATGCAACGTAACGCTGAAAGTTTCAATGTTTATGGTTTTTAACTAAGTAAAGGAGCTCAGTATGGTTTGAAACTTTGGAAATTGAATACTTGATTTAAAAGTATAATAACTTCACTTTTAAATGGTTTAAATGGATTAATTTGATGGATTATGAATTATTTAAAAGGTGATTTGAAATGATAATAAATGAATGATATCTTGGAATTTAAAAAGGCATTTTAAATTTGATATTTGGATTTGAATTCAAGAAATGATTTGAAAGGAAGTTTTGAAAGGATATGATATTTTAATATATTGAAATGGTTGGAAATGACTTGATATTTATTTTGATAAATATTTGAATTTGAAAGATATGGTATGTTGATATATTGAAATAGTTTGGAAATGATTTAATCTTTATTTTTGATAAAGATTTGGATTGAAATGATATTTTATTTTAAAGTATAAAATATTATTTTAAAGTTATAACCATGGGTTATAATAATGATTGGTTGGCAAAGAGACCGGGATCGGATATGGGCATACTCTCTGTCGATACTAAAAACCACTTTGACAACCGTGTACGCGGTGGAGATTCCAGAATTAAGTAGGATGGTGACGACATTCTTGAGATATGTTACGTGGACCCATCTCCCGTGAGTTAGCATAAGATGGCTAAAAGAGGAGTGATCTCGGGCCAAAGGGGTAGCTCCTCTGGTCGGACACATTTCTTCGATACCATTCTATTGCTTTTGTGATTGTTTGGGCGCCCCTTCGATTTTAGGAATGTGTTCCGAGGTGGGCGTATGTGGCTGCTGCGTTACCACCAGCCCGTGTGTGTAATTGGTATATCTACCCTAGTATTGCCTTGTGTGTCGTGTCACCTACCCTATCGAGCCTTTACTATGAGTGGTTTTCTCCCATAAACCATGCGTATCTTCTCGTAGTCTCCCGATCAGGAGATATTCAGATATTGGATGGACTACTGGGACTATTACGTGTTAAGGTGAAAAATGTAGAGCGTTAATGCTATTTAAAAGTATGTTTATTTTACTATTAGACATTATTATAATAGTGTAATATTACTACATAGTAAATAGTTTAACGGATCCTTAGAGGATGGACGGTCCCAAGCATCCTTTAAGTTACTTGTACCTTTACTACAGTTCACTTGAGTTGGTTTACATTGTATAAGTATGTATGTCCTGACTCGAGTGTTTGTATTTTTATTTACGCTCGGGTTAGCCTGAGTATTCACAGATTTGGATTTTCACTTTCTGGAGATTGGAATCGCTGGGGATTATCTACTTGTCTAGTTTTACCTTTTTCAGTCTGTTGTTCCTTTCCATCTCTTGTATTAGTAGACTTTTATGTATTGAGACTTCTGTTGTACTCTATTTCTTCTGTTGTATCCTATGTAACTCTGATATATTTACATAGTAGCTTCATGAACTACTATTTCTTTTACTTCCACTGTACTATTATTACTTTGTGTCTGTGATCTGTGAGTATTTATTTACTGTATATTCTGAGATTTGCCAAATTTTATTTACAATGTGGTATTTTGAGCAATTCAAGTCCGACATATGCGAATGCGAATGGTTGAAAATATCGGGTGTTACATTTGGTATCAGAGCTTTGGCTTTGAAGCAAAACTTAGAATATAACGTAAATTATTTACAGAATCACTTTCATTCGAGTTTAAATCTTTCCTCTTTGATTCGAATTTCCTTTGAATTTTGAAACGTTCTCTGCGGTTTCAAAATCCATCATGTCCCTCACTATTCATCTTCTTTTGATTCTGGAGTATCCCATAACTCTGCTTCGAATGATCTTTTTAGTGATTTGGCGGTCTCGCCAATTTCAAATTGAATTATAAAAGGGGGAAACTCCTTTACAATTAGCATTGATTCACCAGAGATTTATATCCATCCTTGGTTTAGATGCCAATATCTTTTGTTATTCCGAACTCTATCTCATGAGATCGAAGGTAGATTTACCCTAGAAAAATCCACATTGATCTTATTCTTTAAGTCACGGTTGACCCGGTTAAGGTTGCCCGCGATTTACTTAAGCTTACCCATCTCCCTACTCGGTTATTTAATCATCTTTTTTTTCCAACCTATTCTTTTAAACATTTTGAATTGTACTTGTAAATCTATGTTTTGTTTTATATATTGTGTTGTTTGAGTTGTCGATGTTGATTTGGGTTTTCGATCGATTCGTCTGATCAACGCTATCGATAGAATTTCTAAAACACTTTGACAGAACAAACTGACACAATATTATTTTAAAATTTGGTTAATGAAATAAATTTTGATATATAAGTAAATTTATGGAACTTAATAAATTGATTTAAATTGAATATTTGAAATGATAATACTTGATTTGTTCTATAAATGAATTTATAAATAGTTGTTTATAAATTGATTTGGGAACTGAAATGAATTTAAAACATGAAATTTGAGAATTTAATTTCCGATGGTTTCAAACCTCGTGTTTAAGTTTTAAAGTATTTTCGTATAAGAATATGTTTCCAAGGAATTTAAAGTTTAAAAAATCAGTACTCTTCTCTTTATCGTTGGAAAATAATTTCGGTGATGACTACAGCATCATGGACATTCATTTTCGAGTTTCGAGGTGAAGTGACCCCTCTGTAGTCTTGCTACAGCTTTGTTTTAGTAAACCAAATTGATTTGAATTTCTAAAATATGACTAGATTTATAATATATATAGATATATGATTTAAATTTGATTTGATAAATTATGTACATACATTTATTTATCTCTAAATGTTTAAAGAAATCAAAAATTTAATTCTTAAATTTTATTTTAAAGAATAATTTCAATTATAAAAAGAAAATCAAAATTTTGGATGAATATTCAAGCACGAAATGATTTAATTGGAAAGTTTTATTTGTATGATACAATTGCATTCAAATATAACTTACCTTAATTTCAGAAGTTAACAATGTAATTGGATAATATACAATATGAAAAGATTTTATAAATAAAGTTTGAGTGGTTATAATAAATGTTATACACTTAAATTTTAGTTATAAAACGATTAACAGTGATAAATATAACAAAGGGTAATTGAATAACTTATAATAAAATAATGTTAAAAGAACTAGGAATAAAATAAAGCAGTTATAATAAGTGTAAGTATATTTAACATAAGTGATAAATATATCGACAGGAATAAATTTAATTTTTATTAGGAACAAAGAAGAATTAAATTTATTAAGTACATTATGAGCATAATAAACGATTATTATTCAAACTCATGGTTTTAAATTTGTTAATTTAAGATGATTGGATAATAAGATAATGAAATTTGAGATAGTTAAGGTTTATTTAACTTGTGTAAAAATTTATTTTCTATTTAAGTTGAAATTTCCATGGTTTCAAATTTATTTCCTTATTTTGTTTTTCAAACTATCTTTTGGGTGTCCTTATTATCCTTATCTTGCTCCAGACTGGTATAGACATCTTTCTATAACCTTTCTGTTTAGAAATCTTTCTATAATCTTTGATAATCTTTGGTGCTCATTTTGAATCCACCTTTTTTGTGCTTGTGTTCTTGATTCTGGAGGATCTTGGAAAGATCATCTCACCTTGTTAAACTTACCTATAACAACAGTTATCAGGTATAATCTCAATCTTCTTGTCATATTATCTTAATCTTATTTCATTTCTATTTTTTCTGTGCTTTTCCGTACCTCATTCCTTTTCGGGACGAAAAGTTTTGAGTGGGAGAGAGTGTAACAACCCTGTATTTTGTAATTATTTTAACTGAGTTTTGATTTTACTTTATTTATTTAATTAATTAGATAATTTTGTTATTTCAAATATAAACTTTGATTTTGATGTGAATTAGAATTCCAAACATGATTAAATAGAATATTTTACAAAAAAAATGTATTTTGGTCAATATGGTCAACTTTGACTTTTAAATTTAAAATTTGAAAATTTGAATTTTATCTTCTATTATGAAAGTAAATAAAATTTTAAGAACACTATTTTTCGTTTCATTGAAATCTGATTTATAATGTGAAAGTTATGCCTTTTAACTATTGTGTGAAATTTGTTGTATTTAACAAAATTATTTATTTTAAATTATACAAATAATATTTTATTTGGTCATGTAATGTTCTAATTTATGTTTATATGGGTAAATAACATGTATTGTATATATTTTGGTTTTAAAACATTTTTGAAAGTGTAATTGACATTTTCCAGTGTCAGTTGCATTTTTTTTTTACAATTTCTAATTTCCAGCATCAATTAATTTAAGAAATTCTTTATTTATTTTTCTATTTTCTTAAGATCATATTTTATTCTCATTCCCACTTTATTTTGTTCCTCATTTATATTACTTATTTGACATTTTATTTTTTTAAAAGTGAAATAGAAATTTTCTAGAGCCAACGGTGTTTTATTTGTAATTTTTGAACCCTGTTTTGAATTTTAAGCAATTTCTTTAAGAAAATCCATTTTCTTTAAAATTTATTATTTATTTTTATTTTATATTACTTTGTTTTGGTTTTAAAGTCAAATTATTGATTTTATTTTGTTTTAATTGAGTTAAGAAAAAGGAAATTTGAAAGGTTTAAAGTGCTTTTGGAAACTTAAGTCTTTTTGTTTCCAAAACTCTTCATTTTCCCACAACCCCTCAATTACTCTTTTGGCCGTGTAATTTTTTTTTAGCCGTGTATTTCCATTCTTCATTTACGAAAAAATTTCCACTTCTCATTCATTCACGGCTAGAAGAAAAAAAATTGGTAATGGCTATCTTTTTTTTCTTCTCATTTTTCATGGTTTTTGCCTTGTTTTCTTGGACCTTTTTGCTCGGCCTCATCTCTATTGTCACAGCCACCACCTCCTACAGCTCCTCCTTGTCACCATCACTACCTACTCCTTCAGCCTTGACCATGGCCGAGACCCCCATGATGTTAAAATCCACAAAAATCCAACCTAATGCCTTAAAACGTGCTAGTTTGAGCCATGTTGCTTCACCACTTCATTTTTCACCACCACCACCACCTTAGGCCGCCACCACCATCACTGTCCAGACCCTTACTCACCACTCCAGCCCCTGACCTAACCCACACTCCACTGGCCAAGCCAAACATCTCGTGGCCGAGCCCCTTTGTTCAACCAAAACCAAACTATTTGCCTAAAAACTCTTCACATTCTCACCATGTAACTCCTCCATGCTTTATGCCTTGTGGTCGTGCACTATGGAACCCAAACCCGAGCCAAACCTTGTCGAAACCAGAGCCTAATGCGTCCCTAGGCCGTGCAAAATAATCAAGAAAGTAAGGCAAAAAAAATGTTGCATTCAAATTGTTTTTCATTTCAAAGTTATTTCAATTTAATGTTGTATTGAATTGTTACTTTATTTTGGTTTTGTTTATGGGTTGTGACAAGATCATTAGCTTAACTCTCATCCACTTGAATCTATTGTTGTGTCATCGTGCCTTTGGGAATCTGTTTGTGACATTTGATTCGCTATCTCCAGCACAAAGAGGTGAGTAAATCTCACACGACATTTTATACTTATGCAATTGTGAAGCGACAACAACTGAATGTGTAGAATTATATGTGATGTTATAACTACCTATGATTATTTATATATGATGTTACACCTGTTAGTTTACATGTCATCTCATCTGTTACTGTTATATGTTGTTAACTATTCATTTATATCTGTTTATCGCACTACAAGTTCCCTATAGATTAGGTTCACTATGGGTTGAATTGATACATACCCAAACGGACTTTAGAATAGGGAAAAATCATTATGGGCTGAAATGATAGGCCTAAACGATTTTATTTATTTATTTTAATTAGGGATTGCGGATTTGAAATGATAGAATCCGGATTTTTTGTTGTAAAATGCAGATTGAAATGATATATATCTGTATCACTTGACCTGGGTTAGAAAACTATATACAGGCCCGTGGGTATTTTATAAAGTATTTCGAATATTTTTAAGTATTCTTAAAAGTGTAAATTTATGAAAATTTGATTTAAATTGGATTTTTAATGTTTAAATAAGAAATTTTGATTTTTTCTATAAGTTAAAAATGGTGAATAATTAAATGATTAAATTGAATTTTTAAAATATAACTTAAATCTGGAAATTTGGACTTTGGCTTTTAAAATGACATTTAAGTTATATAAATAAAATTTTAAGTGGTTTAAAAATGTAAATTTATGATAATTTGATTTAAATAGATTTTAAAGTGTTTTAAATAAAGGATTTATGATTTTTTTCTATAAGTGGAAATGTTAAATAAATAAATGGTTAAATTGAATTTTGGAAATATAACTTAAGTTTGAAAATTTGAAAACTATTGGTTTTAAATGGTATTTAAGTTATATAGATAATATGGAAATTTAATTTAATTTGGAAAATGGTAAATACGATAATTTGATTTAAATTTGAATTTAAGTGATTTATTAAAGTATTATTGATTTTTCTATGAATTTAAATGGTTAAATAAATGAATGCTTAAATGTGTAAATTTAAAATACAACTTGACTTGGAAATGTGAAATTTGGTTTAATTAAAGGTTTTAGTTAAATGAAATCAATTGGAAATTTAGTTTAACTTATGAAATGGAAACTTAAAAAAATGTAAGTGTTAATAAATTGCATATGTGAAGGAAAGGAAATTATACACTTGAATTTGTTAAGTGAAATTATTGAAAAATTTGGATTTTTCCGTAAAGGTTACTTTATAAAACCATAAGTTGAAAGAGTATTTTTAATGAACATTTTTTAATGTTAAAAATGTGATTTTATATGCTTAAAGGGTTTAAATTGAAGTTTATTATTTGCTGGAAATACACTAAAATCTGGTAAATGCTTTTTATAGCATTCAGAAATGCTATAGTTTCTGTAAATGAACTAAAAACCTAATAAAAAGGCTATTACAGCAGTTCTGAAATGCTGTAGTTGCTGAAGTAAACTAAAAGGCTAAAAACTTAATAAAAACCTATTACAACAGTTCTGTAAATGCTCTAGTGGTTCTGTTGTCTTTGCTGAAATTAATAAAATCCTTTAATTTGAAACCTGAACTATTACAGCATTTCTGGAAATACTGCCTTTGCTGTTTTAAACTAAAAATTCAACTAAAATGAGACTTAACAGCAGTTTTAAATGCTGTCTTTACTGAATTAAAATGTTTTCAAGCATGACTTATAACAGCTTTTTCTAAATGCTACGTAACGCTGAAATTTTTAATGTTTATGGTTTTTAACTAAGTAAAGGAGCTCAGAATGGTTTGAAACTTTGGAAATTGAATTCTTGATTTGAAAGTATAATAACTTCATTTTAAATGGTTTAAATGAATTAATTTGATGGATTATGAACTATTTAAAAGGTGATTTGAAATGATAAAAAATGAATGATATCTTGGAATTTAAGAAGGCATTTTAAATTTGATATTTGGATTTGAATTCAATAAATGATTTGAAAGGAAGTTTTGAAAGGATATGATAATTTAATATATTGAAATGGTTGGAAATGACTTGATATTTATTTTGATAAATATTTGAATTTGAAGATATGGTATGTTGATATATTGAAATGGTTTGGAAATGATTTAATCTTTATTTTTGATAAAGATTTGGATTGAAATGATATTTTATTTTAAAGTATAAAATATTATTTAAAGTTATAACCACGTGTTATAATAACGATTGGTTGGCAAAGAGGCCGGGATCGGATATGGGCATACTCTCTATCGATACCGAAAATCACTTTGACAACCGTGTATGCGGTGGAGATTCCAGAATGAAGTAGGATGGTGGCGATGTTCTTGAGGTATGTTACGTGGATCCAACTCCGTGAGTTGGCATAAGGTGACTAAAATAGGAGCGATCTCGGGCCAAAAAGGGTAGCTCCTCTGGTCGGACACATTTCTTCGATACCATTCTTTTGCTTTTGTAATTGTTTGGGCATCCCTCCAATTTTGGGAATGTGTTCCGAGGTGGGCGTATGTGGCTGCTGCTATGTGGCTGCTGCGTTACCACCAGCCCGTGTGCGTAATTGGTATATCTACCCTAGCATTGTCTTGTGTGTCGTGTCACCTACCCTATCGAGCCTTTACTACGAGTTTGGTTTTCTCCCGTAGCCTATATGTATCTTCTCGTAGTCTCCCGATCAGGAGATATGCAGATATTGGATGGACTACTGGGACTATTACGTGTTAAGGTAGAAAATGTAAAGCCTCAATGCTATTTAAAAGTCATTTTATTTTACTATTAGACATTATTATAATAGCATAATATTACTGCATAGTAAATAGTTTAACGGATCCTTAGAGGATGGGCGGTCCCAAGCATCCTTTAAGTTACTTGTACCTTTACTACAGTTCACTTGAGTTGGTTTACATTATATAAGTATGTATGTCCTGACTCGAGTGTTTGTATTTTTATTTACGCTCGGGTCAGCCTGAGTATTCACAGATTTGGATTTCCACTTCCTAAAGATTGGAATCGCTGGAGATTATTTACTTGTCTAGTTTTATCTTTTTCAGTCTGTTGTTCCTTTTCAGCCCTTGTATTAGTAGACTTCTATGTATTGAGACTTCTGTTGTACTTTATTTCTTCTGTTGTATCTTATGTAACTCTGATATATTTACATAGTAGCTTCATGAACTACTATTTCTTTTACTTCCGTTGCACTATTATTACTCTGTGTCTGTGATTATTTATTTACTGTATATTCTGAGATTTGCCAAATTTTATTTACAACGCGGTATTTTGAGCAATTCAAGTTCGACATGTGCGGATGCGAATGGTTGAAAATATCGGGCGTTACACATCCTATGACTACTAGGTCAAAAAATGGAATGTTCAAACCAAAAATATACACTGCAGAAATCACAGCAGAGGAACCAAATAACTTTAATCAAGCAGTGAGCAACAAAATTGAAAAAAGGCAACAGATAAAGAGTACGATGCACTTATGAAAAAAAAAACATGGGATCTAGTTCATCTACCAAAAACTAAAAATGTTGTGGGATGCAAGAGGAAAGGAAAAACCCAAATGAAACCATTGCTAGACACAAGGCAATTTTAGTAGCCAAGGAGTATACACAACAGCAGGGAATTGATTTTGATCAGACGTTTTCACTAGTTGTTAAACCAACCACAATCAGAGTAGTGCTTACTATAGCATTGAACAAAAAGTGGAAAACTAGACAATTAGATGTGAACAATGCTTTTTTAAATGGGAATTTAAAAGAAGAAGTCTACATGGAGCAGGCTCAGGGATACAGGAAAAACAGAGAACTAGTTTGCAAATTAAACAAGGCCATTTATGGTCTTAAATGGGCTCCCAGAGTATAGTTTAACCAGTTGAAATCCACACGAATAAGTTTAGGATTTCAACCTGCTAAATCAGACAACTCACTTTTTATAAGAATCAACAATGTTTCAATTATATATATATATATATATATATATATATATACTAATATATGTTGATGATCTAATAATTACAGGAAGTGATGAGTCAGAGATCAACAACATTATTCAGTTCTTAGACCAATAGTTTTCAATAAAAGATCTTGGAGCACTAAGCTACTTTCTGGGCATAGAGGTTACAAGAGCATCTAAACCAGAAATGTTCTTATGTCAAAGAAAATACATTATGAAAATCTTGACCAAAGCAAAAATGGAAGGAGCAAATCGATTACCAACACCAATAGTGACAACCCATCAATTATCAACACACAGGGGAGAACCCATATTTAACACTAAACAATACAGAAGTATTGTCGATGCTTTACAATATACAACTATTACAAGACCAGAAATATCATACAATATTAACAAAGTGTGTCAATTTATGCAGGACCCAAAAGATGAATATTGGAAAGGAGTAAAAAGAATACTTAGATTTTTAAAAGGAACAATCAATTATGGGCTAAAGTTCAAAGCATGCAAATATCTAAATATAATTGGCTACGCAGATGCAGATTAGGCTACAGATCCTGATTATAGAAGATCAATAACATGTCACTGCATATACATTGGAAATAATCCAGTATCATGGTATTCTAGAAAACAACAAACCGTGTCTAGATCGAGCACAGAAGTAGAGTATAGAAGCATAACACATGCAACAGCAGAGGTTATATAGTTACAATCATTGTTAAGTGAACTGAAAGTAGATAAGTACACAATACCAATGGTATGGAATGATAGTCTAAGTGCAATTTCACTGTCTGCCAACCCAGTTCTACATTTCAGGATAAAACATATGAAAATAGACTTGTATTTTATTCGAGAGCAAGTAATGAAGGAGAAACTACAATTAAATCACGTACCTTCAACTTACCAAACAACAGACAATTTTCACAAAATCATTGTCTACAAAGAACTTTACGAGACTAAGGACCGAGCTCAAAGTAGGTGAAAAGTACGGAACTTTGAACCAAATCAAGCATAAATCTGCCATAAAAGTGACAGATCTACACTGATAAGGCCTATGCATGTCCAAATCAGACTCAGATCCACTCTACAACAACAAATCCAGTGCAAATCGTCGATGCTCTCAAATCAAGCACATATCCAGCACTACGATAGTAGATCTGAGCTTTTACTCACAAAATCAGATGTTTTTCAATGTTTTCGTTTCCACTCAATCCTCAATGATTGTGAAGAAATAGTGGAATACAATTGACAAGCAATCGTCTTTCTCTCAAAGCGTGTCCATTTTTTGAAGAAAAAAAAAAAGAAGAGATCGAAAGCGATTGAAGTAGAGCCATCATAGAAGACAAACCCTAGATAATTTTGAGGGCGAGAGTTAAAGGAATAAAATGAACGAGATACAAATGTCTCGTGTGTTATGTTTTGTATTAATATGGTTGCGGGTCTGAAAGCCCAAAAGCCCATTACCTTTGAACTTGTATAACAACTGTATAAATACAGTCCAAACTATGTATTTCATATATAATAATTCAATAAAAAATCATCTGCTTCTTCAAATACTTTGTTTTCTTCAAATACAACAATTCATCAAATCATAATACATCACGAATATCTCATCTTAGAAAAACATGTTCCACGCAGCTTATCTGCATGTAATTACACATTTATGCATATGAAATTCAAAAACATCCGTTTATGTTTGTTAGATACTCATTTAATATATGAATCAAAGAGAGACTCGTCCATGGAGTATTCAAACTTAAACCTTATGATCCGTATCCATCATAATTTTTTTTTTATAGGATATGATATAAACAAAGTTACATCTAATCCAATTTTATTGGCTGTTCACACCCTTATTGCAATGACCTTATTCGATATTTCGGTTGTGATTCTGGTGTTCTTTAGTATGTAAGCGAACACCCTTATATGAGAGCTAATAATGACCTCTTACCATACTGCTTTGACCATGCAAAGAAATGTATGGGACGTGATTTTGAGTTGGGGGCAGGATAAGCAGTCTAGCAGAACAAAATTGTTTAGCAATCCATTGGTCACTGCCGAAACGTCCCATGTAGCCTATGGAAAACCTCAATGTTCCCTATTGATTGTTAACCAAGCGAAATTATCTTATAGGTCCGTATCGATCACCATAACAGTAATTTTTTCACACTTCTCGTCTTGGTTGGCCATGAAACTGAAAGTATGATAGCAACGCCCTAGCGACTAATAATACCAAAGGTTTCCGTCCACAACATTCTTCTTTCAGAGTTGTTACATTTGGCATAAACACAGAGAAAAAAGATGGACCCGTTTGTTAGGATCGGTCTGAATGGATAAGATAAGTTGTGGGTCTGTATGGATAAGGATTAACACCTGATGCAGACGTATATCAATTTCACATCTCTTTCATACACATAATTTATATATGGATATCATGCAAATTTACACAGGCTTCTCTACATAATTTAAGTTACAATGATCCTATCATATTCGTCACCAGACAAATATTTGATAAAAAATTCTTACTCTTCAAAAAGGTACAAACTTTTTTTAACTAAAAAAAAGGACTGGTGCTGTTACCCAGTTACACTTGCTGCATTTGTCACTCTGTCTTTTAGGTTCTGCACTTCATTCTCATTTTCCTTTGGAATTATCAGGCCATATCCACCTTCTTTTCTTTTGTACAAAATGTTTACCTCACCTGAAAATGTAAATGCATACATTCTATTAGATGCAGCAGTACGTTTAGTTGCATACCATGCACTATTTTTATAGTCAACTGGAAAGACTCAAATCCAGTAAACCCACTTAAATATCCAATAACTTGTCA
Source organism: Allium cepa (assembly GCA_030765085.1). NCBI lineage: Eukaryota > Viridiplantae > Streptophyta > Magnoliopsida > Asparagales > Amaryllidaceae > Allium > Allium cepa. The sequence continues at coordinate 378,829,661 of CM060929.1, read as the reverse complement.
CCATATTTGCAGTTGCCAATTCACTAATGAAAATGTCTCTACTGTCGATATCAATTTTCAATGTTTTCATGATAAGCGGACACCTCTTATGTGCCCTATTACTAGATGATAGGTATCAAGTGAGATATGGGATGAACCATGGAACCTGTACTAAAACTCAAATACAAACACAACAGAAAACTGGCTTTTTATACTGTTGTTTCAGAAAACTGTATTCATAAGAGCATAGCTTCAATAATTAAGCTCTATGTAACATCATGTTCTTCCTGGTTGCTAATAGATCTATTTTACATAACTATGACAAGTTATATTCCATGAAAAATCCTATGTGCTCTTTGCCTATGCAGAATTTCAGGTAGGTAGGGATATCTTTTATATTTCTTGTAGTATAACACAACTGAATCGATGTGTTATATACCAAATGCACATCTCCTATAAAAACAGTTAATCACATTACCCAGCTCAGCGAGTTATCATAAGGAAAGAAGTAACTTAGTTCCATATGGTATTTGCAGAAGCAGCGTTGTATGCAAATGTAATCACGGCTAAAAATAATAAAACCTGATAGGCAGCAAGATGTTACCAAAGTAAATAACATTTGGTTTCTTCATTGATAAGTTAGCCAAATCGGGTATTAACTCGGAGGAAAAAGTTACATCTAACAATGATCAAAATTTCAACCCAATTTTTACAACTTCAAGCAACTAACGGTTTTATAGATGATGGAAGAAAATGTCTCTTACCAGTTTCAATGTTTCTAAAGCCATAGAAAGCATGATTAACATTCTCAATGTGCTCTAATGCTTCTTCAACAGTTAGTGGAGGCATGTCAAAATATTTTGTTCTAATAACCTGCAAAATATTACTTAGGTTAGCATATGAATATAAAGATCACAATTTGGCTGTCAGTTCCATTATAAGCTCAAGCGGACCTAGTAATAAGTTTTCTTTTCTTTTGTTTCTTTTGTTTACAAAAAAGATAATATAAAAAAGATTATGAGGGGAATATGAGAATTTTTCTGCTGCAAAAGGATTACAAAACAATAAAAAAAAAAAAGGAGTAAATTAATGCACGTTGTCATGAAAACTGGTAAGTGGGTGCACATAGTAAGCATTTCATTTTGTAATTCAATACCTTGAGAATTTTTTATGTACCCTAATACTCTTAGAAAACATTTATTAACCAAGATTTTACACAACAGATTAGTGGTATCATTGAGTATACATGATAATGAAGCCATATAATTATTACCAACAAACCTGCTATTTTTCGTGCACATTGCTTTAAAGCATTTGTGTCTCAACAAAGTTAAAGCATGCGAAATGGAAGAAGTATATACCTTTTTCAAGATATTTCCATCCTCATTTTGAGTGCCCGATTGAACTGCTTGTTCTTTTTCATCATATTCCTCATTTTCTTCCTCCTCCTCTTCCTCTTCCTCGTCTTTCTCAATTAATGGAAGCTCTGGTGTTCGAATATTTTGTCGATTGAAACCCTTCATATGTCTACCATGGTCAGAATCTTTTTCCTTTATCTTCCTCAATTTCCTTTGTATGATTGATGAAACCAAATCTATGCTACCGTATACAGATTCTGAGTCCTCCTCGGCTCGAATGACACCATGCTTCTTGGTGAACAAGGTCACCTAGGTTCAGTAGAGCTTATAGCTGTAAGTGCTTGAAAAAACGAACAACAACAATCCATAAAGGAACAATAGATAAAGTTGGTACATTTGGCATTGCTAATGTTCAGTTGACTGAATGCAGTTATGCAACAAAATTTTTCAAAGCTCGTGATGAAGGATTCTCACAATGATTTCACTCTACAAATAAAACAAAGTAATGTGACTATGTCTACGCATGCTGAAAGTTTAAAAACCAAGTGCAAAAAATGTATCTTGGGCTCTTGCTCCTGAAGTTGGATTAACATGTAAACAGCAATACTCTGGTTCTCGCCCACAAGTAATTAAATGTAATCTCATAGTTTCAAAATAATTGCATGCCTTTCAACTATGGTCTATGGTAATTGAACACCTTCCATTATACTTCCGATCTCCCATTATTTGAATGTTGTGTTAGCATTGACACAACGCTTTAACCAAATACAATTTTACAATAATAACATATGTAGAACAACGCATTTCGCTTTTCATTTTACTTCCAATTCAATATCAGCCATTTCTGAAACTAACAAGTATCTATTTTTTGACCAATTAATTTCATTGGGATGAAGGTAGTAAGTAAACCTTTTGTGTGCAGCAAAAATAAAACATAAGTACACAACCATAAACTAATTAGATATACAGTCACATTAATTAAATGTAGCAAACATGATTTTGAGCCTCAATCTTAATTAAATTCTGACTACGGTTATGAAAAAAAACGGGTTTGCACATCTACAGCTCTGCTCTTACAATCATATTCACATATCTCATTAACTTCTATACTACGACAATTGCAACATGAGTAGTAATTGAGTACTTCGTATGCAATTACTTCTGTAAAAGAACAGCAATTATACCTCACATCTTCTTTGTTTAGGTCCTTTGCCCAACTCACCACCTCGAACTGACAAACGAACATCAACTTCTCTAACAAGATGTGAATGTTTCTGAACGGCCTTTCCCACTTTATCCTCAATATGTTTCTTCACTGTATCCGTCAACTAATCAAAACGACACAAAACAACCATAATAATAAAGCAATGTGCATAAAATTTGGTGAAATTTTAATAGAAATTGTAGTCTTAATACATCAAGATTTTTGCCCTGAACTATCAATCTGACGGCTGAGAGAGGGCCATCCCAAGACATAAAAGCACCCAACTTGTTACTGGTTTGTGAACTTTGCTTGATGATGTTTTGGGGCAAAAAAGAAGAGCGAAGAGATAGAGAAGAAGAGGAAAAAATGTTAGCATTGAGAAGAAGTGGAGTTGTGGAAGATGAAGATGAAGAGGAGCAGAAGTAAGCATGTGAGTTGAACGCAGTGTGAGTAGTTGCCCAAGAAACTGAGGCCATTAGAGGTTTTTTACAACTATTTTAGGGCTTGAAAGTAGATAAGCTGTGAATTTTGTAATTTAAGTTTTAAAGCTCGGATCCCTGTTGATATCTTTTGGGAGAGGATTCTAAGCGAGGTCAGAAAACATGGGAGAACTAGGTTTTCCAGTGGAGATTAATAAAAACGTGCTTACATAAAGAAACGGCAATTTCCTTTCATTACCATAGGGTTTGTTAATGACACTTCAAAGTAGTTGTGAGTGGAGCACACCGGAAAACAAAATTCGACCCTCATCAAACATATTTTTTTACACCATTTTTGACGCATCCCTGTCGAATTTCAAATCTAAAATATGCCTCATCGAATTTCAGATTTAAATTCGGCATACTCTCGCCCAATTTCAACCTAAAATCTCCTTCATATTTAATTATATCAAATTTGGAGTGTCGCTAACAATGTCATTTCTAAATAATACAATCAAAATATTATATTCAATTTCTCAATGTCAAATCTACAGAAGTTGTTATGTTAGACGTTTGATTTTTTAATGATTATGGAGAGTCCTACGGCTATAAGTCATCGTTCGGTAATTTTTAAATTTTCAACGGCTAATTTTGATGATTGGTCATCGGACAATCGTTTTCAACTTAGTAAAATGAAAGAAAGGATGATATTAGTAAGCAAATGATTTTTGATAAAATTTAAAGGGCATTAAGAAAAGGAAATTGTGATGTCCTTTACAACTCACTTGCTAAAAGGAAAGTAAGAACAAACAAGATACTTCTCTAATCACACTAATTACCAATCCCCAAAATACATTCCAAAATTTTGAAAATAATTTATCATATTACATTAATACTTTTATCGATTGATAGAAGCTTCATTTCTCAATAATCAATAAACCCAAAGCTGTAGTTCCTAAAGCGACAGTCCAACTTCCTTTTTTTTCCCATTAACCTCGCAATATAGCCACAAACCTCTATTTCAACCCCAACAAACATCGATGATACTCCATTTCATGAGCCACGACCCTTATAATGTTCGTCGTTTTCATCAGAGACCACCATAGACCCTTCTTAGCCCCTAAATCTGATGCTTTTAGTTGATGATATTTTTCGTCAATCTCGGAGAAATGAGGAAAAAAGAGCATTTAAAGATAAATGACACGGGTGGTAACAAGGTTTGTCGAAGCTACCTACGTACACTGTGAAGTTCTCTTACTATATGGCTCCCTTACAATTACAAGGAATTACAGTAGAATAATAAGAAGCGATGATACGCCTAAGACTAATGAAGCTAGTAATCTCGGGAAGCTGCTATATCAGGAGATTTGAGTGGCGGATTAGGGTTCCAACCTTCCGGGTCCCAACCTATCGGGGCACCAACCTATCGAATCCCCAACCTATCTGGGATTCAACCCATTTAAAGTGGTATGCATGAGGTTCTTATAGTAGTTGAGTTGATGTTTGGATGGCTAAGATTGTACTGCGTAATAGGCTTGAAGGTTGCTTGGCTATTGATCTAGCTGAATTGACTTGATGAGAGACAGTTGGCAAAAGAAAAGAATGCATAGTTGAGATGAAGGTCGACATGAGAACTGTACCGGGTGCATGCTCTGCAATGCTTTGTATTAAATGCGCTTGTACTTGCAGCATGCTTGTAAAAATGAAACATGCTTCTTATCAGAAGTAGGTACACTTGGTTGTACCTCTTGTCGCTTTCCTCCTACATCCCCAAACGGTAGGACAGGCCGAGTTGGTCTGCTGAGATCATAGAGAGGATGGGGAGCTTGCGAGAGTCGAGGGCATGTCGGACCGGGTGATATGAGACGGACTGCAGGTTGTAGGTGGCAGTATCGAAGCTGGATCAATAATGGGCTACCATTGAGACGGTCTCACATTATGCTGGTCGGGAGATAGCCGAAGGAGAGATGCTTGAGTAAGTAGGTTGGCCTGGAGCTAGGTTATAAGTGGGCGAAGTGAGAGTCGGTCGGCCAGTGAGATATGGGTTGAGTTGGGATTAGGCCTTGCCACGACGGGTGAGCTGATCGTCGGGCTGTTGGGCGGGGAGGCTCGACCAGTAGAAGGTTTAATGTGCAATTGAGCAAAGAAGCCGATGCATGCCTAGGTTGGATTTGGGTTATCATCATACGTTGGAAACCCAATCGTCCTGCCCTTAGTCGTGGTTGACTAGCGAGTTGATCTGGACCTAGTCGCTTTGATCGAAGCGGGCCAGGCTAAGATATCTTGATTAGTCTATCTTCTTACTTGTGAAAAAATTAATTAACATTCTCCCCAAGTCTGTGCCCCTGAGTGGGAACAGGCTTGCAAAATCATGAATACTCCATCGATGAATTAATGCACTACTTATATGGCATTGTACCGTTGGCTACGGCGGTTGTGCTTCTCGAGATGTGACAAGGATGCGTCGTTGTACCCATGCATGTGGTGTGACAGATCACTTATCACTCTTGAACGGTTGAGATCCTTCTGCCTGTTTGATCATAACGACTGCGATGGGAGAGGTATGTAAATGCCCTTTCTTCTCCCCCTTGAACCCATAGAGCTTTTGCTATATATTTTCTTCAGTAAACTTTAACTTTGTATGGTTTTATATTGGTAAAAACAATTAACTTTGCCTTCCCCTTCCTCTTCCGTTGCTCTTGAGCGTTTGTGGTTTTTGTCAAATTTAAGATTAAAAGGAAGAAGGCAACTCTTTAGGTGCCGAACTATGTTTGTTGATTGTAGCTTGGACCGCTGCTTGGATTACTGCTTCTTGAGATGGATCTTGCCTTTGACTTGGACCTGTGCCCCTTGTCCAAAGTTCCGACGGTGATTGAATGCCAATCTCGAACTAGTGATCTAGTGAAGCTACTGGGCTTCCTTGTTTTGTTGCTCTGATATTCCCAACCTCGGATCGGTTTGACGCTTCAAGGCCTTGTTGGAGAGAGTAGTGGTTGTCGCCTCTACCTCTTATGCAATGGTTGAAGCATTGGTCTGCTCCTTGGCAAGGTTGTCTAGAAGTTTTTATGGTCTCTTATAAAATTTAATATGGAAGACTTCAAAGATGGCAGCACACTCCCTATTTTCTTAAGCGAGTTCTTGATCATTTAAAGTGCTTGGGAGCTCATCTTCGCATTTGTAGCTAGATCTTCTAAAGTGTTCCACTGACATGCCTCTTCTTCTTTTTTTCTTTTTTTCCAACTAGTTAGCGATTGAAAATATTTGTAAGCCTAGTAGTCCAGTCATTGTGCCTCTGTATTCTTTTGAACTAAATAAGAATGTATTTCTTTATTGTAAACTTGTTATATATGAAACTAGTTGTTGTCTTTGACTGTTTGCTACTCGTAGGATAACGTTTTTTGGATAGCTAGCAAAGTCCCTTGGATTGGATTGACTGATCTATTTTAGCTTATAGATTGGGATGGTAAATGGACTTAGTAACGAGTGTTGACCAAGCTATCCAATCGTTCGTCGGTTGTCGAGGCTAGCAAACGATAGTTGAACTTCAAGGCTGCTTTGTTGATGGGCGGTCCTGGTGTACACCTGAGTGTTGAGTGGGTCAAGGTTCCTTTAGATGACATGCAGCCATGAGGAGTTCTTGCATTATTTTCAGCAAAAGTTTCATATTTAATACATGCTAAGTAGTAATATTGTCATGCGATAAACCAAACCTGGACATTGATAAGAGCCAAATGCCGACCAAGTACCAAGTGGTGGGTGGCAATGGCATTGAGTAGGAGCAAATGTTGGCACATGGGTTCCCCAAGGTGAAAAGTTGTCATGTATAGAGTGGTAGACGGGCCTGGCTCGAACTGAAGCGGTTCGAGGGTTCTCTTGGGTGACATATCGCCTATTGTTAGATAACTGCAGGTCCCGATTCAAACCGGGGTGCATAGTTGGGTCGAGCAATCTTGTATGTAAGGGTGTGATATAATGGTGAGACGAGCGGCATGCACATTCGTTACAAGAATTTAGTAGATATAAATTGTAAAAAGTGAACTTACATATGTGTTGCTCTGCTATTGGACGGTCCCAGCATGTACCTAAGCACTAAGTGGCTTAAAGGATGGTCACACGCTGCAATAAGGAGCTACAGGTTGTGATGGCCACCCTACATCTCCAGTATTAAATATACATGTATAATGCACTCTAGAGGTACCCGTCTGATGCAGGATGGTAGCCGAGGGTGTAAAATAATAAAAATCCAAGCATAGAACCTATAGAACATCTCAAGGCGCATAGACAAAAATATAATGATCAAACAGATGTAAAATAGACGAGACGGTATATAATCAGATGAACCATAATAAGAACATCAGAGTGCATCAGGTTCATAGATTATACAAAAACTGTAATAAAAGAGTTTACACATCTCGTATCTCCAAAATAAACTCTATAATTATCTCTCAAAATACAAGTGCTGACATAGCTCCGCGGTTGAATATAAGCAATAGTAAGCTCCAAATTATAGATATATGAAAGCATAGTCTTCTGCATGTACTTCGAATAGCTCTATGCGCTATCCAGACCTTTTATCCCTAATCTACTCATTTAAAAGTATCCAAAATAATAAGAAGCAAAGCAAAACGTCGGGTTAGATAGCACTCTATTGTGAGCGATACATCATCTCAAAATACTATAAAATCGTATATATTAAATAGGATATAGGGCATGAATAGGCATACCTGACATGTTCCTACATCCAAAGAGTCAACATATAAACAAATATATGCTAAACACTATCACAAGTGAAAAATATGGGGTACTTGGGTATCACACAATAGTTAGGAACACGAGAAACATAGCATCCATCACACATACTTGCATCTCTTACTTAAGTGCTTAAGATATATGGTAACTCTCATAGATACTCAACTCATTGCCCACGCAGATGGCAATGGACTAGACAAATGCAGACGTGGGTACAACAGACTACCATAGGTACACATAGACTACCATATCCCAACAATGAGCATCGTAACCTCAAAGTCATCTATTAATCCTTTAGCACACATACCGATATTAAAACTACCCCTACAGATGCTTAACTTATGCTCATGCAGGTGGCTAAGGATTAGACACACACAGATGTCCAAACACATGGGTACATGCAGACTGCGCGATCCTACTCACGATCATCACAACCTCAATTACTACTTTATGAGCTATCACACAGAACTCCTCTTTTCGGTCAATCTTAAGATGCTATAGTCATCCTCTACATTAAGTCATCGAAGTCATTGCACTTCACTGGTTGCCATCCTAAAGTCATCTTAGAGTCATCCATCCTTATCCCAAGCCTACTCCCAAGACCACCAAGCAATCCCAAGTCTTGCTCCAAAACCAACACCCCAAAAACTTCACTGCATGTCCTATTCAGCATCCCTCCTATAGCCGGACCGAAGTTACCAAACAATATCCTACTATACATGATTTCCTATCTGGTCTTCACTATCGAACCAAGCCACTGTCAGATAGGATTTCCTGTCCAGTCCCCCGTTGTCGAACCAAGTAACTACCTGATAGGATTTCCTATCCAGTCCTCCACTACCGAACCAACTAGCTAACAGACATGATTTCCTGTTCGATCTTCCCTTGCCAAACCAAGCACCAACTGGATAGAAATTCTCGTCTGATCTTCCACTACCGAGCCAACTTAGATCCGAACCAAGACTCCCCCCCCCCAAAGACAACCATCGGATCATCCCCATATCGGACCAAGCTTTACCGAACCAAAAACTGTAGCTCCTTTACACATTAACTTCGCACCGATTCTATCACTACATCTGACACTTTGACTCTTATGCATCGCCTATGCAGCGATATGACTCCAAAAACTTTAAAGCATATCAGTCAAAGTCTGGATCTCACGGTTCTTACCCTTAGTTCACTTCGATGAATGTTTTCAACCATACACGCATACAAACAAACATCATACATGCACCAATTGGCATTCAAACATGCAAATCACATAATCAATCATAGCGACCATCATACAAGGTGTTTACAGCATAGCCTAAGATATATCAAGGCAGTCATATATCTAACTAACATGTCTAGAACACCAAAAATTCATTTATTCACTTTTCTACTACAGGTTGGGTTTTAAAACAACATTAAAACTTAATTTTGACTTTGAAAATGGATCCAAAACACTTGAAACCTATATATACATATATGGTAAGGTGTGAGATGATAAATCATTCACTAAATCTTCCAAAATCCAAGTTTTGCATGAAAATTGATGCAAATCCAAAAATTAATAGCAAAGATGTGGTTTTTCTTCCCCAAAAATGTAGACTTAAAGATCTCGACCGAATCCCCTTGCTAATCTACCTTTAATCTATGATTTAGATTTGATTTGGAGGGAAAAAAGAAGGTTTTGGGTGGATAATGGGTTAATGTGAGCTTAGATTTATTTGAGAAGTGGTAAAAATGATTTGGAGATGATGACTCAGCTATTATAGCCTTCGAACCCAAAATGGGTTAGTGGGCTTGCCCTCAAACCTCACTAATTACCCACTAAGCTGCTCTAAAAACCGTTAATCTTAAAACAATCATAACTTCTAACTAGAAAGTCTAAATCACTATTATGACCTCTCCATGGAAAGGGAAACCATCATATCTTTCTAATGGGAGTGGTCTCGGATGCTAATTTAGTTTCCATTATAAGTTATAATCATTACAAGTTTTTATGGGTAAAATCATCTAAAAAAATTCTAAAGATGGAAAATGTCACTAATAGGAAATTTCCAAAGTTATAGAGTCATATGACATCATTTGAATTTAAAAATAATATTTTACAATCCTTCGATACGTAAAATACGAGCATTACACTCTTCCCTCCCCTTTCTAGGAATTTTGCCCCCGAAATTCCTAACGCAGACAAGGTGAAATCAAACATTGCTATCCCGCATGCCTAACATCCACGAACAAACATATCAAACATCAAACATGCACATAGAAGTGGATAATAATATCTATGCCTACCTTAAAATGCAGGATACTAAAATACCCTATATGATTTCGAAAATGAAAGTAAACGTGATAAGCAGAAGTCTCACCAAGTAAAGAGTTTTGGATAAGTAGTCCTTAAGCTCTCCTCAGTCTCCCAAGTATAATCGCCTTCACACTCTCTCCATTGAACCTTCGCTGGCTTGACCATCTTCCTTCTAAACTACTTCTTACCATGTCTAACGATACGAATAGGCCACGAGGTCTCGATGTTTGTGGTTCAAACTTGATATCATCAAGTTGATCTAGTTGGGCTATTACGGCTAAGTCGTACAAAAACTTCCTCAAGTGAGATACGTGGAACACGTTGTGCATGCCCACCATCTTCTGAGGTAAATCAACTTTGCAAGCCAGGTTCCCAATCCACTCAAGTATTGGAAAAGGACCAATGAATCTCGGTGCCAGCTTCCCCTTAAAACCAAATTAACTACACTCTTTAGTAGAGAGATCTTAACAAACACCATACTACCGATGGAGAACTCTAAATCACATTTTCTCCTATTAGCGTATCTCCTCTATCTATCTTGAGCATCTTTCATTTATTGCCAAATAATTTTTATCTTCTCTGAAGTCACTCTAAATATCTCTGGTCGGGGTATCATTTCTCACGTACTTCCCATCAACATGACGGGATGCTGCACGGTTGGCCATATAATGCCTCAAATGGTGTCGTACTGATTCTGGACTGATAATTGTTGTTGTATACAAACTCTAATAAGTGCAAATAATCATTCCATGAGCCACTAAAGTCGAGAATGTAAGCCCACAAGAGACCCTCTAAGATACAATCACCCTCCTGGTCTACCATCGGTTTGTGGGTGATAAGTTGTACAAAGATGCAGCTCCATCCCCAATGCCTCTTGTAAGCTCTTCTAAAATCCGCTAGAGAATAAAGGTCCTAGGTCGCTCACAATGCTCCTCGAAACACCATAGAATTGCACGACACAGTTGACTTATAACTCGGCCAATTTGGATGTCATCCTACTAGAAATGATGGATGTGAATCGGGCACTCTTCATCAATCTATCGACTATGACCAAAATGCTATCATATCTCCCTCTAGTCCTCGGCAATCCATGATGAAATCAGTTGAAACTTATTCTCATTTCCACTCAGGAATCTTGAGTGTTTGCAGCAAACCACTCAGCTTCTTCTGCACTGTCTTTACCAACTGACAGTTCATGCACTATGAGATGAATGTCTTGTTGGAACCTCTAACAACTATACAAACACACATATATAATATAAACATCATCAATATGCGAGTACACGTAATAAGATCATGGCTAGAAGACAAGCAAGGAGAGACTATTACTAGTAAGGTCGTATTTAGTCTTAAATAAAATATGTAGAATCTCCTTGAGTGAATCACAAAACACACATTCACGTTTTCAAATTAAAACAGATTTTATCTTAAGAAAACTGAATTCATAGACATTTATGAAAAACCATAGACATCTATGACATTGCATGGGAAAATTAATCCCTGTAATGACAAACATCTATGATTTTCCACGGACGTCTGTGATGTTACTTCTGAAACATGATGGCTATTTTTGTGAAAGGCTGCTTCCTCTTGAATTTTTCAATACACTGGATTTACTCAAAAATTGCAGCTATTTGAAAGGTAATAGTTGCTTATCTTTGAGAAATAACTCTTGAATCTTATAAATAGCACTAAATGATTGAGGGCTAACACTTACCTTGATTTCTATACTCTTATTCTATATTCTTACTTCTGTGCTTTCACTGATTCGATTTTCTCAATCATTCAAATAATTAGAATTTATATTTTCGTTATATTGCTTCCTAAAAATCAAAGTGCACATAAACAATATCACTTAAAGAAGATTATATGAAGAATTGTATTGTACGGTCAATATCGGTGTTATTTAGAACACGCAATTGTCAACTAAATACTTTTGTATTAAGCATGTTCCTCCAGCTGAAGTGAGGGTTTTTTGGTTAGTAAATACCGAAGGGGGCTCAAGGACTGGACGTAAGACGGGAGATCTGAGTCGGTATAAAAACTCTAGTTCATGCTTTTTATACTTTACTATTTATTGTCTACTGTAGCATTAGCTTATACACTTGCACATTAAACACAAGTTAGATAATATACGATCCACTAGACTTTCATTTGGCATCAGACCAAGGTTTTTGAATTTTTACCATAGCATGTAATTGAATTTTGGTTAATATGACAAGTACCTTTCAAGAAGGACGATTAACCTCCCATCCTCCATTATTCACTGGTCAAACTATGCTTGCTGTCAACAAGTATGAATTTTTTATGGAAGCTAATGGTCTAGAAATTTGGTGAACTACACAAACTAGATATGAAGCACTCACTACTGATATAAATACTTGGACTGACGTACAAAACAATTTAGCAACCAATAATGCAAAAGCTATGAGTTTTGTATTTTTCTCACTTGACAAAAATGGATTTTCACGAGTCATGTTTTGTACTATTGATTATGATATATAGCGTATATTACAAATTACCCATGAAGGTACAAACAAAGTTAAGCAAACAAAAATTTCTATTCTACAAAATCAATTTTCATCTTTTAAAATAAAAACAAGTGAATCAATTATTGACATGTAAGCTAGATTTCAAACTATACAACATGATCATATATCATTAGAAGTTAAATTCACTGGTTTTGATTTAGTCACATGAATTTTGAACTCTCTGCAAACTAATGGGAAAGAAAAGTTTTAGCCATCGAAGAAGTTAACGATCTTTTCCAACTCAAAATCAAAGAGTTAATAGGAAATCTGATGTCGTATGAAGCTAATTTACAGGCAAGAAAAGAACAAAATCAAGAAAAGAAAAACATCATAAAAAGGGAATTGTCCATAATTTTTCACTTCCACAAACACCATAAAAATGGAGTAGTTCAAAGAAAAAATCACACCTTATAAGATGTGCTCGAACGCTTCTAAATGGCAGTGGCTTACCAAAGAATTTTTGGCCCGAAGCAGTTGCTACTGCATCTTATGTATTAAATCGTGTAACTCTTAGACCTATGACCAAAAGTGCATGTTATGAAATGCTTTTAAAAAAGGAAAGTATCATACTTTCGAATATTTTGATCAAAATGCTTTATTTTAAATACAAAAGATAATCTTGGTAAATTCGACCCAAAAGCCAATGAATGAATTTTTGTTGGTTATTCTGATCGAAGTAAAGCATACAAAATTTTAACAAACGCACAAATGTTATAGAGAAAGTTTTCATGTCTCGTTTGATGAAGACTTTAAATATATAATGAATAAAGTTGATGAAGAAATTTTTGACACTAATCAAAATAGAGCTATTGATTTAATATTTGAAAATAATAATGATAATCAAAATAATAATGTTTTGAAATCAGCACCCCATATTTTAAAAGATCATCCTATTGATAACATAAGTGGAAATTTAGGTAACAAAGTTTTGACTAGAAGTTAAATAAATCAAATGATTAATGCAACATTTATATCTAATTTTGAACCAAAAAATTAAGAAGCATCAAATGATGATTTTTGGATTTTAGCAATGCAAGAAAAACTTAATCAATTTGAACGAAATGATGTTTGGGAACTAGTACCAAGGCCAAACGATCAATCAGTAATAGGAACAATATGGGTATTTAAAAAAGCAGACGAAAACGGAAATATTGTATGTAATAAAGCAAGATTAATGACACAGGGATATAATCAAAAAGAAGGAATTGATTATGAAGAAACTTTTGCACCTATAGCACATCTTGAAGCCATAAGAATATTACTTGCTTTACGCGTCATCATAATTTTAAGTTATTGCAAATGGATGTTAAAAGTGCTTTCTTGAACGGTTTTATAAAAGAAAATGTTTACGTTGAACAACCACCACTATTTGTTCATGAAAATATTCTGAACATGTTTTTAAACTTAAAAAGGCATTATATGGTTTAAAACAAGCACCTCACGCTTGATATGATAGATTAAAATCACATTGATAAATTCCGATTTTCAAATTGGTAAAATAGATACAACATTATTTATTAAAAGAGAACAGAAGGATAAAATAATTGTTCAAATTTATGTCGATGACATTATATTTAGATCTACTAATGAAAATTTATGTAGTGAATTTTCTAAAATAATGACAAACGAATTCAAAATATCTCATATGAGTGAATTAAATTTCTTTTAAGATTACAAATAAAACACTTAAATAATAGAATCTTTAGAAAAGTATCTTAAAGAATTTCTAAAACATTTTGGAATGGATAATACATCAGGTAGACCCACTCCAATGAGTACTACTATTCATTTAGACAAATGGAAAAGATTTTGATCAAAAACTATATCGAAGCATGATAGGATTTTTACTATACTTAATAGCTAGTAGACCAGATATTATGATGAGTGTTGGTTTATATGTAAGATTTCAAGCACAACCTTAGGAATCATATCATCGGGCGGTCAAATGGATTTTATGATATTTAACCAACACTAAAGATCACGGTCTATTTTATTCGAAAGGAAGTTCATTTGAACCTACATCTTACAGTTATGCATATTTTCTTAGATGCAAATTGGATAGAAAGAGTACAAGTGGCACATGTCACTTTATTAGTCAATCCTTAGTTTTGTGGTTTAGTAAAAAGCAAAATTACATTTCTCTTTTGACGCGTGAAGCCAAATGTATTTCTACTGCCTTAGCTTGTGCTCAAGTACATATATGCAACAAACACTTAAAGGCTATGGAAAAATAATAGACAAATCTCTAATATATTGCGATAATAATGGTGCTATAAACCTATCTAAAAATCCAATTAATTACTCACGAACAAAACATATCGATATTCGTCACCATTTTCTGAGAGATAATGTTGAAAAAGAAATAATCACTCTCGAATTTGTAGATATCAAAAATCAAATAGCTAATATTTTTAAGAAACCATTATGCAAAACAACGGTTATCAAACTAAGAAGAGATTTAAGAATTTGCTCATATAATGAATTAGTAAATTTAAACTATATAATATACTAAGGAAACAAACACAAAACACTTATGTAAGTTTAGCTAGAAATAAAATTTAAACTTACAGACCACTAATTTTTTAAACAAAATTTTGTTTAATGTTTTTAGTGGTCATAGAGATTTTCATCATAAATATCATATACCTAAATTTATTAAACTTAAGGAATATTTAAGGAACAAGGGTTGCTAGTTATAAATATCAAACTACTTCATTTTTAATTATTCTCTAAGTTCCACCATCTTTATTGTGAATTCAACATGTCTTAGAATCACGATTCATTTTTAAAAACTGTACATGTCTCTCCAAAACTATGAATCCTCCATCGAATAAATCTATGTCTAAAAATGTCTATCGCACTAGATATTTACCAAAAGGGAAGAAAGTGAAAAGTGCATTAATTTTGAATCATCATTTTTGGAAAATAAAGTTGACGAAATTTTCCTCTATCAGCAAGAGATAGTAGGAGTATAAAAAGAAATGTACTACGAACAAAAACGACAATGACATCATCTAAATTTCTTGGAAAGGTGCATACTGGCTATTTATGGCCACTCTCCAACTAAGGATTGCCTCCACAAAAAATACCTTGACTAATAGAAACACCAGTTAGATCACACAATATTACTCCCTGTAACATAAAAAGAGATGCTCCGTTTAATCAAGAGCAAGCACCCCGTACTCCATCTCACTCATTTTGGTCTCCTCTCTATCAGTTTGTTGAAAATACCAAGACAAAAGGTACATATGATACTTCGTGTTAGTCACCAATAAAATTTGAACGAACTCTTGGGATTTGCAAGAATGAAAAAAAACAAACTCGAACGAAGACGGATAAAACATCTCTGCAGTACCTTACCTCTCCGATTATAATTATTCAAATAATTTTAAAATTATTTTTTATTTTTATTTACTACAAACCTTTTATTATGATCATTTATATACATAAAAAGTGATTGTATCCTAACAAATATTCAAAAATTAATCACAATCACATACAGACAGTGCTCAGACGTTTGTGGCCAGGTTTAGGAAATATTTTTCCTATAACCAATGGCATCTGTGGAAATCCACAATCATAGAATATTCGAGTAATTTATTCTTGAACTCACAGACGTCTGTAAAAAATCACAGACGTCTGTGAAGAAATTCGGGAAAAATTCCTACATGATCAAATAAAAACTTTTTGGAGTCAACACAAAAGGACTATTCTCTATGCTCCATACATAATGAGAATATTAAGAGATTTAAACGTGCGTTCATATATGTCACAATACGAAGAAATGCCAGTCAAGGATAGTGGGAAGAGATTTGTGTCCTTAATGTAACTCCCAATAGTTCCACCTCCCTGTAACGAAATGAATTTTGGCTGCTCGAAAATCGACATCCATACTTCATTCGTACTCGAATGCCGTAGATTCGATCGTTCAAATCCGATTCGCCGGAGCTTATAACAACATTAAGTAAACAACACAGCGGAACAAAAGAATAATACATTGATATACAGCATTGATACAATATCTGATACAACAGATGATACAATAGATATCGATATACATCAAAGATACAAGAAAATAGCAGCGGAAAAGAAATATAGATAATGCTAGCAGCGGAACAAATAACTCTAAGATAGTCTTCAACGAAGAACTCCAAATCTGAACCTCCATCTCCAAGAACCAATCCAGCAATAGCTCGAACTCCCCATAACAATGCACCAAGCTAAGCAAGACTGGTGCGAACCAAAGACTGAACTAACTTCAGATAATTCACTGAACCTAACTATCTGAAAAACCCAACTCTAGACTGCTCGTGTAGAAAATAATGAGCACCCAGAGTTTAGGAAAGGAACAATAAACTCCGGATCAGTCATGGGACTGGTGTGAGCAACAAAAACAGTTTATCTTTTAAAACAATCAACAAAAGATTTAAAGTAAATTCGCAATGCTTTTTGAAAATGAAACTACCATAAGACCTCCCACCACACACACAATGCAAACGCAGACTTGGAGGAGATTTCTTCTTATGATAGTCAAATATGCTTAATACGCAGAAAATTTCTTGATATTATTATTATAAGTGCATAGTGTAGAAAACAATTTCGAAAGTAGAATATAAATCTTAGCCAGCATAGGTACCATTATATTATGCCCGCTATAGCTACCATATTAGATGGCAGGTTCTACAACTAATACCGTACAAGGCTCGTATTGTTTCTTTGGATTTCCAACAAATGGTCAGGCCAATGAACTTTCTATTGCCACATGGAAACGCCTCTGGATGGACGTCCCGAGAACCTAACCGGATCTCTGCCAACACAAGGCCGGGTTACCCCTAACTGGGTAACTACTGACACGAGTATGCCACCTCCCGGTTGTAACAACCTTTTACCGGGGCCCCAACATCAAATCACAAAACAAGACATATATAGGTTTGTGATGTCCACATAAGTAAGTATCTGGGCTCCATACCATGATACCACTTCTATCCAGAAGGAGATGTACATACCCTAAAGGGGCGCTACCCCCTAATAACCTTGCTGCATCTTTCCTGTTTTGACCATTCCGGGGTGTGAGGTTCGACGAAGTCACGTCCACAAAGCCACGCTTTGGTACAAAGCCATGCTTTGGGTCAACAAATGATCAAAGTAATGATCACAAAGATAAATGATCAAACAAATGATCATATCACAAATGATCAAACAATGATCATTTCACAGCAACACTTAGCATGTCACATTACCAAATTGGGAATATATCGCTGATAACCTTCAACTACATAACCTCTGAGCTCGTACGTCTCAGAGAAGGGTGTTAAGCTAAAAGAATAAATTCTCTGCCACCAACAGAAATGTATTTGAAAGAAATCTGCTTTATATCTCAAATTGTAATGTCAGACACACAATCCATACAAGTTTGTTCCGGGTTCGAACAGAACCGAAGGCACTTCCAAAGAAGCCCTTGAAATCCGGATATTCACTAATTACGTTTGGACTTCCCATCACATATGGAGTCTCTATACCGGGGACCAGTCGATGCAAAGACATTCGACGAGTTATCCTTACGTTTTCGAAAATATCCGGTCTTCATCACCGGTCTTCAAATGCTATCCATATCGACGTACCACATATTCGGAATGGGATATATGACACAAAGGTCCTCTCCCGGCTAAACCGAATAGTGAGCGCAATATTTAAAAACATATGGATATGGGGATTTCAATTAAGCCACAACTTAAAACCCAAACCTTTCTTTCAAATGGTTTAAACAAATTACCATTTCAAATCTTTAAACAAAAAGATTTATTTCACAAAGATCAATTCATAGATTTCCAAAATAATTTCATTTCGATAGGATTAACTCGTTAAATCTTTAAATCAAAGATTTAACTTATAATTTCAGACCGTTTCTATAACTTGGAAATCATTTTCATTTTCAAACTTGAAATTCTTTTAACACAAATTGGATGTTCATTTCTTATGTGAAAGCTTTTATTATTTGAAAACAAACAGTTTTCATTTCAGAAAAATCCAATTATATTTGCACAAGTTAAAGTTCTTAATTTATATTCATATTCCCAAATTAATACATTTTAAAATAGTTTAACCCCTATATAACTGGTATAACATTTTTAATCCCTAGTTTCGAATCATAGAATTCAATTTCAAATCTTGTATTTAAGTTTAAACCAAATTATTTAAATTTCAAACTTTATCAAGTTATTCAAAATAAATTTCATCTTTGAGATTCCGTTTCTAAAGTTTTTCACTTTAAACCCTATTACATTTCAAAACCATTTGAATTTAAAAAAATTCAAATTCAAAACTATTTTCAAAAATCTGTGACTTAATCGATTTCCTCGTGAAATCCATATTTGTGTGTGTATGGTGTGGGCCAGGGGTTTAACACAATAGTGCAACATCATTCAATCATCACAGATTAAAAACACAGAAATATAGTTGATAAGCGATATAAACTATAACGCTCATCGTCCATTCACAGATTCACAGATAATATACAGATGCAATAAATATACACAGTTCAATCTATAGAACAAAATATCACAAATCAGATAGGATAATCAATTCAAGGCATCTCATACAATACAATCATTCATAAGTAAGGTAAAGCATTCAATTGTCATTTATAAGTAGGATTAATTAAATTGATTAATCCTAATCGATTCAATTTATTTCCAAGTAAAATAAATTTCTTATGAATTTTAATTATCTAATCCTGATTTATTAATCACAAATCATTTGATATAAATTAATTTATCAAACATTTTGATTAATTAATTTATTCTTAATTAATCATATTAATTAAATTAACCTCTGAACCAATTACATAATTAATTAACCTCTTAATTTATTATCTTAAGTAATTAAACTTTTAATTACTTCTCATTAAGCAATCACCTCATAACCATTAATCATTAATTACCAATTAATCTTTATCATTAAGTTAATCAAAATATTCAAATTCAATTACAATTGGTAATTTGCCCCTTTATTACTTTCATTAAGTAATTACAATTTATAATTGATTTTCTTATTAAATTAATCTAATTAATTATCAAAATTATTCACATTAATTTAATCACTTAATAATTCCTAGTTAATTATCTTCATTTACTAATAGCATTTCTTTAATTACTTTTAAATTTATCTTTAATTATAAATTAATCTAAATCATTAATTTATAAATTCGATAAATAAATCATTCCTTAATTATCTTATTAATTGAATCATTTAATACCTTAATTATCTCTAATATAATTCATTTCTTATTGATGACTTCATTAACATTAGAGTGAAAAACATTTCACTTTTGAATTTAAATTAAATTTACATTTTGAATTTAAAATTCAAAATAATTATTCTTTTAAACATTAATCCAATTTAAAAAATCAATTTATAATTCTTTAAAATAAATGTAAATAACATTTATTACTTATATAAGAGAAAGCTTTTAAACTAATCTACTTAATTTTTATTTAAAAATTAAATTTTCAAAATACATTAATATTCTTACTTGCAAATTCAAGTTAAAACCAATCATTTAACTTCTCATTAAAATTTAAGAAACCCTTTATAAAAGAATTTTATCAAAACCAAATAAATATTTGTTTTTAAAACCTTGATTTGAAATTTTAATTTAAAATCCAAATTCCATTTAAATTTGCTTTAAAATTCAAATTTCCAGACAGGTTTCATAAAACCTGTAACATACAAAATAACCCGAGGCTAACAAACTTGCTTCGAGTCAGACTCCCCATTGCTTCGAGTCAAGTACTCGAATAACTCGAGTAAAACCCGAGTTAAAATTCCCTGCACACCACCTAAAATTCCTCAGCATTTCAATGGGCACGGTGCACGTGCACCATCATCGCAGCCGACTCCGTTCAACGGCGACAATCTCCTCACTTCAACGATCATCCTCAGATCCATTCACGACCAACAAAATCCACAAAATAACTCGAAATCGAAATCGAGAAAAAGTGAAACCTAGAAACGCAAAGTCACGAAACCTGGAAACGCACCCCTCCACAAACCCAAACCTGTCAACGCCTCGCATCCACTCCTCCGACCACCGGAACGTATGAAACTTCGGCCATCACTTCGTCATCGCCCCCTCTTCCATCACCCACCACCGCGTGCAACTCGATGCATGAGAGATGCCGCTTCAGTCGATTCCTTAACCACTAAAAAAATTAGGTTTCCCAACTTAAACCCCTCGCCGCTGCATCCACGGCCATCAGACCACCGCCGCACCATTTTTACATGAACCCCTGGTCGCTCCTCCACGTCCAGGAGAAAACTCGACTCCTCCAGTCAACGAGATCACTCACGGCGACCCAAAATGCCCAAAACGATTAAACCCAAACTGCTACTTCACTGCTTAACTAAAAATTGTGATTTGAGTTTTAAAAATCCTATTTTTGATTGAGTAAACAGTTTGTAAACTTGAATCGATAATTCATGAGGTTTGAATTTGTCACTTAATTTAAGTATTACTGTTCTTATGTTCTTTTCCAGAGCAGACCACTTTATTTAGCATGAAATAAATTTTAAAATCCACTTTATACTTACCCAAACATATTTTGTTTATATGTTTTGTTCTAACAATCAATAGATTGAGCAGTAATGATCTTTGAATTATATCTGAGTTTGAATTTTTAATACAGAGAGGTTTAACAGGGTTCCAATATACTGATATCCCACTCCACAATTACACAGAGAAGTGAACTTATAAATACCCACGCAAACATCATCAATAAATGAACACAAATTTGATTATCTTCATACTTAAGTCAAGCAACTAGATACTTAGATTGTAGAAAATAAAGTTACTCACGGTGGATTCCAGAAAATGATCAGAGCTTCCACTTTTCTTGAAACAAGCTGTGAAGATTGCAAGCTGAACTTCTCTTACATTTTTTTCTTTTTTTCTTTGCTGAACAAATTGAACTTGTTTAAGTTTATTAGATATAATGATGTTTATCTCCCTGTAATATTCAATCTTGCTGAACGAAATGGAATGAGGAAGGTGATATTGATATATAGGAAGCAAGTCTACAGGTTGATTATAATTGGTACAACCATCAGAGATATTTTTTTCTTTGCTTATCTTGACTAGCAGATGTTTTTGGGGGCTGAAGTGATATCCATTAAATGCCTATGCTTATTTAAACTCGGCTGATAGTATCTTCTTTTGCATGCAAGAGAATATGGCATTTAATGCCCTGGTCCTTTTTGTTTTCTTATTTGTACTTGTTTATATGTTCTTTTGTTTCTTGCTTTGCTTTTACATACTTATTATATTTGCCTATACTTTCATTAGTTCGACTGAGAGATGATATGTTGGTGACTGCTTCAACTATCATGTACAAGTTTACATACACTTGTTCTATGTGTACATAGATATAAAGTTAAATATTAGTTTGTTTATATTTTCACTTGCCTGCATACTTATCTACAGGTCTTACTCCTATTTGTATAAACCTGGTTTGCCTCATTTGTTTACAAGCATATTAGTTTGATGTATAAATACATATATCTTTAGTTTGTATTCTATGTTGTATTACTTTGCTTTATAATTTGAATGTAGTTCTATATTAAAATTGCTGTTGGAGTTTGTTAAATATGGTTTACGTATATATATATTTGCATGTTTGCTTTTTACTTTGTTTTGATTATTATTTTTGTTTATATACTTGGTTTTGTTTATTTATTTACTTTGTACTGTAATACTTTTGTTTGTGTTATTTTGTATTAGTTTAGCTTATGTTGCATACTTGTCTTATATATTCTCTTTTGCCTTTGTCTGAACATACTTATATTTATATTTGGTTGCTTGTTTAAATTATCTTGTTTACTTATTTTCTTGCTTATGTGTATTTTTGGTTGTCTTGTTGTATGTCAATATAAATTTATTATTATTGTAGTACATTTGTTTGCATTTTATTGTACTTTACAATATTTTTAAATCCCAATTCAAATTAAATTTAAATGCATTTTTCAAAAATTCATAATTTAACTGATATTTTATATAATCACCAATTAATTTCACAATTTTAAATCAAAAATAAATTTAATTATCAATTTAAAATAAATTAAAATTCGAGATCGTTACAGACTTCCCCTCTTAAAAGGAATTTCGTCCTCGAAATTCGCCAGAGAGAGATAACGAAGATAGATGAAAGATAGAGAAATATCTTTTCAGATCAAACTGGATATCTGTTCTGCATTTGGCTCACCAAATCAGAATATCAACAATAGATACAAGAAATTATAATAAAATTTCGAATTTGGGTTTAAATGATATCATTTTATTGATACAATTCAATTTATCCTTCATATTCTATTGATCAATTTAACTCAATTTAAATTTCCAATTTATTTCAAATTTCAGTTTCAAATTTCCAATTCATATTCATTAAGATTTAAAATCATAAACCAATGAAGATACGAAATAAGAATTTTCTACAACGATTCGTAGAACATCAACGCACCGAACTTCTTTTTGGAGCTATCCCGAAGCAATCAAAAGAATTTGAAAACGAATCAAATAAGATTGAGAAGAAAATTATTTCCACTGTTGTTACAGAGTATCGACCATTTATAGTCGTATTTCCCCGTCCCCTATCTCGTCCTCTTCTTGCATTCATACTTACTATCAGTGGATAGTAAGAGAATTCACTGAGGCATTCAGACGGATATCTTAGAGATTACTCATTCTAGGGTATACTTCACCCTATCTCTAATGAGCTACTTAATGTGTTATACTCCTGAGCTAAAGTTCAACCTTAGCTCTGATACCAAATGTAACGTTTGCGGCAATGGCAACCGGTAGGCTTTTCAACCATCCCAGCCCCACCGTGGCTTACACTGGTACCCCAGACCTTGCTTTTACGGCCAGCCTCTCGACTATCACGGCTTACGCCTAACCAACCCCGTAAAGAGGCCGTGTGAGGGTAAGAGTCTCCCGTTCGCCACCAAACCGCGAAGCGAGAATCCCCCATCACATTTCACTAAGACAAGCAAGACTGGTGTGAAGCCAAGACTGAACTAACTTCAGATAATTCACTGAACCTAACTATCTGAAAAACCCAACTCTAGACTGCTCGTGTAGAAAATAATGAGCACCCAGAGTTTAGGAAAGGAACAATAAACTCCGGATCAGTCATGAGACTGGTGTGAGCAACAAAAACAGTTTATCTTTTAAAACAATCAACAAAAGATTTAAAGTAAATTCGCAATGCTTTTTGAAAATGAAACTACCATAAGACCTCCCACCACACACACAATGCAAACGCAGACTTGGAGGAGATTTCTTCTTATGATAGTCAAATATGCTTAATACGCAGAAAATTTCTTGATATTATTATTATAAGTGCATAGTGTAGAAAACAATTTCGAAAGTAGAATATAAATCTTAGCCAGCATAGGTACCATTATATTATGCATTATTCCATTTGAACAATTGAAACTCCGAAACTAACGTCGACAAGAAAAAAGGCCTGTATCTTCTTCTCAGCCTTTTGTACCTCATTCTCCTTAAAAATACCATTTAGATCCTGGCATCTTAGAAGCCCGAACTTCCCTTATTCATAATGAATTGGGTCGCGATGTAGTTTTACAGAATCAATGAATCATTACCAAAAATTAAAAGAAAATGGAGAAGAGAATGATTGGACTGGAACGATCTTTTTCAACTCGTGTGACTAAGGTTGAAAATACTTTAGAAAAAGTCATTTACGGATTAGGAAAAATTATGAGAAATGTTCGAGGTAGGTCTATATCTTCATCTTTATCGCCATCTCCAACACCTCCTCCTCGTCAACAAACACCACTCTATTGTTCTCAACATTCCCCTTCTCAACCATCACACATAAATATAGGAAAAACAATTATGATTTCAGAGGATGAATAAGAAGAAGAGAGTGATGGGATTCCATAGCCAAACCTAGATGCTGACCAGCCTACATCTCAGCGGATTATATGGCGATGCAAGGATTTACTATACAAGAGAATGTGGAGTACACCGATCAAAATCATTGGCCTGAAGATTTTCAAATAGATCCATCATCGTATTGGGAGTATAATGAGAACTATAGGGGCTTCTCTTATTCTTCTCAGTAAGCCATTGTTTTTTATTCCTATTTCAAAATCTTATTTGCTTCTTCTTGTTTTTTGTGTTCCTTTATTTCTTTTCAAAACACTAGTTTGTGTATTGTGTTTGTTATGTATGAAACATGACTGTGAGCTTAACTATGTTTCGTCAGTGTTATTGTGTTTGTGATTGTTATTTTTTTGAGATTGTTTGTGTAACTGTAATGTGATTTATACGTTTGTTTCATATAACTATAATGTTCTTTTTAATAATGTCAAAGGGAGAGAAAAATATATGCTTATATACAAGGGAGATCACATACTTAGGATGAGTAAAAATATAATTGTGCATTGTTAATGATTGTTGAGTTGTCATCATAAAAAAAGGGAGAATTTTAGAACCTCGATTCTTAATTTCAATGGCAACAACTATACAAACACACATACAATATAAACATCATCAACAAGATCATGGCTAGAAGACAAGCAAGAAGAGATTATTACTAGTGAGGTCGTATTTAGTCTTAGATTAAATATGTAAAATCTCCATGAGTGGTTCACAAAACACTTTTTCACGTTATCAAATTAAAATAGAACTTATCTTAAGAAAACTGAATCCATAGACATCTGTGAAAAACCATAGACTTTTGTGACATTACGTGGGAAAATTAATCCCTAATGAAAGACGTCTATGATTTTCCATGGACGTCTGTGACATTATTTCTGAAATATAATAGTTATTTTTATGAAATATTGCTTCCTTTTGAATTTTTCAATACACTAAATTTACTCAAGCATTGCAACTCTTTGAAAGGTAATAGTTGCTTCTCTCCGAGAAACAGCTCTTGAATCTTGTAAATAACACTAAATGCTTGAGTCTAACACTTACCTTGATTTCTATACTCTTATTATACATTCTTACTTCTGTACTTTCACTGATTAAATTTTCTCAATCATTCAAATAACCAGAATTTTTATTTTGGTCATACTGCTTTCGAAAAATCAAAGTGCACATAGACAATATCACTCAAAGGAGATTATAGGAAGAATTGTATTGTACTGTCAACATCCTTGTTATTCAGATCACACAATTGTCAACAAAATACTTTTGTATTAAGCCCATTCTTCTGGATGAAGTGAGGATTTTTCGGTTAGTAAATACCGAAGGGGAGCTTCAGGACTGGACGTAGGATGGGAGGTCCGGACCAGTATAAAAGCTTTGCTTTGCACGCCTTTATGCTTTACTATTTATTGTCTACTATAGCATTAGCTCGTACACTTACATATTATACACAAGTTAGATAATATAAGATCCACTAGACTTTCACATCTCAACATCCTTCTTTATCCTTTCCTAATAAAATATTTGCCTCATATCACAGTACATTCTTTTATCTTCTTCATGTTCTTGGCTAGTCTAGCATCTCCTCGTACTCCACTCCTTCTTTTATCTTCTTCATGTTCTTGGCTAGTCTAGCATCTCGCCTCTGATTAGTACCGATCCACTCAATCAGAGTAGGTCTGATCGTCAGGCTAGTCAATACATACGACTCTAGCTCACATCGAGGTCTGAATTCGTAGCTAAGCGGTAAACTCCAACTGCTTCCACTTTAGGAACATCGCTCCCAAATTGGAATGCCTCTTACTCAATGTATCAGGGACCGCATTTCCTTTACCTAGCTTACAGGAAATGTCAAAGTCATAGGAGGTTAGGAACTCTAACCATCACTGCCAATGAAGGTTGAGGTCCTTCCGGGAGAATGGATACTTCAATGACTTGTGGTCACATACAACTCGAACCTCTCCCCAAGAAAATAGTGCCTCCGTAATTTCAAAGCGAATAATAACACTGCTAACTCCAAATTATGAATTGGATACTTCCAATCATGCAGTTTCAACTGTCGATTAGTGTAGGTGACAAACTTTCCTCTCTGCATCAACACCATACCTGGTTCAATACCACATGCATCTGTGCATATTGTCTGCTCCTTATTTCCCCTCGAAATGACTAACACTAGTATGCTCGTTAACCTTTCCTTTAGACTTACGAACGCATACTTGCTCCTTGCATAACCAATAAAAGTCTGACTCTTCTTCGTCAAGTTGGTTAAAGGCGCTGCTACCTTAGAGAAGTCCTTGATAAAATGTCTATAGTATCTTGCCAATTCAAGGAAACTTCTTATGACTGTAGCGTTATTGGGTCTACCCCAGTCCTGTACCGCAGCCACCTTCGTAGGATCTACAACAATACCCTGCTTGAAACAACGTGACCCAAATATCATACTTCCCTCCTTTAGAAGTGACACTTTGAAAACTTTGCTTTTGGTGTGCTTCCTCGGAACCTCGAGCACAATCCTCAAATGCTCCTTATGTTCTACCTCCGTTCACAAATAAACAAGGATATTGTAACACTCTATTTTTTTCAACGTTATTCAGAACATTTAATTGGATAAATTAAATAGAATAATGTAAATTGGTTAGGAGAATGAGATTTGACAAGGTGATAAGGTCTGGCCATAATTAACTAACTAAATGGTTACTAAGATTGTTTTAAATACTTAAGAGAATACATGAGAAGGGTAGAATAGGAAGATCCATCCATTTTAGCTCATAAACTCCCTCCCATACCATTCTTATTTTTTATAAACTAAAACAATCAAAAGAGAAACCTAAAGGGAAGGCCGACCACAACTCAAGCATAAGGAAGTCGAAATCTAGGAATTCAAGGGAGAACAAGCTTAGGAAATCAAAGCAACACCAAATCTCAACTCCGACATCTAAAAATCTAAGGTGAATAATATGTTTCTATCTCTATAATTAATCTTGAACTCGGTTATGGGTAATACCCGAGTTAATTTTGATAAAGTATGACATGACTGTTGAGTGTTTGTATAGAACAATATATTATTGGAATTTCTATAATAATTATTTAATTGGATTTAGGGTTAAATTCGAGGTTTTTATTCTCCAAATGACTTGAATTTTAATATATGGTGTAAAATAATATTTTAGAGATCGGTTTTAAATTTTATGATATTTCGAATTTATTTGAATATTATATGAAATTTGCTAGAGAGGAAATAGGCTAAATTAGGGTTTAAAATGATTCAATATAGTTTTTGGCACCAAAATTTTTACACAGTAAAGAGAAAGATATTCTCTAATTTCTGTGAATTTGTAACTTTTTCCAAGCAATTTCGATTTATTGTGAATTTATTATGCTAGATAATCCTATAAAAGATTAACAGATTAAGGATATTAACTAATTATTTTAAATATGTTTTGGAAAACTGAAAATCTCATGTGGTAGTTTTTCTACGAAAAGAATATGTAAAAGTTGTTTTTATCCAATGAGAATTGGACCAGAATTTAGATTTGGTAAAATGTTATCACTTTAACCAGTAAGAAATAGGTTTTTAGATAAATTACAGTAATTCCATGTCACCTTTGATCTCTCCACATCTATAATAATGTCGTGCCTAAGTCTTCGTGAATGTTGGTGTCGATGAGGTTGTAAGCATAAGATTTTTCGACATTGTCGAAATGGACATAGCGGCAACCCAAGATTGGTGGTATCGCATCTTCTTAATTGATCAAGGTCGAAGACGTCTCTTCACCTATGATTTAAAATGACGTTGCATGCTATTAATTTTAGCGTCCTTGAAGTCTATTGTTATGACTTTGACCCTATACATAAATGTGTTTATCGGCGTAATAGCCGAAGTGAATTTCCTAAAATATTTATAGAGGCGAGCCATTGTCGTTGCTATTCAACAAGATCAATGACCATATATTACTCAATAAGGATATTGCCATTTTATTTAGTGTCGAAGAGACCCACTTCAATGCAAATCCAAACTATTTTAAAAGCGGCGAAGAAACCTATATTTCAGAGGGTTGAAGAATACATGTTTTGGCGGTGGGTGGTCTGTTTTCATGAGAATTAATGTTATTACTTTTGAAGTGATTTTTACTTAAAGGAAATTTAAGTTATGTCTTCAACCTTCGGTAGAGGTCGACGTCGTTTAAAATCGTGTGTGTATGTTTTATTAAAGGCGGAGAAGCTTATGTTTTATACTCGACGATGTCATTGGGGATACCAATGCCATTTTAAATTGTAAATTTTGACACTATCATTAGGGACACCAATGTGGATGAACTTTGACATTGATCTAAATTTAACTTGTTAAAAGACGGTGAGCTTGTAGTTTTCCGATTTCGACTTTATGGGGATTCCAATGTGTATCACTTTGGGATGTTATAATTAAAGGGGAGACAACCTAATTGGGGATATGAATAGATATAGGTTAAGCGTGTGGGTAACATGGATTAAAGAGAAACATGTGGGTAATATGGATTAAAGAGAAACATTCAGGTAACATGAGATAAATAGATACACGTGGGTAACATGATTAAAAGACCAAGTGAAGGGTTCATAGTCATCCTAGAAAAACTATGGGATGTGAGATGGATAGTCTACATCATGTTGGAGATGGATAGTCACTCGAAGAATAATGAAGGGTTCATAATTATCCTAGGAAAATTATGGGATATGTGATGGATAATCCACATCATTTTAAGTTAAATGGAATATGTGTAATGGATAGTCCACAAAATTTAAAATGATTAAACCATATGTGATAAGTAGTCAATATGGTAGGGGATGGGTAATCTAAGTAATAGATGCATGTGAGATAGATAACCCACATATATAACTCTGAATATGTTTAAATGTGAGATGGATAGTCCATGTAATTCTGAATATGTTTAAATGTGAGATGGGTAGTCTATATAATTATAAGATGGGTAGTCAGATTAAAATAAGATGGATAGTCAGTTTAAATTGTGATGGGTAGTCATTTAAAATTAAGATGGATAATTTAATGAATTGGGATGGGTAATCCAATATGTATTGCATGATTATAAATGTTATTTTCTATGTCCTAACCATTATGGTTACAGGAGCACGGTATATGGTTGTTATGTTTTGATAAGATATTAGTGAGGAGAAAAACCATTCCACTCAGTGGTCTCACTAGATATCTATTTGGTTTGAGATGGTGAGTTATTATTCATATCAGACTGTTATTTGATGCGAATTTTTTGTTTTTCCCCTTGAACTCTTGAGTACTAATTTGAGTAGTTTGGGAGTAAGGGCTTTCATGTTCCAATTAGACGAATAAGCTTCTAAAGACATGGAAGAGGCAATCTGGCTATCATGAGCTTTATCTATTTCTGTTATAGTTTGATTTTGTCTATTTGGATGTAATGGAAAAGTTGTATAATTGCCAAGTATTAGAGTCTGATCAACCAAGAGGGCATCTTCATATGTTACTCTTGGGGTATTTTGTAATAATTATATTTTCTATGAACATGAGATAACGATTGAGATTATGTAATGAATATGAAATATCATTTGTGAAATGAGATATGAAAATTTGTTATTAAACAGTGTTTGAATTTTTTTATATTCAAGTGTTTTTTATTATTGATATTATTAACATAGTCGCATTTTATCGCCAAGAGCTGATAACTATGGATGACTGCATCATCCGCAGCAGTTAGTTTTGGGCCTCGGAATGGGGGATGTTACAATTTGGTATTAGAACTTAGGTTTATGGTTAAAAGAATTTTAAGCCTGAAGAGTTTTTGAAAACCTAATATGAATGAATTAAAGAATGATATTGGGGTATGAGCTAACGCTATAATAATGTATCTGTATTTTCTATATATAAATACATGCTTTATCTCTATTCTTCCCTCTTTTAGACCGTTCTTCTTTACCTTACTAAGGCTTGAATGCAGATTTACAAGAAAGAAAGATATGGAGGCAGGAAACGAAAGAGTGAACCTAGATAGAGGATGCACCACAACCAATGGAAATGCCCGACCCAACACTAGAAGAAATCAGGATCGACATGCAAATGCTAATAAAAATGCAAATGCCAACATAGCTGCCAGAACCCCACCAGTAGATATGGGGACTACGTATTAGTTCTTTGTCAATCTGATGCAAGCTGGAGTAGCTGCACAAGTCGATGGAGTAAATATTGCCAATACGGGAGGAGTTAATCCTGTAGCGCCTGCTGGTAATAACTATGCTAAGCTAAGTTAAGATTACACCAGTCTGGGTGGAAAGCCTTTTTTGGGAATTGAAGATACAATAGAAGTGGAAAACTGGTTATTACACTGCGAAAGGATTTTTGCTGATTTGGGTCTAAATGATGAGCGGAAAAGGAGATTAGCTTCTAGACGGTTGCAAGGAGCAGCTTTGTTTTAGTGGAATGGGGTTACCGTAGGGGTACCAGAAGAGGAATTGACTTGGAAATTTTTTCGAAGGATATTCAAGGAAAGATTTTTTTCTAAAGTAACCAAGTCGACCTTGCTCAGGAAGTTTATAAAGTTCGAGCAAGTGGAAATATTAGTGTTGGAGTATTATGCTATATATATTGAGATGTCCAGATATGGATATGTTACTATTGACACTGTCATCATGAGGAACGAGAAGTTTATCCGAGGGTTGGGGTGAAGATTGCTAATGCAACTATGCCACATCTCAAAGATCTGTCGAATGTAGTGGTAGAGATGGCTGTTAGGAATGAAGACGTGCTTTCGACCTTTGGGAAAGAGAAGTCGGTGGAGAACCAGAATTCTTAGAAGAAGAAAAGGAATTTTTTTAAGAAGAATGAAGCTTGGAAAGGTGGGGCTACTAAAAAGGGGAAAGCTGATGTAGTTTGTTACAAGTGCGACAAAAGGGGTACTATGCTAGCGAATGTTGATCTAGTGATAGCAAGGTGATTGTAGGAAAGCAAAATGTGAAGTGCTTTAATTGCAACCCGATGGGACATTATAAGAAAACTTATCCAGAAGCGGCCAAGCATAACAAAGGAAAGGAGTTTGCTTTGGAGCCATCTACATCAAGACCAACAATAACTGAGAAGGGAAAGTCTGTGATGGAAGGTAGACTTTTTATTTATAGCATACCGGTTAGGGTACTGTTTGATACCGGTGCATCACATTCATTTATATCTCAATATTTGGTAGATAAGTTATGTTTAGAACATCATACTTTGTTACCTCCTTAAGGATAGCTAATCCAATAGGAGAGTACATAACTTTGAGGATGAGATGTGACCATCTAGAGTTTGAGTTGCTAGGTTATACTTTTTCCCGTAGTTTGTATGTATTTGATTTTGTGGGTTTTGGGATTATTTTTGATATGGATTGGTTGAGCAGATACGATGCTAGGATGTTTTGCCAGGATAGGAAGATATCGTTGAGACATCCTGCTAGTAATGGACCGAATAGTATACTCAATTGAGAATTCAAGTCCAGGAATTTGCGCTTTATTAGGAGACATAAAAGTGGAAGACGAATTGAATCAAGTTTTAATTGCAAGAGAATCTGCAAATGTTTTTGAACCGGTTACAGGACTACCACTAAAAGGAGCTATCGATTTTTGAATAGACCTTGTACCAAGAGCTAAACCCATAAATAGACCACCTAGAAGGATTATACCGACCGAGATGATGGACAGCTAGTGGACTTAAAGGAAAGAGCTTTATTAGACCAAGCAGTATGCCTTGGAGAGCAACCGTGATGTTCGTAAAGAAACCGAAGGGTCATTAAGATTCTTCGTCGATTATCATAAGTTGAATGAAAAGAGGATAAAGAATTGACATCCTTTACCCAGAATTGATGATTTATTTGAGCAGTTGAGTAGCCAAAGTAGTTTTCTAGTTGGATTTGGCGATGGAGTTCCATTAATTGAGAGTGGCGGAGGATAATATTTTGTTGACGGCATTTCAAATGAGGTATGGTTCTATGAGTGATTAGTAATTCCATTCAGATTGACTAATACGCTTGCTTTCTTTTTGGACTTGATGAATTGGATATTCCAAAGCACTTGGATAGGTTTGTGTTGGTGTTTATTGACGACATTTTGATATATTCTAAGGATGAAAGAGATCATGAGATTCATCTTAGAATAGTGCTTGAGACATTGAGGCGACATCAATTGAAAGCGAAGTTTTCGAAGTGTCGTTTCTGGAAGAAAGAAGTGAAGTTTCTTGGTCATATAGTTTCAAAGGAAGGGTTGTCAGTTGATCCAGCTAAGATCGAAGCTGTTAATAGTTGGAAAAGACTCGATACAGTAACTGAGATAAGAAGTTTTCTTAGATTGATTGGTAATTACCATAGATTTATCAAATATTTCTCATGGATAGCAACGCCTTTGACTAAACTAACCAGAAGGATGTGAATTTTTTTGGTCTCATAAACGTGAGGAAGCATTCCTTGAGTTGAAGCATTTGTTGACCAGCATGCCCATGTTAGTAGTTCTAAATGGAAATCGAGATTTGGTGGTATATACAGATGCATGTGGAACTGGATTAGGAGCTACGTCAATGTAGAGGGGTAAAGTTATTGCCTCTTCTCGATAACTCAAGCCACATGAGTTATATCTCCGACTCATGATTTGGAGTTGGCGGTAGTGATTTCCACATTGAAAGTGTGGAGACACTACCTTTTAGGAGAACGATTTGAGTTGTATACAGTTCATAAGTCTTTGAGGTATTTATTCTTTTAGAAAGAGTTGAATATCAGACAGCAGAGGTGGTTGGAGTTTTTAGCACCTTATGATTTTGGTATTGAGTATACATCGAGAAAAGGAAAAAAAGTTGTAGATGCACTTAGCAGGAAACATCAGGATGTGGTGTTATATTGCCATGTTGTTATGTTTAAAAGTCCAACCAATATTGATTGAAAGGATTCCTTCTAAACAAAGGAATGATCCAACATTATATGAACGGATCAGAAGACTGGAAAATGGAAAAGAGGTCGATGATCTAAAAGATTTTAGTCTTGACCAAAGGGGATGGTTGAGAAAGAAGGGACAGATATGTGTTTTGGATAAGGAAAACTCAAGGAGGGAAGTTCTTAGGGAATGTCATCGATCGAAGCCATCTTAGGGGAACCAAGATGTATCATGATATAAAGAGAAGTATCTTCTGGGAAGGTATAAAGAGGGTGTAAGCCTATGGCTGAAGCAATATGCAAATTTCTAGCAAGTGAAAGC
This sequence comes from Allium cepa, assembly GCA_030765085.1. Classification (NCBI taxonomy): domain Eukaryota; kingdom Viridiplantae; phylum Streptophyta; class Magnoliopsida; order Asparagales; family Amaryllidaceae; genus Allium; species Allium cepa. Next base: position 378,795,944 of record CM060929.1, on the reverse strand, counting down.
CAAATATCAGAAGCCAAGTGGAGTGCTTGAGCCTTTAGGTATACTGGTTTGGAAATGGGATTCGATATCAGTGGATTTTATTGACAGGTTTCCAAGGTCAAATAGGGGAAATGAAAGTATATGGGATGTGGTTGACAGAGTGACCACGAGTGCCCATTTCATTCCTGTTAAGTCAACCAGGATGGCGCCTATATTAACTAAGTTGTCTATAAAGAACATAGTTAGACTGCGTGGGATACCTAGTAGTATTGTTAGTGACCGAGAAGCCTTATTCACTAGTAAATTCTAGAAGAGTCTATAGAAAGTGTTAGGTACCAAGCTTAAGATGAGTACCGCTTATCACCCACAGACGGATGGACCGACAGAGAGAGTCAATAAGGCACTTGAAGATTCATCGAGGGGTTGTACACTAGATTTTGGTGGGTTTTGGAAAGACTATTTGCACTTGGTTGAGATTTCTTATAAAAATAGTTATCGGGCTAGTATAGGAAAGGCACCTTCGAAGCTTTGTATGGAAGGTCATGCACATCACCAGCTTGTTGGTTGGAGATCGGTGAGAGATTAGTCCTTTGTCCAAAGATGGTGAGAGAAGCCACAGAGAAGATTGAGTTAATCTATGGTAGATGAAAGAAGCTCAGTCTAGGCAGAAAAGTTACGTAGACAAAAGGCGTAAGGATCTTGAGTTATTATTTAGAGACCATGTTTTTATTAAGGTATCACCGATGAAGGGTATGGTATGATTTGGGAAGTTGAGGAAACTGGTCTTGAGATGTGTTGGACTATTCCCAATTATAGAGAGGATCGAAAAGCTCATGTATCAAATATAGTTACCGAGCAGTTTGGTAGGTGTCCCTAATGTATTTCATGTTTCTCTTCTTCGAAAATATGTGCATGATCCAAAAATACTATTGCTCCGACTGCATTGGAAGATTTAGTAGTAAAATCGGATCTGACATTTGTTACGCAACCAGTTCAAGTTGTAGCAAGAGGTGAAAAGAAGTTAAGGAACAAGATAGTCAAGTTGGTGAAAGTTCAGTGGAGTGATAACGAGAAGACTGTACTTAGAAGACAGAGGGCTAGATTAGGGATACTTATCCCGAGCTGTTATGAGCATATGTTCTATATTTTCTATATATAGCTGGTAGGATATGCCAACATTGTTTACATGTTTGCTTGTTATGTAGTCCTTACTGAATTTCTAACAAAGTTCTTTAAGGAGGGGAGTTTGTAACACCCCTAATTTTTTTTTCAACATTATTCAGGATATTTAATTGGAAATATTAAATTGAATAATGTAAATGTGGTAGGATAACAAGATTTGACAAGATGATAAGGTTAGGCCATAATTAACTAACTAAATGGTTATTAAGATTGTTTAAAAACTTAAGGGAATACATGAGAAGGGCAGAATAGGAAGATCCATCCATTTTAGCTCATAAACCCCCACCCACTCTTACATTATTCTCATTTCCACAAACTAAAACAATCAAAAGAGAAACCTAAAGGGAAAGCCAACCATAACTCAAGCATAAGGATGTTAAAATTTAGGGATTCATGGGAGAACAAGCTTAGGAAATCAAAGCTATACCAAATCTCAACTCTTACATCTAAAAATCTAAGGTGAATGATATGTTTCTATCTCTATAGTTAATCTTGAACTCGATTACAGGTAATACCCGAGTTAATTTTTATAAAGTATGCCATGATTGGTTGGGTTAATATTGTTTGGATAAAGCAATATTTTATTGGAATTTTTATAATAATTGTTTAATCAGGTTTAGGGTTAAATCCGAGGTTTTCATTCTCCAAAAGACTTGAATCTTTGATATGTGGTGTATGACAATAAATGTGTTTGTCGGCATAATAGCCGAAGTGAATTTCCCAAAATATTTAAACTGGCGAAGAGGCACTTTCACCGCTATTCAACAAGGTCAACGACCTTATATTATTCTGTAAGGATATTGCTATTTTTATTTAGCGTCGAAGAGAACCACTTCAATGCAAATCCAAACTATTTTAAAAGGGGCGAAGAAACCTATGTTTAATAGAGTCGAAGACCCCTGTTTTCGCTGAGAGCCATCTGTTTTCATGAGAATCAGTATTATTACATCAACGTTATTACTTTCAAAGTGATTTTTGCTTAAAGGAAATTTAAATTATGTCTTCAACCTTAGGTAGAGGTCGACATCGTTTAAACCGGTATGTGTATGTTTTATTAAAGGCGGAAAGCCTTATGTTTTCTATTGTGACGACATCATTGGTGATACCAATGCCATTTTAAATTAAAAAAATTGACACTATCATTGGGGACACAAATGTATATGAACTTTGACATTGATCCAAATTTAACTTTTTAAAGCGTGGCGAGCCTATTGTTTTCTGACTTCGACTTTAAACCATGGGGATACCATTGTTTAATTTTAAATTGGACATGAATCATTTGGGGATACCAATATATGTCACTTTGGGATGTTATAACTAAAGGGGAGAAGACCTAATTGAGGAAACCAATAAAAATAGGTTAAGCATGTGGGTAACATGGATTAAAGAGAACATATGGGTAATATGGATTAAAGAGAAACATATGGCTAACATGAGTTAAACAGATACATGTGGGTAACATGAATTTAAAAGCCAAGTGAAGGGTTCATTATCATCCTAATAAAACTATGGGATGCGAGATGGATAGTCTACATCATGCTAGAAATGGATAGTCTCTATGAGAATAATGAAGGGTTCATAGTTATCGTAGGAAAACTGTGGGACGTGTGATGGGTAGTCCACATCCTTTTAAGTTAAATGGAATATGTGTGATGGATAGTCCACAAAATTTTAAATGATTAAACCATATGCAATGGGTAGTCAATATGGTAGGGGATGGGTAATCCAAGTAATAAATACATGTGAGCTGGATAGTCCACGTAATTCAGAATATGTTTAAATGTGAGATGTATAGTCCTCATAATTATGAATACGTTTAAATGTGAGATGGATGGTCCATATAATTATAAGATGGGTAGTCGGATTAAATAAGATGGATGGTCGGTTTAAATTGTGATAGGTAGTCGTTTGAAATTAAGATAGATAATCTAATGAATTGGAATGGGTAATCCAATACGTATTGCATGATATAAATGCTATTTTCTATATTCTAACCATTGTTGTTGCAAGAGAAGAGTATATGGTTGTTATGTTTTGATAAGATACTAATGAGGAGAAAGCCTATTCTGCTCAGGGGCATAGGCTCACTAGATATCTATCTAATTCGAGTTGGTAGGTTATTATTCACACCAAACTATTGTCTGATCCAAAGTTTTTGTTTTTATCCTTAAACTCTCGAGTACTCATTTGAGTAAGTTAGGAGTAAGAGCTTTTAGGTCCCAGTTGGATAAATAAATTTTTGGGGACATGCAGGAGGCAATCTAGCTATTAAGAGCTTTATCTATTTTCGCTGTGTAGTTTGGATTTGTTTATTTGGATGTAACGACAAAGTTGTATTATTGCCAAGTATCTGACTCTGATCAACCAAGCGGGCATCTCCATATATCGTTCTTGGAGTATTTTGTAATAATTATATTTTCTCTGAATATGGGATTACGAATGGGATTATGTAATGAATATGAAATATCATTTGTGAAACGAGATATGAAAATTTGCTATTAAACGGTGTTTGAAACTTTTTATATTCATTTATTTCTGATTATTGATAGAATTAGCATTGCCATATTTTATTGTCGCATGGTTGACTACAGCATTCATAGCAATTAGTTTTAGGCCTTAGAATGGGGTATATTACAGATATCGTCCACAAGTAAAAGTATAAAATTATTTAGCCGATCTGAAAACATGGTTCCTAAGATTAACAAAGTATGCCAGTGCATTGGCTAGTCTAAATGGCATAATCAACCACTCATATAATTCAAACGGTGTATGAAACGCTGTAATCGGCACACTCTCCTTCGCCACTTTCAGTCGATGAAAACCCATTGTAAGGTCCAACTGAGAGAACACCCTAGCACCATAAAGATGATCAAACAATTCATCGATACCTGGAAGTGGATATTTGTTCCTTCTCATCACCTTATTCAGCTCACGGTAATCTACTCACAACCTCATAGAGCCATCCACCTTGGTAGCAAATACTACAGGTGCACTTCACCATATATGCTCCTACAAACGAACCTTCGTCTCATAGGTCATTCTCTTAGACCTCTAACTCTTTTTGCTCTCTGCATGTCATACGCCTCAAAGGTATAACTATCGGTCTGACATCCTTCACTAAGTCTATGCGGAACCCAATCTCTCGACGTAGCATTAATCCGGTCACTTCCTCGAACACATCTAGATATTCTCTCATGACAGACATGAATGACAATCCATCCTGTGGAATGTTGAGCAAATATAGAAAGCTAACCATAAATCCATCCCCCGATAAGCAGCTAACCACTACCGTCCGCCCCTCCATAACCTCAATCGTTACCAACAGCCTATCGCAACCCACCACTACCGTATATTTCCTTAGCCAGTTCATTCCTAGGATAATACTAAACCTTACAAAACCTAAAACAAAGCAATCAGAAACAAATAAACATTCATGATTCGATAACGTCTAGACCTAACAAACCATACAAAGGCTAGTTGATCCTCCAACAGGATTTGTAATAACCAAAGGTCGGTTAACTATCTCGGGTTTCAATTCCAATCTAACTACCAAATCACTAGAAAGTAAGAATGTGAAGCCCTTGTATCGAATAATACTCATACCTATATGTTAGAAATAGAAATCATACCATGTATAATGATGCTCTTCTCCTTCATCTATGGAGCACTCGACCAAGCTGGAATAACATTCAAAGCATAACCAGACACAACCTAATGATTCCTCAATGGTTCTGGGAAATCCTTCTTCATAAGCACCATATTTAAAACATCCTTTCTTCTTATTTATGCAACTTTTTCTAATACGTTCCTTCTCCCCACGATTATAGCAAGAAGGCTCCGTCTTTCCCTTTTTCTGGTCACCCTTTAGAAGCTACTTCCTATTTTGTTGTTCCTTTTCGTCTTGCCTCCCCCGCCAGCTATGGCTTTGACTCATCCTTGGGAGAAAGAATCAACTTGGGCTTAGGATACAGATTCTCATATCGAAGAGCCTTCTCCACCGGACTCCCAAAGGGCTCATCGATATGCCTTACTAGCTTTTCTCTAAGATAATCATCTAAGCCCATGATAAACTTCTCATTCTTATTAAACGGAGTATCAATGATGGATTGACATATTTTGACAGCATGTTGAATTTAGCCACGTACTCTAACATAGACATTTCCCCATGTCTCGAGTCAACAAACTTTTGGGAGAGCACCGACTTCTGAGTGGCCGGTATATACTTCTCTTCAAACTTCGCCTTAAATTGCCCCTAAATAATCTGATCCTAGGAGTAGTAATCATGGTGGTATTCCATCATCCCATAGCTCTTCCCTGAAGCTGCCTAGAGGCCACCTTCCTTTTTATTGCATCCTCCAACTCATCCTCAAAGACGCATTTGCATGTGTCTAACTGATCCTGCACTTTGACAACTGATTCTGTTATAAGAAATGGTTTTTCACATAGAGTGGAGAAGTCCTTGCTTAGATTGAAAAAGCCAGCTCTTGACAATTGCGCTGGAGCACCACTACCAATAGTTGTAGCATAAGAAATTTAGGAATTTTGAGCCATGTTTCACACCATTTCAGCTAACATGTTCTAGAAATCGGGGTTAGCAGCCCCCGATCCCGCCCCCTCGTCGACTTCGGAAATGGAGTTCCTAGTAGCATTCCTCATTAGCCGAGTTATTCTTACAAGCTGTAATAAGTAAGATTGGTTTCTCTAAAAGGAATAAGTGATGTCAGGGAATGCAATGTGACTTATATACTATATATGTACTACTATATATTTTTGAAAATAAAAAGATAATAAGAACGCTCTCTTATATATCGTTCGATCCATTCTAAGACAATAGCTTATTCCTTATCTCTAATGAATCCAAGCATAAACTTATGCCATCTACACAGCCTAAGCTCTGCTACCAAATGTGACAGCCATCCTACACCTTTGATACCTAATGTACCTATATAGTGTGCTATGGATGTACCCGGCTAATGCAGGATACTAGCCGAGGGTGTAAAGTAATAAAACTCTAAGCACATAACCTATAGAACATCTCACAGTGCATATAAAAAATAAAATAATCAAATAGATGTAAAATAAGCAAAACAGTAATATAATCGAATAAACCATAATAAGAACATCAGAGTGTATTAGGTTCATAGATTATATAAAAACTGAAATAAAAGAGTTTATACATCCCACGTCTCCAAAATAAACTCTATGACTGTCTCTCAAAATACAAGTACGGACATAACTCCATAGTACTGCACAACAATATATAAGCGATTGTAAGATCCAAAGTATAGATATATGAAAGTCTAACCTCCTATCCATACTCTATACAACTCCATGTGTTAACTAGACATGTTATCATTAATCTGCTTATTTAAGAGTACCTAAGATAACAAGAAGCAAAGCATAAAACCCCGGGTTGTACAACAATTTGTTATGAGCGATACATCATCTCAAAATACTGTAAAATCGTATTAGTATATAAAGTATAGGTTATGAATATCCATACATGATCTATCCCTGCATCCAATGAGTCAGCACATAAACATCATTTGATAATAAGAAACCCATAACATCGTCCGATAATAGGAAATCCAGAACACCATCATCTAAAATAAGAAATCCAAAATACTATTTAATAATAGGAAATCCAGAATACTATCTGATTAATAAGAAATCCAAAATACCATCTGATAATAAGAAATCAAGAATACCATCTTCTGATAAGAAGACTAGAAATTCATTTGGCAATAATAAGAAGTCTAGAAATTCATTTGATAAATATAAAAAGTGTAACAACCCGCAGATTTAACTGGTTTTAATAACGTTATTAATTGAAATTTTATGGGATTTTAAACGGTAAAATTTTGAAATATAAATTTGATATTTGGAATGCGTCTAGTTAAACATAGCAACCAGTAAATTTTCGTCCGAAAATATGAAGTTTAATTCTTGCGCAAATTAACTTCAATTTAATTAGTTAAAAAGCGATGAAAATAAAACGTTTTCGAAATCTAAATATTTTTACATAGAAAAATTCTAAATCATCTTCTGAGCAAGACGTCATTTTTTGTTTCTCCAAATTCGGACTTCTTTAGCTCCGTCGATCTTATTTTCTTGTGTTTTTGTTGCATTTTCCGCTAGTAGAAATTTGAATTTTTATAATTCAATCATACCACTAATATTATATACAATTTTGATCGTCTCGTCGTGCTGATCTCTGCGATATATTCAATTCTGTATTTTGAAGCTTGGTTCGTAGTGAAATCCACAGAAACGATTTCATATCGGTACGGGTTTTAAAGTCTTTTGGTTCCCTTGTCCATTCGTTTGCTTCTTCAGATAATCAATGGTCCGTGACTATTAATGTTTCAAGAAAATTTATTTTTGGACCTTTAAACTTCACCGTTTCATTTATTGAAATTTATTTTGATTTGGCCGATCGTTCGAAAAAAAAAATTCCTTCTCAAACCCATCCCACGTCTTCTTCCTGAGCAAGCATATTTTTTCCTTCCTAAAACCATGTTCTTCATTCTTTCAGCTGTGCTTAAAAAAAAGGAATGCAAAAGCAAGTTCCGCAACCCTCCTCCTCTCTCACTCTCTCTTCCTTCTAACCCTCCCACGTGAGCCACCACCTAGCTTCAATCAACATGCTTCCCTTCTTCACAGCAGCCGTCCTCCAACCCTCCGCCTTCCCGCAATCTGACCCCACCTCCGCTCGTGTTCCTCCAGCACCTAGCACGCAGCCCCTTCATCTCCTCGCCTCGGCTACAACCAGCCTCACAAATTCGCCCTTCCACCACAATCAGTCGCTCCACCTTATAAACCTGAGCACCGATACCATCCCCTGCCTCTGTAGCCGCCGCCACTTCCACTAACACGAGCAAGCACCTCAACTCGCGAGCCTCTAACGCAAGTGCCGAGCACCACCTATTGGTTCGCCTGAACCACATCTACCGCCTCCGAGCCCACGGCTCCAACCTGCATCAAACTTCCCACTTCGTCAAGCCTCAGCACTCCATCAGCCCGAGCTCGAAACCCCACCAGCTGCCCAATTGTCAGCGCCTCAATGCCGAAGCTCCGCTCTCAAACCCTGCTCGCGGCATCCTGCGCACAGTTTTTTCCCTTCCAGGACCGAAGCCCCTAGTCCTCCTGCTTACTCGAAAAACTCATTTCCTTTCTCTTTTTCGATGACCTGCTTTTCAATATAATTGTTTGCTCAGGTATGCATGCTCAGGTATATACGTTGCTAACCTATATATGTTTATAGTTATTTTGAGTTAAAATATATATAGATGTTATGTATGTATTCATATGTCTAAGCTTGTGAAAGTTTTATGAGAAAACATATTAGTTTATATATACACGTTATGTTAGTCTTCATACAAAAGTTTTGTGCATGTTTCTGTTGAAGTTTTGTTGTATAATTATATATATTATATTAATTTGAAATGTATAGGTTGAATTTAGTATGTATGCCGAAGGCTTGAGATTGTTCATATATAGGTTGCGGCTACGTGTGTGTATATATATATAAAGAACAAAATTATTTTTATAAGTGTTCTATTGTATAGCATGTATATTTGGGTTAAATTTTGTTAAAATCTTATATATATATATATATATATATATATATATATATATATATATATATATATATATATATATATAGGTAAAGGGTTGCGTGTTCCAGTATTTGCAACTTTTAGATATTTGTACTTGTAAGCTGTACGTTTTATGTATAAATGTTAAATGGAAATATGTTACAGTATATATGCACAGTACAAGTCTACATAATTAATATGTTTGAAAGAATATCTCATGTTACGTATTATAGGTGTATTATTTTATAACATATAAACATATGCTAGTATTCATGATATTTTGTATATATAGGATATTTGATATTTTTACAGTTTTTTTTACATAAGTGTTAAGTTATATTAGTTATAATACTTTAGTTTATGAAAGTTTATTTTAATTTTGAATTTTTCGTCAGCAAATCTGTTCACAAAATATTTATATTTCCAAAACTTGTATTGATGGTTAGCTTACATGTATATATTATCTTCCAGTTCGTTTATAATATATAAGTATTTATACATTATATGGTTATTTATTATAAGAGTAGTTTCTGCATTTTTTTTTGAAACTGGCGGAAGCATTTTCTTTAATAGTACAAATTTTGATTTCTCCATATTTTGAATATTGTGTTATATATAGATATTTTGGTTTCTTTTAGATTTCTAAAATATAATATATAAACTGATTTGGATATGTATTATTGTTTGAAATATAATATGTAATTTAAATTGAATATTTTGCTTTAAGGAAAATAATAATATAATCTACTTTGTTTCGATTTTATCTACACCGATTCGGCTCTGATTTGATTTCCTCTATTCCTTGTTATCAGCATTGATCATCGAATTCGTGCTTGGATTCGTAACTAAATTTCTGTGTTGGTATCTGTGTCATCTCCTGTTCTCTCTAGCCTCGAATGGTGAGCAATCACTCACGATTAATGTTCTTTTATTTATTAAATTTGATTTCAATTGAAACGATAACTGAAATATGCGGCTGTTAGTTATTTGCACTGTTATATATGTTATTACCTGTATCAGTTCACCTGTGACATCTGACACCATTATCTGTTATTTATGCAATAATAATCCAGTTTGGTTGATAATTGATTGATTGTTGTTTTTTATATTGGATGTTAAATTGTAATGTATAAGTGATAAATATTATGCAATTGAATTTGACGTAGGATAGTTAAAAATTTGAATCAACATATGTGTTGAATTTGATTAGTTAAATTTATAAATATGACCCCTTTAAATGTTTAAATAAATGGACACGTAGAAATAGGGTTAATTACACCTTGAACCATTTAAATTGGATGTTGTATTAATTGATGAAGTATGAAATCGAATAATAAATGTCAAGTGAAGAACCGTATAAATATTAGTATAATAATCTTCAATCTACATGAAATGATAGTGTAGATTCTAGAAATAATTATATTAATTTGCACAAACAACAATGTGAATTAATACGATTATTTCGGGAATATTTGAATTGATTATTGAATTATTATTGATGGTTTCTATTGCTTGTTTATTTACTTTGACACCATCCCAGTTATCACACAGCAAGTTCCCTCTGCTATGCTATTTTTGAATTGAAATAGAATCGGGTTGAAATGATAAATACCTAAATGAACTTGACTTAGGATAGAGAATTAAATTAAACCCGACTGGTCAATAAATTTGATTTAAATAAACAAAGATTCTATTTGAATAATAATAAGGTTTGAAATAAAATTAGAATTTAAAATTTTAATGAAACAAAAATGTGAATATTTGAAATTTGAAACAAAATATTAACGTATTAATTGATGAAAGAACGTGTTTAAAAATTTATTATTCAACAATTAAATTTGGAATTATTAATAATTAAGTTGAAATAATTTAATAATTAAGTTGGAAATTATTAAGTTTTGAAAATTTTAATAATTAAGTTTGATATTATTTAATAATTAAATAAAATTGAATTATTTGAGAATTAAATAAAAATTTGAATTCTTTGATAAGAGAAATTGAACTTTTGAATAAGTGAATTGGAACTTCGTTAATAAATGAAATTGGGTTTCTTTATTTATTAAGTTTTGGAATTTGTAACTCAGTAAATAAATAAGTGAAATTGAATTTCTTTAACAAGAAATAAAATGCGTTTTATTGAAATAAATGTAAGACTTGTAATTTTAAGAATTTGATTTGACGAATCTAATTTAAGTAAATTTGTAAGTTTTGATAATTAAGTTGAACTTAAGTTATTGATTTAATGAATTGGAAATTAAATAGAATTGTTTTGAATGATAAATTAATTTAACAAATATTGAATGAAATCGATTATTGAATCTAAATTGATTTGAATGTTAAACTAAATCAATTTAAATGATTTCGAAATGAAACTCATTTACGAACTTGAAACAATGTTTGAATTGTTTAAAATAAATTGAAATTGAATTATAAGATTTTGAAATAGTAATTTGGAAGTTTGAAACCTGAATTATGGAAATAGATTTAGGAAGACAAATTAAATGTTGATTTACAAATTCTAATTGAAATTGAATTTGATTTGGTTTTGAAATTTACTAAACGACCAATCGGTCAGATAATTATGAAAGTCATTAAAGAAACCGGAATCAGATATGGACATACTCTCTGTCTAAACCGAAAACTACTTTAATAACTATACGCGGAGTGTGATCCAGAATGAAGTGGTTGGAATGATATACATGATGACTAGAGAAAGAGAACGATAATGGATTGCCTTGACACTTGTGTCAAATTGGAAATGACTAAAACAGGAGCCGCGCCGGGCCAAATGGGGTTAGCCACCTCGAGCGAACATACTTCTTCGTAAACTACTCATTACTTGTTATTGATTGGTGCACCATCGTACTTTTGGAGTGTTGTTTCGTAGTGTTGCGATCGTTGCGGCGACACATTTTCACCAGTCCGGATCAGGCAAACGGTAGTTTCACTAACTTGGGTATTGCCTCATGTGCCTTGTCATACTTGTACCCCTATATACGCGACCTCTACGAATTTGTTTTGTGTTATACCTATGGAGTACTCCCTGATATCCCACTAGTTTACGGTGAAGTTTACAGTACTGTATAGACTATAACGCTTATATAAAATGGGTTAAGGGGAATAATGGTAACGCCTTAACACTATTTTGATACTTTGTATTACTGATAGACATTATCTATTTAGCGTACACTACTACATAGTAGATAGTTTAACGGATCCTCAAAGGACGGTTATTCCAACGTCCTTTGAGTTACTTGTATTTCAGTTGTTATTTCAGTTGAGTTGGATTTATTGATATAAGAATGTTAATCCTGACTCGAGTGTTTTGTATTTTCTTTACGCTCGGGTCAGACTGAGTATACCAGCATTCGAGACTCACCTTTGGAGTTGGAGCTTCCTTGGAGATCCAGCTATCTATCCAACTTTCAGATATTCAGTTGATTCCAGTGATGTATTCTGATTCTTGTATTTGACTATTGTATTCGAGACTTCTATTGTAACTTATTTAACTCTGTTATATATATAGTAGCTTCATGAACTACTATCTTTTGCTTCCGCTGCGTATTATTACTCTGTGTCTGTGATTCTGTGATTATTTATTTACTGTATATCTGAGTTTTGCTAAATTTAAATTAACAACTCGGTATTTTGACTTATTCAAGTCCGACATGTGCGGATACGAATAGTCCAAATAGCGGGTCGTTACAGTTGGTATCAGAGCTTTGGTAGCTCTAGGCAAAGCTTAGCATATAGGGTAAATGTATTTACAGAATCACTTTCATTCGAGTTTGAATCTCTTCCTTTTTGACTCAATTCCCTTGAATTTTGGAACGTTTCCCTCGGTTTCAAAATTCATTCTTGCCCTCACTATTCGTATTCGTCTGAATTCTGGAGTATTCCATAACTCCACTTCGAATGATCTTTATAATGAATCGGCGGTCTCGCCAATCTTCAAATTATTTGTAAATGGGTGAAACTCTTTTACAATAGACATCGATTTACCGGAGATTTCTGTATCCTCGGTTTACGATGCTATCTATTCCCTGCTATACCTGAATTCTATCTCTTGAGATCGAATGTTGATTTACCTCGGAATTCTGCATCGATCTTATCCTTTAAGTCACGGTCGACCCGGTTAAGGTTTCCTGTGAGTTAAATAAGCTTATCCATCTTACGATTCTGTTAATTTAATCATCTTATCTTTTCTTTAAACTTGTATTCAAATCAGAATTCTCTTAAATTTGAGTCCATCAAATTTGAATCTCTGTCCTTGCTTTGAAAATCCATTCATGTATCGTCGAGCGAGGAAGTGTATTTGTAAATTAATATTTAAAATGTTTTATATATTGTGTTGTTTAAGTTGTTGTGTTGATTTGGGTTTTCGATCGATTCGTCTGATCAACGCTATCGATAGGATTTCCAAAATACTTTAACAGAGCAAACTGACACAATATTATTTTCAAATTTGGTAAATAAAATAGTTTTGTATGATTATATTATATATAAGTCTAAGTTTTTTCTGAAATTAAAATGTTAATGAATCTGTTGTTTGAAAGGTTAAAATTTAATTTTCATTTATTGCTTTATAAATCATTGACTATTTGATAATATAAATAAATGAATTTATAAAATTTGGCTATAATTTGATTTGGATTTTGTACTGAATTTAAATCAAGAATTTAAGAATTTAATTTTCGGCGATTTCAACTTTGATTCGAAAGTTTTAAAGTGTATAGTATTTAAAATATCCTTCAAATAGAAATCATTTCAAAGAATTTAAAATATTTAAATCAGTGCTCTCCTATTTTGTCGCTGGAAAATAATTTCGGTGATGGCGGCCGCATCATCGACATTTATTTTGGAGTTCCGAAGTGGAGAGACCAATTCGTAGCTTTGCTATAGTTTTGTTTTAGAAATTAAATCGATTTAAATTTCTTAAGTATGATTTGATTTATATATATAGATATATTGTTTTGAATTTAATTTGATTTGATATATATAGTAAATACATAATTATCTCTAGATGGTTTGAAGTGAATCGGAAACCTAATTCTTGAATTTATGTTAAATGATGATTTTAATTATAAATAAAGCTAAAAAATTTAATAAATACTTAAACTTGTATAATTGAGTTAGAAGATTTTGCTTGTATAATACTCAATTGCATTCCAAAGAAATATAACTTACCAAATTACTCAAAAGTTAACTATGTAATTGAATATTATACAATATAAATGATATCAAAGGAATTTTAAATAAATTTGAGTAGTTATAACAAGTGTAAATACTTAATATATATGTGATGAGATATATTGAGTAGAATAAATTTAATAATAATCTGGAATAAAGAAGAATTAAATTTATCGAATAGAATATGATTATAATAAATGACTATTCAAATTTATGATCTTTGAAAATTTTAATGTAAGATAATTGGATAATATACAATATAAAATGATTTTATAAACAAATTTGAGTGGTTATAATTGTTATATACTTAATTTAATTATAAAATGATTAATAGAGATAAATAGAATACTAGGCTAATTGAATAATAAATGGATTCATAAAATAAACTATTGTTGAAATAAATTTTGGCAAAAAAAATGATAAATTGAAATAAACCAAGTTAATGAAAATCTTGAATTTAAAAGTCAATTGTTGAATATAAATTAATTTAAATTGAAATTTATATGGTTTAAATTAATTGTTTATTTTGGAATTCAAATCTATTTTCTTTTGGTTGTTTCTATTCTCCTACCTCTTTCATTTTCGAGGACGAAAGTTTTGAGTAGGGGAGAGTGTAACAACCCGCAGATTTAACTGGTTTTAATAACGTTATTAATTGAAATTTTGTGGGATTTTAAACGATAAAATTTTAAAATATAAATTTGATATTTGGAATGCGTCTAGTTAAACATAACAACCAGTAAATTTTCGTCCGAAAATATGAAAGTTTATTTCGTGCGTAAATTAACTTCAATTTAATCGGTTAAAAAGCGATGAAAATAAAACGTTTTTGAAACATAAATATTTTTACGTAGAAAAATTCTAAATCATCTTCTGAGCAAGACGTCATTTTTCGTTTCTCCAAATTCGGACTTCTTTAGCTCCGTCGATCTTATTTTCTTGTGTTTTTGTTGCATTTTCCGCTAGCAGAAAATTTGAATTTTTATAAATCAATCGTACCGCTAATATTTATATACCGTTTTGATCGTCTTGTCGTGCTGATCTCTGCGATATATTTAATTCTGTATTTTGAAGCCTGGTTCGTAGCGAAATCCATAGAAACGATTTCGTATCGGTACGGGTTTTAAAGTCTTTTGGTTCCCTTGTCCATTCGTTTACTTCTTGAGATATTCAATGGTCTGTGACTATTAATGTTTCGAGAAAATTTATTTTTGGACCTTTAAACTTCACCGTTTCATTTATTGAAATTTATTTTGATTGGGCCGATCGCTCGATTTTTTTTTCCCTTCTCAAACCCATCCCACGTCTTCTTCCTGAGCAAGCATATTTCTTCCTTCCTAGAACCATGTTCTTCATTCTTTCAGCTGTGCTTAAAAAAAAAGGAATGCAAAAGCAAGTGCCGCAACCCTCCTCCTCTCTCACTCTCTCTTCCTTATAACCCTCCCACGTGAGCCACCACCTAGCTTCGATCAACATGCTTCCCTTCTTCACAGCAGCCGTCCTCCAACCCTCCGCCTTCCCGCAATCCGACCCCGCCTCCGCTCGTGTTCCTCCAGCACCTAGCACGCCGCCCCTTCATCTCCTCGCCTCGGCTACAACCAGCCTCACAAATTCGCCCTTCCACCACAATCAGTCGCTCCACCTTATAAACCTGAGCACCGAGACCATCCCCTGCCTCCGTAGCCGCCGCCACTTCCACTAACATAAGCAATCACCTCAGCTCGCGAGCCTCTAATACAAGTGCCGAGCACCACCAATTGGTTCGCCTGAACCACATGTATCGCCTCCGAGCCCACGGCTCCAGCCTACATCAACCTTCCCACTTCGTTGAGCCTCGGCACTCCATCAGCCCGAGCTCGAAACCCCACCAGCCGCCCAATGGCCAGCGCCTCAATGCCGAAGCTCCGCTCTCAAACCCTGCTCGCGGCATCCCGTGCGCAGTTTTTTCCCTTCCAGGACCGAAGCCCCTAGTCCTCCTGCTTACTCGACAAACTCATTTCCTTTCTCTTTTTCTCTGACGTGCTTTTCAATATAATTTTTTGCTCAGGTATGCATGCTCAGGTATATACGTTGCTAACCTATATATGTTTATAGTTATTTTGAGTTAAAATATATATAGATGTTATGTATGTATTCATATGTCTAAGCTTGTGAAGGTTTTATGAGAAAACATATTAGTTAATATATATACACGTTATGTTAGTCTTCATACAAAAGTTTTGTGCATGTTTCTGTTGAAGTTTTGTTGTATAATTATACATATTGTATTAATTTGAAATGTATAGGTTGAATTTAGTATGTATGCCAAAGGCTTGAGATTGTTCATATATAGGTTGCAGCTGCGTGTGTGTGTGTGTGTGTGTGTGTGTGTGTGTGTGTGTGTGTGTGTATATATATATAAGAACAAAATTATTTTTATAAGTGTTCTGTTGTATAGCATGTATATTTGGGTTAAATTTTGTTAAAATCTTATATATATATATATATATATATATAGGTAAAGGGTTGCATGTTCCAGTATTTGCAACTTTTAGATATTTGTACTTGTAAGTTGTATGTTTTATATATAAATGTTAAATGGAAATATGTTACAGTATATATGCACAGTACAAGTCTACATAAATAATATGTTTGAAAGAATATCTCCTGTTACGTATTATAGGTGTATTATTTTATAACATATAAACATATGCTAGTATTCATGATATTTTGTATATATACGATATTTGATATTTTTGCAGTTTTTTTGCACAAGTGTTAAGTTATATTAGTTATAATACTTTAGTTTATGAAAGTTTATTTTATTTTTGAATTTTTCGTCAGCAAATCTATTCACAAAATATTTATATTTCCAAAACTTGTATTGATGGTTAGCTTACATGTATATATTATCATCCAGTTCGTTTATAATATATAAGTATTTATACGTTATATGGTTATTCATTATAAGGGTAGTTTCCGCATTTTTTTTGAAACTGGCGGAAGCATTTTCTTTAATAGTACAAATTTTGATTTCTCCATATTTTGAATATTGTGTTATATATAGATATTTTGGTTTCTTTTAGATTTCTAAAATATAATATAAAAACTGATTTGGATATGTATTATTGTTTGAAATATAATATGTAATTTAAATTGAATATTTTGCTTTAAGGAAAATAATAATATAATCTACTTTGTTTTGATTTTATCTACACCGATTCAGCTCTGATTTGATTTCCTCTATTCCTTGTTATCAGCATTGATCATCGAATTCGTGCTTGGATTCTTAACTAAATTTCTGTGTTTGTATCTTTGTCATCTCTTGTTCTCTCTAGCCTCGAAAGCTGAGCAATCACTCACAATTAATGTTTTTTATTTAATAAATTTGATTTCAATTGAAACGAGAATTGAAATATGCGGCTGTTAGTTATTTGCACTGTTATATATGCTATTACCTGTATCAGTTCACCCGTGACATCTGACACCATTATGTGTTATTTATGCAATGATAATCCAGTTTGGTTGATAATTTATTGATTGTTTGTTGTTTATATTGGATGTTAAATTGTAATGTATAAATGATAAATATTATGCAATTGAATTTGACGTAGGATGGTTAAAAATTTGAATCGACATATGTGTTGAATTTGATTAGTTAAATTTTTAAATATGACCCTTTTAAATGTTTAAATAAATGGACACGTAGAAATAGGGTTAATTACACCTTGAACCATTTAAATTGGATGTTGTATCAATTGATGAAGTATGAAATCGAATAATAAATGTCAAGTGAAGAACCGTATAAATATTAGTGTAATAATCTTTAATCTACATGAAATGATAGTGTAGATTCTAGAAATAATTATATTAATTTGCACAAACAACAATGTGAATTAATACGACTATTTCGGGATTATTTGAATTGATTATTGAATTGTTATTGATGGTTGCTATTGCTTGTTTATTTACTTTGACACCATCCCAGTTATCACACTGCAAGTTCCCTCTGCTATGCTATTTTTGAATTGAAATGGAATCGAGTAGAAATGATAAATACCCAAATGAACTTGACTTAGGATAGAGAATTAAATTAAAACCGATTGGTCAATAAATTTGATTTAAATAAACAAAGATTTTATTTGAATAATAATAAGGTTTGAAATAAAATTAGATTTTAAAATTTTAATGAAACAAAAATGTGAATATTTGAAATTTGAAAGAAAATATTAACGTAGTAATTGATGAAAGAACGTGTTAAAAAATTTATTATTGAACAATTAAATTTGGAATTATTAATAATTAAGTTGAAATAATTTAATAATTAAGTTGGAAATTATTTAATAATTTAGTTGGAAATTATTAAGTTTTGAAATTTTTAATAATTAAGTTTGATATTATTTAATAATTAAATAAAATTGAATTATTTGAGAATTAAATAAAAATTTGAATTCTTTGATAAGAGAAATTGAACTTTTGAATAAGTGAATTGAAACTTCGTTAATAAATGAAATTGGGTTTCTTTATTTATTAAATTTTGGAATTTGTAACTCAGTAAATAAATAAGTGAAATTGAATTTCTTTAACAAGAAATAAAATGCGTTTTATTGAAATAAATGTAAGACTTGTAATTTTAAGAATTTGATTTGACGAATCTAATTTAAGTAAATTTGTAAGTTTTGATAATTAAGTTGAACTTAAGTAATTAATTTAATGAATTGGAAATTAAATAGAATTGTTTTGAATGATAAATTAATTTAACAAATATTGAATGAAATCGATTATTGAATCTAAATTGATTTGAATGTTAAAATAAATCAATTTAAATGATTTCGAAATGAAACTTATTTACGAACTTGAAACAATATTTGAATTGTTTAAAATAAATTAAAATTGAATTATAAGATTTTGATATAGTAATTTGGAAGTTTGAAACGTGAATTATGGAAATTGATTTAGGAAGACAAATGAAATGTTGATTTACAAATTCTAATTGAAATTGAATTTGATTTGGTTTTGAAATTTACTAAACGACCAATCGGTGTGATAATTACGAAAGTTATTAAAGAAACCGGACTCGTATATGGACATACTCTCTGTCTAAACTGAAAACCGCTTTAATAACTATACGCAGAGTGTGATCCAGAATGAAGTGGTTGGAATGATGTATGCGATGACTGAAGAAAGAGAACGATAATGGATAGCTTTGACACTTGTGTCAAATTGGAAATGACTAAAACAGGAGCCGTGCCGGGCCAAATGGGGTTAGCCACCTCGAGCGAACACACTTCTTCGTAAACTACTCATTACTTGTTATTGATTGGTGCACCCTCGTACTTTTGAGTGTTGTTTCGCAGTGTTGCGATCGTTGCGGCGATGCGTTTTCACCAGTCCGGATCAGGCAAATGGTAGTTTCACTACCTTGGATATTGCCTCATGTGCCTTGTCATACTTGTACCCCTATATACACGACCTCTACGAATTTGTTTTGTGTTATACCTATGGAGTACTCCCTGATATCCCACTAGTTTACAGTGGAGTTTACAGTGCTGTATAGACTATAACGCTTATATAAAATGTGTTAAGGGGAATAATGGTAACGCCTTAACACTATTTTGATACTTTATATTACTGATAGACATTATCTATTTAGCGTACACTACTACATAGTAGATAGTTTAATGGATCCTCAAAGGACGGTTATTCCAACGTCCTTTGAGTTACTTGTATTTCAGTTGTTATTTCACTTGAGTTGGATTTATTGATATAAGAATGTTAATCCTGACTCGAGTGTTTTGTATTTTCTTTACGCTCGGATCAGACTGAGTGTACCAGCATTCGAGACTCACCTTTGGAGTTGGAGCTTTCTTGGAGATCCAGCTATCTATCCAACTTTAGATATTCAGTTGATTCCAGTGATGTATTCTGATTCTTGTATTTGACTATTGTATTCGGGACTTCTGTTGTAACTTATTTAACTCTATTATATATATATAGTAGCTTCATGAACTACTATCTTTTGCTTCTGCTGCATATTATTACTCTGTGTCTATGATTCTATGAATATTTATTTACTGTATATCTGAGTTTTGCCAAATTTAAATTAACAATTCGGTATTTTGACTTATTCATGTCCGACATGTGCGGATGCGAATAGTCCAAAATAGCGGGTCGTTACAAAGAGACTAGAAATCCATCTGATAATAATAATAAGATCAGAAAACCATCTGGCAATAATAATCTGAATAGAAGACCAAAAATCCATCTAATAATAATAATAAGACCAGAAAACCATATGGCACTAATAATCTAAATGGAAGACTAGAAATCCATTTGGTAATAAGGAGACAGAAATCCGGCTAGTAAAGATAATATGAGCAGACCTAAAATAGAACCCAAAAACTATATCCAGCAATTCCTATTTTTTAATGGAATCATGTTCTCTAAGAGATATGTGATCTTTATGGTGTTTATTATTTATTATCATTATTATTTTTAGTTTTATATTAAAGCAAAGTAGTTCCGTTCATCCATTCACTCGTTCAGTAAAGTAGTTCCATTCAGCCGTTCAGCAAAGTAGTTTCGTTCAGCCGTTCAGCAGAGTAGTTCCATTCAACCATTTGACCATTTAGCAAAGTAATTTCGTTCAGCCATTTGATCGTTCAGCAAAGTATTTATGTTCAGTTGTTCAGCTATTCAGCCATTCAACTTGAAAAGGGTCTAATTACTTTATTGATACTCATTACATAAACCTTCCCTTAAAGGCTTTCCTATCTTTGGGTCAGGATCGAACCTATTAGAAGTCTATTTTGATCTATCCTTTGGATGAAATTATTCTTACCTTCCCTATTAAGGACTTATCTTTGCTTAATTCCCTTCCCTCTTCATTGGGCTTTAGACTTGTTTGTCTCTTCTATCTTCGCCCCTTCTTTGGCTTTGCCTCTCTTTGGGCTTTGGACATCTTAGTCCCTTTTTTCTTCTTCCCACCTTATGCTTTGGACATCTTAATCCCTTTTCTCTTCGTCTCTCCTTGGGCTTTGCCTCTCTTTTGTCTTTGGACTTCTTAGTCCCTTTTCTTTTCTTCCCTCCTTGGGCATTGCCTCTCTTTGGGCTTTGGAAATCTTAGTCCTTTTTTTCGTCTTCCCTTATTGGGCTTTGTCTCTCTTTGGGCTTTGAACATCTTAGTCCCTTTTTGCTTCATCCCTCCTTGGGCTTTGCCACTCTTTGGGCTTTGGACTTCTTTGCCTCTTCTTATTTTTTCTTTTCTTTAGGCTTTGAACTTCTTTGTCCCTTTAGGAGTCGCTTTGGGAATATATTAGAGGTTTTTATTGGGAACTAAGCCCTGCTACCTTTAGGAGGTGCTTTGGATATGCATCGAGGGATTTGTCCCTCCCTCTAAGAGGTGCTTTGGAACTGTGTCGGAGGCTTAAAAAGAAGTTTCTAGAAAACTTGTCTGTTAAAATGATTTTTTACCAATCGATATGTTTGGGAAAACCTTTTTAGTAACAAAACTTCAACTTTTTGATGTGAGATTTCCCTTTGAAGAAAATATTTTTCAGAAAATAACTTCTTTGGGAAATTATTCCTTAAAATTGGTCTTTCTTTTGGAAAGATTTTGGATATTTGAATTCTTTGATAGAAAAGACCCTTCTTAACATTACCACTAATAAAGGTTTTTGAGCCAATCTCATAGTAGAAGTACAAATCTCAAATAAGAGACCGAGTGGTCATGATTCATGAACAAATAGCCCTTTAATTGGGAATAAGCTCTTCTAATTAAAGTTTTAACAACGTTAGTAGACCTTAGTAGTTCCAAAAACTTTTCTTTGGAAAATATGCATAGGTTTTTCTTTATAATAATTTCTAAAAGTTTTGAAAATGCTTTTGTCATCACATGCTAAATCAAAACCTTTTATGTGCGTTTACTGATGCTAGGTAATATTTTCAAAGATTTTATAAATCTTCATTAGAATGAATAAATATATGCTTTCCCTAATCTTCAGGGTAATTGGTAATGATCCTTTTGATTTTTGGAAATGTTTTATTCAAAGATGTGTTTTATAAAACTATTATGATCAAGTTGCTTGTTAGAGAAAATATGGTTGGTGTATATTACTCCGCCTTCGTACGATATATATAATTGCATTACTTTAGGTTTTGCTTAGCAAAAAGGACTATCTTATTTGTAAGTATGAAAAGTCATGATTCATGAACTGATGGACTTTGTAGACAAGAATACACTTTTCTTCAAGGATCCCTTCTTTTAAGAGGGTTTTGAGTGTTAACCTCTTTTTTGAAGGTCGGCTGGTGCTAGAGGATTTACTATGTTTTAGAAGACTATAAAGAAACCATTTATAATACATAGGTTTGGGACTTGAGATTGAGAGTTATTTTATCTTGGATATTTGAACTATCTTCTTTTAAGGAAAACTAGAAATCTGTTATGCTTTGACAAGAAAATACAGAACCTCCTAGATGTTATTCATAGTAGATTGGTCTTCATTTTAACCTACAAAGAAACTCAAATTTTGTGTTAGCACGTGATGAATTTTCAAGTGTAAATCAAATTAGGAATTTTGATGAGCAGAGTTGATCCATTATAGGCAACTGCCATAAAATTTCATAGTTTTACTAGAATTTGAGTTTGATGTTAAAAAAACCATTTTTCTCTTGTAGAAAAAGTTAGGTTTCAAGTGCATAGACTATTGATGTGCACGTAAATGTGCATATTTTTATCATCATATTTATTCTTTTTAAATTAAATAAATGATCATATTGGGTATTTTAACTTGTTTAAACCAAAATTCATATTATTTGAAATTGTCACATATTCATCTTCATCCAAGGGCAAAATGGTCATTTTTGTGCGTATATTTATTTGAGAAAAATTAATTGAAAATTTGTATATATTTTTGTAGGAATTTGATCTCAAATAGAAGTGGTTTCATGAAGATATGCATGCACAAAATTAATACAAAGGAATGAAGATGGAAATAATTCAAAGTGAAGAACATGGGGACCCCACCTACTCACCTACCTTAATGTACAAATTAAAGGCTAATGCACATGCTTTTGGAGTTATTGGCTTCATGTACACTTAATGGGGGATTAAGACATGTTAATAGATACTTGGCCTCCACACTTCCTAAGGGGCATTTTGGGCATTCCCCAAAAATATGAATTAGGGTTTCATACATGTATAAATACCCATATGTTTCATGTAACCTCTTCCTCTCTCTTCTCTTAGGTTCTCTCTTCTCTTAGTCTCTCTTAGGCCCCCTTCTCTTTAGTTTAGTTTAGATCAAATAAAAGAAAGCTCTCTTTCTCTTTTCATGGCTACTTAGTCATTTTTATTTTATGTAATTTTCTCTTCTTTTTATGCAATGTTAATTAGTGTTTCCTCTTACTTACATGTTCTTTCATGCTAGTAGTGTAGATTTACTTTTATGCAAGTAGAATAGTTTTCTTTTCATTTGCTTTCATTTTTCTTTCTTTTTTGCTTTCATGTTGTTGCTACATTTGTTAATAAAATGACAAATATGAGAAGCTAAACCCTTTCAATTTAGGGGTAATGAAGCTCTCTAATTAATGTAGCTTCAACATTTTGTTAATTCATGCTCTCCTTTTGTGCTTAATGATGATGATAGAAGTGGTTTTATTTGTTGTTTTTGCTTTGAATTTGATAGTCTATATTGTTGACACCAAATAGGCTATGCTTAAACAATCACCAACACAAATGCCTCTTCATCAATATATGATTATGGCATAAGAAAGTGATTTGAAATTAAAATTTGATGGTCTATGTTTCTAATCAATAGTTAATAGGCCATACTTAAAATAGATTTCATTCTCATTTTCTTTGTCAAGTTTCATGAAAGTTAGTAAGTTTTTTAAGGGGTGTGTTATAGTTTGATGACTTATGTTGGCTAATCAATAGCTCAAATATGTCATACTTATGATAAACACATCAATTAAAACACTAATGACCATAAAAAAGAGATCATGATTTCATGTGTTGAACTACATGATCTAGAGAGTGGATTTATTCTTTAAATTGTCATTTAACTCTCATATTTGCATTTCTTTTCTTTTTGTTAGTTAGTTAATTTTCTAATTTTCTAGCTTAACATTCTATTCAACTTTGGTTTAATTTGATTGAATAGAATTTTAAAATCATCAATTCCCTGCGGATCGACCCGTATTCGCCACGTGCTACATTCGTACACCGTGCGCTTGCGGTTATTTTTATTTCTAAATTCGTTCGACGGTTTTCTAAACCGACAGAACTTCCGTCGACGAACAAGTTTTTGGCGCCGTTGCCGGGGAATATTCAAAAGGGAAAAGTGTTTGCCAACAAATAAACTGCTTTGCTTTGCTAAGAAAAAATCGCCGTAAAAAAAAAGAAATATTGCTAAAATAATCTGCGCGCTCTGGTATTGTGCTTCCATCTTTATTCGCATTGTTGGTTGCTTGCATTTGCATTAAAAAAATTAAAAAATCCAAAATCCAAAAAAAATTGTAAATTTTAACTTGATTTTTCATTCAAAAAAAAAATCCTTTTCTTTCTTTCCTTTGAAAATATTCAATCAAAAACAAAAATCCAAATATATATATATATATATATATATATAATCTTTTCAAAAAGAAAAAAAAATTGAAAAACAAAAATCAGTTTCCATTTCTTAAAAAAAATCTTTATGGTAAATATTTAAAAATTCAAAAAACAAAAAAAAAATACAAAACCAAAAACATAAAAAAAAATATGAAAAAAAAAACCAAAAAAATAAAATAAAAAAAATCAAACTTTTCTTTTGAAAATAAATCTCACTTGTTAAATAGTTGTCTCCCTTGTAAAAAAAAAATTTCAAAGAAAAAACAAAAACACGTTTTCAAATCTTCTTTCATCCCCTAAACTCAATTCTAACTCCTTTCTCTTCTCGACTTTCACTTGTGCATGAGTATTTGGACTCGTGACACAACAACGAATCGTTGGACTCGCGACCCTTCTACAAACCGTTTAAATCGAACAGACGATCCTCCTGAAATGGCGAACGAAAACACCCCTCGAACTCTTATGGATAGAATCTTTCCCGATAGAGTTTCTATTCCATCTTGCATCACGTTACCCGCCCCTACGGGTAACCATTTCGAAATTCACTCGAACCATATTGCCACACTTCCGAAATTTGGCAATTTCGAGCACGATGATCCATACATCTTTTTGACTAAATTCGAACAAGTTTGTGCGACCATTAAACTCCAACAACTTTCTGATGACGGAATCAAACTTCGATTAATCCCATTTGCTCTTACGGATTACGCTGAAAAATGGTTGTACAGTTTACCTTCGAACTCAATCAAAACGTGGGAAGAATTTGTAAAAGCTTTCTTAAAAAAGTTCTACCCCTTGGAAAAAACAAGTAGAATTCGAAACGAAATTGTAAATTTTCATCAATTCAAGGGTGAACCATTTGGAAAATATTTTGAAAGATTCAAAGAGCTTTTGATAAAATGTCCACACCATAACTTTGAAAAATGGACGATTTGCCAAATCTTATACGATGGACTAGAAAACAGCTCACGAACGATGCTCGAATCAATGTGCCAAGGCAATTTTCTTGCCCAACATCATGATGATGCTTGGCAATTTCTTGAAAACCTCGCTGAAAAGTCGTCCCAATGGGAACGCTCGAACGAAAAGTCAATCTACTCACGATCGAGTGCACACTCGATATGATCTTCTGTTGCTTTGGAAGCTAAGATCGACGCAATGATTAAAAAATTCGATAACGTTTTCTCATCGAATCAAATGAACCAAGCTTCCCAACCGTTGTGTTATAAATGCAATGATCCTAATCATATAGCCGATCAGTGTCCCAACTCTATCGAACAAATCAATGCTTTCAATAAAGCCAAAAACGACCCGTTTTCTCCAACGTACAACCCTGGTTGGAGAAATCATCTGAATTTTGCATGGAGCCAAAACAATCCCAACACAAATACGATTCGTCCCAATTTTCAAGCATTTCCGAATAATGTTTCGAATCCTCCCTTTCAGCCCAATAATTTTCAACCAAACCTTGCGGGCCCGTCTCATAATCAACCACAACAACTAAATTTTCCACCAAATTCTACTCATCCTCCACAAGACGATAAACGTTTAACTTCTCTTGAGAAAACTCTTGAAATGTTGGCTAAGACAACTACTCAAAGCCTTCAATCGAACAACAATTTGCAAAATTTATTGACTTCATATATGCAAAACACAAACCAATCGATTGCAAAACTCGAAATGCAAATGAGTCAATTGGCCACGTCTGTAAGTGAACGTGAACGAGGAACATTCCCAAGCCAGCCCCTTCCAAATCCCAGAAATCAAAACGCAAATTCAAATCAAGCCCATGTTGTTCAAGATAGCAACGTCACCCAGTTAAATGCTATCACAACTCTCCGTTCTGGTAAACAAATCGATAATCAAGTCATTAATCCAAATGATTCACAGGAAAATTTTCTCGACATTTCTAAAACAACGAACGACTCAGAACAGAACGTAGAGCCAAATGCAGAATCAAACGATAATCAAAATTCTTCTTCTTCTACTAGAGTAGACCCGCCTACCGAGTATCGTGTTCCATTTCCACATCGTTTTCGACCAAAGAAACACTCGGACCAAATGGAAAAGATGTTGGAAATTTTTAAACAAGTAAAAGTGAACATCCCGCTTCTTGACATCGTTCAGCAAGTCCCCACTTACGCGAAATTTCTTAAGGACTTGTGCACCCAAAAGCAACACACTCAGGTACCCAAAAAAATCTTCTTAGCCGCTAGTTTGAGTGAAGTCTTGTCCCAATCCATGCCCGTTAAATACAAAGATCCTGGCTGCCCTATGATATCGTGTACAATTGGAGACAAGACGATTAACAAATGTTTGATAGACTTAGGCGCGAGTGTCAACTTGATTCCATACTCCGTGTACGAACAATTAGGCTTAGGTGAGCTCAAACCCACGAAAGTTACGCTTCAGTTTGCCGATCGTTCCATTAAGAAGCCCGTGGGAGAAATCGAAGATGTGCTCATTAGAGTAGGACAATTTATATTCCCCGTTGACTTTATCATTCTCGAAACACAACCCGTGACGAATCCCTCGATTCAAATTCCGTTGATTTTAGACCGACTATTCTTAGCCACCTCAAATGCCTTAATCAATTGTCGTAACGGATCAATGAAAATATCTTTTGGAAATATGACTTTGGATCTTAATATTTTCAATCTTGAAAGCCAATCGAATGTACCTTGTGACCAAACGTTGGAAGTTAGTGCCATTCACGAAAATGTGGAAAACGAAACACTTGATCTTAACGATGAACGTGAGGCTGAATATGAAAAATTGTTTCACAAAATTCCCAACGATATTGAATACACTCTTCCTTTTGAACCGCTTCCAGCTGAGTCCGAATCTCAACCCAATTCTTCGATCGAAAAAATTCCAAAGTTGGACCTCAAACCGCTTCCCGACCACCTTAAGTACGCATACTTAGGTGAAAATGAAACTTGTCCTTTCATCATTTCTAACAATTTTTCTCTTGACCAAGAAGCTTCTATTCTCTCTATCCTTTCGAAAAATAAGAAAGCAATGGGATGGTCGATTTCTGATATAAAAGGAATTAGTCCCGCTCTGGTTCAGCATCGCATCCATTTAATCGATGATGCCAAGCCTGTTCGTGACGCGCAACGAAGGCTTAATACTAAAATGAAAGATGCGGTGCGTGATGAAATTCTTAAACTTCTCGACAACGGAATCATTTATCCAATCTCCGATAGTTCATGGGTTAGCCCAATTCACGTTGTACCGAAAAAGTCCGGGCTAACCGTTGTCAAGAACGATTCAAACGAGCTTATTCCAACTCGTACTCAAACGGGTTGGCGTGTTTGCATTGACTATCGAAAACTAAATGCCGCAACACGTAAAGATCACTTTCCTCTTCCTTTCATTGACCAAATGCTCGAACGTTTAGCTGGCCATGAATTTTACTGCTTCCTTGATGGTTATTCTGGCTATAACCAAATTCCAATCGCTCCCGAAGATCAAGTGAAAACGACTTTAACATGTCCATTCGGTACTTTTGCTTATCGACGTATGCCATTCGGACTATGTAACGCCCCTGCGACTTTCCAACGATGCATGGTTGGCATCTTTTCCGACATGATTGAACGCTTTCTAGAAGTTTTTATGGACGATTTCTCTATCTTTGGTGATTCTTTTTCCCAATGTCTACATCACCTCGAGTTGGTTCTGAATCGATGTAAAGAAAAACATTTGACTTTGAATTGGGAAAAATGCCACTTTATGGTCAAACAAGGCATAGTCCTTGGACATATCATCTCAAATAAAGGCACTGAGGTAGACAAAGCAAAAATCGATGTCATTGCAAATCTACCCATTCCTAAATCTGGTAAGGACATTCGATCATTTCTAGGCCACGCTGGCTTTTACCATCGTTTTGTGAAAGACTTTAGCAAAATCGCCCGTCCTTTGACGACCCTTCTTGGAAAAGACGTTCCTTTCAATTTTAACTCTGATTGTATCTCTTCTTTTGAACTTCTTAAGAGCGAACTCATTTCTGCCCCAATCATTTGCGCACCCAATTGGGATCTTCCTTTCGAAATAATGTGTGATGCTTCGAACTTTGCCATTCGTGCTGTCTTGGGACAACGCATCAACAAGATCCTTCATGTCATTTACTACGCGAGTATGACCTTGAACGACGCTCAACTCAACTACACAACAACCGAAAAAGAGCTTCTAGCTGTCGTTTTTGCACTTGAAAAGTTTCGACCTTACTTGATAGGTTCACACATTACGGTTTACACTGACCATTCTGTGCTTCGATATCTCTTCGCTAAAAAGGATGCTAAATCCCGTTTGATCCGTTGGATCCTTTTACTTCAAGAATTTGACCTTACAATCAAAGACAAAAAAGGATCCGATAATGTCATAGCCGATCACTTATCTCGTCTTTCGAACGCACCATCTTCCTTGCCGATCAATGATAACTTCCCCGATGAACAACTTCTTTCGATTTCTATCGATCCATGGTACGCTGATGTAGTGAACTACTTAGTCACTAAAGAAACTCCCTCATCTTGGTCCAAACAGGACAAATGTAAATTCATGTCCCAAGTGAAATATTTCTATTGGGACGATCCATACTTGTTCAAATATTGTCCCGACCAAATCATCGGACGTTGCATTCCGGATAATGAGATACGGAGTGTTCTTTCATTTTGCCACGATCAAGCGTGCGGTGGACATTTCGGTCCTCGAAAAAGTGCTTCGGTGTGGTTTCTATTGGCCTTCGCTTTTCAAAGACTCGTTTGAATTTTGTAAAACTTATGATCGATGTCAAATGCTTGGACGAATTTCTCGAAGAGATATGATGCCTTTAAACCCCATTCTTACGATCGAAATCTTTGATGTATGGGGTATCGACTTTATGGGACCTTTTCCAAATTCTTTTGGAAACTTGTATATCCTTCTCGCTGTCGATTACGTTTCAAAATGAGTCGAAGCCGTTCCTTGCAAAACCAATGACCATAGAATTGTTGTGAAATTTCTCAAAGAAAACATCTTTTGGAGGTTCGGCACACCTTGCACAATAATCAGTGATAACGGAACCCATTTTTGTAACCGTTCTTTTGAAACTTTAATGAAAAAATACTCGATAACCCACAAGTTATCCACTCTGTATCATCCTCAGACTTGTGGCCAAGTTGAAGTTTCAAATCGACAAATAAAACAAATCTTGGAGAAAACTGTCAATAAAAATCGAAAAGATTGGTCTCAGAAATTGACCGACGCGCTTTGGGCTTACCGTACTGCTTTTAAAACTAACCTTGGGATGTCCCCATTTCGTTTAGTTTACGGTAAAGCTTGCCATTTACCCGTTGAAATTAAAAACAAAGCGCTGTGGGCAATAAAAAACTTAAACTTGGATCATGAAAAAGCTGGCAAAAATCGAAAACTACAACTCAACGAACTAGAAGAAATTAGGAATGACGCGTATGAAAATGAGAAAATTTGCAAAGAAAGAACCAAAGTTTTTCATGACAAGTCAATCCTAAGGAAAAAAAATTCGCCTAACCAGAAAGTTCTTTTATATGACTCGAGACTTCGTTTATTCCCTGGGAAACTTAAATCAAGGTGGACTGGACCATTTGTGGTACGGACATGTTTTTCCACATGGTGCCATAGAAATAGAAAACCCAAAGAATGGATCGATTTTCAAAGTCAAAGGTCATCGGTCAAAACCCTTCTTGGAATTTCCCGGTAACCAAGAGGAGGAGCTCATGATCCTTCATGAGCCAAGCTACGTCTAGTAAGAATGTTAACCCCATTTTATAAATATATACATATTTTTCCCCGTTATACTCATTATATCATGCATCGACTGTGGGGACACAGCCAAAATTAAGTGTGGGGGGAGTCTCATTTTCATTTTTTCTTTAGTTTTTCATGGCATTTTTGAATTTTCATTTTCTTCAAAAAAAAAATCTCAAAACTCCTAAATCTCAAAAAACATTTTCTTTTTACCATTTTGATTTATTTTTGAAGAAACACTATGGGATAAGTATAAGTTTTGGTTAATAAATTGAAATTTTTGAAATTTTATTTGTCTTAACAAAAAATAAAAATAAAGTTTGATTACAAATAACAATGGTTTTACTAGTATATAGGAAGGTTCATCTATGTTAATTATGAAGTATGTTCTAATTGAAAATCTTTGTTTAAAAAGTGGTAAATTTAAAGTAAGGATATAACATTTTTGTCTTCTAAGTTAAATGGTGCTAAGATGGTTTTGCAAAACTCTCTCTCTCTCATAAAAAAAATATATAAAAAAAATACAAAATAATAACATCTAAAGTATTCACTCTCATTTAAAAGTCCTCACGGTTATGCATGGGTGAATTACTTGGAATCTTTGATTATGTGCTTTCATACTCATTTAAAAGTCCTCACGGTTATGTATGTATGGAACACATACCCAAAAAAAAACAGACTTAATAAAAACCACCTACGGTCAATAGGTGTATGCACGAAAGTGTGTGCACTCGCCATGCTCTGTACTCCCCTCACATAAGCCCGAAAGGCAGTGCATGTGTGGTATATCTGGCCTCAGTTTACCTGAGCTAGGTGTGTAATTTTTCTTGCAAATAATGAGAGAGCAAGCAATTGAAATCCTAGCACTATTTTAACTTGTTTGATTTAACTTGTTATTGAAAAGAAATGAAAATACCACTTTAATAAACTTTGATAATCAACTAAGGATCATTTCATAATTACATTGTGTTATCAACCGAAACAACTAGCCAAACTATGGTCTATCTGTTATGACAACTTGATTTTCATTGGAAATTTTGACGAGTAAAATTTTCAAAGACAATGACTAAAACTTGTATTTAACTTATTCGTGTCAATTTAAAAATAAATCCTTCATTTGTAAATATTTTCAAAAACTCGCATTCATCTCTTTGTAAATAAATCTTGCATTTTGTAAATATTTTCATCCTGCATTTGGATTTTGTGGGTAGTATCCGCTGAAAACCCTCACGAGACAACACTCGTCCTACTGGGGACACCCAGAGGTTTAACGGCTTGTTGCATACGCTCAATGCAATCGTGCTCCCTACGAAAATGGATTTATCTTAGTTTTCCTTTATTCGAGGACGAATAAAAAGATAAGTGTGGGGGTATTTGATATGCACTTAATTGTGCATATATTTACATCCATATTTTATCTCTTTTATTTAAATAATCATCATATTTGGGCATTTTAACATGTTTAAAACCAAAATTCAATTATTTCCAACCATCATATTTTCATCTTCATTCAGGGGTAAAACGGTCATTTTGTGCATGTGTCAATATAAGAATTTTTACTTGGACATTTTTTGATAATTTTTATAGGAATTTGGATGCATATGGAAGAGGCTTATATGAAGATATATGCATGCACAAATGAATACAAAGGAAAGAAGAGGGAAATAATTCAAGCCATGAACATGGAGGACCCCACCCACTTACCTAAAAGTACAATTTGGAGCTAATGGACAACTAAGTGGAGGTTAAAGCTTCATGCAAAACAAATGATGGATTAATTAGTGGTTAATGTTTACTTGTTGGCCACACTTCCTAAAGGGCATTTTTGGTAGCCCCCTAAAAATAGAATTAGGGTTTTATGCATGTATATATAGCCCTCTTATGTATATGAAACTATCATCCACTCTTTCATTTTACTTAGGAAATTAAGAAATCAAAGTGTAAGCTCAATGTTCTATGAAATAAAAATGGCTTCCAAGCCTCTTTCTTCTCTCTTTTCTACATGCTCTTCTTTGTTTTATTATTAATGTTTATTTATATGCTCTCTTTCTCCTTATGTTCATAGCTTAGATTTACATTTATGCAAGTAGTTGGTAGCTAATCTCTTTTGCTTTCTTTGCTTATTTTCTATTTTCTTTTCTTTTTAATGTTGAAACTTACTTGTGTTGTTTCAATGCCACAAATGAGTAGCTAAACTCCTTCAATTTAGGGGTGATGAAGCTCTCTAATTTTATGTAATTTCAACATTTTATGATTTATGATCTCATTTGGTTTATGCTTCATAAAGTGGATTTTGATGCAAGTTTATACAAGTGAGTTTGATAGCTTATATTGCTTATGCAAATGAGCTATTCCTATTCAACATAAACACAAGTTGCATCATCATTTGCTAATCCATTTTTGATTGTGAAATTAAAGTAAAAATGAAATTTGATGATCTATATTACTAGATACAATAGTAAATGGATCATGCTTAAAATAGCTTTTGCTTTTGCTTCATTTGCATGAGAATTATAAGTGGGTATTTGTTGCATTATAGTTTGATGGTTTGAGTTATGTTAATTAATAACATAAACAAACCATGCTTATGATAAATACAACAATATTTCACTTAAATCAAAGTTAGAGATGATAAATTGTTTGTTGTTGATTTACAAAAATATGAGAGTGGATTTGCCTCTAAATTGTTCTCTAGTTCAATAGTTTACTAATCACATTTCAATTCTAGTTTAGCTTCATTTTAGTTCTATCTAACAATTTCACTCGACTTTGGTATAATTTGATTGAATAGAAATTTTAAAATCATCAATTCCCTGCGGATCGACCTGTAATCGCCACGTGCTACATTCGTACACCGTGCGCTTGCGGTTATTTTTAATTTAAATTCGTTCGACGGTTTTCTAAATCGATAAAATTTCCGTCGACGAGCAAGTTTTTGACGCCGTTGCCGGAGATTTGTTTTGATTTTGATTTTCTATTCTTCGAATTACTTTGGTTTTATTTTCGTGTGTTTGTTTTGTGTGTTTGTACATTTAAAAAAAAATCATTGTGTGTGT
Organism: Allium cepa; assembly: GCA_030765085.1. Classification (NCBI taxonomy): domain Eukaryota; kingdom Viridiplantae; phylum Streptophyta; class Magnoliopsida; order Asparagales; family Amaryllidaceae; genus Allium; species Allium cepa. The sequence goes on along the minus strand of CM060929.1, from coordinate 378,762,582 downwards.
GCGCATTTTGATTTTGCCGATTGCTAATTTGCATTGCATTTGCATATTTACTTATTAAAAAAAAAAAGACAACACAATTTCTAAAAAAAAAATATTTTATTCATTCACATTTGCATTTTCATTTTTTTTTTTTGCATTTACATCTTTCATTCTCTTTTCTTTTCTTTTATCTTTTACACATTTACAAAGAAAAAAAAACTGCACACTTCTCTGTTTCCACCACTACTGTTTCACTGTTTCAATTACAAGCACTTCCCAAACTCACATCTCTGCCACTTCCATGCTTAACAACTTCCTACACATGTCTACTTGCCATTCATCTTCCATTCTGCCCACACGTCTGCTCCTTCCTTCACCACAGCCTATTTAACCAACATCATCTCCTCTACTGTCTACTACTCTTCTATACTATCGACACTCACATACGACCACTGCCAAATCATCCATACTCACCTGACAACTTCCCTTACATACTGTTCCACCCTACTTCCCTTCATCACGTTAACCATACTTCAGCAACAAAACCACCACTCCCACTACTGTACAGACTTCACCATATCAAACTTCTACCACCAGAAACAACTCCACACAACCAGCAGCACTTCGCCAACCCCAATCTCCTTCTCCAATACCTAGACATCCACTGACCCAAAACATCTGTGCACATATATCTGTGCATCACCACTTCCCTGACCACAAAACTCAACACTACTCCACCCCCACTACACACTACATATCTGCCATTCATCCACCACTGAAAAACAGCCATACTTCAACACTTCCATATTAGTTCATCAAACAGCAGATCACCACCACATCATTGCCTTTAATCCACTACAGTGCACAGCTATTCACAACATCATTTACACCATCACCACTTCAATACAAAACAAAAACAAACAAAAAAACAAAAAAAAACAACTACTGTCACTGTGACATTCATAAAACTGCCTCGACTTCATCTCCTTCCACCTCCCAATTTCCAATTCAACTCGCAACTAGCCACGAATCATCACCGAACAAGTTTTTGGCGCCATTCACTCACAACCCAATCTACAAACCACTGCGTCCATCACTCCCCCCTACACTTGCTTGTTATCTCTCTTGCCTACTGCAACTGTCTTGCCTGCTGTCTCTCTCCCCATATACAACTTTATTGCCTACATCATAACAATTGTTGACTGCACACAGTTCTGCCAAGTACAAGCACTGCTTCACTGCTTTCTTCATCAAAGCATTCACCTGCCATTCACCCCTTTCCACTTCAAATCACTGCTCATCACAACTCTTAAACCACCAACCAAACTTCTTCCTGAACCCATAACCACTACAAACACTTTAAGTCTGTCAACATACACCACAACACTCGAATCACCTCCAAAACCAATTCACAGCATATCACTTCTACTAACAGTGATATAACAGCCTGCACATCATTTCCACTTGACTGTTATAACCATCTCATCTTAAACCTCTACAGTTTCATCACTACGTCACTTCCCGAACAACACGGCAACTCCAACAATCCATCGCCCCACTGCAACTTTAATCGCAACTTCATACAATACCATACAACAAACATACCTCTGCCTACAAACGCATCCACTTCACACAAGCTCTGGCAAGCCATCAAAACTGCTACTGTTCTTGCCATTCTTCCTGCTGCCAACTTCATCAACTTCCTCCGACCTAAAATCATCACTCGCGGTTTCCAACATCGCCTGAAACCATCATCAACATCACTAACTCCAGACAGATCCACTTCTCAAACTCTCCCAAGCTAAACTTCGGACCAACAGTTGCCTCTGTAAACACCGTCGGCACCACCTTGATCGAGACCGCAAGTTCCAAGCAACATTTACCTCTGCCACATCTACAGCCATAACCAAATTGCCTTTGCCTACAAACAACGCTGCACGCAATCTCCATCCAATCGCCTCGAACCTGAATCACCTCGAATCATCACTTTCCACCGCAACCACCAACCCACAATCGAACTCGATAATCGCCGCCAATACCGACAACTCTTCTCAACAAATGAGGACTTGCATGTCTACATCGAGGCGCCAGTATAATCCCGCCAAAAAACACATAGTTATTGCGATAACAATCTGCCTTTTCGACAATTAGATGGTTCGGCACGTGAATACCATGGATGTATTAGTGCCGACTTTCGAAGGTCGAAAAGGCGGGTATTTACATTTGGTATTGAAGCTGAAAGTTAAGCGAGAACCTTGGCTTTAGTGGGGTAAACTCACATAGGATAGGTAAGTGACACCCTAGAATGAGTTTGAGAGCATTATATATACAAGAGTGTATTTTTTATTGCTATAAAAATGTATTTTGTTAATTGGTCTATCGAGTGGTTTATGAACTCTAGTCGAGATGTCGGACACCACGGGGTTGATAGGGATTTCTAAACACTCAAACAAGGCAAATAGACACGATATTGATTTTTGAAAATGGGTGAATGAAACTTTTTAGCTTGGATCATATATTTCATATATATAAAGGAATAATTTTCAAATTGATATAATTATTTATGTTTTTTTTTGTTTGCTTGAAATGATAATATTTATTTATTATCATTATTGTTCGATTTGTCATGCTTGAGTAGTTTAGGAGCATTGACTATCGTTTATTGGTTGTTAATCGATGATTAACCAGTTTATGGGCATTTATTGTTTGGATAATTCTGAGTACATTAAAATGAACCCCATGTGAATTAAGTCTCAAATTTGACTATAAAGTGTTTGATAATAATGTTAAGTTAAAAGTTATTAATAAAATTGTTTAATATAATCTAAATCTGAAGATAAGACATTTAGAGGATAAATTATTGTTAAAGTTTATTATAAATATACAAAGTTATTATAATATAAGATGATTTTAAAGGTCTATTATTTGTGAATATGGTATATATAAAATGGTTTATATGATTTATAAATGGTAATTTATAAGTAAAAAGCATTTTTAAGAAAAAAGGATTTTGAGAAAAGTATATTATTACTTGCAGGTATTCATAAGTATAAATATTTCAAAGAGAATTCTTATGAAAGTTACATTTTCTTTGGGTAGCTCAAAGAAAACATCTCGACTAGTTTTGTGGTAATCTAAACAATCTTCTAAGTGATGATCGAATGTTTAATCAGGAGAACGTTGTATGTACTTAATATATTATTCTCTTTATCATTATATGATCGAAATGAGTTCAAATCTGAACTAACCCGAAGTGAATGTTAGTGAATAAATTGTTGAAATTATACATACATATGTATATATATAGAGTGTGATTTTCAAAAAAAATGAAATAAAAACACCATTATTTAGTCTTAAGTTTCTTTAAGGGAATTTGATTTAGATTAAAAGTTACTTTGAATCATAATTTAATAAATGATTTTTTTTTTAAACTCTTAGATAGAAAAGGGATAATTTGACTCAACTTTTTAAATGGATAAATTATATCGAAAGGTTTTAAGCATTGTTTTATTAAAGCTGTAGTTTGGTTTAAACATCTAAGTTGAGTAAACTATTTGATGTTATTGGGCCAACTTGTAGATATCTTTTGTTTGAACATTCTAAGGCAAAAAGGTCACAGTAGTCGACTCAGTTTTAAAACCCATATTTTGTTTGGGTCTCCATTTGAACTTTGAAAAATAAAAATAAAAAGTAAATAAATAAAATTGACATTCTATATGTACTCTTAGATATAGAAGAGTATTATACAAGTAAATAAAGCAGAGTAATTTTTTTTTGTGATGTTTTATAAAGAAATATCATAATAAAAATGTTTATAAACTTAAGTGAAAATTTATGAAGTAATTCATACATAATTTTAGTATTGAATGGAATACTGTTCGCACGACTTAATCTAGTATTCGAGTACATAACTTCGGGGTGATTTACACCAATCTAAAAAAGGATTTCTCACTTGGTTCTTGTCAGCGAACATTAGATTCAGATTCTTGATATGATATCGAGGTTTTCTATCATAATATATTTGCTACGTAAGAAGAACAAATGTTTCTGATCAAGGAACCTGATCGGAGTTTGCACTAGGGAGGTTGATTGAGAGATACTAGTTTGGAAGTAAAGTCGATGTATTCTGGAAAGTGGTTGGATTAGACATGCACACGGATGATTTACGTACATCACATGAGCTTAAATATATTCGTATGCTTTGTTGTGTGGCTTGGGAAAGTTTGGGGAGTGACTTTTTGTTTGTTTGAGGAAGCTTAGATAATCTTCTAAGCAATAATCGAAGGCTGGTGAGCTTATTGGTACGGTTATGAAATTATCTATATACTTGGACGATGAGAAAGTTATAAACCTAAGAAAAATTATAAATATCGTTTATTACTCATTTAGCATTTTAAATAATGTTAAGTATTATTTTATTCCTTTATGGAATTGGATTTGATCGATAATGTGATTTTATATACTATGGATTAAAGTACGAATTTATAAACGATGGATTTTTAAGTTGTTAGTCATTAGGACTTAAATCCCGGTGCTTTTGAAAAGTGATTTCAAAAAAAATATAAGAATGAAATAATAATACAATTATTTTAAAAACTTTGGCGAAGAATTATTTTTTCAGGATATTTGAAAAAAGTTTTTGTGAAGTGATTTTTCAAATATTTTTTGTTATGACTAAAGTTGGACGATTTGGGGTTTTTTGATTTGGAAGACCCGCTAGGTATATTTGTTTACTCTAGTTGTTGTTTTAGGAGGAACTGGAATACCGTTGGATGCTTGACGTTGTTATGATTTTAGAGTTATACCATGCTTTGGTAGAAGGAGCCCCTCCCTTGTCATAATTGATTTTGATTTACTTCTCTTAGGAGGAATTTGAAAATATATTTTAAATTATAAAAACCGGGCAGTTATTTCTAAATTTATCCTTTAAAAAAATTGGATGCATAGTACTTTATTACAAAATATTCTCTATACTTTTGTTGCATATGGTTGTTATATTGTTTATGTTGATATTGCTTATGATAGAAATAGCTATACATTGCTCTTTTGTCAGCATGATTCTCTTCTAAATTATATAAGTAAACAGGTACAAAGATGCAAGAGATTACTATTTGATTTCTTGCATACCTACATTTGTATCAAAATAGTAAGTTGCTTGCAAAAATAAAAGTCAAACCCAAAAAAGGTATGTAATAGATTTAGAAATTGATGATTTTATGCCCCAAAAATGGGAGGCCGCTTGGCTTTTGTTTACTTTGTTGATTTGGGTGAGTTGTGGCGAATTTTAGTTTTTTCGGATCTAGCCGTACAAAGGAGGTGCCATCGAAATTTTCTGTAATATAAGGAACTTTAAGAGTTTAATAACTCATTTTAATTAATAGTTTTTAAACATTAAGGGTTTGAAGACATTTTCTTCCATAGGGAATTTTGGGGACAAAATATTTTTAAAGGGAAGAATTTAACAGCCTGGAATTTTGTCATTTAGATTTTGAATGTTTAATTAATTTACATATTTAAATAAGGGAACACTTGGCATACATCTCTAATAAGTTTGCAAATACACAAAACATCCCTCCGTTTTAATTATAAATTTTACGTCTCTATTTTTGAACCTGATAATTTTATTTCCGAAAATACCCTTTGTCTTCCCCAAACAAACATAGAGCCGTCGAACAAGATTTCATCAACCGTAGTTCTAAAAATACGATAATCTCCTGAAATATCAATTGCCATTTATTATAAAACATTTGATCGAAGATGAAATCGAATCCACTTGAAAAGAAAACTAAAATTCAGAAGATGAAAGCAATAAAAACCACAAAATCGAACGTTATCAATTAAATTTCTTTGTAATATCGATTTTTATTCTATTACAATTGGTTCGATATGTTGTTAGCATTTATCGACTTTTAATAGAAAGTTTCAATAATTGCATCCAAGTCCGTAAATATTTAAAATGATGGCAGACAAGTCTGCAATAATTTACAAGTTTAACTACTATTATACATTTAACACACATACAACGTCTGCAGTTTATTATTCTCGTAAAATCATTTATGTTCATCTTTCTTCCAGTTATTCATAATAATTGCAGAGATGTATGCAACTATTATGAATAATTGCATGTATGCCTGCAATTATCTTCGATAATTACATATATGTTTTCAGATATTCTGATTAATTGCATGCTCATCAGCAACTAATATAAAAGCATTTCAATCCAAAACTAGACACTTATAACTGTAAATAATAAAATAAAGAATTTTAGTTCAATTATGAAGATTAAATTCATCATTCAATATAATTATTCATAATATTTGCATAGTTATCAGCAATTATTCTCAATAATTGCATTTATTCTGATTGATTACATTCTTATCCGCAATTATTCATGTAAAATCATTTCGATTCAAAAATTATTTCAATCCTAAATTCATCTTTCTTTGCAATTATTCATAATAATTGCATAGTTATCAGCAATTATTCTCAATAAGTGCATTTATTTATGCAAATATTCAGAATAATTGCATTCTTATCAGCAATTATTCATGTAATCATTTTAATCCTAAATTCATGTAAAATCATTTCAATCCTAAATTCATCTTTCTCTACAATTATTCATAATAATTGCATAGTTATCAACAGTTACTCTTAATAACTGCATTTATTTCTGCAAATATTCCGAATAATTGCATTCTTATCAACAATTATTCATATAATCTTTTAGTCCTAAATTCATGTAAAATCGTTTTAATCCTAAATTCATCTTTCTCTACAATTATTTATAATAATTGCACAGCTATCAGCAATTATTCTGAATAATTGCATTATTTCTGCAGATATTCAAAATAATTGCAATTTTATCAGCAATTATTCACGTAAAATCATTTTAATGCTAAATTCATATTTCTCCGCAATTATTCATAATAATAGCATGTTATCGGCAATTATTCTCAATAATTGCATTTATTTCTGAAAATACTCAGAATAATTACATTCTTATCAGCTATTATTCTTGTAAAATCATTTCAATCCTAAATTCATCTTTCTTAATTACATTCTTATCAGCAATTATTCATGTAAAATTATTTTAATTGTAAATTCATCTTTCTCTGCAGTTATCCATGATAATTGCATAGTTATCAGCAATTATTTCAATAATTGCATTTATTTCTGCAAATATTCAGAATAATTGCATTCTTATTAGCAATTATTCATCTAAAATCATTTTAATCCAAGAAAAGAAACTTGTTGCGATTATTCATAACTGAAAATATTAAGGATGTCATATTTCATAAAAAGCTTGATTCATCTTCAATTTAATTACAGTTTTCCATTTAAATCGAAAAATAAACCTTCAATTTTGTAGAGTCTTCAATTTAATTTATTGAATCTAATATTTTGTAGACTCAACTCAGTTTTTAATTTGATCAAAAGCAACTGAAGAAGAAGAATCAGAGCTCGACAGTGAAGCGCAGGGGTAATTTGGAAAAAAATAGGCAGAAAACAAAATCAGGGACGTAGAAAGTATATTTTTTATTACAGGGATCCTCTTTGAATTAAGTTCCATTTTAAGGATTTGTGCCTAATATTCACTTTAAATCATTTGTTTTTAAAGTTTAATAATTTGAATTCAAATATAAAAATTATTTAAATATTCGAATTTTGAATTAAATATTAATTAAATTGATTTAATTGCCTGACTTAACTCCTTTGAATTAATGTATAATATGGTGGACTCCTCTTATAAATTATTTTCAATAACAAATGGTTCAAATAAATAACAAGAAAATTAATTGTTAATAAAACGACTTGATTTTTAATGACATATTTTTAAATGAATTTATGAGATTTTTCCATAATTTTTAATTTGAAAAATATTTAAATTATCGTTTGATGTATTTTTCGGCAAACGATGGTATTTTTGAAATTAAAAAAAATAAAATAATTTGTGAATTTTATTGTTGATTTGGGATCATGTCGCATTTTGGTGCACAGCCGTATTTTTATTTCTGTCGTTCATGGTTCTTACGTGAACGGAATGTTATGTAGCAGAGTACGGCGAATACTTCTTTTCAAAAAAAAATTCAAATCAAATCAAATTCCAAATTTCCAACTAAAACATAATGGTGATACGATATGTTGCTTGGAAATTTTTGGTTACTTGAATATATTGGTTTACTTATGTTAGAAGTAAGATATTGATTTTCTTTTATAAATTAGACAAACTCACTTAGGCCTCTTCTTTCCCCTCTTTCTCTTTTTCTATTATTTCCTATAATCAGTAGATTAAAATGGCCTCCAGCCTTCAAATTTTACAATCAATTCATCCACTCAACAAAAAATTGCAAAGTAAGTTTCTTTGAGTTTGTATCGATGAGATCTTCAAATCTGTATGAGCTTGAGTGCTTGTGGTTGAGATTTAAGTTGCTTAAATTTTTACAGTAAAAGAAAAATCGTATTCCATCTTTAAAAATCAAAATTCATAAACCTAGTCCAAGAAAAAACTAAAATTAGATCATTTGGGTTTGTTTTGGCAAGATCTACAATTCTATATGTGTCTGAGAAGTTGCAGTGATCGTTAGTGATAACGGGCTGTAAAGGTCAATAACTAGGGTTTGTGATTGGCGGAGTTGTAGGCGATTTCAGAGGATAGCGATGGTTGCAATAGGTTTCTCGAGTGGAATGGATCCGATGGTCGGAGTTGGGCAGCGTGCGATATGTATTGGAAATCGCAACTTTGTGAGGGGCGCATGGTCGACCTGATGGTAGCGATTTGATAGAGGAGAGCGGGTTTCAGGTGCTTGTGTACATGGCGTGGAAATCACAAAGAGAAGAACGTTGGCGAAGGCGGTTGGTGTTTTTGTCGATCATAGTGGATGTATAGAGGGGAGAGAGAGTGTGACGACCGCCCATGACTCCTGCACTAATCAAGGAAATAGTGCGCTGAAAGGTGTGCCAGGCCGCAATGGATGATCATCGGGATTAAGGTAAAACAGTAAACTCTATCGTATTGCTCACAGCGCATGGATAAAATACAATAGAAAAGTATACATAGTGAAGCTTCATAGAACAGAATTCATCATATGAACTCATAATAGTTTGGTACAACAATCTGAATAGTCAATACATCAAGGCTCACTACATAACACTCAGAGAATCATACAAACAGCGGAACATCCAGTACATATAGTAAGAAAACAATATGCAAAAGCCTCCAGCTCGTCTTCGTCATCAACAGCGTTAGTCACTAAGAACAGCACCTGTCACCTGCTACCTAGTCTGCCCATCCCAAAATGGATGAACAGCCCAAGGTAATAAGAATTGAACATAAAACCTTGAGTCGGACAAAAGTCCTAGTGAGCAGTAAATCAACTATCAAACAAACCAAAAGAGCATAAAGGGTAAAAAGGAATAGGAACCCAACCATCCCACTCCACCTCTTTCTACAGTGACAGCCCCCAGACACACTAAGCATAAACAAACATAGCAAGGCAGACATTTAAAGTAAAACAATTATCACTCGAGTCAAGGTCGATGTTTTCCAAGCACAAACCCCCAAGGCCTAAACCAAGATCAGATAAGCACCCACAAAACATCGCTCTTGAGACCGAGTGACGATACAACCAAAGCATCCAAACATCCATGACTCTGGCTATCACTGTTATCATTGCCTCGATATCACCGTTAATTGAATGATCGGCTCATTCTTTCATCCGTCCGTCAAGGGCTAATGGTAACCCCGGTTCTAGACATAACTCCGCACGTCGTCGTGACCCGTGCCTAGGACTATCGAATCTGCCCAGAGTACTAACACGTCATCGTGACCCGTGCCTGGGACGTCGTCGTGACCCGTCCCAACGTACTCTTGCTTTGAGCATGCTAGAACCTTCAATAACGATGAGATCTCAGCCTTCTAGTCATCCTCCCCGACGACTATCCACATACTAGCTCAAGCGCCTCTCGAGCCAACCATTATCAACAAACTCGAACCATATCACCGAGTTATCAACATGCTTGGAATGATCCCGTCTGGATTAAACCAAGGCTTTCTCATATCATGCTTTGCCTCATCGCATCATAGCAAAGTCCCATCTCAACATCATCATCAAATCTATCCATATGAGCTTTATCATCTGCTTCATATGCCACGGGCAGCTTTCCTTATTCAAGAGCCTTTCCACTTAGCTTTTGAATCATCTTCGACCAACTTGTCCAAATCAAATCATCAATCAACTAACTTCTAACAATCAATCAAATCAAACATTAATCCAAGTAATCAATCATTCAAACAAGATCTAAATAAACAGTTATAACAATAATGGAAATTTAGTAAATAAAGAGTCCAAATCTAACAAGCATGAATTCTAAGTAATATCTTGATGAATGAACTATCATAGGTTAACATGTAGTAGAATGGATATCAAAACTTTATGAGTGATGGATCTACATGCAGACTTAAGGAAAATGCATGAAATCACTATCTTTAACACACAAACAAGTCACTGATCCAATATACTCCTTTGGGTCCGTATGAGAGATAACCACCACTCACCTAATCACCTAAACACCCCAAAAGCTACCAACTTTAGATCTGGACAGCAAAGGATCTAGCTTGATCCGACAAAATTCCGCTTCAAACGGTGAAATCTCTCTTCGAAGAATGTAGATCTTCAACTTTGACTCTTCGATCTTCGATTAGATCTTCAATCTTGGATGGAAGGAAGCACTAGATTAGAGTGGAGAAAAGAAGTGAAGAAGTGTTGTAGTCGAGCTCTCAAAATGGCAGCACTTCGTCGCTTCAAAATCCGGATCCCAAAAATGAAGATAGGCACTTCTATTTATAGGCAGATTTCCTCTTAGGTCGGTCGCTCCTAGGTCGGTCGCTCCTAACGACTCAACACACTCTGCCGACCCAACGACCTAACCAGACGCCGTCCTAACGACTCAACACTGATGCCGACCTAACACTAGAGACGACCTAGCGACTTAACTACATAGCCGACCCAACGACATACAAATGTAGCCGACCTAACTACCTAACACACACAAACACATACGCGACTTAATCACAACACGACATAGCCGACCTAATGACTTAACCATATGGCCGACCTATCCTTAACTCGTTAACGACTTATCTAAACACATAGAGTCTTACGACCTAAGCCACTAACCCTTAGATCGTTCCATCCTTTAGGTCGTCCCTTCCTATGAGTCGGTCCAATACTTAGGTCGTTAACCCCTATAAGTCGCTATCTTCCTAAGCCGTTAACTCTTAAGTCGGCCAACTACTAAGTCGGCTACCTCCTTAACTCGGTCACACGAGCTAACTCCTAAGTCCTCTAGCTCACTCACCCTTAAGTCGCTTACTTCTATAGGTCGGCAAACACCTTAAGTCGTTAACCCTTAAGTCGGCAACCACTACCACTAACTTCTCTAAGTCGTTCACATGACTTGGGTTGCTCGGCCGACCTATACTAACATACGACTTAGACTCAGAACGACTTAAGCAATACTAACGAATTTATGGCAACAATTTTTACGATTTATCGACACGTAAAATACGGGTAATTACATTCTCTCCCCCTTAGGAATTTCGCCCTCGAAATTCCAAACAAACAAGAACAATCAAAACTATTCTGCATGCCTACCATCCATAGCAATCAACAAACCATGCATCCAATTACTAGCCTAGCATGCAGAATTATAAAACTAGAACAAGTTACAAATTCATGAGATATCACGACACCTTAGGGCCATACCTCGAAGAGTTCAGGATGAGCTGCCTTCATCCTCTCTTCCTCCTCCCATGTACAGTCGCTGACATCATCACTCCATTGTACCTTGAGCAATGTAATCGTCTTCCTCCTAAGCTGTTTCGTGTCAGTTTCCACAACACGAAGCGGCTTACGAGGTCTTCTAATAACTGGATCAACCTCCAAATCTTCACAGCTATTAGCAGAAACCACTGTACTTGGGTCGTGCACATACCTCCGTAGATACGATACATGAAAAACATTGTGCACACCCGACATCTTTTCTGGTAATTCCAACTTATAAGCGAGCTTTCCAATTCGCTCGACGATCGGGAATGGTCCAACAAATCTCGGAGTCAATTTTCCTTTCTTCCCGAATCGAATAACATTCTTCAGTGGAGAGATCTTCACAAAAACCATATCTCCTACGTCGAATTCCAAATCCTTACGACGCTTATCGGCATAACTTTTCTGACGGTCTTGGGCTGCCTTCATTCGTCGCCGAATGATCTCTATACAATCCGAAGTCTGTTGAATCATTTCTGGCCCAAGTATCATCTTTTCTCCTGTTTCTATCCAACATGTCGGAGAGTTACACGGTCTTCCATACAATGCTTCATACGGTGCCATACCAATGCTTGACTGATAACTGTTATTATACGAAAATTCCACCAAATGAAGATAATCTTCCCATGATCCTCCGAAATCCAAAACACATGCTCTGAGAAGATCTTCCAAAACTCGGTTGACTCTCTCTGTCTGACCATCTGTTTGAGGGTGATAAGCTGTACTCAAACACAGCTCGGTTCCCAAAACTTCCTAGAAGCTCTTCCAAAATCCACTAGTGAACAATGGGTCTCGATCGCTCACTATACTCTTCGGAATACCATGGAATCGAACTATCCACTTAACATACAACTCAGCCAATTTTGATGCAGTCCTAGTTGATCGAACAGGAATTAATCTTGCACTCTTAGTCAATCGATCTACGATGACCCAAATCCCTTCATTCCCTGCTCTGGTTCTAGGTAACCCATCGATAAAATCCATCGATATTTGCTCCCACTTCCATGTAGGAACTTCTAATGGCTGAAGCAATCCACTTGGCTTCTTCTGTTCGGCTTTTACCAACTGGCAGTTCATGCATTTGAAAATAAAATTTCCAACATCCTTCTTCATACCTTCCCAGTAATAGGTTCTCTTCATATCCCGATACATCTTATTTCCACCAGGATGAATTGTCAACTTCGAGTGATGAGTTTCCATAAGAACTTCATCTCTCAATCCATCTATATCAGGAACAACTAGTCGTCCTTGTTTTCGAAGCCAACCCTCTCGATCGACCTCGAATCCTTTATCCTTCTCTAGGTCCAATCCAGATTCCAAATTACTGATAATCTTGACAAGCTTATCGTCTCGCTTTTGGCTCTCGCCAATTCTTCCCACGAGAGTAGGTCTTATCGATAAGTTTGCCAACATCTCAGGTTCCAATTCACATCTAGGCCTGAAGTCGAATCCAGCCAAATATTCAAGACTCTTCCATTCTGAAAACATGGCTTCCTATTCTGCATGTCTTCGACTTAACGCATCTGCCACTGCGTTACCTTTTCCCGGAGTATAGGCTATACCAAAATCATATGATGCTAAAAACTCTAGCCATCGTTGCTGTCGAAGATTCAAATCTTTTTGGGAGAAGAGATACTTCAACGACTTATGATCTGTAAACAACTCAAATCGAACTCCCAATAGATAATGTCTCCACATCTTCAGAGCAAATACAATCGCCGCTAACTCCAAATCACGAGTCGGATAATTCCTTTCATGCGGCTTCAGTTGTCGACTTGCATACGCAACAACTTTATCCTTTTGCATCAGCACCGCTCCAAGTCCAGTACCACATGCATCGGTGTAAACCACCATCTCATCATTCCCACTTGGAATAGTCAAAACAGGAGCACTCGTCAGTCGCTCTTTCAGGATTCCGAAAGCTTGCTCACACTTAGCTTCCCATTTGAATACTTGATTCTTTTTCGTCAATCCTGTTAACGGTGCAGCTATCTTGGAAAAGTCTTTGATAAACCGACGATAGTACCCTGCTAATCCAAGAAAACTTCTCACATCGGATGCATTCTTAGATCTAACCCAATCCTGGATCGCTGCCACCTTGGCGGGATCAACCGTTATTCCACTTCCAGAGATAACATGGCCTAAGAACCTCACTTCACTCTTCCAGAAGTGACACTTCGAAACTTAGCCCTCAGCTTTTGTTTTCGCAGGATTTCCAAAACAATCCGCAAGTGCGTCTTGTGTTCTTCCTCAGTTCTGGAATAAATCAGAATATCATCCACGAACACAAGTACAAACTTGTTCAACTGATCCCTGAACACTCTATTCATAAGATCCACAAAATATGCTGGTGCATTGGTTAATCCAAACGGCATTACCAGCCACTCATAGTGTAACAGCCCGCAAATCTGTACCCCTTGAATCAACAATATACTACCCTAATTGACTCAAGTAGAACAGAAATACGAACCATTAAGGTTAAAAGAAAAAGAGATAGAAGAAGAAGAAACTAAACAATATCAGAATCTCACAGTCGCAGCGGCATAAAATATAATAGCAACTATATATCTTTACACAAAAATGAAATCTATATTGTTTATACAATATATCATCAGAGTGTCTCATACATCAACAATCATCAATAAGACATACCATACAATCATAGCATAGCAACGGATATATATATAGATAGAATAGTACGTCTCGGACTCCAGCTCCTCTCCTGCTCCATAGCAACCTATCCTGAACAATAATACTCGGTCTGACCCGAGCATTATAATGAAATAACACCCGAGTCAGTCTGGAATACCAGCTGATAATAATGCACACAATTGATTATTAAAGTTTCAAAAATCCTTTTGAAAACAAAAGCATCTCGTAAGACCACGCCACAAATAAACATGTCGGGTTTTTACCTTACGATAGCTAAAACACTTTTCATAGAAATCCTCTGATATTATAATAGGGTCTATTTACAAATACTTATAAAATAGCCGAAATTGTTACATTCATTAAATTCCAGCTACTAGCCACCGAAGTGGGTAATACAAACAAAACTCGTAAAAGGCACGTAGGGAAAAAGAATTTCCAACAATGACTAGGCACTGGGGTACCACCTATCACAGTACGTGGTCTAGATCACAGTACCGAGGACTACTCCCTTCGTCCCCTGCAACACAAGACCGGAATCACCTATGGGCAATTCCGAATAAGATCACCCCGCGGTTGGGATCAGCAACCGCACCACTAAGCCGAAATAAAAAGGAACCTCTAGACAGGGATGACCTTACTCTCCAGTGGGGGCTACCCACGAAGCCTTGCTGCATATCCCCTGATTTTCAGTCATTCCCGGTTGGTGAGGCTTGAGGCTTAACGTTACCTTTAGAACGTTTCACTTAGAATGCCCATCGTCCGCTGACGATGTCACGAAGCATTCGTCCATACAAGTCCGTCCCGGGTTCGAACGGAACCGAAGGCACTATTCCTACTACATCCATTTTGGAAATATCCTCAGGATTAGTAGCGACTAGCCCTTGCAGTTCACTGCTCCATCTTCGACTCCGAAAAACGTTTATCGCACGAAAACGTACAAACCGGATCGAAGTGGTTTTCGAGAAATAATCTCGATCCCGGTCTCTTCGAAACGATCAACGCATTTGTCCAATATTGATAGTCGGTGATTTAACTATCAATTAATATGCATAAACATCCATAGCATCCATCACACAATAAATAATTCCCAAATTATTTATTTATCTCAAATATCTTTTTAAAGATATATTACCAAATTTCCAAATCTCATTTGAAAACACTTTCCCAAAATTCCCCATTTACAAGGTAAATCCGTTACCATATATTTCCATTGGAAAATATCCAAGTTCAAAACAGTTTAGATTTTAAAACAGTTAAACATTTAAATTTAAAATATACTTTAAAATAGATAATTTACTAATTCTTTACTCAAAATAAAATTTCAAAATATTTAAAGTATAACTAATTATAAGATATAACTTAATTTAAAATAAGGTTTAGTGATACTATACATTAAAAATAGAGTTGTAAAAAGATTAACTCTTATTTCAATATACTTAGGTCAAAACTAGCTTTTAAAACAAATCCATTTGTAAACATAATTATTAAGATATTTATAAAATTTTACTATTGCTAATTTATAAATAATCACTTTAAAATAAAAAATTTCAAAACATTCTTTAAACCAGTTTAAGATTTTAAAACTTTCTTTTTATAAAATCAATTTAAAACTTGAACTTGGTTTTTCCCAAGAAAATCTCATTTCTACTAAATCATCACAGAAATCCTTCTCACGATTTCTGTCCATTTATTTACTTTAGTTTTATGGTTTTATAACATAAATTTATTTCCCAAATCTTCAACTAAGAACATTTATCTTTAATTATCATTCCAGATTTTACAACTTCCAATTTCCATTCTAAATAGATTTCAAATTTTAATCCTTTAAAATTCATTATTAACCATATCTTTTATTTCTCTAAATTCAATTCATCCATTTATAATTAACTTTGGATTTATAAATTTATCCAACAATATTTCTATACAAATTCATTTCAGTTTTCCATCCAAATCAGGTTTCAAACATTTATATTCTCTAAACTTCTTATTTAACAATTTCTCAATTTCTTTGAAACCCAATTTAATTTCTTCATAATTTAAACTGCAATTTCTTTTATAATCAATATTCTGGGTTTATAGTTTAAACCACAATATCACAATGCAATTCAACTCCAAATTTATCAATCTCAATATATAAACAGGTATCATAATCAAATAATTACTATATTGTGAGGAATCCCGTTGGATCCCTCCAACCTGTTTTCCCTGCATCCACAAATATTAGCACAACAGTATATATATCAATTCAATTTGATAATAACTAACATATTCAGCTAAACATCCAAACAACCAATCAATACTAACTGTCTACTTTACTAGTATCCAGATGTGAGTGAGAATAACTCACCTTGAGTTTCGGCGAGCGTTCGAAATTTAAATTAAACCGGACGGTGTCCGATTTAACTTAAATTCTTACTTGCCCGGAATAGATCCGGATCTGCTCCATCGCGTAGTACGTTCTTCTGCGATTCCGGCGATACAAAATTTGTCCGAATCAGAAAACAAAACCCGGCCCGCCTCCTTCTTCACCTACACGAACGTGATACCCAGAACGAAGAACCCACCCACACCGAAGTAGGGTTCGAAACTGCTGCAACTCCAAGGCCATCTAGCTCGATCGGAGCTCGCCATCTCGAAGCCCACTACGATGCTCACCCACGTCCCCAACAGCTCGGAGCTTGGCTGCTCCTTCTGCGCACGATTCCAGTGCGAACGGCGACGCCATCGGCGACGAAATCTCCCCCTTCGTGGATCGAAACACCATCACCACCGTCCATCTAGAAGAGCTCGGCGAGCTCGACGATTAAGCAGTTGGAAGATTTCACGATTACGCGATGGATTAGAAGCAAATTGAAGAAGAAGATCGGAAGCTCGTGGCCATAGAAATAAAAGAGGCCGGCGGCTCCTAATTCTGCTAGGGTTTGCAAACTTTTAAGTTATATAATATAAATAAATAATATTTTATTAATATAAATTCTCGTTAAAAACGTTTTTGCAAACGACACCCGATTCTCACGTTCCGACAGACCACCCTGGGGTTTTTCAACGTTCTGGACACAATGGAATAGGTTTCGTAAGCTAATTTGATCGTATGCACGGGTTACGGAATTAAACGTTCAATTTCAAATTAAATCGATTAAAACGATTTCGATGCGTTTCGAGCTGCCGGGGTCAAACGACAACTCCGATTGCTACGAAAATTGAAATCCGGTAATAACTAACTATTACGGATCCAATGAAACTGATTTCGTCAAATTCCGAGACTATGCCCCGGAAGGCTATTTTAACTCGTCAATTTAATTAAGCGATTTTCGAAATTATCGGAATCACTCCAAAACTCCACTTTTAAAATTTTATTAACTTAACAATAATTCATATAACATTTATAAACACATTAAAAATCATTCTGGCCCATTCCGGACTTAAATCGAATTAATTGCATTTTAACAATATTAAATTCATTTTAAATTAATATAAATTCCCAAATATTAATTTATCAACTTTAAAATTCTTCCAAAAATTCCATAATATCAATTATGTCCAATTGAACTTAAAAACACATTTAAACATCATTTTTATAACAAATTCACATCTAATCCCCATATTCTCTCAGTCCAATACTTAATTATTATTATTCAATTTCTAATTTAATTTCCCGTATTTGAAATTTCGACTAATTTTATTAACTTAACCAAAGTCATCTATCTCTAAATTCAAATTATAATTCACACTCAACATTTAAAATGAATTAAATGTTCAATTTGAATAGCCTAAAAATACGGGATGTTACATTCCTCCCCCCTTATAAAAATTTCGTCTCCGAAATTTGCATAAGGTAGAACATACTCCCCCATTTGCTTAGTTAAAAGTATATATACACTTCACAAAATCCTTTTTGCTCAATTCCCAACCCTATCTGCTTTACTTATCTCTAAAGCTTAAATTTTTAACTTATAACTTTCCAAGTTAATTAACTTTTCCCAAAACCCAAAAATTTTCTAACTCCCAAAATTTCCGGAAAATTTTGGCAGAGTCTCCCCTGTACGGAGGAGCTTCTGCGATATCGCAGGATACACAAATATATATACATCGGCCCACACGGCCGGAAACCAAAATATAACACAAGATATATATCTTTTCCAATTTTATTAGCGTAGGCGTACCTTTTAGCAATTTTAATAGCAAGTAGCTAATATATAATGCATACACGCGCTTCAAACCCTCTCGAACGCCTCGCATTCCTGCACTTACTCAACATACTCATTAGTTACAAGATATGTGCATTTTAATCAACATTTTCCAATATAAAAGCAATCCAACATATCTATGGCATAATCCAAACCAAACAAATTTCAAAATTTACTAATATTAACCATCTTTTACCAACAATTCAAGATTTTAAATCATCTTTCCAATTATCTATTCAAGTCCAACATTATTTACTTTCACTTGAATGATTTATACTCAAATCAACCATATACAATTCATATTTATTTCAATATGATTAACGTATGCTTCACTAATAGAATTATATTCCAATTCAATTCTAAATGGATTTACAAACCAATTTCATTTTCAAATTTGAAGCATTTACATTTCTATAATAATCCATTTCCATCCATATCCAAAGTCACTTAAGAAATTCCTATTCCAATTAATTCAAAAACCAATTCAATGTTGAATACACTAAGACAACTCATTCATATTCACTTCAATATTATGAATATGTGCTTTAATTCATTTATATGCAACATTATTTAAATTTGATTCACAATCAAATTCTTATTTCCAATTTGAAGCACTCACATTCCTTTTATGCCTATGTCCATTCAAATGCGAAATTACTTCATTAGGTTGTATTTATCTAATTAATTTAAAACCATCTTTATTTTCAGTTTGGAACAATTGCATTTCTTTTATGATTCACTTGTATTAATATACAAAATTACTTAATACAATTCCAATCTATTTACCATTATTCAAATATCCATTCTCTTAAGTTTAATGACAGTTTCTATGCAGGTTGTGGTTATTCAAACAAATAACCAATTCTTAAGCTTATACCATTTAAAATTAATTTCAGATTAGACTTTTCTTAATTTTATTCAATTCTGCATAATTCTCCATCCAAGCATCCTTATTCTACTACAATTATTAAATCAATTCTTATTCTCACCCTCTCCAAATTTATTTTACATCTTAAGTTTATCTTTATTATTCCATCTTGGATTTATTTACAACTTAAACATTCTTGCTTTATCACCATTATCAAAATTAAATCTCAACCTTATATTTCCAATTCATTTTCCATATAGGTTTATATTAATACCATTCAACTCCGGTTTTATATACAACTCTTATATCCATATTACATAATTTAATTAAACCCATTCCACTTACAATTCAAATTTATTATCCAAACAAAATTACAAAGCTTAACCACAATTACCATTCAGCTTGCTTAAGTTCTTTCCACAAGATTTTCATTATCTTGTCGTATCAATTTTATTTCCATTTGATTCTCATCCAATCAAATTTCAATTTATTTACAAATTTAATGCTCTTTGTTTAGTTATCCAATCCAAGTTAAGTTTATTTTATTAACAAAGAGACCATTTAAATTATTTCCCTCATTTGAATTTTATTTACAATTCAAATCATCATAAATATATTCATATTCCATTATTCATTCACACTTCTTTAAATAGAACCTATATTGCTTCCAATATTATTTATTTCTCAACTGAAATTTAATTTTCAATTCCATTATCAAAATAAATTTCAGTTCACATTCATATGTTCAAGACTTATTTGCTAACTTAAGAACATCCACCTTTTATATTCTCACTTTACTTCATTACTCTTTACATTTCATTTATGGACAAATTTTGAATTTGTCACTCCATTCAACCTTTTCCATTAACAAATTATAATTTCACTTCTATTCAAGAGTTTAAATTTAATTCGAATTTCAAAATTCACAAATTTTAATTCTCCAAATACAAGTTCAAAACTTGTTTACTAAGTGAAGTTCATTCACTCCTTTTATATTCCCCTTATCTTATCTCAATTCACATTCATTTGAGATTAGATTTTTTTAAATTCACCATTCCATTTCATTATTTCTCATTGTGATTATAATTTCTATTTCTATTTTATAAGTTCACCAACTTATTTATTTTAAAGCTCATATTGCTCATTTTAATTCTTTTACAATTTATAATCACAAATTCCAAATTCACATATATATATCACTAAATCCTTAAGGATATAAATTTCCTTAATTTAATTTTTTTGCAACTTCAAATCCACAATCTCAAATTATAAGTATAATACTTAATAGCTTATGGGTATAATCCAATACTCAATGACCCACAATCTCAAAATCAACTTACCTTTTAATTTAATCCAAATCAATTTTATTTTAAGTCCAACTTATTTACTTATCCAAGTAAAATTCAAATTTCAATTTACTTCAATATATTTTATTCACCTTTAATTACTCAAATTAAATTTTAATTCCAAGATTTAAGATTTTCATTTCTTCCTTCTTATTAATATTACTCTACATAATAAGTTTAATAGTTAATTCATTTCACTTATCCAAGTTAAATTCAAATTCCAATTCTCAATTTTATTTAACTTATCCCAAATTAAATTCAACTTTCCATTCATTTTAATAATTTCATTTACCTCCATTTACTCAAGTCAAATTTTAATTTTATGACTAAAATTTCATTTTCCTATCTTACTTAAATCAACTTCACCATACAAGTTATGGTTGATTCATTTTACCTTCACATCTTTATTTAATTAAAATTTTCCAGAATTCAATTGCCCGGTTTTTATTTCAAAATCATTTTGAAATATATCAAATATCTGTACCCATTTGGTATATCAAATCACATCTCCATGTTTTCCAAACCAATTTGGTTGTACCCAAAACAATTTGTTCATATCCCAAAACAAATTCTCATTTTTTGAAATATCCAAAACAACCGTTATCCCCAACAAATCCAAACAATACCATAACCAATTACTAGGGAAGCAATCCATCACTTTAGAAACTCGAAAATGAATTCTAATGATGTGGCCAGCATCATCAGGATTATTTTCCAGCGACTGCAGTGAGTTCAATGCTTCTTACTTTCCTAAATTTATTTCAAAACAGTTGCCATTCAAAAATATTACCCAAAACAACATTCCATTATTGCCTTCAAACATATTGGAAAACATTCCCAAACTTTTATTTTCAATACATTTAAAATCCTTTCCAAAACTTCCGGGTTTTAAATTCTGGTTTAATTCAAATTTTAATTTCACTTTCTCTTTTTACAACTTATTTAACTAATTATATTTGGTTGTAGACCATTTTAATATCTTTATTCTTTTAGCTTATTATTTCAAATTTTGATCAATTGTTAGAATCTTATTTGATTTAGTATCAACATCCAACAAACATCCTATATATAATAAGCTAGAAAATTATTTCTTTTATATCAAAATAAAGTTTTGGGTAAAATTATTTCATTTACCCATTTTAAAAACAATACTATGTCGGTTTATCTTGTTAAGAGTTTAGAAACCCCTATCGATACGGTTGTACTTCCCGCATCGACCAGAATTCATAAACACTCAACCGATAAGTCAACACAGTATAAAAACAATTTTATAAGCACTAACAAGTATGCTCTCATAGCTATAAATACGCTCAGCTCATTATAGAGTACCATTGACTCTATTAAATGAGTAATCACCCCACCAAAGCCTAGGTTGTCGCCAACCTAAGCTTTGATACCAAGTGTAACAGCCCGCAAATCCGTACCCCTTGAATCAACAATATACTACCCTAATTGACTCAAGTAGAACAGAAATACGAACCATTAAGGTTAAAAGAAAAAGAGATAGAAGAAGAAGAAACTAAACAATATCAGAATCTCACAGTCGCAGCGGCATAAAATATAATAGCAACTATATATCTTTACACAAAAATGAAATCTATATTGTTTATACAATATATCATCAGAGTGTCTCATACATCAACAATCATCAATAAGACATACCATACAATCATAGCATAGCAACGGATATATATATAGATAGAATAGTACGTCTCGGACTCCAGCTCCTCTCCTGCTCCATAGCAACCTATCCTGAACAATAATACTCGGTCTGACCCGAGCATTATAATGAAATAACACCCGAGTCAGTCTGGAATACCAGCTGATAATAATGCACACAATTGATTATTAAAGTTTCAAAAATCCTTTTGAAAACAAAAGCATCTCGTAAGACCACGCCACAAATAAACATGTCGGGTTTTTACCTTACGATAGCTAAAACACTTTTCATAGAAATCCTCTGATATTATAATAGGGTCTATTTACAAATACTTATAAAATAGCCGAAATTGTTACATTCATTAAATTCCAGCTACTAGCCACCGAAGTGGGTAATACAAACAAAACTCGTAAAAGGCACGTAGGGAAAAAGAATTTCCAACAATGACTAGGCACTGGGGTACCACCTATCACAGTACGTGGTCTAGATCACAGTACCGAGGACTACTCCCTTCGTCCCCTGCAACACAAGACCGGAATCACCTATGGGCAATTCCGAATAAGATCACCCCGCGGTTGGGATCAGCAACCGCACCACTAAGCCGAAATAAAAAGAAACCTCTAGACAGGGATGACCTTACTCTCCAGTGGGGGCTACCCACGAAGCCTTGCTGCATATCCCCTGATTTTCAGTCATTCCCGGTTGGTGAGGCTTGAGGCTTAACGTTACCTTTAGAACGTTTCACTTAGAATGCCCATCGTCCGCTGACGATGTCACGAAGCATTCGTCCATACAAGTCCGTCCCGGGTTCGAACGGAACCGAAGGCACTATTCCTACTACATCCATTTTGGAAATATCCTCAGGATTAGTAGCGACTAGCCCTTGCAGTTCACTGCTCCATCTTCGACTTCGAAAAACGTTTATCGCACGAAAACGTACAAACCGGATCGAAGTGGTTTTCGAGAAATAATCTCGATCCCGGTCTCTTCGAAACGATCAACGCATTTGTCCAATATTGATAGTCGGTGATTTAACTATCAATTAATATGCATAAACATCCATAGCATCCATCACACAATAAATAATTCCCAAATTATTTATTTATCTCAAATATCTTTTTAAAGATATATTACCAAATTTCTAAATCTCATTTGAAAACACTTTCCCAAAATTCCCCATTTACAAGGTAAATCCGTTACCATATATTTCCATTGGAAAATATCCAAGTTCAAAACAGTTTAGATTTTAAAACAGTTAAACATTTAAATTTAAAATATACTTTAAAATAGATAATTTACTAATTCTTTACTCAAAATAAAATTTCAAAATATTTAAAGTATAACTAATTATAAGATATAACTTAATTTAAAATAAGGTTTAGTGATACTATACATTAAAAATAGAGTTGTAAAAAGATTAACTCTTATTTCAATATACTTAGGTCAAAACTAGCTTTTAAAACAAATCCATTTGTAAACATAATTATTAAGATATTTATAAAATTTTACTATTGCTAATTTATAAATAATCACTTTAAAATAAAAAATTTCAAAACATTCTTTAAACCAGTTTAAGATTTTAAAACTTTCTTTTTATAAAATCAATTTAAAACTTGAACTTGGTTTTTCCCAAGAAAATCTCATTTCTACTAAATCATCACAGAAATCCTTCTCACGATTTCTGTCCATTTATTTACTTTAGTTTTATGGTTTTATAACATAAATTTATTTCCCAAATCTTCAACTAAGAACATTTATCTTTAATTATCATTCCAGATTTTACAACTTCCAATTTCCATTCTAAATAGATTTCAAATTTTAATCCTTTAAAATTCATTATTAACCATATCTTTTATTTCTCTAAATTCAATTCATCCATTTATAATTAACTTTGGATTTATAAATTTATCCAACAATATTTCTATACAAATTCATTTCAGTTTTCCATCCAAATCAGGTTTCAAACATTTATATTCTCTAAACTTCTTATTTAACAATTTCTCAATTTCTTTGAAACCCAATTTAATTTCTTCATAATTTAAACTGCAATTTCTTTTATAATCAATATTCTGGGTTTATAGTTTAAACCACAATATCACAATGCAATTCAACTCCAAATTTATCAATCTCAATATATAAACAGGTATCATAATCAAATAATTACTATATTGTGAGGAATCCCGTTGGATCCCTCCAACCTGTTTTCCCTGCATCCACAAATATTAGCACAACAGTATATATATCAATTCAATTTGATAATAACTAACATATTCAGCTAAACATCCAAACAACCAATCAATACTAACTGTCTACTTTACTAGTATCCAGATGTGAGTGAGAATAACTCACCTTGAGTTTCGGCGAGCGTTCGAAATTTAAATTAAACCGGACGGTGTCCGATTTAACTTAAATTCTTACTTGCCCGGAATAGATCCGGATCTGCTCCATCGCGTAGTACGTTCTTCTGCGATTCCGGCGATACAAAATTTGTCCGAATCAGAAAACAAAACCCGGCCCGCCTCCTTCTTCACCTACACGAACGTGATACCCAGAACGAAGAACCCACCCACACCGAAGTAGGGTTCGAAACTGCTGCAACTCCAAGGCCATCTAGCTCGATCGGAGCTCGCCATCTCGAAGCCCACTACGATGCTCACCCACGTCCCCAACAGCTTGGAGCTCGGCTGCTCCTTCTGCGCACGATTCCAGTGCGAACGGCGACGCCATCGGCGACGAAATCTCCCCCTTCGTGGATCGAAACACCATCACCACCGTCCATCTAGAAGAGCTCGGCGAGCTCGACGATTAAGCAGTTGGAAGATTTCACGATTACGCGATGGATTAGAAGCAAATTGAAGAAGAAGATCGGAAGCTCGTGGCCATAGAAATAAAAGAGGCCGGCGGCTCCTAATTCTGCTAGGGTTTGCAAACTTTTAAGTTATATAATATAAATAAATAATATTTTATTAATATAAATTCTCGTTAAAAACGTTTTTGCAAACGACACCCGATTCTCACGTTCCGACAGACCACCCTGGGGTTTTTCAACGTTCTGGACACAATGGAATAGGTTTCGTAAGCTAATTTGATCGTATGCACGGGTTACGGAATTAAACGTTCAATTTCAAATTAAATCGATTAAAACGATTTCGATGCGTTTCGAGCTGCCGGGGTCAAACGACAACTCCGATTGCTACGAAAATTGAAATCCGGTAATAACTAACTATTACGGATCCAATGAAACTGATTTCGTCAAATTCCGAGACTATGCCCCGGAAGGCTATTTTAACTCGTCAATTTAATTAAGCGATTTTCGAAATTATCGGAATCACTCCAAAACTCCACTTTTAAAATTTTATTAACTTAACAATAATTCATATAACATTTATAAACACATTAAAAATCATTCTGGCCCATTCCGGACTTAAATCGAATTAATTGCATTTTAAAAATATTAAATTCATTTTAAATTAATATAAATTCCCAAATATTAATTTATCAACTTTAAAATTCTTCCAAAAATTCCATAATATCAATTATGTCCAATTGAACTTAAAAACACATTTAAACATCATTTTTATAACAAATTCACATCTAATCCCCATATTCTCTCAGTCCAATACTTAATTATTATTATTCAATTTCTAATTTAATTTCCTGTATTTGAAATTTCGACTAATTTTATTAACTTAACCAAAGTCATCTATCTCTAAATTCAAATTATAATTCACACTCAACATTTAAAATGAATTAAATGTTCAATTTGAATAGCCTAAAAATACGGGATGTTACACATAGAAACCAAATGGTGTCCTAAAAGCAGTCTTCGGAACACTATCCTTAGCCACTCTTAACTGGTGAAATCCCGTTGCCAAATCCATCTGAGAAAACACCTTAGCTTCGTGAAGCTGATCAAACAAGTCATCTATTCTCGGCAATGGATACTTGTTCTTCTTAGTCACTTTATTCAGCTCACAATAATCCACACACAACCTCAACGATCCATCCGCTTTGGTTGCAAACACAACTGGTGCACCCCATTCGGACACACTACGTCGAATGAATCCTTTCTGTAAAAGATCATCAACTTGCACCTTCAACTCTTGTTGTTCCCTAGGCGCCATCTTCCTAAGAGACATCACAACAGGTCTGGCTCCTTCAACTAGATCGATACGAAACTCGATCTCTCTATGCGGCGGTAACCCTTTGACCTCGTCAAAGACATCCTCAAATCCATTCACAATAGGCACCGATGACTGTCCATCCCATGGAACAACCAGCGAATACATGAAGCTCATGAGGATGCCTTCCTCATGCTTACATCGTATCACAACCTTTCGCCTCTCCACATTCTCGACTGTCACCTCAAGCCTCTCACAATCAACCTTTGCTGCATACTTCCTAAGCCAGTCCATACCCAAAATAATTCCGAACCCCGCAAAGTTCAGAACGAAACAATCACAAACAAAAGAGCAATCATGACTCGAGACAACCAGACCATAGCATACCATACACAAACAAGACGAACCCCCAACTGGATTAGTCATAACCAATGGTCTATCAACAATATCCGGTTCCAAACCCAACCGGCCTACAAGTTCACTACAGACAAAGGAATGCGACGCCCCAGTATCAAATAACACTCTAACTGGAACACCACAAATGGAAAGAGTACCTTGAACCACCACACTCTTTCCCTCCTCTTCAGCAGTAGGAGCCTTCAAAGATGATGGCACAGCCCCCAAAGCATAAGCTTGCACAATCTGCTTGTCCTTCCTCGGTTCTGGACAATTCCTCTTGATATGACCCGGTTTGTCACAGTTGTGGCACTTCACCGACACTCTCGGATTCTTGCAATCTCTGGAGAGATGACCCTTCTGTCGACAGTTGTAGCAGGTCACTTCACCCTTCGGCTTCTTCTGGCCATCCTTACCCTTCTGCTGCTGCTTCTTTCTCTTCTTGTTTCCACTTTGCTCCTTGGTCACAGCAACAACAGATCCTTCTTTAGGAAACAAATTCTCATGTCTGAGAGCTTTCTCCACAAGCTTCTCAAATGGGTCATCCAAATGATCCACCAACTGCCTCCCAAGATAACTGTCCAAGCCTGTCACAAACTTCTCATTCTTCTGATAGGGAGATTCAATATATGACCGAGCATACTTAGACAAAGCTTCAAACTCAGAAACATACTCAAGAACTGGCCTTTTACCTTGCTTGAGCTCCACAAACTTCTTAAACAGAACGGATTTCTGAGCTGTAGAAATGAACTTAGCTTCAAATCTGACTTGGAATTGCTCCCAAGTAATCTCTTCTTCCGGAGTATCAATGATGATAGAGTTCCACCAATCAGAAGCTCTTCCCTGAAGCTGTCTTGATGCAAGCTTCCTCTTAGTTGCATCCTCAATTCCCAAATCACCAAAGATCCTTATACAAGCATCTATCCATCTCTGGACTTCTATGGTTGATTCTGTCCCCAAGAAAACCTTTCCTCCAAGAGCAGTATAGTCTTTACACAACTTAGCAAAATCCACTGGTCTTGGAGCTTGAACCTGAACTCCAACATCTACCGATGGCCCCGGAGCTGGCATCCTTCTCATGATCGAAGTCATCATGGCCTCGAACATAGAAGCATAATCAGCAGCCCCCTCAACATCACGGCCTTCCCTAGCAGCTGGTCTCCCTCTTCGACTCATTCCTAAAATCTATAAGAAATGATTAATACACCTTGAGAAACAACTGCATAAGAAGTTCTAATCCTTCTAAGCTACTATATTATATATAGTAATCATCCATCAAAATACAATTATGTCACTCATACATAGTTACGTCAGCGAGCGTTGGCTAAAATCGATTAACCAAAGCTCTGATACCAAATGTGACGACCGCCCATGACTCCTGCACTAATCAAGGAAATAGTGCGCTGAAAGGTGTGCCAGGCCGCCATGGATGATCATCAGGGTTAAGGTAAAACAGTAAACTCTATCGTATTACTCACAGCGCATGGATAAAATACAATAGAAAAGTATACATAGTGAAGCTCCATAGAACAGAATTCATCATATAAACTCATAATAGTTTGGTACAACAATCTGAATAGTCAATACATCAAGCCTCACTACATAACACTCAGAGAATCATACAAACAGCGGAACATCCAGTACATATAGTAAGAAAACAATATGTAAAAGCCTCCAGCTCGTCTTCGTCATCAACAGCGTTAGTCACTAAGAACAGCACCTGTCACCTGCTACCTAGTCTGCCCATCCCAAAATGGATGAACAGCCCAAGGTAATAAGAATTGAACATAAAACCTTGAGTCAGACAAAAGTCCTAGTGAGCAGTAAATCAACTATCAAACATACCAAAAGAGCATAAAGGGTAAAAAGGAATAGGAACCCAACCATCCCACTACACCTCTTTCTACAGTGACAGCCCCCAGACACACTAAGCATAAACAAACATAGCAAGGCAGACATTTAAAGTAAAACAATTATCACTCGAGTCAAGGTCGATGTTTTCCAAGCACAAACCCCCAAGGCCTAAACCAAGATCAGATAAGCACCCACAAAACATCGCTCTTGAGACCGAGTGACGATACAACCAAAGCATCCAAACATCCATGACTCTGGCTATCACTGTTATCATTGCCTCGATATCACCGTTAATTGAATGACCGGCTCATTCTTTCATCCGTCCGTCAAGGGCTAATGGTAACCCCGGTTCTAGACATAACTCTGCACGTCGTCGTGACCCGTGCCTAGGACTATCGAATCTGCCCAGAGTACTAACACGTCATCGTGACCCATGCCTGGGATGTCGTCGTGACCCGTCCCAACGTACTCTTGCTTTGAGCATGCTAGAACCTTCAATAACGATGAGATCTCAGCCTTCTAATCATCCTCCCAGACGACTATCCACATACTAGCTCAAGCGCCTCTCGAGCCAACCATTATCAACAAACTCGAACCATATCACCGAGTTATCAACATGCTTGGAATGATCCCGTCTGGATTAAACCAAGGCTTTCTCATATCATGCTTTGCCTCATCGCATCATAGCAAAGTCCCATCTCAACATCATCATCAAATCTATCCATATGAGCTTTATCATCTGCTTCATATGCCACGGGCAGCTTTCCTTATTCAAGAGCCTTTCCACTTAGCTTTTGAATCATCTTCGACCAACTTGTCCAAATCAAATCATCAATCAACTAACTTCTAACAATCAATCAAATCAAACATTAATCCAAGTAATCAATCATTCAAACAAGATCTAAATAAACAGTTATAACAATAATGGCAATGTAGTAAATAAAGAGTCCAAATCTAACAAGCATGAATTCTAAGTAATATCTTGATGAATGAACTATCATAGGTTAACATGTAGTAGAATGGATATCAAAACTTTATGAGTGATGGATCTACATGCAGACTTAAGGAAAATGCATGAAATCACTATCTTTAACACACAAACAAGTCACCGATCCAATATACTCCTTTGGGTCCGTGTGAGAGATAACCACCACTCACCTAATCACCTAAACACCCCAAAAGCTACCAACTTTAGATCTGGACAGCAAAGGATCTAGCTTGATCCGACAAAATTCCGCTTCAAACGGTGAAATCTCTCTTCGAAGAATGTAGATCTTCAACTTTGGCTCTTGGATCTTCGATTAGATCTTCAATCTTGGATGGAAGGAAGCACTAGATTAGAGTGGAGAAAAGAAGTGAAGAAGTGTTGTAGTCGAGCTCTCAAAATGGCAGCACTTCGTCGCTTCAAAATCCGGATCCCAAAAATGAAGATAGGCACTTCTATTTATAGGCAGATTTCCTCTTAGGTCGGTCGCTCCTAGGCCGGTCACGACCAAACGACTCAATACACTCTGCCGACCCAACGACCTAACCAGACGCCGTCCTAACGACTCGACACTGCTGCCGACCTAACGCTAGAGACGACCTAGCGACTTAACTACATAGCCGACCCAACGACTTACAAATGTAGCCGACCTAACTACCTAACACACACAAACACATACGCGACTTAATCACAACACGGCATAGCCGACCTAACGACTTAACCATATGGCCGACCTATCCTAACTCGTTTACGACTTATCTAAACACACAGAGTCTTACGACCTAAGCCACTAACCCTTAGATCGTTCCATCCTTTAGGTCGTCCCTTCCAATGAGTCGGTCCAATACTTAGGTCGTTAACCCCTATAAGTCGCTATCTTCCTAAGCCGTTAACTCTTAAGTCGGCCAACTACTAAGTCAGCTACCTCCTTAACTCGGTCACACGAGCTAACTCCTAAGTCCTCTAGCTCACTCACCCTTAAGTCGCTTACTTCTATAGGTCGGCAAACACCTTAAGCCGTTAACCCTTAAGTCGGCAACCACTACCACTAACTTCTCTAAGTCGTTCACATGACTTGGGTTGCTCGGCCGACCTATACTAACATACGACTTAGACTCAGAACGACTTAAGCAATACTAACGAATTTATGGCAACAATTTTTACGATTTATCGACACGTAAAATACGGGTCGTTACAGAGAGGGTATGAGGCATGCGTGTGCACTGTGTACATTTGCACATATGTACACGAGAAAGTGATTTTTGGGGAAGAAGGCATATATTTGTGTAATTAGTGAATAATTTATTAATTCCAAATCTTATAGATTTAATAACTATTGCATGCAAGGTCAGATTTGGGTGCGGTCTTTTGCATTGGACTCGAGTCGCTGTTATCAATGTGTTGAAGTTCGATTTGTTCGATTTGGAGTTATTTAAGCCTAAAATAGAAAGTCTTTCAATTTTAGATCAAACCAGAATGGGAAATCATCAATTGGAATTTTGGTGACTTAAATCATCTCTAAATAAATTATATGATATCTATGTTGCCATAAATTATTGTTGTATGCCTAGATGATAATTTATATATTGTAATTTGATTGTTTATTTAGATTTGATCCCGTTTGGAAGTGGATGACATAAATAACCATTTTGTGTTAGTAACAAAAATAAGAGGAAGTTGAAGTATACATAGCGAATAGGTCGCTACGGAACACTTTGAAACGCACACATACATATGTGTGATTTACACGGATTTTTGTAGAGAGACCCTAAGGGGTTATTGATTTACTTATGTTCATATATTGTTTATATTGATGTTTGGTTGAAATATTTCTGATATATTGTTTGATTTTAGTAAGTTTCATTATAGCGATTATTGCTATGTCGTCACTTATGTAATATCACCTTCTTAAACCTCTATGCGTGTTAAACTAGTGCATGTATTTTTACAAAATACGTTTGGTTGCATTTTTACCCATTGAAAGTTGTTTAAAACTATATTTTCAAGTATTTTGAGAATTTAGAAATAAAAGGGGTAAGTGTCGTTTAAATTTTATAAAAGGAGTTATAGAATTAATAAATTATCTTTCAGGATAATTAATGTTGTTTAAAATTTATAAAAGATTATAAATTTGATTTATTTTCCTTCAAGATGATTAATGTTGTTTTAAATTTATAAAAGATTATAAATTTGATCCATTGTCGTTCGTGATAATTAATGTTGTTTTAAATTTATAAAAGATTATAAACTTGATTTATTTTTCTTCAAGATAGTTAATGTTGTTTTAAAGTTATAAAAGATTATAAATTTGATTAATTTTCTTTCTTGGATGATTAGCACTGTTTTAAATTTATAAAGGTATTTTAGATTTATTTCTAGGTAATAAGTGTTATTTTAAAGTTATGAACGATAGTTTGTAAATAAGAAAATCATTTTAATAGGAATATTTAAAAATAAGGCTAAGATAAATTGTTTTGGTTTATAGTAATCAATGTTTTAATGGCAATTGCTTTTTGCCATTCTTTTTAACACGCTTAAACATATAATTTGCTCTTTTTGATAGAATATTTTAAAGAGCGTTTTAAAATATTTTGCAAATATTTATGATGTGAAAATCGAGCATAAGTGTGAATCAAATGTTTTAAATGTTTGACTCGTTAATTTCTACAAGTTATATCATTTTGTTGTTTTTTATAGCTAATTCTTTGACTATCGATTCTGCTATCTTCTTGGTGTTTAGATGATTCAAGACGAATTTGTTGCTAGTTTGGGGGCATTTAAACTTTTGCTATTCTTAAAGTTAACAATGTCGTCAAGTCGAGTTTGGAAGCTACACCGCTCTAACTCGTCCGACTTTATTGTTTTTCCCAGGGTAGTACTAGTTTGTTTCTAATAGCTGATTCATCAACTATCGATTTTGATACCCTTCTTTGTGCTTCCTTAATCTAAAATGATTTGCTACTCATTTTGAGCATTGGCATCCAACATCATTAATAACTAAAACCAAAGAGCGAGTGAAGCCAAGCTAGTTGAGTCGCATCCATTATGGTATATTCACATTTATTAGGAGGTTTGTTGGTAGCATGCATGTGGTGATGTGAGTATATTTGGATACCTGCAAATTACCAGGGTCCAGCTTGGAAGCTCTTGAGAGTGATGTGTGTTTGGCATGGGCTCTCAAGTATACTTTATTTAGAGGATACTTTCGGTGTAGGGGGACACACCCTCTTAGTCATGTTTGATAAATTTGTTCTTCTTGTTTGATTTGAACCTTGGAGTTAATCTTTTCTTAATTGAATCGAGAATTGCCTTGAGTTTTTCTCTATTTTGTTCATGCTTTAAGTTTGGATTTTGATCTTGTTCGAGCCTATCTTTTCAAACTTGGATTTTGGATCTTAACTGTGTTCGTCTTTTCTAGTTTGGAATTTGTTCGGATTTGTTTTCCATTCTTTCATGTATGGATGTAGATCTTGTGAAGTGAAACTCGTCCATGCTTAGCAGTGCGGTCTCATAAATTTTTGTAGGTTCATTATACTTATTGATTTTTCTTACGTTGGTTTTCTAGAATGATCCAAGAGTTATTTTATTTTAATATTTGGGTCAGACCGAGTATTTTTTCCAGGATGTCGTTTGGTGGGACATGGAGCTCATGGAGTAGAGCTGGATGTTCGCTTGCCATAGTATTTTTATTTTCTATTATATTATTATTATTATTATTATTATTATTATTTACCCATCAGCAAATTGTAAGGTCAGGAAATTATAACTGTCCAAGCTAATGAAGTTTATTTTTAACTCTAATATAACATGTATTTTAGAGCGATAGTTTTATTTTGTTATATTATATATTATCGTTCCACTATGATATCCTTTTTTCCCGGTTCTTTTTCATTATTTTACTCTGGCACTATGCCTTTCCGACAATTGGATGGTTTGGCATGTGAATACTATGGATGTATTAGTGACGATTTTCAATGGTAAAAAAAGCGGGTCCTTACATTTTATTATCCATGCTATGTAGCCAGTAGGATCCATTCGTAACACACTTAAGATTTTTGAAATATGGTCAAATGTTCCAACAATAGAGTCAGCAATAGATGCTATGAAAATATTATAAACCCCCAAATAATCCTCAGTGCCATGAAAACAATAAAATTTAATTTAATTTTTGGTAGATATAATAGAATATTTGTGAGATAAAGTTGTAAAATTATATTTTATAGAACGCTAATATTGTTATAGAAATATTCTTTTTGGAACACCTACCGAAGATTAAATTTATATATATTTTGGTTTACATAGATATTGCTATAATTTGTTGTGCCAGACATGTTTGAATGTAGTGTAGATATTGTTAAAGTTAGATGAATTGTTTTCATAGCGTTTCTAATAAGCATAAGCTATTATATGCGGCGAAACAACTTTTTTTTGCTAATTTAGTGTTTGCAAAGATGCGTATTTTTTAATTAGCGGCAATCATTGTTTTTTATTTATTGCCCTTGCACTTAGCTAATTAACTAATAACAACTATTTTTTTCTAGAAACACAATCTACTAATTTACTTGGTTAATGTGCTCAATAACTACGTGTTTGGTGTGGTTAAACTTTTAGTAGCTTTGCAAACATTGATGACATTGAGAGTGAAAATAGTTCTTTACAAACATAAGTGCCGACTTTGGTTAGTATATTAATAAATATAGTATTTATGTATATTTATTGAGATGGTAAGTATAACATTATAACATGAACCAAATTAAATATAGCCCTAACATAATTGGTTTTCTTTCATGGTCAAACCAACTCCATAGTGCTGATAATTTTTTTACATATGCCAACATTTTCGCTGCCTTTTAACAATATGAGGTACTTCTTAAGAAGTTTATTCTTAATTCTAGGTTAATTGCAGTTAATATAGTAATCATCAAATTGAAGACAATAAAAGGACATGATCATTGAAAATGATAGTATACATGTTATAATATATAAATTCCAAATACCTAAGTGACTAATTGCAAGCTCGTACGGGCGTGCGCATATACTCATATATATTATAAATGTTATAATATAATGAATTCTTTCAAAATGTTTGAAAATAAATATAAGTTAATTTCAAAATTAAATTAAATATTATTAATAAGATCAATTAAAGAATTAAATTAATTAAATAAGTTAATTAAAATAAACCATATATGCATGTATAATATATATTGATATATATTATGTTGCCTTGAAATGTCTAAGACAATATAAGTATACATGTATGTATGTAAAATAAATTTTCGAATTACTAAAATTTAATTAAAATTGTTTCATTAAATGAAATAATTAAAAGTTAATTAATAAAATTAAAGTGCATACATATATACATACACATATACACACACACACACATATGAATCACGGGAGTATTTCTTAGAAATATATTATTCCATAAGTCGATATCACTCTAACAATATATTAAAGATTGTGAATCTTTAATGTAATGTTGTCCTCTACTATATATATTAATAAATTTCTTACATACTCCTTAGTTATTGAAAAAACTAAAGCTAGGGATGTTGTGTGTAGTATTTTTAATATATTGAATAAACAAGGCAAGATAACTATATGTATTTGTTGAGCAAACTCGAGGTACATATACTGTAATTAGGTCATCATGATATGTTAGGTAATAGTAAATAATTTCATTTCGATTTGTTGAGCAAACTCAAGGTCAAAGTGAAATTAGGACAAGGTATCATAGATTAAGAACTGTATATAATACAACCGATAAGAAATTATCCATCATCTTTGGAGCTATAACTTATTAAGAAAACTCAAGGTCAGAATACCACGATAGATGAGTCCTAACACCTACTAGAGAAGGTGAAAGACTTTATGTTTCGACTTAGGGTTTGGCAAAACATAAAAGACTAGTGGGAGCTTATTAGTAAAATGAAACATAAAGCTTAACCTTACTAATATTATAATAATATTTATCGTGATATTTTCCTAATAATCTACCAATTAAAACTTACAAAAAGTGTCAACTCTAAATTATTTTATGAAAGTGATAAGCTTATCGGACCAAACTATATTGATTGGCTAAGAGCGTTAAGATAGCATTTACTTACAAGCATCATTGGTCGTCTATTACATGTGAACCTAAAGAACAACTCGTAGATGATATGGACCCCGAACTTAGACTTACTTGTGAGAAATGAGTTTTAAACCTAGAGATCGCCTAGGTTTTCCTGTTGTCCACATTCGACAAATCATTGCTGAGGCAACATGAAAATATGTATGTCCGTGAGATGTTTGATAGTCTACCAATTTGATAGCTTATAAAGAAGCTGCTCAATACCAAGATGACAAAAGAACAAAAAGTGGAAGATTATGTACTGATAATAGAGGGCTATATTGATAGGCTTTCATAATTGAATGTACAGATAAGCAAGTGAGTTGCAAGTTTGATTTGATCCTTGGTTGTTTTACACCTTAGTATGAATTATTTGTACTATACAATATGAACTAGTTGAATGTGAAACTCATGGGGCTTCTCAATGTATTGAGGTTGGTTGAGTCTACATCTAAGGATCGAAAGGCTATGCTTGCTGTAAAGGGTGATGTATCATCTTTGAAAGGTTTGAAGAAGCAGAAAAGAGAAGACAAGAAGAATAAGAAAAGTAAAAAGACGATGACAAAGGTGAATGTCTCCACCGCCATAAGAAAGGTCACTGAAAAAGGAACTATCTTGAATACTAAAATATTGTTGGAGAAAGAAAACTGAATTGTTCTACAGCTCTATCAGGTAAATTTATGATTCGAAATTGTTTTGTAATCAATAAAATATCTTGGGTTTACAGAAGGGATTTGGAACTCATATATTTTAATTCATTAGTAAGGCTTAGGTACTGGCACTGTATGGAAAAAGGAGAGATGAGGCTTTAAGTTGCTGATGGGTCTATCATAGATGTAACAACGGTAGAAGATTATTATTTATGTTTGTCTAGTGTTGTGTTTTTGATAGTAAATAAATGTTATTTTGTAAATGACTTTATTTATGGAATTGTGTTTGTTGATTGTTCGAGATTAGATATATATATTTCTTTGTGTGAATAATGTTATGAACTTTAGTTTAAATGGAAATAAAATATGCGATGGTGTTCTCGAAAATGGCATTTGTGCGATCAATACTAATTACATGTGATTGATAACTGGTTCTTCTAACAATATACATGATTATTATCTTCAGCATTGTAGGCTGGGTCATATTAGTGAGAAATGACTACACAAACTGAAAACTGAAGGTTTTCTCCCATCACTTGATTTTGAATCATTTAACACAAGCAAGTCGTGTATCAAAAGTAAAATGACCAAGCATTCCTTAAGTGGGAGCAATGAAAGAGTTGATGAACTCTTAGGGTTAATACACAGTGATGTATATAGCTCGGTTCCTATAATAACTAAGGATAATAGTTCTTACTTTGTTGCATTCACTAATGGTTTCTTATGACTAGAGTATGTGTCTCTTATGAAGAACAAATATATGTCTATTAGAAATTTGTTGAATATGAGAATGTAGTAGAAAACCAAACAAACCATAAGATTAAAATTGTTTGATCTTATTAAGGGTACGAGTATGTTTGATAAGAACTCCAACATTACCTTATATTGGAATAGGCCAGTCAAAAGCGGGTGAAATGGGTAGATTTCAAAAAAATTCCTATTTGGATCTTTGGGCCTATGAAGTCTAAGAAGATTTTAGATCCAATCCAAAAGATGTTTCAAATAAAATCCTTTATTTTGTTTAATTAGTTTGAAGGTGTTCAAATTTGATATAAATTTAAATGTATGAGTGTATCAAATACACTCACGTGTGTAATACATAATTCATTAAAGTTAGTTTCAGAAGTAAAACTTTATTTTCCTTTTTTTAAAACCTATGCAATCAATTGAGGGAAAAATAGCTTTAATTGGAGAGAGAAACTTTCATTTATCTTTGATTGGATTAATGATTCATAAAATGTCATCGATGATCGATTTAAACAAAGCATGAAACGTAAGTATATCGGAATATACTCACGTTGTATATTGTGCAAGTGGAATGTATAAGAAGTGTGCATAGTTAATGATTCCCTTTATATATGCCTTTGTTGTCCATAATCTTATAAACAAAACAACATTTATTACACACATATACATATAGACACATATTATATATATAGTCTTTATATATATATATATATATATACATAAAATCTTGTTTTTGATTGTTTGACATGTTTTAAAGTAAAGCGAAAAATTTAAAACTAGTTCTAATTAACAAATGGTTTAAAATCAAAATTGTAATTTACATAAAAGTCCATTTTGTAAAACTTGAATCAAGAACATATACATATATATATATTCATACATACATACATACATATAAGAACATACATGTATACAATAATTGAATCAATGTTTAAATTCAAATTAAAAAATGTAACATATGTATTCAATTAATTTGTAATTAAAAATATATATACATTCAATCAAAACAATTGGCTTAGATCTAATGGTTAACTTAATATAAAAGTTTTAAGATTTAATAGAAAAGTCCATATGTAAATCTTAGAATGAATTAAGTTTTATTCTAATAGTGACCAAAGTTGTTTCAAAATAACTTGTAATAGTGTATTCAATTCCCAAACTTGTAACATAAAATTTAAGTCAATTAATCAAAACAATTTTTTTTTAATGTTGTGCAAACAATAATTTCTAAACAGAACAGAATTAGACAACCAAGGCATGTATAAATTCATGGTAATATGATTCAAATCTAAACTAAGCATACAATATGAAAAAAAGAACAAAAGGAGGGTGGATCTAATAATATTAACATAACTTAACGTAAACTATCAAGGAATGAAGAACATGTGTAGATCTGAATTTAATCAATATAATAGACTGCTTATAACTGAGATAAAGGGGTTTTGATTCACATATTTAAAATTAATCAATTAGACACATAATGAATCAATCAAATCCAAACACGTGAAAGATAAAATATATAAATAAATAAGATAGAGAATCACCATAGGATGTGGTCTATAAATCACATATTGAATCATGGTATCTTCTTAGATCTTCAAGATCCACACCAATTCTTGCAAGAGATGGATGAATAACTTGTGTTTCATTTAATTTGATATTTTTTTATTTGAAGTCCAAATTTTGTGGTGATTTTTTTTTCCAGCTATGGAAGTTCAGGAGGAGAAAAGTAAATGATGGAAAGAATTAATTGTCTATAAGAAATGAATTAGTGGATTTGTTTTAATTGAAAGAATGAAACTTTTCTCATTCTTTGACAAAGTTCCCTAATTAATTTATTTGATTATCTCCCTCTCTCCACTCCTCTCTCTCACATATTATAGCTAAAATTATATGCCATCGAGTGACATAAAATTTCCATAAATTACTTCATGCAGTTATCTTTTATTTAAACCCGTTTAAAATTACATCGATATTATATATTGATGCACACAAATATAACTATTAAAAATGCATTCAAATAGTTACAACTGTTAAACATCAACTAAACTAAATAATAACTAATTTTTTTAAATATTAGTTAATTCAATTAATTTACAACATTTTATTTAATAACCAAATCCCGTAGTTTTTCGAAGAATTCATCATTAGGGTTGTGTGAATCAAAGGTGTAAATTCAGTCAGAGATTAATATTGAACATTTCGAATATTAACGCTCACACATCACCTTAGCTAGTGGTATAACATTTTGGCTAAATTTATCGCTTACACATCTTTTGGTAAAATCCAATTTTGCTTATTATAAGCGGTACCTAGTAGTAATGATTATTTACACCAATTCTCTTCTCAAAACTATATCACATTAGAACTTATGGAATTTGGGTTTGGTCAATACTCCAACATTGACCATATTCAACTTTGTAATTCTAAACAAAAAATCCTTGGTTCAATAATAACAATTATTATTGACCGTGCTGCTCTAGCCATAGACTTTGATTTTGAGTTGATTTCAGTTGACCCTAATACTAACCTCGTATAACCGAGGAGACGAATTCTCTCTTGAATAGTGTCTCGCTTTCAATGCTTCCACTCGATCCAACTATAGTCGTTCGATGGATGTCATGCCATGTTTTAACTATAATCAAAGTAGAGTTTCCACGTTGAAGCTTGACATTGTTCTCAAGTCAAGGGAATTGTGTAATATTATCACATCGATATTTTCTATTTGCCTTTAGTTATATTATCCAATAGAAAACTATTAAGCGAGTCATTCCACGGTTATCAAATAACTACCAGTACATAGCCCCTTAGTGCCCCAGTAGTCATGGGTAACACGCTGCCTATTGTTGCAGAGTGTTATGTACTTTAGTCTCGATGAATGCATCGATATCCTATCTTGATACATCTTGATTAGAAATATTTAAAATGATGTGTTTAATTTCGTTGTGATAAACAACACTTTGTAACCAATATCATAGAACATATTATTTATGGATTTTCTATTAAATATACTTTTAATCAAATTAACTACTCAATATAACACATTACATCAATAGAAAGAAAACACCTTTCCATTTCAAATAAGATTGGTTATCGAGTTAGATATATGTAACAAATTACATAATTGCCCCTAAGACATACCACCAACTCTGTGCCATATTACATTTTACATAACCCTAAAAAATTACATAATTGTCCCTAGGGCATAATTATATAATTTTCGATTGTCATTGCATAAGAGATTCGTCTTACATGTTCCATATTGAACATTTTTATTAGATGCCTTTGCATATCAATTTGGGACATTCTCTACATCATATATAATTATTATAAAAGATATAATTTACAAATCCAATATCGAGTATTAACAATCAAATTATTACTAATTTTGACATAAGTACATCATTAACAATTAGTAGTAAATTGTTTACCTATAATTTAGAAATATCTATCTACCTTTTACTGATTCTTTTTTATGAACACATGCTACTTCTGCATTTTGATTGAAAATCAAACTATTAGATATTTCTATCAAAATACTTATCCAATTCTGATGCTTATAGAATGTACTTCCATATCATTTCTTGGATCATATTTATAAAACCTAGAAAATTAATATCGCTCCCACTATTTCGAGACAATTTGGTTGTTATATGCAAATAGTCTATTCTAAATCATGATTTAGAATTTTCTATTTCAACACATATGTACCAGGAAAAAAGTTATAACAAGCAATAATTTTATGAATAAAAATCCAAATCAACTTGAACACGTTAAATACGAACCTATTACGCTAATTTCAACAATTGATAAGAAGCTCATAGTTTCTCTTTAATGCGCAAGAATACTTGTTCTAATGCGTTGTGTTCTTTTTATGTTCAGTTAATTTCATTTCAACCCTCCTAATTAGTTTGATCTATGGATTGTATCCTAATATATTTTTCTACCAATAATTTATTAATGTAATTCTTTTGCTATGCGGTTGGTATTTCTCGAAACAATAGTTGTTTCTCAGTGTAATCGACCATGTATTCATTAACGTTTTATGAATTTCCTTATATATAACACTGACTTGGTTTTTGATTACAAAACTTATGTTCAAAACATAAATTGGTCATCAAATGACAGTCGTTCCCGAACTTCTTTTTAGGGAGATTTATACGAGTTCCCTCCCAA
This sequence comes from Allium cepa, assembly GCA_030765085.1. Taxonomy (NCBI): domain Eukaryota; kingdom Viridiplantae; phylum Streptophyta; class Magnoliopsida; order Asparagales; family Amaryllidaceae; genus Allium; species Allium cepa. The sequence continues at coordinate 378,721,018 of CM060929.1, read as the reverse complement.
ACAATTTTTACGTACAATCTTTCGAATCGAGCAACTTTCCAACTCCATGGCCTGAGATACGTTGGGGTTTCTTATAAATGTTTATATTATATGACTTTGTAAACTATTATTTCTATGAAATTAATTTTAACCTTATGTACTACTCTTAAGTACACGACCTTATAAAAAGAAGTAAACACAGCTTCACTCACCATTAATCATACTTGTTAAATAAAGTTCCATTATTCCTTATCGATACACCAGTATGCATCATATATAGGAAGGAGTGACTTTTGAGACTGAATCTTTGTTCATTTTTATGTACGTTCATAACTCTTTCCAATATACTTACATATTCGATCAAATTAGATCAATTTTACTTTCTATTACACATTATCTATTTTCGTTCCGTTTTATACTTCATGTGTATTACTACACATGTTCATGTTTGTGATAACTCATCTATAACAACCATGTTTTCAATATTATATTAATTAATTAATTAATTTAATTAAAATAAAATGTTCAAATTTGATTTTTAATAATAATTATTTCTGCAAATGAACTTTTGCTTAATTAAATTAAATTTGATAAAATATTTTGTTTTATTAAATACAAATATATATATATATATATATATAAAGTGTTAATAATTTTTATCCGATCAAAATAGTGTAAATCTGTTAAAACTAGACTGAAATTTACTTACAAACAAATAAAAGAGTTGTTTAAAAGGAAAGAAAATAAAATAAAAGGAAATTAAAATAATAGATTTAAACTAGCCCAGTTATAATTCAAGCCCAAATTCATTTCCTTCACCTTAATTCATTCTAGGCAATTCTTTACTTCTTTAGAAAAACTTTCCATTCCCAAAACCCGATCATCCACCCCAACGCTATAAACTTAAAATTCAGAATTCATGACTAAAAAATTATGTAATCGTGCATGGAGGGGTCATGCCCAACAACACCAATGACTCAATGGGAGATGCGCGATGAGCACGGACCTAGCAACAATGTCAGGGGATGTAAGTCGCAACCTGAGTGGACGAAGGAAGTGTGCAGTCATGGATGGAGCGGCGTGTGTTGGTAATTTAAAGTAGGCCACAAGCTTTATGGTCGGTATAGATGGCGTGGTGGCGAAGCCTGGTGGTGTAACAGTGTGTTTGTGGTGAATGACATTAAGGCTTTGCTAGGTTGCTAGTGGTTTGGTGACGAAGCGAGGATAAGGGTCGTTGATGATGGATTGGCATGCGATGTGGTGTTGGTGGAGACGGTGTGATAGGCATTGGAAGTAAGTGATTTTGCTTAATAATTCAGTGAGTTTACACTCTAATATTTATGCAAGTTATAAATATACTCGTTTAGTATCTTATTCATTTGGTTGAATCTATTGGTTTGATTATTTGTTTAGGGTTGGTTGTTCTTTGGATGATGGTTGATCATGTCGGTTGGAAGTATTAATTTGCAAATGGAACCCTATTCGATTGTGAATTACTATATATATATATATATAATATGTGTGTATTTTATAGATGACCAGAGTTCGATGGAACTCGACACGGGTCACATGATAGATTCGTAGTGTTGATATGTTAATAAATATTCTTGGACTAATTTTAACCCATAATTTATATATTAAGATATTTATTTATTTTAAAACATGTTTTGAAAATTGAATTTAAGGGTTTTAAATTTTTCGTTAGAAGTATTTTGCCAAATATTATTCAATTTAGCTATTTTCGAATTTACAATAATATTTTTAATTATAACCTAAAATTTAGTTTTCTTTTGTTATAAAACTCTTTTTAAAATCAACATTATAATAAACTATAAGTCTGGAACTGTTTTAATGGTAAAATTAAATATAATGCCATTTTATAAAATATCTTATGAAAATGATTATATTATTTTAAAGAAATTTTTATTGTAAAGGTTATTTAAATATTACTGAAAGAGTTTTCAAACCTTTGAAAAATATGGAATTCTTTTTATGAAATAATTAAATGATTTTGGATATGTTTTGAATAAATAAAAATCTCTTTTTATAATATATGAATTTCTAATATAACTATTTATAAATTATTAAAGTATGTTATATATATATATATATATGTATTTGAATATTTGTTTAAAAATGTTTAAAGTAAGATTTTGTTGAACTTTATTTTTATTTCATTTCTGAATTAAATTGGGATTTTTATGTATGGTTTCTACATTTTATTATTTCATATTTTCCTATATTGATTTTGATATCATTATTGATTCACCATTGATATTGATGTGAGGTTTTGGCATGATATGATGATGACACCCTTCTTTATGATTTCATGATATTTAATTCTGTAGTGATGATGAATCTGAATAAACGGAGTTATAATACCGTTTTGGATGGGACATTCGGTTATATTTCTTCGAATACTCTATAGATTCGTTATATAGAATATTATGATGATTGAATGTAACGACCCGTAAATTTTAATAAATAAATGGGTTAATTTAATTAGATCTTTGTAATTTAATTTAGAAAGAAATAAAATTTTTACAATTTATAATGAAGCAAATGTTAAAAATAAAATGTAGCAATGGTAATTAAAATTAATTATTGACAATTGAAGTGAAATCCCAATAAATAAATATTGTTAATTGTTGCACTTAGGTATACAATTTAAAATAAGTAATTAGAAGTAAGCATTTAATTAACCAATGCAATAATATATTGATTAATAGTAACAAAATGTAAATGAAGGTAATAATGTTAATGCAAGGTAAGCAACGCTAATTAAAGTTAATAATAAATGAATGGGAGGAAATTCCAATTAATGAAAATAAATTTAAATGTTATAATTAAAAAAAACGTAACAATGTCAATTAAAGTTGATCGTGAACGATTTAAATGAAATTCTAATTTACTAAAATTAATTCAGATGTCATACTTGACTGTGAATTGAATATAAGGAAACAAGAGTAGGTATTGAAAAAATTGATGAATTAGTATAAAATTAATGATAGTTGGATAAGAACAGTGTTATGTAATCAATTTTGTTATTCAATATTGGAAGGAATAAAAATTGCTAATACGTTAATGAATTTATAACGGGTATGAAATGTAAATAGGAATAATTGATTGCAACAACTATTTAGGTTATAACTGATTGTAAATAGGAATATTTGGTAATAAAATAATATAAGAAAAATAAATGTAGATGAATTAATCAATGAATAAATAGTGATTGAATAAAATCAATGTTCTGTATGTAATTGTTTGGAAATGATAACTTATGTAAATATGATTAAGGGTTAGTGGCAATAATTATTATAAAGTAATCATTTATTTAGTCCATTAAATCAAAAATTGTAATCAATTGCAATGAATCTCAATTCAATGTTATATTAGTATAAATTAAGGAAATAATTGGAAATAATGTCAACTTTATTTATAAAATGACAATTGGTTGATTTAAGGAATGAAAATCGAGATTTATTAACTCATTGAAATTTAAATTTCAATAATTGGGTTAACTGCAATTAAATGAAGTTTAATATTTAATTATTACGTTAATTGAAATTAAAATGAAACTTAGTATTACATTATGAGTTTAAGACAATAAGTACAAGATATGAAGGTAATAGGATGAATTGAAACATTAGTTTATTTGTAAAGTAATAAGTGATGTAATAAAGGAATGGAATCAAGATAAATAAATTAATTGGAAATTTCGAAAATTTAATTTACAATTTCTGGATTCAATGAAATTGAGGTAAACACTGAAATTGATAAATTTATTGACTATAAATTGACATCTAAATTTGGTTTAATTAGTGTGAATGATTAATAAATATAAAAGTGATAAAAAATTCGATTATAGAATTTAAATTTAAATTTTGATTTAATTAATTAATTTTTAATTTATTTAATTAACTGGAAAATAGCCATTTTGGCCACTGACTCGGATTTCGACGAAACCACTTTCATCGGATCCGTAACGGTGTATTATTGTAAGATTTCAAGTTTCGTATCGATCGGACTTGTCGTTTGATCGTACGGACTCGAAACGCCTTGAAATAAATGAAAGTGAAATCAATTTGAAATAAACTGATTTTAGCATAACTTCTTCATACGATCGAATTTGGACTTGAAACCTATTCCATTGCGTTTAAAATATTTAAAAACATCTATTTTGATATATGGGTTGACCGAATTTCGTTCCGGAGTTGAAATGGGCTTTTCGGGCCATTTTGTCGTTCAACGCGTATATCCTATCGATCCGATCCATTCTATTTCAGCTTTGTCTATAGATACCCTGTTATAAACCCTAGCCTACCTCCATTCCTCATTTGTCTGTACGTACAATTTCTTTTCACCTCCTCATTTCAATGGCAGACAAACCCTAATTTAAATTGCAATTCCAAATCAAATCCAGGTAAAATTTCAAACTCCACAATATATGCCAAATTTTATATCAATTCGAAGCTCTCAAAGAGTGTAACTCAGACCCGCAACACGTTGTTCGATTTGACGCATTGTATATTCAAAAATCGAAGAACAATTTTCGGCCGTTCATCACGTCGAAATCAAACTAGTCCGATCGCCAAATCAATTTATGGGTTTTGAAGAATGGACGGAGGGGAGTTCATCGGCGATGTTCGCTTGTCGATCTGACGGCTAGATTGGCCAGTTTAATTCGATTTAGGGCATGGGTTTCGGCGGCTGTGAGTGGATTTCGCGTGAAAACGCGTGGCCGTGTGACGTGGGGATGGTCGGCGAGCTTGGTGGCGGGGTGTCACGTACGGTCGTGGAGGAAGCGGCGGCTTCTGGTGTCGAGCGCGTTCGGTCGTGCGTAGGAAGAAATTGCATGTGTACTGCGTGTTTCATCTAGGGCTTTGATGGTGCTGACGTGTTTAGGGAGGTGAGTGCGTTCTTTTTTATTTTATTTTATTTTATTTATTTATATTTGATTTAAATCGTTATAACGTGTATAACTTTCTCATACGATATATGTTTCACGCTTGGTTTCTTGCGCTAGGTTCGTATGGGAATTCCGGATATTTTGGCCCTTGTTTGGACGAATTCTGAGACTGTTCAATTTTTGGGTTTAAATTGGATTTGAATTCAATTTAAATTCAAAAGGTGAGTGTTTTAACCCACTCACAACTTCTAAATTTTTTTATGTTTGTTAAATTGATTTATGATATGATTAGAAATTTATCCATGACTGTTTGGCATAATTTATCATCATTCCAGTTAAATTTAATTTATTGAATTGAATGGTTATTTAATTCATTATTGCATATAAACTGCCAGTTAAATTATTAGTTAACTTATTATTGCATATAAACTGCTAGTTAAATTATTAGTTAATTTATTTTTGCATATAAACTGTCAGTAAATACCTGAAATTATTATATGTTCTATATTGTTGTTATTGTTTGAATTTGATGATGATTGTGATAAATGGTTGATAGTTGATATTGGATGAATGGATGTTGTATTTTATATTATTATAAACTGCAAATTGTTATGCACCTTATTTCATTCGAGATTGCGGTTTGAAATGATATATAACCGTATTTTTATTTTAAATTAAAGATTGAAATGATAAATATTCGTATCACTTGACCATAGGATATAAAATTTTATACAGACACCGTCGGTCTATATATAATTTTTTTTAAATGATTTCTATGGTTTTGGATAGAATTATAAGGTTTAATAAATATTGATTCTTTTTGATATTATACAAAATATTTTATATATAGTTAAATTCATGTATTTAAGCTATGTATAAATTTGTTTAATAACAATAAGTTTAATAATGGAGGTTGATTTTATTAAAATAAATATGGTTAAGTATTTAAATCATACTTTAATATAGAGGTTATAATGATTTAAATAAATTAAGATTGGAAGGTAAATTGGAAATTTATTTGAATTGAGCTTATTTAAGAATTAAACTCCATAAGTTGATGAAAAATTTATTAAACTTGAGATTTTAAAAGGTATGATATTTATAACTGGATTTTTATACAAGGTGAATTAAATGAATATTTATAGTATAAATAAATTGAAGGAAATATTTAGTTATTGGAAATTCGAGTTTTATTTAAATGATTATGGATTTATTATGCAAATATTTCAAAACTAAATAATAGGACATTGAAGTGTTGAATAGTAATTTCCAACCTTAGTTTTGAAATTTGTTTAATACTCAAAGTTTGGAATATATTGAAATTGAAGTGGTTTATTGAAACTGAAAGTGAGTTGAAAATTTATGAATTAAGGTTTAATCTAAAGTGATTAAAATTGTAAAGTCGGGGAAATTATTTTACTTTATAAAGAAATTTTAATTCAAACTATTTTATTTTATATACCGTTTGAATATCCAAACCATTTAGTTTTGGAAGTTATGGTTTAGAAGCTATGAAATTCGAAGTATTATGTTTTGAAAAGTTATATTTGAAATGTTTGGTTTCGAAGTGCTATGACTTTGGAAAAAGAATATATTTGAAATAAAAATGATATTATATTGATTTGGGTTTTATAAAAATGATATCATATTAATATGGGTTTTAAAATGGAAATGATATCGTATTTATATGGTTTTGAATGGATATTATATTCTGGTTTTGAAGTATAATTATTTTAAAATGACCGCGGTGTTATAATAACGGTTGTTTGTTGAAGAGACTGGGATTGAAAGTTGTCATACTCTCTGCCAACTCCGAAAACCACTTTAACAACCGTGTACGTGGTGGAGATTCCAGGATGAAGTAGGATGGTGGCGGCGTTTCCTTTGAGGTAAATACGTGGACCCGACTCCCGTGAGTTGGCATAAGGTGGCTAAAATAGGAGCGATTGACAGGCTAATGAGGTAGCTCCTTTGATCGGACACATCCCTTCGATATTATACTTTGACTTTTGGATTGATTCGGTGGCCACTTTTATTTTTGATTTGGGGGTATGGCTCGAGGTGTGCGGTAGCTGTGCGCTACGCGTTACCACCGGCCCGGAAGGGTAGTTGGTATATCTACCCTGGCATTGCCTAGTTGTGCCGTGTCACCCACCCTATTGCGCCTTGTATGAGTTTGGTTTTCTCCCGTAGCCCGTGTGTATCCTCTGTGGCTTCCCGATCAGGAGGGACCATGATATTAGATGGACTACTGGGACTATTACATGTTAAGAGCTATATGGGTAACCCCTTAATGCTATTAAAAAGTAACTTTATTTTATTAATAGACATTATATTAATAGCGAAATATTACTACATAGTAAATAGTTTAACGGATCCTTAGGAGATGTGAATCCCGAGCATCTCTTAAGTTACTGCACTTACGTTAGACACTGGATAGGAGATGTCAAATCCTGTAAACATCTCTGACGCTGTTCCACTCATATTATTTACTATTGATTTAACTTACATAAGATCTTTTAGTTCCGACTCGAGTGTTTTGTCTTTTCAATTCGCTCGGGTCAGTCCGAGCATTTCAAGATTTAAAGATTTTATTCTAGAGGAAGAAGACGAAGATTTGTATTACTATTATCTATTATATTATTCCACTACACCATTTTATTCCGCTGCATTATTATTGTTCTCTGGTATGTGTAACTCTGATATGTATTGTAAAGTATAATCAAATATTTTGTAAAACAGCTTCATGAACTGTATATTTGATTATTTTATTTTATAGTTCCGCTGCAAGATTCTGTTTTGTTTTTTCTTTCTCTGCTTTTTCTTATTTACCCCATAACAATCCACCCTTCTGTATGGTTTAAGTCTGACGTGTGTGGTTTATCGTCGATTTAAAACGGTACGAAAACGGCAGGATGTTTCATCTGGTATCAGAGCTTTGGTTTAGCGATAAACCTTAGCTTTGTGGGATTTGACTCTTTATTAAAAGGGTAGCAATACTCTATGATGACTCGCTGAGTGTATATATATGATAGAGCGTATTTGTTAGTGTTATAAAAAGGTTTTAATATTGTGTTAATCTGTTCCGTTTTGTATTTATAAATCTGGTTGGTGCATGGTACGCTATGACATCAATAGGGATTTCTAAACACTTAATAGGACAGACCGACATAATATTTGTTTTAATATCGGTGAATGAAATAATTTTGCCTATTATATTTTCTATTTAAAATATTTTATAAAGGTTATATTTGGTTGCAATATATTAGTTATTAAGTAATGAAATTTATATATAATAGTTAAAATGAGATGGAAAATGAAATAAATGAAAGATTGGAAATTTAGAACTTAAGTTCTAGGGTTTTTGAAAATTTCTTTCAAGTGATTTGGAATATTATAATAATAATAATATTAGAAGTATTTTCTGATATAAATATTTCAATATAATTTGAAAGAAATGTTTTAAAAGAAACTTTGGAAAGAAATAAATCCCGTACTCCCCTCTCTGTCGCTGGAAAATAATTTCGGTGATGAGTGCACGCATCATCAACATTCATTTTTGAGTTTCTAAGTGGGAAGGCCACTGTAGTAGTTTTACTACAGATTTATTTTGATAAAAAAAGTGAATTTTAAATTGTTTTAAATATAATTGGACATATAAGTTGTAATTATATATTTATCTATTATTTTAAAATGATTTAAAATTTAACCCGGTATTTAATTCTTAAGTTTCCGTTAATGGGTGGTTGCAATTATTGTAGTGAAATGGAAGGTAACTAACCGATAAATTGAACCTCTAAATGAAATAAGAGATTTAATGCTAAATTATAAATGAAATTAAAAAAATTTGGAATTCTACCCTATAAAACAAAGGATATTATTATTGAACATTAAATTAAATTAAAAGAAATGAAAAAACTTGTATAACTCTTAATTACATCCTTAAAAACATATATATAACTTACCAAATATTAAAAGTTCTAATGTTTAATAAGAAAATGTAATGGATATTATACAAGTAATAAACTTGAGGTAATGAAAGAATTCAATGAAATTCTTTAATAAATAATAATTCGATGTTGTAATTGTTATAAACTTAAGTTATAATGGAAATCTTACTATAATAAAATAGGATAGAAGGTAAATGTTGTAAGTAAGTAATTATAGACTTAAGTAAATGCTGAAGTTATTTATTTTGAAAATAAGCAGAAAGATGAATACTGTAAATAAATGAAATTAAGCAGTGAATAAATGAATGTAATATGATAAAAAGGAAAATTTCATGATATAAATAAGTGAAATGAGATTATGTTAGAAATGAATAGAAGTAAATGAAACTGTAAGAGAAAAAATGTAAATTTAAAGATTAATTATTATATGAATGAAATTAATAAGAATGAAATTGATTTATTGTTTGAAATTATTGTTGCTTGACTTATAGCTGTTTGGGAAAAGATACTTTAAATTTGTTTGGGTGAATAAATAATCTATTTAGCTTTATTAGAGACTGCTGAGTAAATGGTGCGCTTAGTAGTTTATTTTTCATTCTGTACAATTTGAAGTTTTGAACCCTAACAACTATTTGTTTTGTTTGATATGAATGAATGAATGAATGATTTGTATTGATTCTATGCGATGGTTATATGCCTTGTTGCAAGTGATTGTTGTTTGTATTGATTTGTTTATTTATGGTTGAAACAACTTTAAACATTTTATTTTATATAATTATTAACTCTTTTGGATTATATAAGTGAAATACAGGTTATGGAAGCAATTGCTACTGCTTTTGGTTTCATAATTAAACATTAAGTGCCCGACAAATAGGTACGTTTTCGGGTTACGGTTTATAGCGTTGTTATATTATTTTTCCCGGGTTGGGATATATATTAGTTTGGAAAATATATGTTGTATATTGTTATTTTTGATATTATATTTTCTCCCGAGCCTCCCCATACAAAGAGACTCTGCCGAAATTTTCCGTAAATTTTGGACTTTGAAAATTTTAAAATGTTTTCCCAACTTTATAAATTTAAATATAAAAAGATTTAATTGTTTATAAATCTATATATTTTATTTAAATTATCCAATTCTGTAAACTTATTGTTATGAATATAATGTTTTGAATAATATATATTGATTTATAAGTTCCTCTTTTTCCTTCTTTTCCTTTTCAGGGACGAAAAGTTTTGAGTGGGGGAGAGTGTAACGACGCGTAAATTTTAATAAATAAATTGGTTAATTTAATTAGATCTTTGTAATTTAATTTAGAAAGAAATAAAATTTTACAATTTATAATGAAGCAAATGTTAAAAATGAAATGTAGAAATGGTAATTAAAATTAATTATTGACAATTGAAGTGAAATCACAATAAAGAAATATTGTTAATTGTTGCACTTGGGTATAAAATTTAAAATAAGTAATTAAAGGTAAGCATTTAATTAACCAATGCAATAATATATTGACCAATAGTAATTAAATGTAAATTAAGGTAATAATGTTAATGCAATGTAAGCAATGCTAATTGAAGTTAATAATAAATGAATGGGAGGAAATTCCAATCAATGAAAATAAATTTGAATGTTATAATAAAAAAAATAAAACGTAACAATGTCAATTAAAGTTGATCGTGAACGATTTTAATGAAATTCCAATCTGCTAAATATAATTCAGATGTCATACTTGACTATGAATTGAATATAAGGAAACAAGAGTAGGTATTGAACAAATTGATGAATTAGTATAAAATTAATGATAGTTGGATAAGAACAGTGTTATGTAATTAACTTTGTTATTTAATATTGGAAGGAATAAAAATTGGTAATACGTTAATGAATTTATAATGGGTATGAAATGTAAATAGGAATAATTGATTGCAACAGCTATTTGGGTTATAACTAATTGTAAATAGGAATATTTGGTAATAAATTAATATAAGAAAAATAAATGTAAATATGTAATTAATCAATGAATTAATAATGAATAAATAGTGATTGAATAAAATCAATATTCTGTATGTAATTATTTGGAAATGATAACTTATGTAAATATGATTACGAGTTAGTGGCAACAATTATTATAAATTAATCATTTATTTAGTCCATTAAATCAAAAATTGTAATCAATTGCAACGAATCTCAATTTAGTGTTATATTAGTATAATTTAAGGAAATAATTGGAAATAATATCAATTTTATTTATAATATGACAATTGGTTGATTTAAGGAATGAAAATCGAGATTTATTAACTCATTGAAATTTAAAATTCAATAATTGGATTAATTGCAATTAAATGAAGTTTAATATTTAATTATTACGTTAATTGAAATTAAAATGAAACTTAGTATTATATTATGAGTTTAAGACAATAAGTACAAGATATGAAGGTAATAGGATGAATTGAAATGTTAGTTTATTTGTAAAGTAATAAGTGATGTCATAAAAGAATGGAATCAAGATAAATAAATTAATTGGAAATTTCGAAAATTTAAGTTACAATTTCTGAATTTAATGAAATTGAGGTAAACACTGAAATTGATAAATCTATCAACTATAAATTGACATCTAAATTTGGTTTAATTAGTGTGAATGATTAAGAAATATAAAAGTGATAAAAATTGTCGATTATAGAATTTAACTTAAAAATTTGATTTAATTAATTAATTTTTAATTTATTTAATTAATTGAAAAATAGCCATTTTGGCCACTGACTCGGATTTCGACGAAACTAGTTTCATCGGATCAATAACGGTGAATTATTGTAAGATTTCAGGTTTCGTATCGATCGGACTTGTCGTTTGATCGTACGAACTCGAAACATCTTGAAATAAATGAAATTGAAATCAATTGAAATCAATTTGAAATAAATTGATTTTAGCATAACTTCTTCATACGATGGAATTTGGACTTGAAACCTATTCCATTGCGTTTAAAATATTTAAAAACATCTATTTTGGTATATGGGTTGACCCAATTTCGTTCCGGAGTCGAAACGGGCTTTTCGGGCCATTTTGTCATTTAGCGCGTATATCTTATCGATCCGATCCATTCTATTTCAGCTTTGTCTATAATGCCCTGTTATAAACCCTAGCCTACCTCTATTCCTCATTTGTCTGTGCGTACAATTTCTTTTCACCTCCTCATTTCAATGACAGACAAATCCTAATTCCAATTGCAATTCCATAGCTAAAATTTCAAACTCCACAATATATGCCAAATTTTATGTCAATTCGAAGCTCTCGAAGAGCGTAACTTAAATCTGTAACTCGTTTTTCGATTCGACGCATTGTTTGTCCAGAAATCTTTCGGCCGTTCATCACGTCGAAATCAAACTAGTCTGATCGCCAAATCAATTTATGGGTTTTGAAGAATGGATGGAGGGGAGTTCATCGGCGGTGTTCGCTTGTCGATCTGACGGCTGGATTGGCCAATTTAATTTGATTTAGGGCATGGGTTTCGGCGGCTGTGAGTGGTTTTCATGTGAAAACGCGTGGCCGCGTGACGCGGGGATGGTCGGCGAGCTTGGTGGCGGAGGGTCGCGTACGGTCGTGGAGGAGGCAGCGGCTTTTGGTGTCAAGCGTGCTCATTCGTGCGCAGGAAGAAATCGCGTGCGTACCGCGTGTTTCAACTAGAGCTTTTATGGTGCTGACGTGTTTAGGGAGGTGAGTGCATTCTTTTTTATTTTATTTTATTTATTTAATTTTTGATTTCAATCGTTAAAACGTGCATAACTTTCTCATACGATATCCATTTCACGCGCGGTTTCTTGTGCTAGGTTCGTATGAGAATTTGACATTTTGACGCTGGTTTGGACGAATTCTGAGACTGTTCAATTTTTGGGTTTAAATTGGATTTAAATTCAATTTAAATTCAAAAGATGAGTGTTTTAACCCACTCACAACTTCTAAAATTTCTTATGTTTGTTAAATTGATTTATAATATGATTAGAAATTTATCTATGACTGTTTGACATAATTTATCATCATTCCAATTAAATTAAATTTATTGAATTAAATGGTTATTTAATTCATTATTGCATATAAACTGCCAGTTAAATTATTAGTTAACTTATTATTACATATAAGCTGCCAGTTAAATTATTAGTTAATTTATTTTTGCATACAAACTTTCAGTAAATACCTGAAATTATTATCTGTTCCATATTGTTGTTATTGTTTGAATTGGATGATGATTGTGATAAATGGTTGATGGTTGATATTGGATGAATGGATGTTGTATTTTATATTATTATAAACTGCAAATTGTTATGCACCTTATTTCATTCGAGATTGCAGTTTGAAATGATATATAACCGTATTTTTATTTTAAATTACAGATTGAAATGATAAATATCGTATCACTTGACCATAGGATAGAAAATTTTATACATACACCGTCGGTCTATATATAAATATTTTGAAAATGATTTCTATGGTTTTGGATAGAATTATACGGTTTAATAAATATTGATTCTTTTTGATATTATACAAAATATTTTATATATAGTTAAATTCATGTATTTACGCTATGTATAAATTTGTTTAATAACAATAAGTTTAATAATGGAGTTTGATTTTATTAAAATAAAATATGGTTAAGTATTTAAATCATACTTTAATATAGAGGTTATAATGATTTAAATAAATTAAGATTGGAAGGTAAATTGGAAATTTATTTGAATTGAGCTTATTTAAGAATTAAACTCCATAAGTTGATGACAAATTTATTAAACTTGAGATTTTAAAAGGTATGATATTTATAACTGGATTTTTATTCAAGATGAATTAAATGAATATTTATAGTATAAATAAATTGAAAGAAATATTTAGTTATTGGAAATTTGAGTTTTATTTAAATGATTATGGATTTATTGTGCAAATATTTCAAAACTAAATAATAGGACATTGAAGTGTTGAATAATAATTTCCAAACTTAGTTTTGAAATTTGTTTAATACTCAAAGTTTGGATTATATTGAAATTGAAGTGGTTTATTGAAACTGAAAGTGAGTTGAAAATATATGAATTAAGGTTAAATCTAAAGTGAATAAAATTGTAAAGTCGAGGAAATTATTTTACTTTATAAAGAAATTTTAATTCAAACTATTTTATTTTATATACTGTTTGAATAACCAAACCATTTAAGTTTTGAAAGTTATGGTTTAGAAGCTATGAAATTCGAAGTATTATGTTTTGAAAAGTTATATTTCAAATGTTTGGTTTTGAAGTGCTATGATTTTGAAAAAAGAATATATTTGAAATAAAAATGATATTATATTGATTTGGGTTTTATAAAAATGATATCATATTGATTTTGGTTTTAAAACATAAATGATATCGTATTTCTATGGTTTTGAATGGATATTATATTGTGGTTTTGAAGTATAATTATTCTAAAACGACCGCGGTGTTATAATAACGGTTGGTTGTTGAAGAGACCGGGATCGGAAGCTTTCATACTCTCTGCCAACTCTGAAAACCACTTTAACAACCGTGTACGCGGTGGAGATTTCAGAATGAAGTAGGATGGTGGCGGCATTTCCTTTGAGGTAAATACGTGGACCCGACCCCCGTGAGTTGGCATAAGGTGGCTAAAATAGGAGCGATTGACGGGCTAATGAGGTATCTCCTTTGATCGGACACATCCCTTCGATATTATACTTTGACTTTTGGATTGATTCGGTGGCCACTTTTATTTTTGATTTGGGGGTGTGGCTCGAGGTGGGCGGTAGCTGCGCGCTACGCGTTACCACCGGCCTGGAAGCGTAATTGGTATATCTACCCTGGCATTACCTAGTTGTGTCGTGTCACCTACCCTATCGCGCCTTGTACGAGTTTGGTTTTCTCCTGTTGCCCGTGTGGTATCATCTGGTGGCTTCCCGATAATGAGGGACCATGATATTGGATGGACTACTGGGACTATTACGTGTTAAGGGCTATATGGTAACCCCTTAATGCTATTAAAAAGTAACTTTATTTTATTAATAGACATTATATTAATAGCGAAATATTACTACATAGTAAATAGTTTAACGGATCGGAGATGTGAATCCCGAGCATCTCTTAAGTTACTGCACTCACGTTAGACACTGGATAGGAGATGTCAAATCCCGTAAATATCTCTTACGCCGTTCCACTCATATTATTTACTGTTGATTTAACTTACATAAGATCTTTTAGTTCTGACTCGAATGTTTTGTCTTTTCAATTCGCTCAGGTCGGTCCAAGCATTTCAGGATTTGAAGATTTTATTATGGAGGAAGAAGTCGAAGATTTGTATTACTATTATCTATTAAATTATTCCACTACACCATTTTATTCCGCTGCATTATTATTGTTCTCTGGTATGTGTAACTCTGATATGTATTGTATAAGTATGATCGAATATTTTGTAAAACAGCTTCATGAACTGTATATTTGATTATTATATTTTATCGTTCCGCTGCAAGATTATGTTTTGTTGTTTCTTTCTCTGCTTTTTCTTATTTACCCCATAACAATCCGCCCTTCTGTATGGTTTAAGTCTGACGTGTGCGGTTTATCGTCGATTTAAAACGGTACGAAAACAGTGGGATGTTTCATTGAATGTAGTTGATGGATTGAATGAACAATTGAGCATCATATGGTGGTATATGACGTTAATATGATACTTATTTTGTTATTCGGTGTAAGTAGATGACACTCAATAGACGGGAATATAGATATGGTTTATACTTATGTGAGGTTATGGTTGGTGTAGAGCAAGTTTATATGCCTAGTGTAGAGCAAGTTTATAGATGTTGTGTATGTATATATGTATAAATATTATCTACTTGTCTATCATGAAGTGCTCCAAGATATGATTAGGAGTTAGAGGGAACCAGATTAAGCCAGCACCAACCTTGGCAGCTTGATCATAGGGTCGCTCCCTAGATCTATGACACTTTTATTATACTTTAGACGAGCGTTATGGCACGCATTTCGCGTGTGAATTATTTTTCCATAAGTTATATGTGTTTAACATATTTAAGACGAATGATTTATTCAAATATTTAATCATATTTTTGCGACGAAATCATGTGGAGTTAGTTTGAATTTGTATTCAATGCTTCAACATCTAATTTTTTTTAGTTTGAATTATTATTTCTATCACTAATTGATAAAGATCGAATTTGTAAAAAAAGTTTATTTGTGAGACCCATTTTTTAAGTAATATTAAGATTTGATAATACTTGTAGATGTGGGTTTTGAATTGGTAAAGAAAATTTATTTATTTGATCCTATTTTTAAGTAATAGTGAGATTTAGTCATATTTATAAAAGAGCATTTTGAATTGGTAAATGAAGTTTATTTACTAGATCCTATTTTTAGATGATATTAAGATTTGATAATATACGTAGAGAGACATTTTTGATAGTTCATGCTTACACCAAAAAAATGTGACACCAAAGATATTATAAGTATCATTAAAGATGTGCATCATAGAATTTTAGTGAACTACGGTGTAGCTCTTAAGGCGTTGTTGCCCTAGTCCCCTTTTGTCACCGAGACCAGCAGTCTATTACCATAAGAGCGTGATCCAAGTCATGACTAAGAGTCCTTGAGTCAATGAGTACATTTGGTGGATATAGTCATGATACCAGGGAGATAACTAAAGATTATGGGAGCAGATCCCAGCGAAATAGCCTTGGGCTCTTGGAGCAGGCGGTGTAGTTGCTAGTCTTCTGTGTGGTTCTACACTAAGTGATAGATAAGTACATATTGTCTGTACTCTCACTTAAGTATATGTATGGGTGGTGTATTGTTATGATATGACTCTACTTGGGACCTTGTGTCTATCATATAATCAACTCCTATCATTATTTATTTCTATATGAGGAGATGAGATTATACCCGTGATGTGATAAATGTCCAGAGTATAGTGGATTCTCGTATCTTTTATTACTTATGATTCTTTGATAGGCGGCCTATATTCTATATCGATGTTGGTATTTTATTACTCGAGATTGAGAGATATATTTGGACATTGTTGTTTGCTAGCCTAATTTTACATGATGACATCTCACATTTGATGATCTTTGGACTTTGATGATGATTCTAAAGGTGATTTACCTATTTGATATTGTTTCAATTGGATAATATTTACTGTGATTTTATATGGGTAATGACATCTTTATGCTTGATTTCAGCGTTGTTGATTTATTTATATTATCGTTTGTTTGTCAGTACCCTTATACTATGCATATTATATATCTATATATGTGATGACGTCTAAGATTAGATATAGTTTGACCCTTGTGTTTTTTGTATAATACCCGAGTCAATTCGAGACATTTTAGGTACATGTACGATGTAACCAGCTTATGTTGTTCTGAGCATAGAGGAGACTAGGATGTAGTATTATTGTATATCATCCGAGTATTATTTAATTTAATGTATGTATAGTCTGGTGTTGTATATTGGATATACTTTATATATTTAGTATTATACATTATCATTACGATTCTGACTCTATGATCTCTGATATTTACTGTATATTATGTATTGTTCTATCGTAAAGGCACATGTGTTTATTGCTTGGTGCCGATACTGAGTACGTTATTTATCTATACTAGTGTTAGCCCAATGAAATATTCACGTGTGTACCCCTGTATAGCATCATTCTCCGCGTTATCCGATAGTATCGTCTAGTAATACTTTTTGATAGTATGGTATAAAGCCGGGGTGTTTTACATTTGATATCAGAGCAGGTTTAGAACAATATATTATATATAAGGGATACGAGTCAACAACATAAAGAGACTTAGAGTCCTTGTTCCCTTGGTTAGAGTTGGGTAATTGCCCTATATTAAAGGGAAAGTAGGAGTATATGATGATTACTGGGGTAATCATCTAAGGACGTAGTTGTTAATTTTCCTACTATACATACATACATACATATATTATTTTATACCTATCACTTTCGTATGTTTGTCTACCTGTAGAATTTAAATTGATGGAGGTAGTGAAATAAAGAGTTGTTAGCTAGACTGGTAGTGTCAGCATCGGTAAAGGTGAATAAACCCCTATATGGCTTTGAATAGAGTATCTTGATCCAATAAAGATCAGAGTGCGCAACGGGTGCTAATAGATAGCTTTCCGCTGAAGGTGTTTGTTTAGTTGTCTGATATGTGTTTAGTTGTATTAATTATTGTTTTAATTCGGCTTAGTCTATAGTGTGGAAATTGAGTAGGAGTTATCATTCAAATATTTATAAAACCCACTTGAATCTAAATGGTGCCAAATATTAGCAGGAGCCAACGATTTATCCAAATCTGAACCGCTAGGGGATAATAAAATCTATTTAAGAAATAATAATGATAATAATAATAAACACAATTAAGGATGTGGAATGAGAAATTAAATTAAAATAATAGAATGGTTGATTGATATTATAGATGTGCGGTGATTTGTATTGTTATTAATGATTGTTGAATTGAATGTATATACAAATTTTGAGATTTAATAGTTATTTCAAACAAGTATATGATTTAATAAAATAGAAATAATATTTCATGTAGTGATTGAAAATATTTTAGTAGTTTATTTTGGGTGTTAGTTTGTTCGTAGAGAGATTTAAGACTTCTGGTCGATACGTCTGATCAATGTTATAAATACTTATATAAGGCAGACTGACAAAATATTTGGAAAATGGTAAAAGAAATATTCTATATGAAATTGTGCATTGTTTTATAAAGTAATATATTATTCTAGATTTAAATAACTTTTGAACAATGTATACAACTATTGGATATTAGTGTGAAGTTGAGATCACCGATGAGACAATATTGATACATTATCCTAGTAGTCAATATTGTAGCCAACTGGCAAAATGAATCACTAAAATCTATGGCACGACAACGTTCCATATTTTAAATATAAATTAATCTATGAATTATCGGTATAAAGAAATATTTGTTTAACATTGAATTGAAAGAATCTTCTAATGAAATATATACAGATATAAAATGAATTTGTTTTGAGTTAAAGATAAATTCTCTAAAGAGAATAAATAAATAAATATATTATGTGAAAATGTTTGAAATCGTTCCATGAGAGATAAAAATTCATTGAATATATATATATATATATATATATATATATATAGGTTTTTAGAACAAAGAGTAAGTATATGGAAGAAATAATTAAATTACTTTTAACTTTATAAAATTTAAATTGTGGAAGAAAATTCAATTTTTTTCGCTCTTAATTTTTTCGAAAATAAGATTTCAAAATGTACGATTTGGTTTATTGCGTGTATTTTAACGTATGTCATATTATACACATGTGTGATTTTATTAATTGATATCATGAAAATATTCATGAGTTGTAAAAAGATTTAAAATAGAAATAAAAATAATAATAATATGTGGTTTGAAGCAGGAAAAATTTGAAAATGAATTGATCTTTCAATTTTAAAAGTGAATTAATATGTTGACAAATGTTTTGAGTAATCAGAAAACAATTATAATTCAAGTAATGATCGATAATTTGAAAAGTAAACCTTGTCATATTTGATTTTTGGAAAAGAATTTTGATCAGCGTAATATTTTGGAAAAAGAAATATGAAGAGGAAAAAAAAAGTAAATGAGTTTGATTGTTTAGAAATTTTACACTTGAAAGCGTTCTATGAATATAGTTATAACTTTTGCTTGTTTTATCTGATTTCGATGGATTTTCTTCAGTGAAAATAAGAGACACATCCCTAAAATCAAACTTAATACACAAAACATCATTCTCATAAAAAAGATATAAATTACATCCCTATTTTGAAATATTATAATTTTCCTTCCCACAATACCCCTCTTCTCCATTGCAACAATGTTGATTTCTTCATATATGGATGTTATTCTCATATCCATAATTAAAATTTGCACCCCATAAATTATCAATATTTAAAACGCAATAACTACTTGTAAAAACGATGGATTAACAAACCGTTTTCACCATTAAATCACAAATTTTATTATCTTTCTATATGTAAAAAACGGCAGGACAAGTTATTCTCACGAATTGATGTTTTAAATTTCTGCAATTATATGGTATGATTGCAGACAATTCAACAATTGTATGCAATAATTGCAGAAATGTTTGTAATTATACCATACAATTGCAGAAATGTCTGCAATTATATGCAATAGTTGCAGTCATTTCTGCAACTATATGCAATAATAGCAGACATGTCTGCAATAGTTGCAGATTTGAAGAAAAATCGAAGATGTTCAAAATTTGCAGAATTGTCTGCAAATATATAATTTAATTGCACCTTCACTGCAAATATGAATTTTTTGGTATCAACAATGGATCTCATTTTAAAGATCATAAATTTTTTGATTTTTTGATGAAAACGGTATGATGATCTGACGTTTCTACAGAAAGTTATACGTGTTTGAAATGTTAAAAACGTAAAAGGTATTTGGGTCTTTGTACGCACGTGAATTTAAAACAGGGACCAGAAGCTTATTCAAAAAATGGAAGAATGTTTTGTGTATTTTCAACCTTACCAAGGATGTATGCCAAACGCACCCTTTTCTTCATGAAGATATTTTTATATGGAGCAATTTATAGTTCATCATTTTTCAATATTTTGAAGTTTAGCACTATTTATACATGTTCAAAAATGGATTAACATTTCTGTTCTGAATGTGTGTTCTCTTTAACGCGTGTTGTGTTCACTGGACCATAACTTTTAGCCAGATTGTCTGATTTTGACGATTTTACACTTTATGGAAAGATAAGAATATAAGCAACAACTTTTGTCTAGTGTTTTGCAAAATTTTGAACTTTTCTATGCTAAAAACATTATTTTACAAAGTGGGCCTGCATCATTTTTACAATTTTTGGTTTTCTACACTTTTCGGAAAAACACCATAACTCATTGTGTATTTTGCATTTGACGATCCAGAAGTCCTGTTGAGAAGTTAACACACTATGCAACAATTCACTTTTTTTTAACTACCATCAAATTTTAAGTTTAATCGGCAAATAGCCTAAAACAATGCTTTTATGTTGTACATTCATTACATGAATATATACTTAATATACTTCTTCGTATGTGATTAATATTTATATTTGAGTTGAGTAGCCATAAAACATAGAGTGAAGGCCTCCCAACTCTTCCCTAGCTTAATGGTTCGATTCTTAATGGCTTATAGGTACTTATCATGCATACTTGGATCAAATATCGACGATAACTCGCTTAATGGCAATGTACTTCGCATAAAACGCTAACTAAATAGGGATGTTTTTATGATATAATGAAATATACGTGATATTATACTATTTCTCCATGTTTTAAGATGCCCTCTGTTGGGTTGTGTGTGTATATACATTTTGTGATTATATTGTGTTTTGATTTTTTAGAATGCTCTCCGTACAAAGATGACTCTGTCAAAATTTTCTGAAAAATCCGACACTTGGAATATTTTCATAAATTTTACCGTATGGGAAAATAAAAAACCCTTGAATTGAATTTATTTGAACTGTAGCATACGATAAGAGAAATTAGAGAAAGAAAAACATAGAGGATTGAATTTAAGTTTGATAGAAGATCGAAGATACGAAGAAAGTCACGGTATTGGTATTTTGATGTCTCTATAGAAGAAATTTTGAGGATGCAATTTTTATAAAGGGGTGGTCTATAACAACCTTGCTTTCTACATTGTAATAATTAATTAATTAAATTAAAATAAAATGTTCAAATTTGATTTTAATAATTATTATTTATGTAACCGAACTTTTACTTAATTAAATTATATTTGATAAAAGATTTGTTTTAGTAAATATAAATATATTTTTAAAGTGCTAATAATTTTTATTTGATCGAAATAGTGTAAATCAATTAAAACTAGATCAAAATTTAGTAATAAACGAATACGAGAGTTACTTAAAAGGGAAGGAAAGAAAAGGAATTTAAATTAATTAATTTAAACTATCCCAATTACAATTCAAGCCCAAATTCATTTCCTTAACCTTAATTCATTCTAGGCAATTCCTAACTTTTCCAGAAAAACTTTCGTTGCCCAAAATTCGATCGTTCATCCAAACTCTACAACCCTAAAATTAAGAATTCATGATAAAAAATGTAATCGTGCACGGAGGCATCGTGCTTGATAATGCTGACGACTCAAGGAGGGAGAGGCATGACGAGCACGGACCTGGCAGCAACGTCAGAGGCTGTAAGTCGCGGCCTAAACGGAAGAAGAAGGGGTGCGGTCATGGCTAGAGCGGCATGTGCTGGAAATTCAAAGGAGGATGCGAGCTTCTTTGGTCGATTCAAGCGGCTTGACGGCGAAGGCTGGTAGCGTAGCGATGTTTTAATGGCGAATGGCTTTTAGGCTTTACTGGGGTGTTGGTGGTCTGGTGACGAAGCGAGGACGAAGGTGGCTGACGAATGGATTAGTGTGCGAATCTGCGATGTGCTGTTAGTGGAGACAGTATGATAGGCGCTTGCAGTAAGTAATTTCGCTCAATAATTTAATGAGTTTACACTCACAACTATATTCCAATATCTATGCAAGTTATGAATATACCCATTTGTTGTCTGAATTATTTAGTTGAATCGATTGGTTTAATTATTTGTTTGAGATTGATTATTGTTTGGATGATGGTTGATTGGGTTGGTAGGAAGTATCAATTTGCAAAAGTAACTCTATCCGATTGCAAAATGAACTATATATATAATTTGTATGTCGATATGTGTGTATTGTATCTTATAGATGACTGGAGTTCGATGGAACTTGACACGGGTCACATGATAGATTCATCGTGTTGATTGGTTGATAAATATTCTTGGAGTGATTTTACTCCATAATTTATATATTTAGATATTTATTTGTTTTCTAATTTTAAAAGATGTTCTAAAATGTTTTGAAATTTTTATTTAAACGGTTTAATTTTTTATTAAAAATGTTCTATAAATATTTGGCCAAATTTTATTCAATTTAGCTATTTTGGAATTAACAAATATATTTTTAAATATATATATAAATTTAGTTTCTTTTGGTTATAAAAACCTTTTTATTATAATATAATATATTATAAGTTTGGAATTGTTTTAACGATAAAATAGAATATAATGCCATTTTGTAAAATATTTTATGTAAATGATTATATTATTTTAAGTGATTTTTATTATAAAGATTATTTAAATATTATTGAAAGAGTTTTCAAACCTTGAAAAATATAGAATTCT
The DNA here is from genome assembly GCA_030765085.1 of Allium cepa. Classification (NCBI taxonomy): domain Eukaryota; kingdom Viridiplantae; phylum Streptophyta; class Magnoliopsida; order Asparagales; family Amaryllidaceae; genus Allium; species Allium cepa. Next base: position 378,697,923 of record CM060929.1, on the reverse strand, counting down.
TTTTATGAAAAAATTAAATGATTTTGGACATGTTTTGAATAAATAAAAATATCTTTTTATAATATGATATTTTCTAATATGATTTTTCATGAATGATTAAAATGTGATATATATATATATATGTGTGTGTGTGTGTGTGAAAATGTTTAAAGAAAGATTCGTTGAACTTTGTTATTATTATTTTGTATCTGAATTAAATTGGGATTTTTATGTATGATTTCTGCATTTTATGATTTCTCATTTTCCTACACTAATTTTGATATCATGAATGATTTACCGTTGATATTGATTTGAGATTTTGATATGATGCGCAGATGACACTCTTTTTTGTGATTTTATTATATTTAATCTTATGTGATGATGAATCTGAATAAATAGAGTTATAATATCGTTTGGGATGAGACATTCAGTAACATTTCTCTAGATATTCTTTAGGCTCATTATATAGAATATTGTGATGGAGTGTAGTTAATGAGCATTGAATCTTCCAAACTATGGTTGAGCATGAAATTCGATTTATGATATACGTCGCAATTGATAATGCTTCAGCCCAAAAGCCTCTAAACAAGCCCGCTGTCAATCTTAAGCAACGAGCCTTCTCCAGTAGAGTCATGTTCATCCTTTCTGCAACCCCATTGGATTGCGGATCTCCGGGTGTAGTGAACTGTCTCTGAATGTCATGCTATCTACAAAAGTCGAGAAACTCCCTAGAGACAAATTCACCACCATTATCAGATCTCAACACCTTCAACTTAGAACCAGATTGATTCTCAACAAGCGTTTTTCAATCTTTGAACTTCTCAAAACTACGTGATTTGGTTTTCATCACATACATCCATACTTTTCGAGAAAAGTCATCAATGAAAGAGATAAAATACTTTGCTTCTCCAAGAGGAGTAGCAACCGATCCTCGAACATCTATATGCACGTACTCCGTATTCAAGTACCCGCCTCGATCTGTGAAGTCCAACTCCAAAAGATACTTTAGTTTGCTCGCCTGACACACACTCCTGGAAAACATCCATCTTGTCGAGGCTTTCTCTTTAATCAACTTCCGCATCCGAAGCAACTCTAAGCCCTTCTTCGAAATATGACCCAACCTGAGATGCCAAAACTTTATGGTATCCAAAATACAAGAACTATCTACTCCAACACACGACTCTCCAAGAACTGTGGTTTCTTTCGGTAAATACAGATTTCGGAACACAGCTCCTTTCATCAGAACTAATGTACCTCTCGAAGCCTTCAAATTATCATTCTCGATAGTTACCTTGCATCCCAAAAGTGCCAATTGTCTTAAAGAAATTAAGGACTTCCAATGACCTGGAACATACCGGACCCCTGTCAAAGTGCGTATCACCCCATCAAACATTCTAATTCTTATTGTACTTCACCCATTGCTCTACAGCTAGCATCATCACCTATAAGAATAGAGCTTCCCTCTCGTCCAACAAAAGAACTGAAGTAATCCTTATTAGACGTCATATGGAAAAACGCCCCGAGTTCAACACCCAATGGTCTAAGACATCCGACACTGCTGTAGACAACACATCGTCGGATATAGACTTCTCCACTGCAAATGATGAAGATCCGTCTTCTTTTTTCTTCAAATCTGGACAATTCTTTTTTCCAATGACCATGTTTCTTGCAGATAAAGCACTTTCCCTACTTAGACTTTCCTCTTCTGTCATTACCGGGCTTCCTGGACTTGGAACGCTATCAATAGTGTCAATTCTTTATATCTTCTCTACCTCTTCCAACAAACAGACCAAGACTACTACTTCAACGACTACTTCCTTTACTTATCTCCTTCATATGATCTCTTAAGCCTTCAGATAGAAGGTCTGACTTCACATCTTCCATTATCAATGTGTTTCTTGCAAAGATAAGGTTGTTAGCGAAATCTGTGTATCGCTCTAGAAGAGAACACAAAAAAATCGTGGTCATTTGCTCTCATCCATCTTCAAGTCAATAGTCTTCATCTTCATCATGAGATCATCAAACAAATTAAGATGTTCCTTCACTGAAATACCCTCTCTCATCCGCATGGTGAAAAATGTCTTCAGCAATATTAGACGGTTAGTCAGAGATTTCTTCAAGAAGAGATTCTCTAATTTGGTTCAAATGCCCCTAGCAGTGGTCTCACCGCTAACATTCTCTTCCATAACTAGCTGTAAAGTAGTAAACGCTCATTTCTCCATCTCCTTCCTTTCCGCGACTGTGATGTCAGCCGTCAACTCCTCAGGGGCAAACACTACCGAATGAACTTCATTTCTCATTAGAACAGCTTTCATTCTTCATTGCCACTTCTCGAAGTCTTTATCCTCATTCCATTTCTCAATTTCCAACTGTGAACCTAAAGCGATATACATCTCTCTGGTATAGGGTCTTGTAACAACTGAAGTAGATTCATTTTTTGTCATAGCGTCTAACACTCTTCAATTAACCTTACAGCTCTAATATCAGACTGTTGGGGAAAATACCTTTCAGATGATCAGTCTAAGGTAATAGGAAACCCAACGCAGCGGAAAACAACTGGATTGTGATTGTAGTGAGACGGATCAAACAAAAGATAAACAACAGAACAGACAGGCACAGATCTATGCAATGCAGAAAAATAAATAACACCGATATTTATAGTGGTTCCACTACCACGAGGCAGTGTATGTCCACTTGGGGAGAGAAGATTTTATTAATCACTGAAAAATTAGAGTTACAAGATTGATTTACTTCTGGAAGCTATACATAAGAAGAATTTATAATACAGATAAAATTCTGCAGAGTTTCAGCTCTCAAGGATGACTCTGAAATTGACTGAAATTAGCTCTCAATTTCGTCTGCCATTGTTGTTCAGAAGCTCCCATATTTCTAGAGTGAAGAAATAAGGAGGGGTAGCTGCTATATAGCAGTACTGGGGTTTGGTTCGGCAAAATGCCGAGCAAAAAATTTGAACCGGTAGGCAAATCACCGAACAAAATATTTCGTTCGGCCAATCACCGAATGAAACAACTCGTTCAGTAATTTTATTTTCTTCCGCTCCTCCATTTTACCGAACGTAATCAGATGCTCCTTCCCCGATCCAAACTCAACCTTCTTTGTTGCCAAATCACCGATCCAAACTCCAGAACCAAATCAGCTCCACGTTTCTTCCCGAACGAGCTTCCACCGCTCGAGATTTGGAGCGGCATCTTCTTCTTCACGCGACTCTTCTACGGTGCAAGGTTAGGGCTGGCTCGATTTAGGGATCTAGGCATCAATTTCTAACAAAGTCGGGGATGGTGATTTCATTATAGGCATAAGTCATCCGTTAGATTGCATTAAAATTGATTGATATAAGGTACTTTTCATTATTTCTAACTGATTTTCTTAGCAACAAATTTAAGTTTCTTGGATAATTCACTGCAGGCTATTTTAGTTGTAGTGCAATTGAGTTTCTGCAATAAGTTTAGAGTGAAACCTACTATCACAATTAATCTTTGTAGGTTTATTCAAAAAATTATCTATAATATTAGCTTTTGCTTCTTTTTATGTTCCTGTTATTTCCTAATGATTTGGATATGCTATGCATATTTTTCACTGATGAACGTTGGTGATTTGGTATATCCATTGAAGCACAGTTAAGAATCTGTAGATACCAATGGTGGCAAATATATAATTTCAATAAATTATACAGCTTGTAACAATATTTGTTTCTGCAACAAATCAGTATGCAATAAATTATACATAAATAATCGCCAATGACTCTCCATACTATTGCAGCTGACATTTGTTGCAGTTCAACTTAGAGTATCCTAGAGTTAGTGATCTAAATGCTAGCAGCCTTTTAATAAAATTTTTGTCTACTCCCTATCTAATTAGAGCCTTCTGACAAAATAGCCTTTATTACTGTCAATATTGATACCGATCGACTTGAGATGGTGGAAACTGACAAGACTTCGGTGTTGTATGTTGATACTAAAGGTAAGGAGTTTATGAATATTAATAAACATGTAGCCAAGAAGACAACCACCGAGAGTTTTAAGATTATGTTGTATAATAAATTTGAAAATTTAAACACTGTTTATGCTTATGAAATGAAAAGTTAGCAAGATATAAGGAATTGAAGTTGGGTTCGATGAAAGAAATTGATGTTAATAATAGTTGTAATCACTGTTGTAAGGAAACAATCAGGGTGGATAATGAAGATATTTTATATAAAGAAAATATAGAAATGCAAGAATTTGTAAACATAAGGGGAAAAAATGAAGCTGCCGTTAATAGTGATAAGAAATAGACATTTGAAAAATGAAGCAATGATGTGTGATATGTTAAAGAAATATGACCATGCAATGGTGATTTTAATTTTAGTTTTAACTCAAACAGATTTGCACATCGAAACATTACATAAATAAATGCGTTTGGCCATGAAATGTTGGACTATGTGAATTTTCAGTTGTGTTCTGATGAAAATATTGATACATTAGAGAAGGCAAAGGATAATGCTGAAGTTGGGCTTTCTGAGGGGCTGCTAGTATCAATACATAGTTGTTTTGCGCAAATAGCATTGAGGAAGAAGATCAAGGTTATGATGAAGCTGAAGGAACAATCAATTTTTTTATAATAAAAATTCTGATTCGATCTATGCAATGCATAAAGAAATGAGCAGCATTCTGAAATTTCGTTGCAATGAAAAGAATTGGGTTGTTGTTTTGTATATGGGTTTTAAATATGATTCACGAAACTGCAATGGCTCTATCATAGGTTTCTCAAGTTGCAGTTCCTAACAGCTTATTTATTTTGTAACCTGTAACATATTATGTATTAATCATACTGATATTATCTTTTTTTATAATATAACATAGACAAGGAAACTAAAGTCTTATTTTATAGTCTATTAATCATATCGATATAGTTATTTGATTTCTTTTGTAATCAATTAGTAGAAAAAAGAGCTGAAAATTGTGTAGTTCCTACATTCTGGTAAAACACCCACTGCGTGTGTCCAAAATATCATCATCTAAATACAACTAAAACAAATCTACCTGAAGCGTGTGCATGTATGAAACTTTGTAGGTGAGTTTTTTTTTCAACGCTGGTTGGATCCACAGCAACCTTAATATCCATACCGGGGTTCTCTGTTGAAATTTGGCTTTGCAAGAACTTGAAGGGCTTAATATGTTATCGTGAATCTTGAATCATAACTCAGCGTCTTAGTGGATAATTTATGGCAATCTTTTGAACCAAATTAAAAAATAGTAGTATTTTCCTAATAATTTATCGCTTTACATATTATCATGAATCTTGAATCATAATGTTTCCCCATTCACCAAAGAACGTGATGGAAAATGCCCACACAACAATATAAAATCAGTTACTGAACAGACATGTACAGCTTGTAAGCTTTCATTTGAATTTGATTTCATCCCTTTTGATGCATGTTTCATTTGGTGTTGATTTTCATTTTCATGCAAAACTTTGATATAATATGATGATTTTTTTGCAGATGTAGACTTCGAAGGGAGAATATGATGAGTAGAAAGTGTTTATGAGCAGGTTTGGTTATCTTTGTCTTTTGTTTTGTTATAGTGTCATCTGTAAAATTGTTGTGATTTATGTTACTTGGATTTGCATATGGTATACTTGCGCCTTTTTTGTTACTTTGAAGACATGGTTTATATCTTTTCTTCTTTTGCCGTTCTTGGGTCATGTTTTGTTAGTAGCTGAATTTTTTTATATTTTTTTGAGTATTTAATCTAGAGAATGATTAAACCTGTTTATGTTCTCTAAATGTATTGATTGCATTTTTAAATAATTCCTATATCCTGAATCTACAACACATTGGAGGTGTTGCAGATCCCGAATCTGCAATACACCGGGGTATTGCCGTTCCTGAATCCGCAACACATCAGGGGAGTTGCGGATCTTGGAATTGCAACATTCTTTAAGGGTTGCAAAACCTATATTTGTGATATTGAATGGGTGCTGCAAATCCTAAATCCACAGCACCAATGGATTGTTACTAATTGTTTGCGTCAAAATTGGCCACAAACCCCAAATACCGTGAAAGCACCAGTGTATGAATACAACTCAGCAATATTCAAACACAAATCACAGATCTCAGCCAATAACCCAAAAATGTTTGCACAAGAAATGGACAAACACCTCCAAGTCGTATGATTCCGTTGATTTTAAGTTGTTTTTAGTGATTTGGGTGATTTATGCAAATATATAAAAAGCAGGGACTAAACTGTAAAAGACACACAGATTTATAGTGGTTCGGCCAGAACGTGCCTACGTCCACTTTATATGTATTCTCCTTTTCTCTTCAGATTACAAGTACAAAGCTTTGATTACAAGAGTATTAAGGTTGTTTGAAAGTTCCTTCCGTGCTTGAGCTTTCAAACTTGTCTGCCATTGTTGTACCCCTGCCCCTCTATTTATAGAGTGAGGTTGGGGGCAGGGGTCTTGGATGTTTATAGCTGCTGGTGGGCCTGGGCTGAAGCAATCTGGCCTGGCACATCTGGCTCGGCGTTCCTTGGTTCGGCCGTGCTTGGAGAGAAGGATGGAGAAGCTTTGGTTCGGCGGTCACCTGGTTCGGTGTAGGGTGGTCCGGTGTTGGTTCTCGTCCGGTAGTGGGTTGTTGGAGTTGTGGTTCGGTGGCAGTTGGTTTGGCAGGACGGGGGAGACGAGTTGGTTCGGTATTGAAGGGGTGTACTTGGTTCGGCAGTGAGTTGGGAATGCCGAATGAACTTCTATATTTGGGAGTGTCGAATGAACTCTTGTATTGGGAATGCCGGATGAACCAAGGCATCTTGAATGCCGAATGAGATTTCGCTCTACATTGCCGAATGAAACTTTAAACCTTTGATACCGAATGGACTTTTATACTTGAATCATGAGTGAAATCCCAGACTTATATACGCTTGCTGGCTGCTTCTTCTTGGTTCGGTCGTGGTGGAAATGCACACAACATTGATATTCCAGTTTTGACCAAAAATGGGATAACACTTTGCCCCTCAAAACATGCCTTGCGATAGGAAGGCGTGTTTTGTAATGCCATGAGCTGGATGTTCATATCCTGTTGACAACCTGTAAAGAGCTTGATATTTTATATGGCCCCAAATGACGACCGTTCGGGATCGAGCTATTTGGGATGAAGCGCGGTCGTTCATGGTCAAGCGCCTAACTTCAAATGACGACCGTTCGCGATCGAGTCATTTGAGGTGAAGTGCGACCGTTCGCGGTCAAGCGTCTAAATCCATGCGACGATCGTTCGAGATCGAGTCATTTGCGGTGGAATGTGATCGTTCACGGTCAAGCGCTTTACTTCAAATGACGACCGTTCGGGATCGAGCCATTCGAGGTAAAGTGCGACCGAGCCCGGTCAGAGGGCGGACCTCAAATGGCGACCGTTCGCGATCAAGCCACTTGGGGTGAAATGGGACCGTTCACGGTCGGTGCCGTTCGCTGCAAGAGATGAAATGGGACCGTTCGCGGTCAAGCGCCTTACTTCGGATGACGATCGTTCGAGATCGAGCCATTCGTGGTAAGGTGCGACTGTTGGCGGTCAGGGGGTGGACCTCAAATGGCGACCTTTCGCGATCGAGCCATTTGTGGCGAAATGAGTTGTGCCGTTCGAGGCGAATTGTGACCGTTCGAGGTCGGGTGCCGTTCGAGGCGAATTGTGACCGTTCGAGGTCGGGTGCCGTTCGAGGCGAGTTGTGACCGTTCGAGGTCGGGTGCCGTACGAGGCGAGTTGTGACCGTTCGAGGTCGGGTGCCGTTCGAGGCGAATTGTGACCGTTCGAGGTCGGGTGCCGTTCGAGGCGAATTGTGACCGTTCACGGTCGGGTGCCGTTCGAGGCAAGAAAGTGTGCCCGGGATGGCTTGGTATTATCGATGCCAGGGTCACGTTCGGGTGAGTTCCTGGATCGTTTATGTGCCTGTTGGAGGCGAATAAGTGTGCCCGTAGGGGCTTGGTATTGTTGATACCAGGTTCACGTTCGAGTGGGTCCCTGGATCGTTTGCCAGATTTCATGTTCGGGGGAGTTTCTGAATCAAATACTTTGGCGGTTCATCGTCATACAAGAGGTGCTTGTGGACCGTTCGCGATCCAACGGGCATACAAGTAAATTTGCAAATATCAAAGCAATAATCATACGAATTCCACAACAGGAATGTTCAAGTCAAGATCAAAGCAAGAGCAAGACGAGGATGACAAAGTGTAAACTCTTACTATGGTGCGGTCAGTAGTCATTCAGAGCATGCCTATGGATCGTGCGCGATCGCTTACATGTGTAAATGATCTAACCGTGTTAGTGAGAGGTTTGCGACTTGTTCATCTCTTTCGACCTCCCCCCCCCCTCCCCGAGTTCAGAAGGGAATTGTACCTGCCCCCTGGATGAGCGTTCATTCCTTACCAGGTTGCTCAGAGGCCCCTATCTCTCTCTGGGATTGGATCAACATGCTCCAAGTGTGGTGCCCCCATGCAGGATCGATGCCTGATTAGCTTCTGAAGAAGCCTCTTGATTTTCCTTCATGTTCACATCTCTCTGGCCTTGGCCTTCTGCTTGATTGTCTCGCCATGACTCTTCCAATCTGAATCTCTAAACTCTCATATTCAAATTCCAAGCGGTAGAATCCTTGAGTTCAACTCACAGTGAAAGCACCAAAGTGTTTGCGCCAAAATTGGCCACAAACGCCAAATACCGTGAAAGCACCAGTGTATGAATACAACTCAGCAATATTCAAACACAAATCACAGATCTCAGCCAATAACCCAAAAATGTTTGCACAAGAAATGGACAAACACCTCCAAGTCGTATGATTCCGTTGATTTTAAGTTGTTTTTAGTGATTTGGGTGATTTATGCAAATATATAAAAAGTAGGGACTAAACTGTAAAGGACACACTATAGTGGTTCGGCCAGAACGTGCCTACGTCCACTTTATATGTATTCTCCTTTTCTCTTCAGATTACAAGTACAAAGCTTTGATTACAAGAGTATTAAGGTTGTTTGAAAGTTCCTTCCGTGCTTGAGCTCTCAAACTTGTCTGCCATTGTTGTACCCCTGCCCCTCTATCTATAGAGTGAGGTTGAGGGCAGGAGTCTTGGATGTTTATAGCTGCTGGTGGGCCTGCGCTGAAGCAATCTGGCCTGGCACATCTGGCTTGGCGTTCCTTGGTTCGGCCGTGCTTGGAGAGAAGGATGGAGAAGCTTTGGTTCGGCGGTCACCTGGTTCGGTGTAGGGTGGTCCGGTGTTGGTTCTCGTCCGGTAGTGGGTTGTTGGAGTTGTGGTTCGGTGGCAGTTGGTTTGGCAGGACGGGGAAGACGAGTTGGTTCGGTATTGAAGGGGTGTACTTGGTTCGGCAGTGAGTTGGGAATGCCGAATGAACTTCTATATTTAGGAGTGCCGAATGAACTCTTGTATTGGGAATGCCGGATGAACCAAGGCATCTTGAATGCCGAATGAGATTTCGCTCTACATTGCCGAATGAAACTTTAAACCTTTGATACCGAATGCACTTTTATACTTGAATCATGAGTGAAATCTCAGACTTATATACGCTTGCTGGCTGCTTCTTCTTGATTCGGTCGTGATGGAAATGCACACAATATTGATATTCCAGTTTTGACCAAAAATGGGATAACACTAATTAAAAATGTGCGACTCCTTTTGAGTGTTGTGAATTTGAACCTGCAACATCTACAAGGTGTTTCCAAAATCTGCAACGTAACAATCTGAAACACTTAGAAAGTGTTTCTAAAATTTATGGATGTCACTTTTTATAGTGTCAAAATGATGTTTTTGGTGTGGTGGTTAAATTGTTACGGTTTCATTTTTCTAATAAGGCTACCAGTAGAATTTTATGTTTCTCAGAACCCTAAGAGAAAATATAGAAATCTTTCGATTTCTCTATTGTGTGTTAAGACTCATATGCCTTGGGATTTTGAGCTTGAGGAAAGCTCAACCAATCATTGACCTACAAATGATGAATAACTCTTTATCTGTTGTATCATACACAACTCCTAACCTATGCTTCCTTGTCCTAGTCTTATCGTTACCTTGAGGAAAGATCAACGGACATGCAAATCAATATATTAATAGTACTACACATAACATCACTAGCTTGAGGTAAGCTTAACCACTAAGCGTCAGACACATCAGAAATCACGGTGTATGTACTTTTCCGTATTTTTTATTTTTAAGTTTGTTTAGGGCTTTTTAGTGTTTCACATTTAGTTTATACATTTATATTTTTATAAGTTTTAGTACTATATAACTTTTCAGTGATTTAACTTATATAATATTTTATGTATAACATTATATTAATTAAATCTTATTTAATTAATTTAATTAGTTAACACTTTGATTAATTATTATATTATTCAATTATAACATATTATATTGAGTATATACACTATAACCATTATAATAATACACATATATCTAATATATATGTACGTATTTTAATTTATTAACTAACTTTTAATTAATTAATTTAATTAAATAATTTCGATTAAATTTTATTAGTTTCGCAAATTCTTTTATACACACATGTATACTTGTATTGTATTAATAATTCAAGACAACATAACACATATCATTATATATATTATACATGTGTGTGTGTGTGTGTGTATATATATATATATATTTAATTTATTAACTTATTTAATTAATTCATTTATTTTATTAATCTTATTAATACATAATATTTTCGAAATTAATTTCTTAATATTTTTAAACATTTTGAAAACTTATATTATATTATCACTTTTATAATCAACATATCTTATTTTAAATTTAACATTTAAATTCAAAATCTTTAATTTTTAGTTTACAAAACAATTTTGAAAATTACTCTAAGACACAATTCAAATTGAACCTTTTGCAACCTTTGGGCTCACTTCACCTTTTGCACCAAGCCGGTAGCCAGGGAGAACATAGTACTTTATAACCCAAACCCAAGCCTGGACGCTACTTTTCAACACACTCTACTAAATTGACAAGCTTAATTTGTTAGCCTTAACATGACTAATTTAGACCAGAAAGACTATTTGACTCTGATACCATTGTTGGAACTCGGCCAGTCAGAAGTGGATGATATAGGTAGATTTCAAAAAAATTCCTATTTGTATCCATTGGGCCTATGAAGTCTAAAGAGATTATAGATCCAATCTAAAAGATGTTTTAAATAAACTCCTTTATTTATTAAATTAGTTGAAAGAGTTCAAAATAGATATAATATTAAATGTGACGAGTATATCAAATACACTCATGTGTGTAACTGTTGCTTATTAAAGTTAATTTCAGAACTAAACCTTTCGTTTCCTTCTCTATTACCTATGCAATCAACTAAGGGAATAAATAGCTTTAATTGGAGAGAGAAACCTTTCATTTCTCGTAGATTAATGATTCATTAAATGTCATTGATGATCAATTTAAACAAAGCATGAAATGAAAGTGTATCCATCCAAATATACTTACAGTGTGTATATGCAAGTGGAACATATAAGTAGTTGCGTAGTTAATGATTCCTTTTGTATATGTCTTTATTGTCTATAATTTTTTATAAACAAAACAATATATATTATATATACATACATGCGCGCGCGCGCGCACACACACACACACATATATATACATATATTAAATCTAGTTTACACTAGAGTTGATTTTGGTTGTTTGACAGGTCTTAAAGCAAAGCAAACAATTTAAAACTAGTTTTAATTAACAGATAGTTTAAAATCAAAATTGTAATTTTCATAAAAGCACATTTTGTAAAACTTGAATTAAGAACATTTACATATACATATATTCATACACACACACGCGTGCACACACACATATACAACAATTGTGACAATTTTTGAGATTCGAAAAAAGTGTAACATATGTGTTTAATTAATTTATAGTTAAAAATAATTATACATCCAATCAAAATCTTAAAACAAATTTTTTAAGATTTAACAAAAAAGTCCATATGTAAGCCTTGAAATGAATTATCTTTTATTCTAATGTAACTAATGACCAAAGTTGTTTTAAAATAACTTGTAATAGTGTGTTAAATTTCCAAACTTGTAACATAAAATTTAAATCAATTAATCAAAACAATTTCAAAACAAATACTATACAAACAATAATTTCTAAAACAGGAAAGAGTTAGACAACCAAGGAACATACAGATTTATGATAGTAGGATTCGAATCTAAACTAAGCATACAATATGAACAAAAGGGGTGACAGATCTAATAATATTAACATAAGTTAACATAAACTATTGGGGAATGAAGAATATGTGCAGATCTGAGTTGAATCTATATAATACACATGCTTTTAATTGGGATAAAGGGGTTTTGATTCACATCTTTAAAACTAATCAATTAAACACATAATGAATCAATCAAATCCAAACATATGACTAATAGAACATATAAATAAATTAGTGAACTACCTTAGGATGCTGCCTATAAATCACACATTGAATGATGATATCTCCTCGAATTTTCAAGATCGACACCTAGTCCTTGCAAGATATGGATGAACCACTTGTGTTTCATTTTATTTGACCTTTTTGTGAAGTAGAATTTTTTTTTTTTTTGGAAATCTTTATTTTGTTTTCAGCCCTGGAAGGTCCAGTGAAGAGGAGAGGAGAAAAATGAATAAACTAAGAATGAATTGTCTATAGGAAATGAATTAGTGGATTTTTTTTGATTTAAAGAACGAAACATTTCCCATTCTTTAATTAGAACTTCCCTAATTAATTCCCTTGATTATCTCTCTCTCCGTAATTCTCTCTTCACACGATATAATTACATTCCATCAAATGACATAAAATCTCCATAAATCACTTCATGCAATTTTCTTTTATTTAAACCCGTTTAACGTTAGATGGATTTCATATATCGATGCGCGCAAGTATAACTCTTTTAAAAGCATTCAAATAATTACAAACAACTTCCAAAGATCAATCAAATTAAATAATAATTAATATTTCTTAAATATTAATTAATTCAGTTAATTTACAATATTTAATAAATTAATTAAACCATGTGGTATTTTTTTGGAGAATTCGTCAATATGGTTGTATGACTCAAATGTGTAAATTCAATCAGCGATTAATATCGAACAATTCGAATATTAACATTGACATATCACCTTAGTTGTTGCTTACGCATCTTTTGGTAAAATCCAAAATTACTTATTATAAGCGTTACCTGATAGTAACGATTATTTACACCAATTCTCTTCGTTAAAACTATATCACATTAGGACTTATGAAATTTGGTTTAGGTCAAACTTCTAATATCGTCTATATTCAATGTTGTAATTCCAAACACAAAATCTTTGGTTTCATAATAACAATTATTAACCATACCGCTCTAGCTAGAGACTTTGATTTTGAGTTGACTTTCGTCGACCATGATACTAACATCATATAACCATGGAGAAGAATTCTCTCTTGTATAGTGTCTTACTTTCAATGTTTCCACGGACCAGCTATAGTCGATGGATGGACACTATGCCATGATTTAACTATAATCAAAGCATAGTTTCAACATTGAAGATCGATGATATTCTCAAGTCGAGAGAATTATGTAATATTATCACATCGATATTTTCTATTTGACCTTAGTTATATTAACTAATAGAAAAGTATCGAGTGATTCATTCTATAATTATCCAATAACTATCAATACGTAACCCCTTTGCGCCATCCGCTTTCATGAGTAATTCATTGCCCAACATTCATGAATAAATCACTGCCCAACACTTGGAGAGCGTTGTGTACTCTAGTCTCAACGGATGCATCGATATTCAGTCTCGATACATCTTGACTAGGAATATTTAAAGAGTATGTTTAATTTCATTGTGATATATTATTTATGGTTACAACACTTTATAGCTACTATCACAAAACATACAATTTATGGAATTTTTGTTAAATATACTTTTAATCAAATTAATTAATGAATATAACATATTATATAAAGTATATAATAGAAAGAAAACACCTTTTAATTTTGAATAAAATTGGTTATCGAATTAGATATATGTAACAAATTACATAATTGCCTCTAGGGTATACCTTAACTTTATCACATAAAAGATAGTGGGATCATCTCTCATGTTACTCCACCCTATACTCTTCGATATAATGGCATGTCAGAGAAAAAGAATGGAACCCCATTAGATATTGTTTATTCTATGATGAGTAAAGTTTAGTTACCTCTATCCTATTTGGGATATGCGCTGAAAATCACGGCACATATATTGATTTTGTTTCCTACTAAATCTATGCATAAAACACCATATGAGATGTGGTATGGTAAGAAACCCCAACTCAAGTATTTGAAGGTGCATGATTGTTAGGCCAACGTCAAGAACGTTTTTCTAAATAAATAAGAGGCAAGTTCGGTACTGTGTAAATTTATATGATGTCCCAAAAACTCAATGGGATATATATATTCAACGATACTGCAGAACAAAAGGTCATTGTTTCTCGACACACTGTTTTTGTAGAATAGAAATTTTTATCAAAGGAAATTAACAGTGAAGTTGTAGACTTGGATGAGATCTAAGAAGCTAACACCGAGATCAAACCAGTAGGAGAACCAGTTTCACCCATATACGAAACCATCTAACCTATTAGGAGGTCTAGTGGCAAATCTCATACACCAAAGAGATATTATGGTTTTCTCATGTATGGCGAGAAGAAGGACGGTGTCACGGATGACAAACTTCTCTATCTTTCTAATAAGTACTGCAGAGTAAAGACACTACACTCTAGCTTGAAGCAATGAAATCCGAGATGGATTCCGCGTACGAAAACAAAGTATGGGCTTTGTCGACCGTACCCAATGGGATAAAACTCATTGGCTATAAACGGATTTTTTTTTTAAAAAAACTGAACGCAAATGGACAAGCAGAGATTTATAAAGCTATGCTAATTGCAAAAGGATTTCATCAAATTCAAAGTGTTTATTATGATGAGATCTTTTCATTTGCCTCGCTTAAGTCCATTCAGATTGTACTTGCCATTGTTGCATTCTATGACTATGAAAAGTGGAAAATGAAAGTAAATACGGCGTTTCTAAATAGGGATTTAGAAGAAACCGTTTATATGTCGTATCTCGAGGGGTTTGTGATCGGTGGGAGTGAGGGCAAGGCTTGCAACTTGTTAAAAGTCCATTTATAAACTCAAACAAGCTTCAAGAAGTTGAAACAAGTGCTTTGATAAGGTACTCAAATAATTTGGTTTTTGTCAAAACACAGAGAAAGCGTGCATATACAGAAAGGAACAGGGCAATGCCGTCATATTCTCAGTACTATAAGTCGATATTTTTCTGTTGATTGACAATGACATTTCGTTGTTGCAATCGGTAAAAGCTTGGCTTTCCAAGAACTTCTTCATGAAGGATTTAGGAAAAGTAGCCTGTATACTAGGTATAAAGATCTATAAAGATAGATCTAATAGGCTGTTTGGATTGAGACAATCCCTATACATAGATACCATACTAAAAAGGTTTGGTACTGAGAATTCCAAGCTTGGAATCGTGCCAACGTAGTCTGGAATTGTCTTTTCTAATACTCTTCGCATAATGATGAGGAAAGAGCGTATGAAGAGATTCCCCTATGCTTTAGCCATATGATCGATAACGTATGCTATGCTATATACTAGACTAGATGTGGCATACGCGTTAGGATGCGTACGCCGATACTAGTCTAATCTTATAGAAAACATTGGACGACTATAAAATGTATACTGAAGTATTTAAGAAATACATGAGACTTATTCCTCATTTATGGGAAAGGAGACCTCCTCAAGGGGTGTACAAATTCAAGTTTTCAAAGTGACATTGATGATAGTAAATCAGTATCCAGTTATTGAAGGAACGAGACCAGCCCGCAGCGGAGTTAAATGATAGATTTCAAAAAAAAAATCCTTTATTGGATCTTTAATGGGCCTATGAAGTCTAAATTCATTTATAAATTTTCTAAGTTCCTTTTTATATTTTCTTTCATAAGTAAATTGAGTTTTAAATTTAATTTAAGTTCAAATATATAATAATGCATGTATCAAATACATTCATGTGTGTATAATACAACTGTTACATATAGGTAGTGTACACGGTTAATACATATGTATAAAAGTATTGGAATTTACACCGCAATGGACATATTCACCCTTTATATATGCTTTTGTTGTCCATAGTTTATTTTAAAATTATATAAAATAATAACATATGCATATATATATATATATATATATATATATATATATATATAGTTTACTTATATTTTCTTATACATAATATGTTAGAAAGTTATTCTACCCAATCAAAAGTTTAGATATACATAAAAAGGACAATCAATTATGTTAAAGAAAACAATTAATGAGATGATGAAAAGTTGAGGAGTTATCTCATTTCATAGTTTACTCTATTTACTTATACATAACATGTTAGAAAGTTATTTTACCTAATCAAAAGTTTACATATATATAAAGGACAATCAATTATGTTAAAGAAAGAAACTAATAAGGACAGGAAAATGTAGACGAGTTATCTCATTTCATTAACTTGTCTTTAATGCTATTCCAAAACAATTTGAATGCCCAAACACATATATATGTATGCATGGATAAATAAATGCAAACTATGTTTTAAATTAAAGTAACACACACACATATATATACTTTATAATTTATTACATTTTAAAATTAAAGTAAAAAATTGAAATTTACTTTAACTTAAGAGGGATTCAAAGGGTTTATAATGTTTTGCACAATAGTTCACTTATGTTTTCTTAAAAATTGAAACAACTTTAACAAATGTCAACGACAATCAAAATTATATTCAAAACGAGAAATACGAGAAAAATGTATTCAATCTTCAAAGTAATTTTAAATAATTACATATATAGTTAATTCATAATTATGTATATAATGAGGTGCAAAATACATCAATTAATCAAATTAGTTTCTAATCCAAAATTGTTTATTTGTTTGCCCATTTTATAAAATAATAATATCTAAAATGATGACAAAATTGGACTGGAAAAATTAGGCATACATAAATTTGTTGCGAATGAATTAGATCTAAATATACATATAATATGAACGTATGATAAAAAGGATGTAGCAAATGTAGGATAGACTTATATTACCATAATGAATATACAATAAATTAACATATATAAGAGCTGAACTTTGGGTCAACTTAGTGAACAAATGGTGAGATTAGATGTGACATATGTATGATTTAAAATTCATTAACATGACGACTATATAATAAGATAAAATTATAATTACCTAAAGGCGAAGCCAAAGAATTGCACCCTGAATGAAGAATAAAACTTCAATTGATTGAATCAACATCCGGATTTTGCGAGGATCTAGAGGTATTCACCACCTTGAATGTTATCGATTCATATTTGAATTTGTTTTAGGGATTTTTTTTCATGGAAGCCATTAAAGAAGAGATTAAGAGTAAGAGAAAGAAGATAAGATGTTTTGTCGTGATGAGAATAATGATGGATTGAATAAGAGAGAATATATTCTAAAGGAAACATTGAAACCTTTCAATTTTCCCTTTTAAAAATCTCCCTATTTAATTCTTAATTAAATCCAATCAAATCCTTTCCCTCATATTCACTTTTTAATCATAAGAAATAAAATTAAAGAGAAAAGGACAAAAATCATTTACCAACTGTTGCTCAAGTGAGTCATAAAGAGAGGTGGATGAAGGAGATTTGATTTCTTCTTTAATTGCTCCTTTTGGATTTTCAAATCACTTAGAAAACTCTTTCCTTTTTCATTATGCATGTGGACCTCAAAAAAATATTCCCAAATAACTTAGCAATTTATCTATTTAAACCCAATTTAAATATTTTATCGATATCGTATATCAATACGTGTATTTATAACTTTTATATACACACTTTATTAAGTGTTAATGATATTCAAAACAAATAAAATAAAGTTTAATACTTAATATTTTATAAATATTAATTAGTATAATTAATTTATAAAAATTTATAAATTAATTAAATTGTGTGGTTTATTCAAAGTATTCACTATTATGGTTGAGCGACTCGAAGGTGTTATTTTAGTCAACGATTAATATAGAACAGTTTGAAAATTAACGTTCACATGTCACCTTGGCTAGTGGTTGTGATATTTTGGCTGAATTTATCGGTTACACATCTTTTTACTATAATCCAGTTTTACTTATTATAAGCGGGACGTAATAATAGCGATTATTTACACCAATTTTCTTCATCAAAACTGTATCACTTCGGACTTACGGAATTTGGTAATGGTGAAAATTCAAATATCGTCCATATTCAACTCTATAGTCCAAACACAAAGTTCTTGGTTCAATAGTAACAATTATTATTAGCCAAACTTCTACGCATAGAGATTTTGACTTTAAGTTGACATCGGTTAATCGTGATACTAACCTCATATAACCAAGAAGACGAATCCTCTCTTGAATGATGTTTCACTTCCAATTTTTTCACTCGACCCAACTATAGTTATTCGATGGATGTCGTGCCACGATTTAACTATAATCAAAACTGAACTTCTACATTGAAGATCAACAGTATTTCTCAAGTGGAGAGACTATGTAAATTAGTCAGATCGATATTTTCATTTTAAACTTAGTTATATTAACCAACAGAAAGCCATCGAGTGAGTCATTCCATAGTTATTCAATAACTGTACGTAACCCTTTGGTGCCCATAGTAGCCATGATTAATACACCGCCAAACATTTGGAGAGTGTTATGTACTTTAGTCTTGACAGATGTATCGATATCTAGTCTTGATACATTTTTGACTAGGAATATTTAAATGGTACATTTATTTTCATTGTGATGAATTACCCATGGTTACAACACTTTGTAACTATTATCACAAAACATACTATTTATAGATTTTCTACTAAATATACTTTTAATTAAATTAGTTAATCAATATATAACACATTATATCAAGTATATAATAGAAAGAAAACACTTTTTATTTCAACAAAGATCGGTTATTGTTACCCGGTACCTTAACCCGGCTATATTGGACTGTTCACGCCATACACAATCGACTGTTGTCAAGAAGAATGACTGTGGAGCAAAGGCTATAGGACCCAGAAACAGAGTTCAGACGGTTATACGAAACTTGGATTGGATAGAGCTGACAGGAAGACAACGCAGGATATCAGAAATATAGAAATTAGCTTGGATGGCATAGGAATCGGCATAGTTATTTGCCAAAATAGATAAGATACTAGAGGATCAGTATAGCAAAGTAAACATAGAGATCGGTGTGCCTGTCTGAATGGATTATCAGCATGAGTAGTGTAAATAAGGGGTCGGCTTAGGATATTGTGCCTAGTTCGACACAACTTGTTGAAACACGAGGGATCAGCATAGCATTAAGGGAATGGAGGTATCGACATACTTCTATAAAGTAGAGCGATCGGCATACTTCTATAAAGTAGAGGGATCGGCATTCTTCTATAAAGCAAGGTGGATTGACATACTTCTGTAAAGAAAGATGGATCGGCATACTTCCGTAAAGAAAGATGGATCAGCATGCATTAATAAGCAAGATGGATCGGCATGGTCCTGTGTATAGGGGTCGGCAGATATAACCTTGTTGTAAATTTGAATCAAATATCAAGTGAGAACTCAAGCTTCGCACATCCAATCATCATGACGCTTGAGATACCATCATACTCGAGCATGAGGAAGCTACCATATGGATCGCTGCCCCAAATTCAACATATGGAGAGATCACTACCGATCAGTCTCCATTAAGATTTAGGCCTAGCGTTTCCTATGGTGGGCCCATATGGATGGGGAGGTCATGTTGTCGAGATTCCAGTCAGATTGGTGGTCGCCTTCATCTATAAATACAGGTCCATGGGGTCATTCCGAGGGTCTTTACGCCGTTGGTTAAATAGCACTATTACTGTAATCAACTTCCTCGATTATTCTCGTCTTTTGTTGTTTCCTACTGTAATCAAGATTATTGTGAATCAATAAAGAGAATATTCAAAGTAGACATAGGCAATCAACGTCAAACCACTATAAATTCTGTTGTTCTTGTTTTTTGTTGTGATTTTCTTGTTAATTTGGTATATTCCTCTGTTTTAATTTAGTTTCTTCATTTATTTCACTACGAAAATCTATTTTTAGGTGTTTGTGGCCAATTTGGTTGCAAACACTTTGGTGCTTTCTTCGAGAACCTAATTCTCAATCCGTTAGGATTCCCTTTTCTGCTGCTAGATTGAGAAAATCCCCCGAAGGAGATCCAGGTTCATCTTAAAAAGCTTGCAGATACTGCTCAGATTTACTAGAATCTAAGCAAAGAAGTCCAGAATGGTGATGCATACCAGATTAACTTCCCAGGATGTTGATGCAAATGAAACGCATTCAATAAGAAGCTCCAAGCAACCAGCCTGTAAATTTGAATGTGGAACCTGCTGAAGTCCAGAACCCCATCGGTTCTATAACTAGAGCCGAATTCAACAACATGATGTGGGAGTTAATGGAGAGACGTAGGCAGGTGAACGAAAAAATCTAGACTAATTCTAACCTAATGAACCAGATTGACCAATGGCAGGGTTAGAGCGCTAGAAGGGATCTTGCTTCTTACTCGGCGTCGGAGAGATCAGGCTTATCAGAAGATAAATACACAGGCGTAGACATCGCAGTGTCAAAGGAGAGCAAGCTGGGATGTCGGAGCATCGCTTGGCAGACCAACATGGTCTACCAAGATGGATTGGTGCCGATCCCTCCCTAGGGTCGGTACCGATCCCTCCTCCAAGGGAGGGGTCCCCCAGTTGCACTTGAGGAATCAATCCTGAGCTGTTTCCAAAGGCTTGGATATAGGAGTCCGTTTAAATGTTGATCAACTACCCCTATGGAATAATGATGATATGAATGCTCAAGGTGCACATCAAGAGTATGGTAGACCAAGGAGGCATGAAATGGCCTATAGACATCGATCAGACCATTTACGTGAGGTGGAGCGCGACCACCACTTAGCACCACCCATCCAGACATCAGACTTATCGGCGATGGTAAGATAGCTGGTGAGGGAGAACCGGAGTTTGACAAATGATGATTGGGGAATTTTGAGGAGCCTTACTCTGTTTACTAACAACATTTTACATGCGGAGTACCCGACACGATTCAATATGCCTGCCTATGAGGGAAAAACCGACCTTAGGCAGCACATTATGAAGTACGAATAGTTAATGGACTTAGCGATAGCCAATGACGTAACCAAATGTAGATGCTTTTCTATAACCCACTCTGGGATTGCGGCGATGTGGTTTACAAGATTACCCCCACGATCGATTTTAAGGTTTAATGAACTGGCAACAAAGTTTATGGGGTAGTTTCGTATTCACGCCACTCGTTCCAAAGACGTAATGTCACTATCCAACGTAATCCAGGCTCTGGGGGAATTACTGAAGGACTGCTTGGAAGGATTTCATATCGTTACTACAGAAGTTAGTAACCCAAATGACCATGCTATACTAATGGATGTGACGAGATGGGTTGATTCGGAATCCGAGTTCGATGATTGGCTAGCTGGAAAACCATCGGGCACGTTGGAATTCTTCTATTTAAATGCGGCTCAGTTTACGAGGAAGGAGGAAGCCAAGTCCTCTAGAAGAAGCAATGCTGTGGGACCGAGAGGAGAAGCGGTACAAAGCAACATTACACTAAAGCAGTTTGACAAAAGTTCTGGAAAGGTTCTGGTTAATGTTCAAAATAAGTCGAATCAACAGGAGAGAAATGATGTAGGGAATCGAGATCGAAAGAGGAAGTTTGGAAGATCGAAGCCTGGGATTCCTATTTATGACGACTACATGCCTTTAAACACATCCTTGGAGATTATCTAGTTGTCCACCTATAATACTTTTCAATACAAGAAGCCGCGTCCAAATGAGTCAATAGAGGTACAGAAACAGACTGGAAAGTATTGCTGATTCCATGAGTGTTATAGGAACAATACGGACGAGTGTGGGCATCTCCAGGATGCTATTGAGAAGTTGATTCGGGAAAAGAAGCTGTAGCAGTTTGTGGAAGCTCTGCAGGATGGCGGACATGGGACGTCTAACCTCAATGAGGACAAGTTTCGCATAGGGCTGAGGGGCCTACGCGGACTAGAGGAAGATTAGCGATAAACATAATAGTTGGAGGACCACATCCTGCGTATAGAAGTTGGCATGAAATGGAGCGCTATGCCAGTGCGATGAGGCATGTGGATTTTGGGTATTGTTCAAATATGGAAGATGGAACTCCGGCCAAGCAACAACGTACGATGGCTGATGATATAGTGTTTAGGAGCAAGGATGCAGATAGAGTAGATGCTCCTACAATTGACCCGATGGTCATTTCCTTTGGTTGATTGTGGAAGTTCGGTGAACATTATTTTTAGGAAGACTTATGATCAAATGAGAATGGAGGCTAAAGATTTGAAACCATCTAAAGCTCGCATACATGGTTTTAATGGTGTGGCGACTGAGGCAGTTGGTTATGTGGAGTTGCCAGTGGAATTGGAGGAAGGTAAACGTAGGAGAGTGCGGATCCTACTGTTCATTGTTTTGAATGTTGAATCACGATACAATGTTTTTCTAGGTCGACAGACCGTGGTTGAATTTCAGACAGCTCTTGCCCCATGGTGTTTGACTTTGAAATTTCCGGCTAATAATGGAGTTGGAGTGGTGCATGGTGATCAAGCGACTGGACATGCTTGTTATGTGGCTGAGTTGAGAGAAGCTCAACATAAAGAAAAGGGAAATGGTGTGAACAATTCTGTCCGTATCCAAATTATCGAAGATTGACAAATGGAGCCTAAGCCTTAGCTTGGGTGCCACAGTCGGTTCTATATAGATATATATCCGAGGGATGACGAAGAGAAGCCCAAGGAGACAAAGGCGGTGCCGGCTGAGCTAATAATTGATATAATAGTCAGCCACGATGACCCATCACGGGTCTTGAAGAACGGATCGCAGCTCAGCCCTTAAATGATGAGAGAACTTGTTGATTTTTTCCAAGCGAATTTGGATGTATTTGCTTGGACTTATTCTGATATATGTGGGATCTCGTCTGCCATCGCGAGCCATGCATTAAATGTTGATCCGAAGTATGTTCCGGTAAAACAAAAATGGTGAGGCATGGATCTGGAGAGATCCATTGCTCTTTAAGAGGAGGTGGATACACTAAAAGTCAATTGGTTTATTAGCGACGCCCTCTATCCTGAATGGATATCTAATCCTGTGCTTGTGAAGAAGGTGAATAGGAAGTGGAGAATGTGCATTGACTATTCAGACTTGAACAAGGCGTGTCCTAAAAATAGTTTTCCCCTTCCAAGGATTGATCAGCTAATTGATTCGACTGTAGGACATGAATTGTTATCCTTTATGAATGTGTACTTGGGATATAACCAAATCCCGATGCATGTCCCCGATCAAGAACACATCGGCTTTGTGATGGATGTTGGATTATCATGTTACATGGTGATGTCTTTTGGGAAACGCTAGAGCAACTATCAATGCTTAGTTAATCGGACGTTTGAAGATCAGATTGGGAGGACAGTGGAATGCGATGTGGATGATATGCTCAAGAAGTCATGGCGATCAAATGACCACATTCGAGACTTTGCAGAGATGTTCAACATCCTATGATTTTATAACATAAAGATCAATCCTTTGAAATGCTCATTCGGTGTTACTTCAGAAAAGTTCTTGGGCTTTATTGTCAACGCTCAAGAAATTGAAGTTAATCTAGAAAAGATTCAGGCTACATGAGATATTCAACCGCCCAAAACTATTAAACAAGTGTAAAGTTTGAATGGGAAGGTTGCTGCATTAAGTCGATTTATCTCTAGGGCAACTAACAAATACGGTCCTTTCTTTGATCTGATTAGGAAGTGAAAGAGAAACTTTGAATGGATGCGGGATTGTGAAGACACATTTCGAGCTCTGGTGAATCATTTGGAGAGACCCCTACCTTGTTAAAGCCGGTAGATCATGAGAAGTTATACATCTATTTGGCAGTATCAACGCTTGCTATAAGTGCTGCCTTGATTCGCAAGGAGAACCGGATTCAGAGGCCGGTGTATTATGTCGGCAAGTGGTTAGCAGGAGCAGAAAGGAACTATCTGAAGATAGAGAAATTGGCATACTGCTTGCTAATCACATCATAGAAACTTCATCCGTACTTCTAAGCACATCCAATCAACATATACATCGACCAGCCTTTACGACAGGTCCTATATAATGACCTGAGAAGTCTGGAAGGTTGTTTAAATGGAACATTGAGATCAACCAGTTCGACATTACGTATCTTCCCCAAAGTGCCATCTAAGGTCAAGCGCTGGCAGACTTTATAGCATAATTTACCATACAAGACGAGCTTGTGGACGGTAGCGGACTCCCTACCATGCGATGGAAGTTGTACACTGATGGAGCATCTAATGGTCATTATTCCCGAGCTCAGATTGTACTTGTAACCCCTGAGAATCGGTCAATTTTCTACGCTTTGAAGCTTGATTTTCCTGCTACAAACAACGAAGCTGAGTATGAAACATTGATTGCTGGACTTAGACTTGCTAGAGAGCTCGGAGTGAAGTCTCTTGAAATCTTTTTCAACTCATAATTGGTGGTGTATCAAGTCAAAGGAGACTATCAGGCTAAGGGACAATGACTTGCCTCATACCTTTCCCGAATTCAGGAGTTGTAGCGGATATTGAATACTATGACATTTCACATATCCTACGTGGACAAAACGGGGAGGTTGACTCATTGACAAAGTTCGCTAGTACTGGAGATGCGCAACACATGGATTTGGTTCAAGTCGAGATATTATATACCCCAAGTATAAATATAATGGAAACTGATCAAGTACTAGAAGGGGAATCCAAGAGGAAATTGTGGATGACTTCATTTAAAGATTACTTGTTGCATGGGATCTTTCTGAAAAGGACAAAACGAAAAGCGACAAGTTCTTTGCAAAGCTTCGTGGCATATTATGCAAAAAGGAACTAGGTATAGAAAAGGGTTTTCTAATCCCTCACACCAATGTATCGCTCATGACGAGATAAAGCATGTTCTGAAAGAGGTTCATGAGGGAGAATGCAGAAATCACATTGGGGGCAAACACTTACAAAAAAGATACTCCGTTACAGATATTATTGGTCAACTGTAAACCGGGATGCCACTGATTATATGAGACGATGTGACAAATGCCAGATATATACAAAATTCCAAAGAGCTCTGCGAACAGAGATCACGCAAATGGTCAGTCCATGGCCATTCGCTATGTGGGGTATTGTCATCATCGGCTCTCTGCCAATCTCTAAAGGCGGTGCGAAGTACGCTATTGTCGCGGTTGATTACTTCACCAAATGGGCCTAGGAGGAACCATTAGCCACAATCAAAACCAAGAAAGTAATCAGTTTTATTGCTCGAAAAATCATATGTCGCTTCAGTCTTCCACGAACCATCGTAACAGATAATGAGACTCGGTTTAATAGTGATGAATTTAAAGAGTTTTGCCGAAAATATCGCATAGAAAAGAGGTTTGCAGCGGTCATTCACCCTCAGGAAAATGGATAAGTTGGGGCTGTAAACAAAATTATCAAGTCTATTCTGAAAAATCATTTGGAAAAGGCTGGAGGCAAGGGGTGAATAAACTTTCTTCGGCGATTTGGGTCTACAGAACCATCCACAAGTCCGCGACTGACCATACTCCATATGCTGTTACTTATGGCTCTGAAGCCGTTATTCCAGTGGAACTCGAAGTCCCTTCTCATCGAGTGACTTACAACGACCCTAAAACGGACAAAGATCTTCTCTTGGAATCCTTGGACTTTATAGATGAGAAGCGTGAGGAAGCCAATTTAAGAGCGACTGCACACCGACATCGATTCGTCCGATACTACAACACTAAAGTCCGATCGAGAACCTTTGAAGTTGGCGATCTGGTTCTAAAATAGATTTTTTGTCCCCATTGCACATGAATCCGACATGGGAAGGACCATAAATCATCGAACAGAGGCTTGGAGAAGGAACTTTCAAGCTAGTGACTGTCGATGGCATTAGACTTCCAAGAGCATTGATAGCGAGCATTTACGATGCTATTTCACTTAGAACATTTTCTTTGTATTTCAGTTCTATTTACTTTCTATATTTGCTTTAGTATTTGATTTCTACAAATATGTAGTAAGACAGAATAGTTTGTTCTTTTCCATTTGATGAATAAAGACTTGAACTTCCTTTGCTTATATGACTATCATTGCATTTTACGCTAAGTACATAATGAAACTGATTGATATCGATATATGTGATATGTAGATAGGCTCCTAGAGTTTGAAACCGATCAATCATACTAATCCCTGAAAGACTAACTTATGGTGGAACGATTATACAAATGACAAGTATATAACTAAATTAACTATAGTGTAATGATTAGTAAAGAATGTAAATAAGAATAATCACACCAGAGTTTTTATACTGGTTCGGACCTCCCATTCTACGTCCAATCCCGAAGCTCCTCTTCGGAATTTCCTTTCACCAAATAACCCTCACTTCACCCGGAGGAACAAGTTTACAATAGCAGAGTTTCTTTGTCAACTATGTGTTCTCTATTACACGGATTTTGACTATATAGTACAATTGAACTTCCTATATCTCGTGTATGATTGAATACAATATTGTTCGAGAGAATATAGAAGTGTATGATCTCAGATTTATAGATTGGATAGCAAGTAGATGACTAGAACAAGAGATGATTAAGATAGAAAGTCGAGTTGTGTTTTGATCCTTCCTGATTCTTGTTTATATAGTTGTAGAGTGTTGTTCTAGTAGTTGCATCTCTTTCTTTTCAGTCTAGAGTCATTACTATTCACTGTTGAAAAGTTGTGGAGGAGAGATGGAGTTGTGTCTTTTCGGAGATGACAGTTGTTATTTGAATTTTTTGCCCCGAGCCCAGTTTCAGACATCTGAATGTTGTTTTCAGACGTCTGGAGCCTATTATTAATTTTAGTCCAACATCTACGTTCAAACGTCTGAAGTTCTGCATTTAGACGTCTAAACCTATCAAGTGAGGTTTTTCTGGGTTCATTCTTGAATATTTGTTCCTTCGATCTTCGTGCAACTTTGTAGATGAATTTCTTTAATGCTTTAGTCATCTCTTGTCAAAGTAGTGGTTTGTCTTGCTTTGTATATGTGCATGATATATATATGATTTCCATTGTATAGTTTTTATCGTCGAAATTGTAAACTCAGGGTTCTAACATTCTCCCCCTTTTTGATGATGATAACATACAATGTACTTAGATAATAATTACAGACGGATTCTCCCCCTAAATGCAATCTCCCCCTATAGGTTTGCATATCTGGTTTTCTCCCCCTTTTTCATTATCAAAAATAATTGAAGAACCATAACGGAAAGCCAAGTATGATAGACATAATTACAACAGTAACAAAATTTATGATTACACTTGAAGCACGACAAAATATTGATAGTGTCTTACTAGTAATTTGAAAAGCAGTTAACTATAACAAAATATTAACTGTATGAGGTCAAGATAGATCATCACCAAGGGAGTCCAATTTCCCTTTGTCCTTGTCGCCGGTCTTTGGCGATGTGTGAGGAGATTGAGAAGGTGTGGACCAGTCAGAAGAAGGTTAACAGACTTGTTGAAGTGCTTGATCAAGTTTGGAAACCACCGAAGCAAGAGAATCTTCAACTTTGGAAAGCCTTGTGGACAATGTGTGATCAAGCCTTGCTATTTTTTTACTAAGAAGAATTTGTTTTCTTGATAGGAGCACTTGGTTTTGTAAAGTTAAGTGAGCAATACTTTCATTAGCATTAGGCTGAGTTCGTGCTTCCAAAATCTGCATATCAGAGTGATATTCAAACGAGGAAGGAGGAGGTGGAGATGGTTGCCTTGGTAGTTCTTTATCACCTTCTTGTTGTTGTTCTTGTTGTTGTGTAGGAGGAGAAGGTTGATCTTGTGCATTTCTCCATTCTAGAAAAGTCATATAAGATGGTGGTTCCTCTGGCAAATGCATAAGTTGAAATTTTTTGTTCCACTATATTTGATAGGTAACTCCTCAATAGCAGAAATGTATTATGGGATGTTTAGTGCTTTAAGGTTTCGCATAATATAAGCCGAGTAAATGATAGTGTAGCGAGATCTATTCCAAAAACCTTTAAGTTCATCGAAAATGAACTGAGCTTAATTAATCGTAGTTCGACTAAAAAGAGCATATAGAGCTTTGTGCTCAAGATCAGTAATTTGTTCATGGCTACCCAATCGTGGGATAATGGTATTTATAAGCATTCGAGTAAGGATCCTAGCACCTGGCCTAAGGAATTTGAATGAAAATTGAGGCATTTGATTCTCCCATAATTGATGAGTTATAATATCACGAGGTTTGAATCACATATCCTCCATTTCAGATAATCTGTGACCCATATAAGAGCATTCTAAAATTCGTCCAATTACAGTGGGGGTTAACTTGATTGTTGTCCCACAGACACTCGTCCATAACCACTGTTCATTATTCTTAGTTGTCCATACGGATGAACTATCCAGATTAGTGTAAAAAAGGTATATAGCCAATTGATCGATAGAGATATCGTTGGCATTACAAGAAATAAGGGTTTTTAAGTTACCTTGCTCATAGATGTCATCCATATCGTATGAAGGAAACTTGATTAGGTTATAGAAGGGTCCGAGATGCATCTTTTTAATCTTCAAGTCTTCAAACCGTCTTATATTTGTTGGATTATGGAATAACCAATCTTTGATTTGAGTGTCAGTTACCATCAAGGGTTGAGAAGAGGATCCTTCTCCATGCTTCCTTTTCTTAATTCCCATTTTTTGTTCGTGGTGGAATTAATTAGGTGAGAAATTCAATTATTAGATTTTGATAATGATAAATTTCGATTTGGAAATGAGTTGAAATAGGTAAAGGGAATTGATGATCAGAGATAGGGTTTTAAAAAACTGTCGTTTCCAGTTCCGGATGTCTAGTGGAGCATACGTCTGAAGATGCTTAACACAGAAACATAGAGTAGAATCATACGTCTGGAAGTAGTACTCAGACTTCTGGAAAGTTCAAATACTAGACACAGAGTAACTTCAGACGTCTGGAAAAGAGTTCAGACGTCTGGGAACATTTATTAGTGGTTTCAGATTCCTATTTCAGACGTCTGGAATCTTTTTCAGACGTTTGAAAAACTCCAGATTAGTTTTTTGTTGATATTTTTGTGTAGAAAAAATCTTTATTTATTGAACAGAATACAATACAAACAAATATATATGTATATAATCATCTTCAAACGTAATAGTTTATTTTTCCCGATTCCATTCCTAACAGTCCTATGAATTCAGTTCGTAGATGGGATGACCATAGTTGATTGGGGACCAGGAAGGAGCTTTGGGTGACGAAGTCGATGGTTTGTCTCTAGGAGTTTCAACAAAGCGTGGAGATTTTTTATGTAAACACTTCTTTGTTGGAGAATGACCACATATAGCATATAGAGCCTTTTCTAGGAAGTCAAATGTTTGATTGTTCCTTCCTGTCTATAGTATATTTCCTTTTGAGCATCCATCATTGTGAATTGATAATGTGATATTTCATCAAGTTTTTCATGGATTGTAGGTGGTTTTTCTCGTTTGACTTTCTTCCGTAGAGGTGATAATCCCCATCGAATTTTTGATAAGTCAGGAGAGGGTGGAGAATGAGGAGGTGAAGGAGCACGAAGAGAAGGGGTGGATACGTTTGAGGATGATGATCCAAAATTATATGAAGTTATTTCTTGAGATGACATTTTGATTTTTATATTTGATATATATTTTTAAAGAGGAACTTCTGAAAGTTAGATTTATAACAATCCAAATATAAAAATAGGTAGCATATTTATGGTCCAAAATTATTGTCTAAATTTTTAAAGGTTTTTAATCAGATAAAAACTTTGGGTATAAGAAATTTTTCTTAGCTTAAAAGTTCATTAAGTGAACAAATGCCTTAGTCTCGTCGTAATTTTACAAAAATTTGTTCGTTTAATGGTTTTGTAAAAATATCGGCTATTTGATTTTCAGTGTTAACATATTCTAAAGTTATAGTTCCTTTTTCGAGATTATCTCTTAAGAAATTATGTCTTATATCTATATGTTTAGTTCGAGAATGATTTACCGGATTTTTAGATAGATCGATTGTGCTAGTGTTATCACAATAAATCGGGGATTTTTCAATTATTTTTCCAAAATCTTTTAAGTTTTGTTGCATGTAAATTACTTGTGTACATGCTAATGCCGTTGAAATATATTCGGCTTCGCAGGTGGATAAAGAAACACAATTTTGTTTTTTACCAAACTATGAGACGAGAGATTGTCTAATGAAATGACACGTTCCACTAGTACTTTTTCTATCCATTTGGCATCCTCCAAAATCTGCATCGCTATATGATACAAGTTCAAAGGAAGATCCATTCGGGTAGAATAGTCCATAGTTTTTCGTGTTAGATAAATATCTCAAACTACGTTTAACGGCTCTTTGATGAGAGTCTTTTGGTTTTTCTTGAAAACATGCGCAAAGACAAATACTCATCATTATATCGGGTCGACTTGCAGTTAAATATAATAACGAACCAATCATACTCCTATTTAATTTTTCTTTAAAATCTTTTCCGTTTTCATCTTTATCAAGATGAACCGTTGTACTCATAGGTGTAGGTTGACTAGATGTTTTATCCATACCGAAACGTTTTAATAGTTCATTACAATACTTTTCTTGATGTATAACGATACCATTTTCTAGTTGCTTTATTTGCAATCCTAACATGAAATTTAATTTGCCCATGTGTGACATTTCAAATTCATTTTTCATTAGTTGATCCAAATACGATATCATCGACATAAATTTGAACTACTAAAATATCATCATTTTCTCTTTTAATAAATAGAGTCGTGTCAATTTTACCAATTTGAATTCCTGATGAAATTAAATGATTGTTAAGCCTATCATACCATGCTCTAGGGGCTTGTTTTAACCCATATAATGCTTTATTTAATTTTAAAACATGATTTGGAAATTTTTCATGTTTAAATAATGGTGGTTGTTTGAAATAAACATTTTCTTTGATAAAACCATTCAAAAATGCACTTTTGACATCCATTTGATATTATTTAAAATTGTTATGACAAACAAAAGCGAGTAGAGTTTGTATAGCTTCTAATCTAGCTACAGGTGCAATAGTTTCATCATAATCGATTCCATCTTCTTAATTATACCCCTGTACTACTAAACGTGCTTTATTTTGAACTATATTTCCAGTTTCATCGGCTTTTTTTTTAAATACCCATTTATTTCCAATGACGGATTGATCTTCTGGTCTTGGAACGAGTTCCCAAACATTATTTCATTCAAACTGATTTAATTCTTCTTGCATAGCTAAAATTCAAAAATCGTCTTTAGAGGCTTTGTTATAGTTCGTTGGTTCAAAATTTGAAACGAATGCAACATGACTTATTTGATTTAGTTGATTTCGAGTTACTCTAGAATTTATATCTCCAATAATGTTATCTATAGGATGATTCTTTAAAATCCTAGAAGGTGAAACTAAAGTATTATTTTGACAAATTGCTTCATTATTATTGTGAAGTGTGTTAGAAGAATCATTTGGATGTATTTCTTCTTCGTCATTAATTTGTGCAGTTACAAAATTTTCATCAAAAGAAACATGTAAACTTTCTTCTATAATATTTGTCCTTTTGTTATAAATTCTATAAGCTTTGCTACGATACGAATAGCCAAAAAATATTCCTTCATCGACCTTAGGATCAAATTTTCCTAGATTATCTTTAGTATTTAATATAAAACATTTTGATCCAAATGTTCTAAAATATGACAACTTAGGTTTCTTACCAAAAAATATTTCATAACACATGTTTTTTGTCATTTGTCGTAGTGTCACTCTGTTCAAAACATAACAAGATGTAGCAATAGCTTGGGCCCAAAAATGTTTTGGTAGATTACTACTATTTAATATTGTTCTTGCACATTCTTGTAATGTTCGATTTTTTCGTTCAACTACACCATTTTGTTGTGGTATATGTGGAATTGAAAATTTATGATTAATTCCCTTTTTATTGCAAAAGTTTGTAAAAAGTTCATTTTCGAATTCTCCTCCATGATCACTGTGAATATTTTTAATTTTCAAATTCATTTGATTTTTAATTCTTTTTGCAAAAAAATTAAACATGCCAAAAGTGTCACTTTTATTTTTTTAAAAAAAGTCTATGTATATCATGAAAAATCATCAATAATCACAAAAACGTACTTGTTTTGATTTATTGATCTTACTTGAGTAGGACCAAATAAATCTAAATGCAACAATTCTAATGGTTGTTTTGTTGAAATATTATTTTTAGATTTAAAAGAACTCCTTTTTAAATTTTCAATCTGACATGCATCACACAAATTGTCTACTTTATAATTTATTTTTGGTAAACCTCTAACTAGTTCATGTTTTGATAATTTATTTATATATTTGAAATTCATGTGACAAAATCGTTTATGCTATAGCCATAGATCATCAAGCTTAGCGGTCAAGCATAAATCCGAATTTTGTTTTATATTCATATTCAAATTGTAAATATTTTTATTTTGAAATCCTTTAAATAATAATTTTTATTATTATCAAATATATTGCATTGATTTTTCTCAAAATTTATTTGAAAACCTTTATCACATAGTTGACTAATGCTTAGTAAAATATTTTTTAAATTTTCTACTAATAAAACATTAGAGATAATATGAGAGTTAGAAATACCGATGTTTATGACTTCTCCAATTCCGATGATATATCCTTTTGAGTTGCCTTTAAAGGTTACGGTGCCTCCGTTGATATATTTTATATTTGAGAGCATCTTAGCATTTCCGGTTATGTGTTTTGAACAACCACTATTGAGTATCTATTTCTCCTTGCTTTTATTTTTGGGTACCTATAAAACAAAAATTATTCAATTGGTACCCACTTCTTTTATTAGGGTCCTAAATGTTAGGAGAGGAGGGTAGCCATACCCAAGTGGGTTTGGGTCCTTTAAAAACATAATCATTGTTAAATACTACACTTGATAGAAAACTATCAATATGTTTGTCTAATTAACTTATTATTACACTTTTGTATCCAAATTTTTATATTTTTATATTTTACATCTTTACTTAAATTTGGTGTCTTTTTGGAACTTTGATATAAGATACTTTACTTTATAGTATTACCTTTTTTCTTATGTGAATTCTTTTCAAATCCTAATCCATTTCGATTACCAGAGGGTTTCGAAATTTTAATTAAATTATCAAGATCTTGTTTTTCTTTGTTAAACTTTGAAACATTGTTAGTAATTTTTTCTAGTTTTTCTTTTAATTCAAAAATTTCATTTTTTGACATTTCTATACTACTTTTTAGTTCAATATTTTCCTTAATCAAATTGTTATTTTCAAGTTTTAACCTATCTATTTCACTAAGTTGTGTATCATATTCGATAGACTTTTTACATTTTTCTTGTGAAATCTCTAATTCTTCTTCTAAAATAACTTTTTCATCCCTTAATAATTCAATTTCTAGTTCTAATCGATTTATTTTGGCTAGATGTTCTTTATTCAATTTTTTGATTTGTCGAAACTTGTCATCAAGTTCAATACTTAACTCTAACAGTTCATTATTGCTAAGTTCAGGACATACTTCATCAGTGTTAGCCATAAAACATACATTAGCTTGTTCTCCATCGCTATCACTATCACTCTCGAAAGATGATGATGAATTAGAATCATCCCAAGTGACTTTAAAAGCTCTTTTCTTCTTAAATTTCTCAAATTTGTTCCTTTTCTCATTGTTGAGTTTAGGTCAATCCTTCTTCATATATCCGTATTGATCACATTCATAGCAATTGATTTGAGATAGATTTGTTGTATTGGACTTTCCTTCTTTTTGGAATTTGGTCATCTTTCTAAATTTCTTGAATTTGTTATAATTGTTGGCAATTAAGACTATCTCTTCTTCATCTAAATCCGAGTCATCATTCTTTGCTTGAAATGCTATGTTCTTCTTTTCAACATTTTGTTCTTTTCTAGCCTATAAGTTATCTTCATAGGACAATAAATTTCCTATCAATTCTTAAACCTTGAGAGTGGAGAGATTATTAGCTTCTTCAATAGCTAATACCTTCCTTTTCCAATCCGATGTTAAAGAGTTGAGTATTCGAGAAACTAAATCAAAATAGTAAACTTAACTCCTAATGCCATAAGACCGTATTGGATAGTTTGAAATCTAGAATACATGTCAACAATAGTTTCATTTTGCTTCATTTTGAATGAAGAGAATTAGTTTTGCAAAATTGAAATCTTAGTTTGTTTGACCTTTGTTGTATCTTCATGTGTAATTTGTAAGGTACGCCAAATGTCAAATGTAGTTGTGCATAACATGACACGTGAAAATTCATTTTTATCTAGAAAGCAAAGTAAAACGTTCATAACTTTAGCATTGTTTGATGCTAAGTTCTTTTGTGCATCGATCCAAGTGTTCATAGCCTGTTAGGTGCTTCATATTTATTTTGTGTAGCAGATCATATTTCTACACCATTGGCTTCCATAAAAATACGCATACGAGTGGATCAATATGCATAGTTTGAGCCATTAAATAGTGAGGGATGTGCGGTAGACCGACCTTCTTGAAAGATACTTGCCATATTAGTGATTCAAAAACTTGTTACAGTACTTTTAATCAAACCTTACTTTGATACCAATTGAAAGACTAACTTATGGTGGATTGATTATACAAATGACAAGTATATAAATAAATTAACTATAGTGTAATGATTAGTAAAGAATGTGAATAAGAATAATCACACCAGGGTTTTTATACTGGTTCGGACCTCCCATTCTACGTCCAATCCCGAAGCTCCTCTTTGGAATTTCCTTTCACCAAATAACCCTCACTTCACCCGGAGGAACAAGTTTACAATAGCAGAGTTTCTTTGTCAACTATGTGTTCTCTATTACACGGATTTTGACTATATAGTACAATTGAACTTCCTATATCTCGTGTATGATTGAATACAATATTGTTCGAGAGAATATAGAAGTGTATGATCTCAGATTTATAGATTGGATAGCAAGTAGATGACTAGAACAAGAGATGATTAAGATAGAAAGTCGAGTTGTGTTTTGATCCTTCCTGATTCTTGTTTATATAGTTGTAGAGTGTTGTTCTAGTAGTTGCATCTCTTTCTTTTCAGTCTAGAGTCATTACTATTCACTGTTGAAAAGTTGTGGAGGAGAGATAGAGTTGTGTCTTTTCGGAGATGACAGTTGTTATTTGAATTTTTTGCCCCGAGCCCAGTTTCAGACATCTGAATGTTGTTTTCAGACGTCTGGAACCTATTATTAATTTTAGTCCAACGTCTACGTTCAAACGTCTGAAGTTCTGCATTTAGACGTCTAAACCTATCAAGTGAGGTTTTTCTGGGTTCATTCTTGAATATTTGTTCCTTCGATCTTCGTGCAACTTTGTAGATGAATTTCTTTAATGCTTTAGTCATCTCTTGTCAAAGTAGTGGTTTGTCTTGCTTTGTATATGTGCATGATATATATATGATTTCCATTGTATAGTTGTTATCGTCGAAATTGTAAACTCAGGGTTCTAACATTCTCCACCTTTTTGATGATGATAACTATACAATGTACTTAGATAATAATTACAGACGGATTCTCCCCCTAAATGTAATCTCCCCTATAGGTTTGCATATCTGGTTTTCTCCCCCTTTTTCATTATCAAAAATAATTGAAGAACCATAACGGAAAGCCAAGTATGATAGACATAATTACAACAGTAACAAAATTTATGATTACACTTGAAGCACGACAAAATATTGATAGTGTCTTACTAGTAATTTGAAAGGCAGTTAACTATAACAAAATATTAACTGTATGAGGTCAAGATAGATCATCACCAGGGGAGTCCAATTTCCCTTTGTCCTTGTCGCCGGTCTTTGGCGATGTGTGAGGAGATTGAGAAGGTGTGGACCAGTCAGAAGAAGGTTAACAGACTTGTTGAAGTGCTTGATCAAGTTTGGAAACCACCGAAGCAAGAGAATCTTCAACTTTGGAAAGCCTTGTGGACAATGTGTGATCAAGCCTTGCTATTTGTTTACTAAGAAGAATTTGTTTTCTTGATAGGAGCACTTGGTTTTGTAAAGTTAAGTGAGCAATACTTTCATTAGCATTAGGCTGAGTTCGTGCTTCCAAAATCTGCATATCAGAGTGATATTCAAACGAGGAAGGAGGAGGTGGAGATGGTTGCCTTGGTAGTTCTTTATCACCTTCTTGTTGTTGTGTAGGAGGAGAAGGTTGATCTTGTGCATTTCTCCATTCTAGAAAAGTCATATAAGATGGTGGTT
Organism: Allium cepa; assembly: GCA_030765085.1. Lineage (NCBI taxonomy): Eukaryota > Viridiplantae > Streptophyta > Magnoliopsida > Asparagales > Amaryllidaceae > Allium > Allium cepa. The sequence continues at coordinate 378,661,446 of CM060929.1, read as the reverse complement.
CCTCTGGCAAATGCATAAGTTGAAATTTTTTGTTCCACTATATTTGATAGGTAACTCCTCAATAGCAGAAATGTATTATGGGATGTTTAGTGCTTTAAGGTTTCGCATAATATAAGCCGGGTAAATGATAGTGTAGCGAGATCTATTCCAAAAACCTTTAAGTTCATCGAAAATGAACTGAGCTTAATTAATCGTAGTTCGACTAAAAAGAGCATATAGAGCTTTGTGCTCAAGATCAGTAATTTGTTCATGGCTACCCAATCGTGGGATAATGGTATTTATAAGCATTCGAGTAAGGATCCTAGCACCTGGCCTAAGGAATTTGAATGAAAATTGAGGCATTTGATTCTCCCATAATTGATGAGTTATAATATCACGAGGTTTGAATCACATATCCTCCATTTCAGATAATCTGTGACCCATATAAGAGCATTCTAAAATTCGTCCAATTATAGTGGGGGTTAACTTGATTGTTGTCCCACGGACACTCGTCCATAACCACTGTTCATCATTCACAGTAGTCCATACGGATGAACTACCCAGATTAGTGTAAAAAAGGTATATAGCCAATTGATCGATAGAGATATCGTTGGCATTACAAGAAATAAGGGTTTTTAAGTTACCTTGCTCACAGATGTCATCCATATCCTATGAAGGAAACTTGATTAGGTTATAGAAGGGTCCGAGATGCATCTTTTTAATCTTCAAGTCTTCAAACCGTCTTATATTTGTTGGATTGTGGAATAACCAATCTTTGATTTGAGTGTCAGTTACCATCAAGGGTTGAGAAGAGGATCCTTCTCCATGCTTCCTTTTCTTAATTCCCATTTTTTGTTCGTGGTGGAATTAATTAGGTGAGAAATTCAATTATTAGATTTTGATAATGATAAATTTCGATTTGGAAATGAGTTGAAATAGGTAAAGGGAATTGATGATCAGAGATAGGGTTTTAAAAAACTGTCGTTTCCAGTTCCGGATGTCTAGTGGATCATACGTCTGAAGATGCTTAACACAGAAACATAGAGTAGAATCATACGTCTGGAAGTAGTACTCAGACTTCTGGAAAGTTCAAATACTAGACACAGAGTAACTTCAGACGTCTGGAAAAGAGTTCAGACGTCTGGGAACATTTATTAGTAGTTTCAGATTCCTATTTCAGACGTCTGGAATCTTTTTCAGACGTTTGAAAAACTCCAGATTAGTTTTTTGTTGATATTTTTGTGTAGAAAAAATCTTTATTTATTGAACAGAGTACAATACAAACAAATATATATGTATATAATCATCTTCAAACGTAATAGTTTATTTTTCCCGATTCCATTCCTAACAGTCCTATGAATTCAGTTCGTAGATGGGATGACCATAGTTGATTGGGGACCAGGAAGGAGCTTTGGGTGACGAAGTCGATGGTTTGTCTCTAGGAGTTTCAACAAAGCGTGGAGATTTTTTATGTAAACACTTCTTTGTTGGAGAATGACCACATATAGCATATAGAGCCTTTTCTAGGAAGTCAAATGTTTGATTGTTCCTTCCTGTCTATAGTATATTTCCTTTTGAGCATCCATCATTGTGAATTGATAATGTGATATTTCATCAAGTTTTTCATGGATTGTAGGTGGTTTTTCTCGTTTGGCTTTCTTCCATAGAGGTGATAATCCCCATCGAATTTTTGATAAGTCAGGAGAGGGTGGAGAATGAGGAGGTGAAGGAGCACGAAGAGAAGGGGTGGATACGTTTGAGGTTGATGATCCAAAATTATATGAAGTTATTTCTTGAGATGACATTTTGATTTTTATATTTGATATATATTTTTAAAGAGGAACTTCTGAAAGTTAGATTTATAACAATCCAAATATAAAAATAGGTAGCATATTTATGGTCCAAAATTATTGTCTAAATTTTTAAAGGTTTTTAATCAGATAAAAACTTTGGGTATAAGAAATTTTTCTTAGCTTAAAAGTTCATTAAGTGAACAAATGCCTTAGTCTCGTCGTAATTTTACAAAAATTTGTTCGTTTAATGGTTTTGTAAAAATATCGGCTATTTGATTTTCAGTGTTAACATATTCTAAAGTTATAGTTCCTTTTTCGACATTATCTCTTAAGAAATGATGTCTTATATCTATATGTTTAGTTCGAGAATGATTTACCGGATTTTTAGATAGATCGATTGTGCTAGTGTTATCACAATAAATCGGGGATTTTTCAATTATTTTTTCAAAATCTTTTAAGGTTTGTTGCATGTAAATTACTTGTGTACATGCTAATGCCGTTGAAATATATTCGGCTTCGCAGGTGGATAAAGAAACACAATTTTGTTTTTTACCAAACCATGAGACGAGAGATTGTCTAATGAAATGACACGTTCCACTAGTACTTTTTCTATCCATTTAGCATCCTCCAAAATCTGCATCGCTATATGATACAAGTTCAAAGGAAGATCCATTCGGGTAGAATAGTCCATAGTTTTTCGTGTTAGATAAATATCTCAAACTACGTTTAACGGCTCTTTGATGAGATTCTTTTGGTTTTGCTTGAAAACATGCGCAAAGACAAATACTCATCATTATATCGGGTCGACTTGCAGTTAAATATAATAACGAACCAATCATACTCCTATATAATTTTTCTTTAAAATCTTTTCCGTTTTCATCTTTATCAAGATGAACCGTTGTACTCATAGGTGTAGGTTGACTAGATGTTTTATCCATACCGAAACGTTTTAATAGTTCATTACAATACTTTTCTTGATGTATAACGATACCATTTTCTAGTTGCTTTATTTGCAATCCTAACATGAAATTTAATTTGCCCATGTGTGACATTTCAAATTCATTTTTCATTATATTAGAAAATTGTACACATAAATTTTCATTAGTTGATCCAAATACGATATCATCGACATAAATTTGAACTACTAAAATATCATCATTTTCTCTTTTAATAAATAGAGTCGTGTCAATTTTACCAATTTGAATTCCTGATGAAATTAAATGATTTTTAAGCCTATCATACCATGCTCTAGGGGCTTGTTTTAACCCATATAATGCTTTATTTAATTTTAAAACATGATTTGGAAATTTTTCATGTTTAAATAATGGTGGTTGTTTGAAATAAACATTTTCTTTGATAAAACCATTCAAAAATGCACTTTTGACATCCATTTGATATTATTTAAAATTGTTATGACAAACAAAAGCGAGTAGAGTTCGTATAGCTTCTAATCTAGCTACAGGTGCAATAGTTTCATCATAATCGATTCCATCTTCTTAATTATACCCCTGTACTACTAAACGTGCTTTATTTTGAACTATATTTCCAGTTTCATCGGCTTTTTTTTTTAAATACCCATTTATTTCCAATGACGGATTGATCTTCTGGTCTTGGAACGAGTTCCCAAACATTATTTCATTCAAACTGATTTAATTCTTCTTGCATAGCTAAAATTCAAAAATCGTCTTTAGAGGCTTTGTTATAGTTCGTTGGTTCAAAATTTGAAACGAATGCAACATGACTTATTTGATTTAGTTGATTTCGAGTTACTCTAGAATTTATATCTCCAATAATGTTATCTATAGGATGATTCTTTAAAATCCTAGAAGGTGAAACTAAAGTATTATTTTGACAAATTGCTTCATTGTTATTGTGAAGTGTGTTAGAAGAATCATTTGGATGTATTTCTTCTTCGTCATTAATTTGTGCAGTTACAAAATTTTCATCAAAAGAAACATGTAAACTTTCTTCTATAATATTTGTCCTTTTGTTATAAATTCTATAAGCTTTGCTACGATCCGAATAGCCAAAAAATATTCCTTCATCGACCTTAGGATCAAATTTTCCTAGATTGTCTTTAGTATTTAATATGAAACATTTTGATCCAAATGTTCTAAAATATGACAACTTAGGTTTCTTACCAAAAAATATTTCATAACACATGTTTTTTGTCATTTGTCGTAGTGTCACTCTATTCAAAACATAACAAGATGTAGCAATAGCTTCGGCCCAAAAATGTTTTGGTAGATTACTACTGTTTAATATTGTTCTTGCACATTCTTGTAATGATCGATTTTTTCGTTCAACTACACCATTTTGTTGTGGTATATGTGGAATTGAAAAATTATGATTAATTCCCTTTTTATTGCAAAAGTTTGTAAAAAGTTCATTTTCGAATTCTCCTCCATGATCACTGTGAATATTTTTAATTTTCAAATTCATTTGATTTTTAATTCTTTTTGCAAAAAATTTAAACATGCCAAAAGTGTCACTTTTATTTTTAAAAACAAAGTCTATGTATATCATGAAAAATCATCAATAATCACAAAAACATACTTGCTTTGATTTATTGATCTTACTTGAGTAGGACTAAATAAATCTAAATGCAACAATTCTAATGGTTGTTTTGTTGAAATATTATTTTTAGATTTAAAAGAACTCCTTTTTAATTTTTCAATTTGACATGCATCACACAAATTGTCTACTTTATAATTTATTTTTGGTAAACCTCTAACTAGTTCATGTTTTGATAATTTATTTATATATTTGTAATTCATGTGACAAAATCGTTTATGCCATAGCCATAGATCATCAAGCTTAGCGGTCAAGCATAAATCCGAATTTTGTTTTATATTCATATTCAAATTGTAAATATTTTTATTTTGAAATCCTTTAAATAATAATTTTTATTATTATCAAATATATTGCATTGATTTTTCTCAAAATTTATTTGAAAACCTTTATCACATAGTTGACTAATGCTTAGTAAAATATTTTTTAAATTTTCTACTAATAAAACATTAGAGATAATATGAGAGTTAGAAATATCGATGTTTATGACTTCTCCAATTCCGATGATATATCCTTTTGAGTTGCCTTAAAAGGTTACGGTGCCTCCGTTGATATATTTTACATTTGAGAGCATCTTAGCATTTCCGGTTATGTGTTTTGAACAACCACTATTGAGTATCTATTTCTCCTTGCTTTTATTTTTGGGTACCTATAAAACAAAAATTATTCAATTGGTACCCACTTCTTTTATTAGGGTCCTAAATGTTAGGAGAGGAGGGTAGCCATACCCAAGTGGGTTTGGGTCCTTTAAAAACATAATCATTGTTAAATACTACACTTGATAGAAAACAATCAATATGTTTTGGTCTAATTAACTTATTATTACACTTTTGTATCCAAATTTTTATATTTTTATATTTTACATCTTTACTTAACTTTGGTGTCTTTTTGGAACTTTGATATAAGATACTTTACTTTATAGTATTACCTTTTTTCTTATGTGAATTCTTTTCAAATCCTAATCCATTTCGATTACCAGAGGGTTTCGAAATTTTAATTAAATTATCAAGATCTTGTTTTCCTTTGTTAAACTTTGAAACATTGTTAGTAATTTTTTCTAGTTTTTCTTTTAATTCACAAATTTCATTTTTTGACATTTCTATGCTACTTTTTAGTTCAATATTTTCCTTAATCAAATTGTTATTTTCAAGTTTTAACCTATCTATTTCACTATTGTGTATCATATTCGATAGACTTTTTACATTTTTCTTGTGAAATCTCTAATTCTTCTTCTAAAATAACTTTTTCATCCCTTAGTAATTCAATTTCTAGTTCTAATCGATTTATTTTGGCTAGATGTTCTTTATTCAATTTTTTGATTTGTCGAAACTTGTCATCAAGTTCAATACTTAACTCTAACAGTTCATTATAGCTAAGTTCAGGACGTACTTCATCAGTGTTAGCCATAAAACATACATTAGCTTGTTCTACATCGCTATCACTATCACTCTCGAAAGATGATGATGAATTAGAATCATCCCAAGTGACCTTAAAAGCTCTTTTCTTCTTAAATTTCTCAAATTTGTTCCTTTTCTCATTGTTGAGTTTAGGTCAATCCTTCTTCATATATCCGTATTGATCACATTCATAGCAATTGATTTGAGATAGATTTGTTGTATTGGACTTTCCTTCTTTTTGGAATTTGGTCATCTTTCTAAATTTCTTGAATTTGTTATAATTGTTGGCAATGAAGACTATCTCTTCTTCATCTAAATCTGAGTCATCATTCTTTGCTTGAAATGCTATGTTCTTCTTTTCAACATTTTGTTCTTTTCTAGCCTATAAGTTATCTTCATAGGACAATAAATTTCCTATCAATTCTTCAACCTTGAGAGTAGAGAGATTATTAGCTTCTTCAATAGCTAATACCTTCCTTTTCCAATCCGATGTTAAAGAGTTGAGTATTCGAGAAACTAAATCAAAATAGTAAACTTAACTCCTAATGCCATAAGACCGTATTGGATAGTTTGAAATCTAGAATACATGTCAACAATAGTTTCATTTTGCTTCATTTTGAATGAAGAGAATTAGTTTTGCAAAATTGAAATCTTAGTTTGTTTGACCTTTGTTGTACCTTCATGTGTAATTTGTAAGGTACGCCAAATGTCAAATGTAGTTGTGCATAACATGACACATGAAAATTCATTTTTATCTAGAAAGCAAAATAAAACATTCATAACTTTAGCATTGTTTGATGCTAAGTTCTTTTGTGCATCGATCCAATTGTCCATAGCAGTGTTAGGTGCTTCATATTTATTTTGTGTAGCAGATCATATTCCTACACCATTGGCTTCCATAAAAATACGCATACGAGTGGATCAATATGCATAGTTTGAGCCATTAAATAGTGAGGAATGTGCGGTAGACCGACCTTCTTGAAAGATACTTGCCATATTAGTGATTCAAAAACTTGTTACAGTACTTTTAATCAAACCTTACTTTGATACCAATTGAAAGACTAACTTATGGTGGATTGATTATACAAATGACAAGTATATAAATAAATTAACTATAGTGTAATGATTAGTAAAGAATGTGAATAAGAATAATCACACCAGGGTTTTTATACTGGTTCGGACCTCCCGTCCTACGTCCAGTCCCAAAGCTCCTCTTCGAAATTTCCTTTCACCAAATAACCCTCACTTCACCCGGAGGAACATGTTTACAATAGCGAGTTTCTTTATCAACTATGCGTTCTCTGTTACACGGATTTCGACTATATAGTACAATTGAACTTCCTATATCTCTTGAATGATTGAATACAATATTGTTCGAGAGAATATAGAAGTGTATGATCTCAGATTTATAGATTGGATAGCAAGTAGATGATTAGAACAAGAGATGATTAAGATAGAAAGTCGAGTTGTGTTTTGATCCTTGTTGATTCTTGTTTATATAGTTGTAGAGTGCTGCTTCTAGTAGTTGCATCTCTTCCTTTTCAGTCTAGAGTCGTTACTGTTCACTGGTGAAGAGTTGTGGAGGACAGATGGAGTTGTGTCTTTTTGGAGATGACAATTGTTAATTGAATTTTTTGCCCCGAGGCCAGTTTCAAACGTCTGAATGTTGTTTACAGACTTTTGGACCCCTATTATTAATTTTAGTCCAACATCTACGTTCAGGCGTCTGAAGTTCTGCATTCAGACGTCTGAACCTGTCAAGTGAGGTTTTTTTGGGTTCATTCTTGAATGTTTGTTCCTTCGATCTTCGTGCAACTTTGTAGATGAATTTCTTTAATGCTTTAGTCCTCGTCTTGTCAAAGTAGTGGTTTGTTTTGCTTTGTATCTGTGTATGATATATATACGATTTCCATTGTATAGTTGTTGTCTTTGAAATTGTACACTCAGGGTTCTAACAATCCCCAATGGGATTGAATGAGATGAGCTTCATTACTTTGCTCGATTAAAAGTTCCCACGAATGATCCAGAGGATGGAACACGCAATAGGGAACAAATGTGGCTGGTAATCCGGAGGTTGAAAATTCCTGCCTAGATGGTGGGCCTGAAACCTATTCGGGTGGATACTGACTGCTCACGAAACAACTCTTGGTCCACGGAGTGCAGACCGAAGTATAAACAATCTGGGCGGATACCGACTTCCCACAAAACAACTCTAAGTCCTCAAACTGTAGACCAGAGTAAAACAATTCGGGCGGGTTCCGGCTGCCCACAAAAAAACTCTAAGTCCCCCGAGCGCGGACTGGAATAAAAACAATTCGGGTAGATACCGACTACCCACGAAAAAAATCAAAGTCCTTAAAGTGCGGACTGGAGTAAAAACAGTTCGAGAGTATATCGACTGCCCACGAAAAAATTCTAAGTCCCCAGAGTGCGGGCCGAAGTAAAAACAATTAGGGTGGATACCGACTGTCCACAAAAAACTCTAAGTCCCTAAAGTGCAAACTGGAGTATAAAAACAATCTGGATGGAAATTTGCTGCCCACGAAAAAACTCTAAGTCTCCACAGTGCGGATTGGAGTATAAAACATTCCGAGCGGATACCGACTTCCAACAAAACAACTCTAACTATCTTGAGATCCGACCGTAGTATAAACAAATCGGGCAGATACTGACCGCCCATGAGAAAACTCTAAGTCATCGTAGTGCAGACCGATGTATTAATAAATCGAGCATGAATTGACCGCTCGCATGATAACTCTAAGTCCCCAAATCCCAGACTGATTTGTAAACCCCAACCGATAGATGAATGGATTCTGGCTGTTCACTATCCCACAAACTCCGACCTGAAATCGACGGGAGGAGTAGAAACTACTAAAGACTGGATACAAAAGCTCATTGCAACTCCGACTTAGCATTTTTCTTTACGGCTTAAGGCAACGACCGCAAAGGGGCATTGAAATGGAGACGATGAATAGTTAACGGAATTCGCAATCAATGAGTTACAAGTACATTAATATGGAAAGTAATCATTCAACTTCCAAAATAACGATTCATACGATGATTAATCAAAAGCAAAAACTTTTATTCACGAGTCCCAAAATTCCAGTACAAGCTGCTTCAAAAAAAGGAAAAAAGGGGATTCGTATCCGAACACTTTTGACTGAGAAAAGGAATAATTATTCATACTATGTACAACGACATGAAGTAATGACTACTTCTTCGACTTTCTCTCCCTTTTCGATTTTTCAGGAGTGAAGTCGGTTGAACTTTTCTTCTGGTACCCTTTGTCGCCCTTTGCCGGAATGCTTGAAGTAGGAGGAGGGATTTTGCATGGGATCATCCTGCCTTGTGGAATAACTTATGATGGCACAAGATCAAGATCTTCAACTTCCACCTCGATGGGCTCACCTTTAACTTTACATTTTGACTTCTCCTCCTCCCTGATCTTCTCCCTTATACTGGTCTTAGTAGTGTGCTCCGAAGCACCTATGATCATTACATCTTCTGATTCATCAACAGCGGATGAATCTTCGGGATTATCTTCATCAAGCGCGACGATGACTTGAGCATCGAGCCTCGAGATATCAACAGCGGTCGTGACTTTGGCCGTCATCTTTTGCGGCTCTATGGCGGCACCACTCCTAGGAGTCTGATCAGGGTCCAAAGGACCTGCAAAAATTTTTAAAGCATGGAAATTAGTTGAAAGGCATTGTGCATGGGAAATAAAAAGCTTTTCAAACTCGAAGAAGTTTAATATGGTACCAACGTCCAGTTGACTTTCTATAGTTAATGGAGTGCTTCCTTTGCAAATGGGAGATAGCATATGTGGTCCAAAGCCAGGTCTGTCAGGGTCATAATCAAGGTTTTGCTCTGTATCAAGAGAAGATGATGATCCGACTATTTGGATAGGAGAGGAACCCTTAGGATCAGTTCCAGAAGACTCAATGACATCCTTTCCTCCCTTGGATGGCTCATTTCCTCGAAGCACTTCTCTCACAGGTTCTTCTTTATTGAATTATGCTTCTCCCAACTCTTCCTTATTTATCTTGATGATGTGCTCCCAGGCTTTGGCAAGTGATTCGAGATATCCCTCTCCAAGAAAGCTTAAGTTGCTATAGAGAAGGACCTTCGCATTATATTCGAAGGTTAGCGGATCAAGCAAGTCCTTAATCTCATTCCTACCGGACTCGATGGTAGCCTCCACCTGAGTGTTAGTATGTTCAAGCACTTCTTTTTATTCCTCTTCTCGGGCTTCTTCCTTCAAGGTTTTAATCATGGCGAATTGTTCATCGAGCTTTGTTCTCAAGCTCCTTGCCTCGACGATTTTCTTGCAGTATCTCTACGACTCCTCTTGCGCCTCAATTTTCTCCTCCCTTTCCTTCTTTAACAATTCTTCAAGCTCTTCAACCTTGCGAGCTATAGTGTCTTTCTCCTTTTGCAAGGAGTCCTTTTCTAGAGCAAGCGTGTCGCTGCTATGAACCATCATGTCAAGTTCCTTCTTACGAGAAATCTCCAAGCGACTTACCATCTCTATCATCTCCTTTGCACTTTTTTCGGCTTCTACAAGTTGGGTCTTGTATTTAAGCAACTTAGTGTCCTGATGCTTGATGATATCTTTACCATGGATAGCCTCCAATTCAAGATGGTCGCTTTCATGCTGATGCTCAATGGAGACTTCGAAAACTTTCTCGACCAAATGAATAAATGACTTGTGCTGAATGAATACATCTTCATGCATGCTAATGAACTCTCTTTGATGTGTCCAGGAATGACATGTATGGAGGGGAGAAATTTGAGACTATCAAAGTAGATTTTTGAAAAACTAGCTTTAAGTTCAGCTAACTTTTCTACTGTAGTAGAATCGAGAGCGGCAACTGACGGAAGTGGATTAGAAGTGGCAAGTGAATGCTTAATGGAGCATCACTCACGTGACTGCTTGAACTAGACGAGCCAAAATTTTGCTTGTGAGGCGCGGTGGCATAAGGGCCACGATATCAAGATTTTTCTTCGCTACGAGCAGGAAGGTTAGAGTGTTCATCATGATGAGAAGCATGGGATCAGAACTTTCGCTTAGACGAGGAAGAGGCTCCCTCGAATAATAATCTTTATCTCGTTTATCATCCTTCTTTCTATGCCACGCGGATTCAGAGTCTCGGCCTGGACGGTGATAATTAGAAGAACCCCAGAGATGATCGAGGCACGAGATCGAGACATTGCACCTATAAAAACCAAATAAGAACATATTAAAAGTTGTCGTGCGAAAGATTAATAACAAGTGTTCAGTGGAATGCAAGTGTTTGTGAGTGTCCTAGCGTTCCCTCCAATGGACCGGTAATGGCGGCTTTACTCATTGTAGCGCCCTCCTATTTATTGGAAGGTTGGACGCCTTCACCGTTTTTCATAGGTGAGTTAACTCCTTCGATATTGATATTGGGAAAGTCATAGGACATTATATCTTTCAGAATTTAAAGGTCGGAGAATCCTTTTAACAAACTTTCCAATCGCTGAGAGGATGACTCCTCTCCAAGGAGTGTAATAACGAATTCAGGATCTGATCCATCCTTTCTTTTGCATAACCACTACACCAACTTCTTCTTTCTCTTCGGTGGTGTCTGCGATTTCCCGACTTGCGAAGAACCAGCCATCGGTGCTTTTTCGATGCCTGCATCGTCATCTCTAGGTTTATCAGCTTGAGAGTGTTTGATCTCCCCTTCTTCGGTACCTTCCCAAGTCCCTTCGGCAGGGGACACTATGGGGTCGTTTGTTTTTTTCTCTTCGTTTAATAACAATTTTCGGACCTGCTTGGCTTCCAGGGAGTCCGATTCTGCGGCCGTCCTCCAACAGCCCGAGTAAAGATAGTTGTTCGTCAGTTACGAGGAGTTTATATCTTGATCCTCAATGGGAGTGGCGTGGATGGCGGCCACGACTTTAGAAAACTTAGCGCCTTTGGGATGTGGACGACACCTGAAAGAGCTTTGGATGTTAGTATATTCAAAGGAGAAGTTATGACTTGAGTCATTGAACTTAAAAGAAAAACACAAGTAACACCTATGTCCTTCTAACCATCTCCTAGTGAAGCCGACATGACATTCGCACATAGGAACACTCGTGCTTAAATAAGGAGAGTTTGTTCCATGCACCCGTCAAGACTTGACAGTTCGACAAAGGTTCAGGGAAGACGTTTGAAGGACTCCTCGATTGTTTTTTAAATCTATAAATAAATCTGATGTCCTCGGGAGTCTATGGACGGAACAGAACATTCATAAATAAGAGGAAAGTCCCATGAATAAAGTTGAAGCTGTTGGGATGCAACTGAGTAAGGGCGATCCTAAGATACCTCAACATCTCCCGGACAAAGGAGTTAAAATGTGGAACGCATCCAGCCCAGCACATGATCTTGTTACATGCTTTATATTCGGTTGGGGGTAGATGAGGTCTATCCCGCCTCGTTGGAACTAAAACATCCTTGAACGGGTTCCCACGGAAGGAGCACAGTCGACGAAGAGTGGCTTCGTCGATTCAAGAAGCTTGTGAATCGACACAATTATCCAAAACGATGGCACCCTTAACGGCATCAGGAGCCGAACTGATGGTTTCTGTTGATATAATTAGAATATTGGAGAAGAGATTAATTTGAGGATTAGATGCTTCTGGTTGTTTTGCTTGGTGGCTCAAAGAAGGTCTTTCAGATATAGTGGCAGAACTTGATTTTGCTTCGAAACCGATATGTCTCGCCGCTGATTCAGAAGACATGTTGACTGAATGCTTCATGCGTTTGGGATCTATGTTAGCTACACTCAATAGAAAATTAAGGTTAGAAATAATAACCTGCTCCCCCCATGTCAAGTGTGGACTAGTGCAGTGCAGTGTAGTGTGAGACATGCATAAACGGTCTGAAATCAGAAAGGCAATAATAAAATGGAAAGACTTGGAGTTTTGTCTAGGGAGACCGTCATCGTTGACCGTTTCAATCGACAAGAAAGTTGATCCGCAACAAAAGCTTTAGGATCAGTTATCGATATATTGAATTATGATTTTTATTATCCAAGTTTATTAGCCAATTTTTTTGCTTAGTCAAGATTGAAGAACCCGGGAATTTGTTCATTTAAGCTTAAGTCTGACGGTCCAAGTATGCAAGTCGCATTATCCTTCTTCATCTTATATATTCAGACAAGGCAATATGAAGTCCAGTATTCAAATGACTTAGATTTAGTTGGTTTTTTAGTGCCGATACCGATCCCTTCACCTTATGCCGATCCCTTACCGAAACCATTTTATACCCATCACCACACCTGAGTTACCAACACCGATCCTTCACCAAAAAACTTCACAAAGATTCCTCCATAACACATTTCCAACCGATCCGTCAACAGTACACTATCCTACCGAACCTTTTCCTAAGCCTACCCGTACTGACCCCTCATCCAATATAACCTCCTCACCGATCCCTCACCAAACTTTCCTTCATCCCATCGCCATTCAATCTAATGCCAATCACTATCCAACCTTTCATAGACTGCAGCTGAACCCTCCTTTTCTTTCTCCTCCTCCTTCTCCTTTATCCTCTTCTCTTCTCATTCGTGTCTTAATACAACCCACCATGCTATCTATCTAGCAAATACACGTATTCACCCAAACTCACGATTCAAAAGTCAATTACATGATTAAAAAGGGGTCTCGTAACTATGTATCTCAAGCTAAATTAGAAGGGCGAGTGATTGTGGTTTGAATCGAAGGTAAAGGAGAAGCGAATTTGGGGAGCTAGTTGAATTCATGTTCGAGTTAAGGCCTGGGATTGGAGAAATTTACTTACCTGGGTTCAATGAGAAGTGTACGCAAGGGCAGATGAAAACGATAAAGTATAAATTAGGAAGCAGAAAGGTAAAGGGAAGGAAGGGATAAAGGTGTGCTTATATACATGTGTGTGTAAGGAGAAGAGACAGGTTATAAGGGGTGACCCAGTCAAAGATGGGGAAGAGGGATGGGCAAAAAGATCTGCCGACCCCTATTCATGTATCCCTAGCAAGGGTCGGCAAGTCGGATGTTAATCCCTCCATAAGGAAAAAAAAAGAAAAAAAAAGGAGAGAAAAAAATATAATAAAAATAGTAATATAAGTGAATAGTGAAAAATAAAGTGAAAACAGAATGAATGAAATGAAAGACGGAAGAGGAGAAATGGCGGACAACTGAAAAATGTTTGACGATCATTATCATGAAGGTTCGACTGCAAATACGAGCATACAAAATACTACAACAATTGGCAACGACTTGTGAACGTTCGAACACATCCGGGAGCCAACAACAGAAACACGTATGAGGATATGCACAAGAATGATTTAAAAGTTCAACCTTTTGAAATCAATTGAAAATGCAATCGAGCCTAAAACTCTCAAGTTTGAGATCAAATTAAATAAAAGAAGGCATATGAGCCCCGTGTGACCAAATTTGTATACGATGACGGAATGCGACATCAAGCTTATATTATTGAAGGATGATGAAGAAATAGAGATCAACTAGGAATTGGATGGATTCCTTTTTGGTAACTCGAACTTCTTTCGATTCAAAGCACGTCATGTTCCTCGCAAGACATACTTTGAAGAACAAGTGTTACTCGGTACCCTAACACGGCTATATTGGACTGATCATGCCAGATAGACTCGACTGTTGTCAAGAAGAATGACCATGGAGCAAAGGCTATAGCACCCAGAAACAGAGTTCAGACAGTTATACGAAACTTGGATTAGATAGAGTTGACAAACAAACAATGCACGATGTCAGAAATTAGCTTGGTTGGCATAGGGATCATCATAGTCATTTGTCAACATAGATAAGATACTAGGGGGATCAATATAGCAAAGTAAAACATAGAGATCGAGGTGTCTGTCTGAATGGATTATCAGCATGAGTAGTGTAAATGAGGGATCGGCTAAGGTGATGGTGTCTAGTTCGACATGACTTTAGTTCGACATGACTTAATGAAACAAGAGGGATTGGCATAGCATTCAAGAATGGATGTATCGGCATGCTTTTATAAAGTGGAGGGATCAACATGCTTCTATAAAGTAAAGGGATCAGCATACTTCTATAAAGAAGAGTGATCGGCATACTTCTATAAAGCAAGATGGGTCGGCATACTTCTATAAAGCAATATGGATAGGCATACTTCCATAAAGCAAGATGGATCGGCATGCATTAATAAAGCAAGATGGATCGGCATGGTCCAGTATATAAGGGTCGACAGAGATTACTTTAGTGTAATGTGACGCCCCACCTCTATACCCACATTAGCAAAGAGTACTACTAGATAATACCGTCTGCTAATGCGGAGAATAAAGCTGGATAGGAGCGACCATCTATAGCCTTGCTCTAAATATCTATTGAATACATCGACAATAGACATACCAAGCAGGTCGACATATCCAATGAATACTTAAAACAAAACCATAGGTGGCGAGAGGATCTATCAGAACAGAATATAACAACTCAAATGTAATATACATCACAGAACAGTAGATCATCATATACACATATACAGATACATAACAGAGTATACAAACTAATACATGTCAAGTGGTATAGCAAACAACAATATACAAACGAGTCAAATAAAACATATCAGAGTTACAACCCAAAAAGGACTACACAGGAAGTATGGCAACAGAAAACTAGCGGAATAGTCCATGCGGAAGCAAAAGAGGCTAAGTCCAAAAGCGCCTAACCTGAAACATCTCGGTCTAACCCGAGTATAAAATACACGGCTCAGTCTGGCTAAACAAATCAGTTAGATAAACTGAACAACAATAAACCTGCAAGGTTACAAAGTATAACAAATATCTCTAAAGGAGATAACACAATCATCTAACAAAAGATGAATCATCTGATAACATAACAAGCCTCATATCACCGGCAACTCATAGAAACAAAGGATAAGCATATCTCAAAGCAAGCCAAAAGGCAAATAACAAATACCAATGAAGGTAACACAAGTTCCACAGGGTAATCGCTACATATCATGCGGCTCAAAAAGGCCAACACCGAAGGGCGAAACCTAGGGAATATACATATGAATGAAACATCAGAAAATTGAATTGCAACGAACCCAAATATCTCATGAGCGGTGGTGAAGAAACCACTCCAATATTTCTCGAGCGGTGGTGAAGAAACCACTCCGAAAGCAATACTAAAGGTAACCAACAACCCCAATATCTCTCGAGCCGGGGCAAAGGACCAACTCCAAAAGCGATATTAAAGGCAACAAGCCAGAAGGAGACAGTCCGAAGACACTATCCCAAAGGCAACAAACCGTAGTGGTGAAGGTCGAAGACCCCGTACTGGACACCACTAACTGGCGGAATGTGTCACAACTCTCGAAAAGGAATCCGAAAAGTGGTAACGTGAGTCCCATAACCACCCGTTCGCACTAAACGGTTTACTATCCGTTAGTTAATTTCACACTCAAAGCAGTACAAAGTTCACCTCATATCATCGGTAAACCAAACCCGAAGGTTAAAACGATCAATTGAATAGGTCGGGAATTAATCGGAAGGATAAACGCACAGATTCATGGTCCGTGTTTTGCCCAACCATTTAATCACCCTTCCACTTCGCTCGAAGTGCGAAATTATGTGTGCTTTAAATAGAATTTATAAATTGGAAAAATGAGCTTTTAATACGATTTGAAGAAATCATTTATAAAACCCGTGAATGAAGTCAAAAAGGAATTATCAAGGTCAAATATGCATAAACAACTAATCGGAATCAACAAGCGTCGATCAAATTTGAAAAACTAAACGAACAAGGCAATTTGGCCAAAAAACAGCATATTCAGACGTCTGAAAGAAGGGATTCAGACGTCTGAATCTAAACATAAATTTGTTTTTCAAAACAGAATTCAGACGTTTGAATCCAACCTTCCAGACGTCTGAAATAGGCATATTTTGGCCTATTTCCTTTCTGGTCGAAAATTAGCCAATTCAGACGTCTGGAATATAAATTTAGACGTCTGAATCTGGGGGTGAAAATGTTCCCCAGAACAATATTCAGACGTCTGAAATTATGGTTTCAGACGTTTGAAACATGATAGTCAGGCATTCCTGAACTTAGGCCAACTATGGCCAAACGATCGAAAGCAATCGGATGCGTGTTGATTATGGGCTTACGTCAAACGACTACCCAACCTTAACGACACACCCAATCACTTCGAACAACATAAACATCAACCATAGAAGGTTTTACATAGATTTGGCTTCAAAAATCATAATTTGGCAATTTCACCAAAGCAAACCAAATCGAAAGCAAAAGCATATGAACAATTGTTAGGAATTCATACCTAACAAGCAAAGGTACTTATAGTCATAGATGTGAGATAAAAATCTCACCTTTAACCCAAAAACAAAGAAGAAGGAGCTAAATTTGCAAGGAGAAGACCAACCAATCTCCACTTCAACTCAACAAGCTTCAATCTAAGATCAAAACAAATATTTCATAAGTTTAGGTTTAGGAATTTCTGAGGTTGAAGAGAGAAAGAGATAGAGGAGATGAAGAGGAGGCTTACCAATGGCTTCTCTTTGATTTTGGAGCAAGAATTCAAGTTGCAAGTTGAAACTAGGGCTTGCAATTTCTATTTCCTCTTCCCCTATTCCATTTTCAGTTGGAGCATGAGTTTGAGGAGTGGAAATGAGTGAATGAAGATGAGAGGGCTGAGTTAGGGTATTTAGTTAGCTAATGGGCTGAACCCAAACCCAAAACCCAATAGAAAAAGTAGCAAAATTCAACTTACTCCAAAACATATCAAAGCTTATACTCAAAAAGATCGCAAACGACGTTTTGAACTCAGTGGAAGTGGTCTTGAGACCCAATTCGACCGTTTGCAGAAAGTAGCTTTTCGGACTATAATCCGACAAACGACGTTATATTTAAATAAAATATTTAAATATACACCCGATAAATATGCGGGTTGTTACATGTAAATTTGAACCAAAGATCAAGCGAGAACTCAAGCTTCACACATCCAACCATCATGCACTTAAGATATCATCATATTCGAGCATGGGGAAGCTACCATAGGGATCGCTGCTCCAAATTCAACATATGGAGGGATCGGTACTGATCCCTCTCTACTGAGATTTCGGCCTAGCGCTCCCAATTATGGGCCCATATGGATAGGAGGTCCTATTGCAGATATTGCAGACAGATTGGTGGTCGCCTTCACTTATAAATACAGGCCTAAGGGGTCATTCTGAGGGTTTTTACACTGTTGGTTAAATAGCACTATTATTGTAATCAACTTCCTCGGTTATTCTCTTGTCTTTTGCTGTTTCCTACTGTAATCAAGATTATTGTAAATCAATAAAGAGAATATTCAAAGTGGACGTAGACAATCAACGCCGAACCACTGTAAATCTTGTTGTTCTTGTTTTATGTTGTGATTTTCTTGTAATTTGGTATATTCCTCTGTTTAATTTAGTTTCTTTATTTTTATTTCATTACACAAATCTATTCTTGGGTGTTTGTGGCCAATTTGGTTGCAAATAATTATCGAGTAGATAAATGTAATAAATTACATAATTTCTCCTAGAGCATACCCCTAACTCTATCAATCTCCCACTTTCACTTGGGGCCAATTATGGAATTTTATTTAACTTCTCCAATAGGTTTTCTCAAAACCAATTGGGTCAATCTCTTAATGAATGGGTTTGTTGTTATGTTTCAATTTTCTACTCTATCAATCAACTCTTTCTGATGCTGGTAAACTAACTTTATCATGTGGAACAATTCGAAGTATGTCTCTGGACTTCTAGTGAGCTCTAAGTTCTATTATGAACCATATCATGATATTGTTATCATATAACAACGCTATACGATTCTCAATATTTGGAA
The DNA here is from genome assembly GCA_030765085.1 of Allium cepa. Taxonomy (NCBI): domain Eukaryota; kingdom Viridiplantae; phylum Streptophyta; class Magnoliopsida; order Asparagales; family Amaryllidaceae; genus Allium; species Allium cepa. The sequence continues at coordinate 378,642,827 of CM060929.1, read as the reverse complement.
TTATTCTCAGCTCAATTATAATTTGTGCATTTATATTTTTATATATTTTTTTGTTGCGGTGTTATTCAAGGCGATGTACTTAACATTTTTCATTGAACCAGCCATAGTCTTTCATTTGGAACATTTTGAAATTAAAGATTTTTAACTTGAATTTATTATTGACATATTATACTTGATATCAGTTATGAAAATTTGAGTCTGAACACTCCTTCGTTGTTTGTTGTTTCTATAATTAATTCTTTAGTATTCCATAAATACACAAGAAAATCTAAAACAACCATTTACTGATATCGATTTGGATTTGATATTTGCTTCATGTATCAAATACATAAACAAATCACGATATCATACACAACATAACATGGATGATAATTCCTATTGCCAGTACATAACGAATCATTCTTATATGTTTCGTATTACATATTTTAATAAGGTGTCCTTGCATATCATTCGAGACATTCCCAATATCTTTTATACTCACTACAAAAGCCATCATTTACAAATTCAACATCGAATATTAAAATAATGAAGGCTGATTTTAACATAAGTACATCATTAAAAAATCAGCAACGTGTTGTTTATATATAGTTTAGAAATATCAATGTACCTTTTAACGCTCTTTCCTACGAACACACGCTTCCTTTGTATTATGATTAATAATCAAACCATTTGATATTCCTATCGAAACATTTGTTCAATTGTGATGTATTTTTGAATGATACTTTTTATCCGTTCTCGGATCGTATCTGAAAACTCATAAACTCAATATTGCTTCTGTAATGAGTCTATTTTTTGATCCTCGTATGTAGACACTAATACGCCCATGGTTTATCTGTGTTAAGCATCCAAGTATCGGAAAGATGGAAAGTTAGGGTAAAATAAAAGAAAACAAATAGAACAAGAGAAGAAGAACACAATATCAGAATCTTACAACGGAACTATAACATATAATATTAAAGGAACAATACAAAGGGTTACTCTGAATATAGTCAGAGTTACTAATACTGAAGTACTATCATCAGCTTATATAGTTATAACAACCTTTCCTCACATACGCTAGTGTATACAATGCAGAAATGTAGCGAAATAAGAATAATATAGAAGATAATCATCCAGCTCCTCTTTATAAGCTCCAAGTGTCCAAAGTTAAATACAGAAATTTACACGGAGCTGACCCGAGCATTATAAGAAAATAACACCCGAGTCAGTCTGGTAAACCAGTATGAGAAACTCAATAAATTATAGTGACATATGATAGTAACCATTGATACCGTATAGATTCCCATAATGGTTTTCCACTCAAATGAAACTAACTATTCATTAAGTTTAACATATAGTGATATGATAGATAAAGTCTTGAGTGTAATACATAAATCATATCAAATAGTTGTTATGTGAATGCCACAACAATAATAGGCATATAATAAATATCGCTAAGGCCCATTCGCATAGTGATTTTTCATGGAGATATCCTCGGATTTAGCCAAATCCGAACTCTTGCACAAGGATCAAAGGTATCCTTCCGAGCAACGTACATCTCTAGGGAATGCACTATAGGAAATGCATAACCGGCCCGCCCTCAAACAATCGTGGTTCCGAATGCATTGCTCCTGCATGATGTCCATAAGTGATACTAGATAGTGTTTCCTGCACCCTTGGGATTGCCAAAGTGCTACATTCCCTTTGGCTATGCGTCATATCTCTAGTTTTAGTTATTTCTGATGGTGTGGCTACGCTCGACATCTCTTATTAGAATCTTCGGCACTCGAATAGAACATGAATCGTCAAATGGACTCCTACATCAGATCATGATTCACTACATGGATTCGAGCATCTCGAACAGTTATCGATCCTCTACATAGGTTCCCCCTCATAAGTCTTCTGATAAACGCTAACACTGTCCTCTCTCTTGAAATACTCCTCAAGATAGGCAGTCCCACACAATAGCATCGTTTAAATTGTTGAAGATGACCTTACTCTTAGACTTAACCTTAGGATTAACAGTTCAACTTTATAACATTTCACTTCACAACGGCTTCCAAAACATAGAACCCGTATACTAGTTTAGAAGTGTATTCGATAAGTTCACACTTTTCAGTCCCAATCTCCTCAAAACTATTTCGTAAATTTCTGGTAAACTCAATTTCGGTTCTTTCAAAAGTAAGCGAAAGCTAGATACGTTTCATACCAATACTGCTCCCCACGATTCTTATTGATATAAAATCGCAAAACCTTTCGATAACTTTCTAAGTCAGCATTAGGTCAAGTTTGATAATTGACTAATCGATTATCTAACCAAAACAAATACGCTTAACTCATTTCTAACATTCCAACTTAATATTCCTCATTCAAGAGTGAAGCCGGGTAAGTTAGAGCACTGGTTGCATCAAAGCCTTGGGAAGACACTTCATTCTTGAATCTCACAAATAGAAAAGTCTGCCTCATCGGCTTTTAGTGTTAAGTATAGTGGTAATGATTTCAATAAACAATAAGAAACGACACGATTAACACATTTCCGACATTTTCTGACTTACTATTCGTCGGCCAAGAAGGGAGCCAGTAAATTAGAGCTCTATTGCTCTATCTCTACTTGATATCAATCTTAACTCTCATAAATAGATAAGCCTTAATTCGTTGACCTATAGTGTTAAGTATAGTTAATTGCTTTTCAAACAAGTAACTAAACAATTAATCATTTGGCTATTTAGCAATTCTAACCCCTTTTCTAAACCTTTTTTTAATACTTTCAAAATACTTACAATAGGTTTTAAAACATTTACCCAAAATATTGCATGAAAATAAAAACTTTACAAATTCCCTTAAAAACTTGAAAACGACATGTTTTCTAACAAAATACATCTTCTTTAAAAATTCACAACTAATTCTTAAAAATTCATAAAGTTCTCAAACCATGTTTGAAATACTCTAATATGATCACTTATTAAAAGAATGAAACAAAATACTTAAATTTAAATATCTTTCCAAACATTTTAAGTCCAAAAATCAAGTTTAAACGGGACAGCTTTGATCGTTTTCGAGTTGTTACTTAACTTTTACTATTCAATATTTTGATAGAAACAAACATAAATCTTAGAAATTATAAATATGGAGGTAAACCCTTAAGGATTTCTCTATAAAGTTCTATAGAAATTGTCAAAAACAAAGCAATTCACAACTGCATCTATAATGACTATCGTTATAAGTGCACTTCCAAATCCAAGTCCGATCTAAACCAAACTCCTTTTATAACCTATATGCTTTGTTCAAGGTCTTGTCATATGTCATACAAGCTCATTCAAGTCCATTTCAAGTTTTTTCAAGCCAATATGCATGGATCACATATGTCACTTACTTTTAAAGTAAGAATCCAAACCAATGTTTTAACATAAATTAACAACAATTCAAACAACATATATACAATCATCATAACATATGTATGTTTTATATTTTCTATTAAAAGTGAGGTGTTTACTCACCTTTAATCCAAAAAAAAATCAAGATCTAAGCCAACAAGTCAAAGCTCAACCTAGCAACACCTTTCCTTCCTTCTCTTATTACTCAAGGCCTATGCCCCTAGGGTGAGTATGGCTTTTCTTCTTTAAGTTATAACTTAACAGAAGGTGTTCTAATAGTGTGCTTAGCCTTATAGAAAAATTTGAAGTGATTTGGAGTTGATTTTCAACAATTTTATTTCCTTTCCTTCCTTCTCTTCTTGCTTTTGCCACCTCCTTCTCCTATATTGCTCAAGGCCTATGCTCCTATGGTGAGTGTGGTTTTTCTTCTTTAAGTTCTAACTTAATGAAAGGTGTTCTAATATTGTACTTAGCCTTATAGAATTTTTTTAAATGATTTGGAGTTGATTTTCAACAATTTTCTTTAGAATATAAGAGAAGAAGGAGATGAAAAAGCCGTTGATTTTTCTCGCTTAATCTTTGTAAATTTTTGATTCTAACTTTATGGCAGGCCTCTCCTTATATAGGAACATAAAGGGTACACTTAAGCTTGTATTCACCCCCTCCCCCACCATGCCATGGAAGCTTTACCTCCCATCACTTCTCTTTTAAGTCACTTCTCCTATAAGCTAATTACCATTATACCCCTTCCATTATAATTTTTCTTATCCATTAGAAGATTTTAGAACATTCCAAGCCTTATGATGAGGAGAATGTGTTAATTATTTACTAATGAGTTCATTTGATCATTAGTCAAGTGTGCAAGAGTTCTAACAACTTATATCGATCGAAAAGCTATTTACCGATAAACCGATTTCCAATCACATTATCGATTTTTCTTCGAAGTATATATTTTTCTAAAAAAAATTTCAAAAAAAGTTTATTATTATTATTTATTAATTAATTGATGTTTAACATGGTTATAAAATCATATTTAACACTTAATTATATTTTAAGACGTTTCAATGTTCGAAGACAAATTGTTCGAATTTTAGTATTGCTACATTCTTCCCACTTAGAACATTTCATCCCCGAAATTCAAACAAGAATAATAATCAAATGAGATGGAAGAACAAGATATATATATATATAGCATACTACTGAAAATATATACAAACCAAGCTGTAGCTGAATGCATACTAAGTGACTCCACCAATAGCGATGAGTACACTACAAAAGATATATGATACTAAGATTAGAGGGGACCCCTAGTCTATAAGCACTCTGGGTAGAACTCCTTCAAACTGTCCTCCATCTTCTTTGTATAAACCCAAGCATCCTCGCTCCATGGCACTTCTAACCGTAACAAAGAAACAAGCACACAAATACTCAAATTGTATTCACAATTACTAACAACCAATGCTCATGGTTCGCTCAGGTTTAAAACTCTCCCATTATCTAAGGATGATAAACAATCCACTAAGCATACCTTATGGCTCAACAGCCTCAGGTCATTACTTAGATGATTATTCATGCTACCTTATAATAAATCGAAGAGTTGTTCCCGAAACTCTTCATAAGCAAACATAACATAGTATACGAATATACTAAAGTTTGTACGATGCACACGAACCATCCGTACGCAATATATGATTTGATCACTTGCTCAATCACATAGGTTTCACTTCTTAACTAGTATAGATCACTTGACCACCCTAGTACGGACTCTGATTTTGTTTTTTGATTAGAAACCTTCATTCTCCTTGCATAACCATATACTATGATAGAAAACTTCAAGATCGTACCACGAACTTGTATCAAGTGTTCTTCGTCAAGAATCAAATGAAAAATCCTCATTTGGACCGATGTAAACCACCTCGAAAACATGTACTCAAATACTGGATCAAGAACAGTTATGCGAACAAAAATATCTACATACAACTTACTTATTTATCATATTAGTTTCTTAACTACACCATTATCTTCTTAACCACATTCATCTACACAAATAGCATGTCATTCAATACTAAATTATTAATGCATCATTTCATAAATCATAACTTCAAGTTTATAATCATTTTATAACTTAAGTTCATACTTCTATAATACTCCATTACATCCTAATAGCACATGCGAAACATTATTTTGTTTTACCTAACAAGCATGTTTAACTATTTAACACTTGCTTTAACTTGTTATGTTCTGAATTCAAGTGTTATACAAACCCAACTTTATATATTCAAAAACACTTAACTGCAAGTTTTATAACAATTCGGAAGTTTCCGACTATCCAAAATTGCCGAAAATTCCATTTCATTTTAACAATGAAAATTATCAAACAACATATCATATCATGATGCACATATCGTACTTTCCTAATGCATAGGCTACATGTGTCCGTGAAATAACTTAACAAGAGAACTTTTAGAACTAAACATCAGTTTTCATTTCAAATCATTTTGAAATAATATACATATAACTTCTGTATATTAAATCACACTTTGGGATTAAATCAAAATCCTTTTTACCAAAACAACTTGGTAGCATCTCACACTTAGAAAACACAAAAATGAAAGCCGATGATGTTGCAGTCATCATGGAAATTATTTCTAAGCAACAGAAGTGAGTTCAGTACATCTAAACCATACTTTTGGTATTTAATCAAAATCATTCCAAAGAGGTATTAAATACTTCTTATAATAATACTAAGTATTATGATCTTAATTTTCTAAACCAACTTCCCTAAATATTTACTTTCAGATAATACTATTATTATTTTTGCCAAAATTTTGAAAAACATTTTCAAAAATACTAGGAATTAAGTTCCTAGATTCTCTATATAAACCCTTCTCATTGATAAATCATATTTTATAAACCATATATTAAAAAAAATCACTTACTTACATAAAATTCTTTTCACATATATTTATTTCAAAATATTCTATCTTTCCTTTGGATTATAGTAAACATCTTTTACTAAATTTTAACTTCTAACCTAATATTATCACCGAACGCCTTATAGTCAAACCATGAAACTTAATTCACAAGGTGTTCATTTCAATGTACCTACAATTACTGTCTATCCAACTCTTGATATAGAAAGGTAAAACTGCTTATAAACTGGTTTAGAACAAATCAATAACAAACAATACCCATTGTTCCTAACATGCCGAGCATAACTAAACAATCAAGGCTACGAGATATTAAACTATGAGAAGTGCTAATATCAAACCAAACACGAATAGTAAACTATAAATAGATAGTATACCCTCAATAATTTGCTTTCCCTTCTCAGTTTCAGCAATAGCAAAAATCCTAGGCTGCTCCTAACTCTTAAGCATAAGACAATCTCTAACAAAATGGCCAGACCGATGGCAACCGCAACAACCTTTCGGTGCAAACTGTGCCTCAAGCTTTAGACACTTCTTAATTAGTGCTTTCACTATTTGTACTTTATCCACCTTCCCTTCTTTCCTTGATTTACAACTCCAAGCAAAGTGTCCCTTCTGTCTACACTTACGACAAACCACACTAGAAATATCCCTTAATGGTTGAAACTTCCACTTGTTGTCCCCAACTAGTGCACCAATAGATGACTTCGGAGTTAAGCTCTAAAACCTCAAAGCCATGTTTACCAAACCAACAAAAGATCCCATGATGTGACTAGTCATATCCCGTTGGAACATAGGGCGCATACCCGCAATGAACATCTCGTTCTTCTTTAGCAGCGTATCAACCAATCCTAACCCAAACCAAGATAATGCAACGAATCGGTTCTTATACTCCGCCACAGTCATGCCCTTGCTTCAGATCTAAGAAGCTCCCGAATAACAAAGTCTTTCCACCTTTCGAAACAAACTTCATCTCAAACTCATTTTAATTGGGCCCAAGTAAAGTCATTCTCTTAGATATTTGTAGTGATAATACTCCACCAATCCATGGTTGCATCTGCCAAATGCCACGATGCCAATCTATGTTTCATTGCGTCATCTAGCTCTATATCTCCAAATATCCATCACACAATTTCATCAAAGTCTGGACTTCTATGATCGTCTTTATACTGCCAAACTTCCTACCTAACAGCCTCTCATAATCACGTAGAACGAAGCAAAATTCACCCGAAGCCTGACCTGCACGACCTCCTCCACAATATATACTCTTAGTTCTCTGATTGAAGCAACATTCCTTAGTGCTCGATTTCCACAATTTGTGATGGTACCTCGACCACCTCTACCTCCTCGAGCATTGACGACTCTAGTACTCATGGTTCTCACTACCTAATCAAAGCAAAACTTCTTTTAGAACATGAAAGGATAGAGTTATTTCAAAGAAAGGATTCCTAAGAAAGAGATATTCCTAAAGAATAATTTTAACTAGTTTTTAAAATACAAATACACTCTCATATGTATAATACACTCGACTCATTTAAGTGTGTCGCTTATCCTATCTCTAATAAGCCATGCCCAACCAAAGTCAAGGTGTTTGCTTAACCTTGAGCTCTCATACCAAATGTAACGACCTAACTTTTTGACACTCGAATGTTGACACTAATACATCCACGTTATGCATGTTCCGAGCACCTAAGTGCTAAAAAGACAGAAAGTTAGGGTAAAATAAAGAAAAGGAATAGAAAAAGAAAAGAAGAACACAATATCAGAATCTCTAAATGGAATGGTAATATATAATATCAAAGGAACAATACAAAAGGTTACTATGAATAAAGAAATATCGAAGTTACTAAAACCTAGGTACTATCATCAGTTTGGACAGTTACAATAACATGTCCTCGCATATGCTGATGTATACAATAAAAATGCGACGGAAATAAGAATAACACGAAAGATAATCATCCAGCTCTTCTCCATAAGCTCCAAGCGTCCAAAGTTAAATTGGAAAATATACACAGGGCTAACCCAAGTATTATAAGAAAATAAACCTTAGATCAGTCTAGTAAACCAACGTGAAAAACTCAAGAAATAAGAGTAACATATGATAGTAACCATTGAGACCGTACGAATTCCCATAACGGTTTTCCCCTCAAATGAAACTGACCATTCATTAAGTTTAACATATTGTGATATGATAGATAATATCTGGAGTGCAACACATTCAAATTAAATAGTTTCTATGTGAATGCAACAAAAATAATAGGTATACAACAAATACCACTAAGGCGGGTTTGCATAGTGGATTTTCTATGGAGATCTCCTCGGATCTAGCCGAATTCGAACTCCTGCACAAGAATCAGTGGTATCCTTTTGAGCAATGTACATCTATAGGGAATGTACTATAGGAAATGCATAATTGGACCATGCCTAGAAAATCATGGTTCTAAATGCATCGCGCCTACATGCATGTCCGTAAGTGACACTAGATGGAGTCACCTACACCCTTGGGATCGCTAAAATGCTACGATCCCTTTGGATATGCACCGTATCTCTGCTTTTTGTCATTTTCGATGTCCAGGCTACGTTCGACATCTCTTACTTGAGTCTTCGTCACTCGAATCGAGCACGAACCCCTGAATGGATTCTACATCTCGAATAGATCACGAATCACTACATAGATTCAAGCATCTCGTGTAGACCTCGAACCTCATATAGGTTCCCCGTATAAGTCCTCCAACGAATGCTAACGATGTCATCTCTCATGGAATACTCCTCAAGATAGACAGTCCCACATGATAACATCATTTGAAATGTTAATGCTGACATCTTCCTTTGACTTAACCTTAAGATTAATAGTTCAACTCTATAACATTTCACTATGTTGACATACCGATATCATATATCGATTAGTATTTTTATAACTATTCAATGCAATATTAAATTTCATTTATAACATTCAACATAGACACATATTGATATCATATATCGATCCGTATATATATAACGTTTCACTTCAATCCAAGTTCGAACAATATTCAATACGATTTTAAATCTTATTTAAACGCATACCGATATCGTATATCGATTGGTATAATCATCACTATTATTAATGCACTTTTTAATATTGTTCAATATACATCAAAGAAATTTTCATAATTAATATTTCATAAATATTAATTAATTTACAATAATTACAAATGAACTAAATTAGGTGGTAAAAGTAATAGTCAATGTTTTGGTTGTGTGACTCTTAGGTGTAAATTTGGTCAGCGGTTAATATTGAAATTTCAAATATTAACGTCCACATGTCACTTAGCAGGTGTTGTGACGTTATGACCAAATTTATCGCTTATTTGATTTTGGTAAAATCCAATTTTTCTTTATTAAGCATTACTCGGCAGTGACAATTATCTATACCACTTCTCTTCGTTGAAATTATATTAGTTTGGACTTATGAAATTTGGTAATGGTCAAAATTCCAATATCGTCCATATTTAACTCTATAGTCCGAAAACAAAGTCCTTGGTTCAATAATAATAATTATTATTAACTGAGCTGCTATGGCTATAGATTTTAAATTTGATTTGACATCAGCTGATCGTGATATTAACCTCATATAACCGAGGAGATGAATCCTCTTTTTAATGGTGCTTCGCTTCTAATGTTTCCACTCCACCTAACTATAATCGTTCGATGGATACCGTGCCAAGATTTAACTATAGTAATAGTGGAGCTTTCACATTGAAGCTCAGTAGTATTCTTTAGTCTAGAGACTGTGTAAATTAGTTAGTTTGATATTCTCTGTTTGACCCTAGTTATATTAACCAACAGAAAGCTATCAAGTGAGTCATTCTATAGTTATTCAATAACTATTAGTTGTAACTTTTTGGTGCCCTTAGTGGCTATAAGTAATACACTTCCCAACATTTGGAGAGCATTGCATACTCCAGTCTCAATAGATGCATCGATATCCAGTCTCGATATATCTTGAATAGGAATGTTTGAAATGTACATTTATTTTTATTGTGAAAAATCACTCACAGTTATAACACTTTATAACTATTACTGCAAAACATATCATTTATAGATTTTATATTAAAATACTTTTAATTAAATTAATTAATTAAGATATAACACATTATATCAAGTATATAATAGAAACAAAATATATTTTACTTCGAACAAGATTGGTTATCAAGTTAGATATATGTAACAAATTACATAATTGCCCTTAGGGCATACCCCTAAATTTATCAGCTATGTCTGCAAGCTTAACGGTGAAACCATCAATTGGAAAAGTTCCAAACAAGAGATGGTAGCTGATGCGACGATGAAGGTCGAGTACATTGCCTTCAATAAAGCAACTAAAGAGCTAGTCTGGACGTGCAAGTTTTTGAGTGAGCTTGAAGTGATTCCCGGTACCAAAAATCCAATGGAATTGTTCTATGATAAAAATGTGATGATATGGATCGAAAAGGAGCCCAAAGCACACAAGAAGTTGTGATATATCCTTTGGAGGTTCCCCCTCATTAGTTAATGCATCGAGAAGAAAGAGATCATGATATAAATGGGATATACCAAGGACAACATAGCAAATCCATTCACTGAGGATCTAGCTCAGTCAGCTCTTGAGAAGCTAATATATGGGATGTGATTGAGATTCCATAACTGGCCCTACATGGAAATGAGAGATTAATATAGTTAGGAGTACGCCCTATGGGTAATTCTATAATTTATAGTGAATTATTAACTCCGTAATATATTCTCGTTCGTAATAAAGGTGTTTCCTTTCTATTATATATTTTTATAATGTTTTATAAATAAATAAATGTTGAATTGAATTGTATTTAACAAAAAATCCATAAATGGTGTGTTTGTGATAATAATTACAAATATATGTAATCATGAGTATTGTTTTACAATAGAATAAACACATCATTTTAGATATTCCTAGTCATGATGCATCGAGATTGGATATCGATGCATTCATTAGACAAGAGTATTTCAAATGTTGGACAGTATATTACTAATGACTACTGGGGGACACCAAGGGGTTATGTATTGATAGTTATTGGATAACTATGGAACGACTCACTAAATAGTTTTCTGTTGGTTAATATAACTAAGGTCAAACAGAAAATATCGACGTGACTAATTTACATAGTTTTCTCGACTTAAGAATACCGTCGATCTTTAGTATGAAAGCTCGGTTTTGATTATAGTCAAATCATGGCATGGTGTCCATTGAATAACTATAAACGGGTTGAGTGGAAGTATTGAAAATGAAACACTATTTAAGAGATCGTCTCCTTAGTTATATGAGGTTAGTATCATGGTCAATTGAAATCGACTCAAAGTCAAAATCGTCAGAATAGTTCAGTTAATAATAATTGTTATCATTGAACCAAAGACTTTGTGATCGGACCATAGAGTTGAATGACGATATTGGAATTTTGACCATTACTAAATTCCATAAGTCTAAAGTGAGATAGCTTTGATGAAGCTAATTGATGTAGATAATTGCCACTTCTAAGTAACGCTTAATAAAGTAAAATAATATTTTACCAAAATCAAGTAAGCGATAAATTTGGTCACAACATCGTACCAACTGTTAATTGACATGTGAACGTTAATATTTGAAATTTCAACATTAATCGCTGATTAAATTTACACCTAAAGTTACATAACTGAAACACTAACTATTGCCTTTACCACCTAATTTAATTGATTATAAACTGTTGTAAATTAATTAATATTTATGAAATATTAATTATAAAAAATTATTTGATGTATATTAAACAATATTAATAGTATGTTTATAATAGTCATAAATATACCATCGATATATGATATCGGTATGTGTTTAAATAAGATTTTAAATTGCATTGAATTTTGTTTGGACTTGGACCAGATTTGAGGCCCACATGGGCATGATATTTTCGGCTATAGAAGGCATGGTTTGAGTGGCTATATGATGGGAATTATGGAGGATTTTGAATGGTTAAAAGAGTAGAAACGGTGAGAGAGAGATGTTAGGATGTGATCCACTTTTCACTCTCTTGGCTTCCTATTTATAAGCCACCTTTTAAATCATTTGTCTTTACACTTTTGCGCTCCTTCATCTCTAAAAATTATGGGCAGTGTCCATCTTCTCTAAATGCTAAAAATCAAACTACAAAATTACTTTAAAACTCTTCGATTCGATCATCGGTGGTAAGGTAGTTTGGGAGTATGCTAGGGTTTTGATGAAAGGTAGATCTTTATTTTATTTTTATTATATAATAGTTATATGCTATATTATTTATATAATAGAATGTTAGATTATATCACGAACCTTGTATATCGAAATGCCATCACAAGTCAGTTCGTTGTGTATATTATTGCATCTATATAAAATTAAAAAATATTATTTTTATATGCTAACATATTAGATGCTCACAACACATAAATAAAGATATATTTTATATATATAAATAATATTATTAAATGATTTAATTAATCGAAATCCATTTTTTAAAAGATTAATATTATGTATCATATGTTTTAAATTTTGGAAAAAAATTATTCATGTATAAATGCATTCGAAAGAAAATAAATAATTTACTTTTATTTCGAATATTAAATATATTTAATTATTAATTTAACCTAAAATTGTTTTTGTGATTTGAAATACTTATATATATATATATATATATATATATATATATATTATAGATAATAAAATTTTGTACAAAAATATTGCATAGCATATATTGTACACAAAACTTTTGAAAATAATATTATATTTTTTATTTTAGTTTTTACATGGTTTTTAATTTTAAAATCATGTAATAATGCAAAATCGAAAAGAAATTATATGTATATGTGTGTGTACGTGTGTTTGGCTGAGAGAAAAATTTGCAAAAATATAATTTTAAATTTTTAAATTTTTTTATATATGTGTGTGTTTTTTTTGGGCATAGGCAAGCCAAATTATAGTGGCCATACCACTTTTACAACTTATTACAGGTGCAAGGGAGAAAGCCCGCAGTAGCTTAGTCGGTTTTTATAGTGATTCCCAACCACTTTATAGAAATTTAACACAAGAGAGGAAAAGATAGAACTCAATAACTTTCCAACACATGCTAACAACCCAGCTCCAAGCGAAGAATGAGCAATGACATGTGAGCTACTACTCAAAAACATATAGAGTACCAAAACACGTATCCTAAAGGGGCAATTCCCATATTACCATGATAAATTACCAACAACAGCATCCCTAGCACTAGTGAGAAATAGTGAACTTGATAACTAGACCCCAACTTGCAAACAAGATCAAAATTTCATATTTAACTTATAGAATTCCAATATTGAATTATACCAATCAAATAGTTGCAAGAGCGCATTAACAAAAATGCCATGAGAGATTGTTTCAATCCAACAAAGCGAAAAGAGCCATTGCATAATAGTGCTAAACAAGATGACTAACGTATCAACAATTCCAAAGACAACAAAATGCTCTTGTAAGATAGCCCAAACTTCAAGGATAAGACCATTCCAAAAGCTATAAGCGTAGCAAAATGCCAGGACCAATATAAAAGAATGGTAGGAAAGGAACAAACTGCTATAATAGATACTTACCGGCATAACATGTCCCAATAGCTTACGTGTACAAGACATGGCACTCTAGAGAAGAAACAATACAAATTGCAAGGAGGAGGCTAAAACCACCACAACACCAGAGTAGCAAATATGTTTGTTGAAGTAATACATATAATAGTATAATAGCGTATTAATAAGAGGACAACGGCCATGCATATAAATTTGTCCAAATAATATTATATATCTAAACAAACCTGATAGAACATAAACTATAAACAAAGGAATTATACTGTAACAACCCACACTTTAATGGGTCCGAATTTCAACTAAATCAAAACCCAGGTCCTTTTGGGTACGAATCGTTGGTTTTGGTAACTTGTAATAAACATTAATTTATCAAAGTGCGATCATATAAACTCACGGCGGAATTGAATAATATAATCTAACATATGTATCGACTAAGGCTACTGTCTCAGAATATCATTTCGTGGATATATAATTGCCTTGTTCACACCAAGGATGAATAAGAAGATTTCTCCATCTATTGTTTCCTTTACTCCACTATTCGATCCTTCTAAATCTATCCGGTGGGTTGTTATAAGGAGGGGGTTAGGACATCGTTCTGGTGATTGGAAAATTACATACTTTACCCATACCATTAATTTATGTCGAGTGATATCCATTTAAATATTATATCCATTATTTACGGCTAATCCATTAAATCTTATGTACATGTACTCTATGCCTAACCTAACCTTCTCTAAGGTTGAATGGGATTTTTAACTCTCTAAAATCGACATTGATACATCATCGGTATTCATGTGCTGCAAATTCAAATGCCGGAAAACCCGACCGTTAAGGGAAAGAAGAAAATAAAGACAGAATATAATCTTATACGAATGAAATAACATATACTATTTCAACATATAATCTTTATAGCATATAATTTTAAATACATTTATCAAAGTTTAACTTAACATCAATATGGACAGTTGTAAATCTCTATCCCTACAAATGCGGAATATAATAGTACATAAGTGTGGTGGAAATGGATAATAATCTTCAGAAGTATCTTTTAGCTCCATGCTTTGAGCTTTTTTAAAATGCTCCAAACTAAACTTGACTATTAGATTGCTTGGAAAAATATGGCACCCAGAGTTTAAGGGAAAGAAAATAAACTCCGGATTAGTCATGAGACTGATGTGAGAAACTCAAAATATGAGTATTTGAAAAAAAAAGGTATCTTATAAGACCACGCTGCACATAAATATGGAATAGGTTTTTACCTTATGATAACCAAATCCTTCCTATGTAAAATCCAATGATATTATTTTTAATAACATTCTTTGAAAAACCATTCAAATAAACATATTCAAATAGCCGAAATTGTTACATTGGTTTAAATTTGATGGCATAATAGGTTTACAACTAAATCTAAAGGCACTTATTGGAGAATGGATTTTCAATGAATGCAAGGTAAGGGATTACCTCTTATACAATACATTTCTAGAGGAATGTACCAAGGATCAACATCTTCGAAACCTCTGTGAATTAAGACCGACCTACCCGCAGATCCATCTGGCGGCAGATAGAACCGAGTGTGATATCACCCCGGCAGTTCCCGACCTCTCCGAGATGTCTCATAGCATACACCATAAAATTTAAACCCAACGTTATAGCAGGTGGAAATAAATAAATCTAGGAAGGTGATACATACCCTAATGGTTGCGATCCACTTAGTCCTAAAGCAACCCTAATTTCACAATTCCTTAGGTGTGAGGCTTGAGGTAACGTTTACATTTCTTAGAAACTTTTCACTTAAAATGCCATGTTGCCATTTCAAACAACACACGATTGATTTCAACAAAAGTACAACCTCTAGACTGGTACATCTTGGAGAAGGGTGTTAAGCATAAGAGATGTTACCTCCTACACTACCATACAGATGTACATTTGTAGAGATCAATGCACTGTGTTCGTAGAAATGCAATGTCAGACATTTATCCATACAAATTATCTAGTATGATGACAAACCAAGCTACTCTCCTACTGCATCCTGTTGAGAATTACACCTAGGATTAGTAGTGAGTAGTCCTTGCATACAAAGATCCTAGAACGAAGGGACCACTACTATATATTTATCTCAGGAGCTACTCTGATATTATCAACAAGCAGTCATTCTGTTATAAAGACCATTGCCTCCAACTTAATTGTCTTTAATATGTCTTCACTTTCGAACTCGTAAGTTGGTTCGAAGTGTTTTTATATAGGGGTCATCCCCAATCGGACCTCGGTTCTGTAACGACCCGTGAATTTCAATAGTTAAGTTGGTTATTTTAAATTAAATTTTAGTAACTAAATTTAGATGAAAAAAAAGAAAAAAAAACTTTATAAGTTAATATTAAAATGAACGCTGAAATAAAATATATTGAATAGTAGTTGAATGAAAATGTATGTGAAAAGGTTTATGCAAGTTGATAAGTAACGATATTTGTGCAATACCTATTAATTGGGAAAAATTTGTAAAGTTATATTTGAGTGAAATTGTAAATTTGAAGTTAAGTAATAATGGACATAGTGAAGATGGCAATCAAATCAAATTTTATCTAATTTTGAAGGTAATCAATAATTTATGAATTAAATGGTAAGAATTAGAATTAAATTCTATACTAATTGAAACTGAATGTAGATTTAATGTAATAACGTTAAGGCTAACTAAATTAGCGAATTCCAAATTATGAAAACCAATTACAATAAATGTTAGAAATGTAATTTTAAATGGTCATTGTTGAAATTATACGTTACCTCAATGATTATTAAAAGGGTAACGGAGGTGAATGAAAATTTAATAGAAACAATGCAAATTTAAGGTTAATGATTTATGAACTTGCATAAAATTCCAATTATAGAAAATAATCTAAATGTATGTTTGGCTATAAATTGTATACAAGAAAATAAATGGATTAAGAATATAAATAGTAATTAGTGTACATACTTGGCAAATATAACTAAATAGTATGGAATGAAGAATGCATTAATGAAATAACTACGAACCAATGAATGTATTTAAGTTGCAAAAGTCATAATTGATTGCATTAAATAAATTGGGAATTAAATTCAAAGGTTATGTTAATTGAGAAATAGTACGTAATAAATTACAATGTGATTGAATCAAGGCTAGGTAAGTAATTTTAATAAATTGTAGTTGATATTTAAGTATGAATGTGAGTAAATTTGGCATTATTGATAATTGTTAAAATTTACCCATTCATCTAATTTGCTTAATTAGAGCTAAGTCAATGACAACATTTGTGTTAATAATAGCTTTTAAATGGATGTAAATGTTAAATGGTAACAATTATTTAGGTTAACCATTTATTTAGTGTATTAAAGTATAACTGGTAACCGATTGCAATAAATATAAATAAATTATGACGTTAATATTAATATTAAGTAATATTTGAAAATAATGTCAATTTCATTTATAATATGACAATTGGCTAATTTAAAGAATTGAAAGCTAGATTTATTTATTTAATTGAAAAGAAAAAAAACTTTCAATAATTGAATTTATTGTGAATAAATGAAATATAACAGTTAAATTTTACGTTAAAGGAAATGTAGAGGAAATCTAAGATAAAATAGGGATATTAATGCAATATGATATAAACCATGATAATTGTACCATAAATTGAAATTTTGAATAGCTAAATTTGTGCATACCCAATTTATTGAAATAGATGGTAAAGTTTAATTGATTGAAATCAGCAAATTGGAAAATAAATTCAATTGATGAAATAATATGCAGTAAAATGTAATTTGACATAATCAATGTTAGGTAAGAAATTTTATTTTTGTCAATTGATAATAGGGTATGAATGGGAGTAGATTTGGCTTATTATGATAACTATTAATTGTTTACCTATGTATATAATTTAGTGAATTATATCTAAATCCATTGAAATAAACGTAATTAATTACTACGTTGATATAAATTTAGTTGATTACTGGAAAAAATTAGGGAATTGGATTTACAGTAATGTAAAATGTAACCATAAGATAATGATTGACTGAATTTAAAAGAATGGAAAGCAAGATTTTTAATTTAATTGATGGGTAGAAAAATTCAATAATTGGATTTATGGCAAATAAATGAAATTTAACACTTAATTATTACGTTAATAGAAAGTTAGATGGAATGTAAGAATATTATGGTAATAGTTTGCAAATTCAATGAAATTTTTTATCCGTTTAAGAACAGTGAATTGAATAATAGATATGAAACAAAATAATTATACAATAAGAAGAATGTATTGAAAATAAATGGAAAGCTAATTTTCATTGAAAATTTTGGAAGATTAATGTATAATCTATAAACAATTGAAATAGAAGTTAAAGCTTTGAAAGTGTGGAATTTGCAACATCTAATCCATATGAGGAATCTTTAAATTAAAAGGAAAGAGAAGTTAATTGAAATTTATGGCATTTAATATAAGAAATGTACATTTTTTGGTTAAATGGAAAGAGTATTTTAATGAAAATAAAAGAACAGTTTAAGAAAAATAAAATGAACGTTTCATTTTAAAGATAAGTAAAATTTTATAAAAAAAGGAAAATTTTGAATTTTGAAACAACATTTTACATTCATTTTATAAAAATCAGAGGCAGTATAGAAGTGATTTTAATGTTAACCTTATATTTTAAAGTAAATTAAATATTTTGAATCGTGATTGCGCGTTGAGAAAAACACCGTTTTTAAATTTGAATTTCCAGTCTCGGTTCATCTTTTATTGTGTGCAGCGGCGGTCCCCAGTGGCATTAATTGGAGTGTTACATTTTATTTAATGTGTGTTAATAAAATTTAATTGGGTGTTAATAAGGTGTGTATTTAGGGTTAATAGAAATTAATTTAGCGGAGTAGACGTTTTGAAATTGGATCTCAAAGTTTTAGTACAACTGGTCCATTTGTTACTTTATATTTATTATTCGTTACCACCTCTTTGTTTGCAATGTATAAATTTTCTGTTTTGCTACCAGAAGCATTCATTTCATTGGTTCCATTCTCCTTTAGCCTCATTTCAATTTTCCAATCTCACTGAACTTCATTATGCAAACATGACCCTATTTCATTTTCTCCCTCACTTGCTTGCAACACTTTTTCCTAATCCTTCTTGAAGGTTTGAGTTGCGTGAAAGCCTCTCCACCTCACCCAAGCCTTGCCACCACCTTGTTAGCAGGTACCCTAGTCTCCTCATCCCAAAACGTGAAATTTAGTATTTATTTTGTTTATTTTAATATCACTATATATATACACACTTTATTATGGCAATAGTCATCTTATAACTTGAATAACTTTCGCATACAACGTCCGATTTACGCGCGATTTTTTTTGTTAGGATCGTATTGAGATTTATGACATTTTGACGCTGGTTTGGGCAGATTCTGAGGTTGTTGAATTTTTGAGTTTAAATTGGATTTTAATTCAATTTAAATTCAAAAGATGAGTGTTTTAACCCATTCACAACTTTTAAAAGTTCTTATGTTTGTTAAATTTATTTATGATATGAGTGAAATTTATTTACAGTTGTTTGGCACATATTTGATCATCATTTCAGTTAGATTGCATTCATTTAAATTAAATGGTTATTTAATTTTATTGCATATTAACTACCAGTTAAATTTATATTTATTTTGCATATAAACTGCCAATTTACAGTTATTAAATTTATTTTTTTAGTATAAACTGATAATTGATACCAGTTATTTATCACCAGATGTATTGTTTGAATTTGGATGATGATTGTGATAAATGTATGTATGATTTTGATGGATGAATGGATGTTTATTTATATTAACTGCAAGATGTTATGCATTTCATTTCATTCAGGATTGCGGTTTGAAATGATATATAACCGTAAAATTTTATTTTAATTACGGATTGAACTGATAAATATCCGTATACTTGACCATAGGATAGAAAATTATATACAGGCACTGCGGTCTATATATAAAAATATTTTGAAATGATTTCTATGGTTTGGATAGGATACAGTTTAATAAATATTAAATTTTGATCTTATATAAAATCTTATTTATATATACATATATAGTTAAATTTTTGAATTTAAGCTATGTATAAATTTGTTAAACAAAAGTGAATAAGTTGAAAAATAAAGTTTAATAATTTATATTTTTGTTTAAGTACAGGTTTAAATTTTGTATATATATAGAGTTTTAAATGATTCAAATCAATTAAGATTGGAAGATAAATTGAAAATTTATTTGGAATTGAGCTTATTTAAAAATTAAACTCCATAAGTTGATGTAAACTTATTTAAATTTGGAAATTTAAAGGTATGATATTTATAACTGGATTTTTATTCAAGATAAATTAAATGAATATTTCTAGTATAAATAAATTGAAGGAAATATTTAGTTGTTAGTAATTTGAGTTTATTTTTAATGATTTTGGATTCATTATGTAAATATTTCAAACTAAATAATAGGACAGTAAATTGTTGAATCGAAATTTCCAACCTTAGTTTTTAAATTGTTAATTACTCAAAGTTTGAAATATATTGGAATTGAAGTGTTTTTATTGAAACTGGAAGTGAATCCAAAAATTTATGGGTTTAGACTTAATTTGAAGTGAATAATGGTAAAGACGTGGAAATCATTTACTTCATAAAGTAATTTAAAATCAACTATTTTACATACTGTTGAATATCCAAACCATTTAAGTTTTGAAAGTTATGGTATTAAAGCTACAAATTTCGTAGTTTTATGTTTGAAAGTTATAATTCAAATGTTTGGTTTCCAATTATTATAAATTTTAAAGTAATATGATTTTGGAAAAGAAATATATTTGAAATAAAATGATATTATATTAATTTGTGTTTTATAAAAATAATATCAAATGAGTTTGTTTTGAAATGGATATCGTATTTATATGGTTTTGAAATAGATATTATATGTTGGTTTTGGAAGTAAAATTATTTTTAAATGACCGCGGTGTTATAATAACGTTTGGTTGTTAAAGAGACCGGGATCAGAAGTTGTCATACTCTCTGCCAACTCCGAAAACCACTTTAACAACCGTCTACGTGGTGGAGATTCCAGAATGAAGTACGTTGGTGGCGGCGTTTCCTGTAAGGTAAATACGTGGACCCAACTCCCGTGAGTTGGCATAAGGTGGCTAAAACAGGAGCGATCAACGGGTTAATGAGGTAGCACCTCTGATCGGACACTTCCCTTCGATACTATACTCTAACTTTGGATTGATTCGGTGGCCACCTTCACTTTTGATTTCTTTGATTTGGGGAGTTTGTTCGAGGTGGGCGGTAGCTGCGCGCTACATGTTACCACCGACCCGGAAGTGTAATTGGTATATCTACCCTGGCATTGCCTAGTTGTACTGTGTCACCTACCATACCGAGCCTTGTACGAGTTTGGATTTCTCCCGTAGCCCGTGTGGTATCCTTTGGTGGCTTCCCGATCAGGAGGGACTATGATATTGGATGGATTACTGGGACTATTACGTGTTAAGGTGGAAAATGCAAAGCCTTAATGCTATTTAAAAGTAAGTTTATTTTACTAATAGACACTATTATAATAGCGAAATATACTACATAGTAAATAGTTTAACGGATCCTTAGGAGATGTAAATCTCGAGCATCTCTTGAGTTACTGCACTCATATTTATTTATGTTGATTTAACTTACATAAGATCTTTTAGTTCTGACTCGAGTGTTTTGTCTTTTCAATTCGCTCGGGTCAGTCAAAGTATTTCAGGATTTCGAAGACCTTAGCTCTGGAGGACGACGACGGAGATTTATTATTATTATTATTATTAGTCCACCATACTATTACTGTTCCGCTGCATTGATATTGATATGTGTAACTCTGATAAATGTTGCAAGTATAATCGAATATTTTGTAAAACAACTTTATAAACTGTATATTTGATTATTATATTTTATCCTTCCGTTGTGAGATTCTATTTTGTTTTATTTCTTTCTTGATTTTTTTATTTACCCCATAACAATCCGCCCTTCTGTATGGTTTGAATTGGCATGTGTGTCGATTTAAAGCGTACGAAAAGGCGGGATGTTACAGGTTCCTTTGAACCAATCATCAAAAGGATGTTAAGTAAATAGGTGCTTATTATTTGATTTATTATTTTTCTCTTTATCAAAAATATCTTCTAGAGATATATATACCGTTAAAAAAATTCTTTCCGGTATATATAGAATCATTAAACCTCATTTATCAAATATTTGTTTAATTAAAACCTTTTTAAATCTTGGAGTGATTATAAATCATTGCATCCTTTACTTAGGAAATAGCTCCAAATCATTTATTTAGATCTTAACAAAGATTTCCAAATCACTACTTTTCAATGGTTCAAAACAATGTAAGACATCGTTTGTTGTAAACCCAAAACAATTAATTTTAAGTAAAAGGATCCACAGGAATTAAAATTATTCCAAATCATTTATTAAAACCTCAATAAAAGATTTCTTATTTTCAATAAATATCTTCCAAATAGGTTGAAACCATGTTATCTAAGATGGTAAATCCAAAGTGGTTAGTATTCGAGTAAAATAGATCCATAGAAATTGTACTAATTCTACCCAACATCAATTTTCATATTCAACCTTTACTATCCATCGAATAGTAGCGACATCACCTTTTAAATTCACATGGATAGTACGGGTTCATTCCTTTAAATTTAATACCAAGTATGAGAATATTATTTATGTACAATCCCAGCTATATTAAATTTGAAAAAAATTAAAAAAATTTATACTTGCCTCATTTCCAACAATTCGACATTATCAATTCCTCATCCAAGAAAGAGGCCAGATGAACCAAGACACTAGCTGATTCTGAACATCTCTGTAACGACCCCACTTCCTACTCCCAGGAAGAAGCATCATTAATAAGAAAGAAAGAGGTGATAAAATAGAAAAGATAGAGAAGAAAGAAAAACAACATCAGAATCTCACAGCGGAGCGAATGAAATATAATAATCACATAAGTATTTACATAATATATACATAAATCAGAGCTATACAGATAATACATCACATACTAGACAGTTATAACACCTGTCTAGTTAATACAACTCAATTCACAATACATCACAGAGATACCACACAGCGGAACTATATATATATCTAAAACGCTGAAGCCTCCTGCTCCATTGCTCCTCCAAAATTCGTCAAAGCTAAACCTGAATCCCTTGGCTACCCGTAAAAATTTGGGTACCCGAGAGTTTATGAAAAACAAAAATAAACTTCGGGTCAGACATGGGTCTGGTATGAGTAACAGGTTAAAGTTGCTTAATTTTGAAAAATCCTTTGAAAACAAAAGGTATCACGTAAGACTTTCCACACATAAACATGGAAAAGTTTTTACCTTACGCTAACCAAAACATTTGATAGGAAATCCAGTGATATTATAATAGGTCTAGGGTTTTCAAGTAAATAGAAAATAGCCGAAATTGTTACATGATTAAATTCCAGCTACTAGCCACAAAAGTGGGTAATACAATCAAAACCGTGGGCACTTATTGGATTGTGGATTCCATACAATGGCAGGGCTACTGGGGTACCGCCCGTCACAGTACGGGGCCTAGATCACCGTACCGAGGATTACTCCCTTCATCCCCTGCAACACAAGGTCGGAACCATTCCTTACTGAACAGTCCCGAACAAGATACACCCCGCAGTTGTTTGCAACCAACTGCCCACACAGCCGAAAAATAAAGGGACATCTAGACAGGGGAATATCCTTGTCCTGCTTGGGCATGACCCACCTAACCTTGCTGCACCTCCCCTGTTTTAGCCATTCCCGGTTGATGAGGCTTGAGGTCACGATTACCTTTATAGAACATATTTCTTAGAATGCTCATCGCCCGCCTGACGATGTGTTGAAAGCATTCAATCCATACAAGTTCGTTCCGGGTTCGAACGAAACCGAAGGCATTATCTCGTTACACTCATTTTGGAATCACCCTCAGAGTTAACGACGATAACCCTTGCATTCTGAATCTTCATCTTCACTTCAGATTCACGACCTATCGTAAATTTGGAATCGATGTGGTTTTCGGATATTCCTAATGCGAAAAACCGATCCCGGTCTCATCGAAATCCAAAACGTGTCTTTTAAGGCCAAGTTGTCTATTTAATCTTAACAGTTTAATTCAATATAATTCAATATACACACAGATGGATAATTCATAATATCACAGTAAATAATCACAGATAATCTCATAAACAGAGAATAAATATTATCATCTAAGCAGATAATCAAATATTATCATATTTAAACCAAGCATCCATGACACATAGATATAATTCATGCCAGATCACAATCATCAAATGAAATATCAATATCATCCATCCATAAGCAATGATTTATAATCATACCATTGGTAATTAATTTAAAATGAATTAAATTAATTACTCCTATCTCTAATTAATTTAAAATAAATTAAATTAATTACTTCATCTATAAATCCTGCTTATACAATCATTAGTTAATTTTAAATCAATTTAATTAATCATCCACTAAGTGTTTATCTTGATTAATCACCATTGATTAATCTCTAATTACAGTAAGTAATTAGTCTTTAATTAATTTCCCAAATTAATTATCCTAAATTATTCATAGTAATTAACATTTAATTCCTTCATTTATTAATTAAATATAATTACTTACATTTTTCCCTAACCAATTACAATAATTAACCACTTCATTATTTATTATTACCAATTCTTAATTTCATCATTAATTAATGATTTCTAAATATTTTAAATTAATTACTTTATTCAGATTAATTACATTAAGTAATTAGTCTTTAATTCAACACAATTATTAATCACCTTGATTAATATCAATCCAGTAATTAACTACCCTTAATTACTTATTTAATAAATTGATTTTTCCATAATTAATTATCTCCACTAATTAATCCCCTGATTAATTACAAAAGTAATTACCCAAATTACTTCACTTACAAATCATATTATATTAATTTCATTCAGTAATTATCATCTAATTACTTCCATAAGTAATTCTGCTCCATTAATTACATTAAGTAATTACACTTATCAAACCATCAAATGATTTCTTAAATTAATTAAAATGAATTAATTAACTTAAATTAATCATATACTCAAAATTAATTACAATAAGTAATTAATCTCTTAATTACTTTTATCAAGTAATTACATTTAACAATTCACAATAGATTATCTAAATTAATCATTCTAATTAATTATCACAATTAATCACATTAATTAATTAATTACTTAATAATTCTTAGTTAATTATCTTCATTAACTAATAGTATTTCTTAATTTACTTCTTTATTAATCTCTAATTATAAATTAATCTAAATCATAAATTTATAAATTTAATAATAAATCATTCCTTTATTTCCTTATTAATTAAATCATTTATTACCTTAATTATCTCTAAGATAGTTCATTCCTTTATTAATGATGTTATTAATATTAAAGTGTGTTTAAAACATTACTTTTAAATTTAAGATTCAAATTACATTTTTGAATTTAAGATTCAAAAATGATTATTATTTAAACATTTACAAAATTTAAATTCAATTTAGAATCTTGTAATTACATTTATTACTTACATATGAAATTTTATATAAGGAAAAGCCTTTAAATTAAACTACTTAACTTTTAGTTAAAAATTAGCTTTTTAAATTACATTGTATTTATACTTGTTTTTTTTTTCAATATTCAGATTTAAACTGATTAAGTTCTCAGATTTGAATACAAGAAGGACTTGAATCCAATAATTTAGTCTTTGATTTAAAATTTTGATTTAAACTTGCTTTTAAAACTTGAATTAAAACTTGATTTTCAAACCCAAATCTATTTTAAAACCTTAAGATTCAAATGTTCATCTGAATTCATACTTTAAATTTTTGAATTTAAATCGCAGTTTAAATTCTGTTTTCAAACCTTAAACTAATTAAAAATTTAAAACCCTGTCAGGTTTTTAAACCTGAAAACCCTCCCTTTAAACACTTAAAACTTTATTTCGTTTCAAATTTGAATTTAAAAATAAACTTAAATTCAAATTTCAATCTGAATTTAAACTTGAATTTATACTTAACTTTTATTTTAACTTAGCTCAACTTTGTTAGTTTACAGTAAAGCTTCAGGAAAAAAAAGATCAGGTTCAGGAACCTGTAACAACCATGTACTCGAGTCTCCCACCTTGCTTCGAGACTTTGCCCAAAAACTTCGAGTAAAAACGTGATTCAACCCGAGTAAAACTCGAGTTCAAAACCCCACAAACATCCCAACCTTCATCAGTTTCAAGACCTTCCACCAGAAAACAAAAGTACACGGTGCACATGCACCGTGACTTTTATCAACTCCGACCTCCCACCAGACCTCCATCTCATCGGCAACCATCTCCAGATGACTTCACGATCATCCAAAACCATTGCAACATCCCAAGTCAAAATCGAGTTAGTTGCTTAAACCTGGAAACGCGATCAAGTCTCCACCCAAACCTGGAAAAATTCGCCACTCCTCAAATTCCGACCACCTGAAAGTCGAAGACTCCTGCTACACCTTCGCCATTGGCCTGACTACCCCCTCCCTGAGTCTCATGTAACTCGAGTAACTATAGAGGGAGAAAAGATCGAATCTTCACAACTGATAAAACTAGGGTTCCCATCCAAGAATCCACCACCGCTGCCTCCACCTGCCTCTGATCATCCACCACCCAATTTTCCCAAACACCCCGACCACTCAAGCATCTCCAGGCAGCTTCACAAACTCCCAGGTCAACTGGATTGCCTGAGGCAACCCATACTCTCCAAAACAATAAAACTAGAAATGCCAAAACAATACTTAACTAGAAAATGTGAATTTACTTTTAAAAATCCTAATTTCAGATAAGAATTCATGTTATAATCCTGAATTTATAATTTAGGATGATTTAAATTTCACTCATATTCATCATTAACTGTTCTTAGTCTTTTTACAGAACATCTCTACTTAATTTAATTAAGATACAAAATTTAGAATTTACTTAATGATCAAACAAACATATCTTGTTAAAGTACTAAGTCCTAACAATCACCAGATCAAGCAGTAATGATTCTTGAAGTAAGGTATGAACTTAAGAATGATAAACAGGATGGTTTTACAAAGTGTACAGCATGCATATATTTCACCTCACATATACACAGAGAAATGAACACATAAATATTCACACCAATATTTTTAAGCATACAAATATTAACATGCAATGAGTTTAAACTTAAGTTATTTTTAAAAAAAAAATGTTACTCACCTGTAATTTGAAATAGAGAATAGAGCACCCATATTGAAAAGCTTATGGTACTTTAAACTTGGGGTTGCTGCTGTTGAAACTGAATTGCCAAATTTCTTGTTTTGATAATGCTTGAGTTGCCTTGTTGTTTATATGCAATAACAATTTCAGATTGAAGAATGATGTCCAGGCTTCAGTTTTGAAGAAAATGAATGCAGGCTTTTGAAAAACAGTTTGAATTTGAAACTGTAAACTTGAAATAGAAATGTAGAAGAAATTTGCTGAGATGATTGTAGACTTAAATGCATGCAGATGAAGTTGAGTTTGAAGAAGAATACATATGCTACTTCTCTCTGGTTTGTTTATGTTTGATACACAAAAATGAACTGGCAGATATGAACATATAGGAGGAAAAGATCACAGGGGAAGGTGATATCTGGGTTTAGGCAATATGCAGGTACAATTATTTCTTTTGATCAGAGATATTTCACAAATGGTGGCTGAGTTGAATTTTTATAACATCGAATGACCTTGTTTGCTGGCTAAGAAATGAAGCATTTAATGCTAAGTACTTTATGTTTCCTATTTAGCTTATTTTATGCATAGATATTTTCACATTCCATTGTTTATACTACTGTATAATGCTTCAGTTTTAAAGAAAATGTATGCAGGCTTGCTTGTTTAGTTGTAATGCTTCAGTTTGTACAAAGACAAAAAAAACGAAAGCTTGCAAATATTTCTACTCTTCATACTTACTGTACTTTACATTTTATTTCTTTATCCTGCATATTTTTGTTGTTGTTTTACTTTGTAAATTTGCATTATTACTTTACAGGCATCATACATGACTTTGCTTGCATTTGTATATTTTACTTTGTTTTATATTTCACTTGTCTGCATATTATATTTGGTATAGCCTATATGCTAATATTTATACTTTCCTTATTTACATTGCTTTTACATTACATTGTCTTGTTTTTATTTTAAATTTACAAATCACAGCTTCTTATGTAAATGTGTATATGTATTTAGACTTATTTTTAAATATGTATAAGATTTATTTTATTAGAAATATTCTTGAAAGACTTTATTTTAAATATCCAAACCATGGTCTTCTTTCAAAATATACACATATAAAAATAACAACTTCTATTTATATTAAAACCCATTTTTAAAAATATTACAATATTGATATAGTTTAAATATAACTTGTTATTAAATTAATATAATTATAAAAGAAACAATCTCTTCCAAAAAAAAAAATATAAATTACTTATTTTATAAAGCTAAATTAAGAAGAACAAAACAATCTTTTTATTTAAAATTTAAACCTAGGCTAGAATTTATTTTTAAACAAATTAAATTTATCTTGAGTATTTTTAAAATCATATTATTATTTATTTCAATATTAAATTGCCAAATTATCATAAAGATTAGAATTTGAAAACATATCTTTATTTGTTATATTTTAAACAAAGATTAACTATTTAATATATATACAAATATATATACATCATAAATAGAGAACAAATTAAATTAGCTTTGAAAACATAAATTATTAGTTAAATATTTATTTTAAATGAGATTATTAAATCAATTTAATATTATTAACAATTATTATCAAATCAAATTAATTTTTAACACAGATTATTAAATTGATATTGCCCCAAATTTCCGGGATGTCACATTCCTCCCCCCTTAAAAGAATTTCGTCCCCGAAATTTAAACAAAGGTAATTTAATAATCTGCTTAAATATTTAATTTTAAAACAAAGCATATATTAATCATATGCTAACAACCATAGCAACCAATTCATCCAAACAAACAAATCTAACTATCCAGATAAAATTCCGGATAGAATTTTCTCGAGTTTCCCCAAGTATAAATACCGAGTTACTCGCTCTATAGAATCACTACTAAGCTACAGAACTTCTACTCGTCTAGATCTACAAAACAAGACGGGATATCAGACTATAGACTAGTCTGAATCAACAACCCAAAACTCCATGAACTGTTGATTCTTCAACCAGAGATAGATCTTTCACGTACTCCCTCAGAGATACGTGAAACACAACAAATTCTAGTTATCCAAACTGACAATCCAATCCTAAAGACCAAACGCTTATCCAAAATTAAATCTCCGAGTTCGAAATCCAAATTCCTTCGTATCTTATCCACAAAACTCCTCGGACGATCCTGGGCTTCCCTCATCTTTCCCGATCAGCTCAACTCTTGCTGATGCTCCTAGAAATAAACTGGACCAATAACAATCCAACAAAATGATCTTTCCAAGATCAACTCAAAACTCAAAACACAACTCTATACCAAAATCAGAAGACAGATCTCACTCCTCTTATCTGGAAGAGATAAAACAGGTGCACTTCAATCTGGCCTTAGATTCTGAAAAATTTCCTGTAGAACTCTCTACTCCAAACATTTCAATATCCAATTGCTTCCAAACTAAACAGCTGCCACCATGCTTCCACTGTGCAACTCTGACTGAACAGATGAAAATGCTGAAGTCGAACACAGATTGGTCCACATATTCCAAAAATAAAGTTCACATATCTAAAAGAAAACTCCGCAGTTTCTCCAAAATTCTGAACTACTTCCCAAACTCAAAAACTATCCTATTACTAAGCTGATCCATCGGTATCACTTCTGGAATCCAGTCGATACCAATTACAATCTCCAAATGTTAGCAAAACCTTTGACTCCTTGAAGGCATCCAGAAAATGTCTCTGAAACACAAGAGAACACTCAAATTATCGCAAGTCACTTTTGCGATCAATCCAGCCTAATTCCAAAATACTGCCCTCTCATTACCAAACATAACAGCTTACGCTTATATGGCCAATCCATCGAAGAAATGGAACTACTCTACTACTTCTGAAATTACCTCAAGAAAAACTGATAAGCCAGATGACCTCCTAATCCAAAGCTCTTCGAGAAACTCGGACTCCAAAGCAAACAGGAACACCCAACTGAACACAGCGACAACATCGAACAGATACACTTCATTAACTTGTCTCAAAGAAACATCTTCGGAGACATCCAAAGTCACTGTGTCTCATCACACAGCTACTATACCTTGATGTATCAAGATATCATGACTTACTTCTGCCCAACCGACAGATCCAAACTCTAGCTCAATCAAATTATACCCCAAAATGAACTCCGAACCTTAACAGGTTTCCTTCGAAGATCGATGAAATCCTTACACCATCCAAAGTTTACTCGAGACGGTATTAGGTCTACAGTCTTGACAGTTACACTTCCAACCTCAAATATACAAACTCCAACCATTGGTAGTTGTGTTACACACACCACCACCCTATCTACCTTTATAGCTCGTTGGAAAACCCGAACAGATAATCCAACAATAGGTAGAAATAAATAAATAAATATATATAATATAAAAATACAAATACGCTCTCTCAAGAAAGAAATCACTCAAGAGCCTAGGTATTCACTCAACCTAGCGCTCTGATACCAACTGTAACGACCCCACTTCCTACTCCCAGGAAGAAGCATCATTAATAAGAAAGAAAGAGGTGAGAAAATAGAAAAGATAGAGAAGAAAGAACAACAACATCAGAATCTCACAGCGGAACGAATGAAATATAATAATCACATAAGTATTTACATAATATATACATAAATCAGAGCTATACAGATAATACATCACATACTAGATAGTTATAACACCTGTCTAGTTAATACAACTCAATTCACAATACATCACAGAGATACCACACAGCGGAACTATATATATATCTAAAACGCTGAAGCCTCCTGCTCCATTGCTCCTCCAAAATTCGTCAAAGCTAAACCTGAATCCCTTGGCTACCCGTAAAAATTTGGGTACCCGAGAGTTTATGAAAAACAAAAATAAACTTCGGGTCAGACATGGGTCTGGTATGAGTAACAGGTTAAAGTTGCTTAATTTTGAAAAATCCTTTGAAAACAAAAGGTATCACGTAAGACTTTCCACACATAAACATGGAAAAGTTTTTACCTTACGCTAACCAAAACATTTGATAGGAAATCCAGTGATATTATAATAGGTCTAGGGTTTTCAAGTAAATAGAAAATAGCCGAAATTGTTACATGATTAAATTCCAGCTACTAGCCACAAAAGTGGGTAATACAATCAAAACCGTGGGCACTTATTGGATTGTGGATTCCATACAATGGCAGGGCTACTGGGGTACCGCCCGTCACAGTACGGGGCCTAGATCACCGTACCGAGGATTACTCCCTTCATCCCCTGCAACACAAGGCCGGAACCATTCCTTACTGAACAGTCCCGAACAAGATACACCCCGCAGTTGTTTGCAACCAACTGCCCACACAGCCGAAAAATAAAGGGACATCTAGACGGGGGAATATCCTTGTCCTGCTTGGGCATGACCCACCTAACCTTGCTGCACCTCCCCTGTTTTAGCCATTCCCGGTTGATGAGGCTTGAGGTCACGATTACCTTTATAGAACATATTTCTTAGAATGCTCATCGCCCGCCTGACGATGTGTTGAAAGCATTCAATCCATACAAGTTCGTTCCGGGTTCGAACGAAACCGAAGGCATTATCTCGTTACACTCATTTTGGAATCACCCTCAGAGTTAACGACGATAACCCTTGCATTCTGAATCTTCATCTTCACTTCAGATTCACGACCTATCGTAAATTTGGAATCGATGTGGTTTTCGGATATTCCTAATGCGGAAAACCGATCCCGGTCTCATCGAAATCCAAAACGTGTCTTTTAAGGCCAAGTTGTCTATTTAATCTTAACAGTTTAATTCAATATAATTCAATATACACACAGATGGATAATTCATAATATCACAGTAAATAATCACAGATAATCTCATAAACAGAGAATAAATATTATCATCTAAGCAGATAATCAAATATTATCATATTTAAACCAAGCATCCATGACACATAGATATAATTCATGCCAGATCACAATCATCAAATGAAATATCAATATCATCCATCCATAAGCAATGATTTATAATCATACCATTGGTAATTAATTTAAAATGAATTAAATTAATTACTCCTATCTCTAATTAATTTAAAATAAATTAAATTAATTACTTCATCTATAAATCCTGCTTATACAATCATTAGTTAATTTTAAATCAATTTAATTAATCATCCACTAAGTGTTTATCTTGATTAATCACCATTGATTAATCTCTAATTACAGTAAGTAATTAGTCTTTAATTAATTTCCCAAATTAATTATCCTAAATTATTCATAGTAATTAACATTTAATTCCTTCATTTATTAATTAAATATAATTACTTACATTTTTCCCTAACCAATTACAATAATTAATCACTTCATTATTTATTATTACCAATTCTTAATTTCATCATTAATTAATGATTTCTAAATATTTTAAATTAATTACTTTATTCAGATTAATTACATTAAGTAATTAGTCTTTAATTCAACACAATTATTAATCACCTTGATTAATATCAATCCAGTAATTAACTACCCTTAATTACTTATTTAATAAATTGATTTTTCCATAATTAATTATCTCCACTAATTAATCCCCTGATTAATTACAAAAGTAATTACCCAAATTACTTCACTTACAAATCATATTATATTAATTTCATTCAGTAATTATCATCTAATTACTTCCATAAGTAATTCTGCTCCATTAATTACATTAAGTAATTACACTTATCAAACCATCAAATGATTTCTTAAATTAATTAAAATGAATTAATTAACTTAAATTAATCATATACTCAAAATTAATTACAATAAGTAATTAATCTCTTAATTACTTTTATCAAGTAATTACATTTAACAATTCACAATAGATTATCTAAATTAATCATTCTAATTAATTATCACAATTAATCACATTAATTAATTAATTACTTAATAATTCTTAGTTAATTATCTTCATTAACTAATAGTATTTCTTAATTTACTTCTTTATTAATCTCTAATTATAAATTAATCTAAATCATAAATTTATAAATTTAATAATAAATCATTCCTTTATTTCCTTATTAATTAAATCATTTATTACCTTAATTATCTCTAAGATAGTTCATTCCTTTATTAATGATGTTATTAATATTAAAGTGTGTTTAAAACATTACTTTTAAATTTAAGATTCAAATTACATTTTTGAATTTAAGATTCAAAAATGATTATTATTTAAACATTTACAAAATTTAAATTCAATTTAGAATCTTGTAATTACATTTATTACTTACATATGAAATTTTATATAAGGAAAAGCCTTTAAATTAAACTACTTAACTTTTAGTTAAAAATTAGCTTTTTAAATTACATTGTATTTATACTTGTTTTTTTTTTTTCAATATTCAGATTTAAACTGATTAAGTTCTCAGATTTGAATACAAGAAGGACTTGAATCCAATAATTTAGTCTTTGATTTAAAATTTTGATTTAAACTTGCTTTTAAAACTTGAATTAAAACTTGATTTTCAAACCCAAATCTATTTTAAAACCTTAAGATTCAAATGTTCATCTGAATTCATACTTTAAATTTTTGAATTTAAATCGCAGTTTAAATTCTGTTTTCAAACCTTAAACTAATTAAAAATTTAAAACCCTGTCAGGTTTTTAAACCTGAAAACCCTCCCTTTAAACACTTAAAACTTTATTTCGTTTCAAATTTGAATTTAAAAATAAACTTAAATTCAAATTTCAATCTGAATTTAAACTTGAATTTATACTTAACTTTTATTTTAACTTAGCTCAACTTTGTTAGTTTACAGTAAAGCTTCAGGAAAAAAAAGATCAGGTTCAGGAACCTGTAACAACCATGTACTCGAGTCTCCCACCTTGCTTCGAGACTTTGCCCAAAAACTTCGAGTAAAAACGTGATTCAACCCGAGTAAAACTCGAGTTCAAAACCCCACAAACATCCCAACCTTCATCAGTTTCAAGACCTTCCACCAGAAAACAAAAGTACACGGTGCACATGCACCGTGACTTTTATCAACTCCGACCTCCCACCAGACCTCCATCTCATCGGCAACCATCTCCAGATGACTTCACGATCATCCAAAACCATTGCAACAT
Source organism: Allium cepa (assembly GCA_030765085.1). Lineage (NCBI taxonomy): Eukaryota > Viridiplantae > Streptophyta > Magnoliopsida > Asparagales > Amaryllidaceae > Allium > Allium cepa. Next base: position 378,608,548 of record CM060929.1, on the reverse strand, counting down.
CCCAAGTCAAAATCGAGTTAGTTGCTTAAACCTGGAAACGCGATCAAGTCTCCACCCAAACCTGGAAAAATTCGCCACTCCTCAAATTCCGACCACCTGAAAGTCGAAGACTCCTGCTACACCTTCGCCATTGGCCTGACTACCCCCTCCCTGAGTCTCATGTAACTCGAGTAACTATAGAGGGAGAAAAGATCGAATCTTCACAACTGATAAAACTAGGGTTCCCATCCAAGAATCCACCACCGCTGCCTCCACCTGCCTCTGATCATCCACCACCCAATTTTCCCAAACACCCCGACCACTCAAGCATCTCCAGGCAGCTTCACAAACTCCCAGGTCAACTGGATTGCCTGAGGCAACCCATACTCTCCAAAACAATAAAACTAGAAATGCCAAAACAATACTTAACTAGAAAATGTGAATTTACTTTTAAAAATCCTAATTTCAGATAAGAATTCATGTTATAATCCTGAATTTATAATTTAGGATGATTTAAATTTCACTCATATTCATCATTAACTGTTCTTAGTCTTTTTACAGAACATCTCTACTTAATTTAATTAAGATACAAAATTTAGAATTTACTTAATGATCAAACAAACATATCTTGTTAAAGTACTAAGTCCTAACAATTATTATCAAATCAAATTAATTTTTAACACAGATTATTAAATTGATATTGCCCCAAATTTCCGGGATGTCACATCCTTAGTTTATGCACCTCCCATCCGGATCTTATGAATAGAAAAATCCAGTCTACTCATCGGCTTTTTGAGCCAAGATTAAATCACTTAATTTTAACAGCTTTTCTATAAATCATTTGTTTAAACTTTTTAAAATATATTATAAAATCATCAAATCATCTTTAAAACACTTAATTATTTATTTCAAACATTTATAAGAGATTTAGGAAAGAATACTTAAGTTTAAAGTCATTTTCGGAAGTTGTTAGAAGTGCTACGAATAGTGCATTTAAGCTTATTTGATTAAAAACAACTTTTCTATCATTTAGAAATCTAATTTTGTAATCAAATCTTTTAAAACATTTTAAAATATTTATAGAATTTACTCCATATTTTTAAAGAATTAAAAATATCGCTTTTAAAGATTTTATCGCTTTGGTTTCCGAACCACCAAAGCGCAACTATTTTGAAAACTCATTTTTGCTCATATTTCAAAATCTACTAAATGAAATCTCGATCCCTTTCCTTTGTTTCAAAACAATGATTGTAAGACTTCAGAAAATTCTTATTACATAGAATTCTGGCTCCGAATCCATCGGATAAATGAATTTAATTTTACCTTTGTGATATTCGGTGTGTATTAAACGTGACATGTTTACACATCAAAATAAAGATATAATCAACATCCAAACTTGATGATCAAACATAGTAAACATCCATATCAATCATTATCAAATACACATGCGTACATACACAAATATATATATATAGAGTTTTATAGAGTTTTCTTACATTTATTGGATATTTAACTTTGGAGAACGGACTATTGCTTCGCTACGACCTAATCAAAGCTTATGGAATTGAGCCTAAGACCTTAGGAAAGCCACGGGTAGCTTGGAAGAGGTGGAGCTCTTAGTCTTGGTGAATGAGGGTAGTGGCCGTGAGTTTGGAAGGTGAAGAGGAGGTGTTTGACTTGGTTTTGGAGGTGGATTGACATGGTATACGCATGTGTATATATTTTACTTTATTTTGGAATATTTTACAATAGATTTGTTACATTTTTTCTATGAACTAGAAACCATTAAAGAGGAGCATAAGAAGATGAAGAAGCTTAGGAATTTATGAACAAATGAAGTGAAGATAGATGGTGGTATTTATCGGAAAATTTGTGAACTAAAATATCATGATATTTATGTGCATATACATCACCATTGCCTCACCGCCACACCCCCTCCTACCTCATTATGCTTGACCAAACATCCCTCTATGTATGTGGCTATGTGAGTTGATGTGCGTAAGAGTTCGACTTTGGTTTGGTTAACGATGAAGTTTATGTAAAATTCCTAGATCTATTGTCATATATATAAGGGTATATGTATATTTGTATGTAAATATACGTTCATGTATATGTTAGGGTGTGCAAGTATATGTTGTATATGCGCACAAGACATATAAAAAAGGTTGCATCAACTTTGAACAATTTCTGTTCGTTAAACCGTTGAAAATTGGAAAGCTGATTCCCGATCACATTTTCACTTATAAATTAATTTACATATAAATGTAAACAAAATTTAAAAACTAATTTTATATAATTTTTAACTAATTAAAATGATCACATTTGATTTATAAACCATATAAACTAATATTAAACGATTGTTAATAAAAAGTGTTGTTATATCGATAAAGCGATACAAATTTTCTTATATTTTCAAATCTTTATAAAACTACCAAAAATGGTTTATTATCACTTCATAACTAAAAAAATGAATTATATCATTTGAAAACAAGTATTTGAATAATTATAATAATTCTTAAATCATTAAATCTCAATTTAAATTCATAAATCAATTATTAAATATGATGCCTTTATTGCTGATGTCATATATTTAAAAATAAAATAAATTTTTATCTCATATTTTTGTTTAAATGGACAAATAAGTGTATGTATCTAGCTCCATGAACGATTTCTGATAATTATAGACCCGTTTATTGATAAACGGTTTTCGGCCATTTTATCGATATTTTTTTCCAAAGTTTATATTTTTGTAAACACTTATTCAAATAAGATTTACCATCATTATTTATTATTTAAGAAAACACAATCTATGTTAAAAAGCTTATATTTGAATATTTTAAAAATAAATATAATTTATCAATGTGATAAATTTGCGGGTTGTTAGAATATAACAATATAAGTATATGCCTATCTGCATATATGTCTAACCTTTCCATTACCCAAAAACCCCAGCTACTTGATACTTCTTAAATAAGAAAGAGGTAGACCGATGGTCATTTAATACTACAGTCCTCGAAGCGGCCCCCCATAACGCAAATATTAGTCAATCGATTCTTGCTACAATAACCGATGGCCCGTGTATATGGCTCTATAATTTATAATTTAATCACCGCACTACTAACGTATCTCAAAGACTCATCTAACGATTAATTAGCCTACTTGGGATAAACTAATTTTTCATCTAACCATCTACTTCGAGGTCTATGTGTCTCCCATACGAATTCTACACTAGTAGGAAGCAAAATTCGTCAGGGCATAACCTAAGTATTTGCTACCGCTCTCTTGGGACCGCTGGTGGTCATAGCCAATATGCCAAACCTACTACTAAATACCGGTACAAACAACTGACATAGCCCGCCGACCTTCCATAGCTGACATCCCTTTTAGACTAACCTAAGTCAGTCAAGAAAAATGCACCTTTAATACTTCTAATCTAAGGTGAACCCTAGGTATATTTTCCTCACCTATCTGCACGCACATCCCTTCTCCACGGATCCTACATTTGGAGATGTCTCACATCAACAATAAATATACACAACTGTTGGTAGCCTCTAGGTGAAAGGTAAACATATGCTATGCAGCTCCATTAGCATCGCATCGCAACCCACTAACCAAACCTATCACCTAAAGCCTAAGTATTATGCTTTGCCCACTAATTCACACTCGTTCTACACATAAAATTGAAGCTATAAAATTTCCAACTATGAAAATTACATTGTCTTCTACCTGTATTTAATCGTATTAATATTTACTTGTTTGCTACGTAATTATTCCTATTTTATATGCCTAGGCTTTGGTTTCCTTGTTTCCTTTTTGGTCTAATAAATGTCTATTGTCCGTAATTATTAGTCATTAATGTAAAAGAATTGGATAATCTCTAATGGTTGTTTACTTACCCGTTTCAAATCCATTTAAGCTTCCTATTCAATTTCCTCATCAGTGTCACATTAAATTCTATAATCAGTCTATATTTAATTATTTTAACTCTCTATTAACTACAAATTTATTACCCTTTGTAGTTAATGTCCTTAAATTTTGGAATTCCTATTCCTTCCTTTTTAGTCCTATAATTTATTACACTATAATAACTAAAAAAAAATATTGTCATAAATTACGCTATATACATATGTGTGTGTGTGTATTAATCGATATGAATGGTTATATGTACATATATCATTTTTAATTATTAATTCCTAAACTAGAACATTCCTTTTCACGTTTTAATTTATCTGAGTTATCCTTTCAAAAGGAATTATCGTTATAACTTTCCATAATTTTCCAGAAAGGGGACTTTTGCTCCGTTTGAAATTACAAGAAATTATCTCTTTTCCTTTATTGAAATAGATAGTGCAAACTAAGAGAAGAATATTCATACTTTACACATCTTTTCCCTTTTCTATATATTCCTTATTAATTAAAAGATGCACTTTTATGCATATTTTAGAAATTGGATAATTTGTGGAAGTTACATGGAAATATATATAATTAAATTATATCCTACACTAAATAAATTAAAATATAGAAATCCATATTCCAAATTAACTACGGCAACCTAATTCACAACCAAATTATAAATCTGGAATAAACATACATTCTACAATTATAAATATTTGCGGCCAAGTTCAAATTTTCATATTAGGTTGTACATACTTTTTCTATTCCAATTACCTATTTCATAGAATATGTAGGTGATATTTCTATATATTTGTTTTAAGCCTACGATTCATTAGATTTTATTTGGGCATAATAATTAAATAAAATCCAACGATATAAATTTCAATGTCATAAATAAATTATATTATTTCCCACTCACCATTTTAAGCTTTTCAAATCTCCAAATCTAAATCCATTCCTTTACTTGATTTCGTTTTCCATTCCAACCGAAAAGAATATGTATAACATGGTATATACATACTATTAAAATTATAGTTTTTAGAAGAGATTTGGGGTTAAGGGGAATATAAATATATAAATATAAAATCTTACCTTCTTCTTTCGCAACGTAATTCGCTTCTTCTCTTCTTCTCTTTTATTTCCTCCTTCTATGATTTGTGTGTGTGCGTGTGTATATATAATATTTTATAATTTTTAGAAATAGTAGAAAAGGGAAAATGGCAGAGCTTCATTGCTTGGATTAGAAAAAATGAAAAGAGAAGTGAGGGGTTAGGCCTATATTTATAGGCGCTCGAATTAACCGTAACCGTTAGATTAAAAAATTAAAATCTGGATTGATGGCCAAGGTTTTAACCCTAGCCGCCACTTGATGGCCCAAGGAAGGGGTCGAGCGGTGTGGTCCTCATTTAATTATCATTATTCCCTTATTTTTTTTTTAGTTATTTTCTACGAAAACTTCAAATGCTAATAAATTTTTCGTTTGAGCTCCAATCGTGAAACAACAAATATAAAAGTTGCTTAGAAAAACACCATGAATACAACGGTGCATCATGGCCAAATTTCGTCGTTTTCTCAAATTCCATTTTTGGAGTCATATTATTTATTTATTAATCATTGTTAATTTTACGGGGTGTTATATTCTCCCTCTTTAATAGAATTTCATCTACGAAATTCCTCAAAGGTTGAATCATGTAACAGAGTGTGCAGCCAGTCTAAACTAACCAACCAATTAGTGTACAACCAATTTTGCAGCCAAACATGTACAAGTGCATCGTGTACTATAACATATAAAACATGTATGCAGAATGACTCTAAATCGGCGTCTCCTACATGAATGCATTTTAAAAAAAAAAACATTTTGAAAATATTATGCAAACAACCTAGATATACTAGTTGCTCTATATGTATACAAGTTTAAATTTTCACACTCCTATGGGTAGAGTACGGTTCAACCAATTTTGCATCTAAATCCTGCCATCCAAACCTAGCACATAATTTTTAACATCCAAATTTTTAAAAAATCTAGTTTCTGAATCTATACTCATATGTCAGAAAATGAATTCAGATGGAAAATTTTACAATTTCACCCTTCTTTTGGATACCTATTCCATTGAACCTTGGAACCTTCTCTTTTGTCCCCAAACCTATTCAACTTTTCCAAGTACAATTTACATAAGGTGGTTTATTGTTGGATGTTAAACATAATTATCCTAAGTGCAAATTTTTATGTACTATCAATAAGATACAGAAATAAACATTTCAAAGCTAAAACAGTCATTTTCCTTGTTATTATCTATGTTTATTATATTGTCACCCTTGTCGGACAGTAAAATTCATATTCACTAACACGTCGACCCGTCCTACGTTAACCATGTGGCACAAGAAAAGTTTTCATTCTTAGTCAAAAATCTTTTCCCCTTTCCAATCAAACTTGCAAAATAGTTTAAAAATCAAATTCCCAAAGCTTTTAAACAACATTATCTTTTTATGTATTTATTTATTTTTATTTATTTGAATAAAAATTCCATAAAACATTTGAACTCAACTTCTCAAAAGCATTTAAATAAAAAAATTCATAAGCTTTCGAACATAATTTTCTCTCTCAAAACATTAGCCACTTCATCCTTAAAACAAATCAGGCTACAACTTAATATTATAGGGACTCGACCTATGAGTTAATGCATATGATTGACTATAGTATTACACAGTTAATCTTAGATTTAGAAAATATTTTTCTTTTATTCTAAAATAACAAACTACCTACATAAAAGAACAAAGTACCTACAAGCTTATTTATAAATTTTAGATTTCAAGGCATAGGTACAGTGACCTGTGATTCCACAACAACCCTTTGCTAACCTCTACTTGCTAAAATTTATTTTCCTCAAAATCTTAAAGTTTTTAGGGTTAAAGCATTTTTAATTTCTAGTTTCTAACTTAATTTTCTAATTTATTCTATAAACTTTCAGCCTTACCTACAATTTATCGATAGTTGAGTATCATAATGTGATTCCCTTATTTACAGTATTTCTCAATATATATATATATATATATATATATATATATATATATATATTGTAACATCCCGCTCTTTTGTATGCTTTAAATCGACGATAAACCACACACGTCAGACTTAAACCATACAAAAGGGCGAATTGTTATTGGGGTGAATAAGAAAATCCAAAACAGAATTTCACAGCGGAATGACAAAATATAATAATCAAATAACAGTTCATGAAGCTATTTTACAAAACATTTGATTATACTTATACAACACACATCAGAGTTACACACACCAGAGAATAATTAATAATGCAGCGGAACAGTATGAATGCAATGGAAAAATATAATAAATAATAGTAATAAAATCTTCGTCTGCGTCCTTCAGAATAAAAGTCTCCAAATCCTGCAATGCTCAGAGTGACCCAAGCGAATTGAAAAGACAAAACACTCGAGTCAGAACTAAAAGATCTTATGTAAGTTAAATCAACAATAATAATATAAGTGGAACGACGTCAGATATGTTTTACGGGATTTGACATCTCCTATTTAGTGTCAAACGTGAGTGCAGTAACTTAAGAGATGCTCGGGATTCATATCTCCTACGGATACGTTAAACTATTTACTATGTAGTAATATTTTGCTATTATAATAATTTCTATAGTAAAATAAACTTACTTTTAAATAGCGTTAAAGAGTGACCCAATATTCCCCTTAACACGTAATAGCGCCAATAGTCTATACAGTACCGTAATACCTCCTGATCGGAAGGCTACCAGAGGATACTCCATAGGTACGACACAAATCAAACTCGTACAAGGCGCGCTAAGGTAGGTGACATGGCACACAAGGCAATGCCAGGGTAGATATACCAATTATGCATCCGGGATGGTGGTAACGCGTTGCAGCTACAACCTCCCACCTCGAGCCACACCCCTAAAATCAAAAATCAAAAGTGGCCACCAAATCAATCCAAAAGTCAGAGTACAATATCGAAGGAGTGTGTCCGATAAAAGGGGCTACATCCTTGGCCCGACAATTGCTCCTGTTTTAGCCACCTTATGCCAACTCACGAGAGTCGGATCCATGTATATACCTTAATAGAACGTTGCCACCATCCTACTTCATTCTGGAATCCCCACCACGTACACGGTTGATAAAGTGGTTTTCGGAGTTGGCAGAGAGTATGACAACTTCCGATCCCGGTCTCTTTAACAACCAAACGTTATTATAACACCGCGGTCATTTCCAAAATAATTTATTCTTTAAAACCAAATATCATTGCCTTTCAAAAAAACAAATCAATACGATATCATTTTATTTCAAATATATCCTTTCTAAAACCATAACACTTCCAAAATTATAATATTTCGAAACCAAACACTTGAAATATAACCTTTAAAAACATAATATTTTGAAATTCATAACCATAACTTCCACCACTTAAACGGTTTGGATATTCAAACAGTATATAAAATAAAATAGTTGAATTTAAAATTACTTTATAAAGTAAAATAATTTCCTTGACTTTCCAATTTTATTCACTTTAAATTAAATCTCAATTCATAACTTTCAACTCGCTTTCAGTTTTCAATAAACCATTTCAATTTATATTGATTTCAAATATAGATTCAAACCTCCAAATAAACCATTTCAATCAACACTTCAAAACTAAATTTGTTCACTCTATTTATATATCAAATTCAGTTTACTATTATTTAGTTTTGAAATATTTACTTAATAATTCCAATATCATTCAAATAAACTCCAGTTTCAAATAACTGACTATTTTCCTCACTTTATTCAAACTTGATATATTCATTTATATAACCTTACACAAAAAATCAAGTTAAAAATCATATTCTTTAAAATCTCAAATTCAGTGAGTCCCAAATCGATTTTCGTTAAATAAAATTCTCAATTAAATACAATTTCAAATCAGTTTCCAATTTATCTTTCAACCATAATTTATTGAAATCATTATAAAGTCTATATTAAAATATAATTTAAATAAATACTTAACCATACTATATTCTAAATAAAATCAAACTTTATTATTAACTTATTTATATCAACTAATTTATACGTTTCTCAAGTCAAGAATTTGACCATATATATAAAATAGCATTTATGTGATATCTAAAATCAGTATTTATATAAAACCATGTATTTCTTTCCAAAAACCATAGGAATCAATTTCAAATTATTTTTATATATAAACCACGGTGTCTGTATATAGTTTTGTATCCTATTGTCAAGTGATACAGATATTTATCATTTCAATCCGTAATTTAAAACATAAATACGGTTATGTATCATTTCAAACCGCAATCCCAAAAAAATAAATGTCCATAACAACTTGCAGTTTATAACAATATAAAATACAACATCCATTCATCCAATATCAATCATCAAACATTTATCACAATCATCATCCAATTCAATCAATAACATCAATATAGAACAGGTAATAAATAACAGGTATTTACCGGTAGTTTATATTCAATAATAAATTAAATAACAATTTAACTGGCAGTTTGTATGCAATAATAAATTAAATAACAATTTAATTCAATAAATTCAATTTAACCGAGATGATGATTAAAAATATGTCAAACAGTCATAAATAAATTTCAAATCACATCCTAAATCAATTTAACAAACATAAGATATTTTAAAAGTTGTGAGTGGGTTAAAACACTCACCTTTATAGGAATCTGAAAATAATAGACTTCTAATCAATAGCTCCGCTCTATGTTTCCTTAGTCTCCTTCTTGATCGCTAGTTTTGTTCCGTAATTTTTTTATTTTGATTTACTTTAATTTTCCTCCTTATTATATTAATGTATATATGTATGTATGTATGTATGTATTTTTAAAAGGTTTGAAAAAAAGAAGATTTGAAAAAGAAGAGTTGAAAAAGAAAAGGATTAAAATAAGAAGAACTGAAAATTGAAGAGAAGATCAAGATTTGAAAAGAAAGAAGAAAGTTTGAAACAGAAGAAAATTTGAGAAGAAGAATATTTGAAGAGGAAGGAAAAATTAAAATAAGAGATAATAAGGAGATTTGAAGAAAAAAAGAAGAAGAAGATTAGAATGGAGGCTAAGGTTTCATTTGCATCATATCTTATTTATAAGGTTAGAGTTAGGTTTAGGGCCAAAGAGATTTGAAAAAAGAGGCCGCTATCAATTAGAAATAAATGAAATGATGTTTCAGAAAATGAAGTTGGAAAATGAATGAAAAAATAAATAAAGTAAATATGAACAAACTTGGTATTGAAATATAGTAAATATGACCAGCCTTTTTAAAAGTAGCAGGTATTAAAAATTGGTAAAAGAAAGAATTAAAAATATGAAAAGTAGTTCATGTTTGCAAAATAGAAAAGCTTTGGACAATGTAAACGGAATGGAGTAATGGAACAAATGGAGAAATAATGAAAAGAATGCGGCAATTATTAATTAGAAAGTGAATGAATGGACCAACTCTATACTCTAAACAAACTTTTAGAATTTTGTAATTTATTCTATAAACTTTCAATCTTACCTACAATTTATCGATAGTTAAGTATCATCATGTGATTCCCTTATTTACAGTATTTCTCAATATATATATATATATATATATATATATATAGGTCTAATCTCATCCATAAAATCAATCCAAAATAAAACATGAACATATCTCATATCATATCGTACACTTTTCTAACTTAAGAGAGAGAACTAGTGATTACAATCCAAAAACCCTAAAAGAAAATTTTGGTTGAAGTTGTCATTCATCATTAACTAGTGTTAATGATGTTGTAGCCCCAATACTCCTTACTGAATTAAGATGGACATTTGTGGTATGCTATTCAATTTATGATGTAACCTACCACCTTGACTTCTACCATTGCTTCAATTATTACGTCCGATTATGGGATAAATTATGCTTTCCTATACTTCAATGGGTAAGAAATATAAACTATGCTCATTTTAAATAACTCCTTAAAAAATTAGCTTGGTGGAATAATTTTCCTACCACCTAACTTGCCTTCTCTAACTTTGAGTCAATCAATATCCTTTATGTGGGTTTGCCATCTTATTACTCTCTTCTCATACTACACCACTTTCTTTTCTAAATCAAATCATTTGATATTATCCTCAACTTTGGTATTTACTTCCTTTATATCCTCGACGCTTCATGCCAGTATACCCTAGAACTTACAAAATTGTACTTTGATATCATTCCCCATTCCTTTAGGGGTTCTTCTCATGGCTTTCACATGTCTCTAATAAATATTCCTATGTTTATTCCAATATTCCTTATATTCAACGAGGATTCCAATTTGCTACCCTATAAGCATTTTTGGCTATTTTATTCATAGCCTCAACCTTTACCTCATCTTATCTAGTCAGTGATCCCTATCTACTCTATATTAAAGTTTAGTTTGGGTTTCACCACTCTTTATAAAACTAAAACTTCATGATCAAGATGTACCTAATCCAAAAAAATTATCTTTAAAAATATAAACTTATAATTCTTTTTATCAATTCAAAATTGATTGGTCTAAAAAAAAGAGCCATGAATAATTTTCCTTTTCTAACCAACTTTACCTTTTTAAGGTTTTTCTACAATGGAGATTTACTTCTTTTAAAAGTAAGATTTTTAACTCAAAATATACAAAACTCAATTATCATACCAAACCATTTTTTTTCAAAATTATCTTCTGTAATTTTAAACAATGAAAAGTGGAGTAAACAATGATAACTTTAATCCTATTATTTTCTTACTACTCATACTATTTCCGCTTTCACCTTTGTCAGAGATTTTAATGGTACAAGATGAGGACTTCTAAAACATATACATAATTGCAACTTCTATCCAAGCGTCATTCGAAAATGTATGCACAATTACTACCTATCCATGGAATTTATCCATCCTTTCTATCTTATTCCTATTTTTTATTCTCTTATATTATTTCTAACTATATTACTGATATTATTTCTACATATAAATTTCTAGTGCTATTTATATCTAAATTGTCGAGCACTCTTACACTTCTATTATCTGTACGTTATTTGAATCAAGTACCATTTCTATTTATCCATTTCTTAAAAAGAATTTTAAAAAGGAACTTCTAAATTTACAAAATAGGAAAAATCATCGACCTCAACCTATGCTTTATTTTACATTTATTTTAAAAACGAAATATCCCTTTATCATAAATCTTTAAATCCAAACTTTTTGACTCAATTAATTTTAAACTAAGAATTCAAAAGTGAAAATCCCACTTTACCAAAAACTTTTAAATCAGAAACTTTTGACTCAATGAAATTTCAAATTATGAATCTCCAATTTTCCTTGCTTTTTCAAAATAACAACCTCCCAATAAATCATTTGAAAACCCCACTCAAAACATTTCAGGGAATTCTTAGAAAACCTTTTTATCATATTAATTCACATGGTTTGGCCTTAGAAATGGACATTAATTGTCCTTCCTTTTGGACTTTCCTTCTTCCTAACTCAGCCTTCATCAAAATTAGGCTATCTTGTAGTGGTGATTAGTGTACACTTTATTGCGAGAACTTGCTCCACTTCTTCTCCACATTTCTTACTTCTTACTTCCCATTCGTCTGGATGAAAGGTGCATCTTCAATCGAAAATCCATCAAAATCCACAATCATACTGTAGCCTAGGCCCAACAAAGGAGTCAAATACCATTCAGCCTCTAGGATTCAGCTATATGTCTTGCTCATCCACTTCTTGGTCCACTCCTTAGGATACAAACTCCGCCCATGGAGTAATCTTCATAACTCATAGTTGTCTCATCTATCCTTTTGAAATATGCTCGAAACTACTTCTATAGTCAAAATATATCAAGTTTGGCGTATAATTCATATATAATTATAGGTGAAAAATACAAATGAGTTCTCTCAGCGTATCCTAATTTCTATGATCGATTTACCTAAGCTTCGATGCCAAATGTAACAACTTGCACCTTAATGGGCTCGAATTTCGACTAAATCGAAACCCAAGTCCTTTAGTGTATGGATCGTTGGTTTGGTAATCTATAATAAACATAAGTATGTCAGAGTGCGGTCAATATAAACTCACAGTTGAATTGATAATTGTAATATAACATACGTATTGACTAAGGCTACTACCTCAGAATATCATTCCTTGGATATTTAATTGCCTTGTCCACATCGAGCATAAATAAGAAGACTTATCCATCTACTATTCATGTCTTGCTCCTACATCTAGTCCTTCTAAATATATATCGTGGGTTGTTATAAGGAGGGGGATCAGAGCATGAAACACCCCCACACCCCCTTAGTATACCCAAAAGGACACACTAAAAGATGTGGTGCGTTGTAGGTATAGTTAAAACTTACAAGTACTAAGATTCACAAGACAAAATAGATAAAAACAGCGGAAACAACTAAAACAATAATTTACCAAAAATCAAACTTCATAAGATAGAGTTATAAAACCGAATACATAAGATATCTCAAAATGCCAACACATGTCCTATGAAAATCAAAACCACAGTCTCATAAAAATCAAAGTACAAAACTATCCCTCAAAAAGTACCAGTACATCAAATAAGCTAAAAACTGAAAATGAAGAAAAGGAATACATGAGAAAATCTCTGCCACCAAAGTCTCCAAGTGTCTGTAACCTACCGTCCTTGCCCTTGCTGGCCTATAGGGGAAAAAAGGAAAAATAGAGGAGTAGGCCAGACTAAAAGTCTGGTGAATGATTGTAATTACTAGTATTCTTAAGCAAGGTAAAGATAATATGCTTTGCAACAGTTCTAGCATAAAGGAATAAAGAAATAGGAGGAAAGGTAAAGTTGGAAATAAATACGATTTAACTATTGATTAATTCGATTGGATAACTTCGATTGTTTGCACCTGTCTTAGATAACTGCTTTGATTAGACTAAAATTTCAATCCTACTTTAATTAGGACGAAGTCCTAATTCTACCCTTTTGATCGAACTTCTACTAATGTGTCTACTGTGAGATAGACACCAGTGCCTACGAAAGGCACCTATTAAGCTCTTGGAACTCAATAGCAAATTATATCCCTTGCATCGAGGTCACACACTCGACCATCGTTGGGTTCACACTATCCGTTGCTCCCTCTTTTGACCTTTTATTTACCCTAGACAGCATAAGCGTGCCCTTATCCCACTTCAAGCTATAGTAAGACAACTGTGTCCATAGAAAATAGGGAATGTTGCTGGTACTGGTCCTTGTCAAACAAAATCTAGTTGCGCCCCTTGTCCAAATCCCCATGGTTTGGACTTTTAAATATTGACTTTTAATCTACCCTAAACAAGATAAGCGTGCCTTCATTTCACTTCAGGATATTGTGAGAGACCTGTGTCCATAAAAAATAGGGAATGCTGTTTGCACAGGTCCTACTTTTGCTTATTAACTTAGTATTAATTGTTTAAATAAGCCTCTACTGATATCATTGCTATCTTTGCTTATTAATTTATTCTAAGTTTCAAAATAAGCCTTTTTCTGTTCTGTTTCTAACTATAACATTTGTTATAATATTCCTTATTAACTTAACCTAATGTCTAAGTATAAAAATAAGCCACTTTCTTTTTTTACTCTTCTCAATTATAATTATACATCATAATTAGGCTTAAATTCAGTCCAAGTCCAATTTATTACAGTCTTCACATTTTACATTTTACTTTCTATAATTTCAATGTTCTTATTATTTAATCCATATTCGCATTTTAATCTATTCTATTCCATTTGCATAAAAAAGGAAAAATAGAAAGAAACTGACAATTACAGAAGAAAATCCCAAACGTAGAAAAGATGTAAATAAAACGTAAATAACAGATTATAAATACTGTAGATAACTACAAATAATGGAAAATCTACAATTAACAGTAATAAACTACAAATAACCGAAAAGAATAGCTAAAAGGAAATAGACTGAAAAATAAATCTAAAACTGAAAATAAACTGGTAAAAAGGTTATTCCAAAACCGTAGAAAAACTACAACTATTGGAAATCTTATTATTGTAAATTACTTAAAAATCTAAAATAATTACTAATCACTCATATGTGGTTCTTAGCTCTTCTCTTGGTCCTCTCGGGTCCACTTGAGAGTATCAAATATTTTAATTTAAAATAATCTTCTCCTCGGAAAATTATTCCTTTTAGGGTCCTGCCTGAGAATGTGAACTCAAATGGAGAAAATTTAGAATGAGAAAAATAGCTAGGCCTAGGGTCTTATTTATAGTGGCGCTTGTTGATCTCAGACCATTGGATTTGGAGATTGAATTTGGTGCAACCACGTCATAGACTGGATAGGAGCCATCGATGGGAGATGGGACGCACCGGATGAGAGGAAATAACCCAAAACGATGTGTTTGAAGCTTACAAGAACGAAGCATTAAATTCTTTGTTCATTCAACAAAACCTTCGAGCCTGGCTGGCCAATTAATATACACTGCGCCTTAAACGTCATTCACGCAAATACTAGTTGCTCGGACTTCACCAGTGGACTTGACGGATGTCTTTCTCTTTCGACTCGCAAGAAAGCAGGATAGATATGAAGGTCTCAACTATGCCAACCATTTTCACCGAGGTAGCTCACTGGCATGGAACTAGTAGGAGTTGGCGAGCGAAGGAACTAGGTGTCGACCCAGCTCTCTCTCTCTCTCTCTCTCTCTCTATATATATATATATATATATATATATATATATATTCTAATTTTTTGTTTAATTCGTATCTTCTTCGTTCTAGTTCGGATTCTGACGTTCTATATATGAAAATTGATAAGAAAATTACCATGGACATAATGGTGCAACTCTCATGGCTCAATTCTGATAGTTTTACAAAGTTATTTTATCATTTAATTAATTCATAATTAATTATTATAGCTTAATTTTCGTTTTGTTACAGAGCAACACTCGAGTGATTGAAAAATTGCATACTTTATGCAAACCATTAATTTATACAGATTAATTTCTATTTAAGTGTTATGTCTATTATTTACAGCTAATCCATTAAATCTTATATGCACATATGATATTCCTAACCTTACCTTCTCCAAGGTATAACTATATAAGTATATGACTATATGCATATATGTCTAACCTTTTCACAACCCAAGAACCCCAACCACTTAATACTTCTTAAATAAGGAGGAGGCAGACCTAACGATCATTTGATACCTCATTCCCCGAAGAGGGCCCTCCCTAACGAAAACGCTAATCAATTGGTTCTAGCCACAGTTACTGACAACCCCTACATACTACTCTATAATTTATAGTTTAATTACCTTAATACTAATGCATCTTAAAGACTCATCTAAGCGTTAACTAGTCCACCTCCGATAAACTAATTTTTCATCTAACGATTTACTTCAAGGTCTGTGCGTCTCCTATACGGATTCTACACTAGTAGGAAGCAAAATCCGTTAGGGTGTAACCCAAGTCTTTGCCTCCACTCGCTCGGGACCGCTGGTGGTCATAGCCTATATGCCAAACCTACTACTAAATACTAATACAAACAACTGACAAAGCCCGTCGACCTTCCGCAATTGACATCCCGTTTAGACTAACCTAAGTAAGTCAAGGAATATGACTCTTTCGGTTACTTAATACCTTTTATTAGAAATGAAGAAGACCCTATTTCCTTAAAAGTACAGGGCCATTTAATACTTCAAATCTGATATGAACTCTAGGTATATCTTCCCTCACCTATCCGCATGCATATCCTTTTCCCAAGGGTCCTACGGTTGGAGATGTCTCACATTAGTAGTAAGTATACACAGCCGTTGATAGCCTCTAGGTAAAAGGTAGATTTATGTTGTGTAACTCTACTAACCTCGCATCCCAACCCACTAAACCAAACCTATCATAGAAAGCCAAAGTGTTGGGTTAGGCCCAATAATTTATGCTCACTCTAAACATAAAATTGAAGCTATATAATTTTCTACTATGAGTATTATATTGCCTTCTACATGTATTAAATTGTATTAGTATCTACTTGTTCGCTACGTATTTTTTCCTATTTTATATGCTTAGGCTTTGATTTCCTTAATCCTTCCTTTTTAGTCCAGTAATTTAATGCAGTATAGTAATTAATACGAATATTATCGTAAATTACATTGTATACAAATTTTTATTTTTAATCGATATATACAGTTTTATGTATATATATTTTTATTTTCTAATTATTAAGTTCTAAACTAGAACATTCCTTTCCATGTTTTAATATATTAGAGTAATCCTTTTAGAAAAGGAATTATCGTTATAACTTTCCATAAATTTCCCAAAATGAGACGTTTTCTACGTTTGAAATTACAAGAAATTATCTCTTTTCTTTTATTTAAATGGGCAGTACAAACTACAGAGAAGAATATCTATACTTTACACATCTCTTTCTTTTCGGTATATTCCTTGTTAATTCGAACGACGCACTTTTATGCATATTTTAGAAATTGGTTAATTCGTGGAAGTTACATGGAAATAGATATAATTTAATTATACCCTACTCCAAATAAACTATGATATAGAAATTCACATTTCAAGTCAACTAGGACAACCAAATTATAAATCTGGAATAAACAAACATTCCACAATAATAAATATTTGGGACTGAATTCAAAATTTTAGATTAGGTTGCACATACTATTCCTATTCCTATTCCAATTACCTATTTTATAGAATATGTAGACAGTAATCCTATACATTTTTTGAAGCCTACAATTCATCAGATCTTATTTAGGCATAAATACTAAATAAACCAAATGATATAATTTCAATGATATAAATAGATTATACAATTTCCTACTTATCTTTTTATGCTTTCCAAATCTAAATCCACTCCTTTACTTGACTCTATTTTCCATTCTAATCCAAAATAATATGTGTAACATGGTACATATATACAGTTAGAATTCAAGGTCTAAGAAGAGATCAAGGGTTAAAGGGAATATAAATTTATAACTATATAATCTTACAATTTTCTTTCGCAACATTGATTTGCTTCTCTTCTTCCCTTTGATTTTCCACCCTTATCAAATTTGTATAAATATTATATTTTATAATTTTTTAAAATGATGAAGAAGGGGAAATGGCAGAGCTTTGCTGTTTGGATTAAAAAATATGAGAAGAGAAGTGAGGGGTTGGGCCTGTATTTATAAATGCTTGAGTCAACCATAATCATTAGATTAAAATAATAAAATCCAAACTGATGGCTAAGGTTCAAGCCGTAGCCGCCACTTGATGATCGGTCGACCGCTCCCCTATAGGAGGTCGACAGCTATCAGTCGACCGACCCAAGAAGGGGGTCGACCGATGGGGTCCGCATTTAATTATAATTTATTCACTTATTTTCTTTATTTATTTCCACTTTGGAAACTTCAAGCACTAATAACTTTTTCATTTGAGCTCCGATCATGAAACTTTAAATATGAAAGCTGTTTAGAAAATCGCCACAAACCCAATGGTGCAAGTTTCATGGCTAAATTTCATCGTTTTCTCAAATTTTATTTTTGAAGCCTTGTTAACTATTTATTAATTATCATCAGTTTTACGGGGTATTACGTATACCTAATTTTATGTCCTCTTTAAATGCTCTTTGATTGAATGAACAACTCCTAGATTCGTCTGGAATCGCCCTCTAGATGTTTCAAAGATCAGGAGTACATGTTTTATATTTGATTTGACATAGACTTGAGCTTGAAATTTTGGCAAAGGGGTAAGAAATGCATGGCTAAGGTGGAGAAAAGTGATGAAAAAAAAATCAACCAAATAGCAAGGGGTTAAATTAGCTTTTGTAGAGAGAGCTAAGGAGATCTATTTACCTTAATTTTATAATCCACCTTTTACCAAGTTGTAGATCCAAAATTCAAGACATGAAGCTCTCATTTGCTCCACTCTTGGCTGACCATACATAAGGCATTTTGGGCCCTTAAATGTTCCCATCCAGCAATTAATCAAACTCAAATCTAATTTAAATGCTTATTGATATTGTATATTAATTTGTACATATATAGCTTTTATATACAATTTTAATTAATTACTAATGATACTCAAAAATTACTAGCGGCACAATTACATCAAATAAATAAATAACTAATATTTCATAAATATTAATTAATTTATAACAATTATAAATTAGTTAAATCATTTAGTATTTCGGAGTATTCATCAATCCGGTTGTGTGACTCATTTGTGTGAATTCAGTCAAAAATTAATATTAAACAATTTGAATGTTAACGTTCAAACTTCTATTTAGCTAGTGGTGTGACAGTTTGGTCAAATTTTTCACTTATATATCTTTTTGGTAAAATCTAATTTTACAGTATTTAGTGGTACCTTTTAGTGATGATTGTTCATACCAATTCTCTTCATCAAAACTATATCACTTTAGGACTTATGAAATTTAGTTTTGGTCAGAATTACAATATCGTCCATGCTTAACTTGGTCTGTCTGAATGCAAAGTCATTGGTTCAATAATAACAATCTACTACTCTGGACAGAGGTTTTGACTTTGAATTGACTACACTTGACCGTGATATTAACCTTACATAACTTAGAAGGCAAATTCCCAATTGAATGTTTTTTCACTCCCAATGCATCAATTCAGTCCCAACAATAGTCATTTGATGCTCCCACGGTTTAACAATAATCAAAGTGAAGTGTTCATATTCAAGTCGAGAGAACCGTGTAACGTGATCATTTCGAGATCTCTTATTTGACCTTAGTTATATTTACCAAGTAGAGTCTCTCGAGTAAGCAATTCCATTGTTAAAACTATTAGTATGTAACATCTTGGTACCTCCAGTAGCCATGAGCAATATACTACCTAACATTTGTAGAGCATTACATACTCTAGTGTCAACGGATGAATCAATATCCTTTCTCGAAATATTTTGGCTACAAATATTTAAAACAATATCTTATTTATAACATGATAAATTTCTCATGATTACAACACTTTGTAATTACTATCACATAACATATTATTTAAGGATTACTATTAAACACATTTAAATTAATTATTTAAATAATATATCATAATATTCTAAATATATATAACAAAAAACAAACACGTTTTATTTCGAACAATACTTTATTATGGATTTAATAATTTATAGTAATTTACAAATTTACCTTAGGGCATACCCTTAACTCGATCATAATATAGCTACCCTAAATATCATACAAAGACATAAGCAAGCCCACATGCATATGACAATGAGCTAAAGGTCCAAGGTATCGTGGTATTATACCTATAACCATTCCTAGATGTAACACTGTATCATGCTTCTAAGCTTGAGTCTAAGGTAACCCATATCATACCCAAAAATGTATCTAAATCGATACCAATGAATTTCAATACTTTCCATCGAACTACTATATGTTGGAGACAACAAAGTGGTAACCACCATGCCAAGCACAACCACCTGGTCATCTCATGCGTAGGTCATCTGACTATCCCTATACATGACTCACCTTGCACACTTCCGACCATCTCCCACCCATTGTACAATGTGATAGGTGCCACCAAACCTCGACCTCAGGCCATGCTTACTCTTATCACGTAGGACTCCAAAACACCACTCTATAGTCACAGCAGACACAATGAGCCTTGTACGAATCTTGAAATCTCGCCCGAACGTCAAAAATAAACAAGGACCCGAGATTCTCAATTCTACAATTTATTAGTCGACTGATCCATATGTGTCAGTCAACCGATCAACTTAACCAAAATTGGCTACAGCCAAACAGTCAACTAGTCAAGTTCTACCAATCGATTGACCTCTTGGACAGTCGACTGTTCAAGGTCAAAATGGCCAATTTCCATTTGACCACCAAATCCAGCACAATCTACTTCGGCCAATCAACCAATGCCCCATAGCCAGTCGACTGTTTTCCTATAGCATTTTGGGTTTGAATCTTGATGAGGCAAATTTCCCTAAGGAAAATTATCCCACAATTCAGACTACACTCGATCGGCGTCTTGGCTTCTCTTGCCTTAACTTCGTGAGTCATGGAATTGCAACCTTGCGCCCTCTATATACACCTTGCACTCGAGCTTGTATCATCAACGATCCTTCATGGGATGAATACCACTTGAAGGCAATTCGATGGACCGTCCCAAAACTCGAAAGCTTTACAAATCATACAGGTGCAAAGTGCTTAACCACTCGTACGATAAAACCATAGACTAGCAATAATCATTTACAAACAATACTGACAAGAAATGCTATTATCCATTGATCTCATTTAAGTTTGCTCTTTTATTTAATTAATAGCTTAAGTTCATTGTTTTAATTTAACATTCATTCAGTTCACCCAAACATACTTTCACTCAAACAACCCAATACTCAACCACTCAAAAAGAGGCAAAGCACTCATGGTTAAGCCCTAACCTATACTGATATACTAATTAGTACATTAGTTATTAATTAATAGTCATTTAAATATAATTGAAAATAAAATATGATTTTAAGTAGGGATGTTTTTTGTTGGATTTTGACGTTCCCATTGTGTTTAGAAATATCAAAAACATATATTTTGATATATTGCATGATATACTTTCATTAGAGCTCAAAAATGAGTTTTTCAGGCCTTTATGACTACTTTGGTCCAACATGACTTTTTTGTCTATAAATAGATTGTTATGGAGAAACCATAGCAGCCTCCACTCCATATCTTCTTCATTTTCTGATCTCATCTTCTTCCTTATATCCATCTTTTTTCTTTAATGGAGATTGGATTCCCTAATCACAAGAATTAACACCAAACAGATTATGATTCCAAACCCCTTCATATCATATACCTAATCGAATGTCTGAATGAGGTGAAGAGGCATCCAAAATTTGTTTTCCAGATCGATGCACTGTTTGAGTAAATGCAGGTTTTTGTACCTATTCAAAGTGAAATGACAAACTTGTGGCGGAGATAATCAACATCAGAGCTGTAGTGCTGTTTGGTGGTGCTTGCATTGATCGTGGTAGGGCTGAGTAGTGGTGGCTGTTGGTGATCCGTATTCTTTTAAAGTAACGATCTGAAATGCTAAATATAACTAACATTTGGTGAATCTAAAGAATGCATATAACACTGTAATTATATAATGTTGGCTAGATTTAGCATTTTTGAACTATAAAAATGGGTATAGCATCGTATTTACTTTTGAGAAAAAACAAGTGATCCTCTATTTGAGAAGGAGAGTGCTCATGTATCTTATTCTACACTAAAAAAATGAAGCTATCAACATGCTTGGATGGCAGCGATACCCCCTCGAAACAATGTAACATAAAGATAAAAATCCCTCCACTGTTGAAAACTAAAGTTCGTAATGAAAATAAAAGTAATAAAATGGCTATAGTCCAATGAAAATGATAGCTAACCAAATCCACGAAACAACTAAATCCATCCCAATTACAATAATGTCTAAAGCTATAATAAGAACTTAGCAACAAATGTAAGACTACTTCATATACATACATCCGTACATATACATACATACATATGTATATGCAAGAGCATAATAACTAGTTATAATAAAACAAGCAATAATATGGTTAATCTACGTGGGAGACAATATAGAGCGAGTAATACAAAATGAAAAGGAATGAAATGAAGAATGAATCAATACTACAACCCAGATCAATCTAAATAAAATCATGCAAGTCAAGTGGAATGCTAAAAGGCTCATCATAAATAAAAACACTCTAATTCAAAGCTAATTTCCTAGTAAAAGTATAATACAAGATGTGTCATTAGGGATAAAAACATCTAGAAAAACTATACTTAGAACATTAATATTTTTTTCTATTTTCAAAAGCAATTTTTTCGTTTAGAAAAACAATACTAGATTTTACATTTTTAACAAACTCTTTAAAACTAACACTTTTATTTAATTTATAACTAGGATTCGAAATCTGAATTAAACTAAACGAAGCAATTATATATATCAAATTTGCAAAAGAAATGCCAATTTTATTAAAAATTCGTTGGTTTCTTTCAAATCAAATATACCAACATGCGATGGTGAAAATATAATATAGTAAAACCCTACTATCACTAGCAAGGTAAAATCTAAAACTACTCCAAAAACTTCGAAATTAAAATCATTATTGGTTACTTTAAAATCGAAAATATTAAAGGTATTTAAAAGAATGAAATTGATGTGACAGTCATAATACAAGTGCGCACTGGTTTCTTATTATATATTACAAAAAATACATTTTCTATCGAAAAACACATTCTCTTTTTTTAGCGATTCAATATGTTTAGTTTCTTATGTGAAATTAACCACATATGAAGCTTAGATTTAGACGGTGCATTCACTTTCCAACTAAATTTTAAAATACTCGATTAAGTTCCCGAAAATTATAATGTCTAAAATTTTCCAACTAAATTTAACCATATATGAAAGTTACCGTTATCAATATTATACATTTCAATTTTGCACAAAGTAAAGCAAACCGCAAAATAGCGATTCCATCTACTATTAAAACTGAATTCAAAGGGAAAGTTCTCATTTGTTCTGGAAAGCTTCTGAAATTTTTACGTTTTTATAATCGATATAGCATCATATTTACATAATGCTAGTTTGGTTAGCATTTTCAGAACCATAAAAATGAATATAACACTAAAATTAATGTTAATTGTAACCAGCATTTTGTCGATTATAAAAATGAATATAACTTTATATACATAACATAATGCTTGTTTAATGTGGCAACTTTAAAAATGAATGTAACATTAGATACATATAATGTTTAGTTTTATTTAGCATTATTTTTTAGTTTGTTGTTGATTTCATTATTTAATGTTAGATGCATCAGCAGTGCGGTTAATATTTAGATGAGTTGGTATGGCGTGTTGGTGAGGTACAGTGTAAAGATCTGGTGTGGATAGGGTCTGTATCAATTTTAAGATGGAGATGTTAGCATTGGGGTGTTGGAGGCGACAACTTTGAGGGCGATTACGACGACGAGCGAGGATGGGGAGGCTGCTAGGCGTGGCAGAGGTGGTGGCTGGTGGCACGGCGATGCGTTTGTGGAGGTTGCAGTTGGAAATGAGATTTGAAAGCAGGGAAGATGACGTGAATTTAGAGGAAATGTTTGTTTTTTGTCTTAGTTGTTTGTTTTTCTGTTTTAATTTTCAAACTTGTGGCTTAGGTCTTGATTAATTTTTGAAATTTGCCATTTTTCCTAATTTCATTAGTTCAAAAATGAATTTTACATATTTTGAAGAAAAAGCGTCATTAAAAAAAGTTAAAAGTTCAACTTAATTAACACAAACTATATTATCAATTTTTAAAATAGATAATAAAAAAAAAGCAATTTAAAATAAAATACAACTATATTTGAAAATGAGAATATGCTGAAAGTAGGAATTGAATCCATGAACAAGAACAAAATAACAAATTTTATGCCATTTCCACAAACCAACTCAACCGCTGTCCCTTCAATTCAAAGTCTATTACATGCCTATTATAAAAATGTGCATTGTTATATTTAGAATTTGAAAGGGAGATTAATTTTTAGTTTAGAGATGTTTGATGTTGTTGGGATCACATTGTTTAATGAAATTTTACATAACAAGTGATGCTTTATTAAATTTGGTATTATCCATTTTGATGCCTTTTCCATTTTTTACCATTTTTATATCTGAATTCTAGAACGAGAAAAGCTAACTCACACTTTTTTTTTTAATGAAATCAGACTATAAAACAAAAGTACGTCATCTCCTGTAAATGCTACTTTTATAATGCAACGAAACATAGTGTTTATCTTTTTAAAATTCACACTGCTGAATTAATTGTTTTAATCAATATTATTTTTAGCAAATTGCGTGCGTTACGGGTTCGGACTAGTTTGGTTCCGTATTGAGCACACCCCAATTTTAAACTGCGCGATCCTTTCAATATCCTATGGTAAAAAAATAACGGGCCTAGATAAGGGCCGTGCTAACCAGATTTAGGCCATGAAATTTCCGCAGGAAATAGGCCTTTTTATCCATAAGTCAAAATTTTATTATAGGCCGGGCGATGCTTAAAAAATGTTTAACTCACAAGAAACGTTGCCTAAGTTTTGGGGCCAAATTTCATATTGTGTTCAAGCTTTCCAGCTATACATCTCTTATGAAATACACAGTAGTTTCTGAAATCTATCATATATATGTTGCATACTTGGAAGTTATATCTACATATACTTCATTTCTGAAGCTGTATCAATGAAATACCCGTGGTTTCTTTTGCTCTTTTTTTTTTTTTAAACCAATAGATAATGGAAGTTAGCGCCAGCTGTCAACTAGGTTCTAATTCAAAATTATTAAAACGTGATCTGATGAATGCACAGTGGACTCCGTCATTTCCTATATCAGACGTATGGAGAAGAGCTACAAGTTTATTATTACACTACATAACTAAAAGAAGCAAGCAATTGAGACAAGCACTGACAGAAAATGTCCTCCAGTGGAGCAGTTTCTGAAATATATTTCCATAATAATGTAAAGTTCATACATTACATATATATATCTCATCCTTAGGCATGAAGTAAATCCTATAAAATACAAAAGAGTTATGATCAATACATATATAATTCGATTCCAATGATCTTCCAGTAACAGCAACGTGCCCACTTTTTATGATATAGCAACAAGGAGGTCACTGCTCAAAAGATGACAACGAAAACATAACAACATATGTATACGTAGTGTTTTAACTCTATAACATCATCCATTTGATGCTCGTTCTCACTTTTTTTTTTTACTCAACGCATTGTCCAGATTTGGGGACATACATTTCAGTAACAGATCTTTGGGAAAAAGCATTTTAATCCTTTTTTTTCTTTATTAAAATCATAAAGCGTTTGCGTTAAATTCAGCGATCAAAACTAGAATACAACAATTATTTTTCCTTATCGTAACAGTGGTTTTGATCCGATTGTTATTGCAAAGACGAAATATCTACTAAAAACTTCGGTAATAAGCGTGCTTTATTACTTTGTTAACAAAGACAGCCACCTTTCCATGTTGCACAAATCAAACAGCTGGAAAATAATCTCTACGAACATGATAGTTAAGGCAAAACTATATTGAAAGTAAAAGGACAAAACCCGGGTTACTTTTATAATAAGCTTAGTTGTTGCCACACAAACCTGCATATTGGTTTTAAATTCCTTGTAAAATCATTGAAAACTTTATTGTATATTATAGCTGTAAGTTAGTTCTTAGGGTATTACCGTAAAATTACCTGGATGTTTAACATGATTTTTGTTCCTATTAACTTTAACATATAGTAATGCTATTTTCAAGTAAATGATATAGCTAAGTTCGTGTTGTCGGAATTCTTAGATCTGGCAAGAGACAATAGAGATCATCTAAGGCACGTCGACGACACTCTACTTAAAATATTATTTGCGCTCACCGCTTGTTTTAACAAACGGATGGATGCTGTGTGTTAAGATAGATCATCTCTCAAGTTACAATGGAACCAAGATGGTTAATCTCTTCAACCTACTGCAATAGCACTATCGAAATCATCCTATCGTCAAATGACTTTAGTGACAATAATACAAAATTTGTGATATGTAGTGTTACAAACTCAAAATATTATAAACTGAAAGAAAAGAGAAGACTGGAAAGAGAGATTCGAAAATAATAAAAACGCTAATCTTTGGAATACTTGTCAAGCATTTTTATTTATAGTCGTGAATAGGTGTCTTTTAAATTCAAGAAGTTGCACCTTCCTTCTCACAAAAAACAAGTATTGGATGTCAAATGGCCCAACCTTGTTTTGGGAAATTACATTTAAGCAAATAAAGTTCGTTATATTCTATAGTGTGTGACTATACCTAATCCCACAATCTTTTCTTCTCTTTCTCTTCTTCTCTTTCTCTTCTTCTCATTTAAAGCAAAATAACTCAAAAAATATTTTGTAAAATTTTCAATAACAATCCTTCATCAAATTTTAATAAAATTTCTCTCTCATATGTTGTAAGAAAAATTATGCGTAAGTATACATGTCTTGTGGACTTGAATTTATCCATTAGTGATTGTCTATCAGAGCACACTGGAATGAAGTGATTGTCTAACAATACAAGGAAAAACACATTTTCCGACGGTCGAAAACCATCAGCGGCCGTCGGAGGCCGTTGGAAGCTGTAGGAAAATGCCGTACAAAAATAAGGCGTCGGGATGTAGTGTTTCCTACGGCTTCCGACACATCTCGTCGTTCGTATTTTCGACGGCTTTCGACTGATTCCGATGGATTCCGACACTTGTCGGAAGCAGTCGAAAACCGATGGAAAAATTGATCTGAAAGCGGTCGGAAACCATGGGAAAACTATAACCTGGAATTTGTGGAAAGCTGTCGAAAGCCATCGGAAATCTGCTGTAATTTTTTTATATTTCTGCTACAATATAGCATTCCATCCACATTTTCCATACAAACACTATTCCACCAATACTGCAGAATTCAATATATAATATTTCAACCAAATATCAAAAACCAAACTATACACAGTTCACCAAACAAAAAAAAACAAAAAATTAAGTCAAAACACATAATTTTACAACAAAACAGCTAAGTATATCATAACATAGTACATAAACCAACAACTATCTCCACCGTCTACCAAATCATACAACAGAAAAAACATACCGACCAAAGCAATCATTCAATCTCCTCCAGAACCAGAGCCAACAGAGGAAGGGAAGGGGCCACCATACTGCTGCATGTACTCGGCGGTACGCTGTTCTAGCAACTGTGTGGTCTCTATGGCCTGCCCACGGTTCTGCTCCTCCAGCTGCGCCACTCTAGCCCGCAAATCTTCGATCTTTGCTAGATCATCTGAGCTCTAGTCTGCCTACCCCGTCTCTGACTGCTGGCCTATAATAAATATTTAATTTAGTTGTGTGATATTTGTAAGTATATGTGCAGGTATGTGAATGGTTAGCAGTGTGATAATGTTATTTAATTTAGTTTATGCATGTTTATGTAAGTGTATGTGCATGTTGATAATATTTTAGATTGTGGTAACACCAAATAACTATAGTGACAAGATTGCTGATTTGTATTTTGAAATATTATAACTTTGGAAATTTTTAGCATAAGTAAAGTAACTATTGGGAAGGATGAGAGAATAAATTTGAAATTACTCTGTTTTCTATCTCTCAAATGAGAGGGAGGTTGGCCAATTTATAGATACGAACAGTTGTGTCACCCAGCAAAGGGATAACTATTTTGAAAAGAAATGACTAATTTCAAAAAATCGTCAGTAAATTGGTTAAGAGGGTCATGCGACTAAACCATGAAACTGTAGACTGAATGAAGCTGACAATGTGTTGGACAAATATCAACCATTACAATACATTGTTTTGTATTTTAACAACTTACTCATCATTTGAACATAGAATTTACACATATTAGATGATGGGAAAAAAATATTAATTGATGTAGTTCCCGCAGCATAAACCGTCTTTTTGATACTTGAACGCTAAAGGCCTTTATTTACAAATTATTGCAGCCATATGTATTCTACTCTGGTAAAGTATTTGTACTTCATATTTGTATGTTCATTTATCCTTGTTAATCAAGATACTAGTCTTAAAATGAAGGAAAAATTAGCAATAAAATAATTTATGTCGATGCAAAATAAATTTATCCTTTTATTATTTTATTTCAAAACAAATGTACAAGTACTCGCTCAATTTATATATTTCCACTGAAAAATCATATGTTCCTCGAGTATTTTCAAAAGTGAATCCATATGTTACATTAGTTGCTAATAAATAAATATAAATATGTCGTTAGAAGCACCTAAGGCTTTTATGGCAAAGTCATTCTATTTCAAAACTCTATCCATTGCCATTTTTGCCGCATTGAATTTATTCCTGTTATTTAATGCAATAAAATCAAAGCTACAATGATTCACTCATTAATGAAATTCTAACCATTACTTGTGTATAATGTATACATTTGAAATTATGTTCTTTTGGCCGTTTTTAAATTGTGATTCAACCACTTATTAACAAAAATAATAGTATCTTACATTACGAGATATTGCTGCTTTTGATCACTTTAACAGTAAATTGATAAATTTATGCATGTGTACAGCATATATCAGGCAAACTAAATTAAATAACATGTCTTTTTCGTTATTTTTTTGAAATGACATTCAAGTAACTAATTAATATATTTTGGTAATGCATAATGCTTTCATAACGAATTGACTCAAAACTAATATACTGAATTTGAAAACTTATAATACCCAATATATTATTTACTTACCACTTGATTGCCAAATCCGTATCGTCTGCCATGCTCCGATAGATCCATAACCGATTCAAAAACAACATCCTTCTCATCTGTCGTCAGCTGGTCTCGAACCGTATTAGCAAGGAGTTTCTGGCGCTGCTCCATAAACTTTTCCTGCATTAACAAATTAACATCATCATATATTTTTTCATTATATTTTAACAAGTAGAATAACTACTAATACTGCATAAAATGAAATATGCTTACACGGCTCTTGATGGATTTATCGTCGTGCCATGTATACGAAATTGTCCCGTCCGGATTTACATGCTCGACAACATACGTACGAGTAAACACGTCCATATAGCCCACGGGACCATGGGCCTCGGCTTCCTGAAATTGATTTTTACATACAATTATTGTATATTTAAAATTATATAGCACAAACTAATTATAATTTGCATTCAGTAAATTTACCAACTGCTGTCGATACCGCTGAAATGACTTCGACCCTTCGCGATGAGTGACGGGATTTTTATTTCTGTTTGCAGAGTTTCTTTCTGACTCTGCCTGTACATTCAAAATTTAATACATTATTTATCGATCATGTATTTTTTGATATTTACTACCAGTCAAATAATTTTAAAAAAATTAGTATACTTGCCTTCGCCTCGCCAATTTCCCAGTATCCCAACCATATTTGTCATAGCTCTCCCCATCCAACGTGGTTTCTTACTTGATTTCTTGATTTCGGGTATCGAGTCCCTATAGTTTTTACGCTTCTTCTTCATCCAATATTCTCATGCGAACTACATATCGTCTGTCTAAATGTCTATCTCAGCTTTCAACAAATTATTTACCGAGATCTCCATTCGGATGTTCACGTTCATAAACACTGTATATATAAACAAATTATTACATTAGGTTATACACGCGCATGCATTATAGAAAATAATAAAACACAAATTATTATTTCAGATTACCTAACAAATGGTGCAATCTTGGCACAATTTAGAAGAACATAAGTGTGTGCTACATGTAGATCTCTATCGTCTAGCCATATTTCTACATATTTTCCAAAAGGACGACCATGTTTTGTCTAAAAATAGATAACATTGCTTGAGAGGACTCTTGTTCGTCGCCTTCATCATTACGAGGTACACTTTCAAATGTATATTTACATGGTCACTAAAATAGTGAGAGAAAAAGAACGAAGCTTCTTCTTCGATGTAAGCTTTACACATCGAACCTTCAACTCGTGCTTTTTGCCTCACTTTTTTCTTCAGATGATTTATATGTATATGCAAAATTAATTTACATTAACTTCATCTTTCAAATGCAATTAAATTACGTGATAACATATTACATACCTCTCAAATTGGATGCATCCATCCATATTGGACAGGACCTCGAAGTCGTGCTTTATATGGGAGATGACCAGGAAAATGTTCTATTACATTAATAAAACCTAGTGGAAATATTTTCTCTAATTTGCAGAGCAATATAGGAATATCTACTTCAAGTTCACGTAAACGTTGCACTTTTAAAGTAGTCGAACAAAGCTCTTTGTAAAACATACTTAGCTCCGTTACTACCTTCCAAACTATTAACGGCAGTAGGTCTTTGAACATAATGGAAAATAAATTTTCTATCATTATGTGATAGTCGTGGCTTTTCATTCCATTTAATCTACCGTTTTTAAAGTCAACACATCTATGAAGATTTGATGATATCCCATCAGGAAATCTTAATCATTCCACCCATTTTAACACAACTTTAACTTGATTATTATCTACTTTGTAACATGCTTTAGGCTTTTTACTATCGTTTGGTTTTATATGAAGCTCAAGACGTTTGCATAATTCTTCTATATCGTGTCTTGATTTCAAATCATCTTTCGTTTTCCCTTTCACATTCAAAATTGTATTAAAAACATTATCGCATACATTTTGATCATTGTGAATCACGTCTATATTATGAAGAAGCAGAAGATGTTTCCAATATGGCAACTCTCGAAAAATAGTTTGTTTGCACTAGATATGTACAATCGATTTTCCTTCAATTTCCGTTTTCACTCCAGTTTCATATATTTTTGGATAGTCCCTAACAAGTTCATATATGTCTTCACTTGACCATATCGTCGGTGGTTGTTTGGTTTCTACTCTATTAGCCAAAAAATTTCCCTTATCTCCTCTAAATATATGATTTATATAGAGAAAATATCGATGACAGTCAAACCATGAAATTTTCTTATCATAAGGTAAAGAAAACGCTCGTGTTTCATCCATGCAATATGGACATGCTAGACGACCGGTAGTACTCCATCCTGAAAGCATTGCACAGGCAGGAAAATCACTTGTAGTCCACAACAAAGAATCAAACATACGAAAAATTTTCTTCTTGGACACATCGATGTTTATACTCATTCGTTCCACGGTATTTTTAACTCCTCAATCAACGGTTGTAAATATACATCGATTCCTTGTGCCGGATCGTCGGGGCCAGGAACGACAACTGTAAAAAACATATATTGCATTTTCATACACATCCATGGAGGTGAATTATACGGTGTGACGATAATGGATCAGGATGAATATTTAGAACCAAATTGAGAAAATGGCAAAAAACCATCCGTACATAATCCTAATCTAACATTTCGACTCTCCGCTGTAAAATTTGGATACGTTTTATTGAAATGCTTTCGTGCTTCTCCATCGGTCGGATGTGCCAACGTACCCTCTTTCTCTTTTCTCACACTATGTCATCTCATATTAGATGCAGTTACAGAAGATGCATATAATCTTTGAAGCCTTGGAGTGATGGGTAAGTAATGCATACGCTTGTACGGAAGTTCATTACACTTCTTTTTTCTTGGTTTGTATCTCTCCTAATTACAAATTTTACAATTTCTAAGGTTTGCGTTTTCTTTTCAAAACAACATGCAGCCTTTTAAGTATGTATTTATTTTATGATAAGGTAAACCAAAAGTCGACATAAGTTTTTTAACTTCATAGTGATTTTCACACATTAGATTATCGGACGACATATGTCTTTTTGCACCTTATACAACAGTCGTAAACCCAACTTCAGTGATGTTGTATTTTGACTTCGTCGCAATGTATTCTACGGTTACTGACAGCTGAGTGCCGCTTTTACAACCATACCAAATAGATTTCTTAGCAGCATCTAGTAAATCATA
This sequence comes from Allium cepa, assembly GCA_030765085.1. Taxonomy (NCBI): domain Eukaryota; kingdom Viridiplantae; phylum Streptophyta; class Magnoliopsida; order Asparagales; family Amaryllidaceae; genus Allium; species Allium cepa. The sequence goes on along the minus strand of CM060929.1, from coordinate 378,576,224 downwards.
ATTTTTTTTCCTTCAATATTTGGTTCTTCAATATTTCCATCATCGTCGTCAACTTCAACCATAGAAAACATTGATCGTGCTGCATCTTCGACCATATTTTCTATGCGGGTCGTCGTAACTACTTCGTTAAAGATACTTTCAGACTCTACAGAAGTATTTGCTACAATTTCTTCATGTCGATCCCAAGCATAATACTCGGGTACGAAACCATTTTGGCACAAATGAACTTTCATAATATCTGGTAACAAATACTTCAAGTGTCTACACCTACTACACGGACAACGAATTTGTGGATTGTTCGTTATTACTTAAAGAGAATTCAACAAATACGTTTATATCATTATAAAAATCTTTTTTTATTTATCCTCTCAGTCCTTTTCTTTGGTATATCCATCTCCTCCGATCAACAAAATAATCAATCATTTTTCCTATTTGAGAAAATGAGTCACAAGTTCAAAATTTAATATTTATTTTCAAGAATACAAATTCGAAAAAGATTATTTTCATGGTCGTATAATATTTGAATTTAAAGAAGTATTTCACAAATTAAAAAATATTTTCAAATATGACACATTTTATTTTTTAACGTATCGATACAAAATTTTGTACAAAAAGATATTTTTTTTCCATGGTCAGACATCCTGCTTCCCATTACAAACACAGTAAGCATTTACATTTCGTATATTACTTCGTCTCAAATGATTCAACAAAATTTCGACTGTATTTCCCTTTTGTTCCCTGCATTATACACAAATGCATGGGCGTAGGAAACAAAAAGAAAAGTTAGGCTGAAATTTTATGAACCGTTTGAAACGAAGTAGTATACAAAATGTAAATGCTTACTGTGTTCATAACTTGTCCAATACAGAGAAAAATCCAACAAATATTGTACCAGATGAATATAAATGATTATTTAAAAAAAAACGACTATATATATAATGATCATGTACAACACTCGTCAGACGAGGAAAAAAACTCTCCAAGGGACATTAGTTAATTAAATGTGCACATTTTATGATACAGTTTTACTAACTATATACACACACAATCATAAATTATACATACTCTTTAAAATATCACGATAACATATGAAATAGGTATATCATGGGATGTTATAAACCATTATTATGCAATTGAAAATAATTGCAATCACTAATTAGCTCTAATTTATCATCTTATGCAAATCTAGATTTAGAGCAAAAATTAGATTTTTGCCCAAATTAAGAAATTATACTTGAATTTAAGAACAATAGAGTTTGCTTAGGCAGTCATGGAGGATCCGAAAGCTCGAAATTGAAGATTGAAAGCTTGTAGGAGAGATTTGGGGGTTTTTGATAAAAAAAATTCGTGCTGCAAAATGAGAAAGAAAAAGGCTCGGCTGGGCCTGTAATTCATGAATTTTCGACGACTTCCGACGGCCGTCGACGGCCCGTCGGAAGCCATCGAAAATTAGCCATCAGAAGCCTTCGCTACGTGCTGTCGGAATATTAGTCTTTTTTAGTAGTGTAAGCATTGAATCAACGATCTTATGCAATGTACCAGATGTGCTTCGCACACTCATTTTCCTTCCTTCAGATAGTTCATAAGCTGACACGTGATTTGACACGTGATTGGTCTTGTGCTTGTATCTTGGTTTCATGAAATGCACTTAGAGACTTAAGCCATAGTCTCGCAGAATGCGGTACCACCTTCATGCATTCATATAGGTAGGTTTATTGCAAGTGCTTTATAACTATACATTTCAACAGTACTTCTATTATAAACCAATTAAATACCAAGTAGTACAACCTCTACCATATCATTATAGGTACCAAGCACTCTTTTTGGAATGGATATAACATCAGTTATTCAGACTAATATTATAATGCATCAAATCACATCGTATTAAATGCCAAGTAGTACAACCTCTACCATCTACATTTCTTTTTAAGTTTTCAACACCAAATCTCTTGAAGTTCTTTTGTAAAGTCTCACTGTATTGTGCCTTTGGCGAATATGTCTAGATTTGTCATTATATACGTGACATATGCTCTTGATATTGTTGCTTGACTACCACAATGCACAAATATCGGAGGCATTGGTTTTGACCATACTGGAATTTCTAACAGTAAATTTCTTAACCATTCTACTTCTTTATTACATGAACTTAGTGCTATAAATTCAGCAGCCATGGTAGAATCTGCAATACATGTTTGCTGCTTTAAGGCCCATGATATCGCTCCCCCACCAAAAGAGAATACCCATCCACTGGTTGATTTATTATTATCCTCTCTTCTGGTGTTCCACTTGGCATCCATGTATCATTTAATTACACTTGGATACCTGTTGTACAATATACTATAGTCTATGGTTCCTTTCAAATATTTTAAAATTATTTGTACAGATAGCCAGTGAATATGACTAGGATTACTGGTACATCTACTCATTTTTCCAACAGCGTAGGCAATATCAGGTCTTGCGCATGTCATGACATATATTAGAAAACCAGTAACTTTAGTGTGTTTTAGTTGATCACTTGGTCTATTAGTATTGGAATATAGTTACATACTTGGGTCAAATAGGGTGGTTACAAGTTTGCAATCAAATTGATTAAACGATTCTAGAATCTTCTCTCTGTAATGAGACTGGTTAGTGACCAACCCTTCTGTTGTTTTTATGATTCCTTTTCCTAGAATCACTTTAGCTTCCCTCATATCTTTCACGTCAAAATATGAAGTAAGAAATCTTTTCGTTTCTTCGTTACTCGAGGTATCAGTCCCTAACATTAACATACCATCAACATAATGACATATAATTACACCTTTTACCAGCACGAAATTTTTTATAGACTTGTTAGTCTGATTTGCAAATCCTAAAACTAATTGATATTATGGTTTTATCAAATTCCTCATGTTATAATTTTGGTTCTTATTAAAGACCATAAAGGGATTTATTAAGTTTACACACTTTACATTCTTGTCCAGGCATCACAAAACCTTCTGGTTGAGACATATATATCTTCTCACCAAGTTCTCCATTTAAGAATGAAATCTTGACATCCATTTGATGAATTTCAAAATTTATAAATAGATACTAATGCAATTAATGTCCTAATTGTTGAATTTCTAGCTGCAGGTGTCTAAGTATCAAAATATTCTATTCCTTCCTTTTGGGTAAATCCCTTAGCAACTAATATATCCTTAAAATTTTCTATCGTACCATCTGCTCTTAATTTCTTCTTAAATATCCACTTACATCATATTGGCTTATAACTAGGAGGTACGTCTACTAGTTTCCATGTTAGATTTCCTATAGTAGAATCAATTTCATCATTTATAGCTTTTTGTCAAAAAGATGAATCCTGAGACTTTATGGCCTCAATATATATTAAAGGATCAACATCTATATCTGTAGAAAGTATGGCTTGATGTTTAATATCCACTCTTCGTCCTTCAACCAAATAAATGAAAAAACCTGATCCAAATGACTTTTCAGTCCTCGTTCTTTTACTTCTCCTAAGAGTTTCACCAGTTTCTTCATTATTTTCTTGAGTATTTTTAAATTCACAAATAACATCAAAGGCCTCCATCATTTCACTAATAGGTGTATTAGCCTCCATCATTTTAATAATAGGTGGATTGGATGTAATAAATGTGAATTTATTTTCATATACACTACATCTTTAGATTCCATTATTGTGTTTACCTCAATCCAATTATTAAGTTCTGTTACTAGAAACATATAACCATTACTGTGTTCAACATATTAGAAGAAAATACACTCAATGCCTTTTTATCCTAATTTCTAATATTTGGTTCAGGTAATCGCATACTTCAAATTCGATAATAATCAAGATTTGGTTTGTGTTTTTGCCAAGGTTCATAAGGTGTAACTTTGGTCTTCTTATGAGGTATTCTATTTAAGATATAACAGCCAGTAAATAAAACCTCACCCCATAAACTAGTATTGAGACTAGAATTGCATAAAATAGCATTAACCATTTCATTAAGGGCCATATATTTATGTTCTTTTGCTCCATTTTTTTATGGAGTACAAGCTATGGATGTCTCATGTATAATTCCTGCCTATTCATAGAATGTAGGGAAATGATATTCATCTCCTCTATCAAATTAAAGGCCTTAAATTTAACATCACGTCGGTTTTCTACTTCCGTCTTATAGGTCATGGATGAATTTAACTCTTCATCCTTAGCATGCATTAAATAAACATAATAGTATTTTTAATAATCATCTATAAATGTGACAAAATACTTCTTTCCTTCTCTAGTAGGAGTGCTATACATACTATAAACATCACTATGAATCAGTTGTAATAGATTAGTGGTACTAATAGATTTTAATGGAAATGGTTTTCTAGTTATTTTGGTTAAAGAGCATATCATACACTTTTCATCAAGTTTATTATCATATTTATCGATCATGTTTAATGAAACATATTATCCATACTTCTAACATCAACTTATCGTAATCTACAATGCCATAAAGAAAAAGAGTCAATAATATAAGCAGAAGTAACCATTTTATTAATATTCAATTTGAACATTCCATCACACATGTACCCTTTTCCAATAAACATTCCACCTTTGGTCAATACATATTTATCTGGCTCAAAGACTTGTTTGAAACCAAACTTATTTAATAGACTACTAGAAACAAGGTTCTCTCGAACCTCCGGTACATAAAATACATTATTCAAAGTCATTATTTTCTCGATCGTGAACTCCAAGTATATTGTTTCTTTTCCCTTGACTGTTTCTTTTGCTGAATTTTCCATATGGAAATAATTATCATTTTCACATGGTTCAAGTTTCTTGAATAGACTTTTGTCGTTGCAGAAACGCTTAGCAGCAACGGAGTTGATCGCCAAGAATCCTCTCTTTCAATCATGTTGATTTCTCAGATTACGGCCATAAGGTTTTCTTTTACCGATTGAAGTTTCTTTTCAAGGAAACAACAATCATTTTTAAAGTGACCGGGTTTTCCACTATTTTAGCATCCATTCACTATCTTAGCATTCTCATTATCAAAGTTTTTCATATTCTGATATTTCCTCTTTTGGTTAAAAGGGTGCTCAAAGATTTTATTTTCCACTTTTTCCTCCACCACGTGGATCTTAGATGGATGCACTATTTGTTTAGTGATTTCTTTATGCCTAAGTTGTTCTTCCACTTTCAAATACCATGTAAGATTATCCAAACTCATATCCTCCTTCTTGTGTTTAAGGATTTTCTTTTGGTCCTTCCAAAAGGGGGAGTTTTGTCTATTATGGATAAGAGTTTTATTTCCTCATCATATTCATGTTATGCTAGTCGAATTGATCCAAGAGATGCATAATATCATTGAATTACTCTACTAGCGGCCTAACATCAGTCATTTTACAATTAAGTATTTGTAGCCTAAATTTCTTACTTATTGCATTCTCCATTAGATACTTAGTGTCTAATGCATCCCATACATCTATAGCGTTTGATTTATTATAGTACACATCTAACAGAGTATCCATCATTATATTGCATATGTTCCTCTTGCATATGTAACCATCTTGCTCCCATTTTAGTCTTGACCATGCTTGCACAATAGTCTCATCTTTTATTTATGCTGGCTTTGGCATCGTAAGAACATAAATCACTTTTAATCCCGCCAATAAAAAATGCATCTTTTTCTACCAATGCACGAAGTTAATGTCATCGAACATTTCCAATTTGATGAAATCAGAAGCGAACTCCCTCAAACTGTGCGATCCATTATCGAATAATGTCTTAAGACTGTTACTGGAATTCTTCAATCTAGCAAAGAGACAATGGTTGTAATCTGCAATGTAAGGAACATCCTCCAAGGCACGTCGATGATGCTCTTCTTAAGATGTTATTTTCCCTCTCCACTCATATTAACAGGCAAATGGGTGCTGTAAGTTGAGGAAAGCCATCTCCCAAGATACAGTGGAGTCAAGATTATTAATCTCTTCAACCGATTGCAATAGCTTTATCGAATAGATTCAGAATATCATCTGAATGAATGCAGTGATAAGAGAATCGAGTCTGTGATCTGAAGTTTCATAAACCAGAAATATTGAGAAAGGAAAGAGAGATTTGAAAATAATGAAAAGTTAATCTCTGGAACACTTTCCAGACATTCCTATTTATAGTTGCGAAGAGGTACCTTTTTGTTTTGAGAATTTATGTCTTCTACCAAATGACACATCCTTTCATTTGAATTCAAACGTTTTTCCATGTTGTAATAGTCACATCCCCCGCCACTTTCCTCTTATTCTATCCAAAAATATAATTGGGACCCAAACCAAAACCCGACTAGATCGGTCATACGGACAGGTCGCGGCTGCGCCGCACGCACATGTGTGGTGGTTACTTCCCTCCTCATAAAAGAGCAAGCATTGAGTGCTCAAAGGATCCAAGCTTCTCTTGAGGAACCTATATTTGAGTAAATATAGTTCCATATATTCTATGATATGTGACTGTTCCCAATCCCACACGCTCCTCTTCTCTTTCTTTCCTTCACGTTTAAAATAAAATAAATCACACAAATATTTTATAAAATTTTCACTAATAGTTTGTACTAAATTGTCGACTTTTTTGGTGGATTTTAACATTCCTAACCAAGCACAAAATCCAAGATCGTAAAATTATTGTTACCGACTTATTACAAATTGCATGTTTAAGAAAGAATAATAAAACCATTAAATGTTCATGATGGCACTTTTAAACAATCAAAATCATAATATTGTCCTAGGCTGTTTATAGTAATTTCTTAATACAAAATTACTCCCTCAATGGTACTAGACCATACACAATAATGTTTTGTTCACTTCAGAAAAGCCCCTGAAGAAACATTGTGAAACTAGGTGTGTCTTTTTCATTTCAGAAAACCAGCCACAAGTAGTCATTAACTACTTAATTGAAATGGAGGATTTCTCATTATGACAACAAAGACATTACCATTTTAATGTAGAACATGTTAAAATAATATCACTTTATTATTTTAAAACATATTAATTTTTTATTTATTTTATTGAGTAGTTATTATCCCTAATTTTTATTTGAAACAAGGGTACTTTATTTACTAAGAACGAAGGTAATAATTATTTGCTAGTGTTCTAAATATGAGCAAGGATAACAATATGATATAACTCAAAAATACTTATAGAGTCAACACTTAGCAACTAGTAGAAAAATAGCTACTATAATACATCGTTAAACAACAAAAATAATAATATCAAGGAGTTTCTCCATACATTTCTACATACTTCATTTAATACTTCGAGTATTATCGACTTTACTTTCGCAATCCAACAAGCATCTCCATCCCTCTTTTTGGTAGTTGAACGACTTCCATTGAAATCACAAATAGATCTATCCTGATTACCTTGATGTTGCACTTCCCCGTCAATAATTATTTATTTAAAAAACCGGTTTTATGGTTGGTTTAGGTGTTTCTAGCTATGGTTTTTTGGTTTAGTTTTTTCAATATAAAATAATATGAACCGTTCACGCCAAAAATGGATCAACATCAAAGAATGAGTTGTTAGGAACCCGTGAGACCCAGATTTAGAAGAGAGTATTGAAAATAAAGGAAAATAAAATAGGGAGACACAAGATTTTTATAATGATTCGGAAATCTCCAGCCTACGTCTATATTATAGTTTTATTTATTGTTGTTTGTAGAGAGTTAGAGAGTACAAGTCACTAATACAAGAGTTTGATTGGTTTTATGGTCTATACTACCAAGAGTAGCTGCCTAGGTGACTATTGTGAGGGAGGTATGAGATAAAGAAATGGAAAAGTCTATGCCAATAGAAAATCAAATCCCTTCCTAGTTGTAGTAGGGTTTATATTTATAGAAAAACAGGGGTACAGGATCAGGGGCCTGCTTGCACTAAAGTCCAGAAGATAGCCCGATGTCGTACAAGTTAGCACTGAGGCCCATAACCCATGGAAATGATTTGGTACAAACCTAAATGACTCGGCATCGATCCATTTTTCTTTGTGTAAGATGAACCATTTCATCTGTTTTGTTCTTTCATCTTCTACTCGATGTGTTCCAAGCACTTTTTTGTCGAATTATAGCGCCCTCCTAATAACACCTAATTTTTCTTTCTTCACTTTATTCTCATCAATCCTAGGAATTTCTCGTCTAAACTCTAGGATAAAAATTATTGACCATGAGTAGTTGGAGTTGAATGTAAGATGTATGGAGCTTAGGAGGCAAAAGGAGGGAAGAAAATAACTCATCACCAAGTTAAATGACTCGGTACCGAGTCAGTTACTTAGTGTGAATCCCTCTGAAAGTTTCCCAGTTGCCTCTCTATTCCTTCTAAGTATACCTCCAATTTTCGAGTCATTTTTTTTTCGTCTTGACGTTCTAACTTCCATTGACTTCTGTTTGATTAAAAATCCAGTTAACAATTTCCCTTAGAGTTTGCTTTCATTGAAAAAAAGTGTGCTCTGGATCAAGACCAGTCTTGGAATGCTAACCTTCTAATTATGGTTGATCGTACAAGTATCATCCAGAAACATTGCTTTTACTTGATAGATTTTCCTTTAACTATTTTCTTTATTGCAATTAGAATTCCATTCCTCTACACAAGGGAAATGGTCTACACTCCGGAAATCACTTCAAGTTCTGAAAGAGCGTTTCTTCTCTCTGCCATGCCATTTGGAGGTTCCCAAGGAAGAAAAACAACTCATCGTCGAGTTATTTAACACTGTACCGAGTTGATTTCCACCAAGCCTTATATAACTTAGGTGTTAAACAATTTTTTAGCTACTTTTCATTTCCTACTTTGTTTCCACTCGAGTTTTCCTGCCACTGAATCCTTTTCTCTTCCACAAGATTCCCAACCGTCAACCTAACTTTCACCTGCTATCGACTCCTCCAACGCCATCACCTGTTGCCGCCGACCTACTTTTTTCATTGTCGCCCTCCGCCATTGCCTTGACTAATCACCACCGCTCGAATCGCCATTTGGAGAACTCATCCCTGAGATCTAAAACCATTGCACTGATCCAAACTTAGATGATTTAAGGTTGGCGGTTGTGAATGTCGTAGCGATGGCAATAGGGGTATGGCTGCTTGTAGTTGAGAGGAGATGGTTGAAGTTTGGTTTGCACTCAATCTAGGGTTTTGCCTCGATCATGTGCATACTGATCCGATCCACAACTTCGGCTTTCTCTTGTGAAGACTAGGCTAAACTCTCATCGTTTCTTAAGTTCTAGTACGACGACTTATTCCAAGATTGGTTGTGTAGGATGATTCTATCGCATCACTTTTCCCTATTTGTATACCTCTAGTGTTCATGAAAAGAAAGACTTTCCACATCAATCCAGACAACAGTTTCATCGATAATGTGTAAGTCCAAACATATAATTTCAAAGAATGATGCAACTTTTTTTAGCATGAGCAAGCTATGTACACAGGATGGTCTGCTGGGACACAAGACTCACACCGCATAGATTAACGCATTTCACTTCCCCTGGTCAATGCTCAAAATCTGATTGGTCAACACACATCTACATCCTTTGGATTCCAAATGTTGTTCACATAGGTTTATTAATTAAAATAAGACATACCTGACCGTATTGAATGCCAAGTTTTATTATTTAGAATGACTCGTCGATCGCCTCAATTGAAGTCCATTAAGGGCACCTCTACTCCTTCTAAAGTTGGGTATTTTGTAGCTCAGGCTTCACCATGATCCCTTTTGGATCTATTCAACCCACTACATCAGAATCCAATTGACTATTTCCAACTTGAATGTTCCGTCTCCAAGCTTTTGATTGATTACATAAGGTCCTTTTCAGTTCGGGCCAAGCGCTCATGTTCCCAGGATAACTCATTTTAGAACAAAGTCTCCTATTTAAAAGGTGTGGTTGCGAAATTTTGCATTGAAGTGTCATGCTAATCTCTTCTGGTGAGGGACAACCCTCAATTTAGCTTCTTCTAACTTCTCATTGATTTGATCAAGGGACTCAAGCTGTAGTTGTTAGTTTCTCTTTGATTGAAGTGTATCTACAATAAGAAGGGACTACCAGTTCCACTGAGATCATAGATTCTGAATCACATGTCATGGCAGCAAGTTCCTGGTCATGGATTTTTGCATTGTCATGTAAGCCCATAGTGCGAGCGGAAGCTCATCAACCTAATTGTATTTAACTCTAATCTGCCATTTCTTTATGGTGAATTTGATTATTCTGTTCACTGCTTCCACTTTCCCGTCTGCCCGCCGATGCGTAATCCCGGAGAAGCTCTTCTCGATTCGGTATGGGCTATAGAAATTTTGAATTCAACACTCTTGAATTAAGTCCCGTTGTCCGTGATAATCTTCTGAGGCACCCTAAACCTACAAATAATACTTTTTATTACAAAATCAATTACTTTTTTAGTAGTAACCATGGCAAGCAGTTCTGCTTTAGCCCATTTCGTAAAGTAATCAACTGCGACGATAGTGTATTTGGCTCTTCCTTTTTCCATTGGCAGCACACCAATAATGTCAACTCCATAGATCATGAATGGCCAGGGACTGACCATCTGCATGAGTTCTGAAGATGGGGATCTTGAAATCTTCAAGAATCTATGGCACCTGTCTCATCACTTTGTATTATCAGTTGTACTCCTGTTCAGCTTCGACCAGAAGTATCCATAAGAGAGCACTTTCTTTACTAATATCCACCCCCTATTGTGATCCCGACAGTTGCCTTCATGAATTTCCATGAGAATCTTCCTAGCTTTGTCTTTGGTTACCCACCTAAGCAAGGGAGAAGATAATTCTCTTTTTCATAACACTTTGTCCTGCATTATGAATCAAGGTGCCTTTCAAAAGAGCTTCTTTTATTCGTTCATGTTTCTAAGGAGTATTCCCCTGAGCAACAAGTCCTTTATTGGCATTGTCCATTACTCTACTTCCTCCATAGTCTCCAGAATCCAATCTATATCCATTTGATCTATGCTACGAGAAGTCAGCACTTCTACCGGAACCAATCCCATCAGTTACACTTTTCACAACTGGCTATCTTAGCCATGGAATCGGCCTTCATATTCTCCTCTTTGGGTATGTGAGGTATCGCGTAGTGTTCAATTTCATTGAGTAACTCCCAAGCTTTCGACGGGTAAGGCATAATTTTTACGCCCTTATCTTGATATTCACTTCTAACCTGGAAGACAACTAGTTGGACATTGCTGTAAATATGCAGAGTGTTTATTCCCAATCTCTTTGCAATCTTCAATCCTACTATAAATGCCTCATACTATGCCTCGTTGTTAGTGACAGGAAATTCTAACTTTGGAGCATAGCATATTGACAGTCCTTTGGGAGTTTCAAGCACAACTCATGCTCCTGAGAAAAATTCATTTGAGGCACGATCAATAAACTATTTCCACTAGGATGTTGTGACTGTTGTGTCCTCCTCCTCATCATCTGAAATAGTGAACTTGGTGATGAAGTCTGCTAGCGCCTATCCATTAATCACTCTACGGGGATGATAAGTCACATTGTACTGGCTCAACTCGATATTCCACTGTAGAAGTTGTCTTAAAGTCTCGGTTTGATACTAATACCTATTTCAAGGGTTGATATGTCAACAGCTTGATTGGGTAAACTTGGAAATACAATCGTAGTTTCCTAGATGCTATTAGCATGAAGTATGCCAGCTTTTCCAACTTCGGTTAGTTCTATTCAGCTCTGGTGAATCATTTGCTAATATAGTGGATGGGCCGTTGATCCCTAACTTCCTCACACATGAGTATTGTGCATAATGCATGGGCAAACACCATCACATAAATGAATAACTCCTCCCTACTCATCGGTTTAGACAGAACCGATAGTGTCTCCATATGTCGCACTAATTCTTTGAAAGCATTCTATCCAGCTTTATTCCACTCAAATTTCTTCTTACCTTTCTTTAAAGCATCAAAGAATGATATACACCATTGCTTTGGAGATAAATCGGCTCAATGCTATGATCTTTCCTTTTAAGCTCTATAACTTCTTCGTCGTAGGGCTCTAACATTTCATAAGGCATCAATCTGTTCTGGATTGGCCTCAATGTCCCTTCAGTTCACAATAAAACCGAAAAATTTCCTATAAGCTACTCCAAATGAAAATTTAAGTGGGTTCAACTTCATTTTGTACTTCCAAATGGTTTCCATATACTTGTGACTTTTCCAGCATGTCGTTTACATGTATTTCCATCATTTGTTGATCTTGTTCTTGAACATTATATTTACCAGTCTCAAGTATAGGTAGCTTTAGTAATATTCAGACTGAATAGCACGTGATAGCAGTATAGTCCCAAGTCTATGATGAAGTTGGTATTCTCCCAAGCTAGTTCATGCATCATAATCTGATTATACCCTGAGTAGGCATCCATGAATGTGAGCAGTTCATACCTATGGTTCCATCAACAAGCTGGCTAATCCTAGGCAACGAAGAGCTATCCTTTGGATAGGCTTTATTCAAATCTGAGTAGTCAATGCAAGTTTGCCATTTCCTATTCGATTTTCGGACTAACATGTGGTTTGACACCCACTTAGGATTGTAGATAGATAAAGCTATTGGCCAACAGGTTATCCACTTCTTTTTTCAATGCAGCAGATCGCTCTAGACCCAGGCTGCATTGGGAATGATATTTAGTGCATGACATGCTATTTTCGACGATATCCATGCTATTTTCGACGATATCCCTCACATATCAAAATGCATGTAAGCAAATATGTCTAGATTTGCTTGAAGATTAATTCCTTTCACAATTTGATACAGCTGAGAACCAATCTTCAAGACATGAGTCAAGTCATCCATGTCAACAGGGATAGCCACTGTAGTCATCGTCGGTGTTGTCCGTACCTCCCCTAACTTCTTCCTCTATAGCCTTATCGAAGTGACTATGGACCCCAAACCAGGGGCTATTTTATAATTGCTATGCTTGTTGTTCCTGAATGCAGAGAGTATTCCCCACATCCTTTCCTTCTACATGGCTTTTAGCTTCAAAAATTTAGCAATGTAGCACTCCCTTGCAGTGCTTTGGTCTCCTCTCACTACTCATATCCCATTCTCTGTCGGGAATTTCATCATCGGACACCATTGAGCCAAAGTGATTCTAAAGTTAGCCAAGGTCGGTCAGCCTATGAAAGCATTAGAAGTAGAATAATCATTGACAACCACGAAGATATGAACGTAAAGCACCAGTTATTCTCCTTCTTCGAATTCTATAGGGAAGTCGACCGTTCCAATCAGCTATTTTGCTTCACCTGTAAATTCCTGTATCTTCATTTTGCAAGAGGTCACATCTTTATGCTAATCTTCATTTGATCAAACATTTTCTAGAATAAGATGTTGATCAAACTTCCATTGTCAAACAATGCTCGATGTGTGATTAATAGTCTGATCCCGACTGTTATCACATTAGGTAGAGAGTCGATGCTTTCACATCTTCAGTGTCCCTATTTCTAAATACGACGTCCTCCATAATCATCCTTAGTCGCTCAGCCGGAGCTTCGTCCTTGATGGTTTGCAACTCTCATGCGGCGCAAAGAACTAGCATATTATTTCATCTCACCCTAACACTTTTATACTGGGCGAAGTCCTCCTGTAATGGTGTTTATGGCCCGCCTTCCATTTTCTCGCTTGGGCCCTTATCTACTAGGTCCAGGAAGTTTCTCTTGACCACCCGACCCTTAGGGTATGGTAGGTTGATCAACATTTTGAAGTTTCTTCACATACCGCTGAAGCATGTTGTTTCTTATCAATATCTCAATTAAGTCCTTCAGATGCCAACATTCATTTGTGTCGTGCCCGTGAGTTTCAAGGAAGCGACAAAACTTTCCTGACCTTTTCTATCGCTCAACCCCCCTTGGGTATTTTGTTATACCATTCGGTTCCTTGAGTGGCAAGATAAATGTTCTTCAAACTATAATTAAATGACATATAGTCCTTGGGTCTTAGATTCCTTAGACGTTTCCTACTCCCGTCATGCCTGCTAGCATTCTGATTCCTCTTTTTATAATTCATAGTTTTCCCCGCACTTCGTGCAGCAGTTCTGGAACCACTTCCATCTTGTTTGACCACAACATTATTATGAATCACCTCTTTCGATTGCTAATCGACGGGCTTACCTTTGACCACTCTTGCATATTCCATCTTAAGAAACTAATTTGCCTTTCGATGGAATTCCTCGATGGTAGTGGGTTGTTTCATCTGTATCCATCTATCAAAATCCATGTCCAGTTAGATTCCTTGAACCAGAGCCATAAACACTAGATCTACATTTGGGTAGCTTACATCAGTCACAACAATGTTGAATTTGTTCAAGAATCCCTTCAAAGACTCCTTTGGTCCTTTTGACAAGCTAGATAATGACATAATGTCCTTCGGTCGTGCAGTGTGGAGCCTGAACTGCTCTAAAACTTCTTGACTAGTTCATCAAATGTTGATATGGATTTAGGTGCGAGCCTAGTGAACCATAGAAAAACAATACCTTCTAAGAAGATAGTGAAACACCTACAACGAACATCGTCTGTAGCTCTAGCTCCATCTATATTCCATTTGTATTTGAGTATGTACTGTTTGGGATCAGTAGATCTATTATAAGATGGCATTATCGGCATAATGAATTTGCGGGGATGCTCTTCTCTTAGAGTATTCTCAGTAAATGGATTTCATCTTGGCATGGAACTCCAGTCCTCATCCTACACACCCCTAGGTTTCCCCACCAATCGTTTCACCATGTCAACAATGTGCTCCTCGTTGGCAAGGTAATCCAAAGGTCGACCATCGGGGAATACAAAAAATGAAGAAAATAAATGGAAAGGGAGGATTATCCAACAAACACTCCAAACAATAATCAGAAAAACAGCAGAGAAAAAGTTTGTGTTTGTAGCATGTTGCCGAATTCGTATCGCTTTCTTTCGAATCGCTTTATGTTTGACTCTGTAAATGGTCTTAGTTTTTCGGCTAATGTCTAGGTGCTCTTATCTTTAGGAGCACCACTCCTTCGGTATATGGTGGATGTACGGTTGGCTAAGAAGCATTTGTACGAACTCCACCTTAATCAGCATCAACATCCAACTCCAAATCATTATTATCAAGCTACAAGTCCTTATCCTCATCAGAGACAACCACAACATTATTTTCCAGAGCTGCATTTGCATAGGCATTCCTCTCGGTACCGAGAGAAGTTCTCTTGGTACCAGCTGGTCTTCTTGAGAGGGAAGCACTCCGCTTCCTCCTGAAAGTCCCCTTGCCACTCCACCAATTACTTCTACTTTTGCTTCCCATCTCTCTTGTTTAAGCTATAAACAGAGGAATTATCTTACGCTACGACAGGTGAAGTTTTCCTTCCAGTTCTCCCAGTTCTTGGTGGGTTCAAGGTTAGCAAAGCGTCCATCTTGTCGATGAGATCTTTTTAGATATCCACCATTTTCTAGTTAAGTTCATGAATCAAGTTCTCCTCTAGTAACTGCCTCCTGTTGAGAAGAGGATTTTGGTATTGTGTTTCCATTATTAACTTCGTTTGGTGAGTGTTTGCTTCATCACCATCAGCTATCGCTCTTGCTGATCTTCCAGATACAGACTTTCCTTTTCTAGGTGTCGTAAATTTCCAATAGTAAATCCCCAAGTTCCTCAAGCAAGTTTTCTAGATCTAACATCTGGATCCTTCCAATCCAAAGTAGAGAGCAAGATTTAAGCCTGGATTCAGTTTTCTCGGCGAAATCACCAAAATTTTGAAGCCAAAAATGTATCAACACCCAAAAATAAGTTATAAGGAACCTGTACGACCTAGATTAAGAGGATAGTATTGAAAATAAAAGAAAACAAAATAGGTAAACATAAGATTTTTATAATAGTTCGGAAATCTTTGGCCTACATCCAATTTATAGTTTTATAGATTGTTGTTTGCAGAGAGTTAGATAGTACAAGTCACTAATACAAGGGCTGGATATGTTCTACAGTCTAGTACTATCAAGAGTTGCTACCTAGGTGACTATTATGAGGGATGCAGGAGATAAACAAATGGCACAGTCTATGGCAGCAGAAATCTAGATTCCTTTCTAGTTGCAGTAGGATTTGTGTTTATAAAGAAACAGAGGTATAAGGCCAGGAGTCTGCTTGAACTAAAGTCTAGAAAATAGCCCGATATTGTACAAGTAAGCACGGAGGACCACGATGCAAGAAAATGGCTTGGTACCAACCTAAATAACTCGATACCGATCCATTTTTCTTTATGTATGTTGAACTATTTCACTTGTTTTGCTCTTTCATCTTCTATTCGATGTGTTCTAAGTTTTTTCCATCGACTTTTAGTTGATTCAAGTGATCCTCCCGATAACACTTGAATTATCTTGCTTTATTCACTTTCTTTTCATCAATCCTTGGAATTTCTCATCCAAACTCTCGAAAAACCACTTAACGATGAGTAGTTGGAGTTGTATGTAAGATGTATGGAGGTTAGGAGGTAAAAAGAAAGGAGGAAATAATTCATAATCGAGTTAAATGACCCGGTACCGAGTAATTTACTTAGTGGCAATCCCTTTGAAAATTTTCCCTATTGTCTCTCTATACCTTCTAAGTATACTTTCAAGTTTCTGAGTAATTTCATCTTAGTCTCGACGTTCTAATTTTCATTCACTTCTACTCAGTTAAATACCGAGTTAACATGGACAAAACAACTAGATTAAACGAAAAGTAAGTAATTACTGTTGAAGATAAATCTTACTTCTCCTCTAATGTAACTTTAGATATTATCAGTTTTCAATTAATCAAAATCAAAGCATGTCTTCTTTATTTGTAGAATTGAGGAGCCACCATTTCATAGTGAAGCCCTTATGTAGTCATAATTTTCTTATTTTATAGTATACATTATAATCATAAACTAGTAGACGAACTCTAATTTTTTAAATGATTTCACCATTATAGGCCTAGTCTCTGAATTATTGACATGAATATCTCATTTATACGACATCCAAATTGACCATAAGATTATATTCTTTTAATTTGATTATTTTGATGAGAGCAACAAAAGGATGAAGGAACCAATGTATTTGCTAATCAAGTTAAGTGATGCTTTTAATAGTTGTATACACATACACACACAAAAACACACATGCTTTCTAATACGTACATATATAAATCCTTAAGGAAAGTATTATATCAATTGTTATTAGGAATGAGGTCATAACCACGACTTATGGATTTAATACATAAACATTTATCTTTAAATGTAATTAATGGTATGTGCTTTGTGAATTAGATACCAACGCACAGTAATGACCAGTGTACCCAATATTTTCCATAAAATGGACAGTGTCACTCATGGTTGTTGGTTTCTAAACACCAAATTGTTATGTGCATGTGCTTATTATTGAATGAAATAGAATATCTCAAGATATCTTTCTATATAAGTGATTATATCTAAGTCAGACACAATAAATATAAGATCTACATGATGTTGTGTAGTAGTTTAATGACTAAAGAGTATCACTGAAGTTATCTTCGTAGACCATATGTTGACTATAGAAAATCACATGATATCAAGTTATAGCCTTATTTAAGTGTATAGAAAGACTTGAAGTCAGACATTACTCAAACAATGATCCATCTTCCATGATACAAGATGGTTACTGTCACTATAATTGGTAACTGGAGACTGAGATAAAGTTGTAAGGACCTTGTGGACAATCAAGTTAATTATAAATGTTATCCAATCGATCCAAGTTACTTTGAAGGTTGAATCCTGTAATTAACTACGAAAGTTATTAGAGTTTTGATTATTGATCAAGTTTTAGACATCTAAGTAACACAATGTAGATGAAGAAACATAATGTGCACAAAATATCATTGCTTAAGAGTGTGCATTTGGGGAAAAATTATGTTAGATTATGTAAATTATGCAGCGAGGTATCCTTTTATTACAGTTGCACAAGATTGTTTTTATGTTATTATTAATGAATATTGAACCATGTATTAAGTCGTATTTAATACATTAGAGATTTATTTTGAAAATTGAATTAATATTTTGTTACATTACTTTTATTAATTTAATTTCACCTTAATTATGAGTATCAATATACTCAATAGCTAAGCATATGCATATGTAACATTAGTGTCTAATAAATTATATAGACATACATTAGTGCATGTTTGTAAATGCATAGTTATTGGGATTTATAGCTAAGCATATGCATATGTAAGTACCATGCATTATATGCATACATATTTGGTATTAAATTGTTGCTTGTTTTGTCATAAAAGTATAATCAAACCTATTAACATTTGAAGCCTGCCATGCCTAATTAGAAAGAATAGACTAGCTCCTCCCGTAACAGAGTTACATACACACTCAACGAACATCATTTCTAGGTCTATTCCCGCATGATCCCTATTAGAAACACTATTTACCTCCTAAGAGGCAATAATCTCCTACAAACCCTACCGATCTGAGCCTCTCATCTCCTCTCAATGCACCTCCTTGCTCTATATGTCGTCTTCTGAGTCAACCATGAGAGGCTAGCTTCCTAATCCTCATGTCTTTTTATTGGTCTTATTAGTATTTATCCCCGTTCATCAAGAATTCTCATCGATCAACTCTCCTTTCCCCTTCGTTTTTTCGTGTTTAGGAAAATTTATGAGAAAAGCTATAGGTACTGTTATCCCGCCTTTTAGCAAGGCCGTGACACCAAGAACTTGACTAGAAATCAAGAATAGTTCGTCCTGGAGATTGTTAATACATAGGTCTACTATGGATGTCGATAAATTTTTTCTGAGTCTGGATCAAGCTACAATTGGTATGACATGACAAGCAAAGCTAAGAAAGCCAATGTTCCAAATTTCAAGTCAATCGGAGTTCGTATGCTTAAGATATTGATCGATCACGGATGAGAAATCCAAACTTGCATCGATCATAACTCAAGATCTATAAGTCCAAATGCCACCAAATTTTCACAGGAGCTTACTGGAAACCTAAGAAATGTTCATGCCAAATTTCAGCTCGATTGGATCAATTCTTCATCGATACGAAATTCATTCGTGTCGATCACGGACCAAAAAACTCCAACTTGCATCCATCATAACTCGAGACCTACAAGTCCAAATGCTATGAAATTTTCACAGGAGCTTGCTGGCAACCTAAAGAATGTTCCTGCCAAATTTCAGCTCAATTGGATCAAATCTTGATGGATACGAAATTCATTCGTATCGATCACGGATCGGGCCGAAACTTTGTGGGATCGATCGCGTGGGCCCCCCACGTGCCAGAAAAAGTCTCCCGAGATTTGAGCGAAATATCAGCCTCCTACGCCTATAAATAGCACCCCAGAAAAGGGATCTTTTTGCTCTCCTACGTCCAGACTCCGCCGAATCCAATTTTGTACTCCATAGTTGCTGTTGTACATGAAGTTCAACATTATAATCCGCTGTAATCTGCTGCAATAAGTTGTAATCGGCATATGAAAGTCAATGAAATCATCAACTTCATAGTGGATGTAGGCAATACGCCGAACCACTCTAAAACTTTGTGTTTCTATGTATTTTCTTATATGTTTATTGGTGTGTTTATTAGATCTGCTTCATTTTACATCTATTCTCTTCATTTCATCTCTCCAAAAACATCCGAAGAGTGTTGTGCTCAATTTTGGTGCAAACAGTTACCCGATAAAAAGTGGTGGCAACCCTAATTGTTCCCTTGAGAAAAGCACCATAATAACATTTTTCATCTAATAAAAGCATCACTGTACCATAACCATTTTTGCACTTTACCGACTACCTGCCTAAAGTGTCATTGTACAACAATCATTCATTGTGCCATGCTGCTCCTCAAACATAAGCACACTGTAATAAGGATTGTTGGCCAGCATGCATTGGAATCACTCCATCCACAAGGAGATGAGATTCAACATTTGGACTGCAAATAACAATTATCGGCTCAAGGGAAACTTAGCTTCTAAGGCATAAATCGATGTAATCTCCAGGGTATAAATATGGGATCCCAAGAACTTCTACAAGGATTGGATTTTCTACATCTAAGAGATAATAATGTTGATAGTTTTCTGGTAACGTCATCAACTCCAAATCCAAAGAAGAAACCTCAATGTGCTGTAGTCACCTTGAAACTATCTTTCGCTGATAGAATGAGTTTGGTACTTTTTTCAAATGCTTTAAGTCAACAGCGAAGCTAAATGTTTTCATTACAAATAATTGTCTTAAGAGTCTTTACAATTTTCATACATCCTAAAAATGTGCCCATGTAGGGGTCAAATACAATAGAACAAAAATAATATGCTATACAAGACATATGAAAATGCCTACATGCACACTTAAAAAATGGAAATTAGACGCCTATTATTTGCAAAAAAGCCTCCAAAATCAGTTTATCTTGCTTTATTCATCTTTCAAAAGCTATCTGTTTAATCCTATAAACTCTACCTACTCAGACGAGTACCCATGAGTTTATGGAAAAAACAACAATAAAAATATGGATTAGACATAAAGCTTGGTATGAGTTATACATTACCCTAAACATAATATATAATGAGACCATACCTCTAAAGTGGTTTTCCCCTTACTATTCAACCATCATAATTCATCGACATGGAAATATAATATATGAATTTTTATCATACTTAAGCATTCCCTACACCTGTTAATATCAAGGTAATTATGCTTTTGGTTGCCATGAATGGCTTATGCCTTTATTGTTACTTAAGGTCATATTTTTCTACTTTTATATGTCATTAAGGCCTTATGCTTTCTTCGTATCTAAAAGTCACATTTACGGCTGCCACAAAGGCGTTATGCCTTACTCTTTTGTGTATGGTATTTAGTTCAGATGATGAGTTTCTACAAAGTCCTTATACCTACTATCGAATGTAATTGTACTTTTAGTTCTTTTATTTCCACACAAGCCTTACACCATCATTTTCTATTATAGTCATCTTTATGCACTTGATGACCTCACAGGCCTTACATCATGCTACCAAATGCATTGTCATGTTATAGACATTGGGTTGCCATAAAGTCCTTATGCTATGTATCAAAATGCAATGTCATTTATGGACATTGGGCTTCCACAAAGGTTTTGTACTATGTTACCGAATAAAATGTCATTATGGACATTAGGCTTGCCTTACACGTCGTTACCGAAATCATTATCTTACATAGACTCTAGGTTGCTACTTGGGTCTTTCACCTCATCACCAGAATCAGTATCTCTTTTTATTGGGTTTCATACAGGCCTTACATCTCATTATCGAAATTAATGTCTCCTTTTGGATGTTGGGTTGCCACACAGGCCTTACACCTTATTACCAAAATCAATATCGCCTTTTAGATATTAGGTTACGAAATAAGCCTTACACCTCGCTTGCATATAATGCCATGATTAGGAATTCGGATGCTAGCTATGGCCTTACACCTAAACCTTTGACTACTAATTTACTCTTTATCGAAAGTTAATTTATCAAAGCTACACCACTCGCGGTCCTACCTAGGGAAACTTGGTTCACTACAAGTTCATTTCAAAATTTCCTCACACCTCAGCATTAGGTCCATTTGCCCAATTTTCTCACAAGTAAAAATTTAGTCACCAATACATCTTACCCAACCCAGCTCATGCCAACAGACAAAGCAAAATTAAGCAACGTCAAAAACATATCCATTTACCCTCCTATGCTTGTTGTCATAACTCAAACACGAATCAACAACTAACTCAATTAGCTAGACTTGACACAAAAGCAATCAACCACTAGCTTGGCTTCCTCTTAAACGCCTACGACTGGTCCTACTCAACAATAACAAAACTCAGTCACATGCTCCCCTAGGCCCGATGCTTTGGCTTGCTCGGATCTAGCACTTTAGAAAAAGCCCGCCCAACTATCTCACATGCACAAGCCAAACATCACTTGCATGCATATCTACAAACAAAGACAACAGGTGACTGCTTATCCATGAAGCGCTTCTCAATGGCCAGCCAGTCTGGCCCTAAACTCATGGTTGTGCAAGGGCATCAACAATAAAGTTCGAAGGACCAGTGTGGGGCCTCTCTCAATAATTAAGTGGCTCGGCCTATGACACACTCCTTAATTTCGTCTCTCGCGTGTCCTCTCCATCGACTGCATGAATCTTTGGAAGACTTATTGCCTTGCTTCGACCGACTCCATCAACCATTGTGTAACTGCTCCTGCCAAAGGGAGCTCCGTATGCATTATTTCTCTACAAAATCTGACAAAAGGCACTGTGCATCTGACAAAAGCATCATTACAAACTATTTGCTTGATGTCCCTTGTTGCCTTCCTGGCAAAGCACCATTGCAAAATCGCTACCTGGTTGCATATTGCCTGGCACTGCAGCATGCTCAAGTTATGGTTAGCCAGTTGGTGCCATCTTAGCCATACAAGCCAACTGATGTCCTAGCTAACACTTATCGGACCAAGCAACCTGATCAACGGCTCAATGCGATTTCAGCAACTCAACCATGCAATCCCATCCACTCAATACAAATTCCAACGGCAATAAATACATTAAGATCTTCATCTTTAAAGAGGTTGAACAACACAAGCTCTCAAGCATTGTATTTTCTTATTATTGTCTCTTGTAATTGCATTTATTGTAAGTGAAGAAAAGTAGTAAGAAATTCATGATAGTGGTTGTAGATCAACTTAGATTGACCACTCTAAATCTTGTGTTCTTTTACATTTTTGCATTTTACTTCCTCATTTTACATTTTAAATCAAGGTATTAGTATGTAACATTTGCTAATATCACCTCATAGTTATAATTTAAAGGTTGGCTAAATTCTTAGTCAACATTATGTGAACGATCTTAGGGTTAGAATGGATGCTTAAACCATGATAAATTTTGGCTTGGTAGTCCCCAAATGGAAAACCGGACCCCAGTCCAGCCCTCTGTTCTTGGTGCCTACTACATAATGCATGATAATCATGAAAGTCTCATGTTGGAAACTCCTTTAGCAGTTACTTCCATCCACAAAAGGAACATGCATGCGGCCCATGAGCAGGAAAACGTCTGTGTGGTCCTAAAACAAGAACCGACAGTGTACCACGAGGTCTGTGCTTATGATTTTTCTCTTTCTATCAAAACATGATCCATGTTTCATCGCCTTTTGATAGTGGATGAGGCATGTGAACTGCACTTTGACCATCTTAGTGGCAGAGAGCGAGTTAGGAATTCAGAATCCAAAGAGCCATACAGTCCACTTCCGGCCCAAACTGAAGGTGCCTTGGCCTTGATCTATTGAAAGGTGCACTATACGCCTAGATTACCTTTAGTTCTAAGAAGAAGATTTCCTACCCCAGCCCTTCCCCAACAAGGAGAAAATATCATTCGCGACACGTGAAAACAGGCCTCTAAGAAGAAATGGTTGCCTTATGCCAACAAATGCACGGAATCCAAACTGGAAACATACGTGGCTTGGGTTTTTTAGAAGATAAAAATAAAGACAATTTCTCCAGGAAAATTCTAAATGCTTACATCCATTGGAGGTATGCTTTGTGTGACGACTCGCCCTTTGTAATATCCTGAATCCATGTTAAATGACAATGTATGACTCCTAAATATAAAATAAGATAGTTCTTCAAGGTAAAAAAAAGCCAAACCAAGGTGTAGAAACAGAATCTCATGGTAGAATGATAATATATAATATATTGAATATACATGAACATAACATGTTAAATGATATATAAGAGATGTACGGGTGAAAGTAACTGATAAATAATTTCAAACGGAAAATCAGAATACAATATCTGATACAATAAGTTCATTTATAAATAACATGCCTGTCATTTACCACTACAATATCAAGTATGCATCTAATGTATCAACTTTGCCTCTAAAGTGCTCCAGCTATCCTCAAAGCATTTCCTAAAAGACATGACTCCCAAACCACTCAATTGACTACTCGAGAGTTGTCCTGACATAAACATACAAAGATAAAACATGGGTTAGACATAAAGCCTGGCATGAGGGAAACTATCTCAAAGTACAGTATATCAAAAACCAAATAAGAATAAACAGGAAACCACTAAAGTACAGTCGATCTTCTCCATAAATATGGCTCAGGGATAATCCTGACTACCCATAAAGAAGTAAAGTAAACCCAACCCAATGGTAGAGAATCATACCATAACCTGCATTTCTCCTGTAATCAATGCGTCAACACAACTAATATAATGTTATGTAAACATAACAACATACTATGACAGAGTTAACCCAATTACTAAAGCGGCAGTAATATAAATATCACAAATATATCTAATACACAACGTTGATAATAATAATAATAAACCAACCAATATAACATGCACAATCATAATGATAAGAGACACATAAGAAATAAGTTGATACCCATCTGATGGGTGAAGTCTGCTACGGAGACCAATCGATTCAATGATCCCTATCAAAGTATCTAATTTTCAAAATAAGAGATATATAACAATGCTACTAACATAGTGACTCCATTCCTAAAATTGAAATATGGATACTTACAACTAATACCCATCTCAAATTATCATTAGCTACCAAAGTGACATATTGAGAGCCATAACTAACTTGTAGACTCCCCTAAAAACCAATACCTCAAAAGAAGTTGGTTTGCAGGTCCTGTCACAACACCCATTCATAGAATGGAACAACATATGACCTACTATAGACTGTTGTTCAAATCTCTATATGTTCTTACTCTGGGACCGCGTCTGTGGGTCATGTGCCTTAATGGTACAATGGATTCCCTCACTAGCACCTTTCCTTTCGGTTGTCAATATCGACGTACTAAAACATATGTAAATGCTAAACCCCACATACACCCTTCCCACATGGGTACACAACAACGAAGTATTATCATTCCTATGTGGATCATGATTTTCTCTGAGGCACCTCGCACAATCCGATTACCCAAGTTAGGCATACTAAACTAATATATATAAATCGCCTAAATCATGCATCTATTAAATATATATGTATATATACATATCACTTGAACCACATATCTTAGTCTATATAATATATTTTGTCCACCATTCAGTAATCCCAAGCCGGGCATACAAACTATATATACACTTAAATTGTGTATCGATAAATCATTATGGAATGTCATTAGCTACCAAACAGACCTATCGAGAGCCATAAATGTATTATGGATTCCCTTGAAAATTGACACATCAAAGGAAATTGGCTTGTAGGTCCTATCGTAGCACCTAGGAGTACTACAGAATAGTATATGACCTACTCTAGACTGATGTTCCAATCTCTCTCCATGCACTAATCGGTAGCCCCATGTCGGACATACGGAAATTATATGTTATCGGGCATTTTGACCCGGCTATATCCGAATCGACTAGACAAGTTAGACTTGACTACCATCAAGGTCAGTAGCCTATAGCGATGATTATGTTGTCCTAAAATCAAGCATGGATGGTAATATGAAGCAGAAGCATGAGAGCTCACTACTCCCCAAAGATGGATCAGGTAAGATCCATATTCAACACTATGGATCATATCATATCGCTTCCATAACTCAATTTTATAGCGATGATTAGTCAATAACTCAAAATCTACACACGATATCAACATGAAACTAGGATTACAAGCTTACTGCAATATATAGAGCACCCCTTAGGGATCTCACTCCAATTGGAGGAAATAAGAGGGATTGGCATAACTCCCTCTGTAGGGATCGATAGAAATCAGAATTCAAGCAATACTGCGTCATGGAAAATGCTATATCTCACAAACCGTATGTCGAAATTACATGAAATTTGGGAAGAAAGTAGCTAACAATGGGGCACCACTCACAAGGATCGCAACCCATTTGGACAAACTAATAAATATAGGCATCGATCCCTATTGTAGGCCACGATGGGCCTGGAAATTTTTGGATGGCCTCGACTTGGTCTCCTGAACCTTTTGCCGAAATTTCAATCCAATCCGTGCATGTCTTCCCTTATAAATATAATAGGCATTACATTAGAAAAGGATCCTTCTTTCTACGAAAAAGGTTCTTCCATTTTTATTCTTCATTCTTGTACTAATGGATCCTAATTGATCCAAAAATTCTTGTAATCATAATCAAGTGCAAGATCAATAAAAATATAAAGTGCATGTAGGCTAAGACTGTCGAACCACTATAAAAATCTTTGTGTTCATTTATAATATTTGCTCTGTTTTAATTTCATTCTTCATTTAATCTCTGTTAGATTCTATTGGGTGTTGATGCCCTTTTTTGGCATCAACATTTTGGTGCTTTCACTGAGAACAGAATTTTCAGCTTGATTGGATCTCATTATCTACTCGTGGATTCCCATATTCATGAAATAGATCCAGCATTCTACTGATAAACTTCCTATTCTACTCAGATTTAAAGGAAATCTAAAGGAAGATGATAGCCATGGTCAGAAGAATTAAATCAACATCCCGCAGAGCTGAAAGAAATGGTGATATTTGTGTTCTTGTTTGGAGTTGTCATGTGTTCATGTCCATTTGAAAGGGATTAGATTCACTTATATTCAAGTTTTTTAGGATCAAATGCTTAAGTTTGCACTCAAGTTAGCTAAAGGTCGATCACTCTCTCAAGGCCAAAATGGCTGATCCCTCTCTCAGGGCTACAATGGTCAATCCTTCCATCAAGGCCATCATGACCGATCCCTCCTTCTTTGGGTTTAGCACCGATCCCTTCATGACCGACCTCTATTACATATACATGCTCAATACTGATCCCTCCAACGACATCAATACTGATCCCTTTGAAACGGCTGTACCGATCCCTTCTACACGCGCGCGTGCACACACACTCTTATATACTTATCCCTCTACAAGACATGTATATCGATCCTCCTCCAAGGTGTATGTATTGATCCCTCTCCAAGGTATGTATACCGATACCTTTGCTAAGTATATATACTGATTCCTCTATAAGGTATATACCGATCCCTCTCCAAGGTAAGTATACCGATCCTTCTACTAAGTATATATATTAATCCCTCTACAAGGTATGTATATCAATCCCTCTGTAAAGTATATATACTGATCCCTCCATACTCCATATGACCGATCCCTCCCTATTCCATATGACCAATCCCCCTCACAAAACATTCAATACCAAACGCTAGGGTATCGGCATGTCATGAACGATCGGCTTACCCACTACAGATCCCTATGTCGCGTTCATTCAGAGCCGAGCCCATGTTTAATTGATCCCTATTCCAAAAAAATGGATCAGGTAAGATCCATTTTAAAAAATATTATGGATCGGTCACGATCCATTTTTATAGAAAAATATGTCTAATTTATTTTTTAGGTGCTATGCACCCGAACCCATGCTGCAGTGCAGTGCCCTCGCATTTTGGATTCAAAATTCAACTTAAAGATTGTGTGTTCTATCTGCTTCCCTTACATCCTATGACTGACTGGGGCATAAGGGATCAAACAACAGTTGTTGAATTTTAGCCAAGGAACGGATAAGGGATTGATATTCAAACGATACACCCAAAGTCAGGAGATCCAAGATGATATGACATGAACTATGATCGGTTACTAGATCAGGCTTCTAGGTAGATTATAGCTGCTCTAAATTGAACAGCTTTCAAATGCCTGACTTGCCAGCTATGATACAATGGCTTATGTGATGACCGCCCCATGCTGCTTATTATGCCATCTCAAAGTATAGTTATCCATCATCAAAGTCGAACCTGAAGTAGTCACCTATTCGACTCGAAGCGAACCCATGAATTTTTGGCCCAAGGTCAAACTCGAGTAAAACTAAGATTTACTCCAAGAAAACACTAGTATGACTCCCAGCACCGTTCGTCACCAACCCAACACTTCAAATTCAGCGACTCCAAGCGAACTAGGGGATGACTCCAAGCAAATAGAAAAATTTCTTGGGTTGGACTCCAAGTAAATTATTATCAATCCGTCACACATTGGATAATCATGCACACAACATTAACAAGCATTACAAACAGCCGTAACTTGAAAATGGACTGGACTAATGAAGATTGGAGCATTTTCCCTGGTCGAAGCCCATTCACTGAAGCCATTCAATATGCATAATATCCTAAGAGATTCAATGTGCCAACCATGTCGGTGTATTCTGGAAACACAAACCCACAATAGCATCTTATGAAATATGAAGGCACATGAATTCCGCCAGAGTGATGAATCCAATTAAATGCTAATTCTTTCCCATATTCCTTGGGGGAGTAGCGACCGATCATATGGTTTATGCGATCACCGTTCGGGTCCATCTCTTCGTTTAATCAACTATCTAAGGATTTCATCGAGAAATTATGAATGTATGTGACCCACCTTAATGATGCTATGTTGTTATCCAACTTAGCCCAAGCACCAGGCGATCCACTCAAAGACTTTTGGTAGAGATTTAACACTGCTTTTGTAACGACCCAGAATTTGACCGCTTTAAAATATCTTATTTAGAGTGATTTTAAATATAAAATATAAAATTTTATGATTTAAATAATATTAGATAGGATTTGGAAGTAGAAACAAACATAAAAATAGTAACATTTGTCTATATCGACAAAAGTGACAAAATGCTGATTTCAGAAAAGTATGTTTCGATGGTTAAATAAATTATCTTAATTAATTCATGAGTGTTTATATTTTTAAATAGCATTATACAAATTTATTTTTAAATTTGGTTTACATAAATAAATAGTTTAACTAAAACGTTAAAATGCGACGGTAAAATATTTTGTCGAAAATCAACGTTTTGTCGTTTAAAAGTTGTCGCAACATCGTCGCACCTTTGTTTACTTATATAGGAACATATATTCAAATAGTGCAAGTATTAATTAGTTCACTAAACATGTTTGCTTTTACTAAATAAAATTAGAAAACTTCTAGAAGTCATTAGTAAAAGTAAGTAAGAATTAACAAAAGTAAGAAAAGTCAAAAGTAAACATCAAATCAATATCAAATCAAAGCCAACATAATTATGATATTTTTTTTACTTAATCTTTAACTGACTAAGATATAGAGTAAGAAGTGAAAGAATGATGTTAAGTTTTGAAAAAGTGTAGATTGTTTTAGGTTGAAGTAAGGTTAGTTTGGTAATTTGGTAAGAGGTTATTTCGGTAAAATTACCACTTCTTTCTTTTTCTATAAATATCCACCTACTTCTTCACTTTCATACACATTTATTCTTCTTATTTTCTCAAGCTTCTTCATCTTCTTCCTCTTCTCTTTAATGGCTTCCATGCCATATAAAAAATTAAAAGGAAATAATGTCAAAATATTTATGAAATATTCAAAAGAATTCAATGTTCATTTAGTTCAAATCAAACTCTTCTTTTCTCCATATTTTACCTCTTCTTCACTTGGCCATAAATTCTTCAAAGAAGTACCAAAATACAAAATTATTTTTTTCAAATCATGTATTTTTCCAGTGGCTACAACTTTCATGTTGACCACTTTGTTCATTTCTTAGCATAATTGGGTCAAAATTCCACTTCTTTCAAATGCATTTTCTGGCCCAGTTTTTAAGCCAGAAAATAGGCCATTTTGTTTTGATCATAACTTGATAATAACAGATCCAAATTAAGAAATTCTTTTTTAAAAACCATATGAAATTTCAATGGATACAACTTCTATGTTGATCACTTTTTTTAGTCTTGAGGTTTGCTATATCTGAAACTTAATTCTTTGAAGTGCATTTTCGGACTTTATTTTTGTGAATCCCAGAATAGCTCTTTTATTTTGAACATATCTACCTCAAAAAAACTTGGACTCAAATGATTATTATTTTTAAATTAAACAGAAAAAAAAATTCAACAACTTTTCAGTTAATAAGTTTTTCAAATTTTGTGAGTAAGAGAGTCAAAAACAAGAGAGAAGATGACCTATTTTATGGGTCTAATTTTGAGAATTCAAGTTCAAAATTCCACCACTTCTTCTTTATACTTTCGGCCAACTTCCATCTCAAGCCTTGGCCAAGCACTAGGAAGGATGAATTTGAGCTTATATTCATTTGGTTTCGAAGCATCGTAGGAAGTATGCGTTAGATCTTAAATTCCTTGCCTTAAAGTTTGACGGAGTGGAATCCAAAGTAAGTTATTTTTTATTTTATGTTCATTAAAACCATTGCTATGTTGAAAGAACTTTAAGTGTTAAGTTGTTCGAAAACCCTTGTTGAATTCTTGTTTACTTTGTTTTCTAAAACAATGGTTGATTTCCTTGCTCGCTATTATGTTTGGAAGGTTAATTAAGTAATTTAAAATTTAGAAGTTAAATACTTAACAGGGTATGCGGAAACGACTAGTACATGTGTTTCGTCTATGAGATCCAAGGAGACTTGGACAAGGGATGGAACATGTCGAAGGGAAAGCCCGGATGCTCCATAATAAATATCAAGCCGTTAAAATGTTATAAATATTTGGTAGAATAAAGCATTGTTTATCATTTATTGTTGCGTTTATTTCATTAATTGATTGTTTGAATTAGGCTCGACCAGTTTATGAGCACTAATTATTATTATTGATTGTTGACTTTGCTCGACCAGTTTATGAGTAATTTATTATCCATATGCATGGGCTGGGTAGAAAATAATTGTAGGCTAACACCTAGTGATTTATTTCACAATTTGACTATAAGGTGTTTAGCGGTTATATTTTGTTCACTTCAATTTAATGAATTGTTTTGAAAATTGGTTTTCAAATGGAATTGTTATGAAATATTTTCCATTTAAAAGAAATAGAAATGTTTGATAATGAATATTTTGAAGTTATATTATATAAAAGTGATTTATATAATGAATGATTTTATAAAAGCGTTTTATAAAACGGAAAGAATTTTGAGGACTAAACCCGATGGTTTTAAGATGATTTTTGAACAGATTTGGAAAATGAAAATTATATAGATTTGAAAGTGCTTGTGAGTATTAGTGTAAAATGATTTATCGCTTTGGGACATAAAATGATTTGTAATGTTACCAATGATTCGGGTAACCCGTAACTAAAAAGGTGGGCATGTGTTTTTGGTATAGTCCGCTCTTAGAATAGAGGGATATACTTATTTATCGATTATATTAAGGCTGGGACCCAGTTGCCTTGTTATTCGGAGAAACCTCCCGATCTGGTTGCATCTAGTTTGATATGTTTTGTTACAGTATTTGGGATTTCCAAATAAACTTTTCAAAAGTGATTTGATTTAAGATCCCGAAGTAAAGTATAATTTGAATATAAAGGATATATATATATTTCAAAAGTTTTGAAATAAGAATTCGAGAATAAAGTCCAAAGAGATAATTTCCGTAAAGGTCATTAGATTTGAAAATTTAAATTTAAAGATTAGGCCTAAGTGAGTAGATTTGAGAATTGCATATTTGTTTGTTGCATCGTAGGCTCCATGAGTCTTATTTGTGGTAGAAGAACTACGTTGGCTCGATCCTGTATCTAATTTGGTACCCAATTAGATAGGGGTACATAGGAAGTCATAATTGGTAGTGATGCAGCCCCTAAAATGATATAACCTTTTCATGTTTATCTGTTAATGGTTGTTGTTTATCTCGTGTTATTGTATTTTTCCTGCTTACTATTTTATTCCGCATTTGACATGTTTATTGAGTTAGTAGGAATGACTATTATTGTCTCTCTTATTAGAGTTGTGCAGCGTTAGATTTATTTATATTTGGTTTGTATATAAGCACACCTAGTAGACTAAATTGATTACTCTGAAATTTGTAAAAATTGAAATTTTATCCCATACATTTAATATTGTTGAATATTTATCAAATATGGTGCATTAAGTTGATTGTTTTCATTAGTAGTTTTAGAACGGACGGATTTTTCAGCAATTTTAACTGGTCCGAAAATCTGGGTCGTGACACCTTTCACTGAAGTGGGAAATCCTAGTGTGAATATCATACCGATGGCATTAATAAATGTATCAACCCAGAGACACACTTTGGCGATTGGTTACCTAAACAGCCTCATATGACCTAGGATCATTTCTATTACAAAGTGAACCAGAACCTAAGCAAGGAGGAGGTAGCGTAGACTAGGAGAAAGAATGATGCAGGCCCATTGGCTGATGGAAGTCAAAGTGAGGGCAACATTGAGGCCTTAGATGATGACTCAGATTCTAGAAGATAACCCAGAATCCCAAAATCCAAATCATATACTCCTATGAAGGATTCAATAAAAACATCTACTTGGAGACTCACGAATCAAAGCGGTACTGGAAACCAGCCTCGAGAGAGTCCACCAAAACCCAGAAGAAATCCGAGAAATGTTTAATATTTCAAGATACGCATGGTCATAACACCAGCGATTGTAGACACCTTTAAGATGTGATCAGAAAGCAGATCCGGAAAGGAAAGCTTCAACAATATGTGCAAGCCTCATAGAATGGAAGGCAAGGAACATCCGACCCTTACTAATAATGATCTTTGATTATCAATTGGACCACCTACGGTCGACTCCCAACTGAGGAGGGCTAGGGCGAAGTGGAATAGTGAGAATTCGACTCTGCTTCACTTATCAATAAGATTTATTTCATTTTCAATTATTTTGTGAACTACGACCAACTTGAACTAAACTACTTCTAAATGATGCAGGTGAACAAGTAATTAAATTTGTGTGCCAACTAGTTTCCATGGGCTATGATTGAACCTTTAGAGGATCATCAAGACGAGTGTGATTCAACCGCTCATCAGCTACCATATGCCCCTGACTTGAAGGCAAGTGCTCGAAATGGAAAGTGGGTGTGACTCAACCATCCACTTCCTACTCCATGCTTCAATTCTGACAGAACATCTATACTTTATTCAGAGCCCGATAAGATCAGAATCTAATACAAAGTGGACAAAACTGACCGTCTACTTATCAACCTCCACGCTTGACTCGAAGACTGGAGAAACAGTTGGAGTGGATGCAACCTGTCCATCCACTCCCAGATCATACTTGAAGTTCTCCAAAATATTTATGCCTCTCCTGAAGCTCAGCTGACTAGGTCCAACTAAAGTGGACGCGATTTGACTATCGACACATTAACTCCTGCCCTAGAAATAGGAAACAGTCTGGAAGCTCGACTTAAAATGGGCATGACTGACTGCCTACTCATTAACAACCTCCCTCAACACGTGGATGCAATTGTAGCTTGAGGTGGATATGACTTGATCGTCCACCAGAAAACTCTCTCTCTCAACTTGCTGGGAGGAGTATTAAGCAAATTGGATGAGACCTTACCATCCAACATAGGCATGGATGTGACCAAGCCATCCATCACTTACTCCCTTCCTCGATTTGATTGAAGGAGCTACAATCACAAGTGGACATGAATCGACTTTCCATTTGTTGAGTTTTTTCTTTAATGCTAAGGGAACAATTCCATTTTATGGATGAAAGTGGTTAGACCGTTCATTGGAAAACTCTTACATCGACCTGATAATTGGAGTATAAATCAAAAATGGGTGTGACTGACCACCCATTGACCAACTCTGGTCCTTAAATTTTGGACTAGAGTATAAACACCAAAGAGATGGATGCGGTACAACTGTCCATCGATCAAATTTGGTCCCCAGAGTGCAGACTGGAGTATAAACACTAGATGAGTGTGACTGACCACTTGTCGACCAACTCTGATCCCCAGAGTGTGAACTGGAGTATAAACACCAAAGAGATGGATGCGGTATGACCGTCCATCGACCAACTTTGGTCCCTAGAGCATGGACTAAAGTATAAACACTAGATGGGTGTGACTGACCACCCATCGGCCAACTCTGGTCCCTAGAGTGCAGACTGGAGTATAAACACCAAAGAGATGGATGTGGTACGACCGTTCACCGACCAACTCTAGTCCTCAGAGCTCGGACTAGAGTATAAATACCAGATGGGTGTGACTGACCACCCATCAACCAAATCTAGTCTTCAAAGTGCGAACTAGAGTATAAATACCAAAGAGATGGAAGTGGTACGGTCGTCCATCGACTAACTATGATCCCTAGAGCATGGACTAGAGTATAAACACCAGATGGGTGTGATTGACTGCCCATTTACTAACTCTGGTCCGCGGAGCATGGATTGGAGTATAACAATCAAATGGGAGTGATTGACCACCTATCGACCAACTTTTGTCCCCAGAGCATGGATTGGAGTATAAACATCAAATGGCAGTGACTGAGCACCCATCGACCAACTCAGGTCCCTAGAGCGTGGACTGGAGTATAAACATCAAATGGGTGCGACTGATCACCCATCAACCAACTCTGGTCCTTAGAGTGCTAACTGGAATGTAATCATCAAATGGGTGTGACTGGCCATGCATTAAAAAACTCTAGTCCTCGGAGTGTGGGCTAGAGTATAAACATAAAATTATGGACGCGATTCGACCGTTTATTGATTAATTCTGGTCCCTTAGCACGATTTGAAGTATAAATGCCATAAAAAATGGATGCGGTTCAACCATCCGCTTCTCAACTCTTGCCCTTGACTTGGGGGGAAACAAACAACCCTGTTTGCGCTTGAGGTACGGATCCAAGCCTTTCCCTGACATCGGCAAGCCTAAAATCTAAACCAAGACATGGACGCAGTTCAACCGTCTAGCAAATAACTTTGGTCCCTCAGTGTGGATTGGAATATAAACACAAATTGGGTGTGGTTCGACCGCCCGCCAACAAATTTTTATCCCCGAAGTGTGGATATGAGTATAAAAAAATCAATGACTGCGGTTTGACACTCAATATTGCATAAACTCCAATCGAAACTTGACAGGAGGGGTATAAGCTCATTATGAAAGGAATTCGACCATCCATGAACTAATTCTGCTAACCCAAGAATGGGAATAAGAGTACAAACTACTACAAGCTGAGTACAAAATCTTCCTATAGCTCTGACTGGATGATCTTTACAACTTAAGGCAATGATTACAAGAAGGCCTTACTACAAAACTAATCGGAACGACATCCGAAGTTGCAAGTGATCGACTATATCGTACCATCAGGTCAACAGTCAATATCGATCTGCACCAACCACAAATGGATATAACCCGAACGTCCATCAAATAACTCAAGTCGACAGAGCATGGATAAAAGAATAAACCACGAATAAGTGTGATTTGATCATTAATTCTCTAGCACCCTCCTTTGAATCGTCAATAGGAGTATGAAATCAGATGAGCATGACCCGGCTGCACCTAAGCCAACTCTATCCCTAGATCCGGCGAGAGAATATGAATCAAAATGGACGCGACTGACCGTCCAACTCCTAATGAATGTGACGCGACCGTTCATTGTTGACTCTTACCATGATCCGACTAGAAGGGCAATACAAAATGGATGTGGCTTGATCGCCCGCACATTGATCCTTACCCTTGGTCCGGCAGGGAGAGCATCAGCCACTGATTAGACATGACTTGCCTTCCTACTTATCGGTGTCTTCCCTAGACTTAGGGGTACAACCGAGAAACAAAATGAATGTAAATTGACCATTCATCGATCAACTCTAAGCCTTTAGAGCTTAGGTGTGAGTATCAACACGACTAGGATGAGATTCGATCGTTCATGCAGTACATTTATTAAACCGAGACCGAGGGTTGAAGTGTGATCATTCAAAGACTGACTGTGATAGGTCAATACTGTGATTCATACCTAGTGTTTGCAACGACTCAAGGCTAAGATCGAAAGAATGCCTAGAGATAGAATCATTGAATCAATGCCCATGCTCATGGGCAACTGATCATTACTTCAGCCCGAACGACGAGTAACAGATCATGAGTACGTCGAATAAAAAGCATGTTACTTGAATATACAAGTAGATTCAAACCAAATCAAGGGCCAGCTATGCAGTTGCGCGCAGCACGAGGCTGAACCCTACTTGATATTTGATTTAATTTTCTCCTAAACTTTATCTTCGATCATTTGCAGACAATCACTCAAAGCATTTAGAGACCTTTACATCAGACTCAATAACTCATGACAAGACTTTAGGATTTGACTGGAGTAACCGTCATCATTGACCATCCCAACTAGATTTCATGTTGATTATTACGCGAAATAGTTATATTTGAAATCAATGAATCCAAGATTGCACTCGCTGAGTTGACAATTGACATTCCAGTCAGCCATGGAGATCCATTATGTGTACTGAAGCTCGATTCACATCTCAATGCAATAATGATGAAGGAATTAGCTAGCTTTCTCCAAATGAATCTTGATGTGTTCGCTTGGACCCATTCTGACATGTGTAATCCCACAACTATCGCGAGTCATGCATTGAATATCGACTCGAGGCATGTCCCAGTGAGACAAAAGCAACACAGTATGGATCCAGAGGAATTTTCTACACTTAAAGAGGAGGTGGATAAACTAAAAAAATAGGTTTATCCGTGATGCCCTCTACACAAAATGGGTATCCAATCCAGTTCTTATGAGAAAAGCTAATGGAAAGTAGAGGACATGCATCGACTACTGTTACCTAAACAAAACATGCCTGAAACACTTTCGAGGATTGACCAGCTTGTAGACTCAACCACTGGATATGAACTACTTTCATTTATGGATGTGTATTCCAAATACAATCGGATCCTAATGCACGTCCTCGACCATAAGCACACTAACTTCATTACCGATCTAGGGCTATATCATTATCTTATGATGTCGTTTGAACTAAATAATGCTAAAGCTGCTTACCAAAGACTGATCAATAGGATATTCAAAGACCAAATTGGGCGGTCGATGGAAGTATATATGGATGATATGCTCGTGAAGTCATGACGATCAAATGACCATATCGATGTCTTAGCGGAGATATTCAGTGTTCTACGAAGATATGGAATGAAACTAAATCCCATGAAATGCTCTTTCGGCATAGCATCAGGGAAATTTTAGGTTTTCATCGTCAACTCTCGTGGAATCAAGCTGATCCCGAGAAGATTCAAGCAACTTGAAACATCCAAGTGTCGAAAGTGATTAAGCAGGTATAGAGCTTAAATGAAAAGGTTATAGCCCTAAGCCGTTTCATCTCTAGGGCCACCGACAAGTATATTCCTTTCTTTGACTTGATCAGAAGAGGGAAAAGGAACTTTGAATGGACGTAGGATTGCATAGATGCATTTCAAGTTCTGGTAGATCACTTAGAGAGACTACCAATCATATTCAAGCCATTGGATCGTGAAGACTTATACATCTATTTAGCAGTGCCGGTACATACCGTTAGTGCGATACTGTAACGTGAAGAGAACAAGATCTGGAGGCCTATATATTATGTTAGCAAGCAATTGAAGGTTCTGACAGAAACTACCTAAAGCTAGAAAAGCTCGCGTACTGTCTATTGATTGCATCGCGAAAGCTTCGCCATTACTTCCAGGCTCACCGCACCAATGTCTACACCGATCGACCATTATGATGGGTGCTACAACAACCATAGATGTCTAGAATGTTGCTCAAATAGAATATCGAGCTAAGACAATTCGATATCACTTATCTCTCTAGGAGAGCTATCCAAGGACAAACATTAGCAGACTTCGTATCTAAATTCACTGCATCAGATGACTATCTAAAGAGCGATGGAGAACTTACTAACTAATGGAAAATGTACATGGATGAAGTTTCTGATGATTGGTATTCTGGCGTTGGAATTGGGTTAATGACTCCTGAGGAAAGATCGATAAGCTATGCCCTGAAACTCAAATTCCTTGCAACAAACAATGAATGCCTTGATTTCCAGGCTCAAATTTGCTAAAGAACCAGGAATGGAAACTTTACTTATCTTTTGTGATTCCTATTTAGCAGTATGCCAAATCAGGAAAGATTATCTTGCTAAGGGGCAGCGCCATGCTTCTCATCTCGGCTGGGTCTAAGAGCTACTAGCTGACTTCTCTATTACATGCATCCTCAGAGAACAAAATGAAAAAGTTGAGTCAATGGCCATGCTGGCTAGTTCTAGGGATGCGCAATAAATATACTTTGTCTTGGTTCAAATACTTAATAATCTAAGCATTGACATATGAAGATCAACTAGATCTTGGAGCCAGAGCCATAAAAAGGGCCATGGATGACTCTTATCAAAGACTATCTATAATGGGGAATTCTCCATGAATAGAGGAATGAAAAATGACAGATCCTCCATAAAGCTTCATGTGGCATCATCCAAGAAGGAGTCATGTACAGAAAGGGCTTTCTTCATTCCCTTGTTTTGGTGTATCGCCCATGATGAAGTCAAACGAGTCTTAAGAGAAGTCCATGAACAAGAATTTGACGTTCACACTAAGAGGCAAACCCTGACAAAGAAAATACTCCGCTATGGGTATTACTGGCCAACTGTCAATCGAGATTCAATTGATCATGCTAGACAATGCGATGAGTGCTAGATATTTGAAAAAATTCCGAGGGCCTCCGTCGGCGAAAATTACTCAACTGGTCATTCCATCGCCGTTTTCCACTTGGGGTATTGACATCATCAGCTTCTTACCAATTCTAAAGGTGGTGCGAAATATGCCATCGTAGCAGTTGATTACTTCACAAATGGGCTGAAGTAGAAATTTTAACCACGATCACGATGAAGAAAATAATTGACTTCATTGTCTGGAACATCATCAATCATTTTAGCCTTCCATGAACCATTGTAATTAATAATGGAACCCAATTCGACAATGCTAATTTAAATAATTATACCATAGACATCATATTGAAAAGAGATTTGCGGCAGTTGCTCGTCTTCAAGCAAATAGATAGGTTGAAGCTGTGAACAAAATCGTAGAGTCCATTCTGATGAAATGTTTGGAAAAGGCTAGAGGAAAGTGGGTGAACTCCAACGGTATTATGGGCTTATAGAACCGCCTACAAGTCCATGACTGGCCATACTCCGTTCCCTTTGCTTACGGCTCTGAGGCCATCATCCCAATAGAACTAGAAATCCCCTCTCATCAAATGACTTATTACAACCCCTGTTTCATTATAAAATAATATATAAATAAGGAATCGCAATCCAATTGCAATTGAACTAGAAGGAATTGGTGAGGACTTGTGAGCATATAAACACATTGGGGAGTCAATGCCAAGAACATGTACCTGAATATGCATATGTATAATAAAAAAATTGACTTCTTGAAATCGAAGGAAATTGAAATTTCACTTAGGCTTATTAAAGAAAAGACTAGATCATATAGTCAAAGCTTACTAGCCCAGTAAAACCAGACACAGATAGAAACTAATGGAATACAACCCTTAATTTATTGGAAATCGACCAAGCGTCATGACGATAAAAGAGGGATACAACATTAGGAAGATAATTCAATGGAAGGATAATGACTATGCAAGAAATGGGATGGATTTCTTTCTGGTGACTCTATCTTGCTTCGATTCAAAGCACATCATGTACGTAACAAGATGTACTTTGGGGGGCAAATGTTATCCAGCATTTTGACTCGGCTATATTCGAACCGACTTGACAAATTAGACTCGACTATCATCAAGGCCAGTATCCCATAGCGATAATTGTAGGGTCCAAAAATCAATTATAGATGATAATATGAAGTAGAAGCATGAAAGCTCGCAACTCCTCGAAGATGGATCAGATACGATCCATATTCAATGTTATGGATCGTAATGTATCAATTTCACAACTCAATTTTGTAGCGATGTTTGGTCAATAACTCAAAATTTTACACATGCTATCAACTTGAAATTTGGAGTACAAGCTGACTACAACATGTGGAACACCTCCTAGGGATCTCATTCCAATTGGAGGAAGTGTGAGGGATCGATATAACTCCCTTTAGAGGGATCGGCAGAAAGAAGAATTCAAGCAACATTACTTTATTGAAAATAAGATATCTGACAAACCATAAGTCGGAATTACATCAAATTTAAGGAGAAAATAGCTGACATTTTGGGGCACCCCTCTAAGGAGTCGCATCCCATTTGGACACACTAATAGGGATCGGTACCAATCCTTATTGGAGGACCCGATGGGCCTTGGAATTTTTAGCTGGCCACGTCGTGGTCTCCTGAACCTTCTGCTGAAATTTTAGTCCAATCCATGCACGCCTTCCCCTATAAATATAGCAGGCATGCATCAGAAAAAGGATCCTGCTTTCCGCTGAAAAGGCTCTTCCATTTTTATTCTTCATTCTTATACTAATGGACCTAGCTGATATAAACATTCTTGTAATTATAATCAAGTGAAAGATCAATAAAACTATAAAGTGGACATAGGAAAAGATTTCAGAATCACTATAAAAATTTGTGTGTTCTTTTACGATATTTGCCCTGTTTTAATTTCATTTTTCATTTAATCTCTACTAGATTCCGTTGGGTGTTGATACTCATTTTTGGCGTCAACAATACACAAATGCTTTAAAACACATATCAATATATATATATATATATATATTTATACATACATATACATACATACATATATATATATATATATAATATTCTATGCATCTCCCAGTAGCCCACGTCGGACATACCAAAACTATATTTGTACATATAGATGTACATAAATCATAAACTGTATGCATGTATATATATAACCATTCCAACTATATGGAACTGATAAACACATATCGTGCACATTTACATACAAAAAGGCAATACACAACCATAATAACAAATATATCATCTCAACGTCAATAACAATTCACACATATTATCAAATAAATAATTCAACAAAATGCATTTTACTTAAGTCGCCAATCTAACTATTATATCTCCTTCATAATATTTTATAGAATTACACCTATTTCATAAAATAGTGCACTTTCCTATCAATCGTACTATAGCTTATTTTCTCTTAATTCATCTATTTAAATTAAGTTTAGCTATCAATAAGGCCCTAAAATATTATATAGCTCATGTATATAATTTCTATATATATATGTGGGTATGTATATATGTATACACATATATCTTAAACCATATCTTAGGGTCTAAAGTTAGTAAATCACGTTATTACAATATTCCAAATTTTTTAACCTTAATCAAACACCATTAAATAATACAATACTTCTTTTGTGGTTTATAAATTTTCAAATCATCTTTATAAAACTTCACCAATTAGTTAATTTGAATTACACTATGGCAAACCAATACCAAGGGAAAATAAAATTCAATGCCATTTTAATACAAGTTAACCCACCAAAAAATTGTTTAGTCTTATTACTTATTTTAAAAGCCATACTTTTAACTTTCGATTGGTAATAAAATATATACTAATTTTCTATCACTAATATAACTAAAAATTAGGGTTTAACTAATTTATAGCTATGCTATAAATTAATATCAACCCCATCCAACTTTATTCGATTTGAATAGAGCAATACACACTCATATGGGATCTTAATCAATTATGTTGAATATCCAAAATAAAATATATAATAATATTTATATTTCTAACCTAACTGCAAATTAGAGTTTAATTGAATCACAACCATGTTATAAATTAATATCAACCCCATCTGGCTCTATTCAATACGAGTAGAACCCACTGTATTTATATATGGGAATAGAACACATGTATTTATATATGGGATAATAAATGATTATCGTGAATATATATTCAAACTAATCCAATCAAATGGGGCAATAATTGCTTATATATTATTCTATCTCTTCTAGGTAATATTTTCTGATATATATAAATAAGGGTATTTGTACTTCAACATAAATTCAGCATTATAATTGTACTCTAAATCGTAATTTCTCAAGTGTCCGAATCCAGGATAACCCTATACTATGTCATAGAAAATCTCTCTTTGAGTGCAACGACAAAGACCACATCTCAGTTGGACCATGTACACAAAAGGCACGAATTGCACATGAAACAAGATTTATTAAATTAACAAATCAACTTAATTACCTCAATTAACTTTCCCAAACCATCCTATACATGCACCGTGCATGCCTTAAATCACCACCCTTTCTCTTCTCTAATACACCTTCATTTCTCGACAAATTAACGCATCATAAGTTGCATCGTGCCATACCTCGCACCCTCTTTGATATGGACCCAAGTTCATCCACCTCGACGCTACGATACGAATTTTGACCCAATGCCTTTGTGCGACCACACAAATGTTGCGTCTACTCCTAGAGCACTAGAGTTCAAAAGATTGATGTTGGTAAGTGCTTGTCGCCAAAAGGAACCCAACAACGCACTCTATTTCACCTAACTCCTTCTATTGCTACAACAATCGCCCTAGCCCTATGGTTACAACCATCACCCTTCCCAAAATATCGTTGCACACTACCTTGATGCTACTAATTCGAAGCGTTCGCTTCCCCGAGTTCAATGGATCCAACTTTGTTGATTTTAATGGATCGAAGCTCTTGGTATAGTTCCATAAAAGAGGCGGCTCAAGCTAACTAGGAGCACGCAAAAAAGATTAAAGGAGAAGAAAAAAAAGAATTGATATTTGATGTGGAAGAGTATATATATAATTATTTATTTTATTTTATTTCTCAAATAAATCACCACACATTTTGAGCTCAATGACACAGCTTATCGGATCGTTGTGAAACTCATCGGCACACATTATCTCATATTTTCAGCCTTAATAGTATAAATTTCATCATCATCTGAGACGGTGCTCTAAGAAGATAATTTCATTCATTCAAGATCGTCTTGGCCGTCGAATAATTCGATTTCAAAAATTCGTTAACCATTCATCTCATAATGAAGCCCTCATCGCAGAAACACAAGCCATCAGTCGAGATCCCACTAGACTATGCATGTATTTATAAAATACGTATAACAATATGTAAGTCGTAAAAATATCGTCATTTCAAATATATCGTGATATTTATACTCATTTTAATTTGCAATGTCAATCTTGACTCAACGGAAGTGGTCTTAAGCCCTAATTCTACTGTACGTGATAAATCAGTTTTTTGGACCATCAATTAATTGAAGACCCCACATTTAAATTAATTATTTAATTACTAGTCGTTACAAAAAAGAAGGTTGTTACATTCTTCCCCTTTAAAAGAATTTAGTCCCTGAAATCCTTATGAGTATGATAATGCAACTCGACTGACCAAAGCATAAAATACAACTCCTAGCCCCTAGGATTCTAAAACTCCTCTTATTTCAATAAAATTCGGTATCACTTCCTTTGTGTGCCTATCTCCAAGAAAATCCTAAAACATACGTAGATACACACACACATACACATATATATGTATGTATGTGTCTGTATGTGTGTGTGTGTA
This sequence comes from Allium cepa, assembly GCA_030765085.1. Classification (NCBI taxonomy): domain Eukaryota; kingdom Viridiplantae; phylum Streptophyta; class Magnoliopsida; order Asparagales; family Amaryllidaceae; genus Allium; species Allium cepa. The sequence continues at coordinate 378,533,044 of CM060929.1, read as the reverse complement.
TACATCATATTTGAGGCATCCTATATTTGAGGTATCTCATTTCTAAGGACATACAAGCAAATATATATACACACACACCATCTACACTATAGATCACATACATCTTTTACCACAAGTGCATGCCACTTAGATGCGACTTCGAGCGAATAAGCATCTCAGTGCATATATGCTTTCATGTACCTAATCATGTACTCAATAAAGAGATTAAACATAATTACAACGTTAAACAATGGATTTAAGCATGCTGCATCATATATAGTAATCATCTTAAAAAATACGCTGTATCAAACCATGCAACAAGCATCTCAAATAAATATGTTAACTAACTGTGAAACAAACACATCTAATGCAATAAGCATCTCAAATAAACATGTTATCATTGAATACAACAAGCACACTTGTAAAATTAGGCAACAACAAACTAATCTCTAAAATATGCTTTCTTACATTTTGATTAAAACAAAAGGGAAAGCAAAATTTTCCTTAAGTAATTGGAGGCATACTAATAGAAAGCTCCACTGAACACGGTCAAGCTTAACCCTATCGGTCCAAAGCCATATAGCCCTATTCTTAAAAATGAATAGGCCCTCGATGTCTAAAGCTACATATGGTTTGCATCCATTGTCTAGTTGACTCATCGTGATGACATCACTAGAATTATACTTTTGTACAAAAAGAATTCAGGAAATACTCTTTGCACTTCTTCTATGGAATAGAAAAATAAACACAATATGCAAGCAATAATAATTAATAACAAGTAATCAACAAGCATCAAAAATCTATCAATAATCCATCAACAATAAATTTGCAAAAATAAATAATAAAATCAATCAATAATCAATTAGTAGAAATAAACAAAAAAATCAATCAATAATCAATTAGCAAATAAATCAATCAATAATCAAGCAATAACAAGCAATTGAGAAGCAACAAAAATCAGTCAACAAAAACGAACGATCAATCAATAATTGAGGAATAACAAGCAACCAATAAGCAACAGCAAGCAACAAAAATCAATCAACAATGATTACCATAGAAATAATCATGCATTCAAAAGAAGTCTAAAACAACATGTATAGAAACTAATAGTAGTCATAATGTGCATACCAAGATGTAAACCCCCTAGAATTTGCTTCACATCTATGATAACCCAAATGCTGAAGTGGCGCAACTCCCTTTCATGGATACAATACATGAAAGACTATCACATCTTCCACTCCGAAAATGAAAAATTATATGATATGCTAGCTCGCCGATTTTCAAAACTCTTTAATAAACCCAACAATCTAAGCCTCAACTTTCCTTTCCCTCCCGAATAGAGCTCATTCTCCAAAGGAGAAAACTTCGCTAATTAAATCATTACTAAATGAAAATCTACAAAAAGCATGGGCTTGCTCAGGTTTAGATTCAACTCAACATTACTATGATAATAAGGATAATATACTAAGTATACCACAACGCTCGACTAGGAAAGTGTCATATTTCACTTAAAAGATTATCTGAATCTTCACAAAACTAGTCAACAAGTCCTTCCTTAGATGATCAGAAGCTATCTTTATCATACTATACTGTAAATAATTTTATAATAAATAGATATCATCCAAAAACAAATATGATACCCGATCACAATTTTTCTTTGTTACGCTAGGATCAGCCACCTTACTCCTCTTATGCAAACTCTAATCCAACTCCTTGGTTGGACCATCGAAATTTCCTCACACGATTAGAGCCGCGCTTCAAAATCTCTAAGTCATTTCAAAAATCTGAATCAAGTGCTCGCCTTTAAGAATCGAGTAAAAAACCCACGCCAACCTGGTGCAAATCACCTAGAAACCCTGTGCTCAAACTAGGGATTAGGAACTAGTATATGAATGAAATAATCCCTAGAAAATATCTCTACAGTTCATGGATTAATCCCACCTCCAAAGGTTTACTAATGTAAGAATAAACAACTTCTAACATGAATGACTCCATGCAAAACACATATAAGTCATTTGCTCAGTCTTTGTTCATTACTACGCATCCATTGAATCCTACTTAGATGCAAATCCAAGTCACACTACATCAACCGACACCACTCAACTCGAAAGCTCATGCATTGAGTTTGAATGGTAGTGCTCTCAGTCATTACACCACTTCCAACATCTACCGTAGCTACTGGAATGTTCGTAGGTAGTGAAATATCTCTTATGGTGTCCAAATAGCTTCTGAAACAACCAGGCATCTCAACTGCCTAATTCGTAGTTGCTCATGCACTCTGTCAGCTTATATAAATAGCCATGAATATACCTTAGCCACTAGCGACTGAATAAATCAAAGTTCAAGAGACAAGAGTTATATGACGTATTTTTATAGTAGAATAATACCAGTATGCACTCTCAATGTATCTCCATCTACCAGTTTGCTTAACTCAAACTGGTCTACTTGGTCCTGATTGTTGAGCCTAAGCTCTAAAACCAACTATGATGATCCAACCTTCGTAATACCCTAAACCATATTGAATGACAACGTCTAACTCTTGAATACAAAAAAAGATGATTCGTCAAGGAAACAAACACCAAACCAAGCCTCAGTAATAGGTACTTATGGTGGAATGATAATATACTGAATATACATAAGCATAATAGGATAAATGATATATAAGCGACTGTACTCTTATAAGTAGCTGATAAATAAATATCAATACGGTAAGTTGGAACACAATATTTAATACAGCGAGTTCACATATAAATAACATGTTTGTTATGTGCTATCATAATATAAAGTATACATCGACTTCGCCTCCAAAGTGCTCCACTAATCTAGAAAGCATATCCCCAAAAGTGCCTAGCTCCTAAACTACTTGATCGAGTACCCAAGAGTTGTCATGGCATAAACAAACAATGACAAAATGCAGGTCATACATAAAACTTAGTGTGATGAGAACTATCTTAAAATACTGTACATTGAAGCCATATACAAATAAATAGGAAACCACTTATGTACAACCGGTCCTCTCTATAAATGTGGCTCAAGGATAATCCAAACTATCCATAAACAAGTAAAGTAAACTCATCCCAAAGATGGAGAATCATACCATAATCTGCTTTTTTCCACAATCAATGAGACAATACGATTAATATAATGTGACTGAAATATAATAACATACTATAGAGGTAACCCAATGTATCAATGCAAGAGTAATATAAACATCACAATATAAATCTAAAACACAACGTTCAACAATAATAACCAACCAACTAATATATCATGCACAATTATATTAATAGGAGACACACCAAGAATAAGTTGATATCTATCATTGCTGATGGATGGAATCCACTATGGACACCAATCAATTCAACAATCCTTATCGAACTATCTGAAATGCATATAGCTATATAACAATGCTATTGACGTAGCATCTCCTTATCCAAAACTGAAATATGGATACCTATAACTAAAACCCGTATCGAATTGCTATTAGCTACCGAAGGGACATATCAAGAGCCACAACTAACTTGTGGAATCCCCTAAAAACAAATACCTTAAAAGAATTTGGCTTATAGGTCCTGTCGCAGCACCCAATCATACTACGGAACAACATATGACCTATTCTAGACTAGCATTCCAATCTCTCTCCACCTCTGCTTTGGGACCAAATTTGAGGGTCATATTCCTCATTGGTACAATGAATTCCCTCATTAGCATCTATTCCTTTCGGTTGTCTACACCGACATACCAGAACCATATGCAAATGCTAAACCCCATGCACACTCTTCCCATGTAAGACACAACGCCATAGTATCGTTATCCCCATATGGATCGTGATTCGTCCTTGGAGTGCCTTGCACTATCCAGTTGCCTCAAGTCAGGCATACCAAACTAATATATATATATAAGTCACCCAAACCATGCACCAATTATATATATATATGTATATATATATATATATCACTTGAACACATGTATATACATCTGCATAATATATTTCGTCCGCTATTTGCTAACCCTAAGTCAAGCATACCAAAGTACATACACTTCAATTACGAATCGATTAATCATTCTAAATTTCCGTTAGCTACCAAAGATACATATCGAGAGCCACAACTATATCGTTAACTCCCATGAAAACCAAGTTCTCAAAAGAAGTTAGCTTGTAGGTCGTGTCGCAGTACTCAAGAGTACTACGGAATAGTATATGACCTACTAATACTTGCAGCCCGGTCTCTCTCCGCCCCTGCTTTGAGACCACATTTGCAGATCGTGCGCCTCCATAGTGCAATGGATTCAATGCACCAATCGGTGGTCACAAGTGAGACATTCTGAAACTATATACAAACCCTTTAAACAGCATATCAATATATATATATATATATATATATATATATATATAATATTCCATGCATCTTCTAGTAGCTCGTTGTCGAACATACCAAAACTATATTTATACATACATATACATACATACATACATACATATATACATACATACATATACATATATATATATATATATATTTATACACATAAACTGTATGCAGGCATATGCATAACCAGTCCAACTATGTGGAACTAATAATCACATATCATGCATGTTTATATACACAAAGACAATATATAACCATAGTAACAAATCTATCATCTCGATGTCAATAATAATTCATCATAATATTATAATAATAATTCGACAATAATGCATCTTACTTAAGTCACCAATCTAATATTTATATCTCCTTTACACTTACTTTATAGAAATCTTACACTTATTTTATAAAATAATGCACTTGCCTATCAATCATACTGTAGCTTATTCTCACTTAATTCTTCTATTTAAATTAAGTCTAGTTATCTATAAGGCCCTAAAATATTATATAGCTCATGTATATAATTTCTACATATGTGTATATGCATATGTCTCAAACAATTTCTTATGGTATAAAGTTAGTAAATCATATTATTACAATATTCGAGATTTTATAACCTTAATCAAATTCTATCAAATAATATAATACTTCTTTTGTAGTTTCAAAATTTTCAAATTACCTTTATAAAAATTCACTAGCTAGTTAGTTGTTAAATTACATAGTAGTGACTAATACCAAGGTCAGTTAGTTGTTAATATAATTTTAACCTGCCTAACTTTATTTTAGCCTTATAGCTTATGTTAAAGGTCATACTTTTAACTTTCGATTAGTAATTAAATGTAAAATAATTTCTATAATTAATATAAACTACCAATTATGGTTTAATTTTATAACCATGTTATAAATTAATATCATCCCACCTAACTCTATTTGATAAAATAGAACACGATATATATAAGGGATCTTAATCAATTATCTCAAATATCTAAAATAAAATATATAATAATACTTCTATTTCTAACCTAACTACAAATCAGAGTTTAACTGAATTATAACCATGTTATAAATTAGTACCAACGCCGTCTAACTCTATTCAATACGATATACACACACACACACACACAGATATATATATGTATATATGTATATATTTCTGTATGTAGGATCATAATCAATTATCTTGAACATATACTCAACCAATCCGATCAAATGAGAGCAATAATTACTTATATATATTATTCTACTTCTGCTAGGTAATATTTTCCAATATATATAATTGCAAGAATTTATATAGCGATATAAATTCAGAGTTATATTTCCGCTCACCTAACTATAATTTCTTAAGTGTCTAAATAAAGTCTAACAGTATACCATGTCGTAGATAATCTCTTTACTTATGCAAGACGAAAACCACATCTCGATTGGACCTATTAAGCAAAAGATATGAATTGAATATGAAATGAGATTTATTAGATTAATAAATCAACTTATTTACCTCAATTAACTTAATCCCCCTCCAACTCCTTCTTTCCCAAACAACCATGTACATGCACCATGCACACCTTAAATCACCACCCTTTTCTCTCCTCCAGTTCTCCTTCATTTCTCGACGAATTGATGCACCGTTAATTGTATCTGCCACATCTCACGTGCTCTTCACTATTGAACCAAGTTCATCCACCTTAGCACCTGGATATAAACAGCGACCTGATGCCTCCGTGCGATCTCACAAATGTCGCATCCACTCCTAGAGCACAAAATTTCAAGAGATTGACATGGGTGGTCACTCGGTGCCATGAGGAACTCAATGACGCACTTCGTTTCACTTAACTCCTTTTAAATCTCCACCTAACTCCAACCTTAGCCCATGGCTACAACCATTGTCCTTCCCTAAGTACCACTGCACTATACTTTGACATTATTGATTCGAAGCTCTCACCTCCTCGAGTTTAAGTGGACCCGACCTTGTTAATTTTCATGGATCAAAATTCTTTGTTTAATTCCATGAAAGAGGCAGCTCAAGCAAGCCAAGAACAAGCAAAAATGATTAAAGGAGAAAAAGAAGAATATATATATATATATATTAAGTGGAAGAGTATATATAATTATATATTTTATTTGATTCCTCAAATATATTACCTTATGTTTTGAGCTCGTAAGATCACATAGCACATCGGATCGTCACGAGACTCATCGGTGCACATTAATTCATTTTTTGATCTATTTGGTATAAATTTCATTGCTTACCGAGACTGTGCTCCAAGATGATAATTTTTTGCATTTCGAGGTCTTTTCAGCCATCGAATTGCTCGATTCCAAAAATCCTTTAACCACGCATCTCATAATAAAGCTCTTATCCTAGAAATAAAAGCCACCAGTCAAGATACCACTGGACTTGACTACACACATATTTTTATAAAATATGTATAATAACATGTAAATCTTAAAAATACCATGACTCCAATATAGTGATATTTATACTCATTTTAATTCGCAATGTCATTCCTGACTTAAGGAAGTGTTCTTACGTCTTAATTCAATGTATGCAAAACATCATATTTTTCGACCTTCAATTAATTAACAATTCAGTATTTAAATTAATTATTTAAATACCTAATCGTTAAAAATGCAGTCATTACACTTTTCCCCGTATGGATAAATATGATGGAGTGCTGACTTGTCCGGCCACATCAGCACTTTTAACTTGGTAACTAGGGCTGGCCAGCTTTCCAGCCATGCAAAATGCCTCCTATTTCCCTCCACCCTATCCGAGCCGACTTCCCACTAGTTCCTTCGTTTGCAAACTAGCAGTGTCCACTCTTGGGCATAGTTATGTTCTGACTTCAAATCCCGCTTCTTCGCATCAAAAACCAGGGTTATGATGGCCAATGAGCTAGGCAACATAAGACAAGGTCCAGCAAGCCCCTTCACTCAGATGTCAATCGCTTTAATAAAGAATCATCCCATACAACGGGAGCAGACGAGAAAACTTGGTAGTCTCCTTATATTCAAGGGTGAGGTATTAGTCCCGAATGTGGAAGGAACTATAGAAGCAAACCCACTTCATCCTTGATCGATTTTCTTAAAAGATTGAACAACCTAATAAGGGTTAGAGAAGCTAAAATCTCCAATAATGATAAGGAGAGTGGCTAGAGAAATAAAGTTGGCTTAATATAAAAAAAGGCCAAAAAAATGGTTGGTAGGAAGCTAACGAGAAGCGTGCGGAAGACAATTCACGCTTCAAGCCCTGGGACACTAATTATGCAACTCTAAATCCTGACATAGAAACTGTCTATCTTTTCATGCATGTTCTCATTCCAATTTTATGACTTTTTTCCTCTCAGTCTAGGTGGAGGGAGGAGCCTAAGGTTAATGAGAAGTATTGTGAATTCCACCAGTTCAATGGCCACTCCACCATTGAATGTCGGCATCTCAAGGATGAGATAGAGCAACTGATCTGTGAGGGAGTGTTGATTCAGTATGTGTGTTAATAAGTAGAATAGTGTAAAAATTATGCCTTCTCCACATAAGTTGTAGTTGACAACAACGTGGTTATAATCAACATAGAGATTATGTCAATTAGTGGTAGCCCGCACATGGTTAGAAGCCGTCGGTAGGCTCTAACCCAGTATAGGATAGAGCTTACCACCAGCGATCAAGTATGTTCAGCATATCTCTTAGGCCTAATGGCTCACCAGGTCGAAGAATATGTAATCGACATTGCTTTTACTATAGAAGACAAGACATGAGTTGGTTTTCCCCATCACGGTCCCATGGTCATCTCAATTAGTGTAGAAACACCAAGGTTCACCGTGTCTTCATCGATAGGGAAACTTAGTCAATGTAAGGGTCGAAGAAGTTTTTGACAAGATGAAGCTTCCCTTATCCGGCTCTCCCCTTGTGCATTACACATTTATGGGTTTGGGGATGTTAGCATTGGATACTTGGGACGACCTCTCGCATTGTCTTTTTCAACCAAGAACCCATGGCAGCCAAAATTTAGGTACAATTTGTTGTAGTGGACCGCTCATCCACATATAACATCTTAATAGTGGACGTGACATTGGTAGACCAAGATGCAATTTTAGCCTATCAATGGCTAATGATGAAATTCCTAACTAAGGGAAAAATAAGGTGCATTTACAGCAACCAACAAGCCACTAGATATTACTATAACATATCACTATAACAACCCAAAAAAAGAGTACTTGTGCTACAACAAGAGCTAGCAACACCTAGTGGCGACACATCTAAGAGAATATGAGAGCCATCTAATGCTCATGTTCATGCTGGGGTCTCTCGAAGCCTTGAAGTTGAAGAACTCATAGTGGCTAAACTTAGCGGTAGCACCCTGAAGAGAATGCGAGAACCTTCCAGTGCTCGCATCCATGCTGAGGTCTCCCGAACCACTAAAGAGGAAGCATCCATAATAACCACCGTCCCTATGAGAACGCAAAGCCGCATAACACTTCCGTTCATGCCAGGGACCCATATAGTATGGTTGTCAAGGGTGATCTTTCCCTTGTCAGGCCAAGCAAAACAAGAGAACTCATAAAGATGTGGGTTTAGCAAGTTCACCCTCATTAGTATATGGGAGTAGAAGGCACCACTACTCCTTTCCTCTCAATGTCGATTGTCTAATCTATAATAGCAAGAGGTAGCTATAGCTCTCTAATTCATGCACGGATGTTCGACTCGATCAAGGATATTATTGAGCACCTGATATGTGCAATAGACCAGTGCAAACTGGAAGAAATCGAGGATAATGATGATCCGCTCGACCCCCATATGTGAGACTCAAACCCTGATAAAGAACTGGCAACTCCACTTGAGGCGTTCTTGATTGACAACGATGCTCCTAATAAGGTCATCCAAATAGGAATAGAGCTAAGCCCAAACGTAAGAGATGAGTAAATTTCTTTTCTAAAATAAAGTAAATATGTAGTCTGATGAAAGAGACAACCTTTTAACCCCAAACAATGCAGAGCACTCAAAAATGAAGTAGAGAAGCTACTTGCAAATGGATTCATTCATGAAGCCACATATTCGATCATTAATAAGAATAACATCGTCAATTTTAATTATTAAAATTAACGTAATGGATTCATCAATCGATGTACTCAAGTTAATTATGTTTTTACTCACAAAATTATAGCGTGGAATGACTTTGTGTTTTGGTACATATGTATTTAAACTGAAAATTTTAAATATTGATTTAGAATAGATTGTTTGCACATAACAACCAAAGTATCTCAAAGTCGATAGGAGAGATATTGAGTTTGTAATATGATCCAAGAATGGGTACGAAGTATAAATCGACAAGCATCAAAGTTAAACAAGTTTTTAGATAGTAATATCAAATAGTTTTTTTTCCAGTAAAAATGTAGAGGAAGCATGTATCTAAAAGAAAGAATATGAAAAGGTATGTACAGATATTTTTTAATCACAAGTAAACAAAAAAATACTAATTGTTGACGATGTACTTATGTTAAAATCAGTTCTAGTTTGGTTGTTTAATACTTAATATTGGATTTGTAAATTATATCCATTAAAATAAGTATAAACGATATTGGGATTGTCTCAAACGACATGCAAAGTACACCTTATTAATATATTTAATATGGAATATGTAAGATGGATCCCATATGCATTGACAATTGAAACTATCGTTCATGTTGTACTGTCTACAATATCATATTTTTCTTATGTACTTGACACATAAAGAGAATATCAAATCCAAATTAAAATCATTAAATGATAGTTTAGAGTGTTCTCGAGTATTCACGAAATACAGAAGAATTTTTTATAGAAACAATGAACTCGTCATGAAGGAGTGTTCATACTTGAACTTCGTAAGTGCTATTGAATATAATATGTCAATATCAAATTCATGTTCAGATATTCATTAAGGAACTTTAAGTTAAAATGTTCCAAAGAAGTTGTAGACGATTCAATGAAAAGGATAAGTACAAGCCTTGAATAGCGCCATAATAAAGCAATGTATAAATATAAATACATAAATTTATAACTGAGCTAAGAGTGATTCCAAATGTTGAGAATTCCATGACATTGTTATTTGACAATTATGTCATGATACAGATCATAAAATAACTTAGAGCTCACTAAGAAGTCAACAAACATATTAAGAATAGGTCCACATAATAAAGCCAATCTATCAACGTTGAAAAGAATTGATTAACATAGTACGTCATCAAAAAAATATAGCATATCCATTCACTGAGGGATGGGCCAGATCAGTTTTTGAAAAAATAGTTCAAATAATATTCCATAATTGACACCAAGTGTAAGTGAGAGATTGATAGAGTAGGGGTATACCCTAGGGGAAATTATGTAATTTTCTACGTATATCTAATCAAAAACCAATCTTGTTCAAAATAAAAGGGGTCTTCTTTCTACTGTATACTTAATATAATGTGTTATATTAATTATTTATTTATTAAAAGTATATTTAATAGAACATCCATAAATGGTATGATTTATGTTAGTAATTACAATATATTCTAATCATCAGTGATTTACCATAATAAAATAAACATACCATTTTAAATGTTCATAGTCAGGATGTATCGAGACTAAATATCGATACATCTGCTGAGACTAGAGTATGTAACACTTTTCAAATGTCAAGCAGTGTATTACTCATGGTTACTAGAGCACCAATGGGTTACATGCTATAGTTATTAGTTAACTATGGAATATCACTCGATAGTTTTCTATTGGTCGATATAACTAAGGTCAAACAAAAAATATCAATGCGACAATTTTACAAAATTCCCTCGAATTAAGAATACTTTCGAGCTTCAATATGGAATCTAGGCTTTAATTATAGTTAAATCGTGACACGATGACTGTCAAACGACTATAGTTAGGTCAATTGGAAGCATTGAAAGTGAAACACTATTCAAGAGAGAATTCATCTCTTTAGTTATATAGGGTAGTATCATAGGGTAAACTTAAGTCAACTCAAAGTTAGTACGATTAATAATCACTATTATTATTAAATCAAGAATTTTTTGTTTCAACTTACAAAGTTGAATGTGGAAAATGTTAGAATTTTGAACAAAATCAAATCTCATAAGTCCTAATATGATATAGTATTGACAAAGGTAATTAGTGTAAATAGTTATCACTATAGGATAACACTCAAATAAGTAAAATTGAATTTTATCAATCAAGATGTATAAGCAATAAATTCGGCCAAAATTCACTCCACTAGCTAAGGTGATGATTGAACCTTAATGTTCGAATAGTTCAATATTAATTGTTGATTGAATTTACACTTGCAAGTCGCACAACCATATCGATAGATTCTTCAAATACCACACGATTTAATTAATTTATAATAATTATAAACTAATGTTAATGTAATATTATTTATTTATTTATTTGACGTATAGGATGCCATTAATAGTTTTAAAATGCCATATGTATTTTTTAAATGCCATTAGTAATTAACTAAGCATGTATACAAAAGTTATGTATGCACTAATTGATATACAATATCGATGCACACTTACATTTTATTTAGATATAATTAATTGCAAAACATTTCGGTAATATTTGAAAGAAGAGTTAAGAAATTAAATGAGGAAATTCTTTGCTTGATTCCATTTATAAATGCCATACTTAACTCCTCATTTTTTAATCACTCTCTTTTGAAACCCTAGCCACCACCTTCTTTCTTCCACTTAAATCAATCCAAATGGGTGGTAGTTTAAGCCATTGCAAAGCTAGGAGCTAAGAGATTGGATGTAGGATTGAATCTATCAATCAAGATGAATTCAAAAATGAAGCATCAACGAGCTATATTCCATTTAATTTTATTTATATACACCATAATGCTGTAGATCTAGAAATTTATTTACTTCAACCAACTTATATTGGTATTTGTTGTCCCTTTTTATATGTATGTGTAGATCTGAAAATTTTATAATCTATCAATATTTACTTTGGGTTTGAAATCAATAATAATCGTTTATTTTGATAATTTTATTATTAATTTCTATTGATGTGGTTGTTGTTTTGAATCTGGATCTAATAATTAATTTATGATTATTATACATACATACATACATACATACATTTACATAAATACATATATATATATATATATATATATATATATATATATATCAATGTTGATTTCCATTGATTCATAATTGGTCTTCCATTTCAAAACAAACACATATATATACATATACATACATACATGTATACTTATATGTATACAGTCTTCTGTTTCAAAAAAAACATGTGTATATAATATACACCCATACATACATACTTATATATATATAATTTTAAAATTAAGGATTACACAAGAACACGCACACGTATGTGTGTATGTATATGTATATATGTATATTAATATTAAAGGAGATTCATCTTTATATATAAACATACATAAATTAACATCCAAACTTTGTTTGATAAAACTTTTCTTTTGGGTAAAAATGAGAGGTAATGGTTATGGCAAAAAAATATTATTTACAAAATCTCATTATGTTCATTTTCATTTTATTTTACATTATAAATGTATAATTTATTTTGAATTTGTAGACTTAGATACACTTTTACACTGTGACGACCCTTCTTTCAATACCCAGAAAGACGTATCATCAATAAGAAAAGGAAAGAGATAGAAATAGAAAGATAGAAAGAAAAGAACAACAATCATCAGAATCTCACAGCGGAAACGAACAAAATATAATATTACACAAATCCATTACATAGTTTTACATATTAGAGTACATAAAATAATACTACTTCATTACATCTGACATTCATAAGAGTTTGCTAAACCATACAACCCAAAATACAACATCAAAAGTCACTACAGCGGATAGAGATAGATAAGTACGCCTGGTCTCCAGCTCCTGCTTCCAAAACATTTGCTAATCCCAACTTAATCACTTGGCTACTCATAAAAATTTGAGTAACCAAGAGTTTTAAAAAACAAAATAAACTCCGGGTCAGACATGGGTCTGGTGTGAGTAAATCGGTTAAAGTTGTTTAACTTTAAAATCATTTTGAAACAAAAGGTATCACGTAAGACTCCCCACAAATAAATACGGGCAAGTTTTTACCTTACGCTAACCAAAACATTTGATAGGAAATCCAGTGATATTATAATAGGGTATAGGGTTTCCAAGTAAACTAGAAAATAACCGAAATTGTTACATTTATTAAATTCCATCATACATAGGTATACAATAAAATCCGAGGGCGCTTATTGGATAATGAGTTTCCATCAATGGCAGGGCTACTGGGGTACCGCCCGTCACAGTACGGGGCCTAGATCACCGTACCGAGGACCACTCCCGATCCCTTGCAACAAAAGGCCAGAACCATCTCTTACTGGACAGCTCCGAACAAGACAACCCCACAGTTGTGGCCAACAACTGCCCACACAGCCGAAATAATAAGGGACTTCTAGACAGGGTAAAATCTCGTCCCACTTGGGCATGACCCACTTAGCCTTGCTGCACCTCCCTTGTTTTAGTCATTCTCGGTTGATGGGACTTGAGGCTACGATTACCTTTAGAGAACACATCTCTTAGAATGCTCATCGTGCACCTAACGATGTTCTGAAAGCATTCAATCCATACAAGTTCGTTCCGGGTTCGAACGAAACCGAAGGCATTATTTCATTACACTCATTTTGGAATCACCCTCAGAGTTAATGACAATAACCCTTGCACTCTAAAACTCCATCTCGATCTTCCTTTGAGATGTCACGACCTACCGTTTAACTTGGATCGATGTGGTTTTGGAAAAATCAAATTTGATTCACGATCCCGGTCTCATCGAAATCCAAACGTATCTTAAAGGCCAAGTTGTTTAAAAATTTAAATAATTCAATTCAATTTTAAACATTGAATCCATACAGCATTATCCACAGATAATAACAATCATCCAACTCAGATGTATACAAATCTCATCACAGAATATCTCAACTATCATTTAACAGATATCAACCATATTCAGATATTCAATTCAAACAATCATCCATAAGAAGGCACTTCATTAATTCATATTATAATTAATTTAATTAATTTAAATTAAATTAATCACTTAAGAATTAATCACATTAACTTGCTTAACCAATCATTAATTGATTGATCACAATCATTTAATTAATTAATCACTTCCTAATTAATCTCATTATCAATTAATTAATCCTTGATTAATTAATAATCCTTTAATAACTATTAATTAATTACTATAATTATTCACTATTAAAACTTAATTAAAAATTAATCATTCCTTAATTGATTATTAATTAACCCTTAATTTATAATTAACTAATCTCAATTAATTCTTAATTAATTACTTAATTTAAATTAATTTAACTTAATTACTTAATTAATTATATATTAATTAACCTTAATTATTTAAGTAATAAAATCTTAACCACTAATTAATTAACTATTAATTATAAATTAATTAATGTTTGATTACTTTATTAATTAACTCTATTCAATTAATTAATTCTTAATTACTAATTAATTAATTACAAATCACTTAATTAATTAATTACTAATCTCTTATTAATTAATATTTAATTATTTAATTAATTATCTATTAATTATTATTTAATTTAATTCTTAATTATCCATTTAATAATCCATAATTAATTAATTAAATCTTAACAAATAAATTAATCTAAAATTATTAATTAATTTAACCTTAATTACTTTATTAATTAAGGTAAACTTTAATTTCAAAACTTAATTAATTTTCAAAAACCAAACAATTTCATTAATTATTATAAACTATTACATATTTAAAACATTTTCAATTTGTTAAAAGCTAATTACCATTTTAAAAGTTAAATTTAAAAGAATATAAAACCATTTAAAACTTCAACTAACAAAATGTGAAATACTTTGAATTAAAAATATTTAACATTTGATAAAGTAGTTGAAATAATTTTTTAAAGTTTAAACTTAAAACAATTTGAAAATTTAAGTTTGAAAGCTTCAAACTTCACTTGTCTTTTTTTTGTTTGACTCGACTAAACTCAAGATAAACTCCAAAAACCAAAACCCTCCTCTACCTTTCCCTCTCTTCTTTAGTTAAAGCTAAAACTAACCCAAAACAAATATACAGGAAAGACTTCACTTCCGTTCTCCTCCAATCCCCTACACGAGAAACAGCAGCAACATTCCCGAGCACACACACGAGCCATACCCCAACAACTCGAACGCTGCTTCGAGTCACCCTGACAACCAACTCCACTGACACGGTCATTACCCCATGCACGTGCACGTCGCTCCGACACCGCCGCCACCATCCACGATACCTCGTGCAAACTCCACTTCGACCAACGACACAACTCCGGCCCTCAATCCTCACTTACACGAGTTAAATCAAAATCGAGACGGCTCGAACCCAAAACCGGAACTGCGTCACCAGAAAAACCCATTAACCCTCGATTGTCGACCACCGTTCGCCTCGAGACTTCGACCACAACCTCGTACGACCCTGACGCAGCTTCGCCCCAATCCATTCGCAACTCGATCCATCCCTTCGTCCCCAGTTAGTCCTATTTCGAATGCAAACAAATACACAGCACAAACCCTAGTTTCATAAAATCCAAATTCTCCGCTAAATGATTATCACTTCAACCATTTTTCTCGAGTTTAACAACCATCAATGCAACTTCAATCCAAGGCTCAATCCCTAGAATTGACCCAATCACAAGAATTTTGCCCAAAATCCAAATTCGGTCAACACAGAATTTCTAACCCAAATTCAATTTAAAAATCCTAAACTTTGTCTAAAAAATCATGTTATACGAAGAAGATTTAAGATGTGAATTCGATTCAACAAAATTCAAAGCATGATTTTATCATGATATTAAATTTTTTTACTGTATTATCCTGATTCATCAGATTTTAAAACAGTTTCTTTTTGAATTATCAAATTAATACTTGATTCATGTTTAAATGAAACTATTGCATTGAAGATTCTAACTTAACAATGATTTGTTGCATATAAATTGAAGTTTTTTTGTTTAAAATTTACTCTGAACTTGAAGATACAGAGAAGCATCAGAAGTATTTTTAACATGCACAGTTAATTTATAACATATAAACAAAGATTTTACAAAAATAGGTACATGCAAGCATCAACAGATCTAACATTTACATGCAAACATTTTTACTTAAATTTCTGATTTTAAAATCTACTCACCTGAATTGTTGCTAAGCAAAGGCAAGAATTTAAATTCTGGAAAATAAATGCAATTTTTAACTTGAAATTTCTTGATCCAATTGTTTGCTTGATGATGCTTCAATCCTTAATCAGTCACTACTACGATAGAAGAACTTTGAATTTTCTTTCAGAAATTTGATTCTTCAGGAACCTTGATTTGCAGATTTTTGCTTTGAATTCTGATTTGCAGTTTTCTTCCTGATTTTGTTTGCAGATTAAAGTTTGTGAAAAGAGGTTTGAATGTTTGATTAATTTTGGTTGAAAGTTGAAAGATTTGATGAAAATTCAGATTTTGTTAATGGAAGAGTAATTTTTTTCTTGCTTAAGAAAATTTTGAATGAGAAAATTTTAGATGAAGAATAAGAAGTGGGTTTTTTATAAAAATAGTTTTGTTTTATAAAAATTTAAAGAAAATAAATTAAATCTTTGACACTTGTCATGATACATAGTTAACTTCTTAACACATGTTTATTAGTGTGATTTAAATTTAAACAAGTGTACTTTTCATGCAAAAAGAATTTTAAAATGTTTTCATAATTGATTTTCTTGATTTAAATCCATTTTTAATTCATATAAAATCAATTCTTCTTAAAGAAATAAATATAAATCAAATTTTATATCCTAAAGAAAATCATGAAAATACTCTTTTAAACTCAAAGTATAATTTAGAATATAATTAACCTATTTTGAATCTTTTTAATTTAACAATTCAAATTAAATTCAAAAATTCAAAAATCAAATTTTATATGAGTACAATTTTAACACATCTATTTCCCTTTGTATATATTAATCTTAATTAAAATCAACATACATTTACAATTTATTTATTGTTATTGTTTAAAAATAACAAATTTATCAATTTAATTTAATTTATTACAAAGATTATCATATTTAAATTGGGTTTGAAATTCCAAAATATCACATTCCTCCCCCCTTAAAAGAATTTCGTCCCCGAAATTTAAACAAAAGATAATCCAAAATTTCATTTCATTCAACACTTCAAGCATACATAACATCCATACATAAGAAATCAACAAACAAAACATCCAAACACAATACATTCAATACAAACACCACTAGCTATCAGGACACATATCCGGGTAAGTCTTCCTAAAACTATCCAGAATCTCCCAGGTACAATCTCTGGGATCTCACTCTACTGGACTTTAATGAGCTTCACTATCTTACTTCTTAGTTGCCTCTCGTCTTGATCAACAATCTGAACAGGATGTCTGACAACTGATAAGTCCGGCTCAACCTCTAAGTCTTCCTGCACAGCTGGCTCCAAAATAAGAGATGGATCGTGCACATATTTCCGTAGATGAGATACGTGGAAAACATTGTGAATTCCAGCCATCCGAACTGGCAATTCAATCATGTATGCTACGGTACCAATCTTTCGAGTACTCAGAATGGACCAATGTATCTCGGAGCAAGTTTCCCTGTCTTCCCAAATCTCACTGCTCCTTTAATACGGGAAATTTTGACGAAGACTAAATCACCAATCTCGAACTCCAGTTGTCTTCGTCTTTTATCTGCATATTTCTTTTGACGGTCCTGAGCAGCTCTCATTCTTTTCTTGATGAGTTCGACTTTAGCAGATGCTTCACGGATCAGATCTGGTCCAAGCACAAGATGGTCTTTCGACTCTATCCAACAAGCTGGGGATCTACACGGCCTTCCATACAGTGCTTCATATGGAGCCATCTTGATACTTACTTGGTAACTGTTATTATAAGAGAATTCCACTAGATGTAGATGGTCCTCCTATGATCTTCCAAAATCCAATACACAGGCTCTCAGCATATCTTCTAGAATTCGATTTAGCCTCTCCGTCTGTCCATTTGTTTGGGGATGATATGTTGTACTCAATCTCAAAGTTGTTCCCATAGCTGATTGCAATGCCTCCCAGAATTTGCTGGTGAAGATAGGATCTCGATCACTTACAATACTGACTGGAACACCATGCAATCTCACTATCTCTTTCAAGAAAATTTCTGCCAGAGAAGCTGTAGTACGGGTTGCCTTAACTGGTATAAAATGGGCGCTCTTGGTTAGACGATCCACAATCACCCATATTCCTTCATTCCCCTTCTTTTTTCTAGGCAAACCGTCGATGAAGTCTATCGAAATCATCTCCCATTTCTACGTCGGGATCTCCAAAGGTTGTAACAAACCGGCTGGCTTCTGCTGATCTTCTTTAACTTGCTGGCAGATAGCAAAACTATTAACGAATCTGGCTACATCTCTCTTCATACTTGGCCACCAAAAAAACCTTCTCATATCTTTATACATCTTTGATATTCCTGGATGGACATTTAATCTGGAGCGATGACTTTCTGACAACACCTCGTTTTTCAATCCATCCACATTCGGCACACATAGACGACCATTAATTCTCAAAATTCCTTGATCGTCAATCTTGAAATCAGGATATTGTCCCTCTTTGGTTCCTTGAATAATTTTCCTTAAAGTTTTATCCTCCATTTGCTTACTTATGATTCTTTCTTGGAGAGACGGAACAGCTTCCAAAAGAGAAAGAACCGCATTTCTGCTAAGTGCGTCTGCTACAACGTTCGCCTTTCTCGGAGTATACAGAATATCCAAATCATACGATGCCAAGAATTTGACCCATCGCTACTGTCTTAGATTAAGATCTTTTTGAGAGAAAAGATATTTCAACGGTTTGTGATCCGTGAATAACTCGAACTTTTCTCCTAAAAGATAGTGCCTCCAGATCTTTAAAGTAAAAACAATGGCCAACAGCTCTAGATCATGCGTAGCGTAGTTCCTCTCATGTGGCTTCAATTGCCGACTCGCATACGCAATTACCCTACCATTTTGCATAAGCACAGCTCCCAATCCAACAATACAGGCATCAGTATACACTTCAAACTTGCTCTTCCCATCTAGAATAGCCAATACAGGAGCACTTGTCAATCTTGCCTTCAGATTCTGAAAAGCCCCTCATATTCCGGTATCCACTTGAATTTAGCTCCCTTCCTTGTCAGCTTTGTTAGGTGAGAAGTGATCTTAGAATAATCCTTAATAAACTTCCTGTAGTAACCGGCCAATCCTAGAAAACTACGAACTTTTGTTGGTGTCCGAGGCTGCTTCCACTCCAGAATAGTCTCTACTTTAGCTGGGTCTACAGAGATTCCCTCACCAGAAACAATGTGGCCTGAAATTTTTACTTCTGATTTCCAAAAATGACACTAAGAGAACTTTGCCTTCAGAACGAGCCTTCTCAGAGTTTCCAAAACTATTCTCAAGTGCTGCTTGTGCTCTTCTTCCGACTTAGAATAAACCAAGATATCATCGATGAACACCAAATTTTTTTTATTCAAAACGTCTCTAAAGACTCGGTTCATCAGGTCTACAAAGTAGGCAGGAGCGTTGGTTAACCCGAAAGGCATAACAAACCACTCATAGAAACAATTAGGTCCCCTAAATGCAGTTAAGGGAATACCGTCCTCAGCTACCATTAACTGACGAAAACCTGATGCTAAATCCAACCGAGAAAAGACTGAAGCTCCATGAAACTGGTCGAAGAGATCACCAATACAAGGAAGAGGATACTTATTCCGAATGGTCATTTTGTTTAATTCACGATAATCTACACAGAACCTTAGCGACCCATCCGACTTGGTGACAAAAACTGCAGCAGAGCCCCAGCAAGAAAAACTTGGTCTAATCAAACATTTCTCCAACAGATCTTGAGCTTGCTTCACTAGTTCCTCCCTCTCCCTTGGAGCCATCCTCCTACTAGGTTGAATTAAGGGTAACGCTCCAGGAAACCAAATCTATATGAAACTCTATTTCTAGGTGTGGAGGCAAATACTTAACTTCTTCGAATACGTCAGAGAAATCCCAAACTACTTCAATATCTACAACCTCCTCTTGAGAAGTCTCAACTCCATGTAAAAGACTATTCAAGTGAATTCCAGAGTTATCACACATTACTCTGGCATTCCTACCCACGTCAATTTCCAACGAAACTGTTCTCTCATCACAATTTAAAACAGTCTTATATTTGTCAAGCCAATCCATTCCCAATATAAGGTCAAAACCTTTAAAATCCAATATATAAGGGTCACAGGAAAAGCTATGGGATAGATAGGAGATTCTCAAACCCTTACAGATCCCATCTAATTTGGTTACCCCTCCTATAGGATTTGATACATAGATGGGATTATCTACGATACTAGGGGTAAGTAAGAAATTCTCTACAGATTCCAATGAAATAAAACTTAAAGAAGCACCAGAATCAAATATGACTTTAATATATTTTCCATTTAAAAGTAAGGTACCTTCTAAAACTCCATTTCCCTTAGACGAGTTTGACGGTGCACCTTCTAAAGCAAATACTTTGTTCTGCTGGACTTTATGAAGGAGCAGGCAATCTTTAATCATGTGTCCCAGTTGATGGAAGTTAAAGCAAAGAAACTTCTGAACTAAAGCTGACCCTAGTCCACTATAATGTTGTCGTTGTTGCTGTTGCTGTTGCTGAGACTCTCTTCTAGGACACTTATTTGCCAGGTGACCTTCTTGTTGACAAATATAGCATTTTTGGGGTCCATTGTTGTTTCCAGACTTTTTCTTGTTTTGCTTCTTCCAATTAGGATTGAATTTTCTTTTATTAGGGTTGGAAGAATTTCCTCCAGATGCAGCAACTCATGCCTCAGATATTTTATTCATCAAGTCTTCATATCTTAACGCCATGTTAATAAGCTCCACAAAAGACCCTTTCAGATGTGATGTCATTCTTACATGATACTCGGGCCTCAACCCTTGAACAAACATCTCGTTCTTCTTAAGAGGGGTGTCTATAAGTCCTGGACCATAGCAAGATAACTCGTTGAATTTAGTCTCGTATTCGGCTATAGACATGTTTCCTTGTTTCAGATTCAGAAAATCTTGATAAAGACGAGTTCTTCCTGCAGCAGGCATGAACTTCTCCTCAAACATCTCCTTAAACTCTTCCCAAGACATATCATCTTCCGAGATATTAGCAGTCACTGAATTCTACCAGACTGCAGCTCCACCTTGTGATTGCCACGAAGCCATTATTCTCTTCTGCTCATCCGATAGTCTTATGCTCTTAAAGATCTTCTCACACGAACGAAGCCATGCTTGAACTTCTATTATAGTTTCTGATCCTTGAAATGGTTTTCCTCCAAGATTAAAAAAGTCCTTGCATAATGCAGCAAAACTGACTGGAGACGATATTGGATTAACAGCCTCATTATCAGTCTGCTCTCTCCTATTACTGACTGATGTACTTCCAACAACTCTTCCCCTTCTGCCTCTTGAACTCATACTGGCTACCTGAACAGGTAACCCAATTAATTTAGATAGGCATATAGTTATATAAGAAAATTACAAATACATACTCTCAAGATAGATACTACTCCAGAGCCTAGGTGTTTCTCAACCTATGCTCTGATACCAACTGTGATGACCCGTCTTTCAATACCTAGAAAGACGTATCATCAATAAGAAAAAGAAAAAGATAAAAATAGAAAGATAGAAAGAAAAGAACAACAATCATCAGAATCTCACAGCGGAAACGAACAAAATATAATATTACACATATTCATTACATAGTTTTACATATCAGAGTACACAAAATAATACTGCTCCATTACATCTGACATTCATAAGAGTTTGCTAAACCATACAACCCAAAATACAACATCAAAAGTCACTAAAGCGGATAGAGATAGATAAGTACGTCTGGTCTCCATCTCCTGCTTCCAAAACATTTGCTAATCCCAACTTAATCACTTGGCTACTCATAAAAATTTGAGTACCAAAGAGTTATTAAAAACAAAATAAACTCTGGGTCAGACATGGGTCTGGTGTGAGTAAATCAGTTAAAGTTGTTTAGCTTTAAAATCATTTTGAAACAAAAGGTATCACGTAAGACTCCCCACAAATAAATACGGGTAATTTTTTACCTTACGCTAACCAAAACATTTGATAGGAAATTCAGTGATATTATAATAGGGTCTAGGGTTTCCAAGTAAACTAGAAAATACCCGAAATTGTTACATTTATTAAATTCCAGCATACATAGGTATATAATCAAATCCGAGGGCGCTTATTGGATAATGAGTTTCCATCAATGGCAGGGCTACTGGGGTACTGCCCGTCACAGTATGGGGCCTAGATCACCGTACCGAGGACCACTCCCGATCCCCTGCAACACAAGACCAGAACCATCCCTTACTGGACAGCTCCGAACAAGACAACCCCGCAGTTGTGGCCAACAACTGCCCACACAGCCGAAATAATAAGGGACTTCTAGACAGGGGAAAATCTCGTCCTACTTGGGCATGACCCACTTAGCCTTGCTGCACCTCCCCTGTTTTAGCCATTCCCGGTTGATGAGGCTTGAGGCTACGATTACCTTTAGAGAATACATCTCTTAGAATGCTCTTCGTCCACCTGACGATGTTCTGAAAGCATTCAATCCATACAAGTTCTTTCCGGGTTCGAACGAAACCGAAGGCATTATTTCATTACACTCATTTTGGAATCACCCTCAAAGTTAACGATAATAACCCTTGCACTCTAAAACTCCATCTCGATCTTCCTTTAAGATGTCACGGCCTGACGTTTAACTTGGATCGATGTGGTTTTCGGGAAAATCAAATTTGATTCCCGATCCCGGTCTCATCAAAATCCAAACGTGTCTTAAAGGCCAAGTTGTTTAAAGATTTAAACAATTTAATTCAATTCAATTTTAAACATTGAACCCATACAGCATTATCCACAGATAATAACAATCATCCAACTCGGATATATACAAATCTCATCACAGAATATCTCAACTATCATTCAACAGATATCAACCATATTCAGACATTCAATTCAAATAATCATCCATAAGCAAGCACTTCATTAATTCATATTATAATTAATTTAATTAATTTAAATTAAATTAATCACTTAAGAATTAATTACATTACCTTGCTTAACCAATCATTAATTAAATAATCACAATCATTTAATTAATTAATCACTTCCTAATTAATCTCATTATCAATTAATTAATTAATTAATTAATAATCCTTTAATTAACTATTAATTAATTACTATAATTATTCACTATTAAAACTTGATTAAAAATTAATCATTCCATAATTGATTATTAATTAACCTTTAATTTATAATTAATTAATCTCAATTAATTCTTAATTAATTACTTAATTTAAATTAATTTATCTTAATTACTTAATTAACTATAAATTAATTAACCTTAATTATTTAATTAATTAGATCTTAACCACTAATTAATTAACTATTAGTTATAAATTAATTAACGTTTGATTACTTTATTAATTAAGCCTAATCAATTAACTAACTAATTCTTAATGACTAATTAATTAATTACTAATCACTTATTTAATTAATTACTAATATCTTATTAATTAATCTTTAATTTTTTAATTAATTATCTATTAATTATTATTTAATTTAATTCTTAATTATCCATTTAATAATCCATAATTAATTAATTAAATCTTAACAAATAAATGAATCTAAAATTATTAATTAATTTAACCTTAATTACTATATTAATTAAGGTAAACTTTAGTTTCAAAACTTAATTAATTTTCAAAAACCAAACAATTTCATTAATTATTATAAACTATTACATATTTAAAACATTTACAATTTGTTAAAAGCTAATTACCTTTTTAAAAGTTAAATTTAAAAGAATGTAAAATCATTTAAAACTTCAACTAACAAAATGTGAAATACTTTGAATTAAAAATATTTAACATTTCATAAAGTAGTTGAAATAAATTTTTAAAGTTTAAACTTAAATCAATTTGAAAATTTAAGTTTGAAAGCTTCAAACTTCACTTGTCTTTTTTTGTTTGACTCGACTAAACTCAAGATAAACTTCAACAACCAAACCCCTCCTCTACCTTTCCTTCCCTTCTTTAGTTAAAGCTAAAACTAACCCAAAACAAATATACAGGAAAGAATTCACTTCCTTTCTCCCCTAATCCCCTACACGAGAAACAGCAGCAACATTCCCGAGCACATACGTGAGCCACACCCCAAACAACTCGAACGCTGCTTCGAGTCACCCTAACAACCAACTCCACTGACACGGGCATTACCCCGTGCACGTGCACGTTGCTCCGACGCCGCCGCCACCATCCACGATACCTCGCGCAAACTCCACTTCGACCAACGACACAAGTCCGGCCCTCAATCCTCACTTACACGAGTTAAATCAAAATCGAGACGGCTCGAACCCAAAACCAGAACTGCGTCACCAGAAAAACCCATCAACCCACGATTTCCGACCACCGTTTGCCTCGAGACTTCGACCACAACCTCGTACGACCCTGACGCAGCTTCGCCCCAATCCATTCGCGACTCAATCCATCCTTTCACCCCCAATTAGTCCTATTTCGAATGCGAATACACAGCACAAACCCCAGTTTCATAAAATCCAAATTCTCTGCTAAATGATTATCACTTCAACCATTTTTTTCGAGTTTAACAACCATCAATGCAACTTCAGTCCAAGGCCCAATCCCTGGAATTGACCCAATCACAAGAATTTTGCCCAAAACCCAAATTCGGTTAACACAGAATTTCTAACCCAAATTCAATTTAAAATCCTGAACTTTGTCTTAAAAATCATGTTATACGAAGAAGATTTAAGATGTGAATTCGATTCAACAAAATTCAAAACATGATTTTATCATGATATTATATTTTTTACTGTATTATCCTGATTCATCAGATTTTAAAACAGTTTCTTTTTGAATTATCAAATTAATACTTGATTCATGTTTAAATGAAACTACTACATTGAAGATTCTAACTTAACAATAATTTGTTGCATATAAATTGAAGTTTTTTTGTTTAAAATTTACTCTGAACTTGAAGATACAGAGAAGCATCAGAAGTATTTTTAACATGCACAGTTAATTTATAACATATAAACAAAGATTTTACAAAAATAGGTACATGCAAGCATCAACAGATCTAACATTCACATGCAAACATTTTTACTTAAATTTCTGATTTTAAAATCTACTCACCTGAATTGTTGCTAAGCAGAGACAAGAATTTAAATTCTGGAAAATAACTGCAATTTTTAACTTGAAATTTCTTGATCCAATTGTTTGCTTGATGATGCTTTAATCCTTAATCAGTCGGTACTACGATAGAAGAACTTTGAATTTTCTTTCAGAAATTTGATTCTTCAGGAACCTTGATTTGCAGATTTTTGCTTTGAATTCTGATTTGCAGTTTTCTTCCTGATTTTTTTTGCAGATTAAAGTTTTTGAAAAGAGGTTTGAATGTTTGATTAATTTTGGTTGAAAGTTGAAAGATTTGATGAAACTTCAGATTTTGTTAATGGAAGAGTAAAAAAAAATCTTGCTTAAGAAAATTTTGAATGAGAAATTTTTTGATGAACAATAAGAAGTGGGTTTTTTATAAAAATAGTTTTGTTTTATAAAAATTTAAAGAAAATAAATTAAATCTTTGACACTTGTCATGATACATAGTTAACTTCTTAACACATGTTTATTAGTGTGATTTAAATTTAAACAAGTGTACTTTTCATGCAAAAAGAATTTTAAAATGTTTTCTTAATTGATTTTCTTAATTTAAATCCATTTTTAATTCATATAAAATCAATTCTTCTTAAAGAAATAAATATAAATCAAATTTTATATCCTAAATAAAATCATGAAAATACTCTTTTAAACTCAAAGTATAATTTAGAATATAATTAACCTATTTTGAATCTTTTTAATTTAACAATTCAAATTCAAATTAAATTCTCAAATTCAAAAATCAAATTTTATATGAGTACAATTTTAACACACCTATTTCCCTTTGTATATATTAATCTTAATTAAAATCAACATACATTTACAATTTATTTATTGTTATTATTTAAAAATAACAAATTTATCAATTTAATTTAATTTATTACAAAGATTATCATATTTAAATTGGGTTTGAAATTCCGGAATATCACATACACTATATTACCAAATTAGATAACATGGTATTTTGGAAACAAAATTTTGAATTTCGATTTGTTGATTTGGTCAAATCAACTTAGATTCATTTAGATATTTAATTCAAAAGATTATTTTTTGAAATATTCATACACATACATAAGCATAATTATTATTTGCAAGCGATGTTTACGACAGCTAATGAGTATATACAAGAAGAATGTGTATGTTGCTGTATAAATTCTAGTACCTAAATACACATGCGTCAACTATGTGCACGATTTAAAATGTTACACTTGCACTGTATACACTTGAGTATATTCAGATATACTCACAAAATATAACAAGTATAAATTTGGTAGTACTATCATTTAAACAAATCAACCAATTAATTTAATAAAGAGAGAGGAATGAAAATTTTTCCTCTATAAATAATACAATACCTTCCTCTAATTAGTGAAAGAGATTTATGAAAGGAAAACGAAAGGATTCTTTCTCTAAATAAAATGAAACCTCCCACATATATTAACTGAATTTGATTCACAATTAAATGTTTTTGGTTAACGAGATTTATTAAATATGAAAAAAGTGACACATTTAAAAAGTTTATATAATTAACAACTCGACTCTTTACCTGCGTAAACAATAACACAAAGCAATTAACTATCACACACACATGTATATATACAAGAGTATATTTGATATACTCTGATTCATAGTAACATCAAATTAAACTTAAATTAATTTTAAAACAAATGAAATAAAACGAAGATTTTGTTCCAAATTTTAGATTAGATCTAAAATCATTTTAGGCTCCATAGGCTTAATTAAGGCCCAATGTAGGAATTTTTTTGAATCTACTATTAATGATATTTTTTTTATTTCAAAAACGTCACAACATTGAATGCTTACGTGATTAACAACAAAATCAATTACCTTTAATGGAAGAAATTATGCGCAATAATGCTTACACAATTACGAGGGAAAATATATGGAATATTATAGGAAGTCATATCTAATTAGTTAGCAATATGTTCTAAGTTTAGCACTGAAAATAGAGAAAAGTAAGTAAAGTGCTGAAAGCAATAAAATAACATGGATAATTTATGTGATTCGGGTGTTAATGAATCCTACGTTCATGGGAAATTCTCAATTTCCTCCTCTTTTCCTTAGTACAAACAAAATGGCAAAAGGTATAGTTTTTTAATTTTAGTGTTTCTAAAAACGTAAAGTCTAAAAATCTTCCCTCTTTCTGCTACAGTGCCTCATTTATTTATTTTATACTGGGATTTACATAGATTACCAACGTCACTCTTTCACCCTTTTAATTCCTGCCTTTGGATCATGCGATGTGTCAAATATCTATATTGCTCATTCGTGGTACACAGATTGCTAACGGGGTCTTCGACGAAAAACTATATTTTGAGTTGATGAAATTAAATTTGGGTGAGAATCTTGATTGTGCTTTGGACGATGATACTGTTTAGTTTGTTTATTCATTTATAGCAAGTAACCTAAACTTGGTGTCCATTTAGAAACATCTGTCTTGTACCAGATATTCGATTAGTCGACTATCGAATTGTTCAAAATATGACTTATGAAGTTATCCAAAGGCTTCACAACTTCTCACTAATAAGAACCCTCGAAGAGGAGTATTGTATGAAACGTCTCTAGCTTTCGCTTACTTCTAAGAGAACTGGGATTGAGTTAATCGAAAAATTCACTAATTGGTTTTTAAGAGACCGAGATCGATAAGTGTTCTACTTATCGAGCACCACTTCAAAACCATATACGTGGTCTATGTTCTGGAAGCAGTTGCGAAGTGAAATGTTATAGAGTTAAACTGTTTATCCTAAGGCTAAGTCCAAAGGAAAGGTCAGCATTGACATTTCAAAAGATGCTATCGTGTGGGACTGTTTATCTTGAGGAGTACTCCCAAGGAGAGGACAACATTAGCATTCGTTATAATACTTATTTCAGAGGAACCTATGTGGAGGTTTGAGATTTGTTCAAGATGCTCGAATCCATGTAGTGATTCATGATCTGTTTAAGATATGGAAATTCATTTGGGCATTAATGATCATTTTGAGATGATGGATTCCATCTGGGGATTCGTGTTTTGTTCAAGTGATGAAGACTTGTGCGAAAGATGCGAAACTTAACCTCGACATCGAAAATGGCTAAACGTAGAGTAGGATGCACGACCTAGGGTTAGTGACCCATATCAGGATGTTATCAAATCCATATCTAGAGATACTTATCGATTGTTGGCCGACAAAATTTTATGATATTTGGTTCCCATTGTTCATGTTTATGTTTGGAAACTAGGAGGTTTTGTGTTTATCTTATGGTATACCATGTCTAAAGATATATGATGCTCGAACGGTATTTTATGATCCTTGTGCATGGAGTTAAGATTCGACTCCCAACTGAAGCGATCACCATGGAATATCCATTATGCAAACGTTCCTTATCGATTTTGGTTGTACCTCTATTATGCAAGAATGTAATCAATGTAACCATTTCGGCTATGATTAATATTTATTGTGAACCTTAGACATTATTATAATATCATTGGATTCTCTATAAATGGTCTGGTTATTGTAAGGCAAAAACCTTTCGTGTTTATATGCGGTATGGTCTTACGAGATACCTTTATTTTGAAGGGTTTTTATAATGTTAAAAATATATTCGATCTGTGTTTCTCATGCTGGTTTACCGGACTGATCCGGATGTTATTTTATTTTAATGCTTGGGTCAGCCCTGTGTATATTTTCAAATTTATTTGTTAATGCTTTGGAGATTCTGAAGAAGAGTTGGATTTCTACCTATCGTTATACTTATTTCCACTGCATTACTTTATATGTATCATCAACAATTGTTAGGACAGGTTGTTATAACTGTCAAGGCTTATTACTGTAACTCTGAAAAACTTTGTTTCTTAGGATGACAATTCATACTGTCTCTTAATATTATATATGGTGTTCCGTTGTTAGATTATGATATTGTGTTCCATCTTCCTTGTTATATTTCTTTTTATTTTACCCTAACAACTCGTCTTTTTAATACTTGGGTGATCGATACATGAATACCATGGATATATTAGTGTCGACATTTGTGGGGTCGAAAAGGCGAGTCGTTACATGTGGTATCAGAATTGAAGGTTAAGCGAGAGACTAAGCTTTGGTGGATATGACTCATTAAGAGGTAGGGTAATGAAATGCCCTAGCATGAGTTGAGTGTATTATGCATATGAGAGTGTATTTTTTAGTGCTATAAAAATGTTTTATGTTGTGTTTATTGGTCTTATGAGTGGTTTATAAATTCTAGTCGGCACATGAGACAACATGGTATCGATAACGGTCTCTAAACACTTGAATAGAGAAAACTAACACAGTATCGTTTTCGAAATTGGTAAATGAAACAATTTTACCTAGGATTATATTTTGTATAAAAATATATAATTTTCATTAATTGAAATAGTTATTTATGATGTGTATTTGTTAGAAAATGATAGTATTCAATTATTATCATTTACTGTTTGGTTCATTGTGCTCGACCAGTTTATGAGCATTTACTATAGTTTGTTGATTTATTAGAAATTCACCTTCTTACAACATGGGTTAGGTAGATTGTAAAATTTATAGGAACATTTAATACGAATCGCTTGCGAACTAAGTTTCAGGTTTTACTATAAGGTGTTCGATGATAGTGCTGGGTAAAAATTTAATTTTAATAAGATTTGTTTATTATAATCTAAATAAAGATTTACATTTGTGCAATGATTTAGATAAAGAAGAAACTTTATATAAGAAAGTGATTTGATATAAGTAGGGTTTATAAAACATGATTTATAAACAAAAAGGATTTAAATAGAGAATTTGAGAACTTAAACACCGGTAATCTTTAAAAATGTTTTTCAAGATTTTGAAGAAAATAGTAGTATTATTATTTTAAATAAGTATTTGGGTAATTAGTTTATGAAAGCGAGATCATGGTACTTAGTAACATTTACAATACCATCTGAAATAATTTTGGTTAAGTCCAAAAGGCATCAATTGGATGTACTAAACTCACTCATGTCCTTGAAAATATTCAAATGATGACTTCAACACATCGGCATTCAATTTTGGGTTTCCAAGTGTGTGATGCTACAAAGTTGTTTTGGTAAATTGGAATTTGATTTTGTCCTAAAGTAAGATTTGCTATACAAAAGTTATATGTATATATAATTTCAAAATGATTTGAAATGAAAACTAGTGTTTATTTCTAAGGTTTTCTCATTGAGTTATTTCATGGACACGTGTAGCTTATGCATTAGGAAAGTATGGATGTACATCATGATATAATGAGTTGTTTGTTAGTTTTCATTTCCTAAAATGAAATGGAATTTTTCAATAATTTTGGATAGTCGTGAACTTTTAGATTGTTATAGAACTTGTAATTAATGTTTTAAAGTATAAAATTAAGTTTACATACAACACTTGAACAAATAGCAAGTTAAAACAAGTTTAAATTTGTTGAACATACTTGTTAAGTAAAACAAATTTGATGTTGGTGTATACTCTTAGGATGTAATGGAGTATTATATGAGCATTAACTTAAGTTGTAAAATATTTATAAACTTAAAGTTATGATTTATGAAATGATTCATTAATGATGTTAGTATTAATGACATACTATTTGAATAAACGAATATGATTAAAATGTTATTGATATAGTTAAGAAACCAATAGGATAAATAAGTAACTTGTACGTAGAACTTTTTGTTCGCGTGACTATTCTTAATTCAGTATTTGAGTACGTATTTTTAAGGTGGTTTACACTGATCCGAACAAGGATTTTTCATTTGATTCTTGACGGCAAACACTTGATATGATAAGATTCCAAAGTTTTCTATCATTATATGGCTATATAAGGAGAATAGGGGTTTCACATTAAGAAACCTGAGCGGAGTCTGCACTAGAGAGGTCAAGTGATCTATACTAGTTGGAAAGTGAAATTTATGTGATTGAGAAGTAATCAGACTTGATATTGCATACGGATGGTCCATGTTCATCATACGAGCATTAGTATGTTCCTATACTATGTTTGTTGGCTTAGAGAGATTAAGGAATGGCTCTATGATTTGTTCTAGGATGGCATGAGTAATCGTCTGAGCAATAACCTGAGGTTATTGAGTGGAAGGTACGCTTCGTAGATTGATTATCATCCTTGTGTGATGAGGGGGTTTAGACCTTAGCTGTGATGACTCGCAAATTCGTACCCTCTGAACCGATAACAAACCATGCCTGTCGACCCAAAATGAACAGAACTGTAGATGGCCATGAGAAAGAAAAGAGATGATGAGAAAAAAGAGAGAAGAAAGAAGAAGAGAGAAGCATAAACAAAACAAGCATCGTAGCGGAATAACATATAATATAGATCAATAATCTTTACAAAGAGAAACAATAAATACATAAATCAATATCAGAGTACACAATAAGTAATCATCAGCTTGGACAGTTATAATAACCTGTCCTCACAAATGCTGATAATTTATAACAACAGCAATGCAAAGCAACGGAAAAATAAATAGATTTGTGTATACAACATAAAGATCTCCAGCTTACCATTTGAAGCTCCAAAAGTGCTAAATCTGAACTTGTAAATATACTCGGTCTGACCCGAGCATTGAAAGGGAAGAACACCCAGATCAATCTGGTAAACCCGCGCGAGACAAAAACATCTCAATTGAATTTATTTTAAAGTTATGAAGACTTTCTTTTATTAAAAGAAAGGTATCTCGTAAGACATGCCCACACATAAAAATGGATGGGTTTTTACATTACGATGACCAAAACATTTCAACCGAATCATGTTATATTACACTAGTGTCCATTGCACAAATAATATTAATCATAGCCGAATTGTTACCGTTATTAAATTCCGGGCCTATATCATTTAAGACTATACAAACAAAATGGAAGGCACGTAGTGGGGTTTGGATTACCATACAAATGACCAGGTGTAAGGATTACCTTTCCGAAGGGGTAAATCTCTACAAAATGCCCCAAGGCACAGAAAATCTGCCCTCTACCAACGCAAGACGGGCCTACCTCAGTAACTAAATAGTATCGAATATGTCATCACCCGGTCAATCCCGACCTTCCCTGGCCACAAGCATACATAATCAACATAATCAGTACACAATGTCATAGCGTGTAAAGATCTTCATCTAGAAGGTGATGATCATACCTTAATAGGAGCGATCCACATAATCTTGCTGCATCTAACCGTGTTTTAGTCATTTTTCAGATTTTGAGGCCAAAAGAGGTTACGATTAAATTTCACATATCACATCATAATCATCTTTGAATGCCACATTGTCATTAATTCCATTGACTACCAGTTGCCTTCCACAAAAATACAACCATTGAGCTCATATGTCTCAAGGAGGGTGTTAAGCTAAGAGAAGGTGCCTTCTCTGCCACCACAGATGTATGTTTGTAAAAACCAATGTACATAATTTTAGAAATGTAATGTCAGACACTCATCCATACAAGTTGTCCAGAAACAGGGCAAACCGAAGGTACTCTCCTACCACATCCTATAGGATTAGTAGCGACAGCCCTTGCAGTGGATATTGCATAATGAAGAGACTATTGCTACTATATGTACATTGGGATTTTAACCCTAAATGATCAACAAGCAGTCCTTCACTATAAAGATCCTAAATATCCATATAATCGACCGACCTGCACATATGTCACATATATGATGGTCCTAAGTGGTTTTCAGATAAATCTGATCCCAATATCTTCGCACCAACAACACAAAAATGTTTTACAACCTCAAACAGAAACCAAGTCCCATAGACTTATCACGTCTCTAACTGCTATCCTTCAGCTAAGAAGGAAACTCGGTAAATTGGAGTAATCACTCCGCACTGCACGAATCAAGATTCTCAACACAAATGATAATCGAGCCTACACAGATGGCTATGTACTAAGTGTACGATTAAATAGTTTCTACATCAAGTCGAGAAACTAAAATGGCCAAAAATATAATTTAGCAATTAAACAGTCACTAGGCTTGATTTATTAATCTTTTATTAATTAAATCACTTTTCTAAATTTATTACTTCCAATTATCATTATATATCTTCAATACCATTTCAATATTTGGAAAACATTTCATAAACTTATTTTAATAATAAGTGAATTCACAACTTATTGTATTTTCAAACCATTTAAACTCCATTTTCAAATATCACTTTCCAAAACATAAACGTGAATAAATTTCCTTTTATAAAAATCCGTATTTAGCTTATCAAATTAAATTGATTTCGTATTTATAAAATAGTGTTTATAATTCACATTTCTATTTTATAAAAACTTCCATTTATAAAAATCCTTTATTAACCAATTTCTCATTTATCTCATTTGTGTATCAAAATCCCATTATAAGCTTATTTACTTACAATTTTTTTTATTTACACATTCATTCTTTTCTAATCTCATTATTTATAAAGTCCATTATAAATTCACTTATAAATTTCAATTGCAAATCCATTTACAAATTTGACTATAAATCCATTTCTGATATTTATAAAACACTGTTTATAATCCATTTCATTAAATCTCTTTATTAATAGCATCTATAAACTTCCTTACTTTATAAATTTTCTTTACTTATAATATTTCATTTTTAACTTTATTTAACACTTATAAAACTCGTTTATAATTCCATTTCTTTTATTTATAAAATATCAATTTTATAAATCTTATATATAAACCATTTATAACAAGTTCAAAATTCTCAATTTAACTCATTTTACAAAATAGTTAACTTTATATTTTAAAATTTTATTTAAGTATATTTCACAAATCCATAATTTTTATAACATAAAAATTATAACTCTTTATTTATTTAAAATAAATCCATTTCTTTAATCATTCGAAGATTATTAAAAAAACATATATATTTTCAAAATCATTTTGAAATCGTTTTTAAATTGAAATCATCATTTCTGCATTTTAAATTCCAAAAATATGGACCGATGCTGCAAAAGTACTAAATAAGGGGATTTACATCAGTAATAGCAATCAGGGCATCCATCACATCAATATCACATAGTACAACATATATAATAATATGCGTAAATAAACATCAATAATAGTGAGGAATCATATTGGATTCCTCCAACCTATCACCTGCAACAAATATACATATGAGAAAATATGTACAATGTTTGCTTCGAGGCAAATGCGCGTATAAAGGGTCATCCGCTCATATATGAAAACATATAGGGTCTCATCTGCTCCAATCGGTAGGGGTATATCCAACTACTAACTACTATAGCATAACATCCAATATACATATACATATACATATACATATACATATACATATACATATATATACACACACATATATATAACATCCAACGGTCATCAAAATAACATAATAAAAATATTCCCACGTATATAAAAATATAAGCGGGTCAAAAAAGTGAGATTTACTCACTTCGGTTGCATTCGCTATTGCAGCGTTTTATTTCGATTAAAAACGAACGGTGTTTGAATTTAATAAAATTTCCTACTAGCTCCGAATTCGTGTAGTCCAATTCCATAGCGCAATGTTCGATAATACGAATCCAACGTCGTTTGTTTCATGCGAATCCGACCTCGTATGACAATGTTACGAATTATTAAACATTCGAATTATATAATAAAATCAACAATGTCATTAGCTAATTAATTAACCTTAATTAACTTTCCTAATCCTTCTCATTCATCATCGATTGCACGCTTTCAGTAAAACAGAACATATACGCACATTCTTCACGCGACTATCGTTCATCCTACGCTCGCCTATTCGATGATCAAACGCTGCCATTCGAAAGCCCATAGCTTACTTCATCACCGCCCCCAACCTCATCAAGCTCGGCCATCTCCACACACGGCATCACTCACTCAAATGCGCACCTTCGAATGCACATCGCTGTCGATGCATTCCTCTGTTCTCGATTATTACTGTTGAAGATGAAGATCTTGCGATGCTCTACAATATTGCTTTAGAAAGTTTTTGATAATAGTGGATGGATTGAGAGAAAAATGAGGAAGAAGATTTGAGATTTCTTGGCCATTGAAATTCTTAGTGGCGGCTAGGGCAGTAGGGTTGTTGCAAATTGGAGAAAGTTAGGTCCTTTTATATAAAATTTCATGCACTATTCATTCGCGAAATTTTCAAACTTCGAACGAAGCATGCAGCTAGGGGTTCATAATATTTTACCCCTATTCTGAATACAATGGAATATATATATCGGAAGCCAATTCCATCATGTACAGAAGATAGATTTTCGAAATCGAATTATTTTAATTAAAATCTTTTTATTAATTTTTGTGCGTTTCAAGCTCGTACGGTCGACCGGTAATTCTAATCACCACGAAATTTAGAATTCTTTAATAGTATACTGTTACGAATCCAATGAAACTGGTTTCTTCGAAATCTGAGGCAGTGTCAAAAATGACTATTTTTACTCGTCTAATTAAATTAATAAAGTTTCCAATTTCTGTAAATTAACTTTTAATTCAACTTTAAAAGTTTATTATCTCCATTCATATTTAAGTAAAATTTAAAACAATGTTAGAAATCATTTTTATTCACATTAGATTTCAAATTCAATTAACTAACCAATTTAACTTATAATATTCATTTTTCAATATTTAAATTCATTTAAATATTCTAAATTCGAACGAATGAAAAATTGGGTCTTACATTAGCAAACCGTGAGTTTTGTTTGCTAGTGATTAGGATACTGTTAAGTATCAATGTATGTTTATTTCTTTGGTTACTTGTGTTGGAATTACGAGGATGAAATATTCTTATTGGGGGTGAATATAACGACTTTCGGATACTTCGTATTTAAATATCTGAACTATTTAAATATTTGAATCTTGGATAGAATGTTATTAAAATGATTTAATAAGCATTTTACACCCCTTTTTAAATCATAAGCAATGATAGTAAACTTTTTTTGGGAAAATGTATACAAAAATATATTTTTTGGAAAAATATTGATAATGTGACCGAAAATCGTTTTATGGATAAACGGCCTTTTAACCGTCAGAAGTTGTTTGGGGTTTTTTTAGATACACTTATTAGCTTAAGAAATCAAATTAATGAAATAAAAATATTTTGAAATTTATGGAAATAAGAAACTTCCTAAGCTTATTTAGTTAGGTGTGAAAAGGAAAATGAGCATAAATGGAGATTCCTTAACACTTAAGCAATTGTGACATAAAGTAGTCATGATAAAATTAACCAGTGCTAGTAGGGTTTTGAGGGATTTTTGGTCTTTCTCGATCACATTCCTAATCTTATGTAAGAGAAGGCACATCCTAAGGAAATAATCACAAAAATTCCTAAGCGAAACCAAGCTTTTCTAGTAACATCTTCATCTTCTTCCTCTCTTATGTTCTCACAAGAAAGAGTCACAAATCAAACTCCAAATCACTTCAGACATTGCTATAAGGCTTATTATAATATCAGATAACCTTATACCATGTTAGAAGTTGAAGAATTGAAGCCAAACTCCCATGGGAAGGAGGGGACGTGGGCAATCCAAGAGAAGGAGGAGGGAAAAATGCAAGAGAAAAAGGAGGAAAGAGGTGCTTGCAAGTGTGGTTAGGTTTTGGTTCTTGGACCTTTGTTTTGGTTGGATTAAATGAGTTAATACCTCAATTTGGATGAAAAATATAGCACATATATGTTGTGTTTAATCTTGTTAAAGTTGTGCGAATTTTTGTTAACTTATGTTAAAACAATAGTTGTAACTTCTTACTTTAAAAGTAATATGTAATCCATGTACATGGACTTGAACAAACTTGGAATGGACTTGAATGAACTTATATGACATGTGACAAGACCTTGAACAAAGCATATAGGTTATGAATGGACTTTGGTTTAGACCGGACTCGGATTTGAAAGTGCACTTATAGCAATAGTCGCTATAGATGCAGTTCAGAATTGCCTTGTATTTGGCAATTGTTATGGAAATTTATAGAGAGATTCTTAGGAATTTCTTGTCATATACATATATACATACATACATATATATATATATATATATATATATATCTGTGTGTGTGTTGTTATTAAAATCTTGAATAGAAAAAAGTTAAGTAACATCTTAAAAACGGTTAAAACATCACTAGTGCAAAACTATCCCGTTTAGACTTGATTTTTGGATTTAAAAGGTTTGAAAAGATATTTAAATTTAAGTATTTTTTCAATCTTTTTACAAGGGATTGCTAACTATATTTAGAGTACTATAAAAGTGATTTGAGATCTTTATGAATTTATAAGAATTAGTTGTGAATTTTCAAAGGAGAGATATTTTGTTAAAACATGTCATTTTCAGGTTTCTAATGATTTTTCAAACTTGTTACTTTCAAGTGATATTTTAAAGGAGTGTTTTAAAATATATTATAAGTATTATGAAGTATAAATATCTTATATAAATATCTAAGAAAATATATTATATAAATAACTTGGAAATATCTTATATAAATATCTTGGAAATATCTTATATAAATATCTTATTTCAGGTTATCAAACAAAAGGTTTAGAAAGGGGTTACTAATTGCGTAATGGCCAAATTGTTTAACTACTTATTAGGAAAGTAATTAACTATGCTTAACACTAATAAGGCTATGAAGTAATCTTATCTATTTGTGAGAGTTAAGAATGATGTCGAGTAGGGACGGAGCGATAGAGCTCTAACCTACCGGGCTTCCCTCTTAATCGAGAAACAGATAAGTGGAAAATGTTGAAAACATGTTAAGCGAGTTGATTTCTTGTTGTTTATGGAAATCATTAATATATACTTACCATTAAATGACGACGAGGTAGATTTATCCATTTTTAAGATTTAAGAATGAGGTGTATAGGCAAGCTTGGAGCAACTAGTGTCCAAACTTACATGGCTTCACTCTTGAATGAGGAATGGTTAAGTAGAGAATGTCAGAAACAAGTTAAGCATACAAATTGTGATTTTGATAAGCAATCATCTTTAGAACTTAATAGTTAACTATTCCATATTGAACTTGACTGAATATGAACTTAGATCTTTAAAACAAATGATTTAAATATAAAGAAGTACGAGAATGGTTTTGGGTTGTTGTGACAATGTGTTAGTAATATTCATCTTTAATCCATTTTGATTATACTTACGAAATGTAAATAGATCTTTAGAAGAATAATTTAAGGATAAATAAGTATGAAAGTAGTTTTGGGTTTGTTATGACGATGTGTTAACAACATTCAATGTGTTAACAACATTCGTCTTTATACAATTTTGAATATACCTTAGATATGTAAATAGATCTTGAAAAAAGTGATTCAAAGATAAGCAAAAGTGAAACGGTTTTGGATTTGTAATAATAATGTTTAAGCAACATTCATCTTAAACCTTTTGAATAGATTTACAAAAGTACTTAGATCCTTAAAAAGGATATTTTAAAGCAAATTATAAGTATGGAATCTTTTGGAAAAAGATAGAAGTTTATTAGACAAATGAACTTTACTGATAAAGGAGTTTTAATTGATAAAGGGATTAATTTAATAAAAGGTATCAGGAGTTGCTTAAGTAGCCTAACCAAACTTTATGTGCCTTAATCATATTTGTGTGGCTTGATTGTGTTTTGGATGATGATAGTGCTTTGTGTGTTTATTCATTTATGGAATGTAACATAAACTAGGTTTCCATTTAGAAACGTATATACTGTACCAGATAGTCGATACATTGACTATCGAATTGACCAAAATATAACTTAAGAAGTTATTGAAAGGCTTCATGGTTTCTTACCAATAAGAACCTCCGGGGGGAGTATTGGTACAAAATGTCTCTAGCTTTCGCTTACTTCTAGAGAACCAGAATTGAATTAACCGAAAAATTCATCGATTGGTTTTGAAGAGACCAGGATCGTAAGTGTTCTACTTATCGAATACCACTTCAAAAACATAAACGTGATCTATGTTTTGGAAGCATTTGTGAAGTGGATTGCTATAAAGTTGAACTGTCTATCTTAAGGTTAAGATTAAGGGAGAGGCCAGCGTTAATATTTCAAACAGTGCTACATGTAGGACAGTCTATCTTGAAGAGTACTCCAAACGTGAGGATAACTGTAACGACCCAAAATTTTCGCACCCGAAAATTCCAGATAGTTATGAAAAGAAGAAAGAGATAGAAGAAGAAGAAGAACAGAAACACCAAACATCTCACATTCGCAGCGGATAAAATATAATAATAAATAATAATAGTCTACAAACGAATATTATATCTGTCGAGTACATTCTAATACATCAGAGTTTCACATTATATACAGTCACTGAATATTTACAATCATCATGTCACAGATTAATAATATAAATACAGCGGAAATACTCTATACGATATTGCCATCCAGTCCGCCTCCTGAGCTCCAGAACGTCTT
Organism: Allium cepa; assembly: GCA_030765085.1. Taxonomy (NCBI): domain Eukaryota; kingdom Viridiplantae; phylum Streptophyta; class Magnoliopsida; order Asparagales; family Amaryllidaceae; genus Allium; species Allium cepa. The sequence goes on along the minus strand of CM060929.1, from coordinate 378,492,970 downwards.
AATCTGGAAATCTGTAATACTCGGTCTGACCCGAGCATTACACCAAAGTAACACCCGGGTCAGACTGGAAACCAGTGTGAGTAAACCCAACTAACATGGAATACCAAAGCAAACAACTTATATAAACCCGGGGTAACTTATATCAATTTACAAGCCAACAATTTATTATAAACATCACTTATTCCACACATAAGTTTCTAAGTGCCAAAATTTAGATCAAAATAGTTTGATTCACTTAAATCATTTCATCCCAACTATGAATTTCACATAACAATTTATAAAAAAATCGAAGTGGTTTCGGGTATCTCTCAATACCCGATCCCGGCCTCTTCGAGTCTCATGTCATCCTAACCCAAGTTATCCAAATGGGATACACAACATTTCAAATCAGATATATCAATTATTCAAAGCATCCAACACCAATCAATCATCCATAAGCAAAACTTAATCACATACAAATCAATTCAGTTGATTTGTATTAAATTTCGAACCTCAATCACTTAGATTCCTCCATTAATTAATTCCAATCAATTAATTAATTAATACTTTCTTATTATTTATCTTAATTAATCACCCTGGATTAATTACCTTGCAATTACATTCAAGTAATTATCTTTAATTAATTTCATGATATTAATTTTTCTTAACCCAAAATCAATAAGTAATCTTAATTACTTCATAAATTAATTAACTATATTAATTACATTAATCCTTAATTACTTATATTAATTAATTTCTCATAAGTCACTAATTATGGATTTATTAATCTTAATTAATCAAATCTTAAATTACTTCATTAATTATATAAGTTATTGATTTCCAATTATATGTTAATTTATCCTAATCTAAATTAATTACTTTAATTCAACCACACAATTAATCATTCTCAATTAATCTCAACATGTAATTAACTATCCTTCTATTTACTTCATTAATAAATTAATTGTTCCTTAATTAATTATCTTAATTAATCTCTTGATTAATTACACAAAGTAATTCTATTTTATTAATTACATTAAGTAATTACCCATCGAACCATCCATTGATTATTCTAAATTCTTAGTTAATTAACTTACCTTTAATTAATTAATTCCACTCTTAATTACTCAATTAATCAACCCGCATCATTAATTAATTGAATTAATTGATTTTACATTTTAATTACCTCTCTAATTTGATGAATCACAAATCATTAGGCCCTTATTAACAATGAAAACATTTTCGTATTTATGACTTAAGTTTTAAAAATAAATTTTTAAAACCCAAATACTCCAAGTCAAACCACAATTAACTCAAGAAACATCCAAAACTAAAATCACCAGATCATCAATACACATCCAACAATTCAATCATTCATCCATTTATTTAAATTCAACCATCTAAATTCAAATAATAATAAATAAAAAAATTCAACAGAGTGAGATTTACTCACCTTGCTTTAATTCGTAATCCACTTTGATCTCGACCCGATTTCTATCATTTCCTTGACCTTGTATAAACATTATGCATACGGCGCTTATTAATATTTGAACTAATCGAACAATTAATTTTCGTTTAATAAATTTTAATTAGAACTAATGATTTAATTTTAAAACTAATCATTTAATTTAAACTAATAATTTCCCCTTTTAAAAATCTTTTAGTGACTATAGTAACTTAAATAAGTTAATTGGATAAATTAATCATCAAGCCATATTATTATTATTTTTAAATTAAACTAGTATGTTAAGAAAAATGTGTATTAAAATGTGTGAGTGTAAATATATATTTATCCCTATTTAAATTGAATAATTTGCATATATATTTCACTGTTAAAAATCAAATACTGATATATATATATATATACACTTTTAATTTTCTAACTTGAAAGCCTACATACGACAATATAAAGAATGGATCTGCATATACCTCAAACTCAGAACCCCTTTGTCTTGGCCACGACCTTGACCGCCACGCAAGCAAACCCTAGCCACGATGCCGCACCCTGCCGCCATTGTTTCCCCTTCCACCAAATCACCATCTTCGTGCGCGAGCTTGCCAATGACTCGCCCTAATTCCCAAACCGAGCATTGCGATTTCGCGGTGGCTCGAAAACGAGCTCACAATTCCCCTCAGCCGCGACTTCGTTGCCGCGTCTGTTCGAGTTCACCTCATCTCGATCGATTTAGGTTGGATGATTATGGAGTCGTGGATTTCAACAGAACGCGGCGATTTATTTCGTTTTTTTTTATGGATTCGATCTTTCCTGCTTTTAGAATAGAGAAGGGGATGAGAAAAAAATAAAGGATTTGGTAGCTTCTAGCGTACGCGTGAATATTAAATAATTGAATATTTAAAAAATATCTCGTCGCATAACGCGAAATCCCGAAACCCGAATCAAACATGCCGACAGACGTTCATAAGGTTTTACCCGCATTCCCATCATAATGGAACGTGTTTCGGAGGCTAATTTGAACGTATGTGCGAGTTATGGAATTAAACGATCGGTATTAAATTAAATCGATTAAAAGTTTCTAAGCGTTTTGAGTTGCCAGGGTCAAATGACAACTCCGATTGCTACAAATATTGAAGTCCGCTAATAACTAACTATTACAGATCCAATGGAACTAGTTTCGTCGAATTCCGAGACTGTGCCTCGGAAATCCATTTTTAAATGTCAGATTAAACGATATATTATTAAAATTGAACAAACCAACTTTAAATTAAATTTCAACCATTCTATTGTCTTCAGTATCATCATTATAAATTTTATAAGCCTTCAAATTATTTAAAAAGACTTAGAAATTTCAGATTCAACAATTTACCCAATTTTCAATTATTAAATTCAATATTTAAACTATATAATTCAATGATTTAATTATCAAGTAAATATTGATATCTGCAATTCATGTTAAAATTAACTCTTAAATATTTAAAATCAATCGATAGTTCCAATTTAAAATATTCAAAATTATGGGTCATCACATTCCTTCCCCCTTAAAAGAATTTCGTCCCCGAAATTACTAGTTAGGAGGAATGGACCAATACCCGTCTACTTTTTCCCAAAACCCACAATTCAACAGTCTTACCAACTATCCTTTATTAAAGACCCACTATCACCTTAACCAACTTCCCAAAACCTCCTATTGTTTCAATCAATACACTTCTGCTCAATCATCTAAATTTCAATTTAAAACCAAATTTTGAATTATCGAAATTTTCTCAAAATTTTTCTAACTCTCTAAATTTTCGAAATTTTTTGCCAGCTTCTCCTTTGCGCGGCTAGCTCGGTACTACTACAAAAGGCCTCTACGGGCTCCCAAATTCCAAAAGAAAACAAAAGCCAAGTGGCTACATCAAAAACCCAATCCAATTTCATTTAGAATTTTAAATACGTACCTTTTTGTCAGGCAATACAAATTTATCTTTTGGAATCAAATCCAATTCCTTTCCCTTTAAAACCTGCATATCTTATTTAGCAACAATATTCAATCGAAACTTTACAAATCATTTTATAGGTTTTCATATTTACTTCTGTTCAAATTTGTTTTTTCCCGTTTTAATAAGAATTCAACTTATTTCAATTTTGAATATTAAATTTTTATTTTCCATTTATAAGTGAGTCTTATTAGTTCCATCTACTAATCTATTTCAGTTTCATATTTAAAATCGTTTAATTGCTTAACAAAAAATTTCAAAAATTTTCTAACTCTCAAAATTTTCAGAAAATTTTGGCAGAGTCTCCTTTGTACGGAGGAGCTTTTGCAATTTAACAAGAGATATAAATATATATACATCGACCCACCCGGTCGGAAAAAGCAAAAACAGTTCATATTTCCTATTTTTATTGCGTAGGCGTACCTTATTTAGAATTTTAAGCAAGCAGCATGTTAATTTAAGCAATTAGTGCAATCCAAATTCAGCCAAACGGCCCTCAGGTACCTGTACTTACTCAATTTACACATATAAGCACTATATATATGAAGTTTATAACATTTCTCTTACTTAAACAACTATAACACTTCAATTCTAAAAGAAATGCATTCAAAATATTTGAAACCTATTTCAATTGCTTTCAACCAATCTATAAACCATTTCATTCAACTTCAATGTTTTGCAACTCAATTTCTTACATTCCATTGATTTTTAATCCAAACAAGCTCATATTTACTTCAAGTGATTCAGAATCAATTTTATTTAATCTCTATTAACTCATAGCATTTTAATTACTTTTATTTATGCCGACCGACCACCATTGTTATGCAATTTCGACGATATTCGCTTAATAAAGTATCTATTTTAGTTTATAACTACTTCAAATTAATTTTAACTCCCTTTGAATTTAATTCCATTTCATTTCTAAATTATTAACCAATCATTTATTTAGCTCGACACATTCCATTCTTGTATACTTCTAACCATTCCCAAATTAATTCAATCCAAGCTTTTATTTAATGGGCATTCACTCTTATTCGAAGCCAAACTTCCATAAATTTTTAAACTTAACTGAATTTACTTTAGTTTATTCCAACATCAAACTTAAGTTTGCTTCTATTTGATTCTCATTTAAGCAACTTCCATTAAATTCAGTTAGCTCATTCATTTTAAATTTAAATTTAAATTCACCTTCTCAATTTATCAAAATAATATCCAAGCACATACTTAACTCATTTATACTTCAAATTAATATACCACCAAATTTAAGTTCAGTCTGATAATCCAATTCCAATCACAACTTGATTTAGTTTTTATTCAATCAGACTTCATCCAATTATTATTTAATTCAATTAACCATTTTAAATTTTTAGGTTATTTACTTAATTCATTATCGAGTTTATTTTATTAATACAAGCCATTTCCAATTTATTCTATTCACTTGGGTTTGTTGCAATTCAAACCATGTCTATTATAAATAAATTTCATATGGCGACACTTCTCTTATATCTAATTTACTTGCAACTTTCGTTAAATATTATTCATATCACACTTGAATTTTATTTGTAATTCAAACCACTACTATTTGATCCAACTCTATTTTATTTTTATTTGTATAGCCCCTCTACTTATATAATTCATTATCAAATCCAAGTCGAATTCTATTTACAATTCGAATTCATTTCCAAACTCTATTATTAATTTATAACCCATTTGTTTAACCAAGTCAAATTTTCATTAACATACTCTATCAAATAATTATTTATTAACTTACTTCCAACTTTTAATTCAAAAATCACCTCATTTAAATTTCCAGTTTGGATTTCCTTTTTATTTTCCCAAAATCCCAACACTTTTATTTAAAAAAAATAGAAAGGCTTTTAAATCCACCTCATACTATTAAAATAGCTTTTATAAAAATACATCTTATAACTCAATGTCTCAACCAGTCCATCCTTGTTCTCACAGAAATTCAGTCATACGTTGATCAGGCGTAGGACTGAAAATCTATAAGTACTTGGTAAACCCGTTTTCAACATCCATTGAAAATACTTGGAAAATAATTTTATTGAAAATATAGAAAATAGTTTTTTAAAATTGAGGAAATATCTTTGGTGAGAATGCTCTGAAAATCATCACCCCCATCCATGGTCGTAGTTACATTCCAGGGTTACGTTGCCATTGCAGCAAAAGTCCATGTAACGACAGGCTCTCCTCGGCCTCTCGATTACGCCATGGAACCCACAACAGATCACAGTTACATCCAGGGTTACGTTGCCGTCATAGCAAAAGTCCATGTAACTACAGGCTCTCAGCGGCCTCTGATTTTCGCTGTCGAAATGAAACCTCTCCACTCCTACATAGGTCGCAGTCTGCCGATAAAAATCAAACGTAGACTGTTGGCTCTCAGCGGCACACACGACTTTCGCTATGTTATACCATAGGTCGCAGTTACATCCTGGGTTACGTTGCCATCGCAGCAAAAGTCCATGTAACTGTTGGCTCTCAGCGGCACACATGACTTTCGCTATGGTGTACTCAACTCATAATCCTCAGGAACTAGTGTTGTCCGAACTCCTCCCAGGATCAACTTTAGAACCCCCCTTGGGGCTCAAGGCAGCACCACCCGGTGGCACTCCTGAGAAGTTCATTTCAAGGGAGCGCCTTTTTCCCCAGAGCCATCATCAAAACAATTTATACTATACATATATAGTATCTTTCAAATCATACACCTAGTATGATATCATACAAAGCTCCTTTACACAAAATCGATTATCCCAAAATCGATAATTCTCAGACCAGGCTTCCCAAATTCCAATATTGATTTTATCCAAAAATCAAAAGCCTTTCCAAATCCAAAGGTTCTCAAAACCTTTTTCCAAATTCCTCATAAGATCCTTTATATATATATTCAGATATATAAAAATTTTAAAACTTTGGATCATTTCAAACTTGTATAAAACCCTTTTATACTTCAAACACTTCCAAAAATATTTTCTTCAGGCTATAGATTTATCAAGGGGAGTTTTATCTCATATAACAAAGATATATAGCTTCATTTATTCAAAATCAAATATTCAAATTTGACTTCTCTTTCCAATATCAATTTCATTCAAATCCGTACGATGTACACATACCATCTGTACGCTATATCAACCTGATCGCTCGCTCGATCACACAATTTCACTTCCGAACTAGTATCGTCCACCCGACTTCTAGTGCGGACACAGATCTGGTTTCTTGATTAAAAACCGTCATTCTCCCTGCATAGCCATAACTATGATAGAGAATATCCAGAATCAATCAACAATCCATATCCAGGTTCGCCGTCGAAAATCGAGTGAAAAATTCCAACTCGGATCGATAACTATCTCGAAATCCTGAGTTCGAATCTGGATCAAATCATTATGCGAATAGAATAATATACGTATGTCCAGCGTATTTAACTTCATTGATTATTAGCCAAATCAATTCCCTTTCTATTCACATTTCCTTTAATTCCCTTTCACTTATTTACAATTGCCTTAATTCCCATTTGGATTATTACTTCAATTCTTATCTCAGTTGGGTATTTAATTAATAACAGTTTGAACTCCGACCAGTTTACAAAATAGCTTGAAATTTTTTAAAATAGATAAGTGGTTGAAAAATAATCATTAGTTTGCAAAATGGCTATAAAATAGGTAACTAATTGTAAAATATCTGAAAAATAACTAAATAGTTTCAGAGATTTTAGATAATTGCAAAATATTTGTAAAATAGTAATTAATTTGTGAAAAAGCTGAAGAATAGTAATTAGTTTAGGAAACAGTTGAAAAAAATGGTTAAATAGCTCCAAAAATAATCGTAAAACAAGTATAAAATAATTTGGCTTTAAGAAAGAAAGGTTGTATATATTTAATAGCTTAGAAAAATAAGTTTATATCAAAACAATTTATATTGAAAATAGTCAAGAGCCAACTGTCCACTTCCCCAACAATTCAATTTAAATTTCCATTTGAATTGACCCAATTCCTATTCAAATAACTCCAAATTCCATTGGACTTGATTAATCCCCAATTCAAGTTGAATCAATCTTGATTCTTTTCCCAATTTAAATCAAATTCCATTAGATTTTAATCCTGTCCACTTTAATTATAATTTCAAATTATTCCAATCAATTTGAATTATTATCAATTGAACTCATTTCAAATTCAAATCATTTCAATTTTGTCCAATTCAATTTCCCATTTAAATTCTTAAACTTGTACATCTTCAATCACCAATCCAATTACTTCAGACCAAATTAAATTTTGAACTAATTCGATTTCAATCTTGAATTTAAACTATCTCTAATTATATTAAGTCGAGTTAAATTCTCAAAGGTTGGTTTAACTTTTTAAACCAAATTAACTTTTATTCATAGTTTTTAATCAATTTAATTTCTAAGTTCAATTCTCAAAATTCCATTTTAAATTATCTTTACTTATGTATTTCAAGGTTCAAATAAGAATTCAATACAAATTTATTTTAAAATTTTAATTTATTATTCAATTTTATCTTCCAGTTTGAAGCCAGTTCTTAAACAAGTTTATTTTACAATTCAATTATTCCAATTTATTTTATTTATACAATACCATTCTCAATTTAAAGATTTTTATTAACAATAGGATGATATCATCCAATTTATTTTAAAACGTCCATCCATTTTAAATTTTTAAATCTCAAACCCGTTTTGAGATCACACAAATTCCTAATCCAAATCAACCATTTAACTTTCCAAGTTAAATTCCAATTTCATCTTGAAATTTTCAATTCTATACTTATTTAACTTTTCCAAAGTTAAATTCCATTTATTTAATCCAATCAACCTCATTCAATCCTTAAATTTCACAATAATAATCTTCCCACTTAAAAACTTATCACTTTGGGTATCATATCCCATTCCAAATTCAAACTCAACATTTAGAGTTTATTCAAACTATTTTTGATTTATATATATTCCTTATTCATACATACATATCTATTTCTTGGCCCTCCCAGCCATGTTTTAAAATTTTAAACCGCCTTTGGTTTTAAACTCAAATCAATTTTCAAACAACCCATTGTTTGCAACAAGTCCCGGTTATCCAAATAATACTTATTTATTATTATTATTCTTATTATTATTATTATTATTATTATTTTGAAACAAAATTTTCAAATTCTGGGACCAGATTTAGAATTTCATCTTCAATCAATTAAATTTTAATTTGGTTGTATTTGTATTTCTACCCAACTTAATTTTTAGTTCGAGATTTCAATTTGGTTGTATATATTACTTCTTAATTTAATTTCAATAATTTAACAACCAATTACCTTAGTTATTTATTTGAAGGAAATATTGCTTTATATATCAAAATATATTTTATATAAAATCATTTAAAATCTTTATATAAGAAAATAACAAGTATGCGCTCATATATATATATATATATATATTCTCAACTCATTCTAGAGTATTACAGACTCTATTAAATGAGTAATCCCCACCAAAGCCAAGGTTCACGCTTAACCTCGCTCTGATACCAAATGCAACGACCCGAAATTTTCGCACCCGAAAATTCCAGATTGTTATGAAAAGAAGAAAGAGATAGAAGAAGAAGAACAGAAACACCAAACATCTCACATTCGCAGCGGATAAAATATAATAATAAATAATAATAATAATAGTCTACAAAAGAATATTACATATGTCGAGTACATTCTAATACATCAGAGTTTCACATTATATACAGTCACTGAATATTTACAATCATCATGTCACAGATTAATAATATAAATACAGCGGAAATACTCTATACGATATTGCCATCCAGTCCGCCTCCTGAGCTCCAGAACATCTTAACCTGGAAATCTGTAATACTCAGTCTGACCCGAGCATTACACCAAAGTAACATCCGGGTCAGGCTGGAAACCAGCGTGAGTAAACCCAACTAACATGGAATACCAAAGCAAACAACTTATATAAACCCGGGGTAACTTATATCAATTTACAAGCCAACAATTTATTATAGACATCACTTATTCCACACATAAGTTTCTAAGTGCCAAAATTTAGATCAAATAGTCCGATTCACTTAAATCATTTCATCCTAACTATTAATTTCACATAACAATTTATAAAAAAAAATCAAAGTGGTTTCGGGTATCTCTCAATACCCGATCCCGGCCTCTTTGACTCTCATGTCATCCTAACCAAGTTATCCAAATGGGATACACAACATTTCAAATCAGATATATCAATTATTCAAAGCATCCAATACCATTCAATCATCCATAAGCAAAACTTAATCACATATAAATCAATTCAATTGATTTGTATTAAATTTCGAACCTCAATCACTTAGATTCCTCCATTAATTAATTCCAATCAATTAATTAATCAATCCTTTCTTATTCATTTATCTTAATTAATCACCCTGGATTAATTATCTTACAATTATATTCAAGTAATTATCTTTAATTAATTTCACGATATTAATTTTTCTTAACCCAAAACCAATAAGTAATCTTAATTACTTCATAAATTAATTAACTATATTAATTACATTAATCCTTAATTACTTATATTAATTAATTTCTCATAAGTCACTTATTATGGATTTGTTAGTCTTAATTAATCAAATCTTTAATAACTTCATTAATTATATAAGTTATTGATTTCCAATTATATGTTAATTTATCCTAATCTAAATTAATTACTTTAATTCAACCACACAATTAATCATTCTCAATTAATCTCAACCTGTAATTAACTATCCTTCTATTTACTTCATTAATAAATTAATTGTTCCTTAATTAATTATCTTAATTAATCTCTTGATTAATTACACAAAGTAATTCTATTTTATTAATTACATTAAGTAATTACCCATCGAACAATCCATTGATTATTCTAAATTCTTAGTTAATTAACTTACCTTCAATTAATTAATTCCACTCTTAGTAACTCAATTAATCAACCCGCATCATTAATCAATTGAATTAATCAATTATACATTTTAATTACCTCTCTAATTTGATGAATCACAAATCATTAGGCCCTTATTAACGATGAAAACATTTTCGTATTTATGACTTAAGTTTTAAAAATAAAATTTTAAAACCCAAATACTCCAAGTCAAACCACAATTAACTCAAGAAACATCCAAAACTAAAATCACCAGATCATCAATACACATCCAACAATTCAATCATTCATCCATTTATTTAAATTCAAACATCTAAATTCAAATAATAATAAATAAAAAATTCAACAGAGTGAGATTTAATCACCTTGCTTTAATTCGTAATCCACTTTAATCTCGACCCGATTTCTATCATTTCCTTGACCTTGTATAAACATTATGCATACGGCGCTTATTAATATTTGAACTAGTCGAACAATTAATTTCCGTTTAATAAATTTAATTAGAACTAATGATTTAATTTTAAAACTAATTATTTAATTTAAACTAATAATTTCCCCTTTTAAAAATCTTTTAGTGACTATAATAACTTAAATAAGCTAATTGGATAAATTAATCATCAAGCCATATTATTATTATTTTTAAATTAAACTAGCATGTTAAGAAAAATGTGTATTAAAATGTGTGAGTGTAAATAATATTTATCCCTATTTAAATTGAATAATTTGCATATATATTTCATTGTTAAAAATCAAATACTGATATATATATACACACTTTTAATTTTCTAACTTGAAAGACTACATACAACAATATAAAGAATGGATCTGCATATACCTTAAACTCAGAACCCCTCCGTCTTGGCCACGACCTTGACCGCCACGCAAGCAAACCCTAGCCATGATGTCGCACCCTGCCGCCATTGTTTCCCCTTCCACCAAATCACCATCTTCGTGCGCGAGCTTGCCAATGACTCGCCCTAATTCCCAAAACCGAGCATCGCGTGGTGGCTCGAAAACGAGCTCACAATTCCCCTCGGCCGCGACTTCGTTGCCGCGTTTGTTCGAGTTCGCCTCATCTCGATCGATTTAGGTTGGATGATTATGGAGTCGTGGATTTCAACAGAAGGGAGCGGTGATTTATTTCGTTTTTTTATGGATTCGATCTTTCCTACTTTTAGAATAGAGAAGGGGACGAGAAAAAAAATAAAGGATTAGGTAGCTTCTAGCGTACGCGTGAAAATTAAATAATTGAATATTTAAAAAATATCTCGTCGCATAACGCGAAATCCCGAAACCCGAATCAAACATGCCGACAGACGTTCATAAGGTTTTACCCGCATTCCGATCATAATGGAACGTGTTTCGGAGGCTAATTTGAACGTATGTGCGAGTTACGGAATTAAACGATCGGTATTAAATTAAATCGATTAAAAGTTTCTAAGCGTTTTGAGTTGCCAGGGTCAAACGACAACTCCGATTGCTACAAATATTGAAATCCGCTGATAACTAACTATTACGGATCCAATGGAACTGGTTTCGTCCAATTCCGAGACTGTGCCTCGGAAGTCCATTTTTAAATGTCAGTTTAAACGATATATTATTAAAATTGAACAAACCAACTTTAAATTAAATTTCAACCATTCTATTGTCTTCATTATCATCATTATAAATTTTATAAGCCTCCAGATTATTTAAACAGGCTTAGAAATTTCAGATTCAACAATTTACCTAATTTTCAATTATTAAATTCAATATTTAAACTATATAATTCAATGATTTAATTATCAAGTAAATACTGATATCTGGAATTCATGTTAAAATTAACTTTTAAATATTTAAAATCAATCGATAGTTCCAATTTAAAATGTTCAAAATTCTAGGTCGTCACAATAACGTTAGCATTCATCGAAATACTTATGTGGGGTTACCAATGTGGAGGTTCAAGATATATTCAAGATGCTCGAATCCATGTAGTGATTCGTAACCTGCTCGAGATATGGGAATTCATTTGGGAATTCATGATCTGTTCGAGATGATGGAATCCATTTAGGAATTCTTGTTCCATTCAAGTGATGAAGACTTATGTGAAAGATGTGGAGCGTAACCTCAATATCGAAAATGGCTAAAGACAGAGTAGGATGCATGACCTGCAGTTATCGACCCATGTCAGGATGCTATTAACTCCATATCTAGATATACTTATCGATTGTTGGCCAGCATGAGTTGATGATATTTGGTTCACGTTGTTCATGTTTATGTTCGAACTTTGAGCCTCTTGTGTTTACCTTATGATATATCATATCTAAAGATAAACAATGCTCGGAAGGTATTTTCTAATCCTTGTGCATGGAGTTTGGATTTGGCTTTGTTGAAGAGATCTCCAATCCATTATGTGAACATTCGTTATCGATTTTGGTTGTACCTCTATTATGCTGGAATGTTGTCAATGTAACCATTTCGACTATGATTAATATTTATTTTGAACCATAGACATTATTATAATATCACTGTATTCTCTATAAACGATTTGGTTATCGTAAGGTAAAACTCGTCCGTGTTTATATATAGCACGGTCTTACGGGATACCTTAATTTGAAAGGTTTTTATAACGTTAAAAATCTATTTGATCGGTATTTCTCACGCTGGTTTACCAGATTAATCCGGATGTTATTTTCTTTTAATGCTCAGGTCAGCCCCACGTATTTTTTCAGATTCAGCTGTGGACGCTTTGGAGATTCTAGAGAAGAGTTGGAGTTATACCTATTGTAGTACATATGTCCATTGCATTACTTTGTGTGTATCATTAGCATTTGTTAGGACATGTTGTTACAACTGTCATGGTTGATTACTGTAAATCTGAAAAACTTTGTATCTTAGGATGACAGTTTATATCGTCCCTTGATATTATATACGATCATTCCGTTATGAGATTCTGATATTGTGTTCCTTCCTTCTTGTTTTATTTTTTTCTTTTTTATTTTACCCTAACAATTCGTCTTTCTAGCAATTGGATGCTCAGCATAAATATCATAGATGTATCAGTGTCGACATTTAGGAATCGAAAAGGCGAGTCATTATGATTGCACCACCATCCTTGTATTTAAGTTGTGTCTTGAGACTTTAAAGAAATCATGGCTTCGTGGTTTGTTTTTGGGGTCACACCTTGGATTTTGGTCGTAGAGCAGTTCTTTTCACATAGCCTCATCCTTTGAGTCTTTTTATTTTTGATTAGTATCTTCTTTGAATTGCAGCGCAGTTTTGTCACTTCAACATCAAATTAGGATGTCGGTGCATTCTATGGCTTGTTTATGTTGACAGAAGATTGCGGCATAGACCTGACACTTTAGGTGTTAGTTTAAGATTGCACTGCATCCCTATTTGCATATAGTTGCTTTAAGGGTTGTGTCACAGTTCCATATTGTCATTGTTGCTTTTAGGGTCCTAACACATTTTCTTCATCTTGTTTTTATTTATAAATTATGTCGCAGTTCCATCTTTCTAAGACTTATTATTTTTGAAACCATAGCGCAGCCTTCATATTTGATGCTTGAGAGTCGTACTGCAATTCTGCCTATTGAAGTGTGTATTAAAATTGTAGATCAGTCCCTTATACTTTGAAACCATCTCAGGTTTTCGACGCAGTGTTGTAGTGTCGAAGTTATGCTCAATGGAAAGGTGCGGTCCTTATATTTTGGCACTAACTTATGACTTTAGCATAGTACTATCTGGATTTTGTTCTTACTCCCTTTCCATACTTCAACCCCTATTGCAGGAGCAATTCTTTTGGCTCAACGTTTGTATTAACTTCACTTTGACAATGTTTGAAAAATATGGATGTAACATCTACATATATTTCACCCGTTTCCAACTGGTCTGGTTTCTTCACTTTGGACATGCGATAGCTTTAAACATGCGATAGCTTTAGGCATGCGATAGCTTTGGCTTGCGATAGCTCTGAACATGGGATAGCTATAGACATGTAGTAGCTTTGACATTCGATAACCGTATACGCAATAGCTCATTTTAGAGGCATGATAGCCTTGTTTTACACATAGACTTGTTTTACATATCCGATGGCATATTTTTAAATTTACAAATTTTGTATATCAAAATATTGGGTCGGGTTTTTCACATCCGTTGGCATATTGTTAAATATTGGGTCAGGTTTTTACTAATAACCGAAGATGGGTTTTATTGAATTTAATGACTTGAACAATAATATTTTCAAGGATGAGAAAAGAAAATTTTAGCCCAAAATTATTTGTATTTATATGAAATAAACTACATATGTTTATATGCTATTCATGTGTAAACGGCTATCGTAAGAACATATCTATATTGTTGATGATAACTTTATATATATCTAGTTATGTACCTTGATTGGTTATGGTATTGCTTACGTAAATTGTTGACACGCTCACTCATATGGTCACAACAAATGTTTATGACTTTGGGGATTGGAAACCGATGATCAAGTAGGTTTGTTCCAATAGTGGGTATCATCAGACTAAATTTCTATGTGAGTAGAATTGTACCCAGAAGGTCGGGAAGATCAAATTGTATTAGGATGCCCATAACCAATTAAAAGAAATGAATTGTTCAATATTTGGAAAACTAGATCTAAGTTGTATGGACAGGTGTTAGGGTAACGCCTCGCACTGCAGTCGATTAAGCCCTTAAGCTATCAAGGTCAACGATTCTAATGTATAGAACTTTACCAACATTGAGACTAAATTTTTGTGTATGCATCCGAGAATTGAGTAGGGATGCTCACTAATATTTCTTGTATCACGAGGATACCTTGGTATCCTTATCGGAACGGATGATGCTATTATTTTCTTTTGTCGTAAGAGTATCTTGGTACTCTTATGTGAATGGGGACCGCTAGATTATTTGATTTTTGGCCTAAATCAACCTTACAGGTTTTTAATTTGCATATGAAAACTGATAGGTTTATAGCGACCTTGGAAAAACTATATCGATGTTGACACCTAAAGAGATGGGTAAATGTAGGGAATATGTAGCCTCTATACCTTGTTGAATATTGGCATATTCATCTTTAGCCTATTAGGTATGATGTCTATGTTATGTTCGAACATTGTGGTTGTAGTTGGTGAGGTGAGCATACTACGTTAGACATATCTCATCCTATCCAATGAATGTTGTGTTTGACATTTTGATTGTTAAGGTACTAGTAACGGAAATCTCATTCCACTCGGCGGCGTAGTTCCACTATGTATCTGTTTTGATTGGGATGGACTAATATTGTTCATATCAGACTTTTTGTATGACCCAAACCTTTTGATTTTCCCATAAACTCTCGAGTACTCATTTAAGTAGGACGAGGGTAGGGTTTTCGAATTTAAGACGAATAAATCTTCTAAAGACATGCATGAGGCAGGCTTATATTAGTTTATTTCCGTCGTGCAGTGTGACTGCTTATATTTGTGTATATAAATTTGGTTTATAACTGTCAATAGGCATAAGTCTAATCATTGAAGGGGACTTCATTGTATGTCGCTCTTGGAATTATATTTTATATTTATTTTATTTTCTCTTAACATTGTAATTGTGGGGTTATGTACCAAACAACCGATGGATGGATGAATGAAAAAAAGGTTTATGTAATATTTGTATTCTTGCGCTCTTGATGTCGTTCATTAATTAAATCAACGTACAACGTTTATACATCATTTCAAATAATCTTTCAACCTTTAAACGAATAACTAAATGTCATTAAAATTCAATACAACATTTGTATTTAATTTTATTATTAATTTACAATATTTATAAATTAATTTTAAATTGATTGAAATTTGAAGTAACTAACAATTCAATTGTGTCGGCTGTCTGATATGAACTCTGTCCATGGTCAGTGTTTGAATAATTTAAATATTGAAGCATATATGGACTTTGCCGAAGTACAGCATCAAACACAAGTTTAACGCTTATAGATCATTTAAGTGAAATCCAATTTCTAATCTATTTTAAACTCACATAGTAATGACATTTGGTAGACGTATTGTTCTCGTCGTCACTGTATCATTTAGAAATCTAAAGTTTGGTTTAAGTTCAAAACAAAAATTCATTCAGCTATTTCCGAAAAAATATGTTTCCTTTTCCGAAAAAGATATGTTTAGCATTTTATATGTTAAAAGTGATCGTATTTTTTATACCTTGATGCTTTAAAAATATGGATTCAACTTGTAAGTTGTGGATGGAAGGAACATGTGCGCTATTTTGAAATTTTTAAGAGCCTCAGACGAAAATATCCTTTAAGAAAAGTGTTACTGAAATGAGTAGGCAAGCATGGATTTGTCATCGGATACTATTTCACTAACTCAATTTATTATCTTACGACAGTGAGCCATGGTATTTGTTTTATATTTTGGATTAGTAATAATATATTTATTATCATTAATATGTTACCAATCAATTGAATTAAGTAATATGAAATTTATTTACTTATTTAAGACCGGAGTAAAATAGAGCATACAGTAAAGTGCTTATAGCACAACTCTTGTTCTTAAAGGTTTCGACTTAAAAGGTGGACTTACTAATCCTACGTCGTTAGCTGAAACAAATAATTGATCTTTTCGATTAGCAACGGTGGATGGCACAATACATTAGTCAAAAATATCAGGCACCCCGCGACGGAATCCATGAATTATTTGGTCAGAAAGAGTGCAATGGTGGAGAACAAAGCAAACTCTAGTTACACCTGGGACACATGATCCCACTTAATGTACCACACTAATTTTCACAGTCGCCCTTTATCAGCAAAAGCAAGCACCAACTTTTCAAATAATAACTATTCAGTTGCTGAAAACGTCAAAATGTTATTTGAATAGTTACTCTAGCATGATTACCGTATCACCTTGTTTTCTTTCCTAAATGACATTACATATTTTTGTGCATTTTCTTTGTGTCTGAAACGAAAATCTTACGAACATAGCCGACGTCTTACAGCTACAGATCGAGATGGACGTCAGGGAAACATACGAAATTTACACCTTTATCTGATAGTTGCTTATACCATTATATGTTGATTTAGAATAGGTAAGATACATGTATCTATAACTAATATTAGAACAAATTATAAAACATGGTGAGGTGAATCTGTAGTTTAACAATCATTAACTAAATAGCTAATGATGGGGCAACATTATTAGCTCTCCACCACAAAAGTTTTAGCCTAACTTTTTTCTCCCTTTCCCTGCTCACCCGCTTTTGCACTTTCCTCCCATTCTAAGAATGTTCAAATGCCTTTCATTGTTACCATTCATTGCAAATGTGCTTTCTTTCCTTTTGTATCATATTTATCCAATCGATACAAATTATTCATCCACATTTTTTTCCCTTGTAATTCTGTTGAAGTACTTCTTTCAAGATATTTACTAGACACATGTGTCGTGAACTCATGGTCTCAAATTTAAGTAGAAGAATCGTAACCAATCTTCTTTATTACAAAATATAATATCAAATAATGAAAACTTACTAATTAAATACTCTTTGAGCAAAGGAAAGTGAAGATTTTATTGCTACTCTACTTAGTTCATTTTTTTATTTTATTACTTTTAAATCAAAAAACGTTAACGTGAATGTTGTTAGGTGTGTTCGTCATTTTGTTAGAGTGGGTACTTGAAATGACTTGTGATTAGTTCAACATTTCAAGATTAAGAGGCGAAATACATGGTATTCATATGGAATTTTTGGTAAGTAATAAGAACTTACATTTTAGTAAACAAATTGTCAAAAGCCATAAATCATATGCAGTATCAGTGAATTTATAGGTGCATCTTAAAACCATGTTTATAAAGTTTTGTTCTCCACTCATTATTTCCACACTGTGCTAGGGTCATCTTGAAAATAGTATCATCGTTATTTTTTGAAATACATACTTATGCTAGTCTCCTAGATATGTTAAATGTTATTCTGGATTCGATACCTTGAGCATATCCTAAGAAGAAGAAAAGACAGAATTTGAACCTTTCTTGACACTACAATGAGTATTATTGTATTATAACATGGAAACGTATGCCATGTAACTACAATACTAAGATTGCCAACAATATAACAAAATATATCTAAATACTGCTGATTAATAGAAAAATATAACGACTATACATAATCATCACCAATAGTTCCCTACATTATACAGTATACTTTCTTGATTAGACTGAGATGAGCCTCTTCACCCAACCATATCTCATATCTTCTACTCACAAAGCTGCAGGTGTCTATATGTACATGCCTAAAGCTATCTTTATGCTTATTTTTTATGCATTTAATCAACCCCACTTTGTTATATTTATTCCTCTATATATACCGACCACAGGAATATATTCCCGTCTTCATATTCCATATAAACTAAACTTAAAAAAAAAACATGTCTCTCCACACAGTAACCTCTCCAAAGCATTGTGCAGACAGAGGATTCCAACTAAAAAAATTCATTTACTACATCTCAATTTTCATTTCTTCAATCTTTCTGATACTCTTCATCGCATATTTCATCTACCACCCTACAAAACCTCAATTTTACCTAAAGGACACTTCCATCTCAAACTTCTCCCTCTCTTCCTCGCCTCGTGCGCTTCTCAACTCCACGATACAAGTCACCGTACTTTCACAAAATCCCAATGCAAGAATAGGAATATATTACGATGATATGAAGGTCTATGCAATTTACAAAGGAGAGCAAATAACAGAAGATTCTCCAATACCTCCTTTCTACCAAGGACATGAAGACACTAATGTTATGACCACAGCTTTGCATGGAGTTAGCATGCCTGTCGCACCTTCTATTGGATATGAAGTAAGCAGAGATCAGAATGAAGGGAAGATCGTGTTCTCTGTTAGAGTAAGTGGACGGTTGAGATGGAAAGTCGTTGGTCTGGTTTCCAAAAAATATCGATTTGAGGTCAATTGTGTGGTGATGATTGGAGTTGGTAGAAACTCAGAAAGCTCTATGCAAGGAACTCAATGTTCAACTAGTGTTTAGTTTATATGCATGATGTGCACTGAATATAAGGCAATGACTTTAGCCTTATGTTTCTGTAAATAATTCATAGATAAGGATATAAAGAAGGAAGGAATTGCTACTTTTAGTGGGATATGTAGTGGTGCAAAATTAAGAGACAGAGAACAAGTTGAGGGAGGATATTCTGGCCTAAATTAAAATAATTGATGCAGGAGTGATGTATGAACCTTTGAATGATATCATAGTTTATTGCATAATCTTTTCAGTGTGGAAATGATTCTGTTTAATAATACTCAGTGATATATTTCATATCTCTGTGTGCTGCTTAATTTTGCAGTCACTGTGTCACAATGCATGCGGGGTGAAATGGAACTATGTGAAGTTTTGCATAATTGCCAAAATAAATAGTAGTAAAATTTATCAGGTTAAGTACATTCTCTGCAAAGGCTTTTACATACGACACATATTAAAAATGCATCATCTGGCGTCCACTCCCTTGACAAATTTATTTTCCAGTAGATTTATTAACCCATTGCTAATATATGCAATTATGCAGTCCCTATTGCTACCTCTCCACTAAACTAAAGTCCAATCTTTTAGTAAGTGATCTATGAAATGATTAGAGCTATATTGCACCAACATTTTTATCAAGTGGTCCATACAACAATTTAGCTAGTCATTTCTAGCTTTTTAGTTTATTGCACGCTCTTCTTTCTACTTGTTCTAATCATTTATGGTATATGATTTAATAATATCTAAGATTCAAAAATTAAACTGGAGGATGCTGTTCACGTTTTGGTTGTAAGAAGATTTAACAGATGATAAAACTATTAAAATCAGAATTAAATGAATACTAACCCCCAAATAATTGTTAATCGTTTAATTTCCATTACTATGAAACAAAATTCAATGTTCATTATTTTGTTGAAACAAAATTGGTCATGTAGTCCAGCACCGTTGTCATGATGTTTAGGCATTCTGGCTGTGTTCCATAAGGTCACATGCTTGAATCATGCATAGCACGTGATTCGAACTACTAGACATATGTTGGCTTGTATTATATTATATATCTCTAAGATTTATAGTACAATCATGTATTGTCATCTAAGTATCCATATAAAATAAAAAAACAAAACTGATCACGTATGACATTTAATGAAGTAATTGTTCTTAATAAAACATAATATTCACTGCAAAATATATTTTCTCTGAGTTATATAGTTGATGGTGAACATTTTTGTGAAACTTAAATTCATTGAAAAGATAACGGTCGTTCAATTAGCAGATGTATTTGTTAGAAACAAAAAATGCTCCCAATAAATAACAATTTGAAGTTATGCTGCTGCCCAATCAGCCCATGCTAATGTATTTCATGAAAAGTGCCAAGTGCACTAACGAAGCATCTCAAATGCCTATTCCCACACTAACACTGTACACATGTATGCACTTGCAAAGGTCTTTCAGACACTTGTGGCTGCCCTATTAATTTGATGTCTTTGTAACCAATTGTGCTTATAAAAAGTTATCATGCATACTTTTATTTTGTATTAGTTTTTCTCAAATTAATCAAGACTAATCCCTAGATTTATGATGCAAATATTTTATTAATACAATGTTGGAATTGATCATAAATATACCAACATCTTTCATTCAATTAATATGATGATAATAAATAGCTAGTTTTAAATAATTAATATGCGTAAGATGCATACAATATAAAGTATGTACTAAAATGAATAATATGAAAGTACAATCTTGACAAAATCCAAATGAATGATTTTTGGATCTCGATATTTTCTAATCGAATCCGTTTATTTAAATATAGAATACTTATTCGTTTTTCGAAAACGAATGCGAATAGATTTTGGACATTTTCGAGTATTCATTGACAGTCTTTATCTAAACTGCAAGGTGTATACAAAATTCGACAAATTTGAAGCATGAGCTCCACTATTTAGAAAACGGATTCGAAGATTGCAAATGATCAGAATGTAAATCATGGGACCGGTGTACATTATTTTCATTCACAAGTTCTTTCAAAAAATCTTTCTTAGGCCTACGTTATAATAAGTATTGTTTTAATTATTACTTCTTCTTTTTTCAAAAAAGGAATTAAATAGTTTAAAAATAAAGTAATAATATTGCTTGGCATGATAATATCAAACAAGAAAAGAAGTATACTGTCTGAGATTTGGGTAAACTATGAGTCACTCAAAACTAAAGCTGCGATGTATAGTATTATCTTGCAAGTGCCATTGTTCTAAAATCTATCAAATGGTATGGAATTAAAATAACAAAATGAAAAGGACTTGCTGTTGTTATTTGTATGTCCAAGTCTCCATGATCATGACTTCTGCTAAAAAGGCGAACCAATTTTTCGCACCCTGATTGGAGTGTTGGTTTTGGGTTTTTCTACTCCTCTTTAGGTTAGACTTTGCTTGTAGTCTTGTATTATGAAAATACAGACTTTTACAAAAAGGTTTTTGGTATACATTGACATTTTCATGTAGTATACTTACACCTAAGGGGTCTTCAATTTATTTTTTGCAGATAATGGACATTGAGAGTTACTTATTTCGGATTTCTTTTAACTTATATGAAGAACTCTTTCCTTTTGTTTTGTTCATCAAGTTGCGCATGATTATTATTGTTATTTTCCTTTTTTTTTTTTAAAAGAAAAAAAAAAAAAAAGACAAGTCATGGTGCACGTCAATTGAGATATTTAATTAACGGTTAAACATAGGTTTGGTTTTGATAACCTAAAAAGGCATATTTGCTTGTATGGTACGTACAGAGGTAGATATGCAGTCCACTTCGTTATTGAAATTGGACCAGACTTTAGATGGTTGATTGCTGAAAATAATGATTAGTTGGCTCATTATTGTGACTACCACTACTATAATGGGGTTGGATTACGGCTTTCCAATTTCGAATCCAGGAGAAATTTATATTTTCTAGCATGTTTCCGTATTTATTTTATAAGCATGCTACTATTTTCATTTAGAAAAATGTTCTACCTGTTCTAACTATACCAAGCAAAGTTTCTTTCTCTCACCAACTATTATTTTATTTTAAATAAACATGCATTCAAATATTCTAAAACCATACTGTTAACATTTCTGTTCTCCGAACAAGATAAAACTTTTTTCAAAACACCAAATAAATTATATAGCATACACAAAATGTCAAAAATAAAATAGTAAAATATATTTTTCCGATCGTATTAAGAATGATGAAATTTTAGATAAATATTTACTTGATAAGTTAAAAAATGGTTTATTAGCTCAACTTGTATGCCTTTTGAACCATTCGTCCAACCATCTTTTTCCATATTTTTACTATCAAGCACGTTTTATTCCAAACGAAAAGTGCATTCTCAGTTTTATTTTTATTGTGATTGATATCTCCAACTAACAAAAAAAATATAAAGGAAAAAATGGCACAAACGTTGATAAAACATTACAATTTAATAAAACTTATATTAAGATTTTCATTTCAACATCATCAAACTTTATACCCTTCAAATTTGTGTTAACCATAGAATCATTAAACTCATCCGAAATAAATAATCAAAAAACCATAAATAACAAATTTAAGATTGATAAGCAGAAGTAAGAAATGAAAAGTAAACTAGCCTTGTTATGTTCATCAAAATTAGAATCATCCACTAAATTTTACTTAACTTCATATATTAGGAAAAAAAGGATAGATTTTTTTGCTTTAGAGTTTACTTAATTTCATGTCAAGTAACATTTTGAAATATTATTTATTGTCTCGGCTTAAATCGATTAATTTGAGTTTTAAACAAATGAAACCAATGTAGTTAATAACTATTCATAAAATAAAGATGATATTCTACAAAAATGAATTCACCTATTTTTAACGATATTATCATTTGAAAGGCAAAATACAAGAATAGGATTGTTTAAAGACTTCATACTTTCGCCTAATCAAATTATTCAGTCTCTAATAATAATTTATGATCTATTAGAAATAAATGCACTACTAGTAAAGGACTAAATAGCAACAGACCGTTCTGACGGCCCCGTCAAGATGATATCAACGGTTTTCGACTTATTATTTTAATTAATTTAGTTTATCATACTATTATAACTATAGATATTTGAAATTTAGTTAAAAATATTAATTTAATTTCTAAAAATTAAAGAAGATATTTTTATTCCGTTCTTCAATATTACGACGGTTTATGATTAATTAGATTAGTATTTTCGATAATCTTTTGCTGTGTAATACAACATTTAACTTTATGGAAAATCAAACTCAAACGATCAATATATGTAACTTTCAGTTCGTCCATTGTACAACTTTGATGAAATTTATGATGTGTAAGTTTTATGAATTTAAATATATTTTTTAACCATTGTTAATTAGTTTTGAATTTTAAATATATTTAACGTTATAAATTAATATGAAAGAAAATGTTCGATAGAATTTTTTTTTTAAATCTTATATCGATCCAAACTATTTTGTACCTACTTCCAAAATATGATCAAAAATTAAATAAATTTAAGGTGCCGATCTTGATTCTGAAATGTATAGCCATTCATCTACATTTAGACTAAAAACCTTTAATTCGAAATTCAAATGATCTTCAAACGAGATGAAATTCGAATCACATATACTTTATAATATATTTATCTAATCCGTATAGCGAGAATCGAAAAAAACAAAAAAAAATTCGACTCAAAATATATCATTTTTAAGGATTTGTATTAACACTTAACATATATTGTTAGAACAACTTCTATAAAAATAACCTATTTGTAGCCTAAATTTTTTTCCATCTTTTTTTAAAATTCAACCATATAGATTGGAAAGATACATAATATAGAATATATGGTCCGAATTTTGTCTCGTTTCAAGATCATTTGACATTCTAACGAAAGGTTTTATGTCTAAATGTCGATGAACGGCAATAATTTTGAAAATATGATTAATATCTTAAACCTATTTATTATCCTTTCATATTTCGACTGTATATTCAAAATATTTTGCATCGACATAAAATTCAATAAGTTTATCTTTTTCCCAGATATTTTATTTCACATATATTTATTATGTTAAATACATTAAAAATTCGTATTTAATTATCAAATCGTTAAAAAAGTATCGTATAATGTATAAATATAATTTTTTTATATTTAGAAATAAAAGTGGGTTATTGTAAAAAAAAATATGACAAATTGAAAATCTGCATAAATTAAGTTAAACTTGATTTATTTTAAATAGAAATAAAAGAAAATAATTATATACAATAGTCGTTGACGGCTGTCGAAGGCCGTCAAAAAGTCACATATACAGCAGCAGCCGAATCCATTTCTTTCTCATTCTTCCATCTTCATACCCTTCTTAAAAAACCCAAACCCCAATCTGATTCACAACTATTCTTAGCCATCATAAGCCACCACAATCCATCAAATTCTTCATCGAATTGGAATCTCCACGCTTCACTTCCTTCAATTCATCCAAAATTAGGTACGTTCTTCCCTTAAACTAGTTATTTGGAATTGTGATAATACCTTTGTTAATTTGTGCTTAGAATTATTGATAATAGCCCACTGATTGGTTATAATTGTATATTGATTGATTTCGAAATATTAATTAGGGTTATTAATGTTTAAATCTAAAAATTAATGTCGAATTAGAGCTAATTTAGGTTGATTGATGTAACATAATTTATTGTTAATTGGTGTATGTGTGTTAGCTAAAATGTCGGAAAAACAATTTAACATAATCCCTTTATTAGTTTATACCGTTAATTATATATAAATTTAGTTTATATGTATGTGATAATATAAACAAATTAGCATATAATATTAGTTTATTATTAATATGTAATAAATTCAAATTAGTGTTAGTTAAATACTTAAAAAAACAATTTTTTATTAGTTTTTAATCATTAAGAAATTTACATAATGGATTAATTTATAATATTAATACAAAAAATTAGTGTACCATGTACTTTATTTTTGAAATCCCTTAGATTTTTTGGCCCCATCTGACAAATATTGTATATGATAGTTATAACAATGTTTGTTTTTATTATAAAATGGACATTAATATTCATTTAAAGTAGTATTCGTCAGATTTGTCCATGTATTAGACAAGTTATAAACATAATAAAGCAATTATATTTTGTAAATCATTTCATCTTATTCGATTCATAAAATTTTGACAATGCTTCCTTTTTGTTCTATGTTTATACGCATTTGTGTATGGTATAGGAATTTAAGGGGAAGTGTTACCGAAATTTTGTTAAATCGTTTAAGATGAAACAATTTATAAAATGTAATTATTTTATTGTTTTTATAATAGGAAGTAGGATGATCAACCATCAAAAGTAAAAAATATTAAGGTGAAAAATAATATTATATCCATAGTTTGTTAAAAATGAAATTATATAAGATTTTGTAAAAAAAAGTTAAAAGAATAATATTATATAATTAATAATACATTAAAATATAAAAAATTAGTGCATTATGATAACATATTATATAATTAATAAAAAGTTAAACTGTATAGATGAATTGAAAAATAAAATGTTAATCGAAAAAATGATCAATAATTTTAGAAGTTTTATTATATTTTTTGAAATAAGAAAACATGGCCAATTATTTTGTCGATCGGAGGAGCTGGATGTATCAACGAAAAGGAATAAGAAGCTCATTAAATGAACATTTTTATAATGATGTACATATATTTATTGAATTCACTTTTAAGTAATAATGAAAACGACGAAGAATATATAGTAAATACAAACATTTGAAGCGTTTGAAACCGAATATGGTTATAGTACATTTGTGTCAAAACGGTTTTGTGCTAGAATATTTACCGGATCATCATGGAGAATTTGTTGCATATAATCCTGTAGTGTCAAAGGAGGAGGTAGGTAATAACAGTGTTACGGTGAATCCCATAGAATATACAATCGAAGACGAAAAATGATCAATGTTCCATACGGTTGAAGTTGATAATAACGATGTAAATGTCTAAAAAGAACTAAATACTATAGCAAAGAAAATCTATGATTTATTGGATGCTGCTTAGAAACCCTATTAGGATGGCTGTAAAAGTGGCATCTAATTATCAGTAACTACCGAATACATTGCTATGAAATCTAAATTCAACTTCACAAAAGACGAATCTACAACTGTTGTATAAGCTGCAAAATAACATATGTCACACGATAATTTAATGTACGAAAATCATTATGAAGTGAAAAAACTTATATTTATTTTCGATTTATCATGCTAAAAGATAGATACATGTTTAAATGGTTGCATGTTTTTTTTGGAAAGAGGACGTTATATTTAGGAAGTATGTAACAGAAAAGATATAAAACAAGAAAAAAAAGGAAAGGATGTTCCATACAAGAAAATGCATTCTGAATGCATGAAATCTCAATAACATAATGATTTCAGGGGCTATGTTAGACAAATGATTTTTTCCAAATGTTGTGTAAAAAAGTGAGATAACAAAGAATCAATCTTATGTTGTGTGATCACTGTAGTTTGGTTCACTTTGTGGCATAGTGTTAGTAGTTTTGGGCTAATGTGGTGAAATGAAAGATATTGTTCTAACTCATTGATTATAGGAGAAGTTTATGTTATGGTATGATTTCCTATCTTTTGGATGGGTTTATTGTACTTGTTTATATACAGCCCGTATTTTCCCTGAGCCAAGTTTATGGAGACCGCTGGTTGTGATTTAGCAATTAACATTTATTTGTTATAGTTTTAATATACATTATTTTAACATAGTTCCCCTTACATCAAACTTTATGTCTAACTAGCATTTTGGCTTTTTCTGCTTTTTCCATGACAACTCTCGAGTACTCGATTGAGTTGTTCGGAAGGTAGGTGCTTTTGGGGACACGCTAGCAGAGCACGCAGCTGAAGCATTTTGAAGGCGTGGCATCAATGTTTTGACACACACACACACACACAGTTTTTATTTTATTTGTACATGATAGACCTGTTATTTGCATATGAGACTGTTGTATCGGATATTCATTCAGAACTCTGTACTTTTGGAGTTGACGCATTCTGATTATTCTATACCGATATTCATTTGTCAGTTGCTTCCGTTAATGCGGTCATTTATATACCATTATTCTATTCTGTTTATTTATATTCAATATATTATATGTTGTCATTCCAATGTGAGATCTTATCGATGTCTTGGTTTAGTGTTTTGTTCTAATTTTACCCGATGATCTACCTTTTGTGGTATTCGAAAGTCGTGTGATTATGTAAGACATAAATATTTGGTTATTACGAAGGGTGGGTTATTAGACATACGCACGCGTGCATACAGACACATATGTGTGTATGTATGTATGTAATGGGGGGAAGGGAAGGGATCAATGTTCTAGTTTTTTTACATCACCACTTATCCCTAAATTTCATTCACTAAATCTACTATATCTCGACCATTTAATTTATTAGTCTAACTTTCTTGTTGATTAACTCCTTTATCTTTTAAATTCAATGGATGAAATTTTGTGGATAAATGGGAATATGATAAATCCAAGGATTGCTTGTCTATGCATGCGCATGCCAGAAACTAAAATTATGCCAACAAATATGTATATACATCTCTACCTGTAATCTCAAATCTCTAATACTAATAAAGAAAATTCAGTGAATAGGAAATCCACCATATATTTTTGCAATACCCATATTACCTTTCTATCTCCCTTTTGAGTCTTCCCAAAATGGAAAAAAAAACTCTATTTCTATGGCTTTACCGACTACAAAAGTAGAAAAATAATTTGTTGGATCCTTGCCGAGTAGTAAACAATCGTGTTATAAAAACAGCTTTGTAGGAACAATGGATAATCAATAGAAATCGATTAATTAGACACAGGTTAAAGTATTTGCCAAACCACTATAAAAATTGCGTGTTCTTTTCTTATTTTACCCTCTTTTCTTTTATAATTTTAATTTGATAATTCGTTGCGTGTATGTATCCTTTTTTGTCCAAAAAGGCGGTATCATTTTTATTTAATTTTTTGAATACTCGTCATACTATTTTTCATCAATTATTTTGTAATTCTACTGCTTAGTAACAATTTTGTATTTATTGAATTAATTAAAAGAATACAGCATTTAGATTTCAAATTTGCAATGTAATAATTGACATTACCTTATGGTAATATTTTTATGTTTAAATGATACGAGCTTGGTAGCATTTTGTGTAAGGGTTTTTGTTGCGTAAAGCCTAATAAAGGATGAAATTGTTGCAGAAGACTATTTCAGAATCTTTCATCACCCAAGTCACAAAGAGCTATTATTAAATTAAAATTAAAATATTTGAAGACAAATAATGGTGAAGATATTTCAAAAACATAAAGAAATCAAGATAACCAACACATATGATTCTACCCGACAACCATTTATATGGTTTCTCAAAAACAATTGTTTACAATTAATCCACCAAATAAAAGGAAATAAAAAAATAGAATCACTAACCTAATTAAGAATGTAATCTTGATCTCTATGGCAATGGCTTCATAGTGTTTGGAAAAGAAGAATAAAGTTGGAAGAAGAGCGAAACACAAATACTTTTCTACACTTTTGCACTGTCTCTTTCAAGTTATACTTATATCGATCAATTCTTAGTGCCTAAATTTATATGTTTATGTGAAAAAATACATTGCTTGTGTGATTAGAGAGAGAATTAAGCATAACCAAATATGCCTATTAACTAGGGTAAATGCAGATTTTCTCTTTTCTTCCTTTGTATAATTATTTCCTTCTAAATGTGATTTTGTATCACCAAAATTTAACACTCCACCTTGATGCAAAATCACCTCTCTAACTTATCCTCGATCTCCACCTTCAACTATATTGTATCTTCAAAGGAAAAATAAGAAAGCAACCCCCATCGAATATAACAAATAACTCTACCATCTTCGGACCAATCACCGCTCCCTTCTTCTCAATCACACCAAATCACAAACCCACCACTTACAAGTGATGTATTCCCTACCATGACATACACCACACCATTTGGCCTCAAAAGCATTTGTGATGCTATAGAGTTCTCCATAAAGTCTTCGTAGATTTTTTAAATCGACACCCGTCTACCACTTGACCCGAGCTCTCCAAACTATCACCTTTGATATTTCGAGCATCGTCAAAATAAAGACATCTTTCGAAAATTTGACTACCAACACAACCATTAGGCTCACCAATTGTCACTCATTTCCTATTATCGACCATACAACCAACCAATCTATAATGGTTTCCATCATTTAATACCTCTCTCATCACAGTAAGATCATCCTTCACCACTCTCAAAACTCCATCTTGAGTCTCATAAGTGCAACCACGGCGGTTCAGCTGACTAAGAGAAATGAGATTACGCGAACTAATAGGTACATGTCTCACGCCCGACACTTCTCTAACCATGCCATCATGCGTACAAAACATGATAAATCCAATACCACAAACAAGCAGCTCTACTCCATTGGCGGTCTTAATAATGTTGACAGTCTTCTTGTAAGAAGAAAAACAATTAACATCATTACATATGTGAAAACGAGTATCCAAATCCATCTTCCAAGGCTTAACATCACTAGTAAGGACATCACGAGAAGTATTACTGTCGCTACCTTCAGCTATGTCAGCCAGTGTATCACTATCACTGTCACTATATATAACCTTCTTTTGATATCTTTTATATGTTTCACACTTGTTGCGTGTATGACCCTTTTTATGACAATAATAATAAAATATACTTTCGACATACCTTTACGATTAGTGACTTTTTTCTTCAGTTTTGTATCTCGCTTTGAGTTTCTTGCTACCATAGCCTCATCTTGAACTTATTTCAGGATTGATCCTTTCCTTCTAAACTCTTCATACAAACGACTGTTCCAAAAAGTATCCAAAGAGATAGTTCCATTAGCATTGGAATTACTCAATGACACAACAGTGTTTTTCAATTCTCTCAAAGTGATCTCATCGATGAGCTTGTAATTCATCATCAAATGTGACATCCATACTTGTCAACTGATTTATTACATCTTGAAATTCATTCAAATGCTCTCTACAGACTTCTCTCTGTCCAGCCTTAACTGAATCAATTTTAGAGCAAGAAAATCATTACTAGTATAACTTTTTGACTTGTATAAAGACACCGACTTGTCCCACAAAGCCTTTGCGGATTCACTACTAGCTACATGGTGGAAAATTGAATCATCAAGGTACCGACGAATCAACGCAATCGTCTTCTTGTACATCTTCTTTTGTTTTCCTCTTCTTCCATTTGCCCTCTTTTATATTTGGGGGTCTCTTTCTATCATCTTCAATTGGCTCATGAAAATCGTTAAGACATTAAAAATCCTCCATATCAGGCTTTCAACTATCTCAATTTTTTCCATTTAGAAGAGCAACCTTCGAGAAAGAAATTAAATCTGACATCTTAACGATTATATAAATCCAAAATTACCCATAGTCTTGCGATGATCTAGTTTTGATATCAATTTGTTAGAATTTTTGTTGCGCAAATACTAACAAAGGATAAAATTGTTGTCGAAGCCTATCAAAGAATCTTATACCACCTAAATCACAAAATGGCAATATTGAATAAAAATAAGAATATTTGAAGACAAATAATGGTAAAGATAGTTCTAAAACTTGAAGAAATCAAGATAATCAACACTCAAGACTCTACTTAACAACATTTACATCGATTCTCAATTTTTTTTTTTTTTTTTTTACAATTAATCAACCGAGTAAAAGTAAAAAAACAAAAATAGGACCAATAACCTAATTGAGAACGGAGTGTTGATCTTTATGGCAATAACTTCTTAGTGTTTGGAGAAGAAGAGCAAAGATGGAAGAAGAAAGAAACACAAATAATTTTCCACACTTTTGGACTCTCTCATTTAAATTATATTTATATCAATCAATTATTTAGTGCCCAAGTTAATATGTACATGGCAAAAAATAAATTAATTAGCCAATTAGAAAGAGAAATAAGATAACCGATTATGTCTATTGATTAGGAGAAATTCAAATTTCCTATTTTCTTCTTTTGTACATTTATTTTCTTCTAAATGTTATTTCGTATCACCTAAATTTAAAATTTTGCACCTACTTTATTTTTTAATATATTTTCTCATATAATGATACCGTGCAATATCAATATTTTACATGCTACTATTTTTACAGTAATTGATGATTGGTGAGCAAGATGGGTTGAACAATGAAGTTTTGATGTGCTAGAGGATGTATGCGCATTATTGGCAGTGAGTATAGGCATCTTTCTATTCGTTAGATTTGGGTTTTGAGGAGGTGGTGGTGACGAGAGGGATGACTATGGGCACTGGAGGAGCGTATGTGTAAGACTACGTGGGGGTGCGGTAGCGTGGAAAGTAGTTGTATGGCTTATGCGCGTATGAGGTGTTGAGAATGTGTCTTTGTGGCTAAATTTAAAAGTAGTTTGTTCTAAAATTAAAAGAGCTTTGAATCTTTCTCCTTTAAGCTAAATTCTCAAATTTGTTTGCAACTTTACTTAATTGTTATTTTAATTATCACCATCATCATCATTATTAGTTAATTACCGCACTATTTTCTTCAATTTTCATTGGTTTTTTCCCCTTTTTTCCCCTTCGGCTGATCAGAAGAATTGAATTATATCATCATCATCATTATCATCCAGCTGTATACTAAAAATAATTGTATGTCCATTCCATTTCGTTGTTGGCCTGCAATTCTACCAGTGTAGGTCCAATGCAATAATAAGCCTTATCAATCCCCAAAAAAATTCACATGAAACTCCTGAAAAAATAAATAACCGTCTATCTACAATCCTGACAGATTAAAGACTTGTGGGCCATTTTAGTTATGGGCCTCCTGTTAAATGTTTCAAGTGAATTTTACTACTACTACTACACTATTTTATTACAACCATATGACGTCCGGATTTCAATTACTGCAATCAAAAGAGTTTTACGTCTTTCGGAGAAGAAGACCAACAAACAGACGAGTTGTTAACATACAAACGGCGAATATCGTTGAATTCACCATACTGATCAAATTCAGAACCAAGTAAGAGTTTTTAGGGCTGCTCCCACAATCTTAAATTCGAATGCCCCGCAGCATAAAGACCTTTTAATTTCCTGTACCCACCCTGATTGTTCCTATCCACTGTCTCATAGACGCTACCCCAAAAATGGTCCATTCCCTTCTCTTCTTTTTTTCACAATAAATCGTTAAAAGAAAGCATCCATTGTACGGGACCCTGAATCTGACCTTCGATACTTTGAACTAAACTAAATTTGTAGGTAAAGGAAACAAAACCATATTTTGAGTACGCACGTACGTGAGTTTCTTTACAACGAATAAATTAACACGGCTATCATTTTTGCCAAACTATAACCAAGAAGCGCTGCAGTGACTATTTAGAGTGGGGTTTCAAATAGACGCGCAAGGTGGAACATGGGCCCCGGCCCCTGGGGTTTAAAAGGCCCCACCCCCATATTAATATTTCTGGACGGTGACTATTTATGGATTTAATATATTGTACAGACATGCATAACGAAACAGTAACTCAACCATGAACAGTGTGACTCTCGGTTAGGTAGGAAAGAAGAAAAAATGAATGTAGAAGGTACACTTATAGTCTGGCCGGCGTGTTTGTTGGGGGGGAAAAACAAATAAAATCACAATATACCCAAATAGCGAATTCGTTTTCCTTTTCGCAATCAATGCATAGTTTTCCAATTTGAAATATCTTTAATTGATTGCACATGACCGAATATAGTGTCTGCTTATCCCATATGAGCTGTATAATAAGATGTCTCTCTCCATATTTTGAATTCCATTTGGTGAGTGATTGCATGCGATACAAGCTCACATGCTTGTAATTCCATATGGGTCCAACGTTTCAACAACCCCATCTGAATTAAAATAACGTGTGCTGTTTCGATTTCAATTTTAGCAAAGCAACGAATTCAATGTCGTTCATGACTTTTTTTTTTTTTTTGTTGAGCGTTGAAACATGAAATAAAACAAAAACAAAAAAAAAGATGGTGAAAAAAGGAAAGAAAGAGAGAGGAAATAGAAGAGGTCCCCGTGAAGGAGATCGG
This sequence comes from Allium cepa, assembly GCA_030765085.1. NCBI lineage: Eukaryota > Viridiplantae > Streptophyta > Magnoliopsida > Asparagales > Amaryllidaceae > Allium > Allium cepa. The sequence continues at coordinate 378,459,520 of CM060929.1, read as the reverse complement.
ATTGGGTGTAACCAACTACCGAATCGTTCGAGAAATCAACGCGCTTGCTTCCGTCGCGTGACGTAACACCTCACCTGCGATGTTCGTACGACCCAGTAACGATAAATTTCATTTAATTCGACGAGTAGGAAACATTGTAATTGATTATAATAAGATTGAAATTTTGGGGGTTTGAAATTTTTTGAAATAGTGGTAGGAGGAATCTGGATCTGTGGTTGGGCCCATCCGCCAAACCCACACATAGCCATCTACCTGTGTTGCGACAGGAGTTGTCTGTTAATTTATGAATTTAATTTTTTGATTTGAACCGAGAGCAGATGGATAGAAGAATATAATAGTGTCATCTCGTTTTTATTGTTGATGCTTTGGAATTTTCGTTTTTAACTGCAACGATATTTTGACGGTCAGTGATGCTAAAATGCCTGTCGGATAAGGGGTAGCGTTGTAATTTATCATTTTTTTTTTGTGAAGCTATGGACCACGTCTAGGCATTGAGGCATTGATGAGCAGAGAAGGCTATGGTAATACCATCATAATTTAATAATGACATATTCCATATTTATTATCACATGCAAACTCATAATGCAATGATGCTATGCTCGTCAAGAGCATCTTCAGTGCTATGTTTAATTTCAAGTTATGAACCAAGTAAAAATGGTTCCTTGATGTGATATAAAATAAAACAAACACGGTGATGTTGTTTGCCACGTCGCAGATGTATTTGAAAGGGACGTAAAAGAGTAACGATGAAAAATAAATGTATTATTATACCACGAAAGAAACATAAAAAAAAAACATGAAGGTAAATGAAGAAAAGAAAATGATATTTATAAAGTGTTAATTTTGGTCTGTTCAATATAACTGTTAATTTCAATCAATTTCTTTTGTTAAGTAAAATAAAAAGGAACAACTTAGACGTGCCAATGAGATGTGAACGCAAATTGTTTGCAAACGCATCCATGACGGCATAATATTTGAAAAGCATGTTTTTTGGTGTATATTTTTTTATAAACATGAAAAAGAAAAGATGAAAACTATGTTACCTGCACTTGGTTAATAATTGAATTTGAATTAGCCACTCAACTTGTATTGCCATCCATCTAATTTTGTCAAAGAACATGAACTATAAATCAAAATTAAAATTTAAATGTTCAAATTGTCCAACAATTCATACACGTGATGAAATGAATTGCAAATGAATATGGGATCATAAGATAGTTTAAACATGAATAATATTAAAGAATAACAACAATAAGACAAGGGAGAAAAGTGATGGCATAAAAAACACAGAGGATGGAGTCTCGTGGTCATATTTTGTCATCACTCAGTTCCCGATATGCAACTCCCCCTTTGGGACGGCTGCTTCTTCTGCCTTAATTTACCACATTATAACTACTTTCAGTTCCACTTTTGTCTCTCTCTACCTTATCTTTTACCCATGTCTTCTTTGTTTTAATTGGTTTAGCTATATTTACCTGTCTTCTTCATTTTAATGGGTTTAGTTATATTTACCATGTTTTTATACTTTTATTCCTTTATTTTCTAGATATTTATTCCATATTTCGGAAGTAAATGAGCAAAAATATATGTGAGCAAAACAACAAGAAATAATATTCTTATTTACTTGTGCCAATTGGAGGTGAAGTTTATTTAAACTAGAAACTTGAGTTCATTTTTAATCTATATACCACCATCTTTACAATGAAACCATAATGGTTTACTTCATGCCCATGAACGTTTTAAAGTCATTTTCTTCCTTTCACTTTTCTATTATGAAATGTGATTTGGATGATGTATAAGACCCTTCTACATACGGTGCAACTACGCAACTGGAATTGTCTTTCAATGAACTATCACCTACACCTATCATTTCACCACACGCCTTCTACGCACTATTTGCTGCTAATAGTGCGTAGAAACAGCTTTGATACCAATTATAAGTGTAAGAAACTAAAATTTAGTTAACACAACTTAAGCCCATATGGATTGACTATTACCATGATAACACGAGCATGTATCGAAACTACTTGGCCACGCTGCATTTCAATTTCGAAAGCAAGCGTTATTTGAAATGATTGGGTGTAAAGCACATGCATGTGGCTTTTCATGTACACCATCAAATCCCAGGTCTCAACACCGGACAGACAATGGAAGCTACAAAACTGGATACGGTAAGAATGGTCTTTGAACGTGGGGGATGTTCTTATTTTACCCGAGGGATTCAAATTAGTCCCCACCGACCATAATTCATCAGTTTGAGCCTGATTATTCCTAAACCCAGTAGAAGTTTTTCTATTTTGACTTGCTCCCCTCAACAATCGAACGAGAATGGCAGAACATTTACAGGATATTAACAAAAGAAGATGCACTTTTATTCATCGACAATATCTTTCGTTTCGTTCAAACAAGATTAGAAGCATCTGTCTTATTAAGGAGAATGCCTTCTTAAAACATAACCTAAATGCAATAATTTGTCCTCTAAAAAAGGAAAAATTGAATGAATTGATCGTAAATTATGATATTTTGGAAACAAATACACTATCGGTTTTACATCAAGCAACACGTGGAGTAACTCTCGATATAGCAGTAAAAGCAAGATGATGATAAAATAGAATCTCGAGTCACGAACAGTGATTCGATTGATCCCTGTTATAGCCATTTCCGTACATTCAATGTATTCTACGGATAGAGTAATACATAGAGTTGAACATAGTAAAATAAGAAATTGAAAGATTTCGTTGAAATTGTTCGTTTGGAAATATCCCAGAAAAGCTAATTATAGTTTCTTCTTTCGACAGAAATATTGAGAATCCAAGATAAGATCACGGCGAGACGAACCGTTTATCATTACGATAGGTGTCACCCTTTACTTTGAGGGAAGTGTGGCAAAAGAAAGGAAATCCCATGGACAAACCCCAATCGTCTCCAAAGTGATCCTATTTTTTCATCGGATCTGGGTCTGGGTAAAGACCAAAGATCTTGAGGACATATTGATGGAAAAGAAATTGCACGTGTCGAATGGATCAAAGAAGGTAGAAACCCTCTACAAACAATTCAAGCTAAAATTGATCGTTATTCCTATATAATTCGAACTATCCATGTAGTACTAAGCCTCAAAAGGACTGCTATTTACTTTATCAATGAGCAAATCAATGGCAGGTTCTATTTCATTTGGCACCTGAATTCGCACTCGAATTGGACCAAATCAAGTATTTGTTAGGCTATTGTTCTCTTGTTCCTTATAATTTTTGGAGTAAGACATCATGTTCATTCCAACCTACAACTCTCCTTTCAAAGTTCATCGATATTGAACCAATCAAACGCACTTCTAAGATTTGCTCTACTTTTGGAAGGGTCTAGGAGTAGTATTGTTTGCTAATCAAATTTATTCTGCCTTTTCATTAGGATCGATTCTTGTTTGTATCCTTATTCTATATTTCATCAAACTCCTTTTCTGTAATTACCACCTAGCTTCTCCCACAATGGACTTTTCTTACAAAATGAAAATAAAGGAAGTAAGGTTTCTCAATATAAATCTTTTTTACTTCGCCTTTCACACCACATAAAAAATTTCAATGTGAACTCGGAGAGATGGCCGAGTGGACTAAAGTGACAGATTGCTAATCGGTCGTATGAGTTATTTGTACCAAGATTTCAAATCTCTCTCTCCGCTCCGCTCGATCGCTTCAGACTTTCAAAATCTTTTTTTGTTCCTCACATCCAGGATTACGACCTTTTTATTCTAGCAGATGGAATTTCATTAGTCTAATTTTGGACTTCCCGGCATTAGAATTGGAATCTAAAAATTACAAAAATACCAAACAAGTACTTACATTTATTTGTGACCATAGAGTAGCCGTATGAAGCTGAGGAATAAGAACACATTCCTACAAGTTCTTAAATAATATAAATTTGTATTAAATTAGAACTAGTAACTAATCCCAACATCGATTTTCCTGTTGGGACAAAGTTCTATATTCAAAGATTACTTGGGATATCTTCTTACGAAGTTTCGTTCCATTAGAAGTAAGGATTCAGAATATCACAAATAACAAAGATTCAGCAACTAAAACATAGATTGATTCTTTGGAATCCTTCATTTATTCAAATGGAACGAACAGAGACAGAATCAGATTGACTCTCGAAATACCTTTTTGGGTCTTCCTCAATGTCCCGGCTATTCGCGAAATATGAGAATTAGACGAATAATCATCTTCTTTCGAAAGAAATCGAAGAATTTCTTGAGAATCCTATAAGATCAATTCATTCTTTTTTCTCTGACGGATGGTCAGAATTTCATCGAGTTCATGTCCTATCCAAGCCAATGAGCTTACTCCAAAAGGTCCTGATAAATGATGACTGAGACGAGATTTGACATTTTTGAACCATTAAACATTCGGTTTCCATTAAGGTTCTAGGTGTAACCAACTCACTATAAAGGTAGCAGAAAGAAATAAAAGAAAAGAGCTCTGGTATAAAGATCTTAGTTAGTACGTAATCTAATTGTATATCACCATTGATAAACACCGGAATAAGCGATATTTATTAGGCCAGTAGCATCTCCTCAAGTAAAGGCTTCTATGGTCGGTTGACCAAGTGAGGATCCCAAATTTTTTGATTTTAGTTCAAAATAATTAATATGTAGAATCTGAATAAATTATTGCTGAGATTCGTACTAGAACGTCTACTTTTCATTTTAAAGAGAAGGTCCTAAAACATATTTACTCTGATTCAAAGGAAGATAAAATTTTTTTTTGTACATGACATGAGTGAAACTTGTCTCTTTATACTTTAATTTGACCTAAAATATTCTATCATAATATATATTTATATAAGTGATAGCTCGGGTTTCCCCAAAAGAGAATCATTTATTTCAATACTCACTCGTAAGAAGCTAGGTGGCAGCTATAAAAAAGGAGTTTGATGAAACATGGAATAAGGATATACAAACAAGAACTGATCCTAATGAAAAGGCGGAATAATTTAGATTAGTAAACAATACTTCTTATAGACCTCCTCATATATGAAATGATCCCAGAAATAAAATATTTCCTATATCCGTTACTCTTTTAGGAGTATATTTATGCACCGGCTCATGATCATGGTTCAAATGGTTTGATTTATTCTCAAGCTAGTACAATCATAACTTTTCTTCCTTAATACAATTCAGTATTCCATGAATTTAAGGATCTTTATAATTACCATTGCTTAGCTTTCAATTCTCCTTTGACAGATAAGTTAATATGAATAACCCGTCCTCCTCTCTACGAAAAAAAGGGCGCTTCCGGTTCTGTGAGTGTTCAAACAATTTTGTCTTCTTCATATTACCATATCTCCATAGTCAATAATTTTCTATAAGAGGGGCTCCTCCTACTCACACACCCTTTATATTGGTTCTTAAAAGGAAATAATTTGAAAAGGTTCAATTATATGAAATGAATTTCTAGATCTAGAAATTCCTTACCATCAACTTGATAAAAAGCGTTGAATTCTTGTTGATAAAAAATGAAATATGTATTTTTGTAAACTTCTTTAAACCTACTTTGCTTTTTTTTTTGTTTCTAGTATTTTTGCGAGAGAACAATACAAGTGTCGTGCTGCTAAGAGAAGCAATGGAGTGCTACACCCTAGATGGTGAGAGTCCAGCAGCCGAAAGGATCACTAGCTTATGCTCTGATCGCTTCTTGTGCCTTTGAATCCAGAAGTACCAGCAGAGGCCCAAGAAACCACTCGACCTCGTACATCTGTAATAGTTACAATGGTATTGTTGAAACTGGCTTGAACATGAATAACTCCTTTTGGTATTCTACTCCAGTCTTACGTCATATCTCTAGAGTCAATAATTTTCTATGAGGAACCATTGAACTCAATCACTTGCTGCTGTTACTCAACAGGTTTCTGTTGAGGTCATCCCATAGGGTTACTCAAATTGGATCAATGATTGATATTTTGACTATGACACAACTATATCAATTGCACTTGAACTGTTAGATAATCATAGTAGATAATAACATTACTGTTCGTATCGCTATTTCAAAATCGTACATGAGATCTCAACAATTCGAAGTGTTTGTCTTGCGTATTCTTGATGAACCAGTGTCTAGATATAGATTTAGAAGAATTTTTTTGGAAATTAATAAGCCCCTCTGACATCTCTTCATCTACAAAGAATTCTCGACGCGATAATAATAAGTTGTTTCTACATCGTTTTCTTCCCTTTCTGAGGTTTCTTTCAATTTCTTAGGACCAATAGGCGATGCAAATGGTTTTACTTGAAATGTCGCGTGATTTTTAACCAATTATGTGCGTCAATATAATTATCTGGAGTAACCGCTATAGCCTGTTTCTAATACTCAGTAGCTTGATCGAACCATACCTCCGTAATTTCAGAATCACTAGTGGATCCCGCTCTAATAGCTCCAAATAAATTAAATACATGCACTAATGTACGATGGCTTCTTATTCCACAACAAAGAAAGCGCTTTTTCCATTATTTCATATATTAGGGGATTTCACTTGGAAAAAAAACGTTCCAATGGAATGAACCCATAATCTGATGATCAAGTCGATTCCTTAGTTATAAGTTCATAACTCTAGCCTATTTTGGACGGAACATGTCTACTAATTCTTTTATTCCAGTTAGTTGGTCTCCCTTAAGATCAAACAATTCCATTGAATGGAGTATGGCTGTATGTGTGATAACATCTACAATACCAGGAATATCAATGAACTCAATTCTTACAATTGCTCAAGATACCCTCTTTTATAATTGATTTAGTTAGCTTACATTTATGTTTCAACTTCCCTATAAAAAACAACGAATTTAACCATATTCAGACAACATAAAAAGAAAAAGGAAGGAAAATATTATATTGAGACAGTTATGAATTTGATTGATTTTCCATTACTTGACCAAACAACCCCGAATTTCATTATTTCAACTACATTAAATTATCTTTTGAATTGGGTTATTGTTGAAGGTCGTTCAAGCTTTCCTGGGAGTATGGCATAGGTTACTTCAGCGGCATAATGTTTGGTACTCGGACATTGGCTCGAGGCATTTTTAGGGGGTTGCTACCGATTTACCATATGGCTGGATAGAGAAATGTTTAGATTTTTGTGATTATTCTTTAATAGCAATCATTGAATATCAAAAACTTATTATGGTATTAAATATATCAAAACTTGTTAATATAAAAAAGAATCGATTTTGTGAAAGATGGGATCGGTAAATGGAAAATAAACCGTTGATATGTCATCTTTTTTATGAAATCGTCAATTTTGTACCAAAGGTGTATTTCGAGTATACCGAATCAGTATAGCTATCCATCCACTGGTGCAGCAACGCAGTCTCGATCAACCACAAAGAGAAAGTGTACCTAATACACAAGTAATTATTGCAGTTGGAATATATTTTGTTAACCCTCCTATAAGAATAATATTTTGACTTTTGTCTGCTACTAATCAGTCATAATCTGTGACATTAGAAATAATATTCTATTTGGGCTTCCTGATTGCTTATGCCATCAAATCACCGATTATACCCCTACATACATGATCACTAGATACCCATGGAGAAGCACATTACAATACATGTATGCTTCTAGAGGGAATCTAACATTTTGGGACTCGTAAGGGATTTACTTGTCTATATATCGTTTTATTCCATTTGATCTTTTAGGTCCTTACTTACCTCGACGGCTATGTCATTATTCCCCTTGAAGCATATATCGAGGCATAATGACAGATCGAGAAGCTAAACTAGAAAAAATTGGAGGAGAAATTTTGTTTTATATATGGTGATCCTCCTCTGGTATCCTAATTTTATCTCTAACTTCCTATTTGTGAATTAGAGAGGAAAGGTGAGTAGCACCGATGAGCACATTGAACTATCCATGTATCCGAGAGCGCTCATAGCCCAGGCACTACGATGCAAATATCAAGGACGCGCTCTACCATTGAGTTAATAGCCTTCGTGCGGGCCTCCTAGTGGGAGGCCTGCTATGCCAAAAGTGAGAGAAACCCTATCCCTAACTTTCCCTTTTGCGCCCTATGTCCATCTCGTTTTACCCGGTGTAAGATATCAATTGTTCGAGGAACCCTAGATGTTGTCGGAGTAAAGGATCGTCAACAAAGGCATTCTAGTGCATTGTAGATTTTTATCCAAGGCTTGTATCATTTGATGATACCATGTGAATCGCAAGAAAAATGCGAAGCGTATGGCTAATCCAATAACGAAAGTTTCATAAGGGGGCTCGAGTAAGCTACCATGAGACAAAATATCTTCTTTCTAAAAGAGATTCAATTCGAAACTATTGGATTTAAAGCTGGTGTTAAAGATTATAGATTGACTTATTATACTCTTGATACGAAACTAAAGACACTGATATCTTAGTAGTATTTTGAGTAACTCCTCAACCCGGAGTTCTCGTTGAAGAAGCAAAGGCTGCGGTAGTCGCCGAATCTTCTACCGGTACCTGGACAACTGTGTACACTGATGGACTTACCGGTCTTGATCGTTACAAAGGATGATGCTGCCATAATGAATATTAATTTAATAATGTTCTAATATTGTATCAATTGATATATAATAATAAATGATATATAAATAAGAATGAGCTTCCGGTTAATAGAAACCGAGGAGATTGACTCGGAAATAGATTTGTTGAGAGCTCCATTGCAGAGTTCAGGCCTTAGGATTAGTTAGTTCTATTTCTCGATGGATTCATAAAGGGATATAACTTGGTGGTAGAGTGTCACTTTAATTTTGTGGAAGTCATTAATTCTATTTTTTTCTTTTCTTTCACCTCGGGAGAAGCAATCATTCGGGCAACTTTGAATCCCACGAGTGAAATAGGAATAGAAGGAATTTGCATCCAAAATTTAAAAGTTGGTCCACTCTTAGTCTAGGTAAAGTCTATCTTGCTGTGATAGGAATGAACAAAAACAAATAAGCTTTTGCTAATGTAATAAAGCTTACCAAGATGATGATCAGTAGCTGGTTCGAGAGGATGATCGACCACATTGGGATCCAGACACGACCCAGAATCATACGGGAGGCAGCAATGGGGAATTTTCCGCAATGGATGAAAGCCTAGACGGAGCAATGCCGCGTGAAGGTAGAAGTCCTAAAAGAAAGAAAACATATTAATTTAGCAAATACCCATCTAAAATTTTTTTAGTCCGGTTGCGAGGTCTAAAAAGTAGGTATGAATCATGGTTAGAATATATTTTTTTTCTTACTTTTTTCTATAATATTTCGTGTTCTAGGTATCAGAATAAATATCCGACGGGGTGGATGACACGTTGATCTAGTCGCCACCGGAGCCAAAAGAGACCGTCTAATTTGATTCGCTTCTGCCGATAAGCCCCTAGTGCATTATAGAAACTGTCAAACAAGATTCTTTTTCTTTAATATGTACAGATCTTACCTATATAAACAAGATCTAAGTACAAGATTAACTATGAAATTGAAGAATAAAAAATGCAAAAGTTCTTTTATTTATTATTGGATCCTTAATTATGGACCTTAAGGTTGGTGTAGATCGTTTTTTATCCCGTAGTTTTGTACCGTGAAGTCCGAACCAACTGATGTTGAAGAATCAGTGGATGAGTTGTGGTTAGAGGTGAAATGCGACTCGAACCCAGAGCTAGCTAGCTCTTCTCGAAATGCGTTGAGGCATAGCAGTTGATTGGACATCTAGGGGTAAAGCACTATTTCAGTGCGGGCCACGAGAGCGGTACCAAATCGAGGGCCCTGCTAATTCCTTTGAGTTTCATTCTTGCAAACATACTCCCTAAGTGGGATACTTAATGTGTTAGTTACAACGCTGCATGAAAGTAACAATAAAGACAACTTTATCTCCATTCCAAGTGTAATTTTTTCTTTAGTAATATAATACTATAGAAAATACTATGAAATATGAAAATGAAAGAATATTCAAATTAATAATTTTTTATTTGTATCTATTAGTTAGTATTAAGTAGTATTTTGAATTAAGTAGTATTTTAAATTTTAAGTCTTTTTTCTCAGTTTAGTTAATTATTTAATTGGGTTTCTCTCGCTTTTGGCATAACGGGCCTCCACTAGGAGGCCCGCACGAAGGGCTATTAGCACAGTGGTAGAGCACGCCCTTGATCATTGCGTCATTGTGCTGTGAGGGCTCTCAGCCACATGAATAGTCCAATGTGCTGATGACCTTGGCCCTTGTAATTTTAGGGTCGTATGTAGTATTTAGCGTTTGCCTCAATTGGGTACCACTCTCGCGGTCCGCGCCGAAACATTTCTTTAACCCTAGACGTCTAGTCAACTATTACGCCTCAACGCATTACTACTGCCTCCCGTAGGAGTTTGGGCCGTGTCTTAATCCCAATGTAGCTGATCATCCTCTCAAACGAGCTACTGATCATCGCCTTGATAAGTTATTGCCTCACCAACTAGCTAAGCAGACGTAAGCCCTCCTCCGGCAGATCCCTCTTTTTTCTCCTTAGCCTACAGGTTGCAAATGGATCTGCCGGTTTAAAAATCATTGATAGTTCTAGGATTGCTAAGCCGACATTACATGCAATAATATCTAGAATTACTACCAGAAAAATATATATCAGATCATTGGGCCATGCGGGCTGCAACGTTTCTAAGAGAGGAACGAACAATCAGTTTTGAAAGAACTTATTGTTAGCCTCTTTCAGAGATGAATCTATCTGAGCCAGAAGGGATAAGAAGACTGCCTGGTTGTGAAGCTTATCCAAGATATGTTTTTTATTTGCATTCATGCCTTTTGGAAAGAGCTGCTAAATCAAGTTCCAATTTCCTTGTCCCTAAAAAAGAAGGGCTGCCCCTTTTGTAAGCATTCTAATATATATGCATTCATTTTTATCAGATGATTAACTACCAAAAAATTCCTTTTAAAATTTTTCTTCCTTTTTCTTTTGTTTTTTAAAACCATTTGACCATCAATCAATCAATTCCAATGAGTGGATGTAATGACTCAACAAAATCTAATAGGTAGGACTTTTGAAAAATAAAGAATCAAAGGTCCATTTAGAGGAGACCCCTTCTCCACATCAGACACTAAGTTATTTTTAACGTTTAACTAGATCAAGAATCATCTTTCCAATTCTTTCCCCTGACCCTACTACGAAGAAAGACGTTAACTTCTTAAAATATTCTTATACCATGTTAACACTCAAAAGATTCTACAATATTAGGAGTATAAGAGGGCCAATATTTATATTGGAAAATAGGAGGTTTGCAAATTCATGCTCAAGTACCTTAGGGTGTCTTCCTCCACTAGCAGGGTTTTTCGAAAAACTCCATCTATTCTGGTGTGGACAGATTTTACTTACCTTGTTTTTTTGTCCCTTTAATAGGCATAATATTTAATACCCAACAGAATCATGAGATGCTACATAAAACTGAAAATTGTCTAAGAAATTTTGATATTTCCTTCCATCATTCCTTAAGTCCTATAAGGTTTGGTGATTCAATAAAATCTGACCATTTTATCATCGAGCGAGGAGTACGAAATAAATCAGATTGATTTTTCGATCAAAAACAGTACTATGTGAAATCTTCGTTTTTTCCTCTTACTCTATCTTTCAAAAAAAAGATTTATCTTCAAAAAAAAGGTTTCTTCTTTCCATATTTGTTGTTTCTTATAACACAACAATCAAATCTGGATTTAACGTTTTTCGAGCAAAACAACAATCTGAGCTTGAGTTCCTCTTGGAGTTTTGAATCAATGGGCAGAGTGCTTTAAAAATTGGATAGGTTCGATCAATGGTCATTGGCGGCCTCCTAACTCCTAAAAGGATCTATTAAATTCATCAACACACGGTTCGACTTTGATCGTTATGGATTAGTACCAAGATTGATCCCTAGGCAAGCAGATCTAATTTAGCCAGATTAGTCAACATTTATATGTTTCAATACAACTATTATTTGTGTGATTAGCCATACAATCGCTATTCATAATGGAAATGAACATTTACCTATTTATCTTTATATAAAAAATATTAGCGATCAGTAATCGTTCTTGAATCAAGGGGTTTATTCTTATCCATTTTGATTTGACTGGAATTCATAATTGTCAGAATTGTGACAATTCCTCGATATCTTGTTCATTTGCAATAAAATATTTTCTTTGTGCGACAGTAACATATTTTTTTTGGAGAGAAGGACTATATCAGCAATTGAGTCACAGAAGCATAAATACAAGCTATAATTTTTTTTCTAGATTGGATTCTTTAAAAGAAGTTAGAAAATACCACTATTTTTAGTTTTGGATCTTCCAAATCATTCCCGCAGTGGATCTGGACCAATTTCTTTTGCTCTAGCCAATTCTTTCTTTCTTTTTCATTTTTTTCTATGAATTGTTAATGACCTGCTTCATTTGTCAACTTTATCTGATCTTATATTTCTCTTAAGCATAAGTTCTATAACAAGATATCAATATTTATTAGATCTGAAATCTGTTATGGAATTGCTCATTTAATAAGCATTCTCAAAGTGCCCGGGTCAATCAAAAGTTCGATTATATCCGAGCTGCTCATTTTCAAATGATATCCACATTGCTCACAAATATTCATTTTTGATCTAAAAAATAAAGATAAAAAATATAAAAATTTAAATTTAAAGACCACCCTCCTTTTTCATAAAATAGAAAAAAAATTGATTTTCGTTAAAAAAATACCATACAGAATAAGAGTAGAAGTGGACCTAAGAAAAGATACCTTCGATGTAGAACGAGATATTGAAATTTTTAGTAAAGTACTAAAAAAGTAAGTAATATGGTATTATGCTCCATGAAATTCGATTATTTTGATTCAACATTGTACCGATAGTTTCTTGTTGTTGAGTAACTACTGAAATCTTCACTTTCGGAAAAAAGGTTGATAATGGTGCAATCTAATCCATTATCGGGGATCAATCCCGAACCTGCCGTATCATACCTTTTTTTAGCGTATGAAAGACTGCACTTTACTAACTCAATTTGAAAAAAGGATCTTAGAGTATTTAGTGTTAGGCTAGGAGGTCTCTTTAACGCCTTATTTGTTCTTTCCATTAGAGTTATTTCATAAAGATTTTCCATGGTAAGGGAGAAGGGGGAAAATGGTTAAAGTACGTGGATTTTTTGAGTTTTCGTGGAGGATTAGATTCAATAAGTGATATTGCTCATCATCATTTAGCTATAGAATGGCATAGCCTTAACATAGATTGCGAGGTTCAAACGAGGAAAGGCTTACGGTGGATACCTAGGCACCTAGAGATGAGGAAGGGCATAGCAAGCGACGCTCGCTTTTTCTAAGTAACGAGAAAGAGGACCGAAACATGCCACCGAAAGACTCTATGGAGACAAAAAGATGGTCTGCCGAGAACGTAAAGGAGGTAGGATGAGAAATTAGTCAGATCTAATATGGATCATACATAGAGGATTGTTGGAGAATGTACAAAAAGAACTTCGTTTTATGAACCGAAGAATCAACATTGCTATCACACGAATAGAAAACCTTATGAGGACCCTAATATTCTTACAGAACCTATCACTGAAAATACCTCCAAAAGGGAATATGGCTTGGTAGGAATATGATACTGGATTTTCTTCTCAACAAATTATTTTTTCTCCATAAGAGATCCTAATGTCATTCGATGGCATCGTAGGTTTATTCAAAGAGAATTCTTGGTTCATTTCTCCACCTTAATGACAGAAAAAAGGATTGTTCAAATTATATTGAGTCTGACTCATAGTGATAGCTTATCAAAGAATAAATCTCTTTCACTTGTAGTATAGGTAAGGAGTGGACTTAAGTGCCGTTGACACCATAAATACTAAATTGAGTAGTCGATTGCTCAATCCAGTTATATCAATTCTTTATTAATCGTTTTGCGAAGCCTTGCCTTAAATTACAACGGAATAGTATACAAAGTCAACCGATCTCAACCAATGATTAAATAGAATTTATGGCTACACAAAATGATGGTAGTTCTAACCTTATAATCCCTGAGGAGGTTTTACCTATGGAAATGCTCTTTAATGGAACTTTAGCTTTAGTAGGTCGTGTGACAATATTGGAATCCAATAAAAAAGAAATAAGGGTTTCACGAGCGAATATTGACTCTTTCATTTTCCTGCTTTATTTGTAGGATCAATCCACAAGGTCTTACTTTCTCATGTCAACAATACGGTTCAATCGATTACTACAGAGATGAACCCAACCCGGAATATAACATGATAACTCCTATAATCCAAATGGCGAATTAATTGATATTTATAATAATTTGGAAATGAAAGAAAAGAACTGCTTTTAACAACACTTCTTTTTTCGTTCGAGTGCCATTTTGAAAAAGGGGACAAGGATCACCGAAGTAATGTCTAAACCTAATAATTTTAAAGCAAAGAGAAAGAATTCTGAAACACGGAAATACTATTTTCGACTGTCTCATTATTTTATTTTTAGTATAATCACGACGACTAAAAAAAGACCCTATGAAACTTCATCGTTCCCTGGGATTGGCTTTGGACCCAGATTCTTTCATTTCCATGTAGAGATCATTTCATTTACGAGTACGTTCACGTACTCCACCAAATACGGATACGCCTCCATGAGCTTTGGCAATGTTGTTGATCAATTCTACATTAAAAAATAACCTTTTCTCATACAGAATTCACTGAAAAGATTAGGTAAGTAGTATAAGTCTATTGCAATGCTATGTAGTCCCTATTTTTCTTTAAGAAAGAGGTATTTGAGGAATGTTTTTATGTGGTGCTAACGATTTAATAACTACCTTTGTAGGTTCAGAATGTTTCAATTTCTGTTCCTACCTATTATCTGGATATACCAAGAGAGATGTACGGTCTAATGAGTGCTACGGAGAGATATGTTTTTATATCCCATATTGAAAATCCTTCTTCTTTATTGTAAGCTCGTTCGAGTTGCTCAATGGCCCCTTTACGCAATTCTTCCGAATTTCTAATAGTACTCAAAATTCTCTATTTTCGTTTATCTAATGAAAAAATTTACGACTAAGGCTATTTCAGCTGTTCTGTTCTTACTTACATAAAAAAAGAAAAAAAAATATCATTCGTACTCATAACTCAAGTTGGGTAATTCTGAAAAAGTCCGAAGGTAATTGAAAGATTTTTGTCAAAGTTTTCATTCATGCCTAATCTATATCGAGTAGACCTTGCTGTTGGAAGAATTCTTAATTCATGAGTTGTAGGGAGAGACTTATGTCACCACAAATAGAAACTAAAGCAAGTGTTGAATTTAAAGTGAGTAATCGATTGCTTAATCCAACTGTACCAATTCTTTATTAATTGTTTTGCTAAGCCTTGCCTTAAAAAAAGTATTCAAAATTGTACTAGAACAGAGTAATAAATCATTGCATCTATAATATTTTTTTCCCTGGTGGATCTCTCTGTCATTTCAAAAAAGTTTAGAACCTTGGGTTGCTAAATTCATGGAATACTAAATTGATTAAAGAAGAAAAGTTATGACTATACCAGCTATAAGAAAGGATCCCATGATAGTGAACATGGGTCTCATTGCATTAAAAAAAATATATGAAAATTCCCATAAAATAAAAAATTGAGCGTGAGAGCCAAATGAATCGAAAGATTCATGCTTGGTTCTAGTAGCCACAGATACGATTCTCAATCAAAAAGGGTAAAATGTCATATGTGTTTGAGTCCTCATTTCTAATGGAATCGAAATGATCTCTGGACTGATCAGAGAATCCTTTCGATTAGCTATAATCCGTTTGCCTATTGGTACTAAGAAGCTGAAAGAAACCTCAGAAAAGGAAGAAAGCAATGTAGAAACAACTTATGAAATGAAGAAGATGAACATGAACAATGATTTTACACAAACCCAATTTACCAATTTCACAAACAATCATATTCTAAGGTGATACATGAACAAATTAAATGTAGAAAATAAACGACTTAAGGATTTACAATAGTTTTACTATCAACTTGATAATGTACACTCACTTTGGAAGAGGTATTCTTTATTACTTCAAATAGAACATCTAGAGGAGAGATTACAATATTTTTAATGGAATCTTGATATTAGAGAAAAGATGAACTAAATCTGTGTATGTGTTGTACCTAATTAATGACTTCATTTAATGGAGCTTGATACTGGGGTTGAACAAATATCGGTAAGAAACTAATTTAAGTCAACAAACCAATATAACAATAATTTAGTATTAATTGAGAATCAATTTCATATGGGTTGGACCAACAATTATTTCTTTTCAATACGCATGCACATGATAATATTTCTCTTATTAATCAATTAATTAGGAAAAACAACTAATAATCTTTAGCTCCCAAATTCCCCCCATACAAGTATAAGTGATTACTCTTCAACCATATTAACATAAACAATTTGCATTCAATTAAGGCAATTAGATCGCATCCAAATATTAATAATGATAATTACGTTAAAAGCTCCTTGGCACATAGTAGAATTTTTTTAGGACAATACATCCGAATAGTTAGTTCATAAGATAAATGGTGATTAAAGTATGAAAATGACAAATAAAATTATATTTTTCCTGTCACTAAAAATTTACCATTTTTATCATTTTCGTTTACTATTTTCTGGTAAATGAATTTGAAGCGCTATCCTGAAAAATTATTTTAGGATTGTTAATGGATAGTACAGTATCTGTATGCAAAATCATTTTTGGATATTCAATATCTACATCTATGGATATTGATGAATATCGAATAATTATCCTATCCGCCAGTGATCAATAAATCATAAAACATAAACAGAAATTTTTGATATAACATAATTATTTTTCAATTCCACTAATTATAAAAGTATACAAAATCAAGAAATAATATGGTAATAAATAGTTTAGCATAGTTAACACGTGTTAAATGTATATAATATAAATATTTACTTGATAAAATAATAAATACATATTGTATAGTACCAAAATACTCATAACATAAATTATAATTCTTGATAATTCTGGACGAATAATTTTTGAAGCGGATGCCTTCATATTCGCATCCATATTATTTTTTGGGATATCATATTAATCGTGTTCAGATACGGATGTAGATGGATTTCTGATTTTTTGGATATCCATTGATATGCTTAACTTATACCCTTGGGTTAGGAAGCCCTTTAAAAGAATATCTTCATATGAATTTATATTCTCTGGTTATGAGTTGCACAATTTAAACAACGACATTTAAATTAGACATTTGGAATTTAGTCTATTTTTCTGGAAAATTTTGTCCATCACATTATAAAATCATATTTATTATCTAAGCCTTATGCTTCATCTTCGAAACTCCTTGTTTGTCTTCCAAAAGCAACCTACCTAGATCCATAAGCTTAACCTTCTTCAACAAGTTCCTGTAAGTTTATGTGGAAAACAATCTTAAAAATATGGATTCGACATAAAATCTGGTATGAGTAGCATATTATCCTAAATATAAGAAACAATAAGATCATGCAGCTAGAGTACATAATGGATTTTTCCCTCACCGTCTCATACATTCATTTTAACAACTTAAAACATAAGTATAAATTAGAAATTCATTCTTAAGGGACTTATTCATACAAGAAACACTCCACCTTAGGTTGCCACTGAGGTTTATGCCTTCGACAAAAGATGAAAGGTTTACGTCTTAACAATTTGGCTACACAAAGGCCTTTTGCCATCACTGCTATCTTAATTCTATTAAACACACATATAAAGATAGACAACCTCTGACGTTTTGATTTCTAAATGGGTGCAATAGAGCATAAAAAAAAAGCAATAGTGACATTACACCCTCTAGAAAATGCAATTGTAAAAGCAACCATCTTTGACTAAAGTTATGGCCAAGGAGACTGTTCTTGAACAACTCCCCATCACATCACAAAAACCTGCTTTATTCGTGATTAATTTAGAAAAATCACTATATGCTAAAAGAAATATCTTTATCACATCTCCCTACCTCCTCTTTTATTTTTCTCAAGCTCTGCATCATTCATCTTTGCCACCATCGTGTTTCAGATCTGACGCCCTAGCCATTTTCTCCCCATGTTCATCGCTTACTAATCCTGAAATGGTATCTATGAATTTGGCAGCTTGGGTTGAAGAAGCTACAATAGTACATCCGCGACTTTCTCATTTACGATCGTGATTTTGTTTATACTATATGATATATCTCTTTGGATACAGGTAGGGTTGGAAGTGATTAGGCTATTTCTTGTTAACGGTGTTAGTTTTTTGGTGTACTATGATTAGAATTTGGATCTCGGTTTCTTTACCTTACGGAGCCCATTACCCAAACGATGGATCTACTAGTGCTGATCAATCCAAATCTTCCAAGCAACTCATTGGTTAAAACCCTAGAGTCCTCCCTCTTCCCCGAGGATCAACCTCGGCCTATCTAACATTTCCTCGAGTAACACCTGCTAGCCGCTTTAACAATGCTTGAATGGAAACCGAAGTTCAGCATAAGGGCTAGAGTAACATAATGTGATGGAACATAAAGGAAAGGATTCTATACATCATGAATTCCACTTGTGAAGGCACGATGACTGGTTTTGATTGAAAAATTACTCGTGTTAACACATGTTGTACCTGGAGTAGAGGCCTTCCACAGCTTAAGATTATTCCAAGCCTCAAAGAAGAAGAATGAAGATGAATCTAACTTGCTCTTGACAGTATATAAGAAACAGAGTTGCCTATTCGTCGGAAGGGAATTGAATGTCGTCTTTAAAGTGACATACAAGCTAGAAAGGATCGCATATCCATTGGGTGGAGCAGGAACGAAGCGATATTAAGATGGATTAGAACTCCAATGACCCATGCATTCAGTGGGGATGCATACTTCCGTCATGAAACCCATGAGTTTAGGCTATGATTTTCAAGTTGTTGCTAGCCATAGTTGCGACCATGGAATCCATCGAGTCCACCAATAGCTGAGATGCTTGAAAACTAGGAAAACTAGCTAGAAAATCATTATGCCCAGAGAGTGAATCACACATATTAGTAGATTTAGAAGGGGGGTGATGGCTGGATGAGAACTAGCTGCAATAATGGATCTGGTATTACATCATGAAGATTCCATATCTGTTTGATGGACGATAGATAGACAACGTGTAATATGAAAAGTGTAACATGATGTTATGAAGATTTTTAACATTCATACATGATAATTCTCTTATTACAATGTACAAAACCAATCAAAATGATATGTTTACCGATGGATCCACCGACTTGGCAAGAACCGAATCGATCAAACACAACCCTTTGACTGGAAACACATAGTAGCACAAATGAAAAGTATATCACTACTAACTAACCATATTAGATATTCATAATAATACAACAGTTATTCATCCCACATTAGGCATAACATAATGGCCAAACCCGAAGTGGTGTGCCAAAAGTTAATGTGGTAATAAGGTAATCTAGCACATTAATATATTGTTATTTACCATACTTCGTATTATACAAGGAGTCAACAATCACACCTACTACTTGATAGAGTTAAGGGTATCCCTAAGAGCAATTATGTAATTTGTTGCATATATCTAACTTGATAACCAATCTTATTCGAAACAAAGGTATTTTCTTTCTAATATATACTTGATATAATGTGTTATATTAATTAATTAATTTAATTAAAAGTATTTTTAATAGAAAACCGTAAATGGTCTTTTTTGTGATAATAGTTACAAAATATTGTACCGTGAGTAATTTATCGCAATGAAAACTAATATACCATTTTAAATATTCCTAGTTAAAATGCATCGAGACTGGATTGATGTATCTGTTAAGACTAGAGTACGTAACACTCTCCAAATGGTAGACAGTGTATTACTCATGGTTGTTGGATGCACCAAGAGGTTACATGTTGGTAGTTATTGGATATCCATGGAATGACTCACTCAATAGTATTCTGTTGGTTAATATAAATAAGGTTAAACAGAAAATATCGATACGATTGGTTTACACAGTTTTCTTGACTTTACAATACTATGGATCTTCAATATGAAAGCTCTGCTTTGATTATACTCAAATCATGGCATGACGTCCATCGACTGACTATAGTTGGGTCAAGTGGAAGTATTGGAAGTGAAATACTATTCAAGAGATGATTCGTCTTCTCAGTTATATGGGGTTAGTATCACTGTCAACTCAAGTCAAGTCAAAGTCAAAGTCTCTAGCCAAAGCATTTCGGTTTGCAATGATTGTTATTACTGAAAAAAGGCTTTGTATTTGGACTACAGAGTTAAATATAAACGATATAGGAATTTTCACCATTACCAAATTCCATAAGTTCAAAGTGATATAGTTTTGATGAAGAGGACCGATATAAATTAAAAATCACAACTAGATAACACTTAACAAAGCACAATTAGATTTTACCTAAAATTTATAAATGATAAACTTAGCCAAAATGTCACACCACTTGCTAAGTGATGCATGAACGTTAATATTCAAATAATTTGATATTAATCACTGACCAAATTTACACATGACGAGCCACACAACCGAAACGATAAATTCTCCTTTGACCAAAAAATTTAATAAGTTTATAATTTTTATAAAAATTGAATAGAATAATATTTACAAATTTGATTTTTATTTGATAGACGAATATTAAATATTTATACAAGTTATAAACACATTAATCGATATACGATATCGATAAACATAAATTAGATTTAAAATGCAAAATATTCATTCAGGCTCTAAATGGGTTTATAGCCCAAATGGGGCTGATAAGATTGGTTGGAATAAAGAGTTTTAGAGGCGGCTAGTTCATAGGCTAAAGAGGAGTGAAAATGATTGGCTGAGATGAAAGGAGATTGAGTAAAAGAGATGATCCTAAACTCTCTCATTTCCTTCCTCTGTTTAAACATCTTTTCCTCTGTTTGATAAAGATCATTTTGAAGCCTCCATCCATATTCCTTTGCTAGTCGATCAATCCTCTACCTTCTGTTTAATATCCTAAGCTCAAATCAGACCAATTCAGTTGTTATTCGATAGCCGAAGATCAACAGTTCAAGGAGTGACAATCTGCCGAATAGGAAGAGATTTCAAAGGGGAGAGTTCATCCTTTCAAGGTGTGCTTTGAAGCTTTGGTTCTTAAGTATTATTTCCATTAAATTATAGTTTATAATCTTTTGAATAATATTTTATTATGCATATGTTATTATTGTATTGTTAGTTAGGTGATGATTCTAAAATGTATTAATGTTGTCATAATTTAGTTTGGTTACATATATGTATGTACCTATAAATTAAAAAAAGATCAATTTTTTACACGTATGAGATTTTTACCGCCTTCTATTTTATGCATATTAGATTTTTGATAATTTAGTTTGGTTACACTATGACTCTATGGCTAAAATTGATCATAAAATATTATACATATAACCATACAGCAACAGTAATTTTTGGCAGCAAAAATTAATTTTTATAATTATTTATTATTATTTAAATCAATATATTATATAAATAAATCACATAAAATAAAAATGTTACGAAATTATTTTTAAAATTTTATAAAATTATCTTACCATAATATAAGCTCTCGTCCAAAAATTAAAAATTAAAAAAATCATTTGTTCTATTTTTTAAAATTATTATTATAATAGGCTGAGAACTAATAAAAATAAAATTGGATCGAAAAAAATGTGGAATTTTTTTTCAAATTTCAAAATATTATATATGATTTTCTAGAAATTTAAAATTTAAAAATATTTCGTAAATAATTTTTTATAAATATTTTATGTAATTTTGAATGAATATTCAGTTAAAAATATATTTTTAAATAATTAAATTAATAATATTTTTTTTGCGCTATATACATGATTTAGAATTTTAAAAAAAATTAATTTTGTTAATATATATATAATTATATATATATATATATTATAACTTTATTAATGTATGTGTGTGTGTGTGTGTAAAATATTTATTTTATCATTATTTATATATTGGTTCTTATATTATTCATGGTTTAATATGAAAATATTATATGTATATTATTTTAATATTTAAGTAACTTATTTATATTTAAACAGATATATTATAATAATAATATGCATATATATTAATATTTTATTTGTAAATTATATTTATATATTTGTAATTAAATATTTTACATTAGTATAAAATTATTTAAACAGACTTGACCTATATATATATATATATGTTTATAATATTTATATATTAATAATTTTTTATTTACATACATATGTTTGGCAACATACAATACATATCAAATGAGTTAAAATGTTTGTTGCGATATAAACCTCAACATCTATATACGAGCATGTTATACCTTACATGAATAATCATGTTTCATGCGCACGCACATACACATATGTATATGATACATATGTGTGCATTATGTAAATTAAATAAAGCTCTATATATGTAATTTATAAGTTTAAATAAAATAAGAGATTTTATTTTAATAAAATTTAGAAATGTTCTAAATGAATTAGACTTTATGAGCACAATATGAGATTTTTTTTTTGAAATTCACCTATAATTTCCACAACGGGCTTGACCTAGTTCCAACACTACTTGCATCAACCATAACAATAACTCAAATAATACAATCGGTGCAGTAGCTCTGATAGTCGAAACGATATGATTTAGCAAAATTGAAAATCTCTTTGTGTACATTACATGTTAAATATTGCATAGTCACATACACATTGCCGAATCAATCACAACATGAATAATCCTAGAAAATTCATCAATTTCTATTCGGCTACGGCCAAAGATGATGTATTTTTATCAACTTTGATGTGAACCTATACAATTTTGTATTCACACATTTTTATACCTTCTACTTATACTATACACACCCTCAATTTAGCTAAATCAATCTAACTCTAAGGAAACCCCCAAATATCACTAACGCCGAACCCTAAGTACCCGGTCTGACTTTAGGCAAATTAAATATAAAATCAATGGTCAAGATGTAAGATTAAAGTATGGATTAAAATGCAAGGTCGTAACCTAGTAATTATTTAATGATTTGAATGGATTTGGAAAAAGAGTGCTTCGATCCAGTTTGGGGCTGACAAGGGACACAAATAATTTTTCAAATGACAAAGGAATTAGGAAAATTCCTAACGTAATCGAGTAGGAATTTTGTTCCATACCAGACATAAATGTACGGGTCAGAACAATGTCGAACAAAAAGTGTACTAGTTAGAATTTTGCTAATCCGAATTGGATCATTGTCAACTGCTTAACGGCAAATTTTCTATCGAGCTAGAAAAATGCTGATAAATTTTGAATTAAATTTATGCCGCAAGCGCATGGCGTACTATTATAGTACGTGGCGAGTACGGGTCGATCAGAAGGGAATTGTTAGATTTTAAATCTCTATTCATTCAAATTAACCAAACTTGAAAATGTGATTAGCTAAAAATGTAGAAAGCTAACAAAAGAAAATTGATAAAAATATAAGAGTGTGAAGATAATTTAGAGATAAATCCACTCTCTAGATCATATAGTTCAATATACATGAAAGTATGATCTCTCCTTTTTGGTCGTTAGTGAATTTAAATGATGTGTTTATCATAATTTTGACTCATTTGTGCTATTAATTAGCTCGATATAAGGCATCAAACTATAACACAACCTTAAACCACTTTTAATTCTCATGAAAAATGACAATAAAGTTGAGAATGAAAATCTATTTTAAGCATGGCCTATTAACTATTGTTTAGAAATATAAGCCATCAAATTTTGGTTTAAACATTCACTTCTTTACCATGATCATATATAGATGAAGATGCAATTTATGGTTCATTTGACTAAGCATAGCCTATTTGTTTTGAACAACATAAGCTATCAAACTCAAAACACAAAATTACATAAACATCATTTTTCCATGAAGCACAAAAAGAGAGCATTAATTATCAAACTACGTTGAAGCTACATAATTAGAGAGCTTCATTACCCCTAAGTTGAAAGAGTTTAGCCTCTTATATTTGTTATCAAATCAATAAATGTAGCTTGCAATATTAAATGAAAACAAAAAGAAAAATAGAGCAAAATGAAAATAAAAGCTAAGTAAAGAAATAAACACCAATCTACTTACATGTATAACTGAAACTATACTACTAGCATGAAAGGAAACAAACAAGAAAAGAGAAGAACATGTATTCAAATTGCATTAAAAAAATTAAATAAAATAAGAAATGGCTAAGGAGCCATGGAAAGAAAGAGAGATCTCATTTATTTTCCTAGGAAAAGAGAGCCTAAAAGAGAGACTAAGGAAGAGAGTTACATGAAACATAAGAAGTATTTATACAAGTTAGAAACCCTAATGCATTTTTTTGGGAATGTTCAAAATACCCTCATAGGAAGTGTGGTGGCCAAGTTATCATTAGCTTCAATAATCCTCCACTTAAATGTACATGAAGCATTAATGGTCTTTTAGCATGTGCATTGGCTCCTAATTGAAAATCAATGTAAGTGGGTGGGGTCCTCCATGTTCTTCACTTTGAATTGTCTTCTATCCATTGTATCTTCTTTGTGCATGCATAATCCTTCATGAAACTACTTGTAATTGAGTTTAAATTCCTACAAAATTATATAGAAATTTCCAATTAAATTTTCTCAATTTAATGTATGCACAAAAATGACTATTTTGCCCCTATATAAAGATGAATAAGTGACAATTTAAAAATAATTTAATTTGGTTTAAACAGGTTAAAATACTCGATATGATCATTTACTTAATTTAAATAGATTAAATATGGTGGTAAAAATAAGCACATTTACATGCACATCATCAACTCTTGTTCTTCGTGTCACAAATGATGCTTCTACCTCAGATACAAAACTCTTAGATCTTTAATGGTGCTAGAAGGCTTCTTCAAAATATACAAAATTTCGCAACAAACTAACAAGTAGAAACTTATTAGATAAGACATGACTGAGGAATAGTTTTTCGAGGTCTGAGATGACTGCAATATATAGAAAGAGACGTATTTGGATGGAACAATTTGGATGGAACAAAGCACACTTTGTGCCTATAATAGTATGCTTTGAGAGAAAAATGTCGTACGCATTTTCATCCATGGTATAATGAATACGGAAAGACGTCAAGAGGCATGGAAAAAACTGAAGGGCTCGTAATAAGATCGCAGTCACATGATCGAATGGGTAAGACAAAGGAATAAAGAGATCAAAACTTTACTCTAAGAAGATTAGAAGGGGAAATGAAATTTGGCCATGTATGGAATTCTATTCAGTACTAAACGGTTCGGTAGTAATTAATGGTAAAGGTTTGGTATTTGTCTATTATTGAACAACAAAATCGGTTTAATAGTTTTCAACTACCGAACTACAAAAACGGTCTGGTATAAGAAGGTACCGAACAAGAAAAACAGTTTGGTAGTTAATTGTTGAGCCAATTGCTACGGACAGAATGAGTCAAACATGGAAAATGTCTATTCTGCAGGGATTAACGAACATATTTCTTCACAACCTCATACCTAAATAAGCAGTAGTGACAAACAAGTTTAAAAGGTTAACTACTACCGAAAAGAATTTTTGAAGCTGTATTTATCATTTCTTTTGATTAACAGATCGTTTTATTTTATATTTCTGCATGTACTCAAGATTTTTGAAGAAATGAATGATATGACAATAGATGTAGCCACTCTTTGACCAACCACAGTAAATTTCATATATTCTTTTATGCTTTGTTTATTTTATATTATCTCTCTTTATAACTCTCTTTAGACAGAACACTTTTTCATATATAAGAGCTTCTCGAACAGATAGAAAAATCGCAAATCTGCATTCAAAACCGAGCCCAACAGAGTGCAGAAATGCTGATAGTTTGGAAAGCGGAGGACAGAGGTTGTAGATTCTGGATCATACGGGGCGTCTGTTAAACAGACGTAAACAGATGCCTGCCTATAAGGCGTCTTTAATTTAGACGATGACAACAGGCGCCCGATGACCAGATGTCTGTTCAACAGACGCCTGGTCATCAGGCGTCTGTCTTCGTTTCTGTTGTAGAATTGAGGCCTCTAACATTTCGAAGTGTGGAAAATTCAATTTTCACACTCCGAACCGTTGAAGATGCTCTAAATGACAGTTTTGTTAGAATAACCACTATGAAAGCTTTATAAAAGCCTTTTAAAACTGAACCTCTAATTTCAGATTAAAATCAGAATATTCTCCAACGTCAATATAAAATCTTCAAGCGGCGTCCGAAGGGAGGTAGCTCCACAGCATATGTTTGTGTAATTATTATTATTTTTTGTTAAAACGATGAAACCTTACCTCATCCTTGTCAAATGGCTCATATAAATATAATTCCTTTTGCGCTTCCATGTACATCTGGTCATAACACTTTTTACCACAGAACCTATTCATTAACCTATATCTGATTTCTCGGTTTATCAACTCTGCTCTCATTTAACTGTATGTCAATGAAACCATGATACCTTATTTTTCTTAATTACAATCTTAGTCCCTCCTTCAGTTTCCAGATCTCTAAATTTCAGCATCCTATCCCCTTATCTGGCTTACTCTTCATAATCACTCCCTGCTTTTATATATATACATATTTCAAACTTAATTCAGTTTCAAAACAAAACAAAAAACAGAAAAAATGGGAAGAAAAGAATGGTACCGTCCAATGTCTAAAGGAGATAAAGAGATCCCAGGATGCATGAGTGGAATGTTCCATCTCTTCGATTTTCGCCATTCCATTATTTTCTCTCCTTCTCCTAACAACACCCACAATTTCAACACCATTCACTCCATTTCTTCTCCACAGTTACACCCTCAACTCAAAGGTCAGTAGAATTGTCTCTATGTTCATATTCTTTATCTTTTAATTGAATGTTCATTAATGTTTTTGCATTCTTATTTTAAGGCGTAGAGGCCCCAAGAAACAGCTTAGAGTTGGATGAATCCGCTGCTGCAAAAACTACGTCAGCTGCTGAAGAGTACTATGGCGTACCAGTAAGTTTTACCTTTTCTAATCATATAATTTAATCGTTTAAAGTTGCTAACTTTTGCCATGATTTATAGTTTGGCATACGAGTGCAAAAGAAGAAGAAAGACCTAGCATTGTTGGTAGAAGAAGAGAAAAGAAGCTCTTCTCCAAGAACTCCGAATTTGGTAGCCAAACTCATGGGTCTAGACATGATTCCAGATGACGCTTCCACTCCCAAATTAGAAGTTAACAGATCTCAAACTCATTCTCCTAAGGTTAGCACCACAAAAAAGAATAACAACAGTGCTGCTACTAATAGAAAGCCGCTTCAGAGAAAAGATACTAACGTTATGGGATCAAGGTCATTGCCTGATACTCCTAGAGTATCTTCTGAAAGATTCAGGGATGGAGACCCCAGACTGTCGTTCCAAATAAACAAAGAAAATGTGAACGTAAATGTAAATAGAGCCACTTATTTGTGTGATGTGCAGTCATTGCCTCCTTCTCCTACTCATAATTATACTAGTACCCAATTAAGAAAATCTCGAGATGGTTGTAATAGTAGTCGTATTAGCAATAATAATGGTTATGCAAAGGAAATCGTACCTAAGCAAGTGAAGGAAAACGTTAGTAGTAAATCGAGGAGGACAAGAGTGGTAGATGAGAAGAAAGTGTTGGTAGAGAGTAACTATTCTACAGAAGCTCCAAAACTGCCTAAGCAAGAATTGAATAGCATACCATATTATAGACGCGGAGAAAAAGAAAAAGAAAAGGCTGAAGAGAAAAAAGTAAGAAAATTCAAGAAGGCGAGCTGTGAAAAGTTTACAGAGAGGATCAAAAGGCAACCACCTCCATGTGAAGTTGCTACTCAATCAGAAGCACTTTTTGGTCGAATAGGGAAACATAAGACTATATCCTTATGTAACATTTCTGCAAATTTTTCAGTTTCGACCAAAAATGGTTGCGGTTGTAGTGGTAATGAGAAGACTAAAAGTATTGCAAGTAGCATACAATCACCATTGCCAGTGGGTAGAGCTAAAGTTTCCCCTGTTACAACTCAAGATAAACTGGTACATTTGTCAATTTAAATCTTTGTACCATTTAAAGTAGAATCACCTGCTCTAGATTATAACATGACTAGAAAAACTTTTGCTAAAGTGACTTATTTATATTTATTGCAGTGTATAACAGGCTTAAGGGAACAGGATCCAGAGTTCATATACATAAAATCAATGATGGAAAATCATTGCAATAGCACAAACTCAAGGACAATTCGGTTTAGCTGGTATTCTCCTTCGCTCCCAGTCAACCCCTTAGTATTTCATCATCTAGAATTCAGTCGTACATATAATTCTTCCAGTTCTTTACAACACAAGTGCAATCGGAAGCTCCTCTTCAACTTAGTTGAAGAAATTTTAGCTGATTTTCTCAACGTGAATAAAAAAGAATCACTAAATATTTACAAAGATGAATTACTGGAGATAATATGGTCAAGAATAAAATGTTTTCCGTTATCAAACTGTCAAGTAGTCGAAGACATAGATGCATTAGTTGCCAGGGACTTATCGGAGGCGAACATCAAGCAATTGCTCAGCCATCAATTAGTAGTATCAGAATTAGAAGCAATAGCTTTTGAAATTGAAGAATATGTCATTGATTCTGTTGTAGAAGAAATTGTTGCATGTGTAGGTTGGGTATGAAAGCTTGACTTTTGTAAAAAAAATTGTGGTTTACTTTACTTTCCTAGTCATACATGTATCAGTTAATATTATGTGCACGTGCACACAGCACTAGCACTGTTGTTGTTCGCCTGGAAAGAAAAGCTGGAGAAGCACTTGCTTTTTTTTGCACTTTAACATTCTTTTGAAGGAGGCTTTTTCATGGAATAATTTTACTGCTTTTTGAGTGGAGATTTAGAATGTAGTGTTGAAACTGATGCATGCACATGTTTTGTTTTTGTCTCCAAGTGGCTTTTTTTCTTTTACATGGGTCGAATACACCGAGTTGAGATGTATAATAATGTAATATATATTTTTTCCTTTTGGTTTATAAATTTGGTTGGCTTTGTACGTGTCACTGTTGCACTGCTTAATTTTGATCTACAGATATGATGTAAAATATGACACCGATAAAATATAGAAGCGAATGCTATTGAGTTTGATGAAGCTTTGGTACTGATGATATTGGTTTTGGAAAATTAGATGGTGTATTTAACAAACAATATGGATTTTGCCGAGGATGCCAAAATGATTAATCTTGTATTTTCGATTTGTCTCGGAGAAGACGTTTTGAAAAAAATGTAAAACTGAGAGAAAATGGAAATTATTCTTATATTCAAAACTAATACTTTACGTGTTACAATACTTCTACATATATATAGGACTCCAACAACTTTTTTTTTTTTTTCCTGAATACCCAGGAGAACCCGGCGGACCGGTAAACTCCTGAGGAGGATATAGTTACCCCCGGGTAAGTTTATATAGGATAGGTAAGCGCATGGTAGGAATCGAATCTGTGTCTTTTTACTAGAACCCAAGCTTGTATTGACTTGTTCAATAACTTACAGCTGTACAAATAATGTAATTACGTTACAGCCCTGATAGCAAGAGAATATAGCGGTTGTTAGTGATATCTTTCCTCGTTCCTTCAATAACCTCCTCAATGAGATCTAGGGCTTCTCTTCGTTTTCATTTCATTCGCCGTCTTCTTCAATTTTTAGAACTGACTTTGAACTCATGAAATTCTTTACTAATAAAGGTTCTGTGAGTATGTCGACACGTTGATAGAAGGCTGACAGATTGTAACATTCAGTTTTCCATGAATTACTTGCTCACGAACAAAGTAAAGATCTATTTCAATTTAAATTTGCTTTGTTCGTAAGTGAAGTATAAAGTTGACAGATGGTGAAACGATGCTAAGGTTACCACACCAGATTGTCGGTTTCTCTTTAGTTGAATTCCGATTTCACTGAGGCGCGATTCGATCCAATCCCCGCAATGGTGCTTGCAACGCTGCGATATTCTGCTTCAATGCTGGATCTGAAGATGGTTAGTTGCTTTTTAGAGCACCATGATACGAGATTTCCTTCTAAGTATACACAGTATCCGGTTGTAGATATGCGATCATCTGCATCGGTTGCCCAATCTGCATCTGAGTATCCTTGAATCTCTGGTTTTTGCATGGTTTTAGATTTATGCCTTGATTTATTGTACCTTTAAATACCTTAGAATGCGCTTTGCTGCTTTCCTGTGATCGTCTAATAATTTTTGCATGAATCGACATACTTTATTTACATTGAATGCTATGTCTGGTCGAGTTATTGTAACATACTACAAAACACCCACTATACTCCTGTATTATTTTTCATTGTCTTTGGGCTCTCTCTTGTTTTTGGATAGATGTAGAATACTAACCATTAGAATAGGTAGTGCTTTGGCTTGATTCATTTTTTACTTTGGTCAAAACCTCTGCCATGTACTTTCTCTGACATAAGATTAACTCTGTATTTGACTTTCTGCACAATTCCATTTCTAAGAAATAGTTCAAATTTTCTAGGTCTTTAATTGAGATTTCTTCATCTAGATACTGAACCACATTGTTAACTTCATTTTCACCGTTTCTTGTGACTATGAAGTCATCTATGTATACAAGTATGTAGGTTGTTGCATTTCTGTTAATCTTTATATATGGAGAATTGCTTGACTTGGCTACCTTGTACCCCAGATTTACTAATGTTGACTTTAATTTGTCATACCACACTCTTAGTGCTAGTTTAAGCCCGTATATTGATTTATGTAGCATGCAAACTTTGTCATCATTGCTATTTTGCTTGTATCCTTGTGGCGGTTTCATATATAATTCTTCTTCAAGTTCACCATTCAAAAAGGCAACGTTGACACTTACCTGTCTAATTTTCCAATTGTTATGAAGGCCTATAGTCTGTATTATTCCGATGGTTATTGATTTAACAACATGAGAGAATGTCTCGCTGAACTCAAATCCATGTTGTTGTGTATAGCCTTTTGCAACCAATCTTGCTTTATACTTTGAGATAGTCCCATCCGAGTTCCATTTTTGCTTATAGGTCCACTTACATCTTATAAACTTCTTGTGTTCTAGCAGTTTTATCAATTCCCAAGTTTTATTTTTCGTGAGAGCGTTTTATTCTTCATCCATTGCTGCTTTCCATTTATTGCTTTTTATTGCCTGCTCATATGTAACTGGTTCTTCTAATTCTACAATAGTTGTATATACTTTGGGCTTGAAAATTCCTCTCTTTGATCTTGTTATCATTTGATGTCCAGGTTGTGCATGTGATTGATCATGAGACTGAGGGGCTTCATGATGATGAGTATCTTCATGAAGTTCCGTTCTCTATCTTGTGTTTGCTTCTTATTTTGAGTGTTAATGATCTAGGTTGGACTGTCTAAGTGCCTTGATGTTTCCAAGGATTCATGACCTGATCTGTCCAGAGACTCAATGTGTTGTGAACCGGTTTCATATTGACCTTCAACGTTAGTTCTTCCTCCGAACTCCTCATTATATATTGGTGTCGGAGGTATAACTTTATGTACCTTCTAGCCGGCCTTTATATCTTTTGTTACAAAAGAAAAAACATGTACATTAAAGGCAACATGTCTTGATATAATTATCTTACCATTGCTACTTAAGCACTTTTATCCTTTTTGTCGAGATGCGTAGCCCAGGAATGTTCATGGTGCTGATCTGAAACTTATCTTATGAGCATTATATGGTCTCAAGCATGGAAAGCACAGACCTCCAAATGTCTTCAAGCATGAATAATCAGTTCTGGTGTTGAAGAGAACCTCACTAGGGGTTTTAAACTTCAGTACTCTTGTTGGAATTTTGTTTATTAGATATATGGAGGTGGAAAGTGCATCTGGCCAAAACTTCAGAGGTAGGATGCTTGTGCATGAGAGTAAGGCCAGTTTCCACAATGTGGTTATACTTCCTCTTAGCTAGTCTATTCTGTGCTCAGATATAAGGACAGGTGATTCTATGAATTATTCCTTTCTTTATAAAGTATTCCTTTGATGGCTTGAATTCCGCTCTCCATCTGTTTGTATGAACTTTAATTATTGATTGGTCTGTTTTTCTGCTACATTAATGAACTATACTATTGTTTTGTGTGTTTCTGCTTTTGTCTTAAGAAAATGAATCAAAGTGAATCTAGAATATGCATCTATAAATGCAGATAATAAATTTAACTATAACCTGAGTCAATTGGTGCTGGACCTCATAGATTAACAACTACCATTTCTAGGGGTTTATTATACTCAGTTATGGAATTAGGAAATGCTAACTTGTGGCTCTTTCCTATTTGGCAACACACACACACACACACACATATATGATAAAGATATATCTTTGAAACTGAAATTATTATTTCTTTATACTTTCCTTACAACATTAGCATTCAGGTACCTAGTTTACAAGGCCATAGGTTACGAGTGCTTTTATTATTTACATTTGTCATTTAGACCAGAATAATTACACCATTTACTATCATTTGCTGCCCTATGATTCTTCATCGGGTAGAAAATATAGAGGCCATTGTGGACATTACTTTGTAGTAAAATTTCTTTACTTAGTAAATCTTAACTACACAATATTTTGGGTAGAATCCAAAATAAACCCGGTTATCATTGGAAAATTGAGAAACACTCATTAAATTATTTTTAATTTGAGGTACTCTTAGTAAGTTATTGAGATGTAACTCTTTCTTGCCTTTGATATAAGCATTTCCCATTCGTGTGATCTTTGTGGATGCACCACTATCCATAAAAATAGATTTCGTACCTTTGTATTCTCTGTTCCCAAGATTTAGATTTTGTAGATTGTTTGCGATGTGGTTGGTTACACCTGATCAGGGTACCATCTTTCATTTAGGATATCCTTTGCTTTGGCCAGAACTTCCACATCATTCTGAGTTCTTGAATTATCTCCTTGATTCTTGGAATCTTGATTTGTGTGAGCCAGATTAGCATTAGGATAAAAGTTTCTTTTGTTAGTCCTTGAGATGATGGTTTGATGACAGCAACCTTAAAATAAGATTATAAAATATAAATACTAACACAATAGTTTAGATATATATGTATACACAGGATTTAACCATGCAGGTACCAAGAATGAGGACTGTACAGTATAAAGATTCAAGATACCAAGATTGAAGACTCATGAGTATCAAGATTATCAAGAGCTCAAGATTTCAGTAATAAGTAATTTAATTAGGAATTTTGTTAAAACTCCTAGAAGAGCACTGACATCTTAAAATCCAATTTATTCGTGGAATGGAATCCACCTGGAGCCTTTTAAAGGGATGGAACCCTAAGTAGGATGGAACCTACGAAAAATCTAGTGGAACATTATTTTGTATCCACTAACTTTTATTCAAAATCTTTTTACAAAATTATGTCTTGTTTTCAAAATGATTTCAAAACCTTCCTTTTAAAAGAATCAAAAACATCTACCCTAGTTTTAAATACTTTTAGCCTCAAAAAAAATCTTTATTTTCAAAATAAAATTATACTTAGTTTTAAACTATCTTTTAATAATAATATATTTAACTTTTAATATTTATACTTAGATTTAAATATAAAATTATAGTAAAATTTTATATATATACCAAAATATTATTATCTATATTTACTTATGTATTTTAACTATAGTTAAGTATATTTATAAAGTTTAAAATAGTTTTAATATAAGATAGAAGTTATTTTCAAAGAAAAGCAAATTACCAAAAATACCTTAGGCATGTCGACATCCTCAAGTACCCCATGTCGACATGGTAGGAGTTTATTTCAAAATTTTGAATTTCAAAGAAAGTGTCTATTCGTCGTATCCTTTCACGAATGGACATGGCTGTTGTTCTACTATAAATAGGGGTAGTTTTGAACGAATTTGTATTCATATTTTCTCTGATTTTACTCCTCTTCTTCTTCCACATTTCTTTATACACATTTTTACCATTATTTTGTCGAAATCAACGTTGTCTAACTAGATCATCTCTAGTTTGATTCTCTATCACTGTCCCAACAAGATCTCATTCCTATTCAGAGTTATAGGCTTCTTTGTAATAAATTGAGTGGAAAAAGGTGTGATTGTAGTCTGTGAAATCAATCAAGCGAGAAAAGGTGAGATTGTAGCATGTGAAATCAATTGGTTGAACTTGTTGTCAGTGAAATCAAGTATCTCTACCCAGAGGATTGTGAATCTGGAGTGGTGTACCTCGTGGACTTGAAATCAAGGGTGTAATTGTAAAAATTGCTTTTGAAAGGAAATCCGTACTTGTGTGCGGGACTGGATATAGGGTAACTCCGAACCAGTATAAAATCCGGTGTGTTCTTTCCTTTATTGCTTTTACTTTATTTTTGCATCTGTTTTCGATTCTGTGATCATATCTGTGTCTGAATATTGCATACATTTGTGTTCAAATTAACAAAAATTTCAAAAGATTTAATAATTCCTTAAATCACTATTCACCCTCCTCTATTTTAATCCTAGCCTTAAGATCCGTATTCCGCATTTCTCACATTTGGTATCAGAGTAAGGTTTTCAAAGTTTTATAATATGATTTTTGATTTTTTTTAAATGGCTATGTTTAAAAAACTTGTTAATACTAGTTTAGAAATATTCAGATCATCATTGTCTCTTGAGTCTGCATATAATCAATATTCAAATTCAAGTTGTCTACCAAAATTATATGATGTGTAGGAAACATGCTTTATAGGTGTTGAGGAATCAATCCACAATGGAAAAATTGTGCAGATCAAAAAGAATAAATGGATACTCGATAGTGGATGCTCTAGACACATGACTGGTAATTCAGATATGATGAATAATATAATATACAAAGAAGGAGGGCTGGTTAACTTCGAAGACAACTCAAAAGGATATGTGATTGACATCGACAAAGTCCGTAACTCTGAAACTCCTATTATTACTAATGTTTTGCTAGTTAAGAATCTGAAACATAATCTACTAAGTATTAGTCAAATTTGCGATAAAGGATATAAAATTAAATTTGAAAAAGATAAGTGTCATATTGAAGATAATAATTCAACCATAATATTTGAGGGAATTAGGAAAAAGAATATTTATATTCTTAGTATGAAAGTTTCAAATGATAACTTGTGTCTTTTGTAAAATACAAGTGACCCTTTGGATTTGGCATAAGAGATTTGGACATTTGAATTTCAAACTCTTATCTAGACTGTCAAAACATGATCTAGTAAGAGGTCTCCCTAAAATGAATTTTAAAGTAGATAATCTATGTGATGCATGTCAATTAGAAAAACTTAGAAAAAGTTCCTTTAAATTAAAAGATATGATTTCAACCTCAAAACCTCTTGAATTGCTTCACCTTGATTTATTTGGTCCATCTCAAATTCTATCAATAAATCATAGTAAATATATTTTTGTAATTGTAGATGATTATTCTAGATTTACATGGACAATATTTTTGAAACATAAAAGTGATACTTTTGAATGTTTTAAGAACTTTAAAAAAAGAATTCAAAATCAACTTTCTCTAAAAATTATAACCATCCGTAGTGATCACGGTGGTGAATTTGAAAATGAGAAGTTTGAGGAATTCTGCAAAAAAAGGGAACAACTCACAATTTTTCATTTCCAAGAATTCCACAACAAAACGAAGTAGTAGAACGTAAAAATAGGACGATTCAAGAGTGTGCGAGAACTATGCTTTCAGATAGTAAATTACCAAAGTATTTTTAGGTAGAAGCAGTTGCTACCGCCTGTTATATTTTAAATAGAATTTTAATTAGACCTTTAACTGATAAGACATCTTATGAACTTCTTCACAGAAAGAAACCTAAAGCATCTTATTTTAGAATTTTTGGAAGTAAATGTTTTATTTTAAATACAAAAGATAACTTACATAAATTTGATCCTAATCCGACAAAAGTATTTTTATCGGATATTCTAATAGAAGTAAAGCGTACAGAGTATTTAATTTAAGAACTAACACCATCGAAGAAACAATGCATGTTTCATTCGATGAAAATTTCAAAGTTTTGAAGATACAAATGATGAAGAGGATTTAATCACTCAAAATCAAGAGTCAACTAAAACTAATAATGAAATTAATCATCCTAATAAAAGAATTATACTTTTAAAAGATCATCCTATAGAAAATATACTAGGAGATATGAAATATGTTGTTACAACTAGAAATCAATTAAGTAAAATGAGAAATGTAGCCTTTATATCAACTATTGAACCCAAAAATCCAAAAGAAGCATCAACTGATGATTCATGAATTTTGGCTATGCAAGAAGAACTAAATTAATTCACTAGAAATGATGTTTGGGAACTTGTTCCTAGACCTGAAAATAAAACTATAATTGGAACTAAATGGGTTTATAAAAATAAAATGAATGAACATGGAGTGGTTGTTAGAAATAAAGCCCGGTTAGTCGCTCAAGGTTATTGTCAAGAAGAAGGAATAGATTTTGATGAAACCTTTGCTCCCGTAGCAGGATTAGAAGCCATTAGGATTCTACTTGCTTTCGTAAATCTTAATAATTTCAAATTATATCAAATGGATGTTAAAAGTTCCCTTTTAAATGGATTTGTAAAAGAGGAAGTATATGTTGAACAACCACCACTTTTTGAAAATGAAAAATTACCAAATCATGTTTACAAACTTAAGAAAGCTCTATATGGTCTAAAACAAGCTCCTAGAGCCTGGTATGATAGACTAAGATCTTACTTATTACAATCAAACTTTGAAATTGGTAAAGTAGATAATACTCTTTTTATTAAAAGAAATAAAAACGATATTCAACTAGTACAAGTCTACGTAGATGATATCATTTTCGGATCAACTAATTTTGAAAGAATAAAGAATTTTCTGAAATAATGACAAAGAGTTTGAGATGAGTCATTATGTGGGTGAATTAAACTTCTTTTTAGGATTACAAATAAAACAATTAGATAATGGTATCTTTATTAGTCAAGAAAAATATGCTAAAGACCTAGTTAGTAAATTTGGTTTGACTACTGTAAGTGGAAAACCCACTCCCATGGCAATCAATGAGTACCTAAGTAAAGAATATCTCTCGAAAGATGTAGATCAAAAATTATATAGAGCAATGATTGGATCACTACTCTATATCAGTGCTAGTAGACCTGATATCATGCATAATGTTTGTCTCTATGCAAGATATCAATCCCAACCTAAAGAGACCACTTAAAAGCCGTAAAAAGTATCATAAGATATGTTAAACACACCTTTGATTATGGTTTATTTTATCCTAAAAATGATTCTTTTGACTTAATATCTTACCGTGATGCTGATTATGCTGGTTGTAAATCAGACCCAAAAAGTACAAGTGAAACTTGTCACTTTTTGGGGGCATTCTTTGATTTTCTGGTTTAGTAAAAAGCAAAACATGGTTTCTTTATCAACAACCGAAGCAGAGTATATTTCTGCTGCTTTGGCTTGTTCTCAAGTAATATATATGCAACAAATTTTAACAGATTTTGGTTTAAATATCTCAAAATCACCAATTTATTATGATAATACTCGTGCATTAAATTTATCCAAAAATACTACTCATCATGCTCAAACTAAATATATTGATATCAGACATCATTTTCTCAGAGATAATATAAGGAAGGAAGTAATTACTCTCTCAATTCTGAGAATCAAATTGCTGATATCTTAATAAAATCCTTAAATGAATCTATATTTACTAAATTAAGAAGAGAATTAGGTATTTGTGCAATAAATGAAATATAAAATATAAAAGTATAATTACAAATTAAATTAGAATAAATCAAATAGTAAAATTACCAAGCACCATGTCGACAACCCCCCTCTACCTATGTCAACATATAACGATTTTTTATTTTCGAAATTTTTCCCACCAAAATTCAAATAAGTGGTTATATATTCTTCTTTTTTCGAAATTTTGATCATTCTCTCTTGTCTTTCTATGTTCTAACTTCTGAAAAAAATTAAACAATGCCTCGTCTTCCAAATCAAACAAAAATTCAACCTTTTCGTTTCCTTCTCCTTCTACCGGACCATTTCGACGAACCATGCTCGCACGAGTGATGAAAATGGAGGATTCTTTAAAGGATGCACTACAACTTATGACTGAAATCCAAGTGGTGCAACTTAGAATAGCCAAAGAACAAGAATGGAAAGGCAAAATCCTTAGGAATTTGCAAAAGTTTCTAATAGACAATCACGCTAATCCGATCTTGATTGATGAAGAGTCTTCAGGAGATCAAGTGCAAAAGGACAGCGAGGAAGAAGAAAAAGAAGCCTTCATGGAAGAAGAGCACGCTGAAGATGATGACAAAGTCGTTTGCGTTGGCGATATGTGCTTTGACAAGGATGGAAATCTAGTCGAACAATGTGGAAATTTCTGTTTCCACTATCCAAATTGTTCGATTCATAGATCTTCCATTTTCAAAGACACACATTAGTTTCTTTTCTCTCTTTCCTTTTGTTCTATGTTCTTTCTTACGTTCTCTATGAAAATGTAAATATAACAATATATAATTAATAAATAATTTGTGTTCTTATATTTGATTTCACACGATTATCACTATTATAAGTATTATCATAGATTCTTAGTTAGGATAGTTAGTAATTTAGGACTAAGTTTTAGTTTTAGAATTAAGTGATGATTATCTATGACAACACTATCATTATAATCGCACGTCATAGAGTATTAGATTAAGGGGAGTTATATAGTTTCGAGTTAGTTTTTGTTGATGAAAAAGGGGGAGAAGTATAAAATAAGATAGTTAGGCATAAATTAAGGGGAGTTATTAGGATAGAAGTAATATTTATAAACAAAGATTGTCATCATCAAAAAGGGAGAGATTGTTAGTCCTTGAGATAATGGTTTTGATGACAACAACCTTCGAATAAGATTATAAAATATAAATACTAACATTATAGTTTAGATATATATATATATATATATATATATGTATGTATATGCAGGATTTAGCCATGCAGGTACCAAGAATGAAGACTGTACAGTATAGAGATTCAAGATATCAAGATTGAAGACTCATGAGTATCAAGATTATCAACAGCTCAAGATTTCAATAATAAGTAATTTAATTAGGAATTTTGTTAAAACTCCTAGAAAAGCACTAGCATCTTAAAATCCCATTTATTCGTGGAATGAAATCCATTTAGAGCCTGTTAAAGGGATGGAACCCTAAGTAGGATGGAACCTACGAAAAATCTAGTCGAACATTGTTTTTTATCCACTAACTTTTATTCAAAATGTTTTTATAAAATTATATCTTGTTTTCAAATGATTTCATAACCTTCCTTTTAAAAGAATCAAAAACATCTATCCTAGTTTTAAATACTTTTAGCCTAAAAAAAATCTTTATTTTCAAAATAAAATTATCCTTAGTTTTAAACTATCTTTTAATAATAATATATTTAACTTTTAATATTTATACTTAGATTTAAATATAAAATTATAGTAAAATTTTATATATATACCAAAATATTATTCTCTATATTCACTTATGTATTTTAACTATAGTTAAGTATATTTATAAAGTTTAAAATAGTTTTAATACAAGATAGAAGTTATTTTCAAAGAAAAGCAAATTACCAAAATAACTTAGGCATGTCAACATCCTCAAGTACTCCATGTCGACACGGTAGCAGTTTATTTCAAAATTTTGAATTTCAAAGGAAGTGTCTATTCGTTATATCCTTTCACCAATGGACATGGCTGTTGTTCTACTATAAATAGGGGTAGTTTTGAACGAATTTGTATTCATATTTTCTCTGATTTCACTCCTCTTCGTCTTCCACATTTCTTTATACACATTTCTACCATTACTCTGTCGAAATCAACATTGAATCTTACTAGATCATCTCTGCTTTGATTCTCTATCACTATTTCAACAAGATCTCAGTACTATTCAGAGTTATAGGCTTCTTTGTAATAAATTGAGTGGGAAAAGGTGTGATTGTAGCCTGTGAAATCAGTCAAGCGAGAAAAGGTGTGATTGTAGCTTGTGAAATCAGTTGGGTGAACTTGTTGCCCATGAAATCAAGTATCTCTACCCAGAGGAATGTGAATCTGGAGTGGTGTACCTCGTGGCCTTGAAATCGATGGTGTAACTGTACAATTGCTTTTAAAAGGAAATATGTACTTGTGTGTGAGATTGGACGTAGGGTAACTGCGAACCAGTATAAAATCCAGTGTGTTCTTTCCTTTATTGCTTTTACTTTATTTCTGCATCTGTGTTTGATTCTGTGATCATATCCGTATCTGAATATTGCATACATTTGTGTTCAAATTAACCAAAACTCAAAAAGATTTAGTAATTCCTCAAAACACTTTTCACCCCCTCTAGTGTTAATACTAGCCTTAAGATCCGTATTCCGCATTTCTCACATCTTTAACTGCCACTGTCTTGTAGATTTGGTATGAATTCCGATCGAATCTAAAATAGCATTTGTTGGCTGTGTTTCCATATTTCTCATAGGTTTGCCATCTTATTCTGTTGTTATTGTTACTCCTTCTACCTCTGCCTCTGGATCAGTAAGTCTGTCCACTTCTTTGATTGGTTTGTTCATTTCTGACATTTGAGTTTTTTTCTTGATTCTTGCCTTTGAAATTTTCTATGTTAGAGGCATAATTAACACTGAAGTCAGATTTTGTTTATTTCCTTTGTTTCTATCCTTCCTTATGTGCTAGTAAGGTAGAATGGGAATATTGTATGCTTGGGATTATTCCTTTGATGAGATAACTACCACAACCGACTCATACTCTTTATTCAAACCATTTAGAATTGCTAAAACCCATTCGGTATCTGATATTTTATGGCCTGCTGACCCCAATAGATCATATAACGTCTTCATTTTAGTTAAGTACTCTCTTATTGACATGATTTCTTTTCGTATAATTTGCATTTATCTCTTGTAATGCATCACTCTTGCTGATGAATGTGTGTTGAATGTTCATTCCACTGTGGTCCATATTTCTTGTGCCATGTTGCTCCCTATGATATGAGGTAGGAAATTTTCATTGACTGATGAAAATAAGCACTTAAGAGACTATCTTGCCTTTGATGTATTATGTATTCTTTATTGCTAACTAGCATTCCTCCACTATTGGTGATAAACTTTGCAGGAATATGAGATGTGCCAAGAATATATTATTCTAGGCCATATCCCTAATGGCAATCGAGATCAAAAACTTCCAAAGCAAGAAGTTTCTTTTGTCTAATTGGATGGTGATGTGTTAACTCCTTGGATTGATGATATTCTTGGTGATTTTTCAATTTCTGAAATCTAGGTACCATTTCCAGTTTGAGGGGCTGATGAAGCATCTAATGCATTATCATCTTCTCTGGCCATTAGTTTGAGTCTTAGTCAAATTAAGGGATTTTCTTTGATGATCTTGTTCTAATGCAGCCAAAATTGAGATGATGAGATCTCTCTAATCTTCTTTCAGGGACGACATAGAACTTAGGGTAAACGGGATTGATTCTTAAATAGGATGCACAAGTTCTTGGTTAAAAGAATCGAGTATCTTTCGATGATGATAGGGTAACTAAGGAGATCAAAATCACAGCCATTCTCAGGCGATGATGATCGATTTGATGAGGTGCCGGCGCGGTGGTTGATTTTCGTTAGGCTGTGAGCGATTTCGTACCTAGTTGGAGAATGTAAAACTGAGAGAAAATGGAAATTATTCTTTTATTCAAAGCTGCTACTTTTACATGTTATAATGCTTTTGTATATATAGGACTCATACACCTTCTAATAGCTTGTATTGACTGGTTCAATAACTTAAAACCATACAAATAATGTAATTACGTTATAGTATGTGAATATAGCGGTTGCTACTGATATATTTCTTCATTCCTTTAATAATTTTTTCACATAAGAAAAGCAATTAAAAAAAGTGGCCTATTGGTAGATATTATGATTGCATTATTTCTCACACGAAGCATAAGTTACAATGCTAGTTCACTTTAGGTAAATACGAGTCAAATTGTTATGAAATTCAAACTCGAGATCACTCTAATCCAAACTCCATATGTAGTGGAAAAACGAGATTGTTGTAAGAGATGCAAAGACAACCAATCAATATCTCAATCCAATCCAAATAATACCAAAACATAATCACCAAACAAGCAATAATTCAAGCAAAAATGAAATAAATAAACCACATACCAATTTATAGTGGTTCCACTAATGTCTTGTTGGTGTACATCCACTTTAAGGAGAGCCTTTTATTAGTACCAATGAAAGAATACAAGAGACTGATTACAATGGTCAATAAAATTCTTAGAGAATTTATTTGTGAAGATGAGAATTAAAGAAACTAGGTTTAGAAACTCTAAGCTAATTTCATAAACCCATGGAGAATACTTTGATGAACACCCTAATATTTGAATTATGAAAATAGATTATATAAGAAAATTTTTCTTCTAGGAAAATACGCAAATTTCCCCTTGAAGCCTTCACAAACATTGCACAATCAGCTGTGCATATCTATCACCAAAACAGACAGTCAGACATTTGGAATTTTACTCAAACGTCTAACTTGGAATCAATATGATCCTTCATCAACCAACCAAATATCTGGATTTTTATTCAGACGTCTTTCTAAACTCTCGGGTTGACCAAAGACGTCTGTTACTTTTTTCTAGATGTCTATATCCAAAATGAATGTTTAGATCTTTTCTTCAAGACGTTTGGATTCCTGTTGTTCTTCCTGTGAACCTACTTGCTTCAAAACGCGATAACTCTAGCTTTCGAGCTCCATTTCGCGAACCGTTTTCTCCTCTACCAAGCTACTTCCGGCCTCTTTAATTTTACATATGATGTCACCAAAATTCAACACTCCATCTTGACATTATATCCATCTGCACCCACCAAGAACCAATAGTATGAAACTATCACTACTTCTACTTCTACCAAACAAGTTTGAATACTTTAATAATGAGCTCCAACGAAGCCAACACCCATTACACTCCATCAAAGAGCTCTGGCAAGGCCACCTCCCACTAATGAAGTGTTGAAAGTATCCAAATCCAAAACCATCTGCCCAAAAACAAAAGTACTTAGGAGTGCAAACAAGTACATATGAAGAAGATAGAACCACAATCTCTCATCGATATTCTTCATCATCAATAAACAAGCTCCTTCTCAACCATGCCACCTCGTGGCACCTAGAACTTTAACAAGCAAATCAAGTTCGATCAATTGTCAAACTTCTTAACTGACAATGAATTAGTGAACATATCCACCGCGTTATCCTTTGTGTGTACCTTCCGAAGCTGTACAAGCTTGTCTTCATCTATGGCTACCATAAATGACTCTCTTACCTCAATATGCTTAGTCTGAGAGCTAGAAGCCAAATTCTCTGCCAAGTAAATAACACTATGGCTATCACATGAACATAGATACTATCGTGTTCAAATGCCAAGTCACATAACAATCTTCTCAAGTATAGTGCTTCCTTTGCTGTCTCCACAACGGCTATCAACTCTGCTTCCGTAGTGGATAAAGTAACTACGGTTTGCAATCTCGATTTCCAACTTATGGTCATACCACCAAGAGTGAAGACATATTCGAAAGTAGAATTCTTCCGATCCTTATCACCAACATAGTCTGAATCATAATAACCAACCAACTTGCAATTCATTCTTTCACTACCGTAAAAAACAAGACCAAGAGATGATGTTCCTCTAAGGTAACTCGGAATAATCTTTACGGCTTCCCAATGCAATTTTCCCGGATTAGCCATATACCAACTAACCATCCCGATGGCATTTGTAATATCGGGCCTTGCATACATCATAACATAAATTATACTTCCAACCGCACTAGCATATGACACCTTTGCCATATAAGCTTGTCTTTCTCTAAGATAGTGATCCTTAATCGAAAGCTTCATATGCAAATGTAAAGGTGTATTTGACGCCTTTGCATTCTTCATGCTTAATCGACAAAGC
This sequence comes from Allium cepa, assembly GCA_030765085.1. Classification (NCBI taxonomy): domain Eukaryota; kingdom Viridiplantae; phylum Streptophyta; class Magnoliopsida; order Asparagales; family Amaryllidaceae; genus Allium; species Allium cepa. The sequence goes on along the minus strand of CM060929.1, from coordinate 378,415,547 downwards.
ACTTTCTCTATATACTCACTTTGATCCATTTTCAACTCAGAACACATTCGATTCCTTTCTATTTCTATGCCCAAAATTTTATTTTCCTCTCCAAGCTCTTTCATATCAAATTCCAATTTTAAACACATATTTAACTTATTGATTTAATTTTTATCTTTCGAAGCAATGAGCACGTCGTCCACATACAAGAGTAAATACACCGTACAATCATTTTCCAACTTCTTGAAGTATGCACAAGCATCCTTGATGCTTCTATGAAACTCATTTTCAATCATAAAATGATCAAATATCTTGTACCATTGTGTAGGTGATTACTTTAAACCATATAGTGATTTATTTTGCTTGCAAACTAAATTTGACTTACGATCTATGACAAAACCTTCCTATTGCTCCATGTAGATATCTTCATCCAAATCACTATGCAAGAAGGTGGTTTTCGCATCAAATTTCCCCAAAGTCATGAATAGCAAGTATAGCAAGTAATATCCGGATTGAATATGGCGCAAAATCAGTACAAATATCTCATCATTAAAAGAAATATGACGAGAATTCACAACCTTTTTCATTTTCAGATTCCAAATCCGATAGCCATTAACCTCATCTGTATAACCAAGCAAGACCCCTTTGAAAGCTCTAGGCTCAAACTTATCATTTCCTGGATCATCTATATAAACCGGACTACCAAAGACATAAAGATAACTCAAGTCAATGCTCTTCCCCTTCCTACTTCCTTCGGGATTTTGTTATCGATAGCCGAGCACAAAATTCAATTTACAATATACACTATGGTTGACAATGCTTTGGCCTAAAATCCCTTCGACAAAATTGATGTCAACCTCAAACATCAAGCTTTCTTAAGTAGAGTACGGTTCATCCTCTCTACAACACTATTTAAATACGGATCTCTTGGTGTAGTAAGATGCATCTAAATTACTACGATGCTTGAAAAAAATCCAAGAATTCTCCGTAAAAATATTCATCGCCGTTGTCGAACCTTAAAACCTTCAAAGACTTTCCACTCTCATTCTCAACAAGAGCCTTCCAAACTTTGAAATTAGCGAATGTGTCTAACTTGGTCATCATTATATACACCCACACCTTTTGGGAAAAGTCATCAATAAAAGAAACGTAACAACGAGCTCCACCCAAAGAGTATACTAATGCTGATCCAAACATCTGTCTATACATACTCGAGAACATCTCTCGAATCATGCTTTCCTTCACCGTGACACTTTAGTTTGCTTCCCCTTAACACATTCCTCACAAAACTTAAGTTTCTTGAAAATCTCATCATCAATTATTTTCCTATTCCAAAGAATATCCAAACTCCTCTTCGAGACATGATCTAACCTCAAATGCCATAACCTTGTCACGTCCAAGCTATGAGAATTATCAAAACCTACACATGTTTCACTATCAACAATCACACCTTCAAGCAAATAAACACCATGAGTTCTGGCACCCTTCATCGTCACAAGTGCACTCTTTAAAATCCGCAGGCTATCACTCTTAATAAGGATCATACATCCTAAAGAATCCAATTGCCCTAAGGAAATAAGAGATTTTCGAAGACCTAGAATATAGCATACATTAGTGAGCATATGAATCACTCCGTTAAACATCAAAATTTGCATGGAACTAATGCCCTTTGACTTACAAATAACACCATTTTTCATAAAAATTGAATTTCCTTCTTTGTTGACTTAAGAGGAAAAACAATACTTGCTAGGGGTCATATGATATGACGCCCCCGAATCCAGCACTCATTCGCTATTTGAAATATCCAATGCTACCGCCATCAAAATATCTACATCTCCCTCACCAACTTCACTCTCCATCTTTACTGATGAATATTCTACTTCCTTCTTCGCCTTATCCTTCTCTAGACGCTCATTCTTCCAATGACTGGTTTCTTAGAAATAAAGCACTTGTTATTTTTTTCCTCGACTTTCCTCTCCAATCGGGTTCCTTTGATCTAGAATGCCCTTGATTCCCTTTCTTCACATGTCTATCCTTCACCACAAATAAGCCACGATCACTACTAGCACCTGCATTTCCATCACTCAAATCCTTCATTTGATCTCACAACACCTCACTAAGAAGACCCGTTTTGACATCACAAGAGTCAAAGTATCCCGACAATAGATCACACATTTGTGAAACCTGTATAATGGTTCGACAATGAACACAACAATATCATCATCTTTTGCTCTTCTTCAATCCTCAAATCTACTACCTACATCTTTATTAGCAAACCATCAAAGGTATTCGAGTGCATCTTTAGCAAAGTACACTCCTTCATTTTATAGGTGGAGAACATTCGTAATAAGATCAAACGTTTAGTTAGTGACTTCTTCATATTTAATTCCTTCAACCTGTCCCAAATACCCTTAGCGGTTGTCTCACCATTAATTTCATATATTCATTCTCCGTAATAGTAAGTTGAAGTGTAATAAATGCCCACTCTTCCATTTCCTCTCTTAACATCTGATATGTCCGATGGCAACAAATGCATGTCAAACATAGCTCGATGCACTCGATTCCGCCTAAGAATCGCTTTAAACTTCCATTACCATTTTTCTAAATCATTATTGTTATTCTATTTGTCCATAATCAATTATGAACCGAGATCGCATACGATCCACATACATAGGGTGCTATTCTACTTGGATCAACCATTGGGGGTTTGTTTGAGGTATTATCCGATTCTGGTATTTCTACAACCACCCTACAAACACCAATACTTTGATACCAAATGTTATGGAATTCAAACTTGAGATCACTCTAATCTAAACTCCAAACACAATGGAAAAACAAGATCGTTATAAGAGGTGAAAAAACAACCAATCAATATCTCAAAGTCATATCTCAATCCAATCCAAATAAAACCAAATCACAATCATTAAACATGCAACAATTCAAGAAATAACAAAATAAATAAATCACACACTGATTTATAGTAGTTCAACTAACGTCTTGTTAGTGTACATCCACTTTAAGGGGAGCCTTTATTAATACCAATAAAAGAGTACAAGGGATTGATTACAATGATCAATAATTTTTTTTAGAGAATTTGATTTATGGAGATGAGAATTAAAGAATTAGGTTTAGAAACCCGAAGCCAATTTCATAAACCCTTGGAGAATACTTTGATGGACACCCTACTCTTTGAGTTCTGAAAATAGCTTATATAGGGAAAAAAATTGTCTAGGGAAATCCCAAAATGCCCCTTGAAGCCTTCACAACATTGGAAAATCAGCTGGGAAGATCTGTCACCAAACCAGTTGGTTAGACGTTTGGAATTTTACTCAAATGTCTGACTCAGAATCAACATGATTATTCATTAGTCAACTAGACGTTTGAATTTTTATCCGGATGTCTGGCTAAACTATCAGGTTGACTAGAGACGTCTGGTACTTTTCTTCCAAACGTCTGCATCCATAAACAGATGTTTAGGTCTTTTCTTCTAAATGTCTGGATTCCTGTTGCTCTACCTGTGAACCTGCCTACTTCATAATGCGATAACTCTAGCTTCTAAGCTCCGTTTCGCAAACCATTTTCCCTGCTATAAGCTACTTCCGACCTCTTCAACTTTAACTCAACACACATATTTGTGGTAATTAAAATTTCTTAAGTTGGAGAAAATGTTCATACTAATGCAAATGCTATCATGTTGATTCGGACTGGTGAAAGTTAACTGATTACTCCTAATAAGGCTCGATTTGGATAAAAACTTTTCATTTACTCAGCCAAACAATAAGTTTGCTAGGAAACTACTACAAATTAGAATATAAACTCAAGCATTTCATAAGAAACTAAACTATTTAAGGTTGACCATTTAACTATCGTTAAAACCTGCTAATGCCATCGGTACACCTCTATTTTCGATTAAGTCGACACTTTGTCACTATGTCCTTTGTTCCTCAACAAGAAAGAAGAAATTTATGTAACTCTTTCACAAAGTCAGTCGGTAGTCACGTTATCATAATGAAAAGAACAACAATTTTGTCATCTTATAGTTCTGAAATGTGCGATTCGACTTCTGATGTTTTTAACTACCAAGAATCGTAAGTATGTAGCATGAGCGATAGAGAAGGATTGGTTATATGAGCTCGTTGACCTAGTGCAAGGTGAAAGCATATATTCTAGCTTACCTTTTAGAAAATAAAATAAATAAATGACTAACTATCAACATACGTCACTTTAAAAAGTGCATTGAATCAATAATTAAATTAGATAATTTTAATCCTTTTTCTTTAGACATTAATTGTTTCATGTTTTTGGTCCTTTTCATGTTCTAATTCTTTTATGTAATTATTAGTTGACGTAAGGACTACATGGGGAAAATTGTTAAGAAAATGATGGAAAACAAATCATCATAAAAGAATCACCCATGCTATTCATTTGTTGATTCTTTACACCTTCCTAATGTTATTTTTTCCCCGCATCTTCTTACATTGATTTCTACATTTTCTCTATGTTTATTACAAAAATTCTCATGTACAATAAATCATCACTTTCCTTGCATTTTCCTATGCTTTATTCCATACGTTTTCACTGCATCAATATTCCTAAGCCTTCACTTAGGTTCCTTGCATCATCCCAACTCACTTTACTTCATTCCTAACTCATTTTCCACAAAAAATTCAATGTCTAAAATTTTAAATTAGAGATGATCCATAATGACCAAATTTCATTCTCTAGTCCGATCTTTAACTTGATCTCTAACTAGTCTCAAAACAAACAATTTATGTGTATATGCATATCTGTATTATATATACACACTAAGTGTATATGTGTGCATGCGGTTCACAACATAGCATTTATATTTTACATAAATATTTTTTCAGGGTTTTTCATTTTATTTTCTAAGGCTTTATAATGTTAAGAATGATAGCATCAAATTACATATTTTATTAGTATCATTTGCAATGTTACAAAAGGAAGGGCAAAGGAAAAGACCAGGTTCAAACAGTTGCATGGGAAGCATTTGGGATTGATAAGAAAGAAGGTATAGCAAAGGAAGTCTTACTTAGATGGAAGAAAGATTCACTACAAAAAAATGGTTGGATTTTTGATATCAAGATGACAACTGCGTCATTCCAGTCGAAGTTTAGTAAGAACTAGGGAACTCTCCAATATTAGAATAATGGCAAGTCGGTCTTTGTTGACTCAGAGAAAAGTAATATTAGTTCACTCAAGGGCCAGCAAGGGAGGTATTAATATAGGCGTCTAAATACCCATCATAATGCTGGGAAGGAACCTAGTAAGCCATGTCCGTTCCTAGCTATGCTTAAGGAAGAGAAGCCCAAGGATTATATCTATTTCAGCACCGTATCTATTTTGGAAGAAGTAGTCGGTTAGAAGTTTATTCTTCTCTAAGGCTATGCAAGGTAGTTCTTTCATCGAGGAAAGTCTCGAAAGATGTTATGTAAGTAGATATTGGGTCAGCTTGCAAGGCCAATTAAAAGGAAGTCATTGGCCGTTTCATCATATAGCGACTTAGTCCAAGGCACATGTTTATTTCTTTATATGTAGTATCCCTTTATTTGATATGTGAGGCTAATGTCTTCCAATCAAGGTCTCAGATGCTTTATTTGATATGTTAGGCTAGTAAGGAAAGCTGTTACGAAGTCAATAGTTTTTCGGTAAATTCCATGAGGTAAGCCTCGCTATTGGGGGAATTCCATATGATAAGTAATGAGCGATTAACATACCACTAGCCCTAGTCTAGTGGAGGGAGGCCTAGTATATAGTGGAGAAGCAATCAAAGTGTTCAGGGTGTTGAATAGTAGAAATGCAAGATCTCCATGACAAAGTGATAGATGTTGTGAACTCTGCCTTAGGTAATTTATTCTAAGCAACCACAAAACAAGGCCATGGAGTGACTCAAACTCTTAGAGTCCAATCGTATAACAAGACCCGAAGTGAATCCGCACATCTATCTCTTATTAAGGAAAACTAGTTCAGGGGAGAATCATTCTAAGTGGGCGTTAGAGCATTAGTAGCTGCATTCGATCGAATCCATGGGATACTCCACATTGGATTCATTTTTGATAGAACAAACTCACATATAGGCTTCTTATCTTATAAATAACTTTGCTCTAAGTTTGCTATGAACTCGTTTTTGATAGAGTTATAGGTATGCCCTAGGAAAAACTTTACAATTTATTGTAAACTAATTAACCCTGTCATCCATTCTCATTCATGATAAAGGTGTTTTTTCTTTCCATCATATATTTGTTACAATGTGTTATAATAATTAAATGTTTAAATAAAATATATTTAACAAATATATCCCTAAATGATATGTTTGTGATAGTAATTACTAATCGCTGTAATCATTAATATTGTATCATGATATTATAAAACACATGATTTTAAATGTCCTAGTTAAGATGCATCGAGACTGGATATCGATGCATCCTTTGAGACTAAAGTACGTAGCGTTCTCAAATACTCGGCAGTGTATTACTCAAGAATACTGGATGACCTAGAGGTTACATATTAATAGTTATTAGATAACTATAGAACAACTCCAATCATAGTTTATGTTGGTTAATATAACTAAGGTCAAACAGAAAATATCGATGTCTCGACCTAAGAATACTGTTGATCTTCAATATGAAAGCTCCGCTTTGATTATAGTCAAATCATTGCATGATGTCCATCGAGTGAATATAGTTAGGTTAAGTGGAAGTTGTTGGAAGTGAAGCAATATTCAAAAAAGGATTCGACCCTCGGTTTTATGAAGTTAGTATCACGATCAACTCAAATCAAAATATCTAGCTAGACTAGTATAGTTAATAATAATTGTTATAGTTGAACTTAGAAGTTTATGGTTGGAATATAAAGTTTAATATTGAAGATATTAGAATTTTGACCATTACCAAATTCCATAAGTATAAAGCGATATTGTTTTGACAAAGAGAATTGGTGTAAATAAATGTCACAATAACACTTAACAAAATAATTGGATTTTACCAAAATCAAGTAAGCGATAAATTTGGCTAAAATGTCACAACACCTGCTAAGAGACAAGTGAACGTTAATATTCGAGTAGTTCGACTTTAAATCATTGACCAAATTTACACTTGACGAGTCATACAACCGAAATGACGAATTCTTTTTTGATAAAACGATTTAATTATTTTATAACTTTCATAAATTAATTAATATTTATAAATTTTAAGTATAGATTTTGAATGTGATTTGAGGAATAAATATTATTAAATATATCTATAATAGTCATAAATATATAGCAATTGATATGTGATATCTATAAGCAACTAAATTAGATTTAATTAAATAATATTTCTTTGGTCTTAAATGAAATGTTGGTTAATGATGATGGTTGGTACTTTTTAGCTATAATAAGGGCTATAGGGGGCGGCTCAAATAGGTTAGAGATGTTAGAATTGCGTGGCGTAGTTTTAGTTAGAATTGGTATGGGATATGATCCATTATTTTGCCTCTTCCTTCCACTATTTAAACACCTCTAACCTTAATTGAAAATGATCTGATCGCCATTATTCTCATCCATTACTGGTCGATTTCATCCTTGGAGTTCAAGTGGATTAAAGTCAATTCAATTCAAAAGATGAGTGCTATTTATTAGTCAAGGGTCAACGGTTCAATGATTAGCAACCTATCGAATCAAAAAGCTTTCAAAGGAGAGAGAGTTCATCATAACAAGGTATGCTTAAAGGCATTAGTTTTAGGTATATTATTATTGTATTATATATTTTAAATATAGGATAATATTTTATTATCATATATTATTATTATTATATTGTTAGTTAGGTGACGATTCTTATATGTATTGTTGTCATCATATATCAGATTAGTTATATCTATATAATTATTTAAAAAACAATTTTTTTGACACATAGATCAGATATGCACAACCAAATATTTTGATTATAATAAACATTATTTTATTAATATATATATATATATATAATATTTTAATTATTTACTATTATTAAATATTATTCAAATTAATATATTATCAAAACAATTCATACAATTTAAAAGTATTTCAGAAACTAAATTTTAAATTTTATAAAATTATTTTATCATGAAATAAGATTTCGGCCAGAAATTGAGAATTAATAAAAATCAATTTTATTATTTTAAAAATTACATTATGCGACTAAAAAACAATTAATTAATAAACAATAAATTTTGATAGAGAAAAATTATGAATTTTTTATCAAACCTCAAAATATCATATTAGATTTTTTTTGTAAATTTAAAATTTGAATAAAATGCTTCGAAAATATTTTTATTAATATTTTACTGATTTTTAACTAATAAATCAATTTATACATATTTTAACATAATAAAATTTTATTTTTTTGTGCATACAATCTGGAACTATATAACAATAAAATTTATTTTTTAATTAATATATATTTATATTAGTTTAAATTTTTATTATATATATATATATTATATATATACATATCTAATTTTAGTATTTACTACAATAATTCATGCATATATCAATTATTCATATTTTACGCACATAAACACACATTATATGTATATAATATTTTACACACACACACATATTTTTAGATATGTTCATCCTCACAAAATTATTTAAATAAAATCAACATATATATATATATGTTGATATATAATATTCATATAAATAATAAATTTAAATATATACATATATTAGTTTGACAATATACAATACATATAAAATGAGTTAATGTGTTCATTATGATGTAAATCCCAACATCTATATGGGCATGTTATACCTAGCATGGATTATCATGTCACACATGCACACACATACATATATGTATATGATATATGTGTGTATTTATACGTATAAAATAAAAATAAAATAAAAATTGTGTATAATTTATAGATAAATAAAATGCAAGATTTTACATAAATAAAATTTACAAATTTTCTAAATAAATTAAACTTCATAGGCCCAATATAGATCGAATAAGGGAAATTAGTCTGAAATTCATCCACAACTTCCATTGGGGCTTGGCCCAGTTCTAGCAATGGTATCAGAACTCAATAGCCTATGCAAGTCATGTTAGGGTTAACTAATTAAGCTTACAGCCCAAAGGTTCCAATAATAGAAGATGCTCAATTTGAATTGGGCCTTGGGCAAATTTTCAAATTTTTTAAAAATATTTAAAAAAAATTGAAATTTAAAAGTTAAATTTGGTATAAGACATAAATATATTATAAAAGTTATAATACAATAAAGTTGTCAAAATGTTTGAAAATAATTTAAATTAATTTCGATTTTTTTTAAAATTATTAATAAGATTAATAAAATAAAATTAATTAATTAAGTTAACTAATAAATGAATACATGCATTATATATTATGATAATATGTTATGTTACTTTAAACTGTTTAAAATAACATAAGTATACATGTATGTATATGAATTACATTTTGAAATTAATGTAATTTATTTAAAATAGTTTATTTAAATAAATTAAATGAATAATATACAAATATATATGATATATGTGTCATACTGTAAAAGTTATAGTATATAAAAATTAATGAATATAAATGTTATAATAACACATGATTAGTTAAAACGATGATTAATTAAAATTAATTAAATAAGATTTAATTAATACAACATTATATAAGACTATTATATAAGTAATATGATATATAAATTTTATATTATAATAATACTTATATATACAAATGTTTAAATTAATGGTGGAATATTAAAAACCTTAAATTGACTTGAGGAATAAATAAATATGTAAATGTACATATACCATGATTTCAGATGTGTCTGACTCTTGAATCACAAGAGTAATATATAAGTATTCCATATGTTGATATAACCAATATTAACTATTAATGGTTACGAATCTTTAATATGTTGTTGTCCTCTACCATATCTATACATATATATATATATATATTTATATATATATATATATATATTAATAAATTACTTGCATACTCTTTAATTATTGAGCATACTCAAGTTGGGGATGTTATATGTAGTATTGTCAATACATTGAATAGACAAGGTAAGATAAATATATATATTTTTATTGAGCAGACTCATGGTACATATACTATACTTAGGCCATCGAAAAATGTAGATACAAGTGAATAATTTTGATTAGATTTATTGAGCAAATTCAAGGTCAAAACGAAATTAGGATAAGTTACCAAAGGGTTAGGAGTTGTATATGATACAAACGATAAGGAGTTATCCATCGTTCATGGAGCCATGACATGTTGAGAAGACTTAAGATTAGAATTCCATGATGGATGAACCCTAACACCTACGAGTGAGGTCGAATGACTTTTATGTTTTGAATTAGGGTTTGAGAAAACATAAAAGACTAGTGAGAGCTTATTAGTAAAATGAAACATTAAGTCTAACCTTACTAATATTATACCAACGCCTACTATGAATTGTCCAAATAATCTACCATTTAAATTTATAGAAAATGATAATTCCAAAACTATTTTTCATAATCGACAAGCTTATTGGACCTAACTACACTGACTGGATAAAGGCGATTAAAATAGCGTTGACTTATAAGCATTTATGGACTGCTATTACATGCAAACCTAAAGAAAAACCTACCGATGATGCAACCTAGAACTATGACTTGCTTATGAAAAATGGGTGTCAGACCTAGAGATCTCCCAAGTTTTCGTGCTGCATACATTAGAAAAATCATTGCAAAGGCAGCACAAAAGTTTGTCTATCCATGACATTTGATAGTCTCAAGGCACTGTTTGGTGACAGTCACATTCTGCAACATACGAGCTTACAAAGAGGCCGTTCAACGCCAAAATGACCAAATGATGGAAATTGGACGATTACATGCTACTGATGAAGGGCTACATTAATAGGCTTTCATAGTTGGACGTACAAATGAGAAACGATAGAAGTAGACTTGGTCCTTGGTTCCCTTGCTTCTTAGTATGAACCGTTTATTCTGAATTATAACATGAACCAATTAAATATGAATCTCGTGGAGCTCCTGAATATGTTAAGGTCGGCTGAATCTACATTGAAGGATCAATGTGCCGTACTTATTGTGAAGGGTAGTGCATCATTTTCTAAAAGTTCAAAGAAGCGAAAAAATATGGTGAGAAAAAGAAAACAAAGAAGACTGATGACAAGGGCGGATGTTACCACTGCCACAAGAAAGGTCACTAAAAAATGAATTTCCCTGACTACTTGAAGATTGTTAGGGAAAGGAAATAGAATGGTTCTGTGGCTCCATCGGGTAAATTTATGATTCAAAATTATTTTGTAATCAATAAAATGTCATGGGTATTAAATAATGGATCGGTACACATATATGTAATTTGTTACAGGGCTTGGGAACTAGCATCGCATGACAAAAGGAGAGACGAGGCTCCAAGTTGCTAATGGATCCATGCTAGAAGCAACAGTAATAGGAGACTGTCGTTTAGTTTTGCCTAGTAGATTAGTATTAGTATTAAATAATTGCTAGTTTATAAAAGACTTTATTTGTAGGATTATTACTTTTTCTAGGTTGTTTGGGACTGGATATATATTTCATTGTGCAAATAATGTTATGAACATTAGCTTGAATGAAAATAAAGTCTATGATGGTGTTCTTGAAAATGACATTTATACGATTAATGCTAATTATGTGTGTTGTGTGAATAATTTGTCTAACATTATAAATGATAGTTATCTTCAGCATTATAGGCTATGTCATGTTAGTGAAAAATGGCTACATAAGTTGAAACCCGAAGATTTTCTACCGTCAATTGATGCTGAATCATTTGATATGTGCATGTTGTATCTCAAAGGTAAAATGACCAATCACCCTGTGGGAGCAATGAGAGAGTTTATGAATTCTTAGGGTTAGTACATAGTAGTGTATATGGCCTAATGCATGTAGATACCTACGATAATGATTCTTATTTTGTTACCTTCACTGATGATTTCTAGAGATTAGGATATGTGTATCTTGTAAAGAACAAATACGACGTCTATGAGAAACTTGTCGAATATAGAAATGTAATACAGAACCAAACGGGCCATAAGATTAAAATACTTCGATCAGATCGAGGATGCGAGCATATTGGACAAGATTTCCAATAATACTTAAAACATAATGAGATTATGTCTTAGGTTACTCCACCCTATACTCCTCAAAAAATGGTGTGTCATAGTGAAGGACCGAACCCTATTAGATATGGTTTGTTGCATGATGAGTAAGACCGAGTTACCTCTTTCCTATTGGGAGATATGCGCTAGAAACCGCATGGCATATGTTGGACTTGTTACCCACTAAATTTGTGCCTAAAACACTATATGAGATGTGGTATGGTAAGAAACCTCAACTCAAACATTTGAAAGTATGGGATTGTTCGGCATACGTTAAGAATGTTGGTCCAAATAAATTAGAGGCATGGTAATGTGTAAATTTATATAATATCACAAAAACTCGATGGTTTATATATTCTACAATATCAAGGAACAGAAAGTTAGTGTTTCTCGACACGCTGTCTTTTTAGGACATGAATCTCTCTCAAAGGAAATTAACAACGAGATTATGGAGTTGGATGAGATCCAAGAAATTACCATTGAAACCGAACCAGTGAAAGGACCAAATTCACTTGTATATGAAAACATGCAACCTATTAGAAGGTCAAGTAGAAAATCTCCAGCACCAGAGAGATACTACGGTTTCTTATGGAAAGTGAGAAGGAGAACCGTGTTTAGATAATGTTACTTCTCTATCGTTTGAACAAGCACTGCAAAGTAAAGACTCTACTCTATGCCTTGGAGCAATGAAATCCGAGATGGATTCCTATACAAGAACAAAGTGAAGACTTTATCGTATGTACTCGAAGGGATAAACCCCATCAGCTATTAATGGATTTTTAAGAAAAAACTAAATGTAGATGTGGAAGTGAAGAAATATAAGGCAAGCAAGTTGCAAAAGTATTTCCTCAAATTTAGGGCATCGATTTTGATGAAACCTTTTCATCCATAGCCATGATTAAGTCCATTCAGATTAGGCTAGCCATTGCTGCATTCTATGACTATGAAATATTGAAAATGGATGTAATGATGACTTTTCTAAATGGCTATTTAGAACAAACCGTTTATATGTCCCAGCCCGAGGGTTTTGTGGTCAGTGGAAGTGAGAGCAATACTTGCAAATTGTTAAAGTCCATTTGTGGACTTAAACAAGCTTAAGAGAGTTGGAATAAGTGTTTTGATAAAGTAATCAAATAGTTTGGTGTTTATCAGAACATAAAGGAAGCATGCATATACAGAAAGGAATAGGGCAACACTGTCATTTTCTTAGAGCTTTATGTTGATGATCTATTATTGATTAGCAATGACACTTCATTGTTGTAATAAGTCAAAGCTTGCTTTCCAAGAACTTCTCCATGAAGGATTTAGGAGAAGCAACTATATATATGGTATAAAGATCCACAGAGGTAGATCTAAAAGGCCATTGGGAATGTCCCAATCCCTGTACATAGGCATCATACTGAAAAAGTTCAGTATGGAGAATTCCAAGTGAGGAAACATTCCAAAGTAATCTGGAATTGTCCTTTCTAAGAAGGACGCTCCTCATACTAATGAGGAGGAGAAGTGTATGGAGAGGATGCCCTATGCTTCAGCCATAAGATCCATAATGTATGTTATGTTATGTACTAGACCGGATGTGGCGTACACATTAGGATACATAAGGCGATACCAGTCTAATCCTAAAAAATATTAGACGCTTTTGAAATGTATACTTAAGGATTTAAGAAATACCAAGGAATTATTTGTGAGAAATGTGGATTACGGATCTTAAGGCTAGGATTAACACTAGAGGGGGGGTGAATAGTGTTAATAAAGAATTACTAAATCTTTTTCGATTTATGTTAATTTAGACATCGATGTATGCAATATACAGACACATATATGATCACAAAAACAACACAGATGCAGAAATAAAATAAAAGCAGTAAAGGAAAGAACACACCGGATTTTATACTCGTTCGGAGTTACCCTACGTCCAGTCCCGCAACACAAGTACGGATTTCCTTTCAAAAGCAATTATGCAATTACACCCTCGGTTTCAAGGCTACGAGGTAAACTCTCTAGAATTTCGATCCTCTAGGTAAAGATACTTGACTTCCAGGCCACAAGTTTACCCAATTGATTTACCAAGGCTACAATCACACCTTTTCTTTCTTGATTGATTTTCAAGGCTACAATCACACCTTTTCTCGCTTAATAGATTACAAAGAAGTCTATAACTCTGAATAGCACTGAGAATCTTGTAGAGAGAGTGATAGAGAATCAAACTAGAATTAATCGAGTTCGATTTAATGTTGATTTCGGCAGAGTAACGATAAGAATATGTATTAAGAAAAGTGGAAGAAGAAGAAGAGGAGTGAAAAACCAGAAAATCTGATATAGAATTCGTTGAAACTAACCCCTATTTATAGAAGAACAACAGCCATACCCATTCGGGAAGAGCTATGGCGAATAGACACTTCTTTTGAAATTTAAATTTTAAACTCAACTAACACCATGTCGACATGGGGTATATAGGCATGTCGACATCCCAAAGCATTTTTTGATGTTTTGATTTTCTTTGAAAATAACCTTTATCTTATATAAAAACTAATTTAAACTTTATAAATATACTTGAATATAGTTAAAATTCATAAGTAAATATAGAGAATAATATATATAGAATTTAAATCTAATTATATATTTCAAATCTAAGTATAAATATTTAAAAGTTAAATATATTATATTAAAAGATAGTTTAAAGCCAGGAGTAATTTGACTTTGAAATTAAAGATAATTTTGAGGCTATAATTATTTAAAATCAGGATAGAGGGTTTTGAATCTTTTAAAAGGAAAGTTTTGAAAATACTTTGAAAATGGGATATAATTTTGAAAAACCATTTTGAATAAAAAGTTAGCGGTTACAAAACAATGTTCCACTAGATTTTTCGTAGGTTCCATCCTACTTAGGGTTCCATCCCTTTAGCAGGCTCAAAGTGGATTCCATTCCACGAATAAATTGGATTTTAAGATGTCAGTGCTTTTTTATGAGTTTTAACAAAATTTCTAATAATAAAAAATACTTAACTTTGAAATCTAGAACTCTTGTTAATCTTGATACTCATGAGTCTTCTATCTTGATATCTTGAATCTCTATACTGTACAGTCTTCTTTCTTAGTACCTGCATGGTTAAATCCTGCATGTACATATATATTTAAACTTATAATATTAGTATTTATATTTTATAATCTATTCTAAGGTTGTTGTCATCAAAACCATCATTTCACGGACTAACAATCTCCCCCTTTTTGATGATGACAACCTTTGTTTATAAAATTTTACTTCTATCCTAATAACTCCCCCTAAAACTAATAGCCTCCCCTTAATCTATGCCTAACTACCCTATTTTATATTTCTCCACCTTTGTCATCAACAAAAACTAAATGTAAACTATATAACTTCGAACTATATAACTATATAACTCCAAACTATATAACTAATACTCTATGACATGTGATTATAATGATAGTGTTATCATAAGCAATCATCACTTAAATCAAATACTAAAACATAATCCTAAATTATCAACTATCCTAAGTAAGAATTCACAATAGTATTTATAATTAAAACACATATAAGAACACGAGTTATTCATTACATATGAAGTTGTATATACATGAACGTTTAGAAAACATAAAGAAACACAAACAACAATGGAGAAGAAAGAAAAGAAACTATTGTGCGTCATTAAACATAGGAGATCTATGAATGGAACAGTTTGGATAGTGGAAACAGAAGTTTCCACATTGTTCGACAAGATTCCCATTCTTGTCAAAACACACTTCTCCAACACACACGACTTGGTCATCATCCTCCTCGTGCGCTTCTTCCATGAGTTCTTCTTCTTCTTCCTCGCTGGCCTCTTGTTCTTGATTGAGTGAAGAGTCTTCATCAATCAAGATAGGGTTGGCCTGGTTATCCATTAGGAATTTTTGCAAATTCCTAAGAATCTTGCCTTTCCTGTTCCTTTGCCATACGAAGTTGAGTCACTTGAATTTTAGTCATTCTCTGAATTACATCCTTCATAGATTCCTCTATTTTAGTCACACGAGCGAGAGTAGTACGTTGAAATGGACCGACGTAGGAGAGGGGAATGAAAGGTTGATTTTATGTTTGATTTGGAAGAGGAGGCCATTATTTTATTTATTTTAGAAGATAGATTAAAGAGAAAACAGAGAGAATGAACAAAAATTCGAAATAGAGAAGAATATATAACTAAATGTTTTGAATTTTGGTGGGAAAATTTCAAATTTTAAAAACGTTGCACGTCGACATGGGTATATGGGGGATGTCGACATGGTCCTTTTTATTTTAACTCTTTGAATTATTTTAATATTAATTATTAATTATACTTGTAATTTATATTTTATATTTCAGTTATAGAACAAATACTTAATTATCTTCTTAATTTAGTAAATATTGATTCATTTAGGGGTTTTGTTAAGATATCAGCAATTTGATTCTCAGAATTGATATACTCGAGAGTAACTACTTTCTTACTTATATTATCTCTGAGAAAATGATGTCTGATATCAATATGTTTAGTTCGAGCATGTTGAGTAGTATTTTTGGATAAATTTATCGCACTTGTATTGTCACAATAAATTGGTGATTATTAAAAATTTAAACCAAAATCTTTTAAGGTTTGTTGCATATATATTACTTGAGAACAAGCCAAAGCAGCAGAAATATACTCTGCTTCAGTTGTTGATAAAGAAACTGTGTTTTGCTTTTTACTAAGCCAAGAAATCAGAGAATTCCCCAAAAAATGACAAGTCCCACTTGTACTTTTTTGGTCTGATTTACACCGGCATAGTCAGCATCACAGTAAGATATTAAGTCAAAAGAATCATTTTTAGGGTAGAATAAACCATAATCAAATGTGTGTTTAACATATCTCATGATTCGTTTTACGGCTTTTAAGTGGGTCTCTTTAGGTTGGGATTGATGTATGGCACTGAGACAAACACTATGCATGATATCAAGTCTATTGGCAGTAATATAGAGTAGTGATCCAATCATTACTTTATATAGTTTTTGATCTACATATTTCGAGAGATCTTCTTTACTAAGGTACTTATTGGTTGCCATGGGAATGGGTTTTCCACTCGCAGTAGTCAAACCAAATTTACTAATTAGGTCTTTAGCATATTTTTCTTGACTAATAAAGATACCATTATCTAATTGTTTTATTTGTAATCCAAAAAAGAAATTTAATTCACCCATATGACTCATCTCAAATTCTTTTGTCATTATTTCGGAAAATTCTTTATTCATTTCAAAATTAGTTGAACCAAAAATGATATCATCTACGTAAACTTGTACTAGTTGAATATCGTTTTAATTTCTTTTAATAAAAAGAGTATTATCTACTTTACCAATTTCAAAATTAGATTGCAATAAATAAGATCTTAGTCTATCATACCAGGCTCTAGGAGATTGTTTTAGACCATGTGTTTGTGATAGTATGGAATGTTCTAGATTCATTACAAATAGTTGTAATCATGAGTATCATATCACGGTATTATAAAATATATCATTTTAAATGTTCCCAATCAAGGTGCATCAATATGGATATTGATATATCCATTGAGACTAGAGTACACAGCAGTCTCCAAATTTTGGGTAGTGTATTACTCATGACTGCTGTGGCACCTAGAGGTTATGTTCTAATAGTTATGGATAATTATGGAATGACTTACTCGATGGTTTTCTATTGGTTAATATAACTAAAGTTAAATCACGATATGACGTCCATCAAGCGACTATATTTAGGTCGAGTGGAACCATTGGAAGTGAAGCACTATTCAAGAGAGGGTTCATCTCTTCCGTTATACGGGGTTAGTATCACAGTCAACTCAAAGTCAAAATCTCCAAGCAGAGTAGTATGGTTAACAATAGTTGTTATTATTGAACCAAATTTTTTATGTTTGGGCTATAGAGTTAAATATGGACGATATTGGAATTTTGACCATTATCAAATTCCATAATTCCAAAGTGATATAGTTTTGACGAAGTGAATTAGTGTAAATAAATGTCACAACCAGGTAATGCTTAACATGAATCTTACCAAAACCAAGTAAGTAATAAGTTTATCCAAAATGTCACACCACCTGCTAAGAAATGTGTGAACGTTAATTTCCAAATAGTTCAATATTAATCGCCGACCAAATTTACACCTAAGGAGTCGCACAACCGAAGTGATGAATTCTTTTTTGAACAAACAATTTAATTAGTTTATAATTTTTATAAATTAATTAATATTAATTATAAAATTTTGAGTATGATTTGAGGAATAAATTTTGTTGAATATATTTATAATAGTTATAAATATATCAATCGATATAGATATTGATAAGCAATTAAATTAGATTTAAATAAATAATATTTCTCTAGGCTTAAATGGGATATTAGCTCATGATGATGGTCTGGTATTTTTGGCTGTAATGAGGGTTATATGGGGTAGCTTAAATAGGTTAGAGTTGGATAGATTAGATTTAGTGAGGATTGGTATGAGATATGATCTATTATTTCCTTTCTTCCATCGACTATTTAAACACCTCTAACCCCAATTAAAAATAACCTTTTGGTAGTATTAATCCTATCCATCACTGACCCATTTCATCCACTAGGAGCTTAAGCAAATCAAACTCAAATCAGTTCAATAGGAAAGTATCATTTGATAGTTAAAGGTCTACGGTTCGAGGATTATCGGTCCGTCGAATCGAAGATATTTCAAAGGAGAGAGGGTTCATCATTACAAGGCGCGCTTTTAGGTATTTGTTTTAGGTATGTTTTTACAATATTATATAGTTTAAATTTTTGGATAATATTTTATTATTCATATATTATTATTATTATATTGTTAGTTAGGTGATGATTCTTATGTGTATAATCATTTAAGAAAACAATTTTTTCATATATATCAAATATGCATGGCCGAATATTTTAATTATAATAAATATTATTTTATTAATCAATATGTACATATAAATATATCATCTAATTATACTTATGTGATTTATATTTAATTATAACATCATTGCATGGTAATAACTGAACAAATATTTTGTACATGTATGTTTATAATAATTATAATTTTTGATAGTTGTAAAATATCATTATAATTATTTACTATTATTTAATATTATTCAAATCAGTGAATTATCTAAATAATTCATACAAAATAAAATATATTTCATAAATTAGCTTTTAAAATTTTTAAATTATTTTATCATGAAATAGGTTGCAACTAAAAAACGAGAATTAAAAAGTCATTTTTTTAATTTTAAAATGTATTACAATATACTGTTTAAAAACAATTAACTAATAAAAAATAAATTTTGACCAGGAAAAATTATGAATATTTTTTTCAAACCTTAAAATATCTTATTAGATTTCTAAAAATTTAAAAGTTGAATAACATGCTTCGAAAATATTTTTATTAATATTTTATTGATTTTACACTAATAAATCAATATGTATATTTATATTAATATAATAAAATCTGTAATAAAATTTTATTGTGTTATGCATACAACTTGGAATGATGAAAAATAAAAAAATTAATTTTTTATGATTAGTATAGACACACACACATTTATATGTTATGAATATGCTTTTGAATATATATACACACACACACACACATATGTATATATTAGTTCAAAAAATTTCTTTTATATACATTATTACTACAATAATACACATGTATATAAATTATTAATATTTTTACATACATGCACACATGCATGTATATAAATTTTACATTTACATACATATATACACATACATACATATATATATATTCATTCTCATTAAATAATTTGAATAAAACTAAAATATATCTATATGTGTTGATTTATAATATTTATATAAACAATATGTTTAAATACATACATATTTTTGGACAACATATAATACATAATACATATCGAATGAGCTAATGTATCCATTGCGATTTAAATCTCAACATCTATACGCTGGCACGTTATACCTTGCATGGATTATCATGTTACAGATGCACACACATACATATAAGTATATGATACATATATATATATATATATAGACACATATATATGTAAATTTATGTGTATAAAATATAAATCAAATTAAAATTGTATATAATTTATAGCTTTAAATAATCTAAGATATTTTATTTAAATAAATTAGAAACGTTCTAAATAATATAGATCCAATAATGGATTTTATTTTTAAATTCGCCCATAACATCAGTTGTCGGCTGACCCAGTTTCAATAATTTTGGAGCCTCCGAACCAAGATTAATAGTGGAGAATCATCTGCAACTCTAGCATAGATGAGTTGTGCAACAATACGCTCTTCCACCAAACAAAACTATGGGTATGAAGGCTACTAAATGTAGTCCGTACTTTCCCACCTAATATACCTTAACTTAGTCCTTCGCTCCAACATACCGTTATATACATAATTAACTAGTAACTTTGCTAGTATAAATAACCAATAGAGTTACTGAAAGGAAAAGGCTAATCCACTACCCCTAGCTCATTTCAAACCCTTCCATAGCGCCTTAATATGAATAAACTACGTCGTTCTGATCTGCTTAGTTAGTATGAATTCTTCTTAGCGCCTTTAAACTAAGTTGCTTTTTCATAAGAACCTAGCCACTTCCTATTCTAATGAAAGCGTGACCTTCCATCTAACTGCTTTAACTTTGTTGTTCTCATAATTCATAAGAACCAGAGGCTACTGGATACCGAGGCCGGTTTCTTAGTTAGGCCATAAGTTTAGTGCAACTATAACAAACGAGTAAAGAGCATAGTTAAAGAGTCTTCTGATCTAGGGCTTTCGATCAAAGAATTGTAATGAATCTACACCATTCTTAACTACGAAATTGGAAGCGACTAATGAGAGCTAGTATTCAGAGTGTTCATTTCATCCATATTAATTAGTTAGTGATAATGGATTAGTCGGACTCACTTTGCTTGCCCTCGGTCGTGGCCTCCTGTTGGTAGTATGCGCCTTTCTATCGCCTAGATAAGACTCTTGTTTAGTTTGAATGCTACACATTTTGGATTCGAACCTAGAAATAAGACTATGGGAAAGATCAAGCATTTCCTAATATTATCTCCTAGGAAAGTCCCTAATCAAGGGCTCCCTTTATAATTGCCTTTATTTATAATTTGCTCCGGGATCAGAGGAGCCATGAAAGTGACAAAAGAAAGATACTTATCTTTCATACCCAATAATCTGCTATCCTACTATTCCTAATTGTATAATACATAAAATACTATAAGTCGAAAGGCCCTCTCTCTCATACCCATTAATAATAGAAGGCGCCTGAGGCGCCCGTAGGAAGGAAGAAACCCATTGCGCACTCATGTAGATCCCTGGCAATCAACCTAGTGTACCCCGACCTTGGAGTATAAATTCCATTTCTTTCTGGATTGTTGGCAACTTCCATTTGGTTGAGGCGCCATCAGTTCTTACATTTGTTGTTCACTACTTTGGATTGATGAAAGATCGATTACTCTACGTTCTCGATCGGCTAAGCTAATAGGAAAGTATTAAAAGTGGTAGTGGACATGGTTGGTCATCTATGTAAAGTCTGGACATTTATAATCAGTACTTCCCCATTTATTGAGGTCTCTCAAAACAATCAGAGTAAGAAGCCTATTCTTTCGGCTGCTAGATGTGGGAAGTTATATGAGCTGGCTTACTAGTATGTCCTGATGTTCCATCGTTCAATCTTCGTTATCATTATACTTAACAATCTGATTCTCCTATTTGATTATTTTTAATGTCCCAGGGTCGAGTACCCCGGTTACTTAAGCAACTAGCCGTTTAAGAACCATAGCGATTTGGGAAAGCCTCTTACTTCTTATTTCTCAATGAATAAAGCTTTTATTATTAGTCTTTTCTTCTAAGCTTGACCCTAAGTAAGTGAGGCCCCTAGCCTCGTGGGATCGAGCCCTAGGCCCTAAAGTGACGTTGGGAATCGAGACCCATATCTATAGCAAGGAAGGGCTCTCGGTTCTCACTTCTTCTCTCCCTTCTTCCAAAAGGAAAGACTCATCCTTTGCTTCTATAAGGCTAGCAAGGGAGACCTACATCTAGGAGCATAGCGCCCCTTCTTCATTGCAGTGTCTTTGAGGGTAGAATATGAATGGAATCAATTCGATCATTAGCAGCCTAATGCAAGAGAAGATGTAGATGCAAGAGAACTAATTGATGCATTCACTATCCTCAAGATTTGATACGATGGAAGGCGCCATACTCATTGCCTTGCAATGGTTCCCCTACTGGTGCATAGAAAGTGGCTCTGGCTACTATGACATTTGTAATTCAAATCATCCTTAGGAAGATTCAGTTGATTTATCTCCTAACATAGAGAGAGCTCCATTGATTGCACCGTGTGGAACAGTCGATTGGAAAGAATAACAGATGTGATAGAGCAGTTCGATAACTCACAAGGCTCATAACACAATGATTCCCCTTTACATATTGGTCTGATTCCTCTCTTGGTTTAGGATAAACCCCAAAGTCTAGTGCTTTGTGTTTCTCCCTTGGTTTAGGAAAACCCCTTCTTTCTAATAATAGTGCTTCGCCTTTTTTATTGCTTGAATCCAGCCTCTTCTCAAGATGGGTGAACTTCTACCTTATAGGTCTCGACCATATGATTAACATCTCCACAACATTTTCGGATTACGATCAACTGCGGTTTCTTCCAAACCAAAATCTTCTAACTTTCCATTTCATTCTTCATCGAGGCATTCTTATATGTAGCTTTCCAAGAGAGGAGGAAAACTTGATACTATTGGTGAAGGACTCTTGGCTACCGCTGGGTTAGATTTTTCGAGTCAAAAATAATTTCCATGCAGAACACTTTCATTTTTCGTGCCTCCTGTTGAGTTGAACTGCATGAATAGTAAAAATCATGGTTTAAATCATTTTTCGTTAACACTTTAGTGTCAAGGTTCCTAGCTATCTTGTTAAAGCATGGATCAAGCCGATCAAATTATACACTCTTCTTTTTATTCTCTAAGATTGCTTTTGGGATCAGAAATTCAAACCATTGCACACCTTCCTTCTAGATAAGATCGAAACTCACACCGCTATGCACCACCATACTTAAGTCGCCCTATCCTCCGAGCTATTTGCCTTCAATCACAACAATGGAGAAAAGCATCGGGAGAGCTCCTCTCTATAAGCTGCATCCTACGAATCTTGGTAGAAGTTTAAACTAATGGATTCCTCTTTTGAAACGTGATCGATCTTAATTCAACGCCCCTTATTTACCAATCCAATATGTTGAATAACAATTACTATACGCTTAGCGCCTGTATAAATCCCTTAGATCATGTGATCTATTCTTAAATTCTGAATCTGCTATTATGTATTAGCCAACAAAAGAGGGATCTCTTTAGGCAGGTGAACTACTCTTTACTATTTCTTAGCCCGATAGTCTTCGATGGAAATAGTTTATACTGGGCTTACCCCATAGGATAAGTCTCATCAAATGAAAATCTTTTTTTGTATACATCAAGATTCCTAGTTATCATCGACAATTAAGGGGATAACTACTTCAAGGATGCTTAGGTTTACCTTCTCTTCTTTTATCGAGTTCGAACCTATTATGTATGAACTCTTCAATCGAGCAAATTTTTTCTTCATGAATCTAGAGAACCAAGGGTACAGGATTGCTTATGTGTGGGAGGAAGAAAATAGTATCACATGCGATAAGGAAAGATTATTCATGACAACAGATAAGACAGCATCGGGTGACGTTTCAAAGCCTGTCTCGGTATACCAAACTCAGAGGTAGTAGAAGTCTTGGAGCCTGTACCTTTTGCAATGATCGAACACTTAGAGCCAGTATTTTTGGTAAGATTTGCAAACTCAAAGTAAGAAATAGGTAAAATGGAGAATGAAAATCGAGGCATTGGTATAATATAAGTGACTTTGCACCTTCTTTCCCAAGCCAGTCTTAGGTAAATAGGCTTTCTGCCCTGGGTCATGGTCACATACAATAGGCAGATTCATCTTGATTCAGTCACTCTTTAGACTCAAGCAATCAAAAGCCCACTACTAATTTAGGAATATCATGATATATAGTCGATGAATGTGATTCAACCTTTGGTATATTATATTGGTGAAGTGTTGACTTTCTCACCAAAATTAGAAACCACTCTATTCCAAATTCAACATTCTTTACTTTTGCACTGGTAACCTCTTTCTCTATACCAGAGATGAAAATAATTATGATAATAACTTGAAAGATAAATTACAAAGCGGCTAAAGCCTAGATTCCTAGTATTACAGGCTACCAACAGGAGGGGAACGAGAAAGAACAAGAACTCATTCCAAGTACTAACTTAAGGCAGGGGATTCATCCATAAAGCAGGAAATTAACGAAGAATGGGACAATTTAAGGCCAGAGTATGCTGGGGCCTCGACAAAGATGTCAAGCAATAAGAAGTGGAATTCTTCTATATCTCGTATATGAATTGGTATCTATAATTCCTTCTCGGATGTTTATATTGTTCCTATGCCTAGGATACACCCTTAGAGTCGCGCCAAGTTCACATCTAGAGAAATTCATAAATTGGATGGGATTTCCTTTTTAAAGCCTTGAGATGGGTATGAACAAGGTTCGATCTTGTTGATATTCCTGGATGGCACCTTTGATTAGGACTTTTCCTCGTTTCATCTCAAAGAGGATCTAACTAAGCTAAACAATACTTCTCTCTCCAAAGGATAGGAGTAAAATATTTGAGCTAAGCGCCTTCCTGATGGAGTGCTATGCCCAACCAATGCCTAATCCAAGACCGATTGAAAGCATCTTCTCCCTAAGACTGCTATTAATAAGACAAATCACTACCGTTGGAGAACTTTTTCATCCTTCAACTCCACAGATTTATGCACAATAATTTGTTTGCTAATTACTTTACTGATTTGGATTTAGCGAGATTAAGTAATCTCAATTTCATCGTGAAGTGGTGATTATGTTGCTCAGCGCTTACATAATCGTGTAGTTGCACTTTAACTGTATGTTGAAGTGTCAGATCTAACCATTATTTAACTCCCTTGAAACTGAAAGAGAATGTTGTAACGCAATGTAAATAGTAAAGGACATATGATTTACGTGGTTTGGATTTCAGGAAATCATACATATATATATTATCCATGGCTAAAGTTTCTCTTTCTTCCTTTTTTATTGATTGGGTATATAATTTAATTGCAGGATATACCATTAAATATTAAAGTTTTCTTAAAAAGAGAAAAATATAAGTGAGTCCACCCTTTCCATTCTACAGTGCCCTTTTTATTTATAGGTAGGAAAAGCGTGCAGATTACTGAAATTTCTTCTTCGTCGTTATTCCTTAATCCTCGGATCCTACTAGTTATTGTTTGTTTGTTATACCTATTTGATGTGAGTGGGTTACTGACCTATTTTTTATGGGAAATTTGAGCAAAGGTGAGAATCCTGAATTTAGAGTAGGAACCTTCGAAATTATGGTGGAAGAATTCAAATTTGAATTTGACCTTGCTCAAGGGATGCCTATGGAACTAAGGGTAAGCTTAGTTCTGTATAGGTCGATCTCCTCTCTCTCAGAATGGATAATGTCTTGAAAGGAATGATATAGGACCACCATGATTCTATGTTATGATGTAGTTGCATATGTGGTAATGACTGCTTCCTGGTGTTTAGACCGTACTGCTTTGCTGACACCCTTTCTACCTTTGCTTGGCTTGATAACACATCAGATCGGAATGGAGTAGCAATCCCATTCTGTTCTGAGATGTTCCTGAGGCTATTCATGCTTTGAATGGCCCTTTATGCAATTTTTATTGGATTGTTGATGAGAGAGAGACATAACTTCACACTTGTCATTTGCTTATGATGTTAGGCCTACGTTGAAGCGTATTTCGAGTTTCCCTGTATACATCCCCATTGAAGTTCTTTTGGCTATATATGGCATTGTCTATGTTTCCCTAGGTATATGCTAGTGTAGACCTGTTCCAGTAGGTCCTTGACAAAGTGCGAGTTTTAGAGTTTTAGTTACCTTAATGCATCTGGCACTGCTTTCAATGCCTCTATTTACTTTGTTTCTTTAATGTTGGGAATGGCTAACGTGGCCTGCCCCTATTCCACAATGTACACGATGTTGGTCTCTTATTACGATCCTTTGATTACAGAGCTCGAGTTGAGTTAGGTGCTATGCTTTAAGTCGATTCTCCTTCTCTCCGTCTCACTTTCCCTTATTTCAATTCGTGGTAAGAAAGGGTGTAATACTTTCCCCCCATGTCTGCTACGATTATAGGTCATGGTAGACTTGTTGCCTTTGGTACCCGTCTTTGTTCTCTGACCTGTATTTTACATTTGTTTTGATACCACCATTCTCATTTCTGAGATTTCCGTGGTCACTTGTATGTTTTGTTGCTAATATCACTATCGACTGATGCAGGTAGGTCTTGGTTTGACTAACCCTTTTCAAGGGTGAAATGTCCTTGGCCATATCTTTGGCAACATATTCAATTTGTCTTGTCCTCTATTTTAGGGGCGTAATGTCCTTGGTCGTATGCTCGTTTCAACCTGCCTCCAATTTGGCGACATAATGTCCTTGGCCGTATGCTCATTTTGACCCACCCCATGTTTGGGGGCATAATGTCCTTGGCCATAGGCTAGGTATGACCTATTCCTTTATTTACGGGTGTAATGCCATACATGTGCTGGGACGCATTTTTCTCTAGCATCATCGTTCATATTACTGAGATTGCTGCTATCATTCATAGGTGGAATCCAACCTTTGGAACGACGACGGTGTGCTATGAAAAGTGAAAGAAGATTTGACTGAGAAGTAAGGTCATGTGTATACAAACCATTATCGCATGCGCATGGTTTTTTGAACTGGTTCTTGCCATCTAATATCCATATATCCAGCGCGGTATGTTGAACTATCTGACATACAAGTTTTTTATGCTAGTTTGGGCAGTCTAATATTGCTATGACTAGTCTCCCCATGGTTGTTATTATGGGAATATTCATACCAGATCAGGGTAGTTTTCATCCT
Source organism: Allium cepa (assembly GCA_030765085.1). Lineage (NCBI taxonomy): Eukaryota > Viridiplantae > Streptophyta > Magnoliopsida > Asparagales > Amaryllidaceae > Allium > Allium cepa. Next base: position 378,388,393 of record CM060929.1, on the reverse strand, counting down.
ATACAACACATGGCTAAAGAGCTGGACTTGAGTTTATGCAAGTTCAAGTGTGTAAGGCTAGTATCACTGCTTTCTGAGATTTCCATTTCCGCTTACTGATTCGACACTTCTTTAAATCAACGACTATTGGTAGTAACCTATGAATGTGCACTGATTTTTCCATGGACAATGCATAGAACTGGTTCGAGCTGTATATATTGCTATGTCTAGTTTATAGTATTGTCACTTTATAATATTAAAATCTACATCACGTAAGCAATGTAAGTTAGACAAAGTAAGGTCCGACGTGCTCTGAGTTCAAGGTTCCCATCTGGTCAAGACAATGTATGCTCCATTTGCTAAAACTTCTGCCATGACTAATGGTCCTCCTCAGTTTGATCCCGATGCTCCATCCATTGGGACCCTAGTATTGGCCATTATTCTTCGCAGTACTAAATCTCCTTTGAAAAAGTTTCTTTCTTTGAGTATTGCATTGTTAATTTTTGCCATCCTTTGTCGGTATATGACCACCACCACCGCTGCTTCATCCCTCCTCTCCTGGAAGAGATCTAGGAAAACTTTTCTCAATTTCTTATTCTTTTCTATGGTATATGATATTTTTCTATGTGACGCGATTTTAAATTCGAGGGGTAGCATGGCTTCATATTCATAGGTTAATGAAAAGGAGCGTGACCTGTAGGGGTTTTGGTTGAAGTTTGGTAGGGACACAACACTAAAGAGAGTTCGTTTGCCCACATTGCTTTTGTAGCATTTTCTTTAGTAGTCTTTCGAATGTTTTGGCTTCAACTTGTCCATTTTCCTATGGGTGAGCGACTGATAAGAAGCTTTTTATTATGTTGTTTTTCTGCAAAGCTCTGAGAATTTTTTGCTATCAAACTCGGTGCCATTATCAAAAATAATTTTATGTGGTATTCCATATCTGGTAATTGTATTCCTTGCTACGAAAGTGACTACCTTCTTTGCGGTAATTATCACCAAGTGCTCTGCCTCTGCTCATTTGGTGAAGTAATCTATGACCACTATGGTGTATTTAGCTCCTCCTTTTGACATAGGAGGTGGTCCTATCAGGTCTATTCCCCTATATCGAATGACCACGGGCTTGCAAGTGGAATGAGCTCATGGGATGGTTGTCTAAGGATGCTGGCAAACCGTTGACATCTTTCGCGCTTTCATACAAATTCCTTTGCATCTTGAAGCGCTGTAGGCTAATAGTAACCATGTCTTTACACATTTTTTTTCTCCAATTTATTTCCCAAAATGTGATCGCCACATTGTCCCTTATGCACTTCCCTCATGACCCGTACCCTTTCTTCCTTGGAAATGCCCCGACGATAAGGGGTAGAATACCGTCTCTTGTAACATATGCCATCAAAGAAGGATTAGTATCATGTCTGGTATATTATTTTACAGGCCTTATTTTTATTTGAAGGTAGAATTCCATTTAAAAGATATTGCTTGATGTGAGTCATCCTTTTTTCTTCCTCGGCTTGGTGGAATGAGGTTTATGTAATTGGTTGTTCTTGGCTCTCTACTACCTCTAGCTTTGTATGCCTTTTATGATGGCCCGTCGGGCTCGGGTCAGAACTGGTATTTGATTTGATTCTGTTATTCTTGGCTCTCCTTGACGCCCAATCGATACGGCCTTCATTTCACTAGCAGTTTTTGTACTGGCCAGTTTCGCTAAAGAGTTGGTAGATTAGTTGCTTTCACGAGGGATTTGTTTTATCTCGGATTGTTCAAATTGCTCTAGCAAACTCTTAGACAGTTCCACATATTTGGCTAAGGTTGATTCCTTTTCTTGGAAATTTCCTTGCACTTTTTTCAATTAACTGAGAATCACTATGAACTTTAAATGCGTTACCTTCATTACCTAGGCCATTCGTAGGTCTGCATGGATAGCCTCACATTTTGCCACATTATTGATTGCTTTGAAACTAAGCTAAACTGCTCCATATAGCTTTTTCCTTTTAAGTGTGATTGAAACATATCCAATTTCTACCCCTTTTCCATTCAAGGCTTCATCCATGAACAAATGGCAGAACTATGAGGTGCATGTTTCTTCTTCTAAAGGGGGCTCGGTTGGTAAGGTGCATTCGACAATAAATTTTGTATGTTCTTGGCCTTTGATTTCCTTCTTGGGGCAGTAGGTAACGTCATACTGGCTAAGTTCCATTTCCCACTTTAATAGGTGACCTGATGTCTTTGGCCTCTGCAGTATTTGTCTAAGTGGTTTGTCTATGAGAACTTTAGCGGGTTGTTCTTGAAATAAGACTGCAGATTTCACGCTGCATGGAGAAAATTATACGCCAACTTTTCGACAATTGAGCATTTCAGCTCCGCCCTGACAGCTGCTTGCTCGTGAAATAGATGGGTCTTTGCATCCATTTGTCTTCTCGTACCATTACAATACTAATGGCCTGATTAGTTACAGCTAAGTTAGAGTACGAGTTCTCATATGTTATTGCTTATGATAATATATGAGTATTAATTAGATGATCCATTAGGTTTTGGAACACTTCCTTGCACTCCCGTCCATATGAAGTTTCGTCCTTTCTTTACTATATCGAAGAATGGAATACATTTGTCCATAGCTTTGGATAAATCTACTTAGAGCTGTTACTCTACCATTCAGGCTCACCAAATCTTTTGGCTTCTTTAGGATTTCCATCCCTCTTATGGAGTTCATTTTCTCAGGGTTAGCCTCAATTACATGTGCACTCACATGTACCCTAGGAACTTGCCCGATTTGACAGTAGAGGTACACCTCAAAGGATTTAGCTTCATATGATACTGCATTAGGACTATGAAGGTCTACTTTAAGTTTTTAACGTGATCTGACGCTGCCTGGGACGTAACTAACATATCATCCATGTATACCTCTATGTTTTTTCCAATCCGCATAGCAAAAAACGTTTAACTAACCAATGATAAGTTTCTCATGCATTCTTGAGTCCAAGCGACATAACATTGTAACAGTATAACCCTTTGTCTATCACGAAGCTAGTATGTTTCTGATTTGGCTCAAACATGGCTATTTGATTATAACCTAAATAGGCATCGATGAATGACATTAGTTCATGTCCACTGGTTGCGTCTACTAACTGTTCGATTCTCGGTAATGGAAAAATGTTCCTTAGGGCAGGCCTTGTTAAGATTAGGGAAATCTATGTAGGTGCATCATTTCTTATTGGATTTCCTTAAAATACTGGATCAGGAATGCACTTAGGTTAGTAAACTTCCTCGATGAACCCATTTCCTTTAAATTATTAACCTCTTCGTATAGAGTGTTGTATCTTTCTTGGTCCAGAGTTCTACACTTCTGTCTGACTGGGTGCACTTCTAGATCGATTTTCAGTACATGGAAGATGACGACCGGATTGATTCTTACCATGTCTAAATGGGTCCAGCAAATACATCATGGAACATTTTAGGAAGTCTATTAGTTCATCCCGGGCCTCTGCGCTAAGGTTCTTCTCTATCTTGAGCACCGTTTTTGGATCCATGGATCTACCAAGATAACTTCGGTACCATTTAGTGGTTTCAATTCTTTCTTTATTGCCCCTAACCTTGAATCTATTTGATTTTTTTGTTCTTCTGGTGGAAAACTTACAGAGGGAAGTATTTTATGGTCTTCTTTGCAGAGATACTGTGCATAAAATAAGCTATATTCATCAGTGCCAATCATATGCATATATGTTCTCTTCTCTCTTTGGTTTGGGGGATGCAGGGCTACTAATCGCAGTATCGGTTTAGGTAACTAGCACTGCCGTAGTTTTATGCCTCGATATAACTTTGGTTTTTTCATTAAAATATCAAAAGAAATAATTTAATTGTTTGGAACAATTTTATTGCCAGAGTCAAGAGTTACATGATATAATTTTCTAGATAAAAATTATTCCCCTCTTATGGATCCTATCATAGCTGGGGAACTAAATTTCATGAGCAAGTCCTTCTAAGATATGGTTGCTCCCAGATCAGCCAAAGTAGGTCATCCAAGAAAGCATTGTAGGATGAGGGTTGATTGATGATTAGGAAGTTTGCTAGAATGACTTATTTAATGGGGCAGTTCTAGCTATGATGAGCTGGCGTGCTGACCCTACTAGAACGGCTGCAGTGTTATTGAAACTAAAGATCAGTTCAAGGTTGGGTTTCAGGACTTTAGATGGTAATTTCATTTGATTATAGGAAGATTTGAAGAAGATATTTATGAACTGCTTGAATCAATGAAGACCTTCTTTATGGTATTGTTTGAAATCTGCATTGTAATGATAAGTGGGTCTTGATGTGGGAATACAACCCCTGCCGAATTAGCTAATGTGAAGGTTATCTCTGGTGTAGGCTTTTGTTTGATATGAAAGATTGCCATGGGGCTTTAGCTCCCACGTGTATCTTTCCAATGCCTTCTTTCTTTCACCTGCAAGATGCGGCCTCCAGGAATCAAAGCAATCAAGTTTGAAGGGTTACCCGCTTGATGTTCATTTGGATCTAGAATCAGATAGCCAGTTCTGTCTCCCTCATTCTCTCTCTAGGAGCTACCCATATATCCTTTCTTGATTAACCACTTTATCTCCTTCTTTAGATGTTTGTATCTATCGGTATGATGACCATTTGATTTATGAAAATGGCAGCAAGCTTTACCTTTATTCTGTTTTGGTTTCTTTTCCTTGTTCGGCAAGTTAAAAGACATCTAATCTTTGGTTATCTGATATATATCTACCCAAGGGAATGGGTGAGGGGAATCTTGATTATGAGATTTGGCTCCTTTTGTATTGTGGGTGGATGATACAAATTTGCTCCCATTTTCCTATCATAGTTCGTGGCAGCAATTCCCTAAGGTAGAGAAATAGAACCATCTTCTTCCATCCTGATGTAACAGGTTGCCCTATCATAAAAATCTTTCATACTATGATAAGACTTCCTACTATTTTTGTCCCACATAGTTGTTCTTCTCCGAATTCTGGCATGAGTTGCCATTAGTAGTGCTTCTTTACTGGTTTCCTCGATTCGAAGGGCTTCCATCTTGAAACGCTTAATAAAACTTTTCATTCTCCTCTTTTTTCACACAAGACATGGTGCGATTGTCGAGGTAGGCTTCCCTTCTTGAATTGAATTGTCTTAGGAAATCGGCAAACAATTGCCTCCAAGATTTGACCTCACCTGATCCGTACCTTCCTTCTGAACCATTTGGATGTTGCACCTGATAAATATACATGGAAAAATTTACACCGGGCCTCCTTCCAACCTTTAGGATGTCCATAAAGTATTCAAAAGAGTTGAGGTGATCTTTGAGGTTTGTATTCCTATCAAACTTATCAATCGTTGGGTATTTGAAATTATCGGGAAGATTGGCATCAATAATGGCCTCACTAAAAGGAGTGTGAATTCCTTCCTCTATCCTTTCTTCGGTATTCCATTGACAAATCTTTGCTAGTTATTCCACCTGAGTCCTGAGTTGTTGGATCTCATATTCCCTTGGGTCAAGCTGGGATGAGTTACCATCTACCGTGGTATCCTTATCATTTCCTACGAATCAGATTGGTCGTTTTAGCAGTAGAGGGTTTATGTTGGCTAGTTTGGATTTAATCTTGGGGTTAGCATGGATTACTCTTCAATTCAGTGTATGTTTTTAATCCAATATCACTGTTCCCATTAATGGGAATGCCGTTATAGTCCACCTTCAGAATGTTCAGTGCAATTGTGGGACGATGGCGGTGAGCTGTTGAGTGGGGAGGTGAAGATGGCCTACGTATGATATGTTGGATCATCGTTTTCTCCAATCCTTCCATTCACCTAAGAAGGAATGAAAGGCGGTCAAATGCATCTAAAGGGCCCTCGGTAGATACTCCCGCCTCATCCTAATTCTTCGAGAGTATAAATGGCTTAGGGATAGATTTTGTTGCCAGATATGCAGATTTCTGCATCGCGGCAATACATGATTCGGTGGGATTCATGATATGCTGTTTTATTGGACGTGGAAGACAAACAAAAGTCCAAAGGTTTGCCATACTTCAAGTGCCAAAAGATGTTAGAGAACTTTTTCATCCTTCCAGTCCACAAATTTGTGTATAGTAATTTATTCGCTAATTACTTTACTAATTTGGAATTAGCGAGATTAAGTAATCTTAATTTCATCGTGAAGTGGTGATCATGTCGCCGAGCACTTACATAATCATGTAGCTACACTTTAACTATACGTTAAATTATAATATCTAACCATTATTTAATTTCCTTAAAATTGAAAGAGAATATTCTACCGCAACTAACAAGAAAAAGAACGTAAACAGTTAAGGACACATTATTTATGTGGCTTGAATTTTAAGAAATCCTACATCCATGGGTAAATTCTTCCTTTTTTATTGATTGGGCAGAGAATTCAATGGTAAGAGATACCATTGAATCTTAAAGCTTTGTTGAAAAGAGAAAAATGTTAGAGAGTCCTCTTTCCATGCTACAATGCCCTTTTAACTATAATTAGGAAAAGCACGTGAATTATTGAAATTTCTTCTTCGTCGTTATTCCTTAACCCTTAGTACTACTAGGCAGCTGTCATTTATCCGATATACCTGTTTGATGTGACTGGATTATTGACGTGTTTTAGCGTAAAGTATGAATGGAGGTGGGAATCCCGAATTTAAAGCGGGAAACTCTAAAATTACGGTGAGAGAATTCAAATTTGAACTTGATCTTGCTTATGGGATGCATGAGGAATTGGATGGGTAGCTTAGTTTGATATGGATTGGTCACTTCTCTCTCGAAATGGCTAATGTCTTGAGAGGAATGATAGGAGACCACCCTGATTCTCTGCTATGACATAGTTGCATATGTGGTAATGACTGTTTCTTGGCATTCAAACCATACTGCTTTGTCGATACTCTTGTTACCTTTGCTTGGCTTGATAACACATCAGATCAGAATACAGTAGCACTTCCCACTATATTCTAAGATGTGCTTGAGGCTATTCATGCTTTGAATGGCCCTCTATGCAATTTTTCTTAGATTATTGATGAGAGAGAGAACTTCACGCTTGTTGTTTTCCTATAAGGCTAGGCCTACGTTGAACCGTATTTCTAATGGCCCTATGTACAACCCCTTTGAAGCGCTTTTGGGTCTGTATGGAGCTGTCTAGGTTACCCTCGGTATGTATTGGAGCAGACCTATTCCTGATGGTATTTGACAAAGTGCGAGTTTTAGAGGTCTAGTTACCTTAGTGCACCTAGCACTGCTTTCCATGCTTCTGTTTACTTGTTTCTTTAATGTTGAGAATGGATAAGGTGGCTCAACCCTATTCCATGATACGTGCAGTGTTGGTCTATTGTTACAATCCTTTGATTACAGAGCTCGGGTTAAGTAAAGTGCTATGGTTTAAGTGGGTTCTCCTTCTGCTCTGGCTCACTTTCCCTTATTGCAGTTCATGGTAAGAGCAGGTGTAACAACTACCAATATTCTTCTAACGGTTGATTCAGTAACAGCTTATTTTGTCATAGCATCTTCAACTTAACCTCCGGGTAGTTGGAATGTATCTATTAAGCCCTCAGATAATTTTCACTACAAACTATTCTCGGTCTCGACGATTGCTTGAATTAAATAAGTGACCTCTTTTTCTTCATCTGGGAGAGAACATCACCGATTTACTATCTTTCTTTGCGTGGGTAGAGTGTTCATTGATATCCGATGACCATATCCTCATGTTCTTTAATCAACAAGGAAACTAATCCATTCTTTTTTTCCCTATCTTTGAACACTTATTCCTTTTCCTCAGAATACATCCCTCTCTAAGGAAATTATAGATCTGAGCGGTGGTTGCTTACAGAGGGAATATGCCCATAGCCCATTCTTTCTTATTGACCTCTTTACCTAGTAGGGATCTCTCAATAAGTGCTTCTCAAGAAGTAGTTCCATCCTAAATAATATACTATCCCTTTATCCAGTATGACATAGTTGCTTATCGAAAATTAGAAGTTGGATAGATATGGTGCATGCAAGCATCTTGATAGGCTCTCTTTAAAGCATTGAAGATTAAAGCCAGATCCTTTGAATAGATTACGGGACTCCCAAAGGAGCAAAACAATATTCATTGATGAGGAACAGGCTAACTCGACCTTAGTATGTTAATTGAGAGGCACATTAATCCAAGTAAAGATGAATTGGTAAAATCAACTCAAAGGAGAAGCACTTGCAACTCCAAAACCTTTTGTTTATTCAAATATTATCATGCCATTATAACAAGCTCCTGAGTCTTATATTGATGTAGATATTACACTTTAAGAACTCCTAAAGTAGGGCCTTCTTCATATGGATAGACTTCTTGATACCAAGGCCTCATCATTTCTTTCAGAACGTTCCTCGAGACTACCTGTTGAGGTCGATGGGATGGGCAAAAAAAGTGAGGTTATCTAATTTATTCACTTTCTTATCTTCACGTCCATAGGAACTAATCCAATATTTATTCTAGAATTCATGTCCGGTGAATGAAAATCTTATGTTTTATAATAATAATATATGACCAGTGACATTCAGATAAGTATTATGCCATACGTATTTATCATTTTTCTCCTCGTATACCTCCAATTATGGGCTAGTGAACCTACAAGTCCTACTCCATGACTATAAAAATGGGTGCAATGAAAATGTGGAGTATATTGGGTTCAAAAACCCATCTCTTATCCAATCACATCCTAACAATGTGAGGTAAAGTACTTAGGCCACTTAATACTCTTTAAATGGGAAATAGGCAGACCCTTCAGCCATTTAATACCTAACACTAGGCAAACCCCTTCTGGTAACCCTAATGGACATTATACAAAATCTCTTATAGGCCACTTAATACTTCTTAGATAGGAAAGATGCAGACCACAATTGCCATTTAATACGTCAACCCCAAAATGGACCTTCCGCCAAGAGATTTCCACTAACGCACGTAAACAAAAGATAATCCCATCCATTTATAATGCAAATAAAAGATAATCTGAATCATTTAATACTTCTTTAATATGGATATGCAGACCCTAACACATCCATTTAGTACCTCAACTCTGAAGTAGGCCTATCTTGAATATCCGTCCTTATAATCCATAACCCAACTATGACGTCCCACATTAGTCCGACTATCTGTAAGTACTGGTAGCCACATCAATTGAGCAGACTTATCCTACAAACTTGAGGCTAACCTCAGATCCATATTGAGTAATTATTGTAGGCGATTTTCTAAATCAGTTACAATAGTCATACTACTGGTAGCCAGATTAGCCGGGTAGACTTCTGTGTGCATTCAACTGATGTCACATCTCTACAACTTGGCTATATTTCCACTCCTCAATATTTAACATAGAACTACTCCAACGTATATGTAATATATATATATGCACACATATAAACACACACACACACACATATACATACATACATACATATATATATATATGTATGTATGTATGTATGTATGTATACACACACATATATACATATACATACATACATACATACATATAATACACACACACACACACACATATATATATATATAATACACACATATGCACACACACGTAATATATATACAAGCTACCTGTATTTACACATTAAAGGCCTTATAAGGGAAACTCCTTATTTCTCCTTTATTTATGGATTAACTTTCGTAATTATCCTAACTCATTTTATTAGATTTACTATTAATTACCATGTATTTTTCGATTTCATTATTAATGTCTTGATTATTATATACGTTATAGGTTTACAATTATAATTGTCAGTTTCAAAGTTTAAAAGAATATGTTATTAATATATTTATGCCTAATATTAAACTATGCCTAATTAGGTTTATGCGTATTCAGGAAATTTGTTCATTTACTATTTGGGTGTTATATTATTTTGAAGTTCATAACTACAATTACTTTACAACTCCTAAATTAACACAACCACCACATAAAAGCCAATATCATAAAAGCTACAAAAAAATAGACTGGTATACATATTCAAAATGGAATCTAAAATATACAATTTATTTTACGTTAATATAATAGAAATAACGACCATTCTTCCTAAAGAAGTATATTTATAAGATAAATCTTTTACATGCTATTCAAATTTTAAACGACTTGCATTAAAATGAAAAAGAAATCATACTTATTTTAATTGTTGAAATAGGCGGTGCAAATTACAGATAAGAGGAAGAATTTTTTTCCTACTTTGCAGTCCTCTTTCTATTTCCTTATTTTGGAATTCTTTGTCATTATAATCACAAACTGAAAAGTGGAACTAAAGAGAATAAAAAATATTTATTTTGTAAATATCAATGAATCCAATTCTACCATATTAAAATAAAACAATTAGGATTCAAAACAATTCAATATTTACATTTTATGGAGGAGATTGTAAGGTTTTAAGATTTTCACACACAAAATCTCCCAAAGTATAGTACAAATCCAAATATCAAACTATACAATATATTGTTAGGGAAAAATTAAGATTTTCACTCATAGATAATTCCAAATGAATCTCATTAGATTTGCTTCATGCGATAGCCTTAACATTTCCGCCAATTTATCTTGTATTTATTGTATAACATATACCGATTTGTTTATACATATTTGATTCAGAATTTATAGATTATGAAATATATATATATATATATATATATATATATATAATTTATTACCCATCTCTTTGGCTTGCTTCTTTCAGATCTTCCACCAATCCTTGAAGATATATATTTATTATTGATTTTTAGTTAAAGAGATTTTTATAAAGGAAGAGAATAGGCAAAGTGTCATTCTTGACTTTAGATTTGTATAAAAAGAATGATGAGGCTAGCCTCTTATTTATATCTACTTGGATGCACAAGGACCATCGGATCTAGAATCTTCTAAGAATTTTATATTCGGGCCATTTATATTGCTTAATACTCTAACAGTTAGAGCAAGATCGGTGGATCGATTGCCAATATGCAATTGATCGCTAGCGATCGATCGACCTAATAGGTGGTCGACCAATGGTGATCTTAGTTGCTTATTAATTTTAACATTTTTTTAACATTAACATATTATATTCAATTTTTTCTTTAATGTTATGTTTAACAATATTAATTACCTTAATATGTTTTGAATTATTTTCGATCCTTAATTTTCAAACGTTGGTAAGTTCTTCGTTTGAACTCTAATCGTGAAGCTTTATATAATAAAGTTGCTCAAAAATAGCTAAGCATAAAATGATGCAAGTTTCATGGTTAAATTCCAATGTTTGCAAAATTTCTATTTTTAGCGTTATTACTAATTAATTGATTTTTCTTAATTAATTTTCTATCATTTTATGGGATGTTACATTTTCCTCCTTTAAAGGAATTTTGTCCTCGAAATTCATAATGGACAGAAAGTATAACGCATAGTCTATAAACATGTTTTATGACCAAGTTATATACACAACCATCTACTCAACCAAATGTACGATATGATTATACATGCAACATATCTATAGGTGAGCTCAACCCTAATATGAATGCAAAATCATGACATATAGACATATATGCAAAAGACCTAAATATGCATGAAATTTTATACGAGTGAAAAATAACAGGAAAAAGCTTGGCAATCATCCTTTATCGTCTAATCTAGCAACGACGATGAAACCAAAACCTATATAATAATAAATCTAGAAAGAAAAAATTTCAATGAAAAGTTAGATGAGGAGCCCTTATCTTTCCTACTGTTTATTAGGTGTTTTTAGCTGGATTGTCTCTACTTATACATCCCTAAATTTTTAGGATTTATCTTAACGACTATATCATTTATGTACTTTTCCAAGTATGACACATTGAACTCGTTGTGAACTCTATGTTTGTCTATCTCCCCAGTGGTTTAGGATATTTCATTCTGAATTTTTAGTTCCGTTTAAGTGGTGCCATGCCATTCCACACTATTTCTTTCTCAACTCCAACCAATCATTATTGGGAAGCATTGTTCTCCTAAACATAGGAGAAGTTTTAAATTTCCTATCCTAAAGTGAATAAGCATGGTTTGTGATCCTAAATTTTTGTACACCTAATCCAAAAATTGGTAAGGTTGCCTAGATTCTAAACTTAGTTTCATTTCTTGTTTTTTCTCCATTAGTCCAAGGATTACTTAGAAGGACACTTCGAATCTTCTTATTAATATACTTCTGAGTTCTAAATATTATTGCCTATGGGAATCACCTTTACATCTAATCATCATCCATGCTATCCATACGACACATAATATCTCGCACTTCAATATTAATGACTCTGAAAAGTGATATTTGGTTTTCTCATCTTTCACCAACCAACTGTATTTAGAGTTATCCCGAATGGATGAGATCTAAATTCCACTTATTCTTTTTTGATGACCTTTTGATGGTCCTTCTATGGTATTGCCTAAAATGATAACCCTTGGAACCCAAGTAATATGTTACCCTATGTTTTGGTAAACTCTACGTTAACCTGAATGCAATTCCAAATAACTTTCTTGAGGTTGCAATGACAACCCAAGTACTATCATATGTATAGCCATAATCCAAAAATAGAAATAGTGAGATGATGTCCTACTAGCATGGTGAACTAAAAATGCATGAATGTATGTATGTGTATATATAACCCTATAATGACCAAAAATGTTTGAATAAAGACACACATGCATAATACATCATGATCATTCACCTTCACTAGCTAAAAATCGTAAGAACTTTCATTAGTATAGCATGTCCACTCTTTGCAAACACATTGTTTAAACTTATCTAACTGGTATCCTTACACATCACGTTGTTTTTAAGACAATTATCCATAATATTCTTGAAACTTTTACTAGCATTCTGTTCTTCATATGACTTTTTCCAAAATCCTCTAACTATGAGCATTATGTTTAGCAACACTAAACAATAGTTGATTGTCCCTTTCCAAAAATTTTTTTTTCTAAAAGGAAAACCATATGTTTTTTATTGGTTAAGCATTTTTTCAAACAAGATGACAAGCGTTTATACCAAGGTTTTTACATTTTTAAATCAAATATTTTCGCCAATCAATGGGGTGACCAAATAGATTCAAAACAAAAGGTCGAACACATTTAATTTTATTTATTTTTATATTTTCATAATTATAATTTATTTATATAAACTTGAAATTTTTTCTTAATTCCACAATCACTTGGTTTCCAAAAGAAGCCATGAAAAACTACTTAGTTTAACCAACTTTAAATGTAAATTTCATAACTTTTAAAACTATAATTTAGTATTTATTAAGTTCAAAAGTCAATGTTAGCAATTTAATTTATAAAGAGCATTTCCTTTAAACAACATTTATTTCCTCCTTTTCGGATAGTAAGAGTTAAGTTTTTATTGTACAAATAGTCATTAGATCAATTTTCTCCTTAAGGTCATTTTACAAAAGAAATTTACTTCTTAAAAGAATGAATGTTTTACTCAAACCATGTATTAAGTTCTATATTCAAAACCTCAATTCTTATACCAGATCATTTTTCGAGAATGCACTATTACAGTATTTCTACAATATCCTCTATATATTTAAACAATATAAATTGGAGTAGATAAGACAACTTTCATACTATTATTTTCTATTACTCATGCTATTCAAATTTCCTCCACCTCACTCACTTTTATTTAAATTGCTTCTCTTTATAGCTACATTTCAATTGATTTTTTTCTTCATTAGGTCATCGTCATGCGACCGCCTACTGCTTTAACCATGGGGCTTTCTACATCAACATGAAATAATTTGCTTTTTGTGCATCTAGTTCGGCTATTTTTCTTCGTATTTTCCTTATAGGGAATATTCTTCCTGTTTCCACTATTGAGTGTTCTTACCCTTTCATTCTCTTTACCTTATTTAAATCAAGAACCATTTCTATTTGTCCACCCCTTATATAAAACTTTTAAATCTACAGAAATAGAAAATTATTAAGCGAAACATACACCTTATTTCTGTCTGTTTTAAAAGGATAGATCATTAGTTTATCTTATTCTTTACTGAAAACCCTTTACTTAGAATTTAATCTAGTCGGTTTTAGGCCCTCTAGAAGTTTTCTAAATAACCCACTTAATTAAAATTTCCTATTTTTTTTCTAGTTTTTCAAGAATTTATTTCCAAATGATATTTTACGTGGTGAAAAATTTAGTACATACTTATTTTTCAAGAGTGACAACTTTTTACTGATAAGATTCTTTTACTTCTAATAAATTCTTTGAAAACCATTTTAAATATTTTGAGAAAATTTAAAGTCTTTCATAAAATATTTTCATAGGGGTCAAACTTAGAAATGGATTTTTGTTTGTCCCTTCTTTTGGACTTTTCTTCTTTTCCAATTATTCTTCACTTATCTTCATTAAAAGCGTATTAAAATCTAGTAACCGTTTTATGGTTAATGTAGACCTTCATGAAGGAACTTGCTTATTCCTATCTATAGCTTCCTCAGGATATTTGCAACGAATAAGTTCTTACTTCCCATCTGTCTGGATAAAATGTACCCCATTAATCGGCAATCCAACGAAATTCACAACCATAGGGTAGTCTAGACCCAACAAAGTAATCAAGTACCATCCATCCTAGGGACCCTTCTACATGTCATGCTTATGCTCTTCTTAAATCAATGCCTTACTGTGCAACCTAAATCCTATAGGGTAATCATGGTAGGTGTAAAAATTTAACTGAATTTATTGTTCCAACTCATAGTTGCTTTATCCTGCTTTATTCATTTTTTCAGAATATGGTTGCATCTACATTTGTAGTCGAATTTGTAGAGTTTGACATGTAATATATATGTGTATATGTATATGTGTGTGTGTGTGTGTGTGTTTGTGTGTGTAATTCTAGGTAAAAATACAAATACATTCACTTAGGGTATCCTATTTTTTATGATCGACTAACCTAAGCTCTGATACCAAATGTAACAACCCACTCCGAAACCAGCTTAATTTTCAACCTAATAAAAGTCCATCGAACCTTAAATCCATTATAGAGCTGGCTATTAGTTAGGATAATTGATTAAGTAAAACAACATGTAGAACCATCTATCTATGCTTTTAGAGCCTTATAGCGAAACAAATAAAATATAATAATCAAATAATTACCCATTTTGTAATATCAAAGTCTAAAAAATACAATATACCAATAACACATAAACTAAATTAAATACATTATTTGGGTACATCAAAAAGCATAAAAAAATGACTAATACAGCCACCGGGTCTTCACCATCTCCTTCTCCACACTCATCGTCAAATCTAAACCGTAGGTCATAAAAGGAGGGGTTAGAACAACAATGTCCGATGAATACAAATCTTATGTTTAAAATAATAATATGTGAGCAGTAAAAATTTATATAAGTATTTTGTCTTATGCATTTATCATTTTTCTCCTCTTATACCTCCAACTATAGGCTAGTGACCTACGAGCCCTACTAATGACTGTAAAAAATGAGTGCAACGTAATTAGTGATATATGTTAGTCCATCATAAGATGGTTTTGATGACAACAACCTTAGAATAAGATTATAAAATATAAATATTAACATTATAGTTTAGATATATATGTATATGCATGATTTAACCATGTAAGTAACAAGAATGAAGACTGTACAGTATGGAGATTCAAGACTAAAGATATCAAGATTGAAGACTCATGAGTATCAAGATTACCAAGAGTTTAAGATTTCAATATAAGTAATTTAGTTAGGAATTTTGTTAAAACTTCTAGAAAAGGACTGACATCTTAAAATTCAATTTATTCGTGGAATGGAATCCACTTCGTGCTCGTTAAAAGGATGCGACCCAAGGTAGAATGGAACCTACGAAAAATCTAGTGGAACATTGTTTTGTATTCACTAACTTTTATTCAAATGTTTTACAAAATTATAGCTTGTTTTCAAAATGATTTCAAAATCTTCCTTTTAAAATGATTAAAAACATCTATCCTGGTTTTAAAATACTTTTAGCCTCAAAATAATCTTTATCTTCAAAATCAAATTATCCTTGATTTTAAACTATCTTTTAATATATTTAACTTTTAATATTTATACTTAGATTTAAATAAAAAATCATAGTAAAATTTTATATATACCAAAATATTATTCTCTATACTTATTTATGTATTTTAAATGTAGTTAACTATATTTGTAAAGTCTAAAAACAGTTTTAGTACAATATAGAAGTTATTTTCAAAGAAAAACAAATTACCAAAAATTACTTAGGCTTGTCGACAACCCCTAAGGACCCTTGTCGACAAGGTGGCAGTTTATTTGAAAATTTTGAATTTCAAAGGAAGTGTCTATTTGTCATATCCTTTCACGAATGGACGTGGTTGTTGTTCTACTATAAATATAGGCTTTCTTAAACGAATTTACAAACATATTTTCTCTGATTTCACTCCTCTTCTTCTTCCACATTTCTTTATATATATTTTTACCATTACTCTGCTGAAATCACCATTGAATCTAATTAGATCATTTCTGGTTTGATTCTCTATCGCTATCTCAACAAGATTCCAGTGCTATTCAGAGTTATAGGCTTCTTTGTAATTAATTGAGTGAGGAAATGTGTGATTGCAGCCAGTAAAATCAATCAAGCGAGAAAATGTGTGATTGTAGCCTGTGAAATCAGTTGGGGGAACTTGTTGGCCGTAAAATCAAGTATCTCTACCCAGAGGATTGTTAATCTGGAGTGGTGTACCTCGTGGCCGTGAAATCGAGGGTATCACTGTAAGAATTGATTTTGAAAGAAAATCTGTACTTGTGTGCGGGACTGGATGTATGGTAACTTCGAACCAGTATAAAATACGGTGTGTTCTTTCCTTTGTTGCTTTTATTTTATTTCTGCATCTGTGTTTGATTATGTGATCATATCTGTGCCTGAATATTGCATACATTTATGTTCAAATTAATATAAATCCAAAAAGAATTAGTAATTCCTTAAAACACTATTCAGCCCCCTCTAGTGTTAATTCTAGCCTTAAGATCCGTAATCCGCATTTCTCACAATATACTGGCTTCAACAACCTATCTCCCATATAATCATACCCTAATGATGCAAGAGGAAGTACTAGAGCACTTAATACCCTTTAAATAGGAAGTAGGCAGACCTTCAACCATTTAATACCTAACCCCAAGCGAAATCCTCCTCGTACTCCCTAACCCACATCGTACAAAATCACTTATAGGCCAATCAACACTTCTTAGATATGGGAAAGGCAGACCCCAACAACTTTTTAATACCTCAACCTCAAAGCGGACCATCCCCAAGAGATTTCCGCTAATGCATGTGAATAAAATATAATCCCATACATTACACACACCTAAAAGATAACCCGACCATTTAATACTTCTTAAATAGGGAGAGGCAGACCCTAATAGAAATTTAATATCTCGATACCAAAGTAGGCCCATCTTAGGATATCCGTCATATGACCGTAACCTAAGCGTGATGTCCCACATTAGTCCAATAATTTATAGGTACCGATAGCCAGATCAGCTGGTTAGACTTATCCTATAAAGTTAGGACCAACCTCGCGTCCACTATTAGTACTTATTATAGGTGATGTCTCACATCAGTCATAGAAGTCACAATGCTGGTTGCTAGAGTAGCTGGGTGGACTTCTATGCACTTTCAACTGGCCTCACATCCCTATAACTTAGCCATATTCCATTCTCGACTATTTAATACAAAACTATTTCAATATATATATGTATAATATGTGTATGTGTGTGTATGTACACACACACACATACACCTTAGTCATATTTACACATTAAAGGCCCTATAAGGGAAACTCCTTATTTTGCCTTTATTTATGGATTAACTTCCATAATTCTTCCTAACTCATTTTATTAGATTATTTATTGATTGTTAATCACCATGTATTTGTCGATTTATTTATTTAATGTCTTAAATATTATATACGTTACTGGTTTATAGTTATAATTATTGGTTTTGAAGTTTAAAGGAATATGTTATTATTATATTTATGCTTGATATTAAATTATGCCTAATTAGTTTTATGCATATTCAGAAAGTTCGTCTATTTCTTATTTAGGGCGTTATATAATTTTAATATTCACAACTATAATTACTATACAAGTCCTAATTTAATACAAAAATCACATAAAAGCCAATATCATAAATAAATTAGCTGCAAAAATAGACTTGTAAACATTTTCAAAATGGAATCAAAAAGATTTAATATGTTTTACGTTAATAAAATAGAATTATGATCCTTCTTTCCAAGGAAGTAGATTTACAGTGCAAATCTTTTATATTCCATTCAATTTTTGAACGAATAACATTGAAATGACAAAGAAATCATACTTATTTTAATTATTGAAATAAGTTGTACAAACTATGGATAAGAGGAAAAATCTCTTTTTCCCTACTTTGCACACCTCTTTTCATTTTCTTGTTTTGAAATTCTTTGTCACCCAAGGCACAATACAAATCTAAACATTAAACTACAAAATATACTATTAGGGAAAAATTAAGATTTCCACTCATGTATAATTCTTAATGAATCTCCTTGGATTTGCTTCATGCGATATCCTTATCTCTTCCTCTAATTTGTCCTCTATTTATTATATAACATACAACCGATTTATTTATACATATTAGGTTCAAAAGTTGTAGATTAGGCAAGATATGTGTGTGTGTGTATAACTATTTTTGATTTTGACTTTAAGAGATTTCCATGGAGGAAGAGAATTGGAAAATTATCATTCACGGCTTTAGATTTAGTTGAAAAGAATGAGGGGCTAGCCTCTTATTTATCGTTGCTTAGTTGTGTCAGGACCGTCGGATTGAAATCCTTTTAATAATTTTAAATTTGAGCCATTCAGGTCGCTTAAAAACAATAGCCATAAGAGCAAGATCGATATATACGTTGTCTATAGGCGCTCGACAAGCCAAAATAGGTAGTCGACCGGTAGTGGTCCCAACCGCTTATTAATCAATGTGAACGTTTACATTTTCTTAACCGTTAAGATAATATATTTAATATTTTCTTTAGCGTTAATCTTATTAACACACCACTAGAAAAGGGTAAATTAGCAACAGAGGGGGGCGACGGCTTTCGACGGTCATTTTTCGACGGCTTCCGACGGGCCGTCGGCGGCCATTGGAAGCCGTCGGAAAATCGTGAATTATTGGCTCCAGTCGAGCCTCTTCTTCCTCATTTCAGCAAACCAAAAACCTAATTAAAAATTTCCAAATTCACACCCCAAACCTCCAATCACTAATTTCATATTTTTGCATCCTCCCTGGCTATGAATTCAGCCTCTCTTGCTTTCTAGCTCAGGTATAATCTCTTATTTTTGTGAAAAAGCATTTTTACCCTATTTCTAGATTTGCATAAGTTGATAAATTTGGACTAATTGGTGATTGAAATTGTTTCCAATAGTTTTATAATAGTTTCTAGCATTTCATGGTATACCTATTTCATCTTTTATCATGAAATTGTGAAAAACATTTATAATTTGTGGTTGTTCGTGTCTATGTAAATCGTTGTGTATGCCTTGATTCTACGATTGTATGTGTGTAGCATTGCTACCATTGTATTGTGTTAGTTGAAATAAGATAAAATGAATGCACGAGCGAGGAGTATTATATTGTGCACGTATTGACTTATGCAAAACAATGCATGAGTCTAAATTATAATTGTGTGTATTGAAAAATGACAAAACTGTTAAACCAACCTTAAGTTGATGTAATATGTCGAATAAATGTGTTAAATTAAAATATATTCTTATAAATGTAAACAGTTAGTAAAACTGTATTTTTTCGTAAATGCGCACATTTAATTAACTAATGTCCTTTAGAGAGTTTTTGGCCCCGTCCGACGAGTATTGTACATGATCGTTATATAAATAGTCGTTTTTTTCAAAAAACGACCATTTATATTCATCTGATACAATGTTTGTTGGATTTGTCTCTGTATTGGACAAGTTATGAACGTAGTAAGCATTTACATTTTGTATACTACTTTGTCTCAAACGGTTAAAATTTCGACCTAACTTTTCTTTTTTGTTTCCTGCGTACGCGCATTTGTGTACAATGTAGGAAGCAAAAGGGAAATGCTGCCGAAATTTTATTGAATATTTTGAGACGAAGTAATATACGAAATGTAAATGCTTATTGTTTTTGTAATGTGAAGTAGGATGCCTGACCATGGAAAAAATATCTTTTTGTATAAAATTTTGTATCGATACGTTAAAAAATAAAATGTGTCATATTTGAAAATATTTTTTTTATTTGTGAAATAGTTCTTTAAATTCCAATATTATACGATCATGAAAATAAACTTTTCGAATTTGTATTCTTGAAAATAAATATTAAATTTTGAACTTGTGACTCATTTTCTCAAATAGGAAAAACAATTGATTATTTTGTTGATCGGAAGAGATGGATGTACCAAAGAAAAGGACTGAGAGGCTTAATAAAAGAAGATTTTTATAATGGTATAAACGTATTTGTTGAATTTTCTTTAAGTAATAATGGAAACGAACCAGAAATTCGTTGTCCATATAGTAGGTGTAGACATTTGAAATATTTGTTACCAGATATTGTGAAAGTTCATTTGTGCCAAAACAGTTTCGTACCCGAGTATTAGTTTGGGATCGGCATGGAGATGTTGTAGCAAATACTTCTGTAGATTCTGAAAGTGTTGTTAACGAAGTAGTTACGATGACCCGTATAGAAAATATGGTCGAAGGTGCAGCACGATCAATGTTTTCTATGGTTGAAGTTGATGACGATGATGGAAATGTTGAAGAACCAAATATTGAAGCAATTTTTTTTATGATTTACTAGATGTTGCTAAGAAACCTATTTGGAATGGTTGTAAAAGCGGCACTCAGCTGTCAGTAATCGCAGAATACATTGCGATGTAGTCAAAATACAACATCACTGAAGCTGGGTTTACGGCTGTTGTACAGGCTGCAAAAAGACATATGTCGTCCGATAATCTAATGTGTGAAAATCACTATGAAGTTAAAAAACTTATGTTGGCTTTTGGTTTACCTTATCAGAAGATAGATACATATTTAAAAGGCTGTATGTTGTTTTGGAAAGAAGACGCAAATCTAAGAAATTGTAAAATTTGTAATTAGGAGACATACAAATCAAGAAAAAAGAAGGGGAAGGAAGTTCCGTACAAGCATATGCATTACTTACCCATCACTTCAAGGCTTCAAACATTATATACATCTTCTGTAACTGCATCTAATATGAGATGACATAGTGTGAGAACAGAGGAAGAGGGTACATTGACACATTCGGCCGATGGAGAAGCAAGGAAGCATTTCGATAAAATGTATACAAATTTTGCAGTGAAGAGTCGAAATGTTATATTATGATTATATACAGATGGTTTTTCGTCATTTTCTCAATTTGATTCTAAATATTCATCCTGGCCCATTATCGTCACATCGTATAATTTACTTCATGGATGTGTATGAAAACGTAGTAAATGTTTCTTACTGTTGTCGTTCCTGGCCCCGACGATCTGACACAAGGAATCGATGTATGTTTACAACCGTTGATTGAGGAGTTAAAAATACTATGGAATGAAGGAGCAGAAACATACAATGTGTCTAAAAAGAAATTTTTTCGTATGTTTGCTTCTTTGTTATGGACTATAAGTGATTTTCCTGCCTATGCAGTGCTTTCAGGATGAAGTATTGCCGGTCGTCTAGCATGTCCATATTGCATGGATGAAACACGAGCGTTTTCTTTACCTCGTGATAAGAAAATTTCATGGTTTGACTGTCGTCGATATTTTCTCCATGTAAATTATCCCTTCAGAGAGGACAAGAAAAACTTTTTAGCTAATAGACTAGAAACGAGACAACACCGACGATATGGTCAAGCGAAGACATATGTGAACTTGTTAGGGACTATCCAAAGATATATGAAACTGGAGTACAAACACAAATTGAACGCAAATCGATTGTTCATAACTGGTGCAAACAAACTATTTTCTAGGAGTTGCCGTATTGGAAACATCTTCTGCTTCGTCCTAATATAGACGTGATGCACAATGAGAAATATGTATTTGATAATGTTTTTAACATAATTTTGAATGTGAAAGGGAAGATGAAGGATGATTCGAAATCAAGACGCGATATAGAAGAATTATGCAAACGTCCTAAGCTTCATAGGAAACCAAATGACAGCAAAAAATCCAAACCATGTTACGAATTAGATAATAATAATGCTAAGTTGTGTTAAAAGGGTGGAAGGGTTAAGATTTCCTGATGGGATATCATCAAATCTTCGTAGATATGTTGACTTTAAAAATGGTAGATTGAGCGGAATGAAAAACCATGGCTGTCACACAATGATGGAAAATTTATTTCCCGTTATGCTCAAAGAACTACTGCCGTTAAAAGTTTGGAAGGTAGTAACAGAGCTCAGTATGTTTTACAAAGAGCTTTGTTTGAATACTTTAAAAGTGCAACGTTTACGTAAATTTGAAGTAGATATTCCTATATTTCTCTGCAAATTAGAGAAAATATTTCCGCCAGGTTTTTTTTAATGTAATGGAAAATTTACCTGATCATCTCCCACCTAAAGCATGATTTCGAGGTCCTGTTCAATATGGATGGATGTATCCATTTGAGAGATATGTAATATGTTATCATGTAATTTAATTTCATTTGAAAGATGAAGTTAATATAAATTAATTTTGCATAGATATCTAAATCATCTGGAAAAAAAGTGAGGCAAAAAGTACGAGTTGAAGGTTCGATATGTAAATCTTACATCGAAGAAGAAGTTTCGTTCTTTTTCTCTCACTATGTCAGTGACCATGTGAATATATCATTTGAAAGTGTTTCTCGTAATGACGAAGGCGACGAATAAGAGTCCTCTCAAGCAATGTTACCTATTTTTAGACAACATGGTCGGCCTTCTGGAAAATATGTAGAAATATGGCTTGACGATAGAGATCTTCATGTAGCACACACTTATATTCTTCTAAATTGTGCCGAGGTTGCACAGTTTGTTAGGTAATCTGAAATAATAATTTGTGTTTTATTCTTTTCTATAATGCATGCGCGTGTATAACATAATGTAATAATTTGTTTATATATACAATGTTTATGAACGTGAACATCCGAATGGAGATCTCAGTAAAGAATTTTCCGGTTGGTTTTCAAATTACGTTTATGAGCCAAGAAATTGTGTTGTTGAGAAGGGTTGAAACATCTTGCGATGAGACCAAAAAAGTGGCCAAGACATATCCAATATATTTCGTCAATGGATATAAATTTAACACCAAAGAATACGGTGCAGGAAAATTAACGAATAATACTGGTGTATTTGTTAAAGATAGTGACGATCCAGAAAATCACATAAATGATTTTTATGGCGTTCTAACACAAATTTTGCAACTGACATATTTCTCACGACCAGCGAATGAGGTGTTTCTATTTAGATGCAGTTGGTTTAGTAATGTCCCAAGTTCTAGAATTAATGTGCATAAGGATTATAATCTTATTGAAATAAAGCATACATCGCACTATCACAAGTACAATCCTTTTGTACTAGCCAAACAAGCATTGCAAGTTTATTACGCTCCTTATTCATCACTAAAAAGAGATAAAATAGATTGGTCTGCAGTTTTTAAAACAAATGCCAGATTTACATTCGATGGGAAGAATATTCCAGACGAATAAGCATATCAGGCAGATCTTGAGAAAAATAATGAAATAGTAATTATAGACGATCATATAGATTTTGGTCCTTTGATCGATGATTCAAATGTTTTGGTAGAAGCATTTGACAGTGCAGAGGAAAATATCATAGAAAACGAGACCGAATCTGAATCAGAAGACGTAATGATTGATAAAAATCCGAATCTGATTTTTTTGCAATTGATGCAACTGTATTGAATTGTTGATGTATTATGAAACTGATGTAACTATGAAACAAAATCTGTACGTTTACCATTGTTTACATGTTTTATGTCACTTCCATTTATCATTTATTTAGCAATTTTTATTAAAAATGCAATGTAATCTACTTATCGTCGGAACATGAGACCCATTATGAATCAGGTATAACACACTTCCATTTCTATTTCCATTCCAGTCATTAATTTAGCAATTTATACCGTTGATGTACTCATTTACATATGAAATATATTTCATTATTATGTTATTATTCTCTTTTGTGACGTATATATATGTCACAGGTTTATCATTATGTCATCTAGAGGTAGGAGCTCTTCCCGATCTTCAGGAGGCGATGGCAGTGGTCCATCGCAAGCATCACAGCGTCATGTAGTTTGCTTAGTATGTAAAGCAGAGGGGTAAGAATTAAATTTTATTTAGCATCTTATTTTTTTGATATACGTACGTACTTATCTGTATCATATTTAAAAACTGGGGGTTCGACTTACTTCCCTCGAAGGTTGTGTTGGATGTTTTTAGAGCTTCTTACCGGAGTAGGTTGAGTGCGTGTTAGCCGAAGTGGAATAACATCCCTTCCACATAATAGAGTGTATTTGGCAGGATGTCCTAGAAATATAAAAAAATGCAGCAGATTTTCGATGGCTTGCAGGTTGTATTTTTTCAGCGGTTTCCAACGGATTTCAGATTAATTTTGTCCAACGGTTTCCGACGGCTTCCGACAAGTATCGGGATCCGTTGGAAGCCGTCGGAAATACAAATGGCGAGATATGTCTAAAGCCGTCAGAAATACTGCACTCTGACGCCTTATTTTCCTACGACATTTTCCAACGGCTTCCGACGACCGTCGATGGTTTTTAGCCGTCGGAAAATGTCTTTTTCCTTGTAGTGACATTTATTACCTTAATGTATTCGAATTATTTATGATTTGTAATTTTCAAAAGTCTATAACTTTTTCATTTGAACTCCAATCGCAAAGCTTTATATATGATAGTTACTTAGAAATTCATCACGAACACATGGTGCAAATTTTTTGGATAAATTCTTATGTATGCTAAATTTCCATTTTTAGCCTTTTTCTATTAACTTATTGGTTTTCTTAATTAATTTCCTATTAATTTTACAAAGTGTTACGTAGCTCTTAAGGTTGCGTGTTCTAACAAAGGGACCAATCCAAACTATTGTTAACCCAGTATGCCAAGTCCTGTAACAAATTAGCTAGAGCCGGATGGCCATATGCAATTATATAGACTGGAAGAGATTCTTATTTTACAAGAGATGCTTGCACTTTAATTAATTGCCCAATTGCCCTGTCTCATAACTTGCTAAGAAACAAAACTTGAACATTAGTTGCCTTTGCCTTTACCTAGCACTTAACCTCGCTGATACTGCTTTGAGTGCATGCTTAATTGATATTGCTAAAAATTGTTACTTGCCCCAGCTTGAAAACTCCTTTAATTCGCTTATTAAACCCTAACTTACTAGAAAGAAAATTGGTTCTTCCTATTCTCTTTCTTCATACATAAAGAAATATATGAATAATGATCGGAATACGCCAATTATTATTTATATGCAAATTATTATTCATATGCCAATGAAAGGATCCATAGCTAGCTCACCTACCCAAAGAAGAAAGAAATATAAGAGCATGTCTAATAGGAACGGTTGACCTAGCTTATATTGCATTAGATCTCCTTCTTTTAAATTCCTATTAATTTCATCATTGTAGGAAGACTCTTATTTCCTTTCTGATTAATGCTAGCTAGAAATATTCTATCAGTATAGTCTTCCACATTGCCTACTTTGTTTCATTGATCTACATAACCCACTGAGCTCATGGACAAAGACATGGCTGCCATTCATCTCCACTCATCGACTTTATGGAACTAACTTAGCTGACTTGCTCCATTTGATCTACTCGATCTTAGAAAACTAAGGAACCTATTCTTTAGAACTTTCTTCAATCCTATCGCTCCTTGATCACGGGTCATCGACTTTAATATATCGAGGCTCGTTGGACAACTTTTCTAGGATAGATGAAAAGCACTTTGTTTGAACCACCATCTTTCTTTATTATCACATTCCTCATTGCATGCCCTACTACATGAATGGCTGACTTTGGAGTCGAACAGAAGGGACTTGGTCTCAAATGGAAGGGACTTTGACCGGGAAGATAGAGAAGAAAAAAGAATACAAATGAAACAACCTTATCTATTGTGATTGTCTTATTAACTGAAACTGCAATAGGGCAAACCACAAGGAACAGGCAAACAAGATAATCCAAAACCAATGCAATATTAGGCACAGTGGGAATTGATATGAGGCTTCCTACGAGGCTGATGAAAAAATAGTATCATCATTCTGTACTTACAATTTTAGCATACTTCATGACATTGGTGATAGCCGATTTGATCACTAACTCCCACCCACCCCCCTCCTTTTCTTCCTAACCAATGAGAAAATAAGAAAGGATCAAACTTTATCTAGAGGAATAGTAGGATGTTTTATTTAAATTCTTCTTATCCAGCCATAAAACAATTGTGAGAGTATACCATTGAAAGCTAAGACAACGCGTCTCGAGTCTTTCCACATGCCTTTATTCCCTTTGATAACTTAGATGCGAGTTCATTTTTCCTTACTACAACTTTAAAGAAAGTGCCATGACTCGGATGTTAGGGAGTGAACGTCCACTCACATAGTTCGTACTGAACCTTCCCGTTAGCTAACTACTCATGCTGAACCTTTATCTAATGTTTAGTGAGTATCGAGATGCCGAATCAGTGTGGGCGGATCTATGAGATTTACAGCCTGACAGACTACTATTGTAGTTCAATACGTTACACGTCTCTTTCTACCCTAAATAAGAACACAATCATCGGTGATCGGGTCAAAGATTCGCTATCAGACCAAAGGAATTGACCTCTTTACCGATATTATTGTTTCCTTTGCTCCTTTGGTCTACTCTAGCATCCACTCATTCTATTCGTGCTCTATTAGTTCTACACAGTTATAATACATTCGTTCCGTGCACCTTACTATCTATCCTTAGGCCTGTCAAATGGGTTAGGTTGGGTCAAAATGGGTTGGGTCGAACTCGACCCAACCCATTTATGACCCATTCTCTTTTACCCATTTATGACCCAACCCATTTATGACACAACCCACTTAATAAACGGGTAACCCATTTAACTCATTTAAAGATTTAAATTTAATTTGACTAATAAAAAATAAATAAATATAAAATAATTCTAATTCCAAGTTTTATGTTTTGAGATCCGACAAAAGTTTAAAATTTTAATTCTAATTTTCATCAAAATTCAAATATGGGGATGTGGTAACTTATTATTTTCTAAGTACAACTGTCAGTTTCCTTGGAGAACTACAGTGTGCGTTCACACGATAAAGTGACCGAGTGTTACATACTATCTGTAATTTGGGTGGTAGTTAATCGGTCGAAGTCCCGCCTGATTCTGAGTTAGAACGAAGGAGTTATTGCAGTCTGAACAAAAAAATAGCGGCTTCTACACTAGGCGGAGTTCAATATGCAGATGTGGCAGCCTGTTATTTTCTAAGTACAACTGTCAGTCCCATTGGAGAACTACAGTGTACGTTCACACGATGAAGTATCTAAGTGCTCCATACTGTCCGTAATTTAGGTGGGAGTTGATCGGTCGAAGTCTCGCCTGATTACGAGTTAGAACGAAGGAGTTATTGCAGTCTGAACAAAAAAAATAGCGGCTTCTGCACTAGGCGGAGTTCAATATGCAGGTGTGGTAGCCTATTATTTTCTAAGTACAACTGTCAGTCCCCTTGGAGAACTACAGTGTGCATTCACATGATCAAGTATCCGAGTGTTACATACTGTTCGTAATTTAGGTGGGAGTTGATCGGTCGAAGTCTCGCCTGATTCCGAGTTAGAACGAAGGAGTTATTGCAGTCCGAACAAAAAAATAGCGGCTTCTGCACTAGGCGGAATTCAAATATAGGGATGTAGTAGTCTGTTATTTTCTAAGTACAACTGTCAGTCTCCTTGGAGAACTACAGTGTGCGTTCACACGATGAAGTATACGAGTGTTCCATACTGTCCGTAATTTAAGTTGGAGTTGATCGGTCGAAGTCTCGTTTGATTCCGAGTTAGAACGAAGAAGTTATTGCAGTCTGAACAAAAAAATAGCGGCTTCTGCACTAGGTGGATTCAAATATGAGGATATGGTATCCTGTTATTTTCTAAGTACAACTGTCAGTCTTTATGAAAAATTATAATGAATGTTCAAAATTCTTATTTTTTAAATTTATATTAAAATTTAATATTTTTAATAAATGGGTAAATGGGTTACCCATTTATAACCCTTTTAAAAATGGGTCAACCCAACCCATAACCCATTTTATGATATTCATAAATGGGTTGACCCAACCCATTTATAAGTAGGGTAAATGGGTTGGGTTAATGGGTTGGATCAAATTTTGACAGGTCTATCTATCCTTTTGTTGTCAAAGCTGCTTGTTTTAGTTGTTAATTTTCTTTGTTCCAATCGTAAGAGTGAAGGACGTGTGCCCATAGTGAGTGGCGTAAAGAACCGACATATTCGATGGTTGCCTATTTCCAAGAGTAAATGAAATGTTAGCATAAAGTGACAGTATTACCTGCCAGTATATTAATTTCCCAATAGTATTTAAATGAATGTAAACTCTAAGAATTACCTCTTTCTAGGCGGGTAAGCAAAAATTTCTTGTTGTCTACCAAATTTGATTCCCGGAAACAAGGTACATTTTCTAAAGGTAATCACACCTATCAATTAATAGATAGACCGATGTAACCAATTAACCTGACCAAGCGGAATATTTTTTATCGTTTGGTACTAGAAATCCAACATGAGATGTTTCAATAATAAATTCACCTATTTCTAATTATACTGGACTTGTTGTCCCAATGTACCTAGGCCAATTAATATACAATCTTATAGTTGTTATGAAAATCGGCCATTCCCGTTTCAAATTATTGTTCAATACCACTATAACCTTCTTACTCATCCTTTGCTTCAAAGCCATAGTACGTGAAGCAGTAGTATCAAGGTTCAAAATTCTGACGGAATTTCGATGATTCCGTTCCGATTCTGCTCATAACTAGAGTGGGATCCGGTCAAAATTTCGTTTTTGGTCTAAATTTTGGATTTTCTTTTCAAATATTGAAAAAAAATTATAAAAATACAAAAAATATTGATGGGGACAATAAATAAATGGAGAAGAAATCATGTAGTTTCATAAAAAAAGTTGTTATACTTTTGTTAATTCACATCAAATCATAGTTAAAAATTCAAAAATTTCAAAATTGATCAAAGTTTTAAAATCTTAATACATAATCTTATACAATGGATTTTTAATTGAAATGTGTATTTTATATGTAATGTAAAAAATGTACTATATTTATGACAGCATTGGATATTTATTAGCGTATATAACAAATAAAGCAAAAAAGTACTGAAATCAAAAAACCGAAATTAAAGCTGAAGTTCTGGAATTTTCGAAACGGAAGCGAAAATTTTAAAATTACCAATGACCGGAATGGAAACGGAAAACGAAATTTTAAACCTTGCCTAGTATATTAATGCCTGTCTAATTCCATGTTTCTTTTTAAGCTAGCCTCTTCCTATTTAGTGCAAATGCCATCTGATACACCCCTTGGTCTTTCTGTTACTTACGAGAAAGCGGGTAATCCATCTTCCATCAATAGAGCACAACACCTCTTTCCTTATGATTATGAAATAGTCCAAAGAATTCTTCGTTTATTGAACAAAGTAGACCCCTATGATTGAAGAAAGCATCAGACGAAGTTCACTAGTTTATTGATTTGACTCCAGTGTTCATATTACTTGTTATTCAGGCGGAGAAAAGCCTAGAAGACTACCGGTATTCAGGCAGACTCGGAGGTAATCACAAGAGCTCTATCTCCATAAATGAAGGTCTTAAAAGTATCCTATCATTCTGGTTGATTTACAAGCAAATATTTTCATATGACGGTTCGGCATATTCTAGGACATAGGAAAGAGAAATATTGATGTGTGGGGAGAGCACCTACAGATTCATGCAATCCTATCAGGATTCTCATTTGGAATTGTCCCAATTCATATACTTGGCCTAGAGTAAGAACAGTTTGGCAAAGTGTCGTGGACCTCTAATTAAGATACTTGGTCGCCTCATCCCCATGTCTTTTCTATCATTTACCTTCTGATGATACCACATCGCCAATCTAATAATCTCCCTAATTTGTTTACCAAAAACTATCCGTTCAAGGGCTAGGGTGGCAAATCTTAAGGTCATTATGGGAAATGAAGGCCGACTTCTCGGATAAGAAATGAGAGGCTTCTAATTTTAGTTTTAGTATTTATTTATCCCATGACGTAGTTCTTAATTGTCTTCACTATGAACAAACTCTTCACTTTCTTGCTTTCTTGGTATAAACAAGTTTTATCAAAAGAGTTAATGGCAGGGTTTAAAGAGAAGACTCGGTCATGGGATGAAATATATGTTAGGGATGTATGGTGATTGAATAAATGGGTACGATAGCTAGTTGGTATATAAAGTTTAAGGCACAATTCGGGTAAGAACGAAATCCACAAATTGAGGTATACCCTCATTAATTACTTCAATTATGAACGGACAAGACAAAGGGATTACTGCCAATTAATTCGCACTAGCCTTTCCCCAATACTTGAACATAAAAATAGCTAGAGTCGATGTTCAAACCGCTTTGCAAGAACCTTGCTTCTCTACGTTGATTTTTTGAATTTCACATCTAAGCATATATATTAATCTTTGTATGCATTAAATGTATATTAATCTTTATATGTTTTAGATATGAATACAAAGATGTATAATATGTATATGTATGTGTGTGTGTACTATATACAAATATTAATGTACGTTTGATATAATATGCTACGTTAGTTATGTTACAATTAATATTGTCATGTGTGTGTGTTCGTACATCTTTGGATCTAAAATATTTTATGTTTAATTTAGTTTCTTGTTATCTTTAGAAACCATTTATTGTATAAATCATGTTTGATATGGTTAGAGTTGAATATGAATATTGATGTGAACCGTTAAATGTTTAAATAGTTTAAATTGTAATATTATCTAAAACTAGATTTGGTCTATAAATCTTTACACAATATTTTGATCTAAGAAGTTCAATGTTAATCTATTTATTTGTGGTTATTTAAGAAACCATATTCCCTTTATAAACTAAAGATTAGACTTTGTTTTAATTAGGAGACGGTAAATGAGGAAGGTGATAAGTGGTTTTTGTTTCTATTCAAACGTTTAATATTCACATAGAGATGTTAGGATATCTATTTGAAATACAGATCTATTTTCAAATCATATATATAAATAAATAGATAGTAATCCACAATATATATAGGTCTGTTGATCATATGGGTTTTGGCCCGCACCTAGCTTAAGTCCTCCATGTGAATGCGGGTATGAGTTTTTCTCTTACTACCCAGGCCCGATCTGGGTCCAGACAGTTTATTACTATGGACGGGTACAGTTTGATCAACACCCAGCCCGATTTGGACCCAACCCAATTATTAATTTTCTATAGTATCAAAATATTAGTGTGTATATTAGTTGTTTACCATTTTGTTTATTTGTATATGGATGTTTTGCATACTTTTATTGTTAACTTTGCTACATCACCATCCTATTGTTGTTAAAATAGTATATGTATAGATTTCTTAAAATTTACCAATTTAAAATGTGGTTTTAACATACATATTATGAGTTACGATTATTAATACTACCTAACAGGCTTGAAAACCCCATCGGACAGGGCTTGGGTATTGATTTTGAAATACCCAACGATTCGGGTGAGGCTTAGATTTCTATTATTGTATCTGAGCCCGAGTCTGAGATTGAAGTTTCATAGATTAAACTCGACTCGTTGATAGGCATATCTAACACCCTTAATTTTTATTGCACATTATTTTGAATATTTAATAATAGATAATTAAATGGGAAGTTAGAATTGTGGGATTTGCTATATTGATTAATTAGTTTGAGCTAGCCTTAAATAATATAATAAAGAGAATGCTTTGAAAGAAATATAAACATAAGTAACGAAGGATAAAAGAGGAAGAGAAAATATTATACTACCCTCTCCCCTTTCCATTGTATATTTCATTTCATTCTCTAAACTAAACTACAAGAGCAAGGCCGACCACCATTTCCACCTAAGGAGAAGAAGAAAAACTAAAAAAAGTAAAGAACCTAAGGAAAATTCCATCATTTCAAAAAATCAAGATGAACAATATTTCCATCTCTATGTTTTTGATGTTCTTGATTTGGATCAAAGTATAGATCCAAACTTTGATTAATATATATCATACATATGGATTTAATAATCATGTAAATGGGTTCATGGTTATTATATGAGAATTTATGGGATTTTCCTAAAGGGTTTTGGATGTGAAAAACCAAGGCTGTGTTTTGTTCTCCATTTTAGTTTTGGGTTCGTCAGTACAAAAATGCTTAAGTCGCATGTATATTATCAAAAATGACCAATTTAGAAAATGAAATAACATGAAAAATAGAAAGTAATCTTTTTTATTTTTATGTTTTGGAAAATAATAGAAGCATGAGAAACAATCCATCCTTCCATTATTCCTTCATCCCCTCCGTCATCCCTCCATCTTCCTTTCAACCCCTCCGTTATCACTTCACTTTTCTCATATTTGACAGACATATTTTAAAACAGAAAACCTAAAATTCGTCTAAGCCATAAGTTTTTGATCTCCTAATATTTGAAATTTTGATATGATGTTTAAAATATTAATTTGGAGATGAGTTTTTAATTCCATAATTTTCATAATTGTTGTGAATTTACTGTGAATTTTTAAAGAGAGAAAATGAAAGATTTTAGAATTTCATTATTTAAAGTATGAAAACTAATTATTTTGGCCTAATTTTTTTATATGTTATTAAGAAAGCGAATATTTATTTTTGCGGATTTTTCCCAATTGAGAACAAATTTGTAAAATTGTTTTATGTAAAAAGGGCTGGTTTGCAAAATATAATAAGTGGCCTAATTTGAGAAATTTTTTGTTTTGGGTAAATAGTGTAAGTTTTAAACATTGAATTATTACAAGAATTCTAAAAAGGGTTCCATTTTTCTAATGGTATTTTGTTAAAAAATGTTAATTTGGTAAAATATTTGTACTTTTAAAGGCAACAAATCAGTTTTGCAAATTATTACAAAATTGCCATTATCAACATTCAAAAGCCATCACATCTCAAGGTTTGGTAGCCATTTGCTTTAAAAATGTGATAACATGCGTTTTCAAGCACGATAGCTACAGATTTATCGATGTTCGAAAGCTATGTTTTAATTAACTTCTGAAAGCTATATTATGTCAACATTCGAAATCTATGTTTTGATCAACTTTCGGAAGGTATATTATATCAACATTTGAAAATTATATTTTTCTTAATTTATGATGGCTTTGCTTTGTTAACTTTAGAAAGTTATTTTCTCAAGGGTCCACAGTTATATCATACTTAACTTTCAAAAGCTGGCAAGCACCATTATCTAAGTGGCTAAATAATTCGGTTTTGGTGTGAGAGGTCGCAAGTTCGAAACTTGCGTAGCATGATTCGAACGTTTATTGACATGTGATATGTTGTCCCAGTGACATGTTGTATATAAAGTACCATTTCAAAAAAAATTCAAAAGCTACTTTATCAAGGTTCGACAGCTGTATTTTGGTCACGACTCCATGGCTATATTTTTCCATTATTTGGTAGCTATATTTTTATCATGGTTTGATGGCTATATTTTCTCAATAATCAATGGTTATATTATTTTCACTGTTCGATGGCTATATTTTCTCGACATTCGACAACCCTATTTTTATCAAAGTTCGATAGTTATGTATGGTCAACTTTCGAAAGTGATATATTTAACACGAATAGCAATTTATAAGTCAATATGCAACGACAACAAATTTTGGCATGTGATGACCTATGTTTTCAACATGCTAAAGCATGAGATTTTTCAATATGCGATGGCACATGATTTTTGGAGGAAAGATGGCTATTTTTATAACACTTGGAAGTTTTCAACTCAATGGTGGGCTAAGTTTACTAAACAAAAAGAGTGATTTGTAAAGTATTTCTGTAAAATTTCAAAAATAAAGAAAGAATGTTTTAGCCATTTTTAAAGTGTTATGGTGAAGAAAATTATTACTGTAAATAAATAATTTTGTGTATAAATTGGCTATCACAAGAGCATATATTTGAATAGTTGCTAATGAGTTATATGTTCCTTTTTTGTACTATGATCGGTTAATTTTTGTATGTAGTAAATTATTGACATACTCACTTATGTATTGATTGTTAACATGAAATACTTTGACCTTAAGGATTTGAGAACCGATGACCAATCAAGATTGTTCCAATGGTGGGTATTGTCGGACTTAAACTCTCGAGTGAGTAGAATGCATCCAAAAGATCAAAAAGATCAAATTGTGTCAAGATGCCTAAACTAATCAAATGTGATCGGGAAGATCTTAGGTGGGAGCTGGTGTAGGGTCACGCCCTATCCTCCAATGGTTAAGCCACTGGTTGGTCTGTTCTGCGATTCTAACGTGTAGGGCTTTGCCAATTTTAAGGCTAAAATAAGAGTTATGCATTTGAAGGAGCTCGTAGCACTTTGCTCACCCACATTTTTCTCCTATCATTTTTATGAGACCGTTGATGTTTTTATGCTACTGTTCTTAAAAGATCAATGTTATCTTCTCCTAACGATCTTAGGAGACCCTTATTATTTTTTATCTAAATGGACTAGAAGACCATTGGATCATTTGATATACCATAGCCCATGTTAGCCCAATAGGTTTTTAGTTAGCCTGAAAAAAATAATATAGGTTCCTAGCGACTTTGAAAAAAAATGTCACTAAATGGAACATTTTATGGGACTAGGTAATTATGGAATTTTGTGATCCTTTGACCTATGTGAATGATGGACTATTCTTTTAACCCGTGCATGAATGATATGTTATTCATATTATGATTATATTGTAATCACTTTGTATATAGGATATATTATGGATAACATATGGTTTAGTAAGGTATTAATAAAGAAAAACTCATTTCGCTTAGTGGTGTGGTCTCACGAAGCACCTATATTTTGGTTTGAGATGGACTAATATTATTTACACCAGATTTTTTATCTGACCTTAATTTTTGCATTTCCACCTAAACTTAAGGGTACTCAATTGGGAATTAGGTAGGTTGAGAGTAGGGTATTTTTAGTTTTTTGATAAATATGCTTCTGGAGACCCACATGAGGCAAGGTACTATTTAAAGTTTATTTCCTCTATGTAGTACTTTAAAAGCTTCTTATTGTTGTTGGATGTGTGTAATGTTGGGTACTATAACTGTTTATATAGTTAAAACTCTGATAATTCAAGGTGGCAGGGTTTATATTTATAGCTATTATATTTTTCTTGAATGATGCATCGTGAGGTTATGAGATTAAAATGTAATGAATTTGCAAATTAGCGAATGAAATTATTTTGTGAAAAATTTGCAAATTCTTATGCAAATGTTGATCATGTAATAATTGATCTTATTTTAGAAAATAATTTTAAGGATGACAACAACATCACTAGTAATTATTTTTATGCCTTAAAATAGGGGATGTTGCAACTTGGTATTAGAGCATAAGTTTACATAAAACGTAATAATATTTTTGCAAAGTATAATCCAAATGAAATAAGAAATAATAAATTGGGGTATAGGATAACATTATGATAACGTACTTTTTATTT
Organism: Allium cepa; assembly: GCA_030765085.1. Lineage (NCBI taxonomy): Eukaryota > Viridiplantae > Streptophyta > Magnoliopsida > Asparagales > Amaryllidaceae > Allium > Allium cepa. Next base: position 378,352,656 of record CM060929.1, on the reverse strand, counting down.
ACTATATATATGTACGTATATTAATCTATAATATGCCCTTTGTCGTAAACCATTCTTATGCATCTTATGAAAACTCACAGGTAGATTATGGGAAATGGATACCAGTAGTGGAAGACTAAACTTGGGAGGTGGAAGCACTAGAACCAATGGAATTGTTCGGGCTAACGCTAGGGATGCTAACTGAACTTCCAACACTAATGCGAACGATAATGTTAATACGACGCTGGGGATGCACCAGTTGATATGGAGATGATGTATCAACTTTTTGTTAATATGATGCTAGCCGAAGCAGCTGTTAGACTGATCGGAGGTAACATTTGTAATAAAGGAGTTGCTGCAGCAGAATTGGCTACCCATAATAACTATGCTGTGTTAAGTTGGGATTATATTAGCTTAGGAGGAAAACCATTCTTGGGAGCGAAGAATGTCATTGAAGTGGAATATTGACTTCTTTAGTGTGAGAATTTTTGTTGATCTGGGGTTAAACGATGATCAAAAAAGGAGATTGGTTCGAGGAAGTTGTAAGGAGCTTTTCTCTGTTGGTCGAACAGTGTTACCATGAGAGTTTCATAGGAGGAGCTTACTTATGCCGACTTTAGAGAGAGATTTGAAGAGATATTTCTGTCTATAAGTCAGCTCTGTTTAGAAAGTTCTCAAAGCTGGAATAGGGTGAGTTGACTGTGTTGGAGTATATTACAAAGTTTGATGCTGTTAAGGCATGGGAAATCCATCATTAAAACTCTGCTTAAGAAGAACAAGAAGTTCATACGGAGATCAAAGTCATAGATTGGCAAAGAAACTATGCCACATCTTGGAGATCCATTTACTATCATGGTGGACATGGCTATAAGGAATGAAGATTTACTTACAGCTTTAGGGAAGTATAAGTCGGTGGACACTACGGGATTCCAAGGCATGAAAAATAAATTCTTTAGGAGGAAGGGAGCTCAGACTAGCGTGGCTTCAAAAAAGGAAAAGCTGAAGTGACTTGCTACAAATGTGATAAGAATGGGTACTTTGTTAATGAGTGTTATTCTTGTGAAAACAAGAAGATTGCTGATAAGAAAGGTGTAAGGTGTTATAACTACAACAAGATGGGTCATTTCAAGAACGAGTGTCCTGAACCAATCAAAGCCTAGAAAATAAAGGTTTTCGCTTTGGAACCCTTAAATTCTAGACCGATGTAGAAGAGAAGGAAAATGCTGTGTTAGAAGGTATACTTTTTATTCGTAGCATTCCTGTTATTGAGTTGTCCGATGCTGCAGCATCACATTATTTTACCTCTAGAAATTTGGTTGCTAAGTTAAACCTTGAATGACACACTTTATTATTTCTCTAAGGGTTATGAACCCAATTGGTGGCTATGCAACTCTTGAAATAAGATGTGATCATGTAGAGTTTGAGTGATTAGGTCATCTGCTTGTTGACAGTTTGCATGCGTTTGATTTGTGGGTTTTGTGATAATCTTGGGTATGGATTAGTAAGTTGATATGATGTTAAGATACATAAATGAGACATGGTAATATACTTAAAACAACCGTGTTGCCGTGAACGAATTATACACTTACTAGAAGGATCGAGTTTCTACATAAATGCAATGTTGGGTGTCGTAGAAGGTATGATGGATGAAATTTATTAGGCTTTCGTAATAACCGAGTTTGTTGACATCTTTAAGCCTATTACGAGACTACCACCAAAATGTGCAATAGAGTTTAAAATATATCTTGTACCTGGATCTAAACCCATAGGTAGATGACCTAGTAGAATAACACCTATCAAGATGCGAGAGTTAAAGGTGTAGCTAGTGGATTTAGAATGGATTTTTTTTGTTAGACCAAGAAGTTCACATTGAGGAGATATAATAGTGTTCGTAAAGAAACTAGAAGGGTCATTGAAGTTGTGTATCGACTATACAAAGTGGAATATGAAGGCGATAAAGAATTAGCATCCTTTTCATAGTATAGATGATTCATTCGACTAATTGAGAGTAGAAAAAGTGTTTTCGTAATTAGACTTAGCAATGGGTTTCCATTAAGTGGGAGAAATGAAGGATGGTAAACCGTTGACGGTGTTTCGAACAACATATGGTTCATATGAGTAGTTTTTCATGCCTTTTGGAATGACAAACGCACACGCTTTCTTTGTAAACCTAATGAACCAGGTATTTTTGCAGGAGTCTGTAATGGTTTTTTACTTATCTCATTTAAGGAAGTACGTGTGTAATCCAAAGACTACTATAGTCAATGTTTTTGAAAGATTTAATAGTAGAGCCTCCTGATATGACTATCATTAGGCGACCTATTCGTATAGTCAACAGAGATACAAAGGAGTTAAGGAATAAGATGGTTAATTTGGTAAAGGTCAAATGGAGTGATGATGAATGAGACTATACTTCGGAGACATAGGATTAGGGAGGCATATCCTGATTTATTTTGATTGCATGATCTATATTGTTTATTTACTTTTGACTAGTAGTTATGCTAGTGTTTTTGCTTTTATATGCTTGAGACATATGTTTATATGATTGATGTGTTTGTTGTTGTTTTCCTCATCACAATTTCGGGGATGAAATTCTTTAAGAAGGGGAGCTTGTAATATCCCTAATTTTTATTGCACATTACTTTGAATATTTAATTATGGGATAATTAAATAAGAAGTTGAAATTATGGGATTCGTGATATTAATTAAATAGTTTGAGTTGGCCTCAAACAATATAATAAGAGAATATTTTAAAAGAATTATAAACATAAGTAAGGAAGGATAAAAGAGAAAAAGAAAATATTATATTATCCTCCACCTTGTAAATTTTATTTCATTCTCTAAACTAAACTAAAAGAGCAAGGCCGACAACCATTTCCACTACTAAGAAGAAGAAAAGACTAAAGAAGTAAAAAAGTTAAGGTAAATTCCATCTTTTCTACAGATCAAAGTGAATAATATTTCCATTTCTATGTATTTGATGTATTTGATCTGAATTGGAATATGGTTTCGAATTTTAATTATTATATATCATGCATATGGATTGGTTAATCATATATATGGGTTAATGGTTAATATTTGAGAATTTACGAGATTTTCCTAATTGGTTCTAGATGTGAAAAACTAAGTTTTGATTTCCAAATATTATGTAATTTTCATACGACGTTTGAAATATTATTTTAAAGATGATTTTAATTTCGTAAATTTTGGAATTGTTATGAATTTACAATGAATTTTCTTAGAAAGAAAATGGGTGATTTTGAAATTTAATTATTTAAAGCGTGAAAATTAATTATTTTGGTCGGTATTTTTTATATTTTGATGAGGAAGCGAATATTGATTTTTAGGAGTTTTTGTAGATTTTTTCTAAGTGATTACAAATTTATTTGAATTGTTTTATGCAAAAAGGGCTTGTTTGCAAAATATAAGAAATGTCCTAATTTGAGAATTTTTTTATTTTAGGTAAATAAAATAAGTTTTCCACATTGACTTTCTATTGGACTTCTAAAAAGGGTTTTGTTTGGCCGATAGGATTTTGATAAATAATGCTGGTTTAGTAAAAAGTTTATACTTTTAAAAGCAACAAATCAGTTTTGTAAATTATTACAAAATTGCCATTATTAACATTCGAAAGCCATTATTTTTCAAGGCTTGAGAGCCATTTGCTTTCAACATGCCATAACATGCGTTTTCAAGTCATAATAGCTAATAGATTATCAATGTTCAAAAGCTATGTTTTAATAAGCTTTCGAAAGCTATATTATGTCAACATTCAGAAGTTATGAATTAATCAACTTTCGAAAGCTATATTATGTCCACATTCGAAAGCTATATTTTATTAACATATGATGGCTACACTTTGTCAGCTTTCAAAGGCTATTTTTAAGGCCTATGGCTATATCTTAATCAACTTTTGAAAGCTATTTTGTCAAGGTTCGACAATTATATTTTTGTCATGGTTCGATGGTTGTATTTTCTTAACATTCGATAGCTATATATTTTTTCATTATTCGATGGTTATATTTTATTAGCATTCGAAAGCTATATTATTGTCATAGTTCGTGACTATATTTTCACAACAGTCGATAGCCCTTTTTTCTTATCAAAGTTCGATAGTTACATGTGATCAACTTTCAAAAGCTATGTTTCGTTAACATGTGACAACTAGGCATGTGATGGCCTATGTTTTCAACATATGAAAGCATGAGATTTTTCAAGATGCGATGGCATATGATTTTGAGAGGAAAGATAGTTATTTTTATAAACTTGGTAGGTTTTCAACTTATCTTAAGATAAGTTTACCTAAACAAAAAGGATGATTTTGTTAGGCATTTTTATAAGATTTCAAAAGAAAGAAAGTCTTAGCCCATTTTTAAAGAGTTATCGATGAAGGAAATTATTGCTTTAAATGAGTAATTTTGTGTATAAATCGGCCATCATGGAAACTTATATTTGAATGGTTGCTAACATATTATATGTTCATTTTTTGTACTTCGATCAGTTATTTTTGCATATGGTAAATTGTTGACATACTTGTATATTGAATGTTATTGCACAATACTTTGACCATGGGGATTTGGCAACCGATGAACAGTTAGGGTTATTCTAGTAGTGGGTATGCAGCCTTAAACCCAGTAGAATTGCATCTAGGGGACCGGGTAGATCTAATTGTGTTAGGTTGCCCTAGAATAATTAAAAGATATGAATAAAAGGATATTTAAAACTATATTTTGGGTAAAGACTGGGGTATGGTCGTGCCCTATCTTCAAACTATTAAGTCCTCAGTTAGTAAGGTCTGTAATTCCAATAGTAGGGCTTTGCCAATACAAATACTAAAATGAGAATTAAGCATCCGAAGGAACTCATAGCAATTTGCTCACATATATTTTTCTCTTATCGTTTTTAGGAGACCGTTGATGTTTTTCTCCCACCATTCTTAAGAGATCTTCTTTATCTTCTCCTACTAATTTTAGGAGACCATAATTATTTGCTTCTAAATAGACTAAAAGAACATTGGATCATTTGATATACCTCAAATCGGGTTAGCATGATAAGTTTTTGGTTGGCCTAAGAAAACTAATATAGGTTTATGGTGACCTTGGGAAAACTATATCGTTGAATGTACCATTTTGTGGGATTGATTAATTATAGGAATATGTAACCCTTTACCGCTGTGAACGATGGGCTTCCCATTTTAACCCATGGATGCATGATCTGTTATTGATGTTACGATTATGTCCTAATCACTTTGGTTACGAGATATATTATGGATGGCATATGGTTTAATAAGGTATTAGGGAGGGAAACCCATTTTTTCTCTGTGACATGGTCTTACTAAGCACCCATATTTTGGTTTGGGATGGACTATTATTGTTCACACTATACTTTTTGTCCGAACAAAAGTTTTTAGTTTCCACATAAACTCTCAGGTACTCAATTTGGAATTGGATAGATTGAAAGTAGGTTATTTCAGGTTTTTGTAAAATCGGCTTTCGGAGATGTATAGGAGGAAAGCTACTATTTAAAGTTTATTTCCACTATATAGTTGTTGGACATATGTAATGATAGGTACTATTATCATCTAGGCAGTCAAGACTCTGATCATCCAAGGGGGCATATTCATATGTTACTCTTAACATTATATTTGTAATTATTTTATTTTTTCTAAATGATGTAAACATGGGGTTATGAGATTAAAGTGTAATGAATTTGCAAATTAGTGAATGAAATTGCTTTGTGAAATTTGTAAATTTTTGTTCTCCCGATGTTAATGATATAGTAACTGATCTCATTTTGTTACTGCGAAATAATTCTAAGGATGACTGCAGCATCATAGTATTTATTTCGAGCCTCAAAATGGAGGATGTTACAACATATATATATATATGTGTGTATATATATATATATATCTGTGTGTGTGTTTAAACTATATATATATGGTATATAAATAATTGTACACAAACAATATACACATATGATAGTATACTTAAACATGCAAACACACAAACACACACATACACTATCACTTAGTCGTTTATATTCCCCATATTCAAATGAAATTATCATATGAATATGTAATTATAATGTAGATGTATATACAACAAATACAAATCCAAATATCTATATGTACATATATATAGTTATTCACATGTTTATATTACATCATACTATCATGTTATGTTATGAATGTATGGGATATATTCAAAGTAGATAATGAGTAAAGTCAATTTATATGGCTAATTAATTGAATATATATTATTTTAAATAAAATATGAATTTATATAAATTGATAGATTAGATCTAATGCCAGTTATAGACCTGATAGTCCCATTAAGATTCATATAGGGATTTTTTTTTTGAAATTTACCCATTTTATCCATTGTTGGGTAAATTTATCCATTAAGATCTATATAGCATTAAAAGCCAAATATAAACTTATATGTTTAATGAGTGTTTGGAATAGTAGTGTCTAGGTTTGGGGTTAGATAAAATGTATTCTTCCTTCCGTAGCTGCCGGCCAACTCCAATGGGTAAAGTATATCCAAAAAATTTAGCCCAAATGTAGTGTCCAAATTTATTTTTGGACCTTGGGATAATTTTTAGATAAACATAAAAATAAACCCACCTCCTCGCTCATAGTAACTAAGGTCTATAGTGAAAGTAAATACAATAACCCTAATATATAGTCTAGATATACTAGAGTTCAATGGAAATGATAAGTGACCAAAGCAGTGAAACAACTACATCCATCCGAACCATAGCAATACCTAAAACTATAAAAAGAACTCAATAATAAATGTAAGACCAATTCATAAACATGTGTACAAATAAATAATTATATGCATATATGAAAGGGTATAATAGTTTAGTAATAATAAAACAAGCAATAATATGGTTAAACTAGTGAGAGATGGTATAAACTAAATAATAGAAAAGGGAAAACAAATGAAAGGTAGGATGAACCAATACTACAACACATATAAATCTAAATAAATTCATGCAAGTTAAGTAATGTTCTTAAAGGCTTATAAGGAATGAAAACACTCTAGATCAAAGCTAGATTTTGGTGGTTAGCAGCAGTCTCCACACAGAGTCCAACTTCCAGATCACTTTTGATGAGACGAGGAGGATACCGGAAGTTCATTGCTCGTTGAAGTGGTGATCACTACAAGGGGTAGCAGTGCAGTATAATGATCTTTTATTTGAGAAGAGGCGATGGATTTTGTGATTCCAAAGAGTGAGGCCATTAGATTATCCAATTTTCTTTCTAGAGTAGGGATAAAATAAAGTAGGCAGAAGACTAGAAGTTCAGAGTTAAGGTCGGACATAGTTCATTGATTGAGCTTTATGATGCATCGCGGGACAAATGGAGATAACATACACCGGCAGTTGTTTCCACCTCTCTTCTGGTTCTTTTGAGAACCTTATTCCAACCGAACCATTCTAGCTGGTACAAGTGACTTTTCTGACACAATCATCACTAGTTTTGGGCTTTGTTTGTCTTGTTTTTTTTTAGTTCAGGTTGATTGTATGTTAATATATGGAAATAACATGCACATTCTTTCCATGTAAGATACCCATTTAGGTTAGGGGTTGTATGCTTTTAATGATACATATTATTGAAATATATGCACTGTTTTTATTAGTTTAATAAGGTACCCATTTTCTAAAAAAATGATAAACGATTAATTAGATGTTAATCAGTTGAAATATATAGTGATGTATATGTAAATAAGAAATTTAAAGTTATCTTTTAATAATTTGAAATGTTTTCATTTTCCCATACTTCTTTTGAGAAATTAAACTAAATATATTGTTGAAATTTATTAATGGTAAATTCTATTTAGACATAATCGATGACATAAGTGACGTCAGCCATTAGATCTCCTTCTGAATTCAATCCTTGATGAGATCTCATGACGAACATCTATTATGTCCCATTTTGTGTTTTATTTTCTATCCCAATAACCATCTCCTTTATTAAATATGTAATTAAAATATTTATTTTAATATCATTTAAATAGCTAATTAATAAATGAACAAATAAATATATATTTGGTACATATATAAAACTATAGAGGTTATAGTTAAATAGTCTTCTTAAATGGTTTAAGATGATAAATGTGAAATTTCTAAAATTTTAAAGTAAAGTTTAGTTGAATTAGTTAATTAAGTTAGGAATTAAAATTAGTTAAATATGATTTAGTTAATAAGATACATATAGATATTATATAAGTTAATTAAATTATAATAGTTGTGAAAAAATTAAACTTATATAATTATATATATAACTAAATGTAAGTGGAACTGAAACAAACCTAAATAGATTTTTGAAATAAATACGTAAGTATGGTACGTATACCATGATTTTAGATGTGTTTAACACTTGAATAATGAGGGTATTTCATAAAAAACACATTAATCCTTAGATTGATATCTTAAGGTATGTTAATGATTATAAAACTTAAGTAAATTTTCCTTCTATCATTTACGTATTGATAGATTACTTACATACGCCGTATTTGTTGAGAAAACTCAAGCTAGAACTTTTATGTATAATACTATTAATATATTTTCTAAACAAGGTAAGGTACATGCATGCATTTGTAAATAAAACTCAAGCTATGTGTATTATACTTAGGCTGTAGAGAAATGATATGTAAAGGTGAATAATCTCTTTTGATCTGTTGAGCAAACTCAAGGTCAAGACTAGGGCAACGACTACAGTTAGGAGTTGTATACGAAAATAATAATGAGTTATCTGTCATTTATAAGTCTATAATTTATTGAGCAAACTCAAGATTAGAATCCGATACAAGTAAGTTCTAATATGCACTAAGAAATTGAAGGTTTCTATATTTCCCTTAGGATTTTGAGGAATATAAATATCTTGTAGGATTATTAGAAAAATATTACATTTAACTGTTCTAATATTGTAAAAACACATGCTATAAAAATTAAAGTTATTTACTTTAATAAATTTTTCTAGCTATTTAACTAATAAAATTGTTTATCAACTGAAATAAATAATGGATTAAATTATTATTGACAAAGAAATATATAATATACTTACCAATAAATCCTTTGGCATATTGTCGCTTCAAGACCCATGCAAGAGCCGACTTATACAACTACTGAATACATTCATATCATGGACACTTAAGTGTACAAGAATATGGATACTCGGTCCATTTTATATCACATGCAAAAGTTGTGTAGTAAATGTCCGTGTTCATATATACAAAATTTCAAAGAAATTAGTTCACTCAAAATGAGCAAGTAAGCCATAATGCAAGATTATGCGTTCAATACTACTGAATAGTATGAAAATCTTGCTATGTTGAAAACAATGTTGGACCAAGGACTAAAGAATCAACCTAAGAATTCGATCATTAACATGTCGAGCTTGATTGGTTTACTTAATTGCAATCCATGTAATACCCTTAAATTATTAAGGATGTCAATTTACTGTAGTCATGAAGTATGAGTTTTCTTTTGAATGGTTCCTTCGAACCATTTGGAAAGAATTGCGAATTTTCAAGGGTGGATATAATACATGCATTATTAGGATAAATAGCTCACATTTAATATGGAATGATAAATCTAATTTATATTCCAACTATATTTTTTATAGAATTTTTTATACAAAATTTATTTCCTTACGTTTGAGATATTTGATCTGAAACTCTTGATTGTAATCTAGTTAAAATAGATGAAATAAATAGCTCAAAATAAGTGGTTGAATAGAGCTTCTTATTTCATGCATCATTATAGTAATGGCGGAAATAGTGGGAGCATGCCATATGACACTTATTAGTGGATGCATCAAATTACGAAAGATTGTCTTCGTAAATATATTAAATATTATTTATGAAATAATAGTTGTTATCGACTAAAAATAAACGTAGTTTTATTTAATTTGAATATCATGAATACCCATTATAAAATAAATCTATAACAATAATGGTACTTGTTCTCACAACCATAGTTATGCATTAGTTATAGAAAATACAGAAAAAATTAAAATTTTCTACGTTATTTTCGAGCTATGGGATAAGCCATATTTTTGAGAAATAATTCTTTAATCATATGACATGTGAATTGAGAATTTTATCTCAAAATATTAAGGGAAAAGCACCCACTTGGTGGTAGGGCCAAAATAGTCACCGAACTCTTCAAATTGATATATATATATATATATATATATATATAAATGTAATCTGTTCAAGGTCTAATAATACCAAAACAGATCTACTGAATTCGTTAAATTCACCGTTGTTTTTATCAATGACATGAACATATATATTTAATATACAAGTAGTATATCTACGATAAGTCATAGATTATAAAACAAAAGTAGAAAACATAAATGTAAAGGAAATAAACAATTTTATTTGATCTAACAGGGGTGTGTATTGAAAAGAGTTCCAAAAGTACCTAAAACGAATAAGATTCAATCTTAAACTCATTACTCTTTATGATTCATAATAATGTATCGATAAAGAGTAATCATATTTTGTTGGATAAAGAATAGTTGATGATGAGTGAAGTTAACTTCTTTTTACAAGTATATTTACTCAAGAGTAAGCAAGTATGTTAAATTTAACTTTATCCAAGCAAAGTTTATAATATAAGATATTAATTGATAAGAAATCCCTACATGTCCTTGGTAACGGAAACAGGTCGATAGGCAGTGGATAAATTGGGTAAATTTCAAACAAAATTCATATTTAGATCTTTATTGGGCTTATAAAGTCTAAATTTAGATTCAATCTGATATATTTAGTTAAAAAATTGGTTTTATTTAACTTTTCTAGTTTATTTAAATGATAGGTGTGACCAAATATGTATTGGGTGTGTTTGTTAGTATATTTAAATATACACAAGTGCATAAGTGCAAATGCAACTTTTCATATTACGTATGTAGCTAATGTGCATGTGTATAAGTGTCAGGATTTACACCGAAATGGACGCAAGCACTCTTTATATACGCATTAGCTGTCCAAAACATTATTTGCAAGTACATGTAACGACCTAGAGTTTCAGTCATTTAAATTTGGGATATTTAATCGATTTTAAATGCTGAAAAGTTGATTTTAAAAGTTAAATAACTTGAATTTCAAATATAATGGTTACTAGAATATTTGAAATTGTTTGAATAATTAACTCTTGAATTTTATGTAAATGAAAATGATTTTGGAAGTTGGTTTAAATTCTATTTGGATAAGAATGGAGGTAGTAAACTTTTGAATTTGAATTTAAAAGCGATTAAACTTGTTTTATAATAATCGTTTTAATCAACGTGTGAAAATAGCCTTTTGTGACGTAGTTTCATATTTTGACAAAACCATTTTCATAGAATCCGCAATAGTGTATTATTGTATACCATCGAATTTCATGGCGATCTGACATATCGTTTGATTGTGCGAGCTCGAAAATACCTAGAAACTAATTGTAGAAATTAATATAATATAGCTGGGTTTGAAAAGCTAGCTCCTGTATATGACCGAATTAGGTCTCGAGACTAGTCCATTAAGTCCAATAGAGATATTTAGTATAGAACGCCAGGCAGCATACCTTGTTTGGGTTTCGTTGCATGGAGCTATATATTTGTGAATATAATATATATATATATATATATATACACACACACACACACACATATTCACTATGCTTAAGCCATACCCTATCCCATATCTTACCATGCCCATACGTTTATGCCATACCAGAACCATTCCTCCCCCTTCTTTATAAAATCGCGTTTATATTAGAGGATATTGGTTCAAAAATTTCAAATTTAAATCATCCCAAATCCTATGGCCAAAAACGATTGGAGCCTCTCAAGGCGAAATCTAACGTCGACTTCAACTAGCAACATGACTGCAAAGAGGAGATGTAAAGATTCAATAGTGGTAATGGACTATGGCGACCCGTAGGCTGTGCAATGGTGAGATGAACGAAATTCATTCATATGCGAATTCTGGTGCCTACGTTCTTTTATAGGTGAAGGGTCCTGAAGAGGAAATGATCGTGGAGGTAAGGGCTAACTTCGACCGAAATTTGGCGGCAAATGGTGATCTGCGTCGGCGACAATTCATGGATGAACGAAGCAGTATTTTTGGGTTTTGGAGGTGATTGCGGTGGAGCTAGAAGGTTCGACCTCTGGCGTAGGGTGCGATGTGGTCGGGGCCACCTTTGGTCGACGCGCGATGGTTGAAGAATGCCCATAGAGGCGGCGACGATGATGGAAAAGCATGGTCGCATTTTGGAAACAAAAGCGAGAGCGAGGAGGAGGGAAAAAATAATTTAGTTTTTAAATATATAATCAATTAATTTAATGATAAGTAAATAGTTAATTAATTAATCGATTTCTTATAAATGCAACCACTTTTGCGTTCAAGTTCCAAATCGAACATGACAAGTTGCGTTGCGATCATATCAGCAAATACTACAAAACGAAATTGAATTGGCGACGATTGTAGCTAGTAGAAATTTGGGTTAAAATTTAACGCTAGTTCAATTTTAATTCAAACTGGAACACTTAAACTGGTCTTTTTGGCTAACTAGTAATATAATATTGTTGATAAAAATTATTGGTTGAATATTTGGATGATTTACTATTTTATTAATTGGTTTGGTTTTATTCCCACCTCTGAAGCAGATGGCCTTTATATAAATACCCACTTAGTAGCGGATGACCCATGTTATATGATTATATACTGTTTGCGATGGAGCAAAATAGGTTCAGAGATCTAGTAGGATTCCTTACCACTATTGAATTTTGTTTATATATATGTTTTAATATATATATATATATATATATATATATATATATATATATATATAAGTTGTGATGTAGGAGAAACAGGTTGGAGGGATCCAACATGATTCCTCACCATTATTGATTTTAATTTTAATAATATTCATGTTATATAATTATTGAATATGAAACCTGATTGTGGACACTATGGTTTATAACATTATTACATGTTCAAACTTAGACCCTATAGTGGTAGGAAATCAATATTGATATTGGTTAAGCGTTGATAGCTATTGGCCTTAAAGTAGTATTTTAAAAATACTATAAATTTCCATTTGAGTTGGAATTGGGTTTTGAGTCAGGAAATCATTTTTAAAATCCGAATTTGGTTTCGCAAATATTTTGTTTTAAGGAATTTAATTTCTATTTTACACCAACCTTTTTATCTGCCTTTTTAGATTATTTATTTATATTTAATATTGCTGTAAAGATTATTTATTTATATTAATATTGTTTTAAAGATTATTTACAATATTTAATATTGTTTTAAGAACTATTTCTTTATATTTAATATTGTTTTTAAAGTTATTTATTAATATTTTAATATCTTGAAAATTTAATTATTTTTAAAACAAATATGGCTTGAAATTAATAATAATGATTTATTAATAATGCTTTGGAGATTTATTATTACTATTTATAATAATGGTAAAGATTAATTATTATTGTTTATTACTATTTATAATAATGGTAAAGATTAATTATTATTGTTTTATTAATAATGTTTTGAAATTATTAATAATTATTTTTAAGATGTTTGAAGTTAATAATTATTATCCATTTATATTGTTTATGTTTAATAATAATAATAATTGTTATTTAATACTGTTTTTTAAGTAAATGATTATATTTATTAATAAATGTTTTCTAAGGTTATAAGTAGAGTTTATGAATGTTTTGAAAGGCTCATAAATAGATTTGTAAATGGTTTTTATAGATTTATAAAAGAGTTAATAATTGTTCTTAGATATTTATAGAAGGATTTTATAAGGGGTTTATAGATCTATAATAGGAGTTTTATAAATAGTCGTTAGGATTCACAATGAGTTTGTAAAGGATTTTTTGATATGTATTAAAAGAATTTATAAGCGATTGAAATTTATAAAAGGAGTTATAAATGATTTTCAGATATTTATAAATGTTTAGAGATTATAACGAGTTTATAAATGATTTCAAAATTGAATAAAGAACATCTTTCTCAATTTTGTAAATATACTCTGACCTTTGAGATAAGTATATGAGAACATTTTCCTAAGTTGTGAAGTGTGATGTTTGTTAATATACTTATACCATTGATAAGTATATGGATATTTTCTAAGTATTGAAAATATAGGGATTTGTGGGTCTATCTTGTAAAGGTATTTTTATACAAGCAAGTTATGAAGTGATTTTAATTAATGAAAAGATTAATGAAAGAGATTAGTGGTTACTTATGTGCTTAATCAGTGTTGGTTTTCCTTTGGAAAATCCCTTGGATGTGTGTTTGTTGATAGTTAAATAACTGACTATCAAATAAGGACCCAATATGTAACGTTGGAAATATCTAAAAGAAACACGTGATTTATATGGCAGTCATCTCCGTTGATGTTGTGCTACACGTATAAATCTCGTTTCATTCTCCTAGGACCAATAATAAGGGAACTCAACCACTAACGGTTGGGAGGTGATCTCTGCTCTTATCTTTGACTGTTTATTTCCTAAAAAACCAAGGTTGAGTTTACCAAAAATGATCGAATTTATCGAATGTTGTTTCCAAGAGACCGAGATTGAATATGTTATTCGAAAACCACTTTGATCCAACTCGAGCGTTTTAAAGTGAAGGCATCTTAAATATGATGGAATTGAAGATGGAGCTCTTTGAAGTGCAAGGGCTGCTTGCTACAAATCCCGAGGGCGATCCTTCAATGGAAGTAGTAAAAGTGGTGCCTTCGGTGTCGTTCAGTCCTAGAGGGAACTTGTATGGATGAATGATGGCATTGCATTGCATTGTTGCCTAGACGGCAGTGTTAGCATTTCAAGTGGGAAGTGATATATAAAAGGTAAACGTAGCCTTAAGCCTCATCCACTGGGAAATGACAAAATTCGGGCATGTAGCCAGGCCAAGTGGGGCCGCTCCCATCAGGGATGGTCATATCAAATCTAGATTGATTATTATCTACTTATGTATGCTTTGGGTCCCATTAAGAAAAGAGTTTCTCATATTCGGTACTACTAGTCAAGTGGTTGGCCAGTCCTGTGTGGCAGGGTACAAGATGTTCTTGTCAGGCCCCTGTGCATTTTATTTAGTGATGTACCATCGGAAGGTAGCTCCTTACCTTGCCATAGTATGGAATCCATTCTCCAATGTGAGCTTTATGGATTTAGTTGTGCCCAGCTATGTTGAAATATGAGATGCAAGTATTTCAACTATATTCATGTTTCACTTTGACCCTTAAAAACTATTATAATATCAATGGATTTTCTATATAAAATGTTTTGGTCATCGTAAGGTAAAAACCCGTCTGTGTTTTGTGTGCAGTGTGGTCTTATGAGATACCTTTGTTTTCAAAGACTTTTGAAACATTAAAATAAAATTAAGGTGTTTTTCGCTCATGCTGGTTTATCTCGGGAGTTATTTTATTGTAATGCTTAAGTCAGACCGAGCATGTTACAGATTTAGTTTGGATGCTTTGGATCTTCAGAAGACAAGCTAGAGGCTCAGAGACGTATTCACGTACATGGTTATTTTTCCACTACATTCATTGTTGTATTTATAAGCAATTGTGTAGATAGGATGTTATAACTGTCCAGGCTAGGATAGGTTAGTATACTCTGGTTGGTGTATGTTTATTACATTTTTATTTATGTAAAGATTTGTTGTATATTATAGGTTATTCGTCCCAATGTGATATTTTTAGTTTTTTCTTCATATCTTCTTTCTTCCTTCTTCATTCCCCTAATAATTGGGTTTTCCAGCATCGATTGTTCGGCATGCAATACACTGGACGTTTAGTTTCGATTTTGAGGGTCGAAAATCCCGATTCATTATATTTGGGATCAAAGCGTGAGGTTAAGCGAGGGTGGGGATCACTCATTAAAGATATGATCAGTAGCACCCTATAATGAGTTAGAGTGTGTGTGAATGCGTGTGTGTTCTATATATATATATATATATATATATATATATATATGAGCACGTATTTGTTAGTGATATTTTTTATTATGTTGATTGACCTATTGAGTGGCTTATGAATTCTGGTCAATACAAGTACTTAGTGTTATCGATAGGGATCTCTTAACATTTGAATAGAGTAATTCGACATAGTATTGTTTTGAAATTTCGGTAAATAAAATAATTTTACCTTGATATATTTTATAAATAAAGGAATAATTTTTCAAAAATTATTATAGTTATATATGGTGTGTTTGGTTGTTTGTGAATGATAATATTTGATTATTATCATTTATTGTTGTGTTCTAATAAAAGTTGTTATTATTATAATGTAAACAAAGATAAGAAATTGAGCAACTGTTTTATATAACCAAAGTGAAAGTATATATATAAGGAAAATTGACAAACATGATTTGTAATAAAAAGGATTTAAAAGCTGAGAATTTAAGAATATAAATTATTTGATTTTGAAAATTGTTTTTGAAAGTTTCGAAAAATAATAATATTATTATTTTGGATAATATTTTTGAATGGAAATATTTTCAAATGGAATTAAAAGGTGTTAAGAACGCAATGAACTTACTTTGATCGCTGGAAAATAATTTCGATGATGAGTGCAACATCATGAACGTTCATTTTTGGCTTCCAAGAGAGGAATTACTACCATAAGTGATTTGTTTCGGTAAAACAAGTTTTAATTAAGTCCCTAATAAGGTTTATTATACAATAAGGGATATATATATATATATATAATATTATGTATTATTTCAAAATAGAGTTGAAATAAAACGCAGTATTTAAATTATGAAAATTTATATCTAAATATTCTGTTGAAATTATAAGAAATTAGTTTTGTTAATTATAAATTGACGAATAACAAGTTAAAAAAAGTTTTAAATTGTTGAATATGAATATTGACAAAAACGAATTTGAAATAAATTTAACTTGAGGTAAGTTAGATGAAATGGTTTTTGTAATCAAATTAAATAATGGAATGAGTTAAAATGAGTTAGACGAAATTGAAATTGCTTTGAATTGAATATGGACATAAGTTGTGAAGTGATAATAAACATGAGTAGTGTAATATAAAATTGTTCATAATAAACTTAAGTAAAATTTGCTGGATTGGTTCTAACGTGACATTAGTATTGAAAGAAAGATGCTAAGGAATAAATGAATGTGAATAATGATTATGAGTAAATGAAAATAAATAAAGGTAAATAAAAGAATCTTAATAATGAGAAACCAATTGAAATAAATACGTAAGTTGTACGTATGTTATTATATTCACAAAACTGTTCAATCCAGATTCAAGTACATAATTTCAAGATGATTTACATCGGTTTGAGTTGGAACTTTTCACTCGATTCTCGATGGTGAAAACTGGATACGGCTTTTTGATTGATTCTGAATTCTCTATCATAGTATATGGCTATGCAAGGAGAATGGTAGTTTCAAATCAAGGAACCGGATCTAAATCCCCACTAAAGCGATCATGTAAAAGATACTAGTTCATAAGTGAAATTGCATGATCGAGCCAACGATCGGATTTGATATTGTGTATAGATGATATATGTACATCGTACAAGCTTAAATAAATTGATGTGATATTGGAAAAGGTAAATCGATATGGTTATGAATCAATTAGATGGATATAAATTATTGGATGGTTTCTCTGGTTACGTTTGCTACATCGCATATGGTTAGTGTATAGTCCATATTATATACTTATATTACTTCATATATATTTGCTCTCATTGGTTTTTGAGTGATTTGTAGGTGTGGATGGTGCATGCTTCGCAATTGAAGCTCGCTTTTGTGTTATATTGATTGTATATGCTTGCTAATACTAATAATAGGTACACATCCCGGATTACATATCGTATTTTTATATTTTTCCCACGGGATGTCTCATCTTTGAAGTTGAAATGTATATTTGTGACTATATATATGTTGTAAATTTTCCTATCAAACCTGTAACAACCTATATTTTTGACCGGCTTAAATTGATAATAAGCCACACATGTCAAACTCAAACCATTCAAAAGGGAGGATTGTTAAGGGATAAATAAGGAAAAGAAGAGAAGGAATAAAAAGAAAAAAATATAGAATCTCACTGCGGAATGACAAAATATAATAATCAAATAAAATTTCATGAAGCTATTTTACAAATAACATTTGATTACATTTTATAATACAGACCAGAGTTACATACAGCAGAAATAAATAAATAATGCAGTGGAACAACATGATGCAGTAGTACAAATATAAAATAAATAGCATACAAATCTCCGTCTTCGTCCTTTAGAAATAAATTCATCAACACTGAAAAGCTCAGGCTGACCCGAGCATTATAAATAGATCAAACACTTGAGTCGGAACTAAAAGATCTTATGTAAGTTAAATCAATATTAAATAAATATGATTGTAACGGCGTCAGAGATGTTTACGAGGCTTTACATCTCCTATCAGTGTCTAACGTGCGTGCTATAACTTAAGAGATGTTCGGGATTACCATCTCCGAAGGATGCGTTAAGCTATTTACTATTTACTAATATACGCTATTATAATATGTCTATCGGTAAATAATTAAAATAGCGTAAAGGCGTTATCCATATCTCCCTTAACACATTTTTGTATATTCTCATAGCATATACAGTATGTAATTCCTTCGTCAACCGCAAGGCTATCATAGGGCACTCCATAGGTGCGGTACAAACCAAACTCGTAATAAGCGCGATAAGGCATGTGACAAGGCACGTGAAGCAATGCCCAGGGTAGGATACTACCGTTTTGTGGATCCGGACTAGTGGTAACGCATAGCAGCTACTACTACCCACCTTGGAACACACTCTTAAAATCAAATCGAGGGGTGGCCACCAATCAATCACAAAGTAATAAACATGGTATCGAAGAAATGTGTCCGATCAGAGGTGCGACCTCCCTTGGCCCGACATGGCTCCTGTTTTAGACATATCAAGCTAACTCGAGATAGTCAGGGCTACATTAATACCTCATACAGAATCGTTCGCTAAACCATCCTACTTCATTATAGAATCTCCACCACATGCATAGTTTTTAAAGTGGGTTTTGGTATTAGAAGAGAGTATGACAATATCTGATCCCGATCTCTTTAACAACCAAACACATATTGCACACCGAATGGTTCGTTTACATTTTCAAAACCATTTCGTATTGATATCAAAATACCATTATTTCAAACCATGTCACTTTCGAAATCATATTTCTAAAATAAGTTAAACCCTCATTTCAAAATCATCATATTCAATTAAAATATGTCACTTTAGTAGAAAATATCATTTCAAATCTCAACTTAGGTTATAACATCATTTAACCATATTCACTTTTAAATCCAGGATTTAAATATAAACAATTCATCCTTGCATAGTTTGAATTTTTGAAAATAGTTTAGATAGTCATAATAGTTTCGAAATAATTTAAAAATATTTTTAAATTAGTTTAAAATACTTTAAAATAGTTTAAATGGTTTCGAATATATTTAAATTAGATTAAAAAGTTTAAAATTGATTAAAATAGATTAAAATAGTTTAAATAGTTTAATAGTTCAAAATAGAATAAAATAGTTTAAAAATAGTTTAAAGCAGTTAAAATAGTTTAAAACAGATTACATTAGCTTAAAATAGTTTAAAGTGTTTAAAATAGATTACAATAGCTTAAAGTAGTTTAAATAGTTTAAAATAGATTAAATAGTTTAAAATTGATTAAAATACATTTAATATAGCTTAACAGTTTAATAAAAAATGGTTTGAAAATCTAAATAAATCTGAATTTAAAATAATATATTTTTAGACAGTTTGTATTGAAATAATTAATTTGAAAGTAATATCAAATTAAACTATTTCCATTTCAACAAATCTAGACCATATCCAACTTTCAAATTAACAAACTCAATTTTTATCTTTCAATTCAGATTCGCAATAAAACCATTTAAATCTTCATCGATTTCAAATCCATGTTTGAACTATAAATTTAAACTACTTCAAATTTAGTAGATTTCAAAGTTTAAATATTCGAACATTTTAAATAATTCAATTTTGATAAACTTCATTTATACTTCAAATTCCACTTTAAAATTTCATTTTAAATACTTTAAACAATTCGTTTAAACCAATTCCAATTTCAACATTTAAAGCTTGGATTTTTGAAAATAATTCTGTTTATATAAATCAATTTTTTTTGAAAATATCATTTAACTGAATTCAAAAATTTAGGATTTAAAATCATTTAATTAAACCAACCCGGTGAATGTATATAACGTTCTACCCTATGGTCAAGTGATACGGAAGTCTATCATTTCAACTCGCAATAATTTAAAATTTACGGGTATATATCATATCAACCCGCAATCTCGAGTTAAAATTCAAAATCCATAAAATCGCTCGATTCTATCATTTCAGCCCATAAAATTTTTTCCCAACTCTACAGATCGTTCGGGTATGTATCATTTTAACCCGTAGTGATTTTCCTGACAATAACCAAGTGAACTTGCAGTGTGATAATAACATATAAAATAGACACCATCCAATCATCAACATATCAACAATTAAACATACATCACAATCATCCTTCGAATCGACCAAATAAATAACAATAATTAACTGATTATCATTAACATGTATTTAACTGGCAATTTAAATTCAATATTAAATTAAATGGCAATCAATTTCGATAAAATTCAAATTTAATGGGAATGACGAATGAAATATACAAAACAACAAGCAATCAAATTCTAATCACATCATAAATTTAATTTAACTAACATAAGATAGTTTAGTAGTCATGAGTGGGTTAAAACACTCCCATCTTTGATTTTTCAACAATTTAAAATCCCATTAAAGGCCCAAATTTGAACAGTCTCAGAATCCAACCAAATAAGTTCCATACTTTTTGGAATTCTGATACAATCACAACGGAGAAAACCACGTATGAATCCGAACTCATATGAAAGAGTCATGATAATTAGGACGATCGAACTTTAAAATAAAAATAAAAATAAAATAAAAGATAGGCCTATCAGAAAATACCACGTCATCCTCTCTTTCCCACGCACGTGAAATCATAACCATATGAATACGTTCGAACCGCCTACAACCGTGACCTTTGACTTCCCAATATGCTATGCTACGACCACCAGAGGCAACCACACCACCACCATCGTGTTCGACTTGATGTGTCGCACCTCCCAATAGCCTCCATGTTAGCTCCACCTCTCTCAATACATGTCACCGCCACCGCCATAAAGTAGGGTTTGAAATCTTAAATCAAAAATTTCGGCCATCACACTCAGTTGCAGGTTATGCGACTGCCACCATCCAACTTCACGTAGAGAGCTCCACAAAACCCACAAATCAATTTCATTGATTGATGCCGAAATCAAAAACCCCCAAATGGCAATTAGGATTTCGCGATTTCATAGTTGGACAGTTATTTTCTGAAGATTGAAGCACTATCCTCAAAACGAACACTAGACGCTGGTTCGAGAAGAGAAGTAGTTTGGATTTTGTTGATTAAATTTGGAATTGAAATTAGGTTATCTAACATTAGAGAAGAGAAGTAGACAAAGAACAGAAAAGTACATATAGACAGAAATAAAAGGTTGCTAGGGTTTCAGGAGAAAACTATTTATATAGATAAGGCCCGATAAGAATGAATTAACATATCGAATTGGACGAAACGAAAATAATGACCCGTAAAGCCCGTTCCGTTTCTGAAACGAAAGTAGATCATCCCATATATCATGTTTTCAGTATTTTCAAACTCTATGGAATAGGTTTCAAAACTAAATTCCATTGTATACAGAAGTTAGCTATTAAAATCAGCTTATTTTAATTGAATTCATTAAATCGATTTCCACGTGTTTCGAGTCCACACGATCAAACGACAAGTTCGATCGCTATGAAACTTGAAATTATCATTACGGATCCAATGAAACTAGTTTCATAGAAATCCGAGATAGTGGCCAAAATGGCTATTTTTGCGTTACTTAAAAAATTATTATTAAATTAATTAAATCACTTTTAAATTCAAATTTTACAACTAACAATTTATTTTATCATTTTTTCTTACATAGGAATTTGGAATCTTTTAGAATAAATTTCCATATCAAATCCAATATTAAATATTTCATTAATTACCGTGTTAATTTCAATTGAAATAAATTCATTAACTAAAATTGAAATTCCAATAATTCATTTATTTTGATTTATATCTTATTTTCAATCATAAAATATAACATGAATATAATTATCATTAGTTTACATTCTGCTACATTCAATCTTAGCGTTATAATCCTAACTCATATTTACAGCAATATTTGATTTACATTATATTTTTTATGGATTTCCAAATTAATTCAACATATTAAATAAAAGAATGATAATTAAAGCAATTATTATACATTAAGAATTTGAACACATTTACAATTCTATCATTTAAAAACAAAAGCTAATAAATTCACATACCGATTAATTATTACATTAACCAATTTCAATTAATTATATACAATTTCACCATTAGACGCAACATTTAATTTATTTCCTTATTTACAACTTATAACCATTTTACTTCACAATTATCTCAATTGATCGAAATTACACTAAAATAGTTATCAATTAAATTACATCAACATTATTAAAATTACATTCTAGTTATTTTCTATTATTAAATCTATAAAATTTTAAATTTTCTCAATATTAAATTCCAAAATCTTATTAAATTTAATATTTTTAATTATCGAAAAATAGGGTTATTACACTCTCCCCCACTCAAAACTTTTCGTCCTCGAAAATTGAAAAGAAGGAATTAAGGAATTAATATAACTTATTCAAAGTATTCAATTTATAAACAATTACTTTACATAATTAATTTTTTTAAATAGCATATACCAATTTATAACAACTAAATCTTCATGTTCAAGTTTAATACAGATTTGAAAATATCTTCACTTTCACCAAAAATTTCTAAGTCTTAATTTCACAAAAAATTTCAACAGAGTCTCTTTTGCCTGGTCAGGACTGGAAAAATAATAATATCAATAGTTACAATACATATATTACATTTTAATAATAAAATATCCTAAATCATAGGAAAATCAGTTTAATATCGCTATAAAACCGTAATCCGAAAACGTACCTATTTGTCGGGCAAGCAACTTTATTTACGAAACCAAAAGTTGTAGCTATTACTTCCATAAAGCTTTATTTCATTTATATAATCCAAAGAGTGAGAATTATGTAAAAAAGTAAATATTTAGTTGTTTCAATTAGTGACAAAAAAATCAACACAACATAACAATAGTCACTGGCAAACACAGCAATACAACCATCACATGCAACAAAAAAAATCAACCATACATCTATAGCAACCAAACTAACGGTTTATTCCAGTTCAAAAGATTTTAATTGTATAAGGGTGATAAATAAACTATCAAGTGTACCCTATGTTCAACAGCCTTAGATGATAACTTAATAGATTATTCATACAACCTTATGCAATTAGTGGCATCATCTCCCAAACATCCCATAAGCCAAAACAACCAAGAATTTCAAATATTATTTAATTTTATTCTTATTAATTCCATTTCACGTCATTTACTGTTCATTTATTTTCATTCATTCATACGATGATTATTTTATCAATTTAACTTCATTACTCACAAAGTTCATTTGCCATTCATTCACATAATGCCGTTTTCCATTAATTTATATTCATTTACTTACCTATGTTCTTTCCATTCAATTTTTAAAATAATTAATGAATTCATTATTTAAGTATCACATACTTTTCATTGTTGTTTAATTCACATTTATTATTTAGTTATATACTTGATTTCCAATCAATAAAAGATTTCATACTTAATTAGGTATTTCTACCTTTAGTTTACATTTACCCTTTCCTTTTATAATGTAAATTGAATATTAAATCTATTTTTGAATCATTTCAACATTTTCTGAAGTTATAATAATTGACTTAATATAGGATTCACCTTTACTATTCAATCTGATTATAAATAGCTTCAAACGTTAACTTAAGTTCATAATAATTTACTTATAGTATTCAGTTTTCTGTTAAATTTAATTACTAGCATTTCAAATTATTAACTTAAGTTCATAACATTTTTATAACATCAAAATTTTAATTCTTATTTATATAAATAATTCCATTGAAAACTTTCATTACTTAAGTTTTACTTGTATAATATTCTATTACATATTCTTATTTAACATTACAACTTTTTAAAAATATCTGGTAAGTTATATATATGTTTTAAGAATGTAACTGAATGTTACACAAGTTTATCTTATTCATTTTAGTTAACAAGTGCTTAATAATTACATTTTCTTATTTTCATATCTTTTGATTTAAAATTTATAAATTTCCATTTTCTTATATATTTCATTAATCACTTTTCATTAATTCTTATTTTTCATTTTATAAGCTTCCAATTATTAAAATAGTTAAGATTTCATTCTATTACAATAACTGAAAACCATTAATTATCAGAAAGTTTTAAAAACTAAATTCCGGGTTTCCCTTCAAATCAATAAATATATACATTCATATCTTTTATACATATCAAATCGTACTTAGAAAAAAATTATAATTTGTTTATCAAAACAAATTTGTTTTAAAATAAATGTGTAGTAAGTCTACTACAGTGATCTTTCCACTTTGAAATGCGAAAATGAACGTCGATGATGCATGTACTCATTACCGAAATTATTTTCCAACGACAGAAGAGGGGAGTACAGACTTATTTCTTTTAATTTTTTTTGAAACATTTCTTTCAAATCGCATTGAAAATATTTATATCCAAAAATACTTTCAAATAATACTAATATTATATCCTAAAATCTTCTGAAAACCAATTTCAAAATCCTGGAACTTACGTTCTCAAATTTCTATTTGGTTTCATTTTATTTGTAAATTTTATTTTGCAACCAATATTTATAAAATTATTCTTTTATATACAAAATACAATACTCAGTAAAATTATGTCATTTACCTATATTTCAAAATAATATTGTATCGGTTTGCCCTATTAAGTGTTTAAAAATCCCTATCAATGCCATAGCGTTTGTAACAACCCAAAATTTAAGCTATACTAATTAATTAGTAAATTAATTAAACAGTAAAATAATTTTGTAAAATTATCAGAATTGGACTACGGAAGTTATACCATTGTGTCTGTGGTAATTTTCTGGTTAATTTTCATATATAGATTGTCAAAATCGGAGCTAGAATGAAGAAGTTACGGAATAAACAAGAAATGAGAAAATAAAAGAACACACGCACACACACGAGTATGGTTGAACGTCCGTTGGACGTGTGCCAAGAAGGAAGTGTGAAAATTTTGTGTGTGCTAGAGTTTTGATGGTGATATATATACACAAAGACACACATACGTACATATGTACATAGATATATCGAGTACTTTGGCATATGCGATGCATGTGAGAAGGAATTGGTATTATAAAACACGGTTTGAAAGATTTTTTTTAATCTTACAAAATGACTGTAACGTGAGGACTCCTGTTATGTGAAGTGTTTCATGTCTAATTACTTGTTGCATAGAAACTGAAATGCTATTTAACGTGTTCTGCATTAATCTTTGAAATAACTTATTTATGCTGAAATAGGTAATTTAGTTGTTTGTTGATTTATATTTCAATGGTTATACAATAAAGATTTTTGATAGACACCTCTCATTACTTTATTTCCAATTTTGAAAAATCTTTTTATAATTTTACCCAATCTTTTTTAAAACTGAATGAAAAAATAATTTGTAAATTTTTTGTAGAGGATGTTGTATAAAGTGTCCATCCTAGAATTAAAACCTAGCTTCGCCACTGGCTCTACTTGAAGCGAACATCTAATCCAACCCTTTTTTTTATTATTTTTCCCTTTGTTTTTCCTATTCTATTTACTTTAATTGCTGACCTAGGTTCACTTGAAAGTTGTTCAAATCGAAAATATAGATATTTTAGTTAGCTGAAGCAGTACTTCATACTGTGAAATCTAAGCATGCAAATATGCACTAATCAATAGTGTAGTACTTGTTTTGAGTCAAAGGGAAACTATTGAATTATGGCCCATGGAATCTTGGATCCGCATGATCTATGTGCATAATGACCTGAATATTTGGGCACACAGTTCAGGACTTTTTAAAGGTCTGTATTCGTGTACGATTTTCCCATATCAGGATTTACACCTCCTTATACTAATATTATCAATTTTGATATGTTTTATTCATGTGCATAAGCGGGTAAATATCTACAACATTTCAACTTATCTCACTGCTAAAATTTGTCTAAATGTCTATATATATCTAATTTTTAATAACCACGTTATGATGAGTTTCTAAATTTAACTCTTTAGGATGTAGCCTAGTTTTGAAAGTAAAGTCAACTTCTTGGTTATTTAACAATTTTCAAACTCAAACTGTCCACAAATGTATTAAAGTTATTCATGAGATTTTTCCCATTGCCGAATTTTGCTAAAGCTGCTTATAGTTCATTAGTATGGTGAGTTTATACATTTAGCTCTTTACAGTGTAGTATATAACATATCAAGATAACTAAAATAAGATATTTTCTTATTTACGGATAAAACGGGTACATGTAAACGGATGAGGAAAAAGAACATATCAAGATAATTGATAGTCGGCTATCGTTCCTGTGGTAAACCATTGTTTTATCCATACAACATTCAAAGTCTACACTTCTGATGGCATATTGGTACATAGTTTTGCGAGTAATATTAATATGTATAGTTGAATATATATATATATATATATATATATATATATATATACACAGTACTTAATTGTTACAAATTTTTATCACAAAAGGAATGTTAGATTAATTGGACCCAAATTAGTTTACATTTCCACTTTGTACGCCTAAATTCATATTGCTACTTCGTATTGTGACAGGGATGAAAAGTAGAAAACTGCCAATCTGAATCCGTTGATAATCATCCTTGATCTACATTTTCCATTCTGTTCCTACAGCCACTCCCTCTTCTCTGCCTCTTTTCTAGGATGACTGTTGCTGCGTTAGCATGAGTTTGAATGTTATGCTACTTATATTTTTACATAAGTAGAAAAGTCACAGCAGCTAAAGAAAGACAACACATATATTTTCTTATTTTGTGCAATTGGCTACCTACACATAACTATTTGTTGAGATGAAAATGGCCCACTAAGAATACCCAATCATACTGTTTAAATGATCAAGTATTCATCTTTAATTCGACCCTCCATTAGGTATCCAAACCCATCAAAAATCAGGAAAACCTGCGCATCATTTTAAGATTACCATTTCAAACAATTCGAACAAACTACAATGGTTCCTTGCATTATTGTAAATCTGCTTTGTAGTCGTGTCAACCAGACGTACATGTGTGTGCACGAAACGGAATTGCCTGTGTGCATAAGCAGTTAAACCACAAAATTATGAACACTATGGCAAGCTTAACTGCAATCCAAACAATTTAACAATTTAGAGAAAAAAATAAGCATCTGACCTAGCATGCTATAGAGTTCACAATAATATAATTTATCATAAATGTGCACTTCATAACATGTCATCTACTAAAATTGCACTGACGTAAATAACTCATTCACATTTAGCTTAAAAATCATGTATAAAAGAGCATAAATAAATGTCTTTCCAAATGTGACACATCATTTCTTAAGCCTGAATATACAATTTAATCTGAATGTTCTGAAACATGTATACGTGAGTGACTCAAACCATGGAAATTTGAGCTCTCTATTATGCTCAACTACACTTATAAGGATTCAGGTTAGAGAGTCCATAATTGCATGACTTATTATGATATTCTTCATCAAATACAAATTTTGCTTGTTAGAAGCTTGAGCCAGAAAGGAATCGTTTATTTAATATTTTTTATTTTTTATTCGAGTTTGTATGGTTAGAAACCTAAGCATGGTTTAGAGCTAAGAATTTTCTTATCTTCATTATTATAACCTCTGCACTCAACAGCATGTTTTAAGAATTAAGTAATTCAATGTGGGAACAATATTTTAATGAATTATCAAACAAAACCATAACATAGTAAGGACAGACCACGGAGTGGAAACTATATGTATCTGTAGCCTATAATGATCACCTAAACTCAGTTGCTATCAATACACACTAGTATTTTACTCAAACAGTGTATAAATTTTATGACTACAATCTATTAAATCCAATTCTATTACTGTAGTCTAATCCAAAAAAAATTATAAACTTTATCAAGGACATGATTTCCCATCTTATTTTCTTTCCTTTATAGATAATTTCAGATCCATTTTTTAGTAGAAATCATGGTGTTCAAAATAAAATCTGTCATAAAACACAACATCTAAATTTGTGACTTGTTTAGCACAGCAAGTTGCATTGTATGTTATCAAAGTGCAATTTGATAATAATAGAGCGATGAATAATCATACGCTTATCAAAAATGACAGCAACTTGCAAATTGTTAACGTTGTATTATACCATGAATTTCAGGATTTTGTATATATGGATGAACAAAAAAAAAATCTAATTCAAATATACAACATAAATAGCTTGATTTGTTAGTCAAAGGTTTGCCATCCAACTAATCATTGCATCTTTGTTTGGTCCTTTCTTACTTATTTTGCAAACAGAAGCAATTGCACTCTTCCAATCAAATGCATCCTGCTTGCTTCGTTGTTTAATTTTAATGCAATTTCTTGCATACTCCATAGATTCCTATAATAGAATTAAATTTTAAATGATAAAACTAATAAGATGAAGAAACATGAAAAATTGCAGAGTTGTTTATTCAACTTTCAACAAACTGTAATAAATGCTTGCGCCTACTATATTCCTAGACATGTTAATGATCTAACATATATGGCTCTATTGAAACTATATACTTCCAACTTTTTTTTAGTAATTTTGTATGTTAGAATGTCTAAAAAGCGGATAGACAAACCAACCAATTTGTTCTGGTTTATCCCACCAAAAAACAAAGATTTATCTATGCATTAATGTTATTGTATGTGGAATAACCCATATTTCTGTCAGGAGAATGGTATAGTATATGCAAAACAATGCAATTCTAAGTATATAATATTTTTCATATAGTCTTACTGTGATTATACCAAAAATTCAAAACGCAATACTTTGTTAATAGACTATATTGTTCATATTTTGGGTAATTATATGATCTCACCTATTAAAATTGTAATTGCAGTTAACTTCTTTATCCTCGGGAGTATTGGATTCCCTACCACTTTTTACAGTGATAATAAGTCATCTTTTAAAAGTAAAAAGGTCTAATATACTGCGGTGTAAGGTCTAATTATTTAGTTGCTACTTTTAGTTTTATACATTGAAACTATTATTCGACGAAACCACAAGGGATGCAATAATGATTTTTGGGTAGCCAATTCTAGGATGATTTTTTTTGGATCAAGAAACTTAAAATGTTCATAGTAGTGCAATAAGATGCATTCAATTCATAACTTATGTGAATAAAATATAATTTAAGGGAAACATTGCTACCAACTGTTCTTGCTTACCTAATTACAATTATTACCTTGTTGAATCTATGGTTGGCATTAGAAACAAATGCTATTGCAATACTTCTTCTTCCTCATAAAGCTCTAGTTATTATGCATCCAAAGTTTGAACACTTACCTCAGTTTCTCTTTATATAGAATATTGATCTATTATCGTTGCTCTGGCTTATAATAGACCATTTATGTCGTTTCATATATTAAAAATCTTGATAAGCAGACATCAATTACTGAAATTTGCATTGTATGCGTCAGAATTACCTTATGTTTTGAAACACTTGTTGTGCACTTCCTCCTCCTCCAATGGATTTTTGGAGATTCCCTCAATAACCAATTCTTATGGGTGAATATCCTACAAAAATAAATAATGACTTGATTAGAATCAAATTAGGGATTGAATGAATCTAAAGCAATGACAAATCAGGGAATGGTGGGCACGTTTAATGCCATTGAAAAGTACAGGCTTTCTTCTTTTACACATTTAACCAAAAAAGATAACAGTTTGAAGTAGATAAAAGTACAACAGAAAACCTTCAATGAACCTCCTACACTAAAACAATCTCACCGCTATAGAGCAAGTACCTAAAAAATAAACAATCCGACATAGGCATTTTGCATGAAATATAGCACACATGATTAAACCACAAATGGCCTAGAACTTTAATTAAATTGACTACTTACGGTGAAGGGTGGGTATCAGTAGTTATATCTTTTTTCCTTCCTCCCAAACAATGCACTCCTCCCAAGCAATGCCCTCTAAATCACTTTGTGAACCTGTTGAATACATGGACATGAGAATTAATTAGAATCAACATTAAACAGGTTGCATATAAAGTTATAGTATAATGTATAAACTGTGAAAATAGGTAATTTGCATGTAGAAGCATAAGCAAAGAATAAGAAGATCCAACCACAATGAACAATCAAATCCCAGCAAATTAAAGTAATTAAAATCAATCAATTACGGACAAACTTTAAAGTATATTGCCTAACAACTTGCGTGCATTCTGAGTAGTAGTATTCCTCATGGGATTTTAGTGTTAAAATTAAAGATGCAATCGTTGAGGTGAAAATAATAATAATAATAATAAGAACGTTCAAGATCAAGTGAAAGAAGATCAATTTTTCTTACAAACCTGAAGTTGAGATCATTATTAGAGCAGAGAAATCTTACAAACTGTGGGAGCATGGTCGTATCGGCAGGCAGTCGAATGGAAGGAGAAGAAGAACCTAGGGCGGTTAATTTTGGTCAGGCGGTTTGAAAAGCGAAAGAGGGATGCTGACATTTTTTTCGGCTGAGAAGAAAGTGGAGGAAAAAAAAGAAAACGGAGAAGAAAAGGAAAGGGAAATGGAAGAGGAAGGTGAAGGTAAAGATAAAATAGGGTACTGAAACAGCTGAACGTGATGAAATTCCAGTCAAATTTAGAAAATCCATACCGTGAGGAACTCTATGCGCCATCGTCTTCGTCTTCGTCTTCGTGCTCTTGTCCATGGATCGTGCGCTGGAACTGTTGAACCTCTCAACTTGAGTACCGTAGCGATTCGTTATTATTGTCAATGGGGAAGAGAAGGTAAAGCGGTTTCCGACCGAGAAGAAATGAAAAAGAAGAAGAAGAGCAAATGTGGGATGATCCATTGCCAAAACGTGGATGAGGTAGAGCTAGAAATACAAAACTACCCGTAAAGGTTTTTTTTGTTTTCAGCTTGCGGTGTGGATAATTTGGGCATTTCAAAAAAGGCTTCACTTTGACCACTTTGACCAGGGTTTTGCTTTATAGTGTATGTATATATATATATATATGTGTGTGTGTGTGTGTGTGTGTGTGTATATATATATATATATATATATATATATATAAACAAACATGCAAGGTCGACCCTCGGCAATGTTAGGTCCACCCTAGCAAGTGGTAGGTCGGCACCCAGGTCGACTCGCATGCATTCTTTTGCTAGCTTCGTCCAGTTCAATTTCAACATGTCATTTTGCTATTTTTTTACTCCATCTCGTGCGTCTATGCTTCCATCCGATGGTTTCCAATGAGCTTACGACATGGTTGCACAAGATTTAATCTCCAAATCCAACGGTCTGAGATCCATAAGTGACACTATAAATAAGACCCTAGGCCTAACTATTTTTCTCTTACAGATTTTCTCCATTTGGGTTCATTGCCTGAGGCTGGACCATAAAAGGAATATTTTTGCGAGGAGAAGATCTTTTCTAAATTATTTTATACTCTTCAAGTGGATCCGAGAAGGACAAAGGAAAGAGCCAAGGACCACAAGTGAGTGTTTAAGTAAGTATTTTAGATTTTTAAGTATTTTAAGATAATAGGGTTTCAATAGTTGTAGTTTTTCTATAATTTTGGGATAACCTTTATGCAATTTTATTTGCAGTTTATTTTTAAGTAAATTTTAGACTTGTTTTCCAGTCTATTTTCTTTTAGCTATTCTATTTCAGTTATTTGCAATTATGTACTATTGATTATTTCTTTTCTAATTATTTACAGTTATTTATGGTATTTACAGTTATTTATATTTATGTTTTATTTACATCTATTCTACGTTGGGATGTATTTTGTAAATGTCGGTTTCTTTTTAATTCCCTTTTTACTTGAATGGAATAAATATAAGAAAATAATCCGTTAATATGGACTAAAATATAAGAACACTGAATTTATAGGAAATGAGATGTAAAATAAGAAGAACCGCAATAAATTGGACTTAGACTGAAAGGGTTAAATTTAAGACATTTGCAAGCGTAGTTATAGCATGTAATTATAACTAAAATGAGAAAATAGCAGAAGTGGCTTATTTTTAAACTTAGGCCTTAGGTTAAGTAAATAAGCAAAGTTATAACACATAGGTTATTAAAAGAGACAAAACAGAAAAGGCTTATTTAAAGACTTATACTATGTTAATAAGCGAAGATAGAAGTAGAATCCATATCGTCATCATTTCCCTTAGGACACTTTTATGCTGTTTAGGGTAGATAAGTGGTCAATAATCATAGCTTCTAATCAGGGGATCTGGACAAGAGACGCAACTAGATTTTGTTTGTTAGGACCGATATTTGCAGCATTCCCCTACAGTGAGTAATTTGTGGTCTCACAACACATGGAGGTGAGGCTGGGCACGCCTACATTGTTTAGGGTAAATAACAGGTCCAAAGAGGGAGTAACAGGTAGCGCGAGCCTATTTGTGATCGAGCGTGCGGCCTCGGTGCAGGGAGATAAGTCGCTATCGAGTTCCAAGTGCTAAATATGCGCCTTTTGCTGTGGGATCCATAGGATGGGACTAGCCCGCAATAGGCACAACAGAGATAGAAGGCCGATCAAAGGGTGCAATTAGGACTTTAGCCTAATTAAACTAGGATTGAGATTTCAGCCTAATCAAGGCAGTTTAGAAAACTGCAAACAATCCAATCGAACTACCTAAGCAAAGAAAATAGTTAAACTGCTTTTGTTCCAGTTTTATCTTTTCCTTTATTTCCTTTTATACTAGAACTGCTACAAAGCCTATTATCTTTACCTTGCTTAAGAATACTAGTAATTACTTTCATTCACCTAGTCTGACCCACTCCTCTATTTTTCCTTTTCCCCCGTAGGCCAGCAAAGGTAGGGACAATATATTTCAAATTTTCTTAGAGATTTATCTACAGAGTTTTTCTTCATGTATTATTCTTCTTCTTCTTTTCAGTTTTATTTTTATATACTAGCACTTGTTGAGAGGGATGGTTTTATGCGTGTACTCTGATAATGAGACTAAGATGACGTCTTCCATAAGACATGTATATTTGGTATTTTGAGACTTATTTTGGTTATGACTTATTTTATGAAGCTTGATTATTCATAAGTTATTATTTTTGAATGTTTCTGCAGTTTTATTTATTTTGTCTTGTGAATCTTAGTCTCTATAAGTTTTTAGCTATACCTAAAACGCACCATATTCTTTAGTGTGCCATTTTAAGTATATTAAGGGGTGTGAGATGTTTTACTTGGTTTCAGAGCCTAAGGTTACAGCATTCCAAAAATTTGTTTTAAAAAGTAAAGTATTTTCCAAAAATAACTTGTTTTAAAAGTATTTTCAAAAAAGAAACTCTTAGAAAAAATCTTTAAGTATAAAGGAGAGTTTTTATAAAATTACCCTCAAAGTCCAGTTTAATCTTCCTTCGATTCTTTCAAGCCTAAATTCTCTTTTTCTTGACATAGAATGGCGGATGCCCCTAATCTTCCTGAGGGTGTCCAAGTCCTAGGCTGGTTTCATAGATATCTTCAAGCTACGACTCCAGAGGTGCAAGGGCAAACGTCTAATCCAACACCAACGCGTGGAAATCGCATCAATCCACCCGCAGCAGCCAATTTCTCTAAGTTATGCAAGGACTTTGCCAATTTAAGAGGTAAGACATATTCTGGTACAGAGGATTTTGTGGAGACAAGAGCTTAGATAAGGAGTACAAAGAGGATATTTGGGCTACTGGGACTAGAGGATCAGCAGAGAGTTCAGCTTTCATCTTGGTAGCTGAAAGGAGAGGCTTCTTATTGGTGGAAGGTTGTTGAGTTAGAAGAAAGAGACGTAGGATGGTTTAGATTCCATGAGAGGTTTGAGAGGAAGTTTTTGTCACAAGCAGAAGAGAGTATGCAGTTGGAAAGGTTTATTAGCTTGAAGTAAGGAAGTCTTTCAATAAAGGAGAATGTCAACCAATTTAATGAGTTATCGCTGTCTGGGATGGAGTTAGTGAATACACAGCACAAGAAGGTCATGAAGTTCGTAAAGGGATTGAATCAGCCCCTTCAAGGGTTGTTATTGACTCACGTACCGATGGGAGCTACCTATGAGTCACCGGTGGAGATGGCGATGCAGCTAAGGAAGGAGAGTCTAAGGAGGTCCCTAAGACGGAAGGTTCTAAGAAGAAATGGTGGAAGAACAATAAAGATAAGAAGAAAGGTAAAGGACCTCAGAAGAAGATTAAGAAAGGAGGGAAGTGTAATTGTTGTAGGATGGTTGGTCATTACGGAAAAGGCTATAAGAAGGCAGGGATGCCCAAGGTAGCGTACTACCGCTTTGCAGATCCAGACTGGTGGTAATGCGTAGCAGCTACTACTGCCCACCTCGGAACACACTCCCAAGATCAAATCGATGGGTGGCCGCCAGTCAATCACAAAGTTAGAAATATGGTATCGAAGAAATGTGTTCAATCGGGGGTGCGACCTCACTTGGTCCGACATTGCTTCTATTTTAATCACATCAAGCTGAAATGAGGGAGTCAGGGCTACGTTAATACCTTATACAGAATCGTTCGCCAAACCATCCTACTTCTTTATGGAATCTCCACTATGTGCTTAATTGTTAAAGTTCTTTTTGGTATTGGTAGAGAGAATGACTATCTATCCTGGCCTCTTTAACAACCAAATGCTTGTTACACACCAGATGGCTTTTTTACACCTGTAACGATCCGTAAATTTCGACAATTAAATTATTAATTAAAAAGGGTTATATATATATATATATATAAAGGAGATAAATTAATATTAGATGAACGCAAAATGAAAATTTATAGCAACGGTAATTTAAAAATCTTAATTATTTGTTAAATTTAATAGAAATCTAATGATTGAGATAATGTAAGATTTATACCCTTGTGTAAGTTGAATAAATAAAGGGGATTTAAATTTATAGTTAATAATGAATTGTAGAAACGGTTATTTAACTTAACTGTTAAAAGGTTAGGTGAAATATCAATAAAGGAATAGTGAAAATCATTATAATCTCTTAATTTAATACGATTGTTTAATTAATACTAAAAGAATAAAATTTGAAATAGTATTAATGTAATAATAACTATAATAGATTGCAATTGTATAATGGAAGTAAATTGTTAATAAGTGGATGTAAATATTAACTAATTGATGGAAATAAAGTATAAATGAATGTTTGGATAAGATCATAAGTAAATGCAATTCGGTAGTATGTATTGAATATAAAGTTCATTCATTTGTGGAGAAAGTTTTAATTTAGAAAAACGTTACTTTAGTAATTATTAATATAGTAACGGAAGAGTGAATATAAGTTTATAGTAACGTAAAACGTATTGTAAGGTAATAATTAGGTATAGACTTATAAAATAGATTTATGACAATAAATTTTGTAAGTTATTTATTCTATTAGTTTGTTAAGTTTTATTTTGATCAATTTCAATTAATGCACTAAATTATTGCAGTTAGTGTGGATTATATATGGATAAGTAAAGATTGTGAATCCAATAAGTTTGTAACCTAGGAAAATTTCCATTTATAATATGATGATTAAGGTGATATAAAGAATGAAACCAAAATGGAATGAATTAATTGAGGTTTTAAGTTTTATTTAGGAGTAAAGGTTAACAAAATTTCAATTTAAATGGAATACAGTAATTTATGCAAACAAAAGATGAACATTGGGAAATATTACTGTAGTGATATATAAAAGAAACGTTAACTATGTAGTTGAGGAATAATTGATTTATTTTTGAGTTGAAATCCAATAAAGTCAAATTTATTAGAATTTATTGCGATTTATGGGATTAATTGCAGTAACCTTTGAAGATTTATTTACTGAAAAATTGACAATGAATTTATATGTGAATTTGCTTTTAGTTATTTTTAAATATCTAAGGGGTTAGAAATGACACAAATCTACTAGTTGAATATTTAATTTAAAGGTGGTAAGATAATTATTAAATATTTAGATATTATGAAGATATAAATTTAGATAGAATTAATTATTTAATTTTTTTTCGTAAATTGAGATCTGAAGTTAAATTGGAGATTTTTAATGTATAGAGATTGAGCCAATGTAAATTTCATTTAATTGAAATCAATAAATTTGAATAATAGAAAGGAAGAGAATTAAATAAGTTTTATCGAAATTTAATTTATAATGTTGAATTTAATGAAATTGGAATTTAATATTGAAGTTAAGGATTAACATTCAAATTTATGAATATAACAACTATGTATTGACACTTAAATTTGTTTAGAATTTAAAATTAAGAAAATTTAAAGGGAGAAAATTGGAAATTTGAAAATTGGAAGGTTTAAAATTGATTTAATTAATCAATTATTAATTTATTTAATTAGTATAAAAATAGCCTTTTGATCACGGACTCGGATTTCGACGAAACCAGTTTCATCGGATCCGTATCAGTGAATTATTATAGGATTTTAAGTTTCGTAACGATCGGACTTTCCGTTTGATTGTACGAACGCGAAACGCCTTGAAAACGATTTAATTAAAAATCAATTTGAAATCAATTTGGAAATTTTGTTTTCAGCATAACTTCTTCATACGATCAAATTTGGACGTGAAACTTTTTCCATCGCGTTCAGAATATTTTAAATTACCTATTTGGATATATAGATTTAACAAATTCGGTTCCTGAGGCATAGCGGGTTTTTTGGGCCATAGTTTATTCCGCACGTTCATTCTACGGTCTATCTACTCTATCTCTAACCCAACCCTACCTATAAATAGACGATTATAAACCCTAGCCTCCATCTTCTATCATTTATCTGTACGTTCATTTTCTTCATCTCTTTCTCTTCCTCAATGGTTGAAAAACCTAGATCTATCTACAGTTCAAAATCAAGTGAAAATTCAAACTCTCCGGAAAAATTCTGAAAAAAATATGTGTCCTAGTTTTCGAAATACGTAATCCAGCGGTGCAATTCGTTTTTCGATTCGAATTCCCATTTGTCCTGAAACTCCAGTTGAACCAGGGCCGTTCGTATGAGATGTGAGACGATCCAACGGTGGATCGTCGACCGTTGGTCGATCAGAAGGTACCGTTGTGAAGCTAATGGCGAGTAGGCCCCGGATCTTACATTCGTTCGTCGTCAAGGGGTTCGAATTTTCCAGAATTTGGAACGATTAAGGGCGGCAACGGAGGGTGCATGGGGTCTCGGGGGGCGTGCGCGTGGGGTCCTTTGGATCGGCCGTGGATGGGGGACTCGGTGATGCTCTCAGATCCGGTCGATGACGATGATGGTGGAGGGGTTTTGATCAATTGCGTGGCGGCTAGGGCTTGGCTTTCAAAATTCGTGTGCGTACTGATGCTTTGGGTTGCATTTTCTGGAGAGAGGAAGGGAAGCTGTGACGTGGCAAAGCTTGTGGGTGAGTGTAGTTTATTTTCTTGTTTAATTTAAATATAAATTTCCAAGCGTTTAATCGTACAACTTTCACATACGGACTCCGATTCAAGCGAGATTTTTTTTGTTAGGTTCGTTTTTAAATTCCGGATCTGATGATGCTGGTTTGGACAGATTTGGAGACCGTCAAAATTTTGGGTTTAAATCGGATTTAAATTCGATTTAAATTCAAAAGGTGAGTGTTTTATCCCACTCACAACTACTAAAAGCTTTTATGTTTGTTAAATTAATTTTAGAAATGAATAGAAATTTATTTATGAGTATTTGGCATGTTTAATTCATCATATCTGTTAAATTGCATTTATTTAATTTAACTGTTAATTTATTTATTGCGTATTAATTAATAGTTAGAATTTATTTGTTTGTATGTAAACTGCTAGTTAACAGTTATATAATTTATTACTGAATATAAACTGTTAGATTAATAGTTGTTAAATTTAATTTGAATAAAATTGCCAGTATTACTTGTTATATATTATCAAATATATATTGTTATTGATTGATATTGTTGATGATTGTGATTGGATGATGGATGATGTTGATGAATGGATGTTTTATTTGTATATCATTAAACTGCAAGTTATCATGCATATTTCATTTCATTTGGGATTGTGGTTTGAAATGATATATAACCGCATTTTATTTTAAATTGCGGGTTGAAATGATAATACCCGTATCACTTGACCATAGGATAGAAAATTTTATACAGGCACCGTGGTCTATATATAAATTATTTTAAAAGTGATTTCTATGGTTTGGATGTGATACGGTTTATAAAAATTTAATTTTGATATTTTATAAATATTATTCTTCCATTTGTATATATATATGAAGTTAAATTTTTGAATTTAAGCTGTGTATAAATCCGTTAAATAAAATGGAATAAAATTTAGAAATGGGATTGATAATTTATAATATATGTTAAGTTTGGAAATTTTTAAGATATGATATTTATAAACTGAATTTTTCTAAATAAAACTTAATAATGGATATTCTAGTATAAAGTAAATTTGAGAAATTATTAATTACTAGGATTTGGAGTTTTATTTATGAATCATATGTGAATATTCAATACTAAATAAAAGAACATTAAATTTGTTGAAAGAATAAATTCCCACTTTAGTTTTGAATTATTAATACTCAAAATGGATATATATATATATATATAAATTGAAATGGTTTTGGAACTTGAAAGTGATATTTAAATTATGGTTTAGACCTTAAAATAAAGAAATATATTTGTAAAGCCATGGAAATTATTTTCTTACAAAGTAACCTTAAAGTTAAACCACTTATTTTATATACTGTTGAATATCCAAACCATTTAGTTTTGAAAGTAATGGTTTTAAAAACTATGGATTTTGAAGTATTATGTTGAAAGTTAAAAATTCAAATATTTGGTTACAAGGAATTATAAATTTTAAAAGTGGCAAATTTTTTGGAGAGGATATATATTTGGGAAAATGATATCATTGATTTGGGTTTTATAAAAAAAAATATCAAAATGAATTGTTTTGGGTTTTAAAAGAAGAAATGATATCGTAATATTATGGTTTTGAAATGGATTATATTCTGGTTTTAAGGTATAAACTATTTTTAAATG
Organism: Allium cepa; assembly: GCA_030765085.1. Taxonomy (NCBI): domain Eukaryota; kingdom Viridiplantae; phylum Streptophyta; class Magnoliopsida; order Asparagales; family Amaryllidaceae; genus Allium; species Allium cepa. The sequence continues at coordinate 378,313,323 of CM060929.1, read as the reverse complement.
ACCGCGGTGTTATAATAACGATGGGTTGGCAAAGAGACCGGGATCGGATATGGACATACTCTCTGTCGATACCGAAAACCACTTTGACTAACCGTGTACGCGGTGGAGATTCCAGAATGAAGTAGGTTGGTGGCGACGTCCTGTAAGGTAAATACGTGGACCCAACTCCCGTGAGTTGGCATAAGGTGGCTAAAACAGGAGCGATCGACGGGTTAATGAGGTCATTCCTCTGATCGGACACTCCTCTTCGATATTATACTTTGACTTTGGATTGATTCAGTGGCCACTTCTATTTTTGATTTTGGGGGAGTTTGTTCGAGGTGGGCGGTAGCTGCGGCTACGCGTTTCCATCGGCCCGGAAGCGTAATTGGTATATCTACCCTGGCATTGCCTAGTTGTGCCGTGTCACCTACCATACCGAGCCTTGTACGAGTTTGGATTTCTCCCGTAGCCCGTGTGGTATCCTCTGGTGGCTTCCCGATCAGGAGGGACTATGATATTGGATGGACTACTGGGACTATTACGTGTTAAGGGGAATATTGGGTCACTCCTTAATGCTATTAAAAAGTATGTTTATTTTATAAATAGACACTATTATAATAGCGCAATACACTACATAGTAAATAGTTTAACGGATCCTTAGGAGATGTAAATCCCGAGCATCTCTTGAGTTACTGTACTCATATTTATTTCTGTTAATTTAACTCACATAAGATCTTTTAGTCTGACTCGAGTGTTTTTGTCTTTTCAAATTTGCTCGGGTCAGTCCGAGCGTTTCAGGATCGAAGACTTTAGCTTTGGAGGACGAAGAATCCGTATTATTACTACCTATATTATTGCACCACACTCATACTGTTCCGTTGCATTGATTGTATTGGTATGTGTAACTCTGATATTTATTGTATAAAGATGAATCAAGTGTTTTGTAAACTGTTTATGATCTATCTATTATTATTATATTTTATCCTTCCGCTGTGAGATTCTATTTTGTTTTATTTCCTTCTCTGTTTTTTTTCTTATTTACCCCATAACAATCCGCCCTTCCGTATGCTTTGAATTGGCACGTGTGTCGGTTTAAAGTGTGCGAAAAGGCGGGACGTTACAGTTGGTATCAGAGCTTTGGTTTAGCGATAAACTTTGGCTCTGTGGGGTTTGACTCTTTGTTAATAGGGTAGTAATACCCTATGGGAGTCGCTGAGTGTATATATATGAGAGAGCGTATTTGTTAGTGTTGATAAAAGATTTTGATATTGTGTTAATCTGTTCCGCTTTGTATTTATAAATTCTGGTTGATGCATGGGACGCTATGTCATCAATAGGGATTTCTAAACACTTAATAGGACAGACCGACATAATATTTGTTTTAATATAGGTAAATGAAATAATTTTGCCTATTATATTTTATATATATAAAATAAAAATCTTCAAATGATATCTATATTTGGTTGTAATAGATTGGTTGTTAGGAATAAAATTTATAAATAATAGGTAAAATAAGATTGCAATTAAAATCATTGAAATTTGGAAATTTTAGAACTTAAGTCCGGGATTTTTGAAAATTTGCTTTCAAAGGATTTATGAAATATAATGATTTGGTCTATAAGTATTTTCTTATATAAATATTTAGTATAATTCGGAAGAATTGTTTTTAAGAAAATTTTGGAGAAAATAAATTTTGTACTTTCCTCTCTGTCGCTGGAAAATAATTTCGGTGATGACGGCCGCATCATCGACTTTCATTTTCGAGTTTCGAAGGGGAAAGGCCCCTGTAGTAAATTCTACTACAGATTATTTTGAAATTATCTAAAATTTTAATTGTTTTAAAATATAATTGAGATATAGAAGTTGTAGGAAACTAATTATCCATTATTCTAAAATAAAATTGAAATTTGACCCGGTATTTAATTCTAAAATTTTCCACTAATTAATGGTTTAAATTATTTTTAGTGAAATAAAAAGTAAGTAACAAATGAATTGAAACCTCTAAATTTAGGTAAGAGACTAAATTTCTAAGCTATAAAAGGTAGTTAAAATTTTAACTTGTAAGGGAAAATTAAAGATTTATTGAACATTAAATTTAATTAAAGGATGAGATTAAACTTGTATAAGTTCAATTGCATCTTCTTTAACATAAATAACTTACCAAATATAAAAAGTTGAAATGCTAAATAAGAGATTTGAATAGAATATTATACAAGTAGAAATTTTGAAAATAATGAAGTATTCAATGAATTGCTGTTATCAATAAGAAGTTAATGTTATAAACTTAAGTTATAAATTGAATTTTTCCATAAATAAAGGTAAGTATTATGAACAAGTGATTTAAACTTAAGTAAATAAATGAAATTCTTTAATAAATAAGGATTGATGCATAGGGTTATTTACTTAAGTATGATTGAAACACTACTACTTTAATATAATAAAAGTAGGTAATATAAATAAATGACTGTAAACCCTAGGTAATAAATTAATAAAATCCTTTATTTATAAGAATGGAGGTTTTAAGGTTATTAATTTAAGTGTCAGTAGAGGGTTACTGTAATTAAAAGTGGGTAATTAAAGTGTTACTACTATTAAATATAATAGAAACTTCAACATTAAATAAAAGAATGAAATTAAAGGTAGGTTGAAATTGTAAGTTATAAAACAAATATATATTAATTAAAGGAATGGAGAAGAAACTTGTAAATTTTCACTTACATTCTTAAACATACATAACTTACCATATAATAAAAGTTGCAATGTTAGTAAGAAAATGTAAAGGGAAATCTTACAAGTGAAGCTGGAGGTAATAAAGGTATTCTATTAATTTGCTATTATTAATGAGATTTGATTATAATAACTTAAGTTAAATTGGAAATTACTATATAAGAAAGGCTAAGAAGTATAAATAGATGATATAAACTTAAGTCAGTAAATTGGAATACGAATGTAATGAATTTTGTAATAAATGGAAAATGAAAATTTTAAGAAATAAAGAAATCCCTCCATAAATGGAAAAAAAAAAAATCAAACCACTGAAGCCTGAAATAAAAGTATAATAAGCTAATTTGGTGTTGGTTTGAATTGTTTTGTTTGATGTATGTTCGTTGGGTAAGGAATTTGAAGTTGTTGAATGAATAAATAATCTATTTTGTTCCATCTAAGACTGTTGAGTAAATGATGCACTTGATAGTTGTTTTTCATTCCGTACAATTTCAGATTTTGAACCCGAACAACTATTTGTTGTTTGATTGAATGATTGTCTGTTTTGTTGTGTGTGCTGTTTGTTAAAATTGATGGTTGTTGTATTGATTGGATATTAATGATTGAATCCACTTAAATATTTCACTTTAATATAAATATTTAACCTTTTTAGATTATATAAGTGAAATACAGGTGATGGAAGCAACTGCTACTACTTTTGGTTCCATAATAATAAGCGTATATTGCCCGACAAATAGGTACGTTTCCGGATTACGTTTTATAGCGTTATTTTATATAATTGCCCGTGTTGGGCTATAATATTTTGATAATATATGTATATATTTGTATATTTCGATATTATATTTTCTCCGGAGTCTCTCCGTACAAAGGAGACTCTGCCAAAATTTTCCGTAAATTTTAGACTTAGAATTTTGTTGAAAATATTTTCCCAGCTTTAATAAATTAAGTATAAAAGAATATAATGATTATCAGCAGGTATATTTTATTTAAGAAAATAAAGTTAGTAAATTATTGTTTATAAGTTAATATTTGAAATAAGTTGTACTGTTTATTTAATTTTCTTTCTCCCTTCTTTTTCCTTTTCGGGGACGAAAAGTTTTGAGTGGGGGAGAGTGTAACGACCCGTAAATTTCGACAATTAAATTATTAATTAAAAAGGGTTATATATATATATATATAGGAGATAAATTAATATTAGATGAACGCAAAATGAAAATTTATAGCAACGGTAATTTAAAAATCTTAATTATTTGTTAAATTTAATAGAAATCTAATGATTGAGATAATGTAAGATTTATACCCTTGTGTAAGTTGAATAAATAAAGGGGATTTAAATTTATAATTAATAATGAATTGTAGAAATGGTTATTTAACTTAACTGTTGAAAGGTTAGGTGAAATATCAATAAAGGAATAGTGAAAATCATTATAATCTCTTAATTTAATACGATTGTTTAATTAATACTAAAAGAATAAAATTTGAAATAGTATTAATGTAATAATAACTATAATAGATTGCAATTGTATAATGGAAGTAAATTGTTAATAAGTGGATGTAAATATTAACTAATTGATGGAAATAAAGTATAAATGAATGTTTGGATAAGATCATAAGTAAATGCAATTCGGTAGTATGTATTGAATATAAAGTTCATTCATTTGTGGAGAAAGATTTAATTTAGAAAAACGTTACTTTAGTAATTATTAATATAGTAACGGAAGAGTGAATATAAGTTTATAGTAACGTAAAACGTATTGTAAGGTAATAATTAGGTATAGACTTATAAAATAGATTTATGACAATAAATTTTGTAAGTTATTTATTCTATTAGTTTGTTAAGTTTTATTTTGATCAATTTCAATTAATGCACTAAATTATTGCAGTTAGTGTGGATTATATATGGATAAGTAAAGATTGTGAATCCAATAAGTTTGTAACCTAGGAAAATTTCCATTTATAATATGATCATTAAGGTGATATAAAGAATGAAACCAAAATGGAATGAATTAATTGAGGTTTTAAGTTTTATTTAGGAGTAAAGGTTAACAAAATTTCAATTTAAATGGAATACAGTAATTTATGCAAACAAAAGATGAACATTGGGAAATATTACTGTAGTGATATATAAAAGAAACGTTAACTATGTAGTTGAGGAATAATTGATTTATTTTTGAGTTGAAATCCAATAAAGTCAAATTTATTAGAATTTATTGCGATTTATGGGATTAATTGCAGTAACCTTTGAAGATTTATTTACTGAAAAATTGACAATGAATTTATATGTGAATTTGCTTTTAGTTATTTTTAAATATCTAAGGGGTTAGAAATGACACAAATCTACTAGTTGAATATTTAATTTAAAGGTGGTAAGATAATTATTAAATATTTAGATATTATGAAGATATAAATTTAGATAGAATTAATTATTTAATTTTTTTTTCGTAAATTGAGATCTGAAGTTAAATTGAAGATTTTTAATGTATAGAGATTGAGCCAATGTAAATTTCATTAAATTGAAATCAATAAATTTGAATAATAGAAAGGAAGAGAATTAAATAAGTTTTATCGAAATTTAATTTATAATGTTGAATTTAATGAAATTGGAATTTAATATTGAAGTTAAGGATTAACATTCAAATTTATGAATAGAACAACTATGTATTGACACTTAAATTTGTTTAGAATTTATAATTAAGAAAATTTAAAGGGAGAAAATTGGAAATCTGAAAATTGGAAGGTTTAAAATTGATTTAATTAATCAATTATTAATTTATTTAATTAGTATAAAAATAGCCTTTTGATCACGGACTCGGATTTCGACGAAACCAGTTTCATCGGATCCGTATCAGTGAATTATTGTAGGATTTTAAGTTTCATAACGATCGGAATTTCCGTTTGATCGTACGAACGCGAAACGCCTTGAAAACGATTTAATTAAAAATCAATTTGAAATCAATTTGGAAATTTGGTTTTCAGCATAACTTCTTCATACGATCAAATTTGGACGTGAAACTTTTTCCATCGCGTTCAGAATATTTTAAATTACCTATTTGGATATATAGATTTAACAAATTCGGTTCCGGAGGCATAGCAGGTTTTTTGGGCCATAGTTTATTCCGCACGTTCATTCTACGGTCTATCTACTCTATCTCTAACCCAACCCTACCTATAAATAGACGATTATAAACCCTAGCCTTCATCTTCTATCATTTATCTGTACGTTCATTTTCTTCATCTCTTTCTCTTCCTCAATGGTTGAAAAACCTAGATCTATATACAGTTCAAAATCAAGTGAAAATTCAAACTCTCCGGAAAAATTCTGAAAAAAATATATGTCCTAGTTTTTGAAATACGTAATCCAGCGGTGCAATTCGTTTTTCGATTCGAATTCCCATTTGTCCTGAAACTCCAGTTGAACCAGGGCCGTTCGTATGAGATGTGAGACGATCCAACGGTGGATCGTCGACCGTTGGTCGATCAGAAGGTACCGTTGTGAAGCTAATGGCGAGTAGGCCCCGGATCTTACATTCGTTCGTCGTCAAGGGGTTTGAATTTGCCAGAATTTGGCACGATTAAGGGCGGCAACGGAGGGTGCAGGGGGTCTCGGGGGGTGTGCGCGTGGGGTCCTTTGGGTCGGCCGTGGATGGGGGACTCGGTGATGCTCTCAGATCCGGTCGATGACGATGATGGTGGAGGCGTTTTGATCGATTGCGTGGCGGCTAGGGCTTGGCTTTCAAAATTCGCGTGCGTACTGATGCTTTGGGTTGCGATTTCTGGAGAGAGGAAGGGAAGCTGTGACGTGGCAAAGCTTGTGGGTGAGTGTAGTTTATTTTCTTGTTTAATTTAAATATAAATTTCCAAGCGTTTAATCGTATAACTTTCACATACGGACTCCGATTCAAGCGAGATTTTTTTTGTTAGGTTCATTTTTAAATTCCGAATCTGATGATGCTAGTTTGGACAGATTTGGAGACCGCCAAAATTTTGGGTTTAAATTCGATTTAAATTCAAAAGGTGAGTGTTTTAACCCACTCACAACTACTAAAAGCTTTTATGTTTGTCAAATTAATTTTAGAAATAAATAGAAATTTATTTATGAGTATTTGGCATGTTTAATTCATCATATATGTTAAATTGCATTTATTTAATTTAACTGTTAATTTAATTTATTTATTGCGTATTAATTAACAGTTAGAATTTATTTGTTTGTATGTAAACTGCTAGTTAACAGTTGTAACGATCACGATTTTTCGTTGCCGAAAAATCGAAATGTTATGGGTTTAAGAAAGAAGAAAAGAAAAGAAAGAGATAAGAAGGTAGAAAATAGAGAAAAAAGAAAACAGAAAATAGAACGGAACAGAAACAGAACAACATCAGAATCTCACAATTCGCAGCGGAACAACATATAATAATTAAATGAATAATCTTTAAACAAAGAACTATATCAGTTATTACATTACATTACATCATATCATCAGAGTGTACAACAACAAACAAACAGCGGAAAAGAAAGTACTATATACTAGTAATACGCCATGCCATCCATCTTGCCTCCAGCAACTCCTGAATTTCAGAATATCCTGATAAACCTTAACTCTTGACTGCCCGTGTGAAAATTGGTGGGCACCCAGAGTTTAGGAAGGAAAACAATAAACTCCGAGTCAGTCATGTGACTGGTGCGAGAACTAAAACAGTTTATTTTTCTTTAAAATCAAAATAGAGGAATATTTTAAAAATCAATTCGCAATGCTTTTAAAAAATGAGACTACCATAAGACCTCCCGCCACACACACAATTCAAATGCAGACTTGGGGAAGATTTCTTCTTATGTTAGTCAAAGATGCTTGATACGCATTAAAATCAAATCAATTTTGATATTATTATTAGTGCATAGTGTGGAAGATATTTCGAAAGTAGAATATAAATCTTAGCCAGCATAGGTACCATTATAGTATGCTTACTATAGCTACTTCCTGAGGAAGCAGGTTCTACAACTAAAACCGTACAAGATCTCGTATTGTTTCTTTGGATTTCCAATGAATGATCAGGCCAAGGAACTTCCCATTGCCACATGAGAATGCCTCTGGATGGACATCCCTGAGAACCAAACCGGATCTCTACCAACACAAGGCCGGGTTACCCCTAACTGAGTAACAACTGACCGAATATGCCATCCCCCGGTCCTTTGGGACCTTTCAACCGAGCGCTCGCAATCAATTCACACAATCATAAAGTGTTTTCAACATGAGTAAGTATCTAGGCTCCATACCATGATACCACCCTTTTCCAGAAGGAAATGCACATATCCTAAAGGGCGCTACCCCTCATAACCTTGCTGCTTCTTTCCTGTTTTGACCATTCCGGGGTGTGAGGTTCGACGAAGTTTCGTCCACAAAAACATACTTTATACAAAAGCCATGCTTTGGGTCAACAAATGATCATAGAAATGATCACCAGGATAGACGATCAAATAAACGATCCTATCACAAATAATCAACACAATGATCATTTCACAGCAACACTCAGCATGTCACATTACCAAATTGGGAATATATCGCTGATAACATTCAACTACATAACCTCTGAGCTCGTACGTCTCAGAGAAGGGTGTTAAGCTAAAAGAATAAATTCTCCGCCACCAACAGAAATATATTTGAATGAAATCGGCTTTATATCTCAATTTGTAATGTCAGACATACAATCCATACAAGTCTGTTCCGGGCTCGAACAGAACCGAAGGCACTTACAAAGAAGTCCTTGCAATCCGGATATTCACTAATCACGCCCGAATTTCCCATCACATATGGAGATCTCTATACCGGGGATCAGCCAGTGCAGAGACAATCAACAAGAAACCCTTTCGTTTTCGAAAATATCCGGTCTTCAACACCGATCTTCGAATGCAATTCATAACGACGTATCACATATTCGGAATGGGTTATACGACCCCAAGGTCCTTTCCCGGTTAACCCGAATAGTGAGCGCTTATTTTTAAAAATAAGTGTGGCATTCAGATTCAAGCAAATCACAACAAATACCTATTTAAAGGTAAATATTGATAGTCGGTTATTGAACTATCAATAGATATGCCAACATCACCAGATTCCAAATAATTTTCCAAATTATTTATTTTCTAAAAATATCTTTATAAGATATATATTCTTTCCATTCTTTAAAAAATAAATCAATATTTATTTTTAAACTCATTTTCCAAATTCCATTTATAAATTCCATATTGAATTTATATTTTCAAAAATGTTTCCATGAGTATACAATTTCCATTCGAATTCTAATATTCATTTTCAATTTATCTTCAAAAAGATAAATTCCAAATATTCACTTAATATTGGAAAAGCATTTCTATACTTATTAAAAATAAGTAATTCACAGATCTTTTTATTTTCTATACTTAGAAAATATTTAATATACCCTAATCGAAATTAAGTATATATTTCATTCTTTAAGGAAATCATTCACTTAAACATATTTATTTGGGCCAAAACGAATGTTGCGTAAAACATCGTTACGACAACCCAAAATCACTAGTATAGGGATTCGAAATTAAAATGGATATATAAATCCCAATACTATACAAAACATTTCCTTTCGGAAATCATCTATTATAACAACAGTGTTATAATCTACCATTTCCTTCTATTTCTCGAAAACATCTATTTCAACAATAAATGTTGAAATCTATGGTTTCGAATCTCAACACCTTTTAAAACATCTTTAGATCGTTTTAATTCTATTTCAAACATCACATCCAAAATAATTTCTTCACTATTCAAAAACGTGAATATACCTTGTTAATAAATTTCATACTTCTATTCATTTTATTTTAAGGGATTATTCACTGTTTAAGACGTGAATATAATTCCATTAACAAATTACAACAATTCCTTATCAAAATAAGTCGTTGCGGATTTATAAAACAACGTTTATAAATTCTATTTCTATTTATTTTATATCAACTCCTTTTTATAAATTCCTTTATTAACCTATCTCAATTCATATCACAATGATATAATAAAAATTCATATTATAAGTCAAATACTTATAATTTATTTGTTTACAAAAATCGTTCTTTTAAACTTCCCAAGTTTATAAATCTTATAACTTATAAGATTCATTTATTTATCCAAAATCTATTCTTTTAAATAACTTTACAAATTTTATAAATCTACTGTTTATAAAATTCCATTTATGACTTCACCGTTATAATTCTATAACTCCAATTTATGAAATTCATTTACAATTCATTCTAATACTTGTAAAAGCTCGTTTTATAATTCCAATATTCTTAATTTATAAATATCAATTTATAAATCTTTTATATAAAACAATTTATATTACTATTTTTAAAACGTCTTTAAACTCTTTTATAATTCATCATTTGATTTATAAAATAATCCAGTTTTATAAATCCTATTTTTAAACTTTTTATAATAAATTCAGAAATCCCAGTTTAAACTATTTTATAAAATCATTAATCTCATATCTTCAAAAATCAATTTTTTAACTGTATTTCTCAAAAATCATAATTTTTATAACATTAAAATTATAACGTTTATTTATTTAAGATGAATCAATTTCAAAAATATTTTATAAACGTATACTTTCAAAAATCGCTTTAGAAATCCCTTAAAAATCAAAATCGTTATTTTTAACTTAAAAATTGGATTCGATGATACAACACATCAAATAGTCAATCACGACTTTCAAACATCATATATCATCCATGATAAACAATCAAATATCACAATATATGAAATCAAATAAATATTTGTGAGGAATCCAGTTGGATCCCTCCAACCTGTTTCCCTGCATCCACAGACATTAGCACAATACCCATTCCACTTCGAGGTGGAATATCGCGGTATATGGGATTTTATAAAATATTATCCGCTTACTAACGGCGAATAGGGTCTCATCCGCTAAAAAAAATGCGGGAAATCAATCAACTGCAATATATACATATGCCAATATATATATTGCTATATATATAATATAATACCAATTCCACTTCAAGGTGGAATATCGCGGTATATGTGTGTAATAAATAACCTCCGCTTACTAACGACGTATAGGGTCTATTCACATCCAATATATATATATATAACAATCATCATTCAAGCATTCAATCATTCAATCATTCAATCAACAAATTTTAAATCTAACTATTTAAAATTTAAATAAATCCTTTTGAGTGAGAAGTTCTCGCCTTTGCTTTTATTAGCAATCCATTTCCTTCTTGACTCGATTTTCTTGATTCATACCTTGTATAAATATTTACACAATTTATTAATATTCGAACAAATCGAATAATAAATTTTCATTTGATTGTTTTAATTATTCAATGGTCTTGTTCTAAACCAATCCCTTTAATAATTTTATTCAACTACAATTTAATTTTAAAACTAAATTTTCTTCTCAAATAGATTTAATTAACTTACCCTTAAATTAAATTTATCCAACTAATTATTTCAATCTCAAGTTAATGATTTTTATTTTAAACTAAAAATTAAAGATTCAAACTGATTTTCTATAATTAAATTTGTTTAACTAAAAATTTAAATTTCTTTTAATAAACTTTCTTAACTAACTATTTATTTAAATTAATTTTCCCTTTGAAAATAATCCTAACTAGAAATTTCCCATTGAACTTAATTTCCTTTTTTATAAATTTTAAATCAACTAATTTTTTTTCTTAAATAAAATTATTTTTCTTTGTTTAATAAATTTATTTTAACTAAAATTTTACTTTAAACTAATATCTTTAAATCAATTCCTTTTAATAAATTATAAAAATTAAGTTTTAATCTAAATTTCCTTTAAAAATTTATTTAACTAATTTTCCTTTTATAAATTAATTTAGATTAACCAATGATATTCTTTTAAACTAATTTTCTTTTTTTTTTTTAAAAAACCTTACTGTAAAAATTTCAAAATATCTAAATAACTTCAGTTTTAACTTAAATATGATAATAAAATTTTTACCTCACTGCTTCTAGCCTCGCGAGTTCTAACCACTGCCCTAGCCGCCTCCAACCCCTCGCGCACGAGCACTGCTATCGCGACCCAAAATCATCTTCGTCCCCCCCATCCACGCGAGTCACCGCGACCCTCACCACGAACGCCTCCACGAAATCGCGCGCCGCCGCGCCATCACGTCGCCGCTGTCGAGCCAAACATGCTCGAAACCAAACCCAGAGACCACCCTCGCATCGCGCGCACGCGGCCGCGCTCCACTGCCGCCGCTGCCTCCTGTCGCGCGCGCCCATACGCGATTCAATTTAGGGCTTCGGCCGTTGTTTTTTTTTTTAATATATATACTCGAAGTCGCGATTCAATCTGGAAGAAGAGGAGAGGAAGGAACGCGGCCATGAATTGATTTTGAATTAATAAAGGGAGGCTCGGCTTCGAATTATAATTTGGGGGAGAAGGAGATAGCGGCCATTATCAGCTGAGTGAATTTTTTTTTCTTTTGATTTTTGAACTAGAGAATCGAATGAGGGAGAGGGAGATTTTAAAATGAAAGGAACGTGCTTTCACGATTTTTAGCGTGATCCCTGCCGTGATACTCTGCTTGAATTTAGGCGTGATAAATGGGATGTTGTCCGTAATCAAAATTTAAATTTAAATTTAAATTAAATTAGTTTTCGATACAATTTTCAAATGCGTTTACTCATCGTGTGCTCACATATAAACTCCGAAAAATACGAAATTTGAAACCCGGCAATAATTCAATATTCCGGACCCAATGGAACTGGTCTCGTCGAATTCCGAGACTGTGCCTCGGACGGCTATTTTTAAATATCGATTCAAACGATTAAAATTTCAAAACTGAACAATTCACTTTAAATTTCAATTCTGAAGCTTCTATAATCCTCAATACTATCAATATGAATTTTACAAGCCTTTGAAATATTTTTAATCAGCTTAAAATTGAAGATTCAAATTTTTATTCAACTTTCAATAGATTAAATTCTATAATTTAATCGCCAAATTCATTCTGATAATTTGAAATTCAATTCAAACCATCCTTCAAATATTTAAAATTAATTAAATATTTTCAAATTAAATTGTTTAAAATTCTAGGTCGTTACAATTTTCCCCCCTTAAAAGAATTTCGTCCCAAAATTACAAGTTAAGAAGAATGCCCTTATCCCATTTATTATTTTTCACAATCCAAATAGTCTTATTAACTTTCTAAAACAAATCTTTTTACTAGAGATTCATTATCGTTTCAACTAGCTTTCCAACTTCACTTATAAGTTTCACTCAATATTGTTTTCCTAACAATTCAAATTTAAATTCAAATTCAAATTTCAAACTTTCAAAATTTCTCAAAATTTTTCTAACACCCTAAATTTTTGAAAAATTTCGCCAGCGTCTCCTTTGTGCGGCTCGATCGATACGACTACAGAATGGCACCACGGCCCCTCAGAATCAAAAAGAAAAGAGAAAGCCAAGTGGCTGGAGAAGAAAATCATCAAATTTCATACTGAAATTGAAATACGTACCTTTTTGTCGAGCCATTCAATTTTATCTTTGAAATCAAAATCTCAATTCCATTATACACCTGTATAACCTGCTAGTAGTAGCATTCAAATCCAACATTCAAACCATTTTGCAAATTCTATTACAAAATTTCCAATATATGCTTCTTATACATTTTTACTTCACTATTGAAGTTACATATTCAATTTCATTCAATTTTACATTTCAACTTCTATTTGAATTCAATTCTCAATTCTAAATATTGAATTCTAACGATTAACTTTCATTTACTAATTCCTTTCAATTAGTACATTCACTTATTCATTTCAATTTTCAATTCCCATATTCAATTCATCTCGAATTTGCTTAATTACTAACAAAGGGAATTTCAATTTATTTCTTTTACTTACTTGAATTTATATACAAATTCAAATTTATCTTCAAATTTAGCTTACGATTAAACTTTAATTTAACCAATTCAAATTCCAATTCATTAGTCCATGAATTAATAATTTATCAAGTTAGTTTACTTGAGTTCAATCCATTTTATTTCTTATTTAATTCCATATACTAATGATAATAATTTAATATTATTAACAACCATGCAACCATATACTATAATAATTCATAGAAAATCATTTCTTTTCTATACAAAAATAATTTTGGGCAAAATTATCTTACTTACCCGATTCAAAACAATTTTATATTCACTAACAAATACGCGCTCATATCTATTATTACACTCAAACTCATTCTAGAGTACTGCTGACTCTATCTCTAATGAGTAACACCCAACAGAACCATAGTTGTCGCTTAACCATAAGCTCTGATACCAAATGTAACGAGACGCGCCAGTGGTCACAACCGGTAGGCTTTTCAACCATCCCAGCCCCACCGTGGCTTACACTGATATCCCAAACTTGCTTTTACGGCCAGCCTCTCGACTGTCTCAGGTTACACCTAACCAACCCCCTAAAAGAGGACGTGTGGGGGTAAGAGTCTCCCGTTCGCCACCAAACCGCGAAGTGAGAACCCCCCATCACATAGCCCAAAGCTTAGCAAGTCCGGTCCGGGCTCGAACAGAACCGAAGGCACTTACAAAGATGTCCTTGCAATCCGGATATTCACTAATCACGCCCGAATTTCCCATCACATATGGAGATCTCTATACCGGGGATCAGCCAGTGCAGAGACAATCAACAAGAAACCCTTTCGTTTTCGAAAATATCCGGTCTTCAACACCGATCTTCGAATGCAATTCATAATGACGTATCACATATTCGGAATGGGTTATACGACCCCAAGGTCCTTTACCGGTTAACCCGAATAGTGAGCGCTTATTTTTAAAAATAAGTGTGGCATTCAGATTCAAGCAAATCACAACAAATACCTATTTAAAGGTAAATATTGATAGTCGGTTATTGAACTATCAATAGATATGCCAACATCACCAGATTCCAAATAATTTTCCAAATTATTTATTTTCCAAAAATATCTTTATAAGATATATATTCTTTCCATTCTTTAAAAAATAAATCAATATTTATTTTTAAACTCATTTTCCAAATTCCATTTATAAATTCCATATTGAATTTATATTTTCAAAAATGTTTCCATGAGTATACAATTTCCATTCGAATTCTAATATTCATTTTCAATTTATCTTCAAAAAGATAAATTCCAAATATTCACTTAATATTGGAAAAGCATTTCTATACTTATTAAAAATAAGTAATTCACAGATCTTTTTATTTTCTATACTTAGAAAATATTTAATATACCCTAATCGAAATTAAGTATATATTTCATTCTTTAAGGAAATCATTCACTTAAACATATTTATTTGGGCCAAAACGAATGTTGCGTAAAACATCGTTACGACAACCCAAAATCACTAGTATAGGGATTCGAAATTAAAATGGATATATAAATCCCAATACTATACAAAACATTTCCTTTCGGAAATCATCTATTATAACAACAGTGTTATAATCTACCATTTCCTTCTATTTCTCGAAAACATCTATTTCAACAATAAATGTTGAAATCTATGGTTTCGAATCTCAACACCTTTTAAAACATCTTTAGATCGTTTTAATTCTATTTCAAACATCACATCCAAAATAATTTCTTCACTATTCAAAAACGTGAATATACCTTGTTAATAAATTTCATCACTTCTATTCATTTTATTTTAAAGGATTATTCAGTGTTTAAAACGTGAATATAATTCCATTAACAAATTACAACAATTCCTTATCAAAATAAGTCGTTGCGGATTTATAAAACAACGTTTATAAATTCTATTTCTATTTATTTTATATCAACTCCTTTTTATAAATTCCTTTATTAACCTATCTCAATTCATATCACAATGATATAATAAAAATTCATATTATAAGTCAAATACTTATAATTTATTTGTTTACAAAAATCGTTCTTTTAAACTTCCCAAGTTTATAAATCTTATAACTTATAAGATTCATTTATTTATCCAAAATCTATTCTTTTAAATAACTTTACAAATTTTATAAACCTACTGTTTATAAAATTCCATTTATAACTTCACCGTTATAATTCTATAATTCCAATTTATGAAATTCATTTACAATTCATTCTAATACTTGTAAAAGCTCGTTTTATAATTCCAATATTCTTAATTTATAAATATCAATTTATAAATCTTTTATATAAAACAATTTATATTACTATTTTTAAAACGTCTTTAAACTCTTTTATAATTCATCATTTGATTTATAAAATAATCCAATTTTATAAATCCAATTTTTAAACTTTTTATAATAAATTCAGAAATCCCAGTTTAAACTATTTTATAAAATCATTAATCTCATATCTTCAAAAATCAATTTTTTAACTGTATTTCTCAAAAATCATAATTTTTATAACATTAAAATTATAACGTTTATTTATTTAAGATGAATCAATTTCAAAAATATTTTATAAACGTATACTTTCAAAAATCACTTTAGAAATCCCTTAAAAATCAAAATCGTTATTTTTAACTTAAAAATTGGATTCGATGATGCAACACATCAAATAGTCAATCACGACTTTCAAACATCATATATCATCCATGATAAACAATCAAATATCACAATATATGAAATCAAATAAATATTTGTGAGGAATCCAGTTGGATCCCTCCAACCTGTTTCCCTGCATCCACAGACATTAGCACAATACCCATTCCACTTCGAGGTGGAATATCGCGGTATATGGGATTTTATAAAATATTATCCGCTTACTAACGGCGCAATAGGGTCTCATCCGCTAAAAAAAATGCGGGAAATCAATCAACTGCAATATATACATATGCCAATATATATATATATATTGCTATATATATAATATAATACCAATTCCACTTCAAGGTGGAATATCGCGGTATATGTGTGTAATAAATAACCTCGGCTTACTAACGGCGTATAGGGTCTATTCACATCCAATATATATATATATATATAACAATCATCATTCAAGCATTCAATCATTCAATCAACAAATTTTAAATCTAACTATTTAAAATTTAAATAAATCCTTTTGAGTGAGAAGTTCTCGCCTTTGCTTTTATTAGCAATCCATTTCCTTCTTGACTCGATTTTCTTGATTCATACCTTGTATAAATATTTACACAATTTATTAATATTCGAACAAATCGAATAATAAATTTTCATTTGATTGTTTTAATTATTCAATGGTCTTGTTCTAAACCAATCCCTTTAATAATTTTATTCAACTACAATTTAATTTTAAAACTAAATTTTCTTCTCAAATAGATTTAATTAACTTACCCTTAAATTAAATTTATCCAACTAATTATTTCAATCTCAAGTTAATGATTTTTATTTTAAACTAAAAATTAAAGATTCAAACTGATTTTGTTTAATTAAATTTGTTTAACTAAAAATTTAAATTTCTTTTAATAAACTTTCTTAACTAACTATTTATTTAAACTAATTTTCCCTTTGAAAATAATCCTAACTAGAAATTTCCCATTGAACTTAATTTCCTTTTTTATAAATTTTAAATCAACTAATTTTTTTTCTTCAATAAAATTATTTTTCTTTGTTTAATAAATTTATTTTAACTAAAATTTTACTTTAAACTAATATCTTTAAATCAATTCCTTTTAATAAATTATAAAAATTAAGTTTTAATCTAAATTTCCTTTAAAAATTTATTTAACTAATTTTCCTTTTACAAATTAATTTAGATTAACCAATGATTTTCTTTTAAACTAATTTTCTTTTTTTTTTAAAAACCTTACTGTAAAAATTTCAAAATATCTAAATAACTTCAGTTTTAACTTAAATATGATAATAAAATTTTTACCTCACTGCTTCTAGCCTCGCGAGTTCTAACCACTGCCCTAGCCGCCTCCAACCCCCCGCGCACGAGCACTGCTATCGCGACCCAAAATCATCTTCGTCCCCCCCATCCACGCGAGTCACCGCGACCCTCACCACGAACGCCTCCACGAAATCGCGCGCCGCCGCGCCATCACGTCGCCGCTGTCGAGCCAAACATGCTTGAAACCAAACCCAGAGACCACCCTCGCGTCGCGCGCACGCGGCCGCGCTCCACTCCCGCCGTTGCCTCCTGTCGCGCGCACCCATACGCGATTCAATTTAGGGCTTCGACCGTTGTTTTTTTTTGTTTTTTTTTTAATATATATACTCGAAGTCGCGATTCAATCTGGAAGAAGAGGAGAGGAAGGAACGCGGCCATGAATTGATTTTGAATTAATAAAGGGAGGCTCGGCTTCGAATTATAATTTGGGGGAGAAGGAGATAGCGGCCATTATCAGCTGAGTGATTTTTTTTTTCTTTTGATTTTTGAACTAGAGCATCGAATGAGGGAGAGGGAGATTTTAAAATGAAAGGAACGTGCTTTCACGATTTTTAGCGTGATCCCTGTCGTGATACTCTGCTTGAATTTAGGCGTGATAAATGGGATGCTGTTTGTAATCAAAATTTAAATTTAAATTTAAATTAAATTAGTTTTCGATACAATTTTCAAATGCGTTTACTCATCGTGTGCTCACATATAAACTCCGAAAAATACGAAATTTGAAACCCGGCAATAATTCAATATTCCGGACCCAATGGAACTAGTTTCGTCGAATTCCGAGACTGTGCCTCGGACGGCTATTTTTAAATATCGATTCAAACGATTAAAATTTCAAAACTGAACAATTCACTTGAAATTTCAATTCTGAAGCTTCTATAATCCTCAATACTATCAATATGAATTTTACAAGCCTTTGAAATATTTTTAATCAGCTTAAAATTGAAGATTCAAATTTTTATTCAACTTTCAATAGATTAAATTCTATAATTTAATCGCCAAATTCATTCTGATAATTTGAAATTCAATTCAAACCAACCTTCAAATATTTAAAATTAATTGAATATTTTCAAATGAAATTGTTTAAAATTCTGGGTCGTTACAACAGTTATATAATTTATTACTGAATATAAACTGTTAGATTAATAGTTGTTAAATTTAATTTGAATAAAATTGCCAGTATTACCTGTTATATATTATCAAATATATATTGTTATTGATTGATATTGTTGATGATTGTGATTGGATGATGGATGATGTTGATGAATGGATGTTTTATTTGTATATCATTAAACTGCAAGTTATCATGCATATTTCATTTCATTTGGGATTGTGGTTTGAAATGATATATAACCGCATTTTATTCTAAATTGCGGGTTGAAATGATAAATACCCGTATCACTTGACCATAGGATAGAAAATTTTATACAGGCACCGTGGTCTATATATAAATTATTTTAAAAGTGATTTCTATGGTTTGGATGTGATACGATTTATAAAAATTTAATTTTGATATTTTATAAATATTATTCTTCCATTTGTATATATATATATATATATGAAGTTAAATTTTTGAATTTAAGCTGCGTATAAATCCGTTAAATAAAATGGAATAAAATTTAGAAATGGGATTGATAATTTATAATATATGTTAAGTTTGGAAATTTTTAAGATATGATATTTATAAACTGAATTTTTCTAAATAAAACTTAATAATGGATATTCTAGTATAAAGTAAATTTGAGAAATTATTAATTACTAGGATTTGGAGTTTTATTTATGAATCGTATGTGAATATTCAATACGAAATAAAAGAACATTAAATTTGTTGAAAGAATAAATTCCCACTTTAGTTTTGAATTATTAATACTCAAAATGGATATATATATATATATATATATATATATATATATAAATTGAAATGGTTTTGGAACTTGAAAGTGATATTTAAATTATGGTTTAGACCTTAAAATAAAGAAATATATTTGTAAAGCCATGGAAATTATTTTCTTACAAAGTAACCTTAAAGTTAAACCACTTATTTTATATACTGTTGAATATCCAAACCATTTAGTTTTGAAAGTAATGGTTTTAAAAACTATGGATTTCAAAGTATTATGTTGAAAGTTAAAAATTCAAATATTTGGTTACAAGGAATTATAAATTTTAAAAGTGGCAATTTTTTTGGAGAGGATATATATTTGGGAAAATGATATCATTGGTTTGGGTTTTATAAAAAAATATATCAAAATGAATTGTTTTGGGTTTTAAAAGAAGAAATGATATCGTAATATTATGGTTTTGAAATGGATTATATTCTGGTTTTAAGGTATAAACTATTTTTAAATGACCGCGGTGTTATAATAACGATGGGTTGGCAAAGAGACCGGGATCGGATATGGACATACTCTCTGTCGACACCGAAAACCACTTTGACTAACCGTGTACGCGGTGGAGATTCCAGAATGAAGTAGGTTGGTGGCGACGTCCTGTAAGGTAAATACGTGGACCCAACTCCCGTGAGTTGGCATAAGGTGGCTATAACAGGAGCGATCGACGGGTTAATGAGGTCATTCCTCTGATCGGACACTCCTCTTTGATATTATACTTTGACTTTGGATTGATTCAGTGGCCACTTCTATTTTTGATTTTGGGGGAGTTTGTTCGAGGTGGGCGGTAGCTGCGGCTACGCGTTTCCATCGGCCCGGAAGCGTAATTGGTATATCTACCCTGGCATTGCCTAGTTGTGCCGTGTTACCTACCATACCGAGCCTTGTACGAGTTTGGATTTCTCCCGTAGCCCGTGTGGTATCCTCTGGTGGCTTCCCGATCAGGAGGGACTATGATATTGGATGGACTACTGGGACTATTACGTGTTAAGGGGAATATTGGGTCACTCCTTAATGCTATTAAAAAGTATGTTTATTTTATAAATAGACACTATTATAATAGCGCAATACACTACATAGTAAATAGTTTAACGGATCCTTAGGAGATGTAAATCCCGAGCATCTCTTGAGTTACTGTACTCATATTTATTTCTGTTAATTTAACTCACATAAGATCTTTTAGTCTGACTCGAGTGTTTTTGTCTTTTCAAATTTGCTCGGGTCAGTCCGAGCGTTTCAGGATCGAAGACTTTAGCTTTGGAGGACGAAGAATCCGTATTATTACTACCTATATTATTACACCACACTCATACTGTTCCGTTGCATTGATTGTATTGGTATGTGTAACTCTGATATTTATTGTATAAAGATGAATCAAGTGTTTTGTAAACTGTTTATGATCTATCTATTTATTATTATATTTTATCCTTCCGCTGTGAGATTCTATTTTGTTTTATTTCCTTCTCTGTTTTTTTTCTTATTTACCCCATAACAATCCGCCCTTCCGTATGCTTTGAATTGGCACGTGTGTCGGTTTAAAGTGTGCGAAAAGGCGGGACGTTACAACACCTCTAAAACCATTTCGTATTGATACCAAAATATCATATTCTCAAAACCATATCACTTCCAAAATCATATTTTTGAAATAGGTTAAACCCTCATTTCAAAATCATCATATTTACTTAAAACATGTCATTTCACTAGAAAATATCATTTCAAACCCCAACTTAGGTTATAACATCATTTAACCATATTTTCTTTTAAATCCAGGATTTAAATACAAACAACTTAGCCTTGCACAGTTTGAATTTTTGAAAATAGCTTAGTTAGTCATAAATAGTTTCAAAATAATTTTAAAATAATTTTAAAATAGTTTAAAATAGTTTAAATGGTTTAGAGTAGATTTAAATTAGATCAAAATAGTTTAAAATAGATTAAAATAGTTTAAAATAGGTTAATAGATTAAATAGATTAAAATAGTTTAAAATTAGTTTAAAATAGATTACAATAGCTTAAAATACTTTAATTAGTTTAAAATAGATTACAATAGCTTAAAATAGGTTTAATATAGCTTAATAGTTTAATATAAAATGGTTTGTAAATCTAAATCAATCGAAATTTAAAATAATATATTTTTAAATAGTTTATATTAAAATAATTAATTTGATAGTAATATCGAATTAAACTATTTCCATTTCAACAAATCTGGACCATATCCAACTTTCAAATTAACAAACTTAATTTTTATCTTTCAATTCAGATTCCCAATAAAACCATTTAAATCTACATCGATTTCAAATCCATGTTTAAACTATAAATTTAAACTACTTCATATTTAGTAGATTTCAAAGTTTAAATATTCAAACATTTTCAATAATTCAATTTCAATAAACTTCATTTATACTTCATAGTCAACTTTAAAATTTGAATTTAAATTCTTTAAACAATTTATTTAAACCAATTCCAATTTCCACATTTAAAGCTCGGATTTTCGAAAATAATTCAGTTTATATAAATCAATTTTTATTTCAAAATATCATTTAACTGAATTCAAAATTTTAGGATCTAAAATCATTTAATTTAACCAATCTGGTGGACGTATATAATGTTCTACCCTATGGTCAAGTGATACCGATATCTATCATTTCATCTTGCAATAATTTAAAATTTATGGGTATATATCATTTCAACCCATAATCTCGAGTTAAAGTTCAAAATCGATACAATTGCTCGAGTCTATCATTTCAACCCATAATGATTTTTCCCTAATCAATAGACCGTTCAAGAATTTATCATTCCAACCCATAATGATTTTCCTAACAATAACTAAGGGAACTTGCAGTGTGATAACAACATACAAAATAGACATCCATCCAATCATCCAATATCAACAATTAAACATATGATACAATCATCTTTCAAATCAACAAATAAATAACAACAATTAACTGATTATCATTAAAAGGTATTTAACTGGCAATTTAAGTTCAATATTAAACTAAATGGCAAACAAATTTGATAAAATTCAGATTTAATGGGAATCACAAATTAAATATACCAAACAACAAGAAATCAACTTCTAATCACATCATAAATTTCATTTAACTAACATAAGATAGTTTAGTAGTCCTGAGTGGATTAAAACACTCACCTTTTATTTCTCGACGATTTAAAATCCAAATAAAGGCCCAAATTTGAATAGTCTCAGAATCGAACCAAACTAGTTTCATACCGTTTGGAATTTCGGTATGATCACAACAGAGAAAACCGCACGTGAATCTGAGCTAGTATGAAAAAGTTATGATAGTTAGAACAATTGAACATTAAAATAAAAAATAAAAAATAAATTAAAATAAAAGATAGGTCGATCAGAAAAGACCACGTCGTCCTCTCTCTTACATGTATGTGAAACCATAACCATGCTAATATATTCGAACCGCCTTTAGCCGTGACCTTTGACCACCCAATACGCTATGCTCCGACCACCAGAGGTGAACACACCACCACCATCGTGTTTGCCTTGTTGTGCCGCACCTCCCAATAGCCTCCATGTCAGCTCCGCCTCTCTTAATGCATACCGCCACCGCCACAAAGTAGGGTTCAAAACCCTAAATTGAAAATTCTAGCCACCGCACTTAGTTTTAGGTCATGCGACCACCACCATCCAACTCCACGCAGCAAGCTTCACAAAACCCACAAGTCAATTTCGTTGATTGATGCCGAAATCAAAACCCCTAAAATGGCAATTAGGTTTTTGTGATTTCATAGTTTTTACTGTGACTTGCCGAAGATTGAAGCACTTTCTCTAGAAACGAACACTAGATGCTGATTCATATCGTCGAGAGCTTTCAATTTCAAATTTTATTTGAATTTTTCGAGTAGTTTGGATTTTTTTCGATTAAATTTGGAATTGAAATTATGTTATCTGACAGTAGAGAAGAGAAGCAGGTGAAGGATAGAAAAGTACGTATAGAAAGAAATAAAAGGTTGCTAGGATTTCAGGAGAAAACTATTTATATAGACAAGGCCCGATAAAAATAAATGAACACATCGAATTGGTTCGAAACGAAAATAACGACCCAAAAAACTCGTTCCGTTTCGAAACATAAGTGGGTCATCCCATATATCAAAATAATTGTTTTCAATATTTTTAAACTCAATGGAATAGGTTTCAAAATCAAATTCCATTTTATACAGAAGTTAGCTTTTAAAATCAGCTTATTTTAATTGAATTCATTAAATCGATTTCCATGCCTTTCGAGTTCGCATGATCAAATGAAAAGTCCGATCTTATGAAACTTGAAATCCTACAATAATTCACCATTACGGATCCAATGAAATAGATTTCATCAAAGTCCGAGACAGTGACCAAAATGGCTATTGCACGTTACTTAAAAAATTATTATTAAATTAATTAAATCACTTTTAAATTCAAATTTTATAACTAAGAATTTATTTTATCATTTTTCATTGCCTAGAAATTTATAATCTTTTTAAAAAACTTCTATATCAAATCCAATGTTAAATATTGCACTAATTATCGTGTTCAATTTCAACTGAAATAAATTCATTAATTATAATTTAAATTCCAATAATTTATTTATTTTGATTTATATCTTATTTTCAATCATAAAATATCATATGAATATAATTATCATTAGTTTCATTTCTATTAAATTCATATCTTACCATTATCGTCCTAACTCATATTTACTGCCAAATTTGATTTACATTAAATTTTTATTGATTTCCGAATTAATTTAACAGATTAAATAACAGAATGATAATTAAAGCAATTATTATACATTAAGATTCAAAAACATTACCAATTCTAATATTTACAAACAAAAGCTAATAAATTCATATACCAATTAATTACTATATTAACCAATTTCAATTAATTATGTACAATTTCACCATTAAACATAATATTTAATTTATTTCCTTATTTACAACTTATAACCAATTTACTTTACAACTATTTCAATTGATCGAAATTACATTAAAATAGTTATCAATTACATTGAATCAACATTATTAAAATTACATTCTAGTTATTTTTCATTATTAAATCTTTAAAATTTTAAATTTTCACAATATTAAATTCCAAATTATATTAAATTTAATATTTTTAATTATCAAAAAATATTGGCCGTTATAGAACTGAGCAAAGAAAACCTTGACGAAATTTTCCGCAAAACATAAGGCGTTAGAAATTTTTCGAGAATCTTGGTAAATTTTTGATAACTAAAATTTGATGTTTATGTTATAGCTTGGAATGATATTAGTTGGTAATTATAAATGAATTTAATGACCTATAAAATGCGATGAAAAAGTTTCAACAAAATGATTTTGGAAAGTTAAAGGTTTAAAAGAATTTGGTAATCTATTTCAACTAATTAGTTTTGAAAAGTTAATGTATTTGGGGCATTTTTCTTACTTGCTAATTTCGAGGATAAATTTTTTCAAAAGGGCGATGAACGTAACGACCTAGAGTTTCAATTATTTGAATTTGGAATATTTAATTTGTTTTAAATATTAAAAGTTAATTTTATAAGTTAAATAACTTGAATTTAAAATATAATGGTTATTTGAATATTTGAAATTGTTTAAATAATTAAATCTTGAATTTTATGTGAATGAGAATGATTTTAGAAGTCGGTTTAAATTATATTTGGTTAAGAATAGAGAGAGTAAACCTTTGAATTTGAATTTAAAAGCGATTAAATTTGTTTTATAACAATCATTTTAATTAACGTGTGAAAATAGCCTTTTGAGGCAGTGTCTTAGATTTTGATGAAATTAGTTTCATGGGATCCATTGTAACGACCCGCAAATTTATCACATAGATAAATTACATTTATTTTTAAAATTATTTAAACAATGGGTTGATAATAGAAATAATATTATTTTAAATAATAATCTTATTTTGAATAGATATTTACAAAAATATTTTCTCCGAAATTTAAATCGATAAAATGACCGAGAACTGTTTTATCCAAAACCAGCTTTATAATTATAGAACATCACGCACAAGGCTGGATACATGTTACTACTAGAAAAGGATAATATTCAGACAGCAACTAGCGACGGCTTCTGATGGCATTTTTTCGACGGCTTCCGACGAGCTGTCGGCAGCCGTCGAAAATTCGTGAATCACAGGGCTCAGCTGAGTCTTCTTCTTCCCCATTTCCAAAACGACTTTTTTCCTCCAAAAATCCCCAAATCCCTTCTCTAAGCTTCCATTCACTAGTTCAAGCTTTCGGATCCTCCACGACTGCGTAATCAAAGTCTATTACATAAGTTGATAAATTAGGGCTAATTAGTGATTGCAATTGTTTTCAAATAGCATAATAATGGTTTATAGCATCCCATGGCATACCTATTTCATATGTTATCCTAAAATTTTATAGAAATTAGTGCCGTACATGATCGATATATAAATAGTCGTTTTGTCACAAAACGACCATTTATATTCATCTAGTACAATACTTGTTGGATTTGTCCCTGTATTGGACAAGTTATAAACGCAGTAAACAATTACATTTCACACATTATTTTATTTCAAACGGTTCACAAAATCTCATCGTCAAAGGGAAGTGCTGTCAAAATTTTGCTGAATCGTTTAAAATGAAATAACGTACGAAATGTAAGTGCATACTATGTTTGTAATGGGAAGTAGGATGACTGACCAGAAAAAGATAACCATAAACCAACATTTCTATATTGTATTCCTAAGTGGGGTAAAATTGATGGTATAATTTTTTGTGTCATTACATTGAAAAATTAAAATTTGTGAGATATTTTTTCAAATAGGAAAAATGATCGATTATTTTATTGATCGAAGTAGATGGATATATCAAAGAAGAGAGTTGGGAGGCTCAATAAAAGAAGATTTTTATAATGGTATAAACATATTTATTGAATTTTCTTTAAGTAATAAAAGAAACGATGCAGAAATTCGTTGTCCATATAATAGATGTAGACATTTGAAGTATTTGTTACCCGATACTATGAAAGTCAACTTGTGCAAAAATGGTTTCGTGCCGGAGTATTATGTTTAGGATCATTTGGAGAAGTTGTAGCAAATATTTCTGCAGATTCTGAATTAGACATTGCTGATAATGAAATTGTTACGATGAACCGTATATTAGAAAATATGGTCGAAGATGCAGCACAATCAATGTTCCATACAGTTGAAGTTGACGATGATGATCAAAATGTTGAAGAACCAAATATTGAAGCAAAAAAATTTATGATTTACTGGATGCTGCTGAAACCTCTTTGGGATGGTTGTAAAAGCATCACCTTGCTGTTAGTAACTGCAGAATACATTGCGATAAAGTCAAAATACAACATCACCGAAGCCGGATTTACAGCCATAGTACAAGCTGCAAAAGACATATGCCGCCCGATAATTTAATGTGTGAAAATTACTATGAAGTTAAAAAAATTGTGTCAGCTTTTGATTTACCTTATTAGAAAATAAGTACATGTTTAAATGACTGTATGTTGTTTTGGAAAGAAGGCATAAATCTTAGGAATTATAAAATATGTAATCACGAAAGACAGAAACCAAAAAAAAGGGAAAGGAAGTTCCATGCAAGCGTATGCATTACTTACCCATCACTCCTAGGCTTCAAAGATTACATGCATCTTTTGTAACTACATCTCATATGAGATGGCATAGTGTGAGAACGGAGGAAGAGGGTATGTTGACACATCCAGCCGATGGAGAAGCGTGGCAACATTTCGACAAAACTTACCCCAATTTTGCAGCGGAGAGTCGTAATGTTAGACTTGGATTATGTACGGATGGTCTTTCACTATTTTCTTAGTTTGGTGCTAAATATTCATCTTGGCCAATTATCATCACACCTTATAATTTACCTTCGTGGTTGTGTATGAAAACACAATATATGTTTCTTACTATTGTCGTTCCTGACACCGACGGTCTGACACAAGGAATCGATGTTTATTTATAACCATTGATCGAGGAGTTACAAACACTGTGGAATGAAGGAGTAGAAACATACATCATTTTGAAGAAAAAACATTTCGTATGTTGAAGTTGACAACGACAAAAATGTCTTTGATAATATTTTTAACACAATTTTGAATGTCAAGGGGAAGACTAAGGATGATTTCAAATCAAGACGCGATATACAAGAATTATGCAAACGTTCTGAGCTTCATATGAAACCAAATGAAAGCAAAAAAACTCAAAGCACGTTACGAGTTAAAATTAATCATGTTAAAGTTGTGTTAAAATAGGTGGAAGGGTTAAGATTTCTCGATGGGATTTCATCAAACCTTCGTAGATATGTTGACTTTAAAAATGGTAGATTTAGCGGAATGAAATGCCATAACCGTCACATAATGATGGAAAATTTATTACCTGTTCTATTCAAAGAACAATTGCTATTAAAAGTTTGGCAGGTAATAACAGAGCTTAGTCTGTTTTACAAAGAGATTTGTTAGACCTTTATAAAAGTGCAATATTTACGTAACCTTGTAGAATATGTTCCTATATTGCTCTACAAATTGGAGAAAATATTTCTGCCATGTTTTTTTTAATGTAATGGAACATTTAACTGTTCATCTCCTATCCGAAACACGACTTCGAGGTCCTATGCAATATGGATGGATGTATCCATTTGACAGGTATGCAATATGTTACCTATCAATTTAATTACATTCGAAAGTTAAAGTTAATGTAAATAAATTTTGCATAGATACTTGAACCATCTGAAGAAAAAAGTAAGGTTAAAAGCATGAGTTGAAGGTTCAATATGTAAATCTTACATCGAAGAAGAAGCTTCGTTCTTTTTCTCTCACTATTTCAGTGACCATGTGAACATATCATTTGAAAGTGTTCCTCGTAATGATGAAGACGATGAATATTTAACATAGGGGGTTTGAGCTACAACCATCAGCTGTAGTTCTGTCTGTTTCAAGAGAGGCGTACAAGAGTAGGATGTCGATTTGTTGGTCGAAGTGGAATAACATCCCTCCTCACATCCTGTAGTATATTTGGAAGGATTTCATTGTAAGCATAATCTTATACTTTCCATTCTTAATTTGTTTTTGTTGCTTATTTATTGTTAAACTTTTGTTGTTTAATTTTTGGTTGCTTGTTTATCATTAAACACAGGCCGTCGTGGACATACAATTAGATAACCTACAGCTTATACAACGTTACTGGATGTAGAAGATAGGGAAGAACTACATAGATTCCATGTTGATAGTAAAGCATAAAGGAAAGAAGCCAAACTTGATGGGACGAGTGTATGGAAAGGGTGGCTGACACATTGGGATAGTGACGAGGCGAAGATAAATGTACTAAACTTTTATTAATTATTTGATCGATACGTAGATATCAAAAAATATTTGATAAATAAATTAGTGGAAATTAGCCACAAGGGCTTCTTTAGCAAGTGCAATTAGTTTCTAGGACACAGAACTGAAATAATTACTTTTAAGGACAAAATGCAAAATAATTAGTTTCTAAGGCCTAAAAGCCTATGAAATTATGTCCTTGAAAGTAATTGGACTATTGACTTTGTCCTTAAAAGTAATTATTTTGCTGACTTTGGCCTTGAAATTAATTTCTGTGAATGTGTGTCCTAGAAACTAATTGGACTGCAAAGTTTGTCCTTTGAGTGAAATACCCCAATAAATTATGCATTAAATTTAAGTATACGGGAAGAGTGGAAAGAAACTCTACGATAAGAACTAAAATCCCATCACTCATCGAGGAGGGTCAAAGTCGTTCCAGCAGTATCGCCAGTAGTTGGTAAATTTATTAAATGTGAATTGTAAATAGTTATTATGCTATATAATTTTTAATATACAATAACAGTACATAATAATCAATTTCACGAAACTGAGATGCAGGGTCCTGTGTCGTATATGGATGTGTTTACCCATGCGCATGCCATCGAGCATGTAAATTCGGACGGGATAGTTTCAAATACATGGCACGATGATAAATCGAGAAAGAGCCATGTGAGCATATTTTAGTTTATGTACTATTAGTAATTATTTTAATTGTTAAATTATATTGAATTAAAATATCATGATATTTATTTTAACTGCATTTTTATTTATTCATTCAGGCAAGGTTTATGGAACAACGCCAGAAACTCCCGAAGGATACTGGTGGAGAGCAGCTCACGACGGATGAGGAGGACGTTTTTTTGAGTCTGTCATGGATCCACCGTCACGAAAGAAGTGCTACAACTTTGACAATCAAGTGGTAATGAATAATATATCAAGATATAATAATTTAATAATCTTTTAGTTCTAAAGAACTTCACATCCTTTAGTTTCAGAAATAAGTTTATAGATATAACAATGAACACATTATGTTGTAACTTTGATAGTAAGATTATAGTCTAAATTAAATAAATGTTGCGGGCCAGTAGATAGAGGCAAGCCAGCCAAACGACAAGAGCTGATACCGATCTAGTAGAGATCGAGGAGTCGAGAGCTGGCGCGGTGCAGCTGAAAGAGCTAGCACGGCGCAGCTAAAAGAGCAGAACCGTTGCCAGACCATCGAGATGATACAACTGCTAAATCAGCGTATTGTTGAGCGCATGCAGTAGTATGGTGGCTGCTTTCCATCCTCTGCTGGTTCGGAAGGTTCTAGAGCTGATTGACCGGAGTGATAGGTTTGTTTTTTTGTTTTGTGTCATTGTTTTATAATTTTGGATGATACATTGAGTTGGTGGAGTTGGTTTTGAAATGTTGTGTACATTGTTTGATGATACATTTGGTTGTAGAAATTATGACTTTTGAGAGTTGATGGTGAGTAGTTGGTGAAGGATTGATGTATATATTGTATAATTAGATGTATATAAATTATGGTAGCAAAGTTTGGTTTGATTTTGTATGAATTATGTTTGATTTATTTTTTTATGATATTTGATTATCTTTCTATGGTTCGATTTCATATTGTATATCTGAGTTGGATATATTGAGTTGAGTGAAATATATTGTATTTATGGATTGCGGATGGAAAGCCAAATCGCAGCAGAAATTCAGAAAAATATTTCCAGGTTTCCCGACGGCCTCTAGGCAAAAATTACAGACAGATTCCGATGGCTCGAGACAGCCCAATTCCGACGGCTACCGACGGCTTTCGAAAGCATAATATCCACGAGTCTTCCGAGGGCCATCGAAAGGCATTGGATAACTTTCAAAATATCTATCGACGGATCCTGTCGGGAGCCGTCGGAAAATCTGTTCACCGACGGATTTTTTTTGCAGCGGTTTTTTCCGACTGCCGCCGACGGGTTAGAACCGTTGGAAAATGATCTGCTTCTTGAAATGTATTTTTATCCTATAATTAAAAAAAATATTAAATAAAATCAATTAATTTTTTTTTGAAAATAAAATGTGTTTTTGACCTCGTTTTTAATGCCCTTATATTTAATAATTGATTTAAGAAATATAATTAGGATTAAAGATTTAATAATTATTATAATTATTCAAATAATTATTTTCAAATGACAGTAATTCATTTTAAATAGTTATAAAGTGTTTAGAAAAAAATTATGATAATTTTATAAAGATAAATAATTGATCTGATAATATAAGAAAAAAATCGATATCGCTTTATCAGTATAATAACAAATACTATAAATAATTATTAATATTAATTATATGATTTTATGAATGAAATGTGATCATTTTAATTTATTAATTACGATAAGAAATTTATTTTCAAATTTTGTTTACAAATATATGCATACAAATTGATAAGTGAAAATATGACCGATAATCGGTTTTCCGGTTTTCAACGATTTGACAAACAAAAGTTATTCGAATGTTGTTATCCTCTTGTGCACATACATGGACATGTATATACGTGTCATATGCACACTGGAACACACACACGCACACATATATATGTAGACATACACACACATGTACATGTACACTAAAGCATATGCATAATGCAAAATATTAAAATAATTTCCTAAGACTTAACACTTAAGAAACCAAAAAATAAACATCAACTCACCTTTTCAACGCCATAATAATCACACCATCACCATCTCTAGCCTAGCAGGGGCTGTCGTGCGTGTGTAGGACGGGTAGGAGGGGTGTGGGTCAAAGGAAAAATGATAATTTTACCATTAGATATTTGTTTCAAATGTTCTCCTATAGATACCCATCCACTTTCTCATATTTTTTCAACATATCCCTATCATCTTCTTCTCTACTTCAAGCTTCTTTTCATGGCTTCTTTGCTTAGCAAAATATTGGTGAAATATTTAGCAAAAGAAAAGTAAAATCGTATAATACATTTAAGTTATCAAATCCACTTCAAATGAAGACGGATCTCCTCCATTCCTCTTCCTAAACTCATGGCCACCCACCTTTCTTCCTCTGGCCAAGCCTTCCTCCTCAGATCATCAAGGCCATGAGCATTATTGTATGGGTCAAGCCCATTCAAGGTCAAAGAGTTCGGTTCTGTAGAGTTTAAAGCCATCGTAGCGAAGCTATAGCCGATTTTAGACTAGCCGTTGAGAAACTCCTAAACTATAGTATTGTATGCGGAAGTTATATATGTTTGATTATGATTGTCGATGATGGTTGTTTAATATGAATGTTGAATATATATGTAAGTCTTGGAAATACATGTCGATAAGCATAAAGGAAAGCACTTTTCTTTATTTAATGAATTGGTGTAATTGGAATGTTAAACCTCTTTAAAATGGTTTAAAAATGACTTTTAAATGTTTTAAAAACATATGAAAGTGTTTGGAGAAGTTTGAAAGGTAATAGAAAATTTAGTCAAAATTAGGCGCGTCGATTAACGGCAGTTCACTATTTCATGCCATAAAAGTCAAATGAGTATATAGAATGAAATACAACTCAGAATTTTCGAGAAAAGAATTTTACAAACGATTATATCCATAGTTTTCAATCAAATAAAGAAAATAGAGATTTTGCTAAGCAGATTTTGAGATACGAGCAAAAAAAGTTTTTTAAAAAATCACGGTTTTGTAGTTTGGAATCCATAAAAGGATTTTTTTGAAAATGATATTTTAAAATTGTTTAAAATATAAAAGTAAATTCTAAAAATATTTAAATTTTTTTTAAATGTTATTTGAGTTATAAAAATCAATTTCCAAATGATAAAAAGTCATATTGATCAATAAAGCTTAAAAAGCACTTTCCGTAGCATTTTTCCGCAGCACTTTTGAAATATAGTTTTAAACGCAACCATTCTTTTTCAAATCTCGTGTAAATGTTTTCAAATGATTAATAAAGTATTCTAAAGAGTATTTGAAGGATTTATAGAATGGTTAAATGTTAAATGATTTAGAGTCGATCAAATTACTTCACCGCCTTATGGGTGGCAAAGAGATAGTGTATAGGCTTGAGTTTGGAAAACCGGTTTCGTGCTCTCCCTGGCTTTGTAGACTGGCCCGACGCATGGGATAGATAATTTGATTTATTCGGATCAAATTTCAAAGTACAAAGGGTATGATAAACTCTACTTGTACTTGATTTTAAAGCTCGAAGAGGGAGCCTGTACTATTCGAGGAATTTAAAAGGTGATTTTGCCGTTATTTCGCCCATAGTACTTGTTGAATATAGGTATCAATATTGAGTAGAATTAGATGATTTCTATAGCTTCTGCTCACTTAATATTTACTTGTTTTGGGATTAACATCCTAGATGATATGTTTTAACTCAATCAAAATTTTGAGTTTTAAATTAAGAAATTTATGTTAAGATTTAAAAGAAATGATTGGGAAATATTTTCCTAAGTGAAAAATAAAATGATTAAATTATTCCAAGATTAAAAGGTTGTAATTAATCAAAAGATTTGATAAGAGAGGTTTAATGATTCCATATATACTAGAAAGAATGTTGTAGAAATATATATATTACTAGGAGATATTTTCGTAAAAAGAAATTAATTGATTAAAGAATGGTTCCCTATTCATAAAGCATCCTTTTATTGATGATTAGTTTGAAGGAACCGTGGTCGGATTTGGGTAATTACTATCCGAAGGCCATTTCGAATCAATTTACGTATTCTAAGTAAAATCATGGATATGATTTGGAAGATGGAATGTAGGGCTGCTTGCCATTGACCCTCGGGGGAAATTTCCTTATCATATTATGTGGTAGTAGTTCTTCATTTAAGATCTTCGATGCAAGAACTTCTTGCTACTAATCCTAAGGGTAATTCTCGACAGGATGTGGTTGGAGAGTGCCATCGGTTGTCCTGTTCCTAGGCAACTTATATGTAGGAATGTCTAACGTGCATTTCTTGTTACATAAATTGATCGCTGTGAACGTATCATCTTTTTGTGGCAGAGAAGGCAACTTCTCTTATCTTAACACCCTTTCCTAAGACGTACGAGTTCAGGAATTATATATTTGTAGAATTCAGTTATGTGACTATGGAATAACAATAAGGCATTCATAGTGGAATGTGCTGTCTGAAAGATAATCGCTGCCTCATGCCTCATCGCCCGGTAATGGCTTAAACAAGGTACACCATAAAACTATGTGGTTCTCAACCATTAGGGTATGGTCATCACCTTTCTAGATTATTCACTATATGTTGAGTATGTGGTGTATGCTATGGGGCCCCGGATAGGTAGGCTACGACTAGGGTTGTAACATCCCACCTTTTTGTACGCCTTAAATGACAATAAACACACACGTCAGACTCTAACCATACAGAAGGGTGGATTTTTATTAGGGCGGATAAGAAAAGGCAGATAAAAAAGAAAAACAAAATAGAATCTTGCAGCGGAACAACAAAATATAATAATTAAATAACAGTTCGTGAAACTGTTTTACAAAAACATTTGATCATACTTATACAACACAGAATCAGAGTTACACATACCAAAGAATAATAAATAACAAGGCAGTGGAACAATGTGATGCAGTGGAATAATATAGTAAATAATAGTAATAAAATCTTCGTCTTCGTCCTCCAGAAGTAAGGTCTTGAAACCCTGAAATGCTCAGGCTGACCCAATCGAATTGAAAAGATAAAACACTCGAGTCAGAACTAAAAGATCTTATGTAAGTTAAATCTACAGTAAATAATATGACTGGAACGGCATCAGAGATGTTTATGGGGTTTGACATCTCCCATCCAGTGTCTAACATGAGTGCATTAACTTAAAAGATGCTCGTGATTCACATCTCCTAAGGATCCATTAAAATATTTACTTTGTAGTAATGTTTCGCTATTATAATAATGTCTATAGTAAAATAAACTTACTTTTAAATAGTGTTAAGGCTTTACAATTTCCACCTTAACACGTAATAGTACCAGTAGTCTACATAGTACCGTAATACCTCATGATCGGGAGGCTACCAGAGGATACTCCATAGGTATGACACAAATCAAACTCATTCAAGACACGATAGGGTAGGTGACACGACACAACTAGGCAATGCCAGGTTAGATATACCAATTTCTATTCGAACTGGTGGTAACGCATAGCCGCAGCTACCGCCAAGCTCGAGTCATACCTCCAAATCAAAAATCAAAAATGGCCACCATATCAATCCAAAGTCAGAATATAATATCGAAGGAGTGTGTCCGATCAGAGGGGCACCTCATTGGCCCGAGAATCGCTTCTGTTTTGCCCACCTTATGCCAACTCACAGAAGTTTGGACCACGTATATACCTTAAAGGAACGCCACCACCATCCTATTTCATTCTGGAATCCCACCGCGTACACAATTGTTAAAGTGGTTTTCGGAGTTGGCAGAGAGTATGACAACTTCCGATCCCGGTCTCTTTAACAACCAAATGTTATTATAACACCGAGGTTATTTCAAAATAATTAAACTTCAAAACCAGAATATAATATCCGTTTCAAAACCATATAAATATGATATCATTTCCGTTTCAAAAACCAAATAAATATGATATCATTTTTATTAAAACCCAAATCAATATAATATCATTTTTATCTCAAATTTATCCTTTCCAAAATCCTAGCACTTTCAACGTTATAACCCTTCGAAACCAAAACACTTCAAATATAACACTTTCAAATCATAATACTTTGAAACTCATAACTTTGAAACATATCTTACACCAAATGGTTTGCATACTAAAACACTTTACATAACAAAATAACTTCTTCAATTTCTCAAATCAATTCCAAAACAACTCGAATTTCTAAATTTTAAATTTAACCAAATCCCAAATCATAAATTTCAATACAATTCAGTTTCCAAATAAACTATTCCAAATTATATTGATTTCAAACAGATTTGATCCACAAAATAAACCATTTCAAATTCAATATATTTCAAACTTTAAGTGTTCAACAATTTCAAAAATAAGTTTGGAAAATACAATTCAACAATTCAATTTTCTTTTATTTAGTTTTGAAATATTTTACTTAACAAATCCATTATCATTTAAATAAAACCCAAATTTTAGATAACTAAATATTTCCTTCAGTTTATTTATACTTGAAATATTCATTTAGTTCACCTTAAATAAAAATAAGTTATAAAAATCATACCTTCTAAAATCTCAAATTTAATAAATTTCTCAAACTTATTTGAGTTTAATTCTTAAATAAATTCAATTTCAAATGAATCTCAAATTTATTTTCCAACCTTAATTTATTTAAATCATTATAAACTCTATATTGAAATATAATTTAAATACTTAACCATATTTTCTTCAATAAAATCAAACTTATTATTAAGCTTATTCAATATTCAAACAAATCAGGCATAACTTAAAATCAAGGACAAAGTTATATAATACCCAAATCAATTTTTATCTAAAACCATATATTTCTTTACAAAACTATAGAAATCATTTCAAAATATTTATATATATAGACCACGGTGCTTATATATAGTTTTCTATCCTATGGTCAAGTGACACGGATATTTATCATTTCAATCCATAATTTAAAATACAAGTACAGTTATATATCATTCCAAACAACAATCCCGAATGGAAAAAAATCCATAACAACTTGCAGTTTATAACAATACAAAATACAACATCCATTCGTCCAATGTCAATCATCAAACATTTACCACAATCACCATCCAATTCAATCAATAACATCAATGTGGAGCAGATAATAAATAACAGGTATTTACTGGCAGTTTATATTCAATAATAAATTAAATAACTATTTTATCCAAATAAATTCAAACAAACTGAGATGATGATCCAAAATATGTCAAACAGTCATAAATAAATTCCAAATCACATCATGAATTAAATTTAACATAAGAAATTTTAGAAGTTGTGAGTGGGTTAAAACACTCACCTTTGAATTTAAATTGAATTTAAATCCAATTTAAACCCAAAGTTTGAACGGTCTTAGAATTCGTCTAAACCAGTGTCAAAATGTCCAAAATTCCAATAAGATCCTAGCAGAGAAAACCGCACGTGAAACGGAGTCCGCATGCAAAAGTTATTGAATTAGAATATTATACGATTTAAATAAGAAAATAAATAAAATAATACTAACACACCATGTCAACATCTTCTAACATACGCGACCGAAACCCTCGTTGTTCAAGCAGTAGCACGAAGCCGCCACCTTCGTTCAACAACTCCGACCACCACGCCCATCTTCGACGTGATCGGACTGCACCACCCTTTTAACCACGCCGAGCCGCCCTTACACCAAAAGAATCGCCACCTCCGGTCACATCCATGACCATCGCGCCACCACGGTCTCCTATGGCGTTTCCAAGCGAACCACAGCCCCTGATCATGAGCGAACAACACCGGGAGACCTGTTCGACAACACCTCCACAACAGTACCCCCCGATCGTCGTGATATCGAGGATCAACCGTTAGATCGAACCTCCAACCTATGAACAGTTGACATTCAATCTCATTTTCCGGATAGATGATGATCTGATGACAGAAACAAATTGCAGATCTGAGATGCACTAGTCGAGAGTTTCAGATTGATATATAATTCGATATAGTTTGATGAGATTTTTTTTTTGATTTTGAATTGCAATTGAATTTGGAATTAAAAATTTGTCTACCATTAAGAAAGAGGAGCAACAGAAAGAATTGTACGTACAGACAAATGATAATAAGGAGTGGCTAGGGTTTATAACGAGGTATATATACGTAGGTCAGAAATAGAGATGTATGGACACGATTTGATCGAGCGATAGCGACCCGAAAAGCTCGTTCTACCTCCGGAACGAAAATGGGTCAAACCATATATCAAAATAGATGTTTTTAAATATTTTAAAATCGATGGAACATGTTTCAAGTCCAAATTCCATTGTATGAAGAAGTTATGCAAAGATCAAGTTATTTCAAATTGATTTCAATTAAATTGATTTCTAGGCGTTTCGAGTCCGTACGATCAAATGACAAGCCCGATCGCTACGAAACTTGAAATCCTATAATAATTCACCGTTACGGATCCGATGAAACAGGTTTCGTCGAAATCCGAGTCAGTGGCCAAAATGGCTATTTTCCATTTACGTAAATTAATTAATATTAAATTAGTCAATTCGATTCAAATTCTATAATTTTAAAATTTTATCACTTCAAATGAATTAGGAATTTATAATCCCTTAAAACTCATTTCTTCATCAATTCAAAGTTAACTAATTCACCACTTACGGTACTTGATTTCAATTGCAGTAATTCATTAATTATCAATTGAAACTCCTATAAATCCATTTATTTGCTTTCTCAACCTAGTTATCAAATTAGTTATAAACTTATGGTTATAATTAACATTACTAAATATCCAATTGCCCTAATGGTTTATAGTCATCAACTAAATTTACATTAACTTAGTATTTAATTACGTTTAATTGCAATGGATTTAGATCTAATTCAATAGATTAAATGAATGGGTAAACAATTAATAATTAACACTATTTGCCTAATTTAATCCCATTCGTATTTTATTATCAATCAACAATTATTATAATTACTTATCTGGCATTGATTCTATCAAATTACAACTTATTACATATTATTTCATCAATTAATATAATTTTGAATTCATTTTCCAATTTACTAAGTAAAATCAATTATAACCTTACAATTGTTTCAATTAATTGGGATTGCACTAATTAGTTATTTATTAACTTGCATTAACATTATTACCTTAATTTACATTTAGTTACTATTAATCAACATATTATTTCATTGGTTAATTCAATACTTACTTTTATTTACTTATTTTCAATTTTATTACCAAGTGCAACAATTTACCCTATTTCATTATTGGGATTTCACTCCAATTGTCAATAATTAATTTTGATTATCATTGCTACATTTCATTTCTAACATTCGCTTCATTATAAATTATAAAGTTTTTATTTCTTTCTAAATTTAATTACAAAAATCTTATTAAATTAACCAATTTAATTATCGAAATTTATGGGTCGTTACACTCTTCCTCACTCAAAACTTTTCGTCCCCAAAAAGGAAAAAGGAGGGAAAGAAGGAAATAAGTAATCAATATATCCTAAAAAAATTAAATTTATAACCAGATAAATTCACAAAATCTAATAATTTAAATAAAATATATCAAGTTATAACTATTAAATCCTTTTATATTCAAGTAACAAAAATTTTGGAAAATATTTCATAAAATTTTCTAAGTCCAAAATTCACGATTTTTTTTGGAAGAGTCTCCTTTGTACGGAGAGGCTCGGGAGAAAATATAATATCAAATATAACAAAATATATCACAATATCTCAAAATAATATATTCCAACAATGGAAAAAACAATATAATAACGCTATGAACCGTAATTCGAGAACACACCTATTTGTCGAGCAGACAACGCTTAATTATGAAACCAAAAGCAGTAGCAATTACTTGCATAACCTGTACTTCACTTATATAATCCAAAAACAGTTCATAATAATTATATAAATGAAATATTTAAAGTAATTTCAAGCACCAACAAACAAATCAATAGTAATCACTTGCAATCACAACATACAACCATCATATGGAGCCCATAAAATCAACCATTCATATATCCATAGCAAACAAACAAATAATTGTTTGGGTTTAAAACTTTAAACTGTACAGAATGAAAAATAAACTACCAAGTTTAACATTTACTCAATAGTCTTAGATGAAACTAAATAGATTACTCATACCTCCAAACAATTTTAAAGTATCATTGCCCAATCAACCATAAATCAAACAAACAACAGTTTCGAACAATAGATCAAGTTCATTCTTATTAATTTCATTTCATAACATTTGTTATTTGATTTCCTTTTCATTCATATAATGATTTATCTTTTTAATCTACATTTATTTCTTCCAAATTTTCATTTCCATCAATTGATTTAGTGTTTATTTCACTTATTTGCACTTATGCTTACATAAATTCATTTTTATTTATTCATATCATACAAATTTTCTGTTTATTGCATTTCATTCATTCATTCCTCAAATTCATTTATTTTCATTCATTGATCCATAGTATTCATGTTCAATTTAGTTACTTGGCATATCAATTTTATTAACTTATGTTTAAAATCTTTTACTTACAATATTCCTTTTTCTATGACATTTAATTTGAATAACCTTCCAAATTATAACTTAACTATATGACAATTATAACATCAATTCTTATTAATAAAAGCAATCTATCGAACACTTTCATTACATAATTTTACTTGTACAACTTCCATTATATTTTCTTATTAACATTACAACTTCTAATATTTGGTAAGTTATATAGATGCTTTAAGGATGCAGTTGAAAGTTATACAAATTTTCTCATTTCTTTTAATTAAATAAATGTTCAACAGTCATATCATTCATTTTATAGGTTACTAATTTCAACTTCCTTGTAATTTCATTGATAACCTGGCATTTAATCTCTTATTTTAATTAAAGGTTCCAATTATTAATTAGTAACATTTCATTCACTACAATAATTGAAACTATTAATTAACGGAAACTTAAGAACTAAATACCGGGTTTAATTTCAAATCATTTTAAAATAATAGATAGATATGTTCTTACAACTTATATATCCAACTATATGTAAAACAATTTAAAATTTATATTTGTTTATCAAAAAAAATATGCAGTAAAACTACTACAGTGACCTTTCCACTTTGAAACTCGAAAATAAATATCGATGATGCGTGCACTCATCACGAAATTATTTCCCAGCGACATAGAGGGAGTACAGAACTTATTTCTTTCCAAAGTTTCTTTAAAACAATTCTTTCAAATTATATCAAAATATTTATATCAGAATATACTTATAAACAATATTATTACATTCCAAAATCCTTTGAAAGCGATTTTCAAAATCCCGGTTAAGTTCTAAAATTTCCAATTTTCATTTATTTTATTTTCTTCAAATCTTGTTTCCAATCAATTTTTATAAATTTCACTACCTAACAACCAATATATTACAACCAAACATAACATTTATAAAAATTTATTTTATATATAGAAAATATAATAGGTAAAATTATTTCATTCACCTATATTCAAAACAAATATTCTGTCGGTCTGTCCTATTAAGTGTTTAGAAATCTCTATTGATGTCATAACATCCTATGCACCAGCTAGAATTTATAAATACGAAACAGAACAAATTAACACAATATCAAAACTTTTTATAACACTAACAAATACGCTCTCTCATATATATATATATATATATATATATATACACACATACTCTACGACCCATCATAGGGTATTACTACCCTATAAATAAAGAGTCAGACCCCACAAAGCTAAGTTTTTTTACTAAACTAAAGCTCTGATACCAACTGTAACATCCCACCTTTTTGTACGCTTTAAATCGACTATGAACCACACACGTCATACTCAAACCATACAGAAGAGCGGATTGTTATTGGGGCGATTAAGAAAAAGCAGGGAAAGAAGAAAAAGAAAATAGAATCTTACAGTGGAATGACAAAATATAATAATCGAATAACAGTTCATGAAGCTGTTTTATAAAAACATTTGGTTACACTTATACAACACAGAATCAGAGTTACACATACCAAAGAATAATAAATAACAATGCAGCGTAACAATGTGATGTAGTGGAATAATATAGTAAATAATAGTAATAAAATCTTCGTCTTTGTCCTCAGAAGTAAGGTCTTCAAATCCTGAAATGCTCAGGCTGACCCGAGCGAATTGAAAAGACAAAACACTTGAGTCAGAACTAAAAGATCTTATGTAAGTTAAATCAACGGTAAATAATATGAGTGGAATGGCGTTAGAGATGTTTACGGGGTTTGACATCTCTTATCCACTGCCTAACGTGAGTGCAATAACTTAAGAGATGCTCAGGATTCACATCTCCTAAGGATCCGTTAAACTATTTACTATGTAGTAATATTTTGCTATTATAATAATGTCTATAGTAAAATAAACTTACTTTTAAATAGCGTTAAGCCTTTACATTTTTCACCTTAACACGTAATTATGTCAGTAGTCTATACAGTACCTAATACCTCCTTATTGGGAGGCTACCAAGGGATACTCCATAGGTACAACACAAATCAAACTCGTACAAGGCGCGATAGGGTAGGTGACCCGACACAAATAGGCAATGCCAGGGTAGATATACCAATTTCTATCCAGACCGATGGTAATGCATAGCCGCAACTACCGCCCACCTCGAGCCACACCCTCAAATCAAAAACCAAAAGTGGCCACTAAATCAATCCAAAGTCGGAATATGATATTGAAGAAGTGTGTCCGATCAGAGGGGCTACCTCATTCGCCCGAGAATCGCTCTTGTTTTCGCAACCTTATGCCAACTCATGAGAGTCAGGTCCATGTATATACCTCAAAGGAACGCCGCCGCCATCCTACTTCATTCTGGAATATCCACCATGTACACAGTTGTCAAAGTGGTTTTCGGAGTTGGCAGAGAGTATGACAACTTCGGATCCCGATCTCTTTAACAACCAAACGTTATTATAACACCGCGGTCATTTCAAAATAATTATACTTCAGAACCAGAATATAATATCTGTTTCAAAACCATATAAATATGATATCATTTCTGTTTCGAAAACCAAATCAATATGATATCATTTTTATTAAAACCCAAATCAATATAATATCATTTTTATCTCAAATATATCCTTTCCAAAATCCTAGCACTTTCAACGTTATAACCCTTCGAAACCAAAATACTTGAAATGTAACGCTTTCAAATCATAATACTTTGATACTATAACTTTGAAACATAACTTCCACCACTTAAATGGTTTATATATTAAAATACTTTATATAGTAAAATAACTTCTTCAATTTCACAAATCAATTCCAACAGAACTCGAATTTCTAAATTTTAAATTTAACCAAATTCCAAATCATAAATTTCAATACAATTCAATTTCCAAGTAAACTATTCCAAAAAATCTATTTCAAACAAATATGATTCACAAAATAAACCATTTCAAATTCCATATATTTCAAACTTTAAGCGTTCAATAATTTCAAAACTAAATTTGGAAATTACAATTCAACAATTCAATTTTCTATTATTTAGTTTTGAAATATTTTACTCAATAAATCCATTATCATTTAAATAAAACCCAAATTTCAGATAACTAAATATTTTCTTCAATTTATTTATAATTGAAATATTCGTTTAATTCACCTTAAATCAAAATCAAGTTATAAAAATCATACCTTCTAAAATTTCAAATTTAATAAATTTCATGTCAAACTTGTTTGAGTTTAATTCTTAAATAAATTCAATTTCAATTAAATCTCAAATTTATCTTCCAACCTTAATTTATTTAAATCATTATAAACTCTATATTGAAATATAATTTAGATACTTAACATATTTTTTTCCATAAAAATCAAACTTATTATTAAGCTTATTCTATATTAAAGCAAATTATGCATTGCTTAAAATCAAGGATAAAATTACATTTATATCAAAAGTAATTTTTTATCTAAAATCATATATTTTTTACAAAACTATAGAAATCAATTCAAAGTATTTATATATAGGTATAGACCACGGTGTCTGTATACAATTTTCTATCCTATGATCAAGTGACACGGATATTTATTATTTCAATCCGCAATTTAAAATATAAATATGGTTATATATCATTTCAAAACGCAATCTCGAATGAAATAAAATCCATAACAGCTTGCAGTTTATATCAATACATAATACAACATCCATTCATCTAATATCAATCATCAAACATTTATCACAACCATCATCCAATTCAATCAATAACATCAATATAGAACAGATAATAAATATAGGTATTTACTGGTAGTTTATATTCAATAATAAATTAAATAACTACTTTATCCAAATAAATTCAAATAAACTGAGATGATGATTCAAAATATGCCAAACAGTCATAAATAAATCCCTGATCACATCATGAATTAAATTTAACAAACATAAGAAATTTTTGAAGTTGTGAGTGGGTTAAAACACACACCTTTGGATTTAAATTGAATTTACATCCAATTCAAACCCAAAGTTTGAACTATCTCAGAATTCGTCCAAACCCGCATCAAAATGTCCGAAATTCCAATACGATCCTAGTGGAGAAAACCGCGCATGAAACGGAGTCCGCATGTAATGTTATTCGAATTAGAA
This sequence comes from Allium cepa, assembly GCA_030765085.1. Lineage (NCBI taxonomy): Eukaryota > Viridiplantae > Streptophyta > Magnoliopsida > Asparagales > Amaryllidaceae > Allium > Allium cepa. Next base: position 378,269,235 of record CM060929.1, on the reverse strand, counting down.
TATTATACGATTTAAATAAGAAAATAAATAGAATAATACTAACACACCACGTCAACACCTTCTAACTTACATGATCGAAACCCTCGTTGTTCGAGCAGTAGCATGAAGCCACCACCTTCGTTCAACGACTCCGACCACCATGCCCATCTTCGTCATGATCAGACTGAACCACCCTCTTAACCACGCCAAGCCGCCCTTACGCCAAAAGAATCGCCACCTCCGGTCACATCCCTAACCATCGCGCCGCCGCTGCCTCCTATGGCGTTTCCAAGTGAACCATAACCCCTGAGCATGAGCGAATAACACCAGGAGATCTGTTCGACAACACCTCCACAATAGTACCCCCTGATCGTCATGATATCAACGATCAACCATTTGATCGAACCTCCAACCTATGAACGGTTGACATTCAATATCATTTTCTAGATAGATGATGATCCGATGATAGAAACGAATTGCAGATTCTAGATGCGCTCATCGAGAGCTTCAGATTGATATATAATTCGATATAGTTTCAGAAGATTTTTTTTTTGATTTTGAATTGCAATTGAATTTGAAATTGAAAATTTGTCTGCCATAGAGAAAGAGAAGCAACAGAAAGAATTGTATGTACAGACAAATGAGAATAATGAGTGGCTAGGGTTTATAACGAGGTATATATACGTAGGTCAGAAATATAGATGTACGGACACGATTTGATCGAGCGATAGCGACCCGAAAAGCCCGTTCTGCCTCCGGAACGAAAATGGGTCAAACCATATATCAAAATAGACATTTTTAAATATTTTAAAATCGATGGAACAGGTTTCAAGTTCAAATTCCATTGTATGAAGAAGTAATGCAAAGATCAAGTTATTTCAAATTGATTTTAATTGATTTCAATTAAATTGATTTCTAGGCGTTTCGGGTCCGTACGATCAACTGACAAGCCCGATCGCTACGAAACTTGAAATCCTATAATAATTCATCGTTGTGGATCCGATGAAACTGGTTTCATCGAAATCTGAGTCAGTGGCCAAAATGGTTATTTTCCATTTAAGTAAATTAATTAATATTTAATTAGTCAATTCGATTCAAATTCTATAATTTTAAATTTTTTATCACTTCGAATGAATTAGAAATTTATAATCCCTTAAAACTCATTTCTTCATCAATTCAAAGTTAGTTAATTAACCACTTACCGTACTTAATTTCAATTGCATTAATTCATTAATTATCAATTGAAACTCCTATAAATCCATTTATTTGCTTTCTCAACCTAGTTATCAAATCAATTATCAACTTATGGGTATAATTAACATTACTAAATATCCAATTTCCCTAATGGTTTATAGTCATCAACTAAATTTATATTAACTTGGTATTTAATTACGTTTAATTACAATGGATTTAGATCTAATTCAATAGATTAAATGAATGGGTAAACAATTAATAATTTACACTATTTGCCTAATTTAATCCCATTCATACTTTATTATCAACCAACAATTATTACAATTACTTATCTGGCATTGATTCTATCAAATTACAACTTATTATTATTTCATCAATTAATATGACTTTGAATTTATTTCCCAATTTACTAAGTACAATCAATTATAACCTTACAATTGTTTCAATTAATTGGGATTGCACTATGTTAGTTATTTATTAACTTGCATTAACAGTATTACCTTAATTTACATTCAGTTACTATTAATTAATATAATATTTCATTGGTTAATTCAATACTTACTTTTATTTACTAATTTTCAATTTTATAACCAAGTGCAACAATTTACACTATTTCATTATTGGGATTCCACTCCAATGTCAATAATTAATTTTAATTACCATTGCTACATTTCAATAATAACGTTCACTTCATTATAAATTATAAAGTTTTTATTTCTTTCTAAATTTAATTTTAAAAATCTTATTAAATTAACCAATTTAATTATCGAAATTTACGGGTCGTTACAAGGGTGATGTCATATTCGATTCTATCCATGCCATGTATGAGTTCTAAATGGGGATAAGCCGGTCTTTCCAGATGTGGAGGATTATTTGTGTATCCTAGGTACATTTCTCTAGAGATGTACAATACGGAAGGTAGTCCCTTACCTGCCATTATATGGAAATCCATTCTTCGAACGAGCCTTGTAAGAGTTTCATTTGCAGAGCCTAACATACCGAAATTTAATAATGATAACAATTTTGGCTAAGATTAATAAGTTCACTTGCAAATATTTTCAAAGGAATGTCATTAAAATAATATCAAATGATTTTGTGTACCAAATGTTTTGGTTATCATAAGGTAAAATCTCATTCATGTTTATGCGTGGGCGTGATCTAATGATATACCTTTTATTTTCAAAATGTGCATTTTGAGTTTCTCACACCAGTCCCATGACTGATTCAGAATTTATTTCCCTTTTACCTTAAACTCTGGGTACCCTAATTCGGGTAGCCTAGTAGTCAGGTTTAGTTCGAAGAAATCTTGAAAAGCTTAGAGCATGAATTTAGATGATCCTTTCTAAAGAATATTTCCACCACACTTGTGTAGTATTGCATTTCGCCTTTGTAAGAACATATATATATATATATATATATATATATATATGTAACTGTCCATTTTTAAACTCTAATAAATGTACTTAAATTTCCGCCATAAATATAATTAGTTGAAATAATATATTGAGATTCTGTTCTGACTTTATTTTCTTTCTTTCTTACTCTAAAGAATCTGCCTCTCCGGCACTTGGATTTTCCGCACGTGAACATCAAGAATGTATTAGTGTCGATTTGCGAGAGTCGAAGAAATGAGTCCTCGCATTTTGGTACGAGAGCTTAGGTTAAGCGAACACCATGGCTTTGGTAGGGGTAAAGTCTCATTAGGGATAGGTTTAGTAATACCCCATGATGATTAACTCATTGGAGATAGGGTTAGTTATACCCTACAATGAGTTTGAGAGTACTGTATATGAGCGCGTATTTGTTAATGAGGTATAGAAATGAATTTGGTTTTGAAAATTTGTACATAAACTAATTGTACCTAAAAATATTTTTTTGAGAAATAATTTAAAATTTTTATAAGCAATAAAATTTGGGTAAAATTTTCAAAGAAATTTTTAGAAGGATAAAACATTTTTGCCATACAAAGAATCTTAAAAGCGATCTTTAGTTATAAATCTCGAGTCATTTTTCGAGTATTCACCTAACCTTGGTTTGAGAAAAATAATACCCAGTAACTAGTAAAACTCTCTACCTCAGAATACGTTGGATTAAGAAAATTACATATTGCTTATATTTAAGGTAATGTTGTTTACCTTGTGGAAACCGTATGGAGGACATTATTCCAAAGAGGAGTCTTCCAGAGCAAATTGAAGCGAGAAGGCAAGCCTATTATTCTCTCTAACGACAAAGAGGAGCAACCGGAGTATCCGTCTTGCAATGGTGGGTTCTCGATTGAGAAGAAGCATGCCCTATACACTCGAAGGGGTGAAGACGGATATCCAATGGCTGGAATTCTTTGCCACCCACAGCTCTAGAAATTATTACGATTTCTAGTGATGATGAACCCGGGCAGGCCTTGGAAATAAATTGGATAACCGATCCCGCTAGCTCCATATTGGAAACTATAAAAGAAGTGGAATCCATGGAAGAAGAGTCGAAGCCCATAGAAGAGGAGGTGGAGCCATATAGGAAGAATCATGATCAATGGAATACCTAGATGTTATTATATCTAACGAGTGTAGTAATGTGATAAGGGATATAAACGGAAGAGTATATTATGTAGCAGGAAGGATCATCCAGTTCATACATAAACTGGAATGAAGTGGAAAGCAATGACGAAGAAATATCAGAAGAAGAGGAAGAAGGAAACGAGAGTTCGAGAATCCTTGGGAAGAGAATGTGCAAGGCCTCAAAGAATTAGAAGAGGGTGGGATAATTTCTAGAATACCGGTTGGCATGGGGCATGTCCCATGGAAACAACCATGGGCACCCCAGGTTTTGGGAGAAATGCCACAAGAGGATGACTCTAAGGCAGACGATGAGCTAGGTAGTAATGAAGAAGGAGAGGGAGAAGTTATGATAAACTTTGGTAACTAGAGTCTACTATAATAAACCGAATTTTCGACCCTCAAAAATTAAAACTAATACGTCCACTGTATTGCATGCCGACCATTCAACTGTTGGAAATACCAATCCATTAGGATAAAAGAAGAAGGTAGAAGATAGAGAAAACTAAAACAACACAAAATACCACAATGCAGCGAATAGTAAATAAAACAACCATGATCTTTACAGATAGGAAACATCTTTATTCATATATACAACATCAAAGTACATTAGACTTATCCTAAATTTTGAACGGTTATAGAAAACTATCCTCACATTAACAAACATACAGACTCTATAATACAACGGATACAAAATACAAGAATATGTCTTGCCCATCCAACTCCAAAGTATCTAGCCAAACCTGGAAAAAACATGCTTGGTCTGACCTGAGCATTACATGAAATAATGCCCGAGTCAGTATGCTAAACATTCGTGAGTAAAACTCAATGACAAGTAATAACCAAACTTATTTCTACATTTGAAAACTTTTCAAACAAAGGGTATCTCGTAAAACAACACCGCATACAAAGACAAATGGGTTTTTACCTTACGATAACCAAAACATTTTTTTATCAAAATCCAGTGATATCATCGTACTATCGAGGTTTAAAGTAAATAGATAAAATAGCCAAAAGCTTGCATCTCACATTCGAACATATTAGGCTCTAAAATTGAAAACATAAGGCACGTATTGGAGACTGGATTCCAACTAATGACTGGGCTACTTGGGTACCGCCCATCACAACACACCTTTAGAAAAATGTACCGAGGTCGTACCTGACGACCCCTGCCAACACAGAACCTACCTACCACTTGGTGGATAGTATCGAATATATCATCGCCCGATTGCTTTGCAACCTTTAACTGAGCGCTCCCACATGCATGAATTCATTGATAATTGTCTATACATCTAGAAGGGTGATGATATACCCTAATGGGTTTGACCTCCCCATATAGTCCTGCTGCATATCCCCTATTTTAGTCGTTCAGGTTTGATGAGGCTTGAGGCTACATTTTACCTTTTAAATAACAATCCATCTTAGAATGCTAACACCGCCCTCTGGGCATCAATGCAATGCCAGCATTCATCCAGACAAGTTCGTTCTAGGTTTGAACGAAACTGAAAGCACTAACTCCACTCCATCCATTTGGAATCACCCTTAGGATTAGTAGCAGTAGCCCTCGCACTTCAAAGAACACCATCTTAAATCACCATCAAGATGTCTTCCACTCGAATGTACGTGTTGGTTCGGAGTGGTTTTCGGGTATATAAATCTAATTCCAGTCTCTCCGTACCAACAATCGATAATTTTTGGTTGACTCATTCCTGGTACTTTTGGAAGTAAGTATTCGAGTCTTGTAGAAAAATTGAATTTTACATTCATACTTCTTAAGTCAATTTAGATAAAATTTGATAGTCGGTTATTTAACTATTGAACAACAACAACATTAGAGATTTAATTACCCAAAGCCTCAAAACCATTTTCATCTATATATCTCCTTTCCCATACATTTATCGGCATTCATATACTTATCTTCTTTACATAAGAATATTCAATAAACATCTATTAGATTTCCCATTTCCAAATCTCTTAAACAGATTTAACTACATTATTTAAATTGGAGAAAATGATAAATCTAAGAACTATTTCTTCGGTGTTAAGTGAGGAATGGATGTTCCATAATACCATTTTTCAAAAGGTTAACCTCTAGAAACCCAAACCTCGAATTCCTGTTGCAATTATCTTCAATAAATCCTTTTATAAATTTCTCTTTCCTATGAATCCTTTTTGCTTTAACCCAAACCCGTTCACAAAATATTTATTAACCTCCATACCGATTTACAAGTCTCTTTATAAATATTCAAACCAGGTTATATAAACTTCTTTATAAACTATCAAAGCTAGTATGAAAATTCCCTTTATAGACATCTAAACCCATTTATAAAATCTTTTTACAAACATTTAAAACTATTTCTAAAACTCCTTTTATGAATACCCCAAAAATATTCATAAACTTCTTTATAGAAAATTCAAAACAATTGTCAAATCGTTCTTCAAATATCTTGTTCAAAATAGAATAACATTAATGACTATTTAAAAAAAATGAAATATTAACTTTTCAAAACCAAACGTAGGCTTAATAATTACAATGGATCATTATATTTAGGTTTACTTATCCAAGTTATATCATGGGTATTGCCTAACATTAGACATGTAAGGGATTCACACATAATATACAATCATTCATAGGTAGATATACAAGTTACACTATAGATACATCCATTATCGGTGAAAAATGTATATATAAAAGTATATTCTATATGCTTAAGTTACCATGACCCACTTATTGAAATTAACTTCCTTGTGTTATCACGTTACTGATATTCAACATTTGTGCTAAATACAAGTCAACTTACTTCCCATAAAAACGAGTCGACGTTTTATAATCACTACTGTAATTCATTTGGCTACTTAATGGTCCAGATGAGAGATCCTTTGATTTGAAATCAATTAACCTTAAAAATAAAATTGAATTAAAACATAAACGATTAAGTTTAAAAATAGCTTTGAAAAGATTAAAGCATATTCAATTAGCTCAAACCCTAATTATATCTTAATTAAATCAAGGTTAGTACATAATTAAACTTTAATTATCTTAATGAGCTTGGTTAAGTCCTAATTAACTTCCTAATGTATCTTAGTTAAGGTTTAAACAATTCATTATTAGTTAAACCCTAATTAATTAAAAATTAATTAAATAATCACTAAATTATATAATAATTAATTAAACTACTTTACTTAATTAAATAATAATTAACCATTTAATTACTTCTTAACTTCATAAACCACTAATTAAAAACTTTATCAATCATTAATTAATCATTAGCCTTCCTTAAGTGTTATTTAAACCGTAAATACTTACTTAATTACTAATTAAGTGTTAATTACTTTTAATTAATTTATAAAATAATAAAATATTGATTTGACTAAACTTAATCTCTTTTTATATTACTATCAATTTTGGAAAACTTTTTCAAAACCATTCCAAAAGAAAATGTTTTAAAACAAAAAATAGACAATTTTGTCGAACTGCATCCATAACACTATTGCTATGAGTGTAATTCTCTTAAACTTAATTTAAGTGAAATACTTTGCTTATTCCTTGCAATTACAAGTTTGAAAACCTAATTTTTAAAGTTTTTGAAACTTAAAAACAAAGATAAAAATTTTGAAACCATTTCCAATATTAAAACTAGAAAACTTAGTTTTGATTCCAAATCGGATCCCACGTCAGGTGCTACATACAAAGGTGTGAACTTTGTAATTCTTACACAACATTCAACTAGTTTTGATCACAACCATATAGTGAACAAACTATATATCACATTTTTACAACCAAACATACCATTTTAAACATCCAAACATGATACTTAACATCCAAACACAATATTTAACATCCAAACTATGTTAACCACAAATGCAAACGTATATCCTTATCATAGCATGATATTTTAACAACATGAACATGGATTTCCAGAACATATAAAATATGGAAATAAAGTTAGTTCTTTCTAAAAATGAGATAGTTTTACTCACCGAAAATCTTTGAAACCTAAAATGCCTTAGATGCACAAAAATAATCCCAAAAATATGTCATCTTCCGTGTGACTTTTGGACATATTACTCTTGAATTTTGAAAAAGTGATCAAAAGAAAAGTTTTATAAAATTCTTTTCTCTACAAATTAAAAAAATAATCACTCAAATTAGATTATATTTGAAGTAGATATGGTCAAAAGAAAGAGAACTATTTTCGGATTTGAATTTCTGAGTTTAAAAGCGCACTATAAATAAATGAGATTTTGACATACCTAATCATGAAAATAGAAAAAGTATTAACAGAGAAAGTTATAGCTACTAAAATTTCATACGATTTGAAAAGAAAAACAATCTTGATTTGGTGTAAAATAGAGGAAGTTGTGGCCGAATAAAGTGGAGGAAAAATGGAGAAGAAAGAGTTTTAAAACAAGTTTGCATCTATAAAACAATTTAAATCTTTCGATTTTAAAAAGCCATTAAAACTAACATATGAATCCATGAAACATGAAATGAATCTTTGGAAAAAGAAAGATAAAAATGTAAATGAAATTTGATGTATGGGTGTGTGTATTTATAGACAAGAAAATAGGTAAACGTCTAAACTACACTTTGCATAAAATAATATAACATGTCATGACATGATATGTCATATTTTCATCCTCCCTCCCTCTCTAGTCACGTCCCCCCTCTCTGGTCACATCCCCTAGGATCGTGCTTGGATGATGATGATGGTACTAAAGAAATGACACGAGATAGGTATGTATTTTGTATGTGTGTGTGTATATATATATGTGTATATATATATTTATGTTATTATTTTTAGAACCTTGACTTGCCACATCACTTCCTAAACATAATAACATAAGATAATCTATAATTAAGTGTATTATTATATAGTTAATTATTTGCTATATATGTGTATATATAGTGCATTTCCAACAGCTTTCCGATGTCAAAAAGTCGGAATTCCGAAAAACATTCTTCGATCACATTTTCTATTTTTCTACGAACTATCTATTTTGGTAAAAAAAATTAAAAACTATTTCACCATCATTATTAAATAATTAAAATAGATTTATTTGTAAATAAAAACCCATTTATTTAATATCTAAACTTAACTTGAATTTTCGAAGAAATATATATTAAGCCGATGGTATCAACTGTCGATGTCATAAATACATTTTATTTCCATAAAAATAAAATAAACTAGTTTATTTCATAATCATGTTTGAATATATATATATATATATATATATTAGTGTATGTATCCAGATCCATGCATGGTCTTTATTGTTTAAAATTCGTTTTATTGATAAAAGGATTTCTATCTGTTTTATCGATATTTTACATAGGACGATATTTACAAATTTTCAGTATTTTACCTAGGTAATTTGTTCGCAATTATTTTTTCCAACAAAATAACTATTATTATTTACCATTTAAAACATAATTATTTCTTATTTTTAAGCCCATACCTAAATATTTTAAAAATAAGTATTATTTATCCAAGTGATAAATTTGCGGATCGTTACATTCTTCCCCCCTTAAAAGAATTTCGTTCCTGAAATTATACCACAACCCTATTATCAGAAATAATTAGATCTATTCATCAATTCGTATGAGGTACATAGGTCATTCCTATGTAAAAATCTGGTTCGATCACTGACTTGAACACTTAACTTTCCTTCCGAACTAGTATCTCTCAGTCGACTTCCTAATGCAGATTTTGATCAGGCTTCTTAATTAGAAATCTCTATTCTCCTTACATAGCCGCAAACTAGGATAGAAAACCTTTGGTTCCACAATAGAACCCTCATTAACACACACCATCAAAAATCAGATGATAAATCCTTATTCGAAATGGTGTGAAACACCTCGAGCTATGTGCTCGAATCTTGGATCAGAACTATGTGAAAAGGAGAAATGATCTACGTACAATCTATATACTAATCCCATTGGTTCCTTCTTCCCAAGGTTATAATTACCCTTTTAAAAGAATCACCATTTTACTTATGAACATTACTTAAGTTTATTAACATCCTATAACTCAAATTAATTTAGTACGCTACTCTTCTATATCCAAAAGAGTATCTACATTTTCAAATCTTAAATTTGTTTTACTTAACCTAGGATGTCTAACAAATTTTAAACTTTAGTTATTAGCCCGCTCTTAATCAAACATCTTTTTATTTTGATAACCCTATTCTTTTAAGGTGTTTGAGAATACAATACACGGATTTGGTTTCAAAAATATTTCGAAATGATACTTTATATTTAACCCTTTTGAAAACATAATATATAGCCTGAGTAACTCTAAAATTATATCAAAGAACTGGGTGCTATCAAATAGTATTATATATCCCTTTTACTAAGTAGCGAAATACTCAAGAGAAGTGTTTACCACCCGAACACATCTCTTACCTACTTTTAGTTATTTCCAAGACACTCAAACTTGTTAATCATAAAAATATTTCTTTCATCACATTCCCTTTTGAAACAATACTATTTATAGATAAATAGTTCTTTAACAAAATCATACACAAGCTTTGGATTCATTCGTATTCGAACTCAATTCGATTGTAAAATGACAAAGAGGACAGTTTACTAAGTGCACTATCATATTTGCCTAAGCAAACGTTCGATTGTCACTTAGAAGATTATTTCAATTATCACAAAATATATTGAAACTTCTTTCCAAACCGTCCAAAGAAAACTTTGCTTTCAAATCCATTTTAAAATACTTATATCTTAAAATCTCTTTAAGTGTAATTACTTCCACTTTTCCAAAATCATTTAATCTTTGTCAAAGCCATCTGGATTTAATATTCTCACAATCCTTTTCATTTTTATAAGGTCATCTAAAGATTTTCTTTTAACTAAACACGTTCTATTATAAATCCAATTTTAACCGTGCATCTCATCGATAACTATATAGACTTTTGAAAATCATTCCAAAAATATGTCCTAGGTAATATTATTTCATTTACCAATTTTAAAACAATATTATGTCAATTGGACTTGTTCTAGTATTTAGGAAATCCCTATCGATAATGTTCATCGACCAGAATTCTTAAGCCACTCAACGGACCGAACAACATAATATAAAACATTTTTACTCACTAACAAATACGCACTTATATTTATAACACACTCGGGCTTATTCTAGGGTATCATTTACCCAATTCCAAATTAGTTTACCACACCAGGGCCGAGGTACTCACGTAAGCTCGCTCTAAAACTAAATGTAACGAACCAGATTTTTAATCCTCAAAAATCGACACTAATATTCCACCGTATTATATGCCGAACATTCAATTACTCGAAATACCGATCTGTTAGAGTGAAAGAAGAAGGTAAAAGATATAAAAAACTAAAACAACATAGAATCTTATAATGAAGTGAATAATATATAATACAACCATGATCTTTACAGAAAGGAAACATCTTTATTCATACTAGAATTGGCCCATGCTTCGCATGCGGACTGTTTATATTATTGTAAACGAAAAGCAAGAGCATTTTCGGAATTTCAAAAAGACGTCGAGTAAATTAATTCAACGAATTTTCTTTATTAGTAATAGAGATATATAACACCAAAGTACATTAGACTTATCCTCAACTTTTGGACAGTCATTGAAACATGTCCTCATATTGACAAACATACATACTCTATATTAAAGCAGAAGTAAAAATACGTGAATATGTCTTGCCCATCCAGCTCCTCTTGAGCTCTAAAGTATCTAGGAAAACCTGGGAAAAACATGCTCATTCTGACCCGAGCATTACATGGAATAACGCCCGGGTCAATCTGGTAATCCAGCGTGAGTAAAACTCGACAACAAGTAACAACCAAACTGATTTCTACATTTGAAAATTTTCAAATAAAGGGTATCTCGTAAGACCACATCACACATAAAAACGAATGGGTTGTTACCATATGATAACAAAAATATTTTATATCAGAATCCAATAATATTATCATACTGTCAAGGTTTAAAGTAAATATATAAAATACCTGAAATGCTTGCATCTCACATTCCAACATACTAGACTCTACAATCGAAAACATAAGACACGTATTGGAGATTGGATTACAACTTATGACTGGGCTACTGGGGTACCATCCGCCACAATACACCTCTAGAAAAAATGTAACAAGTTCATAGGTAATGACCCTGCCAACGTAGAATCGGCCTACCCCTTCCTAAATAGTATCAAATATATCATCACCCCGATTGCTTTGCAACCTTTAACCGAGTGCTCCCACGTGCACAAATTCACTGATAATTAGGCATATATCTAGATGGGTGATGATATACCCAAGTGGGTGCGACCCACGTAGCCCTGCTGTATATCCCCTATTTTAGTCATTCCGGGTTGATGAGGCTAAAGGCTATATTTTACCTTTTTGAATAGCAATCCATCTTGAAATTCTAACATTTACCTCCAGGCGTCAATGCAATGCCAGCATTCATTCATACAGGTTTATTCTTGGTCTAAACGAAACCGAAGGAACTAAATTTACTACATCCATTTTGGAATCGCCCTCCGGATTAATAGCAGTAGTCCTTGCACTTCAAAGAACACCATCTTCAATCATCATCAAGATGTATTCCACTCGAATGTACATGTAGGTTCGGTGTGGTTTTAAGATATATAATTTTGATCTCGGTCTCTTCATACCAACAACCGATAATTTTCGGTTGACTCATTCCCAGTTCTTTGGAAGTAAGTATTCATGTCCTTATCGAAAACTCGAATTTTACATTCATACTTCCAAAGTCAAATTTGGCCAAAATTGATAGTCGGTTATTTACCAAATAACAATAAATCTAGAGATTTAATTACCCAAAGCAATCACTAAACCTCGGAACCATTTATCAACATATACTTATCTCGTGTACGTTAGTATATTCACAAAATTTATAAGTTTTTCCACTTCAAAATCACTTAAATGGATTTAACTACTTTTTTTAAATTGGAAAAGAGGATAACTCTAAGCACTATTCCTTCAATGTTAAGTGTGGAATGGATGTTCCATACCATCATCTTTTAAAAGGTCAACCTCGAGAAACCCAAACCTTGAATTCCTGTTGTAATTATCTTCAATAAATCCTTTTATTAATTTCCCTTACCCATGAAATCCTTTTTCCTTTAACCCAAACCCATTTACAAAACATTTATCAACATCAATACTCATTTATGCGACTCTTTATGAATATTCAAACCCAGCTATATAAACTTATTTATAAACTTTCAAACCTTGTATAAAACTTCCCTTTATAGGCATCCAAATCCATCTATAAAATCTTTTTATAAACATTTAAAACTATTTCTAAAACTCTTTTTATGAATACCCCAAAATTATTCATAAACTTCTTTATATAATATTCAAAACAATTGTCAAATCATTCTTCAAATATCTTATTCAAAAGAGATTGACCTTGAAGACCATTTTAAAAGAAAATGAAATATTAATTTTCAAAAACCAAACGGAGGCTTAATGACTACAATGGATCATTAAATTTTGGTTTACTATCCAAGTTATATCATAGGTATTGCCTAACATTGTATATGTAAGGATTCACACATAAAATACAATCAACCATAGGTAGATGGCCAAGTTACAAATATAGATAGATCCATTATCGGTGAAAAATGTACGTATAAAAGTATAGTCTATATGCTTAAGTTTCCATGACCTGCTTATTGAAATTAATTTCCTTGTGTTTATCACGTTACCAATATTCAACATTTGTGCTAAACACAAGTCGTCTTATTTCCCATATAACATGTCGACGTTTTATATTAACTACTTTAATTCATTTGACTACTTAATGGTCTGGAGAAGATATCCTTTGATTTGAAATCAAGTAACCTTAAAACGAAAATGGATTTAAAAAATAACCGATTAATTTAAAAATAGCTTTGAAAAGATTAACGTATATTAAATTAGCTTAAACCCGAATTATATCTTAATTAAATCAAGGTTGATTCATAGTTGAACTTCAATTGTCTTAATGAACTTGGTTAAGTCCTATTTAACTTTCAAATGTATCTTAGTTAAGGTTTAAAAATTCATTATTAGTTAAACCCTAATTAATTAAAAATTAATTAAATAATCACTTAGTTAAAAAATAATAATTCACCTACTTAACTTAATTAAATAATAATTAACCATTTAGTTACTTCTTAACTTCATAAACCACTAACTAAAAACTTTATTAACCACTAATAAATCATTAACCTTCCTTAAGTGTTTCTTAAACCTTAATCACTTACTGTAACAACCCGCGTATTTGGACCATTTAAATTGACAATAATCCACACATGTCAACTTAAATAATACAAAACGCGAATCAATATGGGATTATAAATACATAAATGTAAGTGAGAATCAATACAACATCACAGTCAAAGAAAAGTCACAGAATAATGCAGCGGAAAATACATCGTCATAATAGCAGTTCATGAAGCTAGTACATAAAGTACAATAATGTCTAAACAAAAGGTGACTGAAAGGAAATACATAAATGTCCAACAGACAAGGACATCAATACTGGAATAGAAATAGACTGATAAAGATAAATGCTAAGTCTTCAGCATCTTCAACCAACCTTGATCAGCAAACTGGATAGCTTCAGACTGACCCGAGAATATACAAAAGGAAACACTCGAGTCAGGACTCAAAATCTTATACAGGATAATCAAGTGCAGGGAATAAAGTACATAACTCAAAGATGAATAAACATCTCTAAGGATCCGATAAACTATCTATATATACAATAGAATACGATATGCAGATAATGCCTAATCAGTAAGGTACGATATTAAAATAGCGTTAAGGCATTACCATAATTCCCCTTAACACATTTTATAATGCCATAGTCTATATAGCACCGTAAACCCCACCGTAAACTAGTGGCTATCAGAGTGTAACCCATAAGTATAACACAAAACAAAATGTAGCGGTCGCGAATAGGATAATCAGTATGACAAGGTACATGAGGTGATACCAACTAGGATACTAGTAGTTGCGTGATCCGAACTGATGTTGAGCATAGTAGCTACTATCTCAACACCGCGAAACAACACTCCCAAATCAAGGGGTGCACCCAAATCGAATCACAAAAGTAATAGATATGGTATCGAAGAAGCATGTCTGCTAGAGGTGGCGAACCTTAATGGCCCGACGTGGCTCCTATTTCAGTCATGTCAGAGTTCATCCAATATCGTTATCTTTCTTCAGTCAACGCGTTCACCAAACCATCCACTTCATTCTGGATCAACACTTCGCGTATAATAGTTATTAAAGTGGTTTTCGGCATCGACAGAGAGTATGTCCATCCCCGATCCCGGTCTCTTTAATAACTACGTATTTATTACCCGATGGTCGGTTAAATTAACGTTTAAACAAATCAAAGACCAAAAGTCAAGGTGCAAATTTGACTTCCAAAATTTGACATTTCATTATTCAATTTATTTTAGATATTTTAAAACATATTTCCAAATGCAATTTTTAATCCAAACCTTTGAGTTGACAATTTAAAATTAAGTATTCCAGTTCAATTTAATAAGGTCTAAATGTTGCTTATTAAATTTAGTTCATAATCAACGAATTCAATTTAATGGTAAACTTAGTTTTAAATCATTAAGTCAAATTCTATTCATTTCACTTCATGTTTACATCCACTGTTATCATAAACTCGATTAAATCAATTTCATTAACTAAATTCCTTTTATCAAACTTCATTTGATTTATTTACCAATTCAATTAAATTCCTATTTAAAGGAATCCATTTCCATTTATCGGTTCACTGATCTATACATTACAAATGAGTTATTTCTGAGTTACAAATTTACTTAATCCATATTCTGTTTACAATGTCCAGACTTGACAATTCATTAAATTTAAAATCATTTAAATTTAAATTATCCCTAATTTAGATTCATTAAATTAGTAGGTCAAAATTTTATAAATCTCAAATTTAACTTATAACAGTTTCGAATCTATTTAATTAAAGCCGAGTTTAAATCTAAATCTAACCAATCTAATAAATCTTTAAATTATTAAATTCTAAAACTTACTCGTTTCTAAATCTCATTTCAATTAAAATTTTCAATTCATTTTATCCAATTGGGTAAGTTTATTAATCCGTTTCAATTTAAATCCATTAATTTATCCAACTTAAATCCCTTAAGTTCGTTATTAAATTTCCAAACAAATTGTTAAGTTCATTCCTTAATTTAAAATATTATTCAATTTCAAAATGATTTTTGTAGACCCATCGGGTTTCTTATTTCTAATTTTCTATCCTAGGCCAAGTTGTTTAATTGGGTATTTATCATTTCAACACAATATCATTCTGTATAAAACAAAGTATAGCAAAGGGAACTTGCAATGTGATAACTAGGATGGTGTCAATGTAAATAAATAAGCAATAGCAACCGTACATAACAATTTAACAATTTATTAAATAATCCCGAAATAATCGTATTAACTTACATTTGTTATTTATGCAAATTAATATAATTATTCCTAGAATCCACATTATCGTTTTATGCAGATTAAAGATTATTACATTACGGTTTTCACTTGGTGTCTATTATCAAATTACTACATCAATCATCCATTCAATGGTTCAAAGTGTAGTTAATGCTATTTCTACGCGACAATTTATTTAACATTTAAAGGGGTCAAGTTCAACATATATAATCCATTTTAAATTGTTGACTTTCCTATATCAATTTCAATTTCATATTAAATTTCACTTATATTAACAACCAAATTCAACATCACATAACAATTTTAGTGTCACAACTATTTGTCGTAAACTAACAATATTCAAATTTAACTTGCATAGCGATTTACAAATTTTTTTATTTCAACAATTTTAACTATCAACAATTTAATATCCAAATTAATATTAACAACAATTATCACTTGATTATCATAGCATAATAGATTGAGTCGTGAATGAAATATTCACCTTGCGTGGTTAGAGAAGATGACGAAGCACGAAGACGAATAGATAAAATAGATCCCTAACAAGCACGACGCAAAATGAACACAACTGCAATCAACAAATAATTAATCAATTTTTTTTATTGCAATATATATATATATATATATCGATTGAATATATATATATATATATATAATACCATACCAATCAACGAGCAAGATAGATTCGACAAGCGGGGTGGAAAAAGCTTATGTTTCCGGATCAATAGCAGGAGCTGGGATAAAACACAGTAAAACGTTGTTTGTGAGCATATACAACTGATTATATGTATACAAAGTTTATAGCCATTGATCTTGTAAAACCATATATACAACCGTATGTGCATGAACCTATAAAACTATAACTAAATATAAAATCTTTATATAAACTTGATACTGTATATAACAAAATAAAACAAAACAGAGATATATAACTTTATGTGTAAACTTTATATACAACATAGAAACTAAACTAACATCAACTGATGCTATACAACTATACACTATATATAACAAAATGAAACAAAATGGAGGTATATAACTTTATGTTTTAAACTTTATAAACAACATAGAAAACTAACTAACATCAAACTGAGGCTATGTAAACTATTTACTGTATATACCAAAACTTAAAACATGGACACTTATACATATATTAATATACATGGTCATAACTTACTGCTTTTACATATATAATTTTTCTCTAACAAACCGTATATAAGTAAAGCGCAGGGAGTCGGGGTCGGCTCGGTGGGCATCAGCGAGGTCAGGGGAGGTTTGGGTGGTCGCTAGTGGACTGGGCTGGGCAGTGGCGGGGAGGCGGACGTGGCCTGTAGGCGGAGGCTGGGAGAACGTGCAGGTGGGTGGGTGAAGGCGAAACAATGGACAGGGGCGGAGCAGTGGGGTGCGGAGGACGTGCAGGTGGAGTGGGCGGACGCGGCCGTGGAGGGGAGGCCCGATTGTGCCGATGGGTTTTCTGGTGGTGAGTCTCAATGGCGGGTTTCGGGTCTTGGGAAGCTCGCTCTGGCCATAGCAAGTGGAGGCAAGGGTACGGCGGCGACAGTGGTGGCGACGTGGGCTTGGGAATGCGCAAAGATGGATAGGCTTGTTGAGGCCGTGGCTTTGGGTTAGGATCTGGGTCGTTGGGCAGAGCCTGGGCGTGGCTTTATCGGGGATAATTGACGTGGACATGGCTAGTGGGGTCGGCGATGGGGTGAGGCGGACGAGGCAGAGTGGACGCGGGCTAATGGGCGTGAGTGATGGGCGTACGAACTGGGTGGGGCCTTGTGGAAGGACGTGGCTGGCATGGGCGAAGGCCGGTAGGCTAGGAGCGGATGGCGGCGGAACAGTGGCGGGGCGTGGAGGTGGAGGCGGCGTGGGGACGAAGTGGGTGAAGGGCTGGAACGCGGAGATGGGTGGGTTGCATGGAGTAGGTTTCATTTTCTCTGGAGCGAAGAAGAAAGAAATAAAAAAAAAAAATAGAAATTTTGAAGAGGGAGAAGAGAGAGCAGAGGGCAAGGACGTACCAGAGAGCAATGCAAGAAATGTAGTGAGCAATTAATGAAGTGAGCTAGTATGCAGAAGAGTTAATGAAGGCAGATATATACAGAGGGGTTCAGAGTGCAAAGGTCAATGCAATGATGATTTTGCAAAGTGGTGGCTATTGAGTTTCCAAGACAGCTGAATAGATTCCTAGAATTTTGAACGTTGGAAGTTGGGTACCGGTTTGTGCTGCATAACGGACCTGTTTGTATTCCGTTAACAATTTATAATTTGCAACGCCGAACTCCGATTGACACAAATAAATATACCAATTTGATCAGCGTGACGAGGCGGACACAACGGTATGAAGATATTGATGGTTTGACACTGTTTGCGGAGTGGTAAATCTTATTTAACCATTTGCTCGAGCGAACATTTTAAATAGCAATTAAAAGCGAAATTTGACGAATGCGCCGTCATGTTCAGAATATTTTTCTTATGCAACATCGAGAAAAATATTTGAGTTCGGACGATAGGAAATTTACACATAAGATTTAAACTAATATGTAAATGCAACGAGCGAAATTTACTTCAATATTTTTCGACGAAATTTAGCGTACGCCTATATCTATCTAGACGCATTACAAATGTGAAGTTTGGATAGCAACGGAAGTTGTTTGTGAAAATTCGAATTTCTACACTAATATAAGATTTTAAAAATTTTAAACTGGGTCTGAATTTCAGGGTCGTTACATTCTCCCCCACTCAAAAATTTTCGTCCTCGAAAAGGAACAAAGTAAAGAGTGGAATAACAGATAAAAAAGATACGATGGATATAGAATAGGTTATGGAGAAGAATATAAAACATAGAGTAGAGTTTTACCTTCAACAAACAATTCTAGATTAGAATCTCGGATACTCTCCTCGGTTTCCCAAGTACAATCACGATCATCGGGACTCCATTGGACTTTGACCAGGCTAACAAATTTCCTTCTAAGCTGCTTCGTATCCCTATCAATAATACGAAGTAGTCTCCTCTCTATAGTCAAATCCGGCTCAATATCAACCTCATCTAACTGAGCAATAGGAATGGTCATGGATGGATCGTGTACAACCTTCCGAAGATGTGAAAGATGAAATACGTTGTGCACGCCCTCAAATTTCTCTGGCAATGCAACTCTGTAGGCTAGTGTACCAATCCTCTCAGTGATAGTGAATGGTCCCACAAACCTAGGAGCGAGCTTCCCTCTACGACCAAATCGAATAACATTCTTCAAAGGTGATACTTTAAGAAATACCTCATCCCCAACCTGGAATTTTAAATCTCTTCTACGCCTATCTGCATAGCTCTTCTGCCTATCCTGTGCGGTTTTCATCTTCCTTCTGATCTCATTAACCTTCTCGGACGCTTCCATAATCATATCTGGGCCAAGAACTAATCGGTCACCAGGCTCAATCCAACAAGCTGGCGATTTGCATGGCCGTCCATATAAAGTTTCGAACGGTGCAATATAGATACTCGCCTGATTATAAAGATAGTTAAATTTCAATTCAATTTTACTTATTCAAATTGAAAATTTCTGATTACCTGATAACTGTTATTATAAGTGAATTCAACCAAATGGAGATGGTCTTCCCAAGATCCACCGAAATCAATAATGCAGGCTCGGAGCAGATCTTCCAAAATTTGATTTACCCTCTCAGTTTGGCCATCTTTTTGAGGATGATAAGCCGCGCTCAGATTCAGTTTAGTGCTCAAGACGTCCTGAAATGCCTCCCAGAATTTACTAGTGAACAAAGGATCTCTATCGCATACAATAGTAGATGGAACTCCATGAAGCCTAACAATCTCTCTTATATAAATCTCGGCCAAACTCGAAGCAGTATGAGTGGTCTTAACAGGAACAAAGTGAGCAGATTTGGTCAACCTATCAACAATCACCCATATACTCTCATTACCTTTTTTGGTCCTCGGTAATCCGTCAACGAAGTCCATAGAAATCTGATCCCATTTCCAACACGGAATCTCTAGGGGTTGAAGTAATCCTACCATCTTCCGGTGATCGGCCTTGACTTGCTGGCAAGTGGTGCATCTACTGACATATATAGAAATATCTCTCTTCATCCCACTCCACCAATATAAACGCTTCATATTTCGATACATCTTGGTGACACCAGGATGAAATGAAAGTGATGACTGATGGTTCTCTCTAAGCACTTCTTGTCTCAATCCATCAACATTAGGAACACAAATACGGTTGTCAATTCTCAGAACCCCATTACTATCTATTTGTGCTCCCACTTTACTGTCAGCATTTCCCACTCTACCAAGAACTAACTCCTTCATGCGATAGAGCAAGGTGTCCTCATATTGCTTAGCTTTGATGCGATCCATAAGAGATGGGGAGATAATAAGCTGAAATAGCATGCCTTCTACAAGATTACAACATGACAATGCTTTGCTACGGCTCAAAACATCAGCTACAACATTTGCTTTCCTAGGAGTATAATTGATGTCGAGATCATATGCAGCTAAGAATTCGAGCCATTGGACTTGTCTCTGATTCAAATCCTTCTGAGAGAAGATATACCGCAAGGACTTATGATCTGTGAATAATTGAAATTTTGTTCCTAAGCGATGATGCCTCCATAGTTTCAAAGCATATACAACTGCAAGAAGCTCTAAATCATGGGTTGCATAGTTTACTTCATGGGTCTTCAACTGACGACCAGCATAAGCAACAACCTTACCATTTTGCATCAAGACAGCGCCTAAACCTTCTCGACAAGCATCGGTATAGACAGTTAATCCTTCACTCCCGTCAATTACCACAAGAACTGGGGCTGAAGTTAACTTACGTTTCAACTCATTAAAAGCTGATTCGCACTTCTCACTCCAAATAAACTTGACATCCTTTCGAGTTAAAGCAGTAAGTGGGGCAGAAATTCGGGCAAAGTGCTCAATAAATCTACGATAATAACCGGCTAAGCCCAAGAAGCTACGGATATCAGTAGGATTTTTGGGAGTCTCCCAATCCTGTAGATAAATTTTCAAATTAGAAAGGAATAAGATGGATCGAATAGAAATAACGAATAGGATAGATGTAACAGCCCAAATTTTTAACAAGTATTTTTCACTTGTATTTTTAGAACTTTGGGGTTTATTATATAAAAATCTAAATTTTAAAGTGACAATAAAAAAAACAATTGACCAAATTTTTAATTAAATCTCTGAAATTTTGACGTGGTTAAGAATTAACTTTAATTGGAAATTTGGGTTTTTGTCGAAGATGGTAAATAACTTAATTTCTAGCAAAATCAAGTTTTAATTAAGAAATAAGATTTGAAAAAACTTTAGTGTATAAATAAACTATTTAATTACGCGTTTAAAATGCGTGTTATTGATGGAATATTTTTAACGTATATTTACTACATAAGAGAAAGCGTAAATTTAAAAAGCGTCACTTTTATTATGAAACTGGGCGCGTGTTTTGCATCGGTTTTTCACGCGTCTAAATTTATTACCTTGGATATAAATAATCAAATAAATCAATATACATGCATTTTAAGTGGGAAAGGAATAAATTTTCTTTCCGTTGACTCCACTTATTTAATAAATAAAACCCATTGATTTTTCAATAACGTTCAAATCAAATATTCTTTTCCGTTTCTTTACTCTAAGAATCAACACTTTTCTTTGTTCAATTTTATAAACGTTCGCCAATTTTCTATTTTTCTGGACTGTTAAAACAACACAATAATTTTGACCTTAGCTATAAAATGGATTATCTACCTTTTAAAGTTAAGTAATATTTTGAATAATACATTTCTTTGTCAATGGTAAATAGATCAGAAGAAAAAAAAATGTAAACAAATTTTATTCCATTTAAGTAGTAAATTTTAAATTTTTATAGTGTATAAATGAACTGGGTAATTACGCGTTTAAAGGGCGCGTAAATTTAGGGAATAAATACCGTATATATATTTAAGAAAACGTATAAAATTTTAATCCGTTATTTCGGTATATTTTGGGCATAAAATATTATGGCTATGGTACACATTCTTAAAAATATGACCTTAGTGTAAATGAGTAAATTTATCAGGGGCATGTGTTTTTAGAGGGAAGGAATATTCTAGCGTTCAAATCAAGTATATGTTGCCTCTAAATTCAACGCATTGCTTTAAAAATTTGATTTCCATAGATTTTTTGCCATTCAACAAAATTTATTTCTTGCATTTTTTCAAAACACAATTTTCTCCTAAATCTCAGTCATGCGCAGTATCCATTCTCTTATCAGCTTGCCTATTTCATATGCGTTTTTCTCTTTACCCATATTTCTTACGTTATTTTTCTCTTTCCAGTAAAATTTACTTCCCAATTTATATATATTTTAATTTGATCAAATCATTTCCAAAATGCTAAATAATAAATGAAAGTTTCACTTTGTTTAAGGAAAACTCTAATTGGAATTTTAATAATAAAAAAAAATTGGATTATATACTTGCTTTAAAAATTTGTAATATTTGGTCCATTTGGATAATAAATCGCCTTTTAATGGTAATAAGAATCAGAGAGAGATGTAACCAAAGTTTTATCTTTTTAATTTAGTAATAAATGTTAAGAATCTATAACATATTAATAAACTGATAATTTCGCATTTAAGGGGGTACGATATTTAATGGTATAAATAACGTATATAGGAAAACGTATTGATAATAAAAACCAATGCATTCAATTTGCTTTAAATTTGGTATAAATCTTTGTCTAGTAAAACTTTGCCGTTTCTTTATAAATCAATGCTGATTATAAAAATTTCAAATCCATGTATAACTTCATTTGGTTAATAGGTATATAATCTGTGATTTCCTTTTACCATTCTCAGCAATAAATTCTTGCTGTTTCTCTACCCCAGTCACATTTACTACTTATTTAAAGCAAGAGCAAATATTTCCAAGATATTTTGTTTTTCCTCTTCCTAAATTCGTGCACGTAAGAATGCATTTACAAAATAAAACGCTTGCCACTGGAAATATTTACAATCAATGAAAGAAATTTATTTCCTCACCTGTAGAACGAGATTTCTGAAAAATCAAAGGAAAATCATGCAGCTTCCTTCTTTTACACGTTCAAATCAAAATTTTATCTTTGCCAAAAATTTATCAACGTATTCAATATCTGTTTAAATTTGTCATAAAATCTTTGCCAAAACTTTGTCGTTTCTTCTTTTTAATAAACGTAATTATTTCCAAAATTTTTAAAGGAGAAAAGAAACGTGTACAAATGTTGCCTAATATTCATGTCTGTTTCTTTGTGTAAATCCAAGCCACCATGTAGTTAATTTAAAATTTTATTTCCTTCCTATTTTTGTTCACCTTAAATCACGCAAATATCCTCTGAGAAGAAATAAAAAAGAATGTGCATTTTTGCTTCGAAATTTATCCTACCTTACCATTATCTACACTTAATTCACGGAAAAAAAAATCTTCTCTGGAAAAATCAATAACCTCTGCATATATTTGTTCCCTGATCTCATTCACCATTTCCTTGCATACAAAGCAACCCAATATTCTCCTATAAATTCAAGCCTCACATAATTTTTCGTTTCATCTCAGCTTCTTCTCGCATGCAGCATCAGGTATGGCCTATGTTGATATTTTTCCTTCCTCCTCCTTTGCTTTCTTCTTCTTTATTTCCATTTTTTTCTCTTTTTTTGTTAACGTAAAGGCTTAAAACTCCACCACCTTAGGCTATGACTCCTCCTTCACCACTATATCCCTGCCCTCCTCCTTTACCACTGATGTCAGCCTCTCCTCCAAATAAAATTGCACGAAATTTTTTCATAAACTGATAACTAAGGTTTTATGTCATCTAGCCATCCTTCATGATTTTCAGTAGTGAATTTGACCAATTTATTTTAGAAATAAAATTTAAACTTTACCCAAAATATAATAGAGTAGAATAAAAAAAATATGAATGGAGGAGAAAGTATGCGTGTGGGTTATAAGTGTCCAAACTAGGTTGGAACAGTAGTTAGAGAAGGAAATAATTAATAATAATAATTGAATAAGCAAATATAAGAATCGGCTGTAGGAGGGTTTTTGTACTAGTGAAGAAGTGTTCATATAATTAGTATTGTGAGTGTATATGTATTATCAACGTTATGCGCATAAAATTCTTTTATGATGCCGAGAATTAGATTTAAATTATTAGTGTTTCCGCCACTTGTAGAAATAAAAAGGGGTGAAAGTAAGTAACAGGCAAAATTTTGAACCGAGCTTTGAGAACGTAGTCTAACCGTGTGGTGGAGTAGTCGAGCCTATGGGGCAAATTTATTTCCATTTGTTCCCTTTTGTTTTGAGAATTTCGGGTTAAAAATTTTCTTAGTTTTGATTCGTTCCCTTTTCAAAATATAAATCTGGTCGCAGCCTCTGCATCAGTTTGATCGTGCTTCTGTGCGTTTTCTTTTTTTCCAAGTGTTACCATCGTTGGAAATCAAACTTTCTGCAGCATTCAGGTGAGTATTTCTCACCAGACAAACATACCTATATATCCGTGATTTATCACAAGTGTATCTGTAAATTATTTATTAAATTTTATCTGCCTGTGATATAGCGTATGATGTTAAACCTCATTTTAAATTGACACCTCATCAGTTGTTTATCTATTGTAATATTATTGCAGTTATTCTATATAATGCTTATTTACTGATTAAATCATCACTGTAAGTTCCCTGTAAATTTGAGATCGTTATAGGCTGAAATGATAGGCCTGAACGATAATCATTTGTTAATTTATTTAATTGTTTAATTATTTATTTGTTAACTTGGGATTGCGGGTTTGAGATGATAGAACCCGGGATTTTGTAAATTGCGGATTGAAATGATATAAATCCGTATCACTTGACCTAGGCTAGAAAACTATATACAGACCCGTGGTTTATATAATATTTTTCTGAAATGTTTAAAAATATTTTAAATGGGAATTTATAATATTCTGGTTCAAATGTATTTAAAGTATTCTTATGAAATTTATAATGATTTTTGAATAAGTCAAAATGTTAAATAAATAAATGTTTAAGTAAATTTTTTGGAATATAACTTATTTTGGGAAATTGTGTAAAAGGTGAGTTTTAGTTAAGAAGATAATTGATAATAAGTTATATTTAGGAATTTAAAATTTGATTGTCAAGTTAATAATTTATTACAGCACTTAAATGTTGTCTTTTATAAATGAACTGTTTTGACTTACAGACTTTAGGTGGCATTTCATAAATGCTACAGAAACTGAATTTTCGGATTGTTTAAAATAAATGGAAATAATCTTTGGGAAAAAGGCTTAAATTTTGGAATTTAATATGTAATTAATAAAAATAAGGAATTGACTTTAAATGGTTTTAAATGGAAGAATTTAACTTTTAAATGTGAGTTAAAAGGCAAATTAATTCCTAAATAAATTGAATAGATTTAAATGGTATTTTATATTAAATAAATGTACTGATGTTTAAATAAATGATGGTTGAAATGATATTGTAACGACCCGATATTTTCAACCATTCGCATCCATTATAAGTGCATAGGCAGACACTCATGCCGGAATTGAATTGCTCAAAATACCGCGTTGTAATTAAAAATTTGGCAAATCTCAGAGTATACGGTAAATAAAATCACAGATCACAGACACAGAGTAATGATAATGCAGCGGAAGTAAAAGAGGAGATAGTAGTTCATGAAGCTACTATATAAAATATGAGATACATCAGAGTTAAATAAGATACAACAGAAGAGTAACATGATACATCAGGTACAAATCAGATACATTACTGAACCACTGGATACGGAAACAAAATAGATGGCTGGATCTTCAAGGAAAGCTCTAACGCCGAAGGTGAATCTTGAATGCTAACTCAATCAATCTGACCCGAGCGTAAAGCAAAACACAAAACCCTCGAGTCAGGACATAAATACTTATAAACTGTAAATCAACTCAAGTGAACAGTAACAAAATGCATCAGTAACTTAAAGGATGCTTGGGACCGCCCATCCTCTAAGGATCCGTTAAACTATTTACTATGTAGTAATATATGCTATATACGGTAGTGTCTAATCAGTAAAGTATAATCATATAGAAAATAGCGTTAAGGGGATGGTGAACCTTAACGCGGTCGGATCTTTAAAACCAAAATCGTAGTGGGCTCGATATAAGGATATGACACGGCACGCGAGGCAATGCCAGGGTGGATACACCGTTTGCACTCCCGGACCGGTGGTGACGGCAAGCCAACAGCTTCCGCCCACCTCGAACAATACCCCCGAATCAAAGTGGCGCCACCGAATTGAATCACAACAGTAATAGAATGGTTTCCGATGGAGCATGCTCGATGAAAGGGTGCGACCCTTTGTGTAGCCCGGTATAGCTCCTGTTTTAGTCATATATGCCAACTCACAGGAGTTGGGTCCACGTAATATATACCTCGAGAACGTAGCCACCATCCTACTTCATTCTGGAACTTCCACCGCGTACGCAGTTGTTAAAGTGGTTTTCGGTATTGGCCGGCTATAAGACAATATCCGATCCCGGTCTCTTTAACAACCAATCGTTATTATAACCCTTAGTTATAACTTTAAAACAATATTTTATACTTCAAAATAAAATATCCTTTTCAATCCAAATCTTTATCAAAATAAAGATTAAATCATTTCCAAAACCATTTCAATATATCATCGTAAAATATCTTTCAATTCAAATATTTATCAAAATAAATATCAAGTCATTTCTAACCATTTCAATATATTAAATTTTCATACCCTTTCAACACTACCTTTCAAATCATTTTAATATATCAAAATACCATAACCTTTCAAAGTTTCAGTTCCAAAATATCATATCTTTCAGAACTTCTTTTTAAATCATGTTAATATCAAAATGTCCTATCTTTGAAACTCCGTTTTCAAATCATTTAATATCAAAAATATCATATCTTTCAAAACTTCGTTTCAAATCATTTTAATATATCAAATCATATCCTTTCAAAACTTCGTTTCAAATCATTTTAATATATCAAAATATCGCATCTTTTCAAACTTCATTCATTTCAAATCATTATTCATTTTATTCGATCTAAAATACCATTTCAATTCATATTTCAAAACAGTTATATTATGAAAATTCTTTTTTATCATTTCAATGAAGTTATTATGTTTAACAATTAAATTATTAAATTTCCAAAAATTTCAACTTCCAAAGTTTATTTATTCACTTAAGTTTATCAAAACCGTGAAAATTCACTTTTTGCATTATTTAGAAAACTTACACGGAAAGTAACATTCAAAACAGTTAAATTTAACAAAAGACAATGTTCAAAAATGTTGTAATAGAGTTTTCTTAAATTCAAATAAACTTAGTTAAATTCAAAAATTTATAGCACTTACAAAAATTTCTATAATAGCTTTAAATTCAATTTAGCTTTGTAGTTCATTATCATCAACTACAGCATTTTCAAATGCTGTAATATCATTTACATTGTAATTAATAACATTTCAAAAATACAGTCAAATAACTTCAAATGTTCAATATAATTCCTCAACCAATTATATTTTTATTTAAAACATTTTTAACTTATAAAATCACACATTTTCACATTTATAACATCATTTAATTTTTCCTCAGGTTCATGATTTTATAAAGTTAAATTTCCATTCAAAAATCAAGATTTAATAATAATTCACTTATTAAATTGCAATGTTGAATTTTTAAAATCCATTACATTAAATTTCAACTTAACACTTAAGTTCAAATTCTCAAATATAACTTAGTTTTATTTTTTATTTGCTTAACTAAAAGTTCACTTTACGTCAATTTCATAATTTCCAATTCTAGTTATATTTCAAAGTTTCAACTTAAAATATTTATTCATTTCACATTTCAACTTTATTAAAATCATTAATATGATATAAAAATCACTTTAAATTTATTTAAATTCAAATTATCATAAATTTATCATAATTTCATATTCAATTAAATTTCCAATAATAATTAAATCAAAATTTCCAAAATAACTTACGTTCAAAATTTCTAACTTTTTCATTAACTCATTTCACTTACAACTATTCAGAAAATCAATAATATTTTACAAAAATTTTATTTTTATTAAATTTCAAATCAAAATATTATAATAATTAAATTTATAAAATATTTTAAAATTTTTAGAAAAGCATATTTTAACTACGGGCCTGTATAAAATTTTCTACGCTAGGTAAAGTGATACGGGTAATATATCATTTCAACCCGTAATTTACAAAGAAAAATCCGGGTTTTATCATTTCAAACCCGCAATCCCAAGTTAAAATAAATTAAATAAATTAAATCAGGCCTATCATTTCAGCCCGTAATGATTCTATTCTAACAGGGAACTTGCAGTGTAATCATTTACAGGAATAATATAAACAAGGTCAATATCACAATATACAGTCATATATCAGATGTCATGTGAAAATTAACAGTTTAAACATGGTAATAACATGGTAATAACATGGCATAGCATATCATATGATCATCATTATCTTGCATAAACATTTTATATTACTAAACACTTGTCATCAATTCACTTCTCATAAGTATAAATGTCAGAGTGAGAAAGACTCACTTTTTCAAGCTGAAGACCAAAACAACAAACACAAGTGCGATTCCAAAAGCACGACAAGCACGATATAGCATGACTTTTGATTTGAATGAATGGAGAGCCTTGATATTTTTCTTGAAAACAACAGCCAAAACAAGACGATATACACATAAATATTCAACGCAAAACAATGTTGAAACAATGAAAATACGAAGCAACAAAGAATAGATTACTTGACCTTGCTTTAACCATTCAAAGGCTTGGCCTAGGAGGTTCTTGGGTTCAGCCATGATGATGATATAGCTTAGGTTTGGCACCATAACTCACGGCTAGAAGGAGTATGGAGTGGTAGGGTTATAACATGAAGCATATAATTGATCAAGGCAACATATATGAAGTTTTTGAGCACAACAAGGCTCGGCCTTGGGTCAAGTGGGGCTTGGCCATACTTGTACAAGTTTGGACAGTAGATGGAGGGGTGTGGGGAGGTCTGGAAAAGGTGGTGGTGGCGGCCTATGGTGGTGGCCAAGGTGGTGGATGAAGATATGAAGTGATAGGGTGGCTATCATGAATGTTTCAAGGCTTTACGCATTGTTTTTGTGGAGTTTTGGTTCATGGAGTCTTGCCCATGTCAATTTCAGATCTGGATAGAGGCTAAGATGAAGTGTAGTGGTGGTAGCAAGGTGGTGGTCGTGGCTAGAGGTGGTGGCGATGGTGGAGTATGAAGGTGGTGAAGTAATAGTGGTAGCTAGGGCATTTTTTTGGACATTATTTGCAATTTTGTGGAGTTTTGTCACCAAGGGAGGTGTGGCCATGGATGGATCTGAAATAATAGCTAGAGATGATGCCAAGGAAGAGTGGTAGGGGATGGTGGAGAGTATGGTGGTGATGGTGGGTGGTAGAGGCCAATCCAGAAAGCATAGAAAACTATGCAAAATACATAGAAAATGAGAAGAAAAAGGTAGAAAAAGATGTAGCCATTACCAGATTTTTTTCTCAAGATGGAGGCCATGATTTTTAGGGTTGAGAAAGAGAAAATTTTAGTGACAAATGAGCAAGGGAAGTCGGCTGGAGATGGTATAGGGAAATGCCAAAAAAACAGATGTATTGATGACAAAAGAAACTGCAAAAGAAACAGTGAAACGTTTTTACGTTTCTTAGCCTTTAACCCTTTCAAATTTCTCATATATATTTACATACATCTAAATAACTGAAAATAATTAAAATCTCTGTTAAAATTCGAAAGTATAACAGATAAACAAAATATTAATAATTAAATATTAATTAGATATGATTAAAACAAGAAAAATAGCACAGAAAATGAAAACTTGACTTAAGAATCAGAAATAACTTCAATGTACTCTGGAAAAATTTACTTTAATTTAAATACATGTGAAATGAATAAAATAAAGTAAAACAGAGCAAATAAAAGTGAGTGCATAAAATAAATAAATAAATTTTAATTATATATAATTAAATTAAGAAAATGGCTTAAAATTGTAGACTAGGCTTTAAAATTAGAAATAAATTCAAATGAACTTTAGAAAAATTATATTATCATTTTAAAAACACTTAAAAGTCAAAATATACATAATATAATATATTATCACATATTAAAGTAAAATATAACAAAGAAGAAGTAACTTATACAATTTAAAATAGTCATTGTTAAATAACCCTATATACGCACAATATTGTAAAGGGTACAACTTTCACAATTTACATCCGATTTCAACGAAACGAAAAGTGGCGTTCTTAGAATTTTATGTACTTTCATAATAAAAGAAAAAAATTAAAATTTTAAACTTTTAAAATTTTAAGTTGAAAGTCACAGTTTGACTATTTTGACCAAAATCAGCATTTCAGGCAAATATTCAACTTACACAAGTTTGGAATTATAACTCATATAAAAATCAAGATTATACTTAAATAATAAATTTAATCATTTCAAATAAGTAAAATAAGTTTTTAAATCAAAATCTTACATTAAAAATAATTAAAATATACAATAAAATAATTACAAAATACAGGGTTGTTACACTCTCCCCCACTCAAAACTTTTCGTCCCCGAAAAGGAATGAGGTGTGGAAGGGCACAGAAAAGATAGAGTGAAATAGAATTAAGATAAGATGACAAGAAGATTGAAGTTATACTTGATAACTGTTGTTATAGGTAAGTTTTACAAGGTGGAGGTGATCTTTCCTAGATCCTCCAGAATCAAGAACTCAAGCACGCAAAATAGATTCAAATGAGTACCAAAGATTATAGAAAGATGCCTATACCAGTCTATAGCAAGATAAGGATGATAAGGACAACCAAAAGATAGTTTGAAAACAAAATACGGAAATAAATTTGAAAGCATGGAAATTTCAACTTAAACAGAGAATAAATCTTTACACAAGTTAAATAAATCTTAACTATCTCAAATTTCATTATCATATTATCCAATCATCTAAAATTAACCATTTTTAAAACCATGGGTTTGAAAAATAATCATTTATTACACTCACAGTGTACTTAATAAATTTTATTCTTCTTTATTCCTAATCAAAATTAAATTTACTCCTCTCAATATATTTATCACTCATGTTAAACATACTTACACATATTATAACTACTTTCTTTTATTCTTAGTTCTTTTAACATCATTTTATTGTAAGTCATTCAATTACCCTTTATTATATTTACCTCTGTTAATCATTTTATAATTAAAATTTAAGTGTATAACATTTATTATAACTACTCAAATTTTATTTATAAAATCTTTTTATATCGTATATTATCCAATTACATTTTTAACTTCTGAAATTTTGGTAAGTTATATTTGAATGCAATTGTATTATACAAATAAAATTTCCAATTCAATCATTTCATGCTTGATATTCATCCAAAGTTTTGAATTTTTTTTTGGAATTATTCTTTAAAATAAAATTTAAGAATTAAATTTCCGATTTCTTCAAACCATTTAGAGATAAGTAATAATATATGTCAAATCAAATTTCAATCATATATCTATATATATATATATATATATATATTATAAATCAAGTCATATTTTAGAAATTCAAATCAATTTAATTTCCCAAAACAAAGCTGTAGCAAGACTACAGAACAGTCTCCTAACTTCGAAACTCGAAAATGAACGTCGATGATGTCGCGATCATCACCGAAGTTATTTTCCAGCGACAAAGAGAAGAGCACTAATTTTAAACCTTTAAAATTCTTTGAAAACAAATTCTATTCAAAATACTTTAAATAATATAACCTTTTAAAACATTAAACCAAAGTTCGAAATAATCAGAATTTAAATCCTCAAATTCTTGTTTTAAATTCATTTTAGTTCCCAAATAAATTTATAAACAAATATTTATAGATCTATTTGTAGAACAATAAATGATAAATCAAGTATTATCATTTCAAATTATCAATTTAAATCATTTCATTAAGTTCCATAAATTTACTTATATATCAAAATTTATTTCATTAACCAAATTTAAAAAAAAAATATTGTGTCCGTTTGTTCTGTCAAAGTGTTTTGGAAATCTTATCGATAGCGCTGATCAGACGTATCGATCAGAAACCCAAATCAACATCAACAACTCAAACAACACAATATATAAAACATTTTAATTTTAAATATTAGTTTACAAAAACACTATACATGAATATATTTTCAAAGAAGGATAGAGATTTAAATTTTTGATTAACACAAATCAAAGGAGATTATGATTTAAAAATAAGTTGGAAACAAGGATGACATGATTAAATAACAGAATAGGAAGATGGATAAGCTTATATAAATCACCGGCAACCTTAACCGGGTCAACCGTGACTTAAAGAATAAGATCAATGTTGATTTTTCTAGGGTAAATCTACATTCGATTTCAAGAGTTAGAGTTTGAAATAACAAAAGATATAAGCATCTAAACCAAGGATAGATAAGAATCTCTGGTGAATCGATGCTAACTGCAAAGGAGTTTTCCCCTTTTTTTTCAATTCAATTTGAAATTGGCGTGACCGCTGACTCACTAAAAAGATCATTCGAAGCAGAGTTATGGAATGCTCCAGAGTCAAAAGAAGATGAATAGTGAGGGATACGAATGGGTTTTGGAACCGTAGGGAACGTTCCAAAATTCAAAGGAATCGAGTCAAAAGGGAGAGATTCAAACTCGAATGAAAGTGATTCTGTAAATACATTCACTCCATATGCTGAGTTTTGCCTAGAGCTACCAAAGCTCTGATACCAACTGTAACGACCCGATATTTTCAACCATTCGCATCCATTATAAGTGCATAGGCTGACAGTCATGTCGGAATTGAATTGCTCAAAATACCGCGTTGTAATTAAAAATTTGGCAAATCTCAGAGTATACAGTAAATAAAATCACAAATCACAGACACAGATTAATGATAATGCAGCGGAAGTAAAAGAGGAGATAGTAGTTCATGAAGCTACTATATAAAATATGAGATACATCAGAGTTAAATAAGATACAACAGAAGAGTAACAGGATACATTAGGTACAAATCAGATACATTACTGAACCACTGGATACTGAAACAAAATAGATGGCTGGATCTTCAAGGAAAACTCTAACGCCGAAGGTGAATCTTGAATGCTAACTCAATCAATCTGACCCGAGCGTAAAGCAAAACACAAAACCCTCGAGTCAGGACATAAATACTTATAAACTGTAATCAACTCAAGTGAACAGTAACAAAATGCATCAGTAACTTAAAGAATGCTTAGGACCGCCCATCCTCTAAGGATCCGTTAAACTATTTACTATGTAGTAATATACGCTATATACGGTAGTGTCTAATCAGTAAAGTATAATTATATAGAAAATAGCGTTAAGGGGATGGTGAACCTTAACGCGGTCGGATCTTTAAAACCAAAATTGTAGTGGGCTCGATATAAGGATATGACACGGCACGCGAGGCAATGCCAGGGTGGATACACCATTTGCACTCCCGGACCGGTGGTGACGGCAAGCCAGCAGCTTCCGCCCACCTCGAACAATACCCCCGAATCAAAGTGGCGCCACCGAATTGAATCACAACAGTAATAGAATGGTTTCCGATGGAGCATGCTCGATGAAAGGGTGCGACCCTTTGTGTAGCCCGGTATAGCTCATGTTTTAGTCATATATGCTAACTCACGGGAGTTGGGTCCACGTAATATATACCTCAAGAACGTCGCCACCATCCTACTTCATTCTGGAATCTCCGCCGCGTACACAGTTGTTAAAGTGGTTTTCGGTATTGGCCGGCTATAAGACAATATCCGATCCCGGTCTCTTTAACAACCAATCGTTATTATAACCCGTAGTTATAACTTTAAAACAATATTTTATACTTCAAAATAAATTATCCTTTTCAATCCAAATCTTTATCAAAATAAAGATTAAATCATTTCCAAAACCATTTCAATATATCATCGTAAAATATCTTTCAATTCAAATATTTATCAAAATAAATATCAAGTCATTTCTAACCATTTCAATATATTAAATTTTCATACCCTTTCAACACTACCTTTCAAATCATTTTAATATATCAAAATATCATAACCTTTCAAAGTTTCAGTTCCAAAATATCATATCTTTCAGAACTTCTTTTTAAATCATGTTAATATCAAAATGTCCTATCTTTGAAACTCCGTTTTCAAATCATTTAATATCAAAAATATCATATCTTTCAAAACTTCGTTTCAAATCATTTTAATATATCAAAATATCATATCCTTTCAAAACTTCGTTTCAAATCATTTTAATATATCAAAATATCGTATCTTTTCAAACTTCATTCATTTCAAATCATTATTCATTTTATTCAATCTAAAATACCATTTCAATTCATATTTCAAAACAGTTATATTCCAAAAATTCTTTTTTATCATTTCAATGAAGTTATTATGTTTAACAATTAAATTATTAAATTTCCAAAAATTTCAACTTCCAAAGTTTATTTATTCACTTAAGTTTATCAAAACCGTGAAAATTCACTTTTCGCATTATTTAGAAAACTTATACGGAAAGTTACATTCAAAACAGTTCAATTTAACAAAAGACAACGTTTAAAAATGTTGTAATAGAGTTTTCTTAAATTTCAAATAAACTTAGTTAAATTCAAAAATTTATAGCACTTACAAAAATTTCTATAATAGCTTTTAATTCAATTTAGCTTTGTAGTTCATTATCATCAACTACGGCATTTTCAAATGCTGTAATATCATTTACATTGTAATTATAGCATTTCAAAAATACAGTGAAATAACTTCAAATATTCAATATAATTTCTCAACCAATTATATTTTTATTTAAAACATTTTTAACTTATAAATCATACATTTTCACATTTATAACATCATTTAATTTTTCCTCAAGTTCATGATTTTATAAAGTTAAATTTCCATTCAAAAATCAAGATTAAATAATAATTCACTTATTAAATTGCAATGTTGAATTTTTAAAATCCATTACATTAAATTTCAACTTAACACTTAAGTTCAAATTCTCAAATATAACTTAGTTTTATTTTTTATTTTCTTAACTAAAAGTTCACTTTACGTCAATTTCATAATTTCCAATTCTAGTTATATTTCAAATTTTCAACTTAAAATATTTATTCATTTCACATTTCAACTTTATTAAAATCATTAATATGATATAAAAATCACTTTAAATTTATTTAAATTCAAATTATCATAAATTTATCATAATTTCATATTCAATTAAATTTCCAATTATAATTAAATCAAAATTTCCAAAATAACTTACGTTCAAAATTTCTAACTTTTTCATTAACTCATTTCACTTACAATTATTCAGAAAATCAATAATATTTTACAAAAATTTTATTTTTATTAAATTTCAAATCAAAATATTATAATAATTAAATTTCTAAAATATTTTAAATTTTTTAGAAAAGCATATTTTAACTACGGGCCTGTATAAAATTTTCTACGTTAGGTAAAGTGATACGGGTAATATATCATTTCAACCCGTAATTTACAAAGAAAAATCCGGGTTTTATCATTTCAAATCCGCAATCCCAAGTTAAAATAAATTAAATAAATTAAATCAGGCCTATCATTTCAGCCCGTAATGATTCTATTCTAACAGGGAACGTGCAGTGTAATCATATACAGGAATAATATAAACAAGGTCAATATCACAATATACAGTCATATATCAGATGTCAGGTGAAAATTAACAGTTTAAACATGGTAATAACATGGTAATAACATGGCATAGCATATCATATGATCATCATTATCTTGCATAAACATTTTATATTACTAAACACTTGTCATCAATTCACTTCTCATAAGTATAAATGTCAGAGTGAGAAAGACTCACTTTTTCAAGCTGAAGACCAAAACAACAAACACAAGTGCGATTCCAAAAGCACGACAAGCACGATATAGCATGACTTTTGATTTGAATGAATGGAGAGCCTTGATATTTGTCTTGTAAACAATAACCAAAACAAGACGATATACACATAAATATTCAACGCAAAACAATGTTGAAACAATGAAAATACGAAGCAACAAGGAATAGATTACTTGACCTTGCTTTAACCATTCAAAGGCTTGGCCTAGGAGGTTCTTGGGTTCAGCCATAATGATGATATAGCTTAGGTTTGGCACCATAACTCACGGCTAGAAGGAGTATGGAGTGGTAGGGTTATAACATGAAGCATACAATTGATCAATGCAACATATATGAAGTTTTTGAGCACAACAAGGCTCGGCCTTGGGTCATGTGGAGCTTAGCCATACTTGTACAGGTTTGGACAGTAGATGGAGGGGTGTGGGGAGGTCTGGAAAAGGTGGTGGTGGCGGCCTATGGTGGTGGCCAAGGTGGTGGATGAAGATATGAAGTGATAGGGTGGCTATCATGAATGTTTCAAGGCTTTACGCATTGTTTTTGTGGAGTTTTGGTTCATGGAGTCTTGGCCATGTCAATTTCAGATCTGGATAGAGGCTAAGATGAAGTGTAGTGGTGGTAGCAAGGTGGTGTTCATGGCTAGAGGTGGTGGCGATGGTGGAGTATGAAGGTGGTGAAGTAATAGTGGTGGCTAGGGCATTGTTTTGGACATTATTTGCAATTTTGTGGAGTTTTTTCACCAAGGGAGGTGTGGCCATGGATGGATCTGAAATAATGGCTAGAGATGATGCCAAGGAAGAGTGGTAGGGGATGGTGGAGAGTATGGTGGTGATGGTGGGTGGTAGAGGCCAATCCAGAAAACATAGAAAACTAGGCAAAATACATAGAAAATGAGAAGAAAAAGGTAGAAAAAGATGTAGCCATTACCAGATTTTTTTCTCAAGATGGAGGCCATGATTTTTAGGGTTGAGAAAGAGAAAAATTTCATGACAAATGAGCAAGGGAAGCCGGCTGGAGATGGTATAGGGAAATGCCAAGAAAACAGATGTATTGATGACAAAAGAAACTGCAAAAGAAACAGTGAAACGTTTTTACGTTTCTTAGCCTTTAACCCTTTCAAATTTCTCATATATATTTATATACATCTAAATAACTGAAAATAATTAAAATCTCAGTTAAAATTCGAAAGTATAACAGATAAACAAAATATTAATAATTAAATATTAATTAGATATGATTAAAACAAGAAAAATAGCACAGAAAATGAAAACTTGACTTAAGAATTAGAAATAACTTCAACATACTTTGGAAAAATTTACTTTAATTTAAATATATGTGAAATGAATAAAATAAAGTAAAACAGAGCAAATAAAAGGGAGTGCATAAAATAAATAAATAAATTTTAATTATATATAATTAAATTAAGAAAATGGCTTAAAATTGTAGACTAGGCTTTAAAATTAGAAATAAATTCAAATGAACTTTAGAAAAATTATATTATCATTTTAAAAATACTTAAAAGTCAAAATATACATAATATAACATATTATCACATATTAAAGTAAAATATAACAAAGAAGAAGTAACTTATACAATTTAAAATAGTCATTGTTAAATAACCCTATATACGCACAATATTGTAAAGGGTGCAACTTTCACAATTTACATCCGATTTCAACGAAACGAAAAGTGGTGTTCTTAGAATTTTATGTACTTTCATAATAAAAGAAAAAAAACTTAAAATTTTAAACTTTTAAAATTTTAAGTTGAAAGTCACAGTTTGACTATTTTGACCAAAATCAGCATTTCAGGCAAATATTCAACTTACACAAGTTTGGAATTATAACTCATATAAAAATCAAGATTATATTTAAATAATAAATTTAATCATTTCAAATAAGTAAAATAAGTTTTTAAATCAAAATCTTACATTAAAAATAATTAAAATATACAATAAAATAATTACAAAATACAGGGTTGTTACATATATTATGGTATTGAAATGTATTTGAAACTTATTTTGATTTTTTAAGTATAAATACCATTTCTAAAAGTTGTAACCACGGGTTATAATAACGTTGGTTGCTAAAGAGGCCGGGATCGGATGTCTGGCATACTCTCTGTCGGTACCGAAAACCACTTTAACAACCGTGTACGCGGTGGGGATTCCAGAATGAAGTAGGATGGTGGTGATGTTTCCTTTAAGGTAAATACGTGGACCCGACTCCCGTGAGTTGGCATAAGGTGGCTAAAACAGGAGCGATTGACGGATTAATGAGGTAGCACCTCTGATCGGATGCACTTCTTCGTATGTCATTCTATTACTTTTGTGATTGTTTAGTGCACACCTTTGATTTGGGAGTGTTGTTCGAGGTGGGCGGTAGCTGCGCGCTACGCGTTTCCATCGGTCCGGATGCGTAATTGGTATATCTACCCTGGCATTGCCTAGTTGTGCCGTGTCACCTACCCTAGCGCGCCTTATACGATTTTGGTTTTGTACCATACCTATGGAGTGCCCTCTGACGACGCCCAGTACGGGGGAGATTACGGTACTGTATAGACTATGGGAATATATTACGTGTTAAGGTGGAAAATGTAAAACTTTAACGCTATTTAAAAGTAAGTTTATTTTACTAATAGACATTATTATAATAAAGAGTATTACTACATAGTAAATAGTTTAACGGATTCTTAGAGGATGGGCGGTCCCAAGCATCCTTTAAGTTACTTGCTCTATATTACACTACACTTGAATTAGCTTACACTATATAAGTATGTATGTCCTGACTCGAGTGTTTATGTTTTATGTTACGCTCGGGTCAGCCTGAGTTGCAGTTCAGTTTCATCCCGGAGCTAGGATTTCTGTAGATCACTTTCAAGCTGCTGGCAAACTTCCTTCCCAGTTCTTTATCTAAATTTTTGAAATCAAGACTAGTGAACATTTGGATTGTTCTACTGATAATTTAATACTATATTTGGATTAAAGACTATGTAATTTTATTTGATTGAGACTATTTATAGTGGCTTCATGAACCACTAGGTATTTTTAAATTCCGCTGTGAGTATTCTGATATCTGTGTCTGTGATTCTGTGATTATTTATTTACTGTATATTTTGAGATTTGTCAAATTTTATTTACAACGTGGTATTTTGAACAATTCAAGTCCGACATGTGCGGATGCGAATGGTTGAAAATATCGGGTCGTTACAATAGAACTTACATTGATTACGGCGATCTTAGCTGGATTGACCGAAATCCCATTTTCAGAAACAATATGACCAAGGAATCGTACTTCGTCTCGCCAGAAGTGGCATTTAGAGAACTTGGCTTTAAGCTGATGATTTCGGAGAGTTTCCAAAACATAAGCAAGATGTGTCTTATGCTCTTTCTCATCTTTGGAGAAGACGAGAATATCATCAATGAAGACAAGAACAAACTTGTTAAGGACATCACGGAAGACTCGATTCATTAAGTCGACAAAATAAGCAGGTGCGTTGGTCAAACCAAATGGCATAACCAATCATTCATAGAATCCATTCTCGGTACGGAAAGCTGTCTTATGTATACTATCTTCTGCTACTCTGAGTTGGTGGAACCCAGTTGCTAGATCAAGTTGTGAGAAAACTTTAGCTCCATGGAGCTGATCGAATAAATCATTGATGCGAGGCATCGGATAGCGGTTCTTGAGAGTGCGTTTATTTAATTCCCTGTAATCAACACACATGCGAAGAGATCCATCTGATTTGGTGACAATTACGACTGCGGTGCCCCATTCAGAACAACTTCTCCTGATCAAACCCCTAGCAAATAGGTCATCAATTTGAGTTTTAAGTTCAGCTTTTTCCTTAGGAGCCATCCTTCTGTGAGGGAGAACTACTGGAGTAGCTCTGGGAATAAGGTCAATGCGGAAATCGATCTCTCGCTTTGGCGGTAGAGAGTTGACCTCTCCAAATACATCAGGAAACTTCTGAAAAATAAGAGTGGTACTAAGATCATCCGGGTGAGCATCAAGAGAGAATATGAAGCTCCCGGCATATTTCTGAGGTGATTTGCATTCGATGACAAGCGATAGACCATTGCCATTGACTAGAGAAACAGAACGAGCTTTGTAGGAAATAACAGCATCGAATTTTCTTAACCAATCAGCACCCAACAAAATGTCAAATGCTACGAAGCCAAGCACAAAAAAATCCCAAGTGAATCGATGTCTTCCATACAAAAGCACAAGCTCTTTACAAATTCCACTGAGGTTGGAAAGTCCTCCAATAGGGTTGGAGACACATAAGGAAGTAGTAGAAAGAGTAGGTTCTAATTTGAGCTTATTACAAAGATCAATAGATATGAAGCTATGAGAAGCACCAATATCGAATAATACCCTAACAGGTGAATCATGTAATGAAAAAGTACTTCGTAAGGTACCTCGGTCATCCTGAGCAGGTGGTGGAAGTGGTGCAGGAGTGGTGATAGCATATACTCCAGATGGTGTGCCTTTCTTCCGCAATGGGCAGTCTTTCTTGAAGTGACCTGGCTGGAGGCAGACATGGCATAAATCATTCCTCATCTGAGAAGGTGGCAGAATAGCAGCTCCGATAGATGGACAGCTATTAGCATAATGGCCTTTCTTATCGCATTTGAAGCAAGTGATATTGGCAAGGTCGATTGGGCTTTTCTGGGCATATCCCAATCCTGTAGTCTTTTGCCAAGCTTTATTTTGTTGATCGAAGCTCATCTTCCTCTTTTCGAGCTGGCTAGAAGAGGACTGAGTAGGAGGGGCCTTGGCAGTGGGTCCCCTTGGCTTTGCCTCATATCTAAGAGCATAATCAACAAGCTCTGTGAAGGTGCAGTGAGTGTGGCCAGTAAGCAAGTCATAATACTCTGGTCCAGCTCCCAAAATGAACTTCTCGTTCTTTAGAAATGGTGTATCGATCAACCCCGAGCCAAACTTGGACAGTTCGTTGAATTTCCTCTCGTACTCATAAAAAGTCATACTGCCTTGCTTAAGATCCATAAAAGCTCTATAAAGTTGGGTTTTCCCAGCAGCCGGCATCCATTGTGCCGTGAATGTATCCCTATCAAAAGACAGACTAGATGAATAACATTTCAAAATTTGAAGGAAGAATTTAGACAACGAAATCCGAACAAATTAATACCTAAACTGGGCCCAAGTAATGGTGTTCTCCTCGATACGAGAAGTAACAGATTCCCACCAATCTTGTGCGGCATCCCTAAGTTGCCAAGCAGCAAGCTGACGCTTCTGAGCATCAGTGATCTTCAATCCATAAAATATCTTCTCTAAGCCTTTGAGCCATTGTTGAGCTCCGATAATGCCCTCGGATCTGGAAAACTTAATACCCCATAGCTGGATATACTCTTTACTAAGAGTGTTGAATTTGACTGGAGCTGGGGCGGCAGGTGCAGCCTGTGCAGGACCATGGCCTCTTCCTCCCCTATTGCTTCTTCCGGTACTCATCCTGAAATATCGAAAGAGATTTAAAACCAAGGATAGAAAATTCATGAAGCTTAAAGAAACTCTAATTAACGAATCAAAAGAAGTTTGAATTTTAAGGATTTGGATATTGAATCGATTTTACTCATTCTAGGGTATTTCTACCTTATCTCTAATGAGTTTATATAACCCCAAACTAAGGTTTTTTTTGGGAAACCAAAGCTCTGATACCAACTGTAACAACCCGCGTGTTTGGACCATTTAAATTGACAATAATCCACACATGTCAACTTAAATAATACAAAACA
The DNA here is from genome assembly GCA_030765085.1 of Allium cepa. Lineage (NCBI taxonomy): Eukaryota > Viridiplantae > Streptophyta > Magnoliopsida > Asparagales > Amaryllidaceae > Allium > Allium cepa. The sequence goes on along the minus strand of CM060929.1, from coordinate 378,227,274 downwards.
CGAATCATTATGGGATTATAAATAAATAAATGTAAGTGAGAATCAATACAACATCACAATCACAGAACAGTCACAGAATAATGCAGCGGAAAATACATCGTCATAATAGCAGTTCATGAAGCTACTACATAAAGTACAACAATGTCTAAACAAAAGGTGATTGAAAGGAAATACATAAATGTCCAATAGACAAGGACATCAATACTGGAATAAAAATAGTCTGATAAAGATAAATGCTAAGTCTTCAGCATCTTCAACCAACCTTGATCAGCAAACTTAATAGCTTCAGACTGACCCGAGCATATACAAAAGGAAACACTCGAGTCAGGACTCAAAATCTTATACAGGATAATCAAGTGCAGGGAATAAAGTCCATAACTCAAAGATGAATAAACATTTCTAAGGATCCGATAAACTATCTATATATACAATAGAATACGATATGTAGATAATGCCTAATCAGTAAGGTACGATATTAAAATAGCGTTAAGGCGTTACCATAATTCTCCTTAACATATTTTATAATGCAATAGTCTATACAGCACCGTAAACCCCACCGTAAACTAGTGGTTATCAGATGGTACCCCATAGGTATAACACAAAACAAAATGTAGTGGTCGTGAATAGGATAATCAGTATGACAAGGTACATGAGGCGATACCAACTAGGATACTAGTAGTTGCGTGATCCGGACTGATGTTGAGCATAGTAGCTACTATCTCAACACCGCGAAACAGCACTCTCAAATCAAGGGGTGCACCCAAATCGAATCACAAAAGTAATAGATATGGACTCGAAGAAGCATGTCCGCTAGAGGTGGCGATCCTCAATGGCCCGGCGCGGCTCCTGTTTTAGTCATGTCAGGGGTCATCCAATATCGTTCTCTTTCTTCAGTCAACGCGTTCACCAAACCATCCACTTCGTTCTGGATCAGCACTTCGCGTATAATAGTTATTAAAGTGGTTTTCGGCATCGACAGAGAGTATGTCCATTCCCGATCTCGGTCTCTTTAATAACTACGTATTTTTTACCCGATGGTCGGTTAAATTAACGTTTAAACAAATCAAAGTCCAAAAGTCAAGGTGCAAATTTGACTTCCAAAATTTGACATTTCATGATTCAATTTATTTTAGATATTTTAAAACATATTTCCAAATGCAATTTTTAGTTCAAACCTTTGAGTTGACAATTTAAAATTAAATATTCAAGTTCAATTTAATAAGGTCTAAATGTTGCTTATTAAATTTAGTTCATAGTCAATGAATTCAATTTAATGGTAAACTTAGTTTTAAATCATTAAATCAAATTCTATTCATTTCACTTCATGTTTAAATCCACTGTTATCATAAATTCGATTGAATCAATTTCATTAACTAAATTCCTTTTATCAAACTTCATTTGATTTATTTACCAATTCAATTAAATTCCTATTTAAAGGAATCCATTTCCATTTATCAGTTCACTGATGTATACATTACAAATGAGTTATTTTCGAGTTACAAATTTACTTAATCCATATTCTGTTTACAATGTCCTGACTTGAGAATTCATTAAATTTAAAATCATTTAAATTTAAATTATCCCTAATTTAAATTCATTAAATTAGTAGGTCAAAATTTTCTAAGTCTCAAATTTAACTTATAACAGTTTCAAATCTATTTAATTAAAGCCGAGTTTAAATCTAAATCTAACCAATCTAATAAATCTTTAAATTATAAAATTCTAAAACTTATTCGTTTCTAAATCTCAGTTCAATTAAAATTTTCAATTCATTTTATCCAATTGGGTAAGTTTATTAATCCGTTTCAATTTAAATCCATTAATTTATTCCAACTTAAATCCCTTAAGTTTGTTTTTAAATTTCCAAACAAATTGTTAAGTTCATTCCTTAGTTTAAAATATTGTTCAATTTCAAAATGATTTTTGTTGACCCATCGGGTTTCTTATTTCTAATTTTCTATCCTAGGCCAAGTTGTTTAATTGGGTATTTATCATTTCAACCAGTATCATTCAATATAAAACAAAGCATAGCAAAGGGAACTTGCAATGTGATAACTGGGATGGTGCCAAAGTAAATAAACAAGCAATAGCAACCATACATAACAATTTATTAAATAATCCCGAAATAATCGTATTAACTTACATTTGTTATTTATGCAAATTAATATAATTATTTCTAGAATCCACATATCGTTTTATGCAGATTAAAGATTATTACATTACGGTTTTCACTTGGTGTCTATTATCAAATTACTACATCAATCATACATTCAATGGTTCAAAGTGTAGTTAACGCTATTTCTACGCGACGATTTATTTAACACTTAAAGGGGTCAAGTTCAACATATATAATCCATTTTAAATTGTTGACTATCCTATATCAATTTCAAGTTCATATTAAATTTCACTTGTATTAATAACCAAATTCAACATCACATAACAATTTTAGTGTCACAACTATTTGTCGTAAACTAACAATATTCAAATTTAACTTGCATAGCGATTTACAAATTTTTTTATTTCAACAATTTTAACTATCAACAATTTAATATTAACAACAATTATCACTTGATTATCATAGCATAATAGATTGAGTCGTGAATGAAATATTCACCTTGCGTGGTTAGAGAAGATGACGAAGCACGAAGACGAATAGATAAAATAGACCCCTAACAAGCATGACGCAAAATGAACACAACTGCAATCAACAAATAATTAATCAAAAATTTGTTTATTGCAATATATATATCGATTGAATATATATATAAAACCATACCAATCAACGAGCAAGATAGATTCGACAAGCGGGGTGGAAATAACTTATGTTTCTGGATCAATAGCAGGAGCTGGGATAAAACACAGTAAAACGTTGTTTGTGAGCATATACAACTGATTATATGTATACAAAGTTTATAGCCATTGATCTTGTAAAACCATATATACAACCGTATGTGCATGAACCTATAAAACTATAACTATATATAAAATCTTTATATAAACTTTATACTGTATATAACAAAATAAAACAAAACAGAGATATATAACTTTATGTGTAAACTTTATATACAACATAGAAACTAAACTAACATCAACTGATGCCATACAACTATACACTGTATATAACAAAATGAAACAAAATGGAGGTATATAACTTTATGTTTTAAACTTTATAAACAACATAGAAAACTAACTAACATCAAACTGAAGCTTTATAAACTATATACTGTATATGCCAAAACTTAAAACATGGACACTTATACATATATTAATATACATGGTCATAACTTACTGCTTTTATATATATAATTTTTCTCTAACAAACCGTATATAAGTAAAGAGCAGGGGGTCGAGGTCGGCTCGGTGGGCATCAGCGAGGTCAGGGGAGGTTTGGGTGGTCGCTGGTGGACTGGGCTGGGCAGTGGCGGGGAGGCGGACGTGGCCCGTAGGCGGAGGCTGGGCGAACGTGCAGGTGGGTGGGCGAAGGCGAAACAATGGGCAGGGGCGGAGCTGTGGGGTGCGGAGGACGTGCAGGTGGAGTGGGTGGACGCGGCCGTGGATGGGAGGCCCGGTCGTGCCGATGGGTTTTCTGGTGGTGGGTCTCAATGGCGGGTTTCGGGTCTTGGGAAGCTCGCTCTGGCCATGGCAAGTGGAGGCAAGGGTACGGCGGCGACAGTGGCGGCGACGTGGGCTTGGGAATGCGCAACGATGGATAGGCTTGTTGAGGCCATGGCTTTGGGTTAGGATCTGGGTTGTTGGGCGGAGCCTGGGCGTGGCTTCATCGGCGGAGACATGGGTAGTGGGGTCGGCGATGGGGTGAGGCGGACGAGGCAGAGTGGACGCGGGCTGATGGGCGGGAGTGATGGGCATGCGAACTGGGTGGGGCCTTGTGGAAGGACGTGGCTGGCATGGGCGGAGGCCGATAGGCTAGGAGCGGATGGCGGTGGAACAGTGGCAGGGCATGGAGGTGGAGGCGGCGTGGGGACGAAGTGGGTGAAGGGCTAGAACGAGGAGTTGGGTGGGTTGCATGGAGTAGGTTTCATTTTCTCTGGAGGGAAGAAGAAAGAAATAAAAAAAATGTAGAAATTTTGAAGAGGGAGAAGAGAGAGCAGAGGGCAAGGACGTACCAGAGAGCAATGCAAGAAATGCAGTGAGCAATTAATGAAGTGAGATGGTATGCAGAGAAGTTAATGAAGGCAGATATATACAGAGGGGTTCAGAGTGTAAAGGTCAATGCAATGATGATTTTGCAAAGTGGTGGCTATTGAGTTTCCAAGACAGCTGAATAGATTTCTATAATTTTGAACGTTGGAAGTTGGGTACCGGTTTGTGCTGCGTAACGGACCTGTTTGTATTCCGTTAATAATTTATAATTTGCAACGCCGAACTCCGATTGACACAAATAAATATACCGTTTTGATCAGCGCGACGAGACGGACACAACGGTATGAAGATATTGATGGTTTGACACTGTTTGCGAAGTGGTAAATCTTATTTAACCATTTGCTCGAGCGAACATTCTAACTAGAAATTAAAAGCGAAATTTGACGAAACGAAATGCGCCGTCATGTTCATAATATTTTTCTTATGCAACATCGAGAAAAAAATTTGAGTTCGGACGATAGGAAATTTACACATAAGATTTAAACTAACATGTAAATGCGACGAGCGAAATTTACTTCAATATTTTTCAACGAAATTTGGCGTACGCCTATATCTATCTAGACGCATTCCAAATGTGAAGTTTGGATAGCAACGGAAGTTGTTTGTGAAAATTCGAATTTCTACACTAATATACGATTTTAAAAATTTTAAACTGGGTCTGAATTTCAGGGTCGTTACATTTACTTAATCACTAATTAAATACTAATTACTTTTAGTTAATTTATTAAATAATAAAATATTAATTTAACTAAACTTATTCTCTTTTTATATTACTAATCAAGTTTGAAAAACTTTCCAAAAGAAAACATTTTAAAACGAAAATCAACAATTTTGCCAAACTACGTCCATAGCGACTATCGCTATGAGCGCAGTTCACTTAAACATAATTAAATGAAACACTTTGCTTATTCCTTTCTATTATTAGTTGGAAACCTAATTTTGAAACTTAAAAACAAATATAAAAACTTTGAAGCTATTTCCAAAATTAAAACTAGAAAACTTAGTTTTGATTCTAGATCGGATCTCACGTCCGTCGTAACATATTAATGTGTAAACTTTGTAATTCTTACACAACATACAAATAGTTTTGATCATCACCATACCATCAACATACCATACACCAACATCACATTATTACAACAAACATACCACTTTTAACATCCAAACATGATAGTTAACATCCAAACACAATATTTAACATCCAAAATATGCTAATCACAAATCACAAACGTTTATGATTATCATAGCATGATATTTTAACAACATGAACTATCAATTTCCATAATATATAATCAAGGGAAATAAAGTTAGTTCTTTCTAAAAATGAGATAGTTTTACTCATCGAAAATCTTTGAATCCTGAAATGCCTTCGATGTACAAAAATCTTCCCAAAAATATGTTTATTCCATGTGATTTCTCTAGGATTTTAAAAAAGTGATCAAAGGAAAAGTTATATAAAATCCTTGTCTCTACAAATTAGAAAAAGTAATCACTCAAATCTTTCGTTTGAAGTAGATATGGTCAAAAGAAGGAGAGCTATTTTCGGACCTAAATTTCTGAGTTCAAAAGTATACTGAAAAGATATGAGATTTTGACGTAGCTAAGCTTGAAATTAGAAAAAGTATTAAAATAGAAAGTTGTAGTTACTAAAATTTTATAAAATTTGAAAATAAAAAAAATCTTGATTTGGTGTAAAATTGAGGAAGTTGTGGTTGAATAAATGGAGGAAAAATAGAGAAAAAAAGTTTTAAAACAATTTCGTATCTTTAAAACAATTTAAATCTTTTGGTTTTTTTTTAAAAAACTTAAAACTAACATAAGAAGCCATGAAACATGAAATTGTTCTTAGAAAAAATAAAGATTAAAATGTAAATGGTACTTGATGTATGGGTATGTGTATTTATTGACAAGAAAATCGGCAAATGTCTAAACTACTCTTTGCATAAATAATATAAAATGTCATGATATGTTAGGTCACATCACCATGTTCTGTCCCTCTCTAGTCACGTCCCTCCTCTCTAGTCACATCCGCTAGGCTTATGCTTGGATGATGATGATAGTACCAAAGAAACGACAAGAGGTAGGTATGTATTTTGTGTATATATATAAGTGTATATGTATATATATGTTATTATTTTTAAAACCATGACTTGTCACATACTTCCTAAACATAATTAACATTATATAATCTCTAATTAAGTGTGTTATTATATGGTTAATTATCTACTATATATGTGTGTATATAGTGCATAAAGGAAAAAAAAAATTCCGATAACTTTTCGATGTCGAAAAGTCGAAATTCCGAAAAATGTTTTTCGGTTACATTTTCTATTTTTCTACGTACCATCTATTTTGGTAAACAAAATTTAAAAACTATTGTACCATCATTATAAATGATTAAAGTAGGTTTATTTGCAAATAAAAACCCATATTTAATATTTAAACTTAACTTGAATTTCTGAAGAAATATATAAAACAGATGATATCAACTGTCGATGCCATAAATAGTAAAAGACATAAAATAAATTACTTTATTTCATAAACATGTTTGAATACATTTATTAGTTATGTATCCAGAGTCATGCACGATACTTATTTTTTAAAAGTAGTTTTATTGGTAAAACGATTTCCGGTTGTTTTATCGATATTTTACCTAGGACGATATTTACAAATTTTCAATATTTTATTTAGGTAATTTGTTCACAAAGGTTTTTCCCAAACAAAATAACTATTATTATTTACCATTTAAAACAAGATTATTTCTTATTTTTAAACCCATATATGAATATTTTTTAAAATAAATATAATTTATCCAAGTGACAGATTTACGGGTCGTTACACCCACCATTTGCTTCAGTCTCGGAGGAGCAGTAGAGACATTGGGGAGTTAAGAGTGGTTCTAGTATGTATGTGTAAATTCGACTGGGATGTTGTTTGGATTAGGTATTTTGAGTTGTATTAGTGTAAGGTAGGGGGTTTTCTTTTTTCGGACCCAAGCTTAAACTAGAATGATGTAAACGTATGAAAATATATAATATGATGTTTATTTTAACTTCATATTTTTATGAATCTTTTGAAGGAATGTTGAAAAATTATAAAATTCATAAGAAGTATATTGATTATTTCATCGCACGATTTAATCTAAGAATCGAATGCAAAACTTTGAGGTGTTTACACTAATCCAAAAAAGGATTTATCACTCGATTCTTGATGATGAACATTGATGATGGTTTGTGGTTTGATGCTTGAGTATTTTATCTGAGTTGAGAGCTATGTAAGGAAAATCAAAAGTCTGATCGAAAATTCTGGTCAGAGTCTGAACTAAAGGATTGAGGGATCAATACCAGTTCGGAAGTAAAGTTGTGAATTTGAATAATAGATCGAATCAGATATTGTGTAAGGGTGATTTATATACATCGTACGAATGTTAGTTTAAAAATAACTATTTTGGCCAAAACATTTGGGGTTTTTTTAAAATAATTTCGGAGACAAAATTCGTTTAAGGAGGGAAGTCTATAACGACCCATAAATTTATCAATTAGATAAATTATGTTTATTTTAAAATTATTTAAATAAATGGTTGATAATAGAAATAATATTATTTTGAATAATAATAATCTTATTTTGAAAGATATTTACAAAAATATTTTTCTCGGGATCTAAATCGATAAAATGACCGAAAACCAGCATTATAATTGTAAAACATTATGCACAGGGCTGGATACATATGCTTATCTTATAATTAAACTAGAATATGAAATAAAATCAATTAAATTGTTTGGGAAATTAAATCTGTTTTTGACATCGATTTTAATGCCCTTAATTTTATAATTGATTTATTAAATTTAATTAGGATTTAATTATTCAAATAATTATTTTTAAATGATAGTAGTTTATTTTAAATAGTTATAAAGTTTTAAGAAAACATATATGATAATTTTATAAAGACAAATAATTGATTTGGAAATATAAGAAAAATAATTGATACCACTTTATTAGTATAATAGCAATTGCTGTAAATAGTTACTAATATCAATTTATATGATCTTATAAATGAATTATGATCATTTTAATTTATTAATAATGATAAAAAATTGTTATCAAATTTTGTTTACAAACATATGTATATAAATTGATAATTGAAAATGTGACCGATTATCGGTTTCCCCTTTTTCAACGATTTAACAAACAAAAGTTGTTCGAATGCTGTTATCCTCTTGTGTGTATACATGTACGTGTATATACATGTCATATGCACACCATAACACGCACACACTCTTAAGCGTATACATATTACAAAATATTAAAATAATTTCCTAAGACGTAACACTTAAGCAACCAAAAAGCAAACATTGATTCACCTTTTCAACACCATCATCATACCATCACCTTAACATCACCATCTCTAGCCTAGGGGGGCTTCCGTGTGTGTAGGAGGGCTAGGAGGGGTGTGGGTCAACGGCAAAATGGTAATTTTTCCTTAGATATTTTTTTCAAATTTTCCCCTATAAATACCAATCCACTTTCTCATATTTTTTCACTGTATATTTTATCATCTTCTTCTCCACTTCAAGCTTCTTTTTATGGCTTCTATGCTTAACAAAATAATGGTGAAATATTTAGCAAAAGAAAATTAAAATCGTATAATACATATAAGTTATTAAATCCACTTCAAACAAAGATGAATTTCCTCCATTTCTCTTCCCAAACTCACAACAAACCTCCTTTATTCCTCTGGCCGAGCCTTCCCCCTCATAACATCAAGGCTATGAGCTTTGTTGTGTGGATCAAGCCCATTTAAGATCAAATAGTTTGGTTTCGTAGAGTTTGAAGCCATCGTAGCAGAGCTATAGCTGATTTTAGATTAGTTGTTGGAAAAATGAAGGTGAGAAACTCCTAAATTATAGTACTATATGCTATTGGATGTTATATATGTTTATTATGATTATTGATGATGATTATTTAATACGAATGTTGAACATATATGAAAGTCACGGAATACACGTCGATAAACATAAAAAAAATCACTTTCCTTTATTTAATGAATTGGCGTATATGGAATGTTAAACCTCTTTAAAAAGGTTTAAAAATGAGTTTGAAATGTTTTTTAAATATATGAAAGTGTTTTGGTGAAGTTTGAAAGGTACTTGAAAATTTAGTCAAAATTAGGCGCGTTGCGTAATAGCAGTCCGTAATTTCGCGCCATAAAAGTCAAACAAGCATATAAAATGGAATATAGTCCGTAATTTTGGCCACTGACTTGGATTTCGATGGAACCAGTTTTATCAGATACGGAATGGTGAATTGTTTTAGGATATCAAGTTTCATAGCTGTCAGGCTTGTCGTTTGATCGTACGGGCTAGAAACGCCTATATATCAATTTAATTGAAATCAATTTGAAATAATCTGATTTTAACATAACTTCTTCGTACGATGGAATTAGGACTTGAAACCTGTTCAATTGAGTTTAAAATATTTGAAAACGTCTATTTTGATATATGGGTTGAACCATTTTTGTTCCGAAGTTGAAACGGGCTTTTCAGGTCGTTTATCGTTCAATCAATCTTGTCCGTTCATCTTATTTGTGACCTACCCATAAATATTTCGTTATAAACCCTAGCCACTCCTTATTTTCATTTGTCTCTATGTACGTCTCCTTCTCAACTCCTCATTTCAATGGCAGACAAAAAAATTCCAGTTCAAATGCAAATCAAAATCCCAAATCAAAAAAACTAAAACTCCACAAACTATATCGAATTATATATCGGCTTGAAGCTCTCCACGAGCGCATCTCAGATCTGTAATTCATTTTCCAATTGGAACCTCTAGCTTTCCACAAATTAAAGAAAATTTCTTGGCAGTCCATCACGCATCGATCAAACTTGTCCGATCGTCGAATCGATTTAAGGGTTCTGTAAAGGGGAGGGGAGTGCAACAGCGTTGTTTGCTTGTCGAATCGATGGTTGGATTGGCCAGGAAAATTTGTTAGGGCTCAAGTGACATTGGCAGCTAGTTGTGTTTTGTGGCCGAATCTGAGGTGATGGCGTTCGCCGGGGGGCGTGGAGGTGTAGGGGAGATCAGCGCTTCAGGCGACATGGTTTGGTAGGCGTGGTCAGCGGTAATCGAAGTGGCGACGGCATGTAGAGTATCATGCGTTCGCGTACGTTACTATAGCTTTCAAACAGCAGGCATAAGAGAGAGAGGCACTGTTCTTCGTGACGTGGCTGTTCCTGAATGGTTCTTTTTTTTGTTTTACATTTTACTTGAAATCTCTAATGTTCTAATCCACGTTACTTTTACGTACAAGGTCCAATTCACGCGCGGTTTTTTGCATTAGGATCGTATCGAAATTTCGGACATTTTGACACTAGTTTGGATGAATTTTATGAGACCGTTCAAATTTTGGGCTTATTCTGAATTTAAATTCAATTTAAATTCAAAGGCGAGTGTTTAACCCATTCACAACTTCTAAAATTTCTTGTGTTTGTTAAATTCAATTTATGACGTGATTAGGAATTTAGTAATGACTGTATGGTATATTTTGAATCATCATCTCAGTAAATTTGAATTTATTTGAGTTAAATAGTTATTTAATTTATTATTGAATATAAATTGCCAGTTAAATACCTGTTATTGATTATCAGTTCTATATTGATATTTATTGATTGATCTGGGTGATGATTGATTTGGGTGATGATTGTGATGGATGTTGATTGTTATTGGATGAATGGATGATGTATTTTATATCGTTATAAATAGCAAGTTCACTATGGGTTGAAATGATACAAACCTGAATGATCTGCAGAAGGAAAAATCGTTATGGGTTGAAATGATAGACTCGAGCGATTTTTTATTTAATTCGGGATTGCGGTTTGAAATGATATGTAACCGTAAAATTTTAAATTGCGGATTGAAATGATAAATATCCATATTACTTGACCCTAGGGTAGAAAATTATATACGGACACTGGAATGGTTAAATTTAATGTTTTGAACTTCTTAATTTTTGAATTAATTAAATGATATCTTGAAGAAAAAATTGACGTATATAAATTGAAGTATTAAGTTTTCCGTTGAAATATAAATTGGTTTAAAAAAAGGAATTGCTTTAAGAAATTAAATTGGAAGTTTAAAGTTGAACTTTTAAGTATAAATGAAATTCTATCGAAATTAAGTTACTGAAGTTGTTTGAAATAACCTTGAAATATTTAGAAATTGGAGTAATCTAAATCAATATTTGAACATGAATTGAAATGATATGAAATTCAATAGTTTGTTGAAATGTTAAATTGAATGATTTGGAATTTGGTTTGTTGACTTGGAAATTGAAAATGGTCTAAATGTGTTGAAATAAAATTAATAGTTTAATTTGATATTGATTCCAAATTCATGCTCTTGGGGGCCAAACAAGGGAGTCACATACTATCCAGCTTCAGGGACTGTCTATATGCTGCACTCATGCTCTTCTAAAGTAAATGCCTTTCCATATGGCTCATTTCCCATTGCATAATCGGGGTAGATGTACATATTCAATCCCATCTATTGTTCCACCTCATAATCAACTTACCCATCTTTTCAAAATATGGGTGCAACTACTCTATTTCGGCATATAATATTTATGTTCATTGACAAAATACAAATTTGTTCACACAACGTTTCCTAATTTTTCAAGATCAACTAATCTTTTCTCTACAAAATGTATCAACCTGCACCCCAATGAGCCTGAATTTTCGCTAGATCGAAAACCGAAGTCTACCAAAGTATGGATCATTGGTATGGTATCCTGTAAATTAAAAAAATGCATATCAAAGCACTATCGATATAACTCACAGTGGAATAATGAAGTATAATAAATCAAATAGTACCGACCAGGATTGACACTTCCAATAACTATTGTCCAATAACTACTACACAATACTAAATTCAAGGACTAGTAATACCTAGTATTTTTCAAATTTACATACGCAATATATAATTCAAGTTATTAATTAAGAATATGTAGGAAAGGTTTATAATTTCATTACTGTATACAAATGTTAGCTTATAATTCCAATTTACATTTCAGGCATACATGAATAGATTTACAACGATATAAACCTAATGTTATATAAAAATATATTATAGGTTTTGGAATAATGGATGTTAATGCTAATTTAACACTGAAGGTGGGTAAATAGTGTTTTCTAACTTATGTAAATCTTTTTAGTTATCTTTCAAGATTAATGTTAAATCATAGATTAATAACACATAATTATTCTAATAGTCAGCCACAGATGCAATCATAGATAAACATAAAAGCAATAAAATAAAGTAAAGTTAGGGAGATGACGCAAGGGATTTTAGATTGGTTCAGATTTCTCCTACATCCAGTCATGTACAATTGCTCGTACAGACATCTTAAAAATGCCCTTTTTTAAACCTAGTAGAAGTAAACCAAATTACAATCTTGATTTCGAGGCAACGCGACACATCCTCCTGTATCACGAGTTTGAGAAAAACGCTCTTGATTTGACCAAACTACAAGATCGCCCAATAGATTTACTGGGCTACTAAGCCTACCCATTTGATTAGAATGGCTACAAGTATACCCATACAAATACGAGTAACGTTGATATATTTTTCAAAAGACAAATTCTTGTACTTGGGATATAACGGATCCTATAGCCTCTTTAATAGCTCTTTGATCTTCGAAATTAGAGAGAGATGCTTGCAAAATAGTGAGTAAGTAGTAGTGAATCAGTAAAATGAAGTATAAATTGGTTATATATAATTTTGAATAGAATAGAGTATATTTTTCAGGAGAAATTTCAAGAAAGTAAGGAGTGTGAAGAAAGTATGTAATTTATTAGTAAAAATTCGTTTGCGCTCCTCTTTATGCAGCAGATGGACACACATATCTATTCGTTAAGGGTTGTGTCCAAAAGATACATCCAATCAAAAATTAAAAAACAAACTAACGGTCTATATGTCGACATATAGAAACAAGTATGTCGACATATCCTAGTAATTTGAAAATACTTTTCCTTCAAATTGTTTTGAAAATCCTAAACTTTATAAAATAATTTTAACACGGTTTTTACTAAAAATTGAATTGTTAAGAACTTTTATAAAATATTTTAAAAATATATTTTGAAATTTAAATAATTTAGTTTTATTTAAATATTAAGGATTAGAAATTGGAGATAAGGATTAGAAATTGCTGTCAAAGACTTTAACAATATATTGTAATGACCCTAAACACTAAATTATAACATTGGGATCTTCATTTTTTTGTCTTTGAACTTATGAGTTTTCATATCTTTATCCTGAGCTCTATATTGTATATTCTTCGATTTAGCACCTATGCATTATTCTGCACTATATGCTATATAACTTGAAAAAATATTAGTATATATATTTTATATGGTTGTATCATCGAAATCAATAACTAAGGTATTAACTATCTTCCCCTTTTGATGATGGCAACCATTATATATTCCTGTATATAAAATATGATATAAGTCCCCTTGAGTTACATAGCTCCCACTAAATATATGCATATGTATATTTTATATTTTTTTTCTTCCTTTTTCATCAAAAAATGGATGAAAATAATAAAGACTCCCCCTAAATGATATACACATAAATTAAGGAGTAATAATTTGAGTGATATGATGACAATACGAATTTAACTATATATGAATAATTCAACTAATACTTAAAACATAACATAGGGACATTGAATTAGACATAATTAGACGGAATATAATATAACTATGGCATATATTAAGATATATTATGATCAATCATTATGTCATATACTAAATATTAAGGACAACAAATAGGAAAAAGCAAACTTTATTTATTTATTTATTTATTTTATTTATAATACACACAATCAAATTAAAATCTAATACTTAACTAATCTAATCCTTCTTGTTATACAATCCATATAATCAAACTAATAGTAATCAATCAAAACAAAAGAGTATTAATTATTTACATATCAATATTAAATAAATAAGTTTAGTACACACACTTATGAATTAAAAAAAGCAAAAATCTAGATATTCCGAGGGACTTCAACCTAATCTTTAGTCTAAGGATTGGATTTTCTTTAATAGCATCTCAATCTTTATTGTCTTTGGTGTTTGAGCATTCTAGGTTGTTGGTTGATCATCTTTGATGAGGGAGGAAATCAACCAGCAAAGAGCATCATAATGCTTCTTTGGCTCTTTTATCATTTGCATTTGGCTTAGTTCCAATTGCCTGAGATTCCTTAGAATAAAAGATAGAATATATTTGAATGATTGGAGTGTCTCTTCAAGGTTTTCACTAAGTTTTTGGTTTGGAGAAGACATTTTTATTAAGAAAAATGTTGAGAATGGAAGGGGATGGAAAATGAAATGATGAGTGAAGTTTTTCTAGAAGAAATACGCTTAGATAGGAGTAAAAAGTCATTTGGAACATATGAATAATTGATAGTAGTCACAATATTTTAAAATTTTAATAAATTGCCAAACGGCTATAGTATGCCGACATATGTGTCTGAAAATTATTTTCCAATTTTTGATATAATTTTAGTTGCAACTTAATACCATTCTATTTCAATGATTTGTAAAGACTAATATAAAAATATATAACAGAAAAAACTAATCTTTCTTTGATTAAAAAAAGATTATGCATGGGAAAATGGAAAACGTAAGAAGATAACTTGAAATAAACTAAGGAAATACAAGGAAATAAAACTAAAAAATATACAATGGATAAATTGATAGAATTAAAAGATAACTAAGGAGATGACCTTCTATCAAGCTTATTCATAATCTTCCCAAATTAATTATCTATTTTATTGGAAAGATTTGTAACTTCTTACTTAGCTTCATTTTATTTTTGATCATTTCTCTTGATTTTTGAGAATTCCTTTGTTTGAGCTTTGATATTGTGTCTCAAAACTTCCAAGCGAATTCTCTACTTCCTCATCCTCTTCTTTTTCATCTTCTCTTTGAATTCCATAACTTTCTTCTTCTTCTTCTTCTTCTTTAGTTTCTTGTTTTTCATCCCTTGCCAGTCTTTCCTCTTTTGGGGAAGAGTCTCATAGGATTCATAGTAAGGATGAATATGCACGAGAGAAATGTTGGATTTATTGAAAATTCCAAGGCAAAGTGGATTCTCCTTTAAGTTCAACAGCAAAATATTCAAAAATTCTGGTGTGGTACACACTACAGTATTCTCATGTCTAAAAAAAATTCTTTTGAACAAATATATTTAAGTTTTTATGTTCCTAATTGATATTGTGGTTTCTATAGAAGGAAAAAAGAGCTTTAACAACATTTTTGAGTCACATTATTGTAATTACATGTCCTTGGATGTGATGCTTTGTTGTAAATGAGACTCATAAGTCTCGATTTTGGTCTAAGATTTTTGTACTTGAATTCAAAGTCATTGTCATTTTTAAAAATGTCATGAAAAACTTCTCGATCATCAATTTTAAAAATGGATAGGTTAACTCTACTAAATTTTCAACCAAGTATTTGACCTAAAATTTCACAATCTAAAATAATTGTAGTGCCTTGTTCACTACTCCAAACTTGTCCCTCTTCTCCATCTAAAAATTTCCATTTAAATATGCATAAAACATTTTAACTAAATCCAGATAACAAACGAAATCATTTTGAGAAGAATTGAATAAACCAAGAATATAATTTTGAAAATAAAGACCTTGAAGGCCATAAGAAGCAAAATCATAAAATATTGTAAATCTTTTGGAAAAAACTTTTCCTGAAGTACAATATTCGACATAAGTGTCAATAGCTTCTTTGTCATTGATAAAAAACCCTTGATTCTTTTTATGAGTCTGATATTTTTTGGTTGGCTTGAGGAGGCATTGTTGAGTACTTAAGGAGATAAGAGAGTGAAAAGACATTTTGAATTTTTGAAATAATGTGGGCAAATGAATGGATAGAGATATGATGATTTAATAGAGAGTGAATTGACATTTCAGTTTTGAAAAGATTCCTTTTTAGTTTTTGGAATAAATGCAAAGGAGAGGGAAATTCAAAATTTGAATCTAAAATGTATTTCAAAATTCTGTCTGATATGTCGACATGTGTACTTTTTGTATGTTGACATATGGGTCGAAAAATTTAAAAATAAAAATAAGGTAAAATATATATATATATATAGACTTGTATGCATCAAATATTATTATTAATCTATATTTTCTTTCTAAATTCAATAATCTTGAAAAAAATTAAATGTATAGAGTACCGCTTTTTGCTCCTTTCCTTTGATCTGTTTCGATTAATCTATTAATGCCGTGAAACACATGTTTGCATCCTCAGTTCCAGGTTCATTGTCACTTGTGTAGTACCTAAATTATCTAATGTTGCTATATGAGCCCTTTTTTTTCTAAATCAATCAGTAATTGGTGAGATGATTTGTTTTGATGCGGACAGTCTCTTTGCATATAACCAGGTTCATCATGGGTGAAACATCTAATTGTAGTTCAATTTCCCGGAGTCTTGTTTTTAGGTTTATGAAAGTTGTTCATCTTTCTATACTTCAAAAACTTTCTAAAGTTCCTAGTCATCAAAGCAGTTTCTTTATTATTGTCATTGCCTGAATCCTGATCGTAAGTTATTGCATTGAAATTAATGGATTTCTTTTCTGTTGCCTTGCTTTCTCTTCTCCCTTGCAATTGTGCTTCATAGGACATTAAATTGCCTATTAATTCTTCAGTTTTTAGAATGCTAACGTCATTTGCCTCTTATATTGCTGTGGTCGTTTGATCCCACTCTTAAGAGAGTGAATTGAGGACCTTTCTAACTTGGTCCTCTTTAGAAAAGTTTTACCTAATGATACTAAAGAATGCACTATAACATGAAACCTATAACACATGTCAAATATGTACTCATTCTGATTCATTTTAAAAAATTAGAACTAATTAATTAGCATGGATATTTTACTCTGTTTACCTTTACTCGTGCCTTCATGTGTATATTGCAATGTTCTCCAAATATCATATGCAAACTTAGAAATAAGGACCCTGCTAAATTGATTTTTATCTAATGAGAAAAATAAAACATTCAATGGATTTAAAATTATTAAGTTCTTGTGTCTTTTTTTCAATAGTTCATTGTGGAAAGTCGATTTACGGTTCTGTGTACTCATTTTGTGTAATATCCCAAATACCTAATCATTAGACTATAAATAAATCTTCATCCTACATGACCAATAAGTGTAATTAACACCATTAAAAAATAAGGGTCTAGCGGCAGATTATCCTTTTACAAAAGTGTTGACAAGTGTACTAATAGTGTTGTTAGCCATTTATATTTTTCAAAAATCATTATGAGTTATTTTGAAAACCTAATGCTTTGATATGAAATGTGGGTTGCAGAATAATGAATCTTAAGGCTAATTTAACACTAGAGAGGAGAGGAATAGTGTTTTCTTACTTATCTAAATATATTTATTTTCTTTCAAGATTAATATTAAATCAAAGATTAACAACACATATTTATACTAACAGTCACAAATGCAATCATGGATAAACGTAAGGGATGGCATCATGAATTTTATACTGGCTCGGATTTCTCCAACATCTAGTTCCTTACAATTGCTTATAAAAATTTCTTTTCAAATGCTAATCTGTAAACTAGGCAAAAGGAAAACCAAATTACAATCTTGATTTTGAGACTACGAGAAACACCTCCTATATAATGAGTCCGGGGTAAAATCTCTTGATTTGATTAGACGACAAGATCACCCACAAGATTTACCAGGCTATTAAGAACACCCACTTAATTTAAACGGGTAACAAGCACCCCCACACATACACGAGTAAAGTTGATAGTTTTTCCAAGGACAAATTCTTGTACTTCGGATACAATGGATCTTATAACCTCTTTGATAGCACTTTGATCTTTGCAATGGGAGAGATGCTTGCAAAGCAGTAAGTAGTAATGAATCAATACAATGAAGTATGAATTGATTCTATTGATTTTGAATAGAATAGAGTATATTTTTCAAGAGAATTTTCAAGAGAGTAAAGGGTGGGAAGAAAGTATGTAATTTATTAGTTAAAAATTTGTTTGCACTCCCCTTTATATAGTAAATGAATAGATGTATCCATTCATGAAGGGTTTTGTCCAAAAGACTTTTCCATTTAAAATTAAAAAACAATCCAATGGTCTGTATGACGACATATAGAAACAAGCATATCAACCTATCATAGTAATTTTTAAAAATACTTTTCTTTTAAATTGTTTTGAAAATCCTGTACTTTGTAAAATAATTTGAACATGGTTTTCAAATATTTTAAACTCTTAAAACTTTTATAACATAATTTTAAAAAAAAAATTAAATAATTTTTTTAAATATTAAGGATTAGAAATCAGAGATAAGGATAATATATTGCTGTCAAGGACTTTAATAATATATTCTAATGACTCTAAACTATAATTTTAGGATCTTCCATTTTTTGCCTTTGAACTCATGAGTCTTCATATCTTTATGTTGAGTCTTTGTACAGTACACCACCGAGTCAGCACCTATGTAATATTCTACACTAAACACTATATAACTTGACAAAACATTAGTATTTATATTTTACATGGTTATTGTCATCAAAATAAGTAATTGAGGTATTGACATATATAATTTCTCACTCACCTTTTTTCTTTCCAAATCTCCAGATCCAATCCCTGTTATTCAATTTGACTCCCTTTGATCCCTGTTTAAATACATACATCGCAAGCATATGAAAACTTATTAGAAATCTAGATAAAAGTAGATTAATATTTAAATTCTTGATCTGGATTTATAATCTTTCTTGGCTTGATGGTTTGATTCGACCCCTTTTTCTTCTCAATTATCATCTGCTATTCTTTGCTTGAATATATGTATAAACTATAACTTTTTTTAAGAACTTAGCATTTTATGGAGAAGAGAAAATGGTGGATCTTTGCTATGCTTTAGAATATATGAGAAGAAAAGTAAGGGGTTGGACCCATATTTCTAGCGGTTCGAATCAATGCCAACCGTTAGATTAAACTATTTTAAATCTAAGCCACTTGGACACATCAAAATTCTCCAATTGACAGCTCGACAGCCGTTCCCTACCGATCTACCCGTCGTAAATGTTAATAAGAATTAAATTGTCATGTTAACTTTGGTTAATTTCTTTCCGTTTTCTTCGACATGAGATAATTTCTTTCCATGTTAACTTTTCTTTAACCTTGAGCAACTGTTAATATTAATTAATTTCTGTTAATTACTTTTTTCCCTTAATGACGTGTATATTTACTTCCTACAGAAATTACTCAAACTTTAATAATTTTTTCGTTCAAATTCTGATTGGAAAACTTTATATATTAAAACTGATCAGAAAATCATCATGAACCCAATGGTGTAGGTTTTATAGACAAATTCTAACGTTAGTAAAAAAATTATTTTCCAGCATTATTATTTATTAATTAATTTCTTTTTAGTTAATTATTGTTAAAATTACAGGGTGTTATAAATTCTTCTATGCATTTCTCATCCTAAGAAAAAAACTAGATTTTCCTAAGTTAAGCCAGTTAGTGGGACCGCTATCTTAACAAAGTTCTTGATGAATTTCCTGTAATAATCCACCAACCCAAGAAAACTCCTAAATTCCACGGTGTTCTTTGGAATCTTCTAGTTTAAAATAGTTTGCACCTTTGCAGGGTCCATAGACAATCCATTCTAGGAGACAATATGACCTAGACATCTCACCTCCTTTTTCCAAAAGTGAAACTTCGAGAATGTGGATTTAAGTTGGTGCCTTCTCAAGGTCCCTAGTACCTCCTTTGAGTGATTTTTATGCTTGCCTTCAGTTTTAGAGAATACTAGAATATCTTCCAAAAATACTTTGACAAACTTATTTAGCTGTCCCCAAAAGACTCTACTCATCAAATCTACAAAGTATGCAAGGACATTTGTCAATCTGAAAGCCATTGCTTCCCATTCATACAATCCATCCAAAGTATGAAATTTGGTCTCTTGTTTGCTATCCTCTGCCATACTTAGTTGATGAAATCCAGTGGCTAAATCCAACTAAGAAAATATTTTGTCTCCAACAAGCTGATCGAAAAAGTCATCTTTTCTAGGTAAGGCATACATTTTCTTCTTGGTTAGATTGTTGAGTTCTCTACATTCAATGCATAGCCTTAAAGAAACATCCGCCTTAGTGGCAAAGATAACCAATGCTCCCCATTCTAAAGTATTGCGACGAATAAATCCCTTCCGTAATAGCTCTAAAATCTACCTATCCAACTCACGTCTTTCGTTAGGGGCCATGTGCCTCAATGGAAAAGTAATAGGTCTAACGTCCTTTTCTAAATTGATTTTGAACTCTATCTCCCTCAGGGTGAAACATCTGCCTTAGTGGCAAAGACAACCGATGCTCCCCATTCTAAAGTATTGCGACGAATAAATCCCTTATGCAGTAGATCTAAAATCTACCTATCAAACTCATGTCTTTCTTTGGGGGTCATGTGCCTCAATGGTAAAGCAATAGGTCTAACATCCTTTTCTAAATTGATTTTGAACTCTATCTCCCTTCAGTGTGGAGCACCCAAGACTTCTTCAAAAATGTTAGGAAATTCTTGAACTGTGGCCATAGATGAAAGACCATCTTTTGATAGGCTGAGAGAATATAAATAGCCTAGCTCGACCGAGTCTTGGGGTCTACAATGAATACTTTTATTTTTCCCCTGGTGACTCCTTAATCATACAATCCACTTATCACAATCTTAGACAGCCCCGTAGTAAGACAAAAAATCCCACCCAAGATTTATCTTAAAAACCATGAACACATGTGTTAATCCACAACAAGGTTATTAAAAATTGAAAAAAGGGATGTCGATATCATAATAGGATTTGACATGACTATTAAGTCGGTGATGGGTTTTGGACTCAAGGAGTTAACCAGTACTAGCTATGAATGAATGTGATGCTCTCGAGTCAAATAAGGTACGAATAATATTTTTGAAGATAATTATTTTACCTTTCGTCGCAGCTTTTCCTTGATCTTTCAAAAGAGGTCTACTCGAGATAGGTACAGCCTCAATGGCATATGCTTGCCCACTCTGCCCTTCCTTTACAAGCTTTAACACCGATTCTTGTAGTGTCCCTCCTCATGGCAGTGATAATGCTTCCCTTTAAATTCCTCCCTCGTTATACTCACCTTATGGTCCTTAGCAACGTTCCTTTCTGCTGGTATCTATGACATGTCACATCTTCTTTCATAATCTTCCCTTGTCCTTCTTGTTCGCCTAAAATCCTCCCTTCTTAGCTTTTTATGGTTTTGTTGGCTGTCTAAACTTTTCATTCTCTTTCTCCTTCCCTTTCACCTCCAAGCCAATAATCTAAAGTAAATCCATTTAAACCATCATCTCATAAATTGGGCACGTGAGAATTTATGTCAAAATTAGATCCTAAGTGAAGAATCTAGGCCCTTGACGATCTTTGTAGCCTTCTTCGAGGGGGTGTTAATCAGACTCAATCCAAACTTAGCTAATTCCGTGAACTTATTGATATTCCTTTAGTGTGGAGTCTCCTTGCCTCAACTATATAAACTTCTCTAATAAAACACTTACTCTAGACAAGAATCGAGACTTAAAAGCAAGTATTGAAACCAGCCTAAGTGATTTCTTCTTAAGCATTCTCTTCAACTACTATGGTCCACCAATTTAGTGCTTCTCCTATTAAATGTCATGGAGCCATCCTTCTCTTGATATGGTTTTCCCATCCCAATTCCTAGAATATATGTTTATAATCATTAATCCATGCCTTGGTCTCAACAAAGTCATCAACCCCCATATACGCTCATCCTCCCATATTTCGTAAGTCCTTGTAAATCTTGGAGAAGTTTATAATGCAAGGTAGCGCTTCAATGGGTGAGGCAACTGGTGCCGTTGGTGTAGCTTATTGGGGAATGGGAACTTGCCTTACATGCCTTATGTATTGCTTGAACTATTCTGGCATCCCTTGGGTTGTGAGTATCTCTTAGATGGAGGGGTTCCACCCCTTAGAGAATGATTTTCAGCTATAATAAATAATATATAGGTGTATGCTTTTAGTTATAACTTTCCGAGATAGTTTTATTTGCTAAAATAAAAGATGTGCCTAGTGTGTTTGTGTATGTTCAAATAAGTGTATATATATAGTAGGGTTTTGAAACATACCTGTAACACCCCTAATTTTGATTAACATTATTCAAGAGATTTAATTAGATTAATTAAATATAATAATGTGATGTGTAGTGCGATAAGGGAACTGTGATTTGATACTTAATAAGGTCGAGCTTTAATTGACTAATTGGTCAATAAGATTGTTTTATAACTTAAGATAAAAGAGAATACATGAGAAGGGTAAAATAGGAATATCCATCCTTTTATCACTTAAACCATCTCCCCTTCATGTTATTCTAACTTTTTATAACTTAAAAACAATTAAATAATACAAGGTCAACCATTAAATAAGAAGAGAGGAGAAAAAGCTTAGAGATTCAAGAGGAAACCTTAATCAACCATCAAATCTGAAGTCTATTTATTCGTCCAAGGTGAAAAATAGTCAAATCCACCTCATTTTTGTTGTCTTATGATTGTTTAAGTTCGGTATAGATATGAAACCGAATGGATTGGTGTTTAAGTAAGATGCCATGCTTAATTTTTCCAGTTTTGAATTAGTTGTGAAATAAATGGATTTTATGAAATTAAATGATAGTTTAAGAGCAAAACCTTAGGTAATGATCTCCAAATGATTTAATTTTGTGATTTGACAAAAAAAAAATTTGGAGATAAATTTTTAATTTCATAATTTTCCATATACTTTATAAATTTCCTAAGGTGGAAATTGGGTTAATTTCGAGTTTTAATTATTAAAAATAATTAAATATGGTTTTTGGCTTCGAAATTTTTATATGATGAAGAATGTAGTATTTTAGAATTTATGTGATTTGTGGGGATTTTTCCCCAGGAATTTCGAATTAGAGTGAATTTATGTTGCTAGATAGCATTTAAATTTATTAACTAAAGGTGTTAATTAATTATGTTCTCAATATTTTTTGGGACTTGAAAACTAGATATAGCAGATTTTTTGAAGAAATTTTTGTAAAGTATTGTATTATCCAATAGAAATTGGACAAGGGTTAGGATTAGGTGAAAAGCAGTTACTTTTAGTGGTAATAAGTAAGTTTTCTGGATGCCATGATACCTTACGTCGTTGTGCCTAATGTAACACCGCATCCATGAGTGTCAGCGACAATGAGAGGGAAAACACAGGATAAATACTTCTGTAGTTATGGAGTGTTTACGACTTCGTCGACATAGACTAGGGCAGCAACCTATCATAGGCGATATGTCCTTATGGTGATTCATTTAGATGTTTAATGAGTCATTGTCATGATCACTGATGCTGTCTTTTATTATAGATGTTGCCATCAATGATGCCATGCCTCTTCGCGTATATTTTTAATGGTGCCGCTATTCATTAAGGTCGGCGAGGTTTATTTCAATTGCTTTGAGCTTTGATAACATTGTAATCGAAGTAATCCTTATCACTTGCCATCCTTGTCGCATGTGATCCTTGCCTCATTTGTTTTAGAAATGTGGATAACCTGTAGGGCAAGAAAGTTGACAACATCATTTTCGATAAGAAATTTTAATAGTAAAATAAGATTTAATATTTTGGTCTTCGATCTTGGATAAAGGTCGATGACGGTTTTGACACCGTGTGTTTTAGTAGTATCTTATTAAGGGTAGAGAACCTTAAGCCTCTTTATCGACATTGTATTTTCGTCGACACTATATTAAATTAGCCTATTTAAATTCGGTAACCCCATATCATTTTCAGACATAAACATGGCATTAAAAAAAGTGACTTATAAAATGACATAAGACTTTGGTAACATAATGAGCTATGTATTTCCTTGTTTAAATATGAATTAAAGGGATTAATAATATGTTTAGAAAATGGCTTTAAGGAATTAAGGATTAGATTAGCCCAAGTTTTGAGTTAAGATTACCAAAGACAATATTACTTAAGACTAAGTAATTACAAGATATAATAAGATCATTGATTAAACATACTGTATGATGGATGCTATATGTCCTTATGTTTACTTGATCAGTTATTTTGCATAATTTTTATTATTATACTCATGTCATTTATGACCCATATCTGCATTTTGGGGTATTAAGGGAAAGATACCTAGCTAGGTTGACCCAGCAGTGAGTGTAAAAAGAGTTAAAACCTTAGTGAGTAGAATGGCATCTAGGAGATTAGGTAGATAAAAAAGGTAGGATGCCAGAACTGGTTATTGATTTAGAAAGGTTATTGGAAGGGTCCAATAGGTTTATAGCCATACCATGAAAACTACAATTGAAATGTTATTAGAGGGTATCCAATATGTTTTTTAGTGATCCCATAAAAACTATGAAATGAAAGAAGTTATTTAGGAATCTAATAGGTTTATAGTAAGCCCATGAAAACTATGATCGGAAGGTTATGAAACCAAATTATAAGTAAGCCCATGAAAGCTATGAAGTTGGACAAATTATCTCCAAAACAAACAAGTTAAAGGTCAGTCCAGGAAAACTAAAGGGTTAATAGTGACCTTAGAAAAACTATAAATAAATATGTATGGTCCAATAAATTAAGATAGGTAACCTAAGGTATATTACATGCTTGCGTATTAACATATATTAACCATTGTGGATGCAAGAGATTAGTACATGGTTAATATGTTTTGGTAAATATATAATTGTAGGGAAAACCCATTCCGGTCAATGGCATAGTCTCACTGGATATCTATTGGTTAGAGATGGTATGTTATTATTCACACCAGACTTTTCATCTAAACTGAAGTATTTGTTTTACCCTTAAACTCTTAGATACTCAATTGAGTAGTTCGAGAATAAGAGATTTCAAGTTTCCTAGTAGGAAAAATAAGCTTTTGAAGATGTGTAGGCGACAATCTATATATGTAGGAGTTCTATTTTAATCCATTGTGTAGGAGTTCTATTCTAGTCCATTGTGTTTTTTAAGTTTATCTTTATGGAGTAATGGCAAGTTGTATAATTGCTAAATATTTGACTTTGATTAAGCAAAGATGCATCTTTACATGTCGCTCATGGAGTATTTTGTAATAATTATATTTTCTCTGAACGTGGTATTATGAATGGGGAATATGAACACATATTGTGAAATGGAATGTAAAAGTTATTTCCAAATTACATTTGAAATTTTTTCATAATCATGTGCTTTAGATTACTTAATCTGGTAAGATTAACATAGCCGCCTATGGTCGTCGAGAAATAATAACTATGCAAGATTACATCATCCATAGAGATTAGTTTTGGACCTTAGAATGAGGGATGTTACAAGTTGGTATCAAAGCGTAGACTTATGGTAAAACTTAAAAAGATTAAAAGATTTTGAAAAAATAATCCTAATGAATCAAAGAATAAATTTGAGGTATGAGATAACGCTATAGTAACATACTTATGTTTGCAACATGTAAGTATATATTCATCTCTATTCTTTCCTCTCTCTTAGACCATTCTTCTATATCTTACTAAGGCTCGTATGCAGATTTACGAGAAAGAATGAAGGCAGGAAATAGAAGAGTAAATCTAAGTGGTGGAAACACCACAAACAATGGAAATGCTCGACCCACTGCTAGAAGGAACCCAGGTCAACAGGCAAGTGCTAATCCAAATGCAAATGCTAATGTAGATGTTGGACCCTGGGTAGTAGATATAGGGGCCATGTATCAGTTCTTCGTTAATATGATGCAAGTTGGAGCTAATGTAGGAGTAGCTGGAGGACGCTGCTAATGCCTGATGAGTCAATCCCACAGAGCTTATTGGTAATAGCTATGCTAAACTGAGTTGAGATTACATCAATTGAGGTGGGAAGCATTTTTTGGGGATCGAGGATGCAGAAGAAGTGGGGAACTTGCTGTTACATCATGAAAGAAGTTTTACTGATTTGGGTCTGAATGATGAGAAAAAAAGGAGGTTGGCTTTGAGATAGTTGCAAGAAACTGCTTTGTTTTGGTGAAACAGGGTGACTATAAGGGTACTAGAAGAGGAATTGACTTGGGTAGAATGTCAAAGGAGATTCGAGGAAAGGTGTTTTTTATGAAGTAGCCAAGTCATATTTGCTTAGGAAGTTTATGGAGTTGAAGCTGGAAGAAATTTCATTCTTGGAATACTCTGCTAAGTTTATTGCGCTATCTAGATATGGGTATGCCATTATTGACACCGTTATAAAGAGGAATGAGAAGTTTATCTAGGTGTTAAGACCAAAGGTTTCTAGGGCAACTATGCCACACCTTATAGATCAATCGAATGTAGTGGTGGAGACGGCAATAGAGAACGAGGAAATGCTTTCTACTTTCGAAAAGGAGAAGTTAGGTTGAACCCATGGTCCTTAGAATAAGAAGAAGGATTTCTTCAAAGGAAAGATGGCTCAGAAGGGTGGGGCTACTAAGAAAGGGAAGGCAAATATCATTTGTTATAAGTGTGATTAGAAAGGGCACTATACTAATGACCGTTGATCAGGTGACAGCAAGATGGTTGTTGGCAAGCAGAATGTGAAGTGCTTTAACTACGGCTAGGTAGGGCATCATAAGAAAAAATTTCCAGAAGCGGCCAAGGCTAACAAAGGAATGGTTTTCTGCTTCGGAGTCATCCGCATCCAGACCAACAACAGCTGAGAAAGGAAAGGCTATGATGGAAGGTATGCTTTTGATTCACAGCATATCAATTAGGGTACTGCTTGGTACCGGTCCATCACATTCATTTATATCTCAGTGCTGGTAGATAAGTTATGTTTAGAGCCTTCATACCTTGTTACTTCCTTAAGGGTTGCGAATCCGATAAATGGGTATGCAACTGCGGGGATGGGATGTGACCAGTTAGAACTTGATTTATTAGGTCATAAGCTTACCTGCAGTTTGTATGTACTTGATTTTATATTCTTTAGGATCATGTTGGGTATGGATTGGTTGGATAGATATGATGCTAGGATATTTTTCTAGGATAGGGAAAAATCATTATGAGACCCAAATAGCGGCAATCGAATAATATACGTGGTGGAGAATTCTAGTTTGGATGCCTGTAATTTTCTAGGTGCAATGGAGGTAGAAGATGAGATAAATCAGTTGGTTATGAAAGAATTCACAAATTTGTTTGAGCCTGTTACAGGACTAAATAAGCTATTGGGTTTCATATAGATCTTTTACCAAAAGCTGAACCAGTAAGTAGACCACGTAGCAGGATGATAGCTACCAAGATGAAGGAATTAAAGGTGCAACTAATGCACTTAGAAGGAAAGAGTTTTATTAGACCAATTAGTTCACCTTGGGGAGAGGCCATGGTATTCGTGAAGAAATCAGATGGGTTGTTAAGATTGTGCAACAATTATTGTAAGTTGAACGATATCCTTTGTCGAGGATTGATGTTTTATTTGATCAGTTGAGTGGAACCAAGGTGTTTTCCCAATTGGGTTTGGTGATAAGGTTCCTCAACTAATAGTGGCAGAGGACGGTATTCCTTTGATGGCATTTTGAATGAGGTATGGTTCGTACAAGTGGTTAGTAATGCCATTTTGATTGACTAATGTTCCTGCATTCTTTGTAGACTAGATGAACTGGATATTCTGAGAGCACTTGGATAGGTTCTTGTTGATATTCATTGATGACATTTTAATATACTCTAAGGACAGATGGGTTCTTAAGATTCATCTTAGCGTAGTGCTTGAGACATTGAGGTAGCATCAAATTAAAGCGAAGTTTCAAAGCTCATTTTTTGTAGAAGGAAGTGAAGTTTCTTGGTCATGTAGTTTTAGAGAAAGGGTTGTCATTTGATCCAGCCAAGATCAAAGCCGTTAACAATTGGAAAAGACCCGAGACAGTGACCTAGATAAGGAGTTTTCTTGAATTGGCTGGCTATTACTAGAGATCAATCAAGGACTTCTAACGGATAGAGGCACCCCTAAATTAGTCAGCTAGAAAGAATGTAAAGTTTATATAGTCCAATAAATGTGAGGAAGCATTCCCCAAGTTGAAGCATTTGTTGGCCTATGCACTCATGTTAGTTGTTCCCATTGTAATAAGGATTTGGCGGTGTATACGGATGCGTATGGAACATGATTAGGAACTATATTGATGCAGAGGGGTAAAGTGATTACCTATCTTCTTGACAACTCAGACCATATGAAGTTAAATATCCAACTCACGATTTGGAGTTGGAAAAGGTGAATTTCACATTGAAAGTGTAGGGACACTACCACTTTGGAGAACGATTCGAGATGTATACAGATCATAAGTCTTTAAGGTATTTATTCTCAGATTGAGTTGAATATAAGATAGCAGAGTGGTTGGAGGTTTTAGCAGCTTATGATTTTAGCATTGAGTATACACCGGGGTAAGGAAATAAAGTTTCACGCGCACTTAGCAGAAAATATCAGAATGTGGTGTTAGCTATGGTGACAGAGTGGAAGGATCTAGAAGCATTGACTAGTTATAGTGTGCAATTGAGGTTGACTGCTAGTTCTAGTCAGAGTACCGCTCTATTATCCTGCTTGGGAGTTCGACCAGCATTGATTGAAAGGATTGCTTCTAAGTAGAGCGATGGTCCATTACTAAACGAAAGGATTGGAAGGTGGAACCGAGATTAGTGATCTAAAAGATTTTTGTCTTGACTAAAGAGGATGGTTAAGGAAGAAGGAATGTTTATGTGTTCCAAATGTTGGAAACCTAAGGAGATAAGTTCTTAGGGAGTGTCATTGATCAAATTTTGCGATTCATCCTTGGGAACCAAAATATATCAAGATATGAGGAGAAGTTTCTTCTGGGAAGATATGAAAAGAGATGAAGGCTTATGGGTAAGGCAATGTATGAATTGCTAGAAAGTAAAAGTTGAACATCAAAAGTCAAATGGATTGCTTCAGCCTTTAGATATATCACTTTGGAAATGGGAATCTATATCCATGGATTTTGTTGATAGGTTACCAAGGTCGTGAAACACCTAATCTATCCAAAAGGACATATTAAAAGGCATGGTGCGTTATAGGTATAACTAAAGCTAATAGTGACTAAGATTCATAAGATAGATATAGATAAAAATAGCGGGAACTTAAAATAATAACTTAATTAAAAAAAATTCATAATTGCTTCATAAATAAGTCAAATACCAAATACCACATACATGTTTGAAAATCCAATATGTTTTATGAAACAAAATCTCATAGTCTCAAAAATCAGAGTACATAGTATCCCTCATAATAAGCTAGTACATAGAAAGAACATAAGATGAAAATAAAAGAAGTACGTAGTAGAAATCTCCTCCAAAAAAACTCCGAGCAGCAGCAATCTATTGACTTCTTCCTTGATTGCCTATAGGGGGAAAGGAGAAAATAGAGGAGTGGGTCAGACTAAGAGTATGGTGAACGATAGTAATTGCTAGAGTCTTTAAAAAAGATAAAAGTAAGAGACTCTACAACCATTCTAGCATAAATAAGGATAACAAAGGAAATAGGAAAGAGATAAAGTGAAAATAAGCACGGTCAAATATTGCTCAATTTATTGCTCAATTTATAGTACCTTTTTGCAGGCCAGCTGCTATATAACTCCCTACATAAAATGTTATTATGAACCAGATGATAGATATAGCTCCCTACACAGAAGGCAATGGTGTTTACGAAAGACACCCAAACTAAGCGCTTGGAACTCATAGCTATTGCTGAGCACCCGAATGGAAGTCGCACGCGGAACTGCCACCATGCACATGCTAGCTTTTGCTCCATCTAGTGGGTCTTCTTGTTACCTCAAACTCCAGCATAACTGTTCCCCTTATCTCACTTCAGGCTAACGTGAGATCACCGTGTGTCCATAGAAAATAGGGGAAATACTGTTGGTAGTGTCATGTCATCCAAACAATATTTAGTTGTACACCTTGTCCAAATCCCCCATGATTTGGACTTCTACTTGACCAGTTACTACCATTCTTACTATAAGCGAGCCCTCTCTCACTTCAGGCTAATGTGGGACCACCATTTTATCTAATAGGGAATGTTACTTGGTACAGGTCCTAATTTCATATTTGCTTATTAGCTTAGATAAATTATTTAAATAAGCCTTTACACTTTTCTCTACTATCTGTGCTTTTTAATTTTATCTTAAGTCTTAAAATAAGCCTTATTCTAGTCTTTTTCATATTACAACCTATGTTATAATCATGCTTATAACTTAACCCATGGTCTTATTGTGAAAATAAGCCGCTTTCATCTTTTACTCGTTTTTTAGTTATAAGTCTAAACTATAACACTATAACTAGGCCAACAAATTAGTCCAATTCTAACCGTAATTAGGCATAATTTCAATCTAATTCCATTTATATTACAATCTTATAATTTACATCTCATAATTATAAATAGGCCAATCTCTTTAATTTAGTCCAATTAATATCATATTTAGGCATAATTTCAGTCTTAATTCCATTTTATTACAGTCTTTATAATTTACATCTTATCTCTCGTTATTTCAAAATTCTTAAAATTTAATCCAATTTCGCATTAATTCTATACTAATCCATATGCGAAGAAGAAGGCGAAATAAAAGAAAACTGAAAATAGAAGAAAATCCAAGGCGTAGGAAGATGATGTAAATAATGCGTAAATAACAGTAAATAAATTAAAATACTATAAGAAATGGAAAAGCTATGATTAATAGAAATAACTAAAATTAACTGAGAAGAATAGCTAGAAAGAAATAGACTGAAAATAATTCTAAAAACTGTAAATAAAACTGCTAAAAAGGTTATTCTAAAAATCGTAATAAAACTACATTTATTGGAAACCCTAATATTTTAAATTACTTAAAATAATTACAATCACCCACCTCTGGTCCTTAACTCTTCCATTTAGGTCTTCATGGATCCACTTGGGGTTGTTAAATATTTTTATTAAAAAGATTCTCTCCTTGGAAAATTATTCCTTTTAGGGTCCTTCCTAAAAAGGTGAACCCAAGCGGAGAAAATTTAGAACGAGAAAAAGTGTTGGGTATAGGGGTCTATTTATAGGGATAGAAGTGGATCTCTGACCATTGGATTTGGATATTGAATAGGATGCAACCACATCATAGGCTGAATAGGAGCCGTCGGATAGGAGCACAGACGCACCAGACGAGATAAAAATCAACAAAACACGTCATATATGCTTCAGGATCCGTTTTCGGCTATATAAGAAGGCGGGTCGACCACCATGTCGACCCTTACACATGGTAAGTCGACCTAGCCCATGGTAGGGTCGACACTAGGGTCATCCTGCCTTATATATTATACATATTTTTTTTCGATTTTGTTCGTTTCTTGTTTCGTGCGTATCTTCTTCATACTAACTAAATTTCCGACGTTTTATATATAAAAATTAGTCAAAAAATATCCACGGACACAATGGTGCTACTCTCGTGGTCTAATTCTAAAATTTTCACAAAGTTATTTTATTATTTAATTAATTTGTTTCTAATTACTATAGCTTAAATTCGGGTTGTTGCATTCTCCCCTTAAGGGATTTCGTCCCCGAAATCTCTAAGGATAAAAGAAAGTACTAAATATTTTCATCCAATTTCTACTACCAACTACTCAATCATCAACCATTCATCCATTACCCTTAAGTTTTTCTAATGCAATTTATGATACTTGTGCAATTAGTGTAGTGTAAATGTCCTTAACTAATGCAAAAGATTAGGCGGTCCACCGATTCAATTGACCTCCTTTTATGCAATCATGCCTGTACCATATAACCAATAATTCAAAAATTACCTAATGATAACTGATAATTCTATTTGCATGCTACAAACATCATCCAAATGCAATAATCATGTGGTAAACATCCATTTATAGCAACCATAGAAATAAATTTAAAATGCACATACATCCATATGCATATGCTCTAGTGTCCTAATTAGGCCAATCGCTAAGAAATAATAGTGTCTAGTGTATATGTATGCATCCGTTAGCATCCACTAGCAAACACTTGCAACCGATAACATACATCATTCATAACATTCTATTAAAATGTTTATATTATATCCTACCATCCATAGGCTAAATCCTAAGTTCTACCCTCCTAAAGGATAACAAAGGAAAGAACTTATTCAAAACTAAAGGTGGAAAATGGAAATTCTAAAACCTATTATCAAAGAGACATGAATATGATATACAAATTTTCTCCTAATCAAAATAGTCCTCTCTAAAATCTCTCTAACCATGTCGGAACCAAGAAGCAACCTCTCCGTAGTCTCCAACCAACATGAAGACGTCTTACACGGCCTTCCTAAAAAGAGCTTCGAAAGGTGTCATTCCAATGCTAGCTTGAAAACTAGTACCATATGAATTACACTAAAGAAAGATGCTTTTCCCAAGTTCTTCCAGAATCAAGAATACTCATTCTCAATCATGCTTGTCTTACTATCCTACTAATTTCATTTTACTGTTCTTCATGAATCAACATTCCTAGGTTCTTACTTGTGTCTTATACATTTTATGGAAATTCCATTATTACTTTTAAAAGTAATTACTTCTTTCTCCTTACACCTTTTCCGTTATTCCTGGGAAATTATTCTTATCTACTCTACATTTAAGAGTTTAGTTTGGCATTTGTCACCTTGTTGTAAAAAGTAAAGTTTCTAAAAAAAATTAAAACATCAAATCCCGAAATCTTTGACTTTAAATGTGTTATCTTTTCGGTTTTCAAAAAAGCTTCTTGTTACACTTAACAGTCTCGTATCTTAACGTATTGTAACCACTTTCTCTTATGGGAAGTTATTAACACTAAAATCTTCTATGAACCTTTTAAAAGAGAACTTCATTTTATGTGAAATTAAAAGGAATTTATTTTATATTTTTCGAAATAGGTTATACAAAATATGGTGCTTTTCAAACCTTGTATATCTCTTTCATGTATCCCTTGTAACTTGCACAAAACATTTTTATTGGTTTTATAGAGAATCATACCATTATACTTTTCATTCCCATATATTAAAATATGTTTAAATTACATTCTTCCATGATAAATATTTTCTAATATCTAACTTACACACTCATCTTCAAAACTGTTTTAATATTCCCATAACTACATAAGCACTTCCTTATACTATTTAATAAGTGTACTTTACAAACCATTTTGTTTCTATACTTATAAATTGCCTTTTAAAGTACATTTTTATTTCGGTTAAAATGGATGTTGTGTAAAACGCCGTTACTACAACCCAAAAAAATACTAATGTATGGATTCTATTAAACAAATACCAATAAATCTCATACACCTAGGTAAAAATATTTCTTTTGAGAGTCACTTACTATAACAATAGTGTTATAGCCTATGCTCCACTTATTTTTCACGAAAACATTTATTACAACAATAAAAGCTGTAATTTACGTTTTCAATATTTGATACACTCTAGGTTTGTAACCATCCGTAATTTTCGATAAATAAAATTAGTTAATTTAATAAGATTTTGGTAATTTAATGTTGGAAGAAATAAAAAATTAAGATTTATAGTGGGAATAATAAGTAGAATGATAGTTAATAACGTTAATCCAAGGTAATTATTAACAAATTGAATGAAATTCCAATAAATGGAAATAATGTAAATGTTATACTTGGTTATAAATTGAATATATGGAAACAAATGTAAATATTGAACTAATTAGTGAAATAGTATGAAATTAATGGTAACTGAATAAAATCAAAATTATATAAATAATTGTAACATTTGTTTGTAAATAATGAATCTATAGATGTGATTAAAAGACAATGGTGACAATTATTATATGTTACCTATTTATTTAGTCTATTAAATTAAATTGGAAATCAACTACAATAAATCTAATTAAATATTATGTTAATGTAAATTAAGGTAATAATTGGAAATAATGTTAATTTTTTTTCATAATATGACAATTGGTTGAATAAAAGAATGGAAATCAAATTTACCAATTTATTGGAATGATAAATTGTAATTATTGAATTTACTGTAATTAAATGAAATTAATTATAACGAAAATTGAAATTCAGGCGAAATGGGAGAATATTAATGTACAAAGATACAAACCCATGTTAATTATACCTATAAGATGATAATTGACTGAATAACAAGATGGAAATCAAAGTAAATGGAATTATTTGAAATTAAATTTATAGTTACTGAATTTATTGGAATTAAAAGTAAACCTGGTAATTAGGGAAATAATTAACATTGGATTAACATGGAAATTTGTTTAAATTATTGTAAATGTTTAAGAAATAAAAAATGATAAAATTCGTTAATTATAGAATTGAAATTTGAAATTTTGATTTAATTAATTAATTATTAATTTATTTAATTAACGTGAAGATAGCCATTTTGGCTACAGACTCGGATTTCGACGAAACAAGTTTCATCGGATCCGTAACAGCGAATTATAAGGTTTCATGTTTCGTAGCGATCAGACTTGTCGTTTGATCGTACGGGCTTGAAACGCCTAGACATCAATTTAATTGAAAACCATTGAAATCAATTTGAAATAATCTAATTTTAGCATAATTTCTTCATATGATGGAATTAGGACTTGAAACCAGTTCCATTGAGTTTAAAAATATTGAAAACATCTAATTTGATATATGGTATGACCCATTTTCGTTCCAGAGACAGAACGGGATTTTCTGGGCATTTATCGTTCAACTTCCAATTCGATCTGGTCTATTCTTTTCCATTTCAGCTATACCTATAAATAGCCTGTTATAAACCCTAGTTATTTCTTATTCCATTTGTCTATACATACATTTCCTTCTCAACTCCTCATTCCATTGGCAGACAAATCAAAACCAAAACCCTCAATTCAATTTCAAATTCAATTCCAAAATTTAAACTTCTCAAATTATATCGAATTATATATTGATTTGAAGCTCTCAAGGAGGGCAGGTCAAATCTACAGTTTGTTTTCAATCTGGGCTTCTGTGTGGCCGGAATTGGGTGATTAAGCCTCGGTCATTCATTGTGTCACGATCAACTTTGTCGGATCGTCAAATTGAGGGTACCATTGGGTGGAGAGGACCGAGTGGAGTTCATCGGCGTTCCTTGTTCGGTGTTTCAATGGCTAGATGGGGGGAATAACTCGCTAGGGTTTCGAACCCAAAACGATTACTGCATTGAATTGGGGGCCGTGGTTAGGGCTGGGTGGTCGGCGTCGTAGGGGAAGGTAG
Source organism: Allium cepa (assembly GCA_030765085.1). Lineage (NCBI taxonomy): Eukaryota > Viridiplantae > Streptophyta > Magnoliopsida > Asparagales > Amaryllidaceae > Allium > Allium cepa. Next base: position 378,191,850 of record CM060929.1, on the reverse strand, counting down.
TGGCGGCCATAGGGAGGTGTCGCGCGGCCATTGTTGGCCGTAATTGATGCGTTGGCTCGGCGCGTGGTGGCGGCTTCCCTAGTGCGAACAATGATGAGGTTGGAACGAAAATACGGAGGAGGATATGTGATGACGTGGCAGGGGTGAGGTGTTCTTTTATATTTATTTATTTATTTCAAATTTGTGAATTTCAATCGTTCTAACCCCTATAACTGTTACATACGAGGTCTGATTTACATGGAGTTTGTTCCGTTGGGATCATATTGAAACTATGGACATTTTAAGGCTTATTTGAACGAATTCGGAGACTGTTTGAATTTGGGCCCTATTTTGAATTTCAATTCAATTTAAAATCGAAGGTGGGTGTTTTAACCCACTCAGAACCTCTAAAATTTCCTATGTTAGTTAAATAGAATTATGATGTGATTAGGAATTTATTTATCGCTGTTTGGCATGTTTAAATCAACATTTTAGTTAATTTGAAGTTATTTTGAATTTATTGTTAATTAATTTATTATTGAATTTAAATTGCCAGTTAATTTTTTGTTATTGATAATTAGTTGATTGGTGAAATTTATTGGTTGAATTGGATGATAAATTGTAATGGATATCAAATTTATGATATTAGATGATTGGATGTTATGGTTGATTTATAAAATGTTATCACTCTGCAAGTTCCCTTAATTTTTTTTTGAAAAATCACTATGGGTTGAAATAATATTTACTCGAACGATCTATAGATTAAAAAATCGTTATGGGTAGAAATGATAGACTCGAGCGATTTTTTGGAATTTTTAAATTAATTCGGGATTATGGTTTCAAATGATACATAATCGTAAATTTTTAAAATGCAGATTGAAATGATAAATATCCGTATTACTTGACCCTAGGGTAGAGAATTATACGTGAACACTGGATTGGTTAAATTTAATGATTTTTGAATCCTTAAATTGGTATTTATTTAAATGATATTTTGAAATAAGAATTTGATTTATATAAACTGAATTATTATTGAAATCAAGTTTTATGTTGAAATGTGAATTGGTTTAAAGGAACTACTTTAAGAAATTAAATTGAAAGTTTAAAGTTGAATTTTTAACTATAAATGAAATTTTATAGGAATTAAGTTATTGAATTTGGTTTGAAATATAACTTTGAAATGTATTGAAATTGGAATAATTTAAATTGATATTTCAACATGGATTGGGAAGAATTTGGATTGAAGATTTCGAAATTAGGTTTTGTTGATTTGGAATTATAATGGTCCATATATGTTGGAATAAAATAAATAGTTAAATTGTTATTACTTTCAAACTCATATTTTAATATAAACTGTTTTAAAAATATATTATTTTAAAGACTTTAATTATTAAGATTTTCAAATTAATAATAACCTATATTAACTATATTAAATCATTTTAACCTATTTTAAACCATTTAATATATTTTAAACTAATTAACCCATTTAAATTATTTTAAATCTAATTAATCTATTTTTAAGCTATTTAATCTATTTTAGAATTATTTAACTATCTTAAATCAATTTAACAGTATTTTTAATCTATAACTAAACTATTTTAGAGCATTTTAAGTATTTATAACTATTTATAATTATTTAAACTAATTTCTAAATTATTAGACTAAGTAGAGGGAAGTGTTTATATTCAAATTCACTGGATTAAAGAAAATAGAGTTAAATGATGTTACAACCTAAGTTGACATTTAAATGTTAAAATAAATTAAATATGATGATTTTGAAGTAAGGATTTAACCTATTTGGAAATATGATTTTTGAAAGAAATTATGGTTTCGGAAACGATATGATTTCAAACGCGATAAGAATTTGAAAGTGAATATGATTTTGAAGGTATTATGGTTTTGAGAATAAGATATTTTGATATAATTGTGAATTGACTTTTGAAATGTAAAAGAACCATTCAGTGTGAAATAAGCGTTTGGTTGTTAAAGAGACCAAGATTGGATTTTGTCATACTCTTTGCCAATACCCAAAACCACTTTAACAACTGTGCACGTGGTGGAGATTCCAGAAATAAAGTAGGATGGTTTGGTGAACGATTTCCGTATGAGGCATGACATGACCCTGACACTCATGAGTTAGCTTTGATGTGACTAAAACAGGAGCCATGTCGGGCCAAGTGAGGTCGCACCTCCGATCGGGTACGTTTCTTCGATACCATTCTATTACTTTGTGATTGATTTGGTGGTCATCCTTGATTTTTGATTTGGGAGTGTGTCCGAGATGGACAGTCGTAATTGCTATGCATTACCACCAATCCGGATATGCAATTGATATATCTACCCTGGCATTTCCTTAAGTGTCGTGTTCATATGCCCTAGAGTGCCTTCTATGAGTTTTTTTTGTAAGATACCTACGGGGTGCCCTCTGGGTAAACCTCCATTTTACGGAGGAGCTTACGGTATTGTATAGACTATGAAAATATATAAAATGTGTTAAAGGGGATATGGGTAACACCTTAACGCTATTTTATACTTTTACTTTGCTGTAGACATATTATAGTAGCATATTGTACTACATAGTAGATTGTTTAACGGATCCTTAGGAGATGGTAATCCCGAATATCTCTTAAGTTATTACACTCACGTTGACACTGGATAGGAGATGTCAAACCCCGTAAACATCCCTGACGTCGTTCCACTCATATTTACAGTTGATTTAACTTACATAAGGTCTTTTAGTTCTGATTCGAGTGTTTTGTCTTTTCAATTCGCTATGGTCAGCCTGAGCATTTCAGGGTTGAAGAATTATTTTTAGAGGACGAAGACGAAGATTTGTACTATTATTATTTATGATATGTATTCTATGCACTCATACTATTTCGATGCATTATTTATTTATCTCTGATATGTGTAACTCTGATTCTATGTTGTATAAGTATAATCAAATATTTTGTAAACAGCTTCATGAACTGTTATTTAATTATTATATTTTGTCATTCCGCTGTGAGATTCTGTATTTGTTTTATTTCTTTCTCTTTTCTTATTTACTCCAATAACAATCCGCCTCTTTGTATTGTTTAAATTGACGCGTGTGTCTACTTAAAACGTCCAGAAAGGCAGGTCATTACAGTTGGAATCGGAGCTTTGGTTTAACCTTAGCTTTGTGGGGTCTGACTCTTTAGAAATATGGTAGTAATACCCTAGAATGAGTCGCTGAGTGTATATATATGAGAAAGCGTATTTCCTAGCGTTATAAAAAGGTATTTATATTGTGCTAATTTGTGCCGTTTTGTATTTATAAACTCCCGTCGGTGCATAGGACGCTATGACATCGATAGGGATTTTTATACACTTAATAGGACAGACCGACACAATATTGTTTTGAAACATAGGTAAATAAAATAATTTTGCCTATTATATATTTTTGTATATAAATAATAAATTTTATAAATGATATATTGGGTGGTATTATATATTTTTATTAGGTAGTAAAATTTATAAATATTGATTTAAAATAGGATTTACAAATGAAGTAAATATAAATTGTAAATTTTAGAACTTAAGTTCCGGGGTTTTGAAAATTTCTATCAAAGGATTTTGGAATATAATATTTTTTGTATTTTAATGTATTTTCTGATATAAATATTTAATTTAATTTGAAAGAAATGTCTTAAAGAATTTTTGAAAGAAATAAGTTCTATACTCCCCTCTCCGTCGCAGGAAAATAATTTCGGTGATGAGTGCACGCATTATCGATATTCATTTTCGAGTTTCAATGTGGGAAGACTTTGTGTTAGTAACTACATATTTGTTTCATAAATAAATCTTGATTATAATTTTCAAATATGATTTGATATATATATATATATATATATATATATATATATAAGATATGGTTTTATATATTAATTTAAATGATTGAAAGGGAACACGATATTTAGTTTTTAAATTTCTATAAATTAAAGATTTTAATTATTGTAATGAAATGAAATTTTAACTATTTAATAATTGGAACTTATAAAATGAAAATAAGAAAGTAATTGCTAAGTGATAAATGAAATATACAAGGAGTTTGACCTGTAAATCGAAGGATAGAAAAATCCAGAAGATATGATCATGGAACATTTTTGTTAATTAAAATAAATAAGAAAAAACTTGGGTAATATTCAATTGCATTCTTAAAACATGTATATAACTAAAGATTTAAAAGTTGAAATGTTTAATAAGAAAATGTAATGGAATATTATGCAAGTAAAACTTAAAGTAATGAAAGTGTTCAATGAAATTCTTTTATAAATAAGAACTTTGATATTATAGTTGTCACAAATTTAAGTTATAATTTGAATGCTACTAATTAAACGTAATAGAAAGGCGAGTATTATAAATAAATGATTATAAACTTAAGTAAATGGTTGAAGTTATTTATAATTAAAATAGGTAGAAGAGATGAATATTGTAAATAGATGTTTACAAACTTAAGTTATGATGGAAGCCGTTTATAATTGAAATGAATAGGAAAATGGATACTATAATAAATTAATCGATTATAACTTCAGAAATTGTGGAAACGATTTAGAAAATGGATTTAATATTCAACGACATTATATAGGAAAGGAAATGAATGTAAATTAAAAAGTAAGAAACATAAGTATAAGCTTATGCACAAATGAATATTAATATCTAATGGAAACCAAGTATAAGTTTATAAATGTGAACTAAACTCCAATAAATTGTATAAAATACTTAAATAATAAATTCATTGATTATTATAAACAATTGAATGGATATAACTTATGTAAGAAATGAATGTAAAGTAATAAAAGGAAATTTGCGTTGTATGAATAAATAAAAATGAATTTTTGTAAGTAACAAATGAAAATAAATTAAAATAAGCACTGAATGAATGAATGTGAATTTATTTACAAAGAAACCTATATAGTACTTTAAGAATTGATTTACATATTTCCAAATAATTATAAATGAGTAACATATGTGTGAAAATGCGAATAATGTATGTAAATAAATAAATATGATTGAAATAGTTATTGTATGAATGAAACTAAAGAAAGGTAAATAATATGAAATGAAATTAACAAGAATAAACTTAAAATAATGTTTGGCATTTGTTGTTTGTTTTGACTCATGGGTTGTTGGGTAAAGACACTTCTAATTGTTTAGATGTATGAATAACCTATTGAGTTTTATCTTGGACTGTTGAGCATATAGTATACTTAGTAGTTTATTTGTCATTCTATACGATTAAAAGAGTCTAAACCCGAGCAAACCATTTGTTTTGATTGCTATGGATGGATGATTGATTTCATATGGTGATTATAGGCTTTGGCTATAAGTGGTTGATGTTAAGTTATATTTATTTTCTTTATTATTAGTTGAAACAACTTAAATATTTCTCTTCTATATAATTATTAACTTCTCTGGATTATATAAGTGAAATACATATTATGGAAGCAATTGCTATCGCCTTGGTTTCATAAAATAAGCGTTGTTTGCCCGACAAATGGGTACGTTCTCGGATTGTGGTTCTAGCGATATTATATTGTTTTTCCCATGGTTTAGGATATATTATTTTGAAAAATATGATATATATATATATATATATATTGTTATTATTTATGTTATTTTATCTCCCAGACCTCTCCGTACAAAGGATACTCTGTCAAAACTTTTCGTGAGTTTTGGACTTAGTAAATTTTATGAAATGCTTTTTTTGAACTTTTGTTAATTTGAATATAAAGGATATAATTGTTATAAATTGATACATTCTATTTAAAAGTATTTAATTTTGTAAATTAATTGTTTATAAATTTAATATTTGCATAAGATATATTGATTATTTAATTCCTTCTTTTCCATTTTGGGGACGAAAAGTTTTGAGTGGAGGAGAGTGTAACGATCCATAATTTTCGATAATTAAAATTAGTTAATTTTATAAGATTTTGGTAATGTTGGAAGAAATAAAATTTTAAGATTTATAATGGGAATAATAACTAGAATGAAAGTTAATAATGTTAATCTAAGGTAATTATTAACAAATTGAATGAAATTCCAATAAATGGAAATAATGTAAATGTTATACTTGGTTATAAATTGAATATATGGAAACAAATGTAAATATTGAATTAATTAGTGAAATTATATGAGATTAATGGTAATTGAATAAAATCAATATTATATAACTAATTGTAGTACTTGTTTGTAAATAATGAACCTATAAATATGATTAAAAGTCAATGGTGACAATTATTATATGTTACCTATTTTTTTAGCCTATTAAATTAAGTTGGAAATTAATTACAATAAATCTAATTAAATATTACGTTAATGTAAATTAAGGTAATAATTGGAAATAATGTTAATTTTTTTCATAAGATGACAATTGGTTGAATAAAAAGAATGGAAATCAAATTTACAATTTATTAGAATTTTAAATTGCAGTAATTGAATTTAGTGCAATCACACAAAATTAATTATAACAAAAATTGAATTTCAGGTGAAATAGGAGAATATTAATGTACTAAGATATAAACCAATGTTAATTATACCTATAAGATGATAAGATGATAATTGACTGAATAACAAGATGGAAATCAAAGTAAGTGGAATTATTGAAATTGAATTTATAGTTACTGAACTATTGGAATTAAAAGTAAACCTGGTAATTAGGGAAATAATTAACATTGGATTAACATGGAAATTTGTTTAAGTTATTGTAATTTTTTAAGAAATCAAAAATGATAAAATTCGTTAATTATAGAATTAAAATTTGAAAATTTAATTTAACTAATTATTAATTTATTTAATTAACGTGAAAATAGCCATTTTGGCCACTAGCTAGGATTCGACGAAACTAGTTTCATTAGATCCATTGCAGTAAATTTTGGTAAGATTTCAAGTTTTATAGCGATCAGACTTGTCATTTGATCGTACTGGCTCGTAAGCCCAATTTAATTGAAAACAATTGAAATCAATTTGAAATAAGATAATTTTAGCATATTTTATTCATACAATGGAATTAGGACTTGAAACCTACACTATTAAGTTTAAAAATAATGAAAACATCTAATTTGATATATGTGATGAACCATTTTCGTTCTGGAGACAGAACGGGCTTTTCGGGGCATTTATCGTTCAACTTCCAATTCGATCTGATCCATTCTTTTCCATTTCAGCTATACCTATAAATAGCCTATTATAAACCCTAGTTATTTCTTATTCCATTTTTCTATAGATACATTTCCTTCTCAACTCCTTATTCCAATGGCAGACAAACCAAAACCAAAACCAAAACCAAAACCCTCAATTCAATTTCAAATTCAATTCCAAAATTTAAACTCCTCAAAATATATCGAATTATATATCAATTTGAAGCTCTCGACAAGCGCAAGTCAAATTTGCGGTTTATTTTCAATCTGAGTTCCGTGTGTCTGAATTGGGTGATTAAGCCTTGGTCGTTCATCGTGTCACGATCAACTTTGTTGGATCGTCTAATTGAGGTACCGTTGGGTGGAGAGGACCGAGTGGAGTTCATTGGCATGCCTTATTCAGTATTTGAATGGCTAGATCGGAGGGAATAATTCGCTAGGGCTTCGAACCAAAAACGGCAGCTGCGTTGAATTGGGGGTCACGGTTAGGTCAGGGTGGTCGGCGTCGTGGAGGAAGGTGGTGGCGGCCAAAAGGGGTATCCCGTGGCCATTAGTGGTCGTAGGTGATGTGTTGGCACGGCTAATGGTGGTGGCTTCCCTGGTGCGAACGAAGATGCGGTCCAAATGAAAATCTGGAGAAGGATACATGAAGATGTGGCAGGGGTGAGATGTTCTTTTTTATTTCAAAATTATGAATTTCAGTCGTTCTAACCCTTATAACATTTACATAAGAGGTCCGATTTACACGCAGTTTTTTCCATTGAGATCGTATTGAAACTACGGACATTTTGATGCTAGTTTGGATGAATTCGGAGATTGTTTGAATTTGCGCCTTATTTTGAATTTCATTTCGATTTAAAATTGAAGATTGATATTTTAACCCACTCACAACTTCTAAAATTTTTAATGTTAATTCGAGATTATGGTTTGAAATGATACGTAAGCGTAAAACTTAAATTGCGGATTAAAATGATAAATATCCGTATCACTTGACCCTAGGATAAAGAATTATATACGGACACTGGATTGATTAAATTTAATAATTTTTGAATCCTTAATTTTGAATTCAATTGAATGATATATTGAAATAAGAATTTGATTTATATAAACTAAATTATTATTGAAATCAATTTTTATGTCGAAATGTGAATTAGTTTAAAGGAACTGCTTTAAGAAATTAAATTGAATGTTTAAAGTTGAATCTTTAAGTATAAATGAAATTTTATCGGAATTAAGTTATTGAATTTGGTTTGAAATATAACTTTGAAATGTATTGAAATTGGAATAATTTAAATTGATATTTCAACATGGATTGGGAAGAATTTGGATTGAAGATTTTGAAATTGGGTTTTGTTGATTTGGAATTGTAATGGCCGAGATATGTTAGAATAAAATAAATAGTTGAATTGTTATTACTTTCAAACTCATATTTTAATATAAACTGTTTTAAAAATATAACATTTTAAAGACTTTAATTATTAAGATTTTCAAATTAATAATAACCTATATTAACTATATTAAATCATTTTAACCTATTTTAAACCATTTATTATATTTTAAACTAATTAACCCATTCTAACTTATTTTAAATCTAATTAATCTATTTTAAAGTTATTTAATCTATTTTAATAATATTTAATCTATTTTAAAATTATTTAACTATCTTAAATCAATTTAACGGTATTTTTAATCTATAACTAAACTATTTTAGGGTATTTTAAGCATTTATAACTATTTTAAAAACTAATTTCTAAATTTTCAGACTAAGTAGAGGGAAGTGTTTATATTCAAATTCACTGGATTAAAGAAAAATACAGTTAAATGATGTTAGAACCTAAGTTGGGATTTAAATGTTAAAATAAATTGAATATGATGATTTTGAAATAAGGATTTAACCTATTTGGAAACATGATTTTTGAAAGAAATTATGGTTTCGAAAGTGATATGGTTTCAAATATGATAAGAATTTGAAAGTGAATATGATTTCGACGGTATTATGGTTTTGAGAGTATGATATTTTGATATAAATTGTGAATTGACTTTTGAAATGTTAAAGAACCATCCGGTGTGAAATAAGCGTTTGGTTGTTAAAGAGACCAGGATCGAATATTGTCATACTCTCTGCCAATACCGAAAACCACTTTAACAACTATGCACGTGGTGGAGATTCTAGAAATAATGTAGGATGATTTGGTGAACGATTTCTGTATGAGGTATGACATACCCTGACTCCCATGAGTAAGCTTAGATGTGACTAAAACAGGAACCATGCCGAGCCAAGTGAGTTCGCATCTCTGATCTGCCTCTTTGTATGGTTTAAGTTGACGTATGTGTCTAACTAAAACGTCCAAAAAGGCAGGTCGTTACAAGGTTTTTATATTTAAAATCTTTGTTTACTTACAATGAAACTAGTAAGTTATACGTACAGATATATACACACACACTCTCTCTCCATAATTCTTCAAAAAGATTTCCAAATTTTTTTTATTATAAAAAAATCAACTTAAATTTCATAGCATTTGTCAAAAACGCCATGTTTATTTTTTGGAAGAAAATATTAACAACGAAAATTTTCAATTCTAACAATTACACTTTTTTCAACTTTTTTAACTTCACAAATTTTTTTTTATTGGGATTGGCATAAAGTGGATCTTCCTACTTACTACCCTCGAAGTACTTTTTCTAAACTAAAGACTTTTACTCCTATTCCTCTTGTATACTCATATTTATTCTAAGGCATCACCGTCAAATCCACTAGTCTAAGACAATTATAATTTCTACAATTACTTACACATGGACTTTCTTCTCTGCTTATCTACTGAATTTTATTGTACATCTCTAACCTTTGCCTACCGTTCTTTGGTTTTCCATAATCCCAATCCTAAATGTAGGAAACTGTTTCTTAAATCCGTATCATGTGTAGACATTCTCTATGCCCCAATAAACGCACTTCAAAAGTGATACTTCAAGAACTCTGGTCTCACCTAGCGAATATGAAGCGTACAAAGGACCTCCTTTAGATGATAACATGCTCTTCCATACTTCTTGGAAAATACTGAAAAGTTGACCACGAATACCACCACGAACTTTATTTTAGGACATCTATAAAAACATGGTTCATCAAATTTATAGAATGGGATGGGATATTGGTTAGCCAAAAAGTCATCACTAACCACTCAAAAAATCCGTCTGGTGTCCTAAATGCGGTTTTATCAATGTTATTATATGCGACCCTAAGCTGATTGAATCTAGTGGCTAAATGAAGCTGGAAAAATACTAAAGAGCCAACTAACCGATTAAAAAGATCATCTATCCTAGAGAGTGGATAATGATCCTTCTTTGTGAGCTTATTCAATTCTTTATAGTCAATGTAAAGTCGGATAGAACCACTTGCTTTGATAGCGAAGACGATTGGCGCTCCCTATCCGATATGTTTCTTCTTATGAAATCTTCTCCAAAGCATGCGTATGCTTGCTTAATCCCTTCCTTTCCCTAGGCGCCATATGCCCTATGGGTAATGCTACTGGCTAGCCAAATAAATCCTAAAGTCGTCCTCTCTCTTAGGGGGGTAATCCCCTAGCCTCCTCAAAGATGTTTGGAAAGATCTCTAACAACAGGAATCGAATCTAACTTTGATGATGATGAATCGAGGGAACAAAGAAAGCTCAACATAACCGACCCTTATGGGTCGTAAGGAATCTCGAGAGTCCTACTGACACATGTCTCTAGTGTAACGACTCTCCACTTGAAATATAATATAGCTTCGTATGTGGATGGCCAATCCATCCTAAGAACATCCCATACCCCGAGAATCCCAAAATATAGGCATCGCGGTCAAATTCTAACCTAGGATAAAGATTTTTGAACCCCTACAAAACATAGATAAGTTTGTCGATCCTTTAATGGGGTTTGAAACAACAATAGGGTCTGCTACTAAAAAGATGCCTAAGTGCAAACAATTTACCAAAGAACTAAAGATGAAAGAGCATGATGCTCTAGGATCAGAAAAAGTCTGAATGGAAAAATCAGAAATAGAAACCAAATTTTTCTACATCGATTCGGTCCGCTGTTGGAAGGCGTTACATCCAAAGCCTGAATCTACGCTGCAGGTGCACTCGCTCCCTACCCTATTTTTGAGGACGAAACTTACTAAAGTGACCAAGCTGTCCACAACTGAAACACCTTCCTCCATCTTCTCACAGTCTTTTACGTAATGACCGTTCATTCTACAGCGCTTATATTTCCCATTTTTCTTGATTCACTTCTGGGGTCCCCTTTCTTTCCTCTTATCCTTCTTGTCCTTCCCCCACTGTTTCTTAGAGCTTGTAGGAACCTCTTTAATTTCTCCATTCAGCTTCCAATAAGTAGGTTGAATTTGCTGTCGATCCTCCAAGCCTAACTGCTTAAACCTCTGCTTCTTATCTCTTGTGCCTCCTTGAAATCCTTCATACTAGAAAATATTTCGCCCCTTATGCTTGTGAAGTCCTTGCATAGCTTAGAAATATCGATTGGTGTAGGTAGATTAAAAGGATTTCCACCTACCGGTTGGGTGCTTGCCCTGCACCTCTGGTACCGTAGCGCTACGGATCCAGCCAGCCATGCTATGCAAAGAAAAGAAAACTTAGGCTCGAAATAATAGAAAGAAGGTTGAACTAGACTTTGAGGATATTTTTATAAAACTCTTTTATACTTAAAACTATTTCTAAGAGTTATTTTTTGAAAAATACTTTTAAAACAAGTTTTTAGGAGTCGTGTAATCTTAGGCTCTAATACCAAGTGAAACACTCCACACCCCTTAATATACCTAAAATGATACAATAAAAGGCGTGGTGTGTTGTAGGTATAAATAAAGCTAACAGAGACTAAGATTCACAAGACAAATATATATAAAAACAATGGAAACTTAAATAATAACTTAATTTAAAAAAATTCACAATTGCTTCATAAATAAATTAGATACCAATATAATTGAAAATCTAATATGTCTTATGAAACGAAAACTCATAGTCTCGAAAATTAGAGTATATAATTTCCCTCATAATAAGAAAATACATAGAAAGAACATAAGCTGAAAATAAAAGAAGTACATAGTAGAAATCTCCTCCAAGAAAACTCCAAGCAGCAGCAATCTACCAACTTCTCCTATGATTTCTATGGAGGGGGAAGGGAAAATATAGGAGTTGGTAAAAGTCTGGTGAATGATAGTAATTACTAGAGTCTTTAAGTAAGATAAAAGTAATAGACTCTATAACAGTTCTAGCATAAATAAGGATAACAAAGGAAGTAGGAAAGAAATAAATTGGAAATAAGCACGATTAAATGTTGCTTAATATATAAGACATGTTAACTTTGATTGTATGCACTTGTCTTTGATTTCTGCTTTGATTAGGATGAATTCATAATCCTGTAATTAGGATGTAACCCTAATCCTACCCTTTTTGATTGGCCTGCTACTCTATAGTACCTTTCTTCGGACCAGCTGCTATATAACTCCCTACACAGAATGTTAGTGTGGACCAGACGACATAGATAGCTCCCTACACATAAGGAATTCATTTACTATGGACCAGACACTATATATAACTCCCTAAATAGAATGTTACTGTGGACCAGACAACATATATAGCTCCCTAAATAGAAGGCAATGAATGTCTATGAAAGACGGCCATACTAAGCGCTTAGAACTCATAGCTATTACTGAGCACCCGAATGGAAGTCACATACGTAACCGCCACCATGCCCATGCTACCTTTTGCTCCATCTATTGGATCTTCTTATTACCTCAAACTCCAACATAAGCATGCCTCTCATCTCATTTCAGGCTAATGTGAGAACACTGTGTGTCCATAGAAAATAGGGAAAATACTGTTAGTACTGGTCCGTCATCCAAACAACAGCTAGTTGCGCCGCTTATCCAAATCCCTCGTAATTTCTACTTCTACTTGACCAATTACTACCATTCTTAGCATAAGCATGCTCTTATCTCACTTCAGGATAATTTGAGACCACTGTTTTGCCTATAGGGAATGCTATTTGGTACATGTCCTACTTTCATCTTTGCTTATTAACTTAGATAAATTATTTAAATAGGCCTTACAATTTTATCTACATTTGTGCTTACTAATTATATCCTAAGTCTTAATATAAGGCTTATTCTATACTTTTTCTTATTATAACATACATTATAGTCCTGCTTATTACTTAACCCAAGGTCAAAGTGTGAAAATAAGTCTCTTTCATCTTTTACTCTTTTTTATAGTTATAATTCTAAGCTATAACTAGGCCAATTATTAGTCCAATTCTAATCATAATTAGGCATAATTTTAGTTCAATTCCATTTATATTATAGTCATTATAATTTACATCTCATAATTGTAAATAGGCCAATCTCTTTAATTCAGTCCAATTAATATCATATTTAGGCATAATTTCAATTTTAAATCCATTTTACTATAGTCTTTATAATTTACATCTTATCTCTTGTTATTTCAGAATTCTTATAATTTAATACAATTTCGTGTTAATTATATTCTAATCTATACGCGATAAAGAAGGAGAAATAAAAGAAAATTGAAAATAGAATCTAAGCCGTTGTGATGTAAATAACGCATATAACAGTAAATAGATTAAAATAATGTATATAAACTGTAAATGAATGGAAAAGCTATAATTAATAGAAATAACTATAATTAACTGAAAAGAATAGCTAGGAAGAAATAGACTGAAAATAATTCTAAAAACTGTAAATAAAACTTGTATAAAGGTTATTCCATAAATCGTAGTAAAACTACGACTATTGAAAACCCTATTATTTTAAATTACTTAAAGAAATCTTAAAATAATTACAATCACTCACCTCTGGTCCTTAGCTCTTTCCTTTAGGCCTTTACGGATCCACTTGAGGTTGTTAAATATTTTTATTAAAAAGATTCTCTCCGTGGAAAATTATTCATTTTATGGTCTTTTCAAAGGTGAACCCAAGCAAAGAAAATCCAGAATGAGAAAAACTGTTGGGTCTAAGGGTCTATTTATAGGGGTAAAAATGGATCTCGGATCGTTGACTTGAAGATTGAATAGGATGCAACTACATCATACACTGAAGAAGAGCCGTCGGATGGGTGCACAGACGCACCGGATGAGAGAAAAATCAACAAAACACGTCATATATGCTTTTGGATCGCTTCTCGGCCATATAGGAAGGTGGGTCGACCGCCATGTCGACCCTTACGCATGGTAGGTTTACCTTAAAGTCGAAATATCCCATGGGAGGGTTGACACTAGGGTTGACCTTGCCATATATATATATATATATATATATATATATATATATATATATATATATTCAGCTTTGTTCGTTTCTTTTTTCATGCATATGTTCTTCACACAAACTCGGATTTTGACACTCTGTACATGAAAATCGATCAGAAAATCACCACGGACGCAATGTGCTACTTCCGTGGTCCAATTCTAATAATTTATTAAAGTTATTTTATTATTTAATTAATTCGTTACCTAATAGCTTAAAATTCGGGTCATAGTGGATAGACTGGCCAAGAGTGCATATTTCATTCCCGTTAAGTCAAACAAGACGACACCTGTTTTGGCAAAATTGTTTATGAAGAACATTGTTAGACTACATGGGATTCCTAGTAGTACAGTTAGTGGTAGAGCTACCATGTTCACTAGTGAATTCTGAAAGAGTCTACAGGAAGTGTTAGGTACTAAGCTTAAGATGAGTATCGCTTATTACTCTAAGACAGACGAGCGGATAAAAAAGAGTCAATAAGATACTCGAGGATTTGTTGAGAGATTGTGTATTAGATTTTAGTGGGTCATGGAAGGACCATTTATGGCTAATTGAGTTTTTATATAATAATATTTATCAGACAATTACACAAATGGCGTCTTTTGAAGTATTGTACGAATGACCATGCAAATCACCACCATGTTGGTTAGAGATCGGAGACAGATTCGTCCTTAGTCCAGATATAGTGAGAGAAACCATAAAAAAGATTGAGTTAATCCAGGAAAGGATGAAGGAAGATCAGTCTAGGAAAAATGTTACGCAGATAAGAGGCTTAAAGATTTAGATTTCTCTGTTGGAGATCAGGTTTTATAAAAGTATCACCAATAAAGGGTGTGGTATGTTTTAGGAAGTTATGGAAACTGACACCGAGATATGTTGGACAATTTTCTACTATAGACAGTTTCAGGAAACTAACATATCGAGCAGAGTTACCAAGCAGTTTGATCGGAACCCATAATGTGTTTCATGTTTCTTTTCATAGAAAGTATGTGAATGATCTAGAGACTACTATTGCTCTGACTGCACTGGAAGATTTAGTAGTAGAACCGGATCTGACTTCTGTTAGGTACCTAGTTCATGTTATAACCAAAGATGAGAAGAGGTTAAGGAACAAGACAGTCAGGTTAGTGAAAGTCCAACGGAGTGATAACGAGAAAGACTATACTTGGAAGATAGTGGATAGGATAAAGGATACTTAACCTGAGTTGTTATGATGATATGTTCTATGTTTGTTGTATATAGACTTAGTAGCTGGTAGGATATACTAGCATTGCTTGCATGTTTGTTGTGCTCATTATGTAGTCCTTACTGAATTTCGAGGACGAAATTCTCCATGAAGGGGAGCCTATAACACTCATAGTTTTGATTAACATTATTTAGAAGATTTAATTAGATTGATCAAATAGAATCATATGATGTGTAGTGTGATAAGAGAATTGAGATATGATATTTAATAAGGTTAAGCCTTAATTAACTAACTGGGCAACAATATTTTCTTATAACTTAAGATAAAAGAAAATAAATGAGTAGGGTAAAATAGGAATATCCATCCTTTTATCTCTTAAACCCTCTCCCTTCATGTTTTCTTACTTTTCATAACTTAAAAACAATCAAAAAATACACGATCTGCCATTAAACAAGAGGAGAGGAGGAAAAAGCCAAGAGATTCAAGAAGAAACCTTAATCAACCATCAAATCTCAAGTCTACTTATCCATTCAGGGTGAACAATAGTCAAATCCATCTCATTTTTGTTGTGTTACGAATTTTTAATTTCGGTTTAGATATGAAATCGAATGGATTTGTGTCTAAGTGAGATGCCATGGTTGATTTTGCTATGTTTTCAATTTGGTGATGAAATAAATGGATTTTACGTAATTAAATGACAAATTTAAGTGCAAAACCTTAGTTAAGGATCTCTATAAGACTAGATTTTCTTATATGACATGCAAAATAATAATTTGAAGATGGGTTTTTAATTTCATAATTTTCCATGCTATATTAAATATTTTATGAATTTTCTACGGTGGAAATTGGGTTAATTTCAAGTTTCAATTATTAAAAATAATTAACTATGGTTTTTGGTTCCGAAATTTTTATATGATGAAGAATAGTATTTCAGAATTTTTATGATTTTTGTGTATTTTTCCCAAGAAATTTCGGATTATAGTGAATTTATTTTGCTAGATAGCATGTCAAATTATAATTAATTAAAAATGTTAATTATTTTTGTTCTCAATTGGTTTTGTGACTTGAAAACTGGATATAATAGATTTTGAGAAGAAAATTATGTAAAATATTGCATTATCCAATAGAAATTAAACATGAATTTGGATGAGGCGAAAAGTAGTTACTTCTAGTGGTAATAAATAATTACGATGATGCCATGCCGCCATTTCGTCGTCACGCCTAATGTAATAATGCATCCATGAGTGTCACGACGATGAGAGGGGAATCACATGATAAGCACTGATGTAGTTGTGGAGTGTTTCCAACTTCGTTGACGTAAACCAAAGCGGCAACCCAACATAGTCGATATGGTCCCATCGTGATTTATCTAAATGTTTAATGAGTCAGTGCCATGATCATTGATGCCGCCTTCCATTATAGACCTGCCATCAATGACGCCACACCTCTTCCCCTATGTTTTAAATGGTGCCGCTATTTATTAAGGTCGGCGAGGTTCATTTCTATTGCTTTGATAAATTGTAATTGAACTAATCCTTGTCGCATGTGATCCATGCCGCACTTGTTTTAGAAAGGCGGATAACCTTATTAAGGATTTAAAATTTTGGTCTTCGACCTTAGATAGAGGTCGATGAGGGTTTTGACACCGTTTGAGTTATGAGTATCATATTAAGGGCGGAGAGCCTTGAGTCTCTTTATTGACATAGCATTATATTGTCTCGACGCTAATTTAAATTAACCTATTTAACGTCGGCAACCCATTATAATTTTCAAACATAAACATGACAATACAAAAACTGATTCATAAAACGGCATAAGACTTTGGTAACATAAAAAGCTGTGTATTTCCTTTTGTTAAATATGAATTAAACGGATTAATCATATGTTGTGAAAATGGTTTCAAGGAATTAAAGAATGGATTAGCCTAAGTTTTGAGTTGAAATTTCCAAAGAGAATACTACTTAAGACTAAGTAATTATGAGACATAAAAAGATTATTGATCGAACATATGGAGTGATGGATGGTATATGTTCTTGTGTTTATTTGATCAAT
Organism: Allium cepa; assembly: GCA_030765085.1. NCBI lineage: Eukaryota > Viridiplantae > Streptophyta > Magnoliopsida > Asparagales > Amaryllidaceae > Allium > Allium cepa. Next base: position 378,174,164 of record CM060929.1, on the reverse strand, counting down.
TATTATGCATAAATTTTATTATCATACTCATGTCATTTATGACCCATAACTGCATTTTGTGATATTAAAGGTAGAATAATGAGCTAGGTTGACCCAGTATGAGTGTAAACAGAGTTAATGCTTGAGTGAGTAGAATTGCATTCAGGAGATCAAGTAGATCAAAAAGGTAGGATGCCTACACTGACCAAATAATTATTGATTTAGACAGGTTATCGGAAGGGCCCAATAAGTTCATAGTCATCTCATGAAAACTACGATTGGAATGTTATTGGAGGGTATCCAATAGGTTCTTATTGATCTCATAAAAACTTTGAAATGGGAGAATTTATTGGGGAATCTAATAGGTTCATAGTAAGCCCATGAAAATTATGATTAGAAAGTTATTGGTAGAAATCAATAGGTTATTAGTCAGCCCATGAAAACTATGAAGTCGGATAGATTGTCCCCGAGACATAAGGCAGGTTATTAGTTAGCCTATGAAAACTAATGGATTAATAATGACCCTAAGAAAACTATAAATTGAGATAGATGGTTCGATAAATTAGGATACGTAATCCAGGGTATATTGCATGCTTGCATATCATTGTATATTATTATATTTTAACCATTATGGATGCCGAAGCACAATACATTGTTAATTGGCTTGGTAAAGATACTAATGAGGGGAAAATCCATTTCGCTCAATAGTTTGGTATCACTGGATATCTATTGGTTCAAGATAGTAGGTTATTATTCGCACTAGCCTTTTTGTCTGACCCAAAGTTTTTATTTCTCCCCTTAAACTCTCGAGTACTCAATTGAATATGTTGGGAGTAAATAATTTCAGGTTTCCTAGTAAGAATAAGCTTTCGGAGATGTGCAGGAGGCAATCTAGCTATATTGGAGTTTTATTCTAATCCACTGTGTTGTTTAAGTTTGTCTATATGGATGTAATGGAAAGTTATGTAATTGTCAAATATTTGACTCTAATCAACCAAGGGGGCATCTTCACATATCGCACTTGGAGTATTTTGTAATAATTATGTTTTCTCTGGATATCGAATTACGAATGGGATTATGTAATGAATATAAAATCATATTTGAAAAGGAATGTAATATTTATTTCTAAATTGCTGTTGAATTTTTTTTATATTCATGTGCTTCATATTAATGATAAGGTTAACATAGCTACTATGTTGTTCAAGTTTCACTATGAGATACAATAAAGATCGAGAATGTAATTTTATCAACCAATAATGTTTGCACTAACTAAGCTGATCCAAGACTGCCTTCTGAATATGTAATGACGAAAGCATCGAGTTTCTTACCAAAGTATAACAAACTCGATAGTACTTTTGTATAATTTTAAGCATTGTAAATCCAACGGGGTTAGAGAGAAGCGAAGCAAAAAATTCTATAATTTTCTAAGCGAAAATGGGAATGTAAGCAAGTCTATTTTAAGGCCGAAATAGCCAAGGGATGCTTACCATAGAAGAAGATTGTTACCACCAAGGGAAATGATTGTTGGCCTAAAATAGTTGGAAAATTGACTGTTCTTATCACCAACAATGACATATTTTAGCGTAAAATGGTTCAAAATTTGAAGCCTTTATCTTTGTTGGGGCTTGGAATTTTTGCATTTAAAAGGGTATTTAATTTCTATTAGAAAATCATATTTGAACTTAAACCCAACATAACATGATAGAGACAGTAAATGCATGTGTTAACTTGCATGTCTCTTATTCTCAACATAAGAAGTTTTTTGATTTCGTTATCAAATATCATTTTAATCTTATTAGAAAACATTCTTCTGGAATCTTTGTGAATTAGGAAAATGAACACCGTGGCATTAGTAGTGGGTAACAAGTAGGGTTTGCTTCACGTTATGTCCATTGAGTCAGTGTCCTTACTATAATAATTACCTTCACAATCGTCTAATACAACAAGTTGGTGCATTTGAGTAGCAATTTAGTGGACAAGGTGTTAGAAGTTTGAGATATTAATCTCACCAAATGACCATGTTTTCACTATGAAATCGATCCACGGCTATCATTTGATTCAATACTGACTACAGTTTATAGTATGTAACTTGCACTATATTAGTCACATAATTGTATATTTTTCTATAGTTTTAACAGTTGAGAATCATAAAGAGGCGAAACTTAAAATCTTGAATTTTTTTCCGGGTGAAAATAAAAAAGACCATACCTAGTTATATGCCCAACGAGATGTAACAGAGGGATGTGCAACTTGATAAAAAGTTTCCTATTGTGGAAAACATTTATTGGTGAAAAATAGTTAGAAAACTGATTGTTGTCTATTGCCAAAAATTACATCTTTTGGCGCAAAACAATTCAAACATTTCGCCTTTCTTTATTTCTTTTCAAGATTATATTTGTACCAATCTATATTTTTAACACCTAAGGGTTTAATAATTAATTCAAATATTAAAGTTTAGGAACAAAAACATCTTCCATTGACTTAATAATTTCAAAGACATGTTTTGAATAAAACATTGACATGCCCAGGATTATGGATTTTAAGTTAAATATTAGAAGCCAATTTATTAACGGTCCAAAATCTAATTTTGAATACAACTAAATTAGGGCTTGTGATTTTTCCATTACATTTAGAATCCCTTCTCGATGAAGAAAAGCATCAAGGCTTAGCCATTTGGTGTTAGGGATTTTGAGTTAGGAAGAAAATGATTTTTGTGAATTTTTGAAGAAAAATATAATTGGACCAAGACCTAAATTAACGGCCACACATAGCCGCACCTCTCCAACCCTCTTTCATTATGCACATATGCTACCTTTAACCCAAAATCCGAACAACTTTTAAGCCCTACCTTCTTTTTAGTCCGCTCAAAATTCATGATTGGAAATTCCTAGATTCTTTGAAAAATGACTTTAATTTATCTCTAGCCCAGCCCTTACAATCCCTTTTCATTTTGGAGTATATAAATGAGCTTTTGATTTTAGTCATAAAGATAAAGAGGCTTTGGTGATGGATTCTCTTTCTATATGAAAGTGTAACGACCCGATATTTCAAACCATTCGCATCCACACATATCAGACTTGAATTGCTCAAAATATTAGATTGTCAATTTATATTTGGCAATACTCAGTATATAGAGTAAATAAATCAATCACAGAATCACAGACACACAGTAACGTAACAACAAGAAACGGAATAGATAAATAGTAGTTCATGAAGCTATTATATAAACAACAGAGATTGAAATAAAATACAAAAGAATATATTAAATACAATGTATTCTCGAATACAAAGAGATGACAAGTCTGAACAAAAAAAACTGGATAGTTGAAAGATGAATAGATATAGATGGATCTCCAAGGGAAGCTCCAACTCCAAAGGCGAGTCTTAAATGCTGTGACACTCAGTCTGACCCGAGCGTAAAGAAAAACACAAAACGCTCGAGTCAGGATTAACATTCTTGTATTAATAAATTCAACTCAAGTGAAATGTCAACTGAAATACAAGTAACGTAAAGGATATTTAGGATTTCCATCCTCTAAGGATCTGTGGAACTCTCTACTGTGTATTAATATACGCTATTGTAATATGTCTATAGTAAACTAAACTATTTAAATAGTGTCAAGGCGTTACCCATATCCCCCTTAAAACATTTTTATATATTCTCATAGTATATACAATATTGTAATTCCTCCGTAAACTGGAGGGCTATCAGAGGGCACTCCATAGGTATGGTACAAACCAAACTCGTAGAAGGCGCGATAGAGCATGCGACAAGGCACTCGAGGCAATGCCAGAGTACATATACCATTCGCGGATCCAGACAGGTGGTAACGCATAGCAGCTACTACCGCCCACCTCATGACGCTCCCAAATCAAAAGGTTCACTTAATCAAATCACAAAAGCAGTAGAATGGTATCAAAGAAATGTGCTCGATCGAAGGAATGACCTAACTTAGCCAGACGTGGATCCTATTTTAGCCGCATCAAGCTGACTCATGGGAGTCAGGGCTACGTAAACACCATATAGAACCGTCACCAAACCATCCTACTTCATTCGGGAATCTCCACCATGTACACAGTTATTAAAGTGGTTTTGGATATTGGCAGAGAGTATGACAATATCCGATCCCGGTCTCTTTAACAACCAAACGCTTATTTCACATCATGGTCATTTCATTTCAAATAGTTCATACTTCATATCAAAATATCATATCCATTTCAAAACCATATAAATTCGATATCATTATTTACTTTAAATAATAATCATTTCCAGAATCGTAACACCTTCAAAGTTATAACACTTTTGAAATCTTAGCACTTCTGAAATCATAACACTTTGGAAGTCATAACACTTCCGACATAAACAATTTAGATATTGCAAATAGTATATAAAATAAATAGTTATAAATTAAAATATTTTATATACTAAAATAATTTATATACTGAAATAGTTTATACATTAAAATTCTTTATATAATAAAATTAGTTTCCTCTAATTTCACAAATCGATTCAAATCATTTTAAATTCCAAAATTCAGTTTAAATCAATTCCAGTTTAACCATTTCAAATTTTAAAGTTCACAGATTCAAGTTTATATATTCAAACATTAACAATAAAAATTTCATTTATTTTTCGACATTTAACTTTAAATTTATTCAAATTCGAAATCATTCCTTTAACCATTTTTATAACATTTATTTAAATCCAATTTATATATTTAGATCAACATTAAACATTCAGTCTCAATTTTATTCGAAATTGAGCATATTTATTTAATCATTTTTTATCAAATCAAGTTTTTAATCAAGTTATGATCATATCTTTTCAAAATCTCAAAACTAATAAGTTTAAATCAATTCTTGCTTAATTTACATTATTAACCAATTTAAATTCCAAGTCAACATTAATTTATTTTCCCACCCTTTAATATTAAAGTTATAAATCTATTTTAAAATATTAATATAAATTTAAATTAATACTTAAACATATTGTGTACTAATTAAATTGAATTTTTATTAAATTAAATATTATTATTAAATGTATTTTTTATTAAATTTACTTTTTTTTAACATGATAAAATTATAAGAAAATCTTAAAAATTATATTTTCAAAACTAATTTATAAATTAAAATTTCCAAAATACTTTTTTTACAATCTAGATTTTTTTTACATATATACAAAATTAGACTATATATATTATATTTTAAAATCGATATTTATTAAAACCATATATTTCCTTCAAAACTTTGGAAATAATTTTTCAAAATATAGACCAACGGTATCTGTATATAAGTTTCTATCCTACGGTCAAGTGATACAGATATTTTGTCATTTCAATCCGCAATTCAAATATTTACGCCTATGTATCATTTCAACCCACAATCCCGAATTCATAGTCAATGAAAATCGCTTGGGTTTATCATTTCAACCCATAATGATTTTCTCCTATTTACAAAATCGTTCGGGTACGTATCATTTCAACCTATAGTGAATTATAAAATTAACAGGAAACATGCAGAGTGAGAACAAATATGATAATAATAATAATATCAACGACGGTCATATATTATCAATAGCAAATTTAAATATATACAACGTGATATGGTGTCATATCACAGGTGAACAGTTACAGATAATGGCATATCATATACACCCATTATAGAATTAACAGTTAAATTTAGCAGCATATTTCAATTGTTGGTTCAAGTAAAATCAAATTTAATAAATATAAGAATGTTAATCATGAGTGATTGCTCACCTTTCGAGGTTAGAGAAACAAGAAGATGATACGGACACGCACATGAATACAAACACGACTAGCAGAACAGCGACAAGTTATGAATTGTTGCGGCAAATTGATATTGAGAAAGTAAGTCAAGATGGACAAGATCGATGAAACAAAATATTACATGCATACATATATACATATATATATATATATATATATATATATATATATATAAATTTGTTTCTAAAATAAATTTCGAAAACATATATTTTCAAATCTATATTTAGTTCAAACACATATAAAATCCCCCCCCCCCCCCCACACACATATATATGAAACCAAACTCATATATACTTATGTATAGATTAATATATAAACATATATATAAACTTACATACTTATTATATTTTAAAATCAATAATTATGAAAATCAATATAAACTTCTATTTTTATAAAACAAACAAATTGGTTACATCTTTACTACTAATAAAGAGAATTAATTGAATAACTTTGCTCGGTGTCTTTTTGAAATACCAAATATACCCTTGCTCCAGACGTGCTTCTGCATCTCTCGTATGACTTATATAAACTTGTAACCATTATAAACTCATATTATAAACATCGTATATAAACTAATATATTATATAACTAATGTAAACTTATATATATATATATATATATATATATATATATATATATATATATATATATAAACTAACATATCATAACTTATACAAACATATATATAAATTGACATATATATTATGCTATTACAAAATCTAATTTAAATGTTAACATATAATATATACCTCGACATCAATCTTACGCTGGTACACGCATGGAGCCAGAGCAAGATAAACATACCAACAACCAAATATATATAAATTTTCCATTTTTGTCAACTTCACGCAACTCATAACTTTGTATATATATATATTACTTACTTTTTCTTTCGCAACAAAAGGAAAACAAGGTTGCAACTGTATAATTTTATATACATAAACAGTAAAGAAGAGAGAATATATAAACAAAGGAATCCAAATATAACAACTCATATATATTTATATATATAACATATGATATATAATACCTATTAACGCGTGAAGCTGCAATATGAAAGAAAGGGGAATGGCCGCGCTCTGGGTCATAGGCAGAGAACACGGCAGGTGGTCGGGTGGTAATGCATGTCGGAGGGAAGGACGGCGGTACACGGTGGTTGGCAGTGGGAGGCAAGCACGAGGCAGAGCTGAGGTGATGGGCTGGGCAGTCAGATGATAGAGTCGGGTTGGGTGGCGGCTAGAGAGGCTAGTGGCGGGTTCGGCTGCTTGGTGGGATGGTTGGCGGTTGCAAGTTGATGGGTCTCGGGTTTAAATGGAGGGAGTGGGAAGTGAACGGGTTTGTAAAGGCTGACGAAGGGGAGGGCTATGCGTAGAGGCTGATGGGTTGGGGAAAAATAGGGCATGTGGCATGAAGGAGGAAGGCATGAGACATTTTCAAGGAAGTGGCATGAAATCTCACAGCAGTACTCATGAAATCACAAAGCAAACTTGCATCACTTTATATATTTTATTTATTTGTTGTTGTTGTTATTATTATTATTTTTAGAGGGGAGATGGCCATGGGTCGGCCATGAAAGAAATGAGAAAAAATAAGAATAGGAAGGTGAGCAAATAAAGGCTGATACGTAAGGCAAGGGAGAGGAAGCAGTTCCCAACTGTACATGTATAATTTCATATTACATTTATAATTCCAAAACAAGATCAGATTGAATTAACAGGGAGAATTGGAACCAGCAAAATAATATATATAATTTGTAGAATCACAAAAGATGAACAGGAGGAAAATGAGCAGGCATAACATTCTAAACTTTATATATACAAAATAAATTTTCTTTCAAAAGCAACGTAAGAACCTAGAAAAGGAAAGTGAAAGGACAGACCCACCTTTATTGAACGGCTGGAATAGAAATAGACAAGCACGAATTCAGGAAAATATGTAAAGCAAGTGGTTGTTAGACTATGCCGAGAACAATTGAATGGACATAGTAAGACAAAAAGATTGTAATTTCATAACCGATACGGTTATCCGTTTGCGGTTTTTATCACGTAACGGACACCGAAATACAGAAATGAATATACTATGGAGATCGGCATGACGAGATGATCAGAACGACATACAGATACCCGCGATATGACCATTCTATCAAAAGTCGATATTGATACCGAAAAATGCTGCAACTTCGTCGAAAATAAGATAAACGGAGCAATAACAGTTCAAATTTTGCCAAACGAAATATGACGTCTCACTCAGAAGATGATCTACATTTTTTTATTATGTAAAAATATATGATTTTGAAAATATTTTATTTTCATTAAATTAAGTGATTCAAATTTAAATAAAATTACACAACAAAATAAACTTCCATACTCCCCGATGAAAATTTACCAGTTGCTATTTTAAAATAGACGTATTCCAAATATCAAATCTTCATTGCAATATTTAATTATTTAATTTAAAGCAAAATTTCAGTTAATTACTTTATAAAATCCGTTAAATATCCGGATCATTACACTCTCCCCTACTCAAAACTTTTTATACGCGAAAAGGAGCGAGATAAGGGATTAGAAACAATCGGAAAGAAAAGATAGATTTGAAATATAAAATTTTAGATATCTCAATTAAATCCAACTATATAAATTTCATTAGTTTTTAAATTGTTTTTATATTCAACAAATTTGGTTCCAACCCACTTTATTTAATCAATAATATTCATTTATATTCATATTTTGTTGATTTTAAATTCAAGCTATTTTCATTCAGTTTGATTTGATTTCAATTTATTACATTTGTTACAAAATTATCTTTCAAAACAAAATTTACTTTATTTAGCACATTTATTAAGTCTTTATCTTCAATTGAGTTGATTCCACTAAAATTCAAGTTCACTATTCTTAGGTTCATATTTATCTGCTTAAATAGTCTTCTCTATTATTTATTTAATTTATTTCACTTAACATATTTTGCAACATATATTAAGTGTACAAACATTTTATAGCCATATATTATTCAACAAATAAAATTTCCTTTTTATTATTGAATTTATTATTCAATTTATTATCAGTAAATACCCTTAGCAAAATATCATTTTTATATCCTATTGCTCACATTTATATTTTATATTATTCAGTCACCTATTCACATTAACATTTAGCTATTTCTAGCTAAGTTATATTAAGGTTCTGAGTGAAATTAGATACTATACAAATTTCCTTTTATTTTTTTTCTTTCCAACATTTATATTAAGCCAAATTTTAGTCGAACAATTTATTTCTTAAGTTTTCTCTTGTATAACTTTTAGTTATATATACTCACCCTAGCATTTTTAACCTTTTGAATATTTTAGGCAAGTTATATATATTAGAATGCAATTTAGTACTATACAAATAAGTTTTGTTCAAATTCAACTATTTCAAGTTGGTTAAATTTCATTTATCATTTTAGATATTCCACTTATCCAAAAATTGCACTTTATTTCAATAATTGGAAACATTTCTTAATACAAAACTTAAGATTCAAATTTTCGGTTTCACTTCCAACTATTTTGAAATAATTATATACATATATATTATATAAGTCAAATCATATTCAAGAAATTCAAATCGAATCCATTTTTCCAAAACAAAATTGTAGCGAAGCTAGTGGTAAACTCAAAAATGAACATCGATAATGCTGCAGTCATCACCGATATTATTTTCCAGCGACAAATGAAGAGAGTATAGACTTAATTCTTTTAAAATTATTCTTTTGAAATAATTTCCATTCGAAAATACTTTCAAATAATATATTCTAAAAATTTAAAAACCTAATTTTCCTTGAAAATACCAGAAATTGAATTATCAAATTATTTATTAAATTTCATTTCAAATTTCAAATCAATTTATAAACCATGTTTTATAATTTCATTTAGTTATATCATGTTGTAGTATTCAATGGTTTACAAAACAATAAATGAAAATCAAATATTATCATTTCTAAAGAATCAATTCATTTATCTATTTAATTTCAGAATTTTTTTACATATATATATATATATATATATATTATAGTCATACAAAATTTCTTTCATTTATCAAATTTGAAAATAATATTTTGTAAGTTTGCTCTGTTCAAGTATTTTGGAATTCCTATCGATAGCGTTGGTCAGATGAATCGATCGAAACCCCAAAATTCAAACTTAACAACTCAAATGACACAATATAAAACATTTTTTTTAAACACACGTACACTCCCTTACTTGATGATTCATGAATGGATAGAGAATCACATATAGAGGAATCCTAATCAAGATAATTCTAACTAAGATAGGTAGGCTCGATAAGGAAATTAGATAATCAATTTACAAAAGAGAAGAGATGGAAAGACTACCATTAACCGCGGATGACCTTAACTGGGTCAACCAAGATTTCAAGAATAAGATCGATGTGGAAATTCAATTTCCCGCTTGAATGGAAGAGAAGTCACTTCACCCAATATTAGGATAATCTCTGATTATCAAAGTGTAGTCAAGATTACAAGGGAATTAACCCGATCATCTATTAGAGACGGTTCGGGCTTTGCTAGAAATAATGGCATCAAAACCGAGAACATAGAAATCTCCGGTGAATCGATGGTTGATGTAAAGGTATTTCACCCCTTACAAATCATAAAGTGGAGCTATTGGATGCTCGAGAATCAAGAAAACACGAATAGGGAGAGATAAAATGGATTTTAGAACGAATGGGGAAGTTTAAAAATTCAAAGGCAACTGAATCAAGGAGAAAGAGGTTCAAGCTCGATCGGAGGTGATTCTGTAATTAAATTTACTCCAGATGCTAAGTTTTGCCTAAAACCAAAGCTCTAATACCAATGAACGACCCGATATTTCGAACCATTTGCATCCACACATATCGGACTTGAATTGCTCAAAATATCATATTTTTAATTTATATTTGGCAAAACTCAGCATGTAGAGTAAATAAATCAATCACAGAATCAAAGACATAAAGTAATGTAACAACAAGCAGCGGAATAAATAAATAGTAGTTCATCAAGCTACTATATAAACAATAGAGTTTGAAATAAAATACAATAGAATATATTAAATACAATGTAGTCTCGAATACAAAGATATGACAAGTCTGGACAAAACAACCGGATAGCTGAAAGTTGAATAGATATAGATGGATCTCCCTGTGAAGGTCTAACTCCAAAGGTGAGTCTCAAATGTTGTGACACTCAGTATGACCCGAGCGTAAAGCAAAATATAAAACATTTGAGTCATGATTAACATTCTTATATTAATAAATTCAACTCAAATGAAATATCAACTGAAATATTAGTAACTTAAAGGATGTTTGGGATTTTCATCCTCTAAGGATCCGTAAAACTATCTACTATGTAGTAATATACGCTATTATAATGTGTCTATAGTAATTTAAACTGTTAAAATAGTGTTAAGGTGTTACCCATATTCCCTCTAACACATTTTTATATATTCCCATAGTTTATACAGTACCGTAATTCCTCCGTAAACTGGAGGGCTATCAGGGGGCACTCTATAGGTGTGGTACAAATCAAACTCGTAGAAGGAACAATAGGGCATGCGACAAGGCACTCGAGGCAATGCTAGGGTAGTAAAACCGTTTGTGGATCCGAACTGGTGGTAACGCATAGCAGCTACTACCGCCCACCTCATGACGTACTCCTAAATCAAAGGGTGCACTCAATCAAATCACAAAAGCAATAGAATGGTATCGAAGAAATGTGCCCGATCGGAGGAATGACCTCACATGGCCTGACGTGGCCCATGTTTTAGCTGCATCAAGCTGACTCATGGGGGTCGGGGCTACGTAAATACCATATAAAACCGTCACCAAACCATCCTACTTCATTTTGGAATCTCCACCACGTGCACAGTTGTTAAAGTGTTTTTCGGTATTGGTAGAGAGTATGTCAATATCCGATCCCAGACTCTTTAACAACCAAACGCTTATTTCACAGCGTGGTCATTTCATTTCAAATAGTTCATACTTCATATCAAAATATCATATCCATTTCAAAACCATATAAATTCGATATCATTATTTACTTTAAATAATATTCATTTCTAGAATCGTAACACTTTCAAAATTATAACACTTTTGAAATCATAGCACTTCTGAAATCATAACACTTTGAAAACCATAACACTTCCAACTTAAACAGTTTAGATATTGAAAATAGTATACAAAATAAATAGTTATAAATTAAAATATTTTATGTATTAAAATAATTTATATATTAAAATGGTCTATATATATTAAAATATTTATATAATAAAATTAATTTCCTCTAATTTCACAAATCGATTCAAATCATTTTAAATTACAAAATTCAGTTTAAATCAATTCCAGTTTAACCATTTCAAATTTTAAAGTTCATAGATTCAAGTTTATATATTCAAACATTTACAATATAAATTTCATTTATTTTTTGACATTTAACTTTAAATTTATTCAAATTGGAAAGTATTCCTTTAACCATTTTTATAACAATTTATTGAAATCCAATTTACATATTTAGATCAATATTAAACATTCAATCTCAATTTTATTCGAAATTGAGCATATTCATTTAATCGCCTTTTATCAAATTAAGTTATAAATCAAATTATAATCACATCTTTTCAAAATCTCAAAACTAATAAGTTTAAATCAATTCTTTCTTAAATTCCATTATTAACCAATTTAAATTTCAAGTCAACATTAATTTACCTTCCCAACCTTTATTATTAAAGTTTTAAATCTATTTTAATATATTAATATAAATTAAATTAATATTTAAACATATTATGTACTAATTAAATTAAATTTTTATTAAATTAAATCTTATTATTAAATGTATTTTGTATTAAACCTACTTTTATATATTTTTTAAAATAATAAAATTATAAGAAAATCTTAAAAATTATATTTTCAAAACTAACTTATAAGTTAAAAATCCAAAATATATTATTTTAAAATCTAGATTTTTTTACATATATAAAAATAGCCTATATGTATTATCTTTTAAAATCGATATTTATTAAAACCATATATTTCCTTCAAAACTTTGGAAATCATTTTTCAAAATATAGACCAATGGTGTCTTATATAATTTTCTATCCTATAGTCAAGTGATACAGATATTTATTATTTCAATCCATAATTTAAATATTTATGGGTAAGTATCATTTCAACCTGCAATCCCAAATTCAAAGTCAATGAAAATCGCTTGGGTATATTATTTCAACCAATAACGATTTTCTCCTATTCTACAAAATCGTTCGGGTATATATCATTTCAACCCATGATGAATTCAAAATTAATAGGGAACTTGCAGAGTGAGAACAAATGTGATCATAATAATATATTACTTGCTTTTTCTTCCATAGCAAAAAGAATACAAGGTTGCAATTGTATAATTATATATACATATACCGTAAAGAGGAGAGAATATATAAACAAAGGAATCCAAATACAACAACTCATATATATTTACATATATAACATATGTTACATAATACTTACTTAACGCGTGAAACTGCAAGATGAAAGAAAGGGGAACGTCCACGCTCTGGGTCATAGGCAGAGAACACGATAGGCGGTCGGGTGGCAACGCGTGTCGGAGGGAAGGACGGCTGTGGTACATGTTTGATGGAAGTGGGTGGCAAGCACGAGGTAGAGCTGAGGCGATGGGCTGGGCAGTCAGATGGCAGAGTCGGGTTGGGTAGCAGCCAGAGTGGCTGGTGGCGGGTTCGACTGCTTGGTGCGACGGTTGGCGGTTGCGAGTTGATTGTGTAGGATCGATTTCACCATAGAGGGGGGTGAATAGGGTGATAATATCAATTATAAAAAATTATTGTGGGAGCTTATATAAAATATTTCCAATGCAGATATATCAAAATAATAGTAGCACAGATAATAGCAGAATAATAAATGCAGAAATAGAACGACACAAAATTTACCCAGCTTCGGCAAAACCCTGCCTACGTGTTGCCCCTAAGGTTTCTACTAGATATTAAGCAGTCAGACGCTTACGCACGTAAACTCGCGACACCCACTATCCACTAGCCTTAACTCTATGCTCAAAACCCTACCACAACTTAGCCACTGAGTTGCGTATTCTCGAATTTCACCACCGTAGCTCGTCCCCTAGTCACATGACTAGAAAATACAATCGTTTAAACAAAAAATACACAATTTAAAAACAATTTAAAACAAAATCCTAATTTAAATATAAGCCTAAGTAGATAAAAGGATTGGCCCAAAATTAATATCCCTTTCTCTCTTTATTCTTCGGCCCATCCTTCTTCCTTGTGAAAATGGTTGTTGCTCGTTCGTTCTTTTCCAGATTTAGGGTTTTTGTTAATGGAGGCGCCGCTTCAATTGATCAATCGAGTATGTAATCTTTCGTTGCTTGCTTCGTCGATTGATCATCTCTTCGATTATACACAGGGCTGCTTCAATCTCGACTGAGTTCAATCTTGACTTCGGTATGCAATTTTTTGCGTTTTGCTTTACTGTTTTTCGTACTTGAACTCAATTAATGATTCGAGTTGAATGATTATACTTTTCTGTTAGCTCGAACTTGAATGCTTAATTTTGGCCGATGATGATTGGGTTTTATAGGATTTGAATTCCTATATTTTCATTTGTATACATTTGTTTAAATTTATTAATTGATTTCTCTCGGCCATTTGATTTTGCCTAAACGATGTAATGATTTCTGACTTCTTCAATTTTGTATACTTCGTTGCATGATTTTCACGGTTTGATTCCTTGGACTGTTTCGACATCCTTGGTCATCACCTCTCTGACTTGATTTTGAACTGCATATGTGATTTGGTTGAACTTGCTACTGCTTTGATTTTATAACTGCAAACTGACTTTGTTCAACTTGATACTGTGATAAAATTTGCTTCCAGCATTTAAACTTGACTTGTTCAAACTTGTGTTCAATTCTTTTTGTGCTTGTTGACTTCGGTATGATTGTTCTTGCCTGTAGCATACTCGACTTGACTTGAAACTTTGTTGACCAGTAAACTAGTTATTTCTTGATCTTGTGCTGTTGAGCTTTTTTGTACTTGTGCCCCAATTTTGATTTTTTGGCATTTTTGGTTTGTGGTCATCCTGCTTTGCCTGGATTATGTATATATGTGCTAACATATGTATATAATCAGTTATATGTTGCTTGTAGTTGTTTCTGACTTTGCTTTGACTTTGGTCACTGCTGCATATATGTATTCCCGAGTGTTTTGCTGTTTAATTTACTGCTCTGGTCGTCTACACTTTGATATATAAGCTTGTCTTGATTTTTCAAAACCACGGTGGCATTTTCATATGTATTCATCCACTTGTGTATACCTTTTGGTTCAAGCTGCACTGTAACTCGAGTCTGTTGTTCTCCTGGATTTAATTCTTGCCTCGGGCTTCATGTGTATACTTTCAATTGCCAGATGAGCTCTGGTAGTACTTGAGTCTTGTTTCACTTCAGTTGAGTAAGTTCACCACATATGTGTGCTTGTGTTTGTATTAATGTTAAGGCTGCTGCACCATGTATATATTTGTGCAGTCTTCTTTGGCTCGATGTCTTAGCTTATCGAGTCCGTTGTGGTTATACTTTGGTATTGATGCATTTCCTTGTGTACTTCACTTGAACTTACCCCTTTGGTGTTGTTTGATTCTATATGAAGTCACATCTGTACCATGGTTTCTTCATGAGCATTGCAGCCCTTTGTACATGTGTGGTCTACACATATTGATTTTGTATATTTTGATTTTGGATGTCGTACTTCACTGGTTCATTCTTGAACTGTTGTTGGTGGTGTACAAATCTGATTCAAATGGAAGTCTTTTTGAACTATTTTTGTTTTGTTGGTTTAGTGGTGCACTTGCTTTGAGCTTGAGTTGTTTTCATGTGTACGACTTGAACTAGGTCGAGACATGATTTTTGAGTTTTGACAATTTGTACCTCTGTTGAATCTAGCTTTAAAGCTTGGGTTTGACCTTGTGCTTATGATGTGACTTTATATTTATTTCACTTGAGTTGAACCCGGCTTTTGATTTGGGTTTGACCTTATGCTTACCTGTCCCTGTAACTTTATCAAGTGTATATTGGTGTGCACGGCCTTATGGTATGTACAGCGATAAACTGTGCATGTCACAAGTTGTTCGTATATGATGAATTCAAAATTAAATGATGACGAACAAACCAAGTAACTGAGGCATATGATATTTTCAAAAATCATTTTATTTTCTACTACAAAAATATTTTATTTTCATTTTTACTGCTTCGGTGTGTATTTTTGCAGATTGCTCAGATGCTGGTTTCAATCTGGAATGAAGTTGAAGATAAAATGCGAGTGAACGAATGAAATGTGGTGAGGTGCAAATGTATGTGAAAATTGTGATATATTCAAATTTGTATTGTAATTGAAAATTGTGTGTGTATATATATATATATATATATATATAGTGAGAGCTTGAATTTGTACTATTCAAAATTATAATAAATATTTGTTTGAATAAAATATTTGTTTGAATTGAAATTCTGTGTTATTTATGTTATTCAGAAAATATTTATTAATTATGTGAAAAATAAAATATTACATTAACAAATACATTTAAATGAATATAGATACATATACATACGTTTATTATCATCAAACAAAAATCACATATTGGCATATTCAACAATCTCCCCCTTTTGATATAACAAATATATATATATATATATATATATATATATTTAAGATTTTGAATTTGTTAAATGTATTTGGTCGTTCAATTTGCTCCCCATATTTTAATGTTCCCTCTCTATACAAAGCTCCCCCTTCATATATGCAGGTAAATAAAAATATGCAAATAAGCCTAAATGCAAATAGAAAATATTTGACCCTTATTTGTCAAAATCTTAATTTCTCTCTCCCTCTTTTGTTATCAGCAAAAGAGTAATAGTGTTAGAAAAATAGAGATAAAGTGATAGACTTTAATACAACATTAAAACTCAATCGAATATAAATATTAAAGTTCAATAAAAAATCGAACAAAAATCATAAATACTCTATTTGACGCATATTCCACTTTAGAATGATAGGAATGATGTCATCATATAAAACCATATAGTTGTGTCTATTTGTGGTATATTTATATCAGGAATTTGAATATCTACTAACCACGTATAGCCGTTAGGACTTTTAAATGAGATTAGTAGTATTCTAATTTTTTTATAAAAAATGAATTCAAGTATCTTCTAACCACGCATAACCGTAAGGACTTTTAAATGAGATTATAATTAACTTGTCTATTTAACAAATCAATTTTGATATGCGTTCCGTACATGCATAACCGTGAGGACTTTTAAATGAGCATGGAATCACATAATCAAAAATTCCAAGTAATTCACCCATGCATAACCGTGAGAACTTTTAAATGACAGTGAATACTTTGAATCCTTTTAAAAAATATATAAAATGAAAAGGCAATTATTTTCGGTCTAAAATACCACATATTGACAAACTATATTGAATTTTGATGTGTGATGGTCGTTAGAAATATGATAGAAATAGAGATGGTTATGGAATTTTTACCAACAAAAAGTTTTTATAACTCTTGTTCAAATTTCTGAAGAAATTCACTAAATATACCGTCTCAAGTTATAATATATTATTAATATCAACACTCGTTACTTTTTCAATCACTATTTGTCTTTTCGCTAATTTGAAGGGAGTCAGATTAGTCAATGTAATCATTTTAGATAAAATCCAAAAATAATTATAAAATCAAATATTTTAAGATGACTTATCTGAAACAAGGTCAAAAGTGATTTTCTAAAAGGGGTTTTATAAGAAATTTTCTGCTATTTGAAACTATTTGAAATGTTAAATATGCAGATATTTTCTTTGAAAAAATGATGCAGCTACTGGAATGTCTTAACATAAATCACGTTCCACTAGTAATTTTTCTATCAACTAGATTACCAGTGTAATCTGCATCTGAATTTTTTTCACTCAAAGTTATCATTTGTTTAGTGCTATAAACCAGATCGTGATGTGTACAACAAAATATCTCAAAATCTTTTACAATGAAATTCATTTGAATTCAATCATGCAAACCTACCAACGGTGACAATCATGTGAGATCTATAAATACATTCACGTATGTCATCAAAAATCAATACAAGACAATATCTCTTATCATCTAATCTTGCAATATTATTAATCTAAAAACTATCGGCATATAAAGATAAATGGCCAACTATCAGAATCAAAAATAAGAACAAGTCAAATAAGAACATATTAGAATAAGTCAGAATAAAAAATCTTCATTTATTTTGTTATCACATGACTGGCTGATTCAAATCAGATTATGGTGCAAATTATCACCTTAAATACATCGTTGAAAATAACTATACCATTACCAATTTTACCTTTACCGATAATTTTTCATTGTTGCCCATTATGATTCTGCCACCTTTATACTAGGCTAAGGAACTTTGCTTTGTTGTCCGTTGTGTCCCTGGAGCAGCCATAATCCAAGTAACACTATTGTTGTTCCTTAGCCTGCCACCACACTTACACGATAAAGGATTTTTGTGACCTATTTGTTTTTATAGGTCCATGGTTGTTAATGGCAATAGGTTTTAAATAATTTTGTGGAGACCTAAAACTATTTATATATGTTCCTTTTGGCACCCTGATTTATTTGACTTTAATGAATTTTATATTTGTGCCTTTAGGAAACCAAATTGAAATTGTTTTCACTTGTTTGGCTCTATACCAACAAATGTTTTGATCGTGTCCAATTTTTCTACAAATTGTGCACTTGGATTTGACTTTATTAATTTTTCTTTTAACGGGTTCAGATTGATTATATCCAAGTCCTTGTCTAACTGTATTAACAGTTTGTTTCCCTAATAGCATATACAACGATCTTTCACTTTTGAAATTTTTTTCTAAAGTCATTGACAGTTGTTGGACTTGTGTTTTGAGTGATTCGTTTTCGTTCAATAATTGAGCGCACCTTTTAATAGAATTTTCTCTTCTAGTATTTTCACTCTCTTTCAAAATCAGAATATCATTTTTAAATGATTTAATTGTACTTTCTGATTTTTTAATTTCTTCTTCAAATGTTGGACACTTATCACACTTAGGGATCTTACTTTGATAGTTTTTAACTAATTAATCAAGCTATTTAGTTAAATCTATCAAAGTATCTCTTTGTGATTCAAGTTTAGCGTATTTCTCCCTTAGTCTTTCGAAATGGCCATTTATTTCATGGAAATATGTAAGTAATTCTGAGTGAGTAAGTTTTGATACCTCGCTTGGCTCATCATCATCGCTATCAGTTATCTTACCTCGAAGGCACAAATCTGCTTTCTCACTCTTACTTATAGTGCTTTTATTATCACCATAATTTTATTCCATGTGGCTGCAAAACTTTTCTTTTTTGACTTCTTTTCTTGGTCGTGTTGAAGTCGAGGACAATTGGGATTGATGTGTCCGGGCTTATTGCACTTGTGACAGATGATCTCCCGTTCTTCTGGATTGTCTAGTGCTTTGAATATTCTGTTTTTCAATTTTTGATTTAGAGCTGGATTTCTGTATTTACGGTTCCACATTTTGAATCTCTTCGTTTATAATGCCATCTCAGCTGTTCCATCTTCATCATCCTCATCACAACTGCCATTTACCAATCCTGTTGAGCACATTTCTTTAACTAAGTCGGTAATGGAGGATTTCTCATTGCTGTTGACCTCTGCACTATATATTGCATCAAAAGTATTCCAGATTTCTTATGCATTTTCACAATGGGAGATAAAGTTAAATTATCTTGATTAATATGAGAATATGTTATATGCATAGCAAGAGCATTAATCGAGATAATTTTCTCATTTGTTATATCATACCCATTTTCAATAATATCCCAACATTTAAAATTAACAAATTTTAAATAAAATTTCATTTTTAATTTCCAATTCAAAAAATCTGTTCCGTCAAAAATAGAAGGAATAATATTGAACTGACCCACAGTAAAAACATTATTAACCGAACCCATTTTAAAAATTCAAATTTGTAAAAAAAATTGGTCTTTTGAAAAATCAAACTTTTTAAAACAAAAACGACTTCTGTTCCTAGCTATGATACCACTTGTAGGATCGATTTCACCCTAGACGGGGGTGAATAAGGTGATACTATCAATAATAAAAAAATATTATGGAAGTTTATATAAAATATTTTCAATGTAGGTATATCAGAATAATAGCAGCACGGATAGTAGCAGAATAATAAATGCAGAAATAGAACGACACAGAATTTACTCAGTTTCGGCAAAACCCTACCTACGTGCTGCCTCCAAGGTTTCTACTATAAATTAACCAGTCAGGACGCTTACACACGTAAACTTGCGGCAACCGCTATCGACTAGCCTTAACTTTACACTTAAAACCCTGCCACAACTCAGTCATTGCATTGCGAATTCTCGAATTACACCACCACAGCTCGTCCCATAGTCACACGACTAGAAAATACAATCGTTTAAAGGAAAAAAATACAAATTTTGAAAACAATTTAAAACAAAAACCCTAATTTAAATATAAGCCCAAGTAGATGAAAAGATCGGACCAAATTAACCGATTCAAATTTGGATTTGGATTTCAGAAACATTTGATTTTGATCAAATTAACTGATTCAAATTTAAATAAAATTACACAACAAAATAAACTTCCTTATTCTCTGATGAAAATTTATCGATTGCTATGTTAAAATAGACGTATTCCAAATATCAAACCTTCATTGCAAAAATCTATTATTTAATTTAAAGGAAAATTTCAGTTAATTACATTATAAAACCCGTTAAATATCTGGGTCCTTACAGAAAGCTCTTGCTTTTTTAAGTGTGTTAGAATGAACCTTTAAATTTACCATATGATTTCGTAGTTATATACTATGTTTATATGCGTATACATATAATTATGATGTTATATACATCTATTAGGACTTGGATTTGGTAGTGGTTAAAGTAAACACGACCATATAATTATTTAGTTGACTGGAAGCTAATAACTTGACATTTTATAAAGTTAGTAAGCATAGGTGTTGTTAGCAACCCTATATGGTTTGCCTTGGGTTTATGGAATTGGTATGAGAGTGATGATATGATCTCTTATTGAAGTATCATATATAAAGTAAGGAAAAATATGATTTTTGATGACTAGATCTTCCTCTAATGATGATTTGAAAGTGAAGTTGACTTTAATATGTATATTATTAGAAGTCTGTCCAAAATAAGTTAGTAAATGAATTTAATTGTAAAAGAAGAAATTTTTATGTAATGAATATTTGGAAGTTATTTGGGAGCATTAAGCATTATTCGATTTTGATTTGGAGGTTAGGTTGATATTATAAACATGGTAATATAATAGTATTTTGACATGAAATGGTAATAATGGTATTTGGAGAAGTTAGTAAGCTTGAATTCATTATTGAAGCTATGTTGAGTTTATGTTAGTGATATTAATATGATATGTGCTTATATTGGTAATGTGTGTCTACATGTATATGAAAGAGTGTGTGTGTGTGAAGTTTGTTGATATGGGTTGTTATGAATTGATGTCGATGTACGTATACTGAATTGTTATTTCAATTGTTGCTTATGTATGTATAGATTTGTGTATTTGTATACGTATGTGTTAATATTCTTATGTGTATACATATTCATTTAGAAGATGGTAATAACTATATTGGATTTATTTTGGTATGTATGATTTACTAGGATAGGAATAATATCCTATGGAAACTCGAAATATTAAGCTAATTTAGGAAGAGAATTCACTTCAAAACCTAAGAAACCACCACCAAACAACAATGGAATTAAATTCAAATGATGGTCATGACTATAGCGGAAAAATGTTGTTAGTATGCAAGTCACAAATGAAGCAACCCATGAAATGAGTAAACCAATGCAAAGGAAATGCACCTTAACCTAGGATCACTACCTGGATCAGGCAACAATCAGTCCACCATTGCCTATATAGGGCTCGATTGGTCTTGACTTCGCATGACGTGAGGTAGGGATCATGCTTTGGTTTTTTCGATGAAAAGAAGTTTCATGTTTAAAATGGGAATACCCATGACAAAAATAGGCAAAGAACACATAACAGAGATTCGAGACATTAGGTGGAATGCTTATATAACTCATTTAACGAAGCGACTATTGTGTAGAGTTGTATTTTGCATTTTTGTGCATGCAATGTCATGTGTTTCACATACAACTTTGATAGTTCATCCTTAGGCTATAAAAGTTTTACATCATGTTACGTACATTTATTTGTACCATTTTAGGTATTTTACAAACGACTTTATGATGCCTTACTTGAGCCTACAAATTGATGGGATTTATGTGTGGTCCATAGTTTTGATATTTACGTCTGTGAAATTAGTACTCCATTATAACGTGAGAGAATGTCACAACCTACTATGCGAACCCACAGTGATGGCTGGGGAGTGATAGGCACTCATCTAAGTGGATTGGCCAGATGGGGTCTGTGGGACTCTTGGGAAGCATGTTGGCTCCTCTACTTTTTACTCTCCAATGGGCAGCGAATGTATTACATGTCATGTGGATATTATTTTTAGAATCCAACTATCATTTCTCTATACTGATGATTACGTGTACTGTTCTTACACAGATGTTAATATGTAGATGCTATTGTCTAGCTTAGACTAGGATCTTGTAACACCATTGAACATGGAATGAAGCGTTACCCCTACACTCATATATCATGCTTTTAATAACATAGCTTGTTAAAGTTTGTATTTTTTTAGTAGTAGTAAAATTATTACGTATCACTCAAATATTTTGGGTGGAGGAATAGAGCAGAATGAAGTATGTTAGTAGTGGTTGGTAAAGTTAGGTATGCCATATCGGCAATAGTGTAATTTTTAATATACAGCTTTATAGTTAACTTGTATTCCTAAATCATATTCGAAATGAAGTTACGTTTCTATGTTTTTTGTTTCTATTATATATGCATATTTTATTATCTATAAATTAAGCATTGACGATTATATTCATATGATATGTAGTCCTAAGAAATAAGTTTTGACCAATTGGTGTTAGGAATGTGTTCACAGTCATGAGTAATGAATTGGTTTATACAAATAAATAGTCATGTTTTAATGTTTCTAGTCCAAATGATTCGAGAAAGAGATATCAATTCACCCACAAAATTAGTGTATGAAATGTTCTTCATAAGATGAATGATGAGTTACTTTGATTATTGGGGACAACAAGAGGTTACGTATCCGTAGTTGTTGTGGATCAACTATAGAACAACTCATTTAGAGTATTCTATAGGTTAGTTACATCTTAGTCAAAATACAAGATCTCATGTGATACTGTATATGGTCTTTTGAGTTGAAAGACTATGGATCTTGTTTATCGAGGCTTTAATTTGATGATAGTTAATCACATCAAATGTCTTTGTGTTAAGGCCATAGTTAGTATGGGATTAAATACCTGAAGTGAAAAACTACGTAAAGGATCATTTGTATCATTTGATACATGTTTACAACCAAATTGGTCACAAACACTCGAGAATGGATTTGAGTAGTAGAAAATGAGGAACAACACTATATATTGCAAGCAAGAATAGCAAAAAGTAAAAACAACAGGATTTATAGTGGTTTGGCGTTGATTGCCTACGTCCACACTGAATGCTCTCTTTATTGCTTTATCAATCACTTGATTACAAATGCAATTCACAATGAATAGCTTGAATATAAGTTATAACGCTTGAATATAAGTTAGAACAAAGAGAAATTGAGTACGAAAAGTGGCAGAGTATTCCTTTGGTTGTGCGGAAGATCCCCAAAATTTCCCAGTGCCCCTGTATTTATAGATGGAGGTAGCCTGACATCTCAAAGCTTGGACTCCCCCTTGGTCACTTAGTCTCATCACAAGTTAAACTTAGCACAACCCTTCTATGCCAATGATTCTGACCCAAGAGTGTGGACCGCTTCCAATTTAACACCTTACCACTTTTTTTTTGCCGACCGCTCTAAGTATGCCGACTTGATTGCCTTCACACCCTACACCGACCCGAGCTCTTCTATATATCTCATGCAATGCCGACCCGGGGTTCCATCTCATGCAATGCCGATCTGGGTCCCGATCTCGTGCAATTCTGACCTGGGGTTCCATCTCATGCAATGTCGACCGGAGCAATACTATGTTTCATTCTTTGTCGATCCGAGCCCTACAATACGCTCCATGCCAACCCACACACATCCTTCATGCTATGCCAATCTGATCTCTAGTACATGGAATGTGACCCCATGGATAACACATACTTCTCAACTCATCAACCATGAATGTCGACCCCTAACAATTATCGTAATCTTGACATCCTGTTAAATCCTCTTTTCACTTTCATTGTTTAAACATACATCATTATTCTAATAATTCATTTTATTTGGTTATATGTATATTTTATTTTTTTTATTTTTTCATTATTATTTTTTTATTTTTTTATTTTAAGAGGGGTTGGCATTTGGTATACCGATCCTTCGATGGATTCACATAGGCTGGGGTCGGCATACATAATGGTTGACCCCTTCAACTATGACGACCGGGTCTCTTGGAAGAGACCGGTTCAACTTCCAATCCTCCTCCCATATAAAAACCCAAACTCACCTTTCAGCTCCTTTAGTCGCGAAGTGCTAAAGTATACGGGAATCACTCCCACTCAATTTCACCCCAATAGCTACTCGTTTATCCATGGCACTTTCCTTCTTGTCATGAGTGTTCTATTCCGTCTGCTTACTTTCAAGGGCATCTGATATATTTAAAACTTCAAAGGACGAGCCGACAGTCCTTCATACGTATTCCTTGAGCCACTGCCCAAATGTCAAGTCCTAACGGGCGCATGGAATAAGCTCTCCTTGTTTAAGTAGGAATGGTTCTACATGCAATGTCCTCCCGGCTTTACGAGAAGGTGGTTGGAAGGACGTAAGCACTATCCCCGTCTCTGCCCTAAATTCAATAACTCAAATCACATTTTTCTCTTAATCACACGAATTCTTTCAACCCTTTCAGGTGCTCGCTCCCGTCCCAAAAGCGTTAGATATTCCGAGGCAATCGCGGCTATCCGTGCTTCTCCAGTGGAGGATAGAGAGATCAAACTTCTCGTCACTGACAAATTTCTTTTACTAACCAGGCTATTAGAGGACGACCATAGAATCGGGATCTCAGGGAGTAGGGCGATTCCGAAGGTTATTACCAAGAGAAGGAGAGAAGGAGACGACCCCGTGGTTTCCCCTGCTAAGGGAATCCAAGAAGGCACCGAAGAAGGGGAGATAAAGGTGACTGAAGATGCAGGGTTAAAGAATGCAGATGCAGGCCTTAGACAAGTGTCGACAGCCGACGCGCCACATACAAGCCAATCACAGCCTTCCCAAAAAGGAGAAAATGTTTGGCGTATAGAATCAAGAAAAAGGAAATCGGGAAGACCTCAAAAGTCATCATAACTCCAATAAAAAAGGTTTCATCTTCTCATCAAATGGAGAGCTAGATGAAGGGACATTTTGACATCTCTATTCTTGGTGATTTGTTGAATTATGATTTCACAACCCTCGACATTGAAGTGCTTAACTCTCTCCCATAAGAAGCGGTGAAGGCAGGCAGCCTCCCAATTAAGGAGAAAAAAACCCTATGAGTAAAGCAAACATCACCGGTCCATTAGGGGGATGTGCTAGGACACACACAAGCACTTACACCCTACTATTCACTTGCATTTTAATTTTGATATAGCAACTACTAATATATTCCCGTTTGATTCTCTTACAACTGCAATGTCTTACTCATATGGTTTCCATCGCCTCTGTGGTGCTTCTATCTTCCGTCGTTCAAGTTGGGACTCCAAGTCCTCGTCCTCGTCCTTTAGAGAATCATCCTCATCCTCCAAAAGGAAATCTCATTCTGAGAATCATCCCCATCCTCCAAAGAATCATCCTACAGAGATGAAGGATGGGAGAGAGATTATCATTCTCGAGAATCATCCTCGTCCTCCAAAAGGAAATCTCAAGGACACGCTTCGCATCAAAGTGATCTCCCGATCCTCCTGCCCACAATGGAGATAAGCCCAGACATCGAGACTATCAATCTGACACTCCCCGCGATCAGCATTCCGGCTCCTTAAGCACTAGGCAGTCCCGTGAGCACCACAAACAAACACTGATTTCATCGACACAAATCCCCTCAATTCCTGCTCATGACTCGACCATGAGGGAATTAGCCAAGCTTAAAGCTACCTTTCCAAAGATTTTCTTCAACAGGCTAAAATTTCTCCTGGTCGTATAACATATCCCTAGAACCACAAAAGAGAACTCATTGGCTTATGTGAACGACGTGTATGTACAATAAGAAGCATTCATTCATTTAGCCGAAAAAGTCTCCGAGGTTTCTATCGAACGCCAACATGAGATCGATCGCCTCAAGCTGGAGGCCATCCATGACAAAGACTTTGTTAAGCTCCAGGATACGGACTACTTGCACTTAAAGACCAACTCGATGAGGCGAAGAAGAATGCGAAGGAGAGGGCTGAGGCAGTCAGTCGCTTAGAGGCTTCGCATAAAAAAGAATTGGACGGTGCACTCTAACGTAGTGGCACTTTGGCTTTGGGAAAAGTCTCCTTACAAAAAGAGAAAGATATTTTAGCATGCCATGTGGAGGAGTTGGAAAAACTGCTATCTCAGGAGAGGGAGGAGAAAGTCAAGGCACTAGAGGAGTCATAGAAATATTGTGAGGAGATCATCGAAACAAGAAATTTGAAAGCAAAGCTCAACGAGCAAATCTCCCAAATTGAAGCGCTGAAAGAAGCCGCTCGTGAAGAGGATAAGAAAGCAGTGCACGTCAAAGTTGACTCCTGAATCGAGGCTGTGACTAAGTCCGGTAGGGAGGAAGTCAAGTGCTTATTTGATCCACTCATTGCTAAATATAAAGCAAGGGTTCTCCTCTACCGCGACTTAACTTTCATGGGCGAAGGCTATGTTGAGTCGCTTGTTAAAGCTTGGGATACTGTCATCAAGATCAAGAAATGGAGTAGGAGGTGGCAGAGCTTGACGAAGGGGCACTTGCGAAGAAAGTGCTCCGAGGAAATGAGCCATCTGATTTGGCTACCGAAAAGCTTCAATTTGGCAGCGCTCCTATACCACCTAAGAAAAAAGAAGATATCGTTGGATCATATGGCACTGAGTCCCAGGTTCCTTCTCCCGTTCAACTGGCTGGGACTTCATCTTCTCAACCTCTCGATCAACATGTCGGTTATGACACGGAGAAGCCTAGTCTCAACATACATACATTTTCTCCAATCACTGATGGAAGTTCTCCTATGACCACCAAAAGCCAATTGGATGGTGGTATTGCCTTGAGCCCTTTCTAACCTAAAAAGTCACTGTTCTCGGCAAACAACGGTCGTAATCTAACTTATGCTTTTCATGAAACCTTGTAGGTCATCCTGGTCCTAAGTCAACTCCAAGGAGCGATGTCACAATGGAGCAGGAGGGAAAAGATGCTGAGGCTCCAGCAGTCGGAGATATTCCTGGGCCTGATGCTCAAGTGATTTGGGCGTTAGATGAGGATAAATCCGAAGACCCATCATTCATAGAGGAGCATGATGATATTATAGTTATGGGAGCTTCTAAGCACACTACTAAGTTTAGCCTGAAGGAGTGGATTGAAAAAGAGGAGAAGTCATAGCTCGAAGTTAAGGGTGAGCCCGATGTAGTGGAGGTTGATGATCCCCTTAATAGGCCTTTACAATTCATCCTTCCTGGTGGGTCTATTACCATCACTGTTCCTCCTCCTTCCTCAAGTACCTCTTTCCAATGCAGTAAGGGTTCCTGAAAGAGACGTTTGATCGAAACGACTCCCGAAAAGCCGAAGAAGGAGAAGAAGACCAAGAAATTGTTGGGGTCTTGTAATATTTGCTTAGCCAAATAAGTTATATTTGCGTAGTTGTTTTCTTATTTCTTTTTCTTTTTAGTAGCACACGTACGGGCGTGGGCCTCGAACTTTTGGATGGGTTGTAAGGAATTTTTGAAATTTTTAATAAAAATTTTGTTCCTTGGTCGATCATCGAATAAATTACTATTCCAATAGTAGAATAACCTTTTCCACTCCAAGTGTTTGTGATGATTTTTCCAGGTTTAGCTGATAATTTAATACCTTAATCTCAGAGCTCCTATGCAGACTTCACTGGAAGTCTCCATCGTTACCGGACCAAAATCATAACCAAACGTTGTATCATGTCGCCGACAGTTTGAGCATCTCTCATCGATCTTAGACCAGAGTTTATGGGATAGCGGACGGTTGGAAGTTCTCTTGTCCATCCGCCAGTTTAGACACTTGGCATTTTTTGATCCGCCACTTGGACTTAGAAACTTTTTCTCACATCGTTTATAGTTTAGTCCGCAATCGAGGACTTAGAGATTTTTTCCAAATCGTTATACTCTAGCCTACGTTCCTGGGACTAAGAGTACTCTAATCCGCACTCCAAGGACTTACAGATTTTTTATGCTCTAGTCCGCACTTTGAGGACTCGGAGTGCTCTAATCCGTACTCCAAAGATTTAGAGAATTTTTCAAGTCGTTTATACTCTAGTCCACGCTCCGGGGACTAAAAGTGCTCTAATCTGCACTTTGGGGACTTAGAGATTTTTTTCTAGTCGTTTATACTTTAGTCCACGCTCCGGGAACTCAGAGTACTCTAATCCGCACTCTAGGGACTTAGAGTTTTTTTAAGTCGTTTATACTCTAGCCATGCTCCGGGGATTCAGAGTACTCTAATCTACACTCCAGGGACATAGAGAATTTTTCAAGTCATTTATACTCTAGTCCGCGCTCCTGGGACTCAAAGTACTCTTATCTACACTCTAGGAACTTATAGATTTTTTTAGCTGCTTATACTCTAATCCATGCTTTGGGGACTCAGAACACTCTAATCCGCACTTTGGGGACTTAGAGAATTTTTTAAAACGTTTATACTCTAACCCGCACTTTGAGGACTTAGATTACTCTAATCCGCACTCCAGGGACCTAGAAATTTATTCAAATCGTTTATACTCTAGTCCATGGTCCAAGGACTTAGAGCACTTTAATCTGCACTTCGGTGACTTAGAGAATTTTTCAAGTCATTTATACTCTAGTCCGTGCTCCAAGGAATCAAAATACTCTAATCTGCACTCTATGGACATGGAGATTTTTTTCTAGTTGTTTATACTCTAATCCACGCTCCGAGAACTCATATTACTCTAATATGCACTCTGGGGAATTAAAGATTTTTTTTAAGTTTTTTATACTCTAGTCCACACTCTGGGGACTCAGAGTACTCTAATTCACACTTTGGAGACTTAGAGAATTTTTCAAGTCGTTTACACTCTAGTCCAAGCTTCGTTGACTTTGAGTACTCTAATCCGCACTCTGGGGACTTAGAGGTTTTTTCTAGTCGTTTATACTCTAGTCTTCGCTTCGACGATTCAAAGTACTCTATTCCGCTCTCAAGGGACTTAGGGATTTTTTTTAAATCGTTTATACTCTAATCCATGCTCTGGGGACTTAGAGTATTTAATCCACACTACGGGGACCTAGAGATTTTTTCAAATCGTTTATACTCTAGTCCATGCTCCAGGGAGTCAAAGTACTCTAATCCGCACTCTAAGGATTAGAGATTTTGTTTAAATCGTTTATACTCTAGTCTGAGCTCCACAGACTCAAAGTACTTCAATCCAAACTTTGGGGACTTGGAGAATTTTTCAATATAACTAATTGATTTTTAGTTCTATGTGTGCGTTCGTACACCACACATTTTAATATTAATCAATCCTAACACATAATCATCATAATATGTAACAACAGTAGTCCACGGAAAAGTAGCTTTAAGCTTTTATTCAACATAAAAAATAAGGATAGAATAATTTGTCTTATTACATATCAAAGACAAAATTGACACAAAGAAAATACTAAAAACAACTATTACTGAAATGCAAAAGAAAAATCTAGGTAAAATAGCGACGCAAATGTTCGCTATTCCATGCTCTAGGAAGTGTCACACCATCAATAGTCGCTAGTATGAAAGTTCCTTCTCCAAGCCTCCGTTCGATGACGTATGGCCTTCCCATGTAATGTTTATGTGCGATGGGACCGGAAAGATTCACTTCAGGACAAGGTTGCCAACATCAAAGGCTCTTGGTTGGACTTTCATATTATAGTATCAGCGGACTCGGTGTCGGTATGCGGCCACTCTCAAATCAGCTTCCTCATGCTTTTTGTCAATAAAGTCTAACAATTCCAATAAGATATCTTGATTTGCTTTGGAACGTAGTAGGTTACCCGATGGGAAGGGACTTCGAGTTCCACGAGTATAACTACTTCGGTTCCGTAAGCCAAGGTGAAAGGGGTATGGCCAGTCGCTAACTCATGAGTAGTCCTGTATGCCCAAAGTGCCATAGGAAGTTTGTCTACCCACTTTCCTCTAGCCTTTTCCAAATGTTTTTTCACGATGGAATTTATGATCTTATTTACAGCTTCAACCTACCCATTCGCCTGAGGTTGAGCGACCGCTGCAATACAATACCTTTAACAAAACTCCTTGAACTCGGCACTATCAAATTGAGTTCCATTACCAATCATAATAGTTCATGGGAGACCAAAATGACATGCAATGTTTCGCACAACAAATTTAATGACCTTTTTGGTTATGGTCGTAGCTAATGGCTCTGCTTCAGCCCACTTGGTGAAGTAGTCAACCGCGACAATTGCATATCTCACACCACCTTTCAAAATTGGCAATGAGCCGATAACATCAATTCCCCATATCGCAAAGGGCCATGGACTAAACATTTGCGTGATTTCTATTGGTGGCGCTCTTCGGACTTTCGTATATATCTGGCATTCGTCACATCATGTCACATAACATGCGGTGTCCCGATTTTCGATTGGCCAGTAGTACCCATAACATAGTATATTTTAGCTAACATGTGCCCCTAGTATGGTCGCCAAATTCTCCTTCATGGACTTCTTTTAAGACCCGCTTTATCTCGTCCTGGGCGATGCACCTAAGTAAAGAGACAAAGAATCCCTTTCAATACATAATTCCATCTCGCATAATATACCATGGGACTTCTCGAATGACTTGTTGCTTTTCGCTCCTTTTCTCAGGCATGGTTCCATGCAGCAAGTATTCTTTAAATGAGGACATCCATGGTTCCCTTTCAGTTTCCATTTCTGGTACATGATCAACTTCTATCACATTTATACTCAACGTATGTAGGGTCTCGACCAAAAAAAACCAATCTGTTGTGCATTTCCAGTGCTTACGAACTTTTCCAATGAGTCGGCTTCCTCATTCTGCTCGCACGGGATATGCAAAATGTCATAGTATTTGAGGTTTGTCAACAATTCCTGAACCCGGGTAAGGTAGAGGAAAGTCGTTGTCCGTTCGCCTAGTAGTCCCCTCTAACTTGGTACATTAACATCTGCGAGTTTGAAAAGATTTCAATCGACTTCATTCAAGCTCTTTAGCAAGCTTCAATCTAGAAATCAACGCCTCATATTCGGCTTCATTGTTCGTAGCGGGGAAATCGAGCTTCAAAGCATAGTAGATCGATTGATTCCTGGGGTTACAAGAATGACACAAACTCCAGAACAATGATGATTGGACGCTCCATCGGTACATAGCTTCCATAGTACACTAGGGACCACATCGCTTCTACTCGACACATCCTGCATAGTGAACTCTACTATAAAATCCACAAATGCTTGTCCCCGGATAGCTCTTCGAGGCAAATAGGTGATGTTGAACTGGCTGAGCTCGATGTTTCATTTAAGAAACCTTCCAGATGCCTCGGGCCGCTGCAGGAACATATCATAAAGGTTGGTCGCTGTAAATGTTGATTGGATGTGCCTAGAAGTATGGGCGAAGTTTGCATGACGTGATCACCAAGCAGTATGCCAACTTCTCTATTTTCGAATAATTTCTTTCCACCTCTATTAACCGTTTACTGAAGTAATACATCGGCCTCTGGATTCGGTCCTCCTCGGGAATCAAAGTGGCACTTATGGAACGTGGCGATATAGCTAGGTAAATATACAGCTCCTCATTGTCTAAGGGCTTCGAAAAATAGAGGGTCACTTTAGATGATTCGCCAAAGCGTGGAATGTGCCTTCCCAATCTGGCATCCATTCGAAATTCCTCTTTCCTTTCCTTATCAAATCGAAGAAAGAAATGCACTTATCAGTTGCCACTGGAGATAAACCAACTTAAAGCAGCGACCTTCCCGTTTCGCCTTTGTACTTGCATAATTGTTCTGGGTGCTTGTATATCCCGAATGGCTTGAATCTTTTCTAAATTCACTTTGATTCCTCATGCGTTGACAATGAAGCCCAGAAACTTTCCTGATGCAATACCAAATGAGCATTTCAACGAGTTGATTTTCATGCTATAAAACCGAAGGATATCGAACATCTTCGTTAAGTATTGAATATGGTCATTTGATTGTTGTGATTTCACGAGCATATCATCCACACAGACTTCCATCATCCTACCGGTCTGATCTTTGAACATTTGGTTAACCAAAAGTTGATAGGTTGCTCCCGCAATATTTAATCCAAACGACATCACTACATAACAGCATAATCCAAAATCTATGACAAAACCGCCGTGCTTCTGATCTGGGATGTGCATTGGGATTTGATTGTACCTCAAGTATGCATCCATAAACGACAACAATTCATGTCCTACGGTCGAGTCAACCAGCTGATCTATCCTAGGCTAGGGAAAACTTTCCTCGGGGCATGCCTTGTTCAGGTCTGAATAGTCAACACATATTCTCCACTTTCCATTGGCCTTCACCAATATAGGTTTAGATATCCATTTTGAGTAGAGGGTATTGCAAATAAACCCATTGGCTTTAAGTTTAGCCACCTCCTCCTTAAGAGCAGCGAACCTCTTCGGGTTCATGCCTCATCTTTTTTATTTATAGGGACATAATTTGGATCAATATTCGACATGTGGTTTGTGATGGCAGGTGAGATCCCACACATGTCAGAATGAGTCCAAGCGAATACATCAAGATTTTCTCAGAGAAAATCATTAAGTTCCTTCATAATAGAAAGGCGAAGTTGCAATCCGATTTTCAACACTCATGATGGATCATCATGGTTGACTGTGATATCGATCGTTAGTTCAGCCGGTGTTGCCTTGGCCTCCTTGGGTTCCTCCTCATCATCTCTCGGATCTATCTCTATAGAACCGAGTGTGGTGCCCAAGCCAAAGCTTAGGCGCTATTTGTCAATCTTCAGTAACTTGGATGTGGACAAATTTGTCCACACCCTTTCCCTATTCCTTCAGTTGGGCTTCTCTTAGCTCGACCACATAACAAGCACGACCAGTTGCCTGATTTCCATATAAAACACTGACTCCATTATCTGTAGGAAATTTCAAAGTCAAGCACCATGGAGCTAGAGTTGCCCTAAACTCAACCAGGGCTAGATGGCCTAGAAAAACATTATACGGAAAATCAACATCCAAAACAATGAAACGTAGGATCCACGCCCTCATACGTTCACCTTCTTCCAACTCAACTGGTAATTCAACAAAACCTACTGCTTCAGAAGCCATACTGTTGAAACCGTGTATTTTAGCTTTTGATGTTTTTAAATCCTTAGCCTCCGTTCTCATTTGATCATAAGCTTTCTTAAAGATGATGTCATAGAACTTCCACAGTCAATCTATATCCTTCTCACCAGCGCTTGTCCGATCATGGTAGAGATAACCATCAAATCAATAGTAGGGGCCTCCACTCTATCAGCATCTCTAGTTCTGAACACTATATCATCTGTCATTATACGATGTTGCTTTGCCGAAAATTCCATCCTTCGTATTCAAACAACATTCAAAGTCCATATGTCTCATCGAGCTAGCATAATGCTCCAATTCCTTCCTACTTCTGTCTGTAGGGTGTGGTCCACCAACTATTGTGTTTATTACCATCCTTCCGCTAGCCTGAGGAGGTTCCTCGGGCCGGCGCGGAGCTTGTCGTCGCTTGGGATCAGACATTCCTTGGCTACCATCCTGTGGATCATTGACAAACTGCTGCAAATGTGATGTCCCGGAAATTTAAGCAATATTTATTTAATATTTTCATTAATAATTATTTTAAAATGTGAAATATTGATTTAATAATCTAATTCAAACAGAATCTATCTTTTGAAAATTTATAATTATTTAGTTTGATAAAAGATATTCTTTTCAAAATTTATAATAATGATAATTTAAATTGAGAATCTTATTGTTTTCAAATGTTAAAAATATTTAAATAATAAAATTATCTTTCTAAGCTGATTTAAAGATATTTATTTATAATGTATATATGTTTATACATTGTAAACAGAAGTTTTGATTTTAATTTTAATTTAAATTTCATAAGAATATTTTCAAATTATTGTGTGTATATATATAAATGTATAAATTGTAAGTTGGTTAATTTGATTTAAAATTAGTATTGAAAACTTTTCAAAAGTTTGTTTTAAAAAGTCTATCTTATATTTTCAAAAGAAATATAAGTAAGTATTTATTTTGTTTATAAAAATAAATATAGTTTAAATTTTATTTTATAATAAAAGTTTATTTTGTTTTATTTTAAAGGAAATTGTTTTTCTTTTGAAATAAGATTTAATTCATTCATATTAGAGTATAGTATTTTGATTTAAAACTTTTGAACAAAATTGAATTTAACATTCTTATTTTCTTTTTAAAAATTCTCTTGAAAATTAGTTTTAAAATATTATTTTAAATATTCAAACAAACGTTAAAATGTATATGTTATAAGGAAGTTTATATGTATTTATTTAAAGACTAAATGTTAATAAACATTTGAAACATTTTAAATTTAATTAGAAATGGCTTTAGAAGGATTTAAATACATTTGTAAATTAAAGAAATTTATTTTAAAATTTAGATAAACATGTGTTAGACTCTTAATACATTAAGAAGACACTTGTAAATTTATCTACATCTTAATACAACAAGTGGCAATGTTTGTTTATTTTTGAAATTTATCCTTTTAAATAAGAAATGTAACAATGCATGTTGTTAAAACATTATCTTCAATTGAAATCTGAAAATCAGATTTAAGAAAAAATCAAAACCCAAATTCAAACAAAATTCAATCAAAATCCAGAAAACCAAATTCTGTTTAAACTGCAAACCAAAGCCATCTAAAATCTGCAAATTCAAAACCCAAATCTATAACCCAAATTCATATCTGCAAAACCCCACAGTGCATGTTTATAAATCTGCAAAATCAAAACCCAAATCTGCATATCTGAAAGCAAAGTTACAACATCAATATGAAGTTCAATTTAAAATCTGAGCAATGAAGATAAAGGTCTGCAAGCAAGTTCAAACAATTTACATCATCAAGTAAAAGCAACTTCAACTAGTAATCAGGTTCTAGGAAATTCAACTAGCAAATGCAGATGCAAATCTGGATTCCAGGAAAATTAATGCATCTAAATTTGTTCTCTGCACCTTCAATAAAGTTGTGAGTAAGCTTCTTTATTTTAAAAACAGTTTTTCTTTAAAAAAATCAAAGCTAAATGCAATTTCCAGAACTAAAGTACTAGTTCACATAAATTTAAACTATTTGGATGAAAACTTCTCTGTTTCTTTTGGAAGTGAGTAACCTCACAATGCAAAAAGATTTAAAATTTTCTGATGCCTGTAAATATTTAGGAATGAGCATGCTTGTCTGAATTTCTATTTTGATAATACTATGTGTGAATATGTATAAACATATATATAAGTTTACATGAAACTGTATACTTGATTCTGTTTACAAAACTTAAAATTTAATTAGAAAAAAAACCCAATACTTCTTGAATTTATTTCAATTAGGATTTGTTATGATAGTAAGGAGGTAGCTCGGTATGAAATTTTGATTAAATCATAATTTAGTTATATTGAAAGTCTGTTACCTCTGAAGCAAATACTGCGGTAAACATTTTAAATAAAACATGGATATCTAACATCATTAATTATTTAAACAAGTTTGTAACAGGAATGTATGTTAGAAATCAGTAATTTTAAAACAAATTTTATATTTTAAAATTACTGTGGAATGAGTATTTCTGTTTTGAACAAAATTGGGTCTCTTTTGGCTTGTTTGATTTTCTAGTGGATTTCGGAAGATGTTATTCTTCCTGGAGGTGGAAGATTAATTGGGAAATGGAGGAAAATTGGGAAATAGGTGATCAGAGAGGGGAGGAGATGGTAATTGGTGTTTCCAGGTTTTAGCCCTAATTTTTGTTGATGTCGAAATTTTGTAACATTTTGATCTCTGAGATGCACCGAGTGTTTCCAGTTTTTAGGAAGTTGTAGAGGAGTCGTGGAAGAAGAGATGGCCAAAGTCGCATCAACGATGGTGGTCAGAGGTGGGTTTCCTCGGCGTTGACAGGTTTTGGGCATATGGTGCATTTGGGTTTCCAAGTTGTAGTTGATTTCTCTATTTTAATTTCAAGCTGATATGGGGGTTTGGATGGTCGTGATCGTGTGAGGAGATGGTCGGTGACTTGTAGAAGTAGGTTAGAGTGGCTGGAGTTCGCCAAGGTGACGGTGCATATGCACCGTACATGTTGAAGTCTGGTGAACATTTGGGGATGTGCAGGGTATTTGACTCGAAGTATTACTTGGGTGTTTGTAGTTTTGTCTCGAAGCAAGTGGGTTTGAAACTCGAAGTAGTTATGGGGTTTCTCGGGTTAATGATGTTACAGGTTGTAAACCTGACAATTTGCTGTTTTCTTCAAATTTAAATGAAATTTGAATTTTAAAAAGCAAGATTGATAACAGGGTTCTAAATGCAAGGTTTAAGATTTGAATTCAAGTGTACTTTTAAATTCAAAGTTTTAAAATGAATATTTTAAATAATAAGTAAAGTTTGAATAAGTTTTTAAATCAAGTTTAAGATCAAGTTTTTAATATTGTTTCCAAATCTAGAGTTTTAATTTAGAACAGTTTGTAAAATTTAAATAATGAACAAGTTTTAAAATGTTTTAAAGTAAAATTTAAAAATAAATTTGATTTCAAATAAATGGTTAAAGCTTGATAAAATTATTTACTTTAAATATTTGAATAAGGTTATGATGGGTTTAACTTAAATTTGAAAAGTTAAATAATCAATTTATTTTTAAGCCTGTTTCTTTTAAATAAATTAAGTAATTTTGTTTTAAAATTTTCTTATATATTTAAGTAATAAATGTTCTTTGACATTTATTTTTATTTTAAGGTTTATAAATTTATTTAAACTTTGGATATATTTTTAAATAGTTAAACATTTTGAATCTTGAATTTTTAAAATGGAATTTTGAATTTAAATTTAGAAATGTATTGTTTTAAATAATTTGAAATCATTAATAAGTAAATAAATTATCTTAGAACAATTATGTTAATAAAAGAATTTAATTTAGAATTTACTTATTTAATTGATTTTAATTAATGTTTTGGATTAATTTTTAATTAGAGATGGTTAATAATAATTAATCTAAGATAATTTTCTTAAGTAAGTAATTAAAGAAAATATGGTTAATTAGATAATGATAATTATCTTAGGATAATTAAATAATTAATTAATGTGATTAATTTTGATAATTAATTAGATTAATTAACTGAGGACAATTAATTGTAATTTGTTAGGTATAATTACTTGATAAAAGTAATTAAGAGACTAATAACATATTGTAATTAATTTTGATAATGTGATTTGTTTAAATTAATTAATTTATTTTAATTAATTCAAGAAATCATTTGATGA
Source organism: Allium cepa (assembly GCA_030765085.1). Lineage (NCBI taxonomy): Eukaryota > Viridiplantae > Streptophyta > Magnoliopsida > Asparagales > Amaryllidaceae > Allium > Allium cepa. Next base: position 378,136,533 of record CM060929.1, on the reverse strand, counting down.
TTTGATGAATGAAACTACTTAATTAATGGAGCAGGATTACTTTGTGAAGTAATAAATGGTAATTACTGAATGTAATTAGTGCAGATGAGTAATTTGGATAATTACTTTTGTAATTAATCAAGGATTAATTAATGAAGATAATTAATTATTGGATAATTAATTTGTTAATAAGTAATTAAGGGCAGATAATTACTGAATCAAATATTAATCAAGGGTGACTAATAATTGTATTAATTACAAAATGTAAATAATTTTAATTAAGTAATTTATTTAAATATTAGAGATCATTGATTAATTTAATTAATGATGTGATTAATGATTGTTTAATTAAGTAGTAATTAATTAATTAAGTGATTGATTAATTGTAATTAATTAAGGATGAATATAATTAATTGTAGTTAATTAATAAATGAAGTAATTAAATATTAATTACTTATGAAGAAGGTTAATTAATTTATGAAAATTAATTAAGACTAATTACTTATTGTAATTAGTAAATAATTAATCAAGGTGTTCAGTCAAGTTGAATACTTAGTGGGTAATTAAATAACTGGGTTAATTAATTAATGGATATTAAGCAGGATTTAAATGAGTAATTAATTTAATTTATTTTAAATTAATTAGAGATAGAAGCAATTAATTTAATTCATTTTAAATTAATTATAATTGATGGTTAATAAATCATTACTTATGGATGTTATTGATTGGATGGATTAGATCTTAGTAATGAGATGAGTTATATCTGTATGATATGGATGCTTGGTTAAAGTATGATGGTTTGTGATGAATTATCTGGTGGTGATGGTTATCTGTGTGTGATGATTATCTGTGTGTGATGATGATACAGATTATCTGTTTGTAATATGAATGTGATTATGTATTGTGATATCTAGTTATCTATCTGTGTGAAATAGATAGTAATGAAATGAGTTAATTGTTAAAAACCCTTAAATACAACTTGGACATTAAGATGGTGTTTGGTTTCGGTGAGACCGGGATCGGGTTTCCATATTTGGATATCCGAAAACCACATCGATTCCAATTAAACGTTAGGTCGTTAATCCAAGTGGAGCAAGTGAAGACTCGAGGTGTAAGAACTATACGCCAGTATAACTATGTGGGTGATTCCGTAATGAGTTTGACGGAATAGTACTTTCAAGTTCGAGGTTGAGATTTAGAGTGCATGGCTATGGTCGTTGACTCTGAGGGTGATTCCAAAATGAGTGCAACGAGATAGTGCCTTCGGTTTTGTTCGAACCCGGAACGAACTTGTATGGATTGAATGCTTTCAAAACATCGTCAGGTGGAAGATGAGCATTCTAAGTGATGTGTTCACTAAAGGTAACCGTAGCCTCAAGCCCTCATCAACCGGGAATGGCTAAAACAGGGAAGGTGCAGCAAGGCTTCGTGGGTAGCTCCCACCGGAGAGCAAGATTTACCCCTGTCTAGAGGTCACTTTATATTTCGGCTGTGTGGCAGTTGGCAACGGCCAATCTGTGGGGTGGTCTTGTTCGGGATTGTTCAGTAAGGAATGGTCCCGGCTTTGTGTTGCAGGGTAGCGGGCGTACTCCTCGGTACAGTGATCTAGGCCATGTACTGTGACCGGCGGTACCCCAGTAGTCCTGCCATTAATGGAAACCCATTTTCCCCACGAGACCCTATGGTTTTGATTGTACTACCCACTTTTGTGGCTAGTAGCTGGAATTTAATAATGTAACAATTTCGGCTATTTCTTATTTACTTGAAAACCGTAGACACTATTATAATATCGCTGGATTTCCTATCAAATGTTTTGGTTAGCGTAAGGTAAAAACTTTTCCATGTTTATGTATGGGAAGTCTTACGTGATACCTTTTGTTTCAAAGGATTTTCTAAAGTTAAGAAACTTTTATCCCCGTTTACTCACACCAAACCCATGTCTGACCCGAGTGTTTATTTTCTGTTTTATTAAACTCTTGGTTACTCATATTATGCATGAGTAGTCAAGTGTTTCAGGAATGCTTTGACGAGTTCTAGAGGAGATAATGGAGCAGGAGGCTTCAGCGGGTAAATATATTTAGTGGTTCCACTGTGTTTGAGTTGTATCTGAATTCTCTGATGCACTTGAATTGTAATTGCTGGACAAGTGTTTATAACTGTCTAGTTTGTGTTGTATTAGCTGTTTAACTCTGATGTATATGATACTATGTAAAAAATTATGTGATATAATATAATTTATTCGTTCCGCTGTGAGATTCTGATGTTGTCTGTTTCTTTCTTTCCTTTCTTTTCTCTTTTCTATCCCTTTCTTTCTTCTTAATGATGCGTCTTTCTATGGAATGTAAGGCGGGCCGTTGCATTATGGTATCAGAGCACTAGGTTGAGCGAATACCTAGACTCTGGAGTGGTATCTGTCTTGAGAGAGCGTATTTGTAGTTTTGAATATATATATATATATGTATGTATGTATGTATGTGTGTGTGTGTGTGTGTGTGTGTATATATATATATATATATATATTTCTACCTATTTGATTGGGTTACCTGTTCAGGTTTTCCAATAAGTAATAAAGGTAAATGGGGTAGTGGTGCATGTAACACAACTACCAATGGTTGGAGTCCGAGTGTTTGAGATTGGTAGTGAATCTGCTGGGGCAGTATTGGGCATCTTGAGTAGTTTTGCAGTTTGGTGTGAAGGATTTCACTGATCTCTGAAGAAGAATCTTTTCAAGGTTTGGAGTTTATCTTTCGATGTAAGTTTGGTTGCACTCGTGTGAGTGGATTTTCTTGAGTTTGGATCAGTTGGGAGTTCTGAAGCCAGCAATGGTATCTTGGAAACTTCAGGAAGGAGTTTTGTCTATATTTGAGTTAACACTCAGTTTGGCAAAGTGTTTTGTGCTTGGTTTGGGAGCGATTTTCCTGAGGGATATCTGTCTTTTAAAGGCTCTATTGTGAAGAGGATGGTGTAGCTTTGAGGTTCCATGAACTTTTGGATAAGAAAGTCTTTGGCGGCAGCAGCAGCAGTGAGTGACCTGTTCCTTCGATGGTTCAGAAATCTCCAAGATTCTTCTGTCGGTAGTCCGGGCAGATGGTGTAGCTTGTCCATTTCTCCTGGAAGCTCAACTGGGTGTGATGTTAGTGGTTAAGAGGTAGACCGCTAGTTCTTCTTTTGGTTAGAAGGATTTAGCTGTTCTGATTGTTGAAGGGAGAACGATTTCTCGGAATCCGAACTGAGTGAAATCGCAAAAGTGACTTGCGATGGTTCGAGTGTTCTCTGAGTAATCTTTGTTTGGATTGAAGCATATCTAGAGGATGTTTGAGTTATCGAAGTGGTTTGATATTTTCTGGATGTCTTCGAAGGAGATAAGATTTGCAGCCGTATCAAGAGATTGAGTTCTGTATCGACTTGGTTCTTGGAGCTTTATCGGTGGTTCAGCATAGTAGGAGGGCTCTTTTAGAAAGAGATCAGTTTTAGCTGGGAAGATTGATCGGATCTAGTTTTCTGGTTGAATTTTTGCTGTAAGGTTTGTGGCCGAGTCGGGTAGGTCACTGAGATTTGATGGAATTTGATGGACAGTGTTTCCGGGATAGTTGATCAAGTTTGTACTTATGTTCATCAACAACATTTCCAAATCAGAGTTGCGCAGTGGAAGCATGGTAGCAGCTATTCCAGAATAGAAGCAACACCCGATTCTTTGGGAATTTATGTTTTGTCTTGGATCAGAGGATTTCTAAAGGAAATTCATTTTGGATCTGGAGGCTTGGTTTGTGCATCTGTTCTCTTTCCAAATAGGAGTAGCATGTTTGAAGTCTTTTGATATTTTCATAGTAGAGTTGTGTGGTAGATTTGATGGATTTTGGGAGAACCATTTTGTTGAGTAGGATCTGGTGACTGTTTATTTGTTTGTCCAGATTCGTTCCGTGAAGCATCTACGAAGATTGGATTGATCTAGAAGGTTGAGCGCAGCCCAGGATCGACAGGAGAGATTTGTGGATATGAGTATTGGATCTTTCTGTTTTCTCTTGAGAGTTAAGTGTTGGATCTACAGGGTTGAATTGCCAGTTCAGATGGCTGGAATTTGTTTTGTTTTTCACGTATCTCTGAGGGAGTACGTGTATGGTTTATCATTGGTTTTAGGATCAGTAGTTCTGAGAGGTTTGGAAGTTGATCAGGACTTGTCTGTGGTCCAGTGTTCTGTTTAGATTAGTAGATCTAGATATATAGGAAGATCTGGATCTGAGTGGTGTAGCTAGTTTATATTCTGTAAAGCGAGTGTCCCGGTGTTTGTACCTGGGAAACTCTAGGGAATCTTATCCAGAATTTTATCTGGATAATTAGTATTGTTTGTTTGAATTGGTTGCTATGGTTGCTAGTATTTGGTTGATAACATATGTTTGCTACTTTGAAATTCAAATCTATATGGGATTATTAAATTACCTTTGCTTTTAAATTTCGGGGACGAAATTCTTTTAAGGGGGAGGAATGTGATGTCCCGGAAATTTAGGCAATATATATTTAATAATTTCATTAATAATTATTTTAAAATGTGAAACATTAATTTAATCATCTAATTCAAACAGAATCTATCTTTTGAAAATTTATAATTATTTAGTTTGATAAAAGATATTCTTATCAAAATTTATAATAATGATAATTTAAATTGAGAATCTTATTGTTTTCAAATGTTAAAAATATTTAAATAATAAAATTATCTTTCTAAGCTGATTTAAAGATATTTATTTATAATGTATATATGTGTATACATTGTAAATAGAAGTTTTGATTTTGATTTAAATTTCATTAAGAATATTTTCAAATTATTATATATATATATAAATGTATAAATTGTAATTTGGTTAATTTGATTTAAAATGAGTATTGAAAACTTTTCAAAAGTTTGTTTTAAAAAGTCTATCTTATATTTTCAAAAGAAATATAAGTAAGTATTTATTTTGTTTATAAAAATAAATATAGTTTAAATTTTATTTTATAGTAAAAATTTATTTTGTTTTATTTTAAAGGAAACTGTTTTTCTTTTGAAATAAGATTTAATTCATTCATATTAGAGTATAGTATTTTGATTTAAAACTTTTGAACAAAATTGAATTTAACGTTCTTATTTTTTTTTAAAAATTCTCTTGAAAATTAGTTTTAAAATATTATTTTAAATATTCAAACAAACATTAAAATGTATTTGTCATAAGGAAGTTTATATGTATTTATTTAAAGACTAAATGTTAATAAACATTTGAAACATTTTAAATTAAATTAGAAATGGATTTAGAAGGATTTAAATACATTTATAAATTAAAGAAATTTCTTTTAAAATTTAGATAAACATGTGTTAGACTCTTAATACATTAAGAAGACACTTGTAAATTTATCTACATCTTAATACAACAAGTGGCAATGTTTGTTTATTTTTGAAATTTATCCTTTTAGATAAGAAATGTAACAATGCATGTTGTTAAAACATTATCTTCAATTGAAATCTGAAAATCAGATATAAGAAAAAATCAAAACCCAAATTCAAACAAAATTCAATCAAAATCCAGAAAACCAAATTCTGTTTAAATCTGCAAATTCAAAACCCAAATCTACAACCCAAATTCATATCTGCAAAACCCCACAGTGCATGTTTATAAATCTGCAAAATCAAAACCCAAATCTGCATATCTAAAAGCAAAGTTACAACATCAATATGAAATTCAATTTAAAATCTGAGCAATGAAGATAAGGGTCTGCATGCAAGTTCAAACAATTTACATCATCAAGTAAAGGCAACTTCAACTAGTAATCAGGTTCCAGGAAATTCAACTAGAAAATGCATATGCAAATCTGGATTCCAGGAAAATGAAGGCATCTAAATTTGTTCTCTGCACCTTCAATAAACTTGTGAGTAAGCTTCATTATTTTAAAAACAGTTTTTCTTTAAAAAAATCAAAGCTAAATGCAATTTCCAGAACTAAAGTACTAGTTCACATAAATTTAAACTGTTTGGATGAGAACTTCTCTATTTCTTTTGGAAGTGAGTAACCTCACAATGCAAAAAGATTTAAAATTTTCTGATGCCTGTAAATATTTAGGAATGAGCATGCTTGTCTGAATTTCTATTTTGATAATACTGTGTGTGGATATGTATAAACATCTATATAAGTTTACATGAAACTGTATACTTGATTCTGTTTATAAAACATAAAATTTAATTAGGAAAAAACCCAATACTTCTTGAATTTATTTCAATAAGGATTTGTTATGATAGTAAGAAGGTTGCTCAGTATGAAATTTTGATTAAATCTTAATTTAGTTATACTGAAAGTTTGTTACCTCTGAAGCAAATACTACAGTAAACATTTTAAATAAAATAGGGATATCAAACATCATTAATTATTTAAACAAGTTAATAACATGAATGTATGTTAGAAATCAGTAAATTTAAAACAAGTTTTATATTTTTAAAATTACTGTGGAATGAGTATTTCTGTTTTGAACAGAATTGGGTCTTTTTGGGCTTGTTTGATTTTCTAGTGGATTTTGGAAGATGTTATTCTTCCTGGAGGTGGAAGATTAATTGGGAAATGGAGGAAAATTGGGCAATAGGTGATTAGAGAGGGGAGGAGATGGTAATTGGTGTTTCCAGGTTTTAGCCCTAATTTTTGATGATGTCGAAATTTTGTAACATTTTGATCTCTGAGGTGCATCGAGTGTCTCCAGTTTTTAGGAAGTTGTAGAGGAGTCATGGAAGAAGAGATGGCCAAAGTCGCACCGACGATGTTGGTCGGAGGTGGGTTTCCTCGGCGTTGATAGGTTTTGGGTATATGGTGCATTTGGGTTTCCAGGTTGCAGTTGATTTCTCTATTTTGATTTCAATCTGATATGGAGTTTGGATGGTCGTGATCGTGTGAGGAGATGGTCGACGACTTGTAGAAGTAGGTTAGAGTGGCTGGAGTTCGCCGAGGTGATGGTGCATATGCACCGTACATGTTGAAGTCTGGTGAACATTTGGGGATGTGCAGGGTATTTGACTCGAAGTATTACTCGGGTGTTTGTAGTTTTGTCTCGAAGCAATTGGGTTTGAAACTCGAACTAGTTATGGGGTTTCTCGGGTTAATGATGTTACATGTTGTAAACCTGACAGTTTGCAGTTTTCTTCAAATTTAAATGAAATTTGAATTTTAAAAAGCAAGATTGATAACCGGGTTCTAAATGCAAGGTTTAAGATTTGAATTCAAGTGTACTTTTAAATTCAAAATTTTAAAATAAAGATTTTAAATAATAAGTAAAGTTTGAATAAGTTTTTAAATCAATTTTAGGATCAAGTTTTAAATATTGTTTCCAAATCCAGAGTTTTAATTTAGAGCAGTTTGTAAAATTTAAATGATGAACAAGTTTTAAAATATTTTAAAGTAGAATTTAAAAATAAATTTGATTTCAAATAAATGGTTAAAGCTTGATAAAATTATTTACTTTAAATATTTGAATAAGGTTATGATGGGTTTAACTTTAATTTGAAAAGTTATATAATCAATTTATTTTAAGCCTGTTTCTTTTAAACAAATTAAGTAATTTTGTTTTAAACTTTTCTTATATATTTAAGCAATAAATGTTCTTTCACATTTATTTTTATTTTAAGGTTTATAAATTTATTTAAACTTTGGATATATGTTTAAATAGTTAAACGTTTTGAACCTTGAATTTTTAAAATGGAATTTTGAATTTAAATTTAGAAATGTATTGTTTTAAATAATTTGAAATCACTAATAAGTAAATAAATTATCTTAGAACAATTAAGTTAATAAAAGAATTTAATTTAGAATTTACTTATTTAATTGATTTTAATTAATGTTTTGGATTAGTTTTTAATTAGAGATGGTTAGTAATAATTAATCTAAGATAATTTTCTTAAGTAAGTAATTAAAAAAAACGTGGTTAATTAAATAATGATAATAATCTTAGGATAATTAAATAATTAATTAATGTGATTAATTTTGGTAATTAATTAGATTAATTAATTGAAGACAATCAATTGTAATTTGTTAGGTATAATTACTTGATAATAGTAATTAAGAGATTAATTACATATTGTAATTAATTTTGATAATGTGATTTGTTTAAATTAATTAATTTAGTTGAATTAATTCAAGAAATCATTTGATGATTTGATGAATGAAATTACTTAATTAATGGAGCAGGATTACTTTGTGAAGTAATAAATGGCAATTACTGAATGTAATTAGTGAAGATGAGTAATTTGGATAATTACTTTTGTAATTAATCAAGGATTAATTAATGAAGATAATTAATTATTGGATAACTAATTTGTTAATAAGTAATTAACGGCAGATAATTACTGAATCAAATATTAATCAAGGGTGATTAATAATTGTATTAATTACTAAATGTAATTAATTTTAATTAAGTAATTTATTTAAATATTAGAGATCATTAATTAATATAATTAATGATGTGATTAATGATTGTTTAATTAAGTAGTAATTAAATAATTAAGTGATTAATTAATTGTAATCAATTAAGGATAAATATAATTATTTGTAGTAATTAATAAATGAAGTAATTAAATATTAATTACTTATGAAGAAGGTTAATTAATTTGTGAAAATTAATTAAGACTAATTACTTATTGTAATTAGTAAATAATTAATCAAGGTGTTTAGTCAAGTTGAATACTTAGTGAGTAATTAATTAACTGGGTTAATTAATTAATGGATATTAAGCAGGTTTTAAACGAGTAATTTTATTTTAAATTAATTTTTTTGAGAGAAACGGATGTGTAGTGCGACACTACACAGCCGGTTATATATAATATTAAATTAAGTAGGTAGTGCGATCAACAAGCCTGATCGCTGGCCAAAAACTAATACAGCAAAGTTTTAATAAGACTGCAAAATGCAGACTGCAAAATGCTTGAAGCCTTAATAAGACAAGTATCAGAACAAGATACAAAATCCAGACTGCAAAATGCTATAACGAGAAACAGGGGACACAGTGCCCATGGTTGAAACCTTAATACGACAAGTAGTGATGGGGCGAGCTACGCATGACGACCAAGAGGCCCGCGGATGGGAGAAGCTGTTGTGCTGCCTGCTGATTCGGTTGGTGGGGTGCTAGGACACGGAAGCCTTAGCCTAAAAGGAGCAGAGTGGCTGTAACCTGTAAAAGAAGAGTAGTAATAAATGATGCGCCTGCATGTACCTTCGAAGTGTGATTTGGGATTGTTAAAAATGTGTGCGTTACGCTCTATCCAAACACACCAACTGAATATAACCACTAGAGGATCCAAGTGTTTATCCGACGGATTGAATTGCCAGAAATCAAAGAAGGAGATGATAGATGGAACATATCCCAGAAGGTGTGCAGAAGTTGCGGCCCAGACCCGAAAGGAGAAATCGCACTCAAAAAAGAGATGGTGAATACTCTCAATGTCATTATTACAGAAGACGCAATTGGGGTCCTGCGCTATGTTGAGACGAAATAGCCTATCTCTAGTATTGGCTCGTCCGTGGATAAGGCACCATTGAAAAAATAGCATTCTTGGTTGGAGCTTATACTTCCAGATCCTGGAGAAGTTGAAGAGACGGCCTGGATTAATTAGATGCGCATAGCAAGAGGCAACGGTGAAGCCAGCTGAAGGATTAGGGGCCCAAAGAATCTTATCAGGTGATTGAGAGGGGTGGATGGATTGGAGGATGGAGACAGCCTGATGAAGCTCTGCTAAGGTGGTGAGGTCAAAATAGGAAGAAGGGACAATGAGGTTCGGACCCAAGGCAAATAGTTCGGAGGTGGTAGAAAATCTGGCGTCCGAGTGTGAAAAGAGGTTAGGGAGGGTGGAGGAAAGGGGAAGCTGACCATACCAGGTATCCAACCAGAAGATGCAGTTAGCGCCATTGCCTATGCTTACATGGAAGAGTGTTCTAACTCTAGGAAGGGTGGAGAGGACCCCGGTCCAGAATGGTGATGGTTTGAGACTGGGATCGGAATGTAGGACGAGATGCGGGTTAGATCGATAGTAAAGGGAAGAGATCCAGGATTTCCAAAGGAAAGAATCGGGAGAGAGAAACCGCCAAAGCCATTTGGCAAGAAGCGCGAGGTTAAAGCAGTAAAGATTAGTAATACCTAGGCCACCATTTCTAGTTTGCAAACAGGCGGTCCTCCAGTTGACAAGTTTCTTAATTCTGCCACCGTTCCAAAGAAAAGCACTTCTGATCGAGTCAATTCTTTTGATAACCCAGGTTGGGAGTTTGTAAAACGACATCCAATAAGAAGGGAAAGCCGACAAGACCGACTTAACAAGAACTAGACGACCTGCAGCTGATAGGGAGTTAGCTTTCCAGGAGAGAAGTCTATTTTCAATTCTGGTGATGAGGGGGAGCCAGTCAGCCTTGTGAAGTTTGGTTGGGCGGAGCGGGATACCCAGATAGGAGATGGAAATTGCGCGATGCTACAGTTGAGGAGGTTGGAAAAGGTGCTACCAAGGTGATCGGAGTTCCCGAGCATGATGATGGAGCTTTTGCTGAAATTGATGGATAGGCCAGAAATGAGTTCGAATGAGTAGAGGGCTACTTTAAGGCAATGAATGTGGTTGACGTTTGGGGTTGCGAAGAGGATAGTATCGTCCGCAAAATGGAGATTAGATATGGTTAGGTTTGAGCTGGGGAGCTTGATGCCTACGAAGAGGTTTTGGGAAGTAGCAAGTTTGATCATACGATTAAAAACATCAGTAACAAGGACAAAGAGCAGGGGGGAGAGCGGGTCACCTTGGCGCAACCCACGAGTTGATTTTATTAATCCACCGGAGACTCCATTGATAGAGATGGAGGAGTAGCTAGAGCAAAGGATATTCTGAATCCAGTTACACCATTTTGAGGAGAAGCCCCTATGTTCTAGAAGCTTCAAAATGAACTGCCAGTTAACTGTATCAAATGCCTTGGAGAAATCTAATTTGAGAAGAAGGCCAGGCGTTGAGGATTGGTGGCAAAAAGAGATGACCTCCTGAGTGGCGGCAACACAGTCCATGATATTTCGACCTAGTATGAATGCTGATTGTTCTATTCCAATGAGGGGGGCTATTACGGCTTGAAGGCGATTGGAGAGAACTTTGGTTATGATCTTAAAGGTGGTGTTCAGAAGGCTAATGGGTCGGAATGAGGGAAGAGAGGTAGCGCCAGGGGTTTTGGGGAGAAGGATGATGCTGGCATAGTTGAGGCGAGCCACTGATGATGGGTCAGCATGGAATTCCGAACACATCTCCAAAATGTCAGACTTCACGGTATCCCAGTAGTGCTTGAAAAAAATTGGGCCGAAACCATCTGGGCCAGGGGCTTTATCATCAGACATTTCATTCAATGCCGCCCAAATCTCAGCCTCCGTGAAAGACTGATCAATAGAGATGGGAGAGCGGTCGGGATAGAGCAGATTCCAGTCTATGGGAGGGGATGGGGGATAGTCGCAACCTAAAATGTTGCGGTAATAGGAGGTGAACAGGTTCAAGATATCTGACTGATCAGTGAAAGTCGTGCCATTGTGGGAAATTTCTGGAATAAAAGTGGATCTACGTCTGCCGTTAGCTAGTCGGTGGAAGAAAGCCGTATTTCTATCACCCTCATCAATCCATTTTGCCTTGGAGCGTTGCTTCCAGCCTATTTCCTCTTGGAGTGTCAGTCTGTCTAAGACCGCTTCCCGGTCGCAAAGGCGGACCCTATCCGACTCGCAAAGGGGGCCGAGTTCTTCCTTGATGTTGAGATCTAAAATTTCCTCCTGAATTGCAGAAATGCGCGAGCGGAGAGAACCCCAAACCGTCTTCGCCCAGGGTTTAATGATCTTACGGAGGGTTCTGAGTTTACAGACAACGCGGGCGGTGGCCGAAGGAGAGGTAAGGGGCTGGGACCAGATTAGTCTGATGAAATCGTCGAAAGATGGCTCAAGAAGCCAAAAACGCTCGAAACGGAAGGGTCTAACTATACCGGAAGAATGACCAGTGTCAAGAAGGAGAGGGCAGTGGTCCGAGATGATTGTGGCTAGACCAGAGACTATTGAGAGTGGGTAAAGATCATCCCAGGCTGGATTGAAGAGAAAACGGTCCAGTTTCGCCAACGAGGGCACAGATCTGCGATTTGACCAGGTGAATAGGCGATTACTGATAGGTGGGTCTATTAAGGAGCAGTCATTGATGAAAGAGTTAAAGGATTCAGAATCGTGTGATAAGTTACCCGAGGTACGTTCCTCAGAGGATCTGGTGGTGTTGAAATCACCCCCGACTACCCAGGGGCCATTAACATGAGAGGCGAAGTTAAGACAGTTCAACCATAGAGCACTACGGTCTCGAGTATCAGATGGACCATAGATATTTGAGAAAAAAAAGATTGTACCAGATTGTAAATGACGGAGGGCGACGTGTAAAGCTGATGGCTGGTATATAGTTTGACAGTGGGCCCACACCGATTCATCCCAGGCTGTCAAGATGCCTCCACTGGAGCCCACAGCATTCAAGTGGGCCCACCCAGTGAGGTATGGTCCACCAATTTGTCTGAGGAGGTTAGGCTTAGGATCAGATAGTTTGGATTCTTGCAAAAAAAGAATGTTTATTTTATGGGGGGCAATGATGAGATTGACTGAGTGTCTTTTGCTGGGGTCCCCCAACCCCCTAACATTCCAAGATAGTATCTTCATTGGGAAAGTGACAAACGCTCGGATTCTAGGGTTTGCATGGAGATGTAGTGATCATCACTCAAACTCACACCCATACAACGTGCCATATTCTTATTCAGATTTTTATTTAGAGAAGAAAAAACCACATGTTTATAGTAACTACCGGGGAGAGAAGCTGCTTTATCTAGCCTGGAACTCCTACGGACGGTCGCTGGAGTGACTGACTGGGTCCAAAGAGTTTCCGCTGGCGTTGTCTCTTGGTTGTGTTCAACAGGCTGAGCGACAGGGGGTAGGGGGGTAGGTTGGGGGGTGAAGGGTTGGGGGGAACTGTGTGGTGGGCGAGACTTGGGTGGCGGGTGAAGGCTTGTGAGGTCTAAGTCTTCATATGGGTTCCACGCTTGCTCCTGGGTTGGCCAAGGGTCCCAACCCCTTGGGCCTATAACTTCAATCGACCGATCTATGGATTGGACCGGAACAGGAGGGGAAGTTGAGAGGAGAGGCTCGAAATTCATGACGTCAAATTTATCGTCTGGATCCAAGTTGTCAATCGGAATATGGCGGTCAAAGTGCTGGGAATCCCTCTCGTAGTCTATGCCTAACAGATGGTTCTCTGGTCTCCTATTAGGGTGAACATGTTCCCATTTCTCAATCTTCAGTACATATGCCACATTGTTTATAGTTGCAACAAAGGAGGACGGTGATTCAATGCCGGAATAGAACTGCAATTTGATATATAGGTGACGGTGATCAAAATTTGCCCAATCGCAATCATCCTGTTCCAAAAATCTGCCCACTGGATTGACCGCCTCCGAGATGGCTTCGGCGTTGAATCGGAAGAGTTGGGGGAAACCCGAGACCCGCGCCCAAGACGGCGGATCCAAGAGCAGTTCCTGGTTTTCTGGCTCGGCCCATTGCTGAAAATGAATAACTGCCCCAGGTTTACTGATAGTCGAACGTTGCAGGATCCGGTCGCGGATAGCAAAAGAGGGGCAGAGAAAGATGAAGCTGTCATTGGTTAGGATCCATAGGGGCCAGTCTTGGTGTCGGAAGTTTGAAGTGAGCACTTGATGGAGGGAGTCAATCGACCAGACCCCACTGATGATCTTTGCTGTGAGAAGGAGAGATGGGTCCATACTACTGAAAGATTTCGATTTTGGTTCTGGGTAAGAAGACAGATTGGAGGGGAAAGTCTCATTGGGAGAAGAAAAGGAGGGATGAGATTGTGTGGGGAAGCGGGATAGTTTTGATAGTTGAGCTGGAAAAGGATTTGACTTCGGGACCCACTTTACAGAGTAGGATTTGTCTTTTGCAGGAATTGGAAGAGGTGCGGATGAGCTGTCAAAATGAGCACGAGCTGGATTGGCTGGCTTTCTGTTGCAGTGAGATTTGGGATGCCCAAAAAATCCGCATTTATAGCATATCTTGGCATCCCTACAGTTTTTGGCCACGTGTCGAAAGCCTGCACAACGAAGACAACGACCCTTCGATTTCAGATAATCAACCGTACGACGCACGTTGATGAACGAAGGTAAGGAGGAGTTCCTCCTGATGTGGGGGGTAGGAGGGGGGCAAGAGCGTGGTGATGAGGCCACCACCTGAGCAAATGTCCTGGACTTGGAGAACTCACTGTGGGGTGGCTTTTTTAAGACTGGAGTGGACGACGGGGGACGAGATGACTGCAAAGGGAAGTTAGCCTCCGACGAGAATACGGCGGAAGGGCCACCAAAAGTGTTGGTGTACTTGCTGGGAACAAAAGAGATCGGAGGTAGAAAGGGAGGGAGAGGAGGGAGAGAAGAAGTGGAGGACGCCATGATGCTACTTAGTTGAAAGTTATTTTCAAAATCTTTTAATTCTAATTCCATTTTAAATTAATTAGAGATAGAAGCAATTAATTTAATTCATTTTAAATTAATTATAATTGATGGTTAATAAATCATTACTTATGGATGTTATTGATTGGATGGATTAGATCTCAGTAATGAGATGAGTTGTATCTGTATGATATGGATGCTTGGTTAAAGTATGATGGTTTGTGATGAATTATCTGGTGGTGATGAATTATCTGGTGGTGATGATTATCCGTGTATGATGATGATACAGATTATCTTTTTATAATATGAATGTGATTATCTATTGTGATATCTAGTTATCTATCTTTGTGAAATAGATAATAATGAAATGAGTTAATTGTTAAAAACCCTTAAGTACAACTTGGACATTAAGATGGCGTTTGGTTTCGGTGAGACCGGGATCGGGTTTCCATATTTGGATATCTGAAAACCACATCGATTCCCATTAAACGTTAGGTCGTTAATCCAAATGGAGCAATTGAAGACTCGAGGTGTAAGAACTATACGTCAGTATAACTCTGTGGGTGATTTCATAATGAGTTTGACGGAATAGTACTTTCAGGTTCGAGATGGAGATTTAGAGTGCATGGCTATGGTCGTTGACTCTGAGGGTGATTCCAAAATGAGTGCAACGAGATAGTGCCTTCGGTTTCGTTCGAACCCGCAACAAACTTGTATGGATTGAGTGCTTTCAGAACATCGTCAGGTGGACGATGAGCATTCTAAGTGATGTGTTCACTAAAGGTAATCGTAGCCTCAAGCCTCATCAACCGGGAATGGCTAAAACAGGGGAGGTGCAGCAAGGCTTCGTGGGTAGCTCCCACAAGAGAGCAAGATTTACCCCTGTCTAGAGGTCCTTTATATTTCGACTGTGTGGCAGTTGGCGATGGCCAATCTGCTGGGTGGTCTTGTTTGGGACTGCTCAGTAAGGAATGGTCCCGGCTTTGTGTTGTAGGGTAGCGGGCGTACTCCTCGGTATGGTGATCTAGGCCACTGTGACGGGCGGTACCCCAGTAGCCCCGCCATTGATGGAAACCCATTTTCCCTACGAGACCCTACGGTTTTGATTGTGCTACCCACTTTTGTGGCTAGTAGCTGGAATTTAATAATGTAACAATTTCGGCTATTTCTTGTTTACTTGAAAACCCTAGACACTATTATAATATCGCTGGATTTCCTATCAAATGTTTTGGTTAGCGTAAGGTAAAAACTTTTCCATGTTTATGTGTGGGAAGTCTTACGTGATACCTTTTGTTTCAAAGGATTTTCTAAAGTTAAGCAACTTTTATCCCCGTTTACTCACACCAGACCCATGTCTAACCCGAGTGTTTATTTTCTGTTTTATTAAACTCTTGGGTACTCATATTATGTATAAGTAGTAAGGTGTTTCAGGATTGCTTTGACGAGTTCTGGAGGAGATAATGGAGCAGGAGGCTTCAGCGGGTAGATATATTTTGTGGTTCCGCTGTGTTTGAGTTGTATCTGAATTCTCTGATGCACTTGAATTGTAATTGCTGGACAAATGTTTATAACTGTCTAGTTTGTGTTGTATTAGCTGTTTAACTCTGATGTATATGATACTATGTAAAGTTTTACATGATATAATATAATTTATTCGTTCCGCTGTGAGATTATGATGTTGTCTGTTTCTTTCTTTCCTTTCTTTTCTCTTTTCTATCCCTTTCTTTCTTCTTAATGATGCGTCTTTCTATGGAATGTAAGGCGGGTCGTTGCAGCAACTTTTTTGGTGAATAAATTTCTCAATGGCATCATGAAGGAGCCTACACTCATTAGTGTTATGTCTGTAGGACTCGTGAAACTGACAGTACTTCCCAATTTGCTTCTGTTCTTAGATCGATTCCTTTGGATGTAGCTTCCTATACTGGAAAATGTTACAGGTGGACAGGTAGATGTTATCTAAAGATGCATTCAAGGGCGTATAGTTGTTATAAGTAGGAATTTGTGGCTTCCACTTTCCAAACTCCTTCTTCCAATCAGAATTTCCTTCTCCACCCCTTTTCTGCTGACCTAGCTTGTTTTGGACGTTGACCTGAACCTTTCCAGAGCTCTCACCGGATTGCTTTACTACAATGTTGTATTGTACTTCTTCCCTATTTTGTCATTAGCCAGTCCTCCTTCTAGACAATATGGCCTCCGCCTTTCTCATGAACTGGTGCGCCTTTGCGTAAAAACGCTCCAACGTAGCCGGTGGTTTTCCAACTAATCAATCACCGATTTCAGATCGGGGGTCAACCCCCTTGTCACAGCCATAAGTATGGCATGGTCATACGGATTACTAACCTCAGTAGTAGCAACATGAAACCTCTGTAAATAATCTTTCAGTGATTCACCTGGACCTTGGAATACGGTGGATAACAACATCACATCTTTGGAGGCGAGTAGCGTGAATTTCGAACTGCTCCATAATTCTTGTAGCCAGCTCATCAAATTTCGAGATGGACCACGGAGGTAACCTTATGAACCATATTGTAGCAATCCCAGGTAGAGTTGTAGGGAAGCATCTGTATTTGGTTGCATCATTCGCTCTAACTGAGTCCATTACCCATTCATACCTCGTACCATGTTATCGGGGGTCAGTCTTCCCTTCTTAAGCGAGCATCATAGGCATTCTAAACCTTCGGGGGTATTTAGCTTGTAAAACGTTATCGATGAACGGAGTATAACTTGTAAAGACTCCCCAATCATCGTTAGTCAAGCCTTGGTTTTCCCTCATCAGCTGCTTGACCATTGCAGATAAGTCCGAAGTCTCGATAGGTGGTGCCAGGTCAGGTTCCATCCTGTGTAAATTCTTTGGCCGGTGTCTCTATGGCATCTTATGCCCTTTTGGCCTATAATCCTCTAGATGCGTGTCCTAAGGATTCACTTCATTATCATTCTAAGGAGGTAATTGGTCGGCATTCAAGTGTACTCCGGTGCCTAAGTTCCCTGTTCTATGGCGAGTTTGACCCCCCAAGCGCAGTTGAGGAGCCATCCTCATGGTTGAGGGATCGGTACCAACCCCTGGGGAGGGTTTGACACCGAATATATTTTGTTTCCCATGGTGTTCTACCCTATGTTGCTTCATTGCTCCAGCTCGTGTCGTTTCAATTCTATGGCGCCTTCTCCTATGGTGCCCTTCTGATGAAGTTGAGCTGTCAAACTCCGACTATGAAGCGAGACTTCCTCTAGCATTTTGAAGCTGATGTTGAGCAATCTGGTCCATTGGATTGGCATTTTCCAGGATTTGCTCATTTAGTTCTCTCCGGCTTTCCATTAGCTCCCTCATCAGGTCATTGAATTCAGCCCGGATAACGGAATCAGTAGGATTCTAGGCTGCAATGGGTCCCACATTCACACTAACTGGCTGGTTGTTCGGCCTTCCTTGTTGGACACTAGCAATTTCGTTGGCATCGACGTTGTGGGAGGTAGATCTGGTGCGCCTTACCATCTTAGAGTCTTTTGCTTAGATCTTGAAAATCTGCATAGTAACTGCAAACTTTGAGAATGAAACTAGATCTCCTATGGAGGATTTCTTCAATCGAGTAGTAACAAAGTGATCCTAATAGCCCGAGAATCGAAATTTCTTAGTGGAAGCACCAACATGTTTGCAACCAAATTGGTCACAAACACCCGATAGTTGATTTGAGTAGTGAAATAAATGAAGAAATCAATTGGAAAATGAGGAATAACATTATATTTTGCAAGCAGGAACATCAAAATTAAAAATAACAAGATTTATAGTGGTTCGGCGTTGATTGCGTACGTCTACTCTGAATGATCTCTTTATTGCTTTATCAATCGCTTGATTACAAATACAATTTACGAGGAATAGCTGAAATACAATTTAGATCAAAGAGAAACTGAGTATGGAAAATGGCAGAGAATTCCCTTGGTTGTTTGAAAGATCCCCAAAAGTGGCCCACTTCCCCTGTATTTATAAATGGAGGTGGGCTGACATCTCAAAGCTTGGACTCCCACTTAGTCACTTAGGACCATCACAAGGAAAATTTAGCCCAACCCTGCTATGCCAATAATGCCGACCCAATAGTGCCGACCCCATAATGCCGACCACTTCCAATTTAACACCTCACCACGCGGTTTTGCCAACCCCTAAGAGTATGCCAACCCGATTGCCTTCACACCTTAATTCGAACCGAGCTCTTCTACATACCTTATGCAATGCCGACCCGAGGTTCTAGCTTATGCAATGCCGACCCTAGATCCATCTCGTGCAATGCTGATCCGGGCTCCATCTCATGCAATGCCAACTCGAGGTTCCATCTCATGCAATGCCAACCCGAGCAACACTGTGTTTCAACCTTTGCCGATCTGAGCCCCACAATACACTCCATGCCAACCCAAACACACCCTTCATGCTATGCCAACCCGATCTCTATTACATGGAATGTTGACCCCATGGGTACCACATACTTCTCAACTCATCAACCACGAATGTCGACCCTTACTAATCATCGTAATCTTTACATCCTGTTTCATTCACTTGACGACTTTATTAACCAAGGAATGGACATAGCTGCTTGGAAACCACACTCCAGTGATGTAGATGTTGTCTCGTGGCCATTCTTCCATCAATAGTCAATTCTGATCTCTTTAATTACCTTTGTGTAGCCGAGCTAATGAACCGGGTAATAATATAAAAGGTTGGTATCACCATAATTGTTTTTGACTTAAAGGTAGATATATCTAGCCAAAGAAAATTCAATTAACTAATAAATGTTGTTGATTGTAATAAGTAATTTGGAGCTTGAATATGTAACCAAATAGGGTTACCATTAGGGTTTTGACTAATGATCTAACCTTGGATGTCTAAGTGATAGAGATTTGACAATGAGACAAATGTACACAAATATAACTACATAAAGGTGCAACTTTAAGACAATTACAACATAAGACTTCACCGAAAGGATAGGTTGACATATGAATTTGTTAACATTGCTGTTCTTAGAAAAGTCCTAATAAGTTTTTGTATTAAATAGTTTAAAAATTAACCAAGGAGCGAAGTCGTATATGAGTCACACAATGGATAATTGTAGCATTGGACCTAAGGATATAAAAAAAGGTTATAATTGTTACAAATTATTATGGAGATGATTTGTATACTTTTAATATGAATGGATTAATTTTGAAAACCTAAAATTATTTTTTGAATATGTATAATTATTATATATATTTTTACTAATTTAAATGGATATTTTAGCTAACTTATTTGGGGAGAATTAATATAGATATATATAGTATATATTAATAGCAACACTGGATACAAATAAATTATGTGTTTACATGCATAAAATGACAGGTCCTAATATGGGCAAGATAAAAGGTTAAATGTTTTCAAATAAAAGGAGATTTAACACATTTATTTCCAACCATAAATATACATAATATCCGAATTACATACAAATATATTTTGTATTTATTTACATATTTCATCCGGTCATAACATGGGTAAGGGGAAGGATCAAATGTGGAGAAATAAAACAATATAAAATTCATTTATTCCCCATTAGAAATAAACAAATAACGCTCATTCTTCCGGCCCTAATATTAATACCTCCGATATTGATTTTGATGATAACAACCATGTAAATATAGTACTTATGTTTTGCTAAGTTGTATAGTATATATTGCAAAATATTGCACAGGTACAAAATGATTAAGCTTGAAAGACATATCGGTCTACAGGACTAAAGTTCAAGATTTAGAAATGATCAAGGCTCATGAGTTTAAAGACAAAGATTTGAAGCACTCAAGACTTTAATGTATAGTTATAAATCATTGGAATAAAATTTTAAAGCCTTTGATAGCAGATTCTATTCTTTAATATTCATTAGAATAACTTATTTAAAATTCAAAATATATTTTTGCAAATATTTTATGAAATTTTTTGTATGTTCAAAGTATTTAAAAACTATGTTTAAATTATTTTAGAAAAATATATAAGTTTGAAAATAATTTAAAAGAAAATAATTTTCAAATATTACATGGTTATGTCGACGTACCTTTCCAAGATATATCGACATAGTGACCGTTATTTTTTTTTTTTTAAGGATTTAAAAGAGGTGTCTTTTGGACACACCTCTTCATGAATAGATACATATATTCATTCACTATTTAAAGAGGAGTATAAGTGAATTTTTAAATTAATTTCTCTTACTTTCTTCTTACTTCTTTATCCCTTATAATATTTCTTGAAAACTTCTTACTACATTTTTCAAACAACACAGAATCAATCCATACACTACTAGGTTAATTCTCTACAAATTATTTACTGTTTTGGAAGCATTCTCTCTATAACTGAAAGATCAAACCACTATTAGATGGGCTATAGGATATCTTGTATGCCAAGTACATGTGTATGTGTTTGGAAATCTATAATTCTACTCCTATTTGTTTGGGTGTAGTTGTTGCCCATTCAAATCAAGTTGGTTTCTATAGTAGCCCATCTATATTTAGTGGGTGTTCTTACTGCTCTATAAATCAATATTGTTTTACTCGGACTCATGAGATGGGAGGTTGTATCTTGTAGCCTTGAAATCGAGACTGTATTCTGGTTTGCTTACTACCATGTTAAAGTAGGCGATTGAAAGGAAATCAATACAGTATTGTACGGGACAGGATGTAGGATTGGTTATTCCGAACCAACATAAAAAATTTCAATGTCATCTCTCTTACTTTATTTTTGTTATTGCTTTTATATTTGTCTATGATTGCATCTATTACTACTTGATTAGTATAGATCTGTGTTGACAATACGTGATTTGATTTAAATCTTGAAACAAAGTTAAAAGGATTCATAAAAGTTATCAAACACTATTCACCCTCCTTTAATGTTTAAGTGGCCTTAAGAACCAATAAACAGCAACCCTTATTTGGTATCAAAGCATTGGGTTTTCAAAAATTCATAATTTAATTTTTTAGAAGTATAAATCACAGTAATATGGGTAGTTCCCTTTTTTGAAACTTTTATAGAATGACAATCAACTACTAGACCCCGACTATTTAATGGTAGCAATTACAGTTATTAGTTGTGTACAATGAAGATTTATTTACAATCTAATAGTGTAGATATTTGGAATATTGCACAGAGTGAATTACTGAGCCCCAAACTGAATTTTCACAATGGATTATTGACCAGAAGGCACATGCACTAAATAATTCCAAGGCCCTAAATATATTTTTTCCCTCCTTAGATAAGAATGAATTTAGTAGTCTCTATATGCAAGTTTGCATATCGAATTTGGAGAACATTGCAAGTTACACATGAGGGCATAGTAAAGTGAAATCGACAAAAATTTCCATGCCAACTAATCAGTTTCACTTGTTTAAAATGGCTCAAAATAAGTATATTTCTGATATGTACTCTAAATTTCAAGATATATTTCATTCCTTAGTATCACCAGGTAAAAATTTCTCTAAAGTGGGCCAAGTTAGAATTTCAAAAAGTTCTTAAAGTATAGAAAGTTGAGTAACTTCCATAGAACCGAAAACAAAAATTCTGAAAATGGAATATTGATTATGAGTTACAACAGTAATGAACCTGGTCAATTGCAAAGAGGCTGTCCATATTAGAAGAAATCAAAGATCACGCTTGTCATTGATTCATCCAAAAAGAGAAAGAGGGCTTATACTGCAAGTTTAGATGATTTTGATATAGCTTCAATTGAAAATGAACCAGATATCGAGAATGCTAACATATGTTTCACAACAATAGAAGATAAACCGGGCTAGAACAGAGGAAAACAACAAAAGTTTTAATTTTTGCATTTAATTTTTATTTCATTTATTTAGAATTATTGAATTTAGGAATAAATATAGATTAATGATAATAATGAGTGTATATAAGAGAGAGAGAGAGAGTGTGTGTGTGTATAGGAATTTATCGCCTTCGTTTAACTTTGAAATTTTGGCTCATATGTGTAACGACCCATCTTTTTGGACGGTTTAAATCAACAATAAACCACACAACCACATGGGACATGTAGGAGTAAAGGTCATCCGTTCGGTACCAAATCCAAAAGTGAGAATCTCTATCATGATGCACCCTCCGAGTGCCAAAGCAGACGCACATGTCAACTCAAACCATTCAAAATGGAGGATTGTTAATGGGGTAAATAAGAAAAAAATAAGAGAGAAAGAAAAACAATACACAGAAAATCACAACGGAATGACAAAATATAATAATCAAATAAACATTTCATGAAGATATTTTACAAATAACATTTGATTACACTTTTACAATATATCAAAGTTATACATACATCAGGAATAAATAAAAATGCAGCGGAACAACATAATGCAGCGGAATATATAAAATAGAGTATACAAATCTCCGTCTTCGTTGTCCAAAGTAAAACGGTCTTTAATATGCTGAAATCAGGCTGACCCGAGCTTATGAAAAGAAAAATCACTTGAGTCGGAACTAAAAGATCTTTTGTAGGTTAAATCAACATAAATAAATAGGAGTGTGACGGCTTCAGAGATGTTTACGGGGTTTTACATCTCCTATTCAGTGTCTAACGTGCGTGCAATAACTTAAAAGATATTCAGGATTCTATCTCCTAAGGATCCGTTAAACTATCTATATACATAATACAATATGATGTTATAATATATCTATAGTAAATTAAAGTATTAAAATAGCATTAAGGCATTACGCATATCTCTCTTAACATATTTTTTATATACCATAGTCTATACAGATACTATAGCTCCATCAAACCTGTGGGATACTCAGGGAGCACCCTATAGGTACGATACAAACCAACCTCGTAGTGGGTGCAATAAGGCATATGACAAGGCATGCGAAGTAACTCCCAGGGTAGGATACTACCATTTTGTAGAGCCAGGCTTGTGGTAACGCATAACAGCTACTACCGTCCAACTTAAAACACACTCCTATAAACAAATCGAAGGTGGCCACCAAATCAATCACAAATTAATAGATATGGTAACAAAGAAGCATGTTTGATCGAAGGAGAGACTTCACTTTGCCTAGGTATAGCTTATGTTTTAGTCATATCAAGTTAACCCGAGGGGGTTAGGGCTGCTTTCATACCTCATAAAACCATCATACTTCCTTCTGGATTCTTCACCACGTGCACAATTGTTAAAGTGGTTTTTGGTATTGGCAGAGAGTATGACAATATCCGATCCCGGTCCCTTTAACAACCAAGTGCTTATTTCACACCGGTTGGTTCTTTTACATTTCCAAAATCGATTCATAATTAATATCAAAATATCATATTTACTTCAAAATCATATCACTTTTGAAATCATATTCACTTTCGAAATTATTATTCACTTAATATTATATTCATTTTCAAAATCATAACCACAAAATAGATTAAACCATCATATCAAAATATTCGCATTTAAATCAATTAAATCTGAATCATAACAGTTCCAACTTTAAATAGTTTGAATATTGAAGGTACTTTATATATTGGAATAGTGAGACATTAAAAATAGTAGATAATAACATATATATTAAAAGTTCTTTATAAATTTAAACTAAAATATATGAAAACAGTTTATATTTTAAAATAGGTTATAGATTAAAATAGTTCATATATTAGAAATAATTTATATATTCAAATAGATTATATATTAAAAATAGTTCATATATTAGAAATAGTTTACATATTAAAATAGGTCATATATTAAAAATAATTAACGTATTAAAAATTATTAATATATTAAATTGGTTTATATGAGAAAAATAGTTTATATGTTAAAAAAGTTTTTATATTAAAAGAGTTTATATCGAAAATAGTTTCAAGTTAGATTGTTTATTCATTTTTCACAAGTCAATTCAAATAAAATTTAGTTCCAAAAATTCAATTTAAATCAATTCTAGTTCAACAATTTCAATTCAAAAGGCAAAAGGGTTCAATTCAAATTCTCATTAAAAACCATTTCAATTTATATCGATTTCAAATGCATGTTTGAACTATAAATTTAAACCACTTCAAATTCAATATGTTTCAAAGTTTAAATATTCAAACATTTATAATAATTCACTTTCGATAAATTTTATTTTATTTTTCAAATTCAACCTTAAGATTTCAATTTAAATTCTTTAAACAATTCATTTAAACCAATTTCAATTTCAACATTTAAAGCTTGGGTTTTTTAAATAATTCAGTTCGTATAAATCAAATTTTATTTCATAATATCATTTAATTGGATTCAAAATTTTATGATTTAAAATCATTTAAATCCGGAGTCTGTATATAATTTTCTACCCCATGGTCAAGTGATACGGATATATATCATTTCAACCCGCAATAATTTAAATTTACGAGTGTATGATATACAACCCGTAATCCCGAGTAAAATTCAAAATCCATAAAATCGCTCGAGTTTATCGTTTCAACCCATAACGATTTTTTCCATATCCATAAGATGATTAGAGTATGTATCATCTCAATCCATAGTTAGTTTCCTAATAATAACTAAGGAAATTACAGTGTGATTGCAACATATAAAATAAATATAATATCCAATCATCTAAACTTCAACAATTAAACATCCATCATAATCATCATTCAAATCAACCAATAAATCACTACAAATAAATTGGTTATCATTACCAGGGCAGTTAAATTCAATATTAATTTAAATGGCTGTTGAATTAAAGATAAATTCAAATTAAATGTTAATGACAAATTAAATATACTAAACAACAACCAATAAATTTCTAATCACATCATAAATATAATTGGACTAACATAAGAGGGTTTAGTAGTTGTGAGTGGGTTAAACACTCACCTTTGATTTGTCGTCGATTTAAAATCCAAATTAGGTCCAAAAATTTAAAAGCCTTAGAATGCAACCAAACTAGTTCCATAAGGTCTAGAATTTTGATACAATCACAATGGAGAAAACCGCGTGTGAATCCGAGCTCATATGAAAAAGTTATGCGTGTTAGAAGATTATAAATATAAATTTTAATTAGAATTAAACCAAGGGCAGAATTGTAAATTCCTCACCATGAAACACTAGCATCTATAGCTCATTCACGAACCCAAGCATCGCACGAAGCACCACCTTCATGCTAATTTCCACCGCTTCCATGATCGACCATCCCTCGATCAGACAACGCCAGTGGCTGCGCCTCAGCTAGACGCCCTTCCAATCACCTCATGCGACCCCTCGGTGAACCCTATTGACGTCTACTACCGCCAAGTTTGAAGTCAAAATCTGGTGAATTGGTTGATGAATACAACAAACGAACCCACCGATCTCGACGGCTCTCCATCCTCTTCCAAACGCCACTTCCCGATCATCAAACGCTCGACGATCCACCGTTGGATAGAAACACTAGAAATGGACGACTGAGAAAGATCGCCAATTTCTAGCCAAATCATGTCTCAACTCGGAAAACGAAATGCAGTAATAGATTACTCTCGTTGAGAGCTTTCCAAAGATATATAATTTGGAATAGTTTGGAGAGATTGATTTTTCAATTTGAGTTTGAATTTTGGTAATTTAGGGTTTTGATGTTCTGCAATTGAGAAAGAGGAAAGGAACAGACATATAGAATTGTAGGTATAGGAATAAGAAATAAAAGGCTACTATGGTTAAGAAAAATTATTTATATATACAGAGATAGGTAAGAATGAATGGATATATCGAATTGGATAGAAAAGATAACGATGACCCGAAAAGCTTGTTCCATTTCTGAAACGAAAATATGTCGTCCCATATGTCGAAATATATTTTCGATATTTTTAAACTCGATGGAACTAGTTTCAAACCTTACTTCCACTGTATGCAGAAGATTGTTTTAAAAATCAAATTATATTCTTTTAAATTCTTTTAATTGATTTCTATGCGTTTCGAGCCCGCACGATCAGACGACAAGTTCGATCGTTACGAAACTTAAAATCCTACAATAATTCACTCTTACGGATCGGATGGAACTGGTTTCGTCAAAATTCGAGACAGTGGCTAAAATGGCTAATTTCACTTTAATCAAACAAATTATTATTAAATAAATTTATCACTTTTATTGTAAGTCAAATTAATCACTTTTAATGTAAATCAAATTAAAACTATTTTAATGTAAGTCAAATTAATTGAAATAATTGTAAAGTCATAATTGATTATAGATTGTAAATAAAGAAATAAGGTTTACTAATGTATATTTAATGTAATAGATGACTAATTTAATGAAATCTCAATAAATTGTAATAAATGGTAGAGTTACATTGGTTAGAAATTTTAAATAAAAAAATAAAATCAATGTGAATTTATTTGTTTTGTCAGTTAACAATAAACATATAAGCGTGTTTGAATTAGTAAGTTACACCAATGGTTTATAAATTCACTATTTAATTCATTGGAAATCAATTGGTAAAAAATTGCAATAAGCATAATTAAATATTACGTTAATATGAATTAAGATGATAATTGTAGAATAAATGTAATAAGATATAAAAAAAAGTAATAAGGTAATAATGAATTGAAGAATAAGTTGAAAGATCAAATAAATGGATTTATTAGAATTTAATTTGATAATCAATTGAATTTATTGCTACTGAAACTAAACACTATAACTAGTGTAATATTCAACATTGAATTAATATGGAAACTTGGGTTAAAAAGATTATAAGTTACTAAGTAATCAAAAATGACAAAATTTATTATTTATAAAATTGGAATTGAAAAATTAATTTAATTAATTTAATATCAATTTATTCAATTAATGTGAAAATAGCCATTGTGGCTACTGACTTGGATTTCGACGAAACCATTTTCATTGCATCCATAACAGTGAATTACTATAGGATTTCAAGTTTCGTCGCGATCAGACTTGTCAATTGATCATACGGGCTCAAAACTCGTAGAAATCAATTTAATTGAAATCAATTTGAAATAAGCTGATTTTAAAAGCTAACTTCCTCATACAATGGAATTAGGACTTGAAGCCTGTTCCATTGAGTTTAAAATTATCAAAAACATCTATTTTGATATATGAAATGATCCA
The DNA here is from genome assembly GCA_030765085.1 of Allium cepa. NCBI lineage: Eukaryota > Viridiplantae > Streptophyta > Magnoliopsida > Asparagales > Amaryllidaceae > Allium > Allium cepa. Next base: position 378,109,026 of record CM060929.1, on the reverse strand, counting down.
ATTTCGTTTCCGAAGCGAGACAGACTTTTCGTTCGTTATCGTCGTCCGTACGAATTTGATATGTGTTCAATTTTCTTATCGGGCTTTGTTCGTATAAATAAATTTTTCTAAACCCTAGCAGCCTTTCTATTTCTTATCACAGTACGTACAATTTATCTATATGCTTCTCCTTCTCAATGGCAGAAACATATTCCAATTTCAAAACCTTACTCCAATTTCAAATTCAATTTAAAAATTCGAACTCTCCAAACCCTATCATATTATATACCGATTCGAAGCTCTCGAAGAGTGCAATCTAGATCTATAGTTTTTATTTCAATTTGGGTTTCATTGTGTCTAGAATTTGGGGAACAATCCTCGGTCGCTCATCGTGTCGTCGATTGGAGGATATGGTTGCATGGAGATTTGCGAGTGGAGCGCATCAACGTAGTTTGTTTGGCGGAGTGATGGCCAGACCTTTGCAAAAAATTCAACTAGGTTTAAAATAATAATGGCGGTGGCTGCATTTTTGTGCTCGAGCACCATCGCAGGCGAGCTAGGGGGAGGCTCGGTGGTCGTGGATGGGGCAGAGGCGAGGTCGGCGGCCTCCGACGTGGTTGCGGCCGTGGATTGATGGTCAAAGACGAGTAAATAGTGGCATCTATATTTTCGATCACGTGTAGGGTTTAGGAGGAAGAATCGTTTCTTTCCGAATCAGTAATGTGGAGGGTAATTGTTTTTTTTTAATTTTAAACGTATAATGTTCTATTGATCATAACTTTCACGTACGAGGTCCGATTTATACCCAGTTTTCTCCGCTAGGATCATATCGAAATTTCGTACATTATGGAGTTTGCTTAGATGAATTCTGAGACTAATAAATTTTCGGTCTTATTTTGGATTTCAAATCGATTTGAAATCAGAGGTGGGTGTTTTAACCTACTCAAAACTACTAAATTATATTATGTTAGTTAAATTAAATTTATGATGTGTTTAGAAATTGATTGGTTGATGTTTGGTATATTTAAAGAGCCATTCCAGTTAAATATGACTTTTAATGCATTTAATCGGTGTTTAATTTAATATTGAATTTTATTGTCAATTGAATACCTGTTGATCATAACTAGTTAATTGATATTATTTATTGGTTGATTGAATGGTGATTGTGATGTATGTTTGATTGTTGATAATGGATGATTGGATGTTATATCTCTATATTGTTATAACACTGTAAGTTCCCTATGGGTTGAAATGATACATACCCAAATGATCTAATAGATTAGGGAGAAATCTTTATGTATTGAAATGATAGACTCGAGCAATTTCATGGATTTAAAGCTAAATTTGGGATTGCGGGTTGATATGATAGATTAGGGAGAAATCATTATAGGTTGAAATTATGGAATCAAGCGATTTCATGGATTTGAAGTAAAATTTGGGATTGCAAGTTGAATGATATATACCCATAGATTTTAAAATTATTACGGATTGAAATGATATATATTCGTACCACTTGACCATAGGATAAAAAATTATATATGGACACCAGATTGGTTAAATTAAACAATTTTAAACCCTTAAATTCTCAATTTGGTTAAATGAGATTTTGAAGAAAAACTGATTTATATAAATAGAATTATTCTTGAAAATCAGAGTATTAAATGTAAAATTGGAAATAGGTTTAAATTGAATTTTAAAGTTGAATTTGAAATATAACTGAAATTAATCTGAATTGAGTTATTGAAAATGTTTGAAATTGTAAGTTTGAATTTATTGAAATTTTAGTAGCTTAAATTGATATTTCAAGATTTGAAATTGGGTTTCGATTTGAAATCTGAATATTGTCTAGATTTGTTGAAATGAAAGAAATTGTTAAAATTGATGTTAATTTCAATTTTATTATTTTAATATAAACCATTCGAAGATATATTATTTTAAAAATTCGGATTATAAAGATTTTCAAACTATTAAACTATTCTAGACTATTTAACCTAATTTAAACCCTTTAAACTACTTAAAACTATATTAAACTACTTTAATCTATTTTTAACCTAATTTAAACTAATTTATTCTATTTTAAACTATATTAAGCTATTTTAATCTATTTTAATATATTTTAATCTATTTAAACTATTAAAATTATTTTTAAAACTATTAAATCTATTCTAAACCATTTAAACTATCTTTAAAGTATTTTAAACTATTTAAACTATTTAAAACCATTTAAGACCATTTAAACTGTTTTAAATCCATTTTAAACCCTTTAAACTATTTAAAACCATTTTAAACTATTTTAAAACCATCTAAACTATATTTTAAATTTCAAATGATGCAAGGATGAATTAATTACATATAAATCCTTGATTAAAAAGCGAATATGGATTAAATGATGTTATAATCTAAGTTGGAATTTGAACTGATATTTTCTAGTGAAATAACATATTCCATGTAAATATGATGATTTTGAAATGAGGATTTAATTAACCTATATCGATATGATTTTGAAAGTGAATATGATTTCGAAAGTGATATGGTTTGAATTGGATATGATATTTTAATATCAATTATGAATCGGTTATGGGAAATTTAAAAGAACCTCCGGTGTGAAATAAGCATTTAGTTGTTAAAGAGATCGGGATCAGAGATTGTCATACTCTCTGTCAATACTGAAAACTGCTTTAACAACTATGTACATGGTGGAGATTCCAGAATGAAGTAGGATGGTATGACGAATGATTCTGTATGAGGTATTTATGTAGCCCTGACTCTCGTGAGTCAGCTTGATGTGGCTAAAATAGGAGCCACGCCGGGCAAAGTGAGGTCAAGCCTCCTATTGGGCACATTTCTTCAATACCATAATATGACTTTATGATTGATTTGGTGGCCATCCCTTGATTTTGATTTGGAAGTGAGTTCCGAGATAGGTGGTAGTATCTAGGAGTTTGGTCTGTATCGTACCTATGGAGTGCTCCTTGATAGTCCACCAGTATACGATGGAGTTTACAACACTGTATAGACTACGACATTATATAAAATGTGTTAAGAGGGATATGGGTAACGCCTTAATGCTATTTTAACACTTTACTTTATTGTATACACTATTATAATTATGTATTATACTATGTAGGTAGATAGCTTGATGGATCCTTAGGGGATGAGAATCCCAAACATCTCTTAATTTATTGCATTCACATTTGACACTGAATAGGAGATGTCAAAACCCGTAAACATCTCCGATGCTGTTACACTTATATTTATTTACTTTTGATTTAACTTACATAAGATCGTTTAGTTCTGACTCAAGTGTTTTGTCTTTTCAATTCGCTCGGGTCAGTCTGAACTTTTAAATGTATCAAAGACTGCGTTCTGGAGGAAGAAGACGAAGATTTAGTACTACTACTATTTATTATATTATTTGCACTGCATCATATTGTTCCACGGTATTATTTATTTCGTACTATTGTATGTACTCTGATCTGTATTGTAAAAATAAAATCAAATATTATTTCTAAACAGCTTTATAAACTATTTGATTATTATATTTTGCCATTCCGCTGCGAGATTCTTTATTTGTTTTTCTTTCTTTCCCAGCTTTTACTTATTTATCCCACACCAATCCTCCCTTTTGAATGGTTTGAGTTTGACATATGATGTTTATTGTCGATTTAAACTGTCCAAAAAGGTGGAACGGTACATTTGGTATCAGAGCTTTAGTCTAGCGATAACCTTAGGTTTGTGGGGTCTGGCTCATTAAAGATAGGATAGTAATACCCTAGAATAAGTCATTAAGAGTGTGTGTGTGTGTGTGTATATGTGAGAGCGTATTTTTAGTATTAGAAAAGGTTTTTGTATTGTGTTAATTTGTTCTACTTAGTATTTATAAATTCCAGTTCGTACATAGTACGCTATGGCATCAATAGGGATTTCTAAACACTTAATAGGGTACACCGACACAATATTATTTTGAAATGTAGGTAAATGAAATATTTTTCCTAGTATTATATTTTGTATATAGAAGAATAATCTTTATAAATGTATATAATTGTATGTGGTATGTTTGATTGTTTGTTAAGAAGTGAAATTTATTAATATTGGTTGGAAAAAATGATATTGTGAATAAATTAAATATAAAGTGGAAATTTAAAACTTAAGTTCCATGGTTTTGAAATTTTTTTCAAAGGATTTTGGGATATAATATTAGTAGTATTTGAAATTATTTATGATATGAATATTTCAATGCAATTTGAAAGAAATGTTTTTAAAGAATTTAAGGAAATAAGTTATGCACTCCCCTTTCTACCGTTGGAAAATAATTTCGGTGAAGAGTGCATGCATCATCGTCGTTCATTTTCGAGTTTCAAAGTAGGAAGGCCACTGTAGTACTTTTACTACACATTTTTTTTGATAACCAATCTAAATTTTTGATTTCTAAATAGGATTTGGATATATAAACGATATAATTATATATGTATATTATTTTGAAATGATTTGAAAATGGAACCCGGTATTTAGTTCTTAAGTTCTGTAATTTAGAAATTTCAATTATTGAAGTGAAATGAAATCTTAACTAATTAGAAGTTTCTAAAGTGAAGAAAAATATAAGTAATGAGATGCTAAGTGAATGAAATATACAAGAAATTGGAAACTTGTAAATTAAAGAATAATGAAAATTTAGAAGATGTAATTATTGAACATTTTGTTAACTAAATGAATAAGATAAACTTGTGTAATATCAATTGAATTCTAAAAGGCCTATATATATAACTTACCAAAATATTGAAAGTTGAAATGTTAATAAGAATATGTAATAGGATATTATACAAGTAAAAATTTAGTAATAAAAGTGTACAATTGGAATTATATCTACAAATAAGAATTCTGTTGTTATAAAATGTTATAAACTTAATAATTTTTGTTAGTCCTTGAGATGATAGTTTTGATGACTACAACCTTAGGACTTGTTATAAAATATAAATACTGACATTATAGTTTATATATACATGTATATGCAGGATATAAACATGTAGGTATCAAGAATGAAGACTGTAGAGTATAGAGATACAAGACTGATGAATTTAAAGATCGAAAATATCAAGATTGAAGACTCATGAGTATCATGATATCAAGATGTCAAGAGTTCATGATTTCAATAGTATAAGATAAGTATTGAGTCTAGAATTATGTTAAAACTTCTTGAAAGCACTTATTTCTTTATTCGAAATTTATTCGTGGAGTGGAATCCACTTCGAGCTTGTTAAAGAGATGGAACCCACGACAATATCTAGTGGAACATATAATGATCCTATTTTGATATCCACTAATTTTATAAAAATGCTTTTTAAAAATATATCTCTTTTCTTAAAAATATTTTCAAAACTTTCTTTTCAAAAAGACATCTCACTTGGTTTTAAATATTTTAGCCTTAAAACTATTTTTATCATTTTTAATATTTTGGTTTCAAAATTATCCTTGTTTTTAAACCTTCTCTTATTTTAAATATTTAGCTTTAAAATATTTATATACTCATATTTTAAATCACTTTATAGATTAAGATTGTATATATTAAAAAATTACTCTCTAAACTCTTTTATATGTTTAAACTATATTCAAATATATTTACAAAGTTTAGAAATTATTTTGACAAATTATAGAAACCAATTTTAATAAGAAAATCAAAACATCAATTTTTCCTTGATCATGTCGACATCCCTCAACCCCCCATATCGACATAGTGTCCGTTATATTCAAAATTCAAGTTTTCAAAAGAAGTGTCTATTCATCTTAACGTTTCGCGAAGAGATATGACAATTGCTCTACTATATATACCTGTTGTTTTGAATGAATTTTAATCATAATTTTACTTGTTTTCTCTAATCTTCATCTTCCATATTTATTCTAAAGAATCCTAAACTATACTCTACAGAAATACCAAGTAAATCAAACTTGATTATCTCTTGTTTGATTTTCTACCACTCTCTTCATAAGATCTCAGTCTATTCAGAGTTGTAGAATCTTTTGTAAATCAAAATGTTGAGCGAAAGGTGCGGTTCAGCCTTGAAATCAATTGGGTGTGATTGTAGCCCAGGAAATCAATTAGGTGATCTTGTAGCCTGGTTAAATCAAGAGAGTTGGCCCTAGAATCGAATACAGTAGGGTGTACCTCGTAGCCTTGAAACCGTGGGTGTAATCTAGGAGATTATTTTGATAAGAAATCCGTACGATTGTACAAGACAAGATGTAGGGTAACTCCGAACAAGTATAAAATCCTGATGTGTTCTTTCCTTTACTACTTTTATTTAGTATTTGCATCTGTGTCTGATTCTGTGATTATATCTGATATATTTTTGTGAATTGTATTTGTTGGCGATTAGATTACATAAGTTTCAAAAATATTTACAAAAACCACAAAACACTGTTCACCCCCCTCTAGTGTTATTCCATCCTTAAGATCCATAATTCGCATTTCTCACATTTGGTATCAGAGCATTGGTTTTCAAATTTTCATAATCTGAATTTTGAAAAGTTTTTAAAATGGCTACCAACATCGGTTTTGTTAACATTATCACTAGTTTATTTGTAGAGGATATGTCTACTGCCTGACCATAACTTTTTAATGGCAGTAACTATGCATATTGGGCATGTAAAATGAAAATATATTTACAGTCAATAGGATTAGACACTTGGAATATCACAAAAACTGAATATTTTGAACCCAAAACTAGTTTTGCACAGTGGACTGCAGAGAAAAAGACTATTGCAAAAAATAATCCCAAAGGCATGAATATTTTATTTTGTTCACTTGATAGGAATGAAATCAATAGATTATCTATTTGTAAGTCTGCATATGATATCGGAAAAAAAATTACAAGTTACTCATGAAGGAACAAGCAAAGTCAAACACACCAAAATATCCATACTCACAAATCAGCTTCAATTATTCAAAATGAATTCTAATGAGTCCATTTCTGATATTTATAGTAGATTTCAGGATATTGTGCATTCTCTAATATCATTGGAAAAAAGTTTTTTCGAAGAAGATTAAGTCAGAAAAATTCTAAATTCTCTTACTCCGGAATAGGATCAGAGAACTCTTGCAATCGAAGAAGCAAATGATATCAGTACTTTAAAGATTGAAGAATTGATTGGAAATCTAATGTCGTTCAAAGTACAAATGCAAGGTAGAAGAGATAGCAAGGCATTCGAAAAGAAGTCAACTGCGTTCAATGCATTAACAGATGGATCAGACTCAGGAAGTGATGATGATGAAGAAATAGCTTTCACAACAAAGAATTTTTGAAAGTTTCTGAAATAAAGAAAGATGAACAAAAAGAATGATCAATGGAATTCTGGAAATCATAATGAAGTACTAAACCACGTCAAATGTTTCAACCATGACGAATCAGGCCATCTCAAAAGAGACTGGCCGCATCTTGACAAGCAAAAGTTTCCTCCAAGCAGTGATTATAAAAAGAAAAGGAAAAGAGCGTATACCGCTACACTAGACGATTCAGACTCATCCTCAAGTGATGATGATCAGAAGACGGAATATTCAAATATGTGCTTTACGGCTATTCATGATTCTGATGATCTCGGAGATACAAATCTAGAAAAAGGTACACGTTTACAATATATTAGTTGAAATTGTTTGCTTAAAATTGCTTGATTTTTTTGAAATTATATGCTGTTTGAATTTTAATTTTTTTATTATTATGTTTATTTTTATTTTTAATATTGTAATATTTTTATTAAAAGAGTATTATTATTATATTTAATATTACTCTAGAAAATATATAGACATTAAAAATAATATATGTATATGGATATTAAAGTATATAAAAAAAATAAGTCACATGAATTCTCTGACCCATATCGACATGGCCCTACCCATGATGTCGACATCCCTGTCATCAAATTTGAAATTCAAATTTGAATTCAAATCTTATAATTTCCCTCCACCTTTTCACCAAATCCAATATTTTGGAAAGGTACCTCTTCACCAGAGAACATGTCTATTGAATTTCAATTTATTTCCATTACCTTATCATCCTTTTCACTTTCATTTTAAAATTCAAACTCTCTTTCACCCTTTTGAACTTTCTACTCTCTTCAAAAATGGCTTCTTCGAGCACTCCATCCACAATGAGGCTATTTAAAACCATTAATGATTATCTCTATAATGATCCGGAAGCAATCAAGGCTTATATAAGCTATGCTAATTTCAAAAAAGTTCATACGAGAAAGTTTGCTATCTTTAGTGATTTATCTACATATGAAATCAATTCTCTTCTTGAAGAGAATCATATCCATAGTCTTTCTGACAATTTTGAAAATGATTTTTTTTGTTACCCAAATCTTGTTAAAATGTTTTATGCGAATTTGAATCGCGGATTTGATGAAGGAAATGAAGATGAAATTTGGAGTACTGTTAAAGGCACTAAAATTGTTTTAAATTGTGAAATTTTGGGCAACATTATCAATTGCAAGAATTTGTGAATAGATCTTTCTACTTTTAATATTGATAAACATGATCGTGAGACATTTCATAACATTTTCGAAGGAGATGACAACTTTGAATTTGAAAATCGTAACTTTCGTCTGAAAGCACGTATTGTAAATCTTATTTTGCAACATGCTATCACTCCTAGATCGAGAAATTTCAATAACTCGACGTTAAAAGTTTGTAAAGCTCCTTTTGCTATCTTTGGTCATAATGACATTAATTGGGCACAAGTGATTATGGATGAACTTCGTGCTAAGAATTTTGAAATGGGTGAGAATACCTTGTATCATGGAATCTATCTCACTCGGATTTTTAATTTTTTTAACGTTGATTAAAAAAGGGAAGAATTTGTTTCAAGAAAAGTGCTTAATCATGGCAATATTTCTCTCATGAAAATTCCTTTCATATTTCAACAATATGAATCTCTTGCCGAAAAGGATGAAAGATTGGCACATGAAGATATGGAAGAAGAAGATGAAGAAGAAGAAGGGGAGGAAATGGAAATTGAAGAAGATAATGAAGAAACCTCCTTGGAAACTATTGAATATCCTACCAATACCAACAATCCTTCCAATAAAACTCTCCTAAAAAATCAAAAGATTATAGTGGAAAATCAACGGATTCTCAAAAGATCCGTTAGTAAGAAATTGGATAACATGTCCACTAATATGAACAAATTCTTTGCTAAAGTTGGTCGAAAACTTGGCTTATTACCATTCTCCTCATCCTATAGCACATTCTAAGAACTAGGTTATGATGTATTAGTTTGTTTGTGTGAGCTTGTATTGTTCTTTTTATCAGATTATGTAGTATCTTATGTATCATCTCATATGTTTATAAAAATCATCTAACTTATGTTTTTCTACCATATCGTGTCTTTGGAATAAATGTTATTATAGTAGATAAGTTTATATATATACATACTTATTCACAAAATAAATAAGATACATAAATTTACAGACCCATGTCGACATGCCTCTACCCCCCTATGTCGACATATAACAGTTAGATTTGGTTATTTTTTAAATTTTGAAAATAACTAACTCGTGTCTATTCTAAACGAATTTATGCCTATTTAAACACCTGTTTCTTCCAGAAATTTGTAATCTTTACATTTCCACTTATCTCTATTTGTATCTCTTCACTACTTATCATAAATGGCTTCCACTTCTCAAACTCTAAGTGATAATCTTGAAGAAACTCTCAATTCATTTAAGAATATACTTACTTTTATTCTCCGCAATCAAAGGCACTTAGAACTAAGTCAAATACAGATGATAAAAGAACAAGAGAAGCATTTCGATGCCCTCCGTTGGATGATTTCTGCCCTCAACAAAGATGATCTCAATACAAATCCTGTAGGAACTTTGATTCAAGATAATGAAGATTGTGAAGTTATTAAAAAGAATCCTATCTTTGGAGAAGAAGGATGGGTTGAAGTACCTAGAAATATTTGATCTCCTTATGGTTTGTGTAAAAGCCAGAAACTTTCGACTCCGAAAATCCCGGATTGTAAAAGAAAGAAGAAAAGAAAAAACAGAAAACAACAACATCTCACATTCGCAGTGGATCAAAATATAATATCAAATAAAGTAACAGTCGCACAAGGAAAAAATGTACCAGTTAGTTTACAGTAATATATCAGAGTTACAACATTTCACAATCAATGGACAGTTAAAATAACTTGTCCCAGATAAATAATAATATCTCTACGTGGAATACTCTATACTTCCTTGCTATCCAGCTCGCCATCTGAGCTCCAGAACGTCCTTTCCTGGAAATCTGTAATACTCGGTCTGACCCGGACATTACATCAAAGTAACACCCTGGTCAGGCTGGAAACCAACGTGAGTAAACCTATCTAACATCATACACAAAGATATAAAATTTATTTGAAAGACCTGGGGTAACTCGTACTTCACTACAAGTTCACTAACTGTTATGCTCAACACTTATATTCACATATCAATCCCTAAGTAGCTTTACTTAGTTTTAAATGGTCCAGTCATTTAAATTATTCCATTTCAACCTATTGATTTCACATATCAATCTATAAAGAATCATTGTAGGTTACAAATCGAAGTGGGTTCGAGTATTTACCGATACCCGACACCGGTCTCTTTGAATTCAATACTATCTTAACCCAAGTTATTCAAGTGAATTCAATTCAATTTTAAATACAGGATGTCACTTGTACGCAGCAATTCATCATCGATAGATAACCACATTATCACTGTCCACCCAATCATATCATATCACAAAACATTTCATATCAGAGATATCAACCAATTCAAGGCATTTAATATAATTCAATCATTCATAAGCAAGATTGATCACTTCCCAATTAATTTAATTAATCTCTAATTAAATTACTAACCTTAACCATTTAGATTACCTTTACTTAACATTAATGAATTTCATATCAATTAATTAATCATCTCTCAAATATCCATCTTAATTAATCACCCTGGATTAATTAGCCTTTCATTATATTAAGTAATAGCCCTTAATTAATTATACAAATTAATTAACCTTTACCCACTCATATTAATTACATTTATCCTTAATTAATCACTCAAATTAATTATTCTATAACCACTTACATTGATTAATTATCCTCTAATTAACCACACTCGTTAATTAAGTAACCCTTACTCAATTTCCTTAATTAATCAATCCTTTAATTAATCACACTAAGTAATTAATCCTTAATTACTTCTATTAAGTAACTTCCCATTTAATTACTTTCATCGAGTAATTATCATTTAATAAATCACATTTAGTAACTGTCCATTAATTACCCACCTTAATTAATGACATTAAGCAATCACTCTTTAATAACTTATATTAAGTAATTATTATTAATTAGTTACATTAAGTAATTAACCTTTAATAGATTAATCATATTTTAATTAATTACCTTAATTAATTAATAAATCAATCCTTTAATTTGATTACTCAAATTAATTATCGTGGTAAATAAATTGATTAATTACTCCTTATCTGATTTCATTGATTAATTATCATCCTTAAATGATTTATCCTTAATTTAATTACATTATTAAAAGGGGAATTTCACTAGAAGGACAAACTTTGCAGTCCAATTAGTTTCTAGGACACACATCCACAGAAATAAATTTCAAGGCCAAAGTCAGCAGAATAATTACTTTTAAGGACAAAGTTAGTGGTCCAATTACTTTCAAAGGCATAATTTCATCGGTTTTTAGGCCTTAGAAACTAATTAATTTTCATTTTGTCCTTAAAAGTAATTATTTCAGTTGTGCGTCCTAGAAAATAATTGCACTTGCTAAGGAGGCCCTTGTGGCTAATTACCACTTATTAAAATCACTTTTAAAAGCATTAGCAATTAATCTATTATATAATTATTTTAAACAAACAATTTTAAAACATTTAAAACTTTGAAAACTTATTTTAGAATTTACATTGCCTTGAAACTTGGGTTATTCCTATATGTTAAATCTTTAGTCATCATGCTCAAACCATAAAACAATAACTACCCAAATTCCATGCTTGTTATCTTTGAAGACAAATCTGAGCTACTACCAAAACAACTCGAACAAATTACATGAGCAAAATACCCAACTTCCCATGCATGTCCCTGAGCCAAACATCGTCTTCCCTGATCCCTAAACCACCCAACATCAACCCATACCAAAATTGTTATACAGTAAACATTTACGTACTTGACTCAAAACCCGAGCCTATCCCTTATTTCCCCGTATTTTGACCCGATAAAAAAAATCCATCAAAACAAAAACTGACACCAGAGACACCATGGGCACGTGCATCATCCTATGGCGACTCTCCGGCCTACACGACCACCGTCGACGAGTCGTCATCGACTTCACCTACTCTCTTGACCATCCAGATCGACATCCCTTCTTGCGAACTCAAAAACGAACCAACGATCAAGCCTGGATCCCAAATCCCATCGGAAAACACCCACCAGCCAACGCCCCTAACCCTCGGCACCCACGCCGACCAATCCAGTGAAACACCATGACTCCCTGCTTCAATTCCCACCATACGTGATCCACTCCAGATCTCCAAATACCTCGCAATTTCCTTCAATACAACGTCGAACAAACATGCGAGTCAAACCCTAGTTCACCGATGTCCAATCACCACAGCATTCTAGAATCTTTCCAAGTATTTTTCCCGATATGCCCTCCTTACAAGCTCCCTTCAGCATCACTCGTGTCACTCATATTCCCATATATCACCAGGAAACGACGAAAACACAAACTCTATTCAACTTGCGATAACTCGACAACCCCAAGCCTAAAAAACTTGAAACTAAAATCAAAAGTCACTATTTTATAATACAATTTAGTTTATGCGATCAATGCTCGAAAATTTAAAAATTAAATTTTTCGACACTTCTTATTCCCAGCAAATCTTTCTGTTGATTTATTTAGTAATATTTTTAAAAATCAAATTTAGTTGTTACTATCATTATACCTTTAAAGATCATAACCTAAGATTGAACATATGTTGAGGAATTGAGTTGATTTGGATTTGCATGTGCCAGTTTTTCATACAGAGACTTATATACATACGCATTCACACAAGCATGCATAGAAAAACATGTTTATATACACATAAACACATAAATTTATTCATGCAGTCATTTACTTCAACAATCATATAATAGATTAAAATAACTGATTATTTAGAAACCTTAATTTTGAATAGAGAACAGAACTTAAGAAATTCTGGGAAATGCTTCTGATTTTGAACTGGAAGTTAATTTGCTTTGTTTGAATTTGATCTTGAATCCATTTGCTTCGAGCAGGTTGAAAGTATTGAAACGGCCTTGATTTTGATGATGATCAATTAACTTTAAAGTTTTGATTTTGTTCGATCTATTCTAAACCTGAATTTTTAGTTAGCTTTAGGTTTTAAAACTTATAAAGGCTGAAATAATTTGAATTTATTTTTGAATTTTTCTTTGATTTGTATGAGGCTAGTTTCCTTTGTTTTGAAATTGAAGATAAAAGAGAAAATGAGAAAGGAGTAGGGATGTATACATTTTATTACCTTTTAATTTGTTATGTTTTTAGAATAGAAAAAATCAAAAAAAATGATACTTGTTAAGTCTCAAGTTATAATTGTTGCACTTGTAATTTTTGCAAATTATAATGTCTTTAATAAAATTTGATATTATATTTTTAGTTTAGTTTATAACTTATATATAATTTTAAAAGAAGGTATATTAAACCCTTTTTATTAACCTTATTTTACATAAATAAACAAGCACATAATATAGGTTATTATTTTTAAAATATTAACTTTAAATAGCTTCTAAAACTTATTGTATTGAATTCAAAATATGACTTTCAAATCACAATATCTATATATACATATATACACACACACATAGATAAATTGTAGATAGAAATTTTGGATTTGAAATTTCAAAAATGAATATTCAAAAATATATTGGATTTTAATACTCTATATTTTTGAACTTTGTAATTCATCATTTATTATAATTTAAATCAATGTATATATATATATCTAGATATCTCTAATTAATAGAATTTATTTGTTTAATCTACAAATCAGTATTTAAATAGTTAAAATCAGATAATTTTTCAATTATCTGATGTCCAAAAATCCGGGTTATCACATTCCTCCCCCTTATGAATCTTTTCGTCCCCGAAAAGAAACGAAGCCAGAATTTTATTTAAATACTTAACATCTGTCAAATTTTCTCTTTGAACACTTTTAAACATTTTAAAATCTATAGAATATTGCCAAAATAGTTTTATAAAAATATCATTTTATAACTTGATGTTTCAACAAGTCCATCTTTGTTCTTACAAAATTTCGATCATAGTTGATCAAGCGTAGAACTGAAAATTTATAAGTACTTGGTAGACCCATTTCAACACCCAGTGAAAATACTTGAAAAATAATTTTATTGAAAATATAGAAATCGTTTTTTTAAATAGAGGGAACATCTTTGGAGAGAATGCTCTGGAAATTATCACCCCCATCCATGGTCGTAGTTAACCCGCTGTTTACGTTGCCATCCCGGCAAAATCCATAAATTACTGTAGGAACTTCGCGCCCCTCAATTACAACATGGAACCCGCTACATATCGCAGCTACAACCAGAGTTATGTTGCTATCACAGCAAAAATCCGTATAACTATAGGCATCAGCGCCCTCGAATTTCGCTGCCAAATAAATAAAACTTCTCCCCTCGACCAAAGATCACAGTATACCAATGTTAAGTTGCCTTTCCGGCAAAATCAAACGTAGACCGTTGACACTCACCTCCACACGATTTCCGCTATGGTCCACAGTAGATCGCAGCGACATCGAGTAACACTGTGGTCACAACATAACCCAAATGCCTTTGTAGGCATCAGTGCCCTCGACTTTCGCTGTCCAATAATCCTCAGAAACTTCAGTTTGTCCGAACTTCCTCACAAGATCCACTTTAGAGCCTCCCCCTTTGAGGCCCAAGGCAGTACCAACCTATGGTACTCCTAAGAAGTCCATTTTAAGGGAGCGCCTTTTTCTCCAGAGCCATTTTCAAAACACTTTATACTATACACATATAGTATCTTCCAAATCATATACCTAGTATGAATCCTATATAAGTCTCCTTTTCCCAAATCGGTTATTCCAAAATCGATAATTCTCAATCTAGGCTTTCCAAATTTCCAAAATTGATTTTCCCCCGAAAATCAAAAGCCTTTCAATGTCCATATGTTTCAAAAACCTTTTTCCAAAATCATTCTCATAAAATCCATTATATGCATATATATATAGGTATATGTAACCTTGAAAAATCTTTGAATCACTTCATACTTGTATAAATTCCCTTTTTGTACTTCAAATATTTTCAAAACCCTTTTTATTCTAGCTATAGATTCAACAAAAGGAGTTTATAAATTATATATACAAAACTTTGTTTATGCCAAATCAATATTCAAACTTGATTACTCTATGAAGTCACTTACCATATTACCTACTTCCATAAAGTAAATTTCTACCATAGAAATATTCAATTTCCATTTTATTTCATCAATGTATTTCACAAAATATACTTTTCATTTCAAAATCCGTTTTACAGTTCTTATCTACAAATTTTCAACATCAATTTCATTCAAACCCATACGATGTATACATATCATCCGTACACAATATCAAATCTGATCGCTCACTCGATCACACAATTTCACTTCCGAACTAGTATCGTCCATCCGAATTCCTAGTGCGGACTTAGATCTGGTTTCTTGATTAGAAACCATCATTCTCCTTACATGGCCATAACTATGATAGAGAATATCCAGAATCAATCAAAAATCCATATCCAGGTTTGCCGTCAAAAATTGAGCGAAAAATCCCAACTCGGATCGATATACTATCTTGAAATTCTGTGTTTGAATCTGTATCAAATCATTATACGAATAGAACTGTAACAGCCCGCAAATCCGTACCCCTTGAATCAACATTATTCTACCCTAATTGACTCAAGTGGAACAGAAATACGAACCATTGAGGTTAAAGAAAAAGAGATAGAAGAAGAAGAAACTAAACAATATCAGAAACTCACAGTCGCAGCGGAATAAAATATAATAGCAACTATATACCTTTACACAAAAAATTAAATCTATATCTGTTTAAATACAACATATCATCAGAGTAACTCATACATCAATCATCACATAACAGACATACCATACAACATAGCAGCGGATATATATATATACATACGTATAATACGTCTCGACTCCAGCTCCTCTCCTGCTCCATAGTATCCTGACCTGAACAATAATACTCGGTCTGACCCGAGCATTATAATGAAATAACACCCGAGTCAGTCTGGAATACCAGCTGATACTAAATATGCATCCAACTTGATTATTAAAGTTTCAAAAATCCTTTGAAAACAAAAGCATCTCGTAAGACCACGCCACAAATAAACATGTCGGGTTTTTACCTTACGATAGCTAAAACTCTTTTCATAGAAATCCTCTGATATTATAATAGGGTCTATTTACAAATACTTATAAAATAGCCGAAATTGTTACATGATTAAATTCCAGCTACTAGCCACCGAAGTGGGTAATACAAACAAAACTCGTAAAAGGCTCGTAGGGAAAATGGATTTCCAACAATGACTAGGCACTGGGGTACCACCTGTCACAGTACGTGGTCTAGATCACAGTACCGAGGACTACTCCCTTCGTCCCCTGCAACACAAGGCCGGAATCACCTAAGGGCAATTCCGAATAAGATCACCCCGCGGTTGGGATCAGCAACCGCACCACTAAGCCGAAATAAAAAGGAACCTCTAGACAGGGATGACCTTACTCTCCAGTGGGGGCTACCCACGAAGCCTTGCTGCATATCCCCTGATTTTCAGTCATTCCCGGTTGATGAGGCTCGAGGCTAAACGATACCTTTATAGCACATATCCCTTAGAATGCCCATCGTCCGCTGACGATGTCACGAAAGCATTCGTCCATACAAGTCCGTCCCGGGTTCGAACGGAACCGAAGGCACTATTCCTACTACATCCATTTTGGAAATATCCTCAGGATTAGTAGCGACTAGCCCTTGCACTTCACTGCTCCATCTTCGACTCCGAAAAACGTTTATCGCACGAAAACGTACAAACCGGATCGAAGTGGTTTTCGAGAAATAAATCTCGATCCCGGTCTCTTCGAAACGATCAACGCAATTTGTCCAATATTGATAGTCGGTGATTTAACTATCAATTTATATTCATAAACATCCATAGCATCCATCACACAATAAATAATTCCCAAATTATTTATTTACCTCAAATATCTTTAAAAGATATATTACCAAATTTCCAAATCTCATTTGAAAACATTTCTCAAAATTCCTCCTTTACAAGGTAAATCATTTACCATATATTTCCATTGGAAATATCCAAGTTCAAAACAGTTTAGATTTAAAACAGTTAAAAACATTTAAATTTAAAGTATACTTTAAATAGATAAATTTACTACTAATTATTTAATCAAAATATAATTCCAAAATATTTAAAGCAAAACTGTTTAAAAGATATAGCTTAATTTAAATTAAGGTTAAGTTATACTATATATTAAAATAAAGTGGTAAAAAGATTAACTCTTATTTCAATATACTTAGGTCAAAACTAGCTTTTAAAACAAATCCATTTGTAAACATAATTATTAAAATATTTATAAAATTTTACTATTGCTAATTTATAAAAAAAAAATCACTTTAAAATAATAATTTTTAAAACATCCTTTAAAATTAGTTTAGATTTTAAACTTTCTTTTTATAAAATCAATTTAAAACTCGAACTTGGATTTTCCCTAGGAAATCTCATTTCTACTAAATCATCACAGAAATCCTTCTCACGATTTCTGTCCATTTATTAAATTTAGTTTTAGGGTTTTATAACATAAATTTATTTCCCAAAACTTCAACTAATAACATTTAAATTAATTATCATTCCAAATTTTAAAACTTCCAATTTACAGTTTAAAATAGATTTCAGATTTTAATCCCTTTTAAACCCATTATTTGACAATACCTTTATTTCTCTAAATTCGATTTATCAAATATAATTAATTTTGGATTTCTAACTTATCCAGTAATATTCCTTTACAAATTTATTTCAGTTTTCCATTCAAATCAGGTTTCGAATATTTATATTCTCTTAATTTCTTATTTAACCATTTCTCAATTTCTTTGAAACCCAATTTAATTTCTTTATAATTAAAACTGCAATTTTCTTTATAACTAATATTCTGGGTTTATAGTTTAAACCACAATATCACAATGCAATTAAATTCCAACTATTAATCACAATATATAAACAGGCATAATCATCAATATAAAAATATTACTACATTGTGAGGAATCCCGTTGGATCCCTCCAACCTGTTTTCCCTGCATCCACAAACATTAGCACAACAGTATATATATATCAATTCAATTTGATAATAACTAACATATTCAGCTAAACATCCAAACAACCAATCAATACTAACTGTCTACTTTACTAGTATCCAGATGTGAGTGAGAATAACTCACCTTGAGTTTCGGCGAGCGTTCGAAATTCAAATTAAACCGGACGATGTCCGATTTAACCTAAATTTCTACTTGCCCGGAATGGATCCGGATCTGTACCACCGCGTAGTACGCTCCTCTGCAATTCCGGCGCTACCAAGATTGTTGATTTCTGATTACATATGAACAAGTTATTTAAATTACAAGATTTGAATTTAATTTCAAAACAAATTTCTTTTTTTTTTTTTTTTTTTTTTTATAACCCCAAAGAAACGCGGCCCGTAACAAAACTAAGCCGATACCTTCTCCTTCCCTTACACACGACATCACCAGGCACTTCGAACCCATACGTCGCATGCTAGGGCTCGCCGCCGCGCCTCCATCCTTCGATCGTTCATCGATCAAACCATGCCATCACGAAGCCCTCTCGCTACTCCACCATCGGCCAGAGCTACACGAGTTCCGGTGGCCCCACTGCATGCGCAACACGAGAACAATGGTCGCTGAACGCGACAAGATTTCTCCCTCCACGCTACGGAAAAAACCAATCACAGCCGTTGGATTCGATGAGTTTGACGAGATCTACAATTCTTCAGTTGGAAATTTTGGCAAATAACAAGTGGATTGATTGCAAATTGAGGAAGAGATGGAGACGTTTTCGGCCATTGACTATAATATGCGGCGGCTACTGATGTTAATCTAGGGTTTAGAGGGAATTAAAAGAATATATACATAATAGTTTAATATTATTTAATTACTAAAATTCTCAATTAAACCACTAATGCAAACGAACTCCAATTTTCACGATCCGACAGGCTATCCTGGGGTTTTTCCGCATTCCGGACACCATGGAACAGGTTTCGTAAGCTAATTCGGTCGTATGCACGAGATACGGAATTAAACGTTCAATTTGAAATTAAATCGATTAAAACAATTTCGATGCGTTTCGAGCTGCCGGGGTCAAACGACAACTCCGATTGCTACGAAAATTGAAATCCGACAATAACTAACTATTACGGATCCAATGAAACTAGTTTCGTCGAATTCCGAGACTGTGCCCCGGAAGGCTATTTTAACTCGTCTATTTAATTAAGCGATTTTCGAAATTATCGAAATCACTCCAAATCTCCACTTTTAAAATTTTATTAACTTAACAATAATCCATATAAAATTTATAAACACATTAAAAATCGTTCTGGTTCATTCTGGACTTAAATCGGATTAATTGCAATATTTAATAATATTAAATTCATTTTAAATTCATATAAAATTCCAAATAATAATTTATCAGCTTCAAAATTCATCCAAGGTCCAATATTCAAACTCAAACCCAATTAGACCTAAATTAAATTTTAGAATCTAATTTATATCTATTTTCACTCAGTATTACCAATTAACCCAATCCTAATATTATACTATTATTAATCAAATTTCAATTTAATTGCCATATTTGAAATTAATCAAAGTTTATTGATTTAACTAAATTCTTTTATTTAAAAATTCAAATTATAATTCATATTCAACATTTAAAATGAATTAAATGTTAAATTTTGGCGACCCAAAAATTCCGGGTCGTTACATTCCTCCCCCCTTATAAAAATTTCGTCCCCGAAATTTGTATAAGGTAGAACATACTCTCAAACCCATTTACTTACCCCATTTGCTTAGTTAAAAGCTTATATACACTTCACAAAATCCTTTTTGTTCAATTCCCAAACCTATTTGCTTTATTAATTCTAAAGCTTTAATTTTAACTTATAACTTCATAAGTTACTTAACTTTTCCCAAAACCCAAAAATTTTCTAACTCTCAAAATTTACGGAAAATTTTGGCAGAGTCTCCCCTGTACGGAGGAGCATCTGCGATATCGCAGGATACACAAATATATATACATCGGCCCACACGGCCGGAAACCAAAATATAACACAAGATATATATCATTTCCCAATTTTATTAGCGTAGGCGTACCTTTTAGCAATTTTAATAGCAAGTAGCTAATATATAATGCATATACGCGCTTCAAACCCTCTCGAGCGCCTCGCATTCCTGCACTTACTCAACATACTCATTAGTTACAAGATCTGTGCATTTTAATCAACATTTTCCAATATAAAAGCAATCCAACAAATCTATGGCATAATCCAAACCAAGCAAATTTCAAAATTTACTAATATTAACCATCTTTTACCAACAATTCAAGATTTTAAATCATCTTTCCAATTATCTATTCAAGTCCAACATTATTTACTTTCACTTGAATGATTTATACTCAAATCAACCATATACAATTCATATTTATTCAATATGATTAACGTATGCTTCACTAATAGAATTATATTCCAATTCAATTCTAAATGGATTTACAAACCAATTTCATTTTCAAATTTGAAGCATTTACATTTCTATAATAATCCATTTCCATCCATATCCAAAGTCACTTAAGAAATTCCTATTCCAATTAATTCAAAAACCAATTCAATGTTGAACACACTAAGACAACTCATTCATATTCACTTCAATATTATGAATATGTGCTTTAATTCATTTATATGCAACATTATTTAATTTGATTTTCAATCAAATCCTTATTTCCAATTTGAAGCACTCACATTCCTTTATTAAAATTTCGCACATTTTAGTTTCCTCCAACTAACCTCATTTTACTTCACTTGAATGATTTACATTCAAGCTTCCTATACACCATTCATATTTCTTATAACCAATTTATTTCTATTTCAAAATAATTAACATATGCCTTGTTCACACTTTTTTTTTTTTAACTTATCCTTCCAATTTGATTTGTAATCAAATTTTATTTTAACTTACATTCCCAAATTTGATTTTAAATCAAATTTTATCTAAACTTGAAACATTTGCAATTTTTCATGATTTATTTCCATATATATGCAAACATTGCTTATTAAAATGTTAATTCATCCCAATTGATTCCAACTCAATTCCATTTGCAACTTGAAACCAATTTACTTGCATTCATTTACCAACTCTTTGAATTGGATCCTAATCCATATCAATTTATTCAAACATCAATTCAATTGCATAATATCTCAATTCTTTCTTGCATACCAAATTTAGTTTCATTTTAATTTGACTTCACTTAATCAAATTCCAATTTATCCAAAACCAATTTAGTTGTTTAAACAACTCAATTCTAAATACATTCAAATATTCAAGTCATTCAAGCAAAACAATTGCCACTTAAGCTTATAACCCTTTAAAATTAATTTTCAACTTAAATTTATATTAATTCTTTTCAATTTTTCATGGTTTACAATCCAATCATTCTTATTTCAATGCAATTGTTAATTTAAATTTTCCTTACCTTTTTATTTCATCTCAACAATTAATTAATACCATTTCACTTGTAATTCATTTTAATTATCTAACAGATTACATTCAAGATTGCTTAAATAAGCTCATTCACAATTATTTCCATGATCTTCTTATATCCATTTTATTTTATTGCCTTATCAATCAAATTTTATTCTCATTTGATTCACATCCAATACACTTTCAATCCATTTACAAAGTCCAATACACTTTGTTTATTTATTCAATCATTTCTAATCTATTTATAAATTTGAATGCTCTTTGTTTATAATTCAATCCATTTACAAATTTATTTGATTAACAAAGAGTCCTTTAAATTATTTCACTCATTTGAATTTTATTTACAATACAAATCATCATTAATATATTCAAATCCCATTATTCATTCACACTTCCAATATTTATTACCATAATTGAATCCCAATCCAAATCAGGATTTTTATTTACCTTCAAATTTTGACTGATTATCACATTCTATCCATTACAATACAAATTCCATTAATTTGTAATTTACTTCAGTCAATAACATAATCCATATTAGTTTTCAATCCATTTTCTTAATTCACTCTGAATTCATTTACAATATCACCACCTTCCAATCATTTCATTTAGCAAATTTAGATTTCTACCTTTCCTTTTCACTTCTTTAAATAGAATCTAAATTTCTTTCAATATTATTTATTACACGACTGAAATTCAATTTCAATTTCATTACCCAACAAACCTTATCTCAATCCACATTCATTTGAGATTAAGTTAATTCCACTATACCATTTCACTATTCCCTCATTTGTGATTATAATTCTATTTCTATATATAAGTTCACCAACTTATCTACTTAACAGCTTATATAGCTCATTTTAATCCATCTACAACTTATAATCACAATTTCAACTTTTATAAATATATACCCCTGAATTCATAAAGATATAGATCTTTTTTTTTTTTTTTTTTTTTACCCAAATCTTTTACAAATTCTAAATTTCATAATTTCAGATTATAAGTATATTACTTAATAGCTTGTGGGTACAATCTATTACACAACAACCCAAATTTTCAAATCAACTTACTTTTGATTTAAACCCAAATCCATTTAATTCTGGGTCCAATATATTTAACTTGTCCAAGTTAAATTTAAATTTCCATTCACTTCAATACCCTTCATTTACTTCAATACATTTTATTCACTTTCAATTACTCAAATTAAATTTTAATTCCATGATTAAAATTTCTCATTTCCTTCTTATTAGCATTAGCTCCACTTAACAAATTCAATAGTTGATTCATTTCAACTTTACTCATTATTTAATTAGAACTTTCCCAGAATTCAATTTACCCGGTTTTATCTCAAAACCATTTTGAAATATATCAAATATATATACCCATTTGGTATATCAAATCAAATCTCTATGTTTTTCCAAACCAATTTGGTTGTACCCAAAACAATTTGTTCATATCCCAAACAAATTCCCATTTTTGAAATATCCAAAACAACTATTATCCCCAACAAATCCAAACAATACCATAACCAATTACTAGGGAAGCAATCCATCACTTTTAGAAACTCGAAAATGAATTCTAATGATGTGGCCAGCATCATCAGGATTATTTTCCAGCGACTGCAGTGAGTACAATGCTTCTTAAATTCCCAAATTCATTTCAAACAGTTTCCATTCAAAAATATTTCCCAAAACAACATTCCATTATTGCCTTCAATACATTGGAAAACATTTCAAACTTCCCAGGACTTTAAATTTCCAAACTTTTATTTTCAATACTTTTAAAAATCCTTTCCAAAACTTCCGGGTTAAAATTCTGGTTTAAATTCAAATTTTAATTTCACTTCTTATTTGCAACATATTTAATTAATTCTATTTGGTTATAACCATTTCAATTTTATAATCTTATTCACTTATCATTTCAAATTTGGTCAAATTCAAGATTCTTATTTGATTTTCAAAATTTGGCAACCAAACAGTCAAATATATATAATTTCCAAAAATTATTCTCTTTATATCAAAATATAATTTTGGATAAAATTATTTCATTTATCCACTTTAAAACAATACTATGTCGGTTTATCTTGTTTAAGAGTTTAGAAACCCCTATCGATACGGTTGTACTTCCCGCACCGACCAGAATTCATAAACACTCAACCGATAAGTCAACACAGTATAAAAACAATTTTATAAACACTAACAAGTACGCTCTCATATTTATTATTACGCTCAACTCATTATAGAGTCCTATTGACTCTATTAAATGAGTAATTATCCCACCAAAGCCTAGGTTGTCGCCAACCTAAGCTCTGATACCACTGTAACAGCCCGCAAATCCGTACCCCTTGAATCAACATTATTCTACCCTAATTGACTCAAGTGGAACAGAAATACGAACCATTGAGGTTAAAGAAAAAGAGATAGAAGAAGAAGAAACTAAACAATATCAGAAACTCACAGTCGCAGCGGAATAAAATATAATAGCAACTATATACCTTTACACAAAAAATTAAATCTATATCTGTTTAAATACAACATATCATCAGAGTAACTCATACATCAATCATCACATAACAGACATACCATACAACATAGCAGCGGATATATATATACATACGTATAATACGTCTCGACTCCAGCTCCTCTCCTGCTCCATAGTATCCTGACCTGAACAATAATACTCGGTCTGACCCGAGCATTATAATGAAATAACACCCGAGTCAGTCTGGAATACCAGCTGATACTAAATATGCATCCAACTTGATTATTAAAGTTTCAAAAATCCTTTGAAAACAAAAGCATCTCGTAAGACCACGCCACAAATAAACATGTCGGGTTTTTACCTTACGATAGCTAAAACTCTTTTCATAGAAATCCTCTGATATTATAATAGGGTCTATTTACAAATACTTATAAAATAGCCGAAATTGTTACATGATTAAATTCCAGCTACTAGCCACCGAAGTGGGTAATACAAACAAAACTCGTAAAAGGCTCGTAGGGAAAATGGATTTCCAACAATGACTAGGCACTGGGGTACCACCTGTCACAGTACGTGGTCTAGATCACAGTACCGAGGACTACTCCCTTCGTCCCCTGCAACACAAGGCCGGAATCACCTAAGGGCAATTCCGAATAAGATCACCCCGCAGTTGGGATCAGCAACCGCACCACTAAGCCGAAATAAAAAGGAACCTCTAGACAGGGATGACCTTACTCTCCAGTGGGGGCTACCCACGAAGCCTTGCTGCATATCCCCTGATTTTCAGTCATTCCCGGTTGATGAGGCTCGAGGCTAAACGATACCTTTATAGCACATATCCCTTAGAATGCCCATCGTCCGCTGACGATGTCACGAAAGCATTCGTCCATACAAGTCCGTCCCGGGTTCGAACGGAACCGAAGGCACTATTCCTACTACATCCATTTTGGAAATATCCTCAGGATTAGTAGCGACTAGCCCTTGCACTTCACTGCTCCATCTTCGACTCCGAAAAACGTTTATCGCACGAAAACGTACAAACCGGATCGAAGTGGTTTTCGAGAAATAAATCTCGATCCCGGTCTCTTCGAAACGATCAACGCAATTTGTCCAATATTGATAGTCGGTGATTTAACTATCAATTTATATTCATAAACATCCATAGCATCCATCACACAATAAATAATTCCCAAATTATTTATTTACCTCAAATATCTTTAAAAGATATATTACCAAATTTCCAAATCTCATTTGAAAACATTTCTCAAAATTCCTCCTTTACAAGGTAAATCATTTACCATATATTTCCATTGGAAATATCCAAGTTCAAAACAGTTTAGATTTAAAACAGTTAAAAACATTTAAATTTAAAGTATACTTTAAATAGATAAATTTACTACTAATTATTTAATCAAAATATAATTCCAAAATATTTAAAGCAAAACTGTTTAAAAGATATAGCTTAATTTAAATTAAGGTTAAGTTATACTATATATTAAAATAAAGTGGTAAAAAGATTAACTCTTATTTCAATATACTTAGGTCAAAACTAGCTTTTAAAACAAATCCATTTGTAAACATAATTATTAAAATATTTATAAAATTTTACTATTGCTAATTTATAAAAAAAAATCACTTTAAAATAATAATTTTTAAAACATCCTTTAAAATTAGTTTAGATTTTAAACTTTCTTTTTATAAAATCAATTTAAAACTCGAACTTGGATTTTCCCTAGGAAATCTCATTTCTACTAAATCATCACAGAAATCCTTCTCACGATTTCTGTCCATTTATTAAATTTAGTTTTAGGGTTTTATAACATAAATTTATTTCCCAAAACTTCAACTAATAACATTTAAATTAATTATCATTCCAAATTTTAAAACTTCCAATTTACAGTTTAAAATAGATTTCAGATTTTAATCCCTTTTAAACCCATTATTTGACAATACCTTTATTTCTCTAAATTCGATTTATCAAATATAATTAATTTTGGATTTCTAACTTATCCAGTAATATTCCTTTACAAATTTATTTCAGTTTTCCATTCAAATCAGGTTTCGAATATTTATATTCTCTTAATTTCTTATTTAACCATTTCTCAATTTCTTTGAAACCCAATTTAATTTCTTTATAATTAAAACTGCAATTTTCTTTATAACTAATATTCTGGGTTTATAGTTTAAACCACAATATCACAATGCAATTAAATTCCAACTATTAATCACAATATATAAGCAGGCATAATCATCAATATAAAAATATTACTACATTGTGAGGAATCCCGTTGGATCCCTCCAACCTGTTTTCCCTGCATCCACAAACATTAGCACAACAGTATATATATATCAATTCAATTTGATAATAACTAACATATTCAGCTAAACATCCAAACAACCAATCAATACTAACTGTCTACTTTACTAGTATCCAGATGTGAGTGAGAATAACTCACCTTGAGTTTCGGCGAGCGTTCGAAATTCAAATTAAACCGGACGATGTCCGATTTAACCTAAATTTCTACTTGCCCGGAATGGATCCGGATCTGTACCACCGCGTAGTACGCTCCTCTGCAATTCCGGCGCTACCAAGATTGTTGATTTCTGATTACATATGAACAAGTTATTTAAATTACAAGATTTGAATTTAATTTCAAAGCAAATTTCTTTTTTTTTTTTTTTTTTTTATAACCCCAAAGAAACGCGGCCCGTAACAAAACTAAGCCGATACCTTCTCCTTCCCTTACACACGACATCACCAGGCACTTCGAACCCATACGTCGCATGCTAGGGCTCGCCGCCGCGCCTCCATCCTTCGATCGTTCATCGATCAAACCATGCCATCACGAAGCCCTCTCGCTACTCCACCATCGGCCAGAGCTACACGAGTTCCGGTGGCCCCACTGCATGCGCAACACGAGAACAATGGTCGCTGAACGCGACAAGATTTCTCCCTCCACGCTACGGAAAAAACCAATCACAGCCGTTGGATTCGATGAGTTTGACGAGATCTACAATTCTTCAGTTGGAAATTTTGGCAAATAACAAGTGGATTGATTGCAAATTGAGGAAGAGATGGAGACGTTTTCGGCCATTGACTATAATATGCGGCGGCTACTGATGTTAATCTAGGGTTTAGAGGGAATTAAAAGAATATATACATAATAGTTTAATATTATTTAATTACTAAAATTCTCAATTAAACCACTAATGCAAACGAACTCCAATTTTCACGATCCGACAGGCTATCCTGGGGTTTTTCCGCGTTCCGGACACCATGGAATAGGTTTCGTAAGCTAATTCGGTCGTATGCACGAGATACGGAATTAAACGTTCAATTTGAAATTAAATCGATTAAAACAATTTCGATGCGTTTCGAGCTGCCGGGGTCAAACGACAACTCCGATTGCTACGAAAATTGAAATCCGACAATAACTAACTATTACGGATCCAATGAAACTAGTTTCGTCGAATTCCGAGACTGTGCCCCGGAAGGCTATTTTAACTCGTCTATTTAATTAAGCGATTTTCGAAATTATCGAAATCACTCCAAATCTCCACTTTTAAAATTTTATTAACTTAACAATAATCCATATAAAATTTATAAACACATTAAAAATCGTTCTGGTTCATTCTGGACTTAAATCGGATTAATTGCAATATTTAATAATATTAAATTCATTTTAAATTCATATAAAATTCCAAAAAATAATTTGTCAGCTTCAAAATTCATCCAAGGTCCAATATTCAAACTCAAACCCAATTAGACCTAAATTAAATTTTAGAATCTAATTTATATCTATTTTCACTCAGTATTACCAATTAACCCAATCCTAATATTATACTATTATTAATCAAATTTCAATTTAATTGCCATATTTGAAATTAATCAAAGTTTATTGATTTAACTAAATTCTTTTATTTAAAAATTCAAATTATAATTCATATTCAACATTTAAAATGAATTAAATGTTAAATTTTGGCGACCCAAAAATTCCGGGTCGTTACAAGAACAATATACGTACATCTTATATTTTTATCTTAGTTGATCATTGGCTAAATCAATATTCTTTTCTATTCACCTATCCATAATTGCTCCCAATTTCCATTTGGGCTAACACTTCAATTCTTATCTCAACTGGTACTTAACTATAGACAGTTTGCACTCTGACCAACTTGTGTTAAGAAAATAGCTTGAATTTTTTTTAAAAATAGATAAGTAGTTGTAAAATAGTTATATAATAGTTAAGTAGTTATAAAATAGTTGTAAAATAGACAAATAGTTATAAAATAGTTAGATAATTGCAAAATAGTTGTAAAATAGTAATTAGTTCCCAAAATAATTTGTCAAATAAGTATAAGATAGTTTGGGATTTAAAAAGGAGAGTTGTATAGTAAATAGCTAGGAAAAATAGATTTAAAAACAGTTTACGTTAAAATAATTTATTTGAAAATAGTTCAGAGCCAAACTGTTCAATTCCCAACTCCATTTCCAATCAATTGCCAATTTCCAGTTAACTTTTAATTTCAATTCAAATTAATCCAGTTCAAATTTTCCATTTGAATTTTAAACTTATTCAACTTCAATTTCACTTCAAATTAATTCAAATCAATTTAAATTTGAACTGATTCTGTTTAATTCTCAACTTAAAACCATCTCGAATTTCATAAATTCGAGTTAAATTTTTAAATGTTGATTTAATCAAATTAACCTTTATTTTCAAATCAACCTTTATTTTTAATTCAACAACTTAAATCTTTAAACCATTTGATCCTAAGTCCAAATTTCAAATTTTCATTTTAAATTATCTTACTTAACTTATTTCAAAGTCCAAATAAGAGTTCAAAAACAATTTAATTTCAGATTCTAATTTATTATCCATTTTTAACTTCAAATTTTGAAACCAATTCTTAATTGATTTTAGTTTTACAGGTTCAATTCTTAACATTTAAATCTTAAGTTCAAAGTGATTCCATATCCTTGATTTCAAATTAAAGTTTAATTTCCATTTCATCTCAATAATGGATATATTACCTCAATCCATTTCTAATTTCCAGATTTCAAACCCATTTTGAGATCACACATAACTTCCCATTTAAAACAATCATTTAACTTCCCTAAGTTAAATCTCAATTTCATCTTGAAATTCTCAATTCAGGTTGTCTGTTAACTTATTTAACTTTCTCAAAGTTGAATTCCATTTACTTAATCCAGACAACCCTACCCAATTTGAATCCCCACTTCAAATTTTAAACTTTATATCAATAAACTTCCCACTTATAAGTTCAAAAACTTTTCACTTTGGGTTTTCACACCTCATTCCAAGAAAAAAAATTAAAAACTCAACCTTAAAGTTTATTTCAAATCATTTTTAATATTATGTACATTCCAGATATATACACAATATATGTTTCCTTTACACACCAAGTTATACATTAAAATTTTAAACTACCTTTGGTTTTAATTCAAAACAAATTTCTTTAAAATTTTCAAACAACTCTTGTTTGAAACAAGACCCTTTCATTCAAATAAATACTATTTATTATTTCTTTCAGCACTATCAAACAAATTCCAAATTTTCTGGACTTAAATTTAAAACTTCACAATGTAAATTATCTTCAATACCAATTTATAATTCATACCCACCTAAATGTTTGCTTCCCTTAAACATTTCATTTCATTATTAAACACAACAACCATTTATGATATTAACAACGATTATCATATCTGGAAACCAATTCATTATTATCTTATTCTAAAAATACTTCTACAAATTCAGGATTTTATTTTCTAGTTTGAATCCATTTCCAACTTATCTTATTTATATATTTCATATTTTCCCATTTCCCTTTCGTTGTATTTCTATTACCGCTTAATTCTTATTATTACTTTTAATTCAAATAATACATCGACCAATTACCTTTATATATTAGAAAAACTATTGCTTAATATATCAAAACATAAACTTGTATAAAATCATTTATTGTTAAAACCATTTAACATATTAATATAGGAAAATAACAAGTACGCTCTTATATATATATATATATATGTATATGTATATATATATGTATATGTATATATATATAGACACACACACAACTCATTCTAGGGTATCGTTGACCCTATCCTTAATGAGTAAACCCACCAGAGCCAAGGTTCTCGGTTAACCTTCAGCTCTGATACCAAACGTAACAGCCTGAAATTTTCAACTCCAAAAATTCCAGATTGTTAAAGAAAGAATAAAGAAGAAAGAAGAAAACAAAAAACAAAAACATCTCACATTCGCAGCAGATGAAAATATAATATCAAATAAAATAACTGTTATACAAGGAAAAAACTGTATCAGTTAATTTACATTAATATATCAGAGTTATAACATTTCAAAATCACTAGACAGTTAAAATAACTTGTCCTAGATAAACAATAATATCTCTCAACGGAATACTCTATACGTCCCTGCCACCCGCTCGCCATCTGAGCTCTTGAACGTCCTTACCTGGAAATCTATAATAGTCGGTCTGACCCAAGCATTACATCAAATTAACATCCAGGTCAGGCTGGAAACCAGCGTGAGTAACCCATCTAACATGAAATACAAAGATATAAAATTTAATTGAAAGACCCGGGGTAACTCGTACTCCACTACAAGTTCATTATTTGTTATGCTCAATACTTATATTGACAATCAATCACTAAGTACCTTTACTTAGTTTTAAATGGTCCAGTCATTTAAATTATTCCATTTCAGCCTATTGATTTCACATATCAATCTATAAAGAATCATTGTAGGTTACAAATCGAAGTGGGTTCGGGCATTCACTGATACCCGAGCCCAGTCTCTTCAAATTCAATACCAACTTAACCCAAGTTATTCAAGTGAATTCAATTCAATTTTAAATACAGGATGTCAATTTTACACAGCAATTCATTATTGATAGATAACCACATTATCACTGTCCACCCAATCATATCATATCACAATACATTTCATATCAGAGATATCAACCAATTCAAGGCATTTAATATCATTCAATCATTCATAAGCAAGATTGATCATTTCCCAATTAATTTAATTAATCTCTAATTAAACTACTAACCTTAACCATTTAGATTACCTTTACTTAACATTAATTAGTTTCAAATCAATTAATTAATCATCTCTCAAATATCCATCTTAATTAATCATCCTGGATTAATTATCCTTTCATTATATTAAGTAGCAGCACTTAATTAATTACACAAATTAATTAACCTTTACCCATTCATATTAATTAAATTTATCCTTAGTTAATTACTCAAATTAGTTATTCTATAACCACTTACATTGATTAATTATCCTCTAATTAATCATACTCGTTAATTAACTAACCCTTAATTAATTTCCTTAATTAATCAATCCGTTAATTAATCACACTAAGTAATTAATCCTTATTTACTTCCATTAAGTAACTTCCCCTTTAATTACTTTCATCAGGTAATTATCATTTAATAAATCACATTTAGTAATTGTCCATTAATTACCTACTTAATTAATGACATTAAGCAATTATTCTTTAATTACTTTTATTAAGTAATTATTATTAATTAGTTACATTAAGTAATTAACCTTTAATAGATTAATCATCTTTTAATTAATTACCTTAAGAATTAATAAATCAATCCTTTAATTTGATTACTCAAATTAATTAACCTTTAATTAATTATCTTAATAAATAAATTGATTAATTACTCCTCATCTGATTTCACTAGTTAATTATCATCCTTAAATGATTTATCCCTGATTTAATTACATTATTAAAATCACCTTTAAAAACATTACAAATTAACCTATTATATAATTATTTTAAACAATCAATTTTAAAACATCTAAAATTTTGAAAATTTATTTTAGAATTTACTTTGCCTTGAAACTTGGGTTATTCCTATATGCTAAATCTTTAGTCGTCTTGCTTAAACCATAAAACAATAACTACCCAAATTCAAGCCCGTTATCTTTGAAAACAAATCCGAGCTACTACTAAAACCACTCGAACAAATTACATGAGCAAAATACCCAACTTCCCATGCACGTCCCTGAGCCAAACTTCGTCTTCCCCGATTCCTAAACCAAACCAGCATCAACCCGTACCAAAACTATTATACAGTATACATTTACGTACTCGACTCAAAACCCGAGCCCATCCCTTATTTCCCCGTACTTCGACCCGAGAAAAAAAGAATCCATCAAAACAAAAAATGACACCAGAGACACCGTGTGCACGTGCACCATCCCACGGCGACTCTCCGGCCTACACGACCACCGTCGACGAGTCGTCATCGACTTCACCTACTCTCTCGACCATCCAGATCGACGTCCCTAACTGTGAACCCCAAACTGAACCAACGATCAAGTCTGGATCCCAAATCCCATTGGAGAACACCCACTAGCCAACGCCTCCGACACCCGGCATCCACGTCGACCAACCCAGTGAAACGCCACAACTCCCTCTTCAATTCCACCACACGCGATCCACTCCAGATCTCCAAATACCGTGCATTTTCCTTCATTACAACATCGAACAAATAGGTGGGTTAAACCCTAAATTCACCGACGTCCAATCACCACAGCATTCTAGAATCTTTTCGAGTATTTTTTTCCGATTTACCCTCCTCACAAGCTCCCTTCAGCGTCTCTCGCATCACTCATCTTCCCCTAGATCACCAGAAAATGACAAAAACACGAACTCCGTTCAACGTGCGATAACTCGACAACCCCGAGACTAAAAATCTTGAAACTAAAATCAAAAGTCACTATTTTACAATACAATTTAGTTTATGTGATCAAAGCTCGAAAATTTAAAAATCAAATTTTTCGATTTGAATTCAATTCTCAATGACACTTCCTATCCCCAACAAATCTTTCTATTGATTTACTTAGTAATATTTTTAACAATCAAATTTAGTTGTTACTATCATTTTACCTTTAAGGATCATAACCTAAGATTGAACTTATGTTGAGGAATTTAGTTGATTTGGATTTGCATGTGCCAGTTTTTCATACAGAGTCTTATATACATATGCATTCACACAAGCATGCATAGAAAAACATGTTTATGTACACATAAACATATAAATTTATTCATGCAATCATTTACTTCAACAATCATATAATAGATTAAAATTACTGATTGTTTACTCGACTTAATTTAGAATAGAGAACAGAACTTAAGAAATTCTGGGAAATGCTTCTGATTTTGAACTGGAAGTTAATTTGCTTTGTTTGAATTTGATCTTGAATCCATTTGCTTTGATCAGGTTGAAAATATTGAAATGGGCCTTGATTTTGATGATGATCAACTAACGTTCAAGTTTTGATTTTGTTTGATCTGTTCTAAACCTGAATTTTTGGTTAGCTTCAAGTTTTAGAACTTGTAAAGGCTGAAATAGTTTGAATTTATTTTTGAATTTTTCTTTGATTTGTATCAGGTCGGTTTCCTTTGTTTTGAAATTGAAGATAAAAGAGAAAATGAAAATGGAGTAGGGATGTATACATTTTATTATCTTTTAATTTGTTATGTTTTTAAAATTGAAAAAAAATCGATACTTGTTAGATTGGCTTACCCTTGTAATTACATGACAAATCCACTTAACACTTGTTAAGTCTCAAGTTATAATTGTTACACTTGTAATTTTTGCATATTATAATGTCTTTAATAAAATTTTATATTATATTTTTAGTTTGGTTTATAACTTATATATATAATTTTAAAAGAAGGTATGTTAAACCCTTTTTATTAATCTTATTTTACATAAATAAACAAGCATATAATATAGGTTATTATTATTTTTAAAATATTAACTTCAAATAGCTTTTGAAACTTATTGTATTGGATTCAAAATATGACTTTCAAATGACAATGTCTATATATATACACACATAGATAAGTTATAGATAGAAATTTTGGATTTGAAAGTTCAAAAATAAATATTTAAAAATAGATTGGATTTCAATACTCAATATTTTGTACTTTGTAATTCATCATTTGTTATAATTTAAATCAATTATATATATATATATATATATATATATATATATATATATATATATATATATCCAGATATCTCTAATTAACAGAATTTATTTGTTTAATCTATAAATCAGTATTTAAATAGTAAAAATCAGATAATTTTCCAATTATCTGATGTCCAAAATTCCAGGTTATCACAGTTTGAATCGCTTGTTTTTGAATTGTGTGATTTGATTTGATTTGATTAGAACCGCTTTGGTTTAAAAGGATTGTATAACATTATATGAAACATAGTATATATTTATTGGATTTAAACTTTCATATTTGTCATGTCTTTATTATTAACTCATGTTATTATACACACACACACACTCTATCATAATTTGTCACAGGTACTCTAGTATAAGACTAATGGGGAGATATATTAGTTTAGGATAAGTTTTTGTTGATGACAAAGGGGGAGAAATATAAAAAAGAGTAGTTAGAGTAGTTAGGCTTAAATCAAGGGGGGTTATTAGCTTTAGGGGGAGTTATAGTGAAGGCGAAGTATATTTTATGAACATAGGTTATCATCATCAAAAATGGGATGATTGTTAGTCCTTGAGATGATGGTTTTTACGACAACAACCTAGTACTTGTTATAAAATACAAATACTAACATTATAGTATAGATATATATGTATATGCAGGATATAAACATGTAGGTACCAAGAATAAAGACTGTACAGTATAGAGATACAAGACAAATGAATTTAAAGATCGAAGATATCAAGATTGAAGACCCATGAGTATCAAGATATCAAGAGTTCAAGATTTCAATAGTACAAGATAAGTATTGAGTCTACAATTATGTTAAAACTTCTTGAAAGAGCTTACATCCTTATTCGAAATTTATTCGTGGAATGGAATTCATTTTGAGCCTGTTAACGGGATGGAACCCTAGTGGGATGGAAACGATGAAAATATCTAGTGAAACATATAACGGTCCTATTTTGATATCCATTAATTTTATTGAAATGCTTATATCTCTTAATTTTTAAAAAATGTTTTCAAAACTTTCTCTTCAAAAAGACATCTCTATTGGTTTTAAATATTTTAGCCTTAAAACTATTTTTATCATCCTTAATATTTGATTTCAAAATTGTACTTGTTTTTAAACCATCTCTTGTTTTAAATATTTATATACTCAGATTTTAAATCACTTCATAGACTAAGATTATATATATTAAAAAATTACTTTCAAAACTCTTTTATGCGTTTAAACTATATTCAAATATATTTACAATGTTTAGAAATTGTTTTGGCAAATTATAGAAACCAATTTTAATAAGAAAATCAAAACATCAATTTTTCCATGAGCATGTCGACATCCCTCAACCCTCCATGTCGACATAGTGTCTGTTAAATTCAAAATTCAAGTTTTCAAAAGAAGTGTTGTTAGTCACAACCTTTGCGAAGAGATATGACAGTTGCTCTATTATATATAACTGTTGTTTTGAATGAATTTTAATCATAATTTTACTTGTTTTCTCTCCTCTTCATCTTCCACATTTATTCAAAAGATGTAGCGACCCAACTTTCTAACACCAGAAAGACGCATCACTATTTATGAAAGAAAGGGATAGAAGAAGAAAAGAAAGAGAAGAAAGAACAACAACATATCAGAATCTCACAGCGGAACGAATGAAATATAATATGTAACATATATATAGTATCATATACATCAGAGTACACAACTATACATCTCAATTTAGATAGTTATAACATTTCTGTCTAATATACAATACAAGAACAACTATATAGAATAACACACAGCGGAAACTCTATCTATATATCTACACGCTGAAGCCTCCTGCTCCAAAGCTCCTCCAAAATTCGTAAAGGATAACCTGAATCACTTGACTGCTCATACGTAATGTGAGTACCCAAGAGTTTAATAAAACGGAAAATAAACACTCGGGTCAGACAGGGGCCTGGTGTGAGTAAACGGTTTAAATTGCTGAACTTTAGAAAATCCTTTGAAAGAAAGGGTATCACTTAAGACTTCCCACACATAAACATGGAAAAAAATTTAACTTACGCAAACCAAAACATTTGATAGGAAATCCAGTGATATTATAATAGTGTCCAGGGTTTTCAAGTAAATAAGAAATAGCCGAAATTGTTACATTCATTAAATTCAAGCTACTAGCCACAAATGTGGGTAACACAAACAAAACCGTAGGGTCTCGTAGGAAGAATGGGTTTCCATCAATGGCAGGGCTGCTGGGGTACCACCCGTCACAGTATATGGCCTAGATCACCATACCGAGGATTACTCCCAATCCCCTGCAACACAAGGCCGGAACCATTTCTTACTGAACAGTCCCGAGCAAGACCACCCTGCAGTTGGCTGCAGATCCAACCGGCCACAAAGCCGAAATAAAAAGGGACATCTGGACAGGGGTAAATCTCGTCCTACTTGGGCATAACTCACTTAACCTTGCTGCACCTTCCCTGTTTTAGCCATTCCCGGTTGATGAGGCTTGAGGCTGCGATTACCTTTGTAAGACACATTTATCTTAGAATGCTCACCGTCCACCTGACGATGTTCTGAAAGTATTCAATCCATACAAATTCGTTCCAGGTTCGAATGAAACCGAAGGCACTATCTCGTTGCACTTATTTTGGAATCACCCTCAGAGTCAACGACCATAGCCCTTGCACCCTGAATCACCATCTCAAAACTGTAAGTACTATTTCCATCAAACTCATCTCGGAATCACCCCCAGAGTTATACTGACGAATAGTTCTTACACTTCGAGTCTTCACTTGCACTCCACTTGGATTTATGACCTAACGTTTATTTTGGATCGACGTGGTTTTCGGATATCCAAATATGGAAATCTGATCCCGGTCTCACCGAATCCAAACGCCATTTTAATGTCCAAGTTGTACTTAAGGGTTTAAACAGTAGATATTCAGAATATCACTTAACATAAATGGATGATTCATAACACACGGATAGATAATTCACTATTATCAAATTCATCCACACATATCACAAAGCAGCATATATATCACATCTCAGATATATCACATTCAAATCACTACATATAAATCAATGACATCCAATACCATCCAATATCATTAACTGACCCAATGATATTTATCATCCAATCATTAATCATTCACAAACAAGGTCCGATCCAAACTTAATTAATTTAATTAAATCCTTAATTAAATTAATCCCTTACTTAAACACTTGGATTATCATTAATCCATCTTACTTAATCATTAATTAATCTCAAATTAATTAACTAAACATCACTTAATTATTCATTTCAATTAATCTTCCTTGATTAATTATTACTTAATTACTTTATGTAATTATTCCTTAATTATAATTTTAATTAATCATCTTGATTAATTACTTCTCAATTATACCAAGTAATTATCTCTTAATTACCCTTTAATTAATCACACTTGATTAATTATTCTGATAATTATTCCTTAATTATAATTTTAATTAATCATCTTGATTAATTACTTCTCAATTATACCAAGTAATTATCTCTTACTTACCCTTTAAATTAATCACACTTGATTAATTACTTTTAATTAATCACATTTGATTAATTACTTTTAATTAAATACTCTTGATTAATTACTTTTAATAAATCACATTTAATTAATTACTTTTAATTAATTACATTTGATTAGTTACTTTTAGTTACATTGAGTAATCAAAACTTAATTATAAATTAATTATCCTTTAATTATTAATTAATAATTAATTATTTATTTCCATTAATTAATGATTACTTCCATTAATTAAATTTCTTTCTTAATTAATTACTTTAACAAGTAATTAATCACATTATTAAATACTCTTAATCCTTTTATTAATAAACCATTAGTTAAATAATTTAAACCTT
This sequence comes from Allium cepa, assembly GCA_030765085.1. Classification (NCBI taxonomy): domain Eukaryota; kingdom Viridiplantae; phylum Streptophyta; class Magnoliopsida; order Asparagales; family Amaryllidaceae; genus Allium; species Allium cepa. The sequence continues at coordinate 378,070,737 of CM060929.1, read as the reverse complement.
TAATTAACTTTATTAATTAATTCTTTAATTAATAACACAAGTGATTAACCCCTAATCACTTCCACCTAATTACTTTCATAAAGTAATTATCTTTACTTAGTAACTTCCAGTAATTAATCACTTAATTATTTCACCAAGTAATTACACTAGATTAATCCATAAGTGATTATCTTAATTAATCACTAATTAATTACTTAATTAATTATTTAATTAATCATTTAAATTTAATTAAATGATTCTTTAACTTACTATATTATAAAGATTCTTAATTAAGAAAATCATTATCTTAATTAGATTATTTCTATTAACCAATAATACTTTAATTATTAATAATAATTTAATTATCTTAATTATCTTCATATATTTGTTTATCCTTAATTAATCAAAATTCTAAATTACTTAAGATAATCTTTATTATAATTGATTACCAAATTCTTAATCATTAAACTTTATTTAAAATAAAATATATTAGAAATCAATTATAATTAAAATAATTTAAACATTCAAATTAAAACTTTTAAATCTTTGAACTTTCCAAAGTTATGAAATAAAATTTAATACAAACTTTATTTCAAAAATTCACTTATTTTATTTTTAAAACTGTCATATTTTAGTATATATAAAACTTGTTAAAAAATTAATTTTGAAACCAATTAGTTTTATAAGTTAAACTTATTTAACTTTAGTTTTAAAACTATATTCCAAAATCAAATTTTTTTGTTTCAAACTTTTTTTTATTACAGTTAAATTTATAAACTTTTAAAAACTTCCTGTACCAAACTAAAATTCTACTCAATATAAAACCAAAGCAGCTCACTACAATTTCTCGCGTCTGCCCCGAGTTACCCCACCCTTCACCTTGCTTCGAGCCAAAACATCACGTACCCGAAGTGAACTTTGAGCTCCAACCTCTTCCTTCCCAAAAACTCAAATTACACTGAAACATCTTCACGCGTGCATCATGCACCAACACCCCGACCATCAACGACCATCACCGTGACTTCGAAAAGTCATCCTCGACCACGACATCCAAATGTGAAACCCAAAAATCATGTTACGATCGAGAATCAACATTTGACTCTCTGAAACCCAAACTGTCTGAACATAACCCACCAGAAAAAGATCACCGTCGACAACCCATCACTCGAGACGCCATGCCAACTTTCGCGAAGCCACATCGCAACCTCCAGCACCTCCAAAACCCTTCGCGCACGACTCCGGTAGCTCCTCGTCGTCGCAAAACCCAACTGAACATCGTCGACAAACAAGGCCGTTAAACCCTAAATCAACAATTTTCGGCCATTACAATCAACTATAAAATCCCAAAGCAATTTTCCTACGATCATCAACACCCCTTCCACCTTCAAGCCCAATCATGACGTCCCATATGCCGCCGAACGTCGTGAATTGATCAATTTACCCAAAACAGTCAACCCAAGAATCCACTCCAAATATTTATCTAAAAATCTTATTTCAATCAATAAAATTCATGATTTAACATCACGAATTCAATTATGTAATCAAAACTTTAAATTGTTTTGATAAATTTTTGAACCAAAATTAAAAAATTGACTGTAAACTCAAAATTTCAGAGCCAATTATTCACTTTAAAAAACCTGTAATAATTTCTAGATGATAGATTACTTGATTACAAACAACTTCTATTTACAAATAAAAGTCCAATTCGAATTCAAAATCTAGTTATTGAATTTATTATAAAATTTGAAACTGTTTATAAGCACACAGAGCATATAATTTATCCATACAGGCATTCAAATGAAAAAGATAAACATGCATCAAATTTAAATTCAAGTATTCAAATAACATCAAGATATTCATCCACAAGAACATGATAAAATTCAGGTTTTAAAAACTGTTTTTTAAAATTCATTTACTCACCTATATGCAGAAGACAGATACTTATTTTTTTCCAGGCTTTTTGAAATTTCTTCTGCATATTCTTGAATTTTAATCTGAATCTACCCTTGCATGTTGAAAACAATCTAGTTGATGTTGATTACTGAATTGTTTGCTGAATAAAAACTTGTTGCTGACTGAATTTTCCTTATCTTCTTCTTGGATTTCCTTATTTCCAGTTTTTTCCTCTTTCTTCTTATTTCCAGATTGAATTCCAGGTTTACAGTTTTTACTTCTTTTTTTCTTTTTCTTTGATTTGTATTATGTTTGAGTTGAAAATGAAGAAAAGGATTTTTTCAGCTGAAGAATAAAAATCTTCTTTTATTTTACAATTTAATTTTAAATCAAAAATCAAGAGAATGACATTTGTTCCCTATATGTTCTAATTAGCTTACACATATGCTTAAATTCTTACAAATGTCCTTATAAGTCTAATGCACTTAGAAGTGTTTTAATGTTTTAATTAATGATTTACAAATGTTATTTTCACTTTAATAATTTATTTAAATTATCTATATATAATTATGTAATATTTATATGATTATGAAATATGTACTTATCTTTTAATAAACAAGCTTTGGATTTTCATATATATTCAGAAGTGAATTCATGTAAATATTTATAAATAAATTGTATTTTTTATTCAATTTAACGTTCATATGCTTGAGATATCTATTTTAATTTAACTCTTTATATAAAAAATTTAAAACAAATTTATCTTATGTTAAAATCGAAAGATTATTAAAAACAATTGAAAGTGAACTTAAAATTTAATTCTTATTTAAAACAAATGCTTAAAATATATATATAAATAAGAAATTATTCTTGTTATAAAAATTTAAATCTCAAATATCATTTTTAAAAGCACTAAGTCAAATTTAAAATTTCAAATTACAAACTATATATATAATAAAGTTTGAAAACACTTTATTAAATTCAAAACAATATAATTTTCCCATTTCTAATATATATACAAATATATATATACATTTCAAATGGAAAACATTTTAACATTATATTTGAAAATTACTGTATTAAATTTTAAAACACAATTCCAAATCATAATATATACATTCATATATATTACAATTTGAATATATAGCTTTTATTACATTAAAGACTCCTTATTTATAATATATACCAATATATATATATATATATATATATATATATATTATAAATAGAAAACGTTTTGATTAGCTTTTGGAAAAATAAATCTTACTAATTTTAAATTGCTCAAATAAATATTTCCAAATTAAAATATCATTACTTTTCAAAAGAATTAAACTTGCCAATTTTACGTTGTTAAGAAAAATGTTAATGGATATTGTCAAATTAAATATTATTAGCCTTTAAAAGAATGAACTTGTCAATTTATAATATAAAATTATCAAATCAATTTAATTATTAACAAAGATTATTAAATTGATATTGCTCAAAATTCCAGGTCGTCACATTCCTTCCTCCTGAAAAGAATTTCGTCCTCGAAATTTAAAGGCAAAGATAATTAATAACCCAGCAAAAGTTTTAAATTCAAACAGCAATCACACAATCAATCATACACTATCAATCATAGCAACCAATTCAAACAAACAATTTTAATTATCCAGACAAAATTCTGGATAGAATCTCCTGATATTATCTAGAGTTTTCCAGGTACCTATACTGAATACTCGCTCTACAGAATCTTAAGTAACTACACTACTATAACCCAGAACTCCCTCATCTGATCCTACAAATCTAAACAAGATATCAGACTAAACTCAAGACTAGCTCAACTACCTTATCCTTCTGAACTGCTGATTCTATCACTCGATGAATCATACACATATTCCTCAGAGATATGTGAAATACAATGAATTCCAGCTATCCGAACTGGCAATTCAACCCTGTAGCTCAAAATCTAATCTCCAGAGAACACATAAAAAATCTCAAAATACTTCCAGAGCTAACTCTCCAGTTTTACCAAATCTTATATCTCCTTTGATCGGATAAATCTAAAGCAATATCCAAATTCCAACGTCACATTCCAAATCTCCTCAATTCTTAACTGCATAACTCTTCTGATGCTCCTGAGTCACCTTCATCTTTCCTGATCAGCTTAGCCCTTGCTGATTGCTTCATGGAACAAACTGGACCAAAATCAGACCAATTTCCAAATCCTACTCAACAAATAGATTAAAAATTTGTCGAAATCCCAAAACACAATTCTACTCCACAAGCATTAGTGGACTTCAAACCTACATCTCTTATCTAGAATAGCCAAATAGTTGCACTGACAACCTTGCTTTCAAATCCTGAGAATTCCTTCATACCTAAATTTCCTGTAGAAATCCTCTAATCCAAGAAAACTACAACTCCTGATTGCTTCCATACTAGAATAACTGCTATCCCGCTTCTGCTGCACAACTCTGATCTGGAGTAGATGAGAATGCTATCGAAGAACTCGAGCACAATCTTTCTCCATACACTGTTTATCCAACTCATAAAATCTTAGTGACAATTCCACTCAGTCAAAACATCCCAGTAGAATCTTAACAAGAAACTAGATGATCAATCCCTTCTCAAGAATCTTGAGTTGCTTCACCAAACTCTTCTCGCTCCAAGAGTCATCCTCTATATGGTTGAACCATCAATATTTCTCCTGGAATCCAAGTCGATAAGAAACTCAATCTCCGATTCGGGTAGACTTCTGATTTCTTCAAAAACATCTGGAAAATCGCTGACTACTTTAGTAGCTTTTACCTTCATATGAGATTCCTCAATTCCCAAACCAAAGAATACTCCATGAATTCCCAAACTAATCGCAAGTCACTTTAGCGATCTTACCTAGTTCAGATTCCAAAGAACTATCTTCACCAACTAGAACTGCTTTCCAAATCGAAATCAATCTTCAAGAATGGCTTATCTACCAGAAAAACTGATAGATCACCTCCAACAAATATCCTGCTCTGCTGAGCCTCCCGAAGAAATGGATAAATCTTCACTATTTGCCTGGTCTGCCAATGGCAGAATCCCAAAGATTCCTGAACCATCAAAGAAATGGATCCACGCTGCCACTTCCAAACTTCACTTCAATGGTACTGCTAAGCCAAAAGAACATCCTTAACCACAAGCTTCTTGAAACTCAAAATTATCACCCAATTCCACGAAAAGATCCTTGAGACGGTTAGACATCTTCTCAAGAAACTCGGCTCCAAACCAAACACCAATCACCTGTTCTTCTTAAGAAAAAAAAATGAGACCATGTTTGAAATGAGGTAACTCATCGACCTTAGCCTTATACTTCAATAGATAAGACTCCCTTACTTGAGATCCAGAAGATCCCTAAACATCTGAATCTTCCCTGCGGTAAGAATCAATTGTTCCTCCAACACCATCTATGGATACTGCATCACATCACACAGCTATTCCTTCCTGAAGTCACCAAGATACCATCACTTGCTTCTGCTCAGCTGATAGACTTAACTCTTGGAAATCCCGCTCACTCGAGAGCAAATCAACCTCAAGCTTCAAGAATATACTCTAATTCTTGAAAAGACTTCCTCTGGGATCAATGAAATCCTTTCACCAATCTACAAAGTTTATTCGAGACGGTATTAGGTCTACAATCTCGAAAGATACACCTCCAACCACAACATATGAGCCTCTTCCATTAGTGGTAGTCGTGTTCCACACACTCCTACCTTATCTACCTCTATAACTTATGTTGGAAAATCCAAACAAATAACCCAACAGATTAGGGGTGTGTGTGTCTATATATATATATATATATATATATATATATATATATATATATATATATATATATTAAAAGTACGCTCTCTCAAGATAGACACCACTCCAGAGCCTAGGTAGTCGCTCAACCTGGCTCTGATACCACCTGTAGCGACCCGACTTTCTAACACCAGAAGGACGCATCACTATTTAAGAAAGAAAGGGATAGAAGAAGAAAAGAAAGAGAAGAAAGAACAACAACACATCAAAATCTCACAGCGGAACGAATGAAATATAATATATAACATATATATAGTATCATATACATCAGAGTACACAACTATACATCTCAATTTAGACAGTTATAACATTTCTGTCTAATATACAATACAAGAACAACTATACAGAATAACACACAGCGGAAACTCTATCTATATATCTACACACTGAAGCCTCCTGCTCCAAAGCTCCTCCAGAATTCGTCAAGGATAGCCTGAATCACTTGACTACTCATACATAATATGAGTACCCAAGAGTTTAATAAAAAAGAAAATAAACACTCGGGTCAGAAAGGGGTCTGGTGTGAGTAAACGGTTTAAATTGCTTAACTTTAGAAAATCCTTTGAAAGAAAGGGTATCACGTAAGAATTCCCACACATAAGCATGGAAAAAAAATTACCTTACGCTAACCAAAACATTTGGTAGGAAATCCAGTGATATTTTAATAGTGTTTAGGGTTTTCAAGTAAATAAGAAACAGCCGAAATTGTTACATTCATTAAATTCCAGCACTAGCCAGAAAAATGGGTAATACAAACAAAACCGTAGGGTCTCGTAGGAAGAATGGGTTTCCATCAATGGCAGGGCTGCAGCGGTACCGCCCGTCACAGCACGTGGCCTAGATCACCGTACCGAGGATTACTCCCAATCCCCTGCAACACAAGGTCGGAACCATTGCTTACTGAACAGTCCCGAACAAGACCACCCCGCAGTTGGCTGCATATCCAACCGCCCACAAAGCCAAAATAAAAAGGAACATCTAGACAGGGGTAAATCTCGTCCTACTTGGGCATGGCCCACTTAACCTTGCTTCACCTCCCCTGTTTTAGCCATTCCCGGTTGATGAGGCTTGAGGCTGCGATTACCTTTATAGGACACATTTATCTTAGAATGCTCATCGTCCACCTGACGATGTTCTGAAAGCATTCAATCCATACAAGTTCATTCCGGGTTCGAACGAAACCGAAGGCACTATCTCGTTGCACTCATTTTGTAATCACCCTCAGAGTCAACGACAAAAGCCCTTGCACTCTGAATCTCTATCTCGAACCGGTAGTACTATTTCCATCAAACTCATCTCGGAATCACCCCTAGAGTTATACTGACGAATAGTTCTTACATTTTGAGTCTTCACTTGCACTCCACTTGGATTTACGACCTAACATTTATTTTGGATCGATGTGGTTTTCGGATATCCAAATATGGAAATCCGATCCCGGTCTCACCGAATCCAAATGCCATTTTAATGTCCAAGTTGTACTTAAGGGTTTAAACAGTAGACATTTAGAATACCACTTAACATAAATGGATGATTCACAACACACAGATAGATAATTCACTATTATCAAATTCATCCACACATATCATAAAGCAGCATATATATCACATCTCAGATATATCACATTCAAATCACTACATATAAATCAATGACATCCAATATCATCCAATATCATTAACTCATCCAATGATATTTATCATCCAATCATTAATCATTCACAAACAAGGTTTGATCCAAACTTAATTAATTTAATTAGTCCTTAATTAAATTAATCCCTTACTTAAACACTTGGATTATCATCAATCCATCTTACTTCTTCATTAATTAATTTCAAATTAATTAACTAAACATCGCTTAATTATTCATTTTGATTAATCTTCCTTGATTAATTATTACTTAATTACTTTAAGTAATTATTCCTTAATTATAATTTTAATTAATCATCTTCATTAATGACTTCTCAATTATACCAAGTAATTATCTCTTAATTACCCTTTAAATTAATCGCACTTGATTAATTATTCTTTAATTATTCTTATAATTATTCCTTAATTATAATTTTAATTAATCATCTTGATTAATTACTTCTCAATTATACTAAGAAATTATCTCCTAGTTACCCTTTAATTAATCACACTTGATTAATTAATTTTAATTAATCACATTTGATTAATTACTTTTAATTAAATACTCTTGATTAATTACTTTTAATAAATCACATTTAGTTAATTACTTTTAATTAATCACATTTGATTAATTACTTTTATTTACATTGAATAATCAAAACTTAATTATAAATTAATTATCCTTCAATTATTAATTAACAATTAATTATTTATTTCCATTAATTAATGATTACTTCCATTAATTAAATTTCTTTCTTAATTAATTACTTTAACAAGTAATTAATCACATTATCAAATACTCTTAATCCTTTTATTGATTAACCATTAATTAAATAATTTAAACCTTTTATTACTTTTATTAATTAATTCTTTAATTAATAACACAAGTGATTAACCCCTAATCACTTCCACCTAATTACTTTCATAAAGTAATTATCTTTACTTAGTAACCTCCAGTAATTAATCACTTGATTACTTCACCAAGTAATTACACTAGATTAATCCATAAGTGATTATCTTAATTAATCACTAATTAATTACTTAATTAATTATTTAATTAATCATTTAAATTTAATTAAATGATTCTTTAACTTACTATATTATAAAAATTCTTAATTTCGAAAATCATTATCTTAATTAGATTATTTCTATTAACCAATAATACTTTAATTATTAATAATAGTTTAAGTATCTTAATTATCTTCATATATTTGTTTATCCTTAATTAATCAAAATTCTAAATTACTTAAGATAATCTTTATTATAAATGATTACCAAATTCTTAATCATTAAACTTTATTTAAAATAAAACATATTAGAAATCAATTATAATTAAAATAATTTAAACATTCAAATTAAAACTTTTAAATCTTTGAATTTTCCAAAGTTATTAAATAAAATTTAATACAAACTTTATTTCAAAAATTCACTTATTTTATTTTTAAAACTTTCATATTTTAATATATATATATAAAACTTGTTAAAAATTTAATTTTGAAACCAATTAGTTTTATAAGTAAAACTTATTTAACTTTTGTTTTAAAACTTTATTCCACAATCAAATTTCTTTGTTTCAACTTTTTTTTTATTACAGTAAAATTTAAAAACTTTTAAAAACTTCCTGTACCAAACTAAAATTTTGCTCAATATAAAACCCAAGCAACCCACTAAAATTTCTCGCGTCTGCCTCGAGTTACCCCACCCTTCACCTTGCTTCGAGCCAAAACATCACGTACCCGAAGTGAACTTCGAGCTCCAACCTCTTCCTTCCCAAAAACCCAAATTCCACTGAAACATCTTCACTCGTGCGTCATGCACCAACACCCCGACCATCAATGACCATCACTGTGACTTCGACAAGTCATCCTCGACCACGACATCTAAATGCGGAACCCAAAAATCATGTGACGATGGAGAATCAACATTTGACTCTCTGAAACCAAACCTGTCTGAACACAACCCATCAGAAAACGATCACCGTCCACAACCCATCACTCGAGACGCCGCGCCAACTTCCCCGAAGCCACGTCGCAACCTTCAGTACCTCCAAAACCCCTCGCTCATGACTCCGGTAGCTCCTTGTCGTCGCAAAACCCAACTGAACATCGTCGACAAACACAGTCCGTTAAACCCTAATTCAACAATTTTCGGTCATCACAATCAACTATAAAATCCCAAAGCAATTTTCCTACGATCATCGACACCCCTTCCACCTTTAAGCTCAACCACGACGTCCCATATGCCGCTGATCGCCGTGAATTGATCAATTTACCCAAAACAGTCAACCCAAGAATCCACTCCAAATATTTATCTAAAAATCATATTTCAACCATTAAAATTCATGATTTAACATCACGAATTCAATTATGTAATCAAAACTTAAAATTGTTTTGATAAATTTTTGGCCCAAATTAAAAAATTGACTGTAAACTAAAAATTTCAGAGCCAATTATTCACTTTAAAGAACCTATAATTATTTTTAGATGACAGATTACTTGATTACAAATAACTTCTATTTACAAATCAAAGTCCAATTTGAATTCAAAATCTAGTTATTGAATTTATTATAAAATTTGAAATTGTTTATAAGCACACAGAGCATATACTTTATCCATACAGGCATTCAAACGAAGAAGATAAACATGCATCAAATTTAAATTCAAGTATTCAAATAACACCAAGATATTCATCCACAAGAACATGATGAAATTTAGGTTTTAAAAACTGCTTTTTTTAAATTCATTTACTCACCTATATGCAGAAGACAGAGACTTATTTGTTTCTAGGCTTTTTGAAATTTCTTCTGCATATTCTTGAATTTTAATCTGAATCTATCCTTGCATGTTTGAAACAATCTAGTTGCTGTTGATTACTGAATTGTTTGCTGAATAAAAACTTGTTGCTGACTGAATTTTCCTTATCTTCTTCTTGATTTCCTTATTTCTAGTTTTTTCTTCTTTCTTCTTGTTTCCAAATTGAATTCCAGGTTTACAGTTTTTACTTCTTTTTTTTCTTTTTCTTTGATTTTTATTATGTTTGAGTTGAAAATGAAGAAAAGGATTTTATTTTTATCTGAAGAATAAAACTAAATTTTACAATTTAATTTTAAATTAAAATATCAAGAGAATGACATTTGTTCGCTATATGTTCTAATTAGCTTACACATATGCTTAAATTCTTACAAATGTCCTTATAAGTCTAATACACTTACAAGTGTTTTAATGTTTTAATTAATGATTTACATATGTTATTTTCTCTTTAATAATTTATTTAAATTATGTATATATAATTATGTAATATTTATATGATTATGAAATATGTACTTATCTTTAATAAACAAGCTTTGGATTTTCATAAATATTCAAAAGTGAATTCATGTAAACATTTATAAATAACTTATATTTTGGATTCATTTTAATGTTTATATGCTTGAGATATCTATTTTAATTTAACTCTTTATATAAAAATTTTAAAACAAATTATCTTATGTTAAATTGAAAGAATATTAAAAATAATTGAAAGTGAACTTCAAATTTAATTCTTATTTAAAACAAAAGCTTAAAATATATATATATATATATAAATAAGAAATTATTCTTGTTATAAAAATTTAAATCTCAAATATCATTTTTAAAAGTACTAAGTCAAATTTAAAATTTCAAATTACAAACTATATATATAATAAAGTTTGAAACCACTTTATTAAATTCAAAACAATATAATTTTCCCATTTCTGATATATATACAAATATATATATATATATATACATTTCAAATGGAAAACATTTTAACATTATATTTGAAAATTACTATATTAGATTTTAAAACACAATTTCAAATCACAATATATACATTCATATATATTACAATTTGAGTATATAACTTTTATTACATTAAAGACTCCATATTTACAATATATACCAATATATATATTATAAATAGAAAACATTTTGATTAGCTTTTGGAAAAATAAATCTTACCAATTTTAAATTGCTAAAATAAATATTTCCAAATTAAAATATCATTACTTTTCAAAAGAATTAAACTTGCCAATTTATGTTGTTAAGAAAAATGTTAATGGATATTGTCAAATTAAATATCATTAGCCTTTAAAAGAATGAACTTGTCAATTTATAATATAAAATTATCAAATCAATTTAATTGTTAAAAAAGATTATTAAATTGATATTGCTCAAAATTTCTGGTCTTCACAAAAGAATCCTAAACTATACTCTGCCGAAATACCAGATGAATAAAACTTGATTATCTCTTGTTTGATTCTCTACCACTCTCTCCATAAGATCTTAGTGCCATTCAAAGTTATAGAATCTTTTGTAAATCAAATTTTCGAGTAAAAGGTGCGGTTGAGCCTTGAAATCAATTGGGTGTGATTGTAGCCCAAGAAATCAATTAAGTGATCTTGTAGCCTGGATAAATCAAGAGAGTTTGCCCTGGTCTCGAATACAGGATGGTGTACCTCGTAACCTTGAAACCGAGGGTGTAATCTAGTAGATTATTTTGATAAGAAATCCGTACGATTGTACGGGACTAGATGTAGGGTAACTCCGAACCAGTATAAAATCCTGGTGTGTTCTTTCCTTTACTGCTTTTATTTAGTATTTGCATCTGTGCCTGATTCTGTGATTATATCTGTGTCTGTGAATTGCATTTGTTGGTGATTAAATTACATAAGTTTCAAAAAGATTTAGAAAAACCACAAAACACTATTCACCCCCCTCTAGTGTTATTCTAGCCCTAAGATTCGTAATCCGCATTTCTCACAATTTGAAATACTAGTAATTGGATTTAACAAGAATATTGTAAGGAAATGGTTATGAATTTAAGTTAACATTTTATGCTATTTATAATCAGATTGAATAGAAGATGAATCGTATGTTAAGTAAATGATTATAACTTCTAAAATGTTAAAATGATTCAGAAATACACTCAATATTCAATTGTCATTATAAAAGGAAAGAGTAAATGTAAATTAAAGGTAGAAATACTTAAGTATGAAATGATTTATTTGTTGGAAATCAAGTATATCATTAGATAAAAAATGTGAATTAAACTATAAATAAAATGTATGTAATCCTTCAATAATGAATTCATTGATTATTTTAAACAATTGAATGGTAATAACTTATGCAAGAAATGAATGTAAAGTAATGAAAAGAAATATGACATTGTATGAATAAATGAGAAATGAAATTCTTGTATGTAATCAATATAAATGAAAGGAAATAATCATTGTATGAACGAATAGAAAAAAAGAACAGTAAATAATGTGAAATGAGATTAATAAGAATGAATTTAAATGATACTTGACATTTTGTTTGTTTTGGCTTATGGGATGGTTGGGAAAAGATACTTCTAACTGTATGAGGATGTATAAATATTCTGTTAAATTTTATCTAAGATTGTTGAGTGTATGATATACTTAGTAGTTTATTTATCATTTTATACGATTAAAATTTTCTGAACTCGAACAAATAATTTGTTTTGGTTGTTTTGGATGGATGGTTGATTACTTTAATTTCCTATGATGATTTTATTCTTTTGTTGGCAATGATTATTGTTATGTTGGCTTGGTTTGTTTTTTATTGATTGAAACAAATAAATATTTCTGTTTTACATATTCTAACTCTTTTGCATTATATAAGTGAAATACAGGTTTATGAAAGCAATAACTATTGCTTTTGGTTTCATAAATAAGCGTTGTTTGCCCGACAAATAGGTACGTTTTCGGATACGGTTTTATAGCTATATTATACTGTTTTTCCATGGTTTGAGATATTTATTTCGAAATATATGATATATATTGTTATTATTGATATTATTATTTATCCTAGACCTCTCCCTACAAAGGAGACTCAATCGAAATTTTCTATTAATTTTGGACTTAGAATTTTTGTGAAAGTAAAGATATTTCAAACTTTTATTGGACTTGAATACGAAAGAATTTATTGTTATAAATTGATATATTTTATTTAAATTATTTAATTATGTGAATAAATTGTTTATAAATTGAATGCTTTGAATAAGATATATTGATTCCTTAAAAAATTCTTTTCTTTTTCGAGGATGAAAAGTTTTGAGCGGGGGAGAGTGTAACGATCCGTAATTTTAGATAATTAAATCTATTAATTGATTAAGTTTTGAAATTTAACGTTGTGAAATTTTTAAAATTTAATAATGAAGGAATAACTAGAATAAAATGTAATAATGTTAAAAGGAAAATAAAAACTATTTTAACGTAGGTCAAATTAATTGAAATAATTCTAAAGTCATAATTGGCTATAGATTGTAAATAAAGAAATAAAGTTTAATAATGTAAATTTAATGTAATAGATGACTAATTGAATGAAATCTCAATAATTGTAATAAATGGTAGAGTTACATTGGTTAGAAATTGTAAATAAGAAAATAAAATCGATGTGAATTTATTTGTTCTGCTTGTTAATAATAAACATAGAAATGTGTTTGAATTGGTAAGTTATAATAATGGTTTAATTATTAATTCACTATTTAATTCATTGGAAATCAATTGGGGAAAAATTGCAATAAGTGTAACTAAATATTACGTTAATATGAATTAAGATGATAATTGTAGAATATTAATATAATAAGATATAAAGAAATGTATTAAGGTGATAATGGATTGAAGAATAAGATGAAAGATCAAATAAAATGATTTATTGGAATTTGATTTAATAATCAATTATATTTATTGCTTTTGAAACTGAACACTGTAACTAGTGTAATTGTTAACCTGCCTTTTGTCAAACCCATAAGTAAGCGGATTCAACCTAACTAACTTCACGACTATCGAGGTTGGAGTATGATGGATTTGGTTTCGAAGGATGAAGTTTACTTGGATATGTCATTTGGTCAAGAAATGGAGGGAATGCACGGCATAAGTACTTCGTTCGGTCAACACTCCCCGCTCGGCATAAAAGAATCGTTCGGCATTAGAAATGGTTCGGCATTGGTTGCCGCTCGGCATAAAGGAGTCGCACCTCGATACCTTGATATCTCGCACCTCGATACCTCGCACCTCGATACCTCGCACCTCGATACCTCGCACCTCGATACCTCGCACCTCGATACCTCGCACCTCGATACCTCGATACCTCGCACATCGATACCTCGCACCTCGATACCTCGCACCTCGATACCTCGCACCTCGATACCTCGATACCTCGCACCTCGATGTCTCGATACCTCACACCTCGATACCTCGCACCGCGATACCTTGATACTTCGCACCTCGATACCTCGCACCTCAATACCCACACCTCGATACCTCGACACCTCGCACCTTGCTCGGCATTGCACATCGCATCTCGCTCGGCATCGTACCTCGCTCGGCATTGGCAGCTCAGCATGGGTCGCTCGGCGAAGATGGCTCGGTGGAAATTCGTTCGGCATAAGACGAATGTGGCTCGGTGGAAATTCTTAATGGGCCTTTACCATTCAGAAAGCCCAGCAACTCAAAATTCGCCTATAAATACAGCTTGTAGGGGTTCATAAGGGGGGTCTTCTTCTTCTCTTCTGCTCTCTGACTTTTTATTTCCTAAGATTAAAGCCAGTCTACCACTTTGTAACTGTAATTGATTCGAACATCAATAAAAATGAAACTTCTAGAGTGGACGTTGGTCGAAGTTAGCCGAACCACTATAAAAATTGTTGTTTTTTACGCTTTCATTTTAATTTTAACTGTTCTTCATATTATTACTCTCTACACACACTTTATCTGTTATCAATGACTGTTAGTTGGTGCTTTCATTTACATTTGGGTGTTAGTGACCAATTTTGAAGCTAACATTTAGGTGCTTTCACTGAGAAGGCAAGCACTCAGGGATTTTGGAGCTAGGAACTTGGACTCTAGAAAGCAATGGCCAGGCCATCAACAAGAAAGCAAGTGACAGAAAGGAGCAATCAGGAGGGAAGTCA
Source organism: Allium cepa (assembly GCA_030765085.1). Classification (NCBI taxonomy): domain Eukaryota; kingdom Viridiplantae; phylum Streptophyta; class Magnoliopsida; order Asparagales; family Amaryllidaceae; genus Allium; species Allium cepa. The sequence goes on along the minus strand of CM060929.1, from coordinate 378,055,465 downwards.
AGAGGCTTCCTCTGGAGCTGGAGCTGGTCAAACATCCATCTACATCACCAGAGACGAGATGGAAGCAATGTTGAAAAGACAAGAGGAGATGATGCAGGCTCTTCTCAGACAATTTGCATAGGCAGGAAATGCAGGAGCTCGGGTCCGTGGAGCTGGATCAGAAGTGCTCAACCAGTAAGCAGAGGGAATAGCTCAGCAGGGGAAGCACCCAATCAGTAGACGGCTATCAATTCGAATGTATCTAGACTCGGGGGCATACCACCAGGGAATGCTGAAACAATCCATGAAGGGATGCCAGATAACGTTGTCCAACCCGACACCAATAGGAGTGCAGGAGTACGAGATGAGGAGTATGTACCAGAATTCCCTCATCAACTCGGGGGGCAGACCAGAGGCTGCGGACAAGGATTACAGCTTGGTGACAACGACAGACTGGCGGAGATGGTTAGACGAGCTATGAGAGGTGGATTTGTAAACAAAGACTTGGAGGATGTGAATAGGAGTCCCTTTACTCCTACTATCAGGCGAGCTAGGAACCCACCAGATTTTAAGCTACCATTAGTGGAGATGTATAATGGGAGGACGGATCCTACGGTTCATCTTGTAAATTATATGAGGCATATGGAAGTGCTAGGGGCATTAGAGGAAGTCATGTTCTGATGCTTCCCATTGTATCTGACAGACAAAGCAACACTATGGTTTAGGCAATTAGAGAGTGGTTCCATTGGAACGTTTACTGAGTTGACTGAGAAGTTTATGAGGCAGTTCAGAGTTCACATTTCGAGACCTAAGAATGTAATGAGTTTGGAAGCTCTAAAGCAGAGGATCGAGGAATCTTTGAGGATCTTTCTGATGCGATTCAATGCAGCGGCAACATCGGTGGATCGATCAGATCAATCCATGGTCTTAATGGCAGCTGTATCTGGCATAGCTAATGGAACAGAGTTCAAAAATTCACTGACAAGGCATCCACCTATGGATCTATGGGGGTTTTATCATGAGGCCGAAGGATTTTACGATTAGAGGATGCAAATGCTGAGAGAGAGGAAGGAGATGATATTTATGCAGTCAAGGGTGAAAATCCTCCTAAAAAGGATGCAAGAACTAATAAGGGGAAACAAAAGGACATGGATAACGACGATGGACCAATGCGACCACGAAAGGAACCGAGATTCACCTCTTATTCAGAGCTGAACGAGACTTTGGAATGAATTTACCAAGACACTAGGGGGCAGATTCCCTATCGGAGGCCAATGAGAAGGGATCCGACCAGCAATGAAAAAAGGTCAGACAAGTATTGTTTATTTCACGAACTGAACGGTCATAGCATGAATGACAGCAGGCACTTGAAGGACGAGGTTGAGTGGCATATCCAGAATGGTTTGCTGTCGCAATATGTGAGAAGGGAAACAACGACGGTGGAACGAGAGCGGCCACCACCTACACCAACTGGGAACGGCTCGGGATCGGGGCGTCAGCCTGTCATCAGGTGATTGAAATAATGACGAATAAGTGGCAGACTCCACACCAACGCGATTATGTCATTTACACATGTAGATGACCGCGAACGATCCTCAGGCATGCTCTGATACGACTATAAATCGCATCAATGTAGGCGTTTGCACATGGACGCCCCTGTTTTTCTTTTATTTTCCATTTCTCATGTTTGGACTTGATTTAGTTTGACATTTCCGTTAAAAGACTTATTTTGAATGAAAATATGTGGTTTGTGATTCCATAATGGCTAAGCCAATTACACTGTACCGGGTCGCGAATGGTCCTTAGGCTTGCTCTGAGATGGCGATAAACCACCATGACAAACAGTTCAAAAACTCACTCGAACGTGAAATCTGACATTAATGATACTAAGTCCCCCCGGCACACACAACTCGCCTCGAACGGCACCCGACCACGAACGGTCACAATTCGCCTCGAACGGCACCAGATCGCGAACGATCACAACTTGCCTCGAACAGCACCCGACCGCGAACGGTCACAACTCGCCTCGAACGGCACCAGACCGTGAACGATCATAACTCGCCTCGAACGGCACCCGACCGCGAACGATCACAATTCGTCGCGAACGGCACTCGGCCTTGAATGGTCACATACCACACCGAATGACATACAATCCTGAACGATTGCCATTCGTGGTCAGATAAGGCTATTGATTTCTTTGCAGGTCATTAACAGGATATGAACATCCAGCTTATTGTACTCCAACCTCGATAGTCGTGAAGTTAGTTAGGTTGGAGTATGATGGATTTAGTTTCGAAGGATGAAGTTTACTTGGATATGTCATTTGGTCAAGAAATGGAGGGAATGCACGACACAAGTACTTCGTTCGGTCTACACTCCCCGCTTGGCATAAAAGAATCGTTCGGCATTAGAAATGGTTTGGCATTGGTTGCCGCTCGGCATAAAGGAGTCGCACCTCGATACCTCGATACCTTGTGCCTCGATACCTCGCACCTCGATACCTCGTACCTCGATACCTCGATACCTCGATACCTCGCACCTCAATACCTCGGTACCACGCACCTCGATACCTCGCACCTCGATACCTCGCACCTAGATACCTCGCACCTCGATACCTCACACCTCGATACCTCGCACCGCGATACCTCGATACCTCGCACCTTGATACCTCGATACCTTGCACCTCGATACCTCGCACCTCGAAAACTCGATACCTCGATACCTTGCACCTCGCTCGGCATTGCACCCCGCATCTCGCTCGGCGTCATACCTCGCTCGGCATTGGCGGCTCGGCATGGGTCGCTCGGCGAAGATGGCTCGGTGGAAGGTCGTTCGGCATAAGACGAATGTGGCTCGGTGGAAATTCTTAATGGGCCTTTACCGTTCAGAAAGCCCAGCAACTCAAAATTCGCCTGTAAATACAGCTTGTAAGGGTTCAGAAGGGGGTCTTCTTCTCTTCTGCTCTCTGACTTTTTATTTCCTAAGACTAAGGCCAGTCTACCACTTTGTAACTGTAATTGATTCAAAAATTAATAAAAAGGAAATTTCTAAAGTGGACGTAGGCCGAAGTTAGCCGAGCCACTATAAAACTTGTTGTTCTTTACTGCTTTCATTTTAATTTTAACCTTTCTTCATATTATTACTCTCTACACACACTTTATCTGTTATCAGTGACTGTTAGTTGGTGCTTTCATTTACATTTGGGTGTTAGTGACCAATTTTGAAGCTACCATTTTGGTGCTTTCACTAAGAAGGCAGGCACTCAGGGATTCTAGAGATAGGAACTTGGACTCTAGAAAGCAATGGCTAGGCCATCAACAAGAAAGCAAGTGGCAGAAAGGAGCAATCAGGGAGAATTCAAGAGGCTTCCTCTGGAGCTGGAGCAGGTCAAGCATCCATCTACCTCACCAGAGACGAGATGGAAGCAATGTTGAAAAGACAAGAGGAGATAATGCAGGCTCTTCTCAGACAATTTGCACAGGAAGGAAATGCAGGAGCTCAGGTCCGTGGAGCTAGATCAGAAGCGCTCAACCAGCAAGCAGAGGGAATAGCTCAGCAGGGGCTAGCACCTAATCAGCAGACGGCTATCAATCCGGATGGATCTAGACTCGGTGGCATACCACCAGGGAATGCTAAACCAATCCATGGAGGGATACCAGATAACGTTGTCCAACTCGACAACAATAGGAGTGCAGGAGTACGAGATGAGGAGTATGTGCCAGAATTCCCTCATCAACTCGGGGGGCAGACCAGAGGCAGCGGACAAAGATTACAGCTTGGTGACAACGAAAGACTGGCGGAGATGGTTAGAAGAGCTATGAGAGGTGGATTGGTAAACAAAGACTTGGAGTATGTGAATAGGATTATTAAAAGAAGAGATTAGGCAATAATTAATTTCCACCTTTTTATTTAAATAAAATAACTTAAAAACCAAATACTTCTTTTAAAAACTATTAAAAGAAGCGATTAGGCACTAATTAATAAAATTATTGCATTTTCTCTAAAATAAAATCATTTTTCATTCATTATTAACCCAAATAAATAAAATAAAGTTTCAAACTTTATTTTCTTATTCAATTTCCAAAATTCATTGTTTATTCCAAATAAACAATTTAATTTCTCAATTTTTATTTTAATTCACAATATTAAATCATAACCACCATTATAATTTAATATTTACATGTAATCTCAAAAACCAGGGTTGTTACAAAGAATATGGTTTTAATTGCAAGAATCTTAGGCTATATCCTTAGAGTTGTCAAAGATACTGCTCCGAATAGGTGGAATTTTTCTACCACATCCAGTCGGGCATGGAACGAAGTGGTCAAAGGAAACAACATTCCTGTCACTATCCCATTGAAATTCTATCAACCTCGTGAATTAAATTCCATTCAATGTGCCAAAATGTCAGAAGAGGTGGTGTTAAAGGCTAAAAAGCAATGGGACAATGCAATAGTGGTATATGTAGTTGGTCCTAAACCATATTATCCATATTTCAAGACTATATCCTTAGAGTCTGGAAGCCAGAAGATGATTTCTCAATTTACTCCAAGGAAAATGGATTCTATTTGATAAAATTCAACAAAAAGCAAGACTGTGATAAAATTCTAGAAGGAGGCCCATACTTCTATAATAAAAAGTTGATGATGATGAAAAGGTGGTCTCTGGGAACGCAACTCAATAAAGAACTTCTCCACTCAATCCCGGTTTGGATACGACTCCCTAACCTTCCCCTTGACTATTGGACCGAAGAAGGAATTAGTCGTATTGCCTCGGTTCTTGGTTCTCCAACTAGATTGGATAAGTTTACTGAAGGTATCATCAAAATAGCCTATGCGAGAGTGCTAGTTGAAATAAATAACTCGTTCAAATTCCCTAATAAAATTCCCATCATAACCGAAGACGACAAAATGATATGGCAAGAAGTGAGCTACGAATGGAAGCCATTGTTATGCACAAACTGTTCAAGTTTTGGTCATGATGAAATTAACTGTCAATTTGACAAAGTGTGGAAGCCAAAAATGAGTAATGTAACCCAAATGAGGATAACTCAAACATGATGATAGATAATGGAAATACTATGGAGAATGAAGTAATCAACAGTCAAAATATCAAAGAAATCCCGCTTGTTTCTCATAAGCTTCCTGAGTTTTCAGAACACGAAAACTCAAAAGATAATTTTCCACTAAATACAAATAACATACACCCATCACAAAACCAATCCGATCAATTTCAAATAGTCCGTCCAAACTCTGCAGGTTCGAATATTATTACAAGTTTAAGCTCAAAAGATATGAATACAGAATTACAATCAAATGTACAATCTATGCATGTAGACACGGATGTTGCTATTTGTGACTTCAATGGAAGGTTCGAAGACCAGTCTGATAAGGATAGAAGGCCTGAGTTCATGGAGCAAAACACCATTTCTTTACGAACTTCTAAGTCCAGTAACACGCGAAAAGTCAGGACAGATGAAACCCCCTTTGAATTCAAAGCCTCAGCAAATCCAGATGTTGTAGACAATCCTGCATGGCATACCATTATGAATCAATTAAAAGGAAAGAACAAAAACTTGAAGAAAGCAAAGTTACTGGGGAATGCTACTCCCCTAGAAAACAGTAGCAACTCTGAAAGCAAGCGATAGATGGAGTTCCTCTTTTGGAACATCAGGGGTATGAATGCCCTATCCAAACAATTGGAAATTATTAGATTATTGCATAGCAACAGGTTTTCTTTTATTAGCATTCTTGAAAATAAACTTTCGTTAGACAATATTGATAGATTCATGAATAAAGTTCAATCTAAATGGAAATTCTCACATAATATTTTAGATGGCAAGAAAAGTCATATTCTCAACACAGTGGTCTAATATTATCCTTCACACCGAATGACCAATACATTACTGGTATCCTGCATAATTCTAGTGGTCTAAGCGTGATATATACCTCGGTTTATGCTCACAGCGAGGAAATGAGGAGAAAAGACTTATGGAATTATATTAATGAACAATCTTTGAGTGTTAAACTTCCTTGGATAGTGGCAGGAGATTTTAACGCAATTTTATCACCCACAGAAAGACTAAATAACGGTATTTGTAATGATATGGGTGATCAGGAATTTATGGATTGTATAAATAAATCTAATCTACTTGAACCAGAATTTTCAGTTAATTTCTATACATGGAGAGGAGGCTTTAAATTCTCTATACATAGTAAAATTGATAGGGTTTTTGAAAACTTCTTATGGTCTGAAAAGTTCAAACACTATGGTATAAATTTTGGAAATCACTCCATTAGTGACCACACTCCTACCATGATTAAGCTATCTAATCAGAATATGGGAAGAAGATGCATACCTTTCAAGTACAATAATTCGTGGCATCGTCAAAGAGGATACGAGAACACTTTACAGCCAGTTTTGGAGCAGGAATTCTCAAGTAATGCTCTCTACAAACTCCTCTGAAAATTAAAAACTGTAAAGGCTAAGCTGAAAATTTGGATTTCAAATAGAAGCAATATATACTCAGTATTAGATAAGTTAAAGGAGGAAACAAATGATATCTATAAGCATTTAGTTCGAGATCCTCTAAATAATTATCTAATTGAAGAATACAGTACGAAAAAGGACCAGCTACATGATATAATGAGGAATATTGCGATAGATAATGAGCAAAGAATGACAACAAACTGGTTGATTAAAGGAGATAAATCCCTAGAGTTTTTCTTCTCGACAATCAATAAAATTAAACCAACAAGAGGGAATAATCTAATTCTTAAAGATAATGGTTCTTGGTCTTCAGCATTAGAAAAAATTGCTCTATCAGCCACAACATATTTTTCAGATTTTTTTCATCGCCTAGAGACAAATTACAATTTCCAGACATAATTTGCAAGAAAATCCTATCGGAAAATGCAAAAATAAACCTCTGTAAACCTTTTCTTCTTGAGGAAGTTAAAAATGCAATTTTCCAAATTAATGACAATAGTTCCCCTGGTCCAGTGGAATAAATTCCAAATTTTACAAAATTCATTGGGAGCAAATCAAATATGACATATGGAATGCTATGAAAAGTGTTCTACAATCAGGGAAAATTATGGAAGAAATCAATCATACGTTTATTTGTCTCATCCCAAAAAAAACCAAATGCAGTGGATATGATTGATTTTAGACCAATCTCTTTGTGTAACGTGTCTTATAAAATTCTAGCAAATCTTCTCTGTAACCGAATGAAGTTATTTATGAATGATCTTATCTCTTATAACCAGAATGCATTCATACCTGGTAGAGTTATTTTAGAAAATTCCCTTTTGGCTTATGAAATGATTAGAGGTTTCAACAGGAAAAATCTAGCAATTTATGCCTGAAAATTAATCTGCATAAGGCGTATGACAAAGTTAATAGAGATTTTATTCATCATATGCTGATCTCAATGAATTTCCCCCTTACATTTGTGGATCTTATATATGAATGTATTTCTACTCCCCCTTTTTCGGTTTTAGTAGAAGGATCACCATATGGTTTCATACATAGTTCAAGAGGTCTAAGAAAAGGTGACCCTCTCTCACCATATTTTTTTTCCATAGCTATGGAATTTCTGACTATTAGCTTGGATATGGAACTCCTCAAAGGTAATTTAAAACCCATTTATCAAACAAGAACCTTTGATTACACACTTGATTTATGCAGATGACATTCTGATCTTGACCAAAGCTACAATTCAGAATGCCAACCGTGTCAAGCATGTTTTTCAAGATCTGAATAACATAACAGGGTTGGAATTAAACCCCAAAAAATCTACACTATTTCTTAGCAAAGGGGCCACAAATAAAAACCAAATAGCTAGCATTTGTAATGTTAACATTGGCAACCTGCCAATAATTTATTTAGGCATCCCTTTATCGAATAATAAATTAAGAGCAAGGGACTTTGGATGGCTGATAGACAAAATAAACAAAAAGTTTAATCATTGGCACAGCAAGATGCTAAACATCAGTGGTAGAGCTGAACTAATAAAAACTGTAATTCACCCTATATTGCAGTTCTGGCTTCAACTCACACAACTCCCACTGACAGTTACACAAAAAATTAATACTTTGTGTGCAAATTTTTTATGGAAATCTAAAGCTCACCAAATGAAATGGGAAGAGGTGTGTAGAACAAAAACTGAAGGTGACTTTGGTACAAGAAATTTTTTAGATATCTCTAAAGCAGGGGCTAGTAATCTTCTATGGAAATTTATTAATGGTGAATCTCTATGGGCTAAATGGATTCAAAATGAATACTTAAAAAATGCAAACTTCTAGAATGCTACCATAGACCCCACTCATATACTTGGAAAACCTTACTTCGAGCAAGACAGTGGTGCAAAGGTCTCATTAATAAAAATATTGTCAATGGGGATACCACAAATTTTTGGTTTGATCCTTGGATCAATGGATCCTCATTAATAGATAAAATAGGCTGGAATGCCATGTCTGTGGTTAGAGGATATGACAAGAAAGTATCTGTGTTAATTTCTAACAATAAATGGAAACAAAACATAAATTATGTTCCTACTCAGTATCATCAAACTATTCATAATATTAACATTCAGCCACAGTTGGAAAAAGATTACTGGAACTGGATCCCCAGTAACAATGGACAATTTACATTGGAAACGGCATGGAATCAACTCAGAAACAAGCACACAAAACATTTCTGGACAAAGATCATACGGGGTAAGGGGTGCGCTCCAAAAATGTCTACCTATGCTCTACTGGCCATGCAAAATAAATTGAAGACTAAGGTTCGTGTTAGTAGATGGAACACAAATTGACCAACAGCGTAATTTATACTCAAGTGAATTATAAGATAGAGACCATCTCTTCTTTAAATGCCCATACTCAAGTAGATTATTGGAAAATATCATGTAGAAAATCAACATAGATTTCAACCTCAACTACAATATTAACTGTATTCTGGACTGCATAAGTAAAGGAAAGAGGAATCAAACTTTAATAAGCCAAATCACCAACATTACTTTCACTTCCCTGATTTGGAACATCTGGTGCGAGAGAAACAATAGAATCTTCAAAGGAATTGAAATGCCAGCATCTATCAAAAGCATCCTGATAACTCAAGACATTAAAACTCTAATGCAATATATAATTACGAATCAAGAAATAAGCAGAGAGACAATACTTATCTTTGAAAGCTAGAACATCACCATGAGGCCTTCAGAACCTCAGCGTCCCCCCTGATTTTCATCTATCTACTCTCTAGATGATGCTGGATCACCTTTTCAAACCATTAATTGATTCCTTGTTGCATCTGATTTCTTAGATCTACCTTCTCGAAAACTGTGTCATTGCATTTTCTCCCCAGGATACTGTTTTCCACTTGTGAAAGACACTTCAATGTGTTTTATGTAGGCTCGGTCCTTTCCCACGTGAAGTCCTATTTTTTGCCATTTTAGTTTCTTTCATACTTGTTCTTTGTTTTGGTCCTTATATTTGTCAACTGGCCAAGTTGTTACTACGGATGGTTTTGAGTGCGTTTTATGTTTTGTTCTACTCCTCCATCTGTTCAACAACTTGGATCTGTAATTACAGTGTTGTAATGTTAATATATGGAAGTGATATGTACTATTTTTCCTTGTAAGACACCCATTTAGGTTAGGAGGATTGCAATGTTTTAATGAGGCATATCATGGAAATATATGCCCCTTCTTGTTAATAAAGTACCTGTTTCTAAACAAACAACCTCACTCAAAAGGTTTTCAATGCTCTTTTTGCTATTTTTGGAAAATATGATATAAATTGGGCTTAAGTTATTTGAACAACTTTTTTTAAAAGAAAGTTTCTAGAAACGAGAAAACATTTTACCTTGGTGTGTAACTTAATAGAATTTTCAATTATTTTGGTATTAATCAAGAGGTGAAAATATTTTTCCTCGCAAATTTTTCGATAAAACTAACTTCTCTCTTATGCACATTCCTATTCAATTCAAACCCTATGAAGTTCTTCTCAAAAAGGAAGAAATATTAGCAAGGAAAAAAGAGCAAGAGATTCTAAAAAAAAGCGATGAAGTGGAAATTGAAAGAAGGAACAGTAAGAAGTAGAAGAGGAGGAGATGAACACTAACAACTCGCCATTCCAAAAAAGAGATTCTCCAGAACTAAGAAAAGCTTCTCAACAACCAAAAGATGATTAAACGTTCCTATATTAAAAATTATACTTCTTTCTCGATCAAAGCAGACAAATACATTAGGAAGATCATTAGGAAACTTGGTAGAAACTCTTTTTCATCATCAACCTTTTTTAGACCTTTTGTTTACTTTGTATCTCCTAGTTGTATAGTTTTCTAGTTTTATTTTATGTTACTTTCGTGTATTTTTCTATTATGTCCATGTATTTCTCTTTTATACTAAAAAAATTTACTTCTTGATGTTCAATAATTATCTTAGTTTCTACAAATCATCAAAATAGAATAGTGTTAAGTATAAAAAAAACATAAATTGTGAAAATTAAGATACATATGTCGACATACCCTATATATATACATGTTGATATATACTAGATGTTTTTGAAATTTTTTAAATTTCAAAAATAGGTAACTGCTTTTAAATCGGTTATTTAATCCGTCTTTTCATCTCTATTTAACCCCTTTTCCTCCAAAATAACTCATACATTAATTCATCTTTTCATCTCTTTTCGTTGTAAACATTTCCATTCATAAAAATGAGTTCTCCACATCAAAAACTTTGTGAAAACATAGAAGAAACACTTCAATTTTTCGAAGATGATCTCTGCTTCATTCTTCGAAATAAAGAGCATTTGGAATTATGTCGAATGCAAATTAAAAAGAAACTAAAGAGACATTTTGATGCTCTTTATTGGTTAATTTCCTCCGCTATCAAAGATGATCAAAGCAACAACTCTAAATGCTCAAGCTCCAAAGCAAATATGGAACAAGAATATTGGGATGTCGTTAAAAATATCCAATCTTTGGATCCGAAGAATGGATTGACGTTCCAAGGAAAATATATTATTCCAATTTGTTTAGAAATCGTATATGTAAATTTGAGTGGTCCATATATACTTAATATAGTTAGGTTTGGATTGTCATAGGTTTGTATATATGATTAGAATCAGTTTGTCTGTGATTTTTTGCTTGTATGTTTGGATTGAATAATAGTTTGATTTGTACTTTGGAATGATTAATAAAGTTTTTCTTGTCTTATTTAATGTCATCAATGTTTAGTTGTATGATTGAGAATTTAATCATTTTTGAATACATGTTCTGTATATACCACATTTAAAATGACTAATATTTCGACAAATATATGTCTTACATATAATTTAATCATAATTGTGTATATAGTTTAAATTCATACAAAAAATTGATTAGAATTCAAATATTGATTTTTACTCCATAATTCATAAGTATATCACATTTAGGGGGAGTTTTATTTTTCATCCATTTTTGTTGATAACAAAGGGGGAGAAAACAAAAAATATAATACATGCATATCATAAGGGGTGCTATTTTACTTAGGGGGAGTATATTATATTGTATATATATAAATATCTATGTAGTTGTCATCGTCAAAAAGGAGGAGATTGTTAACACCTCAAATATTGATTTTGACGATAGCAACCATATAAATATAGATATTAATGTTTTCCCAAGTGGTACAATATATATTGTAGAATATTACATAGGTACATAATGATTAAGCTTGAAGACTGATCAATATAAAAGACAAAATTTCAAGATTTAGAGATGATTAAGACTCATGAGTTTAAAGACAAATATTTGAAGAGCTCAAAACTTAGTGTGTAGTTATGAGTCATTAGAATAAATTGTTAAAGTTCCTAATCGTAGATTTTTTATCTTTATCAAAAATTTCTAATCTTTGAATTTTTATCAAAATGAATTATCTAAAATTCAAAATATGTTTTCACAAATATTTTATAAAAAAAAATTATGTGTTCGAACTATTTAAAAACTATGTTTAAATTATTTTACAAATACAGAAGTTTGAAAATAATTTACAAAGGTATGTCGACATACCCATCCAAGATATATCGACACAGTAAATGTTAATTTTAAAAAAAATGAAAAGAGATGTCATTTAGATACACCCCTTCAGAAATTAATATGTTCATTCATTCACTATATAAAGGGGACTGTAAACAAATTTTTAAATTGAATTTTCTTATTTCCTTCTTACGCCTTGCTTCCTTAAAATATTTCTTGAAAACTACTAAATACATTCTTCAAACATATACAAAATCAATCTATAAAAAAATCCTAGATTAATTCTCTATAATTTATTTACTTTTTTGGAAGCATTCTCTCTGCAAACTCAAAGACCAAATCGCTATCAAAAAGGCCATAGGATATCTTCTACTCCAAGTACAACCATGTGCATTTGGAAATCAATAACTCTTATTTATTTGGATGTGCTTGTTGTCCGTTCAAATTAAGTGGGCATGCTTAGTAGTTCGTCTAAATCTAGTGGGTGATTTTGTTGCCTGATGGATCAAGAGAGATTTCCCCGGACTAGTAAGATAGTAGGGTGTATCTTGTAGCATTGAAATCAAGACTGTATTCTGTTTGCTTGCTACCTGGTTAAAGTAGGCGCTTGAAAAGAAATCTATCCAGTATTGTATGGGATTGGATGTAGGATTGGTTAATCCTAACTAGTATAAAATTCCCGCTGTCATCTCTCTTACTTTACTTTTTGTTATTGCTTGTATATTTATCTATGATTGTATTTATAACTGCTTGGTTAGTATAGATCTGTATTGATAATCTTTGATTTGACTAAATCTTGAAAAAAAAAGGTTCATAGAAGTTATAAAGAATGATTCACCCTCCCCTCTAATGTTAAAGTAGCCTTAAAATTCGTCTTCACATCAAGAAGTCAAATAAGTTCACCCTCTCCTATTCAAATAACATAGAAAATTATAAAACCCTAGCATCCAATAGGGAATCGACAAAACACCTGAAGCCGTGATGTGCATATCAAGTTTGAGGATAAGGAACATGCGATCCATAGAGGAACATCTAGCAACCGACGTGCCGATAACTGGTAGCTCCAAAAAGGTACATATTTATTTTATGTATTATAAAATCATTCATACCACTACAACAGAAAAAAGTTTCTTCGACCCTAGAAAGACATCGACTTAGCGTAGCAAAACCTTTCTCTGATGCTATACTAATGCCACTTTTCACATCGGAAAAACTACCATGGAAAAACATTTATGATGCCTTCCTGATGCCACAAGTTCAGTGTTTTCCGCCACCTTAAACTTTTTGATGCCAATTTGATGTCGTTTCCATTCCGACACCTCTCTGACACCTTTTCGACCAATGTATTTTCCATTGCCTTATTTCCTATACCAATCCGATGCCATTTTTCCGACGTCTTGCTGACGCCATTAAATTTGGATGCTGTACCGATGCCATTTTTAAAATACAATAATTGGATTTTTCCACCCATTCTGATGCCATATCTACTGTAATTTTGCAACATTTTTGTTGTAGTTTTAACCTCAAATACATTCATTTTGACAATGCCAACATGCAATGAAACATATATATCTCAATTACACAAAATAATATCGGCAGCAATATTATAAACGATGACATAATCGACAAAACACTTAGATGACATGCAATATTCATAGTATTTTATGATACAACTTAAACTAATGTCACATACACACAAGTTGAATTGTAAATCACGTCCACGTAGATAGATATATGCGCATCATAATGTCTAAAGTAAAAAACCATAATGACATATTGAACATAATACGTCACTTGTCTTCTATGTGGTCCTAACCCTGGCGGTCTCGCTAGTTTTTTCACATGTGTGCTCCTCAACCAATCAGCTAAGCCTCTCATAATTTGACTGAAGCATTTTGACTTTGGCCTCTGTCGTTACCAACTTCTGCTCCATGTGGGCAATGTACCGCGCTGATTGGTCTGAAACATTATTGTTATCTCTACTTATATATTTCTACATTTATTTGATTAATGTCAATAATAACATTTGTTTCATACAGTAAAGTAATTATTTAATTGAATTTTTAGAAATTACCATAGGAAATTTGCACTTTCCCTTATTCCCGTATTGTACGCTAATGCATGTACCCTAGAAACAAAAATAAAATATTATCCAAAATTTTGTTAAACGTTTGAGTTGAAATGATTTATAAAATGTAAAAAATATCGTTGTGTCTATAACTTGTTCGATATTGGGATAAATTCGACAAATATTGTATCGGATGAATATCAAAGTCCATTTTAAAAAAAATGAACATCTCTATAACGATCATATACAATACTTACCAAACGTGGCCAAATGTAATCTAAGGTCAACAAAATAGAATCATAATAACCATTGAACTCAAAATTAAAATATTTCACAAATAGAGAATGAATCCACATCAAAACATGAATCTATGTACTAACATAGAAAATGAATCTATGTTCTTATGTAAATGAATCCATGTTCTAGCATAGAAAATGAATCTACGTTCTTGGGTAAATGATTCTATCCTAACTCAACATATCATAACTTGTATTGAAAACTACCAGTTTGAACCATCAAACTTAAAAACAATTCAAAATCTTGAAATTCAATCATTGAGAATCGACACTGTTATCTCGGATGCTTAAGCATAAAATTTCATGCCATTGCGAGTCAGTTTGATCTGCGACCCCATACGTAATTAAATAGATTATTTTCAATAATGAACCAACATCTAGGAATATTTACATTTGATAAGATGTATGGTCAAACCAACTCCTAACATAAATCATATATTTAACTTTTCATATGGTATTAACGAATGTGTATACTCGGGTTTTATAACTATGGAACGTATGTAGGAATTTAAGTTAGAATGGGTCGTTTTCAATTGAGCTCTAAGTAACTTATATGGAAAATGACTAGGTGAAATCGACAGTCCCGTCTACATTACGAATTTTTGAACATTGGCCGTCGAAAACAGACATTGTTGTCCTAGATTCTTAAGTATAAAATACCATTGCATTCCAAGTTAGTATAGCCTACGCTCTCGTAATTTAATCAATTATTTTCAATAATCAAAGTACATGTAGGATGGTCAAACTGTCATGAAATCATATATTCAAATTACCTATATGTAACTAACGAATGTGTATGGTCCGATTTCATAAATTTGAATATAAAGTATCGATTAAATAATAATGTTTAAATTAAAAATTAAAATTATAATAATATATATTATTACAATGTAACATTTATAATTTTGAAATAATTGAAATATATTTAATTTGAAAATTATGTAATGTTATTTAATTTTTTTTATAGTTTATGTAAATCATTATGGAAAAGTAGAGGAATAGAGGGGTAAAAAGGCATCACAACGGCGTCAAAAAATACCGACGCCTCTCCGACCCATATATTTACCACACAAAAATAGATTAGGCGTTCGAACGGCGTTGGTATATTCGGACAACTTTAGCATTTTTTTTCAAGTAATATATGGTGCCGAAGAGTCATCGGTATTTCTTGACGCCCTTTCAACATCATTTTTTTGACTTACGACTTTTCGACGTTTATCCGATTCCCCGCCTTTTAAGCAACGCAACGGCGTTGAAAATTTTCGTAGCTATTTTAGCCATTCTCTAATACTGTGTTCGTATATGCCTGTATCGTTTCTGGCCAAGAAAAATAATAATTTGTCAAAAATATTAATTTTTAAAATTTTAAAAGTAAAGTAATATATATAAGTTTAATTATATATGTATATAATGAAAAAACTAGTTATATATATTTTGTTTATAGCCAACCACCCTCCCAAACACACATAAATACATACATACATACATACATACATACATATATTTATATATAGTCGTATAAAAAGTAAATTATTTTTGGATTACTATGTAGTTGAACCAAAAATGGCATAAACACCTAATAAAAAGTAGAAGAGAATAAAAAGTGAAGAAACAAATTAAAAATAAGAAGGAAATGAACATACAAGATTTTATAGTGGTCTGGCGTCCTCCGGCCTACGTCCACTCCAAAGATTTTGTTTATTCATACAGCAGATTACAAGTACAATTTGCTTGGAATTCTATAAATCCGTGAAGCTATGAAAAGACGGCAGAGCGTAGCCAGGAAAGAAGATCCTTAGAATGAACCATGTCTTTGAATTTACAAAAGGTAGATGACCAAATATCCCACAAAAACTACTCCTGCAGAATTTCACCGCCAAGGCCAAGTTCTCCAAAAAATCTCAATCTCGGATTACCTAGGGCTAGGGATCGATACCGATCCCTAAAGTGGGATCAGAACCGATCCTTAAATAAATGTTAGGGGTCTAGGTACTTTTTGCTGGCTATCTTGCTGTTGACTTCGCGTTTCCAAGGTTGTTTTGCATAGTTGCCTAGGTTTTTTTGACCCAAGCAATGGATCTGTGAAATGTTGAATCTTTAGACTGTATATAGAGATTGCCAATATGATGCATAGAAACTCTAGAACAACACTTGAAACGGGCTCTATGTAGCTAGAGAAGAGTGTCATAGAAGTGGGGGCCACTCTAGATGTGTCTTTAGGAATCAGAACTTAATGAATTCTGGCATGTAGGATTGGTACTTCCTAGGTAGGGGATCGGTACCTATCTCACACTTAGTTAAATTTAGCATGTGGGATCAGTCTCCCTAATTAAGGGATCAGTACCTATCCTACAATTAGTCAAATTCAGCATGTGGAATCGGTACCCTTTGGGTGAGGGATTGGTACCAATCTCACACTTTGTCAAATTCAACTGCGATTTTGATACCCCCTAGGTGAGGGATCGGTACCTATCCCACACTAAGTTCAATTTTACGTGAAGGATCGGTACCCCCTAGCTATGGGATTGGTGCATATCCCACGTTATTAAAGTTCAGCATATGGTGTCAGTACACCCTAGGCGAAAGATCGGTACCTATCCCACACTTAGTGATTTTTGACTTTGGAATTTTTTGGGATGGTTTGCCTCTACTTTGCATTCTTGATATACTTTAGTTTTGAGCTTTGTAGTCATCTCTTCGGGATTCTTTCCTCGATAACTTCAAAGTCTAACATATCAGGTTTGTCTGTATACTACCTAATCAAAAGGCAAGATAACATTTGCCTTCTAATTCACGCCTTGTGAATGGAATGTGTGCTTTGTTTAAGAACAACTGTGATTCTAATCTTCGATAATTAAGCTCACTGGCTACTTTAATTTTGGTGAATCATCCAGTTCCTTCGAACTTTATTGTTAATCATAGGTCGATCCAGACCTGTTATAGCCTAAGACTCTAGGCAAGGTCTAAGTACAGCCTATACATCGTCAGCGTTCCAATTTCATTCAAAGTTATTATATCACATATCAAACTTGTCCTATATTCATCCAAGATTTTTCGGTTTTATACTAATTACTAGGTATTCAAATCCCTTTTATCAAATTCGTATATGTTCAATGTTTGATTTGTTCGTATCGTTTATTGAGTCCATGACCATTCAGGGTCAATAGTTAAATTCGTTGCCGTTTGAGGCTGGTAATCAAATTTGTGTTTATTTAGGACCAATAATCAAATCCTTGGTCGTTTGAGACCGATAATCAAATTGTAGCCATTTGGGGTTGATGACCATCTGGGGACGATAATCAATTTCATGGTCTCTCCAGACTGATCTATGTTCTCTTTGAGCCCTTGCTAAGCCCAATCCTCTCGCTCTCCGACGAGGCGACTCAACGATGAGCAAGCTCGTCCAATCACTCTCCGGTGAAGTAGCATAATCCCTACACTCCGGTCCAGCACTTCGGTTGGGACATAACGCGATCCTTGTTGAGCTCTATTTGCTTGCTCTTTGGCGAGGGGATTCAATGACAAGTAAGTCCATCCACTCACACTCCGACGAGACGACCTACCCCTTGCACTTCCGTCCCGCCTCTTTGAGCGACACATAAAGTGATCAAATCCATGGTCTTTTGGGACCCTTGTCGAGCCTAATCCACTAGCTCTCCGACGAGAGGACTCAACGACAAGGAAGCTCATCCGCCCATGCTCCAGTGAGGTAACTTATTTCTTGCACTCCGGTCCCCGCTCTTCGACCAGGGCATAACGTAATCAATATCATACATGTCCATCCACTTGCTCTTGGGCAAGGGAACTAGCATCTTGCACACTGGTCCCGTCTTTCCAGACAAGACATTAGAGTGATTAACATTAGTCATCAAATTCAAAGTGGATTTCAATAAGCTGAATATTCAAATCAAAGAAAATAAACAAAAAATCATAATCATTCATCCCAGACATCCATCTCAGAGCGTGCCTGAGACCGTTTGGGATCTCGTACACATGTATGCGTTCCAAGGTTAATATTATGCAAATATCATAAATAATCATCTCAAACATCCAATTCAAAGCGTGCCTACGGACCGTTCAGGATCCCCTACATGTGTAAGCAGCCTGAGGTGGTATAGTAGCATTTATGGAGAATAAAAAAAAATGATTTGAATTTGACCACAAGCCATCCCGAACATGGGGTTATCATCCAATTGAGGCCCCTATTCATAATTTCATCCTAACCCCTGTTCCTATAGAGAAATTCTAGTATGTTCTCCTCCAACAGCACGTTTGCATTCCGATTCAAGTTCTTATGCTTTGCATCATCTCTAAACTGTACGCCATTCCATCTAAGGCCAGGGCGTCCCGTGCCCCCGAGCCTTTGGGTGTCGTACCGACACATACTTAGGGAACGGTACCGATCCATAGGTTTGGCTCAGGATGAATTCGGGTCATTCTGCTCCATTCCCAGCTATTTGGGATCTAGCTTCAGGTCGTTGATTTCGATTTGTAGTGATTTCGAATGTTCATGCTTGTCTCATTCTTATGAAGATGTTTTCCATCATCTCCTCCTGGCGAGCAATCATCCTTTCCTACAATTCATTCACTATGATTTCCATCTCTCCCTGGTCGAGTAGATGGATGGGGGCTTAGCTTCTGAAGATGCTTCCTAACCGCTTTTGGTTGATTTCCTCCAACTCCAACAGTAGTCCTTGTCGATTACCTAACCATTCTGAATCTTCTCAACTCTCAAATCGCCAAGTTCAAGTGGGTTCTCGGTCAAAGCACCGAAATGTTTGAACCAAAAGTGGCATAAACACCCAACAGAAAGTAGAAGAGAATAAAAAGTGAAGGAAATAAATTAAAAGCAAGAAGAAAATGAACACACAGGGTTTTGTTGTGATTCGTCACACTCCAAACTACGTCCACTCCGAAGATTTTGTTTGTTTATACTGCAGGTTACAAATACAATTTACTTTGATTTGTATACATTTGTGAAGTTATGGAAAAATAGCAGAGCGTAGGCAGGGAAGAAGAGAAAAATCCTTAGAATGAACCGTACCTTCGGTATTTATAGGGATAGATGACTAAATATCTTGCTGAAACATCTCCTGTAGAATCTCGTCGCCAAGACCAAGTCCTCCATGAAATCTCAGCCCAAATCCCCTAAGGTTGGGGATCGGTACAGAACCCTATAGGGGGATCAGTACCGATCCCTAAATACATTAATATGGTCTTGCAAACTTTTGCGTTGGCTTGTCCTGTTGTTGATTGCATGTTTCCAAGATTTTTTTGCATAGTCGCTTAGGTGTTTTTGGCCCAAGCGATTGATCTGTAGAATGTTGAATTACTGCTTTAGACTATATAGGGATTTCCAATACAATGCATAGGAACTCTGGAGCAACACTTGTATCAAACCCTATGTAGCTATAGAAGAGTGTCATAGAAGTGGAGGCCACTACGGATGTATCCATAGGGCTCTGTACCGATCCCCTATGTAGGGTGAAGCACTTAGTGAATTCTAGCTTGTGGAATTAGTTCTCCCTTGGTGGGGGCATCGATACCTATCCTACGCTTAGTTAAATTCAGCATGTTGGATTGGTACTCCCTATCCGAGGGATCATTACTTATCCCACACTTAGTCAAATTCAGCATGTCGAATCGGTATCCCTTAGGTGAGGGATCAGTACCTATCCCACACATAGTAAAATTCAGCATCTTGGATCAGTACCCCCCGGGTGAGGGATCGGTACCTATTCCATACTTAGTGATTTTCCGACTTTGCAATTTCTTAGGATAGTTTGCCTCCACTTTGCGGTCTTTATTGTACTTGAATTTTAAGCTTTGTAGTCATCTCTCTGGGATTTGTGCCTCGATAGCTATGAAGTTTGACCTGTCTGGTTTGTCCATATACTACCCCGTCAAAAGGCAGGATAACACCCTGTGTGTGTTTTTGTATGTTTATTGGTTCTTAGGTCAAAAAATCACTTTATTATTCTTGATTTAATTTTTTAAATTTTCGATCTTATATACAAGTAATACATGCAAATTAATTTGAATAAAAAAACAAAAAAGAACCCTTTACTTTTAGTTTTTAAGAATGTTATGTTTCTGATTAAGGTCTGAATTAGTCAAAATAATCTAAATTGGAACTTTAAATAAAATAAAATACATCAACATGAATTCATATTATATGTATATATTTAACTATGTATAATTAGGACTTTTATAAATAATAAGAAATTTAAAATCAAACACACACACACATAGATACACACACACATATATATGACATCATTTATCATGATAAAATTATTATAACATTGTTACCTTAGCTATAACCATAAATCGCAATGGTTCATTATATGTTAACATTCACAATTATATGCCTTAGGATAGTTTATAATATTTATTTAAAAATTTAGAATATTTGGAATATGAATACAAACATTTGATAAATTATATATGATAAATCAAAATTAAAGTTGAATTAAATGTAACGACCCGCTTTATTATACCATTAAAGCTGACAATAAACCACACATGTCCAACCCAAATCGAACAGAAAAACGGATAGTTATGGGGAAGAAAGAACAAAGAAGGAGAGAGGGAACTAAAAACAACACATAATCTCACAATCGCAACGAAACAACATATATAATATAATATCAACAAAAGAGAAACTGTTATAAACATACATCCATCAGTACAACAACAATCACAATTATCAGCCTGGACAGTTATAACAATATGTCCTCACAATTGCTGATAATTTCAATTATAAAGCAACAGAAAATAAACATATACGAGAATACGACTTGAAGACCTTCAACTTGTCTTCTGAGCTCCAATGCATCCAAAGCAATCTATAAATATGCTCAGTTTGACTCGAGCATTATAATAAAATAACACCCGAGTCGGTTTGGAAAACCAGCGTGAGAAAAACACACTAATTGGATTTTAAAGTTATAAAAACCTTTGAAAACATAGGTATCTCGTAAGACCACGCCGTACATAAACACGGAAGGATTTTTAGCTTACGATAACCAAAACATTTCATATTAATTCCTCTGATATTATAAAAGTATCTAGATACAATTACTTATTAATCATAACCGAAATTATTACATTATTAAATTCCAACCTAATAGGTGTACAATCAAGTTCGTAGGCACTTATTGGAGAATGTATTCCAACTATGAAAGGGTAAGGGTCTACTTGGCCAAACTGTTACATAATTAATGATTAATTGACCCTTAAATAAATCTCCATATTAATATAATAGAGGAAGGGGAATTTATTCTACAAACCAATGTCATTCGAAGGTAAACCCTTACGTTTATTAAATGATGTCTATTTGGCCTAATACATAACACCAAGAAGTATACTTACATTGACTACGTTATAATTTTAAACAATGTAGTTATATTAATCAAAATCAATATCAATTTATCACCACATATATAATCCATTACTTAAAACAAGTTTGAATACAAATTTAAAACTCAAACAATCTATTAGGATTTCAAGATGCTATATCATGATCCTAGATCAAATTTAACCAATCTAGTAGTATTTCTAGTTACTATATTGTGATCCTAGACCAAATTCAATCAACTAGCAAATTCAATCCATTCGAGCAGATATAAATAATTTTAATCTACATAATATTCTACTTGTAAATTAGAAAGGCGAGTTCAAGTTACCATTATTCCAGTTGTCGTTTTTGCATTCAATTTGGTCTATGGTCGAAAAACTATAGATTTAAGTTTAGCTAGTTCCAAATGCAACTAATTCAACTCCATCACATAGATGACGGTAACACGATTCCAACGCGAATGATGGTGTCTAATTCGGACGTTGTATGAATGGGAGATAATATTTTCAATTTTTAACTAATATATATTTAAACAATTCATAATTTTCTAAACTATTATCACCCACTACAAACAAGCCCGGCCAGACAACGCATACATCCAATGCAACAAACCAGGCTTCTTCTTCCCCCTCTATACAAAAGTCCTATGCATGCACGAACCTTCCCCATACACGCAAGCGATTCCACCCTCTCCAGGCCACCGTTCCCTCATCGCTGAGTTCGAAGCCACGAAACAATTTGCGACCTGTAGGCTCGAAACCTAAAACCCCCCGTTGACGCATTTTGAAATATGCAACCGCGACCACGTTATGGGTTCAGACTCAAGCAGCAAACTTCGCGACCCAGATCCGACCTAATCGCATGTATCGGTCATGCTTCCAGGTCCCAGATCCACATCACTTCATCTCAAAGAGGTAGCAGAAAGTTTTAATCTCCAGATCTTAGCCACTCAATCGACGCAAGCATTCACAGATCCTAACACTAGAGAGCTTGATGCAAATTTTAGAACAACTAAACTTGACCGTAGGCATTCATAGATCGATAGCAGCTTGGATGAAAATTGAATTCTTTTCTTTTGAATTGTTTTGATGATTGGATCTAATTTCAAAAAGCTATTATTTTATGAAGATATTTTAGAGGAAGAAGACGAGATTTTTTTTCAAGTTTATATTCCATTTGATTTTATAACCAAATAAAAAAATTGAACGAACGATGATGTTTTCCTTGCTTTTCTTCGATCAGGTGAAAGAAAATGAAGACGGGTCCGGGGCGGTAAAAAGTAGGCTACTTACTTCGAATTGTTGGAGTGAAGGGTTATATTATTTCAATATCTTGGTATCTCGCTACATTGTGTTTCCTCCACGTACGGATCCTAAATCGGCAAAACAAAAATATGGTTGCGCTCAGAGCGATGACGTAATCACAAAACATAAATGATGTATATTGGATATTGAATTCTGAAAAATCACAAAAACACGGTCATTTGCTAAAAAGTCGTCAAACAACAAATTTAAATATTTTCCAAATTAAAATTTATGGAAAAAATCAAATAAAATTAGTTGAAAATAATCGATAGAAATCGAGTCGTAAAAATAGAAATAAATTTCATGATTATTTATTTGAGCCATTCATTATTATAAATAAATTTACATGTTGAATTCACTGTTATTATTCATAATTTAAATTGAATTAAATAAGTCCACTAAAGCTATTAAATAAACATTAAGTTAAAATCCAGATATTTAAATCACTATTTAAATAATAAATCTACAATTCTAAGACTTTAAATAATATTTATTTTTGAATTTCAGATATAATTTTTAAAATAACACCTATATTTGATTTTCATTATCGAACCCTTTTAAACTAATATTTTAATAAATATAATTAATTAAATATTCAAAATTAAAGGACCAAAATCCTGAGTTGTTACATTAAATATCGTGGATAACATATATAAAGTTAATACATAATATATTATGTATTTCGAAGTAAAATTAATTAAAATAATCAAACCAATAACCATTATTAATGAGCATGATATAAGATTTTGTGTAAATAATTTATTCATTTGAATGCTAAATATTATCTAGTGCAAATTAATAATTTATTTTGAAATTTTCACTTTTTTCTACTGCCAACACGCTTGATTCAACATATGGTTACTCTCCTCAACATAGTAGATTATTTTCGTTATTGGTTATTGTTTGAAGATTGTTGAAGAATAATCTTTTCGATTCTTGGTGAATTTGTCTAATGAAGACAACGACCATGGTAATGAGTAACAAGTAGATTTTGCTTCAAGGAATGTCGATTGAGCCATATTTAAGAAGATAAACTTCATCCCCATTTAAATAAAAAAAAGTAGGTGCATTGAGCACTATAAGATACTTAGTGAATAGCGACAGAAGATGGCCACGACAATCGACAGCCCATGATTTTTTCCAACGTCTAGTCATTATCTTAGTTACATAATTAAATAGTTAATTTATTTAATTCCCATTACTTTTTAAAAAATATTTAAAAATACTAATTTAATTCCTAAAAAGTAAACAATATATTTAGCACAACCATTCCACATAACGACTGTTCTAATTGGTTAAATTAGTATTTTCGATGACTTACCTTCGTATAATTGGAATATTTAACGTTACTGAAAATATAACTTTCCTAACCAATCTGGGTGACTTTTAGTCGTTTCGTTAAGCAACTTCGACAAACTTGATTATGTACAACATTTTCATGAATTAAAATATATTTTTAAACTGTTGGATAATTAGTTATGAAATTTTAACTGTATTTAGCATGATAAAATTATATAAAATAAAATATTCAACAGAAAATTAAATTTATTGGATCTTGTGTCGATCTAAAGTATATTTGACCTATTTTCAAAAGATGATAAAAAAATAAACAACTATAGAGTGTCAATCTTGAATTTCAAATTTATAGTTGTTTATCGATATTCGAACTAAAAACCCTTTGTTCGAAGGCTAGATGACTTTGGAACGAGACCAAATTCAAGCCATTGATGCTTGATAATCTGTTAATCCAATTAGTACTATTGGATTCATAAAAAAATGGTAGGAAAAAAATTTAAGCTTAGAACAGAGCATTTTACCAAGAGTTGTATACACTCAACTCTCGGCACAATGGCCTGTTTTGAGCTTAAATTTTATTCTGACTATTTTTTTTTATAAATGTAACTATACAAATTGGATTAACACATCATCAAGCATCAGTAGTTCGAGTTTGGTCTTATTCCAAGGTCGTTTGGTCTTCGAACGAAGGGTTTTAGCTCGAATATCTATAAACTGCTATAAATTTAAAATTCAAAGTCGACACCCTACAGTTGTTTGTTTTTTCATCTTCTTTTGAAAATAGGTCAAATACCAATACAAGACCCAATAAATTTAAATTTTTGTCGAATATTTTTTTATATAATTTATCATTTTAAATACATTTAAAAACAAATAATTAATTACCCAATGGTTTAAAAAATATTTTAATTTGTAAAAATATTACGCATAATCAATTTTATCGAAGTTGCTTAATGGAGTGGGTAAAACTCATAGTCTGGTCATGAGTGTTAGATATTCAATAATGTTAAATATTCAAATTACGCGAAAATAGATCATGGAAAATACTAATTTAACCGATAGTAATAAACTTTACATTGAATGGTTGTGCTATAATATCTTGTTTATTTTTTAGAAATTAATTTAGCATTTTTAAATATTTTTTAAAACGTAGAATGAATAAGAAAATTTAAAAAAAAACAAAAAATTAACATGCCATTGCTATCCAACAGCATATCGAGTATATAGAAACAAAACAGTGTGACTTTTTCCTCATTCTCCATGCAACCCACCATAACCGCAAATGAAAAAGAAAATCAAAACTCTTAGCCAACTTCCCACCACGATAGTCGCCGCCTCTCATCGACTTCACCTTTGGTTGCCACAACTAGTTGAAATCACCAATCTCTCTAATTTCATCCCAATTTAGGTAAAATTTTAACCTTAATTTCAGGTTTAAGCCTGATTTGTATGATTAAAGGATTTAAAATTGATGATTTTTGCATATTAGTTGGTGATAATATTGTATTACTTGATTTGGGGATATTAATTAGTGTTGCGATTGCATAATTTGTAATTATAAACTTAGGTCGATTTAAAATCCAAAAATTAGTGTATAATTATTGATTAGCATATAGGTTGATTAGTGTACGTGATTATTTGTTATAGTTTAGAATAATGTTAGTGCTAATATGTATGGTTGAATAGTGAATATGTTAAATATAAAGCTTATGGTTAAATATAGTTAACTTATGTTAATTAATTAGTTTGTATTAATTAGAATTATTAGTGGTAAGTATGAAATAAATTTATTTTTAATGATTAATTATTTTTAGTAATTAATTAGTTAGTGCATTTTTTGCAAATTTCAAAATTTAATTCACAAAATAGTTAAATAAAAAATATTAAATAGTTAAATGAATTATAAAATATGTTATAGAATTTAGTTGATAAAATATTTAAATTATTAGGTGAATTATAAAATATGGCTTAAAATTTAATTTGTAGTTATTAAAATAGTAATTTGTCTAATTTTGGAAGTAGTTTTAAATAATATATTTCTTTTGAAACAAATATTCCACTAAAATCGATTTGTAAAAATTTAAAAATGAATATGATGTTTATTTGAAAATAAGTGGTAAATATTATTTTAACAAATATAACAACAACAAATTAAAATCTTTAGTCTCAAAACTATAGTTTACTTTAGAAAATATAACAACAACACCCTCCTTAGGTGCAAAGTTATTCGTACAAGAGAAGAAAGTGAAGTACTGTCAAAATTAAAGCCTTTATCCCAAAAGACTTTAATTTATTTTAGAAAATATAACAACAACACATCTCTTTGAATACAAAGTTAACATACAAAAGAAAGAAATGAAGTGCTATCGAAAATAAAGCCTTTAGTCCAAAAAGGCTTTAATTTGTTTTAGAAAGAAGTGAAGTACTGTCAAAATTTCTGACATATATTTTAAATTAGAAAAATGTTCTATTATTTTCTCGACCATGCTTGGATGCATGAAGTCAGAATTGGCAAGAAAGGTTCAATTAATGAACATTTCTACAATGATGTACAGGAATTTATTAGATTCGCTAAAGCAAATAATGGAAATAACGTAGAAAATTGTTGCACTTGTAGTAAGTACATACACTTGAAGCATGGTACATCATATATAGTTATATTACATTTTTGTCAAGCTATTTTATCCCAAACTATTACTTGTGGGATCATCATGGAGAACTTGTCATGAATATACCTAATCCTATACTGTAAGAGGACGAGGTGAATAATGATTATGTTATGGTGAATCCAGTGTAAGATATGGTGGATGATGTCACACGATCAATGTTCCTTACCATTCAAATTAACGATGAAGAAATAAATATCGAAGAAGGACCAGCTGTGGGAGTGAAAAGAATCTATGATTTATTGGATATTGTTAAGAGGTCGTTGTTGGGTGGTTGTAAAAGCAGAACTGAATTATCAGTAACTATCGAATACATTACTAGGAAATCAAAATTCAACTTTACAAAAGCTGGATTTACGATAGTTGTACAAGCTAAGAAATGACATACGCTATCTGGTGTGCAATAGTCATTGTGAAGTGAAAAAACTTATGTCCTTCCGCTCCATTGTACCAAAAGATAGATACATGTATAAAAGATTGCATGTTGTATTGGAAAGATGTTACATGTTGTATTGGAAAGATGTCTTTAACCTTAGAAAAGGCAAAATATGTAATAAGGAAAGACACAAACAAAGAAAAAAGAAAGGAAGTTTCATAGAATAAAAGTATTATTTACCCATCACTCCTAGACTTCAAAGGTCATATGCATCTTTTGCCATGACATGTCATATGCGATGGCACAATATGATAACACAGGAAGAGAGAATATTGACACATCCATCTGGTGGAGAAGTACTGAAATATATCCATGTGACTAATCCCATGTTTACCACAGAGAGTTGCAAGGTCAGACTTGGTTTATGTACGAATGGATTTTCACCATTCTCTCAAATTGGTAGTAAATACGGATCTTGACCTATTATCGTTACACCTCATAATTTACCTCCATGGATGTGTATGGAAACTCCATATATGTTTCTCAACAACTGTCGTTCCTGGTCCTGATAATTCGACACAAGGAAACGATGTTTATTTGCAGCCATTGACTAAAGAGTTGAAAACATTATGGCATGAAGAGGTTGATACATATGACGTTTCTAAAAAAGGAATTTCGTATGTTTACATCTTTGTTATGGACTATTGGTGATTTTTTTACTTATGCAATGCTTTCGGATTGGAGTACGATTGACCGTCTAGCTCATCCTTATTGCATGGAAGAAATACGAACATTTCCATTACCTTATGGAAGAAAAATTACATGATTGTCATTGATGTTTTCTCCATGTTAATCATTCTTTTAGAAGAGATAAAAAGACCTTTTAGCTAATTGACCAGAGAGTAGAAAACTGCTAATGATTTGGTCAAGCACGAAAATATATAACCTTGTGAAGGAATATCCAAAGACACATGAAATTAGAGTATAGACTGAAATTCTAGGTAAATGGATAATTCATAATTGGTGCAAACAAAGTATATTTTGAGAGTTATCTTATTAGAAAAATCTCTTACTTCGGTATAATAATGAAATATTGCACAATGGAAAAATGTGTTTAATAATGTGTTTAATACAATTTTGAATGTTAAGGGGGAAACTAAAGACGATCTGAATTCAAGACGTGAGATAAAACAATTATGTAAACATCCCAAAATCTATATGAAGCCCAATGACAGTAAAAAAAACCCAAATCATGCTATGAGCAAGATAGCAAGAAAGTAAAACACGTATTAAAGTGAGTGGAATGACTAAGATGTCCTGATTGGATTTCTTCTAATTTCTATAGATGTGTTGATATTAAAAATAATAAACTGAGTAGGATGAAAAGTCATGATTGGCATGGCATGATGGAAAATTTATTACCAGTGATTTTCAAAGAATTGTTGCTAGTAAAAGTATGGAATTTTCTAACATAATTAAGTTTGTTATATAAAGAGCTTTGTTCAACTACGTCAAAAGTCAAGGGTATAGTAAACTTGAAAAGGATATCCTTATATTGCTCTACAAATTTGGGAAAATATTTCCTCTAGGGTTCATTAATGTAATGGAGCATTTATCTGTTAATCTTCCATCCGAAGCATTTCTTCGAGGTCTGTGCAATATGGATCGATGTATCCATTTGAGAGGTAATATTGGATATTCATATTATTAATTCTAATTTAAAATCCAAATTTACATAAGTAAATTTAAATTGAATTAATTTTGTAGTAAGTACCTGAATCCTTAGAAGAAAAAAGTTAGACAAAAAGCACGAGTTGAGAGTTCGATTTGCAAATCATATCTTGAAAAAGAACCTTCATTATTTTTCTCTCATTATTTCAGCGACCACGTGAACTTATCAATCTTAAGTGTTCCTCATAATGATGAAGTCGTTGAGTAAGATTGTTTCTCAAACAATGTTATCTGTTAGATAACATGGCCGACCTGTTGACAAATGTGTGGAAATATAGTTAGATGATAGAGATTACCATATAGCGCACGCATATGTTCTTCTTAGTTATACTAAAAGTTGCACCATTTATTAGGTAATTAAGTTCATATTTGTTTCAATTATACTTACATACTATAATGGAATATATATTTGTATCTGTAGTATTCATGAATCACGGCATCTACATGGCGATCTCAGTAAAGGATGTACTAATGAGTTTTCAAACTACGTTTATTATCCAAGAAATTGTGTCATTGATGAAGAATTGAAACATCTTGCTCTAGGACCAAAAGGAAATTTCAAGGCTTATCCAATATTCTTCATCAATGGATTTAAATTCAACACCAAGGAATATGGTGCTGAAAAATTATCCAATAACAGTGGTGTATTTATCGAAGGCAGTAAACAATTAACATATTTTACATGATTTGTTGAATAAGTTTTTTTATTCAAATGTAATTGGTTCATCAATATTCCTGGTTCTGGAATCAACATGCGCAAAGATTATAAGCTTATTGAATAAAGCATACCTCATATCACTATAAGTATGATCCTTTCGTATTAGCCAAGAAAACATTACAAGTTTATTTTCTTCCATGTCCGTCCCTAAAAAGAGATATAGCGAATCGGTCAGCTGTTTTTACAACTAAGGCTAGATTTTAGTTTGACAGAAATAATATTCTAGATGAACTATCTTATCAAATGGATCTTGAGCCAAATAATGAAATAATAATAATTGATGATCATACTAATTTATGGCCTTTGAACAATGAATCAAATGTTTTAGGAGAAGCATTTGAGAGTAAGAAGGAAAACGATATAAGTAAAGAAACAAATCTAAACTAGACAACGACGAAGACTGATTATTAATTACTGATGATGTAATGTATATATGATGAATATTTGTGTCACTTATTGTATAATTTATATTTGGAGTTTTATCTATTATTAAGTATGATGGCTATGTTGTGAGCTATGTGTTAGAGAAGAATTTTCTATCGGTCAGAAAATCGCTGAAAAATGTAATAAAGATAACCGCAAGCGCACGACGTACAATTTAGTACGTGGCGAATGCGGGTCGATCCGTACGAAAATAGATTGATTTCAAATTCTACTCAATCAAATTAACCTAAATTTTAAAGTTTGTTTTAAACTAAGAAGAGTAGCAAAAATTAAACTAGAGCAAAGGTGAATAAAATTATGAGATTAAGAGACAATTTAGAGGCAAATTCACTCCCATACTCTCACATATAATACACCTACGATCTCTCATTTTAATCTAAGTTGAATTATTGATGTATTTATCATAAATATGTCTATTTTTGTTATAATTAATAAAATTTAAGCCATCAAACTTAAATACTACAACTAAAACCACTTATGAAATGTCATGAGAATGAATATGAAACTAAAACAAAATCTTTTTTAAGCATGATCTATTTACTATTTTTTATTAGTGACATAGACCATCAAATTTTGATTCTATTTTAATTCCATGATTAAAATCACTTAGTTAGATGACGATGTAAATTGTGTTTATGTTGGATTAAGCATAACCCATTTGTGATTAGAAATACAACATAAGCTATCAAATTCTCTAATAAACTTACATCATAATTCAACTCTTCATTAAGCACTTAAAGAGATCATAAGTAACTAAATATGTTGAATTTACATAATTTAAGAGAGCTTCATTAACCATAAATTGAAGGGGTTTAGCTTGTCATTTGTGTTATCATTTCAACACATATAAATTTCAACATTAAAAAGCAAGGAAAATGCAAGCTAATTAAAATAAAAGAGAAATAAACTAGTTGTATAAAAATAAAACTAATTGCAATGAAAGAAAGCTAATCTACTAAAAGAAATAGAACAAAGCATGTAATAAAAGTAAGCACGAAATAAAAGCAAGTAGAAAAAAGAAGAAAAAGAGGCTTAGTAAGCCAAGTTATTTCTCATTTAATTTTGCATAAGAAGTAAGAAAATTAAAAACCTCCATTACATGAACATAAAAGGGCTATTTATACATGGCTAAAACCCTAATCGATTCTTACGGAACTCCCTAAAATGCCTTTGAGGTAGTGTGTTTTCCAAGTTATCATTAGCATGAAATTAATCCTCCATTAAATGTGCATGTGTTTTTAATCTCGACTAACATGTGCATTAGCTCTTAATTGTGGATCATGCTTAGTTGGTAGTTGGGGTCCTCCATGATTACATGAATTCTTTTATTTCTTCATTCTTTTGTCTTCCTTCTCTTGTGCATGCATACATACATGAAGCCACTTCTAAGTTTAATTCAAATTCCTACAAAACAACATAAAAATATGCACTAATTTTCTCAAACTAACTTATGCATAAAATTACAATTTTACCCCCAATGAAGATGAATAAATGATGACTTGTAAACAATTTAAATTTTGGTTTAAACATTTAAAATACCATAATATGCTCATTATTAAATAAAAGTAGATTAAATATGTAAGTAAAAATATGCACTTTTACGTGCATATCACTACGTATTATTTTATTTTATTAATTCTATGTATTTAGAGATCTTGTTCCATTTTAATAGTTTTAGTGGAAGTTTTATGTGATAATTAATCAGATATGTTTTCAAATAATAAAATGAAATATTTTTCATTATATGAAAAGATATGTCTCTTATAGATATTATATATGTCTCATAGGAGATCTCTTAGATCTCATGCTTCTATTTCTCCTGCTGCTGGCGAGGGTGCCAGGGGCTTAGTTGATTTACACCCAAGGGCGACTATGATTTCAAAGAGTGGAGGCTAAGTATCAAATTTATTGCAACCTCATAAATATTTAGTGCATGTGTATTATTTAAAACTTATTAAATGTCTACATCAAAATTAGTATATAGGATTTGAGTTGGAGCCTTCCTATTTTATCATGGCCATCCCAAAGAAGGCATATATGAGTCGTATGTCTACTTGTTGGCCTTAGTGGGATGATATCCAACTTTATATTAAGAATGCTATATCGGCTGACTTGATGGTAAGTATAAATTTGTAATTCGTTTGAAAATGACATATTTGATCTTTGAAAATTAATATATTGTATATAATTCATTTTAATTTCAATATGTAGGCTACAGTAGCTATAGAAGAGGAAGATTAAGATCTATTTAGGAATCAGAACAAGAATCTTAGGAAAAATAACAGGGACAACCTCTCAAGCATAATAAAAATAAAAAACCTGATTGCATGAGTGCTAGTATTTGGACGGATTTTCAACAACACTGGGGAAAAACCCACCGTAAAAGTAAGTTTTCTAGTTCCATATTGTTGTGATAATTTTTTTAAGGTTGTATAATAATTGCATTAATTTAGTGAAACATATATTTAAATTTACAAGAAATTGCCGAGCAGAATTCAGCAAACATGAATTAAAATTCTGATGTACACCGTGGCGGCTCAAAATCCTTCCAACAATATCGAAAGGAAATAGTAATTTATAAATTATGATAATAAAATACTTATAACATTGTTTAATCATATATATACATTGTTTATTCATATATAACTTCAGGCTAAGGAGAGGGGCCGTGAGCCTACATTTATAGAGGTCTTTATTAGGACTCATGCCATCGAGCACACCAACGAAGACGACTGAGTTGCGTTTACTTGGACATACCCTAAATCTCAAGCTATAATAGTAAACGTGCTTTGTTTTTTCACATTACATAAATTGTAAATTGAATATTTATTATAGAAAAATTCTATTCCTAATTGTTGGAAACACTATAAGAAACAGACTAATTTGCAGTGGAGCATTCCTACGGCTGTCGATGACTACGTCATTCTGCTTTCGTTGGCCGCTGATGGCAGTTGATTTTATTTATTTATACTTATTAATTTATTATCATTTATTAGCTATGTAAGTTTGAAATTTGATTAAATTTAATAATTCAAATCCTAAGAATTTGTAAATATACTTTTATTCAATTATTCAAATTTATGAAAGTTTCTACTTAATTAAAATAGTGTTGTCGATAATCTTTTTGTTGTAATATTCAATAATTAACTTTATTGGAAATCGAACATATACAATCATTTTCTACAACTTTCGGTCTATCACACTACAAGAAAAAGGCAGAATACCGACGGCCAAGACCGACGGCTTCCGACGGCCATTTTCCGACGGCTTTCGACGGGCCGTCGGCGGCCGTCGGAAGCCGTCGCAAATTTGCGATTATACCAGCCAGCCGAGCCCTTTCTTCCTCCTCCATTTCATACGAAAAAAACCCAAAAAAACCCCCAAATTCAACCCCTAAGCTTCCAATCCCTAATTTTTAGCTTCCGGATCTTCCAACGCACTCTAATCAAGCTTAAGTACTCTTAATCTCAGGTATAATCTCTTATTTTTATGAAAAATTCAGTTTTTACCCTAATTATAGATTTGCATAAATTGATAAATTAGGGCGAATTAATGATTGCAATTGTTTCCACTAGCGTAATAACGGTTTATAGCATCACATGGTATACCGATTTCATCTTTTATCGTGAAATTGTGATAAACACGTATAATTTGTGCATGTTCATGTATATGTATTTTGTTGTGTATGCCTTGATTCGACGATTGTATACGTTATTTGGAATAAGATAAAATGATTGAATGAACTAGGAGTATTATATTGTGCACGTTTTTACTTATGACACAAAAAAAATGCATTACTCTAAATTATAATTGTGTGTATTGAAAAATGACAAAATGTTAAACCAGCCCTAAGTTGATGCGTAATACGTCGAATAAATGTGTGAAATTAATATATAAATGTGAACAGTGAGTAAAACTGTATTTTTGAGTAAAATGCGCGCATGTTAACCGACAAATGTCCCTTAGAGAGTTTTTGGCCCCGTCTGACGAGTGTTGTACATGATCGTTGTATAAATAGTCGTTTTTTTCGAAAAACGACCATTTATATTCATCTGGTACAATGTTTGTCGGATTTGTCCCTGTATTGGACAAGTTATGAACACAGTAAGAATTTACATTTTGTATACTACTTCGTCTCAAACGGTTCATAAAATTTCGCCCTAACTTTTCTTTTTTGTTTCCTGCGTACACGCATTTGTGTACAATGCAGGGAACAAAAGGGAAATGCTGCCGAAATTTTATTGAATCGTTTGGGACGAAGTAATATACGAAATGTAAATGCTTACTGTGTTTGTAATGGGAAGTAGGATGTCTGACCAATGAAAAAAAATTATATATTTTTAATCGTTACGTACGTTAAAAAATGAAATGTGCCCTATTTGAAAATATTTTTAAATTTGTGAAGTTGTTCTTTAAATTCAAAATATTATACGAACATGAAAATAATCTTTTTCGAATGTGTATTCTTCAAAATAAATATTAAATTTTGAACTTCTCATTTTGTCAAATAGGAAAAATGATTGATTATTTTGTTGATCGAAGGAGATGGATGTACCAAAGAAAAGGAATGAGGGGCTCAATAAAAGAAGATTTTTATAACGGTATAAACGTGTTTGTTGAATTCGCCTTAAGTAATAACGGAAACGATCCAGAAATTCGTTGTCCGTGTAGTAGGTGTAGACATTTGAAGTTTTTGTTACCAGATATTGTGAAAGTTCATTTGTGCCAACACGGTTTCACACCCGAATATTATGTTTGGGATCGGCATGGAGAAGTTGTAGCAAATACTTCTGTAGAGTCTGAAAGTGTCGTTAACGAAATAGTTTCAACGACCCGTATAGAAAATATGGTCGAAGATGCAGCACGATCAATGTTTCCTATGGTTGAAGTTGACGACGATGATGTAAATGTTGAAGAACCAAATATTGAAGCTAAGAAAATTTATGATTTACTAGATGCAGCTAAAAAACCTATTTGGGATGGTTGTAAAAGCGGCACGCAGCTGTCAGTAATCGCAGAATACATTGCGATGAAGTCAAAATACAACATCACTGAAGCTGGGTTTACGGCTGTTGTACAAGCTGCAAAAAGACATATGCCGCCCGATAATCTAATGTGTGAAAATCACTACGAAGTTAAAAAACTTATGTCGGCTTTTGGTTTACCGTATCAGAAAATAGATACATGTTTAAAAGGATGCATGTTGTTTTGGAAAGAAGACGCAAACCTTAGAAATTGTAAAGTTTGTAACCAGGAGAGATACAAACCAAGAAAAAAGAAGGGTAAGGAAGTTCCGTACAAGCGTATGCACTACTTACCCATAACTCCAAGACTTCAAAGATTATACGCATCTTCTGTAACTGCGTCTAATATGAGGTGGCATAGCGTGAGAACGGAGGAAGAGGGTACGTTGACACATCCGGCCGATGGAGAAGCATGGAAGCATTTCGATAAAACGTATCCAAATTTTGCAGCGGAGAGTCGAAATGTTAGATTAGGATTATGTACGGACGGTTTTTCTTCATTTTCTCAATTTGGTTCTAAATATTCATCCTGGCCCATTATCGTCACACCGTATAATTTACCTCCATGGATGTGCATGAAAACGCAATATATGTTTCTTACTGTTGTCGTTCCTGGCCCCGACGATCCGACACAAGGAATCGATGTATATTTACAACCGTTGATTGAGGAGTTAAAAATACTGTGGAACGAAGGAGTAGAAACATACGATGTGTCAAAGAAGAAAAATTTTCGTATGTTTGCTTCTTTGTTGTGGACTATAAGTGATTTTCCTGCCTATGCAATGCTTTCGGGATGGAGTACTGCCGGTCGTCTAGCATGTCCATATTGCATGGATGAAACACGAGCGTTTTCTTTACCTCATGGTAAGAAAATTTCATGGTTTGACTGTCATCGATATTTTCTCCATGTAAATCATCCCTTCAGAGGAGACAAGAAAAACTTTTTAGCTAATAGAGTAGAAAACAGACAACCACCGACGATATGGTCAAGCGAAGACATATATGAACTTGTTAAGGACTATCCAAAGATATATGAAACGGGGGAGCAAACAGAAATTGAAGGCAAATCAGTTGTTCATAACTGGTGCAAACAAACTATTTTTTGGGAGTTGCCGTATTGAAAACATCTTCTGCTTCGCCATAACATAGATGTGATGCACAATGAGAAAAATGTATTTGATAATGTGTTTAACACAATTTTGAATGTGAAAGGGAAGACGAAGGATGATTTGAAATCAAGACGTGATATAGAAGAATTATGCAAACGTCCAGAGCTTCATATGAAACCAAATGACAGTAAAAAACCAAAAGCTTGTTACGAATTAGATAATAATCAAGTTAAAGCTGTGTTAAAATGGGTGGAAGGGTTAAGATTTCCTGATGGGATATCATCAAATCTTCGTAGATGTGTTGACTTTAAAAATGGTAGATTGAGCGGAATGAAAAGTCACGACTGTCACATAATGATGGAAAATTTATTTCCCGTTATGTTTAAAGAACTACTGCCGTTAAAAGTTTGGAAGGTAGTAACGGAGCTTAGTATGTTTTACAAAGAGCTTTGTTCGACTACTTTAAAAGTGCAACGTTTACGTAAACTTGAAGTGGACATTCCTATATTGCTTTGCAAATTAGAGAAAATATTTCCGCCAGGTTTTTTTAATGTGATGGAACATTTACCTGTTCATCTTCCATCTGAAGCACGACTTCGAGGTCCTGTCCAATACGGATAGATGTATCCATTTGAGAGGTATGTAATATGTTATAACGTAATTTAATTGCATTTGAAAGATGAAGTTAATATAAATTAATGTTGCATAGATATTTGAATCATCTGAAGAAAAAAGTGAGACAAAACTAATGAAATTAATGAAATCATCATTTTCTGCTCGACGGCCGCCGACGGTTTTCAGCCGTCGGAAATCCCCCCTCCCCTTGTAGTGTCAATTATAAAAAAATTAATGAAATTTATGCTATGTAATTATTTTTTGAATTATTTTGTAAAATTATGTAACTATAATTTTAATTTTTTAAATTAATTTGAAAGTCAAGTAAGAGGTTGGAATCATTAATATTTATTTCATATTCATTGATAAATAATATGAACTATTCAATTTTTTCTACAAATTAAAATTTTCTAACAAACTAATTTGTATTAAATTTATTTTAAAAAGTGTGAAATATTAATAAATTTATTTTTGGGTCAACAGTATATAATAGCCATCGGAAGCCGTCGTTGATACTAGTCATCGATGGCCGTCGGAAGTTGTCGGACAAACGATTATATAGCAAGTTCGGACAAGAACAATTCATTCATCTCATCCTTCATCAAACCTCGCTCTCTCCCATAAAATCATCATTTTCTGTCTAAGGCCGCTGTAATCTATGCGCAACCACCAAAGTCTTCACAAACTTCCACTCTCCAGCCGCATACGCGTTGATTTCAACTCGAAACAGGTATTAATCCCTAAATCTAATTTATCTCAATATGTTAAATTATTGTTAGTTTCTAGTTGTATTTGATGATATTATCCCCTTGATTATATACAATTGTATATTGATTCATTGGGGGTATGCTAATTATAGTTATAAGTGTTTAAATCCGGTAGTTAACATATATTAGTGCTAACTTGGTTAAATAGTTTATGTGTTGATTAGTATAATAGTTTAATGTTAATTAGTCTATGTGTTAGCTAAAATGTCGATGAAAATAATATTATTAAAGATTATCCTTTGATAGTTTATATAATAAATCTAGTTTACTTGAATGCAGCATGTGGTAAAATAAATAAATTAGTGCATAATGAAGTTTATTTTTCTAAAATATAATATTATATCCATAATTTGTTGTAATTGAAAACATATCAGATTTTATAAAAAAAAGTGAAAAAGAATAATATATTATATAATTCATAAAACATATATAAATGAATTATGCTAATATATGTTATATAATTAATAAAAAAATTAGATTGTATAATAGTAATATATAAACAAATTGGTGTACAATGTACTTTATTTTTTTAAATCTCTTATAGTGTTTTTAGCCCTGTCTAACGAGTATGGTATATGATCGTTATATCGATATTCGTTTTTTTCATAAAACGGACATCAACATTCATTTGATACAATATTTATCGGATTTTTCCCTGCATTGGATAAGTTACAAACACAATAAAGTAATTATATTTTGTAAATCATTTTATTTGAAACGATTCATAAAATTTCGAAAGTACTTCCTTTTTGTACGATGTGTAACGCATTTGTGTACGATAAAGGGAACAAAGGAAAAATGCTGTCGAAATTTTGTTTAATCATTTAAAATATAATAATTTATGAAATGTAATTACTATTGTGTTTTGCGATGCAGGATGACCGACCATCAAAGTAGAAAACAATAAAATAAAATTTTAATATTATATTCATAATTTGAAAGTTGAAAATATATAAGATTTTATTAAAAAATATCAAAAACAAATAATATACTATATAGTTAATAAAATATTAGAATGTATAAATGAATTGAAAAATAATATGCTAAACCATAAAATGATCAATAAAATTTTGAATTTCTATCATATTTTTAAATAGGAAAAATGGTCAATTATTTGATTGATCGAAGGAGCTAGTTGTATCGACAAAGGGATTGAGAGGCTAAATAAAGGAATATTTTTCTAATGGTGTATATGTACTTATTGAATTCTCTTTCAGTAATAATGGAAACGACAAAGAAATTCGTTGTACATATAGTAAAGTGCAAACACTTGAAACATTTTGATACCGGATTTGATTAAAGTCCATTTGTGCCAAAATAGTTTTGTGCCGGATTATTATGTGTGGGATCATCATGGAGAACTTGAAGCATCTAATCCTATACAGTTAGAGGGGGAGATGGTATAGCCAATGTTATGGCGAATCGCATAGAAGATATGGTTGAAGATGCAGCACGATCAATGTTCCATACAGTTGAAATAGATGATGATGTAAATGTCGAAGAAGAATTAAATATTGGAGCAAAGAAAATCTATGATTTATTGAATGGTGCTACAAAAAACCCTTTAAGATGGCGGCAAAAGGGGAACCCAATCATCAATTGTAGAATACATTGTGATGAAATCAAAATAAAACTCTACAGAAGTTGGATTTACAGATTTTGTACCAGCTGCAAAACGACATATACCACCCGATAGTTTAATGTGCAAAAATCATTATGAAGCGAAAATTTTTATGTCTACTTTTGGTTTACAGCATCAAAAAATAGATATATGTTTAAATAGTTGCATGTCTTTTTGGAAAGGGGACATCGATCTTAGGAAGTGTACAATATGTAACAAGGAAAGATACAAATAAAGCAAAAGGAAAGGAAAGGAAAGGAAGTTTCGTACAAGCGCATGCATTAATTACCCATCACTCCTATGCCTCAAACGTCATTTCCTGTAACCGCGCCTTATAATGAGACGGCAGAGCATGAGAATATAGAAAGAAGGTATGTTAATACACCTAGCTGATAGAGAAGCATTGAAGCATTTTGATAAGACATATCCCGCTTTTGCTGTAGAGAGCCGTAATGCTAGACTTGGCTTATGTAAGGATAAATTTTTACTATTTTCTCAATTTGGTTCTAAATATTCATCTTTGTAATAGTCCCCTTTTTCGATTTCCGAAAGTCGACATCGATATGTCCACTGTATCGAATGCCGAACAATCGAATGCTGGAAAAACCGAACCATTAGGGTTTAAGAAAAAGAAGATAGAAGAAGAAGCAGAAACAATAATAGAATCTCACAATTCGCAGCGGAACAAATGTAATAGATAAATAATATCTTTAAACAGAATCACTATATCGGTATTTACATTACATCACATCACATTATCAGAGTGTACAACAATAAACAGCAGAAAGAAATATTACATATATAAGTGATACGCCTTGCAATCTAGCTTCAACTCCTGATTTCCACCGCAACTTCTTGACTTTGCTCCCGAATAACGATAACCTGACTCTAGGCTGCCCGTGTGGAAAATTGTGGGCATCCAGAGTTCAGAAAGGGAAAAATAAACTCCAGGTCAGTCATGGGACTGGTGTGAGATCTTTAAACCGGTTATTTTCACAAAGAAAAGAAAAGAAATCTGCTATGCTTTTGGAAAATGAAACTACCATAAGGCCTCCCGCCACACACACAATGCAAACGCAGAATTGGAGAAGATTACTCCTTATGATAGTCAAACATGCTTAATACGCAAAATCCTTTCGATATTATTATTAGTGCATAGTGTAGAAAACATTTCGAAAGTATAATATTAATCTTAGCCAGCATAGACATTCCGAACTATGCCTACTATAGCTACCATCTAAACAGTGGTGACCACCATAAGTAAATGGCAGGTTATACAACTAAAACCTTACAGGGAGCGTATTGTTTATTTGGATTTCGAATAAATGGTCGGGCTAAGGAACTTCCTACTGCCACATGGGTACGCCTCTGGCGGGACGTCCCGAGAACCTACCCGGATCTTTGCCAACACAAGGCCGGGTTACCTCTATAACTAGGTAACTGTACTCGAGTATGCCATCCCCCGGTCCTTTGGGACCTTTATCCGAGGATCCTCAACCACAAAGCAACAACCAAAAAGTATAATAAATTTGTGGCAACAACATATGTTAAGCATCTGGGCTCCATGCCATGATACCACCCTTTTACAAAAGGAAATGACATACCCTAAAGGGCGCGACCCTCAAACCTTGCCGTCTTTCATGTTTTGGCCATTTCCGGGGTGTGAGGTCTGACGAAGTCTCATCCACAAAGCTACACTTTTCACAAAGTCATGCTTTGATCAACAAATGATCAGTAGCACTTCGTATGCCATGTTACCAATTTGGTAATATATCATTAGTAACCATCAAGTACGTAACCTCTGAGCTCGTACGTCTCAGAGAAGGGTGTTAAGCTAAGAGAATAAATTCTCAGCCACAAACAGAAATGCATTTGATAGAAACCAGCTTTACATCTCAAAGTGTAACGTCAGACACACATCCATACAAGTCCGTTCTGGGATCGAACGGAACCGAAGGCAATTCAAAGAAGCCCTTGTAAATACGGATATTCACAATCACATCCGGAATCCCCATCACAAAGGCGATAAAATCTCTATACTGGAGCAACCCGGTGCAGAGACATTCGACAGGTAATCCTTTCGTTTTCGAGGATACCCAGTCTTCAACACCGTCTTCAAATGCAATCCCATTTCGTCGTATCATTATTCAGAATGGGATTTATGATACAAGGTCCTTTCCTGGCTAATCCGAATAATGAGCGCTTATTTTAAAAAGTGAGTGTTCATTCTGATTTCAAACAATCACAACAAATTCCACTTTGATCTTTTTAAATAAAAGATTCATCACAATCACAAAGGTTCGATGTAGGTTTCGAATATCCATTTGGAATTCGAATCCCGGTCGCATCGAAATTCAAATGCCATTTAAAGGCCAATATTGATAGTCGGTTATTTAACAATCAATAAAT
Source organism: Allium cepa (assembly GCA_030765085.1). NCBI lineage: Eukaryota > Viridiplantae > Streptophyta > Magnoliopsida > Asparagales > Amaryllidaceae > Allium > Allium cepa. The sequence continues at coordinate 378,013,658 of CM060929.1, read as the reverse complement.
TTCACAACAATCACCAAGATTTAAATAATCTTCCCAATTATTATTCTCGAAATATCTTCGTAAGATATATTTTTATATTTCAACCTTTTAAAAACAAATTTTTTAAATCAATCTCCACATTTTTAATCCTTTGAAAATAAATTTCAATTCATTTTCCTTATACGGAAAATATTTCCAAACATTTATTCATTTCCACTAAAAATCTGCCGAGTTAAAATAATTCAAAATAATGTAAAATGCTTATCAAAAAAATACTCAGAGATATTTAAAATAAAACTATTTTGAAACACTTACTTAAAAATTAGTTATGAAAAATATCAAACTAATAGCTCATATAAAAATTCAAGTCCAAAACTAATTTTAAAGTAAAATTAACAGATAGGATATAACCATTTAAATATCTAATTTCTAAAATAAATATCAATTTAAAACTTTAAATCATTATTTCTATAATGGTTTAAAACATATTTCACTTTAAAGATTTTTTTAAAATAACATAAGTATATATTTTTTCTTTTTTTCCCAAAACATTCTTTCCCTTAAATCATCTTTACAACTTCAATCTATATTTATAAACTATATTGAAAACATTCTCGGCTTTCAAGGAAAATACACATTCCATTCTAAAATGGTTCATTCAAATCAATTTATAAATCTTTCTGGATTTATTTTAAATTTATGTCCCAAATATGTAAATTCCTTTTTACACCTTTGAAAATAAACCAACATTTATTTTTAAAACAAAATTCCCTTTCCTTTATAAAATTACAATTCTGAATTTTAATTTTTCCAAATATCTACTGACATACGATTTCCAAATTGATTTTAAAAATCATTTCCAAACACCAAATCAAGTTTCAAATTGATTTCAAATTTTATCCTAAACACCAAATCAATTTTAATATTGATTTCCCAAAGACTCATTCTTTTAACACCAAATCAATCTTCGAATTTATGTTTAACATAAATTCCTTTATCCCTTCCGAAATTATTTAAAAACCATATTTTTAAAAATAAATTCTTCACCTTTTGAATATTATTGCTTGGAATCCATTTATTCACCATATTTTGGAATTTTATTCAATAGGATTTCACTATAAATTTTCTACTTACATTTAAAAATCCAATTTTATTTATTTCTGGTATCTTACGATGCCAAAAATATATTCGGCTAAATTTTAGCCTTCAACGATTTCAACCACTGTATAATCACGCACAGATTATAAATAAATAAACACACAACATATGAAACCAAATCAAATGTTTTGAGGAATCCAGTTGGATCCCTCCAACCTGTTTCCCTGCATCCACAGATGTTAGCACAACAATTAAATACCAATTACACTTCGAGGTGGAATATCTCGGTATATGGGATTTATAAAATATCATCCGCTATTATGTGGTGCATAGGGTCTCATCCGCTATATAATGCGGGAAATCAACAACTCCAATATATATACTATATACTACTATATATATAATATCATCCAGTGAATACTTATTATAAATCAATCATCCAAGCACACAGTCAATCAATTTTAAATCTAACTATTTAAATTTAAATCAGAAAAATATTTGATTGAGGGAGAAGATCTCACCTTTGCTTTTATTTGCAATCCATTTCCAATTTGACTTGTTTCTTGATTTTTAGACCTTGTATCAAACAATTATATGATTTGTTAATATTCGAAATAATCGAATAATAAATTTCCATTTAACTTTTTTTACCTAATAAATTTAATCTCAAACAAATTTTCTTTTAATAAAATATTTAAACTAATTGAATAATCACTTATTATTAAACAATTTAATTAACCAAAGGATTTTAATTTAAACTAATTTTTTTCCTTTTGAAATTATATATGTTTATTGATTAAATTAAAAAAAACTTCGATTACCTCTTTCGACAAGCACAAAAAAACTTCGGCCTTCACGCAAACCCTAACCTCGTGCCAATGTTCGATAACACCACGCTGCCATCGAGGCCGCGCTATGCCTCCGCCGTTGATGCCGCATCGAACTTCCATCCCTGGCCGCGACATCGCACGCGCCATTACCTTGATTCACCGCGAACCCTGAATCGCGACCCAAATCCACTGACGTGCCCTAGCTTCCATTGCGACATCTACCCAAATCCTTAGCCTTAGCTCCGCGCCCACGAGTCGATGCTTTCTCGAACCCAAGACCCCCATCGATCGAATAGATGTTTCTTTAAAAATTGAATTTAATCTTGAATTGATCGACCATTATTATTATTATTTTTCATTTGATTTCAATATTCTGGAGCAAGATAAGGGAAGGAGGGTCGCGATTGAACTTGCTCGGCCATTACCGAATGAGGAAATTGATTGATTTTTTTCTTTTTCATTTTTTTTGTTTGAGACGAGAGGGAGTTGATTTTCTCGGCCGTTGATTTCTTTCGAAATGCTTGAACAATTTTTTTTTTTTTGAATGAGCCTGCATTTTCTAAAAGAAAGAACGGAGGGAACAGGAAAAGTTGTTTACGTGCTTCAACCAGTTTGCTACAATGATTGAAATGAAGGGTAAAAAGTTTTGATGTGTCAAAAATTCAGCTGGAGTTGACAGGATAAATATATAGTTTAAATTTAAATTCAAATACAAATTGTCTCGCTTAACGCAGCTTAAAGTTCTGAATTCCTATCGAGGAATGCCGCCAGGCATTTATAATGTTATACGCCTATTCCGAACGCATTGGAAAAGGTTTCGAGTCCAAATTCAATGGTATGGATAAGATAGCTTTTTGAACCAGTTAAAATATCAATCTTTCGATTTAAATTTAGCGCGTTTGCTTATCGTACGGCCAAACGATCACCCCAAGCACTATGAAAATTGAAATCCGATAACAATACAATATTACAGATCCAATGGAACTAGTTTCATCGAATTCTGAGACTGTGACTCGGAATGCTATTTTTAAATATCGATTAAAATGATATAATTTCAAAACAGTTTAAAATTCAACTCTGAAACTTCTATTATCTTCAGTATTATCAATATAAATTCTCTAAGCCATTAAAATATTTTTTTTAATCAGCTTATAACTGAAGATTCAAATTTTTTACCCAACTTCAGTAAATTAAATTCAATAATTTAATTGTCAAAATCATAATTAACATTTCAAATTCAAGTTAAACTAACTTTCAAGTATTTAAAATCAATTAAATATTCCATTTCAAATGTTAAAAAATTTCGGGTCGTCACATCCTTCCCCCCTTAAAAGAATTTCATCCCGAAATTACTAGTTAAGAAGAATGATCCTTAACCCATTTATCATTTTCCCAAAACCCAACAGTTTTAACAACTTTTCCAAAACAAATCATTTTTATTAGAGACCCATTATTAATTCAACTAACTTTCCAACTCCAATTATAGGTTCCAAATGACATTGTTTTTAATAATTCAAATTTAAATTTTAAATTCAAATTTCAAATTATCCAAAATTTCTTAAAATTTTTCTAACACCCTAAATTTTCGAAAAATTTCGCCAGCGTCTCCTTTGCACGGTTAGCTCGGTACGACTACAAAATAGCACCACAGGCCCTCTGATTCAAAAAGAAAACAAAACGCCAAGTGGCTAGATTAGAAAATCATCAAATTTCATACTGAAATTTAAATACATACATTTTTGTCGAGCAATTCAAATTTATCTTCGAAAATCAAATCCTAATTCCTTTGTCTTTAACACACCCGTATATCCTAATATCCATACTGTCCAATTTCAATATTCAAAAATCATTCTTGCACATTTTTTTACAAAATTTTCAATATATACTTCTTATACCATTTTTACTTCACTATTGAAGTTATATATCTATTTTCATTCAATCTTGCATTTTCAGTTTCCTTTGAATTCAATTCGCAGTTTAAATTCTATTTGTATTCAATTTAACTTCTAAGTATTAAATTTTTTATCAACTATCTTTCATTCACAACTGCACTATTTTAAATTAGTATCATTTACTAATTTATTACAAATCCCAATTCATTTTATCTCAAACCATTTCTTTATTTCACCTTTATTAACTTTAGTTCACTTCGAACTAATTTTACAACTTCATTTTATTTCACACAATTCAAATTGGTTATCAATATTAAATTTCAATTCCCGTTTTATTCTTTTGTTCATCCCTAACACAATTCAATTTCAATTCACCATTTGGTTTACAACCACTTATATTTAAACTGGATTTCAAATTCCATATGAATTTAATTTATCTTTCATTTGTAATTATTGAATTCGATTCATTTCAAGTCAAATTCAATTTCATCATTCCTTTAATTAGTTTTATTTACTAATTTTATTTCAATATTTCACTTTGTTTAATACAAACCAAATTCAATTCCAATTCCAGATCTATTTACTTACAAATTCGAAATGAATTTCAACATTTAATTACCCACTCATTTATTTGCAATTGCAAATTTATTTATTCATTCTCAAATTTTATTTTCCACCTTAATAAATTTTATTCCAATCATTTAGCCTATTAGACCAATTTACCTTTATTCAAATTAACTTAAGTTAATTTCAGTTTAAATCTGAATTTCCTAAGTTTTCAAACTTGTTATTCCATAACTATTTTTAATAAAATTCAAGAGTCTTTCCACCTTTTCCAAAACTGTTATTAAAAACAATCCAAATTATCCCTTTAAATTTTTAAAACCAAACCCAGTTTGTAAACAACTTCCATTTAAAATAATTTGGCAGCAATTCCTCTCCTGGACACTTGAAAATGAACATCGATGATGCTGCAGTCATCGCCGAAATATTTTCCAGCGACCGAAAAGAGTTTAGAGCTTTTATCCCTTCAAAACATTTTTCCAAAACCTTGGAAAATTATTTTCAAACAAAAAGGGATTTAAACTTTTCCAAGTTTCAAAACATTCCCAAATGTTTCTCTGGAATTCTTTTTTCAAATTATAAATCACATTTACAATTTACATTCTAAAATTTCATTTGTATATGGATTTTATTTCTAAACTTTTGATTATGATTTCAATTTCTTATTCAAATGATAATAATATTATCACTTCCTAACAATCAAGGAACCATATACTACAATAATTTACAAAGATTATTTCCTATATCTATGAAAATAGTTTTGGGTAAAATTATTTCATTCACCCTATTTGAAAACAATATCGTGTCGATTTGTTCTGTATGAATGTTTAGAGATCCCTATCGATAGAGTTGTACAAACTATACCGAACCGAATCCATATACCACTTAACAAACCAATCATCACAATATAAAATAATTTTATATTCACTAACAAATACACGCTTATATCTAGACTCATTCTAGAGTACCACTGACTCTATCTCTAATGAGTAACACCCAACAGAGTCAGGGTTGTCGCTTAACCAAATGCTTTGATACCACTTGTAATAGTCCCCTTTTTTCGGCTTCCGAAAGTTGACATTGATACGTCCACTGTACCGAATGCCGACCAATCGAATGCCGGAAAAACCGAACCATTAGGGTTTAAGAAAAAGAAGATAGAAGAAGAAGCAGAAACAATAACAGAATCTCACAATTCGCAGCAGAACAAATATAATAGATAAATAGATATCTTTAAACAGAATCACTGTATCAATATTTACGTTACATCACATCACATTATCATAGTATACAACAATAAACAGCGGAAAGAAATATTACATATATAAGTGATACGCCTCGCCATCTAGCTTCAACTCCTGATTTCCACAGCAACTTCTTGACTTTGCCCCCGAATAACGATAACCTGACTCTAGGCTGCCCGTGTGGAAAATTGTGGGCACCTAGAATTTAGTAAGGGAATAATAAACTCCAGGTCAGTCATGGGACTGGTGTGAGATCTTAAAAATAGTTATTTTCACAAAGAAAAGAAAAGAAATCCGCTATGCTTTTGGAAAATGAAACTACCACAAGGCCTCCCGCCACATACACAATGCAAATGCAGAATTGGAGGATATTTCTCCTTATGATAGTCAAACATGCTTAATACGCAAAATCCTTTCGATATTATTATTAGTGCATAGTGTAGAAAATATTTCAAAAGTATAATATTAATCTTAGCCAGCATAGACATTCCGAACTATGCCTACTATAGCTACCATCTGAACAGTGGTGACCACCATAAGTAAATGGCAGGTTATGCAACAAAAACCGTACAGGGCGCGTATTGTTTATTTGGATTTCCAACAAATGGTCAGGCTAAGGAACTTCCTACTGCCACATGGGTACGCTTCTAAAGGGATGTCCCGAGAACCTACCCGGATCTCTACCAACACAAGGCCGGGTTACCTCTATAACTAGGTAACTACTACTCGAGTATGCCATCCCCCGGTCCTTTGGGACCTTTATCCGAGGATCCTCAACCACAAAGCAAGAACCACAAAGTATAATAAATTTGCGGCAACAACATAGTTTAAGTATCTAGGCTCCATACCATGATACCACCCTTTTACAAAAGGAATTGACATACCCTAAAGGGCGCGACCCTCATAATCTTGCCGCATCTTTCCTGTTTTGACCATTTCCGGGGTGTGTAGTCTGACGAAGTCTCGTACACAAAGCTACACTTTTCACAAAGTCATGCTTTGATCAACAAATGATCGGCAACACTTCGTATGCCACGTTACCAATTTGGAAATATATCACTAGTAACCATCAACTATGTAACCTCTGAGCTCGTACGTCTCAGAGAAGGATGTTAAGCTAAGAGAATATATTTTCCGCCACCGACAGAAATGTATTTGATAGAAATCAGCTTTACACCTCAAAGTGTAACGTCAGACACACATCCATACAACTCCGTTTCGGGATCGAACGGAACCGAAGGCACTTCAAAGAAGCCCTTGTAAATCCGGATATTCACAATCACGTCCGGAATCCCCATCACAAAGGTAATAAAATCTCTATACCGGAGCAACCAGGTGTTGAGACATTCGACAGGTACTCCTTTCGTTTTCGAGGATACCCGGTCTTCAACACCATCTTCAAATGCAATCCCATTTTGTCGTATCATTATTCAAAATAGGTTTTATGACACAAGGTCCTTTCCCGGCTAATCCGAATAATGAGCGCTTATTTTTAAAAGTAAGTGTTCATTCATATTTCAAACAAATCACAACAAATTCCACTTTGATCTTTTTAAATAAATGATTCATCACAATCACAAAGGTTCAATGTGGGTTTCGAATATCCATTTGGAATTCGACTCCCGGTCGCATCAAAATTAAAATGCCATTTAAAGGCCAATATTGATAGTTGGTTATTTAACTATCAATAAATATTCACAACAATCACCAAGATTTCAATAATCCTCCCAATTATTATTCTCGAAATATCTTCATAAGATATATTTTCATATTTCAACCTTTTAAAAACAAAATTTTTAAATCAATCTCCACATTTTTAATCCTTTGAAAACAAATTTCAATTCATTTTCCTTATGCAGAAAATATTTCCAAACATTTATTCATTTCCACTGAAAATCTGCCGAGTTAAAATAATTCAAAATAAAGTAAAACGCTTATCAAAATATACTTAGAGATATTTAAAATAAAAATATTTTGAAACACTTACTTAAAAATTAGTTATGAAAAATATCATACTAATAGCTAATATAAAAATTCAAGTCCAAAACTAATTTTAAAATAAAATTAATAGATAGGATATAACCATTGAAATATCCAATTTCTAAAATAAATATCAATTTAAAACTTTAAATCATTACTTCTATAATGGTTTAAAACATATTTCACTTTAAACATTTTTTTTAAAATAACATAAGTAATTTTTTTTTGTTTTTTTCCCAAAACATTCTTTTGCTTTACAACTTCAATCTATATTTATAAACTATATTAAATACATTCTCGGCTTTCAGGGAAAATACACATTCCATTCTAAAATCGATCATTCAAATCAATTTATAAATCTTTCTGGATTTATTTTAAATTTACGTCCCAAATATGTAAATTCCTTTTTACACCTTTAAAAATAAACCAACATTTATTTTTTAAACAAAATTTCCTTTCCTTTATAAAATTCCCATTCTGAATTTTAAAATTTTCAAATATCTACTGATATACGGTTTCCAAATTGATTTTAAAAATCATTTCCAAACACCAAATCAAGTTTCAAATTGATTTCAAATTTTATCTTAAACACCAAATCAATTTTAATATTGATTTCCCAAAGACTCATTCTTTTAACACCAAATCAATCTTCGAATTTATGTTTAACATAAATTCCTTTATCCCTTCCGAAATTATTTAAAAACCATATTTTTAAAAATAAATTCTTCACCTTTTGAATATTATTGCTTGGAATCCATTTATTCACCATATTTTGGAATTTTATTCAATAGGATTTCACTATAAATTTTCTACTTACATTTAAAAATCCAATTTTATTTATTTCTGGTATCTTACGATGCCAAAAATATATTCGGCTAAATTTTAGCCTTCAACGATTTCAACCACTGTATAATCACGCACAGATTATAAATAAATAAACACACAACATATGAAACCAAATCAAATGTTTTGAGGAATCCAGTTGGATCCCTCCAACCTGTTTCCCTGCATCCACAGATGTTAGCACAACAATTAAATACCAATTACACTTCGAGGTGGAATATCGCGGTATATGGGATTTATAAAATATCATCCGCTATTATGCGGCGCATAAGGTGTCATCTGCTATATAATGCGGGAAATCAACAACTCCAATATATATACCATATATTACTATATGTGTAATTTCATCCATTGAATAATTATTATAAATCAATCATCCAAGCACACAATCAATCAATTTTAAATCTAACTATTTAAAATTTAAATCAGAAAAATATTTGATTGAGTGAGAAGATCTCACCTTTGCTTTTATTTGCAATCCACTTCCAATTTGACTTGTTTCTCGATTTTTAGATCTTGTATCAAACAATTATAAGATTTGTTAATATTCGAAATAATCGAATAATAAATTTCCATTTAATTTTTTTTTTTACCTAATAAATTTAATCACGAACAAATTTTCTTTTAATAAAATATTTAAACTAATTGAACAATCACTTATTATTAAACAATTTAATTAACCACAGGATTTTAATTTAAACTAAAAAATTTTCCTTTTGAAACTATATATGTTTATTGATTAAATTAAAAATGTGTTTACCTCTTTCGACAAGCACAACAAAACTTCGACCTTCACACAAACCCTAACCTCGCGCCAGTGTTCGATAACACCACATTGCCGTCAAGGCCGCGCTATGCCTCCACTGTTGATGCCGCATCGAACTTCCATCCCTGGCCGCGACATCGCACGCGCCATTACCTTGGTTCGCCGCGACCCTGAATCGCGACACAAATCCACTGACGTGCCCTAGCTTCCATTACGACATCTACCCAAATCCTTAGCCTTAGCTCCGCGCCCATGAGCCATTGGTTGCTCGAACCCGAGACCCCCATCGATCGAATAGACGTTGCTTTAAAAATTGAATTCAATCTCGAATTGCTCGGCAATTATTATTATTTTTCATTTGATTTCAATATTCTGGAGCAAGAAAAGGGAAGGGGGTCGCGATTGAATTTGCTCGGCCATTACTGAACGAGGAACTTGATTGATTTTTTTTTCTTTTTCTTTTTTTGTTTGAGACGACAGAGGGGTTGACTTTCTCGGCTATTGATTTCTTTCGAAATGCTTGAACAAGATATTTTTTTTTGAACGAGCCTGCATTTTCTAAAAGAAAGAACAAAGGGAACACGAAAAGATGTTTACGTGCTTCAACCAGTTTGCTACAGTGACTGAAATGAAGGGTAAAAAGTTTTGACGTGACAAAAATTCAGCCGGAGTTGATAGGATAAATATATAGTTTAAATTTAAATTCAAATTCAAATTGCCTCGATTAACGCAGCTTAAAATTCTGAAATCCTATCGAGGCATGCCGCCAGGCTTTATAATGTTATACGCCTATTCCGAATGCATTGGAAAAGGTTTCGAGTCCAAATTCGATCATATGGAAAAGATAGCTTTTTGAACCAGTTAAATATCGAACTTTCGATTTAAATTTAGCGCGTTTGCTTATCGTACGGCCAAACGATCACTCCAAACACTACAAAAATTGAAATCCGATAACAATACAATATTACGGATCCAATGAAACTAGTCTCATCGAATTTCGAGACTATACCTTGGAAGGCTATTTTTAAATATCGATCTAAATGATAATTTCAAAACATTTTAAAATTAAACTCTGAAGCTTCTATTATCTTCAGTATTATCAATATAAATTTTCTAAGCCATTAAAATATATTTTTTAATCAGCTTATAACTGAAGATTCAAATTTTTTACCCAACTTCAGTAAATTATTCAATAATTTAATTGTCAAAATCATAGTTAACATTTGAAATTCAATTCAAACTAACTTCCAAATATTTAAAATCATTTAAATATTCCATTTCAAATGTTAAAATTTTCCGGGTCGTCACAATCTTGGCCTATTATCTTTATATGTTACAATATACTTCCATGGATGTGTATGAAAACTCCATATATATTACTCACTGTTATCATCCCTAGCCCTGATGATCCGACATAAGGAATTGATGTTTATTTACAACCATTGATTGAAGAGTTGAAAATATAGTGGTATGAATGAGTTGAAATATACGACATTTCAAAAAAAGAATTTTCGTAAATTTTTTTATTTGTTATGGACTATTAGCGATTTTCCTATGTATGCACCTCTTTTAGGTTAGAGTACAATCAGTTGTCTAGCTTATCCTTATTGCATGAAAAAACATGATTATTTTCTTTACCGCATAGAAAGAAAATTTCATATTTTGATTATCATCGGTGTTTTCTCCATATTAACCATCCTTTTAGAAGAGATAGAAAAAATTTAAAGCTGTTATCAAGGTTTTAAACCCAAGCAGATATAAGAGAAGTCAAAACAACTTGGTTGAGTTAGAATCGTTCAGAAGTCAACCAAAAGGACTAAAGCAATAAGCCAAAGAGAGCCATGAAAAGGGATAAAAAAATCCACTAAGGACATGGACCGCCATGGGTTTAGCTCAGGGACCAACCAACTCAATGGCGCCATAATCCAACACATATTCTAGAGGCAATAGATTAGTTTGATGAGATTCTGAGTTATTTAAATCCAGAGATAAGCATTCGTCTAGTCTGATTAGCAGCTAGATACAACTACCAAGTAAACCTTGATCAAAACAAGACGACGTGCAATGAGACTATACGAATGGCATGGACGCGAGACAATGGAGCCAAACTAGAAGGCAAGAACCAAAAATACTCTAACTGTATGGATCGCTAGCGATCCATACACTATGGATCGCTAGCGACCCACACGTCATCACATGAATGCTGCGACCCACATGGAACAGAGTAGGTGAAGAATGTAAGTAAGTAGCTCGCATTCGAGCATAAGCTGTGGATCACCAACGATCCATAGACCATGGATCGCCAGCAATCCATGTGTTTGGCTCACGTGGCGAGGCAAGTCTCAATAGTCATTTTGTGTTCATCTGTAAGCAATTGGTGAACAGTTTTGGCCTAACAGCTCTCCAACCTCTATAAATACTCTCATACGTGCAAACAAAACGGAATCTTCTCTAGACTAGTTGCTAAAACTCTACTGGAAGCTTTCTTCACTCCTCACTTCCCTTACAACAATCTTCAAAGAAAGTCGCTATGATTTTCCAGTTGATTCCAACCTTGGAGATTCAATCTAGCTAAGGATGTTTAAGTGCTCTGTAATCAAATACAATTTGTAACAGCAATCAGTCTAGAATAAAAACTATAAAGTGAATGTGGCTTCGTTAATAGCCGAACCACTATAAAAATCTTCTTGTCTCCTTTTTATGTCTACTTTCTTTTTACATCTATGATCCATGTTATTTTCCTACGAGAACAGGGTTGGTGCTTTCATGGGTGGACAACAGCCGATAGAGTTGAGACTATGAAACTACCAACGATTTGGTAAAGCAAAGGAATATGTGAACTTGTAAAGTATTATCAAAAGATGCATGAAACTGAAGTAAAAATTGAAATTCCAGGTAAATCAACTATTCATTGTTGATGCAAACAAAGTATATTTTAGGAGTGGCCTAAATGGAAAGATTTCCTGCTTCGTCATAATATTGACATGAGGCACAATGAGAAAAACATATTTGATAATGTGTTTAATACAATTGTGAACGTTAAGAGAAAGACCAAGGACGATTTGAAATCAAGATGTGATGTACAATAATTATGTAAGCGTTCTAAGATTCATGCCAAGCCAAAATTTATAATTGATGCAAATAATGTATATTTTAGGAGTGGCCTTATTGGAAGGATCTCCTGCTTTGTCATAATATTGACAAGAGGCACAATAAGAAAAACGTATTTGATAATGTGTTTAATAAATTATGAATGTTAAGTGAAAGACTAAGGACGATTTAAAATCAAAATATGATGTACAAGAATTATGTAAGCGTTCTAAGATTCATGTCAAGCCAAATGGCACTAAAAAACCCAAATCTTTCCATGAGTTAAACAATAACATAGTTAAAGTTGTGTTAAAATAGGTAGAGGGATTAAGATTTCCTGATGGGATTTCTTTTAATCTTTGTAGATGTGCTGACGTTAAAAACGGTAAACTGAGTGGGAGGAAAAGCCATGATTGTATCACAATGATGGAAAATTTGTTACCCATCATTTTTAAAGAACTATTGCCCATAAAATTTAGGATGTTTATAATGGAACTTAGTCTGTTTTACAAAGAGCTTTGTTCATTAAAGCTAAACATCTGCGTAAACTTGAAATAAATGCCCCTGTACTACTCTACAAAATGGGGAAAATATTTTCTTTAGTTTTCTTTAATGTGTGGAATATTTACGTGTTCATCTTCCATCTGAAGCATGTCTACGATGTCCTATGCAATATGCATGGATGTATCCATTTGAGAGTTATATATATTGAATATATTAAATATTAGTTTGGTTACATATATGTAACGATCCGTTTTTCTTACACCTAAAGACGACACTTAATACATCTCTGTATTCATGTTATGATCATTTATGTGTCAGAAAGACAGGTCATTTGGGATGAAGAAAGAAGAAGACGGAACATTATATCACATCGTGACGAGCAACATATAATATAAAAAAATATTTGCAAAAATAAACATCTTTATTTATACACAACATCAAAGTACAATATCCTATTATCATCCTACACAGTTATAACAGCCTACCCTTATAAATACCGAGTAACATAATTAGAAATCAAAGCAACAAAAATAACATAAGAATATAAGATACATGAATATGTCTTGGAAAATCTATCTCGTCTCCTGGAAGCTCTAAAAGATCCATCTAAATCTAAAACATATGCTCGAGCTAACCTAAGCATTAGAGGAAAACATTATCTGGGTCATGCTAAAACCAACATGAGATACTCAAATCATAAAGAATTTGTATAACTTGTAAAACCCTTTGAAATTAAAAGTATCTCGTAAAACCACACTGCACACAAACACAGATAGATTTTTACCTTATGATAACCAAACATTTTCTATAGAAAATCCAATGATATTATAATAACGTCTAGAGATAAAGTAAATGTTGAATCATAGCTGAAATTATTACATTAAGCATAATATATATACAGTCAATTCCGAAGACTCGTATTGGAAAATGGATTCCACTTATGAAAAGGTAAGGGTCTACCTACTGAATCTGTATGCCTTTGATATGATATACAGGAGAATACAACACATTGCACCTCTGCCACTCAGGACCGACCCTACACCATTCTAGAAAGCGTCGAATATAATCACCATTCGGTTGATCACCAACCATTATAGGCCCCCAAGCATACATAGATATCGATTCTAGATAAGGGATGATCATGCCCTAATGGTACCAACCCACTTAGCCATGAAACACATCCTTTCTTTAATCATTTTACTGGTTGATGAGGCTAGAGGCTACGTTTGACCATTTAGATAGCAATTCCATGCAGAATGCTAACGCTACCTCCCAGGTAGAAATGTACTGCCCACATTCATTTGTACAAGTTCATTTTGGATTTGAACAAAACTGAAGACACTATCTCTACTATATTTGGTTTGTAATCACCATCAGGATTAGTAGCAAGTAGCCATTGCACTTCAAAAGCAACGTGTTCAATCATCTTCAAGATGTCTTCAGTTCGAAACGCTTGAGTTGGATCGAAGCGGTTTTCAGATAATTTATATTTATTCGATCCCGGTCTCTTCGAAACAACATTCGATAGTTTCCAGTAAACTCAATTTCCAGTTCTTTCAAAAAAAAAAATATAATATATAATAGCGGAGATCTCTCCTAACTATTGAGTGAAAGGATAAATCTCTTTCATTTATGAAAATCTCATTTACTAAAATGCCAAATCTATTTATAAAATTTCTTTATAAATCTCCAAGTCTCTTATACAACTCTTTTACAAATATAAAAACCATTTATTAACTCTTTTATAAATATCCAAAATCATATATAGAAACTCTTTAATAAATACCTAAAATCATTTATAAAACTACTTCCCAAATTTCAAGATCTCTTTTTAATTTATAAAACTACTTTTATGAACTTTCCTTATTTAAAGCTAAAATTTCCTAAATAAACTTTAATCAATAAAGTTCCTTTGATACAATCAATTAATTAAAACGCCTTGAAATAAATAAGTTACTATATAAACATTCTTTATTCAATTTATCTTTGAACCATATTAAGAAAATAGTGATTTTAAATAATCACTTAAAAAGTATTAAACTACTTCAAAATCCCTTTAATAAAATAATTGCTTAATTATCCTTCAAATATAAAATGGAATAAACTTTAAACCATTATCAAAAAGTATAGAATGGATTATTTGACTTTACAAAAATCATGAAGAGGCTTAGTGACCAAATTGGTTCATTTAAGTTTGTTTAACTTATCTAAATTATAACATCGGTATTTAAATAAAAAGCAACTATATAAAGGGAATCAACCAATAACAATCAGTCAATATATAGGTAAATGTCCAAGTTACCAAAATAGCAAAACTGGGTTTAATCTCTACTTAAATAGATGTCAACATAATCTACTTAGTGAATTATGATAGAACTGTGATTTATCCTACCAACAATATCTAATACAATTTAATTAGCAAAATGGAGTTTATTTCTGCTAAACAGATGTCAATATAATTAATTAGCAAAACGATGATTTATTATGCTAAACACATGTCAATACAATTTAATTAACAGAATGATTATTTATTCTGCCAAACAGATGTCATTGGGTTTCATATTCAATTGGGGTTACTTAAGGGTAGTCGATAAAGAATTCCTTTGGATAAAATCTTCTTTTAAAAGAGAGTTGCTTTTGAAACAAAATCTATCTTTGCAAATAAAGTAGTTAAAACTTTTAAACATTTATTTGAAGATTAAATAACATTTTAAACTCTTTATTTTAATAATAATAAAACAACAATTAACTTTTAAAGAAATAAATCAAATAATAGTTAACCTTTAAATAAATAATTGAACCATAATGAATCTTTAATTAATTAATAAATAAATATGATTTAATCTCAATTAATTAATTAATTAATCATTAATTAAAACTTAAATAATAAATTAGACCTTTATTTAAAATAATTAATCATAATTAAGTTTAAGTTGAATCTTAACTAAAATTTAACTTGATTAATAATTAGTTACTAATTAAACCCTTTTATAAATTAACTAATAATCAACCTTTAATAATTAACTAAATAATAATTAATGTGTTATTTAATAATTAGTCTTAATTAACTAACTAATTACCATTGGCCTACTTAATTTATAATTAAGTACTAATTACCTTACTTAATTAATTAATAAAATCATAATTCATTAAATAAATAATTAAATAATTACTTTGTATTACTTTAAAATTGTTTGTAAAACACTTTCCAAATTTATTTAAGTTGAAACACTTTTAGATTTCAAAAATAATTCATTTTTATGAACTACACCTATAGAGACTATAGACATGACCAGTAGTTTCATAATTTTGTTTTATACTATAAATCACTTTTCAATCTCTTTTTTATGTTTAAACTCACTTTTATAACTTATGAATAAAATTTGGAAAACTAGAAGTGAGATTTAAAACTTTTCATAAATTTTTTAGAAACTAAAGTAAATAAAGAAACAACTTATTCAAGGGATCTCGATGTCGCCAAACAAACAATTTACATGCCGACTTGTTTGACATACAACACATACATGAACCAAATCATTCATTCACATGCAGACATAAACCATAGACTTGAAATAAAGGTCATCCTTACATATAACAAGTAAAAGGTCCTAACTTGCACTTTACTAATTCTTAACTTCACCTTCTTCTAAGTTTAAACAACCATTCTTCCAAACACATATATACACAAACAGATCCAAATCAACACTACATTTATCCATACAAGAAATGATTTATCAACAAAGTATGCTTTAAAATTAAAGTTAGAAGCTTTTAAATAAAAGTGCTTGCTTTTTCACCTAAAGCTAACCAAAACACCCCGATCTTTCACTAGCCTTCACATATGACCTAGGACTATGAATTTTCTTTGAAAAATCTTCTTTTAGAAACCCAAAGAAGCTCAGAGGAATCAACCATGGTGCCTTTATGTTCGTCCATGAAGTAGTGAAGGGATGTTTAATGTCTTGTTTTGGAAAGAGAGGGTTGTAGAAAAGAAGAGGAGGTATTAAACTATGCTTTCATGAATTTAAAGTAGAAAAGAATTGATTTTCTAAACTTTGGAACTGGAAGGAAGACCATTAAAGGGTTTGTGAAGTTTTCGAGGAAGCTTCGGAAAATGAATATAAAATGATAAATTGAGAAAAATAAATAGAAAGATTGGTTTTGTATAAAATGCATAAAATGAATTACCAAAATGCCCTTACCTTACGTAACCTCCGTACTTTTGTTGCCACCTCCTCCACCCTTGTATCGCCCTTGAATTTTTGAAAATTTCATGTCCCCTTCAACATTCTCAAAGCCAACATCCATTTATTACATATGTACTTAAGTTGCCAAATTGTCATATCATGTCCTAACATGTTTTAATTTTAATTCTATTTTTATAAAATGTTAAATCACCTTAGTATATGTTTACGTATACATGTATAATATAATTCTAACTTTATTGAAAATGCATTTATATTTATACTCTTGGGGTTACAATGTTTCTGACAATTTTTATACGATGAAAACTCGAAAATTCGGAAAACGAATTTCTATCGCATTTTTTTATTTTTTTTGTGGAACTAAATATTTTTGTAAAAAAAATTCTAAAACAATTTCACCATCATTATTTACTACTTAAATACATCTTATTTTAATTACGAAACCAATTGTTGAATATTTAAATTTAATTAAATATTCATAAATCAAAATGGTGGAATTTCAGGTCGTTATACTCTCCACACTTAAAAAAATTTTAACACCAAAATTTTGCCACATACTTAATTGAAAAACAATCCTAAGCATAAGAAAGACTATATATCAATCGGTATGATGTATATAGTCATGCTTATGCAAAATCTGATTCGATCAGTCACTCGAATGCATAGCTTACTCCCGAACTAGTATCGCTCATCCGACTTTCTAGTGCGGACTCTGATCAGGATTGTTAATTGGAAAGCTTTGTTCTCCTTTCGTAGCCATGTACTATGATAGAAAAATTTAGGTTTGACATTAAGAACCCTCAACAAGTGTTCATGGTTAAATATCATGTGATAAATCCTTATTCAAAATGGTGTGGAAAACCTCAAGTTATGTACTCGAATTTTGGATCGAGAACTATTCGAAAAAGAGGAAGGATCTATGTACATCTTACATACTTATCCTATTGGTTCTTATTTACCCTAACCTTTTTTTACTTTCCTAAAAATAATTTATGAAAACATTTCATAAAATTCCAATTTTAGGTTTAATATTTTTAAATGATATAATTTTATTTATGAAACCTTTTTATAAAATAACTTTAATTTATTAATTCGTATAATACTCTCTTACATCCTAAGGGTATATACAAAACATCTGATTTTTAATTCTATCTACTTTTAACTATTGAGATATAGATCCAAAATATTTTTTATCCTACAACTGTGTCGACCAATATAACTTCTTTACCCATTTGGTCTAATAAGTAGCTAAGAAGAGTAAGATGCTAGTATGCAAACTCATTCCTAGAGACTACTTTTTCTTAAACACCTCTAAGGTAAAGAAGTTTATTAGCTGGTCCAATAAAATTAAATAGATTTTCACTTCCTAGATGTTAAAATCAAAAGATATGTTTTAATAGAACAAAGTAAATTAAACTCCTTTTTATATTTAACCCAATCAAAACTTCATTTATCAGTCCATCCTTTAATCAAAATACCCTATTATTTTGAAACCCTAGGAGCTAAATACCTTGGTTTTATTTCAAAAACTTTTTGAAATTATACCTTATTTTTAACCCATAGAAAACATACATATGGCACAAGTAACTCCAAAATGACTATAAGAAACTAGGCACTATCAAGTAGTATTATATATCCCCTTATCAACAAGGGTAATAATCAAGAGAAGTGTTTATTATCCGAACTCATCTCCTGCCAATTTTTAGTCACATTTGAGTCACTTGAGCTAGTTAATTATAAAAATATTTTTTATTTTCAATCCTCCTTTTGAGTTAATACTATATATATCAGTATATTTCTAGCTAAATTGTTGAAAATATTTATCATCCACTCGCTTTGGATTCATTGAAATTCAAACTCCTTTCGACAATACAATGATAAGGAGAATAATATACTAAATGTACTACCATATCTACCTAGGAAAACATCCAATTGCCACTTAGAAGACTATTCTAATCATCAAAAAAAAGATAGAGACTCATTCCCCGAACCGTCCAAAGAAAAATCTTATTCTCAAATTCCCTTTCAATATATTTATACTTTAAAATATCTTCTACTAATACTATCATTACCTTTTCCCCAAAAAATAGAAATTCCTTTTTAAACACACCGGGATTTTAAATTCTTCAAAACTCCTTTCAATTGAAACACATTTTATAACCTTGATTTATAAAATCAACTTTTTTGTAAATTTATCTAAAACAGTTCTTTTTAATAAACACCTTATATTAAAATCCAATTTTTTTACCCAACATCTCATCGAACACTTTATAATCAAACTGTGAAAATTAATTCATAAGGTGTTCGATTCAATGTTTTTTCAAATTTACTGTTTACCTGACCTAAGTCTTTAAAAAGAAAAATTGCAGATAAATCTATAAACCATAGCAAAACTCAAGGCTGGGTGAGCATGACTAGTCAAACCCTATATGATAATAATTAAATATTATAAATTCCTAACAATAATCACATCATTGATGACAATATAAATTTTCAAAAAAAAATTTATATGTAAAATATATTTCTAGTTAAAATTATTTCATTCACTAATTTTAAAATAATATTGTGTCAGTTTGCCTTGTTAAAGAGATTAGAAACCCTTATCAATATAGTTGCACCTTCTATATCGACCATAATTCGTAATCCACTCAACGAATAAATCAACACCATATAAAACATTTTTAAAGCACTAACAAATAAAAGCTCATATATAATACACTCAAACTCATCCTAGGGTATCACTTGCCCTATCTAATATGAATTAACCTCACCAAAACCTTGGTATTCACTCAAGCTAAGCTTCGATACCACGTTGTAACAATTTGTCTTTCTTACATCTAAAGATGATACTTAATGCATCCTTAGTATTTATGTGCCGATCATTTACAAGTCTGAAAGATAGGTCATTTAGGGTGAAGAAAGAAGAAGACAAAATAGAATCTCACATCGTCATGAGCAATGTATAATATACACAAAATCTTTACAAAAAGAAATCATCTTTACATATACACTACATCAGAGTACACTATCATGTTATTAGCCTAGCTACTTATAACAGTCCGTCCTTACAAATGCCGATTAACATAATAAGAAAACAAAGCAATAAAAACATCAGAAGAATATAAGATACATTACTATGTCTTGGAGAATCCAGCTCGTCTCTTGAAAGCTCCAAAGGAAACCTCTTTTAATCTTGAAAATATGCTATCGAAAAACAATGCCTGGGTCGGTCTGCTAAAACCAGCATGTGAAACTCAAATCACAAGAAGTTTTATATATTTAACATGCAAAACCCTTTAAAAACCAAAGGTATCTCGTAAGACCATGTTGTATGCAAACATGGACATATTTTTACCTTACAATAACCAAAAAAAATTCTATAGAGAATCCAATGATATTATAATTATGTTTAGGGTTAAAGTAAATATTGAATCATAGTCGAAATTGTTACATTAATTAAATTCCAGCATAATAAATATATAGTCAAGTCTGAAGGCTCATATTAGAAAATGGATTCCAACAATGAAAGAGTAAGGGTCTATCCACCAAATCTGTATACCACTAGACAAAATGTACGGGAGCTACAACACGTTGCACCTCTGCTACTTAGAACCATCCCTAACCTTTATTGGATAGCGTCGAATATGATCACCCATTGGTTGATCAACAACCATAATAGGCCTCGAAGCATACATTGAAATCGGCTCTAGATAAGGGATAATCATACCATAATGGGAGTGACCCACTTAGCCTTGTGGCATGCCCCTACTTAAATCCTTTTATCAATAAGCTAGAGGCTACGTTTTACCATTTAAGTAGTATTTCCACTTGGGATGCTAACACTGCCTCCCAGGTAGAAATGCAATTCCAGCATTCATATATACAAGTTCTAGGTTTGAACGAAACCGAAGACACTACTTCTTCTACATTCATTTTGGAATCACCCTTAAAATTAGTAGCAAGTAGCCCTTGTATTTCAAAAGCTCCATTTTCAATCATCTTCAAGACGTCTTCAGTTCCAAACGCTCTAGTTGGATTGAAGTGGTTTTAGAATAATTTATACTTATTCGATCCCAGTCTCTTGGAAACAACATTCGATAGTTTCCGGTAAACTCAACCCAGTTCTTTCAGAAATAAACAGACAATAGATAATAGGGAGATCACTTCCTAACCATTGAGTGAACGGATTTCCTTATCATTTGTCTTATGAGAACAAAACAAGATTTACATGCAAAGTACAACATCATCAAAGATGATTGTGCAATATAACTCGCGTCCTTCTCCTAGATATTTCTGGAGTTACATTTGATCCAGATGTGATAGTCAGTTATTTAACTATCAAATAAACAAACAACCAACAATCCAGATATTTAATTACCCATAGCAACCCCTAAGCCTCAAAATAAATCTTTCATTTGTTTAAATCTCTTTCCAAAATATTAATCAAATTATTCATATACTTATTTCACTGGCATAAGTATATTCACAAAACATTGTTGAAGATATATTATATCAAAATCATTTTAAGAGGATCAAAACAAGTGTGATTTAAAGTAGAGATAAGAATAAGCCAAAAAAACTATTCCTTAGGTGTTAAGTGTGGAACGAATGTCCACACCACCATAATTAAGAAGGTCATTTAAAGGAAATCCCATTTCAAATTCTTTTATAAATTTCTTCAATAAATACTTCTATTAAATCTCTTTCATTTATGAAATCTCCTTTACTAAAATTCCAAATCTATTTGCAAAATTTCTTCATAAATCTTCAAGTCTGCTTGTAAAACTCTTTTATAAATATCAAAACTATTTATAAACTCTTTTATAAACATCCAAAATCATTTATATATTTTTTTGAGTATCTATAGTTACTATAATTTTTTCCCAAATTTCAAGATCTCTTTTCAATTCATTAAACTCTTTTTATAAACTTTCCTTATTTAAACCAAATCTTCTTAAATAAACATTAATCAATAAAGTATCTTTGATAAACTCAGTTACTTAAAATACCTTGAAATAAACAAGTTGTTATATAAACATTCTACATTTAATCTATCTTTAAACCACAGTAATAAAATACTAATTTTAAATAATCATTTAAAAAGTATTAAATTACTTCAAAATACCTTTAATAAAATATTTGCTTAACTATCTTATAAATATTTTAAAATGGAGTAAACTTTAAACCATTATTAAAAAGGATAAAAATGGAATATTTGACTTTACAAAAATGGGAAGAGGCCTAGTAACCACAATAGTTCATTTAAATAATTTTAACTTATCCAAGTTATAACATAAGTATTTACATAACAAGCAGCTTTGTAAAGGGAATCGACCAATAAAAGTCAATGAATATATAGTTAAATATCCAAGTTACAAATATAGCAAAACTAGGCTTAATTTATGTTTGGATAGATGTCCATATAATCTACTTGGTGAATGATGATAGTACTATGATTTATTCTGCCAACAGATGTCCAATACACTTTAATTAGCAGAACGGTGTTTATTTCTACAAGATAGATATCAATATAATTTAATTAGCAAAACAGTGATTTATTCTGCAAAACATATGTCAACATAATTTAATTAGCAGAATAATGATTTATTCCGCTAAACAGATGTCAATATAATTTAATTAGCAGAATGATGATTTATTTTGCTAAACAGATTCATTGGGTTTCATATTCTATTATGGTTACTTAAAGGTAGTCGATAAAGAAATCCCTTGGAATAAAATCTTCTTTTAAAAGGGAATTGCTTTTGAAACAAAACCGATCTTTAGAAATAAAGTAGTTAAAACTTTTAAACCTTTATATGAAAATTAAATAACAATGTATACTCTTTATTTTAATCATAAATAAACAATAATTAATAATTAAATAATAATTAACTGTAAAATAAATAATTAAATAATATTTAACCTTCAAATAAACAATTAAACCATAATTAGTCTTTAGTTAATAATTAAATAATAATTAAACCATAATTAAACTTTAATTAATAACTAAATAATAATTTAAACTTTCCGATAATAATTAAATATTATTTTAGTCTCAATTAGTTTATTAAATAATCCTTAATTAAAACTTAAATAGCAAATTAAACCTTTATTTAAAGTAATTAAATCAGAACTAATTTTTATTTAAATTTTAACTTAAGTTTTATTTATTTTGTAATTAATTAATAATTAAACCCTGTTATAAATTAATTAATAATTAACCTTTCATATTTAATTAAAATAATAATTAATCCTTTAGTAAATTATTAATTGATAATTAATCTTAAATTAACTAACAAATCGTAATTAACCTAATTAATTTATAACTAAGTATAAATTTCCTTTATTAAATAATGATTAAATACTAATTACCTTACTTAATTAATTAATAAAATAATAATTAATTAACTAATTAATTAATTAATTAATTAATTACTTTGTATTATGTAGAAGTTGTTTTGAGCATACTTTCCATATTTATTTAAGTTGGAAACACTTTTAGATTTCAAAAATAGTTCGTTTTTACGAACTAAACCTATGTGACTATCGACACGACCCGTAATTTCAAAAATTCATTTTATACTCTGAATCACTTTTCAAACTCTTTCATTGTATTAAACTTACTTTTATAACATACAATAAAGTTTGGAAAACTAAGTGAGGCTTATAACTTCGTATAATAAATTTAGAAATTAAAATAAGTAAAGAAATAACTTATTCAAGGGATCTCAATGTCGCCAAACAAATAATTTACATGCTACTTCTTTGAAATGCAACACTTACATGAACCAAATCATTCATTCACATGCAGAGATAAGCCATACACTGGAAACAAAGGTCATCCATATGTATAACAATTAAAGGTCCTAACTTGCACTTTACTAATTTTTAACTTCACTTTTTCTAAGTTTAAACAATCATTCTTCCAAACACATATATACACATTAAAGTGCAAATCAACGCTACATTTACCCATACAAGAAATGATTTATCAAGAAAGTATACTTTAAAATTAAAGTTGGAAACATTTACATAAAAGTTCTTGCTTTCTCACGTAAAGCTAACCAAAACACTATGATCTTTCAGTAGCTTTCACATATGACCTAGAACTTTGAATTTCCTTTGAAGAAAAATTGCTTTTGAAAATCCTAAGAGGCCTAGAGGGTTCAGCCATGGTGCCTTTATGCTCGGTCGTGAAGTGGTGAAGGGATGTTTAGTGTCTTGTTTTAAAGAGGAGGTTGTAGAAAAGAAGAAGAGGTATTGACCTATGTTTTCTTGAACTTAAAGTAGAAAAGAAATGATTTTCTAAACATTGGAAATTGAATGAAGCCATTGTAGAGTATGTGAAGTTTTGGAGGAAGCTTAGGAAAATGAATATGGAATGATGAAATAAGAAAAAGAAATAGGAAGATTTGTTTTATATAAAATGCATAAAATGAATTATCAAAATGCCATTACCATGCATAAACTCCACTTTTTTGTTGCCGCCTCATCCACCCTTGTCTCCCTCTTAAATTTTAGAAAATTTCATGTCCCCTTCACCGTTTTCAAAGCCAACATCCATTTATTACATATGTACTTAAGTTGCCAAAATGTCATATCATGTCTTAACATGTTTTCATTTTAGTTTTATTTCTATCAAATGTAACATCACCTTGGTATATTTATACTCAAAAGCTTACAATATAATTCTAACTTGATTAAAAATGTATACACATGTATAATATAATTCTAACTTGATTCAAAATGCATGTATATTATACTCTAGGGTTTCAATGTACTTAAGTATATTTCTATGAAGTGTACACACATGTATAATATAATTCTAACATGATTGAAAATGCATGTAATTTATACTCTAAAGTTTATAATGAACTTTTAACTGACGAAAAATTGAAAATTCAAAAATGAATTACAGTCACATTTTCGATTTTTCTTGAAACTAAATATTTTTGTAAACAAGTTTGAAAACCATTTCATCATTAATATTTATTATTTAAAAGAGTCTTATTTTAATTATAAAAACCAATAAAATATCTACAATAATTAAATAGTCACAAATCAAAGTAGCGAAATTCCGAGTCGTTACAATATATAAGTAAAATTTAATTTGAAATAATTTTCAATAGCTACTTAAATCATCTAAAAGAAACAAATTAGATAAAATGCACGAGTTGAAGGTTTGCTTTGAAAATTATATATCGAAGAAAAAGCTTCGTTCTTTTTCTCTCATTATTTTAATGGCTATGTGAACTTATCATTTGAAAGTTTTCTACATGAAAAAGATTCTTCTCAAGCAATGTTAACTATTTTTAGAGAATATGGCCGACTAGTTGGAAAATGTGTGGAACTTCGGTTAGACGATAGAGATTACCACCATGTGGCACACATATATATTCTTCTTAATTGTGCTGAAGTTGCACCATTTGTTAGGTAATGTTAAATAATAATTCTCACATATTTATTACAATAATACACATGTAGATAATAATGTAATATATTATCTCTATCTGTAGTGTTTACGAATCACCAGTTCCATATGGCGATCTCGGCAAAGAATTCGCTGGTTGGTTTACGTACTACGTTTATGATCCGGGAAATTATGTAGTCGACGAAAGATTCTTGCATTGGGACCAAAAAGAAATATCAAGACATATCCAATATTCTTCATCAGTAGATATAAATTCTACACCAAAAAATATGGTGCTGAAAAATTAACTAACAAAACCAGCGTATTCGCTAAAGGAAGTGATAATCTAGATAATCATATACATTATTTTTATAGAGTGTTAACCTAGGTTTTGCAATTAACATATTTCACATAAACTATGGAGGAATTTTTTTGATTATATGGAATTGGTTCAACAATGTTCTAGGTTTCGAAATCAACGTGCACAAAGATTATAATCTTATTAAAATAAAGCATACCCCGCATTACCATAAATGCGATCCTTTTGTACTAGACAAATAAGCGCTACAAGTTTATTATGCTCCTTATTCATCTCTAGAAAGACATAAAGCAGATTGGTCAACAATTTTTAAAACAAAGACAAGATTCATGTTTGATGGAAAGAATATTCCAGAAAAACAACCTTATCAAGCAGAACTTGAGCAAAAAAGTAAGATAATAACAAAGAACGACCATAGTGATTTTAGGCCTCTAAACATTGAATCAAATGTTTTAGTAGAAACATTTAAGACTACAAATTAGAATAATATAAAGTACGAAACCGAGTCTAAATTAGAAAATGATGAGGACTGATTGATAATGTACGTTTTGGTAGAAGGTGATTTATGTGATTATTAATGTTACATTTTTCTCATAAAAAATGATATGTTTGCTCATAATTAAATGATATATTCTACTATAATAAAACGATATGTCTATGACAGGTATTATGTCATTTCAACATCGGAGATCTTCCCATTCATCGGGTTTCCTTCTTCTACTCAAAAGGGAACCATCGTAGGTGGTGTTGGTAGCAACCCATCATAGCAGGCACATCACCTCATAGTGATGTTATTTGACAAAGTGAATTGGTAAGTATTAAATTTATTTCAGCATCATAAATATTTTATGTATGAGATATTAGTCATGATTTTTAAAGGTCCGTATTATATTTAACATAGGGCATTTGAGCTGGAGCCATAAGAAGTTGTTCTTGATGTTTCCAAGCTTGCTTTTGGAAGCAGATGAGCACATGTCGGCCTAAGTGGGATAGTATCCCACCCCACATCATAGAGTGTATCTGACAGGACTTCCTTGTAAGTGTAAATTTTTATATCATTATATATAACCACTATATAATTTGTTGACTAAGTATAAATGTAAAACTTAGTTTTTTCAATGTGTAGGGGGTGGTAGACTTGCAAGAAGTTGACCATCTCCTTTGGAGAAACTATTGGATGAAGAAATGAGGAAAATCTACCATGGTACGATATGAGGCATAAAAAAGTAGGGAAGCCTGACTAGATGGGCGCAAGCATGTGGGAAGCTTGGGTTACTTACTGGAATAGCGATGAAGCGTAGGTAAGCTTGCTAATCTCTTATTGATTATTTAAATTGAGGTTTCATATACAATGTTAGCCGGGTTTTTAATCCATCATAATTCAATAGAGTTAGAACATTCAGACTAACTAGAATAACTCGAGACTCATCCAAAATAACCAAGCAAACAAGTCAATAGGACTCAAGGAAAATCAGCCGATAAAATAGTAAGAAAATAGATCGCTAGCGATCCATCCCACATGGATCGCTAGCGATCCAAGGGAAGCATCATGAGTTGCCCAAACTTCTTGCACTATGATTTATTATCATTTCTAAGCATGCTTTCCAAGTTTCATAGCATGCTAAATAATCTAGCTCGACAAGTGAAGACTCATCTGATTCAAGTTATTTGACCAAAAGCAGCTAACTTAAAATGGACCTAGAGAACTCATATGGAGTCGAATTGACTTGAAAATCTAGAAGAACACTTAGAAGACATAAAAGAAGGCTCGTAGAAAAA
Source organism: Allium cepa (assembly GCA_030765085.1). NCBI lineage: Eukaryota > Viridiplantae > Streptophyta > Magnoliopsida > Asparagales > Amaryllidaceae > Allium > Allium cepa. The sequence goes on along the minus strand of CM060929.1, from coordinate 377,986,155 downwards.
TGGAATCCTTAGAAGGTTGTTTGATGGATCCCTAGCAACCTAACTAGATGGATTGCTAACAATCCATATAGATTTGGCCCCACCACCTAAATTTTTTATGGTAGATCCAAAACACTCAAGAGAGAGTACTTGGAAAGTTACATCTAATTTTGTTAAGTTTTGAGTGAGTTATGAACGATTCTTCTTGACTAGATGACCCATGAAGACAGATGACCAAACTAATTCCAAACGACTTGATACATGGATAAGACACTGAAATAGAAAATAGGAAGACAACCAAACTAAGATCAGTCAAAAATATAATAAGTAGATGGATAGCTAGTGATCCATCCCCTATGGATAGCTAGTGATCCATCAAGATAAGTTGGATCGCCCTCTAACTTTACGAGCTCCTTCGTAGCAATAATTAAAGACTTCTGGTACAAAAATATGCTAAGTTAATGGATAGCTAGCGATCCATCTTCTAAGGATAGCTAGCGATCCATAGACTCGAATTGATTTGAGATTTTTGGTGATGACTTGGCATAACAATTGGACTCTTCTGCACTTGGAATTCTAGCCCAATACTTACTGGATTCCGTTATAAATACTCACATATCTGCAACTAAAGATGGATCTTTTCTAGGGAGAGAGTCCCCATTACTCAATTGCAATTTCTTCATTTCTTCAACCTTCTTATCCCTCACAACAGTCATCAGGGGGTTACTATAATTCTCCAGTCAACCCTTGTACTTGTGACTTATCTACCTTATTATAACTTAGATCTAAGGAATAACTAGTTGATGTACTGAGAGATTCAACTAGTATAATCATAATAAAGATTGATTAAAGTGGACATAGTGCAGAGTCAGCCGAACCACTATGAAAATTATGTGTCTTTTTTCTTACTTATGCCTTTTATTTTGTTTGTTTATTTGAGATTTGTGGTGCTGATTATCTGCACCGGTGCTTTCACACTCAATCCAGAGTGTTGATCAATTTTTTGGGTTAACATACAATCTATCGTGCATTATATAAAGTATATTTTGATAGTCAAAATATCACTTTAACATATTCCGTATACAATATATAATTTACAAATGTAAAATATACAGTTTAATTTAAATTTATAGGCAGAGTTAGAGAGGAATTTTGCGAATAGAAATGAGAATGCAGTCACACACCACGGTGGTTCTAAACTGACGCAGCGGATTAATCAAACAAAACTTCGATCGATGAAATGTAGCAATCGGTGAGTTGAAGATACCAAATGCCCAAGTTCGTTGATCCAAAGATACCGAACTCTAGCTATCTCAAACACGTTGATAGCGCACTATACCGTGTTTCAAGATCTACGATTCTTCGCACGTTGATCTAGCGCACTAGATTCCGTGAATCGGCTTCAACAAACGTGGATTCGAGCGCACTCGAATGACGTAAGTGGAGATAGGAGATTACACTCAACTACCAATTGGTATGAAAGCACAAAGCTAACAAAAGAGAAATTTTATTCAAAATCAACAACCACAAAATATACAACACACCCTCTATTTATAGCTTGACACAACGGCCCCTTTAACTCGTTGCCGACTCATAGGCTCCGACTCATCATAAGTCGTTGCCGACTTAACATCGCAACACAATCTACACGACTCAAAGATAACAAACGACTCAACATACAACATAACATATACGACTCAACACGACCGAGTCATATACATTACCGACTCAACATATTACATACTGACCGACTCAAGCTATTTACAAACATATTACAACTTTACGACTTGCGACTCATGAGACATACGACTCATCAAATTACAACACAATACGACACATCATAACAACACAGGTTACACGACTCACGACATAGCACTGACTCGCGACCTACGACTCAGCTTAACTCGGCAGCGACTTATGGAAGGCCTTTATCTTCGAACGACTCATCTCCGAGCGACTCATTCCTGGACGACTCATCTCTATGTGGTCTAACTCCGTTCCTTCATTAGGTCGTATAATGATAGGTCGTAGCTTGTTCCTGTTAGGTCGCGGCAACGACTTATCATAATATGGCACTACCTTGTTATCTCGTAAGTTGATGAGTCGGGTTTCCTTTAGGTCGTAACTCGTAGACTCCTTAGGTCGTAAACTTAATGCCACTTCCCTCTCTGGTTCCTTGTTAAGTCGCAGACGACTTATGGATGAGTCGTTGTGTCGTGTACGACTCATCAAACTCGAACACCTCAAACTCTTATTAAATCGTAACTCCTTTGCATCCTTCTCGTTAAGTCGCAAATGACTTAAGATCACTCCGTTAGGTCGCAAACCATTGGAAATAAGTCGCAGCTTCTTTATCTCGGACCTGTTAGGTCGTAGCCTCCCTTTACTCGCCGTGTTAAGTCGTGGACGACTCATGTTAGGTCGTGGACGACTCATAGTTGCTTCTTTAACTCGTAACAACTTAGGTCGTGACCCTCTTCTGTTGAGTCGGAAACGACTAAAAATTCCTGAATGACTTAAGATTGTGGCCTTCTCCCAACGACCTAAAGAACTTGAACACTTCAACCATACTAATTTCATAGATCGTTTTGCATCATGACTTGAATCAATCGATCCCTCCTCCTGGCCTGCATCATCCTCCCCTGGTTGGGAAGAATTCGTCCTCGAATTTACAAACTTTCTTCTCCGAGATGCTGTCTTCCATTCATTATCTGGTTTGATGTGGCTCTGGCGATAACCTCTCTTGAGATTGTCCTTGTCTCGACCCTTTAACGATGCGGTTTGGAATAAACAATGCATAGAATAGAATATACGTGGCATTAGGCAGGCGGCATAAGGAAGTGATCTAAGAGAGATGACATCTGAAACGATGCGGAATAAACTAAGCACTAGGTACCAAATCCACTTTATGTAGCACAGGACTTCATAAAAATAGTGTCGTAAACCATATTGTTTCTGCCAATAGGACGACGTGATATAGAACCAAAACTCATCCAAAATGTGAGACGATATAAGGAAATTTAAAATCATAGAATGACTTAGGAAATCCTGTCCTAAGAAGTGTGATGATTCATGCTCAGATTCTTGTCTTTCCGTATATCGTTCAGAGATGTTATCATCTAGCATCTGTCCTCGAAGTGTGGTATCAAATTCTCCTGACTGAAATGAACTCCCGCTCACTTCTCCTTCAACATAGTTATTTCCATAAGATAGTTCCAAGCAATTGACACTGGCAATGTTTGCAGGGTGGACATCATCAGACGACTTTAACTGGCAATCATTCTCTTCCTCCTGTCGTATCAACTCTTCCTGTTCTTTCGGACTCACAAGATCATATGATACTGGCAGTGAAATAGCTTCTGGTAGGAGTTCAGTATGAGGTTGAACGTCCTGGAGTGATGGTAACTCTTCGGATAATGCCTCAGAATATTCGACTTCAGACTCATCGAATTCTGATCCAACTTCCTCGAAAACATCAAGATCTTCACTCGCTTCTTGCTTGGTCAATTCAAACACTCCATTCCTCATTTCCACATACTCTTTCAAACATACAAAATTAGTTTCTTCAGGTAGTTCCTCAAACATTTCATCTTCACATACTTCATCCTCCTCAGGGTTCTCAACATCAAAATCTTTTCCGGATTCAATCAATATTGATAACTCCTCATCATCTTCCATTTCATCGACGAACTCTCTTAAAGATAATAAACAATCTGATTCTGCCTTTTCTTTCATTTCACTTTCACTTTGCCCAGGCTCCTCGAAAACCACGGAATTAATACTCGTCTGGTTCTCAGCCATAAGCTCAGGTATCAAACAAAAATCCTCCATCAAAAAATGAATTCCCTCAACTCCGAACACAATTTCTTCTTCCATACTATCGATATCAAACTTTGGCAATGACGAGTAATCCACTTCTACATCCACATACTTTGACTCAATCTCTTCGTTATCATCAAATTTCAGCGGTTGATAAAAGTCAAATTCATCAGTCCTCCTCAACATATTACTCTCCTCATTACTTGATAAAGATTCTTTATCTTCATTATCAAACTTTAGTGGTAAGGCTGCGAATGATTCTGTAGGACCAACCTCTTCTAGCTCTTCCAACATTGGTTTAACTTCCTCCGGAAATTGAAGTTCTTCTCTTGCCTCATACATAACCAATGTTTCAGTACTACCTTCCGATTCTTCAACACTCTCGCTGACTGATATTGGACTATTCGGTTCCTCTTCTTCTTCTGTTCCGCTGTCAGTACGACCATCCACTTCCTTACTTCCACATTCTTCTATAACCAAGGGTTTCTTCTGGGACTTTGTACCTTCAAAACTTCGATGGTTAGACTCCTGATAATGATAGCGCTTAACTTGGTCATCAACATTCGTCGTAATGATTCTGTGTGCAACTGGTTCGTTGATTCTCTTGGAAATTTCTCTACTGTAAGGAACGCCATCAAACTGATTACTGGGTCTTATAACCATACCCTTCCCTTGACTACCTGGATTCCTCTTCTGCAATTGTTGGTTAACACGAGATTGATAATTGTAGGGTAAGAAATTTGCTTCCATCATCCTTTTCATCTTATCCCACTTGACAACTTTAGATTTCTTCATTCTCTCTCTGGTTGATTTAGTTTGTTGCCACCAGTCCATAGCTCTACCTCTCAAGCTTGCAACAACTAACTTAACTTGGCGATCTTCAGGAATATCATGGAGTTCAAACATTCTTTCAACCTTTGACAACCAATCAAGGAATTCCTCTGCTTGTAACCCACCTCGGAATTCTGGAATTTCTGTATCCTTCCTAGATTCCTGAAATCGAAAATGAAGACTATCACCATAACGATCTTCTTCAAATTTAGATGAGCTTCGATATCGATTCTGAACATTGCTTCTGCTATGAACATGCTCATCCTTTCTACTTCCTCTTTCATAATCACGATGATCTCTCCTCATCGAAACTGACGATTCTCTTCTGTCACGACTAGATGATGGTAACACCCTCCTCGCTTCCGTAACCAATGGCGAAACTCGGTTTCCTCCATGGTCCGAGATTGGCGACCTTCTGCTTTGACTTGTATTCAAATCCATCACCAATTTCTCCAATCTACCAAAACTTTCATCGAACTTCTCATGCATACGTTGCTCCATTTGATCGGCTTCACAAGCTTCCACACAACTTCACAAGGCTCGGCCTTAAACTTCTCTTGACTCGGCCTATACCACTACACAACTTAGCTCGGCTCAAGCTCAAGTACTTGCCTCGGCTCACTCCAAAACCTTCAAAACTTTGGCGCGCAAATCACCAATTCAAAATCCAAACAAAATCCAACTCCTCGATCCAAAATGAAATGGATCAAACTCTCCAAACTTGATGCAACTTCAATATGAACACAATGAACAACTCCACACTTCAAAAACTTCAAAAACTTGGCTCCAAGAATCAAACTTAGCTATGATTGGCTAAGTATGGCTCTGATACCAATAATGACGCAGCGGATTAATCAAACAAAACTTCGATCGATGAAATGTAGCAATCGGTGAGTTGAAGATACCAAATGCCCAAGTTCGTTGATCCAAAGATACCGAACTCTAGCTATCTCAAACACGTTGATAGCGCACTATACCGTGTTTCAAGATCTACGATTCTTCGCACGTTGATCTAGCGCACTAGATTCCGTGAATCGGCTTCAACAAACGTGGATTCGAGCGCACTCGAATGACGTAAGTGGAGATAGGAGATTACACTCAACTACCAATTGGTATGAAAGCACAAAGCTAACAAAAGAGAAATTTTATTCAAAATCAACAACCACAAAATATACAACACACCCTCTATTTATAGCTTGACACAACGGCCCCTTTAACTCGTTGCCGACTCATAGGCTCCGACTCATCATAAGTCGTTGCCGACTTAACATCGCAACACAATCTACACGACTCAAAGATAACAAACGACTCAACATACAACATAACATATACGACTCAACACGACCGAGTCATATACATTACCGACTCAACATATTACATACTGACCGACTCAAGCTATTTACAAACATATTACAACTTTACGACTTGCGACTCATGAGACATACGACTCATCAAATTACAACACAATACGACACATCATAACAACACAGGTTACACGACTCACGACATAGCACTGACTCGCGACCTACGACTCAGCTTAACTCGGCAGCGACTTATGGAAGGCCTTTATCTTCGAACGACTCATCTCCGAGCGACTCATTCCTGGACGACTCATCTCTATGTGGTCTAACTCCGTTCCTTCATTAGGTCGTATAATGATAGGTCGTAGCTTGTTCCTGTTAGGTCGCGGCAACGACTTATCATAATATGGCACTACCTTGTTATCTCGTAAGTTGATGAGTCGGGTTTCCTTTAGGTCGTAACTCGTAGACTCCTTAGGTCGTAAACTTAATGCCACTTCCCTCTCTGGTTCCTTGTTAAGTCGCAGACGACTTATGGATGAGTCGTTGTGTCGTGTACGACTCATCAAACTCGAACACCTCAAACTCTTATTAAATCGTAACTCCTTTGCATCCTTCTCGTTAAGTCGCAAATGACTTAAGATCACTCCGTTAGGTCGCAAACCATTGGAAATAAGTCGCAGCTTCTTTATCTCGGACCTGTTAGGTCGTAGCCTCCCTTTACTCGCCGTGTTAAGTCGTGGACGACTCATGTTAGGTCGTGGACGACTCATAGTTGCTTCTTTAACTCGTAACAACTTAGGTCGTGACCCTCTTCTGTTGAGTCGGAAACGACTAAAAATTCCTGAATGACTTAAGATTGTGGCCTTCTCCCAACGACCTAAAGAACTTGAACACTTCAACCATACTAATTTCATAGATCGTTTTGCATCATGACTTGAATCAATCGATCCCTCCTCCTGGCCTGCATCATAAACCATTCCATTGTTACTGTCAAGAGCTAGTAAATTTGTTAATTTCGATAATAATTAGTTATTACATTGTATGAATTTCTATATATAATAGTAATACATAATAATTATTTTATAAAAGAGAGCTTCTGGAACCCATCTCCTACGTGGACGTGCTTGCTTATACTTATGCCATCGAGTATGAAAATGAAGATGGCACGGTCACATTCACATCATGACTCGAAATCATAACAGGCTCATGTAAGCATATTTTAAGTTATAAGTTATTAATAATCAGTTTAATTAAGTAGTTATAAAAATTAAAATAATGTAGTGTTAATGTCAATTGCATTTTTATTAGAAATTGCAGGAAAAGTTTATGCAACAATGTGCATAGCGCTTGAGGCAATGGGATGGGAACATTTGCTACTGATGAGGTGGATGCAATTTTAGAAGCTGCCATGAATCCGACAATGTGGAATAAGCGTAATTGCTTTGCCCACCAAGAGGTAATAAAATCACTTTGCCATATGATTTTATATACACATTTTTATAATGACTTAAGCCCATATTTTTGTTGGCCATTAGACAAAAATTCCTTATTTAATCATTTAAGTGTTGTAAGCTAAACGCAAGCAGAGCATCTACAAAAAAAGCTGAGGACCTACCAAAGACTCAGGACTTGAGAGCGAGGGTCGCTGAGCTGGAGGAATGAGACAGCCGCCGCGCTGTGAAGATAACGTAGTTGGATGAGCGTGTGGCTACTTATATGCAGCAACATGGCTCTTCGTCGACTGCTTCCAGAGACGGTCATCAATAATAGGTATGATATTTTTAGTTTGTATTGGAATATTGTACATATATGCACTTGCAAATGGTGAGAATGATATGTTTGGCACATTTTGAGGAGATGTTGGATGTTTGTGGTTGATTTGAGTTATTTTGATATGTTTGGGTAGTTTTAACATGATCGATACATTTTGAGATGTTGAAAGTTGAATTTGTGTATGTTATTTGAATGTTTTATTATATGGTGGATTGTTTTGAGTTTGATTTGTTATTAATATTGACGTTATTTTATTATTCATATTTTATATGTGATTTGGACTTATATATATGGTTTATATGCGTGAAATTAAGCTGTGATATATATGTGTTGTATGGAAGACAAATGGAAGTAGAAACAAAAGGCAGTTCATATTTTTATGCTTCTGACAGCTAATTGGTAAACAATAACCGACGGCTACCAATGACATCCGATGCCCTAATACCAATGGCTTCCGACGGCTGCCGACACAAATGTGGTTAAACCGTGACATACCATGTGTATATGGCGACTGTTGGAAAGACTATTGGGAGCCATTAGAATTTAGTTGATGATGCCATCAGATATCCTTTGGAAACACTGTTCCCTATCGGCTTTCGAGGGCCGCCGATGGTTTAAAATCATTGGAAATTGGATTTTTCCTTATGGTGAAAGGTTTGAAATAGAGAAAGCTTGAGTGCTGGAAGCAATCAACCGAGAGGAGTTGATCGCTGCGGAGGAGAATAAGATTTTTATTGCTATAACCGATAAGCCGACATGAAATTGGTGATATAGTTAAGGTAATCAGATTATTGAGTTTAACTATTTCTTAACTAGTTTATAAATTTTTTAATATCACATATAAATTATAACTAGATATTAACTAATTTAAAGATGAGGATATCTCAGGCTCATTATAGGAAATCATAGGCCGAGGAGAAGTTGGCGCGACTGAGAGATCAGATAGTAGAGTTGAACGATTGGTGGAAGAGTGGAGATTGACGATATTGCTAGATTAGCAAATTGCGGCATATATGGCAAGCACGTGAAATTTCCTTCCCATGTATTAGGAAATGATGATGAGTAGGCATGGTTGTGTTTTTTGATTAATGTTTAACTATTTTGGTTTGTACTTATTTGACATATGTTGATGGATTTAACACATGTTTGATGGTTGTGTTGTTTATGAATGTTTGATGGTCAATGTTGGGTTTTGTGCATGTTTGACGATTGTGTTATTTGATGGAAATGAGGTTTTGTGGGTATGGTTGTGTTGTTTGATGAAATGTTAATGTAAATATGGATTTTTTTTGATATAAACTTGGCTTTGTATGACATTATGTGATGTATGCGATGTTTGTACTTGTTAAATTAAGTTTATATCAATGTATATGAGGTAGATATATGTGTGATTTAATGGTCGAAATAACAGCTGTTTTATAAGGCGGAAGTTCCAGGTTAATGACGGCTGGCGATGGCCTACAGATCATAAGTTACCAATGGCTAACAACCACCTAGTAGCATATACATGGTGCATAGATTCACACCACGTTTTCATCGACTAGCGACAGCTTGACCGTCTCTAGACACCAAAAAATTAACGACAATGTCATCTTTTTTTCGATCAGCGACTTAAAAGCCATGGTTATTTGCGTCGGTTAGCGATGGCCAGCAACGTCATCGATGGTTATTTGCCATCGTTAAACATTGTGTGTCTTGTAGTGGAGGTAGAACAAATTCTTATCCATTGTTCTTTGAAGCTTGAAAATGTAGTTAGCAAATCAACTGCACATTTAGAGATGAAGTCAATTCAAGTTTATCTTTAGAATCTATAGTGCCAGAGTGTAAGAGACCATTCTTCCAGAAAAAGAATGCAAAATTTCAAAAGAACAAGTGACCATTCCAGCCTAAGCAAGAGGACTAGAAGAAGCAACAAGCTAAAGCACAAGTGGAATGTTACTCATGTGGAAGGAAGCATCATTGTGCCGATGAATGTAGAAACATGGTCAAGGTCCTATGAAGAAATGCTATAACAGCAATGAAATGGCACATGTAGCAAGACAATGCACAAAGCCGAAGAAGTAGACTCTAGGGAAAATGTTCACTAGATGGTCCTAGTTTAATGACACTAGATGAGGGAAAACAATCTTCGATCCTAGTGGGTACTATTTTACGTCATGGATTATATATTGAATTCTTTTTGATGCAAGTGCATTACATTCAATTATATCGAAAGGAAGAGTAGAAAAGTTAAAATTACCGTTTCTTCTCTTAACAATTCTCTTAGGGTGGCCGATCCTGTTGGAGGTTTCGTTACCCTGGAGATGAAACGTAATGGATTCATGGTTTTCTTATCTGGGTATTCTTTCTCCTGTGATTTGTTTATTATGGATTCGCTGAGTTATGGAGTTATTTTGGGAATGGACTGGCTCGAGCGCTATGAAGCTCAATTACACCGTTTGGAGTGAGTACTCACTCTCCAACATCCCGATCACTCCAAACGAATCCTTATAGCTCTAGAAAGAGAAAATGGTTGTTTGGGTTATTCTTTATTTACTTTGGAATCTGAAGAAGATGAAATATGGCAGATTCCGTAGTTAGAGATTTTTATGATATCTTTAAACTAGTTACTGGTTTACCAGTACATCGAGAAATTGAGTTCATAATAGATTTGAAACTTGGAACTTAACCTTTTAGTAGACCACCTAATCGAATGTGCCTTAGTGAGATGGAAGAATTAAGATCTCATATAGAAGACCTTAAGAAAAAGAATTTCATTAGGACGAGTAGTTCTCTTTAGGGTGCATCGACTTTATTTATTAAAAAGGCAGATGGATCTCTTTGACTATGCATAGATAACAGAAAATTGAATGACATTACCATCAAGAATAAATATCCACCACCAAGGATTGATGATTTATTCGATCAATTAAGTGGTGCAAAGGTCTTTTCACAACTAGATCTAGCCATAGGTTTTCATCAAATAAGAGTTGCAGAGGACAGTATTCCACTCATAGCATTTCGTATTAGATAAGGTTCCTTTTGAATGGTTAGTAATGCTATTCGAACCGACAAATGCTCCAGCTTATTTTGTCGATTTAATAAATAGAGTTTTCAGAAGTTTTTAGGTAAGTTTGTCCCAGTTTTTACTAATAATATTCTTATCTACTCAAAGACAGAAGAAGAGCATGTGATTCATTTGACAGTGGTGATAGAAACTTTAAGAGAACACCGACTTAAAGCAAAATTTTCAAAATGTCACTTCTGGCAGAAGAAAATGAAATTGTTGGGACATATAGTCTCATAGAAAGGAATTTCAATGACCCAGTTAAGGTCGAATATGTTCAAAGGTGCAAGCATCCCAAGTCAATAACTTTAGAAGTTTCTTGAGTTTAGTAGGATATTATAGAAGATTTATAAAAGACTTTTCCAAGTTTTCTGCTCGACTAACTAATTCGATGAAGAAAGGAGTTAAAATTTTCTTTTCGGATAAATGCGAAGGGGTTTACTAGAAATTGAAAGAAGTACTTTCTAACGCTCCAACATTAATAGTTACAGAAGAAAATCAAGATCTGGTAGTATATGCAGATGCCTTTGGAACAGGACTTGGTGCAGTATTAATGCAACAAGACAGAGTTGTAGCCTATGCGTCTAGACAACTTAGGCTTAATGAAGTAAAGTACGCGATTCACGATCTTGAGTTGGCAGCTGTGGTATTTGACTTGAAACTTTAGCGACATCATCTATTGGGTAAAAGGTTTGTTTCATACACAGACCACAGATTGCTAAAATATTTATCCTCTCAAAAAGACTTGAATATGCGACAGCAGCGATGGCTGGAATTTCTAGCTGCATATGACCTAGAAATTTAGTATATGTCAGGTAAAGGTAATAAGGTGGCAAATTCTCTCAACCGAAAACACCAAGCCATAGTATCAATGATGATGATAGAATAGAAAGAATTGGAAGTGTTATCTTTTTGTAACCTTCAGTTTAGAAGGTTGGAAGAGACAACAGCCATGATGGCACGTTTTGTTATTCGACCGAGTTTACTCGATCGAATTCAAGCTAATCAATAAAATGACCCAGTCTTGGCAGAACAAACTAATAAATTGAAGAATGAAAATGCATTGGAAGATCTCAACAAATTTGAGTTAGACTTGAAAGGTAACTTGAAATTTAAAGAAAGACTATATGTTCCTAACACAACCGATTTAAGAAAAGAAGCTCTAGATGATTGCCATCAATCTCTATTTTTCTATATACCCTGGTGGTACAAAGATGTACAATGATATGAAGCGGATGTATTATTGGGAAGGCATGAAGAAGGACATCGGTGAATACGTGAAACCATGTGTTACGTGCCAATTAGTAAAGGGTGAGCATTTGAAGTCTAGTAGACTATTATTACCTCTCATAGTTCTTCAATGGAAATTGGAGCAAATTTCTATGAACTTCATTAATAGACTTTCTAGATCAAGGTCAGGAAATGAAAGTATATGAGTGGTAGTAGATAGACTCACCAAATGTGCCCATTTCATCCATGTTAAAATAAATTGAAGTGTAGAAAGTTTAGCTAGAATATTCTTGAAACATATTGTACGATTGCACAGAATTCCAAAGAATATAGTATGCGATCGTGATCCGATACTTACCAGTCAATTCTAGCAAAGCTTGCACTCAGTCTTAGGAGTACAACTCAATTTAAGCACAACACACCATCCTCAGATGGATGAACAAACTGAAAGAATAAATCGAGTTGTAGAAGATCTACTCAGGATATGTATCTTAGAGTTCACGGGTTCATGGGAAGAACTTCTTTTGATTGAATTCTCCTACAATGACAGTTTTCAATCTAGTATTGGTATGACAACATTTAAAGCTTTGTATGGAAGACTGTGTTGTTCGCAAGCAGGTTAGTTAGATACTAGAGGCATACTTATACTAGGACAAGATATAGTTAGAGAAACAACTAAGAAGATCGAGCATATCAGAGATCGTATGAAGATTGCTCAATCTCGACAAAAGAGCCATACTGACCAATGTAGAAAGGATTTGGAATTTGCGATTGGAGATTACGCTTTTATAAAGGTATCCCCAATGAGTGGAATTGTAAGATTTGGCAAAGCAGGAAAATTAGCTCTAAGGTATATTAGACATCATCCAATCATGGAGCGTATCGAAAGCCTTGCTTATCGAGTTGAATTACCAGCATATCTATCCGAAGTTCATAAGATGTTCCACGTATCCCAATTAAGGAAATTTCTATGGGATTCCGATATTATTATAGCACCAAGGCAGCTAGAGGAACTTGAGATTGATCTAAACTTGACTTTCACCATTGAGCCAGCTGAAAAAGTGGATTCAAAGATGAAGCAGTTAAGAGACAAGTAAGTTCCACTAGTCAATGTTCAATGGTTAGATAATCCCAAAGACTGCACTTGGGAAACTGAGGAGTTTATTAATTGATAGGACTATATTTGATACGAATATCTTACAGTACTCTCTAGTAAATTGCGAAGATGCAATTTCTTTAAGGAGGGAAGTCTATAAATCCGCTACTCTTTCAACATATTATAATAATTTATTTTGAATTTAATTAGAAAGAAATTGTTATATATATAATATAAAATTTGGAGTAAAACGCTACGAGGGGAATTGTAATCGAAGACCAAATTGTAGTACGCCAACATCACAGTTAAGGGTGCGAAAATTTATTTGAGGGGTATAAAAATTATTTACTGAAAAATAAAATAAATATGTTTTACTTTCATTCGACATCACCTCTGCATACTTATTTCTTTCATAATTATGCACCTCTCCTTCTTATCTCTTTCATGATTGTAAATTAACTTATACATTTAATATTTTCTCAGAGATGCATCTATTGCTACCTATATAAGCCATGCAAATCACATTCTCTAAATCAAGCAAACATATATTATTTTGCTTCCCTCCATCTTCATCTTCATTAAGTAGCAAAGTGAGTATACTTTCCTTTTTTTAATGTGTATGTGTGCTATAGTTTCATTTATATTAATATCAGTATCTTCTGCCCATAATAATATCAGTGCATATATATCTCACTGTTTCACTTCAAATCAGTGCTAAAAATTCTGTTTGACATAATCAAAATAGTTTAGGTGAACTGCAAAGCAAAGTGACTATAATCAAATTTATTTTATGTTGAACATCACTTGTTGTATAAATAATTAAACTCACCTAAAGAATAAATACAGTAGATCAACATCACCGTTTAATCTCTAACTATATGATAAACTAAGGAGAACAAGACTATGTTGCTTATGCTTTGAACATCCATGTAAATATATATAAATTTCCCTAATCAAGTGAAGTATATATAAAATATGTTATAACTAGACTTGTACAAAGTGAAGTGAATATATAATATATAATAAGGGCGTGAGTTGCATGGAACACATTTTGGGTATGCCTATATATATATATATATATATATATATATATGAATTACATATTTCATTCAAAACTTCAACCACCGATAAATCGAAATTTGAAAAGAATTTGAGCATGCAACCATAGGAAGTATGTAGAGGGAAGTGAGATGAACAAAACGACTAGCTATCGCCTGACCGATGGACCTCGTGGTGATGAGAAGTGACATTATTATGTCCATGTCTGTATGGTGAACATGAGCGTTATGATGAAAACGTAAGGTATTAGCAAGACTATATTGCGTAGCTGAGTGCGAGGGTGTCGGTTCGGTCGGTTATGGCTTGAGGTGGTAGTGCCATGACCGATAAACTAATGAAAGAAAATGGGAAAAAAATAAACCAAAAGGGAAAAGAGGAAGAAATAAATATGGCCAAAGAAAGGAATGTTATGCACATAAATGAAAATTTAAATATATTCATGCATAGAAGGTGTAAATTTAGGGATGAGGTGGAAGTAAATGGAAATAGAAGAAGGTGAGAGAGAAGGCGATGACATAGCAGTGGAAAGAAAAGAAAAAGGAAAAGAAAAATAAAATAAAGAACGTACATAATTCATGTACAAGCAAGTGACCAAGAAATGTCAAGAAGAGAAACATGTTTCAAGCACTGAAATTAAAAAAAAACAATACAAATTAATAAATAAATTTTATGATTTGGAAATTTTCATAAACATATTTTAACTATTTTTAGTTGAAATAATTTTGAATAAAATAGTGGAACTTAAAATTTTGATTTAAATTTAAATCCTATTTAAAATTAATTTAAATAAACAATGGCTAGAATAAATATTGACGTGTTTATGATGTTATACTATTTGTTTTGATATGAATTTAAAGTTTATTGATGAATGCAAGTTATTTAATTTAAAATGTCCAATAAAAATTTTCTATGTCGTGTTTTTGTATAATTGTTATATATGATGCTATACACTACAGTTAATGCTATGATGCATGAATATGTGGTATAAAATAGAACATGATATCATTTCGAGAATAATGGTATATTGGGAAGTTAAATACAAATGAATTAGATGAATTTAACGATGAAGCAAACGAGACAAGGTGAGACTATTAGACGCTAGAATCCATCCTAGTAGATAGATTCGGGGTCACAACCTGAATCGTGACAATCTGGTTCCTTGTCACTTATTGTCCAAATGATCTGATGCAAGTACACAACCATAGTGACAGGCACAGTGCAAACGGAAAATGGGAAAGAGTTAAAAGTAATCTCATTGATGGAAATGTGGTGGAACAAAGATGAAGATTACAACACAACTGGGTGAGCGTCAATGATGAATGAGAGAAGATAGTGCTACTAATAGATTGTGTGGGGGCAACTACAATGTCTAATCTGAAATATACGGATAGAATAGGCCATGATATCGGTTAGATACAGAGTCTAGTAAGAGTGAATAATGAATAGGATTCCCTAATAATTCCAGACCTCGTAAATGAATAACTTAAGCAGTGAAAATTCTATTGAATAATGAACGCAATTTATAAATGTGAATAGGATGTGATATCCCAGTTGATTAGAGTTGCAACTGTGATTCACTTTAAATAGTGTTGTGACAAGTGTATTTAAACTGAAATAATTCAATGGGATGTGGGTGGGTTTAGATTATGGATTGTATGACATATCTACTTCTTTTAACATCACATATATAACCCGAATGCACACATTTATATGAATCCTTGTTACGCTATTATACCCACTGGTAGATTTATAGTCTGACTCGAGTTTTTGTTCTGTAACAACTCCTCGGGTCAGACCGAGGTATTGTAGGATGATTTCCTTATCGCGTTTTGAAGTAACCTCCTATGACATTGAAATGGAGGGAGATTGGCATACGGTGTACAAATTTAAGATAGTGGTAAACTTAGAACTCAATGGGCGCACATTTGCAACAGGTGTTAGCGGTACAGTTAGAGTCATATGGCGGAATGATGTTAGAGAGACCCATCTCGAGTCCGTTGAGTTGTTTTAGTTGTATTAGTTGTTTTTGTACGATCTAATTATATGCATTTTCTATATATTTGTCTGAGTATGGTTAGGACGTTATGTTTGTGGTAGTTGTAAATACGTGATGGTACTCTGACGTCGGTTGTACAAATATTATGTTATATATATATATATATATATATATATATATATATATGTATATATATATATTTTTATTCCGCTGTTTTGTGAAACCATTATATTGTGTTCCTGATATCTGATTTGGATACAAATTCTTTGAACTTGTATATACTACATTGATTCGAGATGAGATACATATCATTTCAGATATGTACATGTATTTTAAATGTATCCGTGTTGACCCCGAGTAGTGTATACGAGAGATCGCTCCTTTTGTGCTCATTGAGCTGAGCTATCGGACGGTAAACTCCCCTTGATATTTGATAATCGGAGCCAGAGCGTTTACAGAACGATTGCTCGGGTAAATGGACATTAAAGGAGCGATCTCTCGTATACGCTACTTTAGGTAAACATGAATACGTTTAAAATACCTATCATATCTAAAATGATACGTAGCTCATCTCCACACAATGTAGTATATAAGAATTCAAAGAATTTGTATCTAAATCACATATCAACAACACAATATATAATGGTTTCACAAAACAGCGGACCAAAAAGACACACACACACAATATAATAATTGTACAATCGAACATCAGAGCACCAACACATATGTACAACTACCACAAAAATTATGTCCTAACCATACTTAGACAAATATATAGAAGCTGCATATAACCAGACCATACAAAAATAACTAACACAACTAATGCAACTCAATGGACTCAAGATGGATCTCTCTAACATCGTTCTGCCATATGACTCTAACCGTACCCCTGACACCTATTGCAAATGTGCGTCCATTAAGTTCTAAGTCTACCACTATCTTAAATTTGTACACGGTATGTTAATCCTCCTCCATTTCAATGTCATAGGAGGTGACCTCAAAATGCGAGAAGGAAATCATACTGCAATACCTTAGTCTGAACCGAGGAATTGTCATAGAACAAAACCTCGAGTCAGGCTAAAAGTCTAGTTTTGAGTATAATAGTGTAACAAGGGTTCATATAAATGTGTGGAGTCAGATTATATATGAGATTTGAATTTAATTATTTATACATCAAGTGATGTTTAATATAAAAAAACTAGATTATAGTCGCTTTTCTTTGTAGTTCATATTTACACCTAAACTGTTTTGATTATTGATTATGTCAAGCAAAAACTTTTGCACTCATGTGAAGCGAAACAGTGAGATATATATGCGCTGATATTAATATGAATAGAAGATACTGATATTAATATAAATGAAACTATAGTACACGTACACAATGAAGAAAAAATGTACTCACTTTGTTACTTAATGAAGATGAAGATGGAGGGCAGCGAAATAATATGTGTTTTCTTGATTTAGAGAATGTGATTTGCAGGGCTTATATAGACAGCGATAGATTCATCTTTGAGAAGTTAAACGTATAGGTTAATTTACAATCATGAAAGAGATAAGAAGGAGAGGTGCATAATTATGAAAGAGATAAGCATGCAGAGGTGCGGTCGAATGAAAATAAAACATATTTATTTTATTTTTAGTAAATAATTTTTATACCCCTCAAATAAATTTTCACACTCCTAACCATGATATTACTTTACCGCACTTTGGTCTTCGATTACAATTCCGACTGTAGAGTATTACTCCAAATTTTTTTTACATCTATAGCGATTTATTTTTCTTATTAAATTCAACAAATTTATTATTACAAGTTGAATGAGTAAGGGGATGTTACAGACTTCCCTCCTTATAAAATTGCATCCTTGTAATTTACTAGAGAGTACCTATGCTATTCGTATATCAAATATAGTCCTATGAATTATTAATATTGTAACAGGTCACCTTTTTGGATAGTTCAAATCGACAATAAACACACATGTCAGAACCAAACCATTCAAAAGGGAGGATTGTTAATGGAGTAAGTAAGAAAAAAAGAAAAAGGAAAGAAAAACAAAATGCAGAATCTCGCAGCGTAACGATAAAATATAATAATCAAATAAACAGTTCATGACGCTGTTTTACAAATAACATGTCATTACACTTTTACAAATTCAAATCAGAGTTATACATATATCATAAATAACCAAATAATGCAGCGGAACACGGAATGTGGTGGAATAATAAATAGCAATAATATACCGAATCTTCGTCTTCGTCCACCAGAAATAGTCTTCAATGCTGAAAAACTCAGGCTGACCCGAGCATAAAGGAAAATAATATACTCGAGTAAGAACTAAAATTCTTATGCAAATTAAATCAAAAGTATATGAAATAAGGAATGCAGATAACTACATTTTTGAAGGTTCAAATTTCTGGAAATGTTATTGCTCCCACATTCAAAATAAAATGGTTTTCACAATAGATCCATTCTAGTAAATTACAAATTTACAGAATAATTTCCAGTTAAATTTCATAGTTTTAGAGATGACTTATAAGAATGTTCCAAAGTTTCAATATTCACTTTTTTTTGAAACTTCCCAATGTTTCAAAATTTAATTTTGAAAACTTTTAAGTAAGGTAACGACGGTTTACTTCCCAAAATCATTTTTATGGTTCAAATAGTAAATCTAAACATACTATTTTTCTCTGATGTAAATACTTGAAATTCATGGGTTTTACATCCTTATTCAGTGTGCAAATAATCAATATGAAATTTAAACAATTACAATGAACAATAGGGTGATAATAAAGATATATCAAATAAATGAACAAATATACATTCAATCACAATAGCATCCATCACAACATACAATCAACATTCAAATCAATCAATTCAACAAATCAACCAATTCAATAATATGTCACAGTAATTATTAATCATCACATATTGGAATTTAGCTATTCAAATTAAATATTAATAAATATTCCAAACCAACAATCAAAAATTTATCACTATATGACCAGGTTTAACTTGCAATAAAATTTTAGTATTTCGTGAGCGAGTTTAAACACTCACCTTCTGGATTTCCCTTTTCTAGTCGGATTTGGATCCGCAACTACTTCCTCCTTTTTAGTTGTTTCCTTCTATCTTAATCTTTTTTTAGAATGTTTTGGAAGAGATAGAGAAATTCTTATAGATCTGGATTTAAAGAAAAATATTTGGAAAAAAGAAGAATGTTTGAAAAAGAAGAAGAAAATTTAAAGAAGATGAAGAATTGAAAAAGAAAAGGAAGCTTTCAAAAAGAAGAAGATTTGAAGAATAAGAAACAAAAAGACAAAGAATGAAGTAAAAAAAAGGAGATTTAAAGAAGAAAAAATGAAAACGGAAGGAGGAAGGTGAAGAGAGAAAAAATGAGATGGAAGTTTTATTCGGAAAATGAAGCTATACAAGATGAGATTAGAAAATGAAATATGACTAAAGGAATGAAGATGGAAATAAATGAAAAGCTAATAAGGTATATATAAACAAACTAGGAATTGAAATAAAATAAAATATGAACAGCCCTAAAACGTAGTATTGAAAGATGTGAACTAAATGAACATGAGGTGATAGAAGAGATAAAATGCAAATGAAGAAATAAAATTATAGATTGTTTAATAATAAGGAAATGAAGACGGAGGGACAAAATGCACGTTTAGTTTTAAATGCTTTAGGCATTGATAATGCATAAGGAAATGTATGTAGGAATGATAAAATTTACAAACCAAAGGAAAATAAAAAATTTTATAAACAAAAATGAGATGGAAAGAATTAAATATAGCCTAAAAGCTTAGGCTTAGGTATTAAACTGAAGGAGAAATGAACGGACCAAGTTTTAATAATGAGGTAACTATTTTAAAACGTACATGCAATAAATAAAAAGAAATGAAGGGACCACATACACATTTTGAAATTCAATTTCTTTTGAAACGTAACCAAGTTAATTTCATTCGCTCAAATAATACTCAATTTGTACACATACAAATTTTTATCTACGCACAATTAATAAAATTATACCTACCTTAAAAATGAGAACGTTCAATTCTTTTATTTCCATTAAAGCACCATTTCTGTTTAACACAAAATGTACTTCTTTTATTAAATCTATTAATTCCAATCAAAGTTTTCTTTCCTTTTAATCGAAATCTTTCCATTACATTAACTGCAATTAATAACAAAGTTAAATTTCAAAATAGATAAACCAAATTGGACGAGAAATAGGATAATTGTTTCCTTAAGTCATTTAAACATGTTTATAAATTTGTTGTTTTACACCACCGTAATAAATAACTTACTAAAATTATATTCCTATTCTTGAAATCAATATGTATGCTAAAACAGCGTTCAAATAAATGTATATTTCCTTTGTTTTAACAAATCATTCTATTCTTTACTCTAATGAAACGAAATCTACATTCACAAATGAAATATTTCAAGGCAAGGCTCGCGTGTAAATAAATAAAACTTACTGGAAGACCAAAAGAGGCATGTATCTAATGAAAGAAAGTAGTAATAAAATAAAATAAATGAAAGCGACATACTTAAATTTGAGAATGTAGTCCTTACATAGAAATCACAAATCAAATATACTAAAAAACAATTCATTTTAACATATTTTATTGACCCTAATACGCTCAAATTTACACACATATATGTATTTTTATTTAGTAAACAGTAAATAAAATTAAACACTACAATTAACATAATGAGGACCGCTACCCCACACATTAAAAGATGAACTGAGACCCCAAAGTCAAATTTGAAACGGAATAAATCTCCTATGTTAATATGCTAATTATTCCAAACCAAAAACTTAACCAAACCTTCAAGTTGTTTTCTTACCATTTTATTATTGTATATAGTTTTTTTAATTAAATTCAAATTAAAGAATATTTAGATAAATCAAATATTCCAACTAGAAACATACAACAAAATTCAATTCTTTGTCTTAATGAAATTGTATTAACATTCATGGATGAAATATTCACTTTATTTGATAAGAATATTCTTATCAAGAAACCATTCTTTTCTTTTATTTTTATCAAAACATATTTCTTTTTATTACACATTCATTTACAATTAACACCCCCCCTTTAAAACCAACTTATATTTAAAGATTATCCCATTAAAGAGTCACAGAAATAATACTTCGTACAACCACATCGTTTCTTTATCAATTAATTTCATATAATCATTATATTTGTACCAAATTTAGGTGCTTATAATTTGAACGTAATATTTCTCAATGAAATTCTCAATATATTTTTAACACAAAATATATGTTACACGTATCATTAATTAATTACCATTTACTTCTATCTCTTATTAATGGCAAGATATAATTACTATTACTTACAATGATTAAATCTCAAAATATACCCTACTACAGGGAAGATAATTAATCCAATTGTTTCCTTTGAAATCCAATTTTCTATGTTAAACCCAATGTCTATATACTAATTTAATTCCAACGTTTAATTACAAACATAATAAAACCTGTTCATTATATATTTAAATTTCAAACAAATCCTTTTATTTTGATTTACATTCTTATTATCAAATCAACTATTCCCTTATGCAATCAACTAACATAAGTTTTACACTCACCACTCAACAGTTAACGTTTTTTCTTATATCAATTGTAATATTTCAATTACATTAATTCTCCATTAATTACCAAATAAATTTCTAACGGATTTAATAATAAGAAAATAAATAAAACAATGGTTATACGTTAATAATCCATATCTATTAACTTATTGTTTACAAACAAAGGTCAATAAATTTACGTACAAAATAATTGATTTCATACTCCATATTAAAACCAATTGCAATTAATAACATAAGATTACATCAATTTATACATCGTTTATTATATTCCTTATTAACCTTTATTATTTAAGTTGATTGAAATTACGTTAACAGAGTATAGTAGTCAATTACATTCAATCAGTATTAGACAATTATACGTTTTATCTCATTAAATTATTTGTTTTAAGATTTATCTTAAAGTCAAAATTTCTAATCTAATAAGATTCAATTTAGTAAATCATAAATTTTAATTTCTAACAATATTAAAGCCAAAACCTTATTAAATTTAATATGTTTAATTATCAAAATATGGGTTGTTACAAGTATCCTAATATTCATGACTCGATGAATATATATAAATACGCACCTAATGAGTTTCAATAACCATGATGTGATTTTCTAATTCGCTCCTCAGTTTTCCAAGTGCGGCCTTTGGGATTATCTGACCATTGAACCTTGATTAGTGGAACTTGCTTGTTTCTTAACTGCTTCATCTTTTATCCACTATTCTGGCTGGCTCAATGGTGAAAGTCAAGTTTGGTTCAATCTCTAGTTTCTCTAGTTGCCTTGGTTTCATAATAATATCGGAATCTCGTAAACATTTCCTTAATTGGAATACGTGTAACACATTATGAACTTCAGATAGATATGCTGGTAATTCAACTCGGTAAGCAAGGCTTTCGATATGCTCCATAAGTGGATAGGGTCCAATAGACGTTGGATCTAATTTTTCTGTTTTGCCAAATCTTACAACTCTTTTTATTGGGATATCTTTATAAAAAAGTAATCTTCGATCGCGAATTCCAAATCATTTCTACGTGGCGAGCATAATTCTTTTGTCGTTTTTCGAACCATATCTGGTCCTAGTATCACTGCAAGGGGAAACGTGATTTCCGACGGCTGAAAACCATCGGCGGCCGTCGGAAGCCGTCGGAAAAAGCCGTCGGAAATGACGGCGTCGGGGAGCAGTACTTCCGACGGCTACCGACGGGGGCTGCCATACAGATTACCGACGGCTTCCGACAACTACCGGCGGTTTCCGACGGCTTCCGTCGCCCGTCGGAAACCGTCGAAAATCGAAAGCTACAGACCGCCGGGAATCGTCGTTATCCGACGGAAATTTCGACCTGTAAGCCGTCGGGATCCGTCGGGAGCCGTCTGAAATCTGCTGTTTTTTTTAAATCTGCTGCAAATAGAGCCTTCCAATCACATTTCTCTTCCAAACACTACAATATCAATACTGCACAATCCAATAAACAATAATCCAACCAAACATGCAAACAAATACTCCCAAATATTCAATAAACACATAAATAAACAAAATTAGAATAAAAATAAAATACAAAATATACATAACATTCCAACATTAACAATAATCCTAACAATAACTGTTCTATCAATCATGCATATCCTGATACAGCTACAGAACCAAGTGTATTATACATAATTATACATATCAACAATTAATTGTTCCATCTACCAAATCATTCTAAACTAAAACAAAACATACCTGTACGAACGAATCAGAAAGCAATGAATCAATCTGCTCCAGATCCAGAGCCAGCCGATGAAGGGAAGCGGCCACCAAACCGCTGCATGTACTCAAATAACTGTGCCGTCTGCATGGCCTGTTGGCGGTTCTGCTCCTCCAACTGCTGAACTCTAGTATGCAATTCTTCTATACGTGCTAGCTCGCTCTGAGGTCTACTCCGCTGTCCCCTACTCTGACTACTGGACTGCAATAATTGAAAAATAAATAAAATCAAAGTTTATTGTTTTGAAAAGGTAAAAATATCATATTTTAAGTATTTTAAGAAAAAGTAAATTATTTACCGCTAAATTGCCAAATCTGTATCGTCGACCATGCTCTGGTGGACTCATAACGGACTCAAAAATAACGTCCTCTTCATCGGTCGTCGGCTGCTCTCGACCCGTATCAGAAAGGAGTTTCTGTCGCTGCTCCATAAACATCTCCTGCATTGACAAATTAATAATATCATATCTTATTTCATAATAATTTGACAACTAAAACAATTACTAATACTGAATAAAATGAAATATGCTTACATGGCTTTTACTGGATTTATCGTCCTGCCATGTGTACGAAACAGTCCCGTCTGGATTAACATGCTCGACAGCATGCGTACGGGTGAACATGTCCATATAGCTGACAGGACCATGTGCCTCGGCTTTCTGAAGTTGATTGTTACATACAATTATTATACATTTAAAGTCATATAGCATAAACTATTTACATTTATTATTCAGTAAATTTACCAACTCCTGCCGATACTGCTGAAACGACTTCGATCCTCCGCGATGAGTGACGGGATTCTTATTTCTATTTGCAGAGTTTCTATCCGACTCTGCCTGTACATTCAAAATTTGATACATTATTTTCCAATCACGTTAAATTAATAATTCAAAAAAAATTAGTATACTTGCCTTCGCCTCGTCCGTCTCCCAGTAGCTCAACCAAGCTTGCCACACGCTCTCCCCCATCCACCGTGGTCTCTTTCCGGATTTCTTAACCTCGGATATCGTGTCCCTGTAGTTCTTTCGCATCTTCCTCATCCAGTATGCTCGTGCCAGCTGCATATCATCTGTCTGGATGTCTATCTCAGCCTGTGTTAAAAAAAGATTACACTTTAAACGATAAACGGTAGAAAAACGACAAAAACGAATTAAAAATGGAAAACATAAAAATTACACATACTAGGACATCCTGCCATATGCACTCTATGATGTGCGGAGAGATGGTATCCCACTTCGGCCAGCACGCACTCATCCTACTACGATATGCTGCTCTGGAGACGTCCAACACTACCTTAGTGGGTAGTAGCTCGAACCCCCTATTTTTAAGTACGATACAGATAAGTACGTATGTATAGTATAGAAAAAATAAGATGATGAATAAAATTTAATTTTTACCCATCTGCTTTGGGGACTAACGATACAACTGGACGCTGTGGCGCTTGCGATGGGCCACTGCCATCGCCTCCTGAAGAACGGGAAGAGCTCCTCCCTCTATGTGACATAATGATAAACCTGTGACGTTTACACATCATTATATAAGAGAATAAAAACATGATAATGAAATATATTTCATATGAAAATGACATCAACGGTATAAATTGCTTAATTATAATGACTGAAATGGAAATAGAAATGTAAGTTTGTTATACCTGATTCATAATGGGTGTACTCTTCCTACGATAAGCAGAGTTCATTGCATTTTTAATAAAAATTGCTCAATAAATGACAAATTGAAATAACATAAAACAATAGTAAATGGATTTAGTTTCATAGTTACATCATTTTCGTAATACATCAAGAATTCAACATAGTTACATCAATTGCAAAAAAACAGATTCAAATTTATATCAGTCATCATCGTCTTCTGATTCAGATTCGGTCTCGTTTTCGATGATATTTTCCTCTGCACTGTCAAACGCTTCTGCCAAAACATTTGATTCATCGATCAAAGGACCAAAATCTGTATGATCGTCTGTAATTATTATTTCGTTATTTTGCTCAAGATCTGCCTGATAAGCTTGTTCGTCCGGAATATTCTTCCCATCGAATGTGAATCTGGCCTTTGTTTTAAAAACTGCACACCAATCTGCTTTATCTCCTTTTAGAGACGGATAAGGAGCGTAATAAACTTGCAATGCTTGTTTGACTAGTACAAAAGGATCATACTTGTGATAGTGCGATGTATGCTTTATTTCAATAAGATTATAATCCTTGTGCACATTAATTCCAGAACCTGGAACATTGCTAAACCAATTGCATCTAAATAGAAACACCTCCTCCGCGGGTCTTGAGAAATATGTCAGTTGCAAAATTTGTGTTAGAACGCCATAAAAATCATTTAAATGGTTTTCTGGATCGTCACTACCTTTAACAAATACACCAGTTTATTTGTTAATTTTTCTGCACCGTATTCTTTGGTGTTAAATTTGTATCCATTGACGAAATATATTGGATATGTCTTGACCACTCTTTTTGGTCCCATTGCAAGATGTTTCAACCCTTCGTCAACAACACAATTTTTCGGCTCATAAACGTAATTTGAAAACCAACGGGAAAATTCTTTACTGAGATCTCCGTTCGGATGTTCCCGTTCATAAACACTGTTTATATAAACAAATTATTACATTAGGTTATACACGCGCATGTATTACAGAAAAGAATAAAACGAAAATTATTATTTCAGATTACCTAACAAACGGTTCAACCTCGGCACAATTTAGAAGAATATAAGTGTGTGCTACACGAAGATCTCTATCGTCTAGCCATATTTCCACACATTTTCCAGAAGGCCGACCATGCTGTCTAAAAATAGATAACATTGCTTGAGAGGACTCTTGTTCGTCGCCTTCATCATTACGAGGAACACTTTGAAATGAAATATTCACATGGTTACTGAAATAGTGAGAGAAAAAGAACGAAGCTTCTTCTTCGATGTAAGATTTACATATCGAACCTTCAACTCATGCTTTTTGTCTCACTTTTTTCTTCAGATGATTCAAATATCTATGCAAAATTAATTTATATTAACTTCATCTTTCAAATGCAATTAAATTACGTTATAACATATTACATACCTCTCAAATGGATACATCCATCCGTATTGGACAGGACCTCGAAGTCGTGCTTCAGATGGAAGATGAACAGGTAAATGTTCCATCACTTTAAAAAAACCTGGCAGAAATATTTTCTCTAATTTGCAAAGCAATATAGGAATGTCCACTTCAAGTTTACGTAAATGTTGCACTTTTAAAGTAGTCGAACAAAGCTCTTTGTAAAACATACTAAGCTCCGTTACTACCTTCCAAACTTTTAACGGCAGTAGTTCTTTGAACATAACGGGAAATTAATTTTCCATCATTATGTGACAGTCGTGACTTTTCATTCCGCTCAATCTACCATTTTTAAAGTCAACACATCTACGAAGATTTGATGATATCCCATCAGGAAATCTTAACCCTTCCACCCATTTTAACACAGCTTTAACTTGATTATTATCTAATTCGTAACAAGCTTTTGGTTTTTTACTGTCATTTGGTTTCATATGAAGCTCGGGACGTTTGCATAATTCTTCTATATCACGTCTTGATTTCAAATCATCCTTCGTCTTCCCTTTCACATTCAAAATTGTGTTAAACACATTATCAAATACATCTTTCTCATTGTGCATCACATCTATGTTATGGCGAAGCAGAAGATGTTTCCAATACGGCAACTCCCAAAAAATAGTTTGTTTGCACCAGTTATGAACAACTGATTTGCCTTCAATTTCTGTTTGCTCCCCCGTTTCATATATCTTTGGATAGTCCTTAACAAGTTCATATATGTCTTCGCTTGACCATATCGTCGGTGGTTGTCTGGTTTCTACTCTATTAGCTAAAAAGTTTTTCTTGTCTCCTCTGAAGGGATGATTTACATGGAGAAAATATCGATGACAGTCAAACCATGAAATTTTCTTACCATGAGGTAAAGAAAACGCTCGTGTTTCATCCATGCAATATGGACATGCTAGACGACCGGCAGTACTCCATCCCGAAAGCATTGCATAGGCAGGAAAATCACTTATAGTCCACAACAAAGAAGCAAACATACGAAAATTTTTCTTCTTTGACACATCGTATGTTTCTACTCCTTCATTCCACAGTATTTTTAACTCCTCAATCAACGGTTGTAAATATACATCGATTCCTTGTGTCGGATCGTCGGGGCCAGGAACGACAACAATAAGAAACATATATTGCGTTTTTATGCACATCCATGGAGGTAAATTATACGGTGTGACGATAATGGGCCAGGATGAATATTTAGAACCAAATTGAGAAAATGGAGAAAAACCGTCCGTACATAATCCTAATCTAACATTTCGACTCTCCGCTGCAAAATTTGGATACGTTTTATCGAAATGCTTCCATGCTTCTCCATCGCCCGGATGTGTCAACGTACCATCTTCCTCCGTTCTCACGCTATGTCACCTCATATTAGACGCAGTTACAGAAGATGCATATAATCTTTGAAGTCTTGGAGTTATGGGTAAGTAGTGCATACGCTTGTACGGAACTTCCTTACCCTTCTTTTTTCTTGGTTTGTATCTCTCCTGGTTACAAACTTTACAATTTCTAAGGTTTGCGTCTTCTTTCCAAAACAACATGCATCCTTTTAAACATGTATCTATTTTCTGATACGGTAAACCAAAAGCCGACATAAGTTTTTAACTTCGTAGTGATTTTCACACATTAGATTATCGGACGGCAATGTCTTTTTGCAGCTTGTACAACAGCCGTAAACCCAGCTTCGGTGATGTTGTATTTTGACTTCATCGCAATGTATTCTGCGATTACTGACAGCTGCGTGCCGCTTTTACAACCATCCCAAATAGGTTTCTTAGCTGCATCTAGTAAATCATAAATTTTCTTAGCTTCAATATTTGGTTCTTCAACATTTCCATCGTCGTCGTCAGCTTCAACCATAGGAAACATTGATCGTGCTGCATTTTCGACCATATTTTCTATACGGGTCGTTGAAACTATTTCGTTAACGACACTTTCAGACTCTACAGAAGTATTTGCTACAACTTCTCCATGCCGATCCCAAACATAATATTCGGGTGTGAAACCGTGTTGGCACAAATGAACTTTCACAATATCTGGTAACAAAAACTTCAAATGTCTGCACCTACTACACGGACAACGAATTTCTGGATCGTTTCCGTTATTACTTAAGGCGAATTCAACAAACACGTTTATACCATTATAAAAATCTTCTTTTATTGAGCCCCTCGGTCCTTTTCTTTGGTACATCCATCTCCTTCGATCAACAAAATAATCAATCATTTTTCCTATTTGACAAAATGAGAAGTTCAAAATTTAATATTTATTTTGAAGAATACATATTCGAAAAAGATTATTTTCATGTTCGTATAATATTTTGAATTTAAAGAACAACTTCACAAATTTAAAAATATTTTCAAATAGGGCACATTTCATTTTTTAACGTAATGATTTAAATATATATATAATTTTTTTTTCATTGGTCAGGCATCCTACTTCGCATTACAAACACAGTAAGCATTTACATTTCGTATATTACTTCGTCTCAAACGATTCAACAAAATTTCGACAGCATTTCCCTTTTGTTCCCTGCATTGTACACAAAAGCGTGTACGCCGGAAACAAAAAAGAAAAGTTAGGCCGAAATTTTATGAACCGTTTGAGACGAAGTAGTTTACAAAATGTAAATTCTTACTGTGTTCATAACTTGTCCAATACAGGGACAAATCCAACAAACATGTACCAGATGAATATAAATGGTCGTTTTTCGAAAAAAACGACTATTTATACAACGATCATGTACAACACTCGTCAGACGGAGCCAAAAACTCTCTAATGGACATTTGTCAGTTACATGCATGCATTTTACGAAAAAATACAGTTTTACTCACTGTTCACATTTACAAAAATATATATTAATTTAACACAGTTATTCGACGTATTACGCATCAACTTAAGGCTGTTTTAACATTTTTATCATTTTTCAATACACACAATTGTAATTTAGAGTAATGCATTTTTTTGTTTCATAAGTAAATATGTGCACAATATAATACTCCTAGTTCATTCAATCATTTTATCTTATTCCAAATAACGTATACAATCGTCGAATCAAGACATACACAACAGTTTACATATACATGAACAACCCCAAATTATAGGTGTTTTTCACAATTTCACGATAAAAGATGAAATCGGTATACCATGTGATGCTATAAACCACTATTACGCCATTGGAAACAATTGCAATCGCTAATTCGCCCTAATTTACCAATTTATGCAAATATAGAAATAGGGTAAAAACTGAATTTTTTACAAAAATAAGAGATTATATCTGAGATGAAGAGTAATGGAGTTTGATTAGGCAGCCGTGGAGGATCCGGAAGCTCGAAATCAAGGATTGGAAGCTTGAAGAGGGAAAATGGGGGATTTTGGAAATAATTTTCGTATGGTTTGGGGAAGAAGAAGAGCTCTCGGCTGAAGGTATAATCGCAGTTTTCCGACGGCTTCCGACGGCCGCCGACGGTCCGTCGGAAGTCGTCGGAAAAAGGTCGTCGGTCTATGCTGTCGGAATTGAAGCCTTTTCTAGTAGTGTATAAATCTGTCTCTGGTTTCTAACCAACGTGTTGGAGAACAACACGGTCTTTCGTACAAAGCTTCAAACGGTGTCATACCCTTAAAGATATCTTTCCATGAATCCCTGAACTCTAAGATGCATATCCCGAGTAGA
The DNA here is from genome assembly GCA_030765085.1 of Allium cepa. Taxonomy (NCBI): domain Eukaryota; kingdom Viridiplantae; phylum Streptophyta; class Magnoliopsida; order Asparagales; family Amaryllidaceae; genus Allium; species Allium cepa. The sequence continues at coordinate 377,955,882 of CM060929.1, read as the reverse complement.
TTTTCTACAACTCGATTTATTCTTTCAATTTGTCCATCCATTTGAAGATAGTGTGATGTGCTTAAATTGAGTTGTACCTAATAGTGAATGCAAGCTTTGCCAAATTAACCTACATCATTAGAAACTTGATGGTTTTAAGTTTCGTATAGCGCAAGTGGAGAGAAGGAGAGGGAGAGATGGAAAAAAAAAAAAAAATCAAGTGTCCCCCCCGTCCCCCCCCCCCCCCCCCCCCCAACCAACCCCCAAAAAAAACTGCTTATGCCGAGGAAAATTTGTTTGCAAAACCGGTTAGAACAACTGTTTTCTATTCTTAATAGCCACATCTTTTAGCGTAAAAGTGTTCATGTGTCGGATCTTTTATTTCTTGTTGCACTTACTTTGCTTGGTTGAAAAATCACTTTAATTTCTGCTCAAAGGTGTATTTTAAATTCCACTTAACACAGCATATAACGACGATATTGCATGTGTTTTAACATACAGGAACATTTGAATTCTAGATGTTACACTTTTGAACTAAGGTAACCTGGATTTAAAATATAAAACCGTTTGAGATCCCTTTGTCTTAGTTTAAGTTATTAAATTTTGAAAGCAACAAATGTCCTGGATTAAAATATCAATCACTCACCATTAGAAAGTCTTGAGAATTCTATATAGCTTTTAAGAGTTTTGCTGATGCTGACTAAACATGATCTGTTTATTAAAACTCGCTGTCATATAACAGAATCATCTTAAAATGAATATGTTCATATTGATTGAGGAATTACTGTAACTTCATATCCTTATTTTATTGCTTTTTTTTATTGGTTATTATATTTACGTTGATTATTAATATGTGCTAACGACTGTTAATTTTAGTGATGTCAGACTAGCTTTGTACATGTTTTTTTGATTGAAAACTACTCTAGCTAGTCCAAGTGGTAATAATTTAGAACTATGCCTTTTGAATCAAGTCCGAACAAAGGAGTCAACCAGAAACCAACAAGCTGTGTATATGCAGAGTAAACAATGTATAGATATATTAATGTGAGCACATAGCCAAAGAATAACAAAATAATCTGAATTCATAGGTGCAGAACTTTATGTATGTGAGAAAAACACTGTTCCCTTTTGTTTTATTCTGAGATGGAGCCGGACTATGATGCCGTTTTATCTGTCTTTAGTTTAGGTGTTAACAAAACCTGTATAATTAAACAGTGTTGTTTAGCAATATGTTCCTGTTGTTTCTGTTACTAAGAATATACCTTAATTTTTAATATATATACACTTTCACAATGGTATGTATAATGTATGCATGTATTCCCTTCTATCTGCATTTCCTTTTCAGATTTTCTGAGTACACTTCATTTTTTTGCCCCCAAAAATAGAAACAAAAGATAAAAAACCCTCAAACTTCCAAATAGGCATCTTGAAACTCTTTTCAATCGCCTGTGAAGGTTAACCAAAGCTAAAATTTTGAAATGAAATAACCATCTCCACTTGCATATTGTTAAGGCTACTACCAATAGTTACACAACTGGACTTAAGAGAGATAATGAAGTAAAGAATCAATCAAATCAATTACTTCAAACCTTACTTTATACCATTTCACTAAAAATCAATTAAAAAAAATCTAATTTAAGTACCAAACTCAAATACAAAACATAAACAATAAATTCCTTAACATAAAAAAAATTGTTGCCTCAATTTAAAACAATAAAACAATTGATCCTCAAGCCACAAAAGATTCGACAATAAATAAATTGTTTCATCCAATTTTTGAAAAGAAATCTTCCTTTGTTATAATATGCATATCCAAAATTTTAATACAAGTTTTAACAAGTCAAATATATGATTTTCTTCTTTTATACTTAAAATTCTTGTAAATATGATTTTGTATACAACACTTCACCTTGATGCAAAATCGCTTCACTCCAATACACACTTGATCTTCATCTTGACTTAACGTCATAATTATGCACATCCTCCAATAAAACATGAATTCACATTCCATTCAAAAAGCTTGTAGTGCCAAAAGGACCCATGTGCAAGTTTTGTGGTCTTCCTTTGCACGGTCCACCTTGATTCAAACAAATTTGCCTATTCTACTCCAATTGATAATTTATGAATCTTTCCTCGTTTTTCAAGCAATTTGTATATATTATCGATTCCTCGTTTTGCATGTAGAATCTCCTTATTTGTTTTCCACATCTTTCTAACATAGTATTGAGTTGAAAAGTTGCAAATTCTTTCTTCCAGTTACCCTACCAAAATAAGATTTTTCTTAATTTCGACTACATAACGAGCTTTCATAAGCTTTACCAACCTTCCATAAGACATTCTCAGCCTAAGTAAGCCTATAATCCGCTTCACTTCAAATCTGCATCATTATCAGTGCTGGCAGGAATGTGTTGCCAACATGGTGCTATGCGTTTATGAGGATCTTTAGTCGCTAAGTGCAAATTAGAGACGTTAATTAATGCAAATAATGGTCTATTGCACGCAAGTTAAGGAAATAGGATAAGTTTTTAGAGTGGCTCAATCAAAAGATCTATGTTCGTTATGATTCTTCTTGTTTGACTGCTTTCATAGTTTGATTATAGAGAACCTAGAGAAAATAATAGTTCCCTTGCTTGAATTATCTATATATCGATCTCTTGTGTCTTTCCAAGCTTTGCTCTATAAATAACTGTTTAAGGATGAGGTTGGACGCCCCAAATGCGTGCCCTGCCTTCCGCATATCCCCTAAGCCATTGGATGCCACAAAATAGTCCATATCTCCTTCCAAACCCATGTCCCTGGTTGAACCATTTGCATAGAAATTGTCATAGGCCACCATCCACATCATTATGCTTATGTAAGCTTGCGAATGTCAAAGCATGCTATAGTCATAGTTTCCGATGCTGTTGTGGTCGTCTTAGCCATCTTTGCTTTAAGTAGAGCTCGAACTTTATGCGACGAAATGCGTGATCGTGGGCCAGTGAGATATATAGGAACCCGATCCGTTTTGCAACGGGTGAAATGAGTAAATTTAAAAAGAAATCCTTAATTTGATCCTAGTGACTTTGTGAATCTAGTATTAAACATTAGATCCAATCTGTCTATTTTAATAAAATCATATTTGTTTGAATGTTTTTCACTCAGTTAATCTAACTAAATAAATATATTTAATGTGAATATTCAGAGGGAATGACTAGCCATGAATGGAAGAGGAAGAGTGAATCAAATTCATTGAATGAATGGAGAAGGTTTTATTCAGAGAAAGAATCTTTTTCATTCCTCTCTTTTAAAAATTTCCCTTAATTTTAGATCTAACATTCAAATCATATCCTTCCAAATGTGGCCAATCATGTATTGTCTTATACTTATTTAATTAACCTATGTTAATTAAGCATGAAATGAGATTGAGTATGAACATATCTAATATTTCCATATATGAATGATATGATGTACTTGTGAAATATATGGCATAGGTGATGTGAACATGGTCAAATATACGTATGTGTAGATACTGAAATTTATATCTACCACGTATATACTTGTCACATACATACATACATAGACGCACACACACATATATATGTTAATTGCTATTAAATTATTTTATGTGAATTAATATAAGTAGTATGCTTCTCTAAAATTATAATTCATGATATAATAAGTATAATATTATGAAATTACCATATACAATTTGATTAAGTCATAATTTTCAAATTCAAAACTAAAATATCTAACTTTTGATTTGGTAAACATATATTCAAATGTTAGATCTAGATCTAAGGTATTAATTCAAAATTGTAAATTAACATAGAATTGATTAATATTATTATTACTATAAAATACATACACTAAAATTAGGTATAATACATAGCCAAAATTGATTTTATAATTCAATCATATGTATATACATGTGTGTGTGTGTATTTATATATGTATGTATGTATAAAATACTTTGAACTTAAATATTTTAAATTTAATTATATTATTAAAAATAATATAATATGAATATATAGTATAAATGATATTTCCAATTTTTTTAACAAAAGCCTAAAGGAATTCAAATCTAATATATATGTGTGTATGTGTGTGTATATGTGGAGGGGCATGTGTGTGTATTTAAAATATGGTGTTGATCTAAAACACAATTGTGATGCCCCACCTCTATACCCACGCTAGCCAAGAACACTACAGTGTAATGTGTCAACTAGCATGGAGAATAAGGCTGTTGAGGAGCGACCATCCGTGTAATTGCTTTGTACGAGCACCGATATGCCAGATAAAATATAACATGGATTTCATCTCAAGAGGAGTTCCGACATACCGACACAAACTCAAAGCTACTACACAGTGGCTATATATAATCTTCGGAAACAAATATAGAAACAAACATAACACAAATCAGTCACAGACAATTCATATCACAAAGGCGGAAAAAGATATGAATATATAACTAACGCATGAAAGTGTACATCAGAGTAGTGACCAAAAAGATTCACAATAATACAAGAGAATAGCAACACGTGCTATACAAAAGAATACAACTATGAGTCTATATCTCAAGTGTAAACAACAAAAACTGCTAATCTATGTGGTTAGCCAAAAGTCAGAGTAATGAATCCCAGGGGAGAAGTCAAGCAGAAGTACCTGTAACATCTCGGTCTGACCCGAGTATTATTTATAAGAAAATAATAAACGGATCAGTCTAGCTATAAATATCAGATGACATGATATAAAGTAAAAGAAATGTCATAAACATAAAGTATCCACACTGACATACTACTATAAGCATGTAAATGACAATCAACAAAAGGTTAATCAATATCACAAGAATCTTCACAAAGATCCAAAAAGAGGTTTCATACCCCAAAACTTGTATTCACAACAAGTCAATGACACACGAATCCACTAATGCACAAAAAAATTGATAAATCATATCAATGAAAATCACTAAAATTGGTGAAGCATAAATTCCATAATTCAACACACGAAATCCAGAAATCACAGAAAAAGGGAAAGAGGCCTATCACACAAATGGTCCGAAGACCATGGGGAGCTACCCCATATGGGTGAGTCGGAATCACCCAGATGAGGTCTAGGCTAACCAAAAAGCAAAAAGGTATGTGTGAGTCGAAATCACACAAATGGTGTCTAGCCTAACCTCGCAAACAGAAAAGATATGTGTGAGTCGAAATCACACAAAAGGTGTCTAGGCTAACCAAAAAGCAAAAAGGTATGTGTGAGTCAAAATCACACAAATGGTGTCTAGCCTAACCTCGCAAACAAAGAGACATCGCCCAATTTCTAGTCTAAATCACAAAATGAACGTCATGACCAATGAGAAGTGTCAATTACACTAAGCTAGTAAATATAAAAGTTTAGCTTCATGTCCCATAACCACTTGCTTAACTCAAATATTTACGAACAAACTGTAGATCTTCACTAGGAGATTGTCACAAGAGTTTCAATCGAACAAGTCCAAGAATTGATCGACGAAGTAAGCGCAAGCGTTTCATACCACTCGTTTTACTAAGTCATTTAATTAGATTTCTCATACGAGTGAGGTAAAGGTTTGTACATACTACTAGATTGGAAAAAGGTTTTATAAACGAGTTTGATATTGAAAATAGGGTTGAAATCGTTTTAATTAAGAAGTTTTGATATTTACTACTAGTATTGAAGCCTTTATATTTTTAAAGTGACAAATCATAGATGTGATTGTAGAAACAATCAATCATAAAAATTCACATACGAAGACGTGAATCAAATCCAAAGAAACCGATAAAGAATCCATCGAAATAGATATTCAAAAATCCCTAAAAAGGAGTCATTAAAGTCATAATAAATGATAACAACAAATAGGATCATCACGAATCGATTCAAATTGGAAATTCAATCCGAAAAGGCAAAATGGACTCAAACAGCAGGTTCAATCGACTGAACAGAGTTTTCAGTCGACTGACCCTATACCTGGAAATTTTCCAGGTTCAGGAAACTTTCTGTTTCCAGGTTCAGTCGACTGAACAGAGGATTCAGTCGACTGAATCATGCCTGGAAACTTTCGGGTTTCAGGTTCAGTCGACTGAATAGACTTTTCAGTCGACTGAAACTTGCTTAGGCTGTTTTTCAGCCTATCCAAAGGAAGAGCAAACTCTTCCAAAAGCAACTGGACGAACATTGGCTCTAAAGGTTTATGCCAATCGGCAACCCGGCCCTATATGCTCCTCGATGCATCACCAAAAGCATGATCAAACACCCATAAAAGGATTTTCACACAAATTTGACTTAAAAACCCAAAAATTGGAATATTCACAAAACCAATCCAAATCAAGAGCAAATTCACATGAAGAAGTGTTAGGAATTCAAACCTAACAACCAAAGATAATTATAGTCATAGATGTGAGATAAAAATCTCACCTTTGAACCCAAAAACAATGAATGAGAAGCTTGAAGACAAGGATGATCAACCACTCTTCAATCCCAACTCAAGAACCTTGATTCTAAGCAATGGGTTCTCTTGAATTTGGAGCTAGAAGTTGGATTTGCAAAGAAAGCTAGGGCTTAGGAATTTCCATTTCCAATCTCTTCCACCATTTTTGCTTTAACTTGAGGTATTAGTAAATGAGGAATCAAGTAATGAAGAGTAGAGGGGGTTGGGACTGAGTTAGTAAGTGATTAAAGGGTTCAGCCCAAACCAAAGCCCTAAGTGAAAAAGTAGCAAAAATCAACTTACTCCAAACATATCGAAACATATACTCGAAAAGGTTGCAAACGGCATTTTGAACTCAATGGAAGTGGTCTCGACTCCTAATTCGACCGTATGCAAAAAGTAGCTTTTCGGACTAAATTCTGAGTATCGATAAAATATTTAAATAGAATATTTAAATATGAAATTGATAAATATGCGGGTTGTTACAGACTCCCCTCCTTAAAGAAATTGCGTCCTCGCAATACTTAAGAAGAAAATAAAGAGTAACAACCATAAAAGCATATCAACACAAAATAAATTTGAAATAGGAAGTTCACCATAAAGAGCATGAAAGGGTAAGCCCGAATGTGTTCGCACGATGAATTCTCTAGATTCCCAAGAGAATTCCCTAGGATTTGAGAACCATCGGACTTTCACAAAAAGAACATCTTTATTTCGAAGGTGCTCAACCCCCGAAGAAATGATGTGGAAAGAATATTGCTCAAAAGTCAAATCTGGTGAAACTTCAATCTCTTCCGCAACACCGGGCTCAATAATAAAATCGGAATCTCGAAGGCAATTCCGTAATTGAGAAACGTGAAACACGTCATGCATGGCAGAAAACTGAGCCGGTAATGAAAGGCGATAAGCCATGAAACCAATACGTTCAGTGATAGGAAATGGCCCAATATATCGAGGTGCTAAATTTCCCGACCGACTGAAACGTACAACACCTTTCATAGGTGAGACATGAACAAAAACAAGATCTCCAACAAAAAATTCTAATTTCCTTCTTCGATTATCGGCATAGGATTTTTGTCTACACTGGGCTTCTTTCATCCTATGACGAATAAGATCAATCTTTTCTGTGGAATCACGAATAAAATCTGGGCCTAAAACCAGCTTATCACCGGCCTCAAGCCAACAAGAAGGAGAACGGCATGGCCTTCCATAGAGTGCCTCGAAAGGTGCCATACCAATACTAGATTGGAAGCTATTATTATAGGAAAATTCAACAAGTGAAATATGATCTTCCAAACTTCCACCAAAATTGAGCACACAAGCACGAAGAAGATCTTCAAGAGTTTGATTCACACGCTCGGTTAGTCCATCGGACTGGGGGTGATAAGCAGTGCTAACATTAAGCTTCGTTCCAAAAGCTTTTTGAAGACTCTTCCAAAACCACTAGTAAACAATGGATCTCGATCGCTAACAATAGAAGTAGGAACTCCATGCAATTTAACAATTTCTTTGATAAAGAGTTTGGCCAAAAGTGGAACGGTTCGGTTAGACTGAATGGAAATAAAATGGACGGATTTAGTAAGTCTATCAACGATCACCCATAAGTTATCATAACCCGAACGACAACGGGGAAGGCCATCTATAAAATCCATGGAAATTTGGTCTCACTTCCAAATTGGAATTTCTAAAGGTTGCAATAACCCACCAGGCCTTTGATGTTTTCGGCCATGACAAGTTGGCAAGTCATGCAACACTTAATGAAGTTAGCGATGTCAAGTTTCATTCCCTCCCCATAATAAAGTCGCTTCATATCCACGTATATTTTACTACTACCGGGATGAATGGTAAATTTAGAGCGATGAGAATCTTCTAAAATATCTTTATGAAGATTTCCAATATTTAGTACGATAAGTCTACCAAATTTCCGAATGCCGCCACGAGAATCAATATCAAATTCTTTCAAACCTTCAATATCAATTCTATCCTTAATATTTTGTCCAAGAAGAACCAAGTCGTGATCTAGCCTTTGAGCTTCAGGAATGCGGTCTAAAAGAGAAGGATGAGCCTCAAGGCTACATAAAACAAGTGATGAGCATAAATCGGATACGCGGTCTCGAATCTTCCAAGTGGATAAGATCACGAGATCGTTCTATTCAGATATCATCATAAAAACAACTGCTTGTTGCTTACGGCTAAGAGCATCGGTGACACGAGTACCCTTACCGGGGGTATAAAGAATATCAAGATCATAAGGAGCAAGGAACTCGATCCAACGTTGTTGACGTAAATTAAGTTCCTTATGAGAAAATAAGTATTCCCAAGATTTATGATCAGGGTAGAGAACAATTTTCTCACCCCAAAAATAATGATGCCAAATCTTTAGAAGCAGAATTAATAGCCACGAGCACTAGAGCATGAGTGGCATAACTAGTCTCAATAGGCATTAATGATTTAGAAGCACAAGTGATAGCACGTTTTCTTTTGCAAGAGAACGACATCCAAACCAATACGATTAGCATTGGTACAAAAGATAAAGTCTTGATTCCCTTCGGGAATCACAAGAATAAGAGTATCGGAAAAGAATTTATAACCTTCTTTCTTAAAAAGCTAAAACTTTCAAAATTACATTTATCTTTATGTAATGATCTTTCTAGAAAAATTTACATTTTACAAGTCAATATATCGTGTCTGATTGTCTCATCAAAGCGTTTAGGAAATTCCTATCGATAACGTTGATCAAGCGCATCGACTAGAACTCTTAAAACACTAAACGGGTAATACAATCACAAAATCATCTTTTATATGATGAAAATATATCTTAAAAGTTTTGAGAATATTCTTTGCTCGTTTAAGATCAAAAATCAAATTGCACTTATAAATAAATCTTATGAACAAGATTTGCAAAATTTTAAATTACTATTTTCATCCAAAATCAATAAATACAAGAATGGAATTATCGAGACATTCATAGAATATTCGATTTATAAAATAGATGAAACAAGATGGGCAAACTGAATGACATAATAAGTCATTCATAAGAATCATAACGAGTGTGGAATGTGGTAAGTGGAATGCTAACTCCCGCAACTCGTAGCAATTGAAAATCGGTGGCAAGGTCAAACTGAAAAGACCTTAACACCACTCAAAAGATCTCTTAGATGGTATTCCTAAGACAAACTCAAAAATACCGAAAAATTCTCAAACTACATGAATGAGAGAAATAACACTTTCCTTATAAGTGGGCTTAAGGAATAAAATGATGCCACCAAATTGGAATCGAAATCATAAAGGAAAAATAGAAATCTGCTTACGAATAGAAAATGTCGAAGATGAATAGTCCACTCGAAAATAAAGGATATGGCTTCACAATGATTAAGCCAGTCCTTTCCAAAGATCAATTCCGAAGCCTAAGTAAAAATATCGGTTCGTAAAGAAAAATCACATAAAATAATTTCGACATCAATAGAAAGAAAATTGAGTGTTGCGGATCCACTAATCCGGATTCGCAATCCTCAAAGAAGTCATCAAGCCCATAAATGTTTAAAGAAAAAGAATCACAAGTTCTTTTGATATAAAAATGATAAGATGAACCCATATCAACAAGAACTCAAATAGGAAGATCACAAAACAAATGTCATCAAGGATTGAATGTGAAATACCTTGACCAAGAGAAGTGTTGCTAGGGGATTGCACAATATTTAGCTTTCTCATGTCCTTGTTCAAAAGTTTAGGACATGTAGATAAAAGATGACCCGATTCTTTGCAATAGCGACAATAAAGGGGTTTCGGTCACTTAATTACATAATGGTCCGTGGAACCACAATTGTAGCATTGTTTACGACTTGGGGTAGGAGTCTTGTCTACTGAAGTTTCTTGTTCCACCTTCTTCTTGCTTGGAAGCTTAGGACACGAAGATAAAAGATGACCCGAACCTTTGCAATAACGACAAAAGAGGGGTTTCAGGCACTCCCTTGCATAGTGGTCCTTAGAATTACAATTGTAGCATCCTCCACGATTAGGGATTGGAGTCTTTACCACCAAAGTAGTTTGCTTCACTTTCTTATTGGGATTAAGGCTCTTGAAGTTAGTATGCCTCTTCTTGGAAATTCCAATAGCACTAACACTTCCTTTACCAACCTCTTCATATTGAAGAGTGATATCCACAAGCTGATTGAAAGGAACTTCAAGTTTCAAAGGTAGAACCATTTCGGGGTTCTTACTCAAAACATAGATAAACTCTTGATTCTTTACAAGATCCAAAAGTTGTTGGGCAGACATGAATGCGCCATCCAGAGAAGGGCTACTGGATTGACCAGCGCTAGGATTGCCAGAACCAACCATTTCTTTTCTTTAAGAAAGAAAGAAAAGAAGAAGAAAAAGTTATTCTTAGAATGAATATCAAACAATCATGATGATAAAACAAGGAATCATAAAGAAAATAGGATGAATCGGTATGAAGACTCGACTTAAATCCTAAAGGATGACTCCTAAGAGAGACTTAAGACGATGATCCTTGTTATATTATTCTATGTTGTTCCGAAGTTTGGCTCTGATACCAAGCTGTGACACCCCAACTCTATACCCACGCTAGCCAAGAACACTACAGTGTAATGCTGTCAACTAGCACGGAGAATAAGGCTGTTGAGGAGCGACCATCCGTGTAATTGCTTTGTGCGAGCATCGATATGCCAAATAAAATATAACATGGATTTCATCTCAAGAGGAATTCCGACATACCGACACAAACTCAAAGCTACTACACAGTGGCTATATATAATCTTCGGAAACAAATATAGAAACAAACATAACACAAATCAGTCACAGACAATTCATATCACAAAGGCGGAAAAAGATATGAATATATAACTAACGCATGAAAGTGTACATCAGAGTAGTGGCCAAAAAGATCCACAATAATACAAGAGAATAGCAACACGTGCTATACAAAAGAATACAACTATGAGTCTATATCTCAAGTGTAAACAACAAAAACTGCTAATCTATGTGGTTAGCCAAAAGTCAGAGTAATGAATCCCAGGGGAGAAGTCAAGCAGAAGCACCTGTAACATATCGGTCTGACCCGAGTATTATTTATAAGAAAATAATAAACGGATCAGTCTAGCTATAAATATCAGATGACATGATATAAAGTAAAAGATATGTCATAAACATAAAGTATCCACACTGACATACTACTATAAGCATGTAAATGACAATCAACAAAAGGTTAATCAATATCACAAGAATCTTCACAAAGATCCAAAAAAAGTTTCATACCCCAAAACTTGTATTCACAACAAGTCAATGACACACGAATCCACTAATGCACAAAAAAATTGATAAATCATATCAATGAAAATCACTAAAATTGGTGAAGCATAAATTCCAGAATTCAACACACGAAATCCAGAAATCACAGAAAAAGGGAAAGAGGCCTATCACACGAATGGTCCGAAGACCATGGGGAGCTACCCCATATGGGTGAGTCGGAATCACCCAAATGAGGTCTAGGCTAACCAAAAAGCAAAAAGGTATGTGTGAGTTGAAATCACACAAATGGTGTCTAGCCTAACCTCGCAAACAGAAAAGATATGTGTGAATCGAAATCACACAAAAGGTGTCTAGGCTAACCAAAAAGCAAAAAGGTATGTGTGAGTCAAAATCACACAAATGGTGTCTAGCCTAACCTCGCAAACAAAGAGACATCACCCAATTGCTAGTCTAAATCACAAAATGAATGTCATGACCAACGAGAAGTGTCAATTACACTAAGCTAGTAAATATAAAAGTATAGCTTCATGTCCCATAACCACTTGCTTAACTCAAATATTTACGAACAAACTGTAGATCTTCACTAGGAGTTGTCACAAGAGTTTCGATCGAACAAGTCCAAGAATTAATCGACGAAGTAAACGCAAGCGTTTCATACCACTCGTTTTACTAAGTCATTTAATTAGATTTCTCATACGAGTGAGGTAAAGGTTTGTATATACTAGTAGATTGGAAAACGGTTTTATAAACGAGTTTGATATTGAAAATAGAGTTGAAATCGTTTTGATGAAGAAGTTTTGATATTTACTACTAGTATTGAAGCCTTTATATTTTTAAAGTGACAAATCATAGATGTGATTATAGAAACAATCAATCATAAAAATTCACATACGAAGACGTGAATCAAATCCAAAGAAACCGATAAAAAATCCATCGAAATAGATATTCAAAAATCCCTAAAAAGGAGTCATTAAAGTCATAATAAATGATAGCAACAAATAGGATCATCACGAATCGATTCAAATTGGAAATTCAATCCAAAATGGCAAAATGGACTCAAACAGCAGGTTCAGTCGACTGAACAGAATTTTCAGTCGACTGACCCTGTACCTGGAAATTTTCTAGGTTCAGGAAACTTTCTGTTTTCAGGTTCAGTCGACTGAACAAAGGATTCAGTCGACTGAATCATGCCTGGAAACTTTCGGGTTTCAGGTTCAGTCGACCGAGCAGACTTTTCAGTCAACTGAATCTTGCCTGGGCTGTTTTTCAGCCTATCCAAAGGAAGAGCAAACTCTTCCAAAAAGCAATCGGACGAACATTGCTCTAAGGGTTTATGCCAATCGGCAACCCGACCCTATATGCTCCTCGATGCATCACCAAAAGCATGATCAAACACCCATAAAAGGATTTTCACACAAATTTGACTTAAAAACCCAAAAATTGGAATATTCACAAAACCAATTCAAATCAAGAGCAAATTCACATGAAGAAGTGTTAGGAATTCAAACCTAACAACCAAAGATAATTATAGTCATAGATGTGAGATAAAAATCTCACCTTTGAACCCAAAAACAATGAATGAGAAGCTTGAAGATAAGGATGATCAACCACTCTTCAATCCCAACTCAAGAACCTTGATTCTAAGCAATGGGTTCTCTTGAATTTGGAGCTAGAAGTTGGATTTGCAAAGAAAGCTAGGGCTTAGGAATTTCCATTTCCAATCTCTTCCACCATTTTTGCTTTAGCTTGAGGTATTAGGAAACGAGGAATGAAATAATGAAGAGTAGAGGGGGTTGGGACTGAGTTAGCAAGTGATTAAAGGGTTCAGTCCAAACCAAAGCCCTAAGCGAAAAAGTAGCAAAAAATCAACTTACTCCAAACATATCGAAACTTATACTCGAAAGGGTTGCAAACGGCATTTTGAACTCAATGGAAGTGGTCCCGAGTCCTAATTCGACCGTATGCAAAAAGTAGCTTTTCGGACTAAATTTCGAGATCGATAAAATATTTAAATATAATATTTAAATATGAAATTGATAAATATGCGGGTTGTTACAACAATGTTAATATATCTCGTTATTTAAGATGATTAAAAATTAACAATAATGATTAATCAAAACCATTAAAAATAAGTTTATTTTTTTACACATATTTGAACACATATAGCCAAAATCAAAAACGTAAAACCATATATTAAAATTTAACTATCATACTGAAATAAAATGGAATATTTAACAAACTAATTAAATTTTTATAGTTAATTATAATTATTAGTAATTTCCATAACATATATAAAATGGTAGTAAGCATGATTTGAAACATATAAATGTAATAGAAGATTGTACCTTATAGATCTGGCCTATTAGTGACATCTTGATATGAAATTTCTCCTTAGATTTCAAGAATCAACATCCAAACTTTAATAGTATCGGATGAGCCACTTTATTTAATTTTATTTGGTTTAAAAATGAAAAGTCAATTTCATTACAATAAAGCCTTGCAGCTACTTTATTTAATTTCGTTACAATGAGGCCTTGCAACTACTTGGATAACCTAACCATCTCTGAACTTGAAGCTACTATATCATCTATGTATAGTGAAGCCTTGCAGTTGGAAGCAAAGTATTCTCAAGAAAAAGTTGAGGTTGAGATGGTACATTGAGGGGGATAGAAACACTGCTTTTTCCCATTCTCCCTAAACTTTAAGCATGTTAGAGGGAATATCAATGTTTTTATTGACCATGATGGTGTGTTGATAATAATTTAACCAAAATAGAATAGTTATTTCTTACTTATTTCAGGGATTTTTTTGGTAAATCCTCTAACTTTACCCTTGGCTTAGAAGCTCTTGACAACATATATCTTCCTAGAATTAGTTCCCAGGACTATACCTATCTTAGCCCTACTGTAATGAATTTTGGGATCCAAGAAGCATTCTTTTCTACGAACCAAAAATTATGTGTGTGGGGAGGGGGGTAGATGGACTTAATATGGCGTTTTTTACTACATGTTGGGACTAGTAGAGAAAGACATATATAAAGCGGTCCAGAATTTTTTCAATAAGTGTAGGATGTTAATTTCGATTCATGCTACTAATATTGCTCTGATAACATGTTGTAACACTGTTACAAGTGCCTCTCCAAAATCATTCCTCCAAGCTTAAGATTTTCCTTCCTAATTTAATTTCACCTAACCAAGCAGCCTTCTTGCCATCTAGGAGTATTTTGGATAATGTACTGTTGTCCCATGATGCTAAAAGCTTACAATAATTCTCAAATCTCCCCTAGGGAAATCTTGAAGTTAGACATTAGAAAGGCCTTTGATACGTTGTAGTGGGACTCAATTGTCAAAATTATGGCCATGATGAATTTTCCTAAACACATTGTAGCATGGATATATGCTTGTATTTCAACTGCAGGTTTTCATTATTAGTTAACAGCTCCACTGTTGGTTATTTCCAGTGAAGACAATAAATAAGACAAGAAAACCACATATCTGCCTACCTATCCATCATTGTTATGGATGTTTTGAGTCAAATTTTCAATAAATTGGTTATGAATGAGCAATTTAAATTACACCCATAGTTATTTGACCCTCAAATAAGATGTTTGCTGATGACCTGGTTGTGTTTACTAAACCTGATACGTCCTCCATCAATGCTACTCTTGGAGGCTATAACGACCTGCCTTTTTGATCCTCAGAAGTCAACATTAATACATCCTCGGCAATCATGTGCCGAACAACCAAGTGCCGGAATTACGGATTGTTAGGGGAATAAAGAAGAAAGAAAACAAGAAGAAACTAAGCAACACAAAATATCACAATGCAACGAGTGATTTATAGTATAACAATGATCTTTATAAAAGAAAACTTTTATATACATACATTCATCAAAGTACTAGCCTATCATTTACCCAGACAGTTATAACAACCTATCCTTATAATTTTTGATAAATACACCAAAACAATGTAATGGAACACAAAGAATTACATAGATACGTCTTCGGCCTTCAGCTCATCTTCAGAGCTCCAATGCATCCAAAACTATATTGTAAATATGCTCAGTTTGACCTGACCGTTACACGAAAATAATTCCCAGATCAGTCTGGTAATCCAACATGAGAAACACACCTCAAAAGGATTTTAAAGTAATAAAAACTTTTCAAAATAATGGTATCTCCTAAGACCAAGTTGCACATAAATACGGACGAGTTTTTACCTTACGATAACTAAATTATTTCTATAAGAAATCCATTGATATTATAATAGTGTTCAAGGTTTAAAAAAATATGAATATAGTTGAAACGCTTGCATCTCAAGTTCTAGAATAGTTAGGCACAACTAAGTCAGTACAACGCTTATTGGAGAATGGATTCCATCAATGACAATTGTAACGGTCCACCTTTCTTACACCTAAAGTACAATGACCCGCAAATCTGATACCCTTTGAATCGACAATAAACCACACATGTCCGACCCAAAAAGCACAGACTGATGGAAAGTAAGAAGAAAGAAAAGAAGAGGGTAGATAGAACTAAACAGAACAATACAGAATCTCACATCATAGTGGAAAACATCGTATCAATGATCTTTACAAAATAGAAACTGTATACACATGCATCAATCAGGGTTCAACAATCAATCACTAGTTATCAGCCTGGACAGTTATAATAACCTATCCTCATAATTGCCGATAATATACAACAACTAAGCACAACGGAAAATCAAAACAGATACATGTATATGAAAATAAAGATCTCCAGCTCTCCTGCTGAAGCTCCAAAGCACCAAATCTGAACCTGTAAATATACTCGGTCCGACACGAGCATTGAAAGGGAAAAACGTCCAGATCAGTCTGCTAAACCAGTATGAGAAACACACTCAACTGAATTTATTAAATTACCAAACTTTTCCTTTCAAAACAGAAGTATCTCGCAAGACCTGCCCACACATAAACACGGACAAGTTTTTACCTACGATAACTAAAACATCTCATATCTGATCCTCTTATATTATACTAGTGTCTAGTATGCAAATAATATTTTCATAGCCGAAATAGTTACCCATATAGCAATTCGGGGCTATTCATTGCGCTTTTGCAAACAAAACCGCAAGCTCGTAGTGGGGTTCGGATTTCCATACAAATGACCAGGTGAAGGGACTACTTTTCGGCAATACATCTCTAGAGGAATGTACCGAGGACCATCACAAAGGATCATCTCTACCAAAACAAGACCGGCCCACCTCTATAACTAGATGGTACCGAACATATCATCCTTTGGTCGTTACCGACCTTTACCAAGGGCTCTTATAGCATACAAACCGCAATAATCAGATACATGACATCGTTGCATGTAAAGATGTATCTAGAAGAGAATGATCATATCCTACTTGGAGGCGACCCATTTATCCTTGCTGCATCTAAGCCTGTTTCAGTCATTTCCCATTGATGATGCCTGAGGTAATGATTACCTTTCACATATCACATCACTTTGAATGCCACACGGCCATTTCCGTTGACTACTAATTGCCTTTCACAAAAATACAACCCTTAAGCTCATACGTCTGAAGGAGGGTGTTAAGCTAAGAGAAGTTTCCTTCTTCGCCACCATTGATGTACGTTTGTAAAAACCAATGTACGTAATCTTTAGAAATGCAATGTCTGATAAACATCTATACAAGTTGTCCAGGAACAGGAAAAACCGAAGGTATTTTCCTACCATATCCTGTCGGAAAATCTCTAGGATTAGTAGTGAATAGTCCTTGCATTGGATATTTCATAATGAAGAGAACACTGCTACTATACGTACATTGGGATTTTAACCCCAAACGATCAACAAGCAGTCCCCCATTGTGAAAATCCTAAATGTCAACATCATCAGTAACCTACACAATCGAACGCATATACGTTGGTCCGAAGTGGTTTTCAGATAAATCAGATCCTGGTCTCCTCGCACCAACAACGCAAAAGTGTTTCTCGACCTCACACAGAAATTAAGTCTCATAGACTTATCACGTTTTCAACTTTCAACTTGCTATTCTTTGGGCCAAGAAGGAAGCTCGTTAGATTGGAGTAATACTCCACACTGTATGAATCAACATCTTCAACACAAATGATAATCATGCCTACACAGAAGGCTACTTACTAAGAGTATAACTAAGTAGCTCCCACATCAAGTCGACGAACTAAAAATGACCAAATTTCATGCTCGATTATTTAACTATTAAAGCAAACAAACAAATATTTAGCATCATATGTAATCACTATGCCCTTTTAATTAATCTTTTATTAACTAAATCATCTGCCAAATATTCACTTCAAATTATCTTTAAAAAGATATATTCTTAAAACTATTTCGACTTTCAATATCGGAAAACATTTCCATATACTTATTTAAAAATAAGTAATTCACAAATCAATTTATTTTCAACACTTAGAAAATATTACATATACTTAAATCAGGATTAAGTATATATTCATTCTTTAAGGAAAAGATTTTCTTAACTATATTCATTTTCAAAACGAATATTGCGTAAAACATCATTACGACAAACCAGTATCATTAGTATAAGGATTCGAGAATAAGATAGATATATAAATTCCATATACTATACAAAACATTTCATTTCGAAAATCATTTACTATAATAATAGTGTTATAGTCCATCATTTTCTTATTTCTCGAAAACGTCTATTTCAACAATGAATGTTGAAATCTATGGTTTCGATACTTAACACATTTTAAAACATCTTCAACAATTTAACTCCATTTAAAATATCACTTTTCAAAACACGTCTTTACATTTAAAAGATCACTTTCCGAAAATATCCATTTCATTTTAAAAGATTATTCACTGTCCAAAATCATGAATATACTTCGTTTACCAAATCCAGTATTCCTACACATTTATTTTAAGGATTATCCACTATCCAAAATCATGGATTTAATTCCAACCAAATACATTGCTTTTACACATTTAATTTAAAGGATTATCCACTGTCCAAAATCGTGGATTTAATTTCTAACGAAATTCATTGCTATTACACATTTAAAAAAAGGATTATCCACTGTCCAAATCATGGATGAAATTCCTTTAATAAACGATAATAATTAACTAATAAAATTCAATTGATTTCGGATTTACAAAACAATCACATTTATATTTTATAAAAACTTCTATTTATAAATCTCCTTTATTAACCAATTCTATTTATTTCATTTATATGCCAAAAATCCATATTATAGGTTACTTACTTATAAATCTCTTATTACAAATTCATTCTTTTTATAACTTCATAAATTCACAAATCTTATTTACTTATAAGATTTATATATAACTCCATTTTAACACTTACAAAAATCCTTTATAATCCCATAATTTCAATTTATAAAAATTCAATTTTATAAATCTTATATATAAATCATTATTAATAAGTCAAAAATCTCAAATTAAACTATTTTATAAAATAATCAACTTCATATTTCAAAAAATCACATTCTAATCATATTTCACAAAAATCATAATTTTTATAACATAAAAATTATAGCTTCTGTTTATTTAAAATAAATTCATTTCCTTAAAAATTCAAAATTCAATAAAACGTATATTTTCCAAAGTCCCTTTGGAAATCCTTTTTCAATTTAAAAATAATCACTTTAACAATTTTAAAATTCCAAAATATGGCCTAATGTTGCAACAACACCAAATACATCAATCATGGCATCCAAAACATCATATATCATATGATAACATCATATATCACAATATCTGTAAATAAATCAACAGTGCTGAGGAATCCAGTTGGATCCCTCCAACCCGTCACCTACAACAAATATACATATTAGAATATGTGTACAATATTCGTTTCGAGGTAGACGCACGTACAAACGGTTATCCGCTCATACATGGAACGTGTAGGGTCTCATCTACTCCAACAGGCAGGAATGTATCCAAATACCAATATATATATATATATATATATATATATCATCCAAAAAATCATCAATCAGCATAAATAAATTTTATTATCACTTATATAAAAATATTAGTGAGTCAGAAAGAGTGAGTTGTACCCACTTTGGTTCCAATAGCAGTTGTAGTGTTTTATTCCGAATAAGATTAAATGGGCATTTAATTTTATCTAAAATTTACACTAGCTCCAATCAATTTCAAACAAGCTCTAAAATATAGTGCTCGTCGGTACGGACCCAACATAATTTGTTTTGTCAAAAACGAACCTCGTATGACAAAGATATGGCTAATGTTTGTACGAATTTAAAAAATATAATTTAAATTGTCTTTTTATATTTTAAAACCCTACATGTCAATCTCGCCATTCGTTCCTGGATAGAAGATCATGGCCGCATCTTTCTTTCTCTTCTCCCTTCATTCATCTCGTTGTATGAAAACCCACAGTCGTCGTATTTTAATTGAACTATGCTCTATCTATAGTTGACCATTCGACGATCGAACAACGCCATTCAAAGGCTCGTCCACTGCTGCACCAACGCCCCAAATATCTTAAATCTAGGCCATGTATTTGCATAGGAAATCATGCCCAAACTAAGAAAGAACACGGCCCATTTCCTCCTCCATGTCGCTCCGTTTCAGATCACCACCGTTTGATTTGTTATACTCGACGCGCTTTACAATTTTGTAGTTGAAAGATTTTGGAAATAGTAGATGGGTCGAGAGATTCTGAGGGGAGAAGAATTGAACATTTTTTGTCATTGATTTATAAGATGGCGGTTGTAACCTAATTAGCTAGGGTTTTGGGCAAAATAGAAAATATTGCTCCCTTTATAGAAAATTCCAAAACACTATTCACTTAAAAAAATTTAAACTCCAAACGAAGCATGCCGTCTTTCGTTTATAATGTTTTACCCCTATTCCGATACAATGCAATATATATCGAGAGTCAATTCGATCGTATTTGGAAGATAGATTTTCGAATCGACTATTTAAATTTAAAATTTAATTATACAAATTTCTACGCGTTTTAGCTTGCCCCGGACAAACCGTAAATCCGATTGACATGAAATTTGAAATCCTACAATAATATAATATTACGGATTCAATGAAATTGGTTTCGTCGAAATCCGAGATTGTATGAAAAATGACTATTTTTACATGTTAGCTAAATATTAAAATATTCGATTTCTACAAGTTAACTTTTAATTCTATTTTAAAAGTTCCCCAATAACGTTCTAATTCAAATAAAATTATATTCATCACTGTAAATCATTTTCATTCATATTAAATTCAAATTCCAATTATTTACACAATTTCAAATGTTAAATTAACAATTTAATTATCCAACTAAATCACTATATTTCAAATTAAGTTATTCAACTTACAAAATTAACTTGTAAATATTTAAAATCAATTAAATGCAGAATTTCAAATGACTAAAATTCCGGATCGTTACATTCTTCCCTACTTAGAAGAATTTCGTTCTCGAAATTACCAAGTAAGAAAAAATCACAAAATCCATTATCTTTTTCAAAAACAATTCATTCCAATTATATTATCAAAATCAATTAAACATTTTAACTTTTCCAAAATTCATTAGTTAAACTTCTTATAGAAACTTTTCTAAGTTTTCAAATCATACTTAGTTATCTTTTCAAAACCAACTAACATCGTTTAACTTTATAACTCAAAAATCAAAATTTTAGTTATAAATTTTTTCCCAATTCCTCAAAAAATTTCTAACACCTTAAATTTTAAAAAAAATTGCCAGCGTCTCCTTTGCACGTTCGATCGTAGTTGGATCACGACATAATCACAAATATACATCTCATCTTCGAGGATGAGGTATCCCGTAGGGAAAAAAGTGTAAAAGTACGATATGCAATCCGAGATATGTACCTTATATATTATTAGCGAGCATATACGGCTAATATAGCGTGAAAGCGAGCTCCAAATGCAAAGCATACGCCATTCACACCTACTAAACACTCAATAAACAATGAGAAACATGTATATATGAAAATAATACCAATATACATCATGTACCAATACAACAACTACATATGCCAATATTAACAAATGAAATCAAAAGCAACAAATCCAACCATCAAAAAACTTTCATCCAACTAACATCCAACAAATCAGTATCTATCCAATCAATCCATAACCAAATCAATATAAATTCACTTTTATTGATATTCATTGAATTGATTTTCAGTTTAATCACATTTGATTCATTAACATTGTATTTTACTAGCATTCATTCATTCATATTCAATTAGTTTACATTCACTAATTTACATTCAAGTTTGTTAACTTTCAATTCAAATCAAATTTAGTTCTATTTAAATTTACTTCACGTCTAATTTGGATTCAATTATTTAGCTTTCAATTTCATTGATATTTAATGAATTTCTATTTAATCCACTAACATCCATCTAACAACCAATGTATAACCTACATTACCAAATTGATTTAATTTACTCTCAATATTCATATTTACTTACCTCCAATTTGGTTTAACACTTCATTTCAATTGGCTTAATATTAAATTTAGATTGAATTCCAGCATTCACAATAATCACGTTTCTAATCCATGTTTATTCACTAATTCACTTTTACAATTAAAACTAAATTTCCTTCTATAACTCAAGTTCATATTCATCACTTCACTTTATTAATCCATTTTGACATCAAAATCAACTTCATTCAACATTACTTAAGTTATGGTTCATTTCAACTCACTTGCATTTACTTCCACTATACAACTTAAGTTCACTTCTAATTTAAATCAAATTCTATTTTATTTAACTTTTACTAAAGTCAAATTCATATCACTATTTAATTTCAGATTTCGTTT
Source organism: Allium cepa (assembly GCA_030765085.1). Taxonomy (NCBI): domain Eukaryota; kingdom Viridiplantae; phylum Streptophyta; class Magnoliopsida; order Asparagales; family Amaryllidaceae; genus Allium; species Allium cepa. The sequence continues at coordinate 377,933,376 of CM060929.1, read as the reverse complement.
TGCTTAACAAAACAGTTTAATCATTTTAACAGTTGGTTTCACTTACATTTTCTTATTCTATAATTTATACAAATTATTTATGTAAACTTCCAAATTCATATTATATAACCACTTAAAAGTTTAATTTTGCATTGGAATAATTTATCTAATCTGGGTCAAATCTAATTCAATTTATTTAACTTTTCTTTAGTTAAATTTCAAATCATATAATTATTATGCTAACTCAATTTTTGTTAACTTATATTTACCAATTTCAACTTGGATTTTAAATTCAAATTTGTTTATCACAACAAAACTTCAATTTCAATTTAGTATTGGTAGCAAATCCACCACATACGAACTCGAACATGATATTGATGATGCTGCAGTCATCACCCTTATTATTTCCCAGCAACAGTGGTGAATTCAGTGCTTTATATTCTTTCAAAAATTCTTTTATTTATAAATCACATTTATAAATCTTTTACTTATATAATTTCACTATTTTACTTTACTTGTATAAGATTCATTTCAAATTTATTCATCTTATCTAGATTTATAACAATATACTCTCTTAACTTTGGAAAACAATATTCAAAATAAACGGGATCCAAAATTTTCATATTCATAGTTTAAATCCATTTTTATTTATAACTCAAATTTATAAATATATTCACTTAGTTTCATTTCTTATATATATGATTATTTCACAATTGCATATCATATTAATTATAATTTCATACTTTATAATTCATTTGCTTATATAATTTATTCTTTTACATTTGTTGCTTTTATATAGATTATTCGAACAACTTTTATTATCTTCTATATATTTACATTTCCAAATAATTCATTTATATACACTTTAATATTTTTGAAAAATTGTTCCTTTATATATAAAAATATAACCGAGCTAAGATTATTTCATTTACCCAATTTAAAATGATATTATGTTGACTTGCCTTGTTTAATTGTTTAGAAATCCTTATCGATAATATGACATCCCACATACCGATCAGAATTCAGAAACAGCACAACGGATAACTAAACATAATATAAAACATTTTATATCACTAACAAATACGTTCTTATATATATAATCCACTCAAACTCAATCTAGGGAGCTACTGTCCCTATCCATACTGAGTACACATCAAAGCTTAGGAATATACAAAATCGAAGCTCTGATACCAAATGTGACGGCCCATAAATCCGATACCCTATGAATCAGCAGTAAACCACACATGTCTGATCCAAAAAATACAGATTAACGGAAAGTCTGAAGAAAGAAAAGAAGATAGAAGAAGAGAAGAGAAGGAAGAGAGAAGATGAAACCAAACATAACAATAGAAAATCTCACATCGCAATGGAAAACATATAATATCATATCAATGTTCTTTACAAAACAGAAATTGTATATACATGCATCAATCAGAGTTCAACAATCAATCACTAGTTATCGGCCTGGACAGTTATAGTAATCTATCCTCACAAATCCTGATAATATACAACAACTAAGCACATCATAAAATCAAAACAGATACGCGTCTAAGAAAATGAAGATATCTTGCTCTCCTGTTGAAGCTCCAAAGCACCAAATCTGAACCTGTAAATATACTCGGTCTGACCCGAGCATTGAAAGGGAAAAATTCCCGGATCATTCTGGTAAGCCAGCGTGAGAAACGAACTCAACTGAATTTGTTAAATTACCAAACCTTTAAGTATCTCGTAAGACACGCCCACACATTAACACGGACATGTTTTTAACTAAAACATTTCATATCCAATCCTTTTATATTATACTAGTGTCTAGTATACAAATAATATTAATCATAGCCAAAATGGTTACCCATATAGCATTTCGGGGCAATTCATTATGCCTTTACAAACAAAACCACAAGCTCATATTAGGGTTTTGATTTCCATACAAATGATCAGGTGAAGGGACTACCTTCCGGCAGTACATCTCTAGAGGAATGTACCGAGGACCATCATAGAGGATCCACTACCAACACAAGACCGGCCCACCTCTATAACTAGATCGTACCGAATATATCATCGTCCAGTTGTGACAGACCTTTACCGAGGGCCGTCATAGCATATAAACCACAATAATTAGATACATAACGTCATATTGTGTAAAGATATATCTAGAACAGGATAATCATATCCTACCTGGGAGCGCCCCATTTAGTCTTGCTGCATCTAACCCTATTTCGGGCATTTCCTGTTGATAAGGCCTGAGGTAACGATTACCTTTCACATGTCACATCACTTTGAATGCCACATGGCCATTTCCATTGGCTACTAATTGCCTTTCACAAAAATATAATCCTTAAGCTCATACGTCTCAAGGAGGGTGTTAAGCTAAGAGAAGTTGTCTGCTTCGTTACCACTGATGTACGTTTGTAAAAACTAATGTACGTAATATTTAGAAATGCAACGTTAGAAAAACATCTATACAAGTTGTCCAGGAACAGGACAAATCGAATTCCTATGATATCCTGTAGGGAAATCCCTAGGATTAGTAGCGAATAGTCCTTGCATTGGATATTTCTTAATGAAGAGACCACTGCTACTATATGTATATTAGGATTTTAACCCCAAACGATCAAGAAGCAGTTCCCACTATGAAAATCCTAAATGTCAATATCATCAATAACCTACACAATCGAATGCATATACGTTGGTCCGAAGTGGTTTTCAGATAAATCTGATCCCGGTCTCTTCGCACCAACAACGCAAAAGCGTTTCAAACTCACATAGAAACTGCATCTCATAGACTTATCACTTTTCCAACTTTCAACTTGCTATCCTTCGGGCCAAGAAGGAAGCTCGATAGATTGGAGTAAAATTCCGCACCATACGAATCAACATCCTCAACACAAATGATAATCAAGCCTATATAGAAGGCTACGTATTAAGTGTACAACTAAATAGTTCCCACATCAAGTCGAGGAACGAAAAATGGCCTATTTTGATAATCGATTATTTAACTATCAAAGCAAACAAACAAATATTTAGCACCATATGCAATAACTAAGCCCTTTTAATTAATCTTTTATTAATTAAATCTCCTACCAAATATTCACTTCAAATTTTCTTTAAAAAGATATATTTTCAAAACCATTTTGACTTTCCAATATCGAAAAACATTTCCATATACTTATTTAAAAATAAGTAATTCACAAATCAATTTATTTTCAACACTTAGAAAATATAGCATATACTTAAATCAGGATTAAGTATATATTCATTCTTTAAGGAAAAGATACTCTTAACCATATTCATTTGGGTCAAAACGAATGTTACGTAAAACATCGTTACGACAACTCAAAATCATTAGTATAGGGATTCAAAAATAAGATAGATATATAAATCTCATGTACTGTACAAAACATTTCTTTTCAAAAATCATTTACTATAACGATAGTGTTATAGTCCATCATTTCCTTATTTCTTGAAAACGTCTATTTCAACAATGAATGTTGAAACCTATAGTCTCAAAACATCTTCAACAATTTAACTCCGTTTAAAATATCACTTTCAAAACATGTCTTTATATTTAAAAGATCACTTTCCAAAAATATCCATTTAATTTTAAAAGATTATTCATCGTCCAAAATCGTGAATATACTTCGTTTACCAAATCCAATATTCCTACACATTTATTTTAAGGCTTATCCATTGTCCAAAATTATGGATTTAATTCCAACCAAATACATTGCTTTTACACATTTAATTTAAAGGATTATCCAGAGTCCAAAATCGTGGATTTAATTTTCAACCAAATTCATTACTATTGCACATTTAATTAAAGGATTATCCACTATCAAAAATCATGGATGAAATTCATTTAATAAACTTTATTAATTAACTTATCAAATTCAATTGATTTTAGATTTATAAAATAATCGAATTTATATTTTATAAAAACTTCTATTATAAATCTCCTTTATTAACCAATTCCATTTATTTTATTTATATGCCAAAAATCCATATTATAAGTTACTTACTTATAAATCTCTTATTACAAATTCATTCTTTTTATAACTTCATAAATTAACAAATTTTAATTACTTATAAGGTCCATTTATAACTCCAATTTAACACTTATAAAACTCCTTTATAATTCCATTATTTCGATTTATAAAAATTCAATTTTATAAATCTTATATATAAACCATTTATACCAAGTCAAAAAAATTAAACTATTTTATAAAATAATCAACTTCATATTTCAAAAATCACGTTCGAATCATATTTCACAAAAATCATAATATTTATAACATAAAAATTATAGCTTCTATTTATTTAAAATAAATTCATTTTCTTCACAATTCAAAATTCAATAAAACGTATATTTTCCAAAATCCCATTGGAAATTCTTTTTCAATTTAAAAATCATCACTTTAACATTTTAAAATTTCCAAAATATGGCCTAATGTTGCAAGAGCACCAAATACATCAGTCACGATATCCAAAACATCATATATCACATGATAACAACATATATCACAATATTTGTAAATAAATCAACAGTGATGAGGAATTCAATTGGATCCCTCCAACCGGTCACCTACAATAAATATACATATTAGAAAATGTATACAATATCCGCGTCGAGGCAGACGCGCGTACAAACGGTCATCCGCTTATACACGAGAACATATAGGGTCTCATCTGCTCCAATAGGCAGGAATATATCCATATACCAATCAGTGTGTATATATATATATATATACATACATACGCAATATACCATATATCATCCAAACAATCATTAATTAGCATAAATAAATTTTAATCTCACTTATATAAAAATATCAGTGAGTTAGAAAGAGTGAATTGTACTCACTTTAGTTCCAATAGCAGTTGCAGTATTTCATTCCGAATAAAATTAAACGAGCGTTTAATTCTAACCAAAATTTAAACTGGCTCCAATCAACTCCAAACCCAATCTAAAATTTAGTGCTCATTAATACGGACCAAACGTAATTCATCTCGTCAAAAACGGACCTCGTATGACAATGATATGGCATTTTAAAGTTTGTATGAATTTAAATAATATAATTTCAATTTTATTTTTATATTTTAAAACCCTACATTTCAATCTGGCCGTTCGTTCCTGGATAGAAGATCATGGCCGCATCTTTCTCTTCTCCCTTCATTCATCTCGTTCGCATGAAAACCCATCGCCGCCGTATTTTAATTGAATTATGCTCCACCTATAGTTGACCATTCGACGATCGAACAACGCCATTCGAAGGCTCGTCCGCTGCCCCACCAACGCCCCAAATATCATGAATCTTAGCCTTGTATTCGCATAGGAAATCATGCCCAAACTAAGGAAGAACGCGGACCATTTCCACCCTTCACATCACTCCGTTTTAGATCACCACTGTTTAACTTGTAGTACTCGACGCGCTCTACAATTTTATAGTTAAAAGATTTTGGAAATAGTTGATGGGTCGAGAGATTTTGAGGGGAGAAGAATGGAATATTTTCGGCCATTGATATATTAGATAGCGGCTATAACCTAATTAGCTAGGGTTTTGGGCAAAGTAGAAAATGTTGCGGCCTTGCATAGAAAATTCCAAAACACTATTCACCCGAAAAATTTCCAAACTCCAAACGAAGCATGCCGCCCGGCCTTTATAATGTTTTACCTCTATTCCGAACACAATGCAATATATATCGAGAGCCAATTCGATCGTATTTGAAAGATAGGTTTTCGAACGACTATTTAAATTTAAAATTTACTTAAACAAATTTCTACGCGTTTTACCTTGCCATGGACAAACCGTAAATCCGATTGACACGAAATTTAAAATCCTACAATAATATAACATTGCGGATCCAATGAAACCAGTTTCGTCAAAATCCAAGACTGTGTGAAAAATGGCTATTTTTACATGTTAATTAAATATTAAAATATTCAATTTCTATAAATAACTTTTAATTCAATTTTAAAAGTTCTCAACATCGTTCTAATTCAAATAGAATTTTATTCATATTTGTAAATCATTTTCATTCATATTAAATTTAAATTCCAATTATTTACACAATTTCAAATGTTAAAATATATAATTTAATTATCCAATTAATCACTATTTTTCGAATTTCAAGTGACTAAAATTCTGGGTCGTTACATAAAGACAATACTTATTCATCCTCAGTGTTCGTGTGCGGATCATTTAAGTATTTGAAAGGCGGATCATTTAAGCATTTGAAAAGCAGATCATTTGGGGTGTAGAAAGAAAAGATAGAACATAATTTCATAAAACGTGACGAGTAATATATAATATGAACAAGTCTATACAAAAAGAAATCATCTTTATTATATACAACATCAAAGTACACTAACTTATTATTAGCTTGGACAGTTAAAACAGCTTGTCCTTACCATTGCCGACAAACACAGACAAAAACACAAAACAAAATAGAACAGCAGAAGAGTATAAGATGTGTGAATACATCTGGGAGAATCCAGCTCATCACCTGAATGCTCCAAAGAATCCAGCTAAAACTGGAAAATATACTCAGGCTGATCCGAGCATTATAGGAAAATAACGCTTGGGTCAGTCTGATAAAACCACCGTGAGAAACTGAAATCACAATAAACTTTATTATAACTTGTAAAAACACCTTTAAAATCAAAGGTATCTCATAAGACCACACCGCATATAAACACAGACTTGATTTTACCTTACGATAACCAAAACATTTTTTTATAGAAAATCCAATGATATTATGATAATGTCTAGAATACAAATACATATTAATCATAGTTGAAATTGTTATATTATTAAATTTTAGCATAATAGGTATGCAATCCAGTCCCCACTACGCTTATTGGAGAATGGATTCCATCAATGGCCAGGTAAGGGACCACCTTTCGTACCGTACGCCTCTAAATAAAATGTACCTAGGGTCAGACCCTGAATTTGGTCTAACCCTGCCAACACAGAATCGGCCTACCCCTAAACTTGGATAGTACCGAATATGTCATCACCATAGTTATTCCCAGACTTTATTGAGATCTCTTATGCGCACCCAAATCCATAATATGATAATCCAGAATGGTGATGACACACCCTAATTGGAGCGACCCACATAGCCCTTCTGCATCGACCCTGCTTTAGCCATTTCCCGGGTTGTGAGGCTTGATGCAACGCTTTTGCCTTTACTCTGAGCATACCATCTTGGAATGCCAACATTGCCCTCTGGTAGAAATACAACGTCAGTATTCATCTATACAAGTTCGTTTTGGATCTGAACGAAACGAAGGCACTACCTCTACTACATCCATTTTGGAATCACCCCCGGGATTAGTAACAAGTTGTCCTTGCACTTTAAAAGCTTCGTCTTCAATCATCTTCAAGATATCTTCAGTTCGAAATGCTTGAGTTGGATCGAAGTGGTTTTCAGATAGTTTATACTTCTCTGATCCTAGTCTCTTCGAAACAACTTTCGATAGTTTCTGGTAAATTCAATCCCGGTTCTCTAGTAAATAAGAAAATAAAAGATAAGAGCGGGGTTCACCTCCAAACCATTTGTGGATAAATTTACTTATCATCTATCCTAGAAGAATGAAACGAGATTTATACACATAGTACAACATCAATAGGGATGAATGTGTCATATTACTCACGTGTTTCTCCTAGATATTTCCAAAGTTATGTTTTGGACCCAATTTGATAGTCGATTATTTAACTATCAAATAAACAATCACTCAAACATTGATTTAATTCCATATGGGTTCCACTAGGCCTTTATTAATTAATCTATCAGTAATTAAAATACTTTGCAAAACTTGATCAAAAGATCTTTTTAAAACACTATTCCCAAAACCCTTTACATCTCTTTTATACTTGGAATTTTTTTACTTATCTAAAAAGTATAAGTATTTACCAAAAACAATTGGAAAATTCCATTTTCTCAAATTCCATATTAAATGGCCAAGAAATTCCCATTTCAAAACATAACTTACTTTAAAACCCATTAACTTTATAAAACCCATTCACCAATCCTTTATAAAAGTTCTTTTTATAAGTTCACTTCATATTTCAAACCTCCTTATAAATCTTCAACCTAGATTTAAACTTCGTTTTAAAATCTCTAAAATTATTTATAAAATCTCTTTCTATATATAAACTCTTTATAAAATTTCTTTTATAAAATATATTCGACATTACAAAGTTTCATTTACAAAATTTCATTTTTAAATCACTTTAAATAAACCCTTTTATCTTATAAAACCCTTTTTATAAACAAGTTTTATTTAATATCTTTATAAAATAATAATATGACTTGAAACTCATTTATAAACTTTAAAACCCCAAATTGATTAAACAATTTAAGTTCATTCAAAAACATACTTTATATATTCAAAAGGAGGCTTAGCAATTACAACACCCTATATTTTCAGTAGCATTATTTAGAATATTTAATTAGCTAAATAAAATAAAATAATGTAAGATGATTAATAGATTGAGATTTGATATAACTAAGGGTAGTCGTGCTTATATGTATAATTAACTAAGGGGAAAATAGGAAAATGATAGAACTTATACGCTAAACCTTTAGGAAATCAAACACATGTTCATTTCACTCCCAAGTAAAAAAATTAAGGCCGACCACCATTTTTAATCGCAAGAGAAAAAAAGCTAGGATTTTAAGAGGAAGAAGTAAATCAACTTATTCTACATCAATTCTCACATCTTTAATCACAAGGCTAAGGTGAATGATTACAACATCCCATTTTCCTTATAGTTTTTGATTCAAGGGTAACCTGAAATGATTTGCATGATAATGCCATGTCTTGGATGATTGAAATTTTATATATACTTGTTGGTGATTTATACATATTCATATAGTTTTTATAATTTGTTTGAAATGGAAACCCTATTAAATGACATCCAAATACCTTAGAAATTTTGGTGTAGATCAGAAATGATATTTTAGAGATGTGTTTCAATTTTCCTAATTTTCTGAATTAATGTGGATTTTATATTAATTTTCTAGTAAAGAAAATGGTTTATTGGGTTATAAATTATTTACGAAAAAATAAATAATTATTTCGATCTGAAATTTATATATGTTAGAAAACATATTAAAAAGGATTTTCTAAATTTTTATAGAATTTTCCTAAGTGTTTTGATGAATATATAGAATTATTTAAAGTACGAGACCTAAATAATAATAAAGGAGAAGGGGTATTTTGCAAATGATTTAAATTAATTAATTATGAAATTTTGGCAGTACTTTTGAAAAAGAAAAATTAGCAACTAATAAGAGTTTGACAAACAAGGCAGGTTAGTTAAAAAATTTATTTAAAAATAGTTTAAATCAGAAATACATGCTAAAAGCGTATTTTGCCTATTTTGGTTTCGCCCAGGTTGCTTTTGACTAAGACCCTCTGCCTACATCCACAAACCAGTGCATATAGTATCAACACGTTGGTACACAATAAATTGGACAAAGGCGGAAGGTAAGTGTCGAAACCATGGGGTCCCAAAAGAGTCAAAGCGCCTTTTGTTCTAAAAATTAAAGTAGTATCTGCTTTGCTTGTGAAAGGATAGTTTTTAACTCGTTTAGTTTCCGACTAAGTTACGTGTTTTAAAGTAAAGGTTTTGAATGGGTTGCGTTCTTTTATTTTAAATGATGCTTCTGAAGGGGTCAAAACCCCTAGCTGCCTCCTCTCTACATTTCGAAGTCAATGGTTTCGAAAGGTATACTTTGTTTTTTAAGATTAACCACTTCGTCAATGCTTTCGAAGGGATGGTTTCGAAATCGTCACTTCTTTTCTTAGGAACAGGTTCCAAAAGGAAAGCTTTCGACTTAGATGTTTTAAATAACCCTTTTTGTTCCTATTGAAGTATAACCCAAAGGTTTCGAAAGTGTTGATTTTTATGGTTTTGAAAGGTATTGTTCCGCATGAACCCAAGAGCTTTTGAAAGGTTTGAACTTCCAAAGGTCCGAAGCTTTCGAAAGGGGTTTAAAATGGTTTCGAAGGGGTGGTTCCCTAAATGGTTTCGAAGGAGACGAATGGTGTTATTTTCTAATAGTTTCGAAAGGGTCGAAATGGAAGGTTTTCCCAAGGTTTTTAAAAGGCAACATTTTAAAGTATCTTAAGATATGATGTCTAAGGTTTTAAAGTTTTCAAAAGGGAAGGTTTTGGCCTTTCAGCCTAGATACATAAAGGGTTTCACTTGGTTTCGAAGGAGATACTTTCAGTTGAATCGAAAGGGGTACTTTCAAATGTTTAAAGGTTTTCATCAACAAAAATTTGAGTAAAGTATATATAACATGACAAGGTGATTTTGAGTAAAGCATAGAGTGTAAATGTTTTCCTTGTTTAAGTTTGGTTTAAAAGGTTTTAAATCAATTTTAGATGAAAAAAGGTTTTTAAGGAAAATTTTGGGAAGATATCCCTAAGTGAAAATGATTCGGATTTTAAAATACCAACTGGGACTGGTATAGGGTCGTGCCCTATATATTAGCTATTGGTCTAAGCTAATTTAGTCTAAAATTCCAGTGTATGGGGATTTGTCACAAGTAAGACTAAAATTATGATTATACGCAGAAGGGAATATATGTTTGTATACGTATAGGTTATTGGTGAGCCCACAAAACCATTAGGATCAGGTGACCTTGGAAGATGTTAAGTTAGGGAAAGACCACTCAGAAGAGAAGTGTTTAACATATAGTTAAGGATGGACCGTCCATAAGAGGTGTGTATAAAAATGTTAAATAAATTTTGTTATGTTTTCTTTTAGGCCTGAGTCAGCCAAAGGTTAATAGTTAGCCAAACAAAACTTAGTGTTTGGATAGATGTTCACTTGTTACGTGATATGTATGCTTACACGATAATGCTTCACAATTTTAGCCAAATTTGGTTGTAGGATAAAGGCGAAAGATATGTTTCAAAGGATGTTACTAAGGGGAAACCCGTTCAGCTAAGTGGCATGGTCCCACTTAACATTAATAACCGAGATGTATAGTATTATTCACATCAGGTTTTATGTCTGACTCAAATTTTATATTTTTCCCTTAAACTCTTGGGTGCTCAAAGTTGATTTGAGTCGGCTGAGGGTTGCGGTTCTTTCAGGTTTTAGTAGGAGGACGAATAAAGCTATCGGAGGAAAGCAGGAGGCTAAAGGATAGCAACTTAGGAGTTGTAGTTTTTTGTTTTATGTTTATTTCTGCTATATATGTATTAAGTCAATTGTGACTATATGACTCTGATCATCCAAAGGTGCATCCTCATATGTCGCACTTAGCGTATTTTGTAATAAGTATATTTTATCATTGCTTGAGAAACGTTTTGGGATAATATAATCTGAATATGGAATATATGTTTTGAGAGGTAGTGGAAAAATTTTGTTTTGAAATCTGTGCTTTGTTTCATATTCAAATGCTTTTGATATTACAGATACATTCAACATAGCCGTATTTAGTCGTCGGAAGTTAATACTATAGATGACATTGCATCTGTAGCACTTAGCATTAGGCCTCTAGATATGGGATGTTACAGCAATCCTAATGGTACTAATTTAAGTTACCATTCAATTTCAAATCCAATTCACTTAATAGTTATTTATATAGGTCAATATATATGTAAATACAACTCATAACTAAATCGGGAAGTAACATATCAATGTAACCAACTAGCATATACATGTCCAAAAAACATAATAGCAGGAAGGTGATTTGTTGTGCTAAATAGATGAACAAATAGTTCATTACATATTATATAATGGTAATGATAATTTATCCTACTAACATATGTCTACACAATCAACAATCAATTTATAACAGAATATTCAGTTATCATATGTCCACAACAACTAAATAATTACACTATAGCAGAATGAGGAATTATTCTGCTACTAGATGTTCAAACAATTCAATTAATCAACATTATAACTCATTCATAGTTATTTGTCTACTTAATGTATCGACATTTGAATCCCTTGTGCTCAAAACTATCCTTTGTAAAAGAATTCCCTTCTTAAATAAACTGATTCTCGGAAAATCAAAGGATTAACACTTAAACTCCCCTTTAAAATAATTAATTATAACGTAAACTCTTATTAAATCATCATTAATCTTTATTAAATCTTAATTTAATTAAACAAATAAATTAAGAAATAATTAAACTTTAAATAAATAATTTGTAGCGACCCGACTTTCTATCACCAGAAAATCGCATCACTAATTAAGAAAGAAAGGGATAGAAGAAGAAAAGAAAGAGAAGAAAAAGAAACAACACATCAGAATCTCACAGCGGAACGATCTAAATATAATATAGAACATATACATATTATCATATACATCAGAGTACACAACTATACATCTCAATTTAGACAGTTATAACATTTTGTCTAATATACAATACAAGAACATCAACACAGAATAACACACAACAGAAACTCTAACTATATATCTATACGCTGAAGCCTCCTGCTCCAAAGTTCCTCCAGAATTCATCAAGGGATAACCTGAATCACTTGACTACTCATATATAATATGAGTACCCAAGAGTTTAATAAAACAGAAAATAAACACTCGGGTCAGACAGGGGTCTGGTGTGAGTAAACGGTTTAAGATTGCTTAACTTTAGAAAATCCTTTGAAAAGAAAAAGGTATCACGTAAGACTTCCCACACATAGACATGGAAAAGTTTTTACCTTACGCTAACCAAAACTTTTGATAGGAAATCCAGTGATATTATAATAGTGTCTAGGGTTTTCAAATAAATATGAAATAGCCGAAATTGTTACATGATTAAATTCCAGCTACTAGCCACAAAAAGTGGGTAATACAAACAAAACCGTAGGGTCTCGTAGGGAAAATGGGTTTCCATCAATGGCAGGGCTACTGGGGTACCGCCCGTCACAGTACGTGGCCTAGATCACCATACCGAGGAGTACTCCCACTCCCCTGCAACACAAGGCCGGGACCATTCCTTACTGAATAGTCCCGAACAAGACCACCCCGCAGTTGGCTACAGTTCCAACTGCCCACAAAGCCGAAATAAAAAGGGACGTCTAGACAGGGATGTATCTCGCTCTCCAGTGGGAGCGACCCACGAAGCCTTGCTGCACCTCCTCTGTTTTAGCCATTCCCGGTTGATGAGGCTTGAGGCTGCGATTACCTTTATAGGACCAATTATCTTAAAATGCTCATCGTCCACCTGACGATGTTCTGAAAGCATTCAATCCATACAAGTTCGTTCCGGGTTCGAACGAAACCGAAGGCACTATCTCGTTGCACTCATTTTGGAATCACCCTCAAAGTCAACGACCATAGCCCTTGCATTCTGAATCTCCATCTCGAATCTATAAGCACTATTCCGTCAAACTCATTACGGAATCACCCACAGAGTTATACTGACGTATAGCCCTTACACCTCGAGTCTTCACTTGCACCACTTGGATTAACTATCTAACGTTTAATTGGAATCGATGTGGTTTTCGGATATCCAAATATGGAAACCCGATCCCGGTCTCATCGAAACCAAACGCCATTTTATTGTCCAAGTTGTACTTAAGGGATTTAAACAATCGATATTTCAGAAAATATCACTTAACATAAATGGATGTACCATATTACACAGATAGATAAGCATCTATTATCACATGCATCTATACATATCACAAAGCAGCATATATATCACATTCAGATATAGCATATTCACATCATCACCCATCAATCAATGTCATCCAACAACAACCAAATTCATTAACTCATCCAATGATATATATCATCCAATCATTAATCATTCATAAACAAGTTTGATTCAAACTTGATTAATTTAATTAATCCTTAGTTAATCACTTGGATTATCTTCAATCCATTTCACTATTCAGTAATTACAAATTAATTAATTAACTAACATCACTTAATTATCCACTTCAATTAATCTTCCCTGATTAATTATCACTTAATTACTTTAAGTAATTCTTACTTAATTACCATATTAATTAATCATCCTGATTAATTACTTCCAAATTATACTAAGTACTTACCTCTTAATTACCTTTTAAATTAATCAACTTTGATTAATTATTCTTTAATTATCCTGATAATTATTTCTTAATCACCTTTAATTAATTATACCTGATTAATCACTTTTAATTATTCACATTGATTAATTACTTTTAATTAATCATATTTAATTAATTACTTTTAATTAATCACCTTTGATTAATTACTTTAATTACATTTAGTAATTAAAACTAAATTATAAATTAATTATTCTTAAATTATTAATTAATAATTAATTAATAATTAATTAATTATTTCTATTGATTAATGATTACTTCATTAATTAAATTTTTTCTCAATTAATTACTTTTACAAGTAATTAATCGCTTAATTAATTACACTTAATCCTTTTATTAATTAACTATTAATTAAATAATTTAAACCTTTAATTAATTATTAATTAATTCTTTAACTAATAACTCAAATGATTAACTCTTAATCATATTACTAATTACTTTTCATAAAGTAATTATCTTTTACTTAATTACCTTATGTAATTAATCAATTAATTACTTCACCAAGGAATTATATTAAATTAGCTCATAAGTGATTATCTAAATTAATCACTAATTATTTATTTATTTATTTATTTAATTTATTTAACTTAATCATTTAAATTAATTAAATGATTCTTGATCTACTATATTAAAAGATTCTTGATTAAGAAACCATTATCTTAATTAAATCATTTATTAGCAAATAAACTTGATAATTAAAAATAATTTAATTATCTCAATTATCTTTGCAAATGTATTTATCTTTAATTAATTCAAATTCTAGATTACTAAGGATAATTCATATTTTTAATTGATCTCTAAATCTTAATTATTTAACTTAGTTAAAATAAATTACTTTAGAAATCAATTTTAATTAAAACCATTGAAACATTCAAATTAAAATGTTTGGACTTTCCAAAGTGATTTAATATAATTCAACTTATTATTAAAATCCACTTATTTCATTTTTAAAACTTTTATGCTTCAGAATATAAAACTTATTAAAACTTTCATATTTATATATAAAACTTGTTTAACCAACTTTAAAACAATTTAGTTTTATAAACGAACTTATTTAACTCTTGTTTCCTAGTCTAGAATTATTTACAAAATCATATTATTTTATTTTTAAACTTTATAAACCTTGCTGTTAAATTTTCTTAAAACCCTTATAACTGTTTACACCCAAACATAATCCTACCCAACATACTCGAGTAAACACAGAATTACACGCGACAAACCTGAGCAAATCCCTACCCAAACCCGAGTCTTCTCCGAGTAAAACAAGCAAACACCCCGAGCTTCCCACCTTACTTTTTGCTTCGAGTCAGAACGTCGAATACACGATGCATACTTCGGGTCTTCTCCTTCTTCTTCCCAGAATCCCAAACTTCCTGATGCACCTTACACGCGTGCAACGTGCACCGCCCCCTTCCACCAGTGACCATCATCGCGGCTACGATGAGTCTCTCTCGACCCCTACAATACTTCGCAAAACCCAAAAACGATTGAAAATCGAAATTTGCCCTCCAGCCAAAAACTGTTCCGAAACCCACATTCCTAAACTTGACCACCGCCGGCCATCCCGCTCACCAGAAACCACGCCGCCGCTACCCTAGCTCCACCTCACTCCCCCGCAACTCCAGAAACATATGCGATCGCCTCAAATTGCGTTGCATCATCGCGGCGCCTAGATGAACACTGACAGTAAAATCAGGAAGTAAAACCCTATTCTAACAAATTTCAACCACCACGATCCATAATAAATTCAAATTCCATTTTTTCCATGATCTCCATTGCCCCCTTCACCTTCATGCTCAATCCAGATGTGACGACCCGGAATTTTTTTATAATTTAAAATCGGAATATTTAATTGATTTTAAATATCCAATATAATAATTTTAACTGGAATTACAAATATCGTAATTTGTTTGATAATTAAATAATAGAATTTAATTATTAGAAGCTGAGTGAATTGCTAAATCTCGAATTTTAAACCCGTTGAAAGATAATTTGAAGGCTTGTAAAATTTATATTGATAGCACTGAAGATAATAGAAGTTTTAAAATTGAAATTAACATTGGTTTGTTCGGTTTTGTAATTTTATCGTTTAAATTGAATTTAAAAATAGCCTTCCGAGGCATAGTCTCGGATTTCGACGAAACGAGTTCCATTGGATCCGTAATATTGAGCTATTACCGGATTTCAATTTTCGTGGTATTTGGAGTTGTTGGGTGAGTGTACGATATATGAACGCGTTGAAAATTTAATTGACTATAACCAGTTCAGAATTTAATATAATAGTTCGACTAGTCACATACACTTCATATCAAAAGTTTATTCTTTCACTGCGACATCGCTGTAGCAAAGCATATCTAACACGCTTCCTTCTTTTCTTTCAAATCGTTGTCGAACGAAGAAAAATCAAATCAAAATTATCGGTCACAGGTAAAAATAACATATTCCTCCTCTCTGAAAACAAATCCTCTTCCTCCCTATGTTGTAAATGAATGGCAGCCGCGTTCCCATCTCAAATCCCTCTTCTTTTTTCCTTCCTCTCTATGTTCTAAACCAAATTGAATCTCGAATTTAATTCGGCAGCTGGTTAATAAACTTGGGGTTCGGGTGGATCGGGGGGGAGGAGCACGACGAGTGCGGTCCTCGACCTGGGTTGCGAGATCAAGGCCAAGTAGCGGCGTCGTTTTGCGTGTGAGGTGACGTGATACGGGCAGGCGCGCGTGAAGATACTACGGTGGCGAGGAGGCGCTCTCATTTGAGAGTGTTTGAGCTTCAGATGCACGCGAGGAAGATAGTGGTCGACGAGGCCAGCTGGAGGCGTTCGAGGCCGGGTAGGGTCAGAACTTGGTCGCGCACGGGGGTAGGTTCAGCAATGCTCGAATCTGGTCGAGTCGATGACGGTTGGGTGTATTTCGTATTCAAGGCAATGTCGCGGCAAGGCTTCACTGCGGAGCTGATTCGTTTCCATAAGCAGCGAGGTATTTCGATTTTAAAGATTTCGATACATTCATTTATGTGTTCATATTAGGAATTTAATTTCAGTAAAATAGATTCTTATTTTTGAGGATATACGGTAACCGGAACAGAAGGTATGGCTGCTTTGTCTAAATTTTGTTTACTAAATAAACGTTTCTAAAAAGAAAAGAAAATATAAATATATATATATATATATATATATATATATATATATATAACACACATGGTTAAAATCTGTATTGATAAAATAGAACTTTGTTTATATAGATAGGCTTTGACAAGAAATTGATAGTTTAATTAAATCAGTGGGAATTAATTGTTCAATTTATTCAGAGATTAATAAACTATATAAATATTTATACAAGGTCTGAATCCTGATGGGAACAAGCTGGTTTGAAATGGATTGCCAAACGAAAAGCAAAAGGTGAATTAATCTCACTCAGTTTAAAATTTTAAATTTAAAATGATTAAATTCAAATAATTGTTTGAATGGTTGAATGAATTGATGTGATATAGTATGATATTTTGAAATTGGTATATTATATTGTGCCGACGTTTGTGGATGCAGGGAGAAACATGTTGGAGGGATCCAACTGGATCCCTCAATATTTATTTAAATCATTTAAAACCCTCTGTTGTGATTTATTTGATATCCTATGATGATCTTTATTGGAATATTGAATGCCATGGTTAGATTGAATATCATTGGGTATGATGAATTACCAAAAATATATAAATTGGATTTTTTGTAAGACAATAAAAGAAGTGAAATTGTAAGTGAAATAAGTATAGAAATTTGAATAAATTTTTAAATGAACTGGAGAGAAATAAAGCGACTATAAAATTCTACTAAATAGATCCTGGTATAGAATGGGAATTTGAATAAACAGGAAGTTAATGAATTTTATTCTTCAATGATATTAATTAAAAGAATAAAACAATTATTTAAGATTTAAGATTTAAATTTTTGAGAATAAAATAAAGAAGAATTTGGGAAAAGCTGAAATTTGTATATTTCAGTTAAAAGATTTAAAATCAAATGGAAAATAATAACAATAATAATTAAGTGCATAATTAATGAAATTTGAAATGAATTGAGTAATTAAAGAAACTTATTTCAAATGGAATAAATTGGGAATCAATTTGGAAAATTGATTTAAGTGATTGAAGTTGGAATTCTCCCTGAATATCTAAGTACGTTTCAAGTAAATTTTTAAATATAAGTTAATAGTTTTAAAATTGTTTTAGAAGGTATGTTTTGAAAAATTTATTATTTCTAATATTCAAATCCTAAAATAAGTATTTTCTCAAATCTATTATAGTAGTAATTATTTTAAAAAGTGACTTAGTATTTTGTTTCAAAAGTGAAAATCTAGTTTTATGTTTTATTAAGTAACTGTAATTTCAAATATATTCATATAGGATGTATTTTTAACAAATTATTTAAGTAGTTTTAATTTAAATGTTTTAAAAGTATATATTTCAAAGTAAAGTGTTTTGAATTATTTTAAAATCTAGTTTTGTGCTTGGTAATTTTAGAGGAGATAGAAAATATTTGGGAAAGTTGATTCTGAAAGGAAAAATGGTTTTGAAACTGTTTTCAAAGATTTGGAAATAGAAATATATCTTGTGAAGATATTTTTGCGGTAACATAATTTGGAAAATTATTTATTGTTTGATGGATGTTTGTAAATAGAAATTGATAGTTAAATAACCGACTATCAATATTGGACAAATACGTTGATCGTTTCGAAGAGACCGGGATCGAGAATTATTTCTCGAAAACCACTTCGATCCGGTTTGTACGTTAAAACGATTTGGATTCGAAGATGGAGCAGTGAAGTGCAATGGCTAGTCGCTACTAATCCTGAGGATATTTCCAAAACGGATGTAGTGGGAATAGTGCCTTCGGTTCCGTTCGAACCCGGGACGGACTTGTATGGATGAATGCTTGCGAAACATCGTCAGGTGGACGATGGGCATTCTAAGGGATATGTTCTAAAAAGGTAACGCTTAGCCTCAAGCCTCATCAAATGGGAATGACTTAAAATCAGGGGTTATGCAGCAAGGCTAGGTGGGTAGCACCCAAGCAGGGTGAGGTCATTCCTGTCTAGATGTCCCTTATTATTTCGGCTTAGTGGGCGGTTGCTGATCCCAACCGCGGGGTGATCTCACTCGGGATTATCCAGTAAGGGATAGTCCCGGCCTTGTGTTGCTGGGGAGCGGGCGTACTCCTCGGTACGGTGATCTAGGCCCCGTACTGTGACAGGTGGTACCCCAGTGCCTAGTCATTGGTTGGAAATCCATTTCCCTACGAGCCTTGTACGAGTTTTGTTTGTATTACCCACTTTGTGGCTAGTAGCTGGAATTTAATAATGTAACAATTTCGGCTATTTTATAAGTATTTGTGTATAGACCCTAGTATAATATCAGAGGATTTATATAAAAATTGTTTTAGCTATCGTAAGGTAAAAACCCGACATGTTTATTTGTGGCGTGGTCTTACGAGATGCTTTTGTTTTCAAAGGACTTTTGAAGCTTTAATAATCAATTGGGTGTGATTTTCTCACGCTGGTATTCCAGACTGACTCAGGTGTTATTTAACTGTAATGCTCGGGTCAGACCGAGTATTATAGGATACAGGATATGATGCTGTGGAGCTCAGGAGACGGGCAAGATGACGATACGTACATTCGTACTTGTTATATATATATATATATTCCGCTGTGTTGTGTAGCTGTGTATCCAGTTGTATGTTATTGATGTGACCGGTGATTGACGTACTCTGATGACGTAATATATGTAAACAGATATATTTGATTTTGAGTAAAGATTATTTATTATCTATTATATTTTACTCCGCTGCGATGCTTAGATTCTGTTGTTGTTTTCTATTCTCTTCTTCTACCTCTTCTTCCTTAACCCATATGGTTCGTATTTCTGTACAACTTTAGTTGATTTAGATAGAATAGTGTTGACTCAAGGGGTACGGATTTGCGGGTTGTTACAGTTGGTATCAAAGCCTAGGTTGGTGATAACCTTAGCTCTGGTGGGAATTACTCATTTAAAATAGAGACCGTAGTACTCTATAATGAGTTTGAGCGTATTAATAAATATGAGTGCGTATTTGTTAGTGAATATAAATTGTTTTAATATCGTGTTGATTGGTTTATTGAGTGGCATATGCACCTTCGTCGACACAGTCTGCGCAACTGTATTGAAGGGGTTTCTAAACACTTAAAGAGAACAATCGACACGGTATTGTTTTAAATATGGGTAAATGAAATAATTTTACCCAAAAACATATTTTGATATAAAGAATAGTTTTTGAAAACTATTTAGCTAATATATGGTTGCTTAGATGTTAAAATGATAATATTAACGTATTATCATTGTAAAGTGAAAATTTAACTAGAAATTTAAAGATAACTAAAATTTAAGGGAATAAATTCATTATAAAATGAAAGTTATAAATATGAATTGTAAATTTGAATTATAAATTGAAATATAATCAAATAAGAATTTGTATGAGCATAAGCTATGCAAATGAATTGTAGTAAAATTGAATTAAGCAGGATTTGGAAATTTAAAATCCCGTAGATTTGGAAATGTTTATCGAGGTGTTTTGGAGATAAATAATAACATTGTTGTTTTGGAGATATTTCTGGATGGAAATCTGTTTTAAATGGATTTTGAAAGTGATATAGCATTGAAATCACTTGGATTATGGGAAAATAATTCTGATGATGACGGCCGCATCATCAGTATTCATTTTTGAATTTCTAAGTGATGGATTTCTGCCAAATTGATTTATTCAGAATAGCTAGTTGGTTTTGAAAATTTCAAAAGGGAATTTGTTGAAAATAAAAGTCAGGAATTGGGAATCATATCTATGAAATGATAACGAGAATACAAGGTGATAAATGCCAATTAAGGGTAATAATTAATAAACTTAATGAAATCCCAATTTTATATAAAATAATTTAAAAGTCAGGTTTGGCTACAATTTGAACATAAGTAAATTGAATTTGTAGTATGAAAATATATGCAAAAATTGATTTTTGTAATAAAAGATTTTGTATGGGACAAAAAGGTAACGGTAATGTTTATGGTAGGTTGCCTATTCATTTATTTAGATTTTTAGTTGGAATTGGAAATAAGTTTGTAATAAATGTAAATAAATGATACATTTATGTGAAATGTAACCAATGTAAATTTTATTTATAATATAGCAAAGGGTGGATTTAAGAAGTGAAATTGCAGAATTTGAAGCTAATTAATAATAGACATAGTAAAGATGGCAATCCAATCAAATACTTAGGAATAAAATTTATTGGAAGGTAACCTAATTTATAAATAAATGGTAAGTATTTAAGATATAATTCTATATTAATTGAAACTGATTGGAGATTTAGTGTAGTAATGTTAAGGCTAACTAAATTTGCTTTATAGATGGAATTATAATCAAGGTGGATAGGTAACGAACTTAAAAATATAATTAAGAACTAATAGGTGGCAAATTAATATAGTTTGTATTATGTAAGTAAACTTTGGTAAATCAAATTCTACCAATCCAAAGCTAACGTTTTGTTAATATAGATTAAAGTATAGAGAGCAATATTTATTAATTTAATTGAAGTATTGCATAATAAATGAAAATTTAACATCTAAATATTACGTTAATAGGAAGTAATTGTTCTACTTATCATTACATTCATTTAGCCCATTTTGAAACTTAATCAACTGAAATTAATAGGAGAGAGAATACTAATTGTAATAGGTGCAATTAAAAGCAGCTTATGCTTTGTGAAATATAAGAAAAGTTTTGATTCAAAAAAAAAACATTTACATCAATAAAATGAATGTTTCATCTATGAATGTAGGTTTAATTTAATTTAAATAAAAATATAGAAAGATTGATTTTTAAAGAAAGAAATATATGTTCATTTGAACTGTGTTTAGCTTACAAACTAATTACAAGAATAGGAAAATAATCTATTTATTACTCTTGTGTATAAACAATTTTTCTATTTTTTTTATTTTTTTTATTTTTATGCATTTTAGTTGTTTGTTTTAAAATTTAATTTTGTGTGATTGCAATTAATGTAGTTCAAATATTTCAATTAAAAGAAAAGAAAACGGTGATTGCAATTAATAGATTTAATAATAAAAAACGCGCGTTTTATGGTAAACAAAAAGGGTGTTTTAATGGTAATTAGAGATCATTTTGGGAAAAACAAATCAAATGTTTTCATTTTTAAGGTAATTATAACAAATTATTATGCATAGACAAAAACTCAAATGCGTAGAAATTCGAATATTACTTGAGTTAATGAAGTTAATTTTGGTGTGTTTAGGGTTAACAAAATTTATTAAGTAATCAATTGTTTTGAAATTTGAATCCTAAAAGTATGTTTACAGTATAAAGTTAGTCCATTCATTCCCTTTCTAATAAATAATTGCCTCTTTTTAATACCTTCTACTTTTAAAAAGGTTGTTCATATTTACTATATTTCAAAACCAAGTTTGTTCATATTTACTTTATTTCTTTCCATTCATTTTCCAACTTCATTTTCTGAAACGTCATTTCATTTATTTCTAATTAATAGCGGTCTCTCTTTTCAAATCTCTTTGATCCTAAACCTAACTCTAACCTTATAAATAAGATATGACGCAAATGAAACCACAACCTCCATTATAATCTTCTTCTTTTTTTCCTTTTTTTTCCTTCAAATCTCCTTATTATCTCTGATTTTAATTTTTCCTTCCTCTTCAAATATACTTCTTTTTCAATTTTTCTTCTATTTCAAACCTTCTTCTTTCTTTTCAAATCTAGATTTTCTCTTCCATTTTCAGTTCTTATTTTTTGTAACAACCCGCATATTTATCGATTTTACATTTAAATATTTTGTTTAAATATTTTGTCGTTAATCGGATATTGGTCCGAAAAGCTACTTTTTGCAAACGGTCAAATTCGGACTCGAGACCACTTCCATTGAGTTCGAAATGCCGTTTACAAGTTTTTAAGTATAAACATCGATAGGTTTGGAGTTAGCGAAATTTCACTAACTTTTCCCGCTTTGGACTTTGGGTTAGTTTAGCCTATTAAGCCCAAGTTCCAACCCCCTTCTCCTTACTCTTCATAAATTTCCTAACTAACTCAAGCTTGGGCATTAATGGTGAAAAGAATGGGAAATTAAACCTCCAAGCACAAATTCAATTGCAAATCCAACATTCAACTCCAAATTCAAGTAGAAGATATTGGATTCAAGCTTTGGATTGCTTCTCCTTGCTTTCAAGCTTCATCTTCATAAACTTTAGTGCAAAGGTGAGATTTTTATCTCACAATTCTAGCCTATAACTATATTGGACTATTTGGAATGATTCCCTATCATGTTTGCATGCACATTTGCATTTGGTTTGGATTGGATTAGCGAAAAACTCCAATTTTTAGCGTTTTGGTGAATTTCCTGCATTTAAGTCGTTCTGCCCGGATTTGACTCGCTCGGAGTTAGGTCGTAGGTCGCAAGGTCGCTAGGTCATGGGTCGTTTGGGTCTAGGTCACTCGGCATGAATCTGGGTCATCAAAATGCTTGTTTGAGTTAGGTCGCGCCTCTTTTAGGTCGCTTCTCCTTTAGGTCGCGCCTCTTTTAGGTCGCGTCTCCTTTAGCTCGCGCCTCTTTTAGGTCGCGTCTCCTTTAGGTCGCGCCTCTTTTAGGTCGCGTCTCTTTTAGCTCGCGCCTCTTTTAGGTCGTGTCTCCTTTAGGTCGCGCCTCTTTTAGGTCGCGTCTCCTTTAGGTCGCGCCTCTTTTAGGTCGCGCCTCCTTTAGGTCGCGCCTCTTTTAGGTCGCGCCTCCTTTAGGTCGCTCTCCGCTGGAACCCTTAAGTCGTTTGGCCTTAGGTCGTTGCACCATTAGGTCGTTGGAAACCACTTGATCGTATGACCTTGTTAGGTCGTTAGGTCGCGATGGCTTTAAGTCGCGCACCTATTAGGTCGTTCGCCCCTTTTTGTCGTTAGGTCGCTCGACTGTTTATGTCGTTAGGTCGCGAACTCACTTAGGTCGCTTAACCTTATTTTCCTCTAGGTCGCGTGGCCTTTAGACCCTTAGGTCGTGAGCAGTTAGGTCGTTAGACCTAGGTTGCCTTTTCCCCTTAGGTCGTTGGACCGATAGGTCGCTTCACCTGTGCTCACGTTAGGTCGTTCGACCCATTCATCTTTAGGTCGTTCCACTTGCCTATCTCGTAGGTCGCATTCCACCTAGGTCGCGTGAACCTATAGGTCGTTGGACCCTTAACTTTTAGGTCGTTAGACCTCATTTTGTCTTCACTAAGTCGTACCGTTTTGGACGGGGCGCTGCCCCCTGGACCCCCGCGACCTGACCGGGCAGGTCGAACCCCGTAAGCGGTGGCGTTGCCCCCGCACCCCCACCTTGGGGGGTTGCCACCCCCCCGGACCCCCCCTCCGTAGGGGATCTTATCTGAAAAACATTGAGCTGATTTCCTTGGATTTTATTCACATCTCCGTATGCGATTTTTGTGACTGATTGTTTCTACAATTGCTTCTGTGTTTTGTCACTTTATAATATAAAGGTTTCAATACTAGTAGTAAATATCAAAACTCTTTTAACAAACAATTTCAACTCTATTTTTAATAACAAAGCTCTTTTCTTAAACCGTTTTCCAATCTATTAGTATATACAAGCCTTTACCTCACTCGGATGAGAAATCTAATTAAATGACTTAGTAAAACAAGTGGTATGAAACGCTTGCGTTCACTTCGTCGGTTAATTCTTGGACTTGTTCGATTGAACCTCTTGTGACAATTTTATTAGTGAAGATTTACAGTTTGTTCGTAAATATTTAAGTTAAGCAAGTGGTTATGGGACATGAAGCTAAACTTCTATATTTACTAGCTTAGTGTAATTGACACTTCTCGTTGATCATGATGATCGCTTTATGAATTAGACTAGCAATTGCGCGATGTCTCTTTCATTGCAAGGTTAGACTAGACACCACTTGTGTGATTCCATTCACACATACCTTTCTGCTTTTTGGTTAGTCTTGACCTCAATCTGTGTGATTCCATTCACACATGCGGGGTAGCTCCCCATGGTCTTCGGACCGTCATGTGATAGGCCTCTTTCCCTTTTTATGATTTCTGGATTTCTCGTGTTGATTTCTGGAATTTATGTCATTGACTTGTTATGAGTACAAGTTTAGGGTATGATGCCCTCTTTGGATCTTTGAAAAGATTCTTGTGATATTAATTTATCTCTTATCGATTGATCTTCTGTTGATCATCATT
This sequence comes from Allium cepa, assembly GCA_030765085.1. Taxonomy (NCBI): domain Eukaryota; kingdom Viridiplantae; phylum Streptophyta; class Magnoliopsida; order Asparagales; family Amaryllidaceae; genus Allium; species Allium cepa. The sequence goes on along the minus strand of CM060929.1, from coordinate 377,908,047 downwards.
TGCATACTTATAGTAGTATGTCAGTATGGATATTTTATGTTTATGCCATATCTTTTATTTTATATCATGTCATCTGATATTTATAGCTAGACTGATCCGTTTATTATTTTCTCAAATAATACTCGGGTCAGATCGAGATGTTACAGGTGCTTCTGCTTGACTTCTTCCCGGGATTTGCTACTCTGACTTTTGGCTAACTATTTAGATTAGCAGTTTTTTGTTGTATACACTTGAGATATAGACTCATAGTTGTATTCTATTGTATAGCACGTGTTGCTATTCTTTTTTATTATTGTGGATCTTTTTGACCACTACTCTGATGTACACTTTCATGTGTTACTTATATATTCATATCTTCTTCCGCCCCTGTGATATGGATGTCTGTGACTGATTTGTGTTATGCTTATTTCTATGTTTGTTTCCGAAGATTATTTAAAGCCACCTTGTGATAAGCAATTACATGGATGGTCGCTCCTCAACAGCCTTATTCTCCGCGCTAGTTGACAGCACTACTCCGTAGTGTTCTTGGCTAGTGTGCGTATAGAGGTGGGGCGTCACATTTTTAATCATTTTCTTTTTCAATTCTTCTTTTTCAAATCTTTTTTTTCAAACCTTTTAAAAATGCATACATTCATATAACAAGGAGGAAAATTAAAGCAAATCGAAATAAAAGAAAAATTACGGAACAAAGTTAGCAATCAAGAAGAAGCATACACGTTTTTCACGAGGGAAGAGTGGATGTGGCACGGTATTTTATTTTTGTTTAATTTATTTTTGTTAATTTTGATTTCAATTAGTTCTAATAATCATAACTCGTACATACGGACTCCGTTTCACGCAATTTTTTTTGTTACGATCGAAATTAAATTCCAGATCTTTTGACACTGGTTTGGACAAATTTGGAGATAGTCGAATTTTTGGGTTTAAATCGGATTTAAATTCGATTTAAATTCAAAAGGTGAGTGTTTTAACCCACTCACAACTTCTAAAAGTTTTTATGTTTGTTAAATTTATTTTTGATATGAGTAGAAATTCATTTATAACTGTTTGGCATGTTTTGTTCATCATATTTGCTAAATCGCGTTATTTAATTTAACTGTTAATTTATTTTATTTATTGCATATTAATTGACAGTTAGAATTTATTTATTTGCATAGGAAGTGCTAGTAAACAGTTATAAAATTTATTACTAAATATAAACTGTTAGTTTAATAGTTATTAAATTTATTTTTGAATATAACCGCCAGTTATTACCTGATATATATTATCAGATATATATGGATATTGAATTATTATTGGATGATGATTGTGATTTGGATGATGGATGATGTTGATGAATGGATGTTTTATTTTATATCATTAAACTGCAAGTTATCATGCATTTTTTGTTTCATTCGGGATTGTGGTTTGAAATGATATACAACCGTAAAATTTTATTTTTAAATTGCGGATTGAAATGATAAATATCCGAATCACTTGAACATAGGATAGAAAATTATATACAGGCACCGTGGTCTATATATAAATTATTTTAAAGTGATTTCTATGGTTTGGATGGGATACGGTTTATAAAAATTTGATTTTGATATTTTATAAAATATTATTCTTCGATATATATACATATGAAGTTAAAAATTTGAAAATTAAGTTGTGTATAAACCTGTTGAATAAAAATGAAAAAATTGAGAAAATGGAATTTGGAAATTTATCTTATATGTTTAAGTTTGGAAATTTTAAGGTATGATATTTATAACTGGATTTTCCAAGATGAATTAAAAATGAAAATTCTAGTATAAAGTAAATTTGAGAAAATATTTAATTGCTAGAAATTGGAGTTTTATTTATGGAATTTATATGAATATTCAAGACTAAATAATAGAATATTAATTGTTGAAAGAAGAAAATCCAACTTTAGTTTTGAAATATTAATACTCAAAATAGATATATATATATATATATATATATATAGAAATTGAAGGGGTTTTTGGAATTTGAAGTGATATTTAAATTATGGTTTAAACTTTAAATAAAGGAATATATTTGAAAAGCCATGGAAATTATTTTTCTTTACAAAGTAACTTTAAAGTCAAACCATTTATTTTACATTCGTTGAATATCCAAACCATTCAAGTTTTAGAAGTTATGGTTTTAAAATTTTGAATTTCGAAATATTATGCTTTGAAAGTATATTTCAAATATTTGGTTTCCAGATATTTAAATTTTAAACCAGCATGATTTTGGAAAAGAATTATATTTGAGATAAAATGATATCATATTGTGTTGGGTTTTAAATTGATATCGTATTCATAGTTTTGAAATGGAAATTTTATTCTGGTTTTAAAGTATAAACTCTTTTTAAATGACCGCGGTGTTATAATAACGATGGGTTGGCAAAGAGACCGGGATCGGATATGGACATACTCTCTGTCGATACTAAAAACCACTTTGACTAACCGTGTACGCGGTGGAGATTCCAACATGAAGTAGGTGGTGGCGACGTTTCCTGTAAGGTAAATACGTGGACCCGACTCCTGTGAGTTGGCATAAGGTGGCTAAAACAGGAGTGATTCTCGGGCCAATGAGGTCATACCTCTGATCGGACTCTCCTCTTCGATATTATACTTTGACTTTGGATTGGTTCAGTGGCCACTTCTATTTTTGATTTTGTGGGAGTTTGTTCGAGGTGGGCGGTAACTGCGGCTACGCGTTTCCACCAGCCTGAGTAGCAATTGGTATATCTACCCTGGCATTGCCTAGTTGTGCCGTGTCACCTACCCTAGCGCGCCTTATACGATTTTGGTTTTGTACCATACCTATGGAGTGCCCTCTGACGACGCCCAGTATGGGGGAGATTATGGTACTGTATAGACTATGGGAATATATTCTGTGTTAAGGGCTATATGGGTAACCCCTTAACGCTATTTAAAAGTAAGTTTATTTTATGAATAGACACTACTATAATAGCGCAATATACTATATAGTAAATAGTTTAACGGATCCTTAGGAGATGTAAATCTCGAGCATCTCTTGAGTTACTGCACTCATATTTATTTCTGTAAATTTAACTTACATAAGATCTTTTAGTTCTGACTCGAGTGTTTTTGTCTTTTCAAATTCGCTCGGGTCAGTCCGAGTGTTTCAGGATTGAAGTTTTAGCTCTGGAGGACGAAGACGAAGATTTGTAGTATTACTATCTACTATTTTATTCCACTACACTGTATTCCGCTGCATTGATATATTTTTTTGGCAAAGCCAGCGGGGTTGACTGGTCCCCTACCAGTTTATTGCAACACAGATAAAGTTACAAAAAAAAGGTAGAAAAAAGAAAAAAGAGTAAGGAACTCTGATAATTATTATATAAAGAAGAAGCAAATGTTTTGTAAACAGTTATATAAACTGTATATTTTATTATTATATTTTATCCTTCCCTGTGAGATTCTATTTTGTTTTATTTCTTCTCTGTTTTCTTATTTACCCCATAACAATCTGCCCTTCCGTATGGTTTGAACTGGCACGTGTATCTGTTTAAATCGTGCGAAAAGGCGGGATTTTACACCTACGCAATAAAAATAGGAAATATGAACTGTTTTTGGTTTTTCCGACCGTGTGGGTCGATGTATATATATTTATCTCTTTTGTCAAATTGCAAAAGCTCCTCCGTACAAAGGGGACTTTGCCAAAAAAATTCAGAAATTTTGGGAGTTAGAAAATTTTGTAAAATTTTGGAAAATTTTGTTAACGACAAACAAATTCAAATTGGAAACTAAAATAAATTAGTAAAGGAAACCAACTTAAAGTAATGATATGAATTAGTTATTAATGGGAAATAAAGTTTAAAAATTTAGAGTTTAAGATGAATTGAACTCATATGTAAATGAAGGAATCAACTTGAATAGAATTAGAGAATTAGATATAAACTAAGATGGTAAGATGAAAGTAAATATAAGAAACACATAAATGATTATACTAACTTAAGTATGGAATGGTGCATCAAATTGAATATTACAAATATATTCTAAGATGATGTTTGGAATAATAGACATTGCCAGTGGTAAGGAAGTCAATAAAATGTTTTAAGTTGTGTTTTGATATTAGTGCTAAGTAGGATATGCAGGTAATCTAAAGGGAAAGGAGATATGGCTTGATTTCAAACGATAAAAATTTGAAATGCTCGACAAAGAGGTATGTATTTAAATTTGGTATGAAATTTGATTGGGATTTGGATTGAGCCACTTGGCCTTTTTGTTTTCTTTTTCGATTTGGGATGCCGTAGAGCCATTTTATAGTTGTACCGAGCTAGCCGCGCAAAGGAGACGCTAGCGAAATTTTTCGGGAATTTAGGGAGTTAGAAAAATTTTGAGAAATTTTTGATAATTCAAAATTGGTTTTATGATTAAAACTTGAATGGTTGGGCAAATAGGATTGTTTGCAAACTAGAGAAAGGTTTGGAAAGTTAATAAGAATGATAATGGATCTTTTATAAAGGATTGTTGGTAAGTTGTTGAATTGTTAGAAACCGTTTGGTTTTAGGAAAAAGTAAACGGGTATTGGACCATTCTTCCTAACTAGTAATTTCGGGGACGAAATTCTTTTAGGGGGGGGGAATGTGACGACCTGGAATTTTTTTATAATTTAAAATCGGAATATTTAATTGATTTTAAATATCCAATATAATAATTTTAACTGGAATTACAAATATCGCTATTTGTTTGATAATTAAATAATAGAATTTAATTATTAGAAGCTGAGTGAATTGCTAAATCTCGAATTTTAAACCTGTTGACAGATAATTTGAAGGCTTGTAAAATTTATATCGATAACACTGAAGATAATAGAAGTTGTAAAATTGAAATTAACATTGGTTTGTTCGGTTTTGTAATTTTATCGTTTAAATTGAATTTAAAAATAGCCTTCCGAGGCACAGTCTCGGATTTCGACGAAACGAGTTCCATTGGATCCGTAATATTGAGCTATTACCGGATTTCAATTTTCGTGGTATTTGGAGTTGTTGGGTGAGTGTATGATATATGAACGCGTTGAAAATTTAATTGATTATAACCAGTTCAAAATTTAATATAATAGTTCGACTAGTCACATACACTTCATATCAGAAGTTTATTCTTTCATTGCCACATCGCTGTAGCAAAGCATATCTAACACGCTTCCTTCTTTTCTTTCAAACCGTTGTCGAACGAAGAAAAATCAAATCAAAAATATCGGTCGTAGGTAAAAATAACATATTCCTCCTCTCTGAAAACAAATCCTCTTCCTCCCTATGTTGTAAATGAATGGCAGCCGCGTTCCCATCTCAAATCCCTCTTCTTTTTTCCTTCCTCTCTACGTTCTAAACCAAATTGAATCTCGAATTTAATTCGGCAGCTGTTTAATAAACTTGGGGTTCGGGTGGATCGGGGGGGAGGAGCACGACGAGTGCGGTCCTCGACCTGGGTTGTGAGATCAAGGCCAAGTAGCGGCGTCGTTTTGCGTGTGAGGTGACGTGATACGGGCAGGCGTGCGTGAAGATACTACGGTGGCGAGGAGGCGCGCTCATTTGAGAGTGTTTGAGCTTCAGATGCACGCGAGGAAGATAGTGGTCGACGAGGCCAGCTGGAGGTGTTCGAGGCCAGGTAGGGTCAGAACTTTGTCGCGCACGTGGTTGGGTTCAGCAGAGCTCGAATCTGGTCGAGTCGATGATGGTTGCAAGTGGATCGGCTGGTTGTAGTTCGTATTCAGGGAAATGTCGCGGCAAGGCTTCACTGCGGAGCTGAGTCGTTTCCATAAGCAGCGAGGTATTTCGATTTTAAAGATTTCGATACATTCATTTATGTGTTCATATTAGGAATCTAATTTCAGTAAAATAGATCTTATTTTTAAGGATATACGGTAACCGGAACAGAAGGTATGGCTGGTTTGTCTAAATTTTGTTTACTAAATAAACGTTTCTAAAAAGAAAAGAATATATATATATATATATGTATATGTATATGTATATGTGTATATATATATATATAACACACATGGTTAAAATCTGTATTGATAAAATAGAACTTTGTTTATATAGATAGGCTTTGACAAGAAATTGATAGTTAATTAAATCAATGGGAATTAATTGTTCAATTTATTCAGAGATTAATAAACTATATAAATATTTATACAAGGTCTGAATCCTGATGGGAACAAGCTGGTTTGAAATGGATTTCCAAACGAAAAGCAAAAGGTGAGTTAATCTCACTCAGTTTAAAATTTTAAATTTAAAATGATTAAATTCAAATAATTGTTTGAATGGTTGAATGAATTGATGTGATATAGTATGATGTTTTGAAATTGGTATATTATATTGTGCTGACGTTTGTGGATGCAGGGAGAAACAGGTTGGTGGGATCCAACTGGATCCCTCAATATTTATTTAAATAATTTAAAACCTCTGTTGTGATTTATTTGATATCCTATGATGATCTTTATTGGAATATTGAATGCCATGGTTAGATTGAATATCATTGGGTATGATGAATTACCAAAAATATATAAATTGGATTTTTGGTAAGACAATAAAAGAAGTGAAATAATTATAGAAATTTGAATAAATTTTTAATTAAACTGGAAAGAAATAAAGCGACTTTAAAATTCTACTAAATAGATCCTGGTATAGAATGGGAATTTGAATAAACAGGAAGTTAATGAATTTTAGTCTTCAATGATATTAATTAAAAGAATAAAACAATTATTTAAAATTTAAGATTTAAATTTTTGAGAATAAAATAAAGAAGAATTTGGGAAAAGCTGAAATTTGTATATTTCAGTTAAAAGATTTAAAATGAAATGGAAAATAATAACAATAATAATTAAGTGCATAATTAATGAAATTTGAAATGAATTGAGTAATTAAAGAAACTTATTTCAAATGGAATAAATTGGGAATCAATTTGGAAAATTGATTTAAGTGATTGAAGTTGGAATTCTCCCTGGATATCTAAGTACGTTTCAAGTAAATTTTTAAATATAAGTTAATAGTTTTAAAATTGTTTTAAAAGGTATGTTTTGAAAAATTTATTATTTCTAATATTCAAATCCTAAAGTAAGTATTTTATCAAATCTATTATAGTAGTAATTATTTTAAAAAGTGACTTAGTATTTTGTTTCAAAAGTGAAAATCTAGTTTTATGTTTTATTAAGTAACTGTAATTTCAAATATATACATATAGGATGTATTTTTAACAAATTATTTAAGTAGTTTTAATTTAAATGTTTTAAAAGTATATATTTCAAAGTAAAGTGTTTTAAATTATTTTAAAATCTAGTTTTGTGCTTGGTAATTTCAGAGGAGATAGAAAATATTTGGGAAAGTTGATTCTGAAAGGAAAGATGGTTTTGAAACTGTTTTCAAAGATTTGGAAATAGAAATATATCTTGTGAAGATATTTTTGCGGTAACAAATAATTTGGAAAATTATTTATTGTTTGATGGATGTTTGTAAATAGAAATTGATAGTTAAATAACCGACTATCAATATTAGACAAAAACGTTGATCGTTTCGAAGAGACCGGGATCGAGAATCATTTCTCGAAAACCACTTCGATCCGGTTTGTACGTTTTCGTGAAAAATGATTTTGGGTTCGAAGATGGAGCAGTGAAGTGCAAGGGCTAGTCGCTACTAATCCTGAGGATATTTCCGAAACGGATGTAGTAGGAATAGTGCCTTCGGTTCCGTTCGAACCCGGGATGGACTTGTATGGATGATTGCTTGCGAAACATCGTCAGGTGGACGATGGGCATTCTAAGGGATATGTTCCAAAAAGGTAACGCTTAGCCTCAAGCCTCATCAAATGGGAATGACTGAAAATCAGGGGTTATGCAGCAAGGCTAGGTGGGTAGCACCCAAGCAGGGTGAGGTCATTCCTGTCTAGATGTCCCTTATTATTTCGGCTTAGTGGGCGGTTGCTGATCCCAACCGTGGGGTGATCTCACTCGGAATTATCCAGTAAGGGATAGTCCCGGCCTTGTGTTGCAGGGGAGCGGGCGTACTCCCCGGTACGGTGCTCTAGGCCCCGTAATGTGACAGGTGGTACCCCAGTGCCTAGTCATTGGTTGAAAATCCATTTTCCCTACGAGCCTTGTACGAGTTTTGTTTGTATTACCCACTTTGTGGCTAGTAGCTGGAATTTAATAATGTAACAATTTCGGCTATTTTATAAGTATTTGTGTATAGACCCTATTATAATATCAGAGGATTTATATAAAAATTGTTTTAGCTATCGTAAGGTAAAAACCCGACATGTTTATTTGTGGCGTGGTCTTACGGGATGCTTTTGTTTTCAAAGGACTTTTGAAACTTTAATAATCAATTGGGTGTGATTTTCTCACGCTGGTATTCCAGATTGACTCGGGTGTTATTTAACTGTAATGCTCGGGTCAGACAGAGTATTATAGGATACAGGATATGATGCTGTGGAGCTCAGGAGACGGGCAAGATGACGATACGTACATTCGTACTTGTTATATATATATATACATATATATATTCCGCTGTGTTGCGTAGCTGTGTATCCAGTTGTATGTTATTGATGTGACCGGTGATTGACGTACTCTGATGACGTAATATATGTAAACAGATATATTTGATTTTGAGTAAAGATTATTTATTATCTATTATATTTTACTCCGCTGCGATGATTAGATTATGTTGTTGTTTTCTATTCTCTTCTTCTACCTCTCCTTCCTTAACCCAAATGGTTCGTATTTCTGTACAACTTGAGTTGATTTAGGTAGAATAGTGTTGACTCAAGGGGTACGGATTTACGGGTTGTTACACCAGATACCCAATTCATCGCCGTTCACCAAGAATCGGCAAAAAAACCCCAAAATAGTTAATCACAAATTCACCCCTAAATACTAATCTAAAATTTGTGATTTAACCCTTAAAAATCATAATTTTCTATCACTATTACAATCATGAAATCAAAACTACAAATTTAATTCATAAAGTTTTGACCCAATTTGATTAATACTGCAAATTTGGAAATTTTGAACCTAACATTCATTTAAAAAAAATCTATAACTATTTTTAGATGAAACATTACTTGATTTCAAACAACCTTTGTTCATAAATCATAAGCTAATTTTGATTCAACCTAAAGTTATTGATTTTAACAAGTAAATGCTACCTGTAAATAACATACAGTAACTGTTTAATTACTCAGACATCAAGCATTTTTATATTTCAAACATGCACTTAGTTTAAATTCAAGAATCCAGACGAATCATCATGATTCCACAAGAACAAGATCCATTCTAAAATTCAAATCTGTTTTTAAAATTGTATTTACTCACCTTGAATATGTGGAAGGAAGAGCTGCATTTTCTTTTCCAGGTTCTAGAATAAATTGCATTAGCTTCTTCCAAATTTTCTTGCATGTTGAAATCAAACTAGATGCTGCAGATTACTGAATTATCTGTTGATGTTTAATCTCTAGCTCTTTGAAGATTTTAAATTCCAGATTTTGGAGTAAATTTGCAGGTTGAATAAATTCCCAGATTGAAATTCAAGGTTTTAGATTTTCACAGATTCCATTTTTGTTTTGATTTACATTTTTTTTAAGATTTGAATTCATCTTTGTAAAATGAAGAGAAAGATTTGCTGAAGAATAAAATCTTTCTTTTTATTATTTACAATTTAATTTTAAAACTTAATTACTAAAGAGAATGACATTTGTCACAATGAAATTCTAATTTACTTACACCTATACCAATTAATTTACATTTGTCTTAACACTTATTTAAAAGTTTAACAAGTATTATTATTGTTTTATTAATGTTTTAAAATGTGATTTTCTTTTTAAAATTTATTTTAAGCCTTGCATGAAATGTATATATGTAATTATTAATAAGAAAATGTGTACTTAAACAAATCTTTAGATTTTAATGAATAGAAAAGTGATTTCATGTTACTTGTTACTTATAAATTATTTATGCCTTTAATTAAATTTATTTTAACTCTTCATATAAAAATTTTAAAACAATTTATCCTATGTTAAAATTAAAATGAAGGACTATTAAGCAAAAGAAATTTTAAATTTAAATCTTATCTAAATCTCAAGTTGAATTATATGTTTATAAAAATAAGAAATTAACTATGTTATTTAAAATTTAAATTTCAAATATCATTTCAAAAATATTAAATCAAATTAATTTACAAATTATATATTTATCAAAGTTTGCAAATACATATTAAATTCAAATTAATACAATTCCTATTTCAAACATATATATACAAATATATATACACATTTCAAATAGAAAAACATACTAACACTAAATTTGTTAATTTCCATATTAAATTTTAAAACAAATCTCAAATCACAATATATATATTCATGTATATTACAATTTGAATATAAAGTTTTATCACATAAAAAAAACTTCTTATTTACCAAAATAAATATTTTCAAATCAAATTATTATAAACTTTCAAAAGAATTAATCTTGCCTATATATATTGTTAAGAAAAATATTAATAGATATTAACAAATTGTTATCATTAATCTTTAAAATAAATTTAACTTATCAAATTATAATGTAAAATGATCATATCAATTTAATTATTATCAAAATTATTAAATTGATATTGCTCAAAATTCCGGGTCATCACATTCCTCCCTCCTTAAAAGAATTTCGTCCCCAAAATTTAAAAAGAAAAGACAATTTAATAACCCAGTTAAAGAATTTAAATTCTTATTAGAATTCAAACAATCAATCATACACTATCAATCATAGCAACCAATTCAAACAAATAATTTTATCTATTGAGACAAATTTTTGAATAGAATCTACTAATATTATCTAGAGTTTTCTAGGCATCTATACTGGAATACTCGCTCTACGGAATCTTAAGTAACTATATTACTAAAACCAAGAACTCCCTCATCTAATTCTACAAATCTGAACAAGATATCAGACTAAAATCAAAATAAGCTCAAGTACCAGATTCCTTCTGAACTGCTGATTTTATCACTCAAAGAATCATACACATATTCCTCAGAGATATGTGAAATACAATGAATTCCAGCTATCCGGCTTGGCAATTCAATCCTGTAGATCAAAATCTAATCTCTAGAGAACACAGGAAAACTCAAAATACCTCCAGAGCGAACTCTCCAATTTTACCCAGTCTTATATCTCTTTTGATCGGATAAAACTAAGTCAATATCCAAATTCTAACTGCACATTCCAACTCTCCTCAATTCTAACTGCATAGCTCTTCTGATGCTCCTGAGTCACCTTCAATATTCCTGATCAGCCTAACCCTTGCTGATTGTTTCAAGAAACAACAGGACCACTCAAACCAAATCTCCAGGTCCTACTCAACAAAGTGGCTTTCCTATAAATAATTTGCTGAAATCCAAAATACAACTCTATACCCTAAACATTAGTGGACTTCAAACCTACATCTCTCATCTGAAATAGCCAAACAGTTGCATTTGACAACCTTACCTTTCAAATCCAGAAATTTCTTTATACTTGAATTTCTTGTAGAAATCCTATAATCCAAGAAAACTGCAACTCCAGGTTGCTCCCATACCAGAATGATTCCCAACTCGCTTCCGCTGCACAACTCTGATCTAGAGCAGATAAGAATGCTATCGAAGAATTCAAGCACAATCTTTCTCCATACACTGTTCATCCGACCCATAAAAATCTTAGTGACCATTCCACTTGGTCAAAACATCTCAGCAGAATCTCAACTTAGAGTAAGATGATCAACCCAAAGAATCCTGAGCTGCCTCACCAAACTCTTCTCGCTCCAAGAGTCATCCCACTATATAGTTGAATCATCGAAATTACTCCTTAATTCCAAGTTGATAAGAAAACTCGATCTCCGATTCGGGTCAACTTCAAATTTCCTCTAAACATCTGGAAAATCTCTGACTACATAAGTAGCCTTTACCTCTACTCGAGATGCCTCAATTCCCAAATCAAGAATATTCAAAGATTCCCAAACTAATCGCAAGTCACTTTTGCGATTCCACTCAGTTCTGATTCCAAAGAACCGTCTCCCCAACTAGAACAGCTTTTCCTAATCAAGACCAATCTTCAAGAATGGCTTACCTATCAGAAAACTGATAGATCACTTCTAACAGATATTTCGCTCTACCGAGCCTTTCGAAGAAATGGATAAGCTTCACTATCTGCCCAGCCTGCCCATAGCAGAATCCCAAAGATTACTAAATCATCAAAGAAATAGATCCATGCTGCTACTTCCAAACTTCACCTTAATGATACTACTAAGCCAAAAGATCTTCCTTAACCACAAGCTTCTTGAAACACAAAACTAACACCCAATTCCTCTAAAAAGCTTTGAGACGGGTAGACGTCTCCTCAAAGAAACTCGGCTCCAACCCAACACCAACCACTTATCTTCTTAAGGAAAATAAATGAGACCATGTCCGAAGTGAGGTAACACATCGACCTTAGTCTCAACCTTCAATAAAGGTAACACACCCTTACTTGAGATCCATAAAATTTCTAAATATCCGAATCTTCCCGGTAATAGGCATCACTGTTCCTCCAATACTATCTAAATCTTGCTCCAAAGGAAACATCTTCAGAACCATCTATGGAAACTGCATCTCATCATATAGATATTCCTTCTTGAAGCTATCAAGATACCACCACTGCTTCTGCTCAGCTGACAACTCAACTCTTGGAAATCCCTGCTCACTTGAGAGCAAATCAACCTCACACTTCAAGAATATATTCCAATTCTTGAAAAAGACTTCCTCTGAACTCAAAGAAATCCTTTCTACAATCCACCAAAACTTATTCGAGACGGCATTAGATCTACAATCTCGACAGATACACCTCCAACCATAACATATAAACCTCTTCCATAAGTGGTAGTCATGTTCCACACACTCCTACCTTATCTACCTTTATAACCTATGTTGGAAAATCCGTACAGATAACCCAACAGATTAGGTAGATATATAAATATATATTTATATAAAAATTACAAGTATGCTCTCTCAAGATAGACACCATTCCAGAGCCTAGGTATTCACTCAACCTAACGCTCTGATACCAACTGTAGAGACCAACTTTCTATCACCAGAAAATCGCATCACCAATTAAGAAAGAAAGGGATAGAAGAAGAAAAGAAAGAGAAGAAAAAGAAACAACACATCAGAATCTCACAGCGGAACGATTTAAATATAATATAGAACATATACATAGTATCGTATACATCAGAGTACACAACTATACATCTCAATTTAGACAGTTATAACATTTTGTCTAATATACAATACAAGAACATCAACACAGAATAACACACAGCGGAAACTCTAACTATATATCTATACGCTGAAGCCTCCTGTCCAAAGTTCCTCCAGAATTCGTCAAGGGATAACCTGAATCACTTGACTACTCATATATAATATGAGTACCCAAGAGTTTAATAAAACAGAAAATAAACACTCGAGTCAGACAGGGGTCTGATGTGAGTAAACGGTTTAAGATTGCTTAACTTTAGAAAATCCTTTGAAAAGAAAAAGGTATCACGTAAGACTTCCCACACATAAACATGAAAAAGTTTTTACCTTACGCTAACCAAAACATTTGACAGGAAATCCAATGATATTATAATAGTGTCTAAGGTTTTCAAATAAATATGAAATAGCCGAAATTGTTACATGATTAAATTCCAGCTACTAGCCACAAAAAGTGGGTAATACAAACAAAACCGTAGGGTCTCATAGGGAAAATGGGTTTCCATCAATGGCAGGGCTACTGGGGTACCGCCCGTCACAGTACGTGGCCTAGATCATCGTACCGAGGAGTACTCCCACTCCCCTGCAACACAAGGCCGGGACCATTCCTTACTGAAAAGTCCCGAACAAGACCACCCCGCAGTTGGCTGCAATTCCAACTGCCCACAAAGCCGAAATAAAAAGGGACATCTAGACAGGTATGTATCTCGCTCTCCAGTGGGAGCGACCCACGAAGCCTTGTTGCACCTCCCCTGTTTTAGCCATTCCTGGTTGTTGAGGCTTGAGGCTGCGATTACCTTTATAGGACCAATTATCTTAGAATGCTCATCGTCCACATGACGATGTTCTGAAAGCATTCAATCCATACAAGTTCGTCCGGTTTCGAACGAAACCGAAGGCACTATCTCGTTGCACTCATTTTGGAATCACCCTCAGAGTCAACGACTATAGCCCTTGCACTCTGAATCTCCATCTCGAATCTATAAGCACTATTCCGTCAAACTCATTATGGAATCACCCACAGTGTTATACTGACGTATAGCCCTTACACCTCGAGTCTTCACTTGCTCCACTTGGATTAACGATCTAACGTTTAATTGGAATCGATGTGGTTTTCGGATATCCAAATATGGAAACCCGATCCCAGTCTCATCGAAACCAAATGCCATTTTAAAGTCTAATGTAACGTATACGGATTTTCGTTGCCAAAAAACCGAATAGTTAGGGTTTTAAAAAGAATTTAAGAAAAAGGAAGAAGAAAGAAGAGAGAAAATAGAGGGAAAAGATAGAGAAGAAAACAGAAAATAGGAAGAAGAGGAAATAGAAAAGAGAACAGAAAATTTTAAAATAGAAGAAAAGGAGAATAGAACGGAACAGAACAGCAGAATAACAGAACAATCTCACAATCGCAGCGGAACAACATACAATAATAAATGAATAATCTTTAAACAAAGAGCTATATCAGTTATTACATTACATTTCATTTTATTACATCATATCATATCATATCATCAGAGTGTACAACAACATACAACAACAAACAGCGGAAAAGAAATACTATATACTAGTAATACGCCATGCCATCCATCTTGCCTCCAGCAACTCCAGAATATCCAGAATATCCTGATAAACCTTAACTCTTAACTGCCCGTGTGGAAAATTGGTGGGCACCCAGAGTTTAGGAAGGAAAACAATAAACTCCAAGTCAGTCATGTGACTGGTGTGAGAACTCAAAACAGTTTATTTATCTTTAAAATCAAAATAGAAGAATATTTTAAATTCAATTCGCAATGCTTTTAAAAATGAGACTACCATAAGGCCTCCCGCACACACACACATGCAAACGCAGAATCGGAGGAGATTTCTCCTTATGATAGTCAAAGATGCTTGATACGCATTTAAAATAACATTTGATATTATTATTAGTGCATAGTGTAGAGGAAAATCATTTCGAAAATAAAGATATAAATCTTAGCCAGCATAGACATTCCGCACTTATGCCTACTATAGCTACTATGTTCAATAGCAGGTTACCGCCACATTCCATAGCAGGTTATACAACTAATACCGTACAAGTCTCATATTGTTTCTTTGGATTTCCAACAAATGGTCAGGCCAAGGAACTTTCCATTGCCACATGGAAACGCCTCTGGCTGGACGTCCCGAGAACTTAACCAGCTCTCTGCCAACACAAGGCCGGGTTACCTTTATCACTAGGTAACTACTACACGAATATGGCATCCCCCGGTCCCATTGGACCTTTAACCGAGCGCTCGTCACCAACAACACCACACAGTAATAAATATAGTGTATCAACATGAGTAAGTGTTTGGGCTTCATACCATGATACCACCCTTTCCAGAAGGAAATGCACATACTCTAAAGGGAGCTACCCCTCATAACCTTGCCGCATCTTTCCTGTTTTGACCATTCCGGGATGTGAGGCTCGACGAAGTCACGTCCACAAAAACATACTTTATACAAAAGCCATGCTTTGGGTCAACAAATGATCATAGAAATGATCACCAAGATAGACGATCAAACAAATGATCCTATCACAAATAATCAACACAATGATCATTTACAGCAACACTCAGCATGTCACATTACCAAATTGGGAATATATCGCTGATAACTTCAACTATATAACCTCTGAGCTCGTACGTCTCAGAGAAGGGTGTTAAGCTAAAAGAATAAATTCTCCGCCACCAACAGAAATATATTTGAAAGAAATCGGCTTTATATCTCAACTTGTAATGTCAGACATACAATCCATACAAGTCTGTTCCGGGCTCGAACAGAACCGAAGGCACTTACAAAGAAGTCCTTGCAATCCGGATATCCACAATCCTGATCGGATTCCCCATCACTTAGGGAGTCTCTATACCGTTGCAACTCAGTGCAGAGACAATCGACAGGTCATCCTATCGCTTTTGCAAATATCCGGTCTTCAACACCGATCTTCAAATGCAATTCATAACGACGTATCACATATTCGGAATGGGTTATACGACCCCATGGTCCTTTCCCGGTTAACCCGAATAGTGAGCGCTTATTCAAAAATAAGTGTGGCATTCAAATTCAATCAAATCACATCATATACCCATTCAAAGGGAAATATTGATAGTCGGTTATTGAACTATCAATTGATATGCACACATCACCAGATTCCAAATAATTTTCCAAATTATTTACTTTCCAAAAATATCTTTACAAGATATATAATTTCAACACTTCAAAAATAAATCAATATTTATTTTCAAACAAATTCCACTTTCTCATATAAATTCCATAATGAATTTATATTTCAAATATCCATGCATATACGATTTCAATTTATCATTTCAATTTATCTTCAAAAAGATAAATTCTCTAATATTCACTTTATGTTGGAAAAACATTTCCATACTTATTTATTCATAAGTAATTCACAAATTTTATTTATTTTCAACCTTGGAAAATATTCCATATACTTAAATCGAATTAAGTATATATTTCATTCTTTAAGGAAATCATTCTCTTTAACATATTTATTTGGGCCAAAACGAATGTTGCGTAAAATATCGTTACGACAACCCAAAATCACTAGTATAGGGATTCGGAGTTAAAATAGATATATAAATGCCAATACTATACAAAAACATTTCCATTCGGAAATCATTTACTATAACAACAGTGTTATAGTCCACCATTTCCTTTTATTTCTCGAAACATCTATTTCAACAATAAATGTTGAAATCTATGGTTTTGAATCTCAACACATTTTAAAACATCGTTAGATCGTTTTAATTCTATTTAAAACATTCACATTCAAAACAATTTCTTTAACGTATTATTCACTATTCAAAAACGTGAATATACTACGTTAACAAATTTCATCAATTCTATGCATTTTATTTCAAAGGATTATTCACGGTCTAAAAACGTGAATATAACTCCATACATAAGTTATAATAATTTACTTATCAAAATAAGTCATTTCGAATTTATAAAACAACGTTTATAAATTCCATTTCTATTTATTTATAAAAACTTCCTTTTTATAAATTCCTTTATTAACCTATTCCAGTTTATAACTCAATTATAAACTAAAAGTTCATATTATAAGTCAAATGCTTATAAAACGATTATTTTATAAAATCGTTCTTTTAAACTTCATAATTATAAATCTTATAACCTATAAGATTCATGTATTTATGCAAAAATCCATTCTTTTGATAATTTCACAAATTTTATAAACCTACTGTTTAAAAATTCCATTTATAACTTCACAGTTTATAATTCTATAAATTTCATTAAGTTATGAAATTCATTCACAATTCATATTCAACACTTATAAAAGCTCGTTTTATAATTCCAACGTTTTATTAATTTATAAATATCGATTTATAAATCTTTAATATAAATCAATTTATTATTATTCTTTAAACGTCTTTACCCTTCTTTATAATTTCATCATTTTGATTTATAAAATAATCAAATTTTATAAATCCTATATTTAAACTTTTAATAATAAATTCAAAAATCCAGTTTAAACTATTTTATAAAGTCATTAATTCATATTTCTCAAAAATCAGCTTTTAACCGTATTTCTCAAAAATTATAATTTTTACAACTTTAAAAATTACAACGTTCATTTATTTATAATGGATCAATTCCAAAAATATTTTATCTTTTCAAAAATCACTTTAAAAACCCTTTTAAAATCCCAAAATTTGGGTCCAATGATACTACACATCAAATAGTCAATCACGACTACAACGATCCATCATATATCGATATGATAATCCATCAAATATCAAAATATCTGAAATCAAATAAAAACTGTTGAGGAATCCAGTTGGATCCGTCCAACCTGTTTTCCTGCATCCAAAAACATTAGCACAATACCAATTTCGCTCCAGTACGAAATTATCGCGGTATATGTTTTTAATAAATATTATCCGCTTAATAACGGCGTAATAGGGTCTCATCCGCTAAAAAATACGGGAAATCAATCAACTGCAATATATACATATGCCAATATATATATATATATATATATATATATATATTGATATTATTTATAATACCAATTTCACTGTTTATGAAATATTCGCGGTATATGTTTTTAATAAATAACATCCGCTTACTAACGGCGCATAATGTCTATTTTAACAATCAATAGATATCAATCATCATTCAAACATGCATTCAAATATTTTAAATCTAACTATTTAAAATAAAATCGAAACCGATTCGATTGAGTGAGAAGTTCTCACCTTGATTCCAATTTCGTTTTAGCGATTTATTTCGAATAAAATTAAACGGACGTTTAATTTTACCCAAAATTCTCACTAACTCCAAACAACTCCAAACCAACTCCATCGCGTAGTGCTCGTCGATACGATTCCAACGCAACTGAGTTTGCATTTTTTTGACCTCGTATGAAAAAGTTATTGATTTTACAAGTTTACTCGATTTATATATATCTAATTTCAACATTAACTTTAAAAATTAACAAACCCACTCATCACAGCCCTTAGATCCAAACTCCATCCATCATGACCGTTGCTTTTTGCTTCTTCCTCCTCACGTCTTGGCTACAGGCAATAACAAAACGCAAGAACCCATACTTGATCAAACTAGGGTTAATTATCACCATCACCACGTTGAACTTAAACTCGATCGAGATGCGCCATGTCGAAGCCCTCACCACTAGCTACACTCGGCCCCTAGGAGAGCAAGCTCGCCCCCCTCCTCCCCATGAAAACGCGTGCGCAGCCCATGACTGTCGGCCCCCCATAGCTCGTCCTACGATGCTCCAAACACGATCTCAACCGTATGGATTGAAAGCTCTCTCCTTGCTCTTCATCTTTGTAGTTGATCACTTCGCTTGATTGTGAATGGATTTGGAGAGATTAAGGAATGAAATTGGGTGTTTTCTGGCCATTCAATTATAAAGTGGCGGCTAGGTTTAATAGATTAGGGTTTTAGTATTTTTTTTCTAAATTTATGAAGGGGTGGTCTATTTATAGAATTTCGTTCGACACTATTCATCCGGAAATTCCGAACTCCGATTTACGCACCGTAACCAGCGTTTCTAAGGTTTACCCCGCGTTTCGGACACAATGGAACAGGTTTCGAAAGCTAATTCGGACATCTGTGCGAGTTATGGCTACAAACGCTCAATTTAAATTAAACCGATTTAAGCGATTTTCTAGGCGTTTTAATTCGTACCGGACAAACAGTAAATCCAATTGACTTGAAATTTGAAACCTTACAATAATATCACATTACAGATCCGATGAAACTGGTTTCGTCGAAATCCGAGACTTTTTGAAAAATGGCTATTTTAACTCGCCAAATTAAAATTAAAAATAATTCGATGCGTTTCGAGCTGCCACGATCAAACGATAGCTCCGATTGATATGAAATTTGAAATCCGGTAATAACTAACCATTACGGATCCAATGGAACTAGTTTCGTTCAATTCTGAGACTGTTCAAAAATTGACTATTTTACAGTCGATTATTAAATATTAAAATATTCAATTTTCACAAATTAACTTCTAATTCGATTTTAAAAGTTCTAAAATATCGTTCTAACTCCAATATGATAAAATAAAATTTTACAAATCATTTTCAATCATATTTAACCCTATTTTCAATTATTTCCATAATTTAACATATTAAATTATCGATTTAATTATCCAATTAAATCCAATAATTCAAAATAAAATTTATTTGACTTATAAATTCACTTATTAATATTTAAAATTAATTAAATACTCAAATATTAATTAATAAAATTTCTGGGTCGTTACAATCTTTCCCCCTTAAAAGAATTTCGTCCTCGAAATTAACAAGTAAGAAAAGTTACAGAATCTATTAATTTTCCCAAAATTCATAGTTAAACTTCTTACAAATCTTTTACTAAGTTTTAAATCATACTTAGTTATCTTTTCAAAAACAATTACTATTGTTTAACTTTCAATTCCAAAATCAAGGTTAAGTTTTCAAATTTTTTTTTCCAATTTTCTCAAAATTTTTCTAACGCCTTAAATTTTCGGAAAAGTTCGCCATAGTCTCCTTTGCGCGGCTCGATCCGAAAAAAAAAATGACAGTATATATATCACAAATATACATCTCATCAAGTAATGAGGCATCCCGCAGGGAAAAAAGTGTAAAAGTACGATATTTAATCCGAGATATGTACCTTATATTTTATTAGCAAGCATATACGGCTAATATAGCGCGAAAGCGAGCTCCAAATGCGAAGCAAACGCGATCCGCACCTACTAATCACTCAACAAACAACATGAGAACATGCATATAGACAATAATCTCAATATACAACATATATCTCCATAACAACTACATAATATAGCAAATGCAATATATATTCAACCATCAACCAACTAAATACTCATTCATATTCTCATTAATATACAATGAATTGGTTTTCTCAGTTTAATCACATTTGATTCATTAACAGTGGATGTTCTTACTAACATTCATTTTCAATTAGTTTATATTCACTAATTCATATTTGAGTTGGTTCACTTCCAAATCAAATTCAATTCCATTCAAATTTATTTACTTCTAATTTGAATTTCAATTGATTTAGCTTTCAATTTCATTAACACTTAATGAATTATATACAATCAATCAACAATCAACTAACAACCAATGTTTAATCAATACAACCAAATTTATTCACTTTACATTAAATTTGGTTCAACACATTTAATTCCATTTGGTTTAACATTAAATTGATTTCCATTCCAATTTATTCAACTCCCAATAACATTAGATTTCAATGAATTAACACTTACATTCATTATTCCATATCAACTAAATTTACATTCAATTGATTAATATTCAATCCATTCATTCAATTCAATTCAATTTCTAAAGTTGAATTTCATTCATATAACTTAAGTTCATATCTATCACTTAACTTTATTAATTTACTTCGATACCAATATCAACTTTATTCGATATCTTCTAAGTTATATTCCATTTAACTTTAAAAATTCATTTTTATTTATATAAGTTTATTTCACAATTGTAAATCACTTTAATTATAATTCAATTCTTATAATTCATTTACTTATACAATTATTCTTTTATTTAGATTATTCAAACAACCTAACAATCAACTTACATACACTTTAATAATTCTGAAAAATTATTCCTTTATATATAATATATAATCAAGGTAAAATTATTTCATTTACCCAAATTTAAAACAATATTATGTCGAATTGTTCCATTCAAGTGTTTATAGATCCCTATCAACAACGTTAATTACTCGTATTAACCAGAATCTATATACCACTCAACAAACCAATCATCACAATATAAAACAATTTTTATATTCACTAACAAATACGCTCTCATATCTATTATTACACTCAAACTCATTCTAGAGTACTACTGACTCCATCTCTAATGAGTAATACCCAACAGAACCATGGTTGTCGCTTAACCATAAGCTCTGATACCAAATGTAACGTATACGGATTTTCGTTGCCGAAAAACCGAATAGTTAGGGTTTTAAAAAGAATTTAAGAAAAAGGAAGAAGAAAGAAGAGAGAAAATAGAGGGAAAAGATAGAGAAGAAAACAGAAAATAGGAAGAAGAGGAAATAGAAAAGAGAACAGAAAATTTTAAAATAGAAGAAAAAGAGAATAGAACGGAACGGAACAGCAGAATAACAGAACAATCTCACAATCGCAGCGGAACAACATATAATAATAAATGAATAATCTTTAAACAAAGAGCTATATCAGTTATTACATTACATTTCATTTTATTACATCATATCATATCATATCAGCAGAGTGTACAACAACATACAACAACAAATAGCGGAAAAGAAATACTATATACTAGTAATACGCCATGCCATCCATCTTGCCTCCAGCAACTCCAGAATATCCAGAATATCCTGATAAACCTTAATTCTTAACTGCCCGTGTGGAAAATTGGTGGGCACCCAGAGTTTAGGAAGGAAAACAATAAACTCCAAGTCAGTCATGTGACTGGTGTGAGAACTCAAAACAGTTTATTTATCTTTAAAATCAAAATAGAAGAATATTTTAAATTCAATTCGCAATGCTTTTAAAAATGAGACTACCATAAGGCCTCCCGCACACACACACATGCAAACGCAGAATCGGAGGAGATTTCTCCTTATGATAGTCAAAGATGCTTGATACGCATTTAAAATAACATTTGATATTATTATTAGTGCATAGTGTAGAGGAAAATCATTTCGAAAATAAAGATATAAATCTTAGCCAGCATAGACATTCCGCACTTATGCCTACTATAGCTACTATGTTCAATAGCAGGTTACCGCCACATTCCATAGCAGGTTATACAACTAATACCGTACAAGTCTCGTATTGTTTCTTTGGATTTCCAACAAATGGTCAGGCCAAGGAACTTCCCATTGCCACATGGAAACGCCTCTGGCTGGACGTCCCGAGAACTTAACCAGCTCTCTGCCAACACAAGGCCGGGTTACCTTCATCACTAGGTAACTACTACACGAATATGGCATCCCCCGGTCCCATTGGACCTTTAACCGAGCGCTCGTCACCAACAACACCACACAGTAATAAATATAGTGTATCAACATGAGTAAGTATCTGGGCTCCATACCATGATACCACCCTTTCCAGAAGGAAATGCACATACCCTAAAGGGAGCTACCCCTCATAACCTTGCCGCATCTTTCCTGTTTTGACCATTCCGGGATGTGAGGCTCGACGAAGTCACGTCCACAAAAACATACTTTATACAAAAGCCATGCTTTGGGTCAACAAATGATCATAGAAATGATCACCAAGATAGACGATCAAACAAATGATCCTATCACAAATAATCAACACAATGATCATTTACAGCAACACTCAGCATGTCACATTACCAAATTGGGAATATATCGCTGATAACTTCAACTATATAACCTCTGAGCTCGTACGTCTCAGAGAAGGGTGTTAAGCTAAAAGAATAAATTCTCCGCCACCAACAGAAATATATTTGAAAGAAATCGGCTTTATATCTCAACTTGTAATGTCAGACATACAATCCATACAAGTCTGTTCCGGGCTCGAACAGAACCGAAGGCACTTACAAAGAAGTCCTTGCAATCCGGATATCCACAATCCTGATCGGATTCCCCATCACTTAGGGAGTCTCTATACCGTTGCAACTCAGTGTAGAGACAATCGACAGGTCATCCTATCGCTTTTGCAAATATCCGGTCTTCAACACCGATCTTCAAATGCAATTCATAACGACGTATCACATATTCGGAATGGGTTATACGACCCCATGGTCCTTTCCCGGTTAACCCGAATAGTGAGCGCTTATTCAAAAATAAGTGTGGCATTCAAATTCAATCAAATCACATCATATACCCATTCAAAGGGAAATATTGATAGTCGGTTATTGAACTATCAATTGATATGCACACATCACCAGATTCCAAATAATTTTCCAAATTATTTACTTTCCAAAAATATCTTTACAAGATATATAATTTCAACACTTCAAAAATAAATCAATATTTATTTTCAAACAAATTCCACTTTCTCATATAAATTCCATAATGAATTTATATTTCAAATATCCATGCATATACGATTTCAATTTATCATTTCAATTTATCTTCAAAAAGATAAATTCTCTAATATTCACTTTATGTTGGAAAAACATTTCCATACTTATTTATTCATAAGTAATTCACAAATTTTATTTATTTTCAACCTTGGAAAATATTCCATATACTTAAATCGAATTAAGTATATATTTCATTCTTTAAGGAAATCATTCTCTTTAACATATTTATTTGGGCCAAAACGAATGTTGCGTAAAATATCG
Source organism: Allium cepa (assembly GCA_030765085.1). Taxonomy (NCBI): domain Eukaryota; kingdom Viridiplantae; phylum Streptophyta; class Magnoliopsida; order Asparagales; family Amaryllidaceae; genus Allium; species Allium cepa. The sequence continues at coordinate 377,883,908 of CM060929.1, read as the reverse complement.
TTACGACAACCCAAAATCACTAGTATAGGGATTCGGAGTTAAAATAGATATATAAATCCCAATACTATACAAAAACATTTCCATTCGGAAATCATTTACTATAACAAAAGTGTTATAGTCCACCATTTCCTTTTATTTCTCGAAACATCTATTTCAACAATAAATGTTGAAATCTATGGTTTCGAATCTCAACACATTTTAAAACATCGTTAGATCGTTTTAATTCTATTTAAAACATTCACATTCAAAACAATTTCTTTAACGTATTATTCACTATTCAAAAACGTGAATATACTACGTTAACAAATTTCATCAATTCTATGCATTTTATTTCAAAGGATTATTCACGGTCTAAAAACGTGAATATAACTCCATACATAAGTTATAATAATTTACTTATCAAAATAAGTCATTTCGAATTTATAAAACAACGTTTATAAATTCCATTTCTATTTATTTATAAAAACTTCCTTTTTATAAATTCCTTTATTAACCTATTCCAGTTTATAACTCAATTATAAACTAAAAGTTCATATTATAAGTCAAATGCTTATAAAACGATTATTTTATAAAATCGTTCTTTTAAACTTCATAATTATAAATCTTATAACCTATAAGATTCATGTATTTATGCAAAAATCCATTCTTTTGATAATTTCACAAATTTTATAAACCTACTGTTTAAAAATTCCATTTATAACTTCACAGTTTATAATTCTATAAATTTCATTAAGTTATGAAATTCATTCACAATTCATATTCAACACTTATAAAAGCTCGTTTTATAATTCCAACGTTTTATTAATTTATAAATATCGATTTATAAATCTTTAATATAAATCAATTTATTATTATTCTTTAAACGTCTTTACCCTTCTTTATAATTTCATCATTTTGATTTATAAAATAATCAAATTTTATAAATCCTATATTTAAACTTTTAATAATAAATTCAAAAATCCAGTTTAAACTATTTTATAAAGTCATTAATTCATATTTCTCAAAAATCATCTTTTAACCGTATTTCTCAAAAATTATAATTTTTACAACTTTAAAAATTACAACGTTCATTTATTTATAATGGATCAATTCCAAAAATATTTTATCTTTTCAAAAATCACTTTAAAAACCCTTTTAAAATCCCAAAATTTGGGTCCAATGATGCTACACATCAAATGGTCAATCACGACTACAACGATCCATCATATATCGATATGATAATCCATCAAATATCAAAATATCTGAAATCAAATAAAACTGTTGAGGAATCCAGTTGGATCCCTCCAACCTGTTTTCCTGCATCCAAAAACATTAGCACAATACCAATTTCGCTCCAGTACGAAATTATCGCGGTATATGTTTTTAATAAATATTATCCGCTTAATAACGGCGTAATAGGGTCTCATCCGCTAAAAAATACGGGAAATCAATCAACTGCAATATATACATATGCCAATATATATATATATATATATATATATATATATTGATATTATTTATAATACCAATTTCACTGTTTATGAAATATTCGCGGTATATGTTTTTAATAAATAACATCCGCTTACTAACGGCGCATAATGTCTATTTTAACAATCAATAGATATCAATCATCATTCAAACATGCATTCAAATATTTTAAATCTAACTATTTAAAATAAAATCGAAACCGATTCGATTGAGTGAGAAGTTCTCACCTTGATTCCAATTTCGTTTTAGCGATTTATTTCGAATAAAATTAAACGGACGTTTAATTTTACCCAAAATTCTCACTAACTCCAAACGACTCCAAACCAACTCCATCGCGTAGTGCTCGTCGATACGATTCCAACGCATTTGAGTTTGCATTTTTTTGACCTCGTATGAAAAAGTTATTGATTTTACAAGTTTACTCGATTTATATATATCTAATTTCAACATTAACTTTAAAAATTAACAAACCCACTCATCACATCCCTTAGATCCAAACTCCATCCATCATGACCGTTGCTTTTTGCTTCTTCCTCCTCACGTCTTGGCTACAGGCAATAACAAAACCCAAGAACCCATACTTGATCAAACTAGGGTTAATTATCACCATCACCACGTTGAACTTAAACTCGATCGAGATGCGCCATGTCGAAGCCCTCACCACTAGCTACACTCGGCCCCTAGGAGAGCAAGCTCGGCCCCCTCCTCCCCATGAAAACGCGTGCGCAGCCCATGACTGTCGGCCCCCCATAGCTCGTCCTACGATGCTCCAAACACGATCTCAACCGTATGGATTGGAAGCTCTCTCCTTGCTCTTCATCTTTGTAGTTGATCACTTCGCTTGATTGTGAATGGATTTGGAGAGATTAAGGAATGAAATTGGGTGTTTTCTGGCCATTCAATTATAAAGTGGCGGCTAGGTTTAATAGATTAGGGTTTTAGTATTTTTTTCTAAATTTATGAAGGGGTGGTCTATTTATAGAATTTCGTTCGACACTATTCATCCGGAAATTCCGAACTCCGATTTACGCGCCATAACCAGTGTTTCTAAGGTTTACCCCGCGTTCCGGACATAATGGAACAGGTTTCGAAAGCTAATTCGGACATCTGTGCGAGTTATGGCTACAAACGCTCAATTTAAATTAAACCGATTTAAGCGATTTTTTAGGCGTTTTAATTCGTACCGGACAAACGGTAAATCCAATTGACTTGAAATTTGAAACCTTACAATAATATCATATTACGGATCCGATGAAATTGGTTTCGTCGAAATCCGAGACTTTTTGAAAAATGACTATTTTAACTCGCCAAATTAAAATTAAAAATAATTCGATGCGTTTCGAGCTGCCACGATCAAACGATAGCTCCGATTGACATGAAATTTGAAAATCGGTAATAACTAACCATTACGGATCCAATGGAACTGGTTTCGTTCAATTCTGAGACTGTTCAAAAACTGACTATTTTACAGTCGATTATTAAATATTAAAATATTCAATTTTCACAAATTAACTTCTAATTCGATTTTAAAAGTTCTAAAATATCGTTCTAACTCCAATATGATAAAATAAAATTTTACAAATCATTTTCAATCATATTTAACCCTATTTTCAATTATTTCCATAATTTAACATATTAAATTATCGATTTAATTATCCAATTAAATCCAATAATTCAAAATAAAATTTATTTGACTTATAAATTCACTTATTAATATTTAAAATTAATTAAATACTCAAATATTAATTAATAAAATTTCTGGGTCGTTACATCTAAGTTGTACTTAAGGGATTTAAACAATAGATATTTCAAAAAATATCACTTAACATAAATGGATGTACCATATTACACAGATAGATAAGCATCTATTATCACATGCATCTATACATATCACAAAGCAGCATATATATCACATTCAGATATAGCATATTCACATCATCACCCATCAATCAATGTCATCCAACAACAACCAAATTCATTAACTCATCCAATGATATATATCATCCAATCATTAATCATTCATAAACAAGTTTGATTCAAACTTGATAATTTAATTAATCCTTAAATTAAATTAATCCTTAGTTAATCACTTGGATTATCTTCAATCCATTTCACTATTCATTAATTACAAATTAATTAATTAACTAACATCACTTAATTATCCACTTCAATTAATCTTCCCTGATTAATTATCACTTAATTACTTTAAGTAATTCTTACTTAATTACCATATTAATTAATCATCCTGATTAATTACTTCCAAATTATACTAAGTACTTACCTCTTAATTACCTTTTAAATTAATCAACTTTGATTAATTATTCTTTAATTATCCTGATAATTATTTCTTAATCACCTTTAATTAATTACACCTGATTAATCACTTTTAGTTAATCGCATTGATTAATTACTTTTAATTAATCATATTTAATTAATTACTTTTAATTAATCACCTTTAATTAATTACTTTAATTACATTTAGTAATTAAAACTAAATTATAAATTAATTATTCTTAAATTATTAATTAATAATTAATTAATTATTTCTATTGATTAATGATTACTTCATTAATTAAATTTTTTCTTAATTAATTACTTTTACAAGTAATTAATCACTTAATTAATTACTCTTAATCCTTTTATTAATTAACTATTAATTAAATAATTTAAACCTTTAATTAATTATTAATTAATTCTTTAATTAATAACTCAAATGATTAACTCATAATCATATCACTTAATTACTTTTCACAAAGTAATTATCTTTTACTTAATTACCTTCTGTAATTAATCACTTAATTACTTCACCAAAGAATTATATTAAATTAACTCATAAGTGATTATCTTAATTAATCACTAATTAATTATTTAATTAATTTATTTATTTAACTTAATCATTTAAATTAATTAAATGATTCTTGATCTACTATATTAAAAGATTCTTGATTAAGAAACCATTATCTTAATTAAATCATTTATTAGCAAATAAACTTGATAATTAAAAATAATTTAATTATCTCAATTATCTTTGCAAATGTATTTATCTTTAATTAATTCAAATTCTAGATTACTAAGGATAATTCATATTTTTAACTGATCTCTAAATCTTAATTATTTAACTTACTTAAAATAAATTACTTTAGACATCAATTTTAATTAAAACCATTGAAACATTCAAATTAAAATGTTTGGACTTTCCAAAGTGATTTAATATAATTTAACTTATTATTAAAATCCACTTATTTCATTTTTAATACTTTTATGTTTCAGAATATAAAACATTAAAACTTTCATATTTATATATAAAACTTGTTTAACCAACTTTAAAACAATTTAGTTTTATAAACAAACTTATTTAACTCTTGTTTCCTAGTCTAGAATTATTTACAAAATCATATTATTTTATTTTTAAACTTTATAAACCTTGCTGTTAAATTTTCTTAAAACCCTTATAACTGTTTATACCCAAACATAATCCTACCCAACATACTCGAGTAAACACAGAATTACACGCGACAAACCCGAGCAAATCCCTACCCAAACCCGAGTCATCCCCGAGTAAAACAAGCAAACACCCCGAGCTTCCCACCTTACTTTTTGCTTCGAGTCAGAACGTCAAATACACGATGCATACTTCGGGTCTTCTTCTTCTTCTTCCCAGAATCCCAAACTTCCTGATGCACCTTACACGCGTGCAACGTGCACCGCCCCCTTCCACCAGCGACCATCATCGCGGCTACGATGAGTCTCTCTCGACCCCTACAATACTTCGCAAAACTCAAAAACCCAAAAACGATTGAAAATCAAAATTTGCCCTCCAGCCAAAAAATGTTCCGAAACCCACATTCCTAAACTTGACCACCGCCGGCCATCCCGCTCACCAGAAACCACGCCGCCGCTACCCTAGCTCCACCTCACTCCCCCGCAACTCCAGAACCATATGCGATCGCCTCAAATTGCGTTGCGTCATCGCGACACCTAGATGAACAATGACAGTAAAATCAGGAAGTAAAACCCTATTCTAACAAATTCCAACCACCACGATCCATAATAAATTCAAATTCCATTTTTCCCATGATCTCCATTGCCCCCTTCACCTTCATGCTCAATCCAGATACCCAATTCATCGCCGTTCACCAAGAATCGGCAAAAAAAAAACCCCAAAATAGTTAATCACAAATTCACCCCTAAATACTAATCTAAAATTTGTGATGTAACCCTTAAAAATCATAATTTTCTATCACTATTACAATCATGAAATCAAAACTACAAATTCAATTCGTAAAGTTTTGACCCAATTTGATTAATGCTGCAAATTTGGAAATTTTGAACCTAACATTCATTTTAAAAAAATCTATAACTATTTTTAGATGAAACATTACTTGATTTCAAACAGCCTTTGTTCATAAATCATAAGCTAATTTTGATTCAACCTAAAGTTATTGATTTTAACATGTAAATGCTACCTGTAAATAACATACAGTAACTGTTTAATTACTCAGACATCAAGCATTTTTATATTTCAAACATGCACTTAGTTTAAATTCAAGAATCCAGACGAATCATCATGATTCCATAAGAACAAGATCCATTTTAAAAATTCAAATCTGTTTTTAAAATTGTATTTACTCACCTTGAATATGTGGAAGACAGAGCTGCATTTTCTTTTCCAGGTTCTAGAATAAATTTCATTAGCTTCTTCCAAATTTTCTTGCATGTTGAAATCAAACTAGATGCTGCAGATTACTGAATTATCTGTTGATGTTTAATCTCTAGCTCTTTGAAGATTTTAAATTCCAGATTTTGGAGTAAATTTGCAGGTTGAATAAATTCCCAGATTGAAATTCAAGGTTTCAGATTTTCATAGATTCCATTTTTGTTTGTATTTTCGTTTTTTTTTAGATTTGAATTCATCTTTGTAAAATGAAGAGAAAGATTTGCTGAAGAATAAAATCTTTCTTTTTATTATTTACAATTTAATTTTAAAACTTAATTACTAAAGAGAATGACATTTGTCACAATGAAATTCTAATTTACTTACACCTATACCAATTAATTTACATTTGTCTTAACACTTATTTAAAAGTTTAACAAGTGTTATTATTGTTTTATTAATGTTTTATAAATGTTTTAAAATGTGATTTTCTTTTTAAAATTTATTTTAAGCCTTGCATGAAATGTATATGCGTAATTATTAATAAGAAAATGAGTACTTAAACAAATATTTAGATTTTAATGAATAGAAAAGTGATTTCATGTTAGTTTATAAATTATTTATGCCTTTAATTAAATTTATTTTAATTCTTCATATAAAAATTTTAAAACAATTTATCCTATGTTAAAACTAAAATGAAGGACTATTAAGCAAATGAAATTTTAAATTTAAATCTTATCTAAATCTCAAGTTGAACTATATGTTTATAAAAATAAGAAATTAACTATGTTATTTAAAATTTAAATTCAAATATCATTTCAAAAATATTAAATCAAATTAATTTACAAATTATATATTTATTAAAGTTTGCAAATACTTATTAAATTCAAATTAATACAATTCCTATTTCAAACATATATATACAAATATATATACACATTTCAAATAGAAAAACATACTAACATTAAATTTGTTAATTTCCATATTAAATTTTAAAACAAATCTCAAATCACAATATATATATTCATGTATATTACAATTTGAATATAAAGTTTTATTACATAAAAAAAACTTCTTATTTACCAAAATAAATATTTTCAAATCAAATTATTATAAACTTTCAAAAGAATTAATCTTGCCTATATATATTGTTAAGAAAAATATTAATAGATATTAACAAATTGTTATCATTGATCTTTAAAATAAATTTAACTTATCAAATTATAATGTAAAATGATCAAATCAATTTAATTATTATCAAAGATTATTAAATTGATATTGCTCAAAATTCCGGGTCGTCACATAACTAAACAATAATTAAGTATTAAGTAAATAATTAAACACTAATTAATCCTTTATTAATTATCAAATAATCATTTAGACCTTAATTGATAATTTAATATTAAATAATTAAATTAAATTATATCTAATTAAATCTTAAATAATAAATTAAAACTTTAATAAATAATTTATAAATTAAAACCTTAATTAATTTAAAATTAAACATATGGTTAATAATTAATGAATAATTAACCCTGTATCTAATTAGAAATTAATTAAAAGCAAATCATATACTTAACTTATAATTAATTAAAAAATTAATTATACTTAATAACTGATTAACTAAAATTAATCTTATCATTAAAAAGGTAATTAATTAGTAATTAGTCTTCACTTGATTAAAGTTAATAAACCTTATTAACACTTAATTAATTAATAATAATTAAAACTAAATCAATTAATTATTAATTGTTAAATAGTTAATAATATTTTAAAAACAATATTATTAGGTTTATAAAACATTTACAAAATAGTTTTAAGTATGAAACTTAAATTTGAAAAATTCAGATTTCCAAAGCGAAACTGCATCCATAACGACTATCGCTATGGATGCGTTAACTTGAAAACTTATTTTGCATATACAATAATCTTTAAAACTCTTATCTCTTACTTTAACTTACTTTACAAACTTTGTAATTTTTTTTGAAAACAAATGTAAATGTTAGAACTTTTTATTAGAAAACAAATTAAGTAAACCACTTAACTCAAGGGATCTCCATGTCACCTTGATAAGTTCAAGTGCTAATCTTTCATAGCATTCACAAGTTGATACATCCATAAACATCTCATAATTCCAACATAAGCAAAATATCTAACTTTATAACCATAAAAACACTTAATAGGCTTTGTTAACAAGTCTAAGCTAAAAATCAACCATACCACATATTTAATCACATACAAGCAACATGCATATATCCAACAACATGATAATCCAACCAAACAACCAAAATATTGCATAACAAACATAAAAAAATATGAAGTTAAAATCATTCCAAAATACAAGAGGGTTTACTCACCAAATCTTTTTAGAAACTTGAAATAAACTTTAAACTTGTAAAGCTTGGAAACCACCAAAAATCAACTCGAAAAGGGACATCTTCTCCTTGGTTTTTGGACATGTTACACTCAGATTTTCGTAAAGTAGTCAGAAGGAAAGTTTCAAGAAATTATTTTCTCTACAATATCAGAAAAAAATACTCAATTTCAGTTATTTTTTAGCAAGATATGGTCGAAATAAGAAGGACCATTTTTGTACTTGGATCTCCGAGTTCAAAAAACACTTTGCATATAAACGAGATTTTGATATAGCTGGACCAAAAATTTGAAAAGGTGATCTACATAAAAGTTGTACCCACTGAAATTATACCTGGTTTGACAAAAAATAAAACCAAAGGAAGATATAGCCGAAGAAAGAGGTGGAAAGATTGAGGAAATTGAAGGCTATTTATAAATAAAAGAAAAAGGAAATTACCTATCTACCCTTGCCTTATACCCTCCACTACCTTATTGCCACCTCATAAAGCCTTCACCTCACACCAACACAGCTCCCAAAGCATCAAACCATCCTTTCCCATCAAAGCCAACATGTTTTATACCTTCTTGTACTTGATGTCTACATATGTTTCCAAAGGTATCATTTTATATTTTGTTGTTCAACTTTATATATTTAAATATACATACACATACATACATACCCTAATACATAAAAGTACACGCCATATAACCCTAACTTATCTATATTCGAATGCGTTTAATTATACCTAAGAGTTTAAAATATTTTCGAAAGCTCTTAGTCGGCGAAAATCGAAAATTTGAAAAATGAATTCCGGTCACATTTTCAATCTTTCTTCAAACTAAATATGTTTTTGACCAAATTTGAAAATCATTTCACATCATTATTTATTATTATAAAAGAATATAAATTTCATTATAAAACCTATTATTTGAAATTTAAAATTAATCAAATATTTGCCAATCAAAGCAGTGAAATTTCGGGTCGTTACAACAATGCTACTGGGTACCGTCGGTTACAATACACCCTTAGAAAAATATACTGAGATCAACCAAAACATCTTGCATCCCTGCTACACAGAGCTGACCTGCCCTTTACTGGATAGTACCAAATATATCATCACTTCGGTTGCTTTTCAACTTTTACCGAGATCTCTTATTCAGAACCAATCCATAAAATGAATGCATATCTAGAAAGGCGATGGTACACCCTAATGGCAGTGACCCACTTAGTCCTGCTGCATATTCTATATTTTAGTCATTTCCAGTCAATAAGAATAGAGGATACATTTTACATTTAGATAACACACCCACTTGGAATGCTAACACTGCCCTCTAGGCAGCAATGCTGTGCCAGTATTCATCCATACAAGTTGCTTAGGATATGAACAAACCGAAGGCACTATTTCTATTACATCTATTTTGGAATCGACCTTAGGATTAGTAGCAAACATCCATTGCACTTCAAAGAGCTCCGTCTTCGATCATCTTCAGATATTCCAGTTCGAAATGCTTATGTCGCTCGAAGTGGTTTTTGAATAATGTAACTGATCGCGGTCTCTCCAATCTGACAAGGATAGTTTCAAAACAGGCCAACATTTGACAAGTGGTCATTTAACTATAAAATAAACGAACAATACAACCGACGATTTAATGCCCAAAGGGAAAATAACACTGGTTAAGCACAAAGCAACCCTAGGCCACTTAAATTAATTTTTCGTTAATCGTAACCACTTTGTAAATATTTATATAAGATATCTTTTACAAAAATATATTTCAAAACATTTCATTTTTCCAAAACTTGGAAACCCTTCGATGTACTTATATTAACAATTTAGCTATATGTGTAAATTATTGTATTTCAATATTGAGAAAATGTACTCATATACTTCTTTCAACGGTATAAGTATATTTATAGATCTTAAGAAAGATTCTTATTCCAAAACCACACTTAAAATTAGGTTAAAATAGAATCATTAAAAACAAAAATAATAATAACCCAAACACTATTCCTTTGGTGTTAAGTAGGGAAAAAATGTTCCCTACCACCATAATTAAGAAGGTCAGTCAAGAAAATCACATCTCTATTTCAAATAGACTCTTTAATAAATATCTCTTTCATAATTATAACTCAAATTCGTTTTAGAATTCTGTTAACAAATACTATTTATAAATCTCTCTAACAATATATATAATATAATTTCAAATTACTTTTATAAATTTCCAAATTCACTTAATAACCCCTTTATAAACATCCTTTTATATTATTTATAAAACTTCTTTATAAATTATTATTTATAAACTCATTTTATAAAACTTAAGATCTATTTATACAGCTCCTTTATAAAACAAAACTCCTTTTATCAAATAAACTCCAAATATAAAACCAAACTCTAATTATAAAACAAAACTCCTTTTGTATTTATAAAATTCCCTTTTTAACATTCGTTTCATATTTATAACACCGTTTATACACTTTCAAATTTATCACACTTCCAATTTTCGAAATAAGTCCAACTAGTTTCTCTAAAACAATCCTACCACATATTACTATAAATCCATACATGTGATATACTCTCAAATTTACCAAATAGAATTAACTTCCCTTTTATAAAATATCACTTATAAGACTCTCCTTCAGTTTATTAAGTACCATTTATAGTTTCTTCTTTTATTTTCAACATTTTATATAAAATATCTCACAATATTTATTTCAAAATATTTACATCTTCTTTAACCAAATCAAAAACTAATAGTATTCCAAAATACTAAACCATGGTATAGTTACTATGTATAGCACTTAACAAATGCTATAACTACCCTTTTCTACTAAAAAGATTCAATTTTCACATATGTCAATGTCACATCCAATATGGCCAAATAGTCAAGTTTTTAGCACTTAATAATCTTTATCATAGATAAATAACTGAAATAAACCAAGAAGTAAATAACTGAAAATTATAAATCATTACGATGAGAAATCCATATTTCTCAACAAATTTTCCTATACTTCAATTTTAAGTGCCAATCGCTTTAAAAGCGGATATTTTAACCAAACAACTAATAATTTCAACCAAACACAAATAATAAATTTTATCAACTATATAATATACTTATTTATCCAAAGAGGTGAGTTATACTCACCAAAATTCTAATTGGCACCGAAGCATTCCTATTTGAACTGAAATCGAACGACATTCGATTTTAGTTCAAATTTCAACTTGCTCCAAATTCAATCAAACTAGTTCTATTGCAAAGATTTCTCCATTCTAAGTGCAACGCAAAAAGTTTCGTTTCGATTGCACCTCATATTAGCAAGGTATTGCAATTATAAGTTATCGATTTTATTTATAATTAGTAAACACACTAATTACTTTATTAATCCCTTAATTACCATTTTAAAATTAATCCTCCTTCTACAATATTCATTCCTCTTCTTTCTATTTTATGTTCCTCCAATACCATAGCTTCTCACCCCTCGCCCTCAAGCTACGATGAACGAAACCTACAACCGACGACGCCGGCAAACTCCCACTCGCAAACTCCACCCCTCAGGCCCTTTGAATCGAAGTTCGCCGACCATGTACGGATTGTAACCTAAGACACTACCACACGCATACGATCGGTTACGACACCTTACCAAGCGCCGTGCTCCACCAACTTCTGCCTCCAAGTGCCGTTTGACCCTCTCAGCCCAATTACAACATCCATTACCCTAGTCGAGCACAAAACATTAAGATTTCCCAAACCCTAGTTTAATTCCTACCACATTTTACTGTTGCATGCCACGGCTAGGTGGCGCAACCTCCAAATCTCCTACCATATGTAGTTCTAAACTTTTTATAGATTTTATATGAATTTCTTTTTTAATTTTGAAAAGGGAGATAAAATGAGTTATCTGGTTCATAATGTATAAGTAAGGTGGAGGAGTTAGAAATGTGTGGCGGGTGTTTGGATAAGGGTTTGACTATATTATATCTGCGATTTTTGGCATTTTGCCACACAGATTTTCGGTTCGTGTATATAATCCTAACGACAAAAAATAATAGTGGTCACGCTCAAAACAGCGAAGCGACTCCATAACAAGAATAATATACTCTGGTTATTCGAATTTGAAAATTGACAAATACACTGTTGTTTGCTGACAATCGTTAAACGAACAATTTAAATATTTTCCAAATTAAAAGTTTATGGAAAAATCAAATAAATTAAATTAGAAATACATCATTAAAAATCGAGTCATAAAAATAAATATAAATTTTTTAATTAATTATTCGAACCATTTATTACTGCAAATAAATTTTCACAAATGAATTTGCTATTTTTACCAATCAATTAAAAGGAGTTAATTAAAACAATCTAATCCATAAAATATATATTAAATTTAAAATTCCAATATTTAAACCATTATCAAATATCAAATTCTCAAATTCAAATATTTTAAATAATCCATATATTTGAATTCAAGTTATTGAATTATTAAAAACCAATTATTGCAATATTATATTTTAATGAAATATTCAAAATCCAATGATCAAAATTCTAGGTCGTTACATTCTTCCCTCCTTAAAAGAATTTCTTCTTTGAAATTCCAAAGGTAGGAAAAATGTCTCTAAACCCTTGTACTTTTTTAGAAATAAATTAGTTGAAAAAGGATTATTTAATTTCTAGGTCTTTAAAATCATGAATTTTTTTGAAAGCATCTCCTTTGTGCGGCTCAATCGAAAAAAACTACAAATCGCCACCACAAATCCAAACCAGCAAAATAAAATAATAGTCAAGCGACCTCTCATATCTTGGCGTAAAACCGTCCAATTCAAAAACAATATATAAACATGTACATATTATCGGGCAAATAACTCTACTTATGTAAACAAAAGCATCAAGTAGTCTTTGCTTCCATAAACATGCATCTTACTTACACATAAGATCTATCCAAATAACTTATAGCCATATAATTTTGCATTTTTCAATATCCAAAAGCATATAATCATATTAAAGCCCATACGATGTGCATATACCATCCGTACGTAGTACCAAATCCAATCGCTCGCTCCATCATACAATTTCATTTCACTCTAATGCGGACCCTGATATGGTTCCTTGAATAGAACCATCTATTCTCCTTGCATAGACATATACTATGATATAGAACTTAAATCAAAAATCCATATCAAGCATTCCCATCAAGAATCGAGTGAAAAATCTTAACTCGAATCGGTGTAATCACTTCGAAATGTACACTCAAATCTGGATCAAATAGTTACGCGAATAAAATAATCTACGTATAACTTACGTATTTATTCAATTGGTTTCTTAACCATACCAATTTTTTATTTCTCATATTCATTTTAAATTCCTATTTATTGTACCAATAGTATTTCATTAAATACTGAAAATCACTTACTAACCTTTTTGAAAATCTTTACTTAAGTTCATACACATCTTATAATTACAACTTATGTTTTATTAAACACTTTGCTACTTAAGTTCATATTCATATAGCATTCTCTTACACTTAAGGGTACATAGATAAGATTCAAATTTGTCTTATTTAACACAATTGTCTGACAAATTAAATTTTGTTTTGGCTTACAATTTCTCTCAAATTTATAAGTTACCAACAATTATCTTCTTAAAATTTCAAAGAAAACGATTAGCTAAAATTTTCTCAAGCTACCCAAATAGATAAGATACATAAGTCTATAAGATCACCTAACTGAAAATTTAAGAACTAAACGTCCTGTTTTATTTCCATTCATTTTTGGAATAGTAATATACATATATCCCTTTTATATAACAAATCATACTTTTGGAACTTAAAAAAATCTGTTTCAACACAATTTTTTTGAAACATAACAACCATGGTAGCAATCAGTTACCTAGAAACTCAAAAATAAACGTCGATCATGCGGTAGTCAACACCAGAATTATTTTTCAGTGACCGAAGCAAGTTCAGTGCTTTCAATCTCTTTTAAAATTAATTTTAAAACATTTTTAGCCAAAAATACTTCAAAAATAATACTATTAACATTTCCTCCAAAACTTTGAAAAACAATTTCCAAAACAGCGGGACTTAAATTCTCAAATTCTCAGTTTAAATCCATTTGACTATAAACAATACCTATAATTCCTACTCATATAATTTCACTTCTTATATAAGATCGTTTCATAATTGTTTTTCTTTGTTTAGATTATAACTAATAAATTTTTCTATAAATAAAATTCAACTCAGTGTTATCATCGAACACCTTATAGTCAAATTGTAAAATTGAATTCACAAGGTATTCATTTTCAATTAAACCAAACAATAAATGCTCATAAACTATCTAAGCACAACTAATCAACAATAAATGATAATAATTGAATATTATCATTTTGTAGCAACCAAACACACCATATTTAACTATAACAATTTTTGGAAAATTATTCTTTTATATATATAAAATATAATCTAATATAAATTATTTCATTTATCCAATTTCAAAATAATACTTTAGCTTTAGATAACATACCACTTAGAATGCTAACACTACCCTCCAGGCGTGTCGGCATTCTTCCATACAAGTTGCTCAGGATATGAATAAACCAAAGACACTACTTCTACTACATCAATATTTGAACCAACCTCATGATTATTAGAAAGTAGCCCTTGCACTTAGAAGAGCTCCATCTTCGATCATCTTCAGATATTCCAGTTCGAAATGCTTATGCCGATTTGAAGTGGTTTTCGAATAATATATCTGATCTCGGTCTCTCAGAATTGACAATTTTAGTTTTAAAACAGGTCAACATTTGATAGCCGGTTATTTAACTATCAAATAAATAAACAATACAATTAGAGGTTCAATTCCCTAAGGAAAAATAACACTGGCTAAGCACTAAGCAACCCTAGGCCTCTTAAATTAATTTTTCATTAATCTAAACTGTTATCCCATTTTTTGGTCAAAACTAGAATATCAACAAACTGGCAAGGAGTGATGGATGTCGGGATTGAAAATTGATTGGAAGCGAGGCAAGAGTTCGTTCGGTATTCGAACTCCCCCTGGTTCATTCGGCATTCTCGGATCCGAAGGCTCATTCGGCATTCTCGAATATGAAGGGATCATTCGGCATTCTATAAGCTCCATTCGGTAGTACCCTCACCGAACCACCACCTCTCCACGCCACTGCCGAATCACCCCTGCCTCCATTCCACTGCCGAATCACCCTTGTCTCCACTACCTACCGAACCAACCATACCGAACCAGCTGCCGGACTAACTACTACCGAACAACCTCCTCTACCTACCGTACTACCGAACCAACCACCGGTCCAGCTCCATCTCCACGCTACCACCGGTCCAACCTACCACCGAACCCCTATCTCCACTACCTGCCGAATGAACCATGTTACCACTCACCGCCGAACCAAGACGCTGCCGAACCAGAATGCTGCAAGGCCAGATTGCATCAGCCCAAGCCCACCAGCAGCTATATACATCCATGACCTCCGCCCCCAGCCTCACTCTATAAATAAAGGGGCAGGGGTACAACAATGGGGGAGGAGTTTGAGAGCTCAAACCTGGAAGGAACTTTCAAACAACTTTCATACACTTGTACTACAAGCTTTGTACTCGTAATCGGATTGGAAAAGGAGAATAACATATAAAGTGGACGTAGGCGCATTTTGGCCGAACCACTATAAATCTGTGTGTCTTTTACAGTTCAGTCCCTGCTTTTTACGTATTTGCATAAATCACCTAAATCATTACGAACAACATAAAATCAACTAAATCATACAACTTGGAGTTGTTTGCCCATCTTTTGTGCAAACGTATTTGGGTTATTTGCTGAGATCTGTGATTTGTGTTTGAATATCGCTGATTTATATTCATACACTGGTGCTTTCACGGTATTGGGTGTTTGTGACCATTTTTTACGCAAACATTTTGGTGCTTTCACTGAGAAGGACCAGCACCCGCTACATCGGATAGAAGTTTGGATTTGGAAGACAATGACTAGACAAAACAGTAGAAGGTTAAGGGCTGAGAGAAGCCAACAAGGAGGAAGTCAACAAGCATCCTCCGGAGGTGAGGAAGGACCGGCTTCGATCTACATAACCCGGGATGAAATGGAAGCCATAACAAATTCACTACAAGAGAGGTTGTTGAAAAGTCAACAGGAAATGATGCAAACTTTCTTGGAGCAAATGAGAGCTGCAGGGATGCAGAACTTAGGAACAGCTACAACGGCTGTGGATGCAGGACAAGAAGCTAGGGTTACGGAACCCAATGAAGGACAGGATACGGAGCCAGGTGGCAATCAACAAGGGCTTGGGGGCAGGCCCACAGGATTCAACACAGGAGAACCTTTGGAAGGAGTTCAACAGGCTAGAACCAACGTTGCTACTAACAAGCTACACGAAGAGTATGTACCGGAGTTCCCTCGGGGGCAACCTCCGACAGACAACGGTGGATTGGTAGATATAATCAGGAAGACTGTGCGAGGTGGTTTGACCAACGGAGACTTGGAAGGAGTAAACAGGAGTCCGTTCACTCGGGAAATAAGGATGGCTCAGAATCCACCTAAGTTCAAGCTACCTAGCGTGGAGGTATACAATGGCAAGGAAGACCCTACGGATCACTTGATGAGATACACCAGACACATGGAGGTGCTGGGTGGCATCAGAGGAGGTGATGGCCCGATGCTTCCCTTTGTACTTGACGGACTTAGCTGCGATGTGGTTCAGGCAGCTGGAAGAAGGATCTATCAGGACTTGGAGGGAATTGGTGGAAAGGTTTTTGGGACAGTTTCGGGTTCATGTCAAGAGACCGAAGAACGTGATGACATTGACATCAGTAAGGCAAAGGATGGATGAATCGCTTAGAGCTTTTCTAACTCGATTCAGTGCCGCAGTTGCTTCGGTGGATCGGCCCGATCCATCGATGGTTTTAATGGCAGCAGTATCAGGAGTCAGGGAGAACTCGGATTTCAAGGTATCTCTGATACGAGATCCCCCACGGAATCTCGACGAATTCTTTCATGAGGCAGAAAGGTTCCTTCGACAAGAAGATGCGAGTACGGATTTAAAATTGAAAAAGGTTAATGCAGTTGAGGTGGGAGGACCATCCAGCAATGGTTCGGATAAAGACAAAGGAAAAAGGAAGTTGGACGGTGATTCTGGAAATGCTAGGAAGCAATGGAAGGATCCAAAGTTTTCCACATACACAGGATTGAACGAGACACTGGAGCGGATATACCTGGATACTCGAAATCGCCTTCACTACCGGAGGCCGGCTAGGAGAGAACCAACAGAACGGGAAAGGACATCGGGAAGGCACTGTCTCTTCCATGATTTGGATGGACACGACACCAACAGCTGCAGGCACTTAAAGGACATAATTGAGGAGCATGTGAGGAATGGACAGCTGCCACAATATGTTGGACCTCGGAATGCAACAGCGAGGCAGGAGCAACCGCCGCCTGCCTCAAGCTACGATGGTGGGAGGCCCAGGAATGATGGTCGGTTGATCATCCCTTGACCAGGTTAATATGAAATAAGTAGCAAACTATTGGCAAGCAACCAAGTCATTTACACATGTACGGGGACGGAGATGGCCCCTAGGCATGCTCTGAATGATAATAAGCTGCGATGCTATGGTTTGTGAAATTTATCTTTTGCTTTTGGATTGGACACTACTTTTCTTTTTGGTTTTCGGTTTTGGAGCTTGGATTGAGCTCCTGGTTTTTCTCGCCTTTTGATTTGGATTTTCCTCTGGACGATTATTTTCAACTTTGGATGCTGATTTGGATTTCTAGTTTTCTGGTTTTGGATTTGGATTTTGAATTTGGATTCTGGATTTGGATTTTCGGATTTGGATTCTGGATTTGGATTTTGGATTTGGATTTGGATTTTGGATTGGATTTTGATTGGATTTTTATCTGATTTTTGATAAACGGTCGTCGGGTATGGATTATGCCTGGCAAGGGGTGAGTCGCTTTGCCCGAACGTGGTAAATTGACTCATTCAGGTCGTCGAGTATGGACTATGCTCGGCAAGGGTCCGGAGTGACCAGGATTCGGCCTAGGACTTAGGCCCTATATTATCAATTGTTATTTTCAGGTCGTCGAGTATGGACTATGCTCGGCAAGGGTCCGGAGAGACCAGGATTCGGCTTAGGACTTAAGCCATGGCATTGTACAGTGCCCAGGGACACTGGGCCAAGGTCGTCAAGTGTGGATTACGCTTGGCAAGAACTCGGAGAGGTTAGCTCAACGTCCAGGGACACTGGACCAAGATCGTCAAGTGTGAATTGCGCTTGGCAAGAACCCGGAGAGGTTAGCTCAACATCCAGGGATACTGGACCAAGGTCGTCATGTGTGGATTACGCTCGACAAGAACACGAGGAGGCTAGCTTAACGTCTAGGGACACTGGATCACGACCGTTAGGTGTGGATTGCGCTTGGCAAGAGCCTGGAGAGGTTATGGATTTGGATATCGACCCAGAGAGGTCCTGGATTCGGTTATTGGCTATTGGATAAGGATGGTTTGGGGCTCGGTTGTCGAGTTCGGATGGACATGGAATTGGCTCAAGCTTTGGTTATTGGATTTGGAATTGGATATCGACTCGGAGCAGTCAAGGATGATCTACTCTGCCGATATGGCTATGGACCTTCGATATTGGATTCGGAACTATTCAAAACACGCCTTGTTATCACAAGGCATGTTTTGGGGGGCAAAGTGTTATCCCATTTTTTGGTCAAAACTAGAATATCAACAAACTGGCAAGGAATGATGGATGTCGGGATTGAAAATCGATTGGAAGCGAGGCAAGAGTTCGTTCGGTATTCGAACTCCCCCTGGTTCATTCGGCATTCTCGGATCCGAAGGCTCATTCGGCATTCTCGAATATGAAGGGATCATTCGGCATTCTATAAGCTCCATTCGGTAGTACCCTCACCGAACCACCACCTCTCCACGCCACTGCCGAATCACCCCTGCCTCCATTCCACTGCCGAATCACCCTTGTCTCCACTACCTACCGAACCAACCATACCGAACCAGCTGCCGGACTAACTACTGCCGAACCAACCTCCTCTACCTATCATACTACCGAACCAACCACCGGTCCAGCTCCATCTCCACGCTACCACCGGTCCAACCTACCACCGAACCCCTATCTCCACTACCTGCCGAATGAACCATGTTACCACTCACCGCCGAACCAAGACGCTGCCGAACCAGAATGCTGCAAGCCAGATTGCATCAGCCCAAGCCCACCAGCAGCTATATACATCCAAGACCTCCGCCCCCAGCCTCACTCTATAAATAAAGGGGCAGGGGTACAACAATGGGGGAGGAGTTTGAGAGCTCAAACCTGGAAGGAACTTTCAAACAACTTTCATACACTTGTACTACAAGCTTTGTACTCGTAATCGGATTGGAAAAGGAGAATAACATATAAAGTGGACGTAGGCGCATTTTGGCCGAACCACTATAAATCTGTGTGTCTTTTACAGTTCAGTCTCTGCTTTTTACGTATTTGCATAAATCACCTAAATCATTACGAACAACATAAAATCAACTAAATCATACAACTTGGAGTTGTTTGCCCATCTTTTGTGCAAACGTATTTGGGTTATTTGCTGAGATCTGTGATTTGTGTTTGAATATCGCTGATTTATATTCATACACTGGTGCTTTCACGGTATTGGGTGTTTGTGACCATTTTTTACGCAAACATAAACCACTTTGTAAATACATATATTAAACATCTTTTACAAAGACATATTTTAAAACATTTCATTTTTCTAAAACTTAGAAACCCTTCTATATACTTATATTAATGATTTAGGTATATCTGTAAATCACTATATTTCAATACTTACAAAATGTACTCATATACTTATTTCAATGGTATAAATGTATTAACAAATCTTAAGAAAGATTCTTATTTTAAAATTACACTTAAAATTAGTTTAAAACATAGTTATTAAAAAATGAAATAATAATAACCCAAACACTATTCCTTTGGTGTTAAGTAGAGAAAGAATTTTCTCTACGGCCATAATTAAGAATGTCAGTCAAGGAAATCACATCTCTATTTCAAATAGACTCTTTTATTAAAATCCCTTTCATAATTATTACTCAAATTCATTTTAGAATTCCTTTCACAAATATTATTTATAAATCTCTGTAAAAGTATATATAACATAATTTCATCTTCCTTTTATAAACTTCCAAATTAATTTAATAACTCCTTTATAAACATCTTTTATACTATTTATAAAATCCTTTTATAAAACTTCTTTTATAAAATATTATTTGTAAACTCATTTTATAGAACTTAAAATCCATTTATATAAATCCTTTATAAAACAAAACTCCTTTTATAAAATAAACTCCAAATATAAAATAAGCTCTAATTATAAAATAGAACTCCTTTTATATTTATAAAAATTCCCCTTTTAACATTTCTTTCATATTGTTTGTGTCAAAAATGGTCACAAACACCCAGTTGTATGTGAAAGAACCAATTTTCAAAAACAATATCCAAATAGAAAGGTAAGAACACAGATCAAAGAATAAATGCAGAAAGAGTAAAGGAACACAAGAATTTTATAGTGGTTTGGCTATCTCCAACCTACATCCAATTCAATGATCTTTTATTTATACTATTTGATTATAGCTACAAATGTTTTTGCCTTGGAAAAATAATGGAGGAAGAGATAAGAAGTGATGAAGGAGAGCCAAAAGAAAAGGCCATTTGCAATGAGCCAAGTCCGTTGTATGTTTAGGTGAAGACGTGCATGGATCGAACTAAAATTTTAGGAGAAGAACTTCTAGGCTCATAGTGGACCACCATAACGATCGGTAGTCATAATTCATCATTTTGGAATGATTGATAATGACTAAATCGATCATTATTTTTGGTCTCTGATTGATGTGTAATCATTTGTAGGGTCACACATGCCTCTAGACCTTGTTCTTAAAATATGGCGTCATTCTAAGTTGTAGTTTGTGAGATATTCGTCGATCTCTATTGTATTTGGATTGCTTGCTGAGATACACTGATCATTATGAATGATCGGTAATTTCATTAACTTTAGAGTTTTGACCTGTAAGCGTTCACGATGGCTCCAATCTTCAATATATTGATGCTATGAAAGTTTCAAATGAATTGGCTTTGTAGATTTTGAGATAAGGATCGACCATCGTTAATTTGTGTCGTCTTGTGGATAGTTTCTGATCAATCCATACGAATCCTTTTTTTGCCCTTAATTTGAGCATTCGAACTCCGATTGGTGTGAAATTTGAAATTAGCCTCATGGAGCTTTGCTTCTCGCTTCATACTGATTACACCTTATCTGGGATCCGGTCCAAACCTACTCGACCATCGTCCATAGCACTGTATATAATTGATTCTTAGAGCTAATAACCATCTGTATTTAACCAAATCTACAGTATCATGGCCTTGCCAAAAGGTGGGATAACACATATTTATAAACACCATCTATACATTTTCAAATTTATCACACTTCTTGTTTCCAAAATAGATCCAACTACTTTCTCTAAAACGACCCTTCCATCTATTATTATAAATCCATAAATGTGATTTATTATCAGATTTATCAAAAGGAAACTTCTTCCCTTTTATAAAATATCACTTATAAAACTCTCCTTCAAATATAAAATACCATTTATAATTTATTCTTTTATTTTCAACCTTTTATATAAAATGTCTTAAAATATTTATTTGAAAATATATACATCTTCTTTAAAAAAAATATCACTTTTAAACAAAAGATAACCCCTTTTTATTTACTTTTTGAAAATTAAATATTTATCAATGTAACAATTTTTCTATAAAAACCAATACCCCAAAATAATTATTTTAAATATTTACTTAAATACATACATTCATATACATATACATACATACATACATATATACATACATAAATACATACATATATTAGAAAGAATAAATAAAGAAATTTTGAAATAGAATAGAAAAGTTTTAAAAACTCATTTATAATAAAATATCATATAAATTCCAAAATAGTCAGATTTAAATCATTTCCCAAATCAAAGTGATTCCGAACCAAATCAAAAATTAATAGTATTCCAAAATACTAAATCGAGGCCTATAGTTAATATAGCAATTAATAAATGCTATAACAACTCTTTTCTAATAAAAAGGTTCAATTTTCACATATATCGGTGTCACATCCAAAATGACCAAACAGTCGAATTTCAGCATTCAACAATCTATATCACAGATATATAACTAAAATATACCAACAGGAAATAACTGCAAATTATAGATCACTACGGTAAGAAATCCAGATTTCTCAACAAATTTTCCTGTATTTCAATTTTTGCTGCCAATTGCTTTAAAAGCAGATATTTTAACCAAACAGACAATAATTTCAGCCAAACACAAATGGTAAATTTTATCAACTATATAATATACTGATTTATCCAAAAAGGTGAGTTATACTTACCAAAATTACAGTTAGCGCTAAAGCGTTCCGATTTGAACTATAATCAGACGACATCCGATTTTAGTCCAAATTTCAACTTGCTCCAAATTCAACCAGACCAGTTCCATCACTAAGCTTTCGCCATGTAGAACCTAATGCAAAACTTTTGTCTTGATTAGACCTCATATGAGCAATATATTGCAGTTATAAGTTATTGATTTAATCAAAATTTAATCAACGCACTAATTACTTTATTAGTTCGTTAGTTACCAATTTAAAATTAATCCTTCTCTACAATACTAATTCCCGCTTCTTTCTATTTCCTGTTCCTCCATTACCGCCATTTCTCACCCCTCTTCCTCTAGTTACGATGAACAAAACCCACAACCAATAACGCGGACGAACTCCGCAAACTCCATCCCCCAAACCCTTTGAATCGAAGCTCGTTGGCCATGTACACATTGTGACCTGGGACATCTCCACATGCATGTAATCGGTCGCAACACCCTACCAAGCACCAAGTTCCGCCATCTTTAGCCTCTAAGTGTCGTTTGACCCCCTCAACCCAATTACAGCATCCATTTCCCCAGTCGAGCACAAAAAATTAAGATTTTCCAAACCTTAGTTTAATTCCTACTCATGACTTTACTGTCGCATCCCTCAACTAGGAGGCACAACCTCCAATTTTCCAATCATATATAGATCTAAGCTTTCAAAATCCAAAGTTGTGAGCATTATATTTTTTTTAGATTTTTTATGAATTGTTTTTTTATTTTTAAAGGAGGAGATAAAATGAGTTTTCTGGTTTATAGAGTAATAGTAAGGTGGAGGAGTTAGAAATATGGGATTGTGGTTTGGATAAGGGGTTGACAATATTATATTTGCAATTTCCGGCATTTCACCGCACAGATTTTCATTTCGCATGCGGACTTTGAACGACAAAACAAAAATATGATCACACTCAAAGCAGCAATATGAATCCATAACAACAGTAAAATACACTATTTATTCGAATCTAAATTCACAAAAATGCTGCCGGTTGCCGACAAATCGTCAAGTGAATAATTTTAATATTTTTCAAATAAAAAAATTATGGAAAAATCAAAATAAATCAATAAAAATCGAGTCATAAAAATTTAGATTTTCTGATTAATTATTCGAACCATTTATGATTTCAAACAAATCTAAACAAATGAATTTACTGTTTTTATCAATCAATTAAAAGGAGTTAAATAAAACTATTTAATCCATAAAATTTATATTAAATTTAAAATCCCAATATTTAAATCACTATTCAAATATTAAATTCTCAAATTCAAAGATTTAGTATAACCCATATATTTGAATTCAAGTTATTAAATTATTAAAAACCAATTTTTGCAATATTTTATTTTAATTAAATATTTAGAATCTAATGACCAAAATTCCAAGTCGTTATAGTGGCCTTGACCTGTTCTATAAGATCACTGAGCTAAAGGTAATCTCATCAAATGTGATATCCTAGTTGGAGGGGTTAGTTATCTGTAACATCAGGCTATACTTCTGGCTACCTCCTTACAGCCAAGTCATGATATACTAAACTACTTAGGTATTCCTCTGGCTACTTCCACGTTAACCGAAATGCAATATTTGCCTCTTTATGAAAAGATCCATGCTAGAATGGACAACTGCGCCAACAAGCAGCTTAGTTAAGCAGGAAGACCAACTCTAATTAAATTTGTTATTTTTTCTATGACTGTATATTGGTCAAGATTGTATACCCGTTAAGTTAATCAAAATGACAAGAAGTGACATGATAAAAAAAATTTGGAATGGTAGCATTCGTTCAAACAAAATGGTTCCTTATTCTTTCTGTAAGTTGGAATTTCCTTAAAAAAAAAAGGAAGGTCTTGGAATAAAAAATATGTTGCTATGGAATAGAGTTGCTTTTGCCAAACATCTAGGTGACATATTGTGCAGGAAGGACAATATCTTGATTAAATGATCGATCAAGTTTATATTGGACATCACGAATTTCTAGCATATGCAAACTCTCCAAAACAGCAGTAGGACATGGAGGAACTTACTAAAGCTCAGAGGACTCATACTCCTTCAAATAAGATATGAAGTGGCCATTAGTGGTGTTGTTAGCTTTTGGCATTATCTTTGGCTGAAACCTGGCTTTATTATAAGCCATCGTTTGAACCAAGGTTTAAAATTCCGTTTTCCATTTCCGTTCCGGCCATTGGTAATTTTAAAATTTCCGGTTCCGTTCCAAAAATTCTGAAAGTTCCGCTTTAACTCCGGTTTTCTAGTTCCGGTACTTTTTTGTTTTAATTTGCTATATATGCTAATAAATATCAAATATTGTCATAAATTTCTAGTGCATTTTTTACATTACATATGCAATACACACTTTAATTAAAAATGCAGTGTGTAAAATTCTATATTGTTCATTTGACATTTTAAAACTTTGATTAATTTTGAATTTTTTATTATGATTCGATGTAAATTAACAAAAGTATAACAATTTTTTTTATGAAACTATATGATTTCTTCTCCATTTATTTATTGTCTTCATTAATTTGTTTTCTTTTTTTTAATTATTATATATTTCTTGTATTTTTTTAATTTTTTATAATTTTTTTTCATTATTTGAAAATCAAATCCGGAATTTAGACCGGAACTGGAATTTGACCAGATTCCGTTCCGATTATGAACGGAACCGGAACGGAATCACCAGAATAACCGGAATTCCGCCGGAATTTCGAACCATAGTTTGAACTACCAAGAAACAGAACAATCCAGAATTAATAGACAAGCAAAGGCGTATGAGTGCATCCATAATGGCTACATTCAGTTACCCTATTTCGGTAATTAAGTTATCAGATTGCTTTGGTCCAATTTTCAAGGAAAGTGATAGACATGGTATCAAATGGATGGTCAAGGAAGTAACTTTAATATCAGTGATGTGTATTTTTCCATAGGAAAAAATGTCTCGATCTTAGATTTTAGCTGGAGTAAAAGAACTTGGTTGAAACATAACAATCAAAAAGAGAATTTATCATAAGAAATGCTTTACACGCCAATGAAAAGCTACATCCAAGAGGTTTAAACATTGACCATTATTGTTCATTTTGCAATGCTGCTATTGAGGACACTATGCATATTTTTTTCATTTGCCCCTTTGTCTTTAAACTTTGGTAGTTCGTCATGTTGAAATTAGGCAGTTACAATGTTGTTAGAGATAGTGCTATTGAACTATCATTGATTTATAAAGCTACTAGATGGAGAAATGTGTCAATATACGCTATGTTTTGTGTTCTTAAGATATTTGCAAAAGTTATATGGAATGAGAGAAATGAAATTCTCTTTCAAGAAAAAAGAAATTCGGATATCCAACTACAAGAAGTTTTGTTAGCTTCTTATTCCCAAGTGCGAAAATCCACGGTCTTGCGCGGATTTCCGTCCCATCAGTCTTTGTAACTTCTCGAATAAAGTTATTTCTAAGATTTTAGCAAGTCGTTTAGCCCCTATCCTTGAACGCATTATCTCTCCCTCTCAAGTGGGGTTTGTTAAGGGACGTTTAATCACGGATAACGTCCTTCTCGCTCAGGAACTGATCTCCCAAATAGATCGGAAAATTAGGGGTTCCAATGTGGTGTTCAAACTAGACATGGCTAAGGCCTTCGATCGCATGTCTTGGTTTTTCATCTTAAAGGTCTTTAGGGATTTCGGGTTTCCGGAAACCCTTATTGACTTAGTTTGGCGGCTCATCTCGAATTGTTGGTACTCTGTGCACATTAACAGGTCTTCTGCTGGGTATTTCAAGGGAGGTAGGGGTCTGCGTCAGGGAGACCCACTCTCGCCTTGTTTATTCGTCATTGCAGCGGAGGCTTTCATTCGTGGTCTCCAGTCCCTGACTATCTACGGTCAGATCCAACGATTTGGAATCCCGAGGGGTTGCCCTCTTATCTCTTCCTTATCCTTTGCTGATGACATTGTCATCTTCTCTAATGGTAGCCGCTCCTCTGTCCGGCGACTGCTTCGTTTCATTCACTAATACGAGAGGTGTTCGGGCCAACTCGTTAATCCATCCAAAAGTTGCTTTGTCCATAGCAAGGACTTGTCCCCTTCTCGTGCCACTTGGATCGAGACCATTTCTGGTTACGAGGAAGCTTCCCTTCCTCTTCCTTACTTGGGTATCTCCCTTTACCGAGGTAGAAAACTTAACGCTATCTTCGATCCCTTAACTGATAAAGTGAGAAACAAGATTATCCGCTGGAATGCATCTCTCCTATCCCAAGCAGGGAAACTAGTTCCCATTAAGTCGGTTCTTGACTGAATGGGTACCCATGTTTTCGCCGCTATGACCCCCACCTCTTCCTTCTTCCGTTCTTATCAGTCTTTGGTCTCGTCCTTCTTCTGGGGTTCCAAGGACGATACCCGCCATCACCACTGGGTATCTTGGGACGCCATTTGTCGTCCGAAGAACTAAGGGGCCTAGGACTGCGTAATCCTAAGGACCTTTGTGCGGCTTTTGCTTGTAAGCTGTGGAACAGGTTTGGGGCTAACGACTCTTTGTGGGCAACATTTCTCCGTGCTAAGTACTATAGGCTTGCAGGCACAAATTTTTCTGGCACTCCGTCCTATGCTAGTGAGTCCTGGAAGCACATGCAATCGGTTAAACTGTTCTGTGACTCTCACAACGGGCTTACGGGTTGGGATGGTGGATCGTTATCCGTTGCGAAAGCTTGGACATCAGTTCGCACTTCAAGTCCTATCCGCCCTTTGTTTTCCTTCATTTGGGATTCTCGAATTCCCCCTAAGGTTTCTCTGTTGATGTGGCATATCCTTCACAATGGGTTGCCGCTCGATGAAAATCTCCAAATGATCGGCATCCCAATCGTCTCCAGTTGTAGATGCTGCAGCGTTGGGAACTCGGAATCCTTGTCCCACCTATTTTTTGTTGGTCTCTCGGCCAGAGCGTGCTGGAATTACTTCGGCAATCTCGTCGGAGTTCGTGCCATGGCCACATCTCCCCAGAGCTCCAGTCAATCTGGTGGGCTGGCGTATCTGGTAAATCTCTTCGTTCGATTGTTTTCAGATTGCTTCCCTGTCTGATCTATTGGCACGT
The DNA here is from genome assembly GCA_030765085.1 of Allium cepa. Lineage (NCBI taxonomy): Eukaryota > Viridiplantae > Streptophyta > Magnoliopsida > Asparagales > Amaryllidaceae > Allium > Allium cepa. The sequence continues at coordinate 377,855,851 of CM060929.1, read as the reverse complement.
ATGGTGCGCGCGGAATAAGGCAATCTTCGATAATAGCCCCATGGACCCCCCGACTATTATAAGGCGTGTCAGGAATGATGTCTTCCTGGCCTTCCGCAGTAGGCCCTTCAGAGGATCCGTGGGCCCCCGCTCAAGGAGACTTGTGGGTCTTCTCTTTATTACCACTGTCCGGTCTACTGCTAGACTGGGCATTGGCTGAATCCTGATCTTGGCGCGATGTCTCTCCCGCCTCGTTCCCATCCCCTCCCCCCCAAATCTCATGAGGTTGCTTGTTTTCCAAGTCCAGGTGTCTGTGGACTATTTCTACGCCCGTTTCTCTATTTGCATGGCTTTGACTGCTTCTCATGGTAATGCTTGGTTGCGGACGTCCCATTATCTTGGTGTTCTTCGGTTCTGGGGCTGCTCATGTGATCTTGGATCTTTCTTCTCTAGTTACCTATATTGTATCTGATTTGGTTTACAGCTTTCTGTTCTGCTTTGACTTTGTTCCCGCTGTGTTTTGGGATTTTATTCTTTCGCTTATGTCGCTTGCTGGTCTCTGTAGTTACCTGCCAGGCTTGTTGGCAGCTTTTGGTGTTTGTTTTATGTATATATTTTCGGTTAAAAAAAAAAGTTTTGTTGCATGAAATAAAGAATGGGATGGTCAAGTCAATCTTTATCTTTAACCCTCATTTAGTGGCTGTTTTCACTAATCTATATCCTCTTCATTTTTCTTCCCTATTTATGTCTGTTCTCCTTTGTGCATTATTATGCCTTGTTGCTTTTGTATTTTCTTTTTATTCTTTTTGTTTCCTTTCCAAAGCATGTTTTCATTAGGGTCTAGTTTTGTTTTTTTGTAATTCTTAGGCACATCAATAAACTGGTAGGGGCCTAGTGACCTCCCTGCCAAAAGAAAAGTCATTTTCAACCAATATGGAGAAGGGGAAGGATGAGAAGTAGAAAATTGGAGAAAGAAAAAAAATACAATGAGAGAAAATCAGAGGATTTTGTTTAACAGGGAGAATGAAATCTTTCATATTCTTTTTATTAAAATTCCCTTTTATTTCCCATTTAATTTTCAACCAATTTTCATCCATATCCATTCCCCTCTCTATTATGGTAGGCCACATTATTCCATCATGTGGATAATTATTTCTAAAAGTCTATTAAGAAATTAACTATATTTACCCATTTAAATATATACCGATGTCGTACATCAATACGTGTATATATAACTTTTATATACACATCCAAAAAATAAATAACAATACACAAAACATCGAATATAATCAATACTTATTAAATATTAATTAATTTAATAAATTTGTAACATTGTGTAAATTAATTAAATCATGTGGTTATTCAGAGAATTCATAAATGAGGTTGTAAGACTCAGAGGCATGAATTCAGTTAGTGATCAATATTGAAAAATTCAAATATTAATATTCAAATGTCACCTTAATTAGTAATGTGACAGTTTGGCCAAATTCATTGCTTACAGCTCATTTTGGTAAAATCCAATTTCACATTTTTTAAGTGGTACATTTTAGTAACGATAATTTACACACGTTCACTTCATCAAAACTATATCAATTTAGGATGTTTTAAATGTAGTATTTGTAACACCTACCTCTATATACATACTACCTAAGAGTGTTGCTGTAACATTTCGATTTTATCGGGATCCGAAGGTCGGCATTCTTACGTCCACTATATCAAATGCTGCGCAATCGAATGCCCAAAAACCGAATTGTTAGAGTTAAAGAAGAAGAGGTAGAAGAAAAAGATAGAAGAAATAAGAAAACAGAACAGAAACAATATCAGAATCTCACAGTCGCAGCGGAACAACATATAATAGATAAATGAATAATCTTTTAAACAAAGAACTATATCAGTTATTACATTACATCACTTTACATTACATCATCAGAGTGTACAACAACAAACAGCGGAAAAGAAATACTATATACTAGTGAATACGCCATGCCATCCATCTTGCCTCCAGCAGCTCATGAATTCCAGAACATCCTGATAAACCTGAGTCTTGACCGCCCGTGTGGAAAATTATGGGCACCCAGAGTTTAGGAAGGAAAATAATAAACTCCGAGTCAGTCATGTGACTGGTGTGAGAACTAAAACAGTTTATCTTTAAAACAAAGAACATGATGATTTTAAAATAGATTCACAATGCTTTTTAGAAAATGAGACTACTATAAGACCTCCCGCCACACACACAATGCAAACGCAGAATTGGAGGAGATTTCTTCTTATGATAGTCAAAGATGCTTGATACGCATTAAAAAGAAACGTTTGATATTATTACTATTGCATAGTGTAGAAAATAAATTCGAAAGTAAAGATATAAATCTTAGCCAGCATAGGCATTCCGCACTTATGCCTACTATAGCTACCATCCAAATAGTGGGGCGCCACCATAAGTGAATGATAGGTTCTACAATTAAAACCGTACAAGGTGCGTATTGTTTTATTTGGATTTTCAACAAATGGTCAGGCTAAGGAACTTCCTACTGCCACATGGGATCGCCTCTGGCGGGACGTCCCGAGAACTTAACCAGCTCTCTACCAACACAAGGCAGGGTTACCTTTGTCACTAGTTAACTACTACGCGACTATGCCATCCCCCGGTCCCTTTGGACCTTTATCCGAGCGCTCGATTCCAACAACACCACACAGTAATAGATGTAGTGTATCAATATGAGTAAGTATCTGGGCTCCATACCACGATACCACCCTTTCCAGAAGGAAATGACATACCTTAAAGGGCGCGACCCTCATAACCTTGCCGCATATTCCTGTTTTGTCCATTTCAGGGGAGTGAGGTATGACGAAGTCTCGTCCACAAAGCTAGGCACAAAGCCACGCTTTGATCAACAAATGTTCGATAAATAATCATCACACAGCAACACTAAGCATGCCACATTACCAAATTGGGAATATATTGCTGATAACCTTCAACTACATAACATCTGAGCGCGTACGTCTCAGAGAAGGGTGTTAAGCTAGAGAATAAATTCTCCGCCGCCAACAGAAATGTATTTGAAAGAAATCTGCTTTATATCTCAAAATGTAATGTCAGATACGTAACCATACAAGTCTGTTCCGGGTTCGAACAGAACCGAAGGCACTTCAAAAGAAGCCCTTGCAATCCAGGTATTCACAATCCCGATTGAATTTCCCATCACAAAGGAAATCTCCATACCGTAGCTAACGGTGCAGAGACAATCGATAGGTCATCCTCTCGTTTTCACAAATACCCGATCTTCACCATGGGTCTTCAATGTTATCCATCACGTCGTATCACTATTCAGAATGGATAATCCGAATAACGAGCGCAATAATTTAAAAATAAATGTAGCATTTAAATTTTAACCAATTCACAACAAATACCTATTTAAAGGTCAATATTGATAGTCCGTTATTTAACTATCAATCAGTATTCACAACATCACCCGATTATAAATAATTTTCCCAAATTATTTATTTTTCAAAATATCTTTATAAGATATAATTTCCACACTTCAAAATAAATCAATGTTTATTTTTTAAACCAATTCCCTTTCCTTTATAAATTCATAGCGATTTTACATTTCCAAAATATCTATGAATATACGATTTTCAAATCGATTTCTAATATTCATTTTCAATTTATCTTCAAAAGATAAAATCTCAAAACATTCACTTCATATTGGAAAAACATTTCCATACTTATTTAAAAATAAGTAATTCATGAATCTATTTATTTTCAACATTTGAAAAATATTCAATATACTTAAATCACCGTTAAGTATAGATTCCATTCTTTTAAGGAAAATATCCTTTCAAACACATTTATTTGGGTCAAAACAAATGTTGCGTAAAACATCCTTACGACAACCCAAAATCACTAGTATAGGGATTCAAAATTAAGATATATATATATATATATATATATATATATAAATCCCAATACCATATAAAACATTTCCTTTCGGAAATCATTTACTATAACAACAGTGTTATAGTCCACCATTTCCTTCTATTTCTCGAAAACGTCTATTTCAACAATGAATGTTGAAATCTATGATTTCGATACTTAATACATTTTAAAACATCTTTAAATCGTTTTAATTCTATTTAAAACATCACTTTTCCAAAATATTTCTTTAATATATTATTCACCGTCCAAAATCGTGAATATACTTCATTAACCAAATTCAATTTCTACATATTTTATTTAAAGGATTATCCACTGTCCAAAATCGTGGATATATCTCCTTTAATAAGCTATAATAATTAACTTATCAAAATAAGTCGATTTCGGATTTATAAAACAACGTTTATAAATTCCATTTATATTTTATGACCACTTCAACTTATAAAATCTCTTTATTAACAAATTCTATCCATATTCCATTTACACGCAAAAATCCAATTTATAATTTAATCACTTATAAATCTTTTGTTTTATAAAATCTATTCATTTTATAATTCCACAATTTATAAATATATAGACTTCATTCACTTATAATATCCATTTATATTCCATTTTAACACTTATAAAAACTTGTTTTATAATTCCAATATTTTTAACTTATAAATATCAATTTTTTTAAATATTTTATATAAATCATTTATAATAATTCAAAAATCCCAATTTAAACCATTTTATAAATTTATCAACCATTTATCTAAAAATCACATTTTGGTTATATTTCTCAAAAATCATAATTTTTATAACATATAAATTACAACGTTTATTCATTTAAAATGAATCAATTTCAAAATCAAATTTTATTTATTTTCGGCATCTAACGATACCAAAAATATATTCGGCTAAATTTTAGCCTTTAACGATCTCAATCACAAAGATAATCACAAAGATTATAAATAGATCAACACACAACATTGAAACCAATTCAATTATTTGAGAAATCCAGTTGGATCCCTCCAACCTATTTCCCTACATCCACAGATGTTAGCACAATACCAATTCCGCTTCAAGACGGAATATCGCGGTATATGAGATTTATAAAATATTATCCGCTATTATGCGGCGCAATAGGGTCTCATCCGCTATATAATGCGGGAAAATCAACTCCAAGTACATAAATAATACCAATTCCATACAAGTTGGAATTATCGCGGTATATGTTTTTAATAAATAACATCCGCTTACTAACGGCGCATAATGTCTATTTTAACAATCAATAGATAACAATCATCATCCAATCAAACAATCAATAATTTTAAATCTAACTATTTAAAATTAAAATCGAAACTAATTCGATTGAGTGAGAAGTTCTCACCTTGATTTCAATTCCGTTTTCAGCTTTTATTTTGAATAAAATTAAACGTGCGTTTAATTTTACCCGAAATTCTCACTAGCTCCAAACGACTCCAATCCAATTCCATAGCGTAGTGCTCGTCCATACGAACCCAACTCAACTGGTTTCGTGCGTTTTCGACCTCGTATGAATAAGATATGTATTTTTCAAGTTATACGATTTAATATACAATTTAATCTTCAAATTTTTTTTTAAAATTTTTTTTAAACCTTTCCATTAGGCTGTTCATTTTGCAATTACATATCTGGGCTGCTCCTAGCTATCATCTTCTCACGTTCGTTCTACAGGAGAAGCCGAACCCATTTTAGCCTACAAACCCTAAATCACGCAACCTCTACAAGCACTTCCACCACGATCAATGAGCTTCACGTCGAAGCCCTCGCCCTACTCCATGTTCGGCCAAGACATGTTGAAGCTCGGCCTCCAATTTTGCTTCGAAAATCGTGCCGACCGTGGCACCTTCCAGCTCCGATTGTCGTCGATCCACCGCTTTGATTTTGATCATACCCGTTGATTTTAAAGATCTCGAGAAGATTACAACTTTGTAGTTGAGAGATTCTTGTAAAAGTGGATAGATTGAAAGATTTTGAGGGAGGAAGAAAACTAAATTTCGACCATTGGTTAATATGAACGGCGGCTGGAGCATTTTGAAACCCTAGGGTCGTTTATTTTTGCAAAAAATGAAATAAAGGGGCTTATATAGAAAATTGGCGAATTACTATTCATCTCCAAATTTTCGAACTCCAAACGAAGCGTGCCGGCTGGCGTTCCTATGGTTTACCCCGCGTTCCGAACACAATGGAACATGTTTCGGAGGCTAATTCGATCATCTGTACGAGTTACGGCAATAAACGATCGATTTTAAGTTAAATCAATTTAAACTAATTTCTATGCGTTTTGGCTTCCCTGGACAAACCGTAAATCCGATTGACATGAAATTTGAAACCATACATTAATATCACATAACGGATCCGATGAAATTGGATTCGTCGAAATCTGAGACTGTTTGAAAAATGACCATTTTAACTCGCCAAATTAATATTAAAACAATTTCGATGCGTTTCGAGCTGCCACGGTCAAACGAAAATTCCAATTGCTACGAAAATTGAAATTCGATAATAATAAGCTATTCGGATCCAATGGAACTAGTTTCGTCCAATTCTGAGACTATTCGAAAAATGGCTAATTTCACTAGTCGATAAAATATTAAAATATTCAATTTTCACAAATTAACTTTAAATTCGATTTTAAAAGTTCTATAACATCATTCTAACTCCAATATGATATAATAAAATTTTACGAATCAATTTAAATCATATTTAACCCAATTTCCAATTATTTCTGTAACTTCAACTATTAAATTATCGATTTAATTATCCAATTAAATCTAGATATTCAAAAAATAAATTATTTGACTTACAAATCTTACTTGTCAATATTTAAATTCAATTAAATATACAAATTTTAATTAATAGAAATTCTGGGTCGTTACAAACTTCCCCCCTTAAAAGAATTTCATCCTCGAAATTACCAAGTAAGAAAAAGTTTCGAAATCCATTAACTTTTCAATACAATTCGTTCGAATTGAATTTTTCAAATCTCTTAAGTGTTTAACTTTCCCAAAATTCATAGTTAAACTTCATACAATATCTTTACTAAGTTTCCAAATCCAAACTTAGTTTTAAAAAATTTCCCAATTTTCTCAAAAATATTCTGACGCCTTAAATTTTCGGAAAAATTCGCCATAGTCTCCTTTGCGCGGCTCGATCCGGAAAAAATGACAGTATATATATCACAAATATACATCTCATCAAGTGATGAGGCATCCCGCAAGGAAAAAGGTGTAAAAGTACGATATTTAATCTGAGATATGTACCTTATTTATTATTAGCGAGCGTATACGGCTAATATAGCGCGAAAGCGAGCTCCAAATGCGAAGCATAAGCCATCCGCACCTACTATACACTCAATCAAACAAATGAGAACATGTATATATGAAAATAATATCAATATACATCATATAGCAACATAACAACTACATAATATAGCAAATGCAACTAAAGCAACAAATGCAACCATCAACCAACTCAATATTCATTCATATTCTCATTAATATTTATTGAATTTGTTTTCCCGTTTAAATCACATTTGATTCATTAACGTTGGATTTTACTAACATTCATTCTCAATTTAATTAGTTAACATTCACTAATTAAATTCACATTAGTTCACTTTCAATTTGAATTCAATTACTTTAGCTTTCAAATTTTGCTAATTAAGTTTCATTAACACTTAATGAATTTATATACAATCAACTAACATCCATATGACAACCAATGTATGTTCAACATAACCAAATTATTTACTTCTCTTACGTTCATTCAATTTGGTTTTAACACTTTTAATTCCAATTGGTTGATATTAAATTGATTTTCACTCAATTATTCAACTTCTAATTATATTGGCTTTCAATGAATTAACACTTCATTCATTATTTCATATCAACTTATTTACATTCAATTGATTTACATTCGATTCATTCATTAATTTAATTGCCATTTCCTTTAACAATATAAGTCGAATTTCATTTATATAACTCAAGTTTATATTCATCACTTCTCTTGATTAATTTCTTCGATACCACAATCAACTTCATTCAATTTTACTTAAGTTATATTCCATTTAACATCATTTACATTTTCTCATTTTCTAAGTTATACAACTTATATATTTAAACTTCCAAATCCATTTACTTATCCAAAGCTAAATTTATTATCTCATACCATAAGTTCAAAATTCATTTCACTTATATTCATCAATTTTAACTTGGATTTTTAATTTTCAAATTTGTTTATCACAAGAAAACTCAAATTTTCAATTTACTATGGTAGCAAATCCATCACACAGAAACTCGAAAATGATACTGATGATGCTGCAGTCATCACCCTTATTATTTTCCAGCAACAATAGTAAATTCAGTGCTTTAAATTGTTTCAAAATTTTCCTTTTATCTTATAAATCACTTTTATAAATCTTTCCTTATAAAATTTCATTATTTTCTCTTTACTTATACAAGATTGTTTTACAATTGTTGTTTTTATTTAACTTATTCAACAACCAAACAATCAATTCATATACACTCTAAAAATTCTTGAAAAATTATTTCCTTTATATAAAAAATATAATCAAGGTAAAATTATTTCATTTACCCAATTTAAAGCAATACTGTGTCGAATTGTTCTATTCAAGTGTTTAGAGACACCTATCGATAGAGTTGTACAGACTATACCGACCAGAATCCATATACCACTCAACAAACCAATCATCACAATACAAATCTATTTTATTTTTCACTAACAAATACGCGCTCATATCTATTATTACACTCAAACTCATTCTAGAGTACTACTGACTCTCTCTCTAATGAGCAATTCCCAACAGAGTCATGGTTGTCGCTTAACCAAATGCTCTGATACCAGCTGTAACGTTTCGATTTTATCGGGATCCGAAGGTCGGCATTCTTACGTCCACTATATCAAATGCCGCGCAATCGAATGCCAAAAAACCGAATTGTTAGGGTTAAAGAAGAAGAGGTAGAAGAAAAAGATAGAATAAATAAGAAAACAGAACAAAAATAATATCAGAATCTCACAGTCGCAGCGGAACAACATATAATAGATAAATGAATAATCTTTAAAACAAAGAACTATATCAGTTATTACATTACATCACTTTACATTACATCATCAGAGTGTAAAATAACAAACAGCGGAAAAGAAATACTATATACCAGTGAATATGCCATGCCATCCAGCTTGCCTCCAACAGCTCCTAAATTCCAGAATATCCTGATAAACCTAACTCTTGACTGCCCATGTGGAAAATTATGGGCACCTAGAGTTTAGGAAGGAAAACAATAAACTCCGAGTCAGTCATGTGACTGGTGTGAGAACTAAAACAGTTTATCTTTAAAACAAAGAACATGATGATTTTAAAATAGGTTCGCAATGCTTTTTAGAAAATGAGACTACCATAAGACCTCCCGCCACACACACAATGCAAACGCAGAATTGGAGGAGATTTCTTCTTATGATAGTCAAAGATGCTTGATACGCATTAAAAAGAAATATTTGATATTATTACTAGTGCATAGTGTAGAAAAAAAATTCGAAAGTAAAGATATAAATCTTAGCCAGCATAGGCATTCCGCACTTATGCCTACTATAGCTACCATCCAAACAGTGGGGCGCCACCATAAGGGAATGATAGGTTCTACAACTAAAACCGTACAAGGTGCGTATTGTTTTATTTGGATTTCCAACAAATGGTCAGGCTAAGGAACTTCCTACTGCCACATGGGATCGCCTCTGGCGGGACGTCCCGAGAACTTAACCAGCTCTCTGCCAATACAAGGTCGGGTTATCTTTGTCACTAGGTAACTACTACACGACTATGCCATCCCCCGGTCCCTTTGGACCTTTATCCGAGTTCTCGATTCCAACAACACCACACAGTAATAGATATAGTGTATCAACATGAGTAAGTATCTGGGCTCCATACCACGATACCACCCTTTCCAGAAGGAAATGACATACCCTAAAGGGCGCGACCCTCATAACCTTGCCGCATATTCATGTTTTGACCATTTTCGGAGAGTGAGGTCCGACGAAGTCTCGTCCACAAAGCTAGGCACAAAGCCACGCTTTGATCAACAAATGATCGATAAATAATCATCACACAACAACACTAAGTATGCCACATTACCAAATTGGGAATATATCGCTGATAACCTCCAACTACATAACCTCTGAGCGCGCACGTCTCAGAGAAGGGTGTTAAGCTAGAGAATAAATTCTCCGCCACCAACAAAAATGTATTTGAAAGAAATCTGCTTTATATCTTAAAATGTAATGTCAGACACGTAACCATACAAGTCTATTCCGGGTTCGAACAGAACTGAAGGCACTTCAAAAGAAGCCTTGCAATCCGGATATTCACAATCCCGATTGAATTTCCCATCACAAAGGAAATATCCATACCGTAGCTAACGGTGCAGAGACATCGATAGGTCATCCTATCGTTTTCACAAATACCCGGTCTTCACCATGGGTCTTCAATGCTATCCATTATGTCGTATCACTATTCGGAATGGGTAATCCAAATAACGAGCGCAATAATTTAAAAATAAATGTAGCATTTCAATTTCAACCAATTCACAACAAATACCTATTTAAAGGTCAATATTGATAGTCGGTTATTTAACTATCAATCAGTATTCACAACATCACCCGATTATAAATAATTTTCCCAAATTATTTATTTTTCAAAATATCTTTATAAGATATAATTTCCACACTTCAAAATAAATCAATGTTTATTTTTTAAACCAATTCCCTTTCCTTTATAAATTCATAGCGAATTTAATTTCTAAAATATCTATGAATATACGATTTTCAAATCGATTCTAGTATTCATTTTCAATTTATCTTTAAAAGATAAAATCTCAAAACATTCACTTCATATTGGAAAAACATTTCCATACTTATTTAAAAATAAGTAATTCACAAATCTATTTATTTTTCATCATTTGGAAAATATTCAATATACTTAAATCACTGTTAAGTATAGCTTCCATTCTTTTAAGGAAAATATCCTTTCAAACACATTTATTTGGGTCAAAACGAATGTTGCGCAAAAAATCGTTACGACAACCCAAAATCATTAGTATAGGGATTCAAAATTAAGATAGATATATAAATCCCAATACTATATAAAACATTTCCTTTCGGAAATCATTTACTATAACAACAGTGTTATAGTCCACAATTTCCTTCTATTTCTCAAAAACGTCTATTTCAACAATGAATGTTGAAATCTATGATTTCGATACTTAATACATTTTAAAACATCTTTAAATCGTTTTAATTCTATTTAAAATATCATTTTTCCAAAATATTTCTTTAATATATTATTCACCGTCCAAAATCGTGAATATACTTCATTAACCAAATTCAATTTCTACATATTTTATTTAAAGAATTATCCACTGTCCAAAATCGTGGATATATCTCCTTTAATAAGCTATAATAATTAACTTATCAAAATAAGTCGATTTCAGATTTATAAAACAACGTTTATAAATTCCATTTATATTTTATGGCCACTTCAACTTATAAAATCTCTTTATTAACAAATTCTATCCATATTCCATTTACACGCAAAAATCAAATTGATAAGTTAATCACTTATAAATCTTTTATTTTATAAAATCTATTCATTTTATAATTCCACAATTTATAAATATATAGACTTCATTCACTTATAAAATCCATTTATATTCCATTTTAACACTTATAAAAACTTGTTTTATAATTCCAATATTTTTAACTTATAAATATCAATTTTTTTAAATATTTTATATAAATCATTTATAATAATTCAAAAATCCCAATTTAAACCATTTTATAAATTTATCAACCATCTATCTAAAAAATCACATTTTGGTTATATTTCTCAAAAATCATAATTTTATAACATATAAATTACAACGTTTATTCATTTAAAATGAATCAATTTCAAAATCAAATTTTATTATGAATTCTCAACTTAAATTTTCAAAAATCAAATTTTATTTATTTTCGGCATCTAACGATACTAAAAATATATTCGGCTAAATTTTAGTCTTTAACGATATCAATCACAAAGATAATCACGAAGACTATAAATAGATCAACACACAACATTGAAACCAATTCAATTATTTGAGAAATCCAGTTGGATCCCTCCAACCTGTTTCCCTGCATCCACAGATGTTAGCACAATACCAATTTTGCTTCAAGACGGAATATCGCGTTATATGTGATTTATAAAATATTATCCGCTATTATGCGGCGCAATAGGGTCTCATCCTCTATATAATGCGGGAAAATCAACTCCAAGTACATAAATAATACCAATTCCATATAAGTTGGAATTATTGCGGTATATGTTTTTAATAAATAACATCCGCTTACTAACGGCGCATAATGTCTATTTTAACAATCAATAGATAACAATTATCTTCCAATCAAACAATCAACAATTTTAAATCTAACTATTTAAAATTAAAATCAAAACTAATTCGATTGAGTGAGAAGTTCTCACCTCGATTTCAATTCTGTTTTCAGCTTTTATTTTGAATAAAATTAAACGTGCGTTTAATTTTACCCGAAATTCTCACTAGCTCCAAACGACTCCAATCCAATTCCATAGCGTAGTGCTCGTCCATACGAACCCAACGCAATTGGTTTCGTGCGTTTTCGACCTCGTATGAATAAGATATGTATTTTTCAAGTTATACGATTTAATATACAATTTAATCTTCAATTTTTTTTTAATTTTTTTTTAAACCTTTCCATCAGGCCGTTCATTTTGCAATTACATATCTGGGCTGCTCCTAGCTATCATCTTCTCACGTTCGTTCTACAGGAGAGCCGAACCCATTTTAGCCTACAAACCCTAAATTACGCAACCTCTACAAGCACTTCCACCACGATCAACGAGCTTCACGTCGAAGCCCTCGCCCTACTCCATGTTCGGCCAAGAGATGTTGAAGCTCGGCCTCCAATTTTTCCTCAAAACTCGTGCCGACCGTGGCACCTTCCAGCTCCAATTGTCGTCGATCCACTGCTTTGATTTTGATCATACCCGTTGATTTTAAAGATCTCGAGAAGATCTACAACTTTGTAGTTGAGATATTCTTGTAAAAGTGGATAGATTGAAAGATTTTGAGGGAGGAAGAAAACTAAATTTCGGCCATTGGTTAATATGAACGGCGGCTGGAGCATTTTGAAACCCTAGGGTTGTTTATTTTTGCAAAAAATGAAATAAAGGGGCTTATATAGAAAATTGGCGAATTACTATTCATCTCCAAATTTCCGAACTCCAAACGAAGCGTGCCGGCTGGCGTTTCTAAGGTTTACCCCGCGTTTCGAACATAATGGAACATGTTTCGGAGGCTAATTCGATCATCTGTGCGAGTTACGGCAATAAACGATCGATTTTAAATTAAATCGATTTAAACTAATTTCTATGCGTTTTGGCTTCTCTGGACAAACTGTAAATCCGATTGACATGAAATTTGAAACCATACATTAATATCACATTATTGATCCGATGAAACTAGTTTCGTCGAAATCTGGGACTGTTTGAAAAATGACCATTTTAACTCGCCAAATTAATATTAAAACAATTTCGATGCGTTTCGAGCTGCCACGGTCAAACGAAAACTCCAATTGCTACGAAAATTGAAATCCAATAATAACAAACTATTCGGATCCAACGGAACTAGTTTCGTTCAATTCTGAGACTGTTCGAAAAATGGTTAATTTCACTAGTCGATAAAATATTAAAATATTCAATTTTCACAAGTTAACTTTAAATTCGATTTTAAAAGTTCTATAACATCATTCGAACTCCAATATGATATAATAAAATTTTACGAATCAATTTAAATCATATTTAACCCAATTTCCAATTATTTCTGTAATTTCAACTATTAAATTATCGATTTAATTATCCAATTAAATCTAGATATTCGAAAAATAAATTATTTGACTTACAAATCTTACTTGTCAGTATTTAAATTAAATTAAATATATAAATTTTAATTAATAGAAATTCTGGGTCGTTACAGTTACTGGGTAAAGTAGTCTAGTAATATGAACAATGGGGCAATATTGGGCTATGCAAGTGACAGTCCTTTGGGCTAACACCAATATGTATATTACTATCATATACAACTTACCAAAACATACTTGGCACGAATAAAGATTACATGCATTTCTAGGATAGGATAATACACAATGTAGAATATATAAAAAGGATCAAAAGTCATAATGCAGTGATAAAATATAATATGTCACATAAGTTTCAACGGGTCTATAATATAGTCAAATGCCCACTATTTCTCACAACATGCAGTTCATGTCCAATACTTACATCCTAACAAAATATATATAGAAGTGGCTACATAAATACATAGTAATATACTAATTTACAAATATAATAGCCTCCGGCTATGCCCAATAACCACAAGCTGGTAACTTCATCCATGAGCCTGAAATGTCTTGGCCTAACCCAAGTATTATATAAATAACACAAGGGATAGAATATGCCTAGAATGTAGATGTCAATATGTAATTGCAACTAGAATGGTATAACAAATGAAAATAAAAGGGTATATAAACATCTAAAATGCACTTACATTTCTCAAACCATGCACATAATTCATAACTCGTATTAATATACAAGTATAATGAACATCATACTAAGTGTGTGTATAACCAAGTGATATATCAAACAAGCATACCCAACATAAATGTGTCACAAACCTAGGAAAATTGCTAGCACATAACACAATCACCTAATACAACATCTAAATAACCAATATCAATTGAATAAAAGTAAAAGCTGGGTGAAATAGATAATATAATCTATGGGTGGACGAATGCCTAACAAGTCACACCCAACATACGGTGAAATAAATAATATAATCTATGGGTAGACGAATGCCTAACATGTCACACCCAACATACGAGCACACAAAAAGTCTAGATATAGGAGAGCTCACGATTAGTCTTATCTTTGAAACAATCACAGAATTGTGAGACACAATGGACGAGAACACAACTAGTTCCAATAATAAACAGTCACATAGACTATCGTGGAAATGGATGAGCATATAGAAAGTCCTAGGGGTTAAGTGGCTCTCGCCCCGAATAGATGTTTAGAGGAGGTAGGTAACACCCCTAATTTTAGTAATAACATTATTGAGGAAATTTAATTAGAATAAATTAAATAGAATAATGTAGATAACGAGATTGAGGTTGATTAATAAACATGTAGTGGCCGTGCTTATTAAATTAAATGAACTTATAAATGGTTAAGTGTTAGATAATTAAACATAAAGGCATTAGGGTAAACAACCGCTCATATTCCCACCCTTACACCATTTCCCTTGTCCATACATTTTCACTTTTATCACAAGAAAAATTATAACCATGAAAGGGCAAGGCCAACCATTAGGAAGAAAGAAGAGAAGAGAAATTCAAGTAAAGCTTTGGATTCAAGCTAGAAGAAATCAATCTCAATCAATCTTCAATCTCCTTATCCAATCTAAGGTGAATAATAACCACTACATCTCTTTTTTTCATTTCATAATCATATGACTTCGGATTTAAGGGGTAAATTCGTTTTTATGATATATTGAATGATGATATGCTTGATTTATGATTTATTTGATTTAAACAAGATTGTTTAAAGGAGTTTTAATATGGTTTTAGGTGAAAACCAAGATCTTATGATGTTTAAATGTCATGGGAAAATTTTATGTTATAAGAAACATGATTTTGGTGTTGGGTTTCAATAAAATTTCCAAGCTATGGAAAGATTATTATGAATTTTCAATGGAAAATATGGTTATTTGGGTTTATAGATTTATTTTGGTAAATATATTGAGAATTTGAGTCTGAAATTTTAATATGTTAGAAGACATAACTAAAGTGAATTTTTGAAATTTTTGGGGATTTTTACTAAGTGATTTAGTATAGAAATTTAATTATTTTAAAAGGAGGATCTAAATGATTTAACTGTTTTGTTAATAGGAAGGGATTATGTGTTAAATGTTGTTTAGTTTTAGATCTGAGAAAATGTGACAAACTTTAGTAATATAATTTGAAAGTTTGATTTAACCAATCATGTGTTTGCAAGTGGGCAAGTTAGATATAAAAAGTTTACTTTATTTAGTAAAAACATCCTTTTTGTTCATGAAATGGGATTCCGCCTTCTTTAGAAGGAATGTTCGACTTAGACCTTCCACCTCCAACCTAGTCAAAACCTTCTAGGTCGAAACCAATAAAGTAATACACATGGTACCATTTAAATGGTAGGTAGTGGATTGGAGAAAGACGGAAGATAGGGTATCGAAAGGTTGCTTTCGAAGGGGATGGTTTCTTTGTTTTAAAAGAAAAGCGCTTGCCTGTTTATAAATGGATTTCGAAGTAGTCGAAACCAATGGTTTCGAAAGAGAGTTGCCGTCTATGTTTTAAAGAAGTAGCTTCCGAAGGAGTTGCTTAGATTTTGTTTAAAGCTTTTGGAAGACGTAGTTTTGACAAAGTCGAAACCCTTCTGTGAATCGATGTGTAACAACCCTGATTTTGGAGATTACATGTAATATTAAATTATAACGGTGGTTATAATTTAACATTGTGAATTAAAATAAATTAGAGAAATTAAATTGTTTATTTGAAATAAACAATGAATTTTGGAATTTAAAATGAGAAAATGAAATTCCAAGCTTTATTTTATTTTTTGGGTTAATAATGAATGGAAAGTAATTTTTACTTAGAGAAAATACAATAATTTTATTAATTATTGCAAATTACTTCTTTTAATAAGTTTTAAAGGAAGTATTTGATTTCTAAAGGTTGTTTATTGAAATAAAAGGTGGAAATTGGGTTAAAAATAAGTTTTGTCTATAAATAATATTTTGGAATGATTTGAAATATTTTTGTAAGTGATAAAATAAATTTTTTGGAATTTTAGGAGTTAAAAACATTGTTTTATTCATTTATTTGAGCAAATAGTGCATTTTGTTAAATAAAGGAATTTAATAATAAAAATATTTAAAAATACAAATTAATATTTTTATACGATGGAAAATATTGTATTTTGTATGCATACAAGTTTTCATATTTTTCTTATGTGTAAATATGGAGAAAATGCATTTTTGTTTGGTGTATATGTGACATAAGTTCATATGTTAGTTAAGTGTGAATTAATTAACCATAGCCTTTTTTTGGTCCATTTAGCCTATTAGTGTTCCTTAGCCTGATTATGGAAGTGAGAAAACATAAAATAACTTGTACGTACATTTCTATTACCCTCTTCTTCCTCCTCCGGTAAACATAAAATCAAACACACTTCTCCTTTCTCGAACAAAGCCACAAATCTCCAAATTTATATCAAATCCTTGCTGTAATCAACAAATTAGAGACAATATATACAGGTAATCTATCTCTAAAATCAAAATACTTCATCAAATTATGATTTTTGTAGAAGTCTTTTTATGTAATTAAAATAACTTGTATTGCATGTCTCTAAAGCTCCATTTTCAGGTTCTTAAAGCCAAATCCACCTTAAACCAACAATCTTTTTGCTTAAATCTGAATATTTGTGCAACTAAAGCAAGGTGAGTGATAAACTCATAATTTCTAGCTGAAGCAAAGCTTCAAAAATCAAAATTTAAGCTTTTGTATTCATTTTTTGGTAGTTTTCTTTCTATGAATTTAGTTTGGGATGTTTCTTTGCATGGTTATATCTTTAGATTCCGGCAATGAAATACTGTCGGATTTCTTGCATTTGGTGCCTTACATGTTAACTTCATTTCTCTAAACTTTGGTTGAAAAATATTATCATTGGATGTTTAAAACAGTGGTAGAAAATCTACTCGAAAGCAGATTTTTGCCTGTAGAAATTGTTTGTTGAGTTGTTGCAAACATGGCCTGAGTTCATGTTTAAGATAGCATAACTTTTTTATTTTTTACTGTAATTCATCAATTCTTTTTTTGTTTGAAATATTAAGTTCTCTACTATGAGCATACCAAATTTCAAATCATTTTGACTTATATAGTTTATAGAAATATAATGTCAAACTTTGATCTCGATCACGTTTTTGCCAAGAGTTTTACAGTGAAAACACTGTTTGGGTTCAATTTTGAGACATCATAAATTTTCCATATTTCATCCAAATTGCATGATTCTTTTTTTGTTTGGAAGATAAATTTCTCTAATACATGCAAAAAAAATTGATCTCAATCCGTTGTAGTTTGTTACTCTGTTTTATGCCTGAAAGTAGAACCCAGAATGGATTTTTAAGCCTGGGCACATTCTTGTTGAACTATTACAAACATGGTCTGAATACATGTTTGAGATAGCATAACTTGTCCACTTTCTTTTTGAATTCAATGATTATTTTTTGTTTGAAAGATGAAGTTTTCTACTTTAAGCACATCCAATTTTCAATTCAATCAAAGGTCGTTCGGCCACCTGTTTTATGTCCTAAAGCTGAACCTAGAGAAGATTTCAGACTTGGGTATTATTTTGCCCAAGTGTTTATGTTCATATTCCTTCCGTCCGATTTTTGACTTTTAATTCATCTTTTGTGATATTTCTGAAGTATTTTGAGGGCTATGATGCCTATCAATAGGTTACCCCAGTTTTGATGAATTTGACATTCCAATTTTGAATTATTTGAATTTAACTTTAATTTAAATTTGATTTTCGGTCTGAGTGGAATTTTGCTTGTTTTTGGTCGTTTTCGAGCACAGTTTTCTCAAAATCTTTTTGAAATGATTGTTTAAAATTTAGGGGATTTGAAAATAATTATTATATAATATTTTCAAGTATTTTCAAGTATAAAACCTATTTATTCTTTATAATAAGGGAAATTTTCAAATATGGTTTCCAAATGGTTTTCGAAATCGGTTTCAAAGCTTATTTTCAAGGTAAATTATTTTCTATAAAAATTACACGTTTTTGCACTGTCGAGCGAATGAGAAGGAGAGTTAAATGATTGGGTAAAATGCGTAGTATGAGATACGTGCGTTTATCCTTTCGGTTAATTCCTAACTTGTCCGTTTGATCGTTTTGGCATACGGGTCTAGTTTACCGATGATATGAGGTGAACCATTTACTGCTTTGAGTGTGAAATTTACTAGCGGTTAGTAAACCGTTTAGTGCGAACAGGTGGTATGGGACACACGTTACCACTTTTCGGGTTTCTTTCCGAGAGTTTGTGACACATTTCTTGTTGGCTTGCCAGTACTGGACCTTTGGTTCATTTTCTAGTGTGGCGTATTTGTCTTCGGCGTTTGCCATTGCTTATTTGTCTTTGGACGTTTGCCATTACAGCGTATTTGCCATTGCGGCCTATTCATCTTTTGACGTTTGCCTTGGGCGAGGCACCTATTACGTTAAACAGTACTCGACAAAAATAGCACACGCAAAACTTTTTGAGACGATTTTTACCCTTATGTGTCGTCATTTTGGAATCGGTCCTTTGTAACATTCGGTGGCGATTACTTCGATATTTTTGGATTCTTGGGAGTTCTTTTAAGATTTTCATTGCCTACAGTGGCGTGTTGAGATTTGCCATTTGGTATATATATATTGAGATTGCTTATTGGCGCTATTTATGGGATTTGCCTTTGGCGTTGTATGAGATTTTTTTTCTCTTCGTTGACATTTGCCTTATGGCTTATGTCGAAATGGCTTTTGCCTATGTTTTCCTTAGAGTTGCCGAGATGGCGGGTTTGGAAATTTCTCTTTTAAGAGTTTACATTTTATTATTCCCTAAACCATTCTTATTTGATTTATGATTGTCGATGATATGAGGCATGCTACGTTTTAGTGATTCATGAGATTTTTCGTCTCCTTTGTGCTTTATGCTTATTGAAGCAATAATGTTCTATAACATACTGTAACCATATACGTAATACATGACGCGTATCCTCCATATGTCTATGGTTAGCTTTCTTATTGTTTCTTCTTGTTTAAGAAGAATATCACTATGCTCTTATGCTCTATTATTCTACTATCACCTTTTACTGATTCGTTTAGCTAGACTGACCCGTGTATTTTATACTCGGGTCAGACCGAGGTGTTTGGTTAAGTACATTTGGACTTAGCCTATTCTGCTTCTGCATGGACTATTCTACTAGCTTTTTTTGTCATAGCTTTTTGTGTAGTCCTTTTTGGTTTTCTACTTTGATATGTATATTCTTTCGACTCGTGTTTGTATTGTGGTCGTCATACCACATATGTGATGTATCATTTGGTATACTCTGTGATGTACCCGTATATGTGTATGTATATGGGATTATTCGCTGTTCAATGATGTGTATCGCATTCGAGTTGTTGTATTTTGTTCTGATAGATCCTATAGCCAACTATGGCTTTGTATTAAGTATTTACTGAATATGTCGATTCAAAAAAAAATTATGGCATTGTCGACGTATTCAATAGATATTTAAGACATGGTTATAGATGGTCACTCCTATCCAGCCATATTCTCTGCATTAGCAGACAATATTACCCAATGATACTCTTTTTTAATGTGGATTTCGGGGTAGGGCATCACACGATGTTTCGAAGGTAATGGTTTCGAAAGGGGATTCGAAACTAACCTTCACTTGTTGTACCTAGATGTTTTAATTCCTTTGAAAGGATGGTTTCTCCACCATCAAGCTTCCCCAATACCTTTTGAATTAAAGAATGGTTTCAAAAGAGATTCTTTCGCCTAGGTTCACTTTGACCCAAAATGATGTTTTAAGAATAAACATAATGCTTTCGAAAGGTGGACTTTCAATGGTTTCGTTGGGTAACCTTCATTGGTTTCGAAATCAAATGGTTTCGAAGATATCCTTCTATACTTATATGATAATACTTTAACATGGTCAAAAGGTTTCGAAAGAGACGTTTTAAAGTATTCGAAAGGCAAGAGCCTAGTGTTTTAAAGATAGATTTTCATGCTTTCGAAGGAGGTCATCCTATGAGGTCGAAAGCAAGGTTTCGAAAAGGTTTTAACTCAAACTCAATTTTCTAAAGGAAAAACCCATGGTTAAATAGGAGTTTTGAAATGAATTTATGCATGTAAATTTGAAGAAGTTTTGCCTTGATAAAATTATATAAGTTATAGGGATTAACTATGTTTGTATGAAATGTATTTCAAGGACCTTAAAACCACGGAAGTGGTATTGTTAATTTTTTACGTTTGCTTCTTCAAATATGAGTATATTCACATGATAAAGAACCGAAAACTGTATTTTAGGGATAAAGATTCATAAGAACCATCTAGGTTAACCTAGTATTGAATTTAATTTGATTAAACTCCTGAATGAGTACAATTGTGTGTGGTGAGTCGGGAAGACCAAAGTATAAGATGCCTAAACCTTGAAGTTGTTTGGAAGATAGGTTCATAGTAAGCCCATGGAAACTACGATCATGTAGTTATTGGAGGTAACCAATAGGTTCGTAGTAAATTCATGAAAACTACGCATTGAGATAGGTTGGCAAGGGCTAATTGGTTTATAGTGTGTTCGCGCCAAAAATGGTCACAAACCCCAAGTATCATGAAAGCACCAGTGTATGAATACAGATCAGCAATATTCAAACACAAATCTCAGATCTATGCAAACAACAAACAACAATCCAGAAATAACAAACAGAAACACGAGATTTATAGTGGTTCGGCTATCTCCGGCTTACGTCCACTTTGAATAGTAATCATTTATTGATTATCCTTGCTGGCTACAGATGATTACAGCGATTACAATGAAGTTATTCAAGTACAACAGCAATGGTAAGGTGTAGAATTGAATTTGGCAGAGTCTGGACGTTGAATAGCCAAAGAAGATCCTTTTTCTGTAGGCTTCAGGGGGATTATTTATAGGCGTAGGAGGCTGATATCACGCTCAAACTTCGGGAGACTTCTTTTGCCACGTGAGTGGGCCCACGCTATCAATCCCACCAAGTTTTAACTCGATCAGTGATCGATTAAAATTGATTTCAATCAAGAATTGGTCCAATCAAGCTGAAACTTGGCAGGATCATTCTTTAGCTCGTACGTAAGCTCCTATGAAAATTTCGTAGCATTTGGACCTATGGTTTAGGACCTATGATTTAGCACGCGCTTATCTGCTGATGTGGCGCTACTTCCCAGGCCTAATCCTAACTTCGTGCCGAGTTGAGTGTTTCTTCCCTTGAATCATGGTCGATCTTTGCGCGCATCCACGCTTTACGCTCGTTTAGTGTCCACTGCTTCGCCATTACGTTCGTACTCAATTGCTCGCATCGATACTTCATGTTCTTTCTTGTATCGATTCCAAGAATGTGTTTCATATTGATCTATGAGCTGATCGATATGAAATGGTGAATTATTGATCGATATGATACCAAGCTGTGACGCCCCACCTCTATGCTCACAATAACAAAGGTTATTATAAGGAATAACGCCTGCTATTGCGAAGAATAAGGCTTGTTAGAAGCGACCATCCGTAAGTTATGCCTAAGACGGGTATTGATTACATCGATAGGAGTTATGAAATTTACTCCCAAAGATATGAATTCAATTCAAATCTAAAACGAAACTACAGTGGCTAAAGAAGAATCCAAAACAACTCATAATAACAACATCACTGATAGTATAATCACATCATCTTTTGTTAAGACTCCGAGGTGTTTCTTTTTGGTGCATTGACTTTCATCTCATGTATGTAGGCCAACAGATGGGTACGAAACTAGACACAATGATGGATACGAATGAAGCCTTACCTAATGGATACGAACAAAGCTTTACCTGATGGATGCGAACTCCGATAGCCTCCCATGGATACGAAAGTGCCAAATCCTTCTACTATCGATATGAGAGCATCCATTCGAGATATGCCACCTCTTTCCATCCAGACCGATACGAAACCATCATGTCGAATCCATGTTGATCGATACGAAAGCCATTGGTTCGAACCACTGTCGATCGATACGAAAGGCATCGATTCGAAACGTCGCTTGACGATCGATACGAAATGTATCGACTCGAACCAACATTCACATACCTTGATCCATCCATATCTCGAGCATACGAACTCCGATTGACCTGAAATTTGAAATGTAGTCTCTCCTAACCCAGTTCATCACTTCCAATCGATTCTGTCTTGATCGGGGTCGGCCAAATTTCAGCGACGTCGATTGTAACCTTGGTCTCCAATCGATCTCCAATCCTGATATCCATCCTTTCTTGCCAATTTGTTGATATTCCGGCATTGACCAAAAAGGCGGGATAACATAGTGAACCTATGTAAACTATATCCGAATTAAGAAATGGCATAATTCAATAGGTTCCAAGTCAACCCATGAAAACTAGGATAAGAAAGAAGTTAACAGAGGCATTAGTAGGTTCCTAGTCAACCCATGAAAACTAGAATGAGAAGTGAGTTACTGGATAAATCCATAGGTTCCTAGTCAACCTATGAAAACTAGGATAAGAGATTAGTTATTGGAATGACTAATAGGGTCAGGGGACCTATGAATTAATTAAGTTAACTGGCAAGGACCTATAGGTTTCTAATGATCCCATGAAAAGTATGAGTTACAATAGGGTGTCCATGTGTAAGGAAAAGGTTATTAGTAAACCCATGAAAACTAATAGGTGGTGACCCTAGAAAGTATAATTATGACAGGGTGTTAAGTTTAAACTAGGGATGGGAAATTCAAATTATTTTCATATATGCATATCATCATAATATTTTGAAATGTATGTTTTAACCATTTTGGATGCAGAAGCATAGTATGTTGTTTTATAAAGGTTTTAGTGTACTAGTGAAGGGAAACCACGTTCCTCTAAGCGGAATGGTCTCACTAGATACTAAAAGGATTGAGATGTTAGATTATTATTCTTACCAGGATTTATGTCTGACTCAAAGTTTTTGTTTTTCCCTTAAACTCTTGAGTATTTAATTGATTTTGAGTTGTTTGAGATTTAAGGTTTTTAGGTTCTCTTCTAGACAAATAAATTCTTCCGAAGGCATGCAGGAGGTAGTTAGTTTTTTAAAGTTTCCATTTTCCGCTATGTATTTGGATGTAAAGGTAGATTATTTGCCTTACTATATACTCTGATCAACCAAGGGGGCATCTTCATATGTCGCTCTTAGCGTATATGTAATAATTATATTTTACTGAATGTGGTTAACATTTTTGGGATTGTGTAATGAACTTCAAATATTTTGAATGGAAAGTGAAAATATGTTTTTAAATTGTTAAATTTTCCATATTCTTGTGATCCGTGTATCAATGTATCTAACACAGCCATATTTGGTCGCGGAAGATTAATAACTATGGATGACGGCAACATCCATAGCCGTTAGTTTTGGGCCTCCAAGTAGGGGGATGTTACAAGTTGGTATCAGAGCATAGGTTTATGAAACTTTAAAAGAAAGTAAAACCTAAAAACTATTTTTAACACAATCCAATGAATTTGATAATATGATCGGGGTATGGGTTAACGCTATAGTAATGTACTTGTATTTGATATATAGGTATATATCTAAGTACGTTTTCCCCTCTCTTTTAGACCGTTCTTCTGTATCTTACTAGGCTCATATACAGATTTACGAGAAAGAGAATATGGAAGCAGGAAAAAGAAGAGGAAATCTAGGTGGAGGAAGCACCACAACCAATGGAAATGCTCGATCTTATACCAGGAGGAATCAAGGTCAACAGGCTAATGCTAATCCAAATGCTGCGGGGAATCCACCAGGAGATGCAGGGATGGCGTATTAGTTTTTGGCTAATCTTTGCAAGCAGGAGCTATTTGTAATATTGATGGAGTAAATCCTGTAGTTCCAGTTAGTTATAATTATGCGAGGATAGCAAAGGCTACACCAGTCTGGGTGAAAAGCCTTTTGTTGAAACAGAGGATGCTATTGAAGTTGATAATTGGCTTTTGAGCTGTGAAAAGATCTTTTCTGATTTAGTCTTGGATGATGGAGGAAGAGAAAGCTAGCCTCTAGACAGTTGCAAGAGTTGGCGCTTCACTAGTGGAATAGTGTGACAGATTCTAAGAAAAGAGCTAACATGGGCTGATTTTAGAAGAAGGTTCGAGTAGAGGTTCTTATTTGAGCTTTCCAAGTCGGCATTAATGAAGTAGTTGATGGATCTTATTCATGGAGATATGTCAATGATCGAGTACACTGCTAAGCTTGATGATCTGTCTCGATATGGTTATGCTTTGGTAGACATTGATATCAGAAGGAATGAGAGATTTATTCGTGGACTAAGGCCAGAGCTAGGCAAAATGACTATGACTCATGTCAGAGAGCCTTGTAATGTGGTGGTGGAGATGGCCATTCGCCATGAGGAGATGCTTGTTGTTTCAGCTAGAGAGAAGCCAGTTGAGTCCCAGAGTCCTTAGGGAAAGAAATGGAAATTCTTCAAGAAGAAAGGAGCCTAGAAGGGGGAGACTGCCAAGAGGGCAAAGGCTGAATTGATGTGTCATAAGTGTGGTAAGAAGGGCCACTATGCTCACGAGCCCAGAACAGGCAAGGGAAAGAAGCCTGCATAGAAGAAGAATGTGAAATGCTTCAACTGTGACCAAGTTGGACATTACAAGTACCAGTGTCCAAAGCCAGTCAGGGAGGACAGAGGGAAAGTTTTTTCTATTGGGCCACCGTCTTCTTCTAGGCCTACTGCAGTAGAGAAAGGAAAGACTATGATGGGAGGTGCTCTTTTGATTTAGTATAACATTTAGGGTATTATTTGATACTGGTGCATCACATTCGTTTCTATCACAGTATTTGGTTGACAGGTTATGCATAGAACCCATATACCTAGTTACTTCCATAAGGGTTAGAATCCAATAGGAGGGAATGCAACTCTAGGGATGAGATGTGAATAGTTAGAACTTGATTTGTTAGGTCATAAGTTTGCATACAATCTGTAAGTTATTGATTTCATAGATTTCGAAATCATTTTAGGCATGTATTGGTTAGGTAAGTATGAGGCAAGGATATTTTGCTAGGATAGGGAAATATCATTGAAACATCCAGATAGTCATAGCCGAATCATCTTCTCAGTGGAGAATTCCAGTAGGAGTGTTTGTGCTTTGTAGAGTGCCATGGGGGTTGGAGATGAGCATGATCAGGTTCGAATAGTAAGAGAATATGCAGATGTCTTTGAGCTGGTTATGGGGTTACCACCGAAACAAGCTGTTGAGTTTCGGATAGAACTTGTACCGAGAGCTGAACCTATCAGTAGACTAACTAGCAGGATGACATCGATAGGGATGAAGGGAATGAAAGTGCAGCTAGTGGATCTGGAGGGAAGAAATTTCATCAGACCAAGCTGTTCGCCTTAGGAAGCTGCCAAGGTTTTTGTGAAGAAGCCAGATGGGTCATTAAGGTTGTGCATCGACTATCATAAGTTAAATGAAAGGACGATCAAGAATTGATACACTCCGCTAAGGATAGATGATCTCTTTGATCAGTTGAGTGGATCCAGAGTGTTCTTCCAATTAGATTTGGCGATGTGGTTCCATCATTTGCGAGTGGTGGAGAACAATATTCCTTTAACTGCATTTTGAACGAGATATGGTTTGTAAGAGTGGTTAGTGATGCCATTCGGGTTGGCAAATGCACTGTTTTCTTCGTTGACTTGATGAACCGTGTTTTCCAAGAGCATAGGGATAGATTCATGTTAGTATTCATTGATGACATTTTGGTATACTCTAAGGATGAGAGAGAGCATGAAGATCACCATAGTGTTGTGTTAGAGACACTGAGGCAGAATCAACTAAAGGCTAAATTTTCCAAGTGTCGTTTTTGGAAGAAAGAGGTTAAATTTCTTGGTCATGTGATTTTAGGGAAAGAATTGTCAGTCGATCCAGGAAAGATCGAAGCCGTCAATAATTAGAAAATACCAGAGACGGTAACCGAGATCAGGAGTTTTCTTGGACTTACTGGCTATTTCTGGAGATTCATTAAGGATTTCTCACGGATAGCGTCACCTTTGACTAAGTTGACCAGAAAAGATGTGAAATTTGTTTGGTCCGACAAATGTGAGGAAGGGTTCCTTAAGTTAAAATATTTGTTGACCAATGCGCTAGTGTTAGTAGTTCTAGATGGAAACCAAGGGTTGGTGGTATATACTGATGCATGTGGCACTGGATTGGGAGCAGTGTTGATGCAGAGGGGCAAAGGCATTGCTTACGCATCCAGACAACTTAGACTGCACGAAGTAAGATATCCTACTCATGACTTAGGGTTAGCTGCGGTAATATTTGCCTTGAATATTTGGAGGCATTATCTCTTAGGAGAGAGATTTGAGTTTTATACCGATCATAAGTCATTAAAGTATTTATTCTCTCAGAAGGAGTTGAATATGAGGCAGTAGAGGTGGCTGGAATTTTTTGCAGCTTGTGATTTTGATATCATGTATAATCCTGGGTGAGGAAACAAGGTAGCAGATGCTCTCAGTAGAGAATATCAGAATGTGGTGTTAGCGACGTTGGTAGAATGGAAGGATCTAGAAGCATTAGTCAGTTATGGTGTGCAGTTGGGATCCATTGCTAGTTCTAGTCAGGGGACTGCGATGTTATCCTGTTTAGAAGTTCGATCAGTGCTGATTGGGAGTATAGCTTCTAAGCAGAGAGAGGATTCAATTTTAGCCGAGAGGATTCGAAGGCTTGAGGTAGAATCAGAGGTTGATGACCTAAAGGATTTTAGTCTTGGCCAAAGAGGATGGTTGAGAAAGAAGGGACGATTACGCGTTCCAGATGCAGAGAACTTATGGAGGGAAGTTCTGGAGGAGTATTATCGATCGAAGTTTATGATTCATCTTGGAGGGACCAAGATGTATCAAGATATTAAGAGGAGCTTCTATTGGGAAGGCATGAAGAGGGATGTTGGCTTGTGGGTTTGGCAACGTGTAAACTGCCAACAAGTGAAAGCGAGCATCAGAAGTCGAGTGGATTACTACAGCCTTTAAATATTCTAGTTTGGAAATGAGATTTAATATCCATGGATTTATAGATGGGTTGCCGTGGTCAAGGAGTAGAAATGAGAGTTTAAGGGTTATTGTGACAGGTTGACCAAGAGTGCCAATTTCATTCCAGTAAATCGACCAGGAAGGAACCTGTTTTGGCGAAGTTGTTTATGAAGAATATAGTTAGACTTCATGGGATTCCTAGTAGCATAGTTAGCAACAGAGATGCATTATTCACTAGCGAATTTTGGAAGAGTCTACAAGAGGTATTAGGAACCAAGCTGAAGATGAGTATAACATATCATCCACAGACTGATGGGTAGACAGAAAGAGTCAATAAGGTACTCAAGGATTTATTGAGAGCTTGTGTATTATAATTTGGTGGATCATGGGAAGTGCACCTACATCTGATTGTGTTTTCCTATAATAATATTTATCATACTAGTATAGGAATGGCGTCTTTTGAAGCTTTGTATGGAAGGCTATGCAAATCACCAGTATGTTGGTCAGAAACAAGAGACAGATTGGTCTTAGGTCCGTATTTGGTTAGAGTGGCGTTAGAAAAGATTGAGTTAATCCAAGGACGGATGAAGGAAGCACAATCTAGGAAGAAGAGTTACACTGATAAGAGGTGTAAAGACCTAGACTTCTTAATGGGAGATAGGGTTTTCATTAAAGTATCACCGATGAAGAGTATGATGCGGTTTGGAAAGTGGGGAAAGTTAGCCCCGAGATATGTTGGACCATTCTAGATTTTTGAAAGGCGTGGAAAGCTCGCGTGTAGAGTAGAGTTGTCGAGTAGTTTGGCAGGTATCCATAATGTATTCGATATGTCTCATCTTCACAAGTATGTGCATGATCCAGAGGCTACTATTCCAAAGACAGAGTTGAGGACTTGGTAATAGAGACTGATTTGACTTTTGTTGGACAATCAGACCAAGTTGTAGCGAGAGATGAGATAAGATTGAGGACCAAGACAGTCAAGTTGGTGAAATTTTAATGGAGCGACAACGAGAAGGACTGTACTTGGGAGATAGATGACAGGATTCGAGATGCTTATCCTAATCTACTTTAGTGGTATGTCTATATTAGACTTATATAGATTAGTTGCTAGTCGGGTAGGCTAGTATGGTTGTTAGGAGATGTTACAGACGATTGATATGTTTGCTATTTGTCCTTACTGAATTTCGAGGACGAAATTCTTTAAGGAGAGGAGCTTGTAACACCCTTAATTTTAGTAATAACATTATTTAGGAGATTTAATTAGAATAAATTAAATAGAACAATGTAGGTAAAGAGATTGAGGTTGATTAATAAACAAGTAGTGGCCACGCTTATTAAATTAAATGAATTTATTAATGGTTAAGTGTTAGCTAGTTAAACATAAGGGAATTAAGGTAAATAGTCGCTCATATTCCCACCTTTATAGAATTTCCCTTGTCCATACACGTTTATTTTTATCATAAGAAAATTATAACCGTAAGAAATAATAAGGCTGGCCATTAGGAAGAAAGAAGAGAAGAGAAATTCAAGTAAAGCTTAGGATTCAAGCTAGAAGAAATCAGTCTCAACCAATCTTCAATTGCCTTATCCAATCTAAGGTGAATAATAATCACAACATCTCTATTTTTGGTGTTATAATCATATGACTTCGGATTTAATGGGAAAATTCGTTTTTATGATCTAAAAGAATGATGATATGCTTGATTTGTGATTTATTTGATTTAAACAAGATTTTTTAAATAAGTTTTTATATGGTTTTAGGTCAAAACCGAGATCTTATGATATTTAAATGCTATGGGAAAATTTTATGTTATGATAAACATGATTTTGGAGTTGATTTTCAATTTTGAGAATTTTCCAAGCAGTTAAAAGATTATTATGAATTTTCAACGGAAAATATGGTTATTTGGGTTTATAAATTTATTTTGGAAAATATATTGAGAATTTGGGGTCTGAAATTTTGACATGTTAGATAACGTAATAACTAAAGTGAATTTCTAGAATTTTTGGTGATTTTTACTAAGTGATTTAGTATGGAAATTAAATTAATTTAAAAGGAGGACCAAATGATTTAATTGTTTGGTTAATAGGAAGGGCTTATGTGTTAAATGTTGTTTAGTTTTAGATCTGAGAAAATGCAGCAAATTTTAGTAAAATAATTTGAAAGTTTAATGTAACCAATCGTGCGTTTACAAGTGGGCAAGTTGGATACCAAAAGTTTACTTTATTTGGTAAAAATAGCCTTTTTGCTCAGGAAATTGGGTTCTACCTTCTTTAGAAGGACCTTTCGACTCATACCTTTCGCCTCTAACTTAGTCGAAACCTTCTAGGTCAAAACAAGTAAACAACACACATGGTATCATTTAAATGGTAGGTAGTGGATTGAAGAAAGGCAGAAGGTAGGGTGTCGAAAGGTAGCTTTCGAAGGGTTTGATTCCTTCGTTTTATTTTGTTTTAAAGAAAAGCGCTTGCCTGTTTATAAATGCATTTCGAAGTACTCGAAACCAATTTTTTCGAAAGAGTATTTCAAAGAGGCTTTCGAAAGAGAGTCGTCGCCTATGTTTTAAAGAAGTAGCTCCCGAAACCCTTCTATGAATTGATGACCTTCCGTTGGCATTGAAGACAACAATGTTGTCGAAAGTTTCAGTTAATTTTATAAATACAAGCCACTTCCTAATGCTTTCGAAAGGGGTTAGGTGTTTTGAAGGCAATGATTTTGAAAGAGGTTTCAAAGCTGACCTTCACTTATTATACCCAGATGTTTCAATGCTTTTGAAAGGATGGTTTCGACACCATCAAGCTTCCCTAATACTTTTTGAATTAAAGAATGGCTTCGAAAGAGATTCTTTAACCTAGGTTCACTTTGATCCCAAATGAGTTTTCAAGTATAAACCTAATGCTTTCGAAAGGGGGACTTTCAATGGGTTTGAAGGGTAACCTTCATTAGTTTCGAAAGGGTACTTTCAAATGGTTTCGAAGCTATGCGTCTATAATTATATAATAATACTATAACATGGTTCAAAGCTTTCGAAAGAGATGTTTTAAAGTATTCGAAAGGCAGGAGCCTAGTGGTTTAAAAATAGATTTTTATGCTTTCGAAGGAGGTCATCCTATGAGGTCAAAAGAAAGATTTTGAAAGTTTTGAAAGGTTTTAAAACCCAAACTCAAATTTTTAAAAGAAAATCCCATAGTTAAATAAAGGACTTTTGAAATGACTTTATGTAGATAAATTTGAAGAAGTATTGCCTTGATAAAAATATATAAGTTATAGGGATTAACTATGTTTATATGAAATGTATTTCAAGGACCTTAAACCCACAAGAGTGGTATTGTTAAATTGTTACGTTTTCTTTTTCAAATATGAGTATATTCATATGATGAAGAACCCATAACTATATTTTGGGGATAAAGGTTTAGAAGAACAGACTAGGTTAACCCAATAGTGAATATAATTTGATTAAACTCCTTAATGAGTAGAATTGCATGTAGTTAGTCGGGGAGACAGTATAGGATGCCTAAACCTTGAAGTTGTCCGGGAGATAGGTTCATAGTAAACCCATGAAAACTATGATCATGTAGTTATTGAGGGTAACCAACGGTTCATAGTAAACCCATGAAAACTATGCATTAAGGTAGGTTGGTAGGGGCTAATTGGTTTGTCATGAAACCATGAAAACTATATTCAGATTAAGAATTGACATCAGCCATAGGTTCCTAATCAACCCATGAAAGCTAGGATAAGAAATAAGTTAGTGGAGGCATCAGTAGGTTCCTAGTCAATCTATGAAAACTAGGATGAGAAGTGAGTTACTGGATAAATCCATAGGTCCCTAGTCAATCCATAAAAACTGGGATATGGGATTTGTTATTGGAATAACTAATATGTTCAAGGGGACCCATGAATTAATTAAGTTAACTAGTACAAGACTATAGGTTCTTAGTGATCCTATGAAAACTATGAATTAGGACAGGGTGTCCATGTGTAAGAAAAAGGTTATTAGTGAAACCATGAAAACTAATAGATTAATAGTGACCCTAGAAACTATAATTATGACAGAGTGTTAAATTTAAACTGGGGATGGAAAATCCAAGTTGTTTTCATATATGCATATCACAAAATATTTTGAAATGTATGTTTTAACCATTGTGGATGCAGAAGCACAGTATATGGTTTTATAAAGGTTTTGGGGTACTTGTGAGGGGAAAACCCGTTCCGCTAAGCGGTATGGTCTCACTAGATATCTAAAAGAATTGAGATGTTAGATTATTATTAATACCATGTTTATGTCTGACTCAAAGTTTTTACTTTCCCCTTAAACTCTCGGATACTCAATTGATTTTGAGTAGTTTGAGATATAAGGTTTTTAGGTTCTCTTCTGGACGAATAAAGCTTTCGGAGGTGTGTAGGAGGCAGTTAGTTATTTAGAGTTTTCTTTTTCCGTTGTGTATTTGGATGTAAAGGTAGATTTATTAGCCTTACTATATACTTTGATCAACCAAGGGGGCATCTTCATACGTCACTCTTAGTGTATGTGTAATAACTAATTTTTGCTGAACGTGGTTAACGTTTTTGGGATTGTGTAATGAACATTAATTGTTTTGAATGGAATGTGGAAATGTGGTTTTGAATTGTTAAAGTTTTTCCATATTCTGGTGATCTGTGTATCAATGTATCTATTACCGCCGTATTTGGTCGTCGAATATTAATAACTATGGATGACTGCAGTATCCATAGCCGTTAGTTCCAGGCCTCTAAGTTAGAGGACGTAACGCTTGGAATGATCAGTGCCACATTTATGGAGATTGACTTGGTGATAATTGCAGTAGGGTTCGAGCTTTGCGTAAATGGCGGTGGAGGTGGTGGAAGAGCAGGTGACCTATAAGGTCACAAATAGGGTGGTAAAGATTAGTAAAAATCTCAAGTGAGAACCTAAGAACCTCAAACGTTGGTGAGGCGAGTGATATACCTTTACTTAAACTTAGTTTTTGAGATGAAGACTTAGTCATTTACCCTATTTCAAGCATTGATCGCATCAGTTGGTATAAAAAAGGTGGGAATATAAGGTTCAATAGGAGTAGTAGCTACAAAAGCTGGTCTGGGTGGTCCCGAAGCTGGCCCCCTCAGGCAGTGGAATCTTCAATGCAAGCTCTTGGAACTTCAAAGATGATGTTTTTTCTTGGCCCGATTCCCTAAGGTTTTCAAGAGCTTCAATGGTAGCTTTTACAACAACGTCACCTTCTACAGCCAGGATAGATTTCCCTTCTTTAGGTTTTTCTATGTCTTCGGTATCAAGGTACTTAGCTTTAAACTCATCTTCGATGAGCTCTTCACCGAATGCCTTTGCATGTCATAGGCATTGGCGATGGTAAAGACATATGTACTTCCCAATAATTTCAATTTCTTATATTGGATTATGTTAGCAAAGAGCCATTGAAGGGTGGTGTTCATTCTTTTTCTTTAGACCTTTGCTCCTTTAACTCATTTGGATCGTGCACAACTACAACCTGGTCAATTTGAGCTTATAGCTTTTCTACTTTTGATAAGAAGAAGGCAGAATCAAACTGTTTATTTTCAACACTGGATGTTAGCTGCATTTTGAGAGCAACATTGTCTTAGTGAGTAGTTTTTATAATATTCTTCATCACGAACGTGGGCTGATTATAAGCACGTTTCATCTCTTCAACCAAGCCCTTGGCTTTTCTCTTGGATTATAGAGCTGCATCTATCTCTTTTTCAACCTTCTCTAAGTCCCCTTGTGTCTTAAGTTACTCTTGGTCATCATGACTATTTTTCTATCTGCTTGCCACGAGCATGTGCCTATCACCCAATAGCAATAGATTATTTTGCTAGAATGGCATTTGGGCATATTTGCACACAACACTGCTAGAACACATTAGATATCAATAAACATCATGTACAACGATGATGCTATGGATCCGAGGGGTGACCCCGCAATCAACCAACTAGGATGGACACTAGTCTATTTGGATAAATAGTGCAGAACACTAATAAGCACACAACCAATAGACATATATAACTAGCCACAAAGCACACAGACAATAGGTATGCGATAACAGATAAAAAGCACACATCGTGTTTGTTAAGCACAAATCATGCATGATCAGCAGTAGCACACAACAAAACGTACCTCAAGACATTAATCCACATAAAGGATAAGTGTTCTTTGCTTATAGAAAGTAATCAAACAAATATCAACATAGAAGTCTCATACTACCTGGTGTTATTCACTTTATTACTCAATATTTGTAAATTACACTTGCTCCACACAATAATATTCTATCTAATAAGTCCAACGAATAGCTGGAGAGATATTACCGAAAGACCATACTAAAAATGTTATAACTTTCCTCATTACACTGAAAATATAATCAAACAATACACGCAATTTACTTAGAAAAGATTTCAATTATAGAAAAGTTTAATGAAACATCCTAAAGCCTTCTATATTTTATTAAGAGTTAAATACTTCATTCCCCTATTTATTCAAATCTGAAATAAGGATTTTAACCCTTGTAATAAATTTCCAAATCTCTTTCCTGTATTTGAAAATCGTAAAAATCTCCTTTATAAGAAAATGTTATTTATAAAATCATCTCATAATCTTCTATATGTAATTACAATTTTAAATAAATTTATTAACCTTAAAATCACTTTCTTTTTATTTAAATCATAGAATATGTTTTTCAGAATTCCTTGCTCATAAACAAAATAGATAGAAAAGCCATCTAAAATCAACTAATGTTTATTAGCATACTGTACTTTTCCAGAATTAAATAGAATTTTAAATGAGTTTTTAAAGCCCATAAATTAGTTTCTATTTCATAAATCAGTTTCTCTTATAACATAATTAATATTGAATTTAAACAAATCTTTTTCTCCAAAAAAACTTCGTATTTGGAATGCGTCCAATTTTCATTTCAAAATGGTGTATTTTTTAATTTTTAAAGAACGAATTTTTCAAATACTCAATCTACTCTTTCACTGATTGAAGGTACACTACTTTCGGAAGTGCTACTGGTCGACCACTCATTACATGGGCTCTCGGCCAAAAGTGACCTCCTTGAGTGGTGCAGCTCCAGACCATGAATCATTCTCCGCCATTTGACGACATTTCTTTGCCTATTTCTTTCTCTTAAATCCAACTTCATGCACACATTGAAAAAATAATTCAACATCCATATGCACTCAATAAATAATGTAACTCGTATGTATGGAAGGAGTTTTCAAATAGAAAATGGTAGGTTCAATTTCAAGCACATTCACAGGATAATTGCAAAGCATACAACAAACTATTTCAAACACAACAAATGTATTCATTCATTCAGATATGCCATTCAACATCATTTCTTTGAACCATAGGTTCATTAGTGAAGATCAATCATGAAGGTAGAAAGCTCCCAAACATTCCTTAGACTTCTCTACTTCTTCCTACTACTCTTTCTTTTCTCGCTATAAATTGCCAAACTCGACTCCAAATTGATCAAAATTATAGCTTGCTAACTCCTATTAGGTCAATGATGTTGAGAAGCTTATATTTCTATTAGAGATTTATGATTAATTTAATAAGAATTTTAAAAGAGGAAGTCAAGGATTGCTTTTGTTTTCTAAAAAGCAAAAAATGCGCTATAGGCTCTTGGTTTTTAAAGATGAACAAATTTTTTAGGGAGTTAAAAAGAATTAGAGAAGGAAAGAAGTTGGCTCTTCATTTAAAATGAAGGTTTGGCGTAGTTTGCCCCAATAACAATTCACTATGCCATTTTTTTTTATTTCTTTCCTTGCAAAACTATTCTATACTTAACCTAAGACATTTTCAAATTCTACTAAAAAATCATATATGTCTTTTACTTGTGTTTAAGTGACATAGTTTATTTTTACAAAAATTTTGTTTCGCAATTTCCCTCATTTTAAAGTAATTGTCTCATAACAACATTATTAAGCCTGCATATAAATAAATTCCCAATACCACATCTAAATTAAATAAAAATTCATCCTTTATAAAGAAAAATTGGGAACACCTTTATTTTTAATATTTTATTTTATAAGAATTATTAAACCGCTTGTAATTTATTTAAATTCATTTCAAGTTTATAAATATAAATTTTAGTTGAAGACCAAAAATTATCTTTATTGATAATTTATCATTTTAAAAATAAATACCATTAAAATAATTCATTACTACAAAATATTTAATACGACTAATCTATTTAACAACCATTCCATCAAACAATTCCTTCCAATACAATTAAACATCACCAATTAAATATATTTTTCTCAAATCTTAACAATAAAAATTTTAATATCACAATTATTAACTTCGAAAAACATTCATCATTTAAATCTCAAACAAAATTATATATTTCCAAGTCATCTCCAATTTCAAATATGTATAATAATCCCAAATATCCAAATTTTATTATACAAAACCCATTTAATTATTTAAATCTTTATTATTAATTTTAATTAATTGCAAAGAAACATTAGATTGTTATAGACTGCCTTTTAGTAAAATTGCATCTCACAATTACTTCTTAGGAAAATTCTAAAACGGCCGAATACTTCTAGTTTTACTACACCTATTTGCAAGTTAAATACAAAATTAAACATGTATCCATTAAAACCCATTACAATTAATCAAAATCACACGCAAACATATCAACCAAGCTCTTTATTTACTTTCTTGCATCCATATGTAAAGTTATCTATCTCAACCTATATATTATTAAATAGATCGACACAACCAATTCTCTAAAATATTTAGTATTTGGGTTCTAGCCTCTACTTAGGCATAAACTAACCACCATATTGAATAAAGAACCCATTGTATCGAGTAATTTACCTTCACATATTGACACCACGAACTATTAAACCTTTATAGAGGCTTTTCTCAAACAAAAGATTGTCAACCTTGTCTATTATCCCAGTTCATGGGCTTTTTATTTTAAACAAACTCATATAGGAAGATACCATATCCTTAAGCAACCAAATATACATGCTTTATGCTAAAAAATTTGAAAATTTATGAAATGGTCTCTATAGTGTAATGTATATTCAGAAAATTCATAATGCATGATATACATAGTTTTAAATGTTGCCTTTTACTCCAAAACATCTTATTTATGTAAAAATCCACCTCGAAACAGGCCTAGATTTCAACCCAGAAATGGCCCATCCACTACAAGAAAAAAGAGCTTTTGTTGTGTTTTAATGATGTTGTCATAGTCATTTGCAACATTTCGTAGAACACTGTTTAATGTCATGCTGCAATAGAGTTAGGGAATACTGCAGGCTTACTAAAATGTTACTAAAAAAGGCTATCAAAGCTTTTGCGAAACGCTACGGTAAATAAATTTGTAGCATTTTTAAGAACGTAGTCTAATAGCATGTTTCAAGTAGAACCAGTAATATACAACAGTTTCAAAACGCAGCAAAAATATTTTACAGCATTTTCATTTTGCTTCAGTTTGATTTTATATAGCATTTTGTTCCTTTAGTTATTGCAGCTCTTTTTTAACGCTGCGGTATATCAACAATTTTGCTTCATTTTACAATTACTGCAGCAGTTTTAAAATAATTGTAAAATCCATGAATAATGTATTCAAAAACAAATTATGCAATTTATAAAACACTAATATATATAATCTGATATTATAAGAAGTTATAAAAGTTAAACATAATCAAAGTTACATCAATTTCATACACCATGAAATTTAGTAATATACAACATTTCATATGTTTTGACCATAAATATTAATGATATAGTATCTTATAAAAAGTGCTTGCTAAAAGAGAAAATATAAATCATGGAAAGTCCAAGTCCATCTCCTTCAAAAGTCCAATATGCCTATAAAAGATGCAACTAAAGATTAGCAATAGAGAACAAATATGGTAGAATGTGAAATTTCTTGAATAAGTATACCAAGAAAATTTACTTAATGTATTTATATGAACAAAAGATGTAGTTCCACCTCCTTTACCTGATGCATTCCATGATGTATATATTGCAGCCGAGATTATGGATACTTATCTTCATAATATCATCTGATCCAATAAAGAATTATTTGAGGAATAATGTCAGGTAACATCCATATCCTACAAGAAAAAAAACTCAATTAGTTAATAAACACTGTTAAATCTGTTCTTTTTTCTTTTGAAATTCTACAGTGCTCTCTATACAAAGTTGTGAGAGGGATTGAAATGCAATTATAGGATACATTAGACAAAAAAAAGTATACATGATTTTGTTTCTTAATTGATGGTGCAATTTTTCAACAACATTGGTAATAGATAGTTCAGAAGACTTAACTTGTTCAGTTTCTTCGTTTTGAACATCAACTGATACTATTAACCTGTATTTACACCGTGCTTTACTGTACTTACAAGAACTGATACTGTATACATGTATGCATAAATCAACCATTTGTAAGTTAAAAGTAAGAGCTGATAAGCATGACATAGACCGTTATATAAACATGATCTTAACTATTTTGTCATCATAGTCATGTCACCCAGAATTACGTAATAAACTAAAAAGGAATGAAACGTTAAAATTCGTGGATACTGAATGATGTCTACTCAAATCTAGAGTACTTGACACTAACATGCATCTACTTAGTGATGGACCGTCCAGTAAGAATAATGAAAATCACATTTATGCAATTTATCCTACTATAAAATTGAAAGATATTTCATACCTTGAGAGAG
This sequence comes from Allium cepa, assembly GCA_030765085.1. NCBI lineage: Eukaryota > Viridiplantae > Streptophyta > Magnoliopsida > Asparagales > Amaryllidaceae > Allium > Allium cepa. The sequence goes on along the minus strand of CM060929.1, from coordinate 377,817,229 downwards.
AGACCTCCTTTGTGTAACTAAGATTTTAGAATGGATGCTCATTTGCTAAATGCAATTGTTAAGCCTTTGGTAGATACAAATTTGCTAGTGAAGTAACTATAAGTGCGAAATATTTTCATCTTATACGTTTGAAGATAAAGCTATCTAAATTTCAATGTTTCTATCATGATCAAACTGAGCAATATTATCAGAGAAAAAATAGTTTGCTTATTTTAATTAAAAGTTTAATACCTTACAGTTTCTTTCAATTTATATCAACATTTTGAATTGGGAACTACGCATAAATCTAGTTTAGTCTTTATCAATTTTAAGGTTTCAAAAATAAAATAAAAAACCAAGAAAGAATATTAACTAATTGGGTGAACAATCAAATCTATGAACATGTCCAGTACTTGTATAATTGTACATGTCAATGTGAACAATTTTAGTGATCCCTGATTGCAAATAAAGTATATATTATACCCATATACAAAACAAAACCAATTGTATCATAATATTTCCATCCAGTTTGTACTATGAAGCTTCACGCAGAATTGAGATATATTAACAAAAATTTGATTATCCTCTTCACCTACACTCAGTATCCTTTCCTAACAGCTAGGCATCCAAGTATTAAACTAATACTTGTAAGGTAAAAAAATAACCGAGTTCTCTATTTAAGTTGTAAAGAAAGTACACAAGTAATTAGCATATTTGATCTGAGAGTAGCAGAAAATTAAGCTATTTTCCCTTATTTATTTGGTCAAATAATACTTTTGAGTCTCGATGTGGAAAGCAGAGACAAAGCATAATAAAAAGGTCAAAATATTGTAATATGTATTCCGCCACACATAGTAGTTTTCCCTTCTATGTCATAGCGGAGTTCCCTTAACCCACTATACTACTGCTAACTTTCTCGCTAAAATATTCCAAAACCTGAGAAGATTTACAGCCTTTGAGATTTAATGCAAAGAGGAGTTCACCATAACTTCCATGTACATATTATGGAATTTCCATGTGGCTACCGATACATGGTAAACCCAAAATTTAAAAGATGATTCCTAAAAACATTTTGGAAACTATAACGCTGCTAAAAAAATTGTTATGTATTTCTTTGTTTAGCAAGACTTCTATAAAAATTATTATTATTATTACTACTATTATTATTATTATTTAGTTATATTTTTATACTCATTTAATTTTTATAAACTTATTGAATTTTTATAAAACTTAGCTAAATTTTATAAAACTTAGTTAATTTTTATAAATTTAATTAATTTTTTATAAAACTTATGATTATCATCATCATCATCATTACACTCATTTAATTTTTATTACTATTATACATCTTAGTTAACGTATCATTATTATTATTATACATCTTAGTTAACTTATTATTATAAATCTTAGTTAATTGTTATAAACTTATTTAAGTTTAATATTTATAAGTCTTAATTAACTTATTATTATTATAAATCTTAATTAATTTACTACTATTATTATGTATGTGAGTTAATTTTTGTAAAATTATTTATTGCTACTACTATTTTTATACTTAATTTATTTTTTATAAAAAATTATTGTCATTGCTATTTTTTTATACTTAGTTAATTTTCTATAAAATTTATTATTATTGTTATTGTTATTATTAAGTAGTCATTATTACTATTATTATTTATTTATGTTTCCATAATACTTAGTTAATTCTTAAAAACTTATCGAATTTTTATAAAGCATAGTAAATTTATTATTGTTTTTGTCGTCGTTATAATACAATCGTTTAATTATTATTATAAATCTTAGTTAATTTTTATAAAATTATTTATTATTGTTTTTATAATTAATTAATTTTTCATAAAATTTGTTATAATTATTATACTTATTTAATTTTTCATGACAAACATTTCTTTAATCATAATGTAAAGTACTGAATGTCAAAAGTTTGTACAAAATTACTATGGAGATGATTACAAAGATTCAAGAATCGTAAGAAGGGCTTATGAGCTTCGGGACATGGTATATTCTCTAGTTCTGTTTCTCACTATAAATACAGTATATGTTAATTCTAAATTGAAAAAAAAAACAATGGTTTTATCTCATTTGAATCAGGTTCACGGAATGCTGTCACAAATGGACCCTACATTAGTCGTTTATTGAGACAAGATTTCAGAACAGGGAGGCCCAGTGTTTGTATCAGGTGAAACTAAAGTTATTCACCTATTGTGCAATTTGATTCTGCAACTCCGCCAAGTGGAAGATTACATAATGCCCTATCTTCAGCTATGAAGCACGAGCTAAGAGAAACACATATCATGAGCAACCAGGTAACATCATAATCCATTTCAGCGATTACTCATTATTCATAAATCAACATCGTTATCTTTCATATATGTAATTTTGCATTAGGGATTACATAATGAAATTATTTTCGGATAAAGTATGACAAAACTATTTTTATACTTGAATGAATTACGTCAAGGTCAGAGAGTGAACAAACTGCAAGGCCTCCAACAGAACAAAAAGAACAAAGACCAAGCTCTGCTGATCAGGAACCATTTCAAAAACCTGATTCAAGTGGGTGTGTGGCTGGGGTAAGCAAGAAGGAAACTAAGAGGAAACGGAGGAGCAATATTCTGATGGGTGTAGCTACTAAGATCGAGAATGGATGGTCGACATGGCTGGAGGTGGTGGCAGGCGTTGCTATTAAAGGGTGGAAGGTGCGTCAAGCTGACAGCTTGAGAAGGTCAATAAAATTGGGCAAGGTACCTACTGTAATGTATACAAGGCAAGAGGCACATTAACTGGAAAAATTGTGGCACTAAAGAAGGTCAGATTTGGAAAATTGGAGCAGAAAATATTAAATTCTTACCATGTAAAATCCCCAGATCAAGGCATTTAGATCCTCTGAATGATGTAATGTTAGAAGGTCTAGTCACACCAAGAATGGCATGCTGCTTGTACTTAGTTTTTGAATATATGGCGCGTGATCTTGCCTTGCCCATTCTTACAAGTGGACGATTGGCATGTAGTAAAACACAGTTGGTGCTTGTATTTTCCAAGTCATGTAAATGGCCTTGCCCATTCTTACATTTCTTGAGCAGTCTTGTATCTTAATGATTTGATTTGCTGCACTAAGTCACTGATTTTTTCCAATTCACTAGGCCTTCAAGACATAAATTATAAATCATTTTTAAGAATCACACCTTTTAGTACTTTCAAAGGAAGACCATTATAGCCTATAGGACACACACATGCTTTATGTTTCAGGGGGAAACCTGGTCATATGAAACTGCAAATATATAATGGCAACTATTAGCATTTATTATATGCAGTAGTGAAATATTAACAAATATAAGTTTATCAAGCTACTGTATTACATGTATCTAAGATGTGTCACGAAAAATAAGTGAGTATTTAATTGAATTTATTCTCTTCTAGCATAAATAATAGAAATCTCCATACTTCTAGACATACCTGTGCAGGGAAAAATTTACCTTGAGATTGAAATGCATCGGGCTTTATATTCATTGCACCAGCTAGCTTCATATGCCCCCACAAAGCTTTATGTTAACAAGTGAAATATTTGCTCACCATCTAATCTGCAGACAACTGAAGCATCACTGCCGCCTAAATTGAAAAACAAAAATAAATGTCAATTCTAACCACGGCAATCATTGCTTTCAGCCTTGGCAGTTCACGACACCTACACTTATGTTTACTCTTCAATTTATCTTAGCATCTCCTTTCGACTGCAATGTCACTTCCGCTCATCATTTTCAGTTATGTTTACTCATTTTACTTCTAAGTTCAACTATAAGCCATTTGCACTTTAGATTTTGAGCAGCTATGTTCCTTTACCCGTTTCATTCAATCTATATAGCCAAAGGTTCAGTTCATTGATGTTGCTCGTCAGCTTCAGCTCACGATTCATGTTTAATCTACCACTTGTTATCTCAGTAATGCACATTCAGTTTTCCAAGTTTTCTCTACTGATCAGAGCTGTATTTGAACAGCTGCTGCCTACCACGAACTTAAGTACTACTTCAAGATCTCAATTTGAGCACTCCGCATCTTTCAGCTTGTATCTAGATTATACATTACCTGCTCCTTTCAAATCTAATACAAGTCTATAAATATAGGAGACAATAGATAAATATGAAACAATTTAACTCTAAATGGAAAAAAATGCACCTGTATAAGCCAAACATCTGTTGGGAGTGTAAATATAATAATGAAGGGGTTTTACATCTATTTTTTCCTAAAATTAGTGGGAAAAAGCAGATATAGTTAGACTTCAAATTATGATAATTTCCATCATAAAATATCCCGGATAAAAGATGGGTTTGATTTTCGGAAGCTACCCATTCCTTTGTTTGGAGCTTTTTCGCGGTAAGGTTCAAGATCAATAAACGATTTTTCCTGAAGCTGAAACTGAACCGGTAGCAAAGCAAACCCTAAGCCAACTCGAGACATAGAATTATAGTTCATCGCCTTTTTTGTGAAGGCCTTGCCGTGTTAGAAGCTCAGCCATCTGCAGTTTGAGAAAAAAATAACTTTATTTCAACGGATAACAATTAATAAGTAAGACGAAACAAAACCGATCCGACCTGGGCAGACTTGACAGTTTAATACCATTTCGTTTATTAAAAAGGTAATGAACTATAATTTTATGTCCCGCGTTGCCTAAGCTTTTAAAGTTGGCTCCATTTGAAATAATGTCAGTGGAAACTTTGGATGACTAATGACTGTTAAAATGTAAAACTAAACATCAATAATAAGGCTTGCAATGAAAAACTGTGCATGTAACTGAAATAATGGAGTTACTATTAGCAGTTTTGCAAAAAAATGCAAATATTGGATTTAGATGGCTAACCAACTGTTTGCAAAAAAGAAATATAAATGGAACAAACAACAGCATAGCAAGTGTGCTGAGAATTTTTTTTTCCCTAAATGCATTTGTGATAGGATTCGAAACGTCAACTCTAAGAGTGCATGATTGAAGCAGCATAGTGAACTTATTTGAGTTATCACGGAAGAAAGCCATCTTAAAACGGATACAAAACTAGTTTTTGTGTAAATATCTTTCAAAACTAATAAACCAAGAGAAATGGCACTTTACAGTTAACACATGTGCATTACCTACAATCAAAATAACAATGAAGATTGTCCAAACCCGAAAGATTCTAAAAGACTTTTGAATAAAATGATAAAGTGAAAAAGTTTTTTTATTGCAGAAAAGAAATGATATTGATATTGAACAGTTACATAATACATGATGTATTTATACAGAGTAATAGAATTGTAATTGGGCTTTTGTTGAGTCGGTCCGTATCTGATTTCTCCTTTGTAAAAAAGTAAGGATCTGGACCACTGGATGCAGAGTAGATGGCTAAAATGCAATAATTTATATTACCCTTCGTATGTATTTGCTGTATACATTACTACTGTGATTTATCTCATTCTCTTATACTCCCCCTCAAACCTAATGTCGGCTATGGTTTGCTCAAGAGAAATGAGATCTGTTTCCTTTGTGAGATGTACAAATTATCTTTGAGAAATCGATGATAATCTCAGATACTATAATCTTCCTCTTCTCTTATACATAATCAGATGGATTAAAGATTGTAACTTGAGCAAAGAGAAGGCTCTCCTGAGAAGATTTCAAGGTGGATTTTCTTTAAACTGCTTGTCTTCATTGAGATCTTGAACTGATTCTGGTATGTATACTGGAACTCGAGATCTTTGGTTGATGTCGGCGACATCAACATTTAGCTCCCTTCTGAATTTTGTGAAACTCTGTCGTGAGAGGGGTTTTGTGAGGACATCGGCCTTTTGGTAAGTTGAAGGTATGTAGTTTACTCTAATTTTATCTTTCATTACTTGTTCCCTTATAAAGTAAAGGTCGAGTTCCATGTGTTTGGTTCGAGAGTGTAAAATAGGGTTGACAGTAAGTGATATGGCACTAATGTTGTCACACCAAATTGTTGCCTTGCTGTTGATATTAACTTGCAGTTCACTGAGTAGTGATTGTATCCACATAATTTCTGATGCTGTGCTAGCAATGCTTCTATACTCAGCTTCAATACTTGATCTAGATACCGTAGATTGTTTTTTGGCACACCATGACACTGGGTTTTTTCCTAGAAAAATGCAGTAACCAGTAGTAGATTTTCTGTCATCATAGTCAGTAGCCCAATCTGAGTCTGCATATGCATTGATGTTTAGTGATTTGCTTGGTTGCATGATTAGACCTTGATCCAGAGTACCCCTGAGATATCTCAAAATACGTTTCACTGCCTTCCAGTGTTCATCTAATGGTTTCTGCATGAACTGACTGACTTTGTTTACACTAAATGAGATGTCTGGTCTTGTTATAGTGGCATACTGTAGTGCACCAACTATACTTCTATACTGCTTGTCATTAGATATGGATTCACCTTTGTGTTTTGATAGATGTGAGTTGCTTGTCATAGGTGTAGGTAGTGGATTTGCTTCATTCATGTTGGCTTTTACCAGGATCTCTGTGATGTATTTCTTTCGATTTAACTGAATTTCATTGTTTGGTAGTCTTTTGACTTCAATTCCAAGAAAATAGCTCAAGTCACCCAGATATTTAATAGTGAATTCTATGTGTAGAAATTATACAGTTTTCTCAATTTCTGATTTTTTTGTTACCTGTAATAATGAAGTCATCAACATAAATCAGTACATATATGATACTGTTATTTGAAAATTTAAAGAACAGAGAGTTGTCTGATTTTGTTGAGTTGTATCCAAGTTTGGCAAGAGTTGATTTTAGCTTTTCGAACCACACTCTTGGTGCCTGCTTTAGTCCATAGATGGCCTTATTTAATCTGCATACAAGATTTTCATTGCCTTCAATGAACCCATGTGACTGTTCCATGTACACCTCTTCCTGCAAGACACCATTAAGAAAAGCATTATTAACATCTAATTGTCTGATTGTCCAGTTCTTGTGCAAAGCAATAGTTAAGATAATCCTAATGGTAGAGGGTTTTACAACAGGAGAAAAAGTCTCATTGAAATCAAATCCATTCTATTGTGAATACCCTTTTGCCACTAGTCTTGCTTTGTACTTAAGAACTGAACCATCTGGATTTCTTTTAATCCTATATGTCCACTTGCAGCCAATTATGTTTTTATGTGTTGGTAGGAGTATAAGATCCCAAGTTTTGTTCTTCATTAATGCATTGTACTCCTCCTTCATGGCTGTTCTCCAATTATTGTCCTGTACAGCTTGTTGATAATTACTTGGCTCGGTACAATCTGACACAACATTGTAGATTTTTGGTTTAAATATGCCTCTTTTGGCCCTGGTTATCATGTGATGTCCAGTGTTTGCAGGTTGAGAAGATTGTTCATTGCTGTCTTCAGTCACACCCTGTTGAGTATTGAGTGATACAGTATCACTTAATATTTGACATGTGTCATGCTGTTGACTAGTGTTGGGTAGAGGAGGATCACTTGATCTTTCAGAGATGTTGTCTTGCTCTTGCTCTGTTTCACTTGCTGACTTAAAGAGATTAGTGCTTGAATTGTCTCTTTTATCATTATCAGCAGTGCAGTCAGTAGCTAATTCTTCAGAGAAGAGGGTTATTGGAGGTAATGAGTATCTAGCATTATAGACTTTGTCAGATGTCTTAATTTCTTTATTACTAAAGGGGAATTCCTGTTCATTGAAAATTACATGTCTTGATATATATACTCTTCCTTTGTTATCAAGACACTTGAACCCCTTTTTATTTGGTGCATATCCTAAAAATGTACAGGGTTGAGACCTAAATTCTAACTTGTGTTTATTGTAAGGTCTTAAGTAAGAAAAACATAGGCATCCAAAAACTTTTAAGTTTTGATAGTCTGGCTTGACTTTAGTTAGTACTTCTAAAGGATTTTTATAATTTAGTACCTTTGTGGGCAGTCTATTAATCAAATGAACTGCTGTGTAGAAGGCATCTGGCCGAAATTTTAATGGTAATGATGCCTGAGCTAGCAAAGCCAAGACAGTTTCTACAATATGTCTATGTTTTCTTTTTATAAGACCATTCTGTTCAGAGGTATAGGGACATGTAGTCCTATGTGTGATTCCCTTTCTTTGAAAATAATCTTTCAGTGGTAGAAATTCTTTTCCACCATCCGTTTGAATAGTTTGTACCTGACATCCTGTTTGTCTTTCTGCATTTGCTACAAACTACATTACTGCATTGTTAGTTTCAGACTTTGCTTTTAAGAAATATATCCAAACATATCTAGAATATGCATCAATGAATGAGATATAATATATATAACCATAATCACTGCATATTGGGGCTGGACCCCATAGATCAGTGGCAATCAGTTCCAATGGTTTATGATAAGTTGTCTCAGATTCTGGAAATGCAAGCTTATGACTTTTGCCCATTTGGCAGAATGTACAATTATAAGAAATTGGAATTTCATCAACAGATATGTCAATGCAATTGTTTACAACATGTTTTAAAATTTTTATACTGGGATGTCCCAGTTTACAGTGCCAAGTGCTAAAATTCTTTTTACTATCAACTGTTTTTAATTCATAAGAGTAACACCAATTTTCCTTATGATCATCATTTCTTGAATTTGCAACATCAAATTTGTACAATCCTTTATGTTCTTTACCCTGCAAGAGAGTTTCCCTTGTTAGTATGTCTTTTACAAAACAATGATTTGGATAAAACTCAAAATAGACATTATTATCTTTGGCAAACTGTGATACACTCATTAAATTCTTTTTAATGAGTGGGACTCTCAGTAAATTATTGAGATACAGTTGTCTTGCACCTCTTAGGCTTGCATTACCAGTATGTGAGATGTGAATAGATTTACCATTTCCTAAATATAATAATTTTGTACCTTTGTATTCCCTGTTGTCCAGATTTAATTTGCTCAGATCATTAGTTACATGATTAGTGGCCCCTGAGTCAGGATACAATCTGTTGTCATGTATGTCTTCAATTTTGGCTCTGTCATCATTTCTTTGATCAGTTTTGACATCTGGTTGAACATCGATCATGTTTGCACTAGGATTTGAGGCTCTTGAACCATTACTGCTTTGTTGAGTTGGAGTAAAATTTGCATCGAATCTAAAATAACATTTGCTTGCTGTGTGACCATACTTTTCGCATATTTGGCATCTTGGTATATTGTTGTAGTTTTGTCTTCCTCCTCTGCCTCTGTATCTATTGTATTGGCTGCCTCTTCGATTATTATTATGTTGATTCCTTGGAGCATTGTTGCTTTCTTGATTCTTGTTTTTGGTGTTGGCAATGTAGTTGATTGAACAATCTGAATTGATTGATTTATTTTGTTCCAATCTGCCTTTATGGGAGAGGAGTATTGAGTGAACATATTGTAGTGATGGTAATACCTCATTGGAAGATATTACTGCAACCACTGACTCATAATCTTCATCAAGACCATTCAATATGGATAGAACTTGTTCTGCGTCTGATATTTTATGCCCAGTTGAAGCAAGTTGATCACATATTGTCTTTGCTTTAGATAGATATTCTCTCATGCTTAGGTTATCCTTCTTTAAATGGTGTAGTTGTCTTTTGTACTGCATGATTCTTGTAGCTGATTGAGAACTGAACACTTGCTCAATAGTATGCCATATTTTGTGTGTTGTTTTGCATCCAACAATTTGTGGCAATAGACTTGCACTGATAGATGATATTAACCATGAACTGATCAAACTGTCTTGCTTTTGGTGTATTGTGTAATCTTTATTACTCACAAGTTTCCCATCTTGATCTGCAGTGAATTTGGGTGGAATACTTACGGTTCCAAAGACATAGTCTTCGATGCCATAGCCCCTGATGGCAGTTTCCATTTGAAACTTCCACAGTAAATAGTTTGATTCCTCCAACTGGACAGTAAATGCTTGACTCTGTGGCTTGATGATGGAATTCATGAGATCTTGGGTAATTTTGGATTGAGTCTGAGTGGTTCTTGGAGTGGTTCTTGGCACTGAAGTTGATGATGCAGCGGCATCTTCATCAGCCATGATGATAAAGATGATTCAAGAATCAAGAACTGATGAAAATGATGAGAAGATTTCTTTGATTCACTTTTGTTTGATGCAGATTAGGTAATATTGTTACTGGAAATTCTTTGATGATCAATTGATGCAGCCAGTTGGGTTGTGGGTGATGATTCTCTGACACAACCTAGCTTGGCACGGCATAATTATCAAATGATAAGAACTGTGATAAATTCTTGAATCTCAGATGATGATCAAAGATCTGATGAGATTCAGATGTGCAGCCGATTCTTAGGTGATGAGATCGTCTCTGATGAGATTGAGGCAAAGCACACTGCTGTTAAGCAGCTTTTTGCTCTGATACCATAAAAGACTTTTGAATAAAATGATAAAGTGAAAAAGCTTTTTTTATTGCAGAAAAGAAATGATATTGATATTGAACAGTTACATAATACACGATGTATTTATACAAAGTAATAGAATTGTAATTGGGCTTTTGTTGAGTCGGCCCGTATCTGATTTCTCCTTTGTAAACAAAGTAAGGATCTGGACCACTGGATGCAGAGTAGATGGCTAAGATGCAATAATTTATATTACCCTTCGTATGTATTTGCTGTATACATTACTACTGTGATTTATCTCATTCTCTTATAGATTCATTATGAAGACTAGCCATGTATTGCATGTATCTGAGCTACATCATGAATACTACGTTTAATCACAAAGCAATAAAAAAAGGTAGCTATGTGTTGTGTTTATTTGAAGGAGTGTCGACCATGATGCAAGCTATATATAAATCAGTGTATTGCATGATGCAAGCAATAAAAATTAACCAAGACACATAGCAGTTGAAGCATGTTACTATGATTGGAGCATGGCTGTATCCACCATGATGCAAGCTATAAATCAAAACTGTTTATATATAAAGGTGTATTGTATTTCATAAAAAAATTTCCATGTATCTGCGTAGGATATTATGAGAATTTTTTCCCATGTACATCAATGGCATATGTACCTCTAAACTATATATACTTAATTAGACTGATGTAAGTAGATTATGTACATGCCTTATCATTAATGATGTATAATGATGAATTAGTCACTTATACGATGAAATCAGTCTTATTATACCTGCTTTCACCTTTTCCAATGCTTTAGACAAAGCGTTTCCTGTTTCACCGTGAACCACTGCAATCAAAAATAATATCAGAAATATCATATTTATTCTAATTTTAAAATCTTAATCAAACAATTTTGGATAACTTGTTTTATGATTGTTTTTGCAAATTCCTATAAGTTGCTTAATCAACTGGTTTGATACATGCTATTACAATTTTTTTTCAGTAAAACAATAAAAGCCAAGTCAAATACAAAAAAAGGATATATACCTTGCCAATATGTTGTAAAAAAAATTCAAGCAACAAAGAAATCATAGCTATAATAACATAAACTCAAGTCAAAGCCCATGTTGCCGTTTGGTCTAGTTCTCTTGAAAATATTTAAAGTGTTAAAACGTCATTATCTGTTTCTTTTTTAACATATATTTCATTTTTATATTTTTTGAATAATGAGATGAGATTAAAGCTTGAAATTAACTGAACATAGATCAGTTTACATAACTGAGCATATGGGTTGTCTTCGTTTTGAACATTATAATACTTCTACATGGTAATGTTATGGTTTAATACGTTTATCAAGATATTATAATTATTATTACTTGTATTAAATCATAAGTAATTCACACAATATAATTCATATATAATTTAGTACACAATATATGTGTGCATAATTTACAAATATGTAATTTAAGTGAGCATATATGTGTCCATAATTCATAGACGTACCTGTGTAGGGATCAATTTGCCCTAAGATTGAAATGCATCTGGCTTTGTATTCATTGCACCAGCTAGCTTTATATACCCTACAAAACTTTATGTTAACAAGTGAAATATTTGCTCACCATCTAATCTGCAAACAACTAAAGCATCACTTTTGTACTATTGTAGCTAAAGGTAAGTGCTAATCTCTGTAAATTATAGCTAAATATAAGTGCTAATCTCTGTAAATTGCAGCTAAAGGTAAGTGCTAATCTCTGTAAATTGCAGCTAATGGTAAGTGGTACTCTCTCTATAAATATTAATTATTAGAAGATTATCATTCTTATTCAATCCCTTAAATTGCAGCTAAAGCTAAGTGCTAATATCTATAAATCGAAACTCGTAGTTGTTAAAGCTAGTTCATATGTACATCTCAAAGTTTATGCATGTTTATTATGTATACAAAAGGTAACATATTCATTGGTATCCATGCAATGAGTAATAGTTTTGGTTAGCTAATCATCAACATATATTCCCATATTTAATACGCCCTGCGTTATCCTAAAATCATGTAGACGAGATGGGTGCAGTCGAGTAGAAGTTGTCAAGTACAATTTTCCAGATCACATATGAGCATCTATGCTATTTTGGTAAAATTTGCTACAGAGGCATCAATATACTTGGAATAATTGCTCTTCTAATTGGTATTTTACTAACCCTTGAATTTATATTCAAAACATATTTAAACAATTTTGATTCACGGTAAACAAAAGCAGAAATCTCTCTCTTTTTTCTTTTTTTCTTTTCATTGCGTTTGTATCCAAAAAGTTTAAAATTCTTTATAACAATGATCATTTCATAACAAATATTAAAATTGGTATTATGATATTTCTTGAAAAGGCCGGAGGGGATAATTTTTTCTAATAATTGCTTAGATATTGTACGTATGACTTTTTAGGAGGTTGCAAGGTTCAATGATTCAGGTGTTGTAATTTTAGATCCTGTACTTTTTATGAGGTTGCATGATTTAACGCGCATGTTGATTTTCAAAAAACTTAATGAACCAAGCATAAGCTCTGCTATCATATTTAATTATTATTATTATTCATTTACCGTTGAAATATTTTACCTAAATAATAGATAACAATTAATTGTAAAAAATGGTGGACAAAGAGAATCACTGGTGACTTCTTTTCCTCCTCTCTCTCCCACTCTGAAATCAAATCATACTTGTTTTTTTAATTTAATTAAAGATCTTCTCAAACCTTTCATTTCAGCCATTTCAGCATCAAATACATTGAACATAAATGGAAAGTATTCCTATTCTCAAGCCATCATCTCAAATCAACCAAGGCATTTATCTCCGCCTAAAGTACACAGGATTTATTCGGTTATGAGAAAAATCAAGCAAATTAAAGAGAAAACGCTTTGTTTTAGATGCGGAATGGCAAATCATATTGCTAAAGATTGTTGTAATAGTGTTCTTTGCTTCTATTGTAACGAATTTGAGCAAAGATCTATTCAATGTCCTTGGCACTCTGAGAACTGGAGAAAGAAGGGGAAAGAACTTGGTACAATTGCAGATATGGGTAATCAAAGATCTAGCAGTGCTGTACGAGAGCCTTAAAATGACATGCATGTAAGTGAAGTTGACTCTAACAAATCTCCTTTGGTTGTTGTTGATAATTCAGACTTCTTAGGTAGAGCTTATAAAAGAAGCAGAAGATGTGTGATTATTACTATTGCTACAAGAGAATTCACGGTTAAGGAGATTGCTTATTTTCTTACACACCATTTTGGAAATCATGATTGGGATATTAAAAATTCTTTAATGAATTTAAAGTTTTATTCCCTACATTCAATCTTGCTCCAGAGGCTGCCATGCGAAGACAAATTCAAACTCTGGAAAAATATATCAAACTTAAAATGTGGAATTTGAATGAAGGAAAAACTGACAGAAATTTGAATACCAAAGAGTGGATTAGGCTTACAAATCTCCCAGAATTATCTTGCGATTTTGAAATTTTGAAAGAAGTGTTGTCGGGTATTGGAATTCTTCTTCAAATGGATTTGGTTAATAGAAGAAAGTTTGATCACTCCTATCTTTATGTTGAAATAGAAATGGATTGTTCTATTCCTATTCCGAAGATGACTAACATTATTGTTGGAGATGCAAAATACATTGTATCAATGAAGACTACATCGAGGATGGGGGATTTGGAGGTTGATGAATGGAACAACATGAAGTTTAATCCAAATGCTGGTAAGGTTTGGAGAAAGACAGATTCTGCTGTCAATACTGACAACAATTTGATAAATCTTGATATTATTAATGAGGGTGTGGTGGTTACTCGTGTTAATGATGTTAGTGGTGAGAAGAGGTTACATAATAATAAAACATTTAGCAAAGAAATCCATACTGAGAATCCATTCAATGTACTCGATAAGTTATTGTGGAAGATGCTAAGACTGATTCTGATGATGCTAATGCTATTGTATTTAGGGCCAACATTCATAAGAAGGTTGACGAATTCATTAGAAATTTGGGGTTGTTAAAGTAGGAGGTCATATTACTGCAGAAGATGAAGTATTCACATTTCTGAGGAAGATAATGTTCAGATCACTACTAGTGGAACTGTTTTGGAAGATAGCAGTGTTCAAATTGTTGAAGTCACCAAAGATCCTGTGCCTATTATAGAAGTCAATGATAATTCTCTATCCCTTGATGAAGGTGTTAGCAATATTAGAAGGAGTGCAAGGCTGATTGGAAGAAAAGAGGACACTTTGAGTAGAGCTGGAAAGAGGGCTGAAGTTAAATCTTTGGAATGCATTGCTTCATCTAGTAATTCTACTCACCCCTTTTATGGCAGTACACATATTCCTGCTGTATTAAATTCATTTTCTTCTAAATAGTTATGTGAGACTGCTAAGAAAATGGGTTTAATTTTTAAAAATGGTGAATATGATATTGATAACATTAAAGCTTTAGAAATTATAAGGGCTTTCAATAGTGATAAATGAAGATCTGGTCTTGGAATGTTCGAGACTGGGCACCCTTAAAAAATGTGCCAGAGTGAAGAATTTAATTTTCTCTTTATATGTTGATATTGTTCTTTTTCAAGAGACAAAAATTTCTAAGTCTTGTGATTTTTTTTTGTTTCCATTGCGGGTAATATGTAGGATGAATGGAGAGCTGTTAAATCTGTTGGGAGTAGTGGAGGGCTATTTGTTGGACGGAAGGGTGATAAATGGTTTTTGGTGGAGGAATGTAGTAAGGATAACATAATTCATACTGTGCTTGAAGATATTAGAGGTAAAAGCATGATCTCTATTACTAATGTGTATATTCCATGTAATAAAAAGGATAAACAAAAATTCTAGGAGAGTTGTATTAGTCGTATTAGTGATATTAAAAGTCCATGGGCTGTTGGAGGAGATTTTAACATTATGAGATATTTTGGTAAAAGAAGTGGGAGGGAAGGAAAAGTCAATGATATGGTGATTTTTGATGAATTTTTTAATGAATGTGGCTTAATTGACTTGCCATTAAGTAATAGGAAATATACTTGGAGTAATGGCAGGGAGACCCCAGTTATGGCTGGGCTTGATAGATTCTTTATTCATAATGAATGGGATGAAAAATTTCCTCTTAGTTCTCAATATAGGTATGCTAGAATTATATCAGATCATTGTCCAATTATATTGGATACCGGAGATGATGCTAAAATTAAAAGATGTTTTAGATTTGAGAAGATGTGGTGTTTGGAAAGTAGTTTTGATAGTTTGATTGAGCAAAAGTGGAGAATTTTTATAAGTGAGAATAATGCTGCTAAGAATATAATTTTCACATTGAGATATTTAAGAAGTTTATTGAAAAACTAGGACAAAAATTGTTTTGGGAGTATTAGGGAGAGGAAAAGGCTACTCTGTGAAGATATTTTAAGTCTTAATAATAAGCAAGAATGAAGAGTTATCACTGTTGATGAAATGGATAATCTTAATAAAAATGAAGATGATTTAATGCTTGTGATTGATCAAGAGGAAATTATGTGGAGACAGAGGTCTAGAGTGAGTTGGTTAAATAATGGAGATTCAAATACTGCTTATTTTCATAAAATTGCTAATGGTAGAAGAAGGAAGAATTTGATAAATCATCTGGTTATTGATGGAGTGGAGATTTGTAAACAGGAAACAATTATGCAGGAATTTTTAACTACCAGAAAGATCTTTTTGGTTCTTCTCATAATAGCATTCCAACTTTAGATTGGGATTTGATATATGGGAAAAATAATGAATTAGATTTAAAAGTCTAGAGACGCTTTTTGAAGAATAGGAAACCAAAGCAGCGCTATTTGAACTACCTGTTGATAAGTCACCTAGACCTAATGGTTTTCCATCTTTTTCTTCCAGAAGTATTGGAATCTAGTTAAAACTGATATTATAGCTCTTTTCACTAATCTATTCAAGGGTAATCTGGAATTTTCTCGATTTAATCATGCTCTAGTGGTTTTAATTGCTAAGTGTGATGGTGTAGATAATGTTAGAGATTTCAGACCTATTAGCCTTCTTAATTGTATCTCCAATATCATCACTAAGGCGCTTTCTAATAGACTTAGAGGGATAATAGATTCTCTGGTTCTTAACAGCCAGTCAGCCTTTATTGAGGATAGAAGTATTGTGGAGAATGTTGATGTTGTTCATGAAGTAATCAATCACTGTATTAAAAATAAGAAACAGTTTCTTATTCTTAAGCTGGATTTCTCAAAAGCCTTTGATTATACAAATTGGGATTTTTTGATTGAGGTTATGAAAGCTAGAGGTTTTGGGGGAAAATGGAGAAATTGGATTAAAGGTATTCTACACAGTGGGGTTTCTTCTATCATGATTAATGGCTATAAGAGCAGGAAAATTTCATCTAAGAGGGGGTTAAGGCAGGGTGATCCCCTTTCCCCGCTTCTTTGTAATATTGTTCTGGATGTTTTTGCTAGACTAATAAATGTGGCTGTACAACAAAGTATGGTAGAGGTAATATGTAGATCTTTTGTCAAAGGTGGAATCTCTTCATTACAGTATGCTGATGATACAATTATTTTTAGTTCTTCATTACCTCATCACTTAGCTGCTTTGAAGTTAATACTTTACAGTTTTGAGAACTTATCTGGATTGAAAATTAACTTTAAGAAGAGTTCAGTCATCACAGTGGGTGACCTGAATTTTAATATTAAGGATGTTGCTTCAACTTTAAATTGTCAAGTTAGTGTTTTTCCTTTATCCCATTTGGTTATGGTAATTAGACCAACTGCTTTATTACATGATGATTGGCTTCCATTAATTGATAAAGTGAGTTCTAGACTTTGTAGATGGAAAAGTCATGCACTTTCAAAGGAAGGTAGATTAGTTTTGATGAATTAAGTTTTGTCAGCCTTACCTCTGTATTGAATGTCTTTTTATAAATTGCCTAAGTGGGTTATTAAAAAAATTGATAGTACTAGAAAAAAATTCTTTGGAAGGGAAGTAGAAATGGTAGTGGCATGAATAACCTAGTGGCATGGGAGATTGTATGCAAATCTAAAGTTCAAGGTGGTTTAGGAGTTGTCTCACTTGGTGAGTTAAATTGTGCTTTATTATGTAAGCGGCTTTGGAGAATGGTTGGTGTGGGAGATCCATTATGGAAGCAATGGATGGAGTTAGCTTATTACAATGGATAGTTCATAGTACGTGCTTCAGTTCATTCTCAAGCTTCAAGTTTCTGGAAATCTATAATGAAACAGCGGGAAATTTTTAATATAGGGTTAAAATGGAATATGGGTGATCGAAGGAAAATTTTATTTTGGCATAACAAATGGATATCTAACATTGCTCTAAAATTTCTTTACCCGGATCTATTTTAAATTTCTTCTATTCAAAATGCAAAGGTAGCTAATTTATACATTCATGAGGAAAGTGAGTTTAAATGCAATTTAAATTTTAATAGAATGCTTGAGGGTGATAGTCTTATTCAATATTTTAAGATTGTTAGCTTACTTGATCAAGTCTCTCTTGAAGATGGTTTGGATGAGGCAGAATGGTTGTTAGGCAGTAGAAAGAAATTTAAAGTAAGTTCTATTTATAGACTTATGAATTTTGGAGGCAGAAAAATCAAGAATTACAAAACATTATGGAAAGCTCATGCGCCACCGAAGATAAGAATGCATATGTGGCTGGTTATCAACAAGAAGTTAAATACTAAAATTCTCCTCAATCACAAAGGAAGAAATTTAGATAAAAAAATGTGTTTTTTGTTATTATAAGGATGAAGATATTAATCATCAATACTTTCAATGCCCCTTTACTTACCTTCTCTGGATCAACTGCTTGACATGTCTTCACTTTAATAATACACTGCACTTCTATGATCAATATTGGTATTGGGAGGAAGACAGAATGCTTATAACTAACAGAGTTGATAGTTTTTTGGTAGATTTGCTTAGTTTGAGCTTATCTTGGACTATATGAATTGAAAGGAGGTGTTTCAAAAAAAATTCTAAGCCTTTTGAAATTTTAATTAGAAATGCTATTCCTAATATTGCATTCTGGATAGGTGGTACTTGTCTATATGGCCAGGAATAGAGGCTCAATTTCCTTGACCTGAAGACAAGAGTCAAAGAAAGTCAAGACACTATTAGCAAAAGGGTGGCGAAGAGAAGAAGAGGAAATGAAGATGATATCTGAAGTCAGCATAGCTTTTATATTCTTTGCTCTTTTGTTATTCTATGTATATTTTGAGTGAGCTTGGGTGCGGTATGTTATGCAGTTAGTATGTAGTGTATGTTATATATAGTGCTTGTTCTATATTGTATTTTTTGTAGGTAAAACTTGGGGTTTTGTGTTGCGGTTGTAATTGGAAGTTTATGTAACGTTGTAACACTGTGATGGCTATGATATTTATATGCTGGGATCATCCCATCCTTTTGTCTCAAAAAATATTTTACCTGAACATAAAATTCATCCTTTGTTTCTTCATCAAATAATCGAGTTCAAGTGAAATCATAGAAACTTTCA
Organism: Allium cepa; assembly: GCA_030765085.1. Lineage (NCBI taxonomy): Eukaryota > Viridiplantae > Streptophyta > Magnoliopsida > Asparagales > Amaryllidaceae > Allium > Allium cepa. The sequence goes on along the minus strand of CM060929.1, from coordinate 377,798,374 downwards.
TAATACTACTTGAGTTGTAGGTCATTTTGCTTTTGACAATGTGATATTGGTAAGTTCAACCTTTTGTTGGTTTAATTTGTTTCTTCACTGTAATTATGCAACGTATAATTGTTTCTAGTTCATTTCCAGGTGAGATCAAAGCTACAAACATTTGGATTTAGGAGGACAAATGAGGTTACATCGGGTGGAAATGCCTTAAAATGTTACTCACAAATTTGGCTTAATGTTAGAAAAGTTGGATTCAGATGCACCGTCATTCAGAACAGTGCAATTTGAGTTAGAATATGGGAAATGAATATCTTATAAATCAAAAATCATGGAACTCGGATGCAAACACAAGCTTATATCTATAAAAGGTTCTTTCTGCAAATTTAATTGTTTAACTTTTCAATACAAAGATGCTATAATAATGAAAGCAAAATCACATACTCATACCAGTAATGGTTTATTCATACCACAAATCAAATAATACCTTCTATTAGGTTTCGAAACTGGACAGTTGCTGGACAGGATAAATCGACAGTGGAGACAGCGGAGATGGGGGAGATAGCGGAGATGGTGGAGACGTCGGTGCAAATGATGGTGGAAGGTCGATGTTGAGCGACGTTTGGAATAGTTCGATTTTTAATTAAATTTAGTTTAGGGAAATATGGAGGAAAGGTTTTTAATATGTCTGTGTTTGGAGAGGGTTATTCATGAGAGGCAAAAAATATTTATTTTCCCGTGTGCACCTTCTACGCAGCATTTTAGAATTGTTTTTTCATAACCCACCTAGATAATAGCAGCATTTTCATTAAAATGCTGCTCCTTTATGCTGCAAAAAATATATTTTCTTGTATTAATCGAAACTTAGATCCATTTTAAGATAATTTATTAGTAAAACTAATAAAGTAATCGTATAGAGCCATTAGTAAACTTTTAGGACTCACAACAGATGAAACAAAATATAATAACAAAGTGTGTCCATTTATTTCAAAACCATAAAAATATCACTCTACAAAATTCCATAAAAACCATAACATAATATCCATTACATGGTACACATAAAAGCAAGTAATAATAACTAATACTGCCACAAGCCAAGATTCTCCATCTCTAAGCATCGCCACCGCCATTACTCTGTCCTTAACCTATGTTTTAATGAGGAAGGAGTCAGAACAACAATTGTTTGGTGAGTAAAAACCTCAAGTCTTACCTTTTCAGTACTTGGATGGTATATTTCAAAATAAGACTATGTCTACGAATATCAAACCATTAAAATCATTTAATATTTTTTTATAAGGAAAGGAGGCTGTAACCACCCGTAAATTTTCGATGATTCAAATTGTTAATTCAATAAGATTTTGGTTATTAAATTTGGAAGAAATAAAAAAGTTTGTAATTTAATAATGAAATGAATACTGAAATGAAATAACAAATGATAATAAAAGCTAATAAATAACAATTTGAATGAAATTACAATTAATTGAAATAATGTAAATTGTTATATTTGGCTATAAGTATGTATATGAAAACAATGTAAGTATTGAACTGATTAATGAATTACCACATAATTAATGATAAGTGACTAGAATTTGTGTTAGTAAAGTAATTATAGCATTCGATTGTAAATAATAATGAATTCATAAGTATGATTAAAAGTTATAGTAACGATTGTTGTAAGTTACCTGTTTATGTGGTCTATTTAATTAAAATGGGAAATAAACTTAAATGAACTTTAATGTTATATTAATGAGAATTAATGCAATAACTAAAAGTGTGAATGTAATAAAATAAATAGAAATGTAAATTTATTCATAAAGTAATAATTGATGTAATAAAAGAATGGAACAAAGATAGAATAATTAGTTGGATTTAAAAATCTTAATTAATGTGTGTAATTGACAAAATTACAAATTTCGAAATATAGTCATTAATACAAATAGAAGATGGGAATTGGAATATATTAATGTAATGAAATATAAAACAATGTAAAAACCATGCTTATAGAATAATAACTGATTTGAGTATAAGGATTAAAATCAAATAAAAACAATTTACTGGAATTAAATTATAATTAATAGGATTTATGACAGTTGTTATCAAACACTGTAAATTTTGAAACAGTCAATAATGAATTGATATAGAGATTTTTTTTAGAGGATTACAAATTACTAAGTCATTTTAGGTGATAGAAATTGTGAATTATAAAATTTGAATTGAAATTTGATTAAATTAATTTAATATTAATTTATTAAATTAACTGAAATATAGTGATTATGGCCACTGACTCAGATTTCGACGAAACCAGTTTCATCGGGTCTGTAACAGTGAATTATTATAGGATTTCAAGTTTCGAAACGATCGGACTTGTCATTTGATCGTACGGGCTCGAAACGCCTAGAAATTAATTTAATTCAAATCAATTTGAAATAAGCTGATTTTAACATAACTTCTTCATATGATGGAATTGGAACTTGAAACTTATTCCATTGAGTTTAAAATATTCGAAAACATCTAGTTTGATATATGGGTTGACCCATTTTCGTTCCAGAGGCAGAACAGGCTTTTCGGGTCATTTATCGTTCCAATCCAAATCGATCTGGTCCATTCTTTTCTATTTCAGCTTTGCCTATAAATATCTCGTTATAAACCCTAGGCTATTTCTTATTTCACTTTTTCCATATGTACATTTCCTTCTCAACTCCTCATTCCAAAGGCCAACAAACAAACACCCAAATTCAACTGCAAATCAAATTTCAATCAAAAATTAAACTTCTCAAAATATATCGATTTGAAGCTCTCGACGAGCGCATCTCAGATCTACAATTCATTTTCCAATTTGAAGCACTGTTTGTCCAGGAATTGGTGATTAAGTCTCGGTCGTCCACTGGCGTTTGATGATCTTCGACGGATCATCGATTGGAGGGTAGCGTATGGTAGAGGGGACCGAGCGTGGCTCAGCGGAGTGATTTATGCATCGAGTTGATTGTTGGATCGTCAGTTAAAATTCAATTAGGGTTTAATGCATTAGTGGCGGCTGGCTATGGATCTGCATTGTATGTCGATAAGGTGATTTCGGCGATCTCAGGGATGGAAGGCGAGGCGCAAGTGGTGGTCTGGGGCGAGGCCGCGGCGGCGCGGCAAACGTCGCGTGATGGCGGTTGATCGTGATGAGGTCGTGTTGAGCAGATAGGGTTAGGCTGTGCGTTCTGGAGATGATGACGTGTCAGGTTTCTTTTGTTTTTTATTTATTTATTTCAATTTCTTATTCAAGCGTTCCAAATTACGTAACTTCTACATACGAGGTGCGTTTCATGCGCGTTTTATTGCGCTAGGATCGTATAGGAATTTCGGACATTTTGACGCTGGTTTGGACGAATTCTGAGACTGTATGAATGTGGGCTCTAAATTAGATTTAAATTCAAAGGTGAGTGTTTTAACTCACTCACAACTTTTAAAATTTCTTATGTTCAATAAATTAAATTTATGATGTGATTAGGAATTTATTTATGACTGTTTGATACATTTTGAATCAACATCTCAGTTAATTTGAATTTATTTGAATTAAATATTTATTTAATTTATTATTGAATATAAATTGCCAGCTTAAATACCTATTATTGATTATCAGTTCTATATTGATATTTATTGATTGATTTGGATGATGTTTGTAATGGATGTTGATTGTTGATATTGGATAAATGGATATTGTATTTTATATCGTTATAAACTGCAAGTTCACTATGGGTTGAAATGATACATACCCGAATGATTTATTGATTAAGGAAAAATTGTTATGGGTTGAAATGATAGACTCGAGTAATTTTACGGATTTTGTTTAATTCGGGATTGCGGTTTGAAATTATATATAATCGCAAAATTTTAAATTGCGAATTGAAATGACAAATATTTGTATCACTTGACCCTAGGGTAGAAAATTATATACGGGCACCGGATTGGTTAAATTAAATGATTTTAAAATCCTTAAATTTACGAATTTAATAAAATGATATTTTGAGATGGAAATTTGATTTATATAAATTGAAGTATTATTGAAAATTTAAGTTTTGTGTTGAAAAGTGAATTGGATTAAAAAGGAATTTCTTTGAGAAATTAAATTGGAAGTTTGAAGTTAAACTTTTTAAGTATAAATGAAATTCTATCGAAACTAAGTTACTAAATTTGTTTTAAAAATAACTATGAAATATTTTGGAATTGAAGTGATTCGAATTGATATTTGAACATGGATTGAAACCGATTTGAATTCGATAGTTATTGAAATTTGAAAGGTTTGAAAATTGGGTTTGTTGATTTGGAAATTTAAAATTGGTCCATCTGTGTTGAAATGAATGAATAGTTTAATTTGATATAAGTTCCAAATTCATATTTTAATATAAACTGCTTTAAAATATATTATTTTAAAATTTCAAATTGTTAAGATTTTCAAATTTGTTAAAATTGTTTAACGAATATTAACTATATATTATTTTGATCTATGTTAAATCAATTTAATTTATTTTAAAAACTAATTAAACCCTTTCATTTTATTTTAAATCTATTTAATCTATTTTAAGCTATTTAATCTATTTTAATGATATTTAATCTAATTTAAATTTTTTTAACTATCATAAATTAATTTAAAAGTATTTACCTAAAATTAAACTGTTTAAAGCATTTTAACTATTTAAAACTATTTAAACTAATTTCTAAATTTTCAAACTAAATATGTGAAACAGTTTATATTTATTTCAATTGGTTTAAAAAGAGAATAAAGTTAAATGATGTTATAAATTAAGTTGGAATTTTGAATGTTATCAGAAATCGAAATGATGATTTTGAAGCGACTTAAGTTGTTTTGTAAATATGAATTTTAGAGGAAATATGATTTGAAAGTGGTGTAGTTATTGAGAACATGATATATTGATGTAAATTGTGAATTTGACTTTGAAAGGAAATATAACTATCGAACTATGATTTTAAAGGCGAATATGATTTCGAAAGTAAGTAATGATTTCGAAAGTGATATGGCTTGAATTGAATATGATATTTTGATATCAATTATGAAATGATTTTAGAAATGTAAAAGAACCAACCGGTGTGTAATAAGCGATTTGTTGCCAAAGAAACCGGGATCGGATGTTGTCATACTCTCTGCCAATATCGAAAACCATTTTGACAACTGTGTACGTGGTGGAGATTCCAGATTGAAGTAGAATGGTGGCGACGATCCTATATGACGTATATACATTGACTCGACTCCCGTGAGTTGGCATAAGGTGGCTAAAACAAGAGCAATTGACGGGCCAAGTGAGGTCATTCCTCCGATCGGGCACACTCCATCGATAATATATTCTGACTTTTGATTATATTCTTACAACCCTTAAATTTTCGATGATTTAAATTTTTAATTCAATAAGATTTTGGTAATTCAATTTGGAAGAAATAAAAATCTGTAATTTAATAATGAAAAGAATACTGAAAAGAAGTAACAAATGATTATTAAAGCTAATAATTAAAAAATGATAACTAAAATAATGTAAATTGTTATACTTGGCTATAAGTGTGTATATGAAAACACATGTAAGTACTGAATTGATCAATGAATTACCACATAATTAATGATAAGTGGATAGAATTTGTGGTAGGAAAGTAATTATAACGTTCGATTGTAAACAATAATGAATTCATAAGTATGTTTAAAAGTTATAGTAGCGACTGTTGTAAGTTACATGTTTATGTGGTCTATTTAATTGAAACGGGAAATAAATTAAAATTAAATGAACTTTAATGTTATATTAATGAGAATTAATGCAATAACTGAAAGTGTGAATATAATAAAATAAATAGAAATGTAAATTTATTCAGTAGTAATTGATGTAATAAAAGAATGGAACAAAGATAGAATAATTAATTGGATTTATAATCTTAATTAATGTGTGTAATTGACAAAATTGCAAATTTTGAAATATAGTCATTGATAAAAAAAGAACATGGGAATTGGAATATATTAATGTAATGAAATATAAAACAATGTAAAAACCATGTCTATAGAATAATAACTGATTTGAGTATAAGGATTGAAACCAAATAAAACAATCTATTGGAATTAAATTATAATTAATAGGATTTATGGCAGTTGCAATCAAACACTATAAATTTTGAAATAGTCAATAATGAATTGAAATAGAGATTTATTTTAGAGGATTATAAATTACTAAGTTATTTTAGGTGATAGAAACTGTGAATTATAAAATTTGAATTGAAATTTGATTTAATAAATTTAATATTAATTTATTTAGTTAACTGAAATATAGCCATTTTGGCCACTAACTCGGATTTCGATGAAACCAGTTTCATCTGGTCCTTAACGGTGAATTATTATAGGATTTCAAGTTTCGTAACAATCAGACTAGTCATTTGATCGTACAGGCTCGAAACGCCTAGAAATCAATTTAATTGAATTCAATTGAAATCAATTTGAAATAAGCTAATTTTAACGTAACTTCTTCATACAATGGAATTAGGACTTGAAACCTGTTCCATTGAGTTTAAAATATTTGAAAACATCTATTTTGATATATGGGTTGACCCATTTTCGTTCCGGAGGGAACGGGCTTTTGGGTCATTTATCGTTCCAATCCAAATCGATCCGGTCCATTTTTTTCTATTTCAGCTTTGCTTATAAATATCTCATTATAAACCGTAGGCTACCTTATTTCATTTTTATCTGTACGTACATTTCTTTCTCGACTCCTCATTCCAATGGCAGACAAACAAACACACAAATTCAATTGCAAATCAAATTTCAATCAAAAATTAAGCTCCTCAAAGTATATCGAATTATATATCGATTCGAAGCTCTCGACGAGCGCATCTCAGATCTGCAATTTATTTTCCATTTTGAATCACTGTTTTTCTAGGAATTGGTGATTAAGTCTCGGCCGTTCATCGACATTTGGTGATCTTCGACGGATCGTCGATTGGAGGGTAGCATATGGTAGAGGGGATCAAGCGTGGCTCATCGGAGTGGTTTGTGCGTCGACTTGATGGCTGGATCCTCGGTGAAAATTCAAGTAGGGTTTAGTGCATTAATGGCGGCTGACTATGGTGCTGCGTCGTACGTCGATAAGGTGATGTTGGCGATCGCAGGGATGGAAGGCGAGGCACTGCTGGTGGTCTGGGGCGAGGCCAAGGTGGTGCGGCAAATGTTGCACGATGGCAGCTGATTGTGATGAGGTCGTGTTGAGAGGATAGGGTTAGGATGTGTGTTCAGGATATGATGACGTGTCAGGTTTCTTTTTTTTTTTTTTTTCAATTTCTTATTCAAGCATTCTAAATTACGTAACTTCTACATACGAGGTCCGTTTCACGCGTAGTTTCTTCCACTAAGATCATATCGGAATTTCGGACATTTTGACGTGACTTTGGACGAATTCTGAGAGTGTGTGAATTTGGGCCCGAAATTGGATTTAAATTCAATTTGAATTCAAAGGTAAGTGTTTTAACCCATCACAACTTCTAATAATTCTTATGTTCGTTAAATTAAATTTATGATGAGATTAGGAATTTATTTATGACTGTATGGGACATTTTGAATCGTCTTCTCAGTTAATTTGAATTTATTTGAATTAAATCGTTATTTAATTTATTATTGAATATAAATTGCCAGTTAAATACCCGTTGTTGATTATTAGTTCTATATTGATATTTATTGATTGATTTGGATGATGTTTGTAATGGATGTTGATCGTTGACATTGGATGAATGGATGCTGTATTTTATATCATTATAATTGCAAGTTCACTATGGGTTGAAATGATACATTCTCGAATGTTATATAGATTAAGGAAAAATCATTATGAGTTAAAGTAATAGAATCCAGCGATTTTATGGATTTTATTTAATTTGGGATTGCGGTTTGAAATTATCTATAAACGTAAAATTTTAATTGTGGATTGAAATGATAAATATCGTATCACTTGACCTTAGGGCAGAAAATTATATACATGCACCAGATTGGTTAAATTAAATGATTTTAAAAATCCTTAAATTTTTGAATTTAATAAAATGATATTTTGAGATGGAAATTTGATTTATATAAATTGAAGCATTATTGAAAAATCAAGTTTTGCGTTGAAATGTGAATTGGTTTAAAAAGGAATTTCTTTAAGAAATTAAATTGGAAGTTTGAAGTTAAACTATTAAGTATAAATGAAATTCTATCGAAATTGAGTTATTAAATTCGTTTGAAAAATAACTTTGAGATATTTTGGAATTGAAGTGATTCGAACTGCCGATTTGAAATTTGATAGTTATTGAAATTTGAAAATTGAAAGGTTTGGAAATTGGTTTTGTCGATTTGGAAATTTGAAATTGGTCCAAATGTGTTGAAATGAATGAATGTTTAATTTGATACAAATCCCAAAGTCATATTTTACTATAAACTACTTTAAAATATATTATTTTAAAATTTCAAATTGTTAAGATTTTCAAATTTATTCAAACTATTTAACAAATATTAACTATATATATTATTTTGATCTATTTTAAACCGATTTAATTTATTTTAAAAACTAATTAAACCCTTTTAATTTATTTTAAATCCAATTAATCCATTTTAAGCTATTTAATCTATTTTAATTATATTCAACCTAATTTAAATATATTTAACTATCATAAATCGATTTAAAAGTATTTACCTATAATTAAACTGTTTAGAGCATTTTAATTATTTAGAACTACTTAAATTAATTTCTAATTTCCAAACTAAGTATGTGGAAGAGTTTATATTCATTTCAATTGGTTTAAAAAGTGAATAAGGTTAAATGACATTATAATCTAAGTTTGAATTTTGAATGTTATAATAAATCTAAATGATGATTTTGAAGCAAGGACTTAACCTGTTTTGGAAATATGACTTTTGGAAGAAATATGATTTGAAAGTGGTATAGTTTTTGAGAACACCATATATTGATATAAATTGTGAATTTGACTTTAAAAGGAAATATAATTATCGAACTATGATTTCAAAGGCGAATATGATTTCGAAAGTAAGTAATGATTTCGAAAGTGACATGGTTTGAATTGAATATGATATTTTGATACCAATTATGAAATGATTTTGGAAATGTAAAAGAACCATCTGTTGTGTAATAAACGATTGGTTGTCAAAGAAACCAGGATCGAATGTTATCATACTCTCTGCCAATACCGAAAACGGCTTTGACAACTGTGTACGCGGCGGAGATTCCAGAATGAAGTGTGATGGTGGCGACGATCCTATATGAGGTATATATGTTGACTTGACTCCCGTTAGTTGACATAAGGTGACTAAAACAAGAGCAATTGACGGGCCAAGTGAGGTCATTCCTCTGATCGGGCACACTCCATCGATACTATATTCTGACTTTTGATTTATTTGGTAGCCACTAGCGACTTTTATCGGGAGTGTCTTCCGAGGTGGGACGTAACAGCTGTTACGCGTTACCACCAAGCTGAAAGTGTAATTGGTATATCCACTCTGGCATGGCCTAGATATGCCGTGTCACCTGCCCTAGCGTGCCTTCTACGAGTTTATTTTGTACCATACCTATGGAGTGCCCTCTGATGGCATCCAGTACAGGCGTGATTACGGTACAGTATGGAAATCTATAAAATGTGTCAAGGGGGAAAATGTAACGCCTTAACGCTATTTTAATAGTTTACTTTACTTTAGACACGATTATAATAGGGTATTGTACTATATAGTAGATAGTTTAACGGATCCTTAGGAGATGTGAATCCCGAACATCTTTTAAGTTACTGCACTCACATTAAACACTGGATAGGAGATATCAACCCCCATAAACATCTCTGACGCCTTTCCACTCATATTTATTTACCGATGATTTAACTTACATATGATCTTTTAGTTCTAACTCGAATGTTTTGTATTTTCAATTCGCTCAGGTCAGCCTGAGCATTTCAGGATTTGAAGGCGTTATTTCTAGAGGACGAAGACGAAGATTTGTACTACTATTATTTATTATATTCCATTGCATCATGTTGTTTCGCAGCATTGTTATTTATCTCTGATATGTGTAACGCTGATTCTGTGTTGTATAAGTATAATCAATGTTTTGTAAACAACTTCACGAACTGTTATTTTGATTATTATAAGTTGTCATTCCGCTGTGAGATTCTGTATTTGTTTTATTTTCTTATTTACCTCAATAACAATCTGCCTCTTTGTATGGTTTGAGTTGACATGTGTGTCTGCCTAAAGCATCCAAAAAGGCAGCTCATTACAGCGGTGGGTCCAACCACTTAATACCTTCCATTCTAGAATTAGATCCCATACCCCATTCATACTTCATAAATAGATAATAATGTCAGAGACGGCACCCAAGCCACTTATACTTCATAGTGAAAAATAGGCAGACCCTGTCATTTAAGGCCTATTTCTAAAAGCGTGCTCCTCAATAGTACTATCTAGCTAACATAATATGGAATCTCATAGGCCGCTTAACACTTCCAAGTGGAAAATAGGCAGACCCATCATTTAAGGCCTAGAGGTACCACCTAACATAACTCTTTGTACATTTAATACTTTATCTGGGAAAAAGGCAGTTCCAATCACTTAATAACTCAAATCGTGAAGCAGACCCTTCATCTTAGGGCCCATAAGCATAATGACGTCTCATATTGGTCCTCTATTTGCAAGAACTAGTAGCCAGATTAGCTGGGCAGATTTCCTCTACATGATTTGAAACAAACCTCGCGTCATTACAAATATTAATCATGAGGATATCTCACATCAATAAAAATGTATACAACTGCTGGTAGACTCAAAGTGAAGGGCAGACTTCCCTTATGTAACTCTATTGACCTCGCACCCCTATGACTTAGCTATAAATTAATTACTGTATATATACATATATGTATATGTACTCATCTCACCGTTTCATAAATAAGGCCTCATAAGGGATCTTCCTCATTATGCCTCAAAATAATAATTGGGCTATATAAGAGTTTCCTCTTATTTTCGCCTTAATATCATTACCTTCCTAATGGGGGAGAATAAATGTAAATAAATTCCTAATTAACTACGCCATAAACACAATAGTTATACTTTAATTATGCAAATAGAAATAAATATAATATTCGCGCCTAATAAGTTCTAAACGCAAGGATTTTATGCTCTAAACTAGCGTTAAATGTTAAGTCCCTAATGAGTTATTATTACAAATCCTTTTTTCTAAATTTTACAAGATCTCATGGAGTTCTAATGTCCAAAACAGGGAATAAATATACATAATAAGAATTGCAATAACAGACTTGTAAATAAAATAGAAACTCTATTTATTATACCAATTCAATGGAATATCTTAAACAATAAGAATTGCAATCTAAACCCCATATTCCATTCAAATCCTCTTTTTACAAAGAAATAGATATGAATAAGTGGTGTAAACTATGATAGAATTCGTAATCTAAATCCATATTGTATTGAAGGATCACAATTTTACCCAAGGAAGAAGTAGAAGTGGAATATACTATGAAATTATCAAAAATTTCATAAAAGAAACAAATTCCATCAAATTAAGGTAAATAATTAAGAATCTCAAAATCGAATTGACATTTCAAAATAAAAAAGAATATTGGGGGATTTTATCTATCATATTTTCGAAATCCCAAAATTCCTAAGGCGTATTCGAACCCAAAAGAAATACACTAAACAATTGCTGAAAAGAAACACTAAGGTTTCCAATCATATAATAGCCTTAGCTTCGCCTTCCTTGGATTGGCATTCCTCATACTCTCTTCCAGAATCTCCCTTTTTTGATATACACACAATAGGAAAGTGGTATATATATTTATCAGATTCAAAATAGTTGGAGGAGAATAGAATAAGAATAGGTTGGAGTAAGAAGAAGTTAATAGAAAATAGATTGGATTCTTACCTAAATTCTCTATGGAGTTTTTTAATCTAATTTGGAGAGCTAACAATGGTGGAGTTTCATTGAATTCTCAATAATATAAATAAAAAGTGGAGAGGGTAGGGTTCTATTTATAGAAGTTGAAACGCACTAGAACTGTAGGATGAAAATAGTTTAAAACGGAGAAATCTAAAGCGTACAAATAAATAACATAACCCTTCAAACCCTAGCCACCACTGCCAAAATTTTATTTTGACTGGTTGACCGCCCCTCCCTAACTTGTCAACCGCTAGTTGTCAACAAGATGCAGTAAAGGTGTCGACCGGTTGATTATTTTGGGTAATTATTTATTCGTTGCTTTTTAATTAATTTATTAACTATTTAACTTTAGTGTTAATCGTTAATTAAAAAGTTTACTTAGCTACCAAGCTAATTTTGAAATTCAAACCCTAAATTTAGATATTCATTTGAATTTGAATTCGAATTAAATTAATTTAAATCTGAAAACTACAAATGCTCATAACTTCTCCATTTGACATCTATTTTCAGCATATTATATATGGAAATAGATCAGAATTTCACCATGAACGCAACAAAATAACTTTCACGGTAAAATTCCCACTTTTATAATATCATATTTAATTTAATTTACTCCATTTATTTATGATTCATTTTACAAGGTGTTACGTTCTTTCGAACTTAAAACAGTTTTCATCCTGCAATCCTTCAAGGGACAAACAGCTTAACGAGCAATAACATCCATATTATACGACTACACAATCATTTACTCAATCAGCAGTGTAATGTAGTTATGTCCTACAGACATACTAAAATGAGCTCAATCATAGTCAATCCTAGTGTTAGTGTGTAATCGTGCCATGAAAGTATGTATGCAAATAGCCGAAACATGCAAAAAAAATTCTATATGAGTGTAAAGTGGTGGTGAAAAGTGTAGTAACCATTTCCTAACATCCAATCTAGCAACCACGATGCAACCAAAATCCTAATTTTGGAGAGAAAATTTTCTAGAGAAAGGTTTTGGACGAAGAGTGCTCATGCCACCCATCAGATTTTCTCACCATTGTACTTGAACCAATCTAATTCTTTGTTGTGGAGCCACCGAGTTCCATGCTTTACGATGCACGTAGTGGCATAGGATGCTATTGGATCCATCATAAAATCCCCTAATTGATTAGGCTCCACAACAATTGCTATGCTACGAAGATGTTTCATAAATGCAAAAACATTATGGACTCCAGCCAACATAAAAGTTTTCTTGTTTTTCCCGATATTGGGAAAAGGTCTAGTAAATCTGGTGCCTACTTTCCAACTATCCAAATCGTACACTTCTTAATCAATTCTAACTTTCCAAAGTCTTATATTACAAATCTGGTCCGAGTAGAATTTGTCGGTGGTTTCCCACCCATAATTTGATGATTTGCATGGCCTCCCCAAAAATGCTTCATAGATGCCATACTAATTGTCCATTGATGACTACAATTCTACTGAATTCTATTAAGGGTAAGTGTTATTCCTAACATCCTCCATAGTCCAAGATGCAAGAACTCAACAAATCCTCCAAGTTCACATCCATTCCTTTAGTTTGTTTATCGGTCTTCAGTCGGTAAGTGATGCTCCGATTCAACGAAGTTCCTAAAGCTAGTTCCTAAAGCTACTAGCAAACCCCTCCAAATTTGCTAGTAAACTAAGGGTCCCTATCACTAATGATGCAAAGTGCAACGCCATAAAGCTATGTTGGAGTGCTGCGATTCAACTGCTTCTAATGGAAATTTCTACCACTTTCTTCTTAATCCTTGATCAATAGGAAATTGCATTCTCATTCTCATGCATTTTCTCTTTTCCTAGCATGGTGACATTTTATGAGCTAAATCCCTTATGTTTCCCAAAATCTAAAGTTTGAGATTGAAATATTTACTCACTTTAGGATGCTAACCTAATTTCCTCATTAACTTTCAATTTTATCTATGATCTATCGCTAATTAAGTGTTCCCATAAAATCTCCTTATTACTTTGCTTTCTAACATATGTCAAGTTGTTTAAATCCCATTCATAAAGGCTATACAGGAATAAAATGGGAATATATCTTATACCACATCGTCCACTTTTCCAATAACTAAGGAAGACAACTAGCGCTATAATCCAAGGACTCCAAAAGAAAATTTTATTCGAAGTTTCCATTTATTATCAGTTAATATAAATGGTGTTAAGGTCCTACTACTCCTTTCTAAATTAAGATGGGCTTTCTTTAATGTTTCATTCCATCGCTACCTATTTTCTCAATTCCCTTTTTTTGGTCTTTAATAAATGTGGTTCATTTATTGCTTTAATTAATATCTACAGCAGCTGATCATTACTGTTAGAATCGGACCATTTTCAATTAATCCTTCTTCAATCTTTTTAACCTAATTTAGGTTTTCAAAATCCATTCATTACTCAAATTTCTTTCTTCCACAAATACAATATCAAGTTTCCTTAATCAGTCCCCATTTAGATACCTTTTCCTCTCATTAGTTACAGATTTATTGCCCATTAAATTTATAAGTAATATCCATAAATTCTAATCCATCAGTTTCTAACTAATGCACATATAGTCATAGTCTATGACATCTATATATATTCTAGTCATTTAGCGTAGCTGTACGATATCTATATCTAACTACTAGTTCTACAACCAGAATACTCATTTCCATATTTTAATTCATAGAAGTTATCCTCCCTAAAAGACTATTGTCATAATAAACCACAATTAATATTTTTTCTTTGTTTGAAATTACAAGGAATAATTACTTTTCTTATTATTAAAATAGACAGTGTAAACTATGGAAAGGAATATCCATCTCTTACACATCTCATTCCTTTTTTGTGCATTCCTTGTTACTTCAAATAATGCAATTTTACATATATTTTGGAATTGGATAATTTATGGAAATTACGTGGAAATTGCTCCAAAATTAAAATACAGAAATTCATATTCTATGGATAACCTAATTCACAACCTAATTATAGATCTGGAATATCTTTACACTTTACCAACTTCTTCAAATAAAGGTTTGGGATTGACTTCAACTTTCTAGATCATGTTGTACATTCTATATCAATTTTACTTATATCCTAAAAACCTTAGTCTATCCCACCTAAGTCATAATATGCATCTACTCCTTAAAACTTTATGAAATCACAATTTTCTGGCATAAAATAAAATATTTTCATACAAATAAACTTATTTAAAAATAAGTATTTATCACCTCATTTCTTGCAATACTTAAAAAATGAAGTATCAAATACAACATCTCCATTTTTGAAAATTTAAATTTTAATAAAAACCTTTACCAAAGATTAAAAATTCCTTAGTTCCCAAATAGGAATAAAATAATCTACTTTTTCAAAACTTTCCTTATCAAAGCCTTTTTTTAGTTTGACTTTCAAATTTGTGGCATTCAAATTCTCTTGGTTTTTCAAAAAGGAAGTTATGAAGAACTTCCCTTTTCGGTAGCTTACTAAAATAAGGAATTACTCCTTTTTGAAAATAGGAATTTTAACACAAAAGGTTCAAAACTTAATTATCTTTCCAAAATAATATGTTAAACCATTTTTCTTTCAAAGAATTTTCTAGTTACAATAATTATCATTTACAAAATAGTAAAATTTCCATAATCATCATTTCAAAATAAAAGTTATTTCCTTCTAAAGCGTACAGTTAAATTTATTACCTTATTACTCAAATACACTGTTATTTTTGAAAAATATCTCGTAACTTTGCTCAAAAACTCTTAAAATCTCTTACAACATGTTTGTGCCAAAAATGCTCACAAACACCTAATTATCGATGAAAGCACCCGTTTGCAATCACGGATCACAGATAACAAATATGTAGAGAAAATAAATGTGAGGAACACTCAAAGTTTAAAAAGAATCACACACAAACACACAAATTTGGAGTGGTTCAGCGTTTGACCTACGTCCACTATGAAATGACTGACTTTTAGTGATCTTTTTCTGGTGGTTATAATGAGTTATAGTAGTAGAATTGAATAACAAGAGTAATCTCGGCAGAGTCTGAACGTAGAAGAGCCAAAAAAAGTCTCTTCTTTGAAGCTCTTGGATTGCTATTTATAGGTCATATATCTTTCCCAGATCTCGGAAGACTTCTTCTCCCACGTGGGTTGGCCCACGTGATCGATCCCATGTCATCTGCACTCAATTTGTGATCGATACGAATGAATTTTGTATCGATCAAGATTTGCTCCAATCGAGTCGAAATTAAGCAGGAAGTAAGCTCTTGTGAAAATTCGGTAGCATTTGGACCTGTAGATTTTGATTTATGATCGATGCAAGTTCGTTATTTTCGAAGTCTATTCTCTTCGTGTCGATGTTGTTCGTATCGATGACCCTACACATGATGTATGATGACGTGCCGCTCGCTTTTAGGGTCGATCCACATTTCATGCCGAAAGATCGAGTCTTTCCTATGGATCCGCCCTGTTCGTATCGATCCGGGTTAGTCTTGTTCGCATCGATCCGCGGCTCTATTCGTATCGATCATTGTTGCTTCTGTTCATATCGATTATTGCTGCTTCTGTTCGTATCGATGCTCGCAAGTCATTTCATATCGATGGTCTGGTGCTACTTCGTATCGATCGTTTCAAATCGATCACTTTTAGTGGTGTGTTTCCTATCGATTAATGGCCGATCGATACGAATTGAGTTTACGGAGGGACCGGTACGAAACATGTATGAATGAGATCGATGCGAAGTGTTATTTGTTGATGGATCGAAATGGAGCGAATATGATCGATATGAAATGAAAACTCTTCCATGGATACGAAATGCTCTGGCTTGTCTTTATCGATATGAATTCTGATCGATACTGATAAGGATCATTTGATGGATACGAACCAGATCGATATGAAAGGAGATCTCTTTCGGTTGTTTGTTGGATACGAACAAAGGAACCACTTAATTGCATCGGTTATATCTTGAGCTTACAAGCTTGGATGGACTAGAGATTTGGAAAGTTGGCTTCCATAGCTTTGCTTGTCTCGTTATATTAATTGTAGCTTGATCCGAAAATGGTCAAAATTTACCAACATCCAAAGCTGACCTGTTCATAACTGGCAATCGAGGAGAACAATCTTTGGTTTCCAACTAATTTTTTGGTATCACAGCCTTACTAAAAGGCAGGATAACACTTTCCCTCCCAAACATGCCTTACGATAGGAAGGTGTGTTTTGTAACGTCATAGGCTGGACATTCATATCCTGTTGATGACTTGTAAAAGAGATTAATAATCTTACATGATTGCGGATGACGATCATTCAAGATCGTATGTCATTCGGGGTGGTATATGACCGTTCGAGGTAAGGTGCCATTCACGGCGAATGGTGATCGTTCGCGATCGGGTGCAGTTCGAGGCAAATTGTGATCGTTCACGGTCAGGTGCCGTTCGCGGTGAAATGTGATCATTCGTGGTCGGATGCCGTTCGAGGCGAATTGTGATCGTTCACGGTCGGGTGTCGTTCGTGGTGAAATGTGATCATTCGTGGTCGGGTGCCATTCGAGGCGAAATGTGACAGTTCGTGGTCGTGTGGTGTTCAAGGCGAATTGTGACCATTCGCGGTCGTCCGAGGCGAAATGTGACCGTTCGTGATTGGGTGTCGTTCGTGACGAATTGTGACCGCGAACGATCTGCCATAAATAATCGTGTTCCGTTCGAGGCGAATTGTGACCTTTCATGATCGGGTGCCGTTTGCGACGAATTGTGTCTGTTCACAATCGGGTGTCGTTCGAGGCGAATTGTGATCGTTCGTGGCGAATTGTGACCGTTCACGACGAATTGTGACCGTTCGCGGTCGGGTGCCGTTCGAGGCAAATTGTGTGTGCCTGAGGGGACTTAGTATCATTAATGCCAGATTTCACATTCGAGTGAGTTTCTGAATTGTTTGTTATGGTGGTTTATCGTTATCTTAGAGCATGCCTGAGGATCATTCGCGATCCCGTATATGTGTAAGTGGCTTAGCCATTATGAAATCACAAATGGCAGATTTATATTCAAAATGAATCTTTCAGCAAAAATGTCCAACAAAACCAAATCCAAACATGAGAAATATAAAACAAAAGCAAAGCAGAGATGTCAAAGTGCAAACACCTACACTGATGCGATTGGTAGTCGTATCAGAGCATGCCTGAGGATCGTTCGTGATCCTGTACATGTGTAAATGACTGAATCGCGTTGTGTGGAGTTTTCCACTTATTGGTCATTATTCTGATTAGTTGATGACAAGTTGACGCCTGGATCTGGAGCCACCTTCATTTGATGCAGGTGGTGGTTGCTCTCGTTCCACCGTTGTTGCTCGCCTTCTCACATATTATGATGGCAGACCATTCCGGATATGTCCTTCTATCTCATCCCTCAAGTACCTGCAATCATTGGTATTATGGCCGCTTAGCTCATGGAATAAGCTGTACTTGTCTGATTTCCTCTCATTGTTGGTCGGACCCCTCCTCATTGGCTTTCGATAAGGAACCTAACCCCTGATGTCCTGGTAGATCCGTTACAAAGTTTCATTCAACTCTGTATAAGAGGTGAATCTCGGTTCTTTTCGTTGTCGCTTTGGTCCATCATTGTTAACTTCAGCTTTTCGTTTCCCTTTGTCCTTGTCTGAATCCTTTCCGGGAAGATCTCCGCTTTTGACTGCATACACATCAACTCCTCTCCTTCTTCTCTCTTACCATTTGCATCCTCTAATCGTAGAAATCCTTCGGCCTCGTGATGAAATTCCCCTAGATCCATAGGTGGATCCCTTGTCAGTGAATTTTTGAACTCTGTTCCATCGGTTGTGCCAGATACAGCTGCTATTAAGACCATGGATTGATCTGGACGATCTACCTATGCCACTGCTACATTAAAACGTGCTAAGAAGTTCCTCAAAGACTCTCCGGTCTTCTACTTCAGTGCTGCTAAACTCATCACCTTCTTGGGCCTCGAGATGTGAACTCTGAACTGCTTCATGAACTTCTCAGTCAGCTCGGTCCATGTTTCAACGGAGCCGCTTTCCAATTGCCTGAACCATAATGCCGCTATATCCGTCAGATACAAAGGGAAGCATCACACCATGACCTCCTCCGATGCCCCCAGTACTTCCATATGCCGCATATACCTCCTTAGATGAACAACAAGGTCTGTCCTTCCGTCGTACATCTCTAATGTTGGTAACTTGAAATTCCGGTGGATTCCTGGCTTGCCCGATCATAGGAGCGAATGAGCTTCTGTTAACATCTTCCAAATCTCTATTCACCAGTCCGCCTCTCATGGCTCGTCTGACTATCTCCATCAATCTATCACTGTCGTCAAGATGTATTCCTTGTCCGTTGCCTCCGATCTGTCCCTCGAGTTCACGAGGGAATCCTGGAATTTTCTCTTCTGGACGGGCGTCCATTCCTCTATCAATTTCGTGTTGAACAGCTCCACCTGGTATCCTACCTGAGGTTGGATCAACATGCTCCTAGGGAGTGCCCGGAGCTCTGGGGCCGCTCCTGATGGTCCCGCTCTATTCTGGGTTCTGATTGCTCCATGATCCTTCCCTCTAACTCTAGCATTTTTTGTTGTAGCATTCCTATGATTTTACATTCTAGTTTGTCCAACTTATCGGAGTAGGTTCTGCATCATCTCTTCTTTCCTTTTCAGCATTCCCTCATGCATTGCTTCCATCATCATCTCCATCTCATCCCGGGTGAGGAAGAATGAGGCTTGATTCGCTTCTAAGGAAGCCTCCTGACTTCCTTCATGTTGGCTTTTTTCTGCTCTTGGTCTCCTTGATGATTGCTCGACCATTGCTTTCTAGATTTAAGTCCTTAAACCTTCAGATCCAAGATCCAAGCTGTATAATCCTCGAAAGCTAGCGTTCACGATGAAAGCAACAAGATGTTTGAACCAAAATTGGCCACAAACACCCAATTGTTGATGTAAGCACCCATTTACAATCACAGATCACAGAAACAAATATGTAGAGAGAAAAAATGTAAAGAACACTCAAAGTTTAAAAAGAATCACACAGAAACACACAAATTTAGAGTGGTTTGGCATTTGGCCTACGTACACTATGAAATGCTGACTTTTATTGATCTTTTTTTGCTAGTTACAATGAGTTACAACAGTAGAATTGAAGTACAAGTGTAATCTCGGCAGAGTCTAGACGTAGAAGAGCCAAAAAAAGTCCATTTTCTGAAGCTCTTGGACTGCTATTTATAGGTGTAGGCTGCAAATATCTTGCCCGGGTCTCCGAAGACTCCTTCTCCTACGTGGGTGGGCCCACGTGGTCGATACCATGTCATCTGTACTCATTCCAAGATCGATACGAACGAGTTTCATATGGATCAAGATTTGATCCAATTGAGTCGAAATTGAGCAGGAACATTCTTTAGGTGATACGTAAGATCCTATGAAAATTTGTTAGCATTTGGACTGGTAGATTTTGAATTATGATTGATGCAAGTTCATGCTTTTCAAAGGTTTTTCTCTTCATATCGATGTTGTTCACATCAATGTTCCTGCATGTGATGTCTGATGACGTGCCGCTCGCTTTTAGGATCGATCAACATTTCATGCCGAACGATCAAGTCTTTCCTATGGATGAGCCTTGTTTGTATCGATCTGGGTTAGCCTTGTTCGCATTGATCCATTGATATGTTCATATCGATCATTGCCGCTTCTATTCGTATCGATCATGTTACTTCTGTTCATATTAATGATCGCAGGTCATTTCGTATCGATGGTGTGCTGCTACCTCGCATCGATCGTTTTGTATCGAGCGCTTTTAGTGGTGTGTGTCGTATCAATGAATGGCCGATCGATACGAACTAAGATGATGAAGGGATAGGTACGAAACATGTATAAATGAGATCAATGCGAAGTGTTGTTTGTTGATGGATGCGCAATGGAGCAAATATGATCGATACGAAATGACAACTCTTCCATGGATGCAAAGTGCTCTGGCTTGTCTTTATCGATATGAATTCTCATCAATACGAATTATCATCGACACGAACAAGGCTTATCTGATGGATACCAACCAAATCGATATGAAGGGAGATCTCTTCCGATTGTCTGATGGATACTAACAGAGAAACCACTAAAATCGCATCGATTATATCTTGAGCATACTAGCTCGGATTGACTTGAGATTTGGAAAGTTGGGTTCTGTAGCTTCGCTTGTCTCATTATATCAATTGTAGCTTGATTCGAAAATGGTCAAAATTTACCACATCCATAGCTGACCTGTTCATAACTGGCAATCGAGGAGAACTATCTTTGGTTTCCAGTTAATCTTTTGGTGTCACGGCCTTGCTAAAAGGCGGGATAATACAAGATTTTTCTTTATCAAATAAAATATTATTATTATTTAATAACTTTTGTGTTCAAATTAGGAAAAACATACAAAATTCTCATCTTTACATAAATGCTTCTCCTCACACAAAAGCATCTGACCTATCTATCAATGACCATTTAAATCCAATCAATGGTCAAAGATTCCTTTTATAACTTTATACGATAGAAATATAGATGGAGTAGACAAGATTACTTCTATCTTACTCCATTACTGCTTTCATTATCTCATCTACCAGAATTCACAATTCTATTATTACCTAAATTCTATCCATTATTCTCTTCATCATCTTATATAGGAATGTTCTCCTTTCTTAAACTATCAGACATTCCTATCTTTTTATTTATGTCCCAAAATTAGCGTTACTTCTATCTATAAACTCCTAAAAAGAGTTCTAAAGAAAGAACTTTTAGGTTATAAACAAGGAAAACTAGAAGGACCAAAGAACCAAAAATTGAATTTTTTTTAATCAGATTAAAAAGGTTAACAAACGGAAACTTTTCAAGACATTAATTTACAATTAAAACCAGCCACCATTTTATCTTAAAGAAATTTACCGCTTTAAAAATTGCATTACCTTTTCAAACCTTTCCAAAACTATCGTTGGTATATTTCCAAAGTTGTCTAAAACCATAATTATATTTCTAAAAGTTTCCAACTTATACAGCCTCTACGAAGTTATAGAGGAAAGAACTTTCAAATTTATGGCATAGGAAATATAACATAGAAAAATGGAAGAATATAAAAACAAGAAAATTGAATGCTTTTCTAACTCAATCAAATTTTAGATTGAGACGTTAATAAGTGGAAACTTTTTTCCCAACTTCTCGTTTCGCCAAATTATATTATAACTAAAATCACTACCAAAAATGTTTCACCGCCCATTTTAAATTTACAACGTCTCTTCAAACGTTTTACAAAACAAATGGTGGTATAATTTAAAAGACATCTAAAATCACTTTTTATCAAAAAATTCCGACTTATAAGAGTTTATTTTAAAATCTTCTTAAAGGCACTTTCAAAATTTTCAAAGGTTTTCAAAGAAACCTTTTTACAAATTATGTCATAAAAGGTAGGATTAAAATTTGTTCTTTCTTTTAAACCTTTGTACTCTACCCTTTAGAAACCTAATTTCCTCCTTGTGGTGATAAATGTATTATTTCTCATGGAAGTTTGCTCCTTTCTTTCTTCCTTACATAACACTTTCATTTGTTACCTCCATAAATGTTAATTTGTCCATATTAATTGTCATCCGGATGGATGTTTCCTTAAGATCATTTATTTACCACCAACCTTTCCATCTATAACCACCCTTAATATTAAATACGTCAATATGGTCCATAATAATAAATGAGAGTAGGCCCTGTCAAGGAGACAATTACTATCAAGCTTTTAGGGATCTTCCATAAGTTGAGGTCATGTCCTCCCTAGTATTCTCCTAAAGATATGACCTCTGCTCTATGGATACTAGGACTAGGAGTAGAAATTACCTTTATTTATTCTTCAAACAGATAGTTGCCTCGTCCATCCTTTTGGAATATGGTCACAACTATTTCTATAGTTGGAATTTATATAGTTAAGCGTAAATTAGAAATAAGCGTATATGTAGTATGAGTTTTCGAAAAATCTTTTGAAAAACATTTTAAAAAATAACAAGTACACTACTCATATGTATAGTATACTTTCCCAGTTAATCGAGCAACCTAGCACTAATACCAAATGTAATGACCCACCCCGGAACAGGCTTAAGTTTCGACCCAGAAAAGACCCATCGAAACTTAAATCCATTCAATGCTAAGTTGTTGGTAGAATTAAGAAAATAACAGTATAGGGCCATAACTAAACTTTCAAAACTCATGGCGAATGAAACAAAATATAATAGCAAAGTGTACCCATTTATTTTAAAACCATGAAAATGTCATCATACAAAATTCCATAAAACCATAACATAATATCTATTACATGGGTACACATAAAAGCAAGTAATAATAACAAATACTGCCACAAGCCAAGCTTCTCCATCTCTTATTTTCTGAAACCCTTCTAAAATATACATAAAAAATAGTGGACACAAAAATACTCAAAAATCTAAAAATTTCAAATTTTAAAAAACTTCCATTCTTATAATAAACCTATCCTCACGTTAAACTACATCTCCATAAAACGAATCTCAAATTTTTATAAAACGCTTAAAACTTAAGTCTATTTTCTTCCACAAATCAAATTTATTCACCTCTTCAATGACAACCAATGCCAATAAATAATATAAATACTTTCCTCATTGAAAATTCTTCCCAACCTCACAATATAAAATTATTTACTTTTAATATCTTACAAAATATTTATTAATGCATATAAATGGTATAATATACAATTTCTTTTGAAAATCATTTTTACCTTACTATTATCGAATGCAAATAAATTAAGTTCTTTACTGGCACTAATGTATTTACTATATCTTCCCTAAAAACTTCTCTTTACAAAATATTTGTTATTACAAAAACTAGCTCTTTCTCGAGCTTTACAAATACCATATTTTTTTTAAAATTATTTACATTAAAACTTATATACATAGTTTTATATCTTAATGCATTTTATTACATGCATATTTATAACATCTACACAAGCCATAATACAATAAAACAACATGCCATTCACTTCATTCACCCCATCAAGCACCATATATATTTTCTAATTCACAAAAACGTTTTTAAAATATACAACGATGTTGCCTTGGTATTGAATATCAGCTTCTCGCTTTCTCGATTGTCTGTAAAGCTGATAGTGTAATCAATATTGTCACATCATTGATCTCTATTGCCCACTATTACGTGATGGCCGCAACTATCTTTTTCAAATATGTCCAAACACAGAAGAATAACTTTATCATTTACAATATTTTACTTCACTAAACAATATATAATTTCATATCAAAATTCTTTATAATATTTCGCAAAACATTATTTTCTTTTCAAAACATTGTCTACATCACTTACCAAAATATCATAATCCTTTTAAAAATAGCAATCCTACAATTTGAAAACATTTTATTCATTTCAAAATATGTCTCAAGACATTCTCCATTTGAAAATATTATATAAAGCATTCCTCAAAGTATTATTTTCCAAACATTAGTTTTAATACTACTTCAAACATACTTCTCCTTTAAAGAACTACATTTTTTCCAATACACTTTGCTTTTTATGATATATTATAATTCTTCCCAATAGTATATTCTTTATAATATTATTGTACTCTTTCCAAAACATTATGTCTAAATGTCTTATCATAGTGTTTAGGAATCTCTGTCAAAGTCTTGGCCATGCGCGTCGATAAGAATTCTTAAAGCACTCAACGGAAAAAGTAACATCAAATTAACTTCAAAATAAATACTACATACATATACTTCAATAAAATTTCTTTATGAAAACAATTTATTGCTATTAAAAATTTTCCTAAAACTATTTATACACACACGCACAAACAAACTTTAACCATAGTGATTTTAATTAAAACATATGCTTGCTTGTATTAAAACAATTACAAATACAATCAAATAATGCGATGGTGTGATGCCCCGGCTCTAGTAACCAGATTATCAAAGAGTGAAATTATTATCCGATCAAAGGGCACAGAAGGAGAAATCTCTCATATATGCTACTTTGGATCAACAAAGATATACTGCAGTATGTGAACACATCTAAATTATTACATATCTCGTCCCAACATAAAACAGCATATTTGAATTGCTCAGAGTGCATAATACAACATTAGAGACATAAATGAAGTTTCCCAACTAAAAAATTTAGAGTAAATAAAAAAGATGAATTTTATATCATATCAAAAAACCTGATACATCATCGTCTACATACATACACACGCACATACACATATAGTTCATAACATAAGTACGTCATTATCATGCAATACAATTGAGTCTCAATGCAAAAAAATATATTCATCATCAATATCGACTCCATATCCATACCTTAGCCTACAAAGCACATCATAATATCAAACCTATAAAACAACCTCAATCTGACAACTCACTTATTCTTTAATTTGTATAATTAAGTATTATTTATTTTATGTGAAACATGGTTCCCCATTATTCTTTGAGGTAATTTCAATGTCAAAGACATCACAAGGATCCAATATCAAGGCTAGAGCAGGTTTTAGATTTTCCAATGATCACTCCTACTCTACTGCACACTTGATATTAACACAATATTAACACATAATGGATAAGCATGTAGCCAGTCCCAATAATATGTAGGCACACAGACTATCATGGAAATGGGCGAGCACGCAGTAGGTCCTATGGGTTAAGAGGCTCCTACCCCTGGATAGATGTCTACATGAGGTATATAAATAACATCACATGTCCAAATAATCGTATATATTCCAGATGGTAGATCAACAACACACACATTACTTCAGGAGTCCATAATACACATCACTCACATAAAACTCCATAGTCTTAAGTTACTCCTCATCATCGTGACCATTTTTCCATCTACATGACATGGTGATGAGCCTACTGCCCAATGGTAATAGTCTATTTGGCTAGTGTGGCATCTAGGAATATTTGCACACAACATATATAATGGTGATGCTATGGATATGGGGAGCAACATCGCGATCAGCCAACTAGGATGGTCACTTGTCTATCTAGATAAACAACACACAACATTAATTAACACACATCCAATAGACTCATGCAACAAGTCACAAGGCACAAATCCAACCAATATACAATAACAAATGGCAAGTACACAATATGCTTAGCAAACACACAACAAACTATACCTCTAGACATTAATCCACATAAATGATGAGTGTTCTTTACTTACAAAATGTAACCGAATGAATATGAACATAGATGTCTCGTACCATTTGGTGTTAGTCACTCGTTTACTTAATGTTTATAAACTACACTCACTCCACATAATAATATTCTATATACAAGTTTAAGGAATTAACTAAAGAGCCAAAAGTCCCATATTAGACAATATTATAACTCCGTTTATTCAAATTCCTTCTTACATGGAAAATATAACCAATCATAACACATAATTTACTCAAAAAAGATTTCATTTGTGGAAAAGTATATTAAAACATCCAAAATCCTTTATATACTTTTTTATAAGTTAAGCCATCATCTTCCTATTTTTTCAAAGCCAAAAATAAGGATATACACTTATAATTAATTTCCAAATCTCTTTCAAATATCTAAAAATCATAGAGATCTCTTTGCAATCAAATATTGTTTATAAAAATGATCGCATAGTTTTCTACAAGGGGCATTTCACTAGAAGGACAAACTTTGCAGTCCAATTAGTTTCTAGGACACACATCCACAGAAATTAATTTCAAGGCCAAAGTCAGCAGAATAATTACTTTTAAGGACAAAGTCGGCAGTCCAATTACTTTCAAGGATATAATTTCATAGGTTTTTAGGCCTTAGAAAATAATTATTTTTCATTTTGTCCTTAAATTAATTATTTCAGTTGTGTGTCCTAGAAACTAATTGCACTTGCTAAAGAGGCCCTTATGTCTGATTTCCACTTTCTTCTATAACAAACTACAATTTTTAAATAAATTTGTCCACCTCAAAATCACTTTCTATTTATTTAAATCATAGATTTTATTTTAATTTCTTTCGTATATTCCAAATTCATAGAAAACCTTTTTAAAATTAAGTAATATTTATTGGAAATCATTCCCTACTTCTCAAAATGAATTTTTAAAGCATAAAGATTAATTTGTATTTAATAAGTCAATATTTGTTTACAAAATAATTAATATTTGATATAAAAAATCTTTTTATCTAGAATAATTTCATATGTAGAATGCTTTAAATTTCCCTTCAGAATAGGACGTTTGTTTTAATTTCTAAAGAAAGATTTATTTCAATACTCAAAGTAGTAGTTCCCTGCTTGGAGCTACACTATGTAGGTAGTTCCATTAGTTTACTATCCATTACATGGGCTTCGACTGCTGGTGATGTCCAAAAGTAGTGTTGCTTTTGGTCATGAACCATTCTCACCAATTATCATGGTTTATTTGCCCGTTTCTTTATCCGATCAAACATAACTTCATGCGCACATTAGAACAACAATTCAATACCTAAATACACTCAATAAATAATTGTAATTCATACATACGGAAGGAGTTTTGAGATAGACGATGGTGGGTTCATTTCAAAGCACATTCATAGAATAGTAAAGGATCACATACAAAAATATATCAAACAATACAAATATCTTCATTCAATCAGACATGTCACTCAATATCATTGCTTTCTAAATATAGAATTATGGGTGGTGATCAATCATTAAAGGTTGCAAGCTCCCAAACATTTCTTACACTTCCCTGCTTCTTCTTGCTATTCTATCCCACCTAATTGTACATTTCCTAACTCGGCTCCAAAGAGAACAAAACTTTAGCTTTCTTGCTCCTATTAGTGTAGTATGACGTTGAGAATATCATATTTTAATTTGGGAGTTCATGATATTTTATATGATTTGATAAAAAATTTAAAGAGAAATTAGGGCTTGCTTTTATTTTCTGAAAGTGAAAAATAAGCTACAGGATCTTGGTTTTTGAAGATGAACATAAATTCTTAAGAGCAAGAGAAAGTGGAGAAAGAAAGAAGCAGGCTGTTCATTTTTAATAAGAGTTTTGGGCTAGTTTGGCCAAAACATAATTCACTAACCCATTTTTATTTCTTTCTTTCTTTGCAAAGCTATTCTATACTTAACTCAAAACACTTTCAAATTCTCTTAAAAATTATGTTTGTCTTCTACATGTGTTTAAGAAACATTATATACTTTTACAAAACTTATTTTCCATAATTTCCCTAATTTTAAAATTATTATCTTATATTTACATTATTAAGCCCATTTATAACTAAATTCCCAATTCCATACATAAATAACATCATAAAAGTCTATCCTTTTTTAAGATAAAATTATATAGGCTTTTTTTTAAAATTTTTACTTTATAAGAACCATCAAACCACTTGTAGTTTATCTAAAAATCATTTCAAGTTTAAAATATAAATTTTAATTCAAGGATATTAAAACTAACTTTATTGATAATTTATCACTTCAAAAATAATTACCTTTAAAGTGATTCATTGCTACAAAATATTTAATACCAAAGTAGTATATTTAATTTCCAATTCCATCAAATAATTCCTTCCAATATAATTAAATATCAGTAATTCAATTATCTTTTCCTCAAATCTAGATAATAAATGTTTTACTATCAGTGTTCTTAACTCCACAAAATACTTAATCATTTACATCTCAAATAAATTTCTATTTTTCAAGTCACCTCCAATTCCAAATATTTATAATTAATCCTAAATTATCATGTTCATTATTTAAAACCTATTTAATTATTTCAATCTCTATTACTAATTTTTATTAATTATCCTTGTTATTTGACTTTTTGACTCAAGCGGCTCTTAAATGAATCTAAACATCGGGATGAAGATGAAATGGTTCAAGGACATAGGAATATGATTGGAATGGAAAAAAGAGTAATAGAGTTTAGAGAGCATTTGGAGCCAAGGAAAGATCGGTACCGACCTCTTTTAGGTCAGCACCAAGCACTATTTGTTTACTCTATTGGCTTAGGAGCAATGACTTATGGACTACTTCGAAGAGCAATCATTTTAGGGTCATTTTTGAAGGAGTAGGTGAATAACTCCAAGGAAGCATAAATAGAGAAGGATTAGTACTGAAGATACCAAAACCTCTTGAAAACAACATGATTTTTAAGGAAAACTACTCGAGGTTTGATAGATCGTAGGTAGATGAATAAAGAAAGAAAAATGACACACCTTGCTAATAAGAAGTCCGATAGGTACCGAGATGATTTTATTGGCTAAGGGCCTCCTCTTCTTCTTCAACATTCTTGGATCCAAAGTTAGACTTGTTATGTCGAGGTGTGGCGATTCTGTTGGAAAATTTCCCTATAATTACTAGACCTTAGAGAATTTGAGAAAGAACTTTTGGCTCTTCATCTTCTTTAATCTCTTTCTTTATACGACCCTAGTTATAAAGGAAGTTACTATTTCCTATTCTAGGCTATTAGAAAATGAAATCCTTTGTCCCTTTGACTAAAATCTATAAATAACACTATAGTGGATGTCGACCTTAGATTTGCGACAACTATAAAAATTCTCTGTGTTTTCTACTTTTTTCTACTAGATCTCTCTATTTCAGTTTGTTTTGTGGTGTTGTGCCATTTTTTGGTTCAAAATCTTCAATGCTTTCACTAAGAATGTCATTTTTTGCATAGATCTAGCTATCTATTATGGATTGGAGTGTCTAGAGGTTAGATCAAGACGGTTTTCTTTCTAAAGTTTGATGGAAATTCAAATTGGAATCAATGGAACCATTAAGGAAATTTGTGATCTGGAATAGTAGAAAGTGTACATAAAGGAGCTTCTCAACATACAAAAATTAGCAATCAGCCAGTAACAACATTTCCAAGACAATCTACTCCATAGGAAATGGTCATAAGAGCATAGTTTGATAAGATGATGGTAGAGTTGAATCAAAGATGGCAAATAGTTAAAAGGCTCTATTGGACCAAATGGATGCTAGCATAGCCTTGCTGATCTGGTAGTCATAGAGGATTTGGAAGAGCAGGATAGAGGCATCACCTATTGGATATGAGAGAACCCGCCTACCTCTGGTTAGAACAGAAGATAAGGAAAGGAAAAAATAGAAGGAATAGGCTACTAGAGTAGTAGGGAGAAGTACTAGACGAACTAGAAGAGCCTCTGTCAAGGGAATTCATATCGGTGTTGACCAGAATCCGGTTGGTACCAACCTAAATTTAAGGCTTTTGGAGGGGCAGGAACCTGAGGCTATTAACCTATCCGAACACGACGGCGATTTGCAGTATAGTGGTGATGATGATGGATTGGATATTGAAGCTTGGCATGTTGGAGATCAAACAATTGTTATGAAGTTAATTAGATGAAAAAGAAGAACTGAAGGAGTGGTTCTACGAGAGATCGCATAACCTAGATGTTAATGAGTAAATCAAAACCGTTTGCGAAGTCAAACACTCGACCTAGCTATTAATAGTCATGCTTTGAAGTTCTAAGCTAGCGAAGAGTATATAGCTCACACAATTAAGCGGATAATGGTGGAAAATAAGTGGAGAAAGAATGAAGAGTGGGTTTCAACGCTTACTGAAACTCCATTCGCAGATAATATACTAAAGGAGAAGTATCGCAGGAAGTTTATGATGCTATGATATCATCATATAATGGAACTACCATTCCCATGCAGTATTTTTTTGAATATGGATCGCACATGGATGTTGCAAGGCCAATGGAGGTAGTCCAATGGAATGTTTCCCTATTTTTCTAGATGGAGTTTCATCAACATAGTTCACTCAACTCCTGTTGAAGTCCATATCGACTTTTGATGAATTGGCTAGGGAGTTTATGGAACAGTTCAGGTTCCATGTCGATTGATGTCCCTGTTGAACCTTTCTCAAGGACCTCAAGAGTCATTAAAGGGTATCTTAAATAGGTTTAATATTGCAATTACTGAAGTTATTAATTTGAATGAACATATGGTGTATTTGGCTTTGGTCCGGGGCATACATCCGAACATGGAACTTGGAAGATTGCTAAGGATGAAACAACCAACAACCATAGAGGAGTTCTACCAGAAAGCTAATTAATTCTTAAGTTTGGAAAAAGAAATTTGGATTGTTGGAAAGACTATCGGTGGAAAGTCGACGAAAGTGACTCCGAGTAATATGGCGATTAAATAAACCAGAGAAAGCTTCGGTAACATGGTAGTGAATGTTGGTTATTATGGTAATCAAAGGAAGAAAAATTAATGTGCTGAGGCAAGTAGAATGGAGTCAAAAAGCACCCAAGGAATATGACACCGGATGAATATACGATTCTAAATGTAAAATGGAAAACATATACTTTTCCACATAAGGCAGGGAAAGGCATAAAAAGCTGCTAATTACGGAGGCAACTGAGGAAGAAAGATGCCTAGGTAAGTACTGTCGATTCCATGAAACTCATGGACATAAGACAAACGAGTACTAACACTAAGAGATTTGTTGAGGAGTTGATAAGAAAGGATAAATTATAGCAGTATGAAAGAGAGCCGTAGGATGGTGGAGAAAATGTTAGACCTTAAGGGCCGAATGCCTAATGGAACCAACCTAGACTTAGTGGAGAAGGGCCTAGGTGGATAGATGGAAAGACAGTAATAAATACCATAATTGGAGGATCTCATTCAATGGAGAAGAACTAGAATGAAATGGAACATTACTTGAGTTCGTTAAGGCAACATGCGGCAGGACTACTGCTTCACCATTGAGGATGGAGCTCCGACTAAATAGGAAAGGATGATGTTGGATGACATTGTGTTTTGAAATAGGGATTCTGATGGGGTACAGCACCAACCTTCGATCCCATGGTGATTACAGATATTGTAGGCCTTACTACAGTGCACTAAGTCTTTGTGGATAGTAGAAGCTCAATTAATATTTTATTAAAGAGGACGTTCAATCAAATAAGGATTAGTATGAAGCATGTTAGGCCCTGAGGATTCAAGGATTTACAGGTGAGACCAAACTTCCTACTGAGACAATTGATTTGTCTTTGGAATTAGGAGATAGAGACCGTATTGTGACAGCCCGCAAATCCGTACCCCTTGAATCAATACTATTCTAACTCTATTAACTCAAGAAGCACAGAATTACGTACTATTAGGGTTAAAGAAGAAAAGATAGAAGAAGAAGAAACTAAACAATAGCATAATCTCACAGTCGCGGCGGAATAAAATATAATAGTAGATATAGATCTTTACACAAAATGAAATCTATAACTGTTTATACATCATATCATCACAGTGTCTCATACATCAATAATTACCAATCAGACATACCATACAATCACAACAGCGGAAATATATATATATATAGATACATATATACGTCTCGGAGTCCAGCTCCTCTCCTGCTCCATAGCAACCAATCCTGAACATATAATACTCGATCTGACCCGAGCATTATAATGAAATAACACCCGAGTCAGTCTGGAATACCAGCTGATAATAATTATGCATCCAAATTGATTATTAAAGTTTCAAAAATCCTTTGAAAACGAAAGCATCTCATAAGACCACGCCACAAATAAACATGTCGGGTTTTTACCTTACGATAGCTAAAACACTTTTTATAGAAATCCTCTGATATTATAATAGGGTCTATTTACAAATACTTATAAAATAGCCGAAATTGTTACATCTATTAAATTCCAGCTACTAGCCACCGAAGTGGGTAATACAAACAAAACTCGTACAAGGCTCGTAGGGAAAATGGATTCCAACTAATGACTAGGCACTGGGGTACCACCTGTCACAGTACGGGGCCTAGATCACCGTACCGAGGACTACTCCCTTCATCCCCTGCAACACAAGGCCGGAACCATTCCTTACTGAAAAGTCCCGAACAAGATAAACCCCGTGGTTGGCGCGACCAACCACCCACTAAGCCGAAATATATATAAGGGACATCTAGACAGGGGAAATATCTTGTCCTGCTTGGGCATGACCCACCTAACCTTGCTGCATATCCCCTGATTTTCAGTCATTCCCGGTTGATGAGGCTTGAGGCTAAGCGTTACCTTTAGAACGTTTCACTTAGAATGCCCATCGCCCACCTGACGATGTTTCGCAAGCATTCGTCCATACAAGTCCGTCCCGGGTTCGAACGGAACCGAAGGCACTACTCCTACTACATCCATTTTGGAAATATCCTCAGGATTAGTAGCGACTAGCCCTTGCACTTCACTGCTCCATCTTCGACTCCAAACACGTTTTTGGCACGAAAACGTACAAATCGGATCGAAGTGGTTTTCGAGAAATAAATCTCGATCCCGGTCTCTTCGAAACGATCAGCGCATTTGTCCAATATTGATAGTCGGTGATTTAACTATCAATTTATATTCATAAGCACCCATAAGCATCCATCACCCAATAAATAATTCCCATATTATTTATTTTCCTCAAATATCTTTAAAAGATATATTTCCAAATTTTCCAACTCATTTGAAAACAATTTCCAAAACTCTTTCCTTTACAAGGTAAATCCTTTACCATATATTCCCATTGGAATAACCAAGTTCAAACAAATTTTGGGTTAAAACTATTTAAAATACTTTATTCTAAAATACACTTTAAAACATAGAAATTTACTTATTAGTTATTACTCAAGTATATAATTCCAAAGACGTAAAGTAAAACTATTTTATAAGGTATAACTTGATTTTTAAAATAAGGTTTTAGTTAAACTACATTTATAAATAGAGTTAAAAAAGGATTACACTAATTTAAAATATCTTAGGTCAAAACTAGCCTTTTAAACAAATCCATTTGTAAAAATAATTACTAAGGTATTTTATAAAATTTACTATTGCTAATTATTAATAGTTATTTAAAATAATAATTTCCAAACACACCTTTAAACAAGTTTGAATTTTTAAAACTTTCTTTTCATAAAATCAGTTTAAACTCGAACTTGGTTTTCCCAAGGAATCTCATTTCCATTTAAATATCACAGAAATTCTTCTAACAATTTCTGTCGATTTATTTCAATTCAGGTTTGTATTTTAATAACATATTTTTATTTTCCCATTTATCAACTAATAACTTTTCTCTTTATTTATCATTCCAGATTTACAAATTTTCAGTTTTCATTCCAAATGGATTTCAAATTTTAATTCTTTTAAATTCATTATTTAACAATATCTTTATTTCTCTAAAATTCAATTTATCCATTTATAATTAGGTTCTGAATTTATATTTTATCCAACCATATTCTTTCTTTCATAAAACCCGAAATTTTATTCCTTTAAATTCGTTATATAACAATTTCTTTTATTTTCTTAAATCCCAATTAATCCCGTTTACAATTAAATTTCAGAATTTATATTTATTTCAACAATATCACAGTACAGTTTAAAACTCAGATTTATCAATCACAATATGAAAACAGATCACAACATCGATTATAAAGATAATTCTTATAATGTGAGGAATCCAGTTGGATCCCTCCAACCTGTTTTCCCTGCATCCACAAATATTAGCACAACGTATATATATAAATATCAATCCAGACTGATAAGAACAATAATATGCAACCAATCACACAGATATTTAAATATTTATTATTTAAATTAGCCAATATCCAGATGTGAGTGAGAATAACTCACCTTGGGATTTGATTAGCGTTTGAAAATTTTAAATTAAATCAGAGCGTTCGATTTAATTCAAAATTTCACTCGCTTAAAACAAATCCAGATCTGTGCCACAGCGTGCCTCCTGTCGCTACGATTCCAACGCCGCAAATTTCATCAAATTCTGATAACGTATGAATAAGTTACAAATTATTAAAGTTTGAATGATAATTTAAAACAAATTTTCTTCTCTTTTTTTTTTTTACCAAAGTCGTTCGTTCCAGCATACAAGCGAAGCCGTCCCTCAACTCCTTCCCACGCGACACAGGAACAGCCGAACCCAACATCACGTAGCTAGGGCTTCTAGCCGCTCCTCCCACAGCCGCCGTGACCACCATCAGAGACCACCCCTTCGAAGAGCGCCTCATCCTCCACGTTCGCCCAGAACCTCACCCAACCCGGTCGCCTCCTCCACGTCGAAACCCCACACGAACGGCGGCCCAATGAACCCATATTCTCCCTCCACACGACGCCAAAATCCATCATAACCGACCATCGTGAAGATCTCGACACGAGCTACGATTTTCCAGTTGGGATGTTTGCGAAATAACGCATGGATTTGTTGCAAATTTGAGGCGAAAATGGGTGATTTTCGGCCATTAATGATGATAGAGGCGGTCGGTGAATATAATTAGGGTTTAGAAGATAATATAATATATATATATTGTTTAATATTATTTTAATCAACAAAATTCTCAATTTAACAGTTTACGCAAACGACCTCCAAACTTCGCGATCCGACAGGCGATTCTAGGGTTTTTCCGCGTTCCGGACACAATGGAACAAGTTCCGTAAGCTAATTCGGTCGTATGCGCGAGTTACAGAATTAAACGATCAATTTAAAATTAAACCGATTAAAACGATTTCGATGCGTTTCGTGCTGCCACGGTCAAACGACAACTCCGATTGCCACGAAAATTGAAATCCGATAATAACTAACTATTACGGATCCAATGGAACTGGTTTCGTCGAATTCCGAGACTGTGCCCTGTAAGGCTATTTTAACTCGTCTATTAAATCGAGCGATTTTCGAAATTTACGGAAACGCTTAAAATTTCCTCTTTTAAAATTTTATTAACTTAACAATAATTCATATAAAATTTATAATCACATAAAAAAAATCATTCTGACTCAATCCGGACTAAAATCTGATTAAATTGCATTTTAATAATATTAAATTCATTTCTAAATTAATATAAAATTTCAGCTAATAACTTATTAACTTTTAAATTTATCCAAAAATCCAATAGTATCATTTATGACCAATTGAACTTAAAAATACATTTAAACATCATTTTTATACCCATTCACATCCAATTCCTCAAATTCTCTCAGTCCAATATTCAATTATTATTATTCCATTTCAAATTATATTCCGGCCTTAGCAATTATAACTTGTTATTATAATTTAAACTAATTCCTTTAGTTCAAAATAAATCTTAAACCCATAGTAAACATTTAAAATGCATCAAATGTTCGCAAATCCCATGTTAAAACTTCCGGGATGTTACATTCCTCCCCCCTTATAAAAATTTCGTCCCCGAAATTTGTATAAGGTAGAAGAATGTTCCTATACTCATTACCTTAACCCAACTTCTCTAGTTACAACTGATATACACATCCCAAACTCTTTAGCTCAATTTCAAACCCATTTGCTTTATTAATACTAAAGCTTAAATTTTTAACTTATACTTCCCAAGTTAATTAACTCTTCCCAAAACCCAAAAAATTTTCGAACTCCCAAAATTTACGGAAAATTTTGACAGAGTCTCCCCTGTATGGAGGAGCTTCTGCGACATCGCAGGATACACAAATATATATACATCGGCCCACACGGCCGGAAACCAAAATATAACACAATATATATATATCATTTTCC
Organism: Allium cepa; assembly: GCA_030765085.1. NCBI lineage: Eukaryota > Viridiplantae > Streptophyta > Magnoliopsida > Asparagales > Amaryllidaceae > Allium > Allium cepa. Next base: position 377,761,894 of record CM060929.1, on the reverse strand, counting down.
CAATTGTATTTGCGTAGGTGTACCTTTTTTAGCAAATTTTAATAGCAAGCAGCTAATATAATGCATATACTCACTCCAACTCTCTCAAACGCCTCCCGCACCTGTACTTACTCAACAAACTCATTAGTTATCAAAATATGAGCATTTTAACATCATTTCCAATATAAATGTAAGCCAAACATAACTATTTACATTCCAAACAACACTTTGCATAATTTCCTAAGTAAATCCATATTTTATAACATGCACAAGGTTCATTTTTCAATGCTAACTCCAAGTTATTTCATACAAAGGATTTACATACACGTTTTGCTATGTTCCATTCATATTTATTACAACCAATTCACATTTATTCCAATATGATTAACATATGCTTCACTAATAGCAATCTATTTCAATTCAACTCTAAATGGATTTACAAACCAACTTCATTTTCAATTTTGAAGCATTTACATTTCTTTAATAATTCATTTTTCTTCATATGCAAAATCACTTAATTTGATTGCACTTATATACCAACTCTTTAAATTAGATTCCAATCCATCCAATTAATTCAAAAATCAATTTCAATTGCTCATTAAACAACTCAATTCTGAATACAAACAACTTTTATGCCATTCAAGCAAAATAATCACCACATAAGCTTAGAATCATTTAAAATTAATTTCAACTTATATTTATATAAATTTTACTCCTTCCAGAAGTATTCACTTCGATTTTAAAATCCCATTCTTATTCACACCTTTCAAATTTATTACGTATCTTAAGTTTGTTTTTATCATTTATTATTCTTCTTATTATTATTTTTATTATTATTATTATTTTAAAACCAAGTCTTGAATTTCATATTTCAAATCCATTATTCAACTTAAGTTTCCTTTTATCATTCCATTCTGGATTTATTTACAACCCATACATCTTTAATTTATCTCAGAAATTAATTAATATCATTTCACTTGCAATTCAAATTTTATTACCCAAACAAAATTTATCCCAAACAAAATTATAAAGCTTAATCACAATTAACATTTAGCATGCTTAAGTTCTTTCACAATATTTTCATTATCTTCTTATTAAGCAAATTATATTGTCATTCGATTCTCATCCAAATCAATTCTAATCCATTTACAAATTTTAATGCACTTTGCTTATTTATGCAATCCATTTTAGATTTATTTTGTTCACAAAGAGACCACGTCCAGTTATTTTACTCATTTGAATTTTATTTACAATCCAACTATCCCAATATAATCTAATTCCATTTTCATCCACACATTAATATTTGTTACCACAAATTTAAACCCCATGCCACAATTGGATTTTTATTTCCCTTCAAATTTTGACTGACTATCAAATTCTATCCATTACAATACAAATTCCATTAATTTGTGATTTAATTCGGTCAATAACCTAATCCATATTAGGTTTTTAATTCACTTTCCCAATTTACTCTGAATCCATTTATAATATCACCATTTTCCCATTATTTCATTTAACAATTTAAATTCCTACCTTTCCTTATACTTCTTTAAATAAAATCTAAATTCCTTTCAATATTATTTGTTACTCAACTGAAATTTCAATTTCAATTTCATTATCAAACAATTTTCCATTTTCCCCATACATAAGTCCAAGACTTATTGGCTAACTTAAGAACACCCACATTTTGTTCTCACTTTGCTTCATTAGACTTTACATTTCATTAATGGTTAAGTTTATAATTTTCCACACCATTCAACTCTTTCCATTAATGAATTACAATTTCATTTCTATTCAAGAGTTTAGATTGCTTAGTTAAGTCCATTTCAATTTTATGATCACAAGTTCAAATTATAACACTTAATAACTTAAGAATATGAATTTCTTTATGCAATTATAAACAATTTACATTTCACCTTTATATCCAATTCAATTTAATTTTAATTCATTTAGATTTAATTCAATTTCAAATTCTCAATTTTAATTTTCCATATACAAGTTCAAAACTTGTTTACTAATTTAAGTTCATTCATTTTCTTTATATCTCACTTTACCTTATATCAATTCACATTTCATTTGAGATTAAGTTTGGACTCACCATACCATTCCACTATTTCCCATTGCGATTATAATTTCCACTTCTTATTTACAAGTTCACCAACTTATTTACTTAAAAGCTTATATAGCTCTCTTTTACTCCATCTACATTTTCTAATCACCATTCCAAATTCCATATGCATATGTATATACATCGGAATTCTTAAGGATACAAATTTCCTTAATTTAATTCTTTGCAACTTCAAATCCACAACCTCAAATTATAAGTATAATACTTAATAGCTTATGGGTATAATCCATTACTCAATGACCCACAATTTCAAAGTCAACTTACATTTTTAACTTAATTCAAATCATTTTTATTTTAAGTCCAATTTATTTCACTTATCCAAGTTAAATTCAAATTTTCTATTTACTTCAATATATTTTATTCACTTTCAATTACTCCAATTAAATTTTAATTCCAAGATTTAAAATTTTCATTCCTTGCTTCTTATTAATATTTCTTAACTTAATAAATTCAATAGTTAATTCAATTTAAATTTAACAGATTATTTTTTTTTATAATTTTCCAGAATTTAAATTTACCGGTTTTATTTCAAAACCAAATTTGAAACAAAAATCAACACATTCCCATTTGATATTCAAATCAAACTTCTAGATCTCTAAACAACTTAGTTGTATGAAAAAAAATTCTCCATTGTGAATTTTCCCAAAACACTTGTTATATCCAACAAGCCCCCAAACAATACCATAACCAAATATTAGGGAAGCAATCCATCACTTTAGAAACTCGAAAATGAATTCTAATGATGTGGCCAGCATCATCAGGATTATTTTCCAGCGACTGAAGTGAGTTCAATGCTTTCCTACTTTCTCACATTCATTTCAAAACAGTTTCCATTCAAACATATTACCCAAAACAATATTCCAATCATTGCCTTCAAACACCTTCAAATCCCAACAAATATTTCAAACTTTCCCAGGATTTTAAATTTCCAAACCTTTATTTTTATTTTATTTAAAATCCTTTCCAAAACTTTCAGGATTTAAAGCCTGGTTCAACTCAAATTTAGTTATTCTTCCTTTTATATAGTTTATATTTGTAGAATTTAATTTTCACCATAACTATTTCACATTTCCAGATTAAATTTTATATTCTTATTTGATTTAGACATTAACAACCAATCATCCAAATATATAATAATAATTTCAAAAAATTATTTCTTTTATATCAAAATATAATTTTGGGTAAAATTATTTCATTTACCCACTTTTAAAACGTTACTATGTCGGTTTATCTTGTTTAAGAGTTTAGAAACCCCTATCGATACGGTTGTACTTCCCGCACCGACCAGAATTCATAAACACTCAACCGATAAGTCAACACAGTATAAAACAATTTTTATATGCACTAACAAGTACGCTCTCATATCTATTATTACTCTCAACTCATTATAGAGTACTATTGACTCCACTAAATGAGTAATTACCCCACCAAAGCCTAGGTTGTCGCCAACCTAAGCTCTGATACCAAGTGTGACAGCCCGCAAATCCGTACCCCTTGAATCAATACTATTCTAACTCTATTAACTCAAGAAGCACAGAATTACGTACTATTAGGGTTAAAGAAGAAGAGATAGAAGAAGAAGAAACTAAACAATAGCATAATCTCACAGTCGCGACGGAATAAAATATAATAGTAGATATAGAACTTTACATAAAATGAAATCTATAACTGTTTATACATCATATCATCACAGTGTCTCATACATCAATAATTACCAATCAGACATACCATACAATCACAGCAGCGGAAATATATATATATAGATACATATATACGTCTCGGAGTCCAGCTCCTCTCCTGCTCCATAGCAACATATCCTGAACATATAATACTCGGTCTGACCCGAGCATTATAATGAAATAACACCCGAGTCAGTCTGGAATACCAGCTGATAATAATTATGCATCCAAATTGATTATAAAAGTTTCAAAAATCCTTTGAAAACAAAAGCATCTCGTAAGACCACGCCACAAATAAACATGTCGGGTTTTTACCTTACGATAGCTAAAACACTTTTTATAGAAATCCTCTGATATTATAATAGGGTCTATTTACAAATACTTATAAAATAGCCGAAATTGTTACATCTATTAAATTCCAGCTACTAGCCACCGAAGTGGGTAATACAAACAAAACTCGTACAAGGCTCGTAGGGAAAATGGATTCCAACTAATGACTAGGCACTGGGGTACCACCTGTCACAGTACGGGGCCTAGATCACCGCACCGAGGACTACTCCCTTCATCCCCTGCAACACAAAGCCGGAACCATTCCTTACTGAACAGTCCCGAACAAGATAAACCCCGTGGTTGGCGCGACCAACCACCCACTAAGCCAAAATATATATAAGGGACATCTAGACAGGGGAAATATCTTGTCCTGCTTGGGCATGACCCACCTAACCTTGCTGCATATCCCCTGATTTTCAGTCATTCCCGGTTGATGAGGCTTGAGGCTAAGCGTTACCGTTAGAACGTTTCACTTAGAATGCCCATCGCCCACCTGACGATGTTTCGCAAGCATTCGTCCATACAAGTCCGTCCCGGGTTCGAACGGAACCGAAGGCACTACTCCTACTACATCCATTTTGGAAATATCCTCAGGATTAGTAGCGACTAGCCCTTGCACTTCATTGCTCCATCTTCGACTCCAAACACGTTTTTCGCACGAAAACGTACAAATCGGATCGAAGTGGTTTTCGAGAAATAAATCTCGATCCCGGTCTCTTCGAAACGATCAGCGCATTTGTCCAATATTGATAGTCGGTGATTTAACTATCAATTTATATTCATAAGCATCCATCACCCAATAAATAATTCCCATATTATTTATTTTCCTCAAATATCTTTAAAAGATATATTTCCAAATTTTCCAACTCATTTGAAAACAATTTCCAAAACTCTTTCCTTTACAAGGTAAATCCTTTACCATATATTCCCATTGGAATAACCAAGTTCAAACAAATTTTGGGTTAAAACAATTTAAAATACTTTATTCTAAAATACACTTTAAAACATAGAAATTTACTTATTAGTTATTACTCAAGTATATAATTCCAAAGACGTAAAGTAAAACTATTTTATAAGGTATAACTTGATTTTTAAAATAAGGTTTTAGTTAAACTACATTTATAAATAGAGTTGAAAAAGGATTACACTAATTTAAAATATCTTAGGTCAAAACTAGCCTTTTAAACAAATCCATGTGTAAAAATAATTACTAAGGTATGTTATAAAATTTACTATTGCTAATTATTAATAGTTATTTAAAATAATAATTTCCAAACACACCTTTAAACAAGTTTGAATTTTTAAAACTTTCTTTTCATAAAATCAGTTTAAACTCGAACTTGGTTTTCCCAGGGAATCTCATTTCCATTTAAATATCACAGAAATTCTTCTCACAATTTCTGTCGATTTATTTCAATTCAGGTTTGTATTTTAATAACATATTTTTATTTTCCCATTTATCAACTAATAACTTTTCTCTTTATTTATCATTCCAGATTTACAATTTTTCAGTTTTCATTCCAAATGGATTTCAAATTTTAATTCTTTTAAATTCATTATTTAACAATATCTTTATTTCTCTAAAATTCAATTTATCCATTTATAATTAGGTTCTGAATTTATATTTTATCCAACCATATTCTTTCTTTCATAAAACCCAAAATTTTATTCCTTTAAATTCGTTATATAACAATTTCTTTTATTTTCTTAAATCCCAATTAATCCCGTTTACAATTAAATTTCAGGATTTATATTTATTTCAACAATATCACAGTACAGTTTAAAACTCAGATTTATCAATCACAATATGAAAACAGATCACAACATCGATTATAAAGATAATTCTTATAATGTGAGGAATCCAGCTGGATCCCTCCAACCTGTTTTCCCTGCATCCACAAATATTAGCACAACGTATATATATAAATATCAATCCAGACTGATAAGAACAATAATATGCAACCAATCACACAGATATTTAAATATTTATTATTTAAATTAGCCAATATCCAGATGTGAGTGAGAATAACTCACCTTGGGATTTGATGAGCGTTTGAAATTTTTAAATTAAATCAGAGCGTTCGATTTAATTCAAAATTTCACTCGCTTAAAACAAATCCAGATCTGTGCCACAGCGTGCCTCCTGTCGCTACGATTCCAATGCCGCAAATTTCATCAAATTCTGATAACATTTGAATAAGTTACAAATTATTAAAGTTTGAATGATAATTTAAAACAAATTTCCTTCTTTTTTTTTTACCAAAGTCGTTCGTTCCAGCATACAAGCGAAGCCGTCCCTCAACTCCTTCCCACGCGACACAGGAACAGCCGAACCCAACATCACGTAGCTAGGGCTTCTAGCCGCTCCTCCCACAGCCGCCGTGACCACCATCAGAGACCACCCCTTCGAAGAGCGCCTCGTCCTCCACGTTCGCCCAGAACCTCACCCAACCCGGTCGCCTCCTCCACGTCGAAACCCCACACGAACGGCGGCCCAATGAACCCATAATTCTCCCTCCACGCGACGCCAAAATCCATCATAACCGACCATCGTGAAGATCTCGACACGAGCTACGATTTTCCAGTTGGGATGTTTGCGAAATAACGCGTGGATTTGTTGCAAATTTGAGGCGAAAATGGGTGATTTTCGGCCATGAATGATGATAGAGGCGTCCGGTGAATATAATTAGGGTTTAGAAGATAATATAATATATATATATTGTTTAATATTATTTTAATCAACAAAATTCTCAATTTAACAGTTTACGCAAACGACCTCCAAACTTCGCGATCCGGCAGGTGATTCTAGGGTTTTTCCGCGTTCCGGACACAATGGAATAAGTTCCGTAAGCTAATTCGGTCGTATGCGCGAGTTACAGAATTAAACGATCAATTTAAAATTAAACCGATTAAAACGATTTCGATGCGTTTCGTGCTGCCACGGTCAAACGACAACTCCGATTGCCACGAAAATTGAAATCCGATAATAACTAACTATTACGGATCCAATAGAACTGGTTTCGTCGAATTCCGAGACTGTGCCCCGTAAGGCTATTTTAACTCGTCTATTAAATCGAGCGATTTTCGAAATTTACGGAAACGCTTAAAATTTCCTCTTTTAAAATTTTATTAACTTAACAATAATTCATATAAAATTTATAATCACATAAAAAAAATCATTCTGACTCAATCCGGACTAAAATCTGATTAAATTGCATTTTAATAATATTAAATTCATTTCTAAATTAATATAAAATTTCAGCTAATAACTTATTAACATTTAAATTTATCCACAAATCCAATAGTATCATTTATGACCAATTGAACTTAAAAATACATTTAAACACCATTTTTATACCCATTCACATCCAATTCCTCAAATTCTCTCAGTCCAATATTCAATTATTATTATTCCATTTCAAATTATATTCCGGCCTTAGCAATTATAACTTGTTATTATAATTTAAACTAATTCCTTTAGTTCAAAATAAATCTTAAACCCATAGTAAACATTTAAAATGCATCAAATGTTTACAAATCCCGTATTAAAAATTCTGGGATGTTACACGTATGATTGTGTGGTTCAAAAGTTTATACTTGTGGATGAGTACTTGGAGTATAATGCCTTTTTAGGCCGACCAGCCCTTGCTGATTTTGGAATAGCACTAGCTCCTTGGTGCTTGATTATAAAGTTCACTATAGAAAATAGGGGTGGATCGATATAAGGGGATCAAACTGCTGGTCGGTAATGTTATGTTGCCAAGCTAAGAGAAGCAAAGTGATGAGAAAAAGGAAAGAAGGTAAAGAAATCTCTCTACATTAAAAACTTGAAAGCGTACTAATTGAAGCCCAAGCCCTGGCTCAGGAACCATAACCGGTTCGATAAGTCTATGGAACCTAAGAAGAAGCTAGAAAAATATGGGTGGCACCAGCTGAGTTGATGATCAATGTTTTGATCGATATGGATGATCCAACTCAGGCTCTGAAGGTTGGATCTTAGGTTAGTGCAGGATTAAGGAATGAATCTGTTTGTTTTCTACGAGCAAATATGGATATGTTTGCCTGGACATATACGGATATGTATGGGATATAACCGAAGGTAGCATGCCACGCACTAAATGTGGACTCAAAATATCCACTAATAAAGAAGAAGAGACACAGTTTAGGTCTGGAGCAATCCAGTGCATTAAGGAAGAAGTAGATAAGCCCAAAGCGAATGGCTTTATTCACAATACTTTATACCATGAATGGGTGTCAAATCCATATTTGTCAAGAAAGCAAATAGAAAGTGGTAGATGTTTATCTAGACTTGAATAAAGCATGTCCGAAGTATAGACTCCATTTTCCCACAATTGATAAGCTGGTAGACGGAACTATAGGACATGAGTTACTTTCTTTTATGGATGCTTATTCTTGTTATAACATGATACCGGTGCATGTTCCAGTTCAGAAGCGCACATGATTTATAACAAATTTAGGACTATATTACTATCGAATGATGTTATTCAGTATGAAGAATGTAGGAGCTACCAAACAGAGATGGGTAAATTCTATATTCAAGAATCAGATCAGACGAGTGATGGAAGTATATGTGGATGATATGCTCATAAAGTCATTGCTATTAAGGAATCACATGGATGACCTTGCGAAAATGTTTAACGTGCTACAAAAGTATGAAATAAAGTTATGGAATGCTCTTTTGGGGTTGCATCGAGGAAATTTCTAGGATTTATCATGAATGTGAGGGGTAATGAGGCTAATCTAGAGCTTGCTAATGCCATGAGGAATGAAACTACCCCAACCAAGAAGAAGGAGTTTCTTAAACGGGAAGGTTTCTAGATTAAGATGATTAATCTCAAAGGCAATGGATAATTACATACCATTCTTTAATCCCTCAAACAGGGAAAGAAGAATTTTGGATGGAGAACGAATGTCAAGATGCCTTCAAGGAATTATTTAGGCATGTGGAAATACTATCGGTTCAATCCAAACCATTGAAAGGGGAAGATTTGTTCGTTTATTTTATAATATCTGCTTACTCACTAAGCATAGCACTAGTACACGAGGAGGCAATGATTGAAAGGCCAGTTTATAATATTGGCAAGTAGTTTACTAGAGCTGAAAGGAACTATCCAAAGTTGGAGAAACTCACTTATTGCTTGCTGATTGTGTTGAGGAAGATGCGAACATATTTTGGCACTCATTCGATTAAGGTACTTACAGATAAACTTTGAAGCAGGTGTAGACGGTAAAGTTATTAAAGTGGAATATTGAACCGAATTAGTATGATATCACTTACCATCCGAGGAGAGTGATAAATTGATACGAGTATGCAGATTTCATTGTAGAATTTACCACATAAGATGAGAAGAGGAAGATGATATGGTCAAACTTTCTCGATGGAAACTGTTTGTAGATGAAGCTACTAATGAGCATGGTTTTAAGTCAGGAATGGTACTCATGACTCCAAAAGGATGGTCGGTTTGCTTTGCATTGAAGGTGAAGTTCTGCATGATGAATAATGAGACTGAGTACAAAGCATTGATAGTGGGACTTAGGATAGTGAAATAACTAGGGATAAGGATGTTGTATAAATTCAATGAATTCCAATTAGTGGTTTGTTAAGTAAAAAAGGAATTCCGGGCTAAGGGTGCGAGACTTGCTACTTACCTAACAGAAATTTTGGAGCTATTAAGTAATATAGAGCATTGCATGATTACGCACATTCCCAAGGAGGAGAATGCGATGGTCGATTCACTTGCCAAGTTAGCTAGCTCTGGAGATGCGCAACTATTGGCATTAATTCCAATGAAAGTTTTATTTGCTCCATGTACCGATCAGATTGATGTCGACTGTATTTTGGAGGCCTAGGAGGAAAAGGTGCCATGGATGATTCCGACCAAAGGTTGTCTGCTTAAGGAAACTCTTCAAGAGGAAATAACGAATCACGAAAACTCCTTCATAAAGTATGCGACTCGTAATTCAAGAAGGAGTGCTTTACAAGGGAGGATTCTCGACTCTTATTCTTTCGTGTGTAATCAAGAGCGACACTAGGAAAATCCTCATATATGTTCATAAAGGTAGCTGTGATGGCCACACTGAGAGGCAGACATCAGCAAAGAAGATACTTCGCTATGGATACTTTTGGCTAATAATAAATCGTGATGCTGCTGAATACACTAAACGTGTGATCGTTGCCAAAGATTCGCAAAGATCCCAAAAAATCCATCCATAAGGCTTATGAAAATGGTTAGCCCATGCCTATTTGTGATTTAGGAAATTAATATAATCCATGTGCTACTGATGTTGAAAGGAGGAGCTAAATATGCCAATGTTGCGGTGGATCACTTTACAAAGTGGGCTAAAGTGGAACCGCTTTCCACGATCACAATGAAGAAAGTAATTAACTTTGTGACAAAGAATATTATATGTAGGTTCAAAATATCTTAGAAAATTATAATGGATAATAGAATTTAGTTTGAAATTACCAAGTTTAAGGTTTCTACAGCCGCTGCAAATTCAAGAAAAGCATTTTGGTAGTAGTACACCTATATGTGAATGGACAGGTGGAGGCCATGAATAAAAGCACCAAATACATCTTAAAGAAATGGTTAACTAAAGATAATGTCAACTTGATCGATGATCTTCCATTGGCATTATGGGCTTGTAGAATGACTCGCAAGTCCACAATTGGGCATACACCTTTCACTTTGGCCTACGGATCAAAGGCCATGATCCTGATTGAACTGGAAGTCCTTTTTCATCAGGAAAGGCATGATGACCTTGATGTTAATGAGGAACTCTTGCTCGAGTCCTTCGATTTGATTAATGAAAATCAAGAAGAGGTGGAAATAAGGATAACTGCTTATCAAAAAAGAGTAGCAGGACATTTTAACATCAAGGTCTGAAACCATATCTTTAAGGTAGGGGATCTCATTTTAATTGAGTTCTCCTAGGTACGAGGGCACTTAGTCCCAAATTAGGAAAGTCCTTAAATGATCGAACAGAAGCTTGGAGATGGAACTTTCAACGTAGCTACTATTGAGGGAATCCTATTTCCATGGGCATGGAATAGCGATTTATTATGGCACTATTTTACTTAGTTCCATTTAATTTATTTTCAGCAAATAAGCCACCCAAGGATTCTGGAGGTAATGTAATAAGCTAGGACTTTTCCTTTTTTCATTTATGAATAAAAGTTAGCTTCTTAAACCAATGAAACCATGTTCTTGTAAGAAAAATCTAGTACTGAGTGATTTGCTGTATGATCAGGTACCCGGATATATGTACCAACTCCTTTAGTCTAGGATCAGGATAAGGGAGTATAATCATAAGGATCGACTACCCTGTGCCTTCATTATTGTCATTGCCTAAATATTGGCAAGGTTGGTAAGGAATGTCTAGAATCTGGTAGCTAAATTTCCAGAGATAGAAACTCGACCAAGCTTGTGGGCCAACTGAATATGTTAAGCTAAGTATAAGCGAGGATGGTCAGTGGAGTCTCGGTCAACAACTGAAGATAGGTGACACTAAGGGCCGATGCCCAAAGATAGGCGTCCAAAGGCACCATTTAATGGATATAAGAATTGTGCAAGGCTAGGATTTTGATGACCATGCTTTTGGTCCAATAGGAAATGTTCGAACGAGGATAAGCGAGGATGGTCGGTGAATGGTTTCAATCAATGCCCGAAGATAGTTAAGGTTAAAAGCCAAAACCTAGAAACAGGAACCATTAGACTCCTCATGTCTATGATTAGGATCAGGAGAGTATAATCAGACTGGGGTTAATAAGAAAATTTGCCCGACATAATTGACCTTCGACCAATGCTCGAAGGTAGACCGAATTAAAAATAATGCCTGGAGTGTAATATTTGGAACATCAAGTCCTGAAGGTAGGACTCGGTACGTAACAGAACTAAAAAAGGTATGGCTTCACTTATGCCCTAGAAGATACGCTTGGGGGAAGTTGAGTGGTGAAATTATATGGAGATTACGCTTAGTTATCGACGAGATCAAAGACATCATGATACAAACGTCTAAACCGTTGTTCCATGGAGGTAAGGGACAACATGGAATTCAAATTATTTATAACTTATCAATGGTCGAGTTCAAATTGACTGTGAATAAATAGGAATAACCCGAAGTTGGTTAAATGATAGTTTAGTTTTGCCAAATGGAAACACTTTGGCGAAATAGAACTGAATAATGGAATATTACTAAAGAAATAACAGGAATTTTACTTATATGTATAGAGTTACAGAAAGTATAAGTATTGCACAAATACAGGCATGTATAATATGATTAAATTTTAGTACAACTGGTTATATTATATATGTAGTTGTAGGCAGAAGAAATATATAAAGTGTGGAAATGTAAACGGAACATAGATTAAAATGGAAAAATAGGCATTCAGTACATTCAAACTTTATATATAGTGGATGCAAGGACTAGTTCTACATAAGCACGGCTATGTTCAATAAGAAAACAAAAGCACATCAAAGTAAGATACCAAGAGAAACTTATCATCACTAGTGTCTAATTAACGAGTCTACTTCTTGTGCGCCTTCTTCTTTTTCTTCTTACCCTTTCTACCATCGCCGCTCATACCATCTTGAGGCCTCTTCTGACTCTTCTCACCCTTTGGTTTGCTAACTTTAGATTGAGTTCTTTCTCTTTTAGTGATAAAGGTGGATGGATCTTTAAGAGATAAATAGGAAGATCAAAGGTCTCCATGGTGGTGCCGGTGCTGCTGCCCTTTGGGGCCATGATAGTGATGGAAAGGACTCTTAGAGAAAGCTTCGACTCCTCAGTTTCCATAGGATTTTCAAGCCTAAGCTCAGTCTTAACTTTATCTTTAGAAATATTAATCCTCAACTTCTCCATCATGATTATGGATCCAGTCGGGCCCAAGGCATTGGTGATGGTGATGTCTTCCCCTAAAGATTTGGAAGTGTCATCCAATCCCTCCAAAGCGACGATTCTCTCTGAATCGGGACCACGAATGGAGTTGGGCGTAATGCTTGGAATGACCAGCCCCACATTTATGGAGTTTGACTCGGTGGTAAAGGTAGTAGGGTTCGAGCTTTAAGTAAATGGCGGTGGAGGTGGTGGAAGATCAGGATGACCTATAAGGTCACAAATAGGGTGGTAAAGATTAGTAAAAATCTCAAGTGAGAACCAAAGGACCTCGAACATTGGTGAGGCGAGCTATATATCTTTACTTAAACTTAGTTGTTGAGTTGAAGACTTAGTCATTTATCCTATTTCAGGCATTGATCACATCAGTTGGTAGAAAAAAGGTGGGAATATAAGGTTCAAAAGGAGTAGTGGCTACAAAAGCTGGTCAGGGTGGCCCCGAAGCTGGCCCCCTCAGGGGGTGGAATCTTCATTGCAAGCTTTTGGAACTTCAAAGATGATGTTTGTGCTTGGCCCGATGCACTAGGATTATCAAGAGCTTCACTGGCAGCTTTTACAACAACAACACCCTCTACTGCCAGGACAGATTTCCGTTCTTTAGTTTTTTTCTATGTCTTTAGTATCGAGGTACTTAGCCTTAACCTCATCTTTGATGAGGACTTCAAGGAATGCCTTTGCATGATGCAGTACCTCTTTATAGGCATTGATGAGGGTAAAGACATATGTACTTCCCAATAATTTCAAGTTCTTATATTGGATGACGTTAGCAAAGAGCCATTGAAGGGTGGTGTTCATTCTTTTTCTTTAGCCCTCTTCTCCTTTAACTCATTTGGATCGTGCACAACTACAACCTGTTCAACTTGAGCTTATAGCTTTTCTACATTTGATAAGAAGAAGCCAGAATCAATCTGTTTATTTTCAACACTAGATGTTTGCTGCATTTTGAGAGCAACGTTTGTCTTAGTGAGTAGTTTTTATAATATTCTTCATCATGAACTTGGGCTGATTATAAGCACGTACCATCTCTTCAACCAAGCCCTTGGCTTTTCTCTTGGATTCTAGAGCTGCATCTATCTCTTTTTCAATATTCTCTAAGTCCCTTTGTATCTTTCTATGATACTATCATAGGTTTTCTTCTTTGATTCAAACAATTAGATGTTTGTTTGATTAATTCAATTGATGTTGGACAGAGCGGAGCAGAGTTTCTTCCGTTCATAATCCTGGTCAACAAGCTCTTAGATTTGCTCAACCCATTGGTTCACCTCTTTCTTAGGAATGTCTTTGAGGTCACAATTGAATATGAACGCATTCAGGAAAATATCTAAAAAGGCAGCTTGCATGTAACTCGAAGAGACTAGAGAAGGAGCTGGATGAAAAGAAACATCTTTGGATTGAAGAGTAGTAGAAACGGTGGTAGTTATAGAGAGTGATGTTGGAATTTGTCATTGCGGAGATGCTGTGGTTGAGATCAAGGTGGAGGAACGTCGAAAGAGGAACATGGTGGTCTCATGAATCTTTATGTCTTTTTCCATGGCTGTAGGACTATCTCTCTTCGACCTACCTCTTTTTCCTATCCCTGCTTAGTGGTTATTTTCCACCTTGCCTTCCTTAGCAGGCCCTCTTTCTTCTATTTCTTGCTCCATACAATAGCTAGAGTAAGCTAAAAATGGATCAAGAATACATTTCCTTTCCTTAGAAACACCATGGTAGAGATAACTGAATCGGTCTCATTCGATTATACCTAAGATAAAAGAAGGGATCGTACAAGTTTTGAAATATAAGACTGTGAGCGAATGCAAGGAACGAGTGTTCATGATCCTAGAAGTTTATGGAGTGCCGTGCAACTAAAACCCCGCAATAGCACATAACACTCTTTGACCTCGATGCTTTTTCAATATGGCCCTATTAAATAGTATATCCACTTTAAGCCCCACTATTTTCCGCTAGGCCCGCTAACTCAAGGCCTTTTAGCACCAGATTTAGCAATACTAATATAAAAAGTTTGATTTGAGTAGTTCTATTTTAAATCAAATTAATAAAGTTAGGGTAAAGGCCTAATTGTAAGGCATAAATGCTTGATATAAGTTAAATATCAATTGTAGTCACAAAATCTAGAATATATTAGTCAAGCTATTCTTTGGTTTGTTATAAAAGATTAAATAATTTATTTTTCCTACACAAATGATGTGAGAATAAAAATAAATTAACTTTAAATATTTGGTTTTTATCTACTGAAGCTTTTTGCACCTCCGTTATATCTTCGCTTTACCCTGCTATATGTTTTTCACCTCCACCATTATGGAACCTTTAAGCACTTTGATTGCACCGATGGAGTTCTAATGTCCTCCTAAGTACCCTACGGACCATGTTCGAAAGGAAATAAGGATGGAGTCTTGCCTCCTTTGGCTAGGATGCTCTCAGAGGGGAAGCTAAATCTAGGAGAGCACTCATTAAGGAGATCACTAATCGGATTTTCAAAGTTGCGCAATGAGCTATAGCTGGGCCTAGGTGAAAATTGACTTGCGCTTGAACCCCTTATGGCAAAGAATGGATGCCGATGTTTCCAATGACGAATGGCGACCTACCTTTTTTATCCTGAATTCGGATCTATGGTGCAAGGAGATCGGAGTTGAAATCTATGGATGACACAACGATGGTGGAGATGGATATTAGGTGTCGATTGCTGTAATGACCCAGATTTTTGAATAGTTTATAACTAAATATTGTAATCATTTAATTAATTGAATCTTGGATTTAATTCGAAAAATAATAATTTCAGAAGCTTATTTAAATTCTCAAATTTTAATTTACAATTTAAGTGATTAAAATTGTTTTAAAAATAATTCATGTTAATTAACGTGTAAAATTATCATTCTGGGGAAGTGTCTTGGATTTTAATGATACTAGTGCCACTGAATCCATAACAATGAATTATTTTATGCCGACGAGTTTCGTGACAATCAGACGTGCTATGTAATCATGCGGAATAGAATCGCGAGACGAAAATAAAAGGGGAATAAAATATATTATAAACTGCCAATAAATACAACTTTAATTCTAACCAAATTTCTAAATTCTCTTTGCCTCTTCTTTTAAAATTTTTTTGCCTGCTGGTACTCCATCCCCTCTTCCATCAGTTTTTTTGGGAGAATTAGGAAATCATGTGATATTGGATTCGATATCTTCTCGAAGCTTAGTACATCATTTCTCTATGCTTTAATTAGGATGCGACGAAGTTGGGTAGTGCTCGAGTTGTTCATGGCCAAAGTAGGGTAGAGGATTAGCGAAGCTAAAGGAGGCGATAAGCTTTGTGAAGGGTGCGTTGAGTTTCTATAGAGAAGATGAGTCGGTAGGGAGCTCAATAGGTGGTACGCCAGGCTATATTAAAGTGTGACATTTTACTATGTAGAAGGTCGAAGTCATGAAATTATAAGGGGCGCCGGAGGTTGATCCGAGAGTGGCGATGGACTCGAAAGGTCTAGGGGAGTATCCTGGTGATGGTTTAAGGTCAAACTGAAGTGGGGATCAAAGTGCGACCTAATATGGTAAATTTAGGGGGAAATGATTAAATTTTGGATAAGTGGTCGAGTGTTGATTGGTCGGGTCTGGTGAGATGCACTTGCAAAGTGGAATCTGATGGTGGCGGTAGATCGTCGTTTAGCGGCACGTGATTCTGGCAGTGTGTGTGCATGCATAATTGAAGGTTGGGCTTTATGGTGATACAGGGTGCAATGGTGAGGGGAAAAAAGTTAATGAGTAAAACGTTTAATGAAATTAAAAATGGTTCGTGAATTAATTAATTTAATTAATATTATATAAATTCTACAACTTATATATATCATATCTTGTTCATATGAGGTCCGATTAAGGTGTCGTTTTCGCCATTGCATTTGTATTTGGATTATCTACGCGATGGAGTTGGATTGCTGAGTTAAGAGGTTGTAAGGATTTTAGTCAAAATCAAAAGGTGTTGATTTTTGACTATTCGAAAACGCGAAAGCCTTAAATAGAGCTTGAATGAGTTTAATTGACCAGCTGATTGATTATATATTGTTGTATATATATATATAATTGTTATTGCATTGAAAATATAAACTGTATAACGAACAATGCAAGCTATTACTTTGGACCCCGCCTTTTTTGTAAAACAAGTGAGAACATTATTGTTGAGTATAACAATCTTTATTTGATCACCTATAACATGTATCGTGGCTCGGACTACCTGTTTACATGTTTGATATTGCTTTATGAAAAGCGATAGTATATTATGAATGTTAGAAACAGTTTAATCTTTATAAATGTGCTTTAAAATCTCGGATAACTGACATATGTTAAATTGATAATTGTGGTAAATTGTGGGAATATATATATGTGTGTGTGTGTTGGGGTGTTTTGCACACGTTTGGGTGTGTTTAACATAAATGGAATTGGTTTGGACATTTATGGAATTTGAAAATGGAAAAGGAAAAATGGTAGAAGCGAAACGATCACGATGGATGCATATTGAAATTGCCATGATCTGCAATTTTAAAGTTAACTTTGAATAACATCGTAGGGCTTTTTCGTATTTGATTAATAAGTACTGTTTGTGTACTTATTGTGGGAAATTGTCAAGGTTTAAATAAATTTATGAAAACCAAAATGGATTTATAAAGTGATGTCTTTAAATTATAAAACAGATTTTTAAATTGATTTTAAATAAAAGGTTTTAAAAATATAGTATAAGTATTTTTAAAAGTATGTTTTATTACATATATGGTTTTAAAAGTTATTAAAGATTTTATTTAGGAAATAAAAGGATTTTATGTTATAATATTATACAAATGGTTTATAATATTTAATACAAATATCTTAGTTTTACCAATAAATTAGTATATGTATATAACTACCTTTTTAAAGGTACTTAGTATATAATGATAAAGGATTATAATGGAATACTTTGTAAAGGGATTTAAAAGGAATTTCGGATTAGAACACTTATGTTATAATGGATTATTTCATAAATTGATTAAAAGGGTATATGTCCTTGTTTAATAAGTAAAGCTATACTTAGAGTTCTGAAATGGATACTTCAAAGTTAATGGCAAGTATAAAAGTGATTTTAGGTTTACAGTATTGATGTTTATGCAACATCTGTTTTAACCCTACTTTTTAAAAATAATTGGATCTTTAAAATGGAGTTTTAAAAATAACGGGATATTAAAGTGTTTTGGAGTCTGTCGTAAATAAAGTTTTAGTAACATTTGATTTAAAACCCTTGGATAACATTTTAAAGTGTTAAAATATTGTAAACGAGTTTGAAAAATACTTTGATCTTTAATAATGGAATTTTAAAGATAAATAACAAATATGATTTAGTTTTGGGCTTGTTGTGGCAATGTGTTAGTAACATTTTCCTTTAACCCATTTTGGTTATACTTGTGGACGTAAACAAATCTTTGGAATGGAGATTTAAGATAATCATAAGTGGAATGGTTTTAGTATGTAGTGATAGTGTTTCGGTAACATTTGTCTTAATTCTTTGAAATTGATGGTGAATATACTTATACGGTTGAGATAAGTATGTGAATACTTTTGGGAAGTGTTGAAATGTGTTGAAAATGAATAGCGATGTTTTGATTAAATGCGAATTTTAATTAACCAATAGAGTTTCATTTATAAAGAGTTTATTGAGTAAAACTGATATTTACTAACGAAAGAAGATTTCAATTAATAAAGGAAGATAAATTAAAAAGGGGATTAGAAGTCATCATGGCTTGATCGTGCTTGTTTGTTTCGATCGTGCTTTGTGTGTTATTGCTTATGGATAGTATGCGGGACTTGGTTCTCCTGTATGCGATTATTCTCATCGTATTGGGTTGTTTGTTTATTTGAGAATTATATAACCGACTATCAAATCTTGGCTAGAATATAATTTGGAAATATCTAAAAGAAGTACGAGGACTATATGGTACAATTATCTTTAGTGATGCTATATTGTACGTATTGACTCGTTTTGCGCACTTCTAGGATAAATGATAAGGAAATCTGCACACTTAAATGGTTAGGAAGTGATCTCTGATCTTATGCATTGTCTTTTTATTTCGTATAGAACCGGGGTTGAGATTTCTAGAAAATCGATTGACTAGTTTTGGAGCACCCGGTAAGCAAAAGAGTGTATGTATATGAGATGACTTGAAACCATAACCACTCCAAAACCATACACGTGCTCGATACTTTGGAAGAGGTTTATGATTGCTTTGTGATGGCTTTATAATTGCTTCGTGTCATGATGGCTTCGTGATTGCTTCGAGATGCTGGAATCTATGTGGAGATTCAAGGTCTTTTTGAGATGCTCGAACACATGTAGTTGATCATGCTCTATTTAGGATGTGGGAATCCATGTGTGATTCCGAGGACTGTTGAGACATGGGAATCAATGTGTGATTTCGAGATCAGTGGAAGAATCCATGTGTGGTTACGAGATTCGTTTGAGATAAGGGAATCCATGTGCAGTTCCATGATTCGTTTGAGTTGGAGCTCATGTGGAAGATCTGTTTAGGTGGTGACCCATGGGCTAGAATGCCAGACATAGTCTCATCGGCGGGTTTGAATAAGCCAGAGATAGGAGACATAGCCAGTAGTGTTGGCAAATATATATGGCACATGCAACTCCATTTGTAGATAAACTTATTGGGTTTTGCATGCGAAAGCAATGCACCGGGTCTTAGCAAGATCAACCATGGTTCCCTTTAGTACATTCACTAGAGATGTATGACGCTTTGGAAAAATATCTCTGATCCTTGTGCAGTAGTTCAGATTTGGCTTCCAAAAAGAGATCTGTGGAAATCCTACACAATTAGCGAACGTACCTTAGCGGTTATGATTATATATCTATTATTGCAGTAATGTACACTCACTTGCGTCCACACCTTTATGGCATAGCTTTTAAGATAAAATGAATTCCATGTGATTTGAATTTCTCATGCTGGTTTACTAGACTGATCTGGGTGTTATTCTCTTATAATGCTCGGATCAGCTCGAGTATGTTTCCAGATTTAACTACTGTTCACTGGAGCTCTTGGAGAGGAGCTGGATGGTTTCCTACCATATTTATTTTCCATCAAGGCTAATGATATGTTAATTTCTCCGATTGATGTATATATATAAAGGTTTTCTTTTTGGTAAATAACTTTTGAGATATTATATATTATCGTTGTGCATAAGAGAATATTATGTTCTCTTCTTTCTTGTTTTACTTCTTTTTCATTTACCGTAACTATTCGTCTTTCCAGCGCTTGGGTGCTTGGAACGTGAATACCGTGGATGTATTAACGTCGACATTCGAGGGTCGAAAAAGCATGTCGTTACACTTGGTATCAGAGTTGAAGGGTTAAGTAAGAACCTTAGCTTTGTATGGATATACTTCATTGAGAGATAGGGTAATGGAATGCCTTATTATTATCCCGCCTTTTGAGAAGGCCATGATACCATAGATTTGGCTAAAATGGGTGGTTCCTTGAATGCAAACGCTTTCCTATATTCCTCGAGGGTGTAGCGATCATACGGTTTATGCGATAATTTCCAAATCCATCTTTTCATTCAATTATTCGGCTAAGAAGTTTGTCAAGAAACTCAAAATGCATGTGAATCTCCCTAAGGATGTGATGTCATTAACCAGCTTGTTCCAAACAACAGGCAATCCACTCAAGAACTCCTTCTAGAGATTTAGCACCTTTGTCAATGAAGTGAGCAATCCTATTTAGCTTTTCACATTGATGGCTTTAATAAAGGGAATCGACCCCAAGACAGAATTAGGTGACTAGTAATCTAGAGAGCCTCCAACGACCTTGGATTGTTATTTGTTACAATTTGAATTAGAAACTAAGCAAGGAGCAGGTAGAGTAGTCTAGGAGAAAAAACAATGTAGGCCCGTTAGCTAAAGGAATGCAAAGTGAGCACTACGTTGAGTACTTATATGCGGACTCAGTTTCTAGGATACGACCCGGAATCTAAAAATTCGACTCACATACTTCTTTGAACAATTCAATCAATAACATCTACTTGGAGACTCATGACTCAAATAAATACTAGAAACCAGCCTCGAGAGAGCCCACCGAAACCAAGGAGAAGTCTGGAAAGTATTGCCTACTTCATGGTACAAACGGTCGTAACATTGGCGATTGCAGATGCCTCTAGAATATGGTCGGAAAGATGATCCGAAAGGAAAGCTTTAATAATATATGAAAGTGCCGCAGAATGGTGGGTGGGGAACACCCGTATCAACAAAGAACATTAATTACCAATTGGGTCACCTTTGATCGACTTTCGGTTGAGAAAGGCTCGGGCAAAGTGGAAAAGCAAGCATATGATGTTGGTTCACTTATCGATAAGATTTATTTATTACAATTTCAATTATGTTGTGAACTATGACCTACTTGAAAAAAACTACTTCCAAACGATGCAGGTGATTAAGTACTTAGAGTTAGGCACCAACCAGTCTTCACAGACCATGATCGGTCCTTTAGATTTCATCAAGACGAGAGTGATTCAACCATTCATCAACTACCATATGCCAATGACATATGGCCAAGGAATCGAAATGGAAAGTAGGTGTGACTTGACCATCCACTTCCTACTCTGTGCTTTGATTTTGACAGAATGAATATGCCTTACTCGGAGCCCAATAAGGTCAGGATCTTGTGAAAAGTGGACACGAGTGACCGTCTACTCATCATCTTCTACACCTGACTTAAAGATCAGAAAAACACTTGGAGTGGATGCAACCTGATATCCACTCCCCAGCTCATACTTTAAGTTCGCCAAAATACTTTTGCCTCTCCCAAAGATCAGCAAGACCGGCGTCTAACTAAAGTGGAAGTAATTTGACCGTCCATACATTAACTCCCACCTTGGACATATGAGGCAGTTTGGGGGCTCGACTAAAAGTAGGTGCGGCTAATGGTCTACTCATCAACCACCACCCTCGACATGAGGACATGACTGCGGCTTAAGATGGATGTGGCTTGACTGTCCACCCAATAACTCTCTACCTCCACTTGCCAAGAAGAGTATGAAGCAAATTGTACGAGACCTAACCATCCAACCCAAGCATGGATGTGATCCGACCATTCTTTGCCTACTCCCTTCCTTGACTTGACAAGAAGAGCTACAATCACCAAACAGATATGAATCAATAGTCTCATTTTTCAAGTTCTATCCTCAATGCTGGGTAAATAATTCCATTCCACGAATGATCCGATTTGACTGTTCATTCGACAGCTCTTACCCAACCTTGATGGATGGAGAATAAATCAAAAACAGGTGTGAATGACCGCCCATCATATAACTCTAGTTCCCAAAGTGCGAACTGGAGTATAAACACAAAACGATGGATGCGGTCTGACCGTCCATCGATCAACTCTAGTCCCTAAAGTGCGAACTGGAGTATAAACACCAAAAGGTGGACATTGTCTGACCGTCCATCGATAACTCTAGCTCCCAGAGTTTGGACCAGAGTATAAACATTGAAAGATGGACGCGGTCCGACCATCCATTGATAACTCTAGTTCCAAGAGTGCGGGTTGGAGTATAAACATCAAAAGATGGACGCGTTCCGACCATCCATCGATAACTCTAGTTCCAAGAGTGCGGACTGGAGTATAAATATCAAAAGATAGATGTGGCCTGATCGTCCATCAATAATACTAGTTCTTGGAGTGTGGATCGGAGTATGGACACCAAAGATGGATGTGGTTCGACCATCCATCGATCAACTCTAGTTCCCAAAGGGAAGACTTGAGTATAAACATAAAATGATGGAAACGGTCCGACGGTCCATCGATCAACTCTAGTTCCTAGAGTGCGGACTAGAGTATAAATACAAAATGTGAACGTGGTTCAACCGTCTGCTCTTCTAATCTTCCCGTGGCTTGGGGGCAAAGACATAGCTCAAAGTGGATGTGGTCTGAAAATCCGCTCCTCTGCACGTGCACGGATTTTCCCAAAACACTTATCTCACTCCCAGGATTCGGCAGAAGTAAGTTTTAAATGAAAGTGGATGCAGTACGACCATCCACGCATCAATTCCTTCCCTAAATACAAGTGGAAATTTGAAAGCCCAAGTTTAAATCGAATACGACCCGACCATCCGCAAATTAGCTCCTTCTCATGATTCGATGTGAAAAACTCCAAGTAAAAGTGAATGTTATTCGACCGACCACTCCTTGACTTCCGCCCCTGACTTGGATGTAGAAGAAATGACTAAGGAAAATATGGTTCGACCATTTTTTGGAATAACTCTAAGTCCCTAGAGTGAAGACTGGTGTACAAACACAAATTTGGTGTGATCCTACCACCTGCCAACAAACTCTTATCCCAGAGTGCGGATATGAGTATAAATAAATAGATGAATGCGGTTCAACCACTCAGTATTCCATGTACTCCGACCTGAATTTAACAGGAGGAGTATAAACTCACTTCGAATGGAATTCGACCATCCATGAGCTAACTCCGTTAACCAAACACCGGGTGCAGGGGTACAAATTACTAAAAGCTTAATATGACAACTTACTATAGCTCTGACTTAGCGTTCTTTACAACTTAAGGCAACGATTACAAGGAGGCCTTAATACCAAACTAATCAAACTAATGTTTTGAATTTATGAGAGACTGATTTTATCATACCTCTAGATCAACATGCAATATCAATCCAAACTCTCTATATCATGCCACTGGATCAACAATCAGTATTGATCCACACCAACCTCAAATAGAGGACACCGAACATCCATTGAATAATTCCAGTCACCGCGGTGTGGATAGCAAAATAAACCATAAATGAGTGTGACATGACCAAACATTCTTCATCACTCTACTTCGATCCGTTAGGGGAAGTATGAAACCAGATTGGCGTGAATTGGCCACTCATGAGCTAACTTTTTCCCTTAATCCGACGGAGAACATAAATCAAGATAGATGTGACTGGCCTTTCAACTCCGAGTGAACACGACACGACTTTTTATTCGCTAGCTTTAACCATGATTCAACAGTAAGGGCAGTTCAAAACGGATGTGGCTTAACCGTCCGCATACTGATCATTTCCCTTTGTTTGATTAGGAGGGCAACAATCACAAGGTGGGTATGACTTACTAATCCATTCTTTGTTCCTTGCTTAGAGTATGGTGAGATCTGCATCAGAACTGGATGTGATTGATCATCCTCAACTCAGCTTATGCCCAAAATCCGATGGTGAATTGAAGTTTTCCCCTAGAAGAAAAAGAAAGAATACAATCCAGAATAGGAGCAACTCATTCTTCCATCAAATAACTTGACTTTATGATCCAACAGGAAAGATCATAAAGTAAAAGTGGACATAACTTGCCTTCCTACTTATTAACATCTATTGGGGAGGGGAGAATTAAGTTGAATGTAACTCGGCCATTCATCATTCAACTCTCAGTCTTTGTAGTTTAGACGGGAGAATAAACACAACTAGGACGAGACTTAACATTCCATATAGAACATCTATCGACCTAAAACTGGGGGCAGAAGTGTGGTCATCCAAAAGCTAACTGCGGTAGCTTAATACTGTGACTCATACCTAGTGTTTACAATGACTCGAGTCTACGATCGAAAGGATGCATAGAGATAGAATCGTCGATTCGATGCGCAAGCTCATTGGCAATTGAACATCACTCCAACCCCAACAACAAGTGATGGATCATGAGTACATTGAATGGAAAGCGAGTTACTCGAATATACAAGCAGATTCAAACTCAAAGTAAGAGCCAGCTATGTAGTTGTGCGAAACACAAGGCTGAAACCTATTTGACATTTGATTTAACCTACTTCTAAGCATGATCTTCGAACAGCTTTAGATAATCACTCAAAGCACCTAAAGCCCTTCACTATCAGACTTAATAACTCATGACAAGACTCAGGGATTCTATTGGAGTAACCATCTCAATGGGATTTTAGGTTGATTGTTAAGCGAATAGTTACGTTTGAACTCAAGGAATTCAAGGCTGCACCCATTGAGCCAACGATCGACATTATGGTCAACTATAACAAACCATTACGGGGACTGAAGATCAGTTCACAGCTCAATGCAATGGTGATGAAGGAATTAGCTGGCTTTCTCCGAATGAATCTTGATGTGTTCACTTGGACCCATTTTGACATGTCTATGATCTCATTGACTATTATGAGCCAAGCATTGAATATTGATCCAAGGCATGTCTCAATGAAACAAAAAGCAATGCGACATGGATCCAAAAAGATTTGCTGCACTTAAAGAAGAGGTAGAAAAACTCACAAATAATGGGTTTATCCGCAACACCCTCTACCCAAAATGAGAATCCAGTCCAGTTCATATGAGAATAGATGGTGGAAAGTGGCATACATTCGTCGATGACTTTAACCAAAACAAGGTAAGCCACAAAGATAGCTTTCCACTTTCGAGTATCGATCAGCTGGTAGAATCAACCATTGGATATGGACTGCTTTCATTTATGAATGCGTACTACGGATACAACCAGATCCCAACGCACGTCCCCCATCATAAGCACACCAGCTTCATTACCAGTTTAAGGCTATATTGCTATGTTATGATGAAATTTAAACTTAAGAACGCTAGTACAACTTACCAGAGGTCGGTCAACCGAATGTTCAAAGGCTATATCGGGCAATCAATGGAAGTACTTGTGGATGATATGCTCATGAAGTCATGGAAATCAAACAACCACATCGATAACTTGGTAGAGATATTTAGTATTCTCTAAAGATGTGAAATGAAATTCAATCCCTTGAAATGCTCTTTCGGCGTTGCGTTAGGGAAGTTCTTGGGTTTCATGCTCAAAGTTCACTGAATTAAAGCAAATCCTAAGTAGATTCAAGTAATCAGAGACATCTAGGTACCAAAGACAATCAATCCCTATTTTTTAGTAACATTATTCGAGAGATTTAATTAGAATAAATTAAATAGAATAATGTAAAGTGATAAGGGGATTGGGATTGTTAAATGAATATTAGTGGCAACTAATTTTATCATAAGGGCCTTAGAGTAAATTGCCGCCCATGTTCCCACCCTTATACGATTTTCTTTTATCTATCCACGTTCATTTTTAACATAAGAAAAAAATATAAACGTAAGAAGAGAAGGAGCCGGCTATTAGGAGGAAGATAAGAAGAGAAATCAAAGTAAAAGCTTAGGATCAAGCTAGAAGAAATCCATCTCCAATTTCCATGTCCAAACTAAGGTGACTTATAATTACTACATCTCTAGTTTTGGTTTTAATATCATATGTTTTCGGATTTACAGGAAAATTCGTTTTTATGATATATTGGATGATGATATGTTTGATTTATGATATGTTTAGTTTAAACAAGATTGTTTAAAAATAAATATGCATGGTTTTAGGGAAAAACCGAGATAAAATGATTTTTAAATGTCATGGAAAAATTATATGTTATGGAAAACGTGATTTTGGAGTTGGGTTTCAATTTTTATAATTTTCCAACCCATGGAGAATTAGTTATGAATTTTAAAAGAAAATATGGTTATTTGGGTTTGTAATTTTTTTTCGGAAATTTTATTAAGAATTTAGGTCTGAAATTTTGATATGTTAGCGACATGATTAAAGTGAATTTCTGAAATTTTTGGGGATTTTTACTAAGTGATTTAGTATGAAAATTAAATTATTTTGAAAGGAGGACCTAATGATTTAATTGTTTTATTAATAGGAAGGGCCTATTTGTTAAATGTTATTTGGTTTTTAGATCTAAAAAAATGCGATAAATTTTATTAAAATAATTTGAAAGTTTAGTGTTACTAGTCATGTGTTTACAAGTGGCAAGTTAGTTACAAAAAATTTGCTTTATTTAGTAAAAACGGCCTTTTGCTTAGAAAAGCAGGTTCTGGTTCCTTAGGAAGGAGCTTTCGGCCAAGAGCTTCCGCCTTCGACCTAGTCGAAACCTTCTACAATGAAACCAATACATATGGTATCACTTAGTTGGTATGCAGTGGATGTAGAAAGGCAGAAGGTAAGGTGTCGAAATATAACTTCTGAAGGTGTCGATAAAGAAAAGTGCTTGCCTATTTACTAAAGGGTTTCGAAGCAGTCGAAACCAAAGGGTTGCGAAAGGGTATCTTAAAAGAAGCTTTCAAAGAAGAACTGTCGCCTTTGTTTTTAAAGTAAGTAGCTTCTGAGGAAGTTACTAAGTGTTCAAAGTGATGCTTTCAGAAGGGGTAGTTTTGACTAAGTCGAAATCCTTCTATGATTAGATGCCTTTCAATGGTATTGAAGACATCAATGCTGTCTAAAGGTACTGTTTGTTTTTATAAATACAAGTCACTTCCTATTTCTTTCGAAAGGGGTTAGGGGTTTCGAAGGCAATGGTTTCAGAAGGGGATTCGAAGCCAACCTATAATTATTTCACCTAGATGTTTAATGCTTTTGAAAGAATGGTTTTGACACTATCAAGTTTTTCCCAAATACTTTTATGAAATAAATAATGGTTGCGAAAGAGATGCTTTCACGTATGTTCACTTTGACCCAAGATGATGTTTTAAAACTAATGATTTCGAAAAGGGAACTTTCAATGGTTTCGGATGGATAACCTTCAATGGTTTCGGAAGGTAAACTTCCAATGGTTTCAAAAGGGGCATTTTCACTTGGTTTCGAAGCTATGATTCCGAAGTTAAAGGTTATTGCTTTTATAAAATCAAAAGGTTTCAAAAGAGAATTTTTAAAGTATTCAAAAGGTAGGAGCCTAATTTTTGAAGATATAATTTAATGCTTTTTAAGGAGGTCATCCTATGAGGTCGAAAGCAAGGTTTTGAAGGTGTCAAAAGGCTTTTTAAACCCAAACTCATTTTTGATGGAAAAACCCATGGCTAAATAAAGGAGTTTTGAAAGGATTTCAAGTATGTAAATTTGAAGAAGTATTTCCTTGATAAAAGTAAAGGTTAAAGGGGATTAACCATGTTTTATATGTAAATGTTTTCTGGGATATTAAACCTACGGGAGTGGTATTGTTAAGTTATTATGTTTGCTTCTTCAAATATGAATATATTCACATGGTAAAGAACCTATAACTATATTTTGAGGATAAAGGGGTAGAAGAACCAACTAGGTTAAGCCAGTAGTGAATAAAAATTTATTAAACTCCTGAATTAGTATAATTGCATCTAGAAAGTCAGGGAGACCAAATTATAGGATGCCTAAATCTTGTAGATGTCTGGGAGAC
The DNA here is from genome assembly GCA_030765085.1 of Allium cepa. Lineage (NCBI taxonomy): Eukaryota > Viridiplantae > Streptophyta > Magnoliopsida > Asparagales > Amaryllidaceae > Allium > Allium cepa. Next base: position 377,733,634 of record CM060929.1, on the reverse strand, counting down.
AGTTCATAGCCAACCCATGAAAACTATGATTAAGAAGTTATTGAAGGTAACCAATAGGTTCATAGTAAACCCATGAAAACTACGTATTAAGGATGGTTGGCAGGGGCCAATTGGCTTGTAGTGAACCCATGAAATTATATTCGGATTAAGTATTGAGATCGGTTAAAAGGTTCCTAGTCAACCAATGAAACTAGGCTAAGAAGGGAGTTACTGGAAATCCATAGGTTCCTAATCAATCCATGAAAACTAGAATAAAATATGAGTTGTTGGAATGAACAGTAGGTTTAGGGGAACCCATGAACTAATTAAGTTAATTGACAGGGGTCTATAGGTTCTTAGTGATCCCATAAAACTCAAAAATAGGATAAGCTGTCCATGAATTATAAAAAGGTTATTAGTAAACCCATGAAAACTAATAGGTTAATAATGTCCCTAGAAACTATATATATGATAGGGAGTCGATTAAAATACGGAGGGGGAATTTAAGATGTTTATATAAGTGCATCATCATAATATTTTGAAATGCTATCTTTTTAACCATTGTGGATGCAGGCGCATATTATATGGTTTTATAAAAGGTTTTGGGATATTAGTGAGGACAAAACTCGTTCTGCTAAGCGGAGTGGTCTTACAAAATATCTAAATGGTTGAGATGTTAGACTATTATTCATACCAGGCTTTATGTCTGAATTTAAGTTTTTTTCCCTCCTTAACTCTCGAGTACTCAATTGATTTTAGGTAGGGATTTCAGGTTTTCAGGTTCTCTTATTAGACGAATAAAGCTTCTGGAGGCATGCAGGAGGCAGTTAGTTATTTAGAGTTATCTATTTTCACTGTTTTTGGATGTAAATGCAGACTTATTAGCCTTGTTATATACTCTGATCAACCAAAGGGGCATCTTCATATGTCGCTCTTGGCGTATGTGTAATAATTATATTTTTGTGAACGTGGTTAATGTTTTTGGGATTATGTAATGAACATGAATTTTTTTGAATGGAATATGGAAATGTGCTTTTAATTTGTCAATTTTTTTCCATATTCATGTGATCAGTTTATCAACATATCTAACACTGCCATATTTGGTCGCCAGGGATTAATAATTATGGATGACTATAGCATCCTTAGCCGTTAGTTTTAGGCCTCTAAGTTGGGCGATGTTACATAAGCCGATTCATCCCCAGGGCCATCGAGAAGTGAATTCTCTTCTTCGACCTAATCAGAAGAGGGAAGAGAAACTTTGAATGGATGTTCGACTGCGTTGACGCATTTCAAGACCTGATAGATCACTTAGAGAGACCTCCCATCCTATCCAAGCCAGGATCGTGAAGACTTATACATCTATTTAGCGGTGCCGGTACACGCCATAAGTGTCGCACTATTACGTGAAGAGAATCGGATCCACAGGCCAACATGTTATGTTAGCAAGTGATTGATAGGTGCAGGGAGAAACTACCCAAAGCTGGAAAAGCTCAAATAATGCCTATTCAATGTATCACAAAAGCTTCACCCTTAATTCTAGGCTCACCTCATCAACGTCTACACTGATCAGCCATTATGACAGGTCCTATAGCGACTTGAGATGTATGAAAGGTTGCTCAAATGGAATATCAAGCATAGCCAATGCGATATCACTTATCTCCCTCGGAGAGATATCCAAGGACAAACATTGACAGACTTTATAGCTGAATTCACTGCACCAGGCGACTCTTTGGAGAGCAATAGCGAACCAATCAATCGATGGAAAATGTACATGGATAGAGCATCCAACAATCGGTGTTCTAGCGTCATAGTCATGTTAGTGACTCATATGGGAATAATCGATTTGCTACACCTTGAAACTCAACTTCCCTGCAATAAATAATGAACCTAAGTATGAAGCCTTGATCGTCGGGCTCAAAGTTGCCAGAGAATTAGGAGGGAAAACTATACAAATCTTTTGTGATTCCCGGCTAGTCATATGCCAAGTCGAGGGAGAATATCAGGCTAGGGGGCAGCGACTTACTCCTTATCTCAGCCAGATCCAAGCGCTACTGGCCGACTTCAAGTAATACACCATTAAACACATCCTCGGAGAATAAAATGAAAAAGCTGATTCACTGGCCAAGCTGACCAGTTCCAGGGATACATAGTAAATTGGCTTCGGCCCAGTTGAAGTACTGAATGCTCCGAGCATTGACTAAATGGAGAGCGATTGGGTTCTAAAGATGAAGCCAAAAAGGGAATCGTGGAAGACTCCTATCAGAGGTCATCTACAATAAAGAATCCTTCTTGAATGGAGAAATGGAAAACGACAGATCTTCTACAAAGATTCAGCTATATCATCCAAGAAGAAGTCATGTATAAAAAAGATTATAAAGAAATAAACGAGTCTTGAGATAAGTCCATTAAGGAGTATGCGACGCTCACACCGAGGGACAAACCCTGACAAAGAAAATACTCAGCTACTGGTATTACTCGCCAACTGCCCATCAAGATGCAGATGATCACACTCAACAATCCGACGAGTGCTAAATGTTTGCAAAAAATTCTGAGAGATCCGTCGATCGATTACACGAATAGTCAGTAAATGACCGTTTTCCATTTGGGGCATTGATATTATTGATTCCTTACCGATCTCTAAAGATGAAGCAATGTAGGCTTTGTAGCAGTGGATTACTTCACCAAATGGGTTGAAGCTGAACTCCTTTAGCCATGATCATGATGAAGAAAGTGATCAACTTTATTATTCAAAGCATCATCTATCGTTTTGACCTTTCATGAAACATTGTAACTGATAATGGAACCCAATTCGATAGCGTTGAATTCAAGGATTCCTGCCATCGGCGTCATATTGAAAATAGATTTGCGACGGTTGCACACCCTCTAGCAAATAGACAAGTTGAAGCTGTGAACGGAATCACAAGTCCATTCTGGAGAAAGATTTGGAAAAGGCCAGAGGAAACTGGGTGGATAAACTCCCAACAACATTATGGGCTTATAGAATTACCCACAAGTTTGTGGCTGGCCATACCCCATTCGCCCTTACTTATCGCTCTGAGGCCGTCATCCCTGTAGAAATTGAAGTCGCTTCCCATTGAGTGAATTATCACGACCCTTATTTCATTATAAAAAATAAAAAAGGAATTGTAATCCAATTGCAATTAAACTATAAGGAATTGGTGACGATTTGTAAGCATACAAACGTATCCGGAAGCCAATGACAAGAACGTGTACTTGAATGTAGAGTTCTCGCAAGCCCCTTTGGTTGGAGCGCTTTGCTTGACCTGATCGTTGTGCGGCTGGTGGTGCGTTGAGCAGCTCTGAGTTCCGTTTGCCGGGCCCCTGACGGTAGGCTATACAGCAGAGACTTATGCTGTGCGCTGCCAACAACTGCGATTCATTCTTGGCTCCCGCTAGTAGGGCTAAACAACTGGACCATTGAGTAACTGCTCTCTAAGACAAAACATGTATATTCTAAAAATTCTATTTCTTAAAACCGATAGAAATTGAATTTTCACATGGAGTTATTAGAAAAAAGATTGGATCAGATAGCCAAAGCTTACAAGCCTCATAGAACTGGACATAGATAGCAACTGATAGAATACAATCCTGAATTTATACCGTTGGAAATCGACCAACAGTCATGATGAATTGAAAGAAATGCAACTATCAGTAAAAGTGACTCAATCAAAGGATAGCGACCATTCAATAAACTGAATGGAATCCTTTGTGACAATTGAAGCTTGCGGCTATTCAATGAATGTCAAGTTAGAACAAGAGTTACTTTGAAGGGAAAAATGTTATCCCATCTATTGGCAAGGCTGTGATACCACAGATTTAGCTAAAAATGGTGGTTACCAACCTTAAGAATCAATGATATACAAGACTGTGGATGACGGTCAAGCAGATCAGACTAGTCCTGATTAAGATGCAATCAATATAAATTGACAAGGAAGGCTCCCTGAGGCTATATTTCAAATTTCAAGTCAATCGGAGTTCGTACGCTTGAGTTATGACCGATCTAGAACGATCCATAAACAACATAAATCAACCAAGGTCGAAAGACATCTCAAAATCTACAAGGAAAATTTACTTGAAGCTTTAAGAGCACTAGTATATTGAAGAGTGGAGCCTAACAAAAACGATCATATAGCAAGACTTCAAGATATGAAGATGGCCAATCATTTTAGACTGATCGTTATTTGCCGATCCTTCATAACGATCGATTTAGCTCAGTGAACGTTCCAAATGTAGCAAAGGTTGATCCATATCGCAATATACAACTTAGAATGGCTTAATATTTTGGGGACAAGTTCGAGAGGCATATGGGACCCCCTAAAAACAATCACACATAAATTGGAGGCAAAAATAACGATCGGTGAAACTTAGGCTGATCTTTCCGAGATATCAAGTTAGGGCCACCGATCGTTATGGTGGGCCTCTATGCATCTAGATATTCTTATGGCGAATTTTAGCCCAATCCATGTACATCTTCCTCTATAAATACAACGACCATTCTCCATAAAGAGGATCCTTTTTTCTACTACCTAGGCCCCGCCATTTTTATTCCTCGCTCTTGTACTAATGCATCCCAACTGATCTAAACATTCTTGTAATCATAATAAAGTGCAAGATCAATAAAAGTAAGAAGTGAATGTAGACCAAGATTGCTGAACCACTATAAAAATCTATGTATTCATTTACTTTTTCTGTAATGTTTTAATTTCATTCATCATTTAATCTCTATGAGATTCTATTGGGTGTTGATGCCCATTTGTGGCGTCAACACTTATTATTAGTTGAGTGTGTATATATATGAGTGTGCGTATTTTTTGTTGTTATAAAGATGTTTTTTATTGTGTTGATTGGTTTGTACATTGGCTTATAGATTCCGATCAATACGAGTTGCTATCGTGATTGACAGGGGTCTCTAAACACTTGTACAGGGCAAACCGACACGGTATTGTTTTGAAATTGGTAAATGAAATAATCTTACCAAAGATTATATTTTATATATAAATGGAAAATTTTCATAAAATGATATAATTATTTATGATGGGTTATGTAACATCCCCTATTTGGGGGCCCGAAGCTAAGCGCTACAGCTAGTGCGGTCATCGATAGTGTTAACTTCCGGTGACTATATACGGTAATGTTAATGGTATCCATAATATCAGAAGCACATGAATATGAAACAAAATCGCAGATTTCAAAAACAACGTTTTCGATGTCATTTCAGGAAACATGTTTCATATTCCATTACATAATCCCAATTGTTTCCAAGTTTAGATCAAATATAATTATTAAAAAATAGCCAAGAGTAACATATGAAGATGCCCCCTTGGTTGACCAGAGTATTAAATAGTCACAACTAACTTAATACAACACAGCAAAATAAAACAAACTAAAAAACTCCTACATAGCTAGCCATCAGCCTCCTGTGCATCTTCGGAAGCTTTATTCGTCAACTTACTAAAACCTATAAATCCTCCACCCTCGGCCTACTCAAATTAATTTTGAGCACTCGAGAGTTTAAGGGGAAAAACATAAATTTTGAGTCGGACATAAAGCCTGGTATGAATAATACTATACATCTCGGTTATTTGATATTAAGTGAGTCCAAACCTACTCAAATCAATTTTAAATCATACTCGAACAAGGAAAATGTATTCTGCTTTATTCAAATCACTTTTCCATATTATATATGCTCCTCCCAAAAATAGTGTTGATGAAACCATTAAACTCTTGTTTATACCTTTAAACAATATCATTTAAAACCATAGAAAGTATCCCCTTTGAACCCTTGAAAGTAACCCTTTCGATCAAGTAAAATCTTAGGCCGAAAGGCCAAAACATACCTTTCGAAACCAGCCTAATAGTCCTTTAGAAAACATTAAAACCATCTCTTTTGAAAGCTTAACAATCTTAATCATCCCTTTTTTCAAATACTTTAAATATGCTTTTCAAAACCTTTGAAAACCTTCCATTTAAAACCTTTGGAAATCATTAGGGGACCACCCCTTCGAAACCTTTCTTTTATAACATTTCGAAAGCATTAAATCTATCAAACCTTTTAAAGCATTTGGGTTCAAGTAAACATGTGGAACAGCCTTTCGAAACTTTCAAAACTATGTTATTCGAAACCCTTCGGGTTTATCTTTAAAAATCTCAAAAGGGTCATAAAAAACAGGGTCGAAAGCAACACTTTCGAGATCTATTTCCTAACTAAAAGAAGTGATGGTGTCGAAACCATTCGCTCGAAAGCAATGGAGAAGCGACTTGTATTTTAAAACAAAGGTACCTTTTGAACGAACCGCATCGAAAGGGAAAAGGAAACAGCCAGGGGTTTCGACCTAGTCGAAAGCCATTACTTAAAACAAAAAGGTGCAACCATTCCTTTTAAAGAATTTAACCCAGACGAAAGCTAACTAAGCCGAAAGCCAATTAAGTCGAAAGCAAAGCAGGCTCATTCTCTTTTAAAAATGAAGACCCGTTTCGACCCCTTCAGAACCCCATGCTTCAATTTCGTACCTTCCCCTTCAGTCTAATTCGCTATGTACTAAGAATTGATACTAAGCGCATTGGTTTCGACTGAGAAGGAGGTGGAAGTAAGGCGTCGGAAGAGGGCATCGAAAGTGATGAAATGTGTAAAAAGCATGTTAAACTGATTTTTAGCTTTTTAAAGTAATCGTTTCAAATAACCTACCTTATTTTTCAAAATATTATTGGTCGCGTATTTATTTTCTAAAGTGCTGCTAAAATTTTAAAAATAAACAATTTAATTTATTTACAAAATACCCCTTATCATTTTATAAATATATAAAACATTTAAGTCACATACCTTAAATAATTTTATATATTCATTAAAAACACTTAGGAAAATTCTACAAAAATTCCTATAAATCATTTTTAATATGTTTTCTAACATATATAAATTTCAGATCCAAAACATATATAATTTAGGTGTAAATTATTTTAAACCCAAATATCCATTTTCATCACTAGAAAATTAATATAAAATCCATATTAATTCAGAAAATTATGAAAATTGAAACCCATCTCTAAAATATCATTTCTGATCTTAATCTATAATTTCAAGGCATTTATGTGTCATTGAATTGGGTTTTCATATTAAAACATATCGTAAAACTTATATGAAATATCATAAATCATCAACAAGCATATATCTACATTTCTATAATCAAATCATGGCAAATAAGTTTGCAAGATAAATCGAAGTTCGTCATAAACCGAAAATAAGAAAAATATGAGATGTAATCATTATTCACCTTAGCTTCGAGATTAAGGATTTGAGATTTGAGAATGGATTAAGTTAATTTGCTTTTTCGTTTAGCTTATCTTCCTCTTGCTCTTGCTTAATGGTCGCTGGCCTCTAGCGTATATTTTTTTGTGAATATGAAATGAATGTATAGAATATGGCTTAAGGGGTTTAAGGTATAAGAATATTACTAAATCCTATATTTCCCTTGTCTATCTCCTAACATTGTGTTTCATTTCAATTTACTTAGTTCATTTGGATACCTGGCACGGCTGCCCTTTAGTTATGCAAATCTCAATCCTCTAATCTTTACATTATTTTATTTAATTTAATTAATCAATTTTTTTAAATAATTTTACTAATAATTAGGATCATTATAGACTCCCCTCCTTAAAGAATTTTTTCCTTGATATTAAAATAAGGTAATCATAAAATCAATCGATAAGCTAAAACATACCATCAAACAAATCAGGATAAACGTCTCTAATCATGCTCTCAGTGTCCCAAGAATAGTCTCTCTCATCGTCGCTCCACTAGACTTTAACTAATCTGATTATCCTGTTCCTTAACCTTTTCTCATCTCTTGTGACTATATGAATTGGCTTTCTAACTACAGTCAATTTCGACACTACTACTAAGTCCTCTAGCGCAGTAGTGCTATAATAGTCTCTAGATCCGCATGCAGAAAAGGAATAAATAAATTAATCAAATTACGAGAAGCTTCATAAAGTGCTTCCTTAGGAGTTAAACTTCCATTCGTCCATGTTTCTAGAAAAAGTATTTCTTGTTTTTCATTTCCATTTCCATAAGAATCTCTAATATACTTTCATAGATGAGAAATATGAAAATCGTCATGGACTCCTGCTAAACTATTCAGCAACTCTACTCTATATGCGAGTTTCCCGATCCTTTCTATAATAGGAAATGATCCTACAAATCTCAGTGCTAATTTCACTGATTTCTCGAATCTAATAACACCTTTCATCGGTGATTCCTTAATGAAAACATGATCTCCAATAGAGAACTCTAAGTCTTTCCTTCTTCTAACCGCATAACTCTTTTGCCTAGACTGAGCTTCCTTCATCCTAGCCCAAGTCAACTCAATCATTTCTGCAACTTCTCTAACTAAATCCGAACTAAGAACTTACCTTTCACAGTCTCTAACCAACAAACTGGAGATTTGCATTGCCTTCCATACAAATCTTCAAATGGTGCCATCCCTATACTAGCCCGATAACTGTTGTTATATGAAAACTATACTAAGTGTAGATGGTCTTCCCACGATCCTCCAAAATCTAACACAAAATCTCATATCAAATCCTTGAAGACTTTGTTAACTCTTTCTATTTCCCATCGGTCTGTGGTAATTATCTTGAGCTTGGTTCCTAAAATATCCTATAGACTCTACCAAAATTCGCTAATGAATAAGTAATCTCCATCACTTACTATGCTATTAGGAATTCCATGCAGTCTAACTACATTCTTTATAAATAACTTAGCCAAAATAGGTGTTGTCCTAGTTGACTTAACTGGAATGAAATGGACACTCTTGGTTAACCTGTCCACTACAATCCATATATACTCATTTCCTCTATTCAATCGTGGCAACCCGTCTATGAAATCCATAGAAATAGAATACAACTTCCATTTGGAATATCTAATGGTTGAAGCAACCAACTTGGTTTCTAATGTTCGGCTTTTACCTATTTTCAGTTCAAACACTGCTTTATCCATAAGCTTATATCTCTCTTCATACCTTCCTAGAAAAAACTTCTCTTCATGTCTTTATACATCTTAGTTCCTCTCGGATGAATAATGAATTTCGAGTGATGGCATTCCACTAAAATCTCTTTCCTTATATCTCCCATATTCGGAACACACAACCTTCCTTTCTTTCTCAACCATCCATTTTGGTCAAGACTGAAATCCTTTAAGTCATCGCTCTCCGTTTCATCCCTTAACTTCTTAATCCGTTCAACTAATACTGGATCCTTCATCTGTTTAGAAGCAACCTTTTCGATCATCACTGGTCGAACTTCCAAACATGACAAAATGGCAGTTTCCTTACTAGATCTAACTTCAAATCTCCATTGTACTCTACAGGTCATCAACGCTTCCAAATCTTTCCACTCAGTTATCATTGCCAACACTGCATTTTGATGCTTTCTGCTAAGTGCGTCTGCAACCTTATTGCCTTTTCCCGGTGTGCATTCAATACCAAAGTCATAAGCAGCTATAAATTCGAACCATCTCTGTTGTATCATGTTCAGCTTCTTTTGGAAGAACAAATACTTATGATCCATATAAAGTTCAAACCTCTCTCTTAAAAGGTAATATCTCCACACCTTCAATGCTTTTATCAACACGGCTAATTCCAAATCATTCGTTGGATATCTAACCTTATGCTGTCTAAGCTATCGAGAAGCATAGGCAATCATTTTACCTCTCTCCGTTAACACAATTCCAGCTCTAGTTCCACATGCATTTGTATATACTACCAAATCCTGATTCCCTTTTGGAATAACTAATAAAAGTGCATGAGTCAATACATGTTTCAATCTCTAGAATGCTTCCTCACACTTATCGGTCCAAACAAACTTCACATTCTTTCACATTAGCGTGGTCATTGGTGCTGCTATCTTCGGTAATATCTAGCCAATGCAAGAAAACTCTTTATCTCAGCCACTGTCCCAGGTCTCTTCTAATTATTTACTGCTTCAATCTTAGTCGGATCTATAGACAACCCTTTCTTTGAGACTACATGACTAGGAAATTTTACTTTCTTCTTCCAAAAATGATACTTCAAAAACTTCATCTTCAACTGATTCTGCCTCAGTGTCTCAAGCACCACTCTAAGGTGAACTTCATGCTCTTTTTCATCCTTAGAGTATCAAAATAGAATTTATAAACACCAATATAAACCAAACCAAGTGCTCTTGGAAAATTCAGTTCATCAAATCCACAAAGAATGCTGGTGCAGTTATTGGTTCAAACGACATCACTAACCATCGTACGATCCATATCTAGTTCTAAATGCCGTCAAAGGAATACTATCCTCTGCTCCTCTAAGCTAATGGAAACCTGTTGCTAAATCTAACTAAGAAAATACTTTGGCTCCACCCAACTTGTCGAACTAATCGTCAATTCTAGGCCACGGATACCGATTCTTTATCGTTTTCTCATCTAACTTACAATAATTGATACATAACCTCAACGATCCATCCAGCTTCTCAGCAAACACCACGGCTACTCCCCAAGGTGAACTACTAGGTCTAATAAAATTCTTGCCTTCCAGATCCACCAACTACACCTTCAACTCCCTCACCTCAGTAGGCGTCATCCTACTTGGCGGACTACTCACTAGTTCTGCTCCAGGTACTAAATCTGTCTGAAACTCATTGGCTCATTTCGATGGAAATCCTACTACGGGTTCAAAAGCATCCATGAATTCTCTAACCATACAAATGCGATTCAACTCGTCTTCTACATCCACAACACCCAATAAACCATTCACTTCATAACTAGGGTTTTCTATAGTATATACAATTCGTTCATTACAATCGGGGTGTCTAAGTGATATTTTCCTATCATGGAAAAATATCCTAGCATCGTACTCACTTAACCAATCCATACCCAATAATTCGAAATCCTGCGAATTCAAATACATGCAAACTGCAAACAAAGGTAGGACCTAAAAAATCAAACTCTGGGTGGCCACACTTCATCCCAAGTGTCGCATACCCTCCTATCGGATTGACAACCCTTTAGGAAGTAACTAATTATGAGGGTTCTAGTTAAGCTTATCTACCAAACAACGAGATATAAAAAAATGCGATGCAAATGTATCAAACAAAATGCTAACTGACATACCATAAATCTGAAGCGTACCTCCCAACACAGCTTTTACTTTTTCCTCTTCTATTGGCCTCAAGGTAGCTGGCTCCAATGCAAACACCTTTCCTTTTCTACCCTTAGCACGTTCCTTGCTACTGGCTTTTATAAAGCCCAATTTGATCGTAGTTGAAACATCTCACCTCTTTCTTATCGTAGCTTTCTTTCTTTTGCCCATCTGGTGCTCATGAGCATAATGTCCCTTCTTGCCACACTTGTAACAGACGACCTCTGCCTTTTCCTTCTTAGCAACTCCACCCTTCTTAACTCCTTTCTTATGGAAAAACTTTTTTTCTGACTCTGCCCCACCTGGACTTCCTTTGCCTTGTTTCTCTCCAAAAAAGTAAGCATCTCTTCATTCCTCAAAGTCATCTCTACTACAACATCAAATGGATCCTTGATATGCGGTAATGTAGCCGTTGCCAACTCAGGCTTCAACTCCCTAATGAACTTCTCATTTCCCTTAATTTTAGTATCAACCATAGCATAGCCATATCTTGCTAGCTCCTTAAACCTCCTTGCATACTCCAGCACAGTCATATCCCCCTGCTCCAATTTAGCAAACTTTCTGAGCACATCAGACTTCATAATCTCTGACATAAACCTTTCGTCAAATCTCCTTTTAAACACAGCCCATGTCATCGTCTCCACATTAACTCCTACTGTCACATTATCCCATTAAGTATAAAGCTGCTCCTTGGAGCTGTCTCGAAGCAAGCCTTCTCTTCTACTCATCATTGAACGCAAAATCTATAAAGATTCTCTCACTGTGTATTGACCAGTCTCTACCTCAATGGCCTCTTCAGTTTCAATAAATGGCTTTCCTCCCAACCGAGCGTAATCCCTACTCAAAATAGTGTAGTTGTTGAACACTCGAGCTTCGTGAACTCCTCCTCCAACTACTCCAACAGCAACACCCGCCTACATCATGTTGACAAAAGAACGGATACAAAGTTCCTATGTCAACTTATGGGACTCCAGCACCAACATTTCCAGCTTATGTCTGACCTGGATTTCTCCTCGTATTTTGTCCAGCGTTTCCATTTGTTGTGGTGCTTCCTCCTCCAAGCTTAACACTTCCACTTCTAGCATCAATATCTATATTCAAGCCTCATGAGATACAGAAGAATAGATTAAGAGAGATAGGAAACTAGAGATATAACGTATACTTATATAGCAAATACAAGTATGTTACTATAGCGTTATTCCATACCCCGATCTATCCCTAATTCCTTAGGATCATGTTTTAAAAAGTCATTTTAGTTTAAAGTTTTTCATAAACCTATGCTATGATACCAAGTTGTAACATGCCCTATCTGGAGGCCCAAAGCTAAGCATACAGATGATGTAGTTATCCACAGTATTAACTTCCGATGAACAGATACGGCAATGTTAATGGTATTCATAATATCAGAAGCATATGAATATGAAACAAAATCATAGATTTCAAAAACAACTTTTTCGATTACATTTCACAAAACATGTTTCATATTCCATTACTGTTACCCGATGCCTTGACCAGACAATATTGGGATGATTGCGCAAGGAAGATTCAACTATTAATAAGAAGGATAACCGTGAAGCAACGGCTAAAAAGACCCAGATATAGAGTCCGGATAGTTATACGAATCCTAGATTGGACAGAGTTGGTAGACAGACAGCTCAGAATGTCAAAAAGATAGAAATTAGCTTGGATAAGATAGGGATCGGCATTTACTTGACTGGTTAATCAATTTGGATGGAAATGTAGAGGGATTGGCATAGTTTTGATATGATTTGATGGTGCTAGATGGATCATCATAGCAGCCGGTATATAGAGGGATCAGTATATAACTTTGGCACTAAGAGGGGTTGGCATAGCATCCACTACGCTAGGGGTCGACGTGACATTCCAAGTGGATGGGTTGGCATGTATCTCACAAACATGATGGGTTGGCATGTATCTCACAATAATTATGGATCGGCATGTCATCCCAGAGAAGGATCGACATCTTTTAGACTAGAAGGGGATTCGAGCCAAAGATCAACCAGAACTCTTACTTCGTACATCCAATCATCATGACATTTGAAACACCATTATATCAGAGCATAAGGAAGCTACTATAAGGGTCGCTAACCCAAACTCAACACATGGAGGGATCGGTAATGATCCCTCTCCATTGAGAGTTGGGCCTGGCATTTCTTATGGTGGGCCCATATGGATGAGAAGGTCCTGTTGTGAAATTTTAAGTCAGATTGGTGGTCACTTTCACCTATAAATACAGGCCTAGGGAGCCATATTGAGGATCCTTATGTTATTGGTTAGACAACGCTATTATTCTAATCAACTCCTTCCATTATTCTTTTGTTACTTGCTATTTCTAACTGTAATCAAGTTAACTAAAAAGTAATAAATTAAGATAATATTCAAAGTGGACGTAGGAAATCAACGCCGAACCATTATAAGTCTTGTTGTTCTTGCTTTCTATTGTGTTTTTCCTATTATTTTGATATAGTCCTCTCTTTTCATTTAGTTTCTTCATTTATTTCACTACTTAAATATGTTCTTAGGTGTTTGTGGCCAATTTGGTTGCAAACATTTTGTGCTTTCATAAAGAGCTTGATTCTCAGCCCGTTAGGATCCACTTTGCTGCTATAGGATTGAGGAAATCCCATGAAGGAAATCTAGATTCGTGTTTAGAAGCTTGAAGATACTACGTAGATTTACCAGAATCTAAGCAACAAAATTCAGAATGGTGAGGCATACCAGATCAACTTCCTAGAACGTTGAAGAAAATGAAACTGCTAACATCCAATACGGATCTCCGAGTAACCAACCTACTAATGTCAACGTGGAGCTTGCTGAAGTCCAGAATCCCGTTGATTCCATAGCTAGGGCCGACTTCAATAACTTGATTAGGGAGTTTATGGAGAGCAATAGGCAGCTGAACGAGGAAATTTAGATTAATGTTAATCTAATGAACCAGATTTCTCAATAACAGCGTCAGAGCGCCAAAAGGGATCTTGCTTCTTAATTGGCATTGGAGAGTTCAGCATCATCAAAAGATGAGAATCATAGGCGTAGATGTCATAGGGTTGAAGGAGAGCAAGCCAGGACATCAGAGCATCGCTTGGTAGACCAACATGGTCTGCCAAGATGGATCGGCGCCGATTCCTCCCTAGAGATCGGTACCGATCCCTTTACCAGTGGGGGTGTTCCCCAAATGCATTTGGGGTGTTGTGTTGGAGCTGGTACCGGGAGTTTGGATGTTAGAGTTTGACTGAATGCTGACTAACTACCCATTCGAAATGACAACGAGATGAATACTCCTGATGCACATCAGAAGGATGATATGCCAAGGAGGCGTAAGATGGCCTATAGACATCGACTGGAACATTCATGCGAGGTGGAGCGCGACCACCACTTGGCACTAACCATCCATACTCCGGACTTATCAGCAATGGTCAAACAGTTGGTGAGGGAGAACTAAGGCTTTACGAATGATGATTGGGAGATTTCGATGAGTCATACCCCATTTAATGACAGTGTTTTACATGAGGAGTGTCCTAGAAGGTTCAATATGCCAACAATGCCATCCTATGAGGGAAAAACCGACCCCATTCAGCATATTATGAGGTATGAATGGTTGTTGGACTCGGCAAGAGCTAATGATGCAACCAAATGTACATGTTTCCCTTTATTTTTTTGGGATCGTAACGATGTGGTTTACAAGATTACCTTAGCGACCAATCTCAAGGTTTGACGAATTGGCAACAATGTTCGTGGAGTAGTCTCGGATCCACGCTACTCGCCCAAAAGATGTCACTATCCAGTGTAATTCGAGCTCTAAGGGAATCACTGAAAGACTACTTGCGAAGGTTTCATGTTACTGCCACTGAAGTTAGTAACCCAAATGAATACTTATGGCTGTGACGAGAGGGGTTGACTCGGAATCCGATTTTGGGGATTAGCTAGCTGGAAAACCAACGACCGTGCTAGAATGCTTCTATTCAAAGGAAGCTTGGTTTATAAGAAAGGAGGAGGAGGCCATGTCCTCTAGAAAGAGCAATGCTTTGGGGCTATGCAGGGAAGTGCTCCAAAGAAACATCGCAATAAAGCAATCTGATGCGAGTTCTAGGAAGATTCAAGTCATCGTTCAAAATAAGTCGAATCAGCAGAAAAGAAGTAGTGAAGGTAATTAAGACCGAAAGAGGGAGCCCGGAATGTCGAAGCCTAGGATTTCTATGTATGAAAGTACACACCTCTCAATGCATCCCTAGAGAATATTTATCTGTCCACCTATAATACTCTTCAATATAAGAAGTCGTGTCTGAAGGAGTTGACAGGGATACAAAAGCAGACTGGGAAATATTGTTGATTTAATAAGTGCTACAGGCACAACATGAACGAGTGTAGGCATCTCAAGGATGCTATCAAAAAATTGATTTGGAAAAAGAAGTTGTAGCAGTTTGTGAAAACTCCGTAGGATGGTGGACAAAGGACATCTGACCTCAATCGAGGACAAGATCCGCGTAGGACTGAGGAGCTTGCACGCACCGGAGGAAGATTGATAATAAACATGATAGTTGGTGAACCGCATCCTATGGATAGAAGTTGGCATGAAATGGAGCGCTATGCTAGCGCGATGAGACATATGGATTTTGAATATTGTTTGAATATGAAGGATGGAACTTCGGTCAAGAAACAATGTACGATGACTGATGTATAGTGCTCAGGAGCAAGGATGCTGATAGAGTAGAAGCTCTTATGATTGACTCGATGGTCATTTCAACCCTGATTTTCCCATCTCTGGTGAGAAGAATTTTGATTGACTGTGGAAGCTTAGTAAACATTATTTTCAAGAAGGCTTATGATCAAATGAGAATGGAGGCTAAAGATGTGAAAAAATTCTAAGGCTCGCATACATGGTTTTAATGGTGTAGCGACTGAGGCGGTTGGTTATGTAGAGTTGCAAGTGGAATTAGGGGAAGATGAATGTAGGAAGGTGCGGATCCTACCATTCATTATGTTGGATGTTGACTTACCGTATAATGTTTTTCTAAGCCAACCGGCTCTAGTTGAATTTCGGGAAGCTCTTGCCCCATGGTGTTTGTTTGAAATTTCCAACTAATAACGGAATAAGTGTTGTGCATGGTAATCAGGCGACTGGACATGTTTGTTATATGGCCGAGTTGAGAGAAGCCCGGTGTAAGGAGAAAGGAAAAGGCGTGGACAAATTTTTCCACTTCCAAGTTACTAAAGATTGACAAGTAGTGCATAAACCTTAACTTCGGCGCCATAGTCGGTTCTATAGAGATATAGATATGAGGGATGATGAAGAGTAGCCCAAGGAGACCGAGGCGGCATCGGCTGAACTGACGATTGATATAACTGTCAGCCATGACGACCCATCACGAGTCCTGAAGATTGGATCGTATCTTAGCCCCTCGATGATGAGAGGACTTGCTAATTTTCTTCGAGCGAATCTGAATGTATTTGTTTGGACTCATTCTGACACGTGTGGAATCACGCCTGCTATCGCGAGCCTTGCATTGAACATTGACCCAAATTATGTACCGGTAAATAAAAATAGGTAAGGCAAGGATCCGGAGAGATCTATCGCCCTTAAAGCGGAGGTGGATAAAATTAAAGTCAATGGGTTTATTTAAGATGCCCTCTATCCTAAATGGATATCTAATCTCGTGTTGGTAAAGAAGGCAAATGAGAAGTGGAGAACGTGCATCGACTATTCAGACCTGAACAAGGCGTGTCCTAAAGATAATTTCCCCCTTTCAAGGATTGATTAACTAGTTGATTCAACTTCACGCCATGAATTGTTGTCCTTTATGGATGCGTACTTGAGGTATAACCAAATCCTAATACATGTTCTCGATCAGAAACACATCAGCTTTATGATGGATGTTGGGTTATACTGTTACATTGCGATTCTGTTCAGATTATAGAATGCTGGAGCAACTTATCAACATTTGGTTAATCGAATGTTTAAAGATCAGATTGGGAGGATGATGGAAGTCTATGTGGATGATATGCTCGTGAAGCCTCGACAATCAAACGACCACATTCGAAACTTGGCATAGATGTTCGATATCCTTCGATTTTATAACATGAAGATCAATCCTTCAAAGAGTTCATTCGGTGTTGCATCGGAAGTTCTTAGGTTTTATTGTCAATGCTCGAGGAATTGAAGTTAATCCAGAAAAGATTGAGGCTATTTAAGATATTCAAGCGCCAAGAACCATTAAGAAAGCGCAAAGTTTGAATAGAAGGTTGCTGCTTTAAGTCGATTCATCTCCAGGCAGCAGACAAATGCATTCCTTTCTTTGACTTGATAAGATAGGGAAAGAGTAACTTTTAATGGACGTAGGATTGTGAAGATGCATTTCGAGATCTGGTAAATAATTTGGAGAGACCTTTTGTCTTGTCAAAGCCAATTGATCACGAGGAGTTGTATGTTTACTTGGCTGTATCATCACATGATATAAGTGTCGCCTTGATTCGTGAGGAGAATCAGATTCAGAGACCGGCGTATTACATTAGCAAGCGGTTAACAGATGTAGAGAGAAACTATCCAAATATAGAAAAATTGGTCTACTGTTTGCTAATCGCACGACGGAAACTTTGCCCATACTTTCAAGCACATCCAGTCAACATTTACACTGACCAGCCATTACAACAGGTCCTGCAGTGACCTGAGATGTCTAGGAGGTTGCTTAAATGGAACATCAAGCTCAGCCAGTTCGACATCACATATTTTCCAGAAGAGTTATCCAGGATCAAGCATGAGCGGACTTTACAGTGGAATTTACCATGCAAGAAAAGTTTCCAGAAAGTAGCGTAATCCCTACAGTGCGGTGGAAGTTATACGCTAATGGAGCATCTAATGGTTATTGTCTCGGAGCTAGGATTGTACTTGTAACCCCTGAAAACCAGTTAATCTGTTATGCTTTGAAGCTTGATTTTCTCGTAACATACAACGAGTCCGAGTATGAAGCATTGATCGCTGGTCTTAAACTTGCTAGAGATCGTGGAGTGAAGTTTCTTGAAATTTTTCATGACTTACAATTGGTGGTATATAAAGTCATAGGAGACCATCAAGCTAAGGGACAACGACTCACCTTGTATCTTACTCGAGTTTAGTAGTTGTTAGCGGATAGTGAATATTATGACATTTCGCATATCCTATGTGAGCAGAATGGAGAAGTCGATTCATTGGCAAAGTTCGCTAGTACTGATGATTCAGAACATATGGGCATGGTTCCAATCGAGACATTACATACCTAAAGCATAAATATGATAGAAGTTGATCAAGTACTAAAAGCGGAGGCCGAGAAGGAATCATGGATGACTCCATTTAAAGATTACTTCTCTCATGGAATCTTGCCTGAGAGGAGGAATGAAAAGCGACAAGTCCTAAGTAAAGATTTGTGGTAT
This sequence comes from Allium cepa, assembly GCA_030765085.1. Classification (NCBI taxonomy): domain Eukaryota; kingdom Viridiplantae; phylum Streptophyta; class Magnoliopsida; order Asparagales; family Amaryllidaceae; genus Allium; species Allium cepa. Next base: position 377,715,053 of record CM060929.1, on the reverse strand, counting down.
ATTAGGGAAGAAGGAACTATGTATAGAAAAGGTTTTCCATCCCCTTTCTCCAATGTATCGTTCATGATGAGATAAAGCATGTTATGAAAGAAGTTCATGAGGGAGAATGTGGCGATCACACTGGGAGCAAACTCTAGCAAAGAAGAAACCCTGCTACGGATATTACTGCCCAACTGTAAACCGAGACGCTGCTGATTATGTAAGATGATGCGACAAATGCCAGATATGTGCAAAAGTTCTAAAAGCTCCGCCAACGGAGATCACGCAAATGTTCAGTCTATGGCCATTCGCTATGCGGGGTATTGACATCATTGGCTCTTTGCCAATCTTTAAAGGTAATGCGAAGTATGTTACTGTTGCAGTTAATTATTTCACAAAATAGGCTGAAGCAGAACCGCTAGCCACGGTCACGACCAAGAAAGTTATCAACTTTGTTGTTCGAAACATTAAATGTCGCTACGATCTCCCACAGACTATCGTAATAGATTATGGGGCTTGGTTCGATAGTGCTGAGTTTAAAGAATTTTTTCGAAGATATTGTATTGAAAGAGCTTTGCAGCGGTCGCTCACCCTCTGGAAAATGGACAGGTTGAAGCTGTAAACAAAATTTTCAAGTCTATTTTGAAAAACGTCCTAATACATATAAGGGTCGACCTAGCCGTCGACCCGCCTTAGTATATGGACGAATTTTCGTTCAAATTAAACTGTGACATGTTTTGCTATTTTCATTCCATCTTATGCGTCCGTGCTTCCATCCGATGGTTCCCTCATGCCTATGACGTGGTTGCACCAGATTTACCCTTCAAATCCAATAGTCTGAGATCCCTAGGTGACACTATAAATAAGACCTTAGGCACAGCTTTTTTTCTCATTTAGATTTTCTCCTATTTGGGTTCATTGCCAAAGATTGGACCCTAGAAGTAAGGAAGACCAACGACCAGAGCTGAGGACCACAGGTAAGTGTTTAAGTAATTATCTTAGATTATTAAGTAATTTAAAATAATAGAGTTCTCAATAGTTGTAGTTTTTCTGCAATTTTGAGACAATTTTTATACAAGTTATTTGCAGTTATTTTTAAAGTTCTTTCCAAACTATTTTATTCAGCTGTTTTTATTTTGGCTATTTTATTCATTTATTTATTATTATTTATAGTTATTTACACTTTATTTACATCTGTTTTACATTAGAATTCATCTTATAAATGTTAGTTTTTTTATTTCTTTTTACGCAAATAAAATAGTAAAAAGAGGATAATTTGCTAATATGGACTAAAATATAAGAGCGCTAAATTTACAGAAATGTAATAAAAAGAAGAAAGACTGAAATAGGCAAATTTGAGACATTTGCAAGTATGTTTATAAATAGCAGTTTAACTAAAAAGACAGAATAAAAGAGAAATTATAACATAGGTTATAATTAAGAAGAAAGAATAGAAAAGGCTTATTTTAAAACTTAAAGTTAAGTTAATAAAGAAATATAGTAGAGATAACAGAAGAATATTATTTCAAGACTTAGATTAAGTTAATAAGCAAACAGAGCAGAAATAACAGAAGAAGGTTATTTAAAACTTATACTAAGTTAATAAGCAAAGATAAAAGTAGGACCCATAACTGCAGCAATCCCATTCAGTCAGGAACTGATGGTCTCACAATAGATTAGGTGAGGCTGCGACACGCTTTAGGTATATAAGTGGTCAATAAATAGAAGCTTAAATCAGGGGATTTAGGTAGGGGCGCAACTAGATTTTATTTGTCAGGACCTATATCGGCAACATTCCCTTTTCAAACTAGGACTGATGGTCTCACAAAATACTTAGGTGAGGCTGGGCAGACCCAGTCAGACTAGGACTGATGGTCTCACAATAGATTAGGTGAGGCTGGGCACGCTTATGCTAAAGTAGGTAAATAAGAGGTCAAAAGAGGGAGCAAAAGATAGTGCGAACCAGTGGTGACCTTGCGTGTTGTCTCGAAGTAGGGAGATAAGTCACTATTGAGTTACAAAGCGCTAAACAGGTGTCTTTTTGTTGTAGGACCCACAGGATGGGACTAGCTCACAGCAACACAACAGAGATAGAAGGTCGATCACAGGATAGAATTAGGAATTCGGCCTAATTAATAGGCTTACGATTTCAGCCTAATCAAAGCAGCTATCTAAGACAATTGCAAAACAATCACTATCAAAGAAAATAGTTAAACAGTATTTTATTCCAGTTTTATCTTCCTTTATTTCCTTTTTTACTACTTTTGTTGCTAAGTCTATTATCTTTATCTTTCTTAAAAAAACTAGTAATTACTTCCACTCATTAGACTTTTAGTCTAACCCACTCCTCTATTTTCCCCTTTCCACACCCCCATAGGCCAGCAGAGGGAAGGATAGTAGATTTGAGCTTTTTTAGGGAGATACTCTTGGAGATTCTTCATATATTCTTCTTCTTTTCACTTTTCATTTCACTTAGACTTTGATGTACTGGTACTTCTAAGAAGGATGATTATTTTTATGTACTCTGATGATGTGACTGAGGTTATATTTTTCACGAGACATATGTATTTGGTTTTGACATATTTGGTTTTTGTGACTTATTTTCTGAAGCAATGAAGTTACCATTTAAATGTTTCCGTGTTATTATTTATTTGTCTTGTGAATCTTAGTCTCTGTAAAGTTTTAGCTATACTTATAATGCACCACATCTTTTAGTGTGCTCTTTTGGGCATACTAAGGGGTGTGGCGTCTTTCACTTGGTATACAAGCCTAAGGGCACAGGATTCCTACAAACTTGTATTAAAAGTATAGAATTTTTAAAAGTAACTTATTTTGAAACTATTTTTTAGAAAGAAACTCTTATTATAGAGATAGTTTTCAAGTATAAAAGAGTTTTTATAAAAATCCCCTAGAAGTCTAATTTATTTTTCTTTCGATTCTTTCGAGCCTAAATTCTCTTTTTCTTGGCATAACATGGAGGATATCCCTATTCTTCTAGAGAGTGACCAAGTCCCAGGCTGGTTTCGTAGATACCTTCAAGCTACAACACGAGAGGTGCTAGGGTAAGCCCCCAATCCAGCAACGATGGGTGGAGATCCCATTAGTCCACCCGCAGTAGCCAATTTCTCTAAGCTATGTAAGGACTTCGCTGATCTAGCAAGACGTTTTCTGGTATGGAGGATTTCATGGAGGCACGAGCTTGGTTGAGAAATATGGAGTGGATATTTGGGCTGTTAGGATTGGACCAGCAGAGTGTTCAGCTTGCATCTATTCAGCTGAAAGGAGAGGCTTCTTATTGGTGGAGATTGTTGAGTTGGAAGGTAGAAACATTGGTTGGAATGGGTTCCTTGAAAGGGTTGAGAGGAAATTTTTGTCACAGGCAGAAGAAGTATGCAGTTGGAAAGTTTAATTAGTTTGAAGAAAGGGAGTCTTTCAGTAAAGGAGTATAATCAATTTATTGAGTGGTCGCGGATTGGGATGGAGCTTGTCGGTACACTGCACAAAAAGACCGTGACGTTTACGAAGGGATTGAATCAACCCATCCAAGGGTTGTTATTGAAGCATGTACCAATGGGAGCTACATATGAGGCACTGGTAGAGATGGCCCTCATGTCTGATGCAGCTAAGGAAAGAGAGCTTAAGGAGATCCCTAAGTAAGAGAATTCTAAGAAGAAGTGGTGGAAAGATAAGAAGGATAAGGATAAGAAGAAAGAAGAAGGACCTTAAAAGCATATCAAGAAAGGCGAGAAATGCAATAGTTATAGATTGGTTAGACATTACACAAGGGGTCGAAAGAAGGATAAAATGAAGGGAAAGTGTTATAGTTGTGGACAGCCTGGTCACCTTAGTAGATTTTGACCTTAGAAGACGAGGCAGGGAGCGGGAGCACCTACAGCGCAGGTACAGGCTTTGGATGCAGCACCTTCTAGCAGCGGACTAGATAGAGGTAGGATAGTCAACGTGGAAGGTTTGATCTCTATTTTGGATTTTCCTATTCATATTCTTTTTTATTCTAATGCATCACACTCTTTAATTTCTAGTGTTTTGGTTGATTGTTTGAACTTAGGTGTCTCTTTAGTAGTAGACCCCATAGTTATTTCAAACCCCATAGGAGGATCGACACATTTATCCATGATTTGTAGGGCTTGAAATTTTTATCCTAGGCATAGAGTTTGACTGTGATGCCTATGTACTGAGATTTGCGGGGAATGGGATGATTTTAAGGATAGATTGGTTATCCACTTATGGAATAACACTGAACTATGAGAAGAGATTCGTTAGACTAGAGACATGCAGTGGTAAGACTCTCGAGGTTCCTTGCAACCCACAGGGGGTCAGTCATGTTGAGCTTCCTTTATTCCCTCGATTCATCACCAATGGAGTTGGATTCAGTTCCAGTCGCCAGATATTTTCCAAACATCTTTGAGGAGGTTAGGGGGCTACCTACTAAGAGAGATATCGACTTTAGGATCTATCTTAATGAAAATGCTAAGCCAGTGGCACTGCCCGTGAGACATATAGCTCCTAAGGAGAGGAAGGAGTTAAATAAGAAGATTGGTGAGCTATTGGAAAAAGGCTTCATCATACGGAGCATATCTAAGTGGGGAGCTCCAGTCGTCTTTGCTACAAATGCAGATAGTTCCCTTCGACTTTGCGTAGACTATAGAAAGTTGAACAAGCCCACTAAGAAGAACCTTATCCACTTCCTAGGATAGATGATCTTTTTGGTCAACTAGTTGGATCTTTAGTATTTTCTCAACTTGATTTGGCTACCGGATTTCATCAGTTTAGAGACACTGACGATAGCATTGATAAGACATCATTTAGGACACCAAACGGATTTTTTGAGTGGTTGGTTATGTCGTTTGGGCTAACCAATTCCCCATCCTATTTTTAGGATTTGATGAGCCGTGTTTTTCGAGATGTCCTAGATAAGTTCATAGTAGTATTCCTGGATGACATCTTGGTGTTTTACAGGAGTATGGAGGAGCATGCTATTTATCTAGAGGAGGTTCTTCATACGCATCGTGATCCTCAGTTGAAGGCAAAGTTCTCGAAGTGTCAATTTTGGTGTGAGGAGGTGCGTTTCTTTGGGCGTGTAGTCACAAGAGAGGGTTTAGCTATTAATACTGCTAAGGTAATAGTAGTGCAATATTGGAAGGCCCCTAAGAGTGCTACCGAAGTTAGAATTTTTCTAGGTTTGGCTGGTTATTATAGAAAGTTTATCAAAGATTTTGCTAAGATCTCTGCACCGCTTACTCATCTCACGAAGAAGAATGTGGCACTCATGTAAGATGTGGATTGTAAGGATTCCTTCATGATTCTAAAGAGAGCCCTTACTAATGCACCAGTGTTAGTTTTACCCAACGGAGCTAAGCCTTTTACTGTATACACTGACACATGTAAGATGGGTCTTGGAATAGTATTGATGCAAGAAGGCGGGGTAGTATGTTATGGAAGTAGATAGTTGAGGACTCATGAGAAGAACTACCCCACCCATGATTTGGAGCTAGCTGCTATTGTTTTCACACTTAAGTCTTAAAGACATTACTTGCTAGGAGAGAGGTTTAGCTTTTCACTGACCATAAATCATTGAGGTACATATTCTCACAGAAGGATTTAAACTTGAGACAACAGTATTGGATGGATTTTTTAGCATCATATGACTTGGAGATAGCTTATACCCCTGGCAAGGTAAATGTGATGGTGGATGCATTGAGTAGGAAGAGAGCAACACTTACCCCAATGTTCGTAGAGTGGAAAAACCTAGAGTTTATTTCCACTTTTGATTTTAAGCCCTCTACGGACATTACCCCTAGATTATTGGCAACACTTGAGGTTAAGCCTACCCTCATAGATTAGATTGGATCAAGGCAGGGAGAGGATTTAGAAACTATGGATATTCTAGAGAGGATTAGTAGAGGAGAGGTCTCTTGACATCTCCAACGCTATTCCATTGATGGTAAAGGGTGGCTTAGGAGAGATAGAAAACTTTGTGTCCCTCGGACTAGTGATTTGATGAGAGCAGTTCTAGCGGAGGCACACTATTCTCGAATGACTATTTATCGTGATGATAAAACGTATAGGGACATGAGGAGAGTAATCTATTAAAGTGGCATGAAGATGGATGTGGCAGAGTTTATAACTAGGTGTCTTGTGTACCAAAGGGTTAAGGCGGAGCAATAGAAGCCCTGTGGATTACTTCAGCCATTGGATGTACCCAAATGGAAGTAGGATAGTGTTTCGATGGACTTCATACATGGTTTATCCTGATCTAGGAAAGGGAATACTAGTATTTGGGTGATTGTAGATCGCTTGACTTAGAGCGCCCACTTCATTCTAGTCAAGAGTAGGAGGATAACACCTTATTTGGCATCCTTATATATTCGCGAGATAGTCTGACTTTATGGAATTCCCTCTAGCATAGTAAGCAATAGAGACCTTTTCTTTACTAGCGAATTTTTGAGAAGCTTGCAAGAAGCTTTAGGGATGCAGCTTAGATTGAGTACGGCCTACCACCCTCAAACGGATGGCCAAACAGAGAGAGTTAATAGATTTCTTGAAGATTTGTTGAGGATGTGTATTCTTGATTTTGGAGGACCTGGGAGGAGCATCTTCCTTTAGTGGAATTTGCTTATAACATTAGTTTTCAAGCTAGCATTAGGATGGCACCTTTTGAAGGTCTTTGTGGAAGACCATGCAAGTCTCCTTTATGTTGGTTGGAGTCTACGGAGAGATTGCTACTTGATCCCGACATGGTTAGGGAGACTTCAGAGAAGATAGATTTGATTGGGAGGAGGACGAAGACGGCCCAAGATAGGCAGAAATCTTATGCGGACTAGCGGAGAAGAGACATCGAGTTTGAGGTAGGAGATTTCGTCTTCATTAAGGTGTCTCCGCTAAGAAAGGTAGTGAGATTTGGATCAAGTGGGAAACTTGCTCCCAAATACGTAGGACCATTCCCTGTTATAGAAAGAGTAGGGAAGATGGCGTATCGGGTAATGTTACTGGAGAGGCTCGTAGGAGTGCATAATATTTTTTTGCTTTCGCACTTCAGAAAGTTCTTACATGACTCAAGAGAGATTGTGGAGCCTAGTCATTTGGAGGAAGTTAAAGTGGAGAGAGAAGCATCGGTTCATCGTATTTTTACCAAGATCATTGGACATGACATCAAGAAACTTAGGAATAAACCGCTAGTAAAGGTGCAGTAGGGAGATGATGTTAAAGACGCTATATGGGAGGCTGAGGAGAAGATTTGTACCTCTTATCCACATCTCATTGATAGTAAGTTTTAAAATTTCCTATTTCCATCTTTAGTTTTGAATAGGTACCTTCCTTTATTATCCTTTGGGAGGTAGATCTTAGGATTTAACCTATGGATGGTAGTTCTGAATGTAAACATGTTACTAGAAGGTGTTATGTATGATGGATGCTAGTGGTTGCAAGTGTTTGCTAGTGGATGCTAATGGATGCATATATATACACTATGCACTATTATTTCTTGGGGATCGGCCTAGCCAGGTCACTAGAGTATATGCATATTGATGTGTGTGCATTTGCATTTTTATTTTATTTCCATGGTTGCTATAAATGGATGATTATCATCTGATTGTTGCATTTGGATGATGATTGTGGCACGTATATAGAACTAACAGTTATCATTAGGAAATTTGCATTCATTTGGAAACATTGCACAGAGATGATTGAATAAAAGGAGGTCGACTGAATCAGTAGATCGTCTAATCTTTTGCATTAATTAGGAACATTGACACTACTCTATCCACATATATATCATGAATTGCATTAGAAAAAATTAACGACAATGGATATAATGAAAAATTGTTGAATGGTTGGTTGTAGAACTTGGATGAAAACATTTATTTAATTCTTCTATGCTAAGAGATTTCGAGGACGAAATCCATTAAGGATAGGAGAATGTAACAACCCAAAATTTAGGTATAATAATTAATTAATGAATTAATTAAATAATAAAATAATTTTGTGAAATTATCAGACTTGAGCTACGGGAATTGCACCATTGTGCCCCTGGGAATTTTCTGATCAATTTTCATATATAGATTGTCAAAATCCGAGCTAAAACGAAGAAGATACGAATTAAAAAAGAAATGAGAATATATATATATATAAGGTCAGGTCGTCCCTTGCCTTAGCTTGGTCAACCTATAGGTCGACCAAACACATGTAAAGGTCGACCTAGCCGTCGATCCACCTTAGTATATGGACGAATTTTTGTCCAGATTAAACTGTTACGTGTTTTGCTATCTTTATTCCATCTTGTGTGTCCGTCCTTCCATCTGACGGTTCCCATCGAGCCTACGACATGGTTGCACTAGATTTAATCTACAAATCCAACGGTATGAGATCCCTTAGTAACACTATAAATAAGACCCTAGAAATAGCTGTTTTTGTCATTCAAATTTTCTCCTATTCGGCTTCATTATCAGAGGCTGGATCCCAGAAATAAAAAATTTCTAAGGAGAGAATCTTTTTGAAAAAAATATTTACACTCTAGGAGAGGATCAAGGAAGACCAAGGACTAGACTTGAGGACCATAGGTCAATGTTTAAGTAATTTATTTTAGATTTTTAAGTAATTTAAAATGAAAGAATTCTCAATAGTTGTATTTTTTCTGCAATTGTAAGACAGTTTTTATACGAGTTATTTGCGGTTAATTTTTAAAGTTCTTTTCAGTCTGTTTTATTCAGCTATTTTATTCATTTATTCACTGTCATTTACAGTTATTTACACTTTATTTACATTTTTTTACGCTAGAATTCAGCCTGTAAATGTTAGTTTCTTTTTATTCCTTTTTAAGCAAATAAAATAATAAAAAGTGGATAATTTGCTAATATGGACTAAAATATAAGAACACTAAATTTACAAAAATTTGATGTGAATAAGAAAAACTGTAATAAAAAGAAGATAGACTAAAATAGGAAAATTTGATACATTTTCAAGTATGTTTATAACTAGTAGTTATAACTAAAAAGACAGAATAAAAAAGAAATTATAACGTAGGTTATACTTAAGCAGAAAGAACAGAAAAGGCTTATCTTAAAACTTAGAGTTAATTTAATAAGGAAATACAGCAGAAATAGTAGAAGATGCTTATTTTAAGACTTAGATTGAGTTACTAAGCAAATAGAGCAGAAATAATAGAAGAATCTTATTTTAAAACTTACACTAAGTTAATAAGCAAAGATAAAAGTAGGACCCGTAACGGCAGTATTCCCCTTCAGTCGGGAACTGATGGTCTCACAATAGATTAGGCGAGGCCAGGACATGCTAATGCTGAAGTAGGTAAATAAGTGGTCAATAAAAAGAAGCTTAAATCAGGGGATTTGGACAATGGACGCAACTAGATTTTGTTTATTAGGACTCGTACCGGCAGCAGCTCCCTATCAAACTTGGACTGATGGTCTCACAAAACACTTAAGTGAGGCTGGACTGGACCCTATCAGACTAGGACTGATGATCTCGCAACAGATTAGGTGGGGCTTGGCATGCTTATATTGAAGTAGGTAAATAAAAGGTCAAAAGAGGGAGCAATAGATAGTGCGAATCGGCGGCAACCGAGCTTGCAGTCTCGAAGTAGGGAGATAAGTCGCTATCGAGTTCCAAAGCGCTAAACATGTGTCTTTTTTCTGTAGTACCCATAGGATGGGACTAGCTCACAGTAACACAATAGAGATAGAAGGCCGATCAAAGTGTAGAAATAGGACTTCGGCCTAATTAAAACAGGATTAGAAATTCAGCCTAATCAAAGCAGCTATCTAAGACAAGTGCAAACAATCACTATCAAAGCAAATGGTTAAAAGGTATTTTATTCTAGTTTTATCTTTTCTTTATTTCCTTTTTTACTAGAACTATTGCTAGGCCTATTATCTTTATCTTTCTTAAAAATACTAGCAATTACTTCAGCTCACCAGACTTTTAGTCTGACCCACTCCTATATTTTCCCCTTCCCCCCTATAGGCCAGTAGAGCCAAGGATAATAGATTTCAGCTTCCTTGGAAAGATATTCTTAGAGATTCTTTATGTATTATTCTTCTTTTCAAATTTCACTTCATTTATATTTTGATGTATTGGTACTTCTAAGAGGGATGGTTATTTTTATGTAACATGATGATATGACTAAGATTATATTTTTCACAAGATATGTATACTTGGTTTTGACATATTTGGTTTTTATGACTTAGTTTCTGGAGTAATAAAGATACCATTTAAATGTTTCCACTATTATTATTTATTTATCTTGTAAATCTTAGTCTCTGTAAAGTTTTAGCTATACCTACAACGCACCACATCTTTTAGCGTTTCCTTTTGGGTATGCTAAGGGGTGTAGGGGTGTTTCAGAGAAGGCTAGTGGCAAGTTGGTAGATGAACTTCCTATGGCACTTTGGGCCTACATGACCACTCATAAGTCCACGACTGGTCATACTCCATTCACTCTTACCTATGGAGCCGAAGCAATTATTCCAGTAGAACTCAAAGTCCCTTCTCATTGAGTGACATACAACGACCCCAACATGAACCAAGATCTTCTCTTGGAATCTTTGGACTTTATCGATGTAAAATGCAGGGAGGCCGATTTGAAACCAGCCGTACACCGACATCGAGTCGCTCGATATTACAACACAAAAGTACGATCAAGAACCTTTGAAGTTGGCGATCTCATCCTAAAATGGGTTTTTCCAGTCCCATTGCACATGAATCCGACATGGGAAGGACCATATGTCATTGAATAGAGGCTTGGAGAAGGAACCTTCAAGCTAGCGACTGTTGATGGCACGACACTTTCAAGAGCGTGGAACAGCAAGAATTTACAACCCTATTTGACTTAAAACATTTCCTTTGTATTTCAATTCACGAAGTTTGAAATCGATCAATCATATCAATCCCCCATGGGATCGAACAAGACGACCTCCATAAATTTGCTCGATTGACGACTCCCATAGAAAAACGAATCAAGCGGATACATGAAAGCCTATGAGAAAACTCTAAGTTTTCGAAGTACGGACTGAAGTATAAGCAATTAGTACGGAAAACAAGTGCCCTGGGAGGAAAAGCGACTGCTCAAGTGGAAAAATGATTGCTCCGGACGGAAAAACGAATGCCAACTAGAAAACTCGAAGTCCTCACAGTGTAGACTGGATTTTAAATGAATCAAGTGGAAACACGACTACCCATGAGAAAAACTCTAAGTACCTGGAGTGCGAACTGGAGCATAAATGATTCGGGCAGAAACACGACTGTCCATGAAAAAACTCTAAGTCTCCGGAGTGCGGACTGGAGTATAAACGGTTCGGGCGGAAACATGATTGTCCATGAAAAAACTCTAAGTCCCCAGAGTGCGGACTGGAGTATAAACAATTCGGGTGGAAACGCGGCTGCCTACGAGAAAACTCTAAGTCCCCTGAGTGCAGAATGGAGTATAAACGATTCAACTGAAACACGATTGCCCATGAAAAAACTCCAAGTCCCTAGAGTGCGGACTGGAGTATAAACAATTCGGGCTTGTCCCACGAGAAAACTATAAGTCCTTGGAGTGCGGAATAGAATATGAACAATTCAAAGTCCTCATAGCATGGACTGACTCGTAAACTCAATGGACAGATGGACAGATTTCGACTGTTCCCTATCCCATGAATTCCAACCTAAAATCGGCGGAAGAAATTCAAGTTATTGAGGGTTGTATATGGCCGCCATTACAGTTCTGCCTTAACATTCCTTATGACTTAAGGCAATGACTACAGAGGGGCCTTGAGATGGAGATGGTGAATTATTAAGGGGATTTGCAATCAAAAAATTAAAGTACATGAAATGGAAAGTAATTATTCAACTATCAAAGTAACGGTTCACACAATGACTAATCAAAAGAAAAAACTTTTATTCAAAATCCCAAAATCATGGTACAGGTTACTTTGAAAGAAAAAAAAAGAACAGGATTAGTATTCGAATACCCATGACCGGGGAAAAAGATAACTACTAAAACTAGGTACGATAATAAAAGCAACTACTTCTTCGACCTTCTCTCCCTCTTTGATTTTTCAGCGGTAGAGTCGGTCGAGCTTCTCTTCTAGGACCCTTTCTCGCCCTTGGCAAAAATGCTTAAAGAAGAAGGAAGGATTTGCTTAGAATCGTCCTGGTAGAAGATCAAGATCTTCAGTTTCCACCTCGATGGGCTCGCCTTTCATTTTACGCTCTAATTTCTCCTCCTCTTCAATCTGCTCCTTCATGCTTGTTTCAATGGTGTGCCTCGAAGCACCTGTAATCACTATATCTTTTGATTAATCGGCAGAGGGTGAATCTTCAAGCTTGTCTTCATTAAACGCGCCAATGACTCGAGAATAAATCCCTAGGATATCGACAACGACTGGGTCTTCGGCCGTCCTTTCCTGTAGTTCCGTGGCGGCATTGCTCCTGGGAGTTTGATTAAGGCCTAGAAGACCTAAAAAAATTTATCAAATCGTAAGAATTAGTTAAAGGATGTTGCACATCGAGAACAGAAACTTCTCCCGATTCAAAGCAGTTTAGTATAATATCAATGCCCATTTGGCTTTCTGTAGTAAATAGAGTGCTTCCTCCGAGAATGGGAGATAGCATATGTGGTCCGAAGCTAGGCCTATCCAGATCACTGCCAAGGGTTTGCTCTATATCGTGAGAAGAGGATGGTTCGGCTACTTTGATAGGAAAGGAACCTTTAGGATTGGTTCCAACTGACTCAACGATATCCCCTTTAGTCGGTGCAGGAGCTTTAAAGAATTGAAGTTTTGCGGTGGCTAGATCAGACGACTCGTTACCTAGAAGCACTTTTCTCACTAGTCGTTCTTCATTGGATTCTGCTTCTCCCATCTCTTCCTTCTTTTTCTTGACAATGAGCTCTCATGCTTCAGCGAGTGACTCTAGATATCCCTCACCAAGAAAGCTTAAGTCGGGGTGAAGAAGGACCTTCGCATTATATTCGATAATTAGTGGATCGAATAGGTTCTTGATCTCATTCCTGCTGGACTCGGGGAAGCTTCTACCCAAGAGTTAACTCCTTCGAGCACTTCCTTTCTCCCCTCTTCATAGGCCTCTTCCTTTAAAGTTTTGATCTGGGAGAATTGTTCATCGAGCTTTTTTCTTAAGCTTCTTGCCTCAACGATCTCCTTGTAGTATCTCTCCATTCTTCTTGTGCCTCAATCTTTTCCTCCTTCTCTTTATTTAATAATTTTTCCTGCTCTTTAACACGATGAGCTGGGGCAACTTTCTCCTTTTGTAAGGAGTCCTTTTGTAGAGCCAAAGTGTCTCTGCGATGAAGTGCCGCACCAAGTTAATTTTTGTGCGAAGTCTCCAAGCGATTTACCGCCTCTGTTGTTTCTTTTACATTCTTCCCTGCTTCAGCAAGTTGGTTTTTATACTCAAGCAGCTCGGAGTCCTGATGCTTGATGGTGTCCTTGCCATGAATAGCCTCCAAATTGAGGCGGTTGACTTCATGTTGGCGTTCGATGGAGACTTCAAAGACTTTCTCAATCAAGTGAATAATTGATTCATGCTGGACGAATAGGTCATTCATGCATGCTAGTGAGCTTTCCTTGGTGCTTTCGAGAATGACTAACGCATGGAAGGGAGGAACTTAAGTCCATCAAAGTAAATTTTTGAAAAGTTAGCTTTAAGTTCAAATAACTTTTCCGCTATCGTAGGGTCAGGAAAGGGAACTGGCAAAAGTGGATTGGAAGTAACAAGTGGATGTTTGCCGGAGCAGCGCTCGTGTGACTGCCTTAAACTAGAAGACATAGAATGTTGGTCATCAGGCACGACAACATGAGAGCCATGATGTGGAGACCTCTCTCCGCTATGAGCTAGAAGGTTTTTGTGATCAACTTGACGAGGAGAGTGTGATTGAGACGTCTGTTTGGATGTGGATGAAGACTCCCATGAATAATAATCTTTGTCTCGTCCATCATCTTTTTCTCTACATCTCCCGGATTCAGAATCTTAGCTCGATCGATAATAAGTAGAAGAACCCCGAAGACGGTCGAAGGCGTGGGATTATGACATTACACCTGTAAAGAACCAGATAGGAGCATATTAAAAGTTACTGTAAGAAGAATTAATAACAAGTGTATAGTGACATGCAAGTGTTTGTTTGTGTCCTAGTGCTTCCCTCGACGGATTGGTAATTGTGGCTTTACTCATCGGAGTATTCTCCCCTCTATTGGAAGGTTCGACGCCTTTGTTGCTTCTAGTGGGTAAGTTGAGCCCTTCGATGTTGATGTTAGGAAAGTCAGAGAATCCCTTCAATGAGCTTTCTATGTGTTGAGAGGATTACTCCTTTTCAAGTGGAGTAATGACGAACTGTGGATTTTCCCCGGCTTACTTGGGCAGCCGGTACACCAACCTTTTCTTCCTCTTCGAGGGTGTTTGCATTTGACCAACCTACGGCGGCTCAGCCACCGGCGCTTTTCCAAGGCCTGTATTTTCATTTTTTGGCCCAACATCTTAAGATTCTTTGACCTCCCCCTCTTTGGTGTCTTCTTAAGTTCCCTCAACTGGGGGCATAGTGGGGTCGTTTGCTTCTGTTCTTCTTTCTGCTATAATTTTCGGGACTGTTTTGCTCCTAGGTAGTCCAATTTTGCGACCGTCTTCTAGCAGCCTGAATAGTGAAAGTAGCTCGTTATTAACAATAATTTTAATATCTCGATCCTCAACTAAAGTGGCAAGAATGGTAGCGACAGCTCTAGAATATTCAACTCCTTCGAGTCGAGGACGAGGACCTGAAAGAACTTGGGACGTTAGTATATTCGAAGGAGAAGTTATGACGTGAGTCATTGAACTTAAGATGAAAGAAAAAGTAGCACTTACGTCCTTCTAACCATCTCCTTGCGAAGACAGGAGGACATTGTACGTAAAACTACTCATGCTTGAATAAGGAAAGCTTGTTCCATGCACCCTTCAAGGCTTGGCAGTTAGGCGAGGGTTAAAAGAAGATATATAAGTGACTCCCTGATCGTCTTTTGAAGTTGTAGATATATCTGATGTCTTTGAGAGCTGGCGGATGGAACAAAACATTCATAAATAGAAGGAAAGTCCCGTAGATGAAAGCATAGCTGTTGCGGTGCAATTGGGTAGGAGCGATCCCTAGATACCTCAATATTTCCCGAACGAAGGAGTTAAAGGGTGGCACACATCCAGCCTAGTGCATAAACTTATTACAAGTGGTATATCCGGTCGGGGGCAAGTAAGGTCTATCTTGCCTCGCTAGAACTAAACCATCTTCAAACGGGATTCCATGAATGGAGCACAATCAATGATGGGCGGCTTCGCAGATTCTAGAAGCTTGTAAGTTGATAGGGTTATCTAGGACGATGGCACTCTCGACGACATCAGGAGCCGGCCTGATGGCCTCCATAGGTAGGACTAGACTTTCGAAAAAGAGATTCATTTGCAGGTTAGAAACCTCTGCTTTTTCTATATGGTCTCCCAAAGATGGCTTTTCAAATATGGTGGAGGAACTGGACCTTTCCTTAGAACTGATGTGTCTTGCGGTTGATTCAGAAGACATTTTGACTAAGCGATTCGTGTAACTTGGGATCTATGCCAGCTATACTCAATAGACAATCAACATCAGAAATAATAACATGTTACCCCCGTGTCGTGTTTGAACTAGTGCGGTGCGGTATAAAATAGGTATGAACAGTTTGGAATCATAAAATCAAGAATAAAATAACAAGACTTGGAATTTTATCATGGGATATCGTCGTCGCTGACTGTCTCAATCGACAAGGAAGTTGATCGACGGTAGGAGCTTTAGAATCGGTTATCATCATATTGACTTATGAAGTTTATTATCCAAGTTTTTTATCAAACTTTATTTAGCCCACGTTAAGAAGTCCGAAAGTATGTTATTTTAAGTTTAAGTTCGATGGTTCAAATATGCAAGTCGTATTGTTCGTAGTCAGCATGTATTCCGGTGAAGCGGTATGAAGTTGAGTATAGGAGGACTTAAGTTAAGTTAGCTTTTTATTATTAATGCCGACCCCTATTCTCTTGTGTTGATCCCTCGCCCAAGCTACATGACACCGATCCCTTAAACAATTAACTCCTACCGATCCCTTGTAATGCCAATTCCTACACTTTAATAGCCTACCGATCCCTTCCTTCACATCTTCTTCACCGACCCCTCGTCAAATCACTTCACACTGAACCTTTATTACTTCACTCATTCCCTCACCGAACCCTCACCAATCCCTCTATGGGTCAACCATTTTCCATGCCATCTCACCCGAACCCTTTTTTCTCCATCTCCTCCTTCTTCTCCTCCTCACCCTTATATCCCGATACTATTTACTAAGCTATGTACCTAGAAAACACCTAAACCCATCCAAACTCGAGATTCATGACCTAGTTACACAAATAAAGGAAAGTTCATACCTATATGTATGTCCGGTTAAACTAAAGGGGGCAAAAGTTCGAGCTTAAGAATCAAAGATTATGAAGGAGCGACTGTGAAGGAGTTGCTTGAATTCGTATTTGATGTTAAGGTTTCAAGTTGAAGGAATTCTATTTATAACAAGGGATTTGCGATGTTATGGGTTCGGTGGAAGGGAAGTTTGGAAATGCAAAGGTAAATAAAGTAGTAAAATAAAAGTTGTGAGATAGGAAAGTAACGGGATGGAGACAAAAGGGGTATGGAGACGAAAGGGGTATGCTTACATATGTGTGTTTATGAAGGGAAGTCTAACCGGTTCTCTCAGGTGACTTGGTCATGGGATTGAAGAGGGATCAGCACCAGAGTTCGCTGATCCCTATCTATGTAAACTAACCAAGCGATCGGAATGCCGAATGCTAACCCCCCACAAAAAAATTAAATAAAAAGAAGAAAGGGAAAAATGATGATGATGAGAATGAATGAAATAAAAAATGGAAGTGAAGAAAAATGACAGACAACTAAAAACTAAATGGCGACCACTATCATGAAGGTTCGACTGCAGACATAAGCTTACAAAGTATTAAAAAAACTCGCCAACAACCTGCAAACGTTCGAACATGTCCGGGATCCAATAGCAGAAACGTGTATGTAAGTGTGCTCAGAAATTGATCAAGAATTCATCCTTTGGAAATCAACTGAGATTGAGGTCAAGCCTGAGACATTCAAGTTCGAGATCGAATCAGATGGAAGAAGGCATATTAGCCCCTCATAACCGAATTTTTATATGCTCAGAATACAATATTAAACATGTATTATTGAAGGTCGGTAAAGGGACAAAAATCTTTCAGGAAGTTAGATAGACTTCTTTTCGGCAACTTACCCTTTTTTCAATTCAAAGCACGTCATGTAACTCACAAGATGTACTTTGGGATGCAAGTGTTACCCGGTGCTTTGACCCGGCTATATTGGGTTGGTCATGCAAGACAGATTCGACTGTTGATAAGAAGGATAACCATGAGGCAATGGCCACACGACCCAGATATATAGTTCGAATAGTTATATGAAGCCCAGATTAAACACAGTTGGTAGACAGATAGCGTAGAATGTAAAAAAATGGAAATTAGCTTGGATAAGATAGGGATCGGCATGGTTACTTGAGTGGATAATCCACATGGATGGAAATATTGGGGGATCAACATAGTTTTAATGTGTTTTAATGGTGCTAGTGGATAGGCATAACAACCGACATATTGAGGGATAGGTATATAACTCTGGCACTAAGGGGGGTCGACATAGTATCCACTACGCTAGGGGTCGGCATGACATTCCAAGTGGATGGGTTGGCATATATCTCATGAATATGAAGGGTCGGCATGTATCTCACAATCACTATGGATTAGCACGTCATCCCAGAGAAGGATCGGCATCTTTTAGACTAGAAGGGGATTCGAACCAAAGATCAATCAGAACTCAAACTTCGACATCCAATCATCATGACATTTGAAACAACATCATATCAGAGCATAAGGAGGCTACCATAGGGGTCGCTGCCCCCAAACTCAACACATGGAGGGATCAGTACTGATCTCTCTCTATTGAGAATTGGGCCTAGCCCTCTTTATAATGGGCCCATATGGATGAGAGAATCCTGTTGTCGAATTTCCAATCAGATTGGTGGTCACCTTCACCTATAAATACAAGCCTACAGGGTCATTCTGAGGATCTTTATGTTGTTGGTTAGACAACACTATTATTGTAATCAACTCCCTCCATTATTCACTTGTCTCTTACTATTTTCTTGCTGTTTCTAATTTTAATCAAGTTAATTTAAAAGAAATAAAGAGAATATTTAAAGTGGACGTAAGCAATCAACGCCAAACCACTATAAATCTTGTTATTCTTGCTTTCTCTTGTGTTTTTCCTATTAATATGATGATATATTCCTCTATTTTCATTTAGTTTCTTCATTTATTTCACTACTTCAAACTATTCTTGGATGTTTGTGGCTAATTTGGTTGCAAGCAATTACATAATCCCAATTGTTTTCAAGGTTCGGATCAAATAAAATTATTACAAAATCAGCCAAAAAAGACATGAAATGCCCTCTTAGTTGACTAAAATACTAAATAGTCATAACTGGCTTAATACAATGGAATAAAACAAACAAAATGACTCCTACACAGCTAGCCATCAGCCTCGTGCTCGTCTTCGGAAGCTTTATTTGTCAATTTACTAAAACCTGTAAATCCTTAACCCTCAGCCTACTCAAATCAATTTTGAACACCTGAGAGTTTAAGGAGAATAACATAGACTTCGAGTCAGACATAAAGCCTGGTGTGAATAACACTATACATCTTGGTTATTTGATATTAAATCAGACCACATCGCTTAGCGGAACGGATTTTCCCTACTGATATCCCTTTAAAACACATCTTTTGTAAATCTTAATCCTACAACCAAAACTGGTTAAAACAATAATATCGATACAATAAAAACATATAAATCAGGTAATAAATGGACTTTTTGTCCAAGCAACATAGTTTTATTTGGCTAACTATTAACCCGTGACTGACTCGGGCACACTAGACAAAATAAACAAATAATATAACTTCTGTTAGATATTTCTTTTCTAGATGGTCTATCCCTAACTTAGTTCCCAAGGGTACACTGATCCTAATGGTTTTGCGGGCTTACCAATAACCTCTCTATATACATATATATATATATATATATATATATATATATATATATATATATATATATTCTTTTTGTGTGTAACATCATTTTAGTCTTACTTGTAACAATGCTCTACACATTGGAATTTTAGACTAAATAAGCTAAGGGCTAATAGCTAATGTATAGGGCGCGACCCTATACCAGTCCCATCTGGTATTTTAATATCTGGGTCATTTTACTTAAGGTCATCTATCTAAAAGTTTCCTTGAAACTCTCTTCTTATCAAAATGATTTAATCATTTTAAATCATACTTAAACAAGGAAAATGTGTTATACTTTACTCAAATCACTTTGCCATGTTATGTATGCTCCTTCCAAAAATCGTATTGATGTAACCATTAAACTCTTGTTTAAACCTTTAAAGAATATCATTTAAAAAATAGAAAGTACCACTTTCGAACACTTGAAAGTACCCCTTTCGATCAAGCAAAACCTTTGGCCTCGGCCAAAACATACCTTTCGAAACCAACCTCATAATCCTTTAAAAAACATTAAAACCATCTCTTTCGAAAGCTTTACAACCTTAAACATCCCTTTTTTCAAACACTTTAAATATGCTTTTCAAAACCTTTGAAAACCATCCACTTAAAACCTTTCAAAATTATTGGGGAACCACCCCTTCGAAAGCTTTCTTTTAAAACATTTCAAAAGCATTAAATCCATCAAACCTTTTGAAAGCATTTAGGTTCAAGTAAACATGTGGAACAACCTTTCGAAACCGTTCAAAACTATGTTATTCGAAACCTATGGGTTTATCTTTAAAAATCTCAAAAGGGTCATACAAGAACAGGGTCAAAAGCAACACTTTCGAGAGCTATTTCCTAAGTAAAAGAAGTGATGGTGTCGAAACCATTCACTTTAAAAGCAATGGAGAAGCGGATTGGATTTTAAAAATAAAGAACCTTTCGAACGCACTACATCGAAAGGAAAAAGGCAGCAGCAAGGGGTTTCGACCTAGTCGAAACCCATTACTTAATACAAAAAAGTGCAACCATTTCTTTAAAACAATTTAACCCAGACGAAAGCTAACCAAGTCGAAAGCCAATTAAGTCGAAAGCAAAGCAGACACATTCTCTTTTAAAAATGAAGACATGCTTCGGCCCCTTCGGAACCACATGCTTCGACTTCATACCTTCCAGCTTAGTCCAATTCCTAACGTACCAAGTATTGATACTAGGCACATTAGTTTTGACTGAGAAGGAGGCGGAAGTAAGGCATTGGAAAGAGAGTGCCGAATGGGTGAAACATATAAAAAGCATGTTTAAACTGATTTTTAGCGTTTTAAAGTGATCTTTTCGACTAAGCTAATTGTTTGTCAAAATACTATTGATTGCTTATTTTTTTCTAAAAGTGTTGCCAATATTTTAGAAATAAACAATTTAGTTTATTTACAGAATACCACTTCTCCTTTTATAAATATATAAGACATTTAAGTCACGTACCTTAAATAATTTTATATATTCATTAAAACACATAGGGAAATTCTACAAAAATTCCTGTAAATCATTTTTAATATGTTTTCTAACATACATAAATTTCAAATCCAAAACATATATAATTTAGCCGTAAATTATTTTAAACCCAAATATCCATTTTCCTCACTTGAAAATTAATATAAAATCCGCATTAATTTAGAAATTTATGAAAATTGAAACTCATCTCTAAAATATCATTTCTGATCTAAATCTAAAATTACGAGGCATTTGGATGTCATTTATTTGTGTTTTCACATTAAAACATACCATAAAACCTTTATGAAATATCATAAATCATTAACAAACACAAATCCACATTTCTACAATCAAAACAGGGCAAATAACTTTGCTAGATAAATTGGATTTCATCATAAAACCAAAAATTAAAATTAATATGAGATGCAGACATTATTCACCTTAGCTTTGAGATTAAGGATTTGAGATTTGAGAATTGATTAAATTAATTTGCTTCTTCCTTTAGCTTATCTTCCTCTTACTTTTGTTTAATGGTGACCAACCTCTAGCTTATATTTTTGTTTTGTGAATATGACATGAATGTATAGAATATGGCTTAAGGGGTTTAAGGCATAAAAATATTACTAATTCCTATATTGCCCTTTCCTATTTCCTAACATTTATTTCATTTCAATTTACTTAGTTCATTTGGATACATGGAACTGCTACCCCTTAGTTACACAAATCTCAATCCCCTAATTATTAGATTATTTTATTTGATCTAACTAATTAACTCCTAAATAATGTTACTAAAATTAGGTTCATTACAAGTTTATTTGTTAAGGAATGGTAATATACTGTTATTACCATTTATTGTTTGATTTGTTATGCTCGACCAGTTTATGAGCAATTTTACCTTTTCATACATTGGTTGGGTATGTAGTAACTGTGAGGACATTGAAATGAACACCTTGAGAATTAAGTTTCATGGTTTGCCAATAAGGCATTCAACAATAATGTTGGGTTACAATTTTGATTTTAATGAAAGTTGTTTATTATAATCTAAACAAGGCAAACACTTCGATGATAGTTTTATATAGGTAATAACTTCTGTAAATATGGTTTATAAGTATAGTTATAAGTGTGAAAAGGATTCAAATTGAGAATTTGAGAACTTAAATCCTGGTGTTTTAGAAATTGATTTTCTAAGATTTTGGAAAATAATACTTGTATTATTTGGAAGTAAATGATTAGGAAGTTGAATTATGAAATTGATGTCATAGCACTCAATAATATTTATGACATATTTGATACAGTTTTCGAAATGATTTTGGTTAAGTCTGAAAAGCATGGTTTCGATGTACTGAACTCACTTCTGTCGTTGGAAAATAGTTCTTATGATAACTACAGCATCGTCAGCATTCATTTTCGAGTCTCAAAGTAGGGGATGCTATAGTAGAAATTTGCTACGGAGTTGTTTTGATAAATAGATTTTGATTTAATTACCGGAGGTATGATTTGGTGTATATAAGTTATAAGTGTGTATATTGATTTGAAATAAGATCGGGTGTTTAGTTCTTGAGTTTTCTGTTAAGATATTTTATGGATGCAAGTAAACTTTGCATTAGGGTATGTATGGTTGTGCATTTTATTTGATCTATTCATCGGTAATTTTCATTTATTAAAAATGAAGTGAAATTTTCGATGATTTTGGACAGTCGAAATCTCGAAATTTGTATAAATAATCTGAAGCTGACTGTTCTATGAAAATATAAAGATAAGTTTATGTAACACTTGAACTTTGTAGATAATAGAATTTGAAGCTAAGCATTACATAAGTTAAGTTTTATACAACGCTTGAACTTGGAAGGATAGTAGAATTTAAACAAGTTTTAAATTGATTGAATATTCATGTAAGTAAAATGAATTAGACATTTTTTATATACTCTAAGGATTAGTGGAGTATTATATGGATATGGGCTTAAGTTATATAATGTTTAATAACTTAAAGTAAAATTTTATGAAATGATTCATAAGCGATTTTACTATTAAGTAAGAAACATAAAATGAAATTAAATATGAATAAAAAATGGAAAACAGTTGGGGTAACTAAGAAACCAATTAAATAGAGTACGTAAGTTGTCAAGGCACATTTTCCCACACTCTTTGAATCGACAATAAACCACACATGTCCAACTCAAATTGCATGAAAAGACGGAACATGAAGTGAAATAAAGAAAATAGACAGAACATAATCTCACACGAATGGAATAATATATAATATTGAAAAAATATCTTTACAGTGGAAAACTTTTAAAATACATATATCAGAGTCTAACCCAAAATTCAGCTTGGACAGTTATAAATATTCATCCTTACAATTGCTGACAAACATCAAACTAAGACAGACAAATCACAGCGAATAATAGAATATGCCCATATGTAGATGAATATCTCCAGCTCTTCTCTGGAAACTTCAACCGTCTTTGACTAAACCTAAAACCACTCAGATCTGACCCGAGTATTGAAAATACCCAGATCAGGCTTGATAAACCAGTGTGAGAAAAACTCAATAATAAATCAAAGGTTCATATATCAGCCTTTGAATAAAATCCTTTTAAAAAGAAAGAGCATGTCATAAGACCACGCCCACACATAAACATGGACAGGTTTTTACCTTATGATAACTTAAAACACTTTTATATATCAATACATTTGATATTATTTCTAGTGACATTCCTTGAAAATATTTGCAATTAAAATTATTAATTCTATCCGAAATGGTTACCCATATAGCATTTCGAGGCTATTCATTGCGCCAATACAAACAAAACTGCAAGCTCTTATTGGAGAATGGATTTCCATAAGACTAGGTGAAGGGACTACCTTTCGATTGGTACACCTCTGGATGGATGTCCAAGGCATAGAACATCCACCCTCTACCAACACAAGACCGATCTACCTCTCTAACTATATAGTACCGAATATGCCATTCCTTGATCATTACCGACCTTTAACCGAGTGCGCTCTAGCATACAAACCACATTAATTTACATCCCAAACGTCATAGAGGGAAGAAATATATCTACAAGGGGACGATCATACCCTAATTGGGAATGACCCACTTAGCCTTGCCGCATCTAACCCTATTTTGGTCAATTTCGGTTGATGAGGCTCGAGGCTACGATTACCTTTTCACATAAAACATCTTCTTTTACTTTGAATGCCATATTGTCATTCCACATTCACACGATTGATTTCTATAAACGTATAACTTCCTAATCTCATATGTCTCAAAAAAGGGTGTTAAGCTTAGAGAAGGTGTCTTCTTCGCCACCGACTGATATACATTTGTAAAGACTACTCATTGTGATTTGTAATACAAGATTAGACAGTCATCCACACAAGTTGGCTCTGGGACTGAATGAAACCGAAGGTACTTTCCTCAGCTATTCAAAGGGAGAAGTCCTTGTAATTTTGAGTTTCTTCATAATAAAGATACCATTGCTACAATATAGTGAATCGGGAGTTTATCCCTAATTAATCAACAAGTAGTCCCTCGTTATTATTCGTCTCAATATCTCCATCTTAAAAAATATTCATTCATCGAACACGTAAACTAGTTAGAAGTGGTTGTCTGATAGGAATCACCCAAATCTGACCTCGGTTCCTTTGAAATCCAATTATCAACAGAAAGTGAATATGAGTATACATAATCATTAAGTCTCTTTTCACTTTAATTCTTTTTGGATGATTTCGAAATATCTTTCTTTTGTCTTAGAATAATTCTAAGTAATTCATTCTTTTGCTTTGGATAATATTTCAATTTCCCTCATTAAACTCTCGATCCAAATTCCTTAAAATTTTGGCGAGTAAAAAATCATGCTATTTAAGATATCATTTACGATAAACCCTAAATCAGTCTTATCAAATATTTTCGAGTAAATAGGATCAAAGAAATCATTCATTTTGGGGATTGCTTAAATTTTAGATAATACCAATCTTCTTTTATTTTGGAAACTTAATACGATCTTTTTAGAGAATTCGGGCTTTCCTTTCGATCTGTTCCATACCTCGCCTAAGAAAAGAAAACAAAGCCAAGTAAGTTCAGAGCACTGATTTCTCTATCCCTAATCTTAGTTAAACACCTTGTTTTATCTTCCTAGATCTCACAAGCGGGATAAATGTACTAATTGTTTCCGCACACTCAATTATCAAATTTATTTTGGAATTGATTATAAAAATTCCAAATTATCTTTTAAACGCTTAATTTTCTTTGACAAACATTCATGATAGATTCTAGGAAAAATCGTTACGTTTAAACTCATATTCAAAAGGTTATAAAATTCGCAGCATAAAAGTGCTGCGGAAAGTGCTATATAATCTTATTTCATTTAAACAACTCTTTAATATTTGAAAATTTATATTTTCCACTTCAAATCTCGTTTAAACTATGTAAATGGATTTATCAAAGCTATTTCATATTTTTTCCATAATTAAAAACGTTCATAAACGGATTTCCCATTATGGTCACTTAACTGCACTAGCACGATTTTTCCAGAAAATTAATTTGGACTTAATTCATAATCTATTCAACGAAAATTTGATTTTCTTTCTTTCTTTATAAGATATGGATATATTAGTTCGAAATTTTCTTATCTCGAAGAATTCCAAGTATATTCCACTCTACACACTCATTTGAACTTTTCGACGCGAAATCGCGTTCTACTATTGCGCCACTTGCCTGATTTTAACTTATTTTTCAATATTTGAAATAATCTATTCAAATTGAATTTATCACTTACAGAATCATTACAAATCATTTTATATCAATATTTCCGCATTTTAAAGTATTTAAAGAGTATTTTCAATATTACCATATTATAATATTATTTTATTCTTATTATTTTAATATTAAATTTCAAATTCCATTTTCAATTTAATTTCAATTCTAACTTCAAATTAACTTAATTATAACTTATATTTCAACTAATTTCAATTTAAACTCAAATTCAACTTTAATTTCGCTTTCAATTTTCAAAATCGATTTCAATTTCAATTCTATATTCATCTCAATTTCAATTTAACTATCTTTTTTAATCCCGTTTCACTTCAAATTTCAAATTCTCCTTTATTTCTACTTTAATTTCAATTCCAAATGAAAAGAGACCTATTTCTCCAAAGTAACTCATATCATCAAAATTGGGTCTTTTTAATAAAGAGGTCACTTAATCAAAAATGATAGAACTTTGATGTCCATATTAACATCACAGCCATGCAACAATCATATGGCATTAACATATTCAATACAGGTATAGTACGACAAACGTCATAATATTAATATGGATTATCCAAAATTCAAACAATTATTCAAACATCCATATCATAAATGGTGATTATCTATCATAACAAACCAACTCAAAATCAATATAAATTATATAGCGGTGAATATTTTCTCACCTTTATATCCACTCCATCAAACTTTTTTCTAAACTAGCATGCTTCTTCTCGAACGTCTCGAATTTACCATTTCCTCTCTTTCTCCTTTTCTTTTTGTATATAGGTGTGGCCGTGACTTTTGGAAGTGGTGTGAGTGTAACGACCCGTATTTTACGTGTCGATATATCGTAGGATTCTAGGTCGTTAGTGTTGATAAGTCGTCCTTAACCTAAGTCGTAGGGGAGGATAACTCGTATGTTGTTGGAGTCGCGAGGAAGTTAGATTGGAAGGTTAACTCGAGTTAGTGTTGGAGCGAGTTAACGGGTTAGTGGTCTTCGCGAGTTACGAGTTAATGAGTTAGATAACGACTTAGGGGATGGACGAGTTAGTGGGGTTGACGACCTAAGGGGTTAGGTCGTTTGGATGTTAGGTCGTTGAGGAGCGGTGAGCGACCTAATGTGGTAGCCAGTTAGGAAGTATGGCCGAGTCCAGAAAGCTGCCGAGTTAGCGAGTTACGACTCAAGGCTGGGACGAGTTAGTAGATATGACCGAGATAAGGCTTTGACCGACCTAAGTAAGTTAGCGACTTATAGGGTTTTGCCGAGTTAAGGACCAGCGACTTAAGGTCTCCACCGATCTAAGGGCTAACGAGTTTGGGTGTTAGTGAGTTAGGAGATAGGTCATGAACGACCTATAGGGGTAACGACCTAAGTTAGGTCGTTGAGCGACCTAAGGGTTAGTGTTAGGTCGCTAGGTAAGATAGGTCGTATCTCGTAACTCGTTTACGAGTTAGTAGTGATAGTTAGGTCGCTAGGGAGGATAGGTCGGCAGGCTCGATGAGTCGTAAGTCGTAACCCGTTAGGTCGTTGAGTCGTTGGGATCGATGAGTTGTGTCCCGTGTTTAGTTAGGTCGTTATAGGTGTTAAGTGTTAAGTCGCTCCAGGCTTATGCTGTTAGGTCGGTACCCTTGCTATATAGTTAGGTCGGCATCCCTGATGAGTCGTTGGGTCGGCCTTGGGGTTAAGTCATAGGTATATGAGTCGTATGACCAAGTTAAGGATAGGTCGTAAACGACCTATGATGAGCTGGTATGATTAGCTAGGTGGCCCTGTGATTAGTTAGGTCGATGAGTCGTGTGGGGCTGTTAAGTCGTAGGTCGAGAGCTAGGTCCAGGCGACTTAGTGTTGAGCTGTGATAAGTTAGGTCGGGGAGATTCTTAGGTCGGCAACGACCTAAGACCGAGCGAGTTAACTCCGAGCGAGTTAGGCCTGACCGAGTTAAGGGTGATTTCAGCCTATAAATACAGACCATCTCTTCACTTTTTGGCACCGGTTTTTGAAGCGACGAAGTGCTGCCATTTTGAGAGCTCGACTTCAACATTTCTTCAGCTCCTTTTCTCCATTCCAATCTAGTTCTAATATCCATCCAAGATCGAAGATTCAAGGGCCAAAGTTGAAGATCTTCATCCGTTCGAGTGAGATTTCATCGATTGAAGCGAAATTTTTCCGAATCAAGCTTGGGTATTTGCTGTCCAGATCTGAAGTGGGTTTCTTTTGAAGTGTTTGGGTGATTCGGTGAGTGGTAGTTATCTCTCACGCGGACCCAAAGGAGTATATTGGATTGGTGGCTTGTTTGAGTGTTAAAGTTAGAGATTTCATGCATTTTTCTTAGTTCCAAGACTAGATTCATTACTTTTGAAGATGTTTACCTAAGCAAGTTCAATTAACAAGTTATAGAGACAAAACCCATGTTTTATATTTGATAGATCTATGCTAAAATCCATGATTTCATATATGTTAGACTTATGCTCATTTATTTACGAAATTGCCATTATAGTTGATATTGCTTGATTAGATCTCGTTTGAATGCTTGATTGTTTGGATGTATGATTGATTTGATTGTCTCAAGTTAGCTTGTAGTTGATTTGGGACAAGATGGTTGAAGATGATTCAAAAGCTAAGTGGAAAGGCTCTTGAATGGTGAAAGCTGCTGTGGCATATGAAGCGGATGATGAAGCTCATATGGATGGGTTCAAGGACTTTGCTATAGTTAGAGGAAGCAAAGTATGATGACAAAATGGACTTTGCCATGATATGTTGAGGCGAAGTATGATGATGAGATGGACTTTGCTAAGATGCGTTGGAGCAAAGCATGATGTGGAAGCCTTGGTTTAATCCAGACGGGATCATCCCAAGCATGTTGATTACTCGATGATGCGGTTCGAGTTGGTGGATAATGGTGGCTCGAGAGGTGCTTGAGCTATAATGGGAATAGTCGTCGAGGAGGATGACTAGAAGGCTGAGATCTTATCGTTATTGAAGGTTCTAGCAAGCTCAAAGCAAGAGTACGTTGGGTAGATCCGTTATACCCAGGCGCGGGTCATGATGACGTGCTAGTACTCTGGGTAGATTCGTTATACCTAGGCACGGGTCACGAGGACGTGTGGAGTTATGTCTAGAACCGGGGTTGCCATTAGCCCTTGACGGATGTTTGAAAGATGAATTGGTCATTCAATTAACGATAAAATCAAGGCAATGATAACAGTGATAGCCAGAGTCATGGATGTTTGGTTGTATCATCATTCGGTCTCAAGAGCGGTGTTTTCTGGGTGCTTACCTGATCTTGGTTTAGGCCTTGGGGGTTTGTATTTAGAAAACATCGACCTTGACTCGAGTGATTATTGCTTTACTTTAATTATCTGCTTTGCTATGCTTGCTTCTCCTTAGTGTGTGTCTGGGGGCTATCACTGTAGAAAGAGGTGGAGTGGGATGATTTGGGTTCCTATTCCTTTTATCCCTTATGCTCTTTTGGTATGTTTGATAGTTGATTTACTGCTCACTAAGATTTTGTCTGACTCAAGGTTTTATGTCTCCTCTTATTACCTTGGGCTGTTCATCCATGTTTGGGATGGGCAGACTAGGTGACAGGTGACAGGTGCTGATTTTAGTGGTTCACGCTGATGATGACGAAGACGAGCAGGAGGCTTTGCATATTATTTTCATATTCTATGTACTGGATATTCTGCTGTTTGTTGATTACTCTGAGTGTTATGTAGTGAGGCTTCTTGTATTCATGATTCAGACCATGTATAAAGCTATTATGATTAGATGATGATATTCTGTTCTATGGGAGCTTCACTATATTATATTTCTCTATTGTATTTTATCCATGCGCTGTGAGTTTTACGACCAGAGTTTGCGATGTTTAATTTACCCTTGACGGTCACTCATGGCTGCCTGGCACACTTTCAGCGCACCATTCGCTTGTTTCCGTGCGGGAGTCATGGGCGGTCGTCACATTTGGTATCAGAGCTTTGGTTAATCGATTTTAGCCAACGCTCGCTGACGTAACTAGGTATGAGAGACGTAATTGTATTTTGATGAATGATTACTATATATAATATAGTATTTTAGAAGGATTTGAACTCCTTATGCAGTTGTTTCTCAAGGTGTTCTAAGTCAATCTTTTTTGTAGATATTAAGGATGAGTCGAAGGGGGAGACCAGCTGCTAGGGAAGGCCGTGCTGCTAGGAAAGCTGTTGATTATGCTCCTATGTTTGAGGCCATGATGACTTCAATCATGAGAAGGATACCAGCCTCGGGGCCATCAGTAGATGTTGGAGTTCAAGTTCAAGCTCCAAGACCAGTGGATTTTGCTAAGCTTTGCAAGGACTATACTTCTCTTGGAGGAAAGGTTTTCTTGGGAACGGAATCAACCATTGAAGTGCAAAGATGGATTGATGCTTGTGGAAGGATCTTTGGTGACTTGGGAATTGAGGATGCAACTAAGAGGAAGCTTGCATCAAGGCAACTTCAAGGGAGAGCTTCGGATTGGTGGAATTCTATCACCATTGATACTCCGGAGGATGAGATTACTTGGGAGCAATTCCAAGTCAGATTTGAAGCTAAGTTCATCTCTACGGCTCAGAAATCTGTCTTGTTTAAGAAGTTTGTGGAACTCGAGCAAGGTGGGAGATCGGTTCTTGAGTACGTTTCTGAGTTTGAGGCCTTGTCCAAGTATGCTCGGTCGTATATTGAATCTTCTTATCAGAAGAATGAGAAGTTTGTGACAGGCTTGGACAGTTATCTTGGAAGGCAGTTGGTGGATCATCTGGACGATCCATTTGAGAAGCTGGTGGAGAAAGCTCTCAGGCACGAGAGTTTGTTTCCTAAGGAAGTATCTGTTGTTGCTGTGACCAAGGAGGAGTCTAAACCACAGCAGGGTGGAAACAAGAAAAGGAAGCAGCAACAGCAGAAGGGTAAGGATGGTCAGAAGAAGCTGAAGGGGGAAAAGACCTGCTATAATTGTCGGCAGAAGGGCCATCTCTCCAAGGATTGCAAGAATTCGAAGGTGTTGTTGAAGTGCTACAACTGTGATAAGCCGGGGCACATTAAGAAGAACTGTCCGGAACCGATAAAGGACAGGCAAGTTGTGCAAGCTTATGCTTTGGGAGCTGTCCCGTCATCTTCGAAAGCTCCTACTGCTGAAGAGAAGGGGAAGAGTGTGGTGGTTCAAGGTACTCTTTCTATTTGTGGTGTTCCAGTTAGAGTGTTGTTTGATACTGGAGCGTCGCATTCTTTTGTTTGTGATGATCTTGTAGGCCAGTTAGGTTTGAAACCGGATATTGTTGATAGACCATTGGTTGTGACAAATCCAGTCGGGGGTTCGTCTTGTTTGTGTATGTTATGCCGTGGTCTAGTTGTGTCGAGTCATGATTGCTCGTTTGTTTGTGATTGCTTTGTTCTGAACTTTACGGGGTTCGGAATTATTTTGGGTATGGACTGGCTTAGGAAGTATGCGGCAAGGATTGATTGTGAGAGGCTGGAGGTGATAGTCGGAAATGTGGAAGGGCGAAAGGTTGTGATACGATGTAAGCATGAGGAAGGCGTCTTCATGAGCTTCATGAATTCGCTGGTTGTTCCACGGGATGGACTGTCGTCGGTGCCTATTGTGAATGGATTTGAGGACGTCTTTGACGAGGTCAAAGGGTTACCGCCGCATAGGGAGATCGAGTTTCGTATCGATCTAGTTGAGGGAGCCAGACCTGTTGTGATGCCTCTTAGGCGGATGGCGCCTAGGGAGCAGCAAGAGTTGAGGGTGCAAGTTGATGACCTTTTACGGAAGGGATTCATTCGGCGTAGTGTGTCCGAATGGGGTGCACCAGTTGTGTTTGCAACCAAAGCGGATGGATCGTTGAGGTTATATGTGGATTATCGTGAGTTGAATAAGGTGACTAAGAAGAACAAGTATCCATTGCCGAGAATAGATGACTTGTTTGATCAGCTCCACGAGGCTAAGGTGTTTTCTCAGATGGATTTGGCAACAGGATTTCACCAGTTGAGAGTGGCGAAGGATAGTGTGCCGAAAACTGCTTTCAGGACACCATCCGGGTTTTATGAGTGGCTGGTAATGCCGTTTGGATTGACCAATGCACCAGCATATTTTGTGGATCTTATGAATAGGGTGTTCAGAGATCAGTTGAATAAGTTCGTGCTTGTGTTCGTGGATGATATTCTGATTTATTCCAGAACTGAGGAAGAACACAAGACACACTTGAGAATTGTTTTGGAAATCTTACGGAAACATCAGCTGAAGGCTAAGTTTTCGAAGTGTCACTTCTGGAAGAGTGAAGTGAGATTCTTAGGCCATGTTATCTCTGGAAATGGAATAGCGGTTGATCCCGCTAAGGTGGCAGCGATCCAGGATTGGGTTAGACCTAAGAATGCATCTGATGTGAGAAGTTTTCTTGGATTAGCTGGATATTATCGACGGTTTATCAAAGACTTTTCCAAGATAGCTGCACCGTTAACAGGATTGACGAAAAAGAACCAAGTGTTCAGATGGGATGATAAGTCTGAGCAAGCTTTCGTAATCCTGAAAGAGCGACTGACGAGGGCTCCTGTTTTGACCATTCCTAGTGGGAATGATGAGATGGTGGTTTACACCGATGCATGTGGTACTGGACTTGGAGCAGTGCTAATGCAGAAAGATAAAGTTGTTGCGTACGCTAGTCGACAACTGAAGCCGCATGAAAGGAATTATCCAACACATGGTTTGGAGTTAGCGGCGATTGTATTTGCTTTGAAGATGTGGAGACATTATCTTTTGGGAGTTCGATTCGAGTTGTTTACGGATCATAAGTCGTTGAAGTATCTGTTTTCCCAAAAGGATTTGAATCTTCGGCAGCAACGGTGGCTAGAGTTTTTAGCATCGTATGATTTTGGTATAGCTTATACTCCGGGTAAAGGTAACGCGGTAGCTGATGCGTTGAGTCGAAGACATGCAGGATTGGGAGCCATGTTTTCGGAATGGAAGAGTCTCGAGTATTTAGCTGGATTTGACTTCAGGCCTAGATGTGAATTGGAACCTGAGATGTTGGCAAACTTATCGATAAGGCCTACTCTTGTGGAAAGAATTGGCAAGAGCCAAAAGCGAGACGATAAGCTTGTCAAGATTATCCGTGATTTGGAATCTGGATTGGAACCAGAGAAGGATAAAGGATTCGAGGTTGATCGAGAGGGTTGGCTTCGAAAGCAAGGACGACTAGTTGTTCCAGATATAGACGAATTGAGAGATGAAGTTCTGAAGGAAAGTCATCACTCGAAGTTGACAATTCATCCAGGAGGAAATAAGATGTATCGGGATATGAAGAGAACCTATTACTGGGAAGGCATGAAGAAGGATGTTGGAAATTTTATTTCCAAGTGTATGAATTGCCAGTTGGTTAAAGCAGAGCAGAAGAAGCCAAGTGGATTGCTTCAGCCATTAGAAGTTCCTACATGGAAGTGGGAGCAAATATCAATGGATTTTATCGATGGTCTACCTAGAACCAGAGCAGGGAATGAGGGGATTTGGGTCATAGTAGATCGTTTGACCAAGAGTGCAAGATTCATTCCTGTTCGATCGACTAGGACTGCATCGAAGTTGGCTGAGTTGTATGTTAAGTGGATAGTTCGATTCCATGGTGTTCCGAAGAATATAGTGAGCGACCGAGATCCTTTGTTCACTAGCGGATTTTGGAAGAGCTTCCAGGATGTTTTGGGAACCGAGTTGTGTTTGAGTACAGCTTATCATCCCCAAACAGATGGTCAGACTGAGAGAGTCAACCGAGTTTTGGAAGATCTTCTCAGAGCTTGTGTTTTGGATTTCAGAGGATCGTGGGAAGATCATCTTCATTTGGTGGAGTTTGCGTACAATAACAGTTACCAGTCAAGCATTGGTATGGCACCGTATGAAGTGCTGTATGGAAGACCGTGTAACTCTCCGACATGTTGGTTGGAAACTGGAGAAAAGCTGATACTTGGGCCAGAGATGATTCGACAGACTTCAGATTGTATAGGGATCATTCGGCAACGAATGAAGGCAGCCCAAGATCGTCAGAAAAGTTATGCCGATAAGCGTCGTAAGGATTTGGAGTTCGACGTAGGTGATATGGTTTTTGTGAAGGTTTCTCCTCTGAAGAATGTTATTCGATTCGGGAAGAAAGGAAAATTGACTCCGAGATTTGTTGGACCATTCCCGATTATCGAGCGAATTGGAAAGCTCGCTTATAGATTGGAGTTACCGGAAAAGATGGTGGGTGTGCACAATGTTTTTCATATATCTTATCTACGGAAGTATGTGCACGACTCAAATACGGTGGTTTCTACTGATAGCTTTGAAGATTTGGAGGTTGATCCAATGGTTACGAGACCTCGTAAGCCGCTTCGTGTTGTTGAAACCGACACGAAACAGCTTAGGAGGAAGACGATTACGTTGCTCAAGGTACAATGGAGTGATGATGTTAACGACTGTACGTGGGAGGAGGAAGAGAGGATGAAGGCAGCTCATCCTGAACTCTTCGAGGTATGGCCCTAAAGTGTCGTGACATCTCATGAACTTGTAGCTTGTTCTAAGTCTTAGAATTCTGCATGTTAGGCTAGTAATTGGATGCATGGTTTGTTGATTGCTATGGATGGTAGGCATGCGGAATAATTTTGATTGCTCTTGTTTGTTTGGAATTTCGGGGGTGAAATTCCTAAGGGGGAGAGAATGTAACGACCCGTATTTTACGTGTCGATATATCTTAGGATTCTAGGTCGTTAGTGTTGATAAGTCGTCCTTAACCTAAGTCGTAGGGGAGGATAACTCGTATGTTGTTGGAGTCGCGAGGAAGTTAGATTGGAAGGTTAACTCGAGTTAGTGTTGGAGCGAGTTAACGGGTTAGTGGTCTTCGCGAGTTACGAGTTAATGAGTTAGATAACGACTTAGGGGATGGACGAGTTAGTGGGGTTGACGACCTAAGGGGTTAGGTCGTTTGGATGTTAGGTCGTTGAGGAGCGGTGAGCGACCTAATGTGGTAGCCAGTTAGGAAGTATGGCCGAGTCCAGAAAGCTGCCGAGTTAGCGAGTTACGACTCAAGGCTGGGACGAGTTAGTAGATATGACCGAGATAAGGCTTTGACCGACCTAAGTAAGTTAGCGACTTATAGGGTTTTGCCGAGTTAAGGACCAGCGACTTAAGGTCTCCACCGATCTAAGGGCTAACGAGTTTGGGTGTTAGTGAGTTAGGAGATAGGTCATGAACGACCTATAGGGGTAACGACCTAAGTTAGGTCGTTGAGCGACCTAAGGGTTAGTGTTAGGTCGCTAGGTAAGATAGGTCGTATCTCGTAACTCGTTTACGAGTTAGTAGTGATAGTTAGGTCGCTAGGGAGGATAGGTCGGCAGGCTCGATGAGTCGTAAGTCGTAACCCGTTAGGTCGTTGAGTCGTTGGGATCGATGAGTTGTGTCCCGTGTTTAGTTAGGTCGTTATAGGTGTTAAGTGTTAAGTCGCTCCAGGCTTATGCTGTTAGGTCGGTACCCTTGCTATATAGTTAGGTCGGCATCCCTGATGAGTCGTTGGGTCGGCCTTGGGGTTAAGTCATAGGTATATGAGTCGTATGACCAAGTTAAGGATAGGTCGTAAACGACCTATGATGAGCCGGTATGATTAGCTAGGTGGCCCTGTGATTAGTTAGGTCGATGAGTCGTGTGGGGTTGTTAAGTCGTAGGTCGAGAGCTAGGTCCAGGCGACTTAGTGTTGAGCTGTGATAAGTTAGGTCGGGGAGATTCTTAGGTCGGCAACGACCTAAGACCGAGCGAGTTAACTCCGAGCGAGTTAGGCCTGACCGAGTTAAGGGTGATTTCAGCCTATAAATACAGACCATCTCTTCACTTTTTGGCACCGGTTTTTGAAGCGATGAAGTGCTGCCATTTTGAGAGCTCGACTTCAACATTTCTTCATCTCCTTTTCTCCATTCCAATCTAGTTCTAATATCCATCCAAGATCGAAGATTCAAGGGCCAAAGTTGAAGATCTTCATCCGTTCGAGTGAGATTTCATCGATTGAAGCAAAAAATTTCCGAATCAAGCTTGGGTATTTGCTGTCCAGATCTGAAGTGGGTTTCTTTTGAAGTGTTTGGGTGATTCGGTGAGTGGTAGTTATCTCTCACGCGGACCCAAAGGAGTATATTGGATTGGTGGCTTGTTTGAGTGTTAAAGTTAGAGATTTCATGCATTTTTCTTAGTTCCAAGACTAGATTCATTACTTTTGAAGATGTTTACCTAAGCAAGTTCAATTAACAAGTTATAGAGACAAAACCCATGTTTTATATTTGATAGATCTATGCTAAAATCCATGATTTCATATATGTTAGACTTATGCTCATTTATTTACGAAATTGCCATTATAGTTGATATTGCTTGATTAGATCTCGTTTGAATGCTTGATTGTTTGGATGTATGATTGATTTGATTGTCTCAAGTTAGCTTGTAGTTGATTTGGGACAAGATGGTTGAAGATGATTCAAAAGCTAAGTGGAAAGGCTCTTGAATGGTGAAAGCTGCTATGGCATATGAAGCGGATGATGAAGCTCATATGGATGGGTTCAAGGACTTTGCTATAGTTAGAGGAAGCAAAGTATGATGACAAAATGGACTTTGCCATGATATGTTGAGGCGAAGTATGATGATGAGATGGACTTTGCTAAGATGCGTTGGAGCAAAGCATGATGTGGAAGCCTTGGTTTAATCCAGACGGGATCATCCCAAGCATGTTGATTACTCGATGATGCGGTTCGAGTTGGTGGATAATGGTGGCTCGAGAGGTGCTTGAGCTATAATGGGAATAGTCGTCGAGGAGGATGACTAGAAGGCTGAGTTCTTATCGTTATTGAAGGTTCTAGCAAGCTCAAAGCAAGAGTACGTTGGGTAGATCCGTTATACCCAGGCGCGGGTCATGATGACGTGCTAGTACTCTGGGTAGATTCGTTATACCTAGGCACAGGTCACGAGGACGTGTGGAGTTATGTCTAGAACCGGGGTTGCCATTCGCCCTTGACGGATGTTTGAAAGATGAGTTGGTCATTCAATTAACGATAAAATCAAGGCAATGATACAGTGATAGCCAGAGTCATGGATGTTTGGTTGTATCATCATTCGGTCTCAAGAGCGGTGTTTTCTGGGTGCTTACCTGATCTTGGTTTAGGCCTTGGGGGTTTGTATTTAGAAAACATCGACCTTGACTTGAGTGATTATTGCTTTACTTTAATTATCTGCTTTGCTATGCTTGCTTCTCCTTAGTGTGTGTCTGGGGGCTATCACTGTAGAAAGAGGTGGAGTGGGATGATTTGGGTTCCTATTCCTTTTATCCCTTATGCTCTTTTGGTATGTTTGATAGTTGATTTACTGCTCACTAAGATTTTGTCTGACTCAAGGTTTTATGTCTCCTCTTATTACCTTGGGCTGTTCATCCATGTTTGGGATGGGCAGACTAGGTGACAGGTGACAGGTGCTGATCTTAGTGGTTCACGCTGATGATGACGAAGACGAGCAGGAGGCTTTGCATATTATTTTCATATTCTATGTACTGGATATTCTGCTGTTTGTTGATTACTCTGAGTGTTATGTAGTGAGGCTTCTTGTATTCATGATTCAGACCATGTATAAAGCTATTATGATTAGATGATGATATTCTGTTCTATGGGAGCTTCACTATATTATATTTCTCTATTGTATTTTATCCATGCGCTGTGAGTTTTACGACCAGAGTTTGCGATGTTTAATTTACCCTTGACGGTCACTCATGGCTGCCTGGCACACTTTCAGCGCACCATTCCCTTGTTTCCGTGCGGGAGTCATGGGCGGTCGTCACAGTGAGTGTATGACCTAGGGTAGCTTAGGTAGATGGCTTTGGGTATGCGGGTAAGTGGGGTAGGCGTGTGTTTTAAGGTGGGTAGGTGGGGTATTTGGCTCGGCCATGGTGTGTAGGTGGGGGCATGCGGTATGGAGTGTGTTTGTGGGCTTGGTAGGTGAAAGAAGGGGGTGTATGGGTGTGTGGCTTGGGCTAGAAGCTTGGTCGGGGGTATTTGAGGCGTGTAGGCTTGGGTAGAGGGTTTAGGTGGAGGGTATGGAAAAGTAGAGGTGGGTAAAGCTCGGGTTAAGGTGATGTTGGGGTAGAGGAAGACAAGTGAAGAAGTGGAGAAGGAGTTTATAGTTTGTTGTTTGTAGAATGAAAAATGAAGTAAAAAATGAAGGGATTTAAGCTTGTATTTATGAGTGGAGAATTGAGTGGTAAATGACATTAATACCCTTGTTTACTTTTGGACTTTGATTAGCCTTGATTTGAGTTGCTTTAATGTGTGAAATGATGGTTTAGAAAGATTGTGTTAAGAGATAAAGAGGTATCATCTTCTTATGGTTTGTAAATATTTAAACATATAATATAGCTCCTTTCCTATGCATATGTATAACATCTCATTAATGAGATAAGATATAGGTAATGATGTTGTTTAAAAAAATAAAGTAAATTTAGTCAAATCATACCTATTTACTTTTTTTCATATATTTATTTAAACTTTCCTAGTATAAACATTTTGTCTTCTAGTGATAAATGTAAAGTGTTTTAAAAATTATAAAGTTGTTATTATATGTAATAAAGTGGCCACATTTATTCAACGTCGCGAAAATTTGTTACGATTGAAAATGGTGTTTTTGTTGACAAATTTTATAGTCAAAACTTGACGTTTTTGTTAAATTGTGTACTAAAGTAAACCAAACTTAAAAATGAACTCTTTACTTATTTTAAATAAATTAAATCATGTCTCTTTATATTTTAAAATCATATTTAAATAATATCAAAATCTCTAATTTTACAGTGTATGTACAACTGACAAAATGCGACAAAATTTGGTTATTTTTGTAAATTATAAATATACTTTTAGATCTTTTAACAAACTTTTATAATCTTTATTAGATGTTTAAATAAGATTTATCTTTTCAAATAAATATTTAAACCTATTTGTAACAGCCCATATTTTTGTAAATATTTTAATTAAATTCTTATTTGAAAACTTTGATTTTTAAATCATTTAAAAATTGAATTTCTGGAATTTTCCAATGTAAGTTTGGAATTTGTTTGTAATTCATTTTCCAAATATAATAAAATAAAAATTTTCTGGAAATTTTATATTTTGGTCAACTTTGGTCAAACTTTGACTTTCAGTTTAAATTTTTAAATTTAAAATTTAAAATTTTTAAATTTTAAATTTTAAATTTTAATCTTTTTCTATGAAGCAGAATATAATTCTGATATTCGCTCTGCTTTTCGTTTCGTCAAATTCCGTTTTATACTTTTTATAATTTGATAAATACAGTGTTTTACACACAGTTATTTTCTATGTCTTATTTTTTTATTTTTCCATGTTAATTTCTATATTTTATTCTCTTTTATTTTTTTAAACTTTTATTTTATCTATTGGATTTTTATTTTGATAAATGGCTTAGAAATTTGAAAAGTCTTATGTTACTTGTTTTAAATGTGCCTTTTTATTTGCTAGCCTTTCTATTAGCCTAGCCTTTCATTTTCTAACCTTTATATCTATAGCCGTTCAAACCTTTTGGAAACCCTAGCCGCCACTTCTCATAATTCACGTACAAAATTTCTTTCTCATCTCCTCATTCTCATTTCGTTCTCAAAAGAAAAATTACATCAAGTTTCATGGCTTCCTTCTCTCTTCTTTTTCCACTTTCTTTTTTCTCTTTTCTTTGTTTTTCTTCTAGCTATGCTCGGCCTCCACCCTATAGCTGACCTACCACCTCTTCACCACTACCATCATGATCGGTCTCTACCCTCACCACCATCCCAAACATGGCCGTGACCACCAAGATGCAAAACATCACAAGATCATGATTCAAGTCTAGCCGAGCCACATATGCACCAATCCCCTCCTTTGCTTCGGCCACAAACCACAACACCACCTCCTCCTTGCTTTGCCTTGACCATACCACTCCTTGCTGTGCCACTTGACCAAGCCTAGCCATAGGGCCGAGCATTAAAGCCTTAGGTCCGAACCATATGTTGCCTAACCTTTGCCTTTTTACCTTCCATGGTTTTGTAACTTCCACCTCTTTATATTATTTTTCCATAGCCATTCTTCAAGGCTACTTTGGCTGAGCCTACATGCCATAAAAATATCATGGCTGAGCCTATGTTTGGTGTGGTCAAGCCCACTTAACCATGGCTGGGCCACTTGCATTTGTTAAAGCAAGGTTGTGTCATTTAATTCTTATTTATTTCATTGTTTGATTCATAACCTTGGGTTGAATTATATTCTTATGTTTGTGAAAATTGTTTTTGTACAAGATTTGGATCTGATTCTTCATCCACTCAAAAAAATAGTCATGCTTTGTCGTGCCTTTTCATGCTTTGCG
This sequence comes from Allium cepa, assembly GCA_030765085.1. Lineage (NCBI taxonomy): Eukaryota > Viridiplantae > Streptophyta > Magnoliopsida > Asparagales > Amaryllidaceae > Allium > Allium cepa. Next base: position 377,675,303 of record CM060929.1, on the reverse strand, counting down.
GAGTTTGGATGCATGTTTTGAATTTGATTCTAGCTTTTAAAAGGTGAGTTTATCACTTTCGACATACGTACTTTTATAATTATGAAATAATGACAAGTGAATATGTAAAACTGATATGTTATGTTCATATAAGCCTGTGATATGTTTATATGATGTTTATATATTTGTTACACCATCTGTTATGATATTATACGCTATACTGTTATTTTATTTTTTGTTCTCATCACTGCAAGTTCCCTATCACTATGGGTTGAAATGATACATACCCGAACGGACTTTAGAATAAGGAAAAATCATTATGGACAGAAATGGTAGGCTTGAGTGATTTTATTGCATTTGATTTACTTGGGATTGGGGGTTTGAAATGAAAGAACCCGGTTTTCTTTTCAAATTACGGATTGAAATGATACATATTCGTATCACTTGACCTAGCTTAGAAAATATTATACAGGCCCATGTTTAATATTTTTAAAATAATTTTTTTTCTAAAACTATTTATTTAGTATTTTGAATATTTAGAAAATATGAAATTTTAACTTAAAAATTTGATTTAATGATTTAAAATATAAAGAGATATTGGCTTTCAACAAGTTAAAATTTTATAAGTTGATAATTGGTTTTAAATTGTAATTTAAAAATCTTTATTTGGTCTTAAATGGTAATTTAGAGATCTTTATTTGTGATAAATAACTTAATATTTAAAGTGGACTAATATGGAATTTTAAAATCTAACCTGGTAATTGCAATCGATTTTCAGTTTTGAAATGAATATGGTTTGTATAACAAATAATGTATTTTGAATTGATAAAATGAATTGCAGTGTTAATTGGACTTATGTAATAAAATTTATTTAATTTGAAATCATGGTTATTTAATGTCTAAATGAATAGATTTATAAAGAAAATTTGATTGTATATTGACTATGATAAAATATTTATTTAGGAAGTGGATATGTTTGGAAAATGAATAATTATATTATAAATGGAAATGTATTTTTTGAAATATGACTTAACTTAAAAATTGGAAATTTGGTTCTTTTAAATGGAAATTTTAAGTTAAGTAAATAAATAGAAATTTAGTTTTATTTATGGAATGGGTATTTCAAAATAAAGTATTAACTTAATTGTAAATAAAAAGTTAAGAAAATAGTATACTTTTAACTTAATAAGTGAATTATTGTATAAATTGGATATTTATTCATAAAATTTTATTTTCTTAAATCATAAGTTAAATGATATCCAAATGAATATTTTTTGAAGCAGGAAATATGATTTTTATAAGTTAAAATCGCTAAAATTGAAGTTTTATTGTTTCTAAATGTTATAATAAAATCTGGAATTTTATTGGTAGCACGTCAGAAATGTTGTGGTTATAAGATAGCATTTGCTAAGTGCTATCAATTCTGAAACTTAACTAGGTTCTGAAATAACTAAATACCTATTACACCACTTTGTAAGTACCGTTGTTTCTGAATTTGAACTATTTCTGAAAGTAACTAAATAACTACTGTAGGCATTTTATAAATGCAGTTGTTGCTGAAAGTAAACTGTTTTGAAATAATAACTAAATACCTACTGTAGCACTTTGTAAGTGCTTCTGTTTTTGAATTTTACAATGTTTTGAAATATCACTATATCTACCGTAACACTTTATAAATATTGTTGTTGCTGAATTTTACATTGTATTGGAAATTTTATAATTAAATGAATGAACTTAGAAATGCTACAACTTTGAAATGAATATTATTTAACATTGAATTTAAATTGTTTAAATGAAGATCATTTTAAAGGTTTTATGATTTTCTAAGTACTATGATTTTCAAAAGAATAACATTTCCAAAGTGTGGTGATTTTAAGTAGTATAGTTTCCAAATGATAACATTTCTAAATTGTTATGAATTCAAAGTATTATGAATTCAAAGTATTATGGTTTCAAAGTGTTTGGTCTCAAAAGTGTTATAACTTTGGAAGTACTATGGTTTTGAAATGAATTTATTTGAAATTAAATTTATTTAAGAATTGTCTTTAAATATAGTGATTTGAAACTTATTGAAAATGATGATTTAAGAATATGATTTTATAACCTGGTTTTTGTTTAGGGTGATTTTAAAGGGAATATTTCAAGTTTAAATAAATTGAAAGAAATAATTAGGAAATAATATGTTATTGAATTTGTGTTGAAATGGAAATGATATATTATTGAATTGGTTAGAAATGGAGATGATACTATTGTGATATGGTTTTGAAATGGGTATGATATTTTAGTTTTGAAAGTATATATTATTTTGAAATAAATGATATGATTTTGAAATGGATATGCTATTTTGGTTTTGAGAGTATAAATGGTTTTGAAATAAATATCCATGGGTTATGATAATGGTTGGTTGTTGAAGAGACCAGGATCGGATATGGGCATACCCTCTACCGATACCGAAAACCACTTTAACAATCGTGTACGAGGTGGAGATTCCAAAATGAACTAGGATGGTAGCGACATTCTATTAAGGTATATACGTGGACTCGACTCCCGTGAGTTGGCATAAGGTGGCTAAAACAGAGTGATTTTCGAGCCAATTAGGTATCTCCTCTTATCGGACATACTCCTTCGATACCATCCTATTACTTTGTGATTGATTGGGGCCCTTTGATTTTTTTGTGGGTGTGGCTCGAGGTGGGAGGTAGTTGTATGCTATGCATCACCACCAGCCCAGATGCATAATTGGTATATCTACCCTGGCATTGCCTCGTTGTGCCGTGTCACCTACCCTATTGCGTCTTGTACGAGTTTGGATTTCTCCTGTAGCCTGTGGAGTATCCTCTGGTGGCTTCCCGATCAAGAGGGACTATGATACTGGATAAACTATTGGGACTATTACGTTTTAAGGGGGATATGGGTAACTCCTTAACGCTATTTAAAAGTAAGTTTATTTTACTCTAGACATTATTATAATAGCGAAATATTACTACATAGTAAATAGTTTAACGGATCCTTAGAGGATGGACAGTCCCAAGCATCCTTTAAGTTAGTTGTACCTTATATTACAGTTCACTTGAGTTGGTTTACATTGTATAAGTATGTATGTCTTGACTCGAGTGTTTTCTGTTTTGCTTTACGCTCGGGTCAGACTGAGTGATACAACATTCGAGACTCACCTTCGGAGTTGGAGCTTTGCTTGAAGCTCTAGCATTCTGTTTCACTTTCAGTTATACAGTTGATTCCAATTATTCAGTTGATTCCAATGCTGTATTCAGCTTTATACTTGATTATATTATTGAGACTTCTGTTGTTTCTTGTTTAAATCTGATGTATATTTATATAGTAGCTTAATGAATTACTATTTCTTTGCTTCCGCTGCATTATTAAATTACTCTGTGTCTGTGATCTGTGATTGATTTATTTACTGTATATTCTGAGTTTTTTCAAAATTTAAATTAACAATTCGGTATTTGAGCTTTTCAAGTCAGACATGTGTGGGTTTATTATCGATTTGAATGGTCCAAAATAGCGGGTCGTTACAGTTGGTATCAGAGCTTTAGCCCTAGGCAAACTTAGCATATATTGTAAATTTATTTAAAAAACCACTTTCGTTCGAGCTTGAACCTCTTTTTCTTTGACTCTGTTCCTTTGAATTTTGGAACTTCCCTCGGTTCCTAAATCCATTCTTGTCCCTCACAGTTCGCCTTCTTTTGATACTAGAGTATCCCATAACTCCACTTCGAATGATCTTTTAGTGAGTCGACGGTCTCGCCAACCTCAAATTGACTTGTGAAGGGGTGAAACTCCTTTACAATTGGCATTGATTCACCGGGGATTTTTGTATCCTCGATTTACGATGCTCTTATCTCTTGCTATGCCTGAATTTTATCTCTTGATATTGAATGTAGATTTGCTTCATAATACTGCATCGATCTTATTCTTGAAGTCACGGTTGACTCGACTAAGGTTGCCCGAGATTTATATAAGTTTATCTTTTTCCCTTATTCTGTTATTCAATCATTTTATCTTTAATTTCCAACTTATCTTCAAATCAGAATTCTCTTTGATTTGAGTTAATTAATTTTGAATCTCTATCCTTGCTTTGAAAATCTATTCCTGTACAGTGTATTTGTAAATCTATATTTAAAATGTTTATATATTATGTTGTTTGAGTTGTTGATGTTGATTTTGGTTTTCGATCGATTCATCCGATCAACGATATCGATAGGATCTCTAAAACACTTGAATAGAGCAAACCGACACAATATAGTTTTCAAATTTAGTAAATGAAATAAATTTTTATAATTATATGTATATAAGTATAACTTTCTGAATTTTGATAGTCAATTGAATTGGATGTTGAGATATAATGGTTGACTTTGTACGTCTCCTGTAACCATTGGCTTTGTTCATATATAAATATTTGAACTATAAAACATGGCTATAAATTAATTTGGAAATTTAAATGAATTTAAAACAAGAAACTAAGAATTTAATATTTGATAGTTTCAAACTTTGCGCTTAAAGTTTTAAAGGGTGTATTATTTAAATTATTTTGTAACGACCCAGGATTTTTAGTAATTTAAATTTGAATATTTAATTAATTTTAAATATTAATAAGTGAATTTATTAGTCGAATAAATTTTTATTTGAATAATTGGATTTATTGGATAATTAAATCGATAATTTAATATGTTAAATTATGGAAATAATTAAAAATTGGGTTAAATATGATTGAAAATGATTTGTAAAATTTTATTTTATCATGTTGAAGTTAGAATGATATTTTAGAACTTTTAAAATCGAATTAAAAGTTAATTTGTGAAAATTGAATATTTTAATATTAAAATCGACTAGTGAAAATAGTCAATTTTGAACAGTCTCAGAATTGGACGAAACCAGTTCCATTGGATCCGTAATAGTTAGTTATTACCGGATTTCAATTTTCGTGTCAATCGGAGTTATCGTTTGATCGTGACAGCTCGAAACGCATCGAATTATTTTTAATATTAATTTGGCGAGTAAAAATAGCCATTTTTCAAAAAGTCTTGGATTTTGACGAAACCAGTTTCATCGGATCCGTAATATGATATTTTTGTATGGTTTCAAATTTCGTGTCAATCGGATTTACCGTTTGTCCGGTACAAATTAAAACGCCTAGAAAATCGTTTAAATCGGTTTAATTTAAATTGAACGTTTATAGCCATAACTCGCACAGATGTCCGAATTAGCTTCCGAAACCTGTTCCATTGTGTCCGGAACGCGGGATAAACCCTAGGAACGTCAGTTTCGGCGCGTAAATCGGAGTTTGGAAAATCGAAATGAATAGTGTTCGATTTTTTTTCATATAAATAGACCAACAACCCTCACAAATAAAAAAATAATAATAATAAAACAAAACCCTAATCTATTTGCTCAGCCGCCACCATAGGAATGCACGGCCGAAAATTCACTTCCTTTCTTCTCAAATTTCTTCAAATCCAAGCCTCGTTACAACAAACTTCCAACATGAATATTGTAGAGGGAGATGAGAACTACAAGTTCAACGGTAATGATCGTGATTGATGCAGCGTAGAGGAGGACATGGGGCCGCGTTCGTGCCACTTTTGCGCATGTTTTCCAAGGGATGGACGTGACCGAGTTGCAAGATATTTTGGCCGATGGTGGCTTGCTTCTTGGCCTTCGACGTGGTATACTTGGATCGAGTTCTAAGTGTTCGGTTAGTTTGCAAAAATTTAAACCCTAATTGGAGCTATGGGTTTCGATCTCGTGTTCAATCTGTAGAGGAGATCGCGTGAGGGAAGAAAAGGTTGGAGGGCCATGATTTGCTAGGTTGTGACGAACGGTCTTGATGAGATGAAGGTTAAAATTATAATTAAAATGTTGTAAATTTAAATTATAAATTCGTATAACTTCAAATATTCATATCTTTTTCATACGAGGTCGAAAACGCGCAAAACCAGTTGCGTTGGAATCATATGGATGAGCACTACGCTATGGAATTGGATTGGAGTCATTTGGAGTTAGTGAAAATTTTGGGTAAAATTAAACGTTCGTTTAATTTTATTCGAAATAAATCGCTAAAACGAAAATAAAATCAAGGTGAGAACTTCTCACTCAATCGAATCAGTTTCGATTTTATTTTAAATAGTTAGATTTAAAATATTTGAATGCATGTTTGAATGATGATTGTTATCTATTGATTGTTAAAATAGACATTATGCGCCGTTAGTAAGCGGATGTTATTTATTAAAAACATATACCGCGAATATTTCATAAAGAGTGAAATTGGTATTATATATAATAGCAATATATATATACATATATTGGCATATGTATATATTGGAGTTATTGATTTCCCGCATTTTTTTAGCGGATGAGACCCTATTGCGCCGTTATTAAGCGGATAATATTTTAAATCCCATATACCGCGATAATTTCGTACTGGAGCGGAATTGGTATTGTGCTAATGTTTGTGGATGCAGGAAAACAGGTTGGAGGGATCCAACAGGATTCCTCAACAGTATTTATTTGATTTCAGATATTTTGATATTTGATGGATTATCATATCGATATATGATATCGTTGTAGTCGTGATTGACTATTTGGTGTGTAGCATCATTGAACCAAATTTTGGGATTTTAAAATGATTTTAAAGTGATTTTTGAAAGTATACGTTTATAAAATATTTTTGGAATTGATCCATTTTAAATAAATAAACGTTATAATTTTTAAAGTTATAAAAATTATGATTTTGAAAAATACGGTTAAAGATTGATTTTTGAGAAAATATGGGTTGATGATTTTATAAAAATAGTTAATCGAGATTTCTGAATTTATTATAAAAAGTGGAAAATATAGGATTTATAAAACTTGATTATTTTATAAATCAAAATGATAAAATTTATAAAGGAAATTAAAGATGTTTTAAAAGAATAATATAAATTGATTTATATAAAAGATTTATAAATTGATAATTTATAAATGAAAATATTTGAATCATAAAACGAGTTTTTATGAGTGTTTGAATGAAGTGAAAATGGATTGCATAAGTGAATGGAATTTATAAAATTATAAATGGTAAAGTTATAAGCGAAATTTATAAATAATAAGATTTATAAATTTCGTGAAGTTATTAAAGACTAGATTTGGGTAAATAAAGGAATCTTATAAGTTATAAGATTTATAAATTGGGAAGTTTAAAGGAACGATTTTTGCAAGCAAATAAATTATAAGTATTTCACTTATAATATGAACTTTTAGTATATCATTGAGATATGAATTGAGATAGGTTAATAAAGGAGATTTATAAAGGAAGTAGTTATAAAATAAATAGAAATAGAATTTATAAACGTTGTTTTATAAATCCGCAAACGACTTATTTTGATAAGTAAATTGTTGAAACCTATTAATGGAGTTATATTCACATTTTTGACTGTGAATAATCCTTTGAAACAAAATGAATGGAAATGATGAAATTGTTAACGTAGTATATTCACGTTTTTGAATAGTGAATAATATGTTAAAGAAAATGTTTAGATTTGATGTTTTAAATTGAATTAAAACGATCTAACGATGTTTTTAATTGTGTTGAGATTCGAAACCATAGATTTCAACATTTATTGTTGAAATAGACGTTTTCGAGAAATAAAAGGAAATGGTGGACTATAACACTGTTGTTATAGTAAATGATTTCCGAAAGAAAATGTTTTGTATAGTATTGGGATTTATATATCTATTTTAATTTCGAATCCCTATACTAGTGATTTTGGGTTGTCGTAATAATGTTTTACGTAACATTCGTTTTGGCCCAAATAAATATGTTTAAGAGAATGATTTCCTTAAAGAATGAAATATATACTTAATCTCGATTTAAGTATATTGAATATTTTCCAAGTGTAGAAAATAAAAAGATTTGTGAATTACTTATTTAATAAGTATGGAAATGTTTTCCAATATTAAGTGAATATTTTGAATTTATCTTTTTGAAGATAAATTGAAAATGAATATTAGAAATCAAATTGAAGTCGTATATTCATGAATATTTTAGAATGAAAATTCACTATGGAATTTATAAAAGAAAGGGGAACTTGTTTAAAAATAAATATTGATTTATTTTTGAAGTATTGAAAATAATATATCTTGTAAAGATATTTTGGAAAATAAATAATTTGGAAAATTATTTGGAAACTGGTGATGTGTGCATATTCATTGATAGTTCAATAACCGACTATCAATATTTCCCTTTGAATGGGTAATTGATGTGATTTGTTTGAATTTGAATGCCACACTTATTTTTGAATAAGCGCTCACTATTCGGGTTAACCGGGAAAGGACCATGGGGTCGTATAACCCATTCCGAATATGTGATACGTCGTTATGAATTGCATTTGAAGACCGATGTTGAAGACCGGATCTTTTTGAAAGCGAAAGGACAACTCGTCGATTGTCTTTACACCGAGTAGCTACGGTATAGAGACTCCCTATGTGATGGGAAGTCCGGACATGATTAGAGATTATCCGGATTGCAAGGACTTCTTTGTAAGTGCCTTCGGTTCTGTTCGAACCCGGAACAGACTTGTATGGATTGTATGTCTGACATTACAAATTGAGATATAAAGCCGATTTCTTTCAAATACATTTCTGTTGGTGGCGGAGGATTTATTCTTTTAGCTTAACACCCTTCTCTGAGACGTACGAGCTCAGAGGTTATGTAGTTGAAGGTTATCGGCGATATATTCCCAATTTGGTAATGTGACATGCTGAGTGTTGCTGTAAATGATCATTGTGTTGATTATTTGTGATAGGATCATTTATTTGATCGTCTATCTTGGTGATCATTTCTATGATCATTTGTTGACCCAAAGCATGGCTTTTGTATAAAGTATGTTTTTGTGGACGTGACTTCGTCGAGCCTCACACCCCGTGAATGGTCAAAACAGGAAAGATGCGGCAAGGTTATGAGGGGTAGCGCCCTTTAGGATATGTGCATTTCCTTCTGGAAAAGGGTGGTATCATGGTATGGAGCCCAGATACTTACTCATGTTGAAAACACTTTATGATTGTGTGAATTGATTGCGAGCGCTCGGTGAAAGGTCCCAAAGGACCGGGGGATGGCATATTCGGTCAGTTGTTACTCAGTCAGGGGTAACCCGGCCTTGTGTTGGTAGAGATCCGGTTTGGTTCTCGGGGATGTCCATCCAGAGGCATTCTCATGTGGCAATGGGAAGTTCCTTGGCCTGATCATTCGTTGGAAATCCAAAGAAACAATACGAGACTTGTACGGTTTTAGTTGTAGAACCTGCCATCTAATATGGTAGCTATAGTAAGCATACTATAATGGTACCTATGCTGGCTAAGATTTATATTCTACTTTCGAAATTGTCTCCTACACTATGCACTAGTAATAATATGAAATGTTCTTTTTAAATGCGTATCAAGCATCTTTGACTAACATAAGAAGAAATCTCCTCCAAGTCTGCGTTTGCATTGTGTGTGTGGCGGGAGGTCTTATGGTAGTCTCATTTTTAAAAGCATTGCGAATTGACTTTAAAAATATTCCTCTATTTTGATTTTAAAGATAAATAAACTGTTTTGAGTTCTCACACCGGTCACATGACTGACGGAGTTTATTGTTTTCTTTCCTAAACTCTGGGTGCCCACCAATTTCCACACGGGCAGTCAAGAGTTAGGTTTATCAGGATATTCTGGATACTCAGGAGTTGCTGGAAGCAAGCTGGATGGCATGGCGTAATTACTAGTATATAGTATTTCTTTTTGCGCTGCACTGTTTGTTGTTGTTGTTGTACACTCTGATGATATGATGTAATGAAATGTAATGTATAAAATGTAATAACTGATATAGTTCTTTGTTTAAAGATTATTCATTTATTATTATATGTTGTTCCGCTGCGAATTGTGAGATTTTGTTATTGTTCTGTTGTTTTCTATTCCGTTCTATTTTCTATTTTCTTTTCCCCCTATTTTCTATCTTCTTATCTCTTCTATGTCTTTTTCTTTTTCTTAAAACATAACATTTCGGGTTTCCGGCCTTCGATTTCTCGGCAGTCGATAAAGTGAGTATCGATGTTGAATTTTCGAAAGTCGAAAATTTTCGGGGCGTTACATATTTCAAGTAGAAATTGTTTCAAAGAATTTTTAATTTTAAATCAGTGCTCTTTTCTTTGTCACTGGAAAATAATTTCGGTGATGACTGCAGCATCATCGACGTTCATTTTTGAGTTTCGAAGTAAAGAGACCATTCTGTAGTTTTGCTACAGTTTTGCTTTGGAAAATAAAATTGATTTGAATTCCTAAAATATGACTTGATTTATAATGTATATATTGATGTATGATTTAAATTTGATTGGATATATATTGAGTACATATATTTATCTATCTCTAAATTTTTTCAAGTTAATCGAAATTTTAATTCTTAAATTTTATCTTACAAGATGATTTCAATTATAAAATGAAGCCATAATTTTGAATAAATATTTAAGCTTGAAATAATCGGATTAGAAAATTTTAACTTGTACAATACTCAATTACATTCCAATATAACTTACCTAAATTATTCAGAAGTTGAATATGTAATTAGATAATATACAATATAAAAGGATTTTTATAAGTAAAATTTGAATGGTTATAATAAATTTTATACACTTAAATCTTAGTTATAAAAAGACTAATAGTGGTAAATAGAATGAATTGTTAATTGAATAATTTACAATATAAAATGATGTTAAGGGAATTTATAAATAAATTGGAGTAGTTATAATAAATTTAATTATACTTAATATATGTGATTAGAGATATATTAAGTGGAATAAAGTTAATAATGATTTTGAATAAATAAGAATTAAATTTATTGAATAAATTATAAGTATAATAAATGATTTTTCCAAATTCATGATTTTATAAATGGATAATTAGATGATAAGGTAATGAAATTAAAAATAGTTTATTTAACTTGGGTGAAATCAAATGGATGAAATCAATTATTATTCAAGTTGAGAATTTTCATGGTTTTAAAATTTACTATCCTATCTTGTTCCGATCTCTTTTCTTTCGGGATGTTCCTATTCTCCTGCATCCTAAAGCGGGAAATTGAATTTCGAATTAATCTTATACATGAAGTTCAACTAGTAGTTATTTCCCCCAGAAGAACTTATCCTTACCCGTCTGTTTTGGAAACTTTTCAAGAATCTTGAATTTGAGCACTGCTTACCATCCACAAACTGACGGTCAAACGAAAAGAGTGAATCAGATTCTAGAGGATCTTCTTCGTGCTTGTGCTCATGGTTTTGGAGGATCTTGGGAAGATTGTCTCCATCTTGTTGAATTTACCTATAACAACAGTTATCAGGTATAATTTCAATCTTCTTTTCATCATGTCTTAATCCTATCTCATTATATCTTGTTTCCCTTGTTTTCCCTACCTTGTTCCTTTCCGGGGATGAAAAGTTTTGGGTGGGGGAGAGTGTAACGGCCCATATTTTTGTAAATATTTTAATTAAATTCTTATTTGAAAATTTTGATTTTTAAATCATTTAAAAATTGAATTTCAAGAATTTTTCAATGTAAGTTTGGAATCTGTTTGTAATTTAATTTCCAAATACAATAAAATAAACATTTTCTAAAAAATTTATATTTTGGTCAACTTTGGTCAAACTTTGACTTTCGGTTTAAATTTTTAAATTTTAATCTTTTTCTTTGAAGAAGAATATAATTCTGATATTCGCTCTGCTTTTCATTTCGTCAAATTCTATTTTACACCTTTTATAATTTGATAAATACAGTGTTTTACATGCAGTTATTTTCTTCGTCTTATTTTTTATTTTTCTATGTTAATTTCCCTATTTTATTTTCTCTTTTATTTTGTTTAAACTTTTATTTTATTTATTGGATTTTTATTTTGATAATGGCTTAGAAATTTGAAAAGTCTTATGTTACTTGTTTTAAATGTGCCTTTTTATTTGATAGCCTTTCTATTTGCCTAGCCTTTCATTTTCTAACCTTTACATCTATAGCCGTTCAAACCTTTTGGGAATCCTAGCCTCCACATCTCATAATTCACATACAAAATTTGTTTCTCATCTCCTCATTCTCAATGCATTCTCAAAAAAAAAAATTACATCAAGTTTTCATGGCTTCATTCCTTCTTCTTTTTCCACTTTCTTTTTTCTCTTTTCTTTGTTTTTCTTCTAGCTATACTCGGCCTCCACCCTATAGCCAACCTTACCACCTCTTCACCACCACCATCATGATCAGCCTCCACCCTCACCACCATCCCAAAGATGGCCGTGACCACCAAGATGCAAAACATCACAAAAATCCATCACAAGATCATGATTCAAGTCTAGCTGCGCCACATATGCACCAATCCCCTCCTTTGCCTCAACCACAAACCACAACACCACCTCCTACTTGCTTTACCTTGACCATACCATTCCTTGTCGTGCCACTTGACCAAGCCTAGCCATAGGGCCGAGAATTGAAGCCTTAGGGCCGAACCATATATTGCCTGACCTTTTCCTTTTTACCTTCCATGTTTTGTAACTTCCACTTCTCCGTATTATTTTGCCATAGCCATGCTTCAAAGCTACTTTGGCCGAGCCTACATGCTATAAAAATATCATGGCCAAGCCTATGTGTGGTGTGGTCAAGCCCACTTGACCATGGCCGAGCCACTTGCATTTGTTAAAGCAAGGTTATGTCATTTAATTCTTATTTGTTTCATTGTTTAATTCATAACCTTGTGTTGAATTATATTTTCATGTTTCTGAAAATTGTTTGTGTACAAGATTTTGATCTGACTCTTCATCCACCCAAAATATAGCCATGCTTTGTCGTGCCTTTTCGTGCTTTGTGGGGTTTGGATGTGTGTTTTTGAATTTGATTCTAGCTTTTAAAAGGTGAATTTATCACTTTCGACATACGTACTTTTATAATTGTGAAATAATGACAAGTGAATGTGTAAAACTAATATGTTATGTTCATATATGCCTGTGATATGTTTATATGATGTTAAATGCTATTTATATATTTATTACATCATCTGTTATGATATTATATGCTATACTGTTATTTTATTTTCCGTTCTCATCATTGCAAAGTTCCCTACCACTATGGGTTGAAATGATACATACCCGAATGGACTTTAGAATAAGAAAAAATCATTATGGGCTGAAATGATAGGCTCGAATGATTTTATTGCATTTGATTTACTTGGGATTGCAGGTTTGAAATGATAGAACATGGTTCATCTTTTTAAATTATGGATTGAAATGATACATATCCATATCACTTGACCTAGGTTAGAAAATATTATACAGGACCATGATTAATATTTTTCTAAAACTATTTATTTAGTATTTTGAATATTTAGAAAATATGAAATTTTAACTTAAAAATTTGATTTAATGATTTAAAATATAAAGAGATGTTGGTTTTCAACAAGTTAAAATTTTATAAGTTGATAATTGGTTTTAAATTGTAATTTAAAAATCTTTATTTGGTCTTAAATGGTAATTTAAAGATCTTTATTTGTGATAAATAACTTAATAATTAAATTTGACTAATATAGAATTTTAAAATCTAACCTGGTAATTGGAATCAATTTTTAGTTTTGAAATGAATATAGTTTGCATAATAAATAATGTATTTTGAATTGGTAAAATGAAATGCAATGTTGATTGGACTTTTCTAATAAAATTTATTTAATTTGAAATCATAGTTATTTGATATCTAAATGAATAGATTTATAAAGAAAATTTGATTGTATATTAACTACGATAAAATATTTATTTAGGAAGTGGATATGTTTGGAAAATGAATAATTATGTTTTAAATGGAAATGTACTTTTTGAAATATGACTTGACTTAAAAGTTGGAAATTTGGTTTTTTTGAAATGGAAATTTTAAGTTAAGTAAATAAATAGAAATTGTTTTATTTATGGAATGGGTATTTCAAAATAAAGTATTAAGTTAATTGTAAATAAAAAGTTAAGAAAATAGTGTAATTTTGACTTAATAAGTGAATTATTGTTTAAATTGGATATTTATTCATAAAACTTTATTTTATTAAATCATAAGTTAAATGATATCCAAATGAATATTTTTTGAAGCGGGAAATATGTTTTTTATAAGTTAAAATGGCTAAAATTGAAGTTTTATTGTTTCTGAAATGTTATAATAAAATCTGGAACTTTATTAGTAGCACTTCAGAAATGTTATGGTTATAAGATAGCATTTGCTAAGTGCTACCAATTCTGAAACTTAACTATGTTTTGAAATAACTAAATACTTATTATAGCACTTTATAAGTGCTGCTGTTTCTGAATTTGAACTATTTTTGAAAATAATAAATAACTACTGTAGCACTTTATAAATGTTGTTGTTGCTGAAAGTAAATTGTTTTGAAATAATAACTAAATACCTACTGTAGCACTTTGTAAGTGCTGATGTTTTTGAATTTGACAGTGTTTTAAAATATCACTATATCTACCGTAACACTTTATAGATACCGTTGTTGCTGAGATTTACAACGTATTGGAAATTTTTATGATTAAATGAATGAAGTAGAAATGCTACAACTTTGAAATGAATATTATTTGACATTGAATTTAAATGTTTTAAATGAAGATCATTTTAAAGGTGTTATGATTTTCTTAAGTATTATGATTTTCAAAACAACAACATTTTCAAAATGTGGTGATTTTAAGTAGTATAGTTTCCAAATGATAACATCTCTAAATTGTTATGAATTCAAAGTATTATGAATTCAAAGTATTATGGTTTCAAAGTGTTTGGTCTCAGAAGTGTTATAACTTTGGAAGTACTATGGTTTTGAAACAAATTTATTTGAAATTAAATTTATTTAAGAATTGTCTTTAAATATAGTGATTTGAAACTTATTGAAAATGATGATTTTAGAATATGATTTTATAACCTGGTTTTGGTTTAGGGTGATTTTAAATGGAATATTTCAATTTTAAATAAAGTGAAAGAAATATTCAGGAAATAAAATATTATTGAATTTGTGTTGAAATGGAAATGATATATTATTGAATTGGTTAGAAATGGAAATGATACTATTGTGATATGGTTTTGAAATGGGTATGATAATTTGGTTTTCAAAGTATATACTATTTTGAATAAATGATATGATTTTGAAATGGATATGCTATTTTGGTTTTGAGAGTATAAATGATTTTGAAATAAATATCCATGGGTTATAATAACGTTTGATTGTTGAGAGACCGAGATCGAATATGGGCATACTCTCTGTCAATATCGAAAACCACTTTAACAACCGTGTACGCGGTAGAGATTCCAGAATGAAGTAGGATGGCGGCGACATTCTATTAAGGTATATACGTGGGACACGACTCCTGTGAGTTGGCATAAGGTGGCTAAAATAGGAGCGATTCTTGGACCAGTGAGGTAGCTCCTCTTATCGTAAACACTCCTTCGATACCATTCTTTTACTTTGTGATTGATTAGGGCCCTTTGATTTTTTTTTGGGGTGTGGCTTGAGGTGGGCAGTAGCTGCGCGCTATGCATCACAACCAGCCCAAATGCGTAATTGGTATATCTACTTGGAATTGCCTCGTTATGCCGTGTCACCTACCCTATCGCGCCTTATACGAGTTTGGATTTCTCCCATAGCCTGTGGAGTATCCTCTGGTGGCTTTCCGATCAGGAGGGACTATGATACTGGATATACTACTAGGACTATTACGTGTTAAGGGGGATATGGGTAACTCCTTAACGCTATTTAAAAGTAAGTTTATTTTACTCTAGACATTATTATAATAGTGAAATTTTACTACATGGTAAATAGTTTAACAGGTCCTTAGAGGATTGGTGGTCCCAAGCATCCTTTAAGTTACTTGTACCTTATATTACAGTTCACTTGAGTTGATTTACATTGTATAAGTATGTATGTCCCGATTCGAGTGTTTTGTGTTTTGCTTTACGCTTGGATCAGACTGAGTACAACATTCGAGACTCACCTTCAGAGTTGGAGCTCTGCTTGAAAACCAGAATTATGTTTCGCTTTCAGTTTCCAGTTGATTCCAGCTATTCAGTTGATTCCAGTTATTCAGTTGATTCCAGTGTTGTATTCAGCTTTATACTTGGTTATCATATTTAGACTTCTGTTGTATCTTGTTTAACTCTGATGTATATTTATATAGTAGCTTCATGAACTACTATTTCTTTGCTTCCGCTACATTATCATATTTATCTGTGTCTGTGATCTGTGATTGATTTATTTACTGTATATTCTGATTCAAATTTAAATTAACAATTCGATATTTTGAGCTATTCAAGTCAGACATGTGTGGGTTTATTGTCGATTTGAATGGTCCAAAATAGCGGGACGATACACTATTTTTTAAGCCTTTATTTATTTTTAACAAAACTTAACTTTTGTTGATTTGTTCTAAAATCTAAATTTATAGTTTTTAAATTATTAACTATAAGAAGAGATAATTTCTCTATTCTTATTTATTATATATAACTTATTTATTAAGTTAAACTTCTTTTAAATTTAAAAAAAAAGCGAAATCTCTCATTTCCGTAGTAGCGAAATTATGGGTCATTACTATCTCCCTTACTTCAAACATTTTGTCCTCGAAATGAAATCAAAGATACAGAATTATAAAGGTCAAAAATATATGCAAAGGAAATACTACTACTAAATATTAATTATGAAATACAATCATCGATCCTAGTCCCAACCTGATTGTGTACTACACACTCGAGGTAAAATATACAACAGCCAAACAGGACTATACATCCAAAAACAACCAAACTGATACTATACCAACATAAATAAATACATCCATATAACTCATCCCCTGACATGAGCATGTACTATACCTGAGGTCTATACACACACACACACATACACCAAAACATCAGTCCAACCATTATATCTTAGTGCCTACTATTTAAGATAACTATCCAACTACTAAGTAGACATATCCAAAACATTATACTATATTTGATATTTGATTAGATCTATTATTTGAATCCACAACTTTACTTCCGAATTAGTATCAATCCCTCGATTTTCTAGTGCGAACTTTGTCCAGACTTCTTGATCACAAACCCTTGCTTTCCTTGCACGGCTCTAAACTATGATAGAAACTCAAGAATGTAATCACAAAACATCATCAATGCTCGCCATCAAGAAATCGAGTCATAAATTCTTTTCCGGATCAGTGTAAACACCTTAAAGTTCCATACTCGGATATTAGATCAAAATTTGTGTGATGAAATGATTTAGGTATAAATTACGTATTTACTCCTATTGGTTTTTCTCAGTTATACCAAATTTCTTTATTCACGTCCTTTATTTTTTCACATTCTTTTTATTTTTAGCATATTTTCTTTAATACTAATATTGTTTATGAATCATTTCGTAAAACTATTACTTAAGTTTATTATATCTTATCAACACAACTATGTAAATCCATCACTTTTAAAAAACTTAAGTCCAAATCCTTAATAGATGGTAGAATTCATTAATAAAACTTTTTCCAGGTTATAATTACATTTTAAAGAGTCATGATTTTACTTAAGTGTATAAAAAGTTCATGACTTAAATCTAGTTTTGTATAATACCTCCTTACATCCTAACAGTATATATATACACATCCCAAATTCCCGGTTGGTTTTATATCCAGATGAATTACAGTTTGTTGTAGGTTGTTATCATTTCAAATTCATAATTACAAAATTTATTTCCGATTTAATGCTATTATAAATTTCTCCACTTTTAAATCCAGTTTATTTATAATCACATTTATAAATTATGCTTATCCAATTTCAAAAACATTTCGCAATGGTTTATTGCCAGAATTGTCCATAAATTCCTTAGCTTTGAGTTTAGTGTGATTCAAAAAAATTCAATTGTCCAAAATCGTCGTGAATCCTACTTTATCTTTCAATTGGTGATTCAAATTTATCTTTAGTTTAAACACTTTTATGAATATTACTAATCAATTTATCAGTTAATGATTCACATTATCTCTTTAACTTAAGAAAATTATATAGATCGAGTAACTCTAAAATAATACCAAGGAACTGAGTACTACCAATAGTATCATATATCCTCTTAACAAGAAGAGTACTACTTAAGAGAAGTGTTTACCATCCGAACGCATCTCCTGTCCATTTTTAGTTTATTTTTGAGCCATTCGAACTAGCTATCATAAATATCTCTTCTTATTTGAAATAATACCCTTTTCAAAATCCTTCGGAGATTACTTTTGTTTATAAAACCTATTTTATAAATTCATTTTATATTAATTAACTTCATTTAAATTTCCACAATTCTTTTAAATTACTCGAGCTTAAATTCTCATTCCTTTTACATTTTCCTTTTACATAATCATTTTCTATCTTTTAAATACATTTTTATCATATATTTTCATTTCTAAAACCAATCTTATTGTCAAACATCTTATACTCGAACTGTGAAATTTTAATCACAAGATATTCATATTTAAATTTCTCTAATCTTGATTTCTAACTATATAACTTCTCAAAATATATACTTTGCAATCAAAATATAATCCTAGGTAAATTTATTCCATTTACCAATTTTTCAAAACAAAACCTTTATGTATAACATTAAAAAATACGCACTTATATGTAATACTCTCAACTCATTCTAGGTTGTTACTTGCCCTATCTCTAATGAGTTACTCATCCTAGGATATTGCTAATCCTATCTCTGATGAGACTTTACCCAACCAAAGCCAAGGTTCTTTCTTAACCTTCAGCTCTGGTACAAAATGTCAAGGCCCATTTTTCCGTACCCTTTGAATCGACAATAAACCACACATGTCTATCTTAAATTGCACGAAAAGAAGGAATATGAAGGGAAATAAAGAAAATAGACAGAAAAAAAATCTCACACGAATGGAATAATATATAATATTGAATAAATATCTTTACAGTGGAAAACTTCTAAAATACATATATCGGAGTCTAACCTAAATTCAACTTGGACAGTTATAAACATCTGTCCTTACAATTGCTAATAAACACTAAATTAAAATAGACAAACCATAGCGGATAATAGAATATACCCATACGTAGATGAACTTCTCCGGCTTTCCTCTGGAAATTCCAACCATCTTTGAATAAACCTGAAACTACTCGGATCTGATCCGAGTATTGAAAATGCACGAATCAGGCTTGATAAACCAGCGTGAGAAAAACTCAATAATAAATGACGGTGTCATATATCAGCCTTTGAATAAAATCCTTTTAAAAAGAAAGCGTATCTCATGATACCACGCCCACACATAAACACGAACGGATTTTTACCTTATGATAACTTAAAACACTTTTATATGTCATAACATTTGATACTATTTCTAGTGACATTCCTTGAAACCATTTGCAATTAAACTTATTAATTTTATCTGAAATTGTTACACATATAGCATTTTGAGTCTATTTATTACGCCAATGTAAACAAAACCACAAGTTCTTATTGGAGAATGGATTTCCATAGAAATCATCAGGTTAAGGGACAACCTTCTGATGGGTATACCTCTAGATGGATGTCCTGAGGCAGAGAACATCTGCCCTCTACCAAAACAAGACTGGCCTACCTCTTAACTATGTAATACTGAATATGTCATCCCTCGGTCGTTACCGACCTTTAATTGAGTGCGCTCTAGCATACAAACCACATTAATTTACATCCCAAACGTCATAGTGGAAAGAAATATATTTAGAAGGGGATGATAATACCCTAATTGGGAATGACCCACTTAGCCTTGCCGCATCTAACCCTATTTCAACCATTTTCGATTGCTGAGGCTCGAGACTACGATTATCTTTTCATATAACACATCTTCTTTTACTTTGAATGCCATATTGTCATTCCACATTCACACGACTGATTTCTATAAATGTATAACTTCCTGAGCTTATATGTCTTAAGAAAGGGTATTAAGCTAAGAGAAGGTGCCTTCTCTGCCACCGATTGATATACATTTATGGAGACCACTCATTATGATTTAGAATGCAAGGTCAGATAGTCATCCATACAAGTTCGTTCTGGGACTGAACGAAACCGAATGTACTTTCCTTGGCCATTACTAGGCGTGAAGTCCTTGTGGTTTTGAGGTTTTTCATAACAAAGGGACCACTGCTACAATATAGTGAATCAGGAGTTTATCCCTAATTAATCAACAAGTAGTCCCTAGTTATTATTTGTCTCAATATCTCCGTCTTAAAACATCTTTATTCTTCGAACACGTAAACTGGTTCGAAGTGGTTTTCGGATTGGAATCACCCAAATTCGACCCCAGTTCCTTCGAAATTCAATTATCGATAAAAAGTGAATATCAGTATATAGGATCATTAAGTTAAATTCTTTCGGATGATTTCAAAATCTCTTTCTTTTGTCTTAGAATAATTCTAAGTAATTCATTCTTTTGCTTTGGATAATATTTCAGTTTTCTTCACTTAACCCTCAATCCAAATTCTTTAACTTTTTGGTGGGTCAAAAATAATGCTATTTAAGACATCATTTACGATAAACTCTAAATCAATCTTTGTAAACATTTTTGAGTAAATAGGATCAAAGAAATCATTCATTTTGGAGATTGCTTAAATTTTGGATAATACCAATCTTCTTTTATTTTGGAAACTTAATACGATCTTTTTGGAGCATCCGTGTTTTCCTTTCGATCTGTTCCACCCCTCGCCAAAGAAAAGAAAATAGAGGCCAAGCAAGTTTATGGCACTCGTTGCTCCATCCCTAGCCTTAGTTAAACACCTTATTTTATCTTCCCAGATCTCACAGGCGGGACAAATGTACTAGTTGTTTCCACATATTTAGTTATCAACTTTATTTTGTAATTGATTATAAAAATTCCAAATTATCTTCTAAACACTTAATTTTCCTTTTAAATGCATTCATGATAAAATTTTAGCAAAAATCGTTTTGTTTAAACTCATATTCAAATTCGCAGCATAAAAGTGCCGCGGAAAGTGCTATATAAACTTATTTGATTTAAACAACTTTTTAATATTTGAAAATTCATGTTTTACATTTCAAATCTCTTTTAACTATTTAAATGGATTTATCAAATTTATTCAATATTTTTCCATAATTAAAAACATTCATTTAAATGGATTTCCCGTCATGGTCACTTAACTACACTAGCGCGATTTTTCTAGAAAATTGATTTGGATTTAATTCAAAATCTATTCAACGAAATTTTTATTTTCTTTCTTTGTTTCAAGGATATGGATATAATAGTCCGGAATTTTCTTATCTCGAAGAATTCCGAGCTATATTCCACTCTATACACTCATTTTAACTTTTCGACGCGAAATCGCGAACTACCATTGTGCGACGTGCCTGGTTTTAACTTATTTTTCAATATTTGAAATAATCTATTCAAATTGAATTTTATCACTTACAAAATCATTACAAATCATTTTATATCAATACTTCCGCATTTTAAAGTATTTAAAGTGTATTTACAATATTACCATATTATAATATAATTTTATTTCTGTTATTTTAATATTAAGTTTTAAATTCCAATTTAAATTCAGTTTCAATTCTAACTTCAAACTAAACTCAAACAAAACTTAGATTCCAAATTTAATTTCAATTTAAACTTAAATTCAACCATAATTTCACTTTCAATTTTCAAAACGATTTCAATTTCAATTCACTATTCATCTCATTTTCAATTTCAATTTAACTATCCTTTTTAATCCCATTTCACTTCAAATTTCAAATTCTCTTTTATTTCTACTTTAATTTTAGTTCTAATTGAAAAGACGCCTATTTTTTCAAAGTATCTCATATCACCAAAATTGAGTCTTTTTTTAACAAAAAGATCACGTAATCAAAAATGATAGAAATTTGATGTCCATATTAACATCACAACCACATAACAATCATATAACATTAACATATTCAATACGAGTATAGTACAACAAACGTTATAACATTACTATGGATTATCCAACATTCAAACAATTATTCAAACATCCATATCGTAAAACAATGATTATCTATCATAACAAATCAACTCAAAATCAATATAAATTATATAGCGGTGAGAATTTTCTCATCTTTAATTCCACTCCGTCAAACTTTTTTTTTGAACTAGCGTGCTTCTTCTTGAACATCCCAAGTTTTTCATTTCCTCTCTTTCTCCTTTTCTTTTCTTTTTTTCTTATTTTTATTTATATAGGTGTGGCCGTGGCTTTTGGAAGGATCATGAGTGTACGGCCTCGGGTAGCTTTGGTAGATGGCTTTGGTTAGGCGGGTAGATGGGGTATTTAGCTCGACCGTGGTGTGGGGCGTGTGGTATGGGAATGCGTATGGGCTTGGGTAGGAGGAAAGGAGGGGTGTAGGCTTGGGTAGAGGAGTTTAGGTGGAGGGTATGGCCAAGTAGAGGTGGTAAAGATCGAGTTTGGGTGATGTTGAGGTCGAGGAAGAAAAATGAAGAAGTTGAGAAGGAGTTTGCAGTTTGTAGAATGAAAAACGAAGTGAAAAATGAAGGGATTTGAGCTTGTATATATAAGTGGAGAATTGGGTGATAAATGACATTAATACCCTCATTTACTTTTGGACTTTGAATAGCCTTGATTTGAGTTGCATTTAATGTGTGGAATGATGGTATAGAAAGAGTGTGTTAAGAGGTAAAGAGATGTCATCTTCTTATGGTTTTAAATGTTTAATCATATAATTTAGCTCCTTTCCTATGCATATGCATAACATCTCATTAACGAGATAAGATATAGGTAATGATGTTCTTTAAAAAGATTTAAAATAAATAAAATTAGTCAAATCATACCTTTTTACTTTTTTATATATTTATTTAAACTTTCCTAATATAAACATTTTGTCAACTAGTGCTAAATGTAAAGCGTTTTAAAAAATTTAAAGTTCTTATTATATGTTATGAAGTGACAACATTTATCCAACGTCGCGACAACTTGTTACGATTGAAAACGGTGATTTTGTTGATAAATTTTACAGTCAAAACTTGACATTTTTATTAAACTATATACTAAAGTAAACCAAACTAAAAAAATTAACTTTTTAGTTTTTTAAATAAATTAAAAAACGTCTCTTTATATTTTATAATCATATTTAAATAATATCAAAATCTCCAATTTTACAGTGTATGTAAAACTGACAAAATACGACAAAATTTGGTTATTTTTGTAAAATGATTATAAATATACTTTTAGATCTTTTAACATACGTTTATTATCTTTATTAGATGTTTAAATAAGATTTATCTTTTTAAATAAATAGTTAAACCTATTTATTTAAGCCTTTATTTATTTTTAACAAAATTTAACTTTTGTTGATTTGTTCTAAAATCTAAATTTGTACTTTTTAAATTATTAGCTATAAGAATAAATAATTTCCCTATTCTTATTTATTTTATATAACTTATTTATAAGTGGAGAATTAAGTGTTAAATGACATTAATACTCTTGTTTACTTTTGGACTTTGATTAGCCTTGATTTGAGTTGCATTTAATGTGTGGAATGATGGTTTAGAAAGAGCGTGTTAAGAGATAAAGATGTGTCATCTTCTTATAGTTTGAAAATATTTAAACATATAATTTTGCTCCTTTCCTATGCATATCAACATCTCATTAATGAGATAAGATATAATTAGTGATGTTGTTTAAAAAGATTTAAAATAAAATAAAATTAGTCATACCTTTTTACTTTTTTTATATATTTATTTAAACTTTCCTAATATAAATTTTTTGTCTTATAGTGCTAAATGTAAAGTGTTTTAAAGTTTGTAAAGTTGTTATTATATGTTACAAAGTGGCCGCATTTATCCAACATTGCGACAACTTGTTACGATTGAAAACATTGTTTTGTTGACAAATTTTACAGTCAAAACTTGTCGTTTTTGTTAAAATATATATTAAAGTAAACCAAACTTAAAAATGAATTTTTACTTTTTTTTAAATAAATTAAAACATGTCATTTTATATTTTAAAATCGTATTTAAATAATATCAAAATTTCTAATTTTAAAGCATATGTAAAACTAACAAAATACGACAAAATTTGGTTATTTTTGTAAAACGATTATAAATATACTTTTAAATCTTTTAACATATTTTATTATCTTTATTAGATGTTTTAAATAAGATTTATCTTTACAAATAAATATTTAAACCTATTTATTTAAGCCTCTATTTATTTTTAACAAAACTTAACTTTTGTTAGTTTGTTCTAAATTCCAAATTTACACTTTTTAAATTATTAACTATAAGAATAAATAATTTATCTATTATTATTTAATGTATATAACCTATTTATTTAAGTTTTAAACCTTTTTATATTTAAAACAAACGAAATCTCTCATTTTCGAAGTAGCGAAATTACGGGTCGTTGCATAAGTTGTACGTAGACCATTTTATTTGTGTAACAGTTCTTGATCTAGGATTCGAGTACATGAATTTCGAGGTGATTTACACCGGTCCGAAATAGAATTTTTCACTCAATTCTCGATGGCGAACCATTGATACAGTATCTTGATATTATCTTGAAGTTTTCTATCATAGTATATGGCTATGTAAGTAGAACAGAGGTTTCTAATTAAAGAACCGGATCGAAGTCCACACTAGAGAGGTCAAGTGGGATATACTAGTTAGGAAGAGAAATTTATGTGATCGAGCTAGCGATTAGATTTGGCATTGCATATGGATGACACATATATAAAATACAGGCTTTAGTATATTCATATGTTATGTGTGTTAGCCTGTGGAGAACTTACGGAATGATTCTTCGAACTGATTTGGTACAATGAGTGATCGATTAAGTAATACCTGAGGCTGTTGTGCGTAAGGTAACGCTTAGTGGATTGGTTGTCATCTTTATGCGATGAGATGGTTTCTGAAACTGGGTAAACCATGAGTTTTGGTTGCTAGTGATTGTAGTACTATATAGTATTGTTATGTGATTATTTCTACGGTTGCCAGTGATTGCAATACCATTAGGTATTAATGTGTGATTGCTTCTTTATTGCTTGTGTAGGAATTTCGAGGGTAAATTTCTTTTAAAGGGGAAAGAATGTGACGACCTAGATTTTTGAACAGTTCATAATTAAATATTGTAATTAATTAATTGAATCTTGGATTTAATTCAAGAAAAAATTCGAAAGATTATTTAAATTATTTTTAAATAATAAAAGGCTATTGTTAATTTAATTTAAAATTTAAGTGATTATAATTTTTTTAAAATAATTCATTTTAATTAATGTGTGAAATTATCATTCTGGGGCACTATCTAGAATTTTGACGAAAATAATACCATCTGATCCATAATAATAAATTATTGTATGCCGACAAGTTTCATGACAATCAGATGTGCTCTGTGATCATATGGAATCGAAATACAAGATGAAAAATAAAATAAGAATAAAATATGTTGTAAATTGCCTATAAATACAACTTTAATTCTAACCTAATTTCTAAATTCCCTCTGCCTCTTCTTTTTAATTCTTTTGCCTGCCGCTACTCCATTCCCTCTTCCATCGGTTGTTTTGAGAGAATTAGGCAACGAAATCATGTGATATCGAATTTGATAGCTTCGTGTGGTTGAGTACATCATTTCCCTGTGCCACAATTAGGGCGCGATGAAGTTCGATAGTGCTCGAGTTGTTCATGGCCGAACTAGGGTAGAGGAGTGGCGAAGCTAGAGGAGGCGATAGGCTTTGCGAAGGGGTGCTTTGAGTTTCTATGGAGAAGGCGAGTCGCAAGGGTTCTCGATGGGTGGTGCAACGTGCTATATGGAAGTGCGACATTGTACTATATAGGAGACGGTCAAAATCATGAAACTGTAGGGGCACAAATGGTTGCTCCAAGAGTGGTGATGGACTCGTGAGGTCTAGGGGAGTGTCTTGGCAATGGTTTGAGGTCTAACTAAAGTGGGGATCAAATAGTGACCTGACATGGTGAATTTGGGGGAAAATGATCGGATTTTGGATAGGTGGTCGAGTGTTGATTGGTCGATTTCGGTGAGTCGCACTCGCGAAGTGGAATATGATGGTGGCGGCCGATCGTCGTTTAGTGGCATGGTAGTTCTAGCGATGTGCGTGCATGCACAAGTGTAGGTTGGGTTGCACGGTGATATAAGGTGCACAGGTGGGGGGAAGAAACATGATGAGTGGAACGTTTAAGCTAATTAAAAAGGGCTAGTGAGTTAATTAACATTATATAAATTCTCAAACTTATATAAATCATATCTTGTTCATACGAGGTCCAATAGAGGTGCCGTTTTCATCATTGTATTCGTATCTGGATTATCTATGCAATGGTGTTGGATTCGTCGATTTTGGAGATTATGAATATTTTAGTCAAAATCGAAGAGCGTTGATTTTGGACTATCGAAAATGCGAAAAGCATTAACTAGAGCTTGGGTGAGTTTTATTCACGAGTTGGTTGATTATATATTATTGTATATATATAATTGTTGTTGCATTGAAAATATGAACTGTATAATGAACAATGCAAGTTGTTACTTTTGGACCCTGTTTTGTTTTGTAAAACAAGTGAGAACGTTATTATTGAGTATAACAATCTCTATTTGATCATCTATAACATGTATCGAGGCCCAGACTACTTATTTACATGTTTGATATTGCTGTGTGAAAAGTGACAGTATACTATGAATGTTGAAATATTTAATTGTTATAAACATGCTTTGAAGTCCCGATAACTAACATATAATAAATTGGATAATTGTGAGAATAGATAAATATATGCATGCATGCATGCATGTATGTATGTATGTTTGTATGTTTGTATATATATTAGGTTGTTTTACACACATTTGGGTGTATTTAACATATGGAATCGGTTTGGACATTTGTGAAATTTCGAAATGGAAAAGGTAAAATGGTGGAAGCGAAATGGTCGCGATGGATGCACTTTAAAATCACTGTTATCTGCGATTTTAAAGTTAACTTTGAAAAACATTCTAGGGCATTTTCGCATCTAATTAATAAGTACTGTTGGTGTACTTATTGGAGAAATTATCAAGGTTTAAATATATTTCTGAAAATCAATTATGGATTTATAAAATGATGGCTTTAAATTATACAGTAGGTTTTTAAATGGATTTTAAATAAAAGGTTTTAAAAATATAGGATAAGTATTTTAAAAAGTTTATTTTATTATATATATGATTTTGAAAGTTACTAAGATTTTATTTATTTAGGAAATAAAAGGATTTCATGTTATAATATTTTACAAATGGTTTATAATATTTTATTAAATATCTTAGTTTTATCAATAAATTAGTATATGTAAATATCTACATTTTTAAAGGTACTTAGTACATTTAGAAGTTTTTAAAGAGGAATTTGAGAATGAAGGAAATTTACAAAGGATATTTATAAATGATATATACAAAGGATATTTATAAAGGATATTGATAAAGGATTGTAATGGAAAATTTTATAAAGGGATTTAAAAGGAGTTTTGGATTAGGACACTTATGTTATAATGGATTATTTTATAAATTGATAAAAACGGTATATTTCCTCGTTTAATAAGTTGTAACAGCCCAATATTTTCAACCATTCGCATCCACACATGTAGGACTTGAATTTTTCAAAATATCAGATAGTTAATTTAAATTTGTCAAAATTCAGCATACACAGTAAATAAAATAATAACAGAATCATGATTCTGTTATAGAGTAAATTAACTATAAGCAGCGGAAACAGATGAATAGTAGTTCATCAAGCTACTATATACATCAGAGTTAAACAAGATACAACAGAAGTTTCAAATACCTAGGAATCTCAAATTCCTAGAAGTCTCGATACAATTCTCAAATAACAAAATCTGAATACATCACTGGAATCAACTGAATAAATACAAGCTGAATAGATGGATGGATCTTCAAACGAAGCTCCAACTTCAAAGGTGACTCTCGAATGCTGTGACACTAAGTCTGACGTGAGTGTAAAACTAACACAAAATACTCGAGTCCGGATTAACATTCTTATATCAATAAATCCAACTCAAGTGAAATATCAACTGAAATACAAGTAACTCAAAGGTGTTTGAGATAACCATCCTCTAAGGATCCGTGGAACTATCTACTATGTAGTACTATACGATATTAACAAACAACCGTTATTATAAAACCGTGGTCATTTAAAAATATCATACTTTAAAAAAAAATATCATATCCATTTCAAAACCATATCAATACGATATCACTTCTCACTTAAGATAATCCATTTCCAAAATCATAGCACTTTCAAGTTATAACACTTCGAAATCATAAGTCTTTTAAATCCTAATACTTTGGAAATCATAACACCTGAAAACATAACTTTGAAATCATAACACTTTCCTTTCAATAGTTAAATATTAATAATAGTATATATAAAAAATAGATTATCAAATAAAATAGTTTATATAAAAATAGTAATAAGTTAAAATAGCTTAAAATAAAATAGTTATTATATCAAAATAGTTTATATTTAAATAATTTATATTAAAAATGATTTATATTAAAATAGTTTATATTAAAATATATAAAAAAAAACTAAATATAATTTTAAAATACTTTATAAAATAAATTAGTTTTCTCAAATTTCACAAATCAATTCAAATCAACTCGAATTACAAAATTCAAATTTAATTCAATCTCAATTCATCAATTTCAACTCAATTCAGTTTCTCAATAAATCATTTCAAATTATATCTATTTCAAATACATATTTAAACCACAAAATAAACCATTTAAATTTCAATGTATTTGAACGCTTTAAATATTCAACATTTCAAACTAAATTTGATACTTTCATATATATATATATATATATATATATATATATCATATTTACTTTACTACTATTTAGTTTTGAAATATTTATTTAATTATTTCAATAACGTTTATATAAAATTTCAAATTACAAATTAAATAAACTAAACATCTCACTTAATTTATGTAAATTTGAAAATATTCATTTAAACCACTTTTAATCGAAATCAAGTTATAAAATCATATCCTTTAAAAGTATCAAATTCAATAAGTTTCAAATCGATTTTGATTATATATAGCTCTTAATTAAATACCATTTCAAATCAATTTCAAATTTATATTTCCAGCCTTAATTTATTAAAAATTATTATAAATTCTATAACTAAAATTTAAATTTAAATAAATACTTAAACATATTAAATATTATTTAAATAAAAATTTTACTTAATTAAATCTTATTATTAAACTTCTTTTATGTTAAAACTAATTTATACATATTTTAAAGTAATAAATTTACAATTAAATTCTTAAAATTTGTAGTTTCAAAACTAACTCATAATTTTAAATTTTTAAAACATAAAATTTTAAAATCAAGAATTTAAATATATATATAAAATAACATTTTTATATAATATTTAAAAATCAATATTTATATAAACCATATACATTTCTTTTAAAACCCTAAAAACCATTTCAATATACATATATATACATATAGACCAACGGTGTCCGTATATAATTTTCTATCCTATGGTCAAGTGATACGAATATTTATCATTTCAGTCCGCAATTTAAATATTTACGGGTATATATTTTTTTCAACCCACAATCCCAAATTCAGTTCAAATGAAAATCACTTGGGTTTATTATTTCAACCCATAACGATTTTCTCCTATTCTACAGATCGTTCGGGTATGTATCATTTCAACCCATAGTGAATTCTATACTAACAGGGAACTTTTAGAGTGAGAACATATATGATAATAATATAATAGACATATATTATAAATATAAATAATAGATAATGGTGTCATATGTCACAGGTGAACAAATACAGATAATAACAAATGTATAGCAGTGTAAATAACTAACATCGTCATATTTCAATTGTCGTTTCAATTGAAATCAAATTTAATACATATAAGAACGCTAATCGTGAGTGATTGCTCACCTTTCGAGGCTGGAGCTCGATGAGAATGAGGTGAGTAACGAATCCAAGCACGAATTCGACGGACAACTGATAAATTTGAAATCAAGAATCAAAAATCAGTTTTGATATAACAGAAACAAAATGTATATTATATTATTATTACTTTATTAAAAATCAACACATCAAATATTAGAATAAATATATATATATATGATTCAAACTTATTTCATTTAACACTAATTAAGACCCAAGATATAAACAATTAGATAAACTTATATATACAAAATTATAGTTTAAAGTCTATATACATTTCAAAATTAAAAATAACCATATATGTAAATAGATTAAAATTTAATAGTTAATAAACAAATATACTATGCAGATTATAATGGAACTAACAAAACTAGATGAACAAATTAAATAAAATGTACCCTGACTATATATGAGTAAATTATAGATCCCAAAATATCAATGCAACTTATAAACCTTAAACAATATATATGTACACATTTAAATAGAAGCATGCAACTAGGAAGAATATAGAATGTATAAACTCTAAAATTAACATAATATATATACAACCCGAAGTGGAATAAATATGTATATTAGCCTACATTAGATCATGCGTATAGGTTCTTCAAAGCAACCTACAGTTCTCAACTATATATTGCTAAAAATATCAAAGCTTTCATAATATAACATATATAAACTATAGTTGAAAAATACTTACATAAAATTCATTACAGACTTAAATTTAAAACCTATATGTATACTAAATTTTCTCACACTATAAAATGTAAAATAAAGAAACAAAGAAACAAAATAGCCTCGGATTAAAAGAATAAATGTGACTACAAGTATATGTATGCAATATTAAGATCTATGTTAAATGAATTAAATATACTGTAAACATATATATATATATATATATATATATATATATAACTCAATATATGATTATATAACTGACACTGTTAAAACTGTAAACATATATATATATATATAATTTATATAAACAAACCTATATATATAAACAGGTATATATAATCAACTATAAATCTATATATAACAACATACAGATACCTTTATGCATATATGTAATAACTAATATAATATAAGAACTAAACTTAAACTAGCATATATAAAATATTTTTGTGCTATAATACTGTAAAGTAGTGTAATATATATCTCATATTATAAAATCTATCTAACAGGAGAGAAGCAAGAGGTCACAGCAAAACAACTATGCTTCAAGACCAACAAGCTTATTCCTATAACACTAAGTATGTGTATATATAATAAACACCTAACACACACACACATATATATTATTTTCGAAATTCTATATACATTTATATATGAGATATATATATATATATATATATATATATATATATATAAAATAATAATAGAAGCTGACACACACGAGGCATAGCGAGGAGGAGGAGGAAGATCTGGTGGAGGGTGGCCGTGGACTTTGGTGATGGGTCGAGCATGTGCTTCGGTGGGAGAAGCGATTGGTGATCGAGGTGTGAGGTGAATGGGCATGGTTGGGGAAGGTGGGGAGCATGGAAGTGGTTGTAAGGTGATGTGGTCGTTCGGTAGGGGAGCGACGTGGGGAAGTAGCTTGCGTGCCAGGTCCAGTTGGGGTTTGCATGAAGAGGGATAGGTAAAGCAAAGTGGTGAAGAGGAAGAGAATACACGGCATAAGGAGGAGAAATAGTTCAAGTGAAAATGGCCATGTTGATGGGAATTGCTTCAGGTAAAAGGAATTTTGTTTTAGTAAACCAACAAGCAAGGTTAAAAGGCACCAAAATAAATATAAAATAAATGACATGTGAAAGGTCAACTATTGTTTCATAATTTAATAGAGGCAACAGGTTGGACGGCTGAGCAATTGAAAAGACAAGAGAAAACAAAACACACAAAATACGACTACCGATATGGCAAACTGTATCGTGGTTTTCGTCGCATATCAGGCACTGAAACACAGATATGAATATAATGTAGAGATCAGCATGACGAGACAATCAAAACGGTAGACAGATTTATGTAGTATGATTATCCAATCAAAAGTCGATAATCAGTAACGAAAATGCTGCAAATCTGTTGAAATAAGAAAAATGGAGCAATAGCAGTCCAAATTTGAAGAAACGAAATATGACATCTCACTTAGAAGATGATTTACAAATTTATTGTACAAAAATATTCAGGTTTGGAAAACATTTTATTATCATCAATTCTTAACTGATTTGAGTTGAAATAAAATTACACAATAAAATAAACTTTCATATTACCAGATGAAAATTTACCACTTGTTATATTTTTAAATACGTATTCCAAATATTAAACTTTTATTTCAAATTAAATTATTTAAAATTTCATAAATAGTTAATTACATAAATAAAACCATTAAAAATTATGTGCCGTTACACCTCCCTCACTCAACCCCGAAAAGAAACGAGGTAGGAGAATAGGAACAACCAGAAAGAAAAATAGACTGAAAAACCAAATAAAACAATTAATTTAAAACTAGATAAATCTCAATTTAAATTAATTTATATTCAACAATTTGATTTAACCCATTTTATTAAATCAATAAACAGTATTTCAATTCAAATTTGTTAGTTCAAATTGTCAATTCAAATCATATAAATTTCATTTAGTTTTTAAATTGATTTCCATTCAATTATTCAAGTTTTTAAATATTTATTCATGGCTTCATTTAAAATTGAAATTATCCTTTATCAAAATTTTAAGATTTTAAATTTTCAATTAACTTCAACAATTTAGAGATAAATATATACATATTTGCATACATACATATATATATATATATATATATCAAATCAAATATATAAACATATTCCTATATATATTATACATCAAGTCATACTTCAAAAATTCAAAATCCAATTTATTTTCCAAAACAAAAGTGTATCAAATCTACTGAATGGTCTCTCTATTCTGAAACTCGAAAGTGAATGTGGATGATGATGTAGTCATCGCTGAAATTATTTTCCAATGACAAAAGAGAAGAATACTATTTTAAACTTTTAAAATTCTTTGAAAACAATTTCTACTTGAAAATACTTTAAATAATATATACCTTAAAATTTTAAAACTAAAGTTTGGAATCACCAAAATTTAAATTCTTAAATTCTTGATTTATATTCGTTAAAATTCCAAACCAATTTATAAACCATGTCGTACATGAATAGACAATATTTAAAACATTTTAAAGTATTTCGAAAAAAATAATGATCAACATATCCTTTATATATTAGTTTATCAAAATACTTTTATAACTCGATGTCTTATCAGGTTAATCCTCGGTCTTGCAGACCCTCGTCGTACGTTGATCAGGCGTAAGACTAGAAATCTCCAAGTACTTAGTAGTCCTGTTTCAACACCAAGTTAAAAATACTTAAAAACAGGAATGAGAGGTACTGCTCAAAATATAATGTCAAACAATGATAATACGATAGTAGTGGCCCGCTGCTGATCCAATATTAACGCAATGGACACAAAAATTTCTAGAAGATACTTTCACCTTCCGGATTCTAGAAAAATATCGTAGTCAATTCGTAAACAAGGGACCATCGACCCCCGCTGTAGTGGTACACTGCTGATTCGATGATTTACGCAATGGATGCACTTCCTTCCCGGAAGATCCATAAGCAACAAATCGCAGGATCGAAAGCGCCTGGGTAAACTAAAGAACCATCTACCTTGAAAAAATTCGAAGAATTCATGAGTTTAAGTCCGGACAACCATATAAGTTCGAATCCATGTCTAAATTCACCCAAGTCCATTAGGGTTATCGGTCGAATCCATTCTCGTATTCCCCAAGTCCATCTGGGTCGAAGCATATCATACTATACTTTTTCACAGAGGGTACTTCCCCATACATCTTACTTCAAAATATAATATACGATATATTAGTACCCTTTCAAATCATAATTCAAATATCGCATTTATATAAATTCCATTATATATAAGATTTTATTTTAGACAAAGTACTTTCCAAAATCAAAAATCTCAAATATATCAAATCATTCTTACATAAATTCCGCTATATATAAGGTTTATCTCTTCAAATCGAATACCTTCCAAAATCAACAGTTTTGAAAATCATCTTATACTTATATAAAGTCCATCTTATACAAGAATCAAAAAATTTCCAAGATCAATTTTGTTGTATGAAACGCCATATGAGATTCAAAATTAAAGGAGTCCTAATCGAAGAGAACTCAAATCACGAAAACAGACTCACGAGGAAGATATGATTATTAAATTACAAAAGACAAAGATGGATAGCCTTATATTAATCGTGGGTGACCTTAACCGGGTCAACCATTACTTCGAGAATAAGATCGATGCAGAATTCTGAGGCAAATCAGCATTCGATCGCAAGAGATAGAATTTGGGCATAGTAAAAGAGAGTAGCATCTAAACCGAGGATAAAGAAATCTCCGGTGAATCAATGCTTGTTGTGAAGGAGTTTCACCCCTTTACAATTTATACAGTGGAGCTATGGGATACTCCAAAATCAAGAGAAAATACGAATAGGGAGAGACAAGAATGGATTTTAGAACCGAGGGGAACGTTCCAAAATTCAAAGGAAACCGAGTCAAAGAGGAAGGAATTTAAGCTCGAACGAAAGTGCTTCCGTAATTAAATTTACTCTAAATGCTAGTTTTGCCTAAAACCGGAGCTTTTATACCACATGTAATAGCTCGATATTTTCAACCATTCGCATCCACACATATCGGACTTGAATTGCTCAAAATATCATATTGTTAATTTAAATTTGTTAAAACTCAGCATATACAGTAAATAAAATAATCATAGATTCAGAGACACAGAGTAAACTAACAATAAACAGCGAAAATAGATGAATAGTAGTTCATGAAGCTACTATATATATATATATATATATATATATATATATATCAGAGTTAAACAAGATATAACAGAAGTATCGAATACCTAGAAGTCTCAATACAATTTTCAAATAACAAAATCTGAATACATCACTGGAAGCAAGTGAATAACTACAAGCTGAATAGATGGATGGATCTCCAAGCGAAGCTCCAACTTCAAAGGTGAGTCTCGAATGCTGTGACACTTAGTCTGACCTGAGCATAAAGCAAACACAAAACATTCGAGTCAGGATTAACATTCTTATATCAATAAATCCAACTAAAGTGAAATATCAACTGAAATACAAGTAACTCAAAGGATGTTTGGGATAACCATCCTTTAAGGATCCTTTGAACTATCTACTATGTAGTAATATATGCTATTAACAAACAACCATTATTATAACACCGTGTTCATTTAAAAATATCATACTTCAAAACAAAATATCATATCCGTTTCAATACCATATCATACGGTATCATTTCTCACTTAAAATAATCCATTTCCAAAATTATAGCACTTTCAAGTTATAACTCTTCGAAATCATAAGTATTTTAAATCCTAACACTTTGGAGATCATAACACCTGAAAACATAACTTTGAAATCATAACACTTTCCTTCCAAAAGTTTAGATATTAATAATAGTATATATAAAAAATAGTTTATAAAATAAAATAGTTTATATAAAAATAGTAATAAGTTAAAATAGTTTAAAATAAAAAAGTTAGTATATAAAAATAGTTTATATTAAAATAGTTTATATTAAAAATGATTTATATTAAAATAGTTTATATTAAAATATATAAACAATTTTAAATATAATTTTAAAATACTTTATAAAATAAATTAGTTTTCTCAAATTTCATAAATCAATTCAAACCAACTCGAATTCCATAATTCAAACTTAATTCAATCTCAATTCATCAATTTCAACTCAATTCAGTTTCTCAATAAACCATTTCAAATTATATCCATTTCAAATACATATTTAAACCACAAAATAAACCATTTAATCTTCAATGTATTTGAAAGCTTTAAATATTCAACATTTCAAAACTAAATTTGATACTTTCATATATATATATATATATATATATATCAAATTCACTTTACTATTATTTAGTTTTTAAATATTTATTTAATTATTTCAATAATATTTATATAAAACTTCAAATTACAAATTTAAATAAACTAAATATCTCATTTAATTTATGTAAATTTGAAAGTATTCATTTAAATCACTTTTAATCGAAATAAAGTTATAAAATCATATCCTTTAAAAATCTCAAATTCTATAAGTTTCAAATCGATTATTAAATATTTTATTATTTCAATAACATTTAAATAAAACTTCAAATTACAAATTTAAATAAACTAAATATCTCATTTAATTTATGTAAATTTGAAAATATTCATTTAAATCACTTTTAATCGAAATAAAGTTATAAAATCATATCCTTTAAAAATCTCAAATTCAATAAGTTTCAAATTGATTATTAAAT
Organism: Allium cepa; assembly: GCA_030765085.1. Lineage (NCBI taxonomy): Eukaryota > Viridiplantae > Streptophyta > Magnoliopsida > Asparagales > Amaryllidaceae > Allium > Allium cepa. Next base: position 377,638,924 of record CM060929.1, on the reverse strand, counting down.
ATAACTCTTAATTAAATACCATTTCAAATCAATTTCAAACTTATCTTTCCAGCCTTATTTATTAAAAATTATTATAAACTCTATATCTAAAATTTAAATTTAAATAAATACTTAAACATATTATATATCAATTAATAAAAAATTTATTTAATTAAATCTTATTATTAAACTTCTTTTATGTTAAAACTAATTTATACATATTTTAAAGTAATAAATTTATAAGTAAATTCTTAAAATTTGTAGTTTCAAAACTAACTCGTAATTTTAAATTTTTAAAACATAAAATTTTAAAATCAAGAATTTAAATATATATATATATAATAACATTTTTATATAATATTTAAAAATTAATATTTATATAAACCATATATATTTCTTTTAAAACCCTAGAAACCATTTCAATATATATATATATATATATATATATATATATATATATATATATAGACCAACGGTGTCTATATATAATTTTCTACCATATAGTCAAGTGATACGGATATATATCATTTTAACTAAATATTTACGGGTATATAATTTTTCAACCCACAATCCCAAATTCAATTCAAATGAAAATCACTTGGGTTTATCATTTCAACCTATAACGTTTCTCTCCTATTCTACAGATCGTTCGGGTATGTATCATTTCAACACATAGTGAATTCTTTACTAACAGGGAACTTGCAGAGTGAGAACGTATATGATAATAATATAAGAGGCATATATTATCAATATAAATAACAGATAATGGTGTCATATGTCATAGGTGACCAGATACAGAAATAACATATATATAATAATTTAAATAACGAACATCAGCATATTTCAGTTATCGTTTCAATTGAAATCAAATTTAATAGATATAAGAACGTTAATTGTGAGTGGTTGCTCACCTTTCGAGGTTGGAGATAGATGAGAATGAGATGAGTAACGAATCTAAGCATGAATTCCAAAGCAAAGCAAGATTGGCACGAATTCGACGGACAACTGATAAATTAGAAATCAAGAATCAAAAATCAGTTTTGATATAACAGAAACAAAATGTATATATTATTATTATTACTACTACTTTATTAAAAATCAACACAACAAATATTAGAATAAATATATATTCGATTCAAACTTATTACATTAAAAACTAATTAAGACCCAAGATATAAGCAACTTAGATAAATTTATATATACAAAATTATAGTTTAAAGTCTGTATATTTCAAAATTAAAAATAACCATATATGTAAATGTTTAAAATCAATAGTTAATAAACAAATATACTATGCAGACTAATAATGGAACAGAACAAACTAGATGAACAAATTAAATAAAATGTACCCAGACTACATATAAGTAGATTATGTATCCCAAAATATCCGTGCAACTTATAAACCTTATACAATATATATGTACACACTTAAATAGAAGCATGCGACTAGGAAGAACATAGAATGTATAAACTCTAAAATTAACATAATATACATACAACCTAAAGTGGAATAAATATATATTAGCCTACATTAGCTCATGTGTACAGGTTCTTCAAAGCAACCTACAGTTCTCAACTATATATTACCAAAAATATCAAAGCATTCATATTATAACATATATAAACTATAGCAGGAAAATACTTACATAAAAATCATTACAGACTTAAATTTAAAATCTATAGATATATACTAAATTTTCTCACAATATAAAATGTAAAACAAAGAAACAAAGTAGCCTCAGGTTAAAAGAATAAATGTGACTACAAGTATACGTATGCAATATTAAGATCCATGTTAAATGAATTAAATATACTGTAAACATATTTATATATAACTCAATATATGATTATATAACTGACACTCTTAACACTGTAAACATATATATATATATATATATATATATATATATATATATATAAACAAACCTATTTATATATAAACCGGTATATATATTCAACTATAAATCTATATATAACATCATACAGGTACCTTTATGCATATATATAATATGTAATATAATATAAGAACTAAACTTAAACTAGCATATATAAAATATTTTTGTGCTATAATACTGTAAACTAGCGTAATATATATCTCACATTATAAAATCTATCTAACGGGAGAGAAGCAAGAGGTTACAACAAAACAACTATGCTTCAAGATCCAACAAGCTTATTCCTATAACACAAAGTATGTATGTATATATAATAAACACGTAACACATATATATTATTATTTTCAAAATTCTATATACATTTATATATGAGTAAGTATATATATAAAATAATAATAGAAAGCTGTTATGACACTCACGAGGCATAGCACGAAGGAGGAAGCGAATATGGTGGAGGGTGGCTGTGGACTTCGATGATGGGTCGAGAATGTGCTTCGAATGGGAGAGGCAATTGGTGGTTGAGCTATGAGGTGAATGGGCACGGTTGGGGAATGAGGGAAGCACAACAGTGGTGGTGAGATGATGTGGTCATTCGGTAGTGGAGCGACATGGAGAAGTGGCTTGTGTGCCAGGACGAGGTGGGGTTTGCATTAAGAGGGATATGCGCAGCAAAGCGGGGAAGAGGAAGAGAATACACGACATAGAGAGGAGAAAGAGTTCAAGTGAAAATGGCCATGCTGATGGGAGTAGCTTTAGGTAACAGGAAAGTTTTTTTTTATTTGAGTGAACCGAAAAGAAAAGTTAAAAGGCACCAAAATAAATATAAAATAAATGAAATGTAAAAGGTCGACTATTGTTTCATAATTTAATAAAGGCAACAGGTTGGACAGTTGGGCAACTGAAAAGACAAGAGAAAACAAAAGGCATAAAATATGGGTACCAGTACGGCAAACCGTATCGTGGTTTTCGTCGTTGTACTGGACATCGAAACACAGATATGAATACACTGCGGAGATCAAAATCAAAAGGGTATATAGACTTCAGTGGTACGATTATCCTATCAAAAATCGATAATCGGTATCGAAAATGCTGCAAATCTGTCGAAATAAGGAGCAATAGCAGTCCAAATTTGAGGAAACGAAATCTGATGTCTCACTCTGAAGATGATTTACAAATTTATTGTATAAAAATATTCAAGTTTGGAAAACATTTTATTATCATCAATTCTTAACTGATTTGAGTTGAAATAAAATTAAACAATAAAATAAACTTTCATATTATCAGATGAAAATTTACCTTTTTTATATTTTAAATATGTATTGCAAATATTAAAATTTTATTTCAAATTAAATTATTTAAAATTCATAAAAATTCAATTAGTTACATAAATAAAACCATTAAAAATTATGGGTCGTTATATAAGTAAAGCTGTACTTAGAGTTTGGAATGGATATTTGAAGGTTAATGGCGAGTATTAAAGTGGATTTGGGTCTGTAGTATTGATATTTTTGGAACATCTATTTTAGCCCATATAACTATACTTTTGAAAGTAATTGGATCTTTAAAATGGAGCTTTAAAAATAATGGGATAGTAAAGTGTTTTGGGGTTTGTCGTAAACAATGTTTTAGTAACATCGTTTTTAAACCCTTGGGTAATATTTTAAAGTGTTAAAATATTGTAAATGATTATGGAAAATGCTTAGATCTTTAATAATGGAATTTTAAAGATGAATAACATGTATGATTTGGTTTTGGGTTTGTTATTACAATGTGTTAGTAATATTCGCCTTTAACCCGTTTTGTTTATACTTGTGAACATAAAGAAATCTTTGAAATGGAGTTCTAAAGATAATCATAGGTGGAATGGTTTTGGGTCTGTAGCGACAATGTCTTAGTAACATTTGACTTAAGCCCATTGAAATTGATTGTAAATATACTTATACGGTTGAGATAAGTATATGAATAATTTTGGGAAGTGTTGAAATGTGTTGAAAATGAATGTTGATGTTTTAATTAAATAACAAGTTTAATTGACAAATGGAGTTTCATTTGTAAAGAATTTATTAAGTAAAAATGAGTTTAATTAATAAAAGAGGATTTTAATTAATAAAGGAAGATTAATTAAAATGGGGATTAGAAGTCGTTTATATGACTTGATCGTGATTGTTTGTTTTGATCATTCTTTGTGTGTTACTGCTTATGGACAACATACGAGACTTGGTTCTCCCGTCTCATTGTATTGGATTATTTTGTTTAATTGATAGTTAAATAACCGACTATCAAATTTTTGCCAGAATATACTCTGGAAATATCTAGAAGAAATACAAGAATTATATGGTACAGTTATCTTCAGTGATGCCATACTGTACCTATAGACTCGTTTTCCTCTTCTAGGATAAATGATAATGAAATCCATCCACTTAAATGGTTAAAAGGTAATCTCCAATATTATGTATTGCCTATTTATTTCTCATAGAACCGGGGTTGAGATTCTCGAAAAATCGATCGATTTGTTTTGGAGCACCCGATTAGCGGGGGAGTGTACATATATGAGATGACTTGAAACCATAACCACTCCAAAACCATATATGTGTTCTATAATTTGAAACATATTCGTGTTTGCTTCATGATGGCTTCGTGATTGCTTCATGATGGCTTCGTGATTGGTTCGTGATTGCTTCGTGATGATGGAATCTACATGAAGATTCAAGATCTGTTTGAGATGATCAAACCTATGTAGTTGTTCATGATCTATTTAGGATGTGGGAATCCATGTGTGATTCCAAGGCCTGTTGAGGTATGGAAATCCATGTGTGATTCCAGGATCTGTTGAGGAATCCATGTTTGTTTCCGAAATCTGCTTGAGATAGGAGAATCCATGTGTGGTTCTGTGATCTATTCGAGTTAGAGCTCATGTGGAAGACCTGTTTGAGTGGTGACCCATAGGCTGGAATGCCATAAATAGCCTTATCAACGGGTATGACTAAAACCAAAGTTAGGAGACATAGTCAGTGGTGTTAGTAAACCAATACGGTGCATGCAACTTCATTTCAAGAGATACTTATTGGGATATGCATGCGGGAACTATGCATTAGGTCTTAGCAAGACCAACTATGGTTTTCCTATCGTACATTCATTAGAGATGTACGATGCTTTGAAATGATATCTCTGATCCTTGTGCAGTAGTTCGAATTCAGCTTCCCCGAAGGGATCTACATGGAAATCCTACACAATTAGCGAACGTGCCTTAGCGTTTATGATTGTATACCTATTATTGTTGTGATTTACACTCACTTTCATTGTAGCTATGTGATTATTTATATTCCACACCTCAGACATTATTATATTATCACTGGATTTTATAATAGAATGGTTTGATTATCATAAGGGAAAAAACCATCTGTGTTTATTGACGATGTGGTCTTACGATATACTCTTGTTTTGAAAGCTTTTAAGTAAAATAAATTCCATGTGATTTAAGTTTCTCATGCTGGTTTACCAGACTAATCCGAGTTTTATCCGCTTACAATGCTCGGGTCAACTCTAGTATGTTTCTAGATTTTGCTGCTGTTCATTGGACCTCTTAGAGAGAAGATGGATGGTTTCCTACAGTATTTATTTTCCACTGCATTACTTGGTTATATCTATTAGCATTTGTAAGGATAGGATCCAGGCTAATGGTAGCTTAAATTTCTCTGATTGATGTATGTATATAAAGGTTTTCATTTTGGCAAAGTTCTTGAGATTGTATATATTATCGTTCTGCATGTAAGATTTTGATAGTGTGTTCTCTTCTTTCTTGCTCTATTTCTTTTTCTTTTTTACTTTACCATAACTATTTGTCTTTTCAGCACTTGGGTGCTCGGCACGTAAATACTGTGGTTGTAGTAGTGTTCACGTCCGAAGGTCGAAAAGGCAGGTCATTACAGTTGTGCCTTCAGGTGGTTGGCGGTAGTCATAAGGAAGCGGTGATGAGAGGTTTGATCCAAGGAGTTTGGATCGAGAAATCAGCACTAGGTGGAAAAGGTAAAAGCAATTAGAAATTTCAAGGTATGAGAAAAAAAGGCTTAGTACTCGGTATTTAAAAGGGTTCTGAGCATAAATGACTCAACAAAAGAAATTCGTACCGACCAAATAAGCACGGTACGGAGATGAAATTTTGAGCTCAAAATCAAAAAAGCAAGAGGAAAAGGAAAGCAACTCATACCTAGCTAAGGCATGGCATGATCTCTAAAGGTTAAATGTTATCCATAGTATGGAGAATTGAACTTCTACCGTATTAAGCAATCGAACAAATATCCAGGAATAGAGAAAACACATTGAAGCAACTCTTGGATAATCAACCAGATTATATAGACAATAGTATACGTTTATCTTATTCTAGAGCATAGTTCTTCCATTAGAAGCATGATTTGAAGGGCTAGTTTTATCCAACTTTTTGACCAAGCGGCTCTCAAACGAATCTGGATGCCAGGATGAAGATGAAATGTTTTGAGGACTTTGGAATATGCTTGAAGGGGCAGAGGAAAGGAGTTTAAGAGTTTGGATATCATTTGGATCCAAGAAAATATCGCTAGTGACATTTTTTTAGGTTGGTACCGAGTACTTTTGTTCACCTATTGGCTTCTAGAGCTATGGAATATGATCTACTAGAAAAGGTAATCCTTTAAGGTTTTAAGGTTCATTAATGAAGGAATAGGTGAACAAATTCAATGTAACAACCTGGTATTTCAAACTGTTCAAATTGATAAACAGCCATATCAGACTAGAATTGCTCAAAACAACAGATTGTTAATTTATATTTGGTAAAACTCAGATATATAGTAAATAAATCAGTAACAGAATCACAGAAACATAATAATATACAATAAGCAGCCGAATAGATAAATAGTAGTTCATAAAGCTACCATAGAACATCAGAGTCTGAAATAAATACAACAGAAATCTCAAATACAGAATAGTCTCAAATAAAAAAGTAACTGTCAAGACTAAATAGAACAACTAGAATAAAATGAAACAACTGAAAGCTGGATTGATAGATCTCCAAGTAAAGTTCCAATCTCTAAAGGTGAGTCTCAAATGCTGTGACACTCAGTCTGACCCGAGCATAAAGCAAAACACAAAACACTTGAGTCAAGATTAACATTCTTATACCAGTAAATTTAAATCAAGTGAAATGTCATCTGAAATACAAATAACTTAAAGGATGTTTGGGATTCCTATCCTTTAAGGATCCGCTAAATTATCTACATACATAGTACAATACACTACAAGATAATGTCTATAGTAAAGTAAACTATTAAAATAGCGTTAAAACATTACTCATATCCCCCTTAACATATTTTATATAATGCCATAGTCTATACAGTACTATAAACTCCACCAAGAAGGTGGCCTATCAAGGAGCACTCCATAGGTATGACACAAACCAAACTCATAGTGGGCACGATAAGGCATGAGTCAAGGCATGCGAGGCAATTCCCGGTGTAGGATTCTACAGTTTTGCGGATTCGGACTGGTGGTAACGCATAACGAGTACTACCGCTCACGTCGAGACACACTTTCAAATCAAAGGTGCACCCAATCAAATCTCAAAGTATTAGAATGGTATCAAAGAAATGTGCCTGATAGGAGGTGCGACCACACTTGGCCCGGCATGGCTCTAGTTTTAACCACATCAAGTTGACTCGCGGGAGTCAGGGTTGCGTAAACACCTCATATATAATCGTTCACTAAACCATCCTACTTCATTCTGGAATCTCCACCATGTACATAGTTTTTAAAGTGGTTTTTGGTATTGGCAGAGAGTATGACAATATGCGATTCTGATCTCTTTAAAAACCAAACGCTTATTTTACGCGGTGATCATTTTATAAAATCACTTTTATAAACATTTAAAACAGTTCATACTTTGAACAAAATATCATATTCTTTTCAAATTCATATCACTTTCGAAATCATATACACTTTCAAAAATCAATATTTACTTTAATCATAACGGTTCCGACTTAAACAGTTTAAAATATATATATTAGTTCATATATTGAAAAGTTATAAATTAAAATAGTTTATATATAAAATAGATTATAGATAAAAGTAGTCAATGTATTGAAAATATCTTATATATGTTAAAAATAGTTTAAAGTAGAATTGTTTCTTTCAAATTTTCACAAATCAATTCAATTCAACTTTAGTTCCAAAATTTTAATTTAAATTAATCCCCGTTCAACAATTTCAATTACAAAGATAAAAGGTTCAATTCAAATCCTTATTAAACCATTTTAATTTATATTGATTTCAATTCCAGGTTTGAACTACCATTTTATTTTTAATAGGCTTCAAAGTTTAAATCTTCAAACATTAACAATAACTCGATTCCATAAATTTCATTTATATTTCAAAAAAGTTCAACCTTAATTTTATTTAAAAATGAAATATTCACTTAATCATTTAAAATAACATTTAAACAAAATATCCAATTACACATTTAAATCAAACTAAATGTTCGATTTCAATTTATTTAAATTTGAAAATATTCATTTAATCACCTTTAATCAAAATCAAGTTATAAAATCATATCTTTAAAATCTAAAATTCAATAACTTTCAAATCAATTTATTTTTTTTAATTCTCAAACAAATACAATTTCAAATCAAATTCAATTTATCTTCCCAACCTTAATTTATTAAAGTTATTACAAAATATAATTTTAAAATATAATTTTAAATAAATACTTAAACATAATATATAAATATTAATTAAATTAAGTATTATTTTATATATTTTAAAATAAAAAAGTTATAAGAAAAATCTTAATATCAAACCAATTTAATTTTAAATTCAGATGATTAAATTTATACTGCCAAAAATTCCGGGATATCACATTCCTTCCCACTCAAAAGAATTTCGTCCTCGAAATTTAAAACAAAGGTAATTTAATAATCTCATTAAAGATTAAATTTTTAAATCACAGCATATATTAATCATATGCTAATAACCAAAGCAACCAATTCACACAATCAAAACAAATCTAACTATCCAAAAAAATTCTGGATAGAATTTTCTCTTGTTACCTCGGTATAAATATCGGGATACTCGCTCTAGACAATCCAAATAAGTAATACTACTAAGCCACAGAGCGCTTATCTCATCTAGATCTACACTCTAAACAGGACATCAGACTACAGACGAGTCTGACTCATCAACCAAACCTTCTGAACTGCTGGTTCTACAACTAGAAATAGATCAAAGATGTACTCCCTCCGAGATGTATGAAACATACTGAATCTCAGTTATCCAAACTAGCAATTCAATCTTAGATCAAACAGTTATCTTACCAAAACACAGAAGAAATCCAAAACACCATGGAGCTTGCTTCCCATACATACCAAAACTTATAGCTCCTTCGATCGAAGAAAACTTGACCATAACCAAATCTCCGATTCTGGAATCCAAATCCCTTTGTCTCTTATTCTCAAAATTCTTCGGCCGATCCTGGGTTACCAACATCCTTCCTGATTAGCTCATCCCTACGCTGATGCCTCACGAAACAAACTAGACCATACAACCCAACCCAATGATCTCCACAAGATCAATCCAAAGCCAAGAATACAAACTCTACTCTTTAAACAACAGAAGACTGAACTTACTTCTCCTTAACCGGAAAAGAAAAAAAGAAGCACTTCCCAAACTGCTTCCGCTGCACAACTCTGATCTGAAGTAGAAGAAAATGATGAAGAACATGAGCACAGACTAGACAACACATCTCAGAAATATGGTTCAACAGATCCATAAAAGAAATCTCAAAAATCCCATCAATCCTGAGCTGCTTCACCAAACTCCATCTCAAGGAACCATCTTTCTACGAACTGAACCACCAGTTCCACTTCTGGAATCCTAGCCGATAAGAAAAATTAATCTTCGGATGCGGACAAACCTCTGACTTCCCTGAAGACATCCGGAGAAAATTTCCAACAACCCAAGAGAACACTTAACTATCGCAAGTCATTTTTGCGATCAACCCAGCCTAATATCCAAAGAAAACTGTTCTCTCTTTACCAATAAGAACAGCTTATGCTGGCCTAGCCAATTCACCGAAGAAAAGGATCCATTCTGCTGCTTCTAAACTCCACCTCCAGAAAACTACTCAGCTAGAAGTCTTCCTACCAACATAGAACACTCTAAGCTGCACTGCTACCACCAATGCCAAAGAATTCCTAATCCAAAGCTCTTTGAGAAACTGGGACCCCAAAGCAAATAGAAACACCCTGCTGGACCCATCCACAACACCGAAATAGACACACTTCCTTACACTTGTTCCAAATAATGGAAACAATCCATAATCACCGCGTCTCATCACGCAGCTACTACTTCCTTAGGTATCAAGATACCATCACTCACTTCCGCCAAACCGACAGATCCAAACTTTACTCTTCCAACTTCAAAGATAGACTCTGAACCTTTAAAAGGTTTCCTTGAGAGATCGATGAAATCTTTACACCGAGCTGCAAAGTTCACTCGAGACAGTATTAGGTCTACAGTCTCGACAGATACACTTCCAACCTCAAACATTCAAACTCCAACCAATGGCAGTTGTGTTACACACACCACTACCTTATCTACCTTTATAACTTATATTGGAAAACCTGTACGAGTAACCCAAAAAATAGGTAGAAATAAAATATAAATATATATATATTGAAATTACAAATACGCTCTCTCAAGATTGACACCATTCTAGAGCGTAGGTATTCACTCAACCTAGCGCTCTGATACCAACTGTGACGACCCGACTTTCAACGACCAGAAAGTCGCATCATCTTTAAGAAAGAAAGGGATAGAAAAGATAAAAGGAAGAAGAGAAAGAAGAAACAACATCAGAATCTCAGTAGCGGAACGAATAAATTATATTAATAACATAAATATTACATAGTATAAAATAATTATCAGAGTTACACAGACAATACATCACATACTAGACAGTTATAAACACTTGTCTAGTTATTACAACACAATACAATACAAAGAAACCACACAGAGATACCAACACAGCAGAATATTATACATATCTAATGCAGAAGCCTCCTACTCCATTGCTCCTCCACAATTCGTCAAAGCTAACCTGAATCCCTTGGCTACTCGTAAAAATTTGAGTACCCAAGAGTTTAAGAAAAATAGAAATAAACTACGGGTCAGACACGTGTCTGGTGTGAGTAACAAGTTAAGGTTGTTTAACTTTGAAAAACCTTTGAAAAGAAAGGTATCACATAAGACTTCCCACACATAAATATGGAAAAGTTTTTACCTTATGCTAACCAAAACATTTGATAGGAAATCCGATGATATTATAAAAGGTCTAGGTTTTCAAGTAAATAAGAAATAGCCGAAATTGTTACATGATTAAATTCCAGCTACTAGCCATAAAAGTGGGTAATACAATCAAAACCGAGGGCACTTATTGGATTTTGGATTCCATACAATGGCAGGGCTACCGGGGTACCACCCGTCACAGTACGGGGCCTAGATCACCGTACCGAGGATCACTCCCAATCCCCTGCAACACAAAGCTGGAACCATTCCTTACTTAATAGTTCCGAACAAGACCACCCCGCAGTTGTGATCAACAACCGCACCACACAGCCGAAATAAAAAGGGACATCTAGACAGGGGTAAATCTCGTCCTACTTGGGAATGACCCACTTAGAATTGCTGCACCTCCCCTGTTTTAGCTATTCCTGGTTAATAAGGCTTGAGGCTACGATTACCTTTATAGAACACATCACTTAGAATGCTCATCGTCCACCTGACGATGTTCTGAAAGCATTCAATCCATACAAGTTCGTTCCGGGTTCGAACGAAACCGAAGGCATTATCTCGTTACACTCATTTTGGAGTCACCCTCAGAGTTAACGACGATAACCCTTGCACTCTGAATTTCACCCTCACTTGAGATTCACGACCTACCGTTAATTTGGATCGATGTGGTTTTCAGATGTCCAAATATGGAAACCCGATCCCGTTCTCATCGAATCCAAAACGTATCTTTTAAGGCCAAGTTGTTTTAAAGTTTAAAACAATTTCAATTAATTATCTATATACACACAGATAGATCTCAGAGATTCACAATGGATAATCAACATTATCATCATAAGAAGATAGTTCATATCATCAATATAAACAGATAATCCATAATATCATCCTAATGCAACCAAAGCATCCATATCACACAGCATGACTCATCTCATAGCTGAGATTACAAACCATGCAAGGCAGCTAATATCAACCATTCATACATAAGCAATGATTTACCTAATCATATCATTTATAATAATTTAAAATGAATTAAATTAATTACCTCATTTCTAACTAATTTAAAGTGAATTAAATTAATTACATCCTCTTTAATTAATTTAAAATAAATTAAATTAATTACTTCATCATTTTAAATCTTGCTTACCTAACCATCAATTGATTATAAATCAATTAATTAAACATCCTTTAATTAATCACCTTAATTAATCTCACTTGATTAATTATCCTTTAAATTACATTCAAGTAATTATCCTTTAATTAATTTCTCATATTAATTATTCTCAAACAATTACAGTAACTAACCTTTAATTACTTCATTAATTAATTAATTACAAATCAATTAATTAATCACCATCTCATTATTCATTTCAATTAATCATTCCTGATTAACAATTTTCTAATTACAATAAGTAATTAGCCTTTAAATTAATTGCATAAGTTAATTATACTTAACCCTTTACAATAATTAATTTTAAATTACTTAATAAATTAATTAACTAAAATTAATTACATTAATCCTTTATTAATTAATTACTTCATCTATTAATTATTCCTTAATTAATCAATTCTAAATTTACATCATTAATTTTATTAATTAATGATTTCTAATTACATTTTTAATTAATCTCTCTATTTAAATTAATTACATTTAGTAGTTAATCTTCAATTAAGCCACATATATTAATCACCCTTGATTAATAACATTCAGTAATTAACTACCCTTAATTACTTCATCGAATAAATTACTCCTTAATTTATTCTCTAATTAATCCCTTGATTAATCCCATTCAGTAATTAATTATCCTTAATTACTTCATTTCAAAAATTAATTACCCTTAATTAATTATCTCAATTAATCCCTTGATTAATTACAAAGTAATTTAATCTAAATCACTCCCATTATTAAAACATCTTTAATTACATTCAGTAATTATCAATTAATTACTTCCTTAAGTAATTATAATTTCATTAATTACATAAAGTAATTATTATCAAATCATCCAGTGTTTAAATTAATTAAACTTAATTAATTAATCTAAACTAATTACATTAAACTCAATTAATTACATTGAGTAATTAATTCATTAATTACTTCTACTAAGTAATTAAACTTAAACAATTTCATAAATGATTATTATTAATTAATTAATCTAATTAATTATTAAAATTAATCACATTAATTAATTGTTAAATAATCTTAAGTTAATGACCTTCATTAACTATTCTTTAATTCCTTTCTTAAGAAATTAACTCAGATTAACCATTATTAATTACAAATTAATTAATATTTAATTACCAGTTAATTAATCTCTAATTATTAAATTAATTAAGTGATAACTGCATTAAATTAATCCTAAATTCCTTGATTAATAAATACTTAATCATTAATTAAAATATAATTAATAATCCTTAATTACAGATTAATTAACCTTAATTAATTAATCTTTGGTCTTAATTAATCAATTTAAAAATTCTTAATTACTTAATTAATCATCCATATCATTAATTAATTAAATAATTAATTATCCATTTTAACTAATTTAATAATTTAATGAATTACAAATCATTAAATTCTAATTTAGTTTAAGAAAAACTTTTCTTAGTTAATCAAGCATTTAAAAACAATTTGTTTTCAAATTTACTTTAAATTCCATTTTAAACTTCATTTTAAATTTAAGATTTTAAAATGAATACAAATTTATCTAAACAAGGTTTAAAAACAATTCAAAACCTTTTTATCTCATATGTTAAAGAAATATCCATTTATAAAGAAGTTTTAAAGAAATTTAAAACCCAATTCATTTTTAAAATTCAAATTAATTTAAAAATACACTTAAACAAACAAGGTTGTTTAAGTCATTTTAAATTTTAAAAATTTCCAATTATTTCAACTTGGAATACATATTAAATTTTGATTCCAAATTACTTAGATTCCAAACTTACTTACATTTTAAAATTCATTTTAAATTTCAAATCTTTTAACCATATTTTTAAAGTAATTAAATAATTTAAATTTAAAACTTTATTTTATTTTAAAAACTGAAATTCAAACCCAAATTCCAGATTTTAAAACTAGATTAAACTTATTTAAAAAAATTTATTTTACAATTTAAACTTTCATTTTAAATTCAAAGCCAATATACTTTAGCACTTAAAAGTTTTTAAAACCAAATTTAAATTTCAAAATATAAATCATTCCAAAACTCATATTCAAACTACTTGAATTTAGATTCAAACTCAGGGTTAAAACTTATTTTAAATTTCAGTTTACATTTAAAACTTTACTTTTAAACTTTAAAACAGAACAGGTTTCTGTTTTTGTTTAAAACTTGAAACAAATGTTACCTAAGCAACTTTAATTTTACTTCGAGTCTAAAACAAACAACTTCGAGCAAATTTTCCATTTACTCGAGAATTACTCGAGCCAAAACCCAACTCCAACCAACAGCTATCATCACCAGAACAAAGTACACCGTGCACATGCACTGTGACTTTGATCGCCTCCGATCAACATCGACCAACATCTCACAACGGCAAGAAACTCCTCATCCTACCTAGATCATCAGATTGCTCACAATCAACTCGAATTTGAATTCGAGTTCAAAATCCAAACCTGGAACAGGCAGTAACCACAACATCCAAACCTGTCAACGACTCTCCATTGAAGCTCCGACCACCGTTGCCTCTGAAACTCCGGCAAAGTCCTCGTCAACCCACCAACTTCCAGTACCCAAGATATAGTCGAACTCGATCAACTATAAGTGCCAAGATGATCTGTTCTTTTTAGCCTAGTTAAACTAGGGTTCCCAATTTCAAATCACAACCACCGTCACCAAAATGAAATACACCACAATCAGATAATTTTCCCCTCATCCCTGATCACTCCTCTACCTCCAGGAGCACTCTCGACACCTCCAATCATTTGTGGCAACAGAGATGCCTCAAAATACATAATACAGTCAATAGAGAACTACTTTTTGATTCTAGCATTAAAAATTGTAATTTTAGGTTTAAAATTCATGATTTTGTATGATGTTTCAGATTATACCCCTGAAACATAGAATCAGTGTATTTGAAATTTCACTAATTAATGTTTGATCATTTGTTTATAGACTCTAGAGATGATACAGAGTTATTTTAACTTAAGTAAAGGTTTTAAACTATAGTCTGTGATGAAATAAACATAATTTGTTTAAGCCTTAAATCCAAACAAAAATTTAATCAAGAGATTATGTTTTTCTTCTTTAAAATCAAACAGAAGCTTGAAATTGAAGAAACAGAAATGTAACAGGTAAACAAGCATGCACACATATATATACATGTATATAAATATTCACTGCAAATTTCATAAAATATATTCACTTCAAATTAAAAGCATGCAATCAACTTTTACCTACTTAAAATTTTTAAAAGTGGAGTTACTCACTTTATCAGAAGACAGAGCACCAGATTTGAAAAACCCCTTGAATCTTTAAAACTGAATTGCCTCATGCTTTTAAAAACTTGAGTTGTTTGATGCTTTTAAAACTTTAAACTTGAATTGCTTGCTGAAAGATTGAGTTGCTTGAAATGTTGATTTATAAACTTGCATGCAACTTCCAGTTTTAAAAGAAAATGCAGGTTTGCATGCAGTGGCCAGGTTCAGATTGCACTTAAAAACTTCAAAAAATGATTACAAGCTTGCTTTCTTTTAAAAACTCAGGTCGAATGATGAACATGCTTGCTTTTGCTCCTAGATTAACAAACTTACATGCATGCTTCATATTTGAAAATTACATGCATGCAAGTAGCTTGATTTCCAAATTTTAGAAGAATGCAGGAAACAAATTTCAGGTTTGCTTCAGATTGTTGCATGAGCTTCCAGATTGAATAAAATGCAGACATGCATGATTTGTTTTGAAAACGCTTTGCATGTGAACAGGGAATGATTTTGAAGAGTGATTATTGATTTTGGGTTTCAGATTCTGTTTTTGAGGAGTGATTACTGATTTTTTTATCTTGAAATGAAGATTGTTTTAGAGTGAAATGTTTTCAGCTAAGAATTTCTTTACTATGAAATGAAAATGAGAAAAAGAAAAGAATGGAAGAAGGCAAGTGTTTATATAACTTATTTTATGATTTATTTAATATCAAAAAATAAAAATACAGTTTGACACTTGTAAACAAACTATACATTTGTTACTTACCTTAATTAATAAATTAACACATGTTATTAAAGCTCTTGGATGTTTACGCATGTCTTTAAAGTAATTAGTATTTATAATTAAAAGTTAATGAAATTTTTAAACTTAATTAATTTACAAATACTTAGTTATATATATATAGCTATTTTTTAAAGGAAATAAAACCATTTATATTTAAATATAAAAACAATACATTACTTTATTATTTGAAAATAACATTTTAGATTTAAATGAAATTTATAAAAGAGATTGTAAATTACTTATTATTTATATGAATAAATGTTTTCCTTTTTTTAGTTGTATTTTTAACTTTCATATCTAATTTACAAATCATATTTATTAATCAATATTTTAAAAAGAATGTTAAACAAATCTTATTATTAATCTTATTTGAACTTTAAGCTAAAACCCTTTTTAAACAATTAAACATTTATTTTATGAATTTTAAAACCATATAGTCCTTTATTAAATAGCTTTGAAAAGCTTAACATTAAATAAATCATAATTTCCCAATTATCAAAATATTGGAATTAGAAAATATGCTACATTAATTAAATTTAAAACCAAACTCATCCATTTAATATATATATATATATATATATATACACACACATTATAAATATAAAACAATTTATTAGCTTATTAAAAGATAAATTCACTAATTAAATATTTATTAAAAGAAGATTTTTAAATCAATTCAAGTTTATTTACAAAAATTATCAAATCAATTTAATTTTAAATTCAGATTATTAAATTTATATTGCCAAAAATTATGGGATATCACACCACACACACACATATATATATATTTAAATTTCTTTTCTGTAAACAGCAAAGTGAAATTTACCTACTGTAAATAAAAAAATCGAATATAAAAAGGAAAGGTCATACCCCAATCGAGCGCAGCCCCATACCCCTACCTCGACGCCTTGCCATTTACGATGATCGCGAGCTACCTGCTTTACCACATAATTTGTCACCGACTGCCATTGTTAACCTATCAGCTCGCGCATACGAAATCACACTTGCACTCAACCCTAGCTCCACGTTGAACACCCTCGCTAAAATTCCCATGTCACGACCACCAATCACGACGCCTCAACCTGCGTACAGTGTTCACTGAAGTTGCAACCTGCCTCCGCCTTGAAGTTAAGATCGCCTTCGCCCTATTTGCTCGCACGAGCGCTTAACAGCGATTCGAATTTTTTTATTTGGAGATTTCGAACTGCGTATGGTTGAATTGAGAAGAAAAGGGTTTCGTGGATTTGGGTTTCGAAGGAAAGGGAGGGCTCGGCTGTAAATGTTAAAGAGGGGAAGCGTATAGTGGAAGGTAGGGTTTTGATTTTTATAATTTTTATATTCAAACTATCTCGTATTACCTAACTCGAAATCCCGAACTCCTATCGAGGCGTTCCGCTAGATGTTTAATGTTATAACCCTATTCCGAATGCAACGGAAAAGGTTTCGAGTCCTAATTTGATCGTATGCGTGAGTTACAGAAATAAACGATCAATTTTAAAGTAAATCGATTAAAACAGCTTCTATGTGTTTTGAGCTATCAGGGTCAAACGACAACTCTGATTGCTACGAAAATTGGAATTCGATAATAACTAACTATTATGGATCCAATAAAACTGGTTTCGTCGAATTCCGAGACCGTGCCTCGGAAGGCTATTTTCAAATATCAATTTAAACAATAAAATTTCAAAACTGAACAAACTATTTCCAAATTCAATTTTGAAGCTTCTATTATCTTCAGTATTATCAATATAAATTTTCTAAGCCTTGAAAAATATTTTTAACAAGCTTAAAACTGAAGATTCAAATTTTTACCCAGGCTTTAATAATTAAATTCAATAATTTAATTGTCAAATTCATATTTATGTTCGAAATTCAAGTTAAACTAACCTCCAAATACATAAAATCAATTAAATATTTCATTTCAAATGTTAAAAATTTCCAGGTCGTCACAGCGACGGCTCCGTTGTTCATTTTGCAACGGCTTGTAACGACTAAGTGTCCACATGGAAGCAACCGTTGGGGTTGTTGGTTTCTCGGTTGTTGATGAAAACCGTTGCAAATTAGCCGTCGTGAGCCGTCGCTAAATTTGAGTGGCAGTCGCTTGCCGTTGCAAACCTGGAATATTGTTTCAGCCAATTTGCAGCACCTTCAACCCTCAATCTCAATCAATCTAAATAATATAATTCCTTTATTCCACACACCATTCCATCATACCATATAATCAATATCAACAAAACCAAATCATCAAATATTGCATATTCTAACATATATTCACAAAATCATATAAGAAAATCAACATAACCAAAAATGAAAATCCACCAAACACTATCAACTGCCAAAGTATCAATCACAACAACCAAAATACCAAACCTACCAAAACACTAAGTATCAATCACAACATCCAAAGTACCAAATGTCAAACCCATCATAATATGTATATATATATATATATATATATATATAAATAAAGCATACCCATCAAAACAAACCAGCTAAGCATCATCATCTGCACCTCCTTCCCCGGGCATTGACCCATGCTCCTAATAGAAGGCAGCAATACGCTCATCTATCTGCGTCGCCAAATGACTCTTCCACCAACCATTGAGCTCATCCAATTGTTTTTGTATCCGAGCAATCTCTTCCTCATCTATGGATCTCCAATATGCCCTTTGGAAATTTAGAGCCTGTGAAATAATTCAAGTGAATAAGAAGTTCATGGCATACAATAACAATAAGAAAACCCAAGTTATTGGTAATAAACTCAAGTGAATAAGAAGTTCATGACATACAGGTTTCTACTGTGTAAATGTTGAGTACATACCATATTGCCGAAACTATAACACCTGTTTCAACTTGCCGGTTCAATGATGAATCCCATATCCGATTAGACTCAACAACCGTAAGCGACTCATGTCCACTCGCTTATATCGCATGTGCATACTCTGCATTATATCTCCCCTACAATTACGAATAGATATTTGACACAATTGCTATACAATTTACTTATTTACTGTGAAATAAACGAATATGAAATATTTTCATTACAGAAATAAACATATTTACCATTACAGAAGCAGCCTTGTCGTCCGACCAATCATATGGAACATTCCCATCCTCATTTGTATGCTCCACTGCATGTGTGATTCTGAAAACCTCAGTCGCTGTGGGCTCCCTATTATACTTTGCCCACTGAATATATACAAGAATAGATTATATTGATAATTTGCATGAGTATATATAAGAATAGATTATATACAAGAATAGAATATATGGTAAAGAGACACTAGTAAATATATACATCCATAACATAAATATTGGTTAATTTATTTACCAATTCCCTCCTATGTTGTTGGAAGGATTTCGAGCCACCACGATGTAAAGCGGGATTTTTTTCCTATTAGCCTTGTTTCTTGCCGACAATTCCTATTAATTTATACACACTGCTAAGTAAAATAATTCAACACATTTAAATGTAAAAATAATGTGACAATATAACTTACTTTGAATGCTTCAGATTCCCAATATTGTTGGAATCCAGCCCAAATATCATTCCCCATCCAACTTGGCTTTTTCCCCGAACTCTTATCCCTTGACAGAGTCTCTCTGTAATTTTTCCGCATCTTTTTTTTTCCAATGATTTACAAAAACATCCATATCCTGCGGATCCACATGTACAACTGTCTACATATTGAATTATCATACGTGTTATGTAAAAGAGATTATATAATTAAAAAACAATCAACAGAACAGAATACGTAAAACTGATATCATAAGGCATTATAGCATATTGTTTTTGGTTTCATATAAGGCATAATTATATATTACAAAGTTGTATTTACCATAAGATCAGGCCATATTGCATTATTTATATGTGTTGGGATGTTATCCCACTGAGGCCAACACCCGAACATCCTACTCTTGTATGCCTCCTTCGATACTTGCAAAATGAAATCGGACGGCTCCACCTCGAACCCTCTGTTGAAAGGTTGATGTATATATTCAATATATTTCATATAATGTAATTCAAATAAGTTTGATACACACCCAGCACTTTTGGAACTATCTCCGCAACTCGACGGAGATCTGGCTCAGAGCTACTCGGACCTGCTCCAAGTGAAGGTGACTGAGATGTACTACGTCGCTCACGTCGTCTATCAGACATAACTGGCAAACATATATATAATATCATACACTGCTTAGAAAAGTGTACTGATAACATAAGTATCACATAATCATCAATCAATATCACATAATCATTAATCATCGTATAATCATCACATAATTATTAATCAAGTGATAATCATCACATAAGTATACTCTGCACATAATCATCGAAAAAAGCATACATGAAAAGAATAATGCATAACTCAGAATGATACAGATCATATATAGTCATCATTATTATTACATAGCTCAGAATATTACAGAACATAGTCATTATTGTTAATACATAGCTCACAATTATACAATACGTGATGCCATCTATGATCAGCCTTCGTCATATTCTGATTCAGACTCGGTCTCGTACTCTATATCATTTTCTTTGGTACTTACAAATGCATCTATTAAAACATTCGATTCATCAGTCAACGACCCTACATCAATGTCATCGGTTATCACTATTTCGGTATTTGGCTCGAGATCCGCTTGATACGTTGCTTCATCTGGAATATTATTTCCATCAAATGTATATCTTGCCTTCATTTTAAAAACAGCCCATCAGTCTGCTTTATCTTTTTTTAAGGACAGATATGGAGCAAAATAAACTTGTAAAGCTTGCTTAGCTAATACAAAAGGATCATACTTATAGTAATGCGACGTATGCCTTAATTCAATTAGCTTATAATCTTTGTGCACGTTAATTCCAGAGCCAGAAACATTGCTAAACCAGTTGCATTTGAATAAAAAAAACTTTCTCTGCAGGTTGTATATATGTCAACTCTAAAACTTGTGTTAAGACGCCGTAAAAATCTTTTATATGCTCCTCTGGATCATCACTTCCTTTGACAAATACACCACTGTTATATGTTAATTTTTCAGCCTCGTAATCTTTGGTGTTGAATTTAAATCCATTGACAAAGAATATAGGATAAGTCTTGACATTTCGTTTTGGTACGATAGCAAGATGTCGTAATGCTTCGTCAACAACATAGTTTTCCGTATCATGAATGTAATTTGAAAACCACCCAGCAAATTGTTTATTGAGATCGCCAGATGGATGTTGTGATTCGTATATGCTGCAAATATGTATTATATTCCCTTTATAATTAATATATACATGTATATTTGAATTATATATGAATTCATAATTACCTGACAAATGGTGCAACTTCAGCACAATTTAGAAGAACATATGTGTGTGCAACATGGTAATCTCTATCATCTAACCATATTTCCACACATTTTCCAGCAGGTTTTCCATGTTGTCTAAAAATAGATAACATTGTTTGAGAAGAATCCTGCTCAATAGTTTCTTCATTACGGGGAACACTTACGAACGAAAAGTTCACATCGTTACTAAAGTAATGTGAGAAAAAAAATGAAGCTTCTTCTTCAAGGTACGACTTGCAAATCGAACCTTTTACTCGTGCTTTTTGTCTATTTTTTTCTTCAAACGATTCAGGTACCTATAACAAAATTAATTAAATTCATATGGTGGTACAAAAACCGAAATTAATTAAATTACATCTCAAATGGATACATCCATCCATATTGCACAGGACCACGAAGGTGTGCTTCAGATGGAAGATGAATAGGTAAATTCTCCATTACATTAAAAAAACCAGGCAGAAATGTTTTCTCCAGTTTGCATAGAAGTACAGGGATTTTTACTTCAAGTTTACGTATGCGATTTACCTTTAACGTCGTAGAACAAAGCTGTTTATAAAACATACTTAATTCTGTTATAACACTCCATATTTTTGCAGGCAGCATTTCTTTGAAAATCACGGAAAAAAAATACTCCATCATAATGTGGCAATCGTGACTTTTCACCCCACTCAATTCTTCGTTTTTAAAGTCAACACATCTACGGAGGTTAGAAGAAATCCCATCAGAACATCTAAGTCCTTCCATCCACTTTAGAACGAGTTTTACTTGCTTATTATCTAGCTCATAACATGCTTTGGGTTTCTTATTATCGTCGTATAATTGAAGTTCGGGCCGCTTACAAAAGTGTAATATATCACGTCTTGAATTCGCATCGCCCTTGGTTTTCCCCTTCATATTCAAAATTGTATTAAACACGTTGTCAAACACGTTTTTTTCGTTGTGCATGACGTCAATGTTATGTCGGAGTAGGAGATTTTTCCAGTACGGTAATTCCCAGAATATACTTTGCTTGCACCAGTTATGAATGTCCGATTTACCTGGAATTTCAACTTGTACCTCAGTTTCATGTATCTTTGGGTAGTCTTTTACAATTTCATATACCTCTTCACTTGTCCAAATCTTAGGTGGTAGCATACTCTCTACTCTATTAGCTTTAAAGTTCTTTTTATCCTTTCTAAATTTATGATTGATATGAAGAAAACACCGATGACAGTCAAACCAATAAATTTTCTTTCCATGCTTTAATGAAAATGCTCATGTTTCATCCATACAATAAGGACAAGCTAGACTTCCAGATGTGCTCCAGCCTGAAAGCATGACATACGCGGAAAAATCACTAATAGTCCATAATAAAGAAGCAAACATACGAAAATTCCTTTTTCTCGAAATTTTGTACATTCCAACTCCTTCATGCCACAGTGTTTTCAACTCGTCGATTAGTGGTTGTAGATAAACATCAATTCCTTTTGTCAGATCATCGGGACTGGGGACGACAATCGTTAGAAACATATATGGAGTTTTCATACACATCCATAGAGGTAAATTATAAGGAGTAACAATAATTGGCTATGATGAATATTTACTACCAAACTTCTTTTCCTTCCTTTTTTCTTGGTTTGTATCTTTCCTCGTTACATATGCTGCATTTAGTAAGATGAGCGTCTTCTTTCCAATACAGCATGCAACTTTTTACACATGTATCTATCTTCCGGTACGACAATCCAAAAGCAGACATAAGTTTTTTACTTTATAATGACTATCACACATCAAATTATTAGGTGGCATGTGTCATTTTGCAGTTTGTACAACTACTGTAAATGCAGTTTCTGTAAGATTAAATTTCGATTTCATAGTGATGTATTCGACGGTTACAGATAATTCGATTTCGCTTGTACATCCATCCCATAATGGCCTCTTAGCAGAATCCAATAAATCATAAAAAAAATAGCTTCCACGGTCGGCTCTTCGTCAACATTTTCGTTCGTATCATCACCTTGGTCAAAGGTAGGAAATATTGATTGTGCAACATCTTGCACCATGCTTTCTATAGGATTGGTCATAGTATTATCGTCCTCTAACACTACATGATTAGGTGTAGGTTAAACAAGTTCTCCATGACGATCCATAAGTAATAATTCCGAACAAAACCAAATTTGTACAAATGTACTTCTACTACATCTGGTTTCCAATGCTTCAGATGTTTGCACTTACTACAGGGACAACGAATGTCTACGTTATTTCGATTATTAGATTGAGAAAATCTAATAAATACGTGTACGCTATTACAGAAACGTTCTTTTATTGATCCTTCCATACCTTTTCGAGGTTCATACATCCAACTACGATCGAGAAAATAATCGGACATATTTCCTGATTTGTAAAATGTAGGTTAGAAGATTGAATAACACACTTCATATTAAAGTCTTGTAAAAATTCATATATAACCCTTTACTATTTTAACAAATTCAAATAAATACTGCAATCAAATTTTCAATTCTTAAGTTTATTGTTTTTTTACTTTGACGGTCGATTATCCTACTTTCCATTACAAACACAATAATGTAATCATATTTTACAAATCATTTCAGGTTAAACGATTCAAAATTTTTTTGACAGTACTTCCCTTTATTCCCCGTGTTGTACACAAATGCGTGTACACAGGGAAAAAAGGAAGTGCCATCGAAATTTTCTGAACCATTTAAACTGAAATGATTTAAATATGATTACATTATTGTGTTTGTAACTTGTCCGAATACTAGGACAAATCCAACAAATGTTGTATCAGATAAATATAGATGTTCGTTCTGTGGAGAAACGAATATCCATATAACGATCATATACAACACTTGTCAGACGGGGCTGAAAATTCTCTAAGGGGTTCACATAAGTAAAGCACAAATTAAAAAATATTAATATTGAAGTATTAGTGGTCTGTAGCGAAATAATGATCTTAAATTTTTTTTAGTGATGTCGCCAAATAGAATTCATTTAATTATGAATCAATATCCATGGAAACTATTAGTAACTCGGAAAACATTTCTTATCTCACAAATGGGAACTATGAGTTACCATTTTAACAACTACAAAAACTATTTTATATTTCATTTAACTATTGAAATATTTATTAATTAAATATAAAATTTTAAAACGTATTTTAACTTTTTTTAACTACATAAATTTTAATTAACGATTATGCGAACTAAATAAGTAGTTAGCACTTATAACAGTATAACAAACATTCTCGTAAACTTATCAATAAACATATTATTCAATAATCATGGACTATTTTCTGGATTTTAAATTATCCATAATTTTTAACAACATAGTGAACAATAAATTCACTAATTAATACCACCAAATCAACACTAATTATCATCACCTAATACGCAATAATCACCATTTTCAAACACATAATCAACTAATTTTCTAATTAGGTTTACCATTATATACCCAATTCAAATAATAAACTATATATCATAAACTAATAACATATATTCATCAATTCCAAATCCCTAAATCATCTAATTACAAATCCCCAAATCATCAACTAATTTAATTTAAACCTAAATTAAACAAAGATAATTGAAAATATGAGATACCGACAAGTTTGGCGAGGTTGAAATTTGGTTGCGACGGCTTGTGGTGGCGGATAGCGGCAGCTGATTGCGAGGGGAGTGAGTGCTGAGAAAAATTGGGGGAGCTGCAAATGAAATGTTTCTCTCGGCTTGCAGATCTGTAAAATCGCAATAAGCGACTGGCTAGCGACGGCCGCTTTTTTTAGCCATCGCTAGCCTCTGTCGCTTTATGAAGCCTTTCTAGTAGTGTATCTTTTATTACGATGTCAGTGTTTAGGCTAGCGGTTTCTCTTTGTTTCATGCTAATATAAAATTTAAAAAGCCAAAAGGATCTGATTCATTTAATATTACGAATTTCCCTTTTCTAATGTAAAATAACTTCATATTATCAACATTAAAAATAGAAAAAAAAACATGTTCGATAAAAGGTCCATGAGATGGGTTAACAACAATAAAAGACCCAGGTCCTTTACAATATAAAACACAGAAGATAAGGACGTAATCCAAATTTCCACTAACAATTCTCTACATAAATACATGATATTTTTTCTGTTTTCTTATATCGGTGCTCTTCTTATTCTCTACATAAATGCATGATATGACTTTAAGGGTTGAAATTTGCTAAGAACCCTGCATTTGCAGTCATTTACGACAATTTATAGCTCACAAGTGCAACAAATACAAAATGTGAAAAAGAAACACTTCATTGAATATAGCATGTCACTCACTATACACTACTAAAGAAAAAAAATTAACTATAGCCCAATTACAAACTAGGAAAAAAAAAGACCACCTCTATTCCATAATTATCTCCATTTTCTAAACTGTTTAAAAAAACAGGAAAATATAAAATACAAAACTAAGAATCACTCGGCCATTTAAGGAAGAATAAGAACTGAAAAACTAGTACCGATTTGGATAGCACAACAGCTGTGCTCCACTAACCATTAGTTGTGATAAAAATAATGGAAGAGGAATAATAATACCATTACTAACTTCTACTACCAAGTGTAGGGAACTAACCGCTGTCTTCAATTACAGGTGGTCGGACATTAATTATACCACCACGGTCGCTTCTCCCTCTTCCACGACCACACCCATAGCTTTATTCTCCTTTAGCAGGCTTTAAAAATTCTTATATGCTTAGTGACTTTTTAGCCTTTTCCTCGCGCTCTATTTCTTTCTACTTTGATTTTTTTATTTTAACCCTATGAAAACCCTATTTCCAGGTGATGGAGCATTGAAATAAATGACTCCTATCATGGTGGACCATGAATATAAAGCCCAATAAATTTAATATGAATATAAATCCTATGCCAGAAAGCAATTGTTTAGCATGTGTTAGAAAACTGCTATTAGAAACTGCAATCATTTCATTTACTTTTAACGTTATGCAGTTTCTAATCTTAATATGACCCTATTAATTAGGTCATAAATAGAACGTTTCATTTACCTTTAACGTTATGCAGTTTGTAATCTTAATGTGACTCGATTAATTAAGTCATAAATAGACCGTTCTATAATTAGAACATTAGGTTTGTGATTAATCTTAAGCGTTGAATTGGTATATGATGGACGTACCAGATTTAGAGTTAATGTTATATAAAGGATTGGGTCCTCTCACTCCTGGTGTATATAGATGTATTCTTCTCCATCAAAAAACATATAAAAAACAGGGTTAGAGAGAGAAACTGAATTATAAGAAGAAGAGTAATTATGAGAAGTCAGAAGAAGAAGATGACAGCCATTACATCTTTCGCTGTTAATCAAGGTACATCATCTTAAACAAAAAAATCATATTAAGCTTTGTTTGTGAAATATTCGGTATTGGTGATCCTTAAGCTATTACTTGAATTGTTCATCATTAATCATGAAAGATCGAACAACAGAGAATTTCGGACATTTGGTATCAGAGCCACCAATCAATAACTGAATATTTCCTATGATTGCAACTGATCTGTTCTATGCTTTACTCATGATGTTTAATCAAGTATGTGTTACAAGTCAATTATGCACATGAGACTTATGATTTTGTTAATCACCAAAGTGGTCAAAATCAGAATAATCATTTAGTGCATAAGTGACATAATGATTATTGATAGAAATTGCCAGTTATAATAATACCCAAAAAAACCGACGTCACTAATGGTAGAACCCGAGAACTTACCCAAAGAAAGTCTTGTTCTATAACTAGTTGACATGATGAGGTTTAATAGATATCTTAATTAAATAAATATTGGTCATCCAAAGATGACAGTTTTATTTAATTGAATATATTTATTACTTACTTATGTTTTGGTATTTAATTATGTTAACTATAAGATAGTATCTACCCAAAGGAGTGCTATATTATACTATTATGTACATATCTGAATCGCGTTAGCTATAAGCTTATAGTTATTTCAATTATTTTCTATTTAATTTGTATTAGTTCTCATGAATACACCTGTTTCATCTGTTACATTGTTCACTGGTGTTAATTTTTCTAAATGGAGAGAACAAGTCAATTTCCATTTAGGTGTTCAGGATCTTGACTTGGCACTCCTTGAGGATAAACCTGTTGCTCTTACAACAACTAGTACTGAGACAGAAAAATCACACCATAAAGCATGGGAACGCAGCAACAGATTGAGCCTCATGTTTATTAAGATGACTGTTGCTAACAACATCAAGTCAACAATTCCGCAAACAGAAAGTGCTAAGGAATATATGCAGTTTGTGGAAGAACATTTTCGTTCAGCTGATAAGTCACTCGCTGGTACTCTTATGGCAGAACTCACGACCATGAAGTTTGATGGGTCGCGAACTATGCAAGAGCACATTATAGAGATGACAATCTTGTAGCAAGGTTAAACTCCCTTGGACTTACAGTAGAGGATTCTTTTCTTGTCCAGTTTATCCTGAACTCGCTACCTTCTGAATATGGACCTTTTCAAATTAACTATAACACTATAAAGGATAAGTGGAATGTTAATGAATTGGCCAGTAGACTTGTTCAGGAGAAGGACGTTTGAAAAATCAAGTGAATCACTCGGTAAGTTTTGTGAGTAATAAAGCTGGTAAAGAAAAGAATGGAAAATCAAGTCATTTCAAGAAGAAAAAGACACTTGCTAAGAATGGGCAGGATAAGGAAAAGAAGGAACTAAAGGATGTTCGATGTCATTTCTGTAAAAGGAAAGGTCACTATCAAAATGATTGTCCGAAAAGGATAGCTTGGTTCGAAAAGAAAGGTAATCATCTATCTTTCGTATGTTTTGAATCAAATTTAGTTGAAGTTCCTATTAATACATGGTGGCTTGATACTGGTACTACAACTCATGTCTCCAATAGTATGCAGGGATTTCTTATGATCTGAACCATAAATCCAAATGAAGATCATTTTCTCTTTATAGGAAACAGAATGAAATCCACAATAAAAGACATTGGGACTTATCGTCTAATTCTAGAAAGTGGATATGTATTAGACTTATATAGTACCCTTTATGTACCTTCATTATCTAGAAACCTTATTTCTGTAAGTAAGTTGGATATTTCTGGTTTTAGATGTACGTTTGGATCTGGTTGTTTTGATTTATATAAGAATACTGATAATGTTGGTTTCGGTGTTCTAATTGACGCTTTAAATAAATTAAAACTGAATGACACTTATGCGAATTCCTTGCTAAATGTAATAAATAATGTTGGATGCAAACGCAGCATGTTGAATGAAAATTCTGCTTTTTTATGACATAAAAGGCTAGGTCACATATCCAAAGAAAGAATGATGAGGTTAGTAAGTAATGAAATTTTGCCACATTTGAACTTTAATGATCTAGAATTATGTGTGGATTGTATTAAAGGTAAACAAACCAAACATTATAAGAATGGAGCCACTAGAAGCAGCCAGCTTCTTGAAATAATAAACACTGATATTTGCGGACCTATGGACACTCCAGCCTTTAATGGAGAAAAGTATTTCACCACTTTTATTGACGATTTTTCCTGCTATGGTTATGTCTATTTACTTCATGAAAAATCTCAATCTGTGAATGTCCTTGAGACGTTTGTAAAGGAAGTTGAGAGGCAATTAGATAAAATGGTGAAAATCATAAGGTCTGATAGAGGTGGTGAATATTATGGAAAATATAATGAGTCAGGCCAGTGTCCAGGTCCATTTGCAAAATTCCTCGAAAGTCATGGCATATGTGTGCAATACACAATGCCAGGTACACCATAGCAAAATGGTGTAGCATAAAGGTGCAATAGGACGTTAATAGATATGATTAGAAGTATGATGTCAGATTCTACACTACCTAAGAATTTGTGGTCGTATGCTCTCAACCGCTAATTATTTGTTGAATAGGGTTCCTAGTAAAGCTGTTCAAAAGACTCTTTTTGAATTATGGACTAACAGAAAACCTATCTTAAGACACCTGCATGTTTGGGGTTGTCCAGCGGAAGCGAGAATTTATAATCCACATGAAAAAAATAGATTCTTGAACGATTAGTGGGTATTTTTAGGTTACCCTGAAAAATCTAAAGGATATGTGTGTTATTGTCCTAATCATAGTCCAAGAATGATAGAAAATGGTAATTCAAGGTTCATTGAGATTGGTGAAGTCGGTGGGAGTGCTAGAAGAGAAATAGTGGAAATAAAGGAAACAAGGATAAATGTTACATTGCCTAGAATAGTTCCACCATCTACTATTACTCCAAATGTTGTTCCAGCTATTGGAGAACAGCATGATGATGAACAACATATAAATGAAGAAGTACTTCCCGAAGGAAATGACTTACATAATGCTGATATGCATGAACCACAACAAGTAGCATTAAGAAGATCTCAAAGAGATCGTAGGTCGGCTATTTCTAATGATTTTATGGTTTATATCCAAGAATCAGATTATGATATAGGAATCAATAAGGACCTAGTTTCGTTTCACTACACCACAAAAGGCTTTTAACAGCGTTTGATAAACGCTGTAATATGATACAACAGCGTTATTAGAAACGCTGTATAACGACATGTTGTCGTATATACACAACTTACAACAGCGTTTCTATAAACGCTGTTGAAACATCTCTGTGACAGCGTTTATTACGAGCTGTCAATAATATTTTTACAGCGTTTCATACGTGTTGTATTATGTTTCAACAGCGTTTATAATTTAGTTGTCGAAGATGTTCAAATTCTACTTTAACTGTTTACAACAGCTTTTTCTAAACGCTGTTATTGAATCATCAACAATTTCGACAGCATGTTAAAAACGCTGTGATTGAATCATCAACTATTTCGACAGCATGTGAAAAACGCTGTTATTGACAATTTCAAGATAATTACAGCACGAAATAAACACTGTTGTTTCTTCATTGACAGCATTAATCAAACGTTGTCTTCTATTTATATAACAGCTTTTTTGAATATTCCAAAACTATATTTTAAGCATATTCAAGCAACTAGTATATATAACAGGTTCTAATAACTATTAATTGGTTACATAAACTAGTTAAGAGAATATTAATAAACAAAAGACATCCATATTACAAAAAACCATATTACAAAAACCTTCACAAACATACAAACATTTCCGTAGAAAAAACCAACACTTCACATACAATAAACATCCATCAACCTGTTACAACATCCAGTTCTGTGCACACTCCTTCTCCACCAGTAACACCAACAGTCATCACATATAGTTATCTCCACCATTCACAACATCACCCCTGAACAACATCAACCTTGAACAACAACCACTCATCTACCACCATCCTTCCTTCATCCATCTACAACTATACAGCTGCCACTAACATCATCATACAACAGTTCCTTCACCAACATCATACCCATCGGCCAACACTACTTCAACTACCCTGTACTGTCATATACACATACACATTATCCAAGTCTGCCTTCCATCTATCAACAAACAGCAAATCTAGAGTTATTTAGAAGTTAAGAGGAAGAAGATATCCAAGTTACCTGAGTTTGATCTCTAAAATCGACTTCTGTAAGCCAAATAGGGACTCCTCCATTAGCAAGCGTATCTAAAGCCGATCTAATGTAAGGAATGTTCGGTGCATTAGACTGAAAATGACCCTGTAGACCAATTGCCATCTTTGCATTATTTCCAGGATACAACTGTATACTCTTCAGTTTCTCCAAATATTTACCAGGAGTAACCAATGGGTCTTCAGGATGCTCTAATGTGTTGAACTCATTCAAAAACAACGGTGTATTTTGATCCATCTCACTGACTTTCTTATACACCCAACCCGAGAAGTCTTCTCCAAGTTGATCTTCAAACCAGTGATAATGAATGTTTTCATTGACAACATCCCAAGCTATAACCCTGCCTTTATATCTTGAAACAACTGAGTTAATTCTACGGTCTACTGCATTGCGAATTTGGTCAGTTGGTAAGGATTGCACCCACGGCACTTGAAACATGAAGTTATCCCAAAGTACAGTATGACCTCTTACTTGTATGTTGGTTTGTTGTGCAAAGTCCATCATTTTATCTGCTAAGGTGTAGTTTTCTTTACCTGGTGAAATTTCATTACTGTACCATTTCATTTCATTGCTGAATACAGTATAATGGAAGCGCTTCGTGAACCAGTTTTGGTAGGCTTTGTTTCCTATTATATCAGCATTGATTGCAGTTCCGAGTGGAAATTTTGGACGGATTAGGTCTAGGGATACTGTAGTGTTGGGCATTGGATTTCCATAGGTATCCACTGCTCGGAATCTCATTGCCTTCTTTCTAACCTGCAAATCAAAAAATTATTACTAATATGTTTGAACTTGAAGTTTATATTTATACAACATGCGTGGCATTACATTTAAATTTCCATTAGGGTACCATATAAACGTATAATTAGATTTTCTTGGAGATTGTAGTTGATTACAAAAGAATGCCCGCATTATTAAGTTAATTGCTGTTAAGCTAAACCAAACATTATGTATTGATTACTGAAGAAATATATGTTAAGTTGTTAACCCCATGATATTTACTTTTGTTTGTTAGCAAAAGAATATATATTGTCAGTGGTTCGACCCTTACATATTTCAGTGACATAATAATGTTTCTTGTCTTTTGAGCTGAGCTACCATTTAGGGTACATTTATACTCTCGGTGAAAAGTACTTTTCTTGCTCAAATCAAATCTAAGTATACCTTAGAAATGCTATCAGATTGATGAGATCTCCACTCTTCTTGCGAGAATGGTTGTAGAGAAACACTGTCCACCCATAATTCAACGACTGTGTTATTGCTCTACAAATAAAAAAGAGCAAACATTAACATTTAGAAAGCGCTGAATTATAATCAAATTTGTTACACAGTTTCATGATATCAATAATAGTTCAGTAATGTTTACAATGTCCATATAATACAGGGAATGGCTTAGCTTGTTCTTTTCATTCACACATTCAGAGGTTATAAATCAAATATACTTATTTTCTACAAGAATATGCATCAACCCAGTGTTTATTACCTCAAAATAAAGTTGAGCTAGCCCTGATTTTTGAACAGTAAGTCCTCCTTTGAGCATGGACCAGCATCCTGACTTTGCATCCACTGTGCCTGCAGGAATGATCTCATCACTTGTCTTGAACACTGCTCTAATGGCTGATTCACCTTCACCAACTTGCAACCAAGTAGAAAATGTATAGATCATCTCTTGTTTAAGATACACAGTCTGGGAGATGCTTTGGTTATAGTACGTTCGATTGGTTGCAACACCAAAAGAATTTGCATTGGAAGACTTTCTCGTAGTGGCATTTGTAAGACCATAGCTCGACCAGCCTTCCATGCCGTGGTTAAATTCAGGATTTTTTATGATGTCGCCTCCGTATTGTGGCTTCAGAGGGTCG
The DNA here is from genome assembly GCA_030765085.1 of Allium cepa. NCBI lineage: Eukaryota > Viridiplantae > Streptophyta > Magnoliopsida > Asparagales > Amaryllidaceae > Allium > Allium cepa. Next base: position 377,605,774 of record CM060929.1, on the reverse strand, counting down.
ATCAAACACTATAATATAAAATATATTTTTTACAGTGGCAGAAAAAAATTAATGTACTGTACATCATAAGAAACTTCTACAGATGGCATGTAGAAGAACATCGATACACTCATAATATTCAGCATTTTCAGAGAAATCACTTTCAGCCGGCCCTTGTTGTTCTATCTATTTATCTGTTTATAAACAAAAATGCATCGCTAGCATTGTTTCCTTTGGATGCTTCATGTACAGCTACAGATGAAAGTGAACATGCAAGAGCATCCCCACCAGGGGTCAGTCAGTGACTTACCCCCAATAGAAGTTGGTGCGTCCAAAATTGAGCTCATCACTGACTGTCAGGGTCATTTTAGTAAATTGACTCTAGCAGTTATTGTAATGCCGGATAACTCAATGTTTTATCATAGGGAGTATAACATTAGTCACTATGGATCAGTCCAAAATTGAGCAACGCTGTATCAGTCACCTGAAAATTAGCAGCGCTGTATCAGTCACAGAGAAGAATCACCAAATGAACCATCTTTCCGAAGACCTTTACCAAATGCAAAGAGTAGCACCTGTTCTTGGTTAAGAAGCTTGCAATATGAAAGGAGCAACTCACCACAACCCGGCTTCGAACCACTTGAGTCTCTTCCATCACATACCAGTGCTATAGCACAACACATAAATAATATTAAATTTGAAATTATAATGGATAAATGAACATTGGAGGGTACAAAATTAAACTATACTATATACCTGATATCAGATGTAAGTAAAATGATAAAGGTTGCATGAAACATGACTAGAATCATCGTCCAATGCATATAAAGTAATCATGCTTGCAATTCCATAAATCGAATTTCTTTCTAGCTACAACTGTAGTGTATTTAACTAAATCTTCTAAAAACAACAGACTAACTTGCCAAAAATTAATTACTTAACCAAATCTAATAAGAGATTTCATCTGTATATTATTTGATACTAACGGAGCAGGTCTCAATAACAATGCAAGGTGTACATGTACATCTGTTCATACAGCATAATCAAACGCTCCACACTAACACTTCATATAAAATTCTTGGACGTAACTATTTATAAATATATACTATGCATTGTCCCCAATCCATATCACATAATCCATCTAAAGCAAGAAAACATGCTACTATCTAACTTCGGAGTTATCAAAATAAACAACATGATTCTATTGTTTTTACATTCAAGAATAAACACGACATGATATACTTCGGAGTTATCAAAATAAATTTGTTACAGAGCAAATTACATTTGCTCTATAGGCTGCCAAAACCAATTACAGAGCCTCTGAAACAACATCAATTCTATTAATGTTCACTTGCATCTATTAATATTTACTAGTATCTGTTATTTTACAGCAACAATTGAAATAGCAACTATCATGCAAAAGCAGAAACAATACAACCCAGAAACCCATACAAGTGTTATAGCATGGTGTACAGGCATTTCAAAATGAAAGAAGGAAAAAGAGGATACAGGTGTGACTTAACTTACCTTAAATAAGCATGTCAATAAATACCATGATTGAGTTGACCATGAAAAGCATGGAGAAGCTGAAGATGCCTCATGAATTCGCCAATGCTGGAAGTCTATGTAAAATCTTCTGCACTGCAAAGCAATTTGAGTGGTTATATAACTATATTACATTGGATCTATTAACTCAAAAAAAAAGTCCCAGTGAATTACTTAACGTATCTCTGAATCGTATCCATTCACCGTCTCCTGATAGGTTAAGGTGAAGGAATGCTCTCAATGAAAACCATAACTATAATGTACTACCCAAATTAATTAACAGGATAAGAAGACATTATGTGCTAGCTAAAAAATAATTAGTCGATTAATAATTTTATCTGTTTACCTTTTCAGCATTTGATGTATACTACTGCTGAACTTCATCAAGCAAAACAAGCTAGCTATCTAGCTTAAGTTTCTGCCAAGAAGCTACTAAACTGTAAATAAGGTGTACTATGTCTGTACTATGTTTGAAACTCAACATGTCTGTACATTGCTAATCAATTATATCGTTCTTTCTCTATATACACTTCATAAAGATATACACTATTATCAGTGAAAATGAATGATTCATTTTTGTTTTCACAACGTGTCGTTAAAGATTTCATGATATTCCCAGAGACATTTAGCAATTAAGATAGATTTATACCCATAATAGTTAATACCTTGTATATTACATTCTTCAAAGCAATCACTAATCAGTTGTATGTATGTATTATATAGTGTTTGATAAAAAATAATAATTTTGTTAACCCTTTCTTTGGACAAGTAGAAGCAAGTAATAGTAATAAAACAGATGAGATTAGCACTAACAATGCCAAATAATCAAATTGTTGCACAGTAGTATTAGTAAGTCAAGAGAATCAATATTTTTACTATGACCAAATATATATTTATAAAAATAGTCATATATCATCTTTTTATTCTATCTTATTCATAAGTAAATTAAGTAATATAATAAAATGCCAAAGATTATAGAGGTTTCCTTTCTAAGACTTTTTGTAAACCATATTGTAAACGAGGATATATTATGAAGTTTAAGATAAAATAGTCCTTATGAAGTTTATGTATTATGAAGTTTAGACTTTATGTATTATGAAGTTATTTGTATGGTGATAACTGCACAGTAGTGGCAGACAGTAGTGGTTATGTAACGTGAAAGGTTTGTGGGTAGGCTGTGGTTATGGAAGTGATTAGTGTGTCCAGGTGAGGATTATATGAATTGCATTGGCAAGCAATGATGGGTGGTTGTTGAATTGTGGTGAACAGTCAGTTAATTTATTATTATTATTATTATTATTATTATTATTAAAACTCGGTTAACTTAATAATAATAATTATTATAAACTTTGTTAATTTTTATAAACTTTGTTAATTCATCGTCGTCGTTATTTATAAAACTTTGTAAGTTAATTATATTGTTATTATTTATAGTTAACTTATACTTAATATTATATTTTCTCAATTTCATAAGCAATCGGGTACTCTTCGTTTACGCAAACTGTACAGTGAATTAAACAATAAAGGGATGGTTGCACGATCAGTAATAAAACAATCAAGGGTAATAATCTGATAACACAGATGAATTTGAAACAATACTAATAAAATAATAATAAAACAAAGTACATGAATATGTAGTTATGCAATCATGAATTATAGTGTAGATCCACTTAGACATGAAAATAAATATACGATTGTTCAACTATGTACAAAACAGATGTGATATTTGAAGGACATTAAAAATCTAATGCTTACCTTGTAGCTTGCATCACCGTATACTTGAATTTTCTCCTTGGTCTGCCATCGTTTGCATTCAAAATCCAAAGAACCATTTGATAGCATATGCCCAATGAAATGCAAAGTATCCAAGTATACATCTGTCCAACTCCCACACTGATAGTAGCATAAGTCCAATGAAAGACAAGTACCACCTATGTTGGTGATCAAGTTGGATATCAATATTCCAGTGTCCATAATTTGAATGGTAACAAGCTTAGAATCCCCATCATTTTGGCACCAATATGTAATTCCAATTGAGAATGAAATCATGTCACCTTCTTCTATGAGATGAACTTGGTGGTGTGAATCTCCCCTTTTTTGCTCCTCTTACTCTAGTTCTGATTGTTGCTGGGATGACTGGAATGACTCCGAGAAGCCTGGTACTATTGTTCTTATGATACCTCGGCATGTGCATATGTATAGAGCTAACACATCCATAAGCCTACACTTCAACTTCTTCTTACTTGTTTGAAAATAAAAATAAAACCAAGAAAAAGAAACTTGCCTTTGATATCATAGGCTAGAAGGCGCATTGGAGAACTATGGCAACTGCAATCCATTTGGCCGAATATTTCTCCTCACAGCGAACACACCTACACAATCGAACTCTTCGTTCCTGGCATCATTAAAAATGAAGCCATGGGTAAGGATACATCTTAAGATGACAATCCAATAAAGAGAGCTTGATTATTAAGCCACATATTTACTATCTGATGTTCTTGAGGCAATAACCATACAGTTTAACAAATAGTTTTTAATTTTAAGTATAATACTGACATAATAGGCTAAGCATCTCATATGAAACAACTATACAATACTATTCTCTTGAACACAAACATTAAAGTTAACTATATACTTGCATTAATATTTGTAGAAACAACATGATGTCAAGAAAATTTAACCAATGAACTAGCCTCGTCGATATTACGCTGAAAAAAGGGAAAATATTACAACAAGGAAATATAGCGACCTATTTGGCTTTGGATAATTAACAATTGTAAACTAAGTGGAGTGTAGAGCTATTGCAGCTTGAGTAGTAGTGTGCATACCTATACAGTTTAAATAGAAGTAGCAGCATATAGAACTAATATATCATAAGCAGCAACAGCGCGTAAAGCTGCTACAGCTTGGAGTACGAACCAGATGTAGCTTAAACATAGACCAACCACTGCTTAGACAATGAAGTTGTTGCAGCTTGAAGCACGGACCTGCTGTAACAAAGATAATGTAGATGTAGCTCAGTGAAAAAAGCATTGTGATGGATTTGCGGAGCTACTATAGATTGGGCGTTAAAACTAAATCTCAGTAACATTGATCCTACCCGACATCCTAACTACAGGAGTATAAAACCAAGGATTTTCAATTGCACATTATAAATCTATTGGTGCACACTTTTTTACGTAAGATTGAGGGAATTACAGGTTTATATCAACTATTTACAACTTTTGCATCTGTGAACTCATTTGAAATTATATTTTCTAGTACCTTGGTAATCACCAATGTAAGTTGGGCATTGATGCTTGTCTCTCACATCTAATTATACATAACTTTTTTCATGCAATGAAATAATATTTTCTTTATTAGCCACAAGAAAAATAATCACCGATGAAAACAATGAGAAACTTAAAAATTATAATCTTGTTCCAAAATAAAATAAGTAGAAGCAGACCATATTACTCAAAAAGTAAAGCTCAAACTCTAAAAAAAAAAATCTGGCCAAATATTTAAAAAGCTATAACAAAGAGAATATAGTTACTCTCATGTAGACATGATAAAAAATAGAAAACAGACCTGAAATCTTGAAATATCATAAAGATTTAAGAGCTAAAAATGAAAAACTTCACTGGTTGATGACGATTTCCCAAAACAAGAGAAATTGCCTTGAAGAAGCAAAATAAGCATTATAGAAATGCAATAAACTTTGACTCCTACATCAATTGTCAGAAAATAAACATGGCATATGAATAATTTATATAAGACAAATCGAAATTTCAATTTATACAACATGTACAGGCTAATTCACTAATTCAACATCAACATCATTTACAAGTCATTCCTAGCCGCTGATGTGTATTTACATACAACCCCAACCAAAATATATTTTCAGTACAAAAAAAATAACAATCAGTAGAAATACAAGAAGATTCAATAATTTATTCCTAGTGATATAATAAAAGAAGAATAGTATTGTTTATAAGTGTTTAATCCCACATGATCCACATAGTTTATGTTGATGAAACGGAGCTTACAATTACTATTAGAGGCTCAGATGCAGCTAGGCCATCTCCTCCATCTACTTCATATATAGCTCTAACACCGCGGCTATCACAATACGCAAGCACACCTTTCTCCAACATGCACAAGCTCCGAGGACAAAAACAAAATCCACAAAGACAACTTCATGGATTATTCTTAAAATTTGTCCTTTAATAAAAATTCACCAAAAAATTATATGTTATTACCTACTGGGAGAATGCATATGCTAAAGCCCATTCTCATCTTGTGGTAGCTTCAAATTTCTTATGGATTCAAAGTTTTTGTGTGTCATTACTTAAAGAAATGTCATCCCAATCTTCGAGCATGCTAGCTACAATCTTTCTGGTGTCGGTGCGTATTATATCTGCTTCAACTGTGGGCCTTGCTCCCCTACCATCAGACCCTTTGATGAAACCTCGTCATTCATGTTTTAAATGTCCCTTAAATGGCGAAATAGATATGTATTATAAGTTTAAGTTCTCTTAGAAGAACAATAGAGAAATACTTCTTTAAAAGTTAAAAAGGCAGTTAGGTCCTGATGTTTGAATGTTTGTGATAATCCCCCTACTGATGTTCAGATTCTCAAAGTGCAGGAGTTTACTTGCAGCTCATTCGAACTATAAGTTGAGAAACGCTAACTTGGCTTTTAAGACATGCAAAGTTCAGCAATATCCATTCACTGTTAACCAAATGATCTCACCATTGGATTAGGAACAGTATGCTTCAGAAATAATCAGGTACATAACATAAAGGAAATTACTTGCTGAAAGTAACTAAATAATATTATTAGTTACCTTTGCGTGATGAGAATTTAGGTTACCTTTGTGCCATCACAGCATGAACCGGAGTCCCACACGTAGGGTGAAGCAACACATCCAGCCCAGTAAAGGAGCTTAACCAAAGTCCAGAATCTTCAGATTACCTATGATATTGATAAGGCAAGAGCTAAATAGCATAAAATTTAGGAATCTTCCCAATTTTTATGCTATTCAACTATGCCTCATCAATATCATTTAGACCTTATACGATAGTGACAACATCTATATCATCCTGTTGACTACTCTGGCTGAACCCAAACTGTATAAATTACACATGTATAAATGTCACGCTCATTAAACTGAAAAGAATTTTCAAGATGACCATAATGACCAAGATTTAGAAATAAACTAAAACAGATTGCCACATCTTCAATAGTAGACATATTGCCATCCAGTTGCTGCTACAACCGCCTCAAAGCCACTATTTTCTTAGTCATGGGTGGTTGCAAAACTTGAAAATATGAACCTTCAAGCAATTTAACCATAAATAAACGTTTGCTTCTCCCGTTCATTATTACTACCAAAAAGGAACCCAAAAAAAAGTATAAGTGCAAGAATAAATTTTCTACTCTTTATCTGATTAATCAAATAAACAGATCTTTTTCGAAATAGTTTGCTATCAAGTCTGAATGTTCATAGAATTTTCTCTTTATCTTTTAATGACCTCAACAATTTGAAATGACTAGTTGTGCTCTATTTGTGTTTGTGCATTAATGAGGAGAAGTTGAGTTCGCATGAACAAACTCATACAGAAGGAGTTGTGTTAGCATTTGTTGTCATTAGTGTATTGTTTATACGTGCATTTACATATGCTAATGAACCCGTAAACACAATTAGTGTACCAATTAGTTCAAAAATTTGCATAGACAAAAAAATTCATGATGTATATTTGCATATTCATTATAACCATTCATTTCCACCTATGCTACATCTATCAACACCTCAATGCTATACAGGTATTTGAAAATTAAAATTACAACCAAGAAAATAAGCAAATAAATTACCCAAAATAATATTCTTCGGTAAAACAATAATTTACCACTGAATTATGATTCAATAATTGAATTATGTACTGGTGGCCTTGTCTCCACATGAAGAGGTACCAAAGGCTTCAGTTTAAACTTTGGAAAACAATGCCCTAAGTGTACTGCTATGTTGAAGGGGTGAATCGTTACGCATTTTCCAATTTATAAAATTAACATTGCATTCAACCTCCTAGAGCAAAATAGAAAGCTAGCATATGTCAATATGTCTTAACTATATTCAAGGAAATATCAGTGCCATTGATACTCGAATTTTGTGTATAATGTGATAAACTATGCATGTAGACAAAACACAAATACCCCAAAAAAACATAAGCTTTGAATGCTAAATGAATGCTAAAAGTGGAAATATATCAAAGTATTGCCACAAAAACAAAGCAAAAGAAATATTGAACTACGCATAAAGTTATAAATTTTAGCATTGAACAGAGAGTGCTTAAAGTCATAGTGCAAACCAACTCTGCAAACTTATTCCAACTTAATTCCAAGAAGCTTGAATATCAATGATTGTTAGGCAAACACTAAACTTAATATTAAGTTGAATATCATAAGAACGAAGGGATACAAAATAAACTATAATTCAAAAAAGGTGGAACAAAAAAGTAGCCAGTGTACATTTTCTATTCATTTAATTAAGCGCATTGGAAAAAGCATGTGAATTAACCAGATAAAAAAATGATAATTAAGCAGCCAGTGAACAAGGAAATATATGATGATGAATGCAATTAACCTATGGTTATTGATATTCTATGGAAGAAAAAAAGTTGAGCATGTCTTATACATCATTCTTGTGATGTGAACTTAACAGATCATGAATATTAGAACAAAGAAAAAACATGCTGAGTCAATTTTTAAAATTATAACCACTTGAGTGGAATAAAGAATTGTTTGCCTAGGTTTATAAAACAATAGCCTCTTCTTCTTATATTAACTCATTATTTCTGTCTTTAATGCATAAATCAATCATAAAAGGCCATACCAATTTAAATCTAAGAAGAAGCAATAAGGTTTCAAGTCATGAATGCCGTCAAAAGTAAAAGACACACACACAGAAGCAATTCATTCTACGAGGTATATTGTTTATTAAATTGAAAAAATAAATGCTTAGATGGTTGTTGCTAACTTAGATTAGGGCTTATTTAAAAATGTAATGATAAATAGCATGAAGCAGACATATTGTGCTAATGATCTTGTCATGTAGTTTCAGAGAAAGGGTTGACATGATTTAATAATTGGATATTGTCTGCACATTGGCATTGGGAGAGGCATTTGATCTATCAGACCTGCACTTCTCATTTCCAGAAACAATATGTTCAATCACTGGAGAATCCACCTGTGTTATTGGTGGTTTTACAGCAGATGATGAAGGTGTTGGCAGAATAAATTCCTCACTATGAATTGGCAACTCACCTGAAGTAAAAATAACCTAAGTAAAACAATTGAATTATGTCTTAGATCGAAGTTAATTATGTCTTAGATCTCAGTGAACAACTCACAGCCACTTCATCCCATTGCACGTCCAAGCCACCATCTCTTCACACTACAGCAACTCCACATACCCATTGCCTGATACACATTGTTGCTACTTAAACACATTCCACCTTACCATCAACTTCACGACAGTTTCATCTCTGCCTCAAACATCCTCTGCATCCCCTCATTTCTACCTCCAAAGAACATCACTGCTCCACCAGTTCTGCCACCACCATTCACAGTGATACAGCAGCATCTCACTCCATACTTGCCAAGAACTTCCACAAGCAACCACAAACTTGCATCCCCGACCACACTACAACCCAAACTGCACTGCTTCAACTTAGTTCGCTGCAACCTCAAGCTCTACCCGAAGTCGAAACACGCTCCACGTCACCATAACTTCGCAACCACTAGAATAACTACCTGCAGTATTCGACCGTAATTCCAACCCATTCGAACACCTCACCGCAACCAGCAACACCCAAAGATCGAACCGATTCCAATAAAAAAAGAAGGGGGAAAGATTTTGATTTGTGAATTTCAACTTGATTTAGCATTCTCAGAATTGTTGTAGTTCGGTTTCTTTGATTGGTAATTGGCAACCACTAGGTACTGTTCGCCGGCGACAGAGAATCGAAATCGACTTAGAGAATGAAGGAAGCTGAGATTTCAAGTGTCATGCAAATTGAAATCAAAATCGATAGCAAGGGAAATGAGAATTGGGAGAGAGGGAAATGAATGTTGTATTGAGAGACGGGGGAAAATGGACTTTTTTCAAGGAGGCGGCAAACCAAATTGACGAAGAGGGAAACTAATGTTTTTGTCAACGTTCACCGCTAAAAATAATACCCCCCAAAATATCATTTACAGCATTCAATAGTTTAACGCTGACGTTGAATGCTGTCAATACTTGATTTTGTTGTAGTGTTTTCACATTCTGTAGAAAGTAAAGAGTCAAAGGAATGGATTAATGGCATGAAAGAACTAAAATCTATACAATAGGATGAAGTTTGGGATCTCGTTGAGTTACCACATGGCTGTAAAAGAGTCGGATGCAAATAGGTTTTTAAAACCAAACACGACTCTAGTGGTAATGTCGAATGGTATAAAGCTTGACTTGTTGCTAAGGGTTACACCCAGAAAGATGGTGTTGATTACAAAGAGACATTTTCTCCTGTTTCGAAAAAGGACTCGCTAAGAATAATAATGGCATTAGTAGCACATTATGATTTGGAATTGCATCAAACAAATGTGAAAACAGTCTTTTTGAATGGAGATCTTGATGAGGATGTTTATATGGATCAACCTGAGGGTTTTTCTATAAAAGGTAAAGAACAATTGGTGTGTAAACTTAAGAAGTCAATACATGAGCTTAAATAAGCATCCCGGCAATGTTATATAAAGTTCAATACCATTATTACATCTTTTGGTTTTAAGGAAAATACGGTCGATCACTGTTTATACCAAAAGATCAGTGGGAGCAAGTTTATTTATCTAGTCCTTTATGTTGATGACATATTGCTTGCTGCAAATAATTTAAGCATATTGCATGAGACTAAGGAATTTCTCTCAATGAACTTTGAAATGAAAGATAGGGAAGAAGCATCCTTTGTGATTGGAATAGAAATATTTCGTGATCGATCACAAGGAATATTGGGAATGTCTCAGAAAGGATATATCGAAAGGATTCTAGAGAGATTTGGAATGAGTAAGTGTTCACTTGAGAAAGTTCCGGTACAGAAAGGTGATAAATTCAATCTCATGCAAAGTCCTAAGAATGATGTTGAACGAAAGGAAATGGAATGTAAAGTCCCGTTTTCCCATACCTTTGAATCGATAATAAACCACACATGTCCAACTCAAATTGCATGAAAAGACGAATCTTTAAGGGAGATAAAGAAAAATAGACAGAACAGAATCTCACTCTAATGGAATAACATATATTGAACAAATATTTTTATAGCGGAAAACATTTTAAATACATATATCAAAGTCTAACCTAAATTCATCTTGGACAGTTATAAAACCTGCCCTTACAAATGCTGACAAACATCAAATAAAATTCACTAAGTACAGCGGATAATAGAATATGTCCATACGTCGATGAATATCTCCAGCTCTCCTTTGGAATTTCCAACCGTCTTCGACTATCCTGAAACTACTCGGATCTAACCCGAATATTGAAAATACCCGGATCAGGCTTGATAAACCAGATTGAGAAAAACTCAATAATGGATGACAGTGTCATATATCAGCCTTTTTTATAAATCCTTTGAAAGTAAAGAGTATTTCATAAGACCACGCCCACACATAAACACGGACAGGTTTTTACCTTATGATAACTAAATCACTTTTATATCAAAACGTTTGATATTATTCTTAGTGACATCTCTTTGAAAACATTTGCAAATAAGCTTATTAATCTTATCTGAAATGGTTACCAATATAGCATTTCGAGGCTATTCGTTACGCCAATACAAACAAAACCGTAGGTCCTTATTGGAGAATGGATTTCCATATAAATGACCAAGCGCAGGATCAACCTTCCAAATGGGTACACCTCTAGATGGACGTCACGAGGAACCATCCAAAGCTCCTCTACCAATACAAGACCGACCTACCTCTGTAACTAGATAGTACCTAATATGTCATCCCCTGGTCGTTACCGACCTTTAACCGAGCGCTCGTTTTCCATACACCACATTAATATACATACTGAACGTCATAGCGGGAAGAAATGTATCAAGAAGGGGATGATCATACCCTAATTAGGAATGACCCACTTAGCCTTGCTGCGTCTAATCCTGTTTCGGTCATTTCCGGTTTAATGGGGCTTAAGGCTACGATTACCTTTTCACAAAGCACATATCACATCTTTGAATGCCACATTGCCATTTCCGTTAACTACTAATTGCCTTCCATAAAAATACCACCCTAGAGCTCGCACATCTCAAGGAGGGAGAAGTTGTCTTCTCCGCCGCCACTGATGTGCGTTTGTTAAAACCAATGTACGTAATCATTAGAAATGCAATGTCATACAAACGTCCATACAAGTTGTCTAGGAACAGGACAAACCAAAGACGCTTTCCTCGGCCATTACTAGGCAAGAAGCCCTTGCAATCCGAAAAATCTCCATCATGAGGAGACCACTGCTATATATAACTCTATAGTGGGTGCGGTCATGAGAAAATCAACAAGCAGTCCTCACGCTATGAAGATCCACGGTCTTCAGTAATCATCGTCTTCAACATGTCTTCACGTTCGAACGTATACATTGGCTCGAAGTGGTTATCGGATGGGATTTACCCAAATCCGACCCCAGTTCCTTCGAAATCCAATATCGATAGAAAGTGAATATGAGTATACAGGATTTATTAAGTCTCTTTTCACTTTAATTCTTTTCGGATGATTTTGAAACTTGTTTCTTTTGACTTAGGATAATTTCTAAGAAATTCATTCTTTTTCTTTGGAAAATATCTCGAATTTACTTACTTAATTCTTGATGAAATTCTTTAACTTTTAGGCGGGTCAAAAACAATGTTACTTAAGACATCGTTTACGATAAACCCTAAATCAATCTTAACAAACATTTTGAACTAAATAGGATCATAGAAATCATTCATTTTTGGAGATTGCTTAACTTTTGGATAATACCAATCTTCTTTTATTTTGGAAAACTTAACAGAATCTTTTTATTTAAGACCATTCGGGCTTTCCTTTCGATCTGTTCCACCCCTCGCCTAAGAAAAGAAAATATAGGCCAGGTAAGTTCACACTACAAGGGGATTAACGATTTTCGACGGCCCAAAACGATCGACATTCGTCGGAAGCCGTCGGCCGCCGTCGGAAAAAGCTGTCGGAATATACTGTGTCGGGGAGCAGTATTTCCGACGGCTTCCGACAGAGGGTTCCATAAATGTTTCCGACGGATTCCGACGGATTCCGAAAAATGTCGGAATCCGTCGGAAGCCGTCGGAAATAATCTGCTACAGGCCGTCGGAAGCCGCCGGAAATTTTGACCTGTAAGCTATCGGAAGCCGTCGGAAATCTGCTATTTTTTTTTAAATTTCGCTGCAAATATAGCCTTCCAACTACATTTCTCTTCTAAACACTATTATATCAATACTGCACAATCCAGTATACGATATTCCAACCAAATATCAAAACCCAAACTACACAATATTCAATAAACACACAAATAAATAAAATTACATCAAAATAAAATACATAATATACATAACCATTTCAACATTAGCAATAATCCTAACAATAAGTGTTCTACCATGTTATTAATACACAAATTCATCAACATCCTCATCCACATCCTCATACAACCACACCGTCTACCAAATGTATCAAACATAATTATACATAAATCAACCATTAACTACACTGTCTACCAAATCATTCAAAACTAAAACAAAACATACATGAACGAGCGAGCAAGCAAGCAAGCAATGAATCAATCTCCTCCAGATCCAGAGCCAGCCGAGGAAGGGAAGCGGCCCACAAACTGCTGCATGTACTCTAGCAACTGTGTGGTCTGCATGGTGTGTTGGTAGTTCTGCTCCTCCAACTGGGACACTCTAGTTCACAATTCTTCTATATCTGCTAGATCGCTCTGAGCTCTACTCCACCGTCCCCTACTCTGACTACTGGCCTGCAATAATTGAAAAATGAATAAAATCCAAGTTTATTATTTTGAAAAGGTAAAAATATCATATTTGACGTATTGTAAGAAAAATTAAATTATTTACCGCTAGATTGCCAAATCCGTATCGTCAATCATGCTATGCTGGATCCATAACGGACTCAAAAATAGCGTCCTCCTCATCGGTCGTCAGCTGATCTCTACCCGTGTCAGCAAGAAGTTTCTGCCGCTGCTCCATGAACTTCTCCTGCATTAACAAATTAATAATATCATATCTTATTTCATTATAGTTTAACAAGCAAAACAATTACTAATACTGAATAAAATGAAATATGCTTACATGGCTTTTGCTGGATTTATCGTCATGCCATGTATACGAAACAGTCCCGTCTGGATTAACATGCTCGATATCATGTGTATGGGTGAACACGTCTATATAGCTAACAGGACCATGTGCCTCGGCTTCCTGAAGTTTATTGTTACATACAATTATTATACATTTAAAATTATATAACATAAACTATTTACATTTATTATTCAGTAAATTTACCAACTCCTACCGATACTGCTGAAAGGACTTAGATCCTCCGCGATGAGTGACTGGATTCTTATTTATGTTTGCAGAGTTTCTATCTGACTCTGCCTGTACATTCAAAATTTGATACATTATTTTTCAATCACGTCAAATTAATAAGTCAAAAAAATTTAGTGTACTTGTCTTTGCCTCGTCCGTCTCCCAGTATCTCAACCAAGCTTGCCATACACTCTCTCCCATCCACCGTGGTTTCTTACCAGATTTCTTAATCTTCGATATCGTGTCCCTGTAGTTCTTGCGCATCTTCTTCATAAGATTTCTTAATAAGATGCTGAATAAAATTTAATTCTTACCCATATTCTCTAGGCACTAACGAAGCTACTGGACGCTTGGCTCTTGCGATGGGCTACTGCCATCGCCTCTTGACGGTCAGGAAGAGCTCCTACCTCTATATGACATAATGATAAACCTGTGATATATATACACATCATTATATAAGAGAATAATAACATGATAATGAAATACATTTCATATGAAAATGACATCAACGGTATAAATTGCTTAATTAATGACTGAAATAGAAATAGAAATGGAAGTGTGTTATACCTGATTCATAATGGGTGTACTCTTCCGACGATAAGCAGATTTCATTGCATTTTTAATATAAATTGCTAAATAAATGACAAATGAAAATGACATAAAACATGTAAACAATGGTAAATGGATTTGATTTCATAGTTACATCAATTTCATAATCATCAAGAATTCAACATAGTTACATCAATTGCAAAAAAAAAGCAGATTCAGATTTATATCAGTCATCATCGTCTTCTGATTCAGATTCGGTCTCGTTTTCTACGATATTTTCCTCTGCACTGTCAAACGCTTCTACCAAAACTTTTGATTCATCGATCAAAGGATCAAAATCTGTACGATCGTCTGTAATTATTATTTCATTATTTTGCTCAAGATCTGCCTGATAAGCTTGTTCGTCCGGAATATTCTTCCCATCGAATGTGAATCTAGCCTTTGTTTTAAAAACTGCAGACCAATCTGCTTTATCTCTTTTTAGAGACGGATAAGGAGCGTAATAAACTTGCAATGCTTGTTTGGCTAGTATAAAAGGATCATACTTGTGATAATGCGACGTATGCTTTATTTAGATAAGATTATAATCCTTGTGCACATTAATTTCAGAACCTGGAACATTGCTAAACCAATTGCACCTAAATAGAAACACCTCCTTCGTGGGTCATGAGAAATATGTCAGTTGCAAAATTTGTGTTAGAACGCCATAAAAATCATTTAAGTGATTTTCTGGATCGTCACTACCTTTAACAAATACACCGATATTATTTGTCAATTTTTCTACACCGTATTCTTTGGTGTTAAATTTATATCCATTGATGAAATATATTGGATATGCCTTGACCATTCATTTTGGTCACATCGCAAGATGTTTTAACCCTTCGTCAACAACACAATTTCTCGGCTCATAAACGTAATTTGAAAACCAACTGAAAAATTCTTTACTGAGATCTCCGTTCGGATGTTCACGTTCATAAATACTGTTTATATATACAAATTATTACATTAGGTTATACACGCACATGCATTATAGAAAAGAATAAAGCACAAATTATTATTTCAGATTACCTAACAAACGGTGCAACCTCGACACAATTTAGAAGAATATAAGTGTGAGCTACATGAAGATCTCTATCGTCTAGCCATATTTCTACACATTTTCCAGAAGGCCGACCATGTTGTCTAAAAATAGATAACATTGCTTGAGAGGACTCTTGTTCGTCGCCTTCGTATTACGAGGAACACTTTCAAATGAAATATTCACATGGTCACTGAAATAGTGAGAGAAAAAGAACGAAGCTTCTTCTTCGATGTAAGATTTACATATCGAACCTTCAACTCGTGCTTTTTGCCTCACTTTTTTCTTCAGATGATTCAAATATCTATGCAAAATTATTTTATATTAATTTAATCTTTCAAATGCAATTAAATTACGTGATAATATATTACATACCTCTCAAATGGATACATCCATCCATATTGGGCAGGACCTCGAAGTCGTGCTTCAGATGGAAGATGAACAGGTAAATGTTCCATTACATTAAAAAAACCTGGCGGAAATATTTTCTTTAATTTGCAAAGCAATATAGGAATGTCCACTTCAAGTTTACGTAAACATTGCATTTTTAAAGTAGTCGAACAAAGCTCTTTGTAAAACATACTAAGCTCCGTTACTACCTTCCAAAATTTTAACGGCAGTAGTTCTTTGAACATAACGAGAAATAAATTTCCATCATTATGTGAGAGTCGTGACTTTTCATTCCGCTTAATCTATCCTTTTTAAAGTCAACACATCTACGAAGATTTGATGATATCTCATCGGGAAATCTTAACCCTTCCACCCATTTCAACACAGCTTTAACTTGATTATTATCTAATTCGTAACTTGCTTTGGGTTTTTATTGTCATTTGGTTTCATATGAAGCTCAGGACGTTTGCATAATTCTTCTATATCACGTCTTGATTTCAAATCATCATTCGTCTTCCCTTTCACATTCAAAATTGTGTTAAAAACGTTATCAAATACATTTTTCTCATTATGCATCACATCTATGTTACGACGAAGCAGAAGATGTTTCCAATACGGCAACTCCCAAAAAATAGTTTGTTCGCACCAGTTATGAACAACTGATTTGCCTTCAATTTCTGTTTGCTCGCCAGTTTCATATATCTTTGGATAGTCCCTAACAAGTTCATATATGTCTTCGCTTGACCATATCGTGGGTGGTTGTCTGGTTTCTACTCCATTAGCTAAAAAGTTTTTCTTGACTCCTCTAAAGGGATGATTTACATGGAGAAAATATCGATGACAGTCAAACCATGAAATTTTCTTACCATGAGGTAAAGAAAACGCTCGTGTTTCATCCATGCAATATGGACATGCTAGAAGACCGGCAATACTCCATCCCGAAAGCATTGCATAGGCAGGAAAATCACTTATAGTCCACAATAAAGAAGCAAACATACGAAAAAATTTCTGCTTGGACACATCGTATGTTTCTACTCCCTCGTTCCACGGTATTTTTAACTCCTCAATCAACGGTTGTAAATATACATCGATTCCTTGTGTTGGATCGTCGGGGCCAGGAACGACAACAGTAAGAAACATATATTGCGTTTTCATACACATCTATGGAGGTAGATTATACGGCGTGACGATAATGGGCCAGGATGAATATTTAGAACCAAATTGAGAAAATGGGGAACCGTCCGTACATAATCTCAATCTAACATTTCGACTCTTCGCTGCAAAATTTGCATATGTTTTATCGAAATACTTCCATGCTTCTCCATCGGCCGGATGTGTCAACGTACCCTCTTCCTCCATTCTCACGCTTTGTCATCTCATATTAGATACAATTACAGAGGATGCATATAATCTTTGAAGTCTTGGAGTTATGGGTAAGTAATGCATACGCTTGTATGGAACTTCTTTCCCCTTCTTTTTTCTTGGTTTGAATCTCTCCTGGTTACAAACTTTACAATTTCTAAGGTTTGCGTCTTCTTTCCAAAACAACATGCAGCCTTTTAATCATGTATCTATTTTCTAATAAGGTAAACCAAAAGCCGACATAAGTTTTTAACTTTATAGTGATTTTCACACATTAGATTATCAGGCGGCATATGTCTTTTTGCAGCTTGTACAACAGCCGTAAACCCAACTTCAGTGATGTTGTATTTTGACTTCATCGCAATGTATTCTACGATTACTGATAGCTGAGTGCCGCTTTTACAACCATCCTAAATAGGTTTTTTAGCAGCATCTAGTAAATCATAAAAAAAAATTTGCTTCATATTTGGTTTTTCAACATTTCCATCATCATCATCAACTTCAACCATAGGAAACATTGATCGTGCGGCATCTTCGACCATATTTCCTATACGGGTCGTCGAAACTATTTCGTTAATGACACTTTCAGACTCTAGAGAAGTATTTGCTACAACTTCTCCATGTCGTTCCCAAACATAATACCCGGGTACGAAACCGTTTTGGCGCAAATGAACTTTCACAATATCTGGTAACAAATACTTCAAATGTCTACACCTACAACACGGACAACGAATTTCTGGATCGTTTCTGTTATTACTTAAAGCGAATTCAACAAACATGTTTATACCATTATAAAAATCTTCTTTTATTGAGCCCCTCGGTCCTTTTCTTTGGTACATCCATCCCCTCCGTTCAACAAAATAATCAATCATTTTTTCTATTTGACAAAATGAGAAGTTCAAAATTTAATATTTATTTTAAAGAATACAAATTCGAAAAAGATTATTTTCATGGTCATATAATATTTGAATTTAAAGAACAACTTCACAAATTTAAAAATATTTTCAAATAGGGCACATTTTATTTTTTAACGTATCGATATAAAAAATTGTAATTTTTTTTTTCATTGGTTAGGCATCCTACTTCTCATTACAAACACAGTAAGCATTTACATTTCGTATATTACTTCGTCTCAAACGATTCAACAAAATTTCGACAGCATTTTCCTTTTGTTCCTTACATTGTACACAAATGCGTATACGTATGAAACAAAAAAGAAAAGTTAGGCCAAAATTTTAAGAGTCGTTTGAGACGAAGTAGTATACAAAATGTAAATACTTACTGTGTTTATAACTTGTCCAATACAGGGACAAATCCAACAAACATTGTACCAGATGAATATAAATGGTCGTTTTTCGAAAAAAACGACTATTTATACAACGATCATGTACAACGCTCGTCAGACGGGGCCAAAAATTCTCTAAGGGACATTCGTCAAAATTACATGCGCGCATTTTACGAAAAAATACGGTTTTACTCACTGTTCACATTTACAAAAATATCTATTAATTTAACACATTTATTCGACGTATTACATCAATTTAAGGCTCGTTCGACATTTTTTGTTGTTGCATAAGTCAATACGTGCACAATATAATATTCCTAGCTCTTACATTCATTTTATCTTATTCCAACTAACACAGTACAATGATAGCAGCGCTACACACATATACAATCGTACAATCAAGGCATACACAACGATTTACATATACACGAACAATCATAAATTATACATGTTTTTGGCAATTTCACGATAAAAGATGAAATAGGAATACCATGAATGCTAGAAACTGTTATAACACTATTGGAAACAAATTCAATCAACAATTAACCCTAATTTATCAACTTATGCAAATCTACAATTAGGGTAAAAACTAAATTTTTGACGAAAATAAGAGATTATACCTGTGCTAGAGAACAATAGACGTTGATTGTGCAGCCGGGGAGGATCTGAAAGCTCAAAATTGATGATTGGAATGTTGGGGAAGAGATTGGGGGATTATTAACCTAAAATTTTCGTATGCAGAATGAGGAAGAAGAGGCTCGGCCGGGGGCTGTAAATCGCGAATTTCCGACGGCTTCCGATGGCCGCCGACGGCCCGTCGGAAGCCGTCGGAAATAAGCCGTCAGGAGCCGTCGCCCTACCCCGTCGATTTCAGAGCATTTTCTAGTAGTGTCAGAGCACTGGTTGCTCCATCGCTAACCTTAGTTAAACACCTTATTTTATATTTCCAGATCTCACAGGCAGGATAAATGTACCATTCGTTTCCACATACTCAGATTTTTCAACTTTATTTTGGAATTGCTTATAAATATTCCAAATTATCTTTCAAAACGCTTGATTATCATTTTTAAAACATTCACAATTTATTGTTGGTGTAACGACCCAGAATTTCTGTCATTTGAAATTCAGATATTTAATTGATTTTAAATATCAACAAGTAAAATTTGTAAGTCGAATAATCTATTTTTTGAATATTTGGATTTAATTGGATAATTAAATCGATAAATTAATATTTGAAATTGCGTAAATAATTGGAAATTGGGTTTAATGTGATTAAAAATGATTTATAAAGTTATATTAAATCATATTGGAGTTAGAACAATGTTTGTGAACGTTTAAAATTGAATTAAAAGTTAATTTGTGAAAATTGAATATTTTAATATTTAATCGTCTAGCGAAAATAGTCATTTTTCAAACATTCTTGGATTTCGACGGAACCAGTTTCATCGGAACCGTAATATTATATTTTTGTAATATTTCAAATTTTGTGTCAATCCGATTTACGGTTTGTCCGGGGCAAGCTAAAACGCATAGAAATTTGTTTAATCGGTCTAATTTAAAATTTATCGTTTATTGCTGTAACTCGCACAGATGATCGAATTAGCCTCCGAAACTTATTCCATTGTGTCAGGAACGTGGGTTAAACCCTAAAAATGTCGGTCACCGCGCGAGATTTGGAGTTCGGAAAAGTCATATGAATAGTGTTTTTCGTTGGATTTTCTATAAAAAGGGCTTCACTCTCTTCATTTGCAACAAAACCTAAACCCTAATTAGTAGCCGCCACATTGAAGACAACGGCCAGAAATACTCAATTCTTTCTTCCCTCTTTTCTTTAAATCCATAAACGATTAGCAAAAACTTCCAACTGCAAAGATGAAGAGGAAGATGAGAACTATAGATCCAACGGTGGATCTTGTTTGTAGTTATCGTTTGAAGGCAAGGAACGGTCGCATTCGTCATTAGTTCACAAGCATTTTTTTGGAGCCTTGTGAGGCCAAGCTTCAAGCTGTTGCAGGCATTGGTAGCTCGCGTGAAGGGCTTCAAGGTGGAAAAGCTCGATCATCTTCAAACTGCAAGGGGAGGTCGCGAAAATTCAACGAAAGATGGCGGCCTATGGGTTAGAATTGCGTTCAAATTCCCGATGTTGGAGAAGAAATAGCACGCGGCCGAGATTTGTTACTCCAGGAATGAACGGCCTTGATGAAATCTAGGTTTAAAAATAAAAAGAAAATGTAATTATTTATATTTATAATTCGTATAATCTTTAAAACTCTGTAACTTGTTCATACGAGGTCGGAAACGCACGAAACGAATTGCGACGGGTTCATTTTGTCGAGCACTACGAAATGGAGCTGGTTTGGAGTCGATTGGAGCTAGTGATAATTTTGGATAAAATTAAACGCACGTTTAATTTTATTCGAAACACAACGCTACAACTGTTATCGGAAACTCAAGGTGAGAACTTCTCACTCAATCGAATTGTTTCGATTTAAATTTTAAATAGTTAGATTTAAAATTGCTTGATTGTATGATTGGAAGATAAATTATTATCTATCGTTTGAAATAGACCTTATACGCCATATATTAAGCGGATGTTATTTATTAAACACATATACCGCGATAATTCCAACTTGTATGAAATTGGTATTACATATGTAGTTGGAGTTGATTTTTCCTGCATTATATAGCGGATGAGACCCTATTGCGGCGCATAATAGCGGATAATATTTTATAAATCCCATATACCACGATATTTCACCTCGAAGTGGAATTGGTATTGTGCTAACATCTTTGGATGCAGGAAAACAGGTTGGAGGGATCCAACTGGATTCCTCAAACATTTGAATTGGTTTCAATGTTGTGTGTTGATCTATTTATAATCTGCGTGATTATCTTTGTGATTGAAATCGTTAAAGGCTAAAATTCAACCGAATATATTTTTGGTATCATTAGATGCCGAAAATAAATAAAATTGGATTTTTGAAAATTTAAGTTGAGAATTCATGATAAAATTTAATTTTGGAATTGATTCATTTTAAATAAATAAACGTTGTAATTTTTATGTTATAAAAATTATGATTTTTGTGAAATATAAACGAAATGTGATTTTTGAAATAAGTAGTTGATTAATTTATAAAATGGTTTAAATTGGGATTTTTGAATTATTATAAATGATTTATATAAAAGATTTATAAAATTGATATTTATAAATTAAAATATTGGAATTATAAAACGAGTTTTTATAAGTATTAAAATGAAGTATAAATGGATTTCATAAGTGGATGAAATCTATAGATTTATAAATTGTGAAGTTATAAAATGAATAGATTTTGTAAAATAAAAGATTTATAAGTAATTAACTTATAAATTGGATTTTGGCATGTAAATGGGATATGGATAGAATTTGTTAATAAAGTGATTTTATAAGTTAAAGTTGTTATAAAGTATAAATGGAATTTATAAACGTTGTTTTATAAATCCGAAATCGACTTATTTTGATAAGTTGAATTATTATAGCTTATTAAAGGAAACATATCCACGATTTTGGACAGTGAATAATCCTTTAAATAGAATATGTAGAAATGATGAATTTGGTAAATGAAGTATATTCACGATTTTGGAAAGTGAATAATATATTAAAGAAATATTTTTGGAAAGTGATATTTTAAATAGAATTAAAACGATTTAAAGATGTTTTAAAATGTATTAAGTATCGAAACCATAGATTTCAACATTCATTGTTGAAATAGACTTTTCGAGAAATAGAAGGAAATGGTGGACTGTAACACCGTTGTTATAGTAAATGATTTTCGAAAGGAAGTGTTTTATATAGTATTGGGATTTATATATCTTAATCTCGAATCCCTATACTAGTGATTTAAGGTTGTCGTAACGTTGTTTTACGTAACATTCGTTTTGACCCAAATAAATGTTTTTTGAGAGAATGTTTTCCTTAAGGAATAAAATTTATACTTAATTGTGATTTAAGTATATTGAATGTTTTCAAAATGTTGAAAATAAATAGATTTGTGAATTACTTATTATTAAATAAGTATGGAAATGTTTTCCAAAATGAAGTGAATGTTTTGAGATTATATCTTTTAAAGATAAATTGAAAGTGAATGATTGAAATCGATTTGAAAAATCGTATAAAAAGTGAATATTTGGAAATGTAAATTCACAATGGAAATTTATAAGGGAAATTTGTTTTAAAAATAAGCATTGATTTATTTTTAAAAGTGTGGAAATAAATTTACGGATTTGGAACGTAAATTTAAAGTAAATCGGTAAGGATTTATTTGATTGGTTTAAATGAATCATTTTGAAATGAAAGTTGTAAAGGTGAAAAGTGATTTGAAATCTATTTTCAAATGGTTGAAGTGTGGAGCTTATATCTTGTAAAGATATTTTTTGAAAATAAATAATTTGGGAATTATTTGAAATCGGGTGATGTTGTGAATATTGATTGATAGTTAAATAACCGACTATCAATATTTCCCCTTAAATGGCTATTTGTTGTGAATTGGTTGAAATTGAATGCTACACTTATTTTTAAATTATTTCGTTCGTTATTCGGATTACCCATTCCGAATAGTGATACGACGTAATGGATAGCATTGAAGACCGGTGTTGAAGATCGGGATTTGTGAAAACGATAGGATGACCTATCGATTGTCTCCGCACCGTTAGCTACGGTATAGAGATTTCCTTTGTGATGGGAAATTTGATCGGGATTGTGAATACCCGGATTACAAGGGCTTCTTTAGCAGTGCCTTCGGTTCTATTCGAACCTGAAACAGACTTGTATGGTTACGTGTCAGACATTACATTTTGCAATATAAAGCAGATTTCTTTCAAATACATTTCTGTTGGTGGCGGAGAATTTATTCTCTTAGCTTAACACCCTTCTCTGAGACGTACGAGCTCAGAGGTTTTGTAGTTGAAGGTTATCGGCGATATACTCCCAATTTGGTAATGTGGCATGCTGAGTGTTGCTGTGTGATGATTATTTATTGATCATTTGTTGATCAAAGCGTGGCTTTGTGAAAAAGCGTGGCTTTGTGGACGAGACTTCATCAGACCTCACACCTCGGAAATGGTCGAAACAGGAATATGCGGTAAGGTTATGAGGGTCGTGCCCTTTAGGGTATGTCATTTCCTTCTGAAAAAGGGTGGTGTCAGGTATAGAGCCCTGATGCTTAACCTATGTGGTTGCTCCAATCTCATTTTCTGTGTGGTTGTTGCTTTGTGATCGAGGGCCCTCGGATAAAGGTCCCAAAGGACCGGGGGGTGGCATATTCGTGTAGTAGTTACCTAGTTACAAAGGTAACTCGGCCTTGTGTTGGCAGAGTGCTGGTTAAGTTCTCGGGACGTCCCGCCAGAGGCGATCCTATGTGGCAGTAGGAAGTTCCTTAGCCTGACCATTTGTTGGAAATCCAAAGAAATAATACGAACCTTGTACGGTTTTAGTTGTATAACCTGCCATGGAATGTGGCGGTAACGTGCTATTGAACATGGTAGCTATAGTAGGCATACGATAATGGTCGTATGTTGGCTAAGATTTATATTATACTTTCGAAATGTTTTCATCACTATGCACTAATAATAATATCAAAAATGATTTGTTTTGCGTAGTAAGCTTCTTTGACTATCATAAGGAGAAATCTCCTCCAATTTTGCGTTTGCATTGTGTGTGTGCGGGGAGGCCTTATGGTAGTTTCATTTTCCAAAAGCATTGCGGATATTGTTCACTTTCCTTGTTGTTGTTGTTTTAAAAGATAAATAACTGTTTTGAGTTCTCACACCAGTCCCATGACTGACCTGGAGTTTATTGTTCCCTTCCTAAACTCTGGGTGCCCAAAATTTTCCACACGGGCAGCCTAGAAACAGGTTATCAGGTCATTCTGGATTCAGGAGTGCTTTGGAGCTCAGGTGGCGAGTTGGATAGCGAGATGTATTACTTGTATATGATATTATCTTTCCGCTGTAAATTCACTTGTAAGAACAAATTCATATAGTTGTCCAGTTGTGTTGTATATTGTTGTTGTACACTCTGATGATGATGTAATGTAATGTAATAACTTATATAGTTCTTTGTTTTAAAGATTATTCATTTATCTATTATATGTTGTTCCGCTGTAATATGTGAGATTCTGATATTGTTTCTGTTCTGTTTTTCTTACTTCTTCTATCATTTTCTTCTACCTCTTTTTTTTAACCCTCATGGTTCGGTTTTCCGGCATTCGATTGCTCGGCAGTTGATACAGTGGAAGTATTGATGTCGATTTTCGAAAGTCGAAGAATCGGGTCCAGACAGAGGGAAACGTCGTTACATTTAAACTCATATTCCAAAAGTTATAGAATTAACAGCAGAGAAGTGCTGCGAAAATTGCTAAATAAGCTTATTTGAATTAAACAAGTTTTAAATATTTGAAAATTCTTATGTTTCGATCCAAATATCTTTTAAATCATTTAAATAGATTTATCAAATTTATTCCATATTTTTCCATAATTAAAAACATTCGTTTAAACAAATTTCCAGTTATGGTCACTAAACTACACTAGCGCGATTTTTCTAGAAAATTGATTCGGACTTATTTCAAAATCTACTCAACGAAACTTTGATTTCCTTTCTTCATTTAAAAGATATGGATATAATAGTCCGGAATTTTCTTCTTGAAGAATCCCAAGCTGTATTCCACTCTATATACTCATTTGAACTTTTCGGCGCGAAATCACGAACTACCGTTGCGCGACGCGTTTAGTTTCAACTTATTTTTCAATATTTGAAATAATCTATTCAAATTGGATTCTAACACTTATAAAATCATTAAAAATCATTTTAAATCAATATTTCACTTTTTAAAGTATTTAAAATATATTTTCACTATTACCACATTATAACATTATTTTATTCCTGTTATTTTAATATTAAATTTTAGATTCCAATTTCAATTCTAATCTCAAATTAAACACATTTAAAACTTATATTTCAAATCTAATTTCAATCTAAACATCAATTCAATCTCAAACTAAACTTCACTTTTTTAAAATCGATTTCAATTTCAATTTCACCATTCATTTCAATCTCAATTTCTAATTAACTACCCTTTTCAAATCCGTTTCACTTTAAATTTTAAATTTTAAATTCTTTTTCATTTTAACTTTAATTTCACTTCTAAATGAAAAGAGACTTATTTTTCCACAATATCTCATATTACTAAAATATGGCCTTTTTAGATGAAGGGATTACTTAATCAAAATGAACATATCCAATATTCATATTTATCCCCAACATAACATCCATTCAACCAATTACATGCATATGATTTCAAATCTAACATTCACTAACAATATCATAATGGGATATATTATCACAATTCGCTTAATTTACTAACTATCAAATCATCCATATTAACAATCAATTTGGTATAAACATTCATATGTCATAAGGGCGTAAATATTATTTATAACATAATCAAAATATAATTTCAAAAGCAATGAGAATTTCTCACCATAAACCAAAGCGATTAACTTCCTACCAACATTCTAATCAACCAATACTTCACTAATTAATTCCTACTCCATTAAACACTAGCAAAAAACACCTTCTACCATCCAATATCTTGGCCGAGGCTTGAAATGGAAGTTGGCCGAAAATATAAAGAAGCAGTAGAGCTTTGAACTTGAATTCCCAAGATTTAGCTTCGAAAAATAGGTCATTTCTCTCTTGTTTTTGACTCTCTTACACACAAAATTTGAAAAAATTATTAACTGTAAAGTTGTTGCAAATCCTTTTCTATTGAATTTGAAAAAAATAATCATTTGAATCCAAGTTGTTTTGAGGGACATATGACAGAATGAAGAATATGCGTTGGATTGACAAAAAATGAAGCCCGAAAATGCACTTCAAATAATTGATTTTCAGGTATAATAAACCTCAAAACTGGAAAAAACTGATCTACATAAAAGTTGTAGCCACTTAAATTTTATGTGATTTTAAAAAAAGAATTTCTAAATTTGAATCGGTTATGATCAAGTTATGATTAAAACAAAATAGCCTATTCTCTGACTTAAAAACTAGGCCAGAAAATGCACTTGAAAGAAGTGGAATTTTGACCTATTTATGCTAAGAACTGGACAAAGTGGTCAACAAGAAAGTTGTAGCCACTGGAAAAATACATGATTTGAAAAAAGAATTTTGCAATTTGATTCATTTTTGAATAATTTATGGCCGAGAGAAAAGACGTAAAATATGTAGAAAATATAAGTTTGATTTGAAGAGAATAAACATTGAATTCTTTGAAATATTTTATAAATATTTTGACATTATTTCTTTTTGATTTTTTTAATGACTTGGAAGCCATTATAGAGAGGAGGAAGAAAATGAAGAAGCTTGAGAAAATAAGAAGAAAAAATGTGAATGAAATGAGAGAAGGAGGTGGATATTTATAGAAAAAGAAAGAAGTGGTAAATTTACCAAAATAACCTCTTACCAAATTACCAAACTAACATTACTTCAACTTAAAGCAATCTACACTTTTTCAAAACTTAACATCATCCTTTCACTTCTTACTTTATGTCTTATTCACTTAAAGATTAAGTAAAAAATATCATAATTATGTTGGCTTTGATTTGATATGATTTGATGTTTACTTTTTCTTACTTTTGTTAATTCTTACTTACTTTTACTAATGACTTCTAGAAGTTTTATAATCTTATTTAGTAAAAGTAAACATGTTTAGTGAATTAAATAATACTTACGCTATTTGAATATATGTTCCTATATAAAAATAAAGGTGCGACGACGTTGCGATAACTTTTAATCGACAAAACGTCGTTTTTCGACAAAATGTTTTACGGTCACATTTTGACGTTTTAGTTAAACTATTTATTTATGTAAACCAAATTTAAAAATAAATTTGTATAACTCTATTTAAAAATATTAGCATTCATAAATTAATTAAAATAATTTATTTAATCATTGGAACTTACTTTTCTAAAATCAGCATTTTGTCACTTTTGTTGATATAGGCAAATGTTACTATTTTTGTGTATACCTCTCTTTCCAAATCCTATCTAATTTTGTTTGAATCATATAACCTTACTTATTTTACATTTAAAATCACTTTAAATATTATATTTTAAAGTGGTCAAATTCTGGGTCGTTACATTCTTCCCTACTTAAAAGCATTTCATCCTCGAAATGAAAGTTAGACAACAGAATCTATCTCATACTCATGTCCTCAAATAATTTGACTTATTTCTACTGATGATAGAAAAGAAGAAGGTAGATATCATAACAACACTAAAAGCAAATGATGTCAAACATACATACAAAGATTCCCCACACTAACTTGAGTACCTATCACGTACTTACGATTATATACACATACATCAAGTCAAACTTCTATTTTACCCATCCTAGTACACACTGCACACTTAAGATAGAATATGCAACAACCGAACAAGACTATAAATCAAAAACAACCACACTGATACTGTATCAAGATAAACGAATACCACCACATAACTCATTCCATGTCCTGAGCATGTATTATATTTTTGGTCTATATATATATATATATATATATATATATATGCATACCAAAACATCGGTCCAACCACTATATCTTAGTGCTTACTGTTTGAGATAACTATCCAACTACTAAGTAGACAGACCCAACACATCATACTATATGTGATATTTGATTCGATCTATTATTCGAACCCACAGCTTTTCTTTTGAACTAGTATCGATCCCTTGATTTTCTAGTGCGGACTTTGATCGGAATTCTTGATCATAAATCCTTGCTTTCCTTGCATAGCTCTCAACTATGATAGAAAACTCGTGTACATAATTATAAACTCCCATCAATGCCCGCTGTCAAGAATCGAGTGGTAAATCCTTTTTCGGATTGTTGTAAACACCTCAAAGTTCTGTACTCAAATCTTAGATCAAAATTTATGTGCTGAAATGATCTATGTTTAACTTATATACTTATTCACATTCATCTTTACCTAATACATTTCTTCAAAATTTCTATTAATCCAAGTTTATTTCACAACCATTTCTTTCTTCTAAATATATTATTACTTAAGCATACAAATATGACTTAAACTTGTATAATATACCTTTACTTCTTAAGAGTATATATACATATCCCCAAACTTCAAATTGTTATTACTTCAACTAAGGTGTTTAACTAATATGAAACTCTACTATTATCTCAAATTAATAAGGTATAAAACTCAATCCTTAGTTTTCTTTACCTAGGGTTTCCATTTAGCTAATATTATATATCCAATCCATATATTAATAAGACAACTTTACTAAGTGTGCACCTTTTTCTCACTGATTCTATGATTAACTACTGAATTTATTTACCTATCCATTTTCTAAATCAAATTTCTTAATCTTCAATCCATTAAATACCTTATAGTCAAATTACGAAACTTAATTCATGTGGTATTTGTTTTTTAAAATTTTCATCCAACAATCAACCTATTAACCATTTTATTCAAAAATAACCACTTCTATTCTTACTTCATTCTGAATTACAAATGTTACCCTAAATATATCACTAATTCAAATTTTTATATTAGAATGATATTTCTTATATCTCTTATTCCTAAATTTCACTTTAGTATTTAACCTAATAAAAGTATCTAAATTTCAAATTACCTTATTTCCTTTATAAGTTATAGAACTTATACTTTTATATTATATTTAGAAGAAAAAAGTCCCAGCTTAGGTTTACCCTTTTTCCTATCTTATGGATAAGAATTTTTTTCAAAGTATACATTTCCTTTTTTACTTTCTCTAATTACACTTCTAGCTTCAGTATTATCATCAAATATCTTATAATCAAATCGTGAATTTTACTTCACAAGATATTTGTACTTAGCTTTTAAATCCATTCATTATGATAATAACTTAATCATTATTATTTCCTAATACTACATATTAAGGGTATATGATTAAAGTTATAAATTCTAGGTGTCAACTAATTGATTCTATATGGAATATCTTATAGTCAAATTGTGCAATTCTAATCACAAGATATTCATATTTTAGCTAAGCTAAATTACAATAATTTAGAACCAAAAAATAATGATATCTCCTTTAATATTTATAGTATAAACCCAAGGTAAATTTATTTCATTTACCAGTTTCTTTAAAAAAAATCATTTTAATAAAATTAACAAGTAAGCTCTCATATATATAATATTAAGTCATTCTAGGATGTTACTAACCCTATCTCTAATGAGTTACTCATCCTAGGATATTACTAATCCTACCTCTGATGAGACTTACCCCTATCAGGCCTCGGTGTTCTCTCAACCAAAAGCTCTGATACCAAATGTAAAGTCACGTTTTCCCGTACCCTTTGAATCGAAAATAAACCACACATGTCCAACTCAAATTGCACGAAAAGACGAATCTTTAAGATAAAGAAAAGTAGACAGAACAGAATCTCACTTGAATGGAATAACATATAATATTGAACAAATATTTTTACAACGGAAAACTTTTTAAATACATATATCAGAGTCTAACCTAAATTCAACTTGGACAGTTATAAAACCTGCCCTTACAAATGCTGACAAACATCAAACAAAATTCACTAAGTACAACGGATAATAGAATATGCCCATACATTGATGAATATCTCCAGCTCTCCTCTGGAAACTCCAGCCGTCTTCGACGATCCTGAAACTACTTGGATCTGACCCGAGTATTGAAAATACCCGAATCAGGCTTGATAAACCAGCGTGAGAAAAACTCAATAATAGATGACAGTGTCATATATCAGCCTTTTTTATAAATCCTTTGAAAATAAAGAGTATTTCATAAGACCATGCCCACACATAAACACGGACGGGTTTTTACCTTATGATAACTAAACCACTTTTATATCAAAACGTTTGATATTACTCTTAATGACATCTCTTTGAAAACATTTGCAAATAAACTTATTAATCTTATCCGAAGTGGTTACGCATCTAGCATTTCGAGGCTATTCATTACGCGATTACAAACAAAACCGTAGGTTCTTTATTGGAGAATGGATTTCCATACAAATGTTCAGGCGTAGGATCTACCTTCCGAACGGGTACACCTCTAGATGGTGTCCCGATGAACCATCACAAAGCTCCTCTACCAACACAAGACCAGCCTACCTTTGTAACTAGATAACACCGAATATTTCATCCTCCAGTCGTTACCAACCTTTAAACGAGCGCTCGTTTTCCATACGCCACATTAATATACATCCCGAACGTCATAGAGGGAAGAAATATATCTAGAAGGGGATGATCATACCCTTATTGGGAATGACCCACTTAGCCTTGTTGCATCTAATCCCGCTTCGGTCATTTCCGGTTTGATGAGTTTTAAGGCTACGATTACTTTTTCACAAAGCACATATCACATCTTTGAATGCCACATTGCCATTTCTGTTAACTACTAATTTCATTCCACAAAAATACAACCCTCGAGCTCGTATGTATCAAGGAGGGTGTTAAGCTAAGAGAAGTTGTCTTCTCCGCCACCACTGATGTACGTTTCTAAAAACCAATGTACATAATCGTTAGAAATGCAATATCAGACAAATGTCCATACAAGTTGTCCAGGAACAGGACAAACTGAAGGTGCTTTCCTCGGCCATTACTAGGCGAGAAGCCCTTGCAATCCAAAAAATATCCATCACGAGGAGACCACTGCTATATATAACTCTATAATGGGTGCGATCTCGAGCAAATCAACAAGCAGTCCTCACGCTATGAAGATCCACGGTCTTCAATGATCATCATCTTCAACATGTCTTCACGTTCGAACGTATACATTGGTTCGAAGTGGTTTTCGGATGGAATTTACCCAAATCCGACCCCAGTTCCTTCGAAATCCAATATCGATAAAAAGTGAATATGAGTATACAGGATTTATTAAGTCTCTTTTCACTTTAATTCTTTTCGGATGATTTCGAAATCTCTTTCTTTTGACTTAGGATAATTTCTAAGAAATTCATTCTTTATCTTTGGAGAATATCTTAAATTTCCTTACTTAATTCTTGATCAAATTCTTTACCTTTTAGGCAGGTCAAAAACAATGTTATTTAAGACATCGTTTACGATAAACCCTAAATCAATCTTAACAAACATTTTGAAGTAAATAGGATCATAGAAATCATTCATTTTTGGAGATTGCTTAACTTTTGGATAATACCAATCTTCTTTTATTTTGGAAAACTTAACAGAATCTTTTTATTTAAGAGCATCCGGGCTTTCCTTTCGATCTGTTCCACCCCTCGCCTAAGAAAAGAAAACATAGGCCAGGTAAGTTCAGGGCACTGGTTGCTCCATCCCAAACCTTAGTTAAACACATTGTTTTATCTTCCCAGATCTCACAGGCGGGATAAATGTACTAGTCGTTTCCGCATATTCAGATTTTTCAACTTTATTTTGGAATTACTTATAAATATTCCAAATAATCTTTCAAAATGCTTAATTATCCTTTTTAAAACATTCACAATTTATTCTGGGAAACGTCGTTACATTTAAACTCATATTCCATAAGTTATATAATTCACAGCAGAGAAGTGCTGCGGAAAGTGCTAAATAAGCTCATTTGAATTAAACAAGTTTTAAATATTTGAAAATTCATATTTTTCGATCCAAGTCTCTTTTAAACCATTTAAGTATATTTATCAAATTTATTCCATATTTTTCCATAATTAAAAACATCCGTTTAAACAAATTTCCTGTTATGGTCACTAAACCGCACTAGCGCAATTTTTCTAGAAAATTGGTTTGGACTTATTTCAAAATATACTCAACGAAACTTTGATTTTCTTTCTTCATTTAAAAGATATGGATATAATCGTCCGAAATTTTCTTATTGAAGAATCCCAAGCTGTATTCCACTCTATACACACATTTGAACTTTTCGGCGCTGAGACGACCGGACTTTCTACTACCAGAAAATTGCATCATCTTTAAGAAAGAAAGGGATAGAAAAGAGAATAGAAAGAAGAGAAGAAAGAAACAACATCAGAATCTACACAGCGGAACGAATAAATTATATTAATAACATAAATATTACATAGTTTACAACAATTATCAGAGTACACAGATATACAACACATACTAGACAATTATAAACACCTGTCTAGTTATACAACTCAATACAACAACTCAGAGAACACACAGCGGAAAACTATATATATATCTACACGCAGAAGCCTCCTGCTCCATTGCTCCTCCACAATTCGTCAAAGCTAACCTGAATCCTAACCTGAATTCTCTTGGCTACTCGTAAAAATTTGAGTACCCAAGAGTTTATGAAAAACAAAAATAAACTTCGGGTCAGACATGGGTCTGGTGTGAGTAACAGGTTAAAGTTGCTTAACTTTCAAAAACCTTTTGAAAAGAAAGGTATCACGTAAGACTTCCCACACATAAACATGGAAAAGTTTTTACCTTACGCTAACCAAAACATTTGATAGGAAATCCGATGATATTATAATAGTGTCTAGGGTTTTCAAATAAATAAGAAATAGCCGAAATTGTTACATTCATTAAATTCCAGCTACTAGCTACAAAAGTGGGTAATACAATCAAAACCGTTGGCACTTATTGGATTTTGGATTCCATACAATGGCAGGGCTACTGGGGTACCGCCCGTCACAGTACGTGGCCTAGATCAACGTACCGAGGACTACTCCCGATCCCCTGCGACACAAAGCGGACCCATTCCTTACTGAATAGTTCCGAACAAGACAACCCCGTGGTTGTAGCTAGCAACCACCCACACAGCCGAATATAAAGGGACTTCTAGACAGAGGTAAATCTTGCTCTCCAGTGTGTGCGACCCACGAAACCTTGCTGCACGTCCCCTGTTTTAGCCATTCCCGGTTGATGAGGCTTGAAGCTATGATTACCTTATAGGACATATCACTTAGAATGCTCATCGTCCACCTGACGATGTTCTGAAAACATTCAATCCATACAAGTTCGTTCTGGGTTTGAATGAAACCGAAGGCACTATCTCGTTGCACTCATTATTGGAATCACCCTCAGAGTCAACGACAATAACCCTTGCACTCTAATTCACCATCTCGAATCTATAAGTACTATTCCGTCAAACTAATTACGGAATCACCCACAGAGTTATATTGACTTATAGTCCTTACACCTCGAGTCTTCCAAAGCTCCACTTTGATTCACGACCTAAGGTTATTTGGAATCGATGTGGTTTTCGGATATCCAAATATGGAAACCCGATCCCGGTCTCATCGAAATCCAAAGCGTGTCTTTTAGGTCCAAGTTTTTTTAAAGGTTTTAAAACAATTCAATTACAGTATCTATACACACACAGATAGATAACTCATAAATCGTAATTGATAGTTAACATTATCACATAACAGGTAATCCACATTATCAATATCAAATAGATATTCCATATATCACCATCACAATAGATAACCTATGTTATCATCACAATACAATCAAGCATCCATACCATACAATATCATTTATCTCATCACTGAGATCACAAAGCATCTAAGACAATCAATGACATCCATTCATACATAAGCAAAGATTTACTCATCACAATATAATTAATTCATGTCACCTATGCTTTGTGAATCAGATTTCCCACCGCTTCCCTCTGTTAATTCTATAGTTCGTACTGCAGCTGTATGTTCTTGTGTTAGTACTTCGTGCATTGGATGTGTGGTTGGAAAACGACCTGTTACTTTGTCTAAGGCTGCAAAGGAAGTTGGTGATACTCGTGGGAACGGTGATGATATTGGTGGGATTGGAAGTGTTTTACAACCTGTTGCTTCTGAGAAAATGGCTATAACGCATTGCACATCAGGTATTTGTACTAATGTTTCTGAGGAAAATCCCAAGGCCTCTGATTTATTTACTGCTGTTCAGCCGCTTGCTGTCTCCACACCTTCTGGAGCCATTCCTGCTGGTGTTCCCACTGTCGACGCTTTTGCCCCTTCCTCGACGAATACCGTAACTTGGTCATCGCTCTTTTCATCACTGCCTCGAAATGCGGGAGTGTATGAACCAGTGGATTTTGAAATAGTTGAGGTTGACGGCGTGATGACCCCCCGCCGAATGTTTTGCAAGCCGGAATTGACTATTGGTCGGATTACTTGGTTGGCTTCTTTTTGGACCCAAAGCAACGCCTTGTCGACGCGGCTTCTTTTTGCCGAAAGGTATGGAAACTTTGTGGGAATCTCCGAGTTAAGCTTGTTGACACTATGTATTTCCTGCTGTTCTCTTCCTCTGAGGATCGCTGTCGTGTTCTTGAGGCTGAGCCATTTTTTTGACGGGAAACCGTTCGTTATTACACCTTGGTCTCCTACGGTTGCTTGTGCGCGTGACCAAGTGCGTTCTATCCCTGTTTGGGTTTATTTTTCTCAAATTCCTTCTGCTCTGCAGCCGCTACTTGGTCTGAATTGGCTTGCATGCAATGTTGGAAAATTGAAATGTTTTGATGCTAATACTGTTGCGCGTGATAAGCTGATGTACGCTAAGGCGCTGATTGAGATTACCCCCGTAAGCCTCTCCCTACCACTATTCCAGTTCAGCTTGCTGTTGGCCATGTGGTGGATGTTCGTGTTCGTTATGGTTGGGTTCCGGACATATGTTCCTCCTGCCTCTCCTTTGGTCACTTGGATTCCGGATGCATGCATTATGCTGCTTCTGCTGCTGCGCCTAAGATTCCTCTTCCTAGGGCCCCGCTCAAGAAATGGGTTCCCAAAGTTCCTCCTGTTCCTCCGGTTCCTGGAACATCGTCTTCATCTGCTCGGCCTTCATCCCCTCCTCCACCCATTGACCCTGTAATTGTATCCGCTGACTCCTCTCCTGCTTTGGATCTTGCAACGTCAGTGTTGCCTGTTGTTTGGGATGAATCTGAGAGATGTTGGGTTGATCGTCTGTCTGCTTTACGTTTTGACCCCGTTGATGGTTCCTACTATAGATTTGTCTCTGGAGATCCTTCGGACAAGCGTCGCCTTTTTTATCGGCTTTCTGGTGATTCCTTGATTCTTGATTTGGATGGAACGCATGCTGAGTTAAATACTATTATGCTTGCTGATTTTACTTGGGATCGATCGTTTATTTACTTCTCTGATGCTGAGATTTATGATCCTTCCCTTGCTCTCCTGTTTCGCCCCTATTGTGGTAATCATGGGTAAGCCTCATTAGTTTCAACGCTTGTGGAAACTGATGTTCGACTTCCATTCTCCTTGGAGGAGACTTAGTTATGATGTTTGTTAGCTGTAGTTGTGATATGTCTGTCACACTCCTGTGCTGTATTTTCTTATTTCTCTGTAGTTAAGGTGCCTCTGCCTTACTCCTGTACTTCAAACTCTTATTACTTTCGTAATAAAAGTGGACGGTCCACTATAAAACCAGCTGGCTTTGCCAAAAAAATATATAATTAATTTAAAATGAATTAAATTAACTATCTCTATTACTAATTAATTTAAAATGAATTAAATTAATCACTTCATCTTTAATTAATTTAAAATAAATTAAATTAATTACTACATCAATATAAACCTTGCTTACTTAATCATTTAATTGATTACAATCAATTAATCATTCATTATTAATCACCTTAATTAATCACCCATGATTAATTACCCTTAATTACATTCATGTAATTATCCTTAATTAATTTCACAAAATTAATTATTCTCAACTAAACAGTAATTAACCTTTAATTACTTCAATTAATTAATTAATCATAATTAATTACATTAATCCTTAATTAATTACATTAATTAATTACCTTTAATTATCTATTATTGATTAATTATTCATAATTAATCAACTTTACTTACATCATTAATTAAAATAATTAATGATCTTTTAATTATTAATTAAATTAATTACATTAAGTAATTAACTTATAATTATTGATCATCCTAGATTAATTACATTTAGTAATTAACTAACTTAATTATTTTATTAAACAAATTCATTATCCTTTAATTTATTATTTAATTAATCCCTTGATTAATTATTAAGTAATTTAAATCCAAATTACTTCATTCTTAACATCTCCACTTAATTACAACTGTAATTATTAATTAATTACTTAAATAAGAGATTTTCAATCCATTAATTACATAAAGTAATCATTTATAAAACCCAAGTGTTTAAAATTAATTAAACTTAATTAATTAAAAATAAACAATCTAATTAAACTAAATTAATTACATTAAGTAATTAATTTCTTAATTACTTTACTAAGTAATTATACTCAAACCATTTACAATTGATTATTATTAAATTAATTAATCTAATTAATTATAAAAATTAACCATATTAATTAATTGTTAAATAATCCTGGTTAATGACCTTCATTAACCATCCTTTAATTATTTTATAAAGTAATTAACTTAAATTAATTACAAATTAAATTATCTTTAATTATTCATTAATTAAAGTTAATTATTAAATTAATTAACCTTAAATTAAATCTTAATTACATAATTAATAATATTCATTCATCATTAATTAATAATTTAATTTAATGATCTTAATTATAGATTGATTAATCATAAATCAATTATTAATTCCAAATTTAATTTATTAAATCAAATTAATTAATTAATCTTAATTACCCTATTAATTAATTCTAAAACATAAATCTTAATTTAATTTTCAAAATCATAACTTAATTATGTTAAAACAATATTATTCAAAACAAGGTGCTTTTTGAACTCCTATAAATTTTCATTTTAAATACAAGTTTAAATTAAAAGTAATTTAAACTTATCAAAGTTTGAAATTTTTAAAACTTATTTAAATTTCAAAACAAAACAAAAGTTTGTCTTAAAAATGAAATCATAAAAATTTGAAGTTGAATTCATTTCAAAATTTTGGAAATTTCAATTCATTCTTAGTTTAAACTTCAATTTAAATCTTCTATTTAAATTTAAAACTGAACTTTATTTTTAAACTTCGAATTTCCAGATTTAAAATTAATCTGTAAATCTTACTCACATTTTAAAAAAAACTTAATATTTAAAGTTTTAAACTATTTACCAAAATGAAATAGTTAATTAAGATAAATTTTGAAACTTTTATTTTATTTTAAAAACTGGGATTTAAATTCACATTAGAAATTCAAACTTGAATTAATTTTAAACCTAAACCTTGTTTTAAAACCTAAAACTACAGATTTTAAAAGTTCTAAAAAGAAAACTCAGATTTTAAAAAAAAGAAACAGGTTTTTCTGAAACCTGAACACTGTAGTGACCCGAGGAAACCCATATCCTACTTCGAGTCAAACACATGCCCACTTCGAGTCTAAAGCCTCTCCACTCCGAGTCAAACATGCTACTGCTTCGGGTTCTCTTTCTCTTTAGTTCGAGCCATCTCTGCAACACCCCCATACCCAAAACAGTTCACCAGAATTTCATCACCGTGCATATGCACGGCGACTCCTACCTCTTCTTATCATCAAAGACGATCAAACCACAACCAATAACTCACCCATGCCCTACCTCAATCACCAGATCGAGCAAATAAACAAGAATTCAAAGTAACCCCTAATTCCAAAACCTGTAAACTTCAAACAGGTTTTATGACAAAACCTGTCAACGGCAATTTCTTGCCACTTCGATCATCTGACGCTCAACCCTTCCGGCCTCGAGTCCCTCTATACACCAACTATCCAATTCCCAAAAATCAAATCACTCGATCCACTCTTCACCTCTCACTGTCCCCATTCCTAACCACTATTCAAAACTAGGGTTCAAACACAAAAATCCCAACTGCAACCAATCAAGCAAATTTTAATTACTTCTCTGATTTTCTAAGGATCTATGATCCTTACTTAATAACTCAAAAGAAATTTGGGTTTCCACAAATCACAGATTGTAAGAATTTGCACAAGTTCATATTCTTGTTCAAGAACAACTTATAAATGAAACATATACCTAAAAATTCCAAACTTGATTCAAAAAAACAGTTTCCAGTAAATGCTTTTAGTTTCTGAAACTGGATATAAATATTAATATGATTTGTTTTTGATCAAGATCAACATACAAGGGAGTTTCTTATGTTTACAGAGACAACTCCCGGTATTTTAATTCTCCTAAATTTTTTAAATCTAAATGTAACGACCCGATATTTTCAACCATTCGCATCCGCACATGTCGGACTTGAATTGCTCAAAATACCGCGTTGTAAATAAAATTTGGCAAATCTCAGAATATACAGTAAATACATAATTACAGATCACAGTCACAGAGTATTTAATAATGCAGCGGAATTTAAAAGAAATAGTAGTTCATGAAGCTACTATATAAAAATAAGATACATCAGAGTTAAACATGATACAACAAAAAGTAACAAGATACATCAGGTACAAATCAGAATACATCACTGAAATCACTGGATACAGAAAGCAAAATAGATGGCTGGATCTTCAAGGAAAGCTCCAACTCCGAAGGTGAATCTTGAATGCTAACTCACTCAATCTGACTCGAGCGTAAAACAAAATACAAAACACTCGAGTCAGGACATAAATACTTATGAACTGTAAATAAACTCAAGTGAACAGTAACAAAAATGCATCAGTAACTTAAAGGATGCTTGGGATCGCCCATCCTTTAAGGATCCGTTAAACTATTTACTATGTAGTAATATTGCGCTACTATAATAATGTCTACAGTAAAATAAACATACTTTTAAATAGCATTCCGGGCTACCCATATCACCCTTCACACATAATAGTCCCAGTAGTCCATCCAATATCATGCCATCTCCATTCCGGGTGACTGTCAGAGGATACCACACGGGCTACGGGAGAAAAACAAACTCGTAGTAAAGGCTCGGTATGGTAGGTGACACGGCACATAAGGCAATGCCAGGGTAGATATACCAATTACGCACACGGGCTGGTGGTAACGCAGCAGCCACATACGCCCACCTCGGAACACACTCCCATATCAAAATCGGAGGATGGCCATCTAATCAATCACCAGTAAGAGTATAGTATCGAAGGAATGTGTCCGATAGGAGGAATGACCTCACTTGGCCCGAGATCGCTCCTGTTTTAGCCACCTTATGCCAACTCATGGGAGTTGGGTCCACGTAATATACCTCAAGAACGTCGCCACCATCCTACTTCATTCTGGAATCTCCACCGCGTACACGGTTGTTAAAGTGGTTTTCGGAGTTGGCAGAGAGTATGACAACTTCCGATCCCGGTCTCTTTAACAACCAAACGTTATTATAACGCCGTGGTCATTTCAAAATAGTTTAAACTTCAAAAAGATCAAATCATTTCATTTCAAACTATATTTCTTTCAAAATAGTTTATACTTCGAAACCAAAACCATTTTTATTTCAAAACTATTTATTCAATCAAAATAGTTTATACTTCAAAACCAAAAAACATTTCAAACATATATTCATTTCAAAATCATAATATTTTCAAAGTATAACTCTTTCGAAACCAAAAATACTTGAAACAATTACACTTTGAAAATCATAACATTTCAAAATCATACATTTGAAATCATGGGATATTCATTTAATTCTTTACATTTTACAATTCATTCAATTAATCCCAAATTTTCAATTTCCAACTTAATTCAATTCAAACCATCAGTTTCAATTAAATTTCCCAATAACCATTTCAAATCATATCATTTTCAAATATAGATTTGATCCACAAATTAAACTATTCAATTTTTAATAAATTTCAAAGCTTTAATATCCTGCATTTCAAAACTAAATTTTATAATTTCATATATCTCAAATCTAGTTTTATTATTACTTAGTTTTGAAATATTCATTTCATAAATCCAATATTATTTAAATAAACTCAAATTACAATTAAACCAAGTATCTTTTCATACAAATATAAACTTCAAATATTCCTTTATCAAATAAATCAAAATCAAATATTATTCCACATTCATATTCTTTATCAAAATAAAGATCAATCATTTCCACACCATTTCAAAATCATTAAAATATTACATCCTTTCAAAACTTCATAATCAAATCATTATTTGGATTCAAATCCAAATATTCAAAGTTAAATATCATTAAAAAATCAAATATGTCATTCATTTATTATTTCAAACATCATTACCAAAAATACATTCCAAAATTCCATTCAAAAATTCATTTATTATATTACATTTCATTCCGTTTAACACATAACCAAGTAAACTTTATTTAAATTCAAATTCAATTTAAATTCCTTAAAAATTCAAATTTAAATATTAAAAACTTCTAAAATTTCACAGATAATCCATTTCAAAAGTTAAATTATTTAACACTTTAAAATATAGCCCAAACAGTGTTAAAATCTATAACATTTCAAAACATTGTCAAATTATAGCAACGACAGCATTTATAAAGTTCTATCGTAGCTTATATTTTCCAAAATGGTTTATTTCAAGAATAGCGACATTTATAAAATGTCGTAATAGATATTTAGTTATTTCAAACATTGTTAGATTCAAAACAATAGCATTAAAATGTTGTCAAAAGACTAAAGCATTTTGAAAATGCTATAAAATTCCAGGTTTCATTTAGCTTTTCAAAAATAATAATAAAACTCCTAATTTTTATTATTACAACTTAAAAATCATATTTCTAGACTTCAAAATTTCACATTTAAAATCATTTTAACATATGATTTAACACAATAAAATTTTAAGATCAAATATTCAATTTTGCAAACTCCATTCATTTATTAAGTCAAAATTCACTGTTTATCAATTTATAAATTTAGTAAAACTTAAAATTTTACTTCAAATACAATTTCAAAACTTTAAATTTAATTTCCATTATTTATTTACATTTTAAAATAAAATTTAAAGTCTAAAATCACAACTACTTCAAATTTACATACTTAAATTCACAATTTCAAGACTTAATATTTAATTTTCTTAAAACCATAAAATATATATTTTTAAATCAAAATTTCATACTTTTAAGAAAATACATATTTTAATAAAAAAAATCATTTAAAAATATACCACGGGGTCTGTATATAATTTTCTAACCTAGGTCAAGTGATACGGATATATATCATTTCAATCCGCAATTTACAAAGAAAACCCGGGTTCTATC
This sequence comes from Allium cepa, assembly GCA_030765085.1. Lineage (NCBI taxonomy): Eukaryota > Viridiplantae > Streptophyta > Magnoliopsida > Asparagales > Amaryllidaceae > Allium > Allium cepa. The sequence goes on along the minus strand of CM060929.1, from coordinate 377,563,856 downwards.
ATTTCAAACCCGCAATCTCAAGTCAAATAAAATACAATAAAAATCGCTCAGGCCTATCATTTCAGCCCATAACGATTTTTTTCCTATTCTAAAGTCCGTTCGGGTATGTATCATTTCAACCCATAGTGATTCTATTCTAACAGGGAACTTGCAGTGTGAATATATGCATAGACAATATAAACAATGTCAATGTCACAATATAATGTCATATATCAGATGTCAGGTGATAATTAACAGTTTTAACATGGTAATAACATGGCATAGTATATCATATGATCATCATTAACTTGCATACACATTTTATATTACTAAACACTTGTTATCAATTCACTATTTCATAAGTATAAATGTCAGAGTGAGAAAGACTCACTTTTTCAAGCTGAAGACCACTACGACACACAAAACGATTCCAAAGGCTTGACAAGCACAATACAGCACGACTATTGATTCAAATGAGTGGAGAAAGCCAATACATCATCTTGTAAACAACCAAAACAAGACAATATAACATATGAATATTCAACACAAAATTATATAGAAACAAGTTGAAATACAAGGCAATAAAGACAAGGCCTTGTCTTTACCTTTCAAATGCTCGACCAAGGTGGATCATGAGCTCAGCCAATGATGTGTTAAGCTCAGGTTTGGCATCATATAGGTCAGGTTTGTGTCAAGTATGGCGTCCAAAACAAGTGGAGATGAAGGTGTAGTGGTGATAACATGAAGCATACCAAAGACAATGCAAAAGAGGCAAGTTGTTCAACTTTTTGGCTTGGCATGGGTCAATTGGAGCTCGGGCATAGGGGATTTCAGATCTGGTCAGTGGGTAGGTGGATGGTCAGAGGTGGTATCGTGGAGGTGGCCAAGGCAAGATATGAAGGAGATAGTGAAGTTTATGGCTAGGCTACGCAATTTCAAGGGGTTTGGTGCAAAGTTTGTGGTGCAAGCTTCAAGTAGTGATCAAGGCCAGATCTGGACAGAGGGGAGAGGAGTGGTTGCTGCCATGTATGGTGGTGGTGGTGGTCGGTGGAGACGAGGGTGGTAGAGGCTAGGCCGAGCAAGACTAGAGAGGAAGAAGCAAATCAATGAAAATTGAAGAGGAGAAGACATAAAGTAGGTCATTGCTCATTTTTTTTCTCTCAAATGAAATAGCCATGAATGGTGATGAGATGGGAAGGTTTTTCATGTGAAACAACAGGAAATACACGGCCAATGCAAAAGAAATGAACGGCTAAGTCAAAATGAAAAGTCAAAAGAAGGTGTAAAGCCAAAGGTAGGTGAAAAGTTACATGCAAATGAAAGGTTTAAGTCTTTTTGTATTTCCATTTCTTTTAAAATTTAAATACATGTAAACTATGTATAAATACAAATAAAACACGAAAATATAGTAAATGAACAAAAATAAATAAATAAATATTAATTAAATATAATTAAATTAAGAAAATAACAAAGAAAATGTAAATTAGGCTTGAAAATTTGAAAATAAATGAAATGAACTTTGGGAAAATTGTATGTACATGAAAAATATTTATAAATAAAGATAAAAACATAAAAATAAAATGCATACATAAAAATGAATAAGTAAATTTTAATTAAATATAATTTAAATGAAGAAAATATCAGAAAAATGGAAACTAACCTTTAAAAATAGAAAATAGATTCAATGAGCTTTGGAAAAATTCAAACATCACTTTAAAAATATTTAAAAGGTAAAAATATATGTAACATAGCATATAATAAAATTTAGAATAAGATATGGCAATAAAAAAGATTATTTATATAATTTAAAATAAACAATTTTGTTAAATACAACAAATTTCACACAATAGTTAAAAGGCATAACTTTCACATTATAAATCAGATTTCAACGAAACGAAAAGCGGTGTTCTTAAATTTTATTTACTTTCATAATAAAATATAAAATTAAAATTTTCAAACTTTCAAATTTTAAATTTAAAAGTCAAAGTTTGACCATTTTGACCAAAATTCACTTTTTTGGAAAATATTCAATTTATACATGTTTGAAATTATAATTTACATTAAAATCAAAATTTGTATTTAAAATAACAAAACTATTCATTTTAGTAGATAAAAATAAAGTTTTTAAATCAAGAATTCAATTATAATAATTAAAATATACAGTTAAAACAATTAGAAAAATACAGGGTTGTTACACTAAACTTAAGAAAATAAAACACATTACTTTATAAGTTGAATTCTAATCTCTGATAAATAAACTCCTTTTTAAAAACATAGATATAAATCTCAAATTAAATCAATTTGTAAAAGATTCTTTTAAATAGGGTGTGAATCTCGGAACACTACACAACACAATCAACATGCATAAACAATCATAATTACAACAGACATTTTATAAGCACACAAACATAGTTTTTATCTCAAACATTTAAATCAAGCAACCTAAATATAGTTTAAGATTTAGATGTTACTCACCTCAATTCAATGAAGAGCTCTGTTGATCATTTTGAAATTTTGCAGAAATAAAATATGCAGAGTCCCTGTTTTGACTCCCTTTTAAATTGATATGCAGTTTTTGCCTATTTGTTTTCTCTGACTAAAATGCTTGCATGCAGGTAGAAGATGTAGTTGCTAATTCCCATATGCATGCAGATGCTTTCATGTTTTCAAATCCATTCCAGGACTTAAAAACAGAATGCAGAAAACAGTGCAGGCTTCCTTTTGAATTTTGCAGACTTCATTTGAGATTTGCAGATGAAGGTGGGTTTTATTTTTAGGAAGTGAATATGCAGATTTGCATTTTTGATGAGTTTGTGTATGTAGATTTTTGATTGTGGATATGAAAAATGAATTTTGGTCTTCAATTGATTAAGGAAATGAAAATGTAATATGAATGAATGAAGATGCAAGTTTGTACTAGATGTATTTCATATTTAATGTAATAAAAGAAAAAGAAAAACTAAAATTTACACTTGTCAATTTTTACAACACTTGTCAATTTGAATGCGTATGAATCTAACACTTGTTTTCTTTAAGATAATTAGTATTTAAATTTACAAATGTAAAATATGTTAGCTTAGATTAAATTTGTTAGTTTATATTAGATATGTGTATGAATTTATAAAAGAAAACAAACCATGTTTACAAAACTTACACAAATAAAAATTAAAACAATTAAATAATTTAAGATTTATACTTTGGAATTTAAATTCAAACTAAATTCAAAACCAAACAATTTCAAATTAAGTTATAAATAAAAATTCAATTTGAAATAAAGATTACAAATCTTATTCAAAATTTATTTATAAAGTCAATACAATATCAATATTGTTTTTTATAAATATCTTATTATTAAATTAAAATCATTTTAAAAGAAATTAAATTTTTATTAACAAAATATCTATTTTGTTAAGCCATAAAACCATTTGTTGAATATATTCTAAATTTAAAACTCAATCCAATTTAATTTAAACATTAAATATTTTTATTATCACATTTAAAACCATATATTTATTTATGAAATAGTTTTAAAAACTCAATACTAATTTGTATTAAAATTTCCAATTTATAATGCATATATTAGAATTTTAAAACATGGTTCATTTATTAAATTTAAACCAAAATCATTTATTAAATTTTGAAAAGCTTAAATATTAAATAAAACAAATTTTCCAAATTATAAAAACTAGAAAATATGCTTTACTTATTAAAATTAAAACAATACTAATCTATTTAAAATATAAACCATATATTTATATTGTGAATAGAAATCAATTTATATCATTTAAAAGATAAAATAACCAATTTAAATATTTATTGAAGAAGATTATTAAATATATTTGGATAATTATTAACAGATTATCAATATCAATTTAATTTTAACTACAGATTATTAAATTGATATTGTTAAGAATTTCGGGATATTGCAATCCTTCCCCCTTAAAAGAATTTCGTCCCCGAAATTTAAAACAAAGGTAATGTAATAATCTTACTAAAGATTTAATTTAAAAACACAAGCATATATCAAACATATGCTAACAACCAAAAACAACCAATCAACCAAATCTATTTATCCAAACAAATTCTGGATAGAATTTTATCGAGTTTCCCCAGGTATATATATATATATATATATATATATATATATATATATATATATATATATATATATACCGGAATACTCGTCCTAAAGAATCCAAACAACTATGAAGCTACAAAACTCCTATACAACTATATCTATAACACTAGACAAGATATCAGACTACAAACGAGTCTGACTCAACAACCAAAACTCCAGAACTGCTGGTTCCAAAACCAGAGATAGATCATACACGTACTCCCTCAGAGATACGTGAAACTCATCGAATCCCAGTTATCCAAACTGGCAATCCAATCCTGAAGATCAATCACTTAATCTCCAAGATACAGAAAAGATCCAAAACACTTCAGAGCTAACTTCTCAGACTTACCCAAACTTATAGCTCACTTTTGATCGGGGAAAACTTATACAAGATTAAATCTCCGACTCCGGAATCCAAATTCCTCCGACTCTTATCCACAAAATCTCTTCGGACAATCCTGGGCTGTCCACAAACTTGCCGATCAGCTCAACCTTCGCTGATGTCTCTAGAAACAAACTAGACCAAACAACCCAACAAAATGATCTCCTCAAGATCAACCAAACCAAGAACTCAAACTATACTCCTCAACATCAGAAAACAACAACTCACTTCTCCTGTCCGGGAAAAGAAAAAGCAGATACACTTCCCAACTGCTTCAACTGCACAACTCTGATCCAAAGTAGAAGAGAATGCTGAAGAAGAACGCAAGCACAAACTGGACAACACACCCCAGAGATATGATTCAACAAATCCAAAAGAAACTTTCAGAAGTTCCTCCAAAACTCCGAGCTGCTACACCAACTCAACTCTTGGAACCATTCTACTATTGAACCATCTGTACCACTTATGGAATCCTAGACGATAAGAAAGCTCAATCTCCAGATGCGAACAAAACTCTGACTTCCTGAAGACATTCAGAAAAAATCAGATAACCAAGAGAACACTCAAACAATCGCAAGTCACTTTTGCGATCCACTAAACCAAATCCAAGGAAAAACTGTTCTTCCTTAACCAAATTGAACAGCTTAAACTTAACCAGTCAACCCATCAAAGAAATGGGTCCACTCAACTGCTTTTGAACTCCACATCAGAAAACTGCTAAACCAGAAGATCTCTTGCCAACATCGAGTACACTCCAAGCTGCACTGCTGCCACAGATGCCAAAGAATTCCAAAACAAAACTCTTGGGAAACTCGGACTTCAAAGCAAACAGAAACTCAAGCTGACCACAGCCACAACACTGAAGCAAACTCACTTCCTTAACTTGTTCCAAAGAAAACATATTCGGGAACATCCATAGTCACTGCATCTCATCATGCAGCTACAGCTTCCTGAAGTATCAAAATACCATCACTTGCTCCAGCCCAATCGAACAGATCAAACTCTATATTTCAAAGATGAACTCCGAACCTTAACAGGTTTCCTTCAGAGGTCGATGAAATACTTCAAAACAACAAAACTTACTCGAGACGGTATTTGGTCTACAGTCTCGACAGATAAACTTCCAACCTCAAACATACAAACTCCAACCAATGGTAGTCGTGTTACACACACTACTACCCCATCTACCTTTATAACTTGTATTGGAAAACCTGAACAGGTAACCCAACAGATAGGTAGAAATATATATATATATATATATATATATATATATATATATTAAAATTACAAATACACTCTCTCAAGAAAGACACCACTACAGAGCCTAGGTATTCACTCAACCTAATGCTCTGATACCACAAGTGAGACGACCCGACTTTCTACTACCAGAAAATCGCATCATCTTTAAGAAAGAAAGGGATAGAAAAGAGAATAGAAAGAAGAGAAGAAAGAAACAACATCAGAATCTACACAGCGGAACGATTAAATTATATTAATAACATAAATATTACATAGTTTACAACAATTATCAGAGTACACAGATATACAACACATACTAGACAGTTATAAACACCTGTCTAGTTATACAACTCAATACAACAACTCAGAGAACACACAGCGGAAAACTATATATATATATATATCTACACGCAGAAGCCTCCTGCTCCATTGCTCCTCCACAATTTGTCAAAGCTAACCTGAATCCTAACCTGAATTCCCTTGGCTACTCGTAAAAATTTGAGTACCCAAGAGTTTATGAAAAACAAAAATAAACTCCGGGTCAGACATGGGTCTGGTGTGAGTAACAGGTTAAAGTTACTTAACTTTCAAAAACCTTTTGAAAAGAAAGGTATCACGTAAGACTTCCCACACATAAACATGGAAAAGTTTTTACCTTACGCTAACCAAAACATTTGATAGGAAATCCGATGATATTATAATAGTGTCTTGGGTTTTCAAATAAATAAGAAATAGCCGAAATTGTTACATTCATTAAATTCTAGCTACTAGCCACAAAAGTGGGTAATACAGTCAAAACCGTTGGCACTTATTGGATTTTGGATTCCATACAATGGCAGGGCTACTGGGGTACCGCCCGTCACAGTACGTGGCCTAGATCAACGTACCGAGGACTACTCCCGATCCCCTGCAACACAAAGCCGGACCCATTCCTTACTGAATAGTTCCGAACACGACAACCCCGTGGTTGTAGCTAGCAACCACCCACACAGCCGAATATAAAGGGACTTCTAGACAGAGGTAAATCTTGCTCTCCAGTGGGTGCGACCCACGAAGCCTTGCTGCACGTCCCCTGTTTTAGCCATTCTCGGTTGATGAGGCTTGAAGCTACGATTACCTTATAGGACATATCACTTAGAATGCTCATCGTCCACTTGACGATGTTCTGAAAGCATTCAATCCATACAAGTTCGTTCCGGGTTCGAACGAAACCGAAGGCACTATCTCGTTGCACTCATTATTGGAATCACCCTCAGAGTCAACGACAATAACCCTTGCACTCTAATTCACCATCTCGAATCTATAAGTACTATTCCATCAAACTCATTACGGAATCACCCACAGAGTTATATTGACTTATAGTCCTTACACCTCGAGTCTTCACAAAGCTCCACTTTGATCCACGACCTAACGTTATTTGGAATCGATGTGGTTTTCGGATATCCAAATATGGAAACCCGATCCCGGTCTCATCGAAATCCAAAGCGTGTCTTTTAGGTCCAAGTTTTTTTAAAGGTTTTAAAACAATTCAATTACAGTATCTATATATACACAGGTAGATAACTCATAAATCGTAACTGATAGTTAACATTATCACATAACAGGTAATCCACATTATCAATATCAAATAGATATTCCATATATCACCATCACAATAGAAAACCTATGTTATCATCACAATACAATCAAGCATCCATACCATACAATATCATTTATCTCATCACTGAGATCACAAAGCATCCAAGACAATCAATGACATCCATTCATACATAAGCAAAGATTTACTCATCACAATATAATTAATTTAAAATGAATTAAATTAACTATCTCTATTACTAATTAATTTAAAATGAATTAAATTAATCACTTCGTCTTTAATTAATTTAAAATAAATTAAATTAATTACTACATCAATATAAACCTTGATTACTTAATCATTTAATTGATTACAATCAATTAATCATTCATTATTAATCACCTTAATTAATCACCCATGATTAATTATCCTTAATTACATTCATGTAATTATCCTTAATTAATTTCACAAAATTAATTATTCTCAACTAAACAGTAATTAATCTTTCATTACTTCAATTAATTAATTAATCATAATTAATTACATTAATCCTTAATTAATTACATTAATTAATTACCTTTAATTATCTATTATTGATTAATTATTCACAATTAATCAACTTTAATTACATCATTAATTAAAATAATCAATGATCTTTTAATTATTAATTAAATTAATTACCTTAAGTAATTAACTTATAATTATTAATCATTCCAGATTAATTACATTTAGTAATTAACTAACTTAATTATTTTATTAAACAAATTCATTATCCTTTAATTTATTATTTAATTAATCCCTTGATTAATTATTAAGTAATTTAAATCCAAATTACTTCATTCTTAACATCTCCACTTAATTACAACTGTAATTATTAATTAATTACTTAAATAAGAGATTTTCAATCCATTAATTACATAAAGTAATCATTTATAAAACCCAAGTGTTTAGAATTAATTAAACTTAATTAATTAAAAATAAACAATCTCATTAAACTAAATTAATTACATTAAGTAATTAATTTCGTAATTACTTTACTAAGTAATTATACTCAAACCATTTACAATTGATTATTATTAAATTAATTAATCTAATTAATTATAAAAATTAACAATATTAATTAATTGTTAAATAATCCTGGTTAATGACCTTCATTAACCGTCCTTTAATTATTTTATAAAGTAATTAACTCAAATTAATTACAAATTAAATTATCTTTAATTATTCATTAATTAAAGTTAATTATTAAATTAATTAACCTTAAATTAAATCTTAATTACATAATTAATAATATTCATTCATCATTAATTAATAATTTAATTTAATGATCTTAATTATAGATTGATTAATCATAAATCAATTATTAATTCCAAATTTAATTTATTAAATCAAATTAATTAATTAATTTTAATTACCCTATTAATTAATTCTAAAACATAAATCTTAATTTAATTTTCAAAATCATAACTTAATTATGTTAAAACAATATTATTCAAAACAAGGTGCCTTTTGAACTCCTTTAAATTTTCATTTTAAATACAAGTTTAAATTAAAAGTAATTTAAACTTATCAAAGTTTGAAATTTTTAAAACTTATTTAAATTTCAAAACAAAACAAAAGTTTGTCTTAAAAATGAAATCATAAAAATTTGAAGTTGAATTCATTTCGAAAATTTTGAAATTTCAACTCATTCTTAGTTTAAACTTCAATTTAAATCTTCTATTTAAATTTAAAACTGAACTTTATTTTAAACTTAGAATTTCCAGATTTAAAATTAATCTGTAAATCTTACTCAAATTTAAAAAAAAACTTAATATTTAAAGTTTTAAACTATTTACCAAAATAAAATAGTTAATTAAGATAAATTTTGAAACTTTTATTTTATTTTAAAGACTGGGATTTAAATTCACATTAGAAATTCAAACTTGAATTAAATTTTAAACCTAAACCTTGCTTTAAAACCTAAAACGACAGATTTTAAAAGTTCTAAAAAGAAAACTCAGATTTAAAAAAAAAAAAAAAGAAACAGGTTTTTCTGAAACCTGAACACTGCAGTGACCCGAGGAAACCCATATCCTACTTCGAGTCAAACACATGCCCACTTCGAGTCTAAAGCCTCTCCATTGCGAGTCAAACATGCTACTGCTTCGGGTTCTCTTTCTCTTTACTTCGAGCCATCGCTGCAACACCCCTATACCCAAACAGTTCACCAGAATTTCATCGTCGTGCATATGCACGGCGACTCCTACCTCTTCTCATCATCAAAGACGATCAAACCACAACCAATAACTCACCCATGCCCTACCTCAATCACCAGATCGAGCAAATAAACAAGAATTCAATGTAACACCTAATTCCAAAACCTGTAAACTTCAAACAGGTTTTATGACAAAACCTGTCAACATAATTTCTTGCCACTTCGATCATCTGACGCTCAACCCTTCCAGCCTCGAGTCCCTCTATACACCAACAATCCAATTCCCAAAAATCAAATCACTCGATCCACTCTTCACCTCTCACTGTCCCCATTCCTAACCACTATTCAAAACTAGAGTTCAAACATAAAAATCCCAACTACAACCAATCAAGCAAATTTTAATTACTTCTCTGATTTTCTAAGGATCTATGATCCTTACTTAATAACTCGAAAGAAATTTGAGTTTCCACAGATCACAGATTGTAAGAATTTGCACAAGTTCATATTCTTGTTCAAGAACAACATATAAATGAAACATATACCTAAAAATTCCAATACTTGATTCAGAAAAACATTTTCCAGTAAATGCTTTTAGTTTCTGAAACTGGATATAAATATTAATATGATTTGTTTTTGATCAAGATCAACATACAGGGGAGTTACTTATGTTTACAGAGACAACTCCCAGTATTTTAATTCTCCTAAAATTTTTAAATCTAAACTTAAGAAAATAAAACACATTACTTTATAAGTTGAATTCTAATCTCTGATAAACAAACTCCTTTTTAATAACACAGATATAAATCTCAAATTAAATCAATTTGTAAAAGATTCTTTTAAACAGGGTGTGAATCTAGGAACACTACACAACGCAATCAACATGCATAAACAATCATAATTACAACAGACATTTTATAAGTACACAAACATAATTTTTATCTCAAACATTTAAATCAAGCAACCTAAATATAGTTTAAGATTTAGATGTTACTCACCTCAATTCAATGCAGAGCTCTGTTGATCATTTTGAAATTTTGCAGAAATAAAATATGCAGAGTCCTCGTTTTGACTTCCTTTTGAATTGATATGCAGTTTTTGCCTATTTGTTTTTTCTGACTAAAATGCTTGCATGTAGGTAGAAGATGTAGTTGCCAATTCCCATATGCATGCAGATGCTTTCATGTTTTCAAATCCATTCCAGGACTTAAAAACAGAATGCAGAAAACAGTGCAGGCTTCCTTTTGAATTTTGCAGACTTCATTTGAGATTTGCAGATGAAGGTGGGTTTTATTTTTAGGAAGTGAATATGCAGATTTGCTTTTTTGATGAGTTTGTGTATGTAGATTTTTGATTGTGGATATGAAAAATGAATTTTGGTCTTCATTTGATTAAGGAAATGAAAATGTAATATGAATGAATGAAGATGCAAGTTTGTACTAGATGTATTTCAGATTTAATGTAATAAAAGAAAAATAAAAACTAAAATTTACACTTGTCGATTTTTACAACACTTGTCAATTTGAATGCATATGAATCTAACACTTGTTTTCTTTAAGATAATTAGTATTTAAATTTACAAATGTAAAATGTGTTAGCTTAGATTAAATTTGTTAGTTTATATTAGATATGTGTATGAATTTATAAATGAAAACAAACCATGTTTACAAAACTTACACAAATAAAAATTAAAACAATTAAACAATTTAAGATTTATAATTTGGAATTTAAATTCAAACTAAATTCAAAACCAAACAATTTCAAATTAAGTTATAAATAAAAATTCAATTTGAAATAAAGATTACAAATCTTATTCAAAATTTATTTATAAAGTCAATACAATATCAATATTGTTTTTTACAAATATCTTATTATTAAATTAAAATCATTTTAAAAGAAATTAAATTTTTGTTAACAAAATATCTATTTTGTTATGCCATAAAACCATTTGTTGGATATATTCTAAATTTAAAACTCAATCCAATTTAATTTAAACATTTAAATATTTTTATTATCACATTTAAAATCATATATTTATTTATGAAATAGTTTTAAAAACTCAATACTAATTTGTATTAAAATTTCCAATTTATAATGCATATATTAGAATTTTAAAACATGGTTCATTTATTAAATTTAAACCAAAATCATTTATTAAATTTTGAAAAGCTTAAATATTAAATAAAACAAAATTTTCAAATTATAAAAACTAGAAAATATGCTTTACTTATTAAAATTAAAACAATACTAATCTATTTAAAATATAAACCATATATTTATATTGTGAATAGAAATAAATTTATATCATTTAAAAGATAAAATAACCAATTTAAATATTTATTGAAGAAGATTATTAAATCTATTTGGATAATTATTAACGGATTATCAATTTCAATTTAATTTTAACTACGGATTATTAAATTGATATTGTTAAAAATTTCGGGATATTACATGCGCGAAATCGCGAACTACCTTTGCGCGACGCGTCTAGTTTTAACTTATTTTTCAATATTTGAAATAATCTATTCAAATTGGATTTCAACACTTATAAAATCAGTAAAATCATTTTAAATCAATATTCTCACTTTTTAAAGTATTTAAAATATATTTTCACTATTACCACATTATAACATTATTTTATTCCTGTTATTTTAATATTAAATTTTAAATTCCAATTTCAATTCGATTCCAATTCTAATCTCAAATTAAACACGTTTAAAACTTAGATTTCAAATCTAATTTCAATTTAAACATCAATTCAATCTCAAACTAAACTTCACTTTTTTAAAATCGATTTCAATTTCAATTTCACTATTCATCTCAATTTCGATTTCTAATTAACTATCCTTTTCAAATCCGTTTCACTTTAAATTTTAAATTCTCTTTCATTTTAACTTTAATTTCACTTCTAACTGAAAAGAGACTTATTTTTCCACAATATCTCATATTACTAAAATATTGTCTTTTTAGATAAAGGGATTACTTAATCAAAATGAACATATCCAATATTCATATTTATCACCAACATAACATCCATTCAACCAATCACATGCATATGATTTCAAATCTAACATTCACTATTAATATCATAACGGAATATATTATCACAATTCACTTAATTTACTAACTATCAAATCATCCATATTAACAATCAATTTGGTATAAACATTCATATGTCATAAGGGCGTAAATATGATTTATAACATAATTAAAATATAAATTCAAAAGCAATGAGAATTTCTCACCATAAACCAAAGCGATTAACTTCCTACCAACATTCTAATCAACCAACACTTCACTAATTAATTCCTACTCCATTAAACACTAGCAAACAACACCCTCTCCCATCCAATAGCTTGGCCGAGGCTTGAGATGGAGGTTGGCCGAAAATATAGAGAAGAAGCAGTAGAGCTTTGAACTTGAATTCCCAAGATTTAGCTTCGAAAAATAGGTCATCTTCTCTCTTGTTTTTGACTCTTTTACTCACAAAATTTGAAAAACTTACTAACTGTAAAGTTGTTGTAAATTCTTTTCTATTGAATTTGAAAAAAATAATCATTTGAATCCAAGTTTTTTTGAGGGAGATATGATAGAATGAAGAATATGTGTTGGATTGACAAAAAATGAAGCCCGAAAATGCACTTCAAAGAATTGATTTTCAGGTATAACAAACCTCAAATCTGGAAAAAAGTGATTTACATAAAAGTTGTAACCACTGAAATTTCATGTGATTTTAAAAAAAGGATTTCTAAATTTGAATCGGTTATGATCAAGTTATGATTAAAATAAAATGGCCTATTCTCTGACTTAAAAACTGGGCCAGAAAATGCACTTGAAAGAAGTGGAATTTTAACCTATTTATGCTAAGAACTGGACAAAGTGGTCAACAAGAAAGTTATAGCCACTGGAAAAATACATGATTTGAAAAAAGAATTTTGCAATTTGATCACAGTTTTGAATAATTTATGGCCGAGAGAAAAGACGTAAAATATGGAGAAAATATAAGTTTGATTTGAAGAGAATAAACATTGAATTCTTTTGAATATTTTATAAATATTTTGACATTATTCCTTTTTAATTTTTTTCTCTGGCTTGGAAGCCATTATAGAGAAGAGGAAGAAGATGAAGAAGCTTGAGAAAATAAGAAGAAAAAATGTGAATGAAATGAGAGAAGGAGGTGGATATTTATAGAAAAAGAAAGAAGTGGTAAATTTACCAAAATAACCTCTTACCAAATTACCAAACTAAGCTTAATTCAACTTAAAGCAATCTACGCTTTTTCAAAACTTAACATCATCCTTTCACTTCTTACTTTATGTATTATTCACTTAAAGATTAAGTAAAGAATATCATAATTATGTTGGCTTTGATTTGATGTGATTTGATGTTTACTTTTTCTTACTTTTGTTAATTCTTACTTACTTTTACTAATGACTTCTAGAAGTTTTCTAATTTTATTTAGTAAAATTAAACATGTTTAGTGAATTAAATAATACTTACACTATTTGAATATAGGTTCTTATATAAAAATAAAGGTGCGACGACGTTGCGATAACTTTTAATCGACAAAACGTCGTTTTTCGACAAAATGTTTTACGGTCACATTTTGACGTTTTAGTTAAACTATTTATTTATGTAAACCAAATTTAAAAATAAATTTGTATAACTCTATTTAAAAATATTAACACTCATAAATTAATTAAAATAATTTATTTAATCATTGAAACTTACTTTTCTAAAATCAGCATTTTGTCACTTTTGTTGATATAGGCAAATGTTACTATTTTTGTGTATACTTCTCTTTCCAAATCCTATCTAATTTTGTTTGAATCATATAACCTTACTTATTTTACATTTAAAATCACTTTAAATATTATATTTTAAAGTGGTCAAATTCTGGGTCGTTACATTCTCCCCTACTTAAAAGCATTTCGTCCTCGAAATGAAAGTTAGATAAGAGAATTTATCTCATACTCATATGCTCAAATAATTTGACTTATTTCTACTGATGATAGAAAAGAAGAAGGTCTATATCATAACAAAACTAAAAGCAAATGATGTCAAACATGCATACAGAGATTCCCGACACTAACTTGAGTACCTATCACGTACTTACGATTATATACACATACATCAAGTCAAACTTCTATTTTACCCATCCTAGTACACACTGCACACTTAAGATAGAATATATAACAACCGAACAAGACTATAAATCAAAAACAACCACACTGATACTGTATCAAGATAAACGACCACCACATAATTCATTCCCTGTCCTGAGCATGTGCTATATCTGTGGTCTCTCTCTGTGTGTGTGTGTGTGTGTGTGTGTGTGTATGTGTGTGTGTGTCTATGCATACCAAAACATCGGTCCAACCACTATATCTTAGTGCTTAATATTTGAGATAACTATCCAACTACTAAGTAACAGACCCAACACATCATACTATATGTGATATTTGATTCGATCTATTATTCGAATCCACAACTTTTCTTTTGAACTAGTATCGATCCCTTGATTTTCTCGTGCGGACTTTGATCAGACTTCTTAATCATAAATCCTTGCTTTCCTTCTATAGCTCTCAACTACGATAGAAAACTCGTGTACATAATCATAAACTCCCATCAATGCTCGCTGTCAAGAATCGAGTGGTAAATCCTTTTTCGGATTGGTGTAAACACCTCAAAGTTCTGTGCTCAAATCTTACCAACATTCTAATCAACGTTATGTACTCATGATTATGTTGGCTTTAATTTGATGTGATTTGATGTTTATTTTTCTTACTTTTGTTAATTCTTACTTACTTTTACTAATGACTTCTAGAAGTTTTCTAATCTTATTTAGCAAAAGTAAACATGTTTAGTGAATTAATTAATACTTACACTATTTGAATATATGTTTCTATATAAAAATAATGGTAGACGACGTTGAGACTACTTTTAATCGACAAAACGTCGTTTCTCAACAAAATGTTTTACGGTCACATTTTGACGTTTTAGTTAAACTATTTATTTATGTAACCAAATTTAAAAATAAATTTTTATAATTATATTTGAAAATATTAACACTCATTAATTAATTAAAATAATTTATTTAATCATTGAAACTTACTTTTCTAAAATCGCCATTTTGTCACTTTTGTTGATATAGGCAAATGTTAGTATTTTTGTGTATACTTTTCTTTTCAAATCCTATCTAATTTTGTTTGAATCATATAACCTTACTTATTTTACATTTAAAATCACTTTAAATATTATATTTTAAAGTGGTCATATTCTGGATCGTTACATGGAATCAATTCCGTATGCATTTGTAATTGGTAGCCTAATGTATGCTCAAACCTGTACTAGATCGGATATCAGTTTTGCGGTCGGTATGTTAGGGAGATATCAAGGTAATCCAGGAAGGGAACATTGGCAAGCTGTAAAGAAAGTGTTAAGGTACTTACAAGGCACGAAAGATTACATGCTTATGTATAGTAGATCCAATGAATTGGAGGTGATTGGATATAGTGATTTAGATTTTGCTGGATGCATCGATACTAGAAAATCGACTTTTGGTTACCTGTTTATGTTTGCTCAAGGAGCCATATCATGGAAAAGTGCGAAACAAACTATCGTTGCTTCATCTCTTATGGAGGCAGAATTTGGGGCATGTTATGAAGCCACAATTCGTGCATTATGGTTGCGGAACTTTATTTCAGGACTTGCGGTTGTCGACACCATTAGCAAGCCGCTGAAAATTTATTGTGATAACTCTACAGCAGTGTTTTTCTCAAAAATGACAAGTACTCTAAAGGTGCCAAACATATAGAACTAAAGTATCTTGTTATGAAAGACGAGGTTCAGAAACAAAGAGTGTCAATCATGCACATCAGGATAGAACTTATGATTGCAGACCATTTGACAAAAGGGTTACATCCAAGACAATTTAAGGAACACGTTCAAAGAATGGGTCTTGGTTGTATTAATAATGATTGAAGTGTGACATTTTGAGCTCCTTTGTGTGTTTCTGATATACAATTACGTGTCTCTTGTTTTAATGTGGTAGTATGTACTTTATGTAATTTTAAACGAGAAAGTGTCTTATAAAGATATTATGTTTAATCATTATGATATAAGACATTATGTGGACCATTATGATGTTTTACATAAATTATGAGTATAAAATGATGGATTGCTGGTATTGTAGTATATGGAAGGGAATGCATTGAATTAATAATGCACAACCGCTATAACTCTCAGCAATTTATCATAGTATGATGTTCAACACTTGATATTATGAATAATCGGGTCAAGTGGGAGAATGTTAGAAAACTGCTATTAGAAACTGCAATCGTTTCATTTACTTTTAACGTTATTCAGTTTCTAATCTTAATATGACCCTATTAATTAGGTCATAAATAGAACGTTTCATTTAACTTTAACGTTATGCAGTTTCTAATCTTAATGTGACCCGATTAATTAAGTCATAAATAGACTGTTCTATAATTAGAACATTAGGTCTGTGATTAATCTTAAGCGTTGAATTGATATACGATGGACGTACTAGATTTAGAGTTAAATGTTATATAAAGGATTGGGTCCTCTCTCCTGGTATATAGATGTATTCTTCTCCATCAAGAAACATATAAAGAAATAAGGTTAAAGAGAGAAACCGAATTCTGAGAAGATGAGTAGTTATTAGAAGTCAGAAGAAAAAGATGACAGCCATTACGTCTTCTACAGTTAATCAAGGTACATCATCTTAAACAAATAAAAAATCATATTAAGCTTTGTTTGTGAAATATTCGGTATTGGTGATCCTTGGGCTATTACTTGAATTGCTCATCATTAATCATGAAAGATCGAACAGTAAAGAATTTCTGACAGCATGAACAATGCACAACAATATATTGTATCAAGGTACTGAGTATTATTTTATTTACAACTGCACTTCATTAATATTATTGCTTAATAGATATATTTGTATTTGCATAAATTTTCTTTCCTTAGCACTTCGTTTTGTAATTTAGTACCTTGCCATTGTTTGTATACATCTTTTTTTTGCAATACATCAAAACTAAGAGTTGGAATATACTGAGAAATACCATATATACATGTACGTATGTACATGTATATATGCATGTATGTGTGTGTGTATATGCATATATATGTATATGTATATGTTTGTGTATATGCGTATGTGTATTTTTATGTATATATGTATATGTATATGTATATGTGTGTGATTTTTCATATTCACATAGCTGAAACAGGTACCTCCTTGCAATGGCAAGAATAGCTCCAATATCGAATCCCTACTGCTCTTCATGGGTAGGTGCACCAACTTGCCTACATCTCTCACTTTTTGGAATATATGAATGTGTATATCTCCTACACCTAGATTATTCTCCCATTCTCCAAATCTTGGCACTGCCGATCATTTTTGACCCTATATATACTGTGTAATTCACAAGTTAAAATTGCATAAAAAGAGCGACTTAAATGTTATTACATTGCATCTATTTACAGGTTAAGTATATACGAATAGAGAAAAGTTCTAAAAAGAAGAACTAGCGCACATATACATAATCATTCTCAAAGAACAATACACAAACTCCTATCAAAACTAGCACACATACATAAAAAGATTTGGATATATGCGAGTTCCTATAATTACTAAATCATTTGTTCAAGGAAAGGGATCTACTTCCTGGCCCTTTTCTTCTTCTCTCATGGTTGAACACTGCCATTTTTATTCGTGAATTTCGCAGTTGTAACTATAATCGAGAGTATAAATAAAAGGAAAAAAATTCAGAGTGGACGTAGTCCAATTCGGCCGAACCACTATAAATTATCTTGTGTTAATTTTCTTACTGTTTTAATTTTCTTTGTTCATATTTTGATCTCTATTTTACTCTGTTTGAGAATTGGTTTTAGATTTGTGGTACTTTTACATTATTTGGTCGTTGGCGGCCATTTTTCATGCCAACAATTTGGTGCTTTCACTGAAAAGACTTGCACTTGTGGATTTGGAAACTTGGATACTTAGATCTTGGAAGCAAAGGCTAGACAGTCAGCAAGAAGACCATTGGCAGATAGGAGTCACCATGGAGGGAGTCAGAAGGCATCCTTAAGAACTGGAGCTAATCAACCCTCTGTTTACATCACTAGGAACGAGATGGAGACTATGGTGGAAGCGATGCAGGAGTGGATGATGAAAAGACAAGAGAAGATGATGTAGAATTTCCTTAGGAAAATTGGACAGGCTGGAGCAAGAGCTAATAGCAATTTGGATTAAGGAGTTGGAGCAACAAGAGCTATAGAAAATCAGAACCGAGGGCATGGAAATGGAGCCAATTGTCAGGAGATCGCAGTGGAGCGACCAAGGGCAATCCTCGACCAACAATAGTGGATCGGCATCATTCCCCCAAGGCCTAGGGGCATGCCCTTGGATCAGGCTGATATGGATGCTGGTGCAGATGTTGTTCGACCGGCGGTAGATGTAGGACCTACAATTGAGGATTGAAACATGGAAGAGTATGTTACGGAGTAACCTTGTGGATTCAAGGGCAGACTAGTAATGTGGATTAGAGGCCATTTATAGATGAGAATGGAAGGATGGTTGAGCTGGTACATTGGATAACGAGAGGCGGATTGCGCAACAGAAGTCTAGAGGATGTCAATCAGAGTCCGTTCACTCCGAATATCAAGAAAGTTAGGAACCCTCCGGAGTTCAAACTAGCAACACTGAAGGTGTAAGGTCGGACATTATGGTACACTTGATGAGGTATATCCAGCACATGGAAGTGTTGGGGGCATCGGAGGAGGTCATGTCAAGATGTTTTCCACTTTACTTAACGGAATTAGCAGTGCATTTGTTTATGAAACTGGAGAATCATTCGATCAGGACATCGAACAAGTTGGTAAATCAGTTCATGAGGTAGTTTATGGTCCATATTTTGAGACTCAAAAATATAATGACCAACACTAAAGCAAAAGACCAAAGCGTCCTTGAGGAGTTTCTTGACATGGTTTAATGCGGTGGTTGTTTTGGTAAATTGACCAGATCTCTGACGACCCATAAATCCGAACCCTCTGAATCGAAATAAACCACACATGTTTGACCCAAAAAGCACAGACTGACAGAAAGTCAAGAGAAAGAAAAGAAGAGAGAAGAAGAGAAGATAAGATAAGAAAGAGAGAAGATGGAACCAAATAGAACAATACAGAATCTCACATCGCAGCGGAAAACATATAATATCATATCAATGATCTTTACAAAATAGAAACTGTATATACATACATTAATCAGAGTTCAACAATCAATCACAAATTATCAGCCTGGACAATTATAATAACATGTCCTCATAATTGCTGATAATATAAACAACTAAGCACAATACAACAGATAATCAAGCAAAATAGGTACCCGTATACAAAATGGAGATCTCCAACTCTCCTTCTGAAACTCCAAAAGCACCAAATCTAAACCTGTAAATATACTCGGTCTGACCCGAGCATTGAAAGGGAAGAACATCCGGATCAGTTTGGTAAACTAACGTGAGAAACACTGTCAACTTAATTTATTAAATTACCAAACTTTTCCTTTTATCAAAACAAAAGTATCTCGTAAGACAGGTCCACACATATAAACGGACATGTTTTTGCCTTACAATAACTAAAACATCTCATATCAAATCATCTGATATTATACTAGTGTCTAGTATACAAATAACATTAATTATACCCGAAATTATTGTATTGATTAAATTCCAGCATATATCCAAATTGGGTAATATCAAGGTACATAGTGGAGTTTGGATTTCCATACAAATAACCAGGTGAAGGGACTACCTTTCGGTAGTACATCTCTAGAAGAATGTATTGAGAAACCATCACAAAGTTTCTCTACCGACACAAGACTGGCCCACCTCTATAACTAAATGGTACCGAATATGTCATCCTTCGGTCGTTACCGACCTTTACCGAGGGCCCTCTAGCATACAAATCACAATAATCGGATACACCACGTCATAGCGTGTAAAGATATACCTAGAAGAGGATGATCATATACTACTTGGGAATGACCCACTTAGCCATGCTGCATCTAACCCTGTTTTGGTCATTTTCGGTTGATGAGGCTAGAGGTAACGATTACCTTTCACAATCACATATCACATCACTTTGAATGCCACATGGCCATTTCCGTTGACTAGTAATTGCCTACCATAAAAGTACAACCCTTAAGCTCATACGTCTTAAGGAGGGTGTTAAGCTAAGAGAAGTTCTCCTCCACCACTGACATACTTTGTAAAAACCAACGTACATAATCTGTAGAAATGCAATGTTAGACAAACATCCATACAAGTTGTCCAGGAACAGGACAAACCGAAGGTACTTTCCTACCACATCCTGTCGAAAAATCCCTAGGATTAGTAGTGAATAGTCCTTGCATCGAATATTTAATAATGAAGAGACTACTGCTACTAGATGTATATTGGGATTTTAACCCCAAATGATCAACAAGCAGTCCCCCACCATGAAAATCTTGAATACCAGTATCATCATAAGCAACCTGCACAATCGTCGTATATACGTTGGTCCGAAGTGGTTTTCAGATAAATCTGATCCCAGTCTCTTTGCACCAACAACGCAAAAGCATTTCTCAACCTCACACAGAAAATAAGTCTCATGGACTTATCATGTCTCCAACTTTCAACTTGCTATCCTTCGGGCCAAGAAGGAAGCTCGATAGATTGGAGTAATACTCCGCACTATACGAATCAACATCCTCAACACAAATGAAAATCAAGCCTACACAGAAGGCTACATACTAAGTGTATGACTAAATAGTTCCCACATCAAGTCGAGGAACTAAAATAGGCAAATTTGATAGTCGGGTATTTAACTATCAAAGCAAATAAAAAAATATTTAGCACCATAACAATCACTAGGCCCTTTAATTAATCTTTAATAATTAAATCGTTTGCCAAATATTCACTTCAAATTATCTTTAACAAGATATATTCTCAAACCTATTTCACTTTTCTATATTGGAAAACATATCCATATACTTATTAAATAATAAGCAATTCACAAATCAATTTATTTTTAACACTTAGAAAAAATTCCATATACTTAAATCAGGATTAAGTATATATTTTATCTTTTAAGGAAAACATTCTCTTTAACACATTTATTTGGGTCAAAACGAATGTTGCGTAAAACATCGTTCCGCAACCCAAAATCACTAGTATAGGGATTCGAAAATAAGATAGATATATAAATCTCAATAGTATACAAAAACATTTCGTTTCGAAAATAATTTACTATAATAACAGTGTTATAGTCCATCATTTCCTTATTTCTCGAAATCGTCTATTTCAACAATGAATGTTGAAATCTATGTATTCGATACTTAACACATTTTAAACATCTTCACACCAATTAACTCCATTTAAAATATCACTTTCCAAAAAATATCCATTTTATTTAATATATTATTCACTGTTCAAAATCGTGAATATAGTTCATTTACCAAATTAAAGCTTCTACACATTTAATTAAAGAACTATCCACTGTCCAAAATCGTGGATATAATTCTCTAATCAAATTCAACACTTATACTATTTAATTAAAGGATTATCCACAGTCCAAAATCGTGGATATAACTCCTTTAATACTTATATATTTACTTATCAAATTCAATTGATTTCGGATATATAAAACAATGTTTAAAATTCCATTTATATTTTATAAAAACTTTAACTTATAAAATTCCTTTATTAACCAATTCTATATATATCTCAACTACATGCCCAAAATCCAATGATATGTCAATTCATTTATAAATCTCTTGTTTACAAAATTCGTTCTTTTTATAATTTCACAAATTATAAATCTTATTCACTTATAAAATCCATTAATAACTTCATTTTAACACTTATAAAACTCGTTTTATAATTCCAATGTTTTAATTTATAAAATATCAATTTTATAAATCTGATATATAAACCATTTATAAAAACTTTAAAAATCCCAATTTAAACTATTTACAAAATAGTTATCTCCATATTTCAAAATCATATTTTAATTTTATTTCACAAAAGTCATAATTTTTATACATAAAAATTATAACATTTATTTACTTAAAATAAATCAATTTCCTTAACAATTTAAAATTCAATAAAACATTTATTTTCTAAATCACTTAAAATCCTTTTTAATTTGAAATCATTACTTTAACATTTTTAAATTATCAAAAATAGGCCCAATGCTGCAACAGCACTAAATACATCAATCACGGCATCCAAAACATCATATATCATATGATAACAGAATATATCATAATATTTGTAAATAAATCAATACTATTGAGGAGTCCAGCTGGATCTCTCCAACCTGTCACCTGCAACAAATATACATATTAGAATATGTGTACAATATCCGCTTCGAGGCAGATACGCGTACACGGGAACGTATAGGGTCATCTGCTCCAATAGGCAGGCATATATTCAAATACCAATCAATATATAGATAATATATCCAAACAATCATCAATCATCATACAATAAATTATTTCCCACTTATGTAAAAATATCAGTGAGTCAGAGAGTGAGTTGTATCCAAATTGGTTCCAATAGCAGTCGCAGTGTTTATTCCGAATAAAATTAAACAGCCGTTTAATTTTACCCAAAATTTACACTAGCTTAAATAAATCACAATCCAGCTCCATAATGTAATGCTCGTTAATACAGACCCGATGCAATTCGTTTTCATGCGAAATGGACCTCGTATGAAGAAGTTACGATGTTTTAAAGTTTATACGAATTAAAATAATATAATCATTTCAATTTCCTTATATATTTTAAACCTTAAAAATCTGAAATCATCAGAGTCGCACGTTTTCAACAGGCAAGATCTTAACCGCGTTTTGTTTTCTTCCCCCAGATTTTCGAAAGCACGCGTGAACCCATTGTCGTTCGAAAACTTAATAGTCGTGACCACCATTTATCACTTCGACATCGATCATCTAGCACCATTTTGAATCCCATGATCAACTCCGTCACCTCCCCAAACCATGGAGATCTAGGCCCCTTATATTGCTCGAAAAACATGTTCGAACGTTGGCTGTTCGAAGCCATTTTGCCGGCGATCCACTTCGTTATTTCCAATCATTACCATTGATTTCTTAGAACTTATCATGCTCTACATTTTTCGTGTAGAAGGTTTTTCGTAATAGTTAATAGATTAGAGAAATCGAGGAGAGAAGAATTGAATTTTTTAGCCATTGATTATAAGGTGGATGCTAACCTTAGCTCTAATTAGAGTTTTGAAAATAGTGAAAAGTTTGGCTTTATATAGAAAATTACATGATACTATTCATCCGATTTTTTTCCGAACTTGAAACGAAGCGTGCCGCCTGACATTTAAAATGTTTACACTTGTTCCAAACACAATGGAATATATATCGGAAGCCAATTCGATCGTATTTGGAAGATAGGTTTTTGAATCGACTATTTAAATTTAAAATTTCACTTAAATAGATTTCTACGCTTTTAGCTTCATCGGACAAACCGTAAATCCAATTGACATGAAATTTGAAATCCTAAAATGATTCAACATTACGGATCCAACAAAACTAGTTTTGTCGAAATTCGAGACTGTTTGAAAAATGACTATTTTTACTCGTTAACTAAATATTAAGATACTCAATTTCTACAAATTAACTTTTAAATACATTTTAAAAGTTCTGTACCATCATTCTAATTCAAATAAAATTTAATTCATCTTTATAAATCATTTTTATTCATATTAAATCCAATTTCCAATTATTTACACAATTTCAAATATTAAATTAACAATTAATTAAATCCTTATATTCGATATATAATTTATTTAGCTTATAAATTTAACTTGTGAATATTTAAAATTAAATAAATATACGAATTCAAGTGACTAAAATTCTGGATCGTTACAAGATCCATCAATGGTTTTAATCACGATGGTTGGATTGCTAACGGCATGGAATTCAAGGTTGCATTGGAGCGGGATCCACTAGTGGATCTCGAGGAATTTTTCCATAAAGCGGATAAGTTCTTACGACAGGAGGATGCACAAGCCAACAAATAGAAAGTAAATATTGTGCGAGGTGAAGGACCATCTAGAGAAGGGTCTAAGAAGGATAAGGGAAGTTGGACGATAGTTATGATGAATGGAAAAGTCAAGGAAAGGAATGGGAGCCAAAGTGCTCCTCTTACTCTGATTTGATGGAAAGTTTGGAATGGATTTACCTGAAAACTATGGGGCAACTCCTCTATTGGAAACCAACAAGGAGGGATCCTACGGAGCGGGAACGGAGGTCTGGAAAGCTTTGCCTATTCCACGAACTAGATAGGCATTCCACAGATGAATGCAGGCGCTTACGGGATTTGGTTGAGGAACACGTTAAGGATGGTAGGCTGCCATAATATATGAGGACTCGGGCAGCGGCGGTGCGACAGGAGCGGCCACCGTCCATGTTAAATGAAATAGTCTTAGATTGAGTCACGGACCGTCATCTCCTGATTGGGATAACATGAACTATATACATAATAAACACTACAATAAAACGACTAAGTAACTTACATGTGTACGGGAACGAAGTTGAACCCTATGCATGCTCTAAGATGATGATAAACCGTTAAGTCCACAGAGGCAATATTTGGCTTTTCTAGTTTTTTGGTTTCCTGGTTATAGAACTTAAATTTAATAGTTTAATAAATGGATTTTAAAACACTTATATCTGCATTAATGAGATGAAAAAAAATAGGTCAAGGTCGTCCCGACCAGAGAGACGTCGCAATAAGCACCATGTGCGAGTCCATTCATCAAAAAGCAACAAAATGGACTTATACATCATGGATTAAGCCCTCGAGCGGAGAGTCGAGACCAATGAAAGGAAGTCGGTATGGAATTGATCGCTTTATATCCCTGATCAGAGAGTCAGGGACTAGAGTGCAAGAATTAAGTTTCTTCGCCAGAGAATGACAGGATTGACTTACTTATCTTTGTTTCCCCTTTCACCGGAGAGTGGGCGGATGGGTCCGATAAGGGTACGAAGAGACTATGGTCGGCCTAGGAAGGCCAAGATGTTGCTTTGTGTTCCAGAGCACTAAACTTGAGTGCAGGAAATAATGCTGCTTCGTCGAAGAGCGACAGGATTGGTTTAGTTATCGTTGTTCCACCTTCAAGAAAGAGTGACAGGATGGGGTGCAGCAAGAGCTCGAAGAGGCTATGATTGGTCCAGAAGAATCAAGACGTCGGTTGGAGTGCAGGGAGTGAGTCGCTTCACCGAAGAGCGACATGATCGACTCACTCATTGTTAAGTCCCCTCACCGGAGAGCAAATTGATAGGACATGGCAAGGATCTGGAGAGACCGTCGATTTTTCCGGAGAGACCATGAACTTAGATAATGATCCAAAGAGATCGTGGATTGGTCGACTGACTTCTAGGATTTCAAATGGTTATGGATTTGAATATCGACCCAAAGAGGTCCTGGACTTAGATATTGACTTGGAGAGGTCATAGATTTTGATAATAATCTGGTGAGATCGAGGCTTTGGATTTGGCGAACGATCTAGTGAAATCATGGATTTGGTTAATGGCTTTGGATGGACATGGATTCGGCCAAGGATTTGGAATCATTTTGGAATTGGCTATCGGCTCGAAATAGTTGCGGACTGCGGTAATTTGGTTTGGTAAAGGATTGGATCCTAGATTAGAAATTTGGATATCAACGGATTATGGACTTCGGATTTATGGCAATTCAAAACTCACCTTCCTATCGCCAGGCATATTTTCATCGGAAAATGTTATCCTACCTTTTGGCAAGGCCGTGGTACCATGGAATTAGCTTAATGGATTTGTAATCATCAAGGCAGGAAGCCCGGACAGATGATTATCAAGTTCAAAGATCGACAATAAGGAAGGGTATGGATGATAGTCAAGCAAATTCACGCAAGTAGCATCCAAGTAATGGCTGAGTATGGATTTGAACTTCCCTACGTAGGGGATTGGATCAATATGGTTAGAAATGGAACAGATCACCATGACTATGGATTGCTCAATTTTGTAGTTTAACTCAATGATGATCGCTTGATATCTCAACAAACATCGAGGGAACAACGCAAACGACTACGGAAACACAAACCAACAGCGGAGGGGACCCACCATGGGGATCACCAGCTCCATAGCCAAGCTCTTGATCGATCGATGCCGATCACCTAGGGATCGGTGTCGATCGTTCCAAATGGCCCAAATGGACCCTTTTTTTTGGATCAGTCCATTATGACCTTGGTCTTATGCACGCCAACTTTCAATTGGGTAATTGCACGTCTTTCCCTATAGATATTGGATCATTAGCTAAGGAAAAGGATCTTCTTTCTGGCTCTTTTCTCTTCTCTCTCTACTGAACTCTACCATTTTTGTTTTTGAATTTCATAGATTGTAGTTGTAATCAACAATATAAATAAAAGGAAAAACTTTTTAGTGGATGTAGGCCGGAGCTCGAAGAACCACTATAAATTCTCTTGCGTTTATTTTTTACTGTTTCAATTTTCTTTCTTCATGTTTTGACCCCAATTGCACTCTGTTTGGGAATTGGTTATTGGATCTATGGTGCTTTCACATTTTTTGGGTGTTGGTGGTCATTTTTGATGTCAACGTTTCATTTTTTATTGGGATGCGAGGAAGAAGGAAAAACGAGAAAGAAATAATAAGTAGGGCAATGAAAATAAGACGAACTGGAATGCAAACCATCTTCCCGCTCCTTAACATTCGCTCCGAGGAAGCTCTCTCAGACCCGAAGCATTAGATGTTCAAATAGTTTATCTTGTTAACTTCGAAGGGAGCTGTGCATGGTTTCTTCCATTTATATCCTTCATCGACCCCTCGGTCGATGTTCTTTAGACTTTCCATCACCGTCTCTTTCCGTGTGTCTGAGATATCTTGATCAAACTTGACATCCTATAGAAAGAGATCGAGGAATGCAGCCGATAAACATGGACGAACAGTTGGAAAAGTAAATAAATAAGTAGAGATTCCCCTAAAGGCAGGCAGTATGGTCTTAACCATCCCTCGAAGAATGCAACTTACTGGACAAAAGATGTTTGACCCTTTGTACGAGGAGGAATATCTGCAGAAGTAGGCCCACGGTGCTTGGAGGAATCTCTAGGGCGCTAAGCAGGGTCACGAGGTTGCTCAATTTCATCATCTTTCTTCTTTCTCTCCCGCTCTCCATCCCTCTCGCGCTCTCTATCATCCCTACGAGCCTCATCGTACTTGTGGTTTTTCCCCTTCTCCTTTCTTCCTCAGATTCACGGCGATGCGATTGGTTTAGATCAATAGTTTGGCTTTTGTGTTTGCTGGCATGGTGGTACAAAATTTCGTAATATCCACGGCCCAAGGAACCTGAAACAAGGAATAAAATAGTATTACTATTAGAATTTTGAAGAAAAAATCAATGCAAGAATGAGTGTCCGTGATCATAATGAAGTGTTGGTGCCCGTGACCCCTTAAGTACTCTACCAACCATATTGGCAAGGAATTAAGTGGGGGTCTCTCCATCTTTGCTTGTAAATTCCACTCGCGAAAGAGAGATTTTTTGAACCAGCATCCTCCAGAATGTTACTAATAGTGAAGTTGATCTCACTAATACAACTTATGCCAATGAAGATGTCACCAACAGGGCGAGATCGGGCGAAATCTCTACTAAAGGTAATGCAGATTGATCTTCGGCCGTCTCGGAAGTTTCTACGGCAATTTGTTCCTGATGAGGATAGCTAAGGAGATCATAACTCGTCCTTAGTGATTCACCAAATGATTCGTCCCTTTTTTTGCTAGCGATAGTCGCCATCATTATCACCAGCATCCTCCTTTTCCTCGACCACTTCCTTTCCTTCTTTTGTTGAGAAACCATCATCTTCTTCTGGGATCAGGACATCCTTATGCCTTCATCTCTGGCACTTGGAATGCTGCCTTCAACATGCCCTGTTGGCTCTTTCATCACGAGCTCCTTTATATGTACCATGCCAGAAGGATCCGTACCTTCCCCTTGAACATTCTCTTCGGAGCTACGAGTAGGGGCAGAAGAACGAGTATGAGCCTTGGAGCCACTTTATGCTGGAGACTCAATAATGACAAATATGTCATGGCGAAGTAGACCAAACCGCCCCAGATTTTCATTTGTAAGAAGGAATGCAACATCATGCCGGTTGGGTCTGACTACTTTTAAAGCATTGAGTGTCTCATCATGTTCATCACTCTCATCTTAGGCAGAGATGCCTACGACAAAATACAAATTAAGTTAGAAACTTAGAAATCCTAACATAAGAGAGATAGAGAAAAGGATCATACATCCAGATAGCCAAAGCCAGTTTAATCCGACTAAGCATTGCATGAAGAAATATTTATTCTTGAAATAAGAATGTTTGTTGTGAAGCTTCCCAATCACTTTGCATCCCCTTCGGGTTTCGGTTATCATATAGGATGGGAAATCCTGCTTTTTACTAAATCAAAGGAGATATGTAAGCTCACTGAATCTTAGGGGGCGATTGAATCTATTCATGAAGATGACGTATAATGAGCTCAAAAGAGAATAATTGTAATTCCCCACCCTGAGACCCACACTAACAAAGGGTATTACTGGGTAATATTATCGGTTATTGCGAAGAATAGGGCTGGTTAGGAGCGACCATCTATAAAATTGCTTCGGACGAGTATTGAATACGTCGAATAATGTGACTATATTTTCCTTTTCTAACCAGCGGTAATTCGACATATCCGATCAAGGTGCCAAAAAATAGTTTAATTTAGTTCAGAATAATACACAATATAATATATAATACAGGATTAAAAATTACAATGGAAACAATATAGGTAACACCCCTAATTTTAATAACATTATTCAGAAGATTTAATTAGAAAAATTAAATGGAGTAATGTAAATGTTATAGTGATAAGGGAATAGAGATTTGAAAATAAATTAAAGGTCGTGCTTAACTAAATCAATAGGCTTATAGGTGATTAATTAATTAATTAATTCATGGGTATTAAGGTAATTGCCGCACTACATTTCTGTTACCCTTATATTCTCGTTTCATTCCCATTCACGTTTATTTTTACAAAACACAAATAAATGTAAATCAAAAGAGAGTTGGCCATTACTTAGGAGAAAAGAAGAGAAAATCAACCTAAAGCTAAGGAACTAAAGCAAGAAAGATTAATCACAATCAAATCTCAAAGTCCTTATCCTAATCAAGGTGAATAATAATCTAAATCGTCACTATTTTGTTTTCATAATCATTTGATCTTCAGGTTCAAGATTAAATCCATTGTAATGGTAATTTTGATGATGATATATTTGGATTTTATAACATGTTTGATTTAAACAAGATTGTTTGAATATAGTTTTATACAGTTTTAAGGGCAAAACCGATTATAATGAATTTCGAATGCCATGAGGAAATTATATATTATGTAAAACATGATTTTGGAGATGTGGTTTAACTTTTATAATTTTTCATGCTTTGGAAATTTTGTTATGAATTTTCAACGGAAAATATGTATAATTGGGTTTAGAAATTAATTTTGATTATTTTATAAAGAATTTGGGTTTGAAATTTTATATGTTAGATAAAATATTGAAAGTGAATTTCCATAATTTTTGAGGATTTTTCCTAAGTAATTTACTAAGGAAATAAAATTATTTTGGATGAAGGACTTAATTGTTTTATTGGTTTTGGTTAATAAAAGGGTTTATTTATTAAATTAATCCTTGTTTAGATCTGAAATTATGCGGTAGTTATTTTTGTAAAGAAATTGAAAAGTTATGGAAACCAACCAAATGTTTACAAATAGGCAGGTTAGTTACAAAGTAGTCGCTCTAAATAGCATTATA
The DNA here is from genome assembly GCA_030765085.1 of Allium cepa. Classification (NCBI taxonomy): domain Eukaryota; kingdom Viridiplantae; phylum Streptophyta; class Magnoliopsida; order Asparagales; family Amaryllidaceae; genus Allium; species Allium cepa. The sequence continues at coordinate 377,533,439 of CM060929.1, read as the reverse complement.
TCAATCTTTACCCAGAAAAGTGGGTTCCGCCTCTTTTAGAAGCTACATTTCGACCATATGCTTCCGCCTTCAACCAAGTCGAAACCTACTAGGTCGAAATCAACTAAAATGAAATCAATACACAAGATATCACAATGTTGGTATGTAGTAGATTGGAGAAGGGAGGAAGGCATGGTGTTGAAACATAGCTTTCGATAGGATCAAAACCTTTGTTTACTTTCTAAAGAAATGTGTTTGCCTATTTTTACTAAATGCTTTCAAAAAAATCGAAATAGATGCTTTCGAAGGGGTCTTTTTAAACTGCTTTCGAAAGGGGTTGCTGCTTCCAAATGAGTTACTTGGTTTTAAAAATCAATGCTTTCGTAAAGAAAAGTTTTGACCAAGTCAAAACCCTTATACCATCCCTATGTCTTTCGAATGGATTGAAGTCATCAACCAATTTGAAAGGTAGCTTTTGGTTTTAACCTGTACTAAGCCACTTCCGAAAGCCGTCGAAAGGATTCAAGGGTTTCGAAAGGGATTTTGAGGCTATCTTTCAAATTATTTACTTAAATGTTTTGAGCTTTCGAAAGAATGGTGCCGAAGCCATCTATTTTTCTCCAAACTCTTTTTAGTGGTTTCAAAAGGGGTACTTTCGCTTGTATTCACTTAGACCCAATAAGATATGTTTTAGATTAAGCTCAGTGGTGTTAAAAGGGGTACTTTCAAATGGTTTTGAAGTTATGCTTCTATGATTGAATGGTAATACTTTAATACATTCGAAAGGTTTCGAAAGAAAGATTTTAAAGTATTTCGAAAGGCAGGTGCCTAAAGTTTTGAAAAGAATTTTTGATTGCTTTCGAAAGGAAGTCTTCCAATGGTTTTGAAAGTAAAGATTAAAGGTTTCGAAAGCCTTAGTTTTCAAAACCAAGAACTCAATCTCAACTTTTAAAGGTAAAACCCATGGCATTGTAGAAGAGCTTTTAAATGCTTCTAAATCGAAGTTTTTAAAGAAGCTTTCCTTGATAGAATAATAGGTTAAAGGGTTTAACCATGTTTTATAAGAAAATGATTTCAAGGATATCACACCACAGATGTTGATGATTATTATGTTAATATGTTTGCTTCTTCTAGTTTACATGTTCACTTTAATATGGACCCATAATTGTAATTTGGGGAAAAAAGGGCAAAAGTAACCAGCTAGGTTGATACAGTAGTGAATATAAATTGAGTTAACTCCTGAATGAGTAGAACTACATCCAGGAGGTCAGGAAAACTAGAATATAGGATGCCCAAACACTGATTAAAGATGTTATCAGATGGACATGTTCATGGTAAACCCATGAAAACTATGTATAGGAAAAGTTATTGGCATGGGCCAATAGTTTCATAGTAAACCCATGAAAACTAAGATTAGAAAGAGTTGTTAATAGGGGCTAATAAGTTTACGGTGAGCCATGAAAACTATATCCAGATTAAGGTATTGACAAATGTCAATAGATTCCTAGTCAACCCATGAAAACTAGGATAAAAAGTAAGTTATTGGAGATACCAATAGGTTCAGGGAGAACCCATGAAACAATGAAGTTATTGGTAGGTTGCAATAGGTACTTAATGATCCCATGAAAACTATGAAACTAGACAGGGAGTCCATAAGTTTTAAACAGGTTATTAGTAAGTCCATGAAAACTAATAGGTTAATAGTGACCCTATAAACTATAACTGAGACAGATAGTCAAAATGAATGGAGATGGGTAATCCAGTCATGGTTTACTTGTTTGCATATCATCGTAATGTTTTGACTTGCTATGTTTTAACCATTATGGATGCAAGAGAATAGTATATGGTTTTATAAAGTTTTGAATAAGATATTAGTGAGGGGAAAACCCGTTCCGCTAAGCGATGTGGTCTCACTAGATACCTAAATGGTTCAAGGTGCTAGATTATTATTCATACCAGGCTTTTTTTATGACTCGAAGTTTATATTTTCCCCTTAAACTCTCGGTGCTCAATTGATTTTGAGTAGTTTAAGAGTTGAGGTTTTCGGGTACATCTTTAGATGAATAAGCTTTCGGAGACTTGTAGGAGGCATGGTAGCTACTTAGACTTCTTTTCTATTTTTGATTCTGTTGTGTTGTTTATGATGTAAAGGCAAATTTGTATAATTGCCTATATGAATACTCTGATCATCCAAGGGGACATCTTTATATGTCACTCTTGGCGTATGTTGTAATAATTATATTTCTCCGAACGTAGTTCTCATATTGGGATTATGTAATGAATTTGAAATGTTTTGAAATGGAATGAGAAATTGTTTTGTTGATTTTAAATTTTTTTCCATATCCATGTGTTTCTATGCAAGAATCAGATTATGATATAGGAATCAATTAGGACCCAGTTTCGTTTTCACATGCTGTAGAAAGTAAACAGTCAAAGGAATGGATTAATGCCATGAAAGAAGAACTAAAATCCATACAATAGGATGAAGTTTGGGATCTCGTTGAGTTACCACATGGCTGTAAAAGAGTCGGATGCAAATAGGTTTTTAAAACCAAACACGACTCTAGTGGTAATGTCGAATGGTATAAAGCTTGACTTGTTGCTAAGGGTTACACCCAGAAAGATGGTGTTGATTACAAGGAGACATTTTCTCCTGTTTTGAAAAAGGACTCGCTAAGAATAATAATGGCATTAGTAGCACATTATGATTTGGAATTGCATCAAACAAATGTGAAAACAGCCTTTCTGAATGGAGATCTTGATGAGGATGTTTATATGGATCAACCTGAGGGTTTTTCTGTAAAAGGTAAAGAACAATTGGTGTGTAAACTTAAGAAGTCAATATATGGACTTAAACAAGCATCCCGGTAATGGTATATAAAGTTCAATACCATTATTACATCTTTTGGTTTTAAGGAAAATACGGTCGATCACTGTTTATACCAAAAGATCAGTGGGAGCAAGTTTATTTATCTAGTCCTTTATGTTGATGACATATTGCTTGCTGCAAATAATTTAAGCATATTGCATGAGACTAAGGAATTTCTCTCAATGAACTTTGAAATGAAAGATAGGGAAGAAGCATCCTATGTGATTGGAATAGAAATATTTCGTGATCGATCACAAGGAATATTGGGAATGTCTCAGAAAGGATATATCGAAAGGATTCTGGAGAGATTTGGAATGAGTAAGCGTTCACTTGGGAAAGTTCTGGTACAGAAAGGTGATAAATTCAATCTCATGCAAAGTCCTAAGAATGATGTTGAACGAAAGGAAATGCAATGTAAAGTCCCGTTTTCCCATACCCTTTGAATCGATAATAAACCACACATGTCCAACTCAAATTGCATGAAAAGACGGATCTTTAAGGGAGATAAAGAAAAGTAGACAGAACAGAATCTCACTCTAATGGAATAACATATATTGAACAAATATTTTTATAGCGGAAAACTTTTTAAATACATATATCAAAGTCTAACCTAAATTCATCTTGGACAGTTATAAAACCTGCCCTTACAAATGCTGACAAACATCAAATAAAATTCACTAAGTACAGCGGATAATAGAATATGTCCATACGTCGATGAATATCTCCAGCTCTCCTTTGGAATTTCCAACCGTTTTCGACTATCCTGAAACTACTCGGATCTAACCCGAATATTGAAAATACCCGGATCAGGCTTGATAAACCAGATTGAGAAAAACTCAATAATGGATGACAGTGTCATATATCATCCTTTTTTATAAATCCTTTGAAAGTAAAGAGTATTTCATAAGACCAAGCCCACACATAAACACGGACAGGTTTTTACCTTATGATAACTAAATCACTTTTATATCAAAACGTTTGATATTATTCTTAATGACATCTCTTTGAAAACATTTGCAAATAAGCTTATTAATCTTATCCGAAATGGTTACCAATATAGCATTTCGAGGCTATTCGTTACGCCAATACAAACAAAACCGTAGGTTCTTATTGGAGAATGGATTTCCATATAAATGACCAAGCGCAGGATCTACCTTCCAAATGGGTACACCTCTAGATGGACGTCCTGAGGAACCATCCAAATCTCCTCTACCAATACAAGACCGACCTACCTCTGTAACTAGATAGTACCTAATATGTCATCCCCCGGTCGTTACCGACCTTTAACCGAGCGCTCGTTTTCCATACACCACATTAATATACATACTGAACGTCATAGCGGGAAGAAATATATCAAGAAGGGGATGATCATACCCTGATTGGGAATGACCCACTTAGCCTTGCTGCGTCTAATCCTGTTTTGGTCATTTCCGGTTTGATGAGGCTTAAGTCTACGATTACCTTTTCACAAAGCACATATCACATCTTTGAATGCCACATTGCCATTTCCGCTAACTACTAATTGCCTTCCACAAAAATACCACCCTAGAGCTCGCACGTCTCAAGGAGGGAGAAGTTGTCTTCTCCACCACCACTGATGTGCGTTTGTTAAAACCAATGTACGTAATCATTAGAAATGCAATGTCATACAAACGTCCATACAAGTTTTCTAGGAACAGGACAAACCGAAGACGCTTTCCTCGGCCATTACTAGGCAAGAAGCCCTTGCAATCCGAAAAATCTCCATCATGAGGAGACCACTGCTATATATAACTCTATAATGGGTGCGGTCACGAGAAAATCAACAAGCAGTCCTCACGCTATGAAGATCTATGGTCTTCAATAATCATCGCCTTCAACATGTCTTCACGTTCGAACGTATACATTGGCTCGAAGTGGTTATCGGATGGGATTTACCCAAATCCGACCCCAGTTCCTTCGAAATCCAATATCGATAGAAAGTGAATATGAGTATACAGGATTTATTAAGTCTCTTTTCACTTTAATTCTTTTCGGATGATTTTGAAACTTGTTTCTTTTGACTTAGGATAATTTCTAAGAAATTCATTCTTTTTCTTTGGAAAATATCTCGAATTTCCTTACTTAATTCTTGATGAAATTCTTTAACTTTTAGGCGGGTCAAAAACAATGTTACTTAAGACATCGTTTACGATAAACCCTAAATCAATCTTAACAAACATTTTGAACTAAATAGGATCATAGAAATCATTCATTTTTGGAGATTGCTTAACATTTGGATAATACCAATCTTCTTTTATTTTGGAAAACTTAACATAATCTTTTTATCTAAGACCATTCGGGCTTTCCTTTCGATCTGTTCCACCTCTCGCCTAAGAAAAGAAAACATAGGCCAGGTATGTTCACACTACAAGGGGATTAACGATTTTCGACGGCCCAAAACGGTCGACGGTCGTCGGTAGCCGTCGGCCGCCGTCGGAAAAAGCTGTCGGAATATACTACGTCGGGGAGCATTATTTCCGACGGCTTCCGACAGAGGGTGCCGTAAATGTTTTCGACAGATTCCGATGGATTCCGACAAATGTCAGAATCCCTCGGAAGCCGTCGGAAATAATCTGCTACAGGCCGCCGGAAGCCGTCGGAAATTTTGACCTGTAAGCTATCGGAAGCCGTCGGAAATCTGCTATTTTTTTTTAAATTTCGCTGCAAATATAGCCTTCCAACTACATTTCTCTTCTAAACACTATTATATCAATACTACACAATCCAGTATACAATATTCCAACCAAATATCAAAACCCAAACTACACAATATTCAATAAACACACAAATAAATAAAATTACATCAAAATAAAGTACATAATATACATAACCATTTCAACATTAGCAATAATCCTAACAATAAGTGTTCTACCATGTTATTAATACACAAATTCATCAACATCCGCATCCACATTCTCATACAACCACACCGTCTACCAAATGTATCAAACATAATTATACATAAATCAACCATTAACTACACTGTCTACCAAATCATTCAAAACTAAAACAAAACATACATGAACGAGCGAGCAAGCAAGCAAGCAATGAAATAATCTCCTCCAGATCCAGAGCCAGCCGAGGAAGGGAAGCGACCAACAAACTGCTGCATGTACTCTAGCAACTGTGTGGTCTGCATGGCGTGTTGGCAGTTCTGCTCCTCCAACTGGGACACTCTAGTCCGCAATTCTTCTATATCTGCTAGATCGCTCTGAGCTCTACTCCACCGTCCCCTACTCTGACTACTGGCCTGCAATAATTGAAAAATGAATAAAATCCAAGTTTATTATTTGAAAAGGTAAAAATATCATATTTGACGTATTGTAAGAAAAATTAAATTATTTACCGCTAGATTGCCAAATCCGTATCGTCTATCATGTTATGCTGGATCCATAATGGACTCAAAAATAGCGTCCTCCTCATCGGTCGTCAGCTGATCTCTACCCGTGTCAGCAAGAAGTTTCTGCCGCTGCTCCATGAACTTCTCCTGCATTAACAAATTAATAATATCATATCTTATTTCATTATAGTTTAACAAGCAAAACAATTACTAATACTGAATAAAATGAAATATGCTTACATGGCTTTTGCTGGATTTATCGTCATGCCATGTATACGAAACAGTCCCGTCTGGATTAACATGCTCGATAGCATGCGTATGGGTGAACACGTCTATATAGCTAACAGGACCATGTGCCTCGGCTTCCTGAAGTTTATTGTTACATACAATTATTATACATTTAAAATTATATAACATAAACTATTTACATTTATTATTCAGTAAATTTACCAACTCCTACCGATACTGCTGAAACGACTTAGATCCTCCGCGATGAGTGACTGGATTCTTATTTATGTTTGCAGAGTTTCTATCTGACTCTGCTTGTACCTTCAAAATTTGACACATTATTTTTCAATCACGTCAAATTAATAAGTCAAAAAAATTTAGTGTACTTGCCTTTGCCTCGTCCGTCACCCAGTATCTCAACCAAGCTTGCCATACACTCTCTCCCATCCACCGTGGTTTCTTACCAGATTTCTTAATCTCCGATATCGTGTCCCTGTAGTTCTTGCGCATCTTCTTCATAAGATTTCTTAATAAGATGCTGAATAAAATTTAATTCTTACCCATATGCTCTAGGCACTAACGAAATTACTGGACGCTGTGGCTCTTGCGATGGGCTACTGCCATCGCCTCTTGACGATCAGGAAGAGCTCCTACCTCTATATGACATAATGATAAACCTGTGAAATATATACACATCATTATATAAGAGAATAATAACATGATAATGAAATACATTTCATATGAAAATGACATCAACGGTATAAATTGCTTAATTAATGACTGAAATGGAAATAGAAATGGAAGTGTGTTATACCTGATTCATAATGGGTGCACTCTTCCGACGATAAGCAGATTTCATTGCATTTTCAATATAAATTGCTAAATAAATGACATAAAACATGTAAACAATGATAAATGGATTTGATTTCATAGTTACATCAATTTCATAATCATCAAGAATTCAACATAGTTACATCAATTGCAAAAAAAAAAACAAATTCAGATTTATATCAGTCATCATCGTCTTCTGATTCAGATTCGGTCTCGTTTTCTACGATATTTTTCTCTGCACTGTCAAACGCTTCTACCAAAACATTTGATTCATCGATCAAAGGACCAAAATCTGTACGATCGTCTGTAATTATTATTTCGTTATTTTGCTCAAGATCTGCCTGATAAGCTTGTTCGTCCGGAATATTCTTCTCATCGAATGTGAATCTGCTTTATCTCTTTTTTGAGACGGATAAGGAGCGTAATAAACTTGCAATGCTTGTTTGGCTAGTATAAAAGGATCATACTTGTGATAATGCGACGTATGCTTTATTTCGATAAGATTATAATCCTTGTGCACATTAATTTCAGAACCTGGAACATTGCTAAACCAATTGCACCTAAATAGAAACACCTCCTTCGCGGGTCGTGAGAAATATGTCGGTTGTAAAATTTGTGTTAGAACGCCATAAAAATCATTTAAGTGATTTTCTGGATCGTCACTACCTTTAACAAATACACCATTATTATTTGTTAATTTTTCTACAATGTATTCTTTGGTGTTAAATTTATATCCATTGAAGAAATATATTGGATATGTCTTGACCATTCTTTTTGGTCCCATCGCAAGATGTTTTAACCCTTCGTCAACAACACAATTTCTCGGCTCATAAGCGTAATTTGAAAACCAACCGAAAAATTCTTTACTGAGATCTCCGTTCGGATGTTCACGTTCATAAATACTGTTTATATATACAAATTATTACATTAGGTTATACACGCACATGCATTATAGAAAAGAATAAAGTACAAATTATTATTTCAGATTACCTAACAAACGGTGCAACCTCGACACAATTTAGAAGAATGTAAGTGTGTGCTACATGAAGATCTCTATCGTCTAGCCATATTTCTACACATTTTCCAGAAGGCCGACCATATTGTCTAAAATAGATAACATTGCTTGAGAGGACTCTTGTTCGTCGCCTTCGTATTACGAGGAACACTTTCAAATGAAATATTCACATGGTCACTGAAATAGTGAGAGAAAAAGAACGAAACTTCTTCTTCGATGTAAGATTTACATATCGAACCTTCAACTCGTGCTTTTTGCCTCACTTTTTTCTTCAGATGATTCAAATATCTATGCAAAATTATTTTATATTAATTTAATCTTTCAAATGCAATTAAATTACGTGATAATATATTACATACCTCTCAAATGGATACATCCATCCATATTGGACAGGACCTCGAAGTCGTGCTTCAGATGGAAGATGAACAGGTAAATGTTCCATTACATTAAAAAAACCTGGCGGAAATATTTTCTTTAATTTGCAAAGCAATATAGGAATGTCCACTTCAAGTTTACGTAAACATTGCATTTTTAAAGTAGTCGAACAAAGCTCTTTGTAAAACATACTAAGCTCCGTTACTACCTTCCAAACTTTTAACGGCAGTAGTTCTTTGAACATAACGAGAAATAAATTTCCATCATTATGTGACAGTCGTGACTTTTCATTCCGCTTAATCTATCATTTTTAAAGTCAACACATCTATGAAGATTTGATGATATCCCATCAGGAAATCTTAACCCTTCCACCCATTTTAGCACAGCTTTAACTTGATTATTATCTAATTCGTAACATGCTTTGGGTTTTTATTGTCATTTGGTTTCATATGAAGCTCAGGACGTTTGCATAATTCTTCTATATCACGTCTTGATTTCAAATCATCCTTCGTCTTCCCTTCACATTCAAAATTGTGTTAAAAAAGTTATCAAATACATTTTTATCATTATGCATCACATCTATGTTACGACGAAGCAGAAGATGTTTCCAATACGGCAACTCCCAAAAAATAGTTTGTTCGCACCAGTTATGAACAACTGATTTGCCTTCAATTTCTGTTTGCTCGCCAGTTTCATATATCTTTGGATAGTCCCTAACAAGTTCATATATGTCTTCGCTTGACCATATCGTGGGTGGTTGTCTGGTTTCTACTCTATTAGCTAAAAAGTTTTTCTTGACTCCTCTAAAGGGATGATTTACATGGAGAAAATATCGATGACAGTCAAACCATGAAATTTTCTTACCATGAGGTAAAGAAAACGCTCGTGTTTCATCCATGCAATATGGACATGTTAGAAGACCGGCAATACTCCATCCCGAAAGCATTGCATAAGCAGGAAAATCACTTATAGTCCACAACAAAGAAGCAAACATACGAAAAATTTTCTTCTTGGACACATCGTATGTTTCTACTCCCTCGTTCCACAGTATTTTTAACTCCTCAATCAACGATTGTAAATATACATCGATTCCTTGTGTCGGATCGTCGGGGCCAGGAAAGACAACAGTAAGAAACATATATTGCGTTTTCATACACATCTATGGAGGTAAATTATACGGTGTGACTATAATGGGCCAGGATGAATATTTAGGACCAAATTGAGAAAATGGGGAAAAACCGTCCGTACATAATCCCAATCTAACATTTCGACTCTCCGCTGCAAAATTTGGATACGTTTTATCGAAATGCTTCCATGCTTCTCCATCGGCCGGATGTGTCAACGTACCCTCTTCCTCCATTCTCACGCTTTGCCATCTCATATTAGATACAGTTACAGAGGATGCATATAATCTTTGAAGTCTTTGAGTTATGGGTAAGTAATCCATACGCTTGTATAGAACTTCCTTCCCCTTCTTTTTTCTTGGTTTGTATCTCTCATGGTTACAAACTTTACAATTTCTAAGCTTTGCATCTTCTTTCCAAAACAACATGCAGCCTTTTAAACATGTATCTATTTTCTAATAAGGTAAACCAAAATCCGACATAAGTTTTTAACTTTATAGTGATTTTCACACATTAGATTATCAGGCGGCATATGTCTTTTTGCAGCTTATACAACAGCCGTAAACCCAACTTCAGTGATGTTGTATTTTAACTTCATCGCAATGTATTCTGCGATTACTGACAGCTGAGTGCCGCTTTTACAACAATCTTAAATAGGTTTCTTAGCTGCATCTAGTGAATCATAAAAAAAAAATTGCTTCATATTTGGTTTTTCAACATTTCCATCATCATCGTCAACTTCATCCATAGGAAACATTGATCGTGCGACATCTTCGACCATATTTTCTATACGGGTCGTCGAAACTATTTCGTCAATGACACTTTCAGACTCTAGAGAAGTACTTGCTACAACTTCTCCATGTCGTTCCCAAACATAATACCCGGGTACGAAACCGTTTTGGCGCAAATGAACTTTCACAATATCTGGTAACAAATACTTCAAATGTCCACACCTACAACACGGACAACGAATTTCTGGATCGTTTCTGTTATTACTTAAAGCGAATTCAACAAACATGTTCATATCATTATAAAAATCTTCTTTTATTGAGCCCCTCGGTCCTTTTCTTTGGTACATCCATCCTCTCCGATCAACAAAATAATCAATCATTTTTCCTATTTGCCAAAATGAGAAGTTGAAAATTTAATATTTATTTTCAAGAATACAAATTCGAAAAAGATTATTTTCATGGTCATATAATATTTGAATTTAAAGAACAACTTCACAAATTTAAAAATATTTTCAAATAGGGCACATTTTATTTTTTAACGTATCGATATAAAAAGTTGTAACTTTTTTCTTTGGTTAGGCATCCTACTTCCCATTACAAACACAGTAAGCATTTACATTTCGTATATTACTTCGTCTCAAACGATTCAACAAAATTTCGACAGCATTTTCCTTTTGTTCCCTACATTGCACACAAATGCGTGTATGCAGGAAACAAAAAAGAAAAGTTAGGCCGAAATTTTAAGAGTCATTTGAGACGAAGTAGTATACAAAATGTAAATGCTTACTGTGTTTATAACTTGTCCAATACAGGGACAAATCCAACAAACATTGTACCAGATGAATATAAATGGTCGTTTTTCGAAAAAAACGACTATTTATACAACGATCATGTACAACGCTCGTCAGACGGGGCCAAAAACTCTCTAAGGGACATTCGTCAAAATTACATGCGCGCATTTTACGAAAAAATATAGTTTTACTCATTGTTCACATTTACAAAAATATATATTAATTTAACACATTTATTCGACGTATTACATCATCTTAAGGCTCGTTCGACATTTTTTGTTGTTGCATAAGTCAATACGTGCACAATATAATATTCCAAGCTCTTACATTCATTTTATCTTATTCCAACTAACACAGTACAATGATAGCAGCGCTACACACATATACAATCGTACAATCAAGGCATACACAACGATTTACATATACACGAACAACCATAAATTATACATGTTTTTCGCAATTTCACGATAAAAGATGAAATAGGAATACCATGAATGCTAGAAACTGTTATAACACTATTGGAAACAAATTCAATCAACAATTAGCCCTAAGTTATCAACTTATGAAAATCTAGAATTAGGGTAAAAACTAAATTTTTGGCGAAAATAAGAGATTATACCTGTGCTAGAGAACAATAGACGTTGATTGTGCAGCCGGAGAGGATCTGAAAGCTCAAAATTGATGATTGGAATGTTGGGGAAGAGATTGGGGGATTATTAACCTAAAATTTTCGTATGCAGAATGAGGAAGAAGAGGCTCGGCCGGGGGCTGTAAATCGCGAATTTCCGACGGCTTCCGATGGCCGCCGACGGCCCGTCGGAAGTCGTCGGAAATAAGCCGTCGGGAGCCGTCGCCCTACCCTGTCGATTTCAGAGCATTTTCTAGTAGTGTTAGGGCACTGGTTGCTCCATCCCTAACCTTAGTTAAATACCTTATTTTATCTTTTCAGATCTCACAGGCGGGACAAATGTACCAGTTGTTTCCACATACTCAGATTTTTCAACTTTATTTTGGAATTGCTTATAAATATTCCAAATTATCTTTCAAAACGCTTGATTATCATTTTTAAAACATTCACAATTTATTTTTGGTGTAACGACCCAGAATTTCTGTCTTGAAATTCATATATTTAATTGATTTTAAATATCAACAAGTAAAATTTGTAAGTCGAATAATTTATTTTTTGAATATCTGGATTTAATTGGATAATTAAATCGATAAATTAATATTTGAAATTGCGTAAATAATTGGAAATTGGGTTTAATGTGATTAAAATGATTTATAAAGTTATATTAAATCATATTAGAGTTAGAACAATGTTTGTGAACGTTTAAAATTGAAATAAAAGTTAATTTGTGAAAATTGAATATTTTAATATTTAATCGTCTAGTGAAAATAGTCATTTTTCAAACATTCTCGGATTTCGACAAAACCAGTTTCATCGGAACCGTAATATTATATTTTTGTAAGATTTCAAATTTTGTGTCAATCGGATTTACGGTTTGTCCGGGCAAGCTAAAACGCATAGAAATTTGTTTAATCGGTCTAATTTAAAATTTATCGCTTATTGCTGTAACTCGCACAGATGATTGAATTAGCCTCCGAAACTTATTCCATTGTGTCCGAAACGTGGGTTAAACTCTAAAAATATCGGTCACCGCACGAGATTTGGAGTTCGGAAAAGTCGTATGAATAGTGTTTTTCGTTGGATTTTCTATAAAAAGGGCTTCACTCTCTTCATTTGCAACAAAACCTAAACCCTAATTGGTAGCCGCCACTTTGAAGACAACGGCCAGAAATACTCAATTCTTTCTTCCCTCATTTCTTCAAATACATAAACGATTAGCGAAAACTTCCAACTGCAAAGATGAAGAGGAAGATGAGAACTATAGATCCAACGGTGGATCTTGTTTGTAGTTATCGTTTGAAGGCCAGGAACGGTCGCGTTCGTCATTAGTTCACAAGCATGTTTTTGGAGCCTTGTGAGGCCGAGCTTCAAGCTGTTGCAGGCGTAGGTAGCTCGCGTGAAGGGCTTCAAGGTGGAAAAGCTCGATCATCTTCAAACTGCAAGGGGAGGTCGCGAAAATTCAACGAAAGATGGCGGCCTATGGGTTAGAATTGCGTTCAAATTCTCGATGTTGGAGAAGAAATAGCACACGGCCGAGATTTGTTACTCCAGGAATGAACGGCCTTGATGAAATCTAGGTTTAAAAATAAAAAGAAAATGTAATTATTTATATTTATAATTCGTATAATCTTTAAAACTCTGTAACTTGTTCATACGAGGTCGGAAACGCACGAAACAAATTACGACGGGTTCATTTTGTCGAGCACTACGAAATGGAGCTGGTTTGGAGTCGATTGGAGTTAGTGATAATTTTGGATAAAATTAAACGCACGTTTAATTTTATTCGAAACACGACGCTACAACTGTTATCGGAAACTCAAGGTGAGAACTTCTCACTCAATCGAATTGTTTCGATTTAAATTTTAAATAGTTAGATTTAAAATTGCTTGATTGTATGATTGGATGATAAATTATTATCTATCGTTTGAAATAGACCCTATACGCCATATATTAAGCGGATGTTATTTATTAAACACATATACCGCGATAATTCCAACTTGTATGGAATTGGTATTATATATGTACTTGGAGTTGATTTTTCCTGCATTATATAGCGGATGAGACCCTATTGCGCCGCATAATAGCGGATAATATTTTATAAATCCCATATACCATGATCACCTCAAAGTGGAATTGGTATTGTGATAACATCTTTGGATGCAGGGAAACAGGTTGGAGGGATCCAACTGGATTCCTCAAACATTTGAATTGGTTTCAATGTTGTGTGTTGATCTATTTATAATCTGCGTGATTATCTTTGTGATTGAAATCGTTAAATGCTAAAATTTAGCCGAATATATTTTTGGTATCGTTAGATGCCGAAAATAAATAAAATTGGATTTTTGAAAATTTAAGTTGAGAATTCATAATAAAATTTAATTTTGGAATTGATTCAGTAAACGTTGTAATTTTTATGTTATAAAAATTATGATTTTTGTGAAATATAAACGAAATGTGATTTTTGAAATAAGTAGTTGATTAATTTATAAAATGGTTTAAATTGGGATTTTTGAATTATTATAAATGATTTATATAAAAGATTTATAAAATTGATATTTATAAATTAAAATATTGGAATTATAAAACGAGTTTTTATAAGTATTAAAATGAAGTATAAATGGTATTCATAAGTGGATGAAATCTATAGATTTATAAATTGTGGAGTTATAAAATGAATAGATTTTGTAAAATAAAAGATTATAAGTAATTAACTTATAAATTGGATTTTGGCGTGTAAATGAGATATGGATAGAATTTGTTAATAAAGTGATTTTATAAGTTGAAGTTGTTATAAAGTATAAATGGAATTTATAGACGTTGTTTTATAAATCCGAAATCGACTTATTTTGATAAGTTGAATTATTATAGCTTATTAAAGGAAACATATCCACGATTTTGGACAGTGAATAATCCTTTAAATAGAATATGTAGAAATGATGAATTTGGTAAATGAAGTACATTCACGATTTTGGACAGTGAATAATATATTAAAGAAATATTTTAGGAAAGTGATATTTTAAATAGAATTAAAACGATTTAAAGATGTTTTAAAATGTATTAAGTATCGAAACCATAGATTTCAACATTCATTGTTGAAATAGACGTTTCGAGAAATAGAAGGAAATGGTGGACTGTAACACCGTTGTTATAGTAAATGATTTTCGAAAGAAAGTGTTTTATATAGTATTGGGATTTATATATCTATCTTAATCTCGAATCCCTATACTAGTGATTTAATGTTGTCGTAACGTTGTTTTACGTAACATTCGTTTTGACCTAAATAAATGTTTTTTGAGAGAATGTTTTCCTTAAAGAATAAAATTTATACTTAATTGTGATTTAAGTATATTGAATGTTTTCAAAATGTTGAAAATAAATAGATTTGTGAATTACTTATTATTAAATAAGTATGGAAATGTTTTCCAATATGAAGTGAATGTTTTGAGATTATATCTTTTAAAGATAAATTGAAAGTGAATGATTGAAATCGATTTGAAAAATCGTATAAAAAGCGAATATTTGGAAATGTAAATTCACAATGGAAATTTATAAGGGAAATTTGTTTTAAAAATAAACATTGATTTATTTTTAAAAGTGTGGAAATAAATTTACGGATTTGGAACGTAAATTTAAAGTAAATCGGTAAGGATTTATTTGATTGGTTTAAATGAACCATTTTGAAATGAAAGTTGTAAAGGTGAAAAGTGATTTGAAATCTATTTTCAAATGGTTGAAGTGTGAAGCTTATATCTTGTAAAGATATTTTTTGAAAATAAATAATTTAGGAAATTATTTGAAATCGGGTGATGTTGTGAATCTTGATTGATAGTTAAATAACCGACTATCAATATTTCCCCTTAAATGGCTATTTGTTGTGAATTGGTTGAAATTGAATGCTACACTTATTTTTAAATTATTTCGCTCGTTATTCGGATTACCCATTCCGAATAGTGATACGACATAATGGATAGCATTGAAGACCGGTGTTGAAGATAGGGATTTGTGAAAACGATAGGATGACCTATCGATTGTCTCCGCACCGTTAGCTACGGTATAGAGATTTCCTTTGTGATGGGAAATTCGATCGAGATTGTGAATACCCGGATTACAAGGGCTTCTTTAGAAGTGCCTTCAGTTCTGTTCGAACCTGAAACAGACTTGTATGGTTATGTGTCTGACATTACATTTTGCGATATAAAGCAGATTTCTTTCAAATACGTTTCTGTTGGTGGCGGAGAATTTATTCTCTTAGCTTAACACCATTCTCTGAGACGTACGAGCTCAGAGGTTTTGTAGTTGAAGGTTATCAGCGATATACTCCAAATTTGATAATGTGGCATGCTGATTGTTGCTGTGTGATGATTATTTATTTATCATTTGTTGATCAAAGCGTGGCTTTGTGAAAAAGCGTAGCTTTATGGACGAGACTTCGTCAGACCTCACACCCCGGAAATGGTTGAAACAGGAATATGCGGTAAGGTTATGAGGGTCGTGCCCTTTAGGGTATGTCATTTCCTTCTGAAAAAGGGTGGTGTCAGGTATGGAGCCCTGATGCTTAACCTATGTGGTTGCTCCAATCTCATTTTCTTTGTGGTTGTTGCTTTGTGATCGAGGGCCCTCGGATAAAGGTCCCAAAGGACCGGGGGGTGGTATATTCGTGTAGTAGTTACCTAATTACAAAGGTAACTCGGCCTTGTGTTGGCAGAGAGCTGGTTAAGTTCTCGGGACGTCCCGCCAGAGGCGATCCTATGTGGCAGTAGGAAGTTCCTTAGCCTGACCATTTGTTGGAAATTCAAAGAAACAATACGAACCTTGTACGGTTTTAGTTGTATAACCTGCCATGGAATGTGGCGGTAACGTGCTATTGAACATGGTAGCTATGGTAGGCATACGATAATGGTCGTATGTTGGCTAAGATTTATATTATACTTTCGAAATGTTTTCATCACTATGCACTAATAATAATATCAAAAATGATTTGTTTTGCGTAGTAAGCTTCTTTGACTATCATAAGGAGAAATCTCCTCCAATTTTGCGTTTGCATTGTGTGTGTGCGGGGAGGCCTTATGGTAGTTTCATTTTCCAAAAGCATTGCGGATATTGTTCACTTTCCTTGTTGTTGTTGTTTTAAAAGATAAATAACTGTTTTGAGTTCTCACACCAGTCCCATGACTGACCTGGAGTTTAATGTTCCCTTCTTAAACTCTGGGTGCCCAAAATTTTCCACACGGGTAGCCTAGAAACAGGTTATCAGGTCATTCTGGATTCAGGAGTGCTTTGGAGCTCAGGTGGCAAGTTGGATGGCGAGACGTATTACTTGTATATGATATTATCTTTCCGCTGTAAATCACTTGTAAGGACAAATTCATATAGTTGTCCAGTTGTGTTGTATATTGTTGTTGTACACTCTGATGATGATGTAATGTAATGTAATAACTTATATAGTTCTTTGTTTTAAAGATTATTCATTTATCTATTATATGTTGTTCCGCTGCAATATGTGAGATTCTGATATTGTTTCTGTTCTGTTTTTCTTACTTCTTCTATCATTTTCTTCTACCTCTTTTTTTTTAACCCTCATGGTTCGGTTTTTCGGCATTCGATTGCTCAGCAGTTGATACAGTGGACGTATTGATGTCGATTTTCGAAAGTCGAAGAATCGGGTCCAAACAGTGGGAAAGGTTGTTACATTTAAACTCATATTCCAAAAGTTATAGAATTCACAGCAGAGAAGTGCTGCGAAAATTGCTAAATAAGCTTATTTGAATTAAACAAGTTTTAAATATTTGAAAATTCTTATTTTTAGATCCAAATCTCTTTTAAATCATTTAAATAGATTTATCAAATTTATTCCATATTTTTCCATAATTAAAAACATCCGTTTAAACAAATTTCCAGTTATGGTCACTAAACTACACTAGCGCGATTTTTCAAGAAAATTGATTTGGACTTATTTCAAAATCTACTCAATGAAACTTTGATTTTCTTTCTTCATTTAAAAGATATGGATATAATAGTCCGGAATTTTCTTCTTGAAGAATCCCAAGCTGTATTCCACTCTATATACTCATTTGAACTTTTCGGCGCGAAATCGCGAACTACCGTTGCGCGACGCGTTTAGTTTTAACTTATTTTTCAATATTTGAAATAATCTATTCAAATTGGATTTCAACACTTATAAAATCATTACAAATCATTTTAAATCAATATTTCACTTTTTAAAGTATTTAAAATATATTTTCACAATTACCACATTATAACATTATTTTATTCCTGTTACTTTAATATTAAATTTTAGATTCCAATTTCAATTCTAATCTCAAATTAAACACATTTAAAACTTAGATTTCAAATCTAATTTCAATCTAAACATCAATTCAATCTCAAACTAAACTTCACTTTTTTAAAATTGATTTCAATTTCAATTTCACCATTCATCTCAATTTCAATTTCTAATTAACTATCCTTTTCAAATCCGTTTCACTTTAAATTTTAAATTCTCTTTCATTTTAACTTTAATTTCACTTCTAAATGAAAAGAGACTTATTTTTCCACAATATCTCATATTACTAAAACATGGTCTTTTTAGGTAAAGAGATTACTTAATCAAAATGAACATATCCAATATTCATATTTATCCCCAACATAACATCCATTCAACCAATCACATGCATATGATTTCAAATCTAACATTCACTAACAATATCATAAAGGGATATATTATCACAATTCACTTAATTTACTAACTATCAAATCATCCATATTAACAATCAATTTGGTATAAACATTCATATGTCATAAGGGCGTAAATATGATTTATAACATAATCAAAATATAAATTCGAAAGCAATGAGAATTTCTCACCATAAACCAAAGCGATTAACTTTCTACCAACATTCTAATCAACCAACACTTCACTAATTAATTCCTACTCCATTAAACACTAGAAAACAACACCCTCTCCCATCCAATAGCTTGGCCGAGGCTTGAGATGAAGGTTGGCCGAAAATATAAAGAAGAAGCAGTAGAGCTTTGAACTTGAATTCCCAAGATTTAGCCTCGAAAAATAAGTCATCTTCTCTCTTGTTTTTGACTCTCTTACTCACAAAATTTGAAAAAATTATTAACTGTAAAGTTGTTGCAAATCATTTTCTATTGAATTTGAAAAAAATAATCATTTGAATCCAAGTTGTTTTGAGGGAGATATGACAGAATGAAGAATATGTGTTGGATTGACAAAAAATGAAGCCCGAAAATTCACTTCAAAGAATTGATTTTCAGGTATAACAAACCTCAAAACTGGAAAAAAGTGATCTACATAAAAGCTGTAGCCACTTAAATTTCATGTGATTTTAAAAAAAGAATTTCTAAATTTGAATCGGTTATGATCAAGTTATGATTAAAACAAAATGGCCTATTCTCTGACTTAAAAACTGGGCCAGAAAATGCACTTGAAAGAAGTGGAATTTTGACCTATTTATGCTAAGAACTGGACAAAATGGCCAACAAGAAAGTTGTAGCCACTGGAAAAGTACATGATTTGAAAAAAGAATTTTGCAATTTGATTCAGTTTTGAATAATTTATGGCCGAGGAAAAAGACGTAAAATATGGAGAAAATATAAGTTTGATTTGAAGAGAATAAACATTGAATTCTTTGGAATATTTTATAAATATTTTGACA
This sequence comes from Allium cepa, assembly GCA_030765085.1. Classification (NCBI taxonomy): domain Eukaryota; kingdom Viridiplantae; phylum Streptophyta; class Magnoliopsida; order Asparagales; family Amaryllidaceae; genus Allium; species Allium cepa. The sequence continues at coordinate 377,513,825 of CM060929.1, read as the reverse complement.
TTATTTCTTTTTAATTTTTTTCTATGACTTGGAAGCCATTATAGAGAAGAGAAAGAAGAGAAAGAAGAGAAAGAAGATGAAGAAGCTTGAGAAAATAAGAAAAAAAAATGTGAATGAAATGAGAGAAGGAGGTGGATATTTATAGAAAAAGAATGAAGTGGTAAATTTACCAATATAACCTCTTACAAAATTACCAAACTAACATTACTTCAACTTAAATCAATCTACACTTTTTCAAAACTTAACATCATCCTTTCACTTCTTACTTTATGTCTTAGTCACTTAAAGATTAAGTAAAGAATATCATAATTATGTTGGCTTTGATTTAATGTGATTTGATGTTTACTTTTTCTTACTTTTGTTAATTCTTACTTACTTTTACTAATGACTTCTAGAAGTTTTCTAATCTTATTTAGTAAAAGTAAACATGTTTAGTGAATTAAATAATACTTACACTATTTGAATATATGTTCCTATATAAAAATAAAGGTGCGACGACGTTGCGAAAACTTTTAATCGACAAAACGTCGTTTTTCGACAAAATGTTTTACGGTCACATTTTGACGTTTTAGTTAAACTATTTATTTATGTAAACCAAATTTAAAAATAAATTTGTATAACTCTATTTAAAAATATTAACACTCATAAATTAATTAAAATAATTTATTTAATCATTGGAACTTACTTTTCTAAAATCAGCATTTTGTCACTTTTGTTGATATAGGCAAATGTTACTATTTTTGTGTATACTTCTCTTTCCAAATCCTATCTAATTTTGTTTGAATCATATAACCTTACTTATTTTACATTTAAAATCACTTTAAATATTATATTTTAAAGTGGTCAAATTCTGGGTCGTTACATTCTCCCCTACTTAAAAGCATTTCATCCTGGAAATGAAAGTTAGACAACAGAATCTATCTCATACTCATGTCCTCAAATAATTTGACTTATCTCTACTGATGATAGAAAAGAAGAAGGTAGATATCATAACAACACTAAAAGCAAATGATGTCAAACATACATACAAAGATTTCCCACGCTAACTTGAGTACCGATCACGTACTTACGATTATATACACATACATCAAGTCAAACTTCTATTTTACCCATCCTAGTACACACTGCACACTTAAGATAGAATATGCAACAACGGAACAAGACTATAAATCCAAAACAACCACACTGATACTGTATCAAGATAAACGAATACCACCACATAACTCATTCCATGTCCTGAGCATGTGTTATATCTGTGGTGTGTGTGTGTGTGTGTGTGTGTGTGTGTGTGTGTGTGTGTGTGTGTGTGTGTGTGTGTGTGTATGCATACCAAAACATCGGTCCAACCACTATATCTTAGTGCTTACTGTTTGAGATAACTATCCAACTACTAAGTAGACAGACCCAACACATCATACTATATGTGATATTTGATTCGATCTATTATTCGAATCCACAGCTTTTCTTTTGAACTAGTATCGATCCCTTGATTTTCTAGTGCGGACTTTGATCAGACTTCTTGATCATAAATCCTTGCTTTCCTTGCATAGCTCTCAACTATGATAGAAAACTCGTGTACATAATTATAAACTCCCATCAATGCACGCTGTCAAGAATCGAGTGGTAAATCCTTTTTCGAATTACTGTAAACACCTCAAAGTTCTGTACTCAAATCTTAGATCAAAATTTATGTGCTGAAATGATCTATGTTTAACTTATATACTTATTCACATTCATCTTTACCTAATACATTTCTTCAAAATTTCTATTAATCCAAGTTATTTCACAACCATTTCTTTCTTCTAAATATATTATTACTTAAGCATACAAATATGACTTAAACTTGTATAATATACCTTTACTTCTTAAGAGTATATATACATATCCCAAACTTCAAATTGTTATTACTTTAACTAAGGTGTTTAACTAAGATGAAACTCTACTATTATCTCAAATCAATAAGGTATAAAACTCAATCCTTAGTTTTCTTTACCTAGGGTTTCCATTCAGCTAATATTATATATCCAATCCATATATTAATAAGACAACTTTACTAAGTGTGCACCTTTTCTCACTGATTCTATGATTAACTACTTAATTTATTTACCTATCCATTTTCTAAATCAAATTTCTTAGTCTTCAATCCATTAAATACCTTATAGTCAAATTACGAAATTTAATTCATGTGGTATTTGTTTTTTAAAATTTTCTTCCAACAATCAACCTATTAACCATTTTATTCAAAAATATCCACTTCTATTCTTACTTCATTCTGAATTACAAATGTTACCCTAAATATATCACTAATTCAAATTTTTATATTAGAATGATATTTCTTATATCTCTTATTCCTAAATTTCACTTTAGTTTTTAACCTAATCAAAATATCTAAATTTCAAATTACCTTATTTCCTTTATAAGTTATAGAACTTATACTTTTATATTATATTTAGAAGAAAGAAAGTCCCAGCTTAGGTTTACCCTTTTTCCTATCTTATGGATAAGAATTTTTTTCTAAGTATACATTTCCTTTTTTACTTTCTCTAATTACACTTCTAGCTTCAGTATTATCATCAAATATCTTATAATCAAATCGTGAATTTTACTTCACAAGATATTTGTACTTAGCTTTTAAATCCATCTATTATGATAATAACTTAATCATTATTATTTCCTAATACTACATATTAAGGGTATATGATTAAAGTTATAAATTCTAGGTGTCAACTAATTGATTCTATATGGAATATCTTATAGTCAAATTATGCAATTCTAATCACAAGATATTCATATTTTAGATAAGCTAAATTACAAACAATCCTTAATTTCTAACCCAAAAATAATGATATCTCCTTTAATATTTATAGTATAAACCCAAGGTAAATTTATTACATTTACCAATTTCTTTAAAAAAATCATTTTTATAAAATTAACAAATAAGCTCTCATATATATAATACTAACTCATTCTATGATGTTACTAACCCTATCTCTAATGAGTTACTCATCCTAGGATATTACTAATCCTATCTCTGATGAGACTTACCCCTATCAGGCCTCGGTGTTCTCTCAACCAAAAGCTCTGATACCAAATGTAAAGTCACGTTTTCCCGTACCCTTTGAATCAACAATAAACCACACATGTCCAACTCAAATTGCATGAAAAGACGAATCTTTAAGATAAAGAAAAGTAGACAGAACAGAATCTCACTTGAATGGAATAACATATAATATTGAACAAATATTTTTACAGCGGAAAACTTTTTAAATACATATATCAGAGTCTAACCTAAATTCAAATTGGACATTTATAAAACCTGCCCTTACAAATGCTGACAAACATCAAACAAAATTCACTAAGTACAGCGGATAATAGAATATGCCCATACATCGATGAATATCTCCAGCTCTCCTCTGGAAACTCCAGCCGTCTTCGACGATCCTGAAACTACTTGGATCTGACCCGAGTATTGAAAATACCCTAATCAGGCTTGATAAACCAGCATGAGAAAAACACAATAATAGATGACAATGTCATATATCAGCCTTTTTTATAAATCCTTTGAAAATAAAGAGTATTTCATAAGACCATGCCCACGCATAAACACGGACGGGTTTTTACCTTATGATAACTAAACCACTTTTATATCAAAACGTTTGATATTACTCTTAATGACATCTCTTTGAAAACATTTGCAAATAAACTTATTAATCTTATCCTAAATGGTTATGCATCTAGCATTTCGAGGCTATTCATTACGCGATTACAAACAAAACTGTAGGTTCTTATTGGAGAATGGATTATCATACAAACGTTCAGGCGTAGGATCTACCTTCCGAACGGGTACACCTCTAGATGGTGTCCCGATGAACCATCACAAAGCTCCTCTACCAACACAAGACAAGCCCACCTCTGTAACTAGATAACACCGAATATGTCATCCCCCAGTCGTTACCAACCTTTAACCGAGCGCTCGTTTTCCATACGCCACATTAATATACACCCCGAACGTCATAGCGGGAAGAAATATATCTAGAAGGGGATGATCATACCCTTATTGGGAATGACCCACTTAGCCTTGCTGCATCTAATCCCGCTTCGGTCATTTCCGGTTTGATGAGTTTTAAGGCTGGGATTACTTTTTCACAAAGCACATATCACATCTTTGAATGCCACATTGCCATTTCTGTTAACTACTAATTCATTCCACAAAAATACAACCCTCGAGCTTGTATGTCTCAAGGAGGGTGTTAAGCTAAGAGAAGTTGTCTTCTCCGCCACCACTGATGTACGTTTCTAGAAACCAATGTACATAATCGTTAGAAATGCAATGTCAGACAAATGTCCATACAAGTTGTCCAGGAACAGGACAAACTGAAGGTGCTTTCCTCGGCCATTACTAGGCGAGAAGCCCTTGCAATCCAAAAAATATCCATCACGAGGAGACCACTGCTATATATAACTCTATAATGGGTGCGATCTCGAGCAAATCAACAAGCAGTCCCCACGCTATGAAGATCCACGGTCTTCAATAATCATCATCTTCAACATGTCTTCACGTTCGAACGTATACATTGGTTCGAAGTGGTTTTCGGATGGAATTTACCCAAATCCGACCCCAGTTCCTTCGAAATCCAATATCGATAAAAAGTGAATATGAGTATACAGGATTTATTAAGTCTCTTTTCACTTTAATTCTTTTTGGATGATTTCGAAATCTCTTTCTTTTGACTAAGGATAATTTCTAAGAAATTCATTCTTTATCTTTGGAAAATATCTCAAATTTCCTTACTTAATTCTTGATCAAATTCTTTATCTTTTAGGCAGGTCAAAAACAATGTTATTTAAGACATCGTTTACGGTAAACCCTAAATCAATCTTAACAAACATTTTGAAGTAAATAGGATCATAGAAATCATTCATTTTTGGAGATTGCTTAACTTTTGGATAATACCAATCTTCTTTTATTTTGGAAAACTTAACAGAATCTTTTTATTTAAGAGCATCCGGGCTTTCCATTCGATCTGTTCCACCCCTCGCCTAAGAAAAGAAAACATAGGCCAGGTAAGTTCAAGGAACTGGTTGCTCCATCCCAAACCTTAGTTAAACACCTAGTTTTATCTTCCCAGATCTCACAAGCGGGACAAATGTACTAGTCGTTTCCGCATACTCAGATTTTTCAACTTTATTTTGGAATTACTTATAAATATTCCAAATTATCTTTCAAAATGCTTAATTATCCTTTTTAAAACATTCACAATTTATTCTGGGAAACGTCATTACATTTAAACTCATATTCCAAAAGTTATAGAATTCACAGCAGAGAAGTGCTGCGGAAAGTGCTAAATAAGCTTATTTGAATTAAACAAGTTTTAAATATTTGAAAATTCATATTTTTTGATCCAAGTCTCTTTTAAACCATTTAAGCATATTTATCAAATTTATTCCATATTTTTCCATAATTAAAAACATCCGTTTAAACAAATTTCCTGTTATGGTCACTAAACCGCACTAGCGCGATTTTTCTAGAAAATTGATTTGGACTTATTTCAAAATCTACTCAACGAAACTTTGATTTTCTTTCTTCATTTAAAATATATGGATATAATCGTCCGGAATTTTCTTATTGAAGAATCCCAAGCTGTATTCCACTCTATACACACATTTGAACTTTTCGGCCCGAAATCGCGAACTACCTTTGCGCGACGCGTCTAGTTTTAACTTATTTTTCAATATTTGAAATAATCTATTCAAATTGGATTTCAACACTTATAAAATCATTAAAATCATTTTAAATCAATATTCTCACTTTTTAAAGTATTTAAAATATATTTTCACTATTACCACATTATAACATTATTTTATTCCTGTAATTTTAATATTAAATTTTAAATTCCAATTTCAATTCGATTCCAATTCTAATCTCAAATTAAACACATTTAAAACTTAGATTTCAAATCTAATTTCAATATAAACATCAATTCAATCTCAAACTGAACTTCACTTTTTTAAAATCGATTTCAATTTCAATTTCACCATTCATCTCAATTTCAATTTCTAATTAACTATCCTTTTCATGTCTGTTTCACTTTAAATTTTAAATTCTCTTTCATTTTAACTTTAATTTCACTTCTAACTGAAAAGAGACTTATTTTTCCACAATATCTCATATTACTAAAATATTATCTTTTTAGATAAAGGGATTACTTAATCAAAATGAACATATCCAATATTCATATTTATCACCAACATAACATCCATTCAACCAATCACATGCATATGATTTCAAATCTAACATTCACTATTAATATCATAACGGAATATATTATCACAATTCACTTAATTTACTAACTATCAAATCATCCATATTAACAATCAATTTGGTATAAACATTCATATGTCATAAGGGCGTAAAATGATTTATAACATAATCAAAATATAAATTCAAAAGCAATGAGAATTTCTCACCATAAACCAAAGCGATTAACTTCCTACCAACATTCTAATCAACCAACACTTCACTAATTACTTCCTACTCCATTAAACACTAGCAAACAACACCCTCTCCCATCCAATAGTTTGGCCGAGGCTTGAGATGGAGGTTGGCCGAAAATATAGAGAAGAAGCAGTAGAGCTTTGAACTTGAATTCCCAAGATTTAGCTTCGAAAAGTAGGTCATCTTCTCTCTTTTTTTTGACTCTCTTACTCACAAAATTTGAAAAACTTATTAACTGTAAAGTTGTTGTAAATTCTTTTCTATTGAATTTGAAAAAAATAATCATTTGAATCCAAGTTGTTTTGAGAGAGATATGACAGAATGAAGAATATGTGTAGGATTGATAAAAAATGAAGCCCGAAAATGCACTTCAAAGAGTTGATTTTCAGGTATAACAAACCTCAAATCTGGAAAAAAGTGATTTACATAAAAGTTGTAACCACTGAAATTTCATGTGATTTTAAAAAAAGAATTTCTAAATTTGAATCGGTTATGATCAAGTTATGATTAAAACAAAATGGCCTTTTCTCTGACTTAAAAACTGGGCCAGAAAATGCACTTGAAAGAAGTGGAATTTTAACCTACTTATGCTAAGAACTGGACAAAGTGGTCAACAAGAAAGTTGTAGTCACTGGAAAAATACATGATTTGAAAAAAGAATTTTGCAATTTGATCACAGTTTTGAATAATTTATGGCCGAGAGAAAAGACGTAAAATATGGAGAAAATATAAGTTTGATTTGAAGAGAATAAACATTGAATTCTTTTGAATATTTTATAAATATTTTGACACTATTTCTTTTTAATTTTTTTCTATGGCTTGGAAGCCATTATAGAGAAGAGGAAGAAGATGAAGAAGCTTGAGAAAATAAGAAGAAAAAATGTGAATGAAATGAGAGAAGGAGGTGGATATTTATAGAAAAAGAAAGAAGTGGTAAATTTACCAAAATAACCTCTTACCAAATTACCAAACTAACCTTAATTCAACTTAAAGCAATCTACGCTTTTTCAAAACTTAACATCATCCTTTCACTTCTTACTTTATGTCTTAGTCACTTAAAGATTAAGTAAAGAATATCACAATTATGTTGGCTTTGATTTAATGTGATTTGATGTTTACTTTTTCTTACTTTTGTTAATTCTTACTTACATTTACTAATGACTTCTAGAAGTTTTCTAATTTTATTTAGTAAAAGTAAACATGTTTAGTGAATTAAATAATACTTAAACTATTTGAATATATGTTCCTATATAAAAATAAAGGTGCGACGACGTTGCGATAACTTTTAATCGACAAAACGTCGTTTTTCGACAAAATATTTTACGGTCACATTTTGACGTTTTAGTTAAACTATTTATTTATGTAAACCAAATTTAAAAATAAATTTGTATAACTCTATTTAAAAATATTAACACTCCTAAATTAATTAAAATAATTTATTTAATCATTGAAACTTACTTTTCTAAAATCAGCATTTTGTCACTTTTGTTGATATAGGCAAATGTTACTATTTTTGTGTATACTTCTCTTTCCAAATCCTATCTAATTTTGTTTGAATCATATAACCTTACTTATTTTACATTTAAAATCACTTTAAATATTGTATTTTAAAGTGGTCAAATTCTGGGTCGTTACATTCTCCCCTACTTAAAAGCATTTCGTCCTCGAAATGAAAGTTAGATAAGAGAATTTATCTCATACTCATATGCTCAAATAATTTGACTTATTTCTACTGATGATAGAAAAGAAGAAGGTCTATATCATAACAAAACTAAAAGCAAATGATGTCAAACATGCATACAGAGATTCCCGACACTAACTTGAGTACCTATCACGTACTTACGATTATATACACATACATCAAGTCAAACTTCTATTTTACCCATCCTAGTACACACTGCACACTTAAGATAGAATATATAACAACCGAACAAGACTATAAATCCAAAACAACCACACTGATACTGTATCAAGATAAACGACCACCACATAATTCATTCCCTGTCCTGAGCATGTGCTATATCTGTGGTCTCTCTCTCTCTCTCCCTCTGTGTGTGTGTGTGTGTGTGTGTGTGTGTGTGTGTGTGTGTGTCTATGCATACCAAAACATCGGTCCAACCACTATATCTTAGTGCTTAATATTTGAGATAACTATCCAACTACTAAGTAACAGACCCAACACATCATACTATATGTGATATTTGATTCGATCTATTATTCGAATCCACAACTTTTCTTTTGAACTAGTATCGATCCCTTGATTTTCTCGTGCGGACTTTGATCAGACTTCTTAATCATAAATCCTTGCTTTCCTTGTATAGCTCTCAACTACGATAGAAAACTCGTGTACATAATCATAAACTCCCATCAATGCTCGCTGTCAAGAATCGAGTGGTAAATCCTTTTTCGGATTGGTGTAAACACCTCAAAGTTCTGTGCTCAAATCTTACCAACATTCTAATCAACGTTATGTACTCAAATTTTGACGTTTTAGTTAAACTATTTATTTATGTAACCAAATTTAAAAATAAATTTTTATAATTATATTTGAAAATATTAACACTCATTAATTAATTAAAATAATTTATTTAATCATTGAAACTTACTTTTCTAAAATCGCCATTTTGTCACTTTTGTTGATATAGGCAAATGTTAGTATTTTTGTGTATACTTTTCTTTCCAAATCCTATCTAATTTTGTTTGAATCATATAACCTTACTTATTTAACATTTAAAATCACTTTAAATATTATATTTTAAAGTGGTCATATTCTGGATCGTTACATGGAATCAATTCCGTATGCATTTGTAATTGGTAGCCTAATGTATGCTCAAACCTGTACTAGATCGGATATTAGTTTTGCGGTCGGTATGTTAGGGAGATATCAAGGTAATCCAGGAAGGGAACATTGGCAAGCTGTAAAGAAAGTGTTAAGGTACTTACAAGGCATGAAAGATTACATGCTTATGTATAGTAGATCCAATGAATTGGAGGTGATTGGATATAGTGATTTAGATTTTGCTGGATGCATCGATACTAGAAAATCGACTTTTGGTTACCTGTTTATGTTTTCTCAAGGAGCCATATCATGGAAAAGTGCGAAACAAACTATCGTTGCATCATCTCTTATGGAGGCAGAATTTGGGGCATGTTATGAAGCCACAATTCGTGCATTATGGTTGCGGAACTTTATTTCAGGACTTGCGATTGTCGACACCATTAGCAAGCCGCTGAAAATTTATTGTGATAACTCTACAGCAGTGTTTTTCTCAAAAACGACAAGTATTCTAAAGGTGCCAAACATATAGAACTAAAGTATCTTGTTATGAAAGACGAGGTTCAGAAACAAAGAGTGTCAATCATGCACATCAGGATAGAACTTATGATTGCAGACCATTTGACGAAAGGGTTACATCCAAGACAATTTAAGGAACACGTTCAAAGAATGGGTCTTGGTTGTATTAATAATGATTGAAGTGTGACATTCTGAGTTCCTTTGTGTGTTTCTGATATACAATTACGTGTCTCTTGTTTTAATGTGGTAGTATGTACTTTATGTAATTTTAAACAAGAAAGTGTCTTATAAAGATATTATGTTTAATCATTATGATATAAGACATTATGTGGACCATTATGCTGTTTTATATAAATTATGAGTATAAAATGATGGATTGCTGGTATTGTAGTATATGGAAGGGAATGCATTGAATTAATATTGCACAACCGCTATAACTCCCAGCAATTTATCATAGTATGATGTTCAACACTTGATATTATGAATAATCGGGTCAAGTGGGAGAATGTTAGAAAACTGCTATTAGAAACTGCAATCATTTCATTTACTTTTAACGTTATGCAGTTTCTAATCTTAATATGACCCTATTAATTAGGTCATAAATAGAACTTTTCATTTACCTTTAACGTTATGCAGTTTCTAATCTTAATGTGACCCGATTAATTAAGTCATAAATAGACTGTTCTATAATTAGAACATTAGGTCTGTGATTAATCTTAAGCGTTGAATTGATATATGATGGACGTACTAGATTTAGAGTTAAATGTTATATAAAGGATTGGGTCCTCTCTCTCCTGGTATATAGATGTATTCTTCTCCATCAAGAAACATATAAAGAAATAGGGTTAAAGAGAGAAACCGAATTCTGAGAAGATGAGTAATTATTAGAAGTCAGAAGAAAAAGATGACAGCCATTACATCTTCTACTGTTAATCAAGGTACGTTATCTTAAACAAAAAAAATCATATTAAGCTTTGTTTGTGAAATATTCGGTATTGGTGATCCTTGGGCTATTACTTGAATTGCTCATCATTAATCACGAAAGATCGAATAGTAAAGAATTTCTGACAGCATGAACAATGCACAACAATATATTGTATCAAGGTACTGAGTATTATTTTATTTACAACTGCACTTCATTAAGATTATTTCTTAATAGATATATTTGTATTTGCATAAATTTTCTTTCCTTAGCACTACGTTTTGTAATTTGTACCTTACCATTGTTTGTATACATCTTTTTTTGCAATACATCAAAACTAAGAGTTGGAATATACTGAGAAATACCATATATACATGTACGTATGTACATGTATATATGCATGTATGTGTGTGTGTATATGCATATATATGTATATATATATGTATATGTTTGTGTATGTGCGTATGTGTATTTTTATGTATATATGTATATGTATATGTGTGTGATTTTTCATATTCACATAGCTGAAACAGGTACCTCCTTGCAATGGCAAGAATAGCTCCAATATCGAATCCCTACTGCTCTTCATTGGTAGGTGCACCAACTTGCCCACGTCTCTCACTTTTTGGAATATATGAATGTGTATATCTCCTACACCTAGATTATTCTCCCATTCTCCAAATCTTCACACCGCCGATCATTTTTGACCCTATATATACTGTGTAATTCACAAGTTAAAATTGCATAAAAAGAGCGACTTAAATGTTATTACATTGCATTTATTTACAGGTCAAGTATATACGAATAGAGACGAGTTCTAAAAAGAAGAACACACATATACATAATCATTCTCAAAGAAAAATACACAAACTCCTATCAAAACTAGCACACATACATAAAAAGATTTGGATATATGCGAGTTCCTATAATTACTAAATCATTTGTTCAAGGAAAGGGATCTTCTTCCTGGCCCTTTTCTTCTTCTCTCTTGGTTGAACACTGCCATTTTATTCGTGAATTTCGCAGTTTGTAACTATAATCGAGAGTATAAATAAAAGGAAAAAAATTCAGAGTGGACGTAGTCCAAATTCGGCCGAACCACTATAAATTATCTTGTGTTAATTTTCTTACTGTTTTAATTTTCTTTGTTCATATTTTGATCTCTACTTTACTCTGTTTGAGAATTGGTTTTAGATTTGTGGTACTTTTACATTATTTGGTCGTTGGCGGCCATTTTTCATGCCAACAATTTGGTGCTTTCACTGAAAAGACTTGCACTTATGGATTTGGAAGCTTGGATACTTAGATCTTGGAAGCAATGGCTGGACAGTCAGCAAGAAGACCATTGGCAGATAGGAGTCACCACGGAGGGAGTCAGAAGGCATCCTCAAGAACTGGAGCTAATCAACCCTCTGTTTACATCACTAGGAACGAGATGGAGACTTTGGTGGAAGCGATGCAGGAGTGGATGATGAAAAGACAAGAGAAGACGATGCAGAATTTCCTTAGGAAAATTGGACAGGTTGGAGCAAGAGCTAATAGCAATTTGGATCATGGAGTTGGAGCAACAAGAGCTATGGAAAATCAGAACCGAGGGCATGGAAATGGAGCCAATTGTCAGGAGATCGCAGTGGTGCGACCAGAGGAAATCCTCGACCAACAATAGTGGATCGGCATCATTCCCCCAAGGCCAAGGGGCATGCCCTTGGATCAGGCTGATATGGATGCTGGTGCAGATGTTGTTCGACCGGCGGTAGATGCAGGACCTACAACTGAGGATTGAAACGTGGAAGAGTATGTTACGGAGTAACCTTGTGGAGTCAAGGGAAGACTAGTAATGTGGATTAGAGGCCATTTATAGATGAGAATGGAAGGGTGGTTGAGCTGGTACATCGGATAATGAGAGGCGGATTGCGCAACAGAAGTCTAGAGGATGTCAATCGGAGTCCGTTCACTGCGAATATCAAGAAAGTTAGGAACCCTCCGGAGTTCGAACTAGCAACACTGAAGGTGTAAGGTTGGACCTTATGGTACACTTGATGAGGTATATCCAGCACATGGAAGTGTTGGGGGCATCGGAGGAGGTCATGGCAAGATGTTTTCCATTTTACTTGATGGAATTAGCAGTGCATTTGTTTATGAATCTGGAGAATCATTCGATCAGGACATCGAATAAGTTGGTAAATCAGTTCATGAGGTAGTTTATGGTCCATATTTTGAGACTCAAAGATATAATGACCAGCACTAAAGCAAAAGACCAAAGCATCCTTGAGGAGTTTCTTGACATGGTTTAATGCGGTGGTTGTTTCGGTGAATTGACCAGATCTCTGACGACCCACAAATCCGAACCCTCTGAATCGAAATAAACCACACATGTTTGACCCAAAAAGCACAGACTGACAGAAAGTCAAGAGAAAGAAAAGAAGAGAGAAGAAGAGAAGAGAAGATAAGATAAGAAAGAGAGAAGATGGAACCAAATAGAACAATACAGAATCTCACATCGTAGCGGAAAACATATAATATCATATCAATGATCTTTACAAAATAGAAACTGTATATACATACATTAATCAGAGTTCAACAATCAATCACAAATTATCAGCCTGGACAATTATAATAACATGTCCTCATAATTGCTGATAATATAAACAACTAAGCACAATACAGCGGATAATCAAGCAAAATAGGTACCCGTATACAAAATGGAGATCTCCAACTCTCCTGCTGAAACTCCAAAAGCACCAAATCTAAACCTGTAAATATACTCGGTCTGACCCGAGCATTGAAAGGGAAGAACATCCGGATCATTTTGGTAAACTAACGTGAGAAACACTGTCAACTTAATTTATTAAATTGCCAAACTTTTCCTTTTATCAAAACAAAAGTATCTCGTAAGACAGGTCCACACATATAAACGGACATGTTTTTGCCTTACGATAACTAAAACATCTCATATCAAATCATCTGATATTATACTAGTGTCTAGTATACAAATAACATTAATTATACCCGAAATTATTGTATTGATTAAATTCCAGCATATAGCCAAATTGGGTAATATCAAGGTACATAGTGGAGTTTGGATTTCCATACAAATGACCAGGTGAAGGGACTACCTTTCGGTAGTACATCTCTAGAAGAATGTATTGAGAAACCATCACAAAGTTTCTCTACCGATACAAGACCGCCCCACCTCTATAACTAAATGGTACCGAATATGTCATCCTTCGGTCGTTACCGTCCTTTACCGAGGGCCCTCTAGTATACAAATCACAATAATCAGATACACGACGTCATAGCGTGTAAAGATATACCTAGAAGAGGATGATCATATACTACTTGGGAATGACCCACTCAGCCATGCTGCATCTAACCCTGTTTTGGTCATTTTCGGTTGATGAGGCTAGAGGTAACGATTACCTTTCACAATCACATATCACATCACTTTGAATGCCACATGGCCATTTCCGTTGACTAGTAATTGCCTACCATAAAAGTACAACCCTTAAGCTCATACGTCTCAAGGAGGTTGTTAAGCTAAGAGAAGTTCTCCTCCACCACTGACATATGTTTGTAAAAACCAATGTACATAATCTGTAGAAATGCAATGCTAGACAAACATCCATACAAGTTGTCCAGGAACAGGACAAACCAAAGGTACTTTCCTACCACATCCTGTCGGAAAATCCCTAGGATTAGTAGCGAATAGTCCTTGCATTGAATATTTCATAATGAAGAGACTACTGCTACTAGATGTATATTTGGATTTTAACCCCAAAAGATCAACAAGCAGTCCCCCACCATGAAAATCTGGAATATCAATATCATCATAAGCAACCTGCACAATCGTCATATATACGTTGGTCCGAAGTGGTTTTCAGATAAATCTGATCCCAGTCTCTTTGCACCAACAACGCAAAAGCATTTCTCAACCTCACACAGAAACTAAGTCTCATGGACTTATCATGTCTCCAACTTTCAACTTGCTATCCTTCGGGCCAAGAAGGAAGCTCGATAGATTAGAGTAATACTCCGCACTATACGAATCAACATCCTCAACACAAACGAAAATCAAGCCTACGCAGAAGGCTACATACTAAGTGTACGACTAAATAGTTCCCACATCAAGTCGAGGAACTAAAATAGGCAAATTTGATAGTCGGTTATTTAACTATCAAAGCAAATAAAAAATATTTAGCACCATAACAATCACTAGGCCCTTTAATTAATCTTTAATAATTAAATCATTTGCCAAATATTCACTTCAAATTATCTTTAACAAGATATATTCTCAAACCTATTACACTTTTCTATATTGGAAAACATATCCATATACTTATTTAATAATAAGCAATTCACAAATCAATTTATTTTTAACACTTAGAAAAAATTCCATATACTTAAATCGGGATTAAGTATATGTTTTATCTTTTAAGGAAAACATTCTCTTTAACACATTTATTTGGGTCAAAACGAATGTTGCGTAAAACATCGTTACGACAACCCAAAATCACTAGTATAGGGATTCGAAAATAAGATAGATATATAAATCTCAATAGTATACAAAAACATTTCGTTTCGAAAATCATTTACTATAATAACAGTGTTATAATCCATCATTTTCTTATTTCTCGAAACCGTCTATTTCAACAATGAATGTTGAAATCTATGTATTCGATACTTAACACATTTTAAACATCTTCACACCAATTAACTCCATTTAAAATATCACTTTCCAAAAAAATATCCATTTTATTTAATATATTATTCACTGTCCAAAATCGTGAATATAGTTCATTTACCAAATTAAAGCTTCTATGCATTTAATTAAAGAACTATCCACTGTCCAAAATCGTGGATATAATTCTCTAATCAAATTCAACACTTCTACTATTTAATTAAAGGATTATCCACAGTCCAAAATCGTGGATATAATTCCTTTAATACTTATATATTTACTTATCAAATTCAATTGATTTCGGATATATAAAACAATGTTTAAAATTCCATTTATATTTTATAAAAACTTTAACTTATAAAATTCCTTTATTAACCAATTCTATATATATCTCAACTACATGCCCAAAATCCAATGATATGTCAATTCATTTATAAATCTCTTGTTTACAAAATTCGTTCTTTTTATAATTTCACAAATTATAAATCTTATTCACTTATAAAATCCATTAATAACTTCATTTTAACACTTATAAAACTCGTTTTATAATTCCAATGTTTTAATTTATAAAATATCAATTTTATAAATCTGATATATAAACCATTTATAAAAACTTTAAAAATCCCAATTTAAACTATTTACAAAATAGTTATCTCCATATTTCAAAATCATATTTTAATTTTATTTCATAAAAATCATAATTTTTATAACATAAAAATTATAACATTTATTTATTTAAAATAAATCAATTTCCTTAACAATTTAAAATTCAATAAAACATTTATTTTCAAAATCACTTGAAATCCTTTTTAATTTGAAATCATTACTTTAACATTTTTAAATTATCAAAAATAGGCCCAATGCTGCAACAGCACTAAATACATCAATCACGGCATCCAAAACATCATATATCATATGATAACAGAATATATCACAATATTTGTAAATAAATCAATACTGTTGAGGAATCCAGTTGGATCTCTCCAACCTGTCACCTGCAACAAATATACATATTAGAATATGTGTGCAATATCCGCTTCGAGGCAGATACGCATACATGGGAACGTATAGGGTCATCTGCTCCAATAGGCAGGCATATATTCAAATACCAATCAATATATAGATAATATATCCAAACAATCATCAATCATCATATAATAAATTATTTCCCGCTTATATAAAAATATCAGTGAGTCAGAAAGAGTGAGTTGTATCCAAATTGGTTCCAATAGCAGTCGCAGTGTTTATTCCGAATAAAATTAAACAGCCGTTTAATTTTACCCAAAATTTACACTAGCTTAAATAAATCACAATCCAGCTCCATAATGTAATGCTCGTCAATACGGACCCGATGCAATTCGTTTTCATGCGAAATCTACCTCGTATGAAGAAGTTACGATGTTTTAAAGTTTATACGAATTAAAATAATATAATTATTTCAATTTCCTTATATATTTTAAACCTTAAAAATCTGAAATCATCAGAGTCGCACGTTTTCAACAGGCAAGATCTTAACCACATTTGGTTTTCTTCCCCCAGATTTTCAAAAGCACGCGTGAACCCATTGTCGTTCGAAAACTTAATAGTCGTGACCACCATTTATCACTTCGACATCGATCAGCTAGCACCATTTTGAAGCCCATGATCAACTCCGTCACCTCCCCAAACCGTGGAGAGCTCGACCCCTTATCTTGCTCCAAAAACATGTTCGAACGTTGGCTGTTCGAAGCCATTTTGCCGGCGATCCACTTCGTTATTTCCAATCACTACCATTGATTTCTTAAAACTTATCATGCTCTACATCTTTCGTGTAGAAGGTTTTTCGTAATAGTTAATAGATTAGAAGAAATCGAGGAGAGAAGAATTGAATTTTTTAGCCATTGATTATAAGGTGGCGGCTAACCTTAGCTCTGATTAGAGTTTTGAAAATAGTGAAAAGTTTGGCTTTATATAGAAAATTACATGATACCATTCATCCGATTTTTTTCCGAACTCGAAATGAAGCGTGCCGCCTGACATTTAAAATGTTTTACACTTATTCCAAACATAATGGAATATATATCGGAAGCCAATTTGATCGTATTTGGAAGATAGGTTTTTGAATCGACTATTTAAATTTAAAATTTCACTTAAATAGATTTCTACGCGTTTTAGCTTCATCGGACAAACCGTAAATCCAATTGACATGAAATTTGAAATCCTAAAATGATTCAACATTACGGATCCAACAAAACCAGTTTCGTCGAAATTCGAGACTATTTGAAAAATGACTATTTTTACTCGTTAACTAAATATTAAAATACTCAATTTCTACAAATTAACTTTTAAATCAATTTTAAAATTTTTGTAACATCATTCTAATTCAAATAAAATTTAATTCATCTTTATAAATCATTTTATTCATATTAAATCCAATTTCCAATTATTTACACTATTTCAAATATTAAATTAACAATTTAATTGTCTAATTAAATCCTTATGTTCGATATATAATTTATTTAGCTTGTAAATTTAACTTGTGAATATTTAAAATTAAATAAATATACGAATTCAAGTGACTAAAATTCTGGATCGTTACAAGATCCATCAATGGTTTTAATCACGACGGTTGGATTGCTAACGGCATGGAATTCAAGGTTGCATTGGAGCGGGATCCACCAGTGGATCTCGAGGAATATTTCCATAAAGCGGATAAGTTCTTACGGCAGGAGGATGCACAAGCCAACAAATAGAAAGTAAATATTGTGCGAGGTGAAGGACCATCTAGAGAAGGGTCTAAGAAGGATAAGGGAAGTTGGACGATAGTTATGATGAATGGAAAAGTCAAGGAAAGGAATGGGAGCCAAAGTGCTCCTCTTACTCTGATTTGATGGAAAGTTTGGAATGGATTTACCTGAAAACTATGGGGCAACTCCTCTATTGGAAACCAACAAGGAGGGATCCTACGGAGCGGGAACGGAGGTCTGGAAAGCTTTGCCTATTCCACGAATTAGATGGGCATACCACAGATGAATGCAGGCGCTTACGGGATTTGGTTGAGGAACACGTTAAGGATGGTAGGCTGCCATAATATATGAGGACTCGGGCAGCGGCGGTGCGACAGGAGCGGCCACCGTCCATGTTAAATGAAAATAGCCTTAGATTGAGGTCACGGATCGTCATCTCCTGATTGGGATAACATGAACTATATACATAATAAACTCTACAATAAAACGACTAAGTAACTTACATATGTACGGGAACGAAGTTGAACCCTATGCATGCTCTAAGATGATGATAAACCGTTAAGTCCACAGAGGCAATATTTGGCTTTTCTAGTTTTTTGGTTTCCTGGTTGTAGAACTTAAATTTAATAGTTTAATAAATGGATTTTAAAACACTTATATCTGCATTGATGAGATGAAAAAAAAATAGGTCAAGGTCGTCCCGACCAGAGAGACGTCGCAATAAGCACAATGTGCGAGTCCATTCATCAAAAAGCAACAGAATGGACTTATACATCATGGATTAAGCCCTCGACCGGAGAGTCGAGACCAAAGAAAGGAAGTCAGTATGGAATTGATCGCTTTATATCCCTGATCAGAGAGTCAGGGACTAGAGTGCAAGAATTAAGTTGCTTTGCCAGAGAATGACAAGATTGACTTACTTATCTTCGTTTCCCCTTTCACCGGAGAGTGGGCGGATGGGTCCGATAAGGGTACGAAGAGACTATGGTCGGCCTAGGAAGGCCAAGATATCTCTTTGTGTTCCAGAGCACAAAACTTGAGTGCAGGAAATAATGATGCTTAGCGACAGGATTGGTTTAGTTATCGTTGTTCCACCTTCAAGAAAGAGTGATAGGATGGGGTGCAGCAAGAGCTCAAAGAGGCTATGATTGGTCCAGAAGAATCAAGACGTCGGTTGGAGTGCAGGTAGTGAGTCACTTCACCGAAGAGCGACATGATCGACTCACTCATTGTTAAGTCCCCTCACCGGAGAGAAAATTGATAGGACATGGCAAGTATCTGGAGAGACCATCGATTTGTCCGGAGAGACCGTGAACTTAGATAATGATCCAAAGAGATTGTGGATTGGTCGACTGACTTCTAGGATTTCAAATGGTTATGGATTTGAATATTGACCCAAAGAGGTCCTGTACTTAGATATTGACTTGGAGAGGTCACAGATTTTGATAATAATCTGGTGAGATCGAGGCTTTGGATTTGGCGTATGATCTAGTGAAATCATGGATTTGGTTAATGGCTTTGGATGGACATGGATTCAGCCAAGGATTTGGAATCATTTTGGAATTGGCTGTCGACTCGAAATAGTTGCGGACTGCGGTAATTTGGTTTGGTAAAGGATTGGATCCTAGATTAGAAATTTGAATATCAACGGATTATGGACTTCGGATTTATGGCAATTCAAAACTCACCTTCTTATCGCCAGGCATATTTTCATGGGAAAATGTTATCCTACCTTTTGGCAAGGCCGTGGTACCATGGAATTAGCTTAATGGATTTGTAATCATCAAGGCAGGAAGCCCGGACAGATGATTATCAAGTTCAGAGATCGACAATAAGTAAGGGTATGGATGATAGTCAAGCAAATTCACGCAAGTAGCATCCAAGAAATGGCTGAGTATGGATTTGAACTTCCCCTACGTAGGGGATTGGATCAATATGGTTAGAAATGGATCAGATCACCATGACTATGGATTGCTCAATTTTGTAGTTTAACTCAGTGATGATCGCTCGATATCTCAACAAACACCGAGGGAACAATGCAAACGACTACGGAAACACAAACCAACAGCGGAGGGGACCCACCATGTGGATCACCAGCTCCATAGCCAAGCTCTTGATCGATCGATGCCGATCCCCTAGGGATCGGTGTCGATCGTTCCAAATGGCCCAAATGGACCCCTTTTTTTTGGATCAGTACGTCATGACCTTGGTCTTATGCACACCAACTTTCAATGCACGTCTTTCTCTATCGATATTGGATCATTAGATCAAGGAAAGGGATCTTCTTTCTGGCTCTTTTCTCTTCTCTCTCTACTGAACTCTACCATTTTTGTTTTTGAATTTCATAGATTGTAGTTGTAATCAACAATATAAATAAAAGGAAAAACTTTTTAGTGGATGTAGGCCGGAGCTAGAAGAACCACTATAAATTCTCTTGCGTTTATTTTTTACTGTTTCAATTTTCTTTCTTCATATTTTGATCCCAATTCCACTCTGTTTGGAAATTGGTTATTGGATCTATGGTGCTTTCAAATTGTTTGGGTGTTGGTGGTCATTTTTGATGTCAACATTTCATTTTTTATTGGGATGCAAGGAAGAAGGAAAAACGAGAAAGAAATAATAAGTAGGGCAATGAAAATAAGACGAACTGGAATGCAAACCATCTTCCCGCTCCTTAACATTCGCTCCGAGGAAGCTCTCTCAGACCCGAAGCATTAGATGTTCAAATAGTTTATCTTTTTAACTTCGAAGGGAGCTGTGCATGGTTTCTTCCATTAATATCCTTCATCGACCCCTCGGTCGACGTTCTTTAGACTTTCCATCACCGTCTCTTTCCGTGTGTCTGAGATATCTTGATCAAACTTGACATCCTATAGAAAGAGATCGAGGAATGCAGCCGATAAACATGGACGAACAGTTGGAAAAGTAAATAAATAAGTAGAGATTCCCCTAAAGGCAGGCAGTATGGTCTTAACCATCGCTCGGAGAATGCAACTTACTGGACAAAAGATGTTTGAGCCTTTGTACGAGGAGGAATATCTGCAGAAGTAGGCCCACGGTGCTCGGAGGAATCTCTAGGGCGCTAAGCAGGGTCACGAGGTTGCTCAATTTCAGCATCTTTCTTCTTCCTCTCCCGCTCTCCACCCCTCTCGTGCTCTCTATCATCCCTACGATCCTCATCGTACTCGTGGTTTTTTCCCCTTCTCCTTTCTTCCTCAGATTCACAGCGATGCGATAGGTTTAGATCAAGAGTTTGGCTTTTGTGTTTGCTGGCATGGTGGTACAAAATTTCGTAATATCCACGGCCCAAGGAACCTGAAACAAGGAATAAAATAGTATTACTATTAGAATTTTGTAGAAAAAAATCAATGCAAGAATGAGTGTCCGTGATCATAGTGAAGTGTTGGTGCCCGTGACCCCTTAAGTACTCTACCAACCGTATTGGCAAGGAATTAAGTGGGGGTCTCTCCATCTTTGCTTGTAAATTCCACTTGCGAAAGAGAGATTTTTTGAACCAGCATCCTCCAGAATGTTACTAATAGTGAAGTTGATCTCACTAATAAAACTTATGCCAATGAAGATGTCACCAATAGGGCGAGATCGGGCGAAATCTCTACTAAAGGTAATGCAGATTGATCTTCGGCCGTCTCGGAAGTTTCTACGGCAATTTGTTCCCGATGAGGATAGCTAAGGAGATCATAACTCGTCCTTAGTAATTCACCAAATGATTCGTCCCTTTTTTTGCTAGCGATAGTCGCCATCATTATCACCAGCATCCTCCTTTTCCTCGACCACTTCCTTTCCTTCTTTTGTTGAGAAGCCATCATCTTCTTCTGGGATCAGGACATCCTTATGCCTTCATCTCTGGCACTTGGAATGATGCCTTCAACATGCCCTATTGGCTCTTTCATCACGAGCTCCTTTATACGTACCATGCCAGAAGGATCCGTACCTTCCCCTTGAACATTCTCTTCGGAGCTACGAGTAGGGGCAGAAGAATGAGTATGAGCCTTGGAGCCACTTTATGCTGGAGACTCAATAACGACAAATATGTCATGGCGAAGTAGACCAAACCGCCTCAGATTTTCATTTGTAAGAAGGAATGCAACATCATGTCGGTTGGGTCTGACTACTTTTAAAGCATTGAGTGTCTCATCATGTTCATCACTCTCATCTTAGGCGGATATGCCTACGACAAAATACAAATTAAGTTAGAAACTTAGAAATCCTAACATAAGAGAGATAGAGAAAAGGATCATACATCCAGATAGCCAAAGCCAGTTTAATCCGAATGGGCATTGCATGAAGAAATATTTATTCTTGAAATAAGAATGTTTGTTGTGAAGCTTCCCAATCACTTTGCATCCCCTTCGGGTTTCGGTTATTATATAGGATGGGAAATCCTGCTTTTTACTAAATCAAAGGAGATATGTAAGCTCATTGAATCTTAGGGGGCGATTGAATCTATTCATGAAGATGACGTATAATAAGCTCAAAAGAGAATAATTGTAATGTCCCACCCTGAGACCCACACTAACAAAGGGTATTACTGGGTAATATTATCGGTTATTGCGAAGAATAGGGCTGGTTAGGAGCGACCATCTATAAAATTGCTTCGGACGAGTATTGAATACGTCGAATAATGTGACTATATTTTCCTTTTCTAACCAGCGGTAATTCGACATATCTGATCAAGGTGCCAAAAAATAGTTTAATTTAGTTCAGAATAATACACGATATAATATATAATACAGGATTAAAAATTACAATGGAAACAATATAGGTAACACCCCTAATTTTAATAACATTATTAAGAAGATTTAATTAGAAAAATTAAATAGAGTAATGTAAATATTATAGTGATAAGGGAATTGAGATTTGAAAATAAATTAAAGGTCGTGCTTAACTAAATCAATAGGCTTATAAGTGATTAATTAATTAATTAATTCATGGGTATTAAGGTAATTGCCGCACTACATTTCTGTTACCCTTATATTCTCGTTTCATTCCCATTCACGTTTATTTTTACAAAACACAAATAAATGTAAATCAAAAGAGAGTTAGCCATTACTTAGGAGAAAAGAAGAGAAAATAAACCTAAAGCTAAGGAATTAAAGCAAGAAAGATTAATCGCAATCAAATCTCAAAGTCCTTATCCTAATCAAGGTGAATAATAATCTAAATCGTCACTATTTTGTTTTCATAATCATTTGATCTTCAGGTTCAAGATTAAATCCATTGTAATGGTAATTTTGATGATGATATGCTTGGATTTTATAACATGTTTGATTTAAACAAGATTGTTTGAATATAGTTTTATACAGTTTTAAGGGCAAAATCGATTATAATGAATTTCGAATGCCATGAGGAAATTATACATTATGTAAAACATGATTTTGGAGATGGGTTTTAATTTTTATAATTTTTCATGCTTTGGAAATTTTGTTATGAATTTTCAATGGAAAATATGTATAATTGGGTTTAGAAATTAATTTTGATTAGTTTATAAAGAATTTGGGTTTGAAATTTTATATGTTAGATAAAATATTGAAAGTGAATTTCCATAATTTTTGAGGATTTTTCCTAAGTAATTTACTAAGGAAATAAAATTATTTTGGATGAAGGACTTAATTGTTTTATTGGTTTTGGTTAATAAAAGGGTTTATTTATTAAATTAATAACTTGTTTAGATCTGAAATTATGCGGTAGTTATTTTTGTAAAGAAATTGAAAAGTTATGGAAACCAACCAAATGTTTACAAATAGGCAGGTTAGTTACAAAGTAGTCGCTTTAAATAGCGTTAAATCAATCTTTACCCAGAAAAGTGGGTTCCGCCTCTTCTAGAAGCCACATTTCGACCATATGCTTCCGCCTTCAGCCAAGTCGAAACCTACTAGGTCGAAATCAACTAAACTGAAATCAATACACAAGATATCACAATGTTGGTATGTAGTAGATTGGAGAAGGGAGGAAGGCATGGTGTTGAAACATAGCTTTCGATAGGATCGAAACCTTTGTTTACTTTCTAAAGAAATGTGTTTGCCTATTTTTACTAAATGCTTTCAAAAAAATCGAAATAGATGCTTTCGAAGGGGTCTTTTTAAACTGCTTTCGAAAGGGGTTGCTGCTTCCAAATGAGTTACTTAGCTTTAAAAATCAATGCTTTCGTAAAGAAAAGTTTTGACCAAGTCAAAACCCTTATACCATCCCTATGTCTTTCGAATGGATTGAAGTCATCAACCAATTTGAAAGGTAGCTTTTGGTTTTAACCTGTACTAAGCCACTTCCGAAAGCCGTCGAAAGGATTCAAGGGTTTCGAAAGGGATTTTGAGGCTATCTTTCAAATTATTTACTTAAATGTTTTGAGCTTTCGAAAGAATGGTGCCAAAGCCATCTATTTTTCTCCAAACTCTTTTTAGTGGTTTCAAAAGGGGTACTTTCGCTTGTATTCACTTAGACCCAATAAGATATGTTTTAGATTAAGCTCAGTGGTGTTAAAAGGGGTACTTTCAAATGGTTTTGAAGTTATGCTTCTATGATTGAATGGTAGTACTTTAACAGATTCGAAAGGTTTCGAAAGAAAGATTTTAAAGTGTTTCGAAAGGCAGGTGCCTAAAGTTTTGAAAAGAATATTTGAATGCTTTCGAAAGGAAGTCTTCCAATGGTTTTGAAAGTAAAGATTAAAGGTTTCAAAAGCCTTAGTTTTCAAAACCAAGAACTCAATCTCAACTTTTAAAGGTAAAACCCATGGCATTGTAAAAGAGCTTTTAAATGCTTCTAAATCGAAGTTTTTAAAGAAGCTTTCCTTGATAGAATAATAGGTTAAAGGGTTTAACCATGTTTTATAAGAAAATGATTTCAAGGATATCACACCATAGACGTTGATGATTATTATGTAAATATGTTTGCTTCTTCTAGTTTACATGTTCACTTTAATATGGACCCATAATTGTAATTGGGGGGAAAAAGGGCAAAGTAACCAGCTAGGTTGATACAGTAGTGAATATAAATTGAGTTAACTCCTGAATGAGTAGAACTACATCCAGGAGGTCAGGAAAACTAGAATATAGGATGCCCAAACACTGATTAAAGATGTTATCAGATGGACAGGTTCATGGTAAACCCATGAAAAGTATGTATAGGAAAAGTTATTGGCATGGGCCAATAGTTTCATAGTAAACCCATGAAAACTAAGATTAGAAAGAGTTGTTAATAGGGGCTAATAAGTTTGCGGTGAGCCATGAAAACTATATCCAGATTAAGGTATTGAAAAATGTCAATTGATTCCTAGTCAACCCATGAAAACTAGGATAGAAATGAAGTTCTTGGAGATACCAATAGCTTCAGGGAGAACCCATGAAACAATGAAGTTATTGGTAGGTTGCAATAGGTACTTAATGATCCCATGAAAACTATGAAACTAGACAGGGAGTCTATAAGTTTTAAACCGGTTATTAGTAAGTCCATGAAAACTAATAGGTTAATAGTGACCCTATAAACTATAACTGAGATAGATAGTCAAAATGAATGGAGATGGGTAATCCAGTCATGGTTTACTTGTTTGCATATCATCGTAATGTTTTGAATTGCTATGTTTTAACCATTATGGATGCAAGAGAATAGTATATGGTTTTATAAAGTTTTGAATAAGATATTAGTGGGGGGAAAACCCGTTCCGCTAAGCGATGTGGTCTCACTAGATATCTAAATGGTTCAAGGTGCTAGATTATTATTCATACCAGGCTTTTTTTATGACTCAAAGTTTATATTTTCCCCTTAAACTCTCGGTGCTCAATTGATTTTGAGTAGTTTAAGAGTTGAGGTTTTCGGGTACATCTTTAGATGAATAAGCTTCCGGAGACTTGTAGGAGGCATGGTAGCTACTTAGAGTTCTTTTCTATTTTTGATTCTGTTGTGTTGTTTATGATGTAAAGGCAAATTTGTATAATTGCCTATATGAATACTCTGATCATCCAAGGGGACATCTTTATATGTCACTCTTGGCGTATGTTGTAATAATTATATTTTCTCCGAACGTAGTTCTCATGTTGGGATTATGTAATGAATTTGAAATGTTTTGAAATGGAATGAGAAATTGTTTTGTTGATTTTAAATTTTTTTCCATATCCATGTGTTTCTATTATACCAATGTATCTAACATTACCGTATTTGATCACCGAGGATTAACAACTATGGATGACTACGACATCCGGAGCCGTTTGTTTTGGGCCTCCAAGTAGGGGATGTTACAAGTTGGTATTAGAGCAAAGGTTTACGAAAAATTAAAAGAAATTTAAACCTAAAAGATTTTTCAAAACATAATCCATTGAACAAGAACATAAGATCGGGATTTGGGTTAACGCTATAGTAACGTACTTGTATTTGATACATATAGGTGTATATATATATATAGGTACGCATTCCCCTCCCTCAGACCATTCTTCTGTATCTTATTAACGCTCGTATGCAGATTTATGAGAAAGAAGTATGGAGGTAGGAAATGAAAGAGGAAATCTCGACGGAGGAAGCACCACAACCAGCGGAAATGTTCGACCCGCCAGGAGGAACTTGGGTCAATAGGCTCATGCTAACCAAAATGCAGATGTCGATGTGGGTGCTAGAAATTCACCAGTGGAAATGGGGGGCAATATATCAGTTCTTCATCAATCTGATGCAAGCAGGAGCTGCTGCTGGTGTTGTTGGAAATGTTTGAGGAGTTAATCCTGCGGCTCTAGTTGTGAATAATTATGCTAAATTGAGAAAAGATTACATCAGTCTTAGTGGGAAACCATTTATGGGAACAGATGATGCCGTAGAAGTTAAGGATTGGCTGTTGAATTATGAGAGAATCTTTGCTGACTTGGGTTTGGATGATGAGCAGAAGAGGAGGCTGGCCTCTAGGCAGTTGTAAGGGTGGCACTTCATCGGTGGAATAGTGTTACTGCCGGAGTTTTAGAGGAGAAGTTTCCTTGGGCAGAATTCTGAAGGAGATTCGAATAGAGGTGTTTGTCTAAAGTTGCTAAGTTGGTGTTGTTGAGGAAATTTATGGATTTGGTGCAAGGAGAGATGTCGGTAATCGAATAAGCTACTAAGTTTAATGAGTTGTCCCAGTATAGGCATGCTACTATAGACACCAACATCAGGAGGAATGAGAGTTTCATTCGGGGATTGAGACCCGAGATTGCAAAGGCAACCGTGCCACATCTCTGTGATACTTGAAATGTAGTTATGGAGATGGAAATCCGAAATGAGGTGATGCTTGTTATTTGTGCAAGGGAAAAGCCGATTGAAACCTAGGCTTCTCAGGGAAAGAAGAGAAAGTTCTTTAAGATGAAGGGATCCCAGAAGGGAGAGGCTTACAAGAAGGCAAAGGATGATTTAGATTGTTTTAAGTATGACAAGAAAGGTCATTATGCTCATGAGCATCGATCTGGCAAGGGAAAGAAGGCTATATAAAAGAAGAATGTGAAGTGCTTAAACTGTGACCAAGTTGGGCATTATAAGATTCAGTGTCCAATCAGGGCGGATAAGGGAAAAGTTTTTGCTATTGGACCATCATTTGCTAGGCCAACTGCAGCTGAAAAAAGGGAGACTGTGATAAAAGGTACACTTTTGATTCAGAGTATACCAGTTAAGGTACTATTTGATACCGGTGCATCACATTCATTTATATCTCAGTGTTTGGTAGATAAGTTATACTCAGAACACACATACCTTGTTACTTCCTTATGGGTTCCGAACCCGATAGGAGGGCACAGAACTCTGGGGTTGAGATGTGACCAGATAGAACTTGATTTGTTAGGTCATAAGTTTGCAAGTAGTCTGTACGTCTTCGATTTTATAAATTTCGAAATCATTTTGTGTATAGATTGGTTGGGTGAGTATGAGGTTAGGATATTTTGCTGAGATAGGAAGATATCACTAAGACACCCTGATAGACATAACCAAATCATATTCTCAATGGAGAATTCTGACTAGAGTAGTTATGCTTTGTTAAGTGCTATGGAAGTGGGAGAATAATTAAGTCAGGTTCGAGTAGCAAGAGAATTTGCAGATATCTTTGAGTCTGTTACAGGACTACCACCAAAACGAGTCGTTGAGTTTCAGATAGATCTTGTTCCAGGAGTAGAACATGTAAGTAGACCACCTAGCAAGATGACACCAACCGAGATGAAGGAATTGAAGGTGCAGGTAGTGGATCTAGAAGGTAGGAAGATGAGAGGACGATTAAGAATAAGTATCATTTGCCAAGAATTGATGATCTATTTGATCAATTGGATTTGACGACAGGTTTCCATCAGTTAAGAGTGGTAGAGGACAGTATTCCTTTGACAGCATTTCAGATTAAGTATGGTTCGTATGAGTGGTTAGTAATGTCATTCGGATTAACGAATGCACCTGCTTTCTTCGTGGATTTGGTGAACCGAGCTTTCCAAGAGTGCTTGGATAGGTTTTTGTTAGTATTTATAAATGACATTTTAGTATACACTAAGGATGAAAGGGAGCATGAAAATCATCTTAGAGCAGTGCTTGAGATGTTGAGGCAGCATCAGCTAAAAGCAAAGTTTCCAAGTGTTAATTAAGAAAGAGGTTAAGTTTCTTGGTCATGTGGTTTCAGAGAAGGGGTTTTTAGCCGATCCAGATAAGATCATAGCTGTTAATAAATGGAAGAGACCAAAGACGATGATTGAGACTAGAAGTTTTCTTGGACTTGCTGGCTATTACCAAACATTCATCAAGGATTTATCACGGATAGGTCGTTTAATTAAGTTAACCATGAAGGACGTAAAGTTTTTTTGGTCCGACAAATATGAGGAAGCATTTCTTAAGTTAAAACATTTGTTGACCGATGCACATGCGTTAGTAGTTATAGACGGAAAACAAGGGTTGGTGGTGTATATCGATGCATGTGGAACTGGATTAGGAGCTCTATTGATGCAAAAGGTTAAAGTGATTGCCTACGCTTCACGACAGATTAGACCGCATGAAGTAAGATATTCTATTTATGATTTGGAGTTAGTTGCAGTGATCTTTGCATTGAAGATTTGGAGTCATTATCTCTTAAGGGAGCTATACACAGATCATAAGTCATTAAGGTATTTATTCTTTCAGAAGGAATTGAATATGATACAGTAGAGGTGGCTAGAGTTTTTAGCTGCTTATGATTTTGGTATAGAATATAATCCTCGGAAAGGAAATAAAGTAACAGATGCTCTTAGCAGAAGACATCATAATGTGGAGTTAGCTATATTGGCAGAGTGGAAAGATTTAGAAGCTTTGACTACTTGTAGTGTGCAGTTAAGATTGACTGCTAATTCCAGCCAGAGCATAGCCATTTTAACCAGTTTAGAAGTTCGACCAGTGTTGATCGAAAGGATTACTTCTAAGCAGAAAGAGGATCCAATGTTAGACAAGAGGATTAGAAGGCTTGAGGTTGGAACTAAGGTCGATGGTCTAAAAGAATTTAGTCTTGATCATAGGGGATGGTTGAGAAAGAAGGGACTTTTGTGTGTTCTGAATGTTAAGGACTTAAGGAAAGAAGTTCTTGGAGAATGTCATTGATCCAAGTTTACAATTCATCCTGGAGGGACCAAGATGTATCAAGATATGAAGAGGATCTTCTATTGGGAAGGTGTGAAGAGGGATGATGGCTTGTGGGTTAGGCATTGTGCAAACTATCGACAAGTGAAAGCCAAACATCAGAAGCCGAGTGGGTTGCTTCAACCTTTAGAGATTCAGTTTGGAAATGGAATTCAATATCCATGGATTTTATAGACGAGTTGCCAAGGTCAAATAAAGGAAATGAAAGTATATGGGTCATAGTGGACAGGTTGACCAAGAGTGCCCATTTCATTCCAGTTAAGTCAATCAGGAGGGCACCTGTTTTAGCTAAGTTGTCCATAAAGAACATAGTTAGACTACATAGGATTCCTAGTAGTATAGTCGGTGACAGAGATGTTTTGTTTACTAGCGAATTCTAGAAGAGTCTACATGATGTATTAGGTACCAAGCTTAAGATGCATACTGAATATCACACTCAGACGAATAGGCAGACAGAGAGAGTCAATAAGGTGCTCGAGTATTTATTGAGAGCTTGTGTATTGGACTTTGGTGGATCTTAGGAAGTTCACCTAAGATTGGTTGAGTTTTCCTATAATAACAGTTATTAGACTAGTATAGAATGGTGTCTTTTGAAGCTTTGTATGGAAGGCCATGAAAATCACCAGCATGATGTTTGGAGACCAGAGACAGATTATTTTTAGGTGTAGATCTGGTCAGAGAGGCGACTGAGAAGATTGAGTTGATCCGAAAAAGGATGAAGGAAGCTCAGTACAGACGAAGAATTACACAAATAAGTGGCGTAAAGACCTAAAATCTCAGTTGGAGATAAGGTATTCGTTAAAGTATCACTAACGAAAGGGTGTGGTATGATTTGGAAAGTCAGAGAAACTATCCCCGAGATGTGTTGGTTTGTTCCAAATTATAGAGAGGATCGGAAAGCTTTCATACAGAGTAGAGTTTTCGAGCAGTATGGTAGGAATCCATAGTGTAATTCATGTGTCTCGTCTGCGCAAGTATGTGCATGATCCAAAAACTATCATTCCTCCGACAGGGTTGGAAGATTTGATAGTAAAGCCAAATTTGACTTTTTTAGACAACCAGTTCGAGTTATAACGAGATATGAAAAAAGATTAAGGAACAAGACAGTCAAGTTGGTGAAAGTTCAGTGGAGCGACAACGAGAAGGACTTTACTTGGGAGACAGAAGACAGGATTAGGGATACTTATCCTAATCTGCTTTAGGGGTATGTATACATTAGCTTTATATAGATAGTTTCTAGTCAAGTATCCTAATATGATTGTTAGGAGCTGTTACAAATGATTTTTATGTTTAGTATTTAGTCCTTACTGAATTTCAAAGACAAAATTCTTTAAGGAGGAGATCCTGTAACACCTTTAATTTTAACAACATTATTTAGGAGATCTAATTTAGATAAATTAAATGGAATAATGTAAATATTAGAGTGATAAGGGGATTGAAATTTGAAAATAAATTAGAGGTCGTGCTTAACTAAATAAATGGGCTTATTAATCGTTAACTAATTAATGCATGGTTATCAGGTTAATTACCGCACTACATTTCCATTATCCTTATATTCTCATTTCATTCCCATTCACGTTCATTTTTACAAAACACAAACAAACATAAATCAAAAGAGGAGCCGGCCATTACATAGGAGAAAAGAAGAGAAAACGGTCTAAAGCTAAGGAATTAAAGCAAGGAAGATTAATCTCAATTAAATCTCAAAGTCATTATCCTAATCAAGGTGAATAATAATCTAAATCATCTCTATTTTGTTTTTATGATCATTTGACTTCCGGGCTTAAGATTAAATCCATTATAATGATGATTTTGACGATGATATGCTTGGATTTTATAACATGTTTGATTTAAACAAGATTGTTTAAATATAATTTTATTTGGTTTTAAGGGTAAAACAGTTTTAATAAATTTTGAATGCCATAAGGGAATTATATGTTATGTAAACATGATTTTGGAGATGGGTTTTAAGTTTTATAATTTTCTAAGCTATAGAAAATTTATTATGAATTCTCAAAGGAAAATATGTATAATTGGGTTTAGAAATTGATTTCGATTATTTTGTGAAGAATTTGGGTCTGAAATTTTTATATGTTTGATATCATATTGAAAGTGAATTTATGTAATTTTTGGAGATTTTTTCTAAGTAATTTACTATGAAGATAAATTGTTTTGGATGAAGGACTTAATTGTGTTATTGGTTTTGCTTAATAGAAGGGCTTATTTGTTAAATTAATCCTTGTGTAGATCTGAATAATGTGGCGGTTATTTTTGTAAAGACTTTGAAAAGTTATGGCAACCAATCAAACATTTGCAAATAGGCAGGTTAGTTATAAAGTAGTCACTTTAAATGGCATTAAATCACTTTACCCAGAAAAGTGGATTCCGCCTCTTTTAGAAGCCACCTTTCGACCATATGCTTCTGCCTTCAACCAAGTCGAAACCTACCAGGTCAAAATCAACTAAGCAGAAACCAATACTTAAGGTATCATAATGTTGGTACGTAGTGGATTGGTGATGGGCAGAAGACGGCGTCGAAACATAGCTATCAATAGGGTCAAAACCTTTGTTTTACTTTCTAAAGAAACACGCTTGCCTGTTTTTACTAAATGCTTTCGAAGGAGTCAAAATAGATGCTTTCATAGGGCGGCAATAGGTTCATACTAAACCCATGGAAACTATGGTTAGAAAGATTTATTGGAAGAGGCCAATAGGTTTATAATAAACCCATGGAAACTATATCTGGATTAAGTTATTGAAAGATGTCAATAGGTTTCTAGTCAACCCATGCAAACTAGGATAAGACGGAAGTTACTGGAGATACCAATAGGTTTAGGGAGAATCCATGAAATAATGAAGTTATTGGTAGGGAAAGTAGGTTCTTAATGATCCTGTGAAAATTATGATACCGAACAGGGAGTTCATAAATTTTAAACAGGTTATTAGTAAGCCCATGAAAAATAATAGGCTAATAGAGACTCTAGAAACTATAACTGAGACTAGTCCAAATGAATGGGAATGGGTAATCCAGAATTGATTTACTTATTTGCATATCATCATAATGTTTTGAATTTCTTTGTTTTAACCATTGTGGATGCAGAAGCATAGTATATGGTTTTATAAAGTTTTGAATAAGATATTAGTGAGGGGAAAAACCATTCCGCTAAGCGGCGTGGTCTCACTGGATATCTAAATGGTTTGAGGTGTTAGATTATTATTCATACCAGGCTTTTCGTCTGACTCGAAGTTTATGTATTCCCCTTAAACTCTCAGGTGCTTAACTGATTTTGAGTAGTTTGAGAGTTGTGGTTTACAAGTACATCTTTAGACGAATAAGCTTCCGAAGACGTGGAGGAGGCATGATAGCTACTTAGAGTTCTTTTCTATTTTTGATTCTTCTGTGTTGTTTGTGTGGTAAAGGCAAAGTTGTTTAATTGCCTATATATACTCTGATAATCCAAGAGGACATTTTCATATGTCGGTCTTGGCGTATGTTGTAATAATTATATTTTTCTAAATGTTGTTCTCGTATTGTATTATTTAATGAATTTGAAATGTTTTGAAATGGGATGATAAAGTTGTTTGTTGATTTTAATTTTTTTCCATATCCATGTGTTTTTGTTATATCGATGCATCTAACATTAACGTATTTGGTCGCCGAGGATTAACAACTATGGATGACTTCAGCATCTATAGCCCTTAGTTTTTGGCCTCCAAGCGATGGATGTTATAATATACATCAATATCTCTCAAAAGTATGAGTTTGCAAAAGAAAATACTATACTCACATTTGTATACATATTCATCTATAACAGTGACAGGTCTCAAATATATACATAACCACAAAAGTCTACAACATGAAAAATCATCCTTACAAGACTTAAATAGTGCATAAAATAATAATAACATCAAAATGGACTTCTTAAGCTAGCTCACATCCAAGGTCGTTGAGTCCCTATACCTATCAAGTCCCGGTCTGACCTAAACACTTAAATAACACCTGGGTCACACTATCTCTAGTTATCAAAAAAGGTTAGATACTGATAATAATAAACTTGCATAAATGTTGAGGATAATATCCCTAAATGCACTTAACCAGCATAAAGACTTCACTTAATGATTCATAATTTTATAGTTAAGTTTTATGATCATTTACAGCATTCATCAAAGTCAAAGCAACCACTACAATAAAAGCTTAGATAACCCCATGCATATATGCAAGCAATAAACTTGTGCTTCGCAAGGAATCACAATATACATGCATTACGCATGCTACTGCAAGAGGTTTCACTTTGTAAATTATAACTCGTTGGAAAATGATTATCACATGGTGGGCCTAAAAACCTATTTAGTCTGCCTAAACGGATCACCCAAGAACAAGTCTAAAAACCCATCAATAAGCGTTATCCACTTTCGATCGGTAATAGTAAGAGTATAGAATAATGTCTCACAACCATTTGACGGTGCTCAAACGATTTCTAAAAGCTAGTATCAAATAAATATTCATTTGAAATGCCCATGAATTAACCTATGAAATAAACGCAAGCGTTTCATACCACTTGTTTTACTAGAACATTTAATTCAATTCCTCATCCAAGCTTTGATAATAAAATAGTTTTGCTTTAAAAGATAATTTAAAAATATTTATTCAATAACATTTATAATATATATAGTAGAAAACACGATTTAATTCATATCTATATTTATAGAAAACTTGCTTCAAAATTACTTTGAAATTTAAATTATTTATAAATATATATATTCTCCAAAATCCTTCTTATCCAAACTAATATATTTTGCCTATATATATGTATGTATGTATGTATAATAGAAATCAATTGATTTCTAAAACGAATTCCTTTATAAATAAATTCACAAACCAGTGCAATAAAATTGTGTGTTTGACAACAAAACATAGGGCATGAATTCCTTATGACTAATATCATCAAAGTTGAATTCAAGCACTGAAAAATGCATAAGCAGTTCATCATAACCAAGCTTCAAACGATGCTAAAATCATAGCAAAGCATCAAGGCAAACAAGTAGTTAACATCAATAAATGAAACAGGCAACCAAACAGATGAATCAGAGCATTCAGGGTCTAAAATAGTGTGACCTGGAGCCTAGCCCAGGTCACAACAAATGCACAGGTCGTGTGGACTAGTCCACCAATCGCAGCGCTTGGGTTGATCCCTAGGCAGAGCCGGAGGCCTCCGATTGCTTCGTTCGTCCCTGTTATTCCCCTGTTGATCATCTTAAATCTTAGGGTTCTGATTTAACATCCATGCAAGCATACATATACTAATAATTAAACGCAAATCATGATCATATGAAGTGAGTTTTTATAAAATGATAGGGTTTCGACTACTAGAAAACATGACACCAAGATATGAAATTACCATAACAAAATTTGAGATAATTCAGTAATAATTCACCCAAATAGCAATTCAATATATAAATATGAAATAGAGATAGTTGTGAGTGATTAACTCACCTTTCCTCTTTACTTATCTTGCAAAACAATGAATGCTACCTTGCTTCTTAAGATTTCAAAAAACTCTAGATTTTATATCAACCTAAAATGTAAACAAACAACAACCAAAACTGAAATTAATTTGACTAAAGAGTGGACTATGGCTATGAGAACTTACTTTTGATTATATCTAAAAAAATTAAAATTTATTTTGGTTCTCCATGTTGATTTTCTTTCTAGATTTAAAGTTTTTTGAGAAATTTAATTTGAGAAAGCTTTTATATGTTTTGGACATTTAGGGAGATGTTTTCTCAACTTAGAGAAATTCTCAAAATCCCTAAATAGGCTGAAGCAAATATAAAAGCCCAAAACCCTTTTTAATTAAATCAACATGAATTAATTCATCCTTATCTCATTTTTACACAAAATTAAACACCATTTTAACAATGACTAAAACACAGAAAATTAATATGAATGTTTTGAAAATAAGTTTACCACATAATCTTGATAATTAGATAATAAAACAAAATTTTAATAATCATTTAACCCATTATTATTTTTAATTGAAAATGAGACATTTTTCATTTTTCTAAATTAAGATAACATACACATAAATCATTTTAGCAACTATCTTTTTCATATTCTCTCTAAATTATATTGCATATCATTTAGAAAACACTAACATGCTTTTATACATGTTTTGAATCAATAATGCATATAATCAAATTTATTTATACGACATATAGAAAGCTCTAACTTATTCTCTAACAAGTTTTTAAACAAGAAATTCATATCATAAAATTCGATATATTGTTTTTCTAATAAAATACACATTTTAAAATTCTCATTTCAATTATTATTCTAATAGAAACACTTAAATTATAATTTATCTAACTTCAATAAGTGAGAAATCAAATTTCTCATTTAAATTTTCAGTTTAAATCTTCATTTAATTTATTTAAGCAATACTGAAAAATCAGGGTTGTTATAATGACCATTTGGATGAACTTGGAATGGAGCCAATCCAAGTTCCTACAATACCATCATAAGGAAATGACTGAACGGCAAGATGCCGCCGCCTAAGAAAATATATCGATTTCTCGCTGTGAAGTCCAATAGGGGATTGTGAGCAAATTCGGTCCTTTTTGGTAGATAGATACCATCCTCGGGGATGCCGTGTTGAAGACATATGTTTCGGAGCAACCTGGCAGAATGGATTGAAGGCACCTACTCTGGTGGGTTGTTCAAAATTCTTAATCTCAGGAG
The DNA here is from genome assembly GCA_030765085.1 of Allium cepa. Lineage (NCBI taxonomy): Eukaryota > Viridiplantae > Streptophyta > Magnoliopsida > Asparagales > Amaryllidaceae > Allium > Allium cepa. The sequence goes on along the minus strand of CM060929.1, from coordinate 377,477,368 downwards.
GTAGCTGACCCAATATCGGCTCAACTGGAACTATTTGGCTTTGGGATTCAAAAGTTTCAAGATGGTCTGGCCCAATAAGAATAGATGGCGAAATAAGAGCTATAGAAGACCCAGCTTCAAGATGAGTAGACGTTCCTTCACTAGAGTTAAAATGAGGTGATCAACGAGTTATTCTAAAAAAACTAGGCTTTCAACAAAGTTAGGTATGTTTTATTTTGAATAATAAACCCGTGTGACCAACACTCAGAATCCAAAAGATGTCGACGTGTGTTGACCGATCGGATTTTGAACATTGACAAGGCAAGTGTAGTGTGTTAATCTATGTAGTGTGGGTCCAATGTCCTATACATCACGAATGAACCATCATGTGTAGATAGCATGCTCGTGCTAGAAAAATGAACCGCATCGTACTTTGAAATTATTTTTTCGAACATACCCATTATCGATGAGTAATCGATAATGGAGCCACTGTTCAGAGTGATGCGAAAAGCTATTCTTTTAAAGATCACTGGAAGTGCAGAAGCAGTAAAAGCGATATGGTGGCATCATCCACTATGTCTGATTTTGGAATAAATAGTCACACTAGAATTCAATTAGCAATCGAGACTTACAAAGTTTTAAAAAGAGATGGTTGAATTTGGAAAAAAGGACTTGTCTTCAGAACCATATGCATTCGACCGGGATAAAACTCAACTGCATCACCGATCGAACACAACCCAAAATTCATCCATCTTCCTTCAATTGCAATCAACTAAACCCCAATCTCTATCACTACCATAATCATTACAAAGTTAATCATCGCTAACCTTAATTCAAAATCGAGTGAAGCTAGGATTTCGAAGATGGATCGGGCCTAATTTTTTCTAGCAGCGGATCTAGTGACAATAAAGTTGATGAATGGCTGCTACCAGCTCTAGACGGTTGCGGTAGGTGGTGGCAGCGGTGGGAGTTTATCAGTGGCAGAGCTGGTTGGGTCGACGGGTACAGATCAGGCAAGCAAGAAGTGAAAAAACTTAGCATTTTTTCATAGTATTGAGTTATATAGGTCGGTGGAAAACCTTATAGTTTGGCACCAAGCTACATAGCACGGTGCCTTGTTGTTTTCTCCCCCATACATCACTCGAAAGGCATGGAAAAAAGAAGATGTGCTAATCTATAGGTGAAGCGATCTTCAGAGTGCAGACCATGTTCTTAAATGTAGAAGAATGAAATTCCAACTATAATTAAACCAAATAATTAAAATAACTGAAAATCTTGTAGATCATATATTATCTAACTTGTGTATAATATACAAGTGTATAAGTTAATACTATAGTAGACAATAAATCAATGTATAAAAAGCGTGCAAGCCAGAATTTTTATACTGGTTCGGACCTCTCGCCCTACGCCCAGTCTCGAAGCTCCCCTTCGGTATTTCCTTTAACTAAATTACCCTCGCTTCGCCTAGAGAAATAGGCTGATACAAAAGTATTTCTGATAATCTTGTGTTCCAAATAACATAGTTTTTGACTTATGGTACAACCTTCCTATGATCTCCTTTGCGTATATGAATATGAATGTTTTTAGTTGAAGGAAGCGATTTAGCCAAAACTATATTTCGATTATAATAGATTTGGAGTATTTGAACAATGTATATGTAAGAAATTTCTGGAAATCAAGAAAGGAAAGAATGGGTTAATTCAAATTAGTTGGTTTCTACTATTCAATCAAAGTAGTATATATAGACTCAAAAAGGTGCATATGAAGAGTTGTTACTATCTGAGAAAGTCTATTTATTTTAATGGTTGCAACCTTTCACTGAAAGGTGATTTCTTTTTGTTTCGAACAAAAGTGTCTTTTCAAAACTTATACCTGACAAATATCTATGGTAAAACCTCAGACGTTTGTGACTATAGAAAATATTAACCCGAGAATTGTCATAGACGTCTACAGTTTTATCTCAGATGGCTATGAGGTATAAAATCAGTTTTTCAACTTAATTTTGATGCATATGAAATTGTCAATCATCGTGTATGCATATATACTCAAAGAGGCCTTAACAATATTTTATTTAGGACTCTTTTATAATATGATAACCTTACTAACAGTAGTATGGATGATAGATCTTCGTATCTCTTTGAGTCTCAATATCTTCGAGCATGGTTTCTTCTTGTAGTATGTATCTGCAATCTTGATAATATATATATATATATATATATGATTGTGTAGTAGTTATCATTAAAACATAAATTGGAGGTTCTAACAACACCCCTATTTTGACGATGACAACTACAGTCAAAAAATCAACTATATAATCAAAAAATGGAAGTATTACTATGTTTTTCTCCCACTATGTATATACATAGATTTCTCCCCCTTTGTCATTATCAAAATGGAGGGAAGTGATATAAGATATGGAGATGTTGAACAAACATAGCATGCTATCAATTAAGATCATAGAAAATCAAATATGGAAGTTCAAAATAAAATTATAGACACTTGTAGAAAAAGTTGTAAATAGGGAAACAAACAAGCATAAAAATTGCAAAATATAAGAAAACTCTAATTGTACTGATTTTGTAAGTAAGGTAAGCCCTCATAGTTCTCGTAATATTCCCAATACGAAGATGGATCTTGCTTGTATGTACCCAGCCATTGCATTTAGTCATTGTACTCCTCACCTTCGTAAATTGAAAGGCCTTGAAATGCCATGTATGATTGTTGTTGAAAATGAGGAGTATCGCACACGTAAATGCCACCACTATCTTCTTCTTCCTCGGGTTGTGCGTGAATTGGAGTCTTTCCTCGGTCACCTCGATAGTGAGATGTACTCTTGAGTGAGAAATATGAGCGATAAACTAGGGTTTGATCCCGAGGTGGAGGTGTTGATAAAGGCGAGGATGATGAGTGATAAGATCAACCATGTACTTCGCGCATCACTTTTCCTAAAGTGGAGACCACTTTGCCCAAAGTCTTCTCCATTTTTGTCATCCTTGTGGAGAAAGAACGTTCCATCCAGTCATCTTTCTGTTTAAAGCTCGCTGATTATCCATGATTATCTTTTGGTTTTTAATTGCCAAAACACAAAGAGATTCGTGTTGTGTTGGTTCAACACAAGCTTCTTGTATTTCAGAGTCCGAATAATATTCGGTAGCATGACTAGAGGAAAGTGGTTGTTGTGAAGAATGAGGGGAGTAAGTCTGCTGAGGAGCGCTAGTTGGAGGAGGACCATGATGTTCTTGTTGATGTTGTTGTAGAGTCCATTGGTTGAAGGGGATGATACATGGTGGGCTTTTGGGAAGATGCATCAAGGATAGATATCGTGGTCCACTATCTTTTGTTGGAATTTCTCCATATTGTGATAAGTATGAAGGAACTCCAAGATCTTGCAAGATGCATATTATGTACGGAGCATAGAGCAACGAAGATGTGTCCAAAAACCTTTAATTATGTCATGAATCAATTTTGCCCAATTTACCGGTAGGCGACCAAATATTGCATACAAAGCTCGATGGTCATGGGGATAAATTTACTGGTGGCTACCTAGTCGGAAAATGATTGTGCTGATAATCATTTGATTTAGTAGTCTAGCACATGGGCATAGGTAAATGGATTTCCATTGGGCATTCTATCTTCCCATATTTGGTGGGTAACTTCATCTCTGGGTAAAAGACTATGATATGGTATATCCATTAAATCAATTCCCTCATAAGAACATCCTAATATACGGCCAACCATATATACATCAATTTTAATTTCTTTTCCACACACACTTGACCATAACCAAACATCAGCATTCTCCGGATTCCAAATCTCCATACTATATAGATTGGAGTAGAAAAGGTAAATAGCTAGAGGATCGATGATTACCTTATTTGCATCATAGCTAATTAGGTTGCAGCAACCGACATCCGTAGTTATTCCTAGAATTTCATTTTTTTATCACATTTCCAAGGCGATAGAAAGGACCTGAGTGGATTTTCTTTTGAGAAAGTGCCTCAAATTATTTGATGTCATTAGGATTGTTGTGGAGCCATTGGTTTATGTGAGCTGGCATAACCACGACTTGAGAGGAGGAGGAGGATTAACCTTGTTTTTTCTTTTTAGAGATGGTCACTTTCTTGGGAGCCATACGTTAATGAATTTGAATGTTTTGGAAGCTAGGGTTTCAGAAATTGGGAATTGAAATGGAGATAAAAGTGAAAAAAGAGGTAAATTTGTTTATATATGGCTGTTGAAAATTTGTGGCCAAAGCAGCGACAGACGTCTGTGTGGGAGTCGTAGACGTCTGAGCTTTAGTAATAATGAAACAGAGAGAATCGACAGACATCTATGATGGTTCCATAGACGTCTATGGCTATAGAAAAACTAAACAGAGAGCTTTGACAGACATTTGTGAGGTTTTCACAGACGTCTGTGGATACAGAAAAAAGAATTTCGTAACTTGGGACAGACATCTGTGGTATATTCACAAACGTCAATGAAATGTAGTTTCTGACATATAGAAAAAAAATTAATATCAATGAAAACTTTATTAAAATTTTATATAATAAAATAGTATACATCCCAAAAATTAATAAATAAACATAATTTATATGTTGTGTAGCATAAGTTTAGTCTTTGCCGGAGATGTCAGAATTGTTGATTTGTTGTATATCCCGTGAATTTGGTTCAACTTTTGTATCGTCAATTAATGGATTTAGTGGAGACCAACTTGGATGAGCTGGAGTGTCAATACAAGCTTGGTTTGATGGTCCCGGTTTGCACAGATTTCTCTGATTAATGTTATGTGCTTTTGTAGGAGTTTCCTGTAAGCGGAAGATTTTTGATGTATGCAATTTTTTGTTGGTGAATGACCACAAATTGCTAGAATGCATTTTTGATAAAATTTAGATGAGATTTTTGACATCGTTGCACGTAAAACATTTCACATTGAACATCGATCATTTCTTGTTGGTAATGAAATGTCTCATCAATTTTGTTGGTAAGAGATATGGATTTTAGATTAATTGGACGTTTAGCTTTCTTTTCTTTAGGAGAAAAGCCAGTGTGGTATGTTGGTGATGCAACAATGTTTAAAGAGACTGAATGAGTTGATGTAGGTGTGGATTTAGTTGGTGATACGTAAGTGCTATTCCACGAGGGGGATTTATAGTCGATGGTTGAATATGCACAGTCGTGATCATAAGACATTTTATGTATTATTTGTTTTAATAATTTATTTATGTTTATTTGTTTTTAATTAGGTTTTGCTATGCTTAGAAAATAAGTTAAGGAAATGGAGTTAAGCCATAAAAATTTAACAGAGACTAGGTTTTTAAATGGTTGTTATTTAAAATTTTCTTTATGTGGCTATTGTTAATTCTAAGTGTATAAAATCAATTGTGCAGTTGAAAGTCCATATGAGCTATTTCTACAAATTTAGTTAACCAATTCATTGTACGAACAAATTCCTACATCTCGTCTTAACTTAATAAAAGTTATTTCACTTAACAGTTTTGTAAAAATATCAATTATTCGATTTTCGGTATTAACAAATTCAAGAGTTATTATTTCTTTTTCAGCATTATCAGAAAATGGTGACGAATATCAATATGTTTTGTTCGTGAATGATTAATTGGATTTTTAGATAAATTTGTAGCACTAGTATTATCGTATTATATTAGAAATTTGTTTATTATTTTTCCATAGTCTTTAAGTTTTTTGTTACATATATATTGCTTGAGCGCAAGCTAAGGCAGCGTAAATATATTTTGGCTTCACATGTCGAAAAAGAAACACAATTTTGCTTTTTACTAAACCACAAAACTAATGATTGACTAATAAACTGACATGTGCCACTTGTACTTTTTCTATCCATTTTGCATCCACCAAAATCTGCATCATTATAAGATATGAGTTCAAATGGACCGCATTTTGGACAAAATAGACCATAATCTTTAGTATTGGTTAAATATCATAAAATTCGTTTTACTACTCGATGATGTGATTCCTTAGGTTGTGCTTGAAACCTTGCACATAAACAAACACTCATCATAATATTTGGTCCACTAGCTGTTAAGTATAGTAAAGATCCTATCATGCTTCGATATTGTTTTTGATCGAACTCTTTTCCATTTTCATCTTTGTCTAGATGATTAGTAGTACTTATTAGAGTGGGTTTACTTGATGTATTATCCATTGCAAAACGTTTTAGTAATTCTTTACTGTATTCTTCTTGATTATAAAGATTCCATTATTTAATTATTTTATTTGTAATCCTAAAAAGAAATTCAATTCACACATATGAATTATTTCAAATTCATTTGTCATTATTGCAGAAAATTTATTACACAAATTTTTGTTAGAATATCCAAAAATAATACCATTCTTCTGTTCTCTTTTAATAAATAATTTTGTATCTATTTTACCAATTTGAAAACTGTAATTTATTAAATGTGATTTTAATCGATCATACTAAGCTCGAGGTGCTTGTTTTAAACCATATAATGCTTTGTTAAGTTTAAAAACATGATCTGGACATTTTTCATGAACAAATAGTGGTGATTGTTCAACGTAAACGTTTTCTATTATAAAGCCATTCAAGAAAGCACTTTTAACATCCATTTGAAATAGCTTAAAGTTACTATGATGCGCAAAAGCAAGTAATATTCTTATGGCCTCAAGACATGCCACTAGTGCAAAAGTCTCGCTATAATCAATTCCTTCTTCTTGATTGTATCCCTATGCCACTAATCTTGCTTTATTACGTATAGTATTTCCAGGTTCGTCTGCTTTATTTTTAAAAATTCATTTTGTTCCAATTACCGACTGATCGTTTGGCCTTGGTACTAGTTCCCAAACATATTTCGACAAATTGATTAAGTTCTTCTTGCATTGCTAAAATCCAGAAGTCATCGTTTGATGCTTCCTTGTAATTTTTTGGTTCAAAATTAGATATAAATGCTACATTACTCTTTTGATTTATTTGTCTTCTAGTTAAAACTTTGTTATCTAGATTTCCAATTATGTTGTCAATAGGATGATCTTTTAAAATACGGGGTGGTGATTTCAAATCGCTGTTATTTTGATTATCATTATTATTTTCAATCATAATTTCAATGGCGTGTTTTGATTAGTGTCAAAAATTTCTTCATCGTCTTTATTTATATTTTTAAAATTTTCATCAAACGGGACATAAAGACTTTCCTCTATAACATTTGTTCGTTTGTTAAAAATTCTGTACGCTTTACTTTAATTGGAATATCCAACAAAAATTCCTCGTCTTATGAATCGAATTTACCAAGATTATCTTTTGTATTTAGAATAAAGCATTTTGATCCAAATATCCTAAAATATGTTGCTTTTGGTTTCTTTTCGTAGAACATTTCATAACATATATTTTTAGTCATAGGTCTAAGAGTTATAAGATTTAATATATAATATGTAGTAGCAACTGCTTCGCCTAAAAATTCTTTGGTAAGCCACTGCCATTTAGAAGAGTTCGAGCACATTCGTGCAAGATGCGGTTTTTCTTTCAACTACTCTGTTTTGTTGTGGTGTTTGTGGAAATGAAAAATTATGGTTGATTCCTTTTTTATTACAAAAATTTGTAAATAGTTCATTTCAAAATTCTTCATCGTGATTACTTCTTATACTTTTGATTTTAAATCCATTAGAGTCTTAATTCGTTTAGCAAAAAATTTAAACATTTCGAACGTATCACTTTTATATTTTAAAAATAGTGTCCGATTATATCTTGAAAAATCATCTACAATTACAAAAATATATTTGTTATGATTTATCGAACGTACTTGAGTTGGACCAAATAATTCCAAATGAAGTAATTCAAGAGATTGTTTAGTAGAGATTTCCATTTTAGACTTAAACATGAAAGTCTTTATGATGGAATGTGTAGTGTATATATATGCAAGTATAAGTGACTAACTATATGTTGTATCTAATATAAACTTGACAGATGATAATAGAAAAGTAAATGGAAATAAGCACGCCAGGATTTTCTACTGGTTTGGACCTCCCGTCCTACGTCCAGTCCAGAAGCTCCTCTTCGAAATTCGACTATCAAACACTCTCACTTCGCCCGGAGGAATAGGCTTGGTTACAAAAGCTTGTTCTTGTCAAGTGTGTGTTCTATAACACGAATATTAACTATTAAGTACAAATGCTTCCAATATATATCTATAGGATATTGATTGAAGAATTATGTATGTATGGAAGAGTGAAATACAAATGTATGATTGCTAGAGACCAAGAATATATCAGAGTCAAAGAATAAAGAGCATAAGTAAATAAGGTAAAATCTTCTCTTGGATTCTTGATGCTATATATGGCGGTAGAGAGATTCCTTGTGTAGTTGCATCCATTAACAAGTGTTCTATGGTCGCTTCTGATGGTGATGAAGAGTTGCAGTTAAGAGGAGTGAACGTGTCTTTTCAATTGTGACAGTTGTACTTTGAATATCAACACTCGAGTTCAAAATCAAACGTCTGAAAAATATTTCAGACGTCTGCCTCTTATATATTTTTTGTATATGGTTACTTTTTAGATGTCTGAGTACATTAATTAGACTTTTGATTCTATCTGATCTACGAACCAGAGGATTCAATCAGACGTCTGAACTCGTGCATGTTGCTTTTCTTGTGTTTGTGTCATTGCTCTTCTGATTCTATCGACTTGTAGCTTCTTGATACTTTCTTTGAGTCTTGTTCTTGTCTCTTTGGTGATGTTACTCTAATAATTACCTGTGAATAGAAATATATATGCATATTCGATTTCCATTGTATAGTTGTCGTCATCGAAACCATAGAATTGATTTCCTAACAATCTCCCCCTTTTTGATGATGACAACTATTCAATGTACTTATATATAAATTATAAATCTCCCCCTGAATATATGCTTATTATTAATGTTTTATAATTATATTTATATTTCTCCCCCTTTGGCATTATCAAAAAGAATTACAGATAATATAACCAATCGTCAAACAAAAAGGAAAATTTTATTAATAATTCGAAAGTGATTGCATACATAGATTTTGTCGAATTTACAAAAGTTGATATCCCAAAAACCTAAAATCTATGGTTCCCAAAATCTATGGTTCTTTTGGAGAAGCTTTATCTTGATCATATTCCTTTGTTTCTTCTTTTTCAGAAGTGCTAGCCTTTATTGGAGATGTCAAAGCTTGCTTGAGAGGTTCATGCTTAGAGAGTTTGGAATGTTTTGCGGTAGGAGAAGGTACTGGGATTGGCCAATCTTCAGAAGGTGGAGTTGGACCGCGAACCCGTTGTAATACTTCTTTAAGAACCGACAAGACAGTCGTAAGAAATTCTTCAACTGTGGCTTTTAGCAAATGATGTTTCGAAGTTGTTAATTCACTTAGCCAAAAGTTTTTGATTTTGAGATAGTATATGTTGGTTTTGAACGGTGAGATCTCGAACACTTTCATTTGGATTTGTATCCGTCCAAGTCTCCATAATCTAATCTTGTCCTGGAAATCAAATGGTGCAGGAGGAGGTGGAGATGCTTCTTGATGTTGTTCCTCTTCTTGAGATGGTTCAATGAGTGGTTGAGGAGGAGGCTCAACTAGTCTAGATTGATGATTGTGCGTCCAATCTTCAAAGGATATAAATTCTTAGGGAATCTCTGGTAGGTGCATAAGGGAGAAAAATTTGGTGGAAGCGTATTTAGGTAAGATTTCTTCGAAGGTCGATAGGTAGGATGGAATGTTATGTGCACGAAGAAGTCTCATAATATAAGTTGGGTAAATAATTGATGGCCGTGATCGAGTCCAAAAATGCTTGAGCTCGTCGAAGATGAATTTGGCCCAATTCACCCTTGTTCCACTAAATAGAGCATATAGGGATTTGTACTCTAACTCGGTTATTTGCTCGTGGCTTTCCATACGTGGAACGATAGTATTGATTATCATTCGAGTTAGGAGTCGAGCTTTTGGACGTAGATATTTGGAGGCAAATTTTGGCATTTCATCCTCTCAAATTTGGTGAGTTATATTATTCCATGGCTTGAAGTGCATATCAGGAATGTTGTATAAATCTTCCCGTGTCAGAGTGTAACGACCTGGATTTTGGGTCGCTAGATTTGAACATTTAATTCAATTTAAATGTTTAATATGTGTTATAATTTGAATTTTGAAATAAAAGACTTGGTTAAATTAATAAAATTGGTTAAAACTTTATAGACGGTAATTTAATTGAAATTTGATGAATAATAATAACTTAATATATTAGAATTGGGATAAATGGTAATTCTGAGCGTAAATAGATATAAAAATAGATTCTAAGATTTATTTTAAGTCTATTTCGATTTGAATTATAATATTGGACTGTTGGGTGAAATTAGAAGTTGATAAATTGAATTTGGAATTTATATTAATTTAATAGAGGAATTTAATAATATAATAATGCAAATAATTAGATTTTGGTTCGAAATGAATCAGAATGATTTCTAATGCGAATATAAATTTTATACGAGTTATAATAGAATTAGTAAAGTTTTAAAAGTGAAATTTTAAGTGATTTCGACGATTTTGAAAATCGCTCGAAATAATCTACGAGTTAAAATAGCCTTCCGGGGCACAGTCTCGGAATCCGACCAAACTAGTTCCATTAGATCCGTAATAGTTAGTTATTAACAGATTTCAATTTTCGTAGCAATTGGAGCTGTCTTTTGACCCCTGCAACTTAAAACGCATAGAAACTATTTTAATCGATTTAATTTAAAATTGATCTTTCATTTCCGTAACTCGCGCATATGATCGAATTAGCCTCCGAAACATGATCCATTGTCTTCGGAACGTGGGTAAAACCTTAGAAATGCCTGTCGGCATGCGTTGTTTGGAGATCGTTTAAATAAGTTGCTTTATAATGGTTTTAATATTTAAATAATATAACTAAACGTTTATATACATATGAAATTTAAGGCCGAAACCCTATCTTCATTCTCGACCGCCACTTTAGAATTAATGGCCAAAACCTATCGTGCTTCTTCCTCAACAATCTCCTTATCCATGCTTTAATTCCAAAAAAATTCTAAATGAAAGTTGTAGATCATGAAGGGATCTACACATCCAATGGTAGAGATCGTGCTTAGTGGAGTGTATCGACGAATTTTTGTCCTTGAAGGCCGGCCGTTTGCACGTGTCGTCAAGAGGGTGGCGCCGAGTTCATCGTGCTTTCGGCCGTGGGTGTGCGTCACTTGAGGCTTCGACATAGGCTAGGTTGATCGGCTTTTAGCAGAGGTTGGGGGTTGCGTTTTGAAACCCTAGATCGCATTTTGGGTTCGGCCTTTAGCCGTGCGTGTGCATAGAGGAAGAAGATGGCGCGGCCGTGTTACTTGGTAAATAAAAAAAAGAAATTTGTTTAAATTTGAAATTGAAATTTATAAAATTCATATCTATTACATACGTTATCAGATTTCGACGAAACTAGCAACGACGGAATCGCAGAGACGCGTACTACACAATGGTGCAGTTCTAGAATCTTTCCGAGCAAGTAAGAATTTGGGTTAAATCAAACACCGTTCGATTTAATTTAAATTTGAATGCTCGTCGAAAATTCAAGGTGAGTTTAACTCACTCACATCTGGAATATTAGTTGATTTAAATAGTCAATATTTAAATGATTGCTTGATGGGTTGAATATGATAATTATTATCAAATTGAATCGATATATATTGTTGTGCTAATATCTGTGGATGCAGGGAAAACAGGTTGGAGGGATCCAAATGGATTCCTCACAAATAGAAATTTATTTACATTCTGTAATATATCACATTTATATTTTGTGATAAAATTGTTTAGATCCTGTTATGCTATGCACTGTTTATTTACTATGATAGATAAATTGGGAATTTAATCGTGTTGTGCTCTGATTTGGTGAATACAACCTAGAAATTTAAATATAAATAAATAAATTGTGTTAAAGGAAAATTAAAGAAATTCTTAAATAAAGAATTTAAAAGGAATTAAATTCAAGTGATTGGTTGATAATATGAAGTGTTTAAATTTGTGGTTTAGAAAGGGAATTGAGAATTGTTAAAATAATAGCAAGATTTATTTTAAAGAATGGGAAGTGTGCTTTCTCCTGGATATTTTATTTTGCTTTTAAGAAAGCTTTCAAATTATAAATTTGCAGTTTAAATATGTTTAGAATATTTTTAGGAAGAAATATTATTTTAAAATGTTTTTAAGTGAAAGCAAATATTTGATTAAGTAATTATGGTATTTAATTATTTAAATAAAAAAGTAAAGTAGTATTAAGTTTCAAAAGGAAATTTTAATATGAATACTTGATTTAATAACTTATTTTAAAAGTTAAATTTTATTTAAAATACTTAGGAAACCCCTATATATTTCCTTAAGTATTATTTTGAATTAAATAATATCTAAAGCTTATTTTAAATATATAAACATATGTTTGGATGTGATTTCTAGGAAATAGCAATGTGTTTAAAATAAGAGGAGCTATTTTTAAAGTATGGAATGGATTTTACGGAATGAACGTAAAATTGAATTGGGATAAAACATGTTGGATTGATAAAAAGAATTCTTTGGTTATTCTAAGATGGAAGTGTATTTCCCTGAAAGCCAAGTGCATTTTTAAAATAGATTTTTAAAATGTTAGAGTTTGAAGTTATATTAAAGAATGGTTTCAAGAAAATTATTTAAGTTGTAAGAATTTTAAAAGTGAACATATAGCAAAGTAGTTATAGAAGTAATTAATTTTAAAGGGTAATTAGAATTATGTTTTAAAGAATATTATTATTATTTATACTTTATAAAATGGTTCTATTTTAAAGATAATCAATCTAAGTATTATTTAGAAATGGTATAGAGTTTCACAACTTTATTTTAAATTTAGTATGACTTAACTTTATTTTGAAGAGAATAGTTCATACTTTCTAAAGCAGTTTGATTTGAGATATTTTTAAAAGTATATATATATACATATATTAATCAAGTATGTAAGAAGTTTTAATATAAATGTTTTAACATATTTTCAAGAATAAAGTATTTAAATTATTTTAAATCTTAAGGGCTGGTGCTTGGATGCTTTCAAGGGAAGTAACAATTTGAGAATTTATCCCATGAGAAATTGAGTTTGAAAAGTGTTTTCAACGGGATTTGGAAAGGAAAATTACATCTCGTGAAGATATTTTTGAGAAAAAAAATAATGTGGGCAATTATTTGTTGTGTGATGGATGTTTGTGAATGTTAGTTGATAGTTAAATCACCGACTATCAATATTGGACAAATGCGTTGATCGTTTCGAAGAGACTGGAATCGAGATTTATTTCTCGAAAACCACTTCGATCCGGTTTGTACGTTTCATGGAAAAAAAGTGTTCGGAGTCGAAGATGGAGCGGTGAAGTACAAGGGCTAGTCGCTACTAATCCTGAGGATATTTCCAAAATGTATGTAGTAGGAGTAGTGCCTTCAGTTCCGTTCGAACCCGGGATGGACTTGTATGGACAAATGCTTTCGGAACATCGTCAGGTGGGCGATGGGCATTCTAAGTGAAACGTTCTAAAAGGTAACGCTTAGCCTCAAGCCTCATCAACCGGGAATGACTGAAAATCAAGTGATATGCAGCAAGGCTTGGTGGGCAGCATCCATTTCCGGGTAAGGTCATTCCTGCCTAGATGTCCTTTTTATTTTGGCTTAGTTGTGCGGTTACTGATCCCAACCGCGAGGTGATCTTACTCGGGAATATCCAGTAAAGGGTAGTCCGGGCCTTGTGTTGCAGGGGATCGGGCGTGGTCCTCGGTACACTGATCTAGACCAGGTACTGTGGCAGGTGGTACCCCAGTGCCTAGTCATTGTTGGAAATCCATTCTCCCTACGAGCCTTTTACGAGTTTTGTTTGTATTACCCACTCTGTGGCTTGTAGCTGGAATTTAATAGATGTAACAATTTCGGCTATTTTATAAGTATTTGTATATAGACCCTATTATAATATCAGAGGATTTTCTATAAAAAGTGTTTTAACTAACGTAAGGTAAAAACCCGACATGTTTATTTGTGGCGTGGTCTTACGAGATGCTTTTGTTTTCAGAAGGATTTTTGAAACTTTAATAATCAATTTGGGTGCATTGTTATCAGCTGGTATTATAGACTGACTCGGGTGTTATTTCATTATAATGCTCGGGTCAGACCGAGTATTTTATGTTCAGGACAGGATGCTATGGAGCAGGAGAGGAGCTGGAGTCTGAGACGTATTATCCGTACTTATATATATGTGTGTGTGTGTGTGTGTGTGTGTGTGTGTGTGTGTCCGCTACTGTGATTGTTTGAGATTTTCTGATTGGTAAATGTGGTTTGTATGAGATACTCTGATGAAATGATGTATAAAACAGATATATTTTCATTTTGTGTAAAGATCTATTATTTACTATTATATTTTATTCCGCTGCGATTGTGAGATTCTGATATTGTTTAGTTCCTTCTTACTTCTACCTCTTCTTCTTTAACCCTAATGGTCCGTATTTCTGTTCCACTTGAGTTAATTGATGTAAAATAGTGTTGACTCAAGGGGTACGGATTTGCAGGTCATTACACTTGGTATCAGAGCTTAGGTTGGCGACAACCTAGGCTTTGGTGGGGAATTACTCATTAAACAGAGTCAATAGTACTCTATAATGAGTTGAACGTATTAATAGATATGAGAGCGCACTTGTTAGTGAATATAAAACTGTTTTTATACCGTGTTGACTTATCGGTTGAGTGTTTATGAATTCTGGTTGGTACGGGAAGTACAACCGTATCGATAGGGGTTTCTAAACCCTTAAACAAGATAAACCGACATAGTATTGTTTTAAAAGGGGGTAAATGAAATAATTTTACCCAAAATTATATTTTGATATAAAAGGAATAATTTTCTGAAATAATTATATATATTTGATGTTTGGTTGTGAATATCTTAATCAATTAAGAATCTATAATTTGAAATGGTTATAACCAAATAAAATTCTATAAGTATAAAGTATACAAAAGAAGAATAACTAAATTTAAATTAAACCAGAATTTAAATCCCGGGGATTTTGAAAAGGATTTTAAATGTATTGAGAACAAAGTTTGGAAATTTAAAATCTTAGGAATGTTTGAAACGTTTTCCAAAGTGTTTGAAGGAAAAGATAGGAATATTATTTTGGGAAGTATTTTTGAATAGAAACTGTTTTGAAATGAATTTGGGAGAGTAAGGAAGCACTGAATTCACTTCAGTCGCTGGAAAATAATCCTCATGATGATGGTCACATCATTAGAATTCATTTTCGAGTTTCTAAAGTGATGGATTGCTACCAAAGTGGTTGGTTATGAAATTTGTTGGACTTGTTTGAGATACAAGTGATATTAGAAGTTTCAAAAGGGAAATTGCTTGGGTAAAAACAGATTGTATAGAAATCTGGAAGTTTTATTGGATATACCAAGAGTGTATGATTATTTATTATTTAAAAATGGTTTTGAAATAAAACCGGGTAACTGAATTTTGGAAAATTCTATTGAAATTCTGTGTAAAGTAAAAATGAATCAACTATTGGACTGATTGGGTGAAGTTGATATTAATAAGAAGGAAATGAAGATTTTAATCCTGAAATTAAAAAAATTTAACTTGAATAAATGGAAGTAAATAGAATATATTAAAGTGAATAGAAAATTTGAATTTAACTTGGGATAAGTTAAATTAATTGGACTAAGAATTAAATTGATTTGGGTTAAATTTAAATGTAAAATGACTTTGTAATTGTGGGTCATCGTGTAATGAATTATACCCATAGCTATTAAGTATTTACTTATAATTTGAAATTGCGAATTTAAAATTGTGCAAAGAATTAAATTGAAAAAAATTGTATCTTTAAGAATTCAGTGATATATATATATATGAAATTTGGAATTGCGATTATAAGATGAAAATGACTCAAATGAGCAATATAAACTTTAAAGTAAATAAGTTGGTGAACTTAAGAATAGAAAATCAGATTGTAAACCCAAGTAAAATGGAATTATAATCAAAAATGGGAAATAATTGAATGGTATGGTGAATTTAAACTTAATCTCAAATGAAATGTAAAGTAAGATAAAGCAAAGTGAGATAAAGGATGTGAATGAACTTAAGTCAGTAAATAAGTTTTGAACTTGTATATGGAGAATTAAAATTGGATTGAATTGGACTTAACTTCGATTAAATGGAATTGAGTTGAATTTGGATTTGATTAAAATCATGATTCAGTTGTGTTATGAATAAAAATGAATGTAATTAAATTCTTATTTAAGATAGTAAAGGAAATGGTATAAATTCAAGATGGCTAAATAAATTTGGTTGAACTTGAATTAGAATTGGAAAAGAATTAAATTGAAAGGAAATTTAATTTAGAGAAGTAAGAATGATATTGTGTGAATAAAATTTTAACTCAACTAAATTCAAAGGATTGTTTGAGAATGAATTTAGTGTAAGCTAAATTAAATAAAGAGAAGCTTGAAAATGAATTTAGTGTAAACTAAATTAAATGAAATTTGTATAGGCATGGATGAAATTTCGGTGGTTTGTTAAGAGAATTTTGAAAAGAAAAATAAAAACCTAGTTCTAGTATGGAATTTAGTTTTGGCAATAAAAAGTTGAGAGTGTGAATGAATAATGGAATTAGATTATAATAGTGATGGTTTGACTTATAAATAAATTCAAATGAGTGGCATGATTTAAAGTGGTCGTATTATTAATAAAATTCAGAATGAAACGAGGAGATGAATTAAATTTTAAATGGAGTGGATGAGTAAACAAATTGAATTAAAATTTGTAAATGAATTGGAATTGATTTGGATGAGAATCAAATGGAAATAAAAAATAAAATTGATATAAGAAGAAATGGAAATATTATGAAATTGAAACAACTTAAGCAAATTGGAAAATGACTGTGGTCGAGCTTTATAAGTGGTCTTGAATAAAATTTGTTCGATAATAAAATTGAAATGCAAGTGAAATGGATTGAAATCTCATTAAATGGATTTGTATATAAATGCAAAATTTTCAAATTTAAAATAAGAAATTGATTGTGAATCAAGTTGGAATTGAATTGAAATAGATTGATGTTAGTGAAGCACATGTTAATCATATTGATGAGAATATGAATTGAGAGTTGTAAACTTGAATGTAAATCATTCAAGTGAAGTAAAATAAAGTTAGATTTGATAGAAAATTAAAATAGTGATTGAAATCTTTGGATTGCGGATAGAATATGGTTAAACATATTAAATTTATGAGGTCTATTGGTTTAAACTATGAATTTGATGGGTTTGGCTAGTTTAATGAAAAGAATATTGATAAATGCTCATATTATTGGAAACTGATGTGTTTGTTTAAGTAAGTACAGGTATGAGAGGTAATGGATAGAGTTGGAGCGCGTTTATGCGATATTATTTAGCAGCTTGCTTTAAAAATACTAATAGAGGTACGCCTGAGCAATAAAAATAGGAAATATGAACTGTTTTTGGTTTTTCCGACCGTGTGGGTCGATGTATATATATTTATATCTATTATATTTATATCTATTGTGATATTGCAAAAGCTCCTCCGTACAGGGGAGACTCTGCCAAAAAATTTCGAAAATTTTGGGAGTTAGAAAATTTTTGAAATAAATTTGAAATGTTTCACTAACGACAAAATTGATTCCAAATAACAATTAAAATTAAAATAAAAAGAATTTTGGGATAAAAATTTAAACTAGTAGTTTCGATTTGAAACTAAAAGATTTAGGGCAAAGTGAAATTGAGACTTTCACTATGTGAGTTTTGTTATTGGATTTGGAACATTCTTCTACCTTAGCAAATTTCCGGGACGAAATTTTTATAAAGGGGGAGGAATGTGTAACGACTCGTCATCCATCTCCACAGAATGACGCATCATTAATGAGAAAGAAAGGGATAGAAAAGAGAGAAGAAAGAAGAGAAGAAGAAACAACATCAGAATCTAAACAGTGAAACGAATAAATTATATTAATAACATAAATATTACATAGTTTACAACCATTATCAGAGTTACACAGATTACACATCACATACTAGACAGTTATAAACACCTGTCTAGTTATACAACTCAATACAACTCAACAAAGAGATACTACATAGGGAAAACACAGCGGAACTATATATCTAACGCCGAAGCCTCCTGCTTCATTGCTCCTCCATAATTCATCAAAGCAAACCTGAATCCCTTGGCTACTCGTAAAAATTTGAGTACCCAAGAGTTTAAGAAAACAGAAGATAAACTCTGGGTCAGACATGGGTCTGGTGTGAGTAACATGTTAAAGTTTAGTTAACTTTGAAAATCCTTTGAAAAGAAAGATATCACGTAAGACTTCCCACACATAAACATGGAAAAGTTTTTACCTTACGCTAACCAAAACATCTGATAGGAAATCCAGTGATATTATAATAGGTCTAGGGTTTTCAAGTAAATAAGAAATAGCCAAAATTGTTACATGATTAAATTCCAGCTACTAGCCACAAAAGTGGGTAATACAATCAAAACCGTTGGCACTTATTGGATTTTGGATTCCATCAATGGCTGAGTTACTGGGGTACCGCCCGTCACAGTACGTGGCCTAGATCAACGTACCGAGGAATACGCCTGCTCCCTTGCAACACAAGACCGGAACCATCCCTTACTGGACAGTCCCGAACAAGACAACCCCGCAGTTGGCTTACGTTCCAACCGCCTACACAGCCGAAATAAAAGGGACTTCTAGACAGGGGTAAATCTCGCTCTCCAGTGGAAGCTACCCACGAAGCCTTGCTGCACCTCCCCTGTTTTAGCCATTCCCGGTTGATGAGGCTTGAGGCTACGATTACCTTTAGAGAACACATCACTTAGAATGCTCATCGTCCACCTGACGATGTTCTGAAAGCATTCAATCCATACAAGTTCGTTCCGGGTTCGAACGAAACCGAAGTCACTATCTCGTTGCACTCATATTGGAATCACCCTCAGAGTCAACGACCATAGCCCTTGCACTCTAAATCACCATCTCGAACCTATAAGTACTATTCCATCAAACTCATTACGGAATCACCCACAGAGTTATACTGACGTATAGTTCTTACACCTCGAGTCTTCACTTGCTCCACTTGGATTCACGACCTAACGTTAATTTGGATCGATGTGGTTTTCGGATATCCAAATATGGAAACCCGATCCCGGTCTCATCGAAATCCAAAGTGTGTCTTTTAAGGCCAAGTTGTTTTAAAGTTTAAAACAATACAATTATCTATATACACACAGATAGCTAAATCATAGATTCACAATAGGTAATCAACATTATCATCACAAAAGATAATCTATATTATCATTATCAAAATATAATCCAAATCATCATCACAATGCATCCATATCGCTTAACATTATTTATCTCATACCTGAGATTTAAACCAATCAAGGCAAACAACATCATCCATCCATATAAGCAATGATCTATAATCACCATTTATAATTAATTTAAAATGAATTAGATTAACTACATCATTTCTAAATTAATTTAAAGTGAATTAAATTAATTACTTCATCAATATAAATCTTACTTACATCATTATTAATTAATTACAATTAATTAATTAATTAATCTCTAATCAATCACCTTAATTAATCACCCTTGATTAATTATTCTTAATTACATTTAAGTAATCATCCTTTAATTAATTTTACAAATTAATTAAACTTAACCAAATTCAGTAATTAACCTTAATTACTTCACAAATTAATTAACTATAATTAATTACATTAATTCTTATTAATTATATTAATTAATTATCTTTAATCACTTATTATTGATTAATTAATCTTAATTAATCAATCTTAATTACATCATTAATTATATTAATTAATGATCTTTTATTAAATTTTAATTAATTGCCTTATTTAAATTAATTACATTAAGTAATTAATCTTAATTTAAACCATAATGGTTAATCACCCTTGATTAACCTCATCCAATAATTAACTACCCTTAATTACTTTACCAAATAAATTAATTACTCCATAATTAATTATCTCTAGCTAATCCCTTGATTAATTCACAAAGTAATTATACTCAAATTACTTCCATCATCCAATTACTTCAATTAATTACATTCAGTAATTACCCATTAATTACTTCCCTAAGTAATTACTCTTCAATAAATTACATTAAGTAATTATACTCCACAATCATTTATTGACTATTCTAAATTAATTAAACTGAATTAATTAACTTAATCAAATCAAATTAAACTTAATCAATTACAATTAGTAATTAATTCCTTAATTACTTTCATAAGTAATTACACTTAACAATTTACACAAATGATTATCTTTAAATTAATTAATCTAATTATTAAAAATTAATCATATTAATTAAAATTAATTAATTAATCCTTAGTTAATGACCTTCATCAACTTTTAAACCATTCATTAATTAATCCCTAATTAATTAAATAATTAATGTTAATTAAAACTTAATTAATCCATTATTATTTGATTAATTAATTATTAATCATTAATTAAAAACAATCTTATTAATTAATGATTCATAATTACAAGTTAATTATTCTAAGAATAATTAATCCTAAACTTTTAAGATTAAACCTTTAATTACTTTAAGTTATTATTCATTCATTAATTTATTAAAATAGATCAATTACTCATTTAATTATCCTAATAATTAAATGTATAACAAATCATTAAACTATAATTTAATTTCAACAAGTTTTAAAACCAATTTAAAAC
Source organism: Allium cepa (assembly GCA_030765085.1). Lineage (NCBI taxonomy): Eukaryota > Viridiplantae > Streptophyta > Magnoliopsida > Asparagales > Amaryllidaceae > Allium > Allium cepa. The sequence continues at coordinate 377,456,620 of CM060929.1, read as the reverse complement.
TTATACATTATATGATAAATAATACTTATAAAAGAAATTTTTACAAGATTTTAAACAAATTCTTTTTAAATTCAAACATTCAAATTTTGCATTATCATTCAAAACTATAAAAATACTTAAATCTATAAAACTTGAATTTATTTTAAATCAAAGATTCAAAATCAAATTTGAATCAGTTTAAACTTTATTTAAAACATTTCTTTACATATTCAAATTCCAATTTAAATTCAAATTTCTTTAAAAATCATTTTTAAACAATAAATCCCTTTAAAGTTATTTTAAACAAAATTTGAATTTAAAACTTATTTATATCCAGTTATGATTCAAATTAAATCTTGAATCTATAATTTAAAATTAGATTTAAAATTTAATTTAAATCTTTGCTTTATACTTTTAAATTTAAGTTTAAATTTGGGAAATAGGTCAAGTTTTAAACTTGAACAAACTAACTCGATCTACCCATAATTCGCTCGAGAAAAATACTAAATAATCTCGAGTAAAACTCGAGTAACTTTTCATTCTGAAATCTTTCAAACTAACAATTGACAGGTTTTATACAAACCTGGAACTGTCAACCTCACCCGAGACCACAACTCAACTCCTTCGAGTCCCAATCCTCATTCCTTCGAGCATATCACGATGCAACCCGAAACCAAACTCGAGTAAATCGAGTACCTTCTTATCAAAAAAAACACAGCATGCACACCATGAGTTTCGTGCACCTGCACCGCCGCAACAACCACCACCTACCCCTCGCGACCACCCACACATGTCGATGACCATCCCTCAACCAAAATCCAACCATCAGAGAAACTGAAAAACCCCCCAAATCAAAAACGAGCATTCGAGCTCCGGTAGCAATGTCGAATATGAAAACGCCTCAATCACAAAAATCCCGCCACCAGAGATCCTGTCCTTCCACCATCATCTTCGACAAGCAACCCTCCATCAATCCCCTAAATTTGGTTGAACTCGATCATATATTTTGATCGTAGTGACCAATTGCTTTTGCTCACAAAAACTAGGGTTAAAAAAATATAATCCCAAATTATTACTGTTCCACTTCATAAATCCATCATCCCATATTTTTCCTTGGATCTTCACTCTTTACTCTATCACCAGAGAGTTCCATGGCCACCCCGACCTCCTTGGTTGACAGCTCCAACCCAAAACCCATTTCCAGACAAACCAGTGATTCTCTTTCAAATTTAAACTAAATTTTTTGAATTTAGTTTTAGAATTCAAATTTAAGCTTATGTAACTTGTTTATATTCTTAAATCAAGGAATCTAGATGATTTAATTTCTTACTTTTGAAAGATTGCTCTGTTGTTCTATGTGTTTCCTAGAATCAATACAGTTTTCATTAATTTTTTATAAAATTAAAACTTTAATTTATGATACATACCATACTTTGATTAAATCTTAACTATAACAAGGATTTTGACTATGATATCATGATTTTTGAATAAGGATTTTAATCTGGAATCTAGAACAGAAAAAAAAATCCACAGCAAGCGTACTACACACAACCATATATTTCCAGTAAAGAACTTGTAATTTGCATGCAAAACACATTTATTACTTGAATAAAACTAGCAACTAATTTATATTTATGTTAGTTTTAAATAAAGTGTTACTCACCAGAAACTATGAGCAGAGCAAACTATTTCAGGAAAATGCTTGAAATTGAATGGTGCTTCTTCTTTTATTTTTTTTCTTTCATCTCTGATCTTAATTGTATGTTCTCAGATGCAAGCTTGTTTTACAGCTACATGCTTCCTAGAAGATGAATTGCAGGCCTCCAGAAAAATATATGCATGACTTTGAAGTTTTCAGAAGAATTTCAGATACATGCTTTCAGAAAATAAAATGCATGCAGGCTTAAGATTTTGCAAAGTGATTTCAGGTTTTTGGATGTTCAGATTAATGGATTTTGAGGAGCTACAATTTTTTTTTTTAAGCTTCAATTCCAGAGAAAAATTTGCAGACATGATGAAGTTTTCAAACAGAAATATAGAGATCTTCAATTGTATGTATTTTGGATCAGGTAGCTGTAGTTTGATTTGGTTAGAGAAGATTATAGGTTATCAAATTTGTTTGAGAGGGGAAATTGACAGGTTTGGTTTGAAAAAGCAATTTGCAGATTTTGATCTTAGTTTAAATTTTGTTTACAGATCTTTGGTTTTGATTTCAAAGAAGTAGATTTTTTTTTCAGATGTCAAGCTGAAGATTTTTCTCAAGTTTTAAAAAAGAAAGAATAGAAAAGAAAAATGCCTTAAAGGAAGTAAAAGAAAATGAAAAAAAATATAAGACACTTGTTACTAATTTTAAACATTTGTCACAATTTAATCCATGCCTTACACTTGTCAATTTAGGTGTTTAGGAGATTAACACATGTCTTTTTAAAATGTTAAAAGACTCACACATGTATTTAAGTGTTTTTTTTTATTATTATAAATTGTTTATAAAACTCTAACTTATTTTTATAAGAGCTTTTAAATCTTATTTTATTTCTTCTGTAATATATAAATGAATTTTATTTCTTCTCCTTTTTCTAAATAAAAGAAATGAAACAAACAAATTATGATTATAAGCTTATTCAAATATTTTAAACATTTATTTCTTTTAAATTTCAAAACATTGAATTCAAATTTAAATAAATTTATCAAATCCAATTTTAAAACCAAGTCATATATATATAGATGCATATATAACTTTTGTTAAAATTAAAAATAACAAATCCTATTTCTAAAAATCTATTTATGTTTTATGAAAACTAAGTATTATAATTTTTATCTAAAAATACAAATTAAACAATATTAAAATTGATTTATGAAAGAGATTGTAAACAAATTAAGATCATTTAAAATTTGTATTTTAACTCTTATATATAAATTTCTAGTAGTATAAAATAAAACTTAGCTTCTATATTTATCTATTTTAAATTCATATTTTTAAGCTATATAAAATTTTAAAACAAATAAGATTTATCAAGTATAAACTGTAACATTATTTGTTAAATTGCTTTGAAAAGCCAATTCTTAAATCAAAATTTTAATTTACTAAAAATTAATTAGAATTAGAAAATCAATCCATTTACTAAATTCAAAATCAAAATTTATTTACTTACAATATATACAATTATATATATTATAAACAGAAAACAGTTTATTAGCTTTAAAAGATAGAATCTACCAATTTAAATATTTATTATAAGATGATTATTATATCAATTCAAAATTTTATTATCAAGAATTATTAAATCAAATAAATTTTTAAACACAGATTATTAAATTCATATTGCCAAATTTCCGGGATATCACAGAATGTAATGACTCGAAATTTTGGGTCGCTAGATTTGAACATTTAATTCAATTTAAATGTTGAATATGTGTTATAATTTGAATTTTTAAATAAAAGACTTTGGTTAAATTAATAAAATTGGTTAAAACTTTATATACGGTAATTTAATTGAAATTTGAATAATAATAATAACTTAATATATTAGAATTGGGATAATTGGTAATTCTGAGTGTAAATAGATATAAAAATAGATTCTAAGATTTATTTTAAGTCTATTTCGATTTGAATTATAATATTGGATTGTTGGAAGAAATTAGAAGTTGATAAATTGAATTTGGAATTTTATATTAATTTAATAGTGGAATTTAACAATATAATAATGCAAATAATTAGATTTTGGTTCGAAATGAACCAGAATGATTTCTAATGTGAATATAAAATTTATACGAGTTATAATAGAGTTAGTAAAGTTTTAAAAGTAAAATTTTAAGTGATTTCGACGATTTTGAAAATTGCTCGAAATAATCGACGAGTTAAAATAGCTTTCCGGGGCATAGTCTTGGAATTTGACCTAACTAGTTTCATTGGATCTGTAATATTTAGTTATTATCGGATTTCAATTTTCGTAGCAATCGGAGTAGTCGTTTGACCCCGGCAACTTAAAATGCATAGAAACTATTTTAATCGATTTAATTTAAAATTGATCTTTTATTTCCGTAACTCACGCATATAACCGAATTAGCCTCCGAAACATGTTCCATTGTGTTCGAAACATGGGTAAAACCTTAGAAACGTCTGTCGGCATGCGTTGTTTGGAGATCATTTAAAAAAGTTGCTTTATAATGGTTTTAATATTTAAATAATATAACTAAACGTTTATATATATACGAAATTTAGGGCCGAAATCCTATCTTCATTCTCGGCCGCCACTTCAGAATTAATGGCCGAAACCAATCGTGCTTCTTCCTCCACAATCTCCTTATCCGTGCTTTAATTCAAAAAAATTTCTAAATGAAAGTTGTAGATCATGAAGGGATTTACACATCCAACGGTAGAGATCGTGTTAAGTGGAGTGTATCGATGAATTTCGTCCTTGAAGGCCGGCCGTTCGCACGTGTTGTTCGTCGAGAGGGTGGTGCCGAGTTCATCATGCTTTCGTCCGTGGGTGCACTTCACTTGGGGCTTCGACATAGGCTAGGTTGATCGGCTTTTAGCGGAGGTTGGGGGTTGCGTTTCGAAAACCTAGATCGCGTTTTGGTTTCGGCCTTTAGCTGTGCGTGTGCGTAGAGGAAGAAGATGGAGCGGCCGTGTTATTTGGTAAACAAAAAAAAAAGAAATTTGTTTAAATTTGAACTTGAAATTTATAAGATTCATGTCTATTACATACGTTATGAGATTCCGATGAAACTGGCGACGCCGGAATCGCAGAGGCGCGTACTACGCAGTGGTGCAGTTCTGGAATCTTTTCGAGCAAGTAAGAATTAAATCGAACACCATTCGATTTAATTTAAATTTGAACGCTCGTTGAAAACCCAAGGTGAGTTTAACTCACTCACATCTGGAATATTAGTTAATTTAAATAGTCAATATTTAAATGATTGCTTGATTGGTTGAATATGATAATTATTATCAAATTGAATTGATATATATTATTGTGCTAATATCAGTGGATGCAGGAAAAACAGGTTGGAGGGATCCAACAGGATTCCTCACAAATAGAAATTTATTTACATTATGTAATATATCACATTTATATTCTGTGATAAAATTGTTTAGATCCTGTTATGCTACGCTCTGTTTATTTACTGTGATAGATAAATTGGGAATTTGATTGTGTTGTGCTCTGATTTGGTGAATACAACCTGGAAATTTAAATGTAAATAAATAAATTGGGTTAAACGAAAATTAAAGAAATTCTTATATAAAGAATTTAAAAGGAATTAAATTTAAGTGATTGGTTGATAATATGAAGTGTTTGAATTTGTGGTTTAGAAAGGGAATTGAGAATTGTTAAAATAATAGCAAGATTTATTTTAAAGAATGGGAAGTGTGCTTTCTCCTGGAAATTTTATTTTGCTTTTAAGAAAGCTTTCAAATTGTAAATTTGCAGTTTAAATATGTTTAGAATATTTTTAGAAAGAAATATTATTTTAAAATGTTTTTAAGTGAAAGCAAATATTTGATTAAGTAATTATGGTATTTAATTATTTTTAAATAAAAGCAAAGTAGTATTAAGTTTTCAAAAGGAAATTTTAATATTAATATTTGATTTAATAACCTTATTTTAAAAGTTAAATTTTATTTAAAATACTTAGGAAACCCCTATATATTTCCTTTAGTATTATTTTCAGTTAAATAATTTCTAGAGCTTATTTTAAAAAAATTAAACGTATGTTTGGAAGTGATTTCCAAGAAATAGCAATGTGTTTAAAATAAAAGGAGCTATTTTTAAAGTATGGAAAGGATTTTATGGAATGAACGTAAAATTAAATTGAGATAAAACGTGTTGGATTGACGAAAATAATTCTTTGGTTATTCTAAGATGGAAGTGTATTTCCCGGAAAGCCAAGTACGTTTTTAAAATAGATTTTTGAAACGTTAGAGTTTGAAGTTATATTAAAGAATGGTTTCAAGAAAATTATTTAAGTTGTAAGAATTTTAAAAGTGAACATATATCAAAGTAGTTATAGAAGTAATTATTTTTAAAGGGTAATTAGAATTTTGTTTTAAATAATATTAATATTATTTATACTTTATAAAATGGTTCTATTTTAAAGATAATCATTCTAAGTATTATTTAGAAATGGTATAGAGTTTCACAACTTTATTTTAAATTTAGTATGACTTAACTTTATTTTGAAGAGAATAGTTCATACTTTCTAAAGCAGTTTGATTTGATATATTTTTAAAAGTATATATATACATATATTAATCAAGTATGTAAGAAGTTTTAATATAAATTTTTTAACGTATTTTCAAGGATAAAGTATTTAAATTATTTTAAATCTTAAGGACTGGTGCTTGGATGCTTTCAAGGGAAGTAACAATTTGAGAATTTATCCCATGAGAAATTGAGTTTGAAAAGTGTTTTCAACGGGATTTGGAAAGGAAAATTACATCTCATGAAGATATTTTTGAGAAAAATAAATAATGTGGGCAATTATTTATTGTGTGATGGATGTTTGTGAATGTTAATTGATAGTTAAATCACCGACTATCAATATTGGACAAATGCGTTGATCGTTTCGCAGAGACCGAGATCGAGATTTATTTCTCGAAAACCACTTCGATCCGGTTTGTACGTTTCGTGGAAAAAACGTGTTCGGAGTCGAAGATGGAGCAGTGAAGTGCAAGGTCTGGTCGCTACTAATCCTGAGGATATTTCACAAAATGGATGTAGTAGGAGTAGTTCCTTCGGTTCTGTTTGAACCTGGGACGGACTTGTATGGACGAATGCTTTCGGAATATCGTCAGGTGGGCGATGGGCATTCTAAGTGAAACGTTCTAAAAGGTAACGCTTAGCCTCAAGCCTTATCAACCGAGAATGACTGAAAATCAGGGGATATGCAGCAAGGCTTGGTGGGCAGCACCCATTTTCGGGTAAGGTCATTCATGTCTAGATATCCCTTTTATTTCGGCTTAGTGGTGCGATTGCTGATCCCAACCGCGAGGTGATCTTACTTGGGACTATCCAGTAAGGGGTAGTCCGGGCCTTGTGTTGCAGGGGATCGGGCGTGGTCCTTGGTACACTGATCTAGACCAGGTACTGTGACAGGTGGTGCCCCAGTGCCTAGTAATTGTTGGAAATCTATTCTCCCTACGGGCCTTTTACGAGTTTTGTTTGTATTACCCACTCTGTGGCTAGTAGATGGAATTTAATAGATGTAACAATTTCGGCTATTTTATAAGTATTTGTATATACACCCTGTTATAATATCAGTGGATTTTCTATAAAAAGTGTTTTAGCTATCGTAAGGAAAAACCTGACATGTTTATTTGTGGCGTGGTCTTACGAGATACTTTTGTTTTCAAAAGGATTTTTGGAACTTTTACAATCAATTTGGGTGCATTGTTATCAGCTGGTATTACAGACTGACTCGGGTGTTATTTCATTATAATGCTCGGGTCAGCCTGAGTATTATATGTTCAGGACATGATGCTATGGAGCAGGAGAGGAGCTGGAGTCTGAGACGTATTATCAGTACTTATATATATATATATCCGCTGCTGTGATTGTTTGAGATTTTCTGATTGGTAAATGTGCTTTGTATGAGATACTCTGATGATATGATGTATAAAACAGATATATTTTCATTTTGTGTAAAGATCTATTATCTAATATTATATTTTATCCCGCTGCGATTGTGAGATTCTGATATTGTTTAGTTCCTTCTTACTTCTACCTCTTCTTCTTAACCCTAATGGTTTGTATTTCTGTTCCACTTGAGTTAATTGATGTAAAATAGTGCTGACTCAAGTGGTACGGATTTACGGGTCATTACACTTGGTATCAGAGCTTAGATTGGCGACAAACTAGGCTTTGGTGGGGAATTTACTCATTAAACAGAGTTAATAGTACTCTATAATGAGTTGAGCGTATTAATAGATATGAGAGCGTACTTGTTAGTTAATATAAAACTGTTTTTATACTGTGTTGACTTAACGGTTGAGTGTTTACGAATTCTGGTCGGTACGGGAAGTACAACCGTATCGATAGGGGTTTCTAAACCCTTAAACAAGATAAACCGACATAGTATTGTTTTAAAAAGGGGTAAATGAAATAATTTTACCCAAAATTATATTTTGATATAAAAGGAATAATTTTCTGAAATAATTATATATATTTGATTGTTTGGTTGTGAATATCTTAATCAACTAAGAATCTAAAATTTGAAATGGTTATAACCAAATAAAATTCTATAAGTATAAAGTATACAAAAGAAGAATAACTAAATTTAAATTAAACCAAAATCGAGGATTTTGAAAAGGATTTTAATTGTATTGAAAACAAAAGTTTGGAAATTTAAAATCTTGGGAATGTTTGAAATGTTTTCCAAAGTGTTTGAAAGCAAAGATAGGAATATTACTTTGGGAAGTATTTTTGAATAGAAACTATTTTGCAATGAATTTGGGAGAGTAAGGAAGCACTGAATTCACTTCAGTCGTTGGAAAATAATCCTAATGATGATGGCCACATCATTAGAATTCATTTTCGAGTTTCTAAAGTGATGGATTGCTACCAAAGTGGTTGGTTATGAAATTTGTTGGACTTGTTTGAGATATAAGTGATATTTAGAAGTTTCAAAAGGGAAATTGCTTGGGTAAAAACAGATTGTATAGAAATCTGGAAGTTTGATTGGTTATAACAGGAGAGTATGAGTTATTTATTATTTGTTTTGGAATAAAACCGGGTAATTGAATTCTGGAAAATTCTATTGAAATTATGTGTAAAGTTAAAATGAATCAACTATTGGACTGATTGGGTGAAGTTGATATTAATAAGAAGGAAATGAAGATTTTAATCCTGAAATTAAAAAAATTTAACTTGAATAAATGGAAGTAAATAGAATATATTGAATTGAATAGAAAATTTGAATTTAACTTGGGATAAGTTAAATTAATTGGACTTAGAATTAAATTGATTTGGGTTAAATTGAAATGTAAAATGACTTTGTAATTGTGGGTCATTGTGTAATGAATTATACCCACAAGCTATTAAGTATTTTACTTATAATTTGAAATTGTGAATTTAACATTGTGCAAAGAATTAAATTGAAAAAACATTGTATCCTTAAGAATTCAGTGATATATATATATATATATATATATATATATATATATAATTTGGAATTGTGATTATAAGATGAAAATGACTCAAATGAGCAATATAAACTTTAAAGTAAATAAGTTGGTGAACTTTAGAATAGAAAATCGGAATGTAAACCCAAGTAAAATGGAATTATAATCAAAAATGGGAAATAATTGAATGGTATGGTGAATTTAAACTTAATCTCAAATGAAATGTAAAGTAAGATAAAGTAAAGTGAGATAAAGGATGTGAATGAACTTAAGTCAGTAAATAAATTTTGAACTTGTATATGGAGAGTTAAAATTGGATTGAATTAGACTTAACTTTGATTAAATGGAAATGAGTTGAATTTGGATTTGACTAAAATCAAGATTCAGTTGTGTTACGAATAAAAATGAATGTAATTAAATTCTTATTTAAGATAGTAAAGGAAATGGTATAAATTCAAGATGGCTAAATAAATTTGGTTGAACTTGAATTAGAATTGGAAAAGGATTAAATTGAAAGGAAATTTAATTTAGAGAAGTAAGAATGATATTGTGTGAATAAAATTTTAACTCAACTAAATTCAAAGGAATTGTTTGAGAATTAATTTAGCGTAAGCTAATCTAAATAAAGAGAAGCTTGAAAATGAATTTAGTGTAAACTAAATTAAATGAAATTTGTATAGGCATGGATGAAATTTTGATGGTTTGTTAAGAGAATTTTAAAAAGAAAAATAAAACCCAGTTCTAGTATGGAATTTAGATTTGGTAATAAAAAGTTGAGATTGTGAATGAATAATGGAATTAGATTATAATAGTGATGGTTTGACTTATAAATAAATTCAAATGAGTGACATGATTTAAAGTGGTCATATTATTAATAAAATTCAGAATGAAGCGAGGAGATGAATTAAATTTTAAATGGAGTGGATGAGTAAACAAATTGAATTAAAATTTGTAAATGAAGTGGAATTGATTTGGATGAGAATCAAATGGAAATAAAAAATAAAATTGATATAAGAAGAAATGGAAATATTATGAAATTGAAAGAACTTAAGCAAATTGGAAAATGACTGTGGTCGAGCTTTATAAGTGGTCTTGAATAAAATTTGTTCGATAATAAAATTGAAATGCAAGTTAAATGGATTGAAATCTCATTAAATGGATTTGTGTATAAATGCAAATTTTTCAAATTTAAAATAAGAATTTGATTGTGAATCAATTTGGAATTGAATTGAAATAGATTGATGTTAGTGAAGCACATGTTAATCATATTGATGAGAATATGGATTGAGAGAAGTAAACTTGAATGTAAATCATTCAAGTGAAGTAAAATGAAGTTAGATTTGATAGAAAATTAAAATAGTGATTGAAATCTTTGGATTGCGGATAGAATATGGTTAAACATATTAAATTTATGAGGTTTGTTCGTTTATACTATGAATTTGATGGGTTTGGCTAGTTTAATGAAAAGAATGTTGATAAATGCTCATATTATTGGAAACTGATGTGTTTGATTAAGTAAGTACATGTATGGGAGGCAAGGGATAGAGGTGGAGCGCGTTTATGCGATATTATTTAGCTGCTTGCTTTAAAAATACTAATAAAGGTACGCCTGCGCAATAAAAATAGGAAATATGAACTGTTTTTGGTTTTTCCGACCGTGTGGGTCGATGTATATATATTTATATCTATTGTGATATTGAAAAAGCTCCTCCGTATAGTGGAGACTCTGCCAAAAAATTTCGAAAATTTTGGGAGTTAGAAAATTTTTGAAATAAATTTGAAATGTTTCATTAACGACAAAATTGATTTCAAATAACAATTAAAATAAAAATAATAAAAAAATTGGGATAGAAATCGAAACTAGTAGTTTCGATTTGAAACTAAAAGATTTGGGGAAAAGTGAAATTGAGACTTTCACCAAGTCAGTTTTGTTACTGGATTTGGAACATTCTTCTACCTTAGCAAATTTCGGGGACGAAATTTTTATAAGGGGGAGGAATGTAACGACTTGGAATTTTGGGTCGCTAGATTTGAACATTTAATTCAATTTAAATGTTGAATATGTGTTATAATTTGAAGTTTGAAATAAAAGACTTTGGTTAAATTAATAAAATTGGTTAAAACTTTATATATGGTAATTTAATTGAAATTTGAATAATAATAATAACTTAATATATTAGAATTGGAATAATTGGTAATTCTGAGTGTAAATAGATACAAAAATAGATTCAAAGATTTATTTTAAGTCTATTTCGATTTGAATTATAATATTGGATTGTTGGGTGAAATTAGAAGTTGATAAATTGAATTTGGAATTTTATATTAATAGTGGAATTTAATAATATAATAATGCAAATAATTAGATTTTGGTTCGAAATGAACCAGAATGATTTCTAATGTGAATATAAAATTTATACGAGTTATAATAGAGTTAGTAAAGTTTTAAAAGTGAAATTTTAAGTGATTTCGACGATTTTGAAAATCGCTAGAAATAACCGACGAGTTAAAATAGCCTTTCGGGGCACAGTCTCGGAATTCGACCAAACTAGTTTCATTGGATCCATAATAGTTAGTTATTATCGGATTTCAATTTTCATAGCAATCGGAGTTGTCATTTGACCCCGGCAACTTAAAACGCATAGAAACTATTTTAATCGATTTAATATAAAATTGATCTTTTATTTTCGTAACTCGCGCATGTGACCGAATTAGCCTCCGAAACATGTTCCATTATGTTCGGAACGTGGGTAAAACCTTAAAAACGCCTGTCGGCACCCATTGTTGGGAGATCGTTTAAAAAAGTTTCTTTATAATGGTTTTAATATTTAAATAATATAACTAAACGTTTATATATATACGAAATTTAGGGCCCAAACCCTATCTTCATTCTCGGCCGCCACTTCAGAATTAATGGCCGAAACCAATCGTGCTTCTTCCTCCATAATCTCCTTATCCATGCTTTAATTCAAAAAAATTTCTAAATGAAAGTTGTAGATCATGAAGGGATTTACACATCCAACGGTAGAGATCGTGTTTAGTGGAGTGTATCAACGAATTTTCGTCCTTGAAGGCCGACCGTTCGCACGTGTTGTTCGTCAAGAGGGTGGCGCCGAGTTCATCATGCTTTCGGCCATGGGTGTGCGTCACTTGGGGCTTCGACATAGGCTAGGTTGATCGGCTTTTAGCAGAGCTTGGGGGTTGCATTTCGAAACCCTAGATCGCGTTTTGGGTTCGGCCTTTAGCTGTGCGCGTGCATTGAGGAAGAAGATGGAGCGGCCGTGTTATATGGTAATTAAAAAAATTGTTTAAATTTGAAATTGAAATTTATAAAATTCATATATATTACATACGTTATCAGATTTCGACGAAACTAGCGACGCCGGAATCGCAGAGACGCGTACTACGCAGTGATGTAGTTCTGGAATCTTTCCGAGCAAGTAAGAATTTGGGTTAAATCGAACACCGTTCGATTTAATTTAAATTTGAACGCTCGTCGAAAACCTAAGGTGAGTTTAACTCACTCACATCTGGAATATTAGTTAATTTAAATTGTCAATATTTAAATGATTGCTTGATGGGTTGAATATGATAATTATTATCAAATTGAATCGATATATATTGTTGTGCTAATATCTGTGGATGTAGGGAAAACAGGTTGGAGGGATTCAACGGGATTTCTCACAAATAGAAATTTATTTACATTCCGTAATATATCACATTTATGTTCTGTGATAAAATTATTTAGATCCCGTTATGCTATGTCTGTTTATTTACTGTGATAGATAAATTGGGAATTTAATCGTGTTGTGCTCTAATATGGTGAATACAACTTGGAAATTTAAATATAAATAAATAAATTGGGTTAAAGGAAAATTAAAGAAATTCTTAAATAAAGAATTTAAAAGGAATTAAAATCAAGTGATTGGTTGATAATATGAAGTGTTTGAATTTGTGGTTTAGGAAGGGAATTGAGAATTGTTAAAATAATAGCAAGATTTATTTTAAAGAATGGGAAGTGTGCTTTGTCCTGGAAATTTTATTTTGCTTTTAAGAAAGCTTTCAAATTATAAATTTGCAGTTAAATATGTTTAGAATATTTTTAGAAAGAAATATTATTTTAAAATGTTTTTAAGTGAAAACAAATATTTGATTAAGTAATTATGGTATTTATTTATTTTTAAATAAAAGCAAAGTAGTATTAAGTTTTCAAAAGGAAATTTTAATATGAATATTTGATTTAATAACCTTATTTTAAAAGTTAAATTTTATTTAAAATACTTAGGAAACCCCTATATATTTACTTTAGAATTATTTTCAATTAAATAATTTCTAGAGCTTATTTTAAAAAATTTAAACGTATGTTAGGAAGTGATTTCCAGGAAATAGCAACGTGTTTAAAATAAAAGGGGCTATTTTTAAAGTATGAAACGATTTTACGGAATGAAAGTAAAATTGAATTGGGATAAAACGTGTTGGATTGATAAAAAGAATTATTTGGTTATTCTAAGATGGAAGTGTATTTCCCGGAAAGCCAAGTACGTTTTTGAAATAGATTTTTGAAACGTTAGAATTTGAAGTTATATTAAAGAATGGTTTCAAGAAAATTATTTAAGTTGTACAAATTTTAAAAGCGAACATATATCAAAGTAGTTATAGAAGTAATTATTTTCAAAGGGTAATTAGAATAATGTTTTAAAGAATATTATTATTATTTATACTTTATAAAATGGTTCTATTTTAAAGATAATCAATCCAAGTATTATTTAGAAATGGTATAGAGTTTCACAACTTTATTTTAAATTTAGTATGACTTAACTTTATTTTGAAGAGAATAGTTCATACTTTCTAAAGCAGTTTGATTTGAGATATTTTTAAAAGTATATATATATACATATATTAAATCAAGTATGTAAGAAGTTTTAATATAAATGTTTTATTCAAGAATAAAGTATTTATTTATTGTGTGATGGATGTTTGTGAATGTTAATTGATTGTTAAATCACCGGCTATCAATATTGGACAAATGCGTTGATCGTTTCGAAGAGACCGGGATCGAGATTTATTTCTCGAAAACCACTTCGATCCGGTTTGTACATTTCGTGGAAAAAACGTGTTTGGAGTCGAAGATGGAGCAGTGAAGTGCAAGGGTTGGTCGCTACTAATCGTGAGGATATTTCCAAAATGGATGTAGTAGGAGTAGTGCCTTCGGTTCCGTTCAAACCCAGGACGGACTTGTATGGACAAATGCTTTCGGAACATCGTCAGGTGGGCGATGGGCATTTTAAGTGAAACGTTCTAAAAGGTAATGCTTACCCTCAAGCCTCATCAACCGGGAATGACTGAAAATAAGAGAATATGCAGCAAGGCTTGGTGGGCAGCACCCATTTTCAGGTAAGGTCATTCCTATCTAGATGTCCCTTTTATTTCGGCTTAGTGGTGCGGTTGCTGGTCCCAACCATGGGGAGATCTTACTCGAGACTATCCAGTAAGGGGTAGTCCAGGCCTTGTGTTGTAGGGGATCAGGCGTGGTCCTCGGTACACTGATCTAGACGATGTACTGTGACAGGTAGTACCCCGGTGCCTAGCCATTGTTGGAAATCCATTCTCCCTACGAGCCTTTTACGAGTTTTGTTTGTATTACCCACTCTGTGGCTAGTAGCTGGAATTTAATAGATGTAACAATTTTGGCTATTTTATAAGTATTTGTATATAGACCCTATTATAATATCAGAGGATTTTCTATAAAAAGTGTTTTAGCTATCGTAAGGTAAAAACCCGACATGTTTATTTGTGGCGTGGTCTTACGAGATGCTTTTGTTTTCAAAAGGATTTTTGAAACTTTAATAATCAATTTGGGTGCATTATTATTAGCTGGTATTCCAGACTGACTCGGGTGTTATTTCATTATAATGCTCGGGTCAGACCGAGTATTATATGTTCAGGACAGGATGCTATAGAGCAGGAGAGGAGCTGGAGTCCGATACGTATTATCCGTACTTATATATAAATATATAAATATATATATATATATCCGCTGTTGTGATTGTTTGAGATTGCCCGATTGGTAAATGTGGTTTGTTTGAGATACTTTGATGATATGATGTATAAAACAGATATATTTTCATTTTGTGTAAAGATCTATTATTTACTATTATATTTTATTCCGCTGCGATTGTGAGATTCTGATATTCTTTAGTTCCTTCTTACTTCTGCCTCTTCTTCTTTAACCCTAATGGTTCGTATTTCTGTTCCACTTGAGTTATTTGGTGTAAAATAGTGTTGAATCAAGGGGTACGGATTTGCGGGTCGTTACACTTGGTATCAGAACTTAGGTTGGCGACAACCTCGGCTTTGGTGGGGAATTAACTCATTAAACAGAGTCAATAGTACTCTATAATGAGTTGACCGTCTTAATAGATATGCGAGCATACTTGTTAGTGAATATAAAACTGTTTTTATACTGTGTTGACTTATCGGGTGAGTGTTTATGAATTTTGGTCGGTACGGGAAGTCCAACCGTATCGATAGGGGTTTCTAAACCCTTAAACAAGATAAACCGACATAGTATTGTTCTAAAAAGGGGTAAATGAAATAATTTTACCCAAAATTATATTTTGATATAAAAGGAAAAATTTTCTGAAATAATTATATGTAACAACCCTGTATTTTGTAATTATTTTATTGTATATTTTAATTATTTTTAATGTAAGATTTTGATATAAAAACTTATTTTACTTATTTGAAATGATTAAATTTATTATTAAATATAATCTTGATTTTTATATGAGTTATAATTCCAAACTTGTGTAAGTTGAATATTTGCCTGAAATGCTGATTTTGGTCAAAATAGTCAAACTGTGACTTTTAACTTAAAATTTTAAAAGTTTAAAATTTTAATTTTTTTTTTATTATGAAAGTACATAAAATTCTAAGAACACCACTTTTCGTTTCGTTGAGTTTGGATGTAAATTGTGAAAGTTATACCCTTTACAATATTGTGCGTATATAGGGTTATTTAACAATGACTATTTTAAATTGTATAAGTTACTTCTTCTTGGTTATATTTTATTTTAATAGGTGATAATATGTTATATTATTTATATTTTGACTTTTAAGTATTTTTAAAATGATAATATAATTTTTCTAAAGTTTATTTGAATTTATTTCAATTTATAAAGCCTAGTTGGTATTTACTGCATTTTTCTTTATTTAACTTTCTATTTAATAAAAATTAAATTATTATTTTACCTTGAAAATGTTTTAAAACCATTTTTAATTCAAATTTTGTGTTATGATTTTTTTTTGTGAAGTAATAAATTTTCCAAAGTCATTGGAGATTTTCTTGTAATTTTTATGTCAGGGTTGCTATTTTTAAGCAATTTCTTATTTCCTTTTTCTATTTTACTTAAATAAATTATTTATTTTATTTTATTCTTACTTAGTTTTGGTTTTAAATAACATTTCTGAGTTTATTTTGTTTTTATAAAATTAAAAAGAAAAGGAAATGCAAAAGGTTTAGAAAGTTAAGAGATCTTAAAAGCCTGAAACGTAAAGACGTTTTATCCGTTTCTTTTTGCAATTAATACATCAATTTATCTTAGCCATTCCTTTTCTCATCCTTTGCAGCCGACTCCCTCATATTATTCACGAATTTTCAAGCTCCAAAACCCTAAAAATCATGGCCTCCATCTTGAGAAAAAAATCTGGTAATGGCTACATCTTTTTCTACCTTTTTCTTCTCATTTTCTATGTATTTGCCTAGTTTTCTATGCTTTCTGGATTGGCCTCTACCACCCACCATCACCACCATACTCTCCACCATCCTCTACCACTCTTCCTTGGCATCATCTTCAGCCATCATTTCAGATCCATCCATGGCCACACCTCCCTTGGTGACAAAACTCCACAAAATTGCAAATAATGTCCAAAACAATGCCCTAGCCACCACTATTACTTCACCACCTTCATACTTTACCATGGCCACCACCTCTAGCCACGACCACCACCTTGCTACCACCACTACACTTCTTCTTAGCCTCTATCCAGATCTGAAATTGACATGGCCAAGACTCCATGAACCAAAACTCCACAAAAACAATGCATAAAGCCTTGAAACATTCATGATAGCCACCTTATCACTTCATATCTTCATCGACCACCTTGGCCACCACCATAGGCCGCTACCACCACCTTTTCCAGACCTTCCCACACCCCTCCATCTACTGTCCAAACCTGTACAAGTATAGCCAAGCCCCACTTGACCCAAGGCCGAGCCTTGTTGTGCTAAAAAACTTCATATATGTTGCCTTGACCAATTGTATGCTACATGTTATAACCCTACCACTCCATACTCCTTCTAGCCATGAGTTATGGTGCCAAACTTGAGCTATATCATCGTCATGGCTGAACCCAAGAACCTCCTAGGCCAAGCATTTGAATGGTTAAAGCAAGGTCAAGTAATCTATTCCTTTGTTGCTTCGTATTTTCATTGTTTCAACATTGTTTTGTGTTGAATATTTATGTGTATATTGTCTTGTTTTGGTTATTGTTTACAAGACAAATATCAAGGCTCTCCATTCATTCAAATAAAAAGTCATGCTATATCGTGCTTGTCGTGCTTTTGGAATCACACTTGTGTTTTTTGTTTTGGTCTTCAGCTTGAAAAAGTGAGTCTTTCTCACTCTGACATTTATACTTATGAAAAGTGAATTGATGACAAGTGTTTAGTAATATAAAATGTTTATGAAAGTTAATGATGATCATATGATATGCTATGCCATGTTATTACCATGTTAAAACTGTTAATTTTCACCTGACATCTGATATATGACTGTATATTGTGATATTGACATTGTTTATATTATTCATGTATATGATCACACTGCAAGTTCCCTGTTAGAATAGAAGCACTATGGGCTGAAATGATAGGCCTGAGTTATTTTATTTAATTTATTTTAACTTGGGATTGCGGGTTTGAAATGATAAAACCCGGATTTTCTTTGTAAATTACGGGTTGAAATGATATATTGCCTGTATCACTTTACCTAGCGTAGAAAATTATATACAGGCCCGTAGTTAAAATATGTTTTTCTAAAATTTTAAATATTTTAGAAATTTAATTATTATAATATTTTGATTTTAAATTAAAAAAAAAGATTTTTGTAAATTATTATTGATTTTCTGAATAATTGTAAGTGAAATGAATTAATTAATGAAAAAGTTAGAAATTTTGAACGTGAGTTATTTTGGAAATTTTGATTTAATTATAATTAGAAATTTAATTGAATATGAAATTATGATAAATTTATGATAATTTGAATTTAAATGAATTTAAAGTGATTTTTATATAATATTAATGATTTTAATAAAGGTGAAATGTGAAATGAATGAATATTGTAAGTTGAAGTTTTGAAATATAACTAAAACTGGAAATTTATGAAATTGACGTAAAGGTGAACTTTTAGTTAAGTAAATAAAAATAAAACTAAGTTATATTTGAGAATTTGAACTTAAGTGTTAAGTTGAAATTTAATGTAATGGATTTTAAAAATTCAACATTGCATTTTAATAAGTGAATTATTATTAAATCTTGATTTTTGAATGGAAATTTAACTTTATAAAATCATGAACTTGCGAAAAATTAAATGATGTTATAAATGTGAAAATTTATGATTTTATAAGTTAAAAATGTTTTAATAAAAATATAATTGGTTGAGAAATATTATTGAATATTTGAAGTTAATTGACTGCATTTTTTGAAATGCTATTAATTACAATGTAAATGATATTACAGCATTTGTAAACGCGGTAGTTGATGATAATGAACTAAAAAGCTAAGTTGAATTAAAAGCTATTATAGCAATCTTTGTAAGTGCTATAATTTTTGAATTTAACTAAGTTATTCGGATTTAAGTAAACCTATTATAACATTTTAAAATGCTGTCTTTTGTTAAATTGAACTGTTTTGAATGTAACTTTCCGTATAAGTTTTCTAAATGATGCGAAAAGAGAATTTTCACGGTTTTGATAAACTTAAGTGAATAAATAAACTGTGGAAGTTGAAATTTTTAGAAATTTAATTATTAAACATAATAACTTCATTGAAATGATAAAAAAGAATTTTTGGAATATAAACTGTTTTGAAATATGAATTGAAATGGTATTTTAGATTTAATAAAATGAATAATGATTTGAAATGAATGAAGTTTGAAAAGATACGATATTTTGATATATTAAAATGATTTGAAATGAAGTTTTGAAAGGATATGATATTTTGATATATTAAAATGATTTGAAACGAAGTTTTGGAAGATATGATATTTTTGATATTAAATGATTTGAAAAACGGAGTTTGAAAGATAGGACATTTTGATATTAACATGATTTAAAAAGAAGTTCTGAAAGATATGATATTTTGAAACCGAAGCTTTGAAAGGTTATGATATTTTGATATATTAAAACGATTTGAAAGGTAGTGTTGAAAGGGTATGAAAATTTAATATATTGAAATGGTTAGAAATGACTTGATATTTATTTTGATAAATATTTGAATTGAAAGAGATTTTACGATGATATATTGAAATGGTTTTGGAAATGATTTAATCATTATTTTGATAAAGATTTGGATTGAAAAGGATATTTTATTTTGAAGTATAAAATATTGTTTTAAAGTTATAACTACGGGTTATAATAACGATTGGTTGTTAAAGAGACCGGGATCAGATATTGTCTTATAGCCGGCCAATACCGAAAACCACTTTAACAACTGTGTACGCGGTGGAGATTCCAGAATGAAGTAGGATGGTGGCGACTTTCTCGAGGTATATTACGTGGACCCAACTCCCTTGAGTTGGCATATATGACTTAAACAGGAGCTATACCGGGCTACACAAAGGGTCACACCCTTTCATCGAGCATGCTCCATCGGAAACCAATCTATTACTTTTGTGATTCGATATGTGGCGCCATTTTGATTCGGGGGTATTGTTCGAGGTGGGCGGAAGCTGCTGGCCTGCCGTCACCACCGGTCCGGGAGTGCAAACGGTGTATCCACCCTGGCATTTCCTTGCGTGCCGTGTCATATCCTTATATCGAGCCCACTACGATTTTGGTTTTAAAGATCCGACCGCGTTAAGGTTCACCATCCCCTTAACGCTATTTTCTATATGATTATGCTTTACTGATTAGACACTACCGTATATAGGGTATATTACTACATAGTAAATAGTTTAACGGATCTTTAGAGGATGGGCGGTCCCAAACATCCTTTAAGTTACTGATGCATTTTGTTACTGTTCACTTGAGTTGATTTACAGTTTATAAGTATTTATGTCCTGACTCGAGGGTTTTGTATTTTGCTTTACGCTCGGGTCAGATTGATTGAGTTAGCATTAAAGATTCACCTTCGGCGTTGGAGCTTTCCTTGAAGATCCAGCCATATATTTTGTTTCAGTATCCAGTGGTTCAGTGATGTATCTGATTTGTACCTGATGTGTCCTGTTACTCTTCTGTTGTATCTTATTTAACTCTGATGTATCTTACATTTTATATAGTAGCTTCATGAACTACTATCTCTTTTTCTTCCGCTGCATTTTTATATACTCTGTGTCTGAGATCTGTGATTTTTATTTACTGTATATTCTGAGGTTTGCCAAAATTTTATTTACAACACAGTATTTTGAGCAATTCAATTCCAACATGAGTGTCTGCCTATGCACTTATAATGGATGCGAACGGTTGAAAATACCTGGTTGTTACAGTTGGTATCAGAGCATTGGTAGCTCTAGGCAAAACTCAGCATATGGAGTAGATGTAATTACAGAATCACTTTCATTCGAGTTGAATCTTTTTCTTTTGACTCGATTCCTTTGAATTTTGGAATGTTCCCTACAGTTCCAAAATCCATTCGTATCCCTCACTATTCATCTTCTTTTGACTCTGGAGCATTCCATAACTCCGCTTCGAATGATCTTTCTAGTGAGTTGATGGTTACGCCAATTTCAAATTGAATTGAAAAAAGGGGAAAACTCCTTTACAATTAGCATCGATTCACCAGAGATTCTTATTTATCCTTGGTTTAGATGCTAATATCTTTTGTTATTCCAAACTCTAACTCTTGAGGTCGAATGTAGATTTGCCCTAGAAAATCCACATCGATCTTATTCTTTAAGTCACGGTTGACCCGGTTAAGGTTGCCCATGATTTATATAAGCTTATCCATCTTCCTATTCTGTTATTTAATCATGTCATCCTTGTTTCCAACTTATTTTTAAATCATAATCTCCTTTGATTTGTGTTAATCAAAAAAATTTGAATCTCTATCCATCTTTGAAAATCTATTCATGTATAGTGTATTTGTAAACTAGTATTTAAAATTTAAAATGTTTTATATATTGTGTTGTTTGAGTTGTTGATGTTGAGTTGGGTTTCTGATCGATACGTCTGATCAGCGCTATCGATAAGATTTCCAAAACACTTTGACAGAACAAACGGACACAATATATTAAAAAAAAGTTTTGGTTAATGAAATAAATTTTGATATATAAGTAAATTTATGGAACTTAATGAAATGAATTTAAAACAAGAATTTGAGGATTTAAATCCCGATTATTTTGAACTTTGGTTTAAAGTTTTAAAAGGTTATATTATTTAAAGTATTTTGAATAGAATTTGTTTTCAAAGAATTTTTAAAGGTTTAAAATTAGTGCTTTTCTCTTTGTCGCTGGAAAATAACTTCGGTGATGATCACGACATCATCGACGTTCATTTTCGAGTTTCGAAGTTAGGAGACTGTTCTGTAGTCTTGCTACAGCTTTGTTTTGGGAAATTAAATTGATTTGAATTTCTAAAATATGACTTGATTTATAATATATATATATATAGATATATGATTGAAATTTGATTTGACATATTATATATGTATATATATTATTACTTATCTCTAAATGGTTTGAAGAAATTGGAAATTTAATTCTTAAATTTTATTTTAAAGAATAATTCCAAAAAAAAAAATCAATCTATCAAAATTTTGGATGAATATCAAGCATGAAATGATTTAATTGGAAGGTTTATTTGTATAATACAATTGCATTCAAATATAACTTACCAAAATTTCAGAAGTTAAAAATGTAATTGGATAATATAAAATATAAAAAAGATGTATAAATAAAATTTGAGTGGTTATAATAAATGCTATACACTTAAATTTTAAGTTATAAAACGATTAACAGAGTTAAAGAATAATAAAGGGTAATTGAATAACTTACAATAAAACAATGTTAGAAGAACTAAGAATAAAATAAAGCAGTTATAATAAGTGTAAGTATGTTTAATATCAGTGATGAATATATTGAGAGGAATAAATTTAAGTTTAATTAGGAATAAAGAAGAATTAAATTTATTAAGTACAATGTGAGTGTAATAAATGATTATTTTTCAAACCCATGGTTTTAAAAATTGTTAATTTAAGATGATTGGATAATAAGATAATGAAATTTGGGGTAGTTAAGATTTATTTAACTTGTGTAAAGATTTATTCTCTATTTAAGTTGAAATTTCCATGCTTTCAAATTTATTTCCTTATTTTGTTTTTCAAACTATCTTTTGGTTGTCCTTATTATCCTTATCTTGCTATAGACCGGTATAGGCATCTTTCGATAATCTTTCTGTTTAGAAATCTTTCTATAATCTTGATAGACCTTTGGTAATCATTTTGAATCCACCTTTTTCGTGCTTGTGTTCTTGATTCTGGAGGATCTTGGAAAGATCACCTCCACCTTGTTAAACTTACCTATAACAACAGTTATCAGGTATAACTTCAATCTTCTTGTCATCTTATCTTAATCCTATTTCACTCTATCTTTTCTGTGCCCTTCCATACCTCATTCCTTTTCGGGGACGAAAAGTTTTGAGTGGGGGAGAGTGTAACAACCCTGTATTTTGTAATTATTTTATTGTATATTTTAATTATTTTTAATGTAAGATTTTGATTTAAAAACTTATTTTACTTATTTGAAATGATTAAATTTATTATTAAATATAATCTTGATTTTTATATGAGTTATAATTCCAAACTTGTGTAAGTTGAATATTTGCCTGAAATGCTGATTTTGGTCAAAATAGTCAAACTGTGACTTTTAACTTAAAATTTTAAAAGTTTAAAATTTTAATTTTTTTTTCTTTTATTATGAAAGTACATAAAATTATAATAACACCACTTTTCGTTTCGTTGAGTTTGGATGTAAATTGTGAAAGTTATACCCTTTACAATATTGTGCGTATATAGGGTTATTTAACAATGACTATTTTAAATTGTATAAGTTACTTCTTCTTGGTTATATTTTATTTAATATGTGATAATATGTTATATTATGTATATTTTGACTTTTAAGTATTTTTAAAATGATAATATAATTTTTCTAAAGTTTATTTGAATTTATTTCAATTTATAAAGCCTAGTTGGTATTTACTGCATTTTTCTTTATTTAACTTTCTATTTAATAAAAATTAAATTATTATTTTACCTTGAAAATTTTTTAAACCATTTTTAATTCAAATTTTGTGTTATAATTTTTTTTTGTGAAGTAATAAATTTTCCAAAGTCATTGGAGATTTTCTTGTAATTTTCATGTTAGGGTTGCTATTTTTAAGCAATTTCTTATTTCCTTTTTCTATTTTACTTAAAATAAATTATTTATTTTATTTTATTCTTACTTAGTTTCGGTTTTAAATGACATTTCTGAGTTTATTTTTTTTTTATAAAATTAAAAAGAAAAGGAAATGCAAAAGGTTTAGAAAGTTAAGAGATCTTAAAAGCCTGAAACGTAAAGACGTTTTATCCGTTTCTTTTTTCAATTAATACATCAATTTATCTTAGCCATTCCTTTCCTCATCCTTTGCAGCCGACTCCCTCATATTATTCACGAATTTTCAAGCTCCAAAACCCTAAAAATCATGACCTCCATCTTGAGAAAAAATCTGGTAATGGCTACATCTTTTTCTACCTTTTTCTTCTCATTTTCTATGTATTTGCCTAGTTTTCTATGCTTTCTGGATTGACCTCTACCACCCACCATCACCACCATACTCTCCACCATCCCCTACCACTCTACCTTGGCATCATCTCCAGCCATCATTTCAGATCCATCCATGGCCACACCTCCCTTGGTGACAAAACTCCACAAAATTGCAAATAATGTCAAAAACAATGCCCTAGCCACCACTATTACTTCACCACCTTCATACTTCACCATGGCCACCACCTCTAGCCATGACCACCACCTTGCTACCACAACTACACTTCATCTTAGCCTCTGTCCAGATCTGAAATTGACGTGGCCAAGACTCCATGAACCAAAACTCCACAAAAACAATGCATAAAGCCTTGAAACATTCATGATAGCCACCTTATCACTTCATATCTTCATCCACCACCTTGGCCACCACCATAGGCCGCTACCACCACCTTTTCCAGACCTCCCCACACCTCTCCATCTACTGTCCAAACCTGTACAAGTATGGCCAAGCCCCCCTTGACCCAAGGCCGAGCCTTGTTGTGCTCAAAAACTTCATATATGTTGCCTTGACCAATTGTATGCTTCATGTTATAACCCTACCACTCCATACTCCTTCTAGCCGTGAGTTATGGTGCCAAACTTGAGCTATATCATTGTCATGGCTGAACCCAAGAACCTCCTAGGCCAAGCATTTGAATGGTTAAAGCAAGGTCAAGTAATCTATTCCTTTGTTGCTTCGTATTTCATTGTTTCAACATTGTTTTGCGTTGAATATTTATGTGTATATTGTCTTGTTTTGGTTATTGTTTACTAGACAAATATCAAGGCTATCCATTCATTCAAATCAAAAGTCATGCTATATCATGCTTATCGTGCTTTTGGAATCGCACTTGTGTTTGTTGTTTTGGTCTTCAGCTTGAAAAAGTGAGTCTTTCTCACTCTGACATTTATACTTATGAAAAGTGAATTGATGACAAGTGTTTAGTAATATAAAATGTTTATGCAAGTTAATGATGATCATATGATATGCTATGCCATGTTATTACCATGTTAAAACTGTTAATTTTCACCTGACATCTGATATATGACTGTATATTGTGATATTGACATTGTTTATATTATTCCTGTATATGATCACACTGCAAGTTCCCTGTTAGAATAGAAGCACTATGGGCTGAAATGATAGGCCTGAGTTATTTTATTTAATTTATTTTAACTTGGGATTGCGGGTTTGAAATGATAAAACCCGGATTTTCTTTGTAAATTACGGGTTGAAATGATATATTACCTGTATCACTTTACCTAGCGTAGAAAATTATATACAGGCCCGTAGTTAAAATATATTTTTCTAAAATTTTAAATATTTTAGAAATTTAATTATTATAATATTTTGATTTTAAATTAAAAAAAGATTTTTGTAAATTATTATTGATTTTCTGAATAATTGTAAGTGAAATGAATTAATGAAAAAGTTAGAAATTTTGAACGTGAGTTATTTTGGAAATTTTGATTTAATTATAATTGGAAATTTAATTGAATATGAAATTATGATAAATTTATGATAATTTGAATTTAAATGAATTTAAAGTGATTTTTATATCATATTAATGATTTTAATAAAGGTGAAATGTGAAATGAATGAATATTGTAAGTTGAAATTTTGAAATATAACAAAAACTGGAAATTTATGAAATTGACGTAAAGGTGAACTTTTAGTTAAGTCAATAAAAATAAAACTAAGTTATATTTGAGAATTTGAACTTAAGTGTTAAGTTGAAATTTAATGTAATGGATTTTAAAAATTCAACATTGCATTTTAATAAGTGAATTATTATTAAATCTTGATTTTTGAATGGAAATTTAACTTTATAAAATCATGAACTTGAGGAAAATTAAATGATGTTATAAATGTGAAAATGTATGATTTTATAAGTTAAAAATGTTTTTAATAAAAATATAATTGGTTGAGAAATTTTATTGAATATTTGAAGTTAATTGACTGCATTTTTTGAAATGCTATTAATTACAATGTAAATGATATTACAGCATTTGTAAACGCGGTAGTTGATGATAATGAAATAAAAAGCTAAGTTGAATTAAAAGCTATTATAGCAATCTTTGTAAGTGCTATAATTTTTGAATTTAACTAAGTTATTCGGATTTAAGTAAACCTATTATAACATTTTAAAATGCTGTCTTTTGTTAAATTGAACTATTTTGAATGTAACTTTCCGTATAAGTTTTCTAAATGATGCGAAAAGAGAATTTTCACGGTTTTGATAAACTTAAGTGAATAAACAAACTTTGGAAGTTGAAATTTTTGGAAATTTAATAATTTAATTATTAAACATAATAACTTCATTGAAATGATAAAAAAGAATTTTTGGAATATAAACTGTTTTGAAATATGAATTGAAATGGTATTTTAGATTTAATAAAATGAATAATGATTTGAAATGAATGAAGTTTGAAAAGATACGATATTTTAATATATTAAAATGATTTGAAATGAAGTTTTGAAAGGATATGATATTTTGATATATTAAAATGATTTGAAACGAAGTTTTGGAAGATATGATATTTTTGATATTAAATGATTTGAAAAACGGAGTTTGAAAGATAGGACATTTTGATATTAACATGATTTAAAAAGAAGTTCTGAAAGATATGATATTTTGAAACTGAAGCTTTGAAAGGTTATGATATTTTGATATATTAAAATGATTTGAAAGGTAGTGTTGAAAGGGTATGAAAATTTAATATATTGAAATGGTTAGAAATGACTTGATATTTGTTTTGATAAATATTTGAATTGAAAGATATTTTACGATGATATATTGAAATGGTTTTGGAAATGATTTAATCTTTATTTTGATAAAGATTTAGATTGAAAAGGATATTTTATTTTGAAGTATAAAATATTGTTTTAAAGTTATAACTACGGGTTATAATAACGATTGGTTGTTAAAGAGACCGGGATCGGATATTGTCTTATAGCTGGCCAATACCGAAAACCACTTTAACAACTGTGTACGCGGTGGAGATTCCAGAATGAAGTAGGATGGTGGCGACGTTCTCGAGGTATATTACGTGGACCCAACTCCCGTGAGTTGGCATATATGACTTAAACAGGAGCTATACCGGGCTACACAAAGGGTCGCACCTTTTCATCGAGCATGCTCCATCGGAAACCAATCTATTACTTTTGTGATTCGATATGTGGCGCCATTTTGATTCGGGGGTATTGTTCGAGGTGGGCGGAAGCTGCTGGCCTGCCGTCACCACCGGTCCGGGAGTGCAAACGGTGTATCCACCCTGGCATTTCCTTGCGTGTCGTGTCATATCCTTATATCGAGCCCACTACGATTTTGGTTTTAAAGATTCGACCGCGTTAAGGTTCACCATCCCCTTTACGCTATTATCTATATGATTATACTTTACTAATTAGACACTACCGTATATAGCGTATATTACTACATGGTAAATAGTTTAACGGATCTTTAGAGGATGGGCGGTCCCAAGCATCCTTTAAGTTACTGATGCATTTTGTTACTGTTCACTTGAGTTGATTTACAGTTTATAAGTATTTATGTCCTGACTCGAGGGTTTTGTATTTTGCTTTACGCTCGGGTCAGATTGATTGAGTAAGCATTCAAGATTCACCTTCGGCGTTGGAGCTTTCCTTGAAGATCCAGCCATCTATTTTGTTTCAGTATCCAGTGGTTCGGTGATGTATCTGATTTGTACCTGATGTGTCCTGTTACTTTTCTGTTGTATCTTATTTAACTCTGATGTATCTTATATTTTATATAGTAGCTTCATGAACTACTATCTTTTTTTCTTCCGCTGCATTTTTAT
Organism: Allium cepa; assembly: GCA_030765085.1. Classification (NCBI taxonomy): domain Eukaryota; kingdom Viridiplantae; phylum Streptophyta; class Magnoliopsida; order Asparagales; family Amaryllidaceae; genus Allium; species Allium cepa. Next base: position 377,428,645 of record CM060929.1, on the reverse strand, counting down.
ATACTCTGTGTCTGAGATCTGTGATTTTTATTTACTGTATATTCTGAGGTTTGCCAAAATTTTATTTACAACACGGTATTTTGAGCAATTCAATTCCGGCATGAGTGTCTGCCTATGCACTTATAATGGATGCGAATGGTTGAAAATACCTGGTTGTTACATTATATATATTTGATTTTTGGATGTGGATATCTTAATCAACTAAGAATCTAAAATTTGAAATGGTTATAACCAAATAAAATTCTATAAGTATAAAGTATACAAAAGAAGAATAACTAAATTTAAATTAAACCAGATATTAAATCCCGGGGATTTTGAAAAGAATTTTAAATGTATTGAAAACAAAAGTTTGAAAATTTAAAATCTTGGGAATGTTTGAAATGTTTCCCAAAGTGTTTGAAGGCAAAAATAGGAATATTATTTTGGGAAGTATTTTTGAATAGAAACTGTTTTGAAATGAATTTGGAAGAGTTAGGAAGCACTGAATTCACTTCAGTCGCTAGAAAATAATCCTGATGATGATGGCCACATCATTAGAATTCATTTTCGAATTTCTAAAGTGATGGATTGCTACCAAAGTGGTTGGTTATGAAATTTGTTGGACTTGTTTGAGATACAAGTGATTTTAGAAGTTTCAAAAGGGAAATTGCTTGGGTAAAAACAGATTGTTTTAGAAATCTAGAAGTTTGATTGGATATACCAGGAGAGTATGAGTTATTTATTATTTCAAAATGGTTTTGGAATAAAACCGGGTAACTGAATTCTGGAAAATTCTATTGAAATTATGTGTAAAGTTAAAATGAATCAACTATTGGAATGATTGGGTGAAGTTGATATTAATAAGAAGGAAATGAAGATTTTAATCTTGAAATTAAAAAAATTTAACTTGAATAAATGGAAGTAAATAGAATATATTGAAGTGAATAGAAAACTTGAATTTAACTTGGGATAAGTTAAATTAATTGGACTTAGAATTAAATTGATTTGGGTTAAATTGAAATGTAAAATGACTTTGTAATCGTGGGTCATTGTGTAATGAATTATACCCACAAGCTATCAAGTAAAGAATTAAATTGAAAAAAAATCGTATCTTTAAGAATTCAGTGATATATATATATATATATAATTTGGAATTGTGATTATAAGATGAAAATGACTCAAATGAGCAATATAAACTTTGAAGTAAATAAGTTGGTGAACTTAAGAATAGAAAATCGGAATGTAAACCCAAGTAAAATGGAATTATAATCAAAAATGGGAAATAATTGAATGGTATGGTGAATTTAAACTTAATCTCAAATGAAATGTAAAGTAAGATAAAGTAAAGTGAGATAAAGGATGTGAACGAACTTAAGTCGGTAAATAAATTTTGAACTTGTATATAGAGAATTAAAATTGGATGAATTTTAATTTAGAGAAGTAAGAATGATATAGTGTGAATAAATTTTAACTCAACTAAATTCAAAGGAATTGTTTGAGAATGAATTTAGCGTAAGCTAAATTAAATAAAGAGAAGCTTGAAAATGAATTTAGTGTAAACTAAATTAAATGAAATTTGTATAGGCATGGATGAAATTTAAGTGGTTTGTTAAGAGAATTTTGAAAAGAAAAATAAAAACCCAGTTCTGGTATGGAATTTTGTTTTAGCAATAAAAAGTTGAGAGTGTGAACGAATAATGGAATTAGATTATAATAGTGATGGTTTGACTTATAAATAAATTCAAACGAGAGACATGATTTAAAGTGGTCATATTATTAATAAAATTCAGAATGAAACGTGGAGATGAATTAAATTTTAAATGGAGTGGATGAGTTAACAAATTGAATTAAAATTTGTAAATGAATTGGAATTGATTTGGATGAGAATCAAATGGAAATAAAAAATAAAATTGATATAAGAAGAAATGGAAATATTATGAAATTGAAAGAACTTGAGTAAATTGGAAAATGACCGTGGTCGAGCTTTATAAGTGGTCTTGAATAAAATTTGTTCGATAATAAAATTGAAATGCAAGTGAAATGGATTGAAATCTCATTAAATGGATTTGTGTATAAATGCAAATTTTTCAAATTTAAAATAAGAATTTGATTGTGAATCAATTTGGAATTGAATTGAATTAGATTGATGTTAGTGGAGCTCATGTTAATCATATTGATGAGAATATGGATTGAGAGTAGTAAACTTGAATGCAAATCATTCAAGAGAAGTAAAATGAAGTTAGATTTGACAGTAATAGTGATTGAAATATTTGGATTGCAAATAGAATATGGTTAAACATATTAAATTTATGAGGTTTATTGGTTTAAACTATGAATTTAATGGGTTTGGCTAGTTTATTGAAAAGAATGTTGATAAATACTCATATTATTGGAAACTGATTTGTTTGTTTAAGTAAGTACATGTATGGGAGGCAAGGGATGGAGTTGGTGCGCGTTTATGCGATATTATTTAGCTGTTTGCTTTAAAAATACTAATAAAGGTACGCCTACGCAATAAAAATAGGAAATATGAACTATTTTTTGTTTTTCCGACTGTGTGGGTCATTGTATATGTATTTATATCTATTGTGATATTGCAAAAGCTCCTCCGTACAAGGGAGACTCTGCCAAAAAATTTCGGAAATTTCGGAAGTTAGAAATTTTTTGAAATAAATTTGAAATGTTTCATTAACGACAAAATTGATTTCAAATAACAATTAAAATAAAAATAAAAAGAATTTCGGGATAGAAATCGAAACTAGTAGTTTCGATTTGAAACTAAAGATTTGGGGCAAAGTGAAACTGAGACTTTAACTAAGTGAGTTTTGTTATTGGATTTGGAACATTCTTCTACCTTAGCAAATTTCGAGGATGAAATTTTTATAAGGGGGGAGGAATGTAACGACCCAGAATTTTGGGTCGCTGGATTTGAACATTTAATTCAATTTAAATGTTTAATATGTGTTATAATTTGAATTTTGAAATAAAAGACTTTGGTTGAATTCAAAATTGGTTAAAACTTTATATACGGTAATTTAATTGAAATTTGAATAATAATAATAACTTAATATATTAGTGGGATAATTGGTAATTTTGAGTGTAAATATTTATATATAAAAATAGATTCTAAGATTTATTTTAAGTCTATTTCGATTTGAATTATAATATTGGATTGTTGGGTGAAATTAGAAGTTGATAAATTGAATTTGGAATTTTATATTAACTTAATAGTGGAATTTAATAATATAATAATGCAAATAATTAAATTTTGGTTCGAAATGAATCAGAATGATTTCTAATGTGAATATAAATTTTATATGAGTTATAATAGAGTTAGTGAAGTTTTAAAAGTGAAATTTTAAGTGATTTCGACGATTTTAAAAATCGCTCGAAATAATCGACTAGTTAAAATAGCTTTCCGGGACACAGTCTCGGAATTCGACCAAACTAGTTTCATTGGATCTGTACTAGTTAGTTATTATCGGATTTCAATTTTTGTAGCAATCGGAGTTGTCGTTTGACCCCGGCAACTTAAAACGCATAGAAACTATTTTAATCGATTTAATTTAAAATTGATCTTTTATTCCGTAACTTGCGCATATAATCAAATTAGCCTCTGAAACATATTCCATTGTGTTCGGAACGTGGGTAAAATCTTAGAAATGCCTGTCGGCACGCGTTTTTTGGAGATCGTTTAAAAACGTTGCTTTATAATGGTTTTAATATTTAAATAATATAACTAAACGTTTAAATATATATACGAAATTTAGGGCCGAAACCCTATCTTCATTCTCGGCCGCCACTTCAGAATTAATGGCCGAAACCAATCGTGCTTCTTCCTCCACAATCTCCTTATCCATGCTTTAATTCAAAAAAAATTCTAAATGAAAGTTGTAGATCATGAAGGGATCTACACATCCAACGGTAGAGATCGTGTTTAGTGGAGTGTATCGACGAATTTTCGTCCTTGAAGGCTGGCCGTTCGCACGTGTTGTTCATCGAGAGGGTGGCGTCGAGTTCATCGTGCTTTTGGCCGTGGGTGTGCGTCACTTGGGGCTTCGACATAGGCTAGGTTGATCGACTTCTAGCGGAGGTTGGGGGTTGCGTTTCGAAACCCTAGATCGCGTTTTGGGTTCGGCCTTTAGCTGTGCGCGTGCGTAAAGGAAGAAGATGGAGCGGCCGTGTTATTTTGTAAATAAAAAAAATTGTTTAAATTTGAAATTGAAATTTATAAAATTCATATCTATTATATACGTTATCAGATTTCGACGAAACTGGCGATGCCGGAATCGCAGCGACGCGTACTACGCAGTGGTGCAGTTCTGGAATCTTTCCGAGCAAGTAAGAATTTGGGTTAAATCGAACAAAGTTCGATTTAATTTAAATATGAACGCTCGTCAAAAACCCAAGGTGTGTTCAACTCACTCACATCTGGAATATTAGTTAATTTAAATAGTCAATATTTAAATGATTGCTTGATGGGTTGAATATGGTAATTATTATCAAATTGAATCGATATATATTGTTGTGCTAATATCTGTGGATGCAGGGAAAACGGGTTTGAGGGATCCAACTGGATTCCTCACAAATAGAAATTTATTTACATTCCGTAATATATCACATTTATATTCTGTGATAAAATTGTTTAGATCCTGTTATGCTATGCTCTGTTTATTTACTGTGATAGATAAATTGAGAATTTAATCGTGTTGTGCTCTGATTTGGTGAATACAACCTGGAAATTTAAATATAAATAAATAAATTAAGTTAAAGGAAAATTAAAGAAATTCTTAAATAAAGAATTTAAAAGGAATTAAATTCAAGTGATTGGTTGATAATATGAAGTGTTTGAATTTGTGGTTTAGAAAGGGAATTGAGAATTGTTAAAATAATAGAAAGATTTATTTTAAAGAATGGGAAGTGTGCTTTCTCCTGGAAATTTTATTTTGCTTTTAAGAAAGCTTTCAAATTATAAATTTGCAGTTTAAATATGTTTGGAATATTTTTAGAAAGAAATATTATTTTAAAATGTTTTTAAGTGAAAGCAAATATTTGATTAAGTAATTATGGTATTTAATTATTTTTAAATAAAAGCAAAGTAGTATTAAGTTTTCAAAAGGGAATTTTAATATGAATATTTGATTTAATAACCTTATTTTAAAAGTTAAATTTTATTTAAAATACTTAGGAAACCCCTATATATTTCCATAAGTATTATTTTCAATTAAATAATTCTTAGAGCTTATTTTAAATATTTTAAACGTATGTTTGGAAGTGATTTCCAGGAAATAGCAATGTGTTTAAAATAAAAGGAGCTATTTTTAAAGTATGGAAAGGATTTTACGGAATGAACATAAAATTGAATTAGGATAAAACGTGTTGGATTGATAAAAAGAATTATTTGGTTATTCTAAGATGGAAGTGTATTTCCCGGAAAGCCAAGTACGCTTTTAAAATAGATTTTTGAAACGTTAGAGTTTGAAGTTATGTTAAAGAATGGTTTCAAGAAAATTATTTAAGTTGTAAGAATTTTAAAAGTGAACAAATATCAAAGTAGTTATAGAAGTAATTATTTTTAAAGGGTAATTAGAATTATGTTTTAAAGAATATTATTATTATTATTTATACTTTATCAAATGGTTCTATTTTAAAGATAATCAATCTAAGTATTATTTATAAATGGTATAGAGTTTCACAACTTTATTTTAAATTTAGTATGACTTAACTTTATTTTGAAGAGAATAGTTCATACTTTCTAAAGCAGTTTGATTTGAGATATTTTTAAAAGTATATATATATATACGTATATTAAATCAAGTATGTAAGAAGTTTTAAAATAAATGTTTTAATGTATTTTCAAAAATAAAGTATTTAACTTATTTTAAATCTTAAGGACTGGTGCTTGGATGCTTTCAAGGGAAGTAAAATTTGACAATTTATCCCATGAGAAATTGAGTTTGAAAAGTGTTTTCAATGAGATTTGGAAAGGCAAATTATATTTCGTGAAGATATTTTTGAGAAAAATAAATAATGTGTGCAATTATTTATTGTGTGATGGATGTTTGTGAATGTTAATTGATAGTTAAATCACCGACTATCAATATTGGACAAATGCCTTGATCGTTTCGAAGTGACCGGGATCGAGATTTATTTCTCGAAAACCACGTCGATCCGGTTTGTACGTTTCGTGGAAAAAACGTGTTCGGAGTCGAAGATGGAGCAGTGGATTGCAAGGGCTAGTCGCTACTAATCCTGAGGATATTTCCAAAATGGATGTAGTAGGAGTAGTGCCTTCGGTTCCGTTCAAACCCGGGACGGACTTGTATGGACGAATGCTTTTGGAACATCGTCGGGTGGGCGATGGGCATTTTTAGTGAAATGTTCTAAAAGGTAACGCTTATCTTCAAGCCTCATCAACCGGGAATGACTGAAAATCAGAGGATATGCAGCAAGGCTTGGTGGGAAGCACCATTTCCAGGTAAGGTCATTCCTTTCTAGATGTCCCTTTTATTTCGGCTCAGTGGTGCGGTTGCTGATCCCAACCGTGGGGTGATCTTACTCGGGACTATCCAGTAAGGGGTAGTCCGGGCCTTGTGTTGCAGGGGATCGGGCGTGGTCCTCGGTGCACTGATCTAGACGACGTATTGTGACAGGTGGTACCCCAGTGCCTAGTCATTGTTGGAAATCCATTCTTCCTACGAGCATTTTACGAGTTTTGTTTGTATTACCCACTTTGTGGAAAGTAGCTGGAATTTAATAGATGTAACAATTTTGGCTATTTTATAAGTATTCGTATATAGACCCTACTATAATATCAGAGGATTTTCTATAAAAAGTGTTTTAGCTATCGTGAGGTAAAAACCCGACATGTTTATTTGTGGCGTGGTCTTACGAGATGCTTTTGTTTTCAAAAGAATTTTTGAAACTTTAATAATCAATTTGGGTGCATTATTATCGGTTGGTATTCCAGATTAACTCGGGTGTTTTTTCATTATAATGCTCGGGTCAAACCAAGTATTATGTGTTCAGGACAGGATGTTATGGAGCAGGAGAGGAGCTGGAGTCTGAGACGTATTATCCGTACTTATATATATCCGCTGCTGTGATTGTTTGAGATTGTCTGATTGGTAAATGTGGTTTGTATGAGATACTCTAATGATATGATGTATAAAACAGATATATTTTCATTTTGTGTAAAGATCTATTATTTACTATATATTTTATTCCGCTGTGATTGCGAGATTCTGATATTGTTTAGTTCCTTCTTACTTCTACCTCTTCTTCTTTAACCCTAATGGTTCGTATTTCTGTTCAACTTGAGTTATTTGATGTAAAATAGTGTTGACTCAAGGAGTACGGATTTGCGGGTCGTTACACTTGGTATCAGAACTTAGGTTGGCGACAACCTAGGCTTTGGTGGGGAATTAACTCATTAAACAGAGTCAATAGTACTCTATAATGAGTTGAGTGTATTAATAGATATGAGAGCGTACTTCATAGTGAATATACAACTGTTTTTATACTGTGTTGACTTATCGGTTGAGAGTTTATGAATTCTGGTTGGTACGGGAAGTACAACCGTATCGATAGGGGTTTCTAAACCCTTAAACAAGATAAACCGACATAGTATTGTTCTAGAAAGGGGTACATGAAATAATTTTATCCAAAATTATATTTTGATATAAAAGGAATAATTTTCTAAAATAATTGCATATATTTGATTGTTTGGATGTGGATATCTTAATCAACTAAGAATCTAAAATTTGAAATGGTTATAACCAAATAAAATTCTATAAGTATAAAGTATACAAAGAAGAAAAACTAAATTTAAATTAAACCGGAATTTAAATACCGGGGATTTTGAAAAGGATTTTAAATGTATTGAAAACAAAAGTTTGGAAATTTAAAATCATGGGAATGTTTGAAATGTTTTCCAAAGTGTTTGAAGGCAAAGATAGGAATATTATTTTGGGAAGTATTTTGGAATAGAAACTGTTTTGAAATGAATTTGGGAGAGTAAGGAAGCACTGAATTCACTTCAGTCGTTGGAAAATTATCCTGATGATTATGGCCACATCATTAGAATTCATTTTCGAGTTTCTAAAGTGATGGATTGCTACCAAAGTGGTTGGTTATGAAATTTGTTGGACTTGTTTGAGATACAAGTGATTTTAGAAGTTTCAAAAGGGAAATTGCTTGGGTAAAAACAGATTGTTTTAGAAATCTGGAAGTTTGATTGGATATACCAGGAGAGTATGAGTTATTTATTATTTCAAAATGGTTTTGGAATAAAACCGGGTAACTGAATTCTGGAAAATTCTATTGAAATTATGTGTAAAGTTAAAATGAATCAACTATTGGACTGATTGGGTAAAGTTGATATCAATAAGAAGGAAATGAAGATTTTAATCCTGAAATTAAAAGAAAATTAACTTGAATAAATGGAAGTAAATATAATATATTGAAGTGAATAGAAAATTTGAATTTAACTTGGGATAAGTTAAATTAATTGGACTTTGAATTAAATTGATTTGGGTTAAATTGAAATGTAAAATGACTTTGTAATTGTGGTTCATTGTGTAATGAATTATACCCACAAGCTATTAAGTATTTTACTTATAATTCGAAATTGTGAATTTAAAATTTTGCAAAGAATTAAATTGAAAAAACATTGTATGTTTAAGAAATCAGTGATATATATACATATATATATATATATATATATATATATATATAAAATTTGGAATTGTGATTATAATATGAAAATGACTCAAATAATCAATACAAACTTTGAAGTAAATAAGTTAGTGAACTTAAGAATAGAAAATCAGATTGTAAACCCAAGTAAAATGGAATTACAATCAAAAATGGGAAATAATTGAATGGTATGGTGAATTTAAACTTAATCTTAAATGAAATATAAAGTAAGATAAAGTAAATTGAGATAAAGGATGTGAATGAACTTAAGTCGGTAAATAAATTTTGAACTTGTATATGGAGAATTAAAATTAGATTGAATTGGACTTAACTTTGATTAAATGGAATTGAGTTGAATTTGGATTTGACTAAAATCAAGATTCAGTTGTGTTATGAATAAAAATGAATGTAATTGAATTCTTATTTAAGAAAGTAAAGGAAATGGTATAAATTCAAGATGGCTAAATAAATTTGGTTGAACTTGAATTAGAATTGGAAAAGAGTTGAATTGAAAGGAAATTTAATTTAAAGAAGTAAGAATGATATTGTGCGAATAAAATTTTAACTCAACTAAATTCAAAGGAATTGTTTGAGAATGAATTTAGCGTAAGATAAATTAAATAAAGAGAAGCTTGAAAATGAACTTAGTGTAAGCTAAATTAAATGAAATTTGTATAGGCATGGATGAAATTTCGATGGTTTGTTAAGAGAATTTTGAAAAGAAAAATAAAAACCCAGTTCTAGTACGGAATTTAGTTTTGGCAATAAAAAGTTGAGAGTGTGAATGAATAATGGAATTAGATTATAATAGTGATGGTTTGACTTATAAATAAATTCAAACGAGTGACATGATTTAAAGTGGTCATATTATTAATAAAATTCAGAATGAAACGAGGAGATGAAATAAATTTTAAATGGAGTGGATGAGTAAACAAATTGAATTAAAATTTGTAAATGAATTGGAATTAATTTGGATGAGAATCAAATGCAAATAAAAAAATAAAATTGATATAAGAAGAAGTGGAAATATTATGAAATTGAAAGAACTTAAGCAAATTGGAAAATGACTGTAGTCGAGCTTTATAAGTGGTCTTGAATAAAATTTGTTCGATAATAAAATTGAAATGCAAGTGAAATGGATTGAAATCACATTAAATGGATTTGTATATAAATGCAAAATTTTCAAATTTAAAATAAGAATTTGATTGTGAATCAATTTGGAATTGAATTGAAGTAGATTGATGTTAGTGAAGCACATGTTAATCATATTGATGAGAATATGGATTGAGAGTAGTAAACTTGAATGCAAATCATTCAAGCGAAGTAAAATGAAGTTAGATTTGATAGAAAATTAAAATAGTGATTGAAATCTTTGGATTGCGGATAGAATAAGGTTAAACATATTAAATTTATGAGGTTTATTGGTTTAAACTATGAATTTGATGAGTTTGGCTAGTTTAATGAAAAGAATGTTGATAAATGCTCATATTATTGGAAACTGATGTGTTTGTTTAAGTAAGTACATATATGGGAGGCAAGGGATAGAGTTCGAGCGCGTTTATGCGATATTATTTAGCTGCTTGCTTTAAAAATACTAATAAAAGTACGCCTACGCAATAAAAATAGGAAATATGAACTTTTTTTGGTTTTTCCGACCGTGTGGGTCGATGTATATATATTTATATCTATTGTGATATTGCAAAAGCTCCTCCATACATGGGAGACTCTGCCAAAAAAATTCGGAAATTTCGAGAGTTGGAAAATTTTTGAAATAAATTTGAAATGTTTCATTAACGACAAAATTGATTCAAGTAACAGTTAAAATAAAAATAAAAAGAATTTTGGGATAGAAATCGAAACTAGTAGTTTCGATTTGAAACTAAAAGATTTGGGGCAAAGTGAAATTGAGACTTTAACTAAGTGGATTTTGTTATTGGATTTGGAACATTCTTCTACCTTAGCAAATTTGGGGACGAAATTTTTATAAGGGGGGAGGAATGTAACGACCCGGAATTTTGGGTCGCTGGATTTGAACATTTAATTCAATTTAAATGTTGAATATGTGTTATAATTTGAATTTTGAAATAAAAGACTTTGGTTATATTTAAAATTAGTTAAAACTTTATATACGGTAATTTAATTGAAATTTGAGTAATAATGATAACTTAATATATTAGAATTGGGATAATTGGTAATTTTAAGTGTAAATAGATATAAAAATAGATTCTAAGATTTATTTTAAGTCTATTTTGATTTGAATTATAATATTGGATTGTTGGGTAAAATTAGAAGTTAATAAATTGAATTTGGAATGTTATATTAATTTAATAGTGGAATTTAATAATATAATACTGCAAATAATTAAATTTTGGTTCGAAATGAATCAGAATGATTTCTAATGTGAATATAAATTTTATACGAGTTATAATAGAGTTAGTAAAGTTTTAAAAGTGAAGTTTTAAGTGATTTCGACGATTTTGAAAATCGCTAGAAATAACCGACGAGTTAAAATAGCCTTCCGGGGCACAGTCTCGGAATTCGACCAAACTAGTTTCATTGGATCCGTAATAGTTAGTTATTATCGGATTTCAATTTTCGTAGCAATCGGAGTTGTCGTTTGACCCCGGCAACTTAAAACGCATAGAAACTATTTTAATTGATTTAATTTAAAATTGATCTTTTATTTCCGTAACTCGCGCATATGATCGAATTAGCCTCTGAAACATGTTCCATTGTGTTCGGAACGTGGGTACAACCTTAGAAACGTCTGTCGGCACGCGTTGTTTTGAGATCGTTTAAAAAAATTGTTTTATAATGGTTTTAATATTTAAATAATATAACTAAACGTTTATATATATACGAAATTTAGAGCCGAAACCCTATCTTCATTCTCGGCCGCCACTTCAGAATTAATGGTCGAAACCAATCATGCTTCTTCCTCCACAATCTCCTTATCCATGCTTTAGTTCAAAAAAAATTCTAAATGTAAGTTGTAGATCATGAAGGGATCTACACATCCAACGGTAGAGATCATGTTTAGTGGAGTGTATCGACGAATTTTCGTCCTTGAAGGCCGGCCGTTCGCACGTGTTGTTCGTCGAGAGGGTGGCGCCGAGTTCATCATGCTTTCGGCCGTGGGTGTGCGTCACTTGGGGCTTCGACATAGGCTAGGTTGATCGGCTTCTAGCGGAGGTTGGGGGTTGCATTTCGAAACCCTAGATCGCGTTTTGGGTTCGGCCTTTAGCTGTGCGCGTGCGTAGAGGAAGAAGATGGAGCGGCCGTGTTATTTGGTAAATAAATTAAAAAATTGTTTAAATTTGAAATTGAAATTTATAAAATTCATATCTATTACATACGTTATCAGATTTCGACGAAACCGGCGATGCAGGAATCGCAGAGACACGTACTACGCAGTGTTGTAGTTCTGGAATCTTTTCGAGTAAGTAAGAATTTGGGTTAAATCGAATACCGTTCGATTTAATTTAAATTTGAGCGCTCGTCGAAAACCCAAGGTGAGTTTAACTCACTCACATCTGGAATATTAGTTCATTTAAATAGTCAATATTTAAATGATTGCTTGATGGGTTGAATATGATAATTATTATTGAATTGAATCGATATATATTCTTGTGCTAATATCTATGGATGCAAGGAAAACAGGTTGGAGGGATCCAACTGGATTCCTCACAAACAGAAATTTATTTACATTCCGTAATATATCACATTTATATTCTATGATAAAATTGTTTAGATCCTGTTATGCTATGCTTTGTTTATTTACCGTGATAGATAAATTGGGAATTTAATCGTGTTGTGCTCTGATTTGGTGAATACAACCTGAAAATTTAAATATAAATAAATAAATTGGGTTAAAGGAAAATTAAAGAAATTCTTAAATAATGAATTTAAAAGGAATTAAATTCAAGTGATTGGTTGATAATATGAAGTGTTTGAATTTGTGGTTTAGAAAGGTAATTGAGAATTGTTAAAATAATAGCAAGATTTATTTTAAATAATAGGAAGTGTGCTTTCTCCTGGAAAATTTATTTTGCTTTTAAGAAAGCTTTCAAATTATAAATTTGCAGTTTAAATATGTTTAGAGTATTTTTAGAAAAAATATTATTTTAAAATGTTTTTAAGTGAAAGCAAATATTTGATTAAGTAATTATGGTATTTAATTATTTTTAAATAAAAGCAAAGTAGTATTAAGTTTTCAAAAGGAAATTTTAATATGAATATTTGATTTAATAACCTTATTTTAAAAGTTAAATTTTATTCAAAATACTTAGGAAACCCCTATATATTTCCTTAAGTATTATTTTCAATCAAATAATTTCTAGAGCTTATTTTAAATATTTTAAACGTATGTTTGGAAGTGATTTCCAGGAAATAGCAATGTGTTTAAAATAAAAGGAGCTATTTTTAAAGTATGGAAATGATTTTGCAAAATGAACGTAAAATTGAATTGGGATAAAACGTGTTGGATTGATAAAAAGAATTCTTTGGATATTCTAAGATGGAAGTGTGTTTCCCAGAAAGCCAAGTACGTTTTTAAAATAGATTTTTGAAACGTTAGAGTTTGAAGTTATATTAAAGAATGGTTTCAAGAAAATTATTTAAGTTGTAAGAATTTTAAAAGTGAACATATATCAAAGTAGTTATAGAAGTAATTATTTTTAAAGGGTAATTAGAATTATGTTTCAAAGAATATTATTATTATTTATACTTTATGAAATGGTTCTATTTTAAAGATAATCAATCTAAGTATTATTTAGAAATGGTATAGAGTTTCACAACTTTATTTTAAATTTAGTATGACTTAACTTTATTTTGAAGAGAATTGTTCATACTTTCTAAAGCAGTTTGATTTGAGATATTTTTAAAAGTATATATATACATATATTAAATCAAGTATGTAAGAAGTTTTAATATAAATGTTTTAACGTATTTTCAAGAATAAAGTATTTAAATTATTTTAAATCTTAAGGACTAGTGCTTGGATGCTTTCAAGGGAAGTAACAATTTGAGAATTTAACCCATGAGAAATTGAGTTTGAAAAGTGTTTTCAACGGGATTTGGAAAGGAAAATTATATATCGTGAAGATATTTTTGAGCAAAAATAAACAATGTGGGCTATTATTTATTGAGTGATGAATGTTTGTGAATGTTAATTGTTAGTTAAATCACCGACTATCAATATTGGGCAAATGCATTGATCATTTCGAAGAGAACGGGATCGAGATTTATTTCTTGAAAACCACTTCGATCCGGTTTGTACATTTCGTGGAAAAAACGTGTTCAGAGTCGAAGATGGAGCAGTGAAGTACATGGGCTATTCGCTACAAACCCTGAGGATATTTCCAAAATGGATGTAGTAGGAGTAGTGCCTTTGGTTCCGTTCGAACCCGGGACGGACTTGTATGGACGAATGCTTTTGGAACATCGTCAGGTGGGCGATGGGCATTCTAAGTGAAACATTCTAAAAGGTAATGCTTAGCCTCAAGCCTCATCAACTGGGAATGACTGAAAATCAGGGGATATGCAGCAAGACTTGGTGGGCAGCACCCATTTCCGGGTAAGATCATTCTGGTCTAGATGTCCGATTTATTTCCGCTTAGTGGTGCGGTTGCTGATCCCAACCGCTGGGTGATCTTACTCAGGACTATCCAGTAAGGGGTAGTCCGGGCCTTGTGTTGTAGGAGATTGGGCGTGGTCCTCGGTACACTGATCTAGACCCTGTACTGTGATAGGTGGTACCCCAGTGCCTAGTCATTGTTGGAAATCTATTCTCCCTACGAGCCTTTTATGAGTTTTGTTTGTATTACCCACTCTGTGGCTAGTAGCTGGAATTTAATAGATGTAACAAGTTAAGCTATTTTATAAGTATTTCTATATAGACCCTATTATAATATCAGAGGATTTTCTATAAAAAAAAGTGTTTTAGCTATCGTAAAGTATAAGCCGACATGTGTATTTGTGGCGTGGTCTTACGAGATGCTTTTGTTTTCAAAAGGATTTTTGAAACTTTAATAATCAATTTGGGTGCATTATTATTAGTCAGTATTCCAGACTGACTCAGGTGTTATTTCATTATAATGCTCGGGTCAGACCGAGTATTATATGTTCAGGACAGGATGCTATGGAGCAGGAGAGGAGCTAGAGTCCGTGATGTATTATCCGCATTATATATATATCCGCTGATGGAATTGTTTGAGATTGTCTGATTGGTAAATGTGGTTTGTATGAGATACTCTGATGATATGATGTATAAAACAGATATATTTTCATTTTGTGTAAAGATCTATTATTTACTATTATATTTTATTCCGCTGCGATTGTGAGACTTTGATATTGTTTAGTTCCTTCTTACTTCAACCTCTTCTTCTTTAACCCTAATGGTTCGTATTTATGTTCCACTTGAGTTAATTGATGTAAAATAGTGTTGACTCAAGGGGTACGGATTTGCGGGTCATTACACAGAGCATCCTAGGGTTCGACCTATTATGCCCGGAGTTAATCTAATCGTATTTCCATACATGCTAGACCAAAGCCAGTTATCTTCATCTTCAGTGTTCCACACAGAAGTGCTATCCAAATTCGCATAGAATAGAAATATCGCTAATTGATCGATTTAGATGTCATTAGAAGTGAATGAAATTAGGGTTTCCAACCCGGCAATTTCACACATTTCATCCAAATCATACATTGGAAATTTGAGTAGATTATAGAATGGACCTGTGTGAAGCTTTTTCTTTTGGATATCATCATACCTCTTGATTGAATGTGGTGCTCTATTCATCCACCTTTCAATTTGATCATCCGAGCAAACTTGAGGATTTGAAGATGACATTGGTTGGTCTTGTTTTCTTTTGGAAATCTTGTGATTCTTAGTTCGAGGAGGCATTATGATTTGATTTGCGTAAAGATGAAGTTTTTGAGAAAAAACCGTCTCCGGGGGGATTGGAGGTTTTAAAAATTTTGAGATAAAAGAAGAAAAATGTCGTTATCTGGGCTAATTTATAGAGTCGATTGAATTTCAGACGTTTGGATTGGAAATCAGACGTCAGGTTTGCCCTAAATTGGATACAGCAGATAAATTCGAACGTCTGGTTTTTGGGTTAAACGTCTAGTTTGTTTCGAATTTAAAAAATTTGATAGTCAGAAAGTTTTACCAGACGTCTGGATTGAAAAACAGACGTCTGAAAAAGAATAATGTTGAAAAATTTTGCGGCAGAGAACTAATTCAGACGTCTGGGTCTAATTTCAAACATCTGAAATTTTCTGATTTTAATTTCTAGCATACAGAGAAAATTTTTAGACGTCTAGGGAGTATATCAGACGTTTGACATATACACAGTGCTTAAAAATTAGACGTATATCAGAGTGTCAGAAGTCTGAGGTCCATATTCAGACGTCTGAAATAGGCAGTTTTCTAAAAACAGCCTAAAATTTGATGGTTTTGCTTATTTTTCGATTCTCTATTTTATGAATAAAAGAATATTATTATTTATGTGAACTGATAAATAACCATTGATACATATAATTACAAATAAAAATTATTTAGAAGGCGATGGAGTTTTATGATCTCCTGACTTGTTATCCTTCCATGGTTTAAGCAGAGACCATATATTTTCACGTTCGTGAGTTCTCGGGGAGGCAGAAAATCATCTTGGTGAAGGGTTTGAAGGAGTACGATACAAAGACGAGGGATCCAAAGAACTACAAGGTTTTGGAAGTGGTTCGTGGATATCTTTCTTCCTTGACGTACAAAACTTCATCGCTACTTGCTCCAAAAGGTTAGTCGTCCGTCGGAGTTTAATAAAAGTTTGTTCATTCAGTGGTTTTGTAAAGATGTCTGCTACTTGGTTTTCGGTATTTACATATTCTATTGAAATAGTTCCTTTTTCAACATTGTCTCGTAAAAAATGATATCGTATATCTATATGTTTAGTTCGTGAATGATTAACAGGGTTTTTTGATAAATTTATAGCACTTGTGTTATCACAATATATTGGAGATTTGTTGATAATTTTGTCGAAAACCGTAAGTGTTTATTGCATGTATATCACTTGTGCACACGCTAGAGCTGCAGAGATATATTCGGCTTCGCAAGTGGATAAAGAAACACAATTTTGCTTTTTGTTAAACCATGGAACTAATGATTGTCCGATAAAGTGACAAGTTCCAATAGTACTCTTACAATCTGTTCTAATCCACCGAAATCCGCATCGCTATATGAAACTAGTTCAAACGATGATCCTTTAGGGTAAAACAAACTATAATCTCTAGTACTAGATAGATAACGTAAAATACGCTTAACAGCTCTTAGATGAGATTCTTTTGGTTTTGCTTGAAATCGAGCACAAAGACATACACTCATCATAATATCGGGTCGACTAGCCAACAAATAAAGTAAAGACCAATCATGCTACGATATAATTTTTCATCAAAATCTTTTCTGTTATCATCCTTTTCTAAGTGAACAGTGGTACTCTTTGGTGTTGGTTTTCTCAAAGTTTTATCCATTTCAAAACGACGTAATAGATCGTTACAATATTTTTCTTGATAAATAAAACTCCATTTTCAAGTTGCTTTATTTGTAAACCTAAGAAGAAATTTAATTCTCCCATATGTGACATTTCAAATTCATTTTTCATAATATTTGAAAATTGATTACATAGATTTTCGTTGGTTGAATCAAAAATGATATCGTCAACATAAATTTGTACAACTAAAATATCATTATTATCTTTTTTAATAAATAAAGTTGTACCTATTTTGCCTATTTGAAAACTAGACGTAATTAAATGATTTTTAAGACGTTCGTACCATGCTCGTGGAGCTTGTTTTAATCCATATAATGCTTTATGTAACTTAAGAACATGATCGGGATATTTTCGTGAACAAATAATGGGGTTGTTCTACATATACATTTTCTTTAATAAAACCTTTAAAAAGCACTCGACATCCATTTGAAATAATTTAAAATTATGATGAGTTGCAAAGGCGAGTAATGTACGAATGGCCTCTAATCTAGCTACTCGAGCAAAGGTTTCGTCATAATCGATACCTTCTTCTTGATTATAGCCTTGAGCAACTGAACGTGCTTTATTTCTAACAATATTTCCATTCTCATCTGCTTTGTTTTTAAATACCCATTTTGTTCCTATAACCGATTGTTCTTTAGGTCTTGGTACTAATTTCCAAACATTATTACGTTCAAATTAATTCAATTCTTCTTGCATAGCGATTATCCAAAAATTATCATTTGAAGCTTTTTTATAATTTTTTGGCTCAAAATTCGACACGAATGCTATATGGCTTATTTGATTAAGTTGATTTCTAGTTACTCTAGAATTGAGATCTCCAATGATATTATCTCTCAGATGATTCTTGAGAATTCTAGGAGATGACATCAAAGTGTTATTTTTCACATTTGTTTCATTATTAATATAATTTGTTAGTGGAATAATTTCTTCTTCATCATTAGTATGATGATTAAAAAGATTTTCATCGAACGAAACATGCAAACTTTCTTGAATGGTATTATTTCATTTATTAAAAATTCTACATGCTTTGCTACGATCCGAATATCTATCAAAGACACCTTCATCGGCCTTCGGGTCAAATTTTCCTAAGTTATCTTTTGTATTTAATATAAAACATTTTGAACCAAAAGTTTTAAAATATGATACTTTAGGTTTTCTTCCAAAAAATAGTCCAAAACAAGTTTATTTAGTCATAGGACGTATAGTTACTCGATTCAATATATAACAAGCTGTAGCAATAGCTTCTGCCCAAAAGTGTTTTGGTAGACCACTGTATTTAATAATGTTCGTGTGCATTCTTGTAACGTTCGATTTTTTCTTCCTACGACACCATTTTGTTGAAGTGTGCGAGGAAAATAAAAATTATGACTTATTCCTTTTTTTATTACAAAAATTAGTAAATAGATCGTTTTTGAATTCTCCTCCATGACCGCTTCGAATATTTTTAATTTTTAAGTCCATTTGTGTTTTAATTCTTTTAGCAAATATCTTAAACATACCAAAAGTATTGCTTTTATGTTTTAAAAACAAAATCCATGTATATCTTGAAAAATCATCAACTATTACGAAAACATATTTGTTGTGATTTATAGATCGTATTTGTATTGGTCCAAATAAATCTAAATGTAATAATTCTAATGGTTGTTTTGTAGAAATATTATTTTTAGATTTAAAAGAGCTTTTCTTTAGTTTTCCAATTTGACAATCGTCACATAAATTTTCTACTTTGTAATTTATTTTAGGTAGACCTCTAACTAGCTCATATTTTGCCAATTTATTAATATTTTCAAAATTGATATGACAAAATTGTTTATACCATAACCATGGATCATCGTGTTTGGCGGTTAAACATAAATTTGAATTTTTATTTATATTCATGTTTAATACATAAATATTTTTGTTTCTAAAGCCTTCAAATACAAGTTGTTTATTATTATCGAAAATATTACATCTATCTTTTTCGAAATTTATCTGAAAGCCTTTATCGCATAATTGACTAATACTTAGTAGGTTGTGTTTTAGATTTTCTACTAATAAAACATTAAAAATAATAAGAGAGTAAGAAATACCAGAGTTGATGACTTCTCCAATGCCCACGACATATCCTTTTGAGTTATCTCCAAAGGTTACCGTTCCACCATCAATGTATGTTATATTTGATAACGTTTTTGAATTTCCGGTCATATGCTTGGAACATCCGCTATCTAGTATTCATTTCTCCTTATTTTTTATTTTGGGTACCTGTAAAATAAAAGATGTTTTAATTGGTACCCGTATATATTTTTAGGGTCCTAATTGTTAGGTGAAGGTAGCCATACCTAAGATGGTTTGGTATCTTTATAAATATGATTTTTATTATAGACTACATTTTCTAAGAAATTATTAATATGTTTTTGTCTAATCAAATTATTATTTGTTTTAGGAATCCAAATTTTCATATTTTTGGTATTCATGTTAGACGTAGGTAAACTTCTAGTTTTTTTATGACTAAAATGCTTAGCATCATTACCTTTTTGTTTAGAAATATTTTTAAATCCTATTCCATTTCTATTGCCTGATGGTTTTGAAGTTTTGATAAGATTTTCCAAATCTTGTTTTCCTTTATTAAATTTTACACATTATTTGTAATTTTATCTAATTTTTCTTTTAATTCTAAATTTTCAATTTTCATTAATTCAATGTTGCCTTTTAAATTGACACTTTCATTTAACAAATTTTCCTTCACTATTTTAGTATTTTCAAACTCAATAGCAATAGCCTCACTTTCTATAAAGCTATTTTTAATTTTTCCTTGAGATAATTCAAGTTCTTCTTCTAAGATAATTTTTTCATCTTTTAACACTCCTACTTCAAGTTCTAATCTATTTATTTTGATTATATATTCTTTGTTTAATTTTTTAATTTGTCTAAATTTATCATCTATCCATGCTAAGTTCTAATAATTCGCCATTGCTAAGTTTTGGACGTACCTCATTAGTTTGTGCCATAAAACACACATTAGCTTGTTCTCCGTCACTATCGCTATCACTTTCAGATAATGAAGAATCCGAGTCATCCCATGTTACTTTGAAAGCCTTCTTCTTTTTGAATTTTTCAAATTTGTTTTTCTTTTTATCATTATTAAGTTTGGGGCAATCCTTCTTCATATGTCCGTATTGATCACATTCATAGAACTTGATTTGAGATAGGTTTATTGTGTTGGGCTTTCCTTCTTTTTGAAATTTGGTCATCTTTCTAAATTTCTTGAACCTATTATAATTCTTGGCAATGAAGACTATCTCATCTTCATCTAAATCAGAGTAATCATTTTTTTGTTGTTGCTGGGAATGCTATGTTCATCTTCTCCGAATTTAATTCTTTTCGTGCTTGCAAATTAGCATCATAGGACATTAAATTTCCTATTAACTCTTCAACTTTGAGAGTAGAAAGATCATTAGCTTCTTCAATAGCTAATACCTTTCTTTCCCAATCCGATGTTAAAGAATTGAGTATTCTAGGAACTAAATCAAAATCAGTAAACTTAACTCATAATGCCATAAGATCATGTTGGATAGTTTGAAATCTAGAATACATGTCAACAATAGTTTCATTTTGAATGACGAGAATTGGTTTTACAAAGTTGAAATCTTAGTTTGTTTGACCTTTGTTGTACCTTCGTGTGTAATTTGTAAGGTACGCCAGATGTCAAATGTAGTTGTGTATAACATGACCCATGAAAATTCATTTTTATCTAGAGAGCAAAATAAAACATTCATAGCTTTAGCATTGATGCTAAAGTCTTTTGTGCATCGGTCCATGTGTTCATAGCAGTAGTAGGTGCTTCATATTTATCTTGCATGGCTGACCAAATTTCTAGACTATTAGCTTCCATAAAAATTCTCAAACGTGTTAACCAATATGCATAGTTAGATCCATTAAAAAGTGCGGGTCGTGCTGTGGATTGTCCTTCTTGAAAAATACTTGCCATATTAAAGTGATTCAAAAATGTGTTACTGTTCTTTGATCAAACCTTGCTCTGATACCAATTGAAAGTCTTTATGATGGATCGTGTAGAGTGTGTGTGTGTGTGTGTATGCAAGTATAAGTGACTAACTATATGATGTATCTAATATAAACTTAATAGATGATAATAACAAAGTAAATGGAAATAAGCACACCAAGATTTTATATTGATTTGGACCTCCCGTCCTACGTCCAGTCCCGAAGCTCCTCTTTGGAATTCGACTATCAAACACCCTCACTTCGACCGGAGGAATAACCTTGGTTACAAAAGCTTGTTCTTGTCAAGTGTGTGTTCTATAACATGAATATTGACTATTAAGTACAAATGATTCCAATATATATCTGTAGGATATTAATTGAAGAATTATGCACGCATGGAAGAGTGAAATACAAATGTATGATTGCTAGAAATCAAGAATATATCAGAGTCAAAGAATAAAGAGCATAAGTAAGTAAGGTAAAATCTTCTCTTGGATTCTTGATGCTATTTATAGCAGTAAAGAGATTCCTCATGTAGTTGCATCCATTAACAAGTGTTTTATGGTCGCTTATAATGGTGATGAAGAGTTGCAGTGAAGAGGAGCGAACGTGTCTTTTCAATTGTGACAGTTGTACTTTGAATATCAACACCCGAGTTCAAAAACAGACGTCTGGAAAATGTTTCAGACGTCTGGCTCTTATATATTTTTTATATATGGTTGCTTTTCAGACGTTTGAGTACATTAACCAGACATCTGATTCTGTCTGATTTGCGAACCAGAGGATTTAAACAGACGTCTGGGTAGCGCACCCAGACGTCCGAACTTGTGCATGTTGCTTTTCTTGTGTCTGCGTCATTGCTCTTCTGATTCTATTGACTTGTAGCTTCTTGATACTTTATTTGAGTCTTGTTCTTGTCTCTTTGGTGATGTTACTCTAACAGTCTTTTTCTTATGTCTGCGTCATTGTTCTCGTCTCTTTGCTGATTGTATAGTTGTCGTCATCGAAACCATAGAATTGATTTCATAACAAAACAAACTTTTCTTTAATTTTCCAAGTTGACATGCATCGCATAGATTTTTAACTTTGAAATTTATTTTGGGTAATCCTCTTACCAAATTGTTTTAGCTAATGTGCTTATATATTTGAAATTTAAGTGACAAAATCTTTTATGCCATGGATCATCATGATTTGTAGTTAAGCATAAGTCGGTATTATGATTAATATTCATGTTTAGAATATAAATATTTTGATTTCTTGTTCCTTCAAAAATTAAAGTTTTATTTCAATAAAATATATTGTACTTTTATTTTTCAAAATCAATTCTAAATCCCTTATCGCATAATTGACTTATACTAAGTAAATTTAAGTTTTTAACTAATAATACATTTGAAATAATAGGAGAAGTAGATATACCAACATTGATGATGTTTCCAATCCCGATAACATATCCTTTGGAATTTCCCCAAAAGTGGTCATGCCACCGTTCGTGTAAGTGATGTTTGATAGCATGTGTGCATTTTCAGTCATATGTTTGGAGCATCCTCTATCGAGTATCAAATTCTTCCTGTTATTAATTTTGTTTTTGGGTACCTGCAAAATAATATAAAAAAATTAATTGGTACGCAATTCCTCCATTCAGTTACTATGTGTTAGTAGGAGAAGGTAGTCACCCCATGAGGATTTGGAATCTTTAGAGATGTAATTTTCATCTTCAACTATATCTTTTAGATGTACACCTTTGTGTTTTTGTCTAATCAATTTTTTATTTGTTTTAGGAATCCGTATTTTAATCACTTTTTGTTCCCTTATTTTCATATTTATATTTTGTTTATCTAAATTTGTATATAATGTATTATACTTCTTACATCCTTGATTATTATTAGAAACCAAATTATTTCTCAATGTTTATGATTTTTTTCGTTAAATCCTAACCCCTTCCTATTTCGTGATGGTTTTGAGATCTTTATCAAATTATCTAGATTTTTATTTTTTTATTAAATTTTGAAACATTGTTAGTAAATTTATCTAATTTATTTCTGAGATTAGAAATTTCTATATTAGTTAATTCTAAGTTTTGTTTCAGTTCATACTTTTCTTTTTCAAATTTATAATTCTCTATTCTGTTATTCTCTATATCATGTGTTAGAGTAGCATTTTGGGATGATAACTTTTTACATCCTATTTTTTGCTAATTCTAATTTTTCTTCTAAAATAGTTCTCTCATTTTCTCACAATTAAATTTCTAATTTAGCTCTATTTAATTTTTCAACATTTTCTTTATTTAATTTTTTTAATTCTCTATACTTGTCATCTAATTTTATACTAATCTCAAGAATTTCATCATATGTTAATTCAAGACGTACCTCATCTATGCTAGCCATGAAGCAATCATTGCTTGTTCTAAGTCACTGTCGCTCTCGGATGAAGAGGAAGAGTCGGAGTCATCTCAGGTTACTCGAAATGCTCTTCTCTTTTTCTTGAAATTTTCAAAAAAAAAAAATCTTTTTATCATTGTTGAATAGTGGACAATTCTTCTTCATATGGCCAAATTGATCACACTCGAAGCATTTCGTTGACGTTTGATTTGAGGAATATGTGTTGTTGTTGTTTTGAAATTTTGTCACCTTTTTGAACTTCTTGAACTTGCTGTAATTTTGGCAATGGAAACAATCTCATCTTCTTCCAAGTCGGAGTTATCATTATATGCCTGAAATTCCAAGTCGGAGTTGTCGTTATTTGTCTGAAATGCAATGTTGTTTTCTTAATTTTGTTCTTTTCTTGCCAGTAAATTAGCTTCATACGATATCACATTTCCTATTAAATCTTCGACTTTGAGTTGGGAAAGATCGTTAGCTTCTTCGATGGCTAAATCTTCTTTCCCATTCATTTTTCAAAGAGTTCAAAATTTATGTGATTAAATCAAAATCAGTGAATTTAATTCCTAATGCATAAGATCATGTTGTATAGTTCAAAATCTAGCATATATGTTAACAATCGATTCATTTGATTTAATTTTAAAAATGAAATTTGATTTTATAGAATAGAAATTTTTGTTTACTTAAATTTGTTTGTGCCTTCATGGGTAATTTGTAATGTACGCCATATTTCATAAGCAATAATGCAAAGCATAACTCGTGAAAATTCATTTTTATCGAGTGAGCAAAATAAAACATTCAAAGCTAGGGCATTGCTAGATGCCTCTACTTTCTATGCATCTTTCCATGTGCCAATATCAGTGTTAGGTGCTTCGTATTTATTTTAAGTTGGTAGCCATATTTCTAATCCCATTGCTTCTATAAAAATTCGCATGCGTCTTGACCAATCAGCATAATTAGAACCAGTAAATCGTGGGGGATGAGCAGTTGATTGACCTTCTTAAAATGTACTTGCCATTTTTATGATTTCAATTATGTTTTACTGTAGATTAAAATAGCCTTGCTCTGATACCAATTGAAAATCTTATGGATCATATATTATCTAACTTGTGTATAATATGCAAGTGTATAAGTTAATACTATAGTAGACAATAAATAGTAAAGTATAAAAAGCATGCAAACAAGTGGTTTTATACCGGTTCGGACCTTCCATCCTACGTCCAGTCCTGAAGCTCCCCTTAGGTATTTCCTTTAACCAAATTACCCTCTCTTCTTCCAGAGGAATAGGCTGATACAAAAGTATTTCTGACAATCTTGTGTTCCAAATAACACAATTTTTGACTTATAGTACAAACCTTCCTATGATCTCCTTTGAGTATATGAATATGAATGCTTTGAGTTGTAGGAAGTGATTTAACCAAAATTATATTTTGGTTATAATAGATTGAGAGTATGCGAACAATGTATATACAAGAAAGTGTTTAAAAATCAAGAGAGGGAAGAATAGATTAATTCAAGTTAGTTGGTTTCTACTTCTCAATCGAAGTAGTATTTATAGATTCAAAAAGGTGCAAATGAAGAATTGTTACTAATTGAGAAAGTTTACTTATTATAATGCCTGTAACCTTTTGTTGAAAGATGATTTATTTTTGTTTCAAACAGAAGTGTCTTTTCAAAATTGATAGCTTTTGCACATGATAGACATCTGTAGTAAAACCTCAGACATCTATGACTTCGAAAAATTTTAACCCGAGAATTGTCACAGACGTCTGTGGTTTTA
Source organism: Allium cepa (assembly GCA_030765085.1). Lineage (NCBI taxonomy): Eukaryota > Viridiplantae > Streptophyta > Magnoliopsida > Asparagales > Amaryllidaceae > Allium > Allium cepa. The sequence goes on along the minus strand of CM060929.1, from coordinate 377,403,281 downwards.
TCGCCGAGATCCGTGAGGTGCAAAATCAGTTTTTCAACTTAATTTTGATGCATATGAAATTATATGTGATCGTGCATGCATATATACTCAAGGAGACCTTAATAATGTTTTATCTGGGACTCTTTTACAACAAGATAACCTTACTAATAGTAGTATGGTTGATAGATCTTCGTATCTCTTTGGGTCTTAATATCTTCGAGCATGGTGTCTTCTTGTAGTATATACCTGCAATCTTGATAAGGTCTGTATGTATGTATGTATGTATGTATCTATGTATGTATGTATGTATAGTTGTTATCATTGAAACATAAACTGGATGTTCTAACAATAACTGCATCTCGAGACAACATTTGAGTGATCAACTATAGCTTATAAGATAGCAGTCAAGAACTTGTCTCGATCTAGAGCATGCTTTGTTTTGAACAAAAGCATACTTTGAGGGGAAAGTGTTAACCAATTTTTTAGCTAAGAAGATGTCAATCGAAGTTAAAATGTCAAGATGAAAATGAAATGACATATAAACTTGGAAGCACTCTTGGAAGGAATGGAGAAATGGCTTGGGGAAGTTTCAAAGGGATTGAAGCAAGTGGAATAGCTTGATACCGAGCTATATAGGTTAGTGACCTATAAATCCTCTTCGAATCACCTACCAAACTCCAGACTTCTCATACACTTCTCCACTAGCTCATGATCAAGTGGGTTTCTCAAATTATGGACGATCAATCTATGGTTGATGAGAAGAAAGCAAAAAAAGCAGTGTAACTCAAGTAATAGAGAAAAAAATTCCTAGAATCGGCTAAAAGTCGATGAAAAGAGCAACCTATCAATTAGAAGATAGAAGAGCAGAGCAAGAGTTGAAGTCGAATTTGTACCAACAATTATAGCTCGGTACCGAGCTACATAGATCGATATTGAGCTACATAAATCGGTGTCAACCTATCTTATTGGGTCATGGTGCTCTGGTTTCTCTTGTATAACATTGGGCCTTCATCTAGACTCCAATGCAAGTAGGCTTATGACCAATTGCCTCTGTTTCCCTATAAATACCAATCTAACTGCAACTAAAGAGGGATATGGTTTCTACTGACCCTATACGTGGAAGTTCTGCCTTTTCTTCATCTCCACCTCTATAAAGTAGTCACCTAGGCAGCTACTCTTGGTAGTTCTTAGTCATAGAACTTGTCAGAACCTTGTACTACTGATTTATACTCTCTCTAATTCTCTATAATTTCATACAAACTTCTGCAAATCAACAATCAATAAAAATATAAAGTGGACGTAGGCCAAAGACTACCGAACCACTATAAAAATCTTGTATCCCCCTATTTTTTTCTTTTATTTTCAACACTATCTGCTAGATCTAGGTCTCACAGATTTCCTATAACTCATTCTTGGTGTTGATCCATTTTTTATGTTAACGATCTTTTTGCAAATTCTCTTGTCCTTCAAAAATGTTTGTTAATTTGAAAATTTTGATGTGTGCAATCATAACAAATTAGGGAAAATTGTATTTTTTTTTTCTACATGCTACATGACTTTTTAATAATTTCATATTTATACTTGCTTTCTCCTTAAAGTTTTCTATCTCTAACTTTAATTACTTACTCGAGTTTTTTGGTGATCAAGAAATTATTTTTATATCATAAAGAAACTAATTCTTAAGATTATCTTCTTTTTCCTTAAAAAGAAGATGTTTTTCTTTTAATAATATGGTTATCTTCCTTTTTAAAACATTAAGTACATTTATCAAATTATATTATTCGTTGTTCGAAAAGTTATAACATCCACATTAAGAATATATAGATTTTGAAAACAAGCTATGAACATGCGGTTGTATACACATAATATCACTTGTTGAAATACTTATAAAATCTGTGATCTACCAATAAAAACTAAATTTTTATTTACGTGGGAGGAAGAGACCAAAAGCAAGAATATTATATGGAATAGTTTGCCGTGGATTTTGATTTTTATTATGGACATATGATGTAGAAACTCAACAATAATGTAAGTGTTAGAGCATCTCCAACAGCAAGTGTAAAGATTATGAATACGTAATCCAATCCCTAAATCATCTTCCAACGGTCAATTACAATCCTTAATATTAAGTAAATGGGGGCGATTTTTTTAAATATCTATAACATGTTGAATATTTTGTGCGATTCAAATATATGGAAACTTTTCTAATTTGCAATTTGAAATATATGGAAACTTTCCTAATTTGCAAAATTTGGAAGTTATGAAAATTTCCTTAATTACAATCTTGCCTTATTTAAAACTTTCCATATCTCTACTCGCATCTAACGACTCTCAGGAATTGGAGAAGTAAATAAAGAGGAAGAATTATGGAGTTCATTATCCACATAACTTAGAAAAAAATAATACAAGTCGATAAAGAAAAAAATTGAAACCTTAATTAATCAAATTAGGGATTTTTATTACTCTTCTATAGTTTTTTGTGATATCTCTTGTTTATTGAAAGTAATAAAGCACCTCTTTCCCAAAGTGGACGTATACTATCACGATGATGGTGGAACACTATAAATCTCTTATGTCACATTTTCTCCTTTATAGTTATTTACTATTGTTTTTAGAATAGCTGTGATCTGATTGGAAAATTGTTTGATCTGTTTGTTTTACTACACCATAGCATGATCCTATAATTAGGTTTTCTATTATAAGGGATTGGTCACCCCTCCACAACCGGTATCGGAGTTTTCAAGTTGCATAGAAGATGTTGGGTAGAATGGTAGATGAAGATAATACATCAGAGACTAGTTTAGCACTAGTAGTTTCTCCGTATATTAGGGGTTCCTATGTGGCTTTTGGTTTACGGTTATCATTAGAGAGGTGGAACAGGGAAGGAGATTTTGAGAAGTGGTTGTCCATGATGAAGGCAATACTAAGAAGAAATTGCATCCACAACGTGGTTTAGGACTTAGTGGATATAAATCCAGCTATATCTGTTAACCCGCTTTATAGCAAAGCATATTTCAATTCGACTTAGAAGATTCAAACGAGAATGAAATGACTTGAAATCTAGAAGGTACAATGAACTAAGGAAATATTTCAAGAAAATTCTAGCCAAAAATATGCTAAGTCCACAACTAGGTACCAAGTTATCACCATAGGTCATATTGAGTTATCCTGCTTTGAATTCATCTACTCCAACTTTGCACAAGTGATTATTTGCCTCTTCTATATGCACCTAAGTGATTTCGTAGAGTTCTAAACGACCTATCCCAAGAATTAAAGAGTTAACTGCTGAAATTGTAGAGAAAACCAAGTGATGAAGGGATGATTACCAGAGCTAGTCATCGATCACCGAAAACACCTGGGACACATCAAAACGAAGCAAGAAGCATGATGCAAAAGAATTGGGCGAAATTCCCACTAAGGGGATAACTCGGGACTGAGCTATAAGGATAACTCGGTTCACACTAGTTCAGGCTGACATCTGGACTTTACTGCAAGTGGGCCTCTGATCCATCATACATGCTTTCTCTATAAATACAACCCATAGAGTAACCAAAATGGGATCTGGATTCTCTGATCGTGGAGACTCTGTTATTTCTTCACCTCGGACCTCTCCTCTATTAGAGTCACCTAGGAAACAACTATTTGTTGTTCTAGGATTTAGATTAGTGAAACTCATAAATAAACTAGAAACTCTATCGTAAATCTGAGATCCACTTGACTGTGGTCAAATCTGAGATAATTAGTTGTAATCTAAAGAGAGAACAACTAATGAAAAGACTAAAATGAATGTAGGCTAAAGATTACGTCGAACCACTATAAAACTTCTTGTGTCTCCTTTTACCTTTTTTGCTGTTTCCTTTACTTTTAATAAAACCGGTGTTTTCATTTGATTTTTAGGCGTTGGTCCATTTTTGGGTTAACATTTTGGTGCTTTCACAGGGAACAAAGCTAGATCTGAAAACTTAAAGCTTGAATATGAGATTTGAAGAAGATGAAGAATCCAAATAGTAAATGTAAAATCAGAGCAAGTCAACCAAAGCATGGAGCAGTCAGGAGGTACCTTTAATTTCACATCAATCATCTACATGACCAGAGAAGAGAAGGAGAGAATGATGAAGGAGATGTTGGCTAGAGTGATAACTAGGCAATAAGAAATGTTTGAAAGATTCTTTCAAAGGATGGGTGTAACGACCCGGAATTTTGGGCAATATCGATCTAATAATCTGTAATAATAATTAAATTGGTTTGATAAATTTTCTTTATAATTTTAAATTTAAATTGGTGAAATTAATCTTTTATAGAATAACAAATAGTTAATCTGGTAAGTGTGATCAATATCTTTTAACAATTTAAAAATTGGTTAGAATTGTTTTTCAAAAGCTAATAAATTTTATTCTATTTATAATATATATGTTTGATATATATTGTGAATGGGAATATCTTTTGTTTTAAATTAAAAGTTAAATTTTCAAATTGTAATATATGTAAGCATATGTTATAATTTGATATTGTTTTGAAAAGTTAATTTAATCTATTAATAATTTATGTATGAATGAATATCGTAATTTTAAAGTTTTGTTTTAAATTCAATAAGATTTTCAAAAGATAATTTAGTTTAATTCAATTGTTTCAAATATAAGATTGTTATTTATTTTTGAATAGAATAGTTTCAAAGGAATTTAAACAAGCTTTGTTTATTTTCTTTTAAAATGTTTACATTAAAAATGAATGTTTAAGATTTAAAATAACATGTATAAGATTATATTTATATTATAATTAGTTTAGGATATTTTCTTTTAAAGGTAAACTTATTTAAATACATGTAAGTATTTATTAATAAAGTAAGTAAATATGTAAGTCTTTATTTACATGTAAAATTAAATAAAAATTTATTAAAATACTTAAAGACATGTGTCAACATGCAAACTTCTTTAATAAACAAATGTAAGAACATTAAATACTTATGTGACAAGTGTCTTTATTTTAAAATCTTACTCTCATTATTTTTTATAAACTTAAAATATGAAGAAAATTTGTTTCCTCTTTCAATTAATGGCTAAAACCAGAAATCCATTTACAAACCTGAGATTTTAAAATCAATATCAAAGTTTTCTCAACTTCAAGCTATAAACCTCAACCTGCATTTCAAAAGACTTCAACCTGCAATAATTAAAAACTGCATTTCTTCAAACCTGCAACATAAAATCTTCAGCCTGCATTTCCTAAATGAAGATCTACAATTTCAACTTTTAAACAACTACTTGAAAGCATGCAAGGGATTTTCAAACAGCAAATGCATTTTTGAATTAGAGTTAAAGCCTGGAAGTAATAATCTACCCTGCAAATAAGAGGTGAGTAAACTTCTTTTAAAAACAGTTTTATTTGTTTAACTACCATGCTTTGATTTCTGTTCTCTGCTCTCTGCAATTTTATCAAGTAAGTTAATTGATTTTAAAAGCAGCCAAGTTGAATACAGATCCTATTGCATATCATGTTGTTACCTGGAAATTTATTTAGATTGGATTGCATGTATTTAATTACCTGTAGGAGGATTAAAAGGAATACTAGAATTAATAGGAACAGTCCAGTTCTTTCAAAAACTCTAAATAACTTTTGTTTTATCATGAATTGGACTATGGTATGTTAATGAATGTTGTTTGTAATCATATAGTATATCATTTAAAAATAATTATAAGATTTTAAATTGTAGAAGTTACTCAGAATTTCAATTTTACAGTAAAATACTGTTACACTTCAAAAATTTAAAATCTTGTTTGCTGATTTTGAATACATGAATGCATTAGTGATAAGAAACCATGATTTTTAATACCAATTTCATGATTTTTAGTTTGACAAATCATGAGAAATTTAGGTTTGTGTGATTTTGGGAGTTATGAGGATTGCCATTAATCGGCACATTGATTTAGGCTAGATTTTTGATTGAAGTTAGATAATGGATTGTAGATGCGGGGAAAAATGTCGAGGAATTTTTCCTATGTTCGATTTGTGTGAATTGGAGCAAACTAGGGTTTAGTTCCTGTGTTTTGAAACCGACGTTAATATGGGATTCTCGGCATTGATATGTGACCGGAGACGTGCGCTTATGGGGGATAATGAAGCTCGTAACGTGGCGACTTTGTGGTGAGGATGGCCAGGGTCGAACGGCGTTGGATGGTCGTTGGCGATGTGGATTTTTGGTTCGCTATTTCTGCAGTTTTCGTGCGAACGTTCGAATTTTCGATTCACGTGATGATTCATGGATCTGGGTATGGAAATGTGCTTGCGTGTGACTATGTGACCGTAGGCGATGGTTACGATGGTCGCGACGATCAACGGCGACCTCCGGCAGTGGGACATGTGCACATGGTTGTTGTGTACACGCAAGGAATCTGGTGAAGTGTTGAATTGGGGAAGTCGAGTCGACGCGAGAGCTGCCTGGGTTTGTACTCGGGGTTTCTAGGTGGATAGCTCGAGTATTTAGGAAGGTGGAATCTGGATTAAGTTCAGTAAAAAGAGAATGGTACAGGTTACATGTTAACTTGTTATTTTGAATCAAGCCTCAAATTATAAAACAAGTTTTATAAAAAGGGAAACAAATTTATTAAAGTTAAACTCGTTCTTTGATGTAAAGGTTAATGCTAATCAAACTTATAAAAGCGTTAATTGAATTTTAGATTTCAAGTTTAAAATGTTTTAAGATGATTGTTTTTTTATTTATCTAATTAAATTTCGAAGTTCAATTTAAAAGAATGTTTTGAATCTAAATATTAAATCAAAGTTTAAGTAAAGTATAAAATAATGTTTTAATAACAAGTTTCAAATTTATATTGAAATTAATAAGTTTAAATTAGATAATCTATAATGTATTAAATTTGAAATTGATTTTAAATGCCTTATTTCCAAATAAGATTATTATTATTTCGAAATCCAAATTGAATAAATTTGTTAAGTTATTGAAATTTAATTTAAGTTCAAATAATTTAATTATAAAGATAAATAGGGTTAATTTACCTTTGTTATTAACTTAGAGTACTTGATTTAAATATGATTTGTAATTAAGTAAAGAATTAATTAAGATAAATGAATTAATTAAGGATTTTAAAATATAAGAAATTAATTAATTAATTGTTTAATTAATTTTAAATAATTAGTTAATTGTTTATTTAATTTTAAATAATAACTTAATTATGGATTAATTAAGTAAGATTACTTAATGAAGTAATCAATGGTTAGTTTTTGAATATAATTAGAATATTAATTACTTAGGGAAGTAATTAGTAGAGATTACTCATGGAATAATTTAAGTTAAGTGATTATTGGGTAATCATTTAATGATATTAATTAGGAAATTGATTAATACAATTGTTTAAAGTTAATTAATTATGGATTAATTAATTAATTAATGAGTTAAGAATTATTTAATAATGTAATTGATTATTTGTTAAGTAATTAATTAAGAAAGTAATTAAGATTTATTAAAGGAAGTAATTAGAGATAATTACTTATGTAAGTAATTAAGAGTTAATTACTTAATTTATCTTAGTTAATTAATATGATTAATTAATAAATGAGATTAAATTCAAGATTAATTACTAAGTGTAATTAATTAAAAATGTAATTAATTAATAAGTAATTAATTAAGGATCAATTGTTAATTTAAATTGATTAATAATTACGTAATGAAGTAATTAAATATTAATTAATTTGATTAATTAATTTGGAAGTAATTAGTTAAGAAGTTAATTAATTAAGATAAGTAATTACAAATTGTTAATTACTGTTTATGATTAATGAGATGATTAATTACAAGTTAATTATTTAATTAATTAAAGGATTATTAATTAATAAAGATTATTAATTAATATAATTAATGTAAGTAATTAATTAAAGTAATTAATTTAAATATGATTAATTAATTGTAATTAATTAAGGATTAATGTAATTAATTATAGTTAATTTATTAATGAAGGATCATTAATTATTGTAATTAATGGTAGTAATTAAAGGTTAATTACTGAATATGGTTAAGGATAATTACTTGAATGTAATTAAAGGATAATTAATCGAAGAAGATTAATTTAGGAAGATCATTAAGAGATGATAATGAATTTGATTTGTAATAAATCAATAATCCAAGTGATTAAAGGATAGTAATTAATTTAATTAGAGGTTGATTAAATTGATTAAGAGTTAATCAATTCTGCTATGGGTGATTGATTAGTATTGAATGGTTGATATTAAGTGATTGATATTGGATGTTGAATGATATTGGATGGTTGATATTGGGTGTTTGGTTGATACTGGATGATTTGGATGTTTATGAGATATGTGATATGCTGCTTTGTGAGATGAATGTTGATATGAATTATCTATTGTGATAATGTATTCATCTATCTGTTATATCATCCTGAATAAGTTAAACTGTTTAAAACCCTTAAGTACAACTTGGACATTAAAATGGCATTTGGTTTCGGTGAGACTGGGATCGGGTTTCCATATTTGGATATCCGAAAACCACATCGATTCCAATTAAACGTTAGGTCGTTAATCTAAGTGGAGCAAGTGAAGACTCGAGGTGTAAGGGCTATACGTCAGTATAACTCTGTGGGTGATTCCGTAATGAGTTTGACGGAATAGTACTTATAGATTCGAGATGGAGATTTAGAGTGCAAGGGTTATGGTCGTTGACTCTGAGGGTGATTCCAAAATGAGTGCAACGAGATAGTGCCTTCGGTTTCGTTCGAACCCGGAACGAACTTGTATGGATTGAATGCTCTCAGCACATCGTCAGGTGGACGATGAGCATTCTAAGATAGATGTGTCCTATAAAGGTAATCGCAGCCTCAAGCCTCATCAACCGGGAATGGCTAAAACAGGGGAGGTGCAGCAAGGCTTCGTGGGTAGCTCCCACTTGAGAGCAAGATTTACTCCTGTCTAGAAGACCCTTTTTATTCGGCTGTGTGGGGCGGTTGATCTGGACAACTGCCGAGGTTGTCTTGTTCGGGACTGTTCAGTAAGGAATGGTCCCGGCCTTGTGTTGCAGGGGAGTGGGAGTACTCCTCAGTACGGTGATCTAGGCCACGTACTGTGACGGGCGGTACCCCAGTAGCCCTGCCATTGATGGAAACCCATTTTCCCTACGAGACCCTACGGTTTTGTTTGTATACCTATGTAGCTGGAATTTAATAAATGTAACCATTTCGGCTATTTCTTATTTACTTGAAAACCCTAGACACTATTATAATATCGCTGGATTTCCTATTAAATGTTTTGGTTAGCGTAAGGTAAAAACTTTTCCATGTTTATGTGTGGGAAGTCTTACGTGATACCTTTTCTTTTCAAAGATTTTCTAAAGTTAAGCAATTTTAAACCGTTTACTCACACCAGACCCTTGTCTGACCCGAGTGTTTATTTTCTGTTTTATTAAACTCTTGGGTACTCATATTATGTATGAGTAGTCAAGTGGTTCAGGTTAGCTTGACGAATTCTGGAGGATATATGGAGCAGGAGGCTTCGACGTGTAGATATATATTGATTCCGCTGTGTGTTTGGTATCTGTTTCTTCTGTTGCACTTGAGTTGTATGAATTAGACAGATGTTTATAACTGTCTAATATGTGTTGTAAAGTTGTGTAACTCTGATGTATTATGATACTGTGTAATATTTTATGTTATATATTATATTTCATTCGTTCCGCTGTGAGTTCTCTGATGTTGTTGTTTCTTTCTCTTTCTTTTCTTCCTCTATCCCTTTCTTTCTTCACTAGTGATGCGATTTCCTGGAGATAGGAAGTCGGGTCGCTAAATTTGGTATCAGGGCATTAGGCTGAGCGAATACCTAAGCTCTGAAGTGTGTTTTTCTTTAGGGAGCGTTAGGTTGAGTGAATACCTAGGCTCTGTAGTGGTGTCTTCCTTGAGAGAGCGTACTTGTAATTTTTATATATATAACTATATTTATATCTACCTAATCTGTTGGGTTATCTGTTTGGATTTTCCAACATAAGTTATAGAGGTAGATGGAGTAGTAGTGGTGTGTGTGTAACACGACTACCATTAATGGAAGAGGTCCATATGTTGAGGTTGGAAGTATTTGTCGAGACTGTAGACCTAATACCGTCTCAAGCGAGATTTGTAGTTTGGAATAAGGATTTCTCTGATATCCGAAGGAAATCTTTTACAAGATTCGGAATTCGTCTTTGAAGTGTAGGTTTGGATTTCGCTCAGGTGAGCGAATTTTTCTTGAGTTTGGATTTGATGGAAGTGCGGTAGTAAGTGATGGTATCTTGATAACTGCATGATGAGATGTAGTATCCTTGGATATTTTCCGTAGAAGTTTCCTATTGAAGCAGTTTTAAAGGTGGTTGAGGAGCACTCTTTACCTGATCAGGGAAGACTCGTCTGTGTAGAAGTTATCTGGATCTTCAGTATGGAGGTTGGCTGTTCTGGAATATGAGACTAAGGTCTGTTAGTTGCTTTGTTTCGGCATGGTCTCATTTGTCATTCTTTAAGGAGAGTAAAGTGTTGATGCTTGGTTTGGGGCTCGAGTTTATTTTGGGTTGTTTGCCATCTCGGGGGTTCTTTTGTGTGGGTTGTTAATGGTTTTTGTTTTGGAGAAGCATTTGGATTAGAAGTCTTTGGATAGCTGTGGTAGCAGTTTCAGCTCGAAGTGTTGGGTGTGCTGACGAGAAGGTCTTTTGGCTTGGCAGTATCATCGAAGTAGAGTTTGGGAAGCAACAAGTTGGTTGTTTCTCTGATGGTTCAAAAATCTTGGTGTTTATTCTATCAGCAGCCCGAGCAGTTGGTGGAAGTTTTCTTGAAGAATTAACTTTGTTTGGAAAAGCTTAGAGCTGTTCTAATTGGTAAAAGAGGACAGTTTCTTTGGAATTCGAACTAGGTTGGATCGCAAAAGAGACTTGTGATTGGTTTGGAATTTTCTTGAGCATTCTTTTGTTTGAGACTGAGGATTCTCATGAGGAAGTAGGAGCTGCTGGAGTAATCAGAAGGTTGTCTGCATCTGGAGTTAAGTTCCATATTATTTGGTTCTATAAGTGATTAGGTAGCTAGCCCGGTTGTAGGATGGTTCTGGGAAAAGTAGAAGAATTGGTGTAGCAGCTCAGGAATTTATTTTTGGAATTTGGATTTGGTTAGATCTTGTTTTTGAATTGGATTCTGTAGTAAAGTTGTGTGACCGAGTCAGATGGGTCACAAGATTATATGGATGTGATGAACAAGGTTTCTCATATATTGGATAAGTTTGTATTCGTGTTCATCAACAGTATTCTTATCTATTCCAGAATCAGAGTTGTGCAGGGGAAGCGAGGTAGCAGCTGTGCAAGGAAGTAAATAAGTTCTGTTTGCTATTGCTTGAGTAGTAGAATTTGTGTTCTTGATTTCGACGGATCTTGGAAGACTTTTCTGTTGAATAGGATCCAGGAACTGTTTGCTTTGGTCTAGTGATTTCAGAAAATATCAGCATAGATTGAGCTGATCAGGAAGAGATTGGCAGCCATGGATTGTCTATCGAGTTATACAGATATGAGATAAGGAGTGTTGGAATTCGAAGTTGGAGACTTCATTGTTGTTAGGATTTCTCTGGTTAAGAGAGCAGAAATTGAGTAAGATTGGTTGGTTAGTGCTTTGGCATTTGAGATTCCTTATCTGTGTTCTGATAAGATAAGATTTGTTGTCTAGGAGATTGAATTTCCAGTTTGGATAGCTGGAATTCATTGTATTTCACGTATCTCTGAGGGAGTATGTGTATGATTTATTATTGATTGTTGAATCTGCAGTTCTGTTGGAGTTGGATGTTGAGCTGGATTTGAGAGTAATCTGATATTCTGTTCAGATTGGTGGATCTAGGGAAGAGAGCAGCTTTGAATTTTGGGGGTGTAGTTTGTTAGTTTAGCTTTGGTGGAGCGAGTCTCCCTGTGATTTTTACTTGGGAAACTCGAGATAGTATTAGAGTTTTATTATGACGTATGTCAGGATAATTAGTTAAGTTTATTTGTGTGATTGATTGCTTTGGTTGTTAGTAACTGGTTGTTAGGAATGCTTTGCTAATTGAAATTAAAATCTTTGTTGGATTATTAAATTAACTTTGCTTTTAAATTTCGGGGACGAAATTCTTTTAAGGGGGGGATTGTAATGACCCGGAATTTTGGGCAATATCGATTTAATAATCTGTAATAATAATTAAATTAGTTTGATAAATTTTCTTTATAATTTTAAATTTAAATTGGTGAAATTAATCTTTTATAGAATAACAAATAGTTAATCTGGTAAGTGTGATCAATATCTTTTAACAATTTAAAAATTGGTTAGAATTGTTTTTCAAAAGCTAATAAATTTTATTCTATTTATAATATATATGTTTGATATATATTGTGAATGGGAATATCTTTTGTTTTAAATTAAAAGTTAAATTTTCAAATTGTAATATATGTAAGCATATGTTATAATTTGATATTGTTTTGAAAATTTAATTTAAATCTATTAATAATTTATGTATGAATGAATATCGCAATTTTAAAGTTTTGTTTTAAATTCAATAAGATTTTCAAAAGATAATTTAGTTTAATTCAATTGTTTCAAATATAAGATTGTTATTTATTTTTAAATAGAATAGTTTCAAAGGAATTTAAACAAGCTTTGTTTATTTTCTTTTAAAATGTTTACATTAAAAATGAATGTTTAAGATTTAAAATAACATGTATAAGATTATATTTATATTATAATTAGTTTAGGATATTTTCTTTTAAAGGTAAACTTATTTATATACATGTAAGTATTTATTAATAAAGTAAGTAAATATGTAAGTCTTTATTTATATGTAAAATTAAATAAAAATTTATTAAAATACTTAAAGACATGTGTTAACATGCAAACTTCTTTAATAAACAAATGTAAGAACATTAAATACTTATGTGACAAGTGTCTTTATTTTAAACCTTACTCTCATTATTTTTTATAAACTAAAAATATAAAGAAAATTTGTTTCCTCTTTCAATTAATGGCTAAAACCATAAATCCATTTACAAACCTGAGATTTTAAAATCAATATCAAAGTTTTCTCAACTTCAAGCTATAAACCTCAACCTGCATTTCAAAAGACTTCAACCTGCAATAATTAAAAACTGCATTTCTTCAAACCAGCAACATAAAATCTTCAACCTGCATTTCCTAAATGAAGATCTGCAATTTCAACTTTTAAACAGCTACTTGAAAGCATGCAAGGGATTTTCAAATAGTAAATGCATTTTTGAATTAGAGTTAAAGCCTGGAAGTAATAATCTACCCTGCAAATAAGAGGTGAGTAAACTTCTTTTAAAAACAGTTTTATTTGTTTAACTACCATGCTTTGATTTCTGTTCTCTGCTCTCTGCAATTTTATCAAGTAAGTTAATTGATTTTAAAAGCAGCCAAGTTGAATACAGATCCTATTGCATATCATGTTGTTACCTGGAAATTTATTTAGATTGGATTGCATGTATTTAATTACCTGTAGGAGGATTAAAAGGAATACTGGAATTAATAGGAACAGTCCGGTTCTTTCAAAAACTCTAAATAACTTTGGTTTTATCATGAATTGGACTATGTTATGTTAATGAATGTTGTTTGTAATCATATAGTATATCATTTAAAAATAATTATAAGATTTTAAATTGTAGAAGTTACTCAGAATTTCAATTTTACAGTAAAATACTGTTACACTTCAAAAATTTAAAATCTTGTTTGCTGATTTTGAATACATGAATGCATTAGTGATAAGAAACCATGATTTTTAATACCAATTTCTTGATTTTTAGTCTGACAAATCATGAGAAATTTAGGTTTGTGTGATTTTGGGAGTTTTGAGGATTACCATTAATCGGCACATTGATTTAGGCTAGATTTTTGATTGAAGTTAGATAATGGATTGTAGATGCGGGGAAAAATGTCGAGGAATTTTTCCTATGTTCGATTTTTGTGAATTGGAGCAAACTAGGGTTTAGTTCCTGTGTTTTGAAACCGACGTTAATATGGGATTCTCGGCATTGATATGTGACCGGAGACGTGTGCTTATGGGGGATAATGAAGCTCGTGACGTGGCGACTTTGTGGTGAGGATGGTCAGGGTCGAACGGCGTTGGATGGTCGTTGGCGATGTGGATTTTTGGTTCGCTATTTCTGCAGTTTTCGTGCGAACGTTCGAATTTTCGATTCACGTGATGATTCATGGATCTGGGTATGGAAATGTGCTTGCGTGTGACTATGTGACCGTAGGCGATGGTCGCGACGATCAACGGCGACCTCCCGCAGTGGGACATGTGCACGTGGTTGTTGTGTACACGCAAGGAATCTGGTGAAGTGTTGAATTGGGGAAGTTGAGTCGAGCTCGGAGTAATACTCATATTTTTGCCAGGGACGACTCGAAGAAAATGGGGGCCTAGTCGCTTCGGGGATGACGCGAGAGCTGCCTGGGTTTGTACTCGGGGTTTCTAGGTGGATAGCTCGAGTATTTAGGAAGGTGGAATCTGGATTAAGTTCAGTAAAAAGAGAATGGTACAGGTTACAAGTCAACTTGTTATTTTGAATCAAGCCTCAAATTATAAAACAAGTTTTATAAAAAGGGAAACAAATTTATTAAAGTTAAACTCGTTCTTTGATGTAAAGGTTAATGCTAATCAAACTTATAAAAGTGTTAACTGAATTTTAGATTTCAAGTTTAAAATGTTTTAAGATGATTGTTTTTTTATTTATCTAATTAAATTTCGAAGTTCAATTTAAAAGAATGTTTTGAATCTAAATATTAAATCAAAGTTTAAGTAAAGTATAAAGTAATGTTTTAATAACAAGTGTCAAATTTATATTGAAATTAATAAGTTTAAATTAGATAATCTACAATGTATTAAATTTGAAATTGATTTTAAATGCCTTATTTCCAAATAAGATTATTATTATTTTGAAATCCAAATTGAATAAATTTGTTAAGTTATTGAAATTTAATTTAAGTTCAAATAATTTAATTATAAAGATAAATAGGGTTAATTTACCTTTGTTATTAACTTTAGAGTGCTTGATTTAAATATGATTTGTAATTAAGTAAAGAATTAATTAAGATAAATGAATTAATTAAGGATTTTGAAATATAAGAAATTAATTAATTAATTGTTTAATTAATTTTAAATAATTAGTTAATTGTTTATTTAATTTTAAATAATAACTTAATTATGGATTAATTAAGTAAGATTACTTAATGAAGTAATCAATGGTTAGTTTTTGAATATAATTAGAATATTAATTACTTAGGGAAGTAATTAGTAGAGATTACTCATGAGTAATTTAAGTTAAGTGATTATTGGGTAATCATTAAATGATATTAATTAGGAAATTGATTAATACAATTGTTTAAAGTTAATTAATTATGGATTAATTAATTAATTAATTAATTAAGAATTATTTAATAATGTAATTAATTATTTGTTAAGTAATTAATTAAGAAAGTAATTAAGATTTATTAAAGGAAGTAATTAGAGATAATTACTTATGTAAGTAATTAAGAGTTAATTACTTAATTTATCTTAGTTAATTAATATGATTAATTAATAAATGAGATTAAATTCAAGATTAATTACTAAGTGTAATTAATTAAAAATGTAATTAATTAATAAGTAATTAATTAAGGATCAATTGTTAATTTAAACTGATTAATAATTACGTAATGAAGTAATTAAAGATTAATTAATTTGATTAATTAATCAAGGATTAATATAATTAATTTGGAAGTAATTAATCAAGAAGTTAATTAATTAAGATAAGTAATTACAAATTGTTAATTACTGTTTATGATTAATGAGATGATTAATTACAAGTTAATTATTTAATTAATTAAAGGATTATTAATTAATAAAGATTATTAATTAATATAATTAATGTAAGTAATTAATTAAAGTAATTAATTTAAATACGATTAATTAATTGTAATTAATTAAGGATTAATGTAATTAATTATAGTTAATTAATTAATGAAGGATCATTAATTATTGTAATTAATGATAGTAATTAAAGGTTAATTACTGAATATGGTTAAGGATAATTACTTGAATGTAATTAAAGGATAATTAATCGAAGAAGATTAATTAAGGAAGATCATTAAGAGATGATAATGAATTTGATTTGTAATAAATCAATAATCCAAGTGATTAAAGGATAGTAATTAATTTAATTAGAGGTTAATTAAATTGATTAAGAGTTAATCAATTCTGCTATGGGTGATTGATTAGTATTGAATGGTTGATATTAAGTGATTGATATTGGATGTTGAATGATATTGGATGGTTGATATTGGGTGTTTGGTTGATACTGGATGATTTGGATGTTTATGAGATATGTGATATGCTGCTTTGTGAGATGAATGTTGATATGAATTATCTATTGTGATAATGTATTCATCTATCTGATATATCATCCTGAATAAGTTAAACTGTTTAAAACCCTTAAGTACAACTTGGACATTAAAATGGCGTTTGGTTTCGGTGAGACCGGGATCGAGTTTCCATATTTGGATATCCGAAAACCACATCGATTCCAATTAAACGTTAGGTCGTTAATCCAAGTGGAGCAAGTGAAGACTCGAGGTGTAAGGGCTATACGTCAGTATAACTCTATGGGTGATTCCGTAATGAGTTTGACGGAATAGTACTTATAGATTCGAGATGGAGATTTAGAGTGCAAGGGCTATGGTCGTTGACTCTGAGGGTAATTCCAAAATGAATGCAATGAGATAGTGCCTTCGGTTTCGTTCGAACCCGGAATGAACTTGTATGGATTGAATGCTTTCAGCACATCGTCAGGTGGACGATGAGCATTCTAAGATAAGTGTGTCCTATAAAGGTAATCGCAGCCTCAAGCCTCATCAACCGGGAATGGCTAAAACAGGGGAGGTGCAGCAAGGCTTCGTGGGTAGCTCCCACTTGAGAGCAAGATTTACTCCTGTCTACAAGACCCTTTTTATTCGGCTGTGTGGGGCGGTTGATCTGGACAACTGCCGGGGTTGTCTTGTTCGGGACTGTTCAGTAAGGAATGGCCCCGGCCTTGTGTTGCAGGGGAGTGGGGGTACTCCTCGGTACGGTGATCTAGGCCACGTACTGTGACGGGTGGTACCCCAGTAGCCCTGCCATTGATGGAAACCCATTTTCCCTATAAGACCCTACGGTTTTGTTTGCATACCTATGTAGCTGGAATTTAATAAACGTAACAATTTCGGCTATTTCTTATTTACTTGAAAACCCTAGACACTATTATAATATCACTGGATTTCCTATTAAATGTTTTGGTTAGCGTAAGGTAAAAACTTTTCCATGTTTATGTGTGGGAAGTCTTACGTGATACCTTTTCTTTTCAAAGGTTTTCTAAAGTTAAGCAATTTTAAACCGTTTACTCACACCAGACCCCTGTCTGACCCGAGTGTTTCTTTCTGTTTTATTAAACTCTTGGGTACTCATATTATGTATGAGTAGTCAAGTGGTTCGGGTTAGCTTGACGAATTCTGGAGGAGATATGGAGCAGGAGGCTTCGACGTGTAGATATATATTGATTCCGCTGTGTGTTTGGTATCTGTTTCTTCTGTTGTACTTGAGTTGTATGAATTAGACAGATGTTTATAACTGTCTAATATGTGTTGTAAAGTTGTGTAACTCTGATGTATTATGATACTGTGTAATATTTTATGTTATATATTATATTTCATTCGTTCCGCTGTGAGTTCTCTGATGTTGTTGTTTCTTTCTTTCTCTTTCTTTTCTTCTTCTATCCCTTTCTTTCTTCACTAGTGATGCGATTTCCTAGAGATAGGAAGTCGGGTCACTACAATGGGACAAAAAGGAATAGCTAGGGTTATAGGAATTTAGAACCAAGGGCAAGGAACCAATGTAGGAGCATCCAGAGTTAGAGTGGAGCAAGCCGAAACAATGTCTCGGTAAATAGAACAATTCGGTACTGATCTAAATCAACTCGATACCATGAGAACTGCGCTAGGGGTAATGTTGGTGTGACTACAAGATGTCGGGAATGATAATGCTGGAGCTAGTAATACAAATCAGAATGTGAATGCATAACAACCGAAGGAGTATGTGCAAGAACCTCCCCATGGGAATAGAGGACAGAATGAAATAGTAGAGCAGTTCAGAATGATAATATGTAGCCCGAGGAGTATGTGCCAGAATATATTCTGGAATTCCCCTACAAGAGCAGTGGTAGAATATCATTTTGGACGAAAATATTCATTGGACGGTGAAAAGCGAATTGCTGGATTGATAAAGAGAATATTTAATGGTGGATCCCCATATCATATCTTGGAGGATGTTACCATGAATCCATTCACTTCAAATATGCGAAATGCGAGAAAGTCTCCTGATTTCAAGCTTCCGACACTAGAAATGTATGACGGATAGTCAGATCCAATGGTTCATCTAATGAGATACATCTGACATATGGAGGTGCTGGGTGAATCTGAGGAAGTAATGGAGAGTATATTCCCATTGTACTTGATGGACTTGGCGATGATGTGGTTTAGAAAACCAGAGAATGGGACCATTTGTTTGTGGACTGATTCGGTGAGTAAATTCTTGAGACAGTTCAAAGTTCACATCTCCCGACCAAAGAATGTAATGATGCAATCAAACATGAAACAAAGGCCCAAAGAGACCTTGAGAAGCTATTTGACAAGACTCAATGTAGTCGCAGTGGATAAGCCAGACCCATCAATAATCTTAGTGGCGGCAGTGTCTGGAGTCGCGAGCAAGATTGAATTCAAAGTTGAACAAGAAAGGGTCCATCGATGGATCTTATAGAATTCTACCATGAAGCTGAAAGATATTTGTGTCAGGAAGACGCGAAGCTATGGATGTGGATTTTGAAATTAACATTGTGGATGATACAGGACTGTCCGGAGCGAGAAACGGAAAGACAAAGGAAAATGGAGAACTGATGACAACTTCGGGAACCAAAACCACAAAGGAGGGACCCTAAATTCTCTTTCTACGTTGACTTGACAGAAACCCCGAAAAGGATATATCTGGATACTAGGGGGCTGATCCTCTATCGAAAGCCAGTTAGGAAAGAGCTTACCAATCGGGAGAAAAGATCAAGAAAGTTTTGTATCATCCATGAGCTGGATGAACATGAAACGAATGAGTACCAACACCTTCGTGGTCTAATAGAAGAACTGGTTAGGAACAACCGGCTGCAATGGTATGTGAGGAACTGAACTACAATGGTGCCCTCGGAACAATCACCATCTACAGCGAACGTGTAAAGGACCAACCAAGGATCTAGTTCGAGACTCGAAGCCCCATGATCGGGATGAACGAGTCGAATTGATTCCTATGCTTTGCTTTTCGTTTCTTTTTTTCCATTTTATTTTTCAAATTAAGCAATAAAGATAATAATAAACTCAAACCGCTTGTATGTGTATGGGATTCTGAATGGTCCGTATGCACATTCTAAGTCTGAAGCCTGAGATAACTGTGTAGGACGATAATGACCTCGGACAGCTTACAAGTGTATGAACCTACATTGGTCTCTAGGCACCCTCTGAGTCGGATATCAAGATGAACACTGAGGATTTCTGTTTGTCTGCTTTGATTTGATTTGAATTTTTGAATTTTGAAAAATCCACATGAACGTTATGACCAATATTGATCACTTTAAGTTCTATCCAGAGAGACGGGACGGAAGTGTAGGGTGCAAATCCACTTGCCGAAAAGCGAGTGGATGGACATGTAAGATACCGATCACATTAAGTTCCATCCGGAGAGACGGAGACGGAGTGTAGTGTACAAGCCCATTTGCCAGAGAGAAAGTTGATAGGCTTGTACGATAAGTAAGTCTCTTCACCAGAGAGTGAGCGAATGTGCTTACATGGTCGTTGAGTTCCCTTTGCTGGAGAGCAAGTAGATTCAACAAAAATATAAAGAGATTAAAACCCTAGGTTAGACGATAAATGATACGAAGAGATCATACCTGAGGTTGGAAGATCAATGATTCAATGAGACTAAGCCTTGGAACGGAAACAGACTTGATAAAAGGATTTGAACATCTTATAATCGAAGAAAATAAGATAAGCCTTAGGCGACCACAGGATGGCTTGGATATGTGGAATAATACTTTTGGATAATTCACAAAGATCAAGATCAATGGATAGCCGGAGAGATCAAGTATCAAATACTGATTTTTGAAACTTGTTCTTGAGTAAAGCACTCCTTACATTTGAAATGCGTACTTTGGAGGTTAAGTGTTAACCCGCTTTTTAGAAAAACAGATTTCAAATAGACTCAAAAGATTCAAAACAAGGACGTAACGACTTGAAATTTGGAAGGTGCACTCCAATGAACTAAGGAAGTAGCATGGAAAAATTCCAGTCAGAAATATGCTAAGTCCATAAATCGGTACCGAGTTATCACCATAGGTCGGTACGGTGTTATCCTGCTCGATGTTCATCCACTTTAACTTTGCACAAGTGATCAACTGCCTCTTATATATGCGCCCAAGTGATTTCGTAGAGTTCTAGACAACCTATCCTAAGAATTGAAGAGTTAACGGCTGAAACTACAAAGCAAACCAAGTGATGAAGGGACAATTACCAAAACTAGTCATCGATTAACGAAAACACATAGGACATATCAAAACGAAACAAGAAGCATGATGCAAAAGAATTGGGCGAGATTCCCACTAAGGGGATTACCCAGTACCGAATTATAGGGATAACTCAGTACCGACTTATAACTATAGCTTATGGGAACCTATGAATTTTCACACTACTTCGGGCTGACATCCAAACTTTACTACAAGTGGGCCTCTGATTCATCATGGTTGTTTTCTATATAAATACAAGCCATAAGCAACCAAAATTGGATATGGATACTCTGATTGTGGAGACTCTGCTATATCTTTACCTATAACCTCTCTTCCATTAGAATCTCCTAGGAAACAACTATTTACCATTTTAGGACTTAGATCGCCAAATTCTCAGAGTTAGTGACTCATAAACCACCTAGAAACTCTATTGTAAATCCAAAATCCACTTGATTGTGGTCATATTTGATATAATTAGTTGTAATCCAAAGAAAGAACAACTAATAAAAAGATTGAAGTGGATGTAATTCGGAGATTATATCGAACCACTGTAAAAATTCTTGTGTCTCCTTTTTCTTTTTTGCTTTTTTACTTTACTTTTAATAAAACTGGTGCTTTCATTTGATTTCTGGACGTTGTCCATTTTTTGGTTAACAATATCTGCTGTAGAGAATAAGAAGATGGAAAAATAGGCAAATACTATACTCCAACTTGCTATAGGTAAGAGTATTATTTCTATAATTAGTCAGGAAACTACCGGCGGAGGAATTTGGAAGAAGTTGAAAGGTATCTACATGAAGAAATCTTTAATTAATTGATTGATCTTGCTAAAGACCATCTTCATCTATAGGATGAAGGAAGGTTCTCCTATTAAATCTCATCAAGGTATATTTGATGACCTGTTGATGAAGATGAAGTTGGTTATTTGAAAATTGACGAAAAGCAAAAGGCCATGGTTCAGTTGTGTTCACTTCTAGAGTAGTTCACCATTTTTGTTAACAGCCTCATCTAAAGTAGATAAACATTGACATTAGACGATGTGAAAACAGATTTGCTTAGTGAGGAGTTGATAGATCAGATATAGGGTTTAGGTTTAGGAGATGGTAGTGGAGGAAGTGATAATAGTTCAGGCTTGTTCGTTGAGAGAGGAAAAATGGAGAAGAAGAAAAAGATTTTAGGTGTCTTTCTAATTCAAAGAAACCCTGCTAATGTAGTAAGTCTAAAGATGGAAAGTTTATATGTAAGAAACTGGGTCATTGGGGAAGAGACTATATAAATTTGAAGAAGGAGACTGGGGTTCTTCATTTATTGTGGTGGAGAATGAAGATAGCGATGTGTTGACATCTATAGTATCAGATGTTGCGGACCATTGGATCCTTGATCCGGGAGCTTCATTCCATATGACACCCAATGAGGATTATTTTTCTTCTTCTTTTCGCTAATGAAGGAAGTTCCATCCTTATGGGTAATTATGCTACATGTAGGTCCACGGGAGTTGACTCAGTTTGTATTTGCAAGTTTTATAGGATTGTTCACAAACTTTCAAATATTCATTATGTAACGACCCAAAATTTTCAATCCCGAAAATTCCAGATAGTTAGAGAAAAGAAGAAAGAGATAGAAGAAGAAGAACAGAAAACCAAACCCAAAGTCTCACATACGCAGCGAATAAAATATAATATCACATGAATAATAGTTATACAAAGGAATCTGTACTTGTCAAATTACATTTTATTATATCAGAGTTACAACAGATTTATAATCACAGAACAGATAAATCTATCTGTTTCAGATACTATAATATATTAACATCAGAAGCTCTCCATACGTTCCTGCTCTCTAGCCCGCCTCCTGAGCTCCAGAACGTCCTTACCTAAAAATCTGTAATACTCGGTCTGACCGGAGCATTAAATCAAAGTAACACCCGGGTCAGGCTGGAAACCAGCGTGAGTAAACTCATCTAACATGGAATACAAAAGCATACAACTTAAATAAACCCGGGCTAACTCGGGGTAACTTGTATCAATTTACAACTTCACAAATCATTATAGACCTTACTTACATTGCACATCAATTTCTAAGTATTATAACTTAGATTAAATGGTCCAATCACTTAAGTCATTCCATTTCATTTTATTGATTCCACACATCAAATTATAAAGAGTCGAAGTGGTTTCGGGTATTACCAATACCCGACTTCGGTCTCTTCGAATTCAGTACCCTCTTAAGACAAAGCTGTTTAAGCTTTAAACATTTCCATGTATACCCATAGTAACAGATTCACAAGGCAAATCTATTTTCTGATAGATAATCCATATCTAATACCCTAGCATCACAATCACCTGCCAGGTATAACAACAATCAAAACATCCAGTAACATTCAGCCATTCGTAAGCAAGGACTTTTATTACACAATCTTTAATTAATTTAAAATAAATTAAATTAATTTCTTCCATTACCATAAATCCTGCGTGTTTAAATCCTTAATTAATTACAGCAAATTAATTAATTATCCACCAATTACCCATCTTAATTAATCACCCTTGATTAATTATTCTTCCACTACATTAAGTAATTAACTTTTAATTAATTACACAAATTAATTATCCTCAAACAATTTCATTCATTAATCAATCCTGATCAATCACGTTAGAAATTAACTTCCCTTAATTACTTATAATCATTGAATCAACTCCTTGATTTAATTATATTTATTACTCCTTTAATTACATTGAGTAATTATCTCTTAATTACTTTCTCATAAGTAATCATCCTTTAATTACTTCCCAATAGGTAATTTCCCTTTTATTAATTACATCCAGAGATTACTCATTCATTGCTTCATTGAGTAATTTCACCTCATTAATTACATTAAGTAATTATACTCAATCCATCATTAAGTAATCCTCTTTAACTAATTAAACTTAATTAATTGATTCAAATTAATCACATTAACTTAATTAATTGCACAAGTAATTAATTACTTTAATTGATTACATTCATGAATGATTTATTTAATCACTTTCATTAACCATACTTAATCAATTATAACAGTAATTAACCCTACCGTGATTACTTATCCTAATTAATTAATTCCTTAATTAAATAAATAAATTACACCAAATAATTTAATCCTTAGTTACTTCTACTAATAAATTATCCTTTATCAATTTCTTAATCACATAAATTAAAACATTTACCCTTTAATTAATACTTAATTTTGTTTTTTAAAAAAACAAGTTTTAAATTGTCTTAAAGTTTAACTTAATAACATAAGATAAACAATCATTTCTTTACTTAATTAAAGGTTAAAGAAACATTTAACAGGAAGGAGTTATTTAAGAAAAAGTTTTAAAGCAATCACCACTTCATCATTCTTTCTTTCAAAGCATCGATTTCCTTTAAAACCCTTTTTATCACAATGTTTAAAAACTTGCTTAAACTTCGGCTTGGGGTCATAACCGAGAATCACTCGAGACCTACCTGGGTTTTATTCTTTTTTTTTTTTTACAGGCTTATATAAAACCAACTCTACACACACCCAAAAACACGCGTAAACAACTCGAGCTACACTTCCCTTTTCCCGAGTTTTCCCCGAGTGAACTTCCCTCTCCTACCTTCGATCCAAAACCGATACACGACCTCCATCGTGCACGTGCACATGCGTCCCATCCACTTCGATCACCATTCAGGTCATCTTCATGTCGGCGACACACCCCTAAGATGAAACGACCCCCTAGAACTACTGTTCGTGCAGGAAACAAAAATCGAGTTAAATTGATCGTCACTCGAACCCAACCATTCCTTTTTCCCCCTCGACCGATCACCATACGCCACCAGAACCCATGGCCCATTGCCGAAAACTTCGCCTGACCACCCTCTGCCCTTTTCTTCATAACCAAACACGACCGATGCGTCGTCCATGCTTCATTTAGCTCGAGAACAAATACAAGCCAAACCCAGTCCTAAACCCTAGTTTGACCATTTTCCCTCGCCATGGCGAACTAAAAATTCGCTTACCATTTTTGCCGAGTCCACCAAACCCCAAGCTAGCTACAGCAGAGACCCTAACCTTCCCGATACACTCGTTTCCCAGAAATTGATCAAAACCCCAAATTTGATTAACTACGAATTACACCTTCGACCAAGCATTAAAAATCTGGATTCGTTTCTTAAAATTCATGATTCTTGATAGCGAACAAGATTATGTACATGAATCTAAAAAATTTGATATTTGATTTTAACATGTTTTGGATATCTTGACTGTCTTTACCATCAACCAGATGATAATCAAATCTATCCCACTCAAACATATTTTAAATTTTGATTTATGATTAAACGAACAAACTAGGATTCAGACAACAAAGCTTAAATATCATTCGATTAAATGATAAAAAAAATTTATCATCAGGATTTAACCTATGCTATTTGGATCAGAGGCATGCTTTGCCTGTTCCAAATCACATACACAGATACTTATACACCTAAAAATACAGAAAAATTAACAAGCACGGACAAATTCAGATCATACTTATATGATCATCACATACTAGTTCAAAATTCATAAATTTACCAAGTTTACTCACCATAAGTTTTGCAGAGCAGAGAACAGGTTCTATATTTTCCAGGTTTGAGATCTGAGTTGATTTAAATTGCCTTTGATTTGCTTTTGATGCTTTGCTGTTGAAAGTCCCTTGCATGCCTCAAATTTTTGATCTGTTTTTGTTTGTTTATTGTTTTATGTTTTGAAATTTTTAGTTTGAAACTGCTGCTAGGTTGAAGATCATGATCAGTTGCTTGATGTTGTTCTTCCAGGTTTGCATGCTTGAGGAGATTACAATTTAAGGGTTTTCATGCTTATTGAAACTTTGATTTAAGAATGGTTTCAGATTTGATTCTGGCTTTGGAAGGATGGTTTAACAAAGTGGAGTTTTCTCTCATTCATTTTTTTTAACCTGCTTCTAATATGCTAATTATATTTCTTAAAGAAATAAAATTGAACAAATGCCACTTGTAGATACAAATCTTACAATTGTCAATGTAAATGCTTATCTTCTTACAAATGTATGAATGCAAGGATTAAATGTTTATAGGTGTTTGCATTTGTTAAAATGCATAGTGAATTTATTTATATTTGTAATTAAAGTATACCTAATATGTTTATGTATTTTTATATAATATTCTTAATTAAATCTTATTTTACCCAAATCTTATGCATTAAATTAATTTCTTAAATCAATATAAATTTTTTTTAATATATACACCTTTATCAAATCTTACTTTATACCTTATAGAAACTATTTTAGTGTTGAATATAAAATTCAACTTTAAATAAATCTTGAAAATCAATAAAATATAATTTCCAATTCAATGTATATACATACCTATATATTATATTATGGTTAGAAAATCACTTTTATTAATTTTCGAAAGATAAATTTGTCCAACTAAATAATTAAAACAAAATTATTAAACTACTATTATCAAATTTTTAATACTTTAGTTAGGAAAATTATTGATATAAATATTTATTTAGATATTTAAAATTCAACCTTTATTCTATATTTTAAATCTTCATTTGTTAATTGTCAATTAACAGACGCCCGAAATTCGGGGTATCACACATTATGTGGCATGTCTTCCAAAGTCTTTGATATCGTTAGGGAAACTAGAATTACTAGGATGCAAGGTTACTGTTGACAAAGATGGCTTGAAGGTTTTTAGAGGGGGCACTTATAGCAATGAAGGTATAGTGGTATGAAATCTTCATTTGCTGAAAAATACCATTATTCAAGGGGAATTATGCGTTGGAGTTGATAGTGCTAAAAGTTGGATGCTACTAAGCTTTGGCACTTAAGATTAGGTCATACTTCGGAGAAGAACTTAGAGTTTCTTCATAGGAATAAGTTTAGAGGAGAAAGCTTCAACAAATTGGATTTCTGCAAGGAGTGTGTTCTGAGTAAGAAAACTAAAGTATCATTTGATGTTATCAAGTATACTTCTAAAGGGTACTTAACTATGTGTATTCAGATGCCTAGGGAGCAGTTTCTACAGCTTCCAGTGGGGGAGCTCACTACTTTGTGTCTTACATTAACGAATACCCGTGCAAGGTTTGGGTGTCTGTAATGAAAGATAAGTCGGAAGTGTTTGAAAAGTTCCTTGGATACTATAGATGGTATGGTATTAAGAGACATTTTACTACACCTGGTGATAAAATATCCAAATGGATTGCTGAGAGGATGAATAGTACTTTACTAGAAAAGGCTCGCGGCTTGAGATTGACTACTGGCATATCCAACGGCTTTTGGGTTGAAGCTATATCGATTGTTGCTCACACCATTAATTGGATTATGTGTTCAGCCACTAGTGTGAAGAGTCTAAAAGAGCTGTGAAGAGGGAAGTCCACTATATTCAGTTACTTTTGTATTTTTGATTGCCCTGTTTATGTGCATAACATAGGATTTGATAAGTTGGAGCCAAGAGCTACTAAGTGTGTTTTGCTAGGTTATACAGATAAAATAAAGGTATTTGGAATCTAATAAAAAAATAAGGTAATACACTCCAAACGAGTTACCTTTGATGAGTCATCCATGTTCAGATCGTTAGAGGAGACATCATATAGCTTTGGTATGGAAGGAGACAAGCCGATGGAGATTGTTCCCACATTTCAGCCAAAGAGTAGAGACGATATTATTGATGATAAAGAAAATGTAGTCGAAGAACCATCATAAAATAATATACATATTTCCTCTAATAGTGACGGTGATGGTCATGAAGTTGGAGAAGATTTAGTTCTAGGTGGAGCTGAAAAGTGGAAGGCGATGTTGGAGCCGTCCGCGCTAGTCATTGAATTAGGAAGGCACCCGATAGATACGAAGATTGGAAATTTGCAAACCTCAGCCTCAGTGATCAGTTCGATTATGCTTTGCATGTGGTTCACAAGGAGCCATTTGACCTTGAAGATGCATTAAAGTCAATGGACGCCTTGAAGTGGATTTGCGCCATGGAGAAGGAAATGCAGTCTTTGCAGAAGAACAACACATGAGATTTGGTCCCGTTACCTAATGGGAATAGACTTATAGGTTGCAAATGGATATTCAAGGTAAAAGATGATGAAAGGCATAAGCCTGGATTGGTAGCAAAAAGGTTTTCACAGAGGAAGGTGAAAGAGTACGATGAAATCTTTGCTCCAGTTATGCGACATACATCTATTAAGATTTTGTTACGTATAGTTACTACTCATGGTATGGAGTTTGAGCAGCTGGATGTGAAGATAGCTTTTCTACATGGAGACTTGGAAGAGAAAACCTACATGAAACTGCCAGATATGTCTGTAGTGGATGGTAAGTCAGATTGGGTTTGCCAACTGAAGAAGAAGTTGTATGGTCTGAAGCAGTCGCCGAGATAATGGTACAAGAGGTTCATTCTTTTATGTTGAGCATTGGCTTTGATAGGACTATAAAAGACACTTGTGTTTATTATAAACACTTGAAGAGCAGTGATGGGTGTACTTAATCTTGTACGTGAATGATATGCTTATTGCTTTCAAGGATAGAGAAGAAATCAACCGATTGAAGAGACGTCTGAAAGCAAAATTTGAAATGAAAGACCTTGGAGAAGCAAATAAGATTTTAGACATAGGAATATTCAAATATAGAAAGCTTGGATTTTTTAGACTAAGTCAAAAGGAGTATATACGGAAGGTGCTTGTTCGCTTTAGCATGGATACTGCAAAGGCTATTTCGATACCCGTGCCTTTATATGTATATCTTTTGGAAAATGGATTTCCCATTTCAGTTGAAGACAAGACTTATATGGAGAAGGTGCCCTATGCAAGTGTAGTTAGGAGCTTGATATACGTCATGGTATGTATGAGGCCAGATATTACACCTGCCGTCAGTATGGTTAGTCAACATGGCTAATCCGGGGTTATTGGGAAGCTGCTAAAGCTATTTTGAGATACTTGAAGGGAACATCAGATCATGGGCTTGTTTTTGAAACTAGAAAGAATTGCAGCTTAGTTGGTTACTGTGATTCGGACTATGCTGGAGGTAGAGATAGAGATGGAAGGAAGTCAACTTCGGGCTAAGTATTTCACTCTTGGAGGTACACCTATTAGTTGAAAAGCGAGGTTGCAGCCTATGGTTGCATTATCTACTACAGATGCAGAGTTGACAGTTACCGTTGAAGCAGCTAAGGAGGCACATTACTTGAAATGTATATTGTGTGATCTAGGATTTATGCACAATAGTGTGGTGGATAATTGTGACAGTCAGAGGGCAATTCATTTGGCTGAAAACTTGGCTTCCAGTTTAAGAACAAAGCATATAAAAGTCAGAGAGTCATTCCTTGCTGCCATGAATGAGGAAAGGGTTATTCATCTTCATAAGATTAACACAAAGGACATTGCGGCAGACATGTTTACTAAGGTGTTGTCGATTGCTAAATTCGAGCATTGCTTGAACTTGATCGCGTATTGAAGAGCTAGTAAAACATTGTGGCACCATAGAGGAAAGTAGAGTAGCTTAGTTGAAGCTAGAGAAAGAAGTAGTATTCTTTTTGTTTGAGAGATGGTTGTTGTATACTTCTTA
Source organism: Allium cepa (assembly GCA_030765085.1). Classification (NCBI taxonomy): domain Eukaryota; kingdom Viridiplantae; phylum Streptophyta; class Magnoliopsida; order Asparagales; family Amaryllidaceae; genus Allium; species Allium cepa. Next base: position 377,374,100 of record CM060929.1, on the reverse strand, counting down.
TTAGGAGACTGTTTTGACTCTACCATGGTTTTGAGTACTTTTAACACTTTGTTGGCGGGGTGGCCTTGTCGGAACTTATTGAAAAAGTGTGATAGGGGTAGTCGAGCCGGAATCTATCACGAAGGTATTCATATTAAGGTAGAGCATGCAATAGGAGTTGGTTGAGGTAATTTGAATTTAGGTGGAGTGTTGAATTTTTTGTGCAATTCAAATATATGGAAACTTTCCTAATTTGCAATTTGAAATATATGGAAACTTTCCTTAATTGCAACCATACCTTATTTAAAACTTCGCATATCTCTACTCGCATCAACAGCTCTCAGGAACTGAGGAAGACTATAGATAAATGGGAAAATCATGGAGTTCATTATCCATTCAAATTAGAAAGAAATAATGTGAGTCAATAAAGACAAACAAATTGTAACCCTAATTGACCAAATTAATGATTTTTATTGTTCTTCTAGAATCTCCTGTAATCTCCTTATTTATTGAAAGTAATAAAGCTTTTCATTCCCAAGTTGACATACACTATCATAACGATAGTGGAACCACTATAAATCTCTTGTGTCCCCTTTTCTCATTTATAATTATTTAATATTGTATATAAAATAGCTATGATTTGATTAGAGAATCGATTGATCTATTTTTTTAGCGCACTATAGCACAATCCTATGATTAGATTTTTTTTCTGCTGTGAGGGACTGATCACCCCTCTACATAACTAAACATATGCTCTTGTTTAACATGCGCTTACCTCAATAAGCAGTGGATCTCCCTTAGGGGAAAGCTTGTGGCTCGCATTTGAATTTCGTGGTGACATGATTCCTGATTTGTTCGGTAAATCTAGTCGACGTGGTTTTCGTTTATTGATGCGTAGATAGTCTAAGTTCATATGACCGAGTCTTTATGGCCCCGTGAGTATATTCTCTTTGTATTAAGAAGGGCCTCTCTAACTGGTGAAAAGTGGTGAGTGCCCACTACCGACTATTCCTGGCTTAGCATTGATAACATTATTCTGAGAGGATTTGGTAGTTGAGCACTGGATAACGGCTAGCTCCAACGGCTTCTTCCTAGCCCCTATATAAACACATTCATTTCACCATATTTTACACACATCATTATATCTATATCATTCTACAAACACTAAAAAGTAGAATCTGATTTTGGTAATTTCGATCCGCTAAGACAAAGCATGACATTTCATGATTTCAATTTCAATAAGTAGACTCTCAAAATGTAAATGTCATTGAGTTATATACTACTGGGATGTAAAAACCAGAAGAAGATTACCACATTTGCTATATTTGGATTCATTTCTCCGTCAATCCAATAGGAGGAAATGATTTATCGGCTAACACATTTAAGAAAAATATCACGTACAACTACAGTGTGAAGTATCCAGAAAGAAAACATTCACTCTCGTCGTTAAAGAACCTATGGGGGGAAAAATAATCATCAAACCAAAGTTTTTGAATCTCATGTGTACTAAATTAAGCAAAACAAACGTAATTGGTACAGGTGGTGATCGTTTTGTGGTTTGTATTTTTTTATTATTATATTATAATATCCATAAAACTTATATCATAATTATTATTTTTAGGAAAAAAATAAGCTTTTATATAAGTTTTTCTCCCCAAAACAATGGGATAACGTCATTAGTATCAATTCATGCATTGCCACGACTTACTCAACATTAAAAATGGAAATCGTCAAGTGTGAAGACTGTGCAAGGGCCACAAAGCCACAAATGAAAGGACAAAGCAAAAACTAGTTACATTTTAAGTTTGGGCAAATCTCAAGGAAGTCGCGACATATCTATAAGCGAGTCTAATCATGCGACTGGTGATGATTTCACTGGACCTCAAGGAGCGAAAGCTGCTAAAAAGAAGCAATGGTATGAATAAAGAGCAACTAAAATATGATTGCATTATGATAAAAAGACGGGCTAATGTTGTTGAAAAGAATGTGATGATGAAGAAGTTGCTTGAGATCAAGTCTCAAAGATAGGCAGAGTAAATCATGTTCATGGATACAAAAGATATGGATGAAGAGCAGCGAAAATATTTGAGCATAAGGAAAAATCAAGTTTTGAAATATGTTCCTGCTAAGAAAAATAAGAACGAAAAGGAGTAAATTTTATGTTTTATGCTTTGTACTTTGTGTTCAAAAGTATTTGATATTTGGATCACATTTTGTGTTTAAAAGTATTTGGTGTTTGGATTAATTAAAAGACTGTAGTATTACTATCTTTTAAGTTGAAATCGGGTTATGGAAGTTAGTATTTGTTTATTTCCTTGATTTTATTTTATTTTATACTATAATGCGAAATTTAAACTTAAGATATCAGTAAATTTGTTAAGTCACACAAATAAAATTGAGTTTGCATGATATAAATATGACATAAATAAAAAAACCAGCAAAAACGTTGTAACTAGAAAAGAAACAATATAAATTTTGAAATTTTAAACAAAAATAAAATAAGTAAATATGTTTTATGAATATTTAATCTAAAAAGGAAAAAAATTATTAAACGCGTGTTTAGGAGATGCCAGTCAGTAGGCCTGTCAATGGTACGGCTTTTGGTCCGAGATCGACCTGTATCCACTCTATTTATGCTTGTACGGGTTTATCAAAACCCGGTCCGATTAGGACTCGGCCTGACTATTAGTTTTTGGTCGTATCAAAACATGAGTGTGTATGTTATTTATTTACTATTTCGTTTGTTTACATGTAGATGATTTTACATACTTTTGTTATGAGTTTGACTACATCACCGTTCAATTTATATGTTAACGTTGTTTGTATACAAATTTTACCAAAGTTGCAGTTTTAAAATATGGTTTTAACATAAATATTTTGATTTAGATATATAGTTATTACCCAACAAGCTTAAAATGCCCGACGGGCCGGGTACGGATATTAGGATGAAATACCCTAAGGGTTCAGATCGGACTCGAGTTCTAATTATTGTAATTGGACTTGGGTTCGGATTTTATAACAACCGGACCGAACCCTGCCCATTGACAGGCCTACCAGTCATGACGCAACCCTATAATTAAGTTTGAAAATTACAAAAATTCCATAATCGTAATCAGTAAGGTGCTCTTAACAAGAATCCAAGTATCATCTCTACTATTAATAATGAAAATACAATCCACCAATTTCAACCGTGTCTTTTGAAAATATCCAAAATGCCCTAGATTTCCATCTTCCCTTTCGCTTCATAGAACCTAATCTGATGTCTATCCCCTAATTTGTCCACATACACAAATTCACTTCCTCAAACCACTGATCCATCACCGCTAACATTCCAACTTCCTTGCCAATTTAAAGTCAACCAACGTCATCTTCCTTTAACATCGCCACCTTCCGTCATCGTCACCATCTTCAATCATCATCGCAGCGGCCATTAGCATATTCACCCGTGCTCCTTTCGATTAAGTCTCCCCTATGCCTACCGGGTAAGCCTTTCACCAAATCCAAATTGAATTATATTTCAAGTTACCAATTCGAACTCAATTTAATGACTACAATACACATGTGATTTGTAGATTACAGTAGACTCATGCAGTTCATATGGATTTATGCAAATTAAATTGCAAATTTGATCAAACTTGTTTTAAATTGAAGCGATGAATTCGAAAAGATTGAAGCAATTTTTCCCTTTAATCATTGCAGCCATCATAGCTTCACCAGCTGAAGAGGCTCGCAAACATCTTAGCAGCATCAATTTTCTTTTTCTTTTTCTACAAGATTACTATGCAAATTTGATTTTATAGGACACGGTTTGAAAAGAAGTAAAAAGTACGTTGTTTTTCTTCCACCATTGCGTTGCCTGCTTGCTTGTACTTAAAATGAAGGTTCCAATGAAAAATGCTTACTCAGAGCTAGCGGCTGCTATCAAGCGATAAAAAGCCGTGTTTTTTAGTCACACGACAGCTTTGAACTCTACATGCATTGCATATTATTATAATCAAACATCGAACCCAAATCAACTAATTACACCTTTAGCTGGAGTGCCCAACGTGAGATGAGAAAAATGAAACAGCAGTGCAGAGAGCGCACAACCATTAAAATTAAAGCTAAAGCACAATCAATAAAAGCATTTATTTCTTACGATAACAGCCAAATCTAGGTCATAATAAACAGTTCGTCTCCAACATTACATAATAACATTATCTAGCATAATGTACTAATACGAGTAAGAAGAAAACATAAACACATTACTTGGCCCCAGCGTCCATCTTTCCCATCATTTTTGCAATCACAGGAGCTACCTTAGGATTTGCTTGATGCTTCGCCAAACTTGCAGGATTACTCATAACTGTGCAAATTCAATGAACATATGAGACCGGAAGTTAAAAGGAGCATAATACCCTGATTTGCAGATAATTTTACACTGCGCATTACAGTCCACAAAAGTTAAACAGTTCGAGTTAAGGATGTATACTTAATACCATCTTAATATGAAAACTATCAAATATCAACTATTTAAATTCTTTGCGCCAAGACGAAAGCATCAGCTCATTCAAAATTACCTAGGCATAATTATTTACACTAGCTAAATGCTCAAACTGAAATGAGCATTTTCATGAACAAGATAAGCTTTACTGCAGTCGCAACAAAAGAATTTCTGTTCAGCATTATGTTGTGATATGTCATCATAGTTACAAATAATGTTTTTGTCTAACATGCTACCTACCCAAACCCATTTGCTACTAGCACGTCTATTATATACCAGCAATAGTAATAACACCATGATTTCCACTGTAAATTACCCGACGTTAAAAAAAGTAAAAATAAAATAGATTTCCACCCACTAAGAATTACTCGATCAAATAACATTCTGCCTGCCTACCAGAATTTTTAAACTTTCCACCTTCTGGCCCATGCCTAGTTGAAATACTTAATTTCAAACAGCAAAAAGGGTCATGGAGAACAGTACACAAAGGCAAACATAAAAAGTTCGGATAATGAACTGGGTATTTTGAAGACAGTTGGGGTTATTTTAAGAATCGATGATTTCATAGTAAAATATGTTGTGAATAGCAATGCTCTTAACTACCTGCAAATCTTACGTGCAACTCTCATGATCGTCGAGGTTTTTTTTTTTGGGAATTTACTCTTTGGCATGTATTTAATTAATTGGTGCTCAATTAGAGAACCCAATAATCAAAGTCGGCCCATCTCAAGGCTTGATTAACCCCAAAGGCTCTTCAATTAATTTAAAGTTTATCAACAATACTAACTGCTTTAGTTTTGTTCTTCGAAAGAATCAAAAATTAAAACAAAAACGAGCTTAACGCAATACCTTCTTGAAGAGCTGCCATTATTTCTGGATCACTAAATGCAGCCATCAATTCAGGATCCTATTCCACAAAATAAACATAGTATGTGTATTTTCAAAACAGCACTGGAAAGATATGTGAAACTGCAAGGGGATTCAAACTCATCTTACATTTAGAATCTTGCTCATATCAAACCCACCAGGCATTCCACCTGGCATGCCCCCTGGCATTCCCCCTGGCATGCCACCTCCAGGGAACCCACCTGGCATGCCTCCAGGAAATCCACTGGGCATGCCACCTGACCTACTTGACTGTTCCCTCTTTTTGGCTGCCTCGTATTCAGCCTGCAGTAATCATATATTAAACGTGATCGATATGATATATATCAGTGACAAATCAGGTAAATAAAATGTTGGTTTGTTATAAAAAAAATACCTGTGCTTTTGCACGTCTGCGCTGCCTCTCACGTTCAATCTTCTTTTCTTCTCTTTCTTTCCTCAAACGCTCATACTTGCGATGGTGCTCTTCGATCTTGTGTGCATTTGGTTCAACCTGAACAACAGTAGTAACATCAAAATCCACTTTGTTTATGTTAATGGCAATGTAATAGCCAAAAAATTTATATATAGAGGTATTACCTTTTTAAGAACAGACCCAATCTCTTCATCAAAATCTAATTGGGAAGCCATGTGAAGATCTTTAGCAGATTCCTCCCATCTACCCAGCATGGCTAAAGCCATGCCACGGGCCTTGTAGCCTTTTGCAGAGTTGGGATTAATCTGGAAAAAAAGGTCAAGTTTCATAGGACATTCTTCGTGCAATATTTGCAATTTTATAGGTGAATGAGCAAAACGGAGAATGGATGGACAGGTAATTGATAGATAACTGCAGGAGTGGAACTACTTATAAAGGCCAAGGATGCACTTTGGAGTTATCATTCATGTGCTAATTTTGGGAGAATCATTTCTAAGTTTTAGCCTATCCAGTTCCATCTCGAATTGCTCATATAACATTTTCTATCTTTAATCTCTAAGCATATACCATATATCACTAACCTCAACCAATGCACATATTATAACATTATATAACAGAGATTTTTATTTGGTAATATTATATAGTATTATATCTATAGTTTGAGTAAATTAGCGGGGGTTTTTTTCGTACTTGTTACCTATTCTTAATAGAGATCACCTTCAACCAAATTTCACAAGGTTACTTTTTTCTATGAATTGTTGTGAGTTGTCTCCGTATAAACATTAATATGGCAAGAGTGAATTAGCAGTTTTGAGTAAATTAGCAGGGTTTTTTTTCACACACGCGCATGCACGCTCGCACGCGCGCACACATACATATATGAGTACCATATATTCAGCATTCGTCGATAATTCAGTATGCGCATGTAACAGAGCATCAGAGGATGATACAGCACAAGCCACAAGGAGAAGAATGTTACATAATGTAGGGTGGGGAATTGGCTCAAACCCAGCCCATACTGACACAATGTCACAGCCCCAAAAAAACACATGGATTAAGGCCAATTTTAAACATTAAATCAGGTGTGTAATTATGTCCAAGTCCCTTCGATAGAGTGGTCATGGTTCAAGTTTGGTTGCCTTAGGAGTTAAGACCATCAATTAGGAACACCTGTCATGACTGATGTTGCCACTAATGCGGATACTCGTTAATTTTACAGGCTTAATAAGTATTTACCTTTTCAGATATTTTGCCCTATGAGAAGAAAATGCTGAAGTGGTTTAAAAAATTTCTAAAAATTCAAAGACTTTCTATAAATGATACATGGTTGTATTTGTTTACATGTATAATTTACATATTCAAACACTTCTAAAGCATCTATAGAACACCTACTTTATAATTGATAACAATCACGTTCAGGAAATGAATATAGAATTAACTTTGAAGTTTTTTTTTCTATATTTATTATGTAAATTTTGATGTTACGTTTTCCCAATATAATCTCTTGACTGTTCGCTGATTTATTGATTCAAATATAGGTATACAACAATACCATTACTAAAAACATGTACCTTCTGACCAAACTTAAGGAAAGATCGCAAAATCTAATCACTAATGTAAACAACTACCTTTTGTATTTGGTATCAAGAAATAAGTAATAGCCAGTATGAAAAAGAAAATACTGAATTTTAGGTCAGTCAAGTATGCAATACTGTTTGTTGGGTGCCTTATATCATTTATTCCGAAGTGTTCTACAGTATATTACCAGTTTTCCCCTTGCTTTATTTCTTTATTTGTTTTTTTATCTATTTTTTTTGGCCAACAATATATTACAGTCGTTGCCAAAAATCTTAAAATCAGACGATTTAAATCTCGTTTCAGATCGAATCTTTCCCTTTACGATTTGATTTACATTCCGATTCAAACTCAATTAAAACTACAGTAAAGAAAATTCATTCAATACATATTGATGGATCCAATAATCTTATTTTGATCTAAAATTTCAATCCTAAGTCTTTTAAACAAAATCAAAATCAAATAAAATAACAAAAATTGAGCTTTAGGTTTAGATATAGAAGTTTAAATATCAAAATCAATTTTGAAGTGTATACGAACCTTAAAATATGGTTCTTTTAAATCTACCATTTACGATTTAAATCCCGTTTCGATTTAGAATTTAAACTTTACGATTTAGGATTTAAATCTCATTTTGATAGCCTTGATTACAGTACTAACATTAACAGCAATGGAGTCAATGTCTTTGTGAATGCTGTGTTGAGGGTGCATACAGCTGTATAGTAAAAAATGCCTGAAGCGCAATTTACCAACTCTGACCAAAACAATAGTTACCTCTAAAGCTGCAGTTGCATCTCGAATAGCAGCATTGGGTTTCTTCATCTTGATGTACACAGTTGCTGCACAGTGCATTGGTAAATATAACAAGAAAACAAAAAATAAAATTACCTCCCATTGAGAACTGTTACGATTTATAGCATTATCTATACAATTGACAGCACTTACCTCTAGTACCATACATGATAGCTGATGTTGGATTCAACTGAATAGCCTCGGTCAAATGCTCAATTGCCTGATCGAAGTTACCTGAAACAGAAGTAGACATGCGTTTGGTAAAAAGACTATCTGTTAAATTCGTGGTCCCAATCATGCCAAACGCACCTTCAGAAATTGCTTCCATGGCTTTTCCTTTGGCTACCTGAGCAGCATCACGGCTTTCTTCAGTGACCTCAACATTTGGATCTCCCATCTGCACAGTTTGAAATTACATTCACTCCAATTCATAGAAGCACAAATATTTATTGCCATTGTTGTATGTATTAATAACCTTTTGAGGAGGATCATTGTCAGCTTCAACGGTTTCACCTTCAAGCTCAATATCGGACTCAATGATTTCATCATCTGATTCTTCTACGGGTTCTTCTTCTTTGTTCACATTAAAATATTCATCGGTGTCTTCATCACTTTCATTCACTGGCTGGCTCTGTTTAATATCCATAAGATTATTCTTAGACTACCTCCAAAACTAAGGTACAAATGCCCAACGATAACAGAAAACAAAAATACCAAATCTAATCAATTCCACGATTTGCCCTGATAAATTTGGCCAATAGAAGAACCAGCACACACCATGTCTGACAAATTCTTTTTTTCTTTTTCTTTTTAATAATAAAAGTTGTCACGCTTTTCTTGCATTTCTTATCAAGAATATACAAAGATGCCATGGAAGCTAATTCAAGGTGGCTTTCCTAAACAGCTTAAAAACCCGATATTCAAATCATAGCAAGGGTAAGGTGTCTTCTCTACACATAAATATGAGTGTTGTCTTTAAAACTTTTAGAACTAAAGGTTTGTTAAGTATGATCACCTGGTTTAGTCCAAAATTTATATGGTTAGCAAAATATCACACTTCTTTAAATAACAATTATTGAATCAGCATGATAACTCGTTTTTGTAGGTACCAGTAGCAACTACCTGTTGGATTTCTGATCTGTTTTAACCTCTTCTGGATTCACTAACCTTTTTGCAAATTACAGTTCTAGCGAGAAATGGCCTAGAGTATGTGTGCACAACAAAGAAATTGCACTGGAGCACTATTCTACTCCAAACCCAACCCAAATATAGGCCGAAAAAAGTCTTATAAAGAATGTGATACAATCTAGTGCATTTGTGAGAGAGCATACATGTCAGATAAAAAAGAACAGGGTAGTTTGAAGAGAGTTTTTTCTTGTTATCATTGAAGATACCAAGACTTTTACTCGGCTAATACAAGGAAGGCAACAAAACTACCATGCTCATGCTCAATTTAATGACACGAGTTCAAGGACTCCAACTTTGGACCTAAAAGAGTTCAAGATCCAAGCTGAGAGTGCAGTTCATAAGTAGCAAAGTGACAATGAAAGAGCAATCAGTTCACATTGTAGTCCTGAGATCGGATCTCTTACTCGTTTTTTATTAATGACAAAGGTAGTTGAACTACTATAATTAAGTGTGATGTATTCCTTACTCGTTTTACCTGCAATTTATTTTATTTTATTTCCTTTCCTGCTGCTGAATTTGTCATATATCGTGTTTTATCAGGTATAAAACATGATGTTAAATCCAGAAACTTTAAAGAATATTTCTTTCTATGGGTTTAAAACCAACACAACCAAGGAAGCGATGTTAAATTCAGAAACTTTCAAGCTTATTTTAGAGCAGTGCTAATGCATAACCAGCACTGCTCTTATTTTACTTGCCACATGTTAATTCGTAAATATAAAAATTGCATGTCTAATTATCTCGAGTTCGTTTTCTAAATTCAGAAATTCGTATAAATAGATCTAACTAAAACGAAATAAAGAATCTGAAACCCACTAAAATCAAAACATCAAAATTAATTACCGAACCACGAGCTTTGGAAGAATCGCCAACTCCATAAGCTGAAGAGGGCAACTTGGCTTCCAAACTACATTACAATCATAATATTCAATACCAAGATTAAACACCTAATTAAAACCACCAAATCAAACAAAAGCTAACTGAAACTAAGATTACCTTTCCAGGTAATCTCTGAAAAAAGAGAGCGAAGGATCTGCAAGGAGAGATGGGTTTTTGCGACACTGTTCCACAAATAGCTTCAGTTCTTTTAATTTTGTGGCATCCATTTCTTCAACTGGGTTGGATTGGAATGTTAGACTATATTGACGAAGTAAAGAATTACCGATTACTGATCTTCTTTCTGTTTATAGGGTTTTATGTGTGCTTTTAGTTTCTTCTAGTAACTTCCTAGGAGGTTTTTGCTTTCCATGGATAGGCACGTGTAAAGAACATGGACCTGACAGGATATATGGTAAAATATGCAACGACTACAGTGTTTGGTCGTTTTCGTGTAATGTAAGGCCAATTCAATAATTCTCGGTTAACTGGATAAAATTTTTGGTTTTACCTTTTAGAAAATGAAAATGAAGTCGTACATACTACATGGAAAAGAACAACCTTTACAAATAAAGTAAAGATTGATAAATTCAAGTTCTCATAATTATCTAACTACTTCGTAAAAGAAAATCTTACGGGTTTCAATTTACTATTATTTCTCCGCTAACTTCAAGATGAATAGGTTGGCTCTTGCTCTCTTTCGTTACTCGATCTGCCGATGAAGAGATTGAAGTTTTGAATTGTCCAATCGAAGAGTACACAAACAAGTGGATCGTGCTAAGTGGATGATAGAGAAAAGGTAGGTATACACCACAACTCTAAGATTTCTTTTTACTCGTTTTCTTTCAGGTTTACTTTGAGCATAAATTTTTTAGAAATGATGTTGATTGGTTCGTAATTTTTTTTTTTATCTGTAAAATTTGATTAAACAATCTATTGTTTGTTTTCCCTAAATCATCCACAGTGCATATACTAAATTGATTTTTGCTAGATTTGGAATTCTTGATTTTACGTGATATTTGTTTATGAACTACTCAATTTCTATTCTGTTTGGTACTGCATTGACGGGTAGAATTGGTTTTCGATTCCAAACATTTATGTTATGCTACTAAAAGTGAGTCATAAATACTTTTAAATTAGTTGTCTGTTCTAAAAACTAATTGCACTTGCTAAAGAGATCATTGTGGCTAATTTCCACTTTAAATTATTTTTCTCCGCATGTCATGTGGCATCCTTCCAATTCTTTTCTCTTAAATGCCTTCGCATCTCCTTTTTTGAAAATAGGAACTCTTCCTTTCCAAAAAGAATTTCCTTTACCTGATCTGCTAGTTTCTGATCTACAAAATTATTCTCCCTTCATTCTTGCACATATGGATTTTCTCGATAAATTCTGATTTTATTTGTCTTGGGTGTTCAAACTTAATTCATCTTCATTGTTCTTAATATTTTTCATGGTAGCTAATGTTACGAATCAGTTATATTAATCACACTATTATTATTCATTTTTATTTATCCTACAGTAGAGCATGTTGGTAGATTCAACTATTGGTTCTTGTATGTATGTATAAATAAGTAAGGTTTGTTTTTAGGCATTCCAAAGGCAACAACCAGTTTTGTTGCATGAATTTGGAGTTGTCTATTCCTTATTCATACAGAACCATTGTACACTTTCAGCGAAAAATAATTCGCTTTAATGATGGTCGTTTTATTTCCAAGTTCATAGGATGTACTCTAATATTCTAATGACTACATTGAACTTTGGTTTATAGTTGATTGTCATGGTTTAATGTTACATAGATAAATACGACATGTCTTTCTCTCCACCCCCTAAAAGGCAAGTAATGAATTTTGTGTTGCTTTTTATTCCTAAAAATATTCTTTTTTAAAACTAGCTTTTGTATTTACTAAAAATTAGATATCATATCTAAAAATTTGCTTTAATGAAATCCATAATAATGGAAAATTTGAGTGGTATGTTTAATTTGATAAATAATAACTATTTAGAGATATAATGATATTTTTGGATGGATTGAAAAACTTTTCACTGTACTATTATAATATGTAACGATCCTGACTCGACCTTCGAAAATCGGCGCCGAATATGTTAACCATATTCTAATGCTGCAGATCCAAACGTCAAACCTGGTGCGCCGGAGCTTATAACACCACTAAGTAAACAACACAGTAAATGAGATTGGAGCAACCACATAGGTTAAATATCAGGGCTCCATACCTAATACTACCCTTTACCAGAAGGGAATGACACACCCTAAAGGGCGCGACCCTCATAACCTTGCCGCATCTTTCCTGTTTTGACCATTTCCGGGGTGTGAGGTCCTGATGCAGTCTCGTCCACAAAGCTACGCTTTGGTACAAAGCCATGCTTTGGGTCAACAAATGATCAAAGTAATGATCACAAAGATAAATGATCAAACAAATGATCATATCACAAATGATCAAACAATGATCATTAACACACAGCAGCACTCAGCATGCCACACTACCGAATTGGGAGTATATCGCTGATAACCTTCAACTACATAACCTCTGAGCTCGTACGTCTCAGAGAAGGGTGTTAAGCTAAGAGAATAAATTCTCCGCCACCAACAGATATGTATTTGAAAGAAATCTGCTTTATACCTCAAAGTGTAGTGTCAGACATACAACCATACAAGTCTGTTCCGGGTTCGAACAGAACCGAAGGCTCTTCCGAAGGAGTCCTTGCAATCCGGGTATTCACAATCCCGATCGGACTTCCCATCACTTAGGAAATCTCTATACCGGCGCGACTCGGTGCAGAGACAATCGATAGGTCAAGCTATCGCTTTCGCAAATACCCGGTCTTCACCACCGGTCTTCAATGCTATCCATTTACGTCGTATCACTATTCGGAATGGGTTATATGACGTAAAGGTCCTCTCCCGGCTAAACCGAATAGTGAGCGCAACATTTAAAACATATGGATATTGGGATTTCAATTAAGTCACAACTTAATAATTCAAAACTTTCTTTCAAATGGTTTAAACCAATTACCATTTCCAAATCTTTTAAACAAAAAGATTCATTTCACTAAGTTCACCCAGCTTCACCAAGATTCATTTACGGATTTCGAAACAATTTCCATTTCAATTGGATTAACTCGTTAAATCTTTAAATTAAAGATTTAACTCATAGCTTCCAAATCGTTTCCAAAACTTAAAATCCCTTTTTACACAGTTTGGAAGTTCACTTCTTATATGAAAGCTTTTATTACTTGAAAACAAATATTTCCAGTTCAAAAGAATCCGATTTTTTTTACATGAGTTAAAGCCTTTGAATTTAAATTCAAATTTCCAAATCAATACCTTTAAAATTGTTTAACCTATATAAACTTATTTATAAGTTGGATAACCTTTCTATACCCTAGTTTTCCAAATCATAGGATTCAATTTCAAATCTTGTATTTAAGTTTAAATCAAATTATTTAAACTTCAAACTTTATCAAGTTATTCAAAATAAATTTCATCTTTGAAATTTCATTTCAAAAGCTTTTCACTTTAAATCCAATCCATTTCCAAAATACTTGAATTTAAATATTCAATTTTATAAATCATTTCAAAATCTGTGACTTAATCGATTTCCTCGTGAAATCCATATTTGTGTATGTATAGGTGTGGTCCAGGGGTTTAACACAATAGTGCAACATCATTCAATCATCACAGATTAAAATACAGAAATATAGTTGATAAATGATATGAGCTATAACGCTTATCATTCATTCACAGATCACAGATCACAGATATATAAATTACAAATAAATAAGTCACACAGCTCAAAACAAAGCATCACGTATCAGGAGTATCAAACAATTCAACCATTCAATAAAACCCAAACATCCATAGGTAAAATTTATTAGTCAACTGATGAATTTAAATCAGATGTATTCCTTATGAATAAATCATTTATTAACCCTTAATTAATAATTGTTCTTAATTAATTATTCTTACTTAATTATAATGAGCAATTAATTTCTTAATTACTTTCATAAGGTAATTACTCTTACCCAATTTCATAAACGGTTATCATTAATTAATCAATCCAATTGATTATTACAATTATCACATTAATTAATTATTTAAACAATCTTAGTTAATGACCTTCATTAACAATCAAAGTTTCTTTAATTACTGTGTTAAAGAAATCATTATAAATTATAAATTTGATTAACCCTTAACAATCCATTGATTTACAAATTTATTATTCCTTACTTAATTAATCTTTAAATATTTAATTACTTATTTAATTAATTCAAATCATTAATTATCCATTCCAATTTACTTAATAATTAATGAATTATAAATCCTTAAATCTTCATTAACTTTAATTAATAAATTCATAAGCTTAACACTATTAATGAAATCCATATAAACAATAATTACTCATTCTTAATGACATTATAAATCATTAACTCTTCATTATTTAAAGTAAAACTCATTCATATTTGTGATTTAATTATTATTTACAATATGTTTGAAAACATTAATTTCAACGTTTCTTTTACTTCCAATTTAAATTTAAAATTTGAAATGAATTCTTATTTACCGTGAATAAAGTTTAAAACAAATTTCCTTAACATTTTTAAACTTACATGTCAAAGAATATTTTGTTATAAAGGAAATGTAAAAGAATTCAACATCAATTTCCTTTTGAATTCACATATCAATGAATCCTTTTAATTTATTTGAATATCTTAAATTTGTACAACTTTATTTAACTCCAAAAATATGGAATTCAAAGTAGAGTTAAATCCAGGTTTCAGAAATTTGATTCAACTTTTAAATGCTTCCTTTCCAATTTCAAAACCCAAATTATATTTACATTCTTTTAAATCCTCTTAAATACTTAAACACCTTTAAGTTAGTAAACTATTTAATAATGAAAACTTACTTAATTCCCTGATTTAAACATTAGTTCTAAACTTGCTTATTTAACTTCAAATAGGAGCAGATTTCCTTTTTTTTTAAAAACCTGAACAACAGGAAAGCAAAACTACCCGAGCCTCTTCTATTCTACTTCGAGTTTCCCCCGTTCGCTACTTCGAGTATACCACTCGAACTTCTCGAGTCACTCGCGTGAATCTCCTCCGTGCTTCCCAGGCAAAACAACACCCAGGCACAAAATACTCGTGCACGTGTACATCGCCGCTGGCGATCTTTCGGCACCGCCACTACGTCGAGCAAGTCGACAACCCCCTACGTATCAACTCTAGATCGCCAGAATCTTCATCACTCACGTGAAATCGAATTCGAGTATAAACTCGAAACCTGGAAACGGTGACAGGAAACACCACTCGAAACCTATCCACGCCTCATGCGCGACGCCTAGACAACCGGAAACCCCACAATCTCGGCCACGCCATCGCCAACTACCCCTCTACCATCACCCAGAACCGCTTCGCACTCGGTCCAGTGTAAACGACGAACGAAGCCGATTACTCTTCCACATCAAAACTAGGTTTACAAATTTAAATTTTACGCCGCTGTTGCCTCCGATGTTTTCGCCACCTCCAACCATTTTTAGCCGACACCCTGTAGCCTCCTCCATCTCCAGCCACGAACACGACCTCCACAAGTCGATCCATCACCAGAAATTGGCCAAAAATCAATTTTCAAACAAATTCAAACTGCTCTCGAAGCCTAACTCTATAAATCATCAAACCCGCCTTAAAAATCCTATTTTTCTACGAATATTCAAGTGGTATATCTGAATTAATGTTTTATGAAACTCGAATTTTTCCAAATTTTGGAATTATCACTGTAAAAACTTGATTTATCAATATATATGCATTTTTGTTTCATGAAACTATTTTTAGTTTATAACTTAAACTTAAATACAACTAATTTGTCTTGAAATCAAAACATGATATTGACTGGAAAACAAGAAATTGAATTTCCTTATTGTTGTTCTATACCCTGTAAAGCAACAGAGAAGAAATACCCACTGATACATGCATATACACAAAGCATTCTTCAATATATACATACATATACTTAAGATTAAATGGTTGAGTGTTACTCACTGATTTCCAGAAGAAGAACAGAGCCTGCTTTATGTTGAACAGGTTCAAGCTGGAAACTTTCTTGATCTCTGGTTTGCTTTGAGTTGATGTTGTTCAAGTGAATTTTGGTTTTTTTATGTTTTAGTTGTTATTCTCTTTAGTTTTTTTTTCTTTTCTTTTCCTCAGCTTTGATGGATGAAATGAGGATGAGTGTTTATGTATATAAGAAATGAGTTGTAGAGGTTGGTATATAGAAGCTTACAGGTAAATAATAATTTGTACAAATAACATAATGTTGTTTTGTACAATCAAGATCAAAGATATTTTGTTTGGTGGCTGAGGTGATTATTTATTTTCGGCTGAAGTGATATTCCTTTTGTGTTGAGATTCAAATATTAATTGTATTTGTCTTGTTTCATGCTCATGCATATCACTTTTTGGCTAAGATGTTTGCATTTATTGTTGTTTATCTTCTTAAGCAAGCTTCCTTATATATATATGCTTTTGTTTCCTTTGTATTTGACTATGCTGAGAAATTTTTTATATGTTGTGTACTCAAGATCCCAACATTAATTGCTAAGGATCAATTTAGTGTGCTACATAAATTTCTTTTGTTTGTTTTCTCAAGTCTTTATTTTTCTTTGTGTTATAGATATTTTATTTTATTCTGTTTCTATACTTACTCTTTCTTTTGTTTTATTATCTATGCACATTTCGGCTGATAGACAAGTTGTGGTGGCTGCATTAATTCTTATGTCTTGTTTTGTAAGTTTTCATATATATATATATATATATATATATATATATATATTTGTTTTCTTCATTTGTAAGCCATTCATATGTATTTAGTTTTTTTTTCTTCTTTACATTGTTTGACTCGGCTGAAATGTTTTTGTTTGTTATTTTACTTTGTTTTGTTTGTTCATACCTTTTGTTTTAATGTTTAAGTGTATCTGGTTTATTTTTGCAAGCTATTATACTTGTTCATTTTTATTTTATTTTTATTACTTTGAAATATGTATGAAGTTCTATATTAAATTTGATGTTAGAATTTATCTAATATGTTTTACTTTATATCTTGTAATTTATCTTTTATATAACTATAAACTTATTTGAGATATTTATTTATTTTCCTATCTATATTATAAATTCAAATTATTTTCAAACCATTTACTTAAACTCAAATCTAAATGATTTAATACATATTTAACTGGAATTTGGGGTAAACTCAAACCAATTTATCAATTAATTTCACAAATTTTATTCAAAAATAAATTAATTATCAATTTAAAATAAATTAAAATTCGGGATCGTTACATAATATATCAAAGGCATTTTCCTACCCAACATAGAATTTTGGGAGGATTTTTTACTTTTTAAATTTATATATTTCTAATGCAGTTATAGTTTGAAATAAATTATAGCGGCTTCACGGAAGTACGATAATTGTTGAATATCTTGATGTAATTACTCTTATTAAGGTAAAACGCTGGTAAATTTGTATTGAATGATGGTTCAGTGAAATTTTATGCGAATTGTTTGTAAAAGAAAGTTATATATAGTTATAGCAGGTAACACACTCATTTACTAATTATCATTGCATATATTATTTTCTTTCTTCTATAATAAAAGATGTAGTTTATTTTTGGAATGTAGGCAAATAAGTTTACATTAGATGGAGAAGGTGACAATTTATGTGATTTTGCTATGACTTATTATTTTGATTTTAGCTATGAGAATGATGACATTTACTTACCCGATATTTTTGTAATCTCATTCAATGTTTTTTTATTGCATCATCCTTGATTAATGCTAAAAGTTTTCAAATCTTAATCTTCTTCAGATGGTGAAATTTAGACTTAAGAAGTTTTGTGTTGAACAAACCGAAAAAGAGATTTTGAGTGACATAACAAATTTATAAATCATTAACAATACTTCAGTTTAATATTCGATCTAATATGCAACATTTGTTCTATAATGGTAAATTTCCATAGAAATGAATTTTTGAGATGGTCTAGTAGGTTAGGATTGATTTGAATCATATACAATTGTGTCAATGGTACATGGTCCGTTTAAATGTTAATAAATTTGAAATGTTTTATTTTGAAATCAGAAATTAAGCTCAAAGGTATGACCACATAGTTAATTATTTATGCTGATTGTTTGTATATAATGTAAATTACATGTTTTCTTGATGAAAATTAAGCGATGTTCCACTTCACTCATACTAAGAAGCATGATGGTGCTAATATTAGAACCGTTGACCATCTGGTGAAGTGTGTATATGTTAGTGGAATTGCAATGTTAGTATCACACATGAAATAAAATCAACAAACATGTTGCTAATGATTTAAAAGTTCAACAAAGACACGGTAGCTCTATGTCAAATTTTACATTGATTTTCATTTATTTTCTCTTAGTTTATATTTTTAACAGTTCACATTTAGTTGGACCAATTAAGATGTCTTTTAATCAAATCAGGAGTTGATAATTTAAACGACAACAAATTCAATTCATGTACTAAAATTCAATTTGAAAGATTGAATTCATACACACTTCTATGAATGTTCAAGTTGAGAGTATTCCCTTTGTGAATTAGGATGATTTTCATTAATTACATGTTCATTATTTGTACAAGATGTTTATAATAAATGGTTTGTTGATACTAAATGCACAAATATTTTTATATGAAAAATGTTGCATCTATTTTTCTTTTTCATGAACGGATATGTCCTTAGGTATCCATATTATTGATATTATCATAGTGATCAATAAACTACATAGATATTAGATATAGCTCAAAGCTCAAGCAGTATCCAAATATCTATTATCCATTATTTATTAGTATATATTAAGAAATCATGTTTACTTTCCAAATCAATATTTAATATTATGTGGTAGCCTATATTATTTTTCCTTTAATATCATAGTTGTTAATAGACTAATATTGTTTAAAGCAATCTGTTTACGAATGAAAACAACATGTTATTGATATCCCTGAATTAATGGATGGAATGGATTTAATAGATATGGGTCGTATTGTATATAATTGAACTAAGACGGTTGGATATAAATATATGACCGTACATACAAATATACATACATGTACATACATATAAATGAATGAATATGTATATACGTATACATACATCCGCTATATATATATATACATATACACATATGTGTGTATGTATATATAGAAACATACATATACATATGCATGCACACTCATGTATTCATATGGTTGTGTGTGTTAGTGACGTTTAAACATAATTCTAATTATAGCATTATATCCATACCTAACTTGGTTTCAACTCCATATGATAGCATGTATTAGCAAAAACGGGGTTTATAAAGTTTAAGCTAGGTTTGATGTATTGTTTTTGGACTTGGAGAGTAATATAAAGCATGTATGTTATACATAAAAAAGAAAACTGTATGTTATAACATAGTAAATTACCTAAACATAATAAATTACCCAATTGGAATTCAAAGAAGGATATTATCACTTCAAAACATGTGACTTTATGGATTATACATTCATTTGGTTCAGTAATTAATATGTAACGTATTATGCAACTTTGGGGTGATAGCAGTGAGGATGTCAAAATTAACTATATACCTCTCTATGTAGCCAGAAGACGCATAGTTGATGTAGAACTATACATGAGACAAGGGTAATATGGTGGATGGCTGACTATACTATTAACTATCAGTTTTTGAAATGCAGATTAATAGTATGTATTTATGCATATAATAGATTATTGTAAATTTTTATGTAATTATGATCTAATTTTATAGATTTGTTTGAACTTGCTCAAGAGTTAAACTATTGGAGTTATTTGATGGATACTACCAGTATGTTACGGCGCTTCTATTATATCTTACAAAGTCATATTTGATAAAAATATTATTTGTAAAAATCAATTAGTTGATGTAACTTATATGGAACTCAATACAACTAATAGGTGATACATACATACATACATGTATGTATATTCTTTTGTGTTTTGTACTCTAAACATGAATGGGTGAATGTTAGTGCTATAAAATGGAAATATTACTATATCATGATGGTTGATATAGAACATTACAATGGTATTTCACACATAATTGTTTTATCCATCAACGATCCTCATCTATATTTAGAGGTTAAGGGCATTAAGTTGAACCATATATATTATAACATCAACTTAGAGTTGAGAAGATTGTTACGTGTATACATTTTCTTCACTAGTATAAAATTTTCTTTCTTTAAATCATTATGTTAATCACTTGACATTTGTCACTTATAGAAAATAATATTTTATACTTTTATCATGTGCATGACATATGGAATTTACTACGTGTTATTAGGCAGTACTAAAAGATGGTGATGTGGTTAGATGTAGATATCAACAGTTAAGAATGTGTAATGCTACTATCCAACAGTTACTCTTTACATTATCTAATAGGCAGCTAAAGTGTATTTATGGTTTTAACGGAAAAGGCTTTTGATTATATTACTGCCATTTATTCTAAACGTGAATCGGATGTTATTATCAGGCTCAGCCCTAAGGCAAGGCTGACAACCAACCGCCTAAGGCAACAGAGCGGTGGAAGGGACACCAATATATGAGTTTGAATAACCACAAGCTTTTATTGCAGTCCCATTTCAAATGATAATCTGTCTAAATGGTAATAGGTGTTATCTTTGAAGGAAGAAATCAAGATTCGATTCTGGAATTACCCATCCTTAAATATTTTCATTACTTTCTATTCTACTTAAAAAAATGGATTTGTTTGGAGCAACCAAATCAATCAAGTCAGACATGGTTATTATTATTAGGGATATATATATATATATATATATATATATATATATATATATATCTTCTGTTTCAAATATGGTAGGGCTGTGAGAAACATCCATTTTGTTTATATCTATATTATTTGTTGTTCAAATTAGGCCTAATTTATAAATTTGCTTCAGCCGATAGCTTGTTTATATGTATATTTTGTCAAATTAGTCACACGGATTTGAATAACTCTTTTCGAATTCTATATGCACTTACTTTATAGATAGATCTTATTAATTTGAATTGCAAACTAATAATCTAATACTTTGTGACCTTTTAGCTTAGCTCATTGCAAACAATTTTATTTATGTTACCTTAATGACCTTTCCATCAATAAGGAATGGTATAGCACAGAGTTTCTTTGTTTATATGTCTCTCTCACACACAGGCACACACACAATATGTGTGTGTGTGTGTCAGCTATTATATCACCTATGTTATGTGAAAACAAGGTAATCCCGATATTTTTTTAAGAAACAACATGATTGCAATTTTATTTTATGCGATTAAGAAATTCACGTTATCATTATTTCCTACCAAGACCTAATTAATCCTTAGCTGTGAAAGTTTACACCGCACTAGTTTCAAATCAAAATTAATCGACCTGCAAAACTAAGAACATAGAATATGATAGAATCTAGCATTAACATTTCATCATTATTTTCTATGTAAATAAACTGAAGGAAGAACAAATAACCACTACTAGGATGTTTTGGACTTCAAAGATTACATTACATAATATTTGTGGCTGCCACTTGATAATGAGTTTATAATTTTTAGGTTGATAATATTTTTATGATTATCGTAAAGTAATTAATTGAATAAGAAAAGAGTTGATTGTCCATGTTTTTGATGTTGTTATAAGAAAAGTCCTTGAAGAAATGAATTTGTAAATTTGATCCATATTTTTGAAAAATTGAAAATGCACGGTGCCTTGCACTTCTCTGATTTTGAATTTTTCTAAAATGTTTGAATTTTTTTAAAAGCGCAAGCTATTTTATGCTTTTTTATTTTGAATTTTTTTTGAAATTTTCAAAAATTTTGAAAAGCGCAAGCTAGTTTGCGCTTTTCGATTTAGAAAAAACAGAGATCTAACTTACATACTCGTTACTAGAGGGATTTTCTTGTAACAATATCAGAAATATGGATCTTCTATTGGGGAAAAATCCCTCAAGATCGCCTTAGGAACAAATACTCAACCTTGTGGAAAAACAAATAGGATCAGATAGATGGTGAGGCAAAACAAACAATAGATAGTCACCAGCTAAAAGCAATCACAAATCGTGCAATAAAAGAAAATAACACATGAGATTTATAGCTATTCCACTACGACGAGGTAGTGTACATCCACTTGGAAGAGTAGATTTTATTACTTTCTAAGTGGAGAAAATTTAACAAGATTGATAACGGGGAAGAAGAATAAGAAATACAACTGAGAAAGGTAATTCTACTCGTGTTAATCTTTGCTTTTATATTGAGATTATTACTTAGGGTTGAAGTAATTGATTTATGGTCATAAATCAATGCCTCGTTAATTATTCTATTCATACAGGAAACATTTATTCATTTGATTTTTTAGTTTCCCCCAATTTACATGCGCCTGATAAGATTCCTTCTTTAATCATCTAATTATGGAATTAATTGATTACCTCAATCTCCCAAAATAATTCTTCTTCTTACGTAGGTAATTTATTACTCTCTTTAATGCTATAAAAGAGACAATATATATTTAAGTAATTATCTCAAATATCTTCCAAATCTTCTAAATTGGAAATATTGTGTCACTGAAATAAAAAATATCTTCCAAATCTTCTACAATTAGAAATATTGTATCAACAAATCTTACAATCTCCAGCTTGATACTATATTTCCTCACAAGCCTACCAACTCCACTTATATCCTCTTACTTCAAGTAGCTCTTAGATAAGACACCACATATATTTTCTCAATGAGCTTCGGCATAGCCATCACCCATTGCACTTTGTCAACGAACTCCGGCAAGGCCATCTCGGCAAACAAAGTTTTGTAAGTACCCTCTCCAAGTAGGACCTATCAATCTCCACAATGAAAACAAACATCTTCATCTACCAACTCACTCTCTTCTGTACCACCCTATGGCACCTAGCACTTCATCAAGCGAATCAAGTTCGAACAATGCTTCAACTTTGCAACCAGTAACGACTTAGTAAACATATCCGCTGCATTCTCCTCTCTGTGAGCCTTCTGAAGATGTACAAGCTTCTCTTCATCCATAGAGACAAGAAAGGACTTTCTCTCCTTAATATGCTTCATCCTTGAGCTAAAAGATATATTTTTAGCTAAGTTTATTATACTTTATCTATCATAATTCACTTCTATACCTTCACACACAAAGCCCAAGTCACATAACAAATGCTTCAAGTAAAGCGCTTCCTTAGCCACTTCAAACGCAACTATAAGCTCTGCCTTTGTAGTAGACAAATCCATAATCGTCTGCAACCTAGCTCTCCAACTAATAGTTGTCCCACCAATGGTGAATACATAACCTGAGGTTGACTCCTTCGATCTCTATCACAGGCATAGTCAGAATCACAAAATCCAACCAAGCTAAAGTCTTTATCTCTGTCGTCAAAGACAAGACCATGGTCTGGAGTCACTCTAAGATATCTGCAAATATACTTCACTGCCTCACAATGCGTCTTTCTTGGATTTGACATGAATCTACTCACCAATTCAACTGTCTATGCATTATCAGGCCTAGTGCAAACCATGGCATACATCAGACTACCAATTGCATTCGCATAGGGAACCTTCTTCATATAAGCCTTGTCCTTCTCAAAAATCGAAAAGCCTTTACTAGAAAGCTGTATGTGCAAAGGCATGGTGTGTTAATTGCCTTTGCTCCTTCCATGATAAACCAAGCAAGCACTTCCATGGTATTAGCTATGTTAATTAGTCTAGTACTGTTGGCCATGGAGCAAACCATAAAATTGTTTTGTTTCGATTTACTATATTCCTATCAAATAAACCTAGAGCCAAAATTGTATCTCTCAAAATATTTTTGAAAGTACCAAAAAATCAATTCGAAATTTCTCCTAAATATTGTCGTTATTGATGTATTTATTCACCATCCATTTAGTCCATATGGATTCATCTTCAATTGATCTCATAATCTTTTAAAATAGTAGATATCATTAAGTTATTTTAGCTTCTTAAGGCTTGGACCTCCTTTTGGATTTGTAAGCTTTTCCTAATGGTATTTTGCTTCTTCCTCCTCATAAAAACCTAATAATTTTTCTAAAGTGGGTATTTAGATGGTAGTGCATACTTGCACTACGAGTTTTGAGGTAGTATATAGTGTGCTACAACTCAACATATGTCTAGTGGTTTGAATCACGGTATGCATGATTCAAACATGTGACCTCATGGACTAAAGTTAGAGCACCTAACTACCAGGGCAATAGTGTTGGATGGCATATTGAATATTTGCTATATAATTTCAATTATGTTAGTAAGAATTTTAAAGCTTTGCATGCAGTACCTTATGGGGTAAATTACCGACTTAATTAGTACCAATTTGTATGCCATGTTGAGTAAATTACTTTTCCACCCTTCAATTTTTCTCAAGGTTTTGTCTAATAATCTATTGATATTATATTCCCTTATATGTGTGATATAGAGGGGGATGCCTAAGTAGATGGGCAGTTCACATTAGTTAATGTCTATTATTTCCAATATATTATGTTTTTTACTATAGAAATTATTGAAACATACTTTTTATTTATCAACATTCTATTACAATCCAATCGTCTTTTCCAATTTCTTAAACTCTTTTTCATGGAATGGTTCCCTTTTCATTTGCTTGAATGAAAATCAGTAGATCGACTACATTGATTATATGTGTGATGGATGAGGCGTATTTTATTATTGGAGAAGTTTATTTAAACTTCCTTTAAGTCCATAAGAATTGTAAAGTATTCCATCAAAATGGTGAATAGATACAAGGATAACGCGTCTGTTATCTTATACCCACACTAAAACTAAAATAGCTAAATGGACTACTATAACAACATATAAATTTACACATAGTAATTAAAGTAGTTGATTCAATAGTTAAACTATTAGTTAAATAACAAAGGGTAAAATGAGAATTTTCGCAAGTCAAATAAATAAGACCTGAAACTATTACCATTGCATAGAGGGGTTTTTTCCAGTAAAACTGGACTACATACTTATGGTGTTTGGAGTTACGTGAAGAGAGTTATGACCAAAATAAAAGTTTACCATAATTGGACAGGTTTTTTGCAGTTAACTAATTTTGGCATAGCGCACCTAACTAATTTCGGCCTACCATGATTAGTTATAGGAAATCGCTTTTTCAAATAATTAATTACATTTCTAAACTCTCTACCTCTATTAACCTACGCCCTCCCCCAAGAAATCTATTTTTGGGCCTAGGTAAAATTTGTAGAATTAAAGTAAATCATATTAAATCAAATCAAGTCAAGAGAAACAAATCTATATAAGCAAATCATGTTTTTGGAGAGATTTCTTTCAAAAAAATCAGAACTTGTTCATATTTGGACATGTTTGGGTGTTCGTATTGCTTACTGGGAGGACTTTGGTGAGTGGGAAACTAATCACATGGTATTATGGTATGTATTTGTATATATGCATAATTATATGGAATTGCCTTAGGAATATTGCTACATTTACACCCAAAATGAATTATTTGTTAGCCCATGAATAAATATTACCTAATAAATGTCTAGTGTGATGCAAATTGATATGTTAGGGCTTAAGGAATGCATATAAAGATACCTAGGATTAACTGAATGGTAGATAAGATATGAATGTTTGAATGCTTATATTGTTGCTTGCATTGTAAGCTATGTAGTTTATCGATGTCGGGTACGTATGGATCAAGTACTATATGCGATATTTTAAAACTTCACGATAATAAGGAAAATATCGATAAAATATCAAATATGTCTAGAACATGTGATAAATGGTGTTGGAGTATGTTATAATTGTAACATCCCTCATTTCGAAACCCAAGATGGAACCCTAATATGCTGGAGCCACCTTAGAATTATCTTTCACCGACAGAGATGGGATTAGTTACAATACACAATCTTAAGTAAATAAAGAAGAAATAAAAAATGTAACACACCTTCACATATGCCTTCTCTTTATATAATATTAGTGTTTTTAAATAAATATTTTAAAGTGGATTTTGAAATAAAACTATTTTATTATACAAACGCACCATCTCACTTGGATGAGAAATTGAATTAAATAGTCTAGTAAAACAAGTGGTATGAAAAGCTTGCATTTGCTTCACTAGTTAGTTCATGGACTTGTTGAAATGAACATTTATTTGCAAGCGTGGGAATTAATAATCTCTTAGTAAATTGTTAGGTATCGCTAATGGTTATGGAACCTTACGTGAAACTCATTTAATTACTAATTGAAAGTACATTACACTTATCAAGTGGAGTTTATTAACTTATAATAAACATTTGAGTAAACCTAAGTGGTTGTGGGATATGCGATCGTTACTTGAATGATTACTTTTAGAAAGTATATAACACTTATTTTGTAGAGTTTTAGACTCATCCTTAGGTGATCTGTTTTATGTGGATTTTATAGGTTTTTAGGCCCATCTTGTGTTACTCATTTCAAATGAATTATAACATGCGATGTGCTCGTATATGTGTTAACTTACGAAGTGCATGTCTATTAGGCTAGCTATTGATTATGATGTCCAATGTGCTCGTATCTTGGGTTGACTTCCGAAGTGTTTATCTTATTGTCGGTAGGCAAAGTGCTTATTTAATTGCGTGTGAAGTGCACGACGATGATTATTGACTTGTGAAGTGCTTATCTTTCGCTTGCATATATAGTTGTGAATTTCTATGCTCTTATTTGATGGCTGCTATATCTTTGATGTTTTGTTATTAATGAGAATAGTTTAAATTTAAGTCAAGAGGCTTATATGAAGTATTAGTATAATAGTGAAGTACTATCTATAGCCATTTATCCTTGATGTTTATGCAAGCCTATTATTCTTATGGACTCAGCCTTTTATGATAATTAGAGATAGTCTGACCCTTTTATTTTATAATACTCGGGTCAGACTAAGACTTGACAGGTGCATGGACTTTTGGTTTTGGACGTAGGCTAGCTTAGGTAGAAGCTTATGCTACTTTATATGAGTGTGTGTTATGGATTCATTTTGAAATGTTGTCTTATATATGGATGTAACTTTTTTGAGATGTAGACTCATTTTGTATTTTTGGGCTTTGTCCTAGTCTTGTATATAGGTATATGTGAGCCTATTTCACTTCTTTGTTGACTCACTTTATGGTATAAGATATATCTGGTATTATATTTATCGATGCGATATGTGATTTTGTGTTTGATATTATGTTGTATATTGTTCTGTTCTTGTTTAGTCTACGTGCTATTTCTTTGTTCAGAGACTATTTATGTCTATTTTTGATGAAATGAGGTAATGAATGACGTCATAGTATTAGCCTAAAGTAATAAACACGGATGATCGCCCCCATCCAGCCATTTTCTCCATATTACTCAATAATATTACTTGTAATATTCTTAGGTAATGTAGGCATAAAGGTGAGACGTTATAGTTGGTATCAGAGCAGAGGTTCAGAACAATATAGAATATAAGAAACCAAAACCTTGGCCTAGATAGACTTAGAGTCCCGTCCCTTGGATGTGCAGGGTAGATGTTACCTCTTAGTAGTGGGATGTATAATAGTATGGGATACTATGGGAGCATATTTGTATTATTTGTTTCTTATGAGTTATGTGGTTGTATCTAACGTGTGGTAGGAGTGAGATATGGCTAAGGGTAGGAATGCTCATTCTGACTTGGGATCGTCTAGCATTCCCGGACAGAAGGGAGTGTTCATGACTACCCAATAGGTTTTTGAGTTAGTTCATACTGGTCAGTCCTTTGGTGCAGCACCCACTCATCATCCCATTCACCGCTTAGCTTATGCCCACATTTGTAGTGATTTTGTTCACCTTGGAAGGAAGCAGTTTTCGTGCACCGAAGGAGATGTAGGGGTTTAGGCTTGGTAGAAGACATGCGAGCAGATTTTTATTCGCATGGAGTTGCCAAGTGCTCATAGAGTTTAGGTGACTTCGAGTTAGCTACAGGAGATGGCCTTCGATTGGTACGACTTGCTAATGGCAAAGATTTATAAGGAAGAGTTAACTTAGGAGCCGATTATATCCTATTTCGATTCATGCCTAAGGTGAAGAAGGAAACCTTAGCCCATAGATTCATTGAACTCAAGCATTGAAGCTCCTTAGTTTCAAAGTATATTGCTACATTTGAGTCATTGTCCAAGTATATATTGGACTTTAATCGCACACTTTACACAAGAATCAAAAGTTTGTTTATGGATTGAGGAAGACTTTGAGGAAGACACTTTTGATCCAACTCGATGTTTTATTCTAGAAGTTAGTGGACACTGCACTTAAGTTGGAAGAAGTAGAGAAGGATAGCGGCGAAGAAGGTCATAGCCAAAGAAGGAATTCAACTATAAGAGGAAGATGCCGCAAGACAAGCAGAATTCTAAATTTCCAAATAAAGAAGCAAGATTCTAACTTCAGTAACCAAAGGCATACATTAGGTGAGTGTTTCGACTCTGGAGCCAAGGCATCGAGAACTGTCAAAGATCCAAAATGTGTCGCTATTGTAAGAAGGAGGGTCATTTAGTTTCTACTTGCCCGATTGCAGCAAAAACCAAGGAAGGTTGAATGTCATGGAGTCCTTTGGAGTCCTAGCCATCAGGAGGTAGCTTATCTTTCTCCTTTTCCATTCTTAAGATTTTTTCTTCTTATTTAGGATCCTACCTTTAGATTCGATCAACACGTGTGATTTTTACTCATCCGCGTCTAAAGGGACAATAGTTTTATTTCTTTGGATGTTGGATGTTAGCTTCATTCCTTAGGATCTAGCAATAAACAATATTGCATGGTGGAAATTAGTAAACATGCTTCCACTATAGGTGATTGTTTGCTTGTTACGATGAATATATGCTTTGCTTCATTGGTCTTTTGGATGATAAATAAAGAGCATGAATGCCATAATTAAAATGAGAAATAGAAAATAAATAAGTTAACGCATACCAATAATTGAATGAATGAAGTATTTTGGTTGTTAAAATAGATGAGCTAAGTGTATGTATGATTTTATAATATAAATATTCTATATAAGTAGTGCACAGTTTAAGAATGAATATGGGCATTATTTTATAAAGTAATTAAAAAGATTAAGAGATTATATATAGTGTCGAATTATCCGTCGAGTCGTTAAGAATCTTAGTCGGCGCCGGTGCACACGAATCGATGGGGATTTCCTAAAAACCTAAACGAGACTTTAAAACGCGCTAAAAATCCAAATTTATTTTATATCTAGGAGTATATATTATTGTATAAGGCAATATATTGTTAAGGAAAAGGTTTATCTACGTTTCAAAATTTTGAGAGAAACGCTTTTATTAATTAAAAAGAGTTTAATGGACAATTTTAAATTATATTTTTATGCTTAAGGCATATATTTGAAACATGGATAAATTATATTGAAAAGGGAAATTTAAATGAATTTGAGAAATGAGATTTCTTAAAATTATCCTATCTAGAACAACATATTTCATGTGAAGCACTTTTCTTCCTATTGAAAATTTTCTTTAATTTTCTTCGAGAGAAATTAGTAATGAAAATTTAATATTCATAATCTTTGGTTTTTCGAAAATAATATTTTGAAATAAAAAAATTAGTTTAAGAATTATAATTAAGAAGACTTTTAGTTTTAGAATTTAAGTTTGGGGTAAATTAGAAGCTCCAAGTAAAGTTGTTGAAAATTTCTTTAAAAAGTGCTGAAGTAAAAAGGTCATATCTTTTGATTAGTAAATCCATTTGTGATGAATCTTTTTGGTATGGAAAAATAATTCCATAAGAAATAAATTTTTAATTGATTATTTTCCATATTTTGCAATTTTCTAGGTCAAAATCATGTTTTAAACAGAGCTATCAACCCCGTCCTATCAATATTTCCTAAGCTTTAACATTATCTTATTTTAATCATAATCCGGTTTTAGAAAAGTTGCACTTTCTGGAAAGCTATAATAGTAAGGAAAAACTTATATTTTATAAGTTTTTGTTAAATTATGCTTTCTATTATTTTTTAAATACTGATTTGTACAAAGTATTTAGAAAATAGAAGAGCTTTCAGTTTGGGAAAATATTGAAGTTTGCAAATAATAGTTGAGCATGCATGTTTATTTCTTAAATTAATGCTGAAAAAGAGGTTTAAGAAATATTTTTCAATTTTACTTTCAGTTATTAATAATAAATTTTGTTGAAGAAATTTATAGCGGTTACAAAAATAACATGGTTGTTTATATACTTGGATGACATTGTGTTATGTAATGTTTGATTTCTGAGTTTTAGTAAGGAAGTATCACTGAACAAATAAAAAGTGTTATAGGGATCCCTCTAGTATAAGAGTTGGGAGGACACAATTTCTTTAAGAGGGAAAGACTGTAGCAACTCGGAACTTTAGTTGTTTAGTTAAAAATAAAAATAATACTGTACATTGTAAATTGTAAATTTAAATGTGAAGTTCAAATTTTATAAAAATCGATAGTGAATTCTTTAAAAATGTAAATCCTAAATTAGATGATATTGGAAAATCAATATATGAAGTGAACCTTTTAAGCTTATAAATAGATTCAAAGTATAAGAGAAATGGAGAAAACGTAATATTTTAGGAAAAATAAAATGAATTGGAGGTTAGGATTTTATAGTTGATAGATATTGAATGAGATAGGATTGGTGCAAGGAGTGGAAATGAGGCAAGGGAATTCTACATTGCAGAACTATAGGAAGCTAAGTGCTTGGAGAAAGGAACGAACGTGTGGAAGACTCTCCACATTCAGAAACGACAAGCATTGCAATTGCAGAGCAACCTTTGGCTCAGGAACCATAGTCAATTAAATAAGTCTATAGATCCGAAGAAGAAGTCAGTGGACGTACGGGCAACACCGGTAGAGGTTACAGTGAGTGTCCCAATTGATATGGATGACCTGACTCGGGTATTGAAGATTGGTTCTCAATTTGGAATTGAATTATAGATGGAACTGACTGATCCACTACATTGAAGTAAGAAGTGGATAAGCTGTTGACTAACGACTTTATCTACGACACTTTATACCCTCAGTGAGTATCTAGCCCTGTATTAGTTAAAAAGTCAAATGGAAAGTGGCAAATGAGCATCGATTACTCAGATCTAAACAAAGCTTACCCGAAGGTCAACTTTCCTTTTCCCAAAATTGCCTAGCTTGTTGATAGAATAACGGGGCCTGGAGTGCTCTCGTTTGTGGATGCTTATTCTGGATACAATCAAATCATCATGCATGAGCCCAATCAGTAGAATACTAGCTTTGTCATGGATTTGGGATTGGTAAATATAATGTTCAAAAATCAAATCGAATAAACAATGGGGATGTATGTGGATAATATGCTAATGAAGTCATAGATGTCGTGAAATCATTTAGGTGATCTCTCGAAGATGTTTAAGATTTTGAAAATATGGAATAAAGCTAAATCCGTTAAAATAAGTATCTTTGGAGAAGTTTCTGGGATTATTATGAATGCATGGGCATCGAGGCCAATCCAGGGCAGAATAATGCTTTATGAAATGTAACTGGCCCGACCAGAAGGAGTAACTTTAGAGCTTGAATGGAAAGATCATTGCTTCGAGTGGATTCATCTCAAGGGCCACAGATAAACCCATACCTTTCTTTGATGCCCTCAAAAAAGTAGATTTTTTTATGGAATCAGGATTGCCAGAATGTTTTCAAAGATTTATTGAGGCATATGGAAATCCCACCTGTCTTATTTAAATCGATAGACTAGGAGTACTTAGCAGTATCTGCTCATGTACTGAACATAGGATTGGTATGTAATGAGGCATGGATTCAAAGACTAGTCTACTATATTAGCAAGTGGTTTACAAGAGAAAAAAAGAATTACCCAAAGTTGGAGAAACTTGCGTATTGCTTGCTGATTGCATCAACGAAGTTATGACCATATATTTTAGGCTCATCTAATCAAGGCACTGATAGATCAGCCTCCAAAACATGTATTATATCGATCCGAGACTTTAGGAGGTTCTTGAAATGGAATATTCAGTTGATTTAGTACAATATTACCTACCATCCAAGGAGAGTGATAAATGGATAAGCATTGGCAGACTTCATCACTGAGTTTACCGCGTGTGATGGTGAAGACGAAGAGGAAACTGCAATAGCATCTTCCCACTGGAAATTGTTTATAGACGGTGCTTTAAATGAATTTAGCTCGAGGGCAGGAGTGGTGTTTGAAATACCAGAAGGACGATCATTCTACTATAAGCTTAAGTTGGAATTTTCTACAACTAATAACGAAGATGAGTATGAGGTGTTAATAGCAGGATTAGGATAGCAAAGGAATGGGTGATAAAGACACTGCACATATTCACGATTCCCAGTTGGTGGTTTTCCAAATCAAGAAGGAACACCAGGACAAAGATGCGAGACTAGCCATTTATCTGTCGAAAGCAGTGGAATTGCCCAAAGACATAGAACATTATACCATAACGCACATCCCAAGAGAGGAAAACATAAGGTTGATTCACTAATTAAGCAAGCTAGATCTGGGGATGCATAGTTAACAGGATTGGTATCTATGGAAGTATTGATAGCTCCTAGTATCGATTAGATGGATGTTGCTTAATTCTGGAGACTACAGAAGAGGATTCATGGATGACTCCAATCAAAGACTATCAGATTAATGGAACTCTCAAGAGAGATAGGAATGAACAGAAGAAACTACTTCGAAAAGTGTCATGATTTGTAATGCAAGATGGAGTGATGTACAGAAGAGGATTCTTTATTCCCATACTTCGACGTGTAGCCAAGTATGAAGCTTGGAAGATCCTCATGGAAATCCATGGGTGGCTATGGCGATCACTCTTGAGGGAGGGTAAACTTAGGCAAGAAGTTACTTCGCTACGGATATTTTTGGTCGATAATAAATCAAGTTGCAGCTAGCTCTACCCAATGGTGTGGTGTGATCGATGCTAAAGGTTTAGGAAAATTTCGAGAGCCCTACTATCAGAGCTTATGCAAATGGTTGGCCCATGGTCGATTGTAATTTGGGGAATCGATATTATCGGTATACTACCAATAGCGAAAGGAGAAGCTAAATATGCTACCATTGTAGTAGGTTACTTTACGAAATGGGTTGAAGCATAATCTCTTGCCACAACTACAACGAAATAGGTAATTAGTTTCATAATAAAGAATATTATTTGCAGGTTCAGAGTACTCTAGAAGACCATCATAGACGACATAACTCGGTTTGGGAGTGTTGAGTTTAAGGATTTCTACAAAAAATTCCAAATTGAGAAAAGATTCTCCACGACGACACATCCGCATGCGAATGGACAAGTGGAAGCAGCGAACAAAATCATCAAATCCACCTTGAAAAAGCAATTGACTAGGGATAAAGGTATTTGGGTTGATGAGCTTCCATTAACACCATGGGCTTATCGGATGACACATAAGTGTGCAATTGGCCACTCGCCTTTCACTTTGGCATACAGATCGAAAGAAATGATCCCCATAGGGCTAAAAATCCCTTCTCATTGTAAAAGGCATTTTGACCCGAAGGTGAACGAGGAGCTACTACTCGAGTCACTTGACTTGGTTGCCAGATTAAGAGTTGCTGCCCCAAGAAAAGAGTAGTGCGATGCTTCAACGCCAAGGTGCGCAGCTATAATTTTAAGGTAGGGGATCTCATTCTGAAACGAGTTCTCCAAGTTATGAGGGCACTTGGTCCGAACTTGGAAGGGCCCTACGCAACTGATCAAAAGCTTCGAGATGGAACATCCAAGTTAGCAATCATCGATGGAATCTTGATCCCATGTGCTTGGAACAGTGACTTGCTATGGTACTACTAAACCTAGTTTATTCTATATTTGTTTTCATAAATAAGCTACGCGAGAACACCGGGGCAATGTAATAAGGCAGTACTTGCCACTTTTTCCATTCACAAATAAAGCAAGCTTCTTGAACCAATGGAACTGTGTTCTTGTAAGAAAAAGTCCTATGTCACACGATTAGTGGCACTGTCAAGGAAATGCTCCTTTGTCTTGGGATAATGGACGGAGATTGTGGACTCAAACCATCAGGCCGATAGCAAAAATTGACCCTTAACCTTATGAGAACTGACATTGCCCGAGGATAGGCGATATCGGGAAGGATAAAACCACTGGGTTGATGGTGAAAATTGACCTTTAATCTTTTGAGAACCGACATTGCTTGAAGATAAATGACGTCGGGAAGGATAGAACTGCCAAGTTAATGGGGAAAGTTGACCCTTAAGATTTTGAGAACCAGCATTGCTCAGATATATACGACGTCGAGAAGGATCAAACTACTAAATCGATAGGGGAAACCGACCCATACCTACCAAAATTCAGCATGGGCCAAAGGTTGTCAACTCTTGAGTTGATCAGATAATTCGACCCCCTACTCTAAGAATCTGACGTCGCCCGAAGATAGGCCATGATAAGGAGAAGAATCAGTAGCCTTTAGAAGCCGTCGTTGCTTGGAGATTGACGGCGATGAGGAAGCATCCCGATTCAACTAACATTTGGGAATTCGTTCTACCCGGAGATAGGCAATGACGAGAAGGTTCAACAACTCTGGGATCGATCGGATAATTAGGTCCCAATATATAAGGATGCACCATCATTTGTAGATATGCAATGTAGGGAAGGAATCTTGAATTCAAAGTATTCATGCACTAACTTCTAGAAGTAGAAGCCAACGCTTGAATAAACTCTCCAACACTTAAGAACTTGCCATTGCTCGGAGATAGACGATGACATAAAGGTGAAATTAATTTAGGTCAGCCCGACGACTCCATTCTAACTCACAAATGCCAACCACTGCCAAAAATATGCAATGTCAGGGAGAAATCAAAAAAGTATAATCGCAATTGTCGCTCCGAGGTTGGAGGCATCGAGGATAGAACACTTGGAATTGCGTAATCAAACCATAAGTTCTTGAAGATAGGAAATAGCATATAACCGCAATTTCTGTGATGGCGCCAGCGACCGAGCAGGGCATGCTCTATCGAGGATGGGCAAGGATAGTTGAAAGAGTCAAAAGCGGAGATTTCCAGACGTACTCAATCCCAAATTGGGATTGAGGACCCGAATTAGGGTAATCAGACAAATTGCCCACAATATGTAATCCCTTATAAATACCCAGACTCTAGCACTTAGAATAACCTGCAATGTGAATAAGGCATGCATAAAAGCACTTGGTTGAAAGGAATTCGGCTGAGCCCAGCCATAGAGATGGCTAAATAATAGTTCTACTTTGCCAAATAAAGCCTTTTTTGGAAATTATGAACATGGCTAAGTAACTGGATATAACCGGTCCAATTTCAAGAAAATAACTTACATGCATAGAGATGTATTAAATAAGCACATTGTGCAGAAGTTGACATATATAATTGTAGACCATCTGTCATATCATGTACATAGGCAATACCAATAGCAGGTACTTAAGAATAATTTCTAATAGGTTCTTCTATAGGTGCCATGCTTGATGGTCCCATGACCACCCTCGAAAGATTCTCACTGGAGTTGCGAGTGGGGATGGAAGAACATGTATGAGCACTAGAGCCACTAAGTGTAGATGACTCAACGATGTCGAATCTATCAAAACGCATTAAACCACACCATCGAAGGTTTTCATTCGTCGGAAGGGATGTGATAGTGCAATGTTGGAATATAACTTCTCTCAGGCCATTAAGCATGGTCTCATGCTCCTTGCGATCGTCTTGAGCCGGAATGCTTATAAAGAAATAAACGTTAAGTTTATAGAGTAAAAGAATCCAAGATTTGAAGGAGCAGAGAAAATAAAACTACTTCCAAATAACCAGAATTCTTTGAAGCCGTATGGGCATAGTATGAAGAAGTACACATTTTTGAATTATGAGCATTTATTGTAAAGCTTTTCGATGACCTTGCATCGGCACCAAGCCAATTATCATATATGATTATAACTCCTGCCTTTTTGAAAATGAAGCAAATAAGTGAGTTCATGAAAAGTTGGCTACACTAATTAATGAAGAGCATGTAGAGAGAACTCAAAAGAGCATATCCATTTAGATGTATTTGGGATAGAGGCGATCAAGTTTGTAAAGAACCATTAGAAGAAAAGGATTGGAAGGTAGGATGGCATCACCCAAGCACATGTATCGGTTACACGATGTGTATCCTTTCAGGGGGTCATGTGTAAACTTTGCTCTCGTTGGGAGATGAACCTCATCTTTGGGGGTTCCACGCCGATGACAATTCGAGCATTCTAGCCATCAATATGGTAGTCACTTGCTCTAGCTGATCGTTCAATCTTCTCAGACCTTTAAACTCTTTCAAAGGAGACAGTTGATCAGCTACCAGCTTGAGTGGAGTCATTATGCCATGCAATTTTGTTGTAGTAGAATGGCATAACCCTACGGGAATGGTTGGCAAAGCCTGAGCCCTAAAAGATCCAGCTTCAAGAGAAGTAAGCGTGCTCCCGACGGGCTTGAATCAAGGCGATCGACGAGTCATTCTAGGTGATAAAACTTGGCATTCAACACGGTTAAGTACGTCTTATTTTGAATGACAATCCCATATGACCAACGCTTGGAATCCATGGGATGTCGACATGTATTGACCATTCAGATCTGAGTATTGGTCGAGACAAGTGAAAATGTTAATCTATGCAGCATGAGTCATGTGTCCCGAACACGACAAACGGACCATCCTGTGTAGATAATGTAACACCCCTAGTTTTAGTTAATATTATTTAGGATATTAAATTAGATAAATAAAATAATGCATGGTGATAAGGAGAATGAGATTTGATAATTAAAATGGTTTGTGCCTTAATAAATGAACTAAAAAGAACGGTTATAACATAAATAAGGAGGAATAATGTGAGCAGAAAAATAGGAATAAGCCATATTTCCTAAACATAAACCCTTACACTTTCATCTCCCTCATTTACATTCATATGCACACAAACATAAACTCACCCAAGGCTGACCACTACTAAGGAGTTTAAGAGTAAAAAAAGCTATGAAATCAAGATTAAGCATATGGGAAATCAAATTTAAACTCAAATCTCGAGACTCATTATCAAATCAAGGTGAATAATGATTACCCATCTCAAGTATGCTTGTTTATTTTTGGTTTGACGATTAAACCTAAATCCTAAGATTGTTATTATACCATGTTGTGAATGAATGATGACTATATGCTTATTGATAATTTATTGGATTTATTATAAAATTATTTAATAGGTTTTATGAGTGAAATCCAAGTTTATGACATCCAATTGACTTGAAATTTAGATATGATGTTGGTAATATTATTTTAGAAGTGAGTTTCTAATTTCATAATTTTTCAAATAAGTATGAATATTTAATAAATTCTCTAAGTGAGGAAAATGATTTATTTTGGGTTTTAACTATTAAAAATAATTAAATAATATATTTGGTTTTGAAATTTTTATATATCAAAGAATATGCTAATTCTTATTTGTTGTGATTTTTGAGGATTTCTCCCACATGTTTATGATTATTATGAATTTATTAGGCTAGAAAAGCTTTATAATTATATTAAAATAATAATATAAAATTATTGATTTGTGGATTATTTTGGAAATGATAATTATGATCCATAGTAGTTTTTTGGAAAGGATTTGATAAATAAGTTTATTATCCAATAGCAATCTCACAAAGGATTAGAGTTGGTGAAAAGAAATTGCTTTCCAAAGAAATAAAATAGTCTTTACGTTAATTACGAGATCGCTATGACATTATTAATCAATGCCGACGTCCATCTACGATGCAGCTATTAGTGCTACATATTTTATATCGGCTATGGTAATGCTACTAGTATTGCTTTAAAGATAAAGGTATTATAGCAATAATGCTAGCTATTTTATGTCGGCTATATTAATGCTCTAAGTTTGCACCATGGTTTTAAACAATACCGCATATTCTCTCTGCCGCTTATTTTCAGTGTCGGCTATCTTCTATGTCGCATGTTTTCTATAATGCCTATTTTCAATGCCTCATGTTTCTGTGCCGCATGTTTTCTATATCACATGTTTTCTATGTCGCATGTCCCTATGCCGCATGTTTTTATACCAACATCAATTTTATAACGCAGTTATGTTTCTGTAACATCCCCCACTTGGAGGCCCAAAACTAATGGCTACAGATGCTGTAGTCGTCCATATTTATTAATCCTCGAGGACCAAATACGGTAATGTTAAATACATTGATATAATAGAAACACATGGATATGAAAAAAAATATTAAAATCAACAAACATTTTTCTCATTCCATTTCAAAATATTTCAAATTCATTACATAATCCCAACATGAGAACCACGTTCAGAGAAAATATAATTATCATACCATATGCCAGGAGTGGCATATGAAGATGCCCTACTGGATGATCAGAGTATATAACTAGGCAATTAAACATCTTTGCCTTTGCAACAAACACAGCGGAATCAAAATAGAAAAGAACTCTAGATAGCTATCATGCCTCATGCACGTCTCTGGAAGCTTATTCATCTAAAGAGGTACCTGAAGACCTCAACTCTCAAACTACTCAAAATCAATTGTGTACCCGAGAGTTTATGGGGAAAACATAAACCTTGAGTCGGACATAAAGCTTGGTATGAATAATAATCTACCATCTCAAACCATTTAGATATCTAGTGAGACCATGTCGCTTAGCGGAACGGGTTTTCCTCTCACTAGTTTCTTTTCAAAACTTTATGAAACCACATTTTGTGCTCATGTATCCACAATAGTTAAAACATAGAAATTCAAAATATTATGATGATATGCAAACAAGTAAATCAATTTTGGATTTTCTATCCTCATTCATTCTGACTATCTGACTCAGTTATAATTTCTAGGGTCACTATTAACCTATTAGTTTTCATGGGATGAATAATAACTTGTTTAATACTTATGGACTCCCTGTCCAGTTTCATAGTTTCATGGGATCGATAAGAACCTATTGGCTCATGCCAATAACTTCAATATTTCATGGGTTCTCCTTGAACCTTTTGGTATCTTCAATAAATTCCCTCTTATTATAGTTTCCATGAATTGACTACGAACCTATTGACTTCTGTCAATTACTTAATTCGGATATAGTTTTCATGGGTTCACTATAAACCTATTGGCCTCTGCCAATAACTCATTCTAATCATAGTTTTCATGGGTTTACTATGAACCTGTTGGCCCCTGCCAATAACTTTTTCTAAACATAGTTTTCATGGGCTTACTATGAACCCGTCTACTTGACAACTTCTTTAGTCAATATTCTGGCATCCTACATTCTAGTCTGTCTGACCTCCTGGATGCAATTCTATTCATTCGGGCATTAACTTAATTTATATTCACTACTGGGTTAATCTAGCTGGTTATCCTACCATTTCTCTCCAAAATATAGTTATCGGTCCATTGGAATGTGAATATATATATATATATATATATATATATATATATATATGAAGAAGCAAACATAATAACATAATAGTACCAGTAGGTTACAAAACCCTTTTATTATGCCACTGTTTTCCTTTAAAATAAGATTGAGTTATTTGTTTTGAAAATAATGCTATCGAAACCTTTGATCATTACTTTTGAAACCACTAAAAAACTTCCTTTAGAAATCATTAAAATCTTCTTTTCAAAACTCTAGGCACCTGCCTTTCAAAACACTTTAAAACCTTTCTTTGTAAAACCTTTCAAATATATTAAAGTGAAACCATTAAATTATAGAAGCATAGCTTTGAAACCGTATGAAAGTACCCCTTTCGAAACCATAGGTTTTATCTTTAAAATATCTTTTGGGTCAAAGTGAGGATAAACAAAAGTATCCCTTTCGAAACCATTATTTATAGTATAAAAGTGTTTGGGGAAAAACTTGATGGTGTTGGATCCATCCTTTTGAAAGTCGTAAACCACATAAATAAAACATTTGTAGGTTAGCGTCGAAACCCTTTTCGAAACCATTATGCTTTAGGAAATGGCTCATATTTATAAACTAGAGGATACCTTTCAAAAGCATTGATATCTTCAATTCCTTCGAAAGGCATAAGGTCGGCAGATGGGTTTCGGCTAGGTCGAAACTACACTTGGAAACTAAGTAACTCGCTCAAAAGTTATAATTTACAATAAGGTGGTAATCCCCTTTCGAAAGCTATTCAAAAGACACCTTTGAAAGCATTTGGTAAATAGGCAAGTGCATTTCTTTAGAAAACAAAACAAAGGTTTCGTCCCCCTCGAAAGTCATATTTCGACACCCTGTCTTCCACCTTTCCCAATGTACTAAGTACTAATGTTTGATACCTTATGTATTGTTTTCGCCTTATTTGGTCTCAACCTAGTAGGTTTCGACTTAATTAACGGCGGAAGCTGTGAGTCAAAAGTTGCTACTAAAAGAGGCGAAACCCACTTTTCTGCGTAAAAGCTGGCTAATACCAATAAAAGCAATAACTTTATAACTAACTTGCCTACTTGTAACCATTTAATTGATTGCCATAAAATTTTCAAATCATTTTCCAAATAAAAACTCTCCATATTTCAGAACTAAACACAAATTAATTTAACAAATAAGCCCTTCCATTAAGCAAAACAATTAAATCATTTAAGTCCTTCTTTCAAAATAATTTAATGCTCATAGTAAATCACTTATGAAAAATCTTCAAAAATTATATAAATTCACTTTTAATATGTTATTTAGCATATCCAAATTTCAGATTCAAACCTTAATATAATATCCAAAATAAATTTCTAAACCCAATAAACCATATTTTCCTTTGTAAATTTATAATAAATTCTCCATAACTTGGAAAATTATGAAAATCAAAACTCAACACCAAAATCATGTTTTACACAACATATAAATTCCTCATGGCATACAAAAATCATGTTAATTGGTTTTACCCTTAAAACCATACAAAATCATATTTGAACAATTTTTGTTCAAATTAAACATGTTATAGTCCAAGCATATCATGATCCAAATCATCATTAGAATGAATTTAATCTTAAACCTAAAAGTCAATGATCATAAAACAAAATAAAGATGATATAAATTATTATTCACCTTGATTAGGATAAGGACTTTGAGATTTGATTGAGATTAATTCCCTATCTTGAATCCTAATCTTTACTTATATTTTCTTCTTCTTCTTTTCTCCTAGTAGTGGCCGGCTCCTATCTTTTCTTACGTTTGTTTTTATTTTGTAAAAATTAACGTGAATGGTTAAGGCACGAGAATATAAGAGTAATGTAAATATGGTATGACAATTAGCCTAATACCCTTGTGTTAATTAATTAACATGTACAAAATCCATGAATATCGACCATGACAACCCGTCTATAAAATCCATGGATATCGAGTCTCATTTCCAAACTGGAATCTCTAAAGGTTAAAGCAACCCACTCGGCTTCTGATGTTTGGCCTTCACTTGTTGACAGTTTGCACACTGCCTAACCCATAAGTCAACATCCCTCTTCATACCTTCTCAATAGAAGCTCCTCTTCATATCTTGATATATCTTGGTCCCTCCAGGATGAATCGTAAACTTGGACCTATGACATTCTCCAAGAATTTCTTTCCTTAAGTCCTCAACATTCGAAACACATAATCGTCCCTTCTTTCTCAACCATCCTATCTGGTCAAGATTATAATCCTTTAGATCATCGATCTCGGTTCCAACCTCAAGCCTTCTCATCTTCTTGGCTAATAATGGATCATCCTTCTACTTAGAAGCAGTCCTTTCGATCAATACTGGTCGAACTTCTAAACAGGACAACATGACAGTACCCTGACTAGAACTAGCAGCCGATCTTAACTGCACACTACAAGTAGCCAAAGCTTCTAAATCCTACAATTCTGCCAACATAGCTAATACCACATTCTGATGTCTCCTGCTAAGAGCATCCGCTATTTTATTTCCTTTCCCAGGAGTATACTCTGTACCAGAATCATAAGCAGCCAAAAACTCCTACCATCTTTGTTGTCTCATATTCAGCTCCTTTTAAGAGAACAAATACCTTAAAAACTTATAATCTGTGTATAGCTCAAATCTCTCCCCTAAGAAATAATGCTTCTAAATCTTCAATGCAAAGATCACCGCACCCAACTCCAAATCATGAGTAGGATATCTCACTTCATGCGGTCTAAGATGTCGTGAAGCGTAGGCAATCACTTTACCCTTCTGCATCAACATAGCTCCCAATCCAGTTCCGCATGCATTGGTATACACCACCAACCCTTGGTTTCCGTCTGGAAGTACTAATACAGGTGCGTTGGTCAACAAATGCTTTAACTTAAAAAATGCTCTCTTACATTTGTTAGACCAGACAAATTGCACATCCTTCCTAGTTAACTTAGTCAAAGGAGCTACTATCTGCGACAAATCCTTGACGAATCTCTTGTAATAGCCAGAAAGTCCAAGAAAACTTCTAATCTTAGTCACCATCTCTTGTCTCTTCAAATTATTAACAGCTTCGATCTTATCTAGATCGACTGACAACCCATTCTTTGAAACCACGTGACCAAGAAACTTGACCTCTTTCTTTCAAAAATGGCGCTTGGAAAACTTCACCTTCAGCTGATGCTGCTTCAAACACAACTCTAAGATGATCTTCATTGTCCCTTTCATCTTTAGAATATACTAAAGTGTCATTTATATACACTAGCACGAACCTATCCAAGTACTCTTGGAAAACTTGGTTTATCAAATCCACGAAGAAAGCAGGTGCATTCGTTAACCCGAATGGCATTACTAACCATTCATACAAACCATACCAGTCCGAAATGCTGTTAAAGGAATATTATCATCTGCCAAACTTAACTAATGGAAATCTATCGCCAAATCCAACTGGGAAAAGACTCTGGCTCCATAAAACTGATCAAATAGATCATCAATTATCGATAAAGGATACTTATTCTTGATCGTCCTCTCGTTCAACTTACGTTGGTCGATACACAT
Organism: Allium cepa; assembly: GCA_030765085.1. Classification (NCBI taxonomy): domain Eukaryota; kingdom Viridiplantae; phylum Streptophyta; class Magnoliopsida; order Asparagales; family Amaryllidaceae; genus Allium; species Allium cepa. The sequence continues at coordinate 377,330,872 of CM060929.1, read as the reverse complement.
CCTCAACGACCCATCTAGTTGCTTCATGAACACCATGGACACTACCCAAGGAGAACTGCTTGTCTAAAAAATTCCTTCCTTCTAGATCCACTAGTTTCATATTCAATTCCTTCATCTCGGTCGGTGTCATTCTGTTAGGTAGTCTACTCACAGGTTCAGCTTCTAGCATAATATCGATTTGAAACTCAACAGCTCGGTTTGGTTGTAGTCTCATAACCAGCTCAGAAACATCTACAAACTCTCTTGCTACTCGAACCTGAATTAACTCTTCACCCACCTCCATAGCACTTAACAAAGCACAACTTCTCCGGTCGGAATTCTCCATTGAGAATATGATTCGTTTATGACTATTAGGATATTTTAGTGATATCTCCCCATCTTGGCAAAATATCTAGCCTCATACTTACTCAACCAATCCATACACAAAATGATTTTGAAATCTACAAGATTGAAAACATACAGACGACATGCAAACTTATGACCTAACAATTCTAGTTCTAACTGGTCACATCTCATCCCTAGAGTTGCATAGCCACCTATGAGATTCGCAAGCCTTAAGGAAGTAACAAGGTATGTAAGTTTTAAACATAACCTATCAACCAAACATTGGGATATAAATGAATGTGATGCACCGGTATCAAATAGTATCATAACTGGTGTACTTTGAATCAAAAGCGTATCTTCCATCACAGTCTTCCGTTTTCAACTGTAGTTGGCTTAGCAGACGATGGTCCAACAACAAAAACCTTTCCCTTGTCCGCCCTAACTGGTTCTGGTCACAGTTAAAGCACTTCACACCTTTCTTTTCAGCAGCCTCCTTCCCCTTGCCTAACCGGCACTCTTGAGCATAATGACCTTTCTTGTTACACTTGAAGCAAACTAAATCAGCTTTGCCTTCTTGTCAGCCTCCCCCTTCTGGGCTTCTTTTTCTTAGAGATCTTTCTCTTCTTTCCTTAAGAACCTTAAGACAAATGGCTTCTCTCTAGCACAAATAGCAAGCAACTCTTTATGGTGGATTTCTATCTCCACAACCATATTACAAGGATTACGGATATGTGTCAGGGGTCGCCCAAGCAAGCTCAGGTCTCAATTCTCGGATGAATCTCGCATTTATCCTGATGACAGTGTCTACAGTAGCATCCATATTAGGACAATTAATCAAACATAGTAGGATACTCAATTACCGACATCTCTGTTAAGACTTGGTTTTGATTCATGACACAAAGCTATCGCTACGACATACAAGTTTGACGACTGCTACGACAAAAAGAGAATATATACTACAAGAAGACAAGACCTCAAAACCAGTACATTAGTTATTTTATTTTAGTTTTGAGTCTTAGGTCAATATTGTTAAAATCTTACCTCGATTACGTATGTATTAGCTAATATATTTAATCATCTTATTCTCAAAAATTTTATACATATATAAGCATATAAATAATATAAAAGTGTTTTAAATTTATATATATTACTATACTTGTAAAACTATGCAAATTTCACAAATTTTACAAGGTCAGTCGACTAACCCAGAGGTTCAGTCGACTGACCCTGGAAAATCTGTGCAACATGCACAGGTACACAAATATTCAAATACATATTTTAAAATTCGTTTGAATATTCAGTCGACTGACCCAGAAGTTCAGTTTACTGAATTTCTACAATGGCTACTTTTTGAAAAGAAATGACTATTTGTGAAGAGTTACGAACTTCTACGAAAAGATTTGGACATAACACTTCAATTGAAATTATTCATCAACAATCGCTGCCCTTTAACCTCTATAAATACATACTCTAACTTGATTCCAAATTATCGAATTACAACTGAATTTTCTTATCTCTCTAATCTAACTATCTGGAATCTATTTGCTAATATACTTTCAATTACTTTGCATTTACGCGATATTATACCTTTCTATTCTTCATAAACTTCAATATATATATATATATATATATATATATATATATATATATATGTATGTATACACACACACTCGAGGAGAAGATTATAGGAAGGGTGTACTACAAAGTGTCAAATCCATGTTATTAGAACACACAAAATCAAAAGTTATTTTTTTTATATTTGTCGAAGTCCTGTTCTACTGCTCAGGCGTGTGAAGTCCTCTTCGACTGTTGAGGCGAAATCCTGTTCTGCTGCTCAGGTCCCTGTTCGGCTGTTCAGGAGTTGTATGGACCTGTTCCTCCGGGTTAAGTGAGGGTTGTTATTTTTAGTGAAATTCCAAACGGCGTCTGGGACTAGACGTAGGACGGTGCTCCGAACCAGTATAAAAATCTCTGGTGTCATTTTACTATACTACTTTTATATTCCGCACTATTTACTGTATTACTATCATCACTATACTCTACATTATCATATATCCATATTACACGATCCATAACACACTTTCATTTGGTATCAGAGCTAGGTCATCATATAACCTAACACAATTATCTGATAATTCCATAATATGGACATTAACACTAGCAATAGCACTAATATTAACACTAGCATCATTGAAGGAAAATCCACTACATGTCCACCGCTATTTAATGGCATGAATTATAAGTATTGGGCCACACGAATGAGAATATATATGCAAGCAAATGGTTTTGATTTGTAGAATATAACTCAGACAGAATATATTATTCCTACTGAAGAGTATTCTATTTGGTCAAATACACAGAAACTAGATGCTACAACTAATGCAAAAGCTATGAATATGTTGTTTTGTGACTTAGATAAAAATGAGTTTAATAGTATTAGCATGTACAATACTACATATGAAATATGGCATACACTCAAAGTTACACATGAAGGAACTAACAAGGTCAAACAAAGCAAAATATCCATGCTTACAAGTCAATTTCAAATCTTTAGGATGAAATAAAATGAATCTATAAATGATATGTATTCAAAATTTCAGGATATCTACCATTCATTAGTAGGACCAGGAGAAAAATATTCAGACTTCGATATTATATCCAAAATCCCTAACGTTTTAATGGAAGAATGGGAAAGAAAAGTTCTCGCTATTGAAGAAGCGAACGATATTTCCAAAATAACTCCGGAAGAGTTAATAGGAAATCTAATGTCCTATAAAGTGAATTTGCAGGCTAAAAGAGTTCAAGCTCAAGATAAAAAGAATATAGCATTCCTTATAGAACAAGAAGAATCAGATTCAGACAAAGATGACCTAGCCTTTATTGCTAAAAACTTCAAGAAATTCTTGAAATATAGAAAAGGAAGCATAAATAATGGCAAGAGAAGCTCAAACAGCAATAAACCACCGTCTTCATCAGTTATGGAGTGCTTTAACTATCATAAAAGGGGCATATACAGAAGGACCGTCCGGATCAAAAGAAAGAACATCACAATAAAAGAAAAGCAGAAGAAAAGCTTTTCAGTTACATGGGATGATTCAGATTCCTCCTCTTCTTCTGGAAGTGAGAGTGATAAGATATTGAAAAAGCCAACGTAACCTTTATGGCCAAAGATAATGAGGTTAGTTATTTAACTTTTGATAGTATGATCGAGATAAATTCTGAGTTATTAGATACTTTAAAAAGTCTCAAAAGAAAATATAAAGAGGCTGTAGAAAATCAGAACAAGGCAGAATTCAAAAGAGATATGCTTAAAGACGAGAAGAAAATATTGGAAGAAGAAATTGAGAAAACTTAAGAAGCTCTTTCAAATGTTAATTCTCAATTTATGTTATTGAGTTAGGAATTGAAACTCAAAAAGAAAAGAATGATGTTCTTGTTTCTAAAAATCTTGTTTTAAAAACTAATATTAAAATGGTAGAACTAGAAAATTCAAATCTAAAGACCAAACTAGAAGGAATCACTAAAACTTTAATAAAGGTAGAGAAAATTTATCTAGAATTATTGAGAATTCACAATCTGTTAACAATAAGAATGGTTTAGGTTATAAGAAGAAAGTCAAGAATTCACAATCTAGTAATTTAAACAAAGTTAAGTATAATAAAACATTCGCATCTTCAAAAAGAGTAGTCTCTAAAACTATAAATATATATGTACCTAAAACCGATAAAAGTTAATAAAGAAAAAGTATATTAGTTCATTCATAGAAACTGTTCATAATAATAAAAATTATATTTATAAAAGGGATACTAAACCCACTTGGGTTTGGTTTCCTAAGACCTAACTCTTAGGACCTTATTGAAAACGGTGGTTACCAACGTTATCTCATATTTTTTTCAGGTCCCACTCAAGAAAAGAGGAAAATGGATACCCGACAGTGGTTGCTTAAAACACATGATAGGAGACAAAGATATGCTGATAAATATTACATACTCGGATGGAGGTTCTGTCACTTTTGGAGATAATTCCAAGGGATATATCATCGGCAAAGGCGACGTGAGAAATTACGATACATCTAATTTACCTCTTATTACAAATGTTTTATTAGTTAAGAATCTAAAACATAATATATTAAGTATAAGTCAACTTGCGATAAAGGTTTTAAAATATCCTTTTTTGAAAATAAATGTAGTATTCTTGATCAAAATCAAAATCTTATTTTCAAAGGAAATAAAGATAAAAAATTTATGTTTTAAATATGAAAGTTAATCATAACTCAGACATGTGTTTAACAGCTAAAGAAAATGATCCCTGGATATGGCACAAATAATTATGTTATATCAATTTCAAAAACATAAATAAAATTTCTAAAAATAATCTTGTTAAAGGATTACCAAAGATGAATTTTAAAATTAATAATATATGTGACTCATGTCAAATAGGTAAATTAACTAAATCCTTGTTTAAATCTAAGAAAGTCATTTCAACATTACAACCACTTGAATTACTTCATATGGATCTATTTGGACCTACCCAAATTTAATCCATAAATCACAATAAATACGTATTTGTAGTAGTTGATGATTTTTCTAGATATACATGGACTATCTTTATGAAAAATAAAAGTGGTACTTTTGAAAATTTCAAAACTTTTGTTAAACAAATTAAAAATTTAAAAGGTACTAGAATTAAAAATATTAGAAGTGATCACGGAGGTGAATTTGAAAATGAACAGTTTGATAATTATTGTAATAAGAAAGGAATATTTCATAATTTTTCGTTTCCTAGAACTCCACAACAAAATGGAGTTGTAGAACGAAAGAATCGAACTCTACAAGAATGTGCAAGAACTTTACTAAATGAAAGCATGTTACCAAAACATTTTTAGACAGAAGCTATTGCAGTTGCCTGTTATGTTTGAAATCATGTTTCTGTTAGACCCCTCACTAAAAATACACCTTACGAACTTTTTAATGGTCGAAAACCAAAATTATCTTATTTTAAAATATTTGGTTCAAAATGTTGTATTAAATACCAAAGATCAGTTTGGCAAATTCGATTCAAAATGCGACGAAGGTATATTTCTTGGCTATTCGAATCGAAGCAAAGCTTATCGAATTTTCAATAAATGAACTAATACTATTGAAGAAACTCTCCATACATCTTTTCATGAGAACTCTAAACTTATTTCAAAAAATAATGACGGTGATTTACTTAATAACTATAAAACAAATATAATAATAAACAATTCAAGAGACGATGTCAATATTGTTTATAATTCTAGAGAAGATGAAAACATTGTTAATAATTTAGAAAATATAAATATTACTAATACAATAAGATCTCCTTAAAGAATCTTACGAAATCATCCTATAGAAAATATAATTGGGGAAATAAGTTCAAATGTTCAAACTAGAAATCAACTAAATTTAATGGATAAGGTAGCTTTTCTCTCTACTATAGAACCTAAAAATACTAAGGAAGCATCATCTTATGAAAAATTAGATTACTTCTATGCAAGAAGAACTCAATCAGTTTGAACGAAATGAAGTTTGGGAACTAGTACCCAGACCGACCAATCAGACTGTTATAGGAACTAAATGGGTTTATGAAAATAAAGCAGACGAATTAGGAAATATGACTAGAAACAAAGCAAGACTAGTAGCACAAGAATATAAATAGGAAAAAGGAATAGACTACAAAGAAACATTTTCTCCAGTCGCTAGACTAGAAGCAATACGAATTTTATTAGCATACACATGTTTTAATAACTTTAAACTCTATTAAATGTGATGTTAGAAGTGCATTTTAAAATGGCTATATTAAAGAAAATGTTTATGTTGAACAACCTTCTTTATTTATTCATGAAAAATGCCTAGATCATGTCTATAAACTTAAGAAAGCTTTATATGGTTTGAAACAAGCATCATGTGCTTGGTATGAACGCCTTAAAAGCTATCTAATTGACTCAGGATTCGAAATTGGAAAAGTAGATCAAACTTTATTTATAAAGCATTCTAAAAATGATATTTTGATAGTTCAAATATATGTAGACGATATTATATTTGGTTCAACTAATAATAAATTGTAAAGAATTTTTTGAAATAATGACTAGAGAATTTGAAATGTCCTATATGGGAGACTTATCATATTTTTTAGGTCTTCAAATAAAACAAGTTTCAAATGGAATATTTATTAATCAAGAAAAATACTGTAATAATCTTATCAAACATTTTGGAATGGAAAATACTTCTGCCAAACCAACACCTATGAGCACAACATCACATCTTGATAAAGTTGAAAATGGAAAAAGTGTAGACCAAAAACTATATCGTAGTAACAGCAAGTAGACCAGATTTTATGATGAGTGTGTGTCTATGTGCGTGATTTCAAGCTGACTCGAAAGAATCACATTTATGAGCCGTAAAATGAATACTACGTTATCTTAGTAAGGCTACAGATTTCAGACTTTTCTATCCAAAAGAGTGCTCGTTCGAGTTAGTATCATAAAGCAATGCTGATTTCGGAGGATCACGAACAAGTAGAAAAAGTAAAGCGGTATTGTCACTTCATTGGTAAATCTTTAATATCATGGTTTAGTAAGAAACAAAACCGTGTCTCACTATCAACTTGTGAAGTAGAATATATTTCTGCGGCACTAGCTTGCACACAAGTAATTTATATGCAATAGACACTTAAAGATTTCGGAGTTAATCTATCAAAATGAACAATTTACTACGATAATTCAAGTGCAATAAATCTATCCAAAAATCCAGTAAACCACTCAAGAACTAAACATATAGATATTAGACATCACTTTCTACGCGATAATATAGAAAAGGATGTAATAAATTTAGACTACGTTCCATCAGAAAATCAACTAGCTGACATTTTTACTAAACGATTGTTAGAAAATACTTTTATAAAATTACGTCGTGAACTTGGTATAATTTCAATTAAAGATATATAAATAATAAAATATGAAACTATGACTGAAAACTAAAAAATGATTTTTTTTACAAAAATTCATAATTCTAACCATGCTGGGACTTGAACCTATAACCTACTGTGAATAGCCCAAGTGTCTTAACCACCCGAGCTATTGATTATTTCTGTTATAGTCTAGTATGGGGACTTTATTGTATGGTAACATCAATATACTAAAATTATGTGTAACACTTAACTTTATAAATATACTTTACTTCTTTTATGAATATTATATTACATAAGATAAAACAAATAACAGAAAAACCAACGAATTACCCTTTTACTTGTTAAATTCAAGACAAGCCATTTATTTCTACCTACTTTTACTCTAACTTAGGCTATAAATAGATATGCCTACTCTATTTTGTCAATCAAACTAAAATACAAACAAATGAATTTTTCAAGATGTCAAATTCTTCATCCACTAACTCCATTGAAATTCTTGCTTTTAACAATTCACCAAACACTCACGTTCATCAAACATCACCATCTTCTACCTATCATACCGGATATACTCCAGATAAAAAGAAAGAGAAAAAGATGATTGACAAATCTCCGAATACTAAACAAAAAATAGATGACTTGAATCACTATCAACAAGAATCATTAATGCTCTACGAGAAATGTACTACGAGCAAAAGATTAACTCCAGACGACCAAAAATTATTGAGCACGTTGTATGAAGTTTTGCGAAGCCTCTTCACATCCAATAGACGAACATGCCGTTTCGCCTATTAGACGACCTTCGACGTCATCCCCGCCTTGACTACCGGTCTCACCAATTCATGGGATAAGAATGAAGCATCGAATGCTCATCGCAAACAACTAAACGGCTACAAAATGCCCAACCCTTTTGAATAAACATAGTATGTACGATTTGTTTTATTTTCGAACAATTCTATTATAGTATGTACGATTTATTTTTGGAATAATCCACTTTCTTCTTCATATTATCAATACTTATACTAGTTATAATATTAAAAAATTTAATAAACTTACAATATTCATAGGTATAAAAATTTATATTTTATATAACATATTTTAATTGGGAAAATTCACCCAGGTCAGTCGACTGAACCAGGGTGTCAGTCAACTGATACTGAAGGAATTATTTTAAAAAAGGCACGACCAGTCGACTGCCACAGAGGCTCGGTCGATTGGACCAGAAGCTTAATTACATATACCCCAGATTTAGTCGACCGAATCAGGCATTCAGTCGACTAAACCAGAAGGTCGAAATTTTGTTAACTTCTGTATTCAGTTGACTGAACCACTGATTCAGTCGACTGAATCGTGAATCTGAGCATATTTACTGTACTTACCCACTCACTTTCCACCTATTGACTTTCACTTTCTCCTTCTCTCACCTCTCTCATCTCAGATTTCAAAATTTCTCAAAACCCTGGCTCTTCGAAAATTCAATTTTTAACATCCTAACAATCAAATTAATGGCTCCTAGGCGAAAAGGACAAGCATCTTCATCCTCTCAACCTCCTTCAAACGAGCAAATCCAACAATGGCTACTTGATGATACCGCAGTTAGAAGATGGAGAAGGATGCAAGATTCTTGCATCTTTGAAGGTTCATTCGTAAATTTTCTGATTTCTCTCCATACCATATTCAAGAATAAGCGTGTAGGAGCAATTTGGAATCTTTATTCAATATTGATGACAACAAGCACAAAATTAAATAAATAATGGTCAAACTATTCTATGAAAATCTTAACTTGGGTCACCAAGCCGTTCAAAACAAAGAAGATTGTGTATGGAGTCTAGTTTGTGGAAAACCTGACTTTTTCTCCTTAGATCGAATGGCTCATATTTTAAGAACTGAAAATGATGGTATAGAATTGAGCAATGTTGATTGTGATTTGATCGTTCATAACCATATCAGTCATTTATTCTTAGAAGGCGATATGCACCAACTTAAGTCCATGTCATTGAGACCAAAAGCAAGAATTGTACATCGTGCGTCAATAAAGACCGTAACTCCGCGAACTAGGAGTTATGAACTTGTTTATGAAAATAACTTTAAAGTCTTGTACGCTATCTTTGGAAACATTAAAGTCAATTGGCTATGATTAATTCTTGATGAATTCCTTAGCTTCAACAACGGTCGAATGAATGTCATCTACTATGGTGAATATATTATGCGACTACTAAAGGCTTATGAGATTCCAGAACGTGACTCGCCGGTTTCTACCGTTGGATATTTAAATTCCCGTACTTTAGCATTAATGAAGCTACCAGTTGCTCGGCCACCTCCAATCATTTGTTTCGAAGAATGGAGTCAACGACAGTTTACTCAAGCTCAAACACAACAACATGGTGAAGCATCTCAAGGTTCATCCCACCAAAGATCAACTCGTCGTCAACAAGATGAATTTTGATTCCTAATCCGAGCCTACCTCCATAAGAATCGATCTCAATGATATGCCGTAACCAACAAGTTCTTCAAATCCATATCATTAAAGTAGACAAAAAGCTTGATAAGGTTAAAGGAATTTTTTACGAAGTTATGGCAAGCTATTTCATGTTCATCCGGCCCCTCCACGGATATAATAGGTGATCCGGGTAAGCAACCCATCTTCACTTGGTCATCCTCTTTCGATGATCAAGCTAGTAGTAGCTAAGATGATGGAGATAAAGGCATTTGTGGTGGTCAAACATTGCATGACGATAGGGGTAAACAAAGGATGGCATAAGCTGTTATTTTATATTATGCAAACATTGATCTTTATTTTATGGCTTGTATTAAAATAGTCACTTCTTTTCGTATTTCAAGACTCTTGTTTATGGATTTTTAATGTATGAATGGTTGTTACCTTCCTAATATCTATGACATTATGGCTTCATAATTTTATATTACTTATTCCTTTTTATCGATGACAAAGGGGGGGGGGGGGGGGGAAATATTATTACTAATATTGAGAATGCAGGATATAGAGTGTCATAGATTTAAGGGGAGTAAGTATTTATATTATATATACGGTCGAAATCTATATTTATATATAGATTGCCATCAATCAAAAAGGGAAAGAATGTTGGGACTTGGTTTTGATTCATGACATAGAATTATCACTACGACATATTGATTTGACGACTGGTACGACAAAAAGAGAATATATACTACAAGAAGACATGACTTCAAAACCGCTGCATCAATTATTTTATTTTAGTTTTGAGTCTTAGGTCAATAACTGTTAAAATCTTTCCTCGATTACGTATGTATTAGCTTATATATTTAATCATCTAATTCTCAAACATTTTATACATATATAAGCATATAAAATATATAAAAGTGTTTTAAAGTTATATATATTACTATACTTGTAAAAACTGTGCAAATTGCACAGATTTTACAAGGTCAATCGACCGGCCCAGAGGTTCAGTCAAATGACCCTAGAAAATCTATGCAACATGCACATATGCACAGATATTCAAATATATAATTTAAAATTACGTTTGAATATTCCGTCGACTGACCCATAAACTCCGTTGACTGAATTTCTACAACGGCTACGTTTTGAAAAGACATGACTATTTGTGAAGAGTTATGAACTTATATGAAAAGATTTGGATGTAACACTTCAATTGAAACTCTTCACCAACAGTCGTTGTTCTTTAACCTCTATAAATACATACTCTAACTTGATTCCAAATTACCAAATTACAACTGAATTTTCTTATCTCTCTAATCTAACTCTCTGGAATCTATTTGCTAATATACTTCAATTACTCCGCATTTAAGCGATATTATACCTTTCTATTCTTTATAAACTTCAATTATATACACACACACACACACACTTGAGGAGAAGATTATAGGAAGGGTGTACCAAAATGTGACAAATCCGTGTTATTAGAACACACGAAGTCAAAACTATTTTTTTGTATTTGTTGAAGTACTGTTCTGCTGCTCAGGCGTGTGAAGTCCTCTTCGGCTGTTGAGGCAAAATCCTGTTCTGCTGCTCAGGTCCCTGTTTGGCTGCTCAGGGGGTGTATAGACCTGTTCCTCCAGGTTAAGTGAGGGTTGTTGTACTTAGTGAAATTCCAAAAGGAGTCTGGGACCTGACGTAGGACGGTGCTCCGAACCAGTATAAAAATCTCTGGTGTCATTTTACTATATTGCTTTTATATTCACACTATTTACTGTATTACTATCATCACTATACTCTGTATTATCATATATCCATATTACATGATCCATAGCACACTTTCAATCTCTCCCTGCACTAAATTCATAAACTTTCTCATCAACACTGACTTAACAACTTCGGATAAAAACCTATGTTCAGATCTTCTTCTAAAATCAGTCCATGTCAACTCCTACTCTGGAACTCCAGCAGTAACACTATTCCACCAATGAAGTGCTACCCATTGCAACTGCCTAGAGGCCAGCTTCGTCTTCTGCTCATCATCTAAACCCAAATCAGTAAAGATCCTCTCATAATGCAACGTCCAATTCTTAACTTCTATAGCATCCTCAGTTCCCATAAATGGCTTCCTACCAAGACTGGTGTAATCTTTGCTCAACTTAGCATAGTTATTCCCAACTGGAGCCACGGGATTAGTACTCCAACATTTCCAGGAACTCCAGTGGCTGCTCCAGCTTTCATCATATTGACAAAAACCTGATACATCGCCACCATATCCATTGGCGAATTTTCAGCACCTACATTGGCATATGCATTTTGGTTAGCATTAGCCCATCGACCTGGGTTCCTCCTGGTTGGTCGAACATTTCAGTTGGTTTTGGTGCTTCCTCCACTGAGATTTCCTCTTCCATTTCCTACCTCCATATCTTCTTTCTCGTAAATCTACATACGAGCCATCGTAAGAGACAGAAGAACGGCCTAAGAGAGAGAGAGAGAGAGAGAGAGGAATACGTAGTTATATATGTATGTATATGTATCAAATACAAGTACGTTAACTTAGCGTTATCCCAAACCCCAATCTTATTTTATGATTCATTGGATTATGTTTGAAAACATTTTAAGTTTAAATTTCGTTTAGGTTTCTTAAACTTATGCTCTGATATCAACTTGTAACATCCACCACTTGGAGGCACAAAACTAACAGATATGGATGTTGCAGTCATCCATAGTTATTAATCATTGGCGACCAAATATGGTAATATTAGATACATTGATATAACAGAAACACATGGATATGGAAAAAAATTAAAATCAACAAACATCTTTCTCATTCCATTTCGAAGCATTTCAAATTCATTATATAATCCCAATACGAGAACCATGTTCGGAGAAAAATGATTATTACAACATATGCCAAGAGCGACCTAAAAGATGCCTCCTAGGATGACCAGAGTATATAACTAGGCAATTAAACATCTTTGCCTTTACAATAAAACACAACGAAATCAAAATAGAAAATAAATCTAGATAACTATCATGTCTCCTACAGGTCTCCGAAAGCTTATTCGTCTAAAGAGTTACTAGAAAACCTCAACTCTCAAACTACTCAAAATCAATTGAGTACCCGAGAGTTTAACGGAAAAAATAAACTTCAAGTCAGACATAAAACCTGGTATGAATAATAATCTACCATCTCAAACCATTTAGATATCTAGTAAGACCAAGCCGCTTAGCGGAACAGGTTTTCCCCTCACTAGTACCTTATTCAAAACTTTATAAAACCATATACTATGCTCCTGCATCCACAATGGTTAAAACATAGCATTTCAAAATATTATGATGATATGCAAACAAGTAAATCAATTTTGGATTTTTCTTCCCCATTCATTTTGACTATCTGTCTCAATTATAGTTTCTAGGGTCGCTATTAACCTATTAGTTTTCATGGGCTAACTAATAACCTATTTAATACTTATAGACTCCTTATCCAGTTTCATATTTTTCATGGGATCACTAAGAACCTATTGGCCTCTGCCAATGAATTCATTATTTCATGGGTTCTCCCTTAACCTATTGGTATCTCAAAATCTCTTATCATAGTTTTCATGGGTTGACTATGTACGTATTGACTTCTATCAATAACTTAATCGGGATATAGTTTTCGTGGGTTCACTACAAACCTATTGGCCCCGCCAATAACTCAATCTAATCATAGTTTTCATAGGTTTACTATGAACCTATTGGCCCCTTCCAACAACTTCTTTAGTCAATATTTTGGCATCCTACATTCTGGTATGTCTGACCTCCTGGATGCAATTCTACTCATTCAGGAGTTAACTTAATTTATATTCACTATTGGGTCAACCTAGCTGGTTATTCTGCCTTTTCTCCCCAAAATACAGTTACGGGTCCATTACAATGTGAGTGTGTGTATATGTATATATATGAAGAAGTAAACATAATAATACCAACATCTGTGGTTTAATATCCTTGAAATCATTGTATATAAAACTTAGTTAATCCCATTAACCTATTAATCAAGGAAACTTCTTCAAAACTCCATACTTAAAATCATTTCAAAATCCTTTTATTATGCCATGGTATTCCTTTAAAATGAGATTGGGTTATTTGTTTTGAAAACTAAGGCTTTCGAAACCTTTAATCATTACTTTCGAAACTATTGGAAATTTTTTTTTCGAAAGCATTAAAATCTTCTTTTCAAAACTCTAGACAACTGCCTTTCGAAACACTTTAAAACTTTACTTTTAAAACCTTTCGAATGTATTAATGTGAAACCATTCAATTATAGAGGCATATTTTCTAAACCTTATAAAAGTACCCCTTTCATATTATTAAACTATCTTCTGGGTCAAAGTGAGCATAAACAAAAGTATCCCTTTCGAAACTGTTATTTTTCATATAAAAGTGTTTGGGGAAAACCTGATGGCGTCAGAACCATCCTTACGAAAGCTTAAACCACATAAGCAAAACGTTTGAAGGTTAGCTTTAAAACTCCTTTTGAAACCGTTGCCTTCGATACCATTAACCCGTTTCGAAAGCTTTAGGATGTGGCTCATATTTACAAAAAAGAGGCTACCTTACGAAAACATTGACATCTTCAGTTCCTTCGAAAGGCGTAAGGTCAGCAGATGGTTTTCGCTAGGTCGAAACTACCCCTTTTGAAATCATTAATTTGGAAACTAAGTAACTTGTTCAAAAGCTATACTTTAAACAATAAGACGACAATCTCCTTTTGAAAGCTATTCAAAAGACCCCTTCAAAAGCATATATTTCGACACCTTCGAAAGCATTTAGTAAACAGGCAAGCGCATTTCTTTAAATAAAACAAAGGTTTTGTCCTCCTCGAAAGCTATGCTTTGACACCTTGTCTTTTGCCTTTTCCATCCACTACATACCAATGTTTGGTACCTTGTGTATTGGTTTCGGTTTATTTGGTTTCGACCTAGTCGGTTTCTACTTAATTGAAGGCGGAAGTTGAGAGTCAAAAGGTGCATCTAAAAGAGGCGGAACCACTTTTCTGGGTAAAAGCTGACTAATGCCAACAAAAGCAATAACTTTATAACTAACTTACTTACCTGCTACCATTTAATTGGTTGCTATAAACTTTTCAAATTATTTTTCAAATAAAAATGCCGCATAATTTCAGATCTAAACCAAGATTAATTTAACAAATAAGCCCTTCCATTAAGCAAAACAATTAAATCATTTAGGTCCTCCTTTCAAATAATTTAATTCTCATAGTAAATCACTTAGGAAAATCCTCCAAAATCATAGAAATTCACTCTTAATATGTTATTTAACATATTTAAATTTCAAACCTAAATTCTTTATATAATTTCCGAAATAAATTTCTAAACCCAATTAACTATATTTTCCTTTGTAAATTCATAAAAATTCTCCATAAATTGGAAAATTATGAAAATTAAAACCCAACTCCAAAATCATGTTTTACATAACATATAAATTCATCATGCATACGAAAATCGTTGTAATCAGTTTTACCCATAGAACCATAAAAAATCATATTTAAATAATTTTTGTTTAGATCAAACATGTTATGATCCAAGTATATCATCATCCAAATCATCATTAAAATAGATTTAATCTTAAACCCAAAAATCAATGATCATAAAACAAAATAGAGGTGATATAGATTATTATTCACCTTGATTAGGATAAGAACTTTGAGATTTGACTGAGACTAATTCCCTAGCTTGAATCCTAAGTTTTACTTGAATTTTCTTTTTCTTCTTTTCTCCTAATAATGACCGGTTCCCTTCTTTTCTTACATTTGTTTTTATTTTGTAAAAATGAATGTGAATGGTTAAGGCACAAGAATATAAGGTGATGGAAATACGGTGTGACAATTACCCTAATACCCTAGTGTAAATTAATTAACATGTATAACCATTTGTAGCCCATTTATTTAATTAAGCTGGGTCTCTAGGTTTATTTTCAAATTTCAATCCCTTTATCACCCTAAACTTTACATTATTCTATTTAATTTATCTAGTTAAATCTTTTGAATTATGTTACTACAAATTAAGGGTGTTGTAGTCGCCTTTTTTACATTGACATTAAAAGGCATGATGCCGCACATAATAATTTCGGTACTATTAGTTTAAGTTGTAATGCCGTATATAAATCTTACTTTCGAGTTGATTTAAATGGCAATGATGCTGTCTATTTTCTATATCGACATAAACGATATTAATAACTTTATGATATTAACGCCAAAGGTTATCAGTGTCGGCATTCCCATATTTCTAAGTTTTAATGCTTTATTCAAGCAGACCAAAGACTATGCCGCTTATAGTCGGCATCCTTTATGTTTATGTTATGCGACATAAATGATTTTGGCCTTCTGGTCTTATGCTTTATTAAATCGGGTGCTTTAACATAATAGGGACATAGAGGGGTGCGGAAAACCACATCGGCTATATCAACGTCGCACTTTATCAGTTTAAATGGTTTTGTTATACGGCTTTATAGCCTAAGGGTTTATAGGTGTGATAACCTCCTAGTGGTTCTAAAGTTAATGAAACCTATTTTATAAAAGCATATGTATATTTGTATGTATGCATGTATGTATATGTATATCTTGGCATAAAATTTTGGATAAAGTAAAGGGCTATAATTTTCTTATTTTTACATATGATTTCAAAGGTTTAACCATTAATAAAGAATTTTATTTTGCCTATAATTTTACTACATAAATTGTGATAGGACAAATTGACTAAAGGATTAGAGAATAGAGAACCAATTAATGGGACTGATGTAAGGTAGCGCCCTATACTTTAATTGTTAGCCCCTAGTCAATATTTGTCCAATCCAAAATTCCTATGTGTGGAGCTTTGTTAAGGGTAAAACTAAAAGTAAGTGTACGCATAGAAAGGAATATAACTTAGGTAGGTTTTGGTTGGCTTCTAAAACCATTAAGTTCATAGTGAACCTAGCAAAACTACGAGATTGATGGAAAATTAGGTAAACACCCAAACGATTGTGTTTCGATGAGTAGTCTACTTTACTCCTAATGGTAAGTTGGAGAATTTTGGTAAATTTGTTAAGCTCGAGTTAGCTGTATAGTTTGTAGCAACCCTAGGAAAACTATGAAGTAGAGACAAATGGTTAATTAATTAAGACAGATTAGTCGGGATTACCCATGTAACATGCATGCATTTAATTATCTTGTATTTATATAACTATTGTGATTGCACAAGCATGATTGTGATAGACATATTATCAGAGAATACTCATGAGGGGAAAACCTATTCCGCTCAGCAACATGGTCCCACTAGATGTTTGCTATCGAGATGCCATATTATTATTCAAAGTAAACTTTTTGTCTGGCCCAAAATTTTGTTTTCCCCCTGTAACTCTCGGTTATTCATTTGAGTAGTTCGAAAGTAAGGTTTCTAGGTTTTAGGTTTAACGAATAAAGCTTCCGAAGTCGTACAGAAGGAAGAGCGAGCTATATAGGAGTCTATTTATATCTGTTGTGTTATCATTTTGTTTGGATGTATGGAATGGTAAAAGTTGTATCTGTCTGGTAGTAAACTCTGATCAACCAAGGGAGCATCTTCATATGTCATGCTTGGAGTATTTTTTAATAATTATATTTTATCTGAACCTGAGCAATGTTTTTGGATTATATCATGAATATGGAAATTAATTACCGAAATCTATGTTTTGGAAAATTTTCAAATTCATGTGCTTTGATATTAATGATACTATTAACTGATCTTATTTAGTCACTACAGAATAATATTTTTGATGACTGCAGCATCAGAAGCACTTATTTTCGAGCCTCGGAATGTGGGATGCTACAAGTTGGTATCAGAGCAAAGGTTTATGAAAAACTACTAGAATTTTTAATTTAAAAGAGATTTTGATACATAATCCTAATGAATTAAACGATGAGGTTGGGGTATGAGTAACGCTATAGAAACGTACTTGCATTTGCTATTTGCTATATATAAGTATATGTGTTATCTCTATTCTTCCCTCTCTCTTGGACCATTCTTCCATATCCTACTAAGGTTTGAATATTGATTTATGTAAAGTAAGATATAGAGGCAGGAAACGGAAGAATGAATTTCGATGGAGGAAGCACCAAAACCAATGGAAATGTCATGCCCAACACTAAAAGGAATCCTGATCGACAAATGGATGCTAATATGGGTTCTAGAACATCACCGATAGATATAGGGGCTATGTACCAATTCTTTTTCAATGTGATGAAAGTTGGAGTTGAAGCCGAATTAGTTGATGGTGACGCTGGAGGAGCAAATCCTGAAGTTCTGATTATCAACAACCATGCTAATTTGAGTGGGGATTATGCAAGGCTCGAAGGAAAGCCATTTATTGGAACAGATGATGCTATCAAATATGAGAATTAATTATTGCATTATGAAAGGATTTTTGCTGATTTAGGCCTAAACAATGAGCAGAAGAGGAGATTGGCTCCTAGGCAATTGCAAGGAGCTGTATTGTACCGGTGGAACAGTTTAACTTTAGGAGTATCGAAAGAGAACTTGACTTAGGCGGAGTCTAGAAGGAGATTCGAGGAGAGATTCATGTCTGAAATAACCAAGTCAACTTTGCTTAGAAAGTTTTCTGAGTTGGAACAAGGTGGTATATTTATGCTTGGGTATGGGATTAGGTTTGAGGAGCTGTCCAGATATGGATATGCAACTATGGATACTATGGTTAAAAGAAACGAGAAGTTCTTCAGAAGATTGATGCCAGAGCTTGTTAGAGCAACATTATCGCATCTTAAAGACCCTTGTGATGTAGTAGTGGAGATCACAATTAGGAACGAAGAGATGCTTGCACTGTTTAGTAATAACAAGCCGGCAGAAGCTCAGGGCTGTCAAAGTTAGAAAAGAAAGTTCTTTCAGAAAAAGGGAGCTCAAAAGGGTAGAGCTGCTAGGAAAGGAAAAGCTAATGTTTTTTGCCATAAGTGTGACAAGAAAAGGCACTTTGCCAATGAGTTTTGTTCTAGCGATGGAAAGAAGGTCATTAGAAGGAAGAACATCTAGTGCTTCAATTGTGACCAGATAGGGTATTATAAGAATTAGTTCAGAGAAGCAGCTGAGTTTGACAAAGGAAAAGTGTTTGCTTTGGAATCATCCGCCTCGAGACCAATAGCAGAGGAAAAAGGAAAGTTAGTAGAAGGTACACTTTTGTTTCATACCAAACCTGTTAGAGTAATGTTTGGTATTGGTGCATCATATTCTTTTATCTCTTATTGTTTGATAGATAAGCTTAGTTTAGAAACATCATACCATAATACTTCCTTAAGGGTGGAATTTGATAGGAGGGCATGCAACTCTTAGGATGAGATGTGATCATTTTGAGTTTGAGTTGTTAGGTCATAAATTTGCCTGCAAATTGTATGATTTTATTTTATGGGCTTTGGAATTATATTGGGTATGGATTGGTTAAGCAAATATGATGCTAGAATATTTTTCCAAGATAGAAAAATATTACCAAGACACCCAAATAGTAGCGATCGAATCATATACTCGATAGAGAACTCGATTTTTAACGTTTATGCTTTATTGGGTTCAATGGAGGAGGAAGACGAGTTGAATCAAGTTTATTTAAGAGAGTATGCAGATGTATTGGAGCCTATTATAGGACTACCACTGAAACGAGCTATTGAGTTTCGAATAGATCTGGTATTTGGAGCTGAAACTATAAGTAAACCGTCTAATAGAATGACACCTACTGGGACGAAGGAGTTAAAGGTGTAGCTGGTGGACTTAGAAGGAAAGAGTTTCATTAGACCAAATAGTTTGCCTTAGGGAGTAGCTGCATTATTTGTGAAGAAACCGGATGGGTCATTGAGATTTTTTATTGACTATCATAAGTTGTATGAGAAGATAAAAAAGAATAGATATCCTTTGACAAGAATTAATGATTTGTTTGATCAGTTGAGTGGAGTCAAAATATTTTTCCAGTTGGATTTGGCGATAAGGTTCCATCAACTAAGAGCGGTGGAGGAAAGTATTCCTTTGACGGTGTTTCGAACAAGATATGGTTTGTAGGAGTGGTTATTAATGCCATTTGGATTGGCATTTTCACATGCTTTCTTTGTGGACTTGATGAATCAAAATTTTTAAGAGCACTTGGATAGGTTCATGTTAGTTTTTATTGGTGACATTTTGATATTTTCTAGGAATGAGAAAGAGTATAAGACTCACCTTAGAATAATGCTTGGCATGTTTAGGCAACATCAATTAAAAGCGAAGTTTTAAATGTGTCATTTTCGGAGAAAAAAATGAAGTTCCTTGTTCATGTAGTTTTAAAAAAAGAGCTGACAGTAGATCCAGCTAAGATTGAGACTGTTAATTATTAGAAAATACCTGAGACAGCGACCAAGTAAGGAGATTTCATGGATTAGCTAGCTATTATTGGAGATTCCTCAAGGATTTCTAGCAGATAGCAGTACCTCTCACTAAACTAACCAGGAAGGGCGTAAACTTTATTTGGTCAAGTAATTATGAGGAGGCATTCCTTAAGTTAAAGCATTTGTTGAACAATGCGCTTGTGTTAGTTGTACCAGATGGGAATCAGGATTTGGTGGGGTATACAGATATGTGTGGAACATGATTAGGAGCTGTGTTGATGCAAAGAGTCATAGTGATTGCCTATGTTTCTCAACAGTTCAGACCACACGAAGCTTGATATCCGACTTACAATTTGGGGTTGGCAGCTGCAATCTTTGCTTTGAAGGTACAGAGACACTATCTATTGGGAGAAAAAATTTGAGCAGTATAGAGACAAGTCCTTGTGGTATTTATTCTCCTAGAAGGAGTTGAATTTGATACAGTAGAGGTGATTAGAGTTCGTAGCAGCTTATGATTTTGGTGTTGAGTATACGCCAAGGAAAGGAAATAAGGAAGCTGATGCACTTAGCAAAGAATATCAGAACGTGTTATTAGAATGTTAGCGGAGCGGAAAGATTTAGAAGCATTGAATACTTGTAGTGTGCAGTTAAGGTCGATGGTTAGTTCTAGTTAGAATACTGCAATGTTATCTTGTTTTGAAGTTCGACCAGTATTGATCGAGAGGATTGCTCAGAGAGATGATCTGTGGTTAGCTGAATGGATTAGAAGATTAGAAGGTGGAGTTGAGATTGATGACTTGAAAGATTTTTATCTTGACCAAGATGGATGGTTGAGGAAGATGGGACGATTGTGTGCTCCAGATGTAGGAGACCCAAGGAAGGAAGTTCTTAGAGAGTGTCATCGATCAAAGTTTACCATTCATCTTGGAGGAATTATGTAACAACCCCACACTTTAGTTGTTAACTTAAAATTAAAATAATGATGTAAACTGTAAATTTAAATCTGAAGTTTTCTTTTATAAAAATTGATAGGGAGTTCATTAAAAATGTAAATCCCAAGCTCGATGATATCGGAAAATCAATATACGAAGTGAATCCTTTGAGCTTATAAATAGACTCATAGTATAAGAGAAATGGAGAAAGTGTAATATTTTCGAAAAGATAAAATGAATTGGAGGTTAGGATTTTAAAGTTTGATAGATATTCAATGCAATGGCTAAGCAATAATATTGAAGGTTAAATAAAAGCAAATTGGGTAATAATAAACTATTTCTAATAGGAGAATTTTAGAACTAAAATATAAAACGTAAATTCTCATTTTTATTTATCCAATGGCTTGGTTAATCAATTAGGCATTTGAAATTTGTTTTACATCTTTTATTTTGTTAATATAGAAAATTTGAAATTAACAAATAGTGATTCATAATTTAAGGAGTATATTTTGATTCGCCCTGATCCATGGTTTAAAACATTTGTTCATCGTTACGTAAAGCGATTTATTAATTAAAAAGTTAAAGGAAATAAACATTTTATTTCATTTTGGGTGTAATTTAATTCTTGGCCCCAAAAACCACTAATTTGTTAGGAGGGGATAACATCTCATATGCTAAGTACTATACATTCGTTTTCATTCTTTGTTGTTTACAGTAAGAAACCAAAATCATTACTATTTCTTTTTAAAACCTAAAGCCCAAATCCTTATCATTGAAGCTAGCTTCACCTGCAAATTAGATATTTTGAAGCAATTAATTCAGGTAAAAGAATCAAAACCCTATTCTCTTCCTATTCAAGGATTTTTTTCCAGTTTATAGTTAGTAAATTTGGGTTCTCTTTGTGTTTTGATTGAACAATTCTAGGGCTTTTCTTTATGAAGTAATTTCTACCCGCTGCTATGTTTACGGCCCAATTAAAGAAGAGAGGTGAGTTGAGACTTACAACTATCTATAGTTATACATTCTCTAACTAAATGAATAAGAAATAATGGATGATCTAAGTTAGTTAGTTTGTTTGTTTTTGTTGTTTCTCTATTAAAACTTGCCTATAGTGAACTATTTTCAAAATATAATTTATATTTCCTTCCATTAAGTCAATGTTTGAGAGTGTGGATGCTTGCATGCACTATAAATGAGTTAGAAAATGAAGAATGAAGATGTCGAAACTCAAAATCGAAGTGATGAAGCTTAGAGGATCGATCGGCACGCTACCTAGAGCATGCTCTAGGCGTGGCACTGGTTGACCGGTGCTTTTAGATCAGTCGACCGATAAGTGGCCCAGAGCATGCTCCAGGCCATTCCTCTCCATCCTCTATTTGCCATGTTGATTTTTTTTATTGTCTGGTGTTTTTCCTTTTCATGTTGCACTATTTTGAAGTATAATTATGATGATCCATTTGCTCATTTTTAGGAGGTCCGAATCTTATTTTGGAAACCCTTGCTTACATAGAGAAACTACTCTGTATATCCTTGTCAATCACACTATTTGGATTTGGGAAACTCTTTGTAAAGGAAATTCTATTTTCGCGGAAATGATTTTCCAATCTCTCTCTATACACACACACACACACATATGTATGTATGGATATCCTTTTAAATAGAAATATATTTAGAAATTATATGTATATAGTTATAAGTACAAAGTGGTTTTGAAACTAGGAAAAATATTTCCAAATCATTCATTAAATCTTAATCAAAGATTACTTTCTTAACTTCAAATCATATTCTTGCAAATCGAAGATTTTCATAACAGAGCACTACTGCCACCTTAAATATGGTAAATTTCACCTCCTCGCACTAATGGCAAGTAATTCTGCATCATAAAGATCTTTGTCGTCAATGATCTTTGTCTTTAATATGTTTTATTTTGAAAATTAGTTTGAAGGGATTTCAGATAGGAATTACCCAAATCCGTTCACAGTTTTTCGGATAGTAATCTCCCAAATTCAATCCCAGTTCCTTCGTACCAATCATTGAATAAAAGGTGTTAAGTGGTTAATTAACATTCAAAGAATTTGTTTCCTTTCTTTTATCTTAGAAAAACTTTAATATGATTTTTTTAGAGCATCTGGGCTTTCCTTTCGATCTATTCAACCCATCGCCTAAAAAGAAAAAACATAGCCCAGGTAAGTTAAGGGCACTGGTTGCTCCATCCCTAACCTTAGTTAAACACCTTGTTTGTCTTTCCAGATCTCACAGGCGGAACAAATGTACTAGTCGTTTCCGCATAATTAGTTATTAGCTTTATTTTGAAATTGATTATAAGATTCCAATTATCTTTTAAACTTTTAATTTTCCTTTAAAAACATTCACAATTGATTTTAGGAAATATCGTTACGTTTAAACTCATATTCAAAAGGCAATAGAATTCACAGCATAAAAGTGCTGCGGAAAGTGCTATATACGCTTATTTGATTTAAACAACTTTTTAATGTTTGAAAATTCATATTTTCCATTCCAGATCTATTTTAAACCATTTTAATAGATTTATCAAATTTATTTCATATTTTTAGTCATTTAAAAATATCATTTATAAAGAAATCCCTTTTTGGATTCCGAACTGCAAAACCGCGATGTTTTTAGAAAATTGTTTTGGTCATATTTCAAAATCTACCTGATGAAATCTTAATTTTCTTTCTTCGTTGGAAATATATTATCATTGTGGATCAAAGAATTTTTATTTCGAAGAAATCCAACTCATAAATCATTCTCTATGTTAATCTGAAGTTGCGAGTCGAAATTTACAAACTACCGCTTCGCGACGAGCTCGATTTTGACCAATTTTATGAATTGCTTTGGAACTTGTCCGAAACACTTCAAATTTGTTTTAAACAAACTTAAATTTTTTTAAACTTATTTAAAACAGTATTTTCATTATTTCAAACTCATTTTTCATTTCATTTCATATTATATTATCATAATATCATTTCAGTCTTTTTTAGATATTTTGAAATTATTATGAGGCTAAATAATTTCCATACACACATTTGTATGGATTTAATTCTCATTTAATTAACTATGCTTACTAACCATTTCTCTTATCATTTATCAAACCAAATTATCTTCCATATCATAAACATATAATCAACCATAATATCAACCAAGTTATCAAACATTTAATCATCCAACATATACCAAATTTTTTATGTAATTAACTTGAAATATTTTTAGAAATTAGTAATTTAAAATATGAATACTAACCTTTAACCAAATCATTTAACTTCCTGCCAACATTTATTTAATCCAGTACTTCACTAAATCATCTTAACTTCACCAAAACATCACCTAAATTACTCCACTTCACTTCCAGTGTGTTTGTACCAAAAATGGGCACAACACTCTTTGGAAGTTTTTGAAGAGATAAAAAGTGAAGAATATAAATTTAAAATGAGGATTATCTAACAAAAACTCCAGCAAACAATAACATAAATGCACAGACAAGCGATTTAGAGTGGTTCGGCGTGCTGCCTACGTCCACTGTGAAGTTTTTGTGATTTTATTGATTCTATTTCAGCGATTACACGTGATTACAACGAATAACAGTAAACTACAGCTTAAAATTCGAATTCAATAACAAGAGTAGGATGCAAATCTTGATATGGTAGAGTCTTGGCGCTTGAGAATCAAAAGGTCCACTTTCTGTAGGCTCTGGGGCTCTATTTATAGGCGTAGGAGGCTGATATTTCACCCAAACTTCGGAAGACTCCTTCTGGCACGTGAGTGGGCCCACGCAATTGATCCCGGAGAGTTTCGACTCAATTTGTGATCGATACAAAATCAATTCGTATCGATTAAGATCGTGTCCAATATAGCTAAAACTTAGCGAGAAATTTTTTTGGCTTGTACGCAATCTTCTGTTAAAATTTCATAACATTTGGACTAGTGGATATTGAGTTATGATCGATACGAGTTTGAGTTCTCGTTGGCTGTCTGGTTCGAACCCATCAATTCGAATCGATCGCGCACGTGACAACGCGGTGACGTGGCACGCCCTCCTCGCACTGATCCTCCTTTTGCTCTGTGTTGATCATGTCATATCCATGAGTTTCGTCTCGTTTGCATCGAGTGTCGTTATCCTATTTGAACCAATCAACTACGTGCACGTCGCATTGATTCGCAATATGTCTAGTTCGAATCGAGATAGGTGGCTTAGCTCGTATCGATGGTGATGGTGTGGTTCGTATCGATAGATGTTGCCTCTATTTAATGGATACGATCAGGTGATATTTGTGGTGGATACAAACTAAAGCTACCTGATGGATTCGAATAAACGTCTTCTTTATGGATATGAACTAGTCATTGGTGGACCGATACGAAGCGCGTTACCGATTGATGGATGTAGAGTTGATCGATGCGAGACAGTGGTTGGGGTGGTCGATACGAACGAGGACACGAAGGGGTACGAATCTGATCGATTCGAAATACGGCCCAGCGATGGATACGAAAACATGATTTTTCCCTTTCAACTTGCATCGACCATAACTTGAGCATACGAACTTGTATTGACTTGAAATTTGAAATGCTGGCTTTTATGGCTTCATTTGTCGTGTCTTGCTGATTATAGCCTGATACGGATTCGGAAAAAATTCATCGACATCCATAGCGAACCTGTGTATGCTCGATATCCAGGACGAACGACCCTTGGTTTTCAACCAGTGCCTTGATATCTCGGCCTTGCCAAAAGGCGGGATAACATTTGCCCCCCAAAGTACGTCTTGTGGTAACATGACGTGCTTTGAAAAGCTGCAGTCTTCATTTTGATCAGTTATTGCTTCTTTGTTGAAGGTTGTAATCTTACGTTGTTGTAACTGATTGCTGATTCTCGTTAACGTTGCATGTCCACGAGTCATTGTCAGTTTTCTTGTGTCGAATTCCGTATCGATCCTCTCCAGAATCGATGTAGAAGTTCGTGTTGTAACAACACCTAGCGGTTGCCTTAGGATGATCCTTCATGTCGATCCTCTCCTGAATCGATATAGAAGTTTGAAAGGTTCCTCTCGCATCGATAGACTTTTCCTTGGCGGATATGATATGGGTACTTCGCATTGATGTGTACGTGCTTTGATGGATTCGAAATTGAGGTTCGTACCGATGAAACCGATGGATTCGAACAGAATAGTTCGTAGTGATGGATCGTGACGGTGGACTTATCGATGCGAATAAAGACTTCGAATCGGTGGAACTTAATTGCCTCCAGAGTTATCTTCATCGTGTATTTCGTATCGGTGGATCTATTTACCATTTCGAATCGATAGGGACGATGGATTCGAACTCGCCAGATTCGATGTGAGGGTTGACCTGTAGTGACCAGTCACGTTGACTGGGAGGTGAATCGCCACTCTTTCTCCCTAGGATCCATATAAATACCCTTGGACTCGGCCATTTTTCACTTTTTTACTTTTACCTTCATCCTGCTTCCTGCTTTCGTATCGATCTAGAAGCTTTAGAAGAAAAACATAACTTTGCCCGATTTTGATTCGAACCAAACCTTCAACTCCTCTCATCAACTGTCAGATCTTGGTAATCCACTAAACAAATCTTAACGCGCAAACGTTGAGAATCGATTTTTAACATCAAATCATCCAGAATTAAAGATGATCGATTCCAGCGTTGTTGGTATTGGATCTAGGTCGGAGCAAGGTTGAGGAGGAGGCAATGTCGCCTGTACCGTTTGGAGAAGAAGGAACGAGGAGGAATATATGCTGGAATCGATCCAAGGTTGGTCGGCCTTCGCTTTGCGTCGATCTGGGGTAGGTGCTTCAAGACGATGAGGTGGAGGTCTTTGTATCGGTCGATGAGTAAACAGTGAATTTTGCATCGATGCTGGTGGCATGAGTTCGCATCGATCAGAATCAATCGATACGAAACCGAGTGACCAAGGGATCGATATGGGATTCAAGGCCTCAGGTTGGTGCTCGCTTCGTGGTTTTAGATCGAGTCGAAATCAATAAATGCTCGATCGTTACGAAATGACAAATTGGAACTGATGCAAAACCACGAGTGTGCTGATCGATACGAAGCACAATGTCCTGATCGATACAAAGCCAATAACCCCTCAATCGATACGAAATCGAAGACTTCTTTATCGATGCGAACTTGAACATGCAGATCGATTCGAAGCTTTCAGACTTTGATCGATGCGAAACTAGGACCTCTTCAATCGATGCGATTTCAAACCGTGGTGATCGATGCCAAGCCGAAATTTGATGAATTTGGAAAACTTTTGCATATTTGAACATTTGGCTCCGGCGAGCTTCATTCTTGCATATATGGACTTAACTATCAAACTGCATACTTGATTGCCCTTCGAAGCTCGTCGATGGAGCTGTAACTTAACAAAATGATAACGGACTTTAACTTGGATCGATCACCAATGTCTGGATGGTACGGTTGTGACAGTCAGCGATGACGGTTACTCCAGCTGGATTCCAAAGTTTTTTCGTTTGCATATTTTCTTTAATTCTGAAAAATCTTTTCAAGTATTGCACAACACTACACTGCACAACACACACTCTACACGTGGGGAACACACGGGCTCTTTGTCGTCTAATGATGATTTTTCGTGAGTTAGTTAATTATGGAAACTCCAAGCCCGCAGCCATAGGAAACTCAAAGTATAATTCCTCCCAGACTTGAAATTCGGATTAGGGATCTGGATCTTTCTCTTAAATTTATGCAATCCGGTATCAACGATTGATCCAAGGAGTAGGAGAAAATCTAGGTTTTCTCAGTGAAAGCACCAAAGTGTTTATACCAAATATGGGCACAACACTTTTCGAAAGTTTTTGAAGAGATAAAAGTGAAGAATATAAATTTAAAATGAGGATTATCTAACAAAAACTCCAGCAAACAATAACATAAATGCACAGACAAGCGATTTAGAGTGGTTCGGCGTGTTGCCTACATCCACTATGAAGTTTTTTTGATTTTATTGATTCTCTTTCAATGAATACACGTGATTACAGTGAACAACTGTAAACTATAGCTTAGAATTCGAATTCAACAATAAGAGTAGGATGCAAATCTTAATGCGGCAGAGTCTAGGCGCTTGAGAATCAAAAGGTCCATTTTCTATAGGACCTGAGGCTCTATTTATAGGCGTAGGAGGCTGATATTTCATTCAAACTACGGAAGACTCCTTCTGGCACGTGAGTGGGCCCACGCGATCGATCCTGGATAGTTTCGACTCAATCTGTGATCGATACGAAATCAATTCATATCGATCAAGATCATGTCCAATAGAGCTGAAACTTGGTGGGAGCAATATTTGGCTTGTACGCAATCTCTTGTTAAAATTTCATAGCATTTGGACTGGTGGATATTGAGTTATGATCGATACGAGTTTGAGTTTCTCGTTGGCTGTCTGGTTCGAATCCATCAATTCGAATCGATCCACTTCGAATCGATCGCGCACGTGACAACGCGGTGACATGGCGCGCCCTCCTCGCACCGATCCTCTTTTTGCTCCGTGATGACCGCATCGTATCCATGGGTTTCGCCTCGTTTGCATCAAATGCCATTATCCTGTTTGAACCAATCAACTACGTGCACCTCGCATCGATTCGCAATATGTCTAGTTCGAATCGAGATAGGTGGCTTAGCTCGTATCGATGGTGATGGTGTGGTTCGTATCGATAGATGTTGCCTCCATTTAATGGATATGATCAGGCAATATTTGTGATGGATACGAACTAAAGCTACCCGATGGATTCGAATAAATGCCTTCTTTATGGATACGAACCAGGCATTGGTTGACCGATACGAAGCGCATTACCGGTTGATGGATGCGGAGTTGATCGATGCGAGACAGTGGTTGGGGATGGATGCGAAACTGATCGATACGAACGGGGACATGAAGAGGGTTATGAATATGATTGATTTGAAATACGGCCCAGTTTTGTATACGAAAACGTGATTTTTTTTCCTTTCAACTTGCATCGACCATAACTCGAGCATATGATCTTAGATTGACTTGAAATTTGGAATGCTGGCTTTTATGGCTTCGCTTATCGTGTCTTGCTGATTGTAGCCTGATCCGGATTCAGACAAAATTCATCGACATCCATAGCGAACCTGTGTATGCGCAATACCCAGGACGAACGACCCTTGGTTTTCAACCAGTGCCTTGATATCTCGGCCTTGCCAAAAGGCGGGATAACACAATGCTTGGCCATCACTTCACTTCCACTTGCTCTAAACCACAAGTCTTTCCTTCTTCTTTGCTCTTGGCCAGACATTCCAACAACATCAATAAGGCTTGTCCACCCCTTGATCCTCCCTTACCTCCATCATTTCTTCACTTTTTAGATGCTAAACCATGTTTTAATAGTACTCTAGGGTCTTTGGCAAAGTTTGGTAGTGTTTGAAGTTGATTTGATATGATTTTAAGAAAAATTAGTAAGAAAAGTGAAGTGAAGAAGCTATTAGAGAGTGGAGGAAAATCTTAAAAAAGGATGAAGAAGGAGTGTAAAAGAAAGTGAAGAAGTGGGTTGGTATTTATAGAAAAAAGCTTGAAATAAAAGATTGCTATGTAAAATGATCAGAATACCTTTACTTACTATTTAAGCAACCATAATTTTTTAAAAACTTCCATCGCATTTCAAATCATTACTTTATATCATTTTCACTTAAGAGGTAAGTAAGAAACATAATAATTATGTTTATTTTGATTTGATGTTTACTTTTTGCCTTGAAATGACATGTTTGTCCTTTTGTGCTTACTTTTTCTTAATTATATTCTATAATTTTCTAAGTATGTTTAGTAAAGGTAAACTTGATTAGTGAATTAATTAATACTTATAATATTTGAATATATGTTCCTATATAAGAAAATAAAGGCGCGACAACGTTGCGATAACTTTTAATCATTAAAACGTTGATTTTCGACAAAATGTTTTATGGTCACATTTTGACGTTTTAGTTAAACTATTTATTTATGTAAACCAAATTTAAAAATAAATTTGTATAATGTTATTCAGAAATATAAAAACTTATAAATTAATTAAAATAATTTATTTAAGCATCGAAACTTACTTTTCTGAAATCAGCATTTTGTCACTTTTGTCGATATAGACAAATGTTACTATTTTTGTGTACACTTCTCTTTCCAAATCCTATCTAATATTGTTTGAGTCATATAACCTTACATATTTTATATTTAAAATCACTTTAAATATTATATTTTGGAGTGGTCAAATTCTGGGTCGTTACACCCATATCGGTCTCATCGAGTTTGGCACAAAAGTCATGGATCCCCACTGATCCATGACTGCGGATTCCCACTAATCCATCACTTTACATCTTCAAACGACTACAAATTGTGTGTATGAACTCCAGTCAAATTAAAACTTGCAGTGTAGGCTTATGGGCCTTCCTTGTCACCCATATCGATCTCATCATGTTTGGAACAAGCCCATGGATCCCTATTGATCCATGACCACAAAACTCCTCATGCTCCACCTAGATCGCACGTTGATTGGGTCAACCCCTATGGATTAGTACCGATCCATGGGGACTGAACCCAGATTTAACTGAATTTTTACGATGTTGGCTCCACTTCATTCTCACTACTCTCCTTACTCCACCCCATAGCTTTCATCTTGATTCCATACTTCAAATTACCTTATCGATCCATGCTTTGATTCCCACTGATCCATGCTATGGATCCCCACCGATCCATGCTAACTGAAGTTTTGAATGCCCATATCTTGACAATATCAACTCCAATGAGTTTAAACTTTATGTGCAACCTCATGAGGCCTTCCTTATTGTCTCACATCGATCACACCAAGTTTGTAATAAAATCTATGGATCTTCACCGATCCTTAGGGATCGTCACTAATCCATAAATCCTTCCTAAATAAATCTACATTCGATCAATGTTTTCAAACATTCAAATATCAAACAATCATACATTCATCATATATAAGCATTAACAATAGCCAAACATCCAAATATATCCATTTTTAAGAGATCTAAATCTAAGTTGAAGTTCAGGGATCCATGAGAACTTGTTTTGACAACTTAACAAATTATCTAAAATTTCACATATATGGTTTATTATAACGTAAAAATATTTTTTGTATTTTCATTTAGGGTGTATAATGACTTAATTAGTAAGTGAGAGATCTAGACTTTACTAACTCAATTTTTATGAAATGTTGAATTAGATATTTGCCCTTACCTCAACAAGAAAAGCATGAACTTCTTCTATAGAACCATTTTTTACTTGCCAAGCTTTACTTAGCCCAAGCAGCGCCTCTCTACTAAACGCTCACCTAAACCCAAAGCAAGGTCCATATTCCAAATGAACAGTAGAAGGCATAGAATCCAAGGCTCATCCAATAGCAATCCTTTAATCCCAAGTGCTAATCACACTAATCTTCTCTTAATGGTGTAATTTAACTAATTAAAGTAAGTTTAAGGGTTGGTTTTTGGTCAATGGGAGTTAATGGAGGTTTCTAACCATTTTTGAGAGGTGTGAAATGATAGGAATGAGGTCCCATCAGTCTCCACTAACTCCAAAATCGAAATGGATCATGGGACTTAACATTAACGACCCTAGTTACATACTAAAGCTGTTCAAAATCAAAGAAAACATCAAACAACCATAACTCTCAAACGGTAAGTCCGTTTTCTTTCTATGACCACTTTATGAAAAGCGAAAACATCATTCGGATATAATGGAAGTAGTTTTAAACCTTAGCTCAGCTCTTATCAAAAGCTATTGGCCGTACAAGATTTTAGGGTCAAAATAGTCACATAGAAATTCGCCAAAAATCGTGGATGTGGAAAATGTCCCTAAGAGCCATTTTCCAAAATTATATAATCGTACAACTTTATATGAAAATAATTTAATATTCTATGAACCTCCGATGTGTAGAATACGGGTCGTTACACCAGATAACTTCATTCTTTTGAGTAAGCGCTTGAGCCTTTTCATCGGCCTATTTCTTGAACTTCGCACTCTTATCATGAGAAACTTTCAATTCATTCCTTATCATAATTTTGGTGCGGTTATGGTCAAGTTTTAACTCATCAATTAGCTTATCTGTGCTCTACTTCTGCTTTAGATTAAGGTCCCTCTCTCTGGTAACCTTGATAAAGTCGTCTTCCCACTCTTTCATCATCCGCTAGAAAGCAGCTCTCTCAGGTTCGAAGGATTGGATATTGGCATAGTTGATCATGTTTACTTCGAAAAGATCGATGCAATGTTTCTTCCATTTATACCCTACATCAATTCCTTGGTCAAATTTGACACCTTGAAAAAAGAGGCATGGGAATGCGGCTTGCAAGCGTGGAGGACTGAGAGAAAGAGTGAATGAGCATAGAATCCTTTGGAAGTAGGCGGGACTATTGAAATCATAGCTTGAGAGGTGGGAATTTGTTGAGTTAAAGAAGTCTAAGCCTGTGTATGAGGGGGAACATTGGAAGAAATAAGCCTATGGTGCTCCGAGGCTAATCTTCTCTCCTTCTCCCTCTCCCTATTGGTCTCTCTATCGGCTTTGCAAGCTTCGTCGTACTCCCGGTCATTCCTCCTTTTCCTCTCTTTCTCGGACTCATAGTGATGAGGTGGACGAGGATCGAGAGTTTGGCCTCTGTGTGCACTAGCGTGGTGGGAGAACTTCTCATAATAACCACAGCCACTGAACCTGAAACAGGGAAGAAAACTGTAGTAATATTGGAACTTCAAAGAAAAATTCAATGCTAGAATGAGTGTCTGTGATCCTAGTGAAGTGTGCAGTGCAAATGACCCCTTACATACTTACGAACCATATTGGAAAGGAGTTATAGTAGGGGTCTCTACACCTTTACTTATAAAGCCCACAAGCGAAAGAGAGATTTCCGAACAAACACCCCACAGAATGTCGCTAACGCTGAAATTGATCTGACCAATATCACTTAAGCCAATGAAGATGTCACCAACTGGGTAAGATCGGGGCAAAATCTCTACTGAAGACAATGCAGATTGATCTTCGGCCATTTTAAAGGTTCTCATAGTAATTTTTTTCCTAACAAGGCGAGTTACCGAGATCAGGAGTCATACTGGGTGATTCACCAAACAATTCATCCCCATCTTCACTGGCGTGATAGTTGTTATCGCTATCACTGACATCCTCTTCTTCCTCAACCACTTCTTTCCCTTCTCTCCTTGGGAATCCCATGGTTTCTTCTATGACCAAATACATTCTCATGCCTTCATACCGATCTCTTGGAGTATCAGCTTCGATAAGCCCTACAGGCTCTCTCATCACAAGCTCCTCTGCACATACTGCATCATAAGGACCCACAACTTCTCCTTGAACATTTTCGAAGAAGCTACGAGTAGGAGCAGGAGAACAGGTATAAGCACGGAGCCACTTTGCACTGGAGACTTGATAATAGCAAATCTGTCATGGTGAAGCAAATCACACCACCAAAGATTGTCAGTCGTTAGAAGGAATGCGACTGTGTGTTGATTAAATCTAACTGCCTTTAGAGCATTGAATGTTCTCTTATGCTTCTCTATCGTCATGTACCAAGATGCCTATGAGGAAACACGCATCAAGTTAGAAACTTAAGGATTCTTTTATGGGAGAAGCAATGGGAAAGGAGATGTACATCTAGAAAGCTAGAGCTGTTTAAAACCGTGCGAGCATTGCACGAAGAAATATTCGTTCTTGAAGTCAAAACGCTTGCAGTGGAGCTTTTTGATCACTTTTCATCCCTTTCAGGCCTCTTTTATCAGATAGGATGTGGAATCCCGCCTTTCCTTGAATAGTAAAAGATAAGTCATCTCATCGCTCTATAAGGCCGGTTAAATCTATCCATGAAGAGGATTACAATAAATTTAGAAGAGAATAGCCGTTTCGGTGGACTTGGAATGGAGCTAGTCCAAGTTCTTGCTACACCATCATTAGAAAAGGACTAAATGGCGGGATGACACTGCCC
The DNA here is from genome assembly GCA_030765085.1 of Allium cepa. NCBI lineage: Eukaryota > Viridiplantae > Streptophyta > Magnoliopsida > Asparagales > Amaryllidaceae > Allium > Allium cepa. The sequence continues at coordinate 377,296,890 of CM060929.1, read as the reverse complement.
AGGCACATATACCGATTGCATGTTGTGAAGTCGGGCAGGGAATTATGAGCGAATTCAGCCCCTTACGGATGCCATTATTGAAGACATATGTTTTGAAGCGACCTTATAGATATGATTGAAGGCACCTGACCCGACAGGATGTTTAAGATTCTCAATTCCGATGGCAGATGACCAAAAACCGGCTCAATTGGAATTATTTGACTTTGGGATTCAAAAGATTCAGGAAGGCTTGGCTCGATTGGAATGGATGATGAAGCCTGAGACGTAGAAGACCCATCTTAAGGAGAAGTGGAGATTCCTTTGCCAAACTTAAGATGGGGTGACCCGCAAGTCATTCTAAAGAATAAAATTTGGCATTTAACATGGTCAAATATGTTTTATTTTAAATTATAAACTTGTGCGAGCAGCGCTCGAAATCCGAAGGATGCTGACGTGTGTTGACTAATCGGATTTTGGGCATTGCCAGGGCAATTGATCTTTGCACTGCGAGTCCAGTGTCCTATACACCACGAATAGAACATCTTGTGTAGATAGCTCGCTCATGCAAGAAAAACGAGCCACATCATATTTTTAAATTATATTTTGGAACTTATCCATTATCAATGAGTAATCGATAATGGAGCCACTTTCTAGAGTGGTGCGGAAAGCTTTTCTTTTTTGGAAGGGTGGAAACGGGAAAAGTGATGCGATGGGATCGTCTAGTATGATCGATTTAAGCATAAACAATCATATTAAAATTCAAGCAACGATAAAGACTTAGCTAAATTCTTGAAGAAGAGAGAGTTAAATCCAAGGAACAGAACTTATCTCTGGAACCAAGCGCATTCAACCAAGGTAAGGCTCCACTTCAACACCAATCAAACACAACCCAAAAATTTAGCTATCTCCCTTCAATTGCAATTGACCAAATCCCTATCATTATCGCCATCGTCAACATCACAAGACAAGCCACCACCAACTTCAAATCGTAGATTGATCAGAGCAAGGGTTTAAAATTTGTATTAGGGCCAAACTAATTAGATGGAAATTCATGTGGAGGCAATTGGTTCAAGGCAGTGACGAGGGACGACAACATTGACAAAAGGCAGGCGGTGGTGTTGGACCAACTTGGCGGCGGATGAAAGTAAGGTAAGCCTTGTAAAACCTGGATGAAAGTCAGTAAATTCAGATGCAAAGCAAAACAGGTCAGCAGGAAAATAAAAGATAACTTAGAAAAATTTCTAAATGTTATACTTATAGGGTCGAGGAAACGTAAATGACTCATTATCGAGGTAAACAACTTGATGTCGAGTTATTTTTCTCCCCTATATGGTCTAGAAACCATGGCAATGGAAAGTTGTGCTAACCTAAAGCGTGGAGTGATCTTCGGAGTGTCGATTACACCACCAAATCAAAGAAATGAAATTCCAAATACAACTAAGCCGAACTGTGAAAGGGAAATCTAGAAAGTGAAAGTAACGTCTATAGATAGCACTTGAATGATCAAGTGGAATTTACAAGATAATAGTCCAGGACTCGTCTTGATGAAGAGCATGATTTGTTTTCAACGAAAGCATACTCTTGGGGTAAGTGTTTACCGAGTTTCTAACCAAGCAGTGGTCAACAGAAGTTACAATGACAATATGGAGATGAAACGACTCAAAATTTATGAAGCATGCCTAAAAGGTGCAAGAAAATAATTCAGGAAAGTTTCACCCAAAATGGAGCTAAGGAAATAACTTGGTATTGAGTTATTTCGCTTGTACCGAGTCATTTTCCTCCCTCCAGTTGCCTTCCAATCTTCATACATCTCATTCCTTACTCCATCTAATCATGATCGAGTGGTTTTCTTCGAGTTTGGACGATCAATTTAAAGGTTAAAGAGAAGAAAGTAGGATAACTCAAGTGATTATGGAAAAATCATTAGAATCAACTAATAGACGATAAAAGGATCATAGACAACATCAATTTGAGGATCGGAGAGTAGTGCAAAAAGTTGGAGTGGCTTTCATTTAAGCAAATAACTCGGCACTGTGTTAAATAACTGTGTATCGAGTTAAATGACTTGGTATTGAGTTATTTATTTAAGTCGGTTTCCATCGAGTTTTCTTGTGTGAGCATGGGCCAATGTCTGGACTCTACTAAAAGTAGGCTTCTGACCCAGTATAGATGTTTCCATATAAGTACAAGCTGTAGTGCAACCAAAAGAGGATATGATCCCTACCCTTTCTTCTTCATCCTGGATTTGGGTATTCATTGCTCTTCACCATCTTCCTCCCTCACAATTGTCACCAAAGCAGCTACTCTTGGCAGTTCCAGACCTTAGAACTTGTTAACTTCTTATACTTGTGACTCTAATTCTATGTAATCTCGTAAAAACATTTATATCCATAATATATAAAGCTATAAAGTGGTCGTAGGCCATTGATTGCCAAACCACTATAAAAATCTTATATCTCCTTATTAATTTTCTTTTATTTTCAATATTATCTGTTAAATCTAGTCCTACATGTTCACTACAACTCATTCTTGGGCGTTGATCCATTTTTGGCATCAGCATCTACCTTCCACTCATTGCTTATTGTCACGTGCAATTATGAAATCCTATCAATATAGCCCTTCATCATCAGGACATAATCACCCACCTTATGTCCCTTTTGCATGGTGTCGAACAATTTCTTAGTAATCTCGAACCTTATGGAATGAGGCTGCCCATCAAATAGTGTCGTCAGACTATCGAGTATCTGATGGACAGACATGGCTTCGTGCTGCCTTTACAATGGCTTGTCTAATGTAGACAACATGAAAACCTAGGCACTTTTAGGTCAGGGACTCACTTACTATAAGCAACATATAGTTCAGGGTCAGCGTTATCAACAAGCCTTATCATAGTATTACAAGTAATAGACGTCCAAAGACACTTGTATGTCAATCCTATCTTTATAGCTCTTAGCCAGTCGACATAGTTGTTTGGTCCAGTTAATTTATTGCTTTCATTAAACATTTTTGGAGTTGACATTCTACAAGTTTCAATTAATAGATTATCACGGCATTTCATAGCGGACGTTCTTATAATATTATTAAGGTAAAAATTTATGTTTCATTTTACTAATAATCCTACTAGTCTTTTATGTTTTGCTAAACCCTAAGTCAAAAAGTAGAAGTCTTTCGACTTCACTAATAGGTGTTAGGACTTGTCTGTCTTAGATACTTCCTTGAGTTTGCTCAATAAGTCATAGATCCACAGACGATGGATAACTCCTTATCGGTATACAACTCTTAACCCATAGTTCCTTATCCTAATTTCACTTTGACCTTGAGTTTTCTCATCAGATCGAAATGAAATTATTCGCCCCTACCTACCATATCGTGATAGTCTAAGTGTAATATATGTATTTTAAGTTTTCTCAATAAATACATATTGTTATCTTACCTCGTCTATTCAATATATTAATAATACTACAGACAACATCCTAAGCTTGAGTTTTCTTAACAACTAAGGGGTATGCAAGTAATTTACTAATACGGTAGAGGATAACATTATGTTAAAGATTCATAATCTTGAATATATTATATTGAGTGATATCGACTTTTGCAGTAATGTACTTCTTATGAAATACCCTCCTGATTTAAGTGTCGGACACACCTACAATTATAGTGTACGTACAATTACGTATGTATTTATTCCTTAAGTTTATTTAGGGTTTAGCTTATATATTCATATTATATAATTCTTATCATCATATGATTTTTATATTTTAATTAGCTTATATAATAATCTTCATATTTAGTTAACTTTAATTAATTAACACTTTCATTAATTGTATGTTATTCAATTTTAAAATATTGTATTAAATATTTATATACTATAACCTTTATAGTAATAGACATATAATATGTGTATGTGTGTGTGTGTATATGTATGTATGTATGTTTTTTAATTTGTAAACTAAATTTTTAATTAATTAATTTAATTAAAAAAATTAATTAAATTTTACTAATTTCGAAAATTATTTCATATACGTACATTTATACTTATATGTCTTAACATTTCAAGACAACATAATATTTATCACTATATATTATACATGCATATATATATATATATATATATTCTTTGATTAACTTAGTTAATTAATTTATTTCTTTTATTAATCTTATTGATAAAAATTAATTTTGAAATTAACTTGTATATATTTTCAAATAGTTTGAAAATTTTCATTATAGTATAACATTTATAATATATTTGCCGTATTTTAAATTTAAAATCTTTATTTTTTATTTTCAATTTTTTTAAATTGGCTCAAGGACCAATTCAAATTAGGCCTTATATATTAGGGACATCCTTTAAGCTCGCATACTTGTTCGGGCTAGGCCGAAAGCCAGATATGGCAGAGTACTTGATTACAAAACCAACCCTTTGACACCATTTCTAGACACCCTACGATTTGGGTTGTGGCCTTAATTAGTTAGTCCTAACATGACTAATTTAGACGCATAAACTATTAAACTCGATGCCAATGTTGGAACTGGGTTAGGCCATAACGAACTTATTGGGTAAATTTCAAAAAATTCCATTATTAAATATTTGATAGGCTATGCAGTCAAACTTAACTTAGAACTTTTCTAAATTTATTTTAAATAAAATTTAGTATTTTATTTAAGTTTATAAATAAGGTTTCATTTTATATAATTTGTATTATATTATATTATATACGCTTGTATTATATATACATATGTGTGTACGTGCATGTGCAATAGGATAATGTGTATATGGTTTAACATACTCGTGTATAGATGTTGAGATTACATCGCAATGAACATGTTAGCCCCTCTTGTATACAAATGTATTATCTTGATACACACCTGCATATGTAAATATGTGCATCAAAATTATGTATAAAACAACACACACACACACACACACACACACACACATACTATGAAATACTAGTTTGAAAATTTATATAAAGCGTTTATGATATATGAAAGAAATGCGGATTACGGATCTTAAGGCTAGGATTAACACTAGTGGAGGAGGTGAATAGTGTTTATAAAGAATTAGTAAATATTTTGAGTTTATGTTAATTTAGATACAGATGTATGCAATCTACAGATACAGGGATAATCACAGAAATAAACACAGATACAGAAATAAAATAAAAGCAGTAAAGGAAAGAACACACCGGAATTTATACTGGTTCGGAGTTACCCTACATCCAGTCCCACAACACAAGTACGGATTTCCTTTCAAAAGCAATTGTACAATTACACCTTCGATTTCAAGGCTACGAGGTACACCCTCCAGAATTTCAATCCTCCGGGTAGAGATACTTGATTTCCGGGCCACAAGTTTACCCAATTTATTTACGAAGGCTACAATCACACCTTTTCTCGCTTGATTGATTTTCAAGGCCACAATCACATCTTTTCTTGCTTAATAGATTACAAAGAAGTCTATAACTTTGAATAGCAATGAGAACCTTGTTGAGATAGTGATAAAGAATCAAACTAGAAGTAATCGAGTATGATTCAACATTGATTTCGGCAGAGTAATGGTAAGAGTATGTATTAAGAAATGTGGAAGAAGAAGAGGAGTGAAAAACTAGAAAATCTGATATAAAATTCGTTGAAACTAACCCCTATTTATAGAAGAACAACAGCCATGTCCATTCATGAAGAGTTATGGCGAATAGACACTTCTTTTGAAATTTAAATTTTGAACTCAGCTGACACTATGTCGACATGGTCACCATAGGCATGTCGACAGCCCAAAGCAATTTTTAATGATTTGATTTTCTTTGAAAATAACCTTTATCTTATATTAAAACTATTTTAAACTTTTCTAATATACTTGACTATAGTTAAAATTCATATGTAAATATAGAGAATAATATATATATAATTTAATTATAATTTTATATTTAAATCTTTAGTATAAAAATTTAAAAGTCAAATATATTATTTTAAAAGATAGTTTAAAGTCAGGAGTAATTTTGACTTCGAAATTAAAGATAATTTTGAGGCTAAAATTATTTAAAATCAGGACAGAGGTTTTTTACGCTTTTAAAAGGAAGGTTTTGAAAACTTTTTGAAAACAGGATATAATTTTGAAAAATTATTTTGAATAAAAAGTTAGCGGATACAAAACAATGTTCCACTAGATTTTTTGTAGGTTCCATCCTACTTAGGGTTCCATCCCTTTAACAGGATCGAAGTGGATTCCATTACACGAATAAATTGGATTTTAAGATGCCAGTGCTTTTCTATGAGTTTTAACAAAATTTCTAATTAAAGAATAAATTACTTCAATTCTTGAACTCTTGATATTCTTGATATCCATGAGTCTTCAATCTTGATATCTTGAATCTCTATACTGTACAGTCTTCATTTTTGGTACCTGCATGGTTAAAACCTGCATATACATATATATCTAAACTTATAATGTTAGTATTTATGTTTTATAATCTATTTTAAGGTTGTTGTCATCAAAACCATCATCTCACGGACTGACAATCTCCTCCTTTTGGATGATGACAACCTTTGTTTATAAAATATTACTTCTATCCTAATAACTCCCCCTAAATCTATAACTTCCCCTTAATTTATGCCTAACTAACCTATTTTATATTTCTCCCCCTTTGTCATCAACAAAAACAAACTCTAAACGTTATAACTCCAAACTAGACAACTCTCCCTAATTCTAATATACTATGTGATTATAATAATAGTATTATCATAAATAATCAACACTTATATCTAATAATAAATCTAATCCTAAACTACTAACTATCTTAAGTATATAATAACCGTATAGTTATATGTATTAATAAGAAGAACACAATTAATTTATTAATCATACAGCTGAATGTACATTTTTCGTTGTAAACGTAAGAAGGAATAAACAACAATGGTAAAGAAAGAGAAGAAACTAATGTGTGTTTTTAAACATAGGAGATCTATGAATCGAACAGTTTGGATAGTGGAAACAGAAATTTCCACGTTGTTCGACAAGATTCCCATTCTTGTCAAAACACACTTCTCCAACACACACGACTTGGTCATCATCCTCCACATGCGCTTCTTCCATGGGTTCTTCTTCTTCTTCTTTGCTGGCCTCTTGATTGAGTGAAGAATCTTCATCAATCAAGATAGGGTTGGCTTGATTATCCATTATAAATTTTTGCAAATTCCTGAGAATCTTGCCTTGCTTCTCTTGTTCCTTTGCCATACGAAGTTGAATCACTTGAATTTCAGCCATCGTCTGAAGTGCATCCTTCAGAGAGTCCTCTATTTTAGTCACACGAGCGAGAGTAGTACGTTGAAATGGATCGGACGTAGGAGAGGGGAACGAAAGGTTGATTTTATGTTTGATTTGGAAGAGGAGGCCATTAATTATTTGATTTCAGAGAGAAGAACGGAAAGATAACAGAAATGATGAATAAAATTTCGAAAATGTGAAGAATATATAACCAATTATTTTGAATTTTGGTGGGAAAAGAATTTAAAAAAGAAAAACGTTGCATGTCGACATGGGTATATGGGGGATGTCGACAGGGTCCTTTTTATTTTCACTATTTGATTTATTTTAATGTTAATTATTAATTATACTTGTTATTTATATTTTATATTTCAGTTATAGAACAAATACCTAATTCTCTTCTAAATTTAGTAAATATTGATTCATTTAAGGGTTTTGTTAAGATATCAGCAATTTGATTCTCAGAACTGATATAATCGAGAGTAACTACTTCCTTACTTATATTATCTCTGAGAAAATGATGTTTGATATCAATATGTTTAGTTCGAGCATGTTGAGCAGTATTTTTGGATAAATTATTGCACTCGTATTGTCACAATAAATCGGTGATTTTGAAAATTTTAAACCAAAATCTTTTAAAGTTTGTTGCATAAGCAGCAGAAATATACTCTGCTTCAGTTGTTGATAAAGAAACTGTGTTTTGCTTTTTACTAAGCGAAGAAACCAGAGAATTCCCTAAAAAGTGACAAGTCCCACTTGTACCTTTTCAGTCTGATTTACAACCAGCATAGTCAGCATCACAGTAAGATATTAAGTCAAAAAAAATCATTTTTAGGGTAAAACAAACCATGATCAGGTGTGTGTTTAACATATCTTATGATTCGTTTTACGGATTTTAAGCGAGTCTCTTTAGGTCGGGATTGATATCTGGCACAGAGACAAACACTATGCATGATATCAGGTCTACTGGTAGTAATATAGAGTAGTGATCCAATCATTCCTCTATATAATTTTTGATCTACATCTTTCGAGAGATCTTCTTTACTAAGGTACTCATTGGTTGTCATGGGAGTGGGTTTTACACTCGCAGTAATCAAACCAAATTTACTAATTAGGTCTTTAACATATTTTTCTTGACAACTAAAGATACCATTATCTAATTGTTTTATTTGTAATTCTAAAAAGAAATTAAATTCACCCGTATGACTCATCTCAAACTCTTTTGTTATTATTTCAGAAAATTCTTTATTCATTTCAAAATTAGTTGATCCAAAAATGATATCATCTACGTAAACTTGTAATAGTTGAATATCATTTTCATGTCTTTTAATAAAAAGAGTATTATCTACTTTACCAATTTCAAAATTAGATTGCAATAAATAAGATCTTAGTCTATCATACCAGGCTCTAGGAGCTTGTTTTAGACCATATAAAGCTTTCCTAAGTTTGTAAACATGATTTGGTAATTTCTCATTTTCAAAGAGTGGTGGTTGTTCAACATATACTTCTTCTTTTACAAATCCATTTAAAAAGGCACTTTTAACATCCATTTGAAATAATTTGAAATTATTATGATTTGCGAAAGCAAGTAGAATCCTAATGGTTTCCAATCTTGCTACGGAAGGAAAGGTTTCATCAAAATCTATTCCTTCTTCTTGACAATAACCTTGAGCAACTAATCGAGCTTTATTTCTAACTACCTCTCCTTGTTCATTCATTTTATTTTTATAAACCCATTTAATTCCAATTATAGTTTTATTTTCAGGTCTAGGAACAAGTTCCCAAACATCATTTCTAGCAAATTGATTTAATTCTTCTTACATAGCCAAAATCCATGAATCATCAGTTGATGCTTCTTTTGGATTTTTGGGTTCAATAGTTGATATGAAAGCTACATTACTCATTTGACTTAGTTGATTTCTAATTTTAACAAAAGATTGCATATCTCCCAGTATATTTTCTATAGGATGATGATTTAAAAGTTTTGTCCTTTTATTAGGATGATTAATTTCATTATTAGTTTCAACTAATTCTTGATTTTGAGTGATTAAATCCTCTTCATCATTTGTATCTTCAAAATTTTTGAAATTTTCATCAAATGAAACATGCATTGTCTCTTCAATAGTGTTAGTTTTTAAATTAAACACTCTGTATGCTTTACTTCTATTAGAGTATCCGATAAAGATTCCTTTGTCAGATTTAGGATCAAATTTATCTAAATTATCTTTTGTATTTAAAATAAAGCATTTACTTCCAAAAATTCTGAAATAAGATACCTTAGGTTTCTTTGAATAAAGAAGTTCGCAAGACGTCTTATAAGTTAGAGGTCTAATTAAAATTCTATTTAAAATATAACAGGCAGCAGCAACTGCTTCTGCCCAAAAATTCTTTGGTAAATTACTATCTGAAAGCATAGTTCTTGCACACTCTTGAATCGTCCTATTTTTACTTTCTACTACTCTGTTTTGTTGTGGAGTTCTCGGAAATGAAAAATTGTGAGTTATTCCCTTTTTATTGCAGAATTCCTCAAACTTTTCATTTTCAAATTCACCAACGTGATCACTTGGAATAGTTATAGTTTTTAGAGAAAATTGATTTTGAATTCCTTTTGAAAAGGTCTTAAACATTCAAAAGTATCACTTTTATGTTTCAAAAATATTGTCCATGTAAATCTAGAATAACCATTTACAATTACAAAAACATATTTACTATGATTTATTGATAAAATTTGAGATGGACCAAATAAATCAAGATGAAGTAATTCAGGAGGTTTTGAAGTTGAAATCATATCTTTTAATTTAAAGGAACTTTTTCTAAGTTTTCCTAATTGACATGCATCACATAAACTATCTATTTAAAATTCATTTTAGGGAGACCACTTACTAGATCATGTTTTGATAGTCTAGATAAGACTTTGAAATTCAAATGCCCAAATCTCTTGTGCCAAATCCAACGTTCACTTGTATTTGCCAACAGACACAGGTTATCATTTGAAACTTTCATACTAAGAATATAAATATTCTTTTTCCTAACTCCCTCAAATATTATGGTTGAATTATTATCTTCGATGTAACATTTATCTTTTTCAAATTTAATTTTTTATCCTTTATTGCAGAGTTAACTTATACTTAGCAGATTATGTTTTAGATTCTTAAGTAGCAAAACAGTAGCAATAGTAGGAGTTTCAGAATTATCGACTTTACCGATGCCAATCACATATCCTTTTGAATTGTCTCCAAAGTTAAATAGTCCTCCGTCTTTGTATATAATGTCATTCAGTATTTCTGGATTGCCACTCATGCGTCTAGAACATCCACTATCAAGTATGCATTTGTTCTTTCTGATCTGCATAATTTGTATGTTGTGGATTGATTCCTCAACAGCCATAAAGCATGATTCCTGCACATCAAACAATTTTGATAGATAACTTGAATTTGAATATTGATTGTATGCAGACTCATGAAACAATGATGATTTGAATATTTCTAAACTAGTATTAACAAATATAGCCATTTTAAAAACTTTTTTCAAAAATCAGATTATGAAACTTTGAAAACCTTGCTCTGATACCAATTGAAAGAAATGCGGATTACGGATCTGAAGGCTAGGATTAACACTAAAGGGGGGATGAATAGTGTTTATAAAGAATTACTAAATCTTTTTTAGTTTATGTTAATTTAGACACAGATGTATGCAATCTACAGATACAGGGATAATCACAGAAACAAACACAGAAATAAAATAAAAACAGTAAAGGAAAGAACACATCGGATTTTATACTGGTTCGAAGTTACCCTACATCCAGTCCCGCAACACAAGTACAGATTTCCTTTCAAAAGCAATTGTACTATTACACCCTCGATTAAAAGGCTACAAGGTACACCCTCCAGAATTTCAATCCTCTAGGTAGAGATACTTGATTTTCGGGCCATAAGTTTACCCAATTGATTTAGCAAGGCTACAATCACACATTTTCTCGCTTGATTGATTTTCAAGTCCACAATCACACCTTTTCTCACTTAATAGATTACAAAGAAGTCTATAACTTTGAATAGCACTGAGAACCTTGTTGAGATAGTGATAGAGAATCAAACTAGAAGTAATCGAGTATGATTCAACATTGATTTCGATAGAGTAATGGTAAGAGTATGTATTAAGAAATGTGGAAGAAGAAGAGGAGTGAAAAACCAGAAAATCTGATATAAAATTAGTTGAAACTAACCCCTATTTATTGAAGAACAACAGCCATGTCCATTCATGAAGAGTTATGGCGAATAGACACTTCTTTTGAAATTTAAATTTGAACTTAACTGAAACCATGTCGACATGTTCACCATAGGCATGTCGACATCCCAAAGCAGTTTTTAATGATTTTATTTTCTTTGAAAATAACCTTTAACTTATATTAAAACTATTTTAAACTTTTCTAATATACTTGACTATAGTTAAAATTCATAAGTGAATATATTATTTTAAAAGATAGTTTACAATTAGGAGTAATTTTGACTTTGAAATTAAAGATAATTTTGAGGCTAAAATTATTTAAAATCAGGATAGAGGTTTTTAATGCTTTTAAAAGGAAGGTTTTGAAAACATTTCGAAAACATGATATAATTTTGAAAAATCATTTTGAATAAAAAGTTAGCGGATACAAAATAATGTTCCACTAGATTTTTCGTAGGTTCCATCCTACTTAGGGTTCCATCCCTTTAACAGGCTCAAAGTGGATTCCATTCCACGAATAAATTGGATTTTAAGATGCCAGTGCTTTTCTATGAGTTTTAACAAAATTTCTAATTAAAGAATAAATTACTTCAATTCTTGAACTCTTGATATTATTGATACTCATGAGTCTTCAATCTTGATATCTTGAATCTCTATACCGTACAGTCTTCATTCTTGGTACCTGCATGGTTAAAACCTGCATATACATATATATCTAAACTTATAATGTTAGTATTTATATTTTATAATTTATTCTAAGGTTGTTGTCATCAAAACCATCATCTCACAGACTAACAATATATATATATATATATATATATATACAGATTCAAATACACACAGATATATATGTGTGTGTGTGTGTGTGTGTGTATGTCTGTGTGTGTACATCAATGTAATTAAATTAAAATAGGCATTTCGAATACTAGTTCATAAAATAATTTTAAACCAATAAGTTATATTATGTAATCTGTACAAAAATATTTTTTAAATTTATTCGTATAATATACATATAATTAGTTATATATATTATAAAAACAATAAATTTTATATATAAACATATAAAAGCAACATTGCTCTCGACCCTGGTAATATAATATTTTTAATCATTTTTTAATGAATGTTTATTAAATACTTAAATCAAACGAAATTAGTAAAAAAGAATTAAAATAAAATTATTTTCGAAAAAAAAGTGTATGTTAATATTTTACATAAAATTTTGTATAATATTTTATTATTTGTAAATATGTATACATATGTTTTATTCACATAATTAGTTTTAAATTAGATAAATAATTTTATATGTACATAAATTAATATATATGAAAATAAATATTTTTTACTACCGAAAGCTTTTTAAGCATATTCTTTTTATAAAATTTAAAACATAGATTATATAATGTTAATCATTATGAATTAAGATTTATGCAATTAAATTCATTTAAATAATATTTGTTAATTTTAGAAATAATTTTTTTCTTTAATTAAGGCGTAAGCGCTATAGCTATTATATATAATAATTTTTTTAATGTATACATATGCAAACTTATATACAACCATCAACATATGACAATACACCAATATACAGATTCAAATATGTTTCAAGCTAAGTAACATATGATACAACAATTAATTAAACATTGACACATGTATGTACATCAAAGATATAACTTTCACGAAAGCTTATTGTGTACACATCGAAACAAAGAAGTGAACTCCTTGAATCCATTTCCAATTTTGAAATTGGTAACTCCCAAATTGCCTTATCACCAATGATTGAATAAAGGTGAATTTGATGTGTCTTGTGCTTAGATTTTTAGGAATTTGAGGGGTAAATAGCGGCCTTAGTTTGCTGGAATGGAGAATGCAAAAGCATATGGACAAATGAAAGAAAGGTGGATCATGTAAAGGAATTACAAGAGAGTGAAAAGTGGATCGCGATCCTCTTTAGTCTCTTACTAATTCCTGCCTATTAACCATTCAAAAGTTCACATCGTATCGACATATGGCTAGTCCTCTCTATGTCCCTCATATAGCTAGCTATGCAAGTCCTCTACTAGGCTTCAAAATTATTACAAGCCTGAAAAATAAATGCTGCACTTAAACCCAATTTAAACGTGCACCAATATCGTATATCAATCAGTATATTATAACTATTATAAACACACTATTTAATATTGTTCAACACACATCAAATAAAATTTTATAATCGATATTTCATAAATATTAGTTAATTTATAATAATTACAAATTATTTAAATCGGGTGGTAATAGGAGCATTCAATGTTTCGGTTGTGTGACTTTTAGGTCTAAATTTAATCAGCGATTAATATCGAACAATATAAATATTAGCGTTCACACTTCACTTAAAATGTGGTATGATGCTATAGCCAAATTTATCACTTACTTGGTATCGATAAAATTCAGTTTTACTTTATTTTGCTTTGTCCGATAGTGAAAATTATTTACACCAATTCTTTTCATGAAATTTATATCACTTTGGACTTATGGAATTTGGCAATGATAAAAATTTCAAAATCGTCCATATTCAACTCTATAGTCCAAACACAGAGTCCTAGGTTCAATATAACAATTATTATTAACCAAACTACTCTACGTAGAAGTTTTGACTTTATGTTGATTTCGGTTGATTGTAATACTAATCTTACATAATCGAGGAGACGAATCCCCTCTTGAATAGTGTTTTATTTTCAATACTTCCACTCAACCCAACTACAGTCATTCAATGAAGTTCTGCAATGATTTGATTACAATCAAAGCTTCATATTGATGATCAACAGTATTCTTAAGTTAAGGGTACTGTGTAAATTAGTCACATCAATATTTTCTATTTGACCTAAGTTAGATTAGCCAATACAAAACTATCAAGTTAGTCATTCCATAATTATCAAATAACTATCAGTATATAACCCCTTAATGTCGCTTAGCTGTCATAAGTAATACATACCTAACACTTAGAGTGTATTATATACTTTAGTCTTAACAAATGCATCAATATTCAGTCTCGATACATCTTGACTGGGAATATATAAAATGATGTGCTCATTGTATTACAGTACAACACTCATGATTACAACTGTTTATAATTATTATCACAAACACACCATTTATGAATTTTTTTAAACATATTTTAATTAAATATTTAATTATTTATAACACATTATAAAAAATATATAATAGAAAGTAGAAACATTTATTACAATGTGAACTAATTACTGAGTTAACAATTTAAATTAAATGATAGAATTACCGCTAAGGCTACCCCTTATCTATCGGTCAAATTAATAAAATTCGATCCTTGTACAAGTGCTTTCGTTCTTCTATTATAGTAGTGGAAATGATGCTTTAAAGGGATTGGATTGATGTCTAGGACACCAAACTTCTTTAAAGTCATCAATTATGATTTACAGTCTAGATGAGGCCAACTTGGACACCACATGGTTAGAATGATTCAAGTGCGTACTAACTAGCAGGTCGTACATCAGCATGCTTTTGCCAAAAAATTGGTATGGTACAAAGCATGGTTAACATTGACGCATTTGTCAGATGAACAATATAGTCATAGCGCTTTTGTTAAGGAATAATATAAAATCGCCAACTCTTTTTGTAGGAATAGTTGATAACTCTTGTAAGAACTCTATCCGCATACGACAACCTAAGGAAGGTAGCTAGGGAGGTTAGTCGAGGAAGAGTTTGATGGGTAGGGAGCTATACTGCAACAGCTCATAAAATAAAAAATAAAAAATTCAACTGATTAATAAAAAATTTACACCATTGCATTTGTTGCACTCTTTTGATCGACTTTCATATATAAAGTTTTGCAATTGGAATTCAAACGAAGAATTTATCAATATTTTAAGTTTTCGGATCATAAATCATTTATAATGGATTATGATAATAAATAATAATGGTAAACTAAATGTTAAGTAAGCATTAAAAAAATGTTAATGTGGGAATTATGTCTCCGGACTCACTACCGAGCAGCGACGAAATAGAGCTTGCCGACCGCTAGCGATCGATCACTTATATCGAATGGTTGACTGGTCTGTTAGGGCTCATGCAGATTGAATCTTAGAATAACGGCTTGGATTCAATAAATAATAGTCTAACAAATAGTATCGACTCAAGTGCATATAAATACAAGCTTAGCCCTTCACTTTCTTCTCATGTTTTCTAAACTAAGCGACGGAACTCTTCCGTTTATCCTTCTCCACTGCTTCTAGAAAGTATAAAAATAACTATATGTGTGTGTGTGTGTTAGAGGAGGATAGAAAATAAAATAGAAGAAGAGGAGTGAATTAACTTTGCGAAAAAAGGTAAATTCTAAAATTATAAATTTAGACTTCACCTATCTCAAAAATCTTATTAGATCTATAATTCTAATGGGTATGTATACACTTTTATATACATCTTTTTTATTAAAAAGAAAAGGAATTAAGTGAGCGGAATAGATTTGGATTGGGAGATTCGAAAGCCAAAAAGTTAGTGGAAAGTTATATAATTTACATAATAGTAAATATATATCGTTGGAATTCAAATTTTTTATTATGCCTAAGTGAATAAATGAAGTTAACTTGATATATTTGTCTATATATTCAGTATGTTTAACTTTGATGAAAATGGTATATACACCCTTAATTTAGAATTTAAGGAGAACAATTCTGAGAAGTTTTAAATTATGATATTTGATAGGATTGTGCAGCTATTCCATATTTTTGCAATTTAGATTGTAAACTATTAACCATTCATTTGGAATGTTTTAATTTTATGGGATTTAATTTTTCTATATTTAAATTCATTGGAATTGTACAATGAATTAACTGTACTGATCTTCATGTGAATTTTTCATAAGCTTTTTAACCGCACAATTATATATCAGAAGTACATCGTTTGAAATAACTAAAAATATGTCCAAATGAAAGACATGTGAAATCCATAGTTTGCTGTTTATTTGAACAAAAATATAAGGTGATAATTCCCTGAAATTGCAAACGCAACACAATCCGACTTACGGTGGCATTTCTTTTTTGGGAAAGATGTGATTCCAATGAATTAAAATATAGTACTATCTATTTTGGAGGAATTTACACATAAGTGTATATTCGAAAAATCCCTAAATGTATAAACTTAAAATTTAAAAATGGAAATATAAATAATCCTGTTCACCTATGAAATATATATATAGAGTGAAGCATAAGTTTAAGAAATAAATAAATAAACAAACGTTAGTTACATCATAAATACATATACATGGAAACGTGCAATTAATTGTACATTATCATGTTAATTAAAACAAAACGCTAAAATACGAATAATGTAGCAAATTAAGAAGTTTTTGGAAAGTTATAGTAATCAAGCCAATATGGGTGTCGTTGATGCCAAAAATGAATCAACACCCAAGATTGAATTTTAAGGAACCTATAGGGCCTAAATCTAGCTGATAACGGTTGAAATAAAAGAAAGATAGTAGGAATAAAGTAAAGAGGCACAAGGCTTTTATAGTGCTTCGATAATCTCTGTCCTTTGTCCACCTTATAACTGTTATCAATTCATTTGATAGATTTTTTGTTGGATTACAGAGAATTGGAGAGATTATAAGCCTGTAATGTAAGGGTTTGACAAGTTCTATGGCTTAAAACTACTAAGAGTTGCTGCCTAGGTGACTATTGTGTAGAGGTAAGAGATGAAGAAGAGGCAAAGCTTTCACATATGGAGTCAGCTAAAGTTGGATCCTTCTTTTGTTGTAGTTAGGTTAGTATATATAGGGAAACAGAGACAACGGGTTAGAATATTGCTTGCACTAGAGTTTAGATGAAGGCCCAGTGTCGTACAAGTAAAACTAGAGCACCATGACCTAAATAGATAGGTCGGTGCCAACCTATAGCTCGGTACCGAGCTATAAATGCTGGTGCAAATCCAACTTCAACTCTTGCTTACTCTTCTATCTTCTAGTTGATAGGCTCCAAGCTCTTTTCATCTACTTTTGGTTAAATCTAGCAATCTTTTCTTTATCACTTGAGTCATTCTACTTTCTTGGATTTCTTCTCATTAATCTTGAAATTGGTCATCCATACTCTAGAGAAACCACTTGATTACAAGCTATTGGAGAAGTGTATGAGAAGTATGGAGTTTGGGATATGAATAAGGGGGAACTTACAAGTTAGTATCGACTTATCATAGCCTGGTACCGAGCTATATGCTTGGCTTCAATTCGAGTGAAAAGTTCCCAATCCACTTCTCTAGCTCTTCTAAGTACTTCCCTAAGTTTTTGAGTTGTTTTCGTCTTATCATTCTAACTTCCGTTGTATTCAACTTGGTAAAAAACCAGTTAACACTTGCCTTATAAAATGTGATTTCATTGAAAACAAAGTGTGCTCTAGATCTAAACATGGTCTGGACTGCTATCACGCAGACTACAATTGATTGCTTAAGTGTTGTTTTGAGATGTAGTCATCACCTGGCTAATTTTCCTTTAACCTTTTGGTTTATTTATAGTTGGAACTTCATTCTTCTGCATTTGAGAACGTGGTCTGCACTCCAAAGATCGCTTCACACTTTAGAATAGCATAACTAATCCTTATTATGCCACCTAATTGATGTGTGGGAGAGAAAAACAACAAGGCTTAGAGAAAAACAACACTTGCCTTATAAAGTATGGTTTCATTGAAAACAAACCGTGCTCTAGATCTAAACATGGTCTGGACTGCTATCATGTAAACTACAGTTGATTGCTTAAGTGTTGTTTTGATATGTAGTCATCACCTGGCTAATTTTCCTTTAACCTTTTGGTTTGGTTATAGTTGGAACTTCATTCTTCTGCATTTGAGAACGTGGTCTGCACTCCAGAGATTGCTTCACACTTTAGATTAGCATAACTAATCCTTATTATGCCACCTAATTGATGTGTAGGAGAGAAAAACAACAAGGCTCCGAGCTATATAGCTCGGTATCGAGTTATAGGTTCTCCCACCGACCTATGTTTAGCTCAAAACTTAGAAAAAATTTCTAAGTTATTTTCATTCCTTGCTTTCCTTTCACATGAGCTATTTTCTACTGAGCTTTCTTGCCTTCCAAGCCCCGATCCAACTTCCGCCGACCCAACCGCCTCCACTGCCGACCAACACTTGTCGCCGCCACCATCTGTACCATTGTTTGGAACTACTAGCCATCGTTCATCAACGTCACCACCATTAGATCCACTTCCTAAAAAGCTTGGGCCTGATCCAAATTCAAAATCCTAGCACCATTGGATGTTGAATTTGAGGTTAGCAATGAATAGCTTCAAGGTGATAACGATAGTGATGGAAATAGGGGTTTAATTGATTCCAACTGAAGGAAGATGGATGAATTTTAGGTTGTGTTTAATCAGTGGTATAATTGGGTTTTTCTCTGGTCAAATGCACATATTTCTAGAAATAAGTCTTTTTTTGAATTCAACTATCTATCTTCTGAACTTTGCTAAGTCCTAATCACTCATTGAATTCGAGTGTGATGATTTATTATAAAATCGAATGTAATGGATGATCCTATCATATCACTTTTCTCCCTTATGCACTTCCAGGGATCCCGAAAAGAAAAGCTTCTATGTTGCTCCAGATAATAGCTTCGTTATCGATTACTCATTGATAAGGGATCAGTTTCGAAATATAATTCCAATGTATGACACGGCTCATTTTTCTAGCACGAGCAATCTATCTACACAGGATGGTCCATTCATTGTGTATAGGACACTGGACTCATGCTGCATAGATTAACACACTACACTTACCCCGGTCAACGCTCAGAATCCGATTGGTCAACACATGTCAACATTCTTTGGATTCCAAGACTTGGTCACATGTGTTTTATTATTTAAAGTAAAACATACCTAATTATGTTGAATGCTAAGTTTCATTGTTTAAAATGACTCGTCGATCACCTCCTTTTAAGTCTGGTAAAGGAACATCTACTCCTCCCAAAGCTGGGTCTTCTATAGCGCCTGCATTTCCATCTATCCCTGTCATGCCAGGTCATCCTAAAACTTCTGAATCGTAAAGCCAAATATTTTAATTTGAAGCAATATTGGGTCAACTACCTCCGATATTGAGAATTTTGAACAACCTGTTGGAGCAACTGCCTTTAATTCTTTCTACCGGATTTCCCGAAATATATATCTTCAACACGACATCCCTAAGGATGATGTCTATCTATCGACAAGGGCTGAATTTGATCACAATCCACCACTGGGCATCACAACGTGCAATCGATACCTGTGCCCAAGTGGTGTTGTCCCACCATTCAACCTTTCCTTATGATGGTGTTGCAAGAACAAGGAAGGGCTCCTTCTAAGTCCATCCAAATGGCTATTCTCTTTTGAGCTTGATGTACGTCCACTTCAAAAGGCGATTTAGGCAGCCCTTGAAATTCAACGAGCTTATGCATTTCCTTCGATTCATTAAAAGGTAGGATTTCCCACCTTATCTAATAATCGAATCCCAGATAGGATGTAAAGTGGTTGAGAAGCTTTACAACAAGCATTCTTATTTCAAGAACGAATAATTATTCATGCAATGCCTGGTCAAATTCAATCGACTCTGGCTATATGGATGTATGTTACTTTTCTCTAATCTCCCACATGTTGAAATTTTGAAGTTTCTAACTTAATATATATTTCCTCATAGGCATCTTGGCCTATGACAAAAGTGGCGAACATGATAGAACACTCCAAGCTTTAAAGGTAGTCAGACCCAACCGACACACCGTTGCATTCCTTCGTATAAATGAAAATCTATGGTAGTTTAGTCTACTTCACCAAGATATATTTGTCGTTGCTGAGTCTTCAGTGCAAAGCAGCTCTAGGCTCATACTCTTTCCTCTACCCTACTCGTAGCTCAAACAAGAATGTTTAAGGGGAATTAGTAGGTCCCTCTAGCGAGGCACATGCAAAAGAGGTCCCTGAAAGAATGATCGAGGAGTTTAGAGGAAACGTCCTGAGAGATAGAGGCGAAGCAACCAGAATGCCACCGATCATAAAGGAAGATGAACCGGTTGCAAGGAGAGAAGGCAAAGAGCCGATGGAGGATGAGGAAGAAGGAGAGGATGATGATGAAAGCGAATATCACGCTAGTGAGGTTGGGGACGAATTATTTAGTGAATCACCCGGGATGAATCCTAACCTCACAAGCTCACCTCATTAGGAATAAATTGCCATATAAACTTCTGAACGGATGGAAATCAATATGCATAGCATTCAGCAGAGATTTCACTCTGATCCTGCCCTATTGGTGATATATTCATCGGCTTAAGTAACATTGGTGAGATCAACTTCATCGTTAGCGACATTTTGGGGATGTTGGTTCAGAATTCCCTCTCTCCCCAGTGAGATTTGCTAGAAAAGGTGGGGAGACCCCCATTTTAACTCATTTCCAATAAGGTTGATTGAGTACTTAAGAGGTCATTGGCAGCATACACTTTACTAGGATCATTGATACTCATCCTTGCATTGAATCTTGCTTTATAGTTTCACTATTAACTTCGATTTTCTTTCTATTTCAGGTTCCAAGGCCATGGATATTAGCAAATTTCTTTTGCCATGCCAGCGAACACATAGGCCGAACTCCTAATACAAACCCACCACGTTGCAATGAATTGAGGAAGAAAGGACACAGTGGAAAGATCGTGAGTACAATGAGGCTCATATGGCTAATAGAGAGCAGGAAGGGAGAGAGAGATAGAGAGAGAAAGAAAGAAATACTGAAGGTGAGCTATTTCAATACCTTGCTAGCGCCTTCAAGATTCCTCCAAGCACCGCGGGCCCACTTCTACAGATGTTATGTTCTATACAGAGGCTTAAACTTGTTATGTCTAGGAAGTTCCTATTTCCCAAGCTATGGTTATGACTGTCCCGCCTGCCTTCAGGGGAATCTCTACTCCCTTATTTAGTCTCCCAAATGGTCCTCCGTGGTTATCGGCTGCATTGCCTGATCTTTTTTTACATCATGTCAAGTTCGATCAACATGTCTCAGACATGCTGAAAGAGGCAGTGATGCAAAATCTAAAGAATGTCAAGCAGGGCATCGATGAAAGGTATAAATGGAAGAAATTATGCATAGCTCTCTTTAAAGTTAACAAGATAAACTATATGAACATCTAATCCTTTGAGTCCGTGAGAGCTACATTCCAATGAATGCTTAAGGAGTGAGAGGATGATTTTCTCAAGGCTACAAAAGTGAGACCTTGCACAGAAATAAAAAGCAAGCACTGAAAATCTGATGATAGAGTTGAAGCACATTCATGAGCACACTAAAATGGTAATGTACAATCATTTAAAGCTTGCATACAAGGCACTTGTTGAGCTGAAAAGGCAAATTGCCGCTAAGGACTAGACATCCTGGCTAGCATTTGATAATTGTCGAGCGCTACTAAACTTGCTTGTCACCGACATAAGAATTAGAAGCATGTTAATGAAAAGAAAAAATTCTCTAAGGTGGTGCATGACCTGCCCATGGCAAAGTTCAATAGTGACTTGAAGCTTGAAATCTCAACGCAAAAGCTCAAAGAGCTTTAAGATGAGAAGTCCAAGGTTCTGGCCGAGCTTGATTCCTACATGCTATATTTTATACTAATGTTTCATATTTAAGAATCTAAGACGGTTGAAGAATGACTTTCCTAAGGCCCTTGTTGGCGCTTGGGAGGAAGTGCTACACAGATCTACAAAGGCTGGAGATAATCGCTATAAAGAGGAGTTGATGTCCGCGTATCTCTACACCGAAGATATTGAATCTCTTTTTGTTGGAAAGGCAGTCATTGCTAAAGATGTTGCTATTATCGATGATGCCGAGCTCTTGTTGGCCCGAGCTCTTCGGGCAAGGTCGAAACATCTGCCTTCAAATGTCCACAACCAATAGCAACTATCCCTGCTTCTACAGGAGTCAGCTCCGCACTTACCCATGTTCTTCTAGCTTTATTAATGGGTATACCTCATGAATAATACGTTCCTCCCATCCTGGTCCAGTATGGGAAGCTTGGGACTGATGCAGGTGAATTCATTGTATCTTAACGGGACCTTGCTATAGGTATGTCTATTGTTTCGTTAGTCTTTAGGAAATTTCAGTTCTCATGAGAATCCATTATTAAACTTTATCATTCTATTTGCAAACTTGTAATTTAAACTTACTTGTCTCCACCACCAACAATGCTTGGTTCAAGGATAAGTTAAACTTACTTGTCTCCTCCACCTCCAAGAATGATTGGTCGAAGCAGTCTTCACTGTGTTAACCATCGTTTTTGTGGGGTTTATTGTATTTTTTCCCATTTCTAGTTCCAATTCAGGTCCTGATTTTGAGAAGATCGCCACTTTAGAGAGCTTGGAGGATATTTCTGTCTCTTAGGAGGAGGATGTTTTTATCACCAGCACTTCCAACCCGATCGAGCACGAAACAATGATCGAGAGGTTGAAGAAGGATATAGAGAATATCACAGTGAAGAAAGAGCTTGGGACGACCAAGCATGCATCCTTAAAACTATCAAATCTAAAGCAGAAAGTTCCCTCATTTTAGATCAGACCATCGAGGCGCACTTGTGATCCTACCGTCAAGTCTGGGGAGCTAGGTTCTACTATCAGTGAGGAGTTTGCTTACTCAAAAGGAAGCTCCCCTCTTAGTGGGGAACCTAAGGAGAGAGAAAATAATAAGACCAATCCGAGTAAAATGACTAAAGACGGTCGAGGCCAAAAAGAAGTAGAAGACTCAATAGTGTTCTGATTGAGAATTTGGTTTTTTGCATGTTGTCGAGATTGAGTCTATATTTTGTTTTTTTTGTTTGGAACAGGCCGACATTATGCGAGCACAGCCCCGTTGTTTGCCATGTACATTAAAGATTTTAGTAGTAATGAAAGTTTTTCTTTACCTTTGTGATCTCTCTTGTATACTCTCTATGTCTCATGTATTGTGCCTATTCATGCTTGACTACTCTTTGTATATAATATGATTACTTGTACAGTAATTTCTTGTGTGTTATATACTCCATTTTCTGTGAAACATGTTTATTTACTGCAACCCTGTACGTGTAAATAATATTTCTACAATTGCCCTAGCATATTCCGTTACTTAACTTCGTTCTTTATCACCAAAATACTATGCTAGCTTGGTATGTTTTTAGCCAACTTTGCACCTATTCCTACACGACTTGATCAAATACTTTTCAACCAAGCGTTGGTGTGCATACCCATATCCACAGGGCTAAATTCTAAGATGTGGACATCTTAGGAGATATTGAACATCTTAGGTAATTCGAAGGGTTGCCCCCAGTCTAGTTCTAATGATAGTTCCTGTCTTCAGGAACTATTAGCTCATTCCAAGCACTATATTTAATGCTGCTAATTCTTTGGCTGCATTCAAGTTCTTCCAATTTGACATCAACATCCAATACCATCTGGATGTATGTATCGTAATGATGCCTTATCGCCATCTTTGTTCATAACAAATTCTTCCATGTTCGGTGTTGAAATCCTAGCCATGCACCAGTTTCTTTCTCTGAAAACTTATATACGAATAGTTCAACTCCTCAGATTTTTCTTTGATGTTGCCTATCTCCAGGCTCTGATTAACACCTTTTGTTATCGCTTATCTTTGGGGGACATTGAGTTTCGAGAGGTTTGAGTCGATTTTGTAGTTTACTTGGCAGTTTCAAGTTTCAGCGTTCCCTGGGCAATACCGGTACTAAAAAAGAAGGCATCAATTCCCACCATCAATCCGATAGTTTAAGTTTATATTCCTCATCGACCTGGTGGCTTTAAACAGTTCCGATGTTGCCAGAGCAATGTCGGTTCTCAGAAGGTTGGGTTCAATTTTCTGCATCGATCCGGTAATTTGAAACCTTCTTGACATTGCCTGAGCAAAGCCGGTTATCAAAAGGTTAGGATCGATTTTCCACATTGATCCATTGGTTTGAGTCAATTTTTCTCATTAGCTCAGTGATCTGGAACCTTCTCGACATTGTTCGAGCAACGTCGATTCTGTCCGGCAATGTCGGTTCTCAGAAGGTTGGGATCAATGTTTCCATTGATTCAACTATGTAAGTCAGTTTACCCCATCAACTTGGTGGTTTGAAACATTCCCAACGTTGCTAGAGCAATCTAGGTTCTCAAAAGGTAGGGATGAATTTTTCCAATTGATCCGACGGTTTGAGTTGATTTTCCCCATCAACTTGGCGGTTTAGAACCTTCAAGATGTTGCTAGAGCAACACCTATTCTCATAAGGTTAGGATCGATTATCCCCACCGATTCAGCAGTTTTAGTTAATTTTCCACGTCGACCCGGCAATTTGGAACCTTCCCAACATTGCCGGAGCAAATCGGTTCTTAGAAGGTTAGGGTCAATTTTACCCATCGACCTAGCAGTTTGAGTCAATTTTTCCTATTGAATTGGTGGTTTGAGTTGATTTTCTATGTAGACTCAACATTTTTGAACCTTCTTAACGTTGCTAGAGCAAAGGCAGTTCTCAAAAGGTTGGGGTCGATTTTCCCCATCGTCCCTATGGTTTGAGTCTATTTTCTCGCAAATCAATGGTTTGAGTTGATTTTTCTCATTGACTCAACAGTTTTGCTTGCAAGAGCATGGTTTTGTTGGTTTAAGAAGCTAGCGTTATTGATGAAATAGAGGAAAGGTAAGTCTTGCCAGTTAACAATGCCTCCATTATCCCAAGATAGCTTAATTTGTGAGAATAGGAATATACTATAACATTCCCTACTTGGAGGGCCAAAACTAACGATTATAGATGTTGTAATCATCCATAGTTATTAATCTTTGGCGACGAAATACGGTAATGTTAGATACATTGATATAGATGAAACACTTGGATATGAAATTTTTTAAAATCAGTAAACAACTTTCTCATTCCATTTTAAAGCATTTCAAATTCATTACATAATCCTAATAAGAGAACCACATTTAGAGGAAATATACTTATTACAACATATGCCAAGAGTAACATATGAAGTTAGCCCATTGGGTGATCAAAACATATAGGGTAATTATACAACTTTTCCTTTACAACAAAAACACAGCGGAATAAAAATAGAAAGGACTCTAAATAGTTATCATGCCTCCTACACATCTCCAGTAGTTTATTCGTCTAAAGAGGTACCTGAAAACCTCAACTCTCAAACTACTCAAAATCAATTGAGCACACAAGATTTTAAGGGGTAAACATGAACTTTGAGTCGGATATAAAGCCTGGTATGAATAATAACCTACCATCTCAAACCATTTAGATATATAGTGAGATTACGCCGCATAGAGGAACGAGTTTTCCCATCACTAATATCTTATCCAAAACTTTACAAAAACCATATACTTTGCTTATGCATCCATAATAGTTAAAACATAGCAGTTCAAAATAATATGATGGTATGCAAAACAAGTAAATCAATTCTGGATTACCCATCCCCATTCATTTTGATTATCTTTCTCAGTTATAAGTTCTAGGGTCATTATTAACCTATTTGTTTTCATGGATTGACTAATAACCTGTTTAATACTTATGAACTCCCTGTCCAGTTTCACATTTTTCATGGGATCACTAAGAACCTATTGGCCTCTTCCAATAACTTCATCATTCGTGGGTCCTTCCTGAACCTATTGGTATCTCCAATAACTTCCCTCTCATCCTAACTTTCATGGGTTGACTAAGAACCTATTGACATCTGTCAATAACTTAATCCGGATATAGTTTTCATGGGTTCACTATAAGCCTTTGTCCCCTGCCAATACTCTTTCTAATCATATTTTTCATGGGTTTACTATGAACCTATCAGCCCTTACCAATAACTTATTCTAAACATAGTTTTCATGGATTTACTATGAACTTGTCTATCTAACAACTTTAATATTTAGGCATCCTACATTTCGGTCTATTTTCCCTCCTGGATGCAATTCTACTCATTCATGAGTTAATTCAATTTATATTCACTACTGGGTTAACCTAGCTAGTTAACCTTTTCCCCCCAAAATACTGTTATGGGTCCGTATTAAAGTGAATATGTATATTAGAAGAAGCAAACATAATAACATAATAATACCATCACCTGTTGTTTAATATCCTTGAAATCAATTTCATATAAAACATGGTTAATCCCTTTAACCTAGTATTCTATCAGGGAAAGCTTCTTCAAAAACTCCTATTTAGAAGAATTTAAAAGCCCCTTTATAATGCCTTGAGTTTTACCTTTAAAAATTGAAATTGGGTTCTTTGTTTTGAAAAGTTTGGCTTTTGAAACCTTTAATCTTTACATCAAAATAATTAGAAAACTTTCTTTCAAAAGCATTCAAATCTTATTTTCAAAATATTGGTCACTTGCATTTTGGAACAGTTTAAAACCATTCTTTCGAAACCTTTCGAGTGTATTAAAGTATTACCATACAATTATAGAAGCATAGGTTTGAAACCATTTGAACGTACCCCTTTCGAAACCATTGGGTTTAATTTAAAACATGTCCTATCGGGTCTAAATGAATACAAGTGAAAGTACCCCTTTTGAAACCATTAAAAAGAATTTGGGGGAAGAACATATGGCTTCCACACCATCCTTTCGAAAGCTCAAAGCATTTAAGTAAAACATTTGAAAGAGAGCTTGAAAACTCCTTTCGAAGCCATTGCCTTCGGAACCCTTGAATCCTTTCAAAAAACTTTAGGAAATGGCTTAGTACAAATATAAAAACAAAGCTCCCTTTCGACTTGGCTGATGACTTCAATCCATTCGAAAAGCATAGAAACAACAAAAGTTTTCGATTTGGTCAAAACTATTCTTTTCAAAAGCATTGATTTTAAACTAAGTAACTCATTCAAAACCTATATTTAAACAAGAAGCGACAACCATGTTTGAAAGCAATTTAAAAGAGCCCTTCAAAAGCATCTTTTTTAACTCCTTCGAAAGCATTTAGTAAAATCAGAAAAGTGCAGATCTTTAGGAAGTGAAACAAAGGTTTTGATCCCCATCAAAAGCTATAATTTGACTCCATTCCTTCCGTCCTTCTCCATTCCACTACGTACCAACATTGTGATACCTTGTGTATTAGTTTCGGTTCAGTTGGTTTTGACTTGATAGTTTTCGATTTGGTTGGAGGCGGAAGCATAGGGTCAAAATGTGCTTCTAAAAGAGGCGGAATCTACTTTTCTAGGTAAAGGCTGAATTAGTGCTATTTAAAGTAATTACTTTGTAACTAACCGGCCTATTTGTAACCATTTAATTGGTTGCCATATACTTTTCAAATCCTTTATCAAAATTACTGCCGCATAATTTCAGATCTAAACAAAGATTAATTTTTATAATTAAGCCATTCCACAAGCAAAACAATTAAAGTAATTAAATCCTTCTCCTAAAATAATTTATTTTTCATAGTAAATTACTTAGGAAAAATCCCCAAAAGTACAGAAATTCACTTCCAATATGTTATCTAACATATATAAAGTTTTCAGACCAAATTTTTCATAAGATAACTGAAATTAATATCTGAACCCAATTATTCATATTTTCCTTTGAAAATTCATAACAAATTTTCCATTGCTTGAAAAATTATAAAAATTAAAACCCATCTCCAAAACCATGTTTTACATGACATATAAATTCCTCATGGCATTCGAAATCCAAATCAAACGATTTTACCCTTAAAATCGTATATAAACAATTATCCAGCAATCTTGTTTGAATCAAATATGTTATAAATCCAAGCATATCATCATCAAAAATCATCATAATGGATTTAATATTAAACCCGAAAATTAAATGATCATAAAAGCAAAATAGAGATGATTTAGACTATTATTCACCTTGAATAGGATAAGGACTTTGAGATTTGATTGATATTAATCCTCCTTGCTTTAATTCCTTCGCTCTTGATTGGTTTTCTCTTCTTTCTCCTAAGTAATGGCTGGCTTATACTTTTTTATCTGCGTTTTATGAAATGAAAAATGAACTTGCATAATGAAGGGAACGAAATGTATAAGGGTTATGGTGTGCGATTATCCTAAGTACCATTGCATCAATTACTCTCCTTATTAACATACAAAGCCATTTATAAGCCCATTTATCTTGTTAAGCACGACCTCTAATTATTCATTCAATCTCAATCCCATTATCACTCTAATTCTTATAGTACTCTATTTAATTTATCTAGTTAAATCTCTTGAATAATGTTAGTAAAAATTAGGGGTGTTACTGGTTCCTCTCCTTCAAGAATTTCATCCTTGAAATTCAGTAAGGACTAAATACTAGACATAACAATCATCTGTAACAACTCGTAACAACCATACTAGCATACCTGACTAGCAATTATCTATATAAAACTAATATAGACATACCCTCAAAGCATATTCGGATAAGCATCTCTAGTCCTGTCTTCTGTCTCCCAAGTACATTCCTTCTCGTTGTTGCCCCACTAAACTTTCACCAATTCGACTGCCTTGTTCCTCAATCTTTTCTCATCTCTCGCTATAACCCGAACTATTTGTCTAACAAAATTAAAATTTGGCTCTACTATCAGATCTTCCAACCCTATTGAAGGAATATTAGTCTCTGGATCATGCACATGCTTATGAAGATGAGACTAATGAAATACATGATGGATACCTGCTATACTGCTCGGCAACTCTACTCAGTATGCGAGCTTTCCAATCCTCTCTATAATTTGAAATGGACCAACTTATCTTAGTGTCAGCTTCCCTGACTTTCTAAATCGTATCATACCCTTCATCGATGATACCTTAATGTAAACCTTATCTCCAATTGAGAATTCTAGGCTTTTACGCCTCTTATCTATGTAACTCTTCTGTTTGGACCGAGATTCCATTATCCTTTCTTGGATTAACTCAATCTTCTCCGTCGCCTCTCTTACCAAATCTAGACCTAAGACCAATCTGTCTCCAATCTCTAACCAACATGCTAGTGATTTGCATGGCCTTTCATACAAAGCTTCAAAAGGCACCATTCTTATACTAGTCTGATAACTATTATTATAGGAAAACTCAACCAAATATGTGTGATCTTCCCAAGATCCACCGAAGTCCAATACACAAGCTCTCAATAAATCTCTGAGTACCTTATTGACTCTCTGTATCTACACATCCATCTGAGGGTGATACGCAATACTCATCTTAAGCTGGGTACCTAACACCTCCTGTAGATTCTTTCAGAATTCACTAGTGAACAAAGCATCTATGTCATTGAATATACTAGGAATTCCATGTAGTCTAACTATGTTCTTCACGGACAATTTAGCTAAAACAAGTGACATCTTGGTTGACTTAACTATGATGAAATAGGCACCTTTGGTCAGCCTGTCCACTATGACCCGTATACTTTCATTTTCTCTATTTGACCATGGCAAACCGTCTATAAAATCCATGGATACCAATACCATTTCCAAACTGAAATCTCTAAAGGTTGAAATAACCCACTCGGCTTTCGATGTTCGGCCTTCACTTGTTGGCAGTTTGCATACTGCCTAACCCACAAGCCAACATCCCTCTTCATACCTTCCCAATAGAAGCACTTTTTCATATCTTGATACATCATGGTCCATCCAAGATGAATTGTAAGCTTTGACGGATTACATTCCTCAAGAACTTATCTCCTTAAGTCCTCAACGTTTGGAGCACACAACCGTCCCTTCTTTCTCAATCATCCTCTCTAGTCAAGACTAAAATCCCTTAAATCATTGATCTCAGTTCCAACCTCAAGCCTTCTAATCATCTCAGCTAATATGGCATCCTCTTTCCGCTTAGAAACAATCCTTCCAATCAACACTGGTCGAACTTCCAAACAGGACAACGTGGAGGTACTCTGACTAGAACAAGCAGTCGATCTTAACTAACACTACAAGTAGTCAAAGCTTCTAAATCCTTCCATTCTGCCAACATAGAAAATACCATATTATGTTGTCTTCTGCTAAGAGCATCCGCTACTTTATCTCCTTTCCCAGGAGTATACTTCACACCAAAATCATAAGCAGCTAAAAACTACAGCCACCTCTACTGTCTCATATTAAACTCCTTCTGAGAG
Source organism: Allium cepa (assembly GCA_030765085.1). Lineage (NCBI taxonomy): Eukaryota > Viridiplantae > Streptophyta > Magnoliopsida > Asparagales > Amaryllidaceae > Allium > Allium cepa. The sequence continues at coordinate 377,266,369 of CM060929.1, read as the reverse complement.
AATAAATACCTTAAGGACATGTGATCTGTGTATAGCTCAAATCTCTCTCCTAAGAGATAATGCCTCCAAATCATCAATGCGAAGATCACCGCAGCCAACTTTTGATCATGAGTAGGATATCTTACTTCATGCTTTATAAGTTATCGTGAAGCGCAGTCAATCATTTTACCCTTTTGCACCAACACAGTTCCCAATCAGTTCTGCATGCATCGATATACACCACCAACCCTTGGTTTACGTCTAGAACTACTAACACAGGTGCATTGTTAAAAACATGCTTTAACTTAAGGAATGCTTCCTCATATTTTTTGGACCATACAAACTTCACATCCTTCCTGGTTAAGTTAGTCAAAGGTGCTGCTATCCGCGAGAAATTCTTGATGAATATCCCGTATTAACCAGCAAGTCTAAGAAAACTCCTTATCTCAATCACCACCTTTGGTCTCGTCCAATTATTAACAACTTCGATCTTATCTTGATCAACTAAAAAATCTTTCTCTGAAACCACATGACCAAGAAACTTAACCTCCTTCTTTTAAAAATGACACTTGGAAATTTTTTCTTTTAGCTGATGCTGCCTCAGCGTCTCAAGCACTACTCTAAAATGATCCTCGTGTTCTCTTTCATCCTTAAAGTACACTAAAATGTCATCTATAAACACCAACACAAACCTATCCGAGTACTCTCGGAAAAATCGGTTCATCAAATCCATAAAGAAAGAAGGTTCATTCGTTAACCCAAATAGAATTACTAACTAGTCTTATGAATCATACCTAGTTTGAAAAGTTGTCAAAGGAATACTGTCCTCTGCCACTCTTAACTTATGGAAACCTGTCGCCAAATCCAGCTGGGTAAACACTCTGGCTCCCCACAGTTGATCAAATAGATCATCTATTGGAAAAGGATACTTATTCTTAGCCGTCCTCTTGTTCAAATTACAATAGTCAATACACATCCTCAATAACCCATTTGGTTTCTTCACAAACACAACGGCCGCTCCCCAAGGCGAACTGCTTAGTCTAATAAAACTCCTTCCTTCTAGATCAACTAGCTGCACCTTCAATTCCATCATCTCTATCGTTGTCATCCTGCGAGGTGAACTACTAACATGTTAAGTACCTAGCATCCGAAACTCAATAGCTTATTTCAATGGTAGTTCTGTAAACAGCTCAAAAATATCTACAAACTCTCTTACTATTCAAACTGACTTAACACTTCTCCTAATTCCATAACATTTAAGAAAGCACAACTACTTCAGTCGGAATTCTCCAATGAGAATATAATTTGGTCATGACTATCAGGGTGTCTTAGCGATATCTCCCTATCCTGGCAAAATATCCTAGCCTCATACTTACCCAACCAATCCATACATGAAATTATTCCGAAATCTACAAAATCAAAAACATACAGACCGCATGCCAACTTATGACCTAACAAGTCTAGTTCGAACTAGTCACATCTCATCCCTAGAGTTGCATACCTCCTATTGGATTCGCAACCCTTATTAAGGTATGTGGGTTTTAAGCATAACTTATCAGCCAAATTCTGGGATATAAATGAATGTGATGCACCGGTATCATATAGTAATCTAGCTGGTATACTATGAATCAAGAGCGTATCTTCCATCATAGTCTTTTCTTTTTCAGCTATAGTTGGCCTAGCAGATGATGCTCTAACAGCAAAAACCTTTCCCTTGTCCGCCTTTACTGGTTCTGGACACTGATTCTTATAATGCCCAACTTGGTCATAATTAAAGCACTTCACATTCTTCTTTTCTGCAGCCTTCTTCCCTTTGCCCGACTGGCACTCATGAGCATAATGACCTTTCTTGTCACATTTGAAGAAAACTAGATCAGCCTTTGCCTTCTTGGCAGCCTCTCCCTTTTGGGCTCCCTTCTTCTTAAAGAACTTTCTCTTCTTTCCTTGAGGGCCCTGGGTTTCAACCGACTTTTCTTTAGCACAAATAACAAGCATCTCCTCATGTTAGATTGTCATCTCCACAACTACATTACAAGGATGACGGAGATGTGTCAGGATCGCCCTAGCAATCTCATACCTCAATCTCCAAATGTACCTGCCATTCGTCCCGATGACGGTGTCTATAGTAGCATACCCATATCAGGACAATTCATCAAACTTAGTAACATACTCAATTATCGACATATCTCCTTGTTCCAAAGCTATAAACTTTCTCATCAATGCTAAATTAGCAACTTTAGATAAAAAAATCTCCTTCGAAATTCAGTCCAAGTCAACTCCTCTTTCGGAACTCCGGTAGTAACACTATTCCACCAATGAAGTGCCGCCCCTTGCAACCGCCTAGAGGCCAGCCTTCTCTTTTGCTCATTGTCCAAACCCAAATCAGTGAAAATCCTCTCACAATGCAATAGACAATTCTCGACTTCTATGGCATCTTTTATTCCCATAAACAACTTTCCACAAAGACTGGTGTAATCTCTGCTCAACATAGCATAACTATTTCCAACTGGAGCCCCAAGATTTGCTCCTCCAACATTTTCAGCAACACCAACAGCAGCTCCTGCTTAAATCAGATTGACGAAAAACTGATACATCGCCTCTATATCCACTGGTGGATTTCCAACACCCACATTGGCATCTGTATTTTGGTTTGCATTAGCCTGTAAACCCGAGTTCCTCCTGGTAGATCGAACACTTCCATTGGTTGTGGTGCTTCCTCCACCGAGATTTCATCTTCCGTTTCCTGCCACCATATCTTTTTTCTCGTAAATCTACATACGATCCTTAGTAAGATACAAAAAATGGTCTAAGAGAGAGGGGAATACATACATATACATATACATATATATATATATATATATATATATATATATATATATATATAATACAAGTACATTACTATAGTATTATCCCAAACCCCGAACTTAATTTTTGATTCATTGGATTATGTTTTAAAGAATCTTTTAGGTTTAAATTTCTTTTAACTTTATAAACCTAAGCTCTGATACCAACTTATAACATCCCCCATTTGGAGGCCTAAAACTAATGGCCACGGATACTACGATTACCCATAATTATTAATCATGGGCGACCAAATTCGGAAATGTTAGATACAATGATATAACAGAAAAACATGGAAATTGAAATTTTTTAAAATCAGCAAACAACTTTCTCATTCCATTTCAAATTCATTACATAATCCCAATACGAGAACCATGTTTAGAGAAAATATAATTATTACAACATACACCAAGAGTAACATATGAAGATGCCCCATTGGATGATCAAAGTATATAACAAGGCAATTAAACAACTTTGCCTTTACAACAAAACACAGTGGAATCAAAATAGAAAGGACTCTAAATAGCTATCATGCCTCCTGCACATCTCTGAAAGCTTATTTGTCTAAATGGGTACCTTAAAACCTTAACCCTCAAACCACTCAAAATCAATTGAGCACTCGAGAGTTTAAGGGGAAAACATAAACTTCAAGTTAGACATAAAGCCTAGTATGAGTAATAATCTACCATCTCAAACCATTTAGATATCTAGTGAGACCACGTCGCTTAGTGAAATTTGTTTTCCCCTCACTAATATCTTATACAAAACTTTACAAAAACCATAAACTGTGCTCCTGCATCCGAAATGGTTAAAACATAGCAGTTCAAAATATTATAATGATATGCAAAATAAGTAAAACAATTCTGGATTACCCTTCCCCATTCATTCTGGCTATTTGTCTCAGTTAGGGTCACTATTAACCTATTAGTTTTCTTAAACTGACTAATAACTTGTTTAATACTTATGAACTTCCTGTCCAATTTCATAATTTTCATGGGATCACTAAGAACTTATTGGCCCCTGCCAATAACTTCATCATTCATGGGTCCTCCCTGAATCTGTTGGTATCTCCAATAACTTCCTTCTTTTCCTAGTTTTCATGGGTTAACTAGGAACCTATTGACCACTGTCAATAACTTAATTTGGATATAAATTTCATGGGTTCACTACAAACCTATTGGCCCATGCCAATACTCTTTCTAATCATAGTTTTCATGGGTTTACTATGAACATATTGGCCCATGCCAATAACTTATATTAAGCATAGTTTTCATGGGTTTACTATGAACCTGTCGATTTGACAACTTCAATATTTAGGCATCCTACATTTTGGTCAATCCAACCTCCTGGATGTTATTCTACTCATTCAGGAGTTAATTCAATTTATATTCACTACCGGGTCAACCTAGCTGGTTATCTTGCCTTTTTCCCCCTAAAATATAGTTATGAGTCCATATTAAAGTGAATATGTATATTAGAAGAAGCGAACATAATAACATAATAATACCATCACCTGTGGTTTATATCCTTGAAATCAATTTCATATAAAACATGGTTAGTCCCTTTAACCAAGTATTCTATTAAGGAAAGCTTCTTCAAAAACTCCAACTGAAAAGCATTTAGAAGCTCTTTTATAGTGCCATGAGTTTTAACTTTAAAAATTGAGATTGGGTTCTTTGTTTTGAAAACTAAGGCTTTCGAAATCTTTAATCTTTACTTCTAAACTATTGGAAAACTTCCTTTCGAAAGCATCCAAATTTTCTTTTTAGAATACTGGGCACCTGCCTTTCGAAACACTTTAAAACCTTTCTTTCGAAACCTTTCGAGTGTGCTAAAGTATTATCATTCAATTATAGAAGCATAACTTCGAAACCATTTGAAGTACCCATTTCGAAACCATTAGGTTTAATTTAAAACATATCCTATTGAGTCTAAGTGAAAACAAGCGAAAGTACCAACATTGTGATATCTTGCGTATTAGTTTCGGTTTATTTGGTTTCGACTTGATAGGTTTCGATTTGGTTAGAGGCAGAAGCATAGGGTTGAAAGGTGCTTCTAAAAGTGGTAGAACCTACTTTTCTAGGTAGAGGCTGAATTAATGCTATTTAAAGTAATTACTTTATAACTAACCTGCCTATTTATATTCATTTAATTGGTTGCCGTAAACTTTTCACGTCCTTTACCAAAATAACTGCCGCATCATTTTAGATCTAAGTAAAGATTAATTTTTACAATTAAGCCCTTCCATAAGCTAAATAATTAAAGTAATTAAATTATTGTCCAAAAATAATTTATTTTTCATAGTAAACTACTTAGGAAAAATCTCCAAAAGTTACCGAAATTCATTTTCAATGTGTTATCTAACATATATAAATTTCGGAGTTAAATTTTTCATAAGATAACCGAAATTAATTTCTAGTCCCAATTATTCATATTTTCCTTTGAAAATTCATAACAAAATTTCCATGGCTTGGAAAATTATAAAAATTAAAACTCATCTCCAAAATCATGTTTTACATAGCATATAAATTCCTCATAGCATTCAAAATTCAATTCAAATGATTTTACCTTTAAAACTGTGTATAAACAATTATCCAACAATCATGTTTGAATCAAATATGTTATAAATCTAAGCATATCATCGTCAAAAATCATCATTATGGATTTATTCTTAAACCAAAAAAATTAAATGATCATAAAAGCAAAATAGATATGATTTAGATTATTATTCACCTTAATTCGCATAAGGACTTTGAGATTTGATTGGGATTAATCCTCCTTACTTTAATTCCTTGACTTTTGATTAATTTTCTCTTCTTTTCTCCTAAGTAATGGACGGCTTAAACTTTTTGATTTGCATTTTTATGAAATGAAAAATGAACGTGCATAATGAAGGGAATGAAATACAAAAAGATTATGTCTTATGGCGCGCAATTACCTAATTACCCTTGCGTTAATTACTCTCCTAATTAACATACAAAGCTATTTATAATCCCACTTATCTTGTTAAGCACGGCCTCTAATTATTCATTCAAATCTTAATCCCCTTATTATTTCAATTATTACATTATTTAATTTATCTAATTAAATCTCCTGAATAATGTTATTAAAAATTAGGGGTGTTACATACATAGATATCAAGTGTAGTAGTGCCATAGTGAGTTTCTGTTCCAAGCACGCAAGATGGAAACTCCATCCATTATAGCTAGCTTTAGTATTCTATCTCCAAGCTTCTAGTTGATCACATATGTTCCTTTCCAGTTTGGGCCAAGCGCACCATAGCCGAGAAGATTAGTTTTATGACAAAATCTCATAGTTCGAAGGTGCAATTGTGAATATTAGCGTTGATATGGTACGCCGCTCTTTTCTGGTGAGCAATGACCCTATCATCGATTTGGTCAATGCACTCGAGTAGTAGTTGTTCGTTATCTCTCCGATTGAAGTATCCTCTATAATGAGAAGGGAATTTAGTTCCACTGAGATCATAGCTTTTAAGCTATATGCCAAGGTACATGGTGGATGCCTGGCCATAGATTTGTCTTTTGTCATGTAAGCTCATAGTGCAAGCGAAAGCTCATCAACCCAATTGCCTTTAGCTCTAATCGATTGCCTCTTTATGGTAGATTTGATGATTTTGTTCACTATTTCCACATGCCCGCTTGCTTGGGGGTGTGCCACACAATAATGCTCTTCTAGATCCAGTAATGCTTACAAAAGTCCTTGAACTCATCACTCTCAAACCGAGTCCCGTTGTCCGTGATAATTTTCTATAGTACTCCAATCCTGCCAATAATATTTGTCATTAAAAAATTAATTACTTTTTAATAGTGATCATGGTAAGCAGTTCCACTTCAGCCCATTTTATAAAGTAATCAATTGCAATAATAGTGTATTTAGCTCTTTCTTTTGCTACCGGTAGTATGTCGATTATATCGATTTCCCGAATCGCAAATGGCCAGGGACAGACCATTTCCACAAGTTCTGAAGATGAGGCTTTCCGAATCTTTGAAAATCTCTGACATTAGTCGCATCGTCTAGTGTAGTCCGATGCATCTCGGTTTGCTGTTGACAAGAAATATCCATAGTGGAGTGCCTTCTTCGCCTGTATCTACCCCTGTGTGGTCACTGCAGCTGCTTTCGTGAATTTCCAAGAGGATTTTTTAGCTTCGTCTTTTCTTACACACCGAAGCCAAAGGGAGGATAATGGTCACTTGTATAGCACACCTCCAATATGACGAATCATGATGCCTTTCAAAGAAGCTTCTTTTGTTCGTTCTAGTCTCTAGGTAGTATTCCGCTAAGCAAGTAGTCCTTTATCAGCATCGTCCATGACTCTTCCTCTTTCGTAGTCTCCAAAAACCAATTGATGTCCATTTGATCTATGCTAGGAGCAGTCAATACTTCTACTGGAACCAATCCCACTAGATGTGCTTCTCTAGAATTGACTAGCATGGCTAAGGAATCGGTCTTTATATTCTCCTCTCTAGGAATGTGAGATATCATATAGTGTTCAATATCATTAAGCAACTCCCAAGCTTTCGATAACTAAGGGGACAATTTTGTGCCCTTATCTTGATACTCCTTTCTGTTCTGGTAGACAACCAGTTTGGAGTCACTATAGATATGTAAAGTCTTTATTCCAAACTCCCTTATAATCTTTAATCATGCTATTAATGCCTCGGATTGCGCCTCGATGTTGGAGGCAGGAAATTCCAGCTTCAACATGTAACAGATTGATGTCCTTTGGGAGTTTCAAGCACAACTCCCGCTCTTAAGCAGAATTCGTTTGATGCACTATCAACGAACAATTTCCATTGGAATACCATGACTATTGTATCCTCCTCCTCATCATTTCGAACAGTGAACCCGGTGATGAAGTCAGCCAATGCTTGTCCGTTAATCGACCTTTAGGGATGATATGTCACATCGTAGTCGCTTAACTCGATATTCCACATTAGAAGTCGTCTCGAAGACTTGGATCAATGCAATACTTGTTTCAAGGGATGATCTATCAACAACTTGACTGATCCTAAAAATATGGTCATAGTTTCCAAGATGCAATTAACCAGTAGTATGCTAGCTTTTCCAACTTTGGGTAGTTCCGCTGGTGAATCGCTTTATAATCTAGTAGACGGTTCATTGAACTTTAGCTTCCTCTCACACAAGTGTTGCACTTAATGCATGGGCAGACACTACTAGGTAAATGCTTAAGTCTTTGCCATCCATTGGTTTGGACAGAATTAGTGGTGTCTCCGTATATATGTCATTGTAATTCCTTGAAAGCAGTTTTACAGTCCTGGTTCCATTCAAAGTTCTTCTTACCCTTCTTTAATGACATCAAAGAATGGTAGGAAATTTTCTGTTGCTCTGGAGATGAATTGGTTCAAAGCTGCAATCTTTCCAGTAGAGATTTGTAATTCCTCCTTCATTATTAAGGCTCTGACATTCCGTAGGGCAATATTCTGCTCTGGATTGGCTCAATTCGCCTTGCGTTTACAATAAAACCAAGAAATTTTCTAGAAGCAACGCCAAAGGAACACTTTAGTAGATTTAACTTCATTATGTACTTCCGAAGAATCTCAAACATCTTCAAGAGATCATCTAGTTGATTCTTAGGCATTCACGACTTTAGCAGCATGTCTTCCACATATACTTCAAACGTTCTTCCGATCTGGACCTTGAACATTGTATTACCAGTCTTTGGTAAGTAACTTCGGTATTCTTCAGATCGAATGGGATTACGAGATAGCAATATAGCCCTATGTCTGTGATGAAGCTGGTATTCTCCTAATCTAGTTCATGCATCATAATCTTGTTGTATCTTGAGTAGGAATCCATAAATGTGAGCAATTCATGCCCCACGGTTCCATCAACAAGCCGGTTGATCCTCGGTAACGGAAAGCTATCCTTCAAACATGCTTTGTTCAAATCAGAGTAATAAATACAAGTCTTCCACTTCCCATTTGATTTTAAAACAAACATAGGGTTTGACACCCACTCTGGATATGTTGCATAGCGGATGAAGTCGTTGGCCAACAACTTATCCACATCTTTTTTAATGCAGTGGATCACTCCAGACCAAGGCTGCATCCCTTTTGCCTCAGTGGCATGAACTTAGGGTTGATGTTAAGTGCATGGCATGTTATCTCTGTCGTTATCCTGCATGGAATACATTCAAGTGAAAACGTTTAGAGTGGCATGAAGATAGTTTATCAATTCCTTTCGCATCTTGATTCCAAACTACGCACCTACTTTCAAGACCCAAGTTGGGTCATCCATGTCAGTAGAAACAACCACCGTAAACTCTGCAGGTGCTTCACGTACTTCCCTCGAACTATTTTTCCTAGGCCCACAGCCTTATCGAAGTGACTATGGTCCTCGAGCTAGGGGCTCTTCTGTAATTGTCATGCTTACAGTTCCTAAATATTGAGAGTCTTCCATATATTCTTTCCCTTTTCATGGCGCTTAGCTTCATGTAATTCAGTAACATTACATTCCCCTGTATCACTTTGGTCTCCTCATACTACTCTCACCTCATTTTCCATTCCAAATTTCATTGTCAAACACCATATAGTCAAAGGGATTCAAATATCGGCAAAGGCCCGTTGGCCAAAGAAAGCATTATAAGAAAAATACTCATCAACGATCACGACGGTTTGGATAAGAACCACTTTTCATTCTCCTTCCCCGAGTTATACAAGTAGGTCGATCATTCCAACTGGTTGTTTAGGTTCACTTATAATTCCCTGAATCTTTATTCTGCAAGTGATCATATCCTTCGTGCTAATCTTCATCTAGTCAAACATCCTCCATAATAGGATGCTGAATGAACTTCCATTGTCAATCAAAACTCAGCGCACAACTACCGGTCCAATCCAAACTATTATCACTATTGGGTTAAGAGTTGGCACTTCTACACCTTCAGTATCCTGATTTCGAAACACAATATCATCGGTAATCATCCTTTGTTTCTTAGCTGGAGCTCCATCTTCGATGGCAAAGCAACTCTCCTATGTTGCATGCTTCTAATATCTAGCGTATCATTCCATCTTACCCCAACTCTTCTATGTTGGGTGAGGTCCCATAGTAATGGTGTTTATAACCAATCTTCCATTTGTTCGTTTGTGCCCTTCTCTATTTGGTCCAGGATGATTTCCTTAAGCATTTGGTGCTTGAGGTGCAACAGGTTGATCAGGGTTTTGTGGGTTTTTCACATATTGATGGAGCTTGTTGTTTCTCATCAATTCTTTGATTAAATCCTTCAAAAGTTGACATTTGTTTGTGTTATTCCCATGAGTCCTATGGAAGTGGCATAACTTCCTTGATCTCTTTTGTCGCTCGGTCGATTCTTACTTAGGTGGCTTGTTATGCCCTCGGTTTCCTGAGTGGCAAGATAAATGTTTTTCAGACTATCATTCAATGGTGTATAGTCCTTAGGTCTCAGATTCCTTAGGTGTTTCCTGTTCCTGTCACGCCCATGGGCATTCTAACTCATCCTCTTCCAAATCCATTTTCCCCACATTTCCTACAATAATTCTGGAACTATTTCCATCTTGTTTAACCGTAATGTTACTCTGAATCAGCTTCTTCGACTGCTCATCGGTAGGCTCGCCCTTAATCATGTTTGCTTCTTCTAGTATTAAAAACTGATTTTCCTTTTGGTATAATTCCTCTATGGTAGTTGGTTGTTTCATTTTCATCCACCTACGAAACTTATGTCCGGGTGAATACTCTAGCAAGTGACATAAATACAAGATCTTCCTTCGGATTGCTAACTCCTATAACATCAATGTTAAATCAGTTCAAGATGGATTTCAGTGACTCCTTGGATCCTTGAGACAAGTTAGATAATGACATAACGTCCTTCGGCCATGCCATGTGGAGCCTAAACTGGTCCAAAAACTTCTTTGCTAACTTGTCAAAAGTTGAAATTGACTTTGGTGCGAGGTTGATAAACCACATGGTAGCGGCTCCTTCCAAGGGAAACACCAATGGCGAACAACATCTATAGCTCATGCATTATCAATATGCCGTTCGTATTTGAGCAAGTGTAGCCTGGGATTAGTAGTTCTGTTATAAGATGGCATTATCAACATGGTGAACTACCAGGAGTACTCTTCTCTCAGAACATTTCGGTAAATGCAGTTCGACTTGGTTCAAAACTATAGTCTTCATTTTTTTTCTACCTCTACTCTCCTCCACTGACCGTTTGTCCATGTCAGCGATGTACTCCTCGATGGTACGGTAATCTCCAGGTCGACTATCAGGGACTGCACCGAGTGTTTGGCTCCATAAACGATCTCGGCTTGCCTGCTAAATTCTAGGTTTTCCATTCTGGGAGTAATACTACCGTAGTATTCATCCCATCATCACCAGCATCCAGCTGCGTGTCATCACTAGAGTTAGAAATCAGCAATGAAACTCCCTCCCTAACATCGTCAACTGGAACATTTAGGTCAGTACCGAGCTATTTTGCTCAGTACCGAGTTGTCTTCTCATGGTGGGAGTGCTCCTACTTCCTCCTTCTACATTTCTCGCAACCCCTGTAGTCACTTCCTTCTACTTTTTCTTTTCGTCTCTTCTGTTTAAGCCAGAAACCGAAGAGTTCTCTTATTCTATTATAGGAGAAGTTTCTCTTCTAACTGATATTGTTGTTGGTGGCTACAAAGTTAGCAATACGTCCATCTTATCCATGAGATCTTTCTTACTATACCTATACTTTTGATTAAGTTCGTTGATAACCTTATTAAGCTCTCCTCTAGCGGTAAAATCCTGTTGAGTAGAGGATCCTAGGAATTCATTTTGATTTTTTACTTTTGTTTGATGAGCATTCCCTTTATCACCAGCAGCCATAGCTCCTGAGGATCTGTTGGATCTTCTTGGTGCCATGACTTTTGCTAATAGTTCTTCAAGTTCTTCAAGCAAGTTTTTTGGATATATCCGGTCTAATGTACAAAGCTAGATCCAAGTCTGAGTTTGATTTCTTAGTAAAAGAACTAAAATGTTACTGCCAAAAATGGATCAATACACAAAATTGATTTGTTGAGAACCTATAGGACCTAGATCTAGTTGATAATGGTTGATATAAAAGAAAAATAGCTGAAATAAAGTAGAGAGACATTAGATTTTTATAGTGGTTCAAAAATCTCCGGCCAACTCCACTTTATAGCTTCTATTGATTGATTTGATAGTGTTTTTATAGGAGTACAGAGAATTAAAGAGAGTATAAGTCACTAGTATAAGGGTTTGACAAGTTCTATGACTTAGAACTACAAGAGTAGTTTCCTGGGTGACTATTTGTGGAGGTAGGAGATGGAGAAGAGGTAGAGCTCCATGTATGGAGTTACCAGAAACCAGATCCTTCTTTAGTTGCAGATAGCTTGGTATTTATAAGGAAATAAAGATAATGGGTCAAAAGCCTATTACGCTGGAGTTTAGAGGAGGGCCTAAAGCCATACAAGAGAAACTAAAGCACCATGACCCAAGGAGATAGGTTGCTGCTAACTTATGTAGCTCGGTATCAAGCTATAGATGTTGGTGCAAATCAAACTTCGATTCTTGCTATGCTCTTCTATCTTCTAGTTAATAGGAAAAGGCATTAATTGGAGGTAAAAGGAATAGTAAATGAAATTTAATAACATTAATGAAATAAGAAGTTAAAGATAGTAAACGTATAAAATAAAAGGGAAGTTCATAAAAAGTAAATAAATGAATACTTATAAATGAACTTAGGAGGCGTAATATTTCCATAGTTGAAATTATATTGCCTCGATAATACATTTATGATCGGCGTAAATTAGTAGGCCTAGCCCAATATTTAGATTAATTATATATTACTTGGTTTAGTATGGTTGAGACACGAGGTCGGTAGATTTACACAATGGAATTCTACCCTCCTAATGGGCTACCAATAGTTGTATATATGTGCTACTGATGTGGGATATTTTGAATTATAGGACCCATGGGGATACACATTCACGTTTTGGTTTGGGGAAATTCACGGACAAGTCTACTTCGAAAGAGGCATTACATGGCTATTGGGTCTGCCTCCTCCCTATTTAAGAAGTATTAAATGGTCGGAATTATCTTATAGGTGCATTAGTGAAAAATATCTTAAGGGAGGTCCACTTTGGGGTTGAGGTATAAAGGGCCAAAGTGTCTTCCTCTTCCCTATCTAAAAACTATTAAGTGGCTATAAGAGATTTCCTATAATGTCAGCTAGGGAATACTAGAAGGGATTCGCCATGGATTTAGGTATTAAATGGCTAGAGAGTCTACTTGTTCCTTATCTAAAAGGTCTTAAGTGACCAAGTACTTTCTCTCTCATTGTGAGAATAAAATTGGAAGGGAGGTGCATTGTTTAACCCAATATACTCCATAGTTGTGTTGCATCCGTGTGTATAGCAATGGAGTTAAGCTTGTAGGGCGGGTTGATTTTCGATTACATTGCGAAGGTGCCCCCTTCAGGGTCAAGGTATTAAATGGCCATTGGGTCCTCCTTTTCCTTATTTAAGAACTATTAAGTGGCCGAGGCTTCCTTTTTAGGGAGTACAACAATGCTTACACACACACACACACACACACACACACACACATACTTATGCCTTGGAGTATATTTGACATGTTATACGCGCATATGGAATTAAATGACTAATTTGTGAATAGTGGACATAATACTTAAATGGAAATCAGTTGAAATAAACTAGTGTTATCGATAAGGTATGTAATTTACCAGTGACCATAATGTTTTTTGAACCCCTCCTTATTATAACTTACGGGATATATTTAGAGGGACATGATACTCGCACGAGGTAGGAACAATTGGTGGATGGGTCGTATCATTCAAGCTCTGCATTATTAAGGCAACTAGATATCCAAGAAATTATATGGATTCCAAGGTAGTAGCCTTAGTTGGTATATTTGTTTTATTATATTTTACTATTTCGATATAAGTTTGTATAAATAGCTCTTCGATAACTTATGTTTATTACATGTTACCAACACCAACTATTTTTACCCTAATGGACTTAGTTTTTCAGTTTAGTCAAAATTTAGGCCCATTAAAGCATGGTTTGATAAATTTGCACTACAAGAAAATATACTATTAATAACGCCATTTAATAACACCTTATTCTAAAGCGTTATTGTTTGCCTTTAATAATTTGTTTTTTTTCACTATTTGTTCTGTACCGTTCACGTGTAACGCCTTCACAAAGTGCGAAATCTCCTAATTATTCCGTGGCCGTGGGTTTCTCAAATTATTTCCCTTTCCCTCTTTTCTCTTTCATTTCGTTCCAATTTTCCTTAGTCTCCCATCCCAGTTCTACACTAAGCTATCGATTTTGACTCTCAAATCCTTCACCTCTGCACAATGTCGACATTGCAGTAATGCTGAAGAAGAAGGTGCTACAGTATATTTCTTGGGTAATTTCTTATTTCGATTGTATTTATAAAGGGAAAATGGAATCTTTTCAGTGCAAATTCACTGTATAATCATGCTCTCGAACTTTTGTTGCTGATTTCAGTTTTTATTGGAGTTGTTTTGGCCTTTTCATTTTCATATCCCCTTATTTTGCCATTGATTACTTTAATTTAGGGTTTGATGACTATGCGTTTTTTTAACCTTAAGCGAAACTGGTTCTTGGAGCCAATTTCGGCTTGCTCTAGGTCGGCACCGGTACGGTATCCCTTGAAATGTCGGGGTGCCGACTGATACCTGATACCATGGTTTAAACTAGTGAAACACTGTACTACTTTTTCCTACGAATTGTTTTCGGCTGTTCTGGATTTTTTTTGAACTTTTAAATTAACAATGCTAATTTTTCACAGAGAGACAATGGATTGAATAAGTAATGATACAAAAGCTGCAACATCCAAAATTCACAAATAGCTTTTTTTTAAGATAAATAAATCCTAATCTCTTACTACAATGTAACATCCAAACAGTTCATAATGTTTTATTGCATCATTATATACCATCGCAGTTTTTTTTGCCTAGGAATTGAGAGGAAAGCAGATTGTGTTGTGTTTAAACTAGTGAAACACTGTACCATTTATGCCTAGGAATTGTTTTCTGTTGTTCTGATGTTTTTTCATACTTTTAAAATGAACAATGCTAATGTTTCACAATACCCATAGAGACAACAGATTGAATACCTAACGATACAAAAGCTGCAATGTCCGAAATTCACAAATAGCTTTTTTTAAAAGATAAATAAATCCCACTCTCTCGCTACGATGTAACATTTGAACAGTTCATAATGTTTTATTGCATCACCATATATCATTAATTTTTTTTTAATTTCGAGACGGCATAGGTTAAAATTTTAATTGGTAACACAGAGAGGAAGCAGTGTTGGGGATGCAGGAGGTGCTGGAGATGGAGTTCTGAATCAGCTTCTTACAGAAATGGATGGAATGTCCGCAAAGAAAACAGTCTTCATCATTGGTGCCACAAACAGGCCTGACATCATTGACCCAACATTGCTAAGGCGTGGTCATCTCGACCAGCTTATTTACATCCCCTTACCCGATGAGGCTTCACGTCTGCAAATATTCAAGGCCTGCCTTAGAAAATCTCCCATTGCAAAGGAGGTTGATTTGGTGGCTCTAGCCAAGTACACTCAAGGCTTCAGTGGTGCTGATATCACTGAAATTTGCCAGCGCGCTTGCAAGTATGCAATCAGAGAAAACATCGAGAAGGTATGCTTTATTTAGGCCATCCCTAATTTGATATCATGTAGTAAAATCTCATTGCATTTGCTATCCAGCATAGAAATCAGATAACCCCAGGATGACACGATAGCATTCTAATGTGTATAAATTTCCATAAAACTTCCTTCTCATCAAAATATATAACACACTGGACACACTTGTGTTTTTCATGGCTTATGAAATCTTGAAGCTAAATATATACCAAAAATTTAGCAACAAATGCAGTAGGACATAGTACACAGAAGAATATACAGAAATGTACGTCTCTGAAATGATCTGCTAAAGAGATGACAACAAATATGTATGCACATGCGTGTACGTAAATATAATGTATAATATGAGTATGTACATGCAAATATGCAATTTAACATGATGGTTTGTTGAGTGATAGAGTTATTTAATGGACTTATGAAGCAACTTACATTGCTTATAATTTTGTTTTTTTTGGGTTTGATAATTCATTAGTTAGCTGAACTTTCTTGGATCCCTTTAAAAGAGCATGTTTGGTTTATCATTTTGGAAACGTTAGTTTTCTGAAACACTCGAAATGTTTTTGGTCTATTGGTCTTTAAAATGCATTTTAAAATGACTCATTTGTGACAATGATCCAATCTGTCAAACTCAAAAGAATCTTTATATGAATATGTTTAGAAGACAGAGCAAGAAGCATGAAATGGATTCAAAGGGGCAGAAAACAAAACTAATCCAAACCTGCTTTCTTTTTCTCATTTTGAAAGCAAATTTCGAAATATTTAAAAGCCAAATATGTTTTCTTATTTTTTAATTATATTATATTATATTACTTAAAACCTGAATAGGTAAAATGGACTGAAAAAACTTAGAACATAACAATATAAAACCAAATCCAAAACCACCTTGTATATTTGAAATGCATACGTAGCCAAATGTGTTTAGTATGACTTTTTTCCTTCTTTTTTTGAGGCTTGCATATTGCAATTAATAAAGAAGCTGATGTAGAAGGTAAGGTAGTACTTTTGTGCAGGCTGTACTCAGTGATTATGTCATGGGTAAGGGATTGAAGGACTTCCATAAAAGTTAGTTTTAAAATCTTTAAAATGGTTTGAATCATATTTCAAATGGGGGAAAAGCTACAAAATAAAACACAGTTTGGATTGTAAGCTCAATTCTATTTGTACCAACAAATGGATTGTTAGCAGTTTATTGCTTGTGAAATTATTGTTGGTTCTTATGGATTATTTTGAAGTGTTCATGCATCTTTGGTGCCTCATTATTTTTTTGTTGATAATGACCTTTGAAGATTTTATTTCAGACTATTATTTTTCGCTTGACATCTACAGGCCATAGTTTGGAGTTTTCTATTTGATTAAAACTGTAACCAACATATTTCCCCTTTCATTTTTACATTTTTCATATTTACTGAAGAGTAACTTTGAATGTTACAACATGTGTTAAACATTTGGTGGCAACTCATTTTGACCGTTTATCAACTTTTTATCAACTAAAATATGTATGAAATTCGGCCGTTCAATGGGTCCAGTAAACTGCGAAGCAAATGTTTTTGATTAGATAAGACCGTTTTCTTTTCATGATTATTTACTTATGGATTCATCTAGTTAGATCATCGAGGACTGTTTAAAATGATTAAATTGTGGCGATGAGAAGGGAGACAACTTATTCCATCTTTTTACATAACCTCGGATTTAGTATTATTAATTTTATCTACAAATGTTATTAAAAAATGGTTGGCCCTTAAACTATAGTTAATTTCACCATCACCGTTCGTTATTTTCTCGCTTGAAATAGTAAGGAGTATGCAGGATATAGTGTTACCTTCATCAATGAAGGTTAATGATGATTATTAAGTCCATTTGCTATCCCAAATTGTAGTGTTATTTCATTGTTGAAGTAAGCAGAATGTACATACGCTTATTTTAAGAATGGAATTTGTGAGCATTGAAAATATTTAAACAACAAAATTCAGTTAAACAACAACAAAAAAACAAAATTAACATTGAAAATAAAAATCGCGCCCCGGTATACAAAACAATATATGATTTCTCAACTTAAACAAGGAAACACACTGCGAAAATCAAAATCGCGAATCGATTCGACTTGCTTGATTAAAGTGATTGAAGAAGTTCGGGTTTTGAAGTTATGATCGTATGGTGTATTTTGGGGATTGTTAGATGCTCGTTCTCGAGATTGAGGGGATGAAGGTAGGGATGCGAGGTCGGTTGTTACTCTGAACTGTTGCCTTCAATTGAATTTTTTTTTTGCGAAGGTGGTTTGTTTGGATTGATCAGGGGGAGTAGTAGAAGTAAGGCAGTGAAGTGTAGTGTTTTTGTATGTTGAAATGCAGAAGCGGTAACACAGTTTGTGGATGTCAATTGATGATTTTGAATGGCAAGGGGTTTGTTGTAGATGATGGGTTTGTAGAGCAGTGAGCAGAGGTTTTACATAGGCTGGTGAACAATGAGTGGTAGTGGGTTGAAGAATTGCAGTGGTATTTAAGGAGATGGTCAGAGAAGTTGTTCAATGTGAATTTTTTGATGGTAGCACTGATGTTGGACGTGTGAAAGATGGATTTGTCCGAGGAGGTGAATGACAGGAGTGGTTGAGGCAGTTTGGAGGATGTTGATGTGGTATTTGAATTGATGCAGGGTATTTGATGTAGCGTCTGTGATATGGGGAGTATGCACTTTGCAGTGATTGGTCAGAGGCAAAGGAGAGTGGCAGTTGAGTTAATGTTTTGGAGTGTAGGCAGAGGTTTGTTGGATGGACAGATTTGGTTTAATAAGTAGATGAATATGTATTGTTGTTCTGTGAAATAGGGGATGTTTGGGGAGGTTGGTTGTGTGAAGTGTTCTATGGTGAAATAGAAATGAAATGTTGTAGGATTTTTGAATGTCTGTCAATGAGGATGTGAATTTTGTAGAGGAGGAGAATGGTGTAGGAATTGTTTGCTGATGATGTTTGGACTGAGTTGAAATGGTGTGTGGTAGTAGATGGGGGAGGGAATGTGCAAGGCAGAGTGAAGTATGTGTAGAAGTTGGTGAACCGTTGGATGTAAGGTGGATTTGAGACTGGTTTTGATGTAACAGCAAGGGGAAAATGAAGGGTATTGTGTACAGTCAGGAGAGAAAGGAAGATGTAGTGAGGGTTGATTGAAGGTAGTATGTGAGCAGTGAATTGATAAGTTGTCTGAAGTTGTAGCCGAGAAGTGAATTGAATGTTGTAACGTGAATGGAACAGTATATGGTGGGAAGAGATGAAGATAGTGAGTGTGGGTAATGAAGGGTTGATATTGGTTGTTGATTAGGAGGGAATGAAGTGCAAGCAGAGGGGACTGTAGTAGTAGTTTGATCAAATGAATGTTGTTGTTGATGGTTTGTAGAATGGGGAGTGTAACTGCAGTTGTAATGTGGAAGTGATTAATTGTTGAGAGGAGTTGTTGAGTGGTATGGTATGGTGATTTGGCGGTAGTGTTATGTTGATGGTCATGGGCGATTGCGGCTTGGCTGCAGTTGTGTTGTGGTAATAGATAAGTTCAAGTTGGTTCCTACGATTAGTATTAGATCCAAACCACTGGCTTGTTTGAATTTTGTATACTATTAGCATGGAGAGAAAGTTGTTGTTTCATATGTTCAAATTTGTCCATGCATACAGAAAGATGAGTCCAACATTTAAATGAGCATTGAAAATATTTTCCAACATTTCAATTATTTTCAAATTATTTGCATTTCTATTTAATTTACAACGAAATAAAAGTAAGCTTACAATTACAGACACGAAAGTAATGCATGTCCCCTGAATCATCCTAAACATAAATTAGTAGTAGGGAGCTGATCCTGTTATGTTCTGTCCTTTTTATCTATTCACTTGTTTATGATTATGTTGTTATTGCTGAGGAGGAATATTAAGATAACATTGAAGATGTGGCAATACAAAGATCAATTACTTAGATTAGTCAATAGGACACAGTGGAAAATTATCGGATTTGATATATTGGAATCTAGTATTCAGTGATAATTTATGGCCTATGGATCATACTTTTGAAATGTGGACATTTTATGGTGTTTGTACAATATTGATTATGGGAACCAATAACTTGCTAACATACTGATAGTCCATTGTTATTTTTATATTTTTCTTAATATCAAGGACCAATATTTGGATGTTAATGAGATTAACAACACAAGTTTATGTAAGTAAAATACTTACTATATTTGTTTTCTGTTAGGTGCTTCTTGATAACATGCTAGGAATGCAAATGTTTGATGGAGGATATGTGCATCGTGGGTTGTTAAATACTAATTTATCGATGCTCTCCTATTAGCTGGTGGATAAGGTAAACTTGATTCCTGATGTTAAACTATCAGGCATCATGCATGTGAAACCATCCATCATTCTTCAATTGTTTAACTAGTTTTCCAACAAGGTAATTAAACTTGATTTCAGATGTTAATGGTCTTTTAGCTGCTGTAAACATCCATATCAGATCTCTATATCTTTTTATATCATGTATAGTCGTTCCTCTATATTTGTAGTAGTGATCAACTGATGACTTTTAATCCTTTAACCTGAGCATACAATTATATTAGCTACATTTATAGATTGTAGCTATAAATAACAAGTGAATGGTATGTTTTAAGTGCATTGTCGACAATATATAACAAGTGAATGGGCTTTTATTCCTCCACAGTTGTACCCCATTTTTATTTTTTATTTTTAAAGTTCTTAATATTTTGGATTGTAAGTTAAATTTTATAAATAAATGTAAGAGCTGATGGTTTACTAAAATTGAGTTCTCCTCGGTTTAGTGTGAGATAGCTTTATGTAGCGAGCTGACGGTTTATGTCAGGTAACAGTTGTATCTCATACAGTTAAAACTCTATTTATCATAGTTAATGAAGATATAATTCATACTAGCAAGTTGCTGCAACTGTTTGGGTAAAGCATTATCTATTTTTAACTGTTTGTTTTAACATTTACTGTTTCTTTGTGTTAATTTCACAGGCTTATTTGGAAGGAAGCAAGGTCCTTAGTACGCAACTAGATCAGATCTTGCATGTTGGAACTCTGTAATGTTTGTACACTTATTAAATTGACATTATTTTCTGTTTCTCTGTGTTAAGTTGGCTGCAGGCTTATGTTTTATTCAATGGTTATGCACTTGCTTTAATGTTTGTACACTGTAATGAAAAATATATCACATTTCTTTCTGAGCATGCTCTTGTGTTATATTTGTTGATTATAATCTTTATTCGTTTATGAAGATTTAGTTTCATTGCTATTATTAAAATGTAATATATAGGCATAGCTCTTGAAAAGTGTATCTACGATTTTTATAGCGACATATATGAGCTGTAAAAGAATTTATCAATACTATAACATGTTGATTTAATAGCATGAAATGCCCACTATTGAATAAATATTTTATAGCGACAAAATGGTGTTATAAAGATTTCCAATTTCGTTGAGATTTAGCTGTATTATAGCGGCTACATTGGGCTATTGAATAAATATTTTATAGCGGCAAAATGGTGTTATAACTAAGCTCAACCATAGCGGCATATTTTGTGTTATAAATATTCAACAGTTTTTTATAACATGTCGATATACAGCACTTATCAAACCGCTATGGTTGTGATTAATAGCGGTTATATGCCGCTATAAAAGACACTTTTTGTTGTAGTGCTGGTATCAGAGCTTAGATTAGTCGATTAAAAGAATCAGGATAAGCTAAGTGAATGTATTTGTATTTTTACCTAGAATTATATATATTACATGCCAAACTCTACAAATTCCAACTATAAAAGTAGCTGTGACCATATTCTAAAAAGAAGGATGTGGCAATTATGAGTTGGAATAATAAATTGTGTTAAATTCTTACACCTACTTCGATTACTCCATGGAATGTAGGCCATACCGTAAGGCGCTAACTTAAGAAGATCCCGAGCATGACATATAGAATCATCCCTGAAGCTGGATGATACTTGACTCCTTTTACTGAGCCTAGACTGCCCTATGGTTGTGGATTTCACTAGATTGTTGATTGATGACATACATTTTATCTAGACAAATGGAAAGTAATAACCTATATGTTGTAAATATATAGAGGTAAGTTATAAATAGAATGAGCATGTTTCCACAAGAAGGTGTGCATTAACCACCATAAAATGATAATTGGATTTTTATATATACTTAATAAAGACAAGTTAAGAATAATTGGCAAAAAGAAAAGTTCAAAATAAGGAACAAAAGAAACCTATTTCCAAGTCTAATTCCATGTGAAAGAATTTACTAAAATAAGATTTGGAAGTTTCTCAAAATGTTTGAGATGGCATTAAAAGAATTTGTTTAAAAATAGAAAAAAACAATCACTAAAAGTTATTATTTTTGAATAGTAAGTAAATACTAAATTTTCAAACATATATATTACCTCTTTGGAATAGATTATTAAAAAAACTAGAAAATATAGGGAAAGCTAATAACCTTTATCTTGAATGAATGGAAAATAGGGCGTATATTTGGCTTAGTGATATTTCTATTTCTCTAAATTTAAAAGGTTTAAAATTCCTTTTAAGGAGTGGATAAATGAAAATGGTATTTGATTTAAATGGATAAAGAGGGATTAAGAATGCTTGATAGTTAAAATAGAAAGAATACTCTCGTATAAGGAAAATATGGAGAAAAATGACTAAGTTAGATTTATACACAAAAAGCAAACAATTTCATATTAATGAAGGAAACAACCAAGGAGAAAAACAGCTATATAATGAGAAGGCATTTAAATAGGAGCAATTTAGGTAGAAGAAATTTAAAAAGCAGCAACATTGAAAAATTCAAATAGAAATAATGTAGGAATTTATATTAAAATAATTTTAGTAATGTAATTAGAAGCGATGTAAGAAATTAAAGGCAAAACAAAGGAAAAACGGGTAGTTTCCATAAACGTGTGCAGTAATTGTACATATCTTTACTATTAGTGCCCCGCTAAGGTTGAAAGTGGAAATAGCATGAGTATTAGGAAAATAATAG
This sequence comes from Allium cepa, assembly GCA_030765085.1. Taxonomy (NCBI): domain Eukaryota; kingdom Viridiplantae; phylum Streptophyta; class Magnoliopsida; order Asparagales; family Amaryllidaceae; genus Allium; species Allium cepa. Next base: position 377,243,812 of record CM060929.1, on the reverse strand, counting down.
GATGAAAGTTGTCTTGTCTACTCTAGTTTTTATTGTTTAAATTTATAAAAGATGTTGTAGAAATACAGTAACTGTGCATTTTTGAAAAATAGTTTAGGCTAAAAATCCTACCTTTTAAGAAGTAAATCTATGTTGTAAAAAGGCCTTAAAGAAAAAAATTATTTTATGACTATGCATGTAATAAAAACTTGACTCTTACTATTTGAAAAGAAGAAAATAATGTGTTATTTAATGGAAAGGATCTTTTTAAATTAAATTGCTAGCATTGACTTTTTAACTTAATAAATGGACTTATTTCAAAAATCCTAAATTATAGCTTTGAATGTTATAACACATGTAGTTAAAGCTAGTTAAAAAGAGGAGTTTTTTCATAACTTTTTATGACTCCTTTCAGAAACTAGGTAATTTTCAAATTTAATAAAAAGTCTTTAAGTTTATATTTTCAAAGATAAAAATTTAGGTTAAGTACTTCATGGGTATTAAATTTAATAATTTTATGAAGAGTGGTGAAAATCAAACCATATTTGATACGGAGTAGATAAGGATTACTTTCTTTGTCAGACGGGGTAAAAGTTATGGCTACGAATAAAATATCTATGAATGCTCCTGGAGTAGCAACAAGTAATCCTCTTCGAATATAAGAAATATTGATTTGAACTTAGTAGAGTTTTATTTGACATGTGTGAAAGTCATAAGAAGAACCCAAAAAGGAATGACGAATGGTATCAAAGTACATTTCTACCAGTTCTAGGTTATACTTAAATGAAAGATCAAAGATAAAAAATAAATATCAAATTTAAGAATGTTATCAAGGGATTTTGATTAAAATAAGATAGTAATATAATTGAAGAAGAGGGTAAGTGTAACGACCCGTATTTTACGTGTCGATAAATCGGAGAATTTCTAGGTCGTTAGAGTTGTTTAAGTCGTCCTTAGCCTAAGTCGTGTGTAGGTTAGCTCGTGTGAGTGACTTATAGTTGTGGCCGAGTTAAGGATTAAAGGGATTAGGGGTTAACTCGTGCGTTGATTAGGTCGTGTAAGAGCTATTGGGCTTAGCTGGAGTTTTAAGTCGTTTACGACTCATAGGCTTAGCTGACTTAGGATGTTGCCGAATTAGCGTGTTAACGAGTCAGTGGTGTTGCCGACTTAGTGTTAGACCGAGTTGAGATAGCGACCGACTCATAGGGTGACGACTTAAGAGGTTTCCGAGTTAAAGTAGCCAGCCGAGATAAGAGATGGAGCGACTTAAGTTAGTAGCCGACTCAAGGTTCGGCCGACTCAAGGGAATAGCCGACTTAGGACTTAGAGCGGCATGCATGAGTCTTATGCAGTTGGGTCGGCTCGGTGATGAGTCGTAGGCGAGATAAGGCTTGGGCTTGTGTCGTGTGTGTCTTGGGTCGTGTCTGGGTTAAGTCGTATGAAGGCTTGAGTGTTAGGTCGGGTACCTGATGAGTCGTGAGTCGTTGAGGCATAGGTTGCTAGGTCGTAAACGACCTAGTTAAGTCGCGGCATGTTGATCTGTGTTGTGTTTGGTCGGTGGTTCGAGTTAAGGGACACGACAATGTTTTTATGTCGCGTGCTTTCTGTGGTCCTAGGTCGTAATGGGGTTAGGTCGTAGCATAGGCTAAGTCATTAGGCAGTTGACTCGGAGGCTTTTGTGATGATAGGTTGCAGAGTTAGATGAGTCGTGGACGACTCATGGGATAAGTAGTGACCGACTTATAAGGGGCCGACTCAGGAGTTTTCCAGCCTATAAATAGAGGGGTTTGGCTCACTTTTTGACACCGGATTTTGAAGCGACGAAGTGCTGCCATTTTGAGAGCTCGACTACAGCATTTCTTCATCTCCTTTTCTCCATTCCAATCTAGTTCTAACATCCATCCAAGATCGAAGATCCAAGAGCCAAAGTTGAAGATCTTCATCCGTTTGAGTGAGATTTCATCGATTGAAGCGAGATTTTGCCGGATCAAGCTTAGATCTTCGCTGTCCAGATCTGAAGTTGATAGTTTTTGAAGTGTTTGGGTGATTTGGTGAGTGGTGGTTATCTCTCACGCGGACCCAAAGGAGTATATTGGTTTGGTGGTTTGTTGGAGTGTTGTAGATAGTGATTTTATGCATTTTTCCTTAGATCTAAGTATAGATCCATTACTTATGAAGATGTTTGCTTTTGCAAGTTCATTCATCAAGTTGTAGGGACAAAACCCATGATTTATATTTGTTAGATCTATGCTAAAAAAACCCATGATTCATGTATGATAGATCTATTCTCATTTATTTACGAAATTGCCATTTTAGTTATAAATGCCTATTTAGATCTTGATTGACTACTTATTTGTTTGGATTAATGTTTTCCTTGTTTGATTGTTGTGAATGAGTTATCTAGTTGATAGATTTGGACAAGTATGGTCAAAGATGATTCAAAAGCTACGGAAGAGGCTCTTGAATGGTGAAAGTTGCTCAAGGCATATGTAGTGGATGTTGAAGCTCATATGTATGGATTGGATGATGTTGAGATGGAACTTTGCCATGGTGCGATGAGGCAAACCATGATGTTAAGATGAGCCTTTGCTATGATGAAGATGAGGCGAGGCATGATGTGATGTAACCTTGGTATAATCGAGAAGGATTACTCCAAGCATGTTGATAACTTGAAGGGTAGTTCGAGTTGATTGATAATGGATGGCTCAAGAGGTAGTTTGGGCTAGGTTGAGAATAGTCGTCAAGGAGGATGACTAGAAGGCTTGGATTTCTTCGTTGTTGAAGGTTCTAGAAGACTCAAAGCAAGAGTACAAGGGTTGCCCTAAAGACTACAGGTAGGTGGTCTGGACGCCCTAAAGACTACAGGTAGGTGGTCGAGTACTCTGGGCAGTTGCGAAAATTCCTAGGCACGGGTCATGATGACGTGCGGAGTTATGTCTAGAACCGGGGTTACCATTAGCCCTTAATAGATGGCTCAGGAAGGAGTCGGTCATTCAATTAACGGTGATTTCGAAGCAAGATTAACAGTGATAGCCAGAGTCATGGATGTTTGATTGTACCATCATTCGGCCTCAAGAGCGGTGTTTTCTGGGTGCTTATCTGATCTTGGTTTAGGCCTTGGGGGTTTGTATTTGGAAAACATCGACCTTGACTCGAGTGGTTATTGCTTTACCTTAATTGTCTGCTATGTTATGCTTGCTTCTCCTTAGTGTGTGTTTGGGGCTATCACTGTAGAAAAAGGTGGAGTGGGATGGTTTGGTTCCTATTCCTTTTATCCCATATGCTCTTTTGGTATGTTTGATAGCTTATTTACTGCTCACTAAGACTTTGTCTGACTCAAGGTTTTATGTCTCCTCTTATTACCTTGGGCTGTTCATCCATGTTGGGATGGGCAGACTAAGTAGCAGGTGACAGGTGCTGTTCATGGAGATCTACGCTGATGATGACGAAGACGAGCAGGCTCTTGCATATTCTTTCATATTATATGTACTGGGTGTTCCGCTGCTGTATTTGTTTGAGTGTTATGTAGTGAGGTTTTGATGTATGGATGATTCACATGTTGTATAAAATTTCTATGATACTTATATGATGATGTTCTGTTCTTTGGAGCTTCACTATATTATATTTCTCTATTGTATTTTATCCATGCGCTGTGAGTTGTACGATAGATTCTGCGATGTTTATTCTACCCCTGACTATCGTCCATGGCTGCCTGGCACGCCCTTCAGTGCATTTTTTTCCTTGTTTTGGTGCGGGAGTCATGGGCGGTCGTCACATTTGGTATCAGAGCTTTGGTTAATCGATTTTAGCCAACGCTCGCTGATGTAATTACGTATGAGGGACGTAATTGTATTTTGATGGATGATTACTATATAATATAGTAGTTTAGATGGATTTGAACTCCTTATGCAGTTGTTTTTCAAGGTGTTCTAAATCATTCCTTTTTGTAGATATTAAGGATGGGCCGAAGTGAGAGACAAGCTGCGAGGGAAAGCCGTGCTGCTAGGGAAGCTGTTGATTATGCTCCTATGTTTGAGGCCATGATGACTTCTATCATGAGAAGGATACCCGCCTCGGGGCCATCAGTAGATGTTGGAGTTCAAGTTCAAGCTCCAAGACCAGTGGATTTTGCTAAGCTTTGCAAGGACTATACTTCTCTTGGAGGAAAGGTTTTCTTGGGAACGGAATCGACCATTGAGGTGCAGAGATGGATTGATGCTTGTCAAAGGATTTTTGGTGACTTGGGAATTGAGGATGCAACTAAGAAGAAGCTCGCATCAAGGCAACTTCAAGGGAGAGCTTCGGATTGGTGGAATTCTATCACCATTGAAACTCCGGAGGAGGAGATTACTTGGGAGCAATTCCAAGCTAGATTTGAATCTAAGTTCATCTCTACATCTCAGAAATCTGTTTTGTTCAAGAAGTTTGTAGAGCTCAAGCAAGGTGGGAGATCGGTCCTTGAGTATGTTTCTGAGTTTGAGGCTTTGTCCAAGTATGCCAGATCGTATATTGATTCTCCCTATCAGAAGAATGAGAAGTTTGTGACAGGCTTGGACACTTATCTTGGGAGACAGTTGGTGGATCATTTGGACGATCCGTTTGAGAAGCTTGTGGAGAAAGCTCTCAGGCATGAGAGTTTGTTTCCTAAGAAAGGATCTGTTGTTGCTGTAACTAAGGAAGGGTCTAGGCCACAACAGGGTGGAAACAAGAAGAGGAAGCAGCAGCAACAGAAGGGTAAGGATGGCCAGAAGAAGCCGAAGGGTGAAGTGATGTGCTACAACTGTCAGCAGAAGGGCCATCTCTTCAGAGATTCCAAGAATCCCAAGGTGCCGGGAAAGTGTTATAACTGTGATAAGCTGGGACATATCAAGAAGAATTGTCCAGAGCCGAGGAAGGACAGGCAGATTGTGCAAGCTTATGCTTTGGGAGCTGTGCCGTCGTCTTCAAAAGCTCCTACTGCGGAAGAGAAAGGGAAGAGTGTGGTGGTTCAAGGTAATCTTTCTATTTGTGGTGTTCCAGTTAGAGTGTTGTTTGATACTGGAGCGTCGCATTCTTTTGTTTGTGATGATCTTGTAGGCCGGTTAGGTTTGAAACCGGATATTGTTGATAGGCCATTGGTTGTGACTAATCCAGTTGGGGGTTCGTCATGTTTGTGTATGATATGCCGTGGTCTAGTTGTGTCGAGTCATGATTGCTCTTTTGCTTGTGATTGCTTTGTTCTGAACTTTGCGGGGTTCGGAATTATTTTGGGTATGGATTGGCTTAGGAAGTATGCGGCAAGGATTGATTGTGAGAGGCTGGAGGTGACAGTCGGGAATATGGAAGGGCGAAAGGTTGTGATACGATGTAAGCATGAAGAAGGCGTCTTCATGAGCTTCATGTATTCGCTGGTTGTTCCACGGGATGGACTGTCATCGGTGCCTATTGTGAATGGATTTGAGGATGTCTTTGACGAAGTCAAAGGGTTACCGCCGCATAGGGAGATCGAGTTTCGTATCGATCTAGTTGAGGGAGCCAGACCTGTTGTGATGCCTCTTAGGCGGATGACGCCTAGGGAGCAGCTAGAGTTGAAGGTGCAAGTTGATGACCTTTTGCAGAAAGGATTCATTCGACGTAGTGTGTCCGAATGGGGTGCACCAGTTGTGTTCGCAACCAAAGCGGATGGATCGTTAAGGTTGTGTGTGGATTATCGTGAGCTGAATAAGGTGACTAAGAAGAACAAGTATCCATTGCCGAGAATAGATGACTTGTTTGATCAGCTTCACGAGGCTAAGGTGTTTTCTCAGATGGATTTAGCGACGGGATTTCACCAGTTGAGAGTGGCGAAGGATAGTGTGCTGAAGACTGCTTTTAGGACACCATCCGGATTTTATGAGTGGCTGGTAATGCCGTTTGGATTGACCAATGCACCAGCATATTTTGTGGATCTTATGAATAGAGTATTCAGAGATCAGTTGAACAAGTTCGTACTTGTGTTCGTGGATGATATTCTGATTTATTCCAGAACTGAGGAAGAGCACAAGACGCACTTGCGTATTATTTTGGAAATCTTGCGGAAACATCAGCTGAAGGCTAAGTTTTCGAAGTGTCACTTCTGGAAGGGTGAAGTGAGGTTCTTAGGCCATGTTATCTCTGGAAATGGAATCGCGGTTGATCCCGCTAAGGTGGCAGCAATCCAGGATTGGGTTAGACCTAAGAATGCATCTGATGTGAGAAGTTTTCTTGGATTAGCAGGATATTATCGTCGGTTTATCAAAGACTTTTCCAAGATAGTTGCACCGTTAACAGGATTGACGAAAAAGAACCAAGTGTTCAGATGGGATGATAAGTGTGAGCAAGCTTTCGTAATCCTGAAAGAGCGACTGACGAGTGCTCCTGTTTTGACTATTCCAAGTGGGAATGATGAGATGGTGGTTTACACCGATGCATGTGGTACTGGACTTGGAGCAGTGCTGATGCAGAAGGATAAAGTTGTTGCGTATGCTAGTCGACAACTGAAGCCGCATGAAAGGAATTACCCGACTCATGATTTGGAGTTAGCGGCGATTGTTTTTGCTTTGAAGATGTGGAGACATTACCTATTGGGAGTTCGATTCGAGTTGTTTACAGATCATAAGTCGTTGAAGCATCTGTTCTCCCAAAAGGATTTGAATCTTCGACAGCAACGGTGGCTAGAGTTTTTAGCATCGTATGATTTTGGTATAGCCTATACTCCGGGAAAAGGCAACGCAGTGGCAGATGCGTTAAGTCGAAGACATGCAGGATTGGGAGCCATGTTTTCGGAATGGAAGAGTCTAGAGTATTTGGCTGAATTTGATTTCAGGCCTAAATGTGAATTTGAACCTGAGATGTTGGCAAACTTATCGATAAGGCCTACTATTGTGGAGAGAATTGGCGAGAGCCAAAAGCGAGACGATAAGCTTGTCAAGATTATCCGAGATTTGGAATCTGGATTGAATCCAGAAAAGGATAAAAGATTTGAAGTCGATCGAGAGGGTTGGCTTCGAAAGCAAGGACGACTAGTTGTTCCCGATGTAGATGGATTGAGAAATGAAGTTCTTAGGGAAAGTCATCACTCGAAGTTGACAATTCATCCAGGTGGAAATAAGATGTATAGGGATATGAAGAGAACCTATTATTGGGAAGGTATGAAGAAGGATGTTGGAAATTTTATTTCCAAGTGTATGAACTGCCAGTTGGTGAAAGCTGAGCAGAAGAAGCCCAGTGGGTTACTTCAGCCATTAGAGGTTCCTACATGGAAGTGGGAGCAAGTGTCAATGGATTTTATCGATGGTCTACCTAGAACCAGGACAGGGAATGAAGGGATTTGGGTCATCGTAGATCGTTTGACTAAGAGTGCAAGGTTCATTCCTGTTCGATCGACTAGGACTGCATCGAAGTTGGCTGAGCTTTATGTTAAGTGGATAGTTCGATTCCATGGTGTTCCGAAGAGTATAGTGAGCGACCGAGATCCTTTGCTCACTAGTGGATTTTGGAAGAGCTTCCAGGAGGTTTTGGGAACTGAGTTGTGTTTGAGTACAGCTTATCACCCTCAAACAGATGGTCAGACTGAGAGAGTCAACCGGGTTTTGGAAGATCTTCTCAGAGCTTGTGTTTTGGACTTCGAAGGAACATGGGAAGATCATCTTCATTTGGTGGAATTTGCGTATAATAACAGTTATCAGTCGAGTATTGGTATGGCACCATATGAGGCATTGTATGGAAGACCATGTAACTCTCCGACATGTTGGTTGGAAACTGGAGAAAAGCTGATACTTGGGCCAGAAATGATTCAACAGACTTCGGATTGTATAAAGATCATTCGGCAACGAATGAAGGCAGCCCAAGATCGTCAGAAAAGTTATGCCAATAATCGTCGTAAGGATTTGGAATTCGACGTAGGTGATATGGTTTTTGTGAAGATTTCTCCTCTGAAGAATGTTATTCGATTTGGAAAGAAAGGAAAGTTAACTCCGAGATTTGTTGGACCATTCCCGATTATCGAGCGAATTGGAAAGCTCGCCTATAGATTGGAGTTACCGGAAAAGATGGCGGGTGTGCACAATGTTTTTCATGTATCTTATCTACGAAAGTATGTGCACGACCCAACTACGGTGGTTTCTGCTGATAGCTGTGAAGACTTGGAGGTTGATTAAGTTGTTTCGAGACCTCGTAAGCCGCTTCGAGTTGTGGAAACTGACACGAAACAGCTTAGAAGGAAGACGGTTACGTTGCTCAAGATACAATGGAGTGATGATGTTAACGACTGTACATGGGAGGAGGAAGGGAGAATGAAGGCAGCTCATCCTGAACTCTTCAAGGTATGGCCCTAAGGTGTCGTGACATCTCATGAATTTGTAACTTGTTCTAATCTTAGTATTCTGCATGCTAGGATAGTAATTGGATGCATGGTTTGTTGATTGCTATGGATGGTAGGCATGCAGAATAATTTTGATTGCTCTTATTTGCTTGGAATTTCGGGGGCGAAATTCCTAAGGGGGAGAGAATGTAACGACCCGTATTTTACGTGTCGATAAATCGGAGAATTTCTAGGTCGCTAGAGTTGTTTAAGTCATCCTTAGCCTAAGTCGTGTGTAGGTTAGCTCGTGTGAGTGACTTATAGTTGTGGCCGAGTTAAGGATTAAAGGGATTAGGGGTTAACTCGTGCGTTGATTAGGTCGTGTACGAGCTATTGGGCTTAGCTGGGGTTTTAAGTCGTTAACGACTCATAGGCTTAGCTGACTTAGGATGTTGCCGAATTAGCGTGTTAACGAGTCAGTGGTGTTGCCGACTTAGTGTTAGACCGAGTTGAGATAGCGACCGACTCATAGGGTGACGACTTAAGAGGTTTCCGAGTTAAAGTAGCCAGCCGAGATAAGAGATGGAGCGACTTAAGTTAGTAGCCGACTCAAGGTTCGGCCGACTCAAGGGAATAGCCGACTTAGGACTTAGAGCGGCATGCATGAGTCTTATGCAGTTGGGTCGGCTCGGTGATGAGTTGTAGGCGAGATAAGGCTTGGGCTTGTGTCGTGTGTGTCTTGGGTCGTGTCTGGGTTAAGTCGTATGAAGGCTTGAGTGTTAGGTCGGGTACCTGATGAGTCGTGAGTCGTTGAGGCATAGGTTGCTAGGTCGTAAACGGCCTAGTTAAGTCGCGACATGTTGATCTGTGTTGTGTTTGGTCGGTGGTTCGAGTTAAGGGACACGGCAGTGTTTTTATGTCGCGTGCTTTCTGTGGTCCTAGGTCGTAATGGGGTTAGGTCGTAGCATAGGCTAAGTCGTTAGGCAGTTGACTCGGAGGCTTTTGTGATGATAGGTTGCAGAGTTAGATGAGTCGTGGACGACTCATGGGATAAGTCGTGACCGACTTATAAGGGGCCGACTCAGGAGTTTTCCAGCCTATAAATAGAGGGGTTTGGCTCACTTTTTGACACCGGATTTTGAAGCGACGAAGTGCTGCCATTTTGAGAGCTCGACTACAGCATTTCTTCATCTCCTTTTCTCCATTCCAATCTAGTTCTAACATCCATCCAAGATCGAAGATCCAAGAGCCGAAGTTGAAGATCTTCATCCGTTTGAGTGAGATTTCATCGATTGAAGCGAGATTTTGCCGGATCAAGCTTAGATCTTCGCTGTCCAGATCTGAAGTTGATAGTTTTTGAAGTGTTTGGGTGATTTGGTGAGTGGTGGTTATCTCTCACGCGGACCCAAAGGAGTATATTGGTTTGGTGGTTTGTTGGAGTGTTGTAGATAGTGATTTTATGCATTTTTCCTTAGATCTAAGTATAGATCCATTACTTATGAAGATGTTTGCTTTTGCAAGTTCATTCATCAAGTTGTAGGGACAAAACCCATGATTTATATTTGTTAGATCTATGCTAAAAAAACCCATGATTCATGTATGATAGATCTATTCTCATTTATTTACGAAATTGCCATTTTAGTTATAAATGCCTATTTAGATCTTGATTGACTACTTATTTGTTTGGATTAATGTTTTCCTTGTTTGATTGTTGTGAATGAGTTATCTAGTTGATAGATTTGGACAAGTATGGTCAAAGACGATTCAAAAGCTACGGAAGAGGCTCTTGAATGGTGAAAGTTGCTCAAGGCATATGTAGTGGATGTTGAAGCTCATATGTATGGATTGGATGATGTTGAGATGGAACTTTGCCATGGTGCGATGAGGCAAACCATGATGTTAAGATGAGCCTTTGCTATGATGAAGATGAGGCGAGGCATGATGTGATGTAACCTTGGTATAATCGAGAAGGATTACTCCAAGCATGTTGATAACTTGAAGGGTAGTTCGAGTTGATTGATAATGGATGGCTCAAGAGGTAGTTTGGGCTAGGTTGAGAATAGTCGTCAAGGAGGATGACTAGAAGGCTTGGATTTCATCGTTGTTGAAGGTTCTAGAAGACTCAAAGCAAGAGTACAAGGGTTGCCCTAAAGACTACAGGTAGGTGGTCTGGACGCCCTAAAGACTACAGGTAGGTGGTCGAGTACTCTGGGTAGTTGCGAAAATTCCTAGGCACGGGTCATGATGACGTGCGGAGTTATGTCTAGAACCAGGGTTACCATTAGCCCTTAATAGATGGCTCAGGAAGGAGTCGGTCATTCAATTAACGGTGATTTCGAAGCAAGATTAACAGTGATAGCAAGAGTCATGGATGTTTGATTGTACCATCATTCGGCCTCAAGAGCGGTGTTTTCTGGGTGCTTATCTGATCTTGGTTTAGGCCTTGGGGGTTTGTATTTGGAAAACATCGACCTTGACTCGAGTGGTTATTGCTTTACCTTAATTGTCTGCTATGTTATGCTTGCTTCTCCTTAGTGTGTGTTTGGGGCTATCACTGTAGAAAAAAATGGAGTGGGATGGTTTGGTTCCTATTCCTTTTATCCCATATGCTCTTTTGGTATGTTTGATAGCTTATTTACTGCTCACTAAGACTTTGTCTGACTCAAGGTTTTATGTCTCCTCTTATTACCTTGGGCTGTTCATCCATGTTGGGATGGGCAGACTAAGTAGCAGGTGACAGGTGCTGTTCATGGAGATCTACGCTGATGACGACGAAGACGAGCAGGAGGCTTTTGCATATTCTTTCATATTATATGTACTGGGTGTTCCACTGCTGTATTTGTTTGAGTGTTATGTAGTGAGGTTTTGATGTATGGATGATTCACATGTTGTATAAAATTTCTATGATACTTATATGATGATGTTCTGTTCTTTGGAGCTTCACTATATTATATTTCTCTATTGTATTTTATCCATGCGCTGTGAGTTGTACGATAGATTCTGCGATGTTTATTCTACCCCTGACTATCGTCCATGGCTGCCTGGCACGCCTTTCAGTGCATTTTTTTCCTTGTTTTGGTGCGGGAGTCATGGGCGGTCGTCACAGTAAGGTGAAAACAAACACACATAGAGGGCGTTGGTTGACTCAGAATTAAAGTAGGCAAGATAGGTGGCAGAAATGTTGTTCCACCAAGCCAATTTTCTTATGAGTTATTCTAAATGTGCATAGTTTATATTTTTTACCCATTGTAGTTTATCCTATAATTGGTTGTGATAATTAAAGTAATGGATGGATCTTATTTATAGAAGCTAAAATGGTAAGTTAAGACATATACGTTATAATAGAATGGCACACAAAAGTGTCCATTTTATTTAAATAAGAAGTTATAGAGCCATAACACCATTAATATCAGTTGATGTTCGGAGGCCGCTTCTAGCAATTCTTCCTTTTCGGTTATTTGGGGATGTAATCGTTAGTTGTGTTTCTTTCGAGTATTAAAAATGTGTATGATATGATACGAGATATGTTCCTATTTTATTAGTGTTGATTTTCTTGATGAGCTTCGACCGCTATATGTATTGGAAAACATTATAAATAGCAAAATCTCATATGGATAATTAATTAACGATGAATGTAAATTAAAGCTAGAATTTCATAAAATAAATAAGGAAATTAATCAAATTATCAACTAAAAATAGCGAATGCTTAAATCTATAAAACTCTAGGATTTTGGGAAGAATAAATTTTAGCAAGCGAAGGATGTGGAAGGGTTGTTGCGAAATTCGTGGGTCACTATCCCTGTGCCTTCAAAGCTAAAGTTTAGGAATGTGCTTATGTGTCTATTCTAAAATAAAATAAAAGGTTTTCAAAATTCAAAATTAATTAATTAATATGTTAGGGTCAATCATATGTTTTAGCCTACCAAATCCTGATTTTATTAAGACATTGCTTTTTTAAAGGTATAAAGGAAAATGCTTTTGGAAAATTATGTTCAAAATATTATTTTTAAAAATTTCAAACTATGTTATGAATTTGATTAAAAAGGGAAAAGATTTTGAATGGAAAGTGAGCAAATATCTGATTTTCAAATGCCACATACTTAGCATAGGGAGGGTCGGTGTGTTAGTGCATATGAATTTTATTATTTAGTAAGTGTGATAGTATGCGAAACATAAACAATTACAAGGGAAAAGGCTGATTTAGCTTTGGATCCATACCTTGTTGATAATAAAGAAAACTAGTTTTTAAAGGATTTGGGGGCAAAGTAGAAGGCTCCAAGGTATAATGCAATTGGTACACAAAACAAGTTTGGAAATAGAAAATTCTCTATTTAAATTCCTTTTTCGGCATAAGAGCGTAAATTTAGGAAAATTACATTTTTAGAATTTTGAATGTTAGAAATGGTGTGTTTGGTATTGGATGATAAGGTTGGATGCAAAATAGGCTAAACTATATTCCTATTCATATGAGTGTGGAAATTGTTCTGTGAAAGCAAGGATTTGGATTTTTGAAAACTCGCATACATATAGAACTACAAGTATATATAGGTGACTTGCACTATATTTTCAAAATTGTTTTAAAGAATACATTCATATAAGAGGCAAAATTTAGTATCCAACATACATATCATATGTGTTGTGATACACTTTACATGTACATGATTAGAGGGGAAATTAGTTGTATACTAATTGGTTGGATAGTTTAGAATGGTTGCGCACTATGCTACATGGTTCAATCCTTGAGGGAATTTCACAGATGAAATTCTTTTAAGGAGGGAAAAATGCAACACCCCATAAAAGAAACAATAATTAATTAAAAGAATTAACAAATAATTTATAAGGCTTAAAACTAGAAATTAAGCAAACGTCGGAATTTTTCCACTAAACTTGCACCGTTGCATTTGTAGCACTCTTCTAATCAATTTTCATATATATATATATATAAAGTTTTGCGATCAGAGTCCAAACGAAGAAGTTACCGACAATTGAAGTTTTCAAGATCGTAAATAATTCAACGTGGATTGATAAAATAAATATTAATGGTAAACCAAACGTTAAGTAAGCGATAGAAACAACATTAACATGGGAATTAAATCATCGGATCCACCACTAGTCGACAGCTAAAGAGCCGGTCGACCACTAACGGTCGACTGCTTACACGCCCGGTCAACCAGTTGGTTAGGGCCAATGTAGATTGAACCTCGGCTTAACGGTCCAGATTAAATAAATAATAATACATCAAAACGATTTAGTTCAAGCATCTATAAATACAGGTCTCACCCCTCATTTTTCTTCTCACGTTTTCTAAAATGTGCAGCCGAGATCTTTTATTTTTCCTACTCCGCTACTTTTAGAAATTAAAAAAAAATACTATATATATATACACATTGGAGTAGAACATAAAATAAATGAGAATAATAGAAAGAGTGAACCAATCCTGTGGAAAAAGGTAAATTCTAAAATTATAAATTTAGACTCCACTTCTTAAATCTCCTATCAGATCTTTAATTTAATTGGTACGTATACATCTTTTATATACATATTTTTGGTTGAAGAGAAAAGGAGTCAAGTGATAAGAATTGATTTAGACATAGAGATTTAAAAGCCAAATGATAAGTGGAAAATTATATAATTTATATAATACTAAATTAATATCGTTGGAATTCTATTTTTGTTATTATGTCTAAGTGAAAACCATTGAATTGTAAGCTTAAATAATTGAATCTAACTTGGAATCCTTGCCTAAATATTCAGGAAATGTTTAATTTGATGAAAATGGTATATACACCCTAGATCAGGAATTTAAGGAGAATAGCCCCTAAAATTTGTGAAATACGATATTAATAGAATGGTGTATCTATTTCAGATTTTTATATTTGAGTTCTAAACTGTTAACCATTCAATTAGAATGATTTAATTTGATAGGAATTTAATTTTTCCACGTTTTAATTCATTAGAATTATAGAATGATTTAGTTTTATAAATCTCCATGTGAATATTCCATAAATTGTCCAACCTCACAGTAATATATGAAAAGTGCATCGTTTGAAATGGCAAATAATATATCCAAACAAATAGATGTGTGAAATATGGATTTATTTATAGTTTGCACTGTCTATTTCAATAAGAAGAAAAAAAGATAATTCTTTAAAATTGCAAATTCAGCATATCCCACTTTTTGGTAGTTTTTGGTAAATTTGCAATGGTGGCATTTCTTTCTTAGGTAAGATACGATTCCAACGTATTAAAATATGCAAATAACTATCTTGGGGGAATTTACATGTAAATGTATATCTCGAAAATCCCTAAAATCGAAACTAAAAAGTTAAAAATAGAATATAAATAATCTCGTTTACTAATTAAATATATATATATATATATATATATATATATCTATGAGTGTGTATACAAAGTAAAGTATAAGTTTAAAAAAGAAATAAATGTCGGTTACAATCTAAGTACTTGTATATTATAACGTGCAATTAATTGCACGTTATCATATTAGTTCCAAATAAAATGCCAAAATACGAATAATGTAATAAATTAAGGAGTTAATGGGAAGTTACAGTAATCAAGTCGATAGGGGTACAAACTTATTTAGTGAATTTAATTATAGAAACCAAGTATGACATTAATGAAAAAATTAAATAGGCATGGTAAATAATTCTGAAACTTACAAATAAATGTCATTAATATTTGTCCAATTTGAATATAAAGGACCATATATAAAGGGAACTAATTGGAGGTAAAAGAAGTAGTTAATGACATTCAATAACATTAATGAAATAAGAAGTTTAAGATAGTAAGCATATAAAATAGAAGGGAAGTTCACTGGAAGTAAATAAATGGATACTAGTAAATGAACTTAGGAGGTGTAATAATTTCCACAGTTGAAATTATATGGCCTCAATTATATGTTTACAACAGGTGTGATTTAATAGGCCTAGCATAATATTTTGATTAATTATAAATGACTTGGTTTAGTATAGGTTAGGATGCGAGATCGGTAGAGTTACACAAAGGAAGTCTACCCTCCGCAATGAGCTACTAACATTTGGGTATACGTACTATTGATGTGGGATATCTCCAACTATAGGAACCGTGGGGGACATACATTTATGTATAGGTTTAGGGAAATTACAAGAGGAGTCTAATTTAGGATTGAGTATTAATTGGCTATTGAGTCCGCCTCCTCCCTATTTAAGAAGTATTAAATGGTCGGAATTATCTTATAGATGTGTTTATGAAAAATATATTAAGGGTGGTTCGCTTCAGAGTTGAGGTATTAAATGGCCGAATTATATGCCTTTTCCCTATCTAAAAATTATTAAGTGGCTAGTAAGAGATTTTCTATGATGTTAACTTAGAAGTACTAGTAAGGGTTTGCCTTGGGTTTAGGTAATTAACGGCAAGAAAGTCTGCCTTGAGTCTAGTTATTAAATGGATGGAGAGTCTTTCTATTCCTTATTAAAAGGTCTTAAGTGACCCAGGTACTTTTTCTCGCATCTTGGTGATATGATTGGAGGAGAGGTGGGTTATTAAACCCAATATACTCCATATTTGTGTTCCACTCATGCATATAGCCGTGGAGTGAGGCTTGTAGGGCGGGTTGATTACCGATTGCATTGCAAAGGATCCGCCTTGAGGTCAAGGTATTAAATAATCGTTTGGTCACCCTCTTCCCTATTTGAGAAGTATTAAGTTCTTGGGGTTTCCTTTTTAAGGAGTACAGCTACGCTTATACACATACCTCGAAGTAGGTTGGACATATAATACGTGCATTTGGGATTAAATGACTAATTTGTGAATAGTAGACATAACAATTAAATGGAAATCAATTGGTATAAACTAGTGTTATGAATAAAATATATAATTAAATGTCACCAATCCGCAGGATAGATTTAGAGGGACATGACGCCGGTATAAGGTAGGAACGTTAGGTGGACAAGTCTTCTCATTCATGCTCTGCACAATTTGATATCCATGGAATAATATTGATTCCAAGGTAGCTGCCTTAGCTGGCATAGATGTTTTATTATATTTTACTATTCAGTTATGAGTTTGTACAGATAACTCTCTAATGCACTTGTACTTTTATGTGTTACCAACACCAATGATCTATATCCTAATGGACTTGGGTTTTTTATTTAGTCAAAATTCGATCCATTAAGGTGTGGGTTATATATGTACAGACAAGAAATATAGGCGAATAAGTGAGATTAGGAGTTGGCATACATTACGCGATTTAGCCAATGACTAAGAGGACAGGAAGGTTTCTAGATGGCGGTCGAGAGATGTTTCCCGTCAACTTGCAACCAACCATCGTCTTTGAGGAAGATATGAACAAGGTTACAAATAAGAATCATCAAGCAAGCAGACTTAAGAGTGAGGCTTGCTATAACAACCCATAGTTTTATAATAAATATAATTAATCGATTTAATTGAATTAAACAAACTAATGACATAAAAGAGGAATTTTTAAGGATGAATGAATTAGGACTTGAGACATATTTCATTGCATCTGCAAAGTCATTTATAAATAAAATAGATATAAAATTTGTTAAATCTAATAAGACTAATAAAATGAGAAGAAAAGTGAAGAAAGGGGCAAAATGGTCAGTTACCCAGAATTGGCCTTATTAATTCTAAAACAATATCCTCTCTCTTTCATTTCTCATTCTCATTTTCTTCTCCAATTTTGTTAAATAAGAAAACTATTACCTTGCTATAAATTATCATAACTTCTTCTCTTCTAGAAAAATTATGAAATAAGTATCGAAACTCAACTTAAAGGGTTCTACACATGTCAATCTCTTCAAGTTCACATTTGGGAGAAGTTTGGATTCAGATTTAAGAAATTAAAGAAGATCTTCAATGAGGGTTTCATTAAAGCTTGAGTTTCTTGATATTGGGTAAGTGGGATTTATATTCTATGATATATGATCACTAAATACGCTACAAAGCATGTTAAATGCCTAAATTGTGGTTACAGCTTAGTTAATGAACTTTAATAGGGGTTTTGGAGAAGAGAAAATTACATAAAGAATTTTTTATATGAATTTGATTATTGTAACAACCCTAATTTTAGAACTATTTTAATAAAATGAATAACAATTTAAATTAGAGATTTAATTGAGAAATTTGACTTTTCTAATATTGAAATATGGGAAATTCAAATTTTTATTCTTTTATAAAAGATAGCTGATTCTTGATGTGAACTCTAAATATATATAATATTGGAAAATTATATTTTTATCTTTTGCATAAATTTATTATGATATGGGCAATGTAGATTTTTATGTAGATAAATCTTTCGTAAAATTATAAGAGAAATTTTAGGAGTTGAAAATCACTTTTAAATTATTGATTGAGGTTTTATATCAAGTAAAATAATATAATTTTTTTAATATTTAAAAGTGATTACCAAGCTAAAATGGTATAATTTTGGATTGGATTGTGTTACGAATTACTTTATAATTTAAGTGCAAAAATATTTAAAGAAAAAGAGACTTTAAGAAAAGAAAATATAATAATAAAAAGAGCAATTTTTTCTATTGGGTTTAATCCTAACCTAAGCCCATCTAAAATATAACAAAAGAGAAGATTTCCTTTTTATTTTCCCATTTGCCTGTATGTATTTAAGTTCAAAAAACCAGAAGTAAAGCTATGTTTTACAATCCACTTCCAACATTCAATCAAAACTTACATTTCTAAATACTAAGAAATTCTGGAATTTCTATAACATCAAGGTCTTATCTATCACCTAGATCCATCAATTTCAGTTTTGGTTGAATTTTGAATCCCCTTTTGTGTTCTCTCTATGTATTGTGTTTTAGGATTTTGTTATTCATAAGAAGGAAAATTGATTTTAGCACTAGAATACTCGGATATCTCAAGGAATCAAAGTGAGTAATTCTCACCACTCTCTCTGAATTTGGTTGCGTGTTTGTTAGATTGATTCAACTAAGAATTTCTGATGTCAAATTGAATAGATAATTTCAGTCACTTATAATTTAGAAAATTGATATTCTAATTGAAGTTATGATGCCGTATTAGAATTGTATTTGATGCATGCAAGCTCGAATTCTGTGCGTATGCCTAGGAAAGAAGTGCGACCGTCATAAAATTGATGGAGCACTAACCAGAGGAATTTCTAGAGCTGAAATAGCTCTAGAAGTCATCACCACCAGTTGACCGGTGGCAGTATCCTGGAGGTATTTCAGCTCTAGGTAAAAATCATTGGTTTGTCCGTTTGTCGCCTTGTTTGATGTTGGTTGTTTCTATGCTCTTGGATGACTTATTACTGCATATATTGGTAGGGATTTCAACTCATAATTTGTTAAATAAAATATTTTATAAATCTCTAATTTGGAAATGTATTTTACGAGCTTATAAACTTGTAGGGACTCCTAAAAACTATATATATGTATATACATTTTCAATATTAGGTTACTAGTTTAGATTTCAATTATTTTCCTATAGTAGTAACCTGGAGCCAGTTTGACTCCAATTAAAGCACCATGGCTTGCCTCTTTGCTTTGCTTTGCTTTGTCTATCGTTCGCTATTGCTTTCTTTTGGAGGATCTTTTGCACCATATCCATGTGATATTTTCAACTTATAATATATTATAAGTAATGTATACTTTCAGGTATAATTTCCAAACCGATCAGACTTCCAGGGAGTTGAATAACTATATATATATATATATATATATATATATATATATTCAAACACTTTATTATCAATTTGCATTGAAGACTTGTTATACCATTAAATATAAAATTATAATGAAATGTTATTCTTAAGTTATATAAAAGGTGTGTTGGTTTAATCACTTTTATAAATTAAATTTAGTCTATATTTATAATAGTATCTTTAAAGTAAGAGTTACAATTCATGTAAATAAAACCATACTTTTAAATCTATCAATTTTATGGTCATTAGACTAATATATAAATGATTTAAAATAAATTTATTAGGTCACTAGACAAATATTTGAATGTCTTCAAAGAAAGTAATTTCAATATAAAATCTTACAGATTTAAAAGAAAATGGATTAAAAAGATATAAAGTATATTGGAAAGTATTTGATATGTTTGAAAGTCAAAACCTGTGCTTTATAAACAATTGCTTCTCTTTAAATAATACATTGAGATTGGCCTTTTCGGGCTATTTATCCTTTCTATGGGGTCTTCTAATGGCTTATAAATTATTTCTTTCATGCAAACTACTCCTTCTATAAAATGAGAACACTGATAAAAATATTCAGTAACATAAGTGGTATGGAACACTAGTATCACTATATCACTTAGTTCTTCAACTCATTGGATAGAATATTTTACTTGAGTGAAATTTACTATCCCTTGGTAAATATTGAAGTGTCACCAAGTGGTTATGGGGCATTAGGGGACGCTCGAGTAATTACCATTGGAAAGTATATATAAATAGTATCTTAGGGTAGTGTTCTATTTCTACAGTTTGCAATATTCGTTATTGCATTTCTTTGCTTGACCTTGTAGGCTAGTTGTTCGCCCTAGCGGCTAACTATAGGATTGCAACTCGAGTCGTGGTATCTTTTCTGTTATTAGCCCTATACTACAAAGGCCAGCAGTCAATACCATAAGTTAAAATTCTATGTCATAACACTTATCTCAATTGTTATTAGACACGACACCACACAAGTGCATTAGTAGGCGAAAAACATGTTATGAGGATTAGGTATATCGACTATAGGAGTTTAGGTTTTCATTCCTTCTTGGATTCTTAGAGCTTTTCGTATTGATCTCCCTTTGGAGGAGATCATCTCGCATTAAGATTCCCTTATAGTCAAGATATCTATAGGATCGGTTATTTTGTATGACTTTCTTTGTACCCGTCTATCGTTATGGCTCTCTTTCATGATAGTCTTTGATTTTGACTCGATTTCATGCTTGTCTTATGTTTTTGACTCGCTATCGTCTTGTCTTATGTTTCTGACTCGCTTTCATGCATATCTTATGTTTTGACTCGCTTTCATGCTTGTTTTATGTTTTTGACTCGCTTTCATGCTAGTCATGTTGCTTTGACTTGGTTTCCTGCTAGTCTTTTGGCTTGACTCACTTTTATGCAATCTTACATTTTCTTGAGTTTGACTTGCTTTCATGCGATCTCTTTTATCCTTTTGATTTCTACATTTGTGTTTCTATTACCATATTTGAGATGATTGTCGCTGGTAGACATGAGATGACTTTGTGACAAGGTGATTTGATATTAACGCCTTTTTATTGATATGGCATATCATATAGTTATCACTATATCATGAGTATACATGTTATTATGTAATCTCATCAATTATATCTAGAGATAGTCTGACCCGTTTATTGTTTTCATAATACTAAGGTCAGACCGAGACTTGTCATGTACAGGGATTCAATTACCTTGGATGTTGGGCTAGCTTTGGAGATAAATACATTATATGTAGGATTTTGTTCTAGTCCTTGATATAAGTTTTGTATGATACTTATATGACAGTTGGTGAGTTATGACGAATATTTGTACTTGTCCAGCTGTTGAGTTTATGTGTATGTGTGTGTGTGTGTGTGTGTGTGTGTGTGTGTGTGTATATATATATGTGTGTGTGTGTGTGTGAGTTTAGTACTCTCTTTTGTAGACTCACCTTATCTTATATATGTGATGGTTCGTATTATATTTTTCATGCGATCTGTGTTTCTTTGTTTTATATTATATGTTGTATTGTTCTATTCTTTATTAGGCAACATATGTGTTTCTTTGTACCAAGACTATTCACGTCTATATATTATGTTATGAAATAAAAGAGGATGTGATAGTGTTAGCCTGAGGTAATAGACATGGATAGTCGCTCCTATCCAGCCGCATTCTCTATATTACTCAACAATATTGCTAGTAATATTCTTGAGTAGTATGAGTATAGAGGTAGGGTGTTACAAATATAGTGTTAACTGGATTTTTAACCAAGCATAATTCGACCGTAACAATTATGACAAGAAGAATATAAAATGGCTCGAGAACTCGGGAACATGAACAGAAGGATAGAAGATCGAAAACCAAGAAGTTGCAAGTGGGTATTTTGCTAAGGAAACCACTCAGTATTGTGCGCTTTCTCTCAATACCGAATGGTCCGTTCATACCAATTTGGCCACTCATGCTTCTGTACCTCACATGCATCTTCAACCACTTCGGGTCA
This sequence comes from Allium cepa, assembly GCA_030765085.1. Taxonomy (NCBI): domain Eukaryota; kingdom Viridiplantae; phylum Streptophyta; class Magnoliopsida; order Asparagales; family Amaryllidaceae; genus Allium; species Allium cepa. The sequence continues at coordinate 377,222,329 of CM060929.1, read as the reverse complement.
TGTGCATTTCTCATAGAATAGTTGAGCAGTTCAGAGGATTGATGAGAAGAAAGCCAAGAAAGCAGGACATTTCAAATATTATCAAAAAAAATGACTAGAACCGACTCAAAGTCAATGGAACAGAGTTCAAGACACATCAAGTAGGAGATATAAATGCAATGCACAAGACCCAAAGGTTTACACCTAAGTAAACCATTCGGTACTGAGTGGTTGATCGCTCGGTACCAGGAGGTTTTTACGGCATGTGGGCCTATATGCTCACATGTACGTCTCTCTGGGATCTCCTCTGTGCTTCGACTCAAGCAGGTTTCTGACTTCATGCTATTTATTTCCCTTTAAATATCTAACCTACTATAACCAAAGAAGGATCTTCTTCCTCACTTTGCTGCTCTTCTTCATCTCCTACCTCCCTCAAATAGTCACCTAGGCAACTACTTTTAGCAGTTCTAGAACACATAACATATCAAACCCCTGTACTAGTTGCTTGTATTCTCTCTCAAACTCAATCAATAAACTATAACGTGGATGCATGCCATAAATTGTTGAACCGCTATAAAAATACTGGGTCTCCCTATTCTATTTTTTTTATTTTCGGTACTATTTGCTAGATCTAGGTCTCACAGATTCCTTACAATCCATCTTGGGTGTTGATCCATTTTTAGCATCAACATTTTGGTGCTTTCATTGAGAGACTGAAATCTAGGCTTAGTTTTGGCTCTCTCTTTTGGATTAGAAGGGTCTGGAAGTTAGATCCAGAAAACTTTCTTTAAGAAGTTTGAGAACAAGCTATTATGGATCAATGGCACATAGAAAAGGAAAATCTGCCTCCGAAAGATGAATGGTAGCTGGTGGAGATGAAGTAAACACTCACCAAACCAAACAAAAGTTAATAATGGAAACATAGTACCATTATCCTCTACTGAATAGAAAGCAGTTACTAGAGGAAAGCGTTATAAGATGGTCCATGAACTAAACCAGAAAAATGGTGGATAGCCAAAAGCTCTCATCGACAAGATGGGTGCTTTGCTAACCATGCGGCCACGAACCAGGATAACTAGAAGGGAAACTTCACCTGTTATTGAATAAGAGAATTCCTCTATTTTAGGCCTAAATAGGAGATGAGAAGCAAAAGCAGAAGGAAGTGGTTGCTAAAGTTGCAGGAGGACTTGCAGGAGGAAGTAGGAGTGCTTCCTATAAAAAAGGCCAACTTGTACCGAGAGGCTTCCTCTCGATATCTAGAGGAATTCACTTATGGAGGATGTTTATAAAGGTGATGCCATGGATGTATTCGACAAGGAAGTGGATTTACAACTTGATAGCGATGATTTGGAGTTGGATGTTAATGCTAATGAAGGTGGAGTTTAGACAAGTGTAGCTTAACCAATCTTATGTCCACAAAATACTGAAGGAGTGGTACTCCTAGATGCAAGAGCACCTAGATGTCAACCAAAAAATCGAGACCATTTTTAGAATCAAATACTCGACGTAGCCCCTGATAGTCGACCTTTGGATTACCGTGCCAATGAGTAGTTCGTCATTGACATGGTCAAATGATTGGTGGAGAAAAGCATGGGTAGGAAGAATAAAGAATGGGGTTCTGCGCTGAGCCGTACTCCATTCATAGAAAATATTATTAGAGAAAAATACCCCAGAAAGTTTACCATGCCGGCAGTGCCATCCTACAACGAAAATACAGACCCAAGACAGTACTTACACAAATAATAATGGCATATGGATGGAGCTAGGGCATCGAATATTGTTCGTTGTAGGTGCTTTCATATCTTCCTAGAGGGAGTTGCTTCTATGTCGTTCACTGGGCCCCCTATGAAGTCAATATCTACTTTCCATGAATTGGCTAAAAAGTTTCTAGAGCAGTTTAGGCTGCTTGCTGCCCTACTAAAGGATGTGATATCCCTATCAAGCTTGTTGCAAGTACCCAATGAGTCATTGAAGGCTTTGTTGAATCGATTCAACATCACCATTACAGAGTTTAGCAATCCGAATGAAGATCTAGTGTTCATGGCTCTGGTTCGAGGAATCCATTTGGATATGGATTTCGATAGGCGGATAAAGATGGAGCAACCCACCAACATAGAGGAATTCCACCGAAAGGCAAATTAGTTTCTAAGGCTAGAAGAAGTGAGTATGATTGAAGGAAAGCTTGGAGATGAGCAATCGAAAGAGGTGATTCGAAGTAATGTTGCAGTCAAAAAGAATGGAAATAGTTTTGGAATTGCTACAGAAAATATGGGGAAAATGATGAATCAGAAGAAGTGGAATCAAAATGTTCATAAATGTGAAAGGGATAGGAAACATCCAAGTAATATGATACCCAAGTATTATACACCATTGAATGACAATTTGGAGAACACCTTTCTCGCCATTTAATGAGGAATTGATAAGAAACAATAGGCTCCAACAGTACGTGAAAACTGCAAAATGTCGATCAGCTTGCCAAACCCAAAGGGTTAAATCCTCAAGGGAAACAACCTAGTCTTAGCGAAGAAAGGCCGAGATAGATAGGTGGAAGATTGGTCATAAACACCACTATAGAAGGACCTCACCTAGTGCAAAAGAGTTAGGGTGAGATGGAGCGATATGCTAATTCTTTGAAGCATGTGCTATAGGAAAATTGCTATGCTATCAAAGACAGAATCGCTAAGCAACAAAATATGACCACATATGTCATTGGTTAAGGAATCGGGACACTAAAGGCATAAAGGCTCTAATTCTTGACCTAATGGTGATAACAGTTGGGATCAGACCGGTAATTATGCATTGAGTGTTGGTTGATAATGGGAGTTCAGTCAATATCCTATTTCGAAAGATGTTTGACCAAATGAAAATTAGCATGAAGGTTGCGACTGCCCAAACATAGATAGGGGACTTACAAGTGAAGAAAAATAGACAATTAAAATGATCGACCTCCTTATAAAGCTTAAAGGAGAATGAAGGGTTGATCATATCTAGACCTTCATGGTTGTCGATGAGTATTTCGCTTATAATGCGTTCTTGGGCTAATCAGCCCCAGCCGACTTTAGAATTGCTTTGGCTCCATAGTGTCTAATGATGAAATTCCAAACGGAAAATGGAATAGAAGTAGAACGATGAGATCAAAGGGAGTGCTATGCTGTTTACTTACGTGAAGTAAACACCGTGAAAAGGGAAAAATAAGTGGGGAAGACTCTCCACATTCAAGAACCACAAACATAGCAATTACAGAACAACCCTTGACTTAGGGACCATAGTTGCTTCGACAAGGCTATGGACTCTAGGAAAAATCAGGGAGATATGAGTAGCACCAGCAGAGATTATGGTGGTTTTCCCTTTTGACATGGATGACCCAACTTGGGTTTTAAAGATTGGATCTCCGACAAGAATCAAATTGTGGAAGGGATTGATTAAATTTCTTTGAGAAAATGTTTATGTTTTTGGTTAGACACATTTTGATATATGCAGGATATCTTTCAAGATAGCATATCATGACTTAATATCAATCCATGTTCACACCTGTGATACGAAAGAGGCATGGCAGGGTCTAGAGCGATCTACTGCATTGAAAGAAGAAGTAGATAAGCTATTGGCTAATAGCTTCATCCATAACGCAGCGTATCCTGAGTGGGTGTCAAACCCTGTGGTGGTTTGAAAATCAATTGGGAAGTGGCGAACTTGCATTGGCTAATCAGATTTGAACAAAGCCTTCCCGAAGGATAGCTTTCTATTACCCAGTATAGACCAGCTTGTTGCTGGAACTGTGGAGCATGAACAACTCCCATTTATGGATAACTGCTTAGGGTACAATCAGATTATAATGCATAAACCAAATCATGAGAACACCAACTTCATCACAGACTTCGGACTATATTGCCATCACATAATGCTATTTGGTCTAAAGAACGCCGAAGCTACTTACCAAAAACTAGTAAATACAATGTTCAAGAACTAGATTGGATGAATGATGGAAGTGTAAGTAGATGACATTCTAGTAAAGTAATAAGTGTCAGGAAACAACCTGGATGATCTCTGGAGATGTTCGAGACCCTTCAGAAATATGGGATGAAATTAAACCTGCTCAATTTTTCAATTGGAATTTCTTTTAGGAAATTTCTAGGTTTTATTATGAACGCAAGAGGCATTGAGGCCAATTCGAAGTAGACTGATACCTTATGGAACGTTAGAGCCTCGACGATATAGAGTAAAAGGAGTTACAAAGCTTAAATTGAAAGATCATAGCATTGAGCCAGTTTATCTCTATAGCAACGGATAAGTATAGACTGTGCCTTGATGCATTAAAGAAGCATAAGAAGAACTTTGAGTGGAATCAAGACTATAAGAATGCCTTCGAAGTAATACTACGACATATAGAGACACCGTCGATTCAGTCTAAACCAGTGGAGGAGAAGGACTTATTCATTTACCTGTTGGTGTCTGCCCACGCATTAAGCGCAGCGCTTGTGCATGAGGAAGCTAAGGTTCAATGGCCCACCTAGCAAGCAATTCATCAAAGCTAAATGGAACTACCTGAAGTTGGAAAAGCTAGCATACTTCTTGCTAATAGCATCTGAGAAACTATGACCATATTTCTAGCTTACTCAATCAATATATAGACTGATCAACCCTTGAAACAAGTATTGTATCAATCCGAGACCTCAGGATGACTTCTAAAGTGAAACATCCAGTTGAGCCAATATGATGTGACATACCATCCTCAAAGAGAAATTAACGGACAGGCGTTGGCTGAATTCATCACTAAGTTCACTATTGGGTTGATGAAGTGGAGGACATAATAGTCACAGTATCCTAGTGGAAATTGTTTGTTGATGGTGTGTCAAACGAATTTTGCTCAGGAGTGGAAGTTATGCTTTAAACTCCAGAAGGATGATCAACTTCCTATGCTTTAAAGCTAGAATTTCCTTACACAAACAACAAGGCAGAGTACAAGGCAAACGCATAAATCTGCGACCGAGCATTCGTCGTTTGCCTTGTATATGGTTTAGAAGCTATGATCCAATTGGAATTGGAAACCCTCTCTCGTTGCAAAAGACCCTTCAATTAGAGAGAAAACAAGTAGCCACTGCTCGAATCCCTTGACCAAATAGATGAGAAGTCGGAAGAAGCTGAACTGGGGGTTGTTATTCACTAGAAGAGAGTGGCATGACACTTCAACGTGAAGGTCTGCAACTGCACGTTCGAAGTAAGGGACCTCATTCTGAAATGAGTTATGATGACCATAGAAGTGCTTGGCCCGAACTGGGAAGGACCCTATGTGATCGATCAAAAGCTTGGAGATGGAACATTGAAGCTGACAACCATCGGTGGAATCCTGATTCCACGTGCTTTGAACATCGACTTGTGGTGGCACTACTACACTTATCTCTTTATTTCTTACTTTTGCAAATAAGCCATCCAGGGACATTGGGGGCACTGTAAACTAGCAGGACTTGCCATCTCGTTTACTTATCAGTAAAATTAGCATTTTAACATACAGTATTGTATTCTCGTAAGCAAAACCGTCGGGTCGATGGTCAAATCAGCTCCTATATTTTAGGAACCAACATTGCTCCAGCAACATTGGAAAGGCCCAAAATGGATAGGTCAATGGTCAAATCATCCCTTGCCTTCTAAGAATTGTTGTTTCTCCAGCAACGTAGGGAAGGTCCAAAATTGCCGAGTCGACGGTCATATCGTCCCCTACCTTCTTAGAATCGATTGTTCTCTGGAAATGTCGGGAAGGTCCAAAACCGTCAGGTGGACGGTTAAATTGACTATGCTTATTGAGAATTGGCATTGCTCCATCAAGATCGGGAAGGTTCGAAACCACCGGGTTGGTAGTTAAATCGATCCCTACCTTCTAAGAACCGATGGTGCTCTAGAAACATCAAGAAGTTCCAAAACCGTAGGGTCGACGGTCAAAGAGACCCTTGCCTTTTGAAAACAACATTGCTCTAGCAACGTCGGGACGGTTCAAAACCACCGAATCGACAGTCAAGTCATCCCCTACCTTTTTGAGAATTGGTGTTGCTCTAGCAACATTGGGAACGCCGAAAATCGATAGACCGACGGTGAAAATTGATCCCTTCCTTTTGAGAACTAGCATTGCCCCAGCAACTTTGGGAAGGTCCAAGCCCCCAGGTCGATTGGAAAATTGACTCAGACCCTTCAAAGTTTGACATCACCTAGGGATAAGCGATAATGAAAGAATTAACCGGTTCTTGGAGATAGGCAACGACAAGGAGAAATCCATATAATTAGACTACTCTTGCACTAGTTTTCGATGATAGAAACTAGTGCACGACCTAGATCTCAACACTAAACTTGCAAAGTTTTATTCCGACGAAAGATGACGACGATGCATATTTATGATACATACAACCAGAATGACATTAACCATGATGTCAACTTGGAAGAATTCGATTATAGCCCTAAAATTGGGGGCATTGGAAATGTAGTGCTTGGAATTAAGTAGCAAAGTCAATAGTTCTGAAGATAAGAACTATCGTGCGAATCAGACAGAGGCAATTAAACGAATTTCTCAAGATGTCTAATATCACTTTGACGGCCGAATCTTAACATTCAACCCTGTGGATAAGGGCACAAATGCTAACACTTGGTCGAAAGGAACTCGATCGAGCCAGAATTGGATTAGTCGCAGAGTCGGCTAAATAACAAATATGTTCCGCAAGGTATAACAGCTTGATATCTACAAACACAGATGAGTAACGAGATATAACCGAGGCTAATACAGGAATATTATTTACATTTATAGAGTATGATAAATAAGCATATTGTGCAAAAATCGAAGTACGTAATACAGGCAATTGAAGTATAAGTAATCATATTGTATACACAGGCAGTCATCCATAATAAGCACAGTACATAAAATGCAAAAAAGTACATAGAAGAGAGATAACAAAGGAAAAGTTAATCTTTCATTACTAATAATCTTTTATGTACAGGTCAAATAGCAAGGGCATACCCGAACAATCATGGACCGTTGGAAAGAAAAAGACAAAACACAGACTCAACTACCAAAACAACACAAAAAATGAATGCTCGGCTAGCGCTCACACTATTGAATCTTCCCCTTCTTTCCACTCCGACCACCTTTACTAGTGCCACCCAAATAGGTCTTAAGCTTCTTCCTCCCTTTTCTCTCCTTGCCGGGGGAGTCTCGCCTTCCAAGTGTGTGGACTCTTCTCCAGTAGTAACATCGGGTTCTCTAGATTTACAGGCAGGCACATCTCTATGCTTTGATTTTCCAAGCTTGATTTTAAATGCGGTAATCTTAAGATGGTCAACTCTAGGTTCCTTCTTTACCCTGATATTATCTATATCCTTCCGCAACCTCTCAGTTATAGTTTCATGCTCATTCGGGTCAGAAGCACATATAATGAGCACATCCTCCTCCTAAGACATCAAAGGATCCTCTAAATTTTCAAAGATGGCCGCCTTCTCAGAATACGGCCCCGGACCAGAACTGGATGCAGAGGTAGAGATAGTGAGCCCTGCAGAGACATTAATAGAAGCAATGAAAATAGTTACAGTTCTCGAGCCTTGCATAACTAGAGGCAAAGGTGGAAGAGAGGTTGACCTACAAGTTGATATACAAACTAATAAAGTTTAATGATAGATTCTTATAGGAACTGAAGCTTCTCAAAGATTGGAGAAATGAGAGAAACACTTGTAGTAGAATCCAAGTGAGATATAATGAATTCCCTGTATTTGGTCCTAAGCTCCCCAGGCTGGACCGCAATGGGTAGAATGTATGGCTCATGAAGTGCAGTCAGTACTAGAGTAGGAATCACCTAGGTCATTTTAGAGCTAAACCCCAGGGATGCGGGAATAATTACTACTAGCTCTTGAGATTTCAAAGAGGCATTTTACCCTGACCCAAAGAGCTCGGGCCTGCAAGAGCTTTGGCACCAGCATCAAAAGCAGCCTTTTCGGCCTCTACAACAAGGATAGCCTACCGATGGGGATAATTTTAATATCTTGAGGGTCAAGATATACATCCATCAACTTTTCCTCAAAGGGAATATCCTCGGACCGAGCATACCTCACCAGTACTTATTACCATACGCCGACAACATTCATATAGTAGTTTTCCCTAGCCATCTCAGGTTCTTATTCATGATGACAAAGGCATAGGCAAACTTTGCAATGGATAGCTCCTCCACCTCCTCGAAAAGTTTCTTCTTTTCTTCAGTGAGCTTTTGATTCTCCTTGCGAAGTTTGGTGAGCTTAAGGGGTTGCTCAGCGATGATTAAGTCTCGGGCTTCGATAATCTCGCTTTTTCCCCGATAAGCTAGTCCTTTTTGGCGAGTTGCCCTTTACCTTGAAGTTATCTTAGTGAGTGTCCTTAAGCTAGTCCTTTATGATAAGCTAAGCGACGGTGTGAGCTTGGACACTATCTAATATTAGTTTGTCAGTCTTAGCCTTGGAATCTCTGTCCTTCTCTTAATTCAGCTTTAATATCTCATCATCCCGTTCTTTAATTACCCTATTAAAGTAGGCGAATGATTAGATTTTCCTGTAATTAATCCGATTCACATCGGAGTGGACCTTGCATAAATGTTTCCATTCGTACCTAACATCCACATCTTGTTGAACAGCCTGAAGGTTTTTCAAGGAAATTTCCTTCCGAACAGCCTTAATATCCTAGTCAAGTTTCACCACATGCAGAAAGAGATGTGGAAATGCAGCCTTGAAATGAGGTGGATCGGGCAGGAGAGTAAACGAGGGAGCAAAGACTTCCTTGGATGTAGGCGGAACTATCGTAAGCATAGCTTGGGATACTAGAACATGCTAAATTAAGGAAGTTTGAGGTTGGGTGTGCGATGGAACATCAACAGAATAGAGTGCACAACGCTGAGAGGAATCTCTTGGGCGTTTAGCGAGATCGTGGTACGTATCTTCTTTAATCACTCTCTTCCTTTTCTCCTTCTCCCTCTCTTGTACTTTTGTCTCTTAGCCCTACGAGCCTCGTTGACCATATGATTTTTCCTTTTCCGTCTCTCCTCATCAATTCATAATGACGGGGTGGAGTATGGTCCGAAGTCTGGGCTTGAAAAGAACCTCGAGAAAGCTGATTGTAGTAACCATGACGGCCCATGGAACCTAAAATAAGAAATAAAGCATATATAGTTTTGGAACTTTGGAGCAAGATTCAATGAAGAATGAGTGTCTATGATCCTAGTATTAGTGGCAATGTCCCCCTAAGTTCTATACAAACCGTACTGGCAAGGAACTCAACCCATGGTCTTACCACCTATGCTTATAAGTCATCTAGGAGAAAAAGAAAAGATGAAGCCATCATCATTCAAGATGTCACTGACTGTAAAGTTAATCTCACCAAGATCGCTTATGTTAATTAAAATATTTCTGAGCTAATGGCCTGAAGCCATAGTCTCGACTGGAGGAATTATTCTTTGCTCCTCAACTCCTATAGGAATATCAGCAGTGATGTGCTCTGGGGGAGGTGAGCTAGGATTGATAGGGCTTTCATAGGGGTCTCTCCGAATGGCTTGCCCTCTCCACTGGCCCGATAATCACTATCATCCTTGACCGTCCTCTTCTTCCTCCGTAATTAGCAATTGCTTGCCCTCTCTTATTGCGATCCCTTGTCTTCTTTTGGGATCAGAGAAGTCCTGACATTTTTATCCCTATCGCTTGGAATGTCATCATCGATAGGCCATTTACGCTCTCCTACAACGGGCTCTTCTGAATGCACTGCATTGGAGGGACCTATAGCATCCCCATGAAAACCCTCGTCGAAGCTGAGTAGGAGTAGAAAAGCACGTGGAGCATGTATAAGATCTAGAGCTACTCGGTGCACGGGATTCGAAAATAATAAATCTACCAAAGCTTAATAAATCACACTGCTGTAGATGATCATTTATTAAGAGAAATGTAACGGTGCAGTGATGGGGCCTAATCTCCTACAAACCATTAAGCTTGTACTCTTCATGGTCTTCGTGAGTGGGGGTGGAAGATAATGTGTTATGTTGGAAACCCTAGATTTGAAAAATATCAACATCGGAGGAACAAAGTAAAAAACGTACATTTAGATAGCCATGAATGGTTGAAGCTGAGTGAACAACACATGTAGAAGTACTCATTCTTGAAGTACGTGCGCTTGTATGGAGTTTCTCGATGAATTTGCACTGGATCCAAGCCTCAATTATCATATATAATGGAGATCCCCGTACTTTTTTTAAATAAAGTAGATATGCAAGCTCATGGAAGTCCGGTGCCCGGTTAAATCGATTCTTGAATAAACTATATAGAGAAGTTAAAAGAGCATATCCATTTTGATATACATAGGTCGATGCTAGCGCAAAACTTTTGGATCATCATCATGAGAAAAGGGCTGAATAGCACGACGCCGCCACTTAAGCACGTATAATAATTGTACATGGTATATCCTTTCGGGGGGTTGTGTACAAACTCACCCCTTTTGGGAAGAAAAATGTCCTTTTCGGGAATCCCATGTTGAGGACAGATATTGTAAAGCATCCCAGTCGTTACAATCATCAGCACTTGCTTCAGTGGATCATTTAATATTCTTAGACCTATGAGCACATTCAACGAAGGTGGCCGATTCACCACTAGAGCAACATGCACTAACAATCCTTGTGATTTAAATATGGTGGTTTGACCCAATCCAATAGGGATCGTAGGCAAAGCCTGAGCTGTAGAAGACCTAACTTTAGGAGGAGTTGACGTGTCTTTAATAGAATAATTCAAGAAGATTGGTAGGTTATTCTAAACAATAAAACTTGGCATTCAACATAGTCATATGTTTTATTTTGAATAATAAGCCTATGTGACCAATGCTCGAAATCCAAAGGAAGCCAACGTTTGTTGACCAATAGGATTCTAAGTGTTGATTGAGGCATGAAGTATTGATCTACGTAGTGTGAGCTCGGTGTCCCGAACACCACAAATAGACAATCCTATGTAGATAGCTCACTCGCACTAGAAAAACGAGCCATGTCATGCTTTGAGATTATATTTCAAAACTTACACATTATCTAATGAATAATCGATAATGGAGCATTTATCCGAAGCAATGTGGAAGCTTTTCTTTTAAGGAACACAAGAAATGTGGAAATGGAAAAATAGTTCGATGGAATAATCCAGCATGACCATTCCCGAAAATAAACCATCATGCCAGAAATCGAATAATGATGAGAACTTTGCTGCATTTTGTCAAGTGATGATCCAAATTGCGAAGATAGATTCATCTTCGTAATGGAAAACACACGACCAAGGAAAATCCCTAGAGGTCAAGCACAATACAAATCCAACCATCTCCTTCCAATTGCAAATAGCCACACCCTCACCATCGCCATCACAAAATCCGTCACCAATAAACCTTCAATAAGTTGGAATTTTGGTCAATGGAGAGAGCTCAAGCATGAGACTAATTGACTGGAATTGTGGGTGATAGCAGGTCAAGCAGTGGTGGTGATTGAAGCCGGGAGGTGGCATTAGGAGTTTATGGCACTTGCACTTGGTCAGAGTTAAGACGAACGACGGTAGCACAAGTGAAAGCCAGAAGGACTCTGTTGCAAAGAGGACTCGACAGAAAAGGATTTGGGAAAGAAGAAGTTGGTGCAAAAGTGAAGTGAGGAAAATTTTCTAAATCCCCAAATATATAAGGAAAGTACTCATTGCCAACAGGAGCCTCTTAGTACCAAGTGATTTTTGCTCCTTGAAATCGTGCAAAATGCAAGGAAAAAGCTATATATATACTCATTTAGAGCGTAAAGCAATCTTCGGAGCATAGATCTAATCCTTTACGTGAATATTGGATTTCAACTGTGCAAAGCAGTTGAAGGAATGTCAACTAAAGGAAAATGGTGTTCTGAAGCAATGCCCAGACCATCGACCTGATTTCAAAAGATATCTATCTAGGCTTTATCTCGATCTAGTGCATGCTTTGTTTTCAACAAAAGCATACTCTGGTGGGCAAGTGTTAACTGGGTTTTTAACCAAGCAAAATTCGACCCTAAAACTAGGATAAGATGAAGGACATAAGATTGAAAAACAAGAAGTTACAAGTGGTTTTTTGGCTGAGGAAAGCACTCGGTACCAAGTGCTTTCTCTTGATACCGAGTGGTCCATTCATGCCAATTTGGATACATGCTTCCTATATCTCACCAACATCTTCAACCACTCGGGGTCATGTGCTTTTCTCAGAGAATAGTTGAGTGATTCACAAGCCAAGAAAGCAGGACAATTCAAGTATTATCATGAAAATGACTAGAACCAACTCAACGTCAATGGAGTAGAGTTCATGACACATCAAGTAGGAGATAGAAGTGCAATGCAAACAAGACCCAATGGTTTTCACTTAAGTAAATCACTTGATACCAAGTGGTTGACTATTCGGTACCAAGAGGTATTTATGGCACGTGGGTCTACGTGCTCATGTTTACGTCTCTAGGCTCTCTTATGGGCTTCGACTCAAGGAAGCTTTTGACTCCATGCTGCTATTTCCCTATAGATATCTTCCCTACTACACCTCAACTGCTATTCCTCATCTCCCACTTCCCGCACAATAGTCACTTAAGCAGCTATTCTTGTCAGTTCTAAACCATAGAACCTGTCAAACACTTGCACTACTGACTTGTATTCCCTCTCAAACTCACAATCAATAAACTATAAAATAGACGTAGGCTGGAGATTTTCGAACCTCTATAAAAATCCTATATTTCCCTATTTTATTTCTTTTATTTTCAGTATTATCTGCTAGATCTAGGTCTTACAAATTCCTTATAACCCAATCTTGGGTGTTGATCTACTGTTGGCGTCAACATATAGAATGTATATATGAAGTATAATATGAATTATTGTTTTGTTTTGTTTATTTGTTGGTTTGGGAATTAATAGAATGCTCAAAGATGGTCCAAGACATTTGAAATTGACATCGTGAATGAAATATAGAGATAAAAATGTTAATTAAGTAGTTGAACTCTAATGGTTGTCATATTAGTTTATTACCTCATAATCATTTATCAAGTGCGAAGTAGAAGTTATTCGAATGTCAAACTACTTATAAAAAGGATGTGAACTCATGCCAAACGATGTTGGTGCAAAGTGTCTCACTGACACACTACCTTATGACAAAGATGGAAAAAAGTAAGAAGAATAAGCAAAAGATGGGAAGAATTTCCATTAAGGGAAATTTCCCATCCAGGTACAAACTTATTTACTCCAAAAGTGGAACAAATACCCAATCAAGCAATAAATGAGAATTATAAGAGTTTAAAAAGTAAAAAGGCAGAAGAACATATGAGAAATTAGAGTGGTTTGGCCAAATCGATAGCCTACGTCCATTATTAACTTTAGTTATTTTCTTTGCTCTTATAAGAATATTATGACAACTCCTTACTCAAACCATTCTAGTATGAATTTGCCAAAGTTTGGATGCAAGCATCAATACTAAAGTGAGGATCCTTATTCTAATGCACTAGCGTTGCTATTTATAGATGAAGTCGACCATCAAAATTGCTAAAATTAGCTTAACCACCTTCCCTACTTCCGATCCAGAGTTTCAACAAATGGATTCGGTCAAAATCATAGACTAAAGGATCGATACCGAGAACTATGGATCAACACCTTGTTATCAAATTTTTATCACCTTATTCTTTGCTTTGGCTTGGTTTTCATCTTTGATTAAGTAATGTTGTTTCATCACATGCTACAATAAGGATCGGCATCGAGTTATAAGGATTAGTACCAAGTTATTATAACCTCTCCCATTTTAAGGCTCGAAAATAGATACTAATGATGCTGCAGTCATCAATGACATTATTTCTCAATGAAAAAATGAGATCAGTTATTGTGTCATTAATATCAAGAGCACGAGAATCTACAAATTTTCACAAAACAATTTCATTCATTAATTTTCAAATTCAATGCAATTTAATATTACAAACCCACGATCACATTATTTGGATAAAACATAATAAGCACAATATAGTCCCAAGAGCGACATATGAAGATGCCTCCTTAGATGATCAAAGTCGTAACTACTTAGAGGGTTATAGTTTTGATCTTTACATGCATACAGAAACCATAAAAAGCAGATAAACTACTGCCTAGTCATCATAAACTTTAAAAGTAGCTTGCCTCCTGCACATCTTCATAAGCTTATTCGTCATAACCTAAATTGCCCTACTTTCAGCCTACTCAATTCCAAATTAAGCACCTGATAGTTTAGGGAGAAATAAAAAACTTTAGGTCAGATCAAAAGTCTAGTTTGAATAATATTAGTCTACCTTAAACCAAAGTATAGGTACTTAGTGAGACTAGGTCATTGAGCGAACCAGGTTTCCCCTTACGAATACCTTATTAAACAATATGCAATCCATAACATATCCTACATCCGAAAATGATTAGAATATAATCATAACATCAATAACATATCGTACATGTATGAGTTAAAATGAATGGCACATCATTCACAAGGATCATAGAGTTACACATTCCTATAGTTACCCAATCCCATAAATTGGTTCACTCAATGGCATAGTTTTCCCAGTGTTACTATGAACCTATATTAGTTTTTATAGACCAACTAAAAAGTATCAGGCTGACTCTAGCCATAATATCGATTGATCCAATGGTCATCTAGTCCATTTAGAAGAAAACAGTAACTATCTTGTAAGATCGGTAGGATAAATAATATCGTTCTTCTAAAAATGGTAGGAGAAAATATCAATGATCTCCTAAGAATGGTAGGAGAAACATAGGTGAGAAAACTACTACGAGTCCCTTTGGATGCGCAACTCTAAATTTTGACCTTTGTACGAAAAGCCCTCTGCATTAGAATCATGAACCTGACCAACCAAGGGCTTATTGGTTGGAGAATAGGGCGCGACCTTATCCCAGTCTCCATCTAAAATATGATTTAAAACAGCTTGAGTCTTATTTTTTTATCAGTCTGGGGAATCCTAACAAATTTTGGTCTTTTTAATCTCGTGGATGCAATTCTACTCAATCAAAGATTTAATCGTGACCATACTCACTTTTAGAACAAACCTAATTGGTCATCAGTTTCCAAATCCGCATAGTTAAAATGTTAGGTGATACATATAACATACACGAGAGCATGTCAACAATTCAATAAATGCAATAATAACTAATTCTATAAAATGAACATATAACACATCATCAATCAACATAATTATATGTTTACAAGATAACCAACTTGTACATAAAGTTACTTATAAAAAATAATAATATCCTCCATAAAAACCCTTTTGAAACTCGGCTAATAAATTTTCCTTTCCTTACAAATCTTATAAAATACTTAACAAATTAATATTTTTATTTAAGTGAAATTTAGCCCAAAATAGAGTTAAATTTTTTTTAAGTGTTATAAAATTTAGCTATATTATCTTTCAAAACAAGTGCCATTATGCATTGATAAATTATTATCTTTCATGGGTTAAAATATAGGCTACCCCGATTATCAAAACTAGCCATCGTGCCTTTATAAAATTATGGCCATGGTGCCATTAATAAGACATTACCATCGAGCCTTAAACGAAATATGGTTTTTGTTACCTGGTGGTTTGACCGAGTAACAAAAGGCTTAGTGTAGAAGGCTCGTTCGGCATTTAAAGCCATTTGTCATAGCATGGCCCTTCGGCATTCCATATCATTCGGCACGAACGCCGTTCGGCGTAGAATCCTCGACCGACATCCAACACGGTTCGACATCCAGGCCGTTCGGCATAGCAGGGTCGTTCGGCGTGAACCTCATTCGACATTGCAAGGTCGCTCGGCATAACAAGGTCGCTTGGCATAGCAGAGTCGTTCGGCATGAGCCTCGTTCGTCATGAGTCTCGTTCGGCATTCCAGCATCGCTCAAGCACATGACCTTGTTAGGCACAAGTATGTCGTTCGACGTATCCCCTCGACCGACTTCGGATCTCGTTCGCCCTACACACTTCACTCAGCACACTGCCTCGTTCGGCTAGGAGATATGGCTCGCATTTCCTGATCCGCATTTATGGCTCGGAAAACAGAAGTCACTCACCACGGGTCGAGGTATCTTGCTCCTAGGCCCATTAGGGAAGTCCAACCCATCTTCATCTATAAATAGAGGGGCAGGGCACAACGAAATAGACCTTTTTCGAGAACACTAGGGAGACTCTGCCGCATTCAAGACTTATTCCTTTTACATAGAAATTGTATTCAAATAGTTGGTGTACGGATTGTATTCGCAATCAATTGTTGAGTAAAACAATAAAGATTAACCTCAAAGTGGACGTAGGTAGATACACCGAACCACTATAAATCTGGTGTTCTTGTCTTTGCATTTAAACTATCACACTGTTTTCTGTTTAAATTTACTTTCTTCATTAATCTCTCTACACAATCTTTCTTAAGGGTATTAGTGACCAATTATGGTTCTAACATTTTGGCACCTCACTGAGAATCGAATTCTCAGGCTACTAGGATCTGCTTTGTAGCTACTGGATTGAATAAATTCCCCGAAGGAGATCCAAGTTATTACAGGACGTTTGTTAATTGTACTCAGATTTCTTATCAATAACTCTACTATGGGAAGACCACGTACCTAATCAGCCTCTCATAATGTGGACGTCAACGAGACTACTAGCGTATAATAGATGGGACCTAGCAACCAATAAGCAAACCTAGGTGCAGGGCCTACTACCCAAAATCAAGCAAAAGTCGTTACAAGGACAGAGTTCAATGACTTAATGAGAGAACTCATGGAAAGTACAAGACAAATCGACGAGAAGATTCAAGCTAACGCTAACCTGATGACTCAGCTTACTCAGCAACAGCATCAGAATGCTAGAGGTAGTCCTGCTCCTTATTCTTCATTTGATAGCTCGACTTCATCCGATGAACCTTCCAGGCGTAGACGCCATAAAACTAAAACTGCATAAGCAGGTGCCACTGATCGATCAACCAGGGATCAGTCACATCTTGGAGACCACGCCCAAGCTGGAACAGGAAACTTAAGAGCAAAAGCACATGTGGAGACCGGACGCCCGACCCGCCAAGATCCTAATGAAGCTGGCCCTCAAGATACACGTTTGGTCGATCGCCAACAGAGGGGACATCAACCTGAGCGGTCCCGTAGAACAGAACCCAACCTTCCATCCTCCATATAAACTCTAGACTTATCAGCTATGGTTAGGCAATTAATGAGGGAGAATCAAGGCCTAACCAACAAAGATTGGGAGTATCCAGAAGTCATACTCCATTCACGACACCATTCTACATGCCGAATATCCCAGGAAATTTAGCATTCCAACTATCTCGGGCTACAAAGGAAAGACTGATCCCAGATAGCATGTGATGAGGTATGAGTGGATGATGGATTCTTCCGGAGCAAATGATGCGACCAAATGTAGGTGCTTCCCGATCACTTTATCCAAAATCTCCACCATGTGGTTCACTCGACTTCCTCATGGTTTATATCCAGTTTTGACGAATTGGAAACGAAATTTGTAGAACAATTCAGGATACATGCAGCCCATCCTAAAGACGTGATGTCTCTATCAAGTGTAATTCAATCCCCAGGAGAGTCATTGAAAGAATATTTGCAAAGATTCATGTTGCTGCTACTGAAGTTAGCAACCCGAACGACCATGCAATTTTGATGGCGGTAATGCAAGGTGTAGATCCAAACTCGGAGTTTCGGGATTGGTTGGCAGGAAAGCCTCCAACAATGTGGGAGCGTTTCTATTCAAAGGCTCATCAGTTCATAAGAAGAGAAGAAGCTAGGTGGAAGAGGCGAGATAAGGCACCAGGACCTGTTCAAGAGACTGTGAAAAGCAATATCGCCATAAAATAATCCGACGATAACTCGGAAAAGGTTCAAGTCAACGTCCAGAACAAGCCTGGACAGTCTAAAAGGTCCGGAGGAGGAAATCCTGGAAAGAAGAGAGAAGTAGGGAAATGGAAGTTAGGGATTCCAACCTACAACGAACACACTCCCTGAACACGCCTCTTGAAAATATTTATTTGTCAACCTGTAACACTTTTCAATATAGAAAGCCAAGCCCAAAGGAGTCCATAGAAGAACAGAAGCGGACAGGGAAGTATTGTCGCTTCCATGAGACTTACGGGCACAATACAGAGGAGTGTAGACACCTTCATGACGCCGTAGAAAAATTGATCAGGCAGAAAAGGCTATAGGTATTTGTTAAGAACCCACAAGAGGGTAGACCAAGGAACATCAGACCCCGGACGCGGGCCAGTTCCACGCCATCCAGAGGAACCTGCCCGAACCATGGGTAAATTGATCATAAACAGACCTCATCCTACAGACAAGAATTGGCAGGAGATGGAACGATACGCTACCTTCTTAAGGCATGCAGATTATGAGTGTTCTTCGAATGTGGAAGTTGGAACCCTCGTAATAGAACAATGCACGATGACAGAGGATATAATGTTTAGGAGCCGAGATGCGGACAAACTGGAGGCTCCTACCATCGACCCGATGGTCATATTTGCGACGATCGGGCCAGCATACGTTAAAACAATTTTAATTGATTGTGGAAGCTCCGTCAACATCATCTTCAAAAAGGCATATGACTAAATGATGATGGAGACAAAAGATTTAAAGCCATCTAAAGCCCGTATCCACGACTTTAATGGTGCGGCAACTGACGCGATGGGGTATGTTGAGTTGCCAGTTGTACTAGGAGAAGGTGAGCGTAGGTGGGTGCGAATCCTACCGTTCATATTGTTGGATGTTGATTCTCCATATAATGTATTTCTGGGTCGTCCGGCCTTGGCAGAGTTTAGGGCAACTTTGGCCCCATGGTGTTTGACGTTAAAATTTTTGACAGACAAAGGAGTTGGTGTAGTGCATGGCGATCAGGCGATCGATCATGCATGTTATGTTGCTGAGCTGAGAGAGGCTCGGTGGAGAGAGAAAGGAAAGGTTGCGGACAACTCCGTCCGCATCCGAAATACTGACAATTGACAAGTAAAGCCCGAGGCGTGGCTCGGGCGACATTCTCGGATCTATAGAGACATAGATCCGAGAGATGATGTGGGGAACCCAGGGAAGCGAATGCAGCACCGGCTGAGATGACGATTGTCATTCAGTCACTCGGGATGTCCTTCATGAGTTCTTAAGATCGGATCGCAACTCGACCCGTCAATGGCCAAGGATCTTATAGATTTCCTCCGAGCGAACCTGGACGCTTTCGCTTGGACACATTTTGATATGTGTGGGATTTCTCCTGCTATTATGAGTCATATGTTGAACATAGACCCGAAGTATGTCCCAGTAAAATAGAATCGGAGAGGCATGGACCCAGAGAGGTCTGCCGCTCTCAGAGAGGAGGTGGACAAACTCAACGCCAATGGGTTCGTCCGCGATGCCCTCTACCCTAAATGGGTATTTAACCCTGTGCTAGTGAGGAAAGCGAATAGGAATTGGAGAACTTGCGTTGATTATTCTTAAACAAAGCCTGCCCGAAGGATAGTATCCCTTTACCTAGAATCGACCAGCTAGTTGATTCAACGGCTAGACACGAGTTACCGTCATTTATGGATGCATACTCGGGATACAATCAAATCCCGATGCACATTTCAGATCAAGAACACACCAGTTTTGTCACGGACGTTGGGTTATATTGCTATGTAGTGATGCCCTTTGGATTGAAAAATGCGAGAGAAACTTATCAGCATCTGGTGAACCGAATGTTGAAAGATCAAATTGGTAGAACGACGGAAGTCTATGTGGATGACATGCTCATGAAGTCACGACAGTCAAACAACCAAATTCGAGACTTAGTAGAGATGTTTGATATAATCAGGCATTGTGGGATGAAAATCAATCCTTTGAAGTGTTCTTTTGGCGTTGCATCAGGGAAGTTTTTAGGTTTCATTGTGTATGCGCTGCGAATCGAAGCTAACCCAGAGAAGATTCAAGCTATTCGACACATACAGGTGCTTAGAATATAAAGCAAGTACAAAGCTTGAACGAAAAGGTGGCCGCGCCGAGTTGTTTCATATCCAGAGCTACGGATAAGTGCATTCCCTTCTTCGATGTGATAAAGAAAGGATAGAGAAATTGCGAGTGGACATTCGATTGTGAAGAAGCATTCTGAGCTCTGGTAAGGCATTTAGAAAGCCCCTCGGTGCTAACCAATTGACCATGAGATGTTGTATGTGTACCTGGCCGTATGCCAACATGCTATTAGTATGGCTTTGGTTCGCGAGGAGGACCGAGTTCAAAACCTAATGTATTATGTCAGTAAACGTTTGACGGGGCAGAAAGAAATTATCCCAAGATTGAGAAACTAGCTTACTGCTTGGCGATTGCATCACGCAAGCTTCGTCCATACTTTCAGACACACTCAATCAGTGTTTACACTGATCAACTGTTGCGGCAGGTACTTCAACGACCAGAAACCTCTGGAAGGATGTTAAAATGGAATATCGAGTTGAATCAGTTTGATATTACCTACCTGCCACGAAGGGCCATACAAGGGCAAGCACTCGCAGACTTCATTGCTGAATTCACCGTGTCAGACGGATCGAACGGTCATAATGTCATACCTCCCATTCGATGGAAGATGTACACCGACCGAGCATCTAACGACCGTTGTTTGGGGCTGGCATAGTTCTTGTGACTCCTAAAAACCGATCAGTTTGTTACGCTTTGAAGCTCGAATTCGCAGCAACAAATAACGAAGCCGAATATGAAGCATTAATTACTGGCTTGAGACTTATCAGAGAATTGGGGGTAAGATCAGTTAAAATCTTTTGTGACTCACAACTGGTGGTGTACCAAGTACGGGGAGGCTATCAAGCGAAGGGACAGTGACTTGCCCGTACCTTGCATGGGTTCTGGAGCTGCTAGAAAATTTGGAATATCATGATATCTCACATGTCCCGCGTGAACAGAACAGGGCAGCCGATTCATTGGCAAAATTTGCATGCACTCGCGATGCACAGCAAATGGGATTGGTTCCCGTTGAAACCTTACATGCTTCGAGTATAAATAAGATGGAGGTAGATTTCGTGTTAGAAACAGAAATCGAGAAGGAATCATGGATGATCCATTCAAGCAATACTTGCTACACGGGGTCGTACCCGAAAGAAGGAGCAAAAGACGATAGGTTATTCGTAAGGCTTCGCGTTATGTAATGCAGGACATGATAATGTATCGAAGGGGAGGATGAGATAAAACGAGTCTTGAAGGAAGTCCGTAAAGGAGAGTGTGGTGACCATATTGGGAGGCATACGTTAGCAAAGAAAATCCTCCGCCATGGATACTATTGGCCGACTGTGAATCGGAATGCCGCAGACTATGTAAGAAGATGTGACAAATGTCAGAAATATACAAAAATCCCGAGAGCTCCGCCGATGGAACTCACACAAATGGTTAGTCCCTGGTCATTTGCAATGTGGGGGATCGATATAGTCGGTTCTTTACCCATATCCAAAGGTGGTGCGAAATATGCAATAGTTGTGGTCGATTACTTTACCAAGTGTTAGAAGCAAAGCCTTTGGCCACCATCACCACCAAAATGGTCATCAATTTCGTTGTACGAAATATTATATGCCTTTTTGGCCTTCCATGAACGATCATTACAGACAATGGAACTTAATTCGAAAGCAAGGAGTTCAAAGAATTTTGCCAAAAATATGGCATTGAGAAAAAGTTTGCAGCCGTTGCTTATCCAAAAGCCAATGGACAAGTGGAAGTCGTAAACAAAATAATTAAGTTCATACTGAAAAAGTGTTTGGAAAAGGCTAGAGGCAAGTGGGTGGATGAACTTCCAACAGTGCTTTGGGCTTATAGAACAACCCTCAAGTCCGCGACTGGCCACACTCCATTCGCATTGGCATATGGCATGGAAGCTGTTATACCCGTTGAACTAGAAGTTCCGTCACATCGGGTAACTTATTACGACCCTGTGTCGAATCAGGATCTTTTACTGGAATCATTAGACTTCATTGATGAAAAACGTGAAGAAGCTGATTTAAGAGCGGCTGCATACAGACACCGAGTCGCTCGATATTATAATGAAAAGGTCCGGCAGAGAATCTTTGATGTGGGTGACCTCGTTTTGAAACGAGTTTTCTCGGTTCCATCACATATGATCCCTCATGGGAAGGTCCATACGTCACTGAACGGAAGCTTGGAGAGGGAACTTTCAAGCTAGCGACCGTTGATGGTGCAACACTCCCCCGAGCATGGAATAGTGAGCATTTGCAGCATTATTACACTTAGTTTATCTCTTTCATATTTTAGTTTCAATTATTTCCAACATATTTTTATTTCGTTGATTCTTAATTTGCGGCATGTAATAAGGCAATTTAGCTTGTTTTCATTAGTAAAGGCTTGAAGCCATTTTTTCCATGAATAATTGATGTTTTTGTGTATGATAATCTACGGCAAGCAACTAAGAGTTACATTATTCTGTCTGACGTATGAACGCAAACGAATGACTCAAAATCTCCAAGTCCCCTGAGTGCGGACTGGAGTACTCTGAGTCCCTTGAGTGCGGACTATATTATAAATGACTCAAAATTTCCAAGTCCTCTGAGTGTGGACTGGAGTACTCTGCGTCCCCTTAGTGCGGACCGGAGTACTCTGAGTCCCCTGAATGCGGGTCAGAGTATAAATGACTCAAAATCTCTAAGTCCCCAGAGTGCGGACTGGAGTCCTCTGGATCCTTAGAGTATGGATTGGAGTATAAACGGTTTAAATTCTCTAAGTCCCCAGAGTGCGAACTAAGATACAAATGACTTGAAGTCATCAAGTCCCCTGCATAGGGACTGAAAATTATTCTAAGTACCTGAAGCATGGAATAAAGGATGTATAATTCCAAAGAGTTTTCGACTTATATGAAGATGAACTAAGAACTTTATGTAACTCACAATAGCTTAGGTTTTGACCACAATCATACAGAAAGATGAACGATAAAAGTCTTTTGAAAGACAAAAGAACTAAGCTTTATTTATTCAAAAATAAGTTTCTACTACAACTCCTCCAAAACTCGAAGTCAAAAGTCTATTTACATGGACTATGAAAATAAATAAAGATAATTACATAATCTAAACTAACTCTCGTTGAACGAGAGTAACAATTACTTCTTGGATTTTTTCGACTTCTTTCCCTCCTTCGTCTTCTCAGACGACCCCTCTCCCGTGCATTTTCCCTTCAAAATTTTCTTCGATGGGAGGTAACAACTAAAGAAGTATGGGGAACCTCTAATGGCCTGGACCCGCCAGGGAGGATGACCTTCAACTGCTTGTTCAGAGGATCATCTAGGTCCACGACTCGAGGCTCGACTTTGATCTCGGCCGTCTTTCTCTTCTCCTCCTCGAGCTGCTCCATCATGCTCGTTTTAGTATGTTCAGAGGCGCTTGTGATTTTGATTTCGTAACTTCCTTCGATGGGATATGAAGTCTCAGACTTATCCTCATCAAGCGCCCCAATCACCTAAGCATCTGGACCGGGAGTCTCTCCTGCGTGAGTAGCCTCACCTGTTTTCCCCTTCACCTCCATGGCGTCATCGCTCCTCGGAGTAGGATCGAGATCAGAACGGCCTGCGTAAAATCATGGAAAACAAACATTAGAATACAATGACCTCTTGTCAAAAATGATGACTCTTGGAATTTGAAAATGAAGGGTTACATACCGGCTTCTGGCTGACTCTCAACCATCCGAGTGGTCTCACCCTCTGGAATGGGAGATAGAATGTAAATGCCGAGGCTGGGGTCCTCTGAGTCATAACCAACATGTTGCTCAAATGGATCAAGTACCGGTCGATCAGCAGACTGAGTAGGAGCACGAGCTGGAGCCTCGGTCCTGGATGGACTGGCAATAACATCTTTCTCTTTTGATGAGGAGGAACCTTTGCAGTAAAGAGACTTCGCCTGTAGACAAGTTTGAAGACTCGTTCCCCCTAATAAATTATTTTTTTAAAGCATCTTCATCGACCTCTTCGATGCCAAGTTCGACCTTCCTGATTTTTATTAAAGTCTGCCACGCCTCAGCTAGGGATTCGAGGTAGCCCTCACCTAGAAAAGTTAAGTCCCGATGCATGAGTATACGGGCATTGAATTCTGCAATCAACGGGTCAAACATGCATTTGACCTCCCCCCTACCAACCTCTTTAGCCACCTCAAGATGAGAGTCAATCTCCACAGATGCTATTTTCTTACCCTCTTTACAAGCTTCATCCTTTAGCATCCCAACTTTGGAAAGCTCGTCGTCAAGCTTCACCGTCAGAAGTCGTGTAGCAACAATCTCCTTGCAATATCGTTGTGACTCTTCTTGGGCAGCAGTCTTCTCCTCTCTTTCTTTACGGAGTTGATCCTCTAGCTCTTTGATTCGGAGGGCAAATGCAGCCCTTTACTTTTGCACTGAATCCTTCTATAAAGCCAGGGAGCCACAGCGTTGGACCGCCTTGTCAATTTCTTTTTTATGAGTTGTCTCCAGATGATTGACGGCTTCCGGTGTATCTTTAGGGCTTTGTTGGGTGGCTTCAAGCAGAGATTTGTAAGAAGCAAGCTCTTCGTCCAAAGCCTTAATAATATCTTTATCATGGATAGCCTCAAGCTTCAGGTGATCAATTTCATGCAGACGCTCAATGGAGACTTCTAAAACTTTTTCGGCTAAGTGCACGATTGCATCGTGCTGAACATAGACATCATTAGTGCAAGCAATATCGCTTTGCTTGACATGTCCTGGAATCTGGTGAATCATCGGAAGAAATTTTAAGCCATCGAAGCATATCTTTGGAAACGAGGCTATAAGCTGAGCAAATTATTCTGCTACACATGGATCAGATACAGGAACACGCGGAGTCTGCTTGGAGACTGTAGGTGTTCTGTGAGGATCTCGAGATTGCCTGGTACTTGATGAGCCGGAGTGTTAATCCCGACGGGCCTTAGGCTGGGACCCTTTATGTTTAGGTTTCTCTTTGTTGTGATCCGATTTAGAAGAAGGATCATGAGGGTAGGAGGGCTGACTATAATTTTTCTTCGGTATGATGATTCTCGGTGGTGGTAGTCTCGACCGCCAGAGTCGTCTCTATCTCGATGCTTGTCGGAACCCGAATCCCGTCTGGATTGGTGAAAAACCGATGAACCGCGAAGGCGGTCAAGTCCATGTGTACGCCCTATGTCACCTATATATATTTTAAATAACGACAAGTTAGCAAAGAGTAGAGTGATGACAGAAACTTAAGTGCAAGGTGAAGTGCATGTGTTTGTGTGTGTCCTAGTGTTTCTCCTTGACGGACCAGTTTCTTTACTAATAGGAGTTTTTTCTCCCTAGTTTTGGGCTTGAGCGCTTGTATGGCCTCTCATGGGTGAATGAAGCTTAAGGGCCTATGGATCGTCGAAACCATATTTGAGTAGATCATCAGGTATGGTAAGGTTCGACAGACCTTTCAGAGAACTTTCCAAGTGCTCCGAGGAAGCTTCTTTCTCTACTGGAATAAGGGTAACCTTAAAAGTTCTGCCACTATTTTCTTCCTCAGCTTGAATGTCAGTTTCTTCCTCCCTTTCGAAGGGGAAGGCGTCGTTTTAATGTCATGAATTTCGACTATTGGGTCCCGAGATGGACTAACATTTTTGCCATGTACTTCAGACGTTTCAGCTTCTTTAATCTCCCCCTCCTCTGGTGTGTCAGGGGCATTACGCACTGAAGACCCAGCCTCCTTTTTTCCTTTGCCCGAAGTAGGCCTGGTTAGTGTGATGCCTTGAGGGAGGCTTATTTGGCGAGCTTCCGCCAGCAGCCCAAACTTCGTGAGCGACTCATTTGAAATGAGAGATCTAATGTCTCAGTCTTCAGCGGGGATGGCTCGGATAGCTTTGACAGCTTCAGAGTAGCCGGAGCCTTCGGGACGTGGGTTAATACCTGTGAAAGTAGATGAGGAGTCAGAAAAGATGAAAATTTCACCAAATTCAAGGATCGATTCGGAAAGGGAACTTACTTCCTTTTACCCATCTGCTGGCAAATCCAGGAGGACAACGCACGTAGAACCACTCTTGCTTGTACTGGGCAAACTTTCTCAATGTCCCAGTCAGGATTTGGCATTTGCTATGTGGCTCGAGGAATAAAAAAGATGGGATATCTTATCGCTTCTTGAAGCGATAGATATAGCGTATATCTCCTGGAGTTGGTAGCCTGAAAAGCACACTCATGAAGAGAATGCAAGTGCCGTATATGAATGTATGGCTA
Organism: Allium cepa; assembly: GCA_030765085.1. Classification (NCBI taxonomy): domain Eukaryota; kingdom Viridiplantae; phylum Streptophyta; class Magnoliopsida; order Asparagales; family Amaryllidaceae; genus Allium; species Allium cepa. The sequence goes on along the minus strand of CM060929.1, from coordinate 377,196,111 downwards.
TTTGGATGTAATTGTGAAGGGGCGATCTCGATGTACTGTAACAGGTCCCAAAGAAAGGAGTTGAATGGCGAAACGCTACCAACCCAGCACATGAATCTATTGCAGGCTGTATACCCGACTGGGGGCAAGTGGGGACGATCTCGTCCCGACGGAACCAACACATCGTCAAAGGGAATTCCATAGACTGAGTAAATACGACAAAGTGTACTTTCATTAATCTTCGAGGCTTGGGAATTGATCGGATCGTCTAAGAAAATGTCTGCCTCCAAGGCGTCGGGAGCCAAGCCGACAGATGCGATCGTGGGGATCGGCATATCTTGTATAGGAGTAGTTGACGGATTTGAAGATCCTACTATTTGTTATTGAGAGGATGCCTTGGGTTTATCCGAGATCGTAGCAGAGCTAGATTTCCGAGACATCTCTAATGAAGATTGAATCTGATGAAACACCTGTTTGAACTATACTTGAAAAACAATCGATGTTAGACTTAACAACATAAAAATTCCCCCCGTGTAGTGTGTGGACTAGTGCGATCATTCAAGTGTAAGTGCCAAGAAATTAAAAGTCACTGGGTTGGAGAAAAAAAGTTAAGATTCGAACTATCGTCTTCGAAGACCGTCATCGCTGATCGTCTACGAGAGCTTATCGTAAGATAATTAATGTTTTGAACTCAGCATTAACACTGCATATGGAAGGTTATTAACTGTTAAGCAAGTTAAGTTCAAGTTTACATTTGTCTAAACATGGGAGTTATCAGTCTGGATTGTCCGATATGTTTAGTTTTGTAAGTTTGTCATTGTTCATTATCATATATTCAGGCATGAGATATGTTGAGTCAAATATGCATTAGGTTCGACTAGTAGTGCTGTTGTGTATAACTCTCCCACCTATCCTCTCCACCGTTCGGCATCCGTCTAGTCACGTCGAACCGCAACCATGCCGAGCCGCATCGCTCGTCACTTCACCCTCAACACCAACACTCTTCTACCTATCCACTTCGTTGTTCGGCATTCGACTAGTCATGCCGAACCGCAATCACACCGAGCCGTTTCGCTCGGTACTTTGCCTAGCTCTTACTTTTCTCCAACACCCCTTCCTATCTCATTCGGAACAAAAGAATCATGCCAAGCCAAGAGCATACCGAGCCGCATCGCTCGGCATCTAGGCTCAACCCTCGCTTCTTCTACGTTCTCCCTCTTTCCTCGCTCAACATAACTCATTGCTCTTCTCCAATTTCTCTTCGCCACTCGGCACGCAAGAGTAATGCCGAGCCATGGCCATCTCTTTTTCGAATCTCACGCCATGCTCAATTTACATCACCAAACTTTACTACTCCTTAATTCCTCATATCCTAAATACCTCTGACACTTCCTTCCTTCCATCACTCTGCCTAGCCCTAAAACGTGTTTTGACCTCAAATTCGATGTCCTTATCCACGCGGTTCCAACTATCCTTAGTCTTACAAAGATTCACGAGTCTAAATCTCGTGTTATGTTTTCTCTTCGAGATGACGTGTTTAAAGTTAAGGCCATTACTTAAGAAGTCACTCGAAGCTTTGGGATATTCTGGAGTAGGAAGCACGATTCTAGTCGGGTTCTTTGATATGGGAAAGGAGTTGAGGCAACTTATTGATTTCGAGAAAGGAAGGGAAAGGTAAACAGTATGCAGGAGTTTGAGACAAATTCGTAGGTTCTGAAGAGTAGAGGTAAAAGTAAAAGGGGAGGAAGAAGAAGTCTCAGCTTAAATAGAGAGAAGGGAAGTCGAATGGACTGTAACCGGTAGAACCGGCCAATGCACCACCCTCATTCGACATTATTTCATTCGACATTTATATATCGCTCAACATTAATGTATCGTCCGGCATTAGTATGCCGTTTGGCATTCAATGCCTCATTCGGCATTCGAGAGGTCGAAGAAAAACGTTATCTAAAGACGGAATGAGGACTCTAAAGAGAAATATGGAGTGCTAATTGTTCAAAACGTATCATGCTCATCCGCATGACACACTTTGGGGGGAAAGTGTTACCTGGTGGTTTGATCGAGTAACAAGAGGCTTAGTGTAGAAGGCTCATTCGGCATTGAAGGTCGTTCGGCACAGCATGGTTGTAAGGCATTCCACATCATTTGACACGAACACCGTTCGGCGAAGAAGCCTCAACCGGCATCCAGCACCGTTCGGCATCCAAGCCATTCGGCACAGCAGGGTCGTTCGTCATGAACCTCGTTCGGCATTGCAAGGTCGCTCGGCATAGCAAGGTCGCTCGACATAGCAAGGTCGCTCGGCATTGCAGAGTCATTCGGCATGAGCCTCGTTTGTCATGAGTCTCGTTCGGCATTCCAGCCTCGTTCGGCATTCTACCCTCGTTCGACATTCCAGTCTCGCTCGGCATATGGCCTCGATCGACATAAGTATGTCGTTCGGCATCTCCCCTCAATTGGCTTTGGATCTCGTTCGGTCTACACACTTCACTCAGCACACTGCCTCGTTCGGCTTAGAGATATGGCTCGGCATTTCCCAATCGACTTTATGGCTCGGCAAACAGAAGTCGCTCACCACTGGTCGAGGTATCTCGCTCCTAGGCCCATTAGGGAAGTCCAACCCATCTTCGTCTATAAATAGAGGAGCAGGGGTACAGTGAAATGGAACTTTTTCAAGAACACTGGGGAGACTCTGCCGCATTCAAGACTCATTCTTTTTACTTAGCAATTGTATTCAAATAGTTGGTGTACGGATTGTATCTGCAATCAATTGTTGAGTAAAGCAATAAAGATTAACCTCAAAGAGGACGTAAGAAGATACGCCGAACCACTATAAATCAGGTGTTCTTTTCTTTGCATTTAATCTAGCATATTGTTCTCTGTTTAAATTTACTTTCTTCATTAATCTCTCTACACAATCTTTCTTAAGGGTGTTAGTGACCAATTCTGGTGCTAAAACTTTCGTGCTTTTTTATAAAATTTGTTATTATATAACAAAGCCATCATGGTTAAATACAACATAGCCATTGTGACTAAATAAAACATAGTCTTTGAACCTTTTTCATAAAGCAAAGCTTTCGTGCCTTTTTAATAAAACAGAGCCATCGTGACTTAACACGATGGGTAGCCATCATGAGTTAATACAATGACACCTTCATATGTTAATGAAAATATAGCCTTCGTGGGCTAATAAAAGTAAAGCCATCATGTATTAAAGCATGTTATCTTAACAATATAATATTTCAAGCTAAAATAATCATTCCTCGTATTATAAATATTAAATCCTAAAATCAACAATTTTCCTACTTACAAAATTCAGAATAAATTCATGCAAATTCCAAATATTGTGAAATTAAAAACCATCTCCAAAATAATATCTCAAACATCATATCAAAATTTTAGAACATTTGGTGATTAAAAACATAGTTTTTTATACCCAAAACCCATAGGAAATTTTCCAATATTCCATATAATATCTTTTCAATCAAATAGATGGTTATTCATTCAACATGCATGATAAATTCATAAGAATTCGAATTCAAACCAAAACCCGAATTTAACACAACAAAAATGAGATGGTAATATTATTCACGTTATTTCTTGTTGGGATGATGGAAATTTCCTTGTTTCCTTTGTTCTTTAGCCTTTTTCCACTCTTCTTTGATTAGTAATGGTTGGCCTTGTTTATGTATGTGTTAGGTTGAGAATGAAATGAAACGGATAAGGGAGAGGGGAGAGTATAGTATATTATTTTTTCTTCCGCTTCTACCCTTCTATAGCCATGTTTATTAAATCCTATTTCTTTAACCTATTCTCTTAGTTATATTTATTAAGGCCAACCGTAATTAACTAATATAATAATCACACATTCCCAACTTCCCATTGAATTATTCCTTAACAATCAAATATTAAAAATGTGAAATAAAAATTAGGTGTGATACAAGCGTTCTCTCCTTAAAGAATTTTGTCTTCAAAATTGCGACAAGGAAGATAATAACAAGCACATCAATCATATAAACATGCATAAGCACATAAAAGCAACCATACTAGTCATAAACACTAATCAAAGATTATGTAACAATAGATCATATAATCAAAACAAATCAGGATATGCCTCACAATCTTTTCCCATGTCTCCAAGGTATAGTCTCGTTCATCGTCAATCTATTGGACATTTACTAACTTGATTGTATTATTCCGTAATTCCTTTGTATCTCTATAAATTATATGAATAGATTGCCTACTAATAGTCATGTGTGGCTCAACTACTAAGTCTTCCAAAACTGTTAGCTCTATAGTAGTCTTTGGATCATGCACATGCTTGCTTAGATGGGATATATGAAAAATATTACAGACTCCTGCCAAACTGCTTGGTAACTCGATATGATATGCTACTTTCCCGATTCTCTCAATAACAGGAAAAGGACCAACATATCAATTTTCCCATCTTCTCAAATTGTACCTCACCCTTCATTGGTGATATCTTTACGAAAATGAAATTCCTAACTAAGAATTCTAAGTCCTTATGCATTTTGTCTGTATAGCTTTTCTGCCTTGATTGAGCCCCTTTCATTCTTACTGAATTAACTCAATCTTTATAGTCGACTCTTTCACCATATCAGGACCAAGCACGGGTCTATCACCTTTCTCCAACCAACATGTAGGTGATTTGCACTACCTTCCATAAAGTGCTTTGAAGGGAGTCATTCTTATACGGGACCGATAACTATATTATAAGAAAAATTGACTAAGCACAAATGGTTTTCCCATGACCCTCCAAAATCTAGTACATAAGCACTCAATAAATTTTTGAGTACCTTGTTAACTCTTTATGTTTTCCCATTAGTTTGCGGATGGTAAACGGTGCTCATCTTTTGCTTGGTACCCAATTCATTTTGTATGCTCTTTCAAAACTCACCAGTAAACAAAGGATCTCTATCGTTTATAATGCTACACGTACTCCAAGAAGTTTCACAACATTCTTTATGAATAACTTCACCAAACTAGGTGCTATTTTTTCTAAAATAGCCTTCATAGCCAAGATCTCTCTTCAGACTTTCCCAAAAGAAACCCCACTTCATATCTTGGTACATCTTCATGCCTTCGAGACAAATAGTAAACTTCGATCTGTGACATTCTCTAATAACTTCTTTTCTTAGATTATCCACGTGTGTAACACATAACTGTTCCTTTTTTCTCAACCAGCTTCTTTGGTCAAGTACGAAATCTTTAAAATCATCGATCTCGCTTCCTGCTTCTAGTCTCTTTACTCGATCAGCTAATACTGGATCATCTTTTTGTCTTGCTACAGTTCTTTCAATCTGATCAAACTTCTAGGCAAGAAATCATTGTGGTACCTTGAATAGAATTTTCCATTGACCTCATCCTAACTCCACACGAAGCTAATGCCTCTAAATCGTTCCATTTAGATAATATTGCTAACACCACATTCTGATGTTTTCTACTAAGTGTATCCACCACTTTGGATATATCAAAATGTCATCAATAAACTAACGAGGAAGGTGTTAGTGTTAGCATTTGGATATATCAAAATGCCAATAATAAACACCAACATGAATCTATCCAAATGCTCTCGAAGGATCTGGTTCATCAAGCCTACAAAGAAAGCTGATGCATTGGTCATCCTAAAGGGCATAACTAACCATTCATATGAACTATATTTTGTTTGAAATGCCATTAATGGTATGTTGTCTCTACCACTCTCAATTGATGGAAATCCGTTCCTATATCTAGTTGTGAAAACATGTTGGCTCCACTCAATTGATAAAATAAATAATCTATTATAGGCAAAGGATACTGATTTTTTGTCCTCTTCTCATTCAGTTTTCTATAATCAATACTCATTCTCAACGATATATCTGATTTCTTCACGAACACAGCTGCAGCTCCATAAGGCGAACTGCTTAGTCTAGTAAAATTCTTATCTTATAGGTCCATTAGATGCACCTTTATCTCCTTTATTTTGGTAGGTGTCATCATGTTAGATGGTCTACTTATAGGTTCAGCTCCAAGCACGAGATCTATTCGAAACTATATAGCTCGTTTCGATGGTAGTCCTCTGATAGGCTAAAAAATATCAGCATACTTCCTTAATACGAAAATCCTATTGATTTCATCCTCCACTCCTTCCATGGCACTCAACATTGCACAGATAACAAAACTTGGCTCTTCAAATGAGTACATAATTTGGTCACAAAGTCAGTGTGTTTTAAGTATATTACATTATCTCGGTAAAATATCCTAGCATTATATCAGCTTAACCAATACATACCAAGAATTATCCCAAAACCCACAAATGCAAACACATACAAATTTTAAGTAAAAAAATGACCTAAGAAATTAAACTCTACATGGTCATGTCATATTCCAAGAGTTGCATAGCCGCCTAATGGATTCAAAACCCTCAAAGAGGTCAAAAGTTATATTGATTCAAGTTTTAACTTATCTACCGAACATATAGAGACAAAAGAACATGATACTTGAGTATCAGACAACACACTAACATGAATGCTATGAATAAGAAGTGTACCTCCTAACACAACCTTTCTTATATCCTCTATAGTCGGTCTAGAAGTTGTAGGTTCTAAAGCGAAGGCCTTTCTTTTTTAGCTTTGACCAATTCAGGATATTCGTTCTTGAAATTCCCCATCTTGTTGTAGTTATATGACCTCATACTTTTTTTGTCAACAAATTTCTTGCCCTCACCATAATGACACTCATTAGAGAAGTGCCCCTTTTTATTACATTTGTAGCAAGTAACTTCATCTTTTCCCTTCTTCGAAAGCACTTTCTTCCAAGCTCCCTTCTTGCCAAAGAAATTTCTTTTCTTGCTTTGGAAACCCATGGTCTCCCCTAACTTGTTCTTTCTCAACAATGTGAGTAGATTTTCATTCCTCAAAGCCATCTCCCCTATAACATTAAATACATCTCTAAGGTGTGGCATAGTTTCCTTAGCAACATCTGACTTTAATCCTCTAATAAACTTCTCATTCTTCTTAATCAGAGTATTAATAATAGCACGCCCATGCCTAAACAGCTCATCAAACTTTGTAACATACGCCAATACAATCATTTCACCTTGATTCAACTCTGAAAACTTCCTAAACAAAGTCGACCTAGCTGCTTCAAATAGAGACTTCTCTTTATACCACTCTCCAGAGCCACCCTATGTAAGCTCGTTCTTTAGAACTTCCATATGTACACTATTCCACCAATATAAAGTCGCTCCTTGCAATTGCCTTGAAGCCAACCTCCTTATACAGTCATCATTCAATCCTAGATTAACAAAAACTTTATTACACTAATCCTCCAACTCAATGGCATTCTCCGCCCAAAAGAATGGTTTTACTGCCAAGCTAGTATAATCTTGGCTTAATGCCACGTAGTTATTATAGGAAGCCACTTATGGTATGAAACCTCCCACATTACTAATGCCACCTTCGGTCAATCCAGCTACTGCTCCATCTCTCATCATGTTGATAAAGAAATGATTCGTAGTCCCCATATCAAGTGATGTGGTTCCAACACCTACATTAGCATTAGCATTTGTGTTCACGTTCGCTTTGGTGGTTTGGTTTGTGTTTCTAGCATTGGCCCGGACATTTCCATTAGTTGTGGTGCTTCTGCCTCACAAGTTCAGTCTTCTACTTCTAATATCCATTTCTCATAATCTACTTGTGAGTCTTTATAAGACATAGAAGAATGGTCTAAGACAGAGGGGAGAGTATAAATAGATATGCGTACATACATAACAAATAACAAGTAAATTATTATATCGCTATCCCATACCCCAATTTTAATTCTTTCTTATTTCATTTGGGTTATATTTTTTGATTTTAAAATCTTATTAAGTTTTACGTAATCATGTGCTCTGATACCAAGTTGTAACCTCCCTTCTTTTGAGGCTCAAAAATAGATACCAGTGATGCTGCAGTCATCCATAGCATTATATTCCGGTGACACAATGAGGTTAGTTATTGTGCCATTAACATTAAGGAGGAGAATTTATAAATTTTAACAAAATAATTTCAATCATTAATTTGCAAATTCATTGCAATTTAATCTCATAACCCCACAATTACATCGTTCAAATAAAATATAATAATTACAAATACAGTCCAAAGAGATTTATACAAAGATGTCCCCTTGGATGATCAGAGTCCTAATTACTTAGATGATTATGGTTCCTACTTTTATATAAAAACAACAAACGTAGAAAGAAGTTAAACTATCGCCCAACAAAAATAAATTTCAAATAGTAGCTTGCCTCTTACATATCTCTGGAGGGTTATTCATCAAACTTGAAATGGCCTATTGTCAGACTACTCAATTTTAAATTGAGCACCCAAGAATTTATGGGGAAATCAAAAATTTTGGGTCAGAAAAAAGTCTGGCGTGAATAATATTAGTCCATCTCAAACCGAAGTATAGGTACTTGGTGAGACCACGTCGTTAAGTAGAACAAGTTTCCCTTCACTAATACCATATCAAACAATATGTAATCCATAACATATCATGCATCCAAAATTAATTAGAACATAATCGTAACATTAGTAACAAATCATGCATGTGTGGGTTAAAATTTATGGCCCACCATTCACAAGGATCAAAGAGTAACACATACCCATAATTACCCAATCCCATAAATGTGTTCACTCAATGACATAGTTTTCCCAAGGTTGCTATGAGCCTATATTAGTTTTCTCATGACAACTAAAAACCTATCAGGCTGAATCAAGCCCAAATATCAATTGATCCAATAGTCTTCTAGTCCATTTTGGAAAAAAACAATAATAGACTCCTAAGATCGGTTGGAGAAATAACATCGGTCTCCTAAAAATAGTACGAGAATATATCAACTATCTCCTAAGAACAGGAGGAGAAACATAGGTGACCAAACTGCTATGAGTTCCTTTGGATGTGTAACACCAAATTTTAACCTTAATTAAAGCTCTATGCATTTGAATTGTGGATTTGACCAATTAGAGGCTTAACATTGGAGGATAAGGCACGACTCTACCCCAGTCTCCACCTAAAATCAGATTTAAAATAGTTTGAGTTGTGTATTTTTGATCATTCTAAGGTGTCCAAACAAATATTGATCTTTCTGATCTCCTAGATGCAATTCTACTCACTTAGAAGTTTAAGACTGACCATACTAGTAGAAACCTGCCTCAAAACATGCCTAAATTTAAATCCGAGAAGGCCCCAAAACTTAAACCTATTCCAAAGCCTGTTGTTGGTTGGTATAAAGAACAAAACATAGAGCTATTTGTCTACACATTTAGCAACTCACAATGGAAGTAGTATGAGAATTGTACCCATTTTATTTCAAAATTCAAAATGTCAAAACAACATAAACAACATGATCCTACTCAACAACACCGAATATTCATGATTCAATATTCCAAAGTCACAACATCATCAATGGGTACAACAAATATAAAGAAATAACACAATTGTATGAATAGTAACTACCACAAGTTTACATCTCCACCACCATCTCCAAAAAACTACATCAACTTCTTTAACCTATATTGTAAAGAGGAGGGAGACAGAATGAAAATGTCTGTGAATAAAATCTCGAGACTTTCTATAATAGTACTTAGGTGGTACAATTTAAATAAGAATATGTCTTACGCACCTTAACTATATTACAAGCTTTTAGACCATAAGCCATAAGGCTTTTCTAGTCTATTATCCTTTTAACCCAAAAATGCATATCTATCGTCAATATTGTCTTAACAATGCAAGAGATAGTACCCAAGCCACTTAATGCCTTATTAATAGAATTAGGCAAACTCTGACCATTTAATACCTCATTTAAGGAAGGCTCCCATTATTTACTACCTATCCCAAGGTGGACTTCTCTCCAGTACTATCCAGCTGACATTGCATGGATCTCTTCGGGCCATTTACTACTTCAAATTTAGTGTGGATTCTCTTTGAGATACCTCTACCATGCCCAACCATTTACTCTGGCCATTTCATACTTCTATTGTAGGGAAGAGCCGGGCCCACAACCAGCCATTTCCTACCTTTAATCACCGAAGTAGATCCGTCGTATTATGACCCATAACCTAATTGTGACGTCTCACACTAGTCCGACTATTCATAGGTACTGGTAGCCAGATTAGCTGAGAAGATTTACCCTATGAAATTGGGACTAACCTCGCATCCTCCACGGTTACTTATCATAGATGATATCTCACATCAGCCTTAAAATCACACTGTTGGTAGCCAGACTAGCTGGGCGCACTTCTGTGTGCTTCTGACTGACCTCGCATTCCTATAACTTAGTCATCATCTAAAACACTCTCTTCATATATTATCCCACATCTCACCATATTACAAATCAAAGCCTCACAAGAAAAACTATTATTTCTCCTTTACAATTAATTACTTTTCTAAAGGGGATTAAATTATAATTAATATTATATTAACTACGTAATTAATATGTTAAATTATACGTTATTTACTTATATACATACACACACACACACATACATACATACATGCATACATACATACATACATATGCATCTAAAATAAGTGTGCGAAGATTGCGTCCTAAACTAACGTTAAAATGTCAAAACTTTAGATTTATACAAGTTCAATTTCATATCAACACATATTCCATATATCCAACATCCATAATTAAATCAATAAATTTTTATAAAATAGAATCCATAACCAACTTACTTTATACTAAAATAACGGAATCAATCTCTAATAAAAGTTTACAATTTAAATACTTTTACACTCTATTCAACTTCTTTGTATAAAATTGAAAAAAGGAAATTCTATTTAAATTGTGGAAATAGGCATTTTAAACTATGAATAAAAGAATCCGTACCTTACACACCATTTTTAACTTATTCTTTTCAAAACCCTTAATCAGATTCAAAGAAAAAGATAAGAAGTGGAATATAATGTAAAATACATGAAATTGCAATACTTACATAATTCCATTATTTTAATATAGAATAACTGAGATTCGAACTTATGGATTAACATTTCGCTTTAGGAGAATTTTGAGGTCTTAGTGTGACGTTTGCATAAATATATTTTTCGAAAGGCATAGATTAGATCTAAGTTATACTATACAATTACTAAAATAAGAAAAACTAAGTTGTTTACTCAAAATCAATCCTTTTATGGATTTGATACGCCTGCTTTAATATTTTCCAAATCTCCTTTTAGAGATATACAACAAGGGTATTGTATATGAATTAGATTCATAAATTTAGGGATTAGATTCAGAAATTTAGGAATTGGAGGAGAAAGGATTAAAAATTAAATAATTAAACATCTAAAATTCTTACTTAAAACCCTAAAGTATTTTTCCGAATCTTTGAGTATAGAGACCGAAAGAACTTCGCTTAGTTCCCTAAATAAATTTGTGAATAAAAGTGTAGGGACTAGGCTCTTATTTATAGTGATTAGAAAGCACTAGAACCATCGGATTTAAGTTGGCTTAAAATGATAAAATCCGATTCATTCAATTGCTGAAAACCTAACCACCATCAACATGGACCGATCGACTGCTAGCAGTGGAGTGTCCCATGGTAGGCGCGGAGCGGCACTTGGTCGACCGATGGTCCTATTTTGGGAACACTTCCTACCGCCATTGATTAATTTATTTTATTCTTTAATTAATTTTTAAACGTTAACCTTGATTTTACTATTTACTTAATCCTCAAGCCTAACTACTGTTAATTTTTGAATTTCAAATTATGATGTTAATTATTAATTTGGATTCCAATTAAATTATTTTAAATTTAGAAACATTATGGTGTTAATTATGGTGTTAATTATGGTGTTAATTGTTAATTTGAGCTCCGTTTTCGAAACATTATATATGGGAACTGATCAGAAAATTACCACGAGCGCAACTACATAACTTCCGTCGCCCAATTGACTTTTACAAAATTTTCATTTTTAGCCTTATCCTATCTAATTAATTAATTTAACTTATTATTTCTTATTAATTTTTATGGGTGTTACATTCTACCCTCCTTAAAAAGGATTTCGTTCCAAAAAACTTCAAGGGGCAGACAACGTAAGCGCAGTTACATCCATGTTACACAACCAAGTTATCTATGCATTCCTCTACTCAACCAAAAGTGAAATGTGATTATGTATGAAGACAAACTATAGGTGAGCTCAATCTTAGTAGAGTGTTGATCGTGACATATAGGTATATATGCAAAACATCCTAAACATTAAATTTCTATATGAGTGCAAAAGCGATAATGATGAATGTACCAACCATCTCCTAACATCCAATCTAGCAACCACAATGCAACTAAAACTTAAATTTGGTGAGAAAAGTTTATGAATGAAAAGATTGGGGTTATAAGTCCTCTTCTTCTCTTCAGTTTCCAATGTGCTTTCCATTGGGTTGTCTCCCCAATGTACTTGAACCAACACAATTTCTTTATTGCAGAGCTTCCTAATTTTATGCTCCATAATATGTATGGTGGCATGAAACACTACGGCTCCATTTCAATATCCCCAATTAATTAGGCTCTGCTATAGTGACATGGCTATAAAGACATTTCCTTAAATGCAAAACATGGAAAACTTCATGGACTCTCGATAATTTATCTAGTAGTTCTACATGGTAAGAAAGTTTCCTATTCTTTCCAAAATTTGGAAAGGCCCAAAAAAATTTATTGCTAATTTTCCCGATTTCCCAGATCTCACGACTTTCCTAATAGGAAAACTTTGATGAACTCTAATTCCTTTCTTCTCTTGTTCATATAGGATTGCTGATGGTTTTTCACTGCCTTCATACGCTGCCTAATCAACTCAACTTTTTTTTTAAAGTTTTGCAAATTAAATCTGGTCCGAGTAGGATTTTTTCAGTGGTTTCCACCAACAATTCAGCGATGTGCATGACCTCCCATAAAGCACTTCATAGGGTGCCATAATAATCATCGCTTGATGACTATTATTATAAGCGAATTTGACCAATAGTATGTGTTTCTCCCAGTGTCCTCTAAAGTTCATGATACAAGCTCTTAACAAATCCTCCAAGATCATATTCATCCTTTTGATTTGACAATTTGCCTGTGGGTGTTAAATTGTGCTAAGATTCAATGAAGATTCCAAAGCTGCTTGCAAATTCCTCCAAAATTCGCTAATAAATAAGAGGTCCCTATCACTAACAATGCTAATCGAAATTACATGATGTTAAACCACTTCCTTGATATAAGTCGACGCTAGCGGTGTTGTAGTCGTATTACTCTTAAGGGGAATAAATGGGTGCTTTTAGTGAGCTTGTCCACTACGACCCAAATTACTTCATTTGCTCTTTGGCTCTTAGGCAACCCATCTATGAAGTCCATCGATATGTGCTTCCATTTCCAAGTTAGAATCTCCAAAGGCAATAAAAATCCTTTGGACTTCCCTTATGCAACCTTTATCCTTTGGCATGTCAAACATCTAGAAATGAATTCAGCTACTCTCTTCTTCATACCTAGCCAATAGAAATTCACTTCGTATCCTTATACATCTTATCTCCTCCGAGTTGAATGGACATCCTTGAATGTTGATACTTTACAAGCACTTCCTCCATCACACTATCAATTTTTGGAACACAAAGGCATCCATTTCTCCTCAAACATCCCTTCACATTAATTTCATATCTACTGATGTGGAAAAAAATGTTCTCTTCTATTTAGCTTACCCAAAACATCTACTATCACCTCATCCTACTTTGGCATAAGTCCAATGTAGTCCATTATTGTTAGTCTAACTTCCATTGCTACCAAATAACTTTAAGTGGGTTCTGCTGGTGGTTGGAAGTTGAAATTCGAGAGCAACTCCAACCGGCTCTACTCAAATATAGCACTTAAGGTAGCGTGCCTCTGGTTAAGGGTGTTGACGACAACATTCCCTTTTTCGGGGGTATACTATATTGAAAGTCATAAGATATATACACTCTACCCATCTTTGTTGCCTAAAATTTAAATCTTTTTAAGGAAATAGTTGTTTGAGTTATTTGAGGTTGGTGAACAACTCAAATCTTTTCCCCAAAAGATAATGCCTCCATATTTTCAAGGCAAAAACAATAGCGGTTAAGTCTAAGTCATGATTTGGGTATCTCTTCTCATGATCCTTCAATTGCTTACTAGCATAAGCTATCATCCTTCCTTCTTGCATATGAACTACTCCTAATCCTATGCCACATGCATCACTGTAAACTGTAAAATCCTTTGTCCCATTGAGAATGGCAAGTATCGATGCACTTGTTAATAGTCATATAGCTTCCCAAATCCTTTTGGAATTTTTCATCCTATACAAATACCAAATTCTTCTTAGTTAATTGAGTGAAATGAACTGCAATCTTTGTAAATTCTTCTATGAATTTCCTGTAGTAACCCGCTAACCATAGAAAACTCCTAATCTCCATAGCATTCTTCAAAATCCTCAAACTTCGAATGGCTTTCACTAATGTAGGGTCTATGTCCAATCCATGCTAGGAAACAATGTGTCCAAGAAAAACTCACCTTCTTCTTCTAAAAGTGACACTTTGAGAATTTGGCTCTAAGTTGGTGCTTTCTCAAAGTCCCTAGTACCTCCCTTAAGTGCTTTCATGCTCTCCTTGTGGAGAATACTAAGATGTCATCAAACACTATAATGAATTTATTTATTTATCACGAAAATACTTTACTTATTAAACCAACAAAGTATGCGAGGGCATTCATCAACTAAAAAGGCATCACTTATGTTAACTCAACTTTTAGCAAGACAATGTACCGGCGGACTTAACCTAAACAACTGCACAAAGCACAACATAGTCGATGACCAATAGTGCAAGGCGTTTAAGATATGGTTTCGATGAATGTTGCGTTGTTTCAAGTTGTTTGGAGTCTGCTCCAAGCCATATTGATGTCTGCTTCGAGTTTTCATAAGGTTTGCTTTAGGTCATTGAGAAACAAGCTATTTCGAGTCACCACAGCACCTACTTCGAGTTGCAGATAGGTTTACTTTGGGTTAAAGAGATGACTGCTTTGAGTCAAAGCCGTGGATTGATTGACAACCAAAGGCTCCTTCTGGTTCGTGTCCATCAAGCACAGATGGCTTGGTTCATATCGATCGCCAACCACATCTCTTCATGTCCATCATACACCCATCAGATCGTATCCATCACGCCTACTTTAATTCATATCCACCACCTAGGGACGTTTCGTACCGATACCATCAATACACAACATGTATCGCTTCTCCTCTCAAGAATTCATATCAATCGGTTAAAGATCGATACGAAGCATGCATCCTATGAACGATACGAAACGACATTCTTCCATCAGTACAAAATGCTCAAGAGCATATCGATACGAATAAGAATAGGAGTCGTCGATACGAAGTCAATCGAAGCTCTTTCGTGTCGATTCCATTTATATAGTTCGTATCGATTGGCCTATGATCGATACAAATAAGCAACCGAACGATCAACATGAAAAAGCATTGTCCATCGATACGAAATGATACACACTAGATGGTTACGAATAAGGTAGCACCTGTTGATACGAAAAAAGCCAAAAAGGGTAGAAGACAAAGTCAACTTGGCATAAAAAATGGTGCTCCCTTAAATTCTCGAGCCACATCATCGATGAGCATGGTATGGATATGAAGAATGATGGATGTACAACTTTTGATCGATGCAGTGACAGCCTACCTACAATTTCGAACTTGCATCGATCATAGCTCGAAATCTACAAGTCCAACTGCTACCAAATTTTCACAGGAGCTTGCGTACATTTTCAAGAATGTTCTCGATCGATCTCGACTCGATTGGACAACATTCGTATCGATCACGGACCGAGTGCAAATGTAATGGGATCGATCATGTGGGCTCACCAACGTGAGAGAAGAGGTCTTCCAAGATATGAGCGAGATATTTGTAGTCTACGCCTACAAATAGCTTCCCAGGACGTACAGAAAAATGACTTTTGGGTTCTGCTACGTCTAGACTCTACAGAAACCATTGTTATGCTCGAAAATCATAGTTGTACTCGAAATTTATTGTTGTAATTCATTGTAACCAGCAAGCAAAAGTTAATAAAGATCAACCATTTCATGGTGGAAGTAGGCAACATGCCGAACCACTCTAAACCTTTGAGTTTCTATGTGTTTCCTTTTAAATTTTGAGTGTTCTTTATATTTATTTTATCTAAATTTATGCTATCTGTGATCTGGAATTGTAAGAGGGTGCTTTCATCGGCAATTCGGTGTTTGTAACCAATTTTGGCGCAAACATTTTAGTGCTTTCACTGAGAGAGACTTAGGAATTCTACGACTTGAACTTTGGATCTGGAAAGCTATGGTGAAGCAATCAGCAAGGAGACCGACAGCAGAAAGAAGCCAGCATGAAGGAAGTCGGAAGGCTTCCCTAGGAGTGAATCAGACCTCAGTTTTCATAACCAGAGATGAGATGGAGGGGATGATGGGAGCCATGCATGAAGAGTTGTTGAAAAGACATGAGGAGATGATGCGGAATATTTTTAGATAGTTTGGGCAAGTTGAAGCAGCTAGAGCCTAGATCCCCGAAGCTAGACCAGAAAGACTCAGTGGGCAGTCGAACAGAGTAGGACCATCAGGAGCAGCCCCTGAGCTAGGGGGCATGCCTCGGGAGCAAGTTGATCCAATCTCAGGCAGGATACCAACTGAAACTGCACAACATGGCATTGGTAGAGGAGCGGACGCTCATCCAGGATGGAAGATTCCAAAATTCCCTCGTGAACTCGGGGGGCAGATTGGAGGCAACAGACAAGGATTGCAGCTAGATGACAATGATAGATTGGTGAAGATGGTCAGACGAACCATGAGAGGCGGACTAGTGAATAGAGATCTGAAAGACATTAACAGAAGCCTCTTCGCTTCCGTAATTAGGCAGGCTAGGAATCCACCATAATTCAAGCTACTGACATTGGAGATGTATGATGGAAGGACGGAACTTGTTGTTCATCTGAAAAAGTACATGCGACATATGAAAGTATTGGGGGAATCAGAGGAGATCATGCTTGACGTTTCTCACTATATCTAACGGACATAGCAGCACTATGGTTCAAGCAATCAGAGAGCAGTTCAATTAGAACATGGACTGAGTTGACTGAGAAGTTTATGAGGAAATTCAGAGTCCACATTCAAGACCTAAGAATGTGATAGGTTTGACGACGCTGAAGGGGGAATCTTTGAGGAGCTTTCTGACATGATTCAATGCAACGGCAATGTCGGTGGATCGACCGAATCCATCCGCGGTTTTAATAGCAGTTGTGTTCGAAATAACCGATGGCATAGAATTCAAGAATTCATTGATAAGGAATCCATCCATGGATCTGGGAGAGTTTTATCACGAAGCAGAAAGGTTCCTACGGTAAGAGGATGCAAATGCTGAGAGAAAGGAAGGAGAGGGAATTGATGTTTATGCAGTCAAATGCGGAGATCCACCTAGAAAATGTTCAGGCAAGATAAAGGGAAACAGAAAGTAGAGGATAACGATGATGGACCAAAGCGGCCGCGAAAGGAACCGAGATTCACCTCTTATACGGAGTTGAATGAAACTTTGGAATGGATCTACTAGGATACCAGGAGGCAGGTTCCATATCAAAACTCAATGAGGAGGGATTCAACCAATAATGAGAGGACATCAGACAAGTACTGCTTATTCCATGAGTGAAGCGGCCATAATACCAATGATTGCAGACACTTGAGGGATGTGATAGAAGGGCATATTCGAAATGGCATGCTATTACAGTACGTGAGGAGGCGAGACATGACGGTGGAGCAAGAACGACCACCACCAGCATCAACTAGGAAAGGCATAGGATCGAGGCATCAGCTTGTCATCAACTGATTGAAATAATTATGAATAAGTGGAAAACTCCACACCAACATGATTAAGTCATTTACACATGTACATGATCACGAACGATCCTCAAGCAAGCTCTGATACGACTATCAATTGCATCATTGTGGATGTTTGCACTTTGACGTCTCTGTTTTGCTTTTGCTTTCTGCTTCTCATGTTTGGACTTGATTTTATTGGACATTTCTAATTGAAAGAATCATTTTGAATGTAAATCTGCTATTTTTGATTCCATAACGGCTAAGCCACTTACATATGTACGGGATCGCGAATGGTACTCAGGCATGCTCTGAGATGGTGATAAACCGCCATAATAGACAATCCAAAAACTTACTCGAATGTGAAATCTGACATTAATGATAGTAAGCCCCCCCAGGCACACACAACTCGCCTTGAATGGAACCTGACCGCGAACGGTCACAATTCGCCTCAAACAGCACCAAAACGCGAACGGTAACAATTCGCCTCGAACAGCACCAGACCGCGAACGATCACAATTCGGCTCGAACAACACCAGACCACGAACGACTGCAATTCACCTCGAGTGCCACCCGACCTCGAATGGTCATATACCACCTCGAATGATATACGATCTCGAATGATCAACATTCACAGTCAGATAAGACTATCAATCTCTTTTATAGGTCATCAACAGGATACGAATGTCCAGCCTAAGGCACTATAAAACACACCTTCCTATTGCAAGGCATGTTTTGGGGGGCAAAGTGTTAACCCGCCTTTTGGAAAGACAACGTACTAGCGGACTTAACCCAAACAACTGCTTGGAGTCGAGGAACAACAGTGCAAAGCGTTTAAGGTGTGGTTTCGATGAATGTTGAGCCATTCAATTTGCTTGGAGTCTGCTCCGAGCCATATTAATGTCCACTTCAAGTTTTCATAAGGTTTGCTTTGGGTCATTGAGAAACAAGCTATTTTGAGTCACCATAGCACCCGCTTCAAGTCGCCAATAGGTTTGCTTCGAGTTAAAGAGATGATTGCTTTGAGTCGAAGCCACGGATCGATCGGCACCCAAAGGCTTCACCTGGTTTGTGTCCATCAAGCACAGATGGCTTGATTCGTATCAGTCGCCAAACACATCTGTTCGTATCCATCATGCACCCATCAGATCGTATCCATCACGCCTACTTTAATTCGTATCCATCACCTAGGGGAATTTTGTACCGATACCACCAATACACAACATGTATCGCTCCTCCTATCAAGAATTCGTATCGATCGGTTAAAGATTGATATGAAGCATGCATCCCATGAACGATACGAAATGACATTCTTCCATCGGTACGAAATGATCAAGAACATATCGATATGAATTAGAATAGGAGCCGTTGATACGAAGTCAACCGAAGCTAGTTCGTGTCGTTTCAATTTGTACAGTTCGTATCAATCGGCCTACGATCGATAGAATAAGCAACCAAACGATCGAGACGAAAAAGCATTGTCCATCAATATGAAATGATACACACTACAAGGTAGCGCCTATCGATATGAAAAAAGCCAAAAAGGGTAAAAACAAAGTCAACTCGACATAAAAATGGATCTCTCCTGAATTTTCGAGCCATGTCATCGATGAGCATGGCATGGATACGAAGAATGATGGATGTACAACTCTTGATCGATGCGAACGTGAGAGCCTACCTACAATTTCAAACTTGCATCGATCATAACTCACAATCTACAAGTCTAACTGCTACCAAATTTCCATAGGAGCTTGCATACATCTTCAAGAATGTTCCTGATCGATCTCGACTTAATTGGAAAATATATCGATCGATACGAAATTCGTTCATATTAATCATAGACCGAATGCAAATGTCATGGGATCGATCGTGTGGGCCCACCCACATGAGAGAAGAGGTCTTCCGAGATCTGAGCGAGATATTTGCAGCCTTTGCCTATAAATAGCATCCCATGACCTATAAAAAAATGACTTTTGGGTTCTCTTACGTCCAGACTCTGCCGAAACCATTGATGTGCTCGAAAATCACAGTTGTACTCGAAATTCACTGTTGTAATTCGTTATAACCAGCAAGAAAAAGTTAATAAAGATTAACCATTTCATAGTGGACGTAGGCAACACGCCGAACCACTCTAAACTTTTATGCTTCTGTGTGTTTCCTTTTAAATTTTGAGTGTTCTTCACATTTATTTTCTCTACATTTCTGCTATCTGTGATATGGAATTGTAAGCGGGTGCTTTCATCGGCAATTGGGTGTTTGTGACCCATTTTGGGCAAATAACTTACTATTCATAGTGTCCATCCTGGATGGGAAATGCGGTCTTAAGTTTGCTATCACATGTTATACTCCGCTTATAAAATCCAGCTGCTAAGTCCAATTAGGAGAAGATTTTGGCTCCCACAAGATGATCGAACAAATCATTTATATTAGGTAAGGGATACCTATTCTTCTTCGTCAACTTATTGAGTTCCCTATAGTCGATGCATAGCCTTAATGAGCTGTCTACCATAGTGGCAAAGACAACTGAAGCTCCCCATTATGAAGTATTCCATTGGATAAATCCTTTTGCAAAAGCTCCTAGATCAAATTATTTAACTCTCGCCTTTCTTTAGGGGCCATGTGCCTTAAAGATAGAGAGGCTTATCTAGTCTCATCCTCTAAATCCATCCTAAACTTGATCTTCTTATGGGGTAGGAGACCTTAGACTTCTTCGAAGATATCAGGGAATTCTTGAAATATTGGTACGGATGAGAGTCCATCTTATGATAGGTTCATTGAATATAGATAGCTTAACTCAATTGAATTTTAGGGTGCATAGCGAACATCTATATCTTGCTTTCCTAATTTTAACCATAAAATTCTCCTATCGTAATCTAAGGCAGCCTCATAGTAAGACAACTAATACATTACTTAGATATGTCCATGCGCTTCAAAATTTAGAACATACGCATTACATATGAAATCAATGCTACATATACCCATAACTAGTTCTTTGTAGATAAAAGAAAGATGTGTTGACCCCCTCATAGGATTTGGGACTATTATTGGGTGGGTGACAATTTGGATTTGAAGAATTAAGAAGTTAACGATATTGTTAGCTATGAGCGAATGCGATGCCCTAGAGTCGAATAGGGTATGAATTATTTTCCTAGAAATAAAACTTATACCTTCCAATGATGCCTTCCTTCTCTCTAGAGGGAGGTCTACTCGAAATAGGGGTGGTCTTAATGGTGTAGGCTTGCCTACTCTGCCCTTCCTTCACCAACATCGGACACAAATTTTTGAAGTGCCCCTCTTTGCGGTAGGGGTACCACTTCCCCTTAAAAGCTACCTTCAATAGGTTCACTCTGCAATCTTTCGTGATTTTTCCGTTCTTATGGCATCTCATACACACTTTTCCCTCCTTCTTAAACTTCCCTTTCGATTTCTTATTCGCCTAAAAGCCTTTCTTCTTAGCTCGTCCTTGATTTTGGGCAGGTCCTACCTTCTCTTTCTCATTCTCCATCTCTTCCACACTAGCTACTATAACAAAGCCATCTCACGCAACGTCTCATACGTATCACCAGTGGGCACTTGGATCAATATTAACTCTCTAAGTGGGGAGTTCATACCCTTGACGAACTTCATGGCCTTCTTTACGGGGGTATCAATCAAATTCATTTCGAACTTAGTTAGCTCTGTGTACTTATAAATATACTCCTTTAGAGTGGAGTCTCTCTACTTAAGCTATATAAATCTCTCCAACTGCAAGCTTACCTCAGCCCTTGACATAAACCACACCACAAATTGATTTTTGAACCTGTCCTAAGTAATAATTCTTCACTCTCTTTAGCCACAACTGTCCACCAATCTAATCTTCTCCCTTAAGGTGCCAAACCACCATTCTTCGCTTAATCTGGTCCTCTCAAACAAGCTCCTGAAATATCCTCTCATAATCATTTATCCATGCCTTCGTCTCCACGAAACTTTATTGTCTTGAATATGCCCTTGCTCCTGAGTTAAGGAAATTCTTTCATAACCTAAGGAAATCTATGAGGCGGGGTGCTACTTCAGCAGGTGGAGTTATGGGTATCGCTTATGCAACAGATTGAGGAGCGGAAACTTATCCTATAGGCCTGAGGTATTATTGGAACCATTCAGCCATCCCTCGATAGTGGGTATCTCTTAGGAGGGGTTCACAGCCTCAGAAGAAGGATTTCAGCTATAGTTTGTTATCTGTAGGTTGAATTTTTAGTTATAATTACCTAAAATAGTATTATGAGATGAAATAAAGGTTTGCCTAGTGTGTTTGCATATGTTCAAAAAATAGTATATATATGTAGGGATTTTGAAAATACTTTCAAAAACAACAAGTATGCTACTCATACGCGTGTCTATCCCCATTGATCGGGTAACCTAATCTCTGATATCAAATGTAACAACATGCCTCAAAACAGTCCTAAATTCCAACCCAAAAAAACCCATTGAGACTTAGGCCCATTCCAAAGCTGGCTATTGGTTGGTGTAAAGAACAAAACATGGTGCTATTTATCTACACATTCAGAAACTCACAGTGGAAGGATAAAATATAATATTAAAATTATACCCATTTTATTTAAAAATTCAAACTGTAAAAACAACAACAACATAATCTCTCTCGACCACACCAAATATTCGTAATCTAATATTCTAAAGTAACAACATCATCTAATGGGTACATAAGAAATAAATAAAATAACACA
This sequence comes from Allium cepa, assembly GCA_030765085.1. Lineage (NCBI taxonomy): Eukaryota > Viridiplantae > Streptophyta > Magnoliopsida > Asparagales > Amaryllidaceae > Allium > Allium cepa. The sequence goes on along the minus strand of CM060929.1, from coordinate 377,173,534 downwards.
AGTGGATAAATAGTAACTGCCACAACTCTATGTCTACACCTCCACCTCCGAAAATCTACATCAACATCTCTAACCTGTGTTATAATGAGGAGGGAATTAGAAAACAATGTCTAGTGAATAAAATCTAGAGCCTTTATCTAATAGTAATTAGATAGTATAATTTAAACAAGAATATGTCTTACGTATCTTAACCATATTATAAACTTTCAAACCATAAGCCCTAAGGTTTTTCCAATCCATTATCCTTTCAACCCAAAAACCTATATCTATCGTCAATTATGTCTTAACGGTGCAAGAGATAATGCCTAAGCCACTTAATACCTTTCTAATAGAACTAGGCAGACTTTGACCATTTAATACCTCATTTAAGGTAGGTTCCCGTCATTTACTACCTATCCGAAGGCGGGTGTTCGTCGACGGCGGAAATTCTATCGGTTTAGAAAACCGTCGAACGAATTTTGAAATAAAAATAACCGCAAGCGCACGGTGTACGAATATAGCACGCGGCGGATACGGGTCGATCCACAGGGAATTGATGATTTTAAAATTCTACTCAATCAAATTAACCAAAGTTGGAAGAGTGATTAACTATAAAAAAAAGAAGAAAAATGATAAAAGAAAGTAGATAAAAATATGAGAGTGTTAAGACAATTTAGAGGCAATTTCCACTCTCTAGATCACATAAATCAACAAAATGAAGTTATGATCTCTCTTTTCTTGTCATTAGTGAATTAGTTGATGTGCTTATAATAAGTATGGTATATTTGTGCTATTAATTAGCTCAATATAAACCATCAAACTATAACACAACCACTAATACACTTTTAACTCTCATGATATATGACAACAAAGTTGAAAGCAAAATTTATTTTAAGCATGGCCTATTAACCATTAATTAGAAATATAAGTCATCAAATTTCAATTTCAACAATCACTTCTTTGTCATAATCATATGTAGATGAAGAGGCAATTTGTGTTTTGTTTTTTTAAGCATAGCCTATTTGTTATAAACAACATAGACTATCAAATTCAAAGCTAAACAACATCATTAAACCACTTCATTCATTCTCATTAAGCATAAAAAGAGAGCATAAACATCAAATTAAGTTGAAGCTACATGACTAGAGAGCTTCATTACCCCTAAATTGAAGGGGTTTAGCCTCTCATATTTGTCATCATATGAACAAGTGTAGCAACAACATGAAAGCAAAAAAGAAAGAAAAAAGAAAGCAAATGAAAAGAAAACTAGTCTACTTGCATAAAAGAGAAGAGATCTACACTACAACATGAAAGTAAATGAACATGTAATTAAAAAGAAACAATAATTAACATTGCATAAAAAAGAATTACATAAGAGAAGAAATGGCTAAGTAGCCATGGAAAGAAAGAGAGATTTGATTTATTTTCTCAACTAAAACTCACTAACTAAGAGGAAGATGGCTACATGAAACATAAGGGGTATTTATACAAGTTAGAAACCCTAATGCATATTTTTGGGGAGTGCCCAAAATGCCCCTTAGGAAGTGTGGAGGCCAAGTAAACATTAACATGTCTTAATCCCCCATTAAATGTACATGAAACCATTAGCTCCATAAGCATGTGCATTAGCCTTTAATTTGTACATTAAGGTAGGTGGGTAGGTGGGGTCCTCCATTATCTTCACTTTGAATTATTTCCATCTTCATTCCATTATATTCATGTTGTGCATGCATGTGTCTTCATGACACCACTCCTATTTGAGACCAAATTCCTACAAAAATATACATAAATTTCCAATTAATTTTTCTCAAATAAATATATGCACACAAATGACCGTTTTGCCCTTATATGAAGATGAATATGTGAAAATTTGGAATTAATATGAATTTTGGTTAAAACAAGTTAAAATACCCAATATGATCATTTATTTAATTTAAATAGAATAAATATGGTGGTAAAAATATGCACATTTACGTGCACATCAAATACCCTCACACTTATCTTTTTATTCGTCCTCGAATAAAGAAAAACTAAGATAAATCCGTTTTCGTAGGGAGCACGATTGCATTGAGCGTATGCAACAAGCCGTTAAAGCTCTGGGTGTCCCCAGTAGGACGAGTGTTGTCTCGTGAGGGTTTTCAGCGGATACTACCCACAAAATCCAAATGCAAGATGAAAATATTTACAAAATGCAAGATTTATTTACAAGGAGAGACGAATGCAAATTTTTTGAAAATATTTACAAATGAAGGATTTATTTTTAAATTGACACGAATAAGTTAAATATAGGTTTTGGTTATTATCTTAAAAATTTATGTCATTTACTCGTCAAAATTTCCAACAAAAATCAAGTTATCATATCAAATAGACTATAGTTTAACTCGTTGTTTTGGTTAATAACAAAGTGTAACTTATGAAATGGATTCTTAGTTGATTATCAAAGTTTATCAAAGTGGTATTTCCATTTCTTTTCAATAACAAATCAAATCAACTAAGTAAAAATAGTGCTAGGATTTCAATTGCTTGCTCTCTTATTATTTGCAAGAAAAATTACACACCTAGCTCAGGTAAACTGAGGCCAGATGTACCACCCATGCACTGCCTTTCGGGCTTATGTGAGGGGAGTACAGATCATGGCGAGTGCACACACTTTCATGCATACACTTATCGACCGTAGGTGGTTTTTATTAAGCCTTTTTTTTTACATGTGTTCCATACATCATTACCGTGAGGACTTTTAAATGAGTATGAAATCACATAATCAAAAATTCCAATTAATCACCCATGCATAACCGTGAGGACTTTTAAATGAGAGTGAATACTTGGATGTTATTATTTTTTATTTTTATATTTTTTTAGAGGGAGTTTTGCAAAATCATCTTAGCACCATTTAACTTAGAAGACAAAAAAAATGTTATATCCTTTACTTTAAATCAACCACTTTTTAAAACAAAGATTTTCAATTAGGATGTACTTCATAATTAACACATATGAATCTTCCTAGATACTAGTTAAACCATTATTATTTGTAATCAAACTTCATTTTTATTTTTGTTAAGACAAATAAATTTTCAATAATTTCAATTTAATAAACCAAAACCATATATTTATCCTATAGTGTTTCTTTAAAAATAAATCAAAAACACTAAAAATAAATTCTTCTTTAGTTTTTGGATTTTTTTTTTGAGTTTTTGGAACAAAAATGAAAAATTAATCCTGAAAAATCAAGAAGAAGATGAGTCTTCCCCCACACTTGATTTTGACTGTGTCCCCACAGTTAACCCAAGTGGAAGAAGAAAAATAAAATAAAAATCAAATATTTACATGAAAGATTAGTATTTACAAGAGATGAGAAAGTATACAGTCAAAAAGTAAATGAAACGGTCTTCTAAAGACCGATTCATTTGTCTCGTCAAATGTGCGAGACACAGCTTAAGTACGAAAAACCAAATCATAAAAGATATCGCAGTTGAATGTGGATTTGGAAAATCGAAAGTCATTTTACTGAAAATCATACGAGTTGTTTTATTTTCGATGATTTTTGGGGTAGATAGAAAAATTGGTTGAAGTTCAATTTCTTTCAAAGTATCGATTTCAAAACCAAAATGGTGATCGAAATTCTCCCCTTCAAAATTCAACAACTCGTCTTCAAAAAGTCCATAAAACTCATGTTCGTTAAATTCGACTTCATTTGTTGGATTATCAACAACTTCATCATGTAAATCGAGTTTCAAAGTTGTCGTATTCAAATTTTCAGAAAAAGGAAGATCGAAGTTTAAATCGAGTTTTGCACCCTCAAAAGAATTGAAATCCAACTCAATTAGCGTAATTTCAACAACTTGATTAAGATCGTCATTATCAAATTCAAAAGTTGTTATTTGAAAATCATCGATTTGGGTAAAAGGTGGATTATCACTTGACTCATCACACGTTGAGATTTGATTTTGTTGTTCACGCTGTTTCATATAAGTTTCAAACAACAAATCCGTGTGATCATCGTAAATTTCATTCATTTGTTCAACAAAATCCAATTTATAGTTATTAAATTGAGAATTTTCGATTTGGATTTGTTGAGAACAAAAGTTTTCACTCGTAACATGGTTAAGATTATTCCCATTGCCAAATTCGTTTGAAAAGTTATTCCCATTTTCATGTTGAGTTTGGAATTCATTTTGGAGCTCGAAATTAAATTTGCATGGGTTATAATCGTAATCGTTTGAATTTTGAATTGAATTCAAATTTTGAAATCCTCGACTCGAGTTATTACACAAATCAGAATTACATAAATCATTTATCTCTTGATTTTGTCGTGTAGAAAGTTCGAGTAAAGATGAAATCATTTCAATGCTATTTTCAAGAGTCGAACGTTGGTCATCGTTTTGAAAATTTTGTTGTTCGAAATTTGAATTATTTACATAAAAGTTGTTAAAATATCCATACGAATTTGGAGTGAACTCATATGGATTATATTGATTTTCGCAGTTAAATTCAAGCGAGTAAGAAAAAGGAAACTCGGACATTTTCAAGATTTTTTTTTTTGGTTTTTTTTATAAACAAAAATATTTACAAGTAGAATCTATTTTTCAAAATGGAAAATTGATTTTTGTTTTCTTTTTGGATTTCAATTTTTTTTTTTTGAAAAGATTTTTTTTGGATTTTTGATTTTAATTTTATTTTTGGATTTTTGATTTGAAAATTTTCAAAAGAAAAGAAAAGAAAACTAAGTTAAGAAATATTAACAATTTTTTTAGTTTTGGATTTTGAATTTTTTTTGTTTTTTTTTAATATGCATGAACTAATGCAACTAAGTGAATGCAAGGGTTAATTACAAATGATTTATCCTAAGTTAACCCAAAATTGTATATTCACAAATAGTCTTAGATAAACAAGATAGTTCTCAGCCAGGTAACGGGCAGGATTTATCGGTGCACCACGAATCACCGTAGCAATGCAGCCGAAGGTTTAAGTACCTTCAGAGGAACAACCACTATAATATTTACGAATCACCATAATATTTATAAATGGTTATTACTCTGCCGTAGCCTAGACACCAAGAAATTAAATTGTTCAAAAAAGACAAATCGTCAATATACAATTAAGTGTTATCGATGTCTAACCGTTATTATTAATCAAAATCTAAGATGAAATGCAGAACAGAAACTAAACGTGTATTAACAATGCAACTACGAGTGAATTTTTTTTATTTTTTTAATATGCAAATGCAAGCAATCTACAATGCAGTTCAAATAAAACAAGAAATGAAAGTGGAATTTTTAGCAAGCGGAGTAATTGATTTTGGCTAGCGAAGGAAGCAATTTTCAGCAAGCTATTCTTCCTTTATTTCCTGCTTTGGCAACCTGAAAATTAAAAACTAAGATATATACAATATATATATTTTTTTGGTTTTTTTTTTGGTTGAAAGGAAACTTAAAAGTAGGGTTTTACTTAAAAAAAAAAAATATGAACAAATTTTTTTTTAAGGAATAAAACACAATAAAACTAAAAGAATGAAAACTCTTTTTTTTTTCTTTTGAAAGAAGACTCACAACAAAACACTCATAAGCAAAGCACACAACACCAACTCAAGTAGTTAAAACAAATTTGTAACCCAAGCCCGGCCCATTTTGAAATCAAAACCAACCCCCCCATTTTTTTTTCTTTTTTTTTGAGAAGATAAACTACTTAAAAGTTAAAACTAAAAAAAGAAGAAAATGAAAAAAAAATCACTAAACTTTCAGCCCAGCCCAAACTCACACAACTTCTTGTATTCGTTTTTTTTTATATATCCCAAACTCACAGTACCAAACTGCTAGATTCGTCACTTCACAATTTTCCAAATTTCTCAATTCAATTTCCATCTCGTATCTTCCCAAAATAATTTCTCAATTTCACAAGTTTTTTTTTAATGCTCAATTCAATTTGACAGCCACTGGATTGATTGTAGAAGGTAAGAGGACTGAAGGCGATTTTTTTTTCCGCAAGTTTGGGTGGTTTTTGGTTATTGAATCGCGGTTAGAGGGGATTGGAGAATTTCGATGAAGGCGATTCAGGGTGCTAGAATTTGTTGGAGATGGTTTGTATATGGGTGGGGAAATTGATACTATCTAGCTGACATTGCATGGAATCTCTTCAGGCCACTTACTACTTCAAATCTGAAGTGGACCAACTCCAAGATATCCCATACCGTGCCCGACCATTTACCCTGACCATTTAGTGCTTATATTATAGGAAAGAGGTGGGCCTCAACTAGCCACTTACTACCTTTAGTCCTTGAAGTATGTCTTTCGTATTATGACTTGTAACCCACTCACGACGTCTCACATTAGTCTGACTATTTGTAGGTACTGGTATCCAAGTTAATTGGGAAGGTTTACCCTACAAAATTAGAACCAACTCGCATCCTTTGTAGTCACTTATTATAGGTGACGTCTCACATCAGCCCCAAAGTCACACTGCTGGTAGCCAAAATATGTAGGCAGACTTCTGTGTGCTTTGATTTACCTTTCATCACTATAATTAAGTCATAATCTAAAACATTCTCTTTATATATTATCCCACATCTTGGCGTATTACAAATCAAGGCCATATAAAAAAATCGTATTTCACCTTTACAAACAGTTACTTTCCTAAGAGGGGATTTAATGATATTAATATTAATTGTATCAAAATTGGGCATAATACTCTTTGGATGCAATTGAAGAGATTAGAATGAAGAAATTAAATGGAAAAGGAGGCTAATCTGACAACCACACCAATAAAATCAAACAAAAATAGAAAGAGACAAGACTTATAGTGGTTCGGCATTGTACCTATGTCGACTTTGAATATTTTTACTATTTATTGATGATTGACAACCGATTACAATGGTATAAATCACTAGCTTTCAAGTTACAATGGAGTTACAGCAGAGTAACGACGTAGAAGCATCGAAAGTCCTTTTTCTATAGGCGTACTTGTGCTATTTATAGGAGTGGATCTGGAGATATCTCCCCCAAACTCTTAATACCTCTTCTCACACGTGGGTGGGCCCACCAGATCGATCTGGGGTCATTTAGGATCGATCCAAGTGCATTTCGTATCGGTCAAGATTGGCTCAATTTGAGCTGTGATCGATCATGGTGGGTCTTCAGGTGATATGAAGCTTCTATAAATTTCATAGCATTTGGAATTGTAGTTTTTGATTCATGATCGATCCAAGGTTGATTCTATAGGTAGGCTAATGGCTGCATATCGATGCTTTTGCATCGATACTCCTTCATATCGATAGGCTGCGTATCGATCAATTGTGCATTGATGACATGGAGCAACAATTATGCGGAGATCCATCTTTCATGCTTGCAGACTGATTCCTTAGGCCTGACTATTTCCTTTCATATCCATCAAATGGAAAGCTTTTCGTATTGATGGATCCCCATTGCTTTCGTACCAATGTTCCTGGACGTTGCCTTCGTATCGATGCCTGGATGTTGCCTTCCTATCGATGCATGGATGTTTTTTTCGTATCGATGCTTGGTTGATCGATAAGAAATGGGTATTAGTGTGATCGATACAAATTGGGCAGTGGTGGAGCAGATGAACTCTGATCGATGCTATTGCTTGATGGATACGAAGGAGATAGACAGGAAGTTGATGGATACGAAATGGGATGGAATTTGATAGGTACTAATTGATATCTTCTCCATGGATTTTGATTGATCCATAACATGGGCATACGAACTCCGATTGATCCGAAATTTGGAATTTTGTCTTTCATAGCCTTATTAGTCATACCATGCTAATTGTAGCTCAATCCAAACTCGAGCCAAATTTGTCTATATTGATCGTGGACTCATAGATAGCCGATCTTCAGGATGAACCGTCTTCAGTCTCTAGTCAAATCCTTGGTGTCATGGCCTTGCCAAAAGGTGGGATAACATTTTCCCCCTCCAAAGTACATCCTGTGTGAACATGACGTGCTTTGAGAAGCTGCATTCTTTATTCTGAAAAAATTCCATCTGATCCGTTGAATAGTTGTTGTCATTCTGTCAAGAGATGTAACCTTTGACTAATTTCCAGTAATATAAATGCTAAATTATAGACTGCCGGTGATCATGTAGTGTTTTGTTCTAACTGAAGGTTAAGTGCTAGCAATTTGTTGTTTACTGTATTAATAGGTAAGCATTCAATTCCTGTTAACTTTGAAAATCAAATGTTAGTTTGTCATACATGCGCATATATTAACCTGACTCCTATTTGCGTTTGCATGTTCACGACTTGTTGTCAATTTCTTTTATTCTTGTTTGGATCGAGTTTCATACTGATCCTCTCCTGAGTTGATGTGAAACTCAAGCTGTAACAATGATTGGTGGTTGCCTTAATTCACTTCTTTGTACCGATCCTCTCTTGGATCGATCTGAGATGTTGGAATGTATGCTTCGTATCGATGGCTATCGATACAAAATAGATAGTCTCTAGGGATGCTTTGTATCGATGGATATGAGGTTTTGGGTCTTTAAACAGATGAAAATGAAATTAACATTTCGTATCGATGGAGTTGAATGGTTCAAATATGATCTTGTAGTGACTTTCGTATCGATGAGATTCGTATAGATGGATACGAAATAGATGGCTGGTCATTGATGGATACAAACTATTTGGACTGCCTTGTGTTGATGGATACGAAGTCATGCCTTCGCATTGATTGGAGCTGACCGATTTTCTCGGTATAGTAACTGGGATCACGAAGCGTTTTATCTCTTGGATTTGAACCCATATAAATACTTTCTGTACTTAGACAAATTTTCCACTTGCCTTTGCTTTCACTTCTGCTTTATATTGATCTAAAAAGAGAAAAGGATTTGAAGCTTCGTTTTCAAAACCACTAACTTTTAACCTTCAGTCTAATCCCTTTAAATTTTGGTAATTAATTGACTACAACCCTTTCTATAATGATAAGATTCGAGTCTCGATGCCATTTGATCCAAGGCTATGGCCTACTCCGACGTCGCTGGTGCCGGAGCATGGCTAGAGTGAGGTTGAGGATGTATTCCATTGGCTACTCGGAGAAGAAGGAGGAAGAAAGCACTGTAGGGAGACGAAGAAGTCACTAACCCCTAAGCTTTATGAAATTCATAACGACGGCAAGGCGGATCGATTAGAGCAAGTTGGAGATGGATGGAGTCATCTTTTCATATCGATGGTAGATGGTGGAAGCTGCTTCGTATTAATCTAGAAATTGTGGGAGTTCGTATCGATTCAGATTGATTGATAGAAACTGCTCACCCTGGATCGATACGAAGATCATCGACCGGAGTTGATCGATATGCAAAGTATCGATATGAATAAGCTATCGGTCCAGGCTTTGCATCGATATGAAATTAGAATTAAGTGGAACGATCTAATTTGAACCATGATGGATATGAAACATAGCCTTCTGCATATTCGAACATTTGACTTTAACGAGCTTCGGCCTTCATAACTTGAACTGCATATTTGACTATCCTTCAAAGCTCGTCGATGGAACTGTAACTTGACAAATATAGCGAACTTTAACATGGATCATTCTTCGAAGTCAAGATGGCATGGTTGGGACGGTCAGCGATGACGGTCACTCTGGCCGATTCTCGAAGTCTTGTAGTTTTACCATCTTTTGAACTTATAAAATTTAAAGTATTATGCAGCACTGCACTACACAACATAATCATTCACTTTACACCAGGGGGTACATGGGTTTCTTGCCATCTAACAATGGTTTTTACCGAGTTCAATAGCTATGAATCCTGGAAGCTTAAGGCAGCAGGAAGCTCAGAGTTCTCTACCTCCCATTATCGAAATATCAGAAATCGCGGATGATGTAGTAAGTCCTATTCTGGATGAACTTCCAAGTATAGCTTTAGTTTTAAATCCAGAGGACTCGGCTCATTCCAAAATCTTCAAAGAAATGATAGGCAGAATCTCTCTCAGGCATGGATTATCTCTAGAAGATGTTCTACTACCAAGGCTAGAAGACAGAGTGCACAAACCCCCGGAAGGGTTTACTACTTGGAGCAGATTAATGTGCGTAGCCGGAACATTGCCCATGTTCAATCAATTTATGCAGGATGTGCTATTCTTTTTTAGGATTGCGCCTTCTCAATTGCATCTGATCGGGTATGTTCTTCTCAACATCTTATATATCATCTTTATGGAGCATCTTTTCCGACCCTCGACCGTCTAAGAGATCAGATACTTGTTCAATGTCAAGTGTCATGAGGATAACCTTCATTTACCTTCCTTGAAGTGGTCAAGAACTTCCAAGTAGTGGCAGATGCTTGGAGTAATCTGAGTTACTTTAAGACTGAGTGGTTCTTTGGTAGAGGTCCACCAGGATTTGTTAGATGGTGGTTAGTTAGACGTAAGTGCTTTTACAGCTTCTGACACTGTGTTTCTTTTATAGCTTCGATTCCACGGCCCGAAGGAGCTCAAAAAGATAGTGAAAACTCTCCAATCGATGCCTATTGAACTTAAAGAGATCGATGAAGTCCTTAGCGATGATAATTTGATCGCCATGGATATCATAGAGAGAGGCAAAAGCATTGGATTAATAGGAGTCCTCAAAGTGGCTTCGGTAAGGCAAGGAGGAAGAAAAGCTCATGGAGTCATAATCACCGAACAGGGCGATGATGAGAGTATGTCAGATAGGGATGAGACCATAGTTTCACCTTCGCTGAGTCTTCAATTATTAGAACCAAAAAGAAAAGGCAAGACTCTCACCCATAAATCCAAAAGGCGTAAGACTGTCGTAGTAACTCTACCCACTATGGCTGCTATAAGTCCGGAGACTTCCTCTCCGCAAATGCAAAGTTCTTTGAGAGGATCATCTGATATCCCTATTCCATGTGACGTAGCTTTATTACAAAATTTTGGATTAGAAGGACTCCCTTCCCCGCCGCGAAATGGTGCAGGCTAAACTTCTTTAGATATTGGGGAGCCAACTCCTACTAGAAAGGCCACCACAATCGGTTGGTTTGGGGGTTTGCACATGCATACACGCACTTCACGGAACCACACAATTTCTAATCACGTGTTTTCTAATCCTTGGGATGACTAATTCTGCTTCTCCTTTTATTTTACAAACATGATGGTGAGGCAAGGGTTTATGCTCAGCAATCTTCGCTCCAAACGCTATTCTTCCATCTCTTACTCTGAATCTCATAGGCGTGAAATTGAAAGAGGCTACGATTGCGGCCCCCACTCCAGCCAAGAGCATGAGCGTTATGATAGGGAGAAGGAAAGGTCACATTAAAGTAGGCGCCACTCCCGGTCGTGATCGCCACCACCTAAAGGTTCCTCAAAACCATCCGGCTCTATCAGGCAATCTTCTGTAACTGCACATCAAGTAGTGCCTCCTCATACTTCGAAATACGATGGTCAATGTTGTAAAACTAAAATGGACACTCCCGTCATTACAAAGCCAGCCACTATCGAGCCCACAGGGAGGGAGCCATCCGAATTGCTAAGTTAAAGAAAGATTTCTCGAATATTTGTTTCAATGGCTTCCACTTTCCTCCAAACTTGAAAATAATTCCCAATGACATATAAAGACTGGTGAAGGACTATGTGCACGATGCATACAGCCAGTATAGGGAATTGGTTAAGATGGTCGAGAGAGTTTCTACGGTATCTTTCAAGCAGGCTAAGGCAATTAAGAAACTAGAAGCCGACCTTGCTCAGAAGGCAGAATAATAGAAGTGCTTAATAATGAAGCTGAATCTTCAAGGAAATATGAGATGGAGGCCAATAAAAGAGCCGATGAGGCTAGAAAGTCCATGGAAAACATACAAAAAACTCACCACGGAAAGAGGTTGAGGAGCTAAGGGCACAGCTAGCCGAGGCCATCAAGGAAAAAGACAAGGCCAACAAAACTGCATAGGAGGCATGTGAATAGGTGGTGAGGCTTAAGGAGGAGAGGGATGCAGTGAATTTGAAGGTCGAGGAAGCCATGACAGAACTGATAATGAAATCAAGGCAGTGGAAGCCAGGATAGAGAATGCATTTGAAGATCTCTTGATCATGTACAATGCTAATGTCTTAAAAAACTGCAACTTAAATTGGCTCGGCGAAGATTATCCTTTTCAACTATACAAGGCCTGGAATCGCTTGGTAGATGAGGAAAAGGTGATCCGAGACGCTACGACTATCAATGAGTTCGAACTGGAAGCTCAAATACTTATCGAATATGAACTGACGGTCCTCTATGATACAATCGTTGCTCTTGAAAAAGAAAAGTTGGCTGCAAAGTATTCGAATGATGGTGAAGGATCTGGAGTTGAGCATCATGAAGTAGGTTCCAAAGCGCTCCCAATCTCTTAATCTGAGCCTACTTCTTCTATCAATCCTCTACTGTTCCCAGGATATGACCCTAATAAGCTGCACCTTTCTCTGATATATGAATACGGCTCAAAAGGTACATCATCTCAACACAAGAGTCAACCCAAGGAAGGTATTTTGGACACTTCTTCCATTCATCCAAATGTAGGAGAACTGTCAGAAGATGTTACTAATATTAACTCCTATCTTTATTCAGCTCTAGATTTTGCATTATTGATCCTCCTGCAACTCAAGAAATGCATCACCAGCAGGAGGCAATAATGGCGGAGGCTATAACTACAACGGTTGCCACATCGGCTGGGGAGATGCACTATAGTTGCTGCTTGCTTGATCAAGAATTGATGTAAGCACTCTTCAACCATCAAAGTGATCCAAGTATTGATGTGCCGTTTAATGTAGATGAAGATGTGGTCATCATGGGCTCCTCGGGTCCGACAATAACATTCCAATAAGCACACATGCGAACCGAGCAGAGCAGATAATGAAGGAAATAAAAGCCAAAATTAAGCAACCTGAGCAGGCTCGTAGAGCTGGTGGTGGCATGGCGGGCCATGGTTCGGCCTCGATACTTGTTGTTGCTCCAGGTGGCACCATCATTAATATCAGCATGCTTCCTCCCTCGAACATCGAAAGTGCCACCATCCCTCATGTTCTACACACAGAGAACATTCTCTGAGGAAACTGCTTCAATACCTCCGGCCGGGGATAAGCCCGTCGGAACAGTCTAGGGAGGCAAAGGTTCAAAGAGGGTGAGGGTACTGAGTGGTAACTCTAGTGGGTCTACGACGAAGAAAAGCAAGAAAGATAGAAAATAGAAAGCATAAACTCGGATTTTTGTTTCCTCTCTTTTGTAAATGGCTAGAATAAGCTTTTATTCTGCATTTCATAGGCCACGTATAAACGCGAGTTTGGCCCCTGCTTATAGGAATTCATCGAACAAATTTTTGTACTCATCTTTTTCAAAGAATAGTGGAAATAAAATTTATTTTCGTTTTTTAGCATAACTCTGTGTTTATTTGTTCAAGTATTTCAGCACTCACATTTTCATTCAATGTACTTGTGAGGCTTTAGTTTCTGCGTCGAACTTGAGTCCGGTCGCTAAATCCTGAAGTCATGGCTTCGGGTCATAATCAAACGTCGAGTTGAATCCAACATTGCGCTGTCTCGGTTAGCGGCTGGTATATAAGTTATGCCCCTAGTCCCGGGGAGAATTGAAGTAGTCAGTAGCAGTCATTTTCTGAGTTCTAATTTAACTAAGTTGGAAAAAATTTAAAGTTGAAATGAGTTTTGAGTGGTATGATCACACTAGCTCATCTGCTAGTATTTGCATCTGCACTCTGGGGATTGAACTTGTATGCCGACGGTCGTCACGCCTGTTTATCGCTTAGAATCATATCCGCGCTCCAGGGACATGAGCTAATTTATGGGCGGTCAGTCACGCTCATTTGGTATTCAGAATTATATCCACACTCCTGGGACATAAGTTAATTTACGGGTGGTTGGTCACACCCGTTTAATGTTTGGAATTATATCCACACTCCAGGGACATGAGTCAATCTACAGGCGGTCGATTATGTCCGTTTAATACTTATACTCTGGTCTGCTTTCTTGAGGCGTGGAGAAAAGCCAGTTGATGGGTGGTCAGTCACATCCATCTAATTTTTAGTATTATATCCGCGCTCTCGGGAAATAAGTTGTTTCACGGGTGGTCAGTCGCACCCATTTAGTGTTTATACTCCGATCCGTGCTCTCGGGACCAGAGTTAGTTGATGGGTGGTCAATCACACCCATTTGGTTTTTATACTCTAGTCCGCACTCTTAGGACCAAAGTCAGTTGATAGATGGTCAATCACGTCTATTTAAGTTTTAGGATCTCATTTGCACTTCGGGAACAAGGAGTCGATCAAGGTTGTGGATAGATGGTTCACATCCATGTTGATTTGGCAAGCGAAGTCGTAGATGGAAGCATCCAGCCTCTTTGAACTTGGAAGAATAAAGGCGAGGTCATAGATGGATGGATCCATCCTCCTCGAGCTTGAATTTTGGAGTTTTGTACTTCGGCTCACACTCTAGGAGCTGGAGTTCGTTAGAAGAATGTCATTTTTCAATCCGTCTTGACTTTATCATTGCTTGCCCCAAGCTCAAGGTTTCACTTAGCGAGTGACCGATTGGATCGCGATCACTCCCTATTTGAATGGGTCCTACCATAGGATGGAACTTAGCTCTTCATACATCATGATGGTCACATGATGCATTTCAAGAATTGCCACTCAGGCTTGATGAGTCCGCATTTTATTGCTGAAAAAAGAAAGTATGGCAAAGTCAGTTCCCTTATTACAAGTTCAAATTCAAAAAACGCACAAATAAATATCAAAGGAAAAGAAGACTAAATGATTAAAAGCCAGTTATGTGTAATAGCGACGGAGACTTTCATTGTTCCATGCCCTTGGTAAAGTGAGACCATCAACGGTTGATAGTTTGAATATGCCGTCTCCAAGTCCCTGTTCAATGACATATGGTTCTTTCCATGTCGGTTTCATGTGTGAAGGGACCTAATAAATTCTTTTAAGTACGAGATTGCCAACTTCGAAGGTTCTGGGTCAGACCTTAGCGTTGTATAATCGGGCGACTTGACTATAGTGTGCGCTACCCTCAAATCAGCCTCTTCACGCTTCTCATCTAGTAAATCCAGTGATTCTGCAAGTAGGATGGCATTCGTCTTTGGACCTTAGTAAGTCACATGGTGAGAAGGCGCTTCTAATTCAATTGGAATAACGTCTTCAGAGTCGTAGGAAAGTGCAAGTGGAGTTTGGCCGATCATGGACTTATGGGTAGTTCGATATTCCCATAGGCCATGGGAAGTTCATCGACCCACTTACCTCCAACCTTCTCCAGTCTTTTCTTCAGAATGGTCTTGATAACTTTGTTGACAACTTCGACTTATCCATTTGCTTGAGGATGAGCTACTGTAGAGAACTTCTTCTGGATACAATAGCGTTGACAGGAATCTTTGAACTTGACATTATCGAATTGGGTCCCATTATTAGCTACGATGGTGTATGGGAGGCCAAAAAGAAAAATGATGTTGTGCACAACAAAGTTGATTACTTTCTTTGTCGTGATAGTGGCAAGGAGCTCAGGTTCCGCCCATTTAGTAAAGTAGTAAATTGTAATAATGGCGTACTTCGAACCATCCTTCGCTAAAGGTAGAGACCCTATTATATCAATATCCCATGTAGCGAAGGCCATCGACTGACCATCTGAGTAATTTCTGTAGGTGGGGCTCATGGAATTCTGGCATGCTTCTGGCACTCATCACATTTCTTGGCATAATCTGATGCGTCTCGATTCACTGTCGGCCAATAATATTTATATCTGAGTATCTTTTTGGAAAGGGCTTGCCCCCTAGTGTGATCAAGGCACTCTCCCTTATGCACATCATACAACACTCATTTGATCTCATCGTAGGTGAAACACCGGAGTAAAGAGCAGAATATCCCCTCCTGTATAGGATTCCATCTTGGATAAAAAAAACCGCATAGCTTTCCAGAGAACCTGTCTTTTCTCATTTCTGCACTTGGGTAAAGCTCCGTGCTCAAGATAGTTTCTGAACGGAGTCATCCAGGACTCCTTCTCGGACGTTGTCTCATGCACCCAATCTGTCTCTATTTAATCGATACTCGGAGCGGTAATTGTCTCGATGGGGACGCACTACACCATAGATAGGATTTTGGCGCAGCCTTAAGCGGCACATTTGATACAGCTATAAGCCGTATCAAATTTAATACGGCTTATAGCCGTATCTATATTGTTTAATATGGCTGTAAGCCGTATTAACATTTGATACGGCTTATAGCCGTATCAAAATCTGTGCCTCTTTTCGTGGGAAAATTTTCCCCAAAACGCACACCCTTCCTTCCTTTTTTTATTTCCAGCCTTCCCAGAAACTACTACGCGGCGACCTACCTACCATCTACAACACAATCTTCCACATCCAGACGAAATAAATCGCCAAATCGCCTCCACATCCAAACTACTACAGCGACCTGCCTACCACCTACAATTACAATTAGGTATGTACAATTTGATATCTAGTATGATGTTGTTAATTCATGACTTCTTTTTTCATGTTTTTGGTTTTGTGCAATTAGGTATGTACAATTAGGTATGGATCATTCTGATAGCAGTGTAGATCAGTTGAGTATTGGCACTAGTTCTTGGGTTTTGGAGAGAGTTTTTCTACAGTGATAGTTGTCAGGTGTTTTGAGTTTACAAAAAAAAATGAAAATGCTTGCTACATATTTCTTTTATCTGGTCTGCTATGTGTTGAACGAATAAGAAGATGTATATATATAAAGATAAGTTTTGTAAAGGAAGGTGTTTACTGGTTTGGGAAAATGCAGATACAATTGCTTTCATTTTAGATCAGAGATTTTTATATAAATGGAGGCTGAATTTTACTTTTATACAATTCGAATTGACACTGTATGTGCTAGCTTTAAATGTCTAAGTCCTTTATGTCTCCTACTCTTATTTTATGTTTAGATATTTTTACATTTACTTTGCTTCTTAGCAATCTTTACTTTGCATTTCTTTTACAGGCAACCTGCATATTTCAACTTCCAAACAATATATACAAATACACTTTGTTTTAGTTATTTTATTTCACTTTGTTATTTTTTCCTGCAACACTTTACATACAAATTTTACTTGCTCTTGCATCTTTTACTTACAGGCAACATAATCATTACTTTGTCTGGCTTACTTTTATTATTTTGTCTTTTGCCTTAGTTTGTACTTGCTTGGTTATGCTTATGTACATATATGAAGTTGTTATAGTTATTTTTTTTATATTGGTTATGTTAATATCATTACATAATCATTATTTGTTTATATTGGTTATATTGGTTATGTTAAAATGATGTACTTGCTTGCTTGGTTGGTTATTATTTTGTCTCCTCTGCAACTGCCATTGCTTCACTCGAAAGCTTTTCAATACTCGAAATCTTATTTTTCGGAATATATATTAACTATTAAATGATTTTTAAAGTCAAATATTTAATTATTCTTCAATTAATTAATTTCTTTAAATAAATAAATAATAGTACACTACATTATAATCACATATAAACTTATCCAGTTATATTTCTCAAACACCTTTCACTTATATCGCTGCAAATTTCAGCTACTGCACCGCGTCGCAGCTTCCAAAGGAACGGGAATCGCAGTTAACAATCGACCAATTTTGTAGACTAGGGTCAACTGACTGAGCTCTGATTCCTCCACTTAACTGATTTACCCTGCTCCGGTTCCTCAAGCACTAGCCCTTAGATACCGAGCTTCGACCACTTTTAGGTATTTTTTTAATATTCTGCAATTTTTCTGTAATTTATATTCCATTATAGACCGATTTGTTATACTGTTTGAAATGAGCCATATTGATATGTATGCTTTGCTACTCATACATTTTCACTCAATGTGTAATGTTTTGAAGAAAATTTTGTCCATGATGACGGTTGTTATCTTATTAGAATTACAGTTACTGATCAGCTTAGCGTCTTAGGTAATTTTAAGTGTTGTTAAGTCGATACAAATTTGGGTTGGTATATCTTCCATACACAACAAATAAGCCTATGTAGTTCTTTGGTACAAACTAAGTAATCACTGAATAAGAATCAATAGAAATAGGCATAGAAATCAAACCAATTAAAAAAAACTAATAATACCATGTCTAATACAATAGTCAATCTTATGCTATTTTGTATTATTTTGATCTCCTTGCATAATTTACAGCTTGGTGCTAATGTTGTATATCATTCTGACATTGTATATGGTTTTGACATTGTTGGATAAGTGGATAAAATTATTGTTAGTGGCGCAAGCCAAGTATCAGGAGAGGGGTAATGCATAAACATTACTCCGGTGCTACAAAATAGCGCCGTTGTAATGGCAAAATTTTGGGAAACAGTTTGATGCTAATGTTGTATATTGTTTTGACATTGTTGTATAAGTGGATAAAATTGTTGTTAATGGCGCAAGTTAAGTATCAGGAGAGGGGTAATGCATAAACATTACTCTGGTTCTACAAAATGACGCCGTTGTAATGGCAAATTTTTTGGAAACAGTTTGGTGCTAATGTTCAAAATAAGCCTTATATTTTGAGTTCCATTTATTGAAATTTAAATAGTCCATATATTTTAACTATTTAAAATTAATTAAATGTTTAAAATCATACTACAAAATTCTAGGTCGTACAGGAAAACAAAAAATGATCATGAAAAAGGCGTGCATATAAATCTTACAAGGAAGTTAATTTAGCTGTTGTGGTTTCTTTATTTTATAGTTTGAACCTCCATGAATCTTTGTTAATATATTTGGTCTGTAGGTAGTGGAAGTACAATTTTTTCAACAGTTATTGTTTGCACTGAATTGCTTTGTATGATTTTGCTTAATTCCATTAGTAGGACAATTATGTTCCTAATCAACTTGTTACTTTTAAGCGATACAAGTCTATGGTAGTTCTTCATTTGTCATTTTTTGTTGCTTCATTCATATTTTATGATATGATATGTGCAAATTAGTAGAAGTTGTACTTTGAAGATTTCTACAGTTAATTTTCACATTTTACATCAATCTATTTCTTTGATTTTGTTGAATTTTACCTGTAAGATCAATAGTTGTTTATGTTTAATGCTCTGGTTTTGTAATTTTGCCTGAAAGTTGTATATTTTGATACTCTGTGCTAAAGAATTTGGCTCAGTGACTATGTAACCCATAAGGAAGCACTGTTTCCAGTTCTTGCATACCTGAAACAAGCAAGTACAATGGTCACTACCCTAGTAATGTTCATATCACACATTACAACGTTCATCACTACTATATCGGTCCAAAAATGAAGGCCTCCAAAAAAAACCAAGTCCTGCATATATAGTATGTTTGTGCATTAAGAAGCTATAGTCTCTTATGTAAACTAAAGTATTACATGTACAAATGTTTCTATATGTTCTTTTTGCATAGCTTGTTGTATTTTTCTGCTCCTTGGAGGTTATTAAAGTCTCGAAAAATGATTATATCTAAGCAAGATATGGCTTGCAATATATACTTTTATAGTTGGTGCATTCTCCAAAAGAATTTATTCTATTTATGCTTGCAGATATCCTATGTTATTTTGTATTAGGTATGTTAACTTGCATACAAATACAAGGCTACATTTGTGCAAAGGTTTTTTCTTAAAATTGATTAGTAGTTATATTACATTGGTGACATATAACAGCTGTACTAAACATATTAGATTGTGTTGAGAACGTTGTGGATTAAAATTTGGATGTAATCATATATTAAAACTAATTCATAGTTATATTGTATTGTTTATATATAACATACTTTATTTGTTATTCAATTAAAATATTTATCTGACTTTTATATAGATGTTTTAGTTTGGTAAAGTAGCATGCTTCAAACTTAATGGTTTAGAAAATAAGCATATAGATTTATCGTATTCACTAGCTATATATATCCATATATGCAAATGCATTGTATGGTCTAGACATATACCAAGACTGTAATTATCATGCTGATATTTTTTCTTTATACGCAGAGGTCAAAATGTTGTTGGCCCGTACCATCTTTCGTGGTGTATAATAACTATATATTTAAAAGGTTGTGTCCTATTTATAGTTAAATAACAATCTCAACTCTATATGTTGCCATATGCAAATGCATTGTTGGCTGATTCATTTATTTATTTATTTTCGACTTTTCTAGGACTGTTTTTGAATAAAAGTTTGAGTTCTAAAAGGTGGAAATCTCAGTCATCAATTCTTTTTAGTTTTTTGAAAGTTACATTTTGCTGCCTGATATTTGATGTAGATTGTATACGTTAGGCTTAGTTTCCACGTTAAATTAAATGCCAATTTACTAATCGTTTTTTTTAGTTGCCTTACTCCAAAGAATTATTGACAATTTTATTCACCCATGTCATGTAGTATACCGAATTTGATACTAATGCTTAACTGCGGGAAAATGAGTTACTATTGTATCAAATGGCTCCCATATTAATTTGTTGTGGAGTTCCATGAGGGAATTGGCTAATGTTAAAGATCCGAGTCTAGCTAATTTGTATGTGGGTGTGGGTGGGTATGTGTGTGTTTGGGGGGTGGCGTTGGGGGGGTGGTCGTGAAGAAATTGATGTGTGATCTCGGTTCTAATAGTTCGCTTGATTTACTGATATAATCGTGCACTATATTGTTCCCAGGTAGAAATATGAATTTCATCCTATTAGCACAGTTCAAGTGGTATCTTTTCAAATAGGATAAACTTTCAAATTAGATCACAAAAAATAACATATCTTAACTTTAGGCCTCGTTTTAATTTTATTACTAAAGTAGGTCTAGTTTTGCACATATATAGATTATGCAGGTGTATTTTCTAAAAAAACAAATTTGTATTTGCAGAAGCTTGGACTGCGCAAGTGTTACTTTTAAAAAAAAATCTGTACTCGAGTATTTTTGAAATGCATAAGTGTTACTTTTTTTAAAATAAATTATGCTTGAAACCGCAAGTATAAATTGAAATTTTGACCTTTCAACTATTTAATGATATTAGCGTCCTAGATTTATTATCTTATATGCACATGTCTGTGTAATTTCATATCTGCTATTTTTATGTTACCACATTTCCATGTAATTTAGTATCTTCTATTTGTATGTTACCAAACCGTGTACTTTATGAATAAATGTTAATATTTTCTTTTACTCAATATAAAAAATATATACACATGTGTTTATTGTTTATTTAGTTTTTTTACTAGGGTAGGAAGCACTGTTTTCAAATATGAACTGAGTATTTTAGTCACATAAGATATTCATTTGAAAATCTAAGGAGTCTAGTTGAATGGAGCAAATAAGTAATACTTTCTTTGGAAGTAAACACCCAGTGATAATCACCTGAAATCCAATGTATTTACTGTAGTAGCATGTTGTTCTAGTTTGCCTATATGTTTGCATCTATTTGCTGGTGTGATATGGTTTCTGGGTGTGTCTGGCTATTGTAGCAGTGTGAAGTTATGATATTTTGAAGTTTTTAGAGTTTGATATGAAATATATGTGTCTGATATGTTACATTGCTTCTCTTCAAATTATTGGTCTTAGTAGTAAGGTGAGGTATCATTTTTATTTTAAACAGTTTAATCTCCAATTAATATATCTTCTCTTTAATATTAGCAATTAAATCCGTAATCCATGGTAATATATATTCATATATAGTTTGGAATAAATCTGACTAATGTAGTAATGTTTTCAATTATTTTTTGCTTCTGATTTTCTTTTATGAATTTCTGGTTACCTTTATTTCTATAACTACTATACTATTAGTTCAGTTTTACACCACATCATTTCCAGGTGGTCATGAATTTCCCATGTTTTCCATGAATTTATAGTCTTACATATAGGGATTATAGTGCTGTAAAATTTATGCTTTAATCATTTGCAGCCTTCTAGTATCCTAAAAAGCATATGAATATTTTTACCGCTATCTATCTAAAAATTGGACCTTCTGGTTTATCAAAGTACATGAATCATATTTCATCTTTTTTAAAAGGTATATCCATACTCACGATCATCAGTACGTGAGGCAAAGAACTTGTACATGAGTATGATTTAGCAAGCTAATTGAGCGATGTATTTACATGGTGACCTATTAGTGAAAATTTAGGTACATTCTATTGACCACATTATCAGGCATATCTTTTAGCATCTATTTGCATCTATGTTTGCATCTATTCTAGTTTGCCTATATGTTTGCATCTATTTGCATCTATAGACCAACCCTTACTACTAGATTATTCAATGCTATTTGGTAATAGAAAAAAAATAACTATTATAAGAGGGCAGTATGTCTTTCAGCATAGACAAACAATGGATAAATGAATCAGATCTAAGATCTGCATACTATATAAACGGGGTGCAGAAGTTCATTAGTTTTGTTGAAGAAAACGGTGGTAAGAAAGCATTGTATTTATGCCCTTGCACCCGGTGCAAAAATATGAAGACGATCAAATTAGATGACATTCATTTTCATTTGCTTAGATGGGGTATTATCCAATCGTATACAGCGTGGTATTTTCATGGGGAAAAAGGGCGGAGATGGAAAAACAACAACCAGTTAGTCATGGCAGAACTACTGCCGAGTCTAAACATATTAGGATGGAAGATCTGGTCAATGATGCAGATAGATTTCATCATTTTAAACCTACAAATTCGTTGCCTGATCATGCTAATGTTGGAGAGCAGTCTACTGATTATCCAGATTGGTAGGCCAATGAAAGTAAGAAGTATAAATCGCTTTTTGGTAGCGTAAAAGAGCCGCTATATCCTTCATGTTCAAAAGGGATTACGAAGCTGTATGCCATTGTGAAACTGAATAGCTTGAAGACCCAATACAGCTTTTCAGATAAATGTATGACTGCACTTCTCGAACTAATAAAGGAGTTACTCGCCGTAGGTAACACGCTGCCGACAAAGTACTCCAACGTGAAGAAGATCATTAAGCAAGTTGGGATGAATTACAAAACTTATGATGCATGCATCAATGATTGCATATTGTATTGGAAAGATGATGCGAACAAAGTTTCTTGTACAAATTGCAATGAACCAAGATATAGGACGGCATTAAACGAAGAGAGAAAATGCACCAAAGTACCTCGAAAGACATTAAGACATTGTCCTTTAATTTCTAGATTGAAGAGACTATATATTGTACCATGGATGGCATATGCGATGACCTGGCATGGTCGTGCCAAGTCTGATCCAACCGTAATGCGTCATCCATGTGACACTTCTCAATGGAAAGTCGCGGATTCATTTGATCAAACTTTTGCTGCCGAGCCACGAAATGTCACACTTGGAATAGCAACAGATGGTTTCTGTCCACATGCTTCTCTCTCCAACCCTTACAGTTGTTGGCCAGTAATTGTAGTACCATATAATCTTCCTCCGTCTATGTGCATGAAAAGGGAGTTCTCAATGTTAACATTGTTGATTTCTGGGCCAAAACAACCAGGAAAGGATATTGATGTTTATTTACAGCCGTTGATAGACGAGTTAAAGCAGTTATGGGAAGGAGTAGTTACATTTGACTCGTTAAATAAATCTGAGTTCACAATGAGAGCTAGGGTGCTGTGGGCAATCCATGATCACCCTGCTTTTGGGACTTTATCTGGATGTACCACTCACGGTTACTTTACATGTCCTGATTGTGGGGAAAACACTTGTTCTTATTATCTTCCTGAAAGTAAGAAGATGTGTTATATGGGACATCGAATGTTTCTTCCTAACGAACACAAGTTTCGATACGATAAGACAAATTTCAACAACGAACAAGAACTTCGTCGCCCTAAATGGCCATTGACTGGTTTTCAAGTTGAAAAGAAAGTAGCGAATATCAAAATGAAAGTTGGTAAACAAAAAGAAGAAATTGGTCGAAAATGGAAAAAGTCAACCAATGAAGATGTTGACAATATTTCTGGATGGTATAGGAGGTCTGTCTTTTTTGATTTACCATATTGGAAAGCAAATTTGGTCCGACATAATATTGATGTTATGCATACGGAGAAGAATGTCACGGAGCATCTCATCAGCACCATTATGGACCATAAAGATAAGTCAAAAGATGGCATCAATGCACGCAAGGATTTGAAAATCATGGGTATAAAACAAAAGTTGTGGGTGATGGAAGATCCAGAAACAAATAAAACAATCATACCAAAGACAACATTCGCTTTGAGCAAAGAAGAAAAGATATGGTTTTGCACCGTTTTGAAAAATCTGAAAGTGCCTAACAAATTTTCTTCTAACTTTCACAACAATGTGAGCATCAATCCTCCTGAACTAAGAAATATGAAGTCACATGATTACCATGTCATAATGCAGCATTTGCTTCCGGTATTGCTTCAACATTCTTATCCACAACATAAGAATCCACGAAATGCTGTTCATCGTATTAGTTTATTCTTTAACATTTTGTGTTCAAAGGTGATCAATAGGGAACATCTTTTAAAAGCAAAGGCTAGCTTAGTAGAAGTAATGTGTATATTTGAAAAACATTTTCCACTTGCATTTTTTGATATCAGTGTCCACCTTATGGTTCATTTAGCCGATGAAGCGTTGATTTGTGGCCCTGTCAGATATAGATGGATGTATCCATTTGAACGGTAAATTTCTAATTTCAGTTATGCACATCATTATTTCATATAAATAGCTACAGTCTATAGTATATAATTAATCACATTTATAGGTTGATGAAAACATATAAAGGATATATGCGCAATAAAAGATACATTGAAGGGTGTATTGCAGAAGAATATATCGTACAAGAAGCTAGTCTTTACTGCATGGAATATATGCCAAACGGAGGTGATGGCAATCATAAACATACCCGCGAAGCGTTTTTAGACGAGGACGATGAGTTTGCTGGTGAGATACCTCTGGATAATGGTAAAGACATAACGTTAACCCAAGTGCAGTTTGAACAGGTGCGTAGATGGGTCCTTAATAAGTATGATGGATTGGATGAATGGAAGAAGTAAGTTCACGAACTTGTTTGGAACTTTAATTTTTTTAATTCAATTTATATATACATTTTGATATGTGTTTTTCGTAGGAGGTATAACTCCTATGTGAAAAGTACTAGATTTCAACTTAGAGGCAGGGCTACCACCATGGAAATAGTTCAAAGTTTTAATCTATGGTTACGTAATGAGCTGTTAAAGACCATCGATGTTGATCCAACTCTGTGGCGGTTAGTGCACGGGCCGAAGTTCATAACGCGTAGTTATATGAAGTACCAAGTGAATGGATTTTCATTTTCCATGAAAAAGTACGAAGACCGTATGGTAACACAAAATAGCGGTGTATGCATGACAGCAATTACAAAATTTAGAGCGAGTGGCAAGGATAAAAATTATAAGGAAGCAGAAACGACGTATTACGGAGTCATTCAACAGATATTTGAGTTGGATTACACTGACTTCAAACAAACAGTTTTTTATTGTGATTGGGTAAAAGTTGAGGATAAGGTCAATGGTTGCAAAATAGATCCCATTTCAAACCTCATCATGGTAAATTCAGAGAAATTGAAGAACAAAAATAACGTGAATGACGAGCCATTTATTCTTTCATCAAAAGCGAGTCAAGTTTTCTACTCAAAAGATTTAAAAAATAACAGATGGTCTGTGGTCTTGCATACACCAAAACGGTTGACTACAAATGTGGATGACATTGAGTTCCCTACCGTCTATCAATCAGCTTTTGAAGACAATGAAAAATTAGAAGACCTTACCAAATCCATATGTTAACTTATTAGTATTCGTACATCACATGATTGTGTGTCTATATATTTTTAATTGCACGATTGTGTGTATGTATGTTTTGAATATTTTATCCATTCCAATGCAATTTCAGGTGTTGTCACTTAATAATTTTGTATGTGCAAGTGTGTTATATTATGGAGTGTTGACATTGATACATTGATACATCTATAACTATTATCGTGACTTATTAAAATAATTAGTAATATTATATTTTGCAGAAAACTATGTCACAAAATCCACCATTTTCACATTCGTCATGTTCAGAGGCGAAGAAAGTTGATCAAAACTTACTTTGTTATTCTGGTCTCAGATAACGCTGGAAAAATCGCTACTACGCTCGGTAAACTAGTAAGAGCTCATGTGCCAATATCATATATAAGTTGGAATAAAGTACCTGCAATATACAAGGACAACGTTTGGAACGAAATGGTGGTAAGTATCCTTATCTGTTTGACAACAACTATTTCATTCAATAGCCTTATGGTTTCAACTCTTTGCACAACATTTAATTTAATATATTTTTTGCAGAAAATTTATAAGCTCGATCCGCTTTCAAAGGAAATGTTTTTAAGGAGAATGACCGAGGCTTTTAGGAGATACAAGAAAAACTTGAGAGTAGGTTATTATGACCCTTTCAACAATGACGAAGAACGGTTGAAAAATTTCCCACCTACAGTTGCTCAAGAAGATTGGGCAGAGTTCGTAAAAAATGAAGCAACGCCTGAAGCGGGCGGAAGAAGGGAGGTAGGCAAAAAGAACAGAGCATTGCTCAGTTATGCTCATCATGCAGGACGTAAAAGTCACGCTAAAATAGAACAAGAAATGGTAATTTATATTCATTTTCATTTAAATGATTTACACATTGTGATTGGATATTCATGTCGTTGCATCAACTTGTATTGCAGATCGTTGCTAGTCCATCAACAAATGTCACTCGTCGTCAAGTATGGGAGAAGACACACAGGAAAAAAGATGGTAGCATATCAGATGCCACTTCTCCATACTTTGTAAGTTAAACAAATATTAACTTGCATATTCTTTAAAATTCCTTATTCATGTAAGTATTATCATTTTATAGGATCAAATTGCGAAAGCGAAGGAAAAGATCACCGATAGTGATGAAGAAAAATTAACAGTGGATGAAGACATCTTATCACAAGTGCTTGGTAAGGATGCAAGGGGTAGGAGCCGCGGTGTTGGGACCGTTATACCAAAGACTAAAGTTAAGGCTTGTGCCATTGCACAGAAACGACTCCGACATGTTCATGGCGAGCAGCATGAGTTGAAAATGAGGGTGGAAAGTTTGGAGAGTACGGTGGGAAATTTGTCTGGGCAAATGGAGGTTTTGATCAACATGGTAGGAAATATTGAACAGGGAATTCGTGCACCAGTCAATTCTTCTGATGGAGGACGCGCCACACAATTCAATGCTCCTGAATTCATTGCTTCGCAGTTCCAGGATTCGACCAATGTTACGAACAATCAAAAATGTGAAATCCTCAACTCTGATTTAGAATTAATAGGAACAGGTATTTTTAACATTTAAACATTTATGACATAATAAGTAGAAAACTTAAACAATAATAAATATTCCCTTTTATTGCAACAGGTGCTATATGCCGAGATTCTACATTGTCCAACATCCATGGGAAATCTGTACCATCCACACATGAAAAAGTGGTGTTGGACAGTATACTGCTACCAGATGAGAGAACCAGCAAAATGAATCATCAATTTGCAGAGACCTTTGCTGATGTTGGAGTGGTGGATATGTGTGCCATCCGAAGTGTCTTATTCGATATCTCTAGATGATGGAGCAGGTATATTTGGCAGGAGAAATAAAAAATGGTTCATGAATCATATGGCAGGAGTAAATTAGAGAAAATAAGAAATGGTTCACGAACACCGAAACTTCACTTATCACATATATCATAATATCAATTTGTTCTTAGCCTTAGGATTTGCTTATAACAGTCCAATTTATTCTTCATCTTACACATATGTATATAGATAGTTCTTTGATCACGTAATGAAAGTCTACATGCGTCTCTGTTTCACCTCCCTAAAATACCAAGAAAAATAAATACTTGTACATAACTACATCTTATACACTGGTTTTACCTAGATATAAGATGTAAATTTTACTTGTACATAGCAGCAAGATATGTTGAGTTAGCAATTCATGACTAACTCAACATATAATCGTCTCTGTTTTCAACAATTTCATGCTCTGCATGTTGGATATTTTGTTATAGTGATATATGGAAAAAATTCTTTATAACAATTACTAAGCACCATTGAAATGATTTTATATGTATAATTACAACAAGAGATCAATCTAAAATCACTAATATTATTACGACCGTTAGTTTTTAGAAGTAGAGTTATGAAAGTATTGTTAAAGCTTTCAAGTAACTTTTCATTTTCTATGAATTCATTTTGTAGAGCTTCATTTCCTTATCCATTAACATCTGCACTACTTCATTCAATTCTACTACATCCCCTTCAAGCTTTCCTCTACATCACCAAACCAACAAACAAGTTCCTTTCACAAACGTCGCTGCTCTCTGATCATTCTGCCTCAAACTTCCGATCACATAACACCCATCTCTACAACATTTTTGACAAATTTTGTTTGGACTTTCTACAACACTTTTAAAATTCTTAATGTAATTTTTTTTGAACGTTGTGTTAGTTATTTCAATCATGTTTCACAAACGTCGTAGATATACTTTTAACATTTTTGTTAATTTCATTTTAGATTCATCTCAGTTAGATTTCAGCATCATCCCTGTTAGATCATTTCATTTGTGTTGTTAATTGAATTTGCATCTCGATTTCAGTTTCATTTTAGTTTAAAAAAAACAAAACTATTTATTGCACATTAAATTTGTACAAACTTTTCTCTGTGCATAACAGTGTGTGCAGTCAATACTTCACTCTCCAAACTGCTAATCATTACAGCATACCATCACCCTGCTATACCACAACACTTACCTGATCATCCCTTTTCAACCATCATACAGCCCTACTTCAACAAATACTACAAATGTCTTACTTGTCTCTGCCAAGTCATCTTCCCACAACAACACAGCAAACCCATCCCTGGTTGCCTACACACCTCTGATTGCACATCAGCCTTCACACCGTCCCATACTCCTTTTCATACATTATTTCATACAACTACATTATTTCATACATTCTCATTGCCAACTCACCACAGTTCCTCCTTATTGTTTTCAGTTAAATACATCAACACTGTCTCCTTCACAATCAACCCAAAGCTCCGCATAACTGTGCACATAACTCATCAGTCACAGTCACATTCAAACTGTTGCACAACCATCTACTTGCTGCACATTTCAACTTCCATCAACATCTATTTTCTACAACTTCTCTGACCATAGTTACAACCAGTCATCACTCCATACAACCAGTCATAACCATACTATCATTTTCACCAAGTTTCTTCATCATCACCTTAACTGCTCTACACATTTCCCACTCACCTTAACTGCTCTGCCTCTTCACCACATACGCTTCTCTGCAAACATCAGTCCACTGCCTAAAACTACCACTCCACAAACACTCAACTGACATCCACCACAGTACATCTTGACCACCACACTCAAACAAAACATTAGTGCACATGCCCTCTGCCCCTTGAACCATCCACAGAAACTTCAACCTGACCTTCTTGCATTCACACACTATTCATTTACTGCACTCAACACCATATATTGCATACCCTTAAATCTATACTTTTAGTAATACAAAGCATGCTTTGTTCTTTTAGCATTGTTCTTTTAGCAGTCGAATAGTTGTCATGTAGTGTCCCTCCATCTAGTAAAACCCAGTAATCTGTTTGACATATAATCCTATATTCTCTCAAAAAATAATTTTTCTTGCTAGAAGTTTAAGAGTCCAATATTGTCTAGTGGTACGAATGCATTTTGAAGCGTAAAGAACAAAATTAGTATTAAAGCAATTATATCTGATGTAATCTGTCTGGTACATTTTGAATGGTCAAATTTGTTTAGTACCAATCAAACCATTAATATTATAAATATTGGGATTTGGAAATCCTGTAAACTTTGGCATTTATTTTCTTCATAATTATTCTGTTCCTTAGCCTTTATGTGCGTAGTTTTCAATCTAAACTTTGTCAGACTCGTCTCAGCTTTCGGGTAACGACTTTCACATCATTTTTTGTGTTGATTTTGTGCCTTAATTTACTTATATCAATTGATTTCAAGCTTAAATTGATCAGACACGATTAAACCCTATGATTTGACAGTTTTGGAGATTTTAGGTTTTGTGAAACTGGTAATACAAACATGATCTTAGGTTTTTTCATCATTCTAATCGGCACATTATCAAAAAAAAATAAATCAGATTTATCCCTTGTTCAACCTGGTGGAGATGATTTGTTGATAATACGGGGCAAAAATATGATTTTTTTGTAGCTTTAAGTGGTTTCTTAATATATAAGAAAATGTTTTCCTATGGTGTAATGTCGAACAAAATCACACACCTAATTTCCAAAATTTTGGGTTGTAACCCATAGCACGCCATTTGGTTCAACTATAGGGTAATACTCGTGTAATTTTGAATTATTTTCTTAATTTGGATGTGTAATTGTTGGATGAATATGTTATTTGTTTTAATAGTATCCCACAAACTGATATAATATATGTATAGTTAGTACAATATTTGTTGTAAGTCCTTGACTAGGAAAGTTAGTATAATATATGTATATAGTTATATGCATATCCTATAATTTATATATAAGAAATGTCTTTCAAATACATAGCTATGCATTATCTCACTAGACCTGGTCAAAACATAGTGGTTTTCAAATCAGTTTGCATTAAATCAATGAACATAATGTTTTGACTAGCTCGGTTCATGCTAATACAAGACCAGTGCATGCATGCACATACATAAATTAGTTTCTTGCCATTACATTGCAACTGTTTTCATACACACTTATCAGTCTATAGACTATCGATTAAGTTTGGCATCATACAATTGTCTTTTGTACTACTATAATTTATACCCATTTTTATGTTTGCAGGTTGAATCAGGAATGACCTTTATGCAATCTTTGGTTCTAGATAATTTTATTTGGCTTAGCAAAAAGTGTAGCCAGAGACTTGGAGTAATTCATTTGCAAAAGGTTAAGCCAGAGACGCTGTTATAGATGTTATACTCTGGGTTCTACTGAACACGTTAAGGTCTTGTATTGATATTGTGACTTGTGTAGCTCTTGTTTTGAGCTTAACATTATATTTGTACTAAATGCTAGTATGTACTATTTTTCGTGTTATGTAATGATATTGTTAAGTTATTATGCACTGCAATGCGGATTATTGAATCATTAGAATGTGCACTGTCTATAATATTATTTGTTTTCTAATATCATTTGAGTGCGGAATATCTAACAGGCTCGTAGCAATTTGAATGTGCAGTATCTAATTGTCTCATTTGAATGTGCAGTATCTAATTGTCTCATTTGAATGTGCAGTATCTAATTGTCTCATTAGATACGGCCTTAGGCCGTACCTAACAGGCTCATTAGATACAGCTAATAACCGTATCTAATACGGCTTTAGGCCGTATGTAATTGTCTCATTAGATACGGCCTTTGGCCGTATCTAATAGGCTATTTAGATACGGCTAATAACCGTATCTAGTATATCAATTAGATACGGCTTTAGGCCGTATCTAATTGTCTCATTAGATACGGCTATTAGCCGTATCAAACTGATAAGCTCGCCAAATTTTGATACGGCTAAATTCCGTATCTAATCTCATTAGATACGGCTTTTAGCCATACCAAAATTTGGTTTATGGTGTAGTGATGAGTCCCGTCTATTGTGGTTCGCTAGTGCTGGCCAGTTTCGCTAAAGAACCGGCTTTCTGGTTGTGCTCTCGAGGTATACAATGAATAGCATAATAGTCGAATTGATTCAACACTTCTTGAACCCGAGTAAGCTAGGTAGCGAATCTCAGGTCTCTGGCTTGATATTCTCCTCGAACCTAACATGCAACCAACTGTGAATCATAATAAATCTCCACAACAATAACTCCCAAGTCTTTGGCAAGTCTTAGTTCAGCAAGCAAAGCTTCATACTCGACTTCGTTGTTAGTTGCGTGGAAGTCAAACTTTAAACCATAGCATATGGATTAACCTTCTGGGGTTTCGAGTACCACTCCAACGCCTGAGCAACGGTCATTTGATGCACCATAGGTGTATAGCTTGCATGTACGCTTAGGAGATTCACTAACTTCGGGCAAATCCTCTAGGATGGTGAATTCAGCTACGAAGTCCGCCAAAACTTATTGAATGGCTCGCCTCGATGTACAAGTGATATTAAATTGACTTAGCCTAATTTTCCACTTAAGAAATCTACCAAACGTCTCAGGTCATGTTAGGATCTTTCGCAACGGCTGGTCCATGTAAACAGTGATCGGATGAGCTTGGAAATACGGACGGAGCTTTCTCGAGGCTATGATGAGACAATAAGCCAGTTTTTCCACCTTCGAGTAGTTGATTTTTTCCCCTATTAGCCTTTTGTTGATAAAATAGACTAGTCATTGGATCTGATCCTCTTCTCGAATAAAAGCAGCACTGATTGCGTTTGCCGAAACCGCCAGATAGACATATAATCTCTCGTGATCAATTGGCTTCGACAAAATAGGAGGTGTTTCTGGATGTTGAACTAGTGCCTGGAATGTACCTTCGCACTCCTCTATCCATTCGAAATTCCGTTTTCCTTTTCTGATCAGATCAAAGAAAGGAATGCACTTATCTGTGGATCTAGAAATAAATCTGCTCAAGGCTGCCACCTTCCTATTGAGGCTCTGCACCTGCTTTATGGTTCTTGG
Organism: Allium cepa; assembly: GCA_030765085.1. Taxonomy (NCBI): domain Eukaryota; kingdom Viridiplantae; phylum Streptophyta; class Magnoliopsida; order Asparagales; family Amaryllidaceae; genus Allium; species Allium cepa. Next base: position 377,140,950 of record CM060929.1, on the reverse strand, counting down.
AGTTTCGAGATTCCGAATCACCCAGATTTTCTTAGGGTTGGCTTCAATTCCACTAGCGTTGATGATGAATTCCTTGAATTTTCCTGGTGCTACCTCAAAATGACACTTCAACGGATTGAGCTTCATTCTGTACTATCAAAGAATGTTAAAAATTGTTTCCAAATCACTGACATGGTTGATGGATAGTCACGACTTCATGAGCATGTCATCCACAAACACCTCCATGGGATTTTCGATCTAGTTAGTGAACATCCAGTTTACGAGCCTCTGATAAGTTGCTCAAGCGTTCTTGAGTCCGAACGGCATCACCTTTTAATAATAGGGTCCCAAATCAGTGGAGAAGCTTGTATGTTACTGGTCAGGTAGATGCATTAGTATTTGATTGTAGCCGGAATACGTGTCCATGAAAGATAAGAGCTCGTGTCCGGCCATTGAATCCACCAGTTGATCAATTCCAGGAAGAGGGAAACTGTCTTTAGGGCAGGCGTTATTCAAGTCTGAGCAGTCCACACATGTTCGCCATTTTCCATTTGACTTTTTGGCAAGCACTGGATCAGATACCCACTCAGGGTATAAAGCATCACAAATAAACCCATTCAACTTGGGTTTATTTACTTCTTCTTTCAGGACGGCAGATCTCTCTAGATTCATACCACGCTTTTTTATTTGACTGGGACGTGCCGCGGGTCAATATTCAATGCATGGCTCGCGATGCCCGGCGAGATCTCACACATGTCTAAATGAGTCCAGGAAAACACATCAAGGTTTTCCGAGAGAAAGTCAACCAATTCCTATCTTATCTTGTGGCTAAGTTGAGATCCGACCTTTACTATTCTAGAATCACCGTCATGGATTGGAACATCGATCGTCAACTCCGTCGGGGAAGCCTGACTATCTTTGACCTCCTCCTCATCATTATCATCTCTGGGATCAAGGTCCTTAATGAACTGGTTGTGGTGCCTGAGCCTAGGCTCAGGCGTGAGTTGTCAATTTTCTAAAAAACGGATGAAGAGAGATTCCTCTACGCCCTTTCCCTTCTCCTTCCGCTGCACATTCCCGCGGCTCTACAACATAACAGGGGCATCCAATCACTTAGTCACCATGTACTACTCCTACCCCGTTATCAGTAGGGAACTTCAGAGTTAAACACCACGGGGCAATCGCTTCCTTGAAATCTACAAGGGCGATCGTCCCAAGAAAGCATTGTAAGGGGAATGTATGTCTAACATAACAAACTGTAACATCCGGACTCTCCGGCGATCTCCAATACCCAACTCAACGGGCAATTCCATCATCCCAGCTGGTATAGTCACGCTTCCGTTAAAACCATGAATACGTGATTGACACGGTTTCAAAACTTTCACCTCCATTTTTATTTGGTCATAAGAGCGCTTGAAAAGTATATTGGTCGAACTTCCACTGTCAACTAAGATCCTTTTCATCCAAGCAGGACCTATCTGAGCTGAAATAACCAACGGATCAATAGTGGTGCCTCGACTCTGTCCGCGTCTCTGTTCCTGAAAAAGATGTCATCTGTCATCATCTTCTATTGTTTTGTCGGGGCCCCATCATCAGCATTACTACAACATTCAAAGTCCACATGCCTAATCGAACTAGCACATGACTACATTTCCTTCCATCTCCGATCAGTCGGATGAGGACCATACTCATAGCGTTTACTAGCATCCTTCCACTAGTACGTACGGGTTCTCCGGCCCTAGCTTGACCTTGATTTGGGTTAGATGGGCCCACACCTCCAGCCTGTGGTGCCCGAAGAAACTATTCTAACTTCCTTTCTCTAATCAGTTTCTCGATAATGTCTTCCAAATGACGGCACTCATTGGTGTTATGGCCGTAGCAATCGTGGAACCTGTAGAACTTTCCAATCCGAATTTTATTCTCTGATGATGGTTTTGGAGCTGGCTTCTTATACTGTCTGGTGTTACTAGTCTGAAGGCAAACATTTTCCAGCGATGTGTTTAAAGGGGTATATCGGTCAAACATGGGAGCTCTGGGTCTCGGTCCACGATTTGGGTCTCTCTTCTTTCCCTGTCCTCTTTTACCTTCTGTTGATCTTTCTTATTCTGAATATTCAATTGCACTTTACAAGAATTCTCACCGGTCTGCTTCATAGCAACATTACTTTGAATGCCTTCACCACTGGGCCACTATGTCCTGCTTCCTAGATCGTCTAACGTCTTCTCTCCTTAAGAATTGCGCCGCCTTAGCATAGAAACGATCCAACGAAGCGAGGGGTTTCCCAACCAACCAATCACCAAACTCAGAATCGAGATCGATCCCTTTAGTCAATGCCATCAGAATAGAATATCATTGGGGTTGCTGGCCTCTACGGAAGCACCGTGGAACCATTCCAGATAATGTCCAAGAGTCTCTCCTGAAGCTTGAGTACCATTGGGCAAGGTGTTGACATCCTTTGGTCAAGTAGCATGCATACGGGACTGCTCAACAAACTTAGTAGTCAATTGATCAAAACATGAGATGGATCTGGGTGGTAATCAAGTGAACCACATAGTTGCAATGCCTCCTAAAGATATAGAAAAAATTCTTTACTTAACCGCATCATCAGCTCAAGGGGCGTTCATAAGCCATTCATACTAAGAAATGTTGGTTAGGATCCGAATTTCCTTCGTACACTAGCAAAGTCAGCATCCTGAATCGATGGAGGTGCTCTACATAAAGAATGTCATTGGTGAATGGACTATGACTTCTGGAGATTTTCCAATCATCATTTGTGAGGCCTTGACCTTCTCTGATCATCTGGCGTATCGTGATTGGAATTTCAGGCATCTGGATGTTCGAGGCCAAGGCACGGTCGGGTTCCATGTTGCAGGGACAGTCAGGTCGCTGTCTACGGCCCGTTCCATACCTCTTTGGCAACTGATCTTCAGGGAAGTGAGGATCCGGAGCATGAACATGTTGGTGATGAGCTAGAACTGGTTGGTTCTAGATCTCGGATTCCAAATCTATAGGGGCAGCAACTGCATGGTCATGAATGTGTGATAAGGAAGTGCTCTTCCTTAGGAAGATGGTCTAGCCCGATTCCCTGTAGAAGGACCAACCTTGGATTGTCCGAGATTCACAGCATGCTTATGCCTAGAGGCTTATGCATAGTTTCCATCAAGCCAATGGCATGTAGATCTATGATTAAAGTCAGGTGAAGCTAAGCTTTCGGTAGAGGAATGAGAAACATGATCCCTTATAGATCTCCTTGGCCTTACATCATTCAATTGGTTTGCGAGCTCCACATTGGCACGGATCTGCTAAGTGAGCGCTTGACGGCTCTAAGTAAGCTCTTGCATAAGGGTCTAGATCTCTTCTCTAGCCACATGACCTTGTGGATTTGGAGCTCCAGCTGATGTCTGGCCTACTGTGGTCAGCTGCGTGGGATTTTGCCTATCACTTCCTTCTGGATCTGCAGCATTTAAAGCGGTTCTGGTAGTTCTCACCATGTTGAACGTAGCTCTTTCCTAGATCTGTAGTAATATGAATAGAATGGAAGGAACTACTGGAAGGCATACATGGATATCCTCCTTAGATTTTTGCAATCCAACAACGGTAGGGGATCTAGGACTTAGAGAAAAACAGAGTGTTCTCAGTGGAAGCACCAAAGTGATTGTACCAAAATTGGACACAACACTCTTCGGATGTAATTGAAGAGATTAGAATGAAGAAATAAATGGAAAAGGAGGCTAATCTAACAATCACACCAATAAAATCAAACAAAAATAGAAAGAGACAAGAACTAGTGGTTTGGGGTTGTAGCCTACGACCACTTTGAATAGTTTTGCTAATTATTTATGATTGACAACTGATTACAACAGTACAAATTATTAACTTTCAAGTTACAATGGAGTTGCAGCAGAGTAACGGTGTAGAAGCGTCAAAAGTCATTTTTTGTAGGCGTAAGGGTGCTATTTATAGGAGTGGATCTGGAAATATCTCCTCCAAACCTCGGAATACCTCTTCTTACATGTGGGTGGGCCCACCAGATCAATCTGGTGTCAATTGGGATCGATCAAGATCAATCCACGTGCATTTCATGTCGATCATGATAGGCTCCATTTGAGCTAGGATCGATCATGGTGGGTCTTTAGGTGATATGCAAGCTTCTGTGAACATTTCATAGCATTTGGACATGTAGTGTTTGAGTTATGATCAATCCAAGGTTGATTTTGTAAGCGGGCTGATGGCTGCATATCGATGCTTTTGTATCGATACTCCTTCGTATCGATAAGCTGCATATCAATTGGTTGTGCATTGATGACGTGGAGAGATAATTATGTGGAGATCCATCTTTCATGCTTGCATACTGATTCCTTTGGCTTTACTACTTCCTTTCATATCCATCTAATGCCAAGCTTTTCATATCGATGGATACCCATTGCTTTCATATCGATGTTCCTGGATGTTGCCTTCGTATCGATGCCTAGATGTTGCCTTCATATCGGTGCCTGGATGTTGCCTTCGTATTGATGTCTGGATGTTGGTTTTGTATCGATGCTTGGTTGATCGATACGAAATGGATATTAGTTGGATCGATACGAATTGGGCAATGGTTGAGCAGATGAACTCTGATGATGTTATTGCTTGATGGATACAAAGGGGATGGACACGAAGTTGTTGAATACAAAGCTGGATGGATATGAAGTGTGATGGACTTTGATGGATATGGACTGATATCTTCTACATGGATTTTGATCGATCCATAACATGGGAATACGAACTACGATTGACCCAAATTTGGAATATTGTCTTTCATAGCCTTGTTAGTCATACCATGCTAATTGTAGCTCGATCTGGACCCAGACCAAATTTGCCTATATCCATCGTGGACTCATAGATAGTCGATCTTCGGGATGAACCATTTTCAATCTCTAGTCAAGTCCTTGGTGTCACATCTTTGGCAAAAGACGAGATAACAAATATTATATTAATTGGATAATTCATATGTTATAATTGTACATTACTTGGCCGGTAAATATCTGTTCAAAATTCTTTTAGAAATCCAAAGTGGAAAATTTACTTATATTTCCTCAAAGATATAATTTTCTCAAAATTATATTATTATCTTATTTTCTAAACGAGTCCATTTGACACAAAACAATTTATATTGAGTTGCAATCACTTGGGAAAAATCCACAAAATTCCCAAAAATGAATATATGTTTTTTTAACAGCATATTAAAATTTTGAGGCAAAATAAGCTTTCCTCGTATTTTAAATGATTAAATCTAGAAATCAACAATTTTCTTACCTCGAAATTCATATAAATTCATGCAAATTCCAAAAATTATGAAATTAAAAAATCATCTCCTGAATAATATCTTAAACATCATAATGAAATTTTAGAATATCTGGAGATCAAAAACATAGTTTTTCATACCTAAAACCCTTTAGTAAAATATCCAATATGCCATATAATATCCATTCAATCAAAATAGATGATTACTCATTCAAGATGCATGATAAACATTCAATAAAAAATTAGATTCAAACTTCAACTCGGATCTAACACGACCAAAAAGATATGGTAATATTATGCACCTTAATTCTTGTTAGAATGATGGAAATTGCCTCATTCCCTTCTTCTTTAGTTTTATTTCCTCTTCTTCGATTAGTAATGGTCGACCTTGTTTATTTATGACTTAGATTGAGAATGAAATGAAATAAATAAGGGAGAGGGGAGAGCATAGTATATTAGTTTGTCTTCCTCTTCTGCACTTCTATTGTTGTGTTTATTATATCCTATTTCTTTAACACATTCTTTTAGTTATACTTATTAAGGCCAACCTTAATTAATTAATATAGCAATCCCACATTCCTAAATTTCCCTTTAATTATTCCTTAACAATTAGATATTCAATAATATGCAACAAAAATTAGGGGTGTTATAGTTATTCCTTGATCTTGAATGTTCATTTTTCTTAGCTTGTCCTCATTAGCTTTCTCCAAAAATGAACAAGTATTTTCCTATTACACACAAAGATCGATACCGACCCTAGGGATTTCATATTAAGTTTTTGCATTTCATCTACTTCTTCGCTACTGATCTATATGAAGTGATGCATTCTTTCTGGATTGACTTGTTGCTTCAAACAGTTGTGGATTCACATCTCTTTGGCATGTATAAGAGATAAAGCAGCATACTCGAATTCTTAGTTTTGAGACTTTTGAAAGCTTCTCATTTCATTCGGTTGGGTAAGATGTCATCTTTCATCTTCATTATCTTTCGTTTACATCATCATTCTCTTTCCTCTCTTTTAATCTTTAGTTGATCACATGGATCGATACTGATCCTTATGGATTGGTACCCATTTTTTATTTTATATTACAACTTAAGTAAAACTTAGAAAAAAAATTACTTTCGCTTTCTATTATTCGCTATGTTTTCAACAGGCCATCTTCTACCTCCTTAGGACCTTTGCTACTTCATTCCTTACAAACAATCATCAATGCAGCTATTGGTTTCTAGCCTCAACACCCATTGATCCATCGACCCTTGTTAAAGCTTCCTAAATGATTCATAAGAAGAAGATACCTTGATCTATCCAAGCTATAACACAGTCTTCCGCATAGTTCAATGACACCGCCTTGTTCACTTTAAGTTCAAGCGATATGTAAGTGCTGCCTCCATGCCATGGCTACTGATGTCAAGCTTTGTTCACCTATCCACGTTCAATTTTGCATTCTTGCTTTTTCCTTCCTTACTCAATGTACCATGGCCATTCGAATCAAGACCCGTGCATTACACGAATTCAGCTCCAAATTCTTGCAGAACTTATACGTGCCAAGCCTCCCTTTACATCCAAACGTTTGGCGTCCACTTTTAGTTTCTTGGGCATTTTTCTTTAAGTTTTTTTAAGTGACCATTTCATTTTCCAAATTCGACAAGTTTACAGGCGGAAGGAAAAGGAAGGTTGACTCTTGTTGAATTTTAGTCAAGTGTGGATTGGTGACTCAATTTTAGACAGATGGTTTCAAAGAACGGTCACATCGAATGCACTTCAACATCCAATGAAATTATGTGTCAACAATTTATGTGGAACATCACGATCTTGCATTCCAGCAAAGAAAAGCTTTATGTCGCTCAAGACAATGGTTTTTCTTCGTATGTTACACAATTCCTTAGCATTACAGATCCCATTTGCCAGCACAAGCGAGCTATCCACATAGAGTGTTCGTGTACACTGAGATGTGGACATACGACAAACACTGCATAGCATGAACCATACATCGGTACCTATGTTGATGTAAGTGACATGTCAGTCAACACAAAATGACATCCAGTGGACCTTATACATTGACTACATGAGACTTAGTTAAAGAACGAAGATTGAAGATAAATCATACCCGACTTGCTCATGTACCGGGTTTTCGGTAAGTTATGTATTGCAGATGTTGCGCACGTCTTTATGCCATGGGTGCAGGTCCTTCTACATTAGAATTCACTTCGCCAGTGGTAGGTTCAAATTCTGCCCCAACATTTACCTCAATGCCCACTAGGCCCTGACCATCTCGCCGCCAGCTCAGGCTATCTTTATAAGTATTATTTTTTTTGCTCCAGGCCCTCAACTTCTACCACTAAGTCCAACATCGTCTCTTTACTGCTTTCCAACCTCTTTGACTAGGTCCGCTCTAGGTACTAACGCTAAAAAGATTGATGCATTGAAGGAAGATACTACAAATGAACCTAAATCATCGATAGGCGATGAGGACATGACTATTACTAACGTTAAGGGTCTTGGAGCTGGGCTATTGATGGTGGAGAGAAAAGTAATCAACCTTTCCAAACTGAAAAATGTTAAAGAGGAAAAGGCTTGGAGGATGTCCCGCTCCCTCTTTCTGTATTCCTTCCAGTTCCTTCATATGTTGTTCCAACTTCTACACTCCTCGTGACCAGTATTTTTGCCGACGCTCCCAAATCTCATACCGACCTAAGGGGTGAATACAACTGCGATGACGAACCTGACGGCCACCTTTCAGTGGGGAAGGATGCCAATCCCCAAAAGAGAAAATCTTCCTCCTCTCCTAAGAAGGGAAAGAAGAAAATAAAGGGGAAACACCTTTAGGGATAGTTGTTTTGATGGGATTCTGATTATGTATATAGGCTACTGATGTGAGGTATGGCCCCCTCTTTTGTAATCAAAACACTTACAAGCAATTATAGTTGTTTTTGTTCTCAACTTTGTCTTATATACTTCTCTACGTTTTCATTCATTGGACTGTATACTTGTCAGTGTACATAAATAATTACTTGTAATTAAATTTTATTTATATTATTCACGCCCCGGACTATTCAATATGATTATTCACTATTACTTTGTACATATAAATAAGCTTCTACAGTTTCTCGGTATTATCCCATTACTTAGTTATATTTATAATTGCCAATATGCTTCTAGCTTGGCTAAACAAAACTATGTTTCTTTGGCCCACTCTATGGCCAAGTCCATTTTTCTTCGGTTGGACATATCTTGAACAACCGTAAGCGAAATCGTATTCATGAAATTTTTTAACTTTGCACCATCTCCTATCTCTAGGAAATGGTGTTCTGGATGTCTATCTCTAAACATCCATCTTTGATCTCGACTATCTCTGGGTGTGGATCAAAAGCACTCATTAACCATCTACACTTATCTTCATTCAAGCATGTCTCATCAGTCCATAAGCATGATTCTATATGCAAAAAGATATAGTTACCCCAGTTCATTTCTCCAACATCTAATGTCTCATAAGTCATCTTTGGTCATCAACCTTCGACCTTGCTTATCTTTGGGCATTTGTCAAAGATTAGATGTATAAGGGAGAATCATCTGTTCAACCCCGGTTCAATCATACGCTAATGATCCGATCATGGATCAAAGGAGTTCATCGGTACTATCTCCACATACCTAGATATTTGGATTTTCAAAATACAGAATGTCTGATTCTACCACTGATCATGCGGAACAAGATTAGACTCTTAAGAATATAGTTCCATTGATCTTAAATGCCAACTTATCTTTAAAGATAAAAGAATAGCAGACTCTACCTTAATATATCTAGTCCTAATCAGTAGGGTGGATCATTAGTAGAAACAAACCTAGGAGAAATAATGCTTTAAGTGCTCGTTGCTCCATGTCCATGGAATTGAGATCCCATCGATAGTCGATAGCTTGAAAGCTTCATCTTTAAGATTCTGTTCAATCACATAGGGACCTTCCAAATTCGAGCCAAGTGCCCCCGTACTAGAAAAGACCCATTTCAAAACGAAGTCACATATCTCTAAGGTACGGTTTCTGATCTTGGCGTTAAAATGTCATGCTACTCTTTGTCGGCGAGTAGCTACCATAAGATTAGTCTCTTCTCATCTTTCATCGACTAAGTTGAGTGACTCAAGCAAGAGTTCCTCATTTATCTTAGGATTGTTTTGCATCCTTTAATGAGAAGGGACTTCTAGTACAATTAGTATCATAGACTCGGATCCATAGGCTAAAGCGAACGTAGTGGTTACCCATCAACCTAGTTGCTCTTAGCTTTCATCAATTTTCTTATGGATAGATCAGATGTCTTGTTCAGTACGTCCACCTTCCCATTTTTCTACTGATGTTCTACTGTCGAAAAGCTTTTCTCAACTTGGTGCTGGTTATAGAAGTGTTTGAACTTGGCATTACCGAATTAAGTTAATAATGGTCTTATATGGAACTTTGAACTCGCACAAGATATTATTTAATTTAAGTTAATCACTTTCTTCGTAGTGATTGTGGTAGGCGGTTCTGCTTTAGGCCACTTTACGAAGTAGCCCACAACTACATAGCATGCTTTTCTCCACCCATCGACATCGGTAGCACATCGATTATATCAATTCCTCAAACCACAAATGTCCATAAGCTAACTATTTAAGTAAGTTCAGTAACTGAGGCTTATGGTATCTTCGCAAAGCTTTGCCATCTACCACATCATTTGGTATAATCAGTTTGCTTTGCTCATGGTACAATAATCTTCTCATTGACCCTCTTATGCATCCGAGTTGATCATTGGCTAAAATTATCCACAGTGAAAAACCTTCTGCACCAAAGTCTACCCCTCCCCCTTTAGTGTGACCACCACATCTCCCTTCGTGTACATCCACAAGGATTTTCTTAGCTTCCTCTTCGGTGATCACCATAGCAAGGGAATCGATAATCCTCTCTTAGACGACACTCCTTTTTGCATAATAAATTTTGATACTTTACGTAGGAATTTTCATTGATCATTTCTTCCATTTAGGAGAGTCCGTTTCAACAAATAGTCTTTTATTGGGGTCATCCACGACTCTGTTTTCTATTCAGCCTCAAATACCCAGTCAACTTCCATCCGATCGATGTTTAGGGCCCACAAAATCTCTACTGGAATGATTCCCGTAAGTTCTGCATCCTTGGAGCCGATTTGTTTTGATAATGAATCAGCTTCTATATTATCTTCCTTGGGATTAGGTTATCGTATAATGCATAATATCGTTTAACGGTTCTAGAACTTCCATCAGATAAGGGGCAAGTCTTTCTCCCTTAACCTAAAATTCTTTCCTAACTTTTCAAACCACTAAGTTAGAATTTCTGAATATATCTTAACTCCTAGTTTCTTTGCTATCTTAAGCCCTAAAATTAGTGCATCATATTCGACTTCATTGTTTATCATTGGGAACATTGGTTTAAAGCGTAGCATATCTTCTGCCCTTCCGAGGTTACAAGGATCATTCTGCCCCAATACTATATTCATTGGAGGCTCCATCTATGTATAATTTCCATTGGGATGGTCAGACCACATCTTTTCCACTTCTCCATCCCAGATGGTGAGTTTGAAAATGAATTCATCCAATACCTAACCTCATAATGCCCTCCAAGGATGGTAGGTTATATCATTGACTCGGTATGATATTCCACTTTAGGACTCTCCTTAAAGTCTCGGATCGATGCAGTACTTGCCTCAACGACTAATTAATTAGTATTTTTATCGAGTGAGTCTGGAAGTTTGGCCGTAATTTCCTCACCATAATCAACAAGCTGTACACCAGCTTCTCTAGTTCGGATCATTCTATTCCACTTCGGTGAATAGCTTGCTTATATAATACAATAGCCTTTGAATTCTAGATTCCCCACGTATCAAGGCCACACTAAGGCCACAAGAAGATACTACTAAATAAACTAATGGAGATTCTCCTTTCAAAGGATTTGAAAAACTTGGTAGTCTCTCCATATGCTCTAGGAAATTCTTAAAAGCTTCCCGACACTCCTTCGTCCTAGACAAACTTTCCATTTTCTTTCTAGAGGACATCAAAGAATGGTATGCATTTGTTTGTTGTTATCGAAATAAATTGACTCGGTATGGTGACCTTCCCATTAAAGCTTAGTATTTCTCTCCTTTTCCTTAGGAAGGTAACCTCGTTTAATGCTTTAATTTACCTTGGGTTAGCTTCAATGCCCCTTGAGTACATAATGAAACCAAAAAACTTGCCGATGCAAATCCAAAGGAAAATTTTAGTGGATTAAGCTTCTTCATGTATTTATAAAGCACTTAGAACATTTCTGAGAGGTTTTCCATATGATTCATCGATCGATATGATTTCACAAGTATATCATATGCATAAACCTCCATCATCCAATCGCTGGTATGTAGCTCTAACATTCTTCAAATCGAATGGCATCACACAGTAACAATGCAACCCTAAGTTAGTCTTATATGCTTCTGGTCTGGAATATGCATTGCTATCTAATTATAGTTGGAGTACACATCCATAAATGACAACATCTCATGTCTGCCTATCCTATCAACAAGCTGGTTAATTCTGGATAGCAGGAAACTATCTTTTAGATATGCTTTATTTTGGTTTAAATATTGGGTGTATTTTCGTCATTTTCCATCTGGCTTCTTGAATAGCATAAGATTTGATACCTATTAAGGGTATAGTGTTGATATCCCACCTTATGGTAAGGTCGTGATATCGTAGATTTGGCTAGAAACGGGTGGTTACTAGCCTTAAAAATCAGCTATATACAATACTATGGACGACGATCGAGCAAATTTAGGTCGATTCCCCAATCAGGATGTAACCAATATAAAGTGATATGGAAGACCTTCCTGAGAAAATATTTTGAATTTCAAGTCAATCGGAGTTCGTGCGCTCGAGTTATGGACAAACGAAGGATTTAGATGGATCGATTTGGAACAATCCAAAAAACAGCGTAAATCAACGAGGATCAATCATTATCTCAAAATCTACAAAGCCAATGCACTTGGATCTTTCAGTTCCCACAAGAACGATCGCATGACAAAACTACCAAGTCTTGGATAAAGAGGCCGATCTTTATTGGAACAATCGTACGAATCACTAAAACGATTCACACTCCATGAAGGTTGGATGATATCTGACAAATGATATGTCGAAATTGCGCAAAATTTAGAGAGCAAGCAATTTACATCATGAAGAGTCTACATTATCGATCATATAATACAACTCAAGAAAAACATAAAGAGGCATCGATCGTTATTGGACGATCAGAATAACGATCGGTGTTCTACAAAGAATGGACGATATATCAAAAAATATAGCTCAGAATGACACCATATTTTGGAAGCAAGGCATGGAGGCCTATAGGACAACCCATAAACAATTGCAAATTGATTGGAGCCAAAAATAACGATCGATCCCAATTGTTACTTTTGTAGAATTTAGACCAATGATCGTTCATGTGGGCCCATACAGATCTGGAGACTCTTCTAGCGAGATTTCAACCCAATCCATGCACATCTTCCCATGTGAATACAGCGACCATTCTCCATAAATAGGATCCTTCTTTCTACTGTCCAGGCTCTGCCATTTTTATTCTTCATTCTTATACTAATAGATCCCTACCGATCCAAACTTTTTTGTTACCATAATCAAGTGTAAGACCAAAAAATATGAAGTGGACGTAGGCCAAGATTGTAAAACCACTATAAAAATCTGTGTGTTCATTTACTTTCTCTGGCATGTTTTAATTTCATTCTTCATTTAATCTCTACTTGATTCTATTGGGTGTTGATGCTCATTTTAGACATTAACAAGTGCATCGCGTATAAAGCCATTTACCTTCAACTTATCCACTTCTCCTTTCAACACGGCGAATCGCTCAAAACTAACTTGCACCTCTTCAACTTCACGAGAAGGTATCGTGGTTCCATATTTAATGCATGGCATGCTTTCCCTGATCAGATTCCTCACATATCGAAATGCGCCTAGGTAAACACAACTAAGTTTTCCCAAATAAACCCTACCAACTCTTTCTTTATCTTTATGCCGAGCTAGGATCCGACATTGAGAACTCGAGATCACCATCATCAATCGAGATGTTGATTTTCTACTCCATCAGTGCCACCCTTGCATCCTCTGGCTCTTTTTATGGATCCATAGGTTTGTAGAACTTATTATGGGACTCGAACAAGGGCTTAGGCGGTGGTTTCTATGCCTCAATAGCCTTGATGTAAAGAGCCTTCTCTGCGTTCTTTCCTTTCTCACATCAATTTGTCTCTGAGTTCCCTAACATAACATTCTCGACCAGTACTCTAGTCACCCTAAATAGTTCCTACCCCATTCTTGATAGGGAACTTCATCATCAAACACCATGAAGCAAGCACAATTCTAAAACTGGTATGGGCCAGTAGGTCCAAGAAAGCATTATGTGTCGAAAATGCATCGACCACCACAAATGTCTATACCCACACTATCTTACGATCTCCTTCACCTAACTCAACATACAAGTCAAAACAATCAATGGGATCCTTAGGATATCTGTAAATCCTTGAATACAAGATTTACAGGACTTTAAATATTATCACTAATCCGCATATGATCAAAAATATTGTTAAAAATATTTTAACCGAGCTCTTGCAATCAATCAGAACTCGATGTACTGTTATTGGCCCAACAATGATGTAATCACTATGAGGTCGAACATTGATGCTTCTACCATGTCAACATCTCTATTCTTGAAAATGATATCATCGTTCATTGTTGTCTTTTATTTCGCTATCGTTCCATCTTCGACGGTGAAACAACTCTCTTGAGATACATGCCTCAGTGAGCCACCATACCTCTCCATTTCATTTTGGCTTTTCTCCGTCAAATGAGGTCCTTAATAAATGATGTTAATCACAATCCTTTTCTCAAGCTGTCTCGGTTCCTTTCCACTAGATGGATCTTGTTAAGTCATGTGGCCTTGGGGTTTATCGTTCATTATCCCGCCGGTATGCAAGTTCCTCACATATTGATGTAGTTTCTTTTTCTTTATCAAGTCTTCAATCGCGTCTCTCAAATTTGTCACTCATTGGTATTGGCACATGCATTTCATGAAAGCGACGAAATGTAACAACGGCCTTTTCCACCCTGGGTTCAATGTCCGAAATGAAGCTAAGACCTCAAGAATTGAAGAGAATAAGTCATTGGGATATGATACAAAAAAGTAAACACGGTTCTAACTAACAACTTTTAGATTCTCACACTGGAATAAAACAAAATAATACAATAATAATAATCATAATCATATCACATCACCATAACATGTCTAACTATTAGTTACATGTATAAACAATACAATTAAACCTAACCTATATACATAATCAAATCCAGGCCACGACACTTATTTGCATTATACACAATATGTACAAATGAATCCTTGTTTTGCGTACCATCTCTTCTCCAAACTCCATCAACTTGGATATGTAAATAAAGAGGAAAATAGGAGTGGGTCCGACATAAGTCTAGTGACTGAGCCATGTTTTACTCTATGTATACTACAAAAATAATACTATAGCATGATGGGAGTCTAACCTTTAGTCACCTCACATCCTGTTCGTCGCGTCAAACCTAGATGCCATATACATCTAGTCATATCGCATCGCAACTACATGGATTCACTTCCTTGGTTGCCTCGTGTGCTACATGGTCGCAGTTGTCCACCATCACATAGATCACATATTGGACTCACTTCTATGTACTAGCCTAGGCCATATAGGGTCGCATGTTGTCCTTCTACACAAATTGGACTTATGCCCAAGACTTGCCTCTTGCACTACAGGGTCGTTTACTGTCCATCCGCCAAACTTGTCCATCGAAGCACTCCATTGGAGCAATGCAATACGAATATCTACTACTTGTGTCATAGGTCCATATCTATGTCACAGGTCACCTATTTGCACCGCAGCCTCATTCATGTTCATGTCACTATAGTATCATGTTTCCATATGATGAACACATACGAATCAATCACAAACAATAACCAATTATCGCATACATACACTTGAATTCATAACGTCATCACTTGCATCAGCAATAGCCTCTGAATGCCTTCAAAAACAAGAGGAACGATACCTAAATCGATAGACCTTATCATATGCAAGGCTATATGAATCCAGGTTCAATCTGGCTCAAAATAGGCTATTGGTGGATCTGTATTCATGAAAACTAAAAATCATTCTAGCCGTGGATTTAGGTGTTCTAGCACATAGTTTCAGCATCTGTCGATTTTTCTCCGCCTCCAATCGCTTGTGAACGTCCCTAACCCTACATTTCTGTGTCTAGTTTTTCACTTTATTTCATCAATTTAGTGGTATATTCATTAAATTAAAAGAAATGGATGAAAACCTAGTTTATGTTTAGTGTTTCTACCAGAATCCCTCCCAAAACCATATTTAATCTAAATTTAAATGAATATAAATGTTTTTCAATGCTAATATAGTCTATATATCATCGTTATAGGATCAAGATTACATTATAAGAAGATGAAACTATGAAAAAGTCACCGAATTCACCTCTCACTACCTAGGCATCCACTGTTCGGACTGATGTGCCTTCATACCTTAATATTTTTTTCTCTAAATTAGAATATATGTGTAGCCCTCTCCGTTAGATTCGCAATCCTGCTAATTACATGTGATTTCATTGAGATTTGAGAAAAATATTATGATTTTAGTTTTTTTTTGTAAAGTGGAAAAGAGGATGACGAAGAAAACGATGTCGATTTTTTTGGGAACCTAAAAAAGGAGTATGTGATTTTGTTTATGTAGAAAGAGGGAAATAACCTTTTCTTCAAATTTCAAATTTCAAATTTTGACCCTTGAATAGCTTGACATAGTTTCGACCATAACTTCTTCATATAGATTCCAAATGAGGCATAACAAAATAATATGCGAATCAGATAAAGGAAAAGGTCACCTGCACTGGTTTTGCCATCAAATTCCGAAGTTGGAAAAATGGCCATTTTATCCTACTTTATTTTTAAGTAAGTTTATTATCACATTAAATCCAATTACTTTAATTCTGTTATATTATTAATATATGATTATAATATTTGCCAATTTTCGAGAATTACATTCTCCTCCTTAAAAATGATTTTGTCCCCAAAATTGCTAAGAGACAAAGAATGTACCACACTCTCTCGTATCATATACCATTAAGCATAACACACAAATGCATAAGCATAAAAAGTCAATCATCCAACCATTCATCTAAACAATCATCCATACAATAAATAAACAAATCAAAATAAACATCCATACATAGCATGAAAAATCTAGAATATATTCATCGGATAGGTGTATGTATTCTATTAGCACACATGCACACACACGTACAACTATGTGTAGGATCGATTTCACCCTAGAGGTGGGTGAATAGGGTGATGCTATTAATTATAAAAATTATTGCGGAAATTTATAAAATATTTTCAACATAGATATATTAAAATAACAGTACAGATAATAGCAGAATAATAAATGCAGAAGTAGAACGATGCAGAATTTACCCAACTTCGGTAAAACTCTGCCTACGTGCTGCCCCAAGATTTCTACTAGAAGTTAAGCAGTCATACGCTTACACACGTAAACTCGCGACACCCGCTACCGACTAGCCTTAAATCTACGCTCAAAACCTTGCCATAACTCAGCCACTGAGTTGCGAATTCTCAAACTATGCCACATAGTTTGTCCCCTAGTCAAACGACTAGAAATTACAGTCGTTTAAAAGAGAAAATACAAATTTAAAAACAAAACAAAACTAGAAACCATAGTTTAAATTAAAAGATCAAAGTTGACAATTTTAAAACCGGCCCAATAAAAAGAATTTCCTTTCTTTTATTCTCTTTTATATTTCTTCGGCCCATTATCTCTATTGTTGTGAAAAATATGGCCGCTTCCTTTATGCTCGTTCGTTCCTTAATCTGAAATTAAGGCTTCCTAAAAATGAAGGCGCCGACTTTGTTGATCGATCAGGTAGGTTTTTCTCATGATTACTTGACGATCGATTGTATTTTTCGCTCTGCACACGGCTGCTCCTTCTCGATTGAGTTCGGTGATTTGGTATGTGATTTATTGCTTTTGCTTTACTGTTATGCTTTCTTGAACTCAATGAATTTACGGCCGATGATGTTAGTGTTTATATAGGGTTCGAACCCCTATATTTTCGTTCGTATATTATCATTTGAATTCGTCAATTGTTTTATCTCGACCATTGATTTTCGTTTGATTGCTTGAGATGATTGCCGACTTCTTCAGTTTATGTATATTTGATTACTTGATTTTCACAGCATCGATTTTGAACTCGCTTGTTCCCTTGATTGCCACGGCTTCGATTTTGAGCTGTTCGATCTTTTCCTGTCATCACGTCTCTGACTTTGATTTGAAACACGGCTTTCTTTGACATTCATTACCACGGCTCTGACTTGATTTTGGAATTTGATTCTGTTGTGATTTTTGCATCACAGCAATCTGTACTTTTGCACGGCATTGAATTCTCTGTTGATATCGGCTTTGACTTTGATTTTGAATTGCACCTTTAAATTTTTGTTTACGGTTCGATGATGATATATTTTGTTTTATGTTTCAACTAACATCACCTGACTTTGGCTTCTCTGTTTACTGCCTCTGGTCATTGCATATATTGTTTACATATTGAGTTGTTTCACTGATGCATCACTCGTTGTTGCCATTCATCTGGTTCAGTTTCGTACCACCTGCTGTTCACTTGTATCATTTTGAAATTCCTGATGCACTTTTCGATCAGTTCGATTCTTACTTGTCGTTCCATGATTTTTTTCTTCTTGCTTCACTTTGGTATGTGTAGTTACAGTTCATGTTTGAACTGGTATGGAGCAGTTTGACATTAGTTGAGTTGTTGTAGTTTCGAGTCTTGTTCATGTCATTGGTTCTGGTTACATGTGCACCACTTTGCACTGTTTACTGCCATACTACCATGTTGTATTGTGTTGTAGTGTTTGTGGCATTGAGCCTGGGCAATTTGGTTGTGCTGCACTGCTGCATTGTATTTGCATCAAGTTTATGGTTTGTGTGATATTACACCACTGGTGGTTTTCTAGTCTATATGCATTAGTGCATTCATGTGCTTGTTCCTTCAAGTCAGTTTGCATTTGAATTTGATTGTCTTGACCATTTGAACTAAGCATGTTGAATTAGGTTGTGCTATCCACTTCATTTCACTGTTGCATACATGTTGACTTCGTATATTTGTCACTCCAAGTCTGAGTGTTATTCATGCATCCAGTTGTGAATTCGTACGTGAAGTACTTGTCGACTTTGCTCGCTGCCTGGTTGACATGTATTTATGCATGGACTGTCTAGTCTTTGTTGATCTGGTTCACCTGGTTACAGAACGAGTTTTGGTCTTGGTCGAGGTTTTGTAGTCTTTTGAAACTGTCATCTCATATGTATATATGTGCAGTCTTGAATCTTGTGTCATTTGAGGTGTGATATTGCGTACATGTTGCTGCATTTGCTTGCATATCCATCACTGCACTGTTCGGTTGTATTTGAATTTTATGCTCGACAGTTTTATGATGTTTTGTAGCGCACCTGAGTTGAATCCAGCTTAAAGCTCGGTTTTGACATTGTGCTTGTGTCGTGACATTATTTTTATTGCACTTGAGTTGAACCCGGCTTTTCATTTGGGTTTGACATGTGCTCACCTGTCCCTGTAATTTTATCAAGTGTATATATCGGTGTGCACGGCCTTGTGGCATGTACAGTGATACACTGTGGATGTCACACGCTGTTCGTGTATGATGAATTCAAATTTAAATGATGACGTACAACCCAAATAACTGAGGCAAGTAATATTTTCAAAAATTATATTTTATTTTATACTGCAAAAATATTTTCTTTTCAATTTTATTGCGTCGGTATTTATTTTTGCAGATTGCTCAGATGTTGGAATCAATCTGGAATAAAGTTGTAGATAAATTACGAGTGAATGAGCGATATGTAGTAAGGTGTATTTGTAAATGATAGATTGTGATGTAATTGAATTTTTATTGTAATCAAAGTTGTATATGTATAATGGGAGCTTGAATTTGTACTATTCAAAATTGTAATAAATATTTGTTTGAATAAAATATCTGTTTGAATTTAAATACTTTGTTATTTATTTTATTCACCAAATATTTATTTAATTATGTGAAAAATAAAATAGTACATTAACAAATACATTTAATGAATATATATATATGTTTATTATCATCAAACAAAAATAATATATTCACACATTCAACAATCTCCCCCTTCTGATGATAACAAACATATATTTAAGATTTTGAATTTGTTAAATTTATTTGAACATTCAATTTGCTCCCCCTATTTGAATGCTTCCTCTCTACACAAAGCTCCCCCTTCATATATGCATAAAAATATGCAAATGAGCCTAGATGCAAATAGAAAATATTTGACCTTTATTTGCTTTGATTTGACAAAATCTTAACTTTTCTCTCCCCCTTTTGTTATCAGCAAAAGAGTAATAGTGTGTAAAAATAGAGATAAAGTGATAGATATTAATACAACATTAAAACTCAATCAAATATAAATATTAAATTTCAATAAAAAATCAAACAAAAATCATAAATACTCTGTTAGGCGCATATTCCACTTTTAGAATGATGTGAATGATGTCTTCATATAAAACCATACAGTTTTGTCTATTTGTGGTATATTTATATCAAGAATTTGAATATCTACCAATCATGCATAACCGTTAGGACTTTTAAATGAGACTAGTAGTATTCCAATTTTATTTTATTTTTTAAAAATGAATTCAAGTATCTTCTAACCATGCATAACCGTGAGGACTTTAAATGAGATTACAATCAACTTGTTTATTTAATAAATCAATTTTGATATGTGTTCTATACATGCATAACCGTGAGGATTTTTAAATGAGCATGGAAGCACAATCAAATTTCAAGTAATTCACCCATGCATAATCGTGAGGACTTTTAAATGAGAGTGAATGCTTTGGTTTTTTTTATAAAAGATACAAAATGAAAAACGAATGATTCCTGTTTAAATCACCGCATATTGACATACTATATTGGATTATGATGAGTGATGGTCGTAGAAAATGATAGAAATAGAAATGATCATGGAATTTTTACCAACACCAAGTGTTTATAACTCTTGTTTAAATTTCTAAAGAAAATTACTAAATATACCGTCTCAAGTTATAATATATGATTAATATCAACACTCATCACTTTTTCAATCACTATTTATCTTTTTCCAAAATCAGTAGGGAGTCTGATTAGTTAATATAGTCATTTAAAATCATACTCAAAAATAATTATAGAATTTTCT
The DNA here is from genome assembly GCA_030765085.1 of Allium cepa. Classification (NCBI taxonomy): domain Eukaryota; kingdom Viridiplantae; phylum Streptophyta; class Magnoliopsida; order Asparagales; family Amaryllidaceae; genus Allium; species Allium cepa. The sequence continues at coordinate 377,120,302 of CM060929.1, read as the reverse complement.
AAAAATGACTAATATGAAACAAGGTCAAAGATGATTTTCTAGAAGGGGTTTTATAAGAAAAATGTATGCTATTTGAAAATTATTTGAAATGAAAAATATGCAGATATTTTCTTTGAAAAAACGATGCAGTTACTAAATGTCTCATCATAAATCACGTTCCACTAGTAATTTTTCTACCAACTAGATTACCAGTGTAATCTGCATCTGAATTTTTCTTTCACTCGAAATTATCGTTGGTTAAATTTGATAGACCAGACCGTGAAGTGTGTATCAAAATATCTTAAAATCAATTTTAACAACTTTTTAAATGTAATTCTCTTGAATTTTAATTGAAGCCATGTAAATAATCAAAAACCGTGAATATAGAGTCAGCCGTAAAATAACCAAATGTATTATCATCCAATAAAAAATCATTATTAATCCAAACTAGTATATATGAAGTAATTCAAAGATTCTAGAGCTTTTTATAGTGTTCTTGGCATAAGAATATAATTGGCAAACAATTTTGAATAAGTCAGAATCAAAATCATCATTTATTTCAACATCACATTATTGGCTGATTTAATTCAGACTACAGTGCAGATTATCACATTTAATATATCGTTCAAAATATACCATTACCTGTTTTACCTTTACGATAATTTTTTGTTGTTGCCCATTGTGATTCTGTCACCTTTGTACTAGGCAAAGGAACTGTGATTTGTTGCCCGTTGTGTTTCTAGAACAACCAGAATCCGGATATCACTGTTGTTGTTCCTTAGCCTGCCACCACACCTACATGAGAGAATATTATTTTGACCTATTTTTTTATAGGTCCATGATTGTTAGTGGCAGAATATTTTGAAAAATAATTTTGTGGAGACCTAAAACTATTTATATATGCTCCTTTCGGCACCCAGATTTGTTTAAATTTGAGAGGTTTTATATTTATGCCTTTTGGAACCCAAATTGGTATAGTTTTCACTTGTTTGGGTCTACACCAATAATTTTTTTGATTGTGTCCAAATTTTCTACAAATTGTGCACATTGAATTGACTTGATTAATTTCATTTCTAACAATTTTAGATTGATTATATCCAAGTCCTTGTCTAACTGTATTAACAGTTTGTTTTCCTAATAGCATATTCAACGATTTTTCACTTTTTGAAAATTTATCTAAAGTTGTTGACAGTTGTTGTACTTGTGTTTTGAGAGATTAATTTCGTTTAACAATTGTGTGCACCTTTTAATAGAATTTTATCTTCATGTATTTTCGCTCTCTTTCAAAATCAGAATTTCATTTTCAAGCGATTTAATTTTGATTTCTGATTTTTTAATCTCTTCTTCGAATGTTGGACACTTGTCACACTTAGGGAAATTGTTTTGATAGTTTTAACTAATTGTTTAAGCTATTCATTTACTTCTATCAAACTATCTCTTTGTGATTCAATTTTAGCATATTTCTCCCTAAGTCGTTCAAAACAGCCATTTAGTTTATGGAAATATATAAGTAATTCTGAGTGAGTGAGTTTTGATACCTCGCTTGACTCGTCATCATCTTATATCACTTCGAAGGCACCAATCAGCTTTCTCATTCTCACTGCTATCTCTTTTATTCCACATGGCTGCAAAACTTCTTCTTTTTGATTTCTTTTCTTTGCCGTGTTGTATTCGAGAATAATTGGGCTTGATATCACTAGGTTTGTTGCACTTGTGACAAATGATCTCATGTTCTTCTGAGTTGTCTAGTGCTTTAATTATTCTGCTTTTCAATTGTCAATTTGGAGCTAGATTTCCGTATTTGTGGTTCCATTTTTTGAATCTCTTCATTAGTTATGCCATCTCGGCTGCTCCATCTTCATCATCCTCATCACAACTGCCTTTTACCAATCTTGTTAAGCACATTTCTTTAACTGAGTCGGTTGTGGAGGATTTCTCATTTCTGTTGACTTTTGCACCATATATTGCTTCAAAAGTATTCCAGATTTCCTGTGCATTTTCACAATGATAGATGAAATTAAAATTATCTTGATCAATATAAGAATATAATATTTGCATAGTGAGAGCATTAATTGAGATAATTTTCTCGTCTGTTATACTACACCCGTTTTCAATAATATCCCAACATTTAAAATTAACAGATTTTAAATAAAATTCCATTTTTAATTTCCAATTCAAAAAATCTGTTCCATCAAAAACAGGAGAGATAATATTAGAATGACCCTTAGCAAAAGTAGCCATTTTAAAATTTCAAATTTTTAAAACAAAAATTTGTTTTTGAAAAATCAAATTTTTAAAACAAAAAATGAATTTTGTTCCTAGCTCTGATACCACTTGTAGGATCGATTTCACCCTAAAGGGGGTGAATAGGGTGATGCTATTAATTATAAAAATTATTGCGGAAGTTTATAAAATATTTTCAACACAGGTATATTAAAATAGCAGCACAGATAATAGCAGAATAATAAATGCAGAAATAGAACGACACAGAATTTATCCAGCTTTGGCAAAACCCTGCCTACGTGCTGCCCCCAAGGTTTCTGCTAGAAATTAAGCGGTCGGACGCTTACACACGAAAACTCGCGACACCCCCTATCGACTAGCCTTAACTCTATGCTCAAAACCTGCCACAACTCAGCCACTGAGTTGCGAATTCTCAAACAACGTCACGTAGTTTGTCACCTAATCACACGATTAGAAATTACAATCGTTTAAAAGAGAAAATACAAATTAAAAACAAAACAAAACTAGAAACCCTAGTTTAAATTAAAAGCTCAAAGTAGACAATTTTAAAGCCGGCCCAATAAAAAGACTTCCCTTTCTTTTATTCTCTTTTATATTTCTTTGGCCCATTATCTCAATTGTTGTGAAAAATATGGCCGCTTCCTTTATGCTCGTTCGTTCCTCAATCTGAGATTAGGGCTTCCTAGAAATGAAGGCGCCGACTTTGTTGATTGATCAGGTGGGTTGTTCTCGTGATTGCTTGACGATTGATTGTATTTTTCACTTTGCACACGGCTGCTCCTTCTCGATCGAGTTCGTTGGATTTGGTATATGATTTATTGCTTTTGCTTTACTATTATGCTTGCTTGAACTCGATGCATTTACGGTTGATGATGTTAGTGTTTATATAGAGTTCGAACCCCTGTATTTTCGTTCGTATATTATCATTTGAATTCGTCAATTGTTTTATCTCGGCCATTGATTTTCGTTTGATTGCTTGAGATGATTGCTGACTTCTTTAATTCGTGTATATTTGATTACTTGATTTTCACGGCATCGATTTTGAACTCGCTTGTTTCCTCGATTGCCACGGCTTCGATTTTGAGCTGTTCGATCTTTTCCTGGTCATCACGTCTCTGACTTTGATTTGAAACACGGCTTTCTTTGACATTCATTACCACAACTCTGACTTGATTTTGGAATTTGATTCTGTTGTGATTTTTGCATCATAGCAATCTGTACATTTGCATAGCATTGAATTCTTTGTTGACATCGGCTTTGACTTTGATTTTGAATTGCACCTCTAAATTTTTGTTTACGGTTCACTGATGATATATTTTATTTTCTATTTCAACTGACATCACCTGACTTTGGCTTCTCTGTTTACTGCCACTGTCATTGCATATATTGTTTACATATTGAGTTGTTTCACTGATGCATCACTTGTTGTTGCCATTCATCTGGTTCGGTCTCGTACCACCTGCTATTCACTTGTATCATTTTGAAATTCTTGATGCACTTTTCGACCAGTTCGATTTTTACTTGCCGTTCCATGATTTTTTCTTCTTGCTTCACTTTGTATGTGCAGTTACACCATGTTTGAACTGGTATGGAGCAGTTTGACATTAGTTGAGTTGTTGTAGTTTCGAGTATTGTTCATGTCACTAGTTCTGGTTACATGTGCACCACTTTGCATTGTTAACTACCATACTGCCATGTTGTATTGTGTTGTAGTTTTTGTGACATTGAGCCTAAGCAATTTGGCTGTGCTGCACTGCTGCATTGTATTTGCATCATGTTTATGGTTTGTGTGATATTACATCACTGGTGGTTTTCTGGTCTATATGCATTAGTGCATTCATGTGCTTGTTCCTTCAAGTTAGTTTGCATTTGAATTTGACTGTCTTGACCATTTGAACTAAGCATGTTGAATTGGGTTGTATTGTCCACTTCATTTCACTGCTGCATACATGTTGACTTCGTATATTTGTCACTCCAAGTCTGAGTGTTATTCATGCATCCAGTTGTGCATTCGTACTTGAAGTACATGTCGACTTTGCTCGCTGCCTGGTTGACATGTATGTACGAATGGACTGTCTAGTCTTTGTTGATCTGGTTCACCTGGTTACAGAACGAGTTCTGGTCTTGGTCGAGGTTTTGTAGTCTTTTGAAACTGTAATCTCATATGTATATATGTGCAGTCTTGAATCTTGTGTCATTTGAGGTGTAATATTGTGTACATGTTGCTGCATTTGCTTGCATATCCATCACTGTACTGTTTGGTTGTATTTGAATTTTATGCTCGACGGTTTTATGATGTTTTGTAGCGCACCTGAGTTGAATCTAACTTAAAGCTCGGGTTTGACCTTGTGCTTGTGTCGTGACATTATTTTTATTGCACTTGAGTTGAACCCGGCTTTTCATTTGGGTTTGACCTATGCTCACCTGTCCCTGTAATTTCATCAAGCGCATATATCGGTGTGCATGGCCTTGTGGCATGTACAGTGATACACTGTGCATGTCACATGTTGTTCGTGTATGATGAATTCAAATTTAAATGATGACGAACAACCTAAATGACTGAGGCAAATAATATTTTCAAAAATTACATTTTATTTTATAATGCAAAAATATTTTCTTTCCAATTTTACTACGTCGGTATTTATTTTTGCAGCTGCTCAGATGCTGGAATCAATCTGGAATAAAGTTGCAGATAAATTACGAGTGAATGAGCGATATGTAGCGAGGTGTATTTGTAAATGATAGATTGTGATGTAATTGAATTTGTATTGTAATCAAAGTTGTATATGTATAGTGAGAGCTTGAATTTGTACTATTCAAAATTGTAATAAATATTTGTTTGAATAAAATATCTGTTTGAATTTAAATACTGTGTTATTTATTTTATTCACCAAATATTTATTTAATTATGTGAAAAATAAAATAGTACATTGACAAATACATTTAAATGAATATATATATATATGTTTATTATCATCAAACAAAAAACATATACTCGCATATTCAACACTATGGTGGTGCCTGTGTACTTTATGAAATGCAACCAGTAACATAACATTCAAATGTGTATGAAGATGACATATGGAGTTATATATGCATCTAGGCTTTCATATATAAATGAGGTGATATGACATATAAATATGTATGCAAGAATCTTATGGAGAACATATAAATTCTATATGTATACAGCATAACACATGGTGAATACATACATAAATGAATCGTAAGAATCAAAGCATACAAAAACATCATGATAATAAAAAAATCCATTACATAAATAAAAAAATCATCCAAAGCTAATAGTATCAAGTAATACAAGCAAAATAACAATGAACCCAAGCAATCATTCAACCAAACTTAAATTTTAATTAAAGTAACAATCAAGTATATGGGAAAACATTCTTGAAAGGAGTTAAACTGAAAAGATCAAATCCAATTCTCCACTTTTCAAACACCCCTGACCAATTCATGATCCCTTTCTAAATCTAACAAACTCTACTACTAGCATAAACTCATTCTGTAACATCAACCACATATATATGTGCACATCTACAACTTTTGCAATCCATGCTACCATCTTGAATAAGTGATGGCACAATGCATAAACCTGCAAAATTGCAATCTCACATACCATTCGTAAATGCACATACTTAATACTTAAATCCTCAAGCAATTTTCCACAATTCATCTTTTGAATTGCTAAGATAAGGCAACTAAAACCTAATGGTGTCTTACACAAACAAATCCAAACAACTTGAATCGTCATATTATCCCTTATTTAATCTATAACATCCAAAATTGATTCATGTCTTAACCTGGTGAACATAACATATCTTCGATCATATCCAATCTAATTTAAATTACGTCATTACGCTTATGATATCACTTATCCAAATATCCAATAAGTTTGATACTCAAAGTATCACCACCTCTATTATCCAAACATTTGATCCCAAGTTCTACAACCTACAACTTAGTAAGCATCTAAACAAAATAAATCATATTCTATTCAACCAGTACAACATAGCAATCAAAATCCTAAATTTAAGCGGAATTCTAACCTAAGAAAAATGCTAACCTAAGATAGAGATAGAGTTAAAAGAATCAACTATATATTACATTGTCTACATGCACCTCACATGCAATTTAAACTATATAGCTTTAAGTTGCCATCCCAAAAAAAATTCTTTGAATAGACAATCTATCTTCAATCTGAGGGATGATTGAAAAGAATCCATCTATTCCTCATCCAAAATCATATCCAAAATTTTCAAAGTTCCATTTTTCATAGAATCACCTCTACATCCCCTATGGACCATAATACTCTTTACTTAATCTTTCCAAATAAATTGACATGGTATATTCTTATTTTATTTTTGTATCCATTTAATCTAGTACATTTTTTCTTCAAATCCTTAAATAAGATTTATTTCAATAGCTTAAAGTCCATTATAGAAATCCTTTATTTGAATCTATTATCTAAATGCTTTATCTACATTAATCAAAAAACATCTCATATAATACTTGCAACTATTCTAGTTTGGAATATCTTCTGTAAACAGAGGCCACAACTCTACATGATTCTTATTCTCCAAATCACACACACACACAATTCCAAATACTTCATTCCATTTATAAATAATATAAATTTATGTGAATTTAATACCCAACCTCCATACCAAAATACTTTCCCTTATAAAAGCTTAATACCATATCAAATCCGAAATATCCTTTATAATCAACAGTCCAAACTCAGTACCCTTTGCGATCAAAAGTATAAGCTTAAATCATTTCTAATATTAACTAGATAAATGTATATTTCCTCATACGTTATTCAGCTACTTACTGTTTTCCATATTATGGACGAGACTACTGAACCGCGATGGCATCTCATCGTACAAATCAAATTAAAATAACACTTAATAATTAGAGCAACACCCTACGCCATAGCATATCCAGGAACATCGGAAAATGGAATAATGTCCTAGCCTGGTAACTATACCATCGAACTAATGTCACATTCATTACTCAAGTATCAACAACCTATAACTGTCATCCCAAAACACATATACAACAAAGCAACAATCACTTGCTTATGGAACAACATTCATCTAAGCCATATAACATAAATGGTGTAGCATTACCCTCGACATCGGGTTAACGACACCCATCCTCAAATCAACTTAAATAACCTACCTTTACAATGTTATTAAACAATAATGTTTCCTAAATATCATTCACTTCCCTCTCTGATCATCACCATAATGAAACAGAAAAAGGATGTGAAAGTCGATTATTTCAAACTCTCTTCACCATGGACTGATCATTGAGTCAGATCACATAGTGACATTATTGGGTCTTCATGACCATATCCTAAATTAAACTCTAGACCCTTCAAAAAGTCTTCATCCATATCTCCCAAATATTTTCAATCAACTGGCTAATGGTATCTAATCAATTTAAACTCCAATATCACTTATCTCCCTTTTACTACTAAAATTTTCAAATCAACTTTTCAAATCCATCTTCAAAAATTTCAATATCAAATAAGCACGACCTAGGCCTAATCTCTTTTATATATGCTTGCACCAAAAGTCAACAAACACCTCTAATCGAATTTATAACACTGAACTTAATAGAAATAGAATACAAGAAAAGTAAAGTACACATAAATTTATAGTGGTTCAACCGTAATGGGCTTATATCCATTGTTTAATTTTATTCCATTTCTTATAGTTTAGCTCTTACAAGTATTTGGGTGTGAAATACAATGATTTATTATTAAATATTGGGATACACTAGCTCTGTTCAGCTATTTCTATTTGGTAGAGTTTGGAGGCTCCAAAAAAGTTATCCCATGATTGTTAGAAGCTTGGATATTTATAGGAGTGCAGAGGTAGGGAGGTTATTCCGATAAATCAAGCAATTTCCCTACGTAACTTAATCAATTTTGTAAGTTTCGTATATGTATAATAAGAAGAGGAATTTCCATACATGCTCAGATTTCATTCCATAAATAACATTTTTGATTCGGTTGAAATGGCTCTGTTCGAGGACAATTGGTTTGGTAGGTGGATGTTGGCATCTTTTTGGCCATGTTACTTCGTACATCCCCTTGGTTCTGCATAGTTCCCCTTCTTCCTTATTAGGTCCTGAATGTGCACAGAACAATATATTATGTTCGGGGTATACAACACCGGACAAAATATCTTTTTAGATAATATCTTACATTGGACAAGATCTTCTATTCTGTATATTTGATATTGAACATAAAATCTTGTTCGGTAGTATCTTGCACCAGACAAGTACTCTTGTCCGATGTACCGCCTACTGAACAGAATTTCCTGCTCAATGTTGGAACTACCAAATAGGAATTCCTATCTATTGTATTCTTATTACGTATAAAACCACTATTTGGACCGATCACATGTTGGTGGGTCTACTCGGCATAGAAAGTTATGAGATCGCCACTCGAAGCCTATGTTTGTGCATCTAGCAGGCAAGGTGAGTCTACTTTCTTCCTTTCATCTATTTCATTAACTTGGCCTCACTTTTATTATCTTGCAGCCACCTGATTTCTCGTGCCTTTATGTTAGTTCGTCTCATTGTGCCTAGATCCCATGTGTATGAATTCCCAGAACACTTGCCCCCAAAAGCTTGGTTTATAGAATATGGAGCGAGCTTTGTTTGATATTTTACTAAATTATTAAACATACAATCTTATGTTCATATCAATTTGGCATATTCGGTTCGACATTAAAGGTGGTTTAGTATTCCTTTTTTTATGCTCTCGGTTGGGTGTTGACACGTCGGACAAAAATTTGGGCACCGTTGTGTTTGTCCAGTGCCAGACATACCTTTTTGCCTATATAAAGGTTACGCTTCCTTTCACGCATACACCTTTATTCATTTTCCATCTCTCTCCATTTCTCACGCCTGTTTATTTCTTAAATTACTACTGTGTCGATTCCACTCCAAACACTTACAAGTTGTTGCATTCGTCACCTATACCCACCATCTATCTCGGTAAGTCTTCCATCAACAATTCAAACATTTTGATGCTAATTTGTTTGCTATAATTCATGTTTGCTTGGTATAATGCTAGGGGTCAGAGTTTTTTCTCTTTGTTCGTTCCTTGTTAGGATATAAGGGTTAAGACATTTTATAACAGAATAATTTCATGCCCAAAAATTATGAGTCCAAAGTATTGTTGATTTGGGTGGAATTTGAGTTCTCGGCCAGTGTTTGGTTGTTTTATTTGTTCGGATACTGGATAGGTATGTCAGACCATCGCAAGACTCGCTTATTGACTGCTTCTCGAGACAAGGCTCCATCTTCTTCTGCCCTTCCAGATCTTGCGACATTGGGGGTGCCGAACTAACTAGCCTAGTTCTGCTCGCTCTCTTGTGTGTGGGTATAGACCTTTACAATTGTTGGTGGATCCTGTTAAATCCATAGCGTCTACTCTAACTGATAGGTAGTTGGAAATGATTGCGGCTACTCATGCCATTTCTAGAGAAGATATGCTTTTTCCAACTCCCGAACCATGGGTTCATGCCCTACCGAATGGATATATGGCCTATTCATGATATCACTGTGTAGTAGGGGCCATGTCTCCTCTTCCCCAATAGATCTTCCTTATGTACTGAAAAATCAGTCCTTTATAGCTACACCCTAATGGTTATGATATTCCAACCAGCCTATATGCCATCTTTCATCTGTCTTAAAGAGGGAAGTAAGTCCAAACCCATAGAGGTTTGGTACTCCAAGTACATTATGTTTAAATAGAGTATTTCTTCATCTGGGATAATCCTCCATGCTTCCGTCAATGGCATTTGGAAAGTAAACTATCTTGCTTATCCTTTTCTAAACAATTTTGTACCACTTGCTAATTTTCTTCTTTTTTGGCTTCTCTTTCACATTTGGTGAGGGTTGTGTTGGGGAAGACTTAGAGGACGTGTTGAGAAAACTGCAACGAGTCCTCGTGGAGCTTAGAGAGGTTCCTCGTCTGGTCATGGATGATAATCTAAGGCAACTTGGGCGGTTATCTATTGGGCGTTCTATTGGGAAGGAAAAGGATCCTTCCACCCACAAGCTCGCAAAGAAAAAGAAGGGAAAAACCTTAGTAACTAGTGAGACAATTGAAACACCATCTTCCCAGCCCTCTATTTCTAGTGCCATCTTGATTTCAGACCTGCTTAGAGACGATCCCATATTCACATAGATATAGAAGAGTCAGCACTAGATTCCTTCAGGATCGAGCCCCATGAAGGCGGCTGACATACTGCCATAAGGGATGGAATGATGATAACATCTAGATAAAGATAATAGAATGGATAAGTCCTTATTCTCATGATAACAAGGGCTCCACTTCAGATCGTGGTGAAGCTCACTCTATTGGGAATATTGGCCTTGATGGTTCATTTAATTTGGACATGGAGGAGGCCCCCCACCGCACTTTCAAGGATGAGGAGCTAGAAAAGTTTATTCCTAGTGATATCTCAGTGTCCGATTACGTGTAAGATTCTGAGCCAGGGATTGAATATGGAGACTCCATCTTGATAGCGGAAATTCAGCAACAGTTGGCACATGAGGAGCTTCAGGGTTTGTTTAGATGTCATGCACTATTTTCACACATGCACACATATCTCTTTTTATGCTATATTGATGCATTCCCTGACCTTCTTTTTTGGGTGTTTACTTGATTCTAATTCATCATTTTTACGCTATTGTAGGGAGTATGTTCGAAAAGAGGAAAATTGCTATCTAAAATGAAGCGGTTGAGGCCAGATACACCCCTAGAGATATCAAGAAAGTTGCATTGCATTTGGCCCGAGCTCGACTGTGGGGCAGTTAGCTATTGATCTTCAGACGAGGGAAGTGGTACATTATCGCCCAATTAAGGATAAAGGTGACCATGACCTAAATAATGGCTCCCAAAAAAGATCCCACTCCTCGATAGAAAGTCAAGATTCAAGACCTCTGTTCGTTTCTCTAACCCCTCTCCATAGAGCTTCACCTCTTCTGTTATCGGATTCAGAAACCTCGAAAAGCAGGAGAGAACAAACAAGAGAGAAGCGATCATTCCTACTACTAAGAGAAAAGATAAAGAGAAGAATAAGGAAGGAGAGGTCATCATTACTGATGCTATAGAACCAAATTATGATGAGTTCCAACAGCCCTACCAACCAAGAGACCCGCTTGCTTGTTGATGCTTCCTCTCTCTCTTTTCCAAGAGTGATCGATCCTCTTGGGGATAGGTTGAGCGATGTAAAGGCCTTGTCAGAGTTTCACATCAAAGTGGTCAAGGCTGGAGAGGAGATCGACAAAATGAATGTTGAATATAATCTAAATTTTTTTGACCTGAGGAAGTAGAAGCATCAAATGGTTGTAGATCATAAAGCAGTGTTAGATGCGTTAGAGAGTTCTCAAGTGGAGGAGATCGAGAAACGGAAAGTTGCAAATATCGAGGAACTGGAGAAGCTAAAGAAAGAGCACTCTAACAACATTAAAGCTGCTAAATAGGATTGCAATATTAAAGCCGGGTGGCTATTTGATGGCTATAAGAATCTTAAAGCCAAGTTCATAAAAAGATTAGATAAGCTCCAAGCAGTGGCTATGAAATGGAGTCCGGCATTGCTAGTTTAAAGAGGAAGGTGGTGGAGTGGAAAGATAAAATGGTTTCCCTTCAAAATGAGCTCAAAGCCATAGATGCCGAGAAAGCTGCTAAAACCACAAAGGTTGAAAGACTACAAACAGAATGTGATAAGATGAGCAGCTGGCTGGATCGGGTGAAAGAGCTTCTAGACAAGATATATTTTAGAATGCTTACTAGAAAGAACTTGGTGCGGATGGACGATTATCAAGAGGTCATGGTCTCCATCTATAAACGGTTAATTAGATAAGAAAAGACTACCAGCAAACAAGGAGGTTCACCTTCCAGTCTCGAAGTCATCAACGCTCGCTTTACGACAGAGGAGGAGGAGGCCATCGGTCTTGGATATATTAAACTAGCTAAGGCCGAGAACACCAAAAAAAAAGAGGAGGATGGCAGAAAGAAGAATAACAGTTCAACTTCAAGGACGACAATAGAAGGTCAAACTTCAAAACAAGTCATTTATGCCCGCATACATCATTTTCCTCAAACTGTTTTCCACCTTTCATCAGATGCATCACTTCAAAGCTGACCTCGAGACATGCCCCTACCTCCAAATGACGTCTAGCCACAGGGTGATGCTCCAATTTTTCTGAAGGAGGGAGGATCCTTCTACATAGCCCGTGGGCTAATTCTCAGTATATTGAAACCTGCTTAGGTAAGACTGTACTTGACAGCCCTCCTTATTTCCATGCAAGCGACATGCTTACGATGGATCTTCCCAAAACTATGTCTTCATCGAGAGCTCCATTACCAAGAACCTTGCCCTCTGTCCTTCAGACCCTCTAATCCATGAGGGTTAAGATGAGATAATTGTTGTCATTAAGGAAGATATCGATATTGAGATTTTGGACATCACTGAGTCCAATGAGGATTGTGGTAGGGACGAAGCCCTTAGGCAGAGTGTAATGGAAAAAATTTCCAAAGAGGTTGCTAGAGTCAAGTTGGAAGCACTATGCCAAAAAGTGTTTTTGTTCACGCACAAAACGCTACCATAACTTATGGTTAGCATTTTAGATGATGCCTCTAAAAAAACACGCAACTAAAAATTCAAAACTTTTTGTTGCGTATTTATTAATGCTACAAAAAGTAATATATTGTAGCATTTTAAATATACAACCAATTTTTTTTATCGTAGTGCTCTATAAAGGCCAGTAAGAAGTTTTGTTGACGCTACTATAAAATATTATAGTAGCGTTTTTTTATGCATTTTTTCCTCACTGTGGTAGCTCGTTCAGCGTCCACTTTATTTTGTTCATACCATATATATTATATAGTAATATTTAACATATTTACATACGAAACCAACAGTCACTTGTATAATTATTACATTCAAACAACTGAAAAACATATTAATCACGTAATGAATTACAATATACAAACAATTTGATACAAAATATTACGTCTTCGAAACAAGAGTGTTCCGCTCGTGAAGATTTAATGGTCCGATAATCCCAATGACTGCACTTGGGAAATCAGGGAATACCTCGATAAGTTTGTTCTTGTATTCATATGTATCGTTTCTGTGTTGCTGTTCTGTGACTTGTAATTGATATAGTTATTATGTTTTGTTTTTGAATCGATCATGTAGCCACTATAGTAGTAAATTAGATAAGAATTAAGTATGTCGAATACTCGAGACGAAATGGAAAAAAAAATCGACGTACTTAGCTCTTATCTAATGCAAGACTATAATGGTTGCTCTTAACCAGCTACATTCTCCGCATTAGAAGACAGAATTACTATGTAATTCTCTTTGTTAATATGAGTCTCAGAGTGGGGCGTCACAGCTTGGAAATAACCATGTTTACATAAAATTCATAACCGTGTAGATACAGTAGTTCCAAGACAACCAAGTTTACACAACTGATGGTAACAATGATGTAACATTATAGAAAATGGAAATTCAAAAACTTCTTTGGGACCTGTAATGCTTGAAGGAAACCTTGTTTCATTCCTCTTATTAACTTGAAGTTCAAGCATCACGAAGCTTGCCTTGTAAGTTCAGGTCAGCCATTAACAGAGTAGACCAAGTTTAGCCGGCACCTATCATCATAGTGTCCTTTAATGATATATATATAAACAGTTTCATTACAAGTAGCGTCATTCATGATATAAAGATTTATAAATAGTGTACCTCGAACTCCACATTATTGTCAAACTTTGATCGAATGCCAACAATGGAGCGCTCAACGCTGCATGCTGTCAAAAAAACACCCATGCGAAATAATAGAGTTTAAAACATGAACAGATGAAAGAAGAAGGAGCACTACAACAAAAAAGAAAAATTGAGACAACATTTTGAGACCTAAATAAATTTTGTCTTTAAAAAAGGTCCAATTAAAGACAAAATGGTTATGTCGCTGGTCTTTTTAAAAAAAGACCAATTGAATGTCTTTGGTGGGTCTCAATCCATTTAAGCAAGCCCGACCACTTCCTCAAATCCTCTAATCCTTCACTTTATGTTCCACGTTGTTATTTCTCTTCAATATACGCAAACCCTCAATGCAGTATTCCTCGATCAATTAAAACCCTAACTAATCCTCTTATCGCTAAACAGTAATAGAAGGAAAAAAAGTAATCTTTAAGCTGTTAAGGTATAGAGGAGGAAGATTTATTCGAATGTATAGAGGAAGGTTTATTCGAAGAAAAAAAAGGGTTAGTTTTCCTATTCTACTGCTAAATCTATGAGAATTTTGATGTATAATTTGTTCTTCCAATTATTTTGCACTGGTTATTTTGATTTGACGGCAAGTGCTGAACAACGTTTTTATTGATTATCAATTATTGTTTATCAATAAATTTTGCATTTGTTATGTTGATAATGATTTGATTTTTGAGTTTTCCATAATAATTCACATTTTGTTTTAGTTATACCGAAAAAGATTGATTGAGAGAAATAGGTTTTTCTTATTAGAACCCATAAGTTTTATACTTCATCCACAATATAATTTGAATGAGTTTATACAATGATTTTCTTCTGTAGATTCATTGGTGGATTAACTACTAAACTTTTTTGTTCGGTTTTTATATCGATTGTTGCTTCTTAAAATAGTAATAAGAATATATACAACAATTAGCACTTTAAAAATAAAAATTAGCCCTCTAGCATAACGAGTGCTAAGGGGAGTTAGTACTTCTATGGAAATGGTTGGTTTAATTACGATAATGCAGATCATGCAAATTGATGTGTGTGCGTAACGAGAGTGATATTTTTTTTTGTATTAGTTACTTGTTTGTTAGCATATATCAATATTATCATATATGTACAAACCAAAATGTTATTTGCTGTTGCATCATTGGTAGTTTATCATTTAAGCACATAATATTTCTAAACCATATTAGATTATCAACATCTTCATTAGAATAATTGTCCTAAACAGAATTTATGATTTTATTTCACGTGTGAGAAGATGATAATGAAGTAATCCTTGTATTCAGTCTTACTAAATCAAAAAATTTCCTTTATTTAGTTACGTCTGAAGTTGTTAGGTTAAATTTTATCAGAGTTGTTCTAATATACTCCTTGGTCCCTTTTTAAGCGAGTGCTTGAAGAAGTTACTGTTCTGACTGGATGAAAATGTAACTACATCTACTTTTGATTTTAGTGTATACACAAACTTTATTTAATAGACTAAGTTGACAACTCTAGCACACAATTACTAGAAAGTGAAATAGAATTAAAAAAAATGGCCACTTAGTTAAATGTGTATTATCAGAATGTAGATGGCACAAACATTTTACGTTGGTATCCATGGCATCTGTAATTTTAACAATCATATGATGCACATGCCAATAAATATGAAATCCCTGTAGAACAAAAATGCCGATAAATATAATGTTTAGCCATATTTTTATGTGTTTTGTTTACATTCAACTTACTGTTTCAACATAATGGGTTTTGTTTAGTTTCCTTCTAGTCGACAAAACCTGGTCGTGTTAAATTATAATTTATTATGATGACGCAGAATTAATAATTGAATCCATTATGTTGGTCATGGTGTGGTTGACAAACGGTACTATATAAGGTCAAACTTGCATTTCTTATGTATAATTCTCCCTTCCCTTTTCATCCAAACACTAAATTTGCTACAATGTTCATTTTAGAAAATAATAACTACAATATTTATTTATTTTTGTACGCAAATTAGGCAAGGAGGAATCTTTAAGCTTGATCAAGTCTAGACATTTTGAACATCAATTCCTTTCTATTATATTCTTCAATTTTCATTTAGTTATGTTGTTGATTTTATTTTAAAAGAGATTTAAGTTATTACAAAAGAATTGCATTCATATTTTTTTGGATATTCTTTGATATTTTATCGAAGGAACTAAACTACAGTAAGTATGGTCAAAAGCAACAAATTATATTTCATTTAAATGTAATGGCCCTTATGCTTCTAATTGGTACTTATAGTCATGACAAAATTCCCTAATATGTGCATGAGTGGTCAATATCAGTTGAAGTTGATATACACCAAACTATCATTTCATTCTCCGCAACATTTTTCTTTTATACTATTGTATGAAAAACTCTTCTCGGTTAAGGCTCTACTCTAATTAATGGTCAAGCTAAAGTAAATAAATAGATGTTTTTTCCTGTTACTATAAATGAATATTCATATGTTGAATGTGAAATGTCAAATGAAGCTAGGCACAAATCTCTATATGATCCTTCAGATATTACAAAACCCAGTGTTGTATATATCTGAATAAAGTAATACTTTTATAATAGAAGTATAACTTCCGATTGAGTTGTAAGCATCTAATTGAGCCAACAAGATTAGAAGCTCATGTAATAATGTAAATCAAGCGGTCATTGTGACGTGCAATATTAATAAAACTGCGGTGATATAAATTTCAAGGTTATTTGTTTAAGAAAACTATTGTAATGTCAATTTCCAGTTAGAAGGCTGAGCCTAAATGGATGGCGGATAGGTAATTGAAAACTTAGGGAAGGACATAATGTTGAATATTTCACATTATGCTAGGATCAGATAATGGCCACTACGTATAGACTTTACTTGAAATCTGAAATCTGAATGTTTTGTACTTGTAACATAAACTTATACACTGACGGTTGCCTTGATGACCAATTTTATAGGTTGGAGGAGTTACAGGATGCCGTAAGTCCTAATTTTGTTAAGAACTAGAAGTTGTGACATTGTGCTTTAGTAATTCATCTAAACTACTCGGTAACATTGAGCAAGCTCTATAAGCATATATATCCATTTTATGTTATAGTTTACAACTATATGTACATTTATTCTAAAAAGAGAATAATGTATGAACCAGGGAGGGGAACCCTGAAATCTTTTGTCATTTGGATGACTGCATGCATCAGTTTAAGGGAAGTGCTTCAAGGTACCTGGGAACTTCATATTTTGAATTATACTCATTGGTCAAATATGTAAAACTTGATAATAACATCATTGATAACAAAATAAAAGAAGTACTATTATATAATTATGCATTCTTAGATACAAGGTTCTAATTATGATGATTTATTACAGTATCGGTGCGCTTGAGGTGAAAAAGGATGTGTTATGTTTCAAGAATATTGCAATCAAGGAATTATCAAAGGGTATATTATTCTATATTCCAATTTCTGTGTACAAAGAAGATGCTTGTATATTATGTGATTTAATTTCCCTATGCCTATGTATGTTTGTATGTATGTACCTGGAGATGTATTAAATGTATGCTCAAGTTCATTTCTTAACAAGTAATATTTTGGAAGTAGAATCTAAAAAGTAAATTTTTATCCCTGTATGCACATATGTGTGAGAACATTGTAGAGAGTGATGAGGGAACATTCTGCTTTAAGGCAAATGGTATAGGCCTACTTCCAGGTTTGGTTGTATATCATACAGAACAAAAATAGTTACAGTCTATACTTTAAAATGCGTGGAGAGTGGGAAAAAATATAGGATCCATATGTAGTAGTTATGTTTTTATGTATAATTATTTTATATTGTTATCATTAGTCTACCTAAACAAAATTATATCACTGTTGTCTTGGCCATAACTAGTTAGTGGTAATGAGCTAACAATCTTAGCACATATCACTTTTTGATAAAAAAAATCAAAACATATAAAATTTCCAATGTCGGTCATCTTTAAATTTGGGACCATGATTTCAACAAGATTTAAAGCAGTCCAACATTTAAATTACCAACTATTCATGAATATCATATGTCACATGTAGAAATTCAGCATTATTTATTTATTCCAAACAAAAATAGAAAAATACCATAATAAATAGTCTATTATTGTTTTATTGCAACTTCAACACTACTTTATGTTTTCCGATAATGTTTATAGTGATCTAATATATCATTTGTTATATGAAGGAACTCGAGATGGGTAAACCGATGAATTTCCAAGAAAGATTCGTAGCTTTGCATACTAAAAGGGAAAAAGCGGAGGAAAATGGAAAAGCAAAATATGCCGCTGTATCAACCTATGAGTTTATTGACAATAAGTCGCTAAAAGTATATGTGAGTTATTTTATAATTTTTAATTTATTTTTAGCTCTTATTCATAAAAAAATTAAAAAAATTAACCGAACTAGTTCAATTTACTTACTACACCAAAATATACTATTCTATTTATACAAATCCAAATACTTTCAACAATATTGCAACACTATGTTCCCAAAATCATTTACCTCTAAAATCTGTAATTTTTTTAGCGATGATGGTTTTATACATACATACCCTTATTTGTAAAATCACTTATGCAATTAATACCTACAACATGATATATCTTTCTTGACAATTATATTATATGATCAACAAATTTTTACCTTAAAAAAATTTGAGTTAGATTTTTGTATTCACACTCTCATATTAAATCCACTGTTTTTAATACTGTAAGAAACAAAGAAAAATCTTTAGTTATTGTACATTATTATTTACAATATTTATAGTTTATTTCTTATTCAAATGTATAAGCAATGGATGATCATATGCTCCTCTTTAGATCTAGGCACTATGCAATTTTAAGTCCTTCCAAATAGGTATGAAATCATACTATTTTGAATAAAAACAATAACAAATCCGTACACTTATTTACCTAAACCAAGCATCACTATTTTAGTTACATACAAATAGTCAAACTCACTATTGAAACTCTACAAATATCTCGTCCTACAACTTCACATTCTTTTCTTACACCTTTTCGAATTTTGAATCCTCTTTTACCATGATTTCATCGAGGCTTTATTATTACTTGGAGTAACGGTTGTTCAAAGTTTGGGTAAAGCTACCGTGTCTTTAATGTCACTACATGGTAATGGTCTGATATAAAACTAATATGGCTATGTTGAGTATGATTAAAAATAAAATAAAAGTGACCATAATTATCATTTAAAGTACCATATTCAAAATTATCTTTTTTGAAGTATTCAAGAATCAACAATATTATTCTATGCAAGAAGTGTTTGTCCCATAAAAATAATTTAGATGATGTCTGAGAAAAAGTCATAAGAGATTCAAAGCTATTGTATGTTTGATTTTTTTTCTTATGTGCAACTTCTTTGACAAGACTGAATTCAAGATTGATTATTTGAACCAAAATAAACTACAACATGAATGGTTGAAACTATGAATAGGAATATTTTTTTGGTTTTACAAATAATCACAAGGAACAGTGGATTGGTGAAAAATATGATAAAAACCATTGATTTTGAGAACAACTAATTCTTAGAAGATCTTTTAACAAAACAAAAATGAATTACAACTTTTCCTGCTTTAACATGACTAGTTTATCAATGAGGTATGTTGATATTGGCATTCCAGCAACAATAAAGGCAAGCACAACATTGAATGCCTTTTCTGGTTGTTGGCTAGAATGACCCTTCGGATGCGAGGAACAATTGAACTTGGACACAAATGGGATGTGATGGTATAAGTTTCATTTTTTCACTACACTGTCTCATTTTCTCTTACAACCGATTGTATGAGATTATTTTCGTACAAGCTGTGTATGATTGTCTTGCCTTAACAAACAACTAACAATACCCTTTATGTTTTCTTAATATTTAGGATTGTTTATTTTGAATTTAACAGATCATTTCTTTCCTGCCATTAAAATGTACTCCATTAAATTTTTGAATGTTTAAATCTGAATTCCCGTCGAAACATCTGTTGTATGTGAAGTGCTTTTCGATGACATTTCACCTGTAGTTATATTTTACGACTGGTGTGTGTTTCAACTGGTGTTGAAATTGCAACTACTTGCAAACACAGATAAACAGTGCATGTATGTTGAATTTGCTTCACTACCTTTATCTGGGATTGGGATGAAGTGGAAATTCACACATACCAAGTGTGCTTTTGTTTTTACAATTTCAGGTTGTTTCCTTGAAATGGCAGTTATACAATTAATTTTGTCATACCGTATCAGGTTGAATGTTAAATTATGGGTAATATATAATGTTTTGTAGGTTGATCTCTTCTCTTATGGAGACCCAGAAGAGACAAAGGAACAAGAAGAAGCAGAAGCAATTTTTCCTAGTCTCGAGTACAGTACCATTGAATACACATGAATGGGAGCAAACGACCAAGAGGGTGCTTCTGGTGCAGATTGGACTGAAGCACCGATTCCTCCTCCTATATCTATTGATGCTAACTGGGAGGCTGTTCAAGGTTTAATTTTTATATTCATCCAATTTTCTCTCATGTAGCACACAGTTTTTGAGTGTATTAGTTATAGCTTATTCACTTGTAATTAGTCCGCTAGACAGTTAACATGAAAATATTCTATATATTCTGCTTAATGCATTAGTTATGCTATAAGAACAACCTTCAAATTGAAATGAACTAAAATTTAAAGATAAAAAATTAGCATATCACCTGTTATGCACGGTGACCTTCACATTACTTGGCTAATAAAGCATCTCTAGTGCTTGATATTTTGTATACACTAGTAGTGTGATGTTTACGAGTTTTTTCACTTTTAGCTTTCTTCCTAAATCTGCTTGGCTTATTTTATGTTTTTAGTATATGCTGTAATTTATGTACATCAAATGAGAATAGTCCAAGATATGTTCATCAGTAGTTCTAATCTTACAATTTACGCATATATGACATGAGCAGCCAGTATGAATTGAGGTGTATTTTGTTTAACATGATTCGAAGTTGAAGAAAGTAGTAATTCCAATGAGTTTGTGGTTAAAATGTGCAGCTCCTATGGCTGCTGAATGGGATGCTGTAGTACCTTTTAGCTAAAGGCGTTGCCCCTGTAGCCACTATCAGGAAGCTTCCTATATGACCAAGCTTTAAGCCTTTTTTCCAGGTTTTCTTTCGTTTGAATTTTTTCATGACTAGCGTGTGCTACTTTTAGAATGGATGTAATCAAGCATGCTTTTTTTAGTTATATCATGTTTAATGAATACTCTGTATTTTGTTCTTCTAGTAATGACAGTGGGTTATTTCTTTTTCTACTTGAAAATTTGTCCATTATCTAGCAATATTTTGAGTTTGGTACTATATTTTGCTTTTTCATTGATTTGTAATGATCCTGAAACACTATATATTGCATTTCCTATCTTGGTTGTTTAATAATAACACTATATTATTTGTTGAAGCACTGCACATTAATGGTTGTATGTTGCATTTCCTGAAACACTATATTTTGATACTATATGTTGCATTGCCCATTTCATTTGCTTAATAATATATATATATATATATATATATATATATATATATATATATTAATATTAGTGACTGGTTTCAAACACTATATATGGTCTCTAATGTTATATCAAAGACCCATAAAATTGTCTCTAATGAATTTCTACTTTAGAGACGTACTTGAGACCATTAGTGGGGTCTTTAATATTTTAGAGACAAAAATTTTTTGTTTCTATTTATTTAGAGACCTGATTTTAAAGACAACATTATTTGTCTTAAGTGGGTCTTAAATATAAATTAGAGACAAAATCTTTTATTTAAAGACAAAATAAAGGGGTTTCAAATATTCCTTTTTGTTGTAGTGGAGAAAAACATTCTGTCTATAAGCCCAATAAGCCCTAAGCCAACAATGACTAACGTTGACATAAACAAGGTCTTATTGAGTACACCATAATTTAAGAAGTTTTTATCTATTTATTTATCAATACACCAATTTTGTTTGAGTACCGGTATCAAGTGTTAAGCAATTTATGGTCAACATTGTGTAAGTAGCAATTTTGGGCAATAAAGTTTCAGACCAAATCTTTTAAACCTTGGAAATAAATATTCTTTTAAACCTTGGAAATAAATATTTTCATAAAGTCATCACAAAAATATAACACTGTATGCATCAAACTAATTCACGATCATTTTATCAGCAGACCTTATTATTTAACTTTACTACTTTGGTGGTGTAAGACAATTTTAAACCATTTCAGAAGACTGATATTAGAAAAAACCATTAGAATTTAGGTGCTACATTTTGAACCAGTACTAAACGCAGTAACAGTTCTTATTGGAGCAAATAATTTGGTAAAATGAAAGTGATGAATGTTAAAAGAATGTTAAATCCTTTACCTCTTTGATGCACTTTTCATAGTAATTGATTCTTCTTATGTCTTGCATTCCTTCATGAATTGTTACATTACCAGGATCATCAATTCCTACATCACCTTCCACGTGTTACCCAATTCAAAACTTTGTAGTAAAAATTCAACTATAATGACACAGGCATGCTAAAACACAAAACATCTTAAAAGCACAAATGTAAAAAATCAATTTGGAAAATTGCACAAATATCATTTGGAATTGGAAATTACATATAAGTGGCATGTATTTAGCTCATGATCAGTGCTTCGATTTTGGGATGCAGTGTGTGAAATAGTAGGTAAGTATATGAAACTGTGAGTGTCATACATGTTGCAAAAGCAGGTTGTCCTATGAATGTGAAAGAAACAGCGTTGAATAAGGAGAACACACTTATTCTTGCAGAAGGAAAGCAAATACATGGCCAACAAAATTACCTCATTTGGTTATCGCTTTAAATGGCCAACTAAACTCTTCCTAAAATTTGACAAAAACGCTCATTTACAGCAGAAGATTAGATTTTAACGATGCTATAATTTTATTGGTTTACATTGATTACTTGGGAACCAATTGCCACTCCACTTCGCTTATCAGTGTAAAAGATAATTCTCTTGGTGTAAATAAGATAACAAAAATCAATATATATCAGTGAAATAGGATAAGGTATAATAATTGAATGTACAAGCGAATTTAGCATTCAGGCCATTAATATATCTGACTGGAGTTGATGACTCTGATACATTAGTGTGGTGCACATAATTGGCTGTATATTGTGAATTCCTACAAAATTGAAAGAACCCTTCACCATTTCCAATTCTTCTACAGTGAACTTCAGTAGCCTTTTATTGGCTATCTTCTTCATTAGTTTTGGATAGTCACCATGCGTAATAGAATGGAGAAACATATAAGTGAAATTAATGTGATGTGCTAATTTAATAATACATTCAATAACATGAATGTATAGTTGAAGATCATTCAGCATTACCATCCTATAGTGAAGTATCTTGCTTTTTTAGCTGCGTCGTAATCCTTGGTTGAACACATTAGCGGTTTGTACCAAATCTAATATAATCCCTATTCTGCCTCTCTGGGTAGCCTATAATTTCATTAATACCATAGATAAATCGCAGTATTTCATGCATATTCTAAAGTTTACACTGGATAAGAAAGAAAAAAAGAAGATTGCATGGGAGCAATAGTTACTTATTGCTTATATGGACAAGGTAACACATGTAAGAGTTTGATGGTTGCTCTATGATTTGCATTCTGTCATTATAGCATTCAACTGAAATTGGACACTGAAATTTACTAGTATTCAGTCATTATAACTTATATGGACAAGGTAATGCTTGTTTGCTGGTTTAAACATAAATTGTTGGACATCAAGTGCTGTTTATTTTCTAACTTCAGGAAAGCATTGTTAAATTGATGGAAAAAAATACCAATAACATAAGTTAAGTTTACCTGTCTTATAGTTAGACACAAATCGAGACACAAAAAATCACGGCCGTTAAATATTTTTGTCTTTATATGAAAGGTGGAAATCAGGAGGCAATCCAATGGTGTAAATCCATTGTGTCACCAATTGTGTCTACATTTTGTGTCTAAATTGACTTTCCCTATATGAGGACGGCTATTTAGACACAAAATTAGACACAAATTGAAAACACAAAAAATCACGGTCGTTGGATATTTTTGTCCTTATATGGAAGATGGAAATCAAAAGGCAATCTAATGGTACAGATCCATTGTGTCACCAATTGTGTCTGCATTTTGTGTCTAAATAGACTTTCCCTATGTGGAGGCGGCTATTTAGACACAAATTGAGCATACAAAAAATCACGGCCGTTGGATATTTTTGTTCTTATATGGAAGGTGGAAATCAGGGGGCAATCCAATGGTGCAGATACATTGTGTCACCAATTGTGACTGCATTTTGTGTCTAAATAGACTTTCCCTATATGGGGACGGTTATTTAGACACAAAATTAGACACAAATTGGGGACATAAAAATCACGGCCATTGGATATTTTCGTCATTATATGAAAGGTGGAAATCAAAGGGCATCCAATGGTGCAGATCTATTGTGTTATCAATTATGTCTGAATTTTGTGTCTAAATAGACTTTTCCTATATGGGGACGACTATTTAGATACAAAATAAATAAATAAATAAATAAATAAATAAATATAAACTATTTTAGTGGATATAATATCTTGATTACTTTAGACTATGTTAAAGAAATAGTTTTCTCATAACTATGAAATCAAAAACATGCAGAATGACATTATACATGCAGATAAGCATAAGTTCACTTGTGTTGATATGCACCAATTAAACCCACTAGTAATGGCATCGGTTTTGCTTTATATTGATACAAACTAAGCACATTTAGAGACTTATATTTCAAAATGCTTCAAAAGATATATGTATGTATATGTATGTGTGTGTATATGTATATATATGTGTGTATATATGCGTGTGTATGTGTGTATATATGTGTGTGTAATTATGCTCGAGCATAGTAACCTCTACACTCAGTATAATGTTCTGAAGCTTGTTAGAAGACCAACTATTGAATCTGATGTGAACTAGCAAAAGCGTCAAACACTCATGGGAGGTTATAAAGAATATAATGAATTTGATCAACGTTGACAGCAGAATGATTAGCTTTAGCATATAATTAATCTATATAATCAGTCTAATTGTAAATCTAAAATCAGAAATCAACATTCTTTGCGGCTCGGTCGGACGACCATGACCAATCCATATCATCATCGCCAATATTTTGACCCATTTCCGTCAAAGATGGCAGTCAAACTCTAGCTTCGACCTATTGGGAGAAGTGGATTTTGAAGGCATCGAAATCTCCATCGTCACCTCAAGGTTAATCAACGACCTCAAAACAGGCATCAACGTCGAAGTTCCTGCACCCCTCTCTTTTGACCTCAATGTCGACCTCGGAGTTAGAATAACGGTTGCCCTTAGCATTCAAACACTACCATTTGGTGCAACAAATATTTACTTTTCTTATGGTGAAGTAATGGAGGATTCAAAGCTGATAAATAATAAACATGCGGAACTTGATGAGGCTGTTGTCGCCAAGCTAGAGGAGGCATAAGGAGAAGAGCGACGGAAATCCAAGCCTTATGGCAAGAGCTACATCCCCAAAATTAAATCTAACTGATTATGGTAGTTGTACGCCTCCTTTTGTGTTTAGAACAGTATACTTCATGCATACTTCATGCCTTTTGCTTGTAATAAATGTTTTTTTATCCACGCTCAACTAATTTTGATATTTTGGTGGGGTGAATATGTATTACTTTTTGATACTTGTAGACTTGCACTGTAAATGATTTGATGTTTGAAAGTATGATCTGGTTGTTTCTTATACTTGCATGCCTTTGTTTTCCTCACCGCACTTGCATTATTCCAGTTTGTTTGTTATTTCATACACATTCCATGCATACTTTAAACAAGGTTAATCTAGTTTTATATAGTTAATAGTCCTTCTATGCAATTCCAGTATTGACTGATTGCACCGAACGACTTAAACGATAGTGTCTTATTATAGGCAAACTTAGCCATCCGTTGTTGACCGAAGTCCAGAACCCATCTGATAGAAATCAATTTAGAAATCAATTGCTTACCCATTGTATTCAACGTTCAGTAACATATATGATTACAAGAGTCAAGATAGGCTACAAGTTAGCCAACTAATTTGCTAAAATAAAGGTAACTAAATAAATACTAATCAAATAAAGAGGCTACAAATTAGTCAACTGATTTGCTAAAATAAATGTAACTAAATAAATACTAACCAAATAAAGATATCGTCAGACAAGGGAATAAATGCAAGAAATATTCTAACGCCTGGAATATATGTAAAATATATTCTATCACACCCCCTCAATCGAAGCATGAGGTTCTCGTATGCTTAGACTGTCTCTGAAATCATTAAATAATATGCGCGGAAGTCCTTTTGTCAAAATATCAGCAATTTGGTAACGGGACGGTACATGAAGCACACGTACTTCGCCACGAGCTATTTTCTCACGGACGAAATGAATATCCATCTCAACGTGTTTAGTGCGTTGATACTGAACATGATTGTCGGATAAGTATATAGCACTCACATTGTCACAATAAACTAGAGTAGCCTTTTGAATAGCACAATGCAACTCTAGAAGCAAATTTATAATTCAGCACGAATCAGAAACAACTTTAGCAACACTCATGTACTCCGCCTCAGCACTACTATGGGAAAGAGTAGGTTGCCATTTCGAAGACCAAGAAATCAAATTATCTTCGAGGAATACATAATAACCAGAGGTAGAACGACGGTGTCAGGACAACCACCCCAATCTGCATATGTATATGAGATAATACGATTAATATTGGATTTTTACAAGTGGAGACAAAAAAAAGGGTACCCTGAAGATAACGTATGATACGCTTAAGAGCTTTCATATGCTCATTAGCCGGGGCATGCATATGAAGGTAGATCTGCTGCACGGTATAGGAAATGTCTGGCCGAGTGAATGTAAGATACTGAAGAGCACCTGCAAGACTACAATACGTAGTCGGATCATCATAAGAAGTCTCTGCGGTGTCACTTAGTTTGGACTTAGTGTCAACATGAGTAGGACATGAATTGCAGTTAGACATTCCGGCAGTTCAATAATTTTTGCAGCATACTGTGTCCGAGATAAGAAAAGATCATGGACATGACGAGTGACAGCAATACCCAAAAAGAAACTCAAAGGATCTAGATCCTTCATAGCAAATTCAGAAGCTAAGAGAGTCATAATATACTTATGAAGACGATCAGAAGAAGCTGCAAGTATAATGTCATCCACATATAACAGAATATAAGCAATATCAAAACCATTCTTCTAGATGAATGAAGAGTGATCTGACGTACTATGAGAGAACCCAATAGTAGCAACAAAGTCAGCAAATCTTTGGTACCAATCTCGAGGAGCCTGTTTTAATCCGTATAAAGATTTCTTCAAAAGGCAAACATGATCCATATAATTTTTATTACGAAAATCCATGGGTTGATGCATATAAACTGCTTCATTGAGATGACCATGCAAGAAAGCATTCTTGACATCCATTTGATGAATGGGCCAAGATTTAGAAAGAGCAATGCTGAGAACTGCTCTAATGGTGACCGATTTAACCACAGGGCTAAACGTTTTATCACAATCAACGCCTTGCTGCTGTGTATTTCCATTACCTACAAGACGAGCTTTATAACGATCAAAAGAACCGTCATATTTATGTTTATGACGAAAAATCCACATAAACCGAATAACATTAAAATTGGGCGGCCTAGGCACTAATTCCCAAGTCTTATTGTCAATTAAAGCATTAAATTCATCCAACATGGCACTTTTTCAATTATGGTCACTAAGTGCACTAACAGGATTTTTTGAAACAGGAGAAATATCTGTAATGGTGGTAGTGTGTTAATTAGAAGAGTATTTGGGTTGGGTTTAAAAATGTTATTTGATGCACGAGTGGTCATGCGGGTTGAAATGGGGTTGGGAGGCCTAGGGGGGTGTGAGGAATGGTCAAAATGGTAGAGCTCATAGACGGGGTTGGGCTATGGGGAAGAGAGGATAGGCCAGAGGAGGAAATAGAGGACCGAGTGTGGGCAGCAGTGAGAGGTGTGGAATCCGGGCCTGTGTGAGACTGTGGCCCAGATTGAGGAAGAGAGGATGAGTCGTTGCGTTGCGTGTTGGGTCAAGCTGCATATTTTGTGGTGTGGTATTTTGAGACAAATGATGTATTAATTGAGGATTAATATTTTCACTCAAAAAGTCATAATTAGAAGGTTTTGTTTTGTGGAGTTTGTAGAATGAAAATTCTATTTCAACAAAACGAATATGACGACAAATTATGATTTTACCACTAGACGTGTCATAGCATTTGGAGCCACGATGATTAGGAGCCAGACCTAAATAAGCACAAGGAGTCGACCTTTGTTGTAATTTATGAATAGTAGAAGAGGGGAATAATGGAAAACATAAGCAACCAAAAACACGCAAATTAACCCGAATAATCCGGATCACTTTGATAGAGGATTTCAGCCGGAGATTGGTAATTCAATACCTTAGAAAGAAGGATATTGAGAAGATATGTAGCCATGGAGAGAGCAGATGCCAAAAGGAGAGTGGCATATGTGTATGAGCAAGAATAGTCCGGATGATATTATTTATGGATTTTATGTGTCTTTCGAACTTCCCGTTTTGATGAGATGTATGAGGACATGAGAGACAGAAAAGCATGCCATGTTGCTCAAAAAAATCCTTAAAAGTGCCATTAACGTATTCCGTACCATTGTCACACTGAAAAGTTTTAATATTACATTCAAAAAGTGTCTTAACTGAAGCATGAAACGCTAAGAAAAGTTGTTTGACCTGATTTTTTTTGCAATAGGAAAGGTCCACAAAAATTTTCTATAGTCATCAAGAAAAAGAACATAATAACAATGGCCGGAAGTACTAATAATAGGAGAAGTCCAAAGATCACTATGAATAATATCAAATGGAAGAAAAGTATATGACACTGGATCATAAAAAGGTAGCTTAGAATGTTTTCCAAGAGGACGAGTAGAACAAAAAGTTTTACAAGCCTTATTACTATCAACAAACTTTTTACTACAAAGAGACTTAAGAATAGCATCGCCAGGATGACATAAATGATTGTGCCAAATATTCGGAGGCAAAACAGTAAAAGCAGAATGATTGTTGGAAGAAATGGCTTGAGAGTTGGAGAAAAGTGGATATAAGCCTTCAGTGTTATCACATCTCATTAGTATGTTCCCTGTCTGTAAGTCATTAACAGAGAAACCAAAAGGGTCAAAAGAGATAGAAACCCTATCCGTCGTAAATTTACGAACAGAGACCAGATTTTTAATGATCCTGAGAGCATGTAACACATTGTTTAGGGTGAATGGTGGATAAGGTAGAGGAAATGTAGTGCAACCGTGACCAATAATTGGAATTAAATGACCACTACCAACAACAATGTTATGATGCTTATGCTTGAATTGAAATAAGAAGAGAGAATACCTGCATCCGCCGTCATGTGAGATGTAGCCCCAGTATCCATGTAGTATTTCCCATCTGGTTGAGAGAATGAAAGCGCATGCATGGCAGCCTCAATGTCGGTGGGAGTCTAGCTAGGAGAAGGAGGAGCAACGGCATTGAAAGCTTGAGGTCTGGACCCAAGTAAGCCTGACCCAGAAGAGGAGGGACGTTGGGCCGTTGGATTAGGCCTTGGCTGCCAAGAGTATGCAGGAAATGGGCAAGGATTAATAGTCCACCCTCCCTAACCAGGCTGCCACATCTGCTGCTACTATGGCGGTGGGGCCTGTTGACGTGGCTGCCACCGGTGCTGCTGATATGGCGGCTGACTAGGACTGGACCCATTAGTATTTTGGTAGACCTTTTCCTTCCCATTGTTTTTCAAATTATTCCTCCCTTTATTATTGTTGTTGTGTTTGTTGCTTGCAGATGAATCAGTGGCAACCATGGTAGGTCCATCAGACCGACTCCCAGAACCACCAGTTTCACGATCTTGATGAGCCTTGATAGTACCTCAGCCATTTTCAACCTTGTACGACAACGCTCAAAGGATGGCAAAGGCTCTTGATTTTTTATATAGTCCACCGTACCACTATACGCCACTGGTAAGGACCCGGTGAGACATAAAACCAGACGACTATTTGTCACCGGAGCATCAACATCAGCCAACCTGTCCGCCAGAGGTTGTAGATAATTACAATAATTGTCGATCGAGTCAAAAGCCTCAAAAGCAGTGTTCGTAAAGTCCTCCTCGAGATGGGTAACCCAAGAGGCTTTGTTGTCCTGAATAAGAGCTTCAAGACGGTTTCATGCCCCCTCTCCAATGTCATTATTCCGAGGATAGCGTGGAGAAGATCGAAAGTAATGGTGCTGTAAATCCATTGCAAGACAACGACATCCAAATGCCTCCAAAGAGCCGGATCAGCGGACTTAGCCTGGACATAGGCAGCCATAGCCTTCTCCTCCGTTGGTGGAACCAAGTGATCGTAAAGATCATGAACCCTAGCAAGATTGGTAAATAGATTAGCCCAAGGATGATACATGGCTTGCTCATTGTCTAATGTTACGGGAATAAGAGATTTAACATTAGCGATGGTGAGTGCGGGATGAAACTTAGACGCATCTGCCATGGAAAAGAATTAAAGATAGAAGAAGAAGAACGGAGAAGAAGATAGGTGTGGCTAGGGTAAGGAGAATAGGATCGTAAGAGGCTCTGATACCATGATAGAAATCAATTTAAAAATAAATTGCTTGCCCACTGTATTCAACGTCCAATAATATATATGGTACAAGAGTCAAGATACGCTACAAATTAGCCAACTGATTTGCTAAAACAAAGGTACTAAATTTATATTAACCAAATAAAGAGGCTACAAATTAGCCAACTGATTTGCTAAAACAAATGTAACTAAATAAATACTAACCAAATAAAGATATCGTCAGATCAGGGAATAAATGCAAGAAATATTCTAACGCCTAGAATATATGTAAAATATATTCTATCACGATCATTTGGGTTAACCAAATAAGCAGCAGTCATATCCTGACCGCTTTTAAGTTGGGTTCTTCATGACCAACCCTGAGCTTGTAGACAATTGCCAATGGTGTACACTCGGTTGGTGACACTCTCTGGTCCACCATTGTTGATAAGAATTTTAATCCGATCGTCAATAATGGACACTTGGTTAGGGACACTCTGGTCTGCTATTGTTGGAAAGAAGTTTGAGTCAATCGTCAATGGTGGACACTCGATTAGGGTCACTCTGGTCCATCATTGCTGGCAAGAAGTTTTGGTCAATCATTAATGGTGGACACCTGGATAAAGTCACTCTACTCTACCACTGCCAGAAAAAAATTTGGGCCGATCATCGATAATGGACACTTACTTAGGCTCACTCTAGCCTACCACTATTGATAAGAAGTTTAGGCCAATCATCAGTGGTGGACACCCGATCAAGGTAACTTTTGTCCACTATTACCACAAGAAGTTTGAGCTGATCGTCAATGGTGGACACTAGGTTAGGATTACTCTGGTCTGCCATTGCTAGTAAGAAGTTTGAGTTAATCATCAATAGTGGACATCCAGTTAGGGTAAGTCTGGTCCGCCATTGCTGATTAGAAGTTTGAGCCGATTGTTATTGGTGGACATCTGGTTTGGGTTATTTCGGTCTGCCATTACCGGTAAAAAGTTTAGGCCGATCGTCAATGGTGTTCACCTGGTTAAAGCCGTTGCCGATATGAAGTTTAGGTTCATTGTCAATGGTGGACACCCAGTCAGGGTCGCTCCAATCTTCCATTACCGGCAAGAAGTTTGAGCGATCATCAATGGTGGATGCCTGGTTAGGATGACTCTGGTCCAGCATTACTGATAAGAAACTTGAGTCGATTGTCAATGGTGGACACCTAATTAGGGTCACTCTGGTCCGCCATTGCAGACAAGAAGTTTGAGCCGATCTTCAATGGTGCACACACAATTAGGGTCACTCTGGTCCGCCATTGCCAGTAAGAATTTTGGGTCGATCGTCAATGGACGTCGGGTTAGGGTCACTCTGGTATGCTAATTGCCGATAAGAAGTTTAGGAAAATCGTCAATGGTGGACACCCGGTTGGGGTCACTTTGGTCTGCTATTGCTTATGAGAAGTTTGGGTTGGTTGTCAATGGTGGACACCCGATTAAGGTCAACCTGCTCTGCCATTGCCGGCAAGAAGTTTTGGGGGAGAAGCTCTTTATCGTAGAGACGTTGTTTGCCCTTAAATAGAGAATTCAGCCCATAGAGATTTTACGGCATTCTTTTAATGCTTATGTTAATCCGACGTGCTTAGGTTATAGTATAAAGTTACATCTCATACTCGTTACATGTCATAACAAGATTTAAAGGAAGGCACATTTAATTAAAAATTTCCTTTCATAACCATTTCAATTATATTATTGCGATATCGTTAGTAAAATGGTAGAGGCTAAGTAAAATAACGACAGAGATTCCATGCATTCTAGGCTTTCCCGAATATAGCTTCATCCACCGTGCTAAGGATGAAAGCTCCACTACCCAAGTTTTTGTAGATGACATAAGTCCTTCCCGGGCTAGGTCGAGTGCTCCCAATCTAGGGAATATTCACTTTAGCACCAGGTCCCCTTCCTTGAGTGGGTGGTATTTGACCTTGGAATTGTAATGATTGGCTATCCTTCATTTATACGCCTCAACCATCATGGAATCATCTTTATGCCTTTCATCGATTAAATCCAATGACATGTTTAGTAGCTCTTCATTCTTATTCAAGTCGTATTGAATCCTCCCATGTGATGGTAATGTTGTTTCTGCCGGTAACATTGCTTCTGACTCATAGTTCAATGAGAAGGGAGTATGCCCCATTGTTGTCTTGAAAGAAGTGCATTAAGCCTATAGTACCAGGAGAACCTCGTCTACCCATGTTCCTTTTTCCTTTACCACTTCTTTATAAGGGTCTTAAGAAACTTGTCAACCACTTCCACCCGTCCATTAGCCTATGGGTATGCTACCATGGAGAAAATTTTCTTTATCCCATGTTGTCAATAGAAATCGGTAAACTACTTGTTGTCAGATTGCAATCTATTATCCAAGATGATTTGAAGGGAGGCTCCATACCTGTATATCACATTCTGAATCGGTAAATTTATAACCTTGGTCATTGATACCTTAGTAAGTGGTTCAACTTAATTCACTTAGTAAACTAGTCAACTGCCACTATGGCATACTTAGCTCCACTTCTAACCATAGGAAACTTGTCGATCAAATCCATACCCCAGACTGTAGAAGGCGATGGGCCAACTATATGAGTCAGTTCAGTCGAGGGAAATCTTGGCGTAACAACCCTACTTTCCACTCCATAATTATACGCAAACTTAATTAAAATAAAATTAATTGAATTTAATTTTAATAGTTATTAATTTTGAAAATAAATTCTTATTTATTCGAAGTTTATTTAATAAAATATATTTTTTAAATAAATTTAATTAAACTAATTTTTTTTGAATAATTTATTAAGTAAAATAAAATGTTTAATCGATATAAAATATTTTTGAAATGTAAAGTAATTCAAACTAGATTGAAATTTAGAAAAGAATGAGAATTAAAAATATAACCCATAAATTAAAGAATCCCAACCCATTTTTTTTCTTCTCTGGAAACTTCTCGTGCATCCCAACTTAGCCGAACTCGTTCCTCTTTTATTTGCTTTGCCTGTAACCTTAAATCCTCAATCATAAAATTGCATCTTCAGAAGCTTTATTTGTTAAGCTAGAAACATGTAAACCTTACTCTCGAACTACTTAAATGAGCACCCGAGAGTTAAAAGGGAAAACAAAAACTTTAGGGTTGACAAAAAGTCTAGTGTGAATAATAATATGTCATTTCAAAAATAGGTATCTAGTGAGGCCACTCCACTAAGCAGAATGGGTTTTTCCCTTAATAACATCCTCTGAAAATATGTCAATCAAAATCATGCTTCTAAAATCAAAATAGTTAAACAAACATAAAATAATCATATGCAAGAATTCCACATGGGTAAATCTGACCAGTATGTCTAAATCAATAAACTATCTTTTCCTACTTCATAATTTTTTAGCGTTACTACTAACCTATATGGCTGACTTGAGCCTACCAGAAATACCAAATTCTCTAAATTACCGTTACGAGGAAACTGGACTGTCCCCGAACAAAATCTTCTTAGTGTAAACCGACTATTCGTCTATCTCATAGTTTTGTTAGGCTCACTATGAATCTAATGGTTTTGCAGGAAAAATAATAACCTATCTAAGTTATAGATTTCCTTATGTGCATAAACCTACTTTTAATCTTTACCCTCAACAAATTCGTACGCACTTAAATTGTAGACCAATATCAACTGGGGACAAATAGTTGAAGTATAGGGTGCGATCCTACACTGGTTTCATTATCTAGTTTTCTAATTTCTAATCCTTGAGCCAAAATATCCTATCACAATTTGCCTAATGGCAATAGCAATAATTCTCAAGTAAAACCCTAGGCTAAAATACCTTTTTTATTTCCATGAAAACATAAGTATTTATAAACAATTTATCCCTTGAAATCATATTTAAAACAGGGAAAGCGTGGCCTTTTTACTTAGTCAAGGTATTACGCAAACATATCTCTTCTTTAAAATAGCCTTCATTAATTTCGAAATCAATAGGAGGTTGTCGCACCTCTGAAACCTTAGGCTATCAAGCCATCAAATAAAGCTATTTAAATTGATAAAATGCGGCATTGATACAGTTGATATGGGCTGTCATCCCCTTCAATATGAAGTCATAATAAAGTATTCTGGTTTATAAAACTTAAGGCCATGGGGCCAAAATCATTCTTCTTGTATAATATAAGTATATAGATTGTTGAACCTATGAAGTTCGTTATTAGGTTTGCACAGTATAAAGGCTTTCAAATTAAAAAATAGGAATACCGAAATTGATAACCTTCGACATCAATATCTCAAAGGAATTGATGTCGTCCTTATTAAACTGCAGTTGCTATGCCACCACTATTAAGTTTTCAAAATTGATAACTTAGGGCACTATTGCCTTAAAATATTGAATGTCCAGATCATAAACATGCGGAATCACTACCATAATATAATTAATATCGAAAGGTAGAATAGCAGCATCAGCCTTAAAACATTTGATATAGGCTTCATAAAATTGTCATAACTATGCCACTGTTTAAAAGGTTGTCGAAATAAAGACATGCGGCATGGATTGGGCTTCGACATTCTTGCCATACGATAAGGTACTTTAGTAAATAATTTAAAAATTGTTTTATTCCCCATTAAAGTAATTCTTTTTCACCCACTCTCAACCCTTGTCAAATTTCTTTTGGTTAAAACATGCTTTACCAATATTCTTTTCAGAAAACTGTTGCAATATGTATTTATCATTCCCAAAATATTTTGAAAACCATTTAACTTATATTATTGTTTAATATAATTATTAAGCCTTTCTAACTTAATAAATTCATAGAAAATTATAATCACTTGGAAAAAATCCCCAAAAAAATCAGAATTAATATATTCTTTCAATATAAAATTTTTGAGATCAAATACATTATTTAATAATTAAAACCCAAAATAAATCATTTTCTTTACTTAGAAAATTCATAAAATATTTATGCAAGCTAGGAATATTATGAAATTAAAAAATTATTACAAATTAGTTTTTTAAACATCATAGCCAAATTTCAAGTCGATTGGAGGTCATAAACTAGGTTTCTACATTTTGAAAGCTATCAAATAATTTCATATAATCCAATAAATTATCAAACATGTATATAATTCAACAACCATTCATAACTTTGTATAATATCATCATATAATTCTGGTTTAAGCATAAAACCGAAACAAACAAGCAAAAGTGAGATGGATAACTATTCTTCACCTTGATTGGATAAAGAGATTTGAGATTAAGTGTTGATTAAATTTCCTTTAGCTTTTCTTTTGATTTCATTTTCTTTTCTCTGCTTGTTTTCCTTAGCAATGGCTAGCATCGAGTTTGTTTTTTTATGAAGTGAAATGGAATGAGGATAATGAGAGAGGAAGAGTTATGGTTAGGAAATAAGTAATTTTTCCTATTTTATCACTCATATTATTCCTCCTTCTTCTTATGGTTTAATTAGTCTCATTAACCAATTATTTAAGATATGTCCATACCTAATTATCAAACCTCATTCTCTTTATCTCAATACATTATTATATAGACTTATCTGATTAAATCTCCTAAATAATGTTAAACAAAATTAGGGATGTTGCATATGGCTTTGGAATTTGGTATTTCTAGATCATTTATAGAATGAGGCATGATTCTCTCGATTTTTCATGTTAGGCAACACCATTTGGAGATAGAAGACGTTCTATCATAATAATGAAGGCGATATACCTTAGGCTACTTTGTAGTAAATGGTGAATGATCTTAAGTTACTTGTCATAAGTCCTCTTATTAAACAAATGGTAACTATTAGGCATGTATATATCGATTCGGGTTCGATAAGGGTACAGGTAGTGATGATGTGTTTCAGTGTCATGGTGTTGATTTTAAAATTGGTGACTATACTTAGTGGGTCTTGGCCTTACCGAAAGACCTGATACCCACTAGCCTAGTGTATGATAATTGAGTCATGATTAGTACTGAGATGATTTGAGTTTTATAAAGTTATCATCTATAGCATAGCATTATAATCTAAATGTGCTAATTTGTTGAATGTAGATGAAGATACAGGTTGACGTATGGTTTTATTATTTCGAGTATTAACATTTGATATTATTCATGATATAGTAGTGTATTGGCAATCATGCAGACTAGTGGTATTTTCTTTTCATTAGACATTAGTCTAATACTCTTTTTTTTTATATCTATCCTTTGAGTAGATTGATTGAGAGATGGGGATTTCTACTATTGGTGGCCAGTTATAAAGCCAAAGCCATTTTATCACTATGATTATATCTATTCAATATTTTTGGGATATGGACACGTTAGACTATTTATTTATTCTGGTATATTGTATATGAAACTTGATGTGTCATTTGCACGTTGTATTATGATATTTAATATTATATCCCTTGATACGATATGAACTCAGTCTCCTACATGTTTGTGTTGATATTATATTTCATTCCTTCCGCTCTGAGATTTAGTATGATAGTAAACGTGATTGATATGCTCTGTATTGTTATTGTTATTTTAAATTCTACTCTTAAAAGAACATCATTCGTGATATTTATGAAATCTGGTTGCATGTATGCAGGGGTTATAGGTGTTATTAAAGGTAGATCATTAACTTACTTAGAAGAATAAGTAACTTGGCCACATATTCTCTTAGTCGACACTTATTAAGAGGGCTTAGGCAGTTGGGCTTCGGGTGTGTTGGGCCCTATGCAGTTAAAGCGCTTAGCAG
This sequence comes from Allium cepa, assembly GCA_030765085.1. Taxonomy (NCBI): domain Eukaryota; kingdom Viridiplantae; phylum Streptophyta; class Magnoliopsida; order Asparagales; family Amaryllidaceae; genus Allium; species Allium cepa. The sequence goes on along the minus strand of CM060929.1, from coordinate 377,082,846 downwards.
TTCTATAGCGGTGTGTATGCAAAATGTTATAATGGGGATATAGCGGAATATAGCAAAGGTGCAAAAAGCTTTATTGGAAATAAAATTAAATCTCCAAAGTTAACTTATTCTCTTTCTCACATCACTTGTTTAGAAAAAAGAAATATTTTTTAACCTCATGTAACAAAATGGATAATATCTTGATTTATGCAGTCTTGATTCGGTTACTAAAATATATTCCTTACTTATGTTGAGAACTTATGCCTTAAACTTAGATTTTTAACCTAACTTTATTTATTTGGTTTAAAAGTGAACCAGTCAAATTAACCTTTCTGTATTAATGTCGGTAAAGTGGGTGCTAAAAACCATTAATTTAGCAGGTGAATCGGAAATTAGCAGGGCTTTAAGAGGATCTACTATCTAATAGTGTTGAATTGAAAAAGCGTAGCGGTCAAAGAGCACTATGCACTTTACCAAGGATTTAGTTAGGCTTTAACTGCATAGGCCCGATTGGTATTTTGCGAGAAAAACGAGCAACAAATATTAGTGGAGATAAGAAGGCATAAGCTGACGAAGACATAAGGAAAGTAATTTTAACAAAGACATGAAGGCATAAGCTAATGGAGACACGGATTTATATTAATCATAAGTATGACTCTAGTTATCGGAGATATAGCACCAGCCACATGCAGCATTGCATTGGTCCACCTAAGGCATGTTATAATAAATTAAGAAGATTATGTAACTTTTTGGAGAATTCATCTCAAGATGACATGTTTCATTCCTAGAATATGCCACATCATTATTCAAGTAAAATACCTTAACCATCTAAATTGCCAGATGTTAAAGATCCATGAAGAATAAATTATAGCCTTCAAATTCAAGTCGCATGTTAAACATCCAATGATCAAGAACTACCATAAATGAGGAATGCTTCCATAAAAGAAGGGTCTTTTCCAGAATCTTCCTTCTCTCCATATTTCATTTGTAAACTTGAGAACTTGTAAAAGCTCTCAAATTAGGCATTAATGATTTTTTAGGTCAAACTATAACCGACAAGCTCTAATAAACGACAACACTTTCAAGTATTTGAATACTTGACATTATGACCATACTTAAGGCTTTAGTGGTGTTATTATAAATAAAGATGTTGAATATGTAAGGGAATATATTATGATTCAAGATGCCGAATATGTAGAAGAAAAGCAATCAAACATCCAGCAAGGGGCGACGAGCTCCAGGAAACTTCAAGAAGATGACGAACTTCTATAAAAAGGCATCGTGTACCTAAGAGAGGATGATGAAATTATAAGAGTGTCGAACTCTAAGGAATTGGCCAATCAAGAATATGTCGTACGTGAACATAGCAGAAAGGTTATCAAACATATGGTCACAAAGGAGGTATATGGAAACTCTATAGATAATGCGCCTTTACAATTGTAATAGTTGTATAGAATTTACATGAGACAAGTGGTTTCGAGCATTTACAAGCAGTGGGCGATGCCGGGCCTCAAAGAGTACAAGAGATATCAGATGCTTACAGTCATCAGAAATATAGTAAGTCCTCAGTGCTTAAAAGGGTATCGTAAATCATCAATGCATCAAAGAATGTCGAATATCAATAATTGTGAAGGATGTCGTAAACCATCATATGGCAAGGGTGCCATAAATCATCAATATAGCAAAGATGTCATAAACTATCAATAAAGTAGGATGCCACAATTCATCAATGTACATAAGGTTTCTGCGTGTCAACAATATACAGAAGGTTGTCGCATATCAAGAACGCAATGAATGATGTTGAAATTAAGAGTGCCGAAGGACATATGACAACCAAACCGCTATTTCAACTCCTATAAATACGGACCCTATAGCTTCATGAAATGGGCAAATTCGCCCTTTCGCTTTTCTTACATTTTAAAATTTATAAACTCTATATCGAATTTGGGGATTTAGAGTGCCTATTGTAAATTAATGATTTTTTGCAAAAAAGGACTTTTACAAATTGATTTTACATAGCATACTATAAATAAACAATGATTCTCAACTATGGTATGACTATGACTTGCATATGACTCTTATTCCCTTTTGCTTATGACATGGACATGATTTCTTTATTAAATGCGCATACTTCTTGCGAGTCGACATAAGGCTATCCAAGTCTATCTCCTACCAAAGCTTATCTACTTTGCACATTTCGGGGTTAACAAAGAAATTTGTTAACATTTTGGCACTAAAAGGAGGGTCCGAATCTCTATCTCCCTACATATCTCGTATTGGATTGTCCTTGAACTACATACATAAGGTATCGAGGATTTACCCCAACCTACATATATTCCATAAAGAAACTTTCCAAATCCTGCATAACCTTCTATGGACCATATGATGACTATTTCGAAACAAGGATGTTTTGAACCTCAAGTAGTTAGGACAATTTCTCAAATCGTTTCTGATCCTCTATTTTATCAGGAACAAGTGTTAAGGATGTTAGCACTACAAATCATGGAAGAAAAGAGATAAGTAATCCCGATAAGCGGAGCATAAATCCATTTCATATAAGCCCTACCCCTATCCATGGTTATCATTCTTTACTTGTAAAGGAAAGCATAAAGAAGGATAGTTTGTTCCTAAAAATGAGAAGAGCTATACAATCTCAATTTAAAGGAAATAACAAGAGACTTTGACAAATTTTCCCAAAGGTGGAAGGGAATAATTGATCATCCTCCTATACCAATCAAAGCTCAAGAATCTTTAAAGAGAAAACCTATAGATGATGCTAATATGCCAATCCATTGCTACAAGAAAATCAAGCGGGAACAAAGAGCATAATGCTCTAGAAATTTCGATCCTCAAGGATTCGTTCCCTTACCACTTCCAATAAAAATATATACCTCCTAACTAAAGAAAGATTAACCTACTTGTCTTCAAGGAAAAAGCAACCATGAAATGAAAGAAATCTCGAAGGTGCTTATTACTAATATCACCAAGGAATGGACATGAGACCAATCAATGTCATGCTCTGAAAGGAATGATTGAGAATTTCATAGGAAAAGGAGAGCTTCAAGAGTTTATTAGGAAGATTTAGGCAAAGGAAAATGTATCTACAAAGAACAGTAATTAATAACGTAGAATGCTTCATAAATAGGATTTATAAAATAAAGGAAAAGGCCTTTGACCCCACCGAGGTGGCCTGGTTAAAGCACCTCCTAGAGGAAGGTTAGAATAAGCCTATGGTCCCACCTATAAGGCCTAGCCAAAGCACTACATGACTTTGATCCCGTCTACATTGCCTGGTCGAAGTGCCTCCTAGATGGAGGATAGAGTAAGCCTTTGGTCTTTCCTAATATGGTCTGGCTAGAGCACTGACCAGCCTACAGTCTCGCCTATAAGGTCTGTGTGAAGCATCTTCTAGAGGGAGGATGGAATAAGCCTTTGGTCTCGCCTAAGATGGCCTGACCAAAGCACCGAACTAGCCTTTGGTTCTGCATATAAGACCTGACTGGAACGCCTCGCAAAGGGAGGACGGGTAAGACTTTTGTTCTACTCAAAATAGGTAACCAAACACACCGACCGAAATCTAAATAATCATTGAAGATAGTGATAAGAGGTTCAATCAAAATTCAGATCATTACCTAAAGATGGTAACAAAGGAAATCGATCAAAGCCTAAATCGCTACTAAGTGAGTAGTAAGGGGACAAAAAGAATCAACAATGCAAATCAAACTCTATCCTAAAGAAGGATCAAGGCAATCTTCTAGAGGAAGAAAAGTCAAACGCATTTTATTCTATACCAAGACAAAGTTAAAGAAACCTCCAAAGAAAGGATCAAAAGCTATCTATCATTCAGAATTGAAAGGTTTAATAGCAAATAGTGACATTTGAGAAACTATGACTTATTACTCAATCCCGAGGCTTCATTTCTCAAAATAATGAATTAACTCTCATTCCATTATTTCTATATTAGAATTCAAATCTCTACTATTAATGATAAGAATTCATTGAACTATAATCAACCATGTCTTTTGGAAGTTCCTAAAATGCCATTTTCACTTACGTGTTTCTTTTTCATTTCATTTCCCAGCAGCCTAAAAAACCCTAACCGCTCCAAATTGGTCGTCACCGCCTCCCAGCCTAAACTTCCCTAATCACCCCAAATTGAACCTTAATATCGTTATCGTCTCAGACCTCAACATTCGAATATCCAATTTCTACTAATAGTTTTAGACACATCTTCCTATACCGAAACTACTAACTAGTCCTACACTGACGCTGAAGTTATTTAAATTGACTACCTTCAGCTAAACTTATTATGTAAGTTGAACAGTTTATCAAATTAGTTGTTCGATTTGTAATTAATGTTTAGTTTAGGATAGATTTGTTTGTTTGAAATTTATCTATTCACTTAATATTGTATTCTTCTCTACAATCATCTGATTCAAATTTTTGCCACATCTTCCTACACTGAAGCTGCTGACTACTCCTGCACTGACGCCGAAGTTATACAGACTGATGCTTGCAGTATTTCAAAATTCTTCATTTTCTCATTTACTTTTATTACCATTACACAGTGTGCCATTTGCCTCTCTCAAGTCTTACAGTGCTTTAAAGTTTGATAAGATTGGATAAAGAAACCTGAAACAACGAATGAATCGATGTCAATCCAAACTTCAGCTAGGCAAAGGTAATGAATATTGTTTTTTTATCCTTTTCTTCAATTAATCTCAATATTAATCTATTTTATTCTTTTGTACAGAAATACACTTTATTATTTGGGTTACTTAACACCAATAAAAATTGTCATATGTTCTGTTTTATAAAATTAGTTCTTCGTTTAATTCATATTTTGAGCTCAAGTTATTTTATATATGTGTTGCTAATCTGTTTGGTTACTCAGTTATGCAAATACTTTTCTTTCATGGTGCAAATGATTAATACCATCAAGGTTAGTTTTATATTTTGTTTCAAATTGTGGTACAAAATAGTTTTGTTAATTGCATTTGTATGTTGCAGTTTACATAATCTCTAAGATTTTTGCTAAGCATAGAGTCATGTCTGTTACTCTCCTTATTTGGATTTACATATAGGTCCATAATGTTACTACTATGTATAATGATTTTGTGTACATATTTGACAAAAAAACAATTAAAAGAAATTTTGACTATGAAATAGGCTTACTTCGTTGCCAATTCTACTTGGACAAAAGTATGCTGTTCCACCAAAATTTTAAAGTTTTGTTTGGCTATGTTAGGCACCTTTTACCCGTTAAGGGTTTGTTTGGTTTCATTTTGAATTTTGTGTTTCGCGTTTTCAACATTAACTAAAAAATATAATTCTGATTAGTAAAGGAGACAATGTGATTATTCAAGTAGTGATAACAGCTGGACACAATAATAGGTATTGGATATGGAATTAGTCAAAATATCTTGCTAATTTATTATCCTATGAAAGGATGCCTAACTTATGATTTTGACACAAATAATTGTGTATAACTTACAATTTTGAATTAAATACGAGCAACATTACTGAAGAAATATGATTCTATCTATTTCCAAAGGATATATGTATATATTTTATCTTTTTGTGGTATTAATTAGTCAATTCATTCTATAATTTATAAATGGTGAAGTTATAGGTGAACTAGAATCTGTAAAATTTCGTCACGCCGGTGGTATTTAACTTGAAATTTCATCCAATTCAGTAATTGTGTGAAGCTTACAATTTTAAATTCAGTAGTACATGCAAAACTACTAAATTAGCCCTGGTCAACAATGTCCCCAATTATAAGTTTTCTTCTATTCATGTCAAATTTGAATTATTTAATTGTAATGGGCATATGTTTTTATTTTTCATTTGTTTATATTAATAAATTATGTTTTGATTAATGAATGAAAATATAAAGGTGAATGTGGAATGTATGAAATTTCATCAAATCTGTTATTTTCAACTTGAAATGTTTTAAATACATGCTTATCCTAGAGCTATGGTTTTCTATGTAAATGGGCAATTAGTTCCTCTTTTAATCATTCATTGATTCTAATCAGTATTGTTTTAATAATATTGTATGAACAACATGGATTTATTAGTTAACAGAATTAGCTAACTTGATGTACATAATTAAAACACGTCTTTCCCCTGCTTAGAGCTACAACGTATGCCATGAAGCACACTGTATCATTACTAAATTATAACGAATACCATTGAACTTATTGACTTTTTTCAAGACTTCGGGGAACATATAGAGTCAATGACCAAGTGCTAAATCTCTTATTGGTGCATGCATATCAAGTAGACATGAATTATATTCAAATACGCAAAACAATATAGGATTCAAACAAGGACATGTCAGATAAATCTCGAAATATGTGCTGTAAATAAAATTGACTTAGAAATAAAAAAATAATTTTTTTTAAATTTAAAAGTATTAAAACCATAATGTTCAGTATTAAAATATCACACAATGCGTTGGTAGACACCTTCATAATAAAGAAATAAATGCTTTCACAATTAAAGCATGTAGCTGATTTGTAAAGCTTGATTTAGCTTTAAAATGTATTTTGTAATTGTCTACTATATAAAGGTTATGTGAGAATTATTGTTGAACAAGGATTCAATATACACACACAAAAAAACATAAATATATACCTTGACTTCAAACTCAATGCTATGTTTTTCAAGAAGAAAACCTGTCTTTGACCGTGCCAACCATCATTAGGCTACTAGATGTGGTTCAACCTGCACTATGCTGCTTCTTTTCAGTTATTCCTTGACCGCTCCTTCAATGAATTAATGTTGTTGCTTTCTTCCAACTAATGATCCTCAAAGAAAAGGTATCGCCGGTACTTTATATTTTTATCACTATGAATTATTGTTGTATCTAATGCTGAGTTTGTTTAGAATTAGATTAATTAATTGTTGATGAGAAAAATCCAAGAAAATGGAAATATATGCTTGGTAATTGGTTCATTGATTTTCTATTTAATTAAATGCTCAATATAGGCCTTAGTGTTGTATATTCTTATGAAAAATATGTAGTTATGTACTATGAGCTTTGTTACTAGCAATCACTCAAGAAACAACTATTATTACACTATGTCAAACCAGTAGGAAAACAACCTTATAACAAATTCTCTCAAACAGGTGAGTGTACTTAACATAATTCTTTGTAATTTTTTAAAAGTTCAGTATTAGGGAATTGGTGCTTAATTTAATTCATCTTTGTGATTCCTAGAGTTTGGTTTGTAGTATTAATATTAATTTCATGATATTCTTTTGTAGTTTGCAATATAATCAATTTTCACTATTGATTATTGATACCAACACAATACAACTTACGGTAGGGATATGACATGAATATATTACTCTATGATAATATGGTTAAGGCTTTACAATAAAAAAAATTGATAAGAAAGTAGTTGTTTTGATTATATGGCCAAAGAACTTATCCAGCCAAATTGCATGTAGAACGTTAGGCAATAAAGGAAAAGACATGGTCATGTGAATTTTGGTCCATGAACAGCTTTCGATTGCACACATGTAGGGGTCGAATCCACCGATTTTTATATAGGAAGTGTAAAATATATTACAGTGAAGATATTATAATGATGTTGTAAAGACACTTTTATGCTCACTTATTGCTGCCATCTCTTATGCTTTATGAGAATTCCAGAAGATGTTAAGCTTGAGCTTACTATGATGAAACTGGGACAATTTCAGAGATTATGGTACCAAAATATCATATAGTACCTGAGGAACATGAAGTTGTTGTGTGTAGGAGGCCTCCTCATCTTGGAGTTAACGAGCTTTGTTGACCCGACAAAATTGGGGGTTTTAATGTTTGATTGTATTGGATAGTGATCATTTTTCATCTTGCTAACCTTGAATCTCAAAGGAAAACAAGGAAATTATTGTTGCTTTCCTATTTCCAGCACTTCATGTTGATGTACAAATTTTATTTTTTAGATATGTAGGGATATTTAATTTGATTGTTTAAAATAAATTGGTTTAATCTATTGGATTTGTTAGCAACCGTGTGCTCTGTTATAATACAATTTGTATGCATGCCTGTTTTTTTTGCCTATTTGATCACAACAAGTCGTTGACGAGTTGTCAAGTAAGTTTTTTGAATGATGAATCGTTTCATTTCAAGTTTTTTATGGTCGGTTATCCTTTGATTGTTTACTTCTTCCATCCATTATTGTATTTTGATCAAAACTCACTTATAGAAAGTGCAAAAGATCTTATGTTTCCTTCTATCTTTAATCTGAGATCAGTTTGTTGGTGCCAAATTATATATATATATATATATATATATATATATATCAAAGTAAATTAATTAACACATAATTTCAATATCCATGTTTCATTGTTCAAGTATGCTTCACTACAAAGTCGTGCAAGTGATTTACCAGGTTCATAGAAGCTTTTGGATCATTTCTATTTACTCAATATTGATAGAAGAGTAGTGTAGTCAATTTGATTGTAAGAAGTGGAAAAACATAAACATGGTCATATATCTGAATCACTTTTCAAATTTGAAATTTCAAAAAGCCACGATGAAAATCATATTCATTGAATTTTTCCCATTAATAGAAGAGATGAAGCCACGTTGTGAAGCGATGATGTATTTAGATATATTCTCACATTAGCTGAAAGAGAATAGGCACGTATAATTACAAGTATTATTTCCATTTCCAGTAGTATAAAATAAACTAAAAAATAAGAACCGAATGATAAAATTTTAGCATTATAAAAAAATTGTTCTATGACTGTTCTTCAGTTGTTTTGGTTTTCTCGGACGCTGTTTTAGGTTCAGTTTATACTAGCAATGGTACTGTCAAATCTACTTAAGGAGGTGAAACTATAAATGCATGCACATTGTGATTAAATGCAGGCCAATCTGGGCTTGCATATATACTTGTTATCAAATAATGGGAATCTCCATTAATAATCAGATTTTTAAACTATGGGAATCTTCATTAATAGTCGGATTTTTAGTTATCTTACCGGATAGAATTCTAGGCTTGTTAACAGAAAAATTATGATCTTCTTATCCAATGGAATTTTAAATTAGTACTAAATGGTTTTTCAGTCTTCTATATCAAAGTCATTGCTAGACAGTTTTCTGGTCTTCTATTCAAGTTATTGTTGAATAAATTTTTGATCTTATATCCAAATGATATTATTACTAGAAGATTTCTAATCTTCAATGCAGGAAAAATTATAATTACCCAACAGATTTCCATGTATCTACTCTTCAAGATAGAAGTTTCAAATGTTAAGCTCCAAATTTCTAGGTGATAAGCCAAAAGGTCAAGTTATTAAAAGCTTCACTCCTCAAAGTGCTAAAATAAATTCTCCTAAAAAAGAGTTAAAATTTTCAAATAACAAGCATCTTCGTTATTAGACAAATTTCTAATTCCCTATTAAAAAAAGGATGGGTTCTTTCAAACTTCTTATCAAATAAGTTGCTAATCTTTTTATCAAAACAAATTTCTGGTTTTAACAATAAGGATTATATTGAAAAGCCAAAGCAATACTCAATCAAAGGCTACATATCATATTGCATTAAATTAAAGCTCTGGAAAATAAGTTGTATATCTTAGACAATTTAACAAATTCAAAAATAAGAATACCAAGTTTATTCAAGGTAACAATCATTTAGGTACAAATTTGTCTCTTCTACATATTATATAAAAGAATTAGAGGTACCAAGAGGAGGTAGCCAAAAGGGAAATCTGCCCAAAAACTCGTAAGTGATTCTTCATTAAGTGTCAAGTTTCTGCACCTCCTCTTTCAAAGTTTCAACGACCAAAGAAGGTTCCATAATGTGACAAATTTCCATATTTAAAAGTTTCTTAAACCTCTAGTCTTTCTTTCGAATATTATCAGCATCATCAATCGAATCCGCTTGAATTTCCAATGTACGATTGAGTGCCTTATTGGCTCCCTTTAATGCCTGAATTTCGCTCTTTAATTTCTTGAGCTCCTATTCAAGAGCATATTTTTCATGCTCAATTTTCTCTACCTGACCTTGATAATTTTTATAATGTTGAGAAACTTTATCACTTATTGCTTGTTTAAGAATTGAACAGATTCATATCTAACTCTCTAACTCCATTTAGAGATTTCACCATCATCTAAACGCGAAGGTGGGTTTAACAAAGCAGAAAACTATTCTTTGCCGATCAAAGGAGTAGACATAGGAAGGCTAGATTCACCTCTACTCGCAATAGGTCTAAGGATTGACAGGATGCTTGACTTTTCAACAAATCTACTTCAAAATCCTTTACCCTTTGATGTAGTCGGGTAATTTTCACATCAGCTTCGATTCCTTTGATTGAAGGTCCGGATTGGCAAATTACGTCCATTCTATCTTTTAACTCTTGAATTCCTTTATCCTTCTCTTTAAAATTTTCCTTTAAGTTATTAGTTATCTCCTTTAAACTACTAACGTGAACTTTAATGGGTGGTACTTATCGTGCTATTTCTGTGCATCCGGTTTATCTAGAAATGACAAATCGAAACACCTTGAGAAGAGTTCTTCTTATCGACTTTCGACCTGAACTTAGCTTTAATAATATACAATAGAGTAAAGAGTTATAGACCGTAAGATATGGGCATTAGTTGTTTTTCCTAATAAAAATAAGTAAATAGAAAAAAGAAATCAATACGAATGCTAAAAACAACAAGGGTTGCAAGCACAGGCAAATTCAATTTACATCAATAATACAAGTTTTATGCATTAGACTATCAAATTTTAAAAATGGTAGACTGAGCCTTTTAAGCGATCAAGTAGACAAAGAGAGAGTCAAAAGGAACATTAAATCTTAAGGGGTATTAACTGAAGGGTGTTGATTGTAGTCCCATTTTCCGACTAGAGGGCTAATCTCACCACATAACAATGTAGCATGGTTGGTTCATATCTCGCTAAGAAATTTATCATTTTCGTCACCCAAGGAATTGAAATGAAAGAGTAGACACCGTTTGTAAACTTCTTGGAGATCACTGGAAGAGAAATATTTGGCTAACTAAGAAGTTTTAAGAATTAACTATTTCTCTTTAAGTCTCTCTTTAAATTGATAAATTTACTTAAGAATTCCATGGAAATAGGACTACCCGATGGTTCCTTAATCTGTGTGATGTACAAAAGGATAGGCTAAGTTGGAAAAAAATGAAAACACTAAAATTCATAAAACTGTCTGAATTATACATTAAAGACAACATTATTTGGGCTAATACAATATTGATCCTTTGTAAAATTTAGAATTTAATCTCTCCTTGTTGAATTTAACTTTCTCAAGAGTAAAAGTATTTTTGGAAAGTGGAACGATCGCAACACTGAGAAGATTCCAGCATTCTCTAGGATGGGGATCGTTTAATGCTTATCCAAATATCTACTATGCAAAAGCCTTAGCAAACCCTCACTTTTTTCCCTAAGAATGAAAAATCGATAAGAATATTTCTAGGGTAAATTTTGTAAAGGAACTCCATTAAGGTAACCTTTCTTTAATAAGCATCCAAAAGAGTGTAGTTAATTCTCTGTTTTCCTTTAAAACTCTTTGTTGATGAAGGTAAGATCTCTTTAAACACAGAGCTACACATTTCTCCTTAAAGTCCTTCAATCGCTTGGCATGATTTAGAAGATTTTGATACTTTTTGGACAAATGTTTGTGGTCTTTGACTAATTTTTCAATCTCCCTGTTCAAGTGATGCACTTTCCTCTTGCTCTACTTATATAAAGTGTCATAATAATATTTGGTTCTTTTCCTTAACTAAAGTAATAAACTTGTAAACTAAAGGATGGCCGATAATTTTAAGTATTTAAATAATGAATTCCATAGTTGCATGACCGGAACCTGAGGGTTTGGGGCTTGAATTTTTCCTTTCGGCATTTGACTGTAGGGAAACAGCATCTTTCCAAGGGATAATTTCCCGTGAAGCATCCTAAAAATCAGGTAGATTAGGAAGATCTACATCATGGGTAGATGAGTGTAAGTGTTGACCATTTGATCCATCACCCCCATCTGTTGGTCCTTCTAGACCCTTGTTGTCATCATCTCCACCTACATCATTATCGTCGTCGTCGTCTTAATCCTCTCCTTCATCTAATCTCCATCCCCTTCAAGTGGGGGGGTCATCAAAAGATAACAACTTCTTCGAATTGACGAATTCTTCTTTAGGGAATTTGTCTTGAAATGATCTCTGAGCTCTCCCCAATATAAGATCAAACTTCCTCTTGAATTTTTGATTTAGGTCTGGGAGAGAAGGAAATTCCGGATTAGGGCATGTATCAATATCGTTGTTATAAGCTACAAAAAGAGCATCTTTGTAGCATTTCTTGGTTATCTTAGTAAGAGCTTGATCCAGAAAGAAACATTATTCTTGAAATACTTTATGATAATATTGGTATAAATCAAAGTGTCATCTCTGATTTCCAGTTGACTTTCTAAAGACTTTATCATATCGACCATATCGGCCTTCTCTTTCTCTGAAGTATTCACACTCTCCTCAGGTGACAACTTGGCTTTCTTTTCCTCATTATAGAAGGAGGCAAGTTCTTTTTCTCAAGAACAACATTATCCTTCTCTACCATAATATCAGTTACTTGAGTTGTTAGAATAAAAACACTTGCTTCTCGAGCTCGGTAATTTGATTAGAGGTCCCTTGAGTCGCTTGTTGAATAAAGAACATGTGTTTGGCCGCCTAAAACATACAACAGACATAAGTTAAGTCATGATATATGAAATTAAAGTCTAGATTACCTAAACACAAAAGGACATATACTAATAGAAGCTGTTGATAGAGGACATAAAGATGATCTGTAAGTCAAAGGTTGCAGTGGTATAAGAGAAGCCAAAAATTGAGATTGTTTAACCAAAAGAATGAGATCATCAAAGCCTATGGGGAGAGTTTGAGCATGGGCCTCTAAAGGGAGAAGTTAAGTAGAAAGAGGAATCAAACCAAGCTCCTCGTACAAACATTGAAAACCAAACGTAGAGGTAGGAAGCGAGATATTAAGCAAAGAATCTGGGCATGAGCTTTCTTAGCATGCTTTTGAACACTATGATCCGGAGAGCCTAAATCAATCATATTAATATCTCGAGTGGTCAAGTTAACTTTAGTATTCGACTCCTCGGCGATAATAATAGAAGTTGATCCTCCCCAAGCTTAGGCTTTTAACTTAAAGGAAGGTTTGAAGTGTCAAGTAGAAAAAACTAGAGCTCGCTTTCCTTTTTATGTCAGCAACGGCCTAAGCAATAGAATCCTTATTGGTAGCAGATTTAGTAGATTCAACTAAGATAAAAGTGTTAACTTTAGCTTTCTTACGATTAGAAGCAGCAGCAACAGCAAATGATCCTAATTTAAAGGAAAATTCGTAAGACACCAACATAAGAAACTTCATTTAACTATAATGAAAACATATTAGAAGAATCATGTTGAATAGGAAAAGAGTTAGAAAAGGAATTCTGATTGCCAATCACCAAAAATTGCTTCCCATGAGCATTTTTCTTTACCATAAAAGATTCCCCGAGCACTTTGTGGCACTCCAAAATTAGGAAATGTCTGTTGAGATTGGCTTCAATTAGAAGTTTATACCTGCCTCCTAAAGTTTGTGATGCTAAGTTCAATTCTCCAATCGTTTTAGCTATGGAAACATATGTCCCTCTGGGGACTAGTTCTAAAAGAGAATAACAATTAAAAGGAAACAATAGAAAATAATATAAACGAAAAAAAAACTAGCAAAACTTATCAGGGACAGAGAAAGACCTCCAAAGTTTAAGGGTGTGGCTCCTAACATTGAAAAACTAATTCTCCCAGTCTCTAGATTTATTTATCAAGTTGCCAATCAAACTTTTATGAGGGCTAAAGCGACACATAGTACTCTCTGGTTGATTCGCCGCTTTGACAGGAGTTAGTAAGAGAAAAGTATTTACATTGAGAGATGGAAGGTTGAATTCCCTTGCTAGAATCTTAAGGCAGCTTAAATAGGTATAGGAATTAGGTAACTATTATATTAGAGCAATGCCAAAATGTTCCAAGTATCGAACGAAGGAGTTGGAAAGAGATAGATAACCAGAATGCCAAATGTGAATTGCAATAAAGGTGAAGAAATCTTCGAGAGGATTGCCTATCCTTCGGATGGGCCCGCTACTCTAGTCTTAACATCAATAATGCAAAATTGACGAAGGATGGTGTCAACCTCCTCCTGAGAAGTAATAAAATATGGAACGAGTCTGTAATCTCCTTTCTTGAAAGTAGGAGAAGGTTTGGGACCCTTACTAGACATTTTACCAGCTGTTTATCTGTTAAAGGGTATTGCCCAAGATCAGGGATGTATTATATATTTTAAAAAGTTTTGAAATGCTCCTAATCATAGATGCAAAGGCGAACAATTGAAAATCTAACTAATGGATACATGATTATTTGAAAACTATTTAGTCCAAAATGAAATATCAAAACCAAGACTAACTATAGAATTTGTAAAGAAGTCAATTTAAAAGTATCAAACTAATAGTAAGATATTAGTTTTATAAATATCTAAAGTATTAATAACCAATTAAAAACTCATTAATAATTGCTAGATTTATGATTGGATGTTGAATCCATAACTAGTCATTGAGATCTATTCTAGTATTGCATTTGTAACCCTTTATTAAGGTTATTCTAGAGTGTTGAATCGATAGCATGATGTTGAATTTGTAGACGATGGTTTAAATTTAGGATTATTTAAAGAACTTCAACTAATTTTCGAATGTAAAAGGTACTAAATGAATAAACGACCCATGAGTATGGCTACTTTCTAGATCTATAATATGGTGTCGAACATAAACAAGATAAAGAATTTGTGACCTACATAACAATTCCCTAATTAGTTGTTGAATTTATAAAGGGGTAGCGGTTGTCGAAAAGTTATTAAGTTTGTAACCAAAGTAACAATCTTTTTAGCAAGTTGTCGGGTTCTTAACCAAGTTGTCAAATTCCTAAATAGATACCGAACCTCTACTAATTGTCGAATTTATAGCTAGCAAGTAAAACCTTAAAGAGATATTGAATTCCAAATTAGTTATCAGCTTTGAAAATACTGAAGAATTTAAAAATCAACATCTAATTAGTGACGAGTTGTCAAATTTCAAAAGAATGTCGAATATTTTAGCAACTAATAAAATTCTAGAATGAGTGTCGATACTTTTTATTAAAAAAGGGTATCAGTCCTATCAATAGCAGAACTTCGAGAAGTTATCTTTTTAGAAGCTTTCGAATTTGTAATTACAGCTATCTAACTTCAACCAATCGTCTAAGGAAAATACCATAATCCATATTCGAATTCAGGTATTAAATATCGTGCTTCAGTTAAACCCTAAACAATTCATAAAATGCCCAATTAAACCCTAATTTAGAAATTGAATTTAACCCCCTATATAATCTTACGTCTAAATCAATTTAAAAGGAAAAGCCAAATCTTGAAATTGAACTTGAGTGCTATAAAATTAGAAAATTTTTGATTGAAATATAGATCTAAAATTTTCATTCGAAAATAATTTGTAGGTAAAAGGGAAAAGAAGAAGAGGGTGAGTATTTATAGAAAGACAAAGGAGTAACAAGAACTGTTGATCTCAATTTAAATGTACGGACAAGATTTAGATGAAATGCCAATAGGTGGCAAGCATCAATATCGAGGTGTTAACTTGAAAAGTCAACATATTTTCTGCACAAGTGGGGAAAAATGTTACTACAAATAAAGATGTCGAATTTTTAAGGGAATATATGGTGATTCAAAATGCTGAACATGTAGAAGAAAAGCAATCAAACATTCAGCAAGGGGGTAACGAGCTCTATGCAACTTCAAGAAGATAGTGAATTTCTATAGAAAGGTGTCGGGTACCTAAGACAAGATGATGAAATTATAAGTGTCGAACTCCAAGCAATTGACCAACCTAGAATATGTTGTATGTGAACATAGAGGGGAGGTTATCAAACATATAGTCACAATGGAGGTATATCGAAACTCTGTATATATCAGGCCTTTACAACTATAATAGTTGTAAAGCATTTACAAGGGATAAGTGGATTCAAACATTTACCAGCAATAAAGGATGTTGTGCTTCAAAGAGTATAAGAGATTTTGGATGCCTACAGTTATCAAAAATGCTGTAAGTCATTAGTTCTTAAAAGGGTACCATAAATCATCAATGTAGCAAAGGATGTCAAATATCAATAGCTATGAAAGATGTTGTAAGCCATCAATGGGGCAAGAGTATTGTAAATCATCAATATGGAAAAGATGCCATAAACCATCAATAAAGTAGGATGCCATAATTCATCAATGTAAATAAAGTCCCACATATCAACTATATATAGAAGGTAGTCGCATATCACTAACGCAATGAATGATGCCGAGAATTAAGAGTGTCGAAGGACACATGGCTTGCCGCCTCTTTCAACTCCTATAAATACGGACCCCATAGCTTCATGAAAGGAGAAATTTTCCCTATCACTTTTCTTACATTTTCAAATTTGTAAACCCTAAATTGAATTAGGAATTTAGCGTGCCTACTGTAAATTTATGACTTTTGGCAAATAAGGACTTATAAAAATCGATTTTACATAGCATATTACAAGTAAACAAAGATTCTTGACTATGATATGACTATGACTTGCATATGACTCTTATGCCCTATTACTTATGACATGCTTATTATTTATTTATTGAGCACATATACTTCTTAGGAGTTGACATAAGGCTACCCAAGTCTATCTCCAACCAAGTCTTATCTACTTTGCATATTTCAGGGTTAACAAAGAAATTTGTTAACAAGTAGTTAAGCATTTGAATTCCCATTTAAGAAAACCAATTTTTTGTTTGAAACATACTTACCCAAAACTTGTTTATTTTTTCTTCATTTCTTCTAGTTAACATTTGATTTTCTCATTTATCCATTTACCCTATTCGACCATCTGGTAGTAGATGTATCACGACTCTACTGATCATCTCTTTATTGCTTCACATCCTACCTTTTCGAATCCACGATGTGTATAAAAACCCCCAACAAATGAATAAGTTTTATTACTTATCAAAGAAATCATAACAATTATCTAATACACCTATTACATCTTACCACTTCTATTTCAAACTAATTTAACCCATTTTTGAAAAAATAAAATTGTTTTTGTTGAAACGAATAATTTCAACAAGAGGAATTAAATTATAATTTTATTTAATTCTAATAGTTTATATTTTTTGTATAAATGAGTTAAAATTTTGAAAGGAAGAAAATAATGGAAGATGAAGACTGGGTATTGAATGAAAAAAATGGTGTAAATTAAGTTATTTATGATGTGTAATAATTTGTTATTTTTTGTTGCTTGTTAAGTACATTTTGGTGTATAAATAGCTAAAATTGCATCCCATTTATGTTTGATGAAGTTTCAAAGGCACCCCTCTAGCCCCTACTATCCAGCATAAGTTTTTCTTTAAATAATAGTATGATGTGAAAAAGAGAGAAATAACTAATATTTAAAAGAAAACTTGTATTAGGGATATCAATGAATATTAGAAAAATCTAAAATCCATCAACATCCGTATTCAAAAGCGGGTTAATATCTAATATTTGTAAAAACTAATATCAATGCGGTTACGAAGCTCGCTCATCCAAAATTATCTGTTTGCTTTTTGTCGATGTAATATGTAACAACCCGCCATCTACGAAGTTACAATTCACGTATAAAAAGAAGCCGACGTCGTGGACCCTACAGACAGGGGATCATTTGAGTAAAATATAAAGCATGTAATAGAGCTATAATATCTACACTTTTTAAAAATCAAGGTGGTTTGAATATAATATAACAGTAACCAATAATACAACCTATAACACCCCACCTCGATACCCATATTACCAAAGAGTATCACTAGGTAATAATGTTTGCTAATATGGAGAATGAGGTGATAATGGGCATGCACACGTAAATATTCCCTTGGCTAACACTGGTATGTATTTAAATACCATATATAAAACTCACCTATACATACACGGTATCGACATATGTGCGTCTGTAGGATAGAACAATACATAATATATAATAAATAAGAGAGAATATAGGGTTATCAAATGTAACAATAATATGTAATATAAATATATAAAAATCTAAGTAGGAAACAAAATAGGTCAAAATCCCACTATCTTAAAATTATACAATGCATAAGTTCAATAAATTCTCAACAACATAGGCTAATGAAATAATATATTACATAATAATACAATATAATACTCCATCCTCAATCTATGTCCAATATCCACAAACCAGTCATCTTGTCTCTGAACCTGAAATGTCTCAGACTGACCCAAGTATTATATAAATAACACATGGGTGAGACTATGTCTAAAATGCAAGTGTCAATATGTATCGCAACAATAACATCACAACCCAAGACTATGAACCAGTAATATTACCCATAAAAGTTAGTCAAACTACGCACTAGGAGCATAATGTCAAGGGTGAACCATCCATACATCGACTTATCTATATCTATAAGAGACCATTACTACATAGGATATGCTCTCTACAATGTCCATGATTATCTCTTAGATAATTGTGTAGTAAACATACCTGGGTCTGTCATATTCAATATATATAAAAAAAAACCTAACAATCATCTAAAACAAACATATATGCAATAAAAATATGGCATAATCTAGGTATCCAAGGTTGTCTCTCAGATAACCATATATAAGATATGTACAGGATCCAACTCCATGCTCTCCATATCTAAATAAGTTTTTTTGCATCGGTCTCAACAAATGGATCTGAACGACTCTCATCTATATACTTGGTAATCTCATATAGGTGAATAAGTAGTGTATGTATCAACAATACCCAAATGAGAGACTGACAACTCTCAGCCTGCTCCAGAGCCTTCCTCACACACTCTCGGTACTACTCCTATAATCATCGGGTTACCTTGACGACCATCGTGGCCCAGTATCCATCAAGTGCAAAACTTTATGCAATGATCACGACCCTACAAGTGCCCCAGTGGTAATAGACTGCTGGTCTATGTGACGTAGAGGCAGCAGCTCCCAACATATACATCAAATGGTATCGTGGATTTAGGAAGCGACCCCGCAATCAGGCTGCTAAGATGGATAATAGCTACTCCACATCAAATAATATGAGTATACACACAAGATAGACACATTTATGGATTTCAGCCTGCTCACTCTCAGTTTGCATCATCTTAAATATTATACTCCGTAGACTTGACCCTGATCAGCAACATTTACTTATAGAAAGCAATCGGAGAAATTTTGACACGGGCATCCTATACCACCCAGGGATGTTCAGCCATTTGCTTAATGCTGATAAACTACAATCGTATATCTTATTCTATATAACAAGTCCAATGAATATTCAAAAAATAATTACCATAAGTCACATACCAAATGGTATTACTAATCCGTTTATTCATATTCCTTGTTACTGAATTAGTACAAATATGATATATGTATATTTATTTAGAAAGACATATAGATATATTTATTTATAAAATCATATTGATAATTAATAAAAGCACTGTAGATTTTACATGGTTAAAATACTAATTCTCAACGTTTGTATTTAAATAATAATATGATATTCACAAATAACTTTTGAAAATTCGTTTTCATATTTTAAAACCTTAGAAATGACTTGTAAGATCAAATATTACTCATAACAATCATTTTATAATTTTTATATATAATTAAATATCATTTAAAAAAATTGATAGTATCTATTAGTTTCTTTTATTCCAAATCCATAGATATATTTTCCAAAACTTTAGATTATATTCAAAAACTCATGAAATATACTTTGAAAATTGTAAAATATTAATTAGAAGCCATCTCATATTTCTCTAGAATTTTATAGGATTTTTATAGATTTATTAAAAATCAAAACTAAACTTTCATTAAATAATCAATATCTAAGTTAAATAAATTACAAACCGTATTAAATAAAACTTTTCCATATAAATAATTTCATATTTTCTATTCGTCAATCTTCTATTTTCAAAATCATATTTCTATTCAATTTTTTGAGTTATAAAAATTATTATTTGATGCAACAAACAAATCATAGAGCAACATGCTCCAGGAGTCGACCGCCACCGATCGACACCTTAAATGAGTAGTCGTTCACTCATGGATAAGGGGTCAACTGCTTGGTTCACCCCTAGAGCATGTAGCTCTAGGTTTGATCATTCTTTTTGCTGTTGGTTCTACTGCTTCTACTATTGTCTAAACCCAATTTCATGCATCCAACCAAACATCATTTTAAGCATCCAAATTCTTACAATAACAACACAAAATCAAGTGGAATTTCTTAACAGTAAATGGGTTCAAACGTTCAATGTTTAATAGTTAGAAAATAACAAAGAATTATCAATTTACAGACTACAACAAAGATCAAAACATGGCATACACACATTATGCATTGCATTAAAACATAGAATTGTGAGTGGAATTCACTCACCTTGAGTTGAAGAACACAATCTCTTCTCTAAACTCTACTTTCTCCTCATCTAGCTTTACTATAAAGGTTCCTTCTTCTAATTGATGCCTAAAACTTGATTTTTAACTTGCTATTTGATGTAAGGGATGTCAAGAAGCATATATTTGAGTTTGAAGATTTTTAGAACTTTATTTAGATTGGTTTTGATTTTAGAGTTGGTAATTAGGGAAAGGTTTTGATTTTCTAGAATGAAGAAGCCAATGCCAAAAATGAACATGAATGGTCGTGCTTATAAGATGAGGATAAATCTCTGGAGATGGAAGTGTTTAGACTTCATTTTCATGAAATAAAATTTTGGTTTGGATTTAGTGAGTTGGGCTTGCTTTATTATTAATTGTATTCCTTCATATATTTCTACATGAACCAACTTATATCCATACACTTCTTGTCCTTAAACTCATAAATAAATTATATCATGTTCACCTAACTTCATTTTACTTTATTTACCAATATATATAACTATTTTCTAACATTTAATTTATTTAATTTAATTCATTCACCTCTATTTAAATTTGTTTACTATTTAAACTCAAATTCCATTATAGTTACAAAACAAAATTATTTCTATCGTCAAAATAAATTTCAAACTTATTTATTTCCAATATCATTTATTATAAAATTTAATTTATCATTTTGTCCCAAATGATTCATTTGTATTTTCATATTTTAAAATAACTAAATAAATTACCAAATTAATATTCCTTTCAAATTAAGTTCTTATAATTTTAATAAAATACACTTCATCAAATTTTCAAATCATCCTCATAATTTAATATTTATTATTTCAAAACACATTTAATTCATTAATATTTATTATTTAATTATTAATTTATCTCGAAAATGGCTTGTTATATAATCCTAGACAAATTTAACAATATATAATTAAATAAATTCCAATTACCACATCTTTCTCTCTGGCAATGGAAATAGTATAATGTATGGGAATAAATAAAATATAATAAAATTAGCAGATAACTACTAAATGAATGTGCATCTCTGTCGTACATCACGCCTCTAGGTCACCACTAATCCTCTCAATCGACCTATCAGAGTATATCTAAAAGAAGAAAATGATATAAGGGGGTTAGACATACATCTAGTGAGTGAAACGCATTATAGAAGTGTATAATATTGATAAGTTAGTAAAAAAACATTTATGCTTGAAAATCATACCTTGACATGTGTCACCCGCTATAACACCCCTAATTTTAGTTAAACATTATTGAGAATATTTAATTAGATAGATTGAATAGAATAATGTAAATGATAAAGGAGAATGAGATTTGGTTAGTAACAAGGTCATGCCTTAATAAATTAAGCAATGAGATTGTTTTGAAAAACTTAAGATATAAGAGAATATATGAGAGGGGAAAAATAGGTAGATCCATCTTTTAAATCATAAACCCTCTTCCCTTCATATCATTCTCATTTTACATAACATCATAACCATCACATAAAAGGATTTAAGGCAAACCATTAAACAAGGGCAAAAAGGGACGAAATCAAGGGAACTCAAGGAAGTGACTAAGGGAAACTAAAGCAATATCAAATCTCAACTCCAACAATAAATCTAAGATGAATAATACATTAACCATCTCTATTTTTCTGCTTTTTTGGCAAGGCCAGCCGTTTTATAGTGGACCATCCACTTTTTATTACGAACGTAATAAAAGTTGAAGTACAGGAGAAAGGTAGAAGCACCTTAACTACTATGAAAAGAAAAATATACAGCACAGGAGTGTGAAAGAAATATCACAACTACTATAAGAATATCATAATCAAAAACTACTCCTCCGAAGAGGTAGACTCACCATCATGCCCAGGAACCAGGCGGGACTCCAATGGGACATTTCCCAACAGACTAGCAAAGGGGCGGAAGTGAGATGCAAGACACGGATCATACGCCACAGAATCTGGTGAGTACACAAAAGATCGGTCCCAGGAACAATCAGCAAGCAAGACAGAATTCTTATCCGCAAAATGACCGTCCAAATCAATTACCAAAGAGTCCCCAGAAGGTCGATAATAAAGGCATCTAAGGTCAAACTGATCATCAGTAATGAATCTAAAGTAAGACTCGGCCAATGGGTTAAATCTCATATCCGAAATGTAATCAACCCAACACCGCTCAGCTTCATCCCAAATGTAATCTATTTTCCTGTTTTTGAATTAGACTATAGGTAGTATCCGAATTATTTTGATGATTTTTACCAACTTATGGTTGTTTAATCATAGTTTCGATAGAATAATGATTTATAGAATTTATGTGAGTTTATTTAAATGGGTATTAAGGGTAAATCCTAAGTTCTAAATCTCAAATGATTTGGTTTTCTAGTATGTTGTATAATACATTAATTTAAAGATAGAATTTTAATTTCATAATTTTCTAAATTTAAATAAATATTTTACAAATTTTCTAAGTAGGAAATGATGTTTACTCGACTTTTAATTATTTGAAATAATTAAATAGCAAATTTTGACACGAAAATTGATTTTGGTGAACAATAATTTTTTTCAAATTTCTACGATTTCTAGGGTTTTTCCCAAGTGATTATGAATTTAATGTGCTAGAAGAGCATTTAAATTATTAATTAAGGCTATTAATTAATAAGTTGGAAAATGTTTTGGAAATATAAAACTGATTGAGGTAGATTTTCAAAAAAGAATTATGTAAAGTAATGTAATATCCAATAGAAATTGGGTAAGAATTAAGAATTGGTGAAAAGTAATTGCTTTTATTGGTAATAAATCAGTTTTCATGAAATTTACGATAATGTCATGCCTCTTTTATCGTCGCCAAGCCTAATACAATGCCATATCGA
This sequence comes from Allium cepa, assembly GCA_030765085.1. Classification (NCBI taxonomy): domain Eukaryota; kingdom Viridiplantae; phylum Streptophyta; class Magnoliopsida; order Asparagales; family Amaryllidaceae; genus Allium; species Allium cepa. Next base: position 377,059,498 of record CM060929.1, on the reverse strand, counting down.
TAAGTGCCAACGTCGATGAGGAGGAAAGCATATGATAACTACTTAGGTAGTTATGGAGTGGTTCCATCCGTGTTGAGGTGGACATCGCCAGCAATCCATCGTTGTCGGCATCGTATACTTGTAATTCCTTAGGTGTTTAAAACTAAACACCACGGTCATTGACATTGCTTATCTTATTGCCACATATCATCGCCGCATTTCAATGCTACATGTATTCACCTTTGTTTTTAAATGACGCCGCCTATTTTCAAATCTTATATGTTTCTTGGCATGATAGCTAAAGTAAGCTAAGTATAAAGTTTTATAATGACGCCTCTTGCTTTGTGTGGCCATTCATATGTGTTGGTGGCTTCATACTTTTTTGGCAACGACATTGCACACCATCAATGCTGCATTTCTTACTTTAACACCAGTTAAGCCTTGTTTATACAAACTTTAATCTTTGTTTTAAAAAGGGTGGATAGCCTATGCTATATCTATGTCGACAACCACATTTTAGACATATAGTTTTATACTTAAAATAATTTAAGTTTTTGTTTTCGACCTTGGATAGGAGTCGACACTGTTATTAACAAAGAAAATGTTCTATATTGACCTAATCAATGGCAGCGAACCATATGTTGTATGATTTCGACCTTGAAACGTGGGGATGCCAATGTTTTACCTTGCTAAGGGTTATAGGTATATAAAGTGACATTACTTATTTGGGGATACCAAGATGGAGATAAATCGACACTAATTATTGGGAATACCTATGTGTTTTCCTTAAAAAGTTTGATATGGATCACTAGGGATACAAATGCATATTATTTTAAGATGTTATAAGCTTAAGAGGTAAACCAACCTAATTGGGGACGCCAATAGACATGGTCAAACATATGGGTTAAACATGAATTAAATGAATATGTGATGGGTTTATACTTATCCCAAGAAAACTATGGGATATGAGATGGATAGTCCACATCATGCCGGAGATGGACAGTCTATATATGGTTGTTGAAGGGTTCATAGTTCTTTTAGGAAAACTATGGGATGTGTGATGGATTACTTTAAATAATGAAACCAAGTGCAATGGGTAGTATATATGGTTGGGGATGGGTAATCCAAATAGTTACATATAAGTTGGCCAATCCACATAAATATAAGACGAATAGTTATTTAAAATATATGACGGATGGTCATATGAAATTAAGACAGATAATCTAATAATTTGGGATGGGTTATTCAGTATATATTGCTTGTTTGCACATCATTATGTTATTATGTTACAACCATTGTGGATGCAGGAGCACAATTTACGGTTGAGATATTATGGCTAAGGTACTATTGAGGGGAAACTTGTTCTACTTAGCGATGTGCCTTACTAGATGCCTATTGGTTCGAGATGGTAGGTTATTATTCACACCAGATATTTTCTCTAGCTCGAGGTTTTCGTTTTTCCCTGTAAACTCTCACGTACTCATTTGAGTAGGTTAGAAGTAAAGGTTTTCAAGTTTCCAATTAGACATGTAAGTTTCCAGAGACATGCATAAGGCAATCTAGTATTATGAGATTTATCTATTTTCGTTGTATTTGTCTGTATTGATGTAAAGGGAAAGATGTATTATTTCCTAGTATTAGACTCTGATCAACCAAGAGGGCATCATCAAATGTCGCTCTTGGAGTATGTTGTAATAATTATATTTTCTTTGAACGTGGAATTGCGCATAGGTTATGTAATGAATGTGAAAATCTTATTTTGAAATGTATGAAAGTTTGCTCAATAAAAGTGTTTAGAAATTTTCATATTCGCGTGCTTCAAATATTATTAAAATGACTAAAACAACCACATTTTGCCACCGAAAATCAATAACTACAGATGACTGCAGCATCCGCAGTGCTTAATTTCAGGCCTCAAAATAGTGGATGTTACACTTGCACCCAATACGTCACCAAAATGCAATATAGCACTATGGTGACATCTTATACTAAGGCCTTGCTAAAATCTAGCTCATACCTAATAAAATGCTTATGATTTGACCCCAAAGTCTCAACCACTATCATCAAATCCCTCTAAATGCGTTGTGACGCCAAATCGACTACTGAGACTCAATTCCTCGGACTATCGTATATTGAGGACTCAGCTCCTCGGACTATCTTATATTGAGGACTCAACTCCTTGAACCATATCATATATTGAGGAATCACCTCCTTGGACTATATCATATATCGAGGACTCACCTCCTCGGACTATATCGTCTATAATGAACTCAACTCCTCGGATTATTATATGTTGAGGACTTAGCTCCTCAGGCTGTCGTATATTGAGAACTCAGCTCCTCAGACTATCATATCGCCAAATACGAACCATGTACAATGAACTTGCCCAACTAAGACCATTTTTTAAACTATCTCAAACAATACACCAAAACAATCCTCGTCGCAACACAATCCCGTTGCAATGTACCTAGCATAAAATGTAGGTCGTATGCTATAATTATAAGCATTTAAAAATCAAGGATTAATTTATTATTATTATAAATTTAATTTTTATATTTATATCTATTCTCACGTGTTATCTGACACATTCTTCCCCAAATCGTGATGCCCTCCCATTTGCTATCTTCAAGCTACCGTCGACACCACATTAGGTTGATTCTTCTATATCTGACCACATCAATGGCTCGCCCTCACCAAGCTCTTCTCATTGGCACCACTATGACCTATCCCAACTGCCTGAATCAAATCGTCACCATCGGTCCTTCTTCGATGAATTCCTCTGTTGTTATTTGTTCTGAGATGATTGAAGACAATTGTGAGTACCTACTCAATCTCCTCTTCATACCTATGTTCCTCGACCTTCATGTTGTTGTCGTTTCACCGTTGGATCAAAATAGAAGTTCCATGTTCATTGAAACTTTCGATGCGTTTTATGGTCAAACTGCAAACCCAATTGACATGTGAACACCATCAGTAATTCGTGTCATTGAGAACTACAAATCTGATATCTAATATGTCTAATTTGAAATACATTTGTGTTTCATACTTTTTAATTAAAGAGAGATCAAACTTCGCTTACTTCAACCAATAAATAATTACTTTTTTGATCATCTAAGTATGACATACTACATCCTAATAAGGTACATATAAAAAATTAGTTTTTTGTTATTAATTACATTATTGAAATTTGGTTTAAGATCATAAGAGGTGAATTACTGCGTCTTACCAATATATACGCAAATACGATAAGTCTCACTCACTGATTAGCCATGCATCTTCTTCGATCTGAGATGAATCATTCTCCTTCTTGGTTATCCAAAAATTCCCCTCCTTGAAAATGCCAAATCTCTCAATAGTTTCAATTTATTTGCGTAGCTCTCTTCGTGATGATCGATTCCATATATTTATTCGTTCAATTTGGTTTGATTTGGTGGATTTAGAATTGATTTTGCATAAAGATAGATGAAGGAGAAAATGGAGATTAGAGGCAAAATGTGTAGGCTAAAGGGCGATTAGAGAATAGGTTTTTATTTCTAGTTATGTGCTGGGAAAAAAATTCAAATTTAAGTGAAATCTCAAAATTAATATATTACTAAAGTGCCATTGGATTTGACTTCGCCTAATTTCTAGCTCGTAAGACAAATTCAACAAGTTATATAAGTTTTCTGAATATAAACGACGGTCTGGACATGATGGAATAGGTTTTGAAATCCAATTCCAACTCCTGTAGAAATTTATTATTATCTTCTTTATGTGAAATTACGATTTTACCCTTTTTAATTTAATTATATAATTACGTAAAATTATGGACTGTCGCATTCTTCCTCCTTTAAAAGAATTTCATCTCCGAAATTCCCCAAGGTGGACAATGCAACATGCTTTATAGTGTATAGACATACAAAATAGACATATATACATCTATTTAGCATCTATCATGCATTAAAAGCACAACCCATGGTGTATAGTACATACGATAGATAAAAAACGATGATAAATTATAAGATGAGTGCAATGAAACTAAATTGTCCTCCTATATGAATGTGTATGCAAGTCAACCAATATGTATGCAAACATCCTAATATTCGCGTATGTATGTATGCTCATCCATACAACATCCATATCAAAGTGTAAGAACAACCACGTCCATAAACACAATCAATAAGCACATATATGAAGAAATTGCATATAGAAAATTATCTAAAAAAGTTAAAACACCTAACTATAGGTTTCTATCATAGGTTGGAATGTATATACATATAAGCCAACATAGTAAAAACTAAACTGGTATAACATAAACAAAGCAACCATAGCAACCAAAACATGTCATAAGGACATGCATACAACCAATCCTAACATCAAAATATCTATTGCCAATGTCAACTGGCTAGCTAAAGCAACCATGCAAACCACAATGACCAAAGGATTAAACTAACTAAAGGAACTTATTGGAAGAGGGCTCGTGATGGAAAAACTCAAATAAACCCCTCGAGTTCCTACATACTCCCATTTAAATATTTTCTTCATATACTTAGACCAACTATATTTTCTCATTTTTATGCTATCCATCAAGTCTTAAGACGTGGATACACCTACGAAGTTCTGGATTCCGTTTTTTACATTCACCTCATAAGCTGACTAGCTCTACCATAATCGCTAAATCGTTAGTGTACTTTACAAATGGGATAAATGAAATGTGTGTGGATACCCGTAAACTTTTCAAGAAGCCCACTCAACATGTTGAGTCCCTACTCTCTATATAATCAAGAAAGGCCCAACAACTAATGGCGCTAGCTTTCTCACATAACATATCTCAATAGTGAGTCCTTCACCTACCTAACTATCCACTATGAACTCTCTATGTATATCCATCTTATGTGGTTTCCATTCCACAATGTATCACTAAGGTGTCTCTAACCATATGATGTCCAAGCATAGCTTACATTTAAGTAGACTGCACTACTAGCATCACCATCATAAAATACCTCGTAAAGTGATCCCCCACTTGCTTCTTCATCCCCTCTTCATATCTTTTGACATACCTCGCTAAATTTCTTCCTTAAGTCCTTTGGCACAACAACATGATATTGAACGGTGGATCACCTTTAAGCTGACTAACATTTTGGATTCTTAGGTGAACTTTATACTCAATCACCATTTAACTTGTGGATATCATAAATGGATGATGTTTTAATTTCGGTGAACATAATACTACTATAACGAACTTATAGACTAGGTTGTGTGCTTTCCTCTTATTTTCATGTGCATCAGACACTGAAAATAAGTTATGGATCGAAGGTTTCTATTTCGAAAATTGACTTAATACGATAGCTCTTTCATTTTAAGGGATGACTGAAAGGTACTAATCTTTCCTCTTAGTCAATTTTCTTCCAAGTCATCAAATCTCGCCTTCCTTGAAATCGACTTCGTAACTTAGTACGTGCAAGTCAAGACATTTACTTCATGCCTTGAAATCATACAACACTAAATACTTAAATATAATATTAACTCCACATGCTTGCAAAGTACTACAAACTAATATATAGCTAAAGTACCCTATGTACATCGCCAGACTTCGAAAACACTTTACCTACATAATTATAATCATCCCACTATCTTATACAACCTATATTCTGTTATTTAACCTTATAGGAAACTTTTTACTTAACTACTCTCCCATTCTTCTCACATCTTATATAAGCATATCCTATGCCTTATTGTAAACATATATGCTAATTTCAAACAACAATTAATAAAATATATCTAGCTAACTCAAAATAATAAATTTGAACTAGTTATTTTCTTCCTAAGTATAAGTCATCTTATTATCGTTAATTTAATAACACGTTTTCCGGTCATCTTAAAATAATATTTTTTTTTTCAAATCGATAATATAATTCAAAAATCCTTTGTTTCAACATATTAATTTAAATATCTCAAATATCATTATTTAATCCAAAACTAGTATTTTCCTTCAAATTTCCTTTAAAATAATATTATTAGCATCAAAACAATAATATTCATTTAAATCGTTTTTTTGTCTCGACCGCTTTATTATTATATATCATTCAACAATAACAGCATTCTACATCAAATCCTAAAAATCCTTTTTAGTGTTATTTAAATCAAAAATAGTAATAATTTATTCTGAAAATATTCATGGAAAACATCACCTTATTATTATTGTTATCCAGCCTTTTGACTGGGCAATATTTGGATAAAGTGGACGAATCGAACTTGGAATTATCAAAGCAAGAAGCCCAAAATGATAGCCCATGAGTCCAGAAACAAAGCACAGACAGTGTTGCAAGATCAATACAAGACAATCCCAAGCCAAGTCAATTAATAGGATCATTGGAGTTGGGGATCTATCCCAACCCAACTCTATAGGTCGGTACCGACTCCTAATCCTACCTTAGGTTGACCCCTTCTTCTGCCCATGCCTCCCACATGATGCCTTGAGCCTATTTCCAATGTTGGTTTATTAGTTCAATTAAATTCTTTATCGATCTTCATGAGCACTTGAAGTTGCAAACTCCGTTCTTTAAAAACTCCATCATTTGGACTTAGAATCAAGCTAAAATTAATGCAAACAACTATTGAATCATGAAGCTAACCACAAGACGATCCAAGATGAAGATTTGAAGCTGGCCATTTTAGAAAACTTAGGGATCGGTACTGAACCTTACCTATGGTTCGGTACCGACTCCTACCAACTAATGACGTGGCATCTATTTTCTTATAAGAATTGGTCTAAATCACATGCAATGTTAGGAGATATTTTGTGTGATATATTAGTCCCTTTACCTTTATAAATAGGAAGGTAAGGTTCGTATTCAGGATCTTTTTGGCTCTAGTTCTATTTTAAGCTGAATTCTCGTAATTCTAAAAATCTAAGTGTGGGAGTTGCACCGACCTCTAAGAACTTATGCCTCCAAGTCAAAAATAAGTAATAAAAGATTAAAGTAGACGTAGACCTTGCTTTGTCGAACCACTATAAATTGTTGCATGTTCTCTTTTCCTCATTTTCCATTTACTTTCTTTATATTTTATTCTCTACCTTAATTCTTGGGTGTTCGTACCATTTTTGGTTTAAACATTTTGGTGTTTTCATTGAGAACTTTGATTCTCAAGGTACTTGGATCCATCGTCTACTATTGGATTTCCTATATCCAAGAGATAGATCCAATTTCTCTATCTTTTAATTCTACAGCTCAAATTTGCAAAGGTCGACTAGAAGCTTTCTGCTATGACCCTATCAAGAAGAGATCGTTCTACCAATACAAGAGCTACTATTGAAGGTGAGAATCAGAATCCTCAACAAGGAGTTGGAGTTGTCCAACCAACTCAATCTGAGATCTAAACCCCAATCGATGTCGTGATTAGAATAGAGATGGATATGTTGATGAAACAGATGAAAGATAGGTTCTAAGCTACTCAGAATGAGACGAATCAAACGATGCAGTAGAGCCTGAGATTATTGAATGAGCTAACTCAAAATAGCCATAGAAAGACCGGAAGGGATTCTAGTTCTTCATCTGAAAGCTCCTCATCATCTGTGCAGAGGCGAAGGGACGAGAAGACGAAGAGGACACAAAATGCTGCTAAAACTTCATACCAAGGAAGGTGACGGGCCTCAGGCTTGAGTTTGGGGATCGATACCGACCCAAGGTTAGGGGTCGGTACCGATCCCTCCAATAATGGGCCTAGAGCCCATTCTTTGGAAGGTAGCATGGACTTGGCTTTAGGATACACTACTAATAGTCAAGATCTAAAGAATCGTGGAACTACGGATAATATTGCTCACGCGAATCAAACAAGAGGGACTGCTGGATGAATGGATCTCCGAAGGCTAAAGAACCTAGATATTGAGAGCTAAACTGAGAGCGTTCGCTAGGCCAAACACTCGAAGCGGAGCCTAATTACCACCGTTTAGTCAAACCTGTTGGACCAGACTACTTGGAGGATATGGTCAAGAGACTTGTTAGTGAAAATCATTTCAAGAGTATCGATGAATAGGGTACCTTTCCTAGTCGAAATCCATTTACAGAGAAAATTCTACGTGGAAGATACCCCTAAAGATTCACAATGCCAACTATGTTGTTGTACAGAGGAATGATGGACTCTAAGAAGCACTTAATGAGATATCAATGGCATATGGATTCAGCCAGAGATTCTGATGCCATGAAATGCCATTGTTTTCCAATTTTCTTAGAAGGAGTAGCTATGATGTGGTTCACTTGACTTCCACCAAGGTCCATATCATCCTTCGCAAAGTTATCAAATAAGTTTATAGAAAAATTCTGTATGCATACTGCACATCCAAAGAATGTGATGTCTTTGTCAAATCTCTCCAAGCTGAGAGGGGGTCGTCGAAGGATTTCTTGAATTAAATTCCCATAACCGTGACATAATTTATGGATCACAAAGATGACATAGTGTTGATGGCATTGATTAGGGGGATTCATCTCGATATAGAGTTAAGGGAATGGTTGGAAAAGGAATCCCCATCAATGATGGATGCTTTCTATAGAAAGGATAATGAATATTTACGCTTGAAGGAAGTAAAGAAACGTCCACAAAGGACTGGTGCTGGAAATTCGAATGAAGCGATACAAAGTCGTAAAGAAATCTGGAGAAAGCTCTAGAAGTGTGGATGTGAATGTTAGTGATCAAAATAATGATCAAAAATGAAACGATGTCGGGGAAAAGAAAAAGAAGCCAGATAACATGAATATTATTAGGACCCCTAAATATGATAGTTATACTGGACTGAACAACTCGATAGAAAATATCCACTTGGCAACTCAAAACACTTAGCAGGACAGAAATCCAGCTCCATAGAGTTGATTGAGAAGGAAAAAAAGTTGGGCAAGTTCTATAGATTTCATGAAACTAACGGTCACAATACCAATGAGTGTAGACACCTACGGGATATGATTGAGGAGTTGATTCGCAGGAAAAAGTTACAACTGTATATGAAAGTCCAGTAGGATAGCATGCAAGGAAACTCTAACGCCCTTGGCCATCTTCCCAGTGGGGCAAGCTAAGCATAGTGTTGTTGGATTCAAGCGGTCAAAAAACAATTAGTGATTAATACTATCATTGATGGGTCATACCCTACTGATAAAAGTCTAACGGAGATGGATAGATATGTTGGCGCTATTAAACATGGGGAGAGTGAAAGTTGCTTTGCTGTTGAAGATAAGACCCTAGAAAAACATTGCAGAATGATGACCGACGATATTGTTTTCCAAAATAGAGATGACGATGGAGTGGAAGCTCCAACTATTGACCCGCTCATGATCACGACCACGATTGGTCATGCTATTGTTTAGAAGATGCCGATTGACTATGAGAGTTCAGTCAATATCTTGTTTAAGAGAGCTTACGTTCAAATGATGTTGGAGGAGAAGGATTTGAAACCTTGTAAATTTTGAATACAGAGGTTCAACAGGATGGCTACTAAGGCCATAGTATTTGTTGAATTACTGATGGCATTTGGCGAGGGCGACCGCAAGCGAGTTCGGGTTGTGCCTTTTTCAGTGTTGGACATTTACTCAGCCTACAATGCTTTTCTAGGCCGATCGGCCTTGGTTGAGTTCAAAGCGACAATCAATCCCTGGTGCTTAACTATGAAGTTCCCTACAGAGAACGAAGTGGGAGTCATGTAAGGAGATCAGTAACTGGCCACGAATGCTACATCGTCGAGCTAAAGTAGATAAGGTGAAGGGAGAAAGGAAAAAAATATGGAGATGACCCTATGTATTAAGGCTTTGGACGCATAGCAACTACTACCTAAGCCTCAGCTCGGGCAGCCCAGTTGATTCCATGATGACATGGTCCAACGTAAAGAGCCATAAGGTGGAAGACCAGCTCCCATCGAGTTGGCGATCGCTGTCTTAGTTAGCCAAGATGATCCAAATCAGGTCTTAAAGGTCGGATCGTAGCTCGGCGCAAGAGTGTTGAAGGATTTGGTTGGTTTTCTCCAAGAAAACCTGGATTTGTCTGCCTGGACACACTCAGATATGTATGGGATCTCGCTGGAGATAGCGAGCTATGCATTAAATATAAACCTTAAATGTGTTACTATGAAATAGAAATGCTGCAGCCTAAGTCCATAGAGATTCTCTACACTCAAAGAAGAGGTGGATAAGCAAAAGGGCAATGGTTTCATTTGCGATATCTTATACTTGGAGTGGGTATCTAACCTTGTCCTAGTAAAGAAAGTGAACGGGAAGTGGAGGACATGCATCAAATATTCTGATTTGAATAAAGCTTGTCCAAAAGACAGTTTTTCTCTCCCAAGGATTGATCGGTTGATGGATGTGACAATCGGACATGAGATACTTTCATTCATGGATGCATACTCGGGATACAATCAAATCCCCATGCACGTCCCCGACCAAGAACACACTAGCTTTGTTACTGACCTTGGGCTTGTTAACTAGATGTTCAAAAACCAAATTTTATGTACAATGGAAGTCTACATGAATGACAATCTTATGAAGTCACGATGTTATTGATGATCTGACAGAGGTGTTTGCTATCATCCGAAAATACAAGATGAAGCTCAATCCCCTGAAATGCTCTTTTAGCGTTGCGTAAGGCAAATTTTTGGGCTTCTTTATGAACTCCCGTGGGATTGAATTCAATCCAAAAAATGTTGAGGCACTGAGAAAAATCGAAGCCTCGAAGTTTATCAAGGAGTTCTAAAGCTTAAACGGGAAGGTCGACGTCCCAAGTCAGTTCATTTCTAGAGCCATAGATAAATGCATCACTTTCTTCGAGGTGATTAACAAGGGAAAAAGGAACTTCAAATGGAATCTTGAGTAAAAAGACGCATTCCATGCTTTGATGGACTATGATAGACCCCTTATCCTTTCAAAGTTAGTAGATGACAAGGACTTGTTTATATACCTAACAGTGTCGGTGCATGCTTTGAGTACTACACTTGTATGTGAGGACTCTAGCATCTAATGACCAGTCTATTACATCAAAAAGCGGTTGACAGGCATAGAACAGAACCATACAAAGTTGGAAAAGCTTGCATAGTGCCTTTTAATTGCTTCGAGAAAGCTCTTCCCTTATTTTCAAGCTCATCCGATCAAAGTTCTTATTGACTAGCCTTTGCGACAAGCCTTGCAGCAACTTGAGACTTTTGGAAGGTTGTTGAAATGGACATTAAATTGAGCCAATACAACATAACTTATCACCCTTGGAGAGCAACCTAGGGTTAGGCCTTGGTGGATTTCATAGCTGAATTCACTGCACGAGATGATCCTTCAGAGAGTAGTGGTGAGAAAGAAACTTGATGGAAGATGTACATGGATGGTACATCTAACAAACGGTGTTTTGGTACTGGAGTTGTACTTGTCACTTTCGAAGAACATCCGATCTGTTACGCCTTGAACCTTAACCTATTGATAAAAAAACTTAAGCTGAATATGAGGCCTTGATTGCAGGACTCAAGATCCCCAAGGTGCTAGGATTAAATACTTTACACATTTTCTATGATTCCCGGCTTGTGGTTAACCAATTTCAGATAGAGTTTCAAGCAAAAGGAGCAAGACTAGCTCCTTATTTGAATTTATTCCTTGACATGCTCGTTGATGTTGAATATTACACTATCACTCATATTGCCAGAGAGAAGAATGAGAAGGCCAATTGACTAGCTAAACTGGCCAGCTTCGAAGATGCACAGCTCATGGGATTGGTTTTGGTGGAAGTACTTTTGGCTTCAAGCATCGACCAAATGGATATTGATTAGATCTTAGAGACTGTTCCTGAAAGAGAGTCATGGATACTCCAATTTGGGATTATTTATAGAGAGAATCCTTTTGGAGAGAAGGAATGAACGACGGAAGCTCCTTCGATAAGTTTCGAGATATATCATGCAGGAAGGAGTGCTTTATAGGAAGGGATCCGCTATCCCCATGCTCTAGTGTGTCGCTTACGACAAGGCTAAGCGAGTCCTAAGAGAAGTTCATGAAGGGGCCTTTGGCGACCACATCGGAAGGCAAACCCTAGCAAAGAAGATCCTCCGCTATGGATACTTCTGACCAATTGTCAATCGAGACACAGGTGATTACTCTCAAAAGTGTGATAAGTGCCAAAGATTTGCTAAAATACAAAGACCTCATCGACATTGATTGCTTAGAAGGTCATTCCTTGGTTGTTTGCAGTCTAGGGGTTTGATATAATCGGTGTGTTATCGATATCTAAAGGTGGCACAAAGTACGCCATCATTGCAGTTGATTACTTCACGAAGTGGGTTGAGGCAGAGTCGTTAGCCACGATCACCACAAAGTTGTTCGGAATATCATCTGCCATTTTAGAGTTCCATATGTAATTGTTATATATAATGGGACCCCAATTTGATAGTACCGAATTCAAAGACTTACGCCGCCGACATCGCATAGAAAAAATATTTGCTGCGGTGGTGCATCCTTAAACGAATGGGCAGGTTGAAGTTGTGAATAAGATTATCAAGTTTATTCTTAAGAAGCGTTTGGAAAAGCCCAAGTACAAGTGGGTTGATGAACTTCCATTAGTACTATAGGCTTATCGAACAACTCACAAGTCAGCGACTAGCCACTCTCCATCCGCTCTAGCCTAAAGTTAGAGGCTGTGATTCCAGCTAAACTAGAAGTACCTTCTCATCAGGTGATTCACTACAATCAATGAACTAATGAGAAGTTCCTACTAGAGTCTCTTTGTATGTTCGATGAAATGTGTGATGCGACTGAATTGAGGGCACCTGCACACCGACACCAAGTCACATAATACTGCAACACCAAGATCAAGAATCAGGCCTTTGAAGTTGGCAACATGGTTCTCAAACGAATCTTCCCTGTCCCTAGAAACATAGGCCCAACTTGGAAAGGTTCGTACACGATAGAGCGGAAGCAAGGAGATTGAACATTCAGGCCTGTGATGATATATGAGATTTCGACCCCCGAGGGCATGGAATAGCGAGCACTTACCATGCCATTTCACTTAGAAGTAAGTTCATAAATAATTGACTAGAGCTGTGTAATATGGCAGATTCTGTTATTTCTTGTCTTTTGTGGAATAAAATGGCTTTTCGAGACCAAGACTCTATCTTTCCATTGCTTAAGTGTTATGACTTGACCGAATCAAATGAATCAGCATGCGAATAATGCAAGTGTGCAGGTACCCAGAGTTAGGTGCCAACCAAAACTTTTACAATTCATGATCGAACCCTTGAAGTTCTTCTCGGCATTTAGTGATAGATAACAGCTAGATCTTGTCCTCGGAGAGAAGGGCGGAGTATAAACTCAAAATGAACGTGATACGACCGTTCACCCGCTCAACGCTTGTCCTCGGATTGGAAGCATGAGTATAAACCAAAGCGAATAAGACAAGACCATCCTACTCTTAACGCTTTGCCCGGAGTAGGCAAAACCAAAGGTTTATGCCCAGCATAAGGCGGGATCTTGCCTCTGAACTTTGAATCGACACCAGAAGATAACCACGATTGGAAATGTACATCTTAGACGAGGATGTGCGAACTACAATAAGTCAATTCTGATTAGTGTCTAGAGTTCGGCGCAATCGGATATTGTGATCCTAAAAAGGATATCAGAACCGCTTTTCTAAGTGGTTAACTTTGGAGTTTAGCACTTGAACGGTTACTTTGCTTTCGCAAGAACGATGAAAGGTTGGTCAATTACAGAACGGGCAAAAGGTTTCGATCCAACGATAATAACTAAAACGAATAGGTCACAAGTACATTGAATGGAAAGCGTATTTCCTAAGTACTTAGACAAATCCATACAAGGAGTAAATGAAATAAAACAATTGTTATTCACATGAAATCTAGAAGGCTAAGTACAAGTGTTAATGACACTAAAAACAAACAGCAAAAGCATGGGCCAAACCCGTACAAAGCTGGCAAAAAACCAAAATAGGTGCAACTATTATTAAAAAGTAAGTCTATTTACACCAAACGAACCGGTGCTCACTTCTTCGATTTCGTTCTCCTTTGTTTCCTTTTAGATCTAGGGGAAACATCACTTGAGCTTTCACCTTATCTCTTCCCTCCTCTACCTCCACTTCCTTTGCCCTTGGGTGGAGTGCTCTATGATGATCCAACAGGTATGCTCTGAGCGCTACCAAGTGGACGAATATGGACCGGGTCGAAAACAGTTTTCCTGGCAAGGCAATGGATAGAGGAGGAGGAGGAATAACTTTAAGTTTCTCCTGCTTTACCTTTGTGCCAATAAATATGTCTTTCTCAAGTTCTTGCTCGAGCGCACGCATGGTGGGACCTGATAAGGGCTTGGAGGCCCTAGTAATAATTACAGCTTCATCACTCTGAGTTTCCAGAGTCCCACCGGCTCCTTCATCCAACAAGGCATCGATCATTTGCTCTTCAAGGCCAAGAATATCTTCAACTGGGATGGTTGGAATTGTTGTTGAAGTGGTGACAATAACTGATTCTGTTACGAGTACTTGTAGTCCTGGTTGAGAGTCCTTATCGAAAAGCGGAGCAATGTGAGGCTGATCTAAATCTTGATAAACAAAGAGAGATAGATTAGCTATGTTAATTGGCGACACGTCAACTTTTTGGAACATAGGAGAAGTTAATGAGATACCTTCTTCGCCTTAGAGCTTTATGTGGCCGGAATGCCATCAGAGTTTCCTTCAAGAATCGAATACAGAATGGCATGCATGTGGATCTCAGGCCTCTCAGGATCATACCTAGGTGTCGGAGTAGATTGGGACCCAAGTGTTTGGCTGGCAACAGTGTCATATGGTGTTGATTCAGAGCCTTCGCCCCAAGTCCTTATGCACTGTCGAGCCAAGCTTCGGATGAAGAATAAGCTGGTCATCTTTCAGAATCCTAGGCTTATCTCCAACTAAGACTTCTTTCTCAAACTGCTCCAAATCAATCTCCCCACCTTCGAGGAAGGCCTTTCTTCTTCAAAAATTCACTCCTAGGCAAGTGCGAGATTCTAGGATAATCATTTTTGAACCACTCCAAATTTCAAATTTTGGTCACTTTGTCATTGTACTGTTTCAGCAGTGGTTCAAACTTCTCCATCACATGCTCTACTTCTCGCTGTTTCGTGGCCTCAACTTCTCTTTTGACTAATGCGTCAACATCTTTCACACAATCAAGCACTTTGTCTCTATCCTCCTTGGAATGGAGCAACTCATCACAATAGTTCCGAGCTCGTTGGAGCACTTCTTCTTTCTCTTTTGTTTCTCACTCAAGCTTGGTCTTTAGCTTTGCTGCAAATCTGTTTGAATCTCTCTTGTTTGCTGAATCATGGTTTCGGTGGAAGGCTATCTCCATCACATTTTGATGCTTTATTCTCTCGTCCTCGAGAGCTTTCATGGAGTTCTCGGCTTTCTTTTCGGATTTAGCTTAAGATTTCCTCAAGTTTTCGACTTTGGCATCGAGGATGGCTATGATCCTTTTATTGTCAGCTTGGATGAGTTTCTGATTTTCGATCTGTAGCTGCATATTCGAGGAGACTTTGGAAATTTTCTCAGCTAACTTCGACCATTCGTTATACTGATTGTGAACGTCGATCACACAATTGATAGTTGTCTTTTGTACATCAGTCGGGGTTCTTTTCAAGTTAAGCACAAACATAAGACCATCGAAGCAAATGTTTGGAAATTCTTCTTTTAGTTTGCCCATTTAGGCATTGGACACAAGTTGTTCTTTCATGGAGATAGGTCAGACTATAGAAGTTTCTTCGCCCGGTCCGTGCTGAAATGTTTCAGGGCCACTCTTATGATGCCTATGGTCAGAGGACCGACTAGAGTGAGATGGGACTGGAGGTTGCACATGGACAGAAGCTGGAGGAGGAGCACAAGAAGCGTCACTAGGTGGGGTGCCATCGTGATGATTGGGCTACCTATCTGGACCTTTAGGAGGATGTAATCTACACCTAGGGTGACGTTTGGAAGCAGATTCATGTGATGAGCGATCCCTGTCATAACTGCTTCTATCTCGATCATCTCTGTCTCGATCGGAACAATAACCTAACTCATAATCGCGACTGCTTCCCTAACGGTACAAGCTTAATGAGGCCTTTGCGCTTGAGATGTTTTCTCCTCCAAAGTTCGATAAATGTATTTTATTTTCTCCATGAATCTGTATGGGAAATAAGAACAAGTTAGATCCAATAAACAAGGACACATGTCAAGTGCGAGTGTTGTGAAGTGCACATGCATGTGAATGTCCTAGTGTCCCCCTGACGGACCGTGAGCAGGAGCCATACTCATGGGAGTAACCTCTCATATACTGGTAGGGAAGTCCTTAACAATGCGAATAGGGGAGTTAATTCCCTCAATACTAATATTACTGACATTGAAAGAACCGAACTCGATAGGAATTGGCCCTAAGTTGACTAATGTGCCTATCGAAGGAAAAGACGGAGCTTTTTTGCATCAGCAATTAGTGGAGGCTGGGTAGAAGTCTATGCCTTGGAGATTTTCATGATTAACCTCTTCTTTGGGGCAGGTAATTGGTCGGGACTAGATTTTTTAGGTTAGAACTCATGACCCGCATCTATGTTTCCTTGGCCAACCTCACCACTTTCACCAATAATTTTGCCTTCCTCGGCGTCTTCTGGTGCTTGTTCGATGTTTTCTTCAACTTCGACCCCATGATTTGGGATCGGGGGTAAATCTTGATTAGCCCTGCCTCCTTTGAGTGGGTTGTTATCCTCATCGTCATCGTTGACACTAGAAGCTATTTGGACGATGCCAGTACTATGGCCTTCTTCTAACCATAGGCGAGAAGATTTTCGTCTGACGGGAGAGTTTTGATATCTCTATCTCCTATCAGGACTGCTATAAGAGTGTTGATGGCATCTGAAAGCACCAAGTTACTAGGTCTCGCCCTAACATTTGGGTAGTAAAGCAAGGATTAGAGTTAAGCATACTATTAAACAAATTCATATAATCCACATGGAGAGGAACTTACGTCCGGACAACCATTTGTGTGCAAACCCAGGCGTAAACGGACATAGATCCACTCAGTTTTGAAGTGACTCAACTTGTTCCATGCCCCCAGTAACCACTCTGCAACCCCTAGTCGGTTCTAGATAAATCAAAGATGGACTTTCCTTTCAGTTTTTGAAACTGTATATATATTGAATCTCCTCGTCGCTTGGTGCTCAATGTAACTGTTCAGTGAAGATAATATATGTGCCAAGGAGAAGGGCATAGTTATTCGAGTGCAACAATGTTGGAGCAAGCCTCATAAAATTCAAAACTTGATGTACGAATTGTTTGAACGTTGGTGTAACAACCCGCATATTTGTCGATTTTATATTTAAATATTTTATCGATGCTCGGAATTTAGTCCGAAAAGCTACTTTTTGCATACGGTCAAATAAGGACTCGGGACCACTTCCATTGAGTTCAAAATGACGTTTGCAACCTTTTTGAGTATAAACTTTGATATATTTGGAGCTAGTAAAAAATTTGACCATTTTCACTTTGGGTTTGGGTTTGGGTCCAACCCTATGTTTAACTTATACTCAAATCTGAACCACTCCACCCCATTCACTCTCACTTTCTCCTCTTTTCAGTTCTAAAGCATCAATGGAAGGAGCGATGGGAAATTAAAACTCCAAAACCCTAGTTTTCTTTTGCAAATCAAGCTCTAGCTCCAAACTAATAGAAGAACCCATTGGTAAGCTTCTCCTCTTCTTCTCCAACTCATTCTCTTATCAAATTCAGAAATTCCTAAACCTAACTTTGGGAATGTTCTTCTTTTAAAGCTTAGAATCAAGGTTCTTGAGTTGGATTTGAAGATTGGTTGATTCTCCTTTGCTTTCGAGCTTCTTCTTCAGTCGTTTGGGTTCAAAGGTGAGATTTTTATCTCACATTTTTTTCTATATCTATCTTTGTGGTTAGGTATGAGTTCCTAACATTTGTGCATATTCATTTGCTTTTGATTTGAATTGATTTGGTGAATTTTCCTAATTTGGGTGTTTTGGTCCAAGTTTATGAAAATCCTATTATGAATATTGGGACAAAGATATTCGGGGTGTATTGAGGAGCCGTTAAGGCTGGGTTGTCGCTAGGCATAAATCCTTAGTCGTCGTTGCTCGTCCGATCGCTCCCGATACGTTTTGGCCACTTTGGCCTAGGCAAATTGTTGCCCAGACCAGGTGACCAGACGTCTGGTGACCAAGTCCAGACGTCTGGTTTGGACCTGGAGAGAAAAAATATAACCACGCAGAATATAAAAAAAAGGCAGAGTCTAATTCCAGACGTCTGAAATTTAGGATCAGACGTCTGGATAGGTCTCAGACGTCTGACTTGAAGTTTCAGACGTCTAGGTGTTCTCTGGATTATTCCCAGAGAACAAATCCAGACGTCTGGATTCTAAACCAGACGTCAGATTAGTTTTCAGACGCCTGGATTGGACCTCCAGACGCCTAGAATTGTACATAGTGCCTATTTGCTTATATTTTTGAGTAAATTTCCAAGGTTTATCGATTTTTGTTGATCCGGTTAGTTGTTATCACTTATTATCGACCTTGATGACTTCTTTTTATGGATTTTTGGAAATATCCATTTGGATGGATTTGGTATCGATTTCTTTGGATTTTATTCACATCTTCGTATGTGAATTTTAGTGATTGATTGTTCCTACAATCTTCTTTTTGATTTGTCACTTTAAAATATAAAGGTTTTCTATACTAGTAGTAAATAACAAAATTCTTTCATCAAAGCAATTTCAACATTTATTTTATTACAAAGCTCGTTGCTTAAACCGTTTTCTAATCTATTAGTATATACAAGCCTTTACCTCACTCGTATGAGAAATCTAATTAAACGACCTTGTAAAACGAGTGGTATGAAACGCTTGCATTTACTTCGTCGGTTAATTCTTGGACTTATTCGATTGAAACTCTTGTGACAATTTTCTAGTGGAGATCTACAGTTTGTTCGTAAATATTTATGTTAAGCTAGTGGTTATGGGACATGAAGCTAAATTTATATATTTACTAGCTTAGTGTAATTGACACTTCTTGTTGATCATGACGATCATCTTTATGGTTTAGACTAGCAATGTGCGATGTCTCTTTGTCTGCGAGGGAGACTAAACCCCGTTTTGTGGAGTTTCGACTCAAATTGGTGGGGTAGCAACCCATGGTCTTCGGGCCGTTTGTGCAGCTTCGGCTCAATTTGTGATGGTTAGCAACCATGGAATTAGCGTTCCGTTTGTGATACACGTGTTGGTGAGCTTTATGCTCCCGTTTGTGATAGGCCTTCCCCCTTTTTGTGATTTTTGGATTTCTTGAGATGATTTCTAGAATTTGTGTTTCACCAATTTTCGTGATTTCCATTGATAAGTTTTATCAATATTTGTGCATTGGTGAATTTGTGTGTCATTGACTTTTATGATTTCTGGATTTCTTGAGATGATTTCTAGAATTTGTGTTTCACCAATTTTCGTGATTTCCATTGATAAGTTTTATCAATATTTGTGCATTGGTGAATTTGTGTGTCATTGACTTTTGTGATTTCTGGATTTCTTGAGATGATTTCTAGAATTTGTGTTTCACCAATTTTCGTGATTTCCATTGATAAGTTTTATCAATATTTGTGCATTGGTGAATTTGTGTGTCATTGACTTTTGTGATTGACATTGATATAATCGTCAATATTTATGGTTTGGTGAACGAAATAAGGAGTATGACATTTCTTTGATTCTTGTGTAGATTTTGTGATATTGATTAATCTCTTGTTGATTTTCAATTAATTATATATATCACAACTTGGCATTATGATTATTATGTGTTTAGTCATATCTCTTATTCTATATCGTTTCATCTGATATTTATAGTTAGACTGATCCGTTTATTATTTTCTTATTAAATAATACTCAGGTCAGACCGAGATGTTACAGGTGCTTCAGCTTGACTTCTCACTTGGGATTGATTTCTCTGACTTTTGGCTAACTACTTAGATTAGTAGTTTATTTCGTTGTATACACTTGAGATATGGACTCATAGTTGTATTCTTTTGTATAGCACGTGTTGCTATTCTTTTGTATTATTGTGGATCTTTTTGACCACTACTCTGATATACACTTTCATGTGTTAGTTATATATTCATATCTTCTTCCGCCTTTGTGATATGAATTATCTGTGACTGATTTGTGTTATGCTTATTCCTATATTTGTTTCCGAAGATTATTATTGCCACTATGTAGTAGCTTTGAGTTTGTGTCGGTATGTCGGATTTCCTCTTGATAAAGAAATGCATGTAATACTATCTGGCATATCGATGCTCGCACAAAGCAATTACACGGATGGTCGCTCCTCAACAGCCTTATTCTCCGTGCTAGTTGACAGCATTACACCGTAATGTCCTTGGCTAGCGTGGGTATAGATGTGGGGCGTCACAGCTTAGTATCAGATCCAAACTTCGGAACCATATGGAATATTATAACAAGGATCATCGTCCTAAGTCTTTCTTAGGAGTCGTGCTTTAGGATTTAATTCGAGTCTTCGTACCGATTCATCCTATTTTCTTTATGATTCCTTGTTTTATCTATCAAGATTTGCTTGATATTTATCTTGAGAATAACGTTTTCCTCTTCTTTCTTTCTTAAAGAAGAGAAATGGTTAGACCTGGTCATCCCAGAGCTGGACCATCTAGTGCTCCACCCCAAGATGGAGTTTTTATGACTACCCAGCAACTTCTTGACCTTGTCACGAATGCTCAAGCAGCTGGTTCTAATCCGGAACCTACTCACCCTAAATCTGGGTTTGCACGTTTGTGCAATGATTACACCAACCTGGGCGGGAAGCCATTTAAAGGTTCTGAAACTATTATTGAAGTCCAGGCTTGGTTAAGGACATGCGATCGAATCTTTTCTCGCATGAACCTCATTGATCTTCACCGAGTTCAGGTGGCTTCTAGTATGCTCCAAGAAAGAGCATTGGACTGGTACGAACTTCTTATTTCTGAGATTAATGAAGCGGATCTCACCTGGGAGCAATTCTTGGAACGCTTCGAATTAAAATTCATGCCAGAAGCAGGGAAAGTGACATTGGCTCGGTGTTTCATAGACCTTGTTCAAGGTGAATCTTCCGTGGCAGATTATGTCGCATCTTTTGAATCTCTCTCCAAATATGGGGTTGAATACATCAACACCTCATTGAAGAAAAATCAGAGATTTGTCTATGGCTTAAACAAAAATCTCAAGAAGCCATTACTTCTAAAATTAGAAGTTTCTTTCGACCAACTCATTGATATCGCTCTTTGTCTTGAAGAGGCGGATAGGGAAAATGATGTTGAAGTGGTGGGTTCCAAACCAGGCTTCAACAACAACAAGAAAAGGCCCAGTAAATTCAAAGGCCCTTATCCCAATAAGAAAGGGAAGCAATCAACCCAGTGGCAAAGACTTCTTCCTTTGGTCGTAGGGAATGTTATAACTGTGGTTCGAAGGACCATTACGCGAACAAGTTCCCAAAGTCTCTCTCTTGTCGTTACTGCAAAGGTCCCGGTCATGTTATATCTTTATGCCCCAAGCTTCAGGGCAGGAAGGAGGGAAAGCTTAATGTTGCCCAAGCCCCTGGCAACACATCTCGTGGTCAAGGTATTCCTCATACTATCATTGATGGCATTATTGTGTTTCTTGATCATCCTATTCGTGTTCTTTTTGATACGGGTGCATCCCATTCTTTTATATCAAAAGAGCTTGTTGATACTTTTTCTTTAAGTGTTGTTGCTTTAATGACTTCTTTGAGAATTGCGAATCCGGTTGGTGGATCCGCAACTCTTAGTTTGCTTTGTAAAGATGTGGAGATTATTTTGTGTGATTTTCCTTTCCTAACCGATTTGCATGTCATGCGTTATTTAGGCTTTGGAATGATTTTGGGAATGGATTGGCTTAACCGTTATGAAGCTCATATCCTATGTCCTGAGCGGACTATTCATCTTCGACATCCTCAATCTGTTAAGCAGATTTCTATTAATCTTAAAGATTCGGATTCCAGCTTGGTTGCATCTTTATATTCTTTAAATCCTCGTGATGACGATAATGATGATGAGGAAGATATTATTTCTCTTATTCACATTGTTCGTGAATTTTCTGACATATTTGAGCCCGTTTTAGGATTACCACCTAAGCGAGCTCAACCTATCACTCGTCCTATCACTCGTCCTCCTTATCGTATGTCCAATAAAGAAAACGAGGAGATGCGTAAACAATTATCCGAATTGGAGACGAAGCAATTTATGCGCTCTAGTTCCTCGCCTTGGGGAGCTTCAGCTATTTTTGTGAAGAAATCCGATGGTACACTTAGGCTTTGCATTGACTACCGCAAGCTTAATGATATTACTATCAAAAATAAATATCCTTTACCTCGGATTGATGATCTATTCGATCAGCTTAGTGGTGCTAAAGTCTTTTCACAGTTGGACTTGGCTACCGGTTTTCATCGGCTTCGTATTGCTGAGGATAGTATTCCTTTGACATTGTTCCGTACTCGTTATGGATCTTATGAATGGCTTGTTATGCCATTTGGGTTGACGAATGCCCCAGCTTATTTCGTTGACCTTATGAATAGAGTTTTCAAAGACTTCCTCGACCGGTTTGTTCTCATCTTTATTGATGATATTCTTGTGTATTCAAAAACCGAAGAGGAGCATGAAAAGCATCTTCGGATTGTATTGGAAACTCTTAGGAGTAATCAATTAAAAGCAAAGTTTTCTAAATGCCACTTTTGGCAATCTCATGTAAAGTTCCTCGGTCATATTATTTCCGAATCCGGAATTTCCGTGGATCCTTCAAAGATTGAAGCGATTCAAGATTGGAAGAGACCAGAGAGTGTGATGGAGATTCGTAGTTTTCTTGGATTGGCGGGTTATTACCGTCGTTTTATCAAAGACTTTTCTAAGATTGCCGTGCCTCTCACTAGTTTAACGAAGAAAGGTGTTAAATACATTTGGTCGGACAAATGTGAAACTTCTTTTCAGAATTAAAAGAACTCCTTTCTGATGCTCCTATTCTTGTGATTTCCGATGGAAGCCAAGATTTTGTTGTTTTTACCGATGCTAGTCGCATTGGTTTGGGTGCCGTTCTTATGCAAAGAGAACGTGTTATTGCTTATGCTTCTAGGCAATTAAAGCCCGCCGAGACTAGATATGCCACTCATGATTTAGAGCTCGCGGCTATTGTTTTCGCTCTTCGGATTTGGCGTCATTATCTTTTGGGAGAGAAATTTGTTCTTTATACCGATCATAAGTCTTTGAAGTATTTATTCTCTCAAAAGGAACTTAATTTGCGTCAACATCGTTGGCTCGAATTTCTTGCACCTTATGATCTTGATATCCTTTATACTCCCGGTAAGGGTAATCGTGTCGCCGATGCTCTTAGCCGTAAACAACAAGCAGTTGTTTTTATGATGATATCTGAATGGAACGATCTCGAGATTTTATCCACTTGTGAGATTCGAGAGCGCGTATCCGATTTATGCTCATCACTTGTTTTGTGTAGCCTTGAGGCTCATCCTTCTCTTTTAGACCGCATTCTTGAAGCTCAAGGGCTAGATCTTGAATTGGCTCTTCTTGGCCAAAATATTAAGGATGAGATTGATATTGAAAGTTTGAAAGACTTTGATATCGATTCTCGTGGCGGCATTCGAAAATTTGGTAGACTTATCGTGCCAAATATTGGTGATCTTCACAAAGATATTTTAGAAGATTCCCATCGTTCTAAATTCACCATTCATCCCGGTAGTAGAAAAATGTACGCGGATATGAAGCGACTTCATTATTGGGAGGGAATGAAACTTGACATCGCTAACTTCGTTAAGCGTTGCATGACATGCCATCTCGTTAAGGCCGAGCATCAAAGGCTCGGTGGGTTATTGCAACCTTTAGAAATTCCAATTTGGAAGTGGGATCAGATTTCCATGGATTTTATTGACGGCCTTCCCCGTTCTCGTTCGGGTCATGATAGCTTATGGGTGATCGTTGATAGGCTTACTAAATCCGCCCATTTTATTCCCGTTCGATCTAATCGAACCGTTCCTCTTTTGGCCAAACTCTTTATTAAAGAGATTGTTAAATTACATGGAGTTCCTACTTCTATTGTTAGAGACCATGATCCATTGTTTACTAGTGGATTTTGGAAGAGTCTTCAAAAAGCTTTGGGAACGAAGCTTAATTTTAGCACCGCTTATCATCCCCAGTCCGATGGACAAACTGAGCGTGTGAATCAAACTCTTGAAGATCTTCTTCGTTCTTGTGTGCTCGATTTCGGTGGAAGTTGGGAAGATCATATTTCCCTTGTTGAATTTTCCTATAATAATAGCTTCCAATCTAGTATTGGTATGACACCTTTTGAGGCACTCTACGGAAGGCCATCCCGGTCTCCTTCTTGTTGGCCTGAGGCCGGTGAGAAGCTGGTTTTAGGTCCAGATTTTATTCGTGATTCCACAGAAAAGATTGATCTTATTCGCCATAGGATGAAAGAAGGCCAGAGTAGACAAAAATCCTATGCCGATAACCGGAGAAGGAAATTAGAATTTTCTGTGGGAGATCTCGTATTTATCCGTGTTTCACCAATGAAAGGTGTTGTACGTTTCAGCCGATCGGGAAAATTGGCGCCTCGATATATTGGGTCATTTCCTATCACTGAACGTATTGGTTCCATGGCTTATCGCCTTTTATTACCAGCTCAATTTTCTACTATCCATGATGTGTTTCACGTTTCTCAACTTCGGAAATGTCTTCGAGATTCCGATTCTATTCTTGAGCCCGGTGTTGTGGAAGAGATTGAAGTTTCGCCTAATTTAACTTACGAGCAACATCCTATTCATATCATTGCTTCGGAAGTCAAATGACTTCGAAATAAAGATGTTCCGCTTGTTAAAGTTCAATGGTCTTCAAATCCTAAGGATTGTTCTTGGGAATCTAGAGAGTTCATCGAGAGAACACATCCGAACTTACTTTTTCGGGCTCTTTGAGGTGAACTTCTTATTTCAAACTTCTTTTGTGTTGAATATGCTTTTATGGTTGTTACTATATATCTTCTTCTTAAATATTGCGAGGACGCAATTTCTTTACGAAGGGGAGTCTGTAACAACCCGCATATTTGTCGATTTTATATTTAAATATTTTATTTAAATATTTTATCGATACTCGGAATTTAGTCCGAAAAGCTACTTTTTGCATACGGTCGAATTAGGACTCGGGACCACTTCCATTGAGTTCAAAATGACGTTTGCAACCTTTTTGAGTATAAACTTTGATATATTTGGAGTTAGTAAAAAATTTGACCATTTTCACTTTGGGTTTGGGTTTGGGTTTGGGTTCAGCCCTATGTTTAACTTATACTCAAATCTGAACCACTCCTCCCCATTCACTCTCACTTTCTCCTCTTTTCAGTTCTAAACCATCAATGGTGGGAGAGATGGGAAATTAAAACTCCAAAACCCTAGTTTTCTTTTGCAAATCAAGCTCTAGCTCCAAACTAATAGAAGAACCCATTGGTAAGCTTCTCCTCTTCTTCTCCAACTCATTCTCTTATCAAATTCAGAAATTCCTAAACCTAACTTTGGGAATGTTCTTCTTTTAAAGCTTAGAATCAAGGTTCTTGAGTTGGATTTGAAGATTGGTTGATTCTCCTTTGCTTTCGAGCTTCTTCTTCAATCGTTTGGGTTCAAAGGTGAGATTTTTATCTCACATCTTTTTCTATATCTATCTTTGTGGTTAGGTATGAGTTCCTAACATTTGTGCATATTCATTTGCTTTTGATTTGAATTGATTTGGTTAATTTTCCTAATTTGGGTGTTTTGGTCCAAGTTTATGAAAATCCTATTATGAATATTGGGACAAAGATATTCGGGGTGTATTGAGGAGCCGTTAAGGCTGGGTTGTCGCTAGGCATAAATCCTTAGTCGTCGTTGCTCGTCCGATCGCTCCCGATACGTTTTGGCCACTTTGGCCTAGGCAAATTGTTGCCCAGACCAGGTGACCAGACGTCTGGTGACCAAGTCCAGACGTCTGGTTTGGACCTGAAGAGAAAAAATATAACCACGCAGAATATAAAAAAAAGGCAGAGTCTAATTCCAGACGTCTGAAATTTAGGATCAGACGTCTGGATAGGTCTCAGACGTCTGACTTGAAGTTTCAGACGCCTAGGTGTTCTCTGGATTATTCCCAGAGAACAAATCCAGACGTCTGGATTCTAAACCAGACGTCTGGATTCTAAACCAGACGTCAGATTAGTTTTCAGACGCCTGGATTGGACCTCCAGACGCCTAGAATTGTGCATAGTGCCTATTTGCTTATATTTTTGAGTAAATTTCCAAGGTTTATCGATTTTTGTTGATCCGGTTAGTTGTTATCACTTATTATTGACCTTGATGACTTCTTTTTATGGATTTTTGGAAATATCCATTTGGATGGATTTGGTATCGATTTCTTTGGATTTTATTCACATCTTCGTATGTGAATTTTAGTGATTGATTGTTCCTACAATCTTCTTTTTGATTTGTCACTTTAAAATATAAAGGTTTTCTATACTAGTAGTAAATAACAAAATTCTTTCATCAAAGCGATTTCAACATTTATTTTATTACAAAGCTCGTTGCTTAAACCGTTTTCCAATCTATTAGTATATACAAGCCTTTACCTCACTCGTATGAGAAATCTAATTAAACGACCTAGTAAAACGAGTGGTATGAAACGCTTGCGTTTACTTCGTCGGTTAATTCTTGGACTTGTTCGATTGAAACTCTTGTGACAATTTTCTAGTGGAGATCTACAGTTTATTCGTAAATATTTAAGTTAAGCTAGTGGTTATGGGACATGAATCTAAATTTATATATTTACTAGCTTAGTGTAATTGACACTTCTCGTTGATCATGACGATCATCTTTGTGGTTTAGACTAGCAATGTGCGATGTCTCTTTGTCTGCGAAGGAGACTAAACCCCGTTTTGTGGAGTTTCGACTCAAATTGGTGGGGGAGCAACCCATGGTCTTCGGGCCGCTTGTGGAGCTTCGACTCAATTTGTGATGGTTAGCAACCATGAAATTAGCGTTCCGTTTGTGATACACGTGTTGGTGAGCTTTATGTTCCCGTTTGTGATAGGCCTTCCCCCTTTTTGTGATTTCTGGATTTCTTGAGATGATTTCTAGAATTTGTGTTTCACCAATTTTCGTGATTTTCATTGATAAGTTTTATCAATATTTGTGCATTGGTGAATTTGTGTGTCATTGACTTTTGTGATTGACATTGATATAATCGTCAATATTTATGGTTTGGTGAACGAAATAAGGAGTATGACATTTCTTTGATTCTTGTGTAGATTTTGTGATATCGATTAATCTCTTGTTGATTTTCAATTAATTATATATATCACAGCTTGGCATTGTGATTATTATGTGTTTAGTCATATCTCTTATTCTATATCGTTTCATCTGATATTTATAGTTAGACTGATCCGTTTATTATTTTCTTATTAAATAATACTCGGGTCAGACCGAGATGTTACAGGTGCTTCAGCTTGACTTCTCACTTGGGATTGATTTCTCTGACTTTTGGCTAACTACTTAGATTAGTAGTTTATTTCGTTGTATACACTTTAGATATGGACTCATAGTTGTATTCTTTTGTATAGCATGTGTTGCTATTCTTTCGTATTATTGTGGATCTTTTTGACCACTACTCTGATATACACTTTCATGTGTTAGTTATATATTCATATCTTCTTCCGCCTTTGTGATATGAATTATCTATGACTGATTTGTGTTATGCTTATTCCTATATTTGTTTTCGAAGATTATTATAGCCACTGTGTAGTGGCTTTGAGTTTGTGTCGGTATGCCGGATTTCCTTTTGATAAAGAAATGCATGTAATATTATCTGGCCTATCGATGCTCGCACAAAGCAATTACACGGATGGTCGCTCCTCAACAGCCTTATTCTCCGTGCTAGTTGACAGCATTACACCGTAATGTCCTTGGCTGCCGTACGTATAGAGGTGGGGCGTCACAGTTGGGATGCAGCCCACCAAGCGCATGTACCTATTACAGGCAATATAATCTTTTAGGGGATTGTGAGCTCTTTGATCATAAGACGGGACCAAAACATCATTATGGAATTTCGTGCTTGTTGCATATTCTCTGAAGAGATCCTTCGTCGATTTTAAAAGTGAAAAAAATCAATAGCAACATTTAACATTACTGCATCCTCGAGAGTGTTAGGTGTGGTTTCTATATCTGGATCACCTACCAGCTCAATCGAATTTTCACGATCTTGTTGCTTGACTTTAGAATTCTCTAGATTTTGTTGTTCAGCCACGAGATCTCTGGTTGCTATTCTTGCTGAATTGAAGTTTACTGGGTATGTGGAGTTGTAGCTGAACTTGGCTCTGCATCAAACCACATATATCTCGATGGTGATGTACCTATGGTCTGAGAAGCAAGACGTTTGGAACATCTCTGGTCCATTTCTATAAAAACTCGACATATAATTAACATTAAAAGATTAAGTGCAAACTACCCGCTCATGTAGAAGTAGGTTCTAGTGCGGTGTCATGCGGTGTTGTGCAGTCGAAGTTTCCAATAATTATTTAACATTTCATTTTAAATTCTGGATATCACACAACGTGATTGTCATCATTGATCGTCCCGACAAGCTTTATATTATTGGTGATGTTTTGGGAATGTTTCAAGATGAAAATTCAATATCAATCTACAAGGTGAAGTTTAACCCGGAATTAGCAAAAATTTACCTTAAGTGCTGAATTTCATCGACCCCTGCAACCTAAGGAATTTTTTCCATCCTCCTCCATCTTTACTGACCCCAGACCATGGCCATCACCACCTCCTCTTCCACGTCCATGTCCGGTTCCATCCATTTCCAAGTCCAACACCTACCTAATCAAGGGAAGAGACTCAGTTAAAGGCTTTAGATCTAGAGCTTGGGTCGGTAATGAGGTGGATCAAGTTTTTGGAAATAATTTGAAGGCAATCACGACGGCGGTGGTCTCGGGTGAAGGTAAATGGCAACAGTCCTAGCTAAGGTAGCGGCAAGTCTTGGTTAGAAGGTTGGAGGTTGGAAGCTTTTTAATGGCAAGAGATTGAGTGTTTTAGGTCAACAGCAATAAAGTGAAGGAAGAAGTGAAGTTGAGTGGGTTTTATAACCTAAACCTAAAGTGTCGACCATGGGACTTGGAAAATTTTTCCAAGTCCAGAGTCGGTACCGACTCGTAATGACCCCCAAACTATGGGTCGGTACCGAGTCCTAAAAATAAATAAATAAATAACATAAACAACATATGCATATACTTGTATATTACGTGGGTACATGTCAGTGCCTATACAAGTGATCAACCATATACTACACTCCTACCCACTTAAGACAGGCACGTGAACATGTATATGTATATATATCAACAAATCGGCGACCATAGTTAAAGGAAAATCGAATTCAAACCCGAGTAGTCCATGGACGGGATCGGTTCAAAGCTGTCAAGCTTGGAATAATAGATCAAGAGATTGCATTCCAGATTTATAATCCCAGATGCTGATAGAGTGCCATGATGGATGGCAATGGACATAACTCTTCAAAACAACGATTCACAAGAAGGGTAATGACCATTCAAAATATAAAGTGGAGTCCTTGAGCATATTTCCAATGTTGTTTTGTTGGTTCAATTCAATTGTATATCAATCTCCACGAGTATTTGAAGCTACAACTTTGTTCTTCCATAACTTCATCATTTGGCCTTATAAACAAGCTAAAATTGATGCAAACAACTATGGAATCATGAAGCTAACCATAAGATGATCCAAGATGAATAGTCAAAGATGGCCATTTGGCAAACTTAAGGATTGGTACTGACCCCTACCTATGGTTCAGTACGGACTCCTAACAACGGATGATGTGGCACCTGTTTTCTTGGGAGAATTGGTCTAAATTATTTGCAATGGCCAGGAGATATTTTGAAGGAGATATTAGGCCCCTACCTCTATAAATAGGAATTATGGCTCATTTTTCAGGATCTTTTTGACTCTAGTTCTATTCTAAGCTAAATTCTTGTAATTCTGAAAATTTAAGTGTCAAAGTTGTACCAACTCCTAAGAACATCTGCCTCCAAGTCAAAAATAAGCAATAAAAGATTAAAGTGCACATAGGCCTTGTTTTGCCAAACCATTATAAATTGTTATGTGTTCTCTTTTCCTCATTTTCCATTTACTTTCTTCGTATTTTATTCTCCACTTTAATTCTTGGGTGCTTATGCCATTTTTGGTTCAAACAAATATTGTTCTCAAAATACATCTTATTTTTATTACCCTTTTTTTATAAACTCTGCGAAACAATTATATATTATCATTTGTTCAAAATTTTAATAGTCTTTCAAAAATCATATTACTATATATTTAAATTCCACCATACTTTATAAATAATAGTAAATTCTCGATTCAAAATAGATTTTTCGTTATTGTTTCAAAATTTTCCAAAATTCATAAATAACATCCACATAAATCCTCAATACAAATCCTTGTCTCAAATCCATAAAGTTCATTTCTATCTAGTCCTAAGCATACTGGCATATTAACTATCCTAGCTAGTTCATCTTTATCAATTCGAACTCTATAGGCTATGTAATTCTTTCTAGCTCCAATCAAAGTACCGACTAAAATATCAATAACTTTTCAATTCAGTTTTTAATCAATATTGCTGATCTCAAAACTTATTCTTCACAAAACTAGTGCAATTTGGAAATCATGAAATCCATTAGTAATTTTACCTGATGTTAATTTTGATTGTTACATTTTTCCCAAAATAAATGCCTTATATTCCACTTTAACAAATTTTCAATTTTTTCAATTTAGATGTTTCATATTAAATTATTCATAAGAAATCATAACTCATATTTGTTTTAATTTAATCACTTCATATTTCTTCTTATGTCCTTAAATTAACATTACTATACTTCTAATTTTCAAAGCTATTTTTTTCAACATTTCTTAAAAATATCATTACCTGAAAACATATAACTATCAAAACTCGATTCTTTATAGTTTAACCAAATTCAATATTAATTACTCAAAATTAATTTTGGTACAACTTTAGTTATTTTTCTAAAATACTTATACTTCATTTTTAAAACATTATTTTATACAATTTTTTTGCACATCATGTTATATAATTTATAACCAACTTATCATATATAAGTATATATAATTTTAGGCGATCCTAATCATCGTTAAACAATACCTAATGTCTATACAAAATTATATTTTTAATTTTGTTTTGTTTTATAATTAGTCAATTTCCAACACCTTTTAACTTTCATCATATATATACATGAAAATATTTTTATGAGATTCATTTTTTCTATTAACTATATTCGTATCAGATTTAGAAATAATTTCCAAATTTTTAACCATTTATTAACGCATAGTTTCAAGAATTTACATCAAAAATTCTTTAATTTCTATTCAAAAATAAGTACATGTTGCAACTGAAAAATTCCACAAGTTTTGAATTTTATTTTTCTCAATTCAGATTCTTTCCAAAATGGTTCAAATTTGACTTAGAAAAGTAAGCACAGAAAACACACCATTTACACTTTACCTTTATAAATTAAAAAATTTCACCTAATTGTAAAGCAAGTGTAATATTTAAAAAAGATTTCTCAAAATGTGACAAAATTATTTATAAAATAATGGAAATTCTAAAGGATGTGTCTTTACTAGTCACTTTACTTTATAAATGTTTCCTTATCAAAAGGAAAGTATTTAATAAAATATAAAGGCAATAGCGCACCTTACACGGTCTTTTTTTTAACAAATGTTTCAATATATTTATGGAAACTTTACTTTAGGTTTATTATTTCAACATTTTAAACAAATTCCAATTTCTCTATTCTCCCAAAGATCTCAGACATTATTATTTCAAATTTTCATGGAAAACATTTCTACTAAATTAGAATAGCCAAATTGGAGTATATTATGACTTACACAATCCCAACTATAATAAAAAATATTAAGTACACTCATTACACCATTACACCATATAAACATCACATTACATCCTGTAGACTTAAGAATATTGCTTTCTTTCTTATTCATCCCTAGCCCTACAATTTACTTCATTGCTACCTGACATATAAATCTTTTTTTAGCAATATCCTATGGAGTAAATCAAAACAAATGTGATGAGTTTATTTACCAATCCAAGCTATTTAAATATCAACATTTATTTAACTCGTAGTTGTTTGCTTATATAAAGCATAAGCTAACTACTACCTCAACCTCTATGAGTCAAAATATATAGGGTATGGCATATTATATATATATATATATATAATAAAAATTACAAATACGCTCTCTCATATGCCCTAATTACGAAGCACATAACATAAGCTCTGATATCAAATATAACAACATGTCATCTACGAAGCCCCGATTCACACATATAAAGGCGTTGACATCACTGACCTTATAGACGGAGAATCATTTGAGGTAAAATATAAAACATGTAATAGAGCTATATACAATATTTTGCACTATATGAAACTCGCGGTGGAAGGAATAAATTATAATAATAATCAATAATACAATCACAAACAAATATAATAATACCGAATCAAATAAATTCCAACTGCAACATCTCTCTCTATACTGGTAATGGAAATGGGCCTAGGAATAAATGAAATAAAACAAAAATAGTAGATAGTTAATAAATTAATGTGCATCTATGTCATAACATCGTGCCACGAAGTCACCACTTATCCTCTCAAAAGACCTATTAGAATATGTCTTTTTATTGATAGGAACATATATATATATATATATATATATATAATACTATAAGTGTATAATATTAGTAAGTCAGTGAAACCACACTTATGATCGAAAACCGTACCTTAACCTATGTCACCTACACCCAAAAAAATTAGTTAAACATAATATAATACTATGGTGAGATTATATGCCAAGATCTTACTAAAATCTTGCTTATAGCTAATCACTGCTTACAATTTGACACTAAGTCTCAACCCGCTATCGTCAAATCAGATACTGAGGACTTGGCACCCCTAAATATGTCGTGACGCCAAATGGAACACCGAGGATTCAGCTCCTCAGACTATCATATATTAAGGACTCCACTCCTCGAATTATATTGTATATTGAGGATTTAACTCCTTAACCTATCTTATATATTAAAGACTCGTTTCCTTGGACTATCGTATGTGGAGGACTCGGCTCCTCGGACTACCGCATCGCCAAATATGAAACATGTACAACGAACTTGCCCAATTAAGATCATTTTCTAAAATATCTCAAACCGTAATAAGAAATAAACTAAAATGTGCCTCATCTCACCGTAATCCTGATGCAATAAACCACATGTGAAACGAAGGTTGTATACGAGAGTTATAAGCATTTGAAAATCAAGGATTATTTAGTTAATAATTTGATTGTTGTGAATTTAACTTTTATATTTATATCTATTCTCACACGTTATCCAACACCGCCTACCTCAAATCGCAATGCCCTCCCATTCTCCATCTTCGAGTTATCACCAACGCTACCTCGGGTCGATTCTTCCAAGTCCTGCTGCATGGTTCGCACTACCACGCTCTTCTTACCGACACCACTATGACCAACCCCAACCGCCTAAAACAAACCGCCGCCGCTGGCCCTTCTCTGAAAAATTCCGACCACCATACTCCAATCTGAGATGATCGAATACCGCCAAAAGTACCAACTCGGTCTCTTTTATAAAATAATGTCCCCCGATCTTCGTACCATTGTCATTTCACCGTCGGATCAAAACGTACATTCCACATTCATCAAAACTTCTAACATGAACTATAATCAAATCGCAAATCCAATCGATGAATGTCCATCATCACTGAATTCGTGTCATCGAGAACCATAATTTTGATATATAATATGTCTGATTTGGAACAATTTAGTATTTCACACTTTTTAATTAAAGAGAGATCAACATTTGCTAATTGCAATCAATAAAGTTTCACCTTTTAATCATCTAGCTATGGCGTATCACATCCTAACAAGGTATATATTCATATAAAAGACTAGTTTTTAATTATTAATTACATCACTATAATTTGGTTTAAGATCATAAGAGGTGAATTAACCGTGTCTTGCCAATGTGCACACAAATATGACAAATCCCACTCACCAATTAGTCGTGCATCTTTTTTGATCCGAGATGAATCCTTCTCCTTCTTCGATGTTCAAAAATTTTCCCATCTTGAATGTCAGATCTCTCGATAGCTTTAATTTAATTGCATAGCTCTCTGCGCGGCGATCGGTTGCATATATTTATTCATTTACTTTGGATTTGATTTGGTGGATTTGTGTAACGACCTTGAATTTCACTACTTTGCTTTGCCAATATTAAATTAATTTTAAATATTCAATATATAGGTTTTGCAATGAAAATAAAACTCTTTTAAATAATAAATAATGATAGTAAATTATTTTTCAAATTTGATTTAGAAAAATATTTAGTTTGAAGAAAAATCGAAAATGTGATCGGAATTCGTTTTTCGAATTTTTGACTTTTCGTTGAATAAAAGTTATCGAACACGTTGTGAATTCTTTAGCATAAGCATATATATATATTTGTAGATAATTTAGCATATCTACATGTGGGTGTATGTATTAGTGTGTATATATATGTATTATACTTAAGTATACAAATATAATATAAGATGCTTAAGGGGACATGATCTGACATTTGGGAGAAAACATGTTTTTACACTCAAGTACATGCATTTATTTCATGTTGGCCTATATTAAAAAGGGAGGAAGCTTGAAAAACGCGAGGGAGAGGTGGGGAGACATGGAGGAAAGGTGGCATTCATTTGTAGAGGGAAAAGTATTCAAGGGCAATTTGGTAATTTGCTATTTCTACTTTGTATAAAACTAAATTCTTCTTCCCTTTCCTTCTTTGTTTTATTTCCTTTCATTTTCAAAAGAAAAAATTTCTCTAATTTTTTCTAAACTCTTTAATGGCTTCCCTTTAGAATTTTAAAGAATTTAAATTTGAATTTTTACTTCTTTTTAAATGTGTTAAAAACTTAGTTTTAAACCTTTTCTTTCTCCATTTTCCTCCCACTTCATTCGGTTATAACTTCCTGTAGACTGATCCAAATAAATATTTCCCTTTTTCCAAACCATGTAGTATTTCAGTAACCAAAAATTTCATTTAAATCACTTTTTCAAATTTCGAAAATTTTTGGGTGAAAATATATTTCTTTATGACTCATTTTCGGACCCATATTTTCAATCCCGAAAATAGCACTCCTTCTTTTGATCATCTCTATCTCAAAACAAATCCAAATTGAGTGATTCTTTTATTGAAACGATCGAGAAAAGAATTTTTTAAAACTTTTCTTATGACCACTTTTTAAAATTTCATGAGTAACATAACCAAAATTTAAGGAGAAGATGACCCATTTTCGAGTTGATTATGTGGTTTTTCAAGCTTCGTAAGTTTCGAAGTATTTCAAGTTATCAAAAGGGTTTTGCAAAATTTTGGTGAGTAAACTTCTTAATTTTTGGGAAATTTTTTACCTTCGCATTTATTGACTATTTGGTGATAAAATAACTTGATTGTTTGGTTGAATTATCATATAGTTTGGATGTACATATGTTGCTAGTTTATGGTTTAACATGGATTTGTGAATCGAATGTTCACGTGATGCTTTTGGTTATAAAGTTATGAACTTTGTCTTATGATTGGACGTGATATAGAAAGTTATCATCGCTTGTAGTTTCTATCACCCAACAAGAAAAGTACCAAAAGTGAACAATATAAAAGGAAGTCTAGTATGTAATGTTTTGCTATAATTTGGGTTAAACTATAGTGTTTTCTATGCAGTAAATTCAAATGAACAATAACCATGTAATGTTTCATTATTACTCCAAGTATACCGAGAATACTTTCTAATGTGATGTATAGGAGACTAAAATAAAATTAACATGTATTTTAGGCCTATATATAATATTACCATAAATGCTTTTTAAATCCATATGTTGTAGGTGCACGTTTGATATTCGGAGTTGAATAGCTGCTATTAGTTAGAAGATGGTTGTAGGAAAAATGACAAACTATTAGAAATGGTTCATCTTTAAACTAAAAATCAACGTTTATATAATCTCTAATGTGTCCTCCTCTTTGCTCATGTGGAGGTATGTTTATCCAGTTTATACAAGTAAATTAACATCTTGTTTTTGTCAATCGATGATATCATTATACTTCGATGATTAAATCGGTTTTAATTACATAGTTACATATATTCTATTTTATTTGGGCAATCAAAGGCCTGGAACAGTGCAGTGTCACATGGATAATTTATTAACAAAAAGGTCGTGTTATTTTATCAGCATTCAACAATTAGACTTTTTGTTTTAAAAAAATGCAACCTTGAAGTTAAACAAAGGATATTTTAATATTTAACTCACCAGAACATATTCAAGATCCTCTTTAATTTGGATACGGTGATTTGAAATATTCTCATCGGAGGATGTAAGTTGTTACTTCTCCAGACTTCTTATCATCCTCTCAATTTTCTGCCTACCTGAAACATTAAACATCAAGTCAAAAAAATAAAATAACACTCAAATTGTACCATTAACATAATGTTGGTTTTATTATAGATGTGTGCGTATACCTCTTACCAAAAAATTTAATCCTTTTCTCTCTGAACTGTCTTTTTCGCTCTTTCGCCAATCGAGATTGAAGCTCAAGTTTCTTCTTGAGCTCTTCCAGTTTACTTTCTTGAGCCTCCCTGATTTCAAAAGGCAGGTTCTAGGCAATTTCAAAAAAATAATTAAAGTCAACAGAGACCATAGCCACAAATAAGAACTACGCGCTGAACATTTTGTTTATTATTTTCAATCATAAGAAACACAATTGCTTCTCCATCATCAGATTTATCTGTGAATATATAAACTTATTAGGCATTATAATGAAAAGTACAATTCTAAATTTCTCAAAAATTAATACCTTGCAATCAAGCATATGCTGCGTAGATCGAACTCAGTTCTTAACAGACATTGATTTAAACTTCTTCTTCCTCTTCGTGTCATCAACTTTCAACCCATTAAGCTTCAGTCCAATCTGTCGCCGACCGTTGTGGTCTCTGTGTACCATTCTTGCCGACCAGTGTGGCCTTCATCCCGACTCTAATTGAAATCCCATTTTGACTCAAACCTTTAAAACATTATACTACAAAAACCGATTTGCACAAAATCAGCATAACCCATATAGTAGAATCACAAAATCAGATCAAAATAGTTGATCCAGTTGAAATATAAAATTCATACCTATTTAGGGGTAGAAATCTCTAGCAATTAGATGTGTATCCGATTGAAATGGTTGATGAGGATGGAGAGGGCTAGCGCGACGACGATGATGGAGAGCGCTAGCGTGACGACGAGGATGGAGGAATCAGAGCATGAGGTTAAATTTGATGAAGTGAAAAAGCAAAAAATTTGAAGTATTGAAGAGGAATAAAGGAAGAGTTAAATTTTTTCTAAGTATTGAGGATGTAGGGAAACGCGACAGAACAAAGGCGAACAAAAAAAATTTGGAGCCATGAAAATTTTATAAAGGAGGGATGAACATGAAATATTTGGTTGTGTAAATAATGTAGGATAAAATATTATTAGTTGCACTAAGCAATAACGCTACCACTTATTGCAATTAAAGGCAGATTTTCTTGTAGTGTAACGTCCTTTGACTTTTTAAATTTGAATACTTACTCTGTTCTAAATAAAAAAAATTGTAAACTTTCTAACCTTTGTTTTGCTTTAAAAACTTTATATTAAGTTCATAAAGTAAGTTAAAATTAAAAAGTAACTGTTTTAAAAGATTATTTGAGATGTTAATCAAGCTTGGAAGTTATGGTATCCATAGCGATAGTCGCTATGGATGTAGTTCGATAAAAAGTCCAATTTTTGAAAAGTTAATTTTTTATATTTTAAAGTATTTTTGAAATGTTTTAATACTTAATAATAATGATTAAGGAATGTTAATTAAGAATTTAATAACTAATTATTAATTAATTAGTTTTGATAATTAATAATTAACTAAGTAACAAAGAAGGTTTGTTAATCTTAATTAATTAAAGATAAGTAGTAATTAGTTATCTTTTGAAAGTAAGATTTATTTTAAATGAATTTTTGTTTAAGCAAGATTAATCTTTAATTAATTATGGGTTAAGCATATGATTTATTTTTAGTTAATTATTAATTAACTATTGGGTTAATTATTTATTAATCAAGTGTTTGATTTATTTTCAATTATAAATTAATTAAGGGTATAAATTTATAATTAATTATTTACTTAAGGTTTATTATTTATTAATTACTAATTAAATTATTTTCAAATTTAATAAAGATTAATAATGATTTAATAAGAGTTTAACTTGTAATTAATCATTTTAAAGGGGAGTCTTAAGTTTTAAATCATTTGTTTCGAGAATCAAATTGTTTTAAAGGTACTTCTTTTTCAAAGATGGTTTTGAACACAAGGGATTGAAATATTGATACCATTAAGTAGATAAAAAATTATGAATGAGTTATGTAAATGGTTTGATTGTGTGGACATGTGTTAGGAGAATAATTCTCCGTTCTGCTATAAGTTGATTGTATGGACTTCTGATAGTAGAATAAATCCCTATTCTGCTATAATGTAATTGTTTAGTGTATGGACATATGTTTAGTAGAATAAATTCCTATTGTGCTATAAGCAGTGACTTGTTTGGACATCTATTTAGCAGGACAAATCGCCATCCTGCTGTTATGTTACTTGGACATGTATATGCTAGTTGAGTTGAATTGATATGCTATTCCCTGATTTGAATATGAATGCATTTACTTATATGTTGACTTATGTAAATAAATGGTTAAGTTACTTGAAAGTGAAATTGACATTAAACGGTAACTTAAATTACCACCATTGGTTTTGCTAAGCCTCCTTTTGAAATTATAAATTATGGTTTGAATTAATTCAATTCTTTAATCAATTTGGGGTTAAGGTCTATAAATGATATTTCAAGTTATATTATTATTGTATAAAGGTATTTATAAATAATAACTTTTTTATAAAAATGGTTTTACTAAGTAAAAAAGGTTTATATAAAGTAATTTAAAAGAATGAGTCGCAAAAGATATTTTGTAAATGATTTTTCTTCAAGAAGATTTATCAAAGGAGTTTTAAGTAGGGAAATGTTTTATAAATGATTTTAGAGGTTTGTAAAGAGGTTTTGTAACTTGACTTGTAGACTTATAAAAGTGTTTTACAAATTGAATTTGAAATTTTATAAGTAATTTGAGTTATGAAGTGAGCTTTTTGAAAGGAAACTTTTATAAAGGATAAGTGGATCGGTTTATAATAATTAACGTTTTCAAAATGAAATTTGAAACGATGAATTTTTCAAATTTTTTGATAATATACTTATACCATTGAGAGAAGTATACAAATGTTTTTTCCAAGTACAAAAGGGATGAAAGGGGTTGGGAATAGTGTTTTGTAAAGTTCTTTTGATTGGATGTTTATAAAGTGATTTTAATTAATTAATGAGTAATTAAATAAGGCTTAGTGGATTCCATATGAAATTACATCCATGGTTGAATGTTTGCTTATTTGATAGTTAAATGACCGACTATCAAAATTTGGATCAAGATGTAACTTTGGAAATATCTAGGAGAAACACGGAAATTATACGGTACAGTTACCGTCAGTAATGTTATACTTTACGTATAAATTTGTTTCGTTCTTCCAGGATAAATGATACGAAATATGTCTACTAACGGTTAGGATGTGTTCTCCATTATTATCTTTTGTCTACTTATTTCCTAAAGAACCAGGTTGAGTTCACTGAAAATTATTGAAAGTTGTTTCGAAGAGACCGAGATCGGATATTTCATCCGAAAACCACTTAGATCAACCTCAAGCGTTTCGAACTGAAGACATCTTGAAGAGTATGGAATCAAAGATGGATTTTTGATGTGCATGAGCTATTTGTTACTAACCCTGAGGGTAATTCTAAAATGGGTATAGTGGAGGTAGTGCCTACGGTTTCGTTCAGTCCTGGAATGAACTTATATGAATGAATGCTGTCATTACGTTGTTGCTTGGAGGGTAGTATTAGAATTCCAAGTAGGAAGTGCTATATAAAGGTAAAATGTAGCCTCAAGCCTCATCAACCAAGAAATGACGAAAATCGAGCATGCAGCAGAGCCATATGGGTCGCTTCCATTAGGGTATGTTTATTCCAAATCTAGATTGATTACTATCCACTCAGGTATGCTTAGAGGCCTAAAGTGGGATGATCACATTTGGTATTACTAATAAAGTGGTAGGCCAGTGATGTGTGGCAGGGGTACAAAATATTCTTGTCAAACCCTGGTGCATTTTATCTAGAGATGTACCATCAGAAGGTAGTTCCTTACCTCATCATAGAATGGAATCCACTCTCCAATACATGCCTTTACGGTTTTAAATGTACCCAACTATGTTGAAATGTGAGATGCAAGCATTTCAGCTATATTTATATTTTACTAGAATCGTTAGACATATTATAATATCATTGGGTTTCTGTAAAAGTGTCTTGGTTATCGTAAGGTAAACACCCATCCACGTTTATGTGCGGCTTGGTCTTATGAGATACCCTTGATTTTAAAAGTGTTTTAAGAAAAATAATTCGGTTATTTGAGTTTACTTACACCATACACATGTCTAACCCAAAGTCTTATTTACTTTTCCTAAAAATATTGGAGTGTATTATGACTTACACAATCCCAACTATAATAAAAAAGATTAAGTACACTCATTACACCATTACACCATATAAACATCACATTACATCCTGTAGACTTAAGAATATTGCTCTCTTTCTTATTCATCCGTAGCCCTACAATTTACTTCATTGCTACCTGACATATAAATCTTTTTTTAGCAATATTCTATGGAGTAAATCAAAAAAAATGTGATGAATTTATTTACCAATCCAAGCTATTTAAATATCAACATTTATTTAACTCGTAGTTGTTTGCTTCTATAAAGCATAATCTAACTACTACCTCTACCTCTATGAGTCAAAATATATAGGGTATGGCATATTATATATATATATATAT
Source organism: Allium cepa (assembly GCA_030765085.1). Classification (NCBI taxonomy): domain Eukaryota; kingdom Viridiplantae; phylum Streptophyta; class Magnoliopsida; order Asparagales; family Amaryllidaceae; genus Allium; species Allium cepa. The sequence goes on along the minus strand of CM060929.1, from coordinate 377,018,354 downwards.
ATATAATAAAAATTACAAATACGCTCTCTCATATGCCCTAATTACGAAGCACATAACATAAGCTTTGATATCAAATATAACAACATGTCATCTACAAAGCCCCGATTCACACATATAAAGGCGTTGACATCACTGACCTTGTAGACGGAGAATCATTTGAGGTAAAATATAAAACATGTAATAGAGCTATATACAATATTTTGCACTATATGAAACTCGCGGTGGAAGGAATAAATTATAATAATAATCAATAATACAATCCCAAACAAATATAATAATACAGAATCAGATAAATTCCAATTGCAACATCTCTCTCTATACTGGTAATGGAAATGGGCCTAGGAATAAATGAAATAAAACAAAAATAGTAGATAGTTAATAAATTAATGTGCATCTATGTCATAACATCGTGCCACGAAGTCACCACTTATCCTCTCAAAAGACCTATTAGAATATGTCTTCTTATTGATAGGAACACACACACACACACACACATATATATATATATATAATACTATAAGTGTATAATATTAGTAAGTCAGTGAAACCGCACTTATGATCGAAAACCATACCTTAACCTATGTCACCTACACCCAAAAAAATTAGTTAAACATAATATAATACTATGGTGAGATCATATGCCAAGATCTTACTAAAATCTTGCTTATACCTAATCACTGCTTACACTTTGACCCTAAGTCTCAACCCGCTATCGTCAAATCAGATACTAAGGACTTGGCACCCCTAAATATGTCGTGACGCCAAATGGAACACCGAGTATTCAGCTCCTCAGACTATCATATATTAAGGACTCCACTCCTCGAATTATATTGTATATTGAGGATTTAACTCCTTAAACTATCTTATATATTAAAGACTCGTTTCCTTGGACTATCGTATGTGGAGGACTCGGCTCCTCGGACTACCGCATCGCCAAATACGAAACATGTACAACGAACTTGCCCAATTAAGATCATTTTCTAAAATATCTCAAACCATAATAAGAAATAGACTAAAATGTTCGTCATCTCACCGTAATCCTGATACAATAAACCACATGTGCAACGAAGGTTGTATACGAGAGTTATAAGCATTTGAAAATCAAGGATTATTTAGTTAATAATTTGGTTGTTGTGAATTTAACTTTTATATTTATATCTATTCTCACACGTTATCCGACACCGCCTACCTCAAATCGCAATGCCCTCCCATTCGCCATCTTCAAGTTATCACCAACGCTACCTCGGGTCGATTCTTCCAAATCCTACAGTATGGTTCGCACTACCAAGCTCTTCTTACCGACACCACTATGACCAACCCCAACCGCCTAAAACAAACCGCCACCGCTGGCCCTTCTCTGAAAAATTCCGACCACCATACTCCAATCTGAGATGATCGAATACCGCCAAAAGTACCAACTCGGTCTCTTTTATAAAATAATGTCCCCCGATCTTCGTATCATTGTCATTTCACCGTTGGATCAAAACGTACATTCCACATTCATCAAAACTTCTAACATGAACTATAATCAAATCGCAAATCCAATCGATGAATGTCCATCATCACCGAATTCGTGGCATCGAGAACCATAATTTTTATATATAATATGTCTGATTTGGAACAATTTAGTATTTCACACTTTTTAATTAAAGAGAGATCAACATTTGCTAATTGTAATCAATAAAGTTTTACCTTTTAATCATCTAGCTATGGCGTATCACATCCTAATAAGGTATATATTCATATAAAAGACTAGTTTTTAATTATTAATTATATCACTATAATTTGGTTTAAGATCATAAGAGGTGAATTAACCGTGTCTTACCAATGTGCAGACAAATATGACAAATCCCACTCACTAATTAGTCGTGCATCTTTTTTGATCCGAGATGAATCCTTCTCCTTCTTCGATGTTCAAAAATTTTCCCACCTTGAATGTCAGATCTCTCGATAGCTTTAATTTAATTGCATAGCTCTCTTCGCGGCGATCAGTTGCATATATTTATTCATTTACTTTGGATTTGATTTGGTGGATTTGTGTAACGACCTTGAATTTCACTACTTTGCTTTGCCAATATTAAATTAATTTTAAATATTCAATATATAGGTTTTGTAATGAAAATAAAACTCTTTTAAATAATAAATAATGATAGTAAATTATTTTTCAAATTTGATTTAGAAAAATATTTGGTTTGAAGAAAAATCGAAAATGTGATCGGAATTCGTTTTTCGAATTTTTGACTTTTCGTTGAATAAAAGTTATCGAACACGTTGTGAATTCTTTAGCATAAGCATACATATATTTGTAGATAATTTAGCATATCTACATGTGGGTGTATGTATTAGTGTGTACATATATGTATTATACTTAAGTATACAAATATAATATAAGATGCTTAAGGGGACATGATCTGACATTTGGGAGAAAACATGTTTTTACACTCAAGTACGTGCATTAATTTCATGTTGGCCTGTATTAAAAAGGGAGGAATTGAAAAACACGAGGGAGAGGTGGGGAGACATGGAGGAAAGGTGGCATTCATTTGTAGAGGGAAAAGTATGCAAGGGCAATTTGGTAATTTGCTATTTCTACTTTGTATAAAACTAAATTCTTCTTCCCTTACCTTCTTTGTTTTATTTCCTTTCATTTTCAAAAGAAAAAATTTCTTTAATTTTTTCTAAACTCTTTAATGGCTTCCCTTTAGAATTTTAAAGAATTTAAATTTGAATTTTTACTTCTTTTTCAATGTGTTAAAAACTTAGTTTTAAACCTTATCTTTCTCCATTTTCCTCCCACTTCAGTCGGTTATAACTTCCTCTAGACTGCTCCAAATAAAGATTACCCTTTTTCCAAACTATGTAGTATTCCAGTAACCAAAAATTTCATTTAAATCACTTTTTCAAATTTCGAAAATTTTTGGGTGAAAATATATTTCTTTCTGACTCATTTTCGGACCCATATTTTCAATCCCGAAAATAGCACTCCTTCTTTTGATCATCTCTATCTCAAAACAAATCCAAATTGAGTGATTCTTTTATTGAAACGATCGAGAAAAGAAATTTTTAAAACTTTTCTTATGACCACTTTTTAAAATTCCATGAGTAACATGACCAAAAGTTAAGGAGAAGATGACCCATTTTCGGGTTGATTATGTGGTTTTTCAAGCTTCGTAAGTTTCGAAGTATTTCAAGTTATCAAAAGGGTTTTGCAAAATTTTGGTGAGTAAACTTCTTAATTTTTGGGAAATTTTTTACCTTCGCATTTATTGACTATTTGGTGATAAAATAACTTGATTATTTGGTTGAATTATCATATAGTTTGGATGTACATATGTTGCTAGTTTATGGTTAACATGGATTTGTGAATCGAATGTTCACGTGATGCTTTTGATTATAAAGTTATGAAATTTGTCTTATGATTGGACGTGATATAGAAAGTTAGTAAGTAAAATTAGTAAAGGGAAAGTTGGTGAGCAACGTTAGCACTTGAAATGTGTTTGAGTTCGACATAACACTACACCAGAAAAGACATTTAGTAGCATTGGAAAACGCTACCAAAACTTTTAGTAGTGCTTTAAAGAACGCCACTACAGGTCGCGCAACTAAAAGTATGATTTTTTTTGTTGCGTTTTAAAAAATGCTATGAAATGTTCAGTATAACTGCGTTTTTTAAACGCCATGAAAGGTTTTCCAGCGTTTACAAAACCTACCAAAACTAACAATTTGTGCAACTAAAAACTTTTTGTTGCATTTATTTTATCCTACTATAAACTCAGAAGGTATATTACATCTGTTTCTGTAGCATTTTAAAAACGCTACAAAAGGTACTGACTGTTTTGTAGTATATTTTAAATGCTACTATATACTGTTAATGGCTTACATTATTTCCAACAACCAGTTATATCATAGTCATATAAAATCAGCAAAAATTGTATAATTACCATATACAAACCAACAATCAATCATATAATCATCATAATTCAAATAATTGAGAACACATTAATCACATAAGTATAATATCCATAACCATTTAGATAATAGTTATTTGACAAAATGAGCAAATTCACATACCACAAGCATTCACAAGTTTACACAACCAGTACTAACAAATATCATAATACATATAACGATTGAAGTCCTGAGTTTTTCTGGCACTATGCACCAACCAAATAACGTAGAGAAAGCAAATTGGTGTTATTTGATATCAGGCTCCATGTAAAATCGAGCACCAAAAATAGCCAGATGTGCATAAAATGCTGGTGGAACTACATTTACCATTTGAATCAGATAACATTATTTACCATAACCTTATATGACCTTGTAAAGGCTGGTTTTATACTATAAGAACATGCACCTCCCAAGAACACGATCCCAAATACATGCTTTATAAATTAATTAGATAGAGTCTGTTGTCTCTATGAAAGATATTTATTACAAGACGACTTTACAACATCATTTTAAGCAAAATAATTAGACAATTTACCACATTAAACAGTTCAAATGAATGAAGCATTGGTGTTATTCGATAATCTTTTATTTAAACAACCATAAATTCCTACCAAATTTTTCTAACACGTTACAATACCTTGATTGCATTTTCCTCAATTGCATTTTCATTTTTTTAGATTTTCTAAAAGGTGTTTTCTTGTTTTAGTTCCCACTTTGAGCTCATAAGTTATTCCATCCTTACAGTGGCAAAATGAAATTAGTAGAAGCATATGTGCAAAACAAATTGTCAAATGATAAAATCAAACAAAGCACTAAAAATATATCAAATAAAGTAGGTTGATAATAGCTTACCAATAGAGACGGACTTTGTGCACCTTGCATAGCTACAACATAGAACATTGTTTAGTTTACAATATGATAGTAATAAACAACAATAGTTAAATCTAAGGAATGAATTCATTACGTATGACACAGGTTGTTTGTAAGTGTCTGCAAAGTATCAACAGAAAAATTATTTTCATCCCATAAGACATGGTAATGCGCTGGGTGGCTTATGCCCTGTCAGAATTTACATTGCCAATTTAACCATTAGTATTGAAGCTTTACTAACAACCTGCTATAAAATATAGCATGGTACATTCGATAAACTTACCTGAATGCCAGCATGACTACAGAGATAAAAGTCAAATTCAGTTGGATGGAAAATGCTTGAATCAACAACGGTGCCTAAAATCAGGTAGCATGCAAAGTAAGAAATACAAAACATGCTTGAAAAAAAAAAGCAATCTGTCAACATGAATTTTGTGTGCAAAGGTGGTCTGTAAAAATAACTAGTAATGACTTGGCTGCTATTCAAAGAAGATACCAGGAAATATATTTCCACTACCGTCAACAGATGACAAGTCTCTATGATTATTTGTAAATAATCATGTATGATGATGTTTTTGGACAACTACAAATGTTACAAAGGGCTGATATTCTGCCCCAAGAGAAGCACAGGCTTAAAAATAGAAAGGAATGAGTTGCATAAAATTGTAGCATTAGATCATAATAATGAACATATATGGTTGAAAAGCTGATTACCTTTCGAATCGCATCAAGTTTAAATAAAAGTACTTGATAAAACTGCCCTTCGCTCACACCATCTCCGAGAAACAAAATTAATTCAGTCGGTTGAAAAGCATAATATGCTTATTAGTATAAATTGAGTTAGGCATAGTTTGAAATAAGTTAAGCTAATCACGGTATACAATGGAAAAGAATGTATCATAACATACCAGTAAAAGATTATTCGTTTAGGTTTATGCCCAGTTGATTTCCTGAAGGATATAATCCACTCTCTATAAAGGTCACAAATGTTTTTAGCAACTGCAAGAGTTCGTACAACTAAAGATTTACAGATTAAAAATAAAATATACAGACCTGATCATTCCACCATAGTGCTTTGCACCTTTAGTATGGTCCACTCACCTTATAGATCTTGTATGAGTTCCTGACGATGTGCTTGTGTACATACCAACCGAGCATATTTGGTTACCTCTGGCCAATTTTGAGAAGCAATAACCTGCAACATTTATGGTTATATAGACACGAATTCAACTAAGATATGATTATCACAAGATAATGATGATGCACATTGATTAGGTGGTTTCAAGGAGCTGTTGCTAAAGATAAACATGAAACTACTGATGCTACTAATGCAGCTACTGCTTCGAATCAAAAAGGACAGGCTAATGCCAGTGGCAATAAAGGAGGACCTAAGGTTATTGCTACTTCAGAACAACAATCCAAGGGATTTAACAATTCGAGTAATGCTTAAAAAAAACCATAAATACCATAAATTTTACTAAGATGCTAAGCCTACATGAAAGTTTCTTTTCCTCTCTAGTCCAATTATTTCAGTACACTATGTGTGTGATACATAAACAATGTGTTTTGTGTAAATAAAAGAGAACAGAATTACAAATTATGGCAGATGAAGTAATTATTTTGAATGGAGTTGGAAAGGAATATGAAGGTAGACTAACTCGGTCCATACTAATAACTTGCTTAATGGCTACTTCTGGTGGCTTTATTTTCGGATATGACATTGGAATTTTCGGTTTTTGTTGCGAGTTCTTATACTAACAGATGATTTATGTGATTTTTGTTTGTGCAATTAGTTACTATACACATACCTTATGTGTTGTAGGAGGATTTCCACTATAGAGCCATTTCTGGAAGCATTTTTCCCTAATGCATTAAAGAGAGCTTCTGTAGCGAGCAAAGATCAATACAGTGTTTATAACAGCCAAGCATTAACTGCATTCACATCATCGCTGTACATTACTGGGTTTTTATCTGCTCTTGTGGCTGCACGTGTCAATGTTGCGTGTACATTACTTGGTTTTTATCTGCTCTTGTGGCTGCACGTGTCAATGCTGCAGTTGGGCGAAGAAATGTTATGCTTATTGGTGGTGCCATATTCATCGTTGGAGCAGCCATAAATGTTATTTATAATCCAAAGATGGTAATAACCTCAATAGCCGCTACTGCTTTTGTACAAAGAAGCCTTTATTGAAGCAGCACTCACCCTTCCTGCAAAACATGAAACAATCGTGTTCTTACTGATAATGGCTGCAAATATGCAGTTGCTTTACAAAACCATCCAAAATTATCACTAAACATAAAAGTGAATAAATTACTCAATACAAATGTCTAATTTTCATTTCCAACACACTTAGAATTAAAGTGTTATCATATTTAAGCACATTTGTCAAATTCTCTACTTATAATTTAACGCTCCATGAAAACTCCCGAGATGATAGAAATGACATCTAGATTTGTACTATATATAAAAATAAGTGCCAACGCAACTGACATTTATGTTCAACATCCAAGTCGAGAGGAAAATATTAGCGATCCTGGAATGAAGCATTCATGAGGTTTACTTGTTAATTTTATCAAACTTAATTATTATTATTATTTTATTATTAAAAACTTGTTAATTTTTAGGAAAATAACTTTTGTTGTTCTTACTACTACTACACCATTATAAAATGTATCTTCTGTAGAACTTATAAGTGGATCTTGTGGTTTATCATTCAACATGCAAGTCATTTTCTTTTAGATATGAGGAACGAGTCCTTGTTTTTTCCAACTGAAAATGTGATTATATAGAATCAACAATTATAAAATAAAATGCTTGGAATTGATGATTTACAACATATGACTTATCCCATAAAGTCAAAATCTCAAATATTAGATGTGAAAACAACAAAAATATGATGGGAAAACTAACTTGAAGATCGTACATTGAACTACAAAAGAATATGAAGATTAACAAGCAAACAGTAAGCTGTCCTCTGTAATGAAGCAGTGTCTTCAAAATAGAATCACAAGTAAATATTTCCTTAGAGTGGATTTGAAACAGTGGATGAAACTTAGCTTTTAATTTTTACTAGAGTAGAGGACAATGTCCCTTTATTTTACTGATGAATCGTTTAGTTTAAAACTGAACTATAGGTGCATGAATTGATCATGTATGTTTCCTTTGGTGCAGTATGTTATGTAGAGTGTTTCGTATATAAACATAATTGATATTATTTTACTTTATTTTTTATTGTATCAAACACATTAACTTGTTAGTTTATTGAAGTCATGTTGATTTGCTGCCTCTTCTTTTACTTCAATTTGTTTTCCTTCTACTATAGCAACTATAGTTATAAACTTAAATGGATTTATAATAGATGCTCTTATTGATCATTAAAAGGAAGTTTATGTAAAACTCTTCATTATGAATAATGAGAACTCACTTAACTGAAAAGTTGCTCCTTCAACCTAGAGCATTGAGCATTGTACAAGGACATGGTTAGTTTTCAAAATAACAAGTAAATGAATCAATTATAGTAGGCATGAAATCTGTAAACAGTAAAAGAGCTTAGTGGCTATGAACAGAAAGTATAAGTTAGTGGGGCACATCCGGTGGTTATAAACATTGCTTGGAAAATGCATGGTTTTCAATGATCTGTTGTATAGGTAAATTTGCAGCATATAATTTAAATTGGAAGTAACTTGTACTGTCACCTACTATTATGTATTGTCATTTTGATGCTATATTTTTTGGTACATAACGAAAATAGGTGAAATAATTATGTACTGTCATTTTGTAGTTGAGGCATGGTTGCTTTTGCAAGGATATAAAAAAAATTCTTGTAGTGCCTACTCTACTCACCTACTACAAAATTTCTAAACGAATATAAACAAAAACAAAAACATACCTGAGCTTTGCCCGATAAATGCAGCAGCCTTAACTAGGTCTCTCATAGTTTCCAATGAACCCATTATGTCTCTAAGATTGATTATAGTATCATTATGGTAGCCAGCATAGAGATAAGCTTGAAATAATACAAGTAGCAATTACGATAGACTCCTCTTGATAAAGCAATTATCATACATAGCTTAGCACTGTCCAAGACAGCGCAGGCACTTCCTGTAACAGGCAGTGCGGTCAGGCACTGCCTTTACAGGCAGTGCAGGTTGCACTCCCTGTAAAAGGTAATGCATAGCACTACCTAAAACAGGCAGTGCTCAACGCTGCCTAAAACAGGCGGTGCTACACTGCTTTTACAGGTAGTGCTGGTTTCACTCCCTGTAATAGGTAATGCATAGCACTACCTGAAACAGGCAGTGCTCAACACTGCCTGAAACAGGTAGTTCTCAACTGCCTTTACAGGCAGTGATGTCCCCTACTTAGATAGGAGGGTGGCAAGAGAAGAGATCTTTTGAAGCCCATTAATTTGAAAGAAGGATATGCGACAAACATTATTGACACATTCATAGTTACATGGTACATCATCAGTTTCATTATGCATCTCCATTCTGCAGCTCCACTGTTCTGCTTTTTTTGCAAAATTGTTCATGAACGTTGATTATTTTTATACCGTATATATAGCTATAACAATGGTTAAAATTTTGGAATTTAAGTGTGCATGTTGCAAAGTACCGAAGTTATAAATGTTTTAATTTTGCTAAGTCATACGACAAAAGGCATTAATGTGACTAAAATAATAAAATGGAAATCTTGCACTTTTATTTGTCCATTCGTCATCAACTTCTACCTCATCACTTGAGCATCCAGACAAGAAGACCTCATCACTACTTATAAGCAGTGCATTATCATCGCTTGTAGTTTCTATCACCCAACAAGAAAAGTTCCAAAAGTGAACGATATAAAAGGAAGTCTAGTATGTAATGTTTTGCTATAATTTGGGTTAAACTATAGGGGTTTTCTATGCAGTAAATTCAAATGAACAATAACCATGTAATGTTTCATTATTACTCCAAGTATACCGAGAATACTTTCTAATGTGATGTATAGGAGACTAAAATAAAATTAACATGTATTTTAGGCCTATATATAATATTACCATAAATGCTTTTTAAATCCATATGTTGTAGGTGCACGTTTGATATTCGGAGTTGAATAGCTGCTATTAGTTAGAAGATGGTTGTAGGAAAAATGACAAACTATTAGAAATGGTTCATCTTTAAACTAAAAATCAACGTTTATATAATCTCTAATGTGTCCTCCTCTTTGCTCATGTGGAGGTATGTTTATCCAGTTTATACAAGTAAATTAACATCTTGTTTTTGTCAATCGATGATATCATTATACTTCGATGATTAAATCAGTTTTAATTACATAGTTACATATATTCTATTTTATTTGGGCAATCAAAGGCCTGGAACAGTGCAGTGTCACATGGATAATTTATTAACAAAAAGGTCGTGTTATTTTATCAGCATTCAACAATTAGACTTTTTGTTTTAAAAAAATGCAACCTTGAAGTTAAACAAAGGATATTTTAATATTTAACTCACCAGAACATATTCAAGATCCTCTTTAATTTGGATACGGTGATTTGAAATATTCTCATCGGAGGATGTAAGTTGTTACTTCTCCAGACTTCTTATCATCCTCTCAATTTTCTGCCTACCTGAAACATTAAACATCAAGTCAAAAAAATAAAATAACACTCAAATTGTACCATTAACATAATGTTGGTTTTATTATAGATGTGTGCGTATACCTCTTACCAAAAAATTTAATCCTTTTCTCTCTGAACTGTCTTTTTCGCTCTTTCGCCAATCGAGATTGAAGCTCAAGTTTCTTCTTGAGCTCTTCCAGTTTACTTTCTTGAGCCTCCCTGATTTCAAAAGGCAGGTTCTAGGCAATTTCAAAAAAATAATTAAAGTCAACAGAGACCATAGCCACAAATAAGAACTACGCGCTGAACATTTTGTTTATTATTTTCAATCATAAGAAACACAATTGCTTCTCCATCATCAGATTTATCTGTGAATATATAAACTTATTAGGCATTATAATGAAAAGTACAATTCTAAATTTCTCAAAAATTAATACCTTGCAATCAAGCATATGCTGCGTAGATCGAACTCAGTTCTTAACAGACATTGATTTAAACTTCTTCTTCCTCTTCGTGTTATCAACTTTCAACCCATTAAGCTTCAGTCCAATCTGCCGCCGACCGTTGTGGTCTCTGTGTACCATTCTTTCCGACCAGTGTGGCCTTCATCCCGACTCTAATTGAAATCCCATTTTGACTCAAACCTTTAAAACGTTACACTACAAAAACCAATTTGCACAAAATCGGCATAACCCATATAGTAGAATCACAAAATCAGATCAAAATAGTTGATCTAGTTGAAATATAAAATTCATACCTATTTAGGGGTAGAAATCTCTAGCAATTAGATGTGTATCCGATTGAAATGGTTGATGAGGATGGAGAGGGCTAGCGCGACGACGATGATGGAGAGCGCTAGCGTGACGACGAGGATGGAGGAATCAGAGCATGAGGTTAAATTTGATGAAGTGAAAAGGCAAAAAATTTGAAGTATTGAAGAGGAATAAAGGAAGAGTTAAATTTTTTCTAAGTATTGAGGATGGAGGGAAACGTGACAGAACAAAGGCGAACAAAAAAAATTTGGATCCATGAAAATTTTATAAAGGAGGGATGAACATGAAATATTTGGTTGTGTAAATAATGTAGGATAAAATATTATTAGTTGCACTAAGCAATAACGCTACCACTTATTGCAATTAAAAGCAGATTTTCTTGTAGTGGAACGTCCTTTGACTTTTAAAATTTGAATACTTACTCTGTTCTAAATAAAAAAAAATTCGTAAACTTTCTAACCTTTGTTTTGCTTTAAAAACTTTATATTAAGTTCATAAAGTAAGTTAAAATTAAAAAGTAACTGTTTTAACAGATTATTTGAGATGTTAATCAAGCTTGGAAGTTATGGTATTCATAGCGATAGTCGCTATGGATGTAGTTCGATAAAAAGTCCAATTTTTGAAAAGTTAATTTTTTATATTTTAAAGTATTTTTGAAATGTTTTAATACTTAATAATAATGATTAAGGAATGTTAATTAAGTATTTAATAACTAATTATTAATTAATTAGTTTTGATAATTAATAATTAACTAAGCATTAAATAAGGTTTGTTAATCTTAATTAATTAAAGATAAGTAGTAATTAGTTATCTTTTGAAAGTAAGATTTATTTTAAATGAATTTTTGTTTAAGCAAGATTAATCTTTAATTAATTATGGGTTAAGTATATGATTTATTTTTAGTTAATTATTAATTAACTATTGGGTTAATTATTTATTAATCAAGTGTTTGATTTATTTTCAATTATAAATTAATTAAGGGTATAAATTTATAATTAATTATTTACTTAAGGTTTATTATTTCTTAATTAGTAATTAAATTATGTTCAAATTTAATAAAGATTAATAATGATTTAATAAGAGTTTAACTTGTAATTAATCATTTTAAAGGGGAGTTTTAAGTTTTAAATCATTTGTTTCGAGAATCAAATTGTTTTAAAGGTACTTCTTTTCCAAAGATGGTTTTGGACACAAGGGATTGAAATGTTGATACCATTAAGTAGATAAAAAATTATGAATGAGTTATGTAAATGGTTTGATTGTGTGGACATGTGTTAGGAGAATAATTCTCCGTTCTGCTATAAGTTGATTGTATGGACATCTGATAGTAGAATAAATCCCTATTCTGCTATAATGTAATTGTTTAGTGTATGGACATATGTTTAGTAGAATAAATTCCTATTTTGCGATAAGCAGTGACTTGTTTGGACATCTATTTAGCAGGACAAATCGCCATCCTGCTGTTATGTTATTTGGACATGTATATGCTAGTTGAGTTGAATTGATATGCTATTCCCTGATTTGAATATGAATGCATTTACTTATATGTTGACTTATGTAAATAAATGGTTAAGTTACTTGAAAGTGAAATTGACATTAAACAGTAACTTAAATTACCACCATTGGCTTTCCTAAGCCCCCTTTTGAAATTGTAAATTATGGTTTGAATTAATTTCAATTCTTTAATCAATTTGGGGTTAAGGTCTATAAATGATATTTCAAGTTATATTATTATTGTATAAAGGTATTTATAATAATAACTTTTTTATAAAAATGGTTTTACTAAGTAAAAAGGTTTATATAAAGTAATTTAAAAGAATGAGTCGCAAAAGATATTTTGTAAATGATTTTTCTTCAAGAAGATTTATCAAAGGAGTTTTAAGTGGGGAAATGTTTTATAAATGATTTTAGAGGTTTGTAAAGAGGTTTTGTAACTTGACTTGTAGACTTATAAAAGTGTTTTACAAATTGAATTTGAAAATTTATAAGTTATTTGAGTTATGAAGTGAGCTTTTTGAAAGGAAACTTTTATAAAGGATAAGTGGATCGGTTTATTTAACGTTTTCAAAATGAAATTTGAAACGATGAATTTTTCAAATTTTTTGATAAAATACTTATACCATTGAGAGAAGTATACAAATCTTTTTTCCAAGTACAAAAGGGATGAAAGGGGTTGGGAATAGTGTTTTGTAAAGTTCTTTTGATTGGATGTTTATAAAGTGATTTTAATTAATTAATGAGTAATTAAATAAGGCTTAGTGGATTCCATGTGAAATTAAATCCATGGTTGAATGTTTGCTTATTTGATAGTTAAATGACCGACTACCAAAATTTGGATCAAGATGTAACTTTGGAAATATCTAGGAGAAACACGTAAATTATACGGTACAGTTACCGTCGGTGATGTTATAGTTTACGTATAAATTTGTTTCGTTCTTCCAGGATAAATGATACGAAATTGTCTACTAACGGTTAGGATGTGTTCTCCATTCTTATCTTTTGTCTACTTATTTCCTAAAGAACCAGGTTGAGTTCACTGAAAATTATTGAAAGTTGTTTCGAAGAGACCGAGATCGGATATGTCATCCGAAAACCACTTAGATCAACCTCAAGCGTTTCGAACTGAAGACATCTTGAAGACTATGGAATCAAAGATGAATTTTTGATGTGCATGAGCTATTTGTTACTAACCCTGAGGGTGATTCTAAAATGGGTATAGTGGAGGTAGTGCCTACGGTTTCGTTCAGTCCTGGAATGAACTTATATGAATGAATGATGTCATTGCATTGTTGCTTGGAGGGTAGTATTAGAATTCCAAGTGGGAAGTGCTATATAAAGGTAAAACGTAGCCTCAAGCCTCATCAACCAAGAAATGACGAAAATCGAGCATGCAGCAGAGCCATATGGGTCGCTTCCATTAGGGTATGTTTATTCCAAATATAGATTGATTACTATCCACTCAGGTATGCTTAGAGGCCTAAAGTGGGATGATCACATTTGGTACTACTAATAAAGTGGTAGGCCAGTGATGTGTGGCAGGGGTACAAAATATTCTTGTCAAACCCTGGTGCATTTTATTTAGAGATGTACCATCAGAAGGTAGTTCCTTACCTCATCATAGAATGGAATCCACTCTCCAATACATGCCTTTACGGTTTTAAATGTACCCAACTATGCTGAAATGTGAGATGCAAGCATTTCAGCTATATTTATATTTTACTTGAATCATTAGACATATTATAATATCATTAGGTTTCTATAAAAGTGTTTTGGTTATCATAAGGTAAACACCCATCCGCGTTTATGTGCGGCTTGGTCTTATGAGATACCCTTGATTTTAAAAGTGTTTTAAGAAAAATAATTCAGTTATTTGAGTTTACTTACACCAGACACATGTCTAACCCAGAGTCTTATTTACTTTTCCTAAAAATATTGGAGTGTATTATGACTTACACAATCCTAACTATAATAAAAAAGATTAAGTACACTCATTACACCATTACACCATATAAACATCACATTACATCCTGTAGACTTAAGAATATTGCTCTCTTTCTTATTCATCCCTAGCCCTACAATTTACTTCATTGCTACCTGACATATAATCTTTTTTTAGCAATATTCTATGGAGTAAATCAATACAAATGTGATGAATTTATTTACCAATCCAAGCTATTTAAATATCAACATTTATTTAACTCGTAGTTGTTTGCTTCTATAAAGCATAATCTAACTACTACCTCTACCTCTATGAGTCAAAATATATAGGGTATGGCATATTATATATATATATATATATATATATATATATATATATATATAATAAAAATTACAAATACGCTCTCTCATATGCCCTAATTACGAAGCACATAACATAAGCTCTGATATCAAATATAACAACATGTCATCTACGAAGCCCCGATTCACACATATAAAGTCGTTGACATCACTGACCTTGTAGACGGAGAATCATTTGAGGTAAAATATAAAACATGTAATAGAGCTATATACAATATTTTGCACTATATGAAACTCGCGGTGGAAGGAATAAATTATAATAATAATCAATAATACAATCCCAAACAAATATAATAATACAGAATCAAATAAATTCCAATTGCAACATCTCTCTCTATACTGGTAATGGAAATGGGCCTAGGAATAAATGAAATAAAACAAAAATAGTGGATAGTTAATAAATTAATGTGCATCTATGTCATAACATCGTGCCACGAAGTCACCACTTATCCTCTCAAAAGACCTATTAGAATATGTCTTCTTATTGATAGGAACACACACACACAGATATATATATATATATATATATATATATATAATACTATAAGTGTATAATATTAGTAAGTCAGTGAAACCGCACTTATGATCGAAAACCATACCTTAACCTATATCACCTACACCCCAAAAAATTAGTTAAACATAATATAATACTATGGTGAGATCATATGCCAAGATCTTACTAAAATCTTGCTTATACCTAATCACTGCTTACAATTTGACCCTAAGTCTCAACCCGCTATCGTCAAATCAGATACTAAGGACTTGGCACCCCTAAATATGTCGTGACGCCAAATGGAACACCGAGGATTCAGCTCCTCAAACTATCATATATTAAGGACTCCACTCCTCGAATTATATTGTATGTTGAGGATTTAACTCCTTAACCTATCTTATATATTAAGGACTCCACTCCTCGAATTATATTGTATATTGAGGATTTAACTCCTTAACTTATCTTATATATTAAAGACTCGTTTCCTTGGACTATCGTATGTGGAGGACTCGGCTCCTCGGACTACCGCATCGCCAAATACGAAACATGTACAACGAACTTGCCCAATTAAGATCATTTTCTAAAATATCTCAAACCATAATAAGAAATAGACTAAAATGTTCGTCATCTCATCGTAATCCTGATGCAATAAACCACATGTGAAACGAAGGTTGTATACGAGAGTTATAAGCATTTGAAAATCAAGGATTATTTAGTTAATAATTTGATTGTTGTGAATTTAAGTTTTATATTAATATCTATTCTCACACGTTATCCGACACCGCCTACCTCAAATCGCAATGCCTTCCTATTCGCCATCTTCGAGAATATCACCAACGCTACCTCGGGTCGATTCTTCCAAATCCTACAGTATGGTTCGCACTACCAAGCTCTTCTTACCGACACCACTATGACCAACCCCAACCGCCTAAAACAAACCGCCACCGTTGGCCCTTCTCTGAAAAATTCCGACCACCATACTCCAATCTGAGATGATCGAATACCGCCAAAAGTACCAACTCGGTCTCTTTTATAAACTAATGTCCCCCGATCTTCGTATCATTGTCATTTCACCGTTGGATCAAAACGCACATTCCACATTCATCAAAACTTCTAACATGAACTATAATCAAATCGCAAATCCAATCGATGAATGTCCATCATCACTGAATTCGTGTCATCGAGAACCATAATTTTGATATATAATATGTCTGATTTGGAACAATTTAGTATTTCACACTTTTTAATTAAAGAGAGATCAACATTTGCTAATTGCAATCAATAAAGTTTCACCTTTTAATCATCTAGCTATGGCGTATCACATCCTAATAAGGTATATATTCATATAAAAGACTAGTTTTTAATTATTAATTACATCACTATAATTTGGTTTAAGATCATAAGAGGTGAATTAACCGTGTCTTACCAATGTGCACACAAATATGACAAATCCCACTCACCAATTAGTCGTGCATCTTTTTTGATCCGAGATGAATCCTTCTCCTTCTTCGATGTTCAAAAATTTTCCCACCTTGAATGTCAGATCTGTCGATAGCTTTAATTTAATTGCATAGCTCTCTGCGCGGCGATCGGTTGCATATATTTATTCATTTACTTTGGATTTGATTTGGTGGATTTGTGTAACGACCTTGAATTTCACTACTTTGCTTTGCCAACATTATTTAATTTTAAATATTCAATATATAGGTTTTGTAATGAAAATAAAACTCTTTTAAATAATAAATAATGATAGTAAATTATTTTTCAAATTTGATTTAGAAAAATATTTAGTTTGAAGAAAAATCGAAAATGTGATCGGAATTCGTTTTTCGAATTTTTGACTTTTCGTTGAATAAAAGTTATCGAACACGTTGTGAATTCTTTAGCATAAGCATATATATATTTGTAGATAATTTAGCATATCTACATGTGGGTGTATGTATTAGTGTGTATATATATGTATTATACTTAAGTATACAAATATAATATAAGATGCTTAAGGGGACATGATCTGACATTTGGGAGAAAACATGTTTTTACACTCAAGTACATGCATTAATTTCATGTTGGCCTGTATTAAAAAGGGAGGAAGCTTGAAAAACGCGAGGGAGAGGTGGGGAGACATGGAGGAAAGGTGGCATTCATTTGTAGAGGGAAAAGTATTCAAGGGCAATTTGGTAATTTGCTATTTCTACTTTGTATAAAACTAAATTCTTCTTCCCTTTCCTTCTTTGTTTTATTTCCTTTCATTTTCAAAAGAAAAAATTTCTCTAATTTTTTCTAAACTCTTTAATGGCTTCCCTTTAGAATTTTAAAGAATTTAAATTTGAATTTTTACTTCTTTTTAAATGTGTTAAAAACTTAGTTTTAAACCTTTTCTTTCTCCATTTTCCTTCCACTTCATTCGGTTATAACTTCCTTTAGACTGATCCAAATAAAGATTTCCCTTTTTCCGAACCATGTAGTATTTCAGTAACCAAAAATTTCATTTAAATCACCTTTTCAAATTTCGAAAATTTTTGGGTGAAAATATATTTCTTTCTGACTCATTTTCGGACCCATATTTTCAATCCCGAAAATAGCACTCCTTCTTTTGATCATCTCTATCTCAAAACAAATCCAAATTGAGTGATTTTTTTATTGAAACGATCGAGAAAAGAATTTTTTAAAACTTTTCTTATGACCACTTTTTAAAATTCCATGAGTAACATAACCAAAATTTAAGGAGAAGATGACCCATTTTCGAGTTGATTATGTGGTTTTTCAAGCTTCGTAAGTTTCGAAGTATTTCAAGTTATCAAAAGGGTTTTGCAAAATTTTGGTGAGTAAACTTCTTAATTTTTGGGAAATTTTTTACCTTCGCATTTATTGACTATTTGGTGATAAAATAACTTGATTGTTTGGTTGAATTATCATATAGTTTGGATGTACATATGTTGCTAGTTTATGGTTTAACATGGATTTGTGAATCGAATGTTCACGTGATGCTTTTGGTTATAAAGTTATGAACTTTGTCTTATGATTAGACGTGATATAGAAAGTTAGTAAGTAAAATTAGTAAAGGGAAAGTTAGTGAGCAACGTTAGCACTTGAAATGTGTTTGAGTTCGACATAACACTACACCAGAAAAGACATTTAGTAGCATTGGAAAACGCTACCAAAACTTTTAGTAGTACTTTAAAAAACGCCACTACAGGTCGCGCAACTAAAAGTATGATTTTTTTTGTTGTGTTTTAAAAAATGCTATGAAATGTTCAGTATAACTGCATTTTTTAAACGCCACGAAAGGTTTTCCAGCGTTTACAAAACCTACCAAAACTAACAATTTGTGCAACTCAAAACTTTTTGTTGCATTTATTTTATCATACTATAAACTCAGAAGGTATCTTACATCTGTTTCTGTAGCATTTTAAAAACGCTACAAAAGGTACTGACTGTTTTGTAGCATATTTTAAATGCTACTATATACTGTTAATGGCTTATATTATTTCCAACAACCAGTTATATCATAGTCATATAAAATCAGCAAAAATTGTATAATTACCGTATTCAAACCAACAATCAATCATATAATCATCATAATTCAAATAATTGAGAACACATTAATCACATAAGTATAATATCCATAACCATTTAGATAATAGTTATTTGACAAAATGAGCAAATTCACATACCACAAGCATTCACAAACAAGTTTACACAACCAGTACTAAAAAATATCATAATACATATAACGATTGAAGTCCTGAGTTTTTCTGGCACTACGCACCAACCAAATAACGGAGAGAAAGCAAATTGTGTTTTTTGATATCAGGCTCCATGTAAAATCGAGCACCAAAAGCAGCCAGATGTGCATAAAATGCTCGTGGAACTGCATTTACCATTTGAATCAGATAACATTATTTACCATAACCTTATATGACCTTGTAAAGGCTGGTTTTATACTATAAGAACATGCACCTCCCAAGAACACGATCCCAAATACATGCTTTATAAATTAAATAGATAGAGTCTGTTGTCTCTATGAAAGATATTTATTACAAGACGACTTTACAACATCATTTTAAGCAAAATAATTAGACAATTTACCACATTAAACAGTTCAAATGAATGAAGCATTGGTGTTATTCGATAATCTTTTATTTAAACAACCATAAATTCCTGCCAAATTTTTCTAACACGTTACAATACCTTGATTGCATTTTCCTCAATTGCATTTTCATTTTTTTAGATTTTCTAAAAGGTGTTTTCTTGTTTTAGTTCCCACTTTGAGCTCATAAGTTATTTCATCCTTACAGTGGCAAAATGAAATTAGTAGAAGCATATGTGCAAAACAAATTGTCAAATGATAAAATCAAACAAAGCACTAAAAATATATCAAATAAAGTAGGTTGATAATAGCTTACCAATAGAGACAGACCTTGTGCACCTTGCATAGCTACAACATAGAACATTGTTTAGTTTACAATATGATAGTAATAAACAACAATAGTTAAATTTAAGAAATGAAGTCATTACGTATGACACAGGTTGTTTGTAAGTGTCTGCAAAGTATCAACAGAAAAATTATTTTCATCCCATAAGACATGGTAATGCGCTGGGTGGCTTATGCCCTGTCAGAATTTACATTGCCAATTTAACCATTAGTATTGAAGCTTCACTAACAACCTGCTATAAAATATAGCATGGTACATTCGATAAACTTACCTGAATGCCAGCATGACTACAGAGGTAAAAGTCAAATTCAGTTGGATGGAAAATGCTTGAATCAACAACAGTACCTAAAATCAGGTAGCATGCAAATTAAGAAATACAAAACATGCTTGAAAAAAAAAAGCAATCTATCAACATGAATTTTGTGTGCAAAGGTGGTATGTAAAAATAACTAGTAATGACTTGGCTGCTATTTAAAGAAGATACCAGGAAATATATTTCCACTACCGTCAACAGATGACAAGTCTCTATGATTATTTGTAAATAATCATGTATGATGACGTTTTTGGACAACTACAAATGTTACAAAGGGCTGATATTCTGCC
Organism: Allium cepa; assembly: GCA_030765085.1. Classification (NCBI taxonomy): domain Eukaryota; kingdom Viridiplantae; phylum Streptophyta; class Magnoliopsida; order Asparagales; family Amaryllidaceae; genus Allium; species Allium cepa. The sequence goes on along the minus strand of CM060929.1, from coordinate 376,997,833 downwards.
TTAAGAGAAGCACAGGCTTAAAAATAGAAAGGAATGAGTTGCATAAAATTATAGCATTAGATCATAAAAACGAACATATATGGTTGAAAAACTGATTACCTTTCGAATCGCATCAAGTTTAAATAAAAGTACTTGATAAAACCGCCCTTCGCTCACACCATCTCCGAGAAACAAAATTAATTCAGTCGGTTGAAAAGCATAATATGCTTATTAGTATAAATTGAGTTAGGCATAGTTTGAAATAAGTTAAGCTAATCACGGTATACAATGGAAAAGAATGTATCCTAACATACCAGTAAAAGATTATTCGTTTGACAAGCACTTTTGTCCAAGTGGTTAATTGATTCGGCTTTGGTGCAGGATGTCACAAGTTCGAAACTTGCTTTCGAACGTTTATTTGACATGGGATATGTTGTCCCAATGATTTGTTGTATATAAAGTACCAGTTCAAAAAAAAATTTATTCATTTAGGTTTATGCCCAGTTGATTTCCTGAAGGATATAATCCACACCTTGTAAAGGTCACAGATGTTTTTAGCAACTGCAAGAGTTCGTGCAGCTAAACATTTACAGATTAAAAATAAAATATACAGACCTGATCATTCCACCATAGTGCTTTGCACCTTTAGTATGGTCCACTCACTACATAGATCTTGTATGAGTTCCTGACGATGTGCTTGTGTACATACCAACCGAGCATATTTGGTTACCTCTGGCCAATTTTGAGAAGCAACAACATGCAACATTTATGGTTATATAGACACCAATTCAACTAAGCTAAGATTATCACAAGATAATGATGATGCACATTGATTAGGTGGTTTCAAGGAGCTGTTGCTAAAGATAAACATGAAACTACTGATGCTACTAATGCAACTACTGCTTCGAATCAAAAAGGACAGGCTAATGCCAGTGGCAATAAAGGAGGACCTAAGGTTACTGCTACTTCAGAACAACAATCCAAGGGATTTAACAATTCGAATAATGCTTCAAAAAAAACCATAAATACCATAAATTTTACTAAGATGCTAAGCCTACATGAAAGTTTCTTTTCCTCTCTAGTCCAATTATTTCTGTACACTATGTGTGTGATACATAAACAATGTGTCTTCTGTAACTAAAAGAGAACAGAATTACAAATTATGGCAGATGAATTAACTATTTTGAATGGAGTTGGAAAGGAATATGAAGGTAGACTAACTCGATCCATACTAATAACTTGCTTAATGGCTACTTCTGGTGGCTTTATTTTCGGATATGACATTGGAATTTTCGGTTTTTGTTGCGAGTTCTTATACTAACAGATGATTTATGTGATTTTTGTTTGTGCAATTAGTTACTATACACATACCTTATGTGTTGTAGGAGGATTTCCACTATGGAGCCATTTCTGGAAGCATTTTTCCCTAGTGCATTAAAGAGAGCTTCTGTAGCGAGCAAAGATCAATACAGTGTTTATAACAGCCAAGCATTAACTGCATTCACATCATCGCTGTACATTACTGGGTTTTTATCTGCTCTTGTGGCTGCACGTGTCAATGCTGCGTGTACATTACTTGGTTTTTATCTACTCTTGTGGCTGCATGTGTCAATGCTGCAGTTGGGCGAAGAAATGTCATGCTTATTGGCGGTGCCATATTCATCGTTGGAGCAGCCATAAATGTTATTTATAATCCAAAGATGGTAATAACCTCAATAGCCGCTACTGCTTTTGTACAAAGAATCCTTTATTGAAGCAGCACTCACCCTTCCTGCAAAACATGAAACAATCGTGGTCTTACTGATAATGGCTGCAAATATTCAGTTGCTTTACAAAACCATCCAAAATTATCACTAAACATAAAAGTGAATAAATTACTCAATACAAATTTCTAATTTTGATTTCCAACACACTTAGAATTAAAGTGTTATCATATTTAAGCACATTTATCAAATTCTCTACTTATAATTTAACGCTCCATGAAAACTCCCGAGATGATAGAAATGACATCTAGATTTATACTGTATATTAAAATAAGTACCAACGCAACTGGCATTTATGTTCAACATCCAAGTCGAGAGGAAAATATTAGCGATCCTGGAATGAAGCATTCATGAGGTTTACTTGTTAATTTTATCAAACTTAATTATTATTATTATTTTATTATTAAAAACTTGTTAATTTTTAGGAAAATAACTTTTGTTGTTCTTACTACTACTACTACTACTACAACTACTACTACTACACCATTATAAAAATGTATCTTGTGTAGAACTTATAAGTGGATCTTGTGGTTTATCATTCAACATGCAAGTCATTTTCTTTTAGATATGAGGAACGAGTCCTTGTTTTTTCCAACTGAAAATGTGATTATATAGAATCAACAATTATAAAATAAAATGCTTGGAATTGATGATTTACAACATATGACTTATCCCATAAAGTCAAAATCTCAAATATTAGATGTGAAAACAACAAAAATATGATGGGAAAACTAACTTGAAGATCGTACATTGAACTACAAAAGAATATGAAGATTAAAAAGGAAACAGTAAGCTATCCTCTATAATGAAGTAGTGTCTTCAAAATAGAATCACAAGTAAATATTTCCTTAGAGTGGATTTGAAACAGTGGATGAAACTTAGCTTTTAATTTTTACTAGAGTAGAGGACAATGTCCCTTAATTTGACTGATGAATCGTTTAGTTTAAAACTGAACTATAGGTGCATGAATTGATCATGTATGTTTCCTTTGGTGCAGTATGTTATGTAGAGTGTTTCATATATAAACATAATTGATATTATTTTACTTTATTTTTTATTGTATCAAACACATTAACTTGTTAGTTTATTGTAGTCATGTTGATTTGCTGCCTCTTCTTTTACTTCAATTTGTTTTCCTTCTACTATAGCCACCATAGTTATAAACTTAAATGGCTTTATAATAGATGCTCGTATTGATCATTAAAAGGAAGTTTATGTAAAAATCTTCATTATGAATAATGAGAACTCACTTAACTGAAAAGTTGCTCCTTCAACCTAGAGCCTTGAGCATTGTACAAGGACATGGTTAGTTTTCAAATTAAAAAGTAAACGAATCAATTATAGTAGGCATGAAATCTGTAAACAGTAAAAGAGCATAGTGGCTATGAACAGAAAGTATAAGTTAGTGGGGCACATCCGGTGGTTATAAACATTGCTTGGAAAGTGCATGGTTTTCAATGATCTGTTGTATAGGTAAATTTGCAGCATATAATTTAAATAGGAAGTAACTTGTACTGTCAACTACTATTATGTATTGTCATTTTGATGCTATATTTTTTGGTACATAACGAAAATAGGTGAAATAATTATGTACTGTCATTTTGTAGTTGAGGCATGGTTGCTTTTGCAAGGATATAAAAAAAATTCTTGTAGTGCCTACTCTACTCACCTGCTACAAAATTTCTAAACGAATATAAACAAAAACAAAAACATACCTGAGCTTTGCCCGATAAATGCAGCAGCTTTAACTAGGTCTCCCATAGTTTCCAATGAACCCATTATGTCTCTAAGATTGATTGTAGTATCACTATGGTAGCCAGCATAGAGATAGGCTTGAAATAATACAAGTAGCAATTATGATAGACTCCTCTTGATAAAGCAATTATCATACATAGCTTAGCACTGTCCAAGACAGCGCAGGCACTTCATGTAACAGGCAGTGCGGTCAGGCACTGCCTTTACAGGCAGTGTAGGTTGCACTCCCTGTAAAAGGTAATGCATAGCACTACCTAAAACAGGCAGTGCTCAACGCTGCCTAAAACAGGCAGTGCTACACTGCTTTTACAGGTAGTGCTGGTTTCACTCCCTGTATTAGGTAATGCATAGCACTACCTGAAACAGGCCGTGCTCAACACCGCCTGAAACAGGTAGTGCTCAACTGCCTTTACAGGCAGTGATGTCCCCTACTTCGATAGGAGGGTGGCAAGAGAAGAGATCTTTTGAAGCCCATTAATTTGAAAGAAGGATATGCGACAAACATTATTGGCACATTCATAGTTACATGGTACATCATCAGTTTCATTATGCATCTCCATTCTGCAGCTCCACTGTTTTGCTTTTTTTGCAAAATTGTTCATGAACGTTGATTATTTTTATACCGTATATATAGCTATAACAATGGTTAAAATTTTGGAATTTAAGTGTGCATATTGCAAAGTACCGAAGTTATAAATGTTTTAATTTTGCTAAGTCATACGACAAAAGGCATTAATGTGACTAAAATAATAAAATGGAAATCTTGCACTTTTATTTGTCCATTCGTCATCAACTTCTACCTCATCACTTGAGCATCCAGACAAGAAGACCTCATCACTACTTATAAGCAGTGCATTATCATCGCTTGTAGTTTCTATCACCCAACAAGAAAAGTTCCAAAAGTGAACGATATAAAAGGAAGTCTAGTAGGTAATGTTTTGCTATAATTTGGGTTAAACTATAGGGGTTTTCTATGCAGTAAATTCAAATGAACAATAACCATGTAATGTTTCATTATTACTCCAAGTATACAGAGAATACTTTCTAATGTGATGTATAGGAGACTAAAATAAAATTAGCATGTATTTTAGGCCAATATATAATATTACCATAAATGCTTTTTAAATCCATATGTTGTAGGTGCACGTTTGATATTCGGAGTTGAATAGCTGCTATTAGTTAGAAGATGGTTGTAGGAAAAATGACAAACTATTAGAAATGGTTCATCTTTAAACTAAAAATCAACGTTTATATAATCTCTAATGTGTCCTTCTCCTCTTTGCTCATGTGGAGGTATGTTTATCCAGTTTATACAAGTAAATTAACATCTTGTTTTTGTCAATCGATGATATCATTATACTTCGATGATTAAATCAGTTTTAATTACATAGTTACACATATTCTATTTTGTTTGGGCAATCAAAAGCCTGGAACTGTGCAGTGTCACATGGATAATTTATTAACAAAAAGGTCGTGCTATTTTATCAGCATTCAACAATTAGACTTTTTGTTTAAAAAAAATGCAACCTTGAAGTTAAACAAAGGATATTTTAATATTTAACTCACCAGAACATATTCAAGATCCTCTTTAATTTGGATACGCTGATTTGAAATATTCTCATCGGAGGATGTAAGTTGTTACTTCTCCAGACTTCTTGTCATGCTCTCAAATTTCTGCCTACCAGAAACATTAAACATCAAGTCAAAAAAATAAAATAACACTCAAAGTGTACCATTAACATAATGTTGGTTTTATTATAGATGTGTGCGTATACCTCTTACCAAAAAATTTAATCCTTTTCTCTCTGAACTGTCTTTTTCGCTCTTTCGCCAATCGAGATTGAAGCTCAAGTTTCTTCTTGAGCTCTTCCAGTTTACTTTCTTGAGCCTCCCTGATTTCAAAAGGCAGGTTCTAGGCAATTTCAAAAAAATAATTAAAGTCAACAGAGACCATAGCCACAAATAAGAACTATGCGCTGAACATTTTGTTTATTATTTTCAATCATAAGAAACACAATTGCTTCTCCATCATCAGATTTATCAGTGAATATTTAAACTTCTTAGGCATTATAATGAAAAGTACGATTCTAAATTTCTCAAAAATTAATACCTTGCAACCAAGCATATGCTGCGTAGATCGAACTCAGCTCTTAACAGACATTGATTTAAACTTCTTCTTCCTCTTCGTGTTATCAACTTTCAACCCATTAAGCTTCAGTCCAATCTGCCGCCGACCATTGTGGTCTCTGTGTACCATTTTTGCCGACCAGTGTGGCCTTCATCCCGACTCTAATTGAAATCCCATTTTGACTCGAACCTTTAAAACGTTATACTACAAAAACCGATTTGCACAAAATCGGCATAACCCATATAGTAGAATCACAAAATCAGATCAAAATAGTTGATCCAGTTGAAATATAAAATTCATACCTATTTACGGGTAGAAATCTCTAGCAATTAGATGTGTATCCGATTGAAATGGTCGATGAGGATGGAGAGGGCTAGCGCGACGACGATGATGGAGAGCGCTAGCGTGACGACGAGGATGGAGGAATCAGAGCATGAGGTTAAATTTGATGAAGTGAAAAGGCAAAAAATTTGAAGTATTGAAGAGGAATAAAGGAAGAGTTAAATTTTTTCTAAGTATTGAGGATGGAGGGAAACGTGACAGAACAAAGGCGAACAAAAAAAATTTGGATCCATGAAAATTTTATGAAGGCAGGATGGACATGAAATATTTGGTTGTGTAAATAACGTAGGATAAAATATTATTAGTTGCACTAAGCAATAACGCTACCACTTATTGCAACTAAAGGCAGATTTTCTTGTAGTGTAACGTCCTTTGAGTTTTTAAATTTGAATACTTACTCTGTTCTAAATAAAAAAGTTTTGTAAAATTTCTAACCTTTATTTTGCTTTAAAAACTTTATATTAAGTTCATAAAGTAAGTTAAAATTAAAAAGTAACTGTTTTAAAAGATTATTTGAGATGTTAATCAAGCTTGGAAGTTATGGTATCCATAGCGATAGTCGCTATGGATGTAGTTCGATAAAAAGTCCAATTTTTGAAAAGTTAATTTTTTATATTTTAAAGTATTTTTGAAATGTTTTAATACTTAATAATAATGATTAAGGAATGTTAATTAAGAATTTAATAACTAATTATTAATTAATTAGTTTTGATAATTAATAATTAATTAAGTATTAAATAAGGTTTGTTAATCTTAATTAGTTAAAGATAAGTAGTAATTAGTTATCTTTTGAAAGTAAGATTTATTTTAAATGAATTTTTGTTTAAGCAAGATTAATCTTTAATTAATTATGGGTTAAGTATATGATTTATTTTTAGTTAATTATCAATTAACTATTGGGTTAATTATTTATTAATCAAGTGTTTGATTTATTTTCAATTATAAATTAATTAAGGGTATAAATTTATAATTAATTATTTACTTAAGGTTTATTATTTCTTAATTATTAATTAAATTATGTTCAAATTTAATAAAGATTAATAATGATTTAATAAGAGTTTAACTTGTAATTAATCATTTTAAAGGGGGGTTTTAAGTTTTAAATCATTTGTTTCGAGAATCAAATTGTTTTAAAGGTACTTCTTTTCCAAAGATGGTTTTGAACACAAGGGATTGAAATGTTGATACCATTAAGTAGATAAAAAATTATGAATGAGTTATGTAAATGGTTTGATTGTATGGACATGTGTTAGGAGAATAATTCTCCGTTCTGCTATAAGTTGATTGTATGGACATCTGATAGTAGAATAAATCCCTATTCTGCTATAATGTAATTGTTTAGTGTATGGACATATGTTTAGTAGAATAAATTCCTATTTTGCTATAAGCAGTGACTTGTTTAGACATCTATTTAGCAGGACAAATCGCCATCCTGCTGTTATGTTATTTGGACATGTATATGCTAGTTGAGTTGAATTGATATGCGATTCCCTGATTTGAATATGAATGCATTTACTTATATGTTGACTTTTGTAAATAAATGGTTAAGTTACTTGAAAGTGAAATTGACATTAAACGGTAACTTAAATTACCACCATTGGGTTTGCTAAGCCTCCTTTTGAAATTATAAATTATGGTTTGAATTAATTTCAATTCTTTAATCAATTTGGGGTTAAGGTCTATAAATGATATTTCAAGTTATATTATTATTGTATAAAGGTATTTATAAATAATAACTTTTTTATAAAAATGGTTTTACTAAGTAAAAAAGGTTTATATAAAGTAATTTAAAAGAATGAGTTGCAAAAGATATTTTGTAAGTGATTTTTCTTCAAGAAGATTTATCAAAGGAGTTTTAAGTGGGGAAATGTTTTATAAATGATTTTAGAGGTTTGTAAAGAGGTTTTGTAACTTGACTTGTAGACTTATAAAAGTGTTTTACAATTGAATTTGAAAATTTATTAGTTATTTGAGTTATGAAGTGAGCTTTTTGAAAGGAAACTTTTATAAAGGATAAGTGGATCGGTTTATAATAATTAACGTTTTCAAAATGAAATTTGAAACGATGAATTTTTCAAATTTTTTGATAACATACTTATACCATTGAGAGAAGTATACAAATGTTTTTTCCAAGTACAAAAGGGATGAAAGGGGTTGGGAATAGTGTTTTGTAAAGTTCTTTTGATTGGATGTTTATAAAGTGATTTTAATTAATTAATGAGTAATTAAATAAGGCTTAGTGGATTCCATATGAAATTAAATCCATGGTTGAATGTTTGCTTATTTGATAGTTAAATGACCTACTATCAAAATTTGGATCAAGATGTAACTTTGGAAATATCTAGGAGAAACATAGAAATTATACGGTATAGTTACCGTCGGTGTTGTTATACTTTACGTATAAATTTCTTTCGTTCTTGCAGGATAAATGATACGAAATATGTCTACTAACGGTTAGGATGTGTTCTCCATTCTTATCTTTTGTCTACTTATTTCCTAAAGAACCAGGTTGAGTTCACTGAAAATTATTGAAAGTTGTTTCGAAGAGACCGAGATCGGATATTTCATCCGAAAACCACTTAGATCAACCTCAAGCGTTTCGAACTGAAGACATCTTGAAGAGTATGGAATCAAAGATGGATTTTTGATGTGCATGAGTTATTTGTTACTAACCCTGAGGGTGATTCTAAAATGGGTATAGTGGAGGTAGTGCCTACGGTTTCGTTCAGTCCTGCAATGAACTTATATGGATGAATGCTGTCATTACATTGTTGCTTGGAGGGTAGTATTAGAATTCCAAGTGGGAAGTGCTATATAAAGGTAAAACGTAGCCTCAAGCCTCATCAACCAAGAAATGACGAAAATCGAGCATGCAGTAGAGCCATATGGGTCGCTTCCATTAGGGTATGTTTATTCCAAATCTAGATTGATTACTATCCACTCAGGTATGCTTAGAGGCCTAAAGTGGGATGATCACATTTGGTACTACTAATAAAGTGGTAGGCCAGTGCTGTGTGGCAGGGGTACAAAATATTCTTGTCAAACCCTGGTGCATTTTATCTAGAGATGTACCATCAAAAGGTAGTTCCTTACCTCATCATAGAATGGAATCCACTCTCCAATACATGCCTTTACGGTTTTAAATGTACCCAACTATGTTGAAATGTGAGATGCAAGCATTTCAGCTATATTTATATCTTACTTGAATCGTTAGACATATTATAATATCATTGGATTTCTGTAAAAGTGTTTTGGTTATCGTAAGGTAAACACCCGTCCGCGTTTATGTGCGGCTTGGTCTTATGAGATACCCTTGATTTTAAAAGTGTTTTAAGAAAAATAATTCAGTTATTTGAGTTTACTTACACCAGACACATGTCTAACCCAGAGTCTTATTTACTTTTCCTAAAAAACTTGGGTACTCAAACTTGTATGAGTAGCCAAGTGATTCAGGTTTCTCGTGACTGCATTTAGGAGGAGCTAGAGCATGTGGCTTCATCGATAGTTAGTTATTATCTTGTTTCTACTTTTTATATGTATATTGTACCGGTTAGGTAGGGACAGACTGTTATAACTGTCATAGGGTAGCAATTGTATTAGTATGACTCTAATGTACCATTTTGAAAATGACTTTGCAAAGAATTATGTTGATTAATATATGTTATTATGTTGCAATGTGAGATCTGGATTATTTGGTCTCTTTGTTTCTTTTATCTTCTTATTTTCCCCTAATAACATGACTTTCAGCCACTTAAATGATCGACACATAAATACCATGGATGTATTAAGTGTTTTCTCTGGTGTAAGAAAGGCAGATCGTTACATTTGGTATTAGAGCGCAAGGTTAAGTGAGAACCTTGGCCTTGGTGGGGTAAACTCATTTGAGATTGAGTAAGTGAGACCCTAAAATGAGTATGAGTGTATTATATATAAGAGCACGTATTTGTTAGTGAATACAACATGTTTTATATTGTGTTGATTTATCTGTTGAGTGGCTTAAGAACTCTGGTCAAGAGCAGGACGCCACGAGGTCGATAAGGGTTCCTGAACATTTGAACATGGCAAACAAACACGGTGCTGTTTTGAAATTGGATAAATAAAATAATTTTACCCAAGATATATCTTATATATGTAAAGAATGATTTTCAAAAATGGTATAGTATAATATTTTGAGGTATTATCATTAGAAGATAATAATATTCTATCATTATCGTTTAGGGCTTGTTTAGTCTGTTAGGGATGCGGATTAAGGATCTTAAGGAAGAAATAACACTAGAGGGGGGGTGAATAGTGTTTTAAAGAATATATGAACTATATGACTAAATTAAAACTTTCAACACAAATCTAAACAGAATTCTAACACAGAATGATCACAGAACATATAACAAATGCAAATAGTAAAGTAAAGCAAGTAAAGGGAAAGAACACACCGGATTTTATACTGGTTCAGAATCCTCCTACATCCAGTCCTGCACCAAGGCAATATCCTTGTACATATTTTTATAAGCCAATATCCAAATTACAACCCTCAATTTCTAAGGCCTTGAGGAACCCTCCTATCTCCGAGTCTGGGGTAAACTCTCTTGATTTACGGGACACAAGATCACCCTAATACTTTCTAATAAAATCCTTTTGAATGGATAGACTTTATGGACTTTTTGAATACAAATTGATCCTATAACTCTGAATAGCACTTTGATCTTTAGTAGAATGATGGAGAATCAAATAGAGAGAGTATCTAAATGGTTTCCTATTGAGAATTTGGCAGAATGATGGCACGATTTTGAAAATATGAAGTTTTATGGATATGGAATGGTGGAGAAGAAAGAGTGAAGAAAATAAGAAAGTAGTTGTTAAAAAAAATTCGTTCTGGAAGCCTTTATATAGATGCACAACAGTCATAACCATTGGCGAAAGGTTTTCGAACGAATGTACACTTCTTTTGAAAATTGAATTTTGAATCCAACTGTCACCATGTCGACATGGGGTATCCCCTTATGTCGACATCCCATAGTTCAAAATTATAGAGATGTTGTTTTGTAAAGACAATTGAATTTAAAACAAGTTGAAACTTCTCTGAAGCAAAGTAAAGTGTTTAAACAATATTTTGAGATAGAGAATGAATATAAAACATTATTTTTAAATATATATATATATATATAATTGATATAGACCGTCAGTTATATAAGTAATATTTAAAATCAGAATAAGTTTTGATGTTTTTAAAAATAGAAGTTTTTAAAATCAGAATAGAGGAATATTTCAAGGCTAAAACAGAGTTTGAAAATATTTTTGAAAACATGATTTTGAAAGCTAAAACATTTTGAAAACAGATTTAAAAACATTTTGAAAAATCTATTCAAACTGAAATTGCAAGAACCTTCCTACAGAGCTCCTCCATAGGACTCGAGAACTTGTACAAAGTAGTTTAAATGATTTTGATTTTCGTGGGTTTGTAAGCCACTTGTCGTAGGTTTGTAAGCTACTTGTCGTGGGTTTGTAAGCCACTGGTTTCGATAGAAATTAGGTTCCATCCCAAAAGAAAATTAGAAGAAAGATGAGAGTGCCATTATGAAGTTTTAACAAAATACTAGACACTTATCTTGAGATCTTGAAATCTTGATTCTCTATAGTCTTGAATCTTGAATCTCTAATCTTCATCTTGATGCTTGAGTCTTTATACTGATCAGTCTTCGATGATACCTGCATATACTTCCTATATACATATATATATATATATATCTATCTATATGGAAATGTTAGTATATATTTTATAAAGTAAAGTATAATAACTATATAAGGTTGTTGTCATCAAAACATCATCAACTCAGTTCCTAACATGGTCATGCTCGTCCAGTTTGAACATTGACTATTTTTAGTTTGTATTGGTAGCTTTCCTTTTTAAGATTTGGGTTGGGTAAATAGAAATAGGGAAAATATTGAAACAAACACATTGTGAATTAAGTTTCACAATTTGACAAAAAGGCGTTCGATTGATGATGTGGGGTTAAATTGATTTAATAAAAGATGTTTATTAAAAGCTAGAATGTTTGAAAAAATATTGAAAAATGATTTGATAAAAGTTGATATTATAAAATGGATTTACAAGAATGTGTCTTTTAATTAAAAAAAAAATTAGTTAAAAATTGAGGATTAAATTCCCGATGCTTTTGAAAAATGATTTTCAAGGTTTTGAAAGATAATAATGATATTATTTTAAAAAAAAATTGGGTCATGGAAATTTTGGGAATGAAAATGTTACGAATGAGGTGTTTTTTTAGATTGGTTCAACGGGAGGAGTCCTGATTTGTTTTGTGACGATCGTAATAATCTTCTAAGTGACGATCATTTTTGCCTAGACAAACATTGTAGTGCACTTAGTAAATTATCTTATCATTGTACAATAGAAACAAGTTCAAACCTGAATGAACCCAAAGCTAGTTGGTGATAAATGTTTTGTTGGAAATATGAGAAGTATTGTTTTAAAAATGAGATTTTGAAATAAAAGTAATATTCTTAAGTTAACTAGTTCGAGTGGCTCGAAAATAACTTAAATTTGAGAAGAGGTGTATTCAGATGGTAAACACTTCACTTGAGTATTACCATTTATAGTAAGGGAGTGTATGATACTATTTGGCAGTACCCAGTTCCTTGCACTACAATAGCATTTCTAGTAAGGGAGTTTATGATATTTTTAAGCCCAAAAATAGCATTTCTTCTTTTGACCATATTCATTCAAAACAAATCCAAATTAAGTTATTCGTTTTTTGAAATAAGATAAAAGAATTTTCAATAACTTTTCTTTTGATCATTTTTTAAAATTCCGAGAGTAACATGACCAAAAATTAAGGAGAAGATGACCCATTTTCGGGTTGATTTTGTGGTTTTTTAAGCTTTGCAAGTTCTATAGTATTTCAAGTTTTCAAAATACTTTTGCAAAATTTGGTGAGTAAACTTCTTAACTACTGGGAAAGTTTTTACCTTTGCATTTTTATTGATTATTTGGTTATAAAATATTTGATTGTTCGATTGAATTATTATATGGTTTGGATGTACATATGTTGTTAGTTTATGATTTAGTATAGATTTGTGAATCTAATGTTAAAGTTATGTTTTTGGTTATAAAGTTATAGTCTTTGTCTGGTGATTGTAAGTGATATAAAAAGTTAGTTAGTAAAATTAGTAAATGAAAAAGTTAGTGAGAAAGATCAGCACTCGAAAGGTGTTTGTGTTCGACATAGCAATTCTTTGAGTTTTTAAATTTGATTGCTTACTTTGTTCTAAATAAACAAGTTTCTAAAGTTTCTAACCTTTTGTTTTGCTTCCGAAACTTTATATTAAGTTCATAAAGTAAGTCAAAGTTAAAAAGTAATTGTTTTAAAAGACTATTTCAGATGTTAATCAAGTTTGGAAGTTATGGTGTCCATAGCGATAGTCGCTGTGGATGTAGTTCGATAAAAGTCCAATTTTTGAAAAGTTAAAATTTTATATTTTAAAGTGTTTTTGAAATGATTTAAAAACTTAATAATAATGATTAAGGAAATTTAGTTAAGAATTTAATAATTAATCAATTAGTTTTGATAACTAATAATTAACTAAGTATTGAACAAGGTTTGTTAATCTAATTAATTAAAGATTAGTACTAATTAATTGTCTTTTAAAAGTAAGATTTATTTTAAATAAATTTTTGTTTAAGCCAGATTAATATTTAATTAATTTTGGGTTAAATATGTTATTTATTTTTAATTAATTATTCATTGATCAAGTGTTTGATTTATTTTTAATTATAAATTAATTAAGGGTTTAAATTTATAATTATTTATTTATTTAAGGTTTATTATTTTTTGATTATTAATTAAATTAAGTTCAAATTTAATAAAGATTAATTATGATTTGATAAAAAGTTTAATTTATAATTAATCATTTTAAAAGGGATTTTTAAGTTTTAAATCCTTTATTTCGAGAATCAAATTGTTTTAAAGGTACTTCTTTTCCAAAAATGGTTTTTAACACAAGGGAATCAAATGTCGACACCAGTAATTAGACAAGCAATTGTGAATGAGTAATGTAAACGTTTTGATTATGTGGACATGTGTGAGCAGAAAATTTCCCATTCTGCTATAAGTTGATTGTTTGGACATCTGATAGTTGAATAAATCCTCGTTCTGCTATAATGTAATTGTTTATTGCGTGGACATATATTTAGTAGAATAAATTCCTATTTTACTATAAATAGTGAATTGTTTGGACATTTATTTAGCAGGATAAATCACCATCATGCTATTATGTTATTTGGACATGTATATGCTAGTTGTGTTGTATTAATATGTCATTCCTTGATTTGGATATGAATTGCATTTACATATATGTTGACTTATGTAAATAAATGTTTAAGTGACTTGAAAGTGAAGTTGATGTTAAATGGTAACTTAAATTACTATCATTGGATTTGCTAAGCCTCGTTTTGAAATTATAAAGTATGGTTTGAATTAATTTCAATTATTTAATCGATTTGGGATTAAGGTTTATAAATTATTTTTCAAGTTATATTATTATTTTATAAAGGTATTTATAAATAATAACTTGTTTATAAAAATGGTTTTACTAAGTAAAAAGGTTTATTTAAAGTGATTTAAAAGGAAGAGTTGCAAAAGATATTTTGTAAAAGATTTTTCTTAAAGAAGATTTATCAAAAGAGTTTCAAATGGGAAAATATTTTATAAATGATTTTAGAGGTTTGTAAAGAGGTTTCGTAAATTGACTCATAGACTTATAAAAGTGTTTTATAAATTGACTTTGGAAATTTATAAGTTATTTGAATTATGAAGCGAGCTTTTTAAAAGGAAACTTTTATAAAGGATAAGTAGACCGGTTTATAGCAAGTAGTGTTTTCAAAAAAAAATCAATAGTAGGAATTTTTCAAATGTTTTGATATTATACTTATACTGTCAATACAAATACATGTAATAGTTTATTCCAAGTATAAAAGGGATGAAAGGGGTTTGGGAATAGTGTTTTGTAAAGATCTTTTGATCGAATATTTATAAAGTGATTTTATTGATTAAAGATTAATTAAATAAAGCTTTACGGATTCAATATAGAATTAAATCCATGTTTGAATGTTTTTTGTTTGTTAGTTAAATAACCGACTATCAAAATCTGGACCAAAACGTAACTTTGGAAATATGTAGGAGAAACACGAAAATTATATGGTACAGTTACTGTCGATGGTGCTATACTGTACGTATAAATTCTTTTAGGATAAATGATAAGGAAATCCATCCATTAAAGGCTAGGAGATGATTTACGCTCTTATCCTTATCTACTTATTTCCTAAAGAACTAGGGTTGAGTTTACCGAAAATTACCGAAAGTTGTTTCAAAGAGACCAGAATCAGATATGTTATCCGAAAACCATTTCGATCAACCTTAAGTGTTACGAACTGAAGACATCTTGAAGAGTATGGAATCGAAGACGGAGTTTTAAAGTGCAAAGGGCTATTTGGTACTAACCTTGAGGGTGATTCCAAAATGGGTGTAGTGGAGGTAGTGCCTTCGGTTTCGTTGAGTCTTAGAACGAACTTTTATGGATGAATGCTGAAATTGCATTGTTGCTTGGAGGGCAGTGTTAGCATTCCAAGTGGAAAGTACTATATAAAGGTAAAACGTAGCCTCAAGCCTCATCAACCGAGAAATGCCAAAAATCAGGCATGCATTAGAGTCATGTGGGTCGCTCCCATTATGGTATGGTCATTCCAAATCTAGATCGATTACTATCTACTCATGTATGCTTCGGGTCCAAAATGGGGTGATCATATTCGATACTACTAATCAAGTGGTAGGCCAATCCTGTGTGGCAGAGGTACAAAATGTTCTTGTCAGACCCTGGTGCATTTTATCTATAGATGTACCATCGAAATGTAGTTACTTACCTTGTCATAGTAAGGAATCCATTCTTCAATACGTGCCTAGGTTTCAGATGTATCCACCTATGTTTAAATGTGAGATGTAAGCATTTCAATTATATTCATATTTACTTGTACCATTAGACATTATTATAATATCACTGGATTTTCTATAAAAGTGTTTTGGTTATCGTAAGGTAAACACCCTTCCGTATTTATGTGCGGCATGGTCTTACGAGATACCCTTCATTTTAAAAGTGTCTTAAAAGAAATAATTCAGTTGTTTGAGTTTATTAACACCAAACCCATGTCTAATCAAGCGTTTTATTTTCTTTCCCTAAAATTCTTGGGTACTCAAATTTGTATGAGTAGCCAAGTGGTCCAGGTTTCTCACGACTGCATTTTGGAGGAGCTGGACCAGGTGGCTTCATCGATGACTAGTTATTAACTTATTTTCGCTGTCTATATGTATATTGTATCAGTTAGGTAGGGACAAACTGTTATAACTGTCCTAGATATAATTTGTATTAGTATGACTCTGATGTATCATTTTGGAAATGACTTTGTAAAGAATCATGTTGATTAATATATGTTATTCTATTGCGTTGTGAGATCCTGGATTGCTTAGTCTCTTTGTTTCTTCTACCTTCTTCTTTTTCCCTAATGACCCGACTTTCGGTCACTTAAATGACCGGCACAAGAAAATCGTGGATGTATTAAGTGTCGTCTTTAGGTGTAAGAAAGGCAAATCGTTACAATTTGGAATTGATTTTGTTTATAGATAAATGAAGGAGAAGATGACGATCGGAGGTAAGATGTTTTGGCTAAGTGTGATTAGAGAATATGTTTTTATTTCTATTTATAGGTTAAAATAATTTAAATTTTGGCTAAAATCTTGAAATTGATGTATGACAAAAATGTCACTAGGTTTGATTTCTTCTAATTTCTAGCCCTTTAAACCAAATTCAGCAAGTTATATATGTTTTCTAATTTTAAATGACATTCTGTAGGCAGTGAAATACGTTCTAATGCCTTATTCCAACTCTGTAGAAATTTAATATTTTGCCTTTTATGTGAAATTATGATTTTACACTTTTTAATACGTAAAATTATGGGGTGTTACATAATATTTTATATTATGTATATTTTAATACAAAGAAATATATGCATTTATTGTTTTATTAAGTTAGTAGTGTGTATTATATGCATTTAATGCATATTAACTACACAAAATTCTTAATTATCATCATAATGTTAAATTTTCATTTTTTAAAGATCAATGAGATTGAAAAAAATTGCTCTCAAACCAAAAAAATTCTATTTATGTTTTCTGATTTATCGATCGTCAACAGATAGAATGATGATCTGATATCTATTTATGTCCGTGAATTCGGATATCTGAAAATAATATTGATACGGATGAGGATGTGACACTATCCGCATTCAAAATTATCCGTTGATAAACCTAATATGTAAAAATTAAGAGGGTTAGATGTTTGCTACAAAAGAGTGGTGCTCTTTAAAGTTCCTTTTTATGTTTTATCACCATGAAAGAATAAACAAATAACAACATGGCAAACCGTTGGGTTGATATTATGATTCAAACAAGCAAGGCATTGGATTCTAAGGGCAAAAAGAAAAAAGTAAAAGTTCAAACAAGAAAGCATAGAAATCGTAAAAATAAGTAGCAGCTAAACAAATCCCTAGATACAAGGCACTAATCTATCTTCGAAATTATAAGTCGGTGATCTCTTCCTTTTTCCTGCCTTCCATCTTTTCCAAACTCCAATTCTTTATTTTCAAATCATTTCCTGCTTATTTCACCAAAATTAAAATAAATCATCGCAGTATTTTGTTCATATATGGGTTTGCTTTCGGGGATGGTAATGGGTACTATCGTCGGCATCACTCTTGTTGCTGGATGGAGCCAGATGATTAAGCGCCGGAGCACTCAGCGCATCTCCAAGGTATGATTCTTATTACTATTTTTTTTTTTAACTCTTGCAAATTATACATCTAATTTAGGTTTATACGTTAAGTTACGGTGTAAAAGTTTCGAGATATAGCTAGATATCTTTGTGTTATATATGCATGGAATGTTTATAAACTTGTTGTTGAGAGACGTCTTTCAAAAATATAAATCATTGTTTTCGTAGGACTCGAATGCGTATGAAAGTGACAGGTTTTGGACTTTTGGGAGAAAAATTCTACCGTTTAGTTTTGGCAGATGTTAGCCTTAGGATAGTCAAGTTATTTACGATCAAGCTTTCCTAGAATTTTTTTACCAGTTTAGACCGTTGGTCTAATTTAGATTCCCTTTTGGCTTTTTTAAGTTACGAACTTTGTCATTTGACACGCCCTCTTTGTATGGGCCATGCACATTCTTTCCAATGGAAAATAGCTTAGTGGAAATATTGCAACAATAAGTCTGGAAAAAAAAAAAAGAGTCCCATCCCATGAAATTGGAAGAAAATTCCACTGGATGAAAAAGATGGGAAAAAAAGAGTAACATTTATTCTCTCGTGGCTTCATTTGTCAAACAAACTACACTTCAAGCAAGCACCTTTATCAACGATAGCTTCCACTGCTAAAAAATGAAAATGTCATAGGCATATGAAAGTACCTCTAATATTGAAACAGAGGGAAAAATTACTCTTCATTTGCCTCAAAAAATGGATGCATCTGATACTAATAGGGGCACATTATATCTACTAGCATAAATCGCACGTATGTTCATCTAATAGCTAAACATATTTACTTTTTATTTAATAAAATTTAATGGAGGTGTGTTATAACTGCTAAAGCTTTGGTGATCATAACATTTTTATTTTAAGCAGCCTTGTTGGTGGTGTCGGATGCAAATTAATAATGCAATTTCGTTGATGGGTGGTCGGGAAGATGATAATGGTAGAGGCCGCAAATCGACAGTGGGATTCAGTTGACGCATGGTCACGATGGTATACATAGAGTATTTTCGAAATTTCAAAAAAAAAAAAAACGGTGAAAATCCTGTTGATTGAATTTTCATAATTAATAGTACAAATAATTGCCTCTAACACGTAACATGCCACATATGATTGGTCACTTTACTAATTTTATTATGTGCAATAGTAAATACCCTTGTACAATCAGTTAAATTAGTAGATGACGCATGCCTCTAATACTACAAAATAATGGAAATATATGGTATGGTAATAAAATATTGAATGCATATTCATTTTGGTTATAGGATAGGTACACAAATAATCTGAACACATAATTCAAT
Organism: Allium cepa; assembly: GCA_030765085.1. NCBI lineage: Eukaryota > Viridiplantae > Streptophyta > Magnoliopsida > Asparagales > Amaryllidaceae > Allium > Allium cepa. The sequence goes on along the minus strand of CM060929.1, from coordinate 376,978,697 downwards.
ATTTAACATGTAATATTTATATGTCATTGTAAACCAAATGCATAAGTCTTTATTGAGCATACATCAAGCGGTTGAGTACAAATATATAATTGCCTCTAACACGTAACATGCCACATATGATTGGTCACTTTACTAATTTTATTATGTGCAATAGTAAATACCCTTGTACAATCATATGAATTAGTAGATGACGCATGCCTCTAATACTACAAAATAATGGAAATATATGGTATGGTAATAAAATATTGAATGCATATTCATTTTGGTTATAGGATAGGTACACAATTAATCTGAACACATAATTCAATATTTAACATGTAATATTTATATGTCATTGTAAACCAAATGCATAAGTCTTTATTGAGCATACATCAAGCGGTTGAGTACAAATATATCAACAAGCAGTTGATTACAGATATATCAAAAGACTTTTTTTTGCTACTTAGAAAGTTTCATTCTTTTATATTCTGCCGAAATCGCTTGAAGGTCCCCTGTTTCAATTTTAAACCCTGTGATTAAGCTTTAAACAAAGTTTCTCACGTGTGGATGTTTTGAGCAAGTCTCCACTCAAAACTTGATGGAAAAAAAAACATTTTCACTTTGCGCTAGTCGTGTAAAAGAGTAACATAAATTGATAGAATTCTGTCACATTCTTCTCCATAAGCAAGCACGACCTATATATGCATTATTATTATTTGTCCCTAAGTAAAACATGAGAGTATGAACAATGATTAGTCAATACAGCAAATAAGTTGACTAAGCACCTCAAGTCAACAACGTAGGATATCTTAAACTTACAAAACAAAACCAATCAAAAAAACAAAACAAAAACTATCACAATGAAGCTTTCAAAAACTTACGTTTTGCATTTTTATATTCATGTATAAAAAAAGGGAGGAAGTAAAAAAAAGGAGGAAGGAAAAGAAGACTAACATGTAGACAGATTCAATTCCTATTCTATGCTCGCATATCATAGGCAATTATAGAATTGAAGTATTAGAAGTACCATCACTAAAGAGGCTAACAATGCATATAGGAACAACGACTATATTTCACACAAGAATGCATTTTTTTCAATTTCTATATACACTTAATAATGGTAAACTTTCACAATATCACAAATTAACTCCAGTATTCTCTCAGAAAATTCCAATTGTTATACATCAATTTGAATCATTTCGTCGATGCTTCGTTACTTTATACTTAACTCGTTACAAATTAAAAGATGATACGTAGTCAGAAGCATATGAATAAAAGTATAATAAATTACTTTACAAAGAAAAAGCCTTGCTCAGTGGACGAGAGCACCATTTCATTTGAATTGCTTTTTAGATATTTCTTCCACCAAGAAAGTTGATTATGCTTATGATTCAATATGCACACAAAGAAAGAAAGATATAATTATGTACTACCAGTTACCATATACAAATATTTATCATTATATTAAATCCAAATAAATCAAAAATCCTTTCTTAGCAAGGATAGATTCTACATCCTTTCAATCTAGATATTGCGTGCGCACGCGTGCGTTATACATTGTACATTCATAATTTTTAAACAATATTAATTATCGCATCTATGCATTCTTTCATCGCTCTTTTATTTTAAGCTTCGTGATGTTTTATTACTTCAAATATAGACTTCTATTGAAAATGTCACATTAATTTTACTGAATTTGTTTGATAATTTATTCAAATAAAAAAACAAATCTAAAGTATACACTCATCTATACTTTTCATTAGTCTATCAATCATGAATTGGAAAGTAAAAACTAATTACGTAGGATACATTAATTCTGTAATTATGTAACCACATTGATTGAACTTTATGGATCAACCTAAAATTCTAATCATACACGTAATAACTAAGTGCTCTCTTTGTTCCATAAAGAACACACTTCATACTTTGGACATGCTATTTTAAAACTTCCAACCTTAATTATATAATCACTGTATTACACTTTTATATACTTTCAAATGAACTACAACGTTTTAATAGTACAATTCTACGATGATGGAAAAGTAAAATGAAACAAGAAAGTACAATGAAAAACATATTATTTAGGAAAGAGAACTTAATTCATGAGCAAATTTTTATTTCTTTTTGGTAGATTTCGCCCAAGAAATAAAATTCTCCTTTTAGGCTTTCATTTATTCTAAAATAAAAACACATAGTCATAGCGGTCATCTTTTAAAGACTATATGTATACTATGGTAACCTTTCTATGAATATCTTAACAAAGTATAACTGCATGTGAGATAATTTGAAAAGAAAAAACTAGTTATTTTTAAGAAAACATACGTTCTTAACAAAATAATATGATTTCCAAACTGATAGAAAGTTTTAAAATATAAAATTTGGATATGTTCATCTCCATGCAAAGCTAGAGTTTTCCTCTTTCTCCATGGAGTTACTTTATGACTACCGCATGGTATATGACCTGACCATGAAGTTATTACACCATATATTCTTTAAGAAGTATACTCCATAAAATGCTTTTTTTAATCTTGGATTATTATTGACATTTAAAAAATTTCGGACCCTAATCAAGCAATTATTTTGAAAACCATAGAACTTTCTAATAGAATGTTCAATAATACACAGATGAAATTCAGTTCTTCAAAAACTAGTATGAAAATCATAAATCCCTGCAATAGTTTGAAAATCTACGAAGAGTCCTTAATCGTGACCCCAAACATGGAAAATCTAATAAAAGAAAGGAGAGGATGATATAAGATTCTAATCTAATCAAACAAACAAAAACAGAGGAAGACTAACACATTTAAAATTTTAGAAACATGAAAATTTTATTCCATTCCCATGAGTTTTCTAATAAACGGTAATTTTTATGAGAAAACTTACTTTTGCCGAAAGAAAAAACATCGAAAGAAATAAATTGTAGACAATTTTACCTCTAACTTCAAAAATTTGGAATAGTTAATAGGGGCTTATCTTCATGTTCTAGTTGATATTTTTCTAAAGACAAGTTATTATTTTACCCTTAATCAAGTATTATTGAAGACATAATTTGACCTTTAATTTGATGCCCCTAATACCTATACGATTGTATTGTTCATTTTCTAGAATCATAATTGTTAAGTTTTGCAATATGAATATATAAAGAGGTCAGGCGAAGACAATTGAAGAAGATACAAAGTAAGAACAATGGAAAAAAGTTGGAAGAATAATTGGTATGTGTGATACAATGTAAGAACAATGCAAAAAAGGAAGACTATTATTAGGTGTGTTGTTTACAAAACCAAAAGCTCAATGTTGAAAGACAGAATACTACAAATGGACAAGCTCAAATGTGGGGTTGATGTTTAGCTTATTGGGATGAGTTTATGAGTTATATCATATGACCATTGTCGTCGAAATGTGGACACTGGAGTATGGAAAATTCAGATTTGATTAATAATGAAAAAGCAAAGACAAAAGGACTCTTGCAATCATTTAGGACTCACGCTCTTTAGTTTGTTGATATTTTTTAGTCAATAGAAACATTATCTAGTGTTTGTTATTTAATAAATTGTATGGATGCACATGCATATGTGTGTGTGTGTATATATATGCGTGTGTGTGTATATGTGTGTGTATGCATTATTTTCAAAGATCCCTAAAATCCTTAATTAATCTCAAAGCTTCATATACATTTCTTTTCGAAGAAAAGCAAAGATGAAGAAGGAAAATTTGGAAAAATTAAATGATTTTTTTTTTTGGTAAATATGAAAACCAAAGATGGAAGACTATTTGTGCCTCCGTGATCATCACATATCATTGAAGGATGAAAGAAACTATTCATTGTTTATTGGATAATTCAACATTCCAAATTACTGCTAACGAAACATCAATTTCTATAGGTATGAACAAATTGAAAGTTATTTATGCAAAGAACTCAATGAAAAATAATTTGAAATTGGTAAATCTAAAGCTAAACGAAGATAGATCGGTGGGTGAAATTTCAATGAAGATGTGAAACTTAAAGGGGTTGGTTCGATGAAGTTGACTATGCTTGATGGAAGGAAACTACATTGACAAACATTGTACGTCGTCAGATATTTCAAAAAACCTCATTTTCATTGGACAGTTAGAAGAAAAAAGAAGTATGTTAACCGCAAAAGGAGTTATGGAAGCGTGGAAGGACAAAATTTGAAGTAATACAAGCTTAAAAAAAGTACAAGATAATATTTATAGGATGATATGTGGGATGATTGACTTAAACAGAAAGAAGATGAAGAATGTAAGAACATCTTCAATGTTATTATGAATTAATTTAATACGTCCTTTCACTTTCTTCTTCATCTAATTTGTGAACATCCTTGAATTCTTCACACTTCTATACTTCTTATGATCATTCATTTTGTATTCTTACATTGGATTTTTTGCATATACAAGCAAAATGTTCTCTTCTACCACTTTATTTCTCTTTTATATGGTGGTGGAACAGTGATGTGCAAAAGACTATCAAAGAGAAGAAGGAATACTACAAGTGTTTACATCATCACAGGAGCGAGGATAACATGCAAAAGTATAAAGTGGCAAAGAAGAACGCAAAAATAGCGGTGAGTGAAGCATGAGGTCGGGCGTATGAAGATCTATATCATAATCTAAGTACGAAGGATGGTGAGAAAAACGTCTATAGGATAGCTAAGCTCCGCGAGAGGAAGACAAGAGACTTCAACCAAGTTAAATGCATCAAAGATGACAATAATAGACTTTTGGTGAAGGACGAGTAGATAAAAAAATAGATGGACAGATTATTTAGACAAGCTATTTAATGAAGAAGGTGACAGCACTATGATCAAGATAGACCACTCTTCTGATGATACCTGTAGATATTTTGTTCGGAGATTTCAAGAATCCGAGGTAAAAGAGGCACTAAAACAGATGAAAGCAGGCAAGGCATTGAGGCCTGATGACATCCTCATTGAGATGTGGAGATGCAAGGATGGTCTGGCTAACTAAGTTGTTCAATAATATTTTCAAATCAAACAGAATGCCAGATGAGTGGAGGAGAAGCATACTAGTCCCGATTTTTAAGAATAAAGGAGATATCAAAAGTCGCAATAACTACAGATGAATTAAACTTATGAGTCATACAATGAAGCTTTGTGAGAGAGTCATTGAACATAGATTAAGAAGAATGACAAGTGTTTCAAAAAACCAATTTGGCTTCATGCCTGGAAGGTCAACCACAGAGGCGATTTTTTTGATAAGACAGCTTATGGAGAGGTTTAGGGAGCAAAAAAAGATCTACACATGGTATTTATCGATTTGGAGAAAGCTTATGACAAGGTACCGTGAAAGGTGATGTGGTGGGTCCTGGAAAAGAAGAGAGTCCCAACAAAGTATATTACACTTATCAATGATATATACGATGATGTTGTGACTAGTGTCAGAGCATGCGATGGTGAAACCAGTGACTTTCCTCTATATTTTTGTTTTAGTGATGGATGAGGTTACGAAGGATACACAAGGTGAGATTCCTTGGTGTATGCTATTTGCTGATGATGTTGTGCTAATTGATGAAAGTAGGATTGAGGTTGATAGACAACTGGAGTTGTGGAGACGGACTTTAAAATCGAAGGGATTTAGACTTAGCAGAACTAAAACAGAGTATATGAAGTGCGGGTTCAGTGGTGTCAGATCGGAGGATGGAGGTGTCACTCTGACCTGACAAATAATTCCCAAGAAGGAAACATTTCGATATCTTGGATCAATGTTGTAGTATAATGGTGAGATTGATGAAGATGTTAGTTTTAGAATTCAAGCGGGATACGTGTAATGAGGACAAGCGTATGAGATTCTCTGTGATAGAAAGGTCCCACAAAAGCTTAAAGGAAAGTTCTACAAAGCGGCAATCGGGCGTGCGATGTTGTATGGTGCATAATGTTGGCCTACTAAAAGCCAACACGTCCAAAAGATAAGCGTAGCAGAGATGCGTATGTTGCGGTGGAGCTGCAGTCATACATGAAGAGACCGAATTAGAAATGATGATATACGTGATAAACTTGGAGTAACACTAATTGAGGAGAAGCTAATTCAACATCGCTTAAGATGGTTTTGACATTTTCAACGAAGGCCTCCCGAGGCACCTGTGCATGTTGGAATTATAGACCGCGCTGATTGCTCAAAGAGAGATAGAGGTCGACCAAGGTGAACATGAGAGGAAGTAATAAAAAGGGATTTGAAGGATTGGGCTATATCCGAAGAGCTGGTTACGGATCGAAGCGAGTGGAAGTTAGTGATTTACGTACCAAAACCATAAGCGTTGAGTTCTATAAGTTTTAGATTATAGGACTATGGAACATGAGCCTAAGTCGTAGGTCTGGTCTTTGACCAATTTTACTTGGTTACTATTATTAATTTACTTATTTGATTTTATTTTATTATTGTTATTGTTATAACTTTTAAATAGATTTTTTTGGCATTAAGTTTTGGTTTCATCTCTCGCTGACCCCAACTTATTTTGAAATAATGGCTTTGTTGTTGTTGTTGTTGTTGTTGTGTATAAAGATTTATTTTTATCTCCTCGTGAATTGTGCTTGGTTTGGTTTTTATTTTTTTCCCGTAAGATGGCTTATTTTTATCAGTAAACAAATCATTTTCGTTCGAAGAATGTCCTAACATTTGGTTTGCAAGACTTGCTTTATCAAGAGTTTCTTCAACTCCAACAAAAATGGTTGTATCCTCGATCTAATGTGAGGGTCGCAGTCGCACAATAATTCTTCTTATGCGTGCATCACTAATTATTGATTGTAGGCATATAGTTTACAATTAGTTAAATGTGATATATTCATGGTTATTTGTTGAAAATTATATGACTCCCACTTACGTCAAATGAACAAGGACCTATGGTATATGCACATAAAAAAGTGCTCCACCTATCGACGTTGATATAGCGTTGGACATGCTGTTGTGATAAGGTATCACTTGTCCAAGATGGACTTCGTCAACTGTCAACCATGTTTTAAGTTTGATAGCAATTTAAATTTCAGGTGTTAAGTTTAGAAACCATTTAATCTACATATTATCCATTACTGATTATGACCTGCACTCAAACGATGGGCAGTGTTATAAGAATTTAATATATGACAGAAACAATTTCATATTCAAGGATATTACTTAATTCATTGATAATTAGTTTTGCGTTTATTAGTGGTTCTGAATACCATTTTAGTTTAATCACACACACACACAAACACGTGCACGCACGCACACCATGCACGCACAAATCAAATCCGAAATACATAACCAAATGAGATTTTCTCTTTTTGCTTGTACTAGACCGTGTTCTCTTTCCACGGGTACCTTAGCAGTACAAGTTTGCTTTTAGACTCTCATTGTTTTGGTGGTTCTCTGTTTTATATGTTAAGAGTGCTCCTTCTTCTGTAGGCTGTTGACATTAAACTTTTGTCTTCATTGAGCCGAGAAGATTTGAAGAAGCTATGTGGCAGTAACTGTCCTGACTGGATTTCATTTCCTGCATTTGAACAGGTTAGTTATTTATTTTATAAGTTTTGGCACACTCTTTTTTTTGGGCATTCGCTATGACTATGTATTTGTGCATACTATGCATCACGCTTCTTTTGTAGTTCAGATTCAACATTGTCTATACATTTTTACCTGCCTATTTGTCCAGTATAACTCTTATGGCATACCTCATTTCTCTAGAATTATGGTTGTATTGGTGCTGATATTATTTACTGTGACAGAATTCCAAGTAAAATCCCTTTCTGATGTGCAGGTGAAATGGTTAAACAAGCAACTGAGCAAGCTATGGCCTTATATTGCCGAAGTAAGTTCAATGTTCATATGATGAATTATGTTTTGTTTAAACTCGTGACGGAACATGGGAGAACACTCCCCAATAAGATCATTTTAACATAGTGTGGTCCATCTTATTAAGAAAATACTTTGATATTTTATCTTAAAATTTGTTTTGACTTATAACCTAGTCTTAGATGTGATATTAACTTCGATCTGATTCATGATCTATAGTAGTGTGATAGTTTTGTGGCCAGCTGTTGTGTTCTATCTTCGTGGTAGTGTAATAGTTTTGTGACCAACTGTTGTGTTCTATCTTCGTTAAGTAGTATAATAGTTTATGACCAGCTATTGTGTTCCGACTTCTAATTTCTCCTTTTATCCTTTTCATCCCAAGGCGGCATCATTGGTCATTAAGGACTCGGTTGAGCCTCTATTAGATGATTATCGTCCACCAGGAATAACATCACTTAAATTCAACAAACTTTCTCTTGGATATGTGTCACCTAAGATTGAAGGTCTGTATTTATAAGTTAATTCCTACTTGTATACCACTTTACCTCATTTTAATGATTCCGTGACTGGTAGCAATATCTTACCTGCTTTGGTTAAGTTTTGTAAAATTATATGTAATTCAATTGCATACCGTTAGATAACTATCACACTTATGGCAAATTGGTTTATTTTATGAAATAGTACAACCAAATATTGGGCCTAAATCCCCAATTATGTATTTTAGACCACTAAACCAGCATTGGTTTTAGACAGGAACATTGGACCTGAATCTTCAGTTATATATTTTAGACCACAAAACCAGCAATTATATTAAATAGACCTCCAAGTCATGTTATTTTCAATAGCATACAACTCTTATTTTCATGTAAAAATGCGTAATGTCATTAAGCATTCAAGTATATTACAATTATGTATGACTATTAAGCATTAAACGCTTGTGTAATGAACCAAGAGCTAGAAGTAGAAATCATATCAAATCAACATTACTCGTCCGATCATTTAAATTGAATTGAAAATGAAGAAATCATCAATGTGAATATATTCAAAAAGTTGAAGATAATTTGGATGATTGAATAAATAAAGAAGATGATATACAAATGAAGAAATAGTAATAACGTAAATTATCCAAAGTCTTTGGTTTTTTATGAACTAATTTTATGATTTGTAGTTTAGTAGAATACTTCAATACCCAAATTCTAATTATAAACTGTATGGTGTTCTGCAGTCAATCTATAGTAGTAACTTGACAATATAGATCCAAATATCCAAAAGACTCATACATTTGTAATGCTATCACATAGTACAATAGCATTTGCAACTTGTTATAGACATGTTCAATTTTTTTTTGCTAATATTATCTAATTTTATCTGGATATTTAGAAATACCTCATGTCGGCATTTGACCGATACATGGCCAATACTAATATTAACTGCTTAACCTTTATTACACACACAGAGAGAGAAATGATCCATAGCCTCTTCAATTTAACTCAATTTTATTAGCCCCTAATTTCAAATATTAGTTTTTATTTAGTTAATAGTATGATACGAAATGAGAGCGAAGTAATATATGTTTGAACCAAAAATAGCTGTTGAGATTAGGGATGAAGGAAATTGACCAAGTAAAGTGAGGGATACCGATTTATATTGGTTCATATCTCTCCTACACCCAACAATACCTCTACGAATTTTCACTTTCACGGTCTTGCTGCCACGTGCAAGAAAGGGTTTATGCACCAACACTCTGGTTACTGATGCTCTCTTCCCAAGAGGTACACACATCAATTCCTCTTCCAGGAGATACAAACAATATCGATTCTATCAGTTTCAACCACTTCCTCTTTCAAGATATATAGATCAACAGTTCGATCAATTGGATTACAAATCTGCTACAATAGGTGTTTCAATGTGTGTGAAGTGTGTTTTAAAAACAGATCTCAAAATGATTTTTAAATGTGGCACGAGTTCTTTGAATTTGTAAATAAAAAATGTTTTGAGATGTTGCACAATATTTGCAAATAAAATTTAATGATTTGGGATTAAAAAATAAATTCAGAATGAGTTTGGATTAAATAACCAGAGAGTGAGATAATTGAAATTCAAAATTTCCCAGATCCTTGCATAGGTGTAGACAGGTGAATCTCTTCGTAAGAGAAAACAACCATTATAAATTTAAACTTTAAAAGCAAGAGAGACAACATTTCAAACACAGGTATATTGATAGAATTTCCCAGATCTGGCGACGGATCTGTTAGTTGAAGTTTTTTCCCTTCAACTTTTTGAATTTTAAGTGACGATTTTGCCTTTTAAATACTTCTAGAAAACATTTTGTGAATGGTTTATGTTATTTCGTAGTTTTTAACGTAAATTCTAAAACACTACTCATCGAAACACACTTTTTTTTTGAAGCACACTTGTGTTATTTGAGTTTGAAATGTCTAAACAATTTTCTTTTTTATGATGACAACCGTGAAAGTTTAAAGCTAAAATGCAAAAACTTCAACACTTCGCACAATAATATGCTATACTTTTCAAACCTCTTTGTCATCAACAAAAAGTGACAAGAATGAACAAAACTTTTAGGTCCAAATTGTAAAGTGCTAGTGAAATAGATAGAGTTAAGTAAAAGATGTGTATCATCAAAACACATAGCTTCACATATTACTTAAAATGAGTATAATGGTTCACATGTTAAGTTTCATGAAAACTGGAAGAGTTGTGAATTAGTATAATGAAACATTTTGTAATATATTCGAAGTGAGTCATTAAACGATAAAAGAGTCATACCATGTGATTGGCTATATGATTTTGGCGTTATTCTACCATATCTCTCTTTGTTTATGTGTGGTAGATGGAAAAACAAGATTATATACTCTGTTACCTCTATTATATTGTGTCTTGAGGGTTGTCACTCGGGAATAATACCTATGAAGAGTTTAGATATACCCCTTATATGTACTAGTTTAAATCGCAGATACGTGCATCTAATAGCTAGAATTATTTACTTTTTATTTAATAAAATAATAGACGGATGTATGTCATAAGTGCAAAAGCTTCGGTGGTCACATCACTTCTATTTCAAGCAGTTTCGTTGGTGGCATCGGTTGCAAACTGATAGTGAAACTCCGTTGATGGATGGTTGAGAAGGGATGGTGTTGGATGTTGCAAACCGATGATGATATTTCGTTGATGGATGTATGGTATTTTTGGAATTTCAAAAAGACACGGTGGAAATCATATTCATTGAATTCTCTTTATCAATAGTAGAGATGATCATTAGAATTTTGCATGTTAGCAATAAAATTTTCAGTATAACTCCTTTTCAATGTGTTACATGTTTTAGGAACCTATATTTTTAAAGTTTTATTATTATACGATAATGCACGTCTTTTGACGAATACTGCATAACGTGTGAAACATGAAAAATATGATTATTATGTAAAAATTACCCAATTAATCTCTTATTTTACATTATAACACAAACTTGGTAGAGTACATAAATGCATGCTTAAATGGATTAGGTTTATTAGATTTATTGAATTTAAAATGAAGAAGTATAACCTAATCCAAATTTATTACTACTGGGCTTAAATGTGGATAAAAACTGCATAATTTTTTTTCTATTCAGATTATCGGTTTTCTTGCTCATATCTTTGTAACTAGATTTGCAAACCTTTGTGATGCAGCACGATCTACAAAATCACAAGGCCTAGGTTGCTCACGACCTAATGGAGGAGTTTTAGGTCGCTCACGACCTAGTGAAGGTCGCTCATGACCTAACGAGTCACGTGATGTAGAATCGCGACCTAATCGAGAACAAGAGATGGGAGTTGCACTGAGTACACGACCTAAAAAGCTCACGAGTCACGACCTAAAAGACCCACGACCTAACCGGGAACCAGAGAGGGAAGTTGTACTGAGTTCGCGACTTAACGAGGTTGCGAGTCACGACCTAAAAGAGCCACGACCTAACGAAGTCTTAAGTCGCTCGGTATCATTAGGTCGTCTACGACCTATAGCTACGGGAGATAACAAAGGGACGGCACGAGTTAACATCCAACGACCTAACGGTCTACCATATTGTTGCTATATTGGAGACTTAAGTCGCTCAGAAGGTAGGGACGAGCTACGACCTACGATGAATGACCTAACTCATAGGTCACCCGAAGAATTCCTGTTGCCGCTTTTTTAGGTCGTTCACACGACCTACCGACCCAGGATAAGTCGCTGAAGAGTTAAGTCGTATCATTTTAAGTCGTTAAGACGTGTTTTCTTAAGTCGCTCGAGTGTTGAGTCGTTTGTAACAGTTGAGTCGCTATTGTGATGTATTGTTTTAAGTCGTATGTCGTTGTATTTGTTGAGTCGCGTACTGTCTTGTAACTCGTAGGTCGGCAGGTAGTTAGGTCGGCCATGTGTGTGTGGTGATGTAATAAGTTGAGTCGCCAGGAGTTAAGTCGTTAATGACCTTGTTTAGGTCGTAGGTCGTGTGTATGTCACTGTTTGTACTAAGTCGCAGGTTATAGGTCGTAAACGACCTAGTGCTAAGTCGTGTGAGTCGTCTATAAATAGGCGTGGGGGTTCATTTGTAAATTCGGTTATGTTTTGAATAAAATTCCTCTTTTGTTAGCTTTGTGCTTTCATCTAAATTGGTAGTTGAGTGTGATCTCCTATCGCCACTTTCGGTTATTCGAGTGCGCTCGAATCAACGATTGTTGAAGCCGATTCGCGGAATCAAGTGCGCTTGATCAACGCTTGAAGAATTGAAGATCTTCTTTCACGGTACCGTGCGCGATCAACGTGTCGAAGATAGCTAGAATTCGGTATCTTTGTGGTCAACGAATTTGAGTCTTTCAGTATCTTCAATCCACCGTTTGCTACTTCAATCGATCTATATCGTTTTGTTAATTATTCGCTGCGCCAGTTTTGGTATCAGAGCTAGACTTAGCCAATCATAGCTAAGCCGAGTCTTGGAGCCAAGGAATTTGAAGTTGAAGTTCATCGTGTTCATCTTGAAGTTGCAACAAGTTAGAAGCTTTCGATCCATTTCATTTTGGATCAAAGTTGGAAAGGTGTTTGAGTTAGAGCCGAGAGTTGAAGCATCGCTTTGATATCATTTGTTTGTGATTGTGAAATCATGCCGCCAAGGAGAGCTAATCGTCATCAGAATGTTGAAGCGTTGTATAGAAGGGAGGAAGCCAAGCAAATGGAACAACGTATTAATGAGAAATTTGATGAAGGCATTGGAAAGTTAGAGAAGTTGATGAATGATTTAAATCAACATCAAAGGAGGAGATCACCAATCTCGAACCATGGAGGAAACAGAGTTTCGCCATCGGTTACGGAAGCGAGGAGGGTATCACCGCAATCTTTTAGAGAGAGAAGAGAAACATCAATTTCGTCAAGAAGAGATCACCATGACTATGGAGATGAAGAGAGAAGAACTCCACGTGAGTTTGAAGATGAGCCATATAGAGATGAAGAGAGACATAGTAGAAGAGATATGCGTGATCAAAGGGATGTTGATTGTCGAGATCGATATAGACGTACATTTGATTTTAATGAAGAGGGTGATAGAGCCAGCATTCATTATCGGGATGTTGAAGAAGATCGTCGATGAGAATCGGGTATGAAGATGAAAATTCCTGAATTTAAGGGTGGAATGGTTGCAGAAGAATTCTTGGATTGGTTGTCTAATGTTGAAGAAATCTTTGATTTCAAAGAGATTCCGGAAAATCGTCGAGTGAAGTTGGTTGCTACTAGGTTGAGGGGGAGAGCTTTGGCGTGGTGGCAGCAAACTAAGCTTACAAGGGAGAGAATGAGAAAGTCAAAGGTTGAATCATGGAAGAAGATGAAGAAGTTGATGAGAGCTACATTTTTACCTTATAACTATCAATCACTCATGTACCAGAGGTTGCAAAATCTGAGGCAAGGGACGAAGACTGTTAATGATTATGCTGATGAATTTTATCAACTGATTGCTCGAAATGATATTATGGAGACGGAAGAACAGCTGACTGCTAGATTTGTTGGAGGGTTGAGGATACAGATTCAGGATATGGTGAATATGTTTGATCCAAGGTCTGTAGCAGAAGCACATCAGAAAGCGTTGGCTTGGGAGAAGCAGGGAAGGCGTGGAGGTGGTGTGTTTACTAATTCCAACAATCAAGTAAAGGGTGTTAGTGGAAGTTCCAATGTTTCGAAAGCTGTCAGTAAACCAGTTGTGAATGAAGTTGCGAAGACGAAGGTTAACAACAGTTTCAAGTGTTACAATTGCCAGGAAGTGGGTCACAAGAGTAATGAATGTCCGAAGCCGAAGAAACGAACTATGATTGCTGAAGTTGAAGGTGAGGATGTTGGTGAAGATTATTCTAGTCCAGTTGAGGAGGAAGAACATGATATTGCGTCAGGAGATGAAGGATGTAATCTGACGATGAGGAGATCTTGTTTAATACCGAAGCAGGAAGAAGAAGCTAGTTGGTTGAGGAGTAACATCTTTCAGTCAACATGCACTATTCTGGGAAATGTTTGTAAATTTGTGATTGACGCGGGAAGTTGTGACAATATTATTTCTACTGAAGCTGTGAGAAAGCTGAAGTTGAAGACGGAGAAACATCCAAATCCTTACAAGTTAGCGTGGTTAAGAAAAGGAGGAGAAGTGAAGGTGGACAGGCGAGTTCGAGTTCCATTTTCTATTGGGAAGAAGTATAAAGACGAGATTTGGTGTGACGTTGTGGAGATGGATGTTTGTCACTTGCTTTTGGGAAGACCATGGCAGTATGATCGGGCAGTGCAGCATGACGGTCGGACCAATAGTTACAGTTTTATGTTTGAAGGTGTTAAGATTATTTTAGTTCCAAAGAAGAGACAACAGGAAGAGAGTAAATCTGAAGAGATTGAGAAGCTGAAGACTTTATTGACTTTGAAGGAGTTTGTCAAGGAGGTTGAAGAGGAGCCTGAAGTCTTTTTGTTGATTGGGCGAGTGAGCAGTGAAGAGGTTGAAATTACAGAAGAAGCAAAGCCAGTTTTGAAAGAATTTGAAGACGTATTTACAGAGGAGTTGCCTAAGGAGTTACCGCCACTGAGAGGCATTCAACATCAAATTGATCTTGTTCCGAGAGCAGTATTACCGCATAGACCACATTATCGAATGAGTCCGAAGGAACATGAAGAGTTGAGAAGGCAGGTGGAAGAGTTGTTAGAACAGGGGCGTGTTCAGGAAAGCTTGAGTCCTTGTGCAGTGCCTGCTTTATTGGTGCCCAAGAAGGATGGTTCGTGGAGGATGTGTACGGATAGTCGGGCTCTAAACAAGATCACTGTGAGATACAGATTTCCTATGCCAAGGTTTGATGATTTAATAGATCAGTTGAGTGGGGCAGTGGTGTTTACGAAGATTGACTTGAAGAGTGGATACCATCAAATTCGTATTAGACCGGGTGATGAATGGAAAATGGCTTTCAAAACCAGGGAAGGTTTATACGAATGGTTGGTTATGCCGTTTGGTTTATCGAATGCACCGAGTACTTTTATGAGAGTGATGAACCAGATTTTCAGACCATATATTGGGAAGTTTGTGGTAGTTTACTTTGATGATATTTTGATCTACAGTGGAAGTATGGAAAAGCATATCCAACATTTGCGAGAAGTATTGTTGATTCTACGACAAGAGCAGTTTTATGCCGCAACAAAGAAATGTGTGTTTATGACGAGTAGTGTTTTATTTCTGGGATATGTTTTGTCGAAGAAAGGTATTCAAGTGGATGAAAGTAAAGTAGAGGCTGTCAGGAGTTGGCCACAGCCAAAGACAATTACTGAAGTACGAAGTTTTCATGGATTGGTATCTTTCTATCGAAAATTCATTCCACATTTTAGTAGTGTGATGGCACCTATGACCGATTGTATGAAGGGAAAGAAGTTTGAGTGGTCAGAGGAAGCAGGGGTTGCTTTTGAGAAGATCAAAACACTATTGACGACAGCACCAATTCTAGTTTTACCGGATTTTCAGTTGTTGTTTGAATTACATACTGATGCATCGAAGGTTGGGGTTGGTGGAGTTTTGAGTCAGAAAGGAAGACCAGTTGCTTATTTCAGTGAGAAGTTATCTGGAGCTAAGTTGAGATATAGCACTTATGATGTTGAGTTTTACGCAATTGTTCAAGCAGTGAAGTACTGGAGACATTATCTGTTTCAGAAGGAGTTTGTTCTCTATACGGATCATGAAGCTTTGAAGCATTTGCAAGGACAGGATAAAATCTCAGCTAGACACACTTCATGGGTCGCGTATTTACAACAGTTTACTTTTGTTGTTAAGCACAAATCAGGGGTGACGAATCGTGTAGCTGATGCATTGAGCAGGAGGAATCATTTGTTGACAATGATGAAGGTTGAAGTGACAGGATTTGAACTATTGCCAGAGTGAGTTAAAGAAGATCCTTACTTTACGAAGTTCGTTGAGAAAGTCAAGAATGGGAGTACTGATGAATTTGTGTTGATAGATGGATTCTTATTCAAAGGGAATCAATTATGTGTACCAGATTGCAGCTTGAGAATGAAAATTGTGAAAGAGTTGCACGAAGAAGGACATGTGGGTAGAGATCGAACATTGCAGTTGATTTCTCAGTCTTATTATTGGCCGTCAATGAGAAGGGAAGTTGAAAGGTTTGTGCGTAGATGTCATATTTGTCAGGTTTCGAAAGGGACAGCTACAAATGCGGGATTGTATATACCATTACCTGTTCCTACAAAACCATGGGTAGACATTAGCATGGATTTCGTGTTGGGTTTGCCGAGAACTCAAAAGGGGAATGACTCTATATATGTTGTGGTGGATCGTTTCTTGAAGATGGTACATTTTATTACGTGTAAGAAGACGGCGGATGCTGTTCAGGTCGCACAGTTGTTCTTTAAAGAGATATATAGACTTAATGGTTTACCTGAATCTATTGTTTCGGATAGAGATACTCGTTTTCTGAGCCATTTTTGGTTGAGTTTGTGGAAGATGATCGGAACGAAGCTGAATTTTAGTAGCGCTTACCATCCGCAAACAGATGGACAAACGGAGGTTGTGAACAAATCGTTGGGAAATTTATTGAAACGTTTGGTGAAAGATAATCTGAAAAGTTGGGATGTGAAGTTATGTCAAGCAAAGTTTGCTCATAATCATGCGGTGAATCGTAGTACAGGTTTCAGTCCATTTCAGATTGTTTATTCAAACTTGCCAAAGGGGCCGTTGGATTTAACGGTAGTGCCACAACCAAATGAGACTGTTAAACGAGCTACTGACTTTGTTGATGCCTTGAAGGAGTGTCATAGAATCGTTCAGGAACGATTGGAGAAGACGAATGAGAAGTATAAAAGATCCGCAGATATGAAGCGAAGAAATGTTGAGTTTAATGAAGGAGATTTGGTATATGCTGTGTTAACAAAGGATCGTTTTCCAGTGGACGCTTATAACAAGTTGAAAGCCAGAAAAATTGGTCCTGTAGAAGTCGTGAAACGGATTAATGAAAATGCTTATAAGTTGAAGCTACCAAAAGATGTGTACACTTCTGACGTGTTCAATGTTAAACATCTCATGCCATATTATGGGAATGAACAATCCGAAGTGGAAGGAAATAGTGAAAATTCGAGGACGAATTTCTGTCAACCGGGGGAGGATGATGTAGCACGATCTACAAAATCACAAGGCCTAGGTTGCTCACGACCTAATGGAGGAGATTTAGGTCGCTCACGACCTAGTGAAGGTCGCTCACGACCTAACGAATCACGTGATGTAGAATCGCGACCTAACCGAGAACAAGAGATGGGAGTTGCACTGAGTACACGACCTAAAAAGCTCACGAGTCACGACCTAAAAGACCCACGACCTAACCGGGAACCAGAGAGGGAAGTTGTACCGAGTTCGCGACTTAACGAGGTTGCGAGTCACGACCTAAAAGAGCCACGACCTAACGAAGTCTTAAGTCGCTCGGTATCATTAGGTCGTCTACGACCTATAGCTACGGGAGATAACAAAGGGACGACACGAGTTAACATCCAACGACCTAACGGTCTACCATATTGTTGCTATATTGGAGACTTAAGTCGCTCAGAAGGTAGGGACGAGCTACGACCTACGATGAATGACCTAACTCATAGGTCACCCGAAGAATTCCTGTTGCCGCTTTTTTAGGTCGTTCACACGACCTACCGACCCAGGATAAGTCGCTGAAGAGTTAAGTTGTATCATTTTAAGTCGTTAAGACGTGTTTTCTTAAGTCGCTCGAGTGTTGAGTCGTTTGTAATAGTTGAGTCGCTGTTGTGATGTATTGTTTTAAGTCGTATGTCGTTGTATTTGTTGAGTCGCGTACTGTCTTGTAACTCGTAGGTCGGCAAGTAGTTAGGTCGACCATGTGTGTGTGGTGATGTAATAAGTTGAGTCGCCAGGAGTTAAGTCGTTAACGATCTTGTTTAGGTCGTAGGTCGTGTGTATGTCACTGTTTGTACTAAGTCGCAGGTTATAGGTCGTAAACAACCTAGTGCTAAGTCGTGTGAGTCGTCTATAAATAGGCGTGGGGGTTCATTTGTAAATTCGGTTATGTTTTGAATAAAATTCCTCTTTTGTTAGCTTTGTGCTTTCATCTAAATTGGTAGTTGAGTGTGATCTCCTATCTCCACTTTCGGTTATTCGAATGCGCTCGAATCAACGATTGTTGAAGCTGATTCGCGGAATCAAGTGCGTTTGATCAACGCTTGAAGAATTGAAGATCTTCTTTCACGGTATCGTGCGCGATCAACGTGTCGAAGATAGCTAGAATTCAATATCTTTGTGATCAACGAATTTGGGCCTTTCAGTATCTTCAATCCACCGTTTGCTATTTTCATCGATCTATATCGTTTTGTTAATTATCCGCTGCGCCACTTTGTCATTTTCGAAATTAGTAATTTTGGAATTCAAGTTTTCTACCTTTTTGCATAATAATTTATGTTCCAAAAAGATGAATTCTTTATATCATTATGCAATATATTTCATTTTCTAAGGTAGTCTATCTGTGATGACTTTTGAATCAATTTTTAAAGTAGTCACTCCATCGTTAATTCTATCACATCTTTCATGTGGTGACTCTTAATCCTTTAACTTTTCATGATTTCTTTTTCTTAATCTTTAATTGCACGTAATAATTCTTCGTGAGACACGTTGACAAAAGATTTACTAGTAGCCATTAACTTAGGCTATGGGCTGATACCAAATGAAAGTACGAATGCCTCTAATATGTGGTGTGTATGCATAAATATATACATACATTCACACACACGCATATATACATATATATATACACACATACACACACACATTGTTTTAAATAATCCGCATCGATACTTGCCTCGATGAGCGTCTCAAGACAAAATGAGATAAAATGCCTCGAGACTTTCTTAAAAATGCATTTTACATCTGAGGCTTATGCATCAACAACTTAAGGCATACGAAGCGTAAGCTGAGACATGCAATTCAAGAATTTTTTTACCCTTGATTGTGAATATCGATACTATAGAAGTTATTAAACTTCAATTGTTTAATGGAAAAGGGAAAAAATATATTAGAAAATGGAAGTTAGCGTTTTTTTTACTTTTCAATATCGACACGATCAAGTAAGATGGGTTTTGAAACAACGACCGAAAGCCACATATTGAATTTTCTCAATTGCTATTTAAAGAAAATTTATGAATTATCATCACCGAACCTCCAAATAAACTTCGCGAATCGATTTGTAGAAGGAAGATTAATTAAAATAACAACTTGGATGATTTCATACTAACTGTAATAAAGATCGATTCAGTAGAATTGATCGAATGTCATTTTGAAAATATAGAAACTTTTTGAAGATAAATAAAGGGAGAAAGGAAAAAAATACATACGACTGCAGAGCTGAAAACTAAATATGAATTTTTCAAAGGTTTGAATCGTGTGTATGCGTGTGTGCGCGCGCACGCGCAGGCAATAAATGTTAACCTAAATAAAGCAATACGGGAATTGTAGTAAGTAATACAAGGTGATTTATAGTGGTTCGGATCTCTAATCATCCATTTAGTCCTGAAGCAATATCTCAACGGATATTCATTATCAAGTTCTGTTAACACCCGCGAGAAAGGTTTACAGATTAATGGCCTCTCCCTGAGATTCAACACTTTGGTTGCCAATACTATCTTTTCAAGAGATACAAATACCAACCCCTCCATTTCGAGGAGAAACAACAATATAAATTCAATCATTTTCAACCATTTCCTCTTCTAAGTATAACAACTCGATGAATTAGATTACAAATCTTCTACAAACTTCTATATTAGATGTTTCAATATGTGTGAAGTGTAGGCTTAAGAAATAGTGCTCAAAATTATTGTAAAATATAGTGCAATTTTTTTGAATTTACAAATCAAAAGGAGTGAAATGTTGCACAAGGTTTGTAATATGAAATCGAAAGAATATGAGAGGATTTTAGGATGAGTTTGGATCAGATAATCAAAGAATGAGGGAATTAAAATTTTAAAATGTTATAATCTATTAACAGATGCAAACAGATGCATCTCTTGGCCAAAGAAAACAACTGTTACAAATTCAAATTTCAAAAGCAAGAGACACAACACTTCAGACACAAATCTATTGATAGAGTTTCTAGCTTCTGGTGATGGATCATGTTACTTGAAGTGTATTTTCAACTTTTTGAAAATTTTCAAGTTTTGCCCTCAAGATATTTTTTATAATTTTTTTTCTTTAGAAAATATAAAACATTTTGTGAATGATTTATGATGCCGTGGGGTTTTAATATAGAATCTTAGATATAATGCTCAGTCAAACTTTTGATGTAAATATTTCTTTTGAAGCACACTTGTGTTCATTGATATTGAAGTGTCTTTTCCCATTGTAGCAAATATTTGTTTTTTTGTTTTTCCTCCGCATGCTTGATAAACAATTTAGTAACACAGGGTTAGTTATAATCAAAGCCATCATTTAGGCTTCTAACATCCACAACTATGGAGAACACTTTACATTATATACATATATACGTACGTACATACACACACACATACATACATATATATATAGGTAAGGATCGGCTACACCTCTAATCCCCTTTTGATTTCCACCCCACATTCCGAATTAAATAATACTACTTTCTCTCTCTACCCACTACCTATATTATTTAATTCTGAGTTTGTTGGAAATCGGAGGATTAGAGGTGTAGCCAATTTGAGGTGTAGCAGATCCTTGTCCTATGTGTGTGTGTATGTATACTGTGTATGTATACACACACACATACATGCATACATACCCGTCCATTGTTCCCTTCTCCAAGGTAAACATTTGTAAATTTAAAAATTAAAATTAAAAAATGCTCATGAGTAAATATGGGTTAGCGATATATTTCTTGCTCTCACCATAGTCGTTGTACTTGCCATACAAGAATTTATGTTATATATTATAATGAGCTGTTAAAATTCACCTAACTATTTTTAAATAAACCATGTTAATCTCGTGTACCACAATCTTGTGATGATATGGATATAAGAGCTGAACATATGACATGAACAATTCTAATAATTTGAAAACAATTTGAATACACATCATCTTTCTATCTCTCACATGTCTTTACAACTATGGTAAGCAGCATACTCTCCATGTATATCTCAAAACTATGTTTGTTTGCTAATGCTTACATTCATTTAACCAAGGTGTCCGAGTGCAAAGTCTTAAGAAAGGTCAAATTACAATGGATATTGACTTAAGATGGGGTGGTGATCCAAGCATAATTTTAGCAGTTGAAGCACTTGTTGCTTCATTGCCTATTCAGGTCTAAACTTAATCATAGTTACATCATCAACAATATATTGCATATAAGTTGTTATCTTGATTTATGTAAAATTATAAGATTAATGTACCTAATATGTTTTTTGTTTCCTCTGCTTTTGCAGTTGAAGGATCTTCAGGTTTTCACAGTTATTCGTGTTATTTTTCAACTCTCTGAAGAAATTCCCTGCATTTCTGCTGTGGTAGTAGCTCTCCTATCGGAGGTACACAATCTTACAAAGGCAATAACTTGTATATAAAATTTATACTGTCAACTTCTTTCTCAAACTTTGTAACAGACCTTAGCATGTAACTCATATGGACATCATTTGATTAACTTACCGAGGCAGCATGGTTAGACCAGGATGGCCTAAGGCTTTTACAATCATACTGTTTTTTCAACCAATGCATATCATAATACGTCATTTGCCAGCATAATGCTGTTTTAAGTGGTCTTTTTTGCATTATTGAAGTGTTTGAGACTATTTGGTGTGTGTATTTGGAGATGTTGTATTGATAAGTTTTGTTGATCTTTTATTTAGCCAAAGCCAAGAATAGATTATACTCTGAAAGCTGTAGGTGGAAGTCTGACTGCTATCCCCGGTCTTTCAGATATGATAGATGTAAGTTATAATATTATCTTAGTTTCAGTATACAGAATACTTCATAGTTGCGTATGTTAGCATGATTTGATAAATAAATTATACATGCCATATGAAATGACTTAATTCAAATGTGTAGGATACTGTGAATTCAATCGTCACAGATATACTCACATGGCCTCATAGGATTGTTGTTCCACTTGGAGTTGATGTAGACACAAGGTTAGCATGCCTTTTTTTGGTTTTGTTCTGCCATTTTGATGTATCTTATTCATGGGTTATGTTTGCTTTGACATTATCAAGGGCAAAAACAATCATACAGGAGAGGGAGGGAGGGAGGGAGGGAGGGAGGGAGGGGGAGGGGGGGGTGAGGGGGAGGGGGAGGGGGAAGTTTTTACTTTTGTTTCTTCTCTCCATTCACGTTGAGAGAGAATTGTCGAATTTTAAGTGAAATATAAACTTAAAACCAAGCTTTAATATTTCGATTCCAATTTTATTTTGGTGACGTGAAATTTTGAATCGGTTTGGTTTCCGGTTTTAAAATTTTGGTACCTTTACGTACCTTTTCCCCATATAAATACGTTAATAAATATTACAAACGAATTGTATACTGCTTTTACATATTATAAATGAAATAATCAGACGACAAATTGAGGTTTTTTTAAAGGTATGTTTTTGAGTTGGCTTTTTTTTTTGGGTATGTTTTGTTGATATAATTTGAGGTATGTCTTTAATAATAAATTGAGTGTGTGTTCAAAATTAATATAGTATATGAGATGTTTTTTTTTTCATTTTCTACTTTTTTTTGTACGTGAATCCTATTCTTTTTATAGGCATTAATAGGTTTGAATTCGAATTGAACAAAGATTCCATTTTGCACTTGATTTCTATGTCTGAATGATAAAATATTCAATTAATTTGTAAGATTCAGAGTCACTAAGGTCGCTAGTGTTTTTGCTGATTTTTCTTCAAAAAAAAAAAAAGATTTTATCATCTTTTTTAGTTGGTGGTACCAGAATGGGAATTTCATTTGAATTCGGTCCGGTCTTGCCAAAAGCAGGAGGGAATCACCGGGATTTTGGTGTGCCCAACGAAGTTTTAAACCATGCTTGGAACATGAATTTTACATTGGTTGGATAGTTCAATTTCATGGTATTTATTATTTGTATCATGCGGTATTGTAACATCCTAGAGAAAATGTAGTCCTAAATTGCACAATTTAGCAGAATTGACATGCATAAACCAAACTTTCATTTTACACAATACCCAGGTTATTTTTCTTCTGAGGAAATAATGATCTCAAGTTGATTTGATATATTATGGCAGAGATGGTTGAATTGGGTGCTACACACACACACTCACTCACTTTGTGGGGGCAGGTTGTTAAAATATTCAACCTAAATTAGTGAAGTTTGTCTTGATGTTTTCTTATTACTGGCAGTAATATTTTTGGTTTGTATACATTGCATGCATGTCATGTTGACCCAACTGGACCTAATGTCTGGTTTCAACCTAAACATGCGTTGTATTTCATGTCTTGTTGACCCAATTTTTAGACATTTTCTAGAAACACGATAGTTTTTATTATAATGACAAATATTCTCAATTGCATTTGGCATTCATCATTCATTGGATCCAATTTTTAGAGGGATCAAATTCTCTGTTCTCAAATTCACTGTCCTCTTGTGCCCATTGTAATCTTATTCATTCATTATCGTGATTTTATAATTATGTGGTACCAACTGCATTACATTAAAGGTGTATGATTTATAGATCAATAGTTGAAATCAAGTGAGCACATGAGGACATGGGATTTGATTCCATGTTTAGACACGATCTTATCAAAGTTTTATTGTCCTCTCTACTTTATTTCGTCATTAAGAACAAAACATCTGTGTAATCATCATCATACACACTTGATTTCTGCAAAGATCGGCCAGCTACATCACTTATATTTGTCAACTAAAAATACATTACTTTCATACTCCATCCTTTGTATCTACAGAACGTGAGAAAGTGTTTAGTGTAAATATGTGCTATCCTAAACAAGAACATAAGCCGCTGTTTGCCTCTAATATATTTGTTAATTTTGTGTACTTTAGTGTTTAATGGAGAAATCGACTATATTGAACTGCTTGACTATGCAAAATGCAACCATGGTAGATTGATACTTAATTTGTTTTATGCAGTGAACTAGAGCTTAAACCACAAGGAAAGCTAACAGTAACTGTAGTGAAAGCTAATGCATTGAAAAATAAGGAAATGATCGGTAAGTCAGACCCATATGTCGTTCTAAGTATACGGCCCATGTTCAAGGTTAAAACTAAAGTGATCAACAACAATCTTAATCCGGTATGGAATGAAACTTTCGAGTTGATTGCTGAGGATAAAGAGACACAATGTCTTATACTTGAGGTATGATCTACCAGTTGTCTGTTAACCCTACTTACTATTATGTCTACTCCCACTCCCAGTTGCAAAAAATTCTACTAAACTCTAGTGTTTAGATATTTTATTTTTTATCTGAAACTTAGATTGTTGATTATTTGAATGGAAACTTTACATCATATAAAAAGAAAAGAGGACGTTATAACAACTTGACTGGTTATTGCATAATAATTATTTTGTCCCTGGCTGAGGCTGGAAACCATTTTAGAATTGTTAAACTAGATCTGAACTTGGTGAAAATTTTCGTTGAAAATAATTTTTGTTCCAAACAAGTATGGAATGAAAGCAACGACGCATACAATCTAGAGTATTGACTTCGGTGAGACATTGTATCTTCCATTTGGCTGGTATGATTATAATCTAGGGTCATTTTTACATATATTGAAACATCTAATAAGGTTTATATGAAGTGGACAAGAATGCACTATGACTTGAGTAAGTGGGATGTAACTTCGTTTACTTTATTTTTTATAAATGCACTTTACCAATGATTGTTGTTTTTATAGAATAATAGCAACTACTATTGAAGGTAATTTAAATTTGACAAAAGATTTAATATCTATAAACAAAATTATAGAACATGATGGTACTAAACTACCACTAGCATTTATGAATGCTCATATTGCGGAAAATTTGAGGGTTCCAATTGGAAATAATCCCCAAATTAATGCCGCACCGCGAAAGCGATGGATCGCAATAGAATGGACGTGCTAAAACAAACATGTAACAAAATTGATAGCAACCAACAACTTTCCAATCTCCAATTTCACAATCAACAACGATCATAGGAAATGGATAAACAAATAACAGAAAATAATAGAGGTAGAATATTTATAGTGGTTACACTATCGATGTGATACTGTACGTCAACTCTAGGAAGATAGAATTTTATCAATGAGGGAGTTTAAAAGAGATTGATAAATATTTGTTTCAATAGAGGCTAGCCTAAAACAATGGATGAATGATTCCAACCTCCTAGAAGAGATGATGTATGTAACAAATTTATACAAACATCTAAACTCAACTCAGTCATCCAAATTAGCCATGGGAAGATCCACGCATTGAAATAGCAGAAGCCCAGGAGTTGAAGTGAAATATTGCTCCAAAACAAGCTAAAGCACATTATCAAGCAGTGGACTGTTAGAGCCAAGCCATCGATCTGCTATTGGCTAAACGGTCGACCTGCAACCTGAATAGGTTGATTTAACACTTTAAGCAATTGACCTGTTAAAGCTAAGCTATTGACCTATTAGGCCAACCAGTCGATTTGTTATTTGCCAAGTGGTTGGCCTGCTAGCCAAATAGGTTGATTTAACGCTTCAATCGGTTGACCTGCTAGGATCAAGCGGTCGACTACTCAAGTCTTTGGATGCCCAATAAGCATAAACAATTGACCCGTTAATTTAGACAACCGTCTGCTTAAGTCTCTGGATACTCAGTAAGCTTAAGCGGTCGACCTGTTAATTTCAAGCGGTTGACTGCGCATCTTTTATTCTTTCAATCATATCTTCCAAACCATAGCTTCAAGTGACAATCAGTTTTCGCTGCTGCGAACTTATCGAAATTCTCTTCAACTTTGATATATTGTATCTCGTATTTTAATACCCACGCCCGTCAATGGATACCCGAAAAATACAAATTCTGTCCGCATCCATATCCGAAAATTGGTTAAATAGCCGATATCTGGATAAATGGATACGGATATGAAGGCATGTGCATGTGGATATGAAACATATGCATATTAATTGCTCAAAACTATTTATTGTCATCATATTTGTTGATTTTAAGCATTTCTATAATCAGTGGGATTGAAAAAAGTTTATGTTAAATCAAAATTTTCTTTTCATGTTTCTTGATTTATCAATCATTGACGAATAGGATAATTATCCGATCCGAGGTGTGGATATCCGATATCCAAAAATGATTTTGGATGCGGATGCGGATACGACAGTATCCACATTTGAAAGTACCTATTGACAGACCTATCAATACCTCAACCATATTTATGTTTAATGAGATGAGTTCATCACTCCATGATCAGGATTGGATTCTCATTCAACTCTCTATCTATGCTGTATCATTCTGCCATCATTATCTTCTCTTACTTGCAACTCAAAATAACATAGCAGTTAGCACTGCCTTTCAATGATCCAACAATAACATCACTGTTTCTCTTCTTCCACCTCCTCTCCATCCTATTAATTTCAGGTGAGAAAATGTGAATATAATATGTATTGACATGTTTAGGGAAAGATGAATGCATGTATGATTGATAAATAGGGATGACAAGATGAGGTGAATTTGTGTTTTTAAAAATTTGGATAAAATATCTCCCTCGTGTGCCATGCTTTAGCACATGCGGTTTTAGTAGTGATGGGTTGAATAAATATGCATGCTCTTGAACTAATATTGTGATTTATGAAAAGATTTCATGTTCATTACAACTAATGCGTACTTGATATAGGTGTTTGATGAAGACAACCTTGCACAAGATAAGCATTTGGGTATAGCCAAGCTCCCACTGATGGACTTGGAGCCTGAAATAGCCAAAGAGTACGAACTTAGGTTGTTGCCATCATTGGATATGATGAAAATCAGGGATAAAAAAGACAGAGGCATTCTCATTATTAAAGTGAGACTTTACGTTTTGTGTACTGATTGAGAGTTATACCATACATTGCTATTGATAGCATAGGTGTACTGCTATTTGAAAAATGTTTCCTTTTCTAATAATAATAATAGGTACTGTACCATGAGTACAACAAGGAAGAGCAAGAAGCAGCTTTGTTGGAGGAAAAAAGAATAATGGAAGAAAGGAGGAAAATGAAAGAGGCAGGGATGATAGGAAGCACAATGGATGCGCTAGGCGGGGCTGCTTCTATTGTTGGATCAGGCGTAGGACTTGTAGGTACAGGTGTTGTGGGTGGTGTTGCAGGCGGTGTTGGGCTGGTGGGTAGTGGGTTGGGGGCTGTGGGTAGTGGGCTTAGCAAAGCGGGTAAATTTATGGGTAAAAGTGTCACGAATCATATCAGTGGAAAAAAGAACGGAAACAGCAGCGCTGAAGGCAATGGAAAATAAAGGAATGACATAGGTGCAAGTAGAGGGTTGAAATGTTTGTGTGTATAATGTAAATATGTGTATATTAGTGCGTGCACTTGGTTCTCAGATGGTGTGTATGTATATGGTTCTCCGATGCTGTTATTACTGTAAGTTGTTTAAATTTTCTTTTCCACTTGTAATAAAACTGCATTGCAGTTGTGACCGTAGAGAAAACACTTTAGAAAGCAAAGAAAATGGTTCAAAGCCAAAGGTCAAATGTGTTGGCTGAGTGAGACTGTGAGAACTGGTTTTTTGCTTGTTATCTGTTTATAGAAACATCTTGCTTGAATTTGGTAGCTCCCTCCAGCAATTACAGAAGTTTTTCTATACAGGGCTGTTATACAAATGGTATTCTTGTGTGCATCTTTATTAACAGCTGGTTTAAAAATGATCATGAACTTTCAAAAATATACTTCATGTAAACTATGCTGCGTAGAACCTTAGTTTTGCCTGTTGTTATAGAATTCTAGAAAAACGCACTCACTAAAACTGAACTGATTTTGTTTCGTGCATATACATTTGTGTATTGTACATGTGTTTTGTAACTGGGTCTAAGCACACCTGAATTGAATATGTATGCCTGTTTTATTATACACCTGACTTGAACATGAATGCCTGTTTTTTTATTATTTTTTACTGTGGAACTGAATTAAATTTATTTCTTTTGTGATTCGGTCAAATTATAAAGGCATTTGCCGAAATAGCACGCTACTGATTAGAATTCTAAAAATTGAGCTCTGTAACATCTCATGTCTAGATGCTTGAAGTTAAGCGCTATAGATATTGTAGTCATTCATAGTACTAACTTCCGGCGACTAAATACGGCAATGTTAATGATATCTATAATATCATAAACACGTGAATATGAAACAAATCACAGATTTCAAAACAGAATATTTCATTTCAAAACAGATGTTTCATATCCAAATTACAAATCCCACAACGTTTCCTCTGGCAAAGATCAAATATAATTATTACAAAATACGCCAAGAGCGACATATGAAGATGCCTTCTTGGTTGATCAGAGTTATAACTAACTTAATACATTGCGGACATAAACACAAAATAAAAACTGCAACTCCTAAATAGCTATCCATTAGCTTTCTACTCGCCTCCGATAGCTTTATTCGTCATCTTACTAAAAATCAAAAAACCTCAATCTCTCAGCCTATTCAAATCAATTTTGAGTACTTGAGGGTTTAAAGGGAAAACATAAATTTCGAATCAGACAAAAAGCCGATATGAATAATACTATACAGCCCGGTTATTAATGTTAAGTGAGGCCACGCCGCTTAGCGAAACAAATTTCCTCTCACTAATATGTTTCTAAAATATATCTTCTGCAAATATTTATCCTGCAACCACAACTGGTTGAAACTGTAAAGCATCATTATGTAAACATACATATCAGTTAACAAAATGGGTTATCTATCCGAACACTGTAGTTTTATTTGGCTCACTATTAACCTTTGGCTGACACGGACCTACCAGACAATATAACAAAATAATCTAACATCTGTTAGACACTCCTTTTCTGGACGGTCTGTCCTTAACTATCTGTTAAATACTTCTCTTTTGGACAGTCTATCCCTAACTTAACATCTTCCAAGATCTCTTGATCCTAATGGTTTTGTGGGCTCACCAATTACCTATCTGTATACAAAAACATATTTCCTTCTGTGTGTACTCATAATTTTAGTATTATCTATGACAAAGCCCTACACATTGAAATTTTGGACCAAATTAGCTGGGGCCAATAGCTAATGTATAGGGCATGACCCTATATCAGTCTCATATGACATTCTAATATCCGAGTCATTTTACTTAGGGATACCCACCCATAATTTTCCTTGAAAACCTCTTCATCTGAAATTGATTTAAAACCTTTTAAACCAAAGTTAAACAAGGAAACTTTTATACTTTATGCTTTACTCAAAATCATCTTGTCATGCTATACACACGCACACACATATATTTTACTCGAATCTTAGTTGATGAAAACATTTAAACCTTACCCTTTTCAAAACCAGTGAAAACATCTCTTTCTAAACCAAGTAAAACTCATTTATTTAACTTAGGCCGAAAGGCTAAAATTTTCCTTTCGAAACCATACTCAAACCCTTTGAAAATTTTCCTTTCGAAAGCTTTAAAACTTTAGACATCATATCATAAAACACTCTAAAACATTACCTTTAGAAGCCTTTGGAAAAACCTTCCAGTTCAACCATTTCGAAACCATCAAAAAACAACCTTTCCACTCCCTCGAAACTCTTTGGGGAACCAACCCTTCAAAACAATTTTAAATACATTTTGAAAGCATCAAACCTTTCGAAAGCACTTGGGTTCAATTTAAAATATGTGGAAAAACATCTTTCGAAACCATTTAAACCATCTCTTCTGAAACCATTTAAATCATATATTTCAAAACCATATAAATCATCTCTTTTGAAACCATTAGGTTATACTTCAATCAGAACAAAAAGGGTCTACAAATCATCTAAGTCGAAAGCCTACCTTTCGAAAGTTATCCCTAAATAAAGAAGTGATGGTGTCGAAACCATCCTTCCGAAAGCATTGAAGAAGTGGTTAATTTTTAAAAGCTAAGAATACATTTCGAAACCATTGACTTCAAAGGGTAGAAAGGCAGTAGCTAGGGGTTTTGACCCCTTTGAAAGCATCATTTAAAACATATGGTGCAACCCATTCAAAACATTTCCTTTAAAATTATTTGACCCAATCGAAAACCAACCGAGTCGAAACCTAACATTTCGAAAGTAAAGTAGGCGCTACCTTTTATTTTTAAAACAAGACATACTCCAACCCCTTCGGAACCTAGCTTTTCGACTAAGTACCCTTCACCTTTATCCAATGCACTATGTACCAACTAGCTTTTTACCATGCACATTAGTTTCGAAACCAATGGTGGCGGAAGGTTTGGATCGGAACCCCCTGTGTCGAAAGTTGCGGAACATACTAAAAACATTTTATTTTTGTTTTTAACTTAAAAGAGAAATTTTTTAACCAACCTTCTATTGTTTTTCAAAATTTCATTGGTTGTTATATCTTTTTCAAAAGTGCTGCCGATATTTTTAGAAAAAAACGATGATTTTATTTTACAAAATACTCCTACTCCTTACTTAAATATATAAAACATTCAAGTCTCATACCTTAAATAATTTTATATATTCATCAAAATACTTAGAAAATCTATAAAAATTCCAGAAAATCTATTTAATATGTTTTCTAACATATATAAATTTCAGACCCAGATAATTAATTATTTGGCCATATTTAATTTATAACCTAATAAATTATTTTCTTCACTAGAAATTTTATCTAAAATCCACATTAATTCAGAAAATTATAAAAATTGAACCCATCTCCAAAATATTATTTCAGATCTATATTTAAATTCGCAAGGCAATTGAATGTCATTTAATAGGGTTTTTATATCAAGCATATCATAAAAATTATATGAATGAGCATAAATCATCAACAAGCATATGTATCATTTAATCATCCAAAAACATGGCATAATCTTGCAAATAATTCGGATTTAACCTTAAAACCATAAATCATAAAAATAAGATGTAGCAATTATTCAAGATTTGTGATTAAGGATGTGAGATTTGGTTTTGATTAATTGATTTGATTTTGCTCCTGAAAGCTTTAGCTTTCTCTTCTTCTCCTTTGCTAATGGTGGCCGACCTTGGTTTTGATATTTTCGTTTGTGATGAAATAAAATGAAGATGTGTTCATTTTCCCTAAGGGTGTAGGGTATTAGGAAATTCCTTTTTCCAATTTTACCCTCCCTTATTTCTTAACACTCAAGTCCATTTTACTTCATTTATCTAC
Source organism: Allium cepa (assembly GCA_030765085.1). Classification (NCBI taxonomy): domain Eukaryota; kingdom Viridiplantae; phylum Streptophyta; class Magnoliopsida; order Asparagales; family Amaryllidaceae; genus Allium; species Allium cepa. The sequence continues at coordinate 376,947,092 of CM060929.1, read as the reverse complement.
TCATTAATATGGCATGACTACCCTTTAATTAAATCACAAATCTCAATCCCGTAATCAATCCTACATTATTTAATTTAATTTAGCTAAATAAATTTCCTAAATAATGTTACTAGCTCCTATAAATATCATATGAAATTTTTTTCCTCTTCACTTTACCATTCACAATCAAACCAATTTTGTCTACCACTTCATCACTTCCAATGTTCTGCGCTCTTCACTATTATTCGCTTCTGCTCCCCACCATATACCTCCTAAATCATAGTTCTTTTAAAGCTTCAATTCATTCTAGATGCATAATTTTATGAAGTTTAATGTTATTATTATATAAATTATATAACATTTTATTAGCCATGAATTTGATTATTGTATAAAAATCTGATGGTGTGTGCAAGTGGGGGGATAGACTTAAGGTGATTTCTAATTTTACTCACATCAATTGTAGATTTTGTTAAGGCAAACATTTAACTTTATCTTCTTTATTATTAGTTGGCTTAGAAACGCAATTTTTTGATCCGATTGTGAACTTTCAAAAATACCCTTCATGTACACAATGCTATATAGAATCTTATTTTTGTTTTTCTAAAATTCTAGAAAATCACACTTTCCCTAAAACTAATCTAATTTTGTTTCATGCGAATACATTTTCCTACCATATATTTGTTTTGTGACTGGGTCAAATCACACGTAAATTGAATATAAATGACTATTTTATATTATCATAAGCTTTCAACCGTGGGACTGAATCAATTTTCTTTGCTCTATAACTAGGCTAATATTATCGTGAACTTTTAAGTGTGGTGCCGATTAAATTTTCTGTGTAATTTACATGTGATTGGAAGACCTAATCAATAGCGCGCTATTTTAGCAAAATGTCTTTCCGATTTGACTGAATCCCTAGTGCTAAGGAGAATTAAAACCTTTATCACTTGAATATAGAATTCTAGAAAACGCTACAACCCTATAAATATCATATGAAAATTTTCTCCTCTTCACTCTGCCATTCACAATCAAACCAACTTTGTCTACCACTCCATCACTTCGAGTGTTCTGTGCTCTTCACTATTATTAGCTTCTGCTCACCACCATAGACCTCCTAGATCATAGTTCTTTCAAAGCTTCAGGTCAAGCTAGATGCATAATCTTATGAAGTTTAATGATATTATTATATAAGACGTATAACATTTTATTAGTCATGAATTTGACTATTGTATATAAATCTGATGGCGCATGCTAGTGGAGAAGATAGACTTAAGGGGATTTCTACTTTTACCCCAAATAGCTGTATATTTTGTTAAGGCAAACATTTACCTGTTATCGGAAATTTGCATATTGTAAAATCTTAACTTTTGACTATTAATACAAAGATCTTTTGAACTGAACTTAAGTGATTTGGAAACTTATATATTATCAACCATCACATGTGTCTGTTTTCCTTACATTTGATAAAAGGATAGGAGTGCATGAAGGAAAATCTTTTCTCATCTTTTAAGGTACTTGAAGTTTAAAGACAAATGCAGAGGGAATAGGCTAGGTCTGTCATTCGAGCATTTTTATTTGTTTCTTTTGAACATCGTATAAAAGAATAAAACTGATATACATATTAGGTAAAATAGAAGTGCATGATATAATACACGAGTAAATATACTCCCTACATGGTTTAGTTGCTTTTACAAAATTATGCACATATATATGTGTGTGTGTTATTTTTAGAGCTCACATTACTTGGCTATGTGAATTACACTTTCTATATTCTCTATAATTTGAAATGCTTATAAAACCATTGTATACAAGAAATGGTTGTATAGTAGTTACAAAGAAAAATTGCAAATTATTTGTACTTCATCGACAACAAGATTTTCTAATTATTGTATTTGTCCACATTTAGTTGGGCATGCACATCATTTACAATTTGGCACAAAATCTATAGCTATTATGGGTAACTAAATGTAGTACCCATAACAAGAATCATCATCCATCCATCCATAAAGTAGATCTTACTGCATAATTTATTAACCAAACAATAAATACTAAACACTGTGTTAGGAATAGGTCGACTCAAAAAGATGATATCCTTCAACGAAGGATAGTGCACATAGAAACCAACAAATGATGATAAAAATTCTCTCTTAAAATATACTTAAAATATAACTAATTAATTAAGATGATCATTATTAATAACTTATAACTTAAAATATACTTACATATGCGGCGTATGCTTTATCATCTTCATGTCAGGCATACGTCGTCGATCTCTCGTCGTCGGTATGACTGACGGCATGAGTATGCGTAAATACGTCCATATACGAGACAAGAGCCCCAAGCGCTCTTTCATGCAATAATTGGTGTATATTATCATCGTCCATACAAATTTATACAAAAAAATATAATGACTATCATAATTGCAATTAATCAATTTACCAGGTCCCTGCAATGATGCTGAAATGATTTCGAGCCATCATGGTGTGTAACTGTATTTTTCTGCCTATTTGTTGAATTCCTATCTGACTTTGCCTGCAAATTAAAAATTAAGATTATATTTTACAGGTATAAATTATATATTCTCTACTGAACAAATAAGGGTGACAACTAATAAACTGCCCTGAATTCATCGATACCCCTTCATGTGACCCAAGCATCTCATTCGCTGGCGCCCATACAGTTTGGCTTCTTACAGATTTCTGATGGTAGATATTGTATCCTAGTAATTCTTTTCAACTTTGGAGTTCCAGTGGCGCTGGCGAAGAGCAATATGCTCCTCTTGTAGGTTTATCGCACCCTGTATATATGTTGAAAAAATATTAGTTATACATTTATACTTAGTCAGCAAATTGTAAAGTGATTATATAAAATGATATATAATTTTACACTCACCAAGAAGTTCTACTAGATGCTCTCCCAGACATGCTCTGGGATCCGACTCCATTTTGGCTAGCACGCAGTCATATGGCTCATGTATGTCTGTCTAGATATGCTGAGAACTATATTTGAAGGCTCAAGCACAAAACCCCTGCATTAAATATGATATAGACAAATCATGACTAATATATCATACAAAATATTTATAATGCTGAAGTAAATTCAATACTTATGAGCTATCTGCTTTCGATTGCAATCTAACCACTGTACGTGGTGCCACTTGTGACGAGCTGCTGTCATCACCTCCACTACGAACGGTCCCTCTCTGAGACGAAAATGGGGAACCTTAGTGCGAATAATGCTACCGCCTAAAGAAAGACATCTGCAATACCTGTCATATACATATTATTTTATTATGGCAGAGCATATCATTCAATTAGGAGTAAACATATCAAGATTTTACATCAATAATCGCATATAACATACAAAAAAAGTGTAACATCAATACTCAAATAAATTACCTTTTTTCAACATGTATACTATTAAATCAGTTCTTTCTGATTCAGACTCTGTCTCGTACTCTACATTGTTATTCTCTGTGGTCTCAAATGCTTTTACTAATACATTTTGATTCACCATTTAGATGTCCAAAATCAGCTTGATCATCTGTTATTGTAATTTCACCATTTTCCTCGAATCTGCTTGGTACGCTTGTTCATCCGGAATATTCTTTCCATCAACATAAATTTTTCCTTCATTTTAAAATCTGCCGACTAATCTACTTTATCTCTTTTTAGAGGTGGATAAGAAGAATAATATACTTATAGGGTTTTTTGCAAGTATAAACGAATTGCACTTATGATAATGTGATATATGCTTTATTTCAATAATATTATATTTTTGGTGCATGTTGATTTCAAAACTAGGAACATTACTGAACTAGTTGCATCTAAACAAATGAACTTCTTCCGCTGGTCTAGTGAAATATGTTAATTGCAAAACCTGAGTTAACATGCCATAAAAATCACTTATGTGATCCTTTGTATGATTACTACCTTTGATATATGCACCGGTATTGTTAGTTAAGTTTCCAACACTATATTCTTTGGTGTTGAATTTATATCCATTAACAAAGAATACTAGATATGTCTTGATTTTTATTTTTGGTCCCATCGCATGATGTTTCAACCCTTCATCGACTACACAATTTACCGGATCGTATACGTGGTGCGAAAACCAAGTAGTAAAATTTTAGCTGATATCGCCGCTTGGATGTTGTGATTTGTAAATGCTGCATATATAGATAATATATTGTATTATAATGAATACACACATGAATTATTCATGTAAATAATTTTGGATGCATTATTTAATAATATCTAACAAATGGTGCAACTTCTGTACAGTTAAGAAGAATATATGTGTGGGCCACATGATAATCTCTGTCGTCTAACCATACTTCTACACATTTTACAGCATGTCTTCCCTACTGTCTAAAAATAGATAGTACTGATTCAGAAGAATCTTGTTCAATGCCCTCATCATTTGACATAGCACTTTCGAAAGATAAGTTCACATAGTCACTGAAATAATGAGAGAAAACGAAAGAAGTTTCTTCTTGCATATTGAACCTTCGACTCGTGCTTTTTGTCTCACTTTTTTCTTTAGATGAAATAAGTACCTATTAAAAATAGTTATAATTAAATTTTATTACATGTAGTTAAACTAAAATTTAACATACTCAATATTAATAAATTTCAAACGAATACATCTATCCATATTGAACTGAACTCGAAGACGTGCTTCAAACGATAGATGAATAGGTAAATGCTCCATTACATTAAAGAAACCTGGAGAAAATATTTTCTCAGTTTGCAGAACAACATAGGAATTTCTTCCTCAATTTTAAGCAGATGATTAACTTTTAATGTAGTTGAATAAAGCTCCTAATAAAATAAACTAAGTTATGTTACAACCGTCCAAACTTTTGTGGACAATAGTTCTTTGAAAGTGATGGGTAACAAATGTTCCATCATTACATGACAGTCATGACTTTTCATCCCACTCAGTTTACCGTTCATATAGTCAACACATCCACGCAAATTAGAGGAAACCCCATTAGGAAATCTTAATCCTTCCGCCTACTTTAAAAGTAGTTTAACTTGGTTACTGTCTGGCTCATAGAATGCTTTGGGTTATTTTGTGTCATTTGGCTTCATATGAAGCTCAGGACGATTGCATATTGCTTCTATATCCACCTTGATTTCAAATCGTCTTTAGTCTTTCCTTTAACATTCAGAACTGTGTTAAATACATTATCGAATACATTTTTCTCGTTGTGCATCATGTCGATAATATGATGAATTAGCGGATTTTTTCAATAATGCAACTCCTAAAATATACTTTGTTTGTACGAATTATGAATCGCCGATTTACCATGAATTTCAATTTGTTTGCCAGTTTCATGTATCTTTGTATAATTCTTTACAAGGTCATAAATATCTTTGTTTGACCAAATTGTTGGTGGTCGTAAGGTCTCAAGTCTATTACTTGTAAAGTTCTTTTATCTTTTCAAAAAGGATGATTAATATGGAGAAAACACTGATGACAGTCAAACCATGAAAAAAATTCCCACGCGGTAAAGAAAATGCTCATGTTTCTTCCATGCAATAAGGACAAGCTAGACGACTAGCTGCATTCCAACCCCAAAGCATTGCATATGAAGGAAAATCACTTACACTCCACCATGGAGAGGCCAACATACGATTTTTTTTTGAAAGGTCGTATGTCTCAACACCTTCATACCACAATGTTTTCAACTTTTCAATCAACGGTTGTAAATATACGTTGATTTCTTGTGTTAGATCATCAGTGCCAAGGATGAAAATAGAAAGAAACATATATGGAGTTTTCATACACATCCACGGAGGTAAATTGTAAGGTGTAACGATTATAGGCCAAGATGAATATTTTGAACTAAATTGAGAGAACGTTGAAAATCCATCAGTACAAAAATCAATTCTAACATTACGACTTTCCACTGCAAAAGCAGGGTATGTCTTATCAAAATGCCTCCATGCTTCTCCATCAGCTGGGTGTGTTAACGTATATTCTTCCTGTGTTCTCACATAGTGTCATCTCATATGATACGTGGTTAAAGAAGATGCATATAACCTTTAAAGCTTAGGAGCGATGGGTAAGTAATGCATACACTTATACGAAACTTCTTCTTGGTTTATATCTTTCCTGATTACATATTTTATAATTCCTAAGATTGATGTTTTCTTTCTAAAACAACATGCAACCATTTAAACATGTATCAATTTTTTGACACAGTAAACCAAAAGCAGACATAAGGTTTTTCATTTCATAATAATTGTCGCACATTAAATTATCGGGTGGCATATGCCGTTTTACAGCTAGTACTATAGCTCTAAACCCGGCTTCTGTGAAGTTGCATTTTGATTTCATCGCAATGTATTATGTAGTTACTGATAGTTGAGTATCTCCTGTATGACCACCCCAAAGGGGTTTCTTAGCAGCATCTAACAAATTATAAAAAATATTTTCTCTAATACTTGGTGCTTCTTCGACATTAGCATCATTACCATCAAACTTCAACTGTAGAGAACATTGAATGCGCTGCATCTTCAACCATATCTTCTATGAGATTCGTCGAAATAATTCCAATATCCACCTCCTCCTCCGAATGCATGGAGTTAGGTGTTGTAAGTTCTCCATTATGATCTCACACCAAATAATTCGGTACAAAACCATATTGGCGCATATGAACTATTACCATACCTAATATCAAATGCTTCAATAATTTGCACATACTACATGGATAACAAATTTCTTCGCCTTTCCCATTATTACCTAAAGCAAATTAAATAAAGATGTGTACACCATTTTGAAAAAGTTCACTTATTGAGCCTCCAATTTCTCTTCTTTGTTGGTACACTTGCTTCGATCGATAGAATAATTGACCATTTTCCTACTTTAAAACATAAAAATGTATTAATCATTTACGTGTGACATTTTATTTTTCAATTAAATCATACATTTAAGTTTTTGCAAATATGTAATATTATTCCATATGATTTTATTTTCAAACGGATTTACACAAGTTATTATATGAAAATAATCTACAATTTTTAGGTTATTGTTTTACACTTTGATGGTAGGTCGTTCTACTTCCCATTACAAATATAGTGGAAATTATATTTTGTAAATAATTTCATTTTAAACGATTTAACAAAATTTCAGCAGCACTTCATCTTTGTTCTCTGTATCATACACGTATGCATGTATATAGGGAACAAGAAAAAGTGTTGTTGAAATTTTGCGAATGGTTTAAAATCAAATGATTTACAAAGTATAATTACTGAATTGTGTTTGTAACTTGTCCAATACATAGACAAATCCGACAAATATTGCATCGGATAAACATAAATGTCCATTCTGTGATAAAAACGAACATCCATACAGCATTCATATACAATACTTGTCAGAAGGTGCCAAAAATTCTCTGAGCGATTTGTAAAAGTGAAGCATATTATATAACAATATTTACAATTATTTATTAACATTTTAAGAAACGCATACACTAAATCGTCATTTCATCATCTTAAAAATGTATACATTAAATCTTGAGCATCGACTCTAGTTAATCCAAACTAGCCCTATTGTGCGTATGCACTAATTAATCAACCAATATACACTAATTAACACATATAAACACTAAACAAATTTTTTTCTCAACATTTAAATGATAAAAAATTATAATAACAACCTAGCTAGTATTCAATTGGGTATAACAAATAATCAATATGGTATTATACAACTATAACAACAAATGAACCCTAATTTAACAAATCAAAATTAATTTGGGTTTAGCAATAAAACCTGATTGGAGATTGATGAAGGGCCTAGGCATGTCGAGAGTGGAGAATGATGAAGTTGAAGATGATCAGAAAGGGGCGGGGCTGGCTGACGACATGGAGCTTGGTTAGGGATTTGGTTTATTTTGGGGGAGAGGGAATAATGAAGATGGCTCTCGACCTAGAGCCTGCATACACGATAATATCCGACAGATTTTGACGGCCGCCAACGGCAAATTTACATTGGTGTTTGACGGCTTTCGATGACCACTGTATTTTATTTACGAAAACGCCACGGAGTTCTTCGTCCGTCGGTATCCCTCAGAAATCGTCGTCGGTGGCCGTCGAAAGCTTCCGTCGCTATTTAATGTTACTCTAGTAGTGAATTCAGTTTTATTCTAATAATTTTACTGTTATAATTAATAATCAACCATATTTATTTTTAATCGACCGTATATCAAAGACAAATAGTCTAAGGAAATAAAATAGAAGAACAAATATTTTAAACGATGAACAAAGGGAAATGCATCGTATGCAATATAGAGAATGATGGAGAGCTATAACTCCAAAACAAATAGAAAATTATCTAGTTCGGTGTCGTGATATGTATTGACAAAAAAGAGAAAGATCCCATAATGCATCTTTAGAAAGAAATATAAATACTATAAGCAATGAATCTCATAAATACCAACAAAAAAAAACCAAGAATACACAGAGAACAAATAAAAAATACATCTATTAAGGATAGAGAACATATTGTAGATAACATACCACAATCTAGTCAGGAGCAGAGACAATCATCACATAATAATAATCACCTATAATGGCATCAAGCTGTGCGAAGAACTGTTAGAACTCATAATGTTGCAAAAAATTCAAAGATCATCCTGGATTTCGAAATATTTATTGAGACAACAAAAATTTTGTCAACATTGTTCGGAAAAAATTATTTCAACACTAGAGTGGATCATTATGTTGTGGAAGAACCATATTCCCCTCAGTGCATTCACCAAATAAGCTTTTGGAGCTCTACAGGGATACAAGTGCTAATGGTGTACATTTCAAAAGAAATACTCGATGTGTATGATGGGATAGCGCAACAATCTTACCATATGGTCGAACAACACATTCGCGGTATAAAATCCTAATCAACCCAACTTCCAAATCAATGTGTACGATACCTAAATAGCCTGAGCTAGCAGTTGTTCTTATTAGGGATGAGGCAATAATGGCGCATAAATTTTCTTTTTAAGCACTGTTTAGAACTTTAAAAGACATTGGGAAATAATATGCCATTTAGAGAAAAAATTATAATCGTTATAGGGGATTTTAGACAAGTCTTACCAGTTGTAAGAAAGGTACAATATCATAAATAATTGATGTGTGCATGGATAAATTGTCATTATAGAAACATGTATAAGTGATACATATCACCTAAAATATGAGACCAAAAGAAGATCCATTCTATACGGATTTCCTATTATGAGTTGGTGATGAAAATGTGCCACATATATGTGAGAACATGATAAGAATCCCAAAAAAAATGGTTATACTATGGGAAGGCAAAAAACTAACAACTAGTCTAATAAATTCAACATTTCCATACTTATACGTGAATGCTTTCAATACAAAATATATGATTACAAGGGCTTTAATAACCTCACTTGATGAAAATGTAGATATATGAAATGATCAAGTTATAAATATTTTTTTAGTGATCATCATGTCCATTACTCTTTCGATTCCATGGAAGATGATATAAGAAATCTGTATTAGCTTGAAAGAATTCAATAAGTTTGAGTGGTTTATCCCATATAAATCAGTCTTGAAGAAAGGTGCACCAATTATGCTCCTAAAGAACCCCAGTCCAAAAATGGGTTTTGCAATGGTACGTGACTTATATATTATGAACTTCACACAAACATATAGATGCAGAGATTGTCATCGGTCACTTTGCTGGAACTCGGATTTCTTACCAAGAATACCTAGGAATCCCTTTGAGGATACTCATTTACCATTTACTTTATTACGTAAACAGATCCTTATAAGACAAAGTTTTGTTTTAGCTAATAATAAAGCTCAAGGGCAAACAATTTCAAATGTTGGAATTTACTTATGCAAAATGTATTCAACAGGATCAACTTTATTTTGCATTATCAAGAGGAGTTTCAATGAAAAACACTAAAGTTTTAGTAAAAATGATGAAGTTCAAGGGGAATCCGGAGCCGACACTAGAAATGTTGTGTACAAGGATGTGCTATTATCCTCAAAAGGACAAATTTGATATCATTTTTCATTCATTATTTCATTTTGTGATGTTTGACAAATATTTAAACAATTTTTATTTTTAGTTCTTTTTTTCAAAATAATATAAGATTATAGAATAACAACAATTAACAATGAAATAAATCTTCATTTTATTGATATTTTATATTATTTAAAAGTTTTCTTTCATGCATTCCATTCGTATGTCAATTTGCACTTGCAAATTACGTATTTTTCTACTGTATATATATTCTTGCATTTCTGAAACACATGTCGTTTGTGCTATTTAGCATGCATAGCGCACGCCATTAGGACTTAAATATAATAGCTTTGGTATAACACTCTTTTGGTATTAGTGTGAATTTCAAAAAACACCTCTATGGATATTACCAAATGTTAATCACTTAAACATAGTATCTAACAAGTATAAAAACGCTCTTTTACATATATTACTAAACTTAATATCACTTAAGAATAGAATCTAATAAATAAAATTCATATAATTTTCACTCGTTATTATTTGATAGCAGAAACACAAATTCAAACTAACCATAAAATTAAATGTTGGAACTTAGAAATAAAAATTCAAACTAACTACACATAATCCCAATGCAAAAACATAGCTAAATATTTATGCAGATCATTTCTCTTAAATATGTTGAATACATATAATTTGTAAAAAAATCAATTTACCCGCGAAGCGTGCGCTATCATCACACGTGAAGCGCATTCCGTAACACTCGTATATGAGTTGTGTGTGTGTACTATTGCTGCTGCTTTTTACTGTTATGGTTATAAGCTGTAATCGCATGCATTTGCTATGGTATAGGGTTTGCAACTACGATACATGGGCCGAGAAAACCAGCCCATAACCCAAAACCTACTACCTTAATGATACAAACCCTAAACCGAAAAGGCAACTCCCCATCATCGTCGCCTTGCCTCCCTTTCTAGTCCATCTTCTCATAACTGTCTAAAAATATTTTGATAAAATTGACTATAGCTTCAATGAAATTTCTATTTTTTTGGCTATTTTCATAGCTTTATTAGTACGTTATTGGCTTTGAATCTTGTACGTGAATTAATATTTGCATTATTGAGTTGCCTACTTATGTCAAAAAATGTCGACAATAAAATACACATTAAAGAACAAAACCTGACTAAAACCAAACAGAATTTTCAAAATCAAAACCAATCAAAAACATTTAATTCGGTTTCATAGGTCTAATTGGTTCTTCCACTTGGGATTTTCATATTACTGGTTAGAGAGGTTTTCAGTGTACCGATTTGTAAATGATCGAAGCATTTTGATTGGTTTACACGAATTGTTATTATAACCGATCAATAAATATTTGAGAGTTTAACATACAAACCATTGTAAGAATTTTCCATTAAAGTAATATTACACGTATACCCTAATATATATTCTCTAGTTTTATGTAGATTAATTTTCCAGTATAATTACTAGGGGTATATTTGAAAATAAGTTTGAACCCCTCAAAACACCCCAATTTGATGCGTTGACAATTGTCATTAAAATTACACTACACCCGGTTTTATCGGTTTTATAACCAACAATAATAGGTGCGAAAAAAGCTTACAAGCAAGGGTTATCACGTCACCAGAAATACAGAGCCGCTTAGAAGCAGTCAAAACCAGTAGAAAAAAACTTTCAAGTAAATTTTTTTTATTGTCTCATTAGGGACATAATATAAGGATAATATACTAAAAATTGTGTAGATGAATCAAAGATAAACCAAACTATCCAGCTGGCAATGACCTATGTTTACAGATCCAACAACTATTATTTTATTTTCAGCCAATAAAATTACAATATGAAGCGGAACAATCAATTAAATGGAGATTAAAGATACATTGATGGAGCTTGTCAACTGTAGGTTTATTAATGGATACTATTGGATGCAGATAACGTCACATCCACATCTACATCTGAAATTATTTTCGAATATTGGATATCCACATCTGTAAATACAAACGGATGATATATGTATATACACACTATACGTTGAAAATCAGTAAATCAAGAAATATATATAGAAACTTTTGGTTTAAATTTTTTTATTTTTAACCCATTGATTTTAAAACCATGAAAAATAAACAGATATGATGCAATAAATAATTTTAAATAGTTAATACGCATTAAATGCATCTAATACAAACTATTTGCTTAATAATGCTATCAATCCCCATCTTTTATTATTCCAAAATACGCATGATATAAACTATAATCATGAAAAAATCAAATGGATAATTTCGAATGCAGATTCCTTCGCATCTGCAATGGTAACCATTTTTCCAAATTTCATATATTTATCCTGTTTTTGGATATGTACGTGGACGGTTTTAGATTTTTCGATATCCATTGATAGACTTATATAATGGAAAGAATAGTTGAAAGAGTTAGGGATATGCCCAAAGGGAAATTATGTAATTTATTACGTATATCTAACTCGATAACCAATCTTGTTCACAATAAAGTATTTGATTTCAAATACATTCTTTATTGTATAGTGATATAATGAATTAAATGACTAATTTAAAGTATATTAACTAGAAAATCTTTAAATAATACACTATGCGATAAAATGAGTGCTCTCCTACTTGAGAGGATCGTTTATTTTATTCAAAAATAAACTATGTGATAATTGTTACAAAAGAGCTGTAATTATGAATTTTTTTATCACAATATAGAATAACATATTATTTCAAATATTACCGGTCAAGACGTTTCTAGAAAGGATATCGATGAATCCATTGAAAAAAAGTACGTAATGCTCCAAATGTTGGGTAGCGGATTACTCATGGTTGTTACTGATGGTTATTGGATAAATATGGAATGACTCATTTAAGAGTTATCTTTTGGTTAATTAACAACCATGTCAAACAGAACATCTCGAGTGATGATATTACACAGTTCTTTTGATTTAAGAATGCCGTTGAACTTCAATGTGAAAACTCCACTTTAATTATAGTTAAATCATGACATAGCTTCCATCGAACGAATATAGTTGGGTCTGGTTTGAAGCTTTGGAAATGAAAAGCTATTCAATAGATAATTTATCTCATTGGTTTTATGAAGTTAGTATCAGGATCAACTATAGTCAATCCAAAGTCAAAGTCTATATCCATAGTAGTATAGTTAATAGTAAATATTATTATTGAACCAAAGATTTTGTTTATAGGTTAACCAAGTTGAATATGGATGATGTTGGAATTTTGAACAAAGCCAAGTTCCAAAAGTCCAAAAGTGATGTTGATAAGAAAATTAATGTAAATAATCATTACTAGAAGATACTGTTAGAATTTGTAAAATTGGATTTTGCTGGTGCGTTTTGTAAATGATGAATTAAGTCAAACTATCACGCCACTAGCTAATGTGACATATGAAAGTTAGTGTTTGAATTATTTAAATATTGACCGTTGGCTAAATTCACGCATGTAAGTCACTCAATCGAATATATTCAGTCTTCTAAACACAACTTGATAATTGATTTATACTAGTTATAAATTAATTAAATTAATAAATATCTATTAAATATTAATTATTATTGTATTTATTATATGATATGTGTTGGGTAAAATGAAGTTGCCTTTGGAAATGTTTGGGGTGTAGTTAGTAATTAATTGGTGTTGAATATGCGACTATATGATTTTTGTTTGATGATAATAAACATATATATATTCATTTAAATGCATTTGCTAAAGTGCTATTTTATTTTCACAGACTAAATAAATATTTGCTGAATAAAACAAATAACACAGATTTGGAATTCAAACGGATATTTTATTCAAACAAATATTTATTACAATTTTGAATAGTACAAATTCAAGCTCTCACTATACATATACAAATTCAATACAAATTTGATTACATCACAATTCACATTTACATTTGCACCTCACTACATATCACTCACACTCGTATTTATCTTCAACCTCATTCCAATGTGAATCCAACATCTGAGTAATCTGCAAAAATATAGATGGACGCAGTAAAATTGAAAATAAAATATTTTTGCAGTATAACATAAAATGTGAATTTTGAAAATAATATTTGCCTCAGTTATTTGGGTTGTTCGTCATCAATTAAATTTGAATTCATCATACACGAACAGCTTGTGACATGCACAGCGTATCACTGTGCATGCCACAAGGCCGTGCACACCGATATATACACTTGATAAAATTACAGGGATAGGTGAGCACAGGTCAAACCCAAAACGTTGGGTTCAACTCAAGTGCGACAAAAATAATGTCACAATATCAGCACAAGGTCAAACCCGAGCTCCAAGCTGGATTTAACACATGTGCAAGTTCATGAAAATGGTCAAGACAACTAAAACAAGCCTCGACCAAAATCCAAATGTACAAATGCAATATGAACCAAACAGTGCACAAAGGCAGTAGTACAAACTACATGAAGACAATGCACAAACATATATATACATATGTATATACATATGTATATACACATGTAGTGACAGCAAAACTCAAACCAGCCATGACATGGAAGCAAACTAGACCAGTTCAGGTTAAAGCAAGAAAGTACACATGAAGCTAATAGTGCAACAGTTCAGTGAAACAGTGAAACAACAAAGGTGCAAATTAAAAATGAAATGAAACAAGAACTGCCAAAAATGATGACCCAACAAATAAACCAGATCAACAATGACTAGAACAAGACAGTCCATACATGTCAACCAGACAAGTTTTCAATCACAAATCAAAGTTCAAAATGCAAGTTCAAAACACAAGCTAACATACACATATATACATACATGAATGTATGTATACACAAGGAGAAAACATATAGAACAAAGGATCGTGCAGTGCAGACATGATAAGTCAATGCCAATAGTACAATGTGAACTAGCTCGAAACAATATGGATGTCGAATGGCCAAGCAAGTGCACACACTAAACCAATAAGAGGCCAGAGGGATTAATATGGTAACATAGCAAGCACATGAATGCACAGTGCAAACTACAATACCAAGTGATACAACAGCTCTGTGACAATATCAAGTGAAGGCCACAGCAGCTCAAATGAGCAATCTCACACATGACAGTGAAACAGGCCAGAGAAAAGAATATCACATTTGAACAAAGCATCAACAACAACAAGTATACATATCCAGGAAGATTCAGTGAAGCCAGAAGCTCCAGACAGTATCAAGTTCAAACAAAGCTCAACAGCATAATATCAAACCACACCAAATGATACAACAGTTCAGTGAACAAGTGAAACACATTTGTTTATAAGTGTAAATATATATATATATATATATATATATATATATATATATATATATTACAAGTTCAAGCTGCAGGTCAAAGACATAATGGCCGAAGTAAGTACACAAAGAAAATGCAAAGTCAACTCAAAGCCATATGCAATGACCAGAGACAGTAAACAGAGAAGCCGAAGTTTCGAACCAAAAATAAGGCCATAAGTAGTTTCAAACCAAATCAGTGACGAAGACACAGAGAAGAACCAGATTATCAAAAATTCCAAAATGACCGAGCATTGAAAATGCTACAGTTTTATCAAAGCCGAAGTTCAAACCAAAATCAACACTGTGGTATCTAAGAAATCAAAATCAACACCGTGTCAATCAGGAAATCATAAATATACGAAATTGATAAAGTCAGAATCAATCTCAAGCATCCAAGCAACATCGACCGGCCAAGCAAGATAGTATTGACGAAATCAAACAACTATCAAACGAACGAAAATACAGGAATTCGACTTCTGGCAAAAAATTAATCGAGTTCAAGTACGAAAAACATTAAAGCACAAAAGCATAAATTACATACCGAAGCAAAAATCGAACTCGATCAAATTGGAGCAGCCGAGTGCAAAATCAAAGAGACGGTCATTCGACAGAGCAAACACGCAAGAGCATATAATCGAATGATAAATTGAAGCGACGCTTCAAAAGCCCTAATTTTTAGAAACGAACGAGCAACGAAGAAGCTAATATTTTTCACAAGGAACGACTGCCATTTTCACAAAAGAAAGGAACGGAGCAAATAAAAGAGGAACCAGGCCGATAAAGAAATAAAAGAAAAGGGGTCGGCCTTTATTGTTTACAATTATAATATGGGCTTAATTTTTAAATTAGGGTTTTAAATTTGTTTTAAATTTAAATTTCTCTTTTAAACGTTGTAATTTCTAGTCATGTGACTAGGCGACAAACTATGTGGCGTAGTTTGAGAATTCGCAATCAGTGGCTGAGTTGTGGCAGGGTTTTGAGCGTAGAGTTAAGGCTAGTCGATAGCGAGTGTCGCGAGCTTACGTGTGTAAGCGTCTGACTGCTTAATTTCTAGTAGAAACCTTGGAGGCATCACGTAGGCAGGGTTTTGCCGAAGCTGGGTAAATTCTGTGTCGTTCTATTTCTGCATTTATTATTCTGCTATTATCTGTGCTGCTATTTTGATATATCTGTGTTGAAATAATTTTATAAGCTTCTGCAATAATTTTTTATAATTAATAGCATCACCCCATTCACCCCCTCTCTAGGGTGAAATCGATCCTACAATTGGTTGCATATATAATAGTCATACTTGTACATATCAATATACGATATTGATATATGTTTAAATATGGTTTAAATAATATTAATTACTACTGGGTTTAAAGTATTTGTTTTTCCATTAAGACCTAACAGATGGCCAATCATAAGGATGCATTGGAGGAGTCCAAGTTTGAATTGGTAGGAAAGAACTTTAGGTAAGATATTTTTTCAAACCTTTTCTATAAAAGTGAACTAAAGCTACATTGTTTTGGGATCTTTTTGCCTTCCTCTTCTCCATTTAGGTTGCAAGTACAACCCCTTTTAACTCAATTTTCCACTTCAGTCACATTCAAATAATTAAATTATACTAAATCTGGTTTTGTAGCCTATTTCTTGCAAAGAAGGGTGCAAATATGAGAGATCAAATGAGTCTGATTGGATAAACATGCACTTCTACAACCTCATATCTAAGGTATAATTTATTTATACATCCAATCATATATATATATATATATATATATATCCTTGTAGCCTGCCAATTTATATCAGTTTAATTTTGCAATAGTTAATGTATGTGATTCATCAAAGTATTATTATAATTAATAAAATAATTATGTGAAATGTTTTCGGCTATAGTTGAAAATAATGAATTTTTTGTTTTAATGTACATATTTTTTAATGTTTATACAAATATTTGATTGTTTAACCATAATATTGTGATTTTAAACTTGATATTTATAAACTAGATATTTTAATGTTTTCAGAAATTTGATTATAAAGAATATTAAATTTTGCTCTCAGCAATATTAATTTAAATAATATAAATATATACATATAATATAAATAAAGGCAATGTTTTTAATATTGCATTTTTATAAACAATAAAATATTTATTCTCGGTTTAAAAAGAGAAACATAAAACACATATATTTTTTGAAGTTATAATTTATATAACAATTATACACACATGCGCGCTCTCTTTCGTATTATATAATTATAACTATTTAATTAATAAATACATTTATATGTATTATCTTTTAAACATATTTAATTTTGATTTTTAAAATTTAATTTGATGAATACATATACATACATGTATGTATGTATGTTAGATCTAGCTTTATTTTGAATCTTATTTAGTAAGTCAAACTGGATATTTTGAATTAAAATAAAAACTAAGTCAAATATTATTGTATATTTGTTTATAAATAACTTTTATTATATTTTTGAAATTAATATGTGTATATATACATAGATATTTTTATATATACATATTTTTAGTTATGAGATATTTTATTCACGCAATTAACATATATGTAAAATCCAAGTATATACATAATTAACGTAAATCCCCAATCTATGTATATATTTAACTATGTACACCACATGCCATATTGCACGTGCATGTTATATACGTATGAGTACATAATAATGTACTCATAAACTACATATAACATATTTACGTAATCCATCATTTATTAAATCAATGACTTATTTATGAAATTTATATTAGATATAAAAGCAATTTAGACTTTATATGCCCCATAAAATATAAATCTGGGATATTTTAAAATCTATCATATTTACCTACTTTCGACTGGGCCAGATCCAACATCAAGAATATAAAATCACTTAATTTTAATCGAAATCCTCAATTTGGATGGACAATGGAAATTGGGTTTCAACCTTACTTGGACTAGTGGAAAACTCTCTCTTGAAGAGGATTGTAGAGGCCGAGTCTTATAAATAGATTTAAATAATATCAACCACGAGGTTAGATATGTATCAGATAATCGTTTTTGGGTCAAATGAAGCCAAGAAGTCCATTAACCAAATGATTAGGTAGGCATTAAATAATCGAAGTTGGATCAAATGAAGCCAAGAAGTATAAGATATTAGCCCAAATAATATCTACATTGCGCTCAACGATCAATTGGTAGGCTTGACTAATTGATCTGTCTCTCTAATGGATTGAGTTAACAGCCGATACAGGGCCTAAAACTAGTGGATTGTTCTAGGCTCTGACTTAAGGGTGTATAAATACTGCACGGATAGTCTATTGTGGCATAAGACCGGTCGATCAGTGGTGATCTTTAGAGCCCCATATGTCTCCATTTTGAAACTATGTAATATCCTCCATGTTAAGGCCCAAAACTAAAGGTTGTGAATGTTGCTGTCAACCACAGCATTAATTTTCGATGACAAAATGCGGTTATGTCAATCATATCAATGATCGGAAGTACATGAATGTCAAAAAAAATTAAACACAATTTAATGAAAAGCTTTCACATTTCAAATAAGATTTCATATTCATTACATAATCTCATTTGATCCCATGTCCAGAGAAAATATAATTATTATAAAATACTCCAAGAGCGATATATGAAGATGTCTATTGGTTGATCAGAGTATACTACTACTTTACAATTATAATTTCAGTCATTACATCTATTCAAACAAAATGAACCACACAACAGATTAAATACAACCCCTAATATAACAAGATTGCCTTCCAAACGTCTTCGAAAGCTTATTCGTCTAATTGGGAGCCTAAAGTCCCTTATTTTCAATCTACTCAAATGAGAACATGAGAGTTTAAGAGGAAAAACAAAAACTTCGGGCCAGACAAACAGTCTGGTGTGAATAATAACCTACCATATCAAGCCAAATAGATATCTAGTGAGACTACGCCGTTGAGGGGAATGGGTTTTTCCCTCACTAGTTTCTTAGCTAAAAAAAATCAACCATATATCGTGTTCCCACATCCACAATGGTTAAAACATAATAACATGATCATATGCAAGTATGCAATGT
Source organism: Allium cepa (assembly GCA_030765085.1). NCBI lineage: Eukaryota > Viridiplantae > Streptophyta > Magnoliopsida > Asparagales > Amaryllidaceae > Allium > Allium cepa. The sequence continues at coordinate 376,927,739 of CM060929.1, read as the reverse complement.
GGGTGAGTCTGACTCATCTATCAACATAAGGTTATATCTACACTAAGTCCATCCTTTTTCAAAATTGACTATGTGTCTCAAATCCATAGTTTTCCTAGGGTCATTATGAACCTATTAGTTTTCATGGGCTGAATAATAACCCGTCAAAGCTCTTAAGTACTACCTATCCTGAATCATATCGTTAATGGGATCATTAAGAGCCTATTGGTTTCTACCAATAACAATTTCTAATCATAGTTTTCATGGGATCAATACCATATCTCATATCATAGTTTTCATAGGATCACTATGAACCTATTGGATTCTTCCAATACCATACTTTCAGACCATAGTTTAAACAGGACCACTAGGAACCTATTGTATATCCTCCAATAACACTACTCAAGCCACAGTTTTATAGGATCCCCATGAACCTATTGGATCTTCCAATAACATATATCATATCATAATCTTTTGATCAGTTATAGGAATCCTAACTCTTTTGTTCTATCTGATCTCCTGGATGCAATTCTATTCACTTAGGAGTTAAATCTGATTATACTCACTAATGAGTTGACCTAGCTAGTTATTCAGCCCTTTTACATCCCAAAATGTAGTTATGGGTCATGATGTGTGAGTATGACAATAATAATCATGCAAAATATTCGATCGATAAAAATAAGAACATATAGCATCCATGATTCAAATATGTTCAATCAATTGGCATCTTATAATTACTTAACCTTAAGTAATAACCCTATTTGGTAATTTATATAAAAAATCGGGATAAACAATAATTTATTCTTTGAAAACATTCATCATTATATATGATTAATCCCTTTAATTCATAATTAAAACAAGAAAAATATAGCCCCTTACTTTACTAATTTATCATGCACTTTATAAACCATTTTAATACCGCCATATATATGTTTGGAAATAATAGGAGGATGTTGCACCTATTTATTATAGGGCTTAACACCATAAATTATAATATGTTCATCTTTAAAAACTAGCATCATTGATATAGCCTCCATGCGACGTCTTATCCCTACATATCAAAGCCTTTTAAATAATTCTGATTTTATGAAAACATAAGGCTATAACCAAAGTATGTTGTCACAACATAGAAATTTATAGGTTATCGAAACTATTGAATATAGCCTTTTATATATTAATATACCTTGAGCTGAACATTAATAACATGCGACATCAATATCATAATACATTGATACTGGTTGCTATAAAAACAACGGCTACTATGCCATAATTAGGGTTATCAAAACCATGATATAACACCGTCATTGTTGTTAAACAATCAATATCAAAAGTAAGGTTGGCGGCATCAGCTTCTTAAAACCATAGCTATTAGAACAGACGACATGCGAAAAGATAACAGCAATAACACTATAAATAGTCTAATAACTAAAGTAAGGTTTGTGGAATTACTTGATTGTGGCATCAATTCCATACTTTATCAAAACAAGGAAATAAGGGCGGTCAGCATTGCTCGGGTATACTACAAGTTTACTAAGCCGACATTGATCACTTCAACTTGGACTGAATCATTCCATAATTACTTGAGTAGTTATTATATGCTTCCCTCCATGTCGGTGTTGCCACTCATGGCTGTGGCATTGTCAAGGCATGAAGATTAATATGTGCGGCATAGCAATACCGTAATTACCATAAAAACTGTTTTATTTCTATATAAGGAAATCTCTTTTCACCCACTCTTATTCTTTATCGATTTTCTATTGGTTGAAAACATACCTTACCAAATTCTTTTCAAAAATCTGCTGCATCTCCATTTTTTTCCCAAAACAATTTTTGCATCCTTTAAGTAATGACCTGGAATTTTCGATATCGAAAATTCCAGATAGTTAGGAAAAGAAGAAAAGAGATAGAAGAAGAAACATAAATGAAATACAGAATCTCACATTCACAGCAGATCAAAATATAATATCAAATAAAATAACAGTTATATAAAGGAAATCTGTATCAGTTAATTTACATTAATACATCAGAGTTACAACATTTCACAATCGTTGGACAATTAAAATAACTTGTCCCAAATAACCAGCAATAACATACTCAGTGGAATACTCTTCATACGTTCCTGCCATCCAGCTCGCCTCCTGAGCTCCAGAACGTCCTTTCCTGAAAATTTGTAATACTCGGACTGACCCGAGCATTACATCAAAGTAACACACCCGGATCAGGCTGGAAACCAGCATGAGTAAACCCATCTAACAAGAAATACTAATGCATAAAATTTTCTTGAAACCCGGGGTAACTCGTTTATTACTACAAGTTCACAACTTGCTATAGTCAACACTTATATTCACAATCAATCCCTAAGTACCTTTGCTCAGTTTTAAATGGTCCAGTCATTTAAATTATTCCATTTCAGCCTATTGATTTCTCATACCAAATCTATAAAGAATCGAAGTGGTTTTGGGTATTTGCTAATATCCGACCCCGGTCTCTTCGATCACAATTTAACCCAAATTATTCAAGTGGAATGCAATTCAAACTTCAAATACAGGATGTTACTTAGACAGCAATTCATCTCGATAGACAACCACATTGTCATTATTCAACCCAAACATATCACAAAACATTTTAATCACAAATATCAAATAATCCAAGGCATTCAACATCATTCAATAACTCATAAGCAAGATTAATTAGTCACACCATTTCTAATTAATTTAAATAAATTAAATAAATTACTTTAATCTCTTTTAATCCTGCTTACTTAACATTAATCAGTTATAAACCATTAGTTAATCATCCCTTAATCATCCTTTCTAATTACATTAAGTAATTAGCCTTTAATTAATCACCCAAATTAATTAACCTATAATCACTTATATTGATTAAATATCCTTTAATTAATCACACTCATTAATTAACAATCCCTTAATTAATTTCCTTAATTAATTAATCCCTAAATTAATCAATCCTTTAATTAATTAATCCTTTAATTAATTACACTAAGTAATTAATCCTTAATTATTTTCATTAATAAATTATCATCTAAGTAATTACTCTTCAATTACTAACATTAATTAATATCTAATCATAAAGTAATTAATCTCTAATTAATTTACAATTCTTAATCATTAATTAATTAATCTCTCCTCATCAATTTATTTAATCTATAATTACCCAAAATATTAATTAACTTCTTACTTGTCATTAAAATCTTATTTAATAAATTTGGGATTTAATTATTATTAATCTATTAGCTTAAGATTTTTTTAATTAATGACAAAAACAATTTATCTTCTCAATTACTACTTAATTATATTATTCATCAAGTTTAAATAAACTTAAGATTTAATTTAGTCTAAGTTAAAATGAGTTACACAGCTTTTACTTAACCAATCATTTAAATAAACCATTATTATTTAAAAGAAATAGTTTTTATTAGAAAATTAGTTTAAAACTTGAATTTTTGTTTTAACTTTAAAACATGTTAGCCTCAAACAATTTACCCGAGTCACTCCTAGGCTTACCCTAACTAAAGCCCGATCCAACCATCTTTTTTTAACTATTGTTTTAAAACTGTTAAACACAAAATACACACGCGACACACTCGAAGACAATCCCCAAGACAGTCCTTCATTTCCCCGAGACCGGCCCCGAGGCTCTCCCTTCTTCTCCAATACAACGCTGATGCACAGGAATTACCTTGTGCACATGCACCGATCGACGATGAAATTCCAGCCTCCAAGATCATCGCTGACAATTTGCCTACAATCTCCTCAAGCCATTAGACTAACTAGCTTTCTCGATCGATCTCGAAATCGAACTCCTCAAAACCCCACTGGAACCCAGCCATTGACCGAAACCGTCCCGAAGACGCCGACCCCTTAAAATCACGAAACTCCGTCCAAAGGTTCGCCATGACCCCACACATCATTTCCCCGTCGACCGGTCAACCCGAAGCCACGACGGTGATGCAACAGGCTAATTTCCAATCACGACCAAAACGAGGGCTAAACCCCACAACGATGATGTGCCGTCGCCACGGTGAACTAATAATTCACCTAACATTTTTGCCAATATCGTCAACCTCAAAGCTATCCACGTCACTGGCCCCAAGACCCCTGAATTTCCCTATCGTCGGAAAATGCTCGAAATCCATTTTCTGATTATCTCATGATTTCTCACAATATACTCTCTTAAAAATCATGATTTCGATTTTAAAAAACAAATTTTTCAATAACAATTCAGATTATAAACTTGAATGCAAAAATCATTTAATTCGAATTTCGATATGATTTAAATCTTATTGTTCTTCTTCCTCTCTATTACATCTAGCTACTGATTTAGCTTAAAATTATTTTTAAAATTGATAACAGGATATAACAATCAAGTTTTGTTTATACATCATGTCCTACAGAAGATCAGGGAAAGATAACATGTTTTTTTTTCTTAAACCCTAAACAACAAGAACGGAAAAAATGTTCTTTAAACAAACATACTCATCCATTCAATTCATATATATGTGTGTGTGTGTGTGTGTGTATATAAAATTCATATTAAACCATTATATAAGCATTTATCATACTTCACTTCAAATTTGCTACATGCAACAAGATTTATAGAATAGATTTGAAGTTTGTTCACTCACCTGTTATTTCTGAGCAAAGAGAAAACCAGAGAACAAGCCTTTGAAAAAAATTGAAATCTACACTTGCTTCTGACTTGAAATAGAAATTTGGATTTTGAACTAGATTAGGTTGAGTTGATTTTATTGCTTGTATATTTAGTTGAGCTATGATTTGCTTGAAGCTTGTTCTAGAATCAGGTTGGAGATGCTTTTGATTTTGATTTAATTTCTTTTCAGATCTTGATTTTGTTTCAGGTTATTTTCTCTGGTTTATCTATTATTGTTTGATCTGGTTTTGAATTTTGGTTTACAGGCTTTTGTTTTGAAAAGTGAAGGTGTAAGAAAATGATAGAGAGGAGAGTAAAGATATTATATAATCTCATTTTCTTTTTATTTATTTTTTAGAAATAATTGAAATAGATGACATTTGTTCAAATTTATATTAGAATTGTTACACTTGTATTTTCTTATGTTAAATGAATTTACATTTGTTAATTTGTGTGTTAAAATCTTAACACTTGTCATTATGCATTTTCAATAAATTTTTAAATGATTTAAAATCTTTTGTGTTTAATTTTTTCCTAATTAATAAGTACATTTCTTAATTTATAAATAAAAATCTTTTTAAAGAAAATAAAATAAAAAATTTATACACATGTTTTTGAACCTAAAGTATTTTTAAAATATTTATCTTTTACATTTCAAACTTAAATCCAAATTCAAATTCAATTTAAAAATCAAATTTAAAATCAACTCAAATTTATATATATTTAAATAAACACAAATTAAATTTGTAAACAATCATTATAATTTAAAATCTATTTATATCTATATTTAAAACAACACATTATTATTTTTGTTTGAAAATAACAATTTTACCAATTTTCAAATAATAAATAAAGTAGATTATTACATTTCAAATTGTTTGAATTATATTAATATGTTCACTATTTCACAATGAATTTATATATGTATACACTTAAGATTTCCAACATTATGGAATTTTGAATATATCCATTATATATAATAATTTACTGTAAAATTTATTATTTCTAGATATTTATATTTCAATATTTATTATAGATTCAAATTTATTTATATTTCTAGATATCAGAATTTTATCTGTTCAACTGAATAAATCAGTTATTTATCCACTTATCAGATGTCAAAAATCTGGGTTATCACAATTTACATAATACTAATTATTAAGTACTTATTTATAAGCTTTTCTAGCTAAATAAATTTATATAAAATCATAATATTTTGGGAAAAATCACTAAAATTCACCAAAAATCAGAATTAACACATTCTTTAACATATAAAATTATTGTAGCCAAAATCATTATGTAATTAATTTTAATAATTAAAACCCGAAATAAATATCACTAGTACAAAAAGTGCATATTGCTTCGCCTCATTTGCATCGGCTGAAGTAAAAACTGATGCAAATAGAACTATTTGCATCAGTTCTATCATAATAACCGATGCAATTGATACGTGGAAAGCAATAGGTAGTAAAAAAATTCAAATTTGCATCAGTTCTCACCAACAACCGATGCAAATAGTTTTAGTCGCGTCGGTTTTAAAGTCAACCGAGGCAACTACATGTTGATGGCAATATGAAATTTAGGAGGGAAATAATGAAAAATTGGCTCCAAAGTAAAAATTTTGAACAAATGTACTCCTTTCTCCTCAATAACCCACTCCTAGAAAAAAAATTCTCCTCCTCAAAAACAACTACACGCGTACTTGTTTATATAATCAGAAAGCTTATACAAAAAAAACCGAAATCCAACTTTCACGATTAGCCCCAATTTCACAATTCAATCAAACTTTCACAATTCAGCCAATTTTCTTGATTCGATTTAGGTGATGGAGGCAGATTCAGTTCGAATTGGGGATTGTTGAGGTGGGCGAGGTGGTGAAGTTAGTTTCAGATAGTTAGTTTCGCGTTTTGGACTCGGGTGACGTTGAGATGCAAAGGTGGTCGTTGGTTGTCGCGAATTGGGTGATTATTGTGGGTGCTTATGTTGTTCGTTGTTGAGGGTATGGTTTTCGCTATCGAAAATTGGAGTGATATTGCGTTCGATTTAAGGATTCAGGAGTTGGAGGAGGGTGGTTCGGTGATGTTCGTAGGTGGGTTGTTCGAGTTTCAGGTGAGGTTGGTGCTGCAGCCGATTGCTGGTTCAGAAATTTGAGGGTGTCGAAGTCGTGGTTGTGACAAGTTGCGACTGGTTACAGGCGGTTGGCGGAGGTCGTGAGTGGTGGGTTGAGCAGTTCAACTATGAGGGGAATTTGGTTGCAGAACTGCTTTGAGGTTACTGTTTTCAATGCTCGTAGTTGTAATTTTCAGCAGTGAGGTTGCGATTTCGATTTTTTGGTGAGGTTTGGCTATTGAAGGAGATGGTGCTGGTTGATTTGGAGGAGAGGAAATTAAAGTTTCTTGGCAGTGCAGAGGTCAGGTGAGGATTGGTCAGTTCTGATAGCAATAGCAGTAGAGGTTTGTCATCAATATTTTTGCAGTAATCTTCAATCTCTGATTGATAAGTCACCATTTGTGAAATATATTACTTGTCTCCATATTATATGTCAAGTAAAGTAGCCAAGCTTCATGTATTGACTTTCATGAAAAATTGTGCCATGGCAATGTATTTATCTCATGTTCTCTCCGATATGTATACTTAGTTCGATACAAAATACTATACCTTGCATTGTTCTATATATGGGACCACCCAATTCGATAGACTTTTTTAATTTTGACTTCTTAGATTTACCGTGCTTCTATTACTAACACTAAAGAATTCTAAAGCACTGAACCTTGAAAGGTTGGAAAAGATAAATAATCGATTCATTGTGCAAATATGTAAGACAAATCATAAAAAATTATTGGTGATCTATTTATGTCATATACAGACTAATGATTCTGGTTTGGTTTCATACCTCTGTGAACAAGTTGATAGGTCTCACAGCTGACAGGTACACATTGGCATATTGCGGTATATGAAGTACTTGAAAGGATAGAATGAAGAAAATTTACAAGATGTAATCCCAATATTTTTCATATACAACTGGAGTTTTAATGCCTGAAGAATTCGAATCCTTTTATGATCTATGTCATGACCGACTACAGAGCTTTACAATGGATGTGCAAATAAGACATTGAAGGTTTCATTAATAAATTTTATAGAAATATCTTTACTTTCAATTGGTCAAGATTTCACATACGAAGTAAGAAAATTTGCAGAGCTTTAAAATTGGTACATATTAATTCAGGAAATAGACATACATATATGTTTTTCTTTCAAACTAAATTCAATCGATAGTGATTTTTGTTTAAATTAATCTGGCTGATATTTTAGAAATCAGTACATTATATTGCACGAATACTTATCAAATTTTGTATAGAATTTGTGTAATTTTTGAACATGTATTACTTTAATAGTTCATTACTAGTATTTCTTACTTTATAAATACATATGTTTAATTGGTATAACTGATACTACTCAGTATCATCATTTGTTTATAATTGTTTCCACATTTAGTTTCTTCTTATTTCTATATGTTGATTCTCTACAATTAGATCTTTAAATAAGGAAGCACGTTTATCACAAAAGAAAACTAAGTTTTTAATATGGAAATATTGTATCACCAAATCTAACATTTTGTTTGAATTAGTTTCAACTGTTTTCACCTGCAAGAATGCCACAACCTTGAGAAAATGTTCGCATCTGAATTGATTGGCTTAACAATTCTTTTTTATCTTTGAAGTACTAAAATAAAAATAAAAATGCTGAAACAAGTAACTTAATCAATCCATGCTGATATGATAGTTCAAACGGTTCATGCAATGTATTCAAACTATTGACATTCTTTCAGTGCAATTTCCGTGTGTTAGTCATTGATTCATTGCAGATTTTGTTTCTTCCTATGTTGTTTCTATGAACAAGTCTTAGACTATTTTCTGTATTCTATATCCGGTGATTACTAGTTTCCTTATATTTAACGATCACAGTAGATATGTCTTTTTTATCTTATTTCCCGGCTATTAATACTTTATCATTTCTTCTGTTGCAAGGTTGATATCTGATCCTTTGATCTTCACTCCTGGGATAACCAAATGATTATATGGTGAGTAAAATATCATTTCTTTTACTGCTATTTACGCTTTTTCTGTTGTACATAGTAGGTGATCGATATAGTATATTGAGGCTTCAAATTTTTTAACCTTTTTAGCCTTACAATAATTTACAGTATAACATCTTCATGGATTTTATTATACTTAATTTGCAGGGATTTACAAAGAGCTACTCATAATTTTACAACGGTAATCGATCATGGTGCATTTGGTACAGTTTATAAAGCTCAAATGGTGACTGGTGAAACATTAGCTATCAAAGTGCTTGCTTCTAACTCTAAACAGGGTGAGAAAGAGTTTCAATCGAAGGTACAATCTCTGGGATGGTATTCTTATACACAATGGTATAATAGTTTGTCAATAAGTCTTTTTGAAGCACATATGACATCTTATATAGAAAGCAAAAGGCTAGACTTAGTAAACTTAGTTTACAATCTCTGGGATGATATTCTTACAAAAAACTTGATGTGCAATCCATCTGTGCTGTTTTCATGAAGATACATATACAACCCATGCTTGCTCTCTAATGTATTGATGTGAAGTTAAAGATGTTTGCTGAATAATTGCACGTAAAAATATGAAATAAAAAATTATGCTACCTTTTGTTATCCAATAGGGGATAAATGAGTATCTTCCTACATCTTCATTGACCATCTAATGCACTAAGCAAGAAGTACGAAACAAATTTCTACCTTAATATAAGATCAGACAAAAAATAAAAAGTTGTAGATTTTGATAGTTGGAAACGAGGAGTTTGTCGATTAGTAGACTGGTAATTTTGTAATTCATGGACAGTTGAAATTTTAAATGATAGTTGAAAGTGGGGAGAAATATTCTAGTTCGTAGGACGACATGCTTACACAACTTTTTTTATAGACTTTTATAAAGGGTCTTTTTCAACAAATTGGCCTGGTTGAATTGCCGGAATATAAAAATGCTTCTAATATGCTTATGTTTAATTGCAGGTCATACTTCTAGGAAGATTGCATCATAGATATCTTGTAAATTTAGCAGGCTATTGCATAGAAAAGGGAAAGCATATGCTTATATATGTTTACATGACTAATGGAAATCTTGCTTCTCACTTGTACAGTATGTTCAGAACTTACTTTTATTACATATTAGTTTCTGTAGTATGTTTAATTCCTACTCATCAAGAATTGACTGAAGATCCTTTGAGTTTTATTTATTTTTTCTTGTGCAATTTTGACTGAAGATCCTTTGAGTTTTATTTATTTATTATGAATTGTCGCTTTGTGTTCAAATGTGCGGTAGTTTTTGTGGCTGAAGTTTTGAGTATTGATAGATGTATTGCAGTTTGGAGTTGTAAGTTGATGATGTAGGCAGAAGGCAGAAGGGCAGCGATTTGTTGCTGGGTGGTGAGCTGTGAAGGACAGAGAGGGTGGATGAAATGGTAGGATAAGTTTGTGATGATGTTGGTGTGGAGATGTATTGTTGCAGAGATGTTGGTGTGGTGTGATGATGTTGGTGTAATGATGTTGGTAGGAGATGTAGGAGAGATTATTATATGCAGTTGACAGTAAGTTGATGGAGGGGGTTGAGATGCTTGAACCAAGGTTGTGAGGTTGTCGAAGCTGAGAAAGTGGGTTATATGATGTAGTGAATGTTGTGATCATGGGAAGAAGGGGAGGCAAGGCACTGTTGATGGAAAGTGAGTAGTGGTGGAGGTTATATGTTTGTTTGAGGGTATTGACAGTGATGAAGAAGGGATGGACACAGCAGTTTTGGTGATGAAGAAGGATGATCAGAGGTTTGGTGATGAAACAAGGCAGTGAGAGGTTTGGTGATGTGCAAGTTATGTATGTATGCAGTAGTTTTTTTTTTTGCACAGAAGTATGTTTGAGGTAACTAGCAGGTTATTTGATGTAACTAGATGGTTGCACAGTTTGATGTATCCACACTTATTTTGTATAGATTATTAACACTGTAATTGATATATGCTTATTTTGGTATTATGTTATTCAGTTTGTATTTGCCATCAAATTTAATTTTGAATGATTGTAATATTGCATGCAATAATTGTTGTTATAATCAATATATATATATATATATATATAGTCTATTTGAGTGCTGTAATAATGATATTTTGCATCAGTTGTTAGTAACAACCGATGCAAAAATGACCTTTTTGCATCGGTTTCAGAACTGATGCAAAAGTGTTAAGCCTGTTGCATCGGTTGCATATGCATCGGTTGTTGAACTGATGCAAAAAGGGGGTAAACAACCGATGCAAAAAGGACATTTTTGCATCGGTTTCAGAACTGATGCAAAAGTGTTAAGCCTGTTGCATCGGTTGCATATGCATCGGTTGTTGAACTGATGCAAAATGGGGGTAAACAACCGATGCAAATGGCCTGTTTTGTAGTAGTGTATCCTTTCTCTCTTAGGAAATTCATAAAATATTCCTATTAATTTGGAAAATGATGAAATTAAAAACCCGTATCCAAAATTATGTTTTACACAACATATCAAAAAATCAAATCGTTCGGAAATCAAAAGTTAGGTTTTACCCTTAAAACCTATTAAAATAATTTCATAAATTTTTTAATAAATCATTATTCTATCCAAACAATGCGTGATATATTATAGCTCATCATGAATAAAAATCCATCAAGATTTAAAATCAACAAGTATAAAAATGAAATGGTCAATTATTATTCTCCTTAGGATGGATAATGGAGTTGAGATTTGATGGAGAATGTTTTCCATAGCTTTGCCTCCTAAATTCCATTTAGATTTCCTCTTCTCTAGCTTCATAATGGCCGGCCTTGTTCTTGGTTCTTATTAATGGGTTTCTGAAAAAATGAGAATGAACGAGGGGTGAGGGTTTAAGGGATAAGAGGTAAATTTATTCCTACTTTTCCTCTCTCATACGTTCTTTTACGTGTTAAATTCTAAAACAATCTCAACAACTAATTGGTTAAGGCTCGACCTTGTTATTTATCAAATCTTATCCCCATTATCTTACCACACATCATATTGTTCTATTTAATTTATCTAATTAAGTCTACTAAGAAATTATTATCAAAATTAAGGTTGTTACACTTTCAAAAGGCTAATTTGACCGAGAACCTTTTTCATTATTCCAAATCTCTTGATCTACTCTTTGATTTAACATATGAATTTATCAACTATGCACTTTATCTTGGTTATACAAAAATACAAACACACACACACATTCACATATATATCAGTCGACATCAACTTCAACTTACAAGTCGTTCGATGGAACTTGGCATATTGCAAAAATCTATCTCCTTAATAGGGGATCCTAGAAAGATGATGTCATATTCACAGAAAGAGTGGATTTTTACGGATGAACTCGAGCATTGGTGGGATTCACATCCACGGACTTATCGATGCTTGATTTCATCAAAGAATGGAATACAATTTTTGGAGCAATTCGATGAATCAACCTTAGAACCAATCAAGCCAATCCATAGCAACGATAGCTCAAAACATCATCTCCTCTCAACATCATCATCGCTAAAACCCCTTGTCATACTCTAATAGCCATGACTAATCTTGAGTCGATAAAGTCGATCATTGGCGGTAGAGAATGGATGTAACGACTAGCCTTTTCGTTGACACTAATACATCTACGGTATTCACGTGTCGAGCATCCGAGTGCCGGAAAGATAGATTGCTGGGGTGAAAGAAAATAAAAGAAAGAATAGAATCCCATGTCATAATGAGTAATATATGATATACACATACTCTTCATAAAAAAACTGTAATAAGTATACATCAGTCAGAGTAACCTAACCTATCATTAGCTTGGACAGTTATAACAGCCTGTCACACAAATGTTGATAAATAAAAAAGAAGAAATGTTATGGAAAATAAAATATATAAATAGGTCTTTGAGGCATCTAGCTCATCTTTCAAAGCTCTGAAGCGTCCATAACAAAATCTAGAAATATATTCGGGTCTGGCCCGAGTACTATAAGAAAATAAAACTCGGATCAATCTGGTAAACCAGCATAAGAAACTCAAATCATATGGATTTGTACATTTATAAAAACGTTTAAAAATAAAGGTATAAACACAGATGGATTTTTTCCTTATGATAATCAATCCATTTTTAATAGAAAATCCAGTGATATTATAATAATGTCTAGGGTTTAAAATAAATATTTAAGATAGCCAGAATATTACACTGATTATATTCAATAGCATATTTCGCATACAGCTAAGTCCATAAGGCATATATTGGAGAATTGATTCCATCAATGACAAGGGTACCGAGGTGCCGTCTGCCATAATACACCTCTAGAAAAATGTACTAAGAGCCTTAGCCGACTCCTTGTAAATCAGGACTAGCATACTCCTTTCTAGATAGTACCGGATATGTCATTACCATGGTTGTCCTTGACAAATCGTTTACATGGCCATAACATACATTATTCTTAAATATCGATCTAGATAAAGATGAGGACCATACCCAAATGGAACCACATAGCCCTGAAGCATATCCTTTGTTAGGTGTGTAGCTTGAGGTTACATTTTACCTTTTTAGCAAATCCCATTTGGAATGTTAACACTGCCCTCAAGGAAACAATGTAATGTCGTCATTCATCCATAAAAGTTGTTCGAGATATGAAAAAACCGAAGGCACTACTTTTGATAATTCGTTTTGGAGTCACCCGCGGGATTAGTATCCCTTGCACTTCAAGAACTCCATCTTCGATTTCCATCATCTTCAATTCAAACACTTATGCCAGTTCGAAGTGGTTTTTAGGCAACTCATGCTTATCTGATCCCGGTCTGTCTAAACCAATGATCGAAAATTTCCGATTGACTCAATCCTGATTCTTTCAAAAGTAGGCCAACAATATAAGAGTCCTAAGGGGTTCTCAAATATACACCCTTAAAGCGATAGATGATTCACCAGAATGGATTCTCCTAAGTGCATCTCAATCAATATGAATACGTAAAGCTTTTCATATTCTTCCTAAGTCAAAAACTGGCCAAGGTTTGATAATCAGCTATTTAACTATTAAATAAGCTAACAATCAAATCAAAGATTTATTTTCATAAGGAAACCATGCATGATTAAGCACATAAGCAACCACTAAGCCTCTTAATTAGTTTGTTCATTGATTAAAATTTTCTTGCAAATACTTGTATTAAAATATCTTTATAAGGATATACAAATTATACTACTCATACACTATTCATTTATACTCTTCAATGCTTGGAAAACTATCCTTATACTTATCTCATTGGTATATGTGTATTCATGAAACATTACACTCTCAATAATTAGAAAATATATCCTTATACTTATTTCATTGGTATAAGCATATTCACAAATCATTATGAAAGATTTCATATTTCAAATGCATGCTTAAATGTGTCGAAAACAAATGTCACTTTAAAACGTTGTTTATTATAAATCCAAACCACTTTCCTTTTTGGTGTAGGTGAATGGATCGTATGGAAATTAGACCATATATATACTTACCACCACTTTCTGATTTCAAACTTGTATTATTCCTCGATTTCAAGATAGGACTAAATACTTTACATAAAACGATCATTCCCTATATCACTGTAAATTCGCAAATGTGATTTATTATTCCAATTTACCAAATTGATATCATTTCTCTTCTATAAAATATCATTTATAAATCTATTCTTATTTTTAGAAAACCTATTTATAAATCTATATTTTTAGACGGTATTTTATATAAAGCGTTTCACAAATATTTGTTCCAAAATATTTCTATCTTCTTTTAAAATAGAATCACTTTATTACAAAAGATAAGCCCCTTTTATTTTACTTAATAAAAAAACATTTGTTGTTATATTAACTTTTATGTATAATTTATACTTCCCGAAATACTTTTAAAACATTTTTCATATAAATTAGAAGAGACTTAAAAAAGTTGAAGTAAAATAAAGAAGTTCAAAAAACTTTTCTAAATAAAATGTCAGAGAAAATTCCAAAAGTCGCATTAAAATCATTCTCCATATCAAAACCATTTCAAATCAAACCGGCAAATCATAGTATTTCAAAACATTATGAGGCCTAGACTTAGCACTTAACAAGTGCTATCACTAATCTAGACTAAAACACTCAACTTTTTGCGACATATCAATGTCACATCTAATGTGGCCAAGGTACCAAGCTTTTGGCATTTAACATTTTATACAACAAGTATATATAAATGAAATTAAAATCAACAGTGGCGAGGAAACTCTTAGGACCCCCTACAAAATTTCTTGAGTTCCCTATATTTCATTTTATATGTCATCCACTTTCCAAGAGGACTTTAACCAAACCAACCAAAGAAATCATTTAAGCACACAAACAATAATTTATATCTATACATATATCATATAGTGTTCATCGAAAGGTGAATTAACTCACCAAAATTCCATCCAACGTTTATGTTCCGACTCGATCTCAAATCGAACGGCATTCAATTTTAGCTCAAAATTATACTTGCTCCAAACTTGTTGAGATTAGATCCATTGTATAGATAATAGCCACAGGAGCACAATGCAAAACATCGCGTTTGATTTGGACCTCGTATGCAAGAGTTATGGATTTAATATGAATTTTGATTTTAAACTTTATTAATTAACCTTAATTAAACTAATAATTACCTTCACTCGCCTTAATCCCTCTCCACCCCCAATTCCCACCGCCTGCACATGCTCACAAAGACACCCATTAAAGCCGTCCGTGCCAACCCAATGATACAGAGGTATGTTCCATTTAATTAAACGTCGTATGCTCCATCTATTTTCTCTTTGCAAGCTCGACGCGTTGGAACCATTAAAGTGAATCTTGGCACCCTCGAATCAATCATGACCTGAAGCTCTTCTTTAGTTATACATGTGTAGCAACCCACTCATATCTACTTGAGCGCCTCCGACCATCACTAATCAGCTTCCTATCCCATGCCGAGTCCAACCACACCCTCAATTTCCCCTCCAGCCATCCTTGCTATTTTCGATCAGCAGCCACAACATGATAAATGAAATGCCGCTTTTCACCAATGGCTGTCGCACCACCTCTGACAAACTCCAACCCACTCGGCTTTGTACAAGAAACATAATGACATTCACCCCATCGTCTACCTCTACCCTAGCTCCGACAAGCCTCCACCATAGGCACGGCTAGCAAGTCGATCATAACCAACCTCTACCGCAACCCCAAAAACACGTATAGATTAGAAGCCCTCACTCATACGAAGCCAATGGATCCAAAATCATCGCAGACTGATGCATGTAGCTCTTTGAACAATTGGAAGAAGGATAAGAAGAGTGGCGGCTGTGTTTTGGTTACAGGGGAAAGAAGAGCTGTATGAGAGAGGTTAAGGGTGCATGGGGTTATTTAAAATGTAATTTATGTTATATTTAATTCTCTTAATAAAATCGTCAAACGTTTCGAGTTCGCACCACTACACAGAATGTCGCATCGCTACTAATCTCGTCGGGGTAGAACTATCCAATATTTTGGTCCTAACGGTACTAGTTTCGTCAAAATCCAAGATATTGTGCGAGGATGATAATTTCACACATTATTTAAATATAATTATTTTTAAAACTAGTGTAATCACATTAAATTATTATCTAAAAGTTACCCATCACTATTTCTGATTTAAAAAGAGTTTAATAAGCTTTTGAAAACATTTTTATATCATTGCATACAAAAAATAATTATTACAATAATTAAGGTACTTAAATACGAAGTATTCACAATTTGAGGTTGTTGTATTCTTCCCCTTTTAGAATATTTCATCCTCAATATTTCAGCACAAACAATTAAAGAAACAGTCATACATTAATACTCAAAAGTATGTTAAATCAGTAGCAAACATAGCTCATGGTTTGCCCAGATTCAAAATCTGTCCATCGCACAAGGATGTTAAACAACCTAATAAGCGCACTTTATGCTCAATCGCCTCAGTTTATTACCTAGTTGATTGTTCATGCCATCTTAATCAGTTTGAAGAGTCATCCCTTGAACTCTCAATGAGCCAACAAACATAACATATTAATATATATTCTAGTCCATACGTTGGACATATATCATCTGTTCACAATATCAAATTTGATCACTTGCTCGATCATATAAATTTCACTTTTGAAATAATACAGATCACTTGACCTCTCTAGTGTGGATTCCGATCAAGTTCCTTGATTATAAACCTCCATTTTCTTCTTACATAACAATATACTATGATAGAAAACTGGATCATATCAAGAATCCGTATCAAATACTCGCCGTCAAGAATCGAGTGAAAAATCCTAACTCTGACCAGTGTAAATCACCTCGAAATCATGTACTCGAATCCTAAATCAAAAACTATCATGTGAATAAAATGATCTATGTACAACTTAGATACGTTACTCTATTGGTCTCTTAATTACACCAATTTCCTTTTTTCCATTTTATTTCTAAAATCATTTATGAAAATATTTCATAAAAACACAACTAAAGTTTTAAACTTGTATAATACCTTGTTACATTCCGAAAGCATACATAATTTTTTACATATTTTTATTGTGAACTTAACATCATCGCTATCTACTTTATATATTAAACATTATTTGTGTCTAATTTTTACAAAATTATGAATTAAAAGTGTGGCTTTAACCTAAATATTACAAGTTATGCATGACATTATTATTCAGCGGGCTTGAAAAGCTCAACGGGATGGGCTTGAACATTGGGTTTGATGTAACCAGTGAACTCGGGTCGAGTTCGGGTTTTAAGATATTTGAACCGAACCTAGTCCATCGGCCTTAGTACAAATTATAGGCCTAGGTATAAAATAAAGCCCTCAAGAATAATATTTTAAAAAGTGACAATACGATAACAAATATACACACATTGAAAACATATGGAAAAGTTATGTGGTCTTTGTTATGTATGTGCATAGAATCCATGATTTTACAAGATAGAGAGGTAATTTTTTGATTCAATAATCCACGTTTGTACCTTGGTGCCTGTAAAAAGTATATTATAGTAAGCCTAATTTTGGAAGAATTTAGCCAAACCTAACCCGTCTGGTATACAACTATATGGGTCTCAAAAGCTGTTGTGCTAGTTCAGCTACCAAAGCACTGCATTCAATTTCACTTCATCTACAAAAAGAAGAGAAACGAAATCCAATGATATAAAACTCAGAATATAAAATAAAGAATGATATGGGTAGCATTTTTGGCAATGGTGATCGTATGCTTGGGAATGGCCATGGTCCTTACAGCCTACATCTGCTCTGTGTTGTACGCCAACATAAGAGTACATGCTCCATCGACTGTTACGATCCAAGAATCACCAATGAACGGTGGTGAGGCTCGTGAGAGGGAGACGAGGAAGGGTATGTCGCCATCGGATTTGGAAAGGCTTCCTGGAGTGGTGGAGGAGGATGAAGAGGCCATCCTTATAGCAGGTACCGAGTGTGCAGTTTGTCTGGACGATATTGAGAAGGGGCAGGTGGCTAGGGTTCTTCCCCAGTGCCATCATGTGTTTCATAGAATCTGCGCAGATGCTTGGCTTTCCACTAATGCCATCTGCCCTTTGTGTCGCGCTGCGCCTCCTCTTTCTCTCTAGTTTTTCTTTTCCTTCCTTCTTTTCACTTTTTTTATATTTGGATTACAGATCATTCATTTTTCAAGCACATTATGCTTGTAGGAGACTGACGAATTTGTTTACATTATTGAAGAAAAATGTTACAAATTTGCCGGCTCAAATCATATATTGCTGTGTTCCTGTGCTCTTGTCATTACGGTTGTGCCCCCAACAAGAATTGACTTTAATCCAAAATTTTGTTTTTTTTAAACCTATAAAAATAAAATAGAAATTGCTTGTCATTTCTCTTATCTAATCGATATTATACTAACGCATTTAACCTCTTTTGTATTCACGATGCGCTGATGTGATGAAATAGAGCATGAAGTGAATAGATGGTCAGTTCTGGAATATGTTTTATTTAGACGGGTAAATCCGTGGTTTAACGACCGAATTCGAAAGATTTTAGGGGTTAATTTGCATCTCCAAACAAGGCACAATATTCAACGTATGGATATTTTGCTCAGAAAATTATTGTCAATGACAAAATTTCTCAGCGTTTTAGCCTCAATGATAGATCTTCATTATTTTTGCCTAAATGACAACTTTCTTTAGGTATCAGTTTTTAGTTATTGATAACAGCTTTTAAGTATCAGTTTGTAGTTATCGGTAGCAATTTTTAAGTATTAGTTTTTTGTTCGGTTGCAGTTTTGAATGAATGTTTGTCCTTATGAATAATTTTGAATGAATGTTTGTCCTTATGAATAATTTTGAAGGAATGTTTGTCCTTATGATTAATTTTTAGGAGAATGTTTGTCCTTATGGTTAAAATATTGAGGTCGTGTCCTTGAGACTAAAAATATACAAATTTCAGTCCTTTAAATTAATTCCCCCTATTTTGCCCTGAATCTTGAGTTAAATCCATAATTTAGCGGCCGAATATGAAAGATTTTAACGGTTACTTGAAGCATCTTCAAAAAATTGTGTTTAAATCCTAAAAAAATTGCCAACAATCAAGTGTGTATTTAATATCTGTCTAACGTTGGATGTTCAAGAGCAAAACGCCTATAAACGGCAAAGGTGCCTCAAATTCGGTCATTTTTCAAGTTTTTTAATTTTAATAGAAAACACGACGAAATGTGGCCATATGCTACCAAAATTGCAAAATGGACTGTTCAAAGGCTGACATAGGAGGAAGTTTTCCTAATTCGGATTGCTCCTTAACCTGATACGCCGATTTCAATTTACGAATTATACAAAAGCTATCAAGTGGGTACGCTCATTGCGTATGGACCGCATTGGAGTCTATCGAGCTGTAATCATATATCTTTTTCCAATTTTTACTTATAGTCATAAATAGTAAATTTTAAACCTGACTATGAAATGATAAATAAAAAATAATTATTGGTATATCAACGTATATGTAATTGTATATTAAACATGCATTATTTTCTTTATAAACCAAATATATCAGTTGTCAGGTTAGTTGGTCCAAGTGCATTGGATGATTTTATGATAGTCTTCCTCGTGTTCTAGTAGATGAGCTACAAACTATTTGCATATTTCTTACAGATTATACATGTTCGGTCTTTTGATTATCCCCTCATATCGACTCTTGTCAAGAGATGGTGGTCTACCACACACACATTCCATTCTTTGATTTTGACTTGGGCATTACTTTAGTCGATTTTTACATAATGACAAGTATAGAGATGGGATGTGTAGATATGATACTTTTTTCCTTTAATGATGCGTACAAGACTCCTACTCTCTGCACTATTTGTCCACTATATTTTGATGATAGAGCTATTAATTGCGGTGTTGTTCTTTTAACATATCTACGGTAGTACATTACACACGACATAGGGACATCAATGCTCTAAATGATGCAATCTTTAGGGCCTCTCTTTTATATTTATTTGGTTCGACATTCTTTTCGAACCAATACTCAATTAGGCTATGTTGCAGCAATAATCAACCTAGACCAGTTTCACACCATGGACCGAGGGATGTCCATACTAAGATGTGTATACACTGCTCTTGACATGTTTGCTTTAGGGTAGGTGAGGCAGATGTTTGCATTTTGGTATATTTTATCATGCTAGTACTACGAGTACATGTCAAACATGCATCCCTACATAATTGAGACCGCAGGGAGATGTACCAATGGCAATCATGAGGCATGACCTAATACTTCCCCATGGATTTTTATGGTGTGTTTTAAAAACATCAAATGACACTCGTTTTATTTTTTCTCAGCAAATTTGTACTTTCCCGGATGAGGCAATGGGAGCGTCTATAGTATGTACACCATGCACCTATGCAGATTAGCCATGACTTGGTGAAGAAGAATCTCAAATTGGCTTGAGGAACAGGAGTAACCATTTACGGAAGCCATGGACTGGATGTTGGATCCATTTGGCAAAGATCGGGAAGATGTTTGGTGTCCATCCCCTTGCAATTACATATCACTTTTCAAAGCGTAGGATTGCTTTGCATACACTAGCATTTCTTCCTATTTGGTATTTGGAAGATGGATGTTGGTATTAGACGACTAGTGATCTACATATGCCAGGGGATCCGTGTCCATATAATGATATGTTCGAGAATCAGATGACTATTAGATTTTAGTATCTCTTGATGCTTAGACAGGCCGGATGGATAGACATTGAGACGTTCTTCTTAACTGTTGATGATTTCGATGTCTATTGGACTGGAGTTACTCCACGACGCTAAATATTACTAGACTATTCATGTGGGGAGAACTATGATCATGCAAGTCCCCATTTACCTATTGATAGAGTTCAGATCCCTTAATTTTCTTTTGATCCCATGCCCTCACAGTTCTCGTGGTAGCCCATGCATGTAGAGCTCAACCCTTGTTTTAAAGCATATGACATCAATGGCACTCTTATTGAGCATCTCATAACCTATCCTCTAGATGATAATATTCCTAGTATTTCTCAGGTTGGCATATATCCTCCATTTGAGGTAATTTAATAATTTAGTACAACAATATTTTATTCCAATTATATGTTGGTTACTCAAATATTATTTATAATTATAGTATACGTCTAGATTGCATGAGTTGAGATGGTATAATTCCGCCTATCATTGCAACTCTTTCTCTCATGCTCAAACGCTTTGTAACGACCCGTAATCGACATATCAGAGGATCGTAGAATATTAGAGTTATTTTTATATAAGGTCATACGATTCTATGATTTATAGTAATGACTAATGGAGATATGTTCCATTTTTAGAATTTTTATCGGACGATTTTGATCCTAAAAGTCATGTATGACCTATAACTTTTGATAGGATTCGAATTGGGGTCTAAAATCACTTCCATTAGACCAGAATGATGGTTTCTCTTTCCATAGAGTGGTCATAGCAGGAAAATGGACTTACTGTCATAGAGATATGTCTGTTTGAAGTTCACTTGATTTTGAACAACTTAATGGATAATTAGTGAGCTAATGGTTAGGCCTAAAGCCCATTTCGAGATTAGCATGAGGTTAGGACTGATGGGACTTCTCTCCAACATTTCACACTTCTCAAAAATAGAGAGAATACCTCCATTAACATTATCTAACCTAAAATTTATCACAATCCCTACTTTAATTAGCCAAATTGTGTCATTAGAGAAAGATTAGCATCTTGAATTGGAGATTTTGTAACATGTCCCACTTGGAGGCCCAAAACTAACGGCTACGGATGCTACAGTCATGCATAGTTATTAGTCATCAGTGATTAAATACGGTAGTGTTATATTCATTGATACATGAGAAACACATGGATATGAAGAAATTTTAAACTATTTAAACAAATTTCTCATTCCATTTCAGAATCATTTCAGATTCATTACATATTCCCAAATTCGAGAACCAAGTTCTGAAAGTATAATTATTACAACATACGCCAAGAGTGACATATGAAGATGCCCCCTTGGATGATCAGAGTATATATAGGCAATTAAACAACTTCGCTTTTACATCAAACACAGCGGAATCAAAAAGAAAAGAACTCTTATTTAGCTAGCTAGCCTCCTGCTCGTCTCTGAAAGCTTATTCGTCTAAGGAGAACCTAAAAATCCCTTACCCTTAGCCTACTCAAATTAATTTTGAGCACCCGAGAGTTTAAGGAAAAAACATAAACTTCAAGCAAGACATGAAGCCTGGTATGAATAATAACCCACCATCTCGAATCATTTAGATATCTAGTGAGACCACGCCGCTTAGCGGAATGGGTTTCCCCCTCACTAGTATCGTATCAAAACTTATAATTACCATATACTGTGCTCCTAGATCCACGGTGGTTAAAAACATAGCAATTTATAAAATTACGATGATATGCAAACAAGTAAAACATTCTGGATTTCTCATCCCCGTTTATTTGACTACCTATCATAATTATAGTTTTTAGGGTCACTATTAACCTATTAGTTTTCATGGGCTGACTAATAACCTGTTTATAGTTTGTGGACTACCTATCATATTTCATAGTTTTCATGAGATCACTAAGAACCTATTTTTAACTTATGGACTATCTGTCCGGTTTTATAGTTTTCATGGGATCATTAAGAATCTATTGGCCCCTGCTAATAACTTAATTCAATTATTTAATGGGTTCTCCCTGAACCTATTTATATCTCCAATAACCCCACTTATATCATAGTTTTCATGGGTTGACTATGAACAAATTAACTTCTGTCAATAACTTAATCTGGATATAGTTTTCATGGGTTCACTACAAATATGTTGGCCCCTGCCAGTGACTTTATTTAAACATAATTTTCATGGGTTCACTATGAACCTGCCTCAACCGACAACTTCTTAATTAGTCTTTGAGCATCCTATATTCTGGTCTACCTGACCTCCTAGATGCAACTCTATTCATTCAAGAGTTACTTAACTTATATTCACTACTGGGTCAACCTACCTGGTTTTTCTGCCCTTACTCCCCAAAATACAGTTATGGGTCTTTTACTTAGTGAATATATTTATAGAAGAAGCATATACAAAAATAATACCAACATCTTTGGTTAATATCTTTGAAATCATTTCCCCTGGAAATATGGTCAATCCCTTTAACCCATTACTTATAACAGAACAAGCTTCTTCAAAAACTCCAATTTAAAAGCATTTAAAAGCTCTTTTATAATGCTATGGGTTTACCTTTAAAAATTGAGATTTGGGTTCTTTGTTTTGAAAATTAAGGCTTTCAAAACCTTAAGCCTTTACTTTCGAAACGATTGGAAAACCTCTTACGAAAGCATTCAAATTCTCTTTCCGAAATACTAAGCACATGCCTTTCGAAACACTTTAAAACTTCTCTTTCAAAACTATCAAAACATACCCTTCAAAACTATTAAAGTATTACTATCCAATTATAGAAGCATAGCTTCAAACCCATTTAAAAGTACCTCTTTCAAAACCATTAAAAGTACCCATTTCGAAACCTTAGAAAGTACCCCTTTCGAAACCATTGGGTTTAATTTTTAAACATATCTTTTGGGTCTAAGTGAATACAAGAGAAAGTACCCCTTTCAAAACCTTTATAAAGAGTTTGGGGAAAAATAGATGGCTTCGGCACCATTCTTTCGGAAGCATTAGTCTTTAAGTTAAAACAATAAGAAGTGTAGCATCAAAACCCCTGTCGACACTATTGCCTTCGAAACCTTTAGCGTAGTTGGCCACTAGGGCCCTATCGAAAACATTGGAAAGCGGCTTGGTATTTGATGGTTACCTTTCGAACTTGTTGATGATTACAATCCCTTCGAAAGGTATAATGACGGCAGGGTGGTTTTGATCGGGTTTAAACTACCCTTTCGAAAGCTTTGATTTAAAAACAAGTCAACTCATTTGAAAGCTACCTATTCAAAACAAAAAGGCAGCAACCTCGTCGAAAGCTATGTTAAACCCTTTCGAAAGCATTCTTTTAAAACAAGGCAAGCGACATTTCTTTAGTAAGAAAAATGAAGGCTTCGACCCAATCGGAAGCTTGGTTTTGACTCCATACCTACTGCCTTTCTCCAATCCACTATGTACCAAAGCTTAATAGCTTGTATATTGGTTACGACTTGATTGAGGGTGGAAGTATAAGGTCGAAAGGTTACTACTGGTGAAACCAAAAACTTATACAAAATCTGTTTTGTTGCCTTTTTAGATAAATGCTTTCAACTAACTTGCATATTTGTAAAAATATGTTTGGCTTCCATAAACTTTATCAAAATCTTTTATAAAAGACTGCCAAAATCATTCAGAAATTAATTAGAGGTAATTAACAAAATAGCCCTTCCCTTTAGCAAAACGACTAAGACATTTAAGTCCTCCTTCTTAAATAATTTATTTCTCATACTAAATTACTTATGAGAAATCCCCAAAAATCATAGAAATATACCTTTTATATGTTATTTAACATATATAAATTTTGGGCCCAATTTTTTTATATAACAGTCGAAATAAATATTTAAACTCAATTATATAACTTTTCCCTTTAAAATTCGTAATAAGTTATCCATAGCTTGGATAATTACCAAAATTTAAACTCATCTTTAAAATAATGTTTTACATAACATATTTAATCATCATGGCATTCTAAGCCCTTTATAAACGATTTTAACCTTAAAACCATATAAAATCATTGACAAACAGACTTGTTTGAACATAACATATCATGTAATCCAAGCATATCATCATCAAAATCATCATAAAGATGTTTATCCTAAAACCCGAAAACATTTGTTCTTTGAAAACGAAAATGAGATGGATTAGATTATTATTATTCACCTTGATTTGGATAAGGACTTGAGATTTGAACTTGATTAATTCTTCTTGCTTGATTCCTTAGCTTTTACTTGAATTTCTCTTCTCCTAAGTAATGGCCAGCTAGAGCTCCTCTTTGCTTATGTTTTATGATGTTGAACATATGAAATGAAAATAAAAGTAAGGGTTTAGGGGTTAAGGATATGGTGGATGGTTATTCCCCATAATGCCCTTAGCCTTATTTTCTTATTAAAACCATTTATATAAACCCATTTTTTTAGTTTATATTTAATTAAGCACGGGCTTTAATTAATTTTCAAATCTCAATCCCCTAATCTCTCTAATCTTTACATTATTCTATTTATTTTATCTAATTAAATCTCTTGAATAATGTTATTTAAAATTAGGGGTGTTATAGATTTTCTACTGGAGATCATCTTGGAGTTGATGTTCATTCTTGGGATTCATGGTTTCTAGGATTGCATTGGATTTAGGTGAGCGGTTTTATTCACTAATTAGCCACTATTTGATGTTTAATGATGTTTTTAAATAATTTTCAAACTATAATATATGTTTTTAAACCTTCTGTAACCACATATGTAAATTTCAAATGATCTTAAAAAGATTTGTAAAATTAGTGTTCTTATGGATATCCTTGTTCTTATGGCTCTACCCTTAGATTTAGGATTGACTTTGATATGTATGGATGTGTGCTTGTTAGGATATATTATGTATGATGATTGCTTGAATGTGTGATGTTTGTTGGTTGAAAACATCGATCAAATGATGATTTAGTTATAGGAATATGTTATGGATCGGTAGCAACAAGTCGATAATGGTCCAAATTACATGCGATCGATATAGGGCAACAAAGAAGGCCTTATAAGGCGACTTTCCAAGTTTCAAGTCATTTGGAGTTCATTTGCTTGAGTTATGAATGGATCGGTTGTAGTTTGAAGGTGATCGATGAGTGGAAGCTTGCTTCGAGGCTTACTCGAGTCAAGTAATGGTTCGCTTCGAGTTTAGGGGATTTTCTTCATGTCATGAATGATAAAGGATGGATCACATGAAGACATGAGGAAATTCTAAGTGATGGATTGGTGACATACTTGCTTCGAGTCAAGGAGTGATGGATCGGTACACACTTTGAGTTAGGCATAGGGCTTACTTGGAGTTGACTTTGGAGCAATTTCTCTAAGGGATTGATACTGATCCATGTGGTATGGATCGGTGGAGATGGTTTGGTAAAGGGGTGGCTAACGGGTGGATCATGGATTAGTTGTGTGAAGTGTCAGATTAGGGTAGGAATGGATCAGTGGTGACTTGGATTCTAGTCCTATAGATCGGCGGTGATGGTACGACATCGATGAGTTTGACTTTGAGTCTTCGTATGCTTGCTTCAAGATGCGGTAGGGATTACTTCGAGTCTTGGGTGTGTGCGCTCTCTAAGCTTGAGTAGACCCAAACACTTAGCCAAATATGGCAAAGCATTGGTTAAGTACTGAACCATAGGGTTCAGTGGAGATTTCATTGATGACAATGCACGATGCAAGGATGATGATTACATAATGGAAAGAGATGGCTTCAATGATGGATGGATACTTCAATAAGCAGAGTAGATGACTATAAGTTAGATTGAGGGCATTGTTGGAGGAAGGTTATGAGAGAATGGAGATACTCTGTTGATGATAATTATGGAGAGTTGTCCCAACCACGATGATTCATGACGGGAGTCGTAAGATCAGTTCTAAGATGAGCTCTGCTATAAGTGACGTATGCAAAAGGATCTTTACCCTGGATTAGCCACGACAGGTGATCTAGTTCTTGTCCTACTGAATAGCATGGATTAAAGTATTAAGGAACTGGGACGTTGAGCAACATTTGACCATGATGAGTCGTTCGAGGTATCACGTATCCAATACACTGAGTTAGTATATGTGAGGATGGATGTTGTGTTTGCTTGATTGCTTATCACCTTAGGGATGTCCAATAAAGCTGATATTATTTATGTAGCTAACCAGACATCCCTAAGTACTTTAATGTAGTGCAGCATATATCTTGGATATGTGTTAACTCTATGGATGCATGGATAAGTCAGATATGATTTTCCATATTGTTATTCCTATTATAGTGGTATATTAGTATTTACATATTTTCTACTGCTCACACCGGATATTATGTGACTTGGAATTTTATGCTTTGCTTCCTATTATTCTAGGTACTCTTAAATGAGTAGATTTGAGATATCAGATCTGATGAGTACGTGGAGCTGGACTGAGGATAAGCAGGAGATCACACTCTTATATTACTCTACTCACTTATTTGCTATTCCGCTTCACAACAATATAGAGCTCACCGGTGCCTTTATTATTCAGAGACAGTTTGTTTATGAGTTAATATTTGGTGTATAACTTTATCACTTATGTTGTATACTATATGTATCTTTTTACTATGATTCCTATGATTCATTCAGTTATTGATGTCTTTTCTATTTTATATCTAAGATGTTTATTATTATATTTTATCCAATGCGCCGTGAGATATATGACAAGTTCTGTGATGTTTTATTTACCTTACAACCTTGACGATCATCTTGCATTGGCCGTGCACCTCTACAGCATACTATATTGGTATTATTAGGTGCCAGAGGTGTAGGGCGGTAGTCACAGTTGGTATCAGAGCATAGGTTGCATAGTTTAACCTAAGGGATACTGTGATCCAATAAAGATAGGATATGAGTTCTCACCCTGGAATTGATTGAGAGTGTGTATATATACAAGAGCACGTACTTATTATATATTTTGGTTTTCAAAACTATATAGTAGTATATAATATATAAGCCCACTACACACATGAGTACTACTTAAGCGGGATTTCATATAGAGGGACTAATCGTCCTTACTACAGATTGAATAATGAGTCGTCAAACAAGGAATGCAGTTAGGAACTCCATCTCTAGAGTCAAATAGGGAGATGGCTCGGGTACTGTTAATACCGATTTATAGACTATGTTCAATACCATGATGCAGAATATGTTGCAAAATGCTCAAGTAGCCGCTTCGAATGTTATCATTGATGGCGATGCTCTAATGTAGGTGCCTAGAGCCGATTTTGCTAAGCCGAATAAGGGTTTTCCTAGTCTTAGTGACACACCGTTCTAAGGAACAAAGTTGGCGATGGAAGTGTAGGATTGGCTTGATACCTACGAGAGGATCTTGGATGACTTAGAGCTCAATGATGCTATGAAAAGGTGATTGGCTTCCCGACAGCTTCAAGGGCGAGCCATGAACTATTGCAACATTGTGAAGGTTGCTACTTCTGAAGACTGATTCATATCGGACCAGTTCAAAGCCATATTCGAAGATAATTTTAAACCGGTAGCTCAGAAGTTGGTCTTATTCCGTAAGTTGGCAGATCTAAAGTAAGAAGATATGACACTCTCAAAATATGTTGCCGAGTTCAACTCCCTGTCAAAATATGGGATGTTCTTCATCAACACTCCATTGAAGAAGAATGAAAAGTTTATCATCAGCTTGGACGACTACTTTGAGGAGAAACTCATGGGCCACATTGATGAGACTTTCAAGACGATAGCCAAAATAACCTCAAGGCATGATAGTCCTTATTCGAAGCCAAGGGCTATTGTTCCCAAAAATGAGCCAAACCCACACTAGGGCGGAGGAGGCAAGAAAAGGTGGAACAATAAGAGGAAGTAGTTTCAAAACTAAGGAGGCTAAAAAGAAGAGCAAGCCTACTCCAACTTGCTATAACTGCTTGGAGAATGGTCACTATAGTAGAGACTGCAAAGTCGAGGAAAAGAAATGCTATAGCTGCAATAAGCTTTGGCATATTCAGAAGGACTGTCCAGATCCATTGAAGCAAAAGCCCTCGGTGAAGGCATATGCTATTAATGTCATTCCGACTTCATCGAATGCTGCATCGGCGAAGAGAAGGGTTCAAGATATGCTTTCCATTTATGATGTTCCTATATGAGTTTTATTTGGTAAGGGGCTTTACATTCCTTCATATCTAATGACTTGGTAGATAGATTGGAATTAAGACTTGAACTTGTTGACCGACCTTTAATTGTGACGAACCCTGTTGAAGGCTCCATTAACATGTGTATAGTTTGTCATGTTTTAGCCTTATCGATTCATGAATGTTCTTTTGATTATGACTGCTTTGTTTTGGGTTTCGTTAGGTTTGGTATTATTTTGGGAATGGACTGGCTTCATAGATATGGAGTGATGGTGGATTGTAAGAAGTCAGTAATGACGATAAGGGTAGATGATGGGTGGACGGTAGTGTTAGGCTGCCTATCAGATGATGGGGTGATGGTTAGCTTTTTATATTCACTCGATATCCCACATGATGAGTTATCATCGGTGCCTACTGTTAGGGAGTATTCAGACGCGTTTGAGGAGGTGACCATACTTTCTCCATACAAGAGGATCGAGTTCCATATTGATATAGTTAAAGATGCCAGACTGATAGTGATGCCGTTGAGGAGGATGACACCTATAGAGCGGAAGGAGATTGAGGTACAATGAATGACCTATTATGATAAGGATTCATTTGTAGAAATATATCTAAGTGGGGAGCACCCATAGTATTTGCCATGAAGGTGGATGGTTCTCTTAGATTATGTGTTGATTACCATAAGCTGAATAGAGTAATGAGGAAGAAATGGTATCCATTCTCTCGTATTGATGACTTGTTCGATCAGCTTCATGGTGCTATAGTATTTTCTTAGTTGGGTCTTTCAATGGGATTTCATCAACTAAGAGGGGAGAAGGAGAGTATGCTGATTACTGTGTTTCGTAGGTCGCAAAATTTCTATGAGTGGTCGGTTATGCCATTCGAGCTGACCAATGCATCGACATACTTTGCTATTCTCATGAACTGTATCTGTAGGGGTCATCTAAATAAATCCACGCTTGTGTTTATCAATGATGTCCTTGTCTACTTACGAGCAGAGGAAAGACACAAGACACATTTGAGGATCATGCTTGAGGCGTTGAGAGAGCACTGACTGAAAGCAAAGTTCTTGAAATGTCACTTCTGAAGGAGAGAAGTGAGATTCTTGGGTTGTTTTTGAGTAGGGCATTTCCATGGATCCTATAAAAGTTGCAAAAATCCAAGATTGGACTAAACCTAAAAACGCTACGGATATGAGAATTTTCTTAGGATTAGACAGATATTATAAACGATTCATCCAAGACTTCTCCAAACTACTCGCATTATTGACTCAGTTAAAGAAAAAGAATCAGACTTTACTTAGGATGAGAGATGTGAGCATGCACTCATGAGTTTTGAAATAAAAGTTGACGAGTGCAACAGTAATTACCATTCCGAGCAGGAATGAAGAGATGGCGGCATACACTAATGCTTATGGTATCGGATTAGATGCGGTATTGATGTAGAGAGGCAGAGTTGTTGCATATGCTAGTCGACAACTAAAGCCACATGAGAAGAAATACCCGACCCATGATTTAAAGTTAGCAGGATTGTGTTTGCACAGAAGATATAAAGGCACTATCTTTTATAACATAGGTTTCGAGCTTTTCGCCGACCATAAATCATTGAAGTATCTATTTTCGCAGAAGGACCTTTACCATCATCAGCAGCGATGGTTAGAGTTCCTAGCCTCCTAGGATTTTGATATTGCATATACACCAAGGAAAGGTAATGCAGTTGCTGATGCATTGAGTAGGAGACATGCCAGCTTAGGAGCTATATTCTTAGAGTGGACACGGTTAGAGTATATTGTTGGTTATGATTTTCGACCGAGATGCGAGCTAGAGCCAGAGATATCAGCGATCTTGACTTCCAAACCTACTCTGATTAAGTAGATTGGTAGTAGTCGGAGGCATGATGCCAGATTAGCTGAGGTCATTGCTAAGATTAAAGCTAGAGTAGAGTCTGAAGAGATAAGACAGCACAGACTTGATCGAGATGGTTGGCTTCGTAAAGACATGAGATTGTTTAATCCTAATGTTGATAGGTTGAGGGATGAGGTGCTATAAGAATGCCATCATACGTGATTGACTATTCATCCGACGGTAATAAGATTACCGTGATATGAGGTAGGCTTTCTATTGGGAAAGGATGAACAAAGATGTTGAGGCATTCATCTCAAAATGCATGAACTGTCGCTTAAATTAGAGCAAAAGAAGCCTAGTGGTTTGATGCAACCGCTAGAAGTTCCCAGGTGAAGTTGGAAGCAAGTTTGAATGGATTTCATTAATGGACTACCAAGGACTATATAGTAAGGTACGATAGCATTTGGGTCATAGTCGATCAATTAATCAAGAGTGCTAGATTTATACCCAAAAGTCAAGTAAAACGTCATCCATATTGAACAAATTATATGTGAAGTGATAGTATGATTCCATAGTGTGTCGAAGAACATTGTTAGTGATCAAGACCGTTATGCACTAGTGGATTTTTAAAGACCTTACAGGAGGTGTTAGGGATAGAGCTGCACCCAGCACAGTTTATCACCCTCAAACCAATGACCAAAATGAGAGAATGAACCGTATCTTAGAGGATCTCTTGCAGGCTTGTATACTCGACTTTGGAGGCTCACAAGATGATCAATTACATCTCATTAAATCTGCATACAATAAAATTTATCAATCTACCATGGGTATGGCACCATTTGAGGCATTGTATGATCGATTATGTAATGCTCCTTCTTATTGGTGGAAAGTGGGCGAGAAACTAATACTTGGGCCAGATATGATTAGAAAAACCTCGAAGAAGATTGAAATCATTCGACAGCGATTAAAAGCTGCTCAAGATAGAAAGAAGAGCTACGGTGAGATCTAAAGTTCTCTATCGATGGTATTTGTGAATATCTCTCCATTGAATAATGTAATTCGATTTGGTAGGAAGGAGAAGTTGGCATCGAGATTTATAAGTCTTTTTCCAATACTAGAGAGGATTGGGAACCTTGCCTTCATAGTCAACTTACCTCAATGTATAGCGGGAGTGAATAGTGTGTTCTACATTTCTGACTTGGGAAAGTTTGTGCACGGCTCAAGCATAACTATCGCACGGATCAACTAGATATATCGAGATTGAACTAGAGGTTTCGAGACCTCATAGGCCTATTTGTATTGTCAGATGTGAAAGGAAGCGGCTTA
This sequence comes from Allium cepa, assembly GCA_030765085.1. Taxonomy (NCBI): domain Eukaryota; kingdom Viridiplantae; phylum Streptophyta; class Magnoliopsida; order Asparagales; family Amaryllidaceae; genus Allium; species Allium cepa. The sequence continues at coordinate 376,895,533 of CM060929.1, read as the reverse complement.
GAAGAAAGATGGTGAAGATTCAATGGCGCAAAAGCGAAGATGATTGCACTTGGGATATCGAGGAGAGCGTGAGGACAGCTTATTCAAAGCTCTTTACTTGATGAGACTTTGTATTTATCGCTTTCATTTATGATATCATGAAGTATACCTTAGTAGTGTCTAGCATTCTAGGATAGTTTGAGTGTTTTCTTTTCCATTTACTATTATGCATGCATATTTGATGTGTGATGGTCGCTTATGCTTATATATGGTTGTTAGGCATGCGGGATAACCTTGCTGATTTTTGTTTGGATTTTAGGGGTGAAATTCCTAAAAGGAGAAGAATGTAATGACCTGCATTATACATATCGTTGGATCATAAAATATTAAATTTATTTTTATATTAGGTCATTTGATTCTATGATTTTGAGAAATGACCACTAGAGACGTTTTCCATTCTTAAAATTTTATTGAACGATTTTGATCCTAAAAATCATGTATGACCTATAACTTTTGATAGGAGACGAATTGGGTCCAAAACCTCTTCCATTAGATCAGGATGAAGGTTTCGCTTAACATACAGTGTTATAATGGGAAAACGGACTACTAATAGGAAGATATGGCTGTTTGAAATTTCAATTGATTTTGAACAGCTTAATGAGTAATTAGTGATCTAATGGTTAGGCCCAAAGCCCATTTTAGAGTTAGCATGAGGTTGGGGCTGATGGGACTTCTCTCCATCATTTCACACTTCCAAAAATAGAGAGAAGACCTCCATTAACGTTATCTAACCCAAAAAGTTACCCTAATCCCTACTTTAATTAGCTAAAACATGTCATTAGAGGAAGATTATCGAGATTAGCATTATAGATTGGCGATTTGCTGTTGGAGATCATCTTGGAGTTGATATTCATTCTTAAGATTCATGCTTTCTAGGATTACTTTGGATTTAGGTGAGTGATTTTAAGCCTCTACTCACTAATTAACCATTATTTGATGCTTAATGATGTTTTAAAACATTTTTCAAACTCTAAAATATGTTTTAAACCTTCTTTAACCACATATCATAATTTCAAATAATTTTGAGAAGATTTGTAAAATTAGTGTTCTTATGAATTTCCCTTGTTTTTATGGTTCTACCCTTAGATTTAGGATTCACTTTGACATGTATGGATGTATGTTTGTTGGAATATACTATGTATGATGATTGCTTGAATGTATGATGTCTGTTTGTTGAAAACGCCGACTAAATGGCGACTTAATTACAGGAATGCGTTATGAATCGACAGAGATCGATTGGCAATGATCGAAATTACATGCGGTTGATATGGGGTAACAAGGAAGACCTCATATGGTTATGTTCCAAGTTTTAAGTCATTTATAGTTTGTTTACATGGGTTATGGATGGATGGGTGGTAGTTTGAAGGCGATTAATTGGTGGAACCTTACTTCGGGGCAAGCTCGAGTCAAGGGATGGTTCGCTTTTAGCTTTGGAGGATTTTCTTCGAGTCGCAAATGATAAAGGATGGATTGAATGAAGATATGAGAAAATTCTAAGTGATGGATCAATAAAATATTTTCTTCAAGTGAAGGAGTGATGGATCGGTGCCACTTCGATTTAGGCATAGGGTTTACTTGGAGTCAACTTCGGAGGAAATTCTATAAGTATGTGATCGGTGGCCATGGATTGATACTGGTCCATAGGGTATCGATTGGTCGAGATGATTCAATGAAGGGATGGTCAGGGGATGGAGCATGGCTTAGTTGTGTCAAGCGTTAGATTGGGATAGGCATGGATCGGTGGCGACTTGGATCAATGGTGATGATTCGGGTCTTATGGATCGATGGTCATGGTACGACATAGAGTAGTTGGACTTTGAGTCTTAATATGCTTGTTTCAAGATGTGGTAGGGATTACTTCAAGTCTTGGGTGTATGCACATTCCAAGCTCGAGCTAACCCAAACACTTAACCAAATATGGCTAAGTATTAGATCGGTACCGAACCTTAGGGTTCGGTTGCGATTTCGACGATGATGATGCACGATGCGACGATGATGATTACATGATGGGAAGTAATGACTTTGATGATAGATAGTTATACTACAAGAAGCATAGGATAGGAATATGAGTCGGATTGAGGGGACTGTTGGAAGAAGGTTACGGGACGAATGACAGTAGTCTATTGATAATGACTGTGGAGAGTTATCCCAACCATGACGACTTCATGACGGGATTCATAAAATCACTTCCAGGATGAGCTCTGTTATAAATGATGTATACAAAGGGATCGTTGAAACTCGAAGGTTCAGAAAGTACTCATAAAGAAAGGGTAATATGGGGTACCCATTCGGACCATGACAAGTCTTAATATCCATGATGGGCGATCATTACCCTAGATCTACCATGACAAGTCTTAGTGTCCATGAGTAGCATGGATTTTGGTACTGAGGAACCGGGATGTTGAATAGTCTTTGATCATGATGGATCATTCAGGTTATCATGTATCCAACGCACTAAGTGAGTGGATATGAGAATGGATGATGGATGTTATGTTTGCTTGATTACTTATCACCTTAGGGACATCACATGAGGCCGATATTATTGATGTAGATATATAGACACCCCTTAGTACTTTGATGTATAGTACACCCATGATGATTATGATGTAGAGTAGCATATATCTTGGATATGTGCCAACTCTATGGATGTTGGGATAGGTCAGGTATGATTTTCCATATCGCTTGTCCTATTATAGTGGTATATTTGTATTTAGAGATTCTCTATGCTCACATCAGATTGTTGTCCGACTTGGGATTTTATGCTTTGCTTTCTATTATTTCGGGTACTTTTAGATGTATAGATTAGTGATATCAAGTCTTGTGAGCGTGTGCATCTGTATGGAGGACATGCAAGAGATCACACTCTCGTATTACTATATTTAATTATTTATATTCTTCTGCACAACACTATGGAGCATGCTAGTGCCTCTATCATTTAGAGATAGTTTTCTTATGAGTTATTATTTGATGTATAACTCCATCACTTATGTTGTATATTGTATGGATCTATTTATTCCGATTCCTATGATTCATTCAGTTATTATCGTCCTGCCTATTTTATATCTGAGATGTTTATTATTATATTTTATTCGATGCACTATGAGATATATGATAGGTTCTATGATATTTTATTTACCTTACAACCTTGATGGTCTTCCTGCATCGGTTGGGCGGTTCTAAAGTTCACTGTACAGGTATTATCTGGTGTCGAAGGTGTAGGGCGGTCGTCACACGCTGAGTGGGCAGTATGCCACATATATATAGCTGTTAGAGAGGCATATTGAGGAGTTGCAAGCTCGGTTAGTGGTATTCCAGGTAGATGATGGCAGTCTCCCTTAGTTTGATGATTGATAAGATAACGATGATGACGAGGATGGCGATGATGGTTCTGATGGGGGATCCGGATATGATGATGTTGCAGTTAACCTATGATGAGTGATTTTTTATGTGTTTGAGTATGTATAGACATGTATATTTTTTCATTATTTATGTTATATTGGCATATGTAATAATGTTGTATTGATATGTATGATGATTTCGTATGTACAATAATTTTGATTCTTTTATGATGTTCTTTTATTTTTTATGAATATGCATTTATGTGATTGAATATGTTTATTTACATAATTGATACTACATTTATTTATGATAATTTCCTATATTGGCTTATATGAGTATACTTGATGATGTAATCTTTTACCTAAATAATTAATAACTTTAAGTTTAACTATTGTTTTATAGGTATTATTATTTTGTACTTGTTTTAGTTTTTCAAAACCCTCTAAACACATATGTTACTTGTCTAAATTTCACCATTAAAAATAAACTAACTTTATTTCAATGTCAAACAATGTACCACAATGCGATTCTTCACTACGACCTCCTATAACAATAACAAAAATTAGTGATAGTGGGTGACTTAGCAAGAATTTTTTGTTTCTATGTTTATGAAGCTCCAATATCTATTATAAAATATGGCCTTAATGTTGGACGTCCCTATTTCAGATGTCACTTTCATAGATGTGAATTTCACCAGTAGCTCAATGACCCTCTACTACAACATTAAGTTGAATACATAGTGGAAGTGCAAACGGATTTTGCATTGCTACATAACCAAGTGAGTCTAGCATTGGTTCAACACGAGAGATGATTCTTATGGAAGATACTCACCTTGATGTGCATTTATACAACCATGGCCTTATATAAACATTAAAAACATTTATCCCTTAGTAACTTAAGTTTTAATTTGCTCGAGACTGTGTATTATCTTTTATGAGTCTTGAACTCCAAAAAATATAAGAATATGGATATTTATCCAACTTCGATCACATACAAAAGTTGTATGGTGAACAGTCGTGTTCGTATTATATGAAATCTCGATTAAAATGTTTCATTCGAAATGAGCAAATAAACCATAGTGCAAGATCATGTGTTCAATATGTTAACTTTACAAGTTTTAACTTTGAAAATGTTCAAGGCATCTTAGCTCGACAACTAAGGTTACCTATACAAGGTTTAACTTTACAAAAGAATTTACCTAATACGAAAGGTGTCAATTTTAGCATTTTACTAAATAACTAGAAATAGATAAACATACAGCTGAAGTGTCGGAAAGAATATAAGCGAGTAACTTACAATTAAAGCATATCTCGCTATAAAAGCTCATTTCCTTTTCCTTGAGCAGTAGGCTTGCATAGACCCGTTAAAGCCTGTGAGGCATAAGTCATCATCACTTACCCACTCTTCGAAAATGTAGGGCAATCCTCCTTCAAGTGACCAAGTTGATCGTAATTGAAGCACTTACGTTTCACCCTAGCAAAATGACATTCCATAATGAAATGTCTCTTTATGTCATAGGAGCGGCACACTATATCATCTCTCTTCTTTGCATAAGCCTTACCTTTCCCTGTATCTTGGCCTTTGCACTTCAGTCAGAACTTTGGACTGCTTTCCATTTTGCTACCTCATGCGGTATCTCATGGGCGCTTTTAGAAGGAAGAGTATAACACCTCGTAAATTGAAGGATAATTAATTAAAAAGAAATTTAGTTAATAATTATTAAAACCGAAAATAAAATTTTCACAAATGTCTGAATTTGGCTACAAAATTAGCACCGGTGCGTAATTAAGGAAATATATGTAATTAATAAAATAACTACAATTAATTAACGTTAATGGATACTTAATGCCTAAGCACAATTAACATTAATCGGATCAGAGAAAAATCGTATCATAATATATAAAAGGAAAGAAATGAACGTTTAATAAAATAACACAACCGATCAACCCCATATTGGGACCAGTCGACCGCTAGCGATCGATCGACGGTTGATGGCGGTTGCATATTAAACGTAAGCCGAACAGCCCAGATTTAATATAATCAAATCCAATGGCCGACATTGACTCGAATCCCTTAAACATGGCATAGCCCCTTACTTTTATTCTCATATTTTATGAAGTAATGACGAAGCTCTGTCATTTTCTTTTCTGCACAAGTTCTAAAAATATGTATAAGCTATAACACTTACATATATATAAAGTGGAGAATAACGAAGAATAATATAGAAGAAGAATAGGGTCGAAATGAATCGTCAAAGCTAAGGCAAACTGTAAATTTAAATCCAAATCTATGCCAATTCAAATCTCTTCTCGGATGTAATAATCTAAAAAAAATATGCTTTTGATACATGTTTTGGTAGAAAGAAAGGAAGTCAATCAGAAATAGTGGATTTAGATTTGGAGATTTGGAAGCTTAGAGGTAAGTGGAAAATTATATATTTTTATACAATATTGGATTAATATCATTGTAAATATGTTCCTTTTATGCCTAAATGTAAATTTGGAGTCGTAGGCTTAAAATATACATATGCAATGAAATTGAGAACCATGTATATATATTCTATAAACGGTTACCTTTGATTAAATATTGCATATGCTTAAAGCTGGAAAGTAAGGGTGAAAGTAGTCATTAAATTTATGATATAATTTGTTAATGGGATTGTATAATAATTCTACGTTCGTTAGTTGAAAGTTATATGAATTGGAAGTTGTTATAAATTGGATTAGGATTTAAGTAATATTTTAGTTTGTTAGAATGAAGTGTTTTGCAATATAAATTTCTATAGATTATCCATTTTATAATTATGTGTAAAAGTGTATTGTTTGAAGTAACAAAAAATATGCCTAAAAAGGAGATGTACAAAATATGGATGTTTACCATATTTTGTACTATCTATTTCAATAATAATAAGAAAAGATAATTTCTTACAATTCCAAACATGACACAAATTCTCTTTTAGATAATATATGGAAATTATTGTTATAATCTCCTTTGGGAAGATGTAATTCCAACTCATTAAGATGTAGAAATCCCTAAGTGTAAACCAAGTATTGTAAGTAGAAATATTAACAATAATTTATTGTTAATCTAATACGTAATTTGAGATGATTTAGAGAATAAACAATAAACGATGAAGTATAAATGCAGCAATGAGGAATTAAGTAAGTTATAGTAACCAAAGATATGTAGTTAATAGTCGAAAAGGAACAACAAACAATATATAATAGTGTTAAGTGAAAGTTAAGCATTAAAAGATATTTAAATCTATTAAATTAGAAATAAGTGGTAAATGACATTAAACAGCATTAATAAAGTAAGAAGCAAGTTATGTAAAAATAACTGAATCCCAACAGTTGAATATAAAAGGTGTAATAATTCCATAGAATTTATATAGCCTCAGGTATACGTTTATGATGGCTGCGAATTATTGGATCTAGCCATTTACTTAAATTAATTAAGAATGACACAATTATTAGTAAGGATTGGAATGCGAGATCAGTAATGTTGCATGACAAAAGTCTGTCCTTTGAAAAGGGCTACCAATGATTATGTATACATTGCACTGGTGTGAGACATCTCCAACTGTAGGGCCCATGGGAATATACATTCGCGTATATGTGAAGGAATATACCAAAGCAAAGTTCGCCTCGGTTTGAAGTGTTAAAGGGCCAAGTAGGTTCTACTTCAATCCTTATAGTGGGTATGTGTTAAGTAACCAAGTGGACATTTTCTTGATTGTATTAGGCAATCTAAATGAGACGGTGAGCATACGCTCGGTGCTATGTCAGGAAGGATGGTACCGTATATGTAAAGAGTAGAGCTGTACACATAGATCGATTCCTCGTCGGTTTTGGAACGATCAATAGGAAGGCTCGGGTTACGTCTAGACGGACGACACCTCCTACTAGTATAGGTGACGTATGGGACATGCACCGCCTCAAAGTTGTTAGTTTTGTTTGTAGTTAGGAGGCAAGGCTAGATAACCACTGGATGAGTCTTTAAGATACAGTAGTCCGAGGACCTGAGTCCTCAATAATTCGAGGAACCAATTCCACGATGTATGATAATCCGAGAAGCCGAATTCTTGATATGAAGCGCATAGATGAGTCTTTAAGACGATGTAGAATACGGCTAAATAGTTATAATGCCGTTATTAGGCATTAACGGGAAGGTCTTCGGTGTACACGGGCAATTTGACCAAGACACGGATGGTGGACAACTAGCGTGGCTTAGTGTTACGGATACTAGTGGTAATGTATCCAGCCCACGCGGGGATTGTGGAACTTATACAAACACACACACATACATATGTAGTTATTTTATATCTCGAGTAGATAGAGCGTATCGTGCATACATAAAGTTAATACGAGTTAGTTCTAAATAATAGACATAACACAAAATGAAAGACAATTAGCATAATATAGTATTATGGACAAAATATGTAATTTACTAATCATCAAAACATTGTTCTGACCCCCTCCTCATTACAACCCACATGATAGATTATAGGGACATGTACTTGTGCAAGGTACGAACGGTGAAAGGACATTTTTACTTATGCATGCTTAGCTCTGACAAGGGAACTAGACATCAGAGGCATTAGCCTTGGTCAGTTATTCTATATTTTACTATATTTATCTATTACGTTGTGAATTCTTATCGATAGTCTGTGATATGCTTATGTTTAATACAGGATACCAAACGCCAATTATTCGTACTCTAGTTGATTTGAGTTTTCAATTTAGCGAAAATTCGAACCCAATAAGGTATGGGTTGTCACAAAGAGCCATTCCCACCAGACTCTCAAAAGTAACCCCAGTTGAGATAAGACTAAACAAAAAAGCTCTAAACGATACATTAAGACCTTTGGCAAGCTTCATTTCCCTCCTCAATGGAATGCTAACCGTCTTAATCCAAATTTTAGCCAAAAGGCTAGGTAGACTAACATACACCATCACTGAAAAGTTACCCACCGCAAATGGATGAGACACTCAAGTCACATGCCCCATCTCGGTCTTAGAGATTAAATTGAGGCTCAAAGCGACGTCCATAATCAATCTAAGTCACGACCTTCTCATCGACCTCCTTTACTGCAATGCCCCACCAAGCCAAAATCTTCCCTCCCAAGATATCGGAAAGCAAGAAACACTGGTGCCCTAAGGGCTACACCACCATCAACACCCACCACATCTATTGGAATATCCTAGAACATCCTATGTGGTAACCAATTAGCCTCTGAACCGGCCAAGCTTCAGGTTTTTCTACGGCTCCCGACGGCCTGCAGGCAAAAAAATTCTGACGACGTGCGACAACAAAATTTCGACTGCTCCCGTTGGCTCCCGACGGCTTACGGCATCCACTATGATCGTCCACGTGTCTTCTGACGGTCGTCTAAAGCCATCGGCAGGCCATCTGTAGCCCTTGGAAATGCGGCGACGGACGTTGTCGGAAGGCGTCGCAAATTCTGTTCAGCGAAGGATTTCTTTGTGGCGTCAATTTTTGATGGCTTCTGACGGCCACCGACGGTTTTGAGCCGTTGAAAATTACCCTGTTTCTTGTAGTGTAAACACCTGATAAAAAAGGAAAATTGACAGTGGAAATTAATGATAATCGATAAGTTTAAGGATGTGTTTGTTTTTGTTAAGAAGATCTGAATGAAAATTTTGAAATACCATTTAGGACTTTTTTGACGTTATTTGTTTTTTTTTCAAATGTTTTGATTTAAATCACTTATTCAAAAATAACCGTTTAACACTTTATTCCTGCTTAATAATTATTTCTTCCATTTATAACTTTGTTAACAATTACAAATTGTAATAAATTCAAAATTTTAAAATTAAATTTGATATTTCAAAATCTAGAAATTTTTAAATCTTGAAAGTCGAAACTTGTAAAGCCCAAACTTTAAAATTTTCAAATTTGAAAAATCAATTGTTTTAAATTTTACTTTTTAAAATATAATAATTTGAAAATTAATTTTTTCTTTTAGAATTCAAAACTTGAAAAAGTTTCAAAACTAGTTTCAAAACTAAAAGTTCTCAAGTAAAATTTAAGAAAATCACTGCCTTTGAAAAATATGATTCTAAACATAGAAATTCCATAATTAATCGTTTTGCGAATTTAACCTTCCAAAGCAAATATTTTTGTTTTTTCTAGCATTCCAGTTTCTCTTAATTCAAATATTTCATGGTTTGAAATGTTTTAGATTTAAAAATTAAAAATTTTATATTCCTACATTAATACTTATCAATTAAAAGAAACTAATAAAAATGGGTGTTATTGTCGAAAAAAAAAAAATCATATTTTTAACATTAATCGGAAGTTTTAAATTTTAAACAGATAAATGACTATTCAACATTCAACACAAATTGGAAGCCAAAGGCAGCATAAGTTATACATAAAAATAAAACAACAGAAAAAAAGCCAAAGCGAAAAATAAAAGAAGAAACGGAGAGGTAAAGCAAGTCGGTTCAAAGGGTAGATGCTTCTTTTGAGGCAATTAATACCACCTGGCGTACATACAAAAATCACGAGGCATGACCACAAAATACACGCAAACCCGAAAATCACGGACCATCTTAGTCCCCAAACTCGTCTACCGCTGCTAATAATAACTGTTACTGCCCATGACAAGGAACCCAAATCAATTCATAATCGTCAATTATGATGAGACTTCATCGTCTTCCAAATCTGATCCCATGTCATTCACATTCATGCCAGCCCACACTTTGCTATTTTTAACTCACCACCCTAAATATCTCCCTCTCTTGTCTTTTTCTCTTTCGTCCTTTTCTCCTTTTCACACCAGTTAACATACCCCCCGTGTATAAATAACACTTCTCGCCTCATTCATCAACAAAAAAGCAACTAAAATTCCCCAAAAAAGAAAAGAAGGCACAATGCCACTGTGGCTAGTATTCTTTGCCTTATTCTTGCTATGTGCAGGGATAAGCATGATATTCTTGATCTACATATGCATTCTTTGGTACGCTTCCTTGGGCCAACCACCCCTCAGTAACAATAACAATAACAACAATGCTAATGATCCTGACAATCAGAAATCTGGTATGAAAGGGCTGACGAAGTCGGAGCTGGAGGAGATTCCAGGAATCGAAGAAGGGGGGCTGGTGAAAGGCGTGGAGTGTGCAGTTTGCTTGGAGGAGATAGAAGAGGGCCAGGTTGCTAGAGTGATGCCTGAGTGCAGGCACGCTTTTCATAGAAGCTGCGCTGATGCTTGGTTATTGGCAAATGCTATCTGTCCCTTGTGTAGGACTCAGTTGCTAGTTCCGCCTCTGCTTCTTCAGCCTCATCATCACATTGTCTAGCTACCTATCTTACCAATCTCTTCTTCCTCCTAATGATATAGCATAGAGATTTAGCTTTTTCTTTTCTTATCAGATTGTGATATTCCTTATGTATTAGCTAGCTGTCCAGTATATATCGTTGATAGAATATTTGCTCTACGTGTTGCCTTTAGGGCACCAATAAAAAAATAAGTTTAAACAAAAATAATCAATGGTATTTTTGTCCATATCTTCAGTCCATCACTGTATATACAGCCTTTGATTCTGAACGTGTATTGCAGTGGCTTGATTGTTGCTTCCGTCCAAGAAATGTTACTGCTGATGTACTTGTATTGCAGTTTACAGCTGTGATGTGTTGCATGATGCAACGTTGAATTGGACTTGATATTGGATGCAAAAACACTGCTATTATTGAAGCAAGCATTGCATCCCCTATGATGATTGGGATTGTTGCAGTATAGACGATCGTTGTGATGACAAACGTCCCTTTCGAACCGCTTTGTGAAAACGGTTTGTTGAGATACAAGTACAGATACAGTCAGGTCTGGTATCTTTTATATAATCCCTACAAAATGAATATAAAATTTGGATGGAATGCGCTAATTATTTGCTACCCCACATGGTTAAGCCACTGCGATGCAGACATTCGTGCACCACACTAGCATCAGCCATTCATCATATAAGATTTCTTGCTGCTTCGCATTTGCCATATATGGGAGAAATTACAATGTTTAGATTAACCAAGTAATAAACTTTCAACCAAGAAATTGCTTTCAACTCCTCTCTCGTCATTTCTTCTATTTACAGTCAAAAGTTGCTCGTACAGTCAATTTCAAGCACACAAATGGCAAAAATGAACACACAGCATTCGTGAGAATAAAGCAAACTAAACAAATGGCATTCAGGGAGTAAAGCACAATAATCAGTACAAATGTGATACTAGATGCACAATACGTTTTACAGCTTCATAACTTCTGCATCACCTCAATGTTTAGCAGTTGATTCCCAAAAAAGATTTTAATCTTCCAGCTTACGCTCACGGCCCTTCACATACAAAGAATCGTATACAAGAAGCTCTTTTGGGAACAATTTATTTAATACTTGGAGAAAATATTTAATAACTACTCAACATATAATTTTGCATATAAGTATTTTAAAAGAATAAAATACGAAAGTGTTGACAAAATACAAATTGAAGTCTCAACAAAACTTAATTGTAAAAACTAAAATAAATAGTAATTAAATATTTGTAAATATTTTTATCTACTTGTAAATAGTTCTCACATATACTTTACAGCTACACTGACAATGTGGGAGAAATCCTTCTAGGCCTCCGACTCGACTCAATCTAGACGTTAAGCAAGGCTTACCATCTAACAATTTACCTAGATCCGTCTAGATAACGTTTATTGTCTCAAATACACGTATTTAAACACTGGTTATGCATTACTTAAGATTCAGTGCTAAATACAAACATCAATGTGCTAGTTTTAGACGAACTTGTCTACTTGACTACTCTAAAGCATATTAAAAACTCTAAAATTTCAATTTATATCAATCGACACTAAATAAATACTAAAATTATACCATTACATGAATTATCAAAAAAACCTAGTTTAGATAAATCCTTAATTAATCACCACCTAAACAATCAATCCATAATCCATGCTTACCACCGACTAACGATTAGAGATGCACACAACTCATACTCGACCCAACCCGATCCAACCGACATAAATCAGACCAAACTCAACCTAAATCAGGTCGGATATGAGGTACAGTTTGTAACTCATACTACATACGGGTTGGGTGTGATATTTTATTCAACCCAACCTTATTTTAACCAAATCCAACCATGCATAAAAACTCTCTCAATATAAACTCATGTAAACAGTCAAAATCTAGAATAAAACAGATGTATTTTAAAATAATATACCAAAAAATCATATTTAATGTCAATCTAAGAAAAAATAGACCAATCAAAACACATAGGATTGAATAAGAGATTCGGAGGAATATAGTAATACCAACTTAATGTATTTTGAAACAAAATTCTTATTTTAATATGCAATGAATCAATTCTATATGATACCTTTATAATGAAACTGTAATAAAATATGTGTCGTAATGAATTAGTTGTATTTAATGCATTATGCTAGCTAAAATTTGCTATTTTGAGATGAATATTTCTATATTTTGATTTTTTTTCCTTCAAATTCTTATTTTTGCATTAGATTTATGTAACACATCACAATCCTACCAAACAAGACCCAACGCATACTTCAACCTGCTCATATCCAACCTCATAGGGAGTCGGATAGGAATTGAACCATCTTTGATCCATACATATACGGATTGGATCAAGTATTTGATCCAACCCGACCCAACCCATACTTTGTGCAGCCTACTAATAATTTTTACATCTTTGTATAGGCCACCTCAAAGACTGATTGCACAAAGTCAAAATAAATGATGATGACTATGATCCCAACAAAGCAGGAGTCTTACCTTAAAGCAGTAATAAAATAAACCAATGAAATATAAGCATTACATGTTTTTAGTTTGGTGCCACTCACTGATTACAACCACAATATTAACATGATCATAGAAAGTACATATATTTATGGACATTTGACAAGCAGTTAAAAAAAAAAGATTCAGTTTTTATAAGTTACAAGGCAATAATAAACACCGTCCCTTGTATGGCAAAGCAGATATGCCCATAAAACTGCTTTCCAATCCTAATCCTAAAAAATAATAATTAGGGAACAGTAAGCTAGAAAGGTGGAAAGTCGTATGTTTATGTAAAAGAGTGACAAACATCCTTAAAAAAGTAAACACACCACATACCAATGGGTTCAGTAGAACTAAAACGTTAGATCAACCAGTATAATCCTGCGATTTACTGCACCTTCTTCTCTTTCTTCACTGCTTGCTTCTGATACATAAGTATCTGGGTTAAAATAGTTCCATTTGTCAACACGCCAAGCACAGACCCCATGATCACTAAATAGGAGTTAAGGTAATTCTATCAATACTCCAACAATCAATATGATATAAAGGCATGTAAACATGCATGAATGTGCAAACATGCGAACTTGGAACATGAAACTGAAATGCTAAAATACAAGTAAAAAACACTAGCAGCTTAACGCACAATTCCTGAATGGCTGGATAGAAAGAGAAACCTTAAATGGAAAAGTAGCGTCTGTCATACGCATGCACTCATGATACAAAGAAGGGCATATCTCTCTCATAAACACACATTAAAGCTGTAGGGAAGTGTAAAGTTGGTGTCAGAGAAATGCACTCAAAATGTTAGGCAATACGAAATGCTAGCGAAACACTTTTTGAAGATTCTGCAAAACATTTACTCATAGGCTTAAATAAAAGTTTTAGCAATAACAATCACCCACCAATTGGCTTTATATTGATGTTATGCTCATTATATCTCTGACAACTTGTTCTAGTTCAATTTAAACTAATATTGCAAAGAGCGAAACCCCAAATCGCTTCTCCCCTCTTCTTTAATTTTTAATACATCTATCAGAAACATAGGATATCAATACTACCCTTCTAGTTAAATCTCCAGCAAGAAAATATACCTATGGAACATTGTTAAATAACTAGCGGATTTATTCTAGACATAGGTGTTTGAAATTGAACAATATGGCAATATAATAACTTCTTATGTGCTATTAGTTTCAAAGTCCTGGAACATCCACTGAAATATTTACTTTAAGAGAAAGCTTGAATTCCATGTATCCACACCTATTAGGCATTCGTGTGCTCTGAGATTAAATACTTAGTTTAAAATGGGACAAATTTTCAATCTAGGCCTCAAAGAATAACTTATTTCTAGATTAGGCCCCAGCTGAAACTTATTATGAAAATAGACATCTTTTTCCCTAAACAAGATTTTTGTAACAAATTTTTTTTTTTTAAAATATACTTCGCATTCTGAAAATGCAAATCAAAATTTTGTTCTTGCTCATTTTCAAAATGCACGAGTACAAAATGCCTGAATGATTAAAAACATGTATATTTTCATAATAAATTTGGAATAAGACCTTAACTTGAAATAAGTTTTTTTGGGGCCTAGACTGAAAATTTGTCCTTTAAAATGCGGGGCAAAAAGAAGTTTTAGGGCATGGTATTTGAGATTTATTATGTTGGGTACTTGGTATTAGCTATTGATATTCGGTAATAATTTATGGTGTGTAGGTTGTAACTTTTGAAACACTAATTATATTTATGGCATTTAAACATTGGTTAAATAAATATGAACTTATACTGACCTGTATTATTATAACATTATCTTGATATCTTCAATATAGTGAATTGTCCTGTTGCCATTATTTGGTGATACGAAAATTAATTACTTAGATTATACAGTAGGTTCCATCCTTAGAAGAGGTTCGGCTTAGGGAAAACTGATACAACAGAGTACAGATCAGTTGGCCCTCCCCTTCTCCTCAAGGCTATGTTATCACCTTCAGGCAGAAGTATTGACACTGACAATACTCTAATAATAATAATCTCTCAAGCATTTCATATGATCTCAGATGGCAAAATCTAATTCTCTAAATGTGCATTCAGTTGTAATTCTCTAGATATGGTCATGTCATGTTTACAGCAGGCATTAGTTCCATAATCCGAATGAAGCTGTAGAAAACATCATAGTCGAAAAATTTTACAAGATAAATATGGAAGAGCATACAATCCATAAAAAATTAGATGATGGCTACGAAGTTACCACGCTGTATATAGGAAATTAATATTAAAAAATGAAGGGTTGTGTAGTGCATATGTAATAGAGAACTCTTTGCAAAATTGACCCTGAAATCAAGTAATCATAAAATGGGTCTGATGGAAAAATCCTACTGAAATTAGTAGTTGATAAAGGATACTGCTAATAGGTGCATTCTCCTGGATGCTTGTAAAAATCCTTGCTGCACACAAAATTATACAAAAATCATTAACGTATCCATGTAAAATTTGACATTGATAATTCAACAGCATAAAGATAAAATTCATCAACAAATACAAAAACAAGGGTTAATACGAGATGTGCTGTGACATTTAAAACAGTGCATAATTACATGTATAATGCGAACATTGTTATGCGTTGAAGATAATAATTGGGCGAATATCTGAATTCTGAAACAACCGCTGGTCCAAAGTGGAAAAGTGAACAGCCTCGATATATAATTATTTTCTAATACAACTTACAAGCCACTGCAAAATAATATGGACATGTTTTATTGATGAGAAAATCTTATAATAGAATGTCTTTCTTACAAAGATACATTTTCCACTGGAATCAAAACTTGTCTTCTAGTTCTACATTTTAATGAAGTTTAGATGATACTCACCAATAGATCCTCCGAAGTTCATAAAAGATGTAAGAAAACTGAGTTCTCCTGTGCTTTTATTCTGTAAATCAAAGTCATAAGCATCAACCCAAAAAATAACAAATAAATATTTAGACTATTGGTGATAATACATATAGCCCCATAGTTAAGATTCTTGAAACTGGCCCTTTCCTTGGAATGCATGTCATGGATCTTAATTATGTAACCTTTCCATCCTCTCGACTGTCTCACGATGTCATTCACATTTTATTTCATTAACAGTTTAACACGTAGCCAAAGCTTCTCAACAATCCTCCATAGTTTTCAAATATTGGTTGAGCATCGTACCTTCTCATACAATGTTTGTCGACTTGAACAGAAAGCAAAATTTACCGAACTAGTTAAGTAGATCTATACATCAAACTTCTAGGCTGTGCTAAGGTTAAAGTGAAGAGCAGAGAAGCTTGAACATTTAGGTTGTACATAAAATAAACTGACCGTGATGAATTTCATCAAGGAATATTTTCACCATTATTATCTTTCCACCATTATCAATCAAAAAATATGTAGGGCAGTAAGTGTTGCATAGCAGACTTGTATCTCTAAATAGTTTGGTTGTTCGTTGGTTGATTAAACATTATGAGGAAGGCAAAAGATTTAATGTCTCTTAAATCATAAGAACAAGTTTTAAGTTACAGGCTATGGTTGCATCCATCTGACAGATTGAAATTGGCTTACTGCTGGACCAACAAACCAAGAATGTTCCAAATGCAACCAAAACCATTGACAGAACAAAAAAATGTTTAACTTGACAATGAATCTTACTGCACAAACTACAAGGAGTCAATTTTTATTTGTAAATATTTCATTACTTACAGTATAATTCTCCCAGATCTGGGGTACTCTGGCGAAGAAAAATATGGCATGCTGGGATGCCTGTGACAAAATAATAATCGAATTAGACTTTACTTGTAATAAAAAGACCAACTCACAAAAGGAGTCTTTGTGCTTAGGCTGGGCAACCAATTATGTACTAACATGTGAAATTTAAGAACTTGTTTTAAAAGTGTTATTTCTCACCAATTAAGAGTTGCCAAACACAACCAATATTACATTGATTGTTAGTCAACCAATTGCTTGTAGAGGTTAGAAAATAGAAATTGGTCACGTTTTCTTATTAATAAGAAAACATTTGTTATTTAGTTTTACTTGAAAAAAAAAATTGTTGCAAAACTTTCGCTAGTCAACCTTTCTATTTTGTGAAACATTAAGCAAAATACTTTTGTATTTAGCAAACATGCAAATGTATAAGCAATTCAAAACTTACCCGAACATGCAAATGTATAAGCAATTAAAACTTACATAAAGCGCTTCAAATAGTACAGGGTCTATTCGACCAGCTAAAACTGTTGGTGCAAGAGCACTATATCTGTTCAGCATCCAGTTAAGAAAAGCAGACAAGAGAATGATAATTGGTGTACTATGACATGACAAAAAGATTATGAAGTTTCAACTTTCAACTATTGCACTAAAGCATGTAATCAACTAAGCATACCTAGTTTATTTTATGCAACTATAAATCACGGACAATAACATGATCTTTATTTGAAGTTCCAATTTATTTTAACAATTATGACAACACTAGAAAATAAGTCACAAAATGAAAAGGATACAATAGCGCTTTCACCCAGACGGTAGCACCAAGAGGCTTTGAATAGAAGTAAATAATCGCTACTAAAATGATAGCTGTAATAATAGAAATATAGTAAAACAATCACATGTCAAAAATCAATAACGAAGCAATAATAGATGCAGAGACATAGCTTATGAGCTTTAATACTATCCATGTTGAAATTTAAAGTTTACCTTGAATTAAAAGAAAAAGTAGCTCCCCATATGCTGAAAAAGGAAGCCCCTGGTGAAGACAATATGACAGAGCAATTGTAAACCCAACAACCTCAAGCTCAAAGGCTGCAACACTGAGGCCTCTAACGCTGTTGTGCTTCAATATTCTATATATCTACAACATAGCATTCAATTATATGTTGCTCATGTGTAGTTATTTGGAATAGAATAAAAGTTTAATATGGATCTGCAAAATGAAAATATAAATTGATGTATATGTCCAACAAGCAACGAATTTTATGAGCAAAGAGAAAGTAATCGCTTTTATCAAACTATTATAGTACACGTAATAGTTAATTGTGTGTAATCAGCATAAGAATGTGGCATCAACACAGTTTGTTCTGCATATATATAGTATAACAGTAATATATAAGGTGACCCTGATTGGGATTCTGATTTCCTATATTCACCAGCGGTTACTCCCTGGAGTTAGTGGGTTGTCCCACATGCATAAGTATCTAGTTAGGTTCTGTGTGTTCATGTATTATCTTTTTACCCTACTTGCTTGTATTTGTGTTGAGTGGGGCATTTCTGCATGTAAATGTCCTCTGTACCTGTTTGCTTTCAAAATCTATGCGTATGGATCTTTTATTTTTATATATACACGTAAGGCTGAGTATGTTTCTCCAAACCTACTCACCCTGTTTCTAAAAAAAACAGCAATGTATAGTTAATTTTAAGCTTAAACATAAAATTCATACGCTTAATCTTTGATGGCATATTGGTTTTATGATAAAACAGGAATTTTAACAAAAGGGGTTTTGTCTAATTATGTGTGTACATTTTACGGTACAAATTATTGTGGTTTCCATAATTCTTGCTTGGTTTTAAATAGTGTTAGCACCAAAATTGGTCACTCACTCGTAGAATTTCATGGACATCAGAGAATTAATGGAATCTTGAGAACAAAACATAAAAGTAAATTGACACAGATTTTATAGTGGTTCGGCAATCTCGGCCTACGTCCACTTCAAATTTCATTCATTCTTCATTTGATTACAAGTACATGAGTTGTTCGATTTGCTAGAATCCATTGATACAAGTTCATAAGAAAAATAGTCATGGCAGAATATTTGGAGTAGGAAGAAGAAGATGATCAAGTCCCCCTAAAAAAAGAGCGAGAGAGATCCCAAAAATGGTCTCATACTCCTGTATTTATAGACGAAGGTAGCCTTCAGCCTAACTGACATTTTCAAGTCTGGACCCCTTTGGCCAAAAGTGGCCCGCCATAAGAAAAGCTCAGCCCAACACACTATGCCGACCTCACTTATACACTCTTCAACTTATCAAACATCTATGCCGACAACTATTCCACCAAGCTAACATTCATCATTCTGACATCCTGTATCATCTATCCGTTGATCTTATTTACCTTGGGCTGGATATAACTGTTCGGATAGCATACTCTGGTCATATTATTGTCGTCTCATGGCCACCTTTCTCATCAATAGTCAAGTATGTTCCTCGTAATCACCTTTGTGTAGTCGGGCCAAAAGGTCGGATAACAAATAGCTATCCTCCCCATATGTAATCATGAATTTCAAACATCCGCGGATAGTTATTTGTAATGCCACAAGAAAGAAATAATCAAGCCTCGGTCCCCCCCCCCTCTTTTTTTTCTTCCAAACAGGTGTTCTATCTTTGGTTCAAGTCTGGTTGATGTTGCATTCATTCTCTTGAATGTGGCAGATCGACTTAGATGGTTGCTTTAAAATTATCCTCGCAACCATCAAGGTTGTAAAAATTCCTTGGTGGATGCTAGGCAACAAGTATGGACTGTGGATCAATCGGTGATTAATCGAAGTTAAACGTTTTTGATAAACTCGTGTATTTGGATAAATTTTTAGCATTTAGTTTAGCATTAATTAACCTAAATTGAAAATTTAAGGGTTTAGATGGAGCAACCAAAGGGGCAAGACCACCTAAACTAGCACGAAGATGCTTATACGAGGCATCAAGACTCAACTAGTACCTAAGCAGTGCCTAGACACCCATTTAAATGCTTAGATGAGATGATAAGCCTCGTTTAGGTAGATTTAGGCGGATGACTAGACAGTAAACCTCGCCTATCACTTAGATAGACGCCTAAAAGGATTTTTTCAACAGAGGCAATTATTAAGAAGAACATTGTAAAACAGATGCAACTACGAGACCACATCCAATGATGTAGCAGTTGTAGCCAACTAATGTATGGATATGTTGGATAATAACAAGTCTAGCCATGATAGATATCTTTATGTTGGGAGCTTTCTATTTTTCAGTAATACTAGTTTTGATAATAATATATATTATGAATTCCATAATACTTTCAACCAATAATTTGATTGTAGCCAATCCTAAAATATTCTTAATCTGCAACAACATTTTGTGTTTTCCCTTTATACAAGCATATAAGAGAGGTCGTTGTATTAAATAACTAAATGAGACATTTCTGTTGCCTAATATTATTCAACCGTCTATCGTTTCCTCTTTTCGTTGTGTTACTCAAAATGCATTGATAATGATAGAAGAAAAACAGTTTGCTAGCAACAACTCACCTGATTCATCGGTGTAATTATAGAAACAAAAAGTTGTAAAACGAAAGGTTTTTTTACAACAATGAAACAGAGGTATAGAACTTTCGACGTTGTTAACACCAAATCCAAACCTGGACAAAATGAATAGTTCAAAGCATGGTACAAGGTTCTGGCTGGTACCCCGAAATTCCGATGGTATCGGACCGGTATTGTTACGCTCGGCCCGCTGATGAAATTCGGTTCCGGACTCGGGTAGTAAAAAAATCATTTTTTGGTGAAAATCAATTCTAGATAAATCGAGAATTATCTACATCAGCAAATATTTGTCGAACCCTAACTAAACGCGATGAAAATATCTGTAAATCATGTAAAATCTTCTTCTCAAGTCGTCACCTCAAATGTCAACAAATAGTCTTCTCGGTCTGCTTTGTAAAAATCATTGTTTTAGATCTCGTTTATCTCACCTGAGAGCTCGCTCGAGATCTATTTTCGAACTTGAGCGGGGCAAGATTTAACAAAACAAGACATTAAATTTTGTTTGTACCATATTGACACTTATCTCGTCCGAGATATTAATATCTCAAGCGGAATTTGAGATAACTTAATAGAAGATCTCATTTGAAGATGGTTTATTCATTTGCATATTTCTTTAACTTCTTATGTAGATCCCAAAATAAATTTCATTGTGATGAATTTTTACTAGCTCTCTAATTTTATTTTTTAATTTCTAACGAGTGCAAAAAATAAATGACCTTTTGTTTATTATTTATTTTTAATATTCAAATGAGTATAATTCATTTAATCAAAATAATCATGTAACTACTCCTCCATAAAAAGAAAATTTTGTGTTATTGTTTTTTATGAATTGTGTATGGTAGCAACTTTATATTTAGATAAAAATTATCATGAACATCTTTAAAATGTCAATTTTGAATGCTTAAATTACTCCGAGATAATCTCGGGATGAAATTTAAAATCCAAGATGTCAATCCGAAATGTACACCCGAGATGCACTCATCTCATCCGAGATCTTGTCCGATACGAGATATTGTGTGTAGAATTCTCCAGACGACTCGATTGAAATCGAGATTTAAAACCTTGGTAAAAATCCTCTCAAATCGTCTTCTCATACGCGGTTCGATTTGGTTTGCGGTTGCATGATTTTTTATTTTGTTTTTAGGGGGGGCTACGCGATTTCGTTTTCAGGAGGGCTACGTAGATTTAGTTTTGGATGGGGTTTGTCTTTTGATTAGGGTATAAAGAATGTAGTTTTTGGGCTAGGCCGGCTTTGGGAATGGAGAAGGCTGATTTCACATAGATTTCAGTGTAATTTCAATTTGATTTTGTTTAATTTAGCTATAATTTAATTTATATTTCATTTACAATGATTATTATTACATTAACATTGAAAACCGAAATCGAGACCGAAACCGAAACTTCCGAAATCGTCCGAAAATAAGAAATTTCAAATTTTCGAAATCAAGATCGCAACCAAATTCTTGAACCTTAATTCAAAGACACTGCCAAAAGGAGAGCCGATAATCCAATAACAGCAACATGAGCCAACAAAACAAGTTTTCTAAATTAAAACAAAATTACAAAATAAACATTAGCAAATTAAAATACTATATTAGTTTCTAAGCCTTGGTTGGCTCCTCTATATTCCTAAGCCATTTAGAAAAAGGTTAAAATTCGAAGTAGCCGCAATTAGATCATTGTCCTGTTAAATGCCTTTCCAGTAGCCTTGATAACAGAAGTTTCATCCTTAGTTAGCTTGCTCATCTTCTTGCCAAACTCTTCCTTAGCCTTGGCCTCTGTTCTGCTGCAAGCAAAACCATCATTCTTGTTGTCTTTGCTTATGGGGTTCAACTCCAATTGAACATAATTGAACATTCAAATTTTTCTTCAGTTTCTTCCTATTCACCTCCCTATTGTTCGATCTCGCAACATTCTAAACATCCTCGCTATTAATGATTCATCCCAAATCAGCATTTGTCATCTTAGGCAACACATACCCACTCTTTTTCTTACTTGGCTTATCGTAGGTCCTAAACACTGAATTAAACTTTTCAAATGCAAGATTGATCCATTTTAAAAATCTCCCAACTGATAGGGTTATGGAGAAAAAATGGAATGACAATTTGAAAATGTAATAGAACCACATCACTAAATATCTTGAAGATTCTGTACAAATATTAGTTGGTTGGCATGTAATATTAGGAATTCTTTTTGTTACGATATAGTCTATGTCATAAGCATGGGTCATGGACAGAAGATAAGGAAGCTTGAGCCAATCGCTAACTCAACATGGTAACACGGTAGATTTAATTCATGGGTATATAACTGTCACATATAAATGTTAATGTGTCTGGATGCTGATACGTCACACACGCGGGAGTCTATTGAGAACAATCTCACATTAGACAATTTACATAATAGATTTTGTATAAATATTAAAAAATCGTTTTTCATATCATCAATTAGTTTTGTGATAACATATGATTCTCTAATACCAACATGTCCATCTAGTGTAAACTTCAAAGGGTTTAGACCTCGTATGGTTTGTCTTTTCAGCTTTGAGTTTCCGTCCAAACAAAAATGTGTACAATATATGTATTTTTGAAAGACGACTAATTTGAAAATTGTAGTTAGTTAATATACAAAATGAGTTAGTAGGCACGAAAAACAATCAATTTCATTTTCTTCCCTCTATCGGCGTAATGACTTAGAATTTTAAATTATCATCCATTCAGATTGAAAACACAAAACTCAAAATGAAACCAAACATGCCTTTAGCCTCTCAGCATTCCTCACATCAACAGTTGAAGGTTTTGGAATGCCCTTACAATCTTTGACATATCAGTTCCATATACGAATAGGGGTCTCCTAAAACATACCTTCACTTTCACTCCTTTCCTTTTTCAGTATGGAAAGCAATGCTTGCTTTTGCTTCTTTAGTATCAGCCATGGCTCCAACCTACTTCAAAGTCTTTACTACATCCTTTTTCTTCTCAATTGGCTCGGTAGAGTCGAAGACAAGTAGGAGCTCAGCATCGTCGACGTTACGACCCCTAGTCATCACAAGTGACGACATAGAGGTAACAGCAAGAGCAAAGACGACAACAAATCATCGTTAGTTGGTGTTGATGCGACGATGTCATCGACTCCATGATCAGTCCCCATGATCCGATGGACGCTTAGTGACCGCCTTTGTGGAAGAAGACATGGGATTGGCAGTGGTTACCAAAGA
This sequence comes from Allium cepa, assembly GCA_030765085.1. Taxonomy (NCBI): domain Eukaryota; kingdom Viridiplantae; phylum Streptophyta; class Magnoliopsida; order Asparagales; family Amaryllidaceae; genus Allium; species Allium cepa. The sequence goes on along the minus strand of CM060929.1, from coordinate 376,871,826 downwards.
GCTGGTGCAGGCAAAGTTGATGATGTTGGTATGTAGCGAGGCTGTCAGGACCCTAGCAATGTACTTTTTTGGAGGTTTGCATGTCAAAATCAAGTGTTTGGACAGATTAGAGAGCGGACAACAGCAGTGGCCATGGTGACTAGCTTGTCTAGGGTATGTAATTGGCGGCTAAGGTTTCAAAATTGAAAAGGGAAATTTATCTGTATACGATATGGAATTAAGCTTGAGAACTAAAAAAATATTTTGTTTGCTAATGTTTATTTAGCATTTTAGATTTAAATCACAAAAAAACTGAATATAAAGGGATCAGTTTGAAGGTAATTTATCTACGCGCGAATATTACAGGATGTCAAGATGGGGATTAAAGAACATATCTCTCATTATGTACCGTATATAAGAACAAGCCAACAAACTAAAGATGTCCAGCTAAATGAAGGGTGTAAAAAGACAATTGGGTGCAACATGTATAAACTACATCATATACACCAACTACCAAGCTTGATTTGGGTAACCTTGATGTAGAATGATACTTCCATCTTTTCGACCGCAGTTAAATTGATAGTTACATCATATTCTACTCGGTCTAAGAATGAGATGACTTTTTTGAAGATATTTTTATGATTATTGTATGTCCTTAATCCTTATACATGGTTTGTCTTCTAAAATACTATCGATAGTAATCGATCATGTTACTACACAGACACATACATAATCTAAAATACAACATTATGTGCAACATAAAACATGAGTAAATTTGACAAAACCAAAACAATGAACGCATTGTTCAAGAAACAAAAGAAGAAAGAGAAAACAGTACAAAAGGGGGATATAATTAAAAGTCAACTCATGAGATGCATATGTTGAGAAAAAGAGACGAAAAACAATAGTAATCAAAGAGTTGAAGATATATCAATGGATAAAATAAACAACTAAAAAACTAGATAAAAGAGATAAAATAAGAATAAGATAATCAACTAAATCAGCTTGTTCATGTTATATTTATTGAAAACTAATAGAATTTTTCTACAACATATTATAAACTGAAATGGTCAATGAATAGAAGTATTACAATACACGCTATAAGAGCGACTGACAATCTCCAATTTATACTCTGGCAAATATGATTACAGAGATCCATTCACCAAACTATTTTCACCTTACCACCAACACATTTTAGGAGAACATAATTTCAGATAAATATGATTTCTTTCTTTGAAATATAATCAAACAATTCAAGAAAGCACAGTATGTTGATAATGATAAACATAATTAGGAAAAAAAATTATAATTACAAGAGTCAAATTCTTGAACTTCTGAAGCTAGAAAGTTAAAGGAGTCTAGCTGTTCAATAGTTATCTCAATGTTCATATCTTAAAAATCTTTTAACCAAGATCTTGTTTTAAAGGATACACATCTATGCATTAATCAAAAATTTAAAATATAAATTGGTATCTCAATTTCAAATTTCGGATATCTTTTTCGATGTATTTGTGTATGTATGTATGTATTTACGCGTGTGTACATAATTTTTTACGTTGGCTAGATTTATTTACAATAAAATAATTTAATATATAACAATTTTGATAGTTGTCTCCTCTTATAAATACTTTCAATATTTACGTACCATGTAGTTATGATTATACGAAAGGTGAGTCCCCATATCCTCCATGTCTACATTATCATATTTTCCCTATTCATATTTTTCACATCAAAAAGTTTAAAACTGACCTAAATTAAGATATATGTACTCCTTTTAGTATGAAGACCATCTTTTGAAAATTTGAAACATTTCGAAAACGTCCTTAACTAATATCCTTATAATCAAGGTTAAAAAATATTATTTTCAATGGTTCATATTACGTTATGGTTTTTAATTGGGCTATTTTTTAAAAATAGTTCAGCGATATTCAGAAATCTACGTAATTAAGAGGTAATATCTACCAAAAATTGCCGTCGTCATGAACTAAAGCTTTTACATATGAAAAAAATAACGGGAGATAAAATGAGAAATGAATGAATAAGACATGAGGACGCAGAAAGAGCATCTTTCGCGAATACTCTCTTACACACACACAGAGAGTTAATCATGTGATGCAATATTTTATAATGTAATATGCATGCTCACTAAATAATAAACCATAAATATCATATTATTTTGAATCAAAGCTATTAATTCTCTCTAAATGATTAAAATTAATTTTGATTATGTAATAAATCATTCATATTTTTGAGTGGTCGCTTCCAATTTGAATATCAACGCTTAACATTTAATGTCAACGACAATCAAAATCACAAAGTGGAAGACAATCATAAGAATAGCTAATTAACATCTTAATAATTATTCTAAGATGGCTGGGGGATGAAACTAAATCCAAAAAATAATAATTGTTGATACCATATTCAATACAAGTATATGAATATTGCATGTAAAAGGATCATTATTTGAAACAAAACCGAGACAAATTTGAATCCACGATTTATTCAAGGAGCACTTCTTTTCTAACTAAGCTGACCCTCTAGTTCTATCAGGTTAATATTTTGAACGCAAATTACCTATAATTAGATTTATAGTAACTAATGACATAAGTCTGCTTATATGTTTTATTTTGAAAACAGATTATCACAAGATCATAGACTCATGATAGTAAATTAATGTCTAATTATACATATAAAAACAAAATGCATAAATGTTTATTAGTAGAAAAAACCCAATACTATGCACAATATGTACAAGGTACTTAAATTAGAACACAAATTCTAATTAGCGATGTACCTCCAAACAAATGTTCATAGTTTAAATTATAAAATTAATTGAAATTATTAGCTTGTAAAGTGAAGAGAAGATAAACATGAGGCTGAAGGAGTAGAAAGGCATAATTGGACCATTGAGAATGAAATAACAAGTATGTTCATAGTTACTGTAGAGATAATTAGCTTTTATGCTTCTTATCTATAAAGAATATTTATAAAACCTTGACGTCACACATTTCAAACCAAGTTTTTTGCCAAATCAACCATATTCATAAAACAATAGACTTAATCCAAAAGTTTCATTTTCCACTTTCCTTTTGCATTCACGATTTATTTTGAGTAGAAATTTGTTTGACAATGTGAGATAGTGTAGAAAATAAGTGGAAGTGAAAGTACCTCCAAACAAATGTTCATAATTTAAATCATAAAATTAATTGTAATGATTAGCTTGTAGAGTGAAGAGAAGATAAACATGAAGCTGAAGGAGTAGAAAGGCGTAATTTGACCATTCAGAAAGAAATAATAAGTATGTTCATACTTACTGTAGAGATAATTAGCTTTTATGCTTCTTGTTTTACCTATAAAGAATATTCATAAAACCTCAACATTACACATTTCAAACCAAGTTTTTTGCCAAATCAACCACACTCATAAAACAATAGACTTAGTCCAAAAGTTTCATTTTCCACTTTCCTTTTGTATTTACAATTTATTTTGAGTAGAAATTTGTTTGACAATGTGAGATAATCTAGAAAATAAGTGGAAGTGAAAGTAAGCACAAGATTTCAATCCTCAAATTTCGATCACGTCTTATTTGGAGATTCTGACAACCAATAACTCATATTGGATGAGACGTCGAACGAGACAAATGTATCTCAGATGTATATTTTGGATTGACATCTAAGATCTTAAATACATCGCAAGACCATATCAGATTAACATATAAGCTTAAAATTAATATATTTTTTAAATGAATGTTATGTAAAAACAAATAGAAATAAGAATTATATGTAACATACTTGATTTGCATAAAAATATGCTATTCACTAGACAGAGAAAGATTAATTTTTCCTTTTTGGAAGAGAGTGATAACTTGGTTATTTTGATGATAATTGAAGAATTTTTCATATTTAAGCATTGGTAAAGGAAAAAAACAGTCATACATTGTGACTTGCTGGGTATAAATTAAAAATAAAATTAAAGGAATCGTTATACAAAAATTGATAGGATAATTTTGTTTGGTTCCAAAAGAAAGTAAAGACATGCTGAAAAAAGATTGGACTGGATCTCAAATTGAGATCTCGAACCAGATTTTAGTTGAGATTTTAATATCTTAGATGAAATGAGTGTTAAAGGAGGTAGGAAATAAGATTTGATGTTTTATCTTATCCAAATGCAAATACGAGATCTCAGACAAGATGGAAAAGATTTAAAACTTTGAACAGGCATGGCCAGTTGACATTTTAGGAAAATAAAAGGGGATATCGATCGGGTTTTTATAAAGGTGAAATCCAGTACACGAGGCGGACCGGGCTCGGGGGAGGTCGATAATGTACAGAGTCTTTCCCTCGCATTGCAAAGAAGTTGTTTTCGGACTCGAACCCGGACGTCCAGATCACCATGCGGGCGACCTAACCGTTGCGCCAAGACTCCACCTCTATTCAAAATCTACCGCACGTCCGTAATAATCAATAGAGATAAAATCATGAATAATTTTCATAAATCGAATAATCTAAGTGTAATTAATTTGCTTTAAACTAATATTAGTGTTAGGATTCTCAAATCAAAGTTGAAGTTAATCAAACTTCAAGATTCTAAAATTAAACACAACAATTGAAGCAACTTGCTTTTTTATTTTGGTTGGATCAAATAATGGTTCAATAATTGATGTGTTTTTAGTACATTTACTTGATGATGGAGCATCCTTGCAGTAATCGTTCTCTTAAATGAGATTTGTGTTTGCTGAAGAATTTGAGTCGCATCTACTTTTCACTTATGATTCAATGCAAAATTCATGTACGGTGGATGTTCTTGAATGCTTTTAAATGCAAAATCCTTTCAAACTAACATGGTTGAATTTGACAAGGAAAACTTTGAAGAAAAAAGTTGTATTTGATAAAGAAAAGGTGAGTAGTAATAAAATTTTGGATAATACAGCATCCAATTTGATGTCCGTAGAATGGTTGGTTGCTCGTTTGACTTCTCATACATTGCGCTAAATGTCATGTCCACGGTGTAGAGGAAGAAGACATGAATTAATAAATTATAAAATAGTAAATTAGGTGAAATATTGTTGGAAACATTAAAATAAGTGTGCATTGAAACATTATATTTAAGAGGTTCCTACTAGTTTTATTGTGAAACTACAAGAAATGGTCATTTCATTTTTTTGGTTCTCCTAGGTCTGAAGAGGAAAATGATATAATGGTGGAGTGTTGATGAGAACAATTCCTTTTATCCAAAAATATAGAAAAAGAAAGTTTGTACATCGATGTTTCCTATAAAAGGTTTAAAAAAACATGAAACATCAAATTTATTTTATTAAAGTGTGGCACAAGAGCAAAGTGGACGCAATCCACACCAAAGAAAAGCGTAATATGGCTTGAAACCTTAAATGGTATCAAGGGAAGATTGAACAAGCATGGTGTGATCTGGGTTTATGAACCTTGGATATGCCATAATCAAATGATACTATCTTTGGCATACAAAAACATAAATGTATTTTACCTCAAATCTAGAGTTCAAACCATAGAGTAAACTATTCACTAAAAAAATAGAATTTACAAACGTTCATCGCCTAAATAAATCCTGCTTAAATGCTCGAAAATGAGGGAACTAAACTATGCAACTTCATTGTTGTCAAGGCACGCCACCTAATCATAACCCCAAAAAGGTAGGCGAAGCGAAAAGCCCAAAAGGCATGATTCGACAAATTTTACAATTTGGGATAAATTTTGAGCTTTTAACTCCCAGAATCGATCCGAGTTTACATATTTCTCTCTCATGTACACTACCCCAATTCACGGCGTTCATAATCTAGGGTTTCATAAAAGAAATCGAACGTCTTTCTGTTTTCTGTTGAATTCATGATATGCGATTCTAAAAATTGCATGGAATGTAGCTTTTTAAAGACCAAAACTTTGTTTTAATAATAGTTTTAATTGCAGATTTTAAGGTATAAAACACAAAAAATGTTGCACATCAAAAAGCACAAGACGCAGGCTTTTCTCCTTTTGGCCTTGACTACTCTGTGCAATGTAGAGTTATTTGTCGGCAGTTGTAATCCAAACGCAAACAAAAAATAAGAGTGCTGCTGCCAAATTTTCCTCTGAAAATTACTCATATTCACTTAATATTACATATTCACTACCCAAACTCTAATAAAAACATGCAAACTTTCTCATTTTTAAAGAACGGAAATTCTTTTTCACTTTAATTCAAATTGCAATAAAGAAAAATGATGATGAAAATAGAAAATGACAACACAAGGAGACAACTCAGCACAGCAGCAAGAAGTATCAGGATTTGAAATCTTATTTTATTTACTAAATTAGATTAAAAAATTAGAACAAAGAATAATTTCCTTATAAAATGGAAAACAAAATTAGTATGCCGACTATGGTGGTACAAAGATGGTTATGTTTTACCATTCAAAATTACACATCCAATTTGAAAAGTTTTTTTTCATAAAGAATCAATTTCAAACAACAATATCAATTAAAACTATAACTCTACGTGTCTGTAAATTTTTATCCGAGATGAGTTTTCTCTTCCCATTAACTTTTTCCTAATCATTCATCTAAATAAGATTGTAATTAAATGTGATTAAAGATCTGAAGAAAGTAGTGGGGGGAGTTTCAAGGTTCTGAACACAAGTAACAAATGACGTTATTAATATAGGATGAGTGACTAATTTTAAGTAGGATCATAATATTGTTCTTTAATTTTTTAAAGATGATTGTTGAAGAGAGAAAGAAGTTGGATAAAAGGCATGATTGGTGAAAGGGAAATATTAAAACATAATAATATTTTGATAAGGGGGAAAATAGTAAGGTTATTATGTTGGTTTCATATTATTTGTTGACAAAGATACCCTTCTAATTTTTTCTTCATATAATCAAACAAAAAAATTGAAAAGTACAAATGAAAAAAGAAAAAGAAATTAAAGGTTTTGATTTATCTAAAAAAAATAAAGGTTTGAAAAATTATTATTTTTTAGTATAAATTCAAATTTTTACTTTTGTTTATAAGTTATTTCAAAAACAAAAAACTTTACTGAACAATTTACAACTTCAGGAAAAAAAAATCACCCTCAACATTTACAGTTTTCTAAAACTTTTAAAACCTACATACATGTAATATATACTTTCCTAATTAAATAACTATTTTCATTTTATATTCTAGATGGGTAAAATTGTAATAGTTATTGTTTTGAGGAAATAAATTCATTCATCATTCCCCTTCAATTATTATTTTTTACTAAAAATAATTTTTAGTGGTGCCCCTTGTGGAAAATGATTTTCCCTATAACAAATCCTTTTTTTTAATTGGGTGATTTTAGTGAAAATCACGGTGTGAACAGCATTGCACAAAAATAGATCAACAAAATCCTGTACGATTTACTACTTAATTCGGATAACCAGCGGCGGTGGCGGCGGAACTCAACTTTTTAAAACTGGTATGAATTACACTAATAAATCAGATATCGCATTCAAACAAAGAATATGCAGCACAAACAAAGCTAGGTTTTGGTACCTGGGGGATCTTGACAGTAGTAGATCCAGCGACTATTAAATACCCTAAAATCTTGGAAATGAGAGGAAGCAAACAGTCTTTTTCAGGAAAATATCCTGCGCTTAAGGATGCAATTACGCAACCAAAATTCATACCCAGTATTTCCAACTCCATTTTTATTCCTAATTTATAACTATATATGTAATATAATTTATTTGAGATAATTTATATGTTTGAGATAATTTATATGAGAATTTATACGAGTCACCCTGTGACGAAAGGGAGAGCTTTGATCGGTCTTTGGCGATGAAGAGCAGGCCAGGAGTTTCTTACCTTTTTTAGATTCGACCCGGTCCATAATTTCTGTCCGTCTTTGACTGTTTTTTTTTTTTTTTTTTTTTTTTTTTTTTTTTTGGAAAGGGTTGATTACGGGACATATGTTAAAAAAATTAATTTATCTAAGTAGCACCTTTAAATTTACATGTTCACTTTTGTTAAGGACAAAATGGATATTTGAAATAGTATTTTTGTCCGCTAATCTATTAAATAATAGTAAAGCAGAAGAAATTCTAGCTCTCACATTAATTCTAGCATTTCTCTCACCTCTCCTTAATTTTCTCTAGATATTTATTTAAATTTTATTTTAAAGACCTAATACAATGCATTAGTTTTGAATTGTTTATAAGATTTTATTAATTTTACACTATTGTTTTACATTCAAAAATCTACACTTTCTGCTTTCTACAATTATTTTCAAAGTCCTCAATTTTTATGTACAATTTACAATTAAGTCCGTATATTTAAATTAATTAAATAAATTCATTATAGATTATTTAAAAAAATTAATTAACCATTATTTATTAATTTGTCTAATAAATAATATAGATAACCATGTCAATAAAATATCACGCTCATTGTAACAAAACAGTATAAATATGGATCACATAAAAAATAATATGAACAACTTTAATGTATAATTATTAATTTTAATAAATTATTAGTTAAATGATTGAAGTTTAAAGATCACAAATCATCACAATAATTAAAAAAAAATCACCCCTACTCATTAATTCTCTTTGTTTTTTTTGAATCCATATGAATTATCATTTTATAGTTATCCAAAATATTATGTTAATGTTCCATGATTTTATATTCATATATACCGAGATTTTATAATTTCTACGGTCATTTACAAAGTTTTCATCAATTTTCTTTTATTATTTTACATTCAAATCTATGTATTTAAATTAACCAAACGCTATAAATCTATACCATATAAATAAATTCATGTAATTAATACACATTAATTTCTTTGGTAATTTATAAACAAAATGACAATTTCAATTTATATACCGCATTAGCAGTAACACATGGTAGATATTTCTTTCAAATATAAAAATATCTAAATCACTTGACAAAAATTATAGGCATAAACAATAATAAAAATTTTAATTTATGATTGATATATCGAACATTGCATAACAAAATTTTATTTTAACAACATTCAAAGTATGAGTACCATGTGTTTACAAAATTAGCGCGTGCAATGCATGAGATACGTTCTATTACTTTATTATTATTATTATCCACAATTTTAGTAAATTAAAAAAATAGTTTTTCACTTAATATCTCATGTTACATTTAAAATTCTTATCAATACAGATTTACAATTTGACATCTAAAACTCATCATCATGCACATGTGCGGGTGCGCATGCGCGTCGAAACACACATGATCATGAATTTACTAAATATTACTTCAAAAAGGAACATATTACGTCTATATTTTTCTTTGAAATTTATCGTATGCATAAGCACTAAAAAATTATATCACATGCATCGGTATATCGGTCATATTTAACATATAATTTCTTAATTTCAAAATATAAATTACATTTATTTTAAAATTACATAAAATATTTTAAAATATAAAATTTTGGAAATAACAATAGTATATATATATATATATATTTTAAACGTATAAATCAATAAAATAATATGTTTAACATATAATTTCCTTAAACTTTAAAAATATTGTCCTAAAACTAATTTGAAACAAAATCTATCATTTTAAATAGTTAGAATATGAAAATAATGAATATATGATTATTTTTAACTACTCGAAAATAATTTTTGAATATATTTTACTATGAAAACATAACATTTTAACATGCTAAAATCAAAAAATATATGTTTAACGTTAGCATATTACATTGTACGTCGACTATTTAACTATGTATATTTGACAGTTTCTTTTACAACATTACCGTGTGCAACGCACGAGTTACACACTAGTATAAATCAATGGTTGCTAACATTTGTCGGCAGATGCATGTTTAATGTACAACGTTTTCTTATTTATTATTTAGCTTCAAAATAGCGCATGCAAAACAAAATAATTATCCATTCAATGAAAATTGCACATCAACTATTTTTATAGTTATTAAAGGTTTATTCTTTAATGTGGATATTAGTTACCAAGTAATTAATGTTTGATCTCTGATACATTTTCACTTATTCTTTTATTTATATGCATGGATACTAGAGGTGAGCACAGTCGGTTAACCGAACCGATCGATTAATTTAGACGGTTAACCAGTGAAAAACAACGGTTCGGTTAACCGTTCGTCGGTTAAAATCGATCGACCATACCGACTGAACAGGTTAAATTGAACTGCGGTTAACCAGTTAAATTTAACGGTTCGGTTAACCGTTCAAACCAAATGGTTAACCGTTTAAGCCCAACGGTTAACCGTTGTATGGCTAACTGTATATATTTCAACATACATAAATTGAACTGCTGTCAGTAGCATAGCAAAGAGCAGAGCACAACATAAACTAAGTTCACAACAGTCCACCATACAGTTACATACATCACCTTAGTTCAAAACTAAACTAAACTGAATTCACAATAAACAACAAAATATACGGCAACATACAATTACATTCAGTTTGATAATGCATTAATACAAATGGTTTGGAGATTGAGCCCATGAGCTTCAAGTCCATCCTTTGTCCACTGCAAAATGCAAATTTGTAGAACTATATCACCATATTACTGTAAATAAACATGAACCGAGCTAGTGGCTCACTGACTGCATTGTTTTAATGTAAATACAACGGTATATATGAACTGTGGATGAGATGGGTTGTCCAAAACTATTTTGACAAAATGGGTTGTTCGACTGTGGATGAAATTGGATTCATTTTGAATGCAACACTTTTAAATTTCACTATTTATACAAATATAAGTTGACATAATTAGGTGGATATAAGTATATATTTGAATTATCATACATATAAGTATATATTTGAATTATTATGCATGTTGTATATAAGTTTGAGAATCCCTTTTTAAAACATGCTAACTCATAACATCAGCTCTCATTATAAATTTTTCAACAATTGCCTTGATAAATTTTTGAATGTCATCGCGATATTTACCATTCCGTTCTGCCCACCTACAAAGTCAAATACTTTAAGATAAATAGACTAGAAAGTTGCATGAAAATTTAAGGCATAAGCAGACAAAGTAACATTGTAAAATAAAAATACCATTATCTTAGGGGAGCTCACAGTACTACTGTATGCTCTTCTATTTAATAAATATGCATGTATGAGATATCGCTACAAAGAGTCTTTACACCAAGGAAATCTGCATTCTACTTGGTAGGGGAAACCAATCACAGGATAAAGTATTATTCTCAAGGATGGCAGATGCGTGGGGTTAATTTGATTCAGATATTGAAATAAAAGTGAATGGTGGTGCATTGAAGCTTGTTTAAATGGGAGTGCTGTTAAATAAAAATATCATAAATGATTTGGATGTTTAAACATGAGTACTGTTAAATAAAAATATCATAAAAGATTGATTGTCGTATACAAGTAAACTGGAAAAAGGTTGGAGATCACTGGGCATTTTATGTATACAAAAGCACCATTTCAGTAACAATTTCTAGCTTATTGGGCAAGTAGGTAACAAATTTTCTTGAATGAATTGTTTGAACAGAAGTTGTAGATTATTCCAAAGCCGGTGATGCGCATGTCTAATTCATATTTATGAAGAAAGTAACTCTGGGAAAACACAAAATGCGTGAAATAGCGGACAACCCACAATTTTTGTCAAGGAACTAAATGGGTGTAATTTCAGTTACTAGTTTAAACATATATGACAACTACCTCTGTGTAATCTGTATGTATAGATTTTTGTTAATTGCATCTTATTAATGACTAAAAAGCTAATTTAAACAGAAACAGTTATTGAACTTGGCATATTGTTAGCATTTAGTCCAATACAAGATGAAAAACCTACGGTCATACAGATCAATACATGTACAAAAGGGAGAAAAGTCACGTAGAAAACAACATGATATAGTCCATTGTATATTAATTTACAGTTCACGATGAGTAATAAATATATACCTTGATTAGTAGAGGTGCATTAAGAGGACTCCCATCTGTTCCCCGACAAAGCACACTAGCAAGGTCAAAACAAAAGCCATCCACATGGTATTCGGTAACCCTAAGTGAAAAAAATAAGTAGAATTATGTATATGCTATGTAAACTAATTTAAAAAGCAGCGCAAACAATAAATCTATAAATTTGATAATATAGACATAAGAAAATAATTTTTGAAGCGATGAAATAGTGTCAAATAGCAATTAACATATATCTAGCAAAATTGAAATCTTAAAGGACTAATTAGTACCACAAATGCTTGTAAAAAATTAAACAAGCCAACAATGCAGTGTTATGTTTACACAACATTGCATTACTTTATTTCATAGTGGCTTAATCATAGAAAAATTTGGGATAAAATAAACAGGGAGTATATAGAATAAGAAATACCAATGTCTCAAGCTGTCCAGGATAAGTTCCATGACAACAGGATCATTGCAATTTAATGTATTTCCTGGGATATAAGAGAAACTTAATATGCGTATGAAACAACATTAGTTGTAGGGACTTAGGATAGTGTACTGAACTTAAATATTTTTTGGAAATCATGATGTATACAAGGAAAATGTTAGCATCAATGTTTCAGGGAAAGGTATTGCATCAAATACCGAATATTAATTTGGTTGCACGCATACCATGGCTGGAGAAATTTAGCAATTGAGCATTGTTCTCAAAATCCATGAGGTGATAATCCGTGCAGATAATAAAGAAATTTAACAATCAAAGACATGTTAATTGTTAGGTTTAAAAGTATTAAGTATACTATTGCACAAATCACTTAATGATAGACATGTCTCGGCAAGCACTCCTATTGTAATAAAGGGCAACATGATAATTAAATAGCTAATAACTTACATTGGTATTGTGACTGTTTTTACAAGAATATAATGTTGTGCATTATCTAATTACGCAAAGCATATAGTATATACTCTTTCATGTTCAAAACATCTAATTTCAGTAAACACCTTATTGTCAATACCATGGAAAGTAGTATAAGGATGAGCATCGTTAGATTCATTAGTGTGGTTATAAACGACATCTGATACAATCTACAGTAGTAGAGCAATCAAAATATTGATATTTGAATCAGTTATTGAACATATATTAGTTTGCAAATTGAGTTCACTTATAAGCAGTTCATATATCTGAATATTTCAAGACTATGTGTTTTTCAGATATATATTTATCAAGACTATTTACCATATATCAGACGAACTAAATGGATTAATCATACAACCAATAATTTCGCTTAAGCATGCATGGATCAAAAAGCCAAAGAAATTTATTCAAACTAAACTAAATAGATTTCATATCTAAACTAAATAGAAATTATCAACTAAACTAAAGTAAACAGATAAATTATACACTCAATAATATCATATGAGTACACACGAATTAAACACTCAAATAAAACTAAATAAAATAGATAAAAACTAAAACTACAAAAAATAAATCATACTCTGATTCTTCATATTCCTGCTAGAATTCACCATTGCTCGAATCGACGATCCAAATAGTAAAGAATGAAGGGAAAGGCGGCAGATGATCAGTTTGTAGTTGGATTCTTGGTCAGCAGGGGCGTCAAATTTTGTGACCTAGGGTTGAACGAGATTCTTGTGAAATGCGAATAACAGCTGGAAAAGGCACAAATTAGGTTAGGGTAAGAATGGGTTGGGTCTAATTGTGGGCATTGTTGAATATGCGATTATATGATTTTTGTTTGATGATAATAAACATATATATATATATATTCGTGTAAATGTATTTTTTAATGTACTATTTTATTTTTTCATAGATTAAATAAATATTTGCTGAATAAAAATAAATAACACATAATTTGAATTCAAACAGAATTGTTTTATTCAAATAAATATTTATTACAATCTTGAATAGTACAAATTCGAGCTCTCACTATACATACACAATTTTGATTACAATATAAATTTAATTACATCACAATCTTTCATTTACAAATGTCCTCGCTACATATCGCTCATTCACTCATAATTTATCTTCAACTTCATTCCAATATGAATCCAGCATCTGAGCAATCTGCAAAAATAAATATTGACGCGTTAAAATTGAAAAGGAAATATTTTTGCAGTATAAAACAAAATGTGAATTTTGAAAATAATATTTGCCTCAGTTATTTGGGTTGTTCATCATTATTTAAATCCGAATTCATCATACACGAACATCTTGTGACATACACAGTGTATCACTGTATATGCCACAAGGCCGTGCACACCGATATATACACTTGACAAATTTACAGGGACAGGTGAGCACAGGTCAAACCCAAAACGCTGGATTCAACTCAAGTGCAACAAAATAATGTCACGACTTTCAGCACAAGGTCAAATCCGAGCTATAAGCTGGATTCAACACAGGTGCAAGTTCATGAAAATGGTCAAGACAATTAAAACAGGCCTCGACCAAAAATCCAAATGTACAAGACCACATGATACTGCAAACTACAACAGAGGGACTAATATGCCAGAGAAAAGAAGTTCACATTTGAACATAGCATCAACAATGCAAATAAGTCACAAGGGTCAAGCCAATGAATGCAACTTGAGCTTCAGTCTGTACACACTCAAATACACATAGCAGCAACTCAAGTCAGTGCACATCGACTGAAAGCAAACACAAATATATGGTCTGAAACTCCAAGACAGTTAGTCAATTACAAATGAACATCATACATTTGAACACACGTACACATGAATGCAACAGCGACAGTGAAGGCAATAAAGATCAGTTTCAAGCATATCATTGAATCACACAGCCGCTCCAATGAGCAACTGCACAAAACAAGTAAAACTGCTCGTATACACAACAGACTCAAGTGCTAGCCAGAAGGAAATGCATCAGAAGAACCATGGCATGAACCAAGTTTAATCAGAAACTTTAAAATCAAATACCAAACAAAACAATGGAGCGACAATATGAATGAAATACAATGCTCAGTGCACAGCATACATATGAACCAAGTTCATACAACAAACACAAAGCTAACAGTAATACAAAGAAATCAATCGATGGCCAGATCCAAACAACAACTCAAGTGAAACAAACATCACAGCTTCAACTGGTCGAAGTCATGAAACAGCAAGACTACATAAATAAAGACTCGGCATGTAAATACAACTGATTCAAGTGAAAGGCAACTATACACATGAAGCCAATATGATCAAGGCAACAAGTCCAGCTACAACCAAGAACAAGGCACAGTGCAGAAGCAAAACTGAGAAGTAGTGCAAACAAATATAACAGGGTTGGCGCAGTTGGTTGATGGTCCGGACTGCGTGATCGAAGGTCACGAGTTCGAACCCCGAAACTAACAACCCTGTAACAAGTACCCGAAGTATGTGTTTGGCAGGCACATACTTCCCTAGAATTTACAAGCGAAGCTTGGTTCTTTAGGTAATTCAAAAAAAAATATACCAAGGCCAGCAACATTGAAATGGATCGAGATGATCAGCCACCAGAATTTCAAATCAAGCAAGACAGTGGCTCAACATCAAAGACCACATTTTTTGAATTCAAACAAAGGCGATTTTTTTCTCACAGGCGATACACAAAACCATATGACCGAAGTCAAATGCAAACCAAGCCATGGTGGCCAAGAAATTCAACGGTGCCATGTAAGCCAAGTAAACAAACCAAGTCAGAAATCAACACCGTTATAATCAAGCAACAAAAAGAATGAACTGAATAAGTTAGGTCAATCTCAAGCATCCAAACGAAATCAAATGGTCGAAGCATAATATTGAAAATATTAGACGGACGAAATTTTAGGGATTCAAATCATATATAAACCAAATCATCATCAGCAATAAACGTATCGAGTTCAATAAAGCATAACAGAAAAGCAAAAAGGAATAAATTACATACCAAAGCCATTTCGAACTCGATCAAATTCGAAGCAGTCGAAGTAATTAACAAAGACCATCGATTGACAGAAAAGAAACGCTAAACCATCTATTCAATCGATCATTCAAAGTCGGCATCTTCGATTTTGCACGAAAGCCCTAATTTTTGAAGAAAGTGGAACGAAGCAAAAACAGAGCCATAATTTTCTCAAACAAAAGGAACGGGCCAAATAATATAAAAAGGGAAAAAGGGGCCGGCCTTTTGTTTTAAGTTTATAAGGGTTTTAGTTTTAAAATTTAGGGGTGTTTTGTTTTTTAAATTGTTTTTAATTTGTAATTTTTTTTAAACTGTTGAAATTTCTAGTCGTGTGACTAGGGGACAAACTACATGGCGTAGTTTGAGAATTCGCAACTCAGTGGCTGAGTTGTGGCAGGGTTTTGAGCTTAGAGTTAGGTTAGTCAGTAGCGGGTGTCACGAGTTTACGTGTGTAAGCGTGTGACTACTTAATTTCTAGTAGAAACCTTACGGGCATCACGTAAGCAGGGTTTTGCCAAAGCTGGGTAAATTCTGTGTCGTTCTATTTCTGCATTTATTATTCTGCTATTATCTGTGCTGCTATTATTCTGTGATCTGTGTTGAAATTATTTTATAAGCTTCCGCAATTAATTTTTATAATTAATACCATCATCCTATTCACCCCCCTCTAGGGTGAAATCGATCCTACAAGTGGTATCAGAGCTAGGTACAAAAGTCATTTTGTTTTAAAATTTTGATTTTTTCAAAAGCCAATTTTTGTTTCAAAAATTTGAGTTTTTAAAATGGCTACTTTAGTTAAGGATCGTTCTAATATTATTTCTCCTATTTTTGATGGAATGGATTTTTTTAATTGGAAACTGAAAATGGAATTTTATTTAAAATCTGTTAATGTTAAATGTTGGGATATTATTGAAAATGGGTGTGATATAACAGATAAGAAAATTATCTCGATTAACGCTCTAGCTATGCATATATTCTATTCTCATATTAATCAAGATAATTTTAATTTTATCTCTCATTGTGAAAATGCACAGGAAATTTGGAATACTTTTGATGCAATATATGGTGCACAAGTCAACAACAATGAGAAATCCTCCACAAGCAACTCAGTTAAAGAAATATGCTTAACATGATTGGTAAAAGGCAGTTGTGATGAGGATGATGATAATGAAGCAGCTGAGCTGGCACTATTAATAAAGAGATTCAAAAAGTGGAGCCATAAATACGGAAATCCAGCTCCAAATCAACAATTGAAAAGCAGAATAATCAAAGCACTGGACAACTCAGAAGAACACGAGATCATTTGCCACAAGTGCAACAAACCTCGTGATATCAAGCCAAATTATCCCCGAATTCAACTCGACAAAGAAAAGAAATCAAAAAGAAGAATTTTCGCAGCCACGTGGAATAAAAGCGATAGCAGTGACAGTGAGAAAGCTGATTTGTGCCTTCGAAGTGATATAACTGATAGCGATGATGATGAGCCAAGCGAGGTATCAAAACTTACTCACTCAGAATTACTTATGTATTTCCACGAAGTAAATGGCTGTTTTGAACGACTTAGGGAGAAATATGCGAAAATTGAATCACAAAGAGATACTTTGATAGAATTAAATGAACAACTTGACCAATTTGTTAAAAACTATCAAAGTAGGATTCCTAAGTGTGGTAAACGTCCAACATTTAAAGAAGAAATTAAAAAATCAGAAATTAATATAAAATCACTTGAAAATGAAATTCTGATTTTGAAGGAAAGTGAAAATACCAGGGGAGAGAGAACTCTATTAAAAAGTGCACACAATTATTAAACGAAAATGAATCTCTCAAAACACAAGTCCAACAATTGTCGACGACTTTAGATGAATTTTCCAAAAGTGAAAAATCGTTGAATATGCTATTAGGGAAGCAAATTGTTAATATAGTTAGACAAGGACTTGGATATAATCAATCTAAAAATGTTAGAAATGAGATTAATCAAGAAAATTCAATGTGCACAATTTGTAGAAAATTTGGACACAATCAAAATAGTTGTTGGTATAGACCCAAACACGTGAAAACTATACCAATTTGGGTTCCAAAAGGCACGAATATAAAATCTCTCAAAGTTAAACAAATTTGGGTGCCAAAAGGAACATATATAAATAGTTTTGGGTCTCCACAAAATTATTTTTCTAAATATTCTGCCACTAACAACCACGGACCTATAAAAACAAATAGGTCATAAAAATCTTTTTCCGTGTAGGTGTGGTGGCAAGCTAAGGAACAACAACAGTGTTCTCTGGTTTCTGGCTGTTCGAGAAACACAACGGGTGACAAAGCAAAGTTCCTTAGCCTAGTACAAAGATGACAAAATCACAATGGACAACAACGAAAAATATCGTAAAGGTAAAACAGGTAATGGTATATTTATTTGAACGATATATTAAATGTGATAATATGCATCGTAATCTGATTTAAATCAGCCAATAATGTGATGATGAAATAATGATGTTTTTGATTCTGACTTATTCAAAATTGTTGGCCAATATATTCTTATGCCAAGAACACTATAAAATTCTCTAGAGTCTTTGAATTACTTCGTATATATTAGTTTGGATTAATAATAGTGTTTTATTGGATGATAATACATTTGGTTATAATACGGCTAACTTTATATTCACGGTTTTTTAGATTATTTACACGACTTCAATTCAAATTCAAGAGAATGTCATTTTAAATGCTGTTAAAATTGAGTTTGAAATTTTTGGTGCACACTTCATGGTCCGGTCTATCAAATTCAATTAGTGATAATTTTGAGTGAAAAAGAAATTCATATGCAGATTACACTGGTAACCTGGTTGATAGAAAAATTACTAGTGAAACGTGATTTACTGAGACATTTAGTAACTGCATCGTTTTTCAAAGAAAATATCTGCATATTTTTCATTTCAAATAATTTTCAAATAGCAGAAATTTTTCTTATAAAACCCCTTCTAGAAAATCATTTTTGACCTTGTTTTCAGATTGGTCATTTTTAGAAAAATTAATTTTATAATTATTTTTGAATTTAATGTTAAATGATTGAATTGACCAATCTGACTCCCTAATGATTATTGAAAAGAAGAATAGTGATTGAAAAAGTGATGAGTGTTAATATTATTCATACATTATAATTCGAGACGGTATAATTCGTAAATTTCTTTAGAAATTTAAACAAGAATTATAAAACTTTTTGTTGGTAAAAATTCCATGAGCGTCTCTATTTCTATCATATTTCTAACGACCATCACTCATCAAAATTCTGTATAGTTTGTCGATACATGGTACTTTAAACAGGAATAATTCATTTTTCATTTTATATTTCTTTTAAAAATAATAATAATAATAATAATAATAATAATAATAAATACCAAAGTATTCACTCTCATTTAAAAGTCCTCACGGTTATGCATGGGTGAATTACTTGGAATTTGTTATGTGCATCCATGCTCATTTAAAAGTCCTCATGGTTATGCATGTATTGAACGCATATCAAAAATTGATTTTTAAAATAAACAAGTTGATTCTAATCCCATTTAAAAGTCCTCACGGTTATGCGTGGTTAGAAGATACTTGAATTCATTTTTTTTAAATAAAATTGGAATACTACTAATCTCATTTAAAAGTCCTAACGGTTATGCATGGTTAGTGGATATTCAAATTCCTGATATAAATATACCACAAATAGACACAACTGTATGGTTTTATATGATGACATAATTCTCATCATTCTAAAAGTGGAATATGCGCCTAACAAAATATTTATGATTTTTGTTTGATTTTTTATTGAAATTTAATATTTATATTCAATTGAGTTTTTTAACGTTGAATTAATATCGATCACTTTATCTCTATTTTCTCTAACACTATTACTCTTTTGCTGATAACAAAAGGGGGAGAGAAAAGTTAAGATTTTGTCAAATAAAATTAAGCAAAGGTCAAATATTTTCCATTTGCATCTAGGCTCATTTGCATATTTTTAATTGTATGCATATTTGTAGGGGGGGCTTTGTCCAGAGAGGAAGCATTTAAATAGGG
Organism: Allium cepa; assembly: GCA_030765085.1. Classification (NCBI taxonomy): domain Eukaryota; kingdom Viridiplantae; phylum Streptophyta; class Magnoliopsida; order Asparagales; family Amaryllidaceae; genus Allium; species Allium cepa. The sequence continues at coordinate 376,851,915 of CM060929.1, read as the reverse complement.
GGAGCAAATAGAGTATATCTATGATCAAATACATTTAACATATTCAAAATCTTAAATATATGTTTGTTATCATCAAAAGGGGGAGATTGTTGAATAAGCGATTATATGATTTTTGTTTGATGATAATAAACATATATATATATATATATATATATTCGTGTAAATGTATTTGTTAATGTACTATTTTATTTCTTCGTAAATTAAATAAATATTTGCTGAATAAAAATAAATAACACAGAATTTGAATTCAAACAGAATTGTTTTATTCAAACAAATATTTATTACAATCTTGAATAGTACAAATTCGAGCTCTCACTATACATACACGATTTTGATTACAATATAAATTCAATTACATCACAATCTTTCATTTACAAATGTCCTCTCTACATATCGCTCATTCGCTCATACTTTATCTTCAACTTCATTCCAATATGAATCCAGCATCTGAGCAATCTGCAAAAATAAATATTGACGCAGTAAAATTGAAAAGGAAATATTTTTGCAGTATAAAACAAAATGTGAATTTTGAAAATAATATTTGCTTCAGTTATTTGGGTTGTTCGTCATTATTTAAATTTGAATTCATCATACATGAACAGCTTGTGACTTACACAGTGTATCACTGTATATGCCACAAGGCCGTGCACACCGATATATACACTTGACAAATTTACTGGGACAGGTGCGCACAGGTCAAACCCAAAACGCCGGATTCAACTCAAGTGCAATGAAATAATGTCACAACTTTCAGCACAAGGTCAAATCCGAGCTATAAGCTGGATTCAACATAGGTGCAAGTTCATGAAAATGGTCAAGACAATTAAAACAAGCCTCAACCAAAAATCCAAATGTACAAGACCACATGATACTGCAAACTACAACAGAGGGACTAATATGCCAAAGAAAAGAAGTTCACATTTGAACATAGCATCAACAATGCAAATAAGTCACAAGGGTCAAGCCAATGAATGTAACTCGAGCTTCAGTCAGTACACACTCGAATACACATAGCAGTAACTCAAGTCAGTGCACATCGAATGAAAGCAAACACACATATATAGTCTGAAACTCCAAGATAGTTAGTCAATTACAAATGAACATCATACATTTGAACACATGTACACATGAATGCAACAGCGACAGTGAAGGCAACAAAGATCAGTTTCAAGTATATCATTGAATCACACAGCCGCTCCAATGAGCAACTGCACAAAACAAGTAAAACTGCTCATATACACAACAGACTCAAGTGCTAGCCAGAAGGAAATGCATCAGAAGAACCATGGCATGAACCAAGTTTAATCAGAAACTTTAAAATCAAATACCAAACAAAACAATGGAGCGACAGCATGAATGAAATACAATGCTCAGTGCACAGCATACATATGAACCAAGTTCATATATACAACAAACACAAAGCTAACAGTAATACAAAGAAATCAATCAATGGCCAGATCCAAACAACAACTCAAGTGAAACAAACATCACAGCTTCAACTAGCCGAAGTCATGAAACAACAAGACTCCATAAATAAAGACTCGGCATGCAAATACAACTGATTCAAGTAAAAGGCAACTATACACATGAAGTCAATATGATCAAGGCAACAAGTCCAGCTATAACCAAGAACAAGGCACAGTGCAGAAGAAAAACTGAGAAGCAGTGCAAAAATATACCAAGGCCCGCAACATTGAAATGGATTGAGATGATTAGCCACCAGAATTTCAAATCAAGCAAGACAGTGGCTCAACATCAAAGACCATATTTTTTGAATTCAAACAAAGTCAATTTTTTCTCTCACAGCCGATACACAAAATCATATGAACGAAGTCAAATGCAAACCAAGCCGTGGTGGCCAAGAAATTCAACAGTGCTGTGATAGCCAAGTAAACAAACCAAGTCAGAAATCAACACCATTATAATCAAGCAACGCATTGAAAAGTCAGGTCAATCTCAAGCATCCAAACGAAATCAAATGGCCGAAGCATAATATTGAAAATATCAGACGAACAAAATTTTAGGGATTCAAATCATATATAAACCAAATCATCATTGGCAACAAACGTATCAAGTTCAATAAAGCATAACAGAAAAGCAAAAAGGAATAAATTACATACCAAAGCCATCTCGAACTCGATCAAATTCGAAGCAGTCGAAATAATTAACTGAGACCATCGATTGACAGAAAAGAAACGCTAAACCATCTATTCAATCGATCATTCATAGTCGACATCTTCGATTTTGCACGAAAGCCCTAATTTTTGAAGAAAGAGGAACGAACGAAAAACAAAGCCGTAATTTTCTCAAACAAAAGGAACGGGCCAAATAATATAAAAAGGGAAAAAGGGGCCGGCCTTTTGTTTTAAGTTTTAAGGGTTTTAGTTTTAAAAATTAAGGGTGTTTTGTTTTTTAAATTGTTTTTAATTTGTAATTTTTTTAAACCATTGAAATTTCTAGTCGTGTGACTAGGGGACAAACTACGTGGCGTAGTTTGAGAATTTGCAACTTAGTGGCTGAGTTGTGGCAGGGTTTTGAGCGTAGAGTTAGGTTAGTCAGTAGCGGGTGTCATGAGTTTACGTGTGTAAGCGTGTGACTACTTAATTTCTAGTAGAAACCTTGGGGGCAGCACGTAGGCAGGGTTTTGCCAAAGCTGGGTAAATTCTGTGTCGTTCTATTTCTGCATTTATTATTCTGCTATTATCTGTGCTGCTATTATTCTGTGATCTGTGTTGAAATTATTTTATAAGCTTCCGCAATTAATTTTTATAATTAATATCATCACCCTATTCACCCCCCCCTCTAGGGTGAAATCGATCCTACAGGCATTGGAAGTATTAGGAGTAGGCGGTTGATTAAAAACTTTTCGGTTAACAGTTAACCGTTATATAAAATGTGGTTAACCGTTAACCGACCCGACTTTGGTCTGTTAACATCAGTCGGTTAACTAAAAATTCGGTTAGCCATTTTGTTGGTTAAAGCGGTTCGGTTAAGATCTGTTAACTCGGTTAAATGCCCACCCCTAATTGATACATATATGAATCTGCTTCCACCATGTGACTTACATTGAAGTATTTGTTTTATTCTCGATGTATTTTTTTCCTAACATATCGACCACACGCATTAACCATCTTTACAAAATTAGCATAGATTTAGCATATTAATAAATCTCATTTCGACCGTAGAATAATCAACGCAAAAATAGATCATTAATTGTCTATCCATCGTTTACATGTAAAGACAAGATCTTCTATTCCATTTCCTATGTGCTTAGTCTCTCAATAATTCATGTCCTTCTACTGAATGAGATGGACAAACTATAATCAGAGATTTTACATGATACAGAAACCTCTTCATATTTTAAAAAGAAAATATAAACTTTCCAAAGCTCAAAAAGTCATATAGGAATTAATTATTTTTGACGACTCAAATAATCAATTTTTGTTTGTAAATTATAAAAAAAAAATTGTGCATCAAATGCTCAATTCATACTAGGTAAATCAAATATTGATATGTCCACCATCATTATTGGAGCTCGAACTCATAACCCCTTCTAAGTTCCATATTCAAAAACAGCTCTTTAATTTTTAGCAGGTTTTTGATAAGTTATCGGGACATTGTTCATCTCTACCATCACATTAGTAGTAGGTTTAACTAATTTTTATTAGTCGTGGGTGTTAATATTTCCAACATCAAACGTAAATCCTTTACCAACAAGTTTAAGGTACTCGAGAAAAAGGAGGAGGAGGCGCAGGTTGACGCTATCAGAACTTGATCCGATTTAAGATCAATTTTGTAATATATTTCACTACATGTTCTATGATAATGAAAAACTATGTTTTAATCGCAAAACATAGTGTGTATGTTCGACAAACAAATTCAATTAGACAAAATTACATACCAAACAACTAAGTAAAACAAACACACATGCCCATAAATATATTTGGAAGAAAGATCCACGCTCCCTTCTTATTTATCTTCTCTAAATCTCTCATTTTATATTATATATTCAAAGTTTCGAGATAAAACAAAATTTTGTAGGTAAGATATATTTGCTATCAAAATCCTCTTCATGAAAATTCGAAACATTTCGTGACTAACTCCTTCGGAACTACATTTTAATAAATGATTAAAGTAAATATTTTCAATCGTACATATTTCCCTGTGTATTTTCAAAAACTTCCTTTTTGACAAACTAGTGGAACAATAGAGAAGTCTTTCAAAGACAAAAAGACTTGACACCAATATCATTCCTTTCTTTGCAAACCCTCGAAACTTAACAACGATCCTATTTGATTATCTTTTACCCTTGAAAGCTTATACTTAAAACCCCTTAAAGAAGCTAATGTCTTGACAATGGCATTCGTCCTTTGTAACCGATGAATCATCAGACGAAGAATGCCCTCAAACAACTTAGTATCAGTCCTCGAAAATCAACCCATAAAACTTGTCCATCTGCTTCCCTTTTGACTAAGAATCTCGTATCTCATATTCCATGAGATTCGGAAAAATCGAACCTCAAAGACTTTAATAATGTTATTTGAATATTTCAACCTAACTAATTCTAAAGCCTACCAGACCAACATGGGATGCTTCCATTTAAATTCACCACTTTAGTGGTTAAATATCATATAAAACATCACCCAAAGATCAAGGCTACCAACTCCTTTAAATAGTGGAGTTTGAATAAGAAAAGGGATTTGAACTCCATTAACATCCTCCTTAATACAATAAATTGCAATTGCATAAAATAATGAACTAATAATACAAGTGCCTCCAAAGTGGGCATAAACTCTCCTAAATAAACCTCTATAAATTTATATGTTCTTTCCATTTTAGTATTTTCCATTATATTATAATTTATGAAATTTATAGCTCTTCCTATAAAAACAATAATGGTACAGTCTTTTTGATTCACATCGAAAGCATACACTCGATTGTTTAGGATCTTCAAACTTAAAGTTAGTTGATCTATAATCGATGGATAACATTTCGATGCTTCTATTGAGAATGATATTGGAATCAATAGCTTTGGAGTTGCAAAAGTGCATGGGGAACATGTCTATGAAGAATTCTAAACATCCAAAAAGAGTGAAGTTTGAGAGGGTCCTACAGATCTATGAAAAGTTGGATAATGGTGGTCAACTGCGCATATGGCATAAACCAATTCCGAAGGACGGCGGTGATTTAAAAAAGGGTTGTTGTCAGTGATAAAGGAATGGAAAAAAGCAAAGTTAAACTACCATTGCACTAGCATTACGAACCAAAGCCTTATGGCGTGTTAATATGATGGAAATTGTTCAAAATGTTATGTAAAGCTTACTACAAGAGGTAAAAGAGGAGTTCAGTGGGTAAAAATGATGGAAACAACGGAGGCCAACTTGAGTACAAGCCAAAAAGGGGCAAGATTAATGATTTCTCAAAGCCAAACCATAACCTTCGAGCCCCATGGAAAATGAGCTGGGTTTAGAATGAAGATTTAAGTAGTATTGTGGATTCCACTAGACCCTTGGAATAACACCAATGACTATTTGCAAGTGCGGGACGAATTGGAGAACTATAAGAGTTTCTCGAGTCTAATGTTTAAGGAGTTAAAGGAAAAGTGAACGAAAGCCATGTATAAAAGGATGATAACAATCGAAATTCTATCTTCAAACAAGAAAGGATCAATGAACTGTAAAAAGCCTTTAGTTTAGACACAAGGCATGGCCGAAGAACCCATCTAATGAGTGATGGTCAGTCAAGCCTTTGGTCCCACCATTGGGCCCGACTAAAGCACTCATCCAAGGGAGATGGATGAAAAGTCTTTGGTCCCGTCGTAAGGCCTGGCCAAAGCACCTATTCAAAGAGTGATAGTTAGGCAAACCTTTGGTCCTGCCGTCGGGCCTGCCAAAGCACCCATCCAAAGGAGATGAATGAAAAGCCTTGAGGTTCGAAGCACCCATATAAAGAATGATGGTTAATTAATCCTTTGGTCTTGCCATCAGGCTTGGCCAAAGCACACATCCAAGGCAAATGGATGAAAAGCCTTTGGGCCAGGGCATCCATCTAAAAAGTGATGACCAAAGCAAGCCTTAAAGTCTGCAAAAAATGCGAACGGTTCAATAATCAATCATCTAAAGTCAATCAAATATTTACAAGACATAGAAACTATGATGGTAAGCAAAAGGAAGCTATTCAAATCAGGATACCGTTAGAATTCAAGTGCGTAAAATTTTATTTAACAAAATAATTATACTATGGATTACCATACAATGACATTACATAGTTTCATACAATGATATTATACAAATTTTTACAACGTTTCATATTACACGATGATATAAGAACTTCCTTTCACAACAAAATGTTCTCTTCTAAACTCATGGCCCTGGAAGATGAGGAAGGGGATGTTGTTGATAAGCTAGCTCCTTTCTTTTTTCGACAACATGTAAGGTTCAAAGGTATCACTCACTGGTCGAACCTACATCCTTATATAAAATTGGAGGCTCTCTAATCTTCTTTAAATTGTCAGAACACTCATGCTGAAAGAAGTGTTAATACCATATTTCTTTAAAGTGTCAGAATACCGCCTTCCACAATCTACAATATTTCTCTTCACGCCTAAAAATGTAATGCCCATTTTTCATGTCAAAAGCCACTATAACTTCAATTAAATAATTAATAAGAGAGTCGAGTTGGGAAGCTCTAGTATAATAAAACTGCATTATTCAAATTGATCTTTAAGCTCCTTCACCTCATTCATTAATATTTCTAGCTCAACAGTAGGGTCTACAATGTGCTGGATAGCTACAAGAAGGTATTTCTTTGAAAAAAATTATGGCAAATGACATTGAGGGAATAAATGGACTCGATCTGAACTAATAGTGCTTTCACATAAGTTTTGTTAGTACTTTTTAATTGGGAGACTTTATGAGATAACCTGCTTTTATCATCTTTAAGCATTTTAATCGTTGGTGAAAGCTCGTTACTTCGACGCTTCAAAGTCTTGACCTCCAATCCGAGTTCTGAGAAAGTTTCAATAAACTTCTTATTCTAGTAGTCCTTTACTTTTTGATTACACTCTAACTTGAAGGATCTACTTAATCTTGCAAGTTCACCAAATTCACTTTTTAAAGGCAAGTCGGGTACACCATTACAACGCATTGAATGTGCCTAAGGCGAGGAAGAAGAACTATACAAAGATGTCTTCCTAGGAGGTTCAGTTGGAGTAGGAGTAAGTAGTCCTTTTTCACCCGGTCAATACGAGTTCATACAACTGACATTCATTCTTGTATTTCATCATGTCAACTTCCAAATCAAAAACATGTTGGTTTAAATGTGCAATTTTTAAATCGTAATCTAATTGTTGTTGAGGATTGGAGCATGAGTCCAGCCTTTTCATCAGTCCCTTGATCTTGTCATCCTTTGATGAAAATTTCATTTTAAGATCCTCAACCATCTCTTGGGAAGGCTTTAAGATAGATCTCACATAGAGATACTTTTAATACCATTAGTTAGCTTCTGTATCATCAATAGATTTTAAGCCAACAAGATAACGGAAAGGCCGATCTTTCAAGGTTTCTATTAGCCTAACTTGAATGTTCTCGAGGTGTTGGTCAAGGCTAGGATCATCCAAAGATAGAGGCAATATTTCGCCCTAATTAGAAATGAACAGTAGTGAAATTTCGATGAAAGAAAAAGGAGAAATATAGAAAATTGACAACTTTTTATTAATAACCAAGGAACAAAAAAAATTGCATTCATAATAACAATGGTCACAAGAATTACAACATAACTGATTCCTAGCATTAGAAAAGGCGTCTTGAATCTTCTTAAAGGAGGCAGATGAGATGGGAAATGTAGTACTAAAAGATACCTCAAAACTAAGAGGGGTGTTAATTGGGGGAACCCATGGTAGTCGTATTCTTTAGAAGGTGGGTTAAGTCCACAACATAATAACTTGGCATAGTTGGTTTGAATGCCATGTATGAATTTGGTCTTTGTAGTCCCTTAAGAAGGAGAAGTTTAAATTTGAGAACTGAGTATAAATGTGATGTGGATTCCAAAGAAAGCATTATTTTGATAAACGAGACTTGTTAATCAAGGAGTAATTTTCTTTAAAAGTCCTTTTTAATCTGACCAATTTACTTAAATTATCTCTTGACATGGCGATGATGAATATACTTAAACAAATTTAAAAGCCTGCACATTAATGATGAGTATATCAAAATGCAAAGTCCATAAAATCATTATAGTTTCAACTTGAAAACAAAAGATAATGAGTTTATAATAGTACATGGGTTCAAAAAGAACAGACTCTTTGTAATACCCAATAATGAATCTACCTCAATTAAATTTAACCTTATTAGGAGGTAGGGTGTAAATAGTTAAAGGCGTGGTAGGAAACCTTGGTAAATTCCAACACTCCTCGGGTATGGGTTAGATCCATGTAAATCCAAGTACCTCTTATGAAGATGTATGATTAATCCCCCATAACTGTCACAAAGAAAAGAAAAGTCGATCATGGGAAATAGAGTGTATATAAGATATAAACACTCTATCGGTTTGGCTTTATCCTCAATCAACATCCAAAAGAGCATGGTCAATTCTTCATTTTCCTTACATTAGTTGGTCTGGTAAAAACATGATTTCTGAAGGAGAAGTGCAACCTTTTATTATTGAAATCCTCTAGATACTTGAGACATTTTTAAAATTCTCATGTATCTCTCATTTGATTCATTTAAGTCCTTGCATAACCTTTCTTCTTCTTGGTTAATTCTTAAATTTTCCTTTCTTTTTTGTCCAATATGATCTCTATATAATTTCTAATTTCTATACTACATTGATAATGGATATATTTAAAAAAATTACCGACTATATGTATATATATAAGAAATGGGCAGTAAAAAACAAATATAAAATACCTATAGGGAAGTCGCTGTAATGTTTAGCCTAAAGGATCGAACATGGGGAGCAGTAGAAGGAGACTCGCCTAACCTGCTTGATTCAACATGCACCGACTTGTAGAGAGGTGGTGAAGAAGTAGGGTCTTTTTTAGATTCCTTATTAACACTAGAAGAAGGAAGATCAGGAGTATAACTTGGACCTTGGAAGGTTCATGGTCCACCTTGGCTTGAACTATCATTTCCATCCCCTTCCGGTGAGTTACCTCGAGTAGAGTCTCTAGTGCCACCATCCCCATCGTAGTTATCATCGTTATCTTTCTCTTATCATTCTCATCATCTCTAGCGTCTGCTTTGTCATTCTTTTATTCTTCACCATCATCACCTGATGGGATATCTTTAAGAGCTAAAGACTTGGCATGATTGATAATAACTTCATCCTCAGATTTAGAATACTTTCTAGGAATGTGATCTAAATGAATGTTGAAGTTCTCAATTGCTAAATGAAGGAAAGTATGGGCATTAAACAATGTTATCCTTGTAAACGATAAATAGAATCACTCTTCAGCACACTGCTCCTTCCACTAGGGAAGAGAATCACTTGGAAAGGAAGAAACCTTAGACCTTATAACATGCAAGGATGACTTTAGTTTGTCGATAGCAAGAATTTTTTTGTCTAAATTCTTCTCTAAGGCAGGAATTCAGACTGAAGTTGTTCGAAGCTCAGAAGCCTCCAATTGAACTTGGGAAAGTTTGTCCGGCAAGGCTTTTAGTTGCTTTTCCAGGCTGTGAGATTTTTTTTCCAGATTCCTTTTTAGAAGAAAGCAACTCGTTGTTAGATTAAAGATCACAAACCCGAATTTCTAAAGTCAGCGTCTTTGTAGATAGCGAGGAGTTTAATTCCTGTAGTGAGGACATGTTTTGGAAAGAAAGAACTATTACTGAAATTAGACGGACGTTGCCCAATCTGAAAAGAATTGGGGCACATAAAACTAGAGGGAGATTTCCATGTACATATTCAAAAAAATAACCCATACTTGAACAAGATGTTGTAGAAGGCAAACACAAGTTTCTTTAGAAAGAGGAGAATGGAAGCTTTTGAAGGGCTAGGTGAAGTGGCAACGAGACAGCGAAGTATGCTTGTTAACCATTGTACGAAATCCATGTCAAAGGGAGAACCTATCGAATATGGTGGAGGAGGAATATCCTCAGAAGAAGAAAAAAAGCCCCATGGTTTGTTAAAAGGAGGCCATAGATTTATAGAGAGAATGACAAGAAGTATCAACGGCAAGGTCATGGGTTGGAATAGTAGTTATAACGGTGCCGGCGCTGGAAGTAGGAAATAAGGACAAAGATGTAGTAAGCTCGGCTTCTTTAAGATTTTTGAAGGAAGCTTCGAAGGAAACAAGTTTGATGCTATAATCCTTTCATTTATTCGCTCTATCTAGCTTTAAAGCAACTTTTTCCATAGAAATAATAGATATTGGAGGGGCTTTTGATGGCACATTTCTCGCCTCTTTAGAAGAAGTAGGCAAATTAGAAGGACCTTTGCCGGATGATAAAGCATCCACGCCAATTAGATGTACTTCAGGAAGATCTTTGCATAACATAAGAAGTCTTAGGAAAATTCGCTTTATATAGAGAAAGTAAAAAGTAAGAGACAAAACCTAGAGAAAATCCAAGATTGCCAACAACTTAGCGTTGTATCGGAGAATTCACAGAGAAAACATCAAGTTAGATCACGATAAGCGTCAGTGAGAAATTCCCTTTTTCTTCATCTTCGGATGTTCACCCAAGATGCTATGAGATGGTTGAATCAAAGAGTACTTTCTCAGCTTTTCTTTAGTAAAGAGTCTCGGTTAACTCCTTGAGAATTCTAAGGTATCACCAAAGCGATTAACCTTAACCAAAATATTTGGATCTAAGTTCTTCGAGTCAATGGTTGACAATTACCATCAAAGACAACTTAGTAAAAAATTAGTAAGACTAATATAAGTGACAATTAAACGAAAATAATTAAAGCAAGGCCATTTACCAAGAATAGAAAACTTTTCGGTAATGTCTGGAGAATAACATCCAACGAAGAAGAACCGACGACTATAGGCTCTAGGCCTGTTGACAAAATTGAAAACCACTCCACTACCCATGGAACTAAGATAGTAAATGGTACCTTCAGGTTGGTGATTCATATTTTAAACGGTAAAAAGAGCATAGGGTAGAGGGAGACAGATCTTCCAACTTAAGTTCTTTAAGTAATATGAACAAAGAGTTGATATAGTTGTAGGAATTGGGATTCAGTTGGATATGAGTAATCTTAAGACAAGACATTGGATATGATTGGAGTAAAGGGTAAATAGTAGAAATGATTGATATGAAGAGGAGTGATGGAAAAAAACTCTTATGGAGGAGAGTTCATTCTATCATCTGGGTCTAGAGCCCTAGCTTCAATCCTTGATATGTCAAAATAATGCAGAACAGAATCGACATCCTCTTGTGTTGTAAAATAGGATTGATGAGAGGTGTAGATCTTCTTCTCGGAAGAATATTTAACCTTAGGATATTTAGGAGACTTAGTCATTCCTTTAGGGGTTTCATTTTACCTCCGGTCATGGTACCTATAATGATTAAATTTAAGTGTGTAGTTGGCTTCATTAACAAAGAGAGAATACTATAAATAGGAATTTCAAAGAAATGAATGAGAAGCGATAAAATAGCATAGTATGAATATACATACATACATACATATATAATTACCCTAGGAACATTTCTTATAGTCAAGTTTAGTTCACATGCATGAAGAAATACGTCCATCCTTTAGTATATGTTGATGAATCAACATATATGTATATACCTACGTCTCTTAAATGCAAAAACCATATGTGGACTAATAAACCATATGTATAACTCAACAACAACCAAAGTGGATAATTTTGTTATTAAACCATCATTAAATAAACGTTAAGTTGTAAAGTGTGAATTTAATTTATGACAATTTTGAATAAATGGATAGTTCTCAAGTGATAAGGTATCACACGCTAATAATAGTAGAGAAAATTGGTGTTCTTTTGAACGCAGGGACATGGTATGATAGATAATATAAATCAATAAAAACCAACTTTTAAGCCAAGACCTGCTATAAGTTGAGTTATCGTACTATAACGATATCACATTTGGTTTATGATAACTATCAAAAATCAAGTCATCGCATGCCAATATGAAGTCAATGTTTAATGAATCACCATAAATCAACAAGAATAGATTTCCAATATAAAGTCGTCGAGTAAAAAGCTATCATGAGAATATTAACCCATCGAAAGTTAGGTTGTCATGTGATGAACAACACATAGTGAAAAGTCAAATATTATAAGAAATAATAACAATACACAAATATTTCGGGTGTCAAGCCTGGGTGTAGCTTTCCTATGTATATCTTGCTTTCATATGTTAATTAAATTAAGCGATTTCGTGTATTAAACCAAAGCATGATTTTGATGGGTAAAATGTGAAACAAAGCTTTATGTGTTAAATCCAAGCATAAACTTTCGTACATAAATTTTAAAACTAAAGCTTACGTGTGTTAAGTCTAAGCATAAGCTTTCGTATGTAGAGTTTAAAGCCGGAGCTTTTGTGTATGGAGCCTAAGTATATATTTCGTATATAAACTTTAAAACATGGTTTTTGTGTATTAAGCCCTCGAACGATAACTTGTCACATTATAGCAGGTCAAATTAATCAGAGACGTATATTTGAGCAATAAGACCTGAAATCGACAAAAGACTACGACCTAAATTAATAAATTTAAATCAAAATAGCAATTTTAAATGAAATTTGAGGAAGATCATTAATACCAAAATTAACAACTAAACCTAGTTAACTTCAAAATCAAAATAAGATAAATCAAATCAAATAGAGTGGCAGAATGAACAACGAGTAGTTAACAATGAATAAAATCGCTTACTAATTAAAAGTCTTGAAGAATTGAGATTCAGGTAATAAAGGCATGACGATTCTTCTTAAGCAAAACTGGTAAAAAAGAAAAAGGTGGAGGGTGCACTTTTTTATTATAGAAAAGAAAATATTGACAAACGTTAGATCATATACGACAAGACTAGACGGCCGAGACAAAGAAACTAGGGAATATGAAGAGTTATTTTATACTAAAGTATAAAGAAACATCATAAACTGGGGAGGGAAAATGTTATACCCCAAATATATTAGTCATCGTAGGTTAACAAAGTGGGAAGCTTTCGTGAGATATGTATAAGAGCTCTCGTGGGATATGCATAAGAGCTATCATGGATATATATTAGAGCTATTGTGGGATAACAACAATAATGAAGGCTGTCATGTGACATGAACAAGAGCTACCGTGGAATATATATAAGAGCTACCGTGGGATATGTATAAGAGCATCATGAGATATACAAGAGCTCTATCATGGGATAATAGCAACAACGAAGGCTCTTGTGCGATGAATAATAAGAGCTCTCATGGGATATGAACAAGAGTAATCATGGGATGTATATTAGAGCTATCATGGGATAATGGCAATAATAAAGGCTCTCATGGATGATGAACAAGAGCTATAGAGGAGCGACCTCAGTAATCATTATGAACAAAAATAAAGCTATGAAAGGGGAAGTGATGCAGAGCCATTGTGTGGAAGATTTATGTCATCGTAATGTGATTTCCAAAAGCCATCATGAGATGACCAATGAAGCTATAGAGTCATCGTGTGGTGAATTTGAACATTAATTGTTGAAGCCATCGCAATAGAAAGCATTGAAGCTATCATAAGGAATTTCATATAGTTATTGTTATATAAAGCAATTAATGCCATTATAAGGTATTTCACTAAGTTATCGAAAAAAAAAATTAAAGCCATCGAATGTTAATCCTGAGGACATTGTGGGATGATAAAATAAGTCATCACAGGCTAATGAATCAAGCTGTTATGAGATAAACCAGACCACTAAACTAAGAAAGGATGAGCCATATGCCATTTCAAATGTGTGCCACATGAGCTGATCATGACCGTTGATTTTTTAGCAAGGCGCCAGGTGTCAAATGTCCAACTACTTAAGCTCTCTATATACAAGCATGTACCCCCAATTAGAAAGGGGCCGATTTCCTAGTTCATCTTCTCCTTTACTTGTCATTTTTTTCTTTCAACATTGTAAAGTAAGCTTTAAATTGGGGATTCATGGCTGTTAGGGCAAATTGAATTAAGGACTTTGTGCTCAAGGACTTATACCTAATATAATTTACATAATTGACTATTTTGGACTTCTAAATTGTGTATGTGACTACTCCTTTTATCTTGACATGTGACTCTTAACTTTGAAGAGGCATATAAGACTATGAATTTAACGGTGATCACTCTCTCTGCTCTACTTGGCCGAATAGCTTGAAGCACCGAAGACCCAACTTTTACCATAATAAGTGCCATGATGGCCACCTCATGAGGGTAGAGAAAATCAGAGCTTACAAACGAGTCGATATACAGTTCTGAATGTTATTACCATTTGATGGTGCTCACTGCCCTCGAGTTCTCACCATACATGGAAGAGTGCAATTTAGAAATCTAATAACATATGATGCATGTCATGAGGACAAGGACAACCATATCCCTAGAATAATAGGAAGATAACCACGTTGAACCCAACCTAGTGAATTTGTTTTATGGATTGAAGTTCACATCTTTCAAAATGGTCGAAGGCCTCCACAACCAAAATCTATAGCCCTTGGACTCCTTTGATTAGGTAATAAGGAGAAGACGTTAAAATCCTACGTTGAAGCTCCTTTAGGTGAACCAAGGTATCCATTTTAATTTGAACGAGTAATTTACTTTTAAAACTGTATGTTAAAGTTGTGTTGAAGTCATTGATAAAATGTGGTATGATTACACTAGAACCTTGAATAAATAATTGAGAATCTCATTCGATTAGGACTAATAAAATAATTGCTTTCCTACGTAGGAGGTGAGAAATAAACCCAAGAAAATTTTAGCACCTGATTAATTATCTAAAAAAAATACTTAAAACCTAAGTGATAGAGTAGTGGGTTCCCCAAGGGCAATTGTGTAATTTGATTATATACTTTAACTCTTATAATAAATTTTGTTTGAAATAAACATATGCGTTTTAGTTTAGTTTCTATGATATGTATTAATACATATTTACATACATATAGACATTACCCACACAGAGACACACACACACGCACATTTATGTGCACACACGCCTATGTGTGTATGTGTGTGTGTATATATAAGGAGTATTATAACTATAAGTAAAACCCTTAGGTTTAAGTGTTTAGTCAATTGTAATTACGAAAGAGTTCGTAACTAAGATTATTGGATCATGCAAATAATTAGTTACCCTTAAATGTTCATATTCATAGGTGTTTTGAAAATGGAATATCAACACACCAGTAAGACTAGTGTATATAATTCTCTTCATAAGATGGATGATGGTTTATTCATGATGGTTGTGGGCACTAAGAGGTTACGTACTTGTAGTTATTAAGAAAAAATACAGATGACTCACCTAGAATCTTTTATAAGCTATTATATCTAAGTCAAATAGAAGATCTCACGTGATGGCGTACTATAGTATTTTGACTTGAGAGTATTGTGGATCTTATGTTTTAAGACCATACTTGATCAAGGATTATTACAGGAGAATATATCATGTTATATTTGATAGAGTTAATGGAGTGCCATATGAGAAATTATATAATTTATTACATAATCTTAATGGTTATAAACAAATCTTGTTTGAAATAAGAGTACATTTTTAATTTAGTTTTCTATTTTCATGTGTGATATAAGTAACAAATACCTCAAATATGTACAAATAGAAAAATCCCTAAATTAAGTGTTTAGTTGATTGCGGTTACGAATGTGTTCCTAATCATGAGGATTGATTCATATAGACAAATACTTGTGCTCAAATATTCCTACTCAAGATGTAACAAGAAAGGGATAGATACATCTGTTGTGCTCATCATATGATTGATGGTGATTTACTCATGACCATTGGGGTACCAATGGGTTACATGCTCGTTGTTGTTTAAAAAATGTACAGACTAACTCAGCGAGAGTCATATATAGGTTAATTACGTCTTAGATAGTCAAATAGAAAACCTCACGTGATGACCTATGGTAGTCTTTCTACTTTAGAATACTGTGAATCCTACATGAATAATACCTTACTTTGATCATGATCAATCACATGGTAATCAAGATTATTTTACTGTCGTATTTGGGTATTATTTAAAACACATAAAGTGAAATAGCATTCAATAGAGATTTTGTTTCCTGTGACATATAAGATTAGTTTCATTATACTTGGTAGGCGATTGTAAGTCAGTGCTTTTGGCTATAGCAACATGGTTAGCTGATAAATGTTATAGATTGAATCGAATGACTTATATTTCTAAACGCAATTAACTATAGAAATTATTAGACGGTTGACCATATACCAAGTCCTGTATATCTTAATGACATGGTGATAGTGATGAGACACAACATGCATATTACATTGTTGCTAAAGGATGTAACTTAAAATGATTGGAAATTGAATTTTCACTAAGATGATCTAGATTCAACTGAAATCATGTCTACAACTTTGCTTCGTAAAAATGCATAAAATCTTTGATTCTTAAAATGTTTAAATATTTATGAGGGCTAAGTACACACTTGGGAGCCAAATAATAATATTTATCTACATATTTCTACATTTAGCTTAACCAAATTAATTTATAAATGTTATAAATTAAATTGGAGAAAACTAATATAAATATTATATTATTTTTTCTTTTTGAATTTATTGGAGGCTTTATATTTAATTAAGATAATATATAAAGTTTTATTTTGTTTTAGTTAATTAACTAGGCTAAAAAATATATCTAAATATTTGATCAATGTATTAAATATGGCCAAAATTTATTTAATTTATTTTAATTATATGGTTGGCCTATAACATGGGATATATGGTGATTTATTGTGTTTTGACTTGGAATATGATAAAATGTTTATCATGACGAAATGGAAGAGGAAAATGGAGGAATACTTTGATATTTCAAAACCCTTAAGAGAGTACAAATAAATTCCTACCATCTCATTCCAAAAGACGCAAAAACCTTAGCCTTCGTCAAGAGTAAGTTGAAGCATATAGGTTAGCCTTGCAAACCAAGCCAGGAGCAAGGAGAATATCTTTGAAAAGGAAATAATTCATAAAATTATTATGATATAAAATCAACCGATTAAATCATCTAATGTAACATCCTTCAATTTAAGGCTTGAAAATAAGCGCCATTGATGCTACAATCATCTATAGTGTTATTTCTCGGTGACAAAATCAGACCAGTTAATTATATTTATTACATCAAGAGCACATGAATATGGAAGTTTTCAAAACACATTTCATTAATAAACTTTTACATTCATTACATAATCCCATTGATTCCATGTTCATAGAAAATATAATAAATACATTTATATATTTCAAGGGCGACATCTGAAGATTCCCCTTTGGATGATCAGAGTCTAACTGCTCAATAGTTACAGATTATGACATTGCATTCATTCAAACAAAGCATAAAATTCAAACAACATAACAAAAATAAACTATTAATATTAGCTTCCCTCTTGCATGTTTCTGGAAGCTTATTTGTCTAACTTGAAAACCTACTCCTGATCTATTAAAATGAGCACCCGAGAGTTTAAGGTAAAAAAACAGAAACTTCGGGATGGACAAAATTCTGGTGTGAATAATAGTATACCATCTCAAACCAAAAACAGATATATAGAGAAATCACGTCGCAGAACGAAACAGGTGTTTCCCTCACTAGTATCTTATCAAAATGTGCCAATCTTAACATAAATCATGCACCTGCAACCACAATGGTTAAAATAAAACATGATATGATTATATGAGTGTAATATGGGTAAATATGGTTAGCCGTCATTAGAGGGTTATGCATTCCCAAAGTTTACCCGCCCCATGAAATTGATTGTCTGTCTCAAATCATAGTTTTCCTAATGTCACTATAAACCTATTAGTTTTCACAGACTAAATAATAACTTATTAGGCTAACTCCAGCCAAAACATAACTAGATGTCTCATATTTCTAAATACGGTTAGGAGGAAATCCAATTAAATAATACAGCGAGCATATAGAGCTATGAGTTCATTTCTATGCATATACATCTTTTAGTCTCACAACTGATAAAGCCCTACGTACTAGAATCATGGACCATTACCAACCAGGGGCTACCGGCTGAAGCATAGGGTGTGATCCAACACCACTCCCACCTGAAATCTTATCTGGTTTAAATCCATGAGTAATATTTTTTTGATTAGTTCAAGTCATCTTAACATAATTAATTAATCTGATCTCCTGGATGAAATTCTACTCACTTAGGAGTTCAATCTAACCATACTCACCATTGGAACAAGTTAACTGGTAATCATGTTCCTAAATCCCAAGGTGTAAGGTAATGAAAATGTGAGCATGGAAAATGATAAATATGTAAATTCAATTGATCAAATGATAACAAGAACATGTAATACGGTTCATCAAAATATGTTTGACCAATAGTCATGTGCATAACAAAATTACTTAAGTTTATGTAATATTTTCCTTTGGCAAACTTCATATAAAATTGGGCTAAAACACTATTTCATTTATTTAAAAACAGTCATCTTTTGAAATGATTAATGATTTGAAATCATTCTAAAAACAAGGAAAACATAGCTTAAATACTTAGCTATACTCTTATGCCAAAACACTATAATTTTCACATAACTTCTAAAACACTTGCTACCAAAACAGGGAAGTCGAACATTTAGAAAGCATGGGTTATCAAGCCTCTGCAACATAGCTTTCAAGTTTGTAAAACATACAACAGTATAGCCACAAAAATATAGATGTTGAGCATCTGGAAAACATAAGTTATCGAGCCTCTAAAATAAAACTACCAGTTTTGTAGAACATATAGTTATCGAACTGCTAAAACATAGCTATCAGGTTTGCAAAACATATGGCTATCAAGCCACTAAAAATATAGTTGTCGAGTAGCTACACGGAAGCCATTGATATAAGACAAGATGTGTCAAGTTCTTATAAACACAAGGTACCAATCCTCTAAAAACATGAAGATGTCGAGCTTTAATACAAGAAGTTGTTGAGTCTCTAAACCATGGGGTTGTCGAATGTCTTCAAAACATGAGATATCGAACCCTTAAAACACAAGGTGTTGAGTCCCTATGCAAGCGAATACATCACATAGTTATCGAGTAGCTATCACATGCGTCATCTCTTATAGTTGTCGACCTTCTATGACTATAAAGGTATAAGACTCTAAGTTATAACCCCGATGGCATTTCTATAAATTACTTAAAAACTAATTTATTTTCCTTTAAAGTTATAACTTTCGACTTACTCCTGTGTCATGTCAAATTTTCATTGGATAATAAAACACTTTTCATAATCTTTACTGAAATTCTGGTAGGTCACGTACTACCTTTTCAAATAACTTTGCAAAACCCTAAACGTTAATATCATTAATCTTATATTAATAATAAACAATTCTAGAATAGTAAATTCATAGAAAATCATAACAATTAGGGGAGGATCCTCAAAAATCACTAAAATATGAAATTCTATCTTCTTCCATATACAAAATTTTTGGCACTAAAATATTTATTTTAATTATCTTTAATAATTAAAACCCAAAAAAATACACATTTTTCCTCTTAGGAAATTTATAATTCATATGAACTTGGAAAAATTATGAAATTGAAAAATCATTTGTAAAACAATGTTTATCACAACATATTCAAATTTTAAATCAATAAAAGATCAAAGAAGTCGGTTTTTCCTTTAAAACCTATTAGAACAATTCCATAAAATTCCAACAAACCATCATTCAATTTAATAATGATGTTATTAATTCAAACATGATATATTATCACAACCAATTAAGAAATCAATCCTAAATCCAAAACAAAACATAAATAATGAGATGATTAATTAACCATTATTCACCTTTGATTAGATAAGAGAGATTGAGATTTGATGTAGATTAATTTCCCCTAAACTCTCCCCTTTAAATTCCTTAAATTTCCTCTTCTTTTTCTTCTCTGGGTAATGGTCAGCCTCCTTTAGATTTTGTTTTGATTTTAGAAAATGAAATGAGAATGGATTAGAGAGGAATGGTTTAGGGAATGAATTAAGGAACTATTCCGCTTATGCCCTTCTTGTTAATCCCTTTATATTCCATGTTCAAATAACTTTATTGATTGGTTAATTAAGGCCTGACCAAATTAGTTAACAAATCTCATTCTCCTTATCACCTCATATTATTCTATTTAATTTATCTAAATAAATTCTCTAAATAATGTTAAACAAATATTATGGATGTTACAAGTTCCCCCTTAAAGAATTCTGTCCTCGAAATTACAATAAAAAAACTAGAAGTATAACAATCATGCAAACGTATGTGGCGAACACATAACAACACTAGTATATCCTACTAGCAACAAGTCTATATGACAGATATTGAACATACCATCAAACAAACTCAGTATAAGTATCTCTAATACTGGATTCTATCTTTCTAGTATAGTCTCATCGTTACTCCACTGAACTTTCACTAACTTGACGATCTCATTTCTTAATTTCTTCTCATCTCTTGCTACAAAACAAACTGGTTGTCTAATAAAAGTCGTATCCGGTTTCATTACTAAATCATCCAATATACTTTGTGCAATAGTAGTTTCTGGATCATGTACACACTTTCTAATATGAGGAACATGAAAAACATAATAGACTCCTGCCAATCTATTAGGTAAATTTATCTGGTATGTGAATTCCCGATCCTTCTTACAATAGGAAACATACCAACATATGTCGATGCCAATTCCCTGACTTTCCAAACTATACCAACCCTTCATAGGTAATACTTTAGCAAAAATATGGTCTCCAACTGAGAACTCTAAATCCTTACGCCTCATATATGCATAACTTTTCTGCCTAGACTGAGCTTGCATCATTCTTGCTTGAATCAACTCAATCTTTTCGGTAGCTTCTCTTACCATTTTTAGGCCAAGAATCAATCTGTCTCCGATCTCTGGCCAATATGTTGGTGATATTCATGGCCTTCCGTAAAGAGCTTCAAAAGGCGTCATTCTTATACTAGTTTGATAACTATTATTACAGAAAAACTTGACTAAGTGCAAATAGTCCTCTTACGACCTTCCAAAGTCTAGTATACAAGCCCTTAAAAAATCTTCAAGTACTTTGGTGACTCTTTCCATTTTCCCATCCATTTGTGGATGGTAAGCGGTGCTCATCTTTAGCTTGGTACCTAGCACTTCTTGCAGACTCTTCCAGAATCACTCTTGGTCAGTCTATCTACCACAACCCAAATACTTTCCATTCTGCTAACATAACTAACATCGCACTCTGATGTTTCCTGCTAAGTGCATCCGCAACTTTATTACCTTTCCCTAGCGTATACTCAATATCAAAATCATAGCTGCAAAAAACTCTGGCCACCTTTGCAGTCTCATATTCAACTCCTTTTAAGGGAATTGATACTTCAAATAATTATGATCTGAAAATAACTCATCCTTCTCACAAAAGATAGTGTCTCCATATGCTCAAAGCAAAGATCACCACTGCCAACTCTAAATCATAAGTTAGATATCTAACTTCATATGGTCGAAGCTGTCGAGAAGCAAAGCCAATCACTTTATCCTTTTTCATTAACATAGCTCATAAACCTATCCTACATGCATTAGCATACGCCACTAAATATTGATTTCCATTTGGAATAACTAACACACGCACATTGATCAATAAATTTTTAGCTTTAGGAATGCTTCTTCACATTTATCGGTCCACATGTACTTTACATTCTTTCTTGTTAGTTTAGTTATAGGTGCCGATATACGAGAGAAATCCTTGATGAATCTTCGATGATAGCCAACTAACCCCAGAAAACTTCTTATCTCGGTCATAGTCTTGGGTCTTTCCCAATTAGTAATAGCTTCAATCTTAGTTGGATCTACTGATAACCCATTCTCCAAACAACATGACCGAGGAACTTCACTTCTTTCTTCCAAAAATGATATTTTTAAAACTTCGCTTTTAGTTGATGTTGCCTCAACGTCTCTAGCAATATTCTACGATGAATCTCACGATCTCGTTCATTCTTAGAATACATCAAAATATCATTTATAAACACTAAAATGCTCTCGGAAGATTCGGTTCATTAAATCTACAAAGAAAGTAGGCGCATTGGTAAGTCCAAAGGGCATGACTAACCATTCTTATGACCCGTATCCTGTTTGAAACATCGTTAATGGAATGTTGTCATCTACCGCTCTCAATTGATGGAACCCAGTTTCTAAATTCAATTGGAAAAATACATTGGCTCCACTCAATTGATCAAACAAGTCATCTACTATCGGTAAAGGATACCGATTCTTTATCATCTTCTCATTTTAGCTTACAATAATCAATACACATTCTTAATGACCAGTATGATTTCTTCACGAACACCGCAGCCGCTCCCCAAGACGAATTGCTTATTTTAGGAAAATTCTTTACTTCTAAGTCTACCAACTGCACTTTTAATTCTTTCATCTCGGTAGGCGTCATTCTTCTAGACGACCTACTTACGGTTCAACTATACGTACAAGATCTATTTGAAACTCGATAGGTCGTCTCAACGGTAGTCCTATAACTGGTTCAAAAACATCTGCATACTCTTTTACAATGAAAACCCAATTCACCTCATCATCCACTTCCCTTGCACGTAATAAAGCATATACGTCTAAACTCGAATTTTCTACTGAGAATATAATTAGATCATGGCTATTAGGGTACCTTGATGATATCTTCCTATCCTAGCAAAATATCATAGCATCATATCTACTTAACCAGTCCATATCCCGAATAATCCCAAAATCCACAAAATCAAACACATGTAAATTGTTGGTAAATACATGACCTAACCGCTCAAATTCTAAATGGTCACGTTTCATCCCAAGAGTTGCATAACCTTATATCGGTTCGCAATCCTTAAGGAAGTAATAAGATATGATGGTTCTAGATTTAAGTTATCCACCAAACATTGCGAGATAAAAGAATGTGATGCGTTAGTATCTAATAATACTTTAATAGGTGTGCAATGAATCAAAAGCATGCCTCCCATCATAGACTTTCTTTGCTTTTTTGTAGCTAGTTCATAAGCTAACTGTTCCAGAGAAAAAACTTTCCCTTTATCAGCCTTGGCCGGTTTTGGACATTCATTCTTGTAATGTCCCATCTGGCTGCATTTGTAATACATCACACCCTTCTTTCCTAGAGCCTTCTTTCCATTACCAGATCGACACACAGTAGCAAAGTGCCCATTCTTATCACACTTATAGCAAACAATATTAACATTTCCTTTCTTAGCAACTCCACCCTTCTGAGCTCCCTTTTTATTATGGAAACTTCCTTTTCTTACCTTGAAACTTTGAACCTCCACATGCTTGTCACTTCCAAATGTCAAAAGCATTTCCTCATTCCTTAATGCCATCTCCACTACCACGTCACATAAATCTCTGAGATGCGGTATAATTTCCCTGGCAATCTCTGGCCTCAATCCACGAATGAACTTCTCATTCCTTCTTATCATAGTATCAATAGTAGAACATCCGTATCTGACCAACTTATCAAACTTAGTTGCATACTCCAATATAGACATCTCTCCCTGCTCCAACTCAGCAAACTTCCTGAGCAAGTTGACTTAGCTATCTCGGACAAAAACTTTTCCTTAAATCTCCTTCTAAATTCAATCGAAGTCAAATTCTCCTCCGGTGTTCCTATAGTCACACTATTCCACCAATAGAAAGCATCTCCTTGCAACTGTCTAGATGCCAACCTCCTTTTCTGCTCATCATTCAAGCCTAACCCAGCAAAGATCCTTTCACAGCGCAAAATCCAATTCTCACCTTCAATAGCACTTTCCATTCCATGAAAAGGCTTTCTTCCAAGACTGGTATAACCATGGTTCAACTTGGCAAAATTGTTGCAAGCAGAAACCTTGGGATTAGCACCACCCGCATTATCGGTGTTTCCTCCATCCAAACCAGCTACAGCTCTAGCTTGTACCATATTCATAAAGAACTAATACATAGTCCCCATATCTACTGGTGGGGTTCCATCACTAGCATTAGCATTTGCATTAGATTAGCATTTGCCGGTTGACCTATATTCCTTCTAGTATTGGGTCGAACATTTCCATTAGTTGTGGTGCTTCCTCCACCTAAATTCACTCTTCCATTTCTTGCTTCCATATCTTGATTTCTCGTAATCTGCATATGATTCTTCATAAGGTATAGAAGAATGGTCAATGAGAGAGAGGGGGTAGAGATATGATACATACTTATATGCTGTAATAACAGGTACGTTACTATTGTGTTATCCTATACCCCAATCTTATTCTGTGATTTATTTAGATTACGTTCTCAAAATATTTTAAGTTTTATATAAACCTATGCTCTGATACCAAGTTGTAACATCAAAAAATTTGAGACCCGAAAATAGGCACTATTGATGCTGCAGTCATCCATAGTGTAATATCCCGATGACAAAATAAAATCAGTTAATTATATCTGTAACATCAAGAACACATGAATGTAGAAATTTTCAAAACACGGTTCATTTATAAACTTTTGTGTTCATTGCATAATCCCATTGGTTTCATGTTAAAAGAAAATATAATAAGTACAATTATATTCCAAGAGCAACATATAAAGATGGCCTCTTGGATAATCAGAGTCTAACTGCTCAAAAGTTATAAATTCTGTAGTTACATTCATTTAAAAAAGCATAAACTTCAAACAACATAGCAGAAATAAACTCTTAATATTAGCTTCCATCTTGCATGTCTTTGGAAGTTTATTCGTCTAACTTGAAAAACCTACCCCTTGCTCACTCAAATGAGCACCCAAGAGTTTAAGGGGAAAACAGAAACTTTGGGGTAAACAAAATGTCTAGTGTGGATAATAATATACCATCTCAAAACAAAAACAGATATTTAATGAGACCATGTCGTAGAACGGAATGGGTTTTCCCCTCTAATATCTTATCACAATACGTCAATTTTAACATAAATCATGCCTTGCAACCATAGTGGTTAAAATTAAACATGATATGATCGTATGCATGCAATATGGGTAATTATGACTAGTTTGTCATTAGAGGGTTATGCAGTCCCAATGTTTACCCACCTAATGAAATTGATTGTCATTCTTAAATCATAGTTTTCCCAGGATCACTATGAACCTATTAGTTTTCACATGCCAACTAATAACTTATCAGGCTGACTCGGGCCAAAACACTACTAAATGTACCAAAATCTCCAAATATGATCATGAGGAAATCCAATTAAACAATACAGTGAGGATATATAACTATAAGTTCCTTTTTGTGCGTACACACCTTTTTGTCTCACTATCGAAAAAGCCCTACGCATTGGAATCACAGACCTTTACCGAATGAGGGCTATTGGCTGAAGCATAGGATGCGATCCTACACCAATCCCACCTAAAATCTTATCCGATTTAAATCCATTAGTCGTACCTTTTTTATCAGTTCAAGGCAACCTAACACAATTGATCAGTCTGATCTCCTGGATGCAATTTTACTCAATCAAGAGTTTAGTCTAACCATATCACTATTGAAACAACCTAACTAGTAATCCTGTTCCTAAATCTCAAGGTGTAATTTTAGGTAAAGAAATCGTGAGCATGAAAAATGATAAATATGTAAATTTAATTGATCACATGATAACAAGAACATATACTATCATTTATCAAAATATGTTCGACCAATAGTTATATACATGACAACATTACTTAAGTTTAAGTAATGTTTTTCTTTGACAAAATTCATATAAAATTAGGCTAAAACACCATTTCATTTCCCTGAAAACATTCATCTTTAGAAATTATAAGCCACTCAAAATCATTCTTAAAACAAGGAATACATATCTCAAATACTTTGCTAAAATATTGTGCTAAAGCACTATCATCTTCACATAGCTTTTAAAACACTTGCTACTAAAACAAGGATGTTGAATATCTAGAAAGCATGGGCTATCAAGCCTCTATAACATAGCTTTCAAGTTTGTAAAATATACGGATATATAGCCACAAAAATATAGATGCCAAGTATCTAGAAAACATGGGCTATCGAACCTTCAAAACATAACTATCATGTTGGTAAAACATACGGTTATCGAGCCTCTAAAAATATAGTTGTCATGCAGCTACATAGAAGCTATCGAGTCATTATAAGACAAGAGGTGTCAAGTTCTTATAAACACGAGTTATCGAACCTTTGAAACCTTGAGGATGTCGAACTCTAACAAAAAAAGTTGTTGAGTCTCTAAACCATGGGGTTGTCGAGTCTCTTCATAACACGAGATATCAAACCCTTAAAAACACAAGATGTCGAGTCCTTATGCAAGCGGATACATCACATAGCTATCGAGTAGTTATCGCATGCATCAGCTCTTGTGGTTGTCAAGCTTATATGAGTATAAAGGTATTGAGACTATAAGTTATAATGCCGATGACATTTCTGTAAATAACTTAAAAACTAGTTTATTTCATTTTAAAATTAAAACTTTCTACTAACTCTTGCCTCATGTCAAGTTTTCATTGGATATTGAAACAGCTTTCACATTCTTTACTAAAATTTTGGTAGATCACGTACAACCTTCTCATATAAATTTGCAAAACCCTTATAATTAATATCATTTTTCTCATATTAATAACAAACATTTCTAGAATAACAAATTCATAGAAAATCACAACAATTAGGGAAAAATCCCCAAAAATCACTAAAATTTTGAATTTCCATCTTCTTCCATATGAATTTTTTTTAAGACTGAAATATTAATTTAATTATCTTTAATAATTAAAAACTCGAAAATATACACATTTCTCCTCTTAGGAAATTCATAAAATATCATATGAACTTGGAAATTTATGAAATTTAAAACTCATCTCCAAAACAATGTTTTCCACTGTCTTATTTCCATGAAAACCCAACAGAACCATCATTCAATCTAATAATGATATTATTAATCCAAACATAATATATTATCATAATCAATTCAGAAATCAATCCTGAATCTGAAACAAACATAATCTTTGAGATAGTTAACTATTATTCACCTTGATTTAGATAAGATAGATTGAGATCTGAGTAGATTAATTTCCTCTAAGCTTTCCTTTTTAAATCCTTAGGTTTCATCTTCTTTTTCTTCCCTAGGTAATGGCTGACCTCCTTTAGATTTTGTTTTGATTTTAGAAAATGAAATGAGAATGGATAAGAGAGGAAGGGTTTAGGGAATGAATTAAGGAACTATTCCCATTATGTCCCTCTCATTAATCCTTTTTTATTCTATGTTTAAAACAACCTTATTGATTGATTAGTTAAAGCCTGACCTAAATTAGTTAACAAATCTCATTCTCCTTATCACCTCACATTATTCAATTTAATTTATCTAATTAAATTTCCTGAATAATGTTAAATAAAAATTAAGGGTGTTATATCTAAGGAAAAATTTAATCATATTATTTTACTTTGTATTACATATATGTATATATACACACTCGATATAAAAAACATTTTTAAATTATATAAATATATTTTAATTATTTAACTCGAATTTAAATAAAGTTGAATAAGTTATATATATATATATTAAATTGAATAAAGTTATTAAAAAAATCTACATTGTTTTCGAAAATATTACGTATATGTTTCAAATTTATTTTATACAAAATTATTGATTTTTCAATAATATATATGTAATATAAAATCAATATATATATATGTGTGTGTGTGTGTGTGTGTGTGGGTATGTATGTATATATGATTATATACATTTATGTGTGTGTGTAAAAGTCTCAACTTTTAATATAAAAATAAAACATTTAGGTTGAATGTAATCTTTTTTTATATATAATTTATTTAACTATATTAATTAGCTTTTGACTTTGCAAAAATGAATAAAATGAAATTTCAAATTTTAAGCTATATAAATATACTATTTCAAAGAAAAAATTATATGGGGTCAAACCCAATGTAGAATTCTATACGTTAAATTTAAATATTTTAAATCCAAATTATTATACTTTGTATATATTAGTAATATGTATTGCATATTAAAATATTTTTTTAAGGGCCAACTATATATATGTATGCGTGTGTATGTATTTTGTACATATGTATTTATGAATGTATCATTGTATATTTTGTCATTAATATGTGTGTTTGTGTTATATGTTTCACATATATAATATAAATTGCATGGTTTATAACGTACATAATGCATATAATATGTGATTGTGAATTCCATAATAACATATGCATATACTTATATATAATAGTTTTTATAATAACTAGAATAATATATATGTATATCCCCCATAAACACATATTAATATATATGGACATATGATGTTCTTTATACACATTATTAATTGAAATAAATTTTAATATAATTAATTTTAATTCACAACATCTCCCGTTATATCAAATTAACATTAGTATGATTTAATGTAACCAAATTAATCGTGATATCATATGTAAAGCTTCAGCCCAATGATTTAAAGAGGTTTTCCTTTTGAATTTGTCCCAAGTTATTTGCTGTCTAATGCATCTCAAAAGAGATTGGTGTCACTACAATTACATATGTATACGTACTAAGTTAACTTTATACAAAATTATTGTTTTACTAACCAATATATATGTATTTATATTATATATAAAATTAAGATACATAATTATTTTAAAAAACATATAAGTCTTGGATTTTAACTATTAAAAATTTAGGTTGAAACTAATTTTTAGTTAGTATATGTAGTAATAAATCTATTAATTAATATTTCTCAAGGTAAAAGTAAATAAAAAATTTCAAAATTTTAATTATATAAATATATTAATCAAAATATTATGGTCAAACTTAATGTAGATTTATATACATTAAATTTGAATTATATTTTATTAATAACAAATAGTGATACTTAGTTCAATAAGTAGAGCACTTGTTTTGGTGTGTGAAGGTTCGAATCCAAGACCTCTAGAACTGCAATCTAAAAATCTTTCCACATGAGTAGGGGCATATTTTGTATGATTGTCTGATATGTGGCTTGGTCCAAGGCATAGGTGTTCGATCCGTGTTTGTATGATTCTGATTTTGGATAAGAATTAGGACAAGAAGAAATGCATGAAAATATGCCCATTCAAAAATGTGCGATGTATTTCAATTGCTTGAACATTGTTTGTCTGTTGTTTGGCT
The DNA here is from genome assembly GCA_030765085.1 of Allium cepa. NCBI lineage: Eukaryota > Viridiplantae > Streptophyta > Magnoliopsida > Asparagales > Amaryllidaceae > Allium > Allium cepa. The sequence continues at coordinate 376,822,650 of CM060929.1, read as the reverse complement.
CGTACGAACAACCTTCGAACTTAAACCTTGTTCGATCGGTGTCCGTTTGAACCTTTTATAAGATCGGACACTGACACACCTCCGTCCAGTCAGGTACGCCCATTTATATTTGCAAAACTCTAATTTTTTAGTGTTGCTTAAATAAAATAAATAAAGATTTAAATTGGAAATTTAAATTAGAAATTTGATTACTCAAAGTATTAAAGTTGGAGAAATTAGAATTTTAGTATTTTACTTAAATAATAAATTGAATTAGAATATGGAATGAGAATTCTAAAATGTTTATTTTATTTGAAAAGCAACATATGAAATTTAATGATATATATTCCTATTTTAATCACGTTAGAAAATAAGTTGGTTATGTTCAAACAATATAAGTGTTATATTTGGCCTTTTATTAAAAATAAAACATTGTTTTGTTTCAGATATTAAAAAGAAGGCTGAATAATTGTTTAAATTTTGATTCTTTCTTTTTTAATTAAAAACAAGTTACTGAAATATATGTTTTGTGTTTATGTATAAATTTTTGAAGATAAAAATAAATTTAAGATATAAGATTAAGAGTGAATATGGTTTATTTCTTTTATTTGATTTTGTTTGGGCTTAAATGGTATTTCGGTCCATTTGTGTATGAGAGAAATGATTTCCTCTATTCTGTACTTGGCAAACGAACTATACGTTCATGTTTTCATTTACAGTAAATAGAAACCATATCCTTCTTTTTTACTTCTCAAACCTAGCTTTCTCACAGATCAAGTTTTTAAATCAAAATAAATTCCATAAAATTGCAATAATCAAAGTAAGTTTTTAGTTCTACTTCAGTCTTTAGTCTAATTGATTTCAGTTATAATATGTTTTAATTATTGCTTGTTCATTTTTTGGGTTGAGGCAAAATGCTATGGTTTTTCAATTTCTAATTTTTGGGCTGCTGTGGAGGTATAGTTGCTAATTCAATGAAGAAAGTTGAGTTGAAAACTTGTGTACCTCTATTACAAATTAATTTATTGATTTGGTTGTTGAATGAATTGTTGTTGAATCAATCTAAATTTGATCATGATAATTACATATCTTATTTCCATATTCTCTATTAGGTCAAACCCTAGATTTTTAATTCCTTGTAGAATCAATTCCATGATGTTTGTGTGCTTTCATGCTTCAAAATTCATCACCATAGAGACTAAAACAAATCACAGTCCGAAAATCATCACAAACGAACCACTAGAAAGGCCGGGGCACTACCTGGAACTCAATCCAGGTAATGCCACCGGTCCACTTGGATCAGTACACTGTTCACAGCCTAGGTTAAGTCCCAGGTTGTGCCAAAACATTTTTCGATTGCCCGTTTCGACTGCTCGTTTGCCATATTGATTCTTGATGTCTAGTGTCTTTTTTTAATGCCTATATTGTGATGATTTGGATGCATATTTTCAAGATCTAAATCCTTGAATTTGTGAATTCATTTTTGATGATTAATTCCATAGAAATACTACTATGGATGTATGATGATATACATGACATTGCACACAAGTTTTATTACACAACTTCAACTAGTGTTTTTGAAAGAATGATTTCTAATCCAAACGATTTCCAAATTATTTCAAGTATGAATACATTTTCGATAAAGAATATTTAGTGTATATATATATATAATATTTAACTATAATATCAATGGTTTTAAATTGGTTGGATCAATGTTTTAAAATTGTATTTTAAAACATCAACGTACAAATTTACAAGGGCTTTTTAATATATGTATATATGTTGTATGTATTCTAGTCTATAAGGTAATGTTTTCAAGAGGGATGCTAAAGTAAACGATTTTATAAAATTGTATGATATCGATCAAATGAGGAATTGATTTAAATGGTTTAATAAAACGAGTGGTATGAAATGCTCGCGTTTGTTATACCGATTAATTTGTGGACTTGTTAGATTGAATATCTATTTACACATTGGTGGAATTTACTAATTTTGAGTAAATATTAGAGTTCCATCAAGTGGTTATGGGACATAAGTCGACACTCTTATGATTACTAATTAAAAGTAGATAACACTCATCTGCTTGTCAAGTTTTCAGACTCGATCTTGTGTAAATCCGTTTAGGCGGATTAAATGGATCTACAGGCTCATCTTGTGATACTTGTTTTCAAGCAAGTTATGATTTGCATAGTGCAACCTCTGTGATTAGCGTGAAGTGTGTGTCTCTTATATTGACTTGCGAAGTGTATATCGATTGGTTGCATATGCGGTTGTGCTTTTCCATACACTTATTATAGTAGTTGCTTTGACTTTGATAAATGTTGTAATTGAGCATAAACTTAACTATAAACCATGAATTATTAAACGAAGTATTATTATTCAGTGAAGCACAATTTATGATAATTTATCCTTGAAAATTATGCAAGTTTATTATTATCAGTATCTCAGCTTTTGTGATAATTAGAGATAGTCTAACCAGTGTGTTATTTTAATATTCGGGTCAGACCGAGGCTTGATAGGTACAAAAACTCAACGACCTTGAATGTGAACTAGATTAAGAAGTTTATTATGATGTTATTTACATTTTCGATGTACTATTTGAGTCTATCTTATATGATTGGTCTATGTTTGTATATGTTGTAGACTTTTGTAGTCATGTATATTGAGATATATCAATGTTTATTTATGTATATGTACATAAATATGAGTAAGTATTTACTTTTGTAGACTCATACTTTTGCAAGATATTTATGTATATTATTTCCATTGTGACATTTAATTCTATGTTGTATATTATTTTATGTACTGTTTCGAATTATATTAAACCTCTATGTTATTGTTTTGCACTTGGATCGGATATGTCGAATTACTACTTGTAAAAAAGAAAGAAAACAAATATAGTCATGATTATTCGACATATCAATACTTGTCCAAAGAAATTTTACAGATGGTCGCTCCTTACCAGCCTTATTCTCCATATTACTCGATAATATTTCATATGATATTCCTGGGTAATATGAGAATAAAGGTGGGGCATTACAATTGTAACGCCTCTAATTTTTGATAACATTGTTCAGGAGATTTAATTAGATAAACTAAATTGAAATAATATAAATAATTATGTGATAAGGGATTGAGATATGAAAATAAATTAAGGTCGTGCTTAACAAATTAAATGGGCTTAATAATGGTTTCTAAGTTAATTAATTTACACAATGGTTTATCGAGAAATAGCTCCACTACCATAAACCTTATATATATATATATCCATGACTTACCCTCCATTCACGTTCGTTTTTCTCATTTTCACAAAAACAATCAAACGTAGATTAATATAAGGGCCGACGATTAACAAAGAAAGAAAAGGAGGAATTCAATCTAAACTAGGGATTCAAGCTTAAGGGAAATTAATCTCAATCCAATCTCCTTATCCTAATTAAGGTGAATAATACTTTATACCATTTCTATTTTGTTTTAGGATTATATGTTTTCGGATTTAATATTAAATTCGTTTTTTTGATGTTTTGGATGATGGCACACCTGAATTATAATATGTTTGAATTAAATCAAATTGTTTATATATGGATTTATTCGATTTTAGGACAAAAACAATTGTAAATGATCTTTGAATGCCTTGGAGAGAAAAATGTATGTTATGTAAAACATGATTTTGGAGTTGAGTTTTAATTTTGATAATTTCCCCAGCTATGGAAATTTTATCATGAATTTTCAAAGGAAAATATGATCAAATTGGGTTAAAAATTTATTTCAATTAATTCAAGAAGAATTTGGGTCTGAAATTTTGATATGTTTAATAATATGATGAAAGTGAATATTTGTAATTTTTGGAGATTTTTCCTAAGAGATTTACTTTGGAAAATAAATTATTTTAGAAGAAGGATTTAAGTGCAATTTTGATTTTGCTTAATGGAAGGTCCAATATTGAAATCATTTCAGATATTTTCCCACTCATCAACCCGGAGTTCCCGCTGAAGAAGCAGGGGCTATCTGATAATAAGTGGCTGTTACTTTGTAAAGGATTTGAAATGTTGTGAAACCAATCATACGCTTACACATAGGCTGGTTAGTTGAAAAGTGTTTGCTTCAATTGATATCAAATCAAGTTTACCAAGAAAAGTGGGTTATGCCTCTATTAGAAGCACCTTTCGACTCATAGCTTCCGCCTTCAATCGAGTCGAAATCCAACAAAGCTGAAACCAATACATAAGGTATCACTTAGATGGTACCTAGTAGATTGGAGGAAGGTGGAAGGCATAGTGTCGAAAGCATAACTTCCGATGGGGTCGAAATATTAGTTTTACTTTCGGATGAAAAAGCACATGCCTTGTTTTATTAAAGCTTTCGAAAGAGTCGAAACATATGCTTTCGAAAGGGGTTTTCTAATAGTTTTCAAAGGGGTTGCCATTTTATGTTTAAAAATATAAGCTTTCGAATAGGTTCCTTTATTTATCAAATGATGCTTTCGAAAGTAGTGGTTCTGATTTAGTCGATACCCAACAGCGGTTCTTTTGCCTTTCGAGTGCATTGAAGTCGTCAATGCTTTCGAAGTGTAGTTTTTGTTTTAAAGATATACCAAGCCACTTCCTAAATGCTTTCGAAAGGGTTCAAGGGTTTCGAAGGCAATGGCTTCGAAAATGGGATTTCGATGCTAACCTTCAATGTTTTACATAAATGTTTGAAGCTTTCGAAAGGATGGTCCCGACCCATCAAACTTTCCCCAAACAATTTTATATGATGATTAAAGGTTTTGAAAGGGACTTTCGTATATATTTACTTTGACCCAAAAGAAGTTTAAAATAAAACCCAATGGTTTCGAAAGGGGTACTTTCATTGGTTTCGAAGCTATGTTTTAAAGACTATTAAGTAATGTTTTGATACTTTCGAAAGGCATATTTTGGTTCCGAAAGAGATGATTTAAAGAGTTTCGAAAGGTTGATATGTAATGTTTTGAAAATAAGTTTTCTATGCTTTCGAAGGAGGTTATCCAGATGTTTCGAAAGAAATGTTTTAAGGTTTCGAAAGCCTTAGTTTTCAAAACAAATAACCTAATCTCATTTTAAAGGAAATCCATGGCATAAATAAATAAAATATTTCAAAATGCAGTTTTGAAGAAGTTTTACTTGATTAATTGGTTAAAGGGATTGACCAAGTTGATATAAAATGATTTCAAGGATATTAAACCACTAGGGTTATATTATGTTTGCTTCTTTATATATGTATTTGAAGATATTCATATTGTAATGGACCCATAACTGTAATTTGGAGAAGGGCAGAATAACCAGTTAGGTTGACCCAGTAGTGAATATAAATTTAATTAACTCATGAATGAATAGAATTACATTGATGAGATCAGGAAGACCAGAGTATAGGATGCTAAAGTATTAAGTAAAGATATTGGCAGGGGCCAATAGGTTCATAATAAGGCTATGAAAACTATGTATAAATAAAGATGTCGAGAAGATGGGTTCATAGTTATCCCATGAAAACTATGACTTGATATTGGCAAGGGCCAATAGGTTAGTAGTCAATCCATGAAAACTACATCCGAATTAAAATATTGACAGAAGTCAATAGGTTCCTAGTCAACCCATGAAAACTATGATAAGAGGAAAGATATTAGAGATACCAATGGGTTCGGGGAGAACCCATGAAATAGTAAAGATATTGATAGGGCCAATAGGTTCTTAGTGATCCCATTAAAACTATAAAACTGGACAGTGAGTCCATAAACATTAAACAGGTTATTAGTAAGCCCATGAATTTTTTTAGGTTAATTGTAATCTAAGAAACTATAAATGAGACATTTAATCAGAATGAATGGGGATGGAAAATCCAGAATTGATTTACTTGTTTGCATATCATTATATTATTTTGAAATGTTTTAACCATTGTGGATGCATGAGCATAATATATGGTGTTATAATGGTTTTAGGATACTAGTGAGGGGAAAATGCATTCCGCTAAGCGGCGTGGTCTCACTAGATATCTAAATGGCTTGAGATGGTAGATTCTTATTCAAACCAAGCTTTATGTCTGACTCGAAGTTTATGTTTTTCCCTTGAACTCTCAGGTACTCAATTGATTTTTAGTAGTTTGAGAGTTGGGTTTTCAAGTACCTCGTTAGATGAATAAGCTTCCGAAGACGTGTAGAATGCATGATAGCTATCTAGAGTTCTCTTTTATTTTGATTCCACTATGTTTTTGTTGTAAAGGCAAATTTGTTAGATTGTCCATATATACTCTAATCATCCAAGGAGGCATCTTCATATGTTGTTGTCGGCGTATGTTGTAATAAGTATATTTTCTTTGGACGAGGTTCTCGTATTGGGATAATGATGAATTTAAAACGATTTTAAATGGAATGTGAAAGTTGTTTTGTGATTTTAATTTTTTTTACATATCAATATGTTTCCATTATATCAATGTATCTAACATTATCATATTTGGTCGTCGAGGATTAATAGCTATGGATGACTGCAGCATCAGTAGCCATTAGTTTTGGGCCTCCAAGTAGGGGATGTTACAACAATACCCCTACATGTGAGTCTGTTAATAAATTTAATATATATTAATAATATGTATTAAAAAATGAAGGGTCGTTTATGTGTGTTTGTACAAGTTATTTTAATTTAGTTAATGTGTACGTGTGTATTTGATCATGTTTTATACGAAATACCACATATATTACATGCTCTATAACACATATACACATTACGTGGTTATATATCTCAATAATTACATGTGTATATATTATGTAATTATATGCTTAAATATAATAATACTATAAGAACTAGTATCATATATATATATATATATATAATTATATTCCTCCATGGTTTTAAATCTCGAATTTCGATCATGTTTCATCTCGGAATTTTCACACAAGCCATCTTGTATCGGATGAGATATCAGGTGAAATGAGTGTATCTCGAGTGTACATCTTAAATTGACATCTCGAACCTTAAAGTAAATCTCGGGAATATCTCGGAGTAATTTATATGTCTAAAATTGATGTTTGAATGATTTATTTAACTATGATTTTCAAGTAAAAATAAAAATTATAACATACTTGAGTTGCATAGCAAAAATAATTTACATTAAAGTTTTGTAGAAGAGTGGTAGCTTGATTTACTTAAGTTATTTGGTAATGATCGAATGATATCCTCTTATTTGAATATAAAAAAGAAATGAAGTCATTTTTTGCAATTCATTAAAACAAAAGATAAAAAATATATGCAAGGAGTTGGTAAATAGTAATCAGATTAAATATTTTTTTTGAATCTATATAAAAATAAAAATACATAATGTAAAAGAAGGAAAAGATATAATTTTCAGTGAAATCTCAAATTGAGATCTTTATCCATATTTCAGGTAAGATGATATTTTGGACGAGATGAGTGTCAAGGGAAATTTGATGTCTCGTTTCGTCTTAGTGTTAAAGGAGAACTCGAAAGAGATCTCGGATGAGACATAGGAGATTTAAAACCATGGTCCCCTTAGACATTATATATATATGTATGTATGAATATGACATACGGTGTTCATTATACACATTACTAATTAAAATTTATTTAAATAAATTTGATTTTAATTAACATCATTTCTATTTATGTTAATATAACATTAAATATGATCTAATATAATCAAATTATTCATGATAACACAACCTAAGAGATAGTGCAATAAACTAAAATGGATTATTATTTTCTTACAATTTACCCCAAATTGCCTATTGCCTAATGCACTTGATCCAATAATGATATCAGCACCGACATTATGTTATTTTGAGATAATTAGCCAACACATAGGGAACGCTAATAAAAATTCGCAATAGATGAGTGTCTTACGCAAATATACCTTTAAGAAATGTTACATAATTAAGGGACGTCTTTGAAGGAAAAATCTCCCAAATCCTTTGGTGCTTACCATGCCCATTTGACGGTTTAAGTTTAGAATTATACCTTAAATGTAAGGCCTAAAATGTTTAGGCCTTGGTCTATTTCAAATGATATATCTGAACAATTATATGTTTGTAATAGTTATAAACAAAAGAATTTAAAATTGATTTAAATTAAAATTACATAAATGCTAGAATTAAATAGATGGTTTCTAAATTATATGAGATATTAAATATATAATTCATATAAGTTAAAATAAGTTGTAATATTAATTAAGATGTTAATAAATAATATTTATTAATATAAGATTTAGTATTAAATATAAAATAAGAGTCTTCCATAACATAAATATAAATATATATTTTGAAAAAAAATGAGTAATCATCCAAAGAAGGAGAGCACTTGTATAATTTTATTCTACACTTAAACAAGGAATTGCCAATAGGCCCAACGGGTAGAAAAAAAATCCCCTTACAATGAAAAAATAAAAATCCCCTCCCTAACCTGAATACTATAATATATTAGGATCATTAAGACCTAAATATACAAGGATGAGGAAAACATGAAAAACTAGAAGTGTTAGCAGAATGGGTTATATCGTGTATTAGATTGCAAAAAGCATGTCTATAGTTCTACATACATAAATATGGTCAGTCAAAGTTAATCAATTGAAACCAAACGTAGATGAACAATAACCATAAACTTCGAAGTGATCCAACTGTAGGTAGCAGATCACAACAGCCTATCATTAACAGTTTGTCCATGTAAGCGTCCTAGCACTGGCAGACGAATCTACAACAACCACTAATAATGAAAACTCAACAAAAACACGAGGCATATATATATGTAAATGTATATAATCAAATGAACATATGCATATGTGTGTGTGTGTGTGATAGAGAGTTTGCGAGGAGAGTAAAACATAAATGAAAAGTGGAGCACAATTAATTTTTAGTCAAGAGAGGAATTTCCGCATAGTTATATTCATTAAAAATATCCATTAGTTTATTTGTTAAGGCCATATTGTGAGCCCTATTTCTATAAAAGATTTTTCCCTTTAGGATATCAAAGTGACTTTTCATGTTTTTTAAGGTAATTCCATGATGAAAATATTTTTAGCCAACTTATAGCTAGAATTTGCAGCCTAGTTATAACTGAAGAGCGCAATAGCATAGATTAGATTAGATTATCAAAAGAAGTATTTACATTGTTAAGTATTCACTGGTTCCTTCTAATTATAAAAACCAACAATTAATAGTAAGATAGAACAATTAAAGTTCTATAAATTTTAGCATGTTGGAATCTAAAGTCATTCCAATAGTAATCATAGTTAAAACTGGGATTGGTTATGTTATAATCAAAAATATTGAGAGTGCTTACGATAATAGAATAAATTAATTGACATTTGAAACATAGGTATAATACAAGGAATTTTTTAATCTAGAATAAACTACTTTTTTAGAACTTTGATTGTGATTAATTGATTGCATAGGGTTAACCATATGTGAATGTTTTATTCTAAAGGAGCATTAGATTTCCAAATAAATTTAAAAATATCTGTTTTAAACCTAGAGAAAATTAAAAACTTGTAAACTAGTTTGAGGAGCATGTTTTGCTATTTTCTCAACACCTTGTTATATAAGTTATAATGCTCAAGTTTAGAACAAAGTGATACAAATTGGATTAATGTAATATCTTCAAGAGCACGGTTTAAACGTTCAATGTAAATTTGTTATAAAGGCATAAAGACCTTTGAAATTAAGGCCTTTTTGAAGTTACAAATATCGAAAAGATATCTGTAGTCAACCTTAAGAGGTGTATATGAAATCCAACAATTATGCCAAAATAATGTGTTATTGTCTGAATGAACTATATTATAATCTCGAGGTTAAAAATATAAAAAAGGTTTAAAATGGATTTCCAAAAGTGAAACATATTATTAGAGTTAGTAGCGACATGATGAAGGTTATAAGTTTAACCATAGAACTGATTTGAAATCACTTCTTTCTAAATTAGTTTTTCCATGTTATCGTTAGATTTCCAAAGCCATTTTCTTATTAAGGACATGATAAGATCATGTAGATTTATTAATCTTAATATTGCATTCTCTTTCGATTTACAACCATTTCTCAATTAACAAGGAAGTTTACACTATTACTGGAACTGTCCCACTCCAAAGGAAATTTCTTCTGATTTTTCTGTTTTATCAATTATCCATTTCGGCAAATTGTAAATTGACATCTAATAAATCAGCAGAGTCGATATATTATAGTTAATAAGAATGACTCTACCTTCTCTCAATAATAACCTTCAGTTTCAATTTGGTAACTTTCTACTAATTTTATCAATTATTATTTGTCAGTCTTCATTTTTAAGGTTCATTGGTTTAATCTAGAACTCTAAGTAATGTACAGGAAACTTCATTATTTATAATTAAGTGTATTAGCAACTGAATTTTCAACATTGTTGGCATCATTCAAAACTGAAACCGAGCCCTCGTCAAAGTTTATCCAGATCTCCAAAAACATTTCAAAACTATATAAAATAATTTTACGAGATGTTATATGACATGGTAAATATGAGGTTAAAAGCATGTACCATCCGCAACTTAGAGTACCAAGAGGCCCTCATTAGTGATATCATTAGCATCATTAATAAGAGCTCTGTTTGTGATAGATAATTTAATGATCCTAGTGAATACATCCACTACTAAGTTAAATAGTAAAGGGGATTATGGATTGTCTTGTCTAAGTCTATATTTAGATTGAATTCCATTTCCTAGAATCCTATTAACCGTTATACTCGAGTTCCCAGTTTTGATCAATGTCATAATCCAACCTACATATCTAGCACTAAAACCCTTAGCCGCTAACAAATCTTTGGGTAAAAGACCTATCCATTGACTTTAAAACTTCAGCAAAATCAAGTTTTAAACGACAACATATGATGTTATTTTTTACAACAATAATTTACAACAATAATTTATAAATTCTTTGACTACTATGACTCCATCATTGAAATTTCTATCATTAATGAAAGCAAATTGTGTTATATTTATTAGTTTGTTCATTTTACTACCTTTTCTGTTAGCAAGTACCTTTGAAATAATTTTGACATAATAGTTTATCAAATAGGCCTAAAATCCTTAGGCTTTTATCATGTCCACTTTCTTATAATGTAGAATTTTGTTAGAAAGTTAAATATTCCTAATTGTAAGTTACCGAAATCTCATTAAACATTTTGAATAAGTCATTTTTTAAGATATGCCAAATTTTCTTATAAAACAACATAGGGAATCCATTCAGACGTAGGGATTTATCGCTAGGCATCTCGTCAATAGCCTTAAAAATTTCCTCTTATAAGATTGGATTATCCAAGTCATTTAAAACGATCCTTGAGTTTTCTGGAAATAAATCGTTCCACTTAGCATTAGTTATGCGACCTCCGTTAGTTTCAAAAATATACTTATAGCAGTTCATGATGGCGTTATTGAGCTTATTTTGATAAAAAAAAGTCACCATATTACTAATAAGAAAAGAGTTTATGTAAAAAAAATTAAATTTTAGATAGTAGTTTTTAATAATTATGCTACCAAAAGCATGCTTGTTCCATTTTCAAGAAATAACCTTAGGTCCCTAAGTTTATTAACGAAAATTGTGGCTATGCTGCTCAAATATTTAATATAACTATTGCTCATCAAAATCCATTTATTGGTAACTAAGTCTATAAAATTATTTCTAAAAGTCAAATCTTTTCAAATTTAAATGTCTAATGAAGTTAATGTCGTTTCTCGTAAAAGAGAATAATAAGATAAAAAATGTCATAATTGTTGACAACGATCAGGATACATAGTTGGAAACCCATTAACATATAAAACAGGAAACCTATCTTTCATTTCTTCTTTAATTAAGAAACTATAAAAAAGCACCATTGAAGAGATTTCTCTAAAGTTCAACTGAGGAAATCGAATATTTCTAAAGGCAATTCAATCAAGTTACCATTAATAATAAATTTGTCCTATTCTTTTATTGTAGAAATGTCACCATCTCTACGAAAGCTTTCACCTAAAAATCTAGTCATATTGGAATTCCCCAACTACCCATGGCCCATGGTTAAAGATATAAACTCGAGACAGTCATTCTAAAGAACTCTACTATTAGTCTTATTATGAGGCATGTATACAATAGTGACATTTAATAGAGAATCCTCTCTTAAATGCATCGGGTAAACGTTAATAATAGTCTGCATAAGTTTAACATGGTTTTGTTTCCAACACAACATTAGTCCTCCTAGCTACCTCCTAATAGGGAAACAAACCTATTTACTAAGATAAAATACCCTAAACCTCTATAGAACCGATAGTCAGGATGTTCTATTTCAGTTTTTTACAAAAGTGCCATCTTAATATTATTATTTTTCAAAAGTGACCTAATTTTATTGCATTCATTTAGGTCGTGCAAACCCCAAATGTTCCAGACGTTATATCTCATTATCAAAGTGTTCATACTCTCTCAAGTTCCTTATTTCTAATGCAGATCGATCAATACTAAAAAAACAATCTTTCTAGCTAAGTTGAGCACTGAGTTACATAAATCATCTAATACTATAGAATAATATGTGTTACTTACATGGTTGATCGAACCCGAGTTAGAGCCGGAAGCTCTAGGGATCACACACGAATATGCATCATGAATCTTGTGCTTCTACTAACCGAGCTTCTAAAATGAAGATACTTTTATCTTGCCCCCTTTTTAGCCCTCAACCTCACTTAAATTTTAAGGCTCCAACCCACCCTAACATCAACTGAAACAAGCAAGTTTGAATTCAAAAAATCCTACGCCGTTACATCTATGTATAACTCTGAACTTGTACAGTTAAAGGGTTCAGTGGTTCTGTAGTGGTTGAGGTGTAAAAAGTTATAGCAGGGATAAAGTGGGGATATAACGGAGGTACGAAAAGCTTCATTATATATTAAATCAAATATTTAAAGTCAATTTATTCTTATTCTCATACTATTTGTGTAGAAAAAAGAAACATTTTTTAATCTTATATAACAAAACTGAAGAATATCATCATTTATGCGGATTAGATTTCATGATTATAATATATTTCTAATTTATATTGAACACTTATGCCTTAAAATCAGGTCTTTAACCTAATTTATTTTATTTAATTTCAAAGAAAACCATTCAAATCAACCTTTATATATTAATATTGCTAAAGCGGATGCTAAAAAGCCTTGATTTAGCGGGAAGAGCGAAAAATAGCAGGACTTAAAGTGGATCTATGTTTAATAGTGCTAAATTGAAATAGCGTAATGGTTGGAGAGCACTATGCGCTATAACGGGGATTTTACGTGGCTTTAACTGCATTGCTCTGATTTGAACCAACCACCCATGCCCGTGCTTACTCCTATTTGTAGCAAACTACCTACCTAATCCTATTTTTCGATTATTTTTGCTAATTCCCCTTCTTCTCCATTCACTAATTTAACACTAGTTGCTAATTCGGCACCCCAATTCCCTTAACCTCCTACCATTTACTAATTCATCTTGACCCGCTTTTATATTTAAAAGTCCCATTTACGCGAAGTCACATTACCCATCATGACCACACTAACATCACCATTTACTACTTTTGTTACTACATCCCATTCGCACATACCATCAGTGAGAATATCTACCAATTCAACCGAAACGCCATCAATAACTTCAACCGAACCCATAATTTTAGCAAGTTCCCCATTTGTAGAAGCAATATTCCCTACCACTTTATCATGCATGCTTGTAAACATAAATAATTGCTAAAAATGATTTTAAAAGTTAGAATTAATTAAAATCTTAATGGATGTAAGTAAGTATGCATATGATGTCATGAAGTATCATGACTACTCGTACTCTTTAAATCATTGTATCACTTAATACATAATATTTCGAATTATGAATATGGTTTCTATCTTCCACTTAAATTATGTAGGATTATTTGGATTTATATATGGTTATTGAGCACCCTTGGGATATGCATGATATCTCAATAATAGTTATGAATGTCTCTAAATTGGTAAGGACATCTTATAGCCTTCCTAAGCACCCTAAAGGGTTATCAAATTTATTTTTGATGTAATCGCGAGATAGTGGTATGAGTGCTAATGCACTATATGGTTTGTTGAGCATCCTTATGGTCACGGGGATGATTAGAAGTAAAGTTAACAATTAGACATTATATATTTAATATAATTAATAAAGTGTTATTTATTGTTGTCGGGACCACTATATATTGACCCCCTCAAAGTTGTTGTAACAAGGATAAATAAGTTCTAACATTCACTAGAGAAACTTAAAAAATTCCCATATTTCATTAGAGCTTTTTAAGAGATGTAGAATTTGGTGGGAGCTTTATTAGAAAAATATAGTAAACCATCATAGTAAGTATAAAAACATATCCAATGTTATCTAATCTACTTAGATAATTATTGAAGTTAATATAACTTTTATTGGAAAGAACACATTAACCGTGAAAATAATAAAGACTAGAAAAGGAACATAAAAATTGCACTCGCATAAGAAAAACTCTATCATGTGATCAGTAACAAACCTTGCGAAAGCTTCTAAAAAAGACACTCCTAAGGAAATTAAGGCATATTAAACTTGCCAACTTGATTGTGACCTCACTCAATGCTACGTGTTGTAAACTATGAACACAAAGCTCCAAATGCAACATGGGAATATGGATGTGCATTCCATATTTGTACATCAAAAAGTTGTAATAAGCATTCCTGTTGTAAGATACAAGGTCTCATGAAATTGTTTCGCGAAAAGATAAGAAAGAGAACAATGATCCAGGAACATTTAATCAATATCTTAGGTGTACTAAAAATTTAGCTTAGTTGGGAACCACACTTGATCGACGTTTTTAAGTGGACTTGATACTTGAATCATTGACTTCACAGTTTGCTCCATTTATATTGAATTAAAACATGAAATCACTAAAGTGCGCTATCGTGGAATTCCTTAATATGTTTAGGACGACCGAAAGTACTTTCATAAAAGTTTCTAATCTAGCTTTCACGATTAGTGATGCTTCTACTTCGAATGTTTCAAAAGAATCAAAAGAGTAAGTATAATGTGGAAAAAAGAAAGCCAAGGGTTTGAAAGAGAAATATGAATGTCACTATTGCTCAAAAAGGTCACTAGAAATGGAATTGTCTAGGCTGATTGGAGATACTCCAGAAGAATACATCTTCTAAATGTATTTTGGTATAGAAAACTGTTTACTTATAATTACTATTTCTTAGGTTTTAAATATCATATCTGGCGCTCACATCTATAATATGTTACAGAGGCTTAGGAATAAGAGGCCTCTAGTAAAAGGAGCTATGGAACTTTGTGTTGCAAATGGTGCTAAAGTAGATGATATAACAGTAGGAGAATTATATTTAAAATTTGCTAGTCTAACTTACTTTTAAATCATTGCTACTATGTACCAAAAGTTATTTATGGAATAATTTTTGCTTCCTGTTTGATGGAAAACATGTATGGTCTTATTTGTAATGACAACACTGCAAATATTTGTTATAAAAATGATACCATTTGTTTCGATTATCATGATGGTGGAATTTATGTTTTGAACCATGATAATCATGTAATGGATGTTAATAATACTAAATCATCTAACTTATGCAACAATTACCTCTGGTATTGTACACTAGGCCATACTAGTGATAAGCACTTACATAAGTAAAGAAATAAAGGTTCCTTCCATCTTTTGATTTAGAATCATTTGAAAATTACGAAGCGATAGAGTTAAGGGTGTGCTCTAGCAGCAATTATGTAATTTTTTTTATATAAGCTTAACTTTGTAAACAATCTTTTTCATTACAAAGTATGCTTTTGGTTTGGGTTTCTTTTATATGTGCTATTGTACTGCGATATAAATAATAAATCAATTACATTAAATATGTGTGTAAGTAGAAAATCCTTAAGAGTGTTGTCTAATCGATTATAGTTACGAATATGTTTATTACCATGAGTATTGAATCGATAAAAAAAATACTAACTCCTTTAATGTTCCTAGTGGAGATGCATCAAGAAAAGAATATCGATACTTCCGTTGAGACCGATGTATGTAACGCTCTTCATCCAATGAATGGTGATTTACTCATGACCTTTGTGGGCAACAAGGTGTTGCATAATTATGTTCGTTTAAAATGATCACAAAATGACTTGATGAGAATCTTCTATAGGTTATTATAACTAAGTCAAAATAGAAAATCTCATGGTAACGACGTACAAGTTGTCTTCTGATTTGAGGCTACTGTCAATCTTAAGTAGTTATGCCATACTTTGATTATGGCTAAATACTTAGCGTGACGACCTTGTTACGATCATAGTTGGGTACACGTTGAACTACTTAATGTGAGACACTACCGAAGAGAGGATCTCCGCCTTCCTTATAGAGGGTTAATATCACCGCAATTGGTATATGAACTAAAAGACAAAATCTCCTGCCATATTACACTGGTTAATCGATAAATGTTATCAGATGGAACCAAATACTTTGAAAGTTGTTTATGCAACTAAACACGGATATTAATTGAATTTTTGACCAAAGACCAAACTCTAGATATCTAAATGGTACAATAGGATGGAAAGAATACAAGTACAAACTTTCATTACTAGGCGGCTTATTTTAGGTTAGAAATACAGTTTCACCTAAATGGTCTGTAAGTGCTGAATTTAACCGTATACTATGCTTTAACAAAGTTCGTGCATGCTTCAGTATTTAAATTGTTTAAATATCGAGATTTTACACCAGAGAATCAAAACAACTGCGTTGTTAATTATTTCTGAATTTAATCGATGCGATTATCAATTTATAGATGTTATAAATTAATAACTTAATACAATCTTTGTATTAACATTTTTTATCTATTTCATTTATTTGTTTCAAACTTAAAACCAGACAGAACGATATGTAAAAGATACACGACGATTTGATCGATTAAGGGGCTAGAGATTAGTTAATTAAACAGTGATTCAAACAGGAGTCCAATAGGGTCATTAACTTGCCAGTTAAACATCAAGACTGACTACATTAAGGGTCTTTAAGGACTTTACCAAATCTTTAAAGCTAAAGGGAAAGGTGGAGAAAAGGGTGCAAACACTTAGCTATAAATAAGACAGCCACCACCATAATTTGTATACGATTTTCTGGTGTTCACTCACAACCACAGCCGTCGGTACCCTATCTTAGTCAAGCCAACCTATCAGCTTTGTAAATTGAAGAGAAGGAGAAGACAAAGTAGCTCCAAGAGGAAACTCTGGGCAAACAATGTATTGACTCTCTATAGGATTCTTCCGTGAAAGGCTATCTAAACTAATTTATTAATATTTGTAAATGTTAATTCTTATAATATATCATCATGTTTTATTTACTATATATTTGGTCATAATTTTATATAGAAAAATTAAAAATTATTTTCGTATGTTTATATATATATTAAACATTAACTTTTGTGTGTGTATATATATATATATATATATATATATATATATATATTCTTATATATATTAAAAAAATTCGGCATAAAAAATATATAAGTAATTTAGATCCAAAAGTTGTGTATATATATAATTATATTAAGCAGCATAATGTTTTTAATTATTGTTTTCAGTTTAATATTATACAAAAAATTAGCTTCTTTTGTTTTGTGTTTAATATAAAGATTTAAATTTTCTTATAAAATTCATATCTACGAGACATTTATTATACATTTTAGTATATTAGATGAATATATTTTACCAAGTCAAATTATTTAAATTTAAAAATTTGAATATTTTAGTATATAGACATTTCGGTGGGAAGTAAATTAATAAAAAAATATACCTATGCTTGTTGGCAGCTGTAGCGAAATATAAAAATTATAGTTTGAATATGTCAAATTATTTAAATTTTTTGGAATTGAAGTTATTTTAAATTTAGCCAAGAATAAATTTGGTAACATGATATTATATACATATCCGTTTAATATAAAATTTATGTAATACAAACTTTATAGCAAATAATTTAGTTTGCAATACTTTATATATAATTTAAATGAATATATATATTATGAATATATACATATATTTTTTATTTAAATATTATTCAAAAATTTAATAGTCGAATAAAAAAATATTATCTCATATTTTTATAATGATAACTACAATATTACAAGATTTAAATTGTAATACGAAGCTGACTTTAGATCATCACATTGTGACATCTTATTGACTGTAGTACAAGCGGTAAATTTTCCTCATGAACTCATATAATAGCTTATATGTTTATATTGGTGAGATACTCGTATCATGAATATGAATACCATAACATATTAAAATATAAGATTAAACTAATTATTAAATTAAATTTAAATTAAATTTCTAATAAATTTATTTTAAACATCAATAATAAAAATATTTCAGAACTCTTTTATTAATCGAATATTAAAAATTGATTTAATACAAACAAAATATTATTTACACGAATACAAAATAAAGATCTTGTGCAGTCTAGTAAAAGGTAAAAAATTTGAAATCACCTTTTATCCCATCAGTGCGCTTGATCCAATAAAAGCATGCCTTATTGGTAAATGTCTAAGCACTCATTCAGTGGGAGCAAAAAAGAGTCACTGAACTCTTAGGGTTTGTACATAGATATATGAGGCATAATGTCTACAGCGACCATGGACAGTTCTATGTACTTTGTAAATTGCACAATTTATCAAGGTATAGATATGTGTATCTTATAAATTGCAAATCCCAAGTCCATTAAATTCATTGAATATAAAAACTAGGTTAAGAAGCAAACTTGTCAGGAAATAAAAACACTTCTATCAGACAAAGGTGGTGAGTATGTTTGACATGAACTTTGATAATACCTAAAATGTGATGAGATTCGATTTCACATCACTCCATCCTGCACTTCACAACACAATGGTGTTTTAGAGAATCAAACTTTATTGGATGAGTTCGATCGATGATGAGTTAGGTTAAGTTAATGCTTTCCTCATAGGAATATGGGCTCGGAACCTCAACATTTATGATAAATTTAGCACTGTCTAAATCTATGCCTAAAACACCATATGAAACATGAATGAAACCCCATCTTAGTTTCCCTATGACGTGTGATTTATCCGACTTACGTTAAAAACATAAGACTCGGTTAATTAGATCTAGGTCTATCTTATGTAAGTTTATAGGGTATCCAACGTATCCTAATAGACTCATATTCTTCCACATCGAGAGAATAAAAAGAATTTTTTCAAGACACGTTGCCCTCCTTCGGAAGGAATTTATTTCTAGGGAACCCAATGGTCACATGGTAAACTTGGATGAGATCGAAGTAACTAATAAGAGAGGGATTATGTAGAAATAACTAAACCCTAAGAAATACAGCCTATTTGAAGGTCTAGTAAACAGTTAAGTGCACCAAAGAGATACTATAGGTTTCTCATTAATGTTAAGATTAAGGATTATGTCATCTATGACAACAATCTCCTCATTTACTTATAAGTCTTGTAGAGAAATACTCTTTTTTATGGCTCGATGCGATGAAATCCAAAATGGTTTCCATACAAAATAAAGTATGAACTTTAGAGAATATACCCAAACATATAAAAAAACATTGGCTACGAGTGGATCTTTTATGGTTTATTTAATTTGCTATAAAAATACCTCAACGCCTAAATTCTGGTTCTGAGGTAAAATCACAATCCTAGAGTTTAAGTATAAACTCGACACTATGGTTGTAAGGGTCGATTAAAAACAACAAAAAAGTTTAAAATGAATAAATTAGTATTGAAAAAAAAAAATCTATAGCGGTTTTGGATATATCCTACATCCACTATCAGCTAATTCTTTATTAGTTTAGGCTAGGGAGACATAAATTATCTTGACATTTATTTTCCTTTTTTTTATAGAGCTTGATTTTAACGTTCTTGGATGAAAATTAATAATGATGTTTCAAACCGACAGAGTTAAATTGCTACAAAACTAAAATCCCTTTCCTAGTGTAGTGAGCTCTCTAGTTATGGTAGTTTTGGAGCTTAGTTAGTGGAGTGATTACCGACTTGGAAAAAAAATGAAGGATTATGATAGAGACACTTGCCATAATCTAGTACCATGTTAAATGGTGTGGGTTGATGATGTGTTACTTATTAATGGAACATATGGCTAACTTTGTTGTTTGCTTGGTGGTGGCTCTATTATCTTTGTTTTAGGCATTTATTGGTATAACACCTCACCTCTAAATTCATATTACCAAAGAGTATTACCGAGTAATGCTATTTGATAATACGAATAATGAGATGGTATTGGGTCGTCACACATGAGTATTGTAACGACCGGCCTTTTCGACCCTTAAATGTCGATACTAATACGTCCATAATATTTACATGTCGAACATCCAAGTAATGGAAAGGCATATTGATAGGGTAAAAAATGAAGAAAAAAAAGAACAAGAAGGAAGAGAATAAAACATCTGAATCACACAACGGAAGGATAACATATAATATCAAAAGATAGCACAAAGTGATACTCTAAGATACATAGCATTTCAGAATCATAATCCTAAGTACTATCATCAACCTGGATAGTTATCATAGCATCCTCACAAATGCGGATATACATAGTAATAGTGCAGTGAAAATAAGAATGCCATGGTAGGTAAAAGCATCCAGCATGTCCTCTCGAGCTTCAAAAATATCTAATGAAAACCTGCCTTTCTCAAACTGATTGAAAGAGCATTCAAGGAATTAAAGAAAAATTAAAAATATGAGTCAGATATAAGTCTAATCCGAAATCTCAGGAAACATGATGCATTTATATAGTAGTATCTTTTGAGACCAAGCAAATCATCAGAATGGTTTTCCCGACAAAAGAACCAAACCATATAATAAGTATATATGGTGATATAATAGATCTAGGGTGAAAATTTTAAATAAGAAAATAGCTATGTGTATACAACACAACAATATAAAGTATACAATGAAATCTGCTAAGGTTCGTTTGCATATGGATTTCTATTGGAGCTGCCCTCAATATGTCAAGAATAGGCCTCCCAATAAGGATCAGAAATTTCCTTCGAAGCAACGTATATCTTTAGATATAATATCCATTGGATAAACTTAGCTTATTCACGCTTGTAACACGTGATACTGACAAAGTAGGCTTGTTCTATCTATAAGAGTTAAGAATTATGCTCAAGTAGGGATAAGAAGCAAATAATTCTCTAACCAAATGGCTTTACTATTGACGGAGGAATAGCGTAAATTGAGAAGGTCAAAACGCGATAAGTGTAAGAGACTTGGTTTCCATTTGCAATCATTCTCATTGTTATTGAACTTGACCAAATTAACACAGAAAATATATAGTAGAAACACAAGAATCATATGGTACGGTTATCCTCGATGATGCATTACTCTATGTATAAACTCATCTTGCACTTCTAGGACAAAAGATAAGGGAACCCGTCTGAATAAGAGATGATCTCGACCTTCTATGTTGTTTAATTATTTCTAAAAGAACCGTAGTTAAGTTAATCGAAAGTTTATCGATTTGGTTTTGAGGAGTCCAGTAAATGGAGGAGTGTACTTATATGTGATGACTTGAAACCGTAACTGATTCAAAACCAGTATACGTGTTCTATGTTTTGGAAGCGGTTGTGAAACAAAATGTTAAAGAGTTGCACTGTCTATTCTAAGTTTAAGTCCAAGGGAAAGGTAAACTTTAACATTTTGAACGACGCTATCATTTTGTATTATCTATCTTGAGGATGATTCCAAGAGAAGGGGTAGAGATAACATTCGTCAGACGAGTTGTGATGGAATCTATGGAGAGACTCGTGAACTATTCAAGATGATGGAATCCATGTAGAGATTCGAGATCTGTTCGAGATGCTAGAATCCATGGAGAGATTCAAGATCTGTTCGAGTGATGAAGACTCATGTTTTGAGATGCTGAACGTGTCTTCACCATCGATAATGACAAAAACCAAAGTACTATTTATAGCTAATAGGTTTAGCTAACCTAACTATATATTAGCTCTATTCTAGAGATGCTTATGGATTTCAAGTGGGAGCAATAACATTCGATATCACGTATTACAGGCATGAACTAGCTATATGTTGGTATGTTTTATCTAGAGGTATACGCTGCTCGAAAGGATATTTCTAACCTATGTAAGGAGGCCCGTTCTCAAAGTATCTAGGGCACCTCCAACGAAAATCCATTTGTGAGTGAACCTTAACAGTTTTGATTGTATACTTAATATTGTTATGCTGTACATGCAACATAGCTATTTTTTTATTTATATTCTGCACCCTAGACATTATCTATTATGTCATCATATGTACTTATTTGATGGTTTGGTTTTTTTAAAGGAAAAGTAAGGTGATTCGATTGGTATAAAAATATATGTTATCTAAATGCATAATGTTTCTTAAGTTTCCCATTCCAGACTTATGTCTGACTTGTGGTTTTATTTTTCCTTGATTCCTTGAGTGCTCTTACGAGTAGTTTGAGAAAAGCAACATTTTGATAGATCTTCTTTAAGATCAAAGAGATGAGTTGGATGCATTCACCTACCATAGTATTCTTATTTTTTTGCACTACAAGTATGTATATCTAGCATTTACGAGGAGAGGCTGCTATAACTATCTAAGCTGATGAAAGTACTTAGGATTATGACACTGAAATGTTACGTATCTTAGAGTAGCAGTTTGTACTATCTTTTGATATTATATGTTATCATTCCATATCTATAATATATCTTTTCGGCACTTGGGTGTTCGATATGTGAATACTATAGAAGTATTAGTGTCAACATTTGGGGGTTGAAATTATGGGTCATTGCAAATATTCTCTTGGGTGAACATCGACATATATTTCAAAATCATAAACTACTCAACTATACATACACCATATTGGAAAAAAGAAATAAGTACACACGTTTCTAGGATAGACCAATGCATAATATAAAACAAATAATAGAGAACATAGAGTTATCAACGCAGCGATAACATATAATAGATGACATACAGAAGTTCAAGCAGGTCTACAAAAAGAATCATGCCCGTTATTTCTCAAATATACATAATATGTGCAATACATGCATCCCAATATCCAATAATATATACATACATAAGGAAAGATAAATGCATAATAATACATAACTATACTAAATAGCTAGCCTCCACTATCCCAACAACCACAGTCGATCACTTCATTCCTGAACTTGAAATGCATTGGGCTGACTCGACTATTATATAAATAACACAAGGTTCAGACTTTATTGAAAATGTAGATGTCAATACATAACCACAACTGACTATAACAAGTGAAACTCGAAGAAGGCATATAAACATCTCAACTGTAATAACATACCTCTAATAATGCACATATATCATCGCCCGTAATAGTATACAAGCACTAAAAACATCAAACATCAAACCAAGCATGGGTATCAAGGTGATATATCGAACTAGCATACCCAACGTAAATGCGTTATAAAGTTAGACAAAGCTAGCATATAAAATAACCACCTAAATACCACATCGATATACTAGCATCAACTAAATAAGTGCCAAAGCAGGGTGAAATAATCAAATATAATATAAGGTAGATGAGCACACAATGAGTCATGTCTATAGACAAGCACACAACACGTTTTGTCCAATAATTAAGCACATGTAAATCACAACACTCGAAGAACAAACAACAAGGTACTAATAATAGACAAGGACGTAGCAAGTTTAGACGTAGGTAAGCGCATAACTACTCTTTTCTAGCGAACAATTACACAGCAGGTCCAAATTATTGGCAGGCTTACAGCCAATCGTAGGAATGGATAAGAAAACAGCTGTTCTTGTGGGTTATGAGGCTTATTTCGCATAATAGTTTTCTAGACAAGGTTTACATTGTCACAAGCCTACTACCAATAAACTACTTGACTTTGTGACATCTGGACATACTGGCACATGATACACATTAATACAAGCACACAACACGTATAATAAAACGGAGATGTCACCGATTCTGGGCATGAAGCCGTAATCAGCTACAATGATGGACACTAGACTATCTACTAATAGCACAAAACACACAACTATGGCATATAACCTATGTACTACCACACTATAAATAAGGCACACAACCAATAATCACATATAAACTAGTCACAATACGTGTAACCAACCATTACACCATCACACACGGAAAGCATACAACATACCAGGTATGCACACAACAAACTATACCTTTAGATATTAACCCATATAGTAAAGATGAGTGTCCTTTACTTACAGAAAGCAACCAAATGAATATCAACATAGGTGTCCCATACCACCTAGTGTTGTTCACTCATTTATTCAATGTTCGTAAATTTTATTCCATGTAACAAGTCTAGAGAATAATTGAAGGAATATTGTCGAAAGACTCACATCGGACGGTATTATAACTCTATTTACTAAAATTGCTTACTACATGGGAAATACAATAAAATAAAGTGCACAATTCATTTAGAAAGATACTTTTAAATGTAAAAAATATATTAAAATTTTCAAAAGCCTTTGTATACCTCAAAAGAAAAAAAAACTATTTTTCTCTTTTACTAAACCTGAAATAGGATTTATAAACTTTATAATAATTCTCCCAGTCTCTTTTCAATATAGAAAACTCTTTTAAAATCAACTATTATTTATAAAAATCATTCCATAATTTTAAGTGACTAAATGTGATTTTTAAATAAATTCATAAACCTCAAAAATCAATTTCCATTTATTTAAACCATAGGATATGTTATAAAATCCTATCCTTATATTCAAAAATTTTAAAAAACCCTTTATGATCAAGTTATATTTATTGGAAATCATTCCATAATATTTTGAAACTAAATTGTATTTTGAAATGAATTTTTAAATCCTAAAACCAATTTCTACTTATTTAAAACAATAAATTCCTTTATAAACTAAAATTTAGTGAAAATAAATCCTTTCCACAAAATATTTTCATATTTGGAAAATGCCTTCTTTTTTCACTTCAAGAAACAAACTTTTTTCATCTATAAAGAAAACATCCTTTTTATTTGCAAACTATCGGCCTGGAGCAAAACCTAGAGCAAAATTGCTCCAGGTCTCTCAGATTGATCGATTGCCTCGACTATGACCAATCGACCTATGGTAATAAGCAGTTGACTTGGAGAAAAATTTTCTCTACGCTTTATTTCTACTTGCACTCTCTCTTTGGCAACTCAATACAACCACCCTTAAGTTCTTATAAGGCCTCACATCATGTCACAAACATGCACAAACACAGTCATGGTTTTAATGCGTAAACAATAGGTTTGAAGGAGACAATGACAAACAGAACAATATATGGAGCAAAACATATCACATAAAGATGATCATAGGTAATATATACATGACATTTACACACTCCAAACATAGATTTGTGAGTAACGAATTACTCACTTTAGCAGTAGCAACTCAACTCTTCCCAAAACACTTCATGGCTCTTTGAAAATCCCTCTTTAAAGCTTACTGGTAAATTCCAACTTAAAACTTTCTAACTCAAAACACAATATAAAAGTTGAGAAAAAAATATAAATAATATATTTGAAATGATTTTCAAAGGAATTATTTGAAGAAAAGTAAGTAAATATTAATTTTTCCATAGAATAAAATATCCTTTATGTTTAAATAAAACCCTATTGTAGAAGTTAAAAATAGATAAACTAGGAATTTCAGTCAAAATGGGTTTTCAATAAAGGGATATTTCTTTCAGAAAATATATATATATATATATATACATACATATATATATATATATGTGTATATATATATAGCGTACATATATCTCATCGATATTTCTAATATGAAAAATTTCAAGCTGTGAAGTTCTTTTTAGAGGTGGATAATAGAAAGTGGTACAAGTTTAAAATAGGGTAAATCGAATAGGGAAAGAAGGTTAGAAATCGAAAATAAAGTAGTGGGCAAATGCACTTCGGTGGTCAATAAAGTAAACAGACAACCGAGGGAAAAACTATATGAAGAAGCAATTTAAATAAAAGCAGTTTACATAGAAGAAAGCTAAATAGTAGTAACATTAGAAAATGTAAATAGAAACAATTTTATAAATGTATATAAAATAATTTTAGTAATTAGAAATAATATAGGAAATTAAAAGATAATTTTTTTGTAGTCACAAATATATGCAGTAATTGCACATGCCTTTTTATAAGTCCCCCTTATATGCTATTGGAACCTCCGCTAAGGTTGAAAATGGAAGTAGCATAGGTATTAGAAAAAAATAGGATGTAAGTTGTCACTATCTACTCCAATATTTAGTAAAAATATAAAGGAAGTTTTATAAACACGGTAAAGTGCATTTTTTAGATAAAATAATTTGGTATAAAAGTTAATTTTTTGAAATATAAAAATTAATCAATAGGTTGAGTTAAAAATCCCACTTTTAACAAGTAAAATCTTCGTTGTTAAAAGGTTTTAATGGAAAATTTGATTTGAATAACCACTCATGTAATAAAATTTAACCCTTATTTGAAAAGAAAGAACGGATCTTTAAAAAAATTAATTGCTAACATTTCCATTTAAACTTAATAAATAAATTTAATTGATAAATTCTAAATTATAGTTTTAAAAGTTAAGATGCCTATAATTAACATTGGTTAAAATAAAGAGATTTTCATGGTTCCTTTTTGAAGCCAAACTATTGAAGGATTTAAATTACAAGTTTATATTTTTAAAGATAAAAGTATTGGGATTAAGTACTTTATAATTGTAAAGTTTTAATTTTTGAAAAAGTGGCAAAACCCAAACCAAAATTTTACTATGGAATTGATTGGGATGATTGTCTGGGTAAGACGGGTAGAAGTTAAGGCTATGAATAAAATTGCAATGAATGCTCGTAGAGTAGCAATAGTGCACCCCATAGAATATGAAATATTGGTACGAGCGTAGGAATGTTTCACTAAACATATGTGAAGACCATAAAGTAGAACCCAGGAAATGAAAATGATACCAAAGTACATTTATGTGAGTTCTAGAGTATACCTACATGAAAGATTAAAAATAAAGAAAGCATATACCAAGATTTAAGAATACAATTAAGAGATTTGGACTAAAAAGAGGATAGCAATATGATTGGTTGTGATAATGAAAGCAATGGATGAACCTTATTTATTAGCAGGAAAAAGGAAAGTTATGATATATGGGTTATAGTAGAATGACATTTTAGAATGGTCAATTTAGGTTAAGTAAGAAT
This sequence comes from Allium cepa, assembly GCA_030765085.1. Lineage (NCBI taxonomy): Eukaryota > Viridiplantae > Streptophyta > Magnoliopsida > Asparagales > Amaryllidaceae > Allium > Allium cepa. The sequence continues at coordinate 376,795,436 of CM060929.1, read as the reverse complement.
GATAGAACCATAACATCATTAATGTCAGCTGATGTTGAAGCACAACTGCTAGCAATTGTTTCTTTTAGGTTTGAGTTGTAAGCATTAGTTTTTTTATTATACAAAATGCGTACAGTATTGTAAGAAAAGTTCTTTTTAAATTGGTTTTCTTGGTTGACGGTTATATTTATTGGAAAACATTATATGTAAGAAAATCTCATGTAGACACTTAACTAATGCACAGTAAGACTGAGAGTTTATAAAATAAATTAGGAAATTATTAGCCACCAATTGTAAAATAATGTTAGGTCCTAAAAAACTTAAAATTTTTAGAAGATAAATTTTAGCAAGTGAAGGACATGGAAAGGTTATTACGAAGCCGTGAGTTATTATTCATATGCCTTAAAAGTTGAAATTTATAAATGAACTTATGTGCTGGTTGCTATTTTAGAGTAAAATAAAAAAAATTGAGATTTGAAACTTCATTGTGTAATAGGATAGAGTCAGCTATGGACATTAAATAGTTGACTAAATTTCCAACTGCGTTGTATGCAGTTTATTTTTTTGAAAAGATAAAAACAAATACTTTTGAAATTTTGTTATCTAAAATTCTTTTAATTTTAAAATAAATACCTTTGTCAAAAGTTTCAAAAAAATGAATTTTAAAATTTTAAAATGTTTCTAGCTTTTTTCAAAATATGAGCTAAAAAGATTTTGAACGGAAAGGAGAAATTTTGATTTTTGAAATGCCACATGCTTAGTACAAGAAAGGTCAACGGATTAGTAAGATGAATCTTACTATGTAGCAGGAGTGATAATAACATATAGTTAGTGACGAGGGAAAAAGCAATTTTGGCTTTGAAATTTCCTTTTCCATACCTTGTTCATAGGGGAACAAAACTGTTTTAAAATAATTCTACTTTAAAATTTAAGATTTAAAACTAAGATTTATTTATGAAGACAGTACTTGCAAAAATTGGAAAAAGAAATCTGGGCATAAGAGAAGGTTCCAAAGTATGGTGGAAAAATGGTACATAAGATATGGATAGAAAATGGAATTCTCCATCTAAACCTTTTTTCGAGAAGAAGAATATAGGTTTAGAAAACTGAAAGTTTCAAAATTTTGGTTATAAAAAATGGTGGGTTAGGTATTATATGGCAAGGATTGGATGCAAAAATTAGTTGAACTATACTTCTTTTCGTAGAAGTGTGAGAAAATTTGGATATAAAAACAAAATATTTGATTTTCAAAAATTGCATACATATAGAACTGCCAATATATATAGGTTGTCGCACCATATTTTGAAAATTGTTTTAAAAAATGCATTCATATAGGAAGTTTCGATTTGTAATTATTTTGCTACATATCATACATACCGTGATACATCATGCATTTGTACAGGATTGGTTACAAAAATTGGTTGCACACTAATTGGTTGGATATTTTAGAATTGTTGCGCAATATGTTACATGATTCCGTCCTTGAGAAACTTCGGTGATGAAATTATTTTAAGGAGGGAAGAATGTAACACTTCATAAATTTAACGATAATTAATTAACAATTAGTAATGCCAAATAGAATTTTTACAAACACCAAAATTTAGCTATGAAACTTGTACCATTGCATTAGTGGTGATTTTTTTATTAGTTTTATATACGAAGTTTTGCGATGGAAGTTCAAACGAAAATTTTTTTTTTTTTTGAATATTTCGGATCATAAATAATTATATATGCAACTAAGAAAATAAATTTAATTAAATAATGTTCGTCAACGTTAATGGTTGATTAACTGTTAAGAATAATTAACGTTAATCAAATCAGTTAAATATATATAAATATAACATAATTTGGGAAACAAACAAACCATTAACAAAATTAGCCAACCGGTTTTGATTAAATTAAATTAAACTATAAATCAAAATCTAAATTAAATTCAAATTGCTTTTCAGATCTAAATTTCTAATATGTATGTATATGTTTGAGGTACATATTCCACTAGAGTGAAAAAGAGAGTCAAACAGAAATAACGGGGTTTAGATCTAGAGATTTAAAAAGCTTAAAAGTATGTAGAAAATTATATATTTTTATATAATTTTGGATTTATTTTGTTGTAAATCTGTTCCATGTATGCCAGAATATAATTGTTTTGAAGTTATAGACTTAATTATATACGAATGAAATTGAAAACTATGTTTAGATATTCTATGAACTATTAACTTAAATTATATGTTGCATATATTTGAAGCTGGAAAGTTAGGGTGTAAGTAGTAGTCCATTAATTAACATGATTGTATAGAAAATTCTAGATTTGTAGGTCAAATGGCATATGTAACGACCCAGAATTTTTATAAATTTAAATTTGAATATTTAATTAATTTTAAATATTTATAAGTGAATTTATAAGTCAAATAAATTTTTATTTGAATTTTTGGATTTAATTGGATAATTAAATCGATAATTTAATATGTTAAATTATGGAAATAATTGAAAATAGAGTTAAGGTTTATCAGGATATTCTGGATATTCTGGAGTTGCTGGAGGCAAGCTGGATGGCATGGCGTATTACTAGTTTATATAGTATTTCTTTTCCGCTGCACTGTTTGTTGTTGTATGTTGTTGTACACTCTGATGTGATGATATGATGTAATGTAATGTATAAAATGTAATAACTGATATAGTTCTTTGTTTAAAGATTATTCATTTATTATTATATGTTGTTCCGCTGCGAATTGTGAGATTCTGTTGTTGTTCTGTTGTTTTCTGTCCCGTCCTATTTTCTTCTGTTTTTTTCTTTTTCCTCTATTTTTCTTTTTCTTTCTTCTTTTTCTCTCTTCTTTCTTTTCTTTTCTTTTTAAAACCCATAACATCTCGGTTTTTCGGCAACGAAAATCCCCGGTCGTTACAGCATATGTTGGTAAGTATGAATTTGATGTTATTAAAAAAATTATTAGGATTTAGGTAGTATTTTAATCCATTGGAATGAAATGCGTTACAATGTATTTCTATAAATTATTCAATTTTATAATTGTGAATAAATGTGTATCGTTTGAAGTAATAAGGAATGTGCCTAAGAGAAAGAGATGTATAAAACATGGATGTTTACCATATTTCGTGTCGTCTATTCCAATAAAACAAAATGATATTCCTTGTAATTCAAAACATAACACAAATTCCCTTTTAAATAAGTTATAGATATTTACAGTATTAACATTTCCTTTTGGGGAAGGTGTAATTCCAATGCATTAAAATGCAGAAATCACCACGTATAAACTAAAAAATTGTAAGTAGTAATAACAACAATAATCTGATTATAAAACGAATATATGCAATAAAGACAGATTAGAAATTAAATAACAAGCAATGAAATGTAGGTTAAGAAACGAAATGAGTAAGCAAAAAGTTAGTAATAAAAGAAGCAGTAAAATAGAGATAATAAAATAAAAGGGAAGTAAAAAGTAAAAAATACTTAAATCTTTTAAGTTAAAAATAAGCGGTAAATGACCTTAAACTAACAAATGAAATAAGGAGTCGGTTATGTAAAAATAAATAAATATGGACGGTCGAACATTAGAGGCATAGTAACTAAAAAAGTATGAATATATATGTAGCCTCAGGTATGCATTTATGATGAATGCGAATTATCAAATGCAGCCAATATCTTAGATTAAATAAGAACGACATAGTCATTAAAATGGGTTGGAATGCAAGGTCGGTAGTGTTACATAATAGGAGTCCGCCCACCACAAGGAGCTACTAACAGTTGTGTATACTTTATACTAATGTGGGACATATCCAACCGTAGGACCCAGAGGACATATCCTCGCCTCGGTCAAAGTGTGAAAGAACAAGTAGAGTCTGCTTCAACCTTTCATGGGTTATGTTTTAACTAATCGAATGGGCATTTCCTAGATTACATTAGGCAATCTAAATGGGACAGTGAGCAAGGCTCCACATTATGATAGTGAAAATGGTACAAAATATGAGGAGTATGAGCTGTTTAAATAGGTTGAGATCATCATTGGTCGTGAGCGTTCAATGGAAAATGTGGGTTATGCCTAAACGGCTACACCTCCTACCAGTCTAGCTCACACTTAGGACATGCACCATCTTACAGTTGCTTTCTAGATTGTTTGTTGTTAAGAGGCAAGGATAGATAACCCTTTTGTGGATGTATTTCAAAAACAAATAGAGTATGGCCAAACAATTGTAATGCCATTATTAGGCACTACGGGAGTTTCTTCATATGCATGGTGGTGAGGACATGATACTGCGTTGATGACAGATCCTGACAAGGTGCTACGTCATGAATAATAGCGGGGACGGTATCTTAGTCCAACTGGGGACTGTGATACTTATATGTATGTATGTAATTATGTATGTAGTACATACGTTTGTAGTTATAGTCTACTTTGGGTAAATTAGGCATACCTCATGCATACGTGAAGTCAAGATGACTAAGTAAAACAATAGACATAACGTGCAATGGAAGACAATCAGCATAAACTAGTGTTATATATAAAATGTGTAATTTACTAGTCACCAGAACGTTGTTCTGACTACCTCATCATTACAAGCACATGATAGCTTTAGGGGGACTGGGTATTGGTATAAGCCGGGAACAGTTGACGAACAGATTTTCTTATGCAAGCTCGGCAATAACAAGGGCAATAGAGTTCAAAGGTGTCAACTTTGGTCAGCAATTATATGTTTTATTATAGTTTACTATTCTACTGTGAGTTTGTATTAATGGTGCTCTGATATGTTTTTGTTATTGCAGGATAACGAACACCAACGATCCATACTGTGTGGATTTGGGTTTTCGATTTAGCGACAATTTGGGTCTATTAAGGTATGGGTTGTTACATAAGACCTAAAAATTAACCTAATTATCGAGGTGGAGTAGACTGATGACCATATTGATGATTAATCCAAGTGGCAAACTAGTAGTGACTTTCGACCCCCTGTTTGACCTATTATCTAGAGCTGCTTTCGACCTCATATATTTAGGTTTCGGCAATTGACTGCATACTGTTAGGATTTGAATGTGATGATTTTATATAAAGCCATACAAGCAAAAAATATGTTTGTGCTATCTAGGCTTTTGTATATTAAGCAGCATGAGCTAAACTAGAGCTTGTTGGGCTACATTACAACAAAATATCCCTATCGTAATTGGCCAAAATCATTTAATAAGTCTAAACAACGATTCAAAAAAAATCTTAATAGACCAAGTTGTAACAGGTTCAGATCATTTTACAACCATTTTTAACCATTGCAAGGGATCGCTGTAGTAGGTCTTTTACAATTATTTTGTTTGTTGTAATAGGTATTTTACAACTGTTTTTGCCTATTGTTAAAAAAATTCTAAACAGAAAAGAAATTTAGGCACTACTATAGCGTGCACCCATAGATTTAATATCATATTGCAATTGAAACCAACATTGTAATAATAACAACCAAAGTTATTCACATTTACCAAAAATAATAGCTAGAAAGATTTACATTTCGAAAATCCAAAACGATTCTTACATTTACACCATTCATAAAATCTTAACATAGTTACAAAACATCGTAGTTCAAGACTAAACTAATATAAACAAGCAGTACAATACAATTACCTTATAATTTCTGAAACTTGTAATAAACGTATAGCAAAAATGCTACATTCTACTTATATTAATAAATTACAGATTTAGGTGGTAATCAAGTTGTTATCGAGTTTCGATAACATATGCTTAAAATTGCTCATTGTTGTTGCTTCCACCACCTGTCCTCATAGTAAGTAAAATTACATAAAATTTAAAATGTAACAAAAATTTGCTATGTTAGGTTTTCTAGGATGAATATATATTTTAACTGAGAAGAAATGATATTAACAATAACAAGATCAATACAAAAAAATTCACTCTTTTCTATGATTAAGGATTTGAATAAAGTTAACAGAATCCTAAACAATCTCATTAATCATTAACTCTACAATGATAATTTCATTAGCTCCATAAGTGCGCAAAATAAACTAAGGCATTGCCTCTTTCAAATGGAAGCATTACCTCTTAAAACTAAGGCAAATGCCAACTGAAGGATTGCTTCAATTTAAGCTGAGGTAAATGTCTTGGTTTTTACTTTCATATTGGGTTATATAGAATTATTAATATATGATAGTAGGAAGAAATGAATAAATTACAAGTATATGATGAATTTTAATACGTCATCCTAAATTTATTAGTAAATGAATAAATCATGGAACTGCTTCACAAAGGCCAATAATCATTCATATAATTGAGACCAAAACTTCATTCTAAATTGTTGTAAAATGTAAAATCATAATAAAAACAATAACAACAATAATATTTATAAAATGTGCCATGTGAATACCCTTCATATTTATATTCCGTCTGGAATTAGTCATCATAGTAGAAATAAATTATTTTATAGGGGAAAAAACGAGTTCTAATATTTCATCCTTAACCTATTAAACAAAAAAGTAGAATCATAGATGCCCCCTAAAAATGTGAAATATATCGAATTTATCTACTTCCAGAACTCTTAAAATATATCATGATAGTAAAAGTGCTATCCATGCTTTAAATCGAGTAGCTTCTAAGTGAATCTAGGCGTCAAGACGAAGAATGATGGATTGAAAGCTTGGCGGCATGCTCAGAATGGCTAGGAGAAGCAACTTAGGAAGTTTAGAGCAAAAAAGGGCACATCATGGTCGGTACTGACAACAATTGTGGTCGGTACCGTGTTGATATTCCAAGAGGTGCCACTTAAGTATTTTAGGGGTTCGTAGGTTGAGATGGCATGAGTTCATGGTGATGACAAACGTAGTCGATACAGACATGATTTTTTGACCAGATTGATCTCATCTTCCTTCCTATCTTCATGGATCTAAAGTTTTACCCTTTCTTCTATGATTTAGCTAAAAAAATGGATGATTCCTGCTATAAATAGGACTAGAGCAACATAGAGATGATTTTTTGATCTCTTTGGCTTATGCTCTTCACATCTCTCTCTCTCTCTCTACTCCATTATTGTTGCTAAGTGTTGTAACTTCGACCATACTTTGCTTTCAAGATCTAAAATCATTGTAATAATGCTTTTGCTTGTGAAAAATCTGAAATTAGTAAGAGTAAGTGGAAGTATTCATGAATTTTGGTCATACCACTGTAAAAATTGTGTGTTCTTTATTGTTTATATTTTATTTTAGTAAATCTATTCTCGTTTTTAATCGATTACGGGTATTGTGATAGTTTTTGGTCTAACATTTTCGGTGCTTTCATCGTGAATCAAGCTTTTGAAGTGAAGATCTTGTTTATTATATGGATTGCAAGCCTCCAGAAGTTATATAAGAAAGATAGTTGTTGTAGATTTGAAGTTACTTTGATTTTAGAAGGAACCAACCTTGGATTTGAAAGATATAGCACCCAAAAGACCTTTTACAAGATCTGAATACACTGTTGGACAAGATGAATCCTATCACCATAATGAGGAAACTGCTTAGTCGTTAAATACTTTGTCAGGATCGTCTGCTCCATAGGAGATGGTGTTAAAAGTTGAACTTGATAGGATGATCGCTAAGAATAACCAAAGAATGCAAGAGGTCAAAAAGACCTCTTTGATAAGATGGAGGAAATCTTTGGTTTTCTATCCCAGTAGACGCAAAGGCATAGAAAGAGCCATATGAATTCATCACCTTTGAATTTTAAAGGAAAACTTGTCTTTGTCTGATTTAGAACATGAGAGAAGGCAAGCAGAAAATAAAAAGAAAGGCTACCAGGACAACAAAGAGGAGCACAAGAGGAAGTGGCCAAGTCTTGGCCATGGCTAACATGGTCGATACGCATCAAAATCAGGTCTTTATCGAGCATGTTAGTGGTGGTGCCAGAGTGAAACTACTCGATGTCGTTAATTTATTGGATAGTGAAGATGATTTGTAGGATTTGGTAACGTCATTGGGCATAACATTGGAATCCAGGATGTTGGTGCTCAGATGAATTCCAAAGAACTAGCCAATTGTCACAGAAGATCCAGGCGAGTGGCTCTTCCAAAGATATAAGAGCCTAGACGTCATTGAACGAACCAAAAGCATTTCAGAGTCAGACACTCAAGGAAGTTCTTTATGGTCGCCATCTGGATAATCAAACAAGTCTAGAATATATTGTTAATATGGTAAGGAGATTACTTAGTGAAAATTAATAGAGAATGAATGAAGAACGGGGCTCAGCGCCTAGCATGACTTCATTTACTGATGACATTCTACAGGAAGAGTATCCTAAAAAGTTCGATATGTCAATGATGTTGTCGTATAATGGGACATCAAACCCTAAACAGCATCTATTGAAATATGAATGGCACATGGATGATGCTAAAGCAACTGATGCAGTGAGGTCTATGCATTTCTCATATTCTCATATGACGTGGCTATGATGTGGTTCACTCGGCTCGTGTTGAAGTATATAACTTCATTTGATCAATTTGAAAGAAAGTTTATGTAGTACTTCAGGATCCATACCTCTAGACCAAAGGATGTAATGCCCTTGTCAAGTATTCATCAAGGTTTTGGAGAGGTCCTAAAAGATTTTTCGAGTTGATTTAATACTGTTGTGACCTAGATGAGCAATCCAAATGGGGATATTATGTTGATGGCATTAATCCAGGGAATACACCCGGATGCGGAATTGGTAGATGGTTAAAGAGGAAGCGGCCACCTGCTATAGGGAAGTTCTACCGCAACGCATCCCAGTTTCTATTCTTGGAAGAGGTAGATGTGAGCAATGAAAAGGCTAGTGGCAGATCTTCAAATGAGGTTGTACATAGCAATATTGCTATTAAGCAAACCGGTAAGAGCGCTGGTAACATTGTGGTGAATGTGGGAAATAATAACGACAACTGAAGAAGAAGAAATCAGGGCACTGGTGGTAAGAGGAATGATACCAAAAAGCATCTGAGGTACTTGAAGCTGGAAGGCTATATTCCTCTAAACAATACCATTGAAAATATATACCTTACTACATAAGGAACAAAGTAATACAAGAAGGCACTCTAAAGGAAGGCAACTAAAGCCGAACGACGCTCAGGGAAATGCTATCACTTCCATGACACTCATGGGAACAATACCAAAGAGTGACATCACTTGAGAGGCATGATTGAAGTTCTAATCCATAAAAAGAAGTTACAATAATATATAGTGGGTAGAATTCAGAGCTCAATGGTAGCATTGACGCTAAAAGTGTCATAATACCCAAAGATAACTTGCTGTAAGATCAGATCTAGCAAAGTGCATGAAAAAAGTAAAGAGACGCAACAATTTTTACAATGATTTGGTAATCTCTAGCCTTGGTGACTATGGAGAAGAAGATAGGAGATAAAGAAGGATAATGGTGAAAAGATCCTTCCATAGTTGCCATAGGGTTGATATATATAGAGATACTACTATGCAAATCCATAGGACCATGTTGTATAAGGTACAATTCAAACCACTCGGTACCAAGAGGTATCTCTCAGTATCGAGTAGTCCCTTTTGAGAGAAAGCCTTTCTCTTTTACTTGTTTTGTCCTCTTACCTCTTTCTTCGTTGTATTCTAAACTCTTTTCCACAAAGGATGAATTATTTTGATGATTTCCTTGATATTGCCTGTCTTATAATGCTTTCTTCTCATAGATCCTTAGGATTTATCATCTTTTCTTCGAGGAAAACACTTCATAATGATTAATTGAGGTTGTGCTTGACGTACAAAAGGTTTGGGAGGTTGGAAGTAGAGAAATTTCCTCTCGGTACTAAGAAAATTCCTCTCGGTACCAAGAAGTTAAATGGGAAATGGCGAACGTGTATCGACTACTCGTATTTGGATAAGGCATGCCTTAAGAACAGCCATCCCTTGCCCAGAATTGACCAACTAGTGGATGAAAGTATAGGATATGAGTTGCTTTCATTCATGTATGCTTATTCGTTTGATAACCAGATTTCGATGCATATACCAGATAAGGAGAATTCTACTTATGTGACGGATTTGGGATTATGCTATTATTGAGTTATGCCTTTCAGCATGAAGAATGCTGGCCACATACCAGAGATTGGTAAATTCTATGTTCAAGAATTAAACTGGGCGGACAATGAAAGTATAAATGACATGCATGTAAAACCACGAGTATGCCAGAACCATCTGGATGACCTTTTGGAGATGTATAAATTTTTATGGAAATACAGAATGAAGCTAAATCCGTTGAAATGTGCTATTGGAGTAGCATTGGTAAAGTTTCTGGGGTTTATTTTGAATGCATGGGGCATCGAGGTCAATCAAGAGAAAATTGACATCTTGAGGAATGTAACCGCCCCAACTACAAAGAAAGAGCGACATAGCTTGAATGGGAAGATCATGATTTGAATCAGTTCATCTCAAAGGCTACTGATAAGTGTATCCCCTTTTCGAATCCTTCAAGAAGGGGAAGAAAAACTTTAAATGGAATTAATATTGCCAGAACACCTTTGAATTGTTGAGGCACATAGAGACACCACCAGTCATGTCCAAACAGCTGGATGGGGAGGACTTATTTATCTATCTGGCAGTGTCTGCTCATACACTAAGAGAAACATTGGTACATGAGGAGGCAAGGATTCAAACGTTAGTCTATTATATCAGCAAGTACTTTACAGTAGATGAAAATAATTGCTCGAAGTTGGAAAAACTCACATACTGCTTGTTGATTATGTTTGGAAAGCTACGCTAATATTTTAAAGCTCAACTAATCTAAGTATTGATGGATCATCCTCTAAAGTAGGTATTGTACCGACCCCAGACCTCGAGAAGGCTGCTAAAATGGAACATAGAATTAAGCCAGTATGATAACACTTACCACCCGAGGAGGGTGATAAATGGGTAGGCATTGGTAGTTTAATTGTCGAGTTTACCGCACGAGATGGTGAGGTAGAAGAGGATAATGTAGTTATAGTTCCACATTGGAAGCTATTTGTCGATTGTGCTTCAAACAAATCTAGCTCGGGGGCAGGTGCAATATTTGAAACACTGGAAGGATGGCCAATTTGTTATTCATTGAAGCTAGAATTTCTTTCAACTAATAATGAAGCTGAGTGCGAGGCGATAATAGCCGAATTGAGGATAGTGGAAGAACTGGGGATAAGAACGCTGCATATATTTTGCGATCCCCAGCTGGTGGTTTGCTAGATCAACAAGGAGTACTAGGACAAGGGAGTGAGACTAGCCCCTTACCTGTTGAAGGCACTAGAGCTACTGGAGGACATAGAGCATTATACGATAACATATATCCCTAGAGAGTAAAACATGAAGGTTAATTCATTAGCTAAGCTAGCTAGCTCTGGGGAAGTGCAGGTAATGGGATTGGTTCCAGTGGAAGTTCTGACAATTCCTAGTATCGATCATATGGACGTCGACTAGATTTTGGAGACTACAAAGGAGGAGGAGCCATGGATGACCCTAATCAGAGACTATCTGATCAATGAAACTTTCTTAAGAGATAGAAACGAATTGAAGAAGCTCCTTCAAAAAGCACCATCGTTAGTGATGCAAGATGGAGTACTATATAAGAGAGGATTCTCTATGCCCCTACTTCGGTATGTGACCAAGGATGATACTAGGAAGATCCTCATGGAAAACCATGAGGCTAGCTGTGGTGATCACACCAGGGGAGGAGGTAAGGAGGGCATACTTTGACGAAAAAGATACTTCACTGCAGATATTTCTTGCCGACAATAAACCAAGATGTTGCTGACTACACCAAATGATGTGAGCGACACCAGAGATTTGCGAAGATTCCAAGAGCCTCACGATGGAACTTACGTAGGTGGTCAGCCCATGGTCATTTGCAATTTGAAGAATCGATATTATCGATGTTCTACCGATAACAAGGGAGGAGCCAAATATGCTACTGTTGCGGTGGATTACTTTACGAAATGAGCTAAAGTGGAATCCTTGCCATGATTACAAAAAAGAATGTAATTAACTTCACAACGAAGAATATTATTTGTAGGTTCGAAGCACCTTAAAAGATTATCACAAACAACGAAACCTAATTCGAGAGCACCAAATTAAAAGATTTCTACAATCTATACATGATTGAGAAAAGCTTCTCTGTGGTGACACATCCATAGGCAAATGAACAAGTGGAAGCAGTGAACAAGATCATTAAATCCACCTCAAAGAAGCGACTAACTAGAGCTAGAGATAACTGGGTTGATGAACTTCCACTAGCACTATTGGCTTATAGGATGACATACAAGCCAGCAACTGGACACTTTCCTTTTGCTTTGGCTTGCGGATCGGAAGCAATAATCCTGATAGAACTAGAAGTCCCTTCTCATCATAAAAGGTAGTCGAACGAGGAACTCTTGCTTGAGTCCCTCGATTTGGTTACAGAAATGGGAAGAAGCATAATTAAGGGTAGCCGCCACCAGAAAAGGGCAGCACCACATTTCAACACCATGGTTCCCAACCATACCTTTGAGTAGGGGATCTCATTCTGAAATGAGTTCTCTCGGATATGGAGGCGCTTGGCCTGAACTGGCAAGAACCCCCCACGATCGATCGAAAATTTAGAGATTGAAGATTCAAGCTGGAAACTATTGATGGAATCTAGGGGTAAACGTTCAGTCGGTTTTGAGGTAAAAAATGTCAAACCGAATTGAAACCAAAAAAAGTCAAAACCAAACGAACCAAATTAATTTTGGTTAATTCGATTGGTAACCAATTTAACCTAACTAAGAAAGCAAGTAAGAAATATTACCATATGTTATCATTTAAATGATTGATTTTCTCAATGGAAAACATAAATTTATGTTTATATAAACTATTTTGATTATTTATTTTAAGACTATAAGAAGAACTAATCAATTTTTAATAGCTAAAGTTTGTTTTTTATTGCTAAACCGATTGTTAAGAGTATTATAATGCTATGAATTTAGATAATGTAATAAAAGCTCAGTTAATTTGGTTAAACCGATAGCCAAAATAAAATTATTTTACAAACCAAATTCAAACCAACAAAATTTCATAACTGAACCGAGCCGATCAAAATGAACTGGTTTGGTCGTTAATTCGGTTTCAACCGAATATTGCTCACCCCTAATGGAATCCCTATCCCATGTGCATGGAATAACGATCTGTCGTGACACTAGTACATTTAGTTTTTCTTGATTCATTTTCACGAATAAGCCACCTAAGGACACTGGGGGTTATGTAGTAAGGCAATACTTGCCACTTCTCCCATTCACGAATAAAGTCGACTTCTTGAACCAATGGAACCGTGTTCTCGTATGCCAAACCCCATGTATTGCATGATCAATGGTACAAATAGGAATTTGCTCCTCTATCATTGGATAATGGACAGGCAGTAAGTTCCTAGGACCTGGTCGGATAATTCGACCCCAACTTTTAGGAATTCATCGTTGCCCGAAGATTGGCAATGACGAGAAGGTTTGACAACCCTAACCTTTAAGAATTTGGAGCTGCCCAGAGATTGGCGATGCCGGGAATGTAAATTCTATCCTTTAAAAATTTGGCATTGCCCGGAGACTGGCAATGTCAAAAGGAAAACTTCAACCTTCAGGAATCTGGCACCGCCCGAAGATTAGAGATGCCAGGAAGGTAAATTCTATCCTTCAGGAATCGGGGAATGTCTAAGATTGGTAACATCAGAAAGGAAAACTTTAACCTTTAAGTACTGCCCAAATATTGGTAGTGCCAAGAAGGTAAAACTCCATCCTTCAAGAATCTAACGTTGCCTGGAGATAGGTGATGCCTAGAAGGAAAGCGGTAACCTTTAGGAATCTGGCGTTGCTTGGAGATTGGCAACATCAAAAAGGTAAAACTCCACCTTTCAGGAATTTAACGATGTCCGAAGAGTGATGACATCAGGAAAGGCAACTGTTTAAGGCCAATTGGAGAATTTAGCCCCAGACTATTGGAACTTACCATTTCCCAGAGATTGGCAATAGTGAGAATGTTTGAAAACCCACTTGGGAATTGATCGGATAATTCTACCTCGATAATTTACTATTGCTCGAAAATAGGCAACTCCAAGAAGAAACTCATGGGATCAAACCACTTATATGCTAGTTTTCAAAGATAGATACTAGTATATGGCTAGATTTTTACCATGATTGCTAGAAATTTGATTGTTTCCCGAAGATAGGTTACTTCGAGAAAGGAAACTTGGAATTGGATAATTCATGTTCCAGTTTTCAAAGACTGAAACTAATGTCCGACTAAATTTCAACGACTGCACTAATGACCAAGTAGGACATGCTGGTCGAGGATAAGTGAGAATCATTGTAAAGACTCGAAAAATAAGTATTATTTGACTTTCCCGGTCCAGGATATAGATAGGGAAGGCACGCATAGATTGGAGGCAATCAGATAATTTTCCATACAATATTTCTATCCCATCGATGCCTGCATCTTGGGTTTAGAAGTGCTAAGTCCCATGAACAGAGGCAAGCATGCAGAGACTTTTACTTCTCAGATTCATGAATTAGGAGCATTATAAGTTTGCTTCTCAGAGTTGAAGGACTGAATATTAATACAGTTTATTCTATTGACATTGGAGACGGCATAGTACAGTCTTTTCCATTTATTGTCCTTGTTGTGCCTTTGAACCCGTTGGACATCCGATCCGTCTCTTTCTTTGGAGTGTTTTCAATATCTTGATCAAATATCATTCCATGTACGAAAAGTCAGGAAATGCAGATTTTGGGCATAATGGAGTAGAAGGAAGAGAAGCCAAGAGAGCGAAACCCCTTTGGATTGGGAAGGAACTACAATAGTCGGTGATTGAAAAGTAGGAGCTTGTTGGTGAGAAGAGATTTGAGGTTCATAACGTGGCAGAGGAATGTCAAAAGAGGGACCATGATGATCATGCGATTCCTTGTGTTGCTTGGTTTGATCACGCGATAGCCCCTCTTTGGCCTGCCTTTTCTTCTTTTCCTTCTCAGCTCGGCCATAGTCTTTCGCCTTTCTCTCTTACTCCTCCTACAGCTTTCCTTATTGGTCATATAACAACCCCAATGGCTAGAATGGGGAGGATTTGAGTCCGGAGTTTTTCCTCTAAAATCACCAGCATTTCGTGAGATATCTCTATATTTATGCCTACTCATGGACCCGAAAACAGAAAGAAAATAATCTAAATACTGGAACCATAAAAGACAATAGATGCAGGAATGCATGTTCGTGATCATAGTGAAGCGTATAACGCCAATCACCCCTAGTTACTCTACAAATCATGTTTGTAAGGAATAAAAGATGGGGTCTCTCCAATTTCATTCAAAATTCCTCCAAAGGAGAAGATGAAGTTGGGGAACCCTTAACGAGTATATCAGTAATTGAGATGTTGAAGTCGCTTATACCAACAATACATCACCAGGAATGCGATCTCAGGGAGTTATCTCACTCGAAGTCAATATGGTCGGTCTTCTGAGCATCTTAAAGTTTTAACAACGATTCGCTTTGGATGGGGCAAGCTTGGAAGTTCAAGGCTCTCATAGTGTGTCCCTTCGAATAATTCACCCTCCTCCGCACTAGTATGGTAGTCACTATCGTTATTTCCAATGCTCGCTTCTTCCTCTTCCTTCATTGGATCCTTCCCTCTCTATTTCCGGCACTCTCACTCTCCTCTGGGATTGGATACTTTCCAACTCCTTTATCCCTTCTCTCAGGACATCACCAATAACCAACCCTTCAACTCCCCTTTCGGTAGGCTCTTCGGTACGCGTCGTGCCCGATGGACCTTTTATTTTCCCTCAAAGATTCTCGCTAGAGCTACGATTGGGGATAGAAGATTGGGTAGGCACTCTAGAGCCATTGTGCAGAGGCGATTCAATAATATCATATCTATCTAGGTGCAGTAGGCTACACCATCTAAAATTTTCATTCATCAAGAGATGTGTAGACATGCGGTGTTGGAAGCTAACCTTCTTAAGCTCCTTTAATTTATCAATCTGCTCATCACTAGCATCTCTTGATGGAATTCCCGTGAAGAACCAAGCAATAGGTTAAGCACTTGAACTAAAGAAATTCAAGGATGGAAAGGGCAAAAGGAAAGAAACTCACTTTCATATAGCCAATGCCCATTGAAGCCGTATGTCCACCAAACGAAGAAGTGCTCATTTTTGAAATACGAGCGTCTGTTGTAAAGAGACTTGATGACTTTGCACCCACACCAAGCCTCGATGTTCATATAAGAAGGAGACTTCCACCTTTGCTTAAAATATAGGAGGTGGGCATGCTCTTGAAAAGTTGAAGCCCGGTTGAAGCGGTTCATGAAAAGGATGTATAAAGAGCTCAAGGGAGTGTAATCATTTGGATGGCCTTATGCTAGAGCCAACCCAAGCTCTTGGAGGACCATTCGAAGAAATGGATTGAACGGTGGCATGACACCGCCTAAATAAATGTATCTATTGCAAGCTGTTTACTCCATCAAAGGAAGATGCGCTCGTTCAGCCTTGGTCGAAAGAAGAACAATCGCCCTCGAGGTTCCATGCAAGTAGCATGTGTTCTGAAGAGGCACTTCTTAAAGTGGAACAACCATCCTACGAAGGTCCATAGTTATCGTCCGCTTGGAGGTAGGGAGTACAAAAGTAGAAGTCTGCGCCGTGGTAGACTCGACTTTAGAAGGAATAGATGCCCCCTCACTGGACTTAAAGCGTGGTGATCAAGAGTCATTTTGGACGGGAAAACTTAGCATTCAACATGTTGACGTATGTTGACTAAAAGGATTATGAGAATTGACCGGGGCATGTTAAAGTTTTAATCTATGTAGTATAAGTCATGTATCTCGTACATGCCGAATGGACCATCCTGAGTAGATAGCTCGCTCGTGCTGGAAAACCGAGCCACCCCATACGACGGAACTATGCATCAGATCTTACCTGTTATCGATGGATAATCGATAATTGAATCGCTGTCTATAGTGATGTGGAAGCTTTTCCTTTACAGGAATGCTGGGAGTACAACAGTGAAGAGTGCTATGCAATAAACGACGGTGTGATGGAATCATCTAGCACGACCATTTTTGAAGTGAACCGTCATACTAGAATTCGAATGATGGTGCAAGATTAGTCGTGCTTTAATAGGAGTCAATCAAAGATGGAAGCCGGACATATCACTAAAACAAAAAGTACATGACCCAGGCCAAACTCAAGTTTCCCTTAGACTGAGCCCTAACCCTAACTTCTATTATCTTCCCTCCAAAAGCAACCGACATCATCGCCACCTACATCATCGCTGTGCTAAATAAGCACTTCCTACCCTAGATGATCCGGACTTGCATTAGAGGATGAAATTGGCAAAAAAAAGTAGTCGATGGCAAATGCTTGGAAGGAACCAAGCCTATAAGCTTTGGCCATGAGTGTAATTTTCAACTGGTATGTGGCGACAATCTGAAAGAAGCGACGGTGTGTCCAGGGATCAACGACAACGTTAGATGGGCGGCTAAGTATTTGAAGGAGTCAAGTCGGTAGCAAAAGGGTTCAGGGTTAGAGCTCTCGGTAGTAAGCGAAAGGCCAAAAGGAAAAAGTAAGGTGATATTTTTTTTCTAAGTATCGATTATATAAGCAACCGAGGTGAGTGAAAGCAGTCGATATCGAGCGGAAGCTCTCGGACCGAGAGGTGTTTTCAACCCAAAATTGGCAGAAAGTACGACAAAAATAAGGGCACACTCAGTTAAGGCGCGATGTGATCTCTGGAGCATTGATCGTGAATTTAGCACGAAGAATGGAATTTTGGTTACGCAAAGCAGCTGAAGGAATAAATAACGGAAAAAGGCAATGCTTCGAAGCAATGCTTCGAAGCGATTCTAGAATGCTAACTAAAAAAATGAGATAGCAAATCAGAAACTATTTTTTCAGAGTACACTTTGTTTTCAATGAAAGCATACTCTTGGGGGAAATATTAACCATCTTTTTAACCAATTAGATTTTCGATTGAAGTAAGGACATCAATACAAAGACCAAATGACACATGAGCTTGGAGATGTGTCTAAAAGGACAAAAGAGAAGTATTCAAAAAGTTGCAAGTGAATTGAAGCTTAGTGAACCTCTCGGTATGGAGAGGAACCTCTTGGTACTGAGAGGAATTTTTTCCACTTCTAACCTCCCAAAGCTTTTGTACATCAAGCATAACCTCGACAATCGACATGAAGTGTTTTCCTTAGAGAAAAGACGACCAACTCTAAGGATTTATGAGAAGAAAGCAAGATAAAACAAGCAATGTCATGGAAATCATCAGAAATAGTTCTGCCTTCATGGAAAAGAGTTTAGAATACAACGAAGAAAGAGGTAGGAGGACAAAATAAGTGAAAGAGAAGGACTTTTCCCAAAAAGAGACTATTTGGTATCGAGAGGTACATCTCGGTACCAAGAGATTTGAACTAGAGTTTGGGCCAGCGTGCTCTCTTTTTAACCCATGGGCTTGCATCTAGACCATATACAACGTTGGCCTATGGATCTACAGAGTAGTTTCTTTATAAATATAAACCCAATGGCAACTAAAGAAGGATCATTTGACCATTCTCCTTCTTCATCTCCTATCTCTCTTCTGTATAGTCACCAAGACATATACTCTTGGAAGTTATAGGCTTAAGAACTTGTCAACCCATTGTACTTGCGACTTACGTAGGCTAGAGATTGTCGAACCACTATAAACATTCTTGTGTCTCTTTACTTTTTGCATACACTTTGCTAGATCTTATCCTACAACATGTTATCTTTGGGTGTTGTGCCACTTTTGACGTTAATAGGTAGAACACTTAGAGGGGTCGATATGGGTATAATGGAGAGGGACCTAGGCAACCAAAAGTTAGGACTGTAATTAACATGATAATATCTAGTGGTAAAGAGCTGGAATGAGATGGAATGATATAGAAATTTGTTAAAGCTATGTAAATCCCACATTCAAGGATTTACCAAAGAGGCAAAATAGCCTATTGAATGTATTGACATGTCTGGAATTGGGTGAATGAGACTGTAAGACTATGCAGGTGTAGACCTCTGTGATGATTAGCAAAATTTCCACTTACAATTCTTTTTTGGGCCGACCAAACCTTTCTAGTTTAAGAATAGCATTGGCTCCATGGTGTATGATGTTGAAGTTACGTACCGAGAATGGTGTTAGAGCTATTTAATATGACCAGATAATTGGTCGAGAATGCTATGTCGTTGACCTCAAAGAGGTAAAGCGACATGAAAAAAAAGTATAGAGAAGTCTCTCTGCATCAAGCCCGCGAATGCATAACAACTACCTCCCAAGCCCAGGTTAGGGTCCCATAGCATGTTCAACAAGTTTATTGATCCTGAAAAGGGCCAGAGGATGCAAGGGCAATGCTAATGGAGCCGACGATCAACATCTTGATCAATGATGATGATTCCACTAGGGTTCTTAATGTCGGATCTCAACTTGACCTGAAAATAAAAAAGGAGATGTTAGGTCTGGAGCGACCCACTACATTGAAAAAATAAGTGGATAAGCTGAAAGCAAATGACTTTATCCACGATGCCTTACACCCTGAATGTGTATCGAATCCTATAATGGTCAAGAAGCCTAATGGAAAATGGCGGACATGCATTGATTATTCTGATTTGAATAAAGCGTGCCCAAAAGACAGCTTTCTACCATTGAAGGTCGACCAACTTGTAGACTCAATGGCTGGATATAACTATTATCCTCCATGGATGCTATTTCAGCTATAACCAAATAGCAATACATGTTCCAAATCAAGAGCATACGAGTTTTATCATTGATCCAGCCTGTACTTTTATCGAGTAATGTCGTTCGATTTGAAGAACGCTGGAGCTACTTACTAATGATGTGTAAATAAGATGTTCAAAGATCAAATCAAGTGGACAATGAAGGTTTATGTGGATGATGTGTTGGTGAAGCCACAACGATCGATGAATCAAATTGATGACCTTGATGAAATGTTTGACATGCTTCGAAAACGCGGAATGAATCTCACTCCATTGAAGTGGTCTTTTGAAGTCACATCGAGCAAATTTTTGGGTTTCATTTTAAAATCATGGGGCATTGAAGCTAATCCAGAGCAAATTCAAGAGTTGAAAAATGTTATTTCCCCAAGAATGGGAAGGTTGCTGCACTAAGTCATTTTATTTTATAAGCGATGAATAAGTGTATACATTCTTTGATGCCCTCAAAAAAGAATAAGGAAAATTTGTTTGGACTAAGGAATTCCATGAAGTTTTCTAGAAATTATTAGAAATATGGAGAGACCATCAATTTTGTCTAAGCCTTTGGAAGGAGAAGATTTATTCATCTACTTGGTAATATAAGCTCATGCGCTAAGCGCAACCATAGTACTTAAGGAATCTAAGATCCAAAAGCCCGTGTACTACATCAGTAAGCAGTTTTCGAGAGATGAAAAGAACTATCCAAAGTTGGGAAAGCTAGCATTCTGTTTGTAGATTGCTTCGAGGAAGCTAGGACCATACTTCCAGACTCACCTAATAAGAGTGCTTACTGATCAGCCGCTAAGGCAAGTACTGCACTGACCCAAGACCTCGGGAAGATTATTGAAGTGGAACATCGAGCTGAGCCAATATGATATAACGTACCATCTTAGAAAGGCGAGGATAGGCATTAGATGATTTCATTGCTAAATTCATCGTCTAGGATGGAGTGGAGGAAGAAGATATGGTCTGAGTTTTCCAATGGAAGTTCACATAGATGGAGCATCTAATGAACGAAGTTTTAAAACAGGAGTGATTCTTTGACCCTAGAAGGATGAATAGTACGCTACACACTAAAATTGGAGTTTCTGACACCTAACAACAAAGTTAAATATGAAACATGGATTGAAGAGCTCAAAAAAGTGAAAGAACGGGGGGTTAAGACATCGCATATATTTAGCAACTCCCATTTTTTATTCTGCCAAATCAAGAAGAAATTGGAGGCTAAGAGAGTGAGACTTTCCCATTACCTTATAAAGACACTGGAACGATTGAACAATATTAAATATTACACGGTCAAGCATATCCTTAGAAAAAAGAATACAAAAGCCGCTTCACTATCCAAACATGCCAGCTTCGGGGATGCGTATCTTGTGGAACTTGTTTTCAGTGGAAGTTTTACCGGCTCCGAGCACCGACTAGATGATGTCTATTAGATCTTTGAGTCTAAGGAAGAAAAGGAGTCGTGGATGACTCTAATCAAGGCCTATTTTCTGAAGGGAACTCTCCCGAATGGAAGGAATGAACGGCGTATACTCCTTCATAATATACCATGATTCATAATGCAAAAAGGAGTTTTGTATAGGAATAAGTTCTCAATCGCCTGATGTATGTCACCAAAGATAAAGCTAAGAAGATCCTTTCGAATGTACATAAAGGAAGCTATGGTGATCTCACTACGGGGCAGATTTTGGCGAGAAGATACTTCGCTACAGATACTTTTGGTCAAAAATCAGTCGAAATGCAGCTGATTATACCAGATGATCCGATAGATGCGATAGGTTCGTGAAAATACCAAAAGCCCCGTCTACAAAACTTATCCAAATGGTTTCCCCATGGCAGTTTGAAGAATATATAAAATCGGTGTGCTACTGATGTTGAAGGATGGAGCAAAGTATGCCATTATAGCTGTGGACTAATTCACTAAATAGGTTGGAGAGAACTGCTAGCCACGATCACAATGAAGAAGTGATTAACATTGCGGTGGGGAACATCATATGCAGATTCAGAGTCCTAAAGAAAAACTTCACTAATATTAGAACTCAATGCGAGAGTGTCGAGTTCAAAAACTTTGACAACCGGTACTAAAATATAAAGTGCTTTTTAGCAGTAGCACATCCCAAGCGAATGAACGGGTGGAGGCAGTAAATCGTCAAATCAATCCTAAGGAAATGCCTAATAAAAGCCAAAGGCAATTAGGTCGATGAGTTACCACTAGCACTATGGCTTATAGAATGACCCACAAGTCTTCAATTGGGCACACTACATTGCTTTGGCTTACCAAACTAAGGCCATGAATGTAAAAAAAGTACTATGAAACCCATGATTAACGAGGATTTCTTGCTTGAGTATCTCGATTGATTGACGAAAAGCGGGGAGAGGCTGAACTTTAGGCAGCCGCTCACTAGAAAAACTAGCAAGATATTTTAACACGAAGGTCGGAAACCATACCTTTGGGTCACGGGACCTCATTTTGAAACAAGTCCTCCCTAGTATAAGGGCACTTGGTCCAAATTGGTAAGGTCCCTATGTGATTGAACATAATCTTAAAGATGGAAATTTCAAGCTATCGACTATCGACAGGATCTTAATTCCACGGATGTGGTATGACGAGCAGTTACGATGCTATTTCACTTAGATTTATTTATTTTATTTTCTATAAATAAGCCACCCTAGTTGATTAGGGCTAGTATAATAAGGCAGGATTTATTGTTTCATTTGTTTATTAATAAAGTTGGCTTTTGAAACCAATGGAACCATGTTCTTGTAAGCTTATGCTACGTAATTGGCAATGCAATTAGGCACTTAGAGATAGGTACGGACGAACTCCTTTGGTAAATGATTGGATCTGGGGAGTATAATCGTGTTGGGGTCGATCGAAAGATTCGTTGTTATCCCTTCGATCTTTGACATATGCCTGGAGATAGCGAAGTCAATGAGTAATGCCTAGAGTAAGGCAATTGAAACACAGATCCTAGAGATAGGGACCAGCTTACGATTGAAGCTTTCACGACTACGCTTATTACTCGGTGAGACACGTCTGGACAAAGATAATGATGAAAGTTGGTGTGTCGGTCGATGCCCACAAATAAGCAAGTTTAGAAATTGATGTTCTGAGATAAGCTTCTAAAATATTAATCCTTGGAGATTAGGCTTGATGGATAATTGAACCTTCCACAAGTATGACCACAGTTATGGCCCAACTAAACATGCCTAGCTGATGATCATCGATGAAGGTCAAATAATTATTCAACCAACGCCTAGAGATTGGTAAGGTCAAAGGTTGATGTCCAGAAGTAGATGACCAAAACATCGTTTTCCAGGAACAGAAATGGTAAGAAGTTGAATGGTTCAACGACTACAACCTTGTTTTACGGTCAAACTAAAAAATACCAAAGAAAAGCAGGGTTGGCTACAAAATTGGATAAATGAAAATAGTTTTTCTTAGCCGAGAAATAAATACTTTGGCGATGATAAAAAGAATGGAATAATGAAATATTACTGTGCAATTAGAAATTTTTAATTATATGTATAGAATTGTAGTAGATAATGGCATTGCACTAACATAACATATATAGTATAAATGTAATTGAATTAGAACTGAATATATTATACATGCAAGAAAATATATAGGAAAGTAAAACAAAAAATGCGGAAATTAAATATGACAAAGATTGTATAGAAAAAGTAGTCTTTCATTTACATCAACTTTTATACAAGCATTACAGGGGAGATAATAGCTTTGTCACAGTCGCATCCTGTGGAGATTGAGACTTCAATGTCTCTTCAGTTACGCCTTCGTCGGTTGCAACAACTCTACGGAGAATTCCTACTCATTCATTGCCAATGTTACAACATAAATATCCCTTAACTACTTTATATTTTTATTTTCGATGACGTTGGCAAAGAACTACTGGAGATGGCATTCATTTCCTCAGTAGCTTGGACAGCCTTCATCTTAAGTTCTGAAGTATCCTTTTTGGCTTTGGTGAGGTCATTTCGGCTTGTGCTTTGGAATCTATTTTAACTTTAAGCTAGATTTAAGACTATCTACAGTAGTTTGGTGGGCTTTCAGTTTCTCCTCTTTAGCCTTAACTTATGCCCTAAGCTCATCATTTTACTATTAAGCGGTTCTGATCGAATCTTTCATTATTGTGGTGACTTAGGTGTGGGCCTTCACATCTCTTCAAATAACCCTTTCAAGTTTTTGACTGATTTTATAGCGTCGTCTCTTTTTTTTGTAAGATCGGTAAGCTCCATTTTATAGCTCGTCACTATCCTTTCATGATCCTTCCTCTCTAACTCAAATGATTAGATAAGCAACTGATTGATTTTGTTATTGTCAGAGAGGCCCTTGGCTAGTTTCTTCCACTTAAACAGCTGGTTAGAAATCTCCTTAACTCCCTGTACCTTTTGACTGGCATTTTGACAAGTGATATCTCTGGCATTGCAGTCAAATATGATCCTCATCTGGCAGTAGTCATGCAAGTTCACCTGCATCCTAATACCAATAGCTATAGATGAGCTTGTAGGGGGCACAGATGGAGCTACATGAGTTGATACTTCTTTGAATTTATGGTAGTTAGAAATGGTGGTGATAGGAGGTGGAGTCAGTGAAAGTTGATGTTGAGGGGTCTGAGAATGAGTGCGCTGTTGAGAAGCCTCTAAATCATGCTCGAAGTGGTCGTGAGAGTCTTGCAGTTCCTCGTGGCTGCATTGTTTTTTCCATATCACGGCGCTCTTTCTATCTGTCTCAGTGCCTTTGTCTATTCTCCTTGTTTCGTCACTCTGTCTCTTTTCTCCTCCTTTCATCTTATGTCTCCTGCTATGAGCGGGACGTTGTGTTTAAGCATCCATAGTTGATGAGCGGTGCTGGCTTATGCTTGAGTGAAGGTAGCTGTAACGATCTTCTCCCATTGTACCTGAAAAGAAGAAGGGATATATTAAAGATTAAGCATTGAAATAGGAACGAGTGTTGGAGATCATGATCCTAAAAGTGTGTGAAATATTGATATTTCCCTAAGTACTTTATGGAGCATGTTCGTGGATTTTCAAGGATGGGGTTCTTCACCCTCAGTAAGGAAACCCCTGACGGAAGGCTAAATCCTTTAGGGCTTGCATTAAGAATGTCTTCAGAAGTTACGCCATAAATACCGAAGGCTGAAAGATTGTTGAGTTCACCAAGTGAATGGAAGATATTCTCTAAAGTGCTCATAGGAGGTGTCACCTCATTGGTAGGTGCTAGATTGGGGCTAGAGGCATTATGGGGGACTCAATAAACATGCATTTTTGGATGAGACAGGGCAAGGACCGTGTCGCCTTCAGAAGATGTCTCTCTTTATGATGCGTTGTCGCCTATGCTATTGTCTTCATCATCTCTTGCGTCCTCTCCCTCTTTTTCTTCTTCTTCCCTACCCTCTTGCTTCCTCTTTATCTCCTTCATCTTCCCTTCCTTTGTCTCTTTGTTCTGCCACGTTCTCTTCCACTACTCTTTCTTCTCCTTCGTCTACATTCACCTTGCCTTCTTGGCCTTCATCATTCCCATAATCATCGTCAGAAATAGAAATGGTGGTAGAAGTCTTGACAATGGCTTGAGATTTCTTAGAAGGGAGCGTAAGAGGAATAACATGACTATGGGGGTATGTAAGGCCATACTGGTGAACCTCTCATTGGTGAGCAAGAAAGAAGTAGTGCAGAATTGGTATTTAATCTCTTTTAGGAGCACTAAGTTGTCAATATGTGCATTGTTGTCGTCTTGATCAGGAAGGTCTGTGAAGGATACAAAAAAGGATTTAGGCATCTTAATAAAGAAAATTTGAATGAAAAAATGATGTTAGAACTTACTTTCTAAACAACCAAAGATCAATGAAGCTATAAGTACAGCGAACGAAGAAGTATTCACTCTTAAAGTAGCTGCGCTTGTTATGAAGTGCCTCGATAAATTTTAGTGATTATAAGCCTTAATGATCAGCAAGGGATGTGAGTCCACTATCTTATTGAAACTTAAGAGACATGCAATCTCCCCGAAGCTTGGGGATGATGCAATCAAATGATGAAAAAGTTGTAAAAGGAATTAAGTAAGGCACATCCATTGGGGTGCACCTGCTTCAGAGCTAGCCTAATCTCTTGTAAGATGAATTTGAAAAATTCACTGGAAGGTAGAATAGCTCCACCCAAACAAATGTATTTGTTGTATGCGGTGTATCCCTAAAGCGAGTTATGCGCATGTTGATTAATAGTTGGCAATAGGGCATTGCTCTCTGGAATCACATGTTGGAGGCAAATGGAATGAAGCGACTCTGCGATTAGTATTGATGAAGTTTGGTTCAGAGGGTTATTTAAGACTCTTAGGGGGTGTCGCTCGTCGAGTGGAGGAGGCTGATTGTGAGGCCGTGCCATTGGAGTGACTTGCATTTGCTATTCGACTTTATAGAATGTTTTGCTCTAAGCAGAGTAGACATGAAGGCTTAAGCGATAAAAGAACCAGTCTTAGAAAGAGTAGAAGGATCAACGCTAACTTTAAAGTGAAGATATCGTTGAGTCATTCTAAACTGAAAAACTTTACAGCGGATGCAGTCAGGTTTGTTTTACTTAACCATTTTCTATAATTAAAACTCATGTAGCTGATGTACAGTATCTAACGGATGTCGACATGCATTAACCAATCAGATTTTGAACATCGACCGAGGCAGTGTAAAGTGTTGATCCATGCATCGTACGTCCTATATTTAAAGCATGGTGTATGTAACACTATGTGTAGGTAGCCTGCTCATGCTGGAAAATGAGCTCTGCCGCATGATGGAATTGTGTGTCGGATCTTACTCGTTATCGCATAGTGAACGATAATAAAACGGTTGTTCGAAATGATGCAAACCTTTCTTTGAAGGAATACAGGATTATGTAGTGTAATTTGAACATCAATTTGAATATCCTAAGTGGACATTAGAGTGCATTCGATGTGACCGTTCTTCAGAACCATCCCACCAAAACTTAATCGTTGATTCGTATTCAACGAAGACTTGATGAGGTTGACCATAGCACCTTGCATGTGTGAGAACTTGGAAATATTGAAAAGTTGAAGACGACCATGGGAAGACTTGAAGTGTGAGCAATGGTTACACGAAGATAACACTAAGTCGTGGAAAAATCAATAAAGATCTAAGGGTTCTTGGTGTTTCTTCGAGTACAACTCGGGCTTTCCTCGAGACAACTTGGATCTTAGCTTTGCGATATGGACTAAAGCAAGAAATAGCGTTCGACCATGAATCGACAACTACAACCATCTCCTTGGCCTTGACTTAACAGCAGCAACGACAAGAGATTTGACGATGTCGATGGCATCACCCCGCGGCATCATAAAAAACAACCTACTTCAAAATTAAGTCTAGATCTAAAAAAGGGGTTGGCCACAACCTAGGAGGAGGAAGCATGAACTCAAAGGATTCATGAGCAAAAGTTTAGGAAGCTAAGAAACATCAAATCTCAACTCCAATAATTAATTAAGAGATGAATAATGCTAAAAACCATCTCTTTTATCTCTCGATTGATTCAGTTATGGATAGCACTTAAGTTCGTTTTATTTGTTTTGCCAAGTTATGGCTATTTAATCGTTGTTCGAATAGAATAATGATTTATGTAATTGTTTATGAAATTATTAAGTGGGTTTTAAGGGTAAAATTTAAGTTTTTAATCTCCAATAGCTTTGATTTTCTGGCATGTTGAGTGAAAAAAGGGGCCTGTGAGAAATGCGGATTAAGGATCTTAAGGCTAGAATAAACACTAGAGGAGGGTGAATATTGTTTTAGAGAATTGTTAATCTTTTTGAGTTTTTGTTAATTTGAACATAAATGTATGCAATATTCAGACACAGATATGATCACAGAATCAAACACAGATGCAAATATAAAGTAAAAGCAGTAAAGGAAAGAACACACCGGATTTTATACTGGTTCGGAGTTACCCTACATCCAGTCCCGTACACAAGTACGGATTTCCTTTCAAAAACAATCATTACAATTACACCCTCGATTTCAAGGCAACGAGGTACACCCTCTAGAATCACAATCCTCTGGGTAGAGATACTTGATTTCCCGGGCAACAAGTTCACCCAATTGATTTCCCAAGGCTACAATTACATCTTATCTCGCTTGATTGATTTCCATGGCTACAATCACACCTTTTCTCGCTAAGTTGATTACAAAAAGGCTGTACCTCTAAATAGCACCGAGGATCTTGTTGAGATAGTGATAGAGAATCAAACTAGAGATAATCTAGTTAGATTCAATGTTGATTTCGGCAGAGTAATGGTAAGAATATGCATATAGAAATGTGGAAGAAGAAGAGGAGTGAAAAACCAAAAAATCTCTGTTGAAACTCGTTGAAACCAACCCCTATTTATAGAGGAACAACAGCCATGTCCATTCATGAAGAGTTATGACGAATAGACACTTCTTTTGAAATTTAAATTTTGAACTCAACTGACACCATGTCGGCATGGGGTGCTTGAGTATTTCGACATCCCAAAAGGTTTTTTGGTGTTCTGATTTTCTTTGAAAATAACCTTTATCTTATATTAAAACTATTTTAAACTTTATAAATATACTTGACTATAATTAGAATACATAAGTAAATATAGAGAATAATATCTATAGAATTTTACTATAATTCTATATTTTAAATCTAAGTATAGATATATAAAATTAAATATATTATTATTAAAGATAGTTAAAACCATAGATAATTTGATTTTGAAATTAAAGATTATTTTGAGGCTAAAAGTATTTGAAATCAGGATAGACGTTTTTGATGCTTTTAAAAGGAAGGTTTTGAAATCATTTTGAAAACAAGATATAATTTTGAAAAATCATTTTGAACAAAAAGTTAGCAGATACAAAACAATGTTCCACTAGATTTTTCGTAGGTTCCATCTTACTTAGGGTTCCATCCCTTTAATAGGCTCGAAGTGGATTCCATTCCATGAATAAATTGGATTTTAATATGCCAGTTGCTTGCGTCAAAATTGGTCACAAACACTCGGTAGTTGATAATTCACAATCGCAGATCTTAGATGAATAACAAGTATGGAGATCACTCAAAAAGTTCAAAAGAAAGCAGTAAACAACACAGAATTTATAGTGGTTCGGCGATCTGGCCTACGTCCACTTTGAACTTGGTGACTTTATTGATATTCACTTGGTGATTTCAGTGAATTACAGCAGATTACAGAAGAAAACAACTCTGAAATTCGAGTACAACAGTAATGACGAAGTGTGAAATGGAATCCGGCAGAGTCTGGACGCTTCAAAGTTGAAAAGATCTTATTTCTGTAGGCTTCAAGGGGCTATTTATAGGTGTAAGAGGCTGATATTTCGCTCAAACTTCGGGAGACTCCTTCTGGCACATGAGTGGGCCCACGCGACCGATCCTGGAAAGTTTTGACTCGATCCGTGATCGATACGAACCAATTTCGTATCGATCAAAAAATGATCCAATCGAGCTAAAACTTGGCAGGAATGTTCTTTAGCTTGTACGTAAGCTCCTATGAAAATTTCGTAGCATTTGGACCTGTGATTTGTGAGATATGATCGATTCAAGTTTGTGATTTTCGTATGCTGCTGAGTTCGAACCCATAGTTTCGCATCCATCCCTTCGAACCGACCTGGACACGTGAGTGCGTGGTGACGCGGCATGAGATTTTTGGATCGCTCCACCTTCTACTCCGAGTTGACCATGTCGCATCCATGAACATCACCTTATTTGTATCGTTGACCGTTACACGGCTCGCACTGATCAACCATGCACACTTCGTATCGATCTACAGTTTCCTTATTTCGATTCGAAGGAAGTGGCTCAGTTCGTACCGATGGAAGTAGTGAAGTTCGTATCGGTAGTTACAACTTATGTTCATATCCACTAAACCGACCCTTGTTCGTATCGATGAGTACGTTGACTCTTTGACAGCTGGATACGAACAAAAGAGGGCTTGATGGATTCGAATGGAAGCAACATGATGGATTCGAAAGTAGGAGCCCCGAAGAGTTCGAAGGAAGCCCTCCAAAATCGATGCGAACTTATCCTCTATGTTGGAACCAATAACCCCCGATGGATAGGAAGTTGGCATGATTCGGTCGGTACGAAATGCACCGCCTGCTGATGGATTCGGAGATGATCAATGCGAAATGATGGACACGAGATGGATGGTTCGAACTGTGCAATCGTGGATCGGTTCGAACGTGACGGATTCAAATTGATCGAGGAAGACCCAACCTAATGGATGTGAATCTGATCGATTCGAGTAGACCATCATCTTGCCTTTTTGATGGATACGAACATCACATTTTCTCTAACTTGTATCGATCATATCTCATTCAAACAAACTCCGATTAACCTAAAATTTGAAACGCTAGATTTTATGGCTTTGCTTGTCACATCCTGTCGATTGCAGCATGATCCGGACTTGGAAAAAGTTCCTCGATATCCATAGTGAACCTGCAATGCAACCCATCTTCGTGACGAACTGCCATTGCTTTCCAACTGAATTTTTGGTTTTCGGTTAATTTTTTGGTATCACGGCCTTGCTAAAAGGCGGGATAACACTTGCCCTTCAAAACATGCCTTGCGGTAGGAAGGTATGTTTTGTAATGTCGTACACTGGATGTCATATCCTGTAGATGACCTGCAAGGAGATTGATAGTCTTATCTGACCATAAACGACGATCGTTCGGGATCATGTGTCGTTTGAGGTGATACGCGACCGTTCGCAGTCGGATGCCGTTCGCGGCGAATTGTGATCGTTCGCGATTAGGTGCTGTTCGTGGCGAGTTGTGATCGTTCGTGATCGGGTGCCATTCATGGCGAATTGTGACCGTTCGAGGTCGGGTGCCGTTCTTGGCGAATGAATGTGCCCGGGGGGACTTGGTATTATCGATACCAGATTTCACGTTCGAGTGGGTTTCTGGATCGTTTGTCAAGGCGGTTTGTCACTATCTCAGAGCATGCCTAAGGACAGTTCGCGACCCCATACATGTGTAAGCAGCCTAGCCATTACAGAATTATCAAAACTAAATATCCATTCAACCGAGATTTTCAACAGAAATGTCCAACAAAATCAATTCCAAACATAAGAAGTAAAAGACAAAAGCAAAACAACTACGTCAGAGTGCAAACACCTACATCGATATGATTTATAGTTGTATCAGAGCATGCCTGAGGATCGTTCGCGGTCCTGTACATGTGTAAACAACTTAATCACGTCGGTGTGGAGTTTGCCACTCGTCCGTCATTATTTCAATCAATTGACAATCAGCTGACGTATCGGTCCCGAGCCATCTTCAGTTGGTGCAGGCGATGGTCGCTCTTGTTCCACCGTTGTGGCTGTCCTTCTCACATATTGCGACAGCAAGCCATTTCGGATATGCCCCTCGATTTCGTCTTTTAAGTGTGTGCAGTCGTTTGTGCTGTGACCACTCAACTCATGGAATGAACAATACTTCTCTGACCTTCTCTTGTTGTTAGTCGGATCTCTCCTCATCGGCTTTTGATAAGGAACCTGTCCCCTGGTGTCCTGGTTGATCCATTCCAAAGTTTTGTTCAGCTCCGTATATGAGGTGAATCTTGGTTCTTTTCATGGTCGTGTTGATCTATTGTCGTTATCCGCAGTCTTTCGCTTCCCTTTGCTTGTTTCTGCATATTTCTCAGGAGGATTTCCACCTTTGATTGCATAAATGTTGATTCCTTCTCCTTCCTCTCTTTCGGCATTCGCATCCTCTAACTGTAAAAATCCTTTGGCCTCATGATAAAATTCCCCTAGATCAATATGGGGATCTCTTGTTAGCGAATTATTGAATTCTATGCCATCAGCTATGCCCGATACAGCTGCCATTAAGACCATGGATGGAACCGGCCGATCCACCGATGCTGCAGCTGCATTGAACCGAGTCAAAAATCTTCTCAAAGACTCCCCAGCACTTTGTTTCAGTGCTACCAAACTCATCACATTCTTGGGTCTCCAAATGTGAACCATGAATTGCCTCATAAACCTTTCAATCAGATCATTCCATGTAGCGATAGATCCGCTCTCCAGTTGCCTAAACCATAACGCCGCTATATCTGCCAGGTACAATGGGAAGCACCATTCCATGACCTCCTCTGATGCCCCAGCACTTCCATGTGCCTCATATATTTTGTCAGATGAACCGTAGGGTCTGTCCTTCCATTATACATATCCAATGATGGTAGCTTAAAATCTGGTGGGTTCCTAGATCGCTTGATTACCGTGGTAAAAGGACTTCTATTCACATCCTCCAAGTCTTTGTTTGCTAATCCGCCTCTCATAGCCCGTCTGACCACCTCCGCCAACCTGTCATTGTCTCCGAGTCATAGTCCTCGTCCATTGCCTTCGATCTGCCCCCCGAGTTCATGAGGGAATTCTGGAATCTGTTCTCCTTGCTGAGCTTCCGCTCCTCTGCTAATGTCTTGCTCTTCGACTCCACCCGATGTTCTTCTTGGTATTGGGTCAGCGTGCTCTAGGCGAGTGCCCCTAGCTCTGGTGCCGCCTCAGAAGGTCCTGCTCCGTTCTGAACTCCAGTTGCTCCTTGGTTATGCGCTCCAAGTTGTCTAATCTGTCGAAACTGTTGAATATGCGCTTATATGACTTTTGTTTGATGATAATAAGCACATATATATATATTCATTTAAATGTATTTTTTAATGTACTATTTTATTTTTCATAGATTAAATAAATATTTTTTGAATAAAATAAATTACACAGAATTTGAATTCAAACAGAAATTTTATTCAAACAAATATTTATTACAATCTTGAATAGTACAAATTCAGGCTCTCACTATACAATTTTGACTCTAATTACATCACAATTCAATTTACATAAATTCGTCACTACATATCACTCACACTCGTATTTTATCTTCAACTTCATTCCAGTTAGAATCCAGCATCTGAGCAATCTGCAAAAATATTCACTAACGCATTAAAATTGAAAAGGAAATATTTTTACAATATAAAATAAAATATGGATTTTGAAAATATTATTTGCCTCAGTTATTTGGGTTGTTTGTCATCATTTACATTTGAATTCATCATACACGAACAATGTGACATGCACAGTGTATCACTGTCCATGCCACAAGGCCATGCACATAGATATATACACTTGATAACATTACAAGGACAAGTGAGCACAAGGTCAAACCCAAAATAAAAGGACAGGTTCAACAATAAAATCACGACATGAGCACAAGGTCAAACCCGAGTTTTGAAACTGGATTCAACTCAAGTGAAATTTCAAAAATCAGCATGAAATGATCAAGAACCAAACAAAGACCAGAAGTACAAAATGACCACCAAGTATGCTAAAACAAAATCAGGCTCAAACCAGAACAAATGTCACTCCAACTGATCAAAGCCAAAGTAGATAACCAAATCTGAAGTCAGTAATGCAACAGTGACATGCACATCAACCAAACAACAAAGGGTCAAGATACAATCAAACAAGAACTCAAGTCTAGACCAAATGCCATCATATGTTCATGAGCAAACAAGTGCACAAATGTACACAATCCAGGCAAAGCAGAATGAACATAACCAACAATGTACTCCAAACCAATATCAAAGACTCAACAAGCTGCATATATGCACAATGAAATCCAATGCCCAACATCATGCAAATGAACTCAGTAGCATATCAAACACATGAAGCAAAATACTGCCAGGTCGAACATTGTACAACATCAACATCTACAACATGGTCAGACACACATACTTCAATGATCAGTTCAAGTCAGACCAACCAGAAATGAAACACTGCAACTCAAAGAGCATCAACAATGCAACACTTCAATGAGCTACATACAGTGATGCAACTATAATGCAACAATACCAAAATAACAATGAACCAGTGGAAATAAACAGTGTGCATGCTACAACAACAAAGACCAAGGCTATCAAATACACCTGGTCTGACTACACATCAAATATGCAGTAGCAATCACCAAACAATACAATGCAAATGAATTCGACAAGGTATGTACATAAGTAACCGAACTACAACAAGCACAGACACACATGTATATGAAGTACACAAGTGCAACAAGCAGCAGTGTGCAAGTGCAAACCCCAAAGACAAATGCACATGTCAACAGCACATGAAGGCAACATGAAGCATGTCAAGCTCAATACAACCCAGCATCAACAATATTTGGAGTGAATGCAAGACAGTGGTCGAAGCAATACCAAATGCTACCATGGAATCACATGAACAAATTCGAACAATATAAAGAACCAAAGTCACAGTGAACAAAGCAAGATCACAGTGAAATCAACATCATTAGAAAAGGTCAAAGCTGAAGACAGGGATGAACTCGAGATTATCTATATGCAATGTAGACTATACTTGAAGCCAGAAGAAATGTAAATGCAGACCAAAGAATCAATGTCGTCAAATGAAATCAAGTATGTATAAAAATGGAAAAGGTCAAAAATCAAATCTAAGTAAAATAGGAAAGTTTCTGCCGTATCGATCAAGGAAAAATCGAACGCCTCAAAGTAAAGACCGTGTGAATCAAGGAAGTAAAAAATATCACAACCTGAGAAAGGAAAGTGATACGAACAAATTCTAGGGTCTCGGAAACCATATAAATATTCACCCAAGTTCATCATCGGCTGAGTAGAGCTAACAAGAACAATCAGATTAAATCCTGACAAAGCAAAAGATACGAACAGCGTACCAAAGGAAATTTGCAATCTCGAGGCAAGCAGTCGATCATCAGAGAAGCAAAGAGCAACACACTCGATCGAGCAAGGCAACACGCAAACCAGAGAATCGATCAAGATAGGCGATCTGAGAAAGCCCTAATTTTGTTTTCAGAGCAACAAAGACAGAGCCGCATTTTTTTCTCTCAGAGAAATTGAAGAAGGAACAGGCGATAATAATAAAAGAAAAAGGGGCGGCCTTGTTAAAAAGGGGATTAGGGTTTTTTAAGAGTTTAATCCTTATTTTAATATAAGGGTACTTTATTTTCTTTTGGGTCAGGTTGTTTTGTTTAAGGGAAAAAAATTTGTACTCAAGTTTTTATTTATTTTTTGCTCTTATTTTTTTCTTCTGTACTTTTCGAATCAAATCTTGGTCAATCACCACCTAGGATTTAGGTTGTGTCAGATTGTCTAGTTAGGATTAGTTCAGTAAGCAGGGTTTGCAAAACTCTATAGGCGGTAGCAGGGTTTGCGAGTCTGTTAGAGTGTTTATAATCGGGAGACTGTTTAATTCTAATAGAAATCTGGGAATGCAGCAGTAGGCAGGGGTTGCCGAAGCTGGGTAAATTTTGTGTGTGATTTACTTTTCAGAATATTTACTTCTCTGCAGTTTGTTTTTGTGTTTAATTCGAGAAAATTTACTATAACCCTATTCAACCCCCCCTCTAGGGTTAATCTAGATCCTATAGAAACAAATTATGTATCATTTCCTCTTGTCTTCTCATTATCGTCTCCATCTCATCCCTGGTGATGAAGATCGACGTCTGATTTGCACCTGAAGAGGCCTCTTGACTCCCTTCATACTGGCTTCTTTCCGCCCTTTGTCTTCTACTTGTATGCCTTGTCATAGCTCTTCGGATCTAAATCTCTAAGCCTTCAAACTTAACTTCAAAATGATAGAATCCCTGAGTTAGCCTTCTCGGTGAAAGCACCAAAATATTTGCGCCAAAATTGGTCACAAACACCCGGTAGTTGTGTGATAACCCAAATTTTTGGACATCTGTAATTGATTAACAAATTGGATTAATTAATGGAATATTGATTTATAGATTGAACAAATAAATATGATGGTAAGTATTTATATCTTCATAAATATTCATTTAGTAATTCCCTAATATAATTATTTAGAAATGGGAAAATTATATTGTTTTGAACTTAATTAAGTATTTTCAGCTGAAGAATATATATAATTTGTAATTTGAAAATTTTAATTTGACTTAATACTAAAAAAATATATATGATATTTTAGATTTAAATTTTAATAACAAAGTTAATATCTTTATCTAACTTATATATATTTTATACCTGAGTTTTGGTTAAGATTAAAATAAAAAGTTCATTTGTTTAATATTCTTTCATTTTAATTTTATCATAAGATAAATTGTTTTAAAATTTTATATAAGAAGTTAAACTAAATTTCTCAAATTTATAAACATATGTTATATCAATATCCACATGAATTTGATTTTGAATAATTTATTAAAATCTAAAAAAAAATTATTAAAGGATAAGCACATTTTATAATCACATAAACATTACATTCATAATTTAAATAGATTATTAAAAAGAGAAAATAACATTTAAAATAATAATTAAACATTAAATGACACTTGTGAATAAGTATGCATAGGTGTAAGTTAATTAAGACATCATAGTGACTAATGTCTTCCTCTTTAATCATTAATTTTAAAATTAATTGAAAAATAAAAAGAAGAATTTTATTCTTCAGCTGAAAATCTTTCCTCCATTTGAACTCAAATATAAAAAAATATAAGAAAGAAGGAAAATGCAAATCAAAGAACAGGAAAATCTGAAATAAGAAAATCTGTATAATCTGTAAAAAAATGAAGAAATCTGGAAACAAGAAGAAGTAAGCTGGAAAATCAAATGCAAGATCTCCAAAGTACAATCGAACAACTCAGTAATCAACGGCAGGTGAACTAATTCATCAACATGCAAAGGAAGATTCAGATTTTAATTCAACATGCAAGTGAAATTGCAAAAGCCTGGAAAAAAAAATGCAGTTCTATTCTCTGCAAATAAAGAGGTGAGTATACTCTAACTCTTTAACTTAAAATTATCCGTAAAATTAGTGCATGCCTCAATTGATGGTGAAAATAACTTTAAGTTGATGTGTACGAATGTGATAATGATTGTTAGTCTATAGATGGAAACTCTGATTTGCAAGCCAGAGTACACAAATGTGTATTTCTGTTATCATGACAAACTGGCATATTATGATTAAAGAATTTAGATATAATGGTGTAAGTTAAATTTAAATACATATATTTAAATGCATAGTTCCTAGATCAGTTAAAAACAGGCATCTCTGTTATTCCTGTCAGTAAACAGAATTACATACTCCAGAAAGGAAAAACAAATCTAAATCTACATATCCAAGTGAATTCAAGCTATGATTATAGAATAGAAAATGATTACAATAAGATAAATTCATTTTATAAAAATAATTTTCTGGTAGATTATTTTGTTACCATTTTAACATTAAGTTTTTACAGTAAAACCTGTTAAAATCAGAAAATCCAAATTTTTAATTTTCGAGTTTAGATTGTATGTTATGAATTGCCTTGGCAAATAATGAATTTAGGTACTGAAATCACAATTTTTAGTTCGTTAAAAATCGAGATGTGCAGTATTGTTCGAAATTTGGATTATTCCCAAATGCCATTGATCGGCGGCGAAATTTCTTTGGGGCTTTGATCTGGAGGAGACTCGAGACTCGTGGAATATATGAAATTGATCGCGAAGGATATCGATCATCGGAGCATTCGTGGGATGACAATTTAGGGTTTTGTGGTCGGTTTTGTCTATGATGTTCTTGTGGGTCGTTTAGCGTCGATGGATAGCCGGAGTGATTCGCATGAGGGGAAAAGGGATTGTTAGGTCATGGAATGCCTCTGGGTGGAATAAAAAGTTTTCCGGTGATCGTATTTGGTGGCGAGAGGTCTTTGTCGTCAAGGTATGGGTTCCAGTGAAAATCAGGATCGCTCGATTTCGTTTTATGATTTCATCTTCGGATCTGGGTGGCCAGAGGGGATGTAGGAGACGTAGGCGATGTGTAGGAGCCATCGTAGCTGGCCGGAGCGACGTAGGGACGCCGTGCAAGTGCACAGTGCACGTTGTGTATCTGAGTTGGTCGTGGATTGGGAAGATGCAGTGTTACTTGGGTTAATCTCGTGAATGATGCGTGTTCGACTCGAGGCTGTGTGTTGCGAGTGCCTCGTGTTGTGATCTGGTTTGTGTTCGAAGTCATGATTCATCTTACTCGAGAAAAGGTTTGTGTGTTTTTACTTGGTAGCAGATTCTTAAGAAATGAAGAAGAGAAGAAGTACTGGGCCGGAGAAGAAAGTTGGGCCTAGTAAAGTAAATAAGGGGAAGAAGTAATAAAAGTTGGAAAAAGATAGAAGGGAACGTTAACAAGTTTCCACAAAAATATTATTAGGCAAAAGTTAGTCTGGATTGTTGAAGTGGGGTTTAAACTTCAAACAGTAAATAATCTGTTTTAAGAATTGAAAATTAAGTTTTAAGACCATTTTCTTAAATCAAATTCTTTTATATGAATATATGTTTTACTTAACATTTGGTTTAAGAAGCTATGTGATATGTTTAGTCTAAATTTTTGAATTAACTAAAATATAATCAAGTTATTAATCAAATGATAATTATTTAACATGGATGATTAATTAAAGAGATTAATTTGAGGGTAATTAATTTATTAACTAGGGATTGATTGATCAGGATAATTAATCAAAGAAGTAATTAAATGGAAGTGATTAAGGATTAATCACTTAGTTTAAGAATTAACTAATAAAATTAATTAAAGGGTTAAGGTTAATTTATAATTACTTGTCAAGGTAATTAATTGAAATAATAATGTAACTAATGAAAGTAATTAATGGGTAACTATCGTAAATGGTTGAGAATAATTAATTTGTGTGTATAATTTAAAGGATAATTATACTTTATGTAATTAAAAGTAATTAATCAAGGATGGTTAATTAAAGGATGATCAATTAAGTTGTTTGTAATTAATTAATGAATATTGATGTAATTAATTTAATTTGTTTGAATTAATTAGAAGTGGTAAGACTAATTTATTTTGATTAGAAATGATTGAGTAATATTGTATGCCTTAGATTGATTGATATCTTGGGTATGTATTTTGAGATGCTATGTGATGTGATAAGATTGGATTTAAACTGAGAAAATGTGGATATTCATTTATGATGAATTAATGCATATAGTAGACACCCTGTATTTGAAGTTTGAATTGAGTTACACTTGAATAATTTGAGATAGATGGTATTGAATTCGTAGAGACCGGAGTCAGGTATTAGTAAATACCCGAAACCACTTCGAGTTGGAATACGGTAATTCTTTATAAATGTGATATATGAAACAAATAGATTGGATAGAAAAAATTAGACCTTAGAACTTAGTAAGAATACTTACAATTTGATTTGAGGAATAAGTGATGAGCATAACAAGTAATAAACTCGTAATGAAGTACGAGTTACCCGGATTTCCTTTTAAAATTTGAGCTTAGTATTTCAAATTATATGGGTTTACTCACGCTGGTTTCCAGCCTGACCCGGGTGTTACTTTGATGTAATGCTCGGGTCAGACCGAGTATTACAGATTTTCAGGTAAGGACGTTCTGGAGCTCAGGAGGCAAGTTGGATGGGAGGAACGTAACAAGAGTTTCCGCTGTGAAATTGTAGTATCTGGACATGATTTTTTTTGTCCATTGTTTATGTATTTGTGTAACTCTGATGTATATAAATATAAATTGACAGATACAGTTTTCTTTTGTATAACTGTTATTATTATTGATATTATATTTTATCCGCTGCGAATGTGAGTTTGTGTGTTTCTTTTCTGTTCTTCTTCTATCTCTTTCTTCTTTTCTCTAACTATCTGGAATTTTCGGGATCGAAAATTCCGGGCCGTTACAAGTTGATAATTCACAATCACATATCCCAGATGAATAAAAAGTATGGAGATCACTCAAAAAATTCAAAAGAAAGCAGTAAACAACACAGAATTTATAGTGGTTCGGCAATCTAGCCTATGTCCACTTTGAAATTGGTGACTTTATTAATATTCACTTGGTGATTTCAGTGAATTACAGCAGATTACAGTACATAACAACTCTGAAATTCGAGTACAACAGTAATGATGAAGTGTGAAATGGAATCCGGCAGAGTCTAAACGCTTCAGAGTTGAAAAGATCCTCCTTCTGTAGGCTTCAGGGGGCTATTTATAGGTGTAGGAGGCTGATATTTCATCCAAACTTCGAGAGACTCCTTCTAGCACGTGAGTGGGCCCACGCGACCGATCCCGAAAAGTTTCGACTCGATCCGTGATCGATACGAACCAATTTCGTATCGATCAAAAAAATGATCCAATCGATCTGAAACTTGGTAGGAATGTTCTTTAGCTTGTACGTGAGCTCCTGTGAAAATTTCGTAGCATTTGGACCTGTGGTTTGTGAGATATGATCGATGCAAGTCTGTGATTTTCGTATGTTGCTGAGTTCGAACCCATAGTTTCGCATCCATCCCTTCGAACCGACCTGGACACGTGAGTGCGTGGTGACATGGCACGAGATTTTTGGATCGCTCCACCTTCTACTTCGAGTTGACCGTGTTGCATCCATGAACATCGCCTTGTTTGTATCGATGACCGTTACACGGCTCGCACTAATCAACCATGCGCAGTTCGTATCGATCTACAGTTTCCTCATTTCGATTCGAAGGAAGTGGCTCAGTTCGTACCGATGGAAGTAGTGAAGTTCGTATCGATAGTTACAACTTCTGTTCATATCCACTAAACCGACCCTTGTTCGTATCGATGAGTCGTTGACTATTTGACAGTTGGATACGAACAAAAGAGGGTTCGATGGATTCGAATGGAAGCAACATGATGGATTCGAAAGCAGGAGCCCCGAAGAGTTCGAAGGAAGCCCTCCAAAATCGATACGAACTAGTCCTCTGTGTTGGATACGAACCAATATCCCCCGATGGATACGAAGTTGTCATGAGTCGGTCGGTACGAAATGCACCGCCTGCTGATGGATTCGGAGATGATCGACACGAAATGATGGATACGAGATGGATGGGTTCGAACTGTGCAATCGTGGATCGATTCTAACGTGATGGATTCGAATTGATCGAGGAAGACCCAACCTGATGGATGCGAATCTGATCGATTCGAGTAGATCATCATCTTGCGTTTCTGATGGATACGAACATCACATTTTCTCTAACTTATATCGATCATATCTCATTCAAACAAACTCCGATTAACCTGAAATTTGAAACGCTAGCTTTTATAGCTTTGCTTGTCACATCCTGTCGATTGCGGCACGATCCGGACTTGGACAAAATTCCTCGATATCCATAGTGAACTTGCAATGCATCCCATCTTCGTGACGAACTGCCATTGCTTCCGAGCTGACTTTTTTGTTTCTGGTTAATCTTTTGGTATCACGGCCTTACTAAAAGGCGAGATAACACCAGTGCTTTTCTGGGAGTTTTAACAAAATTTCTAATTAAAAAATAAATTACTTGAACTCTTGATAATCTTGATACTCATGAGTTTTCAATCTTGATATCTTGAATCTCTATATTGTACAGTCTTCATTCTTGTTACCTGCATAATTAAATCATGCATATACATATAAATCTAAACTTATACTGTTAGTATTTATATTTTATAATCTATTCTAAGGTTGTTGTCATCACAACCATCATCTCACGGACTAACAATCTCCCCCTTTTTGATAATGACAACCTTTGTTTATAAAATATTACTTCTATCCTAATAACCCCCCCTTAATCTATGCCTAACTACCCAATTTTATACTTCTCCCCCTTCGTCATCAACAAAAAATAAAACTAACTCTAAACTATATAACACCAAACTATATAACTCCCCCTCATTCTTGGACTAAAATACCTGTATTAATAAACTTATACAATGGAATATAGAATTAAGAGATAATTATAAATTATACATGTTTTGTACAACAAACATCAATCCACAAAATATCAATCAATATCAACCCAAGCCAAAGCAAATGAAATCAAATCAATCAAAGCAAATAATTCAAACAAAGCAACTAAATAAAATTAAACGTCACGAGGAACTCCACCCATCCTTCTTCTCTAAAGATAGGGTCTGCTTTAATAGCATCCCAATTTTCATTGTCGTTGGTGAGAGAGACTGGAGGACGTGCTTCGTTATCATCCTTGCGTAGGAGGAAATCATTCATCGTATTGCATCGAAAGGCTTTTCTTGCCCCTTGATCATCCGCATTTGATAAGTATCGCTGGTTACGAAGAATGAACGAGCGAATATTCTTGAATGAATTAAGAATTTTTTCAAGATTTTCGAATAAATTATGAATTGAATCAGCCATGTTTGGATTTGTGAGAAGAATGAGAGATAGAGTTGATAAGAAATATTATTTAGTGATGAATTCTAGAAGAAATAGGTATTTATAGGTGTAGAAATTCGTTTGAAATGAATAGACATATGGTAGATATTCAAATTTCAAACTCAAAATGAATTGTCATTTCTGACCAATACATGTCGACATGGTCATAGGGGGTATGTCGACTTGATGTAGTGAAATTTGATGATTTATTTTGATTTTGTAAATAATTGTGTGTGTATATATATATATTTATATAATATACTAACATTTATTTTGGAGATAAGATAAGCCAGATAACAGAAAGGAAATTCCATTTCATTACATACTAAGACGA
Organism: Allium cepa; assembly: GCA_030765085.1. NCBI lineage: Eukaryota > Viridiplantae > Streptophyta > Magnoliopsida > Asparagales > Amaryllidaceae > Allium > Allium cepa. The sequence continues at coordinate 376,753,185 of CM060929.1, read as the reverse complement.
TACAATGATTAATCATAAAGAACTACACGAACATTCAAATCAAAATAAGCTAAAACAAATACAACGAGATATGAAAAGGTAGAACTAGTTAGAGGATGATGATGATGATGATGAAGAAAGTCCAAGTTTCTTGCTGACTTTGGAAATGAACTTGTTCATCTTCGATGAAATTTTGTCCTACTTCTTACTAACGGATCGTTTAAGAATCCGTTGATTCTCAATAATTGTCTTTTGGTTTTTGAGAAGGGTTTTGTTGGATGGATTAGGAGGATAGTCGATGCTTTCCAAAGAAATTTCACCTTCTTCTTCTTCTTCAATTTCCATTTCATCCCCTTCTTCTTCTTCCTCATCCTCTTTTTCCATCTCCTCATGAGCCAAACGCTCTTCCTTTTCGGCAAGAGTCTCATAAGGTTGAAAAACAAATGTAATTTTCATAAGCGAAATGTTAGAATGATTGAAAACTTTTCTAGAAACAAATTCTTCGCCTTTGAAATCCACTCCAAAATAGTTAAAAATACGAGTGAGATAAACTCCATGATACAAAGTGTTCTAACCGATTTCAAGATTTTTAGGACGAAGTTCATCCAAAATAACTTGCGCCCAATTAATGTCATAATTTCCAAAAATAGCAAAAAGCGCTTTGCAAACTTTTGAAGTAGGATTGTTAAAATTCCCCAATCTTGGGGTCAAAGTATGTTGCAAAAGAAGATTTACAATTCTTGCTTTTGGTCAAAAATTTCAATTTTTGAATTCAAAATTATCATTCCCTTCGAAAATGTGATGAAATGTCTCATGATCATTTTCATCGATTTTAAAACTAGAAAGATCCATTCCCGTACTCTTGCAATTGAGAATGCTACCCAAAAGATCACAATTCAAAACAATTCTAATGCCTTTGACACTACTCCAAATTTCATCCTCATTTCCATTATAAAATCCACAGTTTAAATTTGCATCAAATTTTTTGAGAAGGTTTGGATAGCAAACAAAATCATTTTGATAAGCATAAACAAGACTAAGAATTTGATTGTTTGCAAAAGGAGAATCAATTTCATAAGAAGAAAAATCTTGAAAAATAGCAAACTTTCCGGGATGGACTTTAGCATAATTAGCATAATTGATGTATGCTTTTATTGCCACCGGATCATTGAAGAGTTGCTCTTTTATTTTTCTGGAAATTCTCATGGTGGAGGGGTTGCTTGAAGAAGCCATTAAAGTAGAGAGTAGAGAGCTTGAAGTTTTGAAGGGAGAGTTTGAATTTGAAAATGAGAGTGAAAAGATATGATAAAAGATAGTAAATAAATAGATTCTCAAAGGACATGTTCTCTAGTCAAAAGATGCCTTTTCAGAGAATTGAATAAAGTGAAAAGGTGGAGGAAAATTCAACCATTTGAATTCAAATTTTGAATTTCAAATTCTGGTACCCATGTCGACATCATGGTGGGGACCATGTCGACATGTGCCTATGAATTTTTGTGATTTATTTTTCCTAAGTACTCTAATATATATATATATATATATATATATATACTTATTATATTTAACGTATATATATCTGGAATATTATTAGAAATATAGTATTTTCAATGTATTATTATACTATGAAAATAATAATAAAATAATAGTAAAAATTTTAAAATTCAAATAACACACCAATTCAAAATCAATCAATCAAGCAATCAAACATCTAATTCTAAGCATGCAGTTTCAACCAATTATATTGTAAAGGGGCATTTCACCAAAAGTACAAACTTTGCAGTCCAATTAGTTTTTAGGACACACAATCAAAGAAATTACTATCAAGGCCCAAGTCAGCAGAATAATTACTTTGAAGGACAAAGCCAGCAGTCCAATTACTTTCAAGGACATAATTTCGTAGGTTTTTGGGCCGTAGAAACTAATTATTTTGTGTTTTGTCCTTGAAAGTAATTATTTCAGTTGTGTGTCCTATAAACTAATTACATTTGTAAAAGAGGCCCTTGTGGCTAATTTCCACTATTGTAAATGTGTACCTTTTTCTAAGTCCATTTATCTGAATTCGTCGAAGTCGTGAACTGTCGTGAAACACAAATTTGAATTATCTGTCTTCTGATCATCATCACTTGAGGACGAGTCATCTAGAGTAGCAGTAAATGCACGCTTCCGTTTCTTTGTTGGATCATTGTTTATAGGAGGATCTTGCCTATTTGGATAAGGACAGTCTCTTTTGATATGGCCTGGTTCATCACAGTTGAAACAATTGACATTATTTGGCATTACATTCTGATTTCCAAAGTTCTTATAGTTGTTTCTCTTGAGATTATTCATCTTTCTGTATTTCAGGAATTTCCTAAAATTTCTGGTCATAAAGGCTATCTCTTTATCATTATCACTGTTTGAGTCTGATCCATCGGTCAATGCATTGAATGCCATTGATTTCTTTTCTGATGCTTTGCTTTCTCTTCTCCCGATCATTTGGACTTCAAACGACATTAGATTTTCAATTAATTCTTCTATCTTTAAGGTACTGATGTCATTTGCCTCTTCGATCGCAAGTGTCTTTTGATCCCATTATGGAGTAAGAGAAATTAAAAAAATTCCGACTTGATCTTCAGAAAATTCTTTTCCCAAGGATATTAAAGAATGCACAATATCCTGAAATCTACTATACATATCGGAAATAGACTCATTAGAATTCATTTTAAATAATTGAAACTGATTTGTGAGCATGGAAATTTTGGTCTGTTTAACTTTGCTTGTTCCTTCGTGAGTCACTTGCAAAGTTTTCCAGATTTCATATGCAGACTTACAAACTGACACTCTATTAAATTCATTTCTATTAAGTGAACAAAACAGAATATTAATTGCTTTAGAATTATTTTGTGCAACTGTCTTTTGCTCAGCGGTCCACTGTGCAAAATCAGTTGTGGGTCAAAATATTCAGTTTGTGTGATATTCCAAGTATCTAGTCCTACAGACTGTAAATATATTTTCATCCTACATGCCCAATATGCATAGTTACTGCCATTAAAAAGTGGTGGTCTGACAGTAGACTAACCTTCTTCAAATGAACTAGTGACAGGGATACTAGTGTTAGCAACAATACCAATGTTGGTAGCCATTTTGAAAACTTTTTCAAAAATCAAATTATGAAACTTTGAAAGCCTTGCTCTGATACCAAATGTGAGAACTGCGGATTAAGGATCTTAAGGCTAGAATAAACACTAGAGGGGGTGAATAGTGTTTTAGAGAATTGTTAAATCTTTTTGAGTTTTTGTTAATTTGAACACAAATGTATGCAATATTCAGACACAGATATGATCACAGAATCAAACACAGATGCAAATATAAAGTAAAAGCAGTAAAGGAAAGAACACATCGGATTTTATACTAGTTCGGAGTTACCCTACATCCAGTCCCACATATAAGTACGGATTTCCTTTCAAAAACAATCTTTACAATGACACCCTCGATTTCAAGGCAACGAGGTACATCCTCCAGAATCACAATCCTCTGGGCAGAGATACTTGATTTCCCGGGCAACAAGTTCACCCAATTGATTTCCCAAGGCTACAATCACACCTTATCTCACTTGATTGATTTCCAAGGCTACAATCACACCTTTTCTCGCTAAGTTGATTACAAAAAGCCTATAACTCTGAATAGCACTAAGGATCTTGTTGAGATAGTGATAGAGAATCAAAGCAGAGATAATCTAGTTAGATTCCTTGTTGAATTCGGCAAAGTGATGGTAAGAATATGTATATAGAAATATGGAAGAAGAAGAGGAGTGAAAAACCAGAAAATCTCTATTGAAATTCATTGAAACCAACCCCTATATATAGAGGAACAACAGCCATGTCCATTCGTGAAGAGTTATGACGAATAGACACTTCTTTTGAAATTTAAATTTTGAACTCATCTGACACAATGTTGACATGGGGTACTAGAGTATGTCGATATTCCAAAGGGTTTTTTGGTGTTTTGATTTTCTTTGAAAATAACATTTATCTTATATTAAAACTATTTTAAACTTTATAAATATACTTGACTATATTTAAAATACATAAGTAAATATAGAGAATAATATATATAGAATTTTAGTATAATTTTATATTTTAAATCTAAGTATAAATATTTAAAAGTTAAATATATTATTATTAAAGATAGTTAAAAACACGGATAATTTGATTTTGAAATTAAAGATAATTTTGAGGCTAAAAGTATTTGAAATCAGGATAGATGTTTTTGATGCTTTTAAAAGAAAGTTTTTGAAATCATTTTGAAAACAAGATATAATTTTGAAAAATCATTTTGAATAAAAAGTTGGTGGATACAAAACAATGTTCCACTAGATTTTTCGTAGGTTCCATCCTACTCAGGGTTCCATCCCTTTAACATGCTCGAAGTGGATTCCATTCCACGAATAAATTGGATTTTAAGATGCCGTGCTTTTTTAGGAGTATTAACAAAATTTCTAATTAAAAAATAAATTACTGGAACTCTTGAACTCTTGATAATCTTGATACTCATGAGTCTTCAATCTTGATATCTTGAATCTCTATATTGTAAAGTCTTCATTCTTGTTACCTGCATGGTTAAATCCTGCATATACATATATATTTAAACTTATACAGTTAGTATTTATATTTTATAATCTATTCTAAGGTTGTTGTCATCAAAACCATCATCTCACGGACTAACCATAACCATGGAGGAAAAAGCACAAAATCAAGAAGATTCAAGAGCAAAAGTTTAGGAAAGCAAAGCAACAACAAGTCTCAACTCCAACAATTAATTAAAAGATGAATAATGCTAAAACCATCTCCTTAATCTTTTGATTTATTCGGTTATGGGTAGTACTCGAATTTTTTTTAACTAAGTTATGGTTGTTTAATCATTGTTTTGATAGAATAATAATTTATGCAATTGTTTATGAAATTATTAAGTAGCTTTTAAGGGTAAAACCTAAGTTTTTAATCTCCAATAGCTTTGGTTTTCTAGTATGTTGGGTGAAAAATTATTTTGGAGATTAATTTTCCAAATCAACTTAAATATTTTATGAAATTCCTAAGTAGGGAATGGTTTGATTTAGGGTTTTAATTATTTAAAATAATTAAACATGGTTTTTGAACCTGAAATTTTTATATGGTAAAGAGAATGATATTCTCGAATTTCTATGAATTTTTGGATTTTTCCCAAGAGATTTCGAATTATTGTGAATTTTATATGCTAGAAAAGCAATTAAAAGGACAATTAATTAAGGATATTAATTAATTAGTTTGATATATGCTTTGGAATTTAAATAATTATATGGTAATTTTTGAAATGCTTTGTTAAAGAGATCTTTTTATCCAATAGAAATTGGACAAGAATTAAGGGTCGATGAAAAGCAATTAATTTTATTAGTACTACTAAACTAGTTTTATTAATGACTTCGATAATTCATGTCACATGTGCCCTCTCCAAGCCTATAGAAGTGTCATGTCCTTAAGTGTCGAAGTCAAGGTAAAAGGAAGCATATGATAATACTTTGGTAGCTATGAAATGCTTCCGAGTAGGTCGAAGTCGACCTCGTTGACAATTTAGTATCAGCGGCATCAGCACCTCATAGTTTATCTAGGACAAAGTCCCACCTCTTCGCTTACGTTTTTAAATAACATGGCATATTATTGTTTTAGGTGTTTTCAAAGTCCACTATGCAAAAGGCAGGGATGCCACTTGTTATGACTTCGACCGTATATATATTAAGTGGCATAATAGTTAAAGTAAGTTAAGTATAAGGTTTTAAATTGGTGCCGCTAGTCTTGATGCCACTATTCATCAAGGTGGCGACGATATACTATTCGGCAACGATGCCGCCCGGTGAGGCATAGTTTTATGTAAAGTATAACAACTGTTTGAAAATGCGATATAGCCTAAATTAAAGAGGGTCGATGACCGCAGTTTTTTGGCAGTTAGCCAATTGTTTTATAATTTCCTAAAGCTTTATTTCGAAAAGGGTGGATAACATATATTTTATTTATGTCATCGACGTCATCCTCGACATAGAGTTTTAATACTTAAAAAAACAATTAAGTGATGTCTTCGACCTTGGATAGAGGTCGACGATGTTGTAACTCCGTGGGTTTCCCATGCTATTTTATTAAGGGCAGAGAGCCTTTAGCTTTCTTCTTCGAAGTTGTGATTGGGGATACTAATAGATTTAGAAGTATAAATTTCGACACTACCAATGGGGATACCAATGAATTTTATTTTTGATATTGTTTTAATACATTGTGGGTTGTATTTTATAAACGGTGGGGAGTGTAAATCTTTTCGTTGACGTTGCTATTAACATCGTGACTATACTATATTGATCTAATGAATGGCAGCGAGCCTTATGGTATGTTACTTTCGATTTACACCTTGCGGATACCACTGTATTCTCTTTAACAAGTTCAACATATATCATTGACGGATACCAATGTATATTTTGATAAGTTTGACAAAGATCATTGGGGATACCAATGCATGTCAATTTGAGATACTATAAAAGGGGAGATAACCTAATTGGGAACACCAATAGATGTAGGTTAAACATATGGATAACATGAATTAAATTATTAATTGATGGGTTCATAGTCATCCTAGAAAAACTATAGGATGTGTGATGCTAGTCCACATCATTGTAAATTACATGGAATATATATGGTGGACAATCCACATAATTGAAAAAATGGAACCATATTTGATGGGTAGCCAATATGGAAGGGGATTGGTAATCCAAATAAGAATTGCATGCACAATGGATAGTCCACATGACTATGAATATGTTTAAATGTGAGATGGTTAGTCCACATAATTATAAGATTAGTAGTTTGATTAAAATAAGACTGATAATCAGTTTAAATTGCGATGGTTAGTCATTTGAAATTAAGATGAGTAATCTAATAAATTGGGATGGGTAATCCAATATATGTTGCATGACTTTAAATGCTATTTTTTTTCTACCCATTATGGTTGCAGGAGCACATTATATGGTTAATTAGTTTTGGTTAAGTACTAGTGAGGGGAAAACCCATTCCGCTCAACGACATGTCTCGCCAGATAACTATTTGGTTTGAGATGGTAGATTATTATTCATACCAGACTGTTGTCTGACCCAAAGTTTTTTTCTCCTTAAACTCTCAAGCACTCATTTGAGTAGGCCAGGATTAAGGGATTCAGGTTTCTAAATAGATAAATAAGCTTCCAAAGATGTGTAGGAAGCAATTTAGCTATTAGGAGCTTTATCTATTTTTGTTATGTAGTTTGGCTTTGTCTATTTGGTTGTAATGATAAAGTTATATAATTGTCAAGTATTTGACTCTTATCAACCAATGAGGCATCTTTATATGTCGCTCTTGGTGTATTTTGTATAGTTATATTTACTCTGAATATGGGATTACGAATGAGATTATGTAATGAATATGAAAAATTATTTATGGAATAAAATGTGAAAATTTGTTATTAAACCATACTTGAAAGTTTTCCATATTCATATGCTTCTGATTATTGATATGATTAACATAACCATTTTTTTTCGTTGAAAATTAATAACTATGAATGACTGCAGCATCCATAGTAGATAGTTTTTGGCCTTAGAATGGGGGATGTTACAAGTTGGTATCTGAGCATATATTTTATTAAAAGAAATTTAAACCTAAAAAGTCTTGAAAACATAATCCTAATAAATCAGAGAATGAGATTGGAGTATATGATAACGCTATAGTAACGTACTTGTATTTGCTATATACAATTATGTATTCCATCTCTATTCTCCCCTCTCTCTTATATCGTTCTTCTGTATCTTACTAAGACTCATATGCAGATTTACGAGAAAGAAAGATATGGAAGAAGGAAACGGAAAAGTGAATCTATGTGGCGGAAGCACCACAACCAATGGAAATGCTCGGCCCAACACTAGGAGGAAGCAAGATCGACATGCAAATGCTAGTCAAAATGCAAATGTCAATGTAGGTGCTGCGACGTCATTAGTGGATATAGGGACTATATATCAGCTCTTCATTAATCTGATGAAAGTTGAGCAGCTGCAGGAGTAGTTGGAGAAAATGCTGCTAATGCGGGAGGAGCCAATCTCATAGCGCCAGCTGGTAAAAACTATGCTAAGCTAAGTCGAGATTGCACCAGTCTGGATGGGAAGCCTTTTCTGGGACCGAGGATGCAATAGAAGTGGAGAACTAGCTATTACTTTGTGAAAGGATTTTTAATGATTTGGGTCTGAATGATAAGCAGAAAAGAAGGTTGGTTTCGAGATAGTTGCAAAGAGCTACTTTGTTCCAGTGGAATGGGGTGACCGTTAGGGTAACAGAAGATGAACTGACTTGGGTAAGGTTTCAAAGGAGATTCGAGGAAAGGTTTTTGTCTGAAGTAGCCAAGTCACATTTGCTCAGGAAGTTTATGGAGTTGGAGCGGGGGTGTTGGATTACTCTGTTAGGTTTGATGAGCTATCGAGTTATGGATATGCCACTATTGACAATACTATCATGAGGAACAAAAAGTTTACCCACGATTGAGGCCAGAGATTACTGGGACAACCGTGCCACATCTCATAGATCCATCGAATGTAGTGGTGGAGATGGCTGTCAGGAATGAAGAAATGCTATTGACCTTTGGGAAAGAGAAGTCGGCGGAGAATCGAAATTCTCATAATAACAAGAATAAATTCTTTAAAAGGAAGGAAGCTTGGAAAGGTCGGGCTGCGAAAAAGGGGAAAGTTGACATAGTTTGTCATATATGTGACAAGAAGTGGCACTATGCAAATGAATATCGGTCAAGTGGTCACAAGCTGGTTGTGGGCAAGCAGAATGTGAAGTGCTTTAATTATGACCAGGTGGGGGCATTATAAGAATAATTTTTTTGAAATGGCTAAGGATAACAAAGGAAAGGTGTTTACTCTAGAACCATCTGCATTAAGGCAAACAACAGTTGAAAAGGGAAAGTCTGTGATGGAAGGTGCACTTTTGATTTATACCATACTTATTAAAGCACTGTTTGATACCGATGCATCGCATTCATTTATATCTCAGTCTTTGGTAGATAATTTATGTTTAGAACCATCATACCATTTTACCTCCTTAAGAATAGCTAATCCAATAGGTGGGTAGGCAACTCTTAGGATAAGATGTGACTACCTGAAATTTGATTTGCTAGGTTACAATTTTTCCTATAGTTTGTATGTATTTAATTTCATGGATTTTGGGATTATTTTGGTTATGGATTGGTTGATCAAATATGATGCTATGATATTTTTCCAGGATAGGAAAATATCATTGAGACACCCTGATAGCAGTGATCGAAGTATACTTAGTTGAGAATTCGAGTCCAAAAATTTGTGCTTTATTGGGTGCCATAAAAGTTGAAGATGAGATAAATCAGGTTTTGGTTGTTAGAGAATTTAAAAATGTTTTTGGGATGGTTATAGGAGTGCCATTGAAACGAGTTGTTGAGTTTCAAATAGATCTTATACCCAGAACTGAACCTGTAAGTAGACCACGGGGCAAGATGATACCTACCGAAATGAAGGAGTTATATGTGCAGCTAGTGGACTTAGAAGGAAAGAGTTATATCGCCTTAGGGAGCGGGTGTGGTGGTTGTAAAGAAACCGAATGGGTCGTTAAGATTGTTCATTGATTATTGTAAGTTGAATGAAAAGACGATAAAGAATCGACATCCTTTGTCAAGAATTGATGATTTATTTGATCATTTGAGAGGAGCCAAAGTATTTTTCCAGTTGGATTTGGCGACAATGTTCCATCAATCAAGAGTGGTGGAGGACAGTATTCCTTTGACAACATTTTAAATGAGGTATGATTCGTATGAGTGGTTAGCGATGCCATTAATGCGCCAGCTTTCTTTGTGGACTTGATGAATCAGATTTTCTGAGAGCACTTGGATAGGTTTGTATTGGTATTCATAGACGACTTTTTGATATATTCTAAGGATGAAGGAGATCGTGAGATTCATCCTAGAATAATGCTTGAGACGTTGATGCAGCATCAATAGAAAGCAAAGTTTTCAAAGTATCATCTCTAGAAGAAAGAAGTGAAGTTTCTTTGTCATGTAGTTTCAGAGAAAGGGTTGTCAGTTGATCCAGCCAAGATCAAAGTTGTTAACAGTTGGAAAAGACCGGAGATGATGACCGAGATAAGAAGTTTTATTGGATTAGCTAGCTATTACCTGAGATTTATCAAGGTTTATTGCAAATCGCAGCTTCTTTGACTAAGCTAACAAGAAGGGGTGTGAAGTTTATTTGCTCTAATAAATGCGAGGAATCATTCCTTGAGTTGAAGCATTTGTTGACCAATGCACCCATGTTAGTAGTTCCATACGAATTAAGATTTGGTGGTGTATACAGATGCGTGTGTAACAAGATTAGGAGCTGTATTGATGTAGATGGGTAAAGTGATTGCCTATGCCTCTCAACAGCTCAGATTACATGAAGTTAGATATTCGAATTATGACGTGGAGTTGGCAACGTGATTTTGACATTGAAAGAGGGGAGACACTACCTTTTAAAAGAACGATTCGAGTTGTATATGGATTTATATCTTTGAGGTATTTATTCTCTCAGTAAGAGTTGAATATGAGACGGTAGAGATGACTAGAGTTTTTAGCAGCTTATGATTTTAGTATTGAGTATACACCGGGGAAAGGAAATAAAGTAGCAGATGCACTTTGTAGGAAACATCAGAATGTGGTGTTAGCTATGTTGGCAGAATGGAAGGATCAGGAGGCATTGATTACTTATAGTGTGCAACTAAGATCGACTGCTAGTCTTAGTCAAAGTACAGCCATGATATCTTGCTTGGAAGTTCGACCAATGTTGATCGAAGGATTGCTTCTAAGCAGAGAAATGATCCATTATTAGCCGAAAATATTAGAAGATTGGAAGGTGGAACTGGGATTGATGATCTAAAGGATTTCAGTCTTGATCGAAGGGGATGGTTAAGAAAGAAGGGACGGTTATGTATTCCAGATGTTGGAAACCTAAGGAGGGAATTTCTTTAGGAGTGTCATTGATCGAAGTTTATGATTTATTCTAGGGAACCAAGAAGTATCAGGATATGAAAAGAAGTTTCTTCTGGGAAGGTATGAAGAGGGTTGTAGGCTTATGGGTGAAGCAATGTGCAAATTGCCAACAAGTGAAAGCCAAACATCAGAAGCCAAGTGGTTTGCTTCAACCTTTACATATACCAGTTTGGAAGTGGGATTCGATATCCATGGATTTTATTGACGGGTTTCTAAAGTCAAATAGAGAAAATGAAAGTTTTTGGATCATAGTGGATAGACTGATCAAGGGTGCATATTTCATTCTCATTAAGTCAACCAGGACGGCACATGTATTGGCTAAGTATATAAATAATATTGTTAGACTGCATGGGATTCCTAGTAGTATAGTCAGTGATAGAGAGTCTATAGGAAGTGTTAGGTATCAAGCTTAAGATGAGTACAGCTTATCACATACTGATAGATGAGCAGACATAGAGAGTCAATAAGATGCTTGAAGATTTGTTGAGAGCTCGTGCACTAGATTTTGGTGGGTCATGAGAAGACCACTTGCACTTGGTTGAGTTTTCCTACAATAATAGTTATCAGACTAGTATAGGAATGGCGCCTTTTGAAGCTTTGCATGAAAGGTCGTGCAGATCACCAGCATGTTGATTAGAGACCGAAGGTAGATTTTTCCTTGATCCAGATACGGTTAGAGAAGCCAGAAGCCATAGAGAAGATTGAGTTAATCCGAGATAGGATGAGAGAAGCTTAGTTTAGGCAGAAAAGTTATGTAGATAAAAGGCGTAAAGATTTAGAAATCCAATGGAGATCGTGTTTTCATTATCATCGATGAAGGTTGTGGTATGATTTGAAAAGTCAGGAAAACTGACACCGAGATATGTTGATTCGTTCCATATTATAGAGATAATTGGAAAACTCGCGTATCGAGTAATTTGGCATGTGTCCGTAGTGTGTTTCATATTTCTCATCTTAGGAAGTATGTGCATGATCAAGAGACTATTATTGCTCCAGCTACACTAGAAGATTTAGTAGGATCTGACTTTTGTAAGACAAACAGTTCGAGTTGTAGCGAGAGATGAGTATAGATTAAGAAACAAGACAGTCAAGTTAGTGGAAGTCCAGTGGAGTGACAACGAGAAAGACTATACTTAGGATATAAAGGACAAGATCAGGGATACTTTTCCTAAGCAATTGCGATGGTATGTTCTATTTTTTTCATATATAGACTTTATAGTTGGTAGGATATACTAGCATTATTTGCACGTTTGATATACTTGTATTGTAGTCCTTATTGAATTTGGAGGATGAAATTCATTAAGGAGGGGTGTCTGTAAAACTCCTAGTTCTAATATAACATTATTCAGCATATTTAATTAGATAGATTAAATAGAATAATGTAGATAGTTAAGGAGAATGAGATTTGGTCATCAATAAGGTCGTGCCTTAGTAAATTAACTAATGAGATTGTTTTGGAAAACTTAATAGATAAAAGGATATATGAGAAAGGAAATTTAGGTATAGACCTATCTTATATCCCTTAAACCCTCTACCCTCATATCATTTTCATTCTCAAAAACAAAAACAATCAAAAGAAAAACCTAAAGAGGTTGACCATAACTTAGGAAGAGGAATCCAAGTGGATCCAACAGCAAAAGTTTAGGAAAGCTAAGCAACATCAAATCTTAACTCCAACAATTAATTAAAAGGTGAATAATGTTAAAATCATCTCTTTTATCTCTTAATTGATTTGGTTATGAATAGTACCCGAATTTGATTTGTTTGTTTTGCCAAGTTATGGTTGTTTAATCATTGTTTGAATAGAATAATGATTTATGGAATTGTTTATGAAATTATTTAAGAAGGTTTTAAGGGTAAAACCTAAGTTTTTTATCTCCAATACCTTTGATTTTTTAGTATAACGAGTGAAACATTATTTTGGAGATGATTTTTAATTTCGTAAAATTTTAGATTAAATTGAATATTTTATGAATTTTCTAAGAAGGAAATGACTTAATTTCGAGTTTTAAATATGGCTTTTGGTCCTGAAATTTTTATATGGCAAAGAGAAGGATATTCTCGAATGTGAATTTTTAGAATTTTTCCCAAGAGATTTTGAATTATTGTGAATTTTATATGCAAGAAAACCATTTAAAAGGAGAATTAACTAAGGATATTAATTATTTAGTTTGGTACATGTTTTGGAATTTGAATAATGTATGCGGCGGTAATTTTTGAAAATCTTTGTTAAAGAGAATGTTTTATCCAATAGAAATTGGACAAGAATTAAGGTTCGATGAAAAGCAATTACTTTTATTAGTAATAGTAAACCAGTTTCATTGATAACTTCGATAATGTCATGTCACATATGTCCCCTCCGAGCCTATAGAATTGTCATGTCCTTGAGTGTCAAAGTCGAGGTGAAAGGAAGCGTATGATAATTACTTTGGTAGCTATGAAATGCTTCCGAGTAGGTCAAAGTCGACCTCTTTGACAATTTAGTATCAGTGGCATCGGCACCTCATAATTTATCTAGGACGAAGTCACATCTCTACGCATATATTTTTAAATAACGCCGCATACTATTGTTTTAAGTGTTTTCAAAGTCCACTAAGCAAAAGGCAGGGACGCCGCTTGTTATGACTTCGACCATATATATTTTAAATGACATAATAGTCGAAATGAGTTAACTATAAGGTTTTAAATTGGTACCGCTAGTCTTGATGCCGCTATTCACCAAGGTCGTTATACTCTTTGGTAACGATGTCGCACTTATTTCTTTAAATCCAATGAGGCATAGTTTTATGTAAAGTATAATAATGGTTTAAAGAGGTGGTCTAGCCTAATTTAAAAAGGGTCGATGGCCGTAGGTTTTCGATAGTTTGCCAATTGTTTTATTATTTCCTAAAGCCTTGTTTCAAAAAGGGTGGGTAACCTATATTTTATCCATGTCGTCGACGTCATCCTCGACGTATATTTTTAATACTAAAAATAATAATTTAAGTGATGTCTTTGACCTTGGAGATCAACCATGTTGTAACTTTTTGGGTTGCACATGTTTTTTTTTTATTGAGGGAAGAAGCCTTTTGCTTTCTTCTTCAACGTTGCAATTGGGGATACCAATGCATTTTAAAGTACAAATTTCGACACTACCATTGGGAATACCAATGAAGATTATTTTCGATATTGTTTTAGTACATTATGGGTTGTATTTTATTAACGGTGGGAAGCCTAAATCTTTTCATCGATGTTGCTATTAACATCGAGGCTATACTGTATTGATCTAATGAATGGCGGCGAACTTTATGGTGTGTAACTTCGACTTTACACCTTGGGATACTAATGTTTTTTCTTTAACAAGTTCGACGTATATCATTTGGGGATACCATTGTATATTTTGATAAGTTTAACAAGGATTATTAGGGATACCAATGCATGTCAATTTGAGATATTATAACTTTAAAGGGAGATAAGCTAATTTGGGACACCAATAGTTGTAGGTTAAACATGTGGATAAAATAAATTAATTTTTTAATTGATGGGTTCATAGCCATCCAAGAAAAACTATGACATGTAAGATGGATAGTCCACACCATACCGGAGATGGATAGTCTCTATGAGGTTAATGAAGGGTTCATGGTCGTCCTAAAAAAACTATAGGTGTATGATGGATAGTACACATCATCGTAAATTAAATGGATTATGTGTGATGGATAGTCCATATAATTTAAACAATGGAACATATTTGATGGGTAATCAATATGGAAGGGGATGGATAATCCAAGTAATAATTGCATATGTGATGGATAGTCCACATAACTATGAATATGTTTAAATGAAAGATGGGTAGTCCACATAATTATACGATGGATAGTCAAATTAAAATAAGACCGATAGTCAGTTTAAATTATGATGGGCAGTCATTTGAATTAAGATGGTAATCTAATAAATTGGGATGGGGAATCCAGTATATGTTTCATGACTTTGAATGTCATTTTTATTCTAACCATTGTGGTTGCAGGAGCATAATATATGGTTAATTAGTTTTGGTTAAGATATTAGTGAGGGGAAAACCTATTCTGTTCAGTGGCATGGTCTCACTATATATCTATTTTGTTTGAGATGGTAAGTTATTATTCACACCTGTTGTCTGACCCGAAGTTTTTATTTTTCCCCTTAAAATATCAGGTACTCATTTGAGTAGGCAGGGAGTAAGGGATTTTAGGTTTCCAAATAAATGAATAAGCTTCCGGTGACATGCAGGAGGCAATCTAGTTATTAGGAGCGTTTTCTATTTCTGCTGTGTAGTTTGGCTTTGTCTATTTGGATGTAATGATAAAGTCGTATAATTGCGAAGTATTTAACTTTGATCAAATAAATGAGGCATCTTCATATATCACTCTTGGAGTGTTTTGTATAGTTATACTTTCTATGAACATGGGATTACGAATAAGATTATGTAATGAATATGAAATACCATTTATGAAATGAAATGTGAATTTTTTTTATTAAACCGTGTTTGAAATTTTTTCATATTCATATGCTTTTAATTATTAGTGTGATCAACATAGCCACATTTTGTCGCCAAGAATTAATAACTATGGATTTGTTAGTTTTGGGCCTTAGAATGGGGCATGTTACAGTTTGAAGTGTAGAGCTTGTTGTCGTTTTGAGAAGGATGTCCACGAGATCGGTGACAACAATGGTCAAGGTGGCAATAACGCTAAAGTGATGTCGACATCGACGATGGAGATCAAAGGAATTTTGGTGGCTAAAAGTCCAGGCTCGAGAAGAAGTGGATTGAACTTAACAAGTGAAATCAAGTAGCATAAATAATTCTAAGTGCTAAGTGTACATATAACTCAAGAATTCATGTCGGTGTCAACATATTTTGCTTGATACCAACGTGATTGGTTCATAAAAAAAGAGAAAAATGAAAAGAGAAGAGTTACCTACTTGTTCGATACACAACACTATTTCCATAATGATAGGAACTTCAACTTGATTGTTATAAAACGAATGGAGGAAAGATGGAATGTCAACTATTTGAAGTGATGAACGGATATCTTCCGAATGAATGCGACACTTCAAAGATGACGATTGGTAGACCAAAGACTCTTGTTCAACTGAAACTATGTTGCTTGTCTTGATCTAAGGAACACTTTGTTTCACGAAAGCATACTTTGGAGGTAAGTGTTGTGCAAGCTTTGTAGCGAGCAGCTTCTAAGTGAAGCTGGATGTTAAGACAAAGACATGATCGATCAAAAGCTTAGGGCCATGCTTGGAATAGCTAGGGGAAGCAACTTAGGAAGTTTTGAGCTAAAAGGGGCAATTCAACGCGGTAGGTACCAACCATAATTATGGTCGGTACCAAGTTGATATTCCAAGATGTGACGGTCACCGCACACCACGATGCTCATACAACAGAATAGCACGCTGTTGGAGTACTCGGCCGATATAGGACAATTGTCAAGGAAAAGAAAACGAATTAAAGACGAGGAATAGAAAAGAGAAAGAACTAAAACATCACACGATCACATAACCTGTCGTATATCTCATAGCGCATCAAATAAATATAACAATCATCATAGATATAAAGCAGACGAGACAGTAATAACTATATGAACTAAAAAATCAGAGTACACAGGCTCATACAGTTATACAAAATAGCAATAGAGTTTACACAACTGTAAATAAACTCAACTGATAAACTGTCTTTAATAATAGTAAGTCAATACTGTCAAGGTTCCATAGTGTCACATAGCGGCATAAACAACAATAAGCCTAAAATATAAGTATGAGAAAACGTAGCCTCCTGTTAGTCCATCTACACAGCTCCAAGTGCTCTTTACACCTGGTATCTAGTTTACTCATTTAAGAGTACACAAGATAATAGGAAGCACATCATAAAAGCTCGAGTCAAAAAACAGTCTGGCGTGAGCAATAAATAATCTCAAAATACTATAAAAGTCGGTATAGTATATGGAACAGAGGGTATGGAGAATCATACCTGACCCGTCCCTACATCAATAGGGTTAGCACATATAAAAGATATAAGCTACTATATGATAGTCATTATGGGTGTACACATCAAAGTACTAAGGATGTCTAGGTATCGGCATCGGAATATCTGCATTACGTGATATCTCTAAGGTGATAAAAACAGTCAACAAACATAGCATCCATCATCCATCCTTACATTCACTCACTCAGTAGGTTAGATATATGATACTTAATGATCACCTTGGCCAAGGACTACTCAACGTCTCAGTCTCTCGGCACTCAACCCATGCCACATAAAAGGCTAAGAACTAGACTACCCGACCTAGTAGTTAAGGGTATATTAATCGGGTCATTATGTGGTCCAAGTGAGCTCCCCCACACCCCTGCTCTACAGGTATGCTACAAAACCTATGAATATTATTGATACCATTAAACATGCCATTCATACCAGAGCTCATCCCAAAATTGTACTTACAACTCCTGTTTGAAGTCATCATGGTTGGGAATTATTCTAGACAACCATCGTCAGTCATAGAATGTCATTGTGCATCCCGTAACCTTCCATCGGTAGTTCCACCAATCCTACTCCTCGTCGCCTACTCTGCATCCTGGAGTACAACTATCTATCGTTGAAGCTATCACTTCCCATCATGATATCATCATCATCGAATCATTAAATCATCGCGTTGAAGCGCCTCCTACTTCGCTACCAAACCACTCGTCGAAGAGCAGTAACACCAAAATCGAATGTCGATTGGATGAACGAACCGTCACACTGTGCTCCTTGAAGACTCCCTATCATCCATGTCAAAATTGGCCAAATCGGTCATCATCAATAGTGGTAGATATCGACCACTCAAGAGTAGTCGATAAAGACCACCTTGGTCGTGCACTTAACAGAAAATGGTTAAATACAAACCAATTGAAATTGTCTAGCATCTTTACTGAAGTCCGAATCGTATCTCTAAAGTATATCATGCTTCGTCTTCAGATTGACGTGCACGATATTCTAAGCACAAGATCCTGTCCTATGTGATATATTCTAATATTATATCGCCTTTAGATGGCATTTTCAACCAACTACCAAACAAGCAGACATCCAACAAAAAAGCATAGAAATATCTAAATAGTCTACATATATTTTTAATAACACAATTTAATCCATCCAAAACAACCAATGTGGGATAATGTTGGATTAATATCAAAATAGCACAAATCTATCAATATCGTCAAAATAGTGCATCGATGGGGAAAAAATGTGATATGTAATTTAAACCATTTAAAAACATTTTTAATTCTTTTTATAAAATAAGATATAGGTTATTATCTTAGAAATCACATTTTAAAGTTTGAAAACATTTTAAGACATCGCTTTAATATTATACTGACAATCATATTATGGTGAGAGATAATATCACTTGCTTCAATAAAATCTACCCAAACTAAGTCCAAGTCATAGAGCTCTCCATCACGAGTGTAACGCAAGAAACGGAATCCAAAATGGACCTTGTATGCAAAAGATATGAATTATACAAGAAACATGATTGATTTAAATAACTAATCCACTAACTACAATATTACTTACCTAATCCACTTCCTTAATTATCTTCCCTAAATGCTAATTACCATGCACCAAAACCTATACATGAACACACTATGCTTCATGCCTTCTCTCTTCAATATCTCGGGAATACTCAACGAAACGACAAGCCGTATTCGCCAACGTGTCCTGCTACGCAAGAGCTTCGCAATGCCCCTGTAGAGATCTCGACCGCACGCACATGGTAAAGTGTGGCTTATGCTGTACACGGTCCCCTTCCATGGATGCAATTTGATGTGCTTGACCGGATCCATCCAAATTTCGTGAAAAGGTGCCATTTTCGAGAAGAAATCCAATGCTCTAGACGCCTTGATCTATCTCGTCTTAAATCAATGGTAAAGTAAAACCCTAGTTCATAGCCTTCACATGTCGATGTCACCAACGATGATCGATCAAAATTCCGCCATGATCATCACGTATACCTCTTCGATATGAACTCAATGAAACTGGTCGTGTCATTTTTAGTGGAGCGGATCTCTTGGTATGATTCTCTGCATGAGAAGAAGGAAAAGGCCATGGATTTCTAATGTTACAGTAACCGTGAATTAAAAATAAGAGAGAGTGATTTAGGGATGTTTATATTAATATAATATTCTTTGTTTATTTGAATTCTCAAATAAACGGTCGGATGTTTCGAGCTCACACGATCAAACGGTACGTCCGATTACTACAAAACTCGTCTGTGTACATCCCCTAATTTTTTTGGTTTCGACGGTATAAATTTCATCGCTATCAAAGACAACGCCCCAGGATGATAATTTCGTGCTTTTCATGATTATTTCGGTCATCGGTTTGTCCGATCTCCAAATATAGCGATCCTTGTACTTGTTTTAATTCGGTCGATACCAACTCAACGGAAGTGGTTATTCAATCGTTAAAAATACGGGTCGTTACACAAGAGGTGTCCACCTAAGCACTTTAGGGGGTCGAAGGATGAGATGGCATGAGTTCATGGTGATGACCAATATGGTGGGTATTAACCACAATTTTGGTTGGTACATATATAATTTTTGCCCAGATTGATCCAATTTTTCTTCTTATCCTCATAGATATAAAGTTTTACCTATTTTTCAATGATTTAGTGACTTTGACGGACGATTCCAGTAATAAATAAACGGACTAGAGTAATATAGAAAAGAATTTTTTATCCCTCTAGCCCATACATATACATATACATATACATACATACATACATATATATATATATATATATATATATATATATATATATATCTATTCCATTATCATCATTAAGTGTTGTAACCCCAATCATGCTTTTGCATTCAGGATCTGAAATCATTATTGGTAGTTGTACTTATAACAAATCAAAAATTAATAAGATAAAATGGCACTATAAGAAAATGACCATACTACAACTATTTATTTACAACATTCGCAAAACGACAGCTGTAACAAAAGATTTTAGCGACTGGTTTCTGACGACAGCTGTAACAATGGGTTTTTAACAACTGATTTTCCTTTTTAGTTGCAAAAACATATTTTTAACAACTCGGTTTTTCTGACAATTGCAATAAACATATTTTTAATAACTGTTTGTTTTAGCCAGTTGTATTAGAGATCTATAACAACTTATTAGGTCTGACCTTGTAAATTTGATATTTAACCAAAGTTTTTAGAAAAACTGAAAATTTGATATGTTAATTATTTAGTTAAGACTTTTCTTAAAAACAATCATTTTGATTAAAAACAAACAAGCAATCTATTGTATTTGTAGTAAAATTTACTATAATTAAAAATTTATAATTTATAATTAATAACTATTGATTAATACTCAACAATTA
This sequence comes from Allium cepa, assembly GCA_030765085.1. Classification (NCBI taxonomy): domain Eukaryota; kingdom Viridiplantae; phylum Streptophyta; class Magnoliopsida; order Asparagales; family Amaryllidaceae; genus Allium; species Allium cepa. Next base: position 376,732,746 of record CM060929.1, on the reverse strand, counting down.
TTAAGTGATAATTTATAATTAGTAATGTATAAATGATAACTTATATAATTAATATTTTGTTATTAACTATAATTAATGATTATCAATAAATAATTTATAAGTTATAGTTAATAATTTATTATAATTAATTATTAATAAATAAATTGACGATTTTTCATATTTTATAAAATTTATTAATCAATAATTAATAATTTTATGAATCTAATAGTGAATTATTTAAAATAATTCACCGTTAGATTCATAACGGTTAATTAAATCATCAATAGATTTAATTAACGTTCAATTTTACCGGTCTTATGAAAAACTGAAGGTTTATAGCCAATAATTTATAAAAGATAACTTATATAGCTAATAATTTATAATCTACTATAATTAATAATTATTGATCAATAATTTATAATTATTTTTAATAATTAATAATATAGTATAATTAATTATTAATAAATTAATCAATAATTTCTAATAATAATGTATAAATAATAATATATACTTAATATTTGTAATTTATTATAATTGATAATTTATAAATAATAGTACATAAATAATGAATAATCTGTATTAATAGTTGGCTTGGAAGCGCAATTTTTTGGTCCGAACGCGAAGTTCCAAAATTGCCCTTTATATGCATTCGTTTAGTAATCGTTGTAATATATTTGATGTCACCCTCTTTTGGTGTTAGTATGAAATACCAAAAATGCCTATGTACAGATACTATTAAAATTTAAAATCACTCAAAAATAGGATCTGACAATTAAGCTTTATTTACAAATTCAAAATTTCCTTTATAAATATTTATCAAGTCTTCATATCACTTAAAAATAGGATCTAACAAATAAATTACTTTATAGATTCATTTTTATTTATTTATTAATAGTTGGCTTGGAAGCGCAATTTTTTTGGCTCGAACGCGAAGTTCCAAAATTGCCCTTTATATGCATTCGTTTAGTAATCGTTGTAATATATTTGATGTCACACTCTTTTGGTGTTAGTATGAAATATCAAAAATGCCTATGTACAGATACTATTAAAATTTAAAATCACTCAAAAATAGGATCTGGCAATTAAGCTTTACTTACAAATTCAAAATTTTCTTTACAAATATTTATCAAGTCTTCATATCACTTAAAAATAGGATTTAACAAATAAATTACTTTACAAATTCATTTTTTATTGATTAATAATATAAATAAAAATTTAAACTAATAATTTTTTTTTTGATATTGCAACTTAAAAATAAAAATTCAAATTAAATACGTTTGATTCAGTACAAAAATATGACTAAATATATGTGAAAATCATTTTTTTTGAATGTATTAAACAAATAAAATTTGTAGAAAAAAAATTCAGCCGTCTACATCACGCGCGAAGCGCGTGCCGTCACGCTCGTAATAAAAAATATTTTATATTTGGCAACTAATAATTTAAAATATAAAATAATAATGATTTATAGTTTGTTAATTATAAAAATACTAATTGGTTTTCGTAGGACTACAGCGAATATTACCCAGTTCTTAAATATTTTAGCAAACCCGCTAAATTTTCATCTAGGCGGTTCCTCAACTGCATAAACTTAATCACTTAGTCATTTCAAATCTAAATATTCTCCCCGACCTTAATCTCTAACCGCATCCACTCAAAACCTTGATGGCGCTCAACTTCTTCCGAATGTGGCGATGGTTAAACTGAATCGAGCATAGGCCGACGGTTGAATTTGGACTGCAGCTTCTTTCGAATATCAGGATTTGAACTGGGTGTCTTCTATGCGTACGCCAACGGTTGAATCTGGACTGAGCAGTGAATTTACCGTGTAACGGGTGATGCTGATGGCGTGCAGCTTCTTCCGAGAGTGCTACCGTCGGTTGGGAAAAGGTTAACAGCCTGATTTTTTTTACCACTTTCATTTTGAGAGGGGTTATGGTGTTTTTATCAGTAAAATATTTGTTTAGGAATATAATTTTCTATTTGTTAGGCGTCTCGCATTGTGTGTGGGTATTTGGAGATCTTTGTAGAGAGCTCAGATCAAGTGATAGATGAGTGTCAAGTTGGATAATCCACGAAAACTTTATGGAGATCTATTTGGTATTACAAACACTTTTGAGGCCAAATTATGTGGCGTATCTCATGATGGAGATGCGTCAATGGTGGTAGCAGTTTGTGATTTGGTATGATTAAGAAGAAAAATGTGGTGATTGATCTAAATATGGTAGGCTTGTGTGTTTAATTTGGTGAGAACACTTTCTTATTTTCTCTTTGAAGAGATGTTTAATTGAATGTGGAGATCGACGATGTGTTAAAGATACGTGATTTTGCATCAAGATGAAGCGTTAAATTTTGGTGATACAAAATCAAAAATAGAAGGAAACAAATATGCAAAAGAAAGAAAGGAAAAATTGTGTTTCCTATAATTAATAGACATATTTGATTATGTTTATTTCTCTCTCCAATTGGCTAATCAGTTTATCTTTTGCCATGTATATTAACCTGGGATTAAGCAATTTATGTTATAAATAGAGCATAGAAGAGAGAGTGAAAAAGTGTGAAGAAGTATTTGGTATTTCTCTTTCTTCCATCTTTGTTCTCCTTCTTCAAACACTAATAAGCAATTGTTATAGAGATCAAAACTCCTTCTTAATTATGTTAATGATTCTATTTTTGTTTTGTTTACTTTTATTTGGTGAATTAACTATAAACAATTGTTTTTTAAGAATCAATATAAATGGTTGTTGGGTGGAATCTTGTGTGTTGCTCTCTTGATTTCTTTGTGTTTTAGATCTATCTTCATCCAATATTATCCCTTTGTATTAGGGTGATATAATATTCTAGAATAGGCTTCCGCAACAATTTTATCGTTTATTAGGTTTTGCAAACAAAATGTTTAACACTATCAATTAAACTAATAATGTATTTGTGGTTTGGAAGCAGCCAAGAAGTTCTCGTTAACCCTAGATACGGATCTTATAATGTTGACCATTTTCACAAAATGTTGTACCATTTTAAGATTTATCCCTGCAACATCATAAGTACGAGCAATTAAAATTTGTATTAGAACCATTTATTTAAAATGCAAGTTCAAAAGGTTTAAAATTTTCGAAAAGCTCTGAAATTTACCCATTTATTAATCAGGATAAATGCATATATACTATGTTTATGTAAAAACAAATGTAACTAAACTTTCCATATAATATGCAGTCTTTTAAGTATGGGTCTTAAAATAGTTTGTAAAAATTCAGATAATGATATAAATACTTGAATACTTACTCATTAACAAATAATTAATGCTAAGATTTTGTACTAGTTAGAAAATATTTATATAACTTGCTCCCAAGGCTTGACTAATCAGGGTCACATATTTTATCAACGGTTTTCTCAAATTCAAATCTATGACTCTAGTACAGTTGTTCATTCATGTTGCTGGTGGAAGGGAAGTGCCTATGGATAATTTTCCACGCGTGTATTCTTAACTAAAGCCCTTCAGTGTTTTTCTTCCAAATCTTTAGTTTGATCCATCTAAAAATATGTAATCATCAATGAGAAACAATCTTCAACTAAAACCTTTTTAGTAGCTAGCAGTTTCCCACATTTGATTGGACGTTTAGCACCTATGAACCTTTGCTATCAATATCACATGTTGTTCACGAAAAGGTTCAAATTCATAACATAAATTTTTTACGTACTGTTGCTCTATTCAAGTAATAATTAATCACCGTTACTCTTTCACGAGTTTCACCTAATAGTGTATGGGACTTTAAGGTTATAAAACTTACTAGCATACATATGTAGATTTAGTTTTAATGTTCTAGCACTTACAAATGCGACTGCTCTATAAGTTTTGATGCCTACATTATTACTTACTTTTATTGGGTAACAATTAAAATTCTTTTTATGTTTATATAGAATATTTCGGTTTCATCCAGAAATGAGCTCGAAATTTTCAACAGAGATCACAACAATACGATTTGAGTCGAGCAAGAAGGTTCCAAGGACAAATTGCTTGCTGCTAATCCTATAATAAACCATGTAAGAAATTTTCTATTATTTGTTTCTGCTCCACACTCACTTATTTTCACAATAGTAAAATAATGATAATATACTAGTTAATATTACTGTAAATGATTATTGGTTTGTCTAATCGACATGAACATTATTTACTGCCAGAGTCAATACTATTATCTACAATGATATGCCTTAAATGTTGAAAACTAAACCGTACTTGAAGTAGATGAAAAGCGCAGCTTATAGAGTTAAAACTATCAAATAAAACTGACAGTTAACTCTTTATGCCTAAATCTTTTAGCCTTGTAGTTTAAGTTTTGATTTTTTCACATAGAACAATTCGAAGTTCGTATAATTCACTATCCATTCAATTGCATGTTTTAAGATTTTACTTTTACTAGCAGTTCCCAATATTTTCTTAGTTTTAGTGTTTTATTATAATATTAAAGAAAATATGCAACTCGTGAAGTCATTTTCAAGGTTATATACATGCATATACTGTCCTACTTTTGAATGGATTATTTTGACTAGTGAAATAATGAAACCAGTCTAACATTTGTCATCTTCATGTACCGTTTGCTATAATATCTTCCAAAGGAGAATATAAAGAAGTATTTGAAAATTTAAATATGTATCATCTTCCTATCAATCGATACCAATTGAGTACAACTGCAGTTTGGTTTACCACCGAACTGTTGGCCTAAGGGAGACATACTATGCCATTCAAGTCGGATGCCATGTGCGTACATTCATTTTGCCAATATATTTTATTTACTTGTTTCAAAAACTTAAATATTGTATGATAGGATCATTTCATACAAAATTTTCAAGGTGTTTGCAGTTATATTGCTTGTTTGTTTTACAATATGGTCAATATCAATCCAGTTTTTACTATTAATTAGGCTAATTTGTTTTTTCTACTAAATTTCAGGTATATCCACAATCGTATGGTGATAATGAACTTCATTTCTTTATAGCTTGGACTGTGAGTTCTAACTATACATGCTATAATTAACCATTTCATTACTATAATACATCAAATCTTTATTTTGAATCACAGTGGATGGATATAAGTACACCAGGTGCTATAATCTTCAGAGTGGTGGTTTTGGAGTAAGCAATGCAACCGACTTAAAACCAGGAAGTGTCATTAAACAATCTTATTAGCATAATAGGAAGCAATATTACTTCACTTTTAAGAAATGCGGTAAGGCTTGGATTGCGCAAGTTTAGAAGGTGATTTCGCAGAAGCAGTAGCTAGCAAGCTTTGAGGAAGTTTATGAGAAGAAGGAGCCATTTCCTTTGGATCTGAGGCCAAAGAAGACACATGCTATAAGGATGAGACTCACTAAGCATCAGGTATTTTTCATGATCATGTTACTTGTATTGTTTGCATGTTTGTGAATATGCTTGATTAAATATGTATTCAATAACATGTATTATTTTTCAAATGTTCGCTAATGGTGGATTTTATTCCTGTCCCTTCTTCTATCATATCCTTTACCTCAACCTTACCTCTCACTTCCCCTACAGTCGCTATCTCCTTGTCGCCATCCTCTTCTTGTTCCTCCTCCCCCTCTACCAAATGCTTCTCCATTAATTCCTCATTCTCTCTCCTCCTCCTCTCCTAAGCTTCCTTCCTCTGTACGTATGCTTAACCCTTCTGCTTTTGGTTCTTCTCTGTCGAATGAAAATAATGTTTGGTCATCTCTTTTTAAGTCTAAGCCGACGAATGCTAGTGTTTACATTCCTAGATCCTTCATGTTAAATAGACATGGCAATGCTCTCCTTCCTCCTGAAGAAGTAGTCTCTAAAGGTACTCTTTATTGGCAAAACCATTTGGTTGGATTTTTCATAGACAAAAATTTATCTTACTCTAGTGTTTTGTCTCATCCGAAAAAATGGTGGAAGATTAAATGAAGTTTTGAATGAAATATGATAATCACTTATTCTACTTTGAATTCTCTAATGATGAAGATAAGATTACGGCATTGGAATCAGACCCTATTATGATAAAAGGAAAGTTTTTTATTATTATTACTACTAAATGAGATGCAAGAATCATCAATCCTCAAGCCAATATTCAAATGGTTCCTGTACGGGTCCGTTTATCAAACATTCCATCTATTTACTGGTCTCTCATTGGAATGACCTGGATAAGCAGTGAGATAGGTAAACTAATCTGTTTTTACAAGTCCACTGAAAGAAAAGAACGATTTATGTATGCTAAAGCTCTGGTTGAAGTTTCCCCTATTAAAGCCTAACAAAATTGAGGTTGTCATTGTCCTCTATCCAAGAAAAGTTTATTTGTTGATGTTTCCTACTCTTGGAAACCAGGCATATGTACTGCGTGCAAGGTGTTTGGACATATGAAAGATATGTGCAAGCTCAATGCAAGTAAAAATACTAATACTAAAGAAGTGCCTCAAGCTGCTATTCAAAGTAACATGAAAGAGCAAGGCGTTATTCATGGCAGGTCAAAGCAATTTCCTATATTTAATTCAAATAATAAATGGGTGGAAATGAAACACAATATTTAAGTCAAATAATAAATGGGTGGAACTGAAACACAACAAGAAAGTAACTGAAGACTTCAAGAAAGAAGGAGATGATATTGTGAAAAAGAATACATTTGATGTCTTGTACTCTATTAATGAAGAAAGTTATTAATTGAAGAAGTGATGGCAAATACTGAAGTTGTTACTGAAGGCAAGGATATGCAAGTAGTAGACTAATATTCCTGATATTCAAACTAATTCTATTCAGGAACAGGAATATTAGATGGAAGTTCATTCTCCAGTTACTGATTCTCCTAATGTAAATATTCCAGTTACTGATATTCCAGATACTAATATCAATCTTGATGACAATATTGTTTTTCCAATGGGATTCTATTCTTCCTATTACTAGTTCATTACCTGATCAAGTTGCTAACCTTCATAAAGACAACAATTACTCTCCTAATGACATGGACACAAAGGTATTCAATATGATAGAGACAGTGTAGTGCCAGTTAGAAGCCCAATCCTTGATCCTTCCAAAATTTATACTCCTCCATCTCCTCTATCTACCAGGTCAGAGAAATTCGGGAATAAAAATAAGTTTCTTGACGATAGATAAAATCAGTTTTTGGAATATAAGAGGATCTCACCTCTCATCATAGTAAAGGAGATAACAAATTTGATCCATAGAGAAGAAACTCAGCTAATGTGTATTGCAGAAACTAAAATCAACCATAAACTTTCCTCTTTAGCTCATAATCTTATTGCACCTAGTTGGAGTATGGACCACAACTTAAATATGACTGCATATGGTAGGTTACTGGTTCTTTGGAATTTAAGTATTTTATCTCTTTCTCCTATAATGTATGATTGGCAATTTATTCACTATAAGATCAATCACATCCTAACTGATACCACCTACCAATGTACCTTTGTATATGCTGACAATCTTCTTGCTAGTAGGAAATCATTTCTTAACAGACTACCTTCTTTAAAAGGATCTGATCGTTAGCTGGTCCTTGGTGATTTTAACTGCATGATGAAGTCAAATGAAAGAATAGGAAGGCAGGCATTATCATTAAATGATGTTCAACCTCTGAATAGTGCAATTTTAACTGCTGAATTAATTTCTGTCCCTTACTCTGGTTCAAACTTTTACTTGGTCTAATTGAAGTAGATATGGTATTAGAACTCTATCTAAGCTTGACAAGGTGTTTTTCAGTTATAAAGCAATGATAAAATGGGGTAATCTCATTTATAATGCTATCCTTCCTGGAGTTTCTGACCACTGCCCTTTAGTTCTTGATTGGGGCTTAACTGATATCAATAAATCTTCTTTCAAGTTTTATGATGCATGGATGGAATTTGAAGAATTTCTTTCTCTTCTTGATTCTGCCTGAAATCAACATATTATTAGGAATCATATGTATGTTCTTCAACAAAAGCTTAAGGCTACTAAACTTGCTCTTAAAGATTGGAGTGGAGACAATTTTGGATCTGGTTTCTTGCTATTTGATAACTCGAGGGAAGAACTATTCATTGTTCAACAAAGACTTTTCATAGTTCATGATGATCATGCTATGCACATAAAGGAACATGAGCTTACTTATCAATTAAATCAGGCTTTAGTTGCTGAACTTTAGTATGATAAGGCAAAAAGAAAGGGATAAGCGGGATGACTTAGGTGACAAGAACTCATCATTCTTCCACAAGTCCTTAAAGTGTAAAAACTTAAAAAAAAAAAAAAAAACATTTATCAAATATCTGACGTACCACTTTTGATCAGCAAGATGACATTATTATGCTTTGTTGATTATTATAAAAATCTCTTAGGCAGCCATCAGGAGGAATGCAACCTGCTTTTACTAAATGACCTAATTTTGCCAAGATTAGTGATGATCAAGCCCTAAATCTCACTACTGAAATATCAGATGAAGAAATGATTAATGCTCTATTTTCTATTAGCTCCAAAAGCTCATGTGGCCCTGATGGATTTGGTAGCCACTTTTTAAAGAAAGCTTGGTGTATAATTAAATCAGACTACCTCAAAGCTATTAGAATTTTTTTAGAATTAATAAGCTTGTCTCGGGAATTAATGCTACTAATCTGTGCTTAATTCCCAAGAAGGATAACCCATCGTTTGTTACAGACTTTGGCCTATTGCGTGTTTAATGTGGTGTACAAATGCATAGGTAAAATTACTGCTAATAGAATTAAATTAATTCTGCCCGCGTTAATCTCTGTTAGTCAAAGTGGTTTTATTCATGCCAGGAATATTCAGGATAATATCATGTTATCTCATGAATTATACAGATGCTGCTCCAAAGCTAAGGCCAATTTGGATTTTCGTTTTTAGTTTTGTGTTTTCATCTATACAAAAGTGCGTCCGTTGTATGTATTGTTGAAAAACAAATAATTTAAAAAATGAAATTAACATGTAAAATAATAAACAAGTTTATTTTGTTTTTCGTGTTTCAAAAGATAACAAAAGCACAAAGAACAATCCAACTCCTTCGTTGCCTGTTGATCGTCGCGATGACTAAGAATGATAAATCTTCTTCTCTTATTTTTTGGTATTTCTTAGTACATGTTGAAAACACAAAACTCAAAATACAAAATTAAATCAAACGGACCCTAATATTTCAAGAAGATGTCTAATGAATATAGACTTGAAGAAGGCCTTTGATTCTGTCCATTGGAGCTCTATCCTTTTAGTTCTACACAAAATGAACTTCCCAACTAAATTTACTGATTGGATTAAGACTTGTATATCCTCTATGTATTTGTCTATTGGCGTTAATGGTCAAAATTAGGGTTACTTTGCTGCTAAAAGAGGGTTTAGACAGGGAGACATGATTTCTTCTCTTTTTGTTATTATTATGGAAGTTCTAACTCAAATTTTAAATATTTCTGTTACTAACAAGAAATTCCTTCTTCATCCATATTGCAAGAGACCAATCCTTATTTCACTTCTGTTTGCTGATTACTTGATTAATTTTACTTTGCCTGTTCAATCTTCTATAGATTGCATTCATGACGATTTTGAAGACTTTTATAGAAATTACTGGCCCTTCTATTAATCCATTTATATAACATATGCCAGTGTCAGGGGTCTTAGAAGTATTTTCTGATGATCTGATTGGAAATTCTGGTATGAACAGGTTAACTGAAGGTGCTTTATTTGGGGATCCCTTTAATTTCCTCTAGACTTAAATCTTCTAACTGCTTGCCAATGTTTGTAAAAATTAGATTATCCTTTTGGAATAATAAATCTCAGTCAAGTAGGAAGATTCACCATTATTAATGCTATAATTTTTTCCATGCACACTTACTGGGCAAGAATGTTTATCCTTCCCATGAAACTACTACACATGATAAACAAAGCAATGAATCATTTCTTATGGTAGGGTGATTATAATTCGAGGAAATTGATTCCTATTGCTTTTAAGAAGCTTCAACACCCTAGAAAATATAGTGGATTGGGAATTACCAATATTTTTCTATGGAATAGAGCTTATATGTCTTCGCTCATCTCTAACGTGATTGAAAAAGGAAACAGTTTTTGGTCTCAATGGTGTTGTAAAAATTTTCAAACTTGCTTTGGGGGCTTTGGGTCTTTGTTTGGAAGAGAAAGAAGAAAAGAAGAAAGTCCCACATGCTAGAAGAATGAAGACTATATTTGTATAAATATAGTTTTCTAATGTGAATGTTGGGGTCTTGGGGCTCCCACATGTTTGCTTCTTTTGTGAGAAGAGAAGTCATGCAACACCACACACGCGCCGCCGGCCGTCTGACCGAACGAACCGGATCGGGTACAAGTTTTGGATCTAAAAATATTTTTGAATAATATGTGAACAGTAACGGGCCAGATTTCAGCCCGTTAAGGACCTAGAACCAAAAATTCTAAATTTGAACTGATGGCGGAAAATTTGCAACGTTTTCTGAAATGTTACAAAATGAATGGACGCGACCGTTTGTAACAGTTGTGAACCGTTACAAAATGAATAGACGCGACCATTGCAAACGGTTGTGACGCTTGGCGAATAGACATCTCTCCACCACTATAGATAGCAACGCCCAGAACATGTTTCAAACAGTTTTTTTTTCCTGCGCTCTTCTTCTTCTTCTTCTTGCACAGATCTGCGACGCCAACAAAGTGTTGCTAATCGCTGCACTTCCAAATTACTCTATATTTTGTAACATCTGAAGGTGTTGCAAACGCTTGATCGTTGCAGATTTGTTTCTTCTTCTTCTTCTTCTCTTCATCTCTTTCTCTACAAATTGCATCATCAGAAACCGTTCTAAAGTGTTCTTGGTCAGATCAAAGTCGTACAAACTTTGAATCCGATTACGCTGTTATAGGGCTTCGTTGAATCATGAAAGTCGATAGTTCGATAACCCGTTTGTACCTGGTGGGTTGAACTATTGTCTGAAAGAATCTATTCCATAGATCCTTGAAGTCGGAAGTACAGAATTGTTTTCATCGCTATCACCATCAAATCCATGTCGAACCGCAAAATCCCCAACAAATTTCAGACAATATTCTTCAACCATGGAAGGTTCGAGCGCTTTACAAGTTATGAATCAGCATCTAACTCGATTGGAGCGTTTTGATGGCGATAATTTCTCTTGTTGGCAAGAGATGATGAAATTTTTCCTAGTCACCGTCAAGTTGTTCTACATTTTGGAAGATAACTTGAAAAAAATCCCCGAGGAAACTGATAAAGATGATGATGCTCTAAAGGCTAAACGTGCAAAGCGCAAAGAGGACGATTTCCTATGCAGAGACCATATTCTGAATGCGCTATCTACCCCAGTCTACAATGCTCATAGGACCTTGGAAACAGCGGAAGGCACTCTGGACTGCCCTGGAGAATAAGTACCGCATATCCGAGGCAAGTAATAAAAGTTTTTTATTTCTAATTTTATGGATTTCAAAATGGTCACCAAAAAGTCTATAATTGGACAAGTAAGCGAAATCTTACTGTTGGTGAATCAACTCAAAGATGCTGGAAATGATCTCCCTGAATCTTTTGTTGTTGGAGTTATAATTTCTAGACTTCCGCATAGTTGGAATGATTATAAAAAAAAGATGAAACATGCGGAAACGGATTATAATTTAGACGGTTTGCAGCGTTGAAGAAGACTCTCATAAATGCGATCTAGATGATAATTCGCAAACTGAGTCCCATTCTAAGGCAAATAATGTTGAAATTGCTGATAAATTAAAGCCAAAGAATGAGACATAGTTTAAGAAGAAAAATTATTTCAAAACCAACAACAAAAAGAAAGGTGCTTGTTATTTTTGTAATAAGCCCGACCACTATGCCCGAGACTGCCGTCTGCGGAAGAAACAACAAAAAGTGAATGTGGTCGAAGACTCGCTTGTGGCTGTAGTGCAAGAGGCGAACTCCGTTAGTGGCAATGATAATGATTGGTGGTTCGATACTGGAGCAACCATTCACATTTGCAAAGGCCGTAATCTTTTCAAGAGTTACGAAGAAAATAAAGAAGAAGCCGACGAAGTTACTGGAGCGAATAAGGTTCCAAGAAAAGTTCTGAGAAAAGGCACTATAGAACTTCCTCTCACCTCTGGAAAAGTTCTTACATTAGTTAATGTATTTTATGTACCTGATATGTGTAAGAATTTGGTCTCTGGATACCTTCTTAACAAAGGAGGATTCAAGATGGTGTATGAGTCTGATAAGCTAGTGTTGTTTAAGAATGGTAAATTCATTGGACATGCGTACTCTTGTAACGGCATGATTAAGTTGAATCTAACAAAGAAATCTTCTGTTTATATTGTTGATTCTATTAATTTATGGCATGGTAGATTAGGACATGTTAATTATAAATCCATTAGAAATATGAATAAATTAGGATTAATTTCTGATTGTGATTTCGATACCATCTCTAAATGTGAAATATGTGCTCAAGCAAAAATACATTGGAAATCCTTTAAATCCATAGAAAAGAAAACTGGTTTGTTTGATTTGGTATATAGTGATGTGGGTGACTTAAAAAGTCATATCACCTACGGTGGTAACCAATACTATATAACATTCATTGATGATTATACTAGATATGCATATGTATATCTAATGAAAACTAAAGATGATGCTTTTGATAAATTCAGAATTTACAAAGGAGAGGTTGAAACACAATTAGGAGTTAAAATTAAAATATTACATTCAGATCGTGGTGTTGAATATTTCTCAAATGAATTCACCTTGTTTTGTAAACAACAAGGTATAGTTCACCAAACTGCCCCATATACACCACAACAAAATGATGTTGTTGAAATGAAAAATAGAACTTTAGTAGAAATGGTTAATGCCATGCTCATAAGTTATAATTTACCTTATAACCTATGGGGTGATGCTATGTTATCTGTATGTTATATTTTAAATAGAGTACCACTTAAAAAGAATAATATTTCCCCTTATGAATTATGGTTTAATAGGAAACATATCCTAACTAGACTTAAAGTTTGGGGTTGCTTAGCATATGTTAGAAAACTAGACCCTAAACGACCAAAGTCAGAAAATAGAGCATTTAAATGTGTTTTCATAGGATATTCACTTAATAGTATAACTTATAGATTCCTTATTCTTGACACCCTAGAAGTTATAGAATCGGTAGATGTAGAATTTTTTGAAAATTAAACTGTTGAGATCCCCTTGAGATCATCTAGTCCAGAACCTGGTATAACTAATGATATCAATGACGATGATTATGCTCCTGCTCAAAACAACAAGGAAGTGTCAGTACCAGATAATAGTACTGAACAACGAAGAAGTAAATGAGCAAGAATAGAGAAGGACTATAGTCCTGACTTCATTACATATCTTGTAAAAGGCAGTAAGGACGAAGTCCTTAATGTGACTAAATATATAATGAACGTCGATGACGATCCCAAAACTTATTCTGAGGCTATGAGTTCTAGAGATTCCAATTTCTAAAAAGAAGCTATCAATGATGAAATGAATTCCATACTGTTAAACCAAACTTGGGTTTTAACTGATTTACCTCCTAGTGCTAAACCTATAGGATGTAAATGGATATTCAAGAAAAAGTTGAATACAAATGGATTCATTGATAAGTTTAAAGCCAGATTAGTTGCTAAGGGATATAAGCAAAGACATCGAGTAGATTACTTTGATACATATGCTTCAGTTGCTCGCATATCTTCTATACGCTGTTTAATTGCACTTGCATCAATTCATAAATTAGTCATACATAAAATGGATGTAAAAATTGCTTTTCTAAATGGAGATTTAGAAGAAGAGATATATATGGAACAACCTGAAGGTTTCAAAACCCCAGGCCAAGAAAAGAAAGTTTGCAAATTAGTGAAATCTCTTTATGGCCTGAAGCAAGCTCCCATGCAATGGCATGAGAAGTTTGATAAAGTTACACTGTCATATGGATTCATTGTTAATAATGCTGATAAATGTATTTATAGCAAATCGGATAACAACGATATTGTTATAATATGTTTATACGTTGATGACATGCTAATATTTGGTTTCAATATATCCTGTACGAATGAAACTAAAAAGTTTCTATATTCTAAATTCGATATGAAAGATCTAGGAGAGGCTGATTTAATTTTGGGAATTAAAATTGTTAGGAAAGAGGGAGAGTTATTACTAACTCAATCTCATTACATAGAGAAATTCCTACAAAAATATGGTCATTACGATGACAAACCAACACCAACTCCTTTAGATCGTAGTATTAAATTAGAAAAGAACACTGGACGTACTATCTCTCAACTAGAGTATTTCAGTATTATTGGGAGTCTTATGTATGCTATGCATTGCACTAGACCAGACATCGCACATGCTATAAGTGTATTGTGTCGATTTACGAGTAATCCAGGTTTCGAACATTGAAAAGCTATTTCCAGAGTTTTAGCTTATTTGAAAGGAACCATTGAATATGATTTATCTTATAAAGGATATCCTGCTGTAATAGAATGATATAGTGATGCAACCTGGAACAATGTAGAATCAAAATCCAAGTCTACGACTGGATGGATCATTACATTAGGAGGCGCTGCTGTGTCTTGGGCTTCCAAGAAGCAGACTTGTATTTTTGACTCAACAAAGTTGTCAGAATTGATTGCATTAGCAGATGCTTGTAAAGAAGCGGAATGACTTAGGAATTTATTAATGGAAATCCCTTTATGGAAGAAGCCATCTCCAGCAGTCTTGATTAACTATGACAATCAAGCAACAATATACAATGTGTCTAATAAGACATATAATGGAAAGTCTAGACATGTGAGTCTAAGACATCAAATGGTGAGATAGTTACTCAAAAGAGGAGTTATAACCGTTGACTACGTAGAAGCGAAGAAAAACTTGGCTGACCCACTTACAAAGAGTCTTCCAAAGGCAATGGTTTCTATAAAGTCACAAGAAATGGGACTAAGGTCTGTGAATGAAGGTTGATCATCCTTAACAGAAACCCAACTTATGTCTTGAAATGGATAAACAAAGTTCAATGGTTCCAACAAGTTAAGAGAATGATTATGGAACACCAAATTGATAATCCCTTAATATTTAGTGTTGGATTCTGCAAGAACAAAGAATGGATATATATCCTTAATAAATCTAGAAACCTTAAAAGGTGTATCGCAAAAACACCTTAAGAGACTTACCTATATGAGTATGAAAATCAGGCTGTTTCCTAGGAAAGTAAGACCGTTTTCTAAGTTGACTCATGAATCAGGATTTAAGCACATGGCTAATAACGTGCTGAGTAATACAGAACACTTAACCTAAGGAAATCAACATGTGTGATTGTTCCGATTTTATCATTAGGGATACTTGGTTTAAGATCGTTCACCATAGAATCTCGATAAGGCTTTGAATGGTTTACACTAAGTAAAAGTTCAAATCCAAAAGATACCTTTTATTTATGTGTTGGTTTTCACGATGATGCAAAACTTGATCTTAGAACTACATAGGCTTGATCCCACTTGGATATGTAGGAAATCACTCTAGTGATGCAGCCGTCCTATTTATCTATTCTGAAAATTAGGGTATGTAAGAAGAAAAGAAGAAAGTCCCACATGCTAGAAGAATGAAGACTGTATTTGTATAAATATAGTTTTCTCATGTGGATGTTGGGGCCTTGGCGCTCCCACATGTTTGCTTTGTTGTGAGGAGAGAAGTCATGCAACACCACGCGCGCCGCCGGCCGTCCGACCAAACCGGTTCGGGTACGGGTTTCGGATTCAGATCTAAAAATATTTTTGGATAATATATGAACAGTAACGGGCCAGATTTCAGCCCGTTAAGGATCCAGAACCGAAAATTCTAAATTTGAACTGATGGCGGGAAATTTGTAACGTTTTCTGAAACGTTACAAAATGAATGAACGCGACCGTTTGTAACAGTTGTGAACCGTTACAAAATGAATGGACGCGACCGTTTGTAACAGTTGTGAACCGTTACAAAATGAATAGACGCGACCGTTGCAAATGGTTGTGACGTTTGGCGAATAGACACCTCTCCACCACTATAAATAGCAACGCCCAGAACATGCTTCAAACAATTTTTTTTCTACGCTCTTCTTCTTCTTCTTGCACAGATCTGCGACGCCAACGAAGTGTTGCTAATCGCTGCACTTTCAAATTACTCTATATTTTGTAACATCTGAAGGTGTTGCAAATGCTGGATCGTTGCAGATTTGTTTCTTCTTCTTCTTCTCTTCATCTCTTTCTGTACAAATCGCATCATCAGAAACCGTTCTAAAGTGTTCTTGGTCGGATCAAAGTCGTACAAACTTTGAATCCGATTACGCTGTTATAGGACTTCATTGAATCCTGAAAGTCGATATTTCGATAACCCGTTTGTACCTGGTGGGTTGAACTACTGTCTGAAAAATATATTCCATAGATCCTTGAAGTCGGAAGTACAACATTGTTTTCATCGCTATCGCCATCAAATCCGTCTCGAACCGCAAAATCCCCAACAAATGGATTGATAATCATTACATAAAAGGTAGTAATTTTTGGACAATGCAATTTCTAAGAACTTCTGTTGGATGTTTAGTTCTCTTCTAAAAGCTAGATCAATGCTTACTCCTTTTGTTCAATTTATCCTTGGTGTTAATTCCAGATTAATTTTTTGGCAGGACCCATGGGCTAAACAATGATTAATTCTATCTAAAGTGTTTATCTCCTAGTCTTATTGATCAGACTACTATTCCCAAAATCTGCTACTGGTGAAGTTTTGTGTAATGGCCATGTGAACCTTCCTCATTCTAGTAGCGCTGTTGTTAAATAGATTTGGAACGAGATACAAGCAACATTCTTTCTGAAAGTGATATTTTGCTTTGAAATGGTAAAATCCAACCTATTAAGCACGTTTACAAGCTAACCTTCTTTGTTTCTTTAGCCGTTTATTTTCCTTGGCACTCAAGGGTTCGGATTAGTTATGATTCTCTTAAGCTCAATTTTTTTATGTAGAAAATTTTGAGGAATGCTATTCATACCAAATCAGATTTATATAATAGAGGTATTATCACTAATTCTATGTGTGTGCTATGCTATAAAGTAGTTGAAACTATATTTAGGAAAAAACTCTTTGCTAGCTTTGATCATAGGCCGGTTAAACATAATTCTGATGAAGAATGGTATCATATTTTCAAATCAACGCGATGGAAAAGCACAAATAATGAGAACGCTATGCATGTTTGCATGGTGCACATAGGCACGTGAGGAGGAAGTCGAGCAATTTTATTCTAAACACTAATAACAGATCCGAGGCTGCTGCTATGGGCCTGTTCACTGATGATGAGCTTTTCTTCAGTTTGCCCATTATGGTGTGTTATTTTGTAACTGTCGTGTGTTTATTTTCCTTGTATTTTTTCTTTGCCTTGTTATCTTTGTATTCTCTTTTTGCTAATTAATAAAATGGAGGGGTTCATTCACTAGCCTTGCTAAAAAAACATGTGTTCGATATTTTAGCAAATAATACAGTGAAGTAATTGGTTTGAGAGCTGAGTATTCGGTAGCCATGTCATTCTTTGAGCAGTGACGTTAAATTGTGGGTTAAACATATCATCATGTAGCAAGCGATACATGATTTTTTTTATACGACTAAAGTGCTAAAGCATGCCTATAAAACTCTTAAGTTATTGAGTCAATGACATATTTGATACAATGCCGAAACCAAACATATTATTAGAATGTGTTTGTGTATAATTTGTGAATACACATAGTTCGTATAATGTCTTTGTATTTGCTTTTCTATGCTTCATCATCATCTTGAATTGATGCATTTAGATAACAGAGTTTACCCAATCATATTCTTTCATTTTTTTTTCAATAACTTGCATACCCAAGGAAGTATAGTTCTAACTTCTAACTTCATACTCAATACGCTATGAATTTCTCTTATTTTTTTTATTTAACATGCTCGTGGTTAGAATTTTTTTTAAGTTTATTGTGAAATTCAAAGATAACAATAAACTTGTTTGGTTCTTTATCATCATTAAATGATACTTCACTGGTTCTTTCTCGCTAATGTGAACTGAGACATTATTCTTTTCAATACTTGTCTAAACATGGAAAAATAATAAATAATTTGTATTATCAACCATAATGTGATTTGATTGGCCGTTGGTGTGGTAGATGGTTTCAAATAAAGGTTAGTTTCAATGTGTTATGATATACAAGTTTAATTTTACCAATATAATATGTGTATGCAAATGTTTCCAGTTTACCAATATAATAGTACAAGAGGTCGTTTGGCATGAAGTAGGAGATATATTTGGATGTCAGTAGCAGATGTTGGTAATTATATTATTCTCGTTTAGTTGGAAACAAAATTTGATGCAAAGAAATATCATAAGATATTATTTGTAGCAGATTTCTATTGCTTTTATTTTATGTTCTTCCTAGCTGTATTATTTGTAGCAGATTTCTATTGATTAAGAGAGGACATTATTCATTTCAAGTTAATATAAATTACCAGTGGTTATTGTTCAATAGCTATAAACCTATAAACAAAAGACTGAGCTATGATGCTTTGGTGATCGGTCTAGATCAGTCCTGTTGTTTTCAATTTTATTATAATTTTCAGTCCATTTAATTGATATTAATATTTATATCCATTGCAAAATGTGGATTATGCATTAAAGATTAAGAAATCTTAGAATTTAACATTGGTTTGTACTTTTTACTATTTGTCCTCTAATTAAATCCTTCATATAACTTATCATGAAAAATTTCTTTATGTTCATGGGAATCTATTTGTCTTGGTTTACAGAACTTGTTACTATATCAATTATGTTTCCTTCAAAGCTTTGCATTATTTTTGCAATTTATTTATAAACATGTTAGCAAATTTTAAAAGGATATTGACTTATAATAAATGTTTGTATTTGGTAGCATCAAACAATTTAAATGACATTAAAGCCATGTCATACACCAAAGAAGCATTTCTACACGGTAGCTTGATAGAATATTTATTTTATGCACAGTTGTGTTTACAGTACTCAATAGCCGTAACTACGAATCTTTTATATTAAACTATGTTGGGGTAGATTCACACAAATAACTATAAATCAACCCAAATAAACATGGAAGCAATAAGATTATGTTGTAGTGTGATAAAACAAACAACAACAAGAGAATCTGAATGGAAAATCACAGAAAACAGATAAAGAGTTCACATATGAATTTATAGTGGTTCCATTTTCGTGAGATAGTGTACATCCATTTTACGGAGAGGAGATTTTATGAGATTCTAAGAAAATGAAAATTTTATAAAATTAATAAGAAAGGTTATGAAGAAGAATAAGAAATACAACTTGAAAGGATGATTCCAGTCTCAACAGACTGACTATCTTAATCAGAGATTATTACCTAGAGTTGAAGTAATCGATTTATGGTTATAAATCAATGTGTCATCAATTCTCCAATTCATATGAGAAATGTTTATCCGTTTGATTCTTTCAGTTTCTTTCAAATTTGAACGTGCTTAATAAGATTCCTTTTTTAATCAGCTGATTAGAAAATTATTTGATTACATCAATCTTCCAGATAATTCTCCTTCTCATGTAGACAATTTATTGCCCTGTTTAATGCAATAAAAGAGGCAATATATTTGAGTCAATATATCAAATTTCTTTCATATCTTCTTTAATTGGAAATATCATATCACTGAAATCACCAATACTTTCAAAACTTCTTTAATATGGAAATATTATATCATCGGAATGTAACAATCTCCACATTTATACCGTACTTTCATCCAAACCTATAAAATCCACATACATCCTCTTACTCCAAGCAACTCTTAGAAACATCACGGGTACTTCCTCAATAAGCTTCGATATATGACCATCACATTTTGCACTCTGTCAACGAACTCCAACAAGGCCACTGCACGCCAACAAAGTTTTGAAAGTACCATCTCCACGTAGGATCTATCAATCTCCACAAACATCTCCATCTACCAACTCACTTTCCCCATGTGCTACCAAGTAGCATCTGGCAATTCAGTAAGAATCAAGTTCGGGCAATGCTCGAACTTTGCAATACGTCTAGCTTTGTATCTCCATTGCCCTTCATCTTATATACCCACTTGCATCCTATGACTTTGACTTCCTTGAGGGGGTGATACCAATTCTAAAGTTCGATTCTTCTTCAATGAATCCATCTCCTCTTCCATAGCATGCATCCATTTCAAGCTAACACTCGAACTTATATCTTCTTCAAGGTCAAAAGGCTCATCTTGCACTAGATGCAGTGTGTGGTAAAACTGATCATCAAGGCTAAGATTTACATAGTTCCGGTCTTCATACCTATTTGATAGCCTTCCTCTCTAGAGCTAGCCCAAATATTTGTAACTTCGCATAAGCTTTTGTCAACTCCGCCTTGAGTTGAATTATCTCTAGCTTCACGACCATCACCATCATTGCTAGAGGAATTTTGTAGACCTTAATATGATATGTCAACGACTTCAATTACTCTACTTTCTTTTGTAGCTCTAACTCTACCACTAGGATGATATATGAGAATAGTTTCCATCTCCTTAGGGCTTTCAACTTATGAATCTATTGAACTAGATGGATTCTCCTTCGGCTTGAACATAACAGACTCATCAAATGTGACTTGTCTCGAGTGCACTAGCTTCCTATCGACAGTGTTCCAAATAAGATACCCATTGATGCCTTCTGTATAGCCTAAAAATATGCCTTGATAGGCTCTGGCATCAACTTGTCATTTCCTATATAGTGAATATACAAGGGCTACCAAATACATGAAAATATTGATATGTATAGATGTACCTTTCCATCTTTCCTATGGAATCTTCTCATCAATGGCTGAGCATGGAATTCAACTGATAATATACGTTGCATTCGATAAAGATCAGCCCAAAAGCCTCTATATAAACCCGCCGTCAATCTCAAACAACAAGTTTTCTCCAGTAAAGTCATATTCATCCTTTCAGCGACTCCATTTGATTGTGGATCTCCGGGTGTAACAGAATGTCTCTGCACGCTGCTCATAGAAACCTATGAGCTCCTTAGAAACAAACTCACTGCCATTGTTTGATCTTAGCACCTTCAACTTACTTCCAACTTCATTCTCTACCACTGCCTTCCAAA
Source organism: Allium cepa (assembly GCA_030765085.1). Classification (NCBI taxonomy): domain Eukaryota; kingdom Viridiplantae; phylum Streptophyta; class Magnoliopsida; order Asparagales; family Amaryllidaceae; genus Allium; species Allium cepa. The sequence goes on along the minus strand of CM060929.1, from coordinate 376,711,618 downwards.
TTTTGAATTTCTCAAACGACTTCGACTTGGCTTTCATCACGAACACCCAAAACCTTCCAAGAGTAGTCATCAATAATTGAGATAAAATATTTAGCTCCTCCAATTGAAGTTATAGCCATTAGTCCTCAAACATCTGTATGGACATACTCTAGTACTCCTTTGAACTCATGTCTGCCAACATGACAAAAAACATTCGTCTTCTTCGCCAATACACATTCCTGATAGAATTCCAAACGGTTGAAGCTTACACCCTTTATAATCTTCCTTCTATAAAGCATCTCCAAGCTCTTCTCCGAAACATGATCTAATCTGAGATGCCACAGTTTGGTGGTATCAAAACTCATGAACTATCAACTCCAACACACGACTCTCCAAGAACTTTAGATCCTTTCAGCAGATAAAGATTCTGGACCATCGCTCCTTTCATCTATACAAGAGCATCACTTATCACCTTCAAACTATCTGATTCTATTTTAATCCTATAACCCAAAGATGCTTGCTGATCCAAAGATAAAAGAGATCTCCTTAAATATGGAACATAGGGGACTCCAGAGATAATGCGCACCACACCCGCATGTATGCGAATATGCACCGATCTTTTTCCTAATGACTTGTAAGTAGTATCGTTCTCCATCAATATGGCACTTCCCTCCTTAACTTCATAAGAATGGAAATACTCATTCCTAGGTGTCATATAGAAAGACACACCTAAATCTAGCATCCAACGGTCTGATGCATCAGAAACAGATGCAGTCAACGTATCATCAGAAATAACATTCTCCATCACAATAAATGTAGGACCATCCACTTCAGTTCTCTTCCTCAAATCTGGATAATCTTTCTTCCAATGGCCATGATTCTTACAATGATAACACTTGTTTTATATAGACTCGCCTCTCCAACCACTTTCGGGCTTCCTCAACTTGGAATACCCTCTAAAAATATTCTTCTTCTCTCTACGAACAGTCCTTGAATACTACTAACTTTTTCGCTTACGCTCATAAGTTTCATCTAATCACTCATCTCTTCACTCATGAGTCTCGTCTTTATATCTTCTAATGTTAGCGTGCTTCTGCCATAAATCAAGCTGTTAGTGAATAACGTGTATCACTCTGGAAGAGAGCGCAATCAATAGCTTTCATTTTCATTATCATGTCATTGAAGAAATTAAGATATGCTTTCAACTACGTACCTTACCACATCTTGTAAGTGAAGAAAGTCTTCAACAAATTAGCCTATTCGTGAGCGACTTCTTCATGTGGAGATCCTCCAATTTCTTCCTCAAGCCTCTAACGGTAGTTTCACTACTAATCTCTAGAATGATATTCTCACCATGGCAAATTAGAGGGTAGTAAAGTAAGTCCACCGTTGAGTAGTCCATGCAAAAGGCTTATTCTTCCATCTCATTTCTTTTCAATTTTGAGATATCCACTGGCAACGATTTTACATCAAACACAACCTGATAAACATGATTTCTTCTCAACACCGCCTTCATCTTCCATTTCCACTTCTCAAATCATTATCTTTATTTCACTTCTTTATAGCTAACCGTGAACCGGATGTTGCACATGAACCCCTAGTGTAGGGTGCATACTTCTGGGTAGGTCTAACCTACTTCCATCTCTAGATTCTGCCATTTTATCGATCACCTTTTAGCCCTAGGCTTTAACAACAACCTTCAAAGCTATGTACCAGACTGTTAGGGGGTAGATTCACACAAATGACTTCAAATCAATTGAAATAAACGCAAATCAATAAGATTGTGTTGTACTGCGATAAAACAAACAACAAGGAAATCCAAATAGCAAATCAAAGAAAACAAATATAGAGTTCACACACAAATTTATAGTGGTTTCACTATCATGAGATAATGTACATCTACTTTAGAAGATGAATTTTTATTACTTTCTAAGAAAAAAGAAATTTTTACAAGGTTGATAACGGAAGCAAAGCAGAAGAATAAAAAAGACAACTTGAGAGGATGATTCCAATCTCTACAGCGGGGCTATCTTTATATAAAGATTATCACTTAGAGTTGAATTAAGTGATTTATGTTCATAAATCAATGCCCCGTCAATTCTTTTATTCATATGGGAAACATTTATCCGTTTGATTTTTCAGTTTCCTCCAAATTTGCATGCAATTGATAAGATTCCTTTTTTAATCAACTGATTAAGGAATTGTTTGATTACTTCAATCGTCTAGATAATTCTCCTTCTCGTGTAGATGATTTATTGCTCTTTTTAATGTAATAAAAGAGGCAATATATTTGAGTTTGTATCTAAAATTTCTTCCAAATATTCTTTAATTGGAAATATAGTGTCATTAAATCAACAATATCTTCCAAATCTTGTTTAATATGGAAATATTATATCATCAAAATCTAATAGACTATATATGGGTCTCTTAAATATGTTATTACATATTACAAACATATAACTAAGCAATGCTGATATTTAATGTGTCATATGTGGGTTCGTAGTTTAATAACCGTATAAATTGCTTAAATTTTACAAGACAACTTCATATACAACCGTTTCTGCTACTGTCTAAACTGTATGAAATTAACTATGTTATATACTAAGAAAAATCGAATGGCAATTTAGTTAGTGATATATTCAACTCTTATCAAGGGATAATTGCACTTAATTGAATAGTACATCTTTCATGATCTTTTTTTATTTCTAACAACCAGGCCAATGTAATTCATTTGCCAGAACATATGCCTGGAAAATAGAAAATTAAATAATACAGATCGATGAGCGATAAAATATTTATAATCATGTAGCTTATCGACTAGAAATGATCATGTGGCATGTGAAGCGCTCGTCTCTTGTGTTGGCTTGCGAAATGCTTGCCTTTAGTTTTGACAGCGAAGTGCTCATCTCTTGTGTTGACACACGATGTTTCTTATTGTAGCTTGCGAAATGCATGCTTCTATATTAACTTGCGAAGTGCTTGTCTTATGTGTTGACTTGCAAAGTTCATGTTTATTATTGTGACTTGCAAAGTTCTCGTCTTCTATGTTGAATCGCGAAGTTCATATCTATTATTGTAGCTTGTGAAGTGCTTGCTTTTGTTTTGACTAGCGATGTGCTTGTCTTTATGGTTTTATGATTTGTGACTCACTTTTTTGTTAGTCTCTTGCTTTGGACTTGCTTTCAAGTAGTATTTTTTTTTGGTGTTTGACTTGCTTTTATGTAGTCTCTTTTGTTCTTGTGATTTCAGAGTTGGTTATCTTATCACCATATTTGAGATGATTGCTGTTTATGGGCATGAAAAGACTTGGTGACATGGTGATTTGGTATTGATGTTGTTTTATTTCATGTGGCATATTACTTAGTATTACTATGCCTTATATATTATGAAAGTTTATTAGTGGATGATTTCATAATGAAGCCTTATGATGTTTAGTATAATACACTATAAAGATATCTACATCTTTGATGTTTATGTAAGTTCATTATGTAATCTCACCTTTGATGATATTTAAAGAGAGTCTGATCCGTTTATTATTTTTATAATACTCAAGCCAGACCAAGGCTTGACATTTACAGGGACTCGGTGACCTTGAAAGTGGGCTAACTTAAGAAGTTATATATAAGATATTACTTACAGTTTAATGTATCATTCGACTCTGGCCTATATACTTGTTATTTGTTTGTTTATGATGTAGATTCGTGTAGTCATGTATAATTGAGACCTGTCATAGTCTATATATGTATATGTTTATATATGCGAGTCTAGTGTTTTTTCTTTGTGTAGACTCACCTTGCAGAGGGATATTTGGTGTATTATATCTCTGTTGCGACGTGTGATCTTGTGTTGTATATTATGTGATATATTGTTTTGTTCTAGTTGAGCTAATGTGTTTATTGCTTTGTGCCAAGACTACTCACATCAATATGGAGTTATGAGGTAAAAGTTGATGTGATATTGGGGCGTCATAGCTTGGTATCAGAGCAGAGGTTCAGAACAATGTAGAATGTAAGAAACACAAATCTTGGCCTAGATAGACTTAGAGTCATGTCCCTTGGGTGTGCAGGGTAGAATATAAAATTTATTTCCTATTTAGGATATAAGCATAGATGATTTTTAGGAATAATCATTAGGATGTATTTGTAAATTTTTTGAATTACTTTACAAATTATTGTTATAGAAAAATGATTTTAAAGTTTGGAACTCACTTTTGTCAAAGAGTGAGATTTAATGGATAACATAGATCATGCCTCAGATGGCTTTGTGTTGAGTGGTGGTCTCTTGATCCATTAGTTATCAGAGTTGTGCAGTAGAAGCAGACAGACTGCTTTTCGTTGAGAACATTAATTATTTTGCTTAAATATGTTTGATTGGTTGATGGATTGTAATGACCCGTATTTTTGACGACAGAATATTTAATTGATTTAAATATTTAATCGTTAACTAAATAATGACTTAAAAATACTATTTTTACATACAGCCAAATCAGGACCCAAGACCACTTTCATTGAGTTTGGATTATCGTTGCAAAATTAGCATCCTGGGGTACAATCTCAGATAGGGATGAGATTTATACCAATGGATTCATAAAAACGAGGTGATCTACACAAAGAGTCTCGTTACGGTCGAATGCGTCGTGTGATCGAAGGACTCGAAACGTACGACCATTTATTTGATAGAATAAATGAATGGAATAAAATATTATTATAAATATCACCCAAATCCACTTTCCCTCTCTAATCTTACTTTCCCAAATCACTGTTCCATTCCATAAGATGGCCTCTTCCTCAAATCCATTCAAAAAAATCGAGAGATCCGCTCCACTAAAACTCACAAAACCATGTCAGACGAGTTCTTATCGATTAGAGCTTCGCAATGACCAATGTGGAATTTTGATCGATGGTGATTGGAGACGATGACCTCTTCATGGTCGGATCTAGGGTGTGAGATGGTTGGGGCTACGATCGATGATAGGCAAAATGGATATCACTGTTGGATTTCTTTTCGCGAATAGCGCCTACTTGCAAAATCTCATTGATCTGGTCAGGCAACTTGAAACGCCTCCATACGCCTAGAATGCAACTTGGTCAGTTCGTGACTCGAGGTGGATGATCAAGCTTCGTTTCTTTGTGACCGGGCGTAGAGATTTGGAAGCGGAGTTCATTGTCAAAGACGGCTCATCGTTTCGTCGATAAACGAGAGAGAAATTAAGGTTTGAAGTTGCGGCTATGGATTTGATATGCACGGCCTAGAAAAAGATTTGGGAAGAAAGATTAGCAGTAATTAAGGTAATTAAGGGTTTAACTGTTATTATTTAGTTAATAGATAATCTCAATTCTTATATTGGCCATATCTTGTGCATACGAAGTCCGTTTTGGATGCGGTTTCTTCATCGTGCTCGTGTTGGAGAGATCTACGGTTTGGCATTGGTTTGGATAGTATTTATTAAGGCGAGTAATATTATCACCCACCGTACTATGATTGGTTGTATAGTATTAGATTGACGTTCTAAAATGATTTTTTATTTTGACTTATGATTTTCCTATACGTATTACATTTTTATACAAGAAAATAGAAGTACTTTAAAATGATTTAGATCGAGTATCACATATTTTCCATCGATGTGCCATTAATAGGGAATTATTAGATATGAGCTATTTTTGATATGATTTCCCTATTGGTTGATGTGGATGTAATATACATGTTGTATGTATGTTGTTTTGGATGTATGTATGGATGTTGGTTGCATAATTGCTTGTTTGGTTATTTAGTTGTTTTTGGTAGAAAACACTGATTAGCAGTGATCGAGTGTTAGAGGAATATCTTATACGTTGGGATTTCATACACGTGGAAACCTAATGAACGAGATAAGTTGTAGAGTAATGTTAGGATACACGTCGATAGATTTGAAGGTGGAATACGAGGCTTCAGACTTCAGAATGGATGTCAGACATTTCCATTTAGTTTGTACTTATCCGTTTTGGTTAAGTACAAGACCAAAATGGTTGGTTTGACCACTGTTGAGTGATCAATGTCCATCTTTGTTGTTGATTGGCAACTTGGCCGATCTTTGGCTTGGACATTGAGGAGATTTTGTTTTGAGCAATTTGACGACTTATTCATGATTTACTTAGATTCTTAATGTTATTGGTTTAGGGAGAGCAATTTCAATGGTGAGGCAATGATGTGGTGCTTTGATATGAGAGTTGGTACTTCGGATTGTGACTCGATGGTGTATGAAGTAGGTTCCGAGGTTGATTATTTCAGGACTTTGCAGATCGTGCTGGAGGTGTTGACTCATTCGCATCATTGAAGATGGCGATGTACAACATGATGAAAATCCTTGTATCTTCAGTTTGCGACTCATGGGGGTAGTGGGTACCAAATATTAGACATTTTGTATCTTCGGTTAGTGACTCGAGTAGGAGCAAGTACCGAACAAGCTTGTGGGGGGAGTTGTGGAGTGGAGGAACATGGTGGGTTCCAAATGGTGGAAATTGTTTAATGGATGCTATGTTCATTATGGATGCTTTACTAACTACCTGTCATCTTAGGGATGTCACATGAGGTAAGTATTGTGCATAGGGATACGTAGACACCCTGAATAGTTTACTTAGTATGGAGTAGGTATGTGGATAAAGATACCTAGGCACCCCGATAGTTTACTAAGTATGGAGTACCATTTTACGATGTTGTGGAGTAGCATATTATCGATGTTATGTGTTGACTCTTTGGTTGCATGGACAAGTTAGGTATGATTCGTATACCTTCTGTTCCGTATACTATATCGTTATAGTATTTTGAAATTGTTTATTGCATATATCAAACTATTGTCCGACCTAGGGTTTTATGCTTTGCTTCTTATTATTTCAGGTACTCGTAAATAAGTAAATTAGAGAGCAGGTGTAGATGGCATATGTAGTTCTGTAGATGGATTAGTAGAAGGTAACGTTTTCTCATACTTATATTTGAGTTTGTTATTGTATATTCTATGGCGTGACACTATAGAGCCTTGACAGTGTTTGACTTACGATTATTAGAGACGGTGTATCGGCTGATTTTATTTTCCAGTTGTATAAAGTCTATTACTATGTTGTATAAATCTAAGGATCTTATACTCTAATGATTAGTTCATCTTGTTATTACTGTTTCGACTGTTTTATATCTGTGTTGGCTATTATATTTTTATCTAATGCGATGTGGGATGTACAACAGGTTATGTATTTATTTGATGTTTCCTTTTTCTTCTTTTCCATTCCCTTTTCTACCATTTCCTCTTCTTTATTTCTCTTATTTTCTTTGATAATCGTTTTGCATCATAGGTGTAGGGCGGTCGTTACATTTGGTATCCAGTAAAAATAGGGTATGGAGTTATTGCCTAGATCAAGAGTTTTACGGGAGAGTTTGTATTTGTTATATGTTTTGGTTTTCAAAACTATATAGTAGTATATATAGTATAGAAGTATGTTGCACACATGAGCACTATTAATTCGGTTATTTATAAGAGATGGATCATCCTTATTGTAGAGTAGAATGATATGGGATGTGAGATATACTGCTATTGACTATGTCTTCAAAGTTGAGAATTGGGCAGAATCACGGTCACTTACCCTGATTGATACGATATGTTTGCAGAGATGGGGCGAATCATTTTCTGAAATGCTCAAGTTTTTCTATTGATTACGATGCTGAATTGCAAATGGTTAGAGTTGACTTTGCTGAGTTGTAGAGGGACAATGACAGTCTAGGAAGTAGATCGTTCCTTGGAATGAAGTCGGCTATTGAAAGGAAAGATTAGATGGTTACTTGCAAGAGGATCATTGATGACTTGGAGTTAGATGACATAATGAGGCAGAAGTTAACCCCTATATAACTCTAGGGATGAAAAATGAACAAGTGAGCTTCAATTCTCGAGGATCGATTTACTTAGGATTAGTTTCGCTTCAAAGAAAATTTTTCCCGACTTTTCCAAGTCAGTGTTGGTTAAGGAGCTCGTCGATTTGAAGTAAGACAATATGTTTGTGTCGGAGTATGTGACCAAATTCGATGTGCTATCGAAGTACGATCTATTTTCTATGGATACCCCACACAGAAAGAATACAAAGTTTAAATTGGGTTGAGTGATTATCTTGGGAAGCAATTGATTGATCATATTGAAGAGGGTTTCGAGAAGATGATCGAGAAGGCTTTATGATGAGAGAGCTTGTACTCAGCATAGAAGGGTTGTCCCGAACCAACTAAGTAGGGATAAACCGTGGAAACAGATGTGTTGGCATCAAAATTGATCACCAATACCCAGTTGTACGTGAAAGCACCAAATTCCCAAATATCCAAATAGAAAGACAAACACACAAATCACAGAATTAATAGAAGAACAAGAAAAGGAACATGCAAGTTTTATAGTGGTTCGGCTAACTCTGGCCTATGTCCACTCCAGAATAATTCTTTTTATTATGCTGAAGTTTGATTACAGTTACAATCCAAAAATTCGAAATAAAAATGACAGAGTATCCCCTAGGTAGAAGATGAAGAGAAATAGAATGAAGCCCTTTTTTTTAAGCCAAGCCTACTATATTTATAGGTGAAACTTCGGCTACAAGGCCTTCTCACCTACGTAGGCCCACCATAATAATCAACATGCATGATTCACCATAAATATTGATCGACTAACATACTACCGATCCTTTTTCCTTTATCCAATTCAAGGCCGAGGTCATTGAAGAGTCCTTCATGCCGATCCTTCCCTTTCCATATTGCTATGTCGATCCATCTCCTCCCAATATCCTATACCGATCCATCCTCCACAAAGCATGCTGGTCCATCTCCTTCATGAAGATATCCCGATCCAACCTCCCATATAAAGATACGTCGAACATTCCTAAACCATGAAGACATGCCGATCCTTCCCGATGTAGCCTGGAAAGTATGTCGATCCCTCTAAGGCATGCCGATCCATGGCACTTAGGTTGCTATTTTGTTGACTCTCTCTGTCTGCCCATCCATCTGTGGGTGATAAGCTGCACTCATCTTAAGCTTCGTACGTAATACCTCTTGTAGACTCCTTCAAAATTCGCAAGTGAACAATGCATCTCTGTCGCTGACTATGCTATAGGAATCCCATGAAGTCTGACTATGTTCTTCATGAACAACTTTGCTAAAACATGTGCCGTCCTGATTGACTTTACCAGAATGAAATGGGAACTCTTGGTCAACCTATCCATTATAACCCATATGCTTTCATTTCCTCTATTTGTCCTTGGCAATCCGTCTATAAAATCCATCGATATTGAATCCCACTTCCAAACTGGAATATCTAAAGGCTGAAGTAACCCACTTGGCTTATAATGTTTGGCTTTCACTTGTTGACAGTTAAAAAACTGCCTAACCCACAAGCCAACATCCCTCTTCAATCCTTCCCAATAAAAGCTCCTCTTCATGTCTCTATACATCTTGGTTCCTTCAGGATGAATCGTGAACTTCGATCGATGACACTCTTCTAGAACTTCTCTCCTTAAGTTCTCTACACCTGGAACACATAACCATCCCTTCTTTCTCAACCATCCTCTTTGGTCAAGATTAAAATCCTTTTGGTCATCAATCTCTAATCCGACCTTAAGCTTTCTAATCCTCTCAACTAAAACTAGGTCTTATCTCTGCTTAGAAGCTATCTTTTCAATCAGCACTGGTCGCACTTCTAAATAAGATAACATGGCAGTATCTTAACTGGAACTAGTGGAGATCTCAATTGCACCCTACAAATGGCTAAAGCTTCTAGATCCTTCCATTCTGCCAACATTGCTATCACCACATTCTGATGTTTTCTACTGGGAGCATCTGCTACCTTATTTCCTTTTCCCGGAGTATACTCTATACCGAAATCATAAGTAGCTAAAAACTCCAACTACCTTTGCTGTCTCATATTCAACTCCTTCTGAGAGAATAAATATTTTAATCACTTATTATCGGTATAAAACTCAAATCTCTCTCCCAAAAGATAATGCCTCCAAATCATCAAGGCAAAAATCACCACCATTAACTCCAAGTCATGAGTAGGATATCTTACTTCGTGCGGTCTAAGCTTCCAAAATACATAAGCGATACCTTTGTCCTTCTACATCAATATTGCTCCCAATCCAGTACCACATGCATCAGTGTATACTACCAATCCTTGGTTACCATCCGGAACGCTAACACCGGCGCATTGGTCAATAAATGCTTTAACTTAAGGAATGTTTCCTTATATTTGTCGGACGAAACAAACTTCACTTCCTTCCTGGTCAACTTAGTCAAAGATGCTGCTATCCGTGAGAAATCCTTGATGATTCTCCTGTAATAGCCAGCAAGTCCAATAAAACTCCTGATCTCGATTACCGTCTCTGGTCTCTTCCAATTATTGACCACCTTGATCTTAACTGGATTAACCGACAGTCCTTCCTCTGAAACCACATAACCAAGAAACTTAACTTCTCTCTTCTAGAAATTATATTTGGAAAACTTAGCCTTCAACTGGTTCTGCCTCGGCGTCTTCAACACTACTTTAAGATGAATCTCATTCTCTCTTTCATCTTTGGAGTACACCAAAATGTCATCTATGAACACTAACACAAACCTATCCAAATGCTCTTTGAAAACCCGGTTCATCAAATCAATAAAGAAAGCAGCGCATTCGTCAATCCGAATGGCATTACTAACCACTCATACGAATCATACCTAGTTTGAAATGCCATCAAAGGAATGCTATCCTCCGCCACTCTCAACTGATGGAACCCCATCGCCAAGTCCATTGGGAAAACACTCTAGCTTCACTCAACTAATCAAATAAGTCATCGATTCTCGGCAAAGGATACTTATTCTTGATTGTCCTCTCGTTCAATCTACGATAGTCGATGCACATGCTTAACGACCCATCTAATTTCTTCACAAACACCGCAGCTGCTCCCCAAGGCAAACTGCTTAGTCTAATAAAGTTCCTTTCCTCAAAATCCACTAAATGCACCTTCAATTCCTTCATCTCTGTCGGTGTCATCCTGCTAGGTAGTCTACTGATAGGTTCCACTCTCGATACGAGGTCTATCCGAAACTCAACAACTCATTTCGAGGGTAGTCCAGTGACTGGCTCAAACACATCTGCAAACTCTCTGACCACACAAACCTGAAAAAGCTCTTCTCTAACGTCCATGGTACTCAACAAAGCACAAACACTCTTACTGGAATTTCCACCAAGAAAATGATTCGGTTATGACTACCTAGGTGTCTCAATGATATTTCCCGATCCTAACAAAGTATCCTATCCTCATACTTACCCAACCTCCACAACTAAGATGACCCTGAAATCTACGAAATCAGAAACATACAAAATGCATGCAAACTTATGACCTAACAACTCAAGTTCTAACTGGTCACATCTCATCCCAAGAGTTGCATACCCTCTTATTGGATTCGCAACCCTTAAGGAAGTAATAAGGTATGTGGGTTCTATACATAACCTATCAACCAAATATTGAGATATAAATGAATGAGATGCATTGGTATCAAAAAGTGCACTAATAGGTATAATCTATATCAAAAGCGTATCTTACATCATAGTTTTCCCTTTCTCTACTGCAATGGGTTTAAAAGAAGATGGTTGTCCAATAGTAAACACCTTCCCTCTGTCCGCCCTGACTGGCTTTGGAAATTGGTACTTATAATGCCCAACTTGGACATAGGTGAAGCATTTCACATTCTTCTTCTCCGCATTCTTCTTTCCTTTACCAGTTTTGCACTCGTGGGATTAATAGCCCTTCTTATCACACTTATAACACACTAAATCAACCTTCGCCTTTTTAGCGGCCTTCCCCTTTTGGGTTCCTTTCTTCTTAAAGAATTTCCTTTTTCTTTCTTGAAAACCCTGGGACACAACCGACTTCTCCCTGGCTAAAACAGCAAGCATCGCCTCATCGCGAACGGTCATCTCCACTATCACACGATAATGCTCTCTAATATGAGTCGTAACCATCCTGCCTAGCTTTGGCCTCAAACCTCTAATGAATCTCTCATTCCTTCTGACATCAATGTCAACAAAATCATAACCGTATCGAGATAGCTCATCAAACTTAGCAGCATACTCGATCATAGACATTTGTCCTTGGACAAGATCCATGAACTTCCTCGTCAATGCTGATTTGGCAACTTCAGACAAGAACCTTTGCTTTAACCTCCTCCTGAAGTCAGCCTAGGTCAACTCTTCCTCTGGCACTCTGGCCGTCACACTGTTTCTCCAATGAAGCACGAACCCTTTCAATTGTCTAGATGCTAGCCTTCTCTTCTCTCCTTCATTCAAGCCTAAATCTATAAAGATCCTCTCACAGTTCAACAACCAATTCTCTACTTCAACAACATCTTCCATTCTAGCAAACGACTTTCCTCCTAGATTGACATAGTCTTTACTCAGCTTAGCATAGTTATATCTAATTGGAACTACATGATTAGCTCCACCAACATTCCCAGCAGCTCTCGCTTGCAAATGATTAGCCAACAATTGATACACCGTCCCCGCATCTACTGGCAGATTTCCAGCACCTACATTGGTCTCAACATTTTGGTTAGCATTATCCTATCGACATTGGTTTCTCTGAGAATTAGGTCGAGCATTTCCATTGGTTGTGGTGATTCCTCCACCCAGATTTCCTCTTCCGTTTCCTGCCTCCATATCATCTTTCTCGTATATTTGCATACGAGCCTAAGTAAGATAAAGAAAAACGGTCTAAGAGTTATTGGAATACATACTTAGATATATATATATCAAATACAAGCACGTTACTATAGCGTTAACCCAAATCCCGATCTTATTTTTAAATTCATTGGATTATGTTTGAAAAAGATTTTAGTTTTAACTTTTCTTTTAAAGTTTCATAAACTTACGCTCTGATACCAACTTGTAACATCCCTTTACTTGGAGGCCCAAAACCAACGGCTATGGATGCTGCAGTCATCCATAATTATTAATCTTCAACGATCAAATACGGCGGTGCGAGATACATTAATACACAGAGCACAGAAATATGAAAAAAATTAACAATTCAAAAAAACATTTCCATATTCAAATCAAATCATTTATTGTTCATTACATAATCCCTAAATTACGTTAACCACGTTCAACGAAATATAATTATTACAAATAAGCCAAGAGCGACATATGAAGATGCACCCTTGGTTGACCAGAGAATATAGTAAGGCTAGTACATCTGCCTTTATAAACAAAATACAAAGTGGAAAAGAAAAAAAATCTAAATAACTATTTGCCTCTTGCACGCCTCCGGAAGGTTTATTCGTCAGAGAAGAAAACCTAAGAACCTTAAATCTAAAACCACTCAAAAAAAATTGAGTACCCGAGAGTTTAAAGGGAAAATAAAAACTTCGAGTCAGACATAAATCCTGGTATGAATAATAATCGAACATCTCAATCCTTTTAGATATCCAATGAGACCACACTGCTTAGCAGAATGAGTTTTCCCCTCACTAGTATCCTAAAACCTTTATAAAACCAAATTATATGCTCCTGCATCCACAATGGTTAAAACATACATTCCAAAACATTATGATGATATGCATACTTGAAAATAAATAAGATTTTCCCATTCCCAATTTGATTTGACACCCTGTCATAATTATTGTTTCTAGGGTCACTATCAAGCCTTTTAGTTTTCATGGGTTTATTAATAACCTTGTTATAACTAATAGACACCCTGTCCTCTTCATAGTTTTAGAGTAAGAGTTTTAAAATCTCTTAAAACCAAAACTTTCGACCTTTTCGAATGGCCTTCAGAACAGCCTTTTGAATCCAAACCTTTCGAAATCATTGAAACCATTCAATAATTCAAATCCTTCGAAATCATTTAACTCCTAAAATATAAACCTTTCGAAGACTTACTTGGTCCATGTTAAAATACGCGGAAGGTACTCTTTAAAACCTTTCGACTATAATAGAAGCAACCTTTCGACCTTGCCGGATGGTCTGCTTCGAAAGCTTTAAAACATTTCGTTTAAAACAATAGACCTCCGCTTTTTAAAGCAACTTCTTCAAGAGCTTGGGTTATACTTCTATCAGAAAACAAAGGAAAATCATCTAAGTCGAAGGCTTTGATACCTTTTGAAAGCAATGAGAGAAGCGGCTGGTTTTTAAAACAAGTAAACCTTTCATCTTTGTCGAAAGCAACGACTTCGAAAGGTTGGAAAAAGAGGCTATCACCTTTCGACCGCGTCGAAAGGTTCAAAAAAAAACAATGATAAGTGGAAGTAACCTTTTGACTTTGTCGAAAGGTTTAAAATTTTTCTTTTTAAATATTTGACCTGGTTGAGGGCAACCAAGTCGAAAGCTCTAATTCGAAAGCAAAGCAGGTGAAAGCTTTTGGTTCATAAAACAAACATACTCCAACCTCTTCGATCATCAACCTTTTGACTAAGAACCCTTCGACTCTGTCAATTCATTACGTACCAAGTAACTTGATACTATATGCATTGGTTTGACCTTGTCGAAAGTTATAACCCTTCGACTTGGTCGAAAGGTCTGGGTCGGAAGATTTACTACCGTAAAAGGCTGGAACATGCTAAAGGTATGATTTCTTAGTTTTTAACTTAAAAGGACAACTTCTCAAATAACCTGCCTTTGTTTGTCAAATTCTCATTGGTTAACAATTTTTTTCACAAAAATGCTGCCACTAATTTTTAGAAATAAATAATAATTTTATTTTTATAAAATGCCCTTCTCTTTAATTTAATATATAAAACATTTAATTCACATACCTTAAATAATTTTATATACTCATCAAAACACTTGGGAGAAATCTAGAAAAATCCTAGAAAACCTATTTTAATATGTTTTCCAACATATAAAAATTTCAAACCCTAATAATCTTTATTTTAGCTGTAAATAATTTGTAACCCAATAAATCATTTGTTTACAGAAAATTTATATATAATCCATACAAACTCAAAAAAATATAAAAATTTAAACGCATCTCCAAAATCATGTTTTTTATAACATAAAATTTTCCCATGGCATTTAAAAGTCATCTCATCTTTTTTTATCCTAAACCATGTATATCCCTTATTAAAAAACCATGTTTAAACAGATATAAATCATAAACAAGCATATCATCATTCAATATATAATAAAACAGATTTATCCTTAAATCTGAAACCATATGATGTAAAAATCAAAATAGAGATGTAGAAATTATTATGCACCTTAGATTGGATTAGGAAATTGAAGTATGATTGAGATTGATTCCTTCTAACTTAAATCCTAGCTTTTAGTTGATTTTATCTTCTCCTCTTCCTAATGGCCGGCCTTGCACTCACTACTTACGTTTAAAATTTTGTTTGAGATAAAATGAACATGTACGACTAAGGGGATAATAAAAGGGTGGGAAATATGGGTGGCTGTTACCCTAATGCCCTTATGTTTAATATCCTAACCATTTATATAAGTTCATCTGATTTAATTAAGCACGACCTCCTAATTTATTAATCAACCTCAACCTCCTTATCTACATTAATCTATTTAATTTATTCTAATTAAATCTCCAGAATAATGTTAATAAAATTAGGGTGTTATATTTTATAGTGGTTTGGCTAACTTCGGCCTACGTCCATTCTAGAACAATCCTTTTTATTATACTGAAGTTTGATTACAATTAAAACCCAAAATTCCAAAATAAAAGTGGTAGAGTATCCCCTAGGTAGAAGATGAAGATAAACAGAATGAAGATCCCTTTTCTAATGCCGAGCCTGTTGTATTTATAGGTGAACTTCGGCTACAAGGCCTTCTCACCAACATGGACCCACCATAACGATCGGCATGCATGATTCTTCCATAAATATCGATCGGCAAACATACCACCGATCCTTTTCCTTCATCCAATTTAAGGCTGAGCGTCTTTAAAGAATACTTCATGCCGATCCTTCCCTTTCCATATTGCTATGCCGATCCATCTCCTCCTAATAACCTATGTCGATCCATCCTCCATGAAGCATGCCGATCCATCTCCTCCATGAAGATATGCCATCCATCCTTCCATATGAAGGACGTCGAACCTTCCTGATCCATGAAGACATGCCGATCCTTCCCATCTAGCCTGGAAGGCATGCCGATCCCTCTAAGACATGCCGATCCATGGCACTTAGGTTGCTACACGAATCCCTAATGCATTAGGGTATTTTGACGATCCAACTCATTCCAGTGTATGCCATACCGATCCATATCACGAAACTCCATTATGCTGACCCCTTATATTACTATCAGGGCCGATCCATCCGTCGTGAATAACACCGATATTTGCTTTGCCGATCCATACCGCACCGATCCATATTTTGCCAAACCAAGCTTTGCCCATCCAAGCCGATTTGAGCTATGCCAATCCACTGTATACCGTTCCATATCATACCGATCCATATTATGCCGATCCTTCCTTCTCCAAGCCAATATTCATATTTCAAGCATCCTGCACCGTTTTTCTACCATATATATCATGGCTTCATATTATTATATATAGATGACTTTTGAACCCCATAATCATCACTCTTCACTCGATAATTGTGAAGTCTGTTGGGTTAAATCCACCCGTATATTGCCTTGCCAAAAGGCAGGTTAACAATATGTATTTATTGTCATTTCAATTTGGTCAAGCACTCCATCAATGACAGAGAAGGGAAATGGCATTAACTTGATATGCTTTCCACTTATAGTGCTTCCCTACGTGTTGTATTTGTTGTCAAGGTTTCATATTCCTTTATATCTAGATTTGATGGAGATATTAGGATTTTGGCTCAAGATGGTTAACCGACCTTTGATTTTGACAGACCAAGTTATAGGCTCAGCCAGCCTATACATAGTTTATCGAGAACTTGTATTATTGAGTCATGATGTTTGTTTGTTTGCTATTGGGATGTTTTGGGGTTTGACTGGGTTTGGTATTACAGTTTGGGAATGGATTGGCTGAAGGGGGTACAGAATAGAGGTGGACAGTGAAAGGCCATTAGTGATGATTAGGGTTGCGGAGGAGCGAACTATAGTGATTGACTATATGTATAAGATAGGGTTATGTTTAGCTTTCTATATTCGCTCGATATTCCACATGATGAGTTGTCACCTATTCCTGTAACTAGAGAGTGTCCGGACATATTTGACGAGGTGGCCGGATTACCAACATATAGAGACAGAGTTCTATATTGATCTGATTAGAGGTGCTAGACCAGCAGTTATGCTTTTAAGGCATATGAGGCCCAAAGAGCAAAGGAAGTTAAAGGTACGAGCAGAAGTCCTATTGAGATGATTGTTCATTCGTAGGAGAATATTTGGGTAGGATGCACCTATAGAGTTTGCCACTAGAGCCGATAGCTCTTTGGGGTTATTTGTTGATTGTCGTAAGCTAAATGAGATGATGAAAAAGTATTCACTCCTGCTTATTGATGGTTTGTTCGTCAACTCTACAGTTAGAGATGTTCACTTAGTTGGATCTTATGATAGGTTTCCACCAATTGAGAGTATTTAAGGATAAAGCGTAGATTATACCTTTATGTACGCTACTTTGATTTTTGATTGGTTGATTATGCTGTTCGGGCTATCTGACATGTCAACATGCCTTGTTGACCTCATGGACCATGTTTTAAGTGGTCACTTGAGTGGGTTGTGCTTGTGCTCATGGATGATATTTTTTCTACTTATGAACGAAAGAAGAGCACAAGGAAAGATTGATGATTTATTCTAGGTGTTGAGAAGACACTGATTGAAGGTGAGATTTTGGAAGTATCATTTCTGAAGGAGGATATGCTTGGGTCACTTTGTTTCAGATTAGGACATCGCTATAGATCCTGTAGTTACGGCAGTCCATAATTTGAATAGACCCAAGGTATCAGCATTATTAACCTACTTGATGAGAGAGGATCATACTTTTATTTGAAAAACGAGGTGCGGACATGTGTTAGTGAGTCTGATCAAGGGGTTGACGAGTGCATTGATGTTACTCATTCCGAGCGAGAATCAGGAGGTGATAGCACACACATGTCTATGGTACTTAACTGGGTGCAGTATTGATACAGAAAGGTAAGGTTGTTACATGTTAGTCGACAACTGAAACCGCATGAGAGGAAGTATTTGACTTTTGATTTGCAGTTGACAATGATAAAGTTTGCTTTGGAGAGTTGGAGGCATTGTCTATTAGGAGAGGAGTTCGAGCTGTTCAATGATTCCACATCATTGAAGCATCTCTTCTATGAGAAGGATCTTGACCTTCACCATCAGCGATGGTTATTGTTCATGGCCTCATATGGATTTGACATTTCCCATAAGTTCGTAAGGGAAATGTAGTTGTTGATGCTTTAAGTAGAAGACATACCAGTTTGGGAGCAATATTCCTAGAGTGGGCATTGTTCGAGGTTCTCGCTGGTTATGACTTCAGAACTTGAAGAGCTATAGCCAATGGTGATGGCTAGTTTGACTGTTAGACCTAATTTTATTTAGCGGATCGGTACTAGTTAGAGGCATTAGGTCAGACTAATGGAGATAGTGGCTAAATTAGGAGAATGAGTAGTGTCTATATAGGTGATGCGGTATGGACCCGTACGAGAATGTTGGTTCCACAGGGATGAGAGATTGTTTGTTCTCGAGTAGTGGGAACCAATGTTTTAAATCTCAGATTTTGGTCACGTCTCATCTCGAAGAATTTAGAGGGCTTATCTCATACCGAGTGAGATCCCGAACGAGATGAGTGCATCTCAGTCGTCCATCTCGAATTTACATCTCGGTTGCTAAAATGCATTTCGGAGTTATCTCAGAGTATATGTCATGTCGAAAATTAGTTTTCATACACCTAAATTTATAATACTAGTCACTACCTTAAGGAAAACACTATGCACTTACCTTGAATATATCACACTCTTATCATTAATAATTTAGTGTGGAAAAAATATCACTTGTGTTATGTAAAATAAATAACTAGATTTCATGAATAATGTTCAACATAATATCATATGAGATAAAGTAGACAAGAAACATACCATAACAAATGCACCTTTACTTTTTTTGATCATTCACTTTACTTTCCTACACAATATAATGTCTTATTTCTATCTTTTATGATTTATTGTGCTGCAAGGGAAATCTTAAATTTATAACTTCAAATACAAAAGTCTACAAGTAGAATTAGATATTCTATGTATGATTATAGTATTGAATTATTAGTAAACAAAATCTCATTAAGCAACTAATAGCATAGATATTTCAAACAAACGTAGAAAATAGCATACATGGTACAATTTTTTTTCAAACATTTAGTAATATTATAAGAAAAGCAAAAAAATGATGTATGAATGAACATGTAATCATAAAATGAAATTAATAGATGAAAGAGAATTCCTTTATTGCTTAAAAATAAGCCTCGAGGAAAAAAAATTATAGCAGCAAAAACTAAACGAAATCAAACCGAGAATCCATTCGGAATATAAAGTTAAATAAGTCAAGCCCAAAATTTATAGTCATAAAAAATAGGGTTAGGAAAAAAACTCAAGATAGTATCGAAAAAGAAAAAATGAAATCGGATGTAAATCAATTTGGATCAGAAACCTAAACGAAAATCAAAAAATAAAATACTTACCATAATCGATATAGATTTTATCATTTTTTACACTCGTCACAGCCATAAAATAAGAGACGAAGATTAAATGAGATTTATATAAGAAATAAGGGTTAAAAAAGTACAGTTAAAAAGGCTAAAATTAAGGTAAAGGAAGAGCCAGCCCAATATGAAAAAAGAGTTGATTTTTCCCCAAATTCAAAACCTATTATTCGATAGTGGGTTTTGGGAGAACTTATAAGAGGCATTTTGGAATTTGGCACTGAAATGATTATATGATATTGAGAGTGAACCGTGGACTTCGAGATCTCGTAGGCCTATTCATAACGATAAATGAGAACGAAACATGTTAGGAGGAGGACAGTGGAGTAGTAGAGGTTCAACAAATTGAAAGTGAAGGCGATGGGATATGGGAGACTGTGAAGAGAATGAAGACCGCATATCCAGAGCTCTTCACTTAGTGATATTTCATTTTTATCATCGCCTTTCGTATTGGATATCACATTCTATGTTTTATACAAGATAATTTAGTATTCCGCATGCTAGAATAGGCATGGATGTTACTTTTTGATGGTAGATCTCATGCAAGCATTTTTGACATTGGATTGTTGGCATTTAATATGGTCGCTTATGCTTATGTGATTGTTAGGCGTGCAGAATAGTTATGGTTGGATATAGCATATCTATTTGAGATGGTTGCTATGTATGATCTAGTATGTTTAAATATATAATGTATATATATCCTTGTTGTATTGGGATTTTTCCCGGACCTAGCCTTGCAAAGGAGGTGCTGCCGAATTTTTCCAAAATTTGAGAGGCATTTAAGGGCATATGGGTTATAAGATGTTCTCTTTGCTTTGTGAGTTCGTAGGCGAAATCTTTTTAGGAGAGGAGAATGTGACGGCTTGTATTTTTGACGACAGAATATTTAAATAATTGATTTAAATATTTAATAGTTAATTAAATAAAGGCCCAAAAATATTATTTTTCGCATACGGTTGAATAAGGACTCGATACTACTTTTGTTAAGTTCAGATTGATGTTGTGAATTAAAATAAGTATAAGGATCGCTATATTTAGAGATCAGACAATCCGATGGCCGAAACGATCTTGAAATACGCGGAATTAGCATCTCGGGACGCAGTCTCAGATAGCGACAGGATTTATATCATTGAATCCAAAAAAATGAGGTGATGTATGCAAATGTGTTTCGTTGCGATCGGACACGTCTTTTGATCAATGGACTCGAAATGTACGACCATTTATTTGAGAGAATAAATAAACGGAATAAAATATTATTATAAATATCGCCCAAATCCTCTTTCCCTCTCTAATCTCATTTTCCCAAATCACTCTTCCATTCCATAAAATGGACTTTTTCTCAAATACATTCAAAAAATAAAAAATGGGAGATCCGCTCGATTAAAAATCATGAAACCACATCCAATGAGTTCATATCGATGAGAGTTTCATAATAACCATGGTGGAATTTTGATCGATGGTGATTGGCAATGACGACCTTTTCATGGTTAGATTTAGGATTTGAGATGGCCGGAGCTACGGTCGACGATAGGTGAAATGGAGATCGTCGTTGGATTTCTCTTCGCAAATAGCACCTACTTGAAAAATCTCATCAGATCCCGTCGAGCAACTTGAAATGCATCCATAGGTTTGGAATGCGGCCTGGTCTGCTCGCGACCTGAGGTGGATGATCGAGCTACGTTTTTTAGTGACAGAGATGGAGGGATTTGGAAGCGAGTTCTTTGGCGAAGACAGTGCATCGTTTCGTCGACAAATGAGAGAGAAATCATGGTTTAAAGTTGAGGCTATGACTTTGGTATGCAAGGTTTGGAAAAAGAGTTTGGGAAGAAGTATTAGCGCTAATAAAGGTAACTAAGGGTTTAACTATAATTATTTAATTAATTGATAATCTCGATGCTTATATTGGCTATATCTCTTGCAAACGATGTCTGTTTTGGATGTGGTTTCTTGCTTTACGCTCGTGACGAAGAGATCTATGCTCTGGCATTGGTTTGGACAAAATTTGTTGAGGTAAGTGATATTGTCTCTAACAGTACAATGATTGGTTATATAGTACTAGATCGACGTTCTGGAATGATTTTGGGTTTTGAATGCGTTTTTTCATTACTTATATACCTACCAGATTTTTATAAAAGAAAATAAAAGTATTTTAAAATGATTTATATCGAATATCACATATTTTCCATCGATATGCCATTATTGGGGAATTATTAGATTTTTCCTATCTTTATATGATTTCCCCATTTTTTGATATGGATGTATTATACATATTACATGTATGCTACTTTGGATATATGTATGAATGTTGGTTGCATAGTTGTTTGTTTGACTTTTTTTTTGGTTAAAAACGCCAATTAGCGACGATTGGGTGTCAAGGGAATATCTTGTACGTTGGAGTTTCGTACATGCAAAAACCTAACGAATGAGATAATTTGTAGAATAGTTTTAGGAAACATGTCAATGGATATGAAGGTGGGAGAGGTGGCTTTGGACTTCAGGATGGATGTCGGACGTTTCTGTTTAGTTTGTACTTATCCGCTTTAGTTAAGTACAATGCCAAAGTGGTTGGTATTGACCACTGTAGAGGGGTCAATGTCCATCACCATTGTTGGTTGATGATTTGGCCGATCTTTGGGTTGGACTTTGAGGAGATTTTACGGTGCATGATTTGATGATTTATTCATGCGATCGACTTAGAGTCTTGATATTATTATTCTAAGGCAAGCGATTTCGATGGTGAGGCGATGATGTGGCGCTTCGACAAGAGAGTTGGTACTTTGGATTGTGACTTGATGGTGTGTGGAGTAGGTTCTGAGGTTGATAGTTTCAGGACTCTATAGATCATGCTGGATGTGTTGGCTCATTTGCATCAGGGAGGATAGCGATGTACAACATGAAGAAAAACCTTATATCTTCAATTTATAACTCATGGGGATAGTAGGTACTGAAGATTAGACACTCTTTATCTTCATTTTGTGGCTCTAGTAGGGAGTAGATACTGAAGAAGCTCACGGGAGGAGTCGTAGAGTGGAGGAACGTTGTGGGTTCTAGATAGTAAAAATTGTATTAAGCTAGTAGGGCTTAGATGGATATGCATCTGCTAAGGGATCGCTGATGAATTGGAGAGTTTTCTGTTGTACTCGAAATATGTGTATTTATAGTGGGGATTCCCGTGGATTGGTAGCGAGAATCTGTATACCCTGGACCTATGGCTTTGGGTCTAGTGTCCAGCTTTAGGCTGCAAGATACGTATCCAACTTTGGGCTGCGAGATACGAGAGTATGACGGAGAGCCGTGATTACCACTAGTCCCTAGTTTGTAGGGTCGCACGAGTTATCATATATCCAGAGGACAGTGGGTGATAGTTAGTACTATTTGATGGATGCTATTTTGTTATGGTTTCTTCACTAGCCACCTGTCACCGTAGGCCTGTCACACGAGGACACCCCAAACAATTTACTTAGTATGGAGTAGATATTTTGGATGGATATACCTAGTCACCCTGACAGTTTACTGAGTATGGAGTACCATTTTATGATGTTGTAAAGTAGCATATTATCGATGTTATGTGTTGACACTTTGGTTGCAGGGATAGGTCAGGTATGATTCGTATACGTTCTATTCCGTATACTATATCAACTCTTATAGTATTTTGAGATTGTTTATCGCTCACACCTGACTGTTATTTGACTCCAAGTTTTGTGCTTTACTTCTTATTATCACGAGTACTCTTAAATGATTAGGTTAGAGAGCAGGTGTAGATAGCATATGGAGTTCTATAGATGGATTAGTAGGAGGTGACATTTACTTATATTTGAGATTGTTATAATATATTCCGCTGTGTGACATTGTGGAGCTTTAATAGTGTTTGACTTACTATTATTAGAGACAGTGCATTAGTTGAGTTTAATTTCTAGTTATATAAACTCTATTTCTGTATTGTATAACTCTGTGGATCTTATACTCTGAATGATTGGTTCATATAGTTATTACTTTCTCGAGAGTTTTATTTCTATGTTGGCTATGATATTTTGTTTGATATGATATGACATACACAACTTGTTATAGGATTATTTGATGTTTCCTTTTTCTTCTTTTCCATTCTCCTCCCTTCTGTTTTTTCTTCTTTACTTATTTTCTTTCCTTTGACAATCATTCTGCATCATTGATGTAGGGCGGTCCTTACATGGATGCTAGATTGTTTGAAATTGTAAGTAATTGTTTAAAATTAGTATTGAGTATGAGTCATCACTTCAAATTTGGAAACTTGCTCGATATTTCTAAGAATTTGTGGTATCTTTAGTAGTGTAGCTAACGAAAAGGATATTGAAAACTTTACATCATATAAAATGAAATATTAACTTATAAGTATAACTAATTAAATACTAAGATAGATGTGGAATTGGATAACTGAATGATGTCTGCATGGATGGATGGTTGTATCGCAGAATTGAAGATTATCATTTGTACGATAATATAGAGACCAATAAAGAATTCTTTTGGAAACTAGTTTTGTGTTAAATTTCTCATTGAGTAATTTAAGAATTCCAATTGATGAGCTTGATCAATGTTATCGATAGGGATTTCAAACACCAGGACAAGACAATCGAACATAGTATTTTACATTATACTATTTAAAGTATTATAAATAATTATGAATGTTTCATAATTAATATTTAAATAAATAAAAAAATAGTTTTAAATGAGTTAAATATTACTTTAAAATGGAATAAATGTTTGGAAACTATATATTCTTATATAATGATTTTAAGGGAAGGTATCTTAAAGACGAATAATACCTTGAGCTATATTATAAGCTATATGTTATTTCAAAAAGAGGATATTATATGAAGTTTTAATAATAATAAGTGATTTATTTGGGATTTAATAATATTATTTGAAGAGATATAATATTACGTCGAAAGAAACTTTTGGTAAATAAATTAAGAAGAAAAATTTATCTACTACGAAAATTGTTATTTACATGTATATTTGTGTTTAAAGAATTTTTGATGGCTTAGAAAATTATAATGAAAACAGTTAAGGCATTTTATGTAATAATTTTAGATGATATATGTAGCTATCGAGCAATAGTAATAGCAGAGGCCAATGGCGAGGCAATTTTGATTTCACGGTCAATATCCTAGCCATTTGACAAAGCAATTCGCTGGAAATATATAGCAAGGAAATATCATTATATTATTTGATATATGTAAAATTGTGTATGTTCATTTATAAAATACAAGTTAAGGTGAATTTGGTGATGTTTTTGATTTGTTGTGTATCTCATATTATGATCTAAATGAATGTAAAAACTTACATATGAGTTATAATCTAAAGAAAGATAAAATTAAAGATAATTGTGTAAACAAATTTCAAAAATTCCCAAATAATCGATGAGAATGGCACTTTGTATTTTTATAATTTGAAATCTGAAGGATCGATTAATAAGATTTAGTATAAATAATTACCATAAGAAGCAATTATGTTCTTTGAAAAATATAACATTTGAAAAGTATTATTTAGAGTTTTGTCGAAAAATAAAAACGATGATAAATAGATCATGAGAAGGGAGTAGAAGGGTTGAAATCCATTTCACCTTAAAATGATTATATTAAAAAGATTGAACTTTGTAGTTGTAATTGAAATAAGTGGTTGAATTTTTGAAAACTCTAATTTTAGTAAATAAAGAGTATTTCAATTTTAAGTATCTTTATAACATAATAACAATGTGATATAAAAGTTCTTTTATAAAGCAAAGAAAAAGGATATGAGTAGTGAGTTTTGAATTTTTATATAAAGATATGACTTATACTAAACTACATTTTTATAGTTATGAAAGGAAGTCTACAAAATGAAGTTTTATAAGATAAATATTTTAGTAAGAGAAAAGAAAATCCTTTTGGTTTGATTATACATGCAACTTCTTATTCGAAGTTGGTTTTCCTAGTTTATGAATTTCAAATATAGAAATTCGAATTGAAAGGAATTAAAAAGTTGACTAATGATTGAATATTTATAATTTATCATGTTATGAAAAATTAATTCTTAGAGAAATGATTTTTTAATATAAAATGAATTAAATTTGAGGTTTTAATACATACAATAAGGGAAGTTTTAAAATTATTTCATGTCCTTATTCTAAGAAATTAAATAAGTTATATATCTTTTAAACATCTTAAATATTCGGCGTTCTAAACTATAAAAAGGTGTTATATTACTTTAAAGGATGTGAAATATTTGTGTAAACCTATTTTCAAACTAGAAAATAAGGAAGAATGATATGTTGATTTTAGTAAATTGCTATGATAAGTCAAATTTATGTTTTATATTAAGGGAGTTTGGTTAAAATTTAAAAAATGGAGATGGATTTAGAAAATGAATTTTTGAATATATATATATATATATATATATATATATATATATATATATATTATAGACTTTTCACTGAATTGGAATTATGAGGACGCAATTTCTTTAAGGGGTGAAATCTGTAACAATCCTGATTTTTGAGTTACTTAACTAAAATAAATAATGATGTAAACTGGAGATTTAATTAAGAAGTTTGAATTAGCGATTATTTTCTAAAAGACAATGAATTCTTTTGGAATAAGAATTCTAAAATTTATATAATATTAATAAAGTAATATACAGAATGAATATTTTAGAGTTTATAAATAAATTTGTGATTGTGGAAAAGTAGAAATATTATTTTGTAAATCAGTTGTATTTATTATATAAGGAGATGTTAAGAGTGTTAAGTTGTGTTTACTCAATTTTAAAAGAAATCGGGGTTTTGATTCTTTGAACATTAAAGAAATTATGTTTATGAAGTTTATTAGTTAAGTGAATTAAAAGAAGGAAGAAAATTTATTATTTCTCTTATTGGGTTTAATTTCAAATCCACGCTCATTTACATTTTGCTAAAGAGAAAACCTTCTCTTCGCTAGGTCTGTACGTTCATTTCATTAGTTACAAAAATTTAAAGAAACCATTCCACTTTGAAAAACTAGAAACCAATTTCCTCAAATTCTGTCAAAGTAAATGTCTTGCAAAGCTAATAGAATCAGGTAATGTTCTAAACACTTGAATACACCTTTATGAAGTTTTTTCTTTTAGATTTTTACTATGTATGATTTGTGTTGTTCTCTCTTTTTAGATGAGTTATTCTAGGGTTGTATTGAAATTGTGAAAGTAAGGCCAATTTCTTCAAATTAGCAAGCTTCTACATAGATATAAGGTAAGTAAACCACACCACTCTCTTTGAATTTGGGTTGCAAATTTTTATTACTAGATACAATTGGTGATATCGGATATTTAATTGACCTTTCTTGTAGTAGTTATTAAACACAAATTGCTAAAATTTGTGCCTTTTATAAATTAAAAACTTGATATTTAAATTAGTGTTTGGATGCTTTATTGAATTGTTTTGGATGCATGCAAGTCTGAGAACATTAGCACTTAACCCGAGATCTATGTATTATCATTGGCCATTGACGAAGACATGATTAGGGAAGGTTTCCTGAAGCTGAAAAGCTCTGGGAATGGTCGACAAAGGTTGACCGGTGGTCTTCTGCCAGTCGACTAGTGGGATTCCGCCAGTCGACTGGTGGTCGACATCCTTGAGCTAATCAGCTTCATGCATAACATTATGAGATATTTGTTTTGCTTTTCTTTTGTTGTTTGCTCAGTTTCCTGAATTTTTAAAATGTGAACTCCCGAGTTTGAATATCATTCTTCCATTTATTATTTCATATTACAAAATGATTTTAAAATCTATATATTGAAAATATAATTGATTTATAATTATAAAACTGTTTTCATCCAATTTCAATCAGAAGTGGTTTGTAAAATCTTTTAGGGACATTTATTTAATCATACATAGCTATGCATTTTTAATTCAATTCATTTTATAACTGCTAATGGGTGATATGGTTAAGTAGAAACCGCTTATGGATATAAAAGTATGGTTTTGAAATATAAGCCTATTTTATTCCTACAAAAAAGTTTGTATATCTATGTGGCTTTCAGAATATAGTTTGTAGACTAAATTAGGATTTGAAATAACTATATATATATATATATATATATATATATATAAAGTTACCTATATTTGGATGTCAATTTACATTTATTGCTTATTTTATCAAGTATTATATATATATATAGTGGAGTAATAAATGAGTTTATGGATTTTTAAAGGTGAATTTTGAAAGTATATAAATACATTGTATTTTAGAAGTCATTTCATATGCGATGAATCTGACATGATTGCTTTCAAAACTATAGATACTTCTTGGCTTTTATTATTCTTCTCCTTTAGCTATATATGCTATTTTGGCACTTCTTGTGTGAATTTTGAAACAATTTCTTGCTTTCAATTATTTACCTTCACTTGAATGAGAAATCAAATTAAACGATTTAGCAATATAAGTAGTATGAAACATTTTTATTGCTTTATCTGTTAATTTTTGCACTCGTTCAATTGAATCTTTTAGTCGAGTGGGATTTAAATCTTTTAGTAAGTATTTAAGTATTGCTAAGTGGTTATGGAACATTGGGTGATACTCATTTAATTACTAATTGAAAGTATATTAAACTTATTGATCAGAAATGATCTCTTTGACGTGCGAAGTGCTCGTCTCTTATGTCGAGCGGGATTTACAATATTTTAGTAAATACTTAAGTATCGCAAAGTGGTTATGGGACATTGGGCGATACTCATTTAATACTATTGGGAGTGTACTACACTTATCAGTCAGAAATAATCACTATGACATGAAAAGTGCTCGTCTCTTATGTTGGCTTGCAAAGTTCTTGCCGTTAGTTTTGACCGTGAAGCACTTGTCTCTTGTGTTGACTTGTGATGTCTCTTATTGTAGCTTGCGAAGTGCTTGCTTTTGTATTGAGTTGCAAGGTGCTTGTCTTCTATATTGACTGGCAAAGTACGTGTCTATCATTGTGACTTGCAAAGTGCTCGTCTTCTATGTTGACTCGTAAAGTGCGTGTCCATTATTGTAGCTTACAAAGTGCTTGCTTTTGTTTTGACTTGCGATATGCTTGTCTTTATGATTTTTTGATTTGTGACTGACTTTTATGTTAGTCTCTTAGTTTCGACTTGCTTTTAAGCAGTCTTATATTTTCTAGAGTTTTACTTGCTTTTATGCTGTCTCTTTTTTTCTTGTGATTTCAAAGTTGGTTACCTTATCACCATATTTGAGATGATTGCCATCGATGGGCATTAGAAGACTTAGTGACATGTTGATTTGGTATTGATATTGTTTTATTTCATGTGGCATATTATTTTGTATTACCATGCCTTGTGTATTATGCAAGTTTAATAGTGGATGATTTCATAACGAAGCCTTATGTTGCTTTAGTGTAATACACTATACAGATTTCTACATCGTTGATGTTTATGTAAGTTCATCTTGTAATCTCATCTTTAATGATATTTAGAGAGAGTCCAATCCGTTTATTATTTTCATAATACTTGGTCAGACCGAGACTTGACAGGTACAGGGACTCGATGACCTTGGAAGTGAGCTAGCTTAAGGAGTCATATATAGGATGTTAGTTATGGTTTGATGTATCATTCGAGTCTAGCCTATATACTTGTTTTATGTTTTTTTATGATCTAGACTCATCTAGTCAAGTATGTTTGAGATCTATCATAGTTTATATATGTATATGTTTATATATGTGAGTCTAGTGTTTTCCTTTTTTGTAGACTCACTCTATAAAGGGATATTTGATGTATTATACTTCCGTTGCGACGTGTAATTCTGTGTCGTATATTATGATATATTGTTCTGTTTTCTTTGATTCAACGTGTTTTTTTGCTTTGTGCCGAGGCTATTCATGTCTATATATGGAGTTCTGAGGTAAAAGTTGACGTGATAGTGTTAGCCCAAGGAAATATTCATGGATGGTCACTCCTATCCAGTTTTATTCTCCGTTAATATTACTTGTAATATCTTTGGGTGATATTTACTGAAATGACTGGTTGTATTTACCACTATTTTCAATCCGTTTTATCAATTTTAATAAGATATATATGTTTCTTAACTATAAACGCCATTTCAAACGCAATAGAATAGGTACCATAGATAATTCCAACATTTGTAAAAAAAAGGTTATTTTGTAATTTTACATAAAATTACATTCTTGCCCTTATTTGTATTTTAATTTATTATTAATATTTTCGGGGTGTTACATTCTTCCCCCTTTTAAAGGATTTTGTCCTCGAAGTCTCCAAGGATAGAAAAATGCAATTTGTATATAAGAAAACTAATATCTACAATCATTTACTCAGCCATCAACTACTTGCAACCATTGTCCATAATTTCAATTTCTAAGGCATCTCGTATACATTGGTATGGAATGCATATTAACCTATCAGTAATGTAAAATTAGGCGGTCTTCCGAACTAGTTGATCTTCTGAATGGAAGTGCTTTTACCATGTATCCAAGATGTATGCAATGCCCTATATACTTGTAATCCTACATCGATGCATAACCATTCAATACACATGCAAAAATGCAACAACCATATGTATAAAACCGATAAATGAAATGAGTAAGGTGGTGTGTGATGTAGGCTAATCTAAATATATCAGGCCATAGGAGCAATACTAACCAACAAAATTCATCCATTAGCAACGTTCATCCATCTTATATCCTAGTGACACTTTCACAGCCATGCCTAACATCCAAACATTACCACCATAGGATATTCTAATCTAAATAATATATGCACTAATAATTATACTAACTTAAATGTAAACAAACCAAAAAAGAGTTATGGGTAGGTAGCTCAGATCTTCTCTTCGGGCTCCCATGTACATTTAATCGGATCGTCTTCTTGCTAAACCCTAAATAGTTTGATCAGATTGTGTAGTCCTCTTGTCCCATGCCAAACAATAAGGTTAGGTGCGCGGTGAACAATTGACTCACTCCCCACCTCAACCTCTTCTAACTGACTCGACTTGATGACGTTGGTGGAATAATATAAACACTTCTACAATTGTGACATATAGAAAACATCGTGAACCCCCACTAACGTTTTAGGAAGCTCTAATCTATAAGCTAACTTCCCTACCCTCGTCAAGATTGGAAAAGGCCGTAAAGTCTTGGTTCCAACTTTTTCGAATTCCTAAATCTAGTAATGTGTTAAGCGGTGAGACCTTCGCATAGACCTTGTCACCCACCTTACACTCCAACTCCATGCATCTCTTGTCAACAAAAGATTTCTTCCTATCTTTTGTAATCTTCATTCTTCTACGGATCAAATCTACATTCTCAAACGTCTTCCTAATCATATCTAGCAAAAGAATGACTCTATTCGCAGTATCCCAGTAAAAGATAGAGATTTGCATGGCCTCCCGCACAATGCCTCGAATGGTGCTCTTCCAATACTTACTTGATAGCTATTTTTATATGCAAACTCCACTATTGGAAAATAATCCTCCAAAGAACCTCCAAAATACAAAATATATATTCTTAACAAATCCTCAAATATCTGATTCACTCTCTCTATTTGTTTGTCCGTATGTGGATGATTGGCCGTATTAAGATTTAGTTTAGTACCCAATGTCTCTTAAAGACTCCTTCAAAACTCACTAGTGAAAAGTAGATCGCGATCGCTGGCAATGCTAGAAGGAACTCCATTTATCTAAACCACCTCCTTTGCTTATAAGATCGCCAAAGGTGCAGCCATCCTTGTACTCCTAACTGGGGATAAATGAGCGCATTTGGTCAGTCAATCAACGATTACCCAAATATTATTATTACCCCTTCCTCTCCTTGGTAGTCCATCAATAAAATCCATAGAAATACTCTCTCATTTTCACTTTGGAACATCCAACGGATGTAATAATCTATCAGCCTTTTTCTGCTCCACCTTTACTCTCTCACAAGTTATACACTTGGAAACAAACTCTGATGCATGTCTCTTCATTCTTGACTAGTAAAACACTCTTCATACCCCGATATATTTTTTCACCATCGGGATGAATGATCATCCTAAAAAGATGGGACTCTGTCAGTACCATGTCAATCAACTCCATAGCAAGAGGAAAACATAGTCTACCATCTCTTCATAACCACCCTCTCTAATCCATGGAAGAGCGATCCAAATAACTCGAATGTTCTCCTTGGTTCAGCTTCTTAAAAATATCCAATAACTCTATAGCTTGCCTCTGACTTGAACCAATACATTTCATAAGTAAAGGCCAAACATCTAAAGCTGCCAACAATCTTAGTGTGACATCCGATGAAGGTCGAAAATCAAATGTAGAACTGAACTCCAAGTATTCCATTCCAAAAACATAGGACTCAACTTCGAATGTTGTCTACTCAAGGCATTATTTATAACATTGCCTTTGCCCGAAGTATACGAGATACTGAAGTCATACGAAGCCAAGGACTCCATCCACCTTTGTTGCCTCAAATTCAAATACTTTTGGGAGAATAAATACTTTAGAGATTTAAGATCTATGAATAACTCAAACAACTCCCCAAAAAGATAACGCCTCTATGAATTAAGGGCGAAACAATGGATGTTAACTCAAGATCATAGGTTTGGTAGTTTCTCTCGTGAACTTTCAGTTGTTTGTCAGTTGTCGATTGACATAACAAACAACTCTGCCCTTATGTATCAACACAACACCTAGTGTTGTGCCACATACATCGGTATATACTACAAATGCCTTTAAACTATTAGATAATACTAAAATAGGTTCACTAGTCAATAACTCATTCAACTTAATGAAAGCATCTTCATATTCTGATTCAACATGGAAAACTAGATTTTTCTTAGTAAGGCATGTCAATGGTGCAGAAATCTTAGGGAAATCCTTAATGAAAGTCTGCCAAAACAAGAAAGCTTCCGAGCTCCATGGTATTCTTTGATACACCAATCCTATATTGCAGCAACTTTATTAGAATCAACCGCTAGTTCATGCTTGAAGACAACATGTCCTAGAAAGCGAACGTCTTTGCACCAAAAATGACATTTGGAAATTTTTCCTTTAGCTTTTGCCTTTGGAGAGTATCAAGCGCTTCTTCTAAATGTGACTTATGCTCTTCCTCGCTTGTTGAATAGAAAAGTATTCATTAACAAATATCACCAGGAACTTATTTAGAAATCCTCTAAAGACCTGATTCATGAGATTGAAGAAATATGCTGGGGCATTTGTCAGTCCAAATGGCATCAGTAACCACACATAAAGTCCGTAGGGTATGCAAAAAGCGGTTTTCTAGATACTATCTGCGGCCACATGCAGTTGATGGAATCCAATAGCCAAGTCAAGCTGAGAGAATACCTTTGCTTCAACTAGCTGATGAAAGTGATCATCTATACAGGGCAGTGGATAACGATTCTTCTTTGTTAGTTTATTTAGCTTTTCATGATTGACGCAAAGCCTTAAGGAGCCATCTGCTTTAGTAGAAAAGATAGTTGGTGCTCCCCACTTCGAGACACTACTACGAATGAAGCCTTTCTCTAATAATTCATTCGGTTATTTATTTAGCTCGCGTCTTTCTTTAGAAGCCATATATCTGAGAGGTAAGGTAATGCATCTAGCATTCTCCTCAAGATAAATTCGATATTCGATCTCCCCACGGGGTGGAAGATCAGAAACTTTAGAAAAGACATTTAGATAGTCACAAACTACTGATACTGAGGCCATCTTATTGTATGACATGTCTAAAGAATACTTGTAACTCAACATCACCGAACTCCTGGTGTCGTAGTAAACCTCAAGGCTATGCCCACTATAAGTACCCAATCAAATAGCCTTCCTATCACAATCTACTATTGCTCCGTACATTGTCATCATGTTGATTCTCGAAATTTAACCAAATCCAAAAAATCCCAAAATAAAAGGATAGCAATCAAACTCGACCCCCAAAATATACAACTTGAAACCCTTGCAAACGATGGATAAGTGAGTTGATCCTCCAATACGGTTTGATACTACTACGAGGTCTATAACTATACTAGTTTCTAAGTGCCAATCATCTACTAGTCTACTCAAAATAAAAGAGTATGATGCCCCGGTGTCAAATAAAATGCAAGTAGATAAATCAGAAAGAATTAACACACCATCTATAAGGACCTTCTTTCTCCTATCCACAACTAGAGCTACACTTGAGCTAGGAACAAGCATAAGCTAGAACCACCTGGGTAGAGGTGTTAGGTGAAGTTCGACACTCCCTTCTCATGTTCCCAAATTGATTGCAGTTGTAGAATTTGATCTTCGAGAGATTCACCTTGTAATCCTTTACCATACGCCTCTGTCATTACATTTCCTACACATGATTCCTGGCTTCTTTATCTTACCCCAAGCTCTCATTCCACCTTTGCACCGATTCTACTAGAATGGCTTTCCTCCCACTTTTTTGGGCTCATCCTTCTCTTTATCCGTGGAAACTGTATTTAGCAAAGCCATTTCCACCAATACCTCATAAGTAGCTCCCATCAAAAAGTGGTTAAGAGCAGAATCTTAAAGAGATTGTTTAAGCACTTTTGTGAAATTTAAAGCCTTTTTATATGGGGTATTTATCAAGTCAGAACTGAACCTAGCCAGCTCGTTGAACTAGTTCACATATTTATTAACCATCACATCTTCTTGCCACTGATGTATAAAATTTTCCAACTGCAATCCTTACTCTGCTACGGAAAGAAACCTCATCTAAAAATGCCTCCTAAAATCTTCCCAAGTTATCTCTTCCTCATTAGTCTCCGCCATTACCACATCCCACCAATTTAGAGGCTCCCCTTGTAAGTGCTAAGAAGCAAGCTGGATCCTAATTGCATTAACTAGGCCTAACAATACAATATACTCTCATAAGCATGCAACCATGCCATCGAGTCTATAAAAGGTTCAGTCCCTACATAAGGCTTCCCTGCTAAGTTTGAAAAGTCCTTACATAGATTGGAAAAATCTACAACCGATGGGTTGACGGGCACTGCCTCATGTTCTTGTACTTTAGGTCCTTCATTGGGGTTAAGTTCGGCTTAGCCTCTTGCTTATAGATATTGAGAGAACCATATCAGAACGTTCGTGTTCGAAATCTCAACTACTTTGCTCGTACTATTTTAAGCTTGATTTCTCATTCTCACTATCTGTGATTAGGAATTATTTGCAATTTTCCCTAGATATTATTACGCATTACTGAAATTTGGGTATATTGGTGTTATACTTATCTATGTATATATAATAATTTTGAAAATTTTGAAAATATACAAGTATGTTCTCTTAATATATACCTAATCCTAAGGAATTTGGAAACTAAAATTTAATACCAAATGCAACAACCCGCATCTCTAGGCATACCGATTCAAGGCTTAAAATGGTATTTTAACTCACATTGCACCATGAAGCATGAGTCATTGGTTTATAAAAGTTTACATGATACAGAGGCAATTATAAATTTAATGCATTCTACACTTTCAGATCTCTCAGTAGAAGAAAATAGACTATAAAAACTGAAAATAATCCAAAAAAGATAACAATCCCAACAAAACATAGTCCATATAACAAAGTTTCCAAATTTCAAATACAAAGAGTCTTATAGTAATAATGTCTAATCGATAGAAGCAATACAATATAAAGAACCTGGGGAGTAATTGTTTATAACATAACTCTAATGGCATGGTCTTCTCTTCCACGCACAACGTCTACACCAAATCACTTACTGATCTGTCCTCCTGTAATGGTATAAAAAGGGAAGGAGAGTAATGGGTCAGACAAAGTCTGGTGGATGAATTGTAAGTGTATGATGTTCGTAAGCAATTAACTTCATTTATAATCTACACGACCCAAGGTGATTACTTGTTTTTATGGACTATACAGTTAATTTGTAAGGAATCTCTTACCAAGATACCGCAGTCCGATACTAGATGTAGCAATCACTCTAAGTATACTTAAAATATGATAAACATCTTTAATGATTAATCAAAAACTTATATGTTAAGTAGACAACCTCAATTATGAGTCCTAAATGTATAATCCAACAATCCACTAATTCCATTGAGCTTTTTCTATAATGCCTAAGCCTACTTGCCCCAAAAGCATCAAGCAACCTACCCACTTATATTCCTTACCTTATGCATAGCACCGGTATGCACAATAATGTATAGGCCCAATCATCCCAAAACATCAAATAACCTTTCTTTAGTGTCCGATATCCTATTTCTACCCACCGCAACGAGCATACACTACAATATCTAGACCTAATCACCCAATAACATTGACTAACCTCCCATTTGTACCCATACAAGCATAACACTATAATGCTTAGACCTAGTTGCCCCTAAGACATTGAGTAACCTCCCGTTAGTGCCCATAACTATGTGCAGTGCCGGGAAAACCACAACAATGCTTAGACTCAATTGTCCCTAAGGCATCGAGTAACCTCCTATTAGTGCCATGTGCTTTAAAGTACACCTTTGCGGTAGAACTACACACAACATTAATGCCAAGCCTTGTCACTTCTAGAAGTTTGAACTATGGACGTCACTCCATGTGATTCTTCTCCATCTCGTTACATGACTTCCTTCAGTTCTATGGATGCCTCTAAAGTCAAAGGAGTGGGAACAAGTTCCACCAATTCGTCCTACTTGGCGTGCTCTAGGACCAGGTTCAACCTGGGCTTTCTGCACTATTCAAACGTTTGAAAATCAAATTCAGATGTCTGGTTGCCCTATGTGATAAATTTTTTTTGTAGATATTTACATGCATGAATACCCTACCTAGACATTTGACTAAATATTCAGATGTCTAATTGAGTTTTTGGATATCTAAATTATGTCAGATTTCAATGCAAAACCTTGCATTGGGATCTCCTGAAATATAGATGTATGAACCTAATTTTTAAATGTCTTATTGAATTTTTAAACGTCTGTTCAGACTGGTCATGTTTTTTTCTTGATTTTCATAATTTTTTGTTTTGGTTAATTTCATTCGTCTTTTCATCACATCGCATATAGGTTTTAAGGACTTGTTTTCAATCAAATTTCTGCGTAAATTTCATACCCTGATTACATTGATTAAGCTTGTTAACTTCAAGCATTACGTACGCATATTTGCACACTTTTGTTCAAATCTACCTAAGTATATCCTAGGAGAATTCTATGTATATTTCAAGTCATGTATTCAATTTAAGGCAAAATAAAGGTATTTGATTTATTCGTTCATTCAAACTAACAAAAATGCTATCAATAAGGATTGATCTTCCTAAAATTTTATAAGACTTCCATTAGTATAATCTTTACTCTTTTTTTTTTACTATTACTCTATTATCAACTAAGGTTTTTCCATTTTTCTACTTTTATAATTTGTAATAGAGATTAATCAATTTAAATAACTTCGAATTGAACTTCTATTCCGAACTCAAAGGGTATATATATTTAACTCCGGTAGAGATATTCGATTATCTATGAATCAACATATTCTAGAAATCAATTCACTCACCTATATAAAGTTCCCTTCTTCCTTGCTTGATTTGAATCGCCCTATCTTCTATTTTCTAATTTCCTTTCTCTATTTTAATTTTACTATGAGTTTATTTCTGGTTTGATTTAGAATTTTGGAAGAGATAGAGAAGTTTTGTTTAGGTTAAGAAGTTTTTAAGGAAGATAAAGAAGAATTGTACGTATAGGTGATTGCTATGGTTTGGGATGAGAGATTATGGAGGCTAGGATCCTTTTTATAGCTGAAAACTAGGGTTTTCAAGTCTAGGCCGATTATCCATATCAACTAAAATAACACCGGTCATATTTTCCACTATTTCGACTTATTTTATCAAATATAACAAGTTAAATACATTTCTTAACTATAAACGCCATTGATAACGGGGAATAGAGTAGGTCCCATTGCCTAATTTCTACATCTATAAATTTTTTTTTGTCCTTTTATGTAAGATTACGTTATTGCTCTTATTCGTGTTTTAATTTATTATTAAATTTTATGTGGTGTTATACTTTGCATGTTATGTTTTCTAATTCTATTCTATATTCAAAGAACTTATCATAAGTACATTACTTGTGTATTAAATACACATGTTCTATGATAATCCATCTGTTATTTAAATGAAGTGGGGGATCCATGTTGGTATCATTGGACTTTGACTACTTTATGTACTAATCCGAAAAGTTCAACCAGCTCTTTTGTCACTCCTCCTGAATGGTTGTTATATCATATATCTTTTAAGATATAATTTATCCACACCAATTGATCCATAATCATACAAGTTAAAGAATTATTTCCCTATGATATGGCTTATCCATATTCCCAAAAATAATTGTTAAAAATTTAAAGTGCCATTATGTTATGTAGGTAATGCAACATATACTGTTATTCTAATAGATTTATTTCATATTGAATATTAAAAACATTCATAACAAAAATAAAACTATATTTACTTTTAGTCAATACACAAAACACTATTTTTTCATAAATAGTATTTGATATACTTATAAAAATAATATTTTGTATTTTGGTGCATTCACTGATAAGTATTACATGGCATGCTTGCACTATTTTCGCCATTACTCCAATAGTGTATGAAATATGAAGCTTCATTTGAATACATATTATGAGCTATTTATTTCTTTTACTATAATTAGTTTATAGTCGAGAGTTTTTGATCAAATATCTTAGCCCATAGAAAATAATTTTTATATTATAACAAAATTTGAACAGAAATCACATTCCTCATTCCATTAGAAATATCCTTTAGAATTTTATATAATTCTTGTTTTCGTTATCCCTTAGCTGACCATTCACTCTCTTCATCCTAACCATATCTTAGGCTACATCCACTCTCATACATTCACTTTCCTTTCCAAAATGGTCAAATCATTCAAAAGAGATCCTTATCGTAATTAGGGCTGTCAACGGATGCGGATATGGCTGTATCCGCATCCGCATCTGAAATTTAAATCCGTATCCGATATCCGTGGATATTTGAGAATTAACATCCTATCCGCATCCGTGGATATTTTTTGGATATCCGAAAATATCCGCATCCGTAAATAAAAAGCGGATATTTCTAGATATTAAAAAATATCCGAAATATCCGCATCCGAAATTGAATAAGATTTTTATTATACTAATATTTTTGAACTAAAACAATCACTTTCTCAAATGACAATACACACACTACAATGCTAATCAGTTTTTCAAATGACAAAATGGCAACACATATAATATCAAACAAGTTTATACGATATTACAATAATACAAATTATAAAATAGCAACATACATAATGACAAAATGACAACATACATAAAATTTCGAATCGGATGGATGTTTTTTGGATACGGGTATGCCCATATCTGCATCCACATCCGATTTTCTTTTTGAATATCGGATATCCGCATTCGCTTTTCGGATATCGGATAATATATGTCTTTTTAGATATGGATCTGGATGGATTTCGAATTTTTCGGGTATCCATTAACATGCCTAATCGTAACCAACCGTATTGAATACACGTTGCATTATGATTTATTTGCTTATTTGTAATGAAGTAATTTCATTAAAGTTTCATACATTATGATCCATGTCCGTTCATCATATAACATTTATATGTGATTAAATATGAATCAAATATCCTTTTTCTCACACTGTTATTAGAGTTTGACACTCATAGAAGACGATTACAGTTTTGGAAAATTAAACACTTAAGCAATCAAGTCACGACTGTATTTAGTACTGTAAAATTAGGCTCTTGCATGGGTCTTGAAGCAAAGACATACCAAAAGATTTGAGGTAAATATATTTTATATTTCTTTGCCAATCTTTACTTAATCATTCGTATATCTTAATTGGTAGATATTTTGTCAACTTTATAGTCACACAATTTTATCGATGTAGATTATTTTAACTTTATATAACAAATGTTCTTACAATATTAGAAATGTTAAAATTTAGGATATCTTTTTTCTAACTAGGTTCCAAATAGATTTTTATGATTCTTAAAACCAAAAGAAAACATAGAATTTTTTTGATTTCCTAGTCTGTTTTAAGACTTGCTTGCCTTGGGATTCTTACTTTGAATTTACCCAACAAATCATAGGCCTACAAGCAACGGATCACGCTTTATCGGTTATACCATATACAACTCCTAACACATGGTCATTATCAATTTCAAATTTGAGTTTGCTCAACAAATCAAAAATGATTATTCACCCATACCCACTATTCCATGATGGCCTAAGTATAATCTATGTACTTTGAGTTCGCTCAACAAATACATACAGTTATCTTACCTCATCTAGTCAATATACTAATAATACTACATATAATGTCTCTATCTTGAGTTTTCTCAACAACTAGACAGTATGCAAGTAATTTATTAATATATAAATAGTAAAGGACAACAATTACATTAATGATTCAAAATCTGCAATAGACATTTATTTGAGTAATAATGATTTTAGGAACTGTGTATTTCTTATGAAATACCTTCATGATTCAAGTGTTAGACACATGAAAAATCACGGTGACATACAATACATATGTATATGTTCCTTAAATCTAAGTTAGGTTTTTTAAAATTCCACTTAAGTTTATATATATGGTTATATAAGTATTAACTTATTTATAAATTTTATAGTTTAATTTACTTATATAACATACACATGTATCTTATAATGTAATCTTAAGTAATTAATTTTAATTCTTATTAGTTAAATCATATTTAATTAATTTAACTTATTTAATATAAAATTTATAAATTTTTAATATTACTCATCTTAAACCATTAAAGATAATTAATCAACTATAATGTTAACAAGAATACTTGTCAACACCTCAAAGTGGAGTTTTAAGAATGCGTGACCACTTTGAAAACTCCTTTCGATGTTGATGAAGATAACATATACCCTTCAATTTAGTAGAAATGGTTGAAACGCTTCTGTTACAACTTTCGACTTGGTCGAAAGGATGACTTCATTGTGTGAAATGGCTTTCGAACTGCTTGATTAATGACTCTGTTGGAACAACTTTTCGACACTGGTAAAATCACTTAAGTTGGAGACCTAAAGGTTGCTGGAAATAGTTGAGCTAGGTTGGTTTCGACCTCGTCAAAATCTAGGCTTTATAAGAACTTGGGTTAGGTCTTTTTAATTGAAGGAAAATGGTTAGGTTGTAGGTTTCATCTCTATCAGAAGGTAGGTAGTAGATAAGTGGTGATTGGAGGTTAAGAGTTTTGGTATTCTAGAAAAGTAAAGGGTTTAGACTTCGTCGAGAGAGGAAGTTCCCTTGATCTTGTGAAGCAGAGTTAAAACTTAAGGAAACAACGTATACTTAGGGTTTCACCTTAGTCAAAGGGTAACCTCTCGACTAGATCGAGACGGTGAATGATAGCAGTCATGTGAAATAAGGACCTCATAGTTGCAACATAATCAAAACTATCATAATCTCTCTTTTTATTGAACTAAGATGTACAAGTCAACCAATTTCCAATTTGATATGGGAATTAGGGTTTACAAGCTTTTGAAAATGCAAGTGAGGAATGAAAGAAATTGAATCCCCTCCAACTGACCCCTGTGGTCATATTTATAGGTAAGGGTTGGGAACTTTCGACCCTGAGCTTTCGATGTGGTCGAAAGGTCAACCTCTCTGCTTTTGCGAATGTTCAATGAGTCCTACCTTTCGACCTGATCGGAAGGGTTTCAATCAATCTTCCGCTGCCATTGGAGGTTGGGCTTCTATCTTGCCTTGTTTCCTTTTGACTTTGTCGAAAGGTGCTACTTGATAGATACCGACCTCGTCGAAAGGTCCATTGATGCGCTTTTGACTTGTATGTTGATGTGTCAAATATGTTGATTTGGGCACTAGCCTTCGGCGTTGTCGAAACATGCCTTCTTCTGGCTTCGAATGAGTCGAAATACCTAAAAAGCTTTGTTGTAAATGGTTCCCTTTGAAAGATTTAACCCTGACTAATTCAGAACCTTATGTCTTAACGGTAATGGACGTATGGTTCTTCCGTTATAGATGAGAGTGGTCCTAACCATTTTGAAAGGTTATATATTCTTTCGAAAGTGCTGATTTGGTTGAATATATC
Source organism: Allium cepa (assembly GCA_030765085.1). Classification (NCBI taxonomy): domain Eukaryota; kingdom Viridiplantae; phylum Streptophyta; class Magnoliopsida; order Asparagales; family Amaryllidaceae; genus Allium; species Allium cepa. The sequence continues at coordinate 376,669,903 of CM060929.1, read as the reverse complement.
TCTGGCGAAGTGAATAAAGGCGAGACCAAGATGTTTTGAATGGTTTGGTGCAAAATGTAGAGAGCCTGTTATCCATTGCCTTCGAGAGGTGTCTTTTGAGCACTTTGGATGTAGTTAACATGTTTTCCATTGCTTTCAATGGGAAGCCTTCGACCTCGTCGAAAGCTTTCTACTTTCTCTTTTAAAACGTCCTCTTGATCTTTCCAAAAGGTGCTGCCGACGCTCTCTTTTTGTTGTCAAAAGCTATATTTAAATAGACCGTTCCAGTACTTCCTGATCTTTGTCTATATTCTTACCTCTCTTTGCATACCTTTTCTCTTGTGAATATTTTATGGATAACATTTAGCCCTCTTATATGAAAGAAGCTTTTGTTCTTTAGGATAAAAACTCCAAGGAACTTCTTTCTCTATTTCCTGCAAAATATATAATACCTTTTATTAGAATTGTAACCTTGTTATGAAACCCTAATGAGTAATTTTGAACTTATGAAGTCAATCTTCAAGATGTCATTTGGTAATATTTTCGGATAAAATACTCTGAAAAATTCATGATTAGACTTCTTTTATTAAGAATTTGGAATAATATTGCCTGATTTGCAGACTTTGACTCAAATAACTAAACTTTTGGAGAAATTTTACTATGTACTCTTAATATTCCTTTCTTGAATTACATTTCTTTTAACCTATAGAAATTAATTTTATGCTTTTTGTGACCTTATCTCATCCCTTTGGTATAATTTTAGTTACATCCCTATATTGTTGGTTAGTAGTTTCAGTGAAAAATTAGTAAGTAGTTTGATATTGATGCCATTTGTTAATATAATGATTCAGATACTTTCTCTCCCTTTTACCTCATTATCAAATAGAATTTCATCTACTATTAAGAAAGTTTTGTATATAGCTTAGATTCAAAAATTTAATTGGAAGTTCACAAATCATTATGAAAGTTCAATAAGGAGAATAAAGGATTTGTAAACTAGATGTCCAGCGAGAATCCATCACAAAAATCTATATAGGAAACCAAGAATGTAAAATCCAAAAATCACCACGAAAACCAATAAAGACCTTTAGAATTCATAAGACCAAAAATTTGATAGGAGAACATCATGAACCCAAGTAAGGAAATCAGGATATGAAATTCATAAATCATCATCAAAATCCCCAAGGAAGTGTAGAAAAACGACAAGAGATCATCAAAATTCTAATCAAGGAAATTCATGAACACTTATAAATCCAGCAAGAAAATTCAAAATTCATTGTATCTAAAATCCAATAAGAGATTAGAAAACCAATAAGAGATCATCAAATATTCATTAAGGAAAGTAAGAATACCAAACTCATCAATCATAAAAATGCACAAGGAAATTTGAAATTCACTAAATCAGAAATCTCATAAGGGATTATCACACATCCAATAAGAAAATCGAAAATTCACAAATCATCATGAAACTCAACATGGAATTTTTGCATTCATCAAGACAAAAATTCAATGGAAGATCATCAAAAATCCAAGTAAGGAAATTAGGTATGTGAAATTCATCAATCACTATAAAAATCATCAAGGAAACTTAGATTCCATTAAAATGAACGATCATTATAAAAGGAACCAATAAATTCAGGAATTCAAGAGTGTAATCAGAAACCCATGCATACAACATTTGCCAAACAATCTACCCAAAACTCATTCTGATTCAAAGTCAGAAAATCTATGGAAAATCCATAAATCTTCATGGACAGTCAACAAAGGAGTTAAGAAATCAAGATCTCATAAAACAAGCAATCAGTTGGAAATCACCATGAAAATCTTATGGGGAATCGTAACATATAAAATTCATAAATTGTTACAAAAGTTAATGAGGAAATTGAGATTCATGAAACCTGGAATTTAGTAAGAAATCACAATGGAAATTCACCAATGAAATTGGGAATATGAAATCAATAAACCATCATAAAATTCAACATAGGCGTTTAGGACCGGAAAACGTAAAATGAGACCTTCAAGAAAACTAAAAGTTCATAGAATTAAAAACCTTTCTAGGATCTCATCTGATAAATGGATTATTTGAAATTTATTCAAATAAGCACAAAATCATAAATTTGCCTAATAAAGGTAAACATAGCAGGTTCAAACAAAAGATTCCTAAACTTATGAGTTAGTAGTGAGTTGTCTTGAAAAGTCATGCAATGTTTCGGTATAGTGGCTCCATATATAATACTGTGATTCCTCTATCCTAAAGGGATTCCCTGTCTCTGAGGATCCAAGGGTTGTTTACCTAATCTAATCTTTGAGTGAAATCTCTATCATTATTAGTGATAACTAGCTATTTATTCCTTTTTTGGATTTTGTATAGATCTTTACTTTTGTTACCACGTTATGGATTCCCTTTTCCATTTTCTGGTCTTATGTTTTCTTTTAGGATATGGGTTTCTTAATCCTTTGATATGAAAATCATTTCTCAAGTATTAGATGTTCTAAGATTTGTTAGCCCATATTTTGTCTTTTCTGATTATGATTTTGGATTCTTAGTTCATTCTAGATTTTAACATTGGACACTTTTATCCTTTTGCTTTTGTGTGTATCCCTCTCTAGGATTTTAACTTTTTCCTAGTTGGGTGGTTAGATTTCTTTCTTTAACCATTTATTCTCTTGGATTTTGAATTTGTCTTATAGTCGTAGACATCTTTATCTTTCTTCAATTGTTTGGTGCCTCTTCTGGGCTTCCTTTGGTTCTATGTAATGTACGTTAGATTGACCTTCATCTAGAAGGTTGCTGATGTGTGCTTTACTAACCCTCCCCTAAGAGGTGATTTGAACGTTTGAGGTTTTTGACTTTGCGGGTGCTTATCCCGACCCTCCCCTAAGAGGTAATATGGACGTTAGGGGCTTTTGATTTTGCGGGTTCTTATCCTAATCCTCCCCTAAGAGGTGATATGGAAGTTAGGGGCTTTTGATTTTACGGGTGCTTATCCTGACCCTCCCCTAAGAATTGATATGGATGTTAGGATTTTTATAGGCTTTGGCCCTACCTCTATGTGGTGCCTTTGGTAAGGGCTTAAGAGGATTTGACCCTTTCCACCGGAGGTGTCTTTGGTAAGGGTTGTTTTTAGAGGTTTTGACCCTCCCTCTAGGAGGTGCCTTTGGTAAGGGCTTAACGGGATTTGACCCTTCCCCCCGGAGGTGCCTTTGGTAAGGGCTAAACTTTTTTCTCCCATAATGGAAATACGAATCTCGAATAAAAGACTAGGAGGTCATGATTCATGAACCTGCAGTTTTTAAGCGAGTATAGGATTCCTTAGTCTAAATTTTCGTCAATGATATTTTGATAGCTTTAAAACTTTTCATGGAAAGGTATGAGTAGGCTTCCCCTTGCCAATTCTTTTTAGAAAACTTTTGAGATATCAAGACTGCTTAGTTAAATTTTTTTGTGTGCATTAACTAATGCTATATAATATCTTTGGAAGATTAGTTTTTAAAATATAGACATTTGTCCCTGCTAGTTGAGGGGCAATTGGAAATAGTTTTCTTGTGAAGATATGTTTAAAAATTCCTTTTAAAATAATTTTCCAAAAATAGAGTGCATAGTTTTTTTTCCTTTGGATCTGTTACCATGCCCTGGTAGGTGCTGCTTAATAACGGAGTAGTCTATTTATAAGCTTTCCTTAAATACCGATGAAGAAACGATAGCAGTACCAGCTATTCGAAATTCTTATAGACGTTTCACGAAAGCATGTCTTTGTATTGTATCGATTGAAACATTGGTAGTCATCTTGTTTTAGACATCCGAGCTGCCTTTCCCAGGCAGCTTGAGTTATGATTCAAGAATGTGTTGAATACTATGGACTGATTTTGTTCTACCTGTAATAGCATTCAAATTTTGAATCAGTACATGGTTTATTTTCAATACAAATCTAAGTATGAATCAAAGTACAAATCAAGTTAAAAAGTTAAGGAAGAAGAGAATTCATAGTCGAACTAATGCCGTAAAGCTTCCTGATTTGATAGGAATCTGCATTTTGAAGTTCTTAAGATATTTTCTTCAAGAGTTTTTTTAATGCCTCTTTAGCAGTCTCCTTTAATGTTCCTGACATGACCATATTTTGAGTTATTCCTGCTAAAGCGCAACACTCATTGGTCTTATGTCCGTTTGCTTTTTGATAATCACAATAATTTTCCAATTTTTTGGATTTTGACTGGCCTATCATTTTATGAGTAGTTAAGAAACTTCCTTCATCCTTTACCGAGGCGTAAATATGAGAAAGAAGTTTCCCCAAGGTTACATAATTGGATTCCAAAATTCTCTTCCAAATTCTTCCTCTTTTATTTGACCCTTGGTCAAAATATAAGGGACTAAATCTTACTCGTTCTATGTCCTGTATCGATCTTTTCTTGTCATGGCTCATTTCTTCTAAATGGATAAATTTTCTTGCTTGAGAATAGAAGTATTATAGGTCTTTGCATCCATTGATATAAAGGTCTTCCCAGAATGGGGTTTGTTCGTTCAACCCTGATCGAACTGCCATAAGTTTTCACTGTCGGTTATACTTCCTGCCTTTAATGCTTCTATATTAAACCTCTTTGAATATTCATCGAGTGGTTCTCCTAGTTTTTTTTTCTGACAATGGCTAAGAAGCTAAAGCCCATAGTTGGATCTTTGAATGCACAAAATTATGTCATGAATTCATAAGTAAATTGTTCCTAGGAATGGATAGATTTTTCTTGGTAATTCTTATACCATATGATTGCTGCTTCTTGAAAAGTGATCGGGAAAAGCTTGCAGCGAATAGGCCCTGGAGCATCATATAAATCCGTTTGTTTTTCAAAAGATGTTTTGTAATCTTCTAGGTCGGAAGTTCCATCATACTTCAGTGGGGGGATTTGAATGTGAGGAGGGATGCAAATTTCCATTATCTCTTCTAAGAAAGGGGTTTTTGCGGGACAACATATTTCTTCGGGTCAGAAATTCCCATTCCCTTAAGTGTATCCATCATTATTTGGTGTAGGAGGTCTTCTAAGTTGGCTTCCTTTCCGTGGAAACTTTCGTTGTTTCTTTGGATTGGGCTATTTGATTGCCCGAGAGATCTTTTTGCTTGACTTTCTAGGTTTAACTCTTGATCTTTTACTTTATTCAGAGTTTGTGCTTCATCCTCTACTTCCATAATTTTAAATGATTCTTAAGACAGAACTCTTTCAAAAAGTTCTTGCACCACCATCACTTGTTGTTGTAGATTCTGAACTTCAATCTCGTTGTTTTCCGATCTTATTAATGTTGATGGTTGCCCAATTTCCATATTCTCTAAGTTGAAGTTTGGAACTATATTGTTTTCCAAATTTCATTGTGGCATAGATTCTTCATTTCAGATACCAATATTATTTACGGCTCCTTCCATTTTCTTATTTTGGACAAAGTACTGTTATGTAATTAACTTGTGATGAAAGTTATCGAGGTGCGAAGGTTCGAGCCCTTCTTCTAGCGTCCAAAATGTTGATAAGAGAACTTGTCAACACCTCAAAGTGGAGTTTGAAGGATGCGTGACCTCTTTGGAAACTCCTTTCGATGTTCATGAAGGTAACCTATACCCTTCGATTAAGTAGAAATGGTTGAAATGCTTCTGTTACGTCTTTCGATTCAATCGAAAGGATGTCTTCATTGTGTGAAATGGCTTTCGAACTGCTTGATTAACGACTCTGTCGGAACCACTTTAATACTCTGGTAAAATGACTTAAGTTGGGGACTCAAAGGTTGCTGGAAATAGTTGAGTTGGGTTGGTTTCTACCTTATAGAAAGCTAGGCTTTGTAAGAACTTGGGTTATATCTTTTAGATTGAAGGAAAATGTTAGGCTTAGGCTAGTTCATTAAGTTGTAGTTTTTGGTATTTGCCATCTTTCTCGAGAACAAAGTTTAAGTTCTTTATTGCTCACAATGCTTTATGTTTGATTTGAACTGGTAAATGGAAAGTTTTCAAATAGGGACATCCCAAGGTTAGTTTTAAAAATGGTACAGTAAGCCCGAAGTGCATCGGTCGATTTCTGAGACCAATCTTTTTGACTTTTGTTAACAGTTTTCTCCAAGATTTGTTTTATTTGACGATTTGAAACTTCAACTTGGCCACAAGTTTGAGGATGATACAATGAGGAAAATTTTTGGGTTATCGAGTATTTCTTCATTAAAGTTTCAAAAGAACGATAGCAAAAATAGGTTCCGTTATTGTTGATTATTGTGTGAGGTGTGCGGAACCTTGAAAAATGTTTTCTATGAGAAATTTCACAACAAGTGTATGTTCGTTAGTTTTGCACAGAACGGCTTCGACCCACTTTGAGACGTAATCGACAGTGAGAAATATATAGAAATTTCTAAAGGAATTGGGAAAAGGTCCCATAAATTCGATACTCCAAACATCAAAGATTTCGATCGTAAGAAAATGGGGTTTAGAAGCATCATATTTTGTCATGAAATTTTTCCAAGCATTTGACATCGGTCACAAGTTTTGCAAAATTTGAATGAATCTTTGAAAAGAGAAGGCCAATAGAAACCACACTAAAGCATCTTTTCCGCTATTTTCTGAGGACCGAAATGCCCACCGCACACTTGATCGTGGCAAACAAAAGAACAATCCTTATTTCATTATCCGGGATGCAACATCAAATGATTTGGTCAGGACAATATTTGAACAAGTATGGATCGTCCAATAGAAATATTTCACTTGGGACATGAATTTGCATCTGTCCTATTTGGCCCAAGATGACAGAGTTTCTTTAACGACTAATTGGTTCACTATATCAACGTACCATGGATCGATAAAAATTGAAAAAAATTGTTCATTAGAAAAGTTTTCATTGATGGGTAAAGGTGATGGTGCGTTGGGAAGACGAGACAAGTGATCGGTTATGATATTGTCGGATTCCTTTTTGTCCTTGATTGTATGATCAAATTCTTATAGCAAGAGGATCCAACGAATTAAGCAAGATTTAGCGACATTTTTAGCAAAAAGATACCGAAACGTAGAATGGTCCGTGTAAACAGTAATGTTGAGCCTATCAACTACTATCGAATTTTTTATAGAAAAAAACTACCACTAGAAGCGCTTTTTCAGTAATTGTCTAATTGAGTTGAGTATCATTCAGAGTCATGCTAGCATAATAGATAACGTGAAGGATCTTGTTGATGCGTTGTCTTAAGACAGCACCAACTGCAAAGTTCGAGGCGTCACACATTATTTCAAATGGGAGACCCCAATTTGGTAAGCAAATTACAGGAGTAGAAATGAGATCTTTTTTGAGACGTTCGAAAGTAGATATACAATCAGAGTTAAAATCGAAAGAAACGTCTTTTACAAGAAGAGTCGTAAGAGGACGAGCAATCTTGCTAAAATCTTTCACAAATCGATAAAAACGACATGTTCTAGAAATGATCGAATGTCCTTAACAGATTTGGGAATGGGTAGGTTCGCAATTGCGCCAACTTTCTCTTTATCTACCTCAATGCCTTCATTTGAGACGATATGTCCAAGAACTATGCCTTGTTTGACCATAAATTTGCAGTTCCAATTTGAAGTCAAATGTTTTTTTTTTACATCGGTTTAGAAACAACTCAAGATGATCTAAACAATCGAAAAAAGAATCAACAAAAATAGAGAAATCGTCCATAGAAACTTCTAGGAAGCGTTCAATCATGTCAGAAAAGATGACAACCATGCATCGTTGGAAAGTAGCAGGAGCGTTACAAAGTCCGAATGACATACGTTAATAAGCAAAGGTACCGAATGGGCATGTGAGAGTCATTTTTTCTTGATCTTTGGGAGCGATTGGAATTTGGTTATAGCCGGAATAACCATCAAGGAAATAGTAGAATTCGTGGCCAGCTAAATGTTCGATCATTTGGTCAATGAAAGAAAGAGGGAGGTGATCTTTACGTGTTGCAACATTTAGTTTTCGATAGTCAATGCAAACACGCTAACCCATTTGAGTACGAGTTGGAATAAGTTCGTTCGAATCGTTCTTGACAAAGGTAAGTCCAGAATTTTTCGGTACAAGGTGAATTGGGCTAACCCATGAACTATCAGAGATTGGGTAAATGATTTCGTCATCAAGAAGTTTGAGAATTTCATCACGAACCACATCCTTCATTTTTGGATTAAGCCTTCGCTGCGTGTCACGAACATGCTTGGCATCGTAGATTAAATGGATGGGATGCTAAACGAGAGTGAGACTAATTCACTCTATATCGGTGACTGATCATCCAATTGCTTCCTTGTTTTTGGGCAGAATTGAAAGTAAGGAAGTTTCTTGATCAAGAGAGAGAGTCGTAGAAATTATGATGGAAAACATTTTGTTATCACCTAAGTATACGTACTTAAGGTGATCGGGAAGGGGCTTGAGGTCCAACTTTGGGAGTTTCTCAATCAAAGAATTGGGTTAAGATTCGGACTCAACTAGAAGCAACTTAAAGGGAAGTGTGTATTCAATCTCGTTGGGGATTTCGTGAAACAATTTTTCGTACTCAGCTTCGCATTCATTGTTAAGGACAAGTTTTTCGTTTTTGAAGTTTACGTGAATGGCACTAACTTCCAACGTTTGGTCGTGAGGTTCATTTGATTGGCTTTCAAGATTGAAAATGCTAAGACCCAAAGTCATGTTTCCAAAAGAGATTTTCATCGAACCGTTACGACAGTTGATTAAAGCATTTGAGGTGGCTAAGAATGGTCGACCTAAAATCAATGGAATTTGAGTCACAGGGTTTGTCACGGGTTGTGTTTCAAGGAACGATAAAGTCAATGGGGAATATGAATTTCCCTACTCAAATGAGCACGTCCTTAATTTCTCCCATGCACTTCTTAATGGAACGATCGGCAAATTAAAGCGTCACCTTTGTGGGTTTGAGCTCACCTAAACCTAATTGTTCGTACACAGAGTATGGAATCAAATTGACACTCGCACCTAAGTCTATCAAACATTTGTTAATCGTCTTGTCTCCAATTGTACATGAAATCTTAGGGCAGCCAGGATCTTTTTATTCAACGAGCATGGATTGGGACATGGCTTCACTCAAACTGGCTGCTAAAAAGGCTTTTTTAGGCACTTGAGTGTGCCGCTTTTGGGTGCACAAGTCCTTAAGAAATTTTGCGTACGTGGGACTTGCTGAACAATGTTAAGAAGCGAGATGTTAACTTTCACTGGTTTAAAAATTTTCAACATCTTTTCCATTTGGTCTAATGTTTCTTTGGTTGAAGACGATATGGAAATGGAACACAATAGTCAGTAGGCAGGTCTACTTGAGTTGATTGGCATTCAATTCGACGTTTGGCTCCACGTTCCATTTCGATTCGTTTGTTGTTTTTGAAGTGTCGAGAGAGGTTTTTGGTAAATTGTTTGATTATGGACTTGATTATCTATTTGTTTACCGGAACGTAGAGTTGTGACAGCATTCAATTGGGTGACGTTGCTAACTCAAACAACATGGGCTTGATTTGAATTTGCATTTTGAATTTTGGGATTTGGAATGGGCAGGATTGGGAAGGTGCCTCGTTCACGTTCACTTACTAACATGGCTAATTGACTCATTTGCATTTCAAGTTTTGCAATTGATTGATTTGTGTTTCGCATATACGAGCTCAATAAATTTTGCAAATTGCTGTTTGATTGAAGGTTTTGAGTAGTTTATTTAGCCAATATTTCAAGAGTTTTCTCAAGCGAACTTAAATGTTTTTCGTCTTTGGGAGGGTGAGCAGAATTTGATTGAAAATTTGACTGTTGTGGTTGATTATGAGACGGACCCGCAATGTTTTAGTGAAAATGGTTGGTTTGAAAGGGAGGATTCGAAGCATTATTTGAGAATGCTTGAAAATTGGGACAAACCGTATTCATGTGGGATTGTTTTGGTTCCAAGCAAAATTCGGATGATTTCTCCAATCAGGATTGTACGTTGGAGAAAACGGGTCATTTTTGGCTTTATTGAAAGCATTGATTTGCTCGACAAAATTTGAGAACTGGTCGGCTATATCATTAGGATCGTTGCATTTATAACACATGGGTTGGAAAGCTTGATTCATTTGGTTTGATGAGAAAACATTATCAAATTTGTTAATCATTGCGTCAATTTTAGCTTTCGATGCCAAAGAAGATCCTATCAAATGTGCGATCGATCATGAGTAAATTGATTTTCCGTTTGAGTGTTCCCATCGGGACGACTTTTAGGCTAGGTTTTCAAGAAATTGCCGAGCATTTTCATGATGTTGGGCAAGAAAGTTGCCTTGGCACATTAATTCGAGCATGGTTCGTGAGCTGTTGTCGAGTCCATCGTATAAGATTTGGCAAATCGTCCATTTTTCAAAGTTATGGTGTGGACATTTTATCAAAAGTTCTTTGAATCTTTCAAATTATTTTTCAAATGGTTCTCCCCTAAATTGGTGAAAGTTGACGATTTCGTTTCGGATTTTACTCGTTTTTTCCAAGGGGTAGAACCTTTTTAAGAAAGTATTTACGAATTCTTCTCAAGTTTTAATCGAGTTAGATGGTAAGCTGTACAACCATTTTTTAGCATAATCCGTAAGAGCGAATGAAATTAATCGGAGTTTGATTCCATCATCGGAAAGTTGTTGGAGTTTCGTGGTTGCGCAAACTTTTTCGAATTTCGTCAAGAAGATGTACGGGTTATAGTGTTCAAAATTGGCAAATCTTGGAAGCGTTGTAATATGGTTCTAGTGAATTTCGAAATAGTTACCTATAGGGACGGGTAATATGATGCAAGACGAAATAGAAACTCTATCGGGCAAGATTATATCCATAAGAGTTTGAGGGGAGTTCCAATTCGCCATTTCGGGAGGATCATTTGTTTGAGTTAAACGATTAGTTGCTAAGTCTCAAGTCCAACGATTTGTTGTTGTGTCACGAGTCAAAGTACTCATGCACAAGTGAAAGTCGAGAAGAGAAGGAAGTTAGAGTTGAATTTAGAGAATGAAATCAGATTTGGAAAATGAAGTGAGAAATTGTTTTTTTTTCTTTTTTTCTTATTTTAAAGGAAGAAAAATATTTACCAAATGAAATTTATTTTCAAAAGAGAAGTTTGATTTTTTTTATCTTTTCAAATTTTTTTGTTTTTTGAATTTTTAAAAATTTAACGAAAGGGTTTTTGTTTTTAGAAAATGGGAATTTGAATTATGTTTTTGTTTTTGTTTTTGAATTTTTGAAAAGTTTTATATTTTTATTGTTTTTGATTGAAAATTTTTCAAAGGAAAGGATTTAAAGAATTTTTTCTGAATAAATAAAAACTAAGTTATGTAAAATGTACAATTTTTTTCGGTTTTTGATTTTTTTACCTTTTTTAAAATATGCATGAACATGCAACTAAATGAATACAAAGGACTTAATTACAAATTTTCTATCCTTAGTAGCTCCTTACCCAAAATTGTATAATCACACTTTGTCTTAAATCAACCAAAATATTTCTTAGCTAAGTAACGACCATGAGTTACTGATGCACCACGAATCACCGTAGCAATACAACCGAAGGTTTAAGTACCTTCAGAGGAACAACCGATATAATATTTATGAATCAACATGATTTTTATAATTGGTTATTGCTCTGCCGTAGCCTAGACATCAAGAAATAAACATGTTCAAAAAAGAGAATAGTAAAGGTACAATTAAGCCCTAAGTGAGCTCGCGACTCCCTGAAGTCGAATGTCTAACATTATTATTAGTCAAATTTTACGATGAACTGCAATTCGTGGGCTAAAGAAAGGGTGATGAAATCCCCCATCTTATGTGAATTGGAATATTGCTCTTACAGAATAAAACAAGATGAGACGAATGTAAAGCAAAAATTAAGCGTGAATTCACAATGCAACCAAAATGAAGTTTGTTTTTATTTTTTGATTTTTTATTAAAATACAAATGCAAGCAATCAACAATGCAATTAAAATTAAATTGGAGATGAGAGCATGATACTAAAGCATGCATAATTATTTGCAATTTTTTTAGTGGTGATTTTTAGCAAGTAAAGCATAGCAAAGCAATTCGTCTTGATTTTCTGCTTTGGCTGCCTCAAATGAATAATAAGATATATACAATTGTTTTTTTTAAAGAAATTAAAACAAACCTAATTAAAACAAAACAAAATAAATTTTAAAATCTTTTTTTAAGATAAAAATAAACTAAAAACAAAGTAAAAAAACAAATTAAGCAAAAACTTTTTTTTTCAAGAAACAATGTCAAAAGAAATAAAACAAGAGAAAATAAAACAAATGAACTCAAAAAAAAATAGAAATTTGTTTATTCTTTTTTTGTTTTTTACCTTTTCTTTATATATATATATATATATATATATATATATATATATATGAAAACTTAACTACACAAAACTTAAACAAAACAACCAAGGCCCAGCCCCCGTAAAAAAAAAGGATCAACCTACATCAAAACACCGAGATCAAAAGCACGAACTCGAATTCATAATCAAATTCACAAAATTTACGAAATCGAACTCGCAAAAATCACAATTTCAGATTGCCGCACCTATATAGACAGCGATTTGAGTTTTGATTTGGTAGCGGTGGCTTAGGATTGCAGTTACGAGGAGAGGCTGTGGCTTGGAGTTGATGGTTGATGTACGACTGGAGGCGATTGCTGCAGCGGTGGCTTGCGAGGAGCGTGGTGATGTCGCAGCTTTTTGTAGAGGTCGAAGTAATTCGCGAGGTCTCTGGTAAAAGAAAGATGACGTTTTGGATTGCGTGACTAGGTTGTTATGAAGTGGTTTGCAGAGGTGATTTGATTTGGAGTTTCAAGCGAGTGGTTTCGGCTGTAGATTTATACGTGGTGGCTGTCGATTTTGAGTTGCACTGTGGTTGAAATGCAGTGGATATTTTGAAGTTGCAGTTACCCCTAAATTGAAATGCACTGTGGTTGCTATGAGAGGTCGGCAGGCGGCAGATGACTGGTCTGAAGGTGGTTTTGAAGACTTGTATGAAGAATTGAGGTTGCAGTGGCAGTTTGATGAAGGGGTTGTGGCTATTTCGTGAGTTGAAGTAGAATGAACTTGGCGATGGCATTGCTATGCACTGGAGGATGAGAATGAATGAAGCAGGTGTTGATGTCACAGCAGTAATACAGTTGCTCACTTGAGTGGTAGTGATGGCTGCAGTAGCAGTAGTTTGATTTGGGTGTGCAACTGTTGTATGCGAAAAGGAAGGGAATGTCAGTGAAATGAATGTTAGAGAATGGCTTGTATGGCAAGCGTGGCGATGTTTACTGATATGATTGATGTAGTTCTATGGTTTGATGAAGGAAGTAGTGATGTCAGTGAAATTTGTTCAAGTGTGATGAGGCAGAAGGGCATGGAAATGCAGTTAGGGCTGTAGTGATGTTGGTTGTCATAGAGTGGCATAGAGAAGGAAGTGCTTTGATGGTTTGAAGAGTTTGTTGAAGAGGATGGAGTGTGTTGTCAGTGGAGTTGATGGAGTGGTGCTGCCATGATGAATGGTGGTTTGTGTAGTGGGATAGGAAGTCTGTAGAGTGACGGAACAAGTTGGTTGATACAGTTGTATGCAGTTTGTAGCTATGAAATGTAGGGGAATGTGTTGTGATAGAGGAGTGTGGTGGGAAGATGTCTTGCTGTAGCAATGCGTGTGTATCTGACTGCAAGTTGTATAAGGCAAATTGAAACAGTTACTGATGCACGGTTTTGATATTGTGTATGTAAAATGTAAAAGCTAATTCAAATGCAAATGTAAAAATGAAATGAAATAGAATTTTTTTTCTTTTTGCAAACTAAAAGGATTGTCTATATTTTTTTTTCTTTTTAAAATAGAAAAGCAAATGCAATTGAAAATAAACAACAACAAGCACTCAAACAAAATTGAAATTAAAAATCACACAAACGTACAAAAAAAATTCTAAATGCAAACACACACAAAATAAAAATCACAAGAAAATAATTCGAAGAATAAAAAATAAAATCAAAACTAACTCCCTGGCAACGGCGCCAAAAACTTATTCGATGACGAAAATTCTATCGAGTTAGAAATCCGTCGAACGAATCTAAATTAAAATAACCACAAGCGCACGATGTACAATTTTAGCACGTGGCGAGTACGGGTCAATCCGCAGAGAATTTTTTCGATCTTAAAATTTTCTATTCAATCAAATTAAACCAAAGCAGAGAGAATATTGTTGACTACAAATTGCAAACAAAATGAAATTAAAACTAGAATGAAAATGAGATTAAAAACTATCAGATTAAAAAATAATTTGGAGGCAAATCCACTCTCATATTTTTGTAAGTCAACAAACAATAATCTATGATTTCTATTTTTGATATTAGATGAAATAAGTGTTGTATTTATCATAAGTATATTTATGTTATTAATCAACATAACTTAAACTATCAAACTATAATACAATAAATAAATCACTTATCAATTCTCATGAAAATGAAGTTAAAACAAAAAATATTTTAAGTATGATCTTTTTACTATTGTAATTAGTAATATAGATCATCAAATTTTATTTCTACTTTCATTTCAAAATCAAAAATCAATTAGCAAATGATAATGTAAATTGCGTTTATGTTGAATAAGAATAGCCTACTTGTAAATACAACGTAGGCTATCAAACTCATATATATAAACTTACATCAAAATTTACTTTCATAAAGCACAAATAAAAGATACCATAAATCATAAGAAATGTTGAATTTACATAATATTTGAGAGCTTCATTATCCCTAAATTGAAGAGTTTAGCTGCACATTTGTGTTATCATATCAACATATGTAAATTTTAACAATAAAAAGTAAAAGAAGTAGAAACTAAACAAAGGAAGAACAGAAGATTAACTACTAAACTACTTGCATAAAAATAAAGTTACATTACTTGCATGAATGTAAATCTAATCTACTAACAATGAAAAGAAGAGAACATAGAAATAAACATGAACATAAAAGTAAAGAAAAGCATGTAGAGAAGAGAATGCCTAGGAAGCAATTTTTATTCACTTTGATTTTGTGTTTACAACTTGCTAATTTCCTAAGTAATTCAAAGAGGAAGAAGATTCTTTACATGTACATAAGTGGGTTATTTATACATGCTTAAAACCCTAATTTAATTTTTAGTGTGCTTTCCAAAATGCCCTTTAGGAAGTGTGACCACCAAATAACCATTAGCCTCTATTTAATCCATCATCAAGTATGCATGAAGCTTTAACCTCCACTTAGTTGTCCATTAGCTTCTAATTATAGATTTGGGCAAATGGGTAGGTGTGGTTCTCCATGATCATGAGTTTAAATTATTTTCATCTTCGTTCCTTTGTATTCCTCCTTGTGCATGCATATCTTCATGAAAACCTCTTCCATTTGAATCCAAAGTTCCTATAAAAATTGTCCAAGTAAAAATTCTCAAATTAACACATGCACAAAAATGACCATTTTGCCCATGTATGAAGATGAATATATGATGATTTGAAAATAATTGAGTTTTGGTTTAAACATGTTAAAATACCCAATTATGATATATATTTAAATAGAAATATACAAAATATGTTTGTAAATATATACACATTTACTTGCACATCAGTAGTACATTTATAAAGGAATGTACCGAGGCCCAACTGATGGTTCTCTACCAACACAAGGCCGGCCTACCTCTTCCTAGATAGTACAAAATATATCATCACCCTGATCGTTATCGACCTATTCAAGAGCTCTCTTCGCATATACCACGTTAATTTAATACCCGATGTCATAGCGGGAATAAATATATCTAAAAGGAGATGATCATACCCTAATGGTTGCGAACGACATAGCTTTGCCGCATCTACCCTATATTGGTCATTTTCGGATGTGAGGGCTGAGGTAAAGATTACCTTCCACATAGCACATTATCTTTCCTCTTCGAATGCCACAATGTCATTCCATAATCACACAACTAATTTCTTCAAATGTACAACTCCTGAGCTCATACGTCTCAGGAAAGGGTGTTAAGCTAAGAGAAGTTGCCTTCTCCGCCACCAAGCAGATGATACATTTATAAAGATCAATCAATATGATTTTAAAATACAATGTTAGACATTCGTCCATACACGTTCGTTTTGGGACTGAATGAAACCGAAGGCACTCTCCTACCACATCCTGTCGGGAGTTACCCCTAGGATTAATAGTGAGAAGTCCTTGCATCAAAGATCTTAAATGAAGAACGACTGCCATAAAATATGATATGGAAAATTTCCCTCGAGGTCAGTGATAAGCAGTCCTACATTCCATCTTCCTAATCATATCCATATATTCACTTCAAATGCGTAAATTGGTTTAAAGTGGTTTTCGAATAGGAATTACCCAGATCCAACCTCGGTTCCTTCAAACCAACCATCGATAAAAGAGGTCAAGTAAATAGGTGAATAATATTTAATTATTTCATTCCTTTTATAAAAAAAATTCTTTGAGAGATAAAAAACTTTTAAACACTTATTTTCGGTATATGTGGAATCATTTAAACCTTTCTTATCAAATCCTTTGATTTCTTAAACCATTTTAAACTCGGAATAATTCGAAATCATTTCATTTCTTTCACTTAGGAAAACATTACCAAATCATTTCATTTAAATCTTAACAAAGATTTCTTAATTTAAAACTCAATTTTTTTTATTCATTTAAAACCATGTTATCTAGGATGCTAATCTAAAGCCAGTAAATATTAAGTAAGCAGAATCCATAGAAATCATGTAATTCTACTCAATATCAATTTCCGTATTCAATAAATACTATGGGTGGAATAATGGTGAAATCACCTTTTAAATCCACGAATAGTAAGAATTCCCTCTTCGAGCTTTAACACCAAGTACAAGAAGATTGTCCCCATACAATCAAAGTTGTATTTAATTTAAATTTGGAAAATTTAATCTTTATATTTGACTCGTTTTCGACATTTAGAACTTATCTATCTTTCGCCCACGGAAAAGGCCAGGTGAGTTAGGCCACTGATTGCTCCTGAACATCTCCTTAGTTTAAGCACCTCACATCCGAATCTCACGAATAGTAAAATCCAGTCTACTCATCAGCTTTTAGAGCCAAGGTTAAACCACTTAATTTATAATAGCTTTTCCTTAAATCGTTTATTTAAATTCATTTTCAATAAACTATAAAACTTTCAAATCATCATTGAAAAACTTAATTATTCATCTGAAAACATTTATAAAAGCTTTGGAAAAGAACGGTTACGTTTAAAACTATATTTCAAATGTTATAGCAAAGTGCCACAGAAAAGTCTATTTTTAAGCTATATCGATCAATACGACTTTTTATCACTTGTAAATTCAAATCACTTTTAAAACATTTAAAATATTTTTACAATTTGTTTCATGTTTTTAAACAATTTTAAATATCATTTTCAAAGAAATCCTGTTATGGATTCCAAATTGCAAAATCACGATTTTTAAAAAAGATGGTTTTACTCATATTTCAAAATCTACTTATTCGAATCTCAATTTTATTTCTTTTTTGGAAAACAATGGATATAATAGTTTGTAAAATTCTATTCTCGAAGAATTCTAAGCTATATTCCATTCTATACACTCGTTTGACTTATAGGCGCGAAATCACGAACTGTTGTTACGCGATGCCTCTTTTTTTTGACTATATTTTCAATTTCCTTTCAAACTTTGCCAAAAAAATTTCATATGTTTATAAAATATTTCAAACTTATTTTTAAACCATTTTATAGAAGTTTAACATTACATACACACCAGTTCGTTAAATAAAGAAAATGGATTTCCTTTATGCTTATTGACATGTATTTTCGTGACTTGTACATATATATTCAACATTCATATTTAACAACCAAACTTAATGATTAAAGAATATTTAAACATCCATTGCAAACATTATATCATCATTAAAAAACATATAAGTAAGAGTTTCTCACCATCATTTTCCTTTCGAGCTAGTCTAAAATCGGTTATAGCTCCATTACGATCGAATCAAAGTTAGTGAAATCGAGCTCGAGATCTTTAGGAGAGCTTGGCCAGCTTTGTAGAGGTTGGAGCTCACAACCTTGATGAATGGAGGAGCTGGCCGTCGGTTTAGGAAGAGGAATGGAGGAGATTCGTCTTCGTTTGAAGTGGAATTGATAACTTATATGTAGTATATGATTTTAATTTTCGTTTACTAAATATTTTGCCATATTTTTGTTAAGCATAGAAACCATGAAAAGAAGCTTGAAGTGGAGAAGATGATGATAAGAATATGGTGAAAAAATATGAGAAAGTGGATGGGTATTTATATGAGAAAATTAGGGAAAAAATATCTAAAGGAAAAATTAGCAAAATGCCCTTAACCTGCACCCCTCCCACCCCTCCTACACACGCACAAAAACCCCCTAGCCTAGAGATGTTGATGTGAGGTGATGGTGTGATGATGGTGTTGAAAAGTTGAGTTGATGTTTGCTTTTCGGTTGCTTAAGTGTCAAGTCTTAGGAAATTATTTAAGTATTTTGTAATATGTATATATTTAAGTGTTCATGCGCGCACACACACACATATATGCTATTATGTATGACATGTATATGCATTTATATGTATGTGCATGAGAGGATAATAACATTTCAAATGACTTCGAACAACTTTTATTTGTTAAATCGTTGAAAACCGAAAAACCGATTATCGGTCACATTTTCACCTACCAATTCATATACATATATCTGTAAACAAAATTTGAAAATAAATTTATTATCATTATTAATAAATTAAAATGATTAAATTTCATTTATAAAATTATATAAAGTAATATTAGTGATTATTTACAGTAATTGTTATTATATTGATAAAGCGGTATCGGTTTTTTTCTTATATTTTCATATCAATTATTTGTTTTTTATAAAATGATCAAAAATGTTTCTTAGCACCTTACAACTTTAAAATGAATTACTATCATTTACAAATAATTATTTGAATAATTATTAAATCGTTAAATCTCAATTTAATTTAATAAATCAATTATTATATTTAAGGGCATTACTAACATTTTCATAAATACATTTAATATTTTTACAATACAAATAATTTTTTTATTTCATATTCCTGTTTAATCACAAAGATAGGTGTATGGATCCAGCTCTATATGTGACGTTTTATGATTATAGAGCTATTTATCAATAAAACGGTTTTCGACCATTTTAGCAATTTAATTCCCGAGGAAAAATATTTTTGTAAATATTTATTCAAAATAAGGTTGTTATTATTTATTGTCACTCAAAACATTATTACTTGTATTATCAACCCTTTATTTAAATAATTTTAAAAATAAATATATATTTATTAAAGTGATATATTTGCAGGTTGTTACACCCTTATTCATATTTTCGATAGAAAAAATAATAAATAAAAAAGGGCAAAAATCCTTTCATAAATGTGTTTTGATTGAGATATAAAGAAGAGTAAAGGATGAAGATTTATTTTATTCCTTTGATTACTTCTTTGGATTTTCAAACGTTTAAAACTTCTTCCCTCCTTCCCTTTTGGTCGGCTATAAAAGAGGAAATGTAGGCTTTACAAATTTACCAAAACCACTTAGCAATTAATCATTTTGAATCCAGTTTAAATATTATATTGATATCATAAATTACGGTTTTTTGAAGTATTCATCATAATATTAAAGTTCACACGTCACCATGGTTAGTGATGTAAAATTTTGGTTGAAGTAATCACTCACACATCTTTTTCGTAAAATCCAATTTTACCTTTACAAGCGATAGCTGATAGTATAATTATTTACACAAGTTCTCTTTACGTCAACATTGTATCACATTAGGACATATAGAATTTGGTTTTGGCCTAAATTCCAATATTACACATATTCAACTTGATTAGTCCAAACACAAATTCTTAGTTTAATAATAACAATCATTTTTAACCATACTGCTCTAGCTAGAGACTTTGACTTTGAGTTGATTATAGTTGACTGTGATACTAACCCCATATGACTGAAGAGACATATTCTCTATTGTATAGTGTTTCTCTTCTAATGCTTCAACTTAGACCCAACTATAGCCATTTTATGGATGACATATCATGATTTAATTATAATCAAGGTAGAGTGTCCACATTGAAGTTCAACGGTAATGTCAAATCATAATAACTATGTAATATCATCACTTCGAGATTCTATGTTTGACCTTAGTTATAACAAGCATCAGAAAACTATTGAGTGAATTGTTACATAGTTATAAAAAACTATCAGTATGTTGCCCCTTGGCGCACTTAGCAGTCTTGAGCAGTACACTTTGTAACATTTGGAAAGCTTTACACACTTGGTCTCAATAAATGTATCGCCATCCCTCTCAAAACATCTTGACTAGGAATATTGAGAATGTATGTTATTTTTAATGTGATAAATTTCTCATGATTACAACACATTGTAATTACTATCACATAACATATCTTTTAACGATTTTATATTTAACCATGATCGTTTCATTGGAGCATAATCGGATTGGGATAGATCAGATAATTCTGCTCCAAATGTCTTATGTTTTACTAACACCCAAAGTTGGGCGAGGTCAAAGGTTGGTTCTTAGAGATAGGCGTCGTAGGCACCGATATCCAAAGATAGGCATTGACGTATAATTTAATTTTTACAGGTATAATATCGTAGTTGGGTTTGTGCTTGTGTGGACACAAGAGGAAAAACATACAATACAGTCGAAGCACCACATCAGTTTTATTTATAGTTGAACATGATAAGTTTATATACGAATAAATAAAGCTAAGTAAAGAGACAAGACCGAGTAATTATAGGAGTTTATTTATATGTGCAGTAAATAAGTTATTACATAGATCATAGACATGGGCTAATATAATATATATGTAAATTATTATAGCCAGTTATATATTAATAAATAGGAATAATACATGGGTGCAAAAAATAAAAGTGTGATAAAGTAAATGGGACAAGATTTTGTATAAAATAATTCGATCATTATTTATTTTTTATTCACATGAGTTCCAGTGTTGGACCCGTACAATACCTCGACGTAGGTACATGGAAAAAGAAAAAAAGGAAGAGCTAAAAAGAATCAATAGCCAGAGGCTTCACTTCTTCTTGGTCCTATGGACAACCACCTTCTTCTGGTGCTTCTTAAGAGTACTGCCCGAAGAGGAGTAATCTCGTCTTCAATGGTCGAAGGTCATTAGCAAACGTAATAACCCGGCCTGAAACAGGCCTAAATCCCGACCCAGAAAAGGCCCATCAAAACTTAGACCCATTCCAAAGCTGGCTATTGGTTGGTAAAAAGGACAATACAGAGCTATTTATCTATTCATTCAGAACTTACAACAGAAGGATAAAATATAATAGCATAAGTAGTACCTTTTTTTTAATAAAAATTTCAATTGTCACAAAGCCATAACATAATGTTAACAATAACAGTTGCATAATTATGTTCAAAAATACATTATCAGCTTTAAATGGGTGCATCAAAAAATAACATAAATAGATAAATAGACTACTGCCACAAGCTGTTTTGTAATGAGGAGGGAGTCAAAATGAGAATGTCTGCTGAGTAGAAATCTTGAGTTTTCTATATCAGTACTTTGGTAGTATAATTTAAATAAGGATATGTCTTTCACATTTAAATTATATTCAAAACCATTTAATACTTCATACAAGGGAAGAGGCAGGCCCTCAAACAACCATTTAATTCCTTAAATCCCCGAAGCAGATCCCTCGTTATCCAATTCCATAATCAATAACCCATAACCATCCTTATTAATGATTACCAATGCGAGAGATAGTATCTAAGTCACTTAATACCTTTTAATGGAAAATAGGTAGAGGTCTGACCATTTAAGACCACAACTGAGGTACGTCGCCATTATTTAATACCTATTCCCAAGCCGGACCCCACACAGGTACCTATCTAGTTGACATTGTGTAGAAATCTCTTCGAACACTTACTACTTCCATTGGATCAGACCTTTTCGAGATATACTCAACCGTACCCAAACCGAATCCCGACCATTTAATACTTCATACAAAGGAAATTGGCTAGCCCTTAAACAACCACTTAATACCTTCTGCCCCCGAAGCAGGCCCTTCGTATTATGAGCCATACCCTATGGAGACGTCTCACATTAGCTTGACTAGTCATAGGAACTGGTATCCAAATTAGCTGATTAGTTTATCATATAGAATTGGGGCTAAACTCACATTATCCATTGTTACTTATTATAGGCGATGTCTCATGCCAGCCAAAGGCATGGTGCTGGTAGCCAGATTAGCTGAACAGACTTCTATGCGCTTTTGACTGACCTCATATCCCTATAACTAAGTCATATTTCATAACACTCTCTAAGTATATTATCATACATCTCACCGTATTCATTATTTAGATCTTATAAGAAATCCTTCTTATTTTGCCTCTATGATTAATTACTTTTCTAAGGGGATTTAAATGACAATTATTAACCTAATTAACTATGCCATTAATTCATTATAATAGTACGTTATTCAATCTAGTTTGCACATACACAAAAATTATACAAGTCTTGTTTCCACAATAATATATATACACCATAAATCTAATCAAATAAATAGACTTATATATAGAATCCCAATCCAACTTATTTCATATTAAAACATTGGAATAAATTAATAATAAAAACTTATAATTTAATTAATTTTATGCTCTATTCAACTTCTTTTACGTTAAATTAGACAAGGGAATTTCTATTCGATTTGCAGAAATAGGCAGTGTAAACTACGAAAAGAAATTCATTCCTTATACATCATTTCTTAATCAAATTCCTTAATCAGATCCAAAGAAAATAATAAGAAGTGGAATAGAAGGTGAAACACATAAATTGCAAAATCCATGCAAACTCCATTATTTTAATGCAAAACGATTAAGATTCCAATCTAAGAATTGACATTTCACTTTGAGAAAATTTTAGGAATTTTTAATGTGATGTTTTCATAATCTGAAACTCACCAAGGCATATATCAAATCCAAACTACACTATTCAATTACTAAAATAGAAAAAAAAAAAGATTTCCACTCACAAGGTCATTAGCTTTGCCTTCTTTAGGATTTGAATCACCTTCAATGAAAGCTTTTAGATCTCTTATTTTTGATATATATAGCAAGGGATTTGTATATATGTTAGATTTAGAAAATTAAAGGTTTGGAGGAGAGTAGGTTGAGAAAATAAACAATAAACGAAATATATAGGTAGGATTTCTTACTTGAAACCTTATTGAAGTTTTCTGAATCTATAAAGATATGAACTAGCAGAGCTTCGTTAGTATTCCCAAACTGTTTTGTGTATAAAAGTGAGGGGGCTAAGCTTCAATTTATAGTGGTTGGAATGCACCATAGTTGTCGGACTTAAGTTGGTTTAAAATTAAAAACTTTGGAACATTCATTGCTGAAAAATCCTATCCGCCACTCTATGTTCATCGATCGACCGCCCCAACCAATAGGTCAGGGGTTGACCGGTTCTATTTTGGGAACATTGAATTTCTTCTGCCGTTTTCTTATTTATTTTCTTCCTTTATTGCAATATAACGTTAACATTAATTTAAACATTTACTTAATCCCTAAGTATAATTACTATTGACTTTTGAATTTCAAATCTTGAAATTAATTATTTATTTGAATCTTAATTTTGTTCAAATTAGTTTGAATCTGAAACTTTAAACATCCCTAACTTTCTCATTTGAGCTTCGTTTTCAACATATATGGAAATTGATTAGAAAATCGCCATGAATGAAATGACCTAACTTTCATGGTCAAATTCTGACTTTTACAAAATTTCCATTTTAACCCTATCTTATTTAAATTAATTTATCCAATTTATTTATTTATAGTTGATTTTATAGGGTGTTACAACAGAGATAATATGTTTGTACTTTGAAGAATGAGAAGCTCCTAGGGTAGGCGGGATATGCGTAGGCATGGAAGAAATTGGAAGCCTAGACAGAAGCAATAGAGGAAGAAGGAGGGAGGACTCCCTTCTCAGATTTTCACTGGACCAGCTTGAACGTTTGATCAACTATCGATATGGCCAAAGATGGCTTAGGGCTGGAGGTGTAGGTCAGACTATTTGTTTCTCCTCATCTAGAAAGTGCCATGTTTGTCACTTTCCTTAGGCGCATTGATATATTAAATGTCGGAGTCAGGACGAAACTAGGTAAAATAAATAGTAGGTGCGAAGGTAGAGGTGACTACTGTTGATGTAGTAGAGATGGCTCTGAATGAGGGATTTGTAGTATAAATAACAGGTGGGAGCACGATTATCATAGGTTGACCTAAAATAATTAAAACATGATGATAAAGGTCAACAATTGCTTCGGGAGTCATTTGATGATTTTTAAGGATAGGAAAGTTTAATGAAATACCTTTTGTCAAAGGAGTATGTGGATTAGATCCATAAAAAAATGCATATCTTAGCACGAGAGCATTGGGGGCAGGTGCAGAAAAAAATAGGGAAGTTAGGGTTGTATTATTCTATGGAGGTACTAGCAGAAATAGAGTTTGCAAACTGGTCACCATGATAGACGGAATCACCACCAAGGACTCCTGAATGATCGGAGAAAGAAAAATCTTAACTGACTCCTTAGCATAGAGTTCAATGGGATCCTCAGCAGGCATTTGCGTGACCTTTTAATGAGGTGTCATTTTCAGCCAACGTCTATAGCAACTAGGTCTTCATCCTAAAAAAAAAAGGGTCAAGGATCTCAGCTTCGTTGAACATGACTCCTTCATTCTCAGCCTTTTCTCACGCTTCTTTCATCTTCCATCATGAATTTCGGCCTATATGCATGGATAAGTGTCGCCAAGCCACTTTAGACCTTTGGATTTGAAAATGTTGACATAAAAATGGAAAATTGTTCGGTCAAATTGGTCTTCATTTGCTTCTTCCTCCTTGACCACTTGAGCAAGCTTGTTTTCTAAATTAGCTTCAGTGGCCAAAAGCTTTTCATTCTTTTCCCCAAAATCAATATTCTCTATTCCTAAGCTCGTAATTGTTCAAAATCTATTTTCAACTAGGAAATTTCGCCTTAGCAATTATGAGCTAAAGATTGACCGAATCAATATTGACCTTGAGCTGAAGATTGCCTCACCATTCCTAATATGCGCTTGCTCGAGCTACCATTTTTCATCTTTGATTTATCTCCAAGGGCTTTCAATCCTCCTCATGCTTTATCTCTATTTTCTAAAGGCTTCTTCCTTAGCCTTCATATCTTTCTTTCACATATCAACTTCTTTACTGAGAATATTTAAGGTCCATTTGTCTTTCTCAACGTTTGACTCAGCTTCTGTAACGATCCGTAATTTTGCAACTTCGAAAATGAGAGATTTCGTTTGTTTTAAATTAAAAAGATTTAAATTTTAAATAAATAAGTTATATACAATATACAATAATGAAGAAATTATTTATTCTTATAGTTAATAATTTAAAAGTATAAATTTGAATTTTAGAACAAATCAACAAAAGTTAAGTTTTGTTAAAAATAAATAAAGGCTTAAATAGATAGGTTTAAGTATTTATTTGATAAGTTAAATCTTATGTAAAACACCTAATAAAGATTATAAAAGTATATTAAAAGATTTAAAAGTATGTTAATAATCGTTTTACAAAAATAATCAAAATTTGTCGCATTTTGTCAGTTTTACATACACTGTAAAATTAGAGATTTTGATATTAATTAAATATGATTTTGAAATATAAAGAGACATGTTTTAATTTCTTTAAATAATTAAAAAGTTCATTTTAAATTTTGGTTTACTTCAATATATAGCTTAACAAAAACATCAAATTTTGACTGTAAAATTTTCGATAAAAACACCGTTTTCAACCAAAACAAGTTGTTGCAACTTGATATATTTTCTAACATATAAATACAGGTTTACAGAATTTTTTAAACACTTTACATTTAGCAATAAAAGACAAAAGGAGTTTACTTTTGAAAACTTTAAATAAATAAAAATAAGCGTAAAAGTATGATTTGAATAATTTCAAATTAAATTAAACTTTTTAAAACAACATCATTACTTTACCTCTTATGTCATTAATGTGATGTTATGCATAAGCATGGAAAAAGAGCAAATTTAAGTATTAAAAAAATTACAAACTATAAGAAAGTGACACCTCTCTTTACTACTTACACACTTTTCCTTAACATAGTTTCCATTAATGGTAGCATATGCTAATTTGTTAACAAGTGTCATGTATAATCAAATCAAGCAAAAGTCTTCTTTTTAAAATATAAAGTTTAAGAAAGAAAAGAGAGTAATCATTTCACAAATTCAAATCACATTAATAAGCCATCCTTTCCTTTCATAAATGCATGTTCTTAAGGGTTTAATCAAAGATTAAAAAAATGAAAAAGTAGAGAAGGTTAGTATGGTCATTTGCCAAGCTAGCTTCATCTATAAATTGCCATGCCATTTCACAAAAAAATTCACAAATCCTTCTCTTTATTTCCTTAAGTTCTTCCTCCATTCCTCTTCCACCTCCAAGCCATTCACCTTCTACCACCTATACTCCTCCTCTAAGCCACCAAAACACCTTCCACCCTCGGCCAAACCACTCTACATGCCTCTACACCCTTCCCATAACTCATGCCTTCTCTACCTCACAAACCTGAGCTCTCAAACCCACCTACCCCCTTCTAATACCCCACGATCGAGCCATACTCCCCAAACCCGAGCCTGATATCTCACCTACCCACTTCAAAACTCCACAAACACATGCCTACACCACCTACTCGCCTACCTAAAGCCATCTACCCAAGCTATCCAAGGCCGTACACCCCATTCCCTTCCAAAATCCCACGATCATAATATGAAGAAAAAAAGAAAGAAAGGAAAGAAAAAGAAAAGGAGAGGAAATGAAAAACTCAAGACATTCGAGAAACAAAAGCATGTTAGTTCAGAAAAAAGTTTGACGGAGTGGATATGAAGGTGAAAAGTCCTCATCGCTTTTGAAATTATATTTTGATTTTGTTAAAACAATCACCTTTATACCCTTATGACATATGAATCTTTATACCAAATTGATTGTTAGTATGGATGATTGATAGTTTAGTTAGATAATTTAATTGTGATAATATATACCATTATGGTATTAATAGTGAATCTTCGATTTGAAATCGTATGTTATATGATTGGTTGAATGGATGTTATATTAGTGATGAATATGGATATTGGTTATGTTCATTTTTGATCTAGTAATCCCTTTGTTAAGGAAGACCAAATTTTAGTGATATGAAATACTTTGAAAAAATAAGTCTCTTTTCAATTAGAAGTGAAATTAAAGTAAAAAATAAAAGAGAATCTGAAATTTGAAGTGAAACGGATTTGAAAAGGATAGTTAAATTGAAATTGAAATTGAAATGAATAGTGAAATTGAAATTGAAATCGATTTTGAAAATTAAAGTTGAGATTGAGGTTGAATTGAGGTTTAAGTTAAAATTAAATTTTAAATCTAAGTTTTAATTGAGTTTATTTGAAGTTAGAATTGAAATTGAATTTAAATTGAAATTTAAAATTTAATATTAAAATAATGGAAATATGATAATATTATAATATGGAAATGGTGAAATTTCATTTTAAATACTTTAAAAAGTGGAAACATTGATTTAAAATGATTTGTAATGATTTTATAAGTGTTAAAATTCAATTTGAATAAATTTTTTCAAGTGTTGAAAAACAGGATAAATCTAGGTGAGCTTCGTAGCGGTAGTTCGCGATCTCGCACCGAAAAGTTCAAATGAGTGTATAAAGTGGAATATAGCTTGGAATTCTTCGAGATAAAAAAATTCAGGGCTACTATGTCCATATCTTCTAAACAAAGAAAGAAAAACAAAGATTCGTTGAGTAGATTTTGAACTAAGTCCAAATCAATTTTCTAGAAAAATCGCGCTAGTGTAGTTAAGGACCATAACAGGAAATCTGTTTAATGAATGTTTTTAATTATAGAAAAATATGAAATAAATTTGATAAATCTATTTAAATATTTTAAAAGAGATTTGAATTGAAAAATATGAATTATCTAATGTTTAAAGGTTGTTTAAATCAAATAAGCTTATATAGCACTTTCCGCAACACTTTTATGCTGCGAATTGTATAACTTTTTGAAAATGAGTTTAAATGTAATGATTTTTCCTCAAATAAATTGTGAATATTTGTAAAAGGAAAATTAAGCATTTAAAAGATAATTTGAAATATTTATATTCAATTCCAAAATTAAGTTGAAACTCTAAGTATGCGGAAACGACTAGTACATTTGTCTTGCCTATGAAATCTGGAAAGATAAAACAAGGTGTTCAACTAAGGTTAGGGATGGAGCAACCAGTGCCCTGAACTTACCTAGCCTATGTTTTCTTTTCTTAGTCGAGAGGTGGAACAGATCAAAAGGAAAGCCCGGATGCTCTAAGATAAAAAGATTGTATTAAGTTTATGAAATAAAAGAAGATCGGTATTATCCAAAATTTAAGCAATCTCCAAAATGAATGATTTCTATGATCCTATGTACTCAAAAATGTTTGCTCACATTAATTTAGTGTTTATCGTAAATGATGTCTTAAATAACGTTATTTTTGACCTGTCTAAAAGTTAAGGGATCCGGATCAAGAGTTAAGCGAGAAATTTTAAGATATTTTCCAAAGCAAAAGAATGAATTACTTAGAATTTTTCTAAGTCAAAAGAAAGAGATTTCGAAATCATCCGAAAGAATTAAAGTGAAAAGAGACTTAATAAATCCTGTATACTCATATTCACTTTTTTTTATTGATGATTGGCTTTGAAGGAACCGAGGTTGGATTTGGGTGATTCTTATCCCAAAACCACTTCGAACCAATGTATAGGTTCGAATGTGAAGACATGTTAAAGATGATGATTATTGAAGACCGTGGATCTTCGTAGCGTGAGGACTGCTTGTTGATTTGCTTTGGGTCGCACACATTATAGAGTTATATATATCAGTGGTCTCCTCGTTGTAGAGATTTTTCGGATTGTAAGGACTACTCGCTACTAGTGGTAGTAGAAGAGTGCCTTCGGTTTGTCCTGTCCTGGATAACTTATATGGACGTTTGTCTAGCATTGCATTTCTAAAGATTACGTACATTGGTTTTTACAAACATACATTAGTGGTGGTGGAGAAGGCAACTTCTCTTATCTTAACACCCTTCTTGAGACGTACGAGCTCAAGGGTTGTATTTTTGTGGAAGGTAATTAGTAGTCAACGAAAATGGCAATGTGGCATTTAGAGATGTGATATGTACTACGTGAAAAGGTAATCTTTGCCTCAAGCCTCATCGAACCAAAAATGATCGAAAAAGGATTAGATGCAGCAAGGCTAAGTGGGTCATTCCAAAATAGGGTATGATCATACCCTACTAGATATATTTCTTCCCGCTATGACGTTCGGGATGTAAATTAATGTAGTGTATGGAAAACAAACGCTCGGTTAAAGGTAGGTAACGACCGGAGGATGAAATATTCGGTAATATCTAGCTATAGAGGTAGGCTGGTCTTGTGTTGGTAGAGGAGCTTTGTGATGGTTTCTCGGGACATCCATCTAGAGGTGTACCCATTCAAAACTTAGATCCTTCACCTGGTCATTTATATGGAAATCCGTTCTCCAATAAGAATTTACGGACTTGATTGTAAACCTATTATGTTGGAATTTAATCAATGCAATAATTTCGGCTAAGATTAATAAGTTTATTTACAAATGTTTTCAAAGAGATGTCATTAAAAATAATATCAAAGGTTTTGATATAAAAGTGTTTTAGTTATCATAAGGTAAAAGACCATCCGTGTTTATGGTGGACGTGATCTTATGGGATCTCTTAAAAGGAATTTACTCAAAGGCTGATATCTGACACTGTCATTTATTATTGAGTTTTCTCACGCTGGTTTTTCAAGCCTGATCTGGGTATTTTCAATACTCGGGTCAAATCCGAGTAGTTTCAGGTATAGTCAAAGACTGTAGGAGTTTTCAAAGGACAACTGGAGATATTCATTTACGTATGGGCATATTCTATTATCCGCTATACTTAGTTTGTTTTAGTTGATGTTTGTCAGCAATTGTAAGGACAGATGCTTATAATTGTCCAAGCTGAATTTAGGTTAGACTATAATATATGTATTCAAAAGTTTTTCGCTGTAAAGATATTTGTTCAATATTATATGTTATTCCATTCGTGTGAGATTTTGTTCTTTCTATTATTCTTTATTACCCTTGATCATCCATACTTCCGTACAACTTGGGTCAGACATGAGTGTTTTGTTATCGGCTCAAAGGGTGCGGAATTGTGGGTCGTCACAGCTTCCTTAAGGGGAAGGTGATTCATTTTATTGCTATGTGCTAGATTCTTGGCTAATCTCATCCAAGAGTTATATCTGGTCTCCAGGATGTCGTAGACAACTCACCTTGCTTGAATGTATGCTTCGAAATGTCATCATGGTTATAGTCAAAGCAGACTCCAACATGATCCATGTTTAGATATTTGAGTTGGACGGTCGATGGAGCTACCGATGAAGGAATTAAAGTACCATAAGGGGTGATGGTGGTAGAAATATCCTTCCTTGACCATTGTTGTTGATCAATGGAGGATGTGGTCGAAGGGGCACAAGACGTTCTCTGATGCTGATAGAGCAGGCGATGAGTTGGAACTGGAATCAACTTACGCTTAGAAGTAGGAAAAAGTGCAGTGGACAATAATGGAATTCAACACTGGATAAAAAGAGGTAGCTGGAGGAGGATGAGATCGCTTTGAAGGAGATCAACTCTGGTGGGAATGAGAAACCTTGGAGTGGTTGGAGGAAGTATGATGAGTGGAATGGTGTGAGCCATAATCTTTAGGTGAATATGGATGAACGTATTATTCTGCATCACAATCTTGATAACCGGTCCCATGCTGGCAGCTAACCCTGTGTCTGCACTCCCTTTCAATCCTCTTTTGCTGCTCCCGGTAGGACTCACTGTTTGACATTTAATGACCTTGGCAACTGCACATGCTCGGTCGATTTTTCGGTCAAGGTTGCTGAAATAGCCATGTATGCCAATTGTACTTGAAATGGAAAGAATCAAAGTTATTACTAGATATTAGAAGATGGAAAACATGTGAAGTGCACATGAAGATGATCCTAAGTAGTGTTGATGTAGTGTAACTCTACCTATCCCATAGACCATGTTCGGTTTGGGGGGATAAGAGAGTGGCTACATCCTCATGAGGGTATGGTAGCATCATGCACCATTGCCATAAAATTTGGACTATCGGAGTCCAGTCCTTGAAGATCGGTGGACCCAAGTCAGAGAGTCGATCAAAGACTTCATTGATGACTGGCACTAGAGTAGATTCCCTAGTTTGGCTTTGCCTTGGACTGGGAATAAAATCATAGGGCACTCTTTTTAGATGTCAAAAGCAAGGGGCAGGTGTGGAAGTGCCTTCTTCCTCGGTGTTTTTCATGGTCAACCTGTCTTTATTTTATTCTATTTCATCCTTTTCTTCTTCATCATTCTTTTCTTCTTCCTCCTTGTATTGTTCTCCATCTTCCTTTTCTTCGGAAGCGAAAATGAAGAATTCTTCCTCCTCCTCATCTATAACTACACGACAGCTTGGGGCTATTAAAGGAATCTGTTTGGAATATGATTAAAGTATTTTCATGACAACATTACAATAAGGCTACTGATGATTTTATCAAGTAGTTAGGTGATTCAAGAAGCAAATACATGTGCACAATCCAACACGATAACATACAAATGCATAAGTACACGATATGAAGGATACAAATCAATTAGGGGGTGTTCGAGCAATCTAAGATCAATTATGGTGGTTACAAAGCTATTTGAACTTATATGCATCAATACGACAAGTAGAGACAGACTCAAAAGCCTCAAATGAATGTATGTCATAAGTTGAGTCCATTCCGAGCCGTGAATGACTAAAAATGTTAAAACCGCACAAACAATCTTCAAATTACTTCAAATTTCTGTATAACCTCTAATATATACCAAATATAATAGAGAATATTTTTCTGATTTTTCTAGAATTTCTAAATGCAAGAAAAAGTGATAAAAATGTTAAAATGAAAATATATATAATATTTCTTTCACAGGTGTAAAAGCGCAACATTTAGGTAGAAAACTTATCATAGTCTCCAATGGCTAGATTTCAGTAGTATTTTGCTAGCATCTTCTGAAGCAAACTATTGCAGTATAGCACTGTTTGAAATCCTGTGTTTAAAATTCCTCCAATGGTTTATTTTTTAAAAGGTTTTTTGTGTCTATCCATTAACTTCTCTTTTCCAAACAAACATATAAAGGGTTTCACTATTGAATGGCTTTCTTTCACTCTTATATAAACCTCCCATCATTCCCAAAAACTATCACTCGATTATATGCATTTAAACCCACTTTCTATTGATTGAAATTGCCTTTTATGTTCTCAAATCATAAACACTAATTGTTGTGTTTCTTTGTTAAATTCTAAATCATTTAGAACAACAAATTAAGACACTCTACGCCTCACATTATCACTCTACTTTATCATAAAAAGGCCGTATCAATACCTATATACCTTATTCATCTATCTCCATTCATTTGTGGTGTAGGTGATTTGTACTAAACGTGCGACTAATCCGTTTGTTGTCGACACATATCAAGAAAAGTTCAAGAAGTAGACTAGATTGAAGTCCTCTTCAGTTGTTCAAGTGGTGTATCTAAACATGTTCCTCTGAGTGAAGTAAGGATATTGCTAGTGAAATCCTAAGAGATGCTTAGGGAACAAGTGTAAAATCGGCTCTATGATCTATTCTATCTTTGACATTGCATGTACTGTTATATTCCCATATTAACACTTGGACTTATTTAATCCCTAGTGCTAGCGGCTAACAAGTAATGTAAGTGTTTGGTGCTCTACCAGTTTTTACAACATCCAAGAATAATGGCTAGAGCGAGATTAGGTCGAGACACATCAATAAGAAAAAGCGCACCATTATTGTGGAGGCATATGTAAACTACAATAACATACTTCATGATAGATATTATCTATTGTCTAATGAATATGATAGATTATCTGATAATTTTGATAAAGTATCAAATCCCTATTTTATTATATTAGAAAAATTAAAATCTTGTGAAAAAAAATTACAAACGAGAAAATAAAAATTATAAATTAAGAAATAATGCTTTGATACTTAATAAATGAAAAATATTTAGAACTTGCTAGTCTGAAAAATCAAAATGATAAAATGTAAATTCTTTAAATAGACCGTAAAGGTGTAGAATTCTAAGTAATTACAGAAATTGAAACTTTTAGAAATTGCATTGATTCTTTCAAGAAGTGAATAATGACTATAAAATTAAATTCGACGAGCTTAGTGAAAATGTCACCAAACTTAACAACGATCAAAATGGTTTAAGTTCAATTTCATCAAATTCTATACCTTTGAATAATAAAAGTAGTTTAGGATATAATAAATCTATGTGTAGAAATTGTACCAGACGGGCTTTCATGTATGGTAAATGTTGATGCTAGTACTAGATTTTGAGTAAAATCTAAACTTAATTTTTATAAAAATTCAAGTACTTCTATAACCTATGTAATATTTCTAATATCAATAGAAGTAACAAACCACAAACATGAATCAAAATTATTTCATTATTCTAGTTCCTGTTAGTTGGAGAAACCAAGAAAAATACATTGATGGTTATTTTGATATAGTGATTAATAATGGAAATTTTATTTTAAAGGTTCTACGTAAAGCTCTTGGGTATGGCTACCTCTAAACTAACCCCCCGGACCCTAATGTAGGAAGTGGGTACCAGAACACATTCCTTATTTTTTGTAGGTACATAATAAATTGATAAGGAGATGGATTCTTAATTTGCCGATGCATGTGGAAATGGTGCTATGGATGGAGAAAAACCAACAAAATTTGGCAATCTTATCTTTATGTTTGTAATATGCCTTTATGACAAAAATAATATTTTTAACAAGTTATTACTTATTTTTGACAAAAAATTAGAAAAGATATAAATAATCATGTATATGTATTTTGACAAAAATTTAAATATTCTATAATATTTTATACCCGTAAGAATTTGTCTAAACTAAAAGATTTATATAAAAGAATTTTGTTTTGGGTATAAGTGCTGCAAAAACGTTATTTTTATGTATACCCACTAAATGTTTTGGTGATAAATGCGTAAATGAATGTTGTTGTATGGGTTTTTAACGTTCATATTTAAATGGTATGTTTATAGTTTGACAAACATTATTACATGAACTTTTATGAATGAGTATTCATATTTATATAAACCCAATCTTGTCAAAGCACGTAAGTAAATAAAAGATTTTCATTATTTCATTATAAAAACTATTAGCTAAAAGCTATGTAGTTATAAAGAGATTTTTATTTTTGGAATACAAAAGCTTTTAAATAAAAGGAATACATATGAAAAATATTTTATTAAGATAATATAGAACTTTCTCCAAAGTATTTTTTAATGATTTACAATAGGTGCTATCTTAATTTGAAAAATAAGAGAAAGAGCGTCATATATTGCAAAATCAAGAGGGGTCAATGATTTATCTATATACCCTAAGTTCTATCTCCTTTTGTTGATGAAAAGGAGGAGATAACAAGTATATTTAAGGGAGTATATAAATAGATATATAGTATTTATTTAGGTGGAGTTATTTAATATTTTATTTTTTAGGCTGTGTAGTTGTCATCACTAAAAAGCAGGAGAATGTTTGGAAAATGATTTTAGTATTTTGATGATAACAATATTGCAACAATGTTATTCAATCAAAATCCTAGCGATGGCCTCCACATATGAGATTACCAATCGCCTATCTCCTCCCGACCCTGTTTTGGTGCCTTCGTATGATTGGCCAACTTACGATGATGGTTTTATAGTAGTAAGAAACAAGCTGGAAGAGACAACCTAGGTTCAACCCTACCTACATTCGTACATCCTAGTCAAAACCTCCACCAACCAACCTATCAGATCTGAAACCCATGTCTTTAGTCAACGTTCTCATCCTGTATCAGACCCAACCGCCAACTCTGGCCATTACATCCCGCATTTTGTGGTCCGAAACTAAGCGCTACAGATGCTACGTCATCTACAGTATTAATTTCCAGTGATAAAATTCAGTCATGTTAGTGGTATCTATATTTTTTGAAGCACAAGAATATGAAATAATTATAAGTTCAATCTCAAAGCAAACTTCCATATTTCATTTTGAAGTCATAATTTCATATTCAATACATAATCCTAAACGTTGCCCAGGTTCAGATAAAATATAATTATAAAAAAAATACTCTAAGAGTGACATATAAAGAGACCTCCTTAGTTGATCAGAGTTACTAAATAGACAGACACATTTTCTGTCAATACATTCATACAATAACTAACATAACACAATGGATGATGATAATAAAAATACTACTATATAGCTAGCTTTGCCTCCTGCGCATATCCGGAAGCTTCGCCAAAACCTACTTAACCTGTAAAGCCCTTAGTCCCGACTTACTCAAATAATTTTTTAAGCAGCTGAGAATTTAAAAGGAAAACATAAACTTCAAGTCGGATAAAAAGCCTGGCATGAATAATAATATGTCATCTCAGTTTATAGATATAAAGTGAGACCACATCGTTGAGAGAAATTGGTTTTTCCCTCACTAATAACCCTTTTTAAAATATATCTCTTACAAATCAATTCCTACAACCAAATTGATTAAAATAAGCAATATAAACAATAATCCGCATTCATGATACATAGATAATCGGGACTATACATCAAATCAGTGTACTATCTGTGCCAATGTTTACTTTTCATAGGATAACTACCAACCTACATGGCTGACTTAGACCTACCATATATACCAAATTTTCTAACTGGCTGTTAGAAGAAAACTGGACGTTCTGTCCAAATACATTTATCCTAGTGTTTACTTGACCATCTGTCAATCTCATAGTTTTTCTAGGCTTACTATGAACCTAAAGGTTTTGCAGGCCAACCAATTACCTATCTTTATGTATTACTTTCTGTATGCAAACCTACTTTTGTCTTACCCTTGACAAAGCCATACACATCGGAATTTTCGACTTATATTAGCTAGGGGCTAAAAGCTAAAGTATAGGGAGGTACCTTACACCAGTCCCATCTGGTTTTCTAGTCTCTGAATCAGTTCATCCTATCATAGTCTATGCAAAAGTGATAATAACACTAATTTATTTAGTGAAATTTTAGGCTAAATACCACTTTCTATTTCCTTGAAAACACTTTCTTTTTAAATGATTTACCCCTTGAAATCATACTTTCAAAACAAGGATAATGTAGCCCTTTACTTTATCTAAAGTAATTATGCCATGATATATGCTTTTATAAAGTAGTACTGATGAAGTTTAAAGTCGTTTAAAGTCATCGCCTTACAAAACCATAGGCTATAGAGCGAAAATAATATAGTCTTTATATTGATAAAACATGGCAACGATATAGTTGACGAGGGTCTTTGCCCCTCAAAATATAGGCCATAAAGCCAAAACAGCATAAAACCTTTATATTGATAAACGCGGCAAAGATATAGCCGAGGAGTGTTTTTGTCCCTCTAAATATGTTAAAGCCTTTAACTTTTAAACATAATGCCATAAGGCCATAACAGGGACGTCACACTTCATAGGGTGTCGACGTCGTAGGATATAGAATATAGTTTGCATAGTTTAAGGCCTTAAAGCTTAATGTCGACATGGTTAAATCTCGGCATCAAATGCCTTAAATAAAAATAGGAGGCTTCATTAGAGCCGAGGTGATAAAATGCATCACGATATTATCGAAGTCAATAAGAGTGACATAGTTGCCTATAGAGTCCAAGTCAATATGTTTAAAACATGCAGCAATATTATCAACACTGTAGACTACTTCGAAACCAATGAAGTCGGTGTCCTTAATAAAAATAAGCGGCATTGCTTTCGTCAACATTGAAAAGGATAAAAGCGGCTTTGTTAGAGTGTTCAAAGGAAACAAATGACGTCGTTCCCTTTGAAGCTCAAGATGTTGATGGTATCTATACCGACGTCGACTTCAACCTTCCTGAATTCATTCCATATCATCTGAAATGATAATCTATGCATATAGTAAGTTCGACAACTTATAATAGAGATATCGTGGATTTTGACAGCCATGACTTTGAAGTGGCAATATCGTAATTAACTTTAAAACTGTAATTTTACTGTTCAAAGTAATTTCTTTCCACCAACTCCTAGTATTTGCCAAATCACTATTAGATAACAAACATTTCTATCAAAATCATTTCTAAAAAACTGCCATAGGGCATATTTATCATTCCTAAGCATATTGTAAACCATTAACTTATATTAACATTTTAATACAAATATTAAGCTTTTCTCGCCCAATAAATTTATATAAAATCATAAACTCATGGAAAAAAATCCCCAAAAATCACAATAAATCCAATTTACTATGTTCTTTAAATATAAAAATTTTAGGGCCAAAAACATAATTCTATTATTTTTAATAATTAAAATCGAAAATAAACTATTTCCAACCTTAGGAAATTCATCAAATATTCTCATTAAATCAGAAAATTATGAAATAAAAACAAACAGTTTCAAAATAATGTTTCTAATATCATATCAAAATCTCAAGTCATTTGGGTGTCATAAGTTATGTTTTCTAATTCAAATCACTCAATTCTATAAATAGATTTCATAAATTCACCAATAAGCATATAGTCATTCAAACTATCATAGCATGGCAAAATATTAGCAAAATAAACGGATTTATGCTTAAAAATGAAAGTAATTCTTAAAACATCAGATGCGTAACTATTATTCACCTTGAATGGTTTAAGAAGACTGAGATTTGTTTTTAGTTTGATTCCCCTAAGCTTTGCTCTTATTTTCCTTAGCTTTTCTTCCCTTGAAACCCTTGTTAATGGTCAGCCTTGACTCCTTGATTTAGTTTGTCTTAAATGAAATGAAGGAGGAAATGAGAATGAGTCTATCTATTAAGGAAACATGCTCATTTCCTATTTGGACCTCCTCATATAACTTTCTTCTTATTAATGTTCTAATTAATTCCATTAGTTCATTAATTAAGGCTCGACCCGTTCTAATTATCAAATATGTATTTTCTTATCCATTTACATTATTTTTATTTTATTTATCCAATTAAGTACTCTAAATAATGTGAATTAAAATTAGGATATGAACAGACTCCCCTTCTTAAAGAATTTTGTCCTCAAAATTACGATAAGGTACGCACATCAAACATAAAAGCATATATGTAAAACATATCATCACACAAGTCAAGATAAGTGTCCCTAATCCCGCTCTCTGTTCCCCGAGTACATTCTCTCTCGTCGTCACTCTACTGGACTTTAACAAACTTGACTGTCTTGTTCCTTATCTTTTTCTCATCCTTAGCCACAATACAAACTGGATGTCTAACTATAGCCATGTCCAGTTTCACTACTAAATCTCCATCATAGTTGGAGTTATATTAGTCTATGGATCTCGAACACACTTCCTTGGATGAGAAATATAGAAAACACTATGGACTGCTACCGAACTGCTCGATAACTCTATCCTGTAAGCGAGTTTCCTGATCCTCTCTATGAAAGGAAATTGACCTACATATCTCGATGCCAATTTTACCTTCTTTCCAAACCTTAGAACACCCTTCACTGGTGATATTTTGAGGAAAATATGATCCCCAACTGAGAATTCTATGTCTCTCTATCTTTTATCTGCATAACTTTTGTGCCTAGATCGAGCTTCTTTCATTCTAACCTGAATCAACTCAATCTTTTCTATGGCTTCTTTTACCATATTCGGACCAAGAACTAATCTACCTTCGATGTCTAACCAACATACGGGTGATTTACATGACCTTCCATACAAAACTTTAAAAGGCGCCATTCCTATACTAGTTGATAACTATTATTATAGGAAAAATCAAGCAAGTGCAAATAGTCTTCCCATAACCCACCAAAATCAAGTACACAAGCTCTCAAAAATTCTTCGAGTACCTTATTGACTCTCTCTATTTTCCTATGGGTGATATGCGATACTCATCTTAATCTTCGTATCTAAAACCTCTTGTAGACTCTTTTAGAATTCAGTAGTAAACAAGGCATCTCTATAACTGAATATACTACTAGAACTCCATGTAGTTTAACAATTGTAACGAATGCCTTTTTGACCCACAAACATCAACACTAATACATCTATATGCCGAGCATCCAAGTGCCAGAAAGGAAGAACATTAGGGTAAAATAAAAGAAGAAAAGAAAAGGAATAAGAAAGAAAAGAACACAATATCAGAATCTCACAACGGAACAATAACATATAATATCAAAATGATACTTTTACAAAGGAAAACTGTATAGATACAATAATCACAGTAAACTAACCTATCATCAGCGTGGACAGTTATAACAACTTGTTCTCATAATTGTTGATATAAAAATAAACAAAGTAATGCAGCGGAAATAAAATCTACAGCAGGTAATACTCTGTCTTTAGTCATTTTCTGATGTCGAGGATACATTCGGCATCTCCACACAAGTTTTCTACAAAACTTGATAAAATAATGAATCCCAAATGGATTCCATCATCTCAACAGGTTTTCGGAGCCACATATGGTTTCTATCACCCACTTACAAAACATAGAACCCATATAATAGTTCTGAAGTGGTATTCGGTAAGTAAAACACTTACCGATCCCAGACTCTTCAAAACTAATCGATGAATTTCCGGTTAACTTAATTTCAGTTCTTTTAGAAGTAATCGAAAGATAGAGGCATTTCATACCAATACTCCTCCTCGGGGGGTTCTTATTGGTATAAATTCGTGAAGCATTTCATATACTTCCTAAGTTAAGTTTAGTCAAGACCAGTAGTCGAGTAATCGACTATCGAGTCTTGAATGCTTGCCTATGGGAATCAAGGTTCCACACTTTACACGTTTTCGACTTTTTTGCTTAACTATTCCTCAGCCTAGAAGAATGTCGATAAGTTAGAGCTCTATTGCTTTATCCCTACCTAAACATTAGCCTTGACTCTCACAAATGGAGAAGCTTACGCATTCGACTTTTAGTGTTAAGCATATTACTACTAACATCCCATAAACAATAAAAATTAGGTAATTACATAGTTGTTACTTATCATCCAAGTATAATCAAGTCACATAAACGACTTTTAATCCCTTTATAATTAATTTATTAATTAAAATCCTTTTTATTATTAAAGCATCTTTTTTATCTAATAAAACCTCTTTTATAAATCAAGATTTCCTATGTTAATTAATACTCTTTTATTAATTAAGCCGTCCTTCATATACTTGTATAAATATATTGGATTTCTCTTTGTAAAATATATATACATATCTTTATAAATTTAACTATTCATTTATTCTTTTAATACTTAAAAAGTATTCGTATGCTTATTCCAATGATATAAGTGTATTCACAAATCGTTTAACAAGTTTTACTTACTTGAAATACAATCAAAGAGATTAAAAAAATTACCACCAAAACATTGTTATAATAAACTCCTTTTCTTTCATAAATTAAACATATAGCATCTTCTATCATTTATAAAAGATTTCAATACTTGTTATTATCTTTAGAAATTCCACTGTTAAAGATTTATAATATTTCTTCTAAAATATAATTCAAGAGTTTAAAAACAAATGTTGCTAAAACATTGTTTACTATAAACCCAAAACCATTCCATTTAATCATTATCTTTAAAACACTCATTTTAAAGGTTTAATTACATTTAAGGGTTAAAGATAAGTGTTTCTAAAAAAAATTGTCACGACAAACCCAAACATTTTATACTTTAAAATCATTCATCTTTAAAACTCTCTTTTTAAAAATTTATTTATATTTAAGGGTTAAATACAATTGTTCCTAAAAACAATTGTCACAACAAACCCAAACATTATATACGTCGAAAACATTCTCTTACTAAATATCCATTATCATATTCCCAAGTATAATTAATAATAAGGGTTAAGAACAAGTGTTACTAAAAACACTGTCTACAACAATCCAAAATTATTTACTTATCGATTAATAATTTTAAACATTTATTTAAAGATCAAAGCATATCCACACTTATTGATTAAGGCAATATACTTTTAGTTGATTCCATAAAACAAATTATTTTTGCTTAAGTGTTAAAATCCAAACTCCCTTTATTATACTATAAATTCTTAACTTAATATTTAAAACTTATATATATAGAAATATCTATAAAATACTTAATAATATGTTAAAATGCTTTTAAAACTACTTTAAATATATAATAATTACTTATATGGAATATTATATAAAAATAGAGAATTTTGGAATAAATAGAAAAACAAAAATAAACAAGTTTTATTTTTGAAAGCCACTTAGTTTAGAAATTCCTAATTAATTGTTAAAAATATATTTAAAATTAAACCAATTTAAAACACCCTTTTATAATTTAGAAAACAAACCCTTAAAATATTAGAGAAAAATATAAAATTTAAATATCATTTTTAAACAATTTATAGTTTCAAACAGAAAATATAACGTTTCTGCAAATGCTCCAAAAATAATTCGCAACAGCTTGAAAGGGTTTCAGAAGCAAAGACTGCACTACATAAGTGCTATCAACAGACCTATGTTGTTGTTTAATGTGAATTTGCTACAACTTTGTGCCAAGAATTCGACGTCTTAACAAATGAATTATAATCCATTCTTCTTATAGGAGTTACTATACTTTGGGTACTTGAAAACCATGAAGAAAAATCTTAAAGAATATCTTTTAATCATTTTAGAGAATTTCCTTAAAACAGGGTATTTACCGAACTGCACTTACGACGATTATTTCGCTATAACATTTTGCACTTCGTTCAACTAGCTCTCAAATGATTTTGGCTTCAAAACCTTACCAATAAGAATAATATATTATTTACTTGACTAACTGCTAAATAAATCCCTAAGGAAATTTCCACAAAAATAAGCGTTATTTTCAAAAACATGTTATTTAAAAAGTGTCCCTATAGCAAATATTTTACTTCAGTCTTTCTCAACTTTGTTTTATGGTTTCTATATCTTTCCGGATCATGTTCCTTGCTTTTCAAAACACTTATAGAAGTGTATTTACAAGCTAAACAAGTTATATCAATTAATATTCTATAGTCACCAATTTTAAGAAGTTATAGTTTAAAGGATTCAAAGTGCGCTTATAGCGACTATCGCTATACGGACCATTCCGTATTCAATTCAATATTAAGTGTCATTCTATTTTATACACATATATGATTTGATGTTCAAACCATAATACTATTAAACATGTATTAACATACATATGAGTTAGCATATTTATTTTAAGCATTCGAATGCATTTATTTTCAACTATACTTTTCAATGGTTTAAAGACAAATACTTTAGCAATTTACATACTTGAATAAGCATATAATCAAGGGTTCTAACTTTAAGTAGTTAATGTCTATAATTACTACTAAATAGCGAGCAATATTTCAACCAATATTAATATTTTTACTTAACATGTAATTACCAATATTCAACGTGAGATTAACTTACTTTTATCAAACCAAATCTCTTCCTACCAACATTCAATCTACCAACACTTCTACTATCACTTACAACTCTAACCAAAACATCACCAAAGCCACCATCCCTCTTCTTATAGCACACGGCCATAGCTCCTCTTCCACCATAGTTCACGTTCATCACTGCCTACACTATAATATGAAAGTAACTACCATGGCTAGTTATTACTTAGGATCGTGTAATATGGAATATAATTTAATCTAAATGCGGAAATAGATGATAATAGCAAAGTAAATAAAAATAAAACAAGCACACCAGGAATTTTTATACTGGTTCGAACTTCCCGTTCTACGTCCAGTCCCAGACTCCTTTGGAATTTTAACTACAACAACCCTCACTTAACCCGGAGGAATAGGTTTACACTGCCTGAGCAATCGAACAGGACTTCACCCGCCTATGCAACCGAATAGGACTTCAATACAAAAGATATGTGACTGTAGTGTGTTCTTGAATAACACTGATTAGTCAATTGAGTACAATCTTCCTATAATCTTCTCCTTTATGATATATAGTGTGATATGCTTTGAGAATTATGGAAGATAAAGTGATCAATGATCAAAATATGTAAGAATCTGAGTATAGTTTGAAAACTTTGAGAATAGATAAGAATTCAAGAATGCTAAAAGTAAATTCATTAATTTATTTGTTGAATTCTATAATCTATATATAGTATATGAAGAGTTGCATCTTTAAATGAAAAGTTATATTGAAAAGAACGGATGCAATTGTTGATTTAAAAGGATGATTCTCTTGGTGAAGAGAAGTGACTTTTCAAGAAAATAGCAGTTGGGGATATTCATACGTATGAATAAAAAAAATTCAGAC
The DNA here is from genome assembly GCA_030765085.1 of Allium cepa. NCBI lineage: Eukaryota > Viridiplantae > Streptophyta > Magnoliopsida > Asparagales > Amaryllidaceae > Allium > Allium cepa. The sequence continues at coordinate 376,626,438 of CM060929.1, read as the reverse complement.
TTCTGAATTAGATTGAAAACGTAAACAACAAAGAAATAGTTCATTTTTGACCTCATTCAGACATCTGGATATTTTAGTTCAGACGTCTGAATATTGTGAAAACAATATTCTTATTTCAGTACTCAGACGTCTGAATGAATGGATTCAGACGTTCGATTTTGTTGTTTTGTGCATGTGTGTGTGTATGTTTATATATATCATTTAGGGAGAGATTTTAACAAATTTTCTAAGTAATATACAGACTCTAGACACATAATATACAGCTATAAACATCTGTAGATGAATCTGCAATAAATCTCCGGCAAAGATGATTTAAAATACACATAATATTTTATATAGGTTGTTATAATCAAAATCGAGAGTCTAACATTCTCCCCCTTTTTGACGATGACAACTATATAAAATTAATAGACTAGATACTCCCCCTGTTAATATGCACAATTTAAATTTCTCCCCCTTTGTCATCGACAAAAAGGAAGAATATGAATGATAATAGATAATCCATTTCATTAAGGCAAATAGAGAAATAGTACATAAAGAAATAATGTTATAGATAGTTCTTATACAACTAACATAAAGAAATAAAAGTGACAAGTAAACATAAAAAATAAAGCAAGATAATTTAAAATTGACTTGAAAGAGATGGATCATTGTGATTACAACTAGAGCTTGAGGAAGACCATTCAAAAGGAGATGGATTGTAAGCTTGAGTAGATGTAGAGCCGGAACAAGAAATTTGATCCCATATCTTATTGAGAAAGCCTTTAATAGAATTGAATTTTCTTCCCATCTTTTTCTCAAGTGCTTTTATGTCCCGATGAATCTTTGATTGATTTCGGGAGAGAGTGATGATGGCTTGTCTTGAAGAAGTATCCGGGCCAATTTCTTGGATGGTATCAACATCCTCCTCTTCTTCTTCATGATGGGTACGGGAAGAAGAAGCAATACTAGTGTCTCGAGGTTGAGGAACACCTTGTTGAATATTTTGTGACCATTGTTGGAAGGAAATGATTTATTGAGAAGGAGGCCGTATAGGAAGACCCATCAACCATAAAATTTTAGCGCCTAACTCACTAATACTTGTAAAATCGGAATCAAGCATTGGTACTCCAATATTTAGGAGAATGCGCATTATATAGGCACCATAATGAATAGTTCTATATTTCCTTCGGATTGTGATATCTTGGAATTCATCCAAAATAATCTTCCCCCAATTTACTTGTTGACTAGAATAGATAGAATAAAGTGCTTGAAAGTTTTTTTATACACTTTTTCATAGCTACCCGTTCTTGGTTGGAGAGATCAAATAAGAGCATGGTGAATTAGCCTAGCTTGTGGCCATAAGAAGGTAGATTTTAAATTGCCCATATTTATAAGTTCATCGGATAAAAATTGATGTGAAACTTCATCACGATGTTCCATATCAACTTCAATTTCATTAATATCAATTCCTTGATAAGGACAATTTAAAATATGACCTAGTCTTTGTAAAGGTAAGAAAATTCTTACGCCACAAACTAACGACCAAACACAATCTTGACGGTTTTGAGGATTTTGATGATCCAAATTTAAGTTTGCAAGAAAAAGTTTAATCATAAGATGATTAATCTTAACATTATTAAGAGTATACCCAATCAAGCTGTCGAAGTGAAATTGCTCCACTAATTCTCTAATTTGATATGCTGCGAAGTCCGGGAATTTCATGAATGCTCCTTCAAAAATGTTTGAGTTCTTCATGGAATTAAACCGAGAAACAGCAACATCGTTCCATAGCCATTGCCGGATTTGGTCTTTGGATGGTCCGGAAGTTGATTCTCTTGTTCTCTTTGATCTTGGTGCCATTGGTAAGTTAGAGGAAGAGTAAAAGCTTTGAGTGAGATGAAAATGGGGGCTAGGGTTATGAAGTAAGAAGTAAAGAAGTGAAAAAGTTATTATATAGGTGATGAAAAGGTAGGGGTAAAAAGGTAATAAATATAGAATAAGAAAGGTAGACTAAAATCCTCAGAAGGGATTCAGACGTCTGAGTAATTCAATTCAGACATCTGAATTTGGTTGGTTTGCAACCTGCAAGGATTTAGTTCAAAATTGGGCTAATTCAGACATCTGTTTTTCTTGATTCAGACGTCTGAATCTGGGGTAAAAAGTTTTTTTTAATGAATATTCAAACGTCTATTTGAACCAATTCAGACGTCTGAATTGTGCACAAAAGCATATATTTAGCAATGGTGAGGAAAAAAATATATTATTGAATAATTTTCAATATTACAAATAGAATAAGCAGAATGAAATGACAAAATAACAAATTATATTAAAAAACAAGAAACGATTAAATAGATTGTGAAGAAGATAATGGAGTATGATAAGATTCTTCTTTAACTTTGGTGTACTCCACATATGGTCGAAGCAGAGACCATCTGTTACCACGTTCCCAAGAATTTGGAGTTGTTGGTGGACACTGTGATGATGGTTCCCAAGGATTGCGGCGACTTGGAGAACGAGCTGTAGATGGTTGATGAACAGAATCCTTTGATGAGGAACCACAGAACTTTAATGCTACTTGTTCCAAAAAGCTAAGCCGTTTGGCATTAACTTTTTGCTCATAGTATAATCACGTTATAAGTCTTATGTTTCTTTTTGATAATGATGAATATCATCAATTTTCTTTTTTGTGGACGGTGATCCAAAAAAGAGAGACCATCTTGTTTTTTTTGCTGGTGGAGTATATCCAGTATGAGTAGAGGGTGGAACGATCGGAACCGGTTCATATATAGGAGTAGGTGTTGGTAGATTCTCCGATTCCGACGAAGGAGAGGTGTAAGATAGGTTAGATGACACAGAGTTATTTTGAGATGACATGATTGAACAGAATTTTTTTTAAAAGAGAATCAAAAGAGTTATTGATGAAAAGAATTGCAAGAATTCGGTAATATATAGGAAGAAGCTTGTTTAAAAATAGAGGACAGTGTATGGTTTTAATGTTAGAGAAATAGTATCCATGGGAAAAGAAGGAGAGAACGGAAGGTATATATATGAAGTTAATCACAACCTCATATTTTAGAAAATAATAAAGAGAGAAGTGGTAGTGTAGAGGACTACCGAGTATGAGGTCTTAAGTTCAAGTGCTAGAAGACACTTTTTATTTCTTTTGATAGAAACTATGAATTCTATATATATATTTTTATTTTTTTATAAAAGAATATATATATATATATATATTAAAAAAAATTGAACTTAAAAATCTTTAAGAGAGACGATACCAGGTTCTCATCTTAAATTAATGAAAGTGTTTTCATTTAAAGGTTTTGTAAAGATATCTGCCAATTGTTTGTCAGAGGATACATATTCTAAATTTATTAAATCTTTTTCAATATTATCACGAAGAAAATGATGACGAATGTCAATTTGTTTTGTTCGTGAATGATTTACAGGATTTTTAGATAAGTTTATAGCACTAGAATTATCACAATAAATAGTGATTTACGTAAATTAAAACCAAAATCCTGTAGTGTTTGTTGCATATAGATAACTTGAGCACATGCCAAAGCTGCAGAAATATATTCTGCTTCACATGTCGACAATGAAACACAGTTTTGTTTTTTTACTAAACCAAGATACAAGAGACCATCCAATCAAGTGACAAGTCTCACTTGTACTTTTTCTATCTGTCCGGCTTCCTCCAAAATCAGCATCACTATAGGACACTAATTCAAAAGGACATTCCTTTGGATAGAATAGTCCAAAATCCTTGGTTTTATTAAGATATCGTAGTATGCGTTTCATTGCTCGTAAATGTGATTCTTTGGGATCTGCTTGAAATCGTGCACACAAACAAACACTCATCATTATGTTAGCTCTACTAGCTGTTAAATATAGTAGCGATCCAATCATACTTCGATATAATTTTTGATCAATACTTTTACCATTTTCATCTTTATCAAGATGTATGGTTGTACTCATAGGAGTTGGTTTGGTAGAAGTATTTTCCATACCAAAGCATTTAATTGTTATAATACTTTTCTTGATTAATAGAAATACCATTTTCTAGTTGTTTTATTTGTAAGCCAAGAAAATAATTTAACTCACCCATATGTGACATTTTGAATTCTTTAGTCATTATTTTAGAAAAATCTTGACAAAGTCTTTTATTTGTAGATCCAAAAATAATATGATCAACATATATGTGAACAATTAAAATATCCTATTTATTTCTTTTAATAAAAAGAGTCGGATCAACCTTTCCAATTTCAAAACCAGAATCTATTAAATATCTTTTAAGACAATCGTACCAAGCACGGGGTGCTTGTTACAAACCATATAAAGCCTTTTTAAGCTTATAGACATGGTTAGGAAATTGTTCGTGTATGAATAATGGAGGTTGTTCTACATATACATTTTCTTTTATGAAACCATTTAAAAAAGCACTTTTGACATCCATTTGATATAATTTGAAATTATAAAAACATGCAAATGCTAGTAAGATTCGTATTGCTTCTAGTCTAGCGACTGGAGCAAATGTTTCTTCATAGTTAATTCCTTCTTCCTGGTTATATCCTTGAGCAACTAATCTAGCTTTATTTCTAGTAATATTTCCTTGTTCATATGCTTTATTTTTAAAAACTCATTTTGTACCAATAACTGATTGATCACTAGGCCATGGAACCAAATTCCAAACGTCATTTCTTTCAAATTGATTTAGTTCTTCTTGCATAGCGATTAACCAATTTTCATCGGTAGATGCTTCTTTAATATTTTTAGGTTCAATATTAGATAGAAAAGCTACATGACCCATTTGATTTAATTGACTTCTTGTTCTAACAGATGAGTTGATTTCTCCAATAACATTATCATAAGGATGATCTCTTAATATCCTAGGCGGAGATCTTAATTCATTGTTATTGTGACTAATGTTTTCATTATTTTCGATATTTGAAATTTCTATGTTTGTGATATTATCAGTAAATTCTTCATCATCTCTTATACTTAGCATTTGTTTAAAATTTTCATCGAAAGATACATGTAGTGTTTCTTCGATGATATTTGTTCTTTTATTATAAATTCGATAAACTTTGCTTCGATCCGAATATCCTAAAAAGATCCCTTCATCGGATTTTGGATCCTATTTACCAAGCTGATCTTTTGTGTTTAAAACAAAACATTTTGAACCAAAAATTTTGAAATAAGAAATATTTGGTTTTTGTCCATTAAGAAGTTCATAAGGAGTATTCTTAGTTAGAGGTCAAATAGAAACACGATTCAAAACATAACACGCTGTTGCAACTGCTTCTGCCCAGAAATGTTTTGGTAACGTACTTCCATTTAACAAAGTTCTTGCACATTCTTGTAAGGTTCTATTTTTATGTTGTACAACTCCATTTTGTTATGGAATTCTAGGAAACGAAAAATTATGGAATATTCCTTTTTTCTTACAAAAATGTTCAAAGGCTTCGTTTTCGAATTCACCTCCTTGATCACTTCTTATATTTTTGATTTTCAAACCTTTAAAATTTTGAATTCTTTTAACAAAAGTTTTGAAGTTATCAAAGGTATCACTTTTATTTTTCATAAAAATAGTCCAAGTATATCTAAAAAAATCATCAATAATAACAAACACATATCTACTATTATTGATGGATTTTACTTGTGTTGGTCCAAATAAATCCATATGTAGTAATTCAAGTGGTTGTAAAGTTGAAATGACCTTTTTAGATTTAAAAGATGACTTAGTTAACTTTGCTAACTGACATGCATCACAAATATGATCAAATTTAAAATTCATTTTTGGTAGACCTTTTACTAAATCATTTTTAGAGAGTTTGTTTATTGTTTTGAAGTTAATATGACAGAATCGTTTGTGCCATAACCAAGGATCATTTTCTTTGGCTATTAAACACAAATCTGAATTATGTTTTATTTTCATATTCAGAAGATAGATGTTTCTGTCTCTATTACCTTCAAAGATAAGATTTTGATTTTGATCAAAAATATTACATTTGTTTTCAGAAAAACTGATTTTTAATCCTTTATCACACAATTGGCTGATACTAAGTAAATTATGTTTTAAATTTTTGACAAGCAAAACATTTGAAATAAGAGGTAAATTTGAAATACCGTTATTGCTCACATCGCCTTTGTCGATGATATAACCTTTGGAGTTGTCTCCAAATGTGATGATCCTCCATCTGAGTAAGTAATATTTGTTAGCATATCTTTGTCTCCTGTCATATGTTTTGAGAAACCACTGTCGAGTATCCATTTCCTCTTTTCTTGAGTGAGACCTACAAAAAATAAGAGATAATATTGGTACCCACTTTTTCAATAGGGTCCTAAGAGTTAAATCTTAGGAAACCAAACCCAAGAGGGCTCAGTATCCCATTTAAAAGTGTAATTTTTATTTTTATGAACAATTTCAAAAAAGGTGTTTATATATTTCTTCCTAATCAAACTGTTGTTTGTTTTAGGAACCCAGATGTTTATACTTTTTGGGTTAGAATTCCTTTTTGTCTGTTCAATAGTAGACTCAATATTTTTCTTAATTTTCTTTTTAGGTGAATTTGTTGTTTTCTTAACACATCCTAATCCTTTTCTACTTGAAACAGATTGAGAGCTATTAATAATTTTAGATAAAGTTTCCCTTCCTTTATTAAAATTTGAAACATTTTTGGTAATGCTTTCTAAATTTGCTTTAAGACTATTATTATCCAAATCTATCAATTTTACCTTAGTTTTTAGTTCATGATTTTCAGAAACAAGAGCATCATTCTTTTCTTTTTGAGTTTCAATTTCATGACTCAAAAGAGTAAGTTGAGAATTTATATTAGAGAACGATTATTGTAATTTTTCAAGTTCTTCCTCTAGTATTTTCTTCTCATCTTTAAGCATATCTCTTTTGAATTCTGCTTTGTTCTGATGTTCACGAGTTTCCTTATATTTTATTTTGAGATTTTTCAAAGTATCAACTAGTTCTGAATTTATCTCAATCATGTCATCAAAAGTAAAATTACTAACCTCGTTTTCAGTAGCCATAAAGCAGACATTTGCTTGCTCGTTTTCACTTTCACTACTGTTATCTGATGAAGAAGTATCTAAATCATCTCATGTTACGGAGAATGCTTTCTTTTTCTTATCTTTTCTGCTCTTGTTGAAGTATTTTTTCTTTAATTCTGGACATTCTTTTTGGATATGACCTTTCTTATGGCGGTTAAAGCATTCTAGAATTGAAGATGATGGTTTGTTTGGGAAGTTCTTTTTTCCATTATTTCTGTTGTTTTTCCTGAATTTCAAGAATTTTTTGAAATTTTTGGCAATAAATGCTAGATCTTCTTCATCCGAATCTTCATCTTTTTCTTCTTCGGCATGGAAAGCTATATTTTTTTTGTCTTGTGTTTGTACTCGATTTGCCTGCAAATTCACTTCATTGGACATTAGATTTCCTATTAACTCTTCGGGTTTTATGGTAGAAAGATCATTAGCTTCTTCAATGGCCAAGACTTTTCTTTCCTATTCATTTGTTAAAGAGTTTAGGATTTTTGATACAATATCAAAATCAGTGTACTTTTCTCCTAATCCTAATAGTGAATGATAGATATCTTCAAATTTAGAGTACATATCATTTTTGGATTCATCCTGTTTCATTCTAAAGTTTTGAAACTGATTTTTGAGCATGGTGATTTTGCTTTGTTTAACTTTGTTGGTTCCTTCATGAGTGATTTTAAGTGTTCTCCAAATTTCATAAGCAGTTTGACACATGCTAACACGGTTAAATTCATTTCTATCTAGTGCGCAGAATAACATGTTCATAGCTTTAGCATTGGCAGTAGCATCTAATTTTTGTGTGTTTGACCAAGTAGAATACTCTCAAGTAGGAAGAGTGTATTCATTCTGTGTGATATTCCATAATTCAAAACTATTAGATTGCATATAAATTCTCATACGAGTAGACCAATAATTATAATTTAAACCATTGAAAAATGGAGGTCGTGAAGTGGACCGACCTTCAATAAAACTAGTGTTAGTGACAGTGTTGGTAATGCTGGTGTTGTTTTCCATATTAGCAAAAATATCAGATAATTGTGTAACGGTTATAAGATGCCTTGCTCTGATACCAATTGAAAGTAACTACTATGGCTAGCTATTACTTAGGATCGTGTAATATAGAATATAATTTAATCTCAATGTGGAAACAGATGACAATAACAAAGTAAATAAAAATAAAACAAGCACACCAGGAATTTTTATACTGGTTCGAACTTCCCATTCTACGTCCAGTCCCAGACTCCTTCTGGAATTTTAACTACATCAACCCTCACTTAACCCGAAGGAATAGGTTTACACTGCCTGAGCAACTGAACAGGACTTCACCCGCCTAAGCAACCGAATAGGACTTCAATACAAAAGATATCCGACTGTAGTGTGTTCTTAAATAACACTGATAAGTCAATTGAGTACAATCTTCCTATAATCTTCTCCTTTATGATATATAGTGTGATATGCTTTGAGAATTGTGGAAGATAAAGTGATCAATGATCAAAATATGTAAGAGTGCAATTTGAAAACTTTGAGAATAGATAAGAATTCAAGAATGCTAAAAGTAAATTCAGTAATTTGTTTGTTGAATTCTATAATCTATATATAGCATATGAAAAGTTGCATCTTTAAATGAAAAGTTATATTGAAAAGAACGGATGCAACTGTTGATTTAAAAGGATGTTTCTCTTGGTGAAGAGAAGTGATTTTTCAAGAAAATAGCAGTTGGGGATATTCAAACATCTGAATAAAAAAATTTAGACTTCTAAATTAGATTGAAAACGTAAACTGCAAAGAAATAGTTCATTCTTGACCTCATTCAGACGTCTGAATATTTTAGTTCAAACGTCTGAATATTGTGAAAACAATATTCTTATTTCAGTACTCAGACGTCTGAATGAATGGATTCAGACATCTGATTTTGCTGTTTTGTGCATGTATGAGCTTGTGTGTGCATGTGCATGTATATGTTTATATATATATATATCATTTAAGGAGAGATTTTAACAAATTTTCTAAGTAATATACAGACTCTAGACACATAATATACAGCTATAAACATCTGTAGATGAATCTGCAATAAATCTCCTGTAAAGATGGTTTAAAATACACATAACATTTTATATAGGTTGTTATAATCAAAATCGAGAGTCTAACATAATACACGACCCTAAGCCACCTCCTCCATCCTAGCTCATGGCCTAAGGACATTTCCCCTCATTATATGCTCAGGCCCAAGAGAGAAGAGAAGAAGAGAAACAAGACATGAAGATGAAGAAGTGAAGACATGGTTTAGAAGTGAATTGCATATGCATATGTATTTATAAGCTTATGATTTGAGTGAAAAATTTAGTAAAAACTCTTCCTTAACCATGAAGTTATGGTACATCCAAGCCGCGCTCTTACACACCCATACCCCTAAAACAAGCCATGAAACATGGTCCTTAAATCAAGCCTTGATTTAGGGGACCTTATGTACTAAACGTCTCTTTAATCTTACACGCTTACTTTAATTGATTTGATTACTAATTTTTAGTTAATGTGTTCATATGATAACTATACAAGTTACAATATGTTCGCACAACTTGTATTGTATAAAAGGTTAATGTTTTGACAAAACGTTTTCGGATCACATTTTCAGTATTTATCCAAAGTGTATATTTTTGTAAATACATTTCAAAAATAATTTTTATAACATTAGTTATTAATTAAAAGGTGTTTAATAAGGTCAATTTAATCACATTAAATAGTGGACACAAATACTTAAATAATTCAGATATTTAAATACGAAGTGTTTGAAATTCCAGGTCGTTACAACATATTCTCGTAAACAACTTAGTCAAAAAAGGTGCCGTTCTTGTCAACTTAACAGGTATAAAGTGTGCGCTCTTAGTTATTATGTCCATTATAACTCAAATACTTTCACTTCCTCTGTTCGACCTGGGCAATCCATCAGTGAAATCCATGGATATCGAATCCTATTACCAAACTGGTATATCTAACGGTAGAAGCAATCCACTTGGCTTCTGATGTTCGGCTTTCACTTGCCAAAAATTCAAACATTGTTTCACCCATAAGCCTACATCCTTTTTCATACCTTCCTAGAAGAAACTTCTCTTTATGTCCTAATACATCTTAGTTCCTTTAGGATGAATAATAAACTTTGATTGATGACACTCCCTAAGTATTTCTTTCCTTAGGTCACCAACATCTGGAACACGCAATCTCCTATTCTTTCTCAACCAATATTTTGGTCAAGATAAAATCCTTCAAATCATCAACAGTTCCATCTTCCAATTTTCTGATTCTTTAAGCTAGCATTGGATCATCTCTTTGCTTAGAAGCAGTTCCATTGATCAATGCTGGTCGAACTTTCAAACAAGATTGTGATACTCTGACTAGAGCTGGCAGTCGACCTTAACTGTATACTACAAGTAGTCAATGCTTCCAAGTCTTTCTATTCAGCTAATATAGCTAACACCAGATTCTGATGTTTCCTACTAAGCGCATCTACAACTTTGTTTCCTTTCCCTAGTGTATACTCAATTCCAAAATAATAAGCGACTAAAAACTCCAAGCATCTCTGTTGTCTCACATTCAGCTTCTTCTAAGAAATAAGTACCTTAAAGACTTATGATCCGTATACAACTCGAATTGTTCTCCCAAAAGGTAATGTCTCCATACCTTCAAAAAAAATATTTTGGTAGCCAACTCTAAGTCAAGAGTCGGATATGTAACTTCATGCGGTCTGAGCTATCGAGAAGCATATGCAATCACTTTACCCATTTTCATTAACATAGCTCCCAGTCCAGTTCCACATGCATCAATATACACCACCAATTCTTGATTCTCATCTGGAACAACTAACACGGACGCGTATGTTAGTAAATATTTCAGCTTCTGGAATACCTCCTTAAATTTACCAGTCTAGACATACTTCACGTCCTTCCTCATTAGTTTAGTCATTGATGCTGCTATACGAGGAAAATCCTAGATGAATCTCTAGTAATAAAGAGCTTGACCAAGAACACTCTTTATTTATTAATGTCTTGGATTTCTTCCAGTTATTAACTGCTTCTTTCATGACTGGGTCCACTGACAACCATTTTTCTGAAACTACATAGCCAAGAAACTTCACCTCCTTCTTCCAAAAATGACACTTCGAAAACTTTGCTTTTAGCTGATGCTGCCTCTGCGTCTCAAGCACTTTCTAAGATGAATCTCATGATCTTTTTCATCCTTAGAATATATCAAAATGTCGTCTATGAATACTAATGCAAACCTATCCAAGCACTCTTGAAAAATTCGGTTCATTAAGTCTATGAAGATAGCAGGCGCATTTTGTCAATTCGAATGGCATTACTAACAACTCGTAGGAACCATATCATATTCTAAACACCGTCAACGAAATACTATCTTCTGCCACCCTTAGTTGATGGAAACCTGTCACTAAATCCAATTGGGAAAATACTTTGGCTCCACTCAACTGATCAAATAAATCGTCAATTCTCGACAGGGAATATTGTTTCTTTTTCATCATTTCATTCAACTCACGATAGTCGATACACAATCCTAAAGACCCATCTGGGTTTTTCAAAAACACCATGGCCGCTCCCCAAGGTGAACTACTTGGTCTAAGAAAACTCTTTCCATCTAAGTCCACTAATTTCATCTTTAACTCATTCATCTCGGTAGGTGTCATCCTACTAGGTGGTCTACTTATAGGTTTAGTTCCAGGTACAAGATCCATTCAAAACTCAGTAGCTCATTTCAGAAGTAGTCCTGTAATGGACTCAAAAACATTTGCAAATTCTCTAATCATGAAAACCTGATTTAAGTCATCATCCTCCTCGATCACACCCAATAAAGCATGGACATCAGAACTTAGATCCTCTATTGAGTATATAATTTAGTGGGTTCTTGGTGATGTTTTCCTATCTTGGCATAATATCCTAGCACCATATGTATTAACCAGTCCATACCAAAATAATTCCAAATCTCATGAAATCAAATACATACAAACTATAGGAAAACCCATGATCTAATAATGCAAACTCTAAATGGTCACACCTCATACCTAGAGTTGCATACCCTTTTATCGGATTTGTAGCTCTTAAGGAAGTAATTAGGTATGAGGGTTCTAGGTTAAGCTTATCTACCAAACAACAAGATAAAAAAGAATGTGATGCACTGGTATCAACTTATACTCTAATAGGTATACCATGAATCAAAAGCATACCTCCCATCACAACTTTCCTTTTCTCCTCAGTTGTTGGTCTCGAGGTAGCCGGTTTCAAAGCAAATACTTTTCCTTTTTTGCCTTGCCACTTCTCGATATTTGTTCTTGTAATGTCCCACCTGAAAACAGCCAAAGCATTTAATGTTCTTCTTTCCAACAACTTCTTTTCCCTTGCCAGTTCGGCACTCACGAGCATCATGTCCCTTATTGTCACAGTTGTAACATATAACCTTAGACTTCTCTTTCTTGGTACCTCTACCCTTTTGATCTCCCTTCTTTTGGTAAAATTTTCTTTTCCTATTCTATCCACCCAGACTCTGTACCGGCTTGTTATTGCTGAATAGAGCAAGCATCTCTTCATTTCTCAAAGTCAACTCCATGAATACATCATATGGATCCCTGAGGTGTGGTAAAGTTGCCCTAGCAAGCTCAGGTCTCAGTCCACGAATGAACTTCTCATTCCATTTGACCACTGTGTCAACGGTAGCATACCCATATCTTGACAACTCCTCAAATCGTACTCAAGCACTGTCATCTCACCTTGCACTAACTTAGCGAACTTCCTTAACAGAGTTGACTTAGTGATCTTAGACATAAATCTTTCTTCAAACCTTCTTCTATATTCAACTTAAGTCAAAGTCCCTTCTGCTACCTCGACAGTGACACTATTCTACAAGTACAACGTAGGTCCTTACAATATGCTAGATATTAATCTCCTCTTCTGTTCATCATTCAAACAAAGATTAGCGAAAATCCTTTCACCATGAAGCAACCAATTCTCCACTTCAATTGTACCCTCCATTCCAATGAATGGTTTCTCTCCAAGTCTTTCATAGTCTCTACTCAACATAGCATAATTATTGACAGTTGGAACTTCCTGATTAGCTCCTCCAGCATTTCCACCAACTAACCCAGCTGCAGCTCATGCTTACATCATATTGACAAAGGATCGACACTTGCTCCCAAATAAACAAGTGGGTATTCTTGTACTTACGTTAACAGCTGCCTATCAAACTGGATTCCTTTTAGTATTAGGCCTGACATTTCCATTGATGGCAGTGGTTCCTCTACCGACATTCACTCTTTAGTTTCTTGCCTCCATATCGCACTTTCTTAAATCTACATTCGGACTTTAGTAAGATATAGAAGAACGATTTAAGAGAGGGAGAATAGAGATAAAGCATATACTTAACTATAGCAGATACAAGTACGTTACTATAGTGTTATCCCAATACCCAATCTTATTCTTCGATTCATTTAGATTATATTTTCAAAACCCTTTTTAAAGTTCAAAATTCTTTAGTATTACATAAACCTATGTTCTGATACCAAGTTGTAACATCCGCCATTTTAAGGTCTGAAACTAAGCGCTACAAATGCTGCAATCATCTATAGTATTAATTTACAATGATAAAATGCAGTCTTGTTAATGGTATTCACAATATCATAAGCATAAGAATATAAAATAATTTTAGACAAAATTTTAGAGCAAACTTCCTATTTCATTTCAAAGCCATAGTTTCATATTAAGTACATAATCCCAAACATTGCCTAAGTTCAAATAAAATATAATTACTACAAAATACTCCAACATCGACATATGAAGATGCCCTCTTGGTTGATCAGAGTTACTAAATAGACAGATGCATTTTCTGTCAGTACATTCGTAAAACATAACACATTGGATAATAGTAATAGAAAGACTGCTTCTTAGCTAGCTTTGCCTCCTGCACGTATTCAGAAGCTTTATTTGTCAAAACCGACTTAACTGTAAATCCCTTACCCTTGGCCTACTCAAATCAAAATTTTGAGCACCCAAGCATTTAAGGGGAAAACATAAACTTCAAGCAAGATAAAAAGCCTGGTGTGAATAATAATATATCATCTCGGTTTATAGACATTAAGTGAGATCACGCCGCTGAGCGAAATGAGTTTTCCCCTCACTAATATCTCATTTTAAAATATATCTTTTGCAAATCAAATCCTACAACCAAACTAGTTAAATAAGCAACACAAAGAATGATGTGCATGCATGCTACATTGGTAACCATGACTATCTATCAAATCAATGGACTATCCATCCCAATATTTAGTTTTCACAGGGTAATCACCTACCTACATGGCTGTCTCGGGCCTACTAGATATACCAAAATTTCTAACTGCTGTTAGAAGAAAACTGGACGGCCTATCCAAATACACTTATCCAAGTGTATACTTGTCTATCTATCAATCTCATAGTTTCACTGGGCTTACTATGAACCTAAAGAAGGCCAATCTATAATCTACCTTATTTTTATGTAACCCTTTCTATGCACAAACCTACCTTTTGTGTTGCATTTGACAAAGCCCTGCACACTGGAATTTTGGTTATATCAACTAAAGACTAACAGTTGAAGTATAGGGCACTACCCTACACCAGTTCCACCTGGTTTTCTAATCTCTGATTCAATTCATCCTATCACAATCTATCCAAAAGTGATAAGAACAATAATTTCTTTAGTAAAATTCTAGGTTAAATACCCTTTCTATTTCCTTGAAAACACTTTCTTTATAAATGATTTAACCCTCAAAATCATACTTTCAAAACAAGGAAAATATAGCCATTTAATTTATCCAAAATAATTATGCCATGATATATGCCTCTATAAAGTAGTATTGATGATGTTCGAAATCATTTAAGATCATCGCCTACCAAAACCATAGGCTATAAAGCCAACACAAAATAAAGTATTTAATTGATAAAACATGGCAGCGACTACCCCTCAAAACATAGGCCATATGGCGAAGACAACATAAAACCTTTATATTGATAAACGAGGCAAGGATGTAGCTGAGGAGGGTCTTCGCCCTTCTAAATATGTTAAAGCCTTTAACTTTTAAAACATAAGTCCATAAGACCGATAAGAGGGACGTTGCACTTCATAGGGTGTCGATGTCGTAGGATATAGAACATAGTTTGCATAGTTTAAGGCCTTAAAGCTTAATGTCGAAATGGTTAAATCTTGACATCAAATGCCTTAAAGAAAAAGAAGCGGCTTCATTATAGCTGAGGTGATAAAACACAGCATTATATTACCGAGTCATTAATAGCAACATAGTTGCCTATAGTGTCGAAGTCAATATGTTTACAACATGTGGCACCTTTATCACCACTATAGACTATTATGAAACCAATGGAGTCAGTGTCCTTAATAAAAACAAACGGCACTGCTTTCGTCGATGTTGAATAAAATATGAGACATCATTCTCTTCGAAGCTCATGATTCGATGATTTCTATGTCCACGCCGACTCCAACCTTCCTGAATTCATTCCACATCATCTAGAATGGTATCCTATGCATTCATTAAGGTCGGCAATGTATAACGGCGGCTTCATGGATTTCAGCGACCATGACTTCGAAACGGCAATGTCATAATTAACTTAAAAACTACAATTTTGCTATTCAAAGTAATTTCTTTCCACCAACTCCTTGTATTTGTCAAAATACTATCAAATAACAAACTTCTTTATTGAAATCTTTTCTAGAAAACCGCCATATGGCAGATTTATCATTCCCAAACATATTTGCATACCATTAACTTCATTTTAATATAAATATGAAGCTTTTCTAGCTTGATAAATTTATACAAAATCATAAACTTATGGGAAAAATCCTAAATCATAATGGATCCAATTTACTATATTCTTTAACATATAAAATTTTTGAGACCAAAACATAATTTAATTATTTTTAATAATTAAAACCCGAAATAAACCATTTTCCAACATTAGGAAATTCACTGAATTTCTCATTAAATCAGAAAATTATGAAATTAAAAATATGCTTCCAAAATAATTTTTCTAACATCATATTAAAATCTTAAGTCATTTTGGTGTCATATGATAGATTTTCTAATTCAAAAATATCACTTAATTTTATAATAAATTTCATAAATTCACCAATAAGCATATAATCATTCAAACTATCATAACATGGCATGATATAAGCGAAAGAAATGTATTTATGTTTAAAACCAAAAATAATTCTTAAAACATGAGATACATAACTATTATTCACCTTGAATGGTTTAAAAAGGTTAAGATTTATTTTTGATTTGATTCCCCTAAGCTTTGCTCATGTTATCCTTAGCTTTCCTTCCCTTGAAACCTTTGTTAATGGCAGGCCTTGATTCCTCGTTTCGCTTGTATTAAATGAAAATAAGGAGGAGTGGGAACGAGCATATTTGTCAAGGAAACATGCTCCTTTCCCATTTTGTCATCCTCATATAACCTTCTTCTTATTAATTAATTCCATTAGTTCATTAACTAAGGCTCAATCCATTTTAATTATCAAATCTCGGTCTCCTTGTCCATTTATGTTATTTTATTTTATTTATCTAATTAAATATCCTAAATAATGTTAATTAAAATTAGGGTTGTTACAATGGCTCTTATTCTATGCCAACGCGTACCCGACCCCCTTAAACCAACTCATGGTTGAAACCTCCCAACTCTAGTCGAGCATGGAATGATGTTATCAAAGGTTATCAAATTATGGTATATACTCCTCTTAAATTTTATCAACCATGAGAACTCAATACCCTCAATTGTGCTAAAATAACTAAATAGTTGTTCAAAAGGCTAAGAAGCAATGGAATAATGCGACAGTCCTATATGTAGTTGGATCTAAGCTACATTACCCTTTTTTTAAAGCTTATATTCAAAAAGTTTGAAACCCTAAAGGTGATTTCTCTATTTACTTGAAAGAAAATGGGTTTTATATCATAAAATTTGAAAAAAAGAGGATTGTGATAAGATACTAGAATGAGGTCCTTAGTTTTACAATAAGAAACTAATGATGATGAAAAGATCGTCTTCGGGAATGCGTCTAGATAAGGAATTACTCCATACGATTCCTATTTGGATCCATTTCCCTCATTTACCACTTGAGTACTAGACAAAAGAAAGAATTAGTCAAATAGCTTTAATTTTTGGTAACCCGATCAAATTGGACAAATTTACGGAAGAAATCATTAAAATTTCTTATGCTAAAGTCCTTGTAGAAGTTTCTAGCTCTTTTGATTACCTTAAACAAGTCCCAATCCTTATTGAGAAAGATAACATTATAATGCTAGAAGTAAGCTATGAATGGAGACCTCTTAAATTGTCAAACTGGTTTGTTTTTGGATATATGGAAAATGTGTGCCAATTTACTCAAAGATGGATATCAAAAAATTCCAACTCTTCTTCTGGTAATAGAAATGAAATGGAAACGGACAATCACATGCAAGGGGTGGAGATAACTGAGATAAATAGAATAAGAGATAATTCCAAACATTCTAATAACACTGCCACTAATGGAGCATATTTAGAAAACTTAAACATAGATGATATGCATGACACAATAGATGCAAATATTATAGATGAAATGCAAGTAATTCATATAGAAGATAATGAATGTGCACAGTCCCAATTTATATACAACATCCACCAAAATTCTTATCAAGCCCTCATGACAATAACAACTATCATACTAAAAATCCCTTACATAATGTTACAACTGATACAGGAGATGACTCATCACTTAATGTTGAAAATGAGAAAGCAAACCCTTTGGTAGGCTGCAATGAACATAAGGCTTCACCTAACCCAGAGCCTAACTCGTTGTCGCACTATTCAACTACATCCAAATTAGTGAGAGAGACTAGATCTGATGAAGATGTGTTTGAATTCACAACTACTCATTTCTTAGACATCCTCGACAACCCTACTTGGAACAACATGGTTAACAACATAAAAAATAAAAAAATAAAAAAAATCCAAAAATCAAAGCCAGTCAGGGTTTCAACTTCCCCTGATATAAGTAGTACTTCCCCTTCCTCCAATCAATGGTATTCTTCACTTGGAACATTAGGGGAATGAATTCCCTCCCTAACCAGTTGGACATCCTTCAACTAATTGATTCTGGTAAATTTTGTTTCTTGGGTCTAGTTGTAAGTAAGTAGTCTCATAATAATATTATCCAACTCACACAAAAACTTCACATGAAATGGAGATTCACATGCAACAAAGACATGGAAAACAAAAGCAGAATTCTTATAGTTTGGGATTCTAATTACTGGTCTAATATTATTTTGCACTCTAGTGATCAGTACATTTCCAACATCCGTCATAATGCCAATGGAATGAGCCTAATAACTACTGCTATTTATGCTCACAACCCATCTGATAAGATAAATGATCCATGGAAAAATTTAACTAAGCAAGCAAGTCAAATCAAGCTTCCACAGACCATACTGGGTGATTTTAAATCCATACAACACAATCAAGATAGAACTAATCAAGGGGTTTGTAATTCAATGGGTGATACTGAATTTCTCAACTGTATTAACACTACCAATCTGACTAAATCTAGTTTTACCGGCAATTATTTTACATTGTGGGGTGGCACTAGCTTCCATAGTAAAATTGATCGTGTGTTTATAGCTAGAGTTCCTGTTATATACAATAATTCTTGGCATTTAATCTCTGATTACCGTAGTATTGTCCACCAATCCATTAGTATCAAAGTGTAAGGCAATCCTCTTTTCAATCATCTTAAAAAATTAAAAGCCTCAAAAACTGCACTTAGAGAATGGCAGGAAACTAATTGCAAGACCATTTCTATATGATCAACTTAGATGTAAAGCTAATGAGTTATTTGAGAAAACGGTGCATAACCCTACAGATGAATAGATTTTCATGCAATACAACCAAATAGTTGAACATCTTTCGAATCTTATAAGAAAAATGGCAACCAAAAAAACCAGAGAATGATGATTAAATGGCTATCTCAAGGGGACAAAACTTCTAAATCTTTTCATAGTAAGATAACAATACCCAAAGCAAGTAACATAAACAAATTTATCCTCGATGCCATTAGAAACCTCATTTAGCATCAGAATAGATCGCTCAAGAAGTAATTAATTATTTTCCAGACTTGTTTAATTCATCAAATAATAAGAATCAATTTTCAGGCTTTATTTGTAAAAAGGTTCTTTTAGAG
The DNA here is from genome assembly GCA_030765085.1 of Allium cepa. Classification (NCBI taxonomy): domain Eukaryota; kingdom Viridiplantae; phylum Streptophyta; class Magnoliopsida; order Asparagales; family Amaryllidaceae; genus Allium; species Allium cepa. Next base: position 376,607,151 of record CM060929.1, on the reverse strand, counting down.
ATGCTTGATCAAATTTAACCAAACCATACCAATTAGAGGAAGTCAAGTAGCTCTCTTTCAAACTAAATACAATAGCACCTCAGGCCTTGATGGCTTAAAATAAAAAAATTATAAAATTCATTGGGAATGGTTAAAGATGAATATTTGGGAAACCATGCTGAGTATTTAAGAAACAAGTAAAATCATTAAAGAAATCAACCATACTTTTATATGTTTGATTCCCAAATTATCTGTGCCTGAAGTGATTAACGATTATAGACCTATATCTCTTTGCAATCTCACATACAAAGTTCTGGCTAACCTCATAAACAGCAAAATGAAAAAATATATAAATGAATTAATCTCACACAACCAAAATGTTTCAATCTTGGAAGACATATCAATGAAAACTATCTGATGGCTTATGAAATGGCTAGGAGATTCAATAAAAGGAGTGCTAACAACCTATGCCTGAAAATTGGTTCCATAAAGCTTGTGATAAAATTAACAGAAATTTTATTCATCACATGCTGATTTGTATGGGATTTCCATGAATCCAGCTAATCTAGCTTTTGAATGCATCTCTCCCCCTTTCTTCTCTCTTCTCATATATGGGTCTCCCTTTGGTATGTTTACTAGTAACAAAGGTCTTAGATAAGAGTACTTCCTCTCCCCTTACTTATTCTCCACAGTAGTGGAATATCTTACTATTCTACTTGACATTGAGTATTTGAAAGGCAATATTTCCCCAATTTATCAAGTAGAGCCTGCTATTACTTACTTACTTACTATATGCTTATGATATACTTATTACGTTAGAGGCTATAGAAAGTAGTGCTACTATAGTTAGCAATATTTATCAAATTCACTTGTTTGTAGGAACGTAGATGAATAAAAAAAAATCCAACCTATTTTTTAGTAAAGGGGACATAACAGACAATGTATAACAAACATGCTCAAGGTCAAATCTGCTAAACTTCTTATAATATATTTAAAGATTCAATTATCCCATAATAAATTAAAGGCAAGGGATTTTGGCCCTCTAATTAACAAAACTAATAAGAAATTATCATATTGGAGTAGCAAACAGTTAAATATCAGTGGAAGATGTAAATTGTTATACCTCCTTTGGGTCATGCAGTATACCAATGGATTTGGCCAAATGGATTACATGATCATCAAGGCAGGGAGTCTGGATAGATGATTATTAGTCTTATGGATCAAGTACAGACAATGGTATGAAGCAACAATCAAGCAAGACCTGGAGATAGACTCCCAGAAACTTTCTAAGTATGGATTAGTGCCTTCCCTAGACAAAGGACCGATGCCTATCCTTTCCTCTAGGGGATCAGTACCTATCCTTAGTTTTTGTTCCAAACTAGGAGAGATCGATATGGAGTGATTTGGAAGGCCCAATGAGGCTACGTTTTAAATTTCAAGTCGTTTGAAGTACGTATGCTCAAGTTATGGGCAAATTACTTCTTCTACGCAAGAGATCGGATCATAATTCCTCATCTAGGAAAGAGATCAGATCATATTAGCCCAATAATTCAACTCAATGATGATCAATCAATATCCCACAAATGCAGAGTCAACCATGCAAGAAACTTTGAAAACATGAAGTGGAGAAGTAAAGGGACCCACATAAGGGATCGCTAGCCCCCACCATGCATGGAAGAGAGATTAGTCCCTATCCCTCTTAGGGGTGGGCAGTAGGCCTGAATTTTTTTGGGTTGGGTCATCTTAGCCTGGAGATTCTAGATCCGAATTTTGAGCGAGATATTTTAGTGGCTTCCCCTATAAATACAGTGGGCATGATTTATTGTAGGGGATCTTTTTTCAGGCTCTCTTTATCTTTAACCTAGGCTATACTTTACGATTTTTACTTTTGATTTTCAAGGATTACAACTGTAAACAACGGTATAAATCAATAAAAGACAAATTTTTGGAGCATACGAAGGCCGGAGTCAGCCAAAACGGTATAAATCCTCTTGTTCGTTTACTTTCTTATTGTGTTAATTTGATTTCTTTATATTTATTTCTCTATTGTATTCTGTTTGTGATTGGATATTGGATCTTTGGTGCTTTCACATACTGTTGGATGTCGGTGACCATTTTTGCTGTCAACATTTTGGTGCTTTCACCGAGAATATTTGCACTCACTGATTTGGAATAGATTTGGAGTTTGGAATAATGGTTAGGCAATCTTCAAAGAGAACTATAAAAACCCGCACCTTAATGGGCTTAAATTTCAACAAAAATCGAAACCCAAGTCCAACAGAGCGTAGATCGTTGGATTTGGTACCAGCAAATAAGCATGAGCATTATCAACTATTGATAGAAATCTAAACTCATAGTGGAAGCAATAATAAAATAAGAATACCGAATATGACTATTACCTTGGAATTAATGATATTCCTTGGATAGCATATTATCGCATCAACATCGAGCGTGAGAGAAAGAAGACTCTCCAACAACAAAGTACATCCAACTCCAGTGACATGTTCCTCTAAATCTATCCTGTGGGTTGTAATGAGGAGGGGGTCAGGACAATGTTCTGGTGACTGGAAAAATGTAAACTGTCCATAATATAAACTTATACCGATAGGTTTCCATTTAATTGTTATGTCCATTAGGCTTAGTAATTCTAGTCTAACCTTTTATTGCACATAAGATTACTTACTCACCCCTTTCCAAGGTATGAAATACTAAGGAAACCATATCAACCACCCAATATTCCAAACCAATTAGCCACTTAGTACTACTAAATATGAAAAAGACTTCTATAATGCTTTTGAAAGAGAAATAAGCAGACTCTGTTATTTACGACCTTAACTGAGGTAGATCTCATCATTTAAGACCTATTCCCAAGGTGGATTCCTATCAATGTTGTCAATGGTCAGTGGGTCCTAGCTACAAGACCTCTAACCACTATTTAAGGCTTCAGATATTTAATGTCCAACTATTACCACATCTATCATTAATAAAACCACAGTCATGTAATATAGTACCCAAGCCACTTGATACCTTTTATTAGAAAATAGGCAGACTCTGATCATTTAAAACCTAAACTAAGGTAGACCTCGTCATTCAAGACCTATCCCAAAGGCGTGCTCCTAAATGGTACTGCTATTATTACAAACTTAGCAATGTAAGAGACTGTACCTAAGCCATTTAATACTTTCCAGTCGAAAATAGGTGGACCCCATCATTTAAGACCTACTTAAAGAAGCATGCTGCTCAATGGTACTATCTAGCTATCATTGCTTGGAAATCTCATTGGGTCACTTAATACTTCTTTTATAGGAAAGAGGAGGACTTTATAGTCACTTAAGACCCCAAACCTGAAGCGAACCCTTCTCGAGATATCCATTCTCACTCTTTAATTATAAATATGGCATCTTATTAAGTTACTTGTTTTGGTAGTGAGGAAGACCCTTTGGCCACTTAAGATGTCACCACTGAAGCAAACCCTTTTTAGAGACATCCATATTTATTTGGAATCTTACTAAGTTACTTAATACTTCCATTTAGGAGAGAGGCAGACCCTTTAGACATTAAATACCCCAAACCAGAAGCGAACCTGTGATAACCCGGATTTTTAAGCAATAATAATGTGGTAATCTTCTTTATAAATTATTTCAAATGATCTAAAATTATTCTTATTCTAGCAAATAAAATAGTTATTTGTTATGTATATTTATAAAAGTAGATTTTTAAATAGAATTTGGATTTGAAATTTCAATAGTAAACATCTTGGAAATAAATTGGATTGAAAAATAATATGTACATATGATTATTATTAGCATATAATTAGTTTTATATCATTTTTTCTTTTAAATTATATAGAAATAAATAGGAGAAATTTTAAATATAAACACATAAGACATTAACAAAAATAAAAATAAATCGAAATTATAATACAAACATATATACAAAATAACAAATGTAAGCTAATTTTCTATGCATTATAACAAATGTAAACAAATTGTTTCATGTAATTACAAGTGTAAGCCAATTTAACAAGTGTCAATATTTTTGATTTTTCTATTTTAAAAACATAACAAATAAAAAAGATAATAAAATATATACATTTCTACTCCTTTCACATTTTCTCTTTTATCTTCAATTTCAAAACAAAAGAAACCAACCTGAAACAAATCAAAGAAAAATTCAAAAAATTATTTCAAACTACTTCAGCTATTTCAAAAAATTCAATCTGAGTTTAAGCAAATAACAAAATCAGTTCAACTCGATATAAATCAAATAACAGTTTCAATGTTCAAAAGCAATAAAAGTAGATTCGAATTCATCTCAACTGAATCAAGGTTCCAAATCAGTTTAAGCTCAACTAAGAAGATCAAATTAACAACTGGTTCCTGACCAAAATCAATGATGTTTCTCTGTATATCAGTATACAGGTGAGTAAACTTATCTTTTGGAAAACTGAACTTTCTTATATATGTGTGCATGTAAGATTTGATCATGGAATGCCTTGATTTCTACTTGCATGGATGAAATAAATTTCCTGATATAAAAAAATTGGTTTGGTGTCAATATGTATATCTCTGTTCATTGGTTTACAGACTTGAAAAATTTTAAAAATTTATACCTCTTCACTTAATTGTTTTCAAGCTTTGATGTTTTAAGAGATTTTGATCATAATTATGACATCTTGTTTTTAAAAATATAGCCAAGTGAATTCATTAATTAATTATTTGGAAATAAGAGTTACAGGGAAAATTAATTTCAAGTCAGAAAATGAGTTGTTTAAATTTCATAATTGATTATATAACCTGATTCAGTTTTAGAAATTATGATTTTTGGTAATAAAACTAAAAAATTTAAGCTTGTAGATTTAGTGGAATTTTGAGATGAATGGGATTTGGATATTTGTCAAATTCTGGCGAACTGGTAGGTATCGCGAGTAGAGTGGTGGCACAGAGAAGGCTCAGTGGTCGGGTAGTTCGATAAAAATGGTGATGTATATTTGTAATGCCGGTGGTGGCCAATTAAGGCAAGATTAGGGTTTAGAAATGGTTTTGGGTCGAGGTCAGTTACTTGGCAATTGCGGTGTCGAGGGGGTTGATTAAGCTTGTGGTATGGGGAAAGAGGATAAGGGGACGATGGCGATGGTGCTGGTGAGTTTTTGGGAGTTCCGATGGCAAAGAGGGTAGAACGAGGCGGAAATGAGGGGTTCTTTCTCATGTGGGGGGGGGGGGGTTTGGTGTTCGAATTCCGATGCGGGTATGGTCGTGGGATGTTGAGGTGGTCATGTGGTTTAGGAGGTCGGAGGTGGTTTGTGGATAGGGTCGGCGACGTGTTTCAGGGAGGCCAAACCGTGTGCATGTGCACAAGGTGGTGCTTGTGTATATCAGGGCAGATGTTAGAAGAAGAAGAAGGAAATAAAGGTGAAGAGGTTTGGACTGGAACCTTGGAAGAGGAAGTTACTCGGGGTCAACTCGAGTCATTTGCGGGTTTGCCTTCGGGTAATTCACGGGTATATTAACAGTTTCAAAATTTAATCAAAGTTTAAAAAAAATAAGAAGAAAAGAAGTGGGGATGGGAGGCTCGGGTCTTAGTTTGGGTAAATCCTGGTGTGACTCGGGTAAGGTTAGAATGTGGCTTTAAGTTAACATGATTAAGTTTTAAAAATTCCCTTAATCATTCTTTTAAATGAAAGTGTTTATTTAAATATTGATTTATTAAGTTGTACACTTTATTTTAACTTAGTAAGTTAATTCTTAAAGTTTACTTAATTAAAGATGTAATGTAGTTAAGAAGATTAAATGAGTTTAATCATTAATTAAACTTAAGGGTTTAGTTAAGTTATAGGTTAAGGATAAATTATTTCCAAAATTATTAAATAATTTCTTAATGTTAATTAAGAAATTAAATTAAGAAATGGTTAGTCTTTTAATTAATAAAGGTCATGAGTGATTAAGATAAATGAATTAATTAATAAGAGATTAAGATTAAGGTTAACTTAATGTATGTAATTAGAGGTTAATTAATTGATTAATTAAAGGTTATTTAATAATTAAGGATGAACTAATTAATGATTTAAGATTATTATTTAATGTCATTAATTAAGGTGGGTAATTAATGGATAATTAGTAAATGTGATTTATTAAATGATAATTACTTAATTGTAAGTACTTAAAGGATTAATTTGTTAAGGGTTAATTAATTTAATTAGTAATTAGTGGATAACTAATTAATAATTAAGGTTAATTAATTGAGGATAATTAACCAATAGGTTAATTACTTGATGGAAGTAAATATGGATAATTAATTTAGATTGATAATTAAAGAATTGTGAAATTAATATTACTTAAGCAGGGCTAGGTAATTAATTTATTTTGTTTAAATTAATTGTTTGATTAATTAACCTTGCTTATGGATGATTAGATTATATTGAATGCCTTGAATTGGTTGATATCTTTGATATGAAATGTTTTGTGATATGATATGTTTGGGTTGAACAGTGATAATGTGGTTATCTATCAATGATGAATTGCTGTGTAAAAGTGACATCCTTATTTAAAATTGAATTGTATTCACTTGAATAACTTTGGTTAAGATGGCATTGGATTCGAAGAGACCAGGGTCGGGTATTAGTAAATACCCGAAACCACTTCGATTTGTAATCTACAATAATTCTTTATAGATTTGATATGTAAAATCAATAGGCTGGAAGGGAATAATTTATGTAAACTGGACCATTGGAACTATATAGTGGTAATTAGGAATTGATTTGTGAAATAAGTATTTGACTATATCAAGTTAAGAACTCGTAGTGAAGTACGAGTTACCCGGAATTCAAATATATTTATAACTTAGTGTTTTCAAGTTATATGGGTTTACTCACGCTGGTTTCCAGCCTGACCTGGTTGTTACTTTAACATAATGCTCGGGTTAGACCGAGTATTACAGATTTTCAGGTTAGGACGTTCTGGAACTTAGGAGGTGAGCTGGATGGCAGGAATGTATGGAGTTTACCGCCGTGCAGTTGGGAGTTGCATTGATAGTAGTCTGGGACAGGTTGATATAACTGTCCAGTTGTACTCTAATATATAGAATGTAAAGTAACAATTACAGCTTTCTTTGTAAATGCTACTATTTTGTATTATATTTTGATCCACTGCCAAATGTGAGATTCTGTGTTTGTTTCCTGTTTCTTCCTCTACCTCTTTCTTCTTTACTCTAACAATCTGAGATTTCCGACATTCGATTGCTCGGCACGTCTACAGTGAAATTATCAGAATTAGATAATAATGAATTGGTATCCAAATATGTTAATCTTGGTTATTATCATACATGGTTGTTGTGTTTAATAATGAAATATTTGTTAATGATTAAGAAAAATGAAATGTTTCAGGGAAGTAAACTTTTTGGTGTGTATGACTTATAAATTGGAATTGAAGGTAATTTAAATTGTGAAGTTTTAAGTCTAAGTCCAGAAAATTTGGAATTTGTTTTAAAGTGCTAAAAGAAAAAATAAATAGTATTATTTGAATGAAAGGGTCCTGTTTCAAACAAGAGCTGTTTGAAAATTTTAAAGAAATTTTGTTTTGAATTAAAACCAAAGGTGGTTTAAAATTTAAAGTATAACTTGGTGTGCAAAGGAAATAAATATGTATATATGGGATATACAAAATATTAAAATGATTTGAAATAAATACTAAGGTTGAGTTATGAATTTTTCCTTGGAATGTGATGTGAAAACGATAAGTGATAAGTTTTTGAACTTATAAGTGGGAAGATTATTAATATGGAGTTTAAAATTTGAAATGGGAATTCAAATTAGGTAAAGTTGACTAGATTAAATAAATTGAATTTAACTTAAGGAAGTTAAATGGGTTAAATTGAAGGGGAATATGAGTGATCTCAAAATGGATTTAAGATCTGGAAATTGGAAATGGATGCTATGGATGGATGTTTTAAAATAATTCGGATGATATCATCCTGTTGTTATTGATAATCTTTAAACTGTAAATTGGATTGGTTTAAAATGAATTAAAAAGTGGATTGAAATAGTCTATATATCCACTACTGAAATTAAATGAAAAAGAAGCCTTATTTTGAAACTATTTAAAAGGCTTAATCATTGAAACGAAATTGTAATTATGGAATGGGATCACTTTGAACTTAAAATTCAAATATTAAAGATGAACTTGCAAATTAAAATTGTTTAAGAATCGGTTTCAAAATTGGAAGATAAAACTGGGTAATAAATTGGATTCTGAAGATAAAATTGTTCTTGAACTCTTATTTGAACTTTGAAAATAAGTTAGGTAAAGGTAAAAAATGGAATTTTGAGATTTGGACTCAGAATTAAATTGTTTAAAGATTTAGGTTGTTGATTTAAAGGTAAGGGTTAATATGATTTAAGTAATTAAATCAACATTTTGAAATTTTAACTCGAATTTATATAATTCGAGATGGTTTAAAGTTGAGATTGTAATTGAAATTAGTTCAAATCGAATTTGATTTGAATTAAATGGAAATGAGTTTGAAGTTGAATAAGTTTAAATTCAAATGGGATATGATTTGAATTTGGGTTAGGAATTGAAGATTATTTAATTTAAATTGAAATTGAATCAATTTAAATGGAAGTAAAATGATAAACTGAAGAGATTGAAATGGAGATTGGAAAGTTGAACCGTTTGGCTCTGAACTATATTTTTTCAAATAAATTATTTTAATATAACTGTTTTTAAATCTATTTTTCCTAGCTTTTTACTATACAATGTTTGTTTTTAAAACACAAAATTATCTTATACTTATTTTACAACCACTTTTGGAACTATTTAACTATTTTACAACTATTTTATAAACTAATTACTATTTTACAACTATTTTGCAATTATCTAACTATTTTACAACTATTTTGCAATTATCTAACTATTTTACAACTATTTGACTATTTTACAACTATTTTATAATTATTTAAGTATTTTACTACTATTTACAACTAATAACTATTTCACAACTACTTATCTATTTTAAACTTTTCAAGCTATTTTCTTAATAGAAGTTGGTCTGAGTGCAAATTGTCTACAATTGAATACTGGTTGAAATAAGAATTGAAGTGTTAAACCAAATGAAAATTGAGAGCAATTGTGGATGAGAGAATAGAAACAAAATGAAGGTGAATAGAAAAGAGAATTGATTTAGCTAATGATCAATGAAGATAAATACGTAGGATGTACGTATATTAGTCTATTTTATAATGATTTGATGCAGATTCGAGCACAGAATTTCAAGATAGTATATCGTTCTGAGTTAGGATTTTCCACTCGATTTTCGACGGCGAAACCTGGATATGGATTTTTGATTGATTCTGGGAATTCTCTATCATAGTTATGACTATGTAAGGAGAATGACATTTTTTCGACCAAGAAAAAAGATCTGAGTCCGCACTAGGAAGTTGGGTGGACGATACTAGTTCGGAAGTGAAATTGTGTGATTGAGTGAGCGATCGGATTTGATATTGCATAGGAATGGTATACGCACGTCGTACGCGCTTAAATGAAATAGATATTGAAATTTTGAAAGAAATGAAAATGACTTTTGAAAAGTATGTTTTGAGAAATATATAAGGATGATTAAAGTGGAAGTTGAATATCTCTATTATTGAAATTTACTTTTTGAAAAGTAAGTATTATAGTGAATAAATTTATAAGGGAAATCAATTTTGAATATTTGATTTGGTATAAATAAGGTTGTATGTATATGTGTTATATATGATAAACTTCCTATGTTGAATCAAAAACCAGAAGAAAGGGTTTTTGAAAATATTTGAAGTATAAAAAAGGGAATCTATATAAGTGATTCGAAGATTATTTTCAAGTTGGAAAGGATAAGTTGTGTGTGTATATATATATAAATGGTTTTATGAGAATGATTTTGGGAAAAAGGCTTTGGAACCTATGGATTTGGAAAAGGCTTTTGATTTTTGGGAAAAATCAAATTTTAGGAATTTGGAAAGCCAAGTTTGGAACTATCGATTTGAGATATTGATTTTGTGTAAAGGATATTTATGTGAATCATATAGAGTATGATTTGAAAGATACTATAAGTATATAGTATAAAATGTTTTGAGATCGACTCTGGAGAAAAAGGTGCTCCCATTGAAATGAACTTCATAAGAGATCCATAGGGTGGTTCTGCCTTGAGCCCTGAGGGGGAGGCTCTAAATTGAATCCTGGGAGGAAGTCCGGACAAACTGAAGTTCCTGAGGATTTTGTGTTATGGGTAGTGAAAGTCGAGGGCGTTGACGCCTACAGAGACATTTGGGTTATGCTGTGACGACAGTGTAACTCGATGCCACTGCGATCTACTACGGACCATAGCGGAAGTCGTGTGCGCTGTGAGGGCCAACGATCTACGTTTGATTTTGCCGTGATGAAAACGTAACATCGGTAAACTGCGATCTATGGAGGCATAACGAATGTCGAGAGGCCGTGAGAGCCTAAGGCTACATTGGGACTTGACTGATGTAGTCTGCGACCTATGTAGGAGTGGTGAAGTTTCATTTGGCAGCGAAAATCGAGGGTGCTGATGCCTACAGTCATGCATTTTTGCCATGATGGCGACGAAACCCGGGATGTAGCTTTGATCTGTGGCGGGTTCCATGGTGTAATCTAGGGGCACGGAGTGTCTACAGTTATCTATGGATTTTGCGGGGATGACAACGTAATAATTGGGTTAACTGCGATCATTGAGGGGGTGATGATTTCCAGAGTATTCTCACCAAAGATGTTTCCTCTATTTCAAAAATGATTTCTATATTTTCAACAAAATGTTTTCCTAAGTATTTTCACTAGGTATTGAAAACGGGTCTGCTAAGTACTTGTAGATTTTCAGTCCTACGCCTGATCAACGTATGACCGAGTTTCTGTGAGAACAAGGATGGACTTATTGAGACATCGAGTTATAAAAAGTATTTTTATAAAACTATTTTGGTAATATTTTATAGATTTTAAAGTGATTTAAAAATTCTTAATAAAAGGGTTTATAGTTAAAAAATTTCAAAAAGTAATTTATCTGATAATAAGTATTGACTAAATTCTTGTTTCGTTCCTTTTCGAGGACGAAAAGATTTAAAAGGGGAAGGAATGTGATAACCCGAATTTTTGAGCAATAATAATATGGTAATCTTCTTTATAAATTATTTAAAATGATCTAAAATTATTCCTTTTCAAGCAAATAAAACAAGTATTTGTTATGTATATTTATAGAAGTAGATTTTTAAATAGAATTTGGATTTGAAATTTCAATTGTAAATATCTTGGAAATAAATTGGATTTAAAAATAATATGTATATATGATTATTATTAGCATATAATTATTTTTATATCATTTTTTCTTTTAACTTATATAGAAATAAATAGGAGAGAAAGTTTAAATAAACACAATGGACATTAACAAAATCAAAAATAAATTGAAATTATAATACAAATATATATACAAAATAACAAATGTAAGCTAAATTTCTATGCATTATAACAAATGTAAGCAAATTGTTTCATGTAACTACAACTACAAGCCAATTTAACAAGTTGCAATATTTTTGATTTTTCTATTTTAAAAACACAACAAATAAAAAAGATAACAAAATGTATACATTTCTACCCCTTTCTCATTTTCTCTTTTATCTTCAATTTCAAACAAAATAAACCAGCCTGAAACAAATCAAAGAAAAATTCAAAAAAATATTTCAAACTATTTCAGCTGTTTCAAAAAATTCAATCTGAGTTTAAGCAAATAACAAATTCAGATTCCACTCAATATAAATCAAATAGCAGTTTCAATGATCAAAAGCAAGCAAAGTAGATTCTAATTCATCTCAATTAAATACAGTTTCCAGATCGGTTTAAGCTCAACTAAGAAGATCAAATCAACAACTGGTTCCTAACCAAAATCAATGTTTTTTCTCTGCATATCAGTATACATGTGAGTAAACTTATCTTTTGAAAAACTAAACTTTCTTATATATGTGTGCATGTAAGATTTGATCATGGAATGCCTTGATTTCTGCTTGCATGGATGAAATAAATTGTCTGATATAAAAAAATTGGTTTGCTGTGAATATGTATGTCTCCGTTCATTGGTTTACAGACTTGAACCTTTTCAAAAAGCTATACCTCTTCACATAATTGCTTTCAAGATTTGATGTTTTAAGAGATTTTGATCTTAATTATGACATCTTGTTTTTAAAAATATAGGCAAGTGAAATTATTAATTAATTATTTGGAAGCAAGAGTTTACAGGGAAAATCAATTTCAAATCCGAAAATGAGTTGTTTAAATTTCATAGTTGATTATATAACCTGATTCATTTTTAGAAATTAAGATTTTTGGTAATAACATTAAAAAATTTAAGCTTGTAGATTTAGTGGAATTTTGAGATGAACGGGATTTGGATATTTGTCAAATTTCGACGAAACGGTGGGTATCGTGAGTCGAGTGGTGGCACAGAGAAGGCTCAGTGGTCGGGCAGTTCGATAAAAATGGTGATGTATTTTTGTAATGCCAGTGGTGGCCAATTAAGGCGAGATTAGGGTTTAGAAATGGTTTTGGGTCGGGGTCAGTTACCTGGCAATTACAGCGTCAAGGTGGTTGGTTGAGCTTGCGGTATGGGGGAAAGAGGATAACGGGATGATGGCGATGGTGCTAGTGAGTTTTTGGGAGTTTCGATGGCCAGAGAGGGTAGAACGAGGCGGAAATGAGGGGTTCTTTCTCCTGTAGGGGAGTTTTTGGTGTTCGAATTCCAATGCAGGTATGGTCGTGGGATGTTGAGGTGGTTTGTGGATAGGGTCGGCGGCGTGTTTCAGGGAGGCAGAGCCGTGTGCTTGTGCACGAGGTGGTGCTTGTGCATATCAGGGCATATGTTAGAAGAAGAATAAGAAGAAGGAAATAAAGGTGAAGAGGTTAGGACTGGAATCTGTGAAGAGGAAGTTACTCGGGGTCAACTCGAATCATTTGCGGGTTTGCCTTCGGGTAGTTCATGAGTATATTTATGGTTTTAAAATTTAATCAAAGTTTAAAAAAAGAAGAAGAAAAGAAGTGGGGATGGGAGCTCGGGTCTTAGTTCGGATAAGTCCTGGTGTGACTCGGGTAAGGTTAGATTGTGGTTTTAAGTTAACATAATTAAGTTTTAATAATTCCATAATTATTCTTTTAAATAAATGTGTTTATTTAAATGTTGATTTATTAAGTTGTACACTTTATTTTAACTTAGTAAGTTAATTCTTAAAGTTTCTTAATTAAAGATGTAATTTAATTAAGAAGATTAAATGAGTTTAATCATTAATTAAACTTAAGGGTTTAGTTAAGTTATAGGTTAAGGATAAATTATTTCCAAAATTATTAAATAAGTTTTTAATGTTAATTAAGAAATTAAATTAAGAAATGGTTAGTCTTTTAATTAATAAAGGTCTTGAGTGATTAAGATAAATGAATTAATTAATAAGAGATTAAGATTAAGGTTAACTTAATGTGTGTAATTAGAGGTTAATTAATTGATTAATTAAATGTATTTAATTAATGATTAAGGGTGAGCTAATTATTGATTTAAGGTTATTACTTAATGTCATTAATTAAGGTGGGTAATTAATGGAAAATTACTAAATGTGATTTATTAAATGATAATTACTTAATTATAAGTAATTAAAAGATTAATTTGTTAAGGGTTAATTAATTTAATTAATAATTAGTGGATAACTAATTAATAATTAAGGTTAATTAATTGAGGGTAATTAACCAATAGCTTAATTACCTGATGGAAGTAATTATGGATAATTAATTTAGATTGGTAATTAAATAATGGTGAAATTAATATTAATTAAGCAGGGCTAGGTAATTAATTATTTTGTTGAAATTAATTGTGTGATTAATTAACCTTGCTTATGGATGATTGGATTATACTGAATGCCTTGAATTGGTTGATATCTCTGATATGAAATGTTTTGTGATATGATATGTTTGGGTTGAACAGTGATAATGTGGTTATCTATCGATGATTTATTGCTGTGTAAAAGTGACATCCTTATTTAAAATTGAATTATATTCACTTGAATAACTTTAGTTAAGATGACATTGGATTCGAAGAGACTGGGGTGGGGTATCAATAAATACCCGAAACCACTTCAATTTGTAATCTACAATAATTCTTTATAGATTTGATATGTAAAATCAATAGGCTGGAATAGAATAATTTAAGTAAATTAGACCATTGGATCTATATAGTGGTATTTAGGAATTGATTTGTGAAATAAGTATTTGACTATATCAAGTTAAGAACTCGTAGTGAAGTACGAGTTACCTGGAATTCAAATATGTTTATAACTTAGTGTTTTCAAGTTATATAGGTTTACTCAGTCTGGTTTCCAGCCTGACCTAGGTGTTACTTGATGTAATGCTCGGGGCAGACCGAGTATTACAGATTTTCAGGTTAGGACGTTCTGGAGCTCAGGAGGCGAGCTGGATAGCAGGAATGTATGGAGTTTACCGCTGTGTATTTGAGAGTTGTATTGATGGAGTTTACCACTGTGTATTTGAGAGTTGTATTGATAGTAGTCTGGGACAGGTTGATATAACTGTCTGGTTCAATTGTGAATGATTGTACTATGATATATAGAATGAAAAGTAACAATTATAGCTTTCTTTGTAAATCCTATTATTTGGTATTATATTTTGATCCGCTGCGAAATGTGAGATTCTGTGTTTGTTTCCTGTTTCTTCCTCTACCTCTTTCTTCTTTACCCTAACATTCTAAGATTTTCGTCATTCGATTGCTCGGCATTTCTACAGTGAAAGTATTAGTGTCGAATTTTCGAGGTCAAAAATTTTAGGTCGTTACAGAACCCCTATGGAGATATCCCTCACGGCTCCTAATTTCAAATTTGGACCATTTAGTACATCCAAATTAAGAAAGCAAGCCCAATCTCTTACGTCATCAAAGGTCCTAGGATTAGTTATATCGCACATTAGTAGTAAGTACACTCGACTGTTGGTAGTCTCAAAGTGAAGGGCGGTCTTCCGTTTGAGCGACTCTACTGATCTTGCATCACTAACCCACTAAGTCCAATTAACCATCCAGAGTCTTTATTTATATTATCTTAGGTAGACATTGGACTTATCTTACTAATTCCCTTTTTATTTAAGGCAATAAGATTTACTTTAAATATTTATCTAACCATAAATCCTCTCTTAAGGCTCATAAATGTCAGTTGTCCATAAAATTCTAATGGACATTTCTTAAGACATTATGTATGATTACTAATTTCTAATTAGTAACCTTTATATCTTTTCCATTTTTATCGGTCCCATTAATCCATTTACCCTATCAATTTATTGCAACCCCCACATTTATTACCATTTTTGGAATTCCAACCTTTAAATTCTTTTCTCATTAGTTAATTATCCTAAACACGAATATTAAGTGCAAGCGTCGTTATTAGCTTTTTATTTAATTATTATAAGCGCGGCGATTACGTATAAATATTTACTTTTATCAAATATGCTCCAGTTATATACCTTAACTAGAATATACTTTTCCACGTTATTGTTGAAATCATATCCAAAAGGATTATCCGCTATAATTTCCATAAATTATTCCAAAACAAAAGATTTAACATTAAGTATAAAATATTACATCGTGTAAAATTACAATGAATTGTCATTTCTTTTTATTACTAAGATAATATAAACCACAATGAATTCATACTTTACACATCTCTTTCTTTTTCGATTTGCATCAATTCCCTATTCAATCAAACGCTATATCGTTCTAAAAGGAAAAGAAATCAAACTAATTTACAAATATTAAACGGATCTAAATTCCAACAATTCCAAACGTAGAAAAGTTTACATTCTAACAAGATTAAGGTAATAGTCCAAATTTATAGCATTATTATACAACCTATTTTAGATCTGGAATAAATTTCATTTTAATTAATATTTTCAAGTCATACTTTTGGGATTGATTTCCAGAACAGGTTGTATATAATGCTAAATCAATTCATAAACAAGAATATGTAGGAGGTATTTATTATATTCAGATCGTATTCAATTAGTTGCCTAGAACTCGTATATAATTATCCAATCAGGTATAAAAATCTAATAAACACCATTGCAATAATTTTTGTAGCGATCCGCATTTTCGTACCCTTTGAGTTGATAATAATCCACTGCTGTTCAACCCATATTATACGAAAACGTGAATAACCAGGGTAAAGAAGAAGAAAGAGGTAGAAGAAAATAGAAATAACAATTACAGAATCTCGAAGCCATAGCGGAACAAAAAAAAATAGATTTTAAATACAAAAACTATGCTGTTAATATACATACCATATTCAGAGTACAAAATATGATAATTAATCTGGACAGTTTAATAACTTGTCCTCACACAACGAAAATACAAATTTATGGAAATACATCTTGTCATCCAGCTCGTCTCCTGAGCTCCATAGCATCCTATCCTGAATCTATAATACTCGATCTGACTCGAATATTATAATAAAATAATACCCGAATAGTCTGGAAAACCAGCGTGAGAAAACACAATCAAATAGAATTATTGGAATTATCAAAATCCTTTTTCAAACAAAAGGTGTCTCCTAAGACCGCGCCACATATAAACACGATGGGTTTTTCCCTTAAGATAACCAAAACATTTTATAGAAAATCCAGTGATATTATAATAGTGTCTAAATACAAATACTTATTCAAATAGCTAAAATTGTTACATTAATTAAATTCCAGCATACTAGGCTCTACAAGAAAAACCGTAAGCTCGTACTGGAGAATGGATTCCAATGAATGACTGGGCCACTGGGTACGCCTATCATAGTACACCTCTAGAAAAATGTACCGAGGACCACGCCGGGGTCCCCTGCTGCACAAGACTAGCATACCTCTAACCTGGGATAGACCGAATATGTTATCACCCCGGGTGTTCCCACCCTTACCATCGAGCGCTCCTTCTTTCATGCACAACCATATCCATAATAAATAGGTTTCTTAGGACATCTAGAAAAGTAGTAACATGCCCTAATTGGGTGTTACGCACTAGCCTTGCTGTATCACCCCTGTTTTAGTCATTTTTGGTTGATGAGGCTCGAGGCTAAGCGTTACCTTTCAATAAACAACTCTACTTAGAATGTTCATCATTCTCCAATGACGATGTTCTGATAGCATTCATCTATACAAGTTATCCTTGGTCTGAACAAACCGAATCACTATCTTTATCATCTTCACGACATTCATTCATAACGTTCAAACCGGATCGAAGTGGCTTTCTAATAATTAAATCTGATCCCAGTCTTTTTGAAACGATTAATGAAATTAGCCCATATTAAGTCGGTTATTTAACCATCAATAAAACATCCACAAGCAGTCACTAGACCTTATTCTATAAATCTCCAAATATTTATTTCAAAACCTCTTCACCAAGATATATATATTTAATCTCTTTCAATATTTCTATATTTGGAAACAATTTCAACACTTGTGTCCATAACAGGATATTTCATCATTTTTCGATACTTAGAAATATCTCCAACTTCCATTTTTATAACAGTTAGAAAATATTTCTATTCCAAATCTTCTCCCACTAATAATAATTCCAAAAACCTTCCTTCTAATTCTTAGGAAAATATTTATACGTATAATTTCCCAAATCATCTTAGTATTAATTTGGAAATATTTCATAATAATCTCATAAGTCTCCATAATTTTAATAAATCCTTCCTATGATTTTTCTAACTGTTTATACTTATTTATAATCCCAACCAACTATTTATAACTCTTTTGAATGAATTCAAAGTCTTCCCGAAGTTGTTGCATCTAAAACATCGAAAATTTTCTTAAGTCTCTAAAATTTCATTTATATGATTTCTCTTATAAAATATCGTCCTTTAATAAAATCCATCTACAATCTTGAGAGAATTTATAAATCAATTTTCAATTATTTTAAAACAATATATATAAATATATAATGAATATTTTTTCAAAGATTAGTAATTTATTTAGAATTTGTTTAAGTTATTATTTAAAATATTGAAAACACTTTTATAACATCAATAATTCAGTTTTTTAGATGAAAATTTTAATTTCCAAATCTGAATTTAAAATTAGAATTTATTAAATAAATACTTAATATTTGAAAATCTACTCGCCGAAGTATTTCAATCTCAACTAGTTTAAAATTCCATAGTTTTTAAATAATAAAATTTTCCTTTGAAAACAAACTTGCATCTTAAAATTAAAAACATATTTTTAAAATCTGAATAACTAATTCAACTTATAAATTCCTCTCGATTTCCATCATTCGCTTCCATTTCGATTTCCTTAACCATTTTCACTTTTCAAAAATAGCAATCCACTATTTTCCTCACACTATTTCCATATTCTAATATAATTTCAGCTATGAATTTTATATTTCCAATTTATCATCCTGATATCGATTTACTTTATTTGTAAACATCGTTTATTTTTATAACTCCTTTGGTTTCTTCTTGTTTACAAAAACAGTCTTATTTAAAATTCCATTTTTATAAATCCATTCCTTTATAAATCCCATTTATAACTTCTAACATATTTTTAATATCGACTTCGACTCTTTTTATATTTTTCGAATATCATTTATAAATTCATTTATATAATTCATTTTTTTCAAAAAAATCTCTATCTTAAAACAATTTACGAAGAGTTAAGTGCAACTCAAACAAAAATCTATTATTTTTATTTTTCAATACAGTTTTCTTTAAAATAACCTAAGTTCCAGTATAAATATTTTTATATTCAAAATTCCTTTTTATTCCTTAGAATTCCAAAAAATAATATTTATGGTATTTAAAAATATCAAAATTAAAGGCTAGTGCTACTATAACGTCCAATAATTCAAATTTTAACGATCATCGATGACAGATTATCTACCACATTATATATCACTAGATATGAAAAATAAACAATATATTTGAGGAATCCAGTTAGATCCCTCCAGCCCGTTTCCCTGCATCCATATATGTTACTACAACATAATAATACCAATCCCACTTCGAGGGGGATATCGCGGTATATAGGGTCATCCACTATTATATTAGGCGCATAGCGTCTCATCCGCTATAGTGTGCCTGAATTTCACTCCAAATACTAGTATATATATCACTATATATATTTATCATCCAACTGATAAAAATTTATGAATTCATCCAAACAATCAATAATTTAAATTCAACATTTTTAACTTATACTAGCTATCCAAATGAGTGAGATTTTACTCACCTTGATTTTCGAATTTGTAAATCCATTCCAATTTAACTCCATCACATAGATTTCCCAGCTACGAATTCAAACAGCCAATCACGTTCGATTTAAACCTCGTATAAGAAAATTAAAAATTTATAAAATTTAACGATTTCGTTTTTTAATTAAAATTAATCAGAAAATTTATTAATTTAATCTAATCACCATCTAACTATATAATAATAATTATTATTATTTTGTAATAAATTTAATTAAAATTGATTTCTTTACCTTCTTTCACGATAAATGGCTAGCATGTAACGATCCCGAATTTTTGCTGAGTTTAAATTAATAATTAATTCAATTTTTGAATAAAAAATTGTGAAATTAATTCGTAAATTGATTTGAATTTCTCCAAATTTAAATAAAAAAATAAGTGTGCTTATTTTATTGAAGTATAATTAAGCTCTAAAAACGATTCCTTTAGAAGTTAAATATATATGTATATATATATGTAGATATGTAAATTAAAATAAGACAATAAGCATTTGATTTAAAAATAAATATTTAAATTAGAAATAGTAATATATATATATATAAATTAAAATATCAAGTGATTTCACTAGAATAAATTATAACAACATATTAAAATAGAAATTGGTTTATATTATAAAGTAATAAGACAAAATAATTATGTACAAACATCTATGTATAAAAATAAATATCTATGTACAAATAAGTAAATGAAGATGGGCTTAAGCTTGCCAAAGAAGACAATGTAATATCTTACAAGTATGTAGATTAAAATATCTATAAACAAGACAAAGGGAATTGATGCCATTATCTTTGGCACACCAAATAGACTTATCAGCCGTAATCTTGTTAATCAAATAAAGAAAAAACATCTCTGACCTTTTTGTACAAAACAATATAATTAACCTGTAACTTGTTTCCTATATATCAATATCAAACTTCTCCATTTTTAGTTCGTTCATCCAGAGTTGAGTAAACTGAAGTAAACATTATCTAAAGTTAGAAAAAAATTAAAATTTTAAAACAATAATACTAATCAACTCAAACCAGAGAAGCAAAGATGGATTCAGCAAGCAGTTTCAAGGCCAGTTTCAATAAGGAAGTTCTATTCATTTTGGAAAACTGTGAGTAACACATTTTTCTTAAATTTTAAAAGTATAAATCTATTGTTTATATATACATATCTCTGTGAATAAGCTTGCTTATATATACATGGATCCTTTGAATATAATTGAAAGCTGGAAGTGTTTATACAGGCTCATTGTTCTGGGACTTTAAAAACAAAATTTTGATTTCAAAAATCATTTCCATTCGATCCACCTGATGCTTGGGCTTTGATTTAAAACAAAAATTGTTTGTTCAAGCATATACCAAGTTTTAAAAATTTATACAAGTTAAAACAACTTTTAATCTTCTCTGGAAATCAAGAAATCAAAGCTAACTTTAAATAAGCCAAGATTCGAACTTCATAATTTATGAATTCAGGTGTATAAATGGAATTATTATACCTTAATATGATTTTTAAAGCAAGATTTATAATTTTTAGATCATGAATTCAAGAGCAGTTTTGGTTTGTTCGAAATTCTTTGTTTTGAGGAATTCTGGTGATCACGTCGATGGGGGAGGTCGGGGTTCTCTGTGGTGATGGAGAAGCCTACTGTGGTGGTTGGAAAAATAGCTGGAGGTGGCATCGACCACTGTGGCGATGGCAGCGTATGATTTTGTTTGTAAACCTAGTTTTAGGTGAGTTGGCTAATTTGATTCGTTTGTCATCTGTGTGCAATCGAGTGCTGTGGGGTTCTGGGAGGTGGAAGAGGAAGTGTTGACAAGTTCACGGTCAGAGTTGCACGATTTTTGGTGGTCGGTGTTGCGAGCGCGGCGCATGATAGGTTTCGAGGTGAGTTTCTGTCTCGAGTTCCAGGTTTTGCTGGAGAACTAAATTTTGATTCGAGTTGCTGCGGTGGATTTGGGTGATTGTGATCATATCTGGAGATGGTCGGCGATGTGTAAAGGCTGTCGTAGGTGGCCGGAGTTGGCTAGAGCCATGGTGCATGTGCACTGTGCATTTTGATCTTCTGTTGATCTTTGGTTTTGTGCAGTGAAGTTCGTCCCGGGTTTACTCGAGTGATTCGAGTATTTACTCAAAGTAAATTAGGGTTTGACTCGAAGCAAATTTTGGGTTTTGCTCGAGTATTAGTTGGTTACAGGTTTTTGATAAAACCTGTCACTGTTTTATTTTATTTTTAAAATGAATTTGAATTTAAAACAAATTTAAATGAATTTAAATTTGTGAGACAGTTTTGAACAAAGTTTAAATCTAGTATGGAGTTTAGATTCAAATGAACTTTGAATCATAAAGTTTTAAAATGAAATTTGGATTTTAAATTAAAGTTTTAAATCAAGATTTTAAAACAAAGTTCAAAATCAAAGTTTAAATTAAAATTAAAATATGGACTCAAGCCTCTTTGAATCCAAATCTAGAAATTTAAATTAGTTTTAAATTTGAATGTGTTTTAAACAAGTTTAAATTAAATAGCTTTTAAAAGTATAATTGTTTTCAAACAAATGTTTAACTTGATTTTGATAAAATTCTTGTATAAAGGTTTTCTTTATTTTGAGTGCAGAGTTAAATAAATTGTTTTAACTTGAATTTGCAAGATAAAATGTAATGTATTTTAAAGCATAAATTTTAAATAAACATTTAAGTAAATTAGTTAGAACTTTTTTTTATATAGGTTTATAAGTGGATATTTAAATTAGGTAAACGTTTAAATATATAATCATTTTGAGTCTAAAAATCAAAATGGAATTTGAATTTAAATTTAAAGTGTAATGTTTAAAATACACTTAAATGTTAATGAAATCATTATTAAAGAAATTAATTATTTTAGAGATAACTAAGGTAATAAATGATTTAATTAATAAGATAACTAAGGAATAATTTATTTAATTTATAAATTAATAATTTAGATTAATTTATAATTAGAAATAATTAATAATGATTTAATCTAAGATAGTTTCTTAAGAAAGTAATTAAAGAAATGTTATTAGTTAATGAAGATAATTAACTAGGGATTATTAAGTAATTAAATTAATGTGATTAATTTCGATAATTAATTACATTAATTAATTTAGATAATCAATTATACATTTTTAAAATGTAATTACTTAATGAAAGTAATTAAGGGATTAATTACTTATTGTAATTAATTTTGGTAATGTGATTAATTTAAGTTAATTAAATAATTTAGTTTAATTAATTTAAGAAAATCATTTGATAATTGGATAAGTGTAATTACTTAGTGCAATTAATGGAGATAATTACTTAGGGAAGAAATAAATGATAATTACCGGGATGTAATTAGTGAATATGATTTATAAATGAAGTAATTTGGGTAATTACTTTTGTAATTAATCAAGGGTGATTAATAATTATGTTCAATTAAAGATTAATTACTTAATGTAATTAATTTAAATGAAGTAATTTAATTTAAACATAATTAGAGATCATTAATTAATATAATTAATGAGGTAATTTATAATGGACTAATTAATAATGAGGTGACTAATTGATGTAATTAATTAAGGTGATTAATTAATTATTTATATCAAATGATTTATAATTTATAAATCAGGATTGGATAATTAATTCATAAGTAACTAATTTACTTGGAAATAAATTGAATTAATTAGGATTAAACAATTAATTAATCCTGCTTCTAAACGATTATTGAATGCTTGACCTTACTTATGAAGGAATGTATTGTATGAGATGCCTTGAATTGATTATCCTATCTGATCTATGATATTTTGTTCTATGGATTGAGCTGTGTATTTTATTCATTTATTTGAGATACATTTGTTATTAATTTGTGATCTGTGAATGAACGATAAGCGTTATAATTTATACCGCTTATCAACTATATTCCTGTGTTTTGATCTGTGATGATTGAATGATGTTGCACTATTGTGTTTAACCCCTGGACCACACCATACACACACAAATATTGATTTCACAAGGAAATCGATTAAGTCACAGATTTTCGAAATGATTTTTAAATAGACAACTTGAATTCAAATGGTTTGGGAATGGAATCGGATTAAATGTGAAAAGCTTTTGAAATGAAATGTCAAAGATAAAATTTATATTGAATAACTTGATAAAGTTTTGAAGTTTAAACAAATTGATTTAAATTTAAATTCAAAATTCAAAATTAAATTCTATGATTTGAAACTACGGATTAAAGATCTATACAAGATTATATGGGTTAAACAATTTTGAAAGTATTGATTTGGGAATTTGAATTTAAATCCAAAGGCTTTAACTCTTGCAAATATAATTGGAATCTTCCGAAACGAAAATTGTTTGTTTCCAAATAATTAAAGCTTTCACATAAGAAATGAACATCCAATTGTGTTAAAAGAGTTTTTACTTGGAAATGAAAATAATTCCCAAGTTATGGAAACGATTTGAAAAATATAAGTTAAATCCTTGAATTAAAGATTTAACGAATTAATCCAATTGAAATGGGAATTGTTTTGAAAAACCATAAATGGATCTTTGTGAAACTGTATGAACTTTGTGAAATAAAATTTTTATTTAAAAAGACCTGAAATGGAAATTGGTTTAAACCATTTGGAAGAAAAGATTTGGATATTAAGTTGTGACTTAACTGAAATCCCATATCCATATGTTTTAAATATTGCGCTCATTATCCGGTTTAGCCGGGAGAGGACCTTGTGTCACCTAAACCATTCCAAATAGTGATATGTCGTTATGGATAGCATTTGAAGACCGGTGGTGAAGACCGGGTATTTGTTAGAACGATAGGATTACCTATCGATTGTTTCTGCACCGAGTCGCACCGGTATAAAGATTCCCTAAGTGATGGGAAGTCTGATCGGGATTGTGAATACCCGGACTTGCAAGGGCTTCTTCGGAAGTGCCTTCGGTTCTGTTTGAACCCGGGACAGACTTGTATGGTCGTATGTCTGACTCTACACTTTGAGATACAAAGTAGATTTCTTTCAAATACATATCTGTTGGTGGTGGAGAATTTATTCTCTTAGCTTAACACCCTTCTCTGAGACGTACGAGCTCATAGGTTATGTAGTTGAAGGTTATCGGCGATATACTCCCAATTTGGTAGTGTGACATGCTGAGTGCTGCTGTGTGTTGATGATCATTTGTGATCAGAGCATGGCTTTGGTATAAAGCGTAGCTTTGTGGATGAGACTGCATCAGGACCTCACAACCCGAAAATGGTCAAAACAGGAAAGATGCGGCAAGGTTATGAGGGTCGCGCCCTTTATGGTGTGTCATTCCCTTCTGGTAAAGGGTGGTATCATGGTATGGAGCCCAGAAATTTACCTATGTGGTGGGCTTCAATCTCATTTCTGTGTGGTTGTTGCTTTGTGGTTTAGAGGCGCCTCGGATAAAGGTCCCAAAGGACCGAGGGGTGGCATGCTCGAGAAGTAGTTACCTAGTTACAGAGATAACCCGGCCTTGTACGTTTTTAGTTGTATAACCTGCCATGGAATGTGGCGGTAACCTGCTATTGAACATGGTAGCCATAGTAGGCATAAGTGTGAAATGCTTATGTTGGCTAAGATTTATATTATACTTTCGAATGTTTTCTGCACTATGTACTAACAATAATATCAAACGAATTTTCTCGTATCAAGCATGTTTGACTATCATAAGGAGAAATCTCCTCCAATTCTGCGTTTGCATGGTGTGTGCGGTGGGAGGCCTTATGGTAGTTTCATTTTCTAAAAAGCATTGCGGATTTATTTTAAATTCTCTTGTTGTCTGTTTTTAAAGACCAACTGTTTTTGTTACTCACACCAGTCCCATGACTGACCCGGAATTTATTGTTCCTTTCCTAACTCTGGGTGCCCACAATTTTCCACACGGGCAGTCTAGAGTTGTTTTATTTCAGATAGTCAAGCTTAGTAGATTATCTGGAGCTAGTTCAGTCTTTGGACAACACTTGCTTATCTAGGTGAAACGTGATGGGGGATTCTAGCTAGATTTGGAGTGGAGCATTGGATTTGGGGATGCATTCTATTGAAGATATTCTTTCCGATGTGTCTTGTATCATATCTCTGATAGTACTGATATCTGTTGTATCATTCTATTGCATCATATTATATCAGATATTGTATCTGTCATTGTATCAATGTTGTATATATTGATATTCTTTTCTTCCGCTGTGTTGTACTTAATGGTGTTATAAGCTCCGGCGAACCTGATTCGACGTTTGGATATGCGGCATTGGAATATGAGTGTTGTATTCGGTGCCGATTTTCGAAGGTCGAGTCAGGGCTGCTACATAGCCCATCCTTTGCAAACGTGGTAGCGACATTGCCATGACACCCACGCTTGCTTTGCCATCGCACTACTTTCGAGCTCGACACATGACCGAACCTCGATGCCACTTTCTACCAGCCTACAGTACATCATGACCATCGCGATTCCATCACGGGCCTTCCCTTTCCCGACAGAGCCACTTCAAGCAAAGACTTTGCACACTTCCTTGACTCGATCCAAACTTCCATTGCTCGCGCTCGCGACCCATTGATGAACGCGAAATCGCTGCCGCCGCCTTCGTACCCATTCCCAGGCGAACGTGCCCTCGTCCCCATCTGCGCCCCCTCCAATCGCATGCTTGATTGACGGGCCTCTCCCCTCCACGCGTGCGCTTTGCAGTTGTTCCCTAACGTTGCAAGATCGGGTGACCCAAGTCGCGACTCGATTTCCCCTGCTCGAGCTCGAACCGGTAGTGCGCCAATGTCGCGATTATTCTTTTTTTTCCCCTTCGAATTCGTACAGAGAAAATGTAAAGGGGGGAAGAACATGATTTTTTTTGAATAATTGAAAGGGGAAAGAACGAGTTTTAAATTGGGGGCAAGCCTCATGAGTACGATTGTAGAGTTGCGTCTCAAGTACGAGTAACAATTTATAATAATATTTAGTTATGAAATATCTCGTTGTAGCAACTTAAAATTTCAATCTCTTATTGAGGCATGCAGCTAGGCATTCAGTTATAACTCGATTTTGAATGTAATGGAAAAGGTTTCGAGTTCTAATTTGATCGTATGGAGAAGATAGCTTTTTGGACCTAATTATTATATTGAATTTTCGATATAAATTTCAGTGCGTTTCTATCCCGTACGATCCAACGATAACTCCAAAAGGTTCAAAATTTGAAATTCGATAATAATACATTATTATGGATCCAATGGAATCGGTTTCGTCGAATTCCGAGACTGTGCCCAGATTGCTATTTCAAGGCGTCGATTAAATCGACGGTTTCAAATATTTTTCGAAATTACTTAAATTTTATGTTTTAAAATCTTACTAACTGGATTATAATTCCATATCCGATATTTAAAACCATTTAAATATTCAAAATTAACAGATGAAAAATCCGGATCGTTACATTCCTTCCACCTTAAAAGAATTTCGTCTTCGAAATTGCCTTATCAATTAACTTATCAAAACCATTAACTTATCAAAACTCACTCGGTGAAAACTCGATATTCACTTTTCTATTCTTTTAGTTACACCCAAAAAAATTAGTTTCCAATTCTAGTTCCAAAATCCTTTATTTGAATTACAATTCGAAACTCAACATTTTAGTTAACAAAAATTTTCTAACACTCTAAATTTCCAAAAAAATTTGACAGAGTTTCCTTTGTACGAAGGACCTTTTGCAATATGACAAGAAAGATAAATATATATACATCGACCCACATGGTCAGAAAACAAAATTTATATCAATATTTATATTTTGCGGTGTTTATTCTAGAAACGTATCTTATTTTAGCATTTTAAGCATTATTAAGCAAGCAAGTTACTTCATATGCAAATACGCAACCCAAATCTAGTCCGACAGCCTTCGGTTACATGTATTTCTCAATTTATACCACATAAGTACCAAAAAATGAGATTCAATAACATTCCACTTATTTAAATAGTTAAAACACATAGATTTCGTAAACTAATCATGGTAAACATGTATTATAAGAAATTATAAGGTTTTGACATTAATTTGATTACTTTCAATCAATAACTATTCAATCCGAATAATTTACAACTCAATTTATTGCATTCAATTCATTTTTATATCAACAAACTCATATTCATTCCAAATTTATTCACATTCTGTTTGTTCATAGAATTTTTTTTACTTTCGTTAGCGTCGAACAACAATTTTTTTCTATGCAAATTTTGACGCTATCCATTTAATAAAACAATCATTTAAGCTTATAACTATTTTAAATTGATTCTAAATAGATTTATATTTAATTCTATTCCATTTCATATTTTGATTGATTTTTATTTAATCAAATTCCATTCCATTTACTAATTAATTTGATTAGTTCGTTCATTTAATCCACTTCAATTTTAGTTCCATAATCAATTTCTGATATCAATGCCATATTCAATTATTTAGACTCAAATTGAATTTACTAGTAACTCAAGGTTATCGCTATTTCAACTTGATTCATTTATTTAATTCCTAACATTTTAGAATATACTTATTTTGCTTACCCTTAAGTCGAATTTTATTTATAACTCAAGTTCCAATTCCAATATTCACTTTTTAATTCATAATCCAATTTATTTAACCAAGTTAATACCCACTCTATATTCAAGTAACTCATTAATTAATTACTTAATTAGTTCACTTCTAATTTATAATTTAATATCTGATTTTTATTTCAAAAATCACTTTACTCAATCTAATTGAGTTCAAATTTATTTTATAACTCAATTTTGGAATTTATTTCTTCACCTTAAAATATCACACCATTTTTATTTTGGTTGTTCTGTTTCACTTTTAAATTTTTGTAACGACCTGGTATTTTCAACCATTCGCATCCGCACATGTCGGACTTGAATTGCTCAAAATATCAGATTGTTAATTTATATTTGGCAAAAACTCAGCAAATACAGTAAATAAATAAATCACAGAATCACAGATACAGAGTATTACAATAATAAGCAGCGGAAACAAATGAATAGTAGTTCGTGAAGCTACTATATATATAATAGAGCTAAAACAAGATACAAAAGAAGTCTCGAATATAATAGTCAAATAACAAAATCTGAATACATCACTGGAATTAACTGAATGATTGAAGGCTGAATTGATAGTTTGATCTCCAAGTGAAGCTTTTAACTCCAAAGGTGAGTCTTAAATGTTGTATCACTCAGTCTGACCCGAGCGTAAAGCAAAACACAAAACACTCGAGTCAGGATTAACATTCTTATATCAATAAATCCAACTCAAGTGAAATATCAACTGAAATACAAGTTACTTAAAGGATATTTAGGATAACCATCCTCTAAGGATCCTTGAAACTATCTACTATGTAGAAATATACGCTATTATAATATGTCTATAGAAAAGTAAAGGTATTAAAATAGCGTTAAGGCGTTACCCATATCCCCCTTAACACATTTTATATATTCTCATAGTCTATACAGTACCGTAGGCTCCTCCGAGAGGTTTACAAAGAGGGCACCCTATAGGTATGGTACAAAACAAACTTGTAAAAGGCACGCTAGGGCATGCGACAAGGCACTCGAGGCAATGCAAGGGTAGATATACCATTTGTGGATCCAGACTGGTGGTAACGTATAACTACGACCCACTTCGTGACACACTCTCAAATCAAAGGGTGCACCCAATCACATCACAAAAGCAATAGAATGGTATCGAAGAAATGTGTCCGATAGGAGGAATTTCCTCACTTGACCCGGCGTGGCTCCTATTTTAGTCGTACCAAGCTGACTCATGGGAGTCAGGGCTACGTAAATACCATATAGAATCGTCACCAAACCATCCTATTTCATTCTGGAATCTCCACCACGTACACAGTTGTTAAAGTGGTTTTCGATATTGGCACAGAGGATGACAATATCCAATCCCGGTCTCTTTAACAACCAAACGTTATTATAACACCATACTCATTTCGAAATAGTTTATACTTCAAAACCAAATTTTTATTTCCATTTCAAATCCATATCAATACGATATCAAATTTTCACTTCAAATATATATCCATTTCCAAAATCATAGCCCTTTCAAAGTTATAACACTTTCGAAACCAAAACACTTAAAATTATAACACTTCGATAATCATAAAACTTCGATAATCATAACACTTCGAAAATCATAACACTTTGAAATCAGAACACTTTAGAAAACCATAACACTTTCCTTTAAACAGTTTAGATATTAGTAATAGTATATAAAATAAAATAGTTTAAAAAATAAAATAGTTTATTTAAAAATAGTTATAAGTTGAAATAGTTTATAATAAAATAATTAGTATATTAAAATACTTTATATAAAATAGTTTATGTTAAAATAATTTATAATGTAAAACATATAAATAGTTTAAATATAATTCAAAATACTTTATATAATAAATAGCTTCCTCAAATTTCACAAATCGATTCACATCAACTAGAATTCAAAAATTCAAATTTCATTTAAATCTCACTTTATCAATTGAAATCCAATTCAGTCCTTAACAAACCATTTCAAATTATATCGATTTCAAATATAGATTTGAATCATAAAATAAACCATTTAAATTTCAATATATTTCAAAGCTTTAAATTTTCAACATTTCAAAACTAAATTTGATAATTTGATTAATATCTCAAATAACTTCATTATTATTAAGTTTTGAAATATTCACCTAATAAATCCAATATCATTTAAATAAAATCCCAAATTACAAATAAACTAAATACTCCTTTTAATTTATTTAAACTTAAATTATTCATTTATCACTTCAAATTAAATTCAATTTATAAAATCATATCCATTAAAATTCTCAACCTCAACAAGTTTCAAATTGATTTAATTAGATAAAATCCTTAACAAATAAATTTCAAATCAATATCTATTTATCTTTCCAACCTTAATTTATAAATATCATTATAAAAATCTATTTTTAAAATATAAATTTAAATAAATACTCAACCATATTATATTTTAATTAAATAAAACTTTATTATTAAGCTTATTTTATATTAAAACAAATTTATACATATCTTAAAATCAGGAATTTAACTATATATGTAAAATAACATATATATATATATATATATATATCTAAAATCAATATTTATATAAAACCATATATATCATTTTAAAAACTTAGAAATCATTTCAAAATATATATAGATCAACGGTGTCCGTATATAATTTTCTATCCTAGGGTCAAGTGATACAGTTATTTATCATTTCAACCCGTAATTTAAATATATACGGGTATACATCATTTCAACCGCAATCGCAAATTCAATTCAATTTGAAAATTGCTTGGGTTTATTATTTCAACCCATAACGATTTTCTCCTATTCTATAGATCGTTCGGGTATGTATCATTTCAATCCCTAAGGAATTCTATACTAACAGGGAACTTGTAGAGTGATAACAGATATGATAATAGTAATAACAGGCGTATATCATTAATATAAATAACAGATAATGGTGTTAGATGTCACTGATGAACAGATATGGATAATAGAATACATATATCAATGTAAATAACTAACAGCAACATATTTCAATTGTCGTTTCAATTGAAATCAAATTTAATAAATATAAGAACATTTTTCGTAAGTGATTGTTCACCTTTCGAGGCTAGAGATGAAGAAGAATGAGATGAGTTACGAATCCAAGCACAACGTCCAAATCAAAGCTAGATGGACATGATTCGATGAACAAAGCTGATAGTTTGAATTGATGAGAATGAATCAGAATCATCTGGATAGAGACAGAATATATACTATTATTTTTCCATGAAATCAATATCAAATTCAAGACGAATATTAAAATAATATATATATATATAATTAAAATCATTATTTACATTTAAAACACATATATAAAATAAAACCTTCCTATATATTTGAAACTAACTCATATACTTCTATAAATAACTATTATATCCAAACTAATATATATAAACCTTACATACATATAATATTCTGAAATCAAATATCAAATTTTAAATACATATTAAAAAGGAATTCTATATATTTTCAAAACGCATTTATTTAGAAATCCAACAGAATGTACATATATAAACCTTAATAACTTAATATACTTCACTTGACTTGTATAAGTGAATAGGTTTTATATAACTTAGCATATATAAACAGTATATAATAGATATCACATATTTACATTTCAAACTAACAACTTTATAACTCCTATAATACATATCGTATACATATATATATTACCGTAGACATATATATATCTAACACGACAAACTAAAATTACTATAATAACATATACATATATCCAGATCAAAATCTATATATATTTTAAGATCGTTATTAAGTTTAAACCCATATATTTAGAATACATAATATATATTTAAAATCAATATTTTATATAAAAGTCAAAATAACTTACTTTTTTAGAATATATCTATAAGCTTAAACGGGTCATATATATCACTTATATAAAGTGGAAATTAACCACAAGGGCCTTTTTAGCAAGTGGAATTAGTTTTTAGGACACACAACTAAAATAATTACTTTCAAGGACAAAACGTAAAATAGTTAGTTTATAGGACCTAAAAACCTATGAAATTATGTCCTTGAAAGTAATTATTCTGCTGACTTTGGCCTTGAAAGTAATTTCTTTGAATGTGTGTCCTAGAAACTAATTAGACTGCAAAGTATGTCCTTATGGTGAAATGCCCCTTATATAAACTTATCTATCTATACAAATCAGATGGACAAATAACAGGAACATATGAAAAACAAAGTAATTAGCTAATTGTAACATATATATATATATATAAACAAATATTCCTTTATATAATTTAATATATGTATAGAAAAGAGCCTGTAACTTTTAACACAAAATATATGTATAAGCCAGACTTAAGCACAATCTATGCTAAAGTATATTTATAAACAAATATATACGAAATCATGCTGTAAACAGTCATATACAAATTTACTTTCATACAAATATATATATAGTTAAACTGTAAGCAAACATATGCTAATCACCAAACTGACTGACGCAAAAACCAAATATGTATATATCTTTTTTATTTATTTTTTCCAAAACAAACTATATATATACATATCACAGATTGAATACAATACAAAATCTTATTATATAAATAGACATATACAATTAAAATATGTATACTTACATAAGCATTTGTATACATAAACACGCTCTAATATAAGACATATATATTATATAATATGCGATACTATAAAATTATATAAATTACACTTCTAATATCCATACAATTATATAAACTCACATACATAAAATTATAATAGCCACTATTATATACATATACTTACTGTCATAAAAATCAAAGGCTGCAAAGGGAGGGCAAAGTACGTTGTTCAAGGCAGGTTGGAGGTGCGGATCACGTGGTGGGTTGCTGAAGTGGACTTGGTCGGGTTCGGTCAGGCAGTGGGTTGTGCATGGGTTTTGGTTGCGCAGGAAGGTGAGGTAAAGGGTCAGAGGGGAAACGGCACAGCCAAGGCTCGCGAGTTGGTGGTGGATTCTCGAGTGTCTCGATGCAGTGGTGGTCGGCGGGCTCTGGCTATTGGTGTTGCCACTTGGATGAATAGGCAAAGGTAAATTAAAGTCTATGTGGATCGTATATGGATATAATATATGAAAGTGGATGTATGTACTATGAATTGCACAGAATAATAATGCAGGTAAAAAGTAAAAGCAATCACTCTAGGAATTTAATACTGGTTCGGACCTCCCGTCCTACATCTAATCCCAAAGCTCCTCTTCGGAATTTCACTAACCAATTGCCCTCGCTTTGCCTGGAGG
This sequence comes from Allium cepa, assembly GCA_030765085.1. Lineage (NCBI taxonomy): Eukaryota > Viridiplantae > Streptophyta > Magnoliopsida > Asparagales > Amaryllidaceae > Allium > Allium cepa. The sequence continues at coordinate 376,574,021 of CM060929.1, read as the reverse complement.
AACAGGCTTTTACAAGAATAGTTCTTTGACAAATGTGTGTTCTATGCAACACTGATTTCGACTATAAGTATAACTTCTTCCTATAATCTCCTTGAGTAATATGTAGTTTAAACTTTTATTTAAGAAAGAGATGATAGTGTATCTTTGAATGCTTTTTGAAAATCACAGAGATATTAGAAAATAAAGAAAGTTCAGAAATGCAAGTTATGTTCTAACTTTCAATTCCAAGTTTATTTATAGATGGTGAAGAGTTTTGTTTGAAGAGTAGTGACTTCTGATTCATTCTATTTCAGTATAAGAGTCACAATGCTTGAGAAGAAACAGTCATGATCAAAATAAGGGGATGCAACTCTTTGTTTTGAAGAAGATGTCTTTTGGCAGAAAATGGCCGTTGCCCAGCTCAAACGTCTGGCCATTTATGCCAGACGTCTGGTTAGTTAAGAATTTCAAAAAAGAATGTTTTACCAGATGTTTGAGATTATAAACCAGAACATGTTGCTAGACGCCTGGTAGTAGATGCCAGACGTCTGGTAGTAGATGCCAGACGTCTAACGCATGTACACTTTGTTATCTTTGATCCATAAGTAATGTGTATGAGCAAGTATTTGTAAATATTACTCAAGGAGATTGTACATATCATCTATTTACAAACTTAACATAATGTACTAGTATAATCATCCTTGTGTCGGTCTTCAAATCTTGGATGCAAAAATCTACCTGCATATAAATGATATACATACACACACACACACCCCTATGTATATTGACTCCACAAGCTTGTATAGTTGTTGTCATCGAAATCAAGGTTGTAACATTAAATATACGGGAAGAGAAGTTCTGACATGGTGAAAAGATTTGGCAAGAAGATGAGCACACGGTAGGTATAGATGAAATATATAAAATCTTTCTTTGAAAAGAAAGAAATAAGAGAATAGAAAGTGGGTAGAAAGGACAAAACACTGAGCAAAGAAAAGGAAAAGGCAATGGAGTAATATATATAAAAATAAAAATAATAGCAATGGTCACATGGTTTGATTCAGGTAAAATAATTAAAGCAGTTGATTGTTGCGTGGCTGTCACGGTTAAAATTTGAAACTCAAAAGAAAACAAAAGGTCACAGATCCGGTGTCGATATGGTTACCGGTTTCGTGGATTCCACTGTGTACCGGAATTCAAGACACAAAACTGAATATACCGCAGAGATCAGCGCGACGAGACGATCAAAATGGTATATAGATATCATCGCTACGATCATTCTATCAAAAGTCAATAATCGGTGTCGAAATGCTGCAAATCCATCGAAAATAAGATAAACGGAGTTATGGAAGTCCAAATTTGATGAAATGAAAGGTGGCGTCTCACTAAGAAAATTATGAACATTTTTATTAAGTAAAAGATATCCTGATTTGAAAAATATTTTATCATCATCAAATATTTACTGATTTGAATTTAAATAAAATTACACAAAAAAATTTACTTCCATATTATCAGATGAAAATTTACCAGTTCCTATCCTTATATAGACATATTCCATATATCAAATTTTTTAATTTCCAATTCAATTATATAAAGTTTAACAAAATTCAATTAATTACGTCATTAAAACCATTAAAATTTCCGGGTCGTTAAAATTTTTATACGTTACACAACTTATTTTCTCACATTCCAATCAATTCTATACACGAGTATATTCTCATTTTATTTTTAACTCAAGATTGTACATTTTTTAGCCTAATTATATTTTTATTCCATTAATTTCAATTATTATAAGCTATTCTAATTTATATATTCACAATTCCAATTTTCACTTAAATTTTATTCCATTCAAAATTTATAACTTATGGTTATGTAATTATTTCACAACTCACAATTTATATTTACTTCAATCCAGTATTATTACTAATCCAATTCAAATTTTATAACTTATAGTTATATAGTCACTTTTTAATTCACATTTACATATTTGATTCAATTCCATATGATTCAAATCCAATTTGCTTTTCATTTAAATTTCAATCCAATTTCAACCAACATTTAAAACTATATTTGAGTTATTCACACTTAAATTAAATTTCACTCCAAACAATTTTTTTTAATTCATTCAGTTTCATTATATATTTCAGTTACTTTGCTTAAGTTAACTTCCACTTCACTAATACACTATATTAATTCAATTCAAATCCATTCAATTAAATTTCTAGAATTTAATTTATCCAACCTAACTTAAGTTGAATTCCATTTTAACCTCCTCAATTCGAATTTTAATTCCAAATTTCAATTTTCACACTTCCCTCCTTATAAATATCATCTTCGACAGGATTCCAGAATTTTGTAACACCCGTTATTTATTTCAAATCACCCGTTATTTATTTCAAATCACTTCGAAATCAAATATATATAGATATATACTCTTTTTGGTTAACAAACCACTTCCTTCAAACTTTAAAATCAACCTGATTTTATTCAAAACAGTTCCCTTGGAATTTTCAAAGCAACACCTATTTTTCACCAAAAATATCCATTTCAACTTACTACGGTAGCAATCCGTCACCTAGAAACTAGAAAATGAACACCGATGATGTAGCGATCATCATCCGAGTTATTTCCCAGTGACTGTAGTGAGTTAAGTGCTATATCCCTTTCAAAATCCATTTAAAACAATTTTCTTTCAAAAATATCTCCAATATAATATTACTATTATTTATCTTCAACACTTTGGAAAATAATTCTAAAAATCTCCGGGATTTAAAATTTTCAAATTCTGGTTTGACTCCATTTTTTGTTTTAATTAATTTGTATACTTCATACTTATATAATCTCTATTTGGTTTCTATAACCATTCCAAGTTTTAAAATCTAATTTTTGTTATATATATAACAACAACCAAACACAGGACTATAATAATTTTCAGAAAATTATTATCTTTTATATCAAAATATAGTTTGGGTAAAATTATTTCATTTATCCACTTCAAAACCATATCGTGTCAGTTTACCGTGTTTAAGTGTTTATAAACTCCTACTGATTTAAGTGGCGTCCCACCATTCGATTAGAATTTATATGCCGCTCAACAGATAAATTAACACAATAAAAAACCATTCTATATTCACTGACAAATACGCGCTCATATCTATTATTACACTCAACTCATTCTAGAGTACTACTGATTCTATCTCTAATGAGTAATCCCCACCAGTACCAAGGTTCTACTTAACCTTCTGCTTTAATACCAAATATAGTGACTTGCAGTTCCGTACCCTTTGAGTTGATAATAATCCACTCCTGTTCAACCCAAATTGTACGAAAAAGCGAATAACCAAGGTAAAGAAGAAGAAAGATGTAGAAGAAAATAGAAACAACAATTACAGAATCTCACAGTCGTAGCGGAATAATATATATATACACACACACATACATAATAACAGATTTTAAATACAATAACTATGCTGTTAATATACATACCATATTCAGAGTACAAAATACAACAATTAATCTGGACAGTTTAATAACTTGTCCTCACACAGCGGAAATACAAATCTTGGGAAATACTATTGTCATTCAACTCGTCTCCTGAACTCCATAGCATCCTATCCTGAATCTGTAATACTCGGTCTGACCAGAGTATTATAATAAAATAACACCGAAGACGCTCTGGAAAACTCGCGTGAGAAAACACACTCAAATTGAATTATTAGAATTTTCAAAATCCTTTGAAAAACAAAACATATCTCGTAAGACCGTGCCACACAAAAACACAACGGGTTTTTCCCTTACGATAACCAAAACATTTTATAGAAAATCCAGTGATATTATAATAGTATCTAAATAAAATACTTATTCAAATAGATGAAATTGTTACATTAATTCAATTCCAGCATAATAGGCTCTACAAACAAAACCGTAAGCTTGTATTGGAGAATGGATTCCAACGAATGACAGGGCCACTGGGTACCACCCATTACAGTACACCTCTAGAACAATGTACCGAGGACCATGCCGGGGTCCCCTGCTACACAAGACCGGCCTATCCATAACCTGGAGAGACCAAATATGTTAACACCCCGGGTGTTCCAACCTATACTATCGAGCGCTGGTTCTTTCATGCACAACCATATCCATGAAAAATAGGTTTCCAAAGACAACTAGAAAAGTGATAACATACCCTAATTGGGTGCGACCCATCTAGCCTTGTTGTTTCTCACATGTTTTAGTCATTCCCGGTTGATGATGCTCGAGGCTAAGCGTTACCTTTCAAGAAACAATTCTACTTAGAATGCTCATCATCCTCCAATGACGATGTTCTGATAGCATTCGTCCATACAAGTTGTCCTGGGTCTGGACAAATCGAATCACCGTCTTCATCATCTTCATGATATTCATTCTTAATGTTCAAACCGGATTGAAGTGGTTTTCGAATAATTAAATCTGATCCTTGTCTCTTCGAAACGATTAACGAAATTGGTCCATATTGATTGTTGGTTATTTAACTATCAATAAAACATCCACAAGCAGTCACTAGACCTTATTTTATAAATCTTTAAATATTTATTTCAAAACATCTTCACCAAGATATATATTCAATCTCTTTCAATATTTCTATATTTGGAAACCATTTCAACACTTGTATCCATAACAGGATATTTGATCATTTTTCAATACTTAGAAATATTTCCAACTTCCATTTTTGTAACATTTAGAAAATATTTCTATTCAAAATCTTCTCCCACTAAAAATATTTCCAAAAACATTACTTTCAATACTTAGGAAAATATTTATACGTATAATTTCCAAAATCATCTTAATATTAACTTGGAAATATTTCATAACTCATCTCATAAGTCCCCAGAATTTTAATAAATCCTTCCTACGATTTTCCAAACCGTTTATACTTATTTAAATCCCAACCAACCATTTATAACTCCTTTAAATGAATTCAAAGTCTTCCCGAAGTTATTGCATCTAAAACATTGGAAATTTTCTTAAGTCTTTAAAATTCCAATTATAAGATTTCTCTTATAAAATATCAACCTTTAATAAACCCCATCTAGACATCTCGAGAGAATTTATAAATAAATTTTCAATCATTTGAAAACTATATATATATATATATATATATATATATATATATAACGAATATTTTTTTTAAAGAACAATAATTTATTTGAAATATGTTTAAGTTATTATTTAAAATATTTAAAACACTTTTTTAACATTAATAACTCATTTTTTAGATGAACAATTAAATTTCCAAAGCTGAATTTAAAAGTTAGAATTTATTAAATAAATACTTAATATTTGAAAATCTACTTACCGAAGTATTTTAATCTCACCTAGTTTAAAATTCCATAGTTTTTAAATAATAAAAAATTTCTTTTAAAACAAACTTAATTCTTAAAATTAAAATCATATTTTTAAAATCTCAATAACCAATTAGACTTATAAATTCCTCTCGATTTCCATTACATCTCTTCCATTCTGATTTCGTTAACCATTTTCACTTTTCAAAATTAGTAATCCACTATTTTCCTCACCCTATTTCCATATTCTAATATAATTTCATCTATGAATTTTATATTTTTAATTTATCACCCTGATATTGATTTACTTTATTTATAACCATCGTTTATAAATTTTTATAACTCCTTTGAGTTTTTCTTGTTTACAAAAATATTCCTATTTATAAAATTCCATTTTTATAAATCAATTCCTTTATAAATCCCATTTATAACTTCCAATCTATTTTAATATCGACTCCAACTCCTTTTTATATTTTTTGAATATCATTTATAAATTCTTTTATATAATTCATTTTGAAAAAAAAAACTCTATCTTGAGACAATTTACGAAGAGTTAAGTACAACTCAAATAAAATTCTATTATTTTTATTTTTCAATACAGTTTTCTTTAAAATAACCCAAGTGCCCGTATAAATTTATATCCAACTACTTTTTATTCCTTCGATTTCCAAAGAATAATATTTATGGTATTTAAAAATATCAAAATTAAAGGCCAGTGCTACTATAGCATCCAATAATTGAAATTTCAACGATAATCGGTAACAGATTATCTACCACATCATATATCATTATATATGAAAAATAAACAATATATTTAAGGAATCCAGTCGGATCCTTCCACCGATTTCCCTGCATCCATAGATGTTAATACAACATAAAAATACCAATCCTACTTTGAGGGGGATATGGCGGTATATATGGTCATCTATTATTACATGGGGAGTATAGGGTCTCATCCGCTATAATGTGTGGGAATATCACTCCAAATACTAGTATATATATCACTATATATATTTAACATCCAAAAAATAAAAATTTATGAATTCATCCAAACAAACAATAATTTAACAACATTTTTAAATTATACCAACTATCCAAATGAGTGAGATTTTACTCACCTTGATTTTCGAATTTGTAAATCCATTCCAATTTTAACTTCATCTTGTAGATTTCCTAGCAACGAATTCAAACAGCCAATTATGTTCGATTTAAACCTTGTATACACAAAATTTAACGATTTCACTTTTTAATAAAATTAATCAGAAAATTTATTAACTTAAACTAATCACCATCTAACTATATTATTATTATTGTAAATTTAAATAAAATTGATTTCATTACCTTCTTCCACGATAAATAGCTCACTCATCCTTTACAAATGTGACAGCGACATCACCACGACACCCAAGCTTCCTTGCCACCGCACTGCTGCCGAGCTCGACACATGACCGAACCTTGATGCCTCCTTCCTCCAGTCCATAGTACATCACGACCATCGTGATTCCATCGCATGCCTTCCCTTCGCCGACCAGCCACTTCTGACAAAGACTTTGCACACTGCCTCAACTCAATCCACGCTTCCACTGCTCGCGCTCACGACCCATTGATGAACGCGAAACGCTGCTGCCGCCTTCATACCCATTCCCATGCAAACGTGCCCTTATCTCTATCTGCCACCCCCTCCAATCACGTGCTCGATTGATGAGCCTCACCCCTCCACTCGTGCGTTTCGTCATCGCTCCCTAACGCCGCACGATCGCGCGACCCAAGTCGCGACTCGATTTCCACTGCTCGAGCTCGAACCGGTAGTGCAACAATGTCTCGGTTACTCTTGTTATTTTTTATTTCTTTCCCTTCGAATTCGAACAGAGAAAATGAAAAGGGGAAGAACGTGATTTTTTTGAATATCTGAAAGGGGAAAGAACGAGTTTTAAATTGGGGGCAAGCTTCGTGAGTATGATTATAGAGTTGCGTCTTGAGTACGAGTAATGGTTTATAATAATATTTAATTACGAAATATCTCATTATAGAAAACTAAAATTTCGATCTCCTATTAAGGCGTGCCACTAGATATTCATAATGTTATACCCTAATTCAGAATGCCATGGAAAAGGTTTCGAGTCCTAATTCGATCGTATGGAGAAGATAGATTATGGACCCAATTATTATATTTGAATTTTCAATATAAATTTCAATATGTTTTTATCCTGTACGATCCAATGATAACACCAAAAGGTTCAAAATTTGAAATCCAATAATAATACATTATTACGGATCCAATGGAACAAGTTTCGTCGAATTCCGAGACTGTGCCCTGGATCACTATTTAAATGCGTCGATTAAATCGACGGTTTCAAATATTTGTCCAAATCACGTAAATTTTCAGTTTTAAAATCTTACTAACTGGATTACGATTCCAAATCCGATATTTAAAACCATTTAAATATTCAAAATCACCGGACGAAAAATCTGGATCATTACAATTTTCATATTATAACAATTTATAAAATTTCCCACTCACCTTTTAAAAGTGATCCAGATCTTTAGATCTAAGTAGAACCTTTGATTCATCCCCAAATCCTTTTTAATCCAAGAGATATGTATAAAAGGGTATATACATACATTAGAATTACAGACCCAAGAAGAGATTTGGGAAAGGAAGAGAATATATATATAAAACCTCAAATACACATATGGTTGATTCTCTTCTCTTCTTCTTTTTATTAGATTTCTACTCTTCTCTGATTTGTATGAATATATATACAAATATCTTATCTTTATATTTTAGAAAGAAAGCAGAATAGAATAAATGGCAGAGCTTCACTACTACCTCCATAAAAATATGAGAAGAGAATGGATGGTTAGGCTTAAATTTATAGGTGCTAAAATTAACCAGAACCATTAGATAAAAGTATATTAAATCCGAGCTATTATGGCCTAGGTTTATTGGAGCCGCCAGCTCGTCATTGGTCGACCGCCCTTGGGTGACCGGTCACCGGTCGACCGCTAGGGATTAACCTTCCCAAATGACAGGTTGGCCTATGGGCCAGGCAATTAATATAAAAATGTTAATTTCTTCTTATTTAATTATTTTCATTTCGAATTAGTTTTTCGCCCTTAACTTCTTCGTTTTGACTTCGATCGCAAATCTCCAAATATGAAGTTGCTTAAAAATTTTCCACGAATGCAATGGTACAAGTTTCATGGTCAAATTCCATCGTTTGCACATATTCCAATTTTGGAGCCTAAATAATTAACTGATTAATTAAATAACCAACGCTAGATTGCGGGGTGTTATAAGAGCGCTAGTAGAAAGGAGTCACCATGAAGGAAGTCAATAGGCATCGTTAGGAGCTGGAGCTAACCGGACCTCCACCTACATTACCACGGAGGAGATGGAAACAATGGTGAACGTTATGCAAGAATAGACGATGAAGAGGCAAAAGGAGATTATGCAGAATTTTCTTAGGCAGGTTGGATAGGCTGGAACAGTAGGAGTTGCTGGAGTGCAAAACCAAGGATTTAGAGCTAATGACAATTTGGATCAAGGAGTTGGAGCAGCAGGAGTTATGGGAAATAAGAAATGGGATTATGGAAGTGGAGTAAATAGGCAGGAGATGGAGCAACTAAGGGTAGTCCCCGGTCAATTGGGACGGGTCGACACCAATCCCTTCAAATAGGTCAGCATCAATCCCCAAGGGCTTGGAGGCATGCTCCCTGGCCTAGTCGGTCAGGATGTTGGTAGGCCTGCGGTTAATCCTGTGGAGTTTGGTGTGAATCAGAATTTGGATGCTCGTCCAAAGGAGTATGTTCTGAATTGTCTTGACGACATTGAGGTGGAGGCCCAGCTTGTCTGGCTTGACGACGTTGCATCCACTCTTCAAAAGATAAAAACTTCGGAGGATTTTTCGGTAAGTGCATTAGTGAGAAAAACTTCGTGGAAGCATATTTTGAAGAAATTTCTTCAAAAGTGGATAAATAGGAGGGGATGTTGTGAGCACGTAGAAGTGTCAAGATGTATGTGGGGTAGATAATCGATGGCCATGATCGAGTCCAAAAATGTTCGAGCTCGTCAAATATAAATTTGGCCCAATTCAACCTTGTTCCGCTGAATAGAGCATATAGGGCCTTGTGTTCAAACTCCATTATCTACTCATCACTACCTAAGCGAGGAATGATAGTGTTGATGATCATTCGAGTAAGAAGTCTCGCCTTAGGTCGTAGATATTTGGATGCGAAATTAGGCATTTCATCCTCCTATATTTGATGTGTTATATTGTCCCTTGGTTTGAAACGCATATCGGGAATATTATATAAATCTTCACCGGTGTCAGAACATCCAAGAGTTTTGCCTATGATTCCTGGAGTGAGCCTAATCGTGTCACCATAAATGCTAGACCATAGCCAATTATCTTCATTTTCGGTGTTCCAAATTGCTGTGCTATCCAAATTAGCGTAGAAACGAAATATAGCCAACTGATCAATTTGGATGTTATTGGGATTGAAAGATATCAAAGTTTCTAAACCAGCATTCTCACACATTTTATCTAAATCGTACATTGAGAACTTGAGCAAGTTATAAAATAGACCTGTGTGAAGTTTCTTCTTCTGAATATCCTCATATCTCTTGAGTGAATATGGTGCTTGATTCCTCCATCGATTTGATCATCTGAGCAAACTTGAGGGTTTGTAGAGGTTGGTTGGTCTTGTTTTCTCTTGGAGATTTTAGGGTTTTTTGTTTTAGGAGCCATCAAATTCATTTAAGTTTGAAAGAGAAAAGATTTTAGACGAAAAATCGATATTGAGGGAAGAACAAAATGAAACAAAGTAAGAAAAAGTAAAAAAAAATAGACGTTATCTGGGCGTATAAAAGTGTCGACTGAATTTCAGACGTCTGGAAGGTAATTCAGACGTTTGATTTAACCTAATTTGAACACGGTGAATAGATTTAGACATCTGGTTTGCTTTGGTCGACCTATGGATTTGGTTGAGTTGTAAAATTTGATAGTCAGAGAGATTTTTCAAACATCTGTTTGTATTACCAGACGTCTGGATAAGATCGAATTGTCATTTCTAAATGACAGATGGTTTTCTCAGACGTCTGGGTTAAATTTCAGATGTCTGAAATAGATCGAATTTTTATAATATGGTGGCAAAGACTTTATTCAGACGTCTGGTTCGTAGTTCAGACATCTGAAATAGTCTGGTATCTATTTTTAAGTAAGCGGAGACAATTTTCAAACGTCTGGAAGTTTATATCAGACGTCTGATATATGCACAATGATGTAAAATTTGTGTGATATCAGAGTATCAGACGTCTGAGGTCAATATCCAGACGTCTAAAATGACTAATCTTTCTAAAAATAGTCTAATTCTAATGGGTGTTGCTTATTTTTCGACCTTCTATTGTTTGAAAAAAAATGTAGTATTATTTTTGTGAAACAGAATACAAATATACGTAGATACAAATACAATAAAAATAAAAATAGTTTAATCTATTTAGATGGCAATGGAGTTTTGCGATCTTTCGATTTGTCATCTCTCCATGGCTTGAGTGGATACTATATATTTCCACGTTCGTGGGTTTTTGGAGAACCAGAGAATCGCCTTAGTGACGGATCCAAAGGTGTACGATACGAGGATGAGGGATCCAAGGAACTGTAAGAAATCGAAAGTGGTTCATGTACATCCTTCTTCCATGAGTTACAAAATTTTATCGCTACTTTCTCCTGAAAACTTAGTCTCGCGCCGTGTCTTTTTGTTCAAAATATAATTCTCGTTGTAGATCTATTTTTTGCTTTTGATGATGATGTATCTCATCTATTTTCTCCTTGGTGTTAGGAGAAACAAATAGAGATCGTTTGGATTTCTTATTATCGGGAGTGAATCTCGTGTGATAGGAGGACCACCTATACGTCGGTTCCTGATTTGATGTAGGGGTTGAATACCGTTGAGGTGTATCCGCTGAGCTATCCGTTGTAAGTGTCGAGAAGGATAGATGAGAATTTTCAGAAGACATGCTTATATTTTCTCGTTGTAAAAAAATGAAATGTATATTTTTTTTCTTCTTGTTGTGTAAAGATTTATATATAATTTCATAAATTATTTATAGGTAATTTTCAGAAACTAACCACCTAAAAATTTTAAGGTGAAGGAGTTATCAATTATAATTTGTGGATAGAATTTTTTTCTTCTAAACATAGAATAAATGAAGATGTGGTTATTAGTTTAGAAGATCATTGAGAGAGCATATTCCTAAATCTTGTCGCAGTTTAACAAAAGTTTGTTCGTTTTGTGGTTTTGTGAAAATATCCGCTATTTGATTTTCAGTATTTACGTATTCTAATTTTATAATTCCTTTTTCTACATTGTCACGTAAAAAATGATGTCATATATCTATATGTTTAGTTCGTGAGTGATTTACAGGTTTTTTGATAGATTTATTGCACATGTGTTATCGCAATATATTGGTGATTTAATGATAACTTTGCCAAAATCCGTAAGTGTTTGTTGCATGTATATCACTTTTGTACATGCTAGAGCTGCTAAAATGTATTCGGCTTTGCAAGTAGATAAGGAGGCAATTTTGTTTTTTGCTAAACCATGATACTAATGATTGTCCGATAAAGTGACATGTTCCATTAGTACTCTTACGATCTGTTTTACATCCACCGAAATCTGCATCACTATATGAAACTAGTTCAAGCGATGATCCTTTAGAGTAAAACAAACAGTAATTTCTAGTACTAGATAGATATCGTAAGATACGTTTAACAGCTCTTTGGTGAGATTCTTTTGGTTTTTCTTGAAATCGGGCACTGACATACACTCATCATAATGTCGGGTCTATTAGCCATCAAATAGAGTAAGGAGCCAATCATGCTACGGTATAATATTTCATCGTAATCTTTTCGGTTATCAACTTTTTCCAAGTGAATGCTAGTACTCATCGGTGTTGGTTTGCTTGAAGTTTTATCCATTTCAAAATAACATAATAGATCGTTACAATATTTTTCTTGATGAATAAAAATACCATTTTTAAGTTGTTTTATTTGTAAACCTAAGAAGAAATTTAAATCTCCATGTGAGACATGTCAAATTCATTTTCGTAATAGACTGATTACGAAGATTTTCGTTAGTTGAACCAAAAATAATATCATCTACGTAAATTTATACAGCTAAAATATCGTTATTTTCTCGTTTAATAAACAAAGTTGTATCGATTTTACCTATTTGAAAACCATATGTAAGTAAATGATTTTTAAGACATTCGTCCATGCACGGTGGGCTTGTTTTAAACCATATAAGGCTTTTTTAACTTAAGAACATAGTCGGGATATTTTTCATGAACAAATAATGGAGGTTGTTCAAAATATACATTTTCTTTAATAAAACCATTTAAAAAAGCACTTTTGACAACCATTTGAAATAGTTTAAAATTGCGATGATTTGCAAAAGCGAGTAATGGACGTACGACCTCTAGTCTTGCTATCGGATCAAAGGTTTCGTCATAATCGGTACCTTCTTCTTGATTGTAGCCTTGAGCAACTAAACGTGCTTTATTTCTAACTATATTTCCCTTTTCATCTGCTTTGTTTTAAAATACCCATTTTGTTCCTATAACCGATTGATTTTCTGGTCTTGGTACTAATTCCCAAACATTATTACGTTCAAATTGATTTAATTCTTCCTGCGTAGCTATTATTCAAAAGTTATCATTGAAGCTTCTTTATAATTTTTTGATTCAAAATTTGACACAAATGCTATATGGCTTATTTAATTAAGTTGATGTCTAGTTACTCCAGAATTGAGATCTCCAATGATATTATCTTTTGGATGAACCTTAAGAATTTTAGATGATGATATTAAAGTATTATTTTGTGCATTGGTCTCACTATTAAAAGAATTCGTTGTATTTGTTATTGGAATTATTTCTTCATCGTCATTAGTATGATGGTTAAGAAGATTTTCATCGAATGAAACATGTAAACTTTCTTAAATAGTGTTATTTCGTTTATTAAAAATTCTATATGCTTTGCTGCGATCCGAATATCCAAAAAAGATTCCTCCATTGATCATCGGGTCAAATTTTCCTAGATTATCTTTTGTATTTAATATAAAACATTTTGATTCGAAAGTTTTAAAGTATGATACTTTAGGTTTTCTTCTAAAAAATATTTCAAAACAAGTTTGTTTAGTCATAGAACGTATGGTTACTCGATTCAAAACATAGCAAGCTGTGGCAATAGCTTCAGCCTAAAAATGTTTTGGTAGACCACTACTATTTAATAGTTTTCGTGCACATTCTTGTAACGTATGATTTTTTCCTTTCTACTACACCATTCTGTTGAGGTGTGCGGGAAAAAGAAAAATTATGACTTATTCCTTTTCTATTACAAAAATTAGTAAAAAGATCTTTTTCGAATTCTCCATCGTGATCACTTCGAATATTTTTAATTTTCAAATCCATTTTTATTTTAATTCTTTTAGCAAAAATTTTAAACATACCAAAGGTGTCACTTTTATGTTTTAAAAATACAGTCCATGTATATCTTGAAAAATCATCAACTATTACTAAAACATATTTGTTGTGATTTATAGATCGTACTTGCGTTGGACCAAATAAATCTAAATGTAATAATTCTAATGGTTGTTTTTGTACAAATATTATTTTTAGATTTAAAAGAGCTTTTCTTTAGTTTTCCAATTTGAAAATCGTCACATAAACTATCTACTTTGTAATTTATTTTAGGTAAATCTCTAACTAGCTCATATTTTACTAGTTTATTAATATATTTAAAGTTAATATGACAAAATCGTTTATGCGACAACCATGGATCGTCATGTTTGGCGGTTAAACACAAATTTGAATTTTTGTTTATATTCATGTTTAAGACATAAATATTTTTGTTTCTAAAACCCTCAAATATAAGTTGTTTGTTATTATCGAAAATATTACATTTATCTTTTTCGAAATTGATTTGAAAACCTTTATTGCATAATTGACTAAAACTTAGTAGGTAGTGTTTTAGATTTTCTACTAACAAAATATTTGTAATAATAGGAGAGTTAGAAATACCAGAGTTGATGACTTCTCTAATGCCCACGACGTATCCTTTTGAGTTATCTCCAAAAGTTACCGTTCCACCATCGATGTGTGTTATATTTGATAACACTTTTTAATTTCCGGTCATATGCTTGGAGAATCCGCTATCTAGTATCCGTTTTTCCTTATTTTTTATTTTAGCTACCTGCAAAATAAAAGATGATTTAATTGGTACCCATATACTTTGTTGGGGTCCTAGATGTTAAGAGAAGTAGGTAGCCTTACCCAAGAAGGTTTGGTACCTCTATGAATATAATTCTTATAATAGACTACATTTTCTAAAAAATTATTAATATGTTTTTGTGTAATCAAATTATTATTTGTCTTAGGGATCCAAATTTTTATATTTCTGGTATTTGTATTAGACTTAGGTGAACATTTAGTCTTTTTATAAATACAACTATATTTCTTAATATCATTCCCTCTTTGTTTAGGAGTATTTTTAAATCCTATTCCATTTCTATTACCTGATGGTTTTGAAGTTTTGATAAGATTTTCCAAATCCTTTCCTTTATTAAATTTTTAAACATTATTTGTAATTTTATCTAACTTTTCTTTTAATTCTAAATTTTCAATTTTCAATATTTCATTATTATTCTTCAAGTTGACATTTTGTTTTAACAAGTTATCCTATCCTAATTTAGTTTTATCAAAATCAATAGCAATAGCCTCATTTTCAACCAAATTATTTTTAATTTTTTCTTGAGATAATTCTAATTCCTCTTTTAAAATAATTTTTCATCTTCTAACATTCCTACTTCAAGTTCTAATCTATTTATTTTGGCCATATGTTCATTGTTCACTTTTTTAATTTGTCCAAATTTATCATCTAAGTCCATGCTAAGTTTTAATAATTCATCATAACTTAGTTCGGGACATACCTCATCAGTTTATGCCATAAAGCACGTATTAGCTTGTTCTCCGTCGCTATCGCTATCACTATCTGATGATGATGAAGAATCCGAGTCATCCTATGTTACTTTGAAAGCCTTCTTCTTTTTGAATTTTTCAAATTTGTTCTTATTTTTATCGTTATTAAGCTTGGGACAGTCTTTCTTCATATGTCCAAATTGATCACATTCATAGCATTTGATTGATGTTTGATTTGTTGAGCTTGATTTTCCTCCTTTCTGAAATTTAGTCATTTTCCTAAACTTCTTGAATTTGTTGTAGTTGTTGGCAATAAATGCAATTTCTTCTTCGTCTAAGTCGAAGTCTTCATTTGTTGCTGGGAATGCTATGTTCTTCTTTTCCGAATTTAGTTCTTTTCGTGCCTTCAAATTAGCTTCATAGGACATTAAGTTTCCTATCAACTCTTCAACTAAGAGTGCTGAGAGATCATTAGCTTCTTCGATAGCTAATACTTTTCTTTCCTACTCCGGAGTTAAAGAATTGAGTATTCTAGATACTGAATCAAAGTTTGTGAATTTGACTCCAAGTGCCATTAAATCGTGTTGAATAGTTTGGAATCAAGAGTACATGTCTACTATAGATTCGTTTTGTTTCATTTTAAAAGATGAAAATTGATCTTAGTTTGTTTAACTTTGTTTGTGCCTTCGTGTGTAACTTGTAAGGTACGCCAAATATCAAATGCAGTGTTACATGACATGTGAAATTCATTTTTATCAAGTGAACAAAATAGAACATTCATAGCTTTGGCATTATTAGAACCTACGGTTTTTTGTGCATCGGTCCATGTGTTCATAGCAGCGTGAGGTGCTTTATATTTATTTTGAGTGGTTGACCAAATTTACGATCCATTAGCTTCCATAAAAATTCTCATACGTGTTGACCACTATGCATAGTTAGAACCATTAAAAAGTGGGGGTCATGCTGAGTATTGACCATCTTAAAAAATACTTGCCATATTTTAGTGATTCAAAAATTATTGCTGTATTTTGATCTAACTTGCTCTAATACCAATTGAAAGTCTACAGGGTGGATCATGTAGTGTGTATGCAAGTATATGTGACAAAATATATGATGCAACTAAAACAATTCTAATCTAGGTAAATATAGAATACGCACACTAGGATTTTATACTGGTTAGGACCTTCCGTCCTACGTCCAGTCCCGAAGCTCCCCTTCGGAATTCGACTATCAAACACCCTCACTTTGCCTGGAGGAATATGTTTGGTTACAATAGCTTGTTCTTGTCATGTAACATCTCACCTTTTCGCACACTTTAAACCGACACACGTGCCAATTCAAAGCATACGCAAGGGCGGATTATTATGGGGTAAATAAGAAAAACAGAGAAGAAATAAAACAAAATAGAATCTCACAGCGGAAGGATAAAATATAATAATCAATATACAGTTCATGATAACTGTTTACAAAATATTTATTTTACTTATACAATGAATATCAGAGTTACACATACCAATACAATCAATGCAGCGGAAATTTAGAGTGTGGTGCAATACTATAAATAATATAATACGGATTCTTCGTCTTCGTCCTCCAAAGCTAAAATCTTCGATCCTGAAACGCTCGGACTGACCTGAGCGAATTTGAAAAGACAAAAACACTCGAGTCAGACTAAAAGATCTTATGTGAGTTAAATTAACAGAAATAAATATGAGTACAGTAACTCAAGAGATGTTCGAGATTTACATCTCCTAAGGATCCGTTAAACTATTTACTATGTAGTATATTGCGCTATTATAATAGTGTCTATTTATAAAATAAACTTACTTTTTAATAGCGTTAAGGGGTTACCCATATAGCCCTTAACACAAATAATGCCAATAGTCTATACAGTACCGTAATACCTCCTGATCGGGAAGCTACCAGAGGATACTCCATAGGTACGACACAAATAGAAACTCGTAGTAAAGGCTTGGTATGGTAGGTGACACGGCACAACTAGGCAATGCCAGGGTAGATATACCAATTGCTATCCAGGCTGGTGGAAACGCGTAGCCGCAGTTACCGCCCACCTCGGACTAACTCCCCAAAATCAAAATATAGAAGTGGCCACTGAATCAATCCAAAATCAAAGTATAATATCGAAGAGGAGGGTCCGATCAGAGGAATGACCTCATTGGCCTGAGAATCGCTCCTGTTTTAGCCACCTTATGCCAACTCATGGGAGTCGGGTCCACGTATTTACCTTACAGGAAACGTCGCCACCACCTACTTCATTCTGGAATCTCCACCGCGTACACGGTTAGTCAAAGTGGTTTTTGGTATCGACAGAGAGTATGTCCATATCCGATCCCGGTCTCTTTGCCAACCCATCGTTATTATAACACCGCGGTCATTTAAAAATAGGTTATACTTTAAAAATCAGAATAAACATTCCATTTCATAACCATGAATACGATATCATTTCAAAACCCAAAACCATATTTTATCACTTATCCCAAATATAATTCTTTTCCAAAATCATAATGCTTTAACTTCATAACGTCTGAAAATCAAATATTTCAAAGCATAATATTTTGAAAATCATAATTTAAAACCATAGCTTCTAAAAACTTGAATGGTTTGGACATTCAACGGTGTATGAATTAAATGGTTTAACTTAAATGTTACTTTGCAAAGAAAATAGTTCTCATGGCTTTACAAATACATTTCTTTATTAAAGTCTAAACCAAAATTTATATTATCTCTCTCAAGTTCCAAAACCACTTCAATTTATTTATATATACGTATATCCATTTTGAGTATCAATATTTCAAACTAAAGTCGGATTTTATGTTCTCAACAAATCAATTGTTCTATTAATTAGTCTTGAATATTCATATAAAATCCATAAATAATAAGACTTCAATTTCTAGTAATAAAATATATATTATTTTTCCCAATTCAAATTATACTAGAATATTCATTTCAATTTATTTTGGAAAAAATCCAATTATAAATATCATATCTTAAAATTTCCAAACTTAACATTTAAACATATGATATAAATTATTAAACTCCATTTTCTTAATTTTCTTCCATTTTTAATAAAGATTTCTATACACCTTTTAATTTCAAAATTTTCAACTTCATATGTATATATATGGAAGAAAAATATTTATACAATATAAAATTTAAGATTATTATAAACTGTATTCCATCCAAACCATAGAAATCACATAAAAATAGTTATATATAGACCGCGGTGCCTGTATAAAATTTTCTATCCTATGGTCAAGTGATACGGATATTTATCATTTCAATCCGCAATTTAAAAGATATAAAAATTTGCGGTTATATATCATTTCAAACCACAATCCCGAATGAAATGAAATATGCATGATAATTTGCAATTTAATGATATCCAATAAACATCCATTCATCAACATCATCCATCATCCAAATCGCAATCATCAATCAATATCAATTAATAATAATATTATTTTTGGTACTACATAACAGGTAATACTGGCAATTTTATTCAAATTAAATTTAACAGCTATTAATCTACAGTCTATATTCAGAAATAAATTATATAACTGTTAACTAGCAGTTCATATACAAACAAATAAATTTTAACTGTAAATTTATACGCAATAAATCAATTAAATTAACAGTTAAATTAAATAAATGCAATTCAACAGATATGAATAAAATAAACATGCCAAATACTCATAAATAAATTTCTATTCATTTCTAAAATTAATTTAAACAAACATAAAAGCTTCTAGTAGTTGTGAGTGAGTTAAAACACTCACCTTTTGAATTTAAATCGAATTTAAATTCGATTTAAACCCAAAAATTTGCCCTTCTCGGAATTCGTCCAAACCAGCGTCTTCAAATCCGGAATTAAATTACGATCCTAACAAAAGAAATTTCGTGTGAATCCGACTTCGTATGAGAAAGTTATGGCGAAAAATGATGATTGAATTCAAAATTGAAAATAAATAAAACGACACACATTCATCACTTACAAATATATGTGCCACGTCACTCCTTCTATTCCCAGAAACGCACGCGGCCCCCTTCCAGAAACCCTAATCGAAGATCTACGACGATCTAACCGTTGAATCGACACAAAAACCATATAGATGCGATCCCCATCGTCCACTCTACAAAACCCAGAAAAGGTTTGACGATCCGACGAAGTTTGCGACGACGATGATGAATGGTCACGGACTGTTTGAATTGATTCTGGTCAAACGAATGTTCAAAACAGAAAACGAATTGCACCAGTAGATTACGTGCCTCGAGAACATTAACATATATTTTTTGTGGAATTTTTCTGAAGTGTTTGCATTTTCATTGAAATTTGGATTGAAGTAGATCTGGGTTTTGCAACCATTTGAGGAGGAGAAGGAGATGAAGAAATGAATATACAGCAAATGACAATAGGATGGAGCTAGGGTTTATAACTGTATATATATATTAAATTTCCAAAATTTAATTAAATTTACTTTCCATTATTTATTGTCAATTAGATTGATTTATCATTGGATTCATATTTCAATATGTAAATATCCCCAATTTCATCTGCACTTATATTTACATAGTTTCTAAATATTAAATTTCAAATATTACTTCATTTAACGTTGCGTATTTATTATTTATTACTTGCTGCAGTTGATTATCAATTATACTTAATATACTAAATAGATGGTAAATTTTGAATACTTGTTATCATTAACGTTTTATTTCCACTTACAAAATAAATGAAATTATTACATAAACTCCCTTAATTAAGTCAACCATTATCTTATATAACTTAACTGGTAATATATATACCCAATTGCCCTAATTGGTTTATAGTTATCAGCTAAATACATACTAACTTGTAAATAAATTCGTTTAATTGCAAATGGATCTGATCAAATTTAATAGATTGAATAGATGGGTAAGCAAATAATAAATTTTCCTTTTTGTCAAATTCAAACCCATTCCTACTTAATTATCAATTACAATTTATTACGAAACATTGATTTTATGCAGTTACCTTTTATTTGCGTAGTATTACATCAATTCCTATAACCTTGGATTCATTCCCAATTCACCAAATTCAATTAATTACACTTTACAAATGTGTTTCCAATATATAGGTATTGCCCAAGTTAAATTTATTAGCTAACTCATATTAATAAACAAATGACTTATATGAATGATTAAAATTTTCAATTATCTCACTTTACTCCTAAACTTCTGTTATTTAATAATTATTGCTTAGAACCTGATTTTTATCTTCCCATTATCTATTTAATTCCTTCTAGAATCACAGCTAATATTTGTCATCCCTTCATTACCCAAATGTTCTTAACCCATCAAATTTTAAGTTATCGAAATATTAAATGTCAATTTCTTTTAATTGCACTAAATTTATCTATTAAAGGTTGCACTTAACCCAAATACATAAAACTTGCCCAATTTCTCCTTAAATCAATAACCTTCATATACAAATATGTTTATCATAAATTTTATCTACTCTTCCTTTTTAGGTAATGTCCTATATATTAGATTCCATGCAATTTGCAATAAATCATACTCGTAGTTATATCACAGTAAATGAATAAATAAGTGTTGACTCTATTCTTTTGGTTCAACATTGGTTTACGTTATATTTCATAAATATTTCTACATACATCAGGATTTTTAAAAATGGTTGTAACGTGAAATCTCGTCTACTTCCCATTTTATATTTAAGGCTTCTAAAACCGATTCATATCATTTCTCTAGTCCAAATTTTATTAATATAACCTTAAATTTAATTTATTCCTATCGATGTAATGGTTAAACACAAATTTCACTTATTTGCAATAAATCCACAAATTGGATTTCAAATTTTCAAATAAATAAATAAATTTTAGTTTATCACTTCTTAAATACCCAAACGTCAATGCCTTAATTTAAACTGCATTTATTACATTTTATAAAAATCCTCCATCTTAAGTGACAAATCAAAACTACCCTAACTACACAAATCATCGTATTATAAAGATATTTACACTATCCTCCATTTATTACCTTAATTTATTTAAGGTAACCTTAAATTAATA
Organism: Allium cepa; assembly: GCA_030765085.1. Taxonomy (NCBI): domain Eukaryota; kingdom Viridiplantae; phylum Streptophyta; class Magnoliopsida; order Asparagales; family Amaryllidaceae; genus Allium; species Allium cepa. The sequence continues at coordinate 376,552,662 of CM060929.1, read as the reverse complement.
TCTATTGCAATGATTTCAAATTATTATTCCCCCATTCCTTTTTAATTTCAATAACGCCAAATTTAACCGTTATATTCTCTTTATTTATGCGATAAATGCAATTATTGAATCTAATACTCCATTTAATTAATAGATCCTGCTTCCTAGAATCTATATCAACAATAGGTCAAATATATACATAGAATTAGCCTTAACTTCACCTAAAAGAATTAGCTATTTCAACTACCGCACAAAACTACGCTACTGCACTATTTAATCAAATAAATTAATTGAACTTAAATCAGCATAAAGGTTATAAAATTATAAATGTAATCTTAATAAATTCATTTATTGATTTAGACTCTTTCTATACAGTAATTAACGTATTTGTGGGTATAAATAACTTTGGAATTATATTACATCTCATTAGTGCGCGTTTTATTTCCTATAACTTCTCCTTATTTAACTATACCCATTAACAACCAAAAAAATTAAATTAGCTTTATTTCAATCTATTTCCCTTCTTAACTAAATAAAATAAATGGTTAACCTAAACACTTGTTATCCTTTGATATATTGAAATTCACTTCCAACATTTATTAACAAAATGTTGCCATAGGTTTAGATTTACATAAATAAATTATATGAATAGGTAGAAAAATTGGTAATCCGCAAATGCCCAATATACACGCATTAATTACTACCTATTGTTAGAATCCATTTATTGATTTACTAGTTAATAACGGTCTTTTTATTTCTATTTACTACCAAACTCTCTATTTTATTATAGTTCCAATATATTAATACTTAGGCACATCAAGTGCTAGCCCTTCTGTTATTTAAATTAAATTGGGTATGCACAAATAAGTTGTTAATTAACTATTTCTACAAAATTATATTCATACATTCAGTTCCATATCTTATAGGGTTAAATTCTAATTACTTACACTTAATCTATCAATTTAATACTCTATTCAAACATGCATTTAAATTCTTTTTATTCTAAATAAATTTTATTAAGTGTTGACATCCACTAATAGCATTCACCTTTATTACAACCAAAGGTGACATCTTCACTACTGATTTTATATTAATGAATCTCATTTTAGTTAATATTTTTTATTAATATTCTCAATTCAACATTTATTGATTTCTTAAAATTTACTTTTAACAAAAAGTGACAAATTACATTATCCAAATCTGTTGTCATAAAATTTTATTGTTACACTAGGTTACAACTACTATACCAAATTTCTACATTTATTCTTAAACAAATTAGAAATTATATTAATTTAAGTTATTAAATATTATTAATTTAACGGGTCGTTACATGTCAAGTATGTGTTTTATAGCACGGATATTGACTAATAAGTATAAATGCTTCCGATATATATCTAGAGAGTATTGATTGTGAAGAACTAAATATATGGAAGAGTGAATTACAAATATAGATTGCCAGAGATCAAGAATATAAAAGAGTATGTCAGTAAAGAGCACAAGTAAGTAAGGTGATTGTTCTCTTTGATTCTTGATGATATATATAGTTGTAGAGCGATTCCTTGAGTAGTTGCATCCATTAACAAGTGCTCTACAGTTACTTCTGATGATGATGAAGAGTTGTAGCGAAGAGAAGCGAAGATGTCTTTTCAAATGTGGCAGTTGAAATTTGAATGTAAATGTAGAGTTCAAAATCAAACATCTGGTATTTGTATCAGACGTCTGACACTATATATTTTTTGTATATAGTAGTCTTTCAGACGTCTGAGTGCATCTACTGGACATTTGATCCTGTCTGTTTTGTTGCTCCAGAGGATTTTTCCAAACGTTTGGCTAGTGCACCCGGACGTCTGAAAGTTGTGCATGTCTGCTTTGTGCATCTTTCTTGTTGCTCCTTTGATCCTATCGACTTGTAGTCTCTTGTAATATTCTTTGAGCCTTGTTCTTGTCATTCTAGTGATGTTACTCTAGCAAGTACCTATATATATATATATGCATATTTAATTTCCATTGTATAGTTGTTGTCATTGAAACCATAGATTTGATTTCCTAACGTTATCACCTTCTTTTAACCCAAATCTTTGACGGTTTTCTCAAAACTTGGTATTTACTTCCTTTATACTTGATCTTCATATAAGCATACTCCAGAACTCGTAGAAGCATGTGTCTATACCATTTGTCACTCCATTATGGGGTCTTCATATGGCATACACGCATATCTACAATAACCCTATGTTCTTACCATTATTCTTTAAACTCTATAGAGATTCCTTATTGCTGCTCCATGAGTAACCATTGCTATCTTTCTCATAGCCTTACCCTTCACCCCATCTTACTTAGGCACACCTACCTATCTATCCTCATTTACAATGTTGGTTTGGTTTTCACCATTTATTTTCCAAAAATTAAAACTTCAAACTTTTGAAATACTCATTCCCAAAATCTTTATCTTTAAAAGGTACAATTTAGAAACCTTTTATCAAATTAAAAACACACACGGTGTTTTAACCTTTTAAAAATATAGTATAAAACTTTGAATTTAATTTACTCATTAAATCTTAAAGAAATTGTTGGCAAAACCAAATTTTAGAAAGTTTCCTTCCTTTTTCTTCCAATCAACCTTTTCTTTTAAAGACCCTATTTTAAATTTTACTTCTTAAAATTAGAATTTTTAGTTCCACTTTTTATCAAGTTTTCCTTTCAAAAATTATTTATTTCACCAAACCATTCTTTTCAAAAAATATACTTCACAATTTTTCTAAAACATCTTTCGTCATTTTAAACAATAAAAACACGAGCAGATAAGAATAACTCTCATTTGATCATTTTCTCACAACTCATACCATCTCGACTTATAATCCTTAGCGGAGTCTCTAATATTATGCAAATGGGACTTTTAAAAGATACTTGCAATAAATGCACACAATAATGAAAAATGTCTATTTCGTTTGTTTTGTTTTAAATTTCTTATGTTGTCTTTAACTAGATTACTGGCATTGTTTTTAATATAATCTACTATTTCTAATTACTAACATTAATTTATAAAAATTTCTACCATTGTTTCTATATTTCACAATGCCATTACTATCCAACTTTCCATCATCTAAACAACACCGATTCCAATCATTTTTCTCTTAATTTACCATCGTCTTGCTTAAACCATTTTAGTGCATTCACCTTTAGCTTAGTTTTAAGGTTTTAAATTTTCCTTTCTGTACTGTTTCCCTATTCCAAACTTGCATCACTTCCTATTGTCCATCCATAAAAAAATATTACAACTTGAAAATTTTCATTTGATAGAAAAATTCATGAGATATATTACTCTTCTATCTTTCTTACAAAAGAAACAGCTTTTCACAAAATTTCTTTACTGAGATTTTAGATTTCTAAAATTTGTGATTGCTTTATGTTTAATCTTTTCTTTGTTTACAAAAAAACTAGCGAACTATATATATATATTCTATAATCTTTCAAATGAGTTACTTTTGCAAAACCATTTTATGGAAACTTTTCAATTTAACTAAATATTTATATAAGTTTTCCCAAAAATCCAACGTTTACTTACTCTTTCAATCATTTTCTCTAAAAATCCTTTTTAAGTATACAATTTATACATCTTGTCAATTTCAAAAATTACTTATTATTAGGTTGGACTCAAAGTGAATTTCTTATTGTTCCCATAAGAACATCCTTCTTTTGATTTACTAATTTGTTCCTTTCTCAATATTGAAAATCAAATTATCAATTAGGAGCAAACATTTCTTGCTCTTCTTAAGAAACTTCCCTGTTTATTACATATGGATTCCTATTTTCCTCTTATCTGGACATATTGTGCATCATCAATCGACGATCATATGGGGATCTACAATTATTTGGCTACTAAGGCCCCAACTAGGCATTCGTGTACCATCCAGCTTCAAGGATCTTCCATATGCAGCTACTATATAGTAGGAATTCTTAGGATTTAACGTATACTATATTTATAAGAAAAATAAAAATACGTTCACCCAACGTTTCCTAATTTTTCAAGATCACTAACCTAAGCTCCGATACCAAATTTAACAACCCACAACCTAGTAGACCTGAATTTTCGCTAAATCGAAAACCCAAGTTCACCAAAGCATGGATCATCGATTTGGTATCCTGCAAATGGAACAAGATAATGCATATCAGAGCTCTTACGAAATAGCTTACGTCAAAATAATTAAAATGTAACAGATCACATAACTATTGAAGTGACACTTCCAAAAAAATCAAGTGTCCTTTTCTGCACCGAACACGCCAAGCACCAATATTTGCCCTTCTAACTATCCTGTGGTTTGCAGTAAGGAGATGGTCAAAACAAGGCTCTAGTGCTTGGTAAAATTAGACATTTTTTACATAATACTAGTCTATGCCAATTGTTCACTATATCATTTTATGTCAACATTTTCATTAGTTGTCTCGACTCCATGTTTGCATACGAACCATTCCTATCTACCTTCCGTAGATTCACAACCTTGTGTATGTATGTCCATATAAATTCCATAGTCCCCTAATGGACCCAAATACTTTCCCTGCTAGTATCTCTCACTTAGCACTCCGTTAGGATCCATCGTCATCATCGTGTCACGATGTTGTTACCATATAACTCGAGGAAGTCTTATGGTGCTTACCGACGGTCTTCCATATGTTTCATCGTACTATATTCGATGGATTTTCATACATTTTGTCATATTTGCTTTGGGGATTTCTAGTTTGCCTGCTTCCTAACGTGGACTCAACTCCACTAACCACCTCGTCCATATTTTGAAAGAATCTCATTATAGTTTAACCAGCCTTGCCCTATCAAACAAACTAGCAAACAACTATGGCGGTGCATGATCCGGCGTGGTCCACCCTAGTAGGCTATAGATGAAAACCAGCTAGATGCAACCCTATCCTTCCCATTGACCACAGTAGACTGATAATGTTCTCGACCTATGACAACTTACCTCTCGATTTAGTACCAACATTTGCTACATAGTGCCCGATCCCGCTCATCATCCATTTAGATTGCATGGTGCAATCAAGGAAATATATTCATTTAAATAAATTTGAAGTAGACTACTCTATCCTAAGAGCAGCTCTTATCTATATGCAAGCGTACTATCCCCGGCTCCAATTGTTAGACATATCTCACATTAGTATGATGTTACACAACTACTAGTAGCCCCATACAGTGGCCAGACTTCTGTTGCATATGTGGAAGCTCTACCTCATCTTCATCTCCTACCTCCACACAATAGTCACATAGGCAGCTATGCTTAGCAGTTCTTAGCCGTAGAACTTGTCAAACCCTTGTACTAGTGACTTATACTCTCTCTGCAACGACCCAGAATTTCTAGTCGTTAATTTTGAACATTTAATTCATTTTAAATGTTAAATGTGAATTTTGAATTGATTTTGAAATAAAAAGATTTTGGTTAAATTAATAGAATTAGTTAAATTTCAAATACGGGAATTTAATTGAAATTTGAATAATAATAATAATAATTTAAATATTTGAAATTGGAATAATTGGTGGATCTGGGTGTAAATAGATATAAAAATAGATTCGACAATTTATTTTAAGTCTATTTGGATTTAAATAATGATGTTAGACTTTTGGATGGAATCAAAAGTCGATAGGTTTAAGATTTAGAATTTTATATTAATTTAATAATCTAATAATGTCAATAATCAGATTTCGATTTAAACTGAACCGGAATGATTTCTAATGTGAATATAAATTTGATACGAGTTATAATAGAGTTAATAAAATTTCAAAGGTGAAATTTTAAGTGATTTCGACGATTCTGAAAATCGCTCGAATTAATCGACGAGTTGAAATAGCCTTCCGGGGCACAATCTCGGAATTCGACGAAACTAGTTCCATTAGATCCGTAATAGTTAGTTATTATCGGATTTCAATTTCTGTAGCAATCGGAGTTGTCATTTGACCCTGGCAGCTCAAAACGCATAGAAACTATTTTAAACGATTTAATTTAAAATTGGCCGTTTATTTCCGTAACTCACGCATACGATCGAATTAGTTTTTGAAGCATGTTCCATTGTGTTCGGAACGTGGGTAAAGCTTAGAATCGCCAGTCGGCACGCGTCGTTTGGAGATCGTGTGAAAAGATTTAAAATGGATTTAATATTAAAATATTGTTTATATACGTATATATATACACGTTTTAGGCTAAACCCTACTGCTTTCTTTCGGCCGCCGCATCTAACATTTCAATGGCCGAAACGCCTCGATCTTCTTCTCTCAATCTCTCTTTATCCACTTAGTTTCAGGCTACAATTTCAACTAGGGAATTGTATATCACGGAGAGATCTACGTATTCAACGGTCGAGATCATGTATGAGTCGACGTGATGGCCAGAATCTTGCCATGAAGCACGTGCGTTCGTGCTCGATTTTGGGGTGCTAGAGGTGACCGAGTTTCGATGGGTTTCAGACGTGGGTAGGGTGTGCGATGGCGCGTCGTTCGAGGGTGTTCGATCGAACATCGGCGAGCTCATGGTGGGTGCGACAGTTCAAAATCGTGGCGGCAATGGGTTCATGAGTTCTGTGTCGTGTGCATAGAAGAAGAAGAAGATGCGGCCTGTTTGGTAAATTAAAAAAAATTGAAAATTGAAAAGAAATTGTTTTATAAGTTATGCTAAATGTTTAAAATAACATATCTTTCACATACTGTATCATAATTTAACGAAACAGGAAGTGCCGGAATCGCAGCGACGAGTACTACGTAGTGGAGCAATTATGGGATCATTTGGAGCAAGTAAAAATTTAGGTTAAATCGAACGCCGTTCGATTTAATTCAAATTTGAACGCTTGTCGAAAATCTAAGGTAAGTTAATCTCACTCACATCTGGATACCAGTTAATTTAAATAGCTAATATTTAAATGTTTGACTGGCTGTTTAGCTGAATATGATAATTATTATCAGATTGAACTGATATTTATTTGTTGTGCTAATATCTGTGGATGCAGGGAAACAGGTTGGAGGGATCCAACTGGATTCCTCACAAATAGAAATTTTATTTATATTCTGTGATATATCTCATTGATATCTTGTGATAAATTGTTTTAGATCTTGTTATGTTGTGTTTTATTTGTATATTGGGATAGATTATATTGAAAATTAAATTGTGTTGTGCTATGATTGGGCGAATACAACCTGGGAATTTAAATATAAATAAATAAATTGGGTTTAAAGGAAATAAAAGAAATTCTTAAGTAAAGGATTTAAAGGAATTAAATTCAAGAAATGGGCTAAAAATTTGAAGTGTATTGAATTGTGATTTATAAAGGAAATGTGAATTATTTTAAATTAATAGCGAGATTTATTTTTAAAGGATGGGATGTGTATGCTTTTCTGGAAACTAAGCATGTTTTAAAGAAAGATTTTCGAATTACAAACTGGAAGGTTTTGCAAAGGTGTTTTTAAAATATTTTAGAAAGTATTATTATTTTTAATTGTTTTTAAGTGAAAGCAAATATTTGATTAAGTAATTATGGTATTTAATTATTTTAAAAAGTAAAGTAGTATTAAGTTTCAAAGGGAGTTATAATATAAATATTTGATTTAATAACTTTATTTTTGAAAGTTGAATTTGACTTAAAGTACTTAGAAAACCTCTATATATTTCCTTAAGTATTATTTTTCAATGAAGAAATTTCTAGAAGCTTCATTTTAAATATTTTAAACATATATTTTGAAAATGATTTTCAGGAAATAGCAGTATGAGGAGTTTACTTTTAAAATATGGAAATGAATTTACAGGATGAACGTAAAATTGAATTGGGATTAATCGGGTAGGATTTATAAAAAGAATTCTTCGGTTTAACCTAAAATGGAAGTGTATTTCCCTGAAAAGCCAAGTACGTTTTTAAAGCTGATTTTTTGAAAAAGTTAGAAGTTTTGAAGCTGTATTAAAGAATGGTTTCAAGAAATTATTTAAGTTGTAAGAATTTTAAAAGCAAACATTTATCAAATTAGATATAGAAGTAATTATTTTAAAGGGGCAAGTAGTATTATGTTTTAAAGAATATTATTAATATTTATACTTTATAAAATGGGTTTATTTTAAGGATAATTAATTTAAAGTTTTATTTGAAAACTTATATAGGGTTTCATAACTTTATTTTAAATTTAGTATGACTTAACTTTATTTTGAAGATAATAGTTTATATTTTATAAAGCAGTTTTATTCGAAATATATTTAAAGATATATGTATATTTTAAATTAAGTATGCAAGAAATTTTAATATAAATGTTTTAATGTATTTTCAAGAATAAAGAATTTAAATTATTTTAAATCTTAAGTATGGGTACTTGGATGTTCTCAAGGGAAGTAAAGATTTGGGGGATTTACTCCATGAGAAGAGTTGGTTTGAAACTGTTTAAAAAGGACTGGAAAATGAAAACATATCTTGCAAAGATATTTTGAGGAAAATAAATAATGTGGGAAATTATTTATTGTGTGATGGATGTTTGTGAATGTTAATTGATAGTTAAATCACCGACTATCAATATTGGCCAATGCGTTGATTGTTTCGAAGAGACGAGATCGGGATTAATTTCTCGAAAACCATTTCGATCCGGTTTGTACGTTTTCGTGAGAAAAACGATTTCGGAGTCGAAGATGGTGCAGTGAAGTGTAAGGGCTAGTCGCTACTAATCCTGAGGATATTTCCAAAATGGATGTAGTAGGAGTAGTGCCTTCGGTTCCGTTCGAATCCGGGACGGACTTGTATGGATGAATGCTTTCGGAGCATCGTTAGGTGGACGATGGGCATTCTAAGTGAAATGTTCTAAAAAGGTAACGCTTAAACTTAAGCCTCATCAACCGGGAATGACTGAAAATCAGGGGTTATGCAACAAAGCTAGGTGGGTAGCACCCATTTCATGGTGAGGTCATCCCTGTCTAGATGTCCCTTTTTATTTAGCTTAGTGGTGTGGTTGCTGATCCCAACCGTGGGGTGATCTTACTCGGGATTATCCGGTAAGGGATAGTCCCGGCCTTGTGTTGCAGGGGATCGGGCATGGTCCTCGGTACACTGATCTAGACCAGGTACTGTGACAGGTGGTACCCCAGTGCCTAGTCATTAGTTGGAAATCCATTCTCCCTACGCGCCTTTTACGAGTTTTGTTTGTATTACCCACGATTGTGGCTAGTAGCTGGAATTTAATGAATATAACAATTTCGGCTATTTTATAAGTATTTTTATATAGACCCTATTATAATATCAGAAGATTTTTATAAAAAAGTGTTTTAGCTATCGTAAGGTAAAAACCCGACATGTTTATTTGTGGCGTGGTCTTACGAGATGCTTTTGTTTTTAAAAGGATTTTTGAAACTTTAATAATCAATTTGGGTGTATTTTTATCAACTGGTATTCCAGAGTGACTCGGGTGTTATTTCTTTATAATGCTCGGGTCAGACTGAGTATTAAATGTTCAGGATAGGATGCTATGGAGCTCAGGAGAGGAGCTGGAGCCCGAGACGTATTATCCGTACTTGTTTATATCCGCTATTGTGATTGTCTAAGATTGTCAGACTGGTAATTGTTGTTTGTTTGAGATACTCTAATGATATATTGTATAAAACAGATATAGTTTTCATTTTGTGTAAAGAGCTGATATTATATATTATATTTTGTTTCGCTGCAATTGTGAGATTCTGATATTGTTTAGTTCCTTCTTCCTTCTATCTCTTTCTTTTCCTCAACAATCTGTCTTTTCCGGCACTTGATCGTCGACATATTATATTGTGGAACATTTTATGTCAATTTTCAAGGGTCGAGAAGGGTAGGTCGTCACACTTGGTATCAGAGCTTAGGTTAGCGATAACCTAGGCTTCGGTGGAGAAATTATTTATTAAACAGAGTCAATAGTACTCTATAATGAGTTGAGGGTATTGATAGCTATGAGAGCGTACTTGTTAGTGAATATAAAATTGTTTGTATACTGTGTTGACTTATCGGTTGAGTGTTTATGAATTCTGGTCGATGCGGGAAGTACAACCATATCGATAGGGGTTTCTAAATTCTTAAACAAGATAAAGCGACATAGTATTGGTTTTAAAGTGGGTAAATGAAATAATTTTGCCCAAAATTATATTTTGATATAAAAGAAATAATTTTCTGAAATTATTATATATATATTTGATTGTTTGGATGTGGATATCTTAATCAAATAAGAATCTAAAATTTGATCTAAAATTTGAAATGGTTATAACCAAGTAGAATTCTATGACTATGATTTATCTAAAAGAAGAATAACTAAATTTGAATTAAACCAGAATTTAAATCCCGGAAATTTTGAAATGTGTTTTAAATGTAATGAAAACAAAAGTTTGGAAATTTAAAATCTTGAGAATGTTTGAAATGTTTTCCAAAGTGTTTGAAGACAATGATGGAGTATTATTTTGGAATCATTTTAAAATGAGAATTGTTTTCAAATGAATTTGGGAAAGTAAGGAAGCACCGAACTCACTTCAGTCGCTGGAAAATAATCCTGATGATGATGGCACATCATCAGAATTCATTTTCGAGTTTCTTGAGTGATGGATTGCTTCCCTAGTAATTGGGTATGATATCTGTTTAGATTTGTTTGATATACAAGGTGTTTTAGAAATTTCAAAAGGGAAAATTTGTTTTGGTAAAACCAAGTGTTTTGGAATGCGGAGATTTGATTTGGTGTACCAAGTAGGTATGAGTTGATTATTATTTCAAAATAATTTGAAATAAAACCGGGTAATTGAATTCTAGGAAAATTCTATTTAAATAATATGTAAAGTTAAAAGGAATCAACTATTGAACTTATTAAGTGAAGTTGATATTAATAAGAAGGAAATTGAAAATTTTAATCCTGGAATTAAAATTTAATTTGAGTATATGGAAGTGAATAGAAAATTTGAATTTACCTTGGGATAAGTAAAATAAATTGGGCTTAGAATAAAATTGATTTGGATTAAATTGAAATGTAAAATGATTTTGTAATTGTGGGTCATTGCGTAATAAATTGTACCCATAAGCTATTAAGTGTTATACTTATAATCTGAAACCGTGGATTTAAAATTGTGCAAAGAATTAAATTGAAAGAAAATTTGTATCCTTAAGAATTCAGTGATATATATATATATATATATATTTAATTTGGAATTGTGATTGTAAGATGTAAATGGATTAAAACGAGTAATATAAACTTTTAAATAAATAAGTTGGTGAACTTAAGAATAGAAAATTAGATTGTAAATCCAAGTAAAATGGAATTATAATCACAAATGGGAAATAGTTGATTGGTGTGATGAACTCAAACTTAATCCTAAATGAAATGTAAAGTAAGATAAGGTAAAGTGAGATATAAAAGGTGAATGGACTTAGGTTAATAAATAAGTTTCCGAACTTATATATTATAAAGTAGAAATTTAAATTGAATGGAGAATTAAAATTGGATCGAACTGGATTTCACTTAAATTAAAGGAATTGAATTAAATTTGGATTGAATTGAAATTCAAAATTCAGTTGCATTGTAAATAACATTGAATGGAGTTAAATTCTTATTTAAAATAGTAAAAGGAATGTAATGAATTTAAGTTGGCTAAATAAATTTTGTTGAACTTGAATTAAATTTGGGAAAAGAATTTAATTAAATGGAATTTAAATTAAGTAAGAATGATATTGAATGAATTAAATTCTCGCTCAACTAAATTCAAAAAAGATTGTTTAGAAATGAATTTAGTGTAAGCTAAATTAAATGGAAATTGCATTGGATTAAAAAAATCAATTTAAAATGGATATGGTCCAAAATGCAAGTAAAATTCAGTTTGGGTATAAGATAATTGAAAATGGTCATATTATTAATAAAATTCAGAATGAATCGAGGAGATGAATTAAAATTTAAAATGGATTGGATAAGTAAACAAATTGACTTAAAATTTGTAAATGAATTAGAATTTGATTGAATGAGAATCAAATGAAAATAAAATAAAATTGATTTAAGAAGAAATTGAAATATTGTGGAAGAACTTAAGAAAATTGGAAAAATGATTGTGGTCTAGCTTTATATGTGGTATTGGATAAAATTTGTTTAGATAATAAAGTTGAAATGCAAGTGAAAGGATTTTAATTAATTATTGTGGTGAAATAAGAATGTATGGGTTGTAAATAATACAGAATGGGATGATATTAATATAAATCTAAGTTGAAATTAATTTTAAATGATTATAAGCTTAAGTGATGGTTACTTGCATGGATAACTTTAAATTTGCATAGAAATTGGTCGATTGTTGTAAACGGAAGTGGATTGATTTGAAGAAGTAAATAAAGTTGGTTTTGACTTAATTGAAATAAGTATAATATAATTAAGTGGTTTTGCATAAAAATGAAAGTAGATTATAATGGAAATGCAATAGCTATCAAATTGAAAATAAGAATTTGATTGTGTATCAAATTGGAATTGGATTGGAATAAATTGATGTAAGCAAAGCATATGTTAATCATATTGAAGAGAGAGTGAATTAGTTGTAGTAAATATGAATTGTAAAAAAAAAGTAATCTTGAATTTAAATCATTCGAGAAGATTAAAAATGAAGTTTGGATTTGTCAAGAAATTAAATGGTGATAGAAATCTTTGAATTGCTGATAAAATATGGTTTACATGTTAAATTATGAAGTTTGCTTGGTTAAACTATGAAATTGATGTGTTTGGCTAGTTTAATGAATAGATTGTTAATAAATTCTCATATTATTGAAAACTGATGCGTTTGTTTAAGTAAGTACAGGTATGGGAGGCAATTGATAGAGTTGTAGCGCGAAAATGTATAATATGTTAGCCGCTTGCTTTTAAAATGCTAATAAAGGTACGCTTAAGCAATAAAAATAGGAAACATGAACTGTTTTTGGTTTTTCAACCGTGTGGGTCGATGTATATATATTTATATCTATTGTGATATTACAAATCCCCACCGTACAAGGGAGACTCTGCCAAAATTTTGCGGAAATTTTGAAAGTTAGAAAATTTTTGAAAATTTTGAAACGTTTCGTTAACGACAAATTGATTTCAAATTAAAATTATAATAAAAGGATTTTGGAATAGGAATTGAAACTAGCAGTTTTGATTTGAAACTAAAGAGTTTAGGCAAAATGAAATTGAGATTTTCACTAAATGGGTTTTAATATTGGGTTTGGAGCATTCTTTCTACCTTAACAAATTTCGAGGACGAAATTTTTATAAGGGGGAGGAATGTAACGACCCAGAATTTCTAGTTGTTAATTTTGAACATTTAATTCATTTTAAATGTTAAATGTGAATTTTGAATTGATTTTGCAATAAAATATTTTGGTTAAATTAATAGAATCAGTTAAATTTCAAATACGGGAATTTAATTGAAATTTGAATAATAATAATAATAATTTAAATATTTGGAATTGGAATAATTGGTGAATCTGGGTGTAAATAGATATAAAAATAGATTCTAAAATTTATTTTAAGTTTATTTGGATTTAAATAATGATGTTGGACTTTTGGATGGAATCAAAAGTCGATAGGTTTAAAATTTATAATTTTATATTAATTTAATAATAGAATTTAATAATATAATAATGTCAATAATCAGATTTTGATTTAAACGAATCGAAATGATTTCTAATGTGAATATAAATTTGATACGAGTTATAATAGAGTTAATAAAATTTAAAGGTGAAATTTTAAGTGATTTCGACGATTTTGAAAGTCGTTCGAATTAATCGACAAGTTGAAATAGCCTTCCGGGCACAGTCTCAGAATTCGAGGAAACTAGTTCCATTGGATCCGTAATAGTTAGTTGTTATCGGAGTTCAATTTTTGTAGCAATCGTAGTTGTCGTTTGACCATGTCAGCTCATAACGCATAGAAACTATTTTAATCGATTTAATTTAAAATTGACCGTTTATTTCCGTAACTTGCGCATACGACCGAATTAGGTTCCGAAACACGTTCCATTGTGTTCGAAATGTAGGCAAAACCTTAGAATCGCCTGTCGGCACGCATCGTTTGGAGATCGTGTGAAAAGGTCGCTTTAAAATGGATTTAATATTAAAATATTGTTTATATATGTATATATATACACGTTTTAGGCTAAACCCTACTGCTTTCTTTCGGCCGCCGCATCTAACGTTTCAATGGCCGAAACGCCTCGATCTTCTTCTCTCAATCTCTCTTTATCCACTTAGTTTCAGGCTACAATTTCAACTAGGGAATTGTAGATCACAGAGAGATCTACGTATTCAACGGTCGAGATCATGTATGATTCGTCGTGATGGCCAGAATCTTGCCATATAGCACGCACGTTCATGCTCAATTTTGGGGTGCTAGAGGCGACCGAGTTTCGATGGGTTTCAGGCGTGGGTAGGGTGTGCGATGGCGCGTCGTTTGAGGGTGTTCGATCGAACATCGGCGAGCTCGTGGTGAGGGCGGCAGTTCAAAATCGTGGCGGCAATGGGTTCTTGAGTTCTATGTCGCATGCGTAGAAGAAGAAGAAGATGCAGCCTATTTGGTAAATTAAAAAAAATTGAAAATTGAAAAGAGATTGTTTTATAAATTATGCTAAATGTTTAAAATAACATATCTTTCACATACTGTATCAGAATTTAACGAAACAGGAAGTGCCGGAATCGCAGCGACGAGTACTACATAGTGGAGCGATTCTGGGATCATTCGGAGCAAGTAAATATTTAGGTTAAATCGAATGCGTTCGATTTAATTTAAATTTGAATGCTCGACGAAGACTCAAGGTGAGTTAATCTCACTCACATCTGTATACTAGTTAATTTAAATAGCTAATATTTAAATGTTTGACTGGTTGTTTAGCTGAATATGATAATTATTATCAGATTAAATCGATATTTATTTGTTGTGCTAATATCTGTGGATGCAGGGACACAGGTTGGAGGGATCCAACTGGATTCCTCACAAATAGAAATTTTATTTATATTCTGTGATATATCTCATTGATATCCTGTGATAAATTGTTTTAGATCTTGTTATGCTATGTTTTATTTGTATACTGGGATAGATTAAATTGAAAATTAAATTGTGTTGTGCTATGTTTGGGCGAATACAACCTGGGAATTTAAATATAAATAAATAAATTGGGTTTAAAGGAAATAAAAGAAATTCTTAAGTAAAGGAGTTAAAGGAATTAAATTCAAGAAATGGGTTGAAAATTTGAAGTATATTGAATTGTGATTTATAAAGGAAATGTGAATTGTTTTAAATTAATAGCGAGATTTATTTTCAAAGGATGGGATGTGTATGTTTTCCTGGAAACTAAGCATGTTTTAAAGAAAGATTTTTGAAGTATAAATTGGAAAGTTTTGCAAAGGTGTTTTTAAAATATTTTAGAAAGTATAATTATTTTTAAGTGAAAGCAAATATTTGATTAAGTAATTATGGTATTTAATTATTTTAAAAAGTAAAGTAGTATTAAGTTTCAAAGGGAATTATAATATAAATATTAGATTTAATAACTTTATTTTTAAACGTTAAATTTGACTTAAAGTACTTAGAAAACCTCTATATATTTCCTTAAGTATTATTTTTCAATGAAGAAATTTATAGAAGCTTTATTTTAAATATTTTAAACATATATTTTGAAAATGATTTCCAGGAAATAGCAATATGAGGAGTTTACTTTTAAATTATGGAAAGGAATTTACGGGATGAACGTAAAATTGAATTGGGATTAATCGGGTAGGATTTACAAAAGGAATTCTTCGGGTTATCCTAAAATGAAAGTGTATTTCCCTGAAAAGCCAAGTACATTTTTAAAGCTGATTTTTTCAAAAAGTTAGAAGTTTTGAAGCTGTATTAAAGAATGGTTTCAAGAAATTATTTAAGTTGTAAGAATTTTAAAAGTAAACATTTATCAAATTAGATATAGAAGTAATTATTTTAGAGGGGTAAGCAGTATTATGTTTTAAAGAATATTATTAATATTTATACTTTATAAAATGGGTTTATTTTAAGGATAATTAATTTAAAGTTTTATTTGAAAACTTATATAGGGTTTCATAACTTTATTTTAAAATTTAGTATGACTTAACTTTATTTTGAAGATAATAGTTTATATTTTATAAAGCAGTTTTATTCGAAATATATTTAAAGATATATGTATATTTTAAATTAAGTATGTAAGAAATTTTAATATAAATGTTCTAAAGTATTTTCAAGAATAAAGAATTTAAATTATTTTAAATCTTAAGTATGGTACTTGGATGTTTTCAAGGGAAGTAAAGATTCGGGGGATTTACTCCATGAGAAGAGTTGGGTTTGAAACTGTTTAAAAAGGACTGGAAAATGAAAACATATCTTGCAAAGATATTTTTGAGGAAATTAAATAATATGGGAAATTATTTATTGTGTGATGGATGTTTGTGAATGTTAATTGATAGTTAAATCACCGACATCAATATTGGCCAATGCGTTGATCGTTTCGAAGAGACCGGGATCGGGATTAATTTCTCGAAAACCACTTCGATCCGGTTTGTACGTTTTCGTGAGAAAAACGAGTTCGGAGTCGAAGGAGGAGCAATGAAGTGCAAGGGCTAGTCGCTACTAATCCTGAGGATATTTCCAAAATGGATGTAGTAGGAGTAGTGCCTTCGGTTCCGTTCGAACCCGTGACGGACTTGTATGGATGAATGCTTTCGGAACATCGTCAGGTGGACGATGGGCATTCTAAGTGAAATGTTCTAAAAAGGTAACGCTTAGCCTCAAGCCTCATCAACCAGGAATGACTGAAAATTAGGGGTTATGCAGCAAGGCTAGGTGGCTAGCACCCGTTTTAGGGTGAGGTCATCCCTGTCTAGATGTCCCTTTTTATTCAGCTTAGTGGTGCGGTTACTGATCCCAACCGTGGGGTGATCTTACTCGGGATTATCCAGTAAGGGATAGTCCCGACCTAGTGTTGCAGGGGATCGGGCGTGGTCCTCGGTACACTGATCTAGACCAGGTACTGTGACGGTGGTACCCCAATGCCTGATCATTAGTTGGAAATACATTCTCCTTACGCGCTTTTTACGAGTTTTGTTTGTATTACCCATGATTGTGGCTAGTAGCTGGAATTTAATGAATGTAACAATTTCGGCTATTTTATAAGTATTTGTATATAAACCCTATTATAATATCAGAGGATTTTTATAAAAAAGTATTTTAGCTATCGTAAGGTAAAAACCCGACATGTTTATTTGTGGCGTGGTCTTACGAGATGATTTTGTTTTTAAAAGGATTTTTGAAACTTTAATAATCAATTTGGGTGCATTTTTATCAGCTGGTATTCCAGACTGACTCGGGTGTTATTTCATTATAATGCTCGGGTCAGACCGAGTATTAAATGTTCAGAATAGGATGCTATGGAGCTCAGGAGAGGAGCTGGAGTCCGAGACGTATTATCCGTACTTGTTTATATCCGCTGCTGTGATTGTCTGAGATTGTCAGACTGGTAATTGTTGTTTGTTTGAGATACTTTGATGATATATTGTATAAAATAGATATAGTTTTCATTTTGTGTAAAGAGCTGATATTATATATTATATTTTGTTTAGCTGCGATTGTGAGGTTCTGATATTGTTTAGTTCCTTCTTCCTTCCATCTCTTTCTTTTCCTCAACAATCTGTCTTTTCCGGCACTTGATCGTAGACATATTATATTGTGGAATATCTTATGTCGATTTTCGAGGGTCGAGAAGGGTAGGTTGTCACACTCTCTAATCCTCTGTAATCTCATCCAAGCTCTCTCGCATCAACAATCAATAAAACTATAATGTGGATTAAGCCAAAAATTGCCGAACCACTATAAAAATCTTGAGTCTCTATTCTATTTTCTTTAATTTTTGATATTATCTGCTAGATCTAGA
This sequence comes from Allium cepa, assembly GCA_030765085.1. Taxonomy (NCBI): domain Eukaryota; kingdom Viridiplantae; phylum Streptophyta; class Magnoliopsida; order Asparagales; family Amaryllidaceae; genus Allium; species Allium cepa. Next base: position 376,534,774 of record CM060929.1, on the reverse strand, counting down.
TCTCACAAATTCCCTACAACTCAATTTTGGATGTTGATTCATTTTTGGCGTCAACAATAATGCTTTGCAAGCGTAGCGTCTTTATTTATATAAAATTTGGGTTTCACACTATCAAAAATTGATTCTTTGAATGGATCTTTAGTTTGTAAAAATCTTTTCACTTGCCTCACATTTTTTTATCTAAGTTTGTTGATTGGTAGAACAGATTCTTTTATGTCAGTTGAGTGTTGTTTGTCTAATGTTGGCATTGCAATGTTATGGCAAATTAAAGTAAGTTATTTCCCTAACTATTTAGTAGCATCGGTAATTACTCTAATGTTTTGATTATTTTTATATTGTTGTGGTCATGGCTGATTGGCTTGAATGAGCATACTCTAATTATGAATTCGTATTTGTCATACAACCATTATCTTTGCCAGTACATGTTCAGGAAAATATTCTTGTGGACAAATTTATAGGCTTTTTAGTACTTAAGACAGCCCGCTAATAAGTTTGCTTCAATGGCAGAAACTTCTAGTTGCCGAAAACAGTCAATATCCCTTTTGTCTTCGCATGCTATTCTGCAACTATAAAGTTGTCTAGTTTTGTGCAAATCACCTTCTTCCTCTTTATTTTCAATCCACCTTTCTTTTTCCTAAAGCCAAATGAACCCATAACCACACACTTCGCAACTCCATTCTTCCCCCTTGACCATGGAATTATGCACCACCACATCCGTTGAAGTCGGCAACCTCCAACGAACCTTCGGACCACCACCAATACCAGTCCCGTGAACTTCCGACAAAACCAAAAATCATCTAGGCATGAGTTGCAATGGTTACAGATCTTAGCTTTGACCACTAAAAGATGAATGGAGACAACCACGATGCTCAGAACACTAAGGCAACTTCATATATACGAAGATCAACCACTAAGGCGACTTTATCCTTATGAAGATTAACCACTCAGGTGCGTTCAAGCTGAAATGAGCCTCGGCCATGTCCTAACTTTCGATCACTACTGTTCCTTAACAACCACTAGGGGAAAAATGAATGCCACGATTACCTTCTTTATCAATTTGGATTTCAGTTGGAAGAGCAAAAGAAGAAACCGTGGAAATCCTATTAATTTTTCTAGACTTTGAACTGAAAAAAGTAATTATTTGGGCAAGAGACATAGTTGAGTTTGAAGATTTGAAAGTTGTGTTCATTTCTGTGTGGATCATTTTTTAAATATCATTTTTATTTTTTCTTAGTATCATTTTTCAAAATAATGCAGTGTGAAAGATTTTTAACTTTTTGTTTTCTTTGAGTACATAAAAAATGAAGTTGTTATAGAGTAAATATGATGATATGCACCAAACAATCAACATGTTGAATTAATGTTCTAGTAGTATCAAACATTTTATGAAGTTTGTTTGAGTATCGCTTTTATTACTAATTTGATGACCAATATTTAGGTATCGTTTTTATATATTATGTATCATTTTTGAAAAATCTGTTTTTTTGTGATTGTTGTTTTATAAAGAAAATTATTGTACTCGAATAAAATGAAAATCTGAAGCAAACATTTTTTAATGATGTTTTTTCAATAATGGTGACAATAGTCTTCTTGTTTTGTTTGTATTCGATGATAAAACTTTCAGAAGTTGATTGTTCTTTAATTGTTCGTTTTATTATCTGAAGAATGAAATTTGTTATTGTTGGTCTCAACTTACTCCTTTGTCCATTGAGATTTCTTATATACACCTAAGAATTAAGTTATCGTGATTGATACTTTGTAGTCTTAGTTGTGAAAAAGTAATATTTTATAGTATTGCATTTGTGGAATTGGTGTGCATTTGATTATTGTTTAGTATCAGTTTTTAGGTATCAGAATTTAAACATGTTTTACTGTATAGTATCAGAATCTAGTTATCAATTTTTAGGTATCAGTTTCTAGGTATTAGTTTTCAGGTGGAAGATTTTAGGTATCTGTTGTAAGTTAACACTTGATTAAATTTTGTTTCAATGTTTTGTTTATTTGTAGGTTTTTTTCTTTAGCTATGGATATAATTTATCTAGAAAATACGGATAGTGGTAAATGGTTTTTGAATCATTTAAAACAAATGCTTTAAGAAGATCGTGGTTTCGTTTCTATGTCGGGTCGCCATCAAGGTTTGATTTTAGGTGTTCGTGAAGTTTTTCCTTCATCCTTTCATATTTATTGCTACCTTCAAATGGAACAAATGCTTCAAGAAAATGTAGAGTATTATTTCATCGTGGATGGTTATCGTTCTACTTATGCTAACGCTATTAATCATATTTCTAATTTTGTTAAGTCGATTGTCGATGCAAGTGTTGAAGATGTTATTAAGCCACCTAAGGAGAAACGTGGTAGACTTTCTATAAAATAGAAAGGAGAATTTGCATATTTTGAAATAAGCAAAATAGATGTGGTGTATGCAAGCAATTTAGTCATAATAACTGTACTTGTCAAGCTTTTAAGAAGATATGATTTGTTTCTCATGTTTTTATGAAATTATTGAGATTTATACTTTATTATAAGATTTTTTGGCAATTTTGCGTAATTGAACCTGGTTATATAAGTATACTGGTTTAACATATTTTTAATTTGTCATTGATTTGCTCTTTGTAATCGAACTTGGTTATATAGTATCATTTGTGGTTTCATTTACAGCATTGGTTGGTTTTGTAGTATAAGTAGTAACAATTTTATTATTTATTTGTTTGTAGGTTATATAGTAACATTTTTAGTTTCATTTAAGTATAAGTTTTGTAGTAAAAGCGGCATCGGTTTTGTTATTTGTTTGTTTATAAGTTAGTGGTGATGTTGATTAGTTTATTCAATATTAGTTATTTAGTATCAGTTTCAGGCGTGTAAAATTGTTTTATCGGTTTTTTATGCTACTAGTATCAGTTTCAAGTATTACAAAATATAATATCAGTTTTTGCATGTTATTAGTATGAGTTTCAGGTACCAATTAAGTTTCAGTTATGAAAAAAATAATATTAGTACATGCGCACAATAGTATCAGTTTCAAGTATAAATTAATATAAAATATAGTCATAACATAATATCACATGTAAGAAAAGTTAAAAAAAGCTAATTTTTACAAGATTAGAAATAAGATCATGGTTTTTACAACAAACTGACATAATTTCAACAAGTATTTATATCTACGTTAAAACAAAGCCAAATTCGATTGCACAACAGCTCAAATGTATATTAGTTGAACTGAATATCACAGCAGTTTTTACAAAAAATTCACTTATGTATATTTTCTTCTTCTTTTAGTGTTGACATGAATTTGGCTAAATTCCAACAACGATCATTGTCCATCGATATGTCATACACAATTCTTGTTCTTGTTTGCAACATTGTTTCGGGTTTTTATTTTGATCGGTATTTATCTTTTACTCAGTGATATGATGAATGTCGTGACATATATGCCGCAATCAAGCCTGTTTAAAGCAAAACATATTGTTAGCATTAGTTTGCATCACTTGTAGCAACGGATACAAATATATAACATTGTATTTAAGAAATAATGGTGCAAACAGATCATATGCTTTGAAATAAAATAATCAACAGTTTTAGTATCAATGTTAGATATTGTTTTGGCATATATCTTGGTATCAGTTTTGATATAAATTATAGTCAAAATAATTTATAAAATAACTAGGCATCAACTTCAAAAAAACATCTACTATGTTTTAGTTTGCATTATTTTGGCATCACTTTTGTTATATATGACAGTCAAATGAATAATTAAAATTGTAGAGCATCAACTTATATCAAACAGAAACTAGGTATCTTTTTTCATATATATAGGTATCATTTTTGATATAAATAAGTCAAAATAATTTATAAAGTAATTAAGCAAGCATGAATTCCGATTATATGGCTGCTAGGTATCAATTTTGCACTATTTTGGTATCACTTTTGTCTTACATGATGGCCAACTAAATAATTAAATACAGAGCATCAATTTATACCAAATGGAAACTAGGTATCATTTTCGCATATATGTGTGTATATATATATATGTATATATATGTGTGTACATAGTCTATTAGAGATTCAGGAGCCGCCATGATAGAGATTCAGCGAAGAGGAAGATAAAGAGGTTTAGATAAGGAATGTTCTAGTTCGAGTTCTGTACTTCACTATTAAGCATTCATTGTAACATATTGGGCTTCGGCCTATTTGTGAGCAATAAAGATATTAACCAATTTTCAAAAAAAAAAATATGTGTTTACATATATATGTATGTATATATATATATATATATTGGTTTTGTTATAAACAACAGTCAAATAATTTATAAAGTAAGTAAGCGTCAACTTCAAATAAATAGCTATTAGGTATCAGTTTTGCATTACAAAGTAAGTGAGCACTATAAAACTACACTAGTTTCTTTCGATATCTATTGAGTAGCTAATTTGAATTTTTTTATAGAAACTCCTTTGAATTAAGTAATAAATGGAAAAAATATAGGTGCTCCTGTAGGCATTAGAGGAGGAAATCAAGGTGTTCATTAAGTTAACGAGTGCATAAAATACACATTTACATTAGGCATTAATTTGGTGCTTTCACCTCTCTTATCAACATGTGTACTTTTGTATTTCATTCATAATGTTTCTCAAATGTCTGTACATTTTTATCTTGGTTAATATCATGTAAAATTATTTTTTAGCTATGTATAGGTGTAAGAAAATAATATACAAGAAAATTTTGAGATTACCTAAGTAGTGATCTCGTTGTGATTATGTAGCAAAATAACAAATTTTCCATTGGATTAATTCTCAGTTTCCTACATAAGAGATTACATCTTTATGGTTAGTCTTCCCAATGTAAACTTACTAAAAGTCCATCCATTATAATGTAGATTTGTTGAAAAATGTTTCTCTATATATCAATCCATTGCATAGTCGACGAAGAAAGAGTTTAGAGAAGTATAATGGCGAATGAGGCAAATGATAATGGCGAAATGGGTGTTGGAGGACTTAGAGAAGGTGCGAATAAGGGGTTGAACATGAAGTTGGTAGGGAGAGGTGAGTGAGAGAAGAGGAGGAAAGCGTAGCGGGGGTCAGCAGATGGAAAAATGCTGTAGAAATTGAGAAGCGGAGATTAGTAGATGGATTTGAAAACGACGAGGAGGCTTCTAGCGGATGCTCTAAAAATTGATCGATAGGAAGCACATTTGAACGATGGGCTTTAGGTCTTTCCTTGTGTGAAAAAATGGGCTTCTGTTCTTATGCTTAAAATATTAGGATAATTTATCCTATAAAATTTTGAGAAAATAGACACAATGACAAATTTTGAGAAAAAAATTAGGCTAAAGGACAGCAAGTGTTTATTTAGACTGAAGGACAATGCCAGTTTTTTACCGCGTAAAACTGAATATAATGTTTAAAAGTAAAACTAGCATTTTTCCTTCAACCTAGTTCTTTTTTAAAACTTTGTCCTTCATCTTAAATATAACTAACATTTGTCCTTCAGCCTACAAGTAAATCCTGATGTCCTTTAACCGAAATTTTGTTCAGAGTTTGTCATTTTTCCTAATTACCCCTTTTTAACCATACATAGAAAGGAATAATTTTTTTGATCCAATCATCATCCACTTGCGTTCATCCCTTTAAGTTCAACTTGAATCCGACCATCGAATAATGACTTATACGTCATTTTAGTATCACAAAGTATTTTTAATTATACATTGCAATTTTTATGTCTGACGTTGATCATTTATTCTTACAATAAAACCTAAACATATAATATTCTTTCTATATGTAGAACAACTTCTAAAGCTTTTTAATTGATAATCAGAGGATCGACAGATGAATTTTGAGTTGTTCTTGCAATTCATCACATGTGCTGGGTATTTTAGTTGATACTTTGACACTAGTGGACCATTTCAAATCGAGTATATTATACTAAGATTCAATCTCCCTCCCTTTAACTCCTTTTTTCTTATAAACTTGTGAATGAAATACTATGATATTATCATATTCTTGACTTAATTTTTGCATTATAATCACAAAAATATACCTTTTTCACACTAGCCCAAGTAACCCCCCGGCTAAAAATAATTCCTTCTTTTCATTTTTCATTAAATCAAAGTTCACAATTTGCTAATTTCTTACGATTAAAAATTGCTTTAGCTTGAATGAGTTGAAATGATTGTTTTATTCTCATATTTATAGAAATTGACATTAATACTCAAATTTTTAACATATTAATTATAACTAAAAGTTTCTTTTTGTTCATTTATAAGTTATGTAGAATTATGCCCAACATTTTTATACATCATTGTAGAAAATTAGCATAATGTATTTTTGATTGGTTTTTCTAGGTAATCTTTGTGGTCTTTTCACTAATTATGGAAAATAGAGGAAATTTGCCCTCCTAAGAAATGTAAACAAAACATTGTACGTATTATACCTAATACTTGAAAATGCTTTATAGTTGGTGTAACGATTGGAATTTTATCACTCTGATTTGTGAATATTTAATTTATTTTGAATATTCGATTAAAGATTTTAGTAAATAATTGGCTTTCTTTCAATTGATAACTAAGTATTGAAAATTTAATTTTGAATTTTGTTTATAAAAATAGTAGTTCGATGAAAAACTGAAAATGTGACCGAAATATGGTTTTTGGATTTTCGACTTTTTACCAAAGTTATTGAACCTTTCTATACATTTTAAACAACATTTAAATGTAGGATAAGTTAAGAAAGAAAGAAACATTTATTTTAAGATGTAAAAGATAAATAAATATAATAATAATAACAAGAAGTTATAAATATAAAATATATTCAAATTTGAATTTGGAAGTAATGATTTGATGGCTTGAGTATAGAATTAAAGAAAAGTACTCATGCCTCTCAAATGTCCACCATATTTCCACTTGGTTTAGTACTTGGTTGAATTAGGAAAAGATGGTAGGAAGAGAAATGAAGATAGGGGCATTTGTTTCTTTGAACCTTTTCATGCATTTATAAAGCAAAATTTTTATCCCATTTTCATTTTACTCTTCATTCTCGTTTCCACATTTTCTAACTTCTCTTTTACACTTTCTCTTCCATTCTTAAAATTAGAAGAAAATATCACCTTTTTACCTGAAAAAGTTTGAATTTAGTTGTGAATTTGATTTGGAGTTTGTTGCTAAGAGAAAGATTGGATTTTGCATTTTCAAATTGGGAAGGTGAGAACTCTAAGTTTCGTCATACTTTTGTAAAATGAATGTTGTATAAATCATTTGTACATGTAGTGTTATAATCTTAGTAAGTTGATATTTCTTTGAAATATATATGAGAAGACAAGCATACTTACCGTAAAAATGAATACACGTAGATACTTGATCACAAACATAAGAAACATACCATGAAGTCTATATTTCATCTTCTTCCTTCTTCGCTTTTTGTTGTTGAAGACAAACACATCCCTCTTAGATTCAAAAATCATTGTCACTAAAACAATTAAGAATTAGTCAAAACGATCACATATAAAGCTATGCATCTTAGTCCCTAATTATTTTTAAATATAGCCACCTTGAGTTTCGATGAACGGAAAGGTAGCAATGTCCTAATAACCATTGATGGTCAAAATTGCTCATGAACTTTGAAAATTAAATTCTCACAATCTGCTTAGAATTGGATGATGGCGTTAGTGGCGTTGGTTTCGTGGGATGATGTAGAATTTTCATGAAGTTTCAACAAGATTTGGTGATGGTTGTCGATGGTGATCGAAAACTAGGGTTTCAGCTAATCGGAGCTAGAGGTGACGATAGGTTTAGAGGATGTTTGGGCTAAGCTTCTCTTAAGGAGATGGGTCCATGGTAAAATTTTGGTAAGGTCCAAGCACTTAGGGGAGCTCATGGCATTTTAGGGAACGACGCACTATTCCAAGTAGCGAGGAGGAGTAGGTGACCGAGCTTGTTGTGACGGGGTCCAATGGGAAGCTCGCATTATGAGGAGTTGAACAGAATTGGCGGCATTCAATTTTTTCGAGCATGGAGTAGGTTTGGGAGGAGAAGCGCACAACATGCACTGTGCACATTTTCATGTTTAGGCAGGGAATGATTTGTGGAAGGAGAAGTATGCGGGTTTGGTAAGTGGGCTATGTGCCAAGTTGGTGAATATTTATTTGATAATTTATTTAATTAAATTATGTTGGTTTGGAATGCCATAAATCATTTGATTTAAATTAGTTTGACCCATGGATTTTTGCATTTGATTTGTATTGACAAATCCAACACTTTGATATAAATTATTGGTATTTTTTTTGGAGTAAAAAATAATGATAATTTAATCCTAATTGGATTTATTACATTGGTTTAAATAATAACGTGGTTAATTGACTATACTTCATTGATGAAACATGTTTAGAAGAATAAAACATTGGTTTGCTATATATAAATTGGATAGATATCCCCGTTCTACTATATATTCCCTTTCCGTTGTCATATTAATTTGGACATCTATTTACGTGCCCGTTTATTTATATTGAAAAATGATGAGTTAAGCATTGATCGTGCACTATGGATTAGATTTACGTATATACATGCTTATGTCAATATTGGTATTAACATAGAAAGTTGAATTAAAATAAGTGGTAGCTTGTTTAAGTACCATTGCGGTCGCTAAGCCTCTTTCCAAATTTGAAAAGAAATGGATTTAAATTTACTTTAAGTTTTATAATATTTCAAAGTAAATGTTTTTCTATATTCATAATGGAATCAAATATAGAAACAAATAGAGTATTAAATATACTATTTAAATGTTATTTAACAATTATTATTAAGTAAAGATTAATATTAGGTAATTAATTATTTTTTTAATGATGTTTATGTTAGTTAATTATATTAATGATGTTTAAAGTTATTTAATGATTTATTAATGATGTTTAAAGTCAATCAATTATTTTATTAATGATGTTTTAAGTTAATTAACTATTTAATGAATGATGCTTTAAGTCAATTAATTATTTTATTAATGATGTATTAAAGTTAGTTACATATTTTTTTATGATATTTAAAGGTAATTAATTAACTCAATGAAGGTTTTTATAAATAATAAATTGTTTTATAAAAAGGGTTTTACTTAATAAAAAGGATTTATTTCACGGAAATTTACAAATGATATTTTATAAATGGTATTTTGTAAAGGGGCTTTATAAGTGATATTTTTCTATGAGAGATTTATAAATGGTATTTAGTAAATAATAGAGAGATTTATAAATGGTAATTTATAAATAAAATAAAAGATTTATAAGTGATATTTTAAAAATAACGTAGACTTATGTTGAATATATTAGATTTATAAAAATGAGTTTTGGGTTTATAAAAGGAATTTATAAAGGATATTATAAAGGAGTTTATAAAAGAAAACTAATAGTAGAGTTTTATAAATCGAAAAGATTTTTATTAATGGAAAAGAGTTATAAATAGCAGTAATTTCATAAATAATTTTAGAGATTTATAAAAGAATTTTTATAAATTAATTTGGAGATTTATAATAGGATTTGTAAATATGAATAGGCTTATAAAAAGGGAATTTTCATAAAAGGAATGAGATTTGATTTTGATATATAATCCTTCTTAATTAAGGTGGTATGAAAACATTCTTTCAATACTTAACACCGAAGGAAAAGTTGTTTGGGTTTAAGATAAGTAATGTTTTAAATGATATTTGTTTTAGGCCCATTTAAATATGAATTTTGGAAAAGTGAAAACCTTCCCTAAGTTTTGTTAATGTACTTTTACCGTTGAGATAAGTGTATGGATATATTTTCTAAGTGTTGAATGTATAATGTTTGTAATATGCTTATATTGGTGAGATAAGTATATAAATGTTTTTCCAAGTATTGAAAGGAATATAAGGGGTTTTGAAATATCTTTGGTGAAGGTGTTTTAAATCAAATAATTGAAATAGATTTTATGAACGAAAGATATAGTAAAAAGGCTTAGTGGATCCAATATGGAATTAAACCTATGATTGATTGTTTGTTATTTGGTAGTTAAATCATCGACTAACAAATCTTGGCCAAAGTATAACTTTGGAAATATCTAGGAGAAACACGAAAATTATATGGCATGGTAATATTTGATGATGTTGTACTGTGAGTATAAATTTTTTTTGTTCATCTAGGACAAATGATAAGGATATCCGTCCGCTTAAACGGTTGGGAGGTGATATCTGCTTTTATGTATTGTTTGATTATTTCCAAAAGAACGAGAGTTGAGTTTACCGAAACTATTGATTTGGTTTTAGAGAAACCGATAAGCAGGGGACTGTACTTATATGAGATGACTCGAAACTATAACCATTCCAAAACCACATGCGTGTTCTACGCATGAAAGAGGTTTAAGACTAGTTTAAAATAATGGAATCGAAGATAGGGTTCTTTAATGTGCAAGTGCTACTTGCTAAAAATCAAAAGGGTGATTCCAAAATGGATGTAGTAGAAGTAGTGCCTTCGGTTTGTTCATATTCTGAATAACGTATATGGATGAATGCCAGCATTGCATTATTTCCTAGGGGGCGGTGTTAGCATTCCTAGTGAGAGTTACTAGGAATAAAAGGTAAAAACGTAAACTCACAAGCCTCACAACCCGATAATGGCTAATACAGGAGAGGCTCGCAAAGCTATGTGGTGAGCTACCATTAGGTGCATCATTCCTCAATTTAGATTGGAATTTTTGAATTTAGTGTGTACACGAGGTGACCTTGGAGCAATATTCGCAGCCTCGATGCTCAAGGGGTGTTGTAGTCTGGTATGACATTTTAAAAGGCAACCGGCTCTGTATTCGCAGGGGTCACTACGCCATAAATGGCCTTCTGCAACACAAAAAAAAATGTTGGCTCAGGCCCGAAAAATGTTGCCATAGGTCTATGGCAACACTTTTAGGGTGATGCAATTTTTGCCGTTGCCTTAGACCTCAAAGGCAACATTTTGACTATCTAAGGCAACATAAGTAATATTGTTGCAATAGAACCCTATTTGGGTCAATGGCAACACCCATAGGTATCTGTAGCAACATTTCAAAAATGTTGCTATAGATATTAACTTTCTGAACTTGTGGGTCCCACATTTTGTAGGGCCCACAATGTGGGGCCCACGACCAAACTGGGTCCATCCCTATGGCAATACGAACTACGCTGATTCATAATAGTTTAAGACAATAAATATAATAATAACACAGATAATAAAAAAGCGGAACACAGATAAAACAAAAGTCTCATATATATAATAACTGATGTTAGTTACAATACATGTGATACGGTACATATGATACAACTACAACTGTCGACACTGGAAGTTATATATACAAGTACATTATTGACAATAATATACATGAATACATATCATCCTAGATCAGATACACTGACTACTAAAAATGACAACGACTACTCCAAAAGATATGAAAAGACTTCATAGCTCTAACAGCAACCCAATGCAAGATATCTACAACCTGTAATAACTCGGTCTGACCCGAGTAGTAAATTCAAAAGAAAATAATACACGGGTCAGTCTAATTCAAACTCAGTTATTAATGCACGGAAGCAATAATAATTAAATAACGAATAGATGGCAGTCAAAATACATCTCATCTATCTAATCCTTTAATAAGAAATCGGATAACGGTAAATATAACACGTAACAGTGTTAAACAACAAATCAGCAGTACACGCAATTAACAACAAAATCTAATTATTAAATAAACAATTAGAAACTCATAATCTAATTATCAAATTAACAATAAAATATAATTATTAAATAAACAATTAGAAACTCATAATCTAATTATCAAATAGATAATTAGACAACAACAAAAAGGATCAAATCAAAACAAATCAAATTACAATTTCAAAATATTGAATTGGACACACAAAACAATTCAAGTAATTGAAATATCGATCCAAAACGTCAATACTGTGTGGCTGCAGTACACGCTCGCGTGTACTGCCTCGCCACTACAATATATAATGTCATCATGACTCCAAATATTAGTAGCAAATCGAAACTGCAGAGGTCAAGTCACTGCTATCGTGACTCAACACAACTGCAAACAAAATGAAACTAATAGTGCAACAGGCTAGAGGTTCAAGTGCAAAACCACTATCAGAAATGTAGACTGCAATTAAACAGAGCCAATTGCTTAAAGCTACTAGAAGCCAGAGAGGCAAACAAGTGGTGGATATGTAAGCAAATGCAGCAACATAGACCAAAGACACCGAACTAAAATATACACAGTGCAGTAGGACCAAAAGGAATGTTACTGCTTCAATAGTTCTAATGCAACAAAAAGCACAACTGCATAATCAAAACATGGAGTCGAATAATTAATATATCAATTAAAACGCCAATTCTGATTTGGCTGCAGTACAAGCTCGCGTGTACTGCCTCGCCAAAATCAGATATACACCTGAGAACAGGGACTATATCTCAAAGCAAAGCTCTAACCAGCAAAAACAGGTACAACCGAATGTACCAGTAAAACAAAATGAAGCAACATCAATATGCACAGCTGCACATCATGGAACAAGAACCCAATACAGTGCAAACAACTAAAATCAGATGTACTGCAGCCACCACAAGAACACAAGGGCAAACTGCAACAAAACCGCAGCCACCACAAGGTCACAAGGGCCAGACTCGAGACTGCATAGCCAAGTCAATAACAAAATGCAAAGAGACAAGTCCAGTGAACTGCAAGTATCAAAAGCAAGCAAGAAACAACTGCACAATAAAACTGCAGTTGCAACAACCGATTAACCAGGAAACTAAACAGTCAAGCAACGACAACTCAAGTGCCGAACTCAACTAGACAGCACAACCTGGTCAAGGTACATAAAACAGTGGCATACCAAATAAGAACAAAGTAGTTCAGGCTTGAAGCCATCAAGTGACAAAGTACAAACTCAAATGAGTGAGTGTACCAGAGGTATAGCAACACAGAACAAAGGCCAGGCAGCACGCATTCATGAAACAAAAGTGCTAACTAACTCAAATATCACAATGCATCAGATTCAAGGATGCAAGTTAGACAATGTACAAGCCGAATGCACTAGCCAAAACAAGTAAAATTGCAAAACAACTCACCCTACAAGGTACAGGTAAAGTGCAATCGTGGACAGAATTCACCAATTACCACATATAAAACAGTGAACACCACAAGCATGTTGATAATAAAGCACTGCAAACCAACAAAGACTCGAATGACCAAGGGCACCTAAGATCAAACTACAGCATGGCGATAATGCAACTGATCAAAGGTGGTGACTTGGAGCATCAGACCAAACAGAAGCATGAAATAGTACAATACCCAAGCAACAATAGAAAGAAATGAACCAACTCATGTGCCAGTGGAACAAAGTAATATCAACTCAAATTAACAACACAGTGGGTGCTGCAACTACACGCAGAAGCCTCAAGTTAAGGCCGAAGTCAAATACCATCACAAAACCAAAGTGACCGAGGTCAACAGAAATACAAAGAGATCATTAAAGATCAAGGCACAGCCGAGATGAACAATCATTGTACAAACTCATGTTCAGGGCATATATACTTGAAGCCAGAAACAAATACAAGTGCAGAAATCATGATATTCGAGCTGCAGGTCAATGATATGACCGATGTCATAAAGCAGTAAGTAAACTTGAACAAAGACGAAAGTGCTACCAGAAGAAAATGCATCAGAAGAACCATGGAACAAACCAACTTTAATCAGAAACCAGACAAAACAATGGAGCAACATTATGTATGAAATAAAATGGTCAGACAATCTAAAGCACAAAGCAAAACAAGTCGATACAACATGATCAAACTCAATTCGCAACCAAAGACAGTAAATGCCGAAGTCATAGAAAAATTTATCAACATCGAGCAAAATCGAACCAAGTCAGAAAAGTCACCAATCACCACATATAAAACAAAAATCGAATTGCAGAAGCGCCATATTAGAGATGAACTAGATGTGAGTAAATAGAATTACTCACCTTATATTGACGAGCACGAAATCGACGAATTGAGCGAAGCCCAAAAAGACGAACCCTAGCAACCGCAAGCATCTCAGAGACGAGCAATCCCTCGGGCAAGGAAATCGAGTTCGATCGAACATTTAAAGTCGACGTCTTCGAATTCGCGAAACCCTAGTTATTGAAGGAGGAGGAACGAATAACAGAGAGCCGCCATTATTTCTTTCTTTTTTTTCGTTTAGGTTTAGGGTTGCGAATGGAGTGGTGTTCGGATTGATGAGGTGTCATGTTCTCCAATGTAGGATTTGCCTTGGTAGATTGGCGCGGATCGGTGCGAAAGATATGCAAAGGTCTGCTATAGCAACACTATAAAAAATGTTGCATCAATTACACTTGTTTAGCTAGAGCAACACATTTTTATGGCTAAGGCAACACCAAAAATTCAACGTTGCAGTAGGACCAAAATTGTATAGCTATCGCAACATTTTACCTGGCAACACCTTGCAAAAATGTTGCAGAAGGTCATCTATGGCGTAGTGGGTCTATGTGTGGCCCTTAGGTACATTTAATCTAGAGGTGTACTGTACGGAAGGTAGTTCCTTACCTTGTCATCATTGGAATCCAATCTCCAATACATGCCCTACGGTTTTAGTTGTAGAATCTAGTACTATTGCATGTAATTACGGGTAACCATTCTATATATTTTATATATTTATTTTCCACCATTAACCATTATTATAATATCACCGCATTTTCTAATAAAAATGGTTTGGTTATCTTAAGGTAAAAACATGTTTGTGTTTGTGTGCGGCGTGGTCTTACTAGATACCTTTATTTTCAAAGAATTTTATAAATATAGAAATCCATATGATTTGATTTGAGTTTTCTCATGCTGGTTTACTAGACTGATTCTGATATTATTTTTTTATAGTGCTTGGATCAGCCCGAGCATATTTTTTGACTTAGTTGGACATTTTTTAGCTTCAAGAGATGAGCTGGATATAACCAAGTTGTATTCATGTATTTTATTTTTTGCTGTTTTGTTCTTGTTTATATTTATCAGCATTTGTGAGGACATGTTGTTATAAATGTCCAAGCTAATGATAAGTAGTTTGCTCTGGTTTATGTATGTATATCATAGTTTTCTTTTGTAAAGATCATTGGTATATTATATATCACTAGTCAAGTTGTGAGACTCTATTCTATATTTTCTTTCTTTCACTCCAACAATTTGACTTTCGGGCACTTGGATGTTCGGCATGTGAATACCATGAATGTGTTAGTGTCGACCCTTGAGAATCGAAGAGACGGGTCATTATAGTTGGTACTAGAGCTGAAGACTAAGCAAGAACCTTGGCCTTGGTGGAGTAAACTCATTAGAGATAGGGTTAGTAACACCCTAGAATGCGTTTGAGTGTGTGTGCAATATACATAGGAGTGTGTGTATTTTTTAGTGATGTAAAAATGTTTTATATTGTATTGTTTGATCTATTAGTTGGGTTATGGATTCTGTCAATATAAGTAGCTAAGGTTAGCGATAGGAATCTCTAAACACTTGAAAAAGGACAAGCGACATAGTATTGTTTTAAAATTTAGTAAATGAAATAATTTTACCTAAGAGTATATTTTGTATATAAAAGAGAAATTTTCAAAAATTAATATAGTTATTTTTGGATGTGTTTGTTTGGTAGAAAATGATAATATTCAATTATCATCATTTAGGACATGATTAGTCATGCTCATCTAGTTTTGGGCATTGATTGGTGTTTGTTGATTTATTTGAAAATTTTCTACCCTTAAACATGGATTGGGTAGATAGTAATTGTGGGAACATTGAAATGAACACTTTGTGAATTAAATTTCACGATTCTACTATAAGGCATTTGATGTTAACGTTGGGTAAAAATTGGGTTTTAATGCATGGTGCTTATTAAAAGAAAGCTAGAATATTTTGAAATAAATATTTGGGAATGATTTTATAGAGAACGATTTTATGAAATTTGGATTTATAAAAATGTGTAAATAAAAGTATTTTGAGGATTCAAATCCCGTAATCTTTGAAAATTTTCAAAAGATTTTTGTGAAGAGTAATAATGGTTTTACTTGGATAATTTTACAAGTATAAATATTTTGAAAAGCAAATTTTAAGATAAGGTATAATTTCTTTGGATTAGTTTGAGGAATGCGTCTTGATTTGTTATGTGATGATGAGAATAATTTTCTAAGTAACGATCGAATGTTTGCCTAGTCGAACGTTGTAGTACACTTAGTAAATTATTTTCTTTATCATTGTACAATCGAAAAGAGTTCAAATCCAAATAAACCCAAAGCGAGTTGGTAGTAGTTATTTGTTAAAACTATTTATATGGAAATATATGCAGTATGTTTCAAAAAGGGAATTTTGAAAGAAGAAAAGTGTTTTAATGATAATTAGCTCGAGTGGCTCAAAAATAACTAAAAATGGAAAAGAGATGTGTTCGGATGATAAGCCTTCTTTTAAGTATTACACTTTTTGGTAAGGGGATATATGATACTATTTGGTAGTACCATGTTCCTTGACATCATTTTTAGGTGACTCAGGCTATATGTATATTTTCTATGGTTAAAATATATAGTATCATTTCAAAAAAGGTTTTGAAATAAAACCGATTATTTGGATCATGAGTTTACTTAAGGGAAATAAATTCAAATAAAATGGTTTGATCTAGATTGTGGTATGTATCATTAGGATATAGTGGGGTACCATACAAATTATGAACCTAAGTTGGGATTTATGAAAATGTGTTCATAAATAGTTAGGGGAAGTAAAATGATTAAGTTTTTTTGTTGGTTGGTTTTCTTCTTTGTTTGATTGAGATGGAATTTTGGGATTAAAATTCTTTCATGGGGAGAAGAATGTAACGGTCTGAAATTTTATCTCTTTGATTTGTGAATATTTAATTTATTTTAAATACTGAATTAAGGGTTTAAATAATTAAATAGATTTATTTTAATTAATAAGTAGGGATAGAAAATTATTTTTTGAATTTCTTTTACAAAAATAGGTAGTTCGATGAAAAACTGAAAATGTAATCGAAACACGGTTTTCGAATTTTCAACTTTTTATCAAACGAAAGGTTGTAGAAAGTTCTTGAATCATTGTATACATTTTAAATAACATTTTAAAGTAAGATAAGTTAAGAAAGAAAGAAACATTTATTTTGAAATGTAAAAGATAAATAAATATAATAATAATAATAAGTTATACATATAAAGTGTTAGTCCGTGAGATGATGGTTTTGATGACAACAACCTCAGAATAGATTATAAAATATAAATACTAACATTATAAGTTTAGATATATATGTATATGTAGGATTTAACCATGCAGGTACCAAGAATGAAGACTGTACAGTATAGAGATTCAAGATATCAAGATTGAAGACTCATGAGTATCAAGATTATCAAGAGTTTAAGAATTCAAGTAATTTATTCTTTAATTAGAAATTTTGTTAAAACTCCTAGAAAAGCACTGGCATCTTAAAATCCAATTTATTCGTGGAATGGAATCTACTTCGAGCACGTTGAAGGGATGGAACCCTAAGTAGGATGGAACCTACGAAAAATCTAGTGGAACATTGTTTTGTATCCGCTAACTTTTTATTCAAAATGATTTTTCAAAATTATATCTTATTTTCAAAATCATATCAAAACCTTCCTTTTAAAAGCATCAAAAACCTCTATCCTGATTTTAATAATTTTAGCCTCAAAATCATCTTTAATTTCAAAGTCAAAATACTCCTGATTTTAAGTATCTTTTAATATAATATATTTAACTTTTAAATATTTATACTCAGATTTTAATATAAAATTATAGTTAAATTCTATATATATTATTCTCTATATTTACTTATAAATTTTAACTATATTCAAGTATGTTTATAAAGTTTAATATAGTTTTAATATAAGATAAAGGTTATTTTCAAAGAAAATCAAATTATCAAAAAATGCTTTGGGATGTCGAAATACACATGGTGACCATGTCGACATGGTGTCAGTTCGACATGGTGTCAGTTGGTTTCAAAATTCAAATTTAAAAAGAAGTGTCTATTTGCCATATCTCTTCACGAATGGACATGGCTGTCGTTCTTCTATAAATAGGGGTTAGTTTCAACGAATTTATCATCCGATTTTCTAGTTTTTCACTCTTCTTCTTCCATATTTCTTAATACATATTTTTACCTTTACTCTACCAAAATCAACATCGAATCAAACTCGATTACTTCGAGTTTGATTCTCTATCACTATCTCTACAAGGTTCTCAGTGCTATTCAGAGTTATAGACTTCTTTGTAATCTATTAAGCGAGAAAAGTTGTGATTGTAGTCATGGAAATCAATTGAGAGAAAAAAGGTGTGATTGTAGCCTTGGTAAATCAATTGGGTAAACTTGTGGCCCGAAAATCAAGTATCTCTACCCAGAGGATAGAAATTCTGGAGGGTGTACCTCGTAGCCTTGAAACCGAGGGTGTAATTGTACAATTGCTTTTGAAAGGAAATCTGTACTTGTGTTGCGGGACTGGATGTAGGGTAACTCCGAACCAGTATAAAATCCGGTGTGTTCTTTCCTTTACTGCTTTTATTTTATTTCTGCATATGTGTTTGTTTCTGTGATCATATCTGTGTCTGTATATTGCATACATGGGTGTCTAAATTAACATAAATCGAAAAAGATTTAGTAATTCTTTATTAACACTATTTACCCCCCTCCCCTCTCTTGTGTTAATCCTAGCCTTAAGATCTGTAATCTGCATTTCTCACATAAAGTATATTCAAATTTGAATTTGAAAGTAATGATTTGATGGCTTGAGTATAGAATTAAAGAAAGGTACTTATACCTCTTAAATATCCACCATATATATGTTAACCCAAAATATGGATCAACAACCTGGATCAAATCGAGCATGAAAGCACCAGTGCAGATAATCAGCAGCACAAATCTCAGATAAACAACATATAAAAAGCAGAAGCAGGAAAAGAGACATAAATTTTTTATAGTAGTTCGGCTGACTTTGGCCTATGTCCACTTTAATCAATCTTTAATATAATAATATTAGTTGAATGTCTTTGTATAACAACCAGTTATTCTTTAGATCTAAGTAACAATGAGTTAGAATAAGTCACAAGTACAAGAGTTGAATGGACAATTGCATTAATACCCTTAATGACCGTTGTAAGGGAGAAGAAAGTTGAAGAAGTGAAAGAATTCTAGTAGAGCAATGATAGCTCTCTCCTTGAAAAATGATCCACCTCTAGTTGCAGTTATATGGGTACTTATAGGGAAATTCAGTGAGTAATGGGCTAGAAGTCCAAGTGCAGAAGAGTCCAGTTATTATGCCAAGTCATAACCAAAAGCTCAAATTAATCTAAGTCATTACTATGGATCGCTAGCTATCCATCGGGGATGGATCGCCAGCTCTCCATCAACTTAGCATATTTTTCTACCAGAAGCCTTTACTTAATGCTACGAAAAAGCTTGGAAAGTTTGAGGTCGATCCGACCTATCTTGATAGATTGCTAGCTATCCATAGGGGATTGATCGCTAGCTATCCATCCACTTAGTATATTTTTGAGTAATCTCAGTTTAATTGTCTGCTTATCTTCTATATAAGTGTTTTATCCAAATATCAAGTCGTTTATAGTTTGTTTGATCATCTGTCATCATGAGTTCTGGTCCAAAAGAATCATCAATAACTCGCTCAGAACTTAACAATATCAGACAAAATTTTGTAGGTACACTCAAGACGGCGTTTGGGACCTACCCTAAAATTTTCAGGTGGTGGGCCCAAATCTACATGGATAGTTAGCAATCCATCTAGTTAGATCTCTAGCGATCCATCGAACAACCTCCAAATGATCCCATTTTTTATGTGAGCCTTACTTTTTGTCTTTTAAGTGTTCTTCCAAAATTTTAAGTCAATCCTACTCCATATAAGTTCTCTAGGTCCATTTTAATTAGCTTCTTTTGGTCAGACAGCTTGAATCAGATGAGTCTTCACTTCTCAAGCTAGATTGTTTGGCATGCTATGAAACTTAACAAGCGTGCTTAGAAGTGGTAATGAATCATGATGCAAGAGGTTTGGATAACTCATGATGCTTCCTTATGGATCGCTAGCGATCCATGGGTGATAGATCGCTAGCGATCTATCTACTTAGTATTTCATTGGCTGATTTTCCTTGAGTCCTATTGGCTTGTTCACTTGGTTATTTTGGTAGAGTCTTGAGTTATTATAGCATAGTATGAATGTTCTAACTCCTACTGAATTCTGATGGGTGAAAAGCCCGATTAACACTTACCCTCCAAAGTACTCCTTTTGAATGAAAGGTGTGATTTTCTCAAGAACAAGTTCATGTCTCCAGTCTTCGATAGTTGAGCTTTCGTACTGCTTTAACCTTGGTAAATCGTCCAGTTCCTTCGCGTTCTCTTGTCCATCACGAGTCATTCCAAACCTGTTACATCCTAAGAATGTAGATTCTGCCTAAGTGTAATATATACATCACAATCATTCAAATTTCATTTGAAGGTATTACGTTACATATCTCTAATTAAATCACATGTTTCCAATTACATCACATATCTCTAATTGTCCCATGTTCATTCAAGATTTATGTTATCAACATTTTGCTTTTGATTCAAAGTTTTCACATCATATATCAAAATCACATTATATATCAAAATCACATCATATATCAGAATCACATCATATATCGAAATCAGCCTATGATCATCCAGATTTATCAGCTTTATTCAATTTATAAGGATTCAGATCCTTTTATTAGATCAAATCTATTTTAAGGCTCGATCTCTCCTAATCATTTAAGTTTAATGCATGATATTTCTAGATTGTTTAATGTTTAGTTTAATGTGCAAACTCCCCAAGTTGTTTAATGTTTTAAGTTAAGGGGGTGATCTCTCTTGATCATTTGTTTATTAAGATAAGGTGACTAAGTAAGCCTATCTTCTCACTCTCTGGTGAGAGGACTGACTTCTTACACTCCGATTCTGTAACGACCCGCACTTCCGTACCCCTTGAGTCAACACTATTCTACCTAAATCAAATCAAGTTGTACAGAAATACGAACCATTTGGGTTAAAGAAGAAGAGGTAGAAGAAGAGAAAACAAAATCAACATCAGAATCTAACCATCGCAGCGGAATAAAATATAATAGATAGTAACTAATCTTTACTCAAAATCAAATATATCAGTTTACATACATTACATCATCAGAATACATCAGTCACAACTCAACATCAATATCATACAAATGGGTACACAACAACTCAACACAGCGGAATACGTATATAAATATACAAGTACGAGAGTACGTTTCGTCATCCAGCTCGTCTCCTGAGCTCCACAGCATCATATCCTGTATCCTATAATACTCGGTCTGACCCGAGCATTACAGTTAAATAACACCCGAGTCAGTCTGGATTACCAGCGTGAGAAAATCACACCCAATTGATTATTAAAGTTTCAAAAATTCTTTGAAAACAAAAGCATCTCGTAAGACCACGCCACAAATAAACATGTCGGGTTTTTACCTTACGATAGCTAAAACACTTTTATAGAAATCCTCTGATATTATAATAGGGTCTATATACAAGTACTTATAAAATAGCCGAAATTGTTACATTATTAAATTCCAGCTACTAGCCACAAGAGTGGGTAATACAAACAAAACTCGTACAAGGCTCGTAGGGAGAATGGATTTCCAACTAATGACTAGGCACTGGGGTACCACCTGTCACAGTACGGGGCCTAGATCACCGTACCGAGGATTACTCCCTTCATCCCCTGCAACACAAGGCCGGAACCATCCCTTACTGGACAGTCCCGAGTGAGATCACCCCACGGTTGGGATCAGCAACCGCACCACTAAGCCGAAAAATAAAAAGGGACATCTAGACTGGAATGACCTCACCCTGCTTGGGTGCTACCCACCTAACCTTGCTGCATATCCCCTGATTTTCAGTCATTCCCATTTGATGAGGCTTGAGGCTAAGCGTTACCTTTAGAACGTTTCACTTAGAATGCCCATCGCCCACCTGACGATGTTTCGCAAGCATTCGTCCATACAAGTCCGTCCTGGGTTCGAACGGAACCGAAGGCACTACTCCTACTACATCCATTATGGAAATATCCTCAGGATTAGTAGCGACTAGCCCTTGCACTTCACTGCTCCATCTTCGACTCCGAACACGTTTTTCTCACGAAACGTACAAACCGGATCGAAGTGGTTTTCCAGAAATAAATCTCGATCCCGGTCTCTTCGAAACAATCAACGCATTTGGCCAAATATTGATAGTCGGTTATTTAACTATCAATTAATATTCACAACATCCATCAACCCAATAAGAAATTTCCCAAATTATTTATTAATCCCAAAATATCTTTACCAGATATATATTTCCGATTTCAAAACCCTTTTTGAAAACAGTTTCAAAACCAGTTTCCTTCCACAGAGTACATTCCCAGTAAATTATTTCCACTGGAACACCAAGTACAAAACACTTAAGATTTAAAATAATTTAAAACAAACACTTTTTATAAAACATACTTATAACATTAAAATTTGACTACTTTAAATATTTTATTTAAATATATATATACCTTAAGAATATTTATATAAAACACTTTATAAAATGTAAACTAAATTTCCTCCTTTAAACTCAATACCTAGTTACTTTATATAATTATTTCAATAATAGATTTGAAAAAATATACTTACTTTTAAAATTTTACATTTAGAAATAATAAACTTTCCAAACATGCTTTTAAAAACAATCTTAAAATCTTTAATTTATTTGAAAACCATACTTGGCTATCCAGGGAAATACTCTTCTCTTCCCATTTCAAAAAAATAAATCACCATTTATTTTTAAAAAAATCCTCATTCCTTTAATAAATTCTTACCTTGAATTTATAATATAAAATATCCATCGACATTTAATTTCACTTTATAAACCCAGTTCATAAAGTCCCAAAATCTCACTTCACTGTAAATTTCAATTTCAACACTTAAATCAATTTTACAATTGATTTTTGTTTACTTTACCATGGAATAAATTTTCTTCTTCATTTATTTCAAAATCCATTAACTTTAGATTTAACTTCTAAATCATGTTTTAAAATCTTTAAACTGAAAAATACCAATTTCATATTTCTCAATTTCATTCTTTCCCTCTAATTTAATTTAATTAAATCCTTAAATTTAAAATAACGTCTTTTATTCACTTAAGTCCAAAATTTATTATTTCCGTGTTAATTAAATTCCTCATATTCTATATTTGTTAGATTTTAGAAATCACTTTATTTTATTTTATTTTCACATCATTATCACATTTATTTCAATTCTCTAGAATTTATTTACTTAAAATTTTACTCTTTTATTACCTTTCAAAAATTCAATTCTATATATTTTGGTAACTCATTGTACTGAGTTATTCCATCCAACCATACTATCAAATATTCCAATTATCCATAAAACCATCACAGGATATCAAATATTCATCACACAGAATATTAAATAATCTAAATAAATTTTTGAGGAATCCAGTTGGATCCCTCCAACCTGTTTCCCTGCATCCACAGATGTTAGCACAATACCAATTCCACTTCGAGGTGGAATATCGCGGTATATGGGATTAAATAATATTATCCGCTATTATGCGGCGCATAGGGTCTCATCAGCTATAAATGCGGGTAATCAATCATTCCAATATATACATATTCCAATATATATATATATATATATATATTGATATCTATACTACTATATATACTATCACATCCAATCAATCCAGACAAGCATTCAATCAATTATTTAAATTTAACAATTCGAATTTAAATAAAAATTTACTGAGTGAGATTAACTCACCTTTGCTCCTTTTATTCGTAATCCATTTCCATCCCGACCTCTTTCTTTATGGTTATAGACCTTGAATAAATATTAGATGGCTTTATTAATATTTGAAATAAGAATTGAACCATTAATCTCCATTAATTAAATAAATTATCTAATTCCAAAAATTAACTTCCTTTAAATGAATTTATTAGTTAACCATCCCATTTCAACTAACTAAAAAAAATTTGTTTCCTTACTATAATATATTTTTACCGTTTAAGAATTTTAGTTCAAGCTAATAAATTTTAATTTCAACTAATGATTCTACTTTTAAACAAATAATTAAAATCTAAACTAATTTTCCTTTTACAAATCTTTTAGTTACTAAAATAAATTAAATGAGTCAATTAACAAAATAAATTACCTTATTTTAGAATAAACTTGTAAAGGGAAATATGTAAAGGTGCATTAATTTTCTTTAGGAACTACATATCTTTTCATACTTCCAACATTTCTGCGTTAAACCTTATCTATATATATAGTTATTTTTATTTTATTTTTTTACTGTTTACAATATGTATGTGTTTCCTGTCTTACTTATATACATACTAACCTTAATAAAATAAATTCTTATCTGAATAAATAAAGCAGTAATTAATTTGAAAAGCTTGATGTGAATGCAGAGAGCTAATTAATTGAAACAAGTCTCAATAATTTGAGAACTGTAACAAATAGATCTGCAGAAACCTAACCTCAAACTCACTGACCAATTCGCAACCGACTCGTCTTCGATCCCTTACTGACCGTGCGCGCGACCCCCAAGACCCCTTGAACGAGCATCACCATGTCGCGACCCTTCATGCGAACTCGAGTTCGCCATGGTCGCTGCCCCTTCCCTTCGCCGCCGCATTTCGCCACGGCCTCTATCAGGCGCGAGTCAAATCGCGACTCGACTGCGATCCCCTCTTTTTTTTTCCACTCGATCGATTAATAAGAAAGAGGCTCGATTTCGAACTAATAGAGTGCGGAGGAGGGAGGAATTGAACGTAGTTTTGAAGTTGGGTGGCCGCAATCTCTGAACGGAAAGGTTTTAGTTTGATTTTTAGAGAGGGGTAAACTCGATTAAAACGCGTGGGGCTGCAAATTTAATCGGCCATTATTATATTTTCTGAAGCTTTTCAATTCCGTTTGAATATGTCTACATTGGTAAAGAAAGAATGGGGGGACAGGGAAAGATATTAGCGTGCAAAATTGTTTCTGTGTCGGCTGTAGATATTAAAAGAGAAGCGTGCTTCAGAAGACATCAATGACCTTTATTTAAATCAATTAAAGTTTTATTAAATTTTAACGCGTTTATGAATCGTATGCTTACATAACAACTCCAATCAATACGAAATTTGAAATCCGATGATAACTCAATATTACGGATCCAATGGAACTGGTTTCGTCGAATTCCGAGACTGTGTCTCGGACGGCTATTTTTGAATTCAGTTTAAACTATATATTTTAAAAAAAACTGAACAAAACATCTTTAAATTCGATTCTATCACTTTTATTATCTTCAGTATTATCAATATGAATTTTACAAGCCTTTAAATTATTATTTTTAACTGGCTTAAAATTCCAGAATCAATAATTTACCCAATTCTGATAATTAAATTCAATATTTAATTATCCAATAATGATTAATATTTGAAATTCAAGTTAAAATTTAACCTTTGAATATTTAAAATTAATTAAATATTCCGATTTCAAATATTCAAAAATTTCGGGTCGTCACAGATTCCATCTCTTCGGACGGGACTCTAAGGCGATCAATTTCGTACAAGTCCATCACTCGCTCCCTGGCAAGGGGACTTGCACCTTGCACTCCCATCCCGCGGCGGGACTC
Source organism: Allium cepa (assembly GCA_030765085.1). Classification (NCBI taxonomy): domain Eukaryota; kingdom Viridiplantae; phylum Streptophyta; class Magnoliopsida; order Asparagales; family Amaryllidaceae; genus Allium; species Allium cepa. The sequence goes on along the minus strand of CM060929.1, from coordinate 376,509,033 downwards.
TAAGTAAATCAATATCAGTCATCACAATCCATGCGGATTTTTCAATATTCAAATCAAAACGAATAAGAAGAAATCAAGCAAACAGGAATCAAAACAAGCATAAATCATAAATGTTCATCCCGAAGACCTGACTCAGGACGTGCCCAAAGAGCAATCTAGGTCTCGGACAAGTGTAAGCGTCCTGAGTTTATTATTGTCCTAAATAGTCATCTTAGGCATCCGGCTTAGAGCGTGCATAGGGACCGTTTAGGATCTCGTACACATATAAGTGGTCCAAGGTTATTAAAGGCAAAAAAAACAGAAGGTGGAGAATAAGGGATGAACCTATCCCTTGTTCCAATTGTGGGCTTTTGGTTTTAGCTCGTGCGGTCATATATTCATACGTTAATTTGCTACTCTAGCTCCAACATCACCCGTTCCAAGCATTAAAGGTGATACTAGATCCAAATCTATCATGCCCCTAGTCTTATGGGAATTATTTCAGTTTGTTTTATTCTAACTCCAGATGCTCCTGCATTTGGTTCTATTGTTGATTTTAGCGTTGCCTCCAAGTATTAGTTATCCTAGGTGTTGAGACAGTATTCCAGCCTGTTCAAATCCAGCTCCAATGGCTCTTCTTGTTATTTCTTAGAGTTTTATTCATATTCCCTGCAGATCTAATTATCCCTTGCCGATCTATCCTCTGGAAGAAGATATCCATCATCTCTTGTTGCTTAGACAAGATCCCATATTGCATCTCCTTCATCATCCTGTCCATTTCTTCTCTAATCACATAGGGGAGTTAACAAGACATTGAGGACACCTCCTGACTGCCCCCAGGCTTCAATTGACTTGCTACAGGTCTAGATCTACTATTAGGCCTACTCATCTTCTCTAAATGTTAGATTCAAACTTCAATTCTCCAGATCTTGTTCAAGGTTCTCAGTGAAAGCCCTAAAATGTTAATCCAGAAAATTGATCAACACCCTGGATCAGATTGAGTGTGAAAGCAACAATGCAAATAATCAGCAACACTAATCTCGGATAAATAATAAATAGAAGCAAAAGTAAGAAAAGAGACACGGAATTTTTATAGTGGTTCAGCTGACTTTGGCTTAGGTCCACTTTAATCAATCTTTATTATGATTATATTACTTGAATCTCTTTTGGATAATAACTAGTTAGTCTTTTGATCTAAGTAATAACGAGTTAGAATAAGTCATAAGTACAAGGGTTGACTGGAGAATCAAGTAACCCCCTTGACGACTATTGTGAGGGAGAAGAAATTTGAAGAAGCAAGGGAATTCCAGTCTCTCCTTGGAAAAAGATCCGTCTCCAGTTGCTGGTATGTGAGTATTTGTAGGGGAATTCGGTGAGTATTGGGCTAGAAGTCCAAGTGAAAAAGAGTCCAGTTGTTATACAGAGTCATCACCGAAAACTCAAATTAATCTGAGTTAGTTTTATGGATCGCTAGCTATCCGTAAGGGATGGATCACTAGCTCTCTATCAACTTAGCAAAATTTTCTACCAGAAGCCTTTACTTAGTGCTACAAAGGAGCTCGGAAAGTTTGAGGGCGATTCGACCTATCTTGATGGATCGCTGGCTATCCATAGGGGATGGATCGCTAGCCATCCATCCACTTAGCATATTTTTGAGTGATCTTAGTTTATTGTCTTCCTATCTTCTATTTAAATGTCTTGTCCAAGTATTTAGTCGTTTGGAGTTTGTTTGATCATCCATCCTCATGGGTCTTCTGGACTGGAAGAATCATCCATAACTCACTCAAAACTTAATGAAATCAGACAAAAATTTGTAGGTACACTCTACATGGTGTCTGGGACTTACTCTAAAATTTTAAGGTGGTGGGCCCAAATCTACATGGATCGTTAGCGATCCATTTGGTTAGGTCACTAGTGATCCATCAAACAACCCCCAAACGATCTCATTTTTTCTATGAGCCATCTTTTCTAAGTAATCTTCCAAAATTTCAAGTCAATTTGACTTCGTATGAGTTCTCTAGGTCCATTTTAAGTTAGCTGCTTTTGGTTAAACAGCTTGAATCAAATGAGTCTTCACTTCTCGAGCTAGATTGTTTGGCACGCTATGAAACTTGGCAAGCATGCTTAAAAGTGGTAATGAATCATAATGCAAGAGAGGTTTGGATGATTCATGATGCTTCCCTATGGATCACTAGTGATTCTTGGTAATAGATCGCTAGCGATCTATCTACTAGTATTTCATTGGCTGATTTTTCTTTAGTCCTATGGGTTGTTCGCTTGGTTGTTTTAGTTGAGTCTCAAGTTATTCTGGCATAGTCTGAATGTTCTAACTTCTACAAAATTCCGATGGGTTAAAAATCAGGTTAACAATATCCATATGGTTTAGTACTTGGTTGAATTAAGAAAAGATGGTAGGAAGAGAAATGAGCATAAGGGCATTTGTGTCCTTTAACCATTTCATGTATTTATAAAGGTGAAGTTTTTGTCTCATTTTCACTTACTCTTCATTCTCATTTCCACATTTTCTAACTTCTCTTTTCCACTCTCTCTTCTATTTTTAAATTTAGAAAAAGTCTCATCTTTTTACCTTAAAAAGTTAGAAATTATTTTTGAATTTGATTTGCAGTTTGGTTGCTGGAGAAAAAAATGGATTTTACATTTCAAGTTGGAAAAATGAGAACTCTAAATTTTTATCATACTTCTGTAAAATGTGTTGTATAAATCATGTATATATGTAGTGTTATAATCTTAGTAAGTTGATATTTCTTTTAATATATATGAGAAGACAGGCATACTTATCGTAAAAATGAAATACACACAGACATTTGATCGCAGACATAAGAAACGGACACAGAAAGTCAGTATTACATCTTCTACTTCTTTTCTTTGCTCTCTGTTATTGAAGACAAACACACCTACTTGGGTTCAAAAATCATTATCTCTAAAATTGTTAGGAATTAGCCATAACGATCAACTGTAAAGTTGTACATCTTAGTTTCCAGTTATTTATAAAATAGTCGCCTTAAGTTTCGATGAATGGAGCAGCGACAATGTCCTAATAATCATTGCTAGTCAAAATTGGTCATGAACTTTGAAAATTAAATTCTCCTGATTCACTTAGAATTAGACGATGGCGTTAGTAGCACTGACTTCGTGGGGGTGATGTTGTATTTTGGTGAAGTTTCGATGGGATATGGCAGTGGTCATTGATGGTGATCGAAAACAAGGGTTTCACCTGGCCGGACCTAGAGGCGACGGTAGGTCTTGGGGATGTTTGGGATGAGCTTCTCTTGAGGGGATAGGTCCGAAGTAGCATTTTGATGAGGCCCGAGCACTTAGGGGAAGTTGTGACAGTTTGGGGAACAAGGCGTTGTTTTAGGTCGCGAGAAGGGGTAGGTGACCGAGCTTGTTGTGATGGGGTCCAGTGGGAAGCTCATGCAACGCAGAGTTGAACATAATTGGTGGTGTTAGATTTCATCGAGCATGGAGTGGATTTAGGAGGAGAAGTGCACAATGCGCACTTATAAACATTTTCGTTGTCAGGTAGGGAATGATTTGGGGAAGGAGAAGTACTATTTATTGCTGGTTTGGTAAGTGGGCCTTAGGCCAAGTTTGTGAGCATTTATTTGATAATTTTGTTAATTAAAATGTGTGGATATGAAATGCCATAATTTTTTTGATTTAAATCTGTTTGACCCATGGATTTTTTCGTTTGACTCATACTGATGAGTGTAACACTTTGATATAGATAGCTGGTAGTTTTGTTGGGGTAAAATTAACGATAAATTAATTTGGATTGGGTATTATTACTTTGACATACATAATAATGTAGTTAATTAACTAAACTTCATTGATGACACCTTTTTTGCAGAACAAAACATCATTTTGCTATATATAAATTGGATAGATTATTTTGAACATCTATTAAGCAGAATATATCCCCGTTTTGCTATCATATTAAACTGGACATCTATTTTTGTGCCCGTTGATTTATATTGAAAAATGATGAGTTAACCGTTGATCATCCACCATGGATTAGATTTACATATATACTTGCTTATGAAATACTGGTATTAACTTAGAAAGTTGAATTAAAATAAGTGGTAGCTTGTTTAAGTACCATTGTGGTCGCTAAGCCTTTTTCAAATTTGAAAAGAATGGATTTCAATTTACTTTAACTTTTATCATATTTTGAAGTAAATGTTTTTCTATATTCATAATGGAATTAAATATAGAAACACATGGAGTTTTAAATATGTTATTTAAATGTTATTTAACAATTATTAAGTAAAGATTCTGATTAGTTAATTAATTATTTTATTAATGATGTTTAAGTTAATTAACTATTTTAACGACGTTTAAAGTCATTTAATGATTTATTAATGATGTATAAAGTCAATTAATTACTTTATTAGTGATGTTTTAAGTCAATTAATTATTTTATTAATAACGTTTAAGTTAAGTAATTGTTTATTTATGATGTTTAAATGTAGCAACCCAAAAATTCGAACACGTAGTCTTCGAATATTGAAACATTTATGCACACATTAGAAACTAATTAACATACACCTCTTCTTCAAACAATGAAAGGATCTAGAAGCTTCCATATGGATAAAAGATATTATGAGAAGGGTATAAGGAAAAGTGACATAAAGGAGAAGAGATGTGAGTGGAAGCTTCCATGGCATGGTTGAGGGTTGCGGAGGCAACACCATTCTTAGCTTACAATAGGAGGGGCTCATCCTTATTTATAACTCACAAATTCACAAGCTAAAGTTATCATAAATTCAATGTCTTCTTCTTCATCATCATAAAGTTCCTAAAGCAAAATATTTTCATATCAAATCCAAATAAAATCAAACTTGGAGTGAAGCCCTACTACCACATTACAAACATCCTGCCTAGTTTGAAGTTAAAAAAGCTGTAACGACCCGTCCTTTTAACTATTTTAAATTATTAAATTTATTGCAATTATTAGATGAAAATGGGTAGAAATAATAATGATTTATTATCGAAGTTTATTGAATATAATAAAACTTTGAAATAAACAATTCCGAAGATTTTGGCAATAACAAATACTGAAATGGAATTCTATATATTGAATGTTTTTATAATCGATAGTTGGGATTGAATAATGAGTATTGAATTACTGTAAAATGGGAGTAGTTATTTATTATTTGAATTCGTTTTTAAAATTTAATTCTATAAGTTAAATAACTTATATTGAAATATGGTGATTTAATTAATTATTAAATTATTTAAAATTTAATATCAGAAATTACTTAAATAATTGAATTATGAATATAATGTAGATGAAAATGATTTTAAAAGTTGATTTAAATATTATTTAAACAAGAGTGGAGATCGTTTAGATTTAAAATTTAATTCAAAAGTTAATAAGTAGAAATTGGAAATTTTATATTTTAATTAACGTGTAAAATAGCCATTTTGGCCACGGTCTCGGATTTCAATGAAAATAGTTTCATCTGATCCGTAATAGTGTATTATTATAGGATTTCAGGTTTCGTCGCAATCGGACTTATCATTTGACCATGCAAGCTTGAAACGCGTCGAAATTAATTAAAGAAATTTAATTATAAATAATTAATTTCGAATGCTATCTTCTAGATATGATCGAATTAGGCATCGAGACTAGTTCCATTGCATTTGGAATGGGGGTAAAACATTAGAAACGCTAAGCGGACGTTAGGAACACCAGGCGGCACGCTTCGATTGGAGTTTGGAAATTCGCGGGCTAATCGAGCTAGATATTTCTTATAATAATATATATTTTCTTTTCACCCTCTACCATTCGTACTTACGGCCACCAATTTATCTCCCCGTACACCTATCCTCTCCCTTTCACTTTCAATTCTAGTTCGACATAAGAGAAATCAGTAGATCAATATTTAAAGAAAAAAGAGAAGAGCCGCGATTGTTGCGACTTTGCCTGGGAGGGCTTCATCGCGACCAGAGAGTAGCCGTGTTCGACCAGGCAGGGATAGTGTTTGGGATTTTTGGGCTGTCGATTTTGGACATGTGGCAAGTTGGAGGAACGAGGTGATGGAGGGCTATAGGCAGTGGCACGGAGAGAGAAGGTCGGTGATGGCGGCTGCGTTGCTTTAGGGCGCGATTGGATATAGAAAAAGGAAAAGGGGTATAGTCGCAAATGAGGATGCAAGCTGGGCTGGATGATGGTGGGTACGTGGTGCCTGGATGAGACTTGTGAGAGGTTTTTTTTAAATTTATTTAATTAGACTACTAATTATGTTTAATTATAATCTTATATTAATAAAAAATCATAACCTTTGTATATGTGGTCTGATTTGGGCGAAACTAATCGCGTTGGGATCGTGTCAAAGTCGTCTACGGAATGGAATTGAAGTGGTATTTATTTAAAGCTAAAAATATTTTTAGTTTTATATAAAAGGTGAGTGTTTTAGAATGCTCACGACGTACTTGAATATTTTTATGTTAGTCAAATTTGAAATTATGAAGTGATTTGAATTCATTGATTATTGTTTGATAAACTTAATAGACATTTAAATCGACATCTGAATCAACTGATAGAAATTTGAAATGACAATTAAATTGAATTGGAATTAAATTTCAAGTAAACTCCCGATTATTGATATCCAGTTAAATTGTGTGATATTTGAATGCTTGGATGATTGATTGTGATGGATGCCAATTGTTTAATATTTGGATGATTGGATGTTTAATTATTTTATATATATATCCTGATTTCATCCTGTATATTATTTACAGTATATAAAATTGTAAATAGAATTATTTCAAATAAATTAAGAAGTAGGTTGAAATGATATATACCTATGACATTTATTTTAGATTGAAATGATATATATCCATCCCTGAATTAAATTAAAATAACTGATTCACTTGGCCATAGGATAGAAAATTATATATGGACACCAGATTGGTCAAATTATACGATTTCAGAACTCTTATTTGAAGTTATTCAAATGATTTTGATCTAAAGAAGTAAAAACCAAATTCATGCAAATTGACTTATTTACAAAATTAAGGTAATGTGGGAATCAGAATTTGTTAAACGAAATTGTTTAAAAATGAAATCGAGATTTTTGAAGTTATAATCGGAATATGATTTAAATTTCAAAAATTGATTTTTTTGAAAGATTGGACTTTTATTTGAACTTTGAATATTGCTAAGTAAAAGTAATTTAAATCTATATTTCAAAAGTTGAGCTCGGAATTGAATTATTTTAAAGACTTGGACATTGAATTTAAATCGATACTTCGAAAATCAAGCTCAAAATTGATATAGATTGAAATGGTTTGAAGTTGAGAATTGAATTGAAATTTATTTAAATTGGAAATGAAATGAATTGGAATTGAAAGTGAAATTGAATTAATTCGAAATCGAAATTGAATTTTATATGAATTGAGATCGGAATCGAAGTAAATTCGATTTGAAATCGGAATTGAATCGATTAAATTGGAATAGAAATTGAAAGCGATTTGAATTGGGAAATTTTGAATTGAATAAGTTTGACTCTAAAACTATTTTTAAATAAATTATTTTAATATAAACTATTTGAGGTATATCTTCTTAAATATTCAAATTATTTTGATTTTCCAAGCTATTTTACTATATAATCAAATTATTTTGATGTTTCAAGCTATTGTACTATATAAACAATTTTTCAATACTCAAACTATCTTATATTAACTATTTTAACTATTTAACTATTTTAAAACTATTCAATCTATTTTCTAAAAATTCAAACTGGTCAGAGTGGGAATTGTTTATATTTAATCATGGATTTAAATACGAACGGGGCTAAAATGAAGTTATAACCTAAATTGAAATTCGAAACAATTTTGGAAGAGAAATCGAGATATTAAGGCAAAAATGATTTTGTAGTGAAAAAGTATATTTTGAATAAAAATGATGATTTCGAAATGAATTTGATATTGAAGCCAATACGATATTTTGATATCAAGTACGAATTGTTTCGAAATATAAAAGTACCAACTAGTGTGTAAAACAACATTTGGTTGTTAAAGAGACTGGGGCCTCTTATTAGCATACTCTCTGTCAATATTTGAACCACTTCAACAACTGTGTACACGGAGGAGACTCCAGAACGAAGCAGCTAGATTTGGCATTGTTTACTGGATTTGAAGAAAGAGAACGATGATGTATAGACCTCGGCACTTGTGCCAATTTGAAATGATTAAAACAGGACGGCTTGACAAGGCCAAGTGGGCTAGCTACCCCTAGCGGACATTCGTTCTTTGATTTTCTTCTTGGACTTGGCCCATTCTATTACCTTGTTGTTGATTTAGGTTGGTGCACCATGATTTGAGATAGCCTCCCTTTGACTCGATATGGGATGGATGGAAGCGGTGAGCGGTAGTGGCTACGATGCGTAACCACCAGCCCTGTGACATGAACTGGTAGTATCCTACCTTGGGTATTGCCTCATGTGCCTTATCATACTTTTATCTCTATACGAGACCCATGTGGTTTTGGTTTAGTGCTGTCGTATCACGACGCATCCCTATCCCCTGACGTTCTACTAGGGCGTTATATGCAAACTGTATGACAATACTTAAAAATGCGTTAAGGGGGATTAATGTAAAGCCTTAATGCTAAGAAAAATATTTATTTTACTGATTAGACATTATATATGTAGCGTATTTTACTATAAATAAATATTTTAATGGTCCTTAAAAGATAGAAAATATTGTAACATCTCTTGAGTTATTACACGCACGTTATACACTGGATAGAAGACGTGAAATCCCGTAAATATCTCTAACGCTCTTACACTCATGTTATTTGATATCGATTTGAATCTCGTAAGGATATTTTAGTCCTGACTTGAGTGTTTTGTCTTTTCATTACACTCGGGTCAGCCTTGATTTTTTCAGCGCATTGAAGATCATTTTTGGTGGACGAAGATGAAGATTCGATATATTACTACTATTATTATCTCCTACATGAAGTTGCTATGCTACATTATTTTTATTTATCCCTGCTGTATATATAAATCTGATAAATGTTGTATAAATTATAATCAAATGTATAATATAAACAACTTCATCGGCTATTTATTTGATTATTATAGTTTGTCATTCCGCTGCGAGATTTTGTATTTGTTTTCTACTTCTTTTCTTATTTTTCTTGATTAACCCCATTGATTATCTATATTTTGGATTGTTTAAGTTAGACATGTCTGGATTATTATTGATTTAAACCTTCCGAAATGTGGATCGTCACAGTAGCAAAGCCAATCTCTCCCTTAAAGTGAAGATCGTGAGCGTTATAAGGGTTATGGAGGCAAAGGAAAGGCAAAGGCATGGAAAGAGAAGGAAGGAAATGTGTTGGTAGTTTGAGGTTGGACTTAGATACTTGGATCTTAGTTGTTTGTTGAATAAGAGAGGAGCTAACTTACCACTTTTATTGAAAATATTGTGCATATGTATTGGTGTTTGATTTTGTTAGTTGTTTGAATTAGTTTGGACATACGTTGAAAACAATGGTTTTAATTCTTGCTTTGAAAGGAAGTGGAATATGTATGGACTTGAATAGACTTGAATAGCCTTGTATGACATATAGCAAGGACTTGGAACAAAGCACATAATTTATAGGTGGACTTTAGTTTAGGTTGGACTCGGATTTGAAATTGCACTTACAGTGATAGTCACTATAGATGTTGTTCGAGATTGCCTCATTTTTGACGATTTCTATGGAACTTTGTAGAGAGATCCTTAGGGATTTCTCACTATATTTATAATGTTTTATACATATGATTGTTTCCATAAAAAGTTTGAATAGTAAAAAGTTAAGTAACATCTCAAAAACGACCAAAACCTCACTTGTGCAAAGATGCCCCGTTTAGGCAAGATTTCTGAATTTTAAAAGGGCTGAAAAAATATTTAAATTTAAATATTTTGTTTTATTCTTTGTAAAGTGTACAGTAACTATTATTAGAGTATTTCAAAAGTAGTTTGATATATTTACAAATTTTTAAGAGTTAGTTATGAATTTTTAAAGAAGTAGTTTTTATAAGGAAAACTCGTTTTTCCAAGTATTAAATGTTTTATAAACATTCCATTATAAAGTAACATACTGAAAAAATGTTTTAAAATCTATTATAAGTATTTTAAAGATATAAATAAATGTTTTCAAAAAGGGTTAGAATTGCTTAATAGCCAAGGTTAATTGTTTGATTACTTATTTGAAAAGTAATTAACTATGCATAACAGTAAAAGCAGACGAAGTAAAGCTTACCTATTTGTGAGAGTTAAGGTTGATGTTTGAGCATGGATGGAGAAATATTGCTCTAACCTACTAGCTTCCCTCTTGATCGAGGAATAGTAAGTCAGAAAATGTCAAAAATATGTTAACGGTGTTGATTTCTTACTTGTTTATGGAAATCATTAACACTATACCTAACAGTAAAAGTCGATGAGGTAGACTTATCTATTTGTGTGACTTAAGAATGAAGTGTCTAGCAAGACTTTGATCCAACTAGTGCTCTAACTTAACTTGCTTCACTCTTATACAAGGAATAATATAAGTTGGAATGTCAAAAATGAGTTAAGCATATAGATATTGATTTGTATAAGCAATTTTTTGACTAGATAATCGATTATAGAACTTGACCTAATATTACTTAAGAATTAACCAAAAGGCTTCACGATTTGATACCAATGAGAATCCCCGATGAGGAGTATTAGTACACAACGCCTCTAACTTTCACTTACTTCTGAAAGAACCAAAATTGAGTTAACCAAAAATTCATCGATTGGTTTTGAAGAGTCTGGGATCGATATGTGTTTTACTTGCCGAATGCCATTTCTAAACTAGTATACGAGTTCTATGTTTTGGAAGCGGTTGAAAATGGTATCTATGTCAAGATTTGAGATCTATTCTAGATGCTTGAGTCCATGTAGTGATTCGTGATCTGTTTGAGATATGGAAATCCATTTGGGGATTTGCGTTTTGTTCAAGTGATGAAGACTCGTGTAAAAGGTGCCAAATGTGACATCGACATCGGAAATGATAGAAAATAGAGTAGGACGCATAGCCTAGGGTTTTGCTAACCCACGATGGGGTATATCAAATCCATATCTAGAGTATTCTAATCGATATATTGTGCATAGGAGTTGATGGTATTTGGTTCCACTTGGTTCTATAGGTTCACGCGTGGGCTAGTTGTGTTTACCTTAATGGTATAGTTTATCTAGAGACATACCTCGCTTGGATGGTACTTTCCGACCCTTGTCAGGATGCTGGCCTCAGTATATCTGGGGATGTCTTTAATGGAAAATCCATTATGCAAACGTACCTTAATGGTTTTGATTATAACCTAAATTTGTTATGGTGTTACTAATATAGGCATCACAACTATTTGATATGATTTATATTCTACATCCTAGTATATCACTATATTAAACTTAAAGAACGATTAGTTTCTTTTAAAGGGAAAACTGTTATGGGAATCTGTATGGTCTCAATAGTTACTATTACATGTTGCATGTATCTCGTGTTTTCTCATACCACTTATGTCTAACGCTTGGTTTTTGTTTCCGTAAATTCCCCGCGTACTCATTCGAGTAGGCTGAGTATGGAAGGTTTTAACTTGGACGCTTCAGAGTTCAGAAGACGAGATGGAGGCTTCCATTATCTATATATTTCTATTCTATTGTTCCAAACTTCCTATGTATATATCAGCATTGCGAGAACAGGCAGTTATCATTGTCCAGATTGATGATAGTACTTAGGTCTGGAACTCTGAAATTCCTGTATTCAGAGTAACCCTTTGTACTGTTCATTTGATATTATAAATTATCATTCCATTGTGAGATTTTGATGTTGTATTCTTCCTTTTTGTGCTATTCTTTTTTATTTAGCCCAACTTTCCATCTTTTCGGCACTCATGTTCAGCATATGAATATCGTGGATGCATTTGTATCGACATTTGAGGGTCAAGTCAAGTCATTATATTTGGTATCAAGGCATACGGTTGAGAGAACACCTTGGCTTTGGTTGGGTATGGCTCATTAGATATAGGGAAAGAGACACCCTAGAATGGGTCGAGTGTATTATATTTACGATGGCATATTTGTATTTTCTAAAAACCGATACCCTTATTCAGCTTTCCTTAGGAACAATCATTTTCTTTGAAGAAACACTAGCCTTTCATATCCTAAATATATTTTGTTATGTTCCGGTAGTATAAATCATGAGTTCTAGAGATGCAAATGCTCGAGGAGGTAGAGGTGGTTGATGTAGTACCCTCACGAATGGTGGAGATCGAGCATCAAGGAATTTTGCTCCGATCGAGGAATCAAGGGTGGATATTATAGAGGAGGTCTTATAGGTCGGGACTCAAGTGAATTTTGCCTCACTCTACCATGATTATAAGAGGCTAGGAGGTAAGAGATTTGGTGGTACAGAGATGATCATAGAAGTCCAGACTTGGATCGAATTGTGTGATCGAATATTTTGGGATATGGAGTTAGATGATGCGATAAAGCGTCAAATGGCATCATGACATCTGACGGATGCAGCCATAGATTGGTAGAGTTTTATCACTGCTAATGTCTAAGAAAATGACTTCACTTGGGCCCAATTTAAGGATGGATTCAAGATAAAGTTTATCCTGGAAGCTGGGAAGACTTTGTTATTTAGGAGCTTCCTTGATCAGAAGCACGAGGCTATGTCAATGGAAGAGTATGATAACCAATTCACTGCCTTGTCTTGGTTCGGGCCTAGTTTGGTAGATACACTAATAAAGAGAAATGAGTTGTTCATTGCAGGAATGCATCCGAAATTCAAGGGTAACATGACTAATCACATCTTGGGATCTTATGTGGATCTTGTAAATATGGGTCTAAGGTTTGAGAGTTTGGCTCCAAAGCCATCTATTGTTGCACTAGCTGGGGACAATAGGTGGATGTTTCTACCGTCTAAAGATAGGGCTTTGGAACCATTTAATGTACTTGCATATAATCAAATGACATATACGGCTATGCAAGTAATATCAGTTCTGTAAGTATAATACCTACAAGTATACAATCACCAAGTGTTGAGAACATTGACCTTGACCATCGGTATTTCTACAAGCAGCAGCAAAAAAAAGGTAAAACAAAAACAAAAGGCATTTCCATTTTATATTTTAGTGTTGAAAATAGATATTATGAAATATATAGAAGTGATATTTTATGATTGACATATTACTGTGTACTAAATAAATATTTATCCTAAAAAGTTGCTACAAACTTGCTACAAAACAAAAGCAAGCATATAATCGCAAAATTTCAGGTGAGGCATATAGAAAACGCATGAACTAGCATTATTTATTGAAATATGCATCAAAATATAGTTGGATTCAACATAAAGCCGATGAAAGTTGATTAATACAACAAATTATGTCAAACTATTAGGAAACTATAGAACATAACCAAGCAAACAACTAATTCAAATTTGTGTTCATCGGAACTACACATGATTATAATGACTGATGATTATAGAAATGGTAATCCAGAAGTAATGCTTATGATGCATATAAGAGGGTTCAAAAACAAGGTCTAAATTCAAAACTGATAACAACTTAGCTTCTTTTGACTTGAACTAATATACATCAATGAACTGCTACATCAATCCATAATATTATATGATAATATTGTTATATCAATCCATGAACTACCGTTATAAGCATAAATGAATTAAATGCTCAATAAAATTTAAATAAAAAAGAAAAATACTAAAACTACCCAAATAAATCTTTCTCGCATTTTTCCTCTTTCTGCCATCATTCACCATTGTTCAGAATTCAAATCGCGGTCAAAATGGCAAAAAATGAAACCAAAGAGGCAGCGGATTCATGGAGGATCACTTCGTATTTTGGATTTGAAGGTGTAATAGCAGGGGTGAGCATTCTGTAAGTTAGTTTTCTTTTTTTTAAGAATGAAAATGAACGAGATACCTTATTTTTGGGAACGAATTTTGAAATAGCGGCCGAAGCAAGCACAATATGATTAGGGTTAGAGAAAAATGGGTGGGTGGGATTAAAAATAGAAGTGGATTTGGGACTTTTTTAACAATTTCAAAAATAGGTTCGGTTAATGCTTAACCGATATATGAACCGTGGTTAACCGTTAACCGACCCAATTTTGATCGGTTAACATCGATCGATTAATCAAAAGTTCGATTAACCGGTTTTTTTGGTTAAAGCGGTTCGGTTAAAGTCAGTTAGTTTGGCTAACCCGATTAAATTCCCACCCCTAAGATCCACCAACAACCAAGACTCGGTTTGTTCCAATATAGGTTTGCTATAACTACCATCGGCCAAGCCATTTTGCTAGGGAGTTTTCGTTGCTCCAAAAGGGAGAACAACCATGAGCTTTGCACTAGCTTTAACACCTTCCACTTCTACCATTGAAAAGGGAAAGCAAGTTTTGGAAGGTATTTTATCTATTTTTAGCATTCCTATTCGTGTCTTATTTGATATTGGTGCTTCTCTTAGTTTCATATTTAGTATTCTTGTTGACATATTGAAACTTGAGCCAATTATGGTTTTAGATTCTATCTGTGTCTCGAACCCTATTAGGGCTCCGCAAATCTTTGTATGATCTATTTAGGAGTTCCAATTTCATGTTTTGACCAACTATTTCCTTATGATCTATATATTCTAGGGTTTATGGGCTTTGATGTTTTACTTGGGTTGGATTGGTTATCTTGATACCATGCAGTTCTAGATTGTGTGAAGAGAACCGTGTCATTTAAAACCAAGGGAGAGAAACTCTAGTAATTAATAGTGGAGAGTCCAGTTTGCTTTTGTATGGTTTCTTTTATTCTCTTGACGTGGCGAAGAGTAATTGGGTTCAATCTTGGTTGTTCAGGAGTTTGAGGATGTATTCAAAGAGGTCTCAGGTTTACCACCTCATTGAGAGACCGAATTTCGCATTGATTTAGTTAAAGATGCATGGCATATCATATTGTTGTTCATAAACTTGCACCAAAGGAGAAGTTGGGCTATCTATCCAAGTTAGTGATCTATTGTGGAAGGGCTTGATCCGACCAAGTCGTTTGAGCCGAGGAGCACCCGTCATCTTTGTTACGAAGGTGGACGGTTCCTTAAGATTGTGTGTAGATTATCATGAACTCAACAAACAAACTGTTAGGAACAAGTGTCATTTGCCTAGGATAGATGACTTGTTCGATTAACTTCATGGAGCTTAATTTTTTCTCTACTTGATCTTGCTATAGGGTTCCCTCGGTTGAGGGTAGCAAAGGAGTGTGTACCCTTGACAGCTTTTAGATCCGACTAGTTTTACAAGTGGTTAGTTATGTCGTTCGGCCTAACTAATGCTCCAGCATATTTCGCGGACCTAATGAATCAGGTTTTCCATGATGTATTTAATAAGTTTGTCCTTGTATTTATCGATATTATTCTAGTCTATTCCAAGACCGATGAGGAACATTCGTACCATCTAAGGATTGTTCTGGAAATTGCTAAGAGAGCATGCCTAATTTCTTGAAGTGTCATTTTTAGCATTCAGAAGTTAGGTTCTTAGGTCATGTTGTTTCAGCAGAGGGTATTTATGTTGATCCCACTAAGATTATGTCCATTGAGGAGGCCAGAAAGGGCAACTAATATTAAGAGCTTTTAGGTCTAGCAAGTTATTATACGAGACTCATACAGGATTTCTAAAAGGTTACCTCTTGCTTAACGAGTTTGACAAAGAAAGATGTCAAATTTATGCGGACTGATAAGTGCAAGCAAGCATTCATAGAATTAAAGGAAAAGTTGACTAGTGCTCCTATTCTTACTGTGCCAGATAGAGGTGAGGGTTTGACTGTTTACACCGATGCATGTGGAATGGTTCTAGGTGCTGTGTTAATGTAGCATGGAAGAGTTATTGCTTATGTGAGTCGGCAGCTCAAATCGCATGAAGCGAGGTAAACTCATGACTTGTATTTGTTAGTAGTGGTGGTTGCATTAAAGATGTGGAGGCTTCATTTGCTAGGTGAAAGATTCGAGTTATATACGGACCATAAATTTTTGAAGTATCTTTCTACACAATAAGACTTAAACATGAGGCAGCGAAGGTGGTTGTAGTTTCTTGTGGCCTATGATCTGGGTATATTATACACACCGTGGAAAGTTAATGTTGTAGCTGATGCACTCAGTAGGAGGTATGCTGTTATGCAAAATGTTGAGGTTTGTACGACTCTAATTAGTCGTATCGAATAGTATCAGCTTAGAGATCTTCATTTTGCTCTGGTAGCTAAAAATGTAAGCGAGAATAAGGCACCAAATAGGTGGTCGTTATTTGAGGTGGATGGCCATGGTATTTTGAGAATGAACGGTGGGTTATGTGTCCCAAATATTGATGGGATTAGGTAGGAAATTCTAGTAGAGAGTCGCAATTCTAGTTTGACGATACATCCTAGGGTTACAAAAATGTATCAAGACATGAAGAGGACATTATGGTGGGAGGGCATGAAGAGGAATGTTCCTATTTTGTGAGCAGATGTGCTAACTACCAATAGGAGAAAGGTAGTCACCAGAAAACGGCTGGACTGCTTTAGCCACTCAAGATTCCTAAGTGGAAGTGGGACCAGATTTCCGTGGACTTCACATTGGATTGCTTAAGTCGAGAAGAGGTAGGAGTGTGTGTAGATTATTATCAATCGATTGACCAAGAGTGTGCGCTTCTTACCAATTAAGACTAGGAAAACAGCTTCTAGTTTGGTTAAGTTATATGTTAAGGAAATCGTTATATTACACAATTCGTGAGTGATAGAGATCCAAGATTCACAAGACAGTTCTGAAAGGGTTTTCTTGAAGCATTAGGGATCGAGCTTATTTTGAGTACCACTAAACATCTATAGACTGATGGGTAAACGGAGAGGGTAAACGGAGAGTTCGAGGACTTGGCCAAACATGCATTTTAGATTTTGGGGGTTCGTGGAAAGAAAACTTACCACTTGTTGAGTTTTCATACAACAATAGTAATCAGGCCAATATTGGGATGGCACCATTTAAAGCATTGTGTGGAAGGCCTTGCAAATCTCCATCGTGTTGGGTAGAACCTAGAGATCATCTTGCGCTTGGACCAGATATGATTCGAGAGGCGTCAAGTAAGGTTATGGAGATTCAAAAGCGAATCAAGGAAGCACAAAATCGATACAAGACCTATGTAGATGAGAGGACCAAAATTTTGGAATTCTCATTTGGAGACTTTGTGTTTATAAAGGTTTCTCCGATGAGAAGTGTAGTCCGGATTGGAAGAGCTGGGAAGTTGGCTCCTCGATATATAGGACCATTCCCGATCTGGAGAGGATTAGTACACTCGCGTATAAAGTCGAGTTACCGATTAGGCTATCAGGTGTGCATAAAGTATTTCATGTGCCGCATTTGCGTAGGTTTGTGCAGATCCTCCGATGATAGTGGAAGCATCGCTATAAGAGGACTTGGAGATTGAGCCAGATTTTACTGTTTTAAGACAGCCTATTTGTATTATTGACAGGGATACAATGCGATGAGGACTAAGGTTGTGGAGTAATTCATGGTACAATAGAACGAGGATACTCAGGATTGTACATGGGAAATAAAGGATAGTTTGAAAGAGTCCTATCGAGATTTATTATTAGATTAGAGATTTCTTATCTTAGTATCATACAACTTTTGTAGGGTACTCACCGCTTGAGGTGGAGTCACTTAGCATGCTTTCAGTTTGCAGTTTAGTTTGTATATAGTTTCAGTAGTATACTATACATATACCTTGTTCTTCTATCTTCTTTGATTATCATTCTTATTTGAATTTGGAGGATGAAATGTTCTAAGTGGAGAAGAATGTAGCGATCTGGAAATTGGAACACTTCATTTTCGAATATCGAAATGTTTTGAAACATAATTAAGTGAAATAAATACGATTTTATAACCTTTTTAAACATCATTTAATTAATGAATAACGATAAGAAAATTATTTTTGAAAATTGTTTATAAATATTATTCTTCGTAGAAAAATCGATAATGTGACCGAAAATCGGTTTATCGATAAACAGAATCGATATAAGTTATTCAAACTATTTTGCACTTATCAAATGATCAAATGAGAACATTAGCAATTTATTAACACAAACACCTCTTTATAAGGCAATGGAAGGTTCTAGAAGCTTCCATATTGATAAGAGATAATATAGGATGGTATAAGTGTAATATGCATAAAGGAAAGTGACATAAAGGAGAAGAGATGGGAGGCGAAGCTCCCATGGCATGGTTGGAGGGTGAGTGAAAGCTTAGGCAACACCATTCTTGACCTCCAATAGGATAGGCACATCCTTATTTATAATTCTACAATTCACAAGCTAAAGTTATCGTAAATTCAATGTCGTCTTCTTCTTCATAAAATTCATAAAGCAAAATATTTGCAAATCAAATCCAAATCAACTCAAACTTGAAGTGAAGCCTTACTACCACATTATAAAACAACATACCTAGTTAGAAGTTGAAAAGGCGAACCCAATCTCTTCCCTCAAGTGAAGGTCATGAGCATTATAAGTGTTTTGGAGGCAAAGGCAAGGAAAGAGAAGAAAGGAAAGGTGTTGCTAGGTTGAGATTGGAATTAGACCCTTGGATCTTAGTTGTTATTTGGATAAAAGGTGAGCTAACTCACCACTTTGATTGAAAATATTGTACATATATATTGATGTTTGATTTTGTTAAAGTTTTTTGAGTTTGTTGTTATATTGAAAACAATCGTTTTGATTCTTGCTTTGAAAGAAAGTGGCATATGTAGGACTTGAATGGGCTTTTACGACATATAATAAGGCCTTGGAACAAAGCACATATGTCATAGATGTACTTTGGCTTAGGTAGGACTCAGATTAAAAACTACACTAGTAGCGATAGTCGCTATAGATGCAGTTCAGAATTGCCTTTTTTTAGCGATTTCTCTGGAACTTTGTTGAGAGATCCATAGGGGTTTCTCACAATATATATGATTTTTTGTATGTACGCTTATTGCCATAAAAAGTTTGGATAGTGAAAAGTTCAGTAACATCTCGAAAACAGCCAAAACTTCACTTGTGCAAAACTGCCGAGACTAGATTTTTAAACTTTAAAAGGGTTGAAAAGATATTTAAATTTAAGTATTTTGTTTCATTCCTTTTACAAGCGTTTAGTAACTATTATTAGAGTAATTCAAAAGTGGTATGAGATATTTACAAATTTTCAAGGGTTAGTTATGAATTTTTAGAGAAGTGGTTTTTATAAGGAAAACTTGTTTTTTCAAGTTTTAAAGATTTTGTAAACTTGTCATTGGATAAATGTTTTAAAACCTATTATAAGTAATTTTAAATGTTTTAAAGATATAAACAAATGTTTTCAAAAAGGGGTTAGCATTGCTTAATGGCCTAATGGTTAATTATTTGATTACTTGTTTGAAAAGTAATTAATTATGATTAACACTAAAAGCCGACGAAGTAAGACTTATCTATTTGTGGGAGTTAAGTTTGATGTTCAAGTAGGAAGGGAGAAATAAAGCTCTAATCTATGAGCTTCCCTCTTGATCGAGGAATAGTAAGTCGAAAAATGTCGAAAACATGTTAATTGTGTTGATTTCTTGCTTGTTTATGGAAACCATTAACACTATACTTAACACTAAAGCCGAGGAGGTAGATTTATCTATTTGCGAGGTTCAAGAATGAAGTGTCTAGGCAAGGATTTGATGCAACCAGTGCTCTAACTTACCTGGCTTCACTCTTGGAAGAGGAATAATATAAGTTGGATTGTCGGAAACGAGTTAAGCATACAAATATTGATTTCTATAAGCGATCGTTTTGAATAGATAGTCGAATTGATTATTCAACTTGACCTTATATTAAATTAAGAGGTAATCAAAAAGGTTTGCGATTCCATACAAATATGTAACGACCCGCCCTTCTGACCGCCCCTAGTCGGTAATTAAGCCAACTTGAAACGTTCAAAATGACGGATTGTTATTCAGTTTATAGAGTTTAAACCGAATCAGCCACAGAAACACAGAATAATTTTATTTCACATAAATGAATTTTTCTTACATATATCAGAGTTTGTACAATGCATTAATTTTATACAGCGGAATATTTCTTTCAAGTACAAAAATAGATCCCCGAAAAGCTAAAGTAAGCGTTTTCCCCCCTCTCTCTAACTTCGCTGCCCGAAAATCTTCAAGCTGTAAAATACTGGGTCTGACCCGAGTATTACATTCAAAAGAAAATAATACACGGGTCGGTCTAATTCAAACTCAGTTATTAGTGCATAGAGGCAATAATAATCAATTAACGATTTAGACGACAGTCAAATATAAATTCACCTATCCGATCCTTTCAACAAAGAAAACGGATAACGGTAAACATAACACTTAACAGTGTTAAACAATAAATCAGTAGATTCAATTTATCAACGAAGATAGATGAATGGATTTTAAATGAAGATAATTTTAAAAACAATCAAAATTGCCTAAATGGCAATTAACAACAAAATCATCAATTTAAACCCAATCAATTTAAACAATTGAAATGTCACTTAAAAACATCAAAACCGATTGGCTGCAGTACACGCACGCGTGTACGGCCTCGCCAATACAGCCTATGAAATACGCAAAGGATCAATGGATCAAAAGCAAAAGAAATATCAATTAAAATCAATACTGTGTGGCTGCTGTACACGCACGCGTGCACTGCCTCGCCACAACAGTGAAGAAATAGAAATCATCACAACAGTGAATACTAACAGAAATCGAAGCTGCAGAGGTTAAGTCAGTGACTCAACACAGCTGCAACACCAAAACCCATGCAACATGGCCAGGTCGAAATGCAACTGTTTGCATGTACTCAAGTAAACTCGAGAAAACAAGTTCCCAAACAACTCATTACTGCACACTTCAACAAGTGCAAAATTTTCATAAAAATGAACTGTAGCCCCACTTTGAACTCAATGGCAAACTGCAACAAGACTG
Organism: Allium cepa; assembly: GCA_030765085.1. Lineage (NCBI taxonomy): Eukaryota > Viridiplantae > Streptophyta > Magnoliopsida > Asparagales > Amaryllidaceae > Allium > Allium cepa. The sequence continues at coordinate 376,488,045 of CM060929.1, read as the reverse complement.
CAGCCACCACAAGATTACAAGGCAAGACTGCAAGTAAATCAAATTCAAAGATTCAAGCTCAAGCAAAGCTGAGGCAATTCTCAAGTACTTCAAAAAAAATTCCATGCAACTTAAGGGCAACATGAAGTATAACAGACTAAATGAAGTAACACTGCCGATGCAAGCAGGCTCGAGTCACAGTGCAGTATGAACCATAAGGTATACAACAAGTAGATGAACTATGCAACAGAGAGGTGTACACGTGACTCAAGTATGCACCTAGAACACCAAGTGAAACAAGACCTCATGGAAAATATGATATGTGTCTAATCAGTGGACATGCATTGGTAAAGAAACAGTGAAACAACAATGTTTCAAAGATAATGCTATAATGAAACTCACTTCATAAAATCATAAAATCACATATACATGAAATCACATATACAAAATCACAAAACCTAAACAAACATAAAATCACATATACAATGGGCTGCAGCCAATTACAGGTTCAAATGAAATAGAGATGGCTACAACCCAAGAAATACTACGTGAAGAACGAGTATGCAAGTGGAGACAACAATAGTAACAGCAGTTGCAACAGGTTCGGAGGCATCAGAGGTGACATCAATGTACATGAAAACCAGGCTACATAATGAACAACACGCAGAGATTATACTCAAGTATAAAATGTATGAAATCAGTGCATCAGCTTTCAACAAAGTTTTTTTTTTTTTTTGAAATTTTCTTTTACTGCTAACAGAGTCATTTTAAGTACCAGGTTTAACCATTTCAAAAAAAATCCCATCTTCTCTACTTTATTTTCTTCTGAAAAGAAATGTAAACTAGTTAAGATTTTTGTTTCGATCTGTATGTTATTCCAGAAATGATCTAAAGAAAATTTTATACAGTTTCTACCTGGAAACTATGCAATGCAGTACCATTCAGTGAACTGAGGTGAAGCTACAAGAGTACAACTGAAATGTACTATATCAACCAGTGACAATGTGGATGTAGACTCAAGTGCTACCAAATAGCAATGTAGCATGAAGGAAACACATAGAACAGTGAACCAGCTAATGAGCAAAGAGTCAGGAACCCAAAACAAATGCAAGTGTAGAATACACCTAAGTGAAGACCACATGCTTAATGCAACACAAATTCTCAAGCGAAGCCAATATGACAACAATGAATGCACAGTGACTACATGAATTACATGGAGACATGGCAACAGTCGACATAAATCAATTGCCAGAAATTCAAAACAAGTGAACACGCAAATCAACATCACAACAAAGCAATCTACAGAATCAAAGTGACCGAAGTCTACAAGAAATCAGAAATCTCAAAGCCGTGAAAATCAGACAATCAAGAAGCAAAATTACAAGTTTGAACAAGCTAGAAATCATTCGAAACTTGAGTTAGATGTGAGTAAATAAATTTACTCACCTTAGTCGAAGAGCACGAATTTGATTCGAAGTCGTGGCACTCGAAGACGAGCGAACCCTAGCAGCCATTGAGAGACTCGAAGAGATGGACGACCGACACGGCGAGGATGAAACCATCAGTCGATCGAGCTGCAGGAGTTGGCGCTTTCGATTTGAACGACGCCCTAATATTGTCGAAGCGGGACGAACGAAACTATGCCGCCATTTTCGTTTCTTTTTTTTTCCGTATGATTTAGGGTTTTCGAATGAATATGAAACGAAAGGGGGGAGGTATCGGGTATTTTATGAGGAAGGGAAAGGAGATGTCGGCCATGCTTTGTTTTCGGCTGTGAAGGTACATAGGGTGTGCCTGAGAGGATGGGGCATTAAATGTATGTCCTTCATGCATTATTTTATTATATATATATATATATATATATATTTTCAATTCAATTTTTTTTTCATTTTCTTTAGTAAGCTTCATAGATATCTAAACGTTTTAAAGTTCAACTATCAAACATCAATTTGTATTAATTTACTTAAATAATAATTCTTAAATCCAAATTATTTTTCTAAGTCATTAGTTCGAATTTTAAATACAAATTTCATATTCAATTTCAAACTCCAAAGTCAAATTCAAATTTTTATTCAACTTTCAATAGATTAAATTCTAAAATTTAATCGCCAATTTCATAGTTATATTGGGAATTCAAACTAAACCATCATTCAAATATTTATAATTAATTAAATATTTTAAATTTAAATTGTTCAAAATTCAGGGCCATTACAATCTTCCCCCCTTAAAAGAATTTCGTCCCGTTATAAGTTAGGAAAAACGATTGTTAAAATCTCACCGATATTTATACCCTACACAATTTTTACCAAGTTCGAATCTTATTAAAATAAATAAATATAGGATTCATTCCATTTATTTTATCTCCCTAGCTTTGTTCATTATTTTCTAAAATCAAGACGTAAAAGTCTTTTACCAAAATTTTCGACTTACGAAACTCAGATTTAAACTTGAAATTCTTCATGCTAGAGATTTGCATATCATATATTTTTTTCAAAGCTGTGGACTTTCAAGATATTTTAAAGATCTTCTTCTTTAATTCAATTAGGTTGGAATTATGCAATTTTAATTTTCAGACTATTGATTTGCTATCTAAAGTTTTGAAAATACTTGCTAACTCGAAGTTTAACAAGTCTATCGTCGTTCTTACAGACATTAGGCATACGCTGGCCAGGTGCAGGACTAAAAATCTCCAAGTACTAAATATACTTGCTTCAACTCCCAGTGAAAATACTTTTAAAAATTATTTTAAAAATGGATATGGAAAGCACGTTCCCCCATGGATCACATTTTACCCGGCGGTTACGCTACTATCCCAGTAGAATCGCTTGTAATCTGTAGATTTCACATCTCTTGAATTTCGCCATGGTTGTTGCCATAGATCGCGGTTCACACGGCGGTTTCGTTACTATCCCAGTAGAATCGCTTGTGACCGTAGGTATCTCGCCCCTCAAATTACGCTTTGGCCTCTAGATCGCAGTTTACGCGGCGGTTGCGCCACTATCCCAGTGGAAACGCTTGTAACTGTAAGCATCACGCCCCACGAATTACGCTAGCATACATCATCAATTCACATGATCCCATCACGATGATCCATCATGAGGGATTCTAGTCCAAATGGACATTCCAACTTATGGAAATTCTACGTAGCTACGAATTTCAAATGGACACTCACACCGAGTTCCAACACCTTCAAAAATTTTAAATGGAAGGTACTTGTCCATATCCTCAGTTTAGAAAACATAATGTCATATACATATAGTACTTCATTTCACATTTCGTACATATCACACCTATGTAACTTACATAGGATTTTCATAATAATGACTTTCCAAACTGATGGTTTTCGAATTATTACATTCACATATATAAGTTCCGAAAACCACAATATCCTATACCCATAATAAATAGAGGATTTCTAAATTTTCCATCTCGTTACCGATTTAAAATTTTCCTCTAAATCGATTTGAAAATTTTAAGCTTATCTCAAACCCAATTCACATTCATAATCCAATTCATTATCGACTTCACATTCGATTTGGATTTCACGTTACATCGTCAATTCTCAACACATAATTGATGTCTACCGATATATAACCTCTGAGCTCGTACGTCTCGGAGAAGGGTGTTAAGCTAAAAGAATAAATTCTTTGCCACCACAGATATATATTTAATAGAGATCAATTGCTATGTCATCAATTCACCATGTTAGACATACAATCCAAATCGACTATCCGAAATTCAAAACTCAACTTATATTGTTTTTGGTGTCGAAGTTAAACTCAGTTTAACTCATAATTCAATCTTTTTTTTTTTTTGAAAAAATTCAAGTTGAACTAATTGTCCAAATTTCCCAAAAACATCTTTACAAGATATATATAATTTTCCACACTTAAACATTTGAAACAAATTTCAAATATTCATTTTTTCAATTTATCTTTAAAAGATAAAATTTCAAACTTTCCATTTCATATTGGAAAACATTTCCATACTTATTCAATAATAAGTAATTCACAAATCCATTTATTTTCAACACTTGAAAAATATTCAATATACTTAAATCATAATCAAGTATATATTCCATTCTTTAAGGAAGGCGTTCTTTTAAACACATTTATTTGAGTCAAAACGAATGTTACGTAAAACATTGTTACGACAACTCAAAATCACTAGTATAGGGATTCGAATTTAAGATAGATATATAAATCCCAATACTGTACAAAAACATTTTCTTTCGGAAATCATTTACTATAACAACAGTGTTATAGTCCACCATTTCCTTTTTTTTTTCGAAAACGTCTATTTCAACAATGAATGTTGAAATCTATGTATTCGATACTTAATGCATTTTAAAACATCTTTTAAAATAATTAACTTCATTTCATAATATCACTTCCCTAAAACATATCCGTTTTATTTAATAATATATTCACTGTCCAAAATCGCGAATATACATCGTTTATCAAATTCAATACTTGGACTTATTTCATAGTTTGAATTCCGCATACTTTTCACAATTATCACTTTGGAGATATTCGAAATATTTGATTTAAACCAATTCATTAATTCACTTAACTTATATTTTATTTTTCATAAATCTCAACAATTCGATAATGGTTTTCGAATGATCGGAACTCAAATCTAAGGAGACCTTATTGAAGAGAAACTATCGTAAACCTAAATTTAGAGAGGGGAATTTTCGAAAAAATTTGAATTTTCAAAATACCTTTTATTTTAAAAGAAAACAATTTTATACTTCTTTAAATTTGAAAAACGTTTTCTTCAAAATGATTCTAGTAACTATTCATATTAAACGTCATAAACTGAGCTTTGTATAAACCAAAGCTCTAATACCACTTTTGTAACGACCCGCCCTTCTGACCGTCCCTAGTCGGTAATTAAGCCAACTTGAAACGTTCAAAATGACGTATCGTTATTCAGTTTATAGAGTTTAAACAGAATCAGCCACAGAAACACAGAATAATTTTATTTCACATAAATGAATTTTTCTTACATATATTAGAGTTTGTACAATGCATTAATTTTATACAGCGGAATATTTCTTTTAAGTACAAAAATAGATCCCCGAAAAGCTAAAGTAAGCGTTTTCCCACCTCTCTCTCTAACTTCGCTGCCCGAAAATCTTCAAGCTGTAAAATACTGGGTCTGACCCGAGTATTACATTCAAAAGAAAATAATACACGGGTCAGTCTAATTCAAACTCAGTTATTAGTACATAGAGGCAATAATAATCAATTAACGATTTAGACGATAGTCAAATATAAATTCACCTATCCGATCCTTTCAACAAAGAAAACGGATAACGGTAAACATAACACTTAACAGTGTTAAACAATAAATCAGTAGATTCAATTTATCAACGAAGATAGATGAATGGATTTTAAATGAAGATAATTTTAAAAACAATCAAAATTGCCTAAACGGCAATTAACAAAAAAATCATCAATTTAAACCCAATCAATTTAAACAATTGAAATGTCACTTAAAAACATCAAAACCGATTGGCTGCAGTACACGCATGCGTGTACGGCCTCGCCAATACAGCTTATGAAATACGCAAAGGATCAATGGATCACAAGCAAAAGAAATATCAATTAAAATCAATACTGTGTGGCTGATGTACACGCACGCGTGCACTGCCTCGCCACAACAGTGAAGAAATAGAAATCATCACAACAGTGAATACTAATAGAAATCGAAGCTGTAGAGGTCAAGTCAGTGACTCAACACAGCTGCAACACCAAAACCCATGCAACATGGCCAGGTCGAAATGCAACTGTTTTCATATACTCAAGTAAACTCGAGAAAACAAGTTCCCAAACAACTCGTTACTGCACACTTCAACAAGTGCAAAATTTTCATAAAAATGAACTGCAGCCCCACTTTGAACTCAAGGGCAAACTGCAACAAGACTACAGCCACCACAAGATTACAAGGCAAGACTGCAAGTAAATCAAATTCAAAGATTCAAGCTCAAGCAAAGCTGAGGCAATTCTCAAGTACTTCAAAAAAAAATCCATGCAACTTAAGGGCAACATGAAGTATAACAGACTAAATGAAGTAACACTGCCGATGCAAGCAGGCTCGAGTCACAGTGCAGTATGAACCATAAGGTATACAACAAGTAGATGAACTATGCAACAGAGAGGTGTACACGTGACTCAAGTATGCACCTAAAACACCAAGTGAAACAAGACCTCATGGCAAATATGATTTGTGTCTAATCAGTGGACATGCATTGGTAAAGAAACAGTGAAACAACAATGTTTCAAAGATAATGCTATAATGAAACTCACTTCATAAAATCACAAAATCACATATACATGAAATCACATATACAAAATCACAAAACCTAAACAAACATAAAATCACATGTACAATGGGCTGCAGCCAATTACAGGTTCAAATGAAATAGAGATGGCTACAACCCAAGACATACTACGTGAAGAACGAGTATGCAAGTGGAGACAACAATAGTAACAGCAGTTGCAACAGGTTCGGAGGCATCAGAGGTGACATCAATGTACATGAAAACCAGGCTACATAATGAACAACACGCAGAGATTATACTCAAGTATAAAATGTATGAAATCAGTGCATCAGCTTTCAACAAAGTTTTTTTTTTGAAATTTTCTTTTACTGCTAACAGAGTCATTTTAAGTATCAGGTTTAACCATTTCAAAAAAAATACCCATCTTCTCTACTTTATTTTCTTCTGAAAAGAAATGTAAACTAGTTAAGATTTTTGTTTCGATCTGTATGTTATTCCAGAAATGATCTAAAGCAAATTTTATACAGTTTCTGCCTGGAAACTATGCAATGCAGTACCATTCAGTGAACTGAGGTGAAGCTACAAGAGTACAGCTGAAATGTACTATATCAACCAGTGACAATGTGGATGCAGACTCAAGTGCTACCAAATAGCAATGTAGCATGAAGGAAACACATAGAACAGTGAACCAGCTAATGAGCAAAGAGTCAGGAACCCAAAACAAATGCAAGTGCAGAATACACCTAAGTGAAGACCACATGCTTAATGCAACACAAATTCTCAAGTGAAGCCAATATGAAAACAATGAATGCACGGTGACTACATGAATTACATGGAGACATGGCAACAGTCGACATAAATCAATTGCCAGAAATTCAAAACAAGTGAACCCGGAAATCAACATCACAACAAAGCAATCTACAGAATCAAAGTGACCGAAGTCTACAAGAAATCAGAAATCTCAAAGCCGTGAAAATCAGACAACCAAGAAGCAAAATTACAAGTTTGAACAAGCTAGAAATCATTCGAAACTTGAGTTAGATGTGAGTAAATAAATTTACTTACCTTAGTCGAAGAGCACGAATTTGATTCGAAGCCGTGGCACTCGAAGACGAGCGAACCCTAGCAGCCATTGAGAGACTCGAAGAGATGGACGACCGACACGGCGAGGATGAAACCATCAGTCGATCGAGCTGCAGGAGTTGGCGCTTTCGATTTGAACGACGCCCTAATATTGTCGAAGCGGGACGAACGAAACTAGGCTGCCATTTTTGTTTCTTTTTTTTCGTATGATTTAGGGTTTTCGAATGAATATGAAACGAAAGGGGGGAGGTATCGGGTATTTTATGAGGAAGGGGAAGGAGATGTCGGTCATGCTTTGTTTTCGGCTGTGAAGGTACATAGGGTGTGCCTGAGAGGATGGGGCATTAAATGTATGTCCTTCATGCCTTATTTTATTATGTATATATATATATATATATATTTTATTTCAATTCAAATTTTTTTTTCATTTTCTTTAGTAAGCTTCATAGATATATAAACGTTTTAAAGTTCAACTATCAAACATCAATTTTTATTAATTTACATAAATAATAATTCTTAAATCCAAATTATTTTTCTAAGTCATTAGTTCGAATTTTAAATACAAATTTCATATTCAATTTCAAACTCCAAAGTCAAATTCAAATTTTTATTCAATTTTCAATAGATTAAATTCTAAAATTTAATCGCCAATTTCATAGTTATATTGGGAATTCAAACTAAACCATCATTCAAATATTTAAAATTAATTAAATATTTTCAATTTAAATTGTTCAAAATTCAGGGCCGTTACAAAATAAGAACCTCCGAGGAGGAGTATTGGTGCAAAACACCTTTTGTTTTCACTTACTTCTGGAAGAACAAGAATTGAGTTAACTGAAAATTCATCGATTGGTTTTAAAAAGTCCAAGACCGGTAAGTGTTTTACTTGCCGAATACCACTTCAAAACTAGTATACGAGTTTTATGTTTTGGAAGCGGTTGAAAAGGGAATCTATGTGGAGATTCGAGATGCTCAAATCCATGTGGTTATATATTAGAGATGTGTGAACCCATTTGGGGATTCGTATTTTGTTTGAGCGATGAAGACTCGAGCGAAAGACGTCGAACGTGACCTCAACATTGAAAATGAGAGAAAACATAGTAGGATGCATAACCCAGGGTTTTTCTAACCTACGACGGGGTATATCAACTACATATCTAGAATATTCTAATCGATAAGTTGCAGATGGCAGTTGATGGTGCTAGGCTCCACGTAGTTCTATAGGTTCATGCGTGGGCTAGTTTTGTTTATCTTAATGGTATATTTTAACTAGGGATATACGTCGCTCGGAAGGTACTTTTTGACCCTTGCCAGGAGGCTAGCCTTAGTATATTCAGGGATGGCTTCAACGGAAAATCCATTACGCGAACATACTTTAGCTGTTTTTATTGTTACCTAAATATGTTGTGGTGTGACCAATGTAAATATCGTAGCTATTTGATATGATTTATATTCTATACCTTAGATATTATCTCTTATATCACTATATTAAACTTAAAGAAGGGTTGGTTTTTCTGAGAGGAAAACTGCTATGGAAACCCATAGTGTCTCAATAGTTAGTGTTACATGTTGCATATATCTAGGGTTTATTATACTAGACTTATGTCTAACGCTTGGTTTTCTTGGCTACTCTTTCGAGTAAGCTGAGTATGGCAGACTTTAACTTGGACGCTTCAGAGTTCAAAAGACGAGCTGGAGGCTTCCATTATCTATCTGTTTCTATTTCTGTTGTTCCATATTAGCTATGTATATATTAGCGTTGTGAGGACATGCAGTTATAATTGTCCAGTCTGATGATAGTACATAGGTTTTGTAACTCTGAAATTCCTGTTTTCAAAGTAACACATTGTATTGTTCTTTTGATATTATATATTATCATTCTGCTGTGAGATTTCGATGTTGTGTTCTCTCTTTCTCATTCTATTCTTTTTTTATTCTACCCAACTTTTTAACTTTCCGACACTTAGGTGTTCGGCACACAAATACCATGGATGTATTAGTGTCAACATTCGAGGGTCGAAAAGTCGGCTCATTAAATTAAAGGTAATTAATTAATTTAATAAATGTTTTTATAAATAATAAATTGTATACAAAAGGGATTTTACTCAATAAAAAGGATTGATTTCAAGGATATTTATAAATGATATTTTGCACAAGAGATTTATAAACGATATTTTGTAACGGGGCATTATAAGTGAAATTTTTATAAGAGAAATTTATAAATGGTATTTTATAAATAAAAGAGAGATTTATAAATGGCAATTTATAAATAAAAGAATGGATGTATAAGTGATATTTTAAAAATAACATAGATTTGTATTAAATATATAAGATTTATAAAAATGAGTTTTGGATTTATAAAAGGTGTTACGACATAATTTCTACAAAGTACAAATTATGAACATTTGAGAGGAAAGTTCCTTGGCTTGTAATTTGAAGACCCATTGTCTAGTTTCCAACGAGATCTTCAGCACCAGACCTAGCATCTGAGAGCATGTGTCAAAGTGTCGACCGAGATCAAGAACATTCTCCAACTAAGACGAGAAGCCTAACCAAAGGTAGCGGTTGCAAGAACCAAAAGCATTTCAGCAAGCACCAACAAACAACGGCTCAGATAGCCCAGGCTGAGATCAATGGTCAGGATAGATGGAAGATATACAAGAAGCTATATATAAAAGAATCACGTCGGGAATCCGCATCAAAACACACTTAACCAGATGACGACAAGCGTTCAAACCTAAGGCGCACATAACAAGCCAGGTCCTCAATTGAAGAGAAAACATCTACAGTAGTGGAAGAACCTTAAATTTTCAATAAATAGAGGATCACCTGCCACAATAAAGGGAAAAAGCAGAACTTGTGACATCCCATTGTCATTCAGTACTTCTTACCAATTTTAGAAAGCTTTAGCTTAAAATGACCATTAATAGCGAAATTTGTCACGAACGTACTTGTAAATAAAAATAAGCAATAAAGTTTGGAGCAGAACTTTCAAAGTAGATGTAGGGATCTTGTTCCTGAACCAATATAAATCTTGTGTCGCTTTTGCCCGTTGGCATTTATTTCCTGTCTAGTTTTGGTAGTTTTTCAATCATCTGCTTCCTTTTGGAATTAGCTTTTGGAAGCTTTGGAGTATTTTCTAGGAGAAAAATCTATCCAAATTTATGACGTTAGAAGGAGGGACCCTAACCTTCGCTCTCTTCCAATCTAGCAAATTCAGCAATTGAAACTCTCAATCAAGCATGAAATCATAAGCATCCTCTCGAAAGACCACTCGCCCTCCTACCCAAGAAGAAGGAACCGAAGAATTACCTGTGTTTTTTGGAAATTAGGTAAGCCAAGTAAATCAAGCTATTATTGAAGAAGCCATGGCTCTAATTCTTACAAAAAGATGCTAAAATTTGTTTTCGACATGGCACAACAGTTAGATAACTACCAGACCGAAGTTAAATGCATTTTCGCTGAATTAGAGAAGAAGGTTTCAATTATACTTGAAGAGGACGAGAACCCTTTGATCTCCAATTGAAATCCCAAAAAATTGCCAATGACTAATGAAACCTGAGAATTTGAGTTCACGATGACCAAGGAAGTATCTAAGAAAGCCGAACTACAAGAGCAGCGAGTACAGGTCCTTCAAAGAAGCCCTAAACTCTAAGTTTCGAAAGGGTAAACATCATAGGAAGGAAGCAAAATCAGTCAAAAACTCAAGATGTTGAAGCTGAAACCTTAAGGTTCGATGGGGATTGAGGAGTGGAAGCCTTATTAATAAAATTATCAGAGAAAGTATAGAAGCTGCAAGAGGATTGATCTAACCTTAGTGCTGAGATGAAACTTCGAATGGTCCAGCCTTTCTTCTGAGAATTTATGAGAGCTCCTTTGCCTCCAGAATTCGGGATCTCAAAACATTCTTATGATGGATCATCTGACCCTGAGGATCACATCAATTTATATGATATCTAAATGCAAGCTATCCGGGCTTTGGATGAGATTAAATGTAAATTCTTACACGCACTTTTACTCGCCCTGACTTGAAATGGTTCCAAAGCTATCCACTGAATTCTATTAGCTCTTGGGAACAGCTGAATATGGAGTTTTTGACACAATTCTTTGCCTCAAAAGATACCAGAACAGGACCGATTCTGCTTGCCGACTTTAGATAAGGAAAAGGAGAATCTCTGAAGGCTGTTGTAAAAAGTTTAATGATGTAAATGCCTGATGTAAGGGCATGATGGATGACAACAAGCTGGTTGCTATCACCTCAGTGTTATGGAGGAATACCCATTCTAGGATGATCTACTAAGGCATGATTGCAAGTCCTTGAATTAGTTCCTTTTTCAAGCTCGAATGGAAACCCGAATTGAAAATCGAGAGTTGTCAGAAATAACCCAGAATGGAATGGCAATAATAAGTTCACCTCGGCCAAAAAATTTAAGAAGGAATTTCAAGTGGCAGAAACCTATCCCTTGACCCATTTTTATGCTAAAGTCTACGCCATGACCAAGACCGAATCTTGTACCCCCCTCCCCCCGAGAAGACAGAAAGAGCCGGAAGTTAACCGAGGAAGAAAGTATTGCAGCTACCACTGATAGAATAGTCACAACATTGAAGAGTGTCAGTTTTTGAAGTCTTTCATCAATAGGCTGGTTGGAGAAAAAGCTAAATGAGTTCCTAAAAAATGATAATACCTAGGGAGCTGCCACTCCAATAGGAAACGAAAACGCACAGCCTCAGGCACTTGCTCCAAGGTCTTAACCAGCCCCTCAGAATTTTGTTGGCTTCACCTTGGGAGGACCCCACATTTCCAAGGCAATTAATGGCAGCTGGAAGAGATACATAGATTAAGCCAAAGATGGAAACGTCTCGATGTATGAGATGAAAAGGTTCGAGAAGAAGTAGAAGGTTGGGTCGGAAATTACATTTGGCGACGTTCATAAGCGGGGTATCTTGACAACAACCACTCGTGATTATGGCTCAAATTGGACTTTCGGTCATGGCAAAGATAATGGTAGATACCGGAGCCACTATTAACATAATATTTAAGCATGCTTTCAATAAGATAGGGTTACCCATTACCTAAAAGCACGCTTAAGTCCAGCCAAGCTCCCATATATGGCTTCAATGATGATGGAGCCATTCCTCCCAGAGAATGCAATCTAATGATAAAAGTTGGAAGTGACCCTCACTGTAAGATCTTCTAAACCACTTTTGTCATTATGGACGTCCCCTCGATGTACAATGCCTTTTTTGTGAGGCCAGCTCTTGATGCCATAGATGGGTACATATCTACTAAGCATTTACTTTTAAATTTCCCACCGAGAAGGATGGAGGACTTGTAAGGGGAGATCAATGGATCTCGAAACAGCTGTATTATGCAATCCTGAATATCATCATTAAAGGAAAAATTCATCTTATGAGAACAATGTCGAAGTTAACCAACTCTCTCCTCTCGAAGTTAAGGAAACGGTTAATACCTTGAGTTTTAAATCTATAAGAAGCCATAAGAAATCCTTAAGTATTCTCCCAAGGCAAAAAGATTTCACAGTTGGAGAATTAACTTACATAAAGTATTTCGGAAGAAAGAGAAAGGTTGTTCATATTGTACAAGAAGTTCCGAGGAAAGAAGAAATTAAGCTCGATCTTGATGCGAGACAAGAGACTGAGACGGCTTTGGTAGCCGATACTCTAGAAGAAGCGTGCCTCAATGAAAATGACAAATCTAAGATAATTAAGAAAGGAACTTATTTCCACCCTTCTGTCCAAGAAGAGCCAATTTCCTTTCTCAAGCATAACCAAGATGTATTTGCTTGGATCACGATGGCATGGTAGGAATTGACCCCTCGGTCGGTTGCCATTTTGAATATAAATCCGAAGTTTACTCTCATAAGGAAAAAGAGGAGGCTTTTAGACGAGGATTGAAATATGGCTCTATAAGAAGAAATCGAGAGGTTACTGAAGAATAATTTCATCTGAGATGTCTATTATCCAAAGTGGGCCACAAATCCAATAAGTAAAGAAGTAAAACGCGAAGTGGTGGACTTGCATCGACTTTGCGGATTAAACAAAGCTTGGCCGAAGGATTGCTTCCCTTTACCTAGAATCGATCAATTAGAAGATGTTATCAGTGGGCATCAATTGCTTTCGTTTATGGACGCTTATTCCAGGTGCAGTCAGATCACAATGTTTAAACTTGATGAGGAGCATACAAGTTTCGTCACCAACATGGGTTTGTTCTTCTAAAGATAATGCCATTTGGTCTTAAGATGCAGGGACAACATATCAGAGGCTAGTCAACCGAATGTTTGCCAAGAAAATAGGTCAAAACATGGAGGTATATGTCGATCATGGATAGCAATTAAACTCAACCCGATAAACCTGGACCCGTCCCGACGGGTCTCCGATCTAGGTGGTTCAGGTTTTGTCGGTCCAAGTTATACATTTCAAAAATCAAGACCCTATTCAAGCTTCTGTTCAGGTCAGGTTGGGTCGGTACGGTTCGACTTTGGTTGGGTAATAATACTAAAAATGCAAATATTTCAATGATTTTTATTCGGGTCTTTCAGGTCGGGTCAGTTCGGATCGGGTTTGATCGGGTTTTTATTATATTTTTCATTATTCAGACTTAACCCGAGACCCGTCGAGTTTAGTTCTACTTCACGTCTTTTTGGGTCGGTTCGGTTTTGCGGTTCTCGGATCTATTTTCCAGGCCTAATGTCGATGTCATGTTGGTTAAATCTAAATTGTCAAAAAGTCGTCTTTTGAATCTAGCCAAGATGTTTTATGTTCTCTGAAAGTATCAGATTAAGCTAAACCCTCAGAAGTGTAACTTCAGTATACAGTCCGGGAAATTCCTAGGTTTTATAGTAAGTGCTATAGGGATAGAGACAAATCGAAATCGGATGAATGCTATAACCGACATGAAAGCCAGGAAAAAAGGAAAAGAGTTAATGAGCTTGAATGGAAACATCGTCTCTTTGAACAGGTTCATAAGTTGACCAATCGACAAGTGTATTCCCTTCTTCAACCTCTTAAAAAAGCATGTTACTTTCAAATGGACGGATGAATTCCAAAAAGCATTCAAAGATCTGCAAAAGTGTCAAAGTTCTCCTTCGATGTTGTCTAAACTGGCAGATGGCGAAACCTTTTTCCTTTATTTGGCTGCCTCCAACAGGCCATAAGTTCAGCCTTAGTGAGAGATGATAATAAGATCCAAAAACCCATATCTTATATAAGCAAAAAAGCTGGGTCCAACCGAGAAGCGATACCCTATAATTGAAAAGCTCGCCTATAGCTGATGTTCATAGCAAGAAAGCTTTGGCCGTATTCTCAGGCCCATCCTATTAAAGTCCTTACATATCAACTGCTTCGACAAGTTTTAGTAAACCCGAGACCACGGAGAGGTTGATCAAGTAGGCTATAAAGCTCAGCCAGTATAAGATATTGTATAAGCCAAGGACATCAATCAAGGTCGAGCATTGGCTGACTTCATCACTAAATGCATAGGTTTCGACATTGAAGTTGAAAAAGAAGAAAATAAGAATAAACAACTATCTTGATGGTAACCCCGGACAACCATCAAATTTGCTACGCAATCAAGCTCGCTTTCTCAGCAACCAATAATACAACCAAGTATGAATCCTAATTGTTGGATTAAGAGTGGTTGTTTCTATCAAGGTTTCGAAGATCTACATATACATCGACTCCCAAATAGTCATCAATTAAGTTCTCGATCATTATCTGACCCGAGACCCAAGGTTAGCTCTCTATATTTAGTAGGTAAAGCAGCTACTTAGAGCTTTTGAAAGTTACCACATAGAAAGCATCCCTATATCGAAATGCTAGGGCTAATGCCTTAGCAAAATATGCAAGCTCAAGAGATGTAAGAGAGTTTAATTTCATCCCAGTCTAGATCCTAGAGAAACCTAGCATACAGGTACCAAAGAATTTGTTAGTTATAACATGGGCTCAAGCTACTCGAGGTGAATCTACAACACCAGCAATAACTGAAGAAAATTGGATGTCGCTATATATCTGATATCTGACTGAGGGTATTCTACCTTCATATCGTGCTGAAGCTAAACGGATTAAATATAACGCTCCAAGGTTCAACAATATAGATGAAGTTGTCATGACCCGAAATCCAACGTTTGAGAATCGACATCAAATACCTCACTTGTATTCGACTGTCGGAGATTCAAACGTCGAACCCCAGTTCGGATGGAGCTTATAACAACATTAGATGAATATAAACATCGGAAACAAAATGAACTGCTATAAATCAACATCATAGATACGACAACATCACCATATCCATTACAACATTATCACCAACATCGGAGCATTTTATACATATAACACAACTACAAAATAAAAACATCACAGCGGAACCGCAAGTTATCATACTTCAAGAAAGGATTCAAAGAGAGCGAGCTTCCAAACTAAGCACCTTGAGATCCAAAAATCTTCCAAAATATCTCCAAGACAAAAGCTTCCAAAAAAATATGATAGCCTCCACACCAAAAGACTTTAAAAGATTTTAAGCTAGCACCAAAACACGGAAAACCTGCTTCTAGGCTGCCCGTGTGGAAACTATGAGCATCCAGAGTTTAGGAAGGAAACAATAAACTCTGGGTCAATCATGGGACTGGTATGAGTAAACAAAAACAGTTGTTTTGATAAAAACAAATTTTTTAAAAAAAAGAAAACCGTTCATGCTTTCGGAAAATGAAACTACCATAAGGCCTCCTGGCAGACACACAATGCAATCGCACACTTGAGGGAGATTTCACCTTATGATAGGCAAATATGCTTAATACGAAAAAACTCTTTTGATATTATTATTTGTGCATAGTGTGAAAAATATTTCAAAAATATAATATTAATCTTAGCCAGCATAGGTACCATTATACTATGCCTACTATAGCTACCATTTAAGAATGGCAGGTTATACAATTGAAATAATATTGGGTTCGTATTGCTAATTGGATTTCCAACAAATGGTAAAGCTAAGGAACTTTCTGGACCACATGGGTATGCCTCTGGAGGGACACCCCGAGAACCTAATCGGATCTCTCCCAACACAAGGCCGGGTTACCTCTGTAACTAGATAACTACTAACACGAGTATGCCATTCCTCGGTTGTAACCAACCTTTATCCGAGGCCCCAACAACAACAATCACAAAGCAACATAATTGTGATATCAACATAAGTTAAGTATCTGGGCTCCATACCATGATACCACTTCTATCCAAAGGAAATGCACATACCCTAAGGGGCACTACCCCCAATAACCTTGCCGCATCTTTCCTATTTCGACCATTACTGGGTTGTGAGGTTCGACGAAGTCTCGTCCACAAAGCTACGCTTTTCACAAAAGTCATGCTTCGATCAACAAATGATCAGCAGCGCTCAGCATGCCACATTACCAAGTTGGGAGTATATCAACGATAACCTTCAACTACATAACCTTTGAGCTCATACGTCTCTGAGAAGGGTGTTAAGCTAAGAGAATAAATTCTCCGCTACTAACATAAATGTATTTGAAAGAAATCTGCTTTACATCTCAAAATGTAATGTCAGGCATAAACCATACAAGTCTGTTTCGGGTTCGAACAGAACCGAAGGCACTTCCAAAGAAGCCCTTGCAATCTGGGCATCCCCAATGCCGATCGGACTCCCCATCACATATGGAGATCTCTATACCGGAGCAACTCAGTGCAGAGTCATTCGATAGGTTATTCTATCGTTCTCGAAGACACCCAGTCTTCACCATCGTCTTCAAATGCTATCCATTTCGTCGTATCACTATTCAGAATGGGTTATATGACACAAAGGTCCTCTTTCGGCTAAATCGAATAGTGAGCATCAATTTTAAAAACGTGTGGATATGTCATTCACAAAGATTCACAGGTTCGATGTGGGTTTTGGATAACCAACTGGAATCCGACTCCCTGTCGCATCGAAATTCAAAAGCCATTTTACGGGCCAATGGGTTTTCACATTCACACAGAAACAAATCACATATATCACAGCTCAGCACAGGGTAAATCATATCACATAGCATCACAATAGCATATCAGAGATCTTAATCAAATACACAGCATTCAATAAAATCAATCATCTTTAGTTAAAATGAATAAATCGTGTGATTTAAATTAATTAATCACATATATACTTTCATTAATTATCTTTAACCAATGATTAGTTATCCTTAATTATAAATTAATTAAATCTTAATCAGCTTCATTAATTAATTATTCCTTAATTAATTATATTTAAATTAATTAATCCTTAATTGTTAATTAATTAAATCTTAATTACCTTTATTAACTAATTATTCCTTAATTAGTTACCTTAATTAATTAGTCCTTAATTTTTAATTAATTAAATCTTAATTACCTTAATTAATTAATTATTCCTTAATTAATTAATTATTAATTACAAACCAATTAGCCTTAATTATTTCTTAATTAATCTTTAATATTAAGTAATTAATTAAACAGTTGTCCTTTAAGTAAATCATTTATTACTTAAGTAAATCATTAATTACTTAGTAAATTTAAAAGATAAATCTTCTTACCTTTGTTAATCATTTTGATTACCTTGTAAACCTTGTTAAATAAATCATCCTTATCACATAAATTATCTTAAGAGATCTAAATTTGTTTACATAGCATTTTATCTTACTATCATTCTTAATTACATTATTTAATTTATATAAATAATTTTATAAAATAATGTAACAAAATTAGATTAAATTTAATTACTTTAAAAATGCCTTACTTAAAAACTTTAATTAGTTTTCAACTCAAATCAAAATTATCATCTAAAAATAGGATTTTAAAATTGTTTAAAGGATTGAATTTTATATTATTTTTTAAAGCAAAACTGATTTGTACGTCAACCCCTAAGACTACGTCGAGTCTCCCCCGAACCATTTTGCCACTTGCTTTAAGTTATCAACAAAACCCACCCATGTGCCTTATATATATATATATATGTGTGTGTGTGTGTGTGTGTGTGTGTGTGTATGTATATATATTAGTTTGTCTTAGCACAACCCACGCAACCCAAAATTTGCTTTGAGTCCATACCCGAGCTCGAACCCCTACTTCCCGAAGGTTACTTTGAGTCGTATCCCTTCTTCCCAAACTGTTGTCTCCTGACACAACCCCAGCCATGTGCACATGCACAATCACTCCGGCCGCCTAAGGTTGAATCTCTAGTCATCGACATGTCCACGACGATGTTCATGAACCACACAAACACTCAGAATTCCGAAATGATGGTGATTTCGTAATCGAGCCACCAGACCCAAATCTGGAACAAACTTGAGCCCCAATTGATCGCCTCGCTCTCCCCCCTCTGATCATCAGAAACCGCGATACTCCATCCTAAGCTCCGCCAGCCCCCTACGCTTCTGATGGCCCCGGTCCGATGATCTCCGATGGCCTAAAGACGACGCAGTAGCCACGTTTCTAACCTTAACCCATTTTAAAACTTAAACCCTAACTCGATCAAGATCATCGTCATTGGTGATCTAGAATTTAAACAAGCATTTTTCCCTAACTCTCGACCTTCCAGCTAGCTCTGGTTTCGAACACGAAGCCCATCACCTTATCGATCGCCAGAACTTCAAGAAAATGCGATTCTGTTCATCCTCTTCTTTCTCATAGAATAATTGATAAAAAAAAATCTAATTTCACTTTTAAAATTCATCAACTTTGAAATCGTTTCAATTGATATATTCAAAATCTGAGATCACGATCGCTAAAATTTCTGTTTATATTTGGTTTGCCTGTATTCTTATATTTCCAGACAAGATTTTTGTTTAATTTACTTAAATTTATTTTTAAAACTTAGAGCATAATCATACAAACAAGTTTCTTTTTGATTTCAAAGCCTAAAAACAATCTGAGATAGAGCTTTTGAATTTTAAGACAAGTTTTCGAACCTGTAGGCATAGAACAGAGTTCATATTGATGTGTAGAGACATGCATCTTAATTTTCATGTATAAATATATACATGCAAACACACATTTATCATTCAAAATTCAATATTGTTCACAGCAACAAGTTCTAGTTCAAATCAAGGAGTTCACTCACCTGTGAAGTTTGAACAGAGAGCTTTCTGGTTTTAAAAGTTAAAAGTATGGAACTATTTTTAAATTTGATCTTGAACCTTTTTATCTGCAACTAATTTATATAAGCTTGCTTAGTTTTCTGATGGAATGACTTGCTTAACTCCTTAACACAAACTAAAATTAAATTCTTTTAAAAAAAATTACTTACAGTTTTTTGTTTATAAAAACATAGAAGAAGGATCTCCGGTCTGCAACTTAAAACTGAAATCTAAAGATCTGAGATGATTTTGGTTGTGTTGTTGAAGTTGAATCTTACAGGCTTGATTTTTGAAAAAGTGAGATACTTGAACCTGCTTTGATGTGGAACTGCTTGTTTGAGAGCTGAAGTTGTTTTTGAAATTCCTTCTCTGGCTTGAGATTTTGAAAAAAAGAAGTTATAGATTTTTTATTGGAATTTTGGTCTTGATTTCAAAGTTGAGGAAGTTGTTGTTTTAATTACTTTGTTGCTGATTATTTTTTCTTCTTTCTGTTTTAAAATTTTGTACAGTTTTGGAGATGAATAAAAGAGGTAAGAGGGAGGAGATAAAATGGCTTATATAATTATATTTCCTTTTTTATGAATTTCTAAAAAAAAATGAAAATGATGTGGTGACACTTGTTAATTTCTTTTTACATGTTAAACACTTGTCTCTATAGTTATTACTTACTTAAGATTTGTAAAAAAAAATTACTAGAATTGTTTTTTACATTATTTAAATCGTATTTAAATTTACATTTTCCATTTTCTAAAGGCATTTGCTTTGTTTTAATAGGTACTATTTAAAAGAGAATGTTTTGAAGTTAATACACATTAAATAAACTACATATATATATATATATGTATGTATGTATGTATGTATGTATGTATGTATGTATGTATGTATGTATGTATGTAAATCAAAATTATTTTACCAAAGCATTTATTTAAAATTTAAATTCAAAATCAAATTCAAATCTACTCATATATACACAAATATATATATATATATATATATATATATAAAATTTAAATTCAAATGGTTTTAAAAACATTTATTATTTCAAATTTTAAACTCAAAAGAAATTGAAATCTTATTCCTATAAATTAACACATATTTTATTTGTTTTGAACTTTTTCAAATTAATCTCAAATTAAATTTCAAAAATTTAAATTAATTAACAATTTAAATTGATAAAATTTATGATGTTACAGATTTCCCCCTTAAGAAAATTTCGTCCTTGAAATTTGAAAGAGAGAGAAAGATAACAAAGTATATACGAATTTATAAAAAGATAGAGAGATGGCTTACCAGATTAAGCAGAAATATCCACTCTGCAGTTGGGATAAGGCTTTTGCATATTGTCCTCTGTCTCCCAATTACAGTCCTTTGGATCACCGCTCTACTGCACTTTAACAGTTTCACAACTTTGTTCCTCAATTGTTTTTCATCACCATCGATTATTTTCAATGTCTCTCTTTTAACTGGTAAACTAGGAGTGATTTCAAGATCCTGCTGAGCTGCATCTTCGAGAATACTGTCTGGACGTGCACATATCTCCACAGATGTGAAACGTGAAACACATCGTGTACGCCATATAACCAGCTAGGTAGCTGTGCTCGATATGCCAGAGGACCAATCCTTTCCTATATAGGAAAAGGACCAATGTATCGTGGTGCCAGCTTACCAATCTTCCCGAATCTTAACACACCACGCATTGTAGATACTTTCAAGAAAACGGAATCTCCAACTTGAAATTCTAAAGCTCTTCTCCTGCGGTCGTAATAAATCTTCTAACGACTTTGTGCAGTATCAACTTCTTTCGAATAAAATCAACTTTTTCCGTGGCTTCTTTAATCATATCTGGTCCAAGAACGAGTCTATGACCAGATTCAATCCATCATGCCGGTGATCGACACAGACGATCATATAAAGCTTCGAAAAGAGCCATTTCGATACTGGCTTGATAGCTATTATTATATGAAATATCAACCAGATGTAAAAGTCCTCCCAAGAACCACCAAAGTCGAGAATACAAGCTCGCAAAAGATCTTCTAATATTCGAATTATCCTATCAGTCTGCCCATCAGACTATGGGTGATAAGCAGTGCTGAAGTTCAGTTTTGTTCCTAATGCAGCTTGGAATGCCTCCCAAAATCTACTAGTGAAGATCGGATCACGATCACTCACTATACTGCTGGGTATACCATGGAGACAGACAATTTCTTTGACATATAGCTCTGCCAAACCTACCGCTGTGCGGGTGGATTTCACGGGAATGAAATGGGCTGTTTTAGTCAAACGGTCCACAATAACCCAAATTGCTTCATTCCCCTTTCGAGTGTGGGGCAACCCGTCGATGAAATCCATCGATACTTGATCCCATTACCAACTGGGTACCTCCAAAGGCTAGAGTAAACCCGCTATCTTCTTCTGATCGCTTTTAATTTGTTGACAAGTAGCACAGCGACTCACATATATAGATATATCCCTTTTCGTTGTCTTCCACCAGAAATTTCTTTTGATATCCCTGTACATATTATTAATTCCTAGATGGATACTGAGTTTAGATTTGTGACACTCGTCCAAAACTTCACGCATTAATTCTGGGATATCTGTCACACACAACTTGCCTTTCAGTCTTACTATTATATTCTCATCGACCTCAAAACTGGAATTTTTACCATGACGAATTCTTCTATAAATTTCTAGAAGAAACTTGTCTTCATTTTGCTTGTAGGCGATTTTCTCAAGAAGAGTAGGAGTGACAACAAGATGAGCAAGAATAGCATGCTTCCTGCTTAAAGCATCAGCAACTACATTGGCTTTTTCGGGCTTATAGAGAATATCTAGGTCATAGGACGCTAGAAATTCTAACCATCGTTGTTGCCTCAGATTTAAATCTTTCGGGTGAAGAGATATTTCAAAGATTTGTGGTCGGTGAATAATTCGAATTTTTCACCTAAAACAAGAAAGAGTTATCAAGTACATATCTTAAATAAAATTAAAAATTTAAAATTTTAGTAAAGCTGAAAGAGATTTTACCCAGAAGATAGTGTCGCCAGATTTTCAAAGCGAAAATAACAGCTGGAAGCTCGAGATCATGAGTTGGGTAATTTTTCTTACATGGTCGTAATTGTCTACTCGCGTAGGCAATTACCTTCTCATTCTACATTAGTACCAGACCCAAATCATCACCACAAGCATCAGTATAGACAGATAAACCTTGGTTCCCGTTAATGATAGTGAGAATGGGAGCGGTGGTTAATCTCTTTTTCAACTCCTGGAAAGCTTCATCACATTTTGGAGTCTAATTGAATTTAGCATTCTTCATTGTTAACTTAGTCAGTAGACTGGCCAACTTGGAAAAATTGACAAACTTTCTATAGTATCTTGCTAAACCCAGAAAACTTCGAACTTCTTTTGGGGTAGTGGGTCGTTTCCAGTCTAGAATAGCAGAAATCTTTCCCGGATCAGCAGAGATTCCTTCTTCATTAACAATATGGCCGAGAAATCTGACTTCTTTGACCCAAAAATGGCATTTAAAAAACTTTGCAAATAGAATGTTCTTCCTTAATATCTCCAAAATAATTCTAGGATATCATCAATAAACACAAGTACAAATTTATTCATCACTTCCCGGAGTACACGAGTCATTAAATCTACGAAGTATGCGGGAGCATTGGTTAGTCCAAAAGGCATGACTAACCATTCGTAGAAAATGTCTGGACCCCTGAAAGCAGTCAAATGAACACAGTCTTCGGTAATTCGTAGCAGATGGAATCCCTGAGCTAGATCCATCCTAGAAAAGAATCGAGTGTCATGAAGTTGATCGAATAGATCATCGATTCTAGGTAAAGGGTATTTGTTCTTGAGAGTTTGTTTATTGAGATCGCGGTTGTCTACACACAATATCAAAGATTCGTCTGATTTAGCCACAAACACGACAGTTGAACCCCATTCGAAAACACTAGGGCGAATCAATCCTTTTCCTAGCAAATCTCGAGTTTGATTGACTAATTCATTTCTTTCCCTAGGTGCCATCCTGCGGCTTGCATGAACGATAGGATGGGAATTGGGTACTAAGTCAATTCTGAATTCTATTTCTCTATGTGGAGATAAGGATTTCACTGCTTTGAACATGTCTGGAAATTCCCGAACAACAGGTATGGTCTCCAGACTAGGTTTGGGATATCCTAAAGTATACATCAATTTATCTCTCTTAGGACTCGAATCCCCACAAGAGATTTCAATAAAATTCCTAAACTTTGTTTTGACCAAAATTGTCTGATTATTACAATCCAATTTAGCTTCGTATCTCAATAACCAGTTCATTCCGAGTAAGATTTCAATTTTTTTAAAGCGAGAACATAAAGGTTGATAGGAAATTGATAGCAAGAATATGAAATAGGAACTTTCCTATAATACAGACAAAGATTTGCGGGACCACCAACCGGATTCTTCACGCAAATGGGGTTGTTAGCAAATTCAGGTTTAAGTTCTAATTCATTTACGGTTTGTTGGGATATAAAGCTATGCGAAGCTCCCGTGTCAAATAAAACTCTAACAACTTTATCATAAATAGTAAGGTTACCTTCTAAAACACCTTTCCCTTTATTTACCCTTGAAGTTGAAGAGTCATCCTTTATCGCATAGACATTCGCCACTTGTGATTGCTTCATCGTCGGGCAATTCTTAACTACATGTCCAGGCTTGTGACAATTATAGCATTCTCTAACTCTATGAACAGTCTTCACAGGTTGTTCTTTCTTAACTTATTTCTTTGGATTTTTGCAGCTGTTTGAATAATGGCCATTTTCTTGGCAATTGTAACAAGTTATATCTCTAGCCGGGTTTCCTTGATTGTTCCTCTTATCCTTGCCTTGATATGGTTTATTTCCCCTGAACTTTCTTTTTTTCCAATTTTGATGGCTCGTATTTCCTCCTTCCCTCGGGACTTCCTGCATTTCCAGGGTAGTATACATATACCCCATATCGATAAGATCAGAAAAAGATTCTTTGATGTGTGTTGTCATCCTTTCGTGGAATTTCTTATTCATACCACGAATGAACCTTTCATTTTTCTTTAGAGGCGTGTTCACCAATTCCGGACCGAAACAGGATAGTTCGTTGAATTTGTTTAAGTACTCCTCAAATGACAAACTCCCCTGCTTTAAGTCCATAAATTCCTGATACATTCGGGAAATGCCAGCCGACGGCATATAAAGCTTCTCAAATACTTCCTTAAATCGGCTCCAAGTAAACTCTTCTTCTGGTTCATCTACAGTGACTGTCTCCCACCAGACTAAAGCTTCTTCTTGGAGTTGCCAAGAAGCTATGAGTCGCATTTGATCGTCCTCTAACTTTAGCCCTTTAAAAATTCTTTCACTCGATCTAATCCAAGATTGAGCCTTAACAATAGATTCCTTTCCAGTGAACGACTTACCACCAAGTCTTGAGAAGCTTTTTTATCGATCAACCAGATTCGGCAGATGTTGAGTAGGTATTGCTACTTCTGCTATTGGGGGAACTTGACCAGTTGTAGTATTTCCCTGTCCCCTAGCTGTTCCTCTTCTCCCGCTCATTCTTACTATCTGTAATTAGTAAGAAAACTTGATTTAGATATACGGACGAGATATCTTAGAAAATATCAGTAGTTAAAAAAAATAGACCAAGAAAATTTAGGGTTTTGGTCTCGGGTTATACTCATTCTAGGTGTACATCACCCTGTCTCAAATGAGCCACCTAATGTGTTATACTCTGTAGCTAAAGTTCTTACTCAACCTTTAGCTCTGATGCCACTTGTCACGACCGGAAATTCAACGTTCGAGAATCGACATCAAATACCTCACTTGTATTCGACCGTCGGAGATTCAAACGTCGAACTCCAGTTCAGATGGAGCTTATAACAATATTAGATGAATACAAACAGCGAAAACAAAATGAACGGCTATAAATCAACATCATAGATACAACATCATCACCATATCCATTACAACATTAACACCAACATCAGAGCATTTTATACATATAACACAACTACAAAATAGAAACGTCACAGCGAAACAACAAGTTATCATACTTCAAGAAAGGCTTCAAAGAGAAGAGAACGATAATGAGCTTCCAAATTAAGCACCTTGAGGTTCAAAAAGCTTCCAAAATATCTCCAAGACAAAAGCTTCCAAAAAAACCTGATAGCTTCCAAACCAAAAGACTTCAAAAGGTTCCAAGCTAGCACCAAAACACGGAAAATCTGCTTCTAGGTTGCCCGTGTGGAAATTATGGGCACCCAGAGTTTAGGAAGGAAATAATAAACTCTGGGTCAGTCATGAGACTGGTATGAGTAAACAAAAACAGTTGTTTTGAATAAAAACAATTTATTTTAAAAGAAAACCGTTCGTGCTTTTGGAAAATGAAACTACCATAAGGCCTCCCGGCACACACATAATGTAATCGCACACTTAGGGGAGATTTCTCCTTATGATGGTCAAATATGCTAAATACGAGAAAAATCTTCTAATATTATAATTGTTAGTGCATAGTGTGAAAACCATTTTGAAAATATAATATTAATCTTAGCCAGCATAGGTACCATTATACTATGCCTACTATAGCTACCATTTAAGAATGACAGGTTCTACAATTGAAATCGTACAGGGTTCGTATTGGTAATTGGATTTCCAACAAATGGTCAGACTAAGGAACTTCCTGGGCTACATGGGTACGCCTCTGGACGCCCCGAGAACATAACCGGATCTCTGCCAACACAAGGTCGGGTTACCTCTATAACTAGGTAACTACTAACACGAGTATTGCCTAACCCGGTTGTAACCAACCTTTATCCGGGGCCCCAACAACAACAATCACAAAACAACATAATTGCGATATCAACATAAGTTAAGTATCTGGGCTCCATACCATGATACCACTTCTATCCAGAAGGAAATGCACATACCCTAAGGGGCGCTAACCCCAATAACCTTGCCGCAACTTTCCTGTTTCGACCATTAACGGGTTGTGAGGTTCGACTAAGTCTCGTCCACAAAGCTACGCTTTCCACAAAAGCCATGCTTCGATCAACAGATGATCAGTAGCACTCAGCATGCCACATTACCAAGTTGAGAGTATATCACTGACAACCTTCAACTACATAACCTCTGAGCTCATATGTCTCAGAGAAGGGTGTTAAGCTAAGAGAATAAATTCTCCGCCACCAACAGAAATGTATTTGAAAGAAATCTGCTTTATATCTCAAAATGTAATGTTAGACATACAACCATACAAGTATGTTCCGGGTTCAAACAGAACCAAAGGCACTTCCGAAGAAGCCCTTGCAATCCAAGCAACCCCAATCCTGATCGGACTCCCCATCACATATGGAGATCTCTATACCAGAGCAACTCAGTGCAGAGTCATTCAACAGGTTATCCTATCGTTCTCGAAGACACCCGGTCTTCACCACCGTCTTCAAATGCTATCCATTTTGTCGTATCACTATCCGGAATAGGTTATATGACACAAAGGTCATCTCCCCGCTAAACCGAATAGTGAGCGTCAATTTTAAAAATATGTGGATATGTCATTCGCAAAGATTCACAGGTTCGATATGGGTTTCGGTTAACCAACTGGAATCCGACTCCCTGTCGCATCGAAATTCAAAAGCCGTTTTATGCGCCAATGGGTTTTCACATTCACACAGAAACAAATCACAGCTCAGCACAGGGTAAATCATATCACGCATCACAATAACATATCAAAGATATTAATCAAATACACGACATTCAATAAAATCAATCATCTTTAGTTAGATTTAAATTAATTAATCACATAATTACTTTCATTAATTATCTTTAATCAATGATTAGTTATCCTTAATTATAAATTAATTAAATCTTAATCACCTTCATTAATTAATTATTCCTTAATTAATTATCTTTAAATTAATTAATCCTTAATTGTTAATTAATTAAATCTTAATTACCTTTATTAATTTATTATTCCTTAATTAATTCATCCTTAATTGTTAATTAATTAAATCTTAATTACCTTTATTAATTAATTATTCCTTAATTAATTAATTATTAATTACAAACCAATTAACCTTAATTATTTACTTAATTAATCTTTGATATTAAGTAATTAATTAAACAGTTATCCTTTAAGTAAATCATTTATTACTTAAGTAAATCACTAATTACTTAGTAAATTTAAAAGATAAATCTTTTTACCTTTGTTAATCATTTTGATTATCTTGTAAACCTTGTTAAATAAATCATCCTTATCACATAAATTATCTTAACAGATCTAAATTAGTTTACATAGCATTTTATCTTACTATTATTCTTAATTACATTATTTAATTTATATAAATAATTTTATAAAATAATGTAACAAAAGTAGATTAAATTTAATTACTTTAAAATGCCTTACTTAAAAACTTTAATTAGTTTTAAACTCAAATCAAAATTATCATTTAAAAACATGATTTTAAAATTGTTTAAAAAATTGAACTTTTTATATTTTTTAAAGCAAAACGGATATGTACATCAACCCCTGAGACTACTTCGAGTCTCCCCCGAACCATTTTGCTACTTGCTCTAAGTTATCAACAAAATCCACCTGTGTGCCTTATATATTTTTTAAATTTGTCTAAGTACAAACCCGCGCAACCCAAAATTTGCTTCGAGTCCATACCCGAGCTCGAACCCCTACTTCCCGAAGGTTACTTCAAGTCGTATCCCTTCTTCCCAAACTGCTATCTCCTGACACAACTCCAGCCCTGTGCACATGCACAATCACTTCGGCCGCCTCAGGTTGAATCTTCGGTCATCGACACGTCCACGACGATGTTCCTGAACCACACAAACACTCAGAATTATGAAACGATAATCGAGCCACCAGATCCAAATCTGGAACAAACTTGAGCCCTAATTGATAGCCTCGCTCTCCCTCCTCTGATCATCAGAGATCGCGATACTCCATCCTAAGCTCCGCCATCCCCCACGCTTCTGATGACCCCGGTCTGATGATCTCTAATGGCCTAAAGACGACGCAGTGACCATGATTCTAACCTTAACCCATTTTAAACCCTAAACCCTAACTCGATCAAGGTCATCATCATCGGTGATCTTGAATTTAAACAAGCATTTTTCCCTAACTCTACGACCTTCCAGCTAACTCTGGTAACGAACACGAAGTCCATCACCTTATCGATCGCCAGAACTTCGAGAAAATGGCGATTCCATTCATCCCCCTCTTTCTCATAGAATGCTTGATAAAAAATCTAATTTCACTTTAAAAAATCATCAACTTCGAAATCATTTCAATTGATATACTCAAAATCTGAAATCATGATCGCTAAAATTTCTGTTTATATTGGGTTTGCCTGTATTCTTATATTTCCAGACAAGATTTTTGTTTAATTTACTTAAATTTATTTTTAAAACTTAGAGCATAATCATAAAAACATGTTTCTTTTTTATTTCAAAGCCTAAACACAATCTGAGATAGGGCTTTTGAATTTTGAGATAGGTTTTTGAACCTGTAAGCATAGGACAGAGTTTATATTGATGTGTACAAACATGCATCTTCATTTTCATGTATAAATATATACATGCAAACACACATTTATCATTCAAACTTCAATATTGTTCACAGCAACAAGTTCTAGTTCAAATCAAGGAGTTTACTCACTTGTGAAGTTTGAACAAAAAGCTTTCTGGTTTTAAAAGTTGAAAGTCTGGAACTGTTTTTAAATTTGATCCTGAACCTTTTTATCTGCAACTAATTTATATAAGCTTGCTTAGTTTTCTGATGGAATGACTTGCTTAATTCCTTAACACAAACTCAAATTTAAATTCTTTTAAAAAAAATTGTTACAGTTTTTTTTATAAAAATAGAGAAGAAGGATCTCTGGTCTGCAACTTAAAACTGGAATCCAGAGATCTGAGATTATTTTGCTTGTGTTGTTGAAGTTGATTCATACGGGCTTGATTTTTGAAAAAGTGAGATACTTGAACCTGTTTGATGTGGAACTGCTTGTTTGAGAGCTCAAATTGTTTTTGAAATTCCTTCTCTGGCTTAAGATTTAAAAAAAAGAAGTTACAGATGTTTTTACTGGAATTTCGGTCTTGATTTCAAAGTTGAGGAAGTTGTTGTTTTACTTACTTTGTTGCTAATGATTTTTTCTTCTTACTATTTTAAAATTTTGTGCAGGCTTTGAAATGAATAAAAGAGGTAAGAGGGAGGAGATAAAATGGCTTATATAATTATATTTCCCTTTTTATGAATTTCTAAAAAAAATGAAAATGATGTAATGACACATGTTAATTTCTTTCTACATGTTAAACACTTGTCTCTATAGTTATTACTTACTTAACATTTGTCATTTTTTCATTAGAATAATATTTTTTTTACATTATTTCAATTTCCATTTTCTAAAGGCATTTGCTTTGTTTTAATAAATACTATTACAAAGAGAATGTTTTGAAGTTAATACACATTAAATAAACTACATATATATATATATATATATATATTTGTAAATCCAAATTATTTTACTAAAGCATTTATTTAAAATTTAAATTCAAATTCAAATTCAAATCTACTCATACACACACACAAATCTCTATATTCATATATATATATATATATATATAAAATTTGAATTCAATGATTTTAAAAACATTTATTATTTCAAAATTTAAACTCAAAAGAAATTGAAATCTTATTCATATAAATTAACACATATTTTATTTGTTTCGAACTTTTTCAAATTAATCTCAAATTAAATTCCAAAAATTCAAATTAATTAACAATTTAAATTGATAAAATTTGGGATGTTACAGAAGTACTCTATAGGATGGGATTCCTAACTCTATACTCTCGGTGTGTAACTACCTCGGAAGGTCATCAATTTTTGAAAGAAGCTTACGATAGAATTTGTGGAGACCATTGTGGAGGCCAAAAGTTGGCAAAGAACTCAGGCAAGGCTTCTATTAGCCAACACTAAACCAAGACGCATTAGACAATGCAAGAAAATGTGATAAGTTCCAGTTTTATGCAAAAGTGCCAAAAGCTCCTCCCAGCAAGCTCACCCCGATGATTAGTCCATGCCTCTTTGATATCAGGGGCATCGATCTTATTGGTCCTCTTTCGACTGCTAAAGGAGGGCAAGATATGTCATAGTGGCAACTGATTATTTTGCAAAATGGGTCGAGGCCGAACCCTTAGCTACAATAACCTCCAATCAAGTAATAAAGTTAGTGATGCATCTAGATTTGGCCTTCTGCATAAAACCATTACGGATAATGACACTCAGTTCGAGAGTCGAGAGTTTGCAAAGTATTGCCGAGATCACAGTATCATCAAGAGTTTTTCTTCGGTAGCTCATCCACAAGCAAATGGGATCGTAGAAGCAGCCAACAAAACTATCTAGGCTTGTTTGAAGAAAAGATTGAACGATGAAAAAGGAAACTGAGCAGATGAATTGCTTTTCATTTTGTGAGCTTAAAGAACAAGCTTCAAGACCACAAAAGGACATACACCTATCTCATTAGCTTACGGCTTTGAAGCCATGCTCCTGGTTGAGTTAGAAATTTTCTCCTACCAAAGGTATTATTATAATATACAGTAGAACGTAGAGCTTCAAGAGGAGTCATTGGATTTGTTGCCTGAGCTCCAAGACCAAGCCTCTTTGAGGACAATAGAGTATATTCGAAAGATGACCCAATACTACAACTAGAGAGTACGGAATAAAATGTTTCAAAAAGGAGACCTTGTTCTCCAAAATATAATGCCAAACACAAAGAATCCGACAGATGGACCTTTCAGTCCGAATTAGGAAAAACCCTTAATAATTCACGACGTCATCCCTCCAG
Source organism: Allium cepa (assembly GCA_030765085.1). Classification (NCBI taxonomy): domain Eukaryota; kingdom Viridiplantae; phylum Streptophyta; class Magnoliopsida; order Asparagales; family Amaryllidaceae; genus Allium; species Allium cepa. The sequence goes on along the minus strand of CM060929.1, from coordinate 376,456,717 downwards.
GAACGTATATAATAAAGAAGCCAAATGGCAATGTAATACCTCAGACTTGTAATGCCGAGCATCTGAAACATTTCACAGCAGCTACTTGAATAAAAGCTCCATTAGAAGTTCGAGGCAATAATTAATCTCTTAGCCATGACTTAAATATGTCGTGTGAGACTCAATCCTTTAAAAAATTTAAGCATTTCAAACATTTCATTAAATATTTTAATCGTGATTATTGTCGTGATCAGGTAATATCGTGCAACTTTTAAAAAGTGCATCAAAACGTTTTAGCCATGCTACTTCTCTGATCAAGTGGTATCATGCGAGTTTTGAAGCCATGCTTTCGCCTTCGGGAAAGTAAATGATTTCACCTATTAGCACTTACTTAGTTTCGCCTTCGGGTCGTAACTTTTAGCTGTGACCTTGTAGTGTCGCACAAGAAATAAAATGTTCCGCCTCCGAGCAAAGTACAGGAGGTAAGAATATATAACTTTTAGCCGTGACCTTGTAGTTTCACACAAGAAATAAACCCTCACTAAATTTTTTATTCCAAGCTAAGAAACATAGTTGTGAAGCATGGCCAAGTAGTATCATGCATTGGATAGATTTCCAATAAGATTAGAAAGTTGGGTAGATTCCTAATAATAGTGAGCCATGGTCAATTAGTACCACGCGTTGTGTAAATTTCCAATAATAGTGAGCCACAGTCAAATAGTACCATGCACTGGGTAAATTCCCAATAAGATTAGAAAGTTGGGTAAATTCCCAATAATAGTGAGCCATGGTTAAATAGTACCATGCATTTGGGTGGATCCTCAATAATAGTGAGCCACAGCTGATAATGTCATGCAAAGAATGAGTCATGGAAAAAACGACCATGCCGGAACGCACCTAGCGAATCACCTCCAAAGTATTGTGCAAAAAGTGAGTCATGGTCGAATTGTGCATGTAAAGACTGAGTCGTGGTTGAATAGTACCATGCACAATGTTGTATAGTGAGCCACTGTCGATAGTGTCATGCAAAGAGTGAGTCGCAGAAAAGACGATTGTGTCAAATGCAACTAGGCCACATCCAGAGTATTGTGCAAAAGAGTGAGCCATAGCCGAATCGTGTCATGCAAAGGGTGAGCCATGTTTGAATAATACAATGGCCAGTGTTGTATAGGAAGCCACGTTCTTATACTAATGTGTAAAATATAGACATTATATCACCAATAATAGTTCTCAAAACTGATACCTATGTAAGATTCGACCTAGATAACTGGAGCACAATATCGAGGTATTTTCGTCTCTAGCCATTATTTTCAATTTTCAAAACCCTTTAAACAAGGATCAACTTCTTAATGGGAATGGAACAAATAAGCCAAGTATTCAAGCATGATATGGCGTTATTCTTTCCAAAGTTCACCTTATATCAACCGTAGGAGGTGAACTTTGGGAGGCATGTGTTACACATAATTTCTACAAAGTACAATTTACAAACATTCGAGAGGAAAGTTTCTTGGCTTGTAATTCCGAGACCCGTTGTTTGATTTCCAGCGAGAGCTTAAGCACCTAACTTAATATCCGAGAGCATGAGTCAAAGTGCCGACCGAAATCAAGAACACATCCAGCTAAGACAAGAAGCCTAAACCAAGGGCAGCAACTGCCGAAACCAAAAGCATTTCAGCAAGTATCAACAATCAATGACTCAGATAGCGCAGGCCAAGACCAACGGTCAGGATAGACGGAAGATATCCAAGAAGCTATGTATAAATGCATCATGTCGGCAATCCATGTCAAAATGCACTCAACCAGATAATGACAAGTGGTCAAATCTAAGATGCACATAGCACGCCGGGTCATCAATCCAAGAGCAAACATTTGCACCAATGAAAGAACCATAAATTTGTTATAAATAGAGGACACCTGCTACAATAAAGGGGTTGACAAAACAGAACCTCTGACATCCCATTGTCGCTCGATAGTTCTTACCCCTTTTAGAAAGCTTTAGCTCAACAAGACCACTAATGGCGGAATTTGCCACTAATGTACTTGTAAATCAAAAAAAGAAATAAATTCTGAAGCAGAACTTTCAGAGTGGATGTAGGGATCTTGATCTCGAACCACCATAAACCTTCGGTCGCTATTGCCTTTTGGCATTTATTTCATGTTTAGTTTCGGTAGTTTTTCAATTATCTGCTTCCTTTCGGAAACTTTGGAATGTTAGCCAGACGAAAAATCTATCTAACAAAAGGATTTTATAACGGATTTTTATAAAGAATTTATTAAGGAAGACTTACAAAAGAGTTTTATACATAGAAAACGGTTTATTAATGGAAAGGAGTTTTATAAATAGAAAGGAATTTTATAATTAATTTTAGAGATTTATAAAAGAAGTTTTATAAATTAATTTAGATATTTATAACTGGATTTGTGAATCGTCATATTTTCCTCATCAAACAAAATTGGGTTAAAACCCAAGATTGATGTCGTCTGACCACATAATCATAAGAAAAAAATCTTGAGCATTCTTCCCTGAACCCCCTACTCGCAATTTATCTCCAACTTAAAGCTCGATCCACGATTCATTGACGATCACCAGAATTTGCCGAAATTGACAATTTCGTTCAACCCCAAAATTCCCAACAATTTCAAGTTTAAAAATTGAATTGAGAATCGTTTTGAAAGCTATGAATAAATCTTTGTAAAAAAATGGTTGAACTTAGATTTGAAATTGAAGTGGATTTTTAATGGTGTATCTTTTATATAAAAGATTTGAAATGGGAATTATTTTGAAAGTTATGAATGAATCTTTGGAAAGGGTTTTGAAAGCCATAAATTGAATCTCTAATTTAATGGACTGGATGAGTAAATGCAATTTGAAATGGAAATTGTTTAAATATGGTGAATGAATCTTTGTGAAAGATTGGTGAACTTTGTGAAATAAATCTTTTTGTTTAAAAGATTTGAAAATGGTAATTTGTTTTAAACCATTTGAAAAGAAAAGTTTTGGGTAATAAGTTGCGACTTAATTGAAATCCCATTATCCATATGCTTTTTAAAATATTGCGCTCACTATTCGATTTAGCCAGGAGAGGACCTTGTGTCATATAACCCATTCCGAATAATGATACACGTTATGGATAGGATTTGAAGACCGATGGTGAAGACCGGTTATTTTCGAAAACGAAAGGATAACTCGTCGAATGTCTCTGCACCGACTAGTCCTCGATATAGAGATTTGATCACCCTTTGTAATGGAAAGTCCGGACGTGATTAGGATTTATCCGGATTTGCAAGGGCTTCTTTGGAAGTGCCTTCGGTTCTATTCGAACTCAGAACAGACTTATATGGATGTGTGTCTGACATTACACTTTAAGATGTAAAGTTAGTTTCTATCAAATACATTTCTGTTTGGTGGCGGAGATCTATTCTCTTAGCTTAACACCCTTCTTTGAGACGTACGAGCTCAAAGGTTATGTAGTTGAAGGTTACTAGTGATATATTCCCAAATTGGTAATGTTGGTATACGAAGTGTTGCTAACCATTTGTTGATCGAAGCATGGCCTTGTGAAAAAGTGTAGCTTTGTGGACGAGACTGCATCAGGACCTCACACGCCGAAAATGGTCAAAACAGGAAACATGCGACAAGGTTATGAGGGTCGCGCCCTTTAGGGTATGTCATTCCCTTCTGGAAAAGGGATATATCATGGTATGGAGCCCAGATATTTAACCTGTGTCGTTGCTTCAAATTCATTACTTTGTGATTTGTTGCTTTGTAATTGAGGGCCCTGGCTAAAGGTTGCAAACGACCAAAGGGTGGCATACTCGTGTAGTAGTTACCTAGTTACAAAGGTAATCCGGCCTTGTGTTGGCAGAGAGCTGATTAAGTTCTCGGGACGCCCCTCCAGAGGCATACCTATGTGGCAATAGGAAGTTCCTTAGCCTGACCATTTGTTGGAAAATCCAAAGAAACAATACGCGCTCTGTACGATTTTAGTTGTATAACCTTCCATGGAATGTGGCGGTAACCTGCTATTGAATATGGTAGCTATAGTAGGCATGCAATAATGGTTTCTGGCTAAGATTAATATTATACTTTCGAAAGATTTTCTGCACTATGCACTAATAATAATATCAAATGGTTTTCACGTATCAAGTATTTTTGACTATCGTAAGGAGAAATCTCCTGCAATTCTGCGTTTGCATGGTGTGTGCGGCGGGAGGCCTTATGGTAGTTTCATTGTTCAAAAAGCATTGCGGGTTTCTTTTTAAATTCTTTTGTTTGGTTTGTTTAAAGAAAACTGTTTTTGTTTGCTCACACCAATCTCATGACTGACCCGAAGTTTATTATCCCCTTTCTAAACTCTGGGTGTCCACAATTTTCCACACGGGAAGTCTAGAGTTGGGTTTTTCAGATAATCAAAATCGTAGGAGTAGATTCGATAACATCCAGCCTTTGGATTGGGGTCGGATTTGTCTAGCTAACGTGATGGGGGGTTCTCGCTTCGCGTTTGGAAAGCATGATGGTGGTTCGAGCTTTTGGTCCAAGCTATCTTCGGTTTGGAGCATTGGAGCATTTGAGATGGAGTTGTAGATATTGGAGTTCTCTCTTGGTGGTTCAAGTTCAAGTTATTTTTTTCACTGTAGCATTGTATTTGATCTCTGATATGTATTTGTGATCATTGTTGTATATCATTAGATATTGTATCATTGGAGTTATTTGATATATTCATTTTCTTCCGCTGTGTTGTTGTACTTAATGTGTTATAAAATTCTTTCCCATATTTTTGGAATTTACTCAATAGAATTCAAAAATAAAATTTTATCCTTTTAAGATTCCTTCTTTTAAATTTATCCAATTCTCAAAAATAAATTTTACTATAAATTTTCAATCTTGAACTTCAAAAATCCAATTTTATTAATTTCCGGTATCCTACGATGCCAAAAATATATTCGGCTAAACTATAGCCTTCAACAATTTCAATCACAAATATGATCACACACAGATGATAAATAATCAACACGCAACATTGAAACAAATTCAAATGTATTGAGATAAAATGTTATTTAAACTAAATCTTAATTATCCCTCTTAATTGCATTATTTAATCAATATAAATAATTTTATAAAATAATGTAATAAAATTTAAATTGAATTTAATTACTTTTAAAATATTTATTTAAAACCTTAATTAGTTTAACTTAAAATAAAAATTCAAATTTTTAAACAATTTTAAATGTATCTTTTCAAATGATGTTTTTAATTTAAGTTTAAACTGATTAAGGTTTTAAATAAGATAATTTAAAAGTAATTAAATTTAATTTAATTTTTGTTACATTATTTTATAAAATTATTTTTATTGATTAAATATTGCAATTAAGAGGGATAATTAAAATTGTAACGACCCAATTTTTCGACTTCCAAAAGTCAACATTAATACGTCCACTGTATCGAATGCCGCAAAGTCGAATGCCGGAAAACCGAACCGTTAGTGTTAAAGAAGAAGAGGATAAAAGAAGAAACAGAAACAATAACAGAATCTCACAATTCGCAGCAGAACAACATATAATAGATAAATGAATAATCTTTAAAACAAAGAACTATATCAGTTTATACATACATCATCAGGGTTTACAATAACAACACAAAATTGGAAGTTATAATAACTTGAAAAAAAATTAATAGATAGGGTATAACCACTTAAATATCCATTTTCTAAATCAAATATCAATTTTAAATTTTCAAATATTCACTTTCAATGCCAAATCAAATTTTAAATTGATTTCCAAATTTATTTAAAATACCAAATCAAATCCCAAATTGATTTTCCAAACATTTGTTTCAAACACCAAATCGATTTTGAAATTGATTTAGTGTTTAAAAATAAATTTTGGGAAATCAATTCTAAAATCGATTTGGTGTTTAAAATAAATGTTTGGAAAATCAATTTGGGATTTGATTTGGTATTTGAAATAAATTTGGAAATCAATTTGAAAATTGATTTGGCGTTGAAAGTGAATATTTGAAAATTTAAAATTGATATTTGATTTAGAAAATGGATATTTAAGTGGTTATACCCTATCTACTAATTATTAAATTTATAAGTAAGATTTAATTAAAGATCTAAAAAAACATTTTCGTTTAAAAAAAAAGAATAAATATAGTTTGTATATTTTTGAATTTAAAATGTCGAACATTTACATTTGTTAAGTTATAAAATATAATGCTTAAGGGTTTAAAATACAAATTGCAAATTGAATGAGATAGGGGTTTGAAACAAAGTTTATAAAATTATTTGAAGAAGGGATTAAACATAAAAATGCAAGAAATATGACAAATGTTAAAACATGGAGTATGAAATTAAACAAGTGTTCATTTACCTTAACAAGTGTAAACATAAAGAACAAGTGGCATTTTATTTCTTTTAAAAAAAATTATGTGAATATCAAAGAGAAGAAAAACCTGTAAACCAAACAAAAAAATGAAAACCTGGAATAGGCTTTAGTTTCCAAATTTAAAACCTGAAGACCAGAAAAGAAAACAAGATTAAAAACTTCAAATCTGAAGCAAATGGAAATGGATTCAAGCTCAAACTGGAGAACCAGAGAAACAAAAGTTACAAACCAAATTATCTCAACATCAAAAGCAAAACTCAAACCTGATAAACAAACCAAAATCAAAATGCAATTTAAACCTGAAGCTTCAATCTGAATGCAACTACAAACCAGAGAGAAGATCAAGCAAGGCAGAGGTTAAGAAACCTGGAATGATCAACTCAGGTAATTCAAGAAAAACCATAATTAAAATTAAATTTAAAGCAATCAAAACCATAATTAACTTCAGTATCTTCAACCTGAGGAAATGATGATGGAAACAAAAATCAAAATCTAGAAAATCTCAGACATCTCAAACCTAATCAAGAATAAGGCAAGTTCAACTCAAACTTGAAGTTGTGGATCGCCTCAAAACAGTCAGATCAGATTCACATTCAATATCAAGCTTCATATCAAAAATACATCAGGATCCAGTTCTTTGTTTCTTCAAAAAGGTGAGCAAACTTCCTTTTTTTTAAAAACTTGAACTTCTTCATTTTCTTGAATCTGTGATGATGATAACTTAGATATGGTTTGTATGAAAGTGAAATGTGATTGCATGCCTGGGAATATGAAATGTTTGCTGTGTGCATGTCTGGTTCCAGACATATAGCTTTCTGTTTAAAACATACAGGTTTATACTAAAATAAAAATTTCAAAACTTTCTAGCTCCAACCTGTTTTAAGTAATGATCTCTAAGAAAAAAAGGAATTATAACAATGACGTATCAATTTTAAAATTTAATTCAGGAGTGTTTATTGATCACTTATTTATAAACAGTAATAATAAGAAATGAGTTGGAATTCGAAGATCTGGAAATTGTGATTTGAGTTAATAATTTGATTTGTATCACAAGATTATGAATTTAGATAATCAACTCATGATTTTTAAACTTAAAATTGTTGGGAATTTTGGGGTTGAACGGAATTGTCAAATTCGGCAAATTCTGATGATCGTCAATGAATCGTGGATCGAGCTTTGTGTTGGAGATAAATTGCGAGTAGGGAATTTAGGGAAAATGCTCAAGATTTTTTTCTTATGATTATGTGGTTAGACAACATCAATCTAGGGTTTTAACCCAATTTTGTTTGATGAGGAAAATATGATGATTTTGTCAACCACGTTGGATTAGCGGCGATCGCACCCAGGCAAGTATCGGACTATGGCGAAGCTCTGGAAGCAATCGCATGTTTTCTGGTGGCCAGAGGTGGTCTGGCGAGGTAGTTCTTGGAGGAGTTGTTGTTCCAGGAGGTTGTCGAGGTGGCTCAAACTCGATTTTTGAATTTGTTCATTGATCGGAGTGGTCTACGGGAAGATTGGCGACTCGATGGTGGTCAGAACCTTGGTCGAAGGTGGCTCAGTTGATCGTGCACGTGCAAGAGTGTCGCATGTGTCAGTGAGTTTGGTTGAGGAAGACGTAGTTTGTCTCGAAGCTGCTCTCGGGAAAAACAGGGGATAACTCGAGTTTGTGATCGAGTGGTCGCGTAGTTGTTGATAACAGACTTTAAAATTTAAAGACAAAAATATAACAGGTTTGTTTAGCTTGGGGGAGTTTTGAGTCTGGTTCGAGTATTGTCTTGGGAATTTGTAGTTTGGGCCTGGAATTATGAATAGGTTTGAAAATTTAAAAGTAAAACTTTGTATAGGTTTTAAAAACAAAGAAAATCCAAGTTTGTCAAATTTAATTTTAAAACAAGTTTCAAAGTTTAAATGTTGAAGTAAATATTTTATAATTGTTTTGTTCTAAATAATCATATATTGGGATAATTGTTTAATTTAAAATCTTTGAGTATATTCAAATGTGATTTGATGAATGTGATTTAGGAAGTAATTGATTTATTAATTAGTTAATGGTGATGATTAATTAAAGGTAAATTAATCTATGATTAAAAGATAATTATTTAAAGATGATTAAGTGAGGATTAATTAATTTTTGTCATTAATTAAGGAATAATTATTTTGAGTAAATTTATCAAGGATAAATAAATGATGAAGTTAACTAATGTTAAATAATTAAAGGTAATTAATTACTTCAAGATAATTACTTAATTAAAAATAATTAATTAATTATTAACATGCTAATTAATCAAATGATTAAAGGATAATTACTCAAAGTAATTAAATTGTGATTTATTAATATAAGTAACTAGGGATAATCACTTATTATAATTAATTAAGAATAATTAATTAAATGGTAATTAATTAAGGGATTAATTAATTAATGTAATTAAGAATAATTAAATAATTAGAGGTTAATTATTTAATGATTAAAGGTTGTTTTATTTATTAATCAAGATTGATTAATTAATAATTGGAGGTTAATTAATTTATTAAAGGTTAATTAATGATTAATGGTTTATAATTAATTAATATTAATTAACCAAGATTAATATTTAGTCATAAGTAATTGATCTAATTTAAATTAATCAGATAATTAATTGACCTTACTTATGAATGTTTGGATTGTATTGAATGCTCGAAATTGTTTGATATCTCTGATGTGTGATGCTTTGTGATTTGAATTGTTTTGATTCAAGCTGTGATTTATTTATCTGTGAGGAATGTATGCTTTTATCTGTGGATCTTTGAATGGAAGATAAGTGTTATAGGTTTATACCGCTTATCTATAACTGATATGCTTGAATTCTGTGATGGTTATTGAGATTGCACTACTATTGTGTAAAATCGCTAGACTACACCTTACACAAACAAATATGGATTGCATGAGGAAATTGGTTAAGTCACAGATTTTTGAAATGGTTTTGAAGTTGAATTTTTAATTCAAATAGTTTTGGAAATAGAATTGGGTTAAAATATGAAAAGCTTTTGAAAAGAAATTTTAAAGATAAAAGTTATTTTGAATAATTTGATTTGAATTCGAATTCAATATTTGAAACTGAATTCTATAATGAGAAATTATGATTTAAAAAGGTTATATAAGTTATAAATATGTTTATATGAGTTTTAAACCATTTTAAAATTGTTTTGGGCATTCAGATTTAACCCAAGTTTATACTTAAAGGGCTTTAACTTGTGAAAATGTAATCGGATTTTTCCGAGACGAAAACTATTTGTTTTCAAATAATAATAGCTTTCGTATAAAGAAATGATTTCCAATTTGTGTTGAAAAATTTCAAGTTTGAAATGGAATTGAGAATTGTTTTTAAAGCTATGAATAAATCTTTGTAAAAAAATGGTTGAACTTAGATTTGAAATTGAAGTGGATTTTTAATGGTGTATCTTTTATATAAAAGATTTGAAATGGGAATTATTTTGAAAGTTATGAATGAATCTTTGGAAAGGGTTTTGAAAGCTATGAATTGAATCTCTGATTTAATGGACTGGGTGAGTAAATCCAATTTGAAAGGGAAATTGTTTAAATACGGTGAATGAATCTTTGTGAAAGATTGGTGAACTTTGTGAAATAAATCTTTTTGTTTAAAAGATTTGAAAATGGTATTATTTTTTTAAACCATTTGAAAAGAAAAGTTTTGGGTAATAAGTTGTGACTCGATTGAAATCCCATTATCCATATGCTTTTTAAAATATTGCGCTCATTATTCGGTTTAGCCGAGAGAGGACCTTGTGTCATATAACCCATTCTGAATAATGATACGATGTTATGGATAGAATTTGAAGACCGGCGGTGAAGACCGGATATTTTCGAAAACGAAAGGATAACCCGTCGAATGTCTCTGCACCAATTGGTCCCCGGTATAGAGATTTGATCACCCTTTGTGATGGGAAGTCCGGACGTGATTAGGATTTATCTGGATTTGCAAGGGCTTCTTTGGAAGTTCCTATGGTTCTATTCGAACTCGGAACAGACTTGTATGGATGTGTGTCTGACATTATACATTGAGATGTAAAGCTAGTTTCTATCAAATAAATTTCTGTTTGGTGGCGGAGATTTATTCTCTTAGCTTAACACCCTTCTCTGAGACGTACGAGCTTAGAGGTTATGTAGTTGATGATTACTAGCGATACATTCCCAAATTGGTAATGTGGCATACGAAGTGTTGTTGATCATTTGTTGATCAAAGCATGGCTTTGTGAAAAAGTGTAGCTTTGTGGACGAGACTGCATCAGGACCTCACACCCTGAAAATTGTCAAAACAAGAAAGATGCGGCAAGGTTATGAGAGTCGCTCCCTTTAGGATATGTCATTCCCTTCTGGAAAAGGATGGTGTCATGGTATGGAGCCCACATATAACCTGTGTGGTTGCTTCAAATTCATTGCTTTGTGATTTGTTGCTTTGTGATTGAGGGCCCACGGATAAAGGTCGCAAACGACCGGGGGGTGGCATACTCGTGTAGTAGTTACCTAGTTACAGAGGTAACCCGGTCTTGTGTTGGCAGAGAGCTGGTTAAGTTCTTGGGACGTCCCTCCAGAGGCGTACCCATGTGGCAATAGGAAGTTCCTTAGCCTGACCATTTGTTGGAAAATCCAAAGAAACAAAATGCGCCCTGTACGGTTTTAGTTGTATAACCTGCCATGGAATGTGGCGGTAACCTGCTATTGAACATGGTAGCTATAGTATACAATAATGGTTGTATGCTGGCTAAGATTAATATTATTCTTTCGAAAGGTTTTCTACACTATGCACTAATAATAATATCAAATGGTTTTCGCATATCAAGCATTTTTGACTATCATAAGGAGAAATCTTCTCCAATTCTGCGTTTGCATGGTGTGTGCGGAGGGAGGCCTTATGGTAGTGTCATTTTCCAAAAAGCATTGCGGATTTCTTTTTAAATTCTTTTGTTTCGTTTTGTTTAAAGAAAACTGTTTTTTGTTTGCTCACACCAGTCTCATGACTGACCCGGAGTTTATTGTTCCCTTCCTAAACTCTGGGTGCTCATAATTTTCCACACGGGCAGTCTAGAGTTGGGTTTTTCATATAATCAAAATCGTAGGAGTAGATTCGATAGCATCCAGCCTTTGGATTGGGATCAGATTTGTTTAGCTAACGTGATGGAGGGTTCTCGCTTCGCGTTTGGAAAGCATGATGGTGGTTTGAGCTTTCGGTCCAAGCTATCTTCGGTTTGGAGCATTGGAGCATTTGAGATGGAGTTGTAGATATTAGAGTCTCTCTTGGTGGTTCAAGTTCAAGTTATTTTTCCGCTATAGCATTGTATTTGATCTCTGATATGTATTTGTGATCATTATTGTATATCATTGAATATTGTATCATTGGAGTTATTTGATATATTCATTTTCTTCCGCTGTATTGTTGTACTTAATGTGTTATAAGCTCCGACGAACCAGATTCGGCATTTGAATCTGCAGCATTCGAGTACAAGCGAAGTACAGGTATCGATTTTTGAAGGTCGAGTCAGGGTCGTTTCAGTTTGTGACTGTGAAATGGGCTTATAAAAAGAGAATTTTATAAAAGGAATGAGATTTGATTTAGATAAATAATCCTTTTAATTAAGACGGTATGGATTGGATATTTATAGTTTGATTTTTAAATATGAAATGGGCTTATAAAAGGAGAATTTTATAAAAGGAATGAGATTGGATTTTGATAAATAATCCTTCTAAACTAAGATGGTATGGAAGCATTCTTATCATACTTAACACCGAAGGAAAAGTGGTTAGGGTTTAGGGTAAGTAATATTTTAAATGATATTTGTTTTTGGTCCATTTAAATATGAATTTTGAAAATGAGGAAACTTTCCTTGAGTTTTGTTAATATACTTATACCGTTGAGTTAATTGTGAATATATTTTCGAAAGTCTATGGGGATCGAGTTATATGATTATATCTACTAAATAAAAGCTTATATCAAACTAGTAGTACAAAATTGCAATAAACGAAGTGCACCAGAGATATTTATACTGGTTTGAACTTTCCGTTCTATGTCCAGTCTCGGACTCCTTCTAGATTTAACTAACAAATGTACCCACTTAACCCGAAGGAATATGTATTATAGACCGCTTGAGCGGTCGAACAAGACTTCTATATTACGAACCGCCTAAGCTGCTAAATAGGACTTTGTGCCTGAAGATCTCCAATGGGACGTCGACTACAAAGAGTAGTAAAATGTTTTGACTTCTTGTGTTCTAAATAACACAGATGGGTTGATATAGTACAACCTTCCTATAATCTTCTTTTGAGTGGTATATTAAGTGTATGTGAAGAAATGGAAATGTTTTGATCATAAGAATTGTACTCTTGAATGAATAAGTGATCAATTTTGAAAGTATTGAAAGTATGTGAAAGCACTTGAGAATTCAAAAGCAATATATAGAGAATCAGAGAATGTTAGTCATTTGAATTCAAGAACTTTTTTGCTCTATATACAGGATGTATGGTTGCAATTCATAGTGAAGAGGAACGGTCAATAAAAATGGTTGCAACCATTAACGAAAAGGAATAGCTCTTCATGTAAAAGTGCACCTCTTCGGAATATTTGAAAAATATAGACGTTACGACCATCCAGTCGATTGAATAAATTCAGCCAGCTGGCTGTTTTGTACAGAGAGGCATTTTCAAAACAAAAAGGAATCAACATAAAAATAGGCAGTTTAAGTCGACTGAAATCTTCAATTTAGTCGACTAAACATATGGTTAGTTGATCGAATTGAATAATTCGGTTGATTGACTAATGTCAATGAACATAGTTCAAAGAACATAGTTCAAAGAACACAGATTCAATCAACTGGATGCACCAAGTCAGTCGACTGAACTCTGTCTAAAATCAAAAGTTGTCAGCTCGGTTGGTTAGAGCATTTGCTTTCTAAACTAGTGACCCGGTTCGAGTCATGCTCCATGCAATTTTGAAAACTTGATTTTCATTTAAAATATGAGCTATATGTGTGTGTATACCACTTTGATGAGATTTTAACATACGTATACTCTAGACATGATAGTCAACGACTAATAGTATTTTGTTTGTCACCTTCGTCTTGTCTCCATCGTGTATATCTCTTCTTATATCTCGATGTATATACTTTTATCCTCTTTTGTACTGTGTATCTTTTTGTTGAACTTATTTGTTTGTCTTATTTTAATGCTTATGTACCTGCAAGTTAGCTTAGAGGTTCTTTGGTATTATTGTATAGTTGTTGTCATTAAAATCCAACAACAGAGGTTGTAGCATTCTCCCTCTTTTTGATGATGACAACTATAAAATTTTTGAAAAATATTTATTCTATATAAAATTATATTATAATATGATAATGCTCTCCCCCAAAGTATTATATCTCCCCTGTTAATATGCATATGAATTTCTCCCTCTTTTTCATTATAAAAAAGAATGAGGGACTATAATAAATTTTATAAAATGTTTCTTAACTATAATATCTCTAAGTATAAATGAAAATTATTTAAGTAAATATATTTTTCTTAAAAAATATTGTTAAGAAATATATTCTTTCAATATATTTTCTCCTTATATCTAAAAAAAATGTGGACATTTCAAAATGATTCAAGTTAAACTATGTCCAAAATATGAGTATTATTGTTCAGAAGTAGCTTAATATTCCTGAAAAAATAAAAGGTTAACCCAATACTAATTATAGAGAAAATAAGTTAGATTTTTACTGAATTTGTTGAAATTCTTATTTCATTGTAAGCACATAATTCTATCAAATGTACGAAACATCCTTAAAGGTCAAAATCTATCATTTTCCTTTTGTTGCTCAAGTATCTACAATAAGTAATAATCATTTTTTGTAACCCACTTACTACGTTAGAGTTTAATGGTTAATCATAAGATGAAAACCTTACCAAAATAGATGTGGTTGTACCCTCTAAAAATAATATGAGAATTTTATCAAATAGTAATTATTTTACAATACTTTTGAAAGCATTAAAACAATAGTATTTTAATCAAAGTGTTGTAGAGAATCCAACTTTTTATAGCATTTCATAGTAAACTGCTATGTTTTAGTGCTATAAGTAGGACTAGAAATCATTACTAAATAATTATTACTTATAAACTCGGTATCAGTAAAAAAAAATTAACATTTTAAACAATGTGATATCCAAGGTTCTTATAATTTCCGAAGTTTTAGGAAACATACCCATTTGGGTGTGGTTGAATCTTTATAAATATAGTTTCATTACAAATCACATTCTTATAAATAGTTGCTAATATAAAATTGTTTATCATGATCAATCGTAGTAGCAGGAGTCCATATTTTAATACTATTAGTCATTACCTTAGGATCTGAAAAATATCTTCTATCATTTCTAAACAAAGTACTAACATAACTGTGAGTGGTTTTTTAACTATCTTGGTTTAATAGTACTAGCGCTAAAATCAGTATACAAGAATGCATATTCAGAACTCTTTTTACTTTTAGCCTTTTTATAGCCCAAACCGCTTTTATTATTGTGAGCTTTCAAAGTTGTAACTACGGAAGATAAGATATCTTTACCTTTGTTAAAATTTATGATTTTTTCATTTACTCTTTCAAAATTTGCTTTATAATTACAAACATCTTTTTACAAAATATTACTATTATCTTTTAAAATCTCGTATTCTTTAGATAATTCTGAATTCTTTTTAATTAAAGCTTCATTCTCTTTTTCAAGAGATAAAATTAAAGAGCTATAATTATTTAAAGAATTTTTCAAAAATATTTTTTTATTTTGCAAAACATCGATTTCCTCCAAAAGATCGTTGTTTTTAACTTCTAACCGTTCCTTTTCTTTTTGTAGGAAATCTTTTCGTAAATCAAGTTCTTCTACCGTATTTTCAAAAAGATTAGTTTGTTTTACCAAAATTTATTTTCCTCTTTTAAATTGGAAATGTCTTACTCATAATCTTTTAAATTAACTAATGCAACTCTATTAATTTTATTCGAAGTTTTATAATCTTTTAATAATTCATCATATGCCAACAAAAGATCTTTTTGTAAAGAATCCAGGCATATTGATTCTAATCTGAGTTTAACCATGAAGCATTTGCTTGTTTGCTCCTTTGATTCTTCTTTATTGTTCTTTCTCTTTCTATTGCCTTGACTAGATCTCCTTATGGTCGTTTATTCTAGGATGTTGCTACGATCTCTAGAATCCTAGACTCTAATACCAAATGAAAGTCTACGTGGATCGAGTAATATGATTATACCTACTAAATAAAAACTTACATCAAACTGGTAGTATAAAAATTGCAATAAATAAAGTACACCAGAGATTTTTATACTGGTTCGAACTTCCCGTTCAACGTCCAATCTCAGAGACCTTCTGGATTTAACTAACAAATGTCCTCACTTTACCCGAAGGAATAGGTATTATAGACCGCCTAAGCTGCCGAACATAACTTCTATATTACAAACTACCTAAGCTACTGAATAGGACTTCGTGCTTGAAGATCTTCAACAGAACTTCGACTATAAAGAGTAGTAAATTGTTTTGAATTTTTGTGCTCTAAATAACACGGATGAGTCAATATAGTACAACCTTCCTATAATATTCTTCTGAGTGGTATATTGAGTGTACGTAAAGAAATGGAAAGGTTTTATCACAAGAATTATATCCTTGAATGAATAAGTGACCAATTTTGAAAGTATTAAAAGCATGTGAAAGCACTTGAGAATTCAAAAGCAATATATAGAGAATCAGAGAATGTCATTCATTTGAATTCAAGAATTTGTTTGCCTTATATTGAGGATGTATGGTTGCAACTCTTGGTGAAGAGGAACGATCAATAGAAATGGTTGCAATCATTAACGAAGAGGAATAGTTATTCATGGAGAAGAGCATCACTTCAACATATTTGAAAAATACAGCTGTTACTACCGTTCAGTCGACTGAATAATCAACCAACGGACTGATTTGAACAGAAAAATACATTTTTAAAACAGAAAAGAACCATTACAAAAATAGGCAGTTTCAGTCGACTGAAATTATCAATTCAGTCGACTGAACATATGATTAGTTGGCTGAATTGAATAATTTAGTTGACTGACCAATGTCAGTGAACATAGTTCAAAGAACACGGATTCAGTCAACTGAATATACCACGACATTCGATTGAACTCTATTTAAAAACTAAAGTTATCTTAGCTAGGTTGGTTAGAGCACTTGTTTTCTAAACTAGTGACCCGGGTTTGAGTCTTACTCCATGCATTTTTCAAAACTTGATTTTCACTTAAAATATGGGATCTATGTGTGTGTATACCACTATGAAGATATTTTGACATATCTACATTCTAGACATGACACTCTATGACTAATAGTATTTTGTTTGTCACCTTCATCTTGTCGTCGTCGTGTATATCTCTTCTTGTATCTCCATGTATACTTTTATCCTCTTGTGTACTGTGTATCTTCACATTGGACTTATTTGCTTGTCTCTTTTTTATACTTCTGTACTTGCAAGTTAGCTTAGAAGTTATTTGGCATAATTATATTGTTGTTGTTATTAAAATCCAACAAGAGAGGTTCTAACAATTTTCGAAGTGTTAAAAGTATAATGTTTTATAATATACTTATATCGGTGAAATAAGTATACTAATGTTTTTTTCAAGTATTGAAAGGAATATATGGGGTTTTTGAAATATCATTGGTGAAGATATTTTAAATCAAATAATTGAAAGAGATTTAATGAATGAAAGATTTACTAAAGAGACTTAGTGGATCCTACATGAAATTAAATCTATGATTGATTGTTTGTTATTTGATAGTCAAATCACCCGACTATCAAATTTTAGCCAAAATATAACTCCGGTATTTAGGAGAAACACGGTAGTTATATGGTACAGTTATCATCAATGATGCTGCACCGTGAGTATAAATCTCGTTTGTTCTTCTATGACAAATGACAAGGAAATCTGTCCGTTTAAACGGTTAGAAGGTGATCTCCGCTCTGATTATTCCAAAAGAACCGGAGTTGAGTTTACCGGAACTGTCGATTTGATTTTGAAGCGACCTCTAAGTAGGGGTAGTATACTTATATGAGATGACTCAAAACCGTAACCACTCCAAAACCATATGTGCGTTCTTCACTTTAAAAGAGGTTCGACATCGGTTCGAGATAATGGAATCAAAGTTGGAGTCTTTTGAAGTGTAAAGGCTACTTGCTACTAATCCCGATGGTGATTCCAAAGTGGATGTATTAGAAGTGCTTTCACTTTGTTCATATCCTAAACAACTTGTATGAATGAAGGCTAGCATTGCATCATTTCCTGGAAGACATTTCCTGGAAGACAGTGTTGGCATTCCAAATGACAATTACTAGGAGGAAAAGGTAAAAGCTTAACCGCACAAGCCTCACAATCCGGTAATGGCTAAAACGGGGATGCTCGCAGAGCTATGTAGTGAGCTACCATTAGAAACAGCGTTCCTTGATCTAGATCAAAAAATTTGGATTTGATGTGCACACTGGACAATCGTAGGGAAATGTTTGCAGCCTCGGTGCCTGAGGGATGATGTAATCCAGTATGTCATGTTAAAGGGGTGGTTGGCTCTATGTTTGCAGGGGTCCATGTGTAGCCCTCCAGTACATTTTATCGAGAGGTGTACTATACGGAAGGTAGTTCTTTACCTATTCATCGTTGGAAACCAATCTCTAATATGTGCCCTACGATTTTAGTTGTAGAACATAGTACTGTTGAATGTAATTATGGGTAACCATTTCAGAAATTTTATATTTTTATTTTCCACCCCTATACATTATTATAATATCATTGGGTTTTCTAATAATAAAAGTTTTGGTTAATGTAATGTAAATTCCAGTTTGTGTTTATGTGTGGCGTAGTCTTACAAGATACCTATATTTTCAAAGGTTTTATAAATATAGAAATTCGTATGATTTGATTTGAGTTTTCTCACGCTGGTTTACCAGACTGATCCGGACGCTATTTTCTTATAATGCTCGGATCAACTAGAGCATATTTTTCATATTTAGCTGGACATTTTTGAGCTTCAGGAGACAAGATGGATATTTCCAAGACGTATTCACCTATTTTACCTTCCGCTGTTTTGTTCTTGTATGCATTTAACAGCATTTGTGAGGACAAGTTGTTATAAATATCCAAACTGCTGATGAGTAGTTTGCTTTGATCTTTGTATGTATATCACAGCTTTGTTTTGTAAAGATCATTGGTGTATTATATACTACTCGTTACATTCTGAGATTCTGTTCAGTCTTTTCTTTCTTTCACCCCAATAATGTTTTTTTGGCACTTGGATGTTCGATATGAGAATACTACAGATGTATTAGTGTCGACTTTTGAGGATCGGAAAGACGGATCGTTACAGTTGGTTATTTTGTTTTGTTTTTTTTGGAATTGACATGTTATTGAAAATCAAATACAGTATATCCATCAGTCATGTTACAAAACAATCCTATTACATATAATTCAAGTGTGTAAATTACAGTTTTAGTATCATACTCAAAATTATCATAAACTGTGTATTGTCAGAAAACAATAGGTCAAGGTTTACTACTTAAGGTGTAATGATCATCATACAGGTTTCATAATAAAGGGGGGTTGCATAAAAAAAATGAAACTACCAAGTTATGGTCATTTTGTTTGAAATCCCGCAACTTCTTTCCCTCTTTGTTTTCATTGTTCCTATCCGCATCGGCCTATTGTTGCAGCACCAAGATTTTTTTTTTTTTTTGCGCAGTTAAACCATCGCATTTTTAGTCCTTGAATAAACATTTTGTTAAAACATAACACTTTCCGATATGAATAAGTAATTCATTTACATAACTCATTCTACAACTTCATTTTTTGCCTTAGTATGATGATGGTACATTCTGCCGTTTCTGCAACTTAAATGAACAGCTTTTCCATTTAGTTTCTTTTCCTCGGTATGATAATGGTACATTCCATTTTTCCATTAGGCAAACAAATACGCAAAACACAAACCTTTGCTGCACCTTTCAAAAAGAAATATTTAAATATGTTAATATATCTTACTGCGGCAGAATATATTTGATATTTATCCCATACTTCAATAACGAAAAGCACCATCTCAGAGACTGTGAATGGAAACCATTAGTAAAATGCAGCAAAGGTTAATTTTCCCGACCGTTGTAATTTTGGAGTTGCATCATTCACATACTCATTATAATTATCACTTTTGCCTCTCCATGTTAATTCCCACAGGTTATTGATTTTGCCCAACATCATGTAAAGTTGCACCATTTCTAGGTTCAGATTGTTGGGTGCAAGGTATTTACTTAGAATCTAATTCCTTACTTAACTGGACTTTTAGCCCAACAGAATTCAAAGAGAATTAGAACATCTACAACAAGTCAAAATATCTCAAGGATCGACCAGGAAGACCGAAAGGAAAGAAGAGAAAGACCAAAAAAGAAAAATGGCAAAACAAACTAAGGAGATGAATCGCTAGCGATCCATCGTCTACGGACAGCTAGCGATCCATCCCATACGGATCGCTAGCGATCCGTAAAGCTTGCTCGTGGATCCTTAAGTTCTCTTGCATCATGATCTAATATGCTCCTTAGAGATGCTTGTCAAGTTTGATTGCATGTCAAACAATCTAGCTCGATAAGTGAAGACTCACCGGATTCGAGTTGTTTGACCAAAAACAGCTAACTTAAAATGAACCTACAGAATTCATACGAGATCGGATTGACTTCAAATTTTGGGGAAACATTTAGAAGAAGGCTCACAAAAAATGAGCATTTGAAGTTGATTTGATGGATCGCTACCGACCCATCTAAAGTGGGGCCCACTATTTCAAATTTTTAGGGTGGGTCCTAACACCCTCTAGAATGTTCCTGCAAAGTTTCGTTCGATTTCGTTTAGATCTGAGCGAGTTATGGATGATTCTTCTGGACCAGATAACCCATGAAGATGGATGATCAAACTAACTCCAAACGACTTGGTATTGCGATAAGGCACTTAAATAGAAGATAGAAAGACAACCAAATAAAGATCACTCAAAAATATGCTAAGTGGATGGATAGCTAGCGATCCATCCCCTATAGATAGCTAGCGATCCATCAAGATAGTTTGGATCACCTTCAAACTTTCCGAGCCCTTTCGTAACACTAAGTAAATGCTTCTAGTAGAAAAATATGCTATGTTGATGGATAGATAGCGATCCATCGTCTATGGATAGATAGCGATCCATCGCCTATGAATAGCTAACGGTCTATAGAAATGACTCAGACTGATTTGAGATTTTCGGTGATGACTTGGCATAACAATTGGACTCTTCTGCACTTGGACTTTTGGTCCAACACTCGTTGAATTCCCCTATAAATACTCACTTACCTGCAACTAGAGATGGATCTTTTTTCCGGAGGAAGGGCTGCCATTACTCTACTGGAATTCCTTCACTTCTTCAACTTTCTTCTCCCTCACAACAATCATCAAAGGGGTTTACTGTGATACTCCAGTCAACCCTTGTACTTATGACTTATTCTAACCCATTGTAACTTAGATCTAAGAAATAACTAGTTGATATCCGAAGAGATTCAACTAGTATAATCATAATAAAGATTGATTAAAGTGAATACAGGCCGAAGTCATCCGAACTACTATAAAAATCATGTCTCTTTTCTTACTTCTGTTGCTTATTTGTTGTTTATTTGAGATTTGTGCTGTCGATTACCTGCACTGCTGCTTTCACACTTGATCCACGGTATGAATCCATTTTTTGGGTTAACATTTTAGTGCTTCCACTGAGAACCTTGAATGAGATCTGAAGAACTGAAGTTTGAATCTAAGATTTAGAGAAGATGGGTAGGCTTAATACTAGATCTAGAGTTGTAGCGAGTGAACCGGAGCCTAGGGGTAGCCAAGAGGTGTCTTTAGTTTCTCATCAACTCATCTATGTGATTAGAAAAGAAACGAAAAGGATGATGAAGGAATACAAGATGGGATCTTGTCTAGGCAACAAGAGATGATGGATAGCTTCTTCCAAAGGATGGAGCAACAAGGGATAACTAGATTTGCAAGGAATAAGAATCTAACTCCAGGGAACAAAACAGGAGTTGCTGGAGTTGAATTGGAACAAAGTGGAGTCTTGCCCCCATGCCTAGAGCAACCGATACTTGGGGGCAACACTGGAATCAACAATAGGAACCAATGCAGGAGCATCTGGAGTTAGAGCAAAACAAACTGAAATAATGCCCACATGACCTTGGGGCACGATAGATTTGGATCTAGGATAAGTTTTAACACCCGAAACGGGTGATGTTGGAGCTAGAGTAGCAAATCAAAGTACGAATACATGACCTCATGAGCCAAAACCAGAATCCCTCAGTTGGAACGGGGGACAGGTTTGTTCCTTACTCTCTGCCTTTTGTTTTTTCTGCCTTTAACAACCTCAAGCCGCTTACATATGTATGGAACCCCAAACGGTTCCTAGGCACGCTTTGAGTCGGATGCCTGAGATGAATATTTAGGACAACAATGACCCCAGTCGCTTAGACGTGTGCTAAATCTAGATTGGTTCCTAGTCACGCTCTGAGTCGGATATCCGAGATAATTGCTTAGGATAATAATCTTAGACCGCTTGGACGTGCACAAAATCTAGATTGGTCACTTGCCATGCTCTGAGTCGGATGTCTGGAATAGACATTCAGGATTTCTGCTTATTTAATTTTTGCTTGTTTGCTTTGATTTGAAATTTGAATTTTTTAAAATCCATATTTAATGTGATAACTGATTTTGAACGTCATAGAGTCACAACAGGAGAGACGAGACCGAAGCGCAGGGTGAAAGTCCCTTTGCCAGAGAGCGAGTGGATTGACTTGTACAATATCGAACGCCATAAAGTCCCGACCGGAGAGATGGGATCAGAGAGACGAGACCGAAGTGCAAAAAAATAAGTCCCCTCACCGGAGAGTGAGCGGATGGACTTACTTAACCCCCTTAACTTAATAAGCA
This sequence comes from Allium cepa, assembly GCA_030765085.1. Classification (NCBI taxonomy): domain Eukaryota; kingdom Viridiplantae; phylum Streptophyta; class Magnoliopsida; order Asparagales; family Amaryllidaceae; genus Allium; species Allium cepa. The sequence goes on along the minus strand of CM060929.1, from coordinate 376,434,325 downwards.
AATCATCCGAAGAGATCACCCCCCTTAACTTAACAAACAAACGATCCTGAGAGATCGTCCCCTTAACTTAAAACATTAAACGATCCGGAGAGATCATACATTAGAAAAAACATTAAACGATCCGAAGAGATCGCGTATTAAACTAAACATTAAACGATCCGGAGAAATCACGCATTAAACTTAAACGATCAGAAGAGATCGAACCTTAAAACAGATTTGATTTAATAAACGGATTTGAATGCCTTATAAATAGAATAGAACTGGTAAATCCTAGATGAACACAGGATGATTTCGATATATGTCGTGATTCTGATATACGTTTCTGATATATGATATGATTTTGATATATAATGTGCTTTTGATATATGATGTGACAACTCTAAGAGAAGAAAAAATTGATAGTGATGTAAATCCAGAATGAACATGGAACAATTAGAGATGTGAGATGTAAATGGAGATATGTGATGTAATTGAAAACATATGATTTAATTAGAGATATGTGATGTAATAACTTCGAATGAAATCGGAATGATTGTGATGTATAGGTACACCTAAGCAAAGTTAAAGTCCTAGGATATAATAGGTTTGGAGCGACTTGTAATTGACCAAAGAATCCAAAGGAACTGGACGGTATGCCAAGGTTAAAGCCGCTGGAAAGCTCAACAATTAAAGACTTGTTATTGGAACTTATTCTGGAGAAAAACACACCTTTCATTCAAAAGGCGTACTTTGAAAGGCAAATGTTGACTGTTTTTAACCCAATAGAATTCAAAGGGAACTAAACATCTACAACAAGTCAAAATATCTCAAAGGATCAAACAGGAAGACCAGAAGGAAAAGAAGAGAAAGACCAAAGAAGAAAATTGTCAAAACAAGCTAAGGCGATGGATCGCTCCCCGATGGATCGCTAGCGATCCATAAAGCTTGCTCGTGGATCCTCCGGTCCTCTTGCATCATGATCTAATATGTTCCATAGAGACGCTTGCCAAGTTTGATAGCATGCCAAACAATCTAGCTCGAGAAGTGAAGACTCGCCTGATTCGAGCTGTTTGACCAAAAGCAGCAAACTTAAAATGAACATACAGAACTCATCCGAGGTTGGATTGACTTGAAATTTTGAAAGAACATTTAGAAGACGTAGAAGAAGGCTCATAAAAAATAAGAGCATTTGGTGTTGATTTGCGATCCATCTAGATAGATCGCTAGCGATCCATCTAGAGTGGGCCCCACCACCTCAAATTTTAGGGTGGGTCCCTAACACCCTCTAGAGTGTTCCTGCAAATTTTCGTTTGATCCCGTTAAGATTTGAACGAGTTATGTATGATTCTTCTGGACCAGACGACCCATGAAGACGGATGATAAAACTAACTCCAAACGTCTTGATATTCCGACAAGGCACTTAAATAGAAGATAGAAAGACAACCAAACAAAGATCGCTTAAAAATATGCTAAGTGGATGGATAGCTAGCGATCCATCCCCTATAGATAGCTAGCGATCTATCCCTTATGGATAGCTAGTGATCCATCAAGATGGGTGGATAGCCCTCAAATTTTCCGAGCTCCTTCGTAGCACTAAGTAAAGGCTTATGGTAGAAAAATACGCTAAGTTGATAGATAGCTAGCGATCCATCGCCTTTAAATAGCTAGCGATTCATAGAAATGACTCAGATTTATTTGGATTTTCGGTGATGACTTGGCAAAACAACCGGACTCTTCTGCACTTGGACTTCTGGCCCAACACTCACTGAATTCCCCTATGAATACTCACATATCTGCAACTAGAGATGGATCTTTTTTTTGGAGGGAGGGCTGCCATTACTTTATTGGAATTCTTTCACTTCTTCAACTTTCTTTTCCCTCAGCAACAGTCATCAAGGAATTCACTGTGATTTTCCGGTCAACCCTTGTATTTGTGACTTATTCTAACCCATTGTAACTTAGATTTAAGAACTAACTAGTTGATATCCGAAGAGATTCAACCATTATAATCTTAATAAAGATTGATTAAAGTGCACGTAGATCAGAGTCAGCCAAACCACTATAAAAATCATGTCTCTTTTCGTACTTTTGCTGTTTATTTGTTGTTTATTTGAGATTTGTGTTGCTGATTATCTGCACTGTTACTTTCACACTTGATTCAGGGTGTTGATCCATTTTTTGGGTTAGCACCTTAATTGTAGCATTTTGCTATGGTTTTCTCCCAACTGTTGTGCTCGGTGTTAGTTTTCATAATTGAACTTAACTAACCGTAGGTTGAGCTTGCTGTGTATTTACTGGGAAACAATTGCTAAATAAATTTTTACCTATCTGTTCTAATTACGGATACAATATATTAATGCTGTGCTCATTTTTGTTCAAATTTCCAGGATTTTTATGTTTTGATGCCACCGACCGGGCATGGAGGCCGGAAGACTTGATATTTTACTTTATGCATGTTGGGTGCGTTTTCCTTCAAACAAAATTCCTGGATTTTTATGTTCAGTATTTTAACCAACCTATTCCACCCTATTTACATAACAATGAGATAATTTATTTATTTATTTCAATTCAACCATCACTGAATAACCATTTTTAAAACAAACCTCATTCCAATAGTACCCTGGACGAATAGTATTCACCTACAACTCCATTTGTTAGTCCAGTATGATTAAGTCATCAGTATACATCGTCTATTAATTCACATTTCACCACTGGTTGGATTTCTACATGTCTTGATTCGAATACCATTGATTTGTCTATTCGACAACATTTCAAACTTGTGCTTCTAATTCGATAAGTTTCCAGTTCTGTTTTTTTCCCACTTTGTTGTAGTTTGAACGTATGAAATTTGGCAAAAATTTAAGTTAACACAGTGCCCCATTTGCATATGTAATATGACTGTTTTATGAGTTTTTTTTCCATTACTCAGTTTCAATTGACTGTCTTTGGGTAAGAAATCTTCCTACAGCAAAAAGGGAAACGGGATTAATACTAATATGCCAAATATTTTGTTCTCCTTGTTCTAATATAGCAGACAAAAATGCAAATTATAAAGTTCTCTTCCCCTCCGAACTTTTTCCTTTTAAAATTTTAAAGTTTACAGTTTATTACTTTGTTCTCCAATTTTTTACCTTTGTATTATTTCAAATTTTTGGCTGTCCTGTGTTTTCATCTAGCAGACAAAAACGCAAATCATACAGTTCTTCCGCTTCAACCTTTTTTTTCCTATAATTTATTTTAAAATTGTGAAGTTTTCAGGTTATTACTTTATTCTCCAATTTCTTAGTACGTATTTCTACTGCTTTTAAATTTATTCAACGGCCCTCGACATGTGTTCATTTTATAAGCTTACCTCGATTTTACATGGAAGGAGCATGTTTTTACAGTACAAAAGGCATGTCAAATTGTGGACAACGGGAAAAGGTGGAATATTTTTAAGTATCTCTACTCCAGCTTATTTCTGCGAAGCCATTGAAACTACATGACCGCCATATGCTACCCCATGATATTAAATGAAAATTCATGCCAATTTGTTCAAGCACAATTGAATACGGGTAAATGTAAGCGACTTAACACAAAATCATTCACCTTGATAATTTTGGAAATCTCTGTTATAACATTAACCTACCACGTTGCAATGGAGTCCAATGAATACGGTCAAGGTTTTTCCCCTGTTCGTAAATATACTTTACCCAATCTGGGAATCCCAATTTTATTTGCATTCATCCTAGCAAAAACGTACATTCCAAAATTTGACATTTACTTGAGTTCAAAAACAGTATAAAAAGGATAATCAAATTGTTGACTTCAGTAAGTAATTAAATAACAGCTAACAAATGCCAAATTTTACTCGCAGTTTAATATGATACTAAACGGATTATGGATTTTTGATACACTCCCAACCAAAGTTGAATTTGTAGACTCAATTCAGTATGCCTTTAGTACAAATAAAATTTCACGCATACTTTTACCATGCACTGCGGTTTAAATAATTTATCACAGATAAATCATATGATAACTCTTTGATAGATTAATATATCGGACCTTCTACAAACACACACCTTCACACAATCAACCTTCCTCGGTCACTTAGTTAGCTAAAATGCAGATATGTCTCCATCATATTGATTTACATCCTAAATCGGTTACCTTACTGTAGCTTCTAGCTTCTAACAAACGTTATACCTACATCTCATTTTACTCGCTAACTAAAAACTGGATTCAGAATTTCAATTTCCTATTTAGGACTACGTCTATTATAAACACTGTATTCGCATTTTTTGGCCAATGGCTTCATTTCCCTCTTTGTAGCTCAATAAATTTTGTGGACAATGCTAACATTCTTAGCAATTTTGACATTTACTGTATGTTTGGTAATTTGCATTGATCATATTTTTCCATTTTTTCTGCTTAACTTTTAATCCCTCCAGCTTTAAACAATGAAATGATGCTGGCAGTGGCAGTTCGGATAACACCTAAATCCAGTCAAATTTCCACTTGGCCCCAGTACAAAATCGTTTGAAGTTCAAAATATTGTCCTACCATTTTATATTGGTTATCACCGTTCAGCTGTATTAAAACAGATGTATAAGTTTTGCAAGTTAATTTGTATTGATTAATCGACACGTTATTTATAAGTAAACTCAAAGCACATCCCAAAATTATGAGAAAGTTCTGCTTCATTATCAATATATCGCGAATATTTAACCTACCGTTTGAAGATATTATCAAATTCCAATTTGTGGTATCACAGTTGAAAATTGATGTAATTCTGCATACTACTACAGAGATGGCCAGGTGGAGGGACAAACAATTTTTTTTAATTTTTTATTGTGACAGGACAAATTTACTCCAACCGTAATATGGAAGCGAATATTTTACTGCATAACGTTAATTTATATAATTTCATGCTCTCATAATTACTTTCAACACCTAAAAATACTATATTACCAGTTAAAGCTGCTGATAGAAAAATATTAAACAAACTTCAATGCTACAGTCTACTAAATTAACCGTAAAAACCATAGTTGACACTAACTAATACTACATTCCATGTTCGTAGCACCGGTTTGCACTAGTTGTTCGTGGATGGTACAAACAACTATACAGAGACAGATCCCTAGCACTACAAGTGTAATGGTAAATAAATGTAACAAAATCAGCCTTGTGAGCATAAAGATCTTATCCAAAGGAATCAAACACCTTGTACTAATTTATATCCTATGCCATAAAATAGCATATAATGTATAGGAATGGGAGAACAACTTCTAAACCTTCCATATAAAATTTAGGTGTAAAGATGCATATTAATGTTCTTAGATTTTTGCTTTGGAGGTTCTATCAAAAGAAAATATCTGACAGTAAAAATGACATATCCATAACAAAGCATCTAGCTTATATGTATTGATTACAAAAGTAAAATAATACACAAATAGCCTTTGCATTTTATCTTACCATTATGCTTGTCCACATTTTTCCTAGAATCGTCAAATTCATGACAAGAGCTAGAGTATCGAAACACCTGGCCTTAATTCCAGTTAGCAACCAATTTATGACAAGCGATAGAGTTTTGATTCACATGATTCCTATAAAAATGTACCTTTTAAAACTGAAATCCCGTATAGGGGAGATTAAGCACACTTGAGTCCAGCTTCCAAGCAATACAACGTTGGCATGTGCGACATGCTCAAGTATAAACCTAATCATCACAATCCTCTCCAAAGTTCAGTACCTTGAAATGCTTGAGAGTTTCAATGTATTATTGGTGTAGGATTTTGGCATATTTACACTCTCAAAATTCATTGCTGTGAAATGGTTGAGAAAACCAATTAAATATTAAGTATTATTCAAGAGATACTGAAACATTTTTCAAACCTATCTGAAATAGACTTTACAGTTGAAGCTCTTCAGAACTGGCTATTTTTGTTTTAAACCAGTAAATACAAAACCAAAACGAAATATGTTACTGAAATAGTGTATACTATAATGCAGAGTATTATCCTTTAGTCTTAGATGTTTGCCCGTGATCACTGTGGTAAGCTTTTGCTTTGGCACGCGATAACCTTGAATCCACGGAAGTCGCACAAAACCAATTGCATCAAAAATAGGGTTGTTATGGTTATGGTAATGATAACCGTTGCCAATACAAGAAAACTATTACCATACTGGTGCTGTTAGTAAGCCTAAATGAAAACTGATACTTTACAGTTACGACTGGTAAAGTGGTCAGGGGTATACCAATAGACTGATAAACCATTAATTGATAATGGTTTTATAAATACAGACATTTAAATTTTACTGTATTAAGATTGTGATAAAGATAAAATGATAAGTATTTTGTTACTGATTCTATCTCCATCAACGCTTCTATCAACATTTTGATTTATTTTAGTTGATACAGTTGAGGAAAATTTGATTCATCACACGTTATTTATAACAATATGAATGATAAATTTGCTAATATTATATTTTAGAATTAGAGAAACTAAAGAACCATCATCATGAAGAATATTATAAACATTCTTATAATCTGATTTATTTCGAAAAGTGTCCTGTTTGGGATTAATTTAAATAAGAGACAAAAAATCAATAAGACCGGTAAAAAAACACCGTTGCCATTGGTTTTGACATTACTTTACTATTATAATGGTAAATTTACCATTGTCATGCTGGCAGCATTAGTATGCCAATATAACTCAATATTGGCTATCTATTGCTTGGCACTGGTATGGTAATGATAAGTATATCATTACCATAATATTGTGAATAAAAAAATGAAATATAAAAAAGGTATATGGTCCCTTATTTTTGGTTAGGAGCTTTTTTGTGCTCGTCTTGCCTCATCAATCAATAATAAGAGTTGAGGTCAAAGAAGTAAACAAAAAAAACAAAAAAAAGAAGAAGAAGAAGAAGAAGAAGACGTTCTGACATTGACTAGGGGGTCCTCAGTTTGTTTTCCAGCATTCTCAAGTTGCTCAGATGGACGACCTCAGGATTCTCAACAGGCAAAAACCGGATTAATAAAAAGACTTAAAAAATTAAAATACTATTAATTGTGTAAAAGTTTTAAATCTCATCCATCTCTCCAAAAATCTCACTCAAGATCCTTTTATTCACTTGGATGAGATGAGATTTCAAACATGATCTGTAATTGTTTGACATCCATATCACCAGGTATCTTAAGATCTCAATCCGAGATATAAACTGAGATGTCGGTCCAAGATTTTGTCTGAAAACCAAAATTAAAAGCTTGGTATAAAAGTTCCACTTCCCATTATAACTTTTGGAACTTGTGTCATCAAAGTAATATTAAGATAAACATTTATGTAGTATAGTTCATGTAGTCATACCTAATATCTACTGGGGCAGTGTTATATTTGTCAAATTTCTAACTCTATCATACCCATTTCGAATGAGTCTATTGTCAGCCAGAAATTGAATTTAAAAAAATTACATTGCAATCGATGCTGTATTTTTGAAATTTTCCTGAATCGACTGCCAATACGTTGCTGATCAAAATGGTAGGTAAAATGAAAGTGCTAAGCGTGTTCTTTATGTAATACGAGTATATATGCACGTCCATATGAACTTGCATCTGCTCGCTTAGGTAACGTGAACTCGCTTTGCACATGAGCAGTGTGATAAGAGTTTGTGGTTTTATTGAAAGGGAAAAAATCTTTATCTTTATAAAAAGCAATGCTGGAGTAGAGTAATCACCTAAAAATTGCTTCAAAATAACATTTGACTGTTGTAAAATAACAGGTAATTAGACTCAACTACAGCCATTGTTACTGATGTGAGAAGAAAAAGAAATGCAAAGGACACAACCGTTGGATTCAACTTTAAATGATGGTTGTGGATAATTCTGTCATAGGTTCAATTTTTGCAAGTTAAAATGTGTAATGTTGTTATGTTTTCCTATCGGTTTACAGTATTTGAGGAGATGCATCAAATCTTGCAATTATAGTTTAAGAGAAAAGGAATAGATAATTCATGACTTATGGCACATATGTTGTATATTAGCAACTCCAACGATTAATTCTGATATTCATGACTTAACACACACACATTATGTGTGTGCACTGCTGAGGATGAATGTCCATAACCAACTCACAATGTTTTGCACGTATCATATCGTATAAACAGTACCAAGGCAGCTGATAACTGAAACTGCCACAGCATGACCAAACTCAAATTTCTCATGTATTCGTATTTGCGCTGCTGAAACTGAAACTTTCTTAACATGACAGTTGATAAATAGTCAAATATACCATATATTATGCAATATAGAAACCGATATACAAAGAAATGACAATAAGTCAATAACCAAATGCAAAATATATATCATGTATTCTCAACATAGCTTTTGATAAACATTCAAATATACTGCTAATACAACAACAGATGTTGCTCAGTTCAGTCGTGAAAAGAGAAACAAAATAGTTATAACATCTACAATAATAAAATATATTTGTTAAAAGGCATTTCTCAAAACAGTCTTTTGGTTCCATACTCATTCTTTACATTGTTTTTAATCTCTGTCCTCTATCTAAGTAGCAAGCATATTCAAAGTTGATTAAATCTTTAATAATAGTTGTAATACCTTTGGTGTCACACTTTTTTGGTGTCAACGTGAACTACCAAAAATGTCCTTAATACCAAATCTTAATATCACTTGAAAATAGGATCTAACCATTAAATTTCTTTTACAAATTCAAAACTTTCATCTACAAATATTATCTAATCTAAATATCACTAAAAAAATAGGATCTAACAGATAAATTTTTTACAAATTTAAAACATCCATCAATAAATACCATCAAATCTTAATATCGCTTACAAATAAGATCTATCAAATAAATTATTAATTAATAATATAAAAAAATTAAACTAAAAAAATAATGTTGCAACTTAGAAATAAAATTTAAACTAACAAAAATGATTTCGTGTTAAACATATACAATTTGCTGAAAAACAATTCACGCGCGAAGCGCGTGCCGTAAAACTCATAACTAATAATTGCAATACAGTTTTGCAAATTGCATGTTACACATGCTCATCTTAGTACATGTAACTCATGCGTTGAGATATGCAAACGCTTGATAAAGCTACAAAAAGGACGATTGATGTCCCGTCAATGATATGAGAAATGGTTTTGAACAAATTGTTAGATGTAAAAAAAAAAAATATCGCATATGTCACATTCTTCAACCTAAAAAATTACCTCATATTCACTTGTTTTGCTCAAATACACTATTTTTTAGGAATTCACGGAAAGTTGGCCTATAACATAATCTTTTAAGTACCGATTTATATTATAGGACTACCAAAGATAGCTATGTAAGGTGCAACAACATTTAATAAATTAAAGTAGTAACTGTTTTAATTAGTCTCACATCGTCGAAAATGTATTAATTGTTAGTGTATATAAAGAGATGAGGATCTTAGTTGTCCATTTGAGAACATCTTAAAATGTTGGGCTAATGGAAAAGAATTTATCACTACTCGAATGCACTTTCAAAAAATATTTACACATGGTTTGCCTCCGCTTTAACCACTAAGTGTCGCTATTCCTACCGTGTATACACACATGAGATAGCATGAATTGATATATAAATATAGAAAGGGTAGTTTATGAATTTCAAAAAGACACGGATGAATTCTATTCATGAAATTCTCATTAGTAATAGTAAAGATATTCTAGTGTATCGTCTAAAATGAAAACCTACACATCTCCTTTATGGTTTAATCCAAAGAAATTAAAAAAACATCTTTATTCAAAACTTACTTATACCAATATATGCTATCGGGTATTTTTCTCGAGCAACATTTTTCGATAGAATAGAACTACGAAATGATGAAAAAATGAACTTTAGACTTGAAGACGATCGACTATAAAGAGCAAAGTTAGAAAGGGGCCAAATTAGTTAAGTTCATGGACCGGTATTGATCTATTAAAATGACCAGACTGCCCCTGGAGCTCAAGTTTAATGGATCTTTAGTATGATTGGCAAAAACAGGTTTTTTGGCAAAAACGATGGATCAATCTCAAAGACTATTTTACCCTTCAAACTCAAAGGCAATGAAGACTAAAGCATATTGGAGCAAATCACAAGTTTTTGGGATAAGGCATGGATCGACATTGATCCATCCATCAAGACTCAAGATTTAGCTCATCTTTGGCATGATCTCTTTCTTATTCTACTGGATTTGATTGATTGACGAATTCAAATGAGATCTGAAAAATCTAATGCCTCCAAACAACCAAATTCAGCTATAAATAAGAGGCCAACTCCAACAAAGAAAGGATTTTCGGCAAATCCAGACTTTGCTTATCGGAAACAAAGGGAAACTCTGTATTTTTGCTGCTTGAGACAGAAATTGGACAGTTCATTGTAAATTTAGTTGATCGTGCTAATCAAAGCAATAAAATTTATAGAGTGGATGTTAGCTAGAGATTTTCCGAAATCACTATAAAAAGATTATGCCTTTCTTCTCTATTTCTCTTTTATTCTTGCTATTTTTCATTTTATCTTTGAATTTCTATCATTTGGGGTGTTACAATATTAGCCAAAGATATATGTAGCCACTAATGTTATATCTACAAACCTCTGTAAACCAATTTGTTGAATTAACTACAGTTTCGTACTTAATGTTATTCAATAAAGTGAAACGCCTTTTTTTTTCCTAATTTACTTTCATGTTGCTTATCAAAATTAAGATGCTTTACATTTTTATACAACTCTATTTTTTTTCATTATACTGGATGATTAAATTTGTATATTAAAAAAAACATATTATTGGTTCCTCAATAAGAAGATCAACTTTCTGAGTAAAGTTGGATGAGTTGACATACATACACGGGATGAAAGAAGAATCACTTTGTGGCATTCTGCTCTACGTTTTTCTTGTAGGTCTCGACCAACTTATCGACCGCAGCTTGAACTGCATCTCTACCGCCAATCAAAAGCCTGGTAATAATCTCTGGATCTTTCTCGAACCTTGCCTCCTCAAACTCCTTCCTTGCGTTCTCTCGCAGTACATCTCTCCACAACTCGCCACGATTGTTCGGCCACGTGAAGTATCTCGAGGCTCGGATTATGTCCCGGTACAGGCTTAAAGCCTCCCGCCGATTGGATGTCAATCGCTGGCGAATTTGCAGGTCATCTTCTTCCGAGGGTTTTGATATGGTAACGTGGCGGTCGATGAGTTCGTCAATCGTATCGGGACCTTCGTGAATGTACCGCGTTTGGGTTGATTTAAGGGTTGCAGTGAGGTTTTGGATTGGTATGGGTCGACGAAGAGCCATTTACGAATTTAAGCAGAGATTTGGGAATTTGATTTCAAGAAAAGATGAAAAGAGAGATATTCTGCACACGGACCGTACTATAGTAACTGTACCGGTACAAGGATTTGGATTGGACCTGCGTTAATCGATTTAGAGAGGCCTGGCCCGAGGCATTGGAAGGACGGTGGTAAGTAACAACTACTAAGAAAACAATTTTGAATCAACCAACAAACAAATATATCAGAGTTACACGGAAAAAAAAAAGAAGGGAAAATCACATTTTTGAATTAAGCGGGCAAGATTTAAAATTTAGTTCGAAACGACACCGAATAGTGGATACTTTATTAATATAGCATCAGATAAAACAGATATTATATGAACTATGAAAACAATGTTATATAAATTTAGCATTATATACGTGTAATGTTATATGATCTTAACATTATATATGTATAAAGATATATTAATTTAGCATTTTTTTAACTGTGAAAATGAATGCTACTTTAGTTCATTTAATGTACTTCATCCGATTCTAGTTTAATTTAACGTTATGTTTATCTGATACTGGTTTAATATAACAATCTGTTTTATCTGGTGCTATATTAATATAGCATTTACTGTCATTTGGACAAAATTTAAGAGCTGTATCTTTCAAACTAAGATCAATCTTGGATTTTTTTTCTTTAAACTAATTCTCTCCTAGAGTTACTTATTTTTATTATTCATAAATGCTAGACTTATAAAAACAAATCTTTGTAAACAATTGCAAAGATGACGACTTTCAATCATTTTATTTTGTGGCTACTATCAAACTACGTCATCTTTATAAAAGTTCAAATGTAAGTGTAGCAACGTATTTTTTAGTCGAGTTACTTAAATTTGTTGTATAAAATCTAAAATAGTATACTTGTGGAATCTATACTAAAGTGGTTATAAAAATGAAATTGGTATACTATAAGGAAATACCCTCCGTAGGACGGTCTATGGGTCATCTGATTACCTATTCAAACGTCCGTCTACATCAACATGCCCGCCACAACTACCAACACAACTAGCGGACGCAACTACACTTACCAATTCAAGAGTTATCATCCTCCCCAGGCATACAACAAGCAAATTTGTCCACCAATCACATCAAACCAGCACGCACCAATTGGGATATGGCATGTATGGCATTTGCCCGATATAAAAAAGAGGTTCCAATAACCCTTTAATATATCTCTTGGACCCTTGTTATGTCAGCTACCACTCCTCTTATGACAAACAAAGCTAGACAACCATCGATGTTTGATCCCTAAACAATTATCGCAAAGCTTCTGACAGAAGAAATGATTGAGGCTCTACCTCTAACAAAAGCAATTATTGTAGCTACCTCTTCTGACTAAAGCAATGGCCAAGGGGACTGTAACATCCTTTTCGAAAAGTTAACACAAAAAGATCTTTTTGCATAGTAGTTAGTGCATGATGTTGCTTTCCAAGACGACAAGGGTTTGAATCTTATGGTCATCACATTTGGTATCAGAGTTAGTACTCGGTCTGTAATGTTGCAGATGTCGGTCAGTATGGTACGAATGCACGTTAGAAACACATCGCCTGGGCGGTTTATGATTGTGAACCAATAAGGACATTAGACTCTTTAAGAGGGTAGTCTGCAACATCATTTTCAGAAAATTAACATAAAGAAGTTTTAAAACTATTCTCTAATAACCCCTGTAATAACACATCCATAATTGAGAGTGCTCAAACTACACATCTAAGCCAGCCAAGTGACATCCACGATCATAGCAACGATTGGGGAAAAAGATGTCAATCTGAGCCATCTAGATTATATTGAAGGCATACTACATCTAAACCATCAAAATTACAGTGGAAGCATCCTTTTAAAAGCCTCCTCATGCTTAGCCACAAGGATCGAATTTTTTTCTTAGAAGAAGAAAAAAACTATAACTATAAATTGATATATCAAAATTATTGTACTTATTCCAAATTTTGTAATCGAAAGCCAGACGATAAAAAGAGAAGAACCATAGTGGACACTGATCACTCCAATCGTACCACTCTAAAAAGTTGTGTCTCATTTTACATTTTTAGCATTAATCTAATAATAATCGAAAACATTAAACGTCTTTTGCTCGCTTTATGAGGCTTTAGATCTACTCAAATTTCGCAACTTCAGGGTCGGCTGGAAATTCAGTCAACATTTTAGCAGTAGAAGGAGGATCTAAACCTCCATGTTCTTCATCTTTGTTCTTAAACACCAACCATGGTTAACATAGCATGAAGCTCGCAACCTAAGACCCTAATGGAAATTCCATTGATGGAAATAGTACGAGCACCTTAAGTCACATCCATGGCATGAGCGGTGACCTATGAAACACTCTTGTCCTTTGTTTTACTAGAATGGGATAGGTTGTTGGAGATGTGGCCGAGTTAAAACACCGCATAGATGCTCAAAAAGCTGTTAATCAAAACATAGGGATCCACACCCTCATGTCGATTTGGCCTAATCTAATTGTGCCTCCACATCACACATGACAAAAGAGAGCATGTCGCAGTTAAAGTACAATAAGTAAGGTCCCGTTTTAGTTTTCCATTCCCTGCTCCTACCTAACTGTCTTAGCTTGAATAAAGAGGCCGAATGGATACGATAACTTGTGGTTTAAGCAATTATGTGGGGAAAGACATGAAAGGGTCCATGACCATGGTGAACACATGACTTAGTCCTGAGATCGCAATCATTCTCACGATAGGAGAAATCAAAGATCTCGAACATGTTTTTACATCGATCTCCTTCCTTAGCTACTAAAGCACAAGGCCTATGGCCATAGGTCACGCACCTCTGCCGCAGAAACACATGGTCTCTTGAGAAGAACTTTATTCGCGATCCACCATTGAAGAAACAAATGGTCCTTGGAGAACAGAAACCAACATTTATAATGAGGTGGTGGAGCTTATAAGAGTATAAAATGTCAACATCCACACTAGAATCAAGGAGCGATGATGAGGATAGGGAAGCGTTCTTAGAGGAAATCTTGGAAGCACATATTCCTCAAAAATATGTAAAAACCAACATAGAGAAGTATGATGAAAACTTGGACTCCTCCGACCACGCCCCCGCTTTCAACACCAACATGAGGATTGGTCGCATTAACGTATGGCCAAGTGCAACCTCTTCTCGACTACACTCATCTGCACTACTTCTTACTAGTTTTTGAAACTTACATCTCAAAAGCATAAGATCCTGGGAACAAATGTCCAATGAACTCAAGGCCTTATTCATCGCCTCTTAGATCTAACATATTGTAACAATTTGCTTTTCTTACACCCAGAGAATACACTTAATACATCATCGCTATTTGTGTGCCAATCACCTAAGTATCTGAAAGACGGGCCATTTGGGGTAAAGAAAGAAGAAGACAAAATAGAATCTCACTAAAACGTGACGAGTAACATATAATATATAAATTTAATCTTTATTAAAGAAAGAACTTTATTATAGTACACTATCATATTAGAAGCCGGAATAGTTATAATACTCTATCCTTACAAATGCTGATAAATTCACCAATCAATATAGCATAAAAATTAAGAAATATGTAGATACGTCTTGGACATCCAACTCGTCTTACGAACTCTAAAGCATCTGAAGCTAGTCTGGAAAATACACTCGGTCTGACTGGAGCATTAAAATAAAATAACAACCGAATCAGTCTGGTAATACCAACGCGAGAAAACTCAAGTAATAAGGTGAACATATAATAATTCTTTGAGACCATGCCGCTGACATGGAACGGGTTTTTACCTCACAAGAACAACATTCATAAATGAAGAAATGGGAAACAAATTAGAACAACAATCCAAACAAGAATAAATGAGCCTAGACAAGGTAAAAGTTTAACCTTAAAGAATGAAAACAAATAATTAAATGTCGAGAAGAGCCTTAGTCACTTCTCGGTAAGAAAAAAATTCAATGTTTTGAATTAACAATAAGGAAAGGAATTTTCCCACAATATATGTGGGACCATGCCACCAACTGCGGAATGGGTTTCTATCATAATAGCAATATCCAACCTAAAAAATGGACGCGAATAATAAATATCGTAAAGTGCTCTCAACACTTCCCGGTGTAATTAAAACAGAAGTTAATTTTAAAAACTTCGAATCAAAGGAAAGAATAGGGAAATTGTCCAAAAAATAACTAGGAGGTGCACCTCCTTACCGAAAGTATACCTCTAGAAATATACCTGAGAACTTTGATGGCTCTCGGAAACCAAGTATTTCACATGTCAATGCACAACACCGAATCCAATCTAGAGTGGATGTGAAAATATCCTAATGGAAGCAACCCCATATAGCTTGACCCACACTTGCTCTTTGTGTTTA
Source organism: Allium cepa (assembly GCA_030765085.1). Taxonomy (NCBI): domain Eukaryota; kingdom Viridiplantae; phylum Streptophyta; class Magnoliopsida; order Asparagales; family Amaryllidaceae; genus Allium; species Allium cepa. Next base: position 376,418,676 of record CM060929.1, on the reverse strand, counting down.
GTCATTTCCGACAAAGGATAACAAAGCTCAAAAGAGCAACAAATCATTTTTATGGCGACGATACACCATGAAGAAAGCTGAACCGATGGTAAATAAATCAACTAACGGGGATAATTAAAAATGATTATGTATAGAAATTAATTTCATATTCTTAACACTACCTGTTAATTCCAAACAAGTGCCTTCCCTTGACTGAAGATGAAGTCGGGCAAATTGAGGTAATGTTACCTCTAGATATTGTCTTGACTATAGTTTTAACTTTCGAGATGGAAACAAGTCCAAACCTCGAAATTTAGTATTAAAAATATGACTAAATCATTTCCATATAAGTGATATCGGATTACGAAAACTACTGTTCCATAGCCGAATCGAACTTTACTTTTAAAACCAAACTTGTGCTGGGGTTCACATTAAAGGTACTAACTTTAAACAACTTTATCAATATGATCGATTAACTTTAAACCAAAATTTATTATTTTAATATCATTATTTAAAATGCTAAATTAACCTTTGAAACAATGGTTAATTATTTCATACAACTTTATTTAAAATAATTAATTATCTTTAATCCTAATTCATTGCTTCAAAAAAACACTATTTAAAAAGAATAATTAACTTTTAGTCTTCCTTGTTAATGAATAATTAACTTTAAACTTTTATTATTAAAATATTAATTAACCTTTAAAACCTCATCATTAAAATGGTTAATTAATCTTAATATCGCTATTAATTAAACAAATAGTTATCTTTAAAACATCATTATTAAAATGATTGATCAATTTTGAAACATCTTTATTAAAATAATTAATCGATTTTAAATCATCATTATTAAAATTATTTATTTATTTCAAACCATCTTTATTTAAATAATTATTTATCTTGTAAAACCCATGCACATGATTTAACAAAGTACGTCAAAGTGGATAATGTTTCCATTCAAACATTACATAAACTAAGTATGGGGATATATACAAAAGAAAAAAACACTATGCACATATACAAAACATCTTCATCAAATATAAATTTGCTAGTATGAAATTCAATGTTCAAAACAATATAATAGCAGAATTGGGATTTATTCTGCTAAACAGGTGTCATGTATATTTTATCTAACCAAATGATAGTAGAGTTTTATTCTGCTAAACAGATATCAATTACAATTTAATTAATAGAACGGTGTTTAATTATGCTAAATGGATGTCATCGGGCTTCATATTCAATTGGGGTTACTTAAAGGTAATCGACAAAGAAAATCCCTTTCATAAAATATTCTTTAAAAGAGAGTTTGTTTTCGAAACAAAATTGATCTTTTAGAAATAAAGCAGGTTTAAACTTTAAAACTTTTATTTAATAATTAAATAACATTTAAACTCTTTATTTAATAATAATTAAACCTTAAGCTAATAATTAAATAATAATCAACTATTAATTAAATAATTAAATAATAATTAAATATTATTTAAAATAGTTAATCTTTAAATAAATCATTATCTTATTAAATAATCTCAATTAATAATTAAATAATACTTAATTAAAGCTTAAATAATAATTAACCTTCATTAAAAATAATTAAATCTTAATTAAGTTATAATTAAATCTTAACTAAGTTTTAATTAAATCTTAACTTAATTAGTAATTAATTAAATCCTTTGTTTAATAATTAATTAATTAATCATTGGTTAGTAATTAAATAAAAATTAATCCTTAAATAAATTATCAATTAATAAAAAATATTTAATTGATTAATTATATATAATTAATTTACTTAATTAATAATTAAGTACTAATTACCTTATTTAACAAATGATTAGGTGTTAATTACCTTAATTAATTCATTAAATAATCATTAATTATTTAAATAATTATTAATTAATTAATAATAATTAATTTATTAAGTTTTAAAAAACACTTTTTAGGAAGATGCTTAATTTAAAATATTTAAATTCAAAAAGAGTTCATTTTTCACGAACTGCATTTATAGAGACTATCGCTATACGCCTTAAAATTTTAAATCTTGTTTTATACTCTAAATAGCTTTCAAAACTCTATCTTTAATTTATAAACTTAATTTTATAACTTATGAATAAAGTTTGAAAACTAAAAGTGAGGTTTAAAACTTATATAAAACTTCCAAGCAATTTAAAGTAAGAAAAGAAACCACTTATATAAAGGATTTTGATGTCGCCACACAAACAATTTAAATGCTAAGTTCTTTAACATGTGGGAATTAAAGCATGAACACATCACATAAATATGTCATCACTACATACACTAGCAAGATCCTAACTTTCATTCTACTAATCTTTAGTTCCATTTTCAAGCTTACAAATCAACATTTCCTACCACATACATAAACAATACATGTATACATACAACTCAACCATAAATTCCAACAAATCAAGCCATGATATATCATCCACAAAGTAAGCATCATACTCAAACAAACAATGGTTATTTTAAATATCTATAGTTAAAACTTTAGTAAGAAAAGTAAAACTTTTCTCACCTTAAGCTATCCAAAATAACCCGAAAATGGGTTATCTACTAATTGATTTTTGGACAAGTTACTCATGGAATTTGAAAAAGTTTCCAATGAAAAAATTCTTGTAAATTCTCTTCTCTAAAATTTCAAAAAAAGAATCACTCAAATTGGATAAGTTTTTAGGGAGATATAGTCAAAAGAAGAAGAAGTATTTTCGGACTTGAAAATCTGGATCTAAAAACGAGTCTGAAAGAAATAAGATTTGAACATGGCTAAGCTCAAAATTTGACAAAGTGGTACGCATGAAAGTTGTTGCCATTGGAATTTTCTATGGTTTAAAAAAAAGAAAACCTCCATCTCGATAAGATATTAGAAAGATGTGGTAGAAGGAAGAGGAGGAAAAATTGAAGAAATGAAAGAGGTATTTATAAGCAAGAAACAAATTAATTTACCTTAATTCCCATATTCTTTTACCCTCCGCTCTCATTTTGCCACCTCAACACCTTATCTTGTGACAACCCGGAATTTCTAACAATTTAAATTGGAATAATTAATTGATTTTAAATATTTAAAAGTTAATTTTAACTTGAAATTCAAGATATTAATATTTACTTGATAATTAAATCATTGAATTATATAGTTTAAATATTGAATCATATAATTTGAAATTGGGTAAAATGCTGAATCTGGAATTTTAAGCCTGTTAATAATAATTTGAAGGCTTATAAAATTTATATTGATGGTACTGAAGGTAGTGAAAGTGTTGAAATTGAGTTTGGTAGTGTTTTGTTCAGTTTAAAAAAAATATTGTTTAAATTGAATTTAAAAATAGCCTTCCGAGGCACAGTCTCAGAATTCGACGAAACCGGTTCCATTGGATCCGTAATAGTTAGTTATTATCGGATTTCAATTTTCGTAGCAATCGGAGTTGTTGTGTGACCCTGACAGCTCAAAATGCTTAGAAATTATTTTAATCGATTTAATTTAAATCTGATCGTTTTCTTTTGTAACTCGCACATACGATCAAATTAGCTCTGAAACACGTTCCATCATGTTCGGAACACGGGTAAAGCTTTATAATCGCCTAGCGGCATTCCTTAAGAGGAGTTTAAAATTTTAATTGGCAAATTACGAGAATTTTGAAATTTTATAATATAACATAATAAAGTTTAAAGTCAAAGGGGTCAAAGATATTTTCATTAACTCGTATTCAAGAAGCCTCTCATCCCCTATTTCTATTTCCCGTCTCCCTCTCAAATCTGCAAGCAGAATCCCAAAAAAAATTAAAATTAAACTAACTAGGGCGACCGAAAGGGGGAAAAGGGGGGAAATCATGCTGTTCACTCTTGAACTAGTCAACGATGCTCGATTCGAGCGAGGCAGCCTCTTTGTCCTACACGAATTCGAGCACGGCGAAGAAGAAGCCCTGTTGAATTAATTCACGGTGGTGTGAATCGAGCTCGAGTAGTTAGCCGTAGGCGCGAAGGAAGATCGAGCCGATGTGGGTACGCTCGATTTTGGGGTTTGGCAGCGGCAATGGAAGGTGAAGTCGCAATGCGTATGGGTGCGGGTTGAGGTCCCGAGCACGTCAATGGCGACAAGGCGCGTACGCGTGGGGAAGAAGATGCTTTTTGGCTGGGTTTCTTTGATCTGCAAATCATGGATCTAATCGAGCGAAGTGGGTGGTAATCTGAAAGCTAATGTGAGTAATCTTCGATCTGTGCACTGATTTGCTGTTATGGATTTATGAAGCTTTAATTATATTGGTTGCTATTATTCATCCATGTTGGTTGAAAGAAAGCAGTATAAATTTAAAAAAAAGGGTTAATTACTTAAAGTAATTAATTTAATAATTAATAAAAATATGATTTGTTAAAGGTTAGTTAATTTTTGGATTTGATTAGTTAATGAGTAATGGAAGAATGAGATTGATGGAAATAGTTAAGAATGGTTAATTACTTAATGTAAAAAAAATGCATTTACTTGAACGTGATTAAGTGTAGTTACTTAATGTAATTTATGAGGTGTAATTACTTAGTGAAGAAATTAATAAATCACTGTTTATTAGAAGTTAATTAAGTAATGTAATAAATTTAGGATAATGAATTACTAAATGTGGTTAATCAAGCGGATTAATGAATAGGATTTGATTAGTTAGAACAAAACTTACTAAAGAATTAATTAAGGATTAATGTAATTAATAAGAGTAATTAAAGGTTAATTACTATAATTGTTTGGGAATAATTAAATTTATAGAATTAATTAGGGATAATTACGTAATGTAATTAGAGAATTGATTAATCAAGGATGATAAATCAAGATGAGTAATTTTGGGATGATTTATACATTGAATAATTTAATTAATGTTAAATAAGCAAGATGTATAAGTAATAAAGTAATTAATTTAATTCATTGGTAGTTAATTAAATTGATCAGAAATATATGACTAGTTCATCTTGCTTATGAATGATTCTTGAACACCTTGGATTTTGCTACCTCTGAGGTGTGATTGTGGTGCTTTGTGAAATGAAATATTCTTGTGATAAGATAGGTTGGGTTTAAACTGTTATAAGGTGGTTATCTATTGATGATGTATTAATAAAGGTGACGCCGGTATTTGAAGCTTGAATTGTGTTCACTTGAATAATATGGTATGTGATGGTATTAATTTCGGAGAGACCGGGGTCGGGTATTGGGAATACCCGAAAACCACTTCGAATTTTTATAAATTGATTCGTAAAATAAATAGGCAGGAATTGGAATGATTTAAGTGAAATTGGATTATTTTATCTAAGTTTGGTGCTTAGAAATTTATATGTGAAATAAGTGATGTCTATAGTGAATTGCAGCTTTGTGAAATTATAATATAAGTTGCCCGGGTTTATATAAGTTGTTTGCTTTGGTATTCCATGTTAGTTGGGTTTACTCACGCTGGTTTCCAGCCTGACCCGGGTGTTACTTTGGTGTAATGCTCGGGTCAGACCGAGTATTACAGATTTTCATGTTAGGACGTTCTGAAGCTCAGGAGGCGAGCTGGACGGCAATATCGTATAGAGTATTTCCGCTGTATTCATATTATTGTTAATCTGAGACATCATAATTGTAAATATTCAGGGACTGTATATAATGTGAAACTCTGATGTATATTAAATGTAATCAGCAGATATAGTATTCCTTTGTAAACTGTTATTATTGATTATTATATTTTATCCGTTGCGAATGTGAGATGTTTGGGTGTTTCTGTTCTTCTTCTATCTCTTTCTTCTTTTTCTTTACTATCTGGAATTTTCGGGTTAGAAAATTCTGGGTCGTTACATTTGGTATCAGAGCGGAAGGTTAAGCGAGAACCTTGGCTATGGTGGGTGTACTCATTAAGGATAGGGTCAATGGTACCCTAGGATGAGTTGATTATATATATGTGTGTGTGTGTGTGTGAGAGAGAGAGAGAGAGAGAGCGTACTTGTTATTTTCTTATATAAAGATTTTAAATGATTTTATATAAAATATATTTTGATATATAAAGACATATTTCCTTCTAATAAATTAAGGTGATTGGTTGTTAATTATTGAAATTAAATTTAAGAAGTAATATAATACAACCAAATTAAAGTCTTGAATTGGAATTAAATTAAGTAGAAATAGAAATACAACCAAATTAAATTTAATGGATTGAAAATAAAAGTCTAAATCTGGTCCCAGAGTTTGAAAATTTTGTTTCAAAGTAATGAAAAATAATAAATAAGTGTTATTTGGATAACTGGGACTTGTTGCAAACAATGGGTTGTTTGAAAATTGATTTGAATTTAAAACCAAAGGTGGTTTAAAATTTAAAATATGGCTGGGAGGGTCAAGAAATAAATATGTATGGATATACATGATATCAAAGATAATTTAGAATAAACTCTAAGAGGTTGAGTTTTGATTTTTCCCTGAAATGTGATATAAAAACTCAAAGTGATATAAGTTTTGAACTTATAAGAGGGAAAGAATTTTGAAGTTTGAAGCAGGAATTCAAATTGAGTAAGGTTGATTGGATTAGGTAAATTGGAATTTAACTTGGAAAGTTAAATGGTTGATTTGACTTGGGAATTGGTGTGATCTCAAAACGGGTTTGAGATTTAAAAATTGAAAATGGATGGACGTTTTAAAATAAATTGGATGATATCATCCTATTGTTAATAAAAATCTTTAATTTGAGAATGGTATTGTATAAATACAATAAATTTGAATAATTGAATTGTAAATTAAAATTGTTTAAGAACTGGCTTCAAACTGGGAGATAAAATTTAATAATAAATTAAAATTGTAAAATAAAATTGTATTGAACTCTTATTTGAACCTTGAAATACATAAGTAAAGATAATTTAAAATGGACTTTTGAAAATTGGACTCAAGAATTAAATCGATTAAAAACTTTGAATAAAGGTCAATTTGGTTTAAAGGGTTAAACCAACCTTTGAGAATTTAACTCGAATTTATATAATTCGAGATAGTTTAAATTCAAGATTGAAATTGAATTTGGTTTGAACTAAATAGATTGGTGATTGAAGATGTATAAGTTTAAAAAAAAATTAAAAGGGAAATTAAATTGGATTATATCGAAATGATTTGAATTTGAAATGGGTTTAATTGATAATAATTCACATTGATTGGAATAATTTGAAATTATAATATAAGTTGAACATGATTAAAATTAAAATGGAATTTGTTTTAAATTGGGAAGAGAATCAAGATTGATTCGGCTTGAATTGGGTTTAAATAAAATTTAATAGAAATTAAAGTTATTCAAGCTGGAATTGAGTCAATTTAAATGGAAATTTAAATTGAATTGCTGGGGAAGTGAACAGTTTGACTCTTGACTATTTTTAATATAAATTGTTTTAATATAAACTTATTTTTCTAGGCTATTTAATATATACAACTTTTCTTTCTTAAAGTCAAAATTATTTTATACTTGGTTTACAATTATTTTTGGAGCTATTTAACCATTTTTCAACTGTTTTCTAAATTAATTACTATTTTACAACTATTTCACAAACTAATTTCTATTTTACAACTATTTTGTAATTATTTAAAATCTCTGAAACTATTCAACTATTTTCCAACTATTTTACGATTAGTTAACTATTTTATAGCTATTTGGTAAACTAATAATTATTTTTCAACTACTTATCTATTTTTAAAATCTTCAAGCTATTTTCTAAATATAAACTGGTCGGAGTTCAAACTGTTAATTGGTTTAAATACCTAACTGAGATAAGAATTGAAGTGACAATTCAATGGGAATTAAAGGAAATATGAATAGAAAGGAAATTGATGTGGCTGATAATCAATGGAAATAAATACGTAGGATGTACGTATATTATTCTATTCGCATAGTGTTTTGATCCAGATTCGAGCACAGAATTTCGAGATAGTAGATCGATCCGAGTTGGAATTATTCACTCGATTTTCGACGGCGAACCTGGATATGGGTTGTTGATTGGTTCTGGATATTCTCTATCATAGTTATGGCTATGCAAGGAGAATGACGGTTTCTAATCAAGAAACCAGATCTGAGTTCGCACTAGGAAGTCGGGTAGACAATACTAGTTCGGAAGTGAAATTGTGTGATCGAGTGGGCGATCAGATTGGTATAGCGTACGAACGATATGTGTACCGTACGAATTTAAATGAAATTGATATTGAAAAGAGTAATCAACTTTGACAATTTGATTTTGAATAAACAAAGTTATATATCTTTGTTATATATGATAAAATCTCCCCTTGATAATCTATAGCCAGAAGAAAATATTTTTGAAAGTGTTTGAACTATAAAAGGAATTTATACAAGTTTGAAAAGATCCAAAGTTTTTAAAATTTTTTATGTCTGAATATATATATATATATATATATATATATATATATATATATATATAAAGGATCTTATGAGGAATTTGGAAAAAGGTTTTGGGAACCTTTGGATTTGGAAAAGCTTTTGATTTTGGGTAAAATCAATATTGAATTTGGAAAGCCTAGTTTGAGAATTATTGATTTTGGAATAATTGATTTTATGTAAAGGAGCTTTGTATGATATCATACTAGGTGTATGATTTGAAGATACTATATGTGTATAGTATAAAATGTTTTGATGATGGCTCTGAGGAAAAAGACTCTCCCTTGAAATGAACTTCTCAGGAGTGCCACCGGGTGGTGCTGCCTTGAGCCCCAAGGGGGGGTTCTAAAGTTGATCCTGTGAGGAGTCCGGACAAAACTAGTTCCTGAGGGTTATTGGGTAGCGAAAGTCGAGGGCGCTGATACCTACAGAGGCATTTGAGTTATGCTGTGACGACAGTGTAACTCGATGTCGCTGCGACCTACTGTGGGGACCATAGCGAAATCGTGTAGAGGATGAGTGCCAACAGTCTACACTTGATTTTGCCGGGAAGGCAACGCAACATCGGTAGACTGCGTTCTATGGTCAAGTGGAGTGGAGAAGTTTCATTTTTGGTAGAGAAATTCGATGGCGCTGATGCCTACAGTTATATGGGTTTTTGCTGTGATAGCTACGTAACCCCAGTTGTAGCTGCGATCTGTCGTGGGTTCCATGGTGTAATCGAGGGGCGTGGAGGCCTACAGTTATCTATGGATTTTGTCGAGACGACAACGTAACCATCGGGTTAACTGCGACCATGGATGAGGGTGATGATTTCCAGAGCATTCTCACCAAAGTTATTTCCTCTATTTTCAAAAATTGTATTCAATATTTTTAATAAAATTATTTTTCAAGTATTTTCACTGGGTGTTGAAAACAGGTTTGCCAAGTACTTATAGGTTTTTAGTCCTACGCCTGATCAACGTATGACTGAATTTCTATGAGAACAAGGATGGACTGGTTGAGACATCGAGTTATAAGAAGTATTTTTATAAAGAGCTATTTTATTAGTATGATGTGAATTTAAAAGCATTTCTAGAATTTTAAAATATAGATGTTAGAATTTTAGGGAAATAAAAGGAAATACAAACTGGAATTTTAATGAAGTGAATTTGTAATTAAAATCGAACATTGATTTAGAAGTCGAAAGTAAACTAATGGGCTAAATAATTATTTGGTTGTGTATATTAATAAAATTTAACTTGGGTAAATAAATGGGTTGTAAGTGATAATGGGTTTGAAAATGAATTCGAATTTTAAATAGAATTCGACTTAGATTGATAATGAATTAAATAAGAGGAAATGTTGTAAAATAAAAATAAAATAGAGTTGGATTGAAAATATGATGGTTTGAATTACAAGTAAAAATTCAAGTGTGATTAGAATAATATGTAATGAAATTTACAAATATATTGGATATAAGAGAAGTGATTATAATAGAAATGGTTTGAGTTGCAAACAAAAACCCAAGTGAATAGAAGTAAATTGAGAATGGCCCTATATTGATAAAATAAGTTCGATAACGAATTAAGTAAGTAAATTAAAAAATTTAAATAGGTTGATTGAGTTAAATAATAAATGGATGAAGTCTGATTGAATAAAAACTAAATCAAAGTTGTGATTGGAATTGGATTATCAGACTGAACTTAAGTTCGTTGACGTATTAATTTGAAGTATAAATGAGTTAAGTATGGGCTTGAATATTATTTTGATAAATTGAGAAGGTGAATTTAAAGTTAAAATTTAAAATTGATGGGCTAACTGAATTTAATGGAAGTTTCTTAAACGAGAATCAAATAGAAGCAAACTTAAGTTTGATGTTGGAATAAACTAAAGTAAATTCACTTAAGTTTAAATTTATGGAAGTTTGGCTTCGAATAAGGGTGAAAGCCCATTCAATAAAAACTTGGATTGAATTAATTTGGGAAATGGTCATTAATTTGTAAGTATCGGATGTGCCAAGTTTAATAAATTGTTTTGAATGGAACAGTTGCGGAAATGAAATGAAATGCAATGAATGGTTCGTAAATAATTTAGAAAAGAAATGGAATTAAATGCAGAATGAGTTGAAATTAATTTGAAATAGTTATAAACTAAAATAGATACTTTATTAACCGCATATCGTCGAGATTGCATAACAATAATTGTTGTTTGGCGTAAACCAAAATATTTAAAATTCTATGAGTCAATAGAGATTAAATGAAATTGATTTTGAATCATTTGAAGAGAATATAAGCTTGTTTGGATTAATAATCAATGGAAGGTAAGAAATTGAGTTGCAAACCATTGAAATTAAATGAAATGGTGTATAAATTGGTGGAAAACAATTGAATTAGTTTAACATATAAATTGCTTATGGAAGTTATTTTGAATGCATTTCTCTTAGAGTTGAAGTGTTATAGTTGTTTATGTAAGAGAAATGTTATATATATAGTACTTATATGTTTAAATTGAGTAAGTATAGGTACCTGAAGGCCGTTTGGATGGATTTGGATTGCATTAATTGCTAAAATAAATAAGCTGCTCGCTTAAAATGCTAAATAAGGTACGCCTACGCAATAAAAATAGGAAATATGAACCTTTTTTGCTTTTTCCGACCGGGTGGGTCGATGTATATATATTTATATCTCTTGTCAAATTGCAAAAGCTCCTCCGTACAAAGGAGACTCTGCCAAAATTTTCTAAAAATTTTGGCAGTTAGAAAATTTTAGAAAATTTTTGGGAAAATTTGTGTTAACAACAAAACGATTTCGAATTGGAATTTAAAGTAAATTAGTAAATGAAACTAATATGAATCGGTTATACTTGAAAGATAAAATTTAATATTCAATTTAAAGGTAAATTGGATTCGTATGGAAGTGGGGAAAACTAGTTTGAATAGAAGTGGATATGAAAACTTCTGTAAGGAAAAGTATGTAAAGATGTGAAAGGGCTATGATTGGATATTATTGCTAAGTAGGTTATGCAGGTATTATAAAGAGAAAAGGAAAAATTGGATTTGATATTGGAAGATAAATTTGAATTGCCCAACAAAAAAGTATGTATTTAAATTTCTGTATGAGATTGGATTGAGTTTTTGATCTAGCCAATTGGCTTTCTGTTTTCTTTTTGGTATTTGGGAGCCCGTAGAGGCCTTTTGTAGTAGTACCGAGCTAGCCGCACAAAGGAGACGCTGACAAAAAATTTCGGAAATTTAGAGAGTTAGAAAATTTTTGAGAAAGTTTTGATAATTCAAAGTTTGGTTTTAAATTGAAATTTAGATGATTGAGCAAAATGGTATTGTTTGAAAATATAGAAGGTTTTGGGAAGTTGGTTGATGTGATAATGGGTTTTAATAAAGGATAGTTGGTAGGATGTTGATAAAACTGTTGGTTTTGGGAAAAGTAAATGGGTATTGGTCCATTCTTCCTAACTAGTAATTTCGGGGACGAAATTCTTTTAAGGGGGGAGGTATGTGACGACTCGAAATTTCTAACAATTTAAATTGGAATAATTAATTGATTTTAAATATTTAAATGTAAATTTTAACTTGAAATTCAAGATATTAATATTTACATGATAATTAAATCATTGAATTATATAGTTTAAATATTGAATCATATAAATTGAAATTGGGTAAAATGCTGAATCTGGAATTTTAAGTCTGTTAATAATAATTTGAAGGCTTATAAAATTTATATTGATAGTATTGAAGGTAGTGAAAGTGTTGAAATTGAGTTTGGTAGTGTTTTGTTCAGTTTTAAAAAAAATATTGTTTAAATTGAATTTAAAAATAGCCTTCCGAGGCACAGTCTCAGAATTCGACAAAACCAGTTCCATTGGATCCGTAATAGTTAGTTATTATCGGATTTCAATTTTCATAGCAATCGGAGTTGTTGTGTGACCCTGGCAGCTCAAAACGCTTAGAAATTATTTTAATCGATTTAATTTAAATCTGATCGTTTTCTTTTGTAACTCGCACATACGATCAAATTAGCCTCCGAAACACATTCCATCATGTTCGGAACACGGGTAAAGCTTTATAATCGCCTAGCATCATTCCTTAAGAGGAGTTTAAAATTTTAATTGGTAAATTACGAGAATTTTGAAATTTTATAATATAACATAATAAAATTTAAAGTCAAAGGGGTCAAAGATATTTTCATTAACTCGTATTCAAGAAGCCTCTCATCCCTTATTTCTATTTCCCGTCTCCCTCTCAAATCTGCAAGCAAAATCCAAAAAAAAAAAATTAAAAATTAAACTAACTAGGGCGACCGAAAGGGGGAAAAAGGGGGAAATCATGCTGTTCACTCTTGAACTAGTCAACGATGCTCGATTCGAGCGAGGCAGCCTCTTTGTCCTACATGAATTCGAGCACGACGAAGAAGAAGCCCTGTTGAATTAATTCACGGTGGTGTGAATCGAGCTCGAGTAGTTAGCCGTAGGCGCGAAGGAAGATCGAGCCGATGTGGGTACGCTCGATTTTGGGGTTTGGCAGCGGCAATGGAAGGTGAAGTCGCAATGCGTACGGGTTGAGGTCACGAGCACGTCAATGGCGACAAGGCGCGTACACGTGGGGAAGAAGATGCTTTGTGGTCGGGTTTCTTTGATCTGCAAATCATGGATCTAATCGAGCGAAGTGGGGGGTAATCTGAAAGCTAATGTGAGTAATCTTCGATCTGTGCACTGATTTGCTGTTATGGATTTATGAAGCTTTAATTATATTGGTTGCTATTATTCATCCGTGTTGGTTGAAAGAAAGCAGTATAAATTAAAAAAAAAGGTTAATTACTTAAAGCAATTAATTTAATAATTAATAAAAATATGATTTGTTAAAGGTTAGTTAATTTTTGGATTTGATTAGTTAATGAGTAATGGAAGAATGAGATTGATGGAAATAGTTAAGAATGGTTAATTACTTAATGTAAAAAAATGTATTTACTTGAACGTGATCAAGTGTAGTTACTTAATGTAATTTATGAGGTGTAATTACTTAGTGAAGAAATTAATAAATTACTGTTTATTAGAAGTTAATTAAGTAATGTAATAAATTTAGGATAATGAATTACTAAATGTGGTTAATCAAGCAGATTAATGAATAGGATTTGATTAGTTAGAACAAAACGTACTAAAGAATTAATTAAGGATTAATGTAATTAATAAGAGTAATTAAAGGTTAATTACTATAATTGTTTGGGAATAATTAAATTTATAGAATTAATTAGGGATAATTACGTAATGCAATTAGAGAATTGATTAATCAAGGATGATAAATCAAGATGAGTAATTGTGGGATGATTTATACATTGAATAATTTAATTAATGTTAAATAAGCAAGATGTATAAGTAATAAAGTAGTTAATTTAATTCATTGGTAGTTAATTAAATTGATCAGAAATATATGACTAGTTCATCTTGCTTATGAATGATTCTTGAACACCTTGGATTTTGCTACCTCTGAGGTGTGATTGTGGTGCTTTGTGAAATGAAATATTCTTGTGATAAGATAGGTTGGGTTTAAACTGTTATAAGGTGGTTATCTATTGATGATGTATTAATAGAGGTGACACCGGTATTTAAAGCTTGAATTGTGTTCACTTGAATAATATGGTATGTGATGGTATTAATTTCGAAGAGACCGGGGTCGGGTATTGGGAATACCCGAAAACCACTTCGAATTTTTATAAATTGATTTGTAAAATAAATAGGCAGGAATTAAAATGATTTAAGTGAATTTGGATTATTTTATCTAAGTTTGGTGCTTAGAAATTTATATGTGAAATAAGTGATGTCTATAGTGAATTGCAGCTTTGTGAAATTATAATATAAGTTGCCCGGGTTTATATAAGTTGTTTGCTTTGGTATTCCATGTTAGTTGGGTTTACTCACGCTGGTTTCCAGCCTGACCCGGGTGTTACTTTAGTGTAATGCTCGGGTCAGACCGAGTATTACAGATTTTCAGGTTAGGACGTTCTAGCGCTCAGGAGGCGAGCTGGACGGCAATATCTTATAGAGTATTTCCGCTGTATTTATATTATTGTTAATCTGAGACATGATAATTGTAAATATTCAGGGACTGTATATAATGTGAAACTCTGATGTATATTAAATGTAATCAGCAGATATAGTATTCCTTTGTAAACTGTTATTATTGATCATTATATTTCATCCGCTGTGAATGTGAGATGTTTGGGTGTTTCTGTTCTTCTTCTTCTTCTATCTCTTTCTTCTTTTTCTTTACTATCTGGAATTTTCGGGTTAGAAAATTCTGGGTCGTTACATATCTCCTCCATGTTTCCAACACTTACAAGCTTTTCTCCAGTAAAACCCCGTGAGCCAACATGTTTTGTACTTAAGTTGCCAAAATATTTCCGTTGATGTGACTCTTTCTTCTTCATTTACATATTTCTTTAAAAATGAAACTTAAACACAATTAAACTTAAGTATAAACATATATACATATTTTCTAAAATATGTTAACTTATTTATAAATGAATGTGTATATTTATATCATAGAGTTTACAATGATTTCGACAACTTTATTTAACGAAAAGCCGAAAATACGGAAAGCGAATTCCATTCACATTTTCGATTTTTCTTTGAACTAAATATTTTTGTAAATAAATTTTGAAAAATATTTCACTATCATTATTTATTATTTAAAAGACTTTTATTTTAATTATAAAACCTATCATTTAAATCTTTTAAACTAATTAAATAATCCTAAATTAAAGTGAGGAAATTCCGGGTTGTCATACTCTCCCTTCATCCCCCTTAAAAGAATTTCGATCCCAAAATTTTACCATAATCCTAACCCAAAAAAAACCAAACTAGAAATACTTAACTCTATTCATCGATCCATATAATGTACATAGATCATTCCTACAAAATCTGATTTGATCATTTACTCGGTTACATAGCTTTACTTTTGAACTAGCATCGCTCACCCGGCTTCCTATCGCGTACCCCGATAAGGCTTCTTAATTAGAAATCTCCGTTCTCCTAACATAGCCATATACTATGATAGAAAACTTTGGTTTCATATTGAGAACCCTCACCAAGTGCTCACCGTAAAAAATCAAGTGATAAATCTTTATTCGGAATGGTGTTGGACACCTTAAAGTCGTGCACTCAAATCTTGGATCCAACTTGTGTGAAAAAGGAACGATCTACGTTCAACTTACATACTTATTTTATTTGTTCCGACCAATACTAGTTCTACTTCTGCTAAAATTATTTATGTAAACATTTCATAGAACTAACTTAAGCTTAACATTTATAATATTCTACTACATCCTGAGAGTATATACCATTATGTGATTCAAACTTCTCCATTTTAAATTTATTTCAAAACTCTTCTTGAAATGGGTTTTATACATTTTAATCATAAAAATATATTTACATAGCCCGAGTAACCCCAAATGATACTAAGAAACTAGATGCTACTAAATAGTATCGTATATTCCCTTACTAAGAAGGGTAATACTTAAGAGTGGTACCTACCATCCGAATACATCTCTTTCCCATTTTTTAGTTATTTCCAGGCCACTCGAACCAGTTAACATAAAATTCTTCTTTTATTCAAAATCCAATTTTTAAAATAAATAAAAATATATACATACTTATATACCTTTTTTGAAACATTTCACAATGTTTATTCTTAATTCAGATTATAATAAACAACTATTATTACAATTAAATTCAAATTTAAATTTTTATCCCAACATTATCACCGAACCCCTTATAGTCAAATTGTGAAACTAAATTCACAAGATGTTCGTGTTAAATTTAACCGAGGCAATAATTTCTCACAAACTATCTAAGCCTAGCTAATCAACAATAAATGATAATGATCACAAACGTTATCATTCTCTAATAACAAACATATCGTATATATTTGTAACAATTTTCTGAAAATATTCCTGTATATATAAAGTATAATCTAGGTAAAAAAATTCATTTACCTAAGTTTAAAAGAATACTATGTTGGTTGGCCTTATTCAAGTGTTTTAAAGATCCCTTTCGAATCCATAAACCATTCAATGGGCCAATCAATACAATATAAACATTTTTATAAAAAATAACAAATACACGCTCTTATATATACGCTCAAACTCATTCTAGAGTCTCGCTTACCCTATCTCAAATGAGTTGACCCTACCAAAGCCTAGGTGTTCGCTCAACCTAAGCTCTGATACTACTTGTAATGATCTGCCTTTCTTACACCAAAAGATGACACTTAATACATCATCGGTATTTGTGTGCGGATCACTTCTGTGTCTGAAAGACAGGTCATTTAGGGTGAAGAAAGAAGAAAACAGAACAGAATCTCACAAAAACGTGACGGGTAACACATAGTATATAAATTAAGTCTTTACTAAAGAAAGAACTTTATTATAAATAATCATCAGAGTACACTATCCTATTATCAGCCTGGACAGTTATAATATCCTGCCTTTACAAATGCTGATATCTTCAATAATCAATACAGCTAAAAAAAAATAAAGAAATACGTCTTGGGCATCCAACTTGTCTCATAAACTCCAAAGCATATGAAGCTAATCTGGAAAAAAATGCTCGGTCTGACCGAAGCGTTAAAATAAAATAACACCCGGATCAGTTTGGTAATGCCAGTGTGGGAAAACTCAAGTAATGAGGTGAACGTAGAATAATTCTGTGAGACCACGCCGCTAACGCTGAACCGATTTTTACCTCATAAGAACAACATTCATAGATGAAGAAATGGGAAACAAATTAGAACAATAATCCAAACAAGAATGAATGAGCATAAACAAGGTAAAAATCCAAACTTAAAGATTGAAAACAAATAATTAAACATCGAGAAGAACCTCAGTCACTTCTCAGTGCAATTAATAAAACAATTCAACGATTTGAATCAACAATAAGGAAAGGATTTTTCCCACAGTATATGTGGGACCATGCCGCCAACAGCGGAATGGGTTTCCTTTTATAATAACAAGCATTGTGAAGTGCTTTTAACACTTCCTGATGTGATTAAGAAAGAAGTTAATTTAAAAACTTAGAATCAAAGGAAAGAATAGGGAAATTTTTCAATGAATAATTAGGAGGTGGCCCCTTTACCGAAAGTATACCTCTAGAAATAAACTTGAGAACTCCGATGGCTCTCGTAAACCTCCAAATCGGACCCCACCAACTATTACCAAGTATCCAAATATTTCACATCTCAATGTGCAACACCGAATCCAATCTAGAGTAGATGTGAAAATACCCTAATGGGACCAACCCCACATAGCTTAGCCTCCGCTCGCTCTTTAGGTTTAGTCATTTTCGACAAAGGATAACAAAGCTTAAAAGAGCAACAAATCGTTTTTATGGTGACGATACACTATGAACAAAGCCAAACCAATAGTTAATAAATCAACTAACATCGAATTAAAAATGATCGTATATGAAAATTAAATTTCATATTCTTACCATTACTCGTTGATTCCTAACAAGAGATGTCTATTCATTGAAGATGAAGTCGGGCAAGTTGATGTAGTGTTATGTCAAGACATTGCCTTTGCTACATTTTTAACTTTCGAGATAGAAACAAGTCCAAGCCTCGACATTTAGTGTTAAAAATATGACTAAATCATTTCCATATAAGCGATATTGAATTACAGAAACTACTTTTCCATAACTGAAGAGAACTTTACTTTTAAAATCAAACTTGTGTTGGGGTTTCCCATTAAAAGTACTAACTTTAAATAAGTTTATCAAATGATTGATTAACTTTAAACCAAAATTTATTAATTCAATATCATTATTTAAAATGAATAATTAACTTTTAAAATAATAGTTAATTATTTCATACAGCTTATTTAAAATAATTAATTAGCTTTAATCCTAATTCGTCGCTTCAAAAAAAATACTATTTAAAAAGACTAATTAACTTTAATCATCCTTGTTACATGATTAACTAACTTTAAACTTTTATTATTAAAATAATTAATTAACCTTTAAAACTTCATTATTAAGATGGTTAATTAATCTTGATCTCATTATTAATTAAATAATTAGTTATTTTAGAACATTATTATTAAAATGATTGACTAGTTTTAAAACATTATTATTAAAATAATTAATTGATTTTAAATCGTTACTATTAAAATAATCAATTACTTTTAAAACACTATTGTTAAAATAATTTATTTTTTTAACCATTTTTATTTAAATTATTATTTATCTTTGTAAAACCCATGCCCAAGATTTAACAAAATACTTCAAAGGGGATAATGTTTCCATTCAAACATTACATAAACTAAGTATGGAGATATATACAAAAGAAAATAACGCTATGCACATATACAAAACATCTCTTACCAAATATTAATTTGCTAGTATACAATTCAGTGTTCAAAATAATATAATAGCAGAACTGGGATTTATTCTGCTAAACAGGTGTCATTTATATTTTATCTAACCAAATGGTAGCAGAACGTGGTTTTATTCTGCTAAAAATATGCCAATTACAATTTGATTAATAGAACGGTATTTTATTATGCTAAACGAATGTCATTAGGTTTCACATTCAATTAGGGTTACTTAAGGGTAATTGCAAAGAAAATCCCTTAGACAAAATATTCTTTATAAGAGAGTTTGCTTTCAAAACAAAACCGATCTTTTAGAAATAAAGTAGGTTTAAGCTTTAAAACTTTTATATAATAATTAAATAACATTTAAACTCTTTATCTAATAATAATTAAACCTTTAACTAACAATTAAATAATAATTAACTATTAATTAAATAATTAAATATTACTTAAAATAATTAACCTTTAAATGAACCATTATCCTATTAATTATTCTAAATTAATAATTAAATAATACTTAATTAAAGCTTAAATAATAATTAGATTTTCATAAAAAAAATTAAATCTTAATTTAATTAGTAATTAATTAAACCCTTTATTTAATAAATAAATAATTAATCATTGATTAATAATTTAATATAGATTAATCCTTAAATAAATTATCAATTAATAAACAATCTTTATTAATTATCTAATTTCAGTTAACTTGCTGAATTAATAATTAAGCACTAATGACCTTTATTAACAAATGATTAGGTGCTAATTACCTCAATTAGTTCAGTAAATAATCATTAAATAATTAATTGATAAACAATAATTACTTTCAAAAACTTATATTAAGTTTTGAAAACACTTTTCAAAAAGATGCTTAAGTTAAAATAATTTAAATTCAAAGAGAGTTTGTTTTTCATGAACTGCATTTATAGCGCCTATCGTTATACGACTTAAAATTTTAAATCTTGTTTTATACTCTAAAGAGATTTCAAAACTCTATCTTTAATTTTTAAACCTACCTTTATAACTTATGAATAAAATTTGAAAACTAAAAGTGAGGTTTAAAACATTTATAAAACTTCCTAGCAATTTAAAGTAAGAAAAGAAACCACTTATATAAAGGATTTCGATGTCACCATACAAACAATTTAAATGCTAAGTTCTTTTACATGTAGGAATTCAAGCATGAGCACATCACATAAATGTGTCATCATAACATACACTAGCAAGATCCTAACTTTCATTCTATTAAATAGTTTCATTTTCAGGCTTACTGATCAACATTTCGTACCACATACACAAACAATACATGTAGCATACAATTCAACCATAAATTCCAACAAATTAGGCCACGACATATCATCTACAAAGTAAGCGTCATATTTAAACAAATAAACAATGGTTATTACAACATCTAAAGCTAAAACTTTAGTAATTACCTTAAGCTATCCAAAATAACCTGAAAATGGATCATCTTCCAACTGATTTTTAGACAAGTTACTCATGGAATTTGGAAAAGTTTCCAAAGAAAAAGATTCTTGTCAATTCTCTTCTCTACGATTTCAAAAAAAAGAACCACTCAAATTGGATGTGTTTTTAGGGAGATATAGTCAGAAGAAGAAGTATTTTCGAACTTGAAAATTTGGGTCCGAAAATGAGTTTAAAAAAAAATAAGATTTGGACATGCGTAAGCTCAAAATTTGACGAAGTGGTACACATGAAAGTTGTTGTCACGTGAAAGTGATACAAATGAAAGGGATATTTATAAGCAAGAAACAAAGTAAATTACCTTAATTTCCTTCGTCCTTTACCCTCCACTCTCTTTTTGCCCCCTCAACACGTTGTCCCTTCCATGTTTCCAACACCTACAAGCTTTCCATCCCCTAAAACCCTATGAGCCAACATGTTTTGTACTTGAGTTGCCAAAATGTTTCTTATGATGTGACACTTTATTATTCATTTATTTATTTCTTTATAAATGAAACTTAAACACATTAAATGAGTATAAATGTATACATATATTTTCTAAAATATGTTAACTTATATATAAATGAATGTGTATATTTATATCATAGAGTTTACAACGATTTCGATAATTTTATTCGACGAAATGTTAAAAATTTGAAAAACGAATTCCGGTCACATTTTCAATTTTTCTTTGAACTAAATATTTTTGCAAACAAATTTTGATAACTATTTCAGTATCGTTATTTATTATTTAAAAGACTTTTATTTTAATTATAAAATCTATTACTTGAATATTTAAAATTAATTAAATATTCCCAAATTAAAGTGGCGAAATTCTAGGTCGTTACACTTATGATGTCAAGTGAGTTAACTAACAGAAAGCAAGCTAATGGAGAGACGTTGCAGTCATTCATAGTTTGGTTCAATGAGGAAGCATCCCGCCTTAAAGGGGCAGATGAAACTAACATGATCGTTGCACTCTACTCAAAGATAAGATGCAGATCTAAGATATGGAGAGAAATGCAGCAAAGACCCATTACTACTTTAATCAACTTCTAGGAAATGGGATCATGCATATGGAAGGGGGTAATCATTAGGAGGATGAATATAATAGATAGAAAGACAAGTTAAACCCCAATGGTGAAGAAGGTGGTAGAAAAATTGGTTGACAAGAATGTGGTAAGACACACTCAAGAGATGGTTCATAGTCAAGCCCATGTGCGATGCTTATGCTCCACTTAGGAAAGATAAAGAGACCAAATACATTGCAGCCTAGGATCATGTCACATATCAATGTTCTTCATTTTCCATATCCCAACATAGAGAAGAACTTAGGGGAATGGAAAATATTGCAAGCTCCACCAACTCAATGTCATTATACAAACGAGTGTAAACGCCTGAGGGATGCCTAAGTTGACAATGAAGGCTAAAACAAAATCCTCGTAGTCATCACGACCATATGCGATAGTCCCCATACAATCGATAATAGTTGAAGAGCTCGTGTAAGTTACTATAAGGAACTCCTTATCAGGGAAAGTACACAAGTTATAGTGTTGGGCGACCTAAAACGCTCAAGGTATGAAGGAATCATGTCAGTTAGAAGCGAGTTGAATGGATGAATACAAAAAAATCCATTTTTGATCTTAATTACGTCTACGAAGTCTAACTGGATTTTAGATTCAATCAACATTTTTAAATTAAATCTTCATTTTATTCAATTATATTTAAATGGTATTTTTTATGTTTTAGTTTACAAGCATGTCTAATTTACTTGTCTGTCTGAAGTGCATGCGCTACAAAAAAGATGTGTACACAGTTAAAGGGAACAAGCTGTTTTAGGACCCATTTCTCCATGATATATGCCTTTGTTATCCATAATATGTATGTAGATAATAGAAATATATATGTATTAAAATCACATTAGATAATTTTATGTGATTTAAAATCCAAAACATACATTAATGAATTTGGTTTCAATTAATGAAAGATTTGATATTGATTGTTACATTATTACTTAAGATTTGTGCTATAAATTTCAATTGAATCAAGACATGTAAATTTCCATATATAGAAAATTATAATTTATTATTTTAGATTTAGAACAACGTGTATTTGTAAACATTGTAATTTATGATACATACACACACACACACGGATAGACACACGCACATACATATATCTCTGTGTGTATAAATAAGTTAGATTCAGAAATTAACAATTTAAACCTATAGTTTAGAAATGAAACTGCAGTTTAAGAATTTTTTTATAAAACAATAAACTTATAAAAGGAGACAAATGATTTAAAACTTGTACGAAAGGACATTCATGGATTTTAGACAGAAAAACGTTCCTTCTTATATAACAATATTCAAAATATTTGTAACAAAAAATAACCATATAATTGACATATAAAATTCAATGAAATTGCATTTGTAAATTTTGTGGGAGTATAAAATAGATCAAAATTAAAACTAGCTTTTAAGTTTTTTTTTCAAAAATTATCAAAAGAAAAGAAAAGAAATTAGACAAGTCAAGCATATGTAAATTCTTGATAAGAATAACCAGATCAAAACAATAGAATAACAAAAAATAAGCAAAGATGATAAAGAATCCAAATATATCAATTTGAGATAAACATATATTATGAAGGGACTAGTTAAAACAATTAGTTTTGATGAAAATTACTGTAATTTGTCCAATATTGCTGCACCTTACCTAGCTATTTAAATATAAGTTGATCTGGCAACCAAAATATAGGTTTGTGTTAATTCAACAATGGGTAATATGGATATTGAGATGTGAAGGGTATTTTGGAAAATTCAAAAATACATGATTGAATTATATTTATGTCATTATTAATAGCAGATATGTTGTAATAATATAACCGGTTGTAATGAAATGAAAATAAACAGAAGTTCTTGAAATTTTTTATAGTGTGCATATTTAAGTCCAAATACCAAATTAAGCGGATGCGAGCCACGTGGACGTGCCTATATACTCGTGTAATATAGCGAGACATGCGTTTTGAGATTGAATCTTTATTCATTTTAAGCACTTTTGGAAAAAAATTCCTATATACTCACTTGTTCGATCACATTTAATTTTCTTATTTTCTTTGTGCGTTACGTTTATACTTTTGTTTTATATTGCACTTGTTCATCCAATATACATGTTCATTCTATATTAATATATATACGAATTAAATAGATTATGTGGAACTATTTTTTGTATCATTAGACTTTTTGACTGTCATACATCTTTATGTATCAACTCGAAGAGTTCACCGTCTCTTAGGTCACTCCCATTAAATAGGTGTGTTGTCCTTAGTTCCAAAATAATCATAACAAATTATAGATACTTCCATTTTATTTAGTTAATGCAACAAATACCATTATTTTAATAGATTTATCTCACAATGAATATTTGAAACATTCATAAAAAAATAAAACTATATTCACTTTCGGTCGATACTGAAAGTAATTATTATTCCATAAGTAACATTTAGATGTTTATGAAAACCAATTTTCGTATCTTGATGGATTCAATGATAAGTATTACATGACATGCTTCCACTATTTCCACCATTACCATAATATTGTATGAAATATGAAGCTCCATTCAACTATTTATTATGGTTTATTTATTTCTTTTATTGAAACTAGTTATGGCTAAAAGCGTGACCTCACAAGCCTCACAATCCGGTACTTGTTCTATTTATCAAATATATAAGCAAATCGTGATCTTGTAGACAATAAAGCATGTATGATAACTCCAATTGTCAATGCATAAGAACCCATCTTGCATGCTCTATATTAAACATTTTTAATATCACGTCTGCACATATCATTTAGGACAACCCCAATATCATTTTATACTTATTATAAAAAATGTCATTTTCAAATTCAATGTCGAGTATTAAACAATCAAACTAACATGATTTTAACTTAAGTGCACTATCAATAATAATAAGTTTGTTGTTTACTTATAATTTTACAAATATTTTGTGTCTATTAATATTCTTTCTTACAAATACATATTTCTTCTACATGTTGAATGAAAACCATACTATTTGATTTCGATGTCAAAATACTTAACTCTGATGCTAATCGAATAATACTTTCATATTGCTTCTTAGATCATATCCAATAACCCACAAACTCGAAATTTCTCCCACTAACTTCGAAACACTTTGGTTATTAAGCATAAACAATACATTCTCAATCATTATTTAGAATTTCTGCCTTATATACCAAAACTAAAAATCATATCGAGCAATAATTTTGTGAGTAAAATCCATATTAACTTTAGTATGTTGAACGATGAATCTGTTATGTTAATTTCAACAATAGAAACTTGTGCTTTAATTTTTTCTAATATAATTTACTATATTTTAACTGCATTAGTGTTTTTCTAAAAAAACACTTTTATAATCGATGGATCAAATACTTTCAGGTACAATCATCAAAATCATATCTTGATAATGTACTTGGAATCCATTTCGGATCCGTGCATCACGCAACATGGTACAGTAGATGCTCTTAATGGTTTATTGATAATTGAAGAAATTATTTTCTTGCCATTGATAATAAATCATAGTCTATGTAGCTAATATTAGATAATATCGTCGATATTTCTCATATCGTTCCTTAACCGGTATTTTTTTCCAAAATATCACTTAAAATATCGTAATCGACATATAGCCCGATATTTGCCAATATGTTGCTCCAATATTTATTGTAAAATCTCCGATATTTTAAAAAAATTATTGTTTATTATTGTATGACTTGAAGAAAATAAATTTCCAAATAAATATCTTCACCTGCTCAATATTTGTTTTTAGCATATGGTAAATGAAAATATGTAGAAATCCTAATACAATAGTTATTTTAATTTTAAACATGATTTTTTAGTCTATTTCAATCATCTTTTAACAAATAAAACTCTATTTATTCCATAATTTTAATTTTATTTATTTTGTGCGAAGACTTTACGACTAAAAACTAGAAGAGGTACTTTTCTTTTTAGTTATATTTTGGTTTACCGTTTCTGATTGGTAAGTTAGGTTATGAAAATTGATTTTATTATTTATTATCTGCACCAAGATCTAATTTTTGAAGACTAGGCTAGTCACATATTCTAAAAATTGATAAAGAATAGGCTAGAAGTTGCAGTCGATGTCAAATCAACATTACTTATTTGATAAAGTAAGTGAAAATGGAAATGAAGAAATTATAAATATGAAAAAAATTGCAAATTAATATAGATGATTAGACGACTTAAAAACGAATATAATATAAAAATGAATAAAATAATAGAAATGCACATTACATGAATTTCTCAACTCTTATAAGTTTATTTTATGACTTGTGTTTAATAGAATATCCTGGTAAACATCTTGTAATTAGTAAACTATATGCAATCACTCTTTAATGTAATTTAGCAATATTGATCCAAATATTTAAAAACATAACATCATGATAACATTATAAAATAGTACAATATAGTTTATTACATGCACTACACATGTCCGGTATATGTCACCGACATCATTTGGTATTATCACGATATTTTAAAATATCTCATACCGGTACTTGATCAATACGTATTTGATACGGATATTAACTAGTTAGATCACGGTTTCTCTTTAATATGTGAGAGTTCTTATTAGACATTGTAATTAGTTGTGTTTGTTTTGGTTTAGTCAATTTCATTCCATCCTTTGTAACCAGTTTAATCTTTGGATCATATCCAAATCCATTCTACTACCAATAATTTGTAAAAGAAATTCTTTCACCAAGAAGCTAGTGTTTCTTGAAACAACAATTGTTTCTCGGTGCATTGGAATAGTATTCATAAACATTTATAAACTGTCCATATACATACATACATACATATATATATATATATATATATGTATGTATGTATGTATGTATGTATGTATGCTTGTATAAAACCGATTTGGTTTTAGGTTTATGAACTTATGTTTATAACATAAATTCATCAATCAACATTGGTCGGTTCCAAACTGCTTTGGGGTAGTGCACACAAAATCCATCACGGGTAAATTTTATGTACAGCCTCATGATTCACACAATCTATTAACTCCTTAACCTGGGATATGTAGGGGTTATTTCATCAACTCTTATCTTGTATGATTTTGTGAACTTTAATCAATATTAGTCGTACTTTGCTCAACAGAGTCTGCTTACTCCTCACTGATATATCATTATCTGTACTATTAATAATGAGAATTCCATGAACATAATTCAACCGTGTATTTTTGAATTTTCCAAAATACCCTTCTCATCCCTATATCTAAATTGTGTTATCTACACATGTAGATAAGAACAGCGGCTTCCTTGGCTGCAACCCAAGTTGAACAGCAGCCTTGCACCCCAAGATGAACAGCAACAATGTTTGGTTGCCCTTGGTTGCAGCCCAAGACGAACATCAGCAGTCCTTGGGATCCTTAGTTGGTTGAACAACAACAATCCTTGGTTATAGCCCAAGCATTGGAGGTGGGGTGAAAGTTAATGGCGAAAAATGCTTTAACCATTTCTTGGTTTGCATTTGCAATTTGAATTCCATTGGATGTTTATGAGAAGAAAACTTGTGTTCTTATTTCTTATATTATATATGCTAACAACTAACATAATTTAAACGATATGGGACTAATTAAAACAATTAGTTTTTCATGAAAACTACTGTGATTTGCCTAATATTGTTGCACCTTACCTATCTATTTAAACATAAGTTGATCCGGCAACCAAAATATAGGTTTATGTTAATTCAACAATGGGTAATATGGATATTGAGATGTGATGGGTATTTTGGGAAATTCAAAAATACACGATTGAATTATATTCATGATATTGTCATTATTAATAGTAGATATGTTGTAATAATATAACCGGTTGTGATGAAATGAAAATAATTAGAAGTTCTTAAAAAAATTATAGTGTGCATATTTAAGTCCAAATATGTGACGCCCCACCTCTATACTCACGCTAGCCAAGAACACTACAGATTAATGCCGTCAACTAGCACGAAGAATAAGGCTGTTGAGGAGCGACCATCCGTGTAATTGCTTTGTGCGAGCACCGATATGTCAGATGGTGTAACGTGCGTTACTTTTTAAGAGGAAATCCGACATATCAAATACAAACTCAAAGCTACTACGCAGTGGCTATAATATCTTTGGAAACTAATATAGAAATAAGCATAACACAAATCAGTCGTAGATATCCATATCACAAAGGCGAAAATAGATATGAATATAACACATAGAAGTGTACATCAGAGTAGTGGTCAAATAAGATCCACAATATCACAAAAGAATAGATACAAGTGCTAAAAAAAAGAATATGTATACATCATGGAGTCTCTATCTCGAATGTATAACAACAAAAACTACCAATCTAAAGTAGTTAACCAAAAAATTAGACGACAGCCCCTGATAAGAAGTCAGATAGAAGCACCTGTAATAACTCGGTCTGACCCGAGTATTATTTAATAAGAAAATAATAAACGGATCAGTCTAGCTATAAATATCAAATAAAAATAAGATAGGATAAGAGATACGATAAAAACGTATGATAATAAAAAATGTCATACTGCGACAAGTATACATTAAATAACAACAAAAATCATACAATATCTCAAGAAATATAAAAGCACTAAAAAGAATGTCATATTCTTTATTTTATTCACCAAACCACAAATATTGACAAACATATCAATGTCAATCGTAAAAGTTGGTGAAATACAAATTCGCCAATGTACAAATATTGATAAAACTTAACAATGTAAATCACTAAAATTGGTGAAACACAAATTCTAGAAATCATCAATTAGAAATCCAAAAATCACAAAAGGGGGAGGCCTATCACAAAACGGGAGCATGAAAACTCACCAACACATGTATCACAAAACGGAATGTTATTCCATGGTCGCTAACCATCAATTTTGAGCCGAAGCTCCACAAAACGGCCCGAAGACCTTTGAGCGAAGCTCCACAAAACAGTCCGAAGACCTTTGAGCTGAAGCTCCACAAAATGGTCCGAAGACCTTTGAGCCGAAGCTCCACAAAACGGTCCAAAGACCATGGGTCGCTATCCCACAAAATTGAGCCGAAGCTCCATAGAAACCGGTCTCCCTCGCAGACAAAGAGACATCGCACGTTGCTAGTCTAAATCAATCATCATCGATCATCAAGAAGTTTCAATTACACTAAGCTAGTAAATAGATGAGTTTAGCTTCATGTCCCATAACCACTGGCTTAACTTAAATATTTACGAACAAACTGTAAATCTCCACTCGAAAGTTATCACAAGGGTTTCAATCGAACGAGTCTAAGAATTAACCAACAAAGTAAACACAAGCATTTCGTTCCACTTGTTTGCTAAGTCGTTTAATTGGATTTCTCGAACAAATGAGGTAAAGATTTGCATATACTAATCGGTTGGAATTTTTTTTTATAAATGAGCTTTATATTGAAAATAGTTTTGAAATGGTTTTAATGAAAGAGTTTTAATATTTACTACTTGTATAGAAACCTTTGTATTTTAAAGTGACAAACCACAAAAATGATTGTAAAAACAACCAATCATCAAAGAATTCACATACGAAGATGTGAATCAAAGCCATAAAAATCGATATTGAATCCATCAAATGGATATTCTCAAAAATTTCAAAAAGAAGTCATCAAAGTCAATAATAAATGATAACAAGAAATCGGATAAACACGAATCGATTAAAAATCGAAAACCCACACAAATTAGGCAAATTGGGCCGAGATAAGCAGATTCAGACGTCTGAATATGATATATCAGACGTTTGAAACTGAAGCTCTGGGCGATATTTCGCCTAGGCCAATGATGGTCAAATCATATCGGAAGCGATTGGATGAGTGACGATCATGAGAGGTTTACGCCAAGTGACTACCCAGCCCTATAGGCTCTTCGATGCATCCTCAAAAACATGTTCAAACACCCATAAAAGGGTTTTCACAAATTTTGACTTAAAAACCAAAAATTGGGATATTTACCAAATCAATCAAAATCAAAATCAAATGAACATGTAACGAGGTTAGGAATTCATACCTAACAATCAAAGATAGTTATAGACTTAGATGTGAGATAAAAATCTCACCTTTAAACCCGGAAACAAAGAAGAAGAAGCTATAGAGCAAGGTAAGAACAATCACTCTTCAATTCTAACCCAAGAAGCTTGAATCTAAGCTTAAAAGAAAAACATTTCCTAAGTTAAGGGTTAGGAATTTCTGAAATTGGAGAGAGATCGAGATGGAGAAGAAGAAGTGGATGCTTACCAATGGCTTCTCTTTGAATTTGGAGCTAGAACTTGGATTTGCAATGGAACTAGGGCTTAGGAATTTTAATTCTTTTTCTCTTCTCCCATTTTTATCAAAGCTTGGAGTGTTAGGAAATGAAAGTGAAATGATGAAGAGGAGTGGGAGTTGAGCTAGAGTCTTAAGTTGGGGTTAATGGGCTAAAGCCCAAACCCAAAGCCCTAAGTGAAAAGGTCGAAATTTTAGCTAGCTCCAAACATATCGATGTTTATACTCAAAAAGGTCGCAAACACCATTCTGGATTCAGTGGAACTAGTCTCGAGTCGCAATTGTTGAATAAGTTTCATTCTACATTCAAACGTCTGAAATTTCCAATTCAGACGTCTGTATCTGGAAAAAAAATTTAGTACAATATTCAGACGTCTGAAAATGGCAAATTTTAGCCTATTTCCTCTCTGGTTGAACTCGAGCAATTTCAAACGTTTGAATTATTAAATTCAGACCTATGAATATCTATTTGACTGTGTGTTCAAATAGATACTCCCATATAGCACTATCCACATTGTCTTTTCCCTAATTCAACTATTATTTTACGAAACAGTGAGATTTTCGAACTTAAATCCGACTAACGATGCTATATTTAAATTAAACATTTTAAATATGCGAATCGTAAAATATGCGGGTTGTTATAAAATACCAAAGTAAGAGGATGCGAGCCGCGTGGACGTGCCTATATACTTATGTAATATAGGGTGACATGCATTTTGAGATTGAATCTTTATTTATTTTTAAGTACTTTTGAAAAAAAAATTCCTATATACTCACTTGTTCGATCACATTCAATTTTCTTATTTCCTTTGTACGTTACGTTTTATACTTTTGTTTTATATTGAATGAACTCATCAAAAATATATTACTTGTTCATCAAATACACATGTTCATTCTATGTTAATTCATATACGAATTAAATAGATTATGTGGAACTATTTTTTGTATCATTAGAATTTTTAACCATTATACATCTTTATGTATCAATCCGAAGAGTTCACCAACTCTTAGGTCACTCCTATTAAATAGATGTGTTGTCCTTAGTTCCAAAATAATCATAACAAATTATAGATACCGTTGATACGCGAAGATTTTGATCAATGACAATGTGCTTCAACAAACAAGGAAGAAATATATGCAACGCTAGAGTATGTTTTTTATATAGGTCTTGGTCTAGATTTATTGTTAAAATCCATCCTCAAGAGGCTTGCACGAACACTAGAAAACATTGCATAAACTTCATTTTCACTTAAAGTTTTCACTATGCATATTTTATAAGTTCAGTCGACTGAATAGGAATAGCCAGTCGACTGAAACTGGAACAAATATATAAACATGCACAGTTTCAGTCGACTGAATTTCCTGCACAGTCGAATGAATTTGCCCCCGAAAATTTTACTTCATATTTTCAGTTGACTGAATTCCCTGCTCAGTCGACTGAATTTGAACCTGCGAATTTTCTCTGAAAAGAGACCTTCTTCCTCCCAAGAGTTGCAACCATTCATCAATGGAAATGGAAGCATCTCTTGTTTGCAACCTTTGACAACAAATGCACCTCTTCTACAAGTATATATACATGATTCTAACATCATTTAATTCATCGAATTCTCTTGCTTTAATCTTACTATTCTCTTGTTCATATTCTCTAGATATTTTCAAAGCAATCACCAATCTTTTGCTTGAATCACTGTTTTTGTTTATAACATTATTTCGATTCATAGCAATTCACAATTCCTAAATCTTCACAAACACATTGCATACTCTCGAGGATAAGATTATAGGAATATTGTATTACATTAGACTCATTAGTGTTGACAAGAACACAACAAGTCGAATGTTGTATTTTAGTAATTGAGTTGAAGTCCTCTTCGGTAGTTGAGGCAAGAAATCCCTTTCGGTTGTTCGGGTAAGTTGTAAACCTTTTCCTTCGGGTGAAGTGAGGGTGTTAGTTAGTGAAATTCCTAAGTGAAGCTTAGGGACTGGATGTAGGACCAGAGGTCCGAACCAGTATAAAATCCTGGTGTCTCCTTGCATTTACTTACTTTATCTATCTAGACTATTCCGTTATTCCATATTATACGATCCTACCGCATAGACTCTTTCAATTGGTATCATAGCAAGACCGTCCTATAACCATAACACTGTTATTAGACATATTGATAATATGGAAAATAACACATGTACAAGCACAACATATGCCTATAGTTCTACGTTTGCGGAAGGACAATCTACCCAAAGACCCCCCTATTCAATGGACTAAACTACAACTATTGGGCTACAAGGATGAGGATTTATATGCAAGCAACAAGTTTCGAAGCCTGGAATGCTACTCAAGTAAAGTTTGTTGTACCCACGACCGATTATCCTACATGGACACAAACTCAAAAGAATGAAGCTAGTGCAAATGCCAAAGCTATGAATATGCTATTTTGCGCCCTGGATTGAAATGAATTCAACCATGTTAGCATATGTACTACTGCATATCAGATATGGGAAACACTTAAAGTCATACATGAAGGCACAAACAAGGTTAAACAAACAAAGATATCCATGCTAAAGAATCAATTTCAAAACTTTAGAATGTGACAAAATGAATCCATGAATGACATGTACTCAAGATTTCAGGACATTCATCATGCTCTAATCGGACTAGGAGAAAGATACACAGACTTTGACATTGTGTCTAAAGTTCTAAATTCACTCACTGATGAATGGGAGAGAAAAGTACTAGCAATCGAGGAAGCAAATGATCTATCTACAATGAAACCAGAAGAATTGATTGGAAATCTTATGTCGTATGAAGTAAATATGCAAGCTAAGAAAGATCAAGCTCAAGAAAGAAAGAATGTTGCTTTTCATGCGGAAAAGGAAGAATCAGAGTCTGAAGATGAGGATCTAGCATTTATAGCCAAAAATTTCACGAAATTCTTAAAGTATAGAAAAGGAAACAAAAATGGATTCAAAAAGAATTTCTTGAACAAACCTTCATCCTCAAATATAGAATGCTTCAATTGTCACAAGAAAGGAAATATGCAAAAAGATTGTCAAGAACAAATAAAGGAAAATCAGAAAAGCTTCAACAACAAAAACAAGAAGAATAAATTCAAAAAGAAGGCATTTTCTGTAACATGGGACGATTCAGATTCATCTTCATCCGAAAATGATAGTGATAGCGACAATAAACAGGCAAATGTATGCTTCATGGCTCAAGAAACTAAGGTAAATAATTTAACTTTCGATGATTTAATTGAAGTAAACACTGAACTTTTAAGCACAATAAAAACTCTTAAAAAGAAACTCAAAGAAACTCATGAAAATCAAAACAAAGCTGAATTTGAAAGGGATATGTTAAAAGATGAAAAGAAAATTTTAGAAGAAGAACTTGAAAAAGTTCAAGAATCTCATTCAAATTCGGAAACTCAATTATCACTTTTAAGTCAAGAAATTGGAACTCAAAAAACAAAGAACGATATAATTGTTTCTGAAAATCATGAGTTAAAAACTAAGATTAGACAAGTTGAGTTAGAAAATAATAGTCTTCAAGCTAGATTAGATAACATCACTAAAAATGTTTCTAACTTTAACAAAGGAAGAGAAAATTTATCTAAGATTTTAGAAAATTCTCGATCCTCTTCAAGTAAACATGGATTAGGATATAAAAAGGAGTCAAAAATTCATAAAAAGAAAAATACAAATTTTAAGAGGAATATGGATTCAAAACAACAAATATTACTAAAGAAACCTACTAAAACAAAAGTAGAAAACAAGGTAGTTAAAATTTGGGTACCAAAGACTAACAATGTATTAATAAGAAATAAATATATTAAAACATTTATGGATAATGTTCATCATAATGAAAACTATATTTATAAAAAGGATACTAAACCAAATTGGGTTTGGTTTCCTAAACTCTAACTTTTTAGGACCCTGTTAAAAGGTGGGTACCAATAATTTCATATTTATTTTCAGGTCCCACTCAAAAAGAAGAAATGGATATTAGACAGTGGTTGTTCAAAACACATGACCGGAGACAAAGATATGCTTACAAACATCACATACTTTAATGGTGGCTCGGTTACCTTCGGAGACAATTCAAAATGCTATATCATTGGCAAAGGAGATGTGAACAATTACATTACATCAAATTTACCTTTTATAACAAATGTTTCATTAGTTGAAAATTTAAAACATAATCTACTTAGCATAAGTCAACGTGTGACAAAGGTTTTAAAATAACTTTCTCGGATAATAAATGTAGTATTTTTGATCAAAACCAAAATCTTGTTTTTGAAGGAAATAGAGATAGAAATATTTATGTTCTAAATATGAATATTAATCATAATACAAGTATGTGTTTACTTGCCAAAGATAATGATCCTTGGTCATGGCACAAAAGATTTTGTCATATACATTTTAAAACTATTAGAAAACTTTCTAAATATGGATTAGTAAGAGGTTTACCCAAAATAAACTTTAAAATAAATAATCTTTGTGATGATTGTCAAAAAGGAAAATTAACCAAAACATCTTTCAAATCTAAGAAAAATATTTCGACTTTACAACCATTAGAATTACTACATATGGATTTATTTGGACCAACACAAGTTCAATCCATTAATCATAATCGATATGTATTTGTAATAGTTGATGATTTTTCAAGATATACATGGACTATTTTTATGAAAAATAAAAGTGACACTTTTGAGCATTTTAAAACATTTGTCAAAAGAATTCAAAACACTAAAGATTTGCAAATTAAAAATATTCGAAGCGATCATGGAGGCGAATTCGAAAATGAAGCTTTTGAAACTTTTTGTAAAAAGAAAGGAATAAATCATAACTTTTCATTTCCTAGAATTCCTCAACAAAATGGAGTTGTAGAAAGAAAGAATAGAACATTACGAGAATGCGCAAGAACATTATTAAATGGATGTTCTCTACCAAAACATTTTTGGGCAGAAGCCGTTGCTACTGCATGTTATGTATTAAATAGAATATCAATTAGACCATTAACTAAAAATACTTATTATGAACTATTTAATAATAAAAAGCCAAATATATCTTATTTTAAAATATTTGGATCAAAATTTTTCATTTTAAATACAAAAGATCAACTAGGAAAATTTGATTCAAAAGCTGACGAAGGAATTTTTGTAGGATACTCAGATCGAAGTAAAGCATATCGAGTTTTTAATAAACGAACAAACTTAATTGAATAAACTTTGCATATATCTTCTGATGAAAATTTTAATAAAAATTTAAATATAAAGGATGATGAAGAATTGGTAAATATAGAAGAAACAAACCTTGAAAATAATAATAATGAACTAAGATCTCCTCCTAGAATATTACGAGATCATCCAACTCAAAATATAATAGGAGAAATAAATTCTCAAGTTAGGACTAGAAATCAACTAAATCAAATGGGTCATGTAGCTTTCATTTCATCAATAGAACCTAAAAATCCTAAAGAAGCATCAATAGATGATTATTGGATTATCGCAATGCAAGAAGAATTAAATCAATTTGAACGTAACGATGTTTGGGAATTAGTTCCCCGTCCTAATAATCAATCAGTAATTGGAACAAAATGGATTTACAAAAATAAAGTAGACGAGCAAGGTAAATAACAAGGAATAAAGCAAGACTAGTAGCGCAAGGGTATAATCAAGAAGAAGGTATTGATTTTGAAGAAACCTTTGCTCCCGTTGCGAGACTTGAAGCAATACGTATACTATTAGCCTTTGCATGTTTTCACAATTTTAAACTTTATCAAATGGATGTTAAAAGTGCATTTTTAAATGGTTTTATTAAAGAAAATGTATATGTAGAACAA
Source organism: Allium cepa (assembly GCA_030765085.1). Taxonomy (NCBI): domain Eukaryota; kingdom Viridiplantae; phylum Streptophyta; class Magnoliopsida; order Asparagales; family Amaryllidaceae; genus Allium; species Allium cepa. Next base: position 376,383,309 of record CM060929.1, on the reverse strand, counting down.
CCTCAGTTATTTATACATGAAAAATATCCGGATCATGTATTTAAATTAAAGAAAGCACTATATGGTCTTAAACAAGCACCTCGTGCTTGGTATGAAAGACTTAAAAGTTATTTATTAAACTCGAGATTTAGAATTGGAAAAGTAGATCAAACGCTTTTTATTAAAAATACTACCAAAGATATTTTAATAATTCAAATATACGTAGACGATATTATTTTTGGTTCAACCAATGAAAATTTGTGTAAAGAATTTTCAAATATAATGACTAATGAGTTCGAAATGTCTCATATGGGAGAATTATCATATTTTCTCGGACTTCAAATCAAATAATTAACAAATGGAATTTTCATAAACCAAGAAAAATATTGTGCTAATTTAGTTAAAAGATTCGGCATGGAAAACACTTCTGCTAAACCTTCTCCTATGAGTACCACTACACATCTTGATCGAGATGAAAATGGCAAAAGTGTAGATCAAAAATTGTTTAGAAGTATGATAGGTTCCTTACTTTACTTAACAGCTAGTAGACCTGACATAATGATGAGTGTTTGTTTATGCGCACGTTTTCAATCCGATCCTAAAGACTCACACTTAAGAGCGGTAAAAAGAATAATGCGATATCTTAACAAAACTAAAGATTTCGGTCTTTTCTATCCAAAAGAATGTCCATTTGAGTTAGTATCATTCAGATGCTGATTTTGGTGGATCTCGAACAGATAGAAAAAATACAAGCGGTACTTGCCATTTCATTGGAAAATCACTTGTATCTTGGTTTAGTAAGAAACAAAATTGTGTCTCGCTTTCCACGTGCGAAGCAGAATATATATCAGCTGCTTTAGCTTGCACTCAAGTTATATACATGCAACAAATACTTAAAGATTTTAATATAGATTTAACAAATTCTACAACATACTGTGATAATACAAGTACAATAAACTTATCTAAAAATCCGGTTAATCACTCTCGTACAAAACATATAGATATTCGTCACCATTTTCTACGTGACAATATCGAAAAAAGAATAATTAATTTAGAACATATTTCTACCGAAAATCAAATTACCGATATATTTACTAAACCTCTATTAGAAAACTCATTCATAAAATTACGACGAGAGTTAGGAATAATGTCTTTTAAAGATATCATATAGAGAAAGTTAGAAAAACCTACACAATTCAGTCGACTAACACTATCTGTTCAGTCGACTGAATAAAGGAAAAAAGAGATTTTCAATTTATTTTTTCCGATTATGTTACAAAATAACAGTTATTTTTACACCATACATTTTTAACTAAATTATGGTAACCATTAAATCATTAAGTGGATGAAAAACTTTAAAGAATTATAACCACTATATATTTAGAAAATTCCTATTATAAATATATCTTAAAAATATTATTTTTTCACAACTCATTCTCACAAATAAAAGCTTGAAAAATTCATTATAAACATGTCGTCCAACAACTCTCTTTCCCCGATCAACATCACTTCTTCCGTTGATAACACTCCAACATCTCCAAAACTTCCCACTCCAACACCAGCACATGAGCCAGTTTACAAATGGAACAATTATCGTACCGGCTACACACCAGAATCCAAGAAAGCAAAATGCAGACTCTTTATTTCTCCAGACACAAAAAGAAAGATTGATGAAATTCATCACTTTCAACAACAACAAATAGATATTCAACGAAAATTATACTTCAAACAAAAGGTTACGGCCAGACGATTAAGCTTCCTAGAGCAAATCGGTTTACGCTTTTGTGGATCAAAAAAGAACGAAGTGGCTGAACCCCTACCTCGCCCCGTTAGCTCACTTGATCCGTCTTCATCTTATCGTACACCAGTCGATCCTGTGAATCCTTGGATGTCTCCTAAGACTCCTCAATATAGTCCAAATTCATGGGATATCAATTATATGAAAAATGGAGGGAAAAAGAATCCAAGTCCATCCCTTAAGAAATAGTTAGTTTTGAAATCTATTCATGATATTACATCTATATAATTGTAATTATTTCCTTGAATAAAGAGTTTTCCTTCAAAATTAACAAAGAAAAACAAAATACACATTTTTTTTTACAATTCAGTCGACTGACTCTTCTTCTCAGTCGACTGAAATACTAACAGAAACTTTCAGGCAAACATTCAGTCGACTAAAACCATGTTCAGTCGACTGAATTTAGCCCAGAAAATTTTCGGCCTTCAATTCAGTCGACTGAATAGTGAATTCAGTCGACTGAACGCCAATTCCCAGGCAACTTTTCCCTTTTAACCACCAATTTTTACCCTATCAATTCACTTTTTACTTCCTACAAACTTTCTCTTCCAATTAATTTCGAAACCCTAGCACCCAATTCCTCAAAATATATTCAAATTTCACATAAATGGCACCAAAGAGATCACGAGCTTCATCTTCTTCATCCTCTGAGACAATTGATGCTCAAATAGCGCAATGGCTTTACGATGGAACCGCTGTCACTAGATGGAATAAGATGGAAAATTCCCGAATTTTCGAGCATTCTTTCGTTGATTTCCAAAGCTTTCAAACCTACAACATCCAAGCGTTAACCGATCCAGCAGGTTTAACTTCTCTTTTAGATTTGAAAAGAAATGACCATGCCATAAATCATGTAATGGTCAAATTATTTTATGCTAATCTTAATCTTGGACACCAAACTCCAAGAAATCCAAACAATAGTGTTTGGAGTATGGTATGTGGAAAGAAAGTTTGGTTTTCCTTGGATAGAATAACACACATTCTAGAATCACCAAATGCCGGGAGAAAGCTAGAGGAGATAGAATTCATTCCACATATTCGCGACAACATAAACCATCGATTTATGGATGATAATATCAACTTTAGAGATTTTAAATCCACCTCTCTTCGACCTATGGCAAGAATCCTCCACAAAGCCCTAATGAGAACAATTACTCCTCGCACGGGCTCGTACGAAATTGTCTACCCAAATAACTATCGAGCTCTATATGCTATTTTTGGCAATATACAAGTCAACTGGGTACAGCTAATTCTTGATGAGTTTCTCACTTTTAATAATGACAAAATGCGCACTATCTACTTTGGAGAGTACATCATGCGACTTCTCCTCAATGTCGATACGCCATTACCTGAGTCGGAGAATACAATGGTCCATCAAATTAACCACCGGACCATAAGCCTAATGCAACTCCCATCTCGACCTCCTCGCATAATATCACTCATCGAATGGGAAGCAAGGCATCAAGAACAACAAAAACAACAACAACAACCTCCTCAACCTCACCACGAAGAACATCTCGAGCAAGATGATGAAATTCGTCTTGTTGACCCAAGCTTTACTACCAACCAATCTTTGGGGATACTGTCAAGAAATCAACAAATTCTTGACACTCGACTTAAAAGGTAGATCACAAGCTTGAAAAAATCAAAGGATTCTTCAACAAGCTATGGGATGCAATCTTGTGCTCAAGCACCACTACTGCTTCGACATCTCGCAGCAAACGTCCGGTACCTACGTTTACATGGACGACATCCGAAGAGCATACAAGTAGCAACGCAAGCAGAGCTAGTTGTGGCTAAGGAGGAAGAGCGCACAGACCACCAACAGGAGGACCTGTCATACGTGAACCAACGGAAAGAGAAGGTTCATATGACTGGGATAGAGATGAGTAATTTTTATGATTTGATGTGTATTTCTAACTTTCTAGTGGCTTGTATAAATAGCCATTTTTTGCTTGTTTGTCGCAACATTTTTAACTTTTCTTAAGCCATGATTATGCTAATATTCTCTATGCTTCAGTGATTGTTTTGATAAAATATTTTCTGTTAGTTCTTCCTTTTTTTCGATGACAAAGGGGGAGAAAATCTATGGTACTAACTTTGTTTTGTAGGAAAGATAGTGCATACATTCGGGGGAGAAAATAAGTAAATACATCTCTAGAATAAATCGATATTGTCATCAATCAAAAAGGGGGAGAATGTTGATACACGAAGATTTTGATCAATGACAATGTGCTTCAACAAACAAGGAAGAAATATATGCAACGCTAAAGGAAGATCGATGAAGACCAAACAAACATGAGTATGTTTTTTATATAGGTCTTGGTCTAGATTTATTGTTAAAATCTATCCTCAAGAGGCTTGCACGAACACTAGAAAACATTGCATAAAATTCATTTTCACTTAAAGTTTTCGCTGTGCATATTTTATAAGTTCAGTCGACTGAACAGGAATAGCCAGTCGACTGAAATTGGAACAAATTTATGAACATGCACAGTTTCAGTCGACTGAATTTCCTGCACAGTCGACTAAATTTGCTCCCGAAAATTTTACTTCATATTTTCAGTTGATTGAATTCCCTGCTCAGTCGACTGAATTTGAACCTGCGAATTTTCTCTGAAAAGACACCTTCTTCCTCCCAAGAGTTGCAACCATTCATCAATGGAAATGGAAGCATCTCTTGTTTGCAACCTTTGACAACAAATGCACCTCTTCTACAAGTATATATACATGATTCTAACATCATTTAATTCACCGTCTTGCTTTAATCTTACTATTCTCTTGTTCATATTCTCTAGATATTTTCAAAGCAATCACCAATGTATTGCTTGAATCACTGTTTTTGTTTATAACATTATTTTGATTCATAGCAATTCACAATTCCTAAATCTTCACAAACACATTGCATACTCTCGAGGATAAGATTATAGGAATATTGTACTACATTAGACTCATTAGTGTTGACAAGAACACAACAAGTCGAATATTGTATTTTAGTAATTGAGTTGAAGTCCTCTTCGGTAGTTGAGGCAAGAAATCCCGTTCGCTTGTTCGAGTAAGTTGTAAACCTTTTCCTCCGGGTGAAGTGAGGGTGTTAGTTAGTGAAATTCCTAAGTGAAGCTTAGGGACTGGACGTAGGACTAGAGGTCCGAACCAGTATAAAATCCTGGTGTCTCCTTGCATTTACTTACTTTATCTATCTAGACTTTTCCGTTATTCCATATTATACGATCCTACCGCATAGACTTTTTTAGATACTTCCATTTTATTTAGTTAATGCAAAAAATACCATTATTCTACTAGATTTATCTCACAATGAATATTTGAAATATTCATAACAAAATAAAACTATATTCACTTTCGGTCGGTAGTGAAAGTAATTATTATTCCATAAGTAATATTTGGATATTTATGAAAACCAATTTTCGTACCTTGATGGATCCAATGATAAGTATTACATGACACGCTTCCACTATTTCCATCATTACTATAATATTGTATGAAATATGAAGCTCCATTCAACTATTTATTATGGTTTATTTATTTCTTTTATTGAAACTAGTTATAGTCGAGAGTTTCGATCAAATATCTTAAACTCACAGAAACAAATTTTATGGAAAATAATTCTCCATATAGAAAAACACAATCGGAATAACAAAAATCACATTTCTCATTCCTTGTTAAGCATTTACTAGTATTCAATACAATTTTTGTTTCCAATATCTCTTCTCAAATCGAAGATGACTATACTCTCTTCCTCCTAACTGTGTCTAAGTTACATCCACTCTTCTACAACTTCTTGCCTTTTCAAAATAGTTGAACGTCCACTCCAAGGAGATTCTTATTGTTTTTAATCATATTGAATAGATAATTTCGCATTATGGTTTAATTGCTTATTTCAAATGAACTAATTTTATCGACTTTTCATACATTATGAATATTACTATTTACTATACAACTTTTGTATGTTATATAATATGGATCAAATATCCATATTTTGCACTACTTTATGGTTGTAAAAACAATACATAATACACAATTTTAGGAAAATAATCACTTAAGTGACCAAGTTACGAATGTATTTAGTAGCGTGTAGTTAGGCTTTAGCATGGGTCTTGAAGTGACAACATGCCAAAGGATTTTTGATTAGTATATTTTATATATATTTGTCAATCTGTAATTTAGTTCATTTGTATATCTTAACTGATAATTTTTTTATCTATTTTATTATTTGCTTAAATTTATTATTGTGGATTATTTTAGTTTTATATAGAAAATGTTCTTACAATATTAGAAATGTTAATTGTTACCATATTATTTTTCTAATAAGGCTCCCACTAGAATTTTATGTTTCTCATAACCCTAAGAAAACATAAAAATCTTTGAATTTCTCTTGCGGAATTTAGGACTTGCTTGTCTTGGTTTTCCGATCTTGAGAAATATCAACAAATCATAGGCCTATAAGCGATGGATAACACTTTAATGATTATATCTGATATGATTTCTAACCCATGGTCTTTGTTCTAATCTCATCCTGACCTTGATGAATATCAACAAATGAAAATAGATTATTCACTCATACCAAACATTTCATGATGGCCTAAGTATAATGCACGTACCTTGAGGAATATCAACAAATACATACATGCACTATACCTCATCTAGTTACTATGTTAATAGTACTACACATAATATCTCTAGCATGAGGAATATCAACAACCGAAGAGTAAGCAAACAATTTATTAATATATAAATGGTAAAGGACAACCTATATTAAAGGATTAATAACCGTTGATATACATATAGTGAGCGATGTCGATTTAAGGAATAATATATTTCTTATGAAGCGCTCTCATGATTCAAGAATCAAACACATCTAAAATCACAATATACATATTATACATATGTACTTATTTCTTAAATCTCATTTGGGTTGCTTTCCAGTTCCACTTAATTTTATACATATATAGTCATATAAGTATTAATTTATTTATAACTTTTACAATTTAATTTATGATTATAATATATACATGTATCTTATTAAATTAATTTTAGTTCTTATTAATTAAATCATATTTAATTAATTAATTTATTTATTTTATATAAAATTTTGTAGTACTCATATTAAACTATTTAAGATAGTTAGTTAATTATAACATTTATTGTTTCTTTACATGTACATATCAATATATATATATACACACTTTAATTAAGTAACTTTTAATTAATAAATTTTATGTAATTAAAAATTTTAATTAGATATTTTAATTTATTTGAAATTTTAATTTTATTTTTTAATAAACAATTTTAAGATATACAAATAATTATAACAATTATAATTATATACATATATCAATGCATCAATTAACTTTTAACTGATTATTTTACTTAATTTAATTAATCATATTAAATTATATTTTAAATTTAAATTTTTAGAATTAATCATTTCATTTTTAAAATTATTAAAAAATATGAATGTATTTTATCACATTTATAAAATTTCACCTTTATATTTTAAAATTTAAAATATCTTTTAAATTTTCAAACAAAATTTTGAAAATTAGTCCAAGGCCCAAAATTAATTTAGGCCTTTATATTAGGGATAATCTTTGGATTAACTTTATCCTTCGGGCTTGGTCAGTAGCTAGGTAGGGTAAAGTAATTGATTATCCAAACGCAGTCCTTTGACACTACCTTTTTAAACATCCTACTAAATAGGTAGATTTAATTAATTAACACTTACATTACTAATTTAGACTGTATAGAAATTTTTTCTCCTATACCATTGAAGCTACGACCTAAATTCCTTTGGGGGTGATATAAGTAGTACCTCATGAGCAAGTTTTACATATAGCCTTTTGACTAGCACAACCATCACAGGACATGTAGGGGTAAGAGGCAATGCTTCGTCGCAGATCACAATGTGACCCTATCATGGCAGTTGCAGGGATCAAACCTAGGATATCTAATGTACTAGGTAAACACTTCACTTAACCTCACTTTGATGCCAATGAAGGAACCATGCCACTTGGAAGCTGGTTAAATGAGTGAATTTCAAAAAAAGTTCCATTTTTGATCTTAGTTAAGTGTATAAAGGCTAAATGGATTTTAGATCCAGTCTAAATGTTTTAAATAAAATCTTCAATTGATTCAATTATGTTCGAAAGGAATTTTTTATTGAGTTTTAGTTCATAAGTACATCAAATATACTTGTTGCGTGAAGTGCACGTGCTATAGAGAAGATGTGTTCATAATTAATAAGAACTTATGTAGATTCTAGGACTTATACCACAACAAACTCATTTCACCTTTACATATGCCTTTATTGTCCATAATATTTATTTAGTGTGTGTGTGTGTAAATTAGTTGGATCTAAAAATTAACAACTTGGATTAGACTTATAGTTTAGAAATGAAACTATAGTTTAAGAATTTTTTTATATAAAACAATAAACTTATAAAAGGAGATAGGTGATTTAAAATTTGCACAAATGGCTATTCATAAAGTTTAGACCAAAAAAACTTTCATTTTTACATAAACAATATTTAAAATGTTTGTAACAGAAAATAGGCATATTACCGTAGAAACCAATTTTTAATGAATGATAAATAATTTACATATACAATTCATTTACAATTGTATATGTAAATTTTATTAAAGTATAAACTAGATCTAAATCAAAATTAGCTTTCAAGTTTTGTTATTCAAAAGTTATCAAAAACAAAAGAAAAGAAATTAGACAAGTTAATATATGTAATTTCGTAATAAAAACAAACAGATCAAAATAATATAATAATAATAAATTAGCAAAGATGAAAGATAATCCAAGCGTATCAATTTGAGATGAACATATATTATTAAGTGATGGAGAAGTATGTAGATCTGAATTAAAATAGCACAATAGTCAAATATTAGATCAAGATGGAAGAGAATTTTGATTCGCATACACAAAATAATCAATTAATCACATGATGAATCTTATAAATTACAAACATATGAATGATAATACATATAAATAAATAAATTTGAAAACTACTTTAGATGTTGCTAATAAATCATACCTTGAAATGATGAATCAAAACCTCCTAGCTCAATAGAATCATTCTCTGGAATTTGCAAGAACCAAGTGATGATAATCGCATTTTATTTTGGTTGTGAAATTTTTTAGGCTTTGGAAGCCATTATTTTCAATTGGAAAATAAGAGGAGAGGAATGAATATGAATTGTCTGAAGTTTAATTAGAAATGAATGACAGAGAATATAGTTTAAAGGAAGCATTGAAATCTTCCAATTCCCTCTTTTAAAACTTTCTTTATTTAATTTCCAATTAAATCTAATCAAATCCTCTCCCTTTCTTTATTGTCTACGACGAACCATAATAGGTGCTACATGGTCCTTAAAAATCTCCAAAATCACATAGCATTTAATTTACTTAAATCCAATTTAAGCAATCTATCGATATCATATATCGATACACGTGTTTATAATTTTTATATACGCATTCTGTTAAATACTAATGTAACGACCGGCTATTTTGAACCATTCGCATCTGCCCATGCCAGACTTGAATTGCTCAAAATATCAGATTGTTAATTTATATTTGGCAAAACTCGGCATATACAGTAAATCAATCAATCACATAATCATAGACAAAGAGTATTAGAACAATAAGCAGCGGAAATAGATAATCAGTAGTCCATGAAGTTACTATATAAACATCAGAGTGTGAAATACAATAGACATCTCAAATAAAAAGGAATCTTTAATAAATAAATAAAATGACAAGTCTAAATAATCAACTGGAAATTGCTGTAATTAGCGAAAGCTGAATAGATAAGAGACAGATGTTCAAGTGAAGCTCCAAGCTCCAAAGGTGAGTCTCAATTGCTGTGAATCTCAGTCTGACCCGAGCGTAAAGAAAAACACGAAACACTCGAGTCAAGATTAACATTCTTATATCCGTAAATTTAACCCAAGTGTAATGTCAACTAAGATACAAAATAACTTAAAGGACATTTGAGATTCACATCCTCCAAGGATCCGTTAAACTATCTATGTACATGGTACAATACGCTATGTATATAATGTCTATTGTAAAGTAAACTATTAAAATAGCGTTAAGGCTTTACCCATATTCCCCTTAACATATTTTATTTATTACCATAGTCTATACAGTACCGTAATTCCTCCATAAACTGAAGGGCTATCGGAGGGTACTCCATAGGTATGGTACAAACCAAACTCGTAGAGGGCACGATGGAGCATGTGAACACGACACTCGAGGCAAAGCTAGGGTAGGTATCCACCAATTGCGGATCCAGACTAATGGTAATGTATGGCAGCTACTATCGCCCACCTCGGAACACACTCCCATAATCAAAATCAAGGGGTGGCAACCAAATCATCGTAAAGTCATAATATGGTATACAAGAAGCATGTCCGATAGGAGGAATGGCCTCACTTGGCATGGCATGGCTCCTGATTTAGTCACATCTAAGCTGAATCACGGGAGTCAGGGCTACAAAAATACCTCATACAGAATCATTCATCAAACCATCCTTCTTCATTTTGGAATCTCAACTACGTACACAGTTGTTAAAGTGGTTTTCGGTATTGGCAGAGAGTATGATAATATCCGATCTCGGTCTCTTTAACAACAAAACGCTTATTTCACACCATGATCATTTTATAAAATCACTTTTATAATCATTTTAAATAATTTGTACTTCATATTAAATATCATATTCTTTTTAAATCATATCACTTTCGAAATCATATTCACTTCCGAAATCACGTCACTTTCAAAATCATATTCACAAAAATAGTTTAAACCATCTTGTCAACGTATTAGTATTTTAAATCCATTAAATCTCAATCATGACAATTCTAATTTAAACAGTTTAATATTTTTAAAATAGTATATATATTGAAATAGTTATAAACTAAAAAATAGTTTATATATATATATATATTTGAAAATAGGTTATAAATTAAAATAGTTTATATATTAAAAAGAGTTTATATATTAAAAACGGTTTATATCGAAAATAGTTTCAAATTAGCATTATTTCTTCCAATTTCATAAATCAAATTCAAATCAATCTCAGTTCAACAATTCCAATTAAAAAGATTCCACTCAAAATCTTGTTAAAATCATCTTTAATTTATATTGATTTCAAATCCAGATTTTAAAATAAAATTTAAACCACTTTCAATTCAATAGGTTTCGAAGTTAAATATTCAAACAATTTACCATAATTAAATTTGCTAACTTTCATTTACATTTCAAAATTCAACTCTTAAATTTTATTCAATTTGGAAAATATTCAGTTAATCATTCTAATATCATTTAAATAAAATCTCAAAATACAAATTTAAATAAAATCAAAATTAAATATCTAACTTCAATTATATTTAATTTTAAGATATTCACCTAATCACTTTTTATAAGCATTTAAATTAAATCTCCATTTACATATTTAAATCAAAACTAAATATTCAATTTCAATTTATTTAAATTTGAAAATATGCATTTAATCACCTTTAGTCAAATCAAGTTATAAAATCATATCTTTAAAATCTCTAATTCAATAAATTTCAAATCAGTTTTATTTAAATATAACTCTTAAACAAATAAAATTTCAAATCAATTTCAATTTACCTTTCCAACCTTAATTTATTGAAGTTATTACAAAATCTATTTTTAAAACATAATTTTAAATAAATACATAAACGTAATGTATATGTATTAATAAAATTAAATTTTATTAATTTAAATTTTATTATTAAATTTATATTATATTAAATCTTATTTTATACATTTATAAATAATAAAATTACAAGTAAAATCTTATAATTTATATTTTCAGAACTAACTTATAAGTTTAAAATTTCTAATTATATAATTAAAAATCAAAATTATTGCTCATATATAAAAAAAATCTTTATATTATATTTTAAAATCAATATTTATCTAAACCTATATATTTCCTTTTAAAACCTTGGAAATCATTTTTCAAATAGACCAATAGTGTCCGTATATAATTTTCTATCCTATGGTCAAGTGATACAGATATTATCATTTCAATCTTCAATTTAAATTTTTATGGGTATATATCATTTCAACCCACAATCCTAAAATTCAAAATTAATACAATCGCTTGGGTTTATCATTTCAACCCATAACGATTTTTCCTAACCTATAAGATCGTTATGGTATCCATAGGGATTCCTAAAACTAGGAAACTTGCAGAATGAGAATAATAAATAATAATATAAAATAGCATAACATATCAATCACATACATATATCATAAGTAGCAATTCAAATATAATATATATTCAGTAGGTTATGGTGTCATATATCCATTATAGGTGAACAATTCAACTAATAACATATCATATTCAATAATTTAATTACTAACAAATTAATTTTTAACAACACATTTCAATCATCATTTCATGTGAAATAAATTTGCTAAATATAAGAATGTTAATCGTGAGTGATCTCTTGTGACGACCCGGGATTTTCAAGCATTTAAAATCAGAATATTCAATTGATTTGAAATATTCAATAGAGCAATTTTAACTTGAATTTCGAATATCACAATTTATTCGATAATTTAATTTATTGAATTGAATAATTTGAAGTTGGGAAATTTTTTGAATCTGGAGTTTTAAGCCTATTAAAAATAATTTGAAGGCTTATAAAATTTGTATTGATAATACTGGGGAAAATAGAAGTGTTGAAATCAAATTTAAGGATGGTTTGTTCAATTTTAAAATTTTATATCGTTTAAATTGAAATTTAAAATAGTCCTCCGAGGCACAGTCTCGGAATTTGACAAAACCAGTTCCCTTGGATCCGTAATATTGAATTATTGTCGGATTTCAAATTTCGTATTGATTGGAGTTGTTGTGTGAACGTAGGCTATAAACGCTTAGCGGTACGCCTTGATTGGGGATTAAGGTTTCGAATTGCGTAATTGTGAAAATTCTAATTTAAATTTGAATTTATAAAAGATAAATTATATGTTTTATTCGTTTTAACACTTGGCAGAAATTTTTACTCGCGTCTCCCTTCTTCTGAAGCCAAAGCCTTCTAACTCAAATCACGCACCCTTCTTCTCATCTATTCGAACAAATATCAGAAATAATAATAATAATAAAAAAAAGAGGCTTCAGTCGTAAGCTAATGAGCGAAGAATATAGCTTGCTCTTCGCTAACCCTCTCATTTAAAAAAAACAAAAAAAAGGGAGCCGAGCCCCTTTCGTTCAGAAATTTGATCTCGCTCGTTTTAAAAAAAAGAAAAATTCGAATCGAAATCAATCCTCAAATTCGTAAACCGACTTTGCAAATTAAAGGGGGAAAGCATGGGGTTGTCGTGGCGACTTCGAGGTGGCATCGACATGAAGTCGTTCGCAAGGGGATTCGCGTTTAGGGCTAGGGTTTGGGGAACTGCGGCGTCGGCATCTCTCACGAGATTGTGCGACAAGGTACGGCAGCGGTAGGAAGAAGAGGTGAGTTCGAGCTCGTTGTTGAACACGACTGAAGCTCGCGTACGTTTCGATTGCGGCAGAGGAAACTCGTGAGCACGATCGAGTTTGGGAGGGTTTTGGTCACGGATTGGAAGGGGTGGGCGCGGCGAGAGGATGACTGCGATGGAGCTTTGGAGTTCGGCAGCATTCGAATTGTCAGTGAGGTAGTTTATCTGTTTACCTATTATAATTTGCATTTTAGAAATAATGATATAATAACAGGTTTTATGAAACAGTGATTTATATAAACTGCAGCTGTAAAAAAAAAAGGGAAAAGAATAAAATAGATTTTCATATAAAAATATATAAGTACACATACATATTTTAATACAGGAAATAAGTATATATGCAGGATCTTGGATTATATAGGAATTTATGAAAAGCTAGATTTTGAAATCTATAATTTATTTTCATAAATATATATGTAGTCTCAAAATAAAAATAAAATAAATATGCATATTTTCAACTTACTGGTTTACCTTAAAGTATACGAAGATTAAATTGTTTGATTAGCTTATCTAAACTATGTTAGTTACTAAGAAATTATTTAAAAAAGGTATTAGTTTAAAATTTAATTATTAGTAACTTAAATTTAAATTAAAGATAATAGAATATGTGGTTAATTAAATTACCTCAGTGATTAATAACGATATGTAATGTGCTTATACAAGGGAAGAAGACAAGCCGGTTGGGATCGGATTGCAAATTAAAAAGCAGAGGGGAGTTAATCTCACTCAGTTCAAATTTAAATTTAAATGATTAAATTTAAATAATTGTTTGAATGGTTGGAATTGATGGATGTGCTATAGTATGTTATATTCTGGAATTGGCATATTATTGTGCTAACATCTTTGGATGCAGGGAAAACAGGTTGGAGGGATCCAACTGGACCCCACGAAATTATTTAGATTGTTTAGTATTCTGTGGTCTGAATATTTGATATTCTGTGATGATTTTATGAATAATAGGAGTATTGAATGGTATGGTTGGATTGAATATCTCAGTAAAATAAATTATCAAATCTCTAGAATTGTATTTTCGAAAGAAATAAAAGAGTAAATTTTAAGTAAAATAATTCTAGTGAATAAGAATAAATTAATAATGAATTGAAAATAAAATAAAAATAAAAGTGATTCCAAAACTCTAACAAATTTGGAATAAGAGGAATTTGAATTATTAGGGGTAGTAATAAATTGTAAAGCTTAAGTGATATTATTTGAATGAATAAAGAATTTATTTTAAATGAGATTTGAAAATTTTAAACTGGGATATCAGGTAAAATAAAATAACGGTGGATATTTTAAATATGAATTCAAAGTGGAAATTTATAAAGGAATGGAAATTCGTTTAAAAATAAATAGTGATTCTTTTTTTTTAACATGTGAAAGAGAAGAGTGTTTCCCTAGATAGCCAAGTACGATTTTCAAGCAATTTTAAATAAAAGTTAAAGGTTTTAATGTTGTTTTTAAAAGCATATCTTAGAAAATTTATTATTTTTAAATGTTTAAATTCCAAAGTAAATATTTTTCAAACCTATTATCGTAGTAATTATTAAATGACTTGGTATTTGTTTTTAAGAAAAATCTAGTTTTATATTTTATAAAATTAGCCTTATTTATTAAATATTCCTAAAGTATATATTTAATTAAGTATTAAAGTAGCTATAAATTTTTAAGGCTATGAAGTATATTTTATAACTAAGTGCTTTTAAATTATTTTAAAGCTAAAAGTATTTTTACTTGGCGTTTCAGTGGAAATAAATATTGGGAAATTATTCCGGGAAAGGAATATGTTTGAAACTATTTTAAAAAGGGGTTAAAATATGAAACATATCTTGTAAAGATATTTTGGATAAATAAATAATTTTGGGAAATTATTTATTGTTTGATGGATGTTTATGAATATTAATTGATAGTTAAATAACCGACTATCAATATTGGACAAAAATGCGTTGATCGTTTCGAAGAGACCGGGATCGAGATAAATATCTCAAAAACCACTTCGATCCGGTTTGTACGTTTCGTGTAAACGATTTTGGATACGAAGATGGAGCGGTGAAGTGCAAGGGCTAATCGCTACTAATCCTGAGAATATTTCCAAAATGGATGTAGTAGGAATAGTGCCTTCGGTTCCATTCAAACCCGGGACGGACTTGTATGGATGAATGCTCGCGAAACATCGTCAGGTGGACGATGGGCATTCTAAGGGATATTGTTCTAAAAGGTAACGCTTAGCCTCAAGCCTCATCAAATGGGAATGATTGAAAATCAGGGGTTATGCAGCAAGGCTAGGTGGATAGCACCCAAGGAGGGTGAGATCATTCCTGTCTAGATGTCCCTTTTTATTTCGGCTTAGTGGGCGGTTGCTGATCCCAACTGCGGGGTGATCTCACTCGGGATTATCCAGTAAGGGGTAGTCCCGGCCTTGTGTTGCAGGGGAGCGGGCGTACTCCTCGGTACGGTGATCTAGGCCCCGTACTGTGACAGGTGGTACCCCAGTGCCTAGTCATTAGTTGGAAATCCACTCTCCCTACGAGCCTTGTACGAGTTTTGTTTGTATTACCCACTCTGTGGCTAGTAGCTGGAATTTAATAGATGTAACAATTTCGGCTATTTTATAAGTATTTGTAAATATATCCTATTATAATATCAGAGGATTTCTATAAAAATTGTTTTAGCTATCGTAAGGTAAAAACCCGACATGTTTATTTGTGGCGTGGTCTTACGAGATGCTTTTGTTTTCAAAAGGATTTTTGAAACTTTAATCATCAATGAGTGTGATTTTCTCACGCTGGTATTCTAGACTGGCTCGGGTATTATTTAACTATAATACTTGGGTCAGACCGAGTATTATAGAATATAGGATATGATGCTGTGGAGCTCAGGAGACGAGCAAGATGAAGATACGTACTCCCGTACTTGTTTATATATATATATATATATATATATATATATATATATCCCGCTGTGTTGAGTTGCTGTGCATCCATTTGTATGTTGTTGTTAAACCATTGATTGATGTACTCTGATGATGTAATATATGAACAGATATATTTTGAATTGAATAAAGATTATTTATTATCTATTATATTTTATTCCGCTGCGATGGTTAGATTCTGATGTTGTTTTATGTTATCTCTCCTTCTACCTCTTCTTATTTAACCTAAATGGTTCGTATTTGTGTGCGACTTGAGTTGATTGTTGTATAATATTGTTGACTCAAGTGGTACGGATTTGCGGGTCATTTCACTTGGTATTAGAGCTTAGGTTGGAGATAACCTTAGCTCTGGTGGGAATTACTCATTTCAAATAGAGTCGTAGTACTCTATAATGAGTTTGAGCGTATTAATAAATATGAGCGCGTATTTGTTAGCGGATATAAATTGTTTTAATATTGTGTTGATTGGTTTATTGCGTGGCATATGAACCTTCGTCGGCACAGTCTCGACAGCTGTATAGGGGTTTCTAAACACTTGAATAGAGCAATCGACACGGTATTGTTTTAAATATGGGTAAATGAAATAATTTTACCCAAAAACATATTTTGATATAAAGAATAGTTTTTGAAAACTATTTACCTAATATATGGTTGTTTGGATGTTAGGAAGAATAATATTAAATTATTATCATCGTGGGTAAAAATTTAACTAGAAGTTGAAATATAACTAAAATTTAAGGGAATAAATTCATTATAAAATGAAATTCATAAATATGAATTATAAATGTAAATTATAAATTGAAATATAATTAAATGGGAATTTGTATAAACGTAATCTATACAAATGCATTATACTTAAAATTTGAATTAAAACAGAATTTGATAACTTTAACCCAGAGATTTTGGAAGTATTTTGAAGATAAATAGTAGTATTGTTGTTTTTGGGTCATTTCTGAAAGGAAATTTGTTTTAAAATGGATTTTGGAAGAGATATAGCATTGAAGTCACTTGGGTTATTGGGAAATAATTCTGATGACGATGGCCGCATCATCAGTATTCATTTTCGAATTTCTAAGTGATGGATTGCTACCAAATTAATTTGTTCAGGGAAACCTATTTGTTTTTGAAAACCTCAAAGTAAATTTGTTGAGAATAAAACCAGGATTGGTTTGAAATTTTTGAGAAGTGTGATTTTGAGATGTTGAAGATTTCAAAATAATTTGAAACCAAAAGTCGGGTGTTTAAAAAAAATCCTGATAAGATAGGTTGTAAGTTTATAAATTAAGATGATTTTTAAATCAGGAAGAATACAAGCTTTGAATGTTGGAATTTAAATATAAATTGGGGTAGGGTTAAAAATTGAATTAACTTAGATTGGGAAATAAAAATTTTACTGGATTAAAATTAATTGGATAAGCTGGAAATAATATCCAGTTGTCTTAGAATTAAGATGAAATCGAATTGAGTTAATTAAATCTGAGTTAAAATAAAATTGAATTTGGAATAAGAATTCAATTGAGTTATTGGATGGAATAAATTAGAATAACTTATAAAAGAATCAGAATTAAAAATAAAAGATGAATACATTCAAGCTTGGAATGAATGTGATTGTATAAAATAGTAAGTTGTGACTTATAAAATGTGAAAGTGAAATAGAAAACCAAAATAAATATGGTTTGATGAATTGGAAAATAAACAAAAATACAAACTTGAATTATATAATAAATTGAACTAAGAAAATTAAATGAAGTGATATTTGGAATTAAAAATAAATATTAAACTATAACTAGGGGAGAACTAATTAGATAATAAATTAGTTAATGGAATTGAATTGTGAGTTTATGATGAAGTTTGGAAATCAAACTCAAGTTATGAATTGAATTCAACTTGAATTGTCCGTAAAGTAGATGTAACTGAATTGTGAGTTCATGAAATTTGGTGGTAAATTGAAAATGGATAGTGGATTCAGAACATGAGTTATAAACTAAAATTTTATGTGAAGTGTTAACAAATTAAGTATAATTCAAATGTATCAGATAAAAATGTAAATGGATTAAAATAGTAATGGTATGAACTGCAAATAAAATTCAAATAAGTGAAGATAAATTGGAAAATAGCCAGGCAATAAATTGGATGAGTTGATTCTGGAAAGTTAAATTCTATAATAACCAATCAAATGAAATTGCAGATTTAAAATGAGATTTAATTGAGAGAGAATTAAGTTGAAAAGAAAAGAAAATTTACTTGTGAAATGAAAATGAGCTTAAGATAAAATTTGAATAAATTGACTTGAGCTAAATAGATGGAGGAGAATTGAATTGAATTCAACTTAAAACTAAGTTTAATAATAGCGGATTGGATTTAAATCAAGTAAAAATGGATTTTTAATTGAAATAAAATTCGGTGAGTTGTCGATAATATTTAATGGAATGAAAATTCTTAAATAAATAATTGCGAACCATTTAAAATGTTAAGGAATTGAAATAACTTGGAGACAATATTAACAATTGAATGATTTCAAGTTTAATAAAATAGTTTTAAATGAAACGCTAATGATTGGGTTGAGAATAAATTTAAAATGGAATGTGTCGAGCTAAATAATCAGTTGTGAATGAATTCAAATAAAAAGGAAATTTAATTGGTAACGAAGATGAACTTAAGTTGTTAATGGTTTTGAATGAACTAATTTGGTTAATAAAATGAAATACAAGTAAATGTATTCAAATCTGAAATGCAATGAAAATGAGAATATATGGATTGTGAATAAATTGAAAATGGGATTGCATTGAGTATAAATTGAGTTGAAATCCATTTAAATTGATTATAAAACATAATACTTATTTATTCACATAGATCTCGTCAAGTTGCATGGAATAAATTGTCATTGGATGAAAATGGAAGTAATTAAAATTCTATGTATTGATAAGAGTAAAATAAATGATTTTGAGAGTAATTGAATTAAATATGAGTTCGGTTTGCTTAAAAAAATGAATAAATGTAAGCGATTGAGTTTTAAACCATTCAAATTGATGAAGTTGTATACGAATGGATTGAAAACCATTCAAATTGAATGAATATGGATATGAATAAGTTGAAACAGTTGAATTAGCATGGAAACTATATAAATTGCTTACGGAAAAATGTTTGGTGTGAATTTCTTTTAGAATTCATATGTTTTAACTATTGCAAATAAGTCATATGCTGTTAAACTTCATATATTTGGCACTTACATGTTTAAATTGAGTAAGTACAGGTACATGGAAGCCATGTGGCTGGATTTGGATTGCATTAACTGCTAAATAAATAAGTTGTCTGCTTAAAAATGCTAAATAAGGTATGCCTACGCAATAAAAATAGGAAATATGAACTGTTTTTAGATTTTCCGACCGTGTGGGTCGATGTATATATATTTATCTCTTTTGTCAAATTGCAAAAGCTCCTCCGTACAAAGGAGACTCTGCCAAAATTTTCCGAAAATTTTGGGAGTTAGAAAATTTTTTGAAAATTTTTAGGAAATTTTGTTAACGTCAAAACGATTTCAAATTGAAAATTGAAATAAATTAGTAAATGAAACTAATTTACAATAATGACATGAAATAGTTGTAAATAAATAATAATAATAATAATAAAATTCAAATATTCAGAGTTGAGATAAATTGAATTCATATGGAAGTAAAAGAATCAAATTGAATAGAAATAAGTATCAATTAAAATGGTAAGGTGAAAATAGAATATAAGAAGCATATAGAATGCTTATGCTAAACACAAGTAAGGAATGGTAAACTCTTAATTGGAAATTAAATATTGCGAAAATATTCTAAGTCAATATTTGAATTGAATATTAGTGCTAAGCAGGATATACAGGTATTATAAAGAGAAAGGATATTTGGTTTTGATTTCAGATGATAAAAAAATTGAATTGCCCGACCAAAAAGGTATGTGTTTAAATTTCTGTGAAATTTGATTGGGTTTTTGGATTGAGCCACTTGGCATTTTGTTTTCTTTTGGATTTGGGAGGCCGTAGAGCCATTTTGTAGTTGTACCGAGCTAGCCGCGTAAAGGAGACGCTGGCAAAAAATTTCGAAAATTTAGAGAGTTGGAAAATTTTTGAGAAAATTTTGATAATTCAAAATTTAGTTTTGAATTATAATTTAAATGATTGTATAAATAGAGTTGTTTGGGAACTATGGAAAGGTTTGAAAAGTTAATAAGAATAATAATGAGTCTTTTATAAGAAGATAGTTGGTAAGATGTTGAATTGTTAGAAACCGTTTGGTTTCAGGAAAAAAGTAAACGGGTATTGGACCATCTTCCTAACTAGTAATTTCAAGGACGAAATTCTTTTAAGGGGGGAGGAATGTGACGACCCGGGATTTTCAAGCATTTAAAATCAGAATATTTAATTGATTTGAAATATTCAATAGAGCAATTTTAACTTGAATTTCGAATATCACAATTTATTCGATAATTTAATTTATTGAATTGAATAATTTGAAGTTGGGAAATTTTTTGAATCTGGAGTTTTAAGCCTATTAAAAATAATTTGAAGGCTTATAAAATTTGTATTGATAATACTGGGGAAAATAGAAGTGTTGCAATCAAATTGAATAATTTGAAGTTGGGAATTTTTTTGAATCTGGAGTTTTAAGCCTATTAAAAATAATTTGAAGGCTTATAAAATTTGTATTGATAATACTGGGGAAAATAGAAGTGTTGCAATCAAATTTAAGGATGGTTTGTTCAGTTTTAAAATTTTATATCGTTTAAATTGAAATTTAAAATAGCCCTCCGAGGCACAGTCTCGGACTTTGACGAAACCAGTTCCCTTGGATCCGTAATATTGAATTATTTTCGGATTTCAAATTTGGTATTGATTGGAGTTGTTGTGTGAACGTAGGTTATAAACGCTTAGCGGTACGCCTCGATTGGGGATCGAGGTTTCGAATTGCGTAATTGTGACAATTCTAATTTAAATTTGAATTTATAAAAGATAAATTATATGTTTTATTCGTTTTAACACTTGGCAGAAATTTTTACTCGCGTCTCCCTTCTTCTGAAGCCAAAGCCTTCTAACTCAAATCACGCACCCTTCTTCTCATCTATTCGAACAAATATCAGAAAATAAATAAATAATAATAATAAAAACAAAGAGGCTTCAGTCGTAAGCTAATGAGCGAAGAATATAGCTTGCTCTTCGCTAACCCTCTCGTTTAAAAAAAAAACAAAAAAAGGGGAGCCGAGCCCCTTTCGTTCAGAAATTTGATCTCGCTCGTTTATAAAAAAAAATCGAATCGAAATCGATCCGCAAATTCGTAAACCGACTTTGCAAATTAAAGGGGGAAAGCATGGGGTTGTCGCGGCGACTTCGAGGTGGCATCGACATGAAGTCGTTCGCGAGGGGATTCGCGTTTAGGGCTAGGGTTTGGGGAACTACAGCGTCGGCATCTCTCACGAGATTGTGCGACATGGTACGACAGTGGTAGGAAGAAGAGGTGAGTTCGAGCTCGTTGTCGAACGCGACTGAAGCTCGCGTACGTATCGATTGCGGCAGTGGAAACTCGTGAGCACGATCGAGTTTGGGAGGGTTTTGGTCACGGATTGGAAGGGGTGGGCGCGGCGAGAGGATGACTGCGATGGAGCTTTGGAGTTCGGCAGCATTCGAATTGTCAGTGAGGTAGTTTATCTGTTTGCCTATTATAATTTGCATTTTAGAAATAATGATATAATAACAGGTTTTATGAAACAGTGATTTATATAAACTGCAGCTGTAAAAAAAAAGGGGAAAAGAATAAAACAGATTTTCATATAAAAATATATAACTATACATACATATTTTAATACAGGAAATAAGTATATATGCAGGATCTTGGATAATATAGGAATTTATGAAAAGCTAGATTTTGAAATCTATAATTTATTTTCATAATATATATGTAGTCTCAAAATAAAAATAAAATAAATATGCATATTTTCAACTTACTGGTTTACCTTAAAGGATACGGAGATTAAATTGTTTGATTAGCTTATCTAACTATGTTAGTTACTAAGAAATTATTTAAAAAAGGAATTAGTTTAAAATTTAATTATTAGTAACTTAAATTTAAATTAAAGATAATAGAATATGTGGTTAATTAAATTACCTCAGTGATTAATAACGATATGTAATGTGCTTATACAAGGGAAGAAGACAAGCCGGTTGGGATCAGATTGCAAATTAAAAAGCAGAGGTGAGTTAATCTCACTCAGTTCAAATTTAAATTTAAATGATTAAATTTAAATAATTGTTTGAATGGTTGGAATTGATGGATGTGCTATAGTACGTTATATTCTGGAATTGGCATATTATTGTGCTAACATCTTTGGATGCAGGGAAAACAGGTTGGAGGGATCCAACTGGACCCCACGAAATTATTTAGATTGTTTAGTATTCTGTGGTCTGAATATTTGATATTCTGTGATGATTTTATGAATAATTGGAGTATTGAATGGTATGGTTGGATTGAATATCTCAGTAAAATAACTTATCAAATCTCTAGAATTGTATTTTCGAAAGAAATAAAAGAGTAAATTTTTAAGTAAAATAATTCTAGTGAATAAGAATAAATTAATAATGAATTGAAAATAAAATAAAAATAAAAGTGATTGCAAAACTCTAACAAATTTGGAATAAGAGGAATTTGAATTATTAGGGGTAGTAATAAATTGTAAAGCTTAAGTGATATTATTTGAATGAATAAAGAATTTATTTTAAATGAGATTTGAAAATTTTAAACTAGGATATCAGGTAAAATAAAATAACGGTGGATATTTTAAATATGAATTCAAAGTGGAAATTTATAAAGGAATGGAAATTCGTTTAAAAATAAATAGTGATTCTTTCTTTTAAGATGTGAAAGAGAAGAGTGTTTCCCTAGATAGCCAAGTACGATTTTCAAGCAATTTTAAATAAAAGTTAAAGGTTTTAATGTTGTTTTAAAAAGCATATCTTAGAAAATTTATTATTTTTAAATGTTTAAATTCCAAAGTAAATATTTTTCAAACCTATTATCGTAGTAATTATTAAATGACTTGGTATTTGTTTTTAAGAAAAATCTAGTTTTATATTTTATAAAATTAGCCTTATTTATTAAATATTCCTAAAGTATATATTTAATTAAGTATTAAAGTAGCTATAAATTTTTAAGGCTATGAAGTATATTTTATAACTAAGTGCTTTTAAATTATTTTAAAGCTAAAAGTATTTTTACTTGGCGTTTCAGTGGAAATAAATATTGGGAAATTATTCCGGGAAAGGAATATGTTTGAAACTATTTTAAAAAGGGGTTAAAATATGAAATATATCTTGTAAAGATATTTTGGATAAATAAATAATTTTGGGAAATTATTTATTGTTTGATGGATGTTTATGAATATTAATTGATAGTTAAATAACCGACTATCAATATTGGACAAAAATGCGTTGATCGTTTCGAAGAGACCGGGATCGAGATAAATATCTCGAAAACCACTTCGATCCGGTTTGTACGTTTCGTGTAAACGATTTTGGATACGAAGATGGAGCGGTGAAGTGCAAGGGCTAATCGCTACTAATCCTGAGAATATTTCCAAAATGGATGTAGTAGGAATAGTGCCTTCGGTTCCATTCAAACCCGGGACGGACTTGTATGGATGAATGCTTGCGAAACATCGTCAGGTGGACGATGGGCATTCTAAGGGATATTGTTCTAAAAGGTAACGCTTAGCCTCAAGCCTCATCAAATTGGAATGATTGAAAATCAGAGGTTATGCAGCAAGGCTAGGTGGATAGCACCCAAGGAGGGTGAGGTCATTCCTGTCTAGATGTCCCTTTTTATTTCGGCTTAGTGGGCGGTTGCTGATCCCAACCGCAAGGTGATCTCACTCGGGATTATCCAGTAAGGGGTAGTCCCGGCCTTGTGTTGCAGGGGAGCGGGCGTACTCCTCGGTACGGTGATCTAGTCCCCGTACTGTGACAGGTGGTACCCCAGTGCCTAGTCATTAGTTGGAAATCCACTCTCCCTACGAGCCTTGTACGAGTTTTGTTTGTATTGCCCACTCTGTGGCTAGTAGCTGGAATTTAATAGATGCAACAATTTCGGCTATTTTATAAGTATTTGTAAATATATCCTATTATAATATTAGAGGATTTCTATAAAAATTGTTTTAGCTATCGTAAGGTAAAAACCCGACATGTTTATTTGTGGCGTGGTCTTACGAGATGCTTTTGTTTTCAAAAGGATTTTTGAAACTTTAATCATCAATGGGTGTGATTTTCTCACGCTGGTATTTTAGACTGACTCGGGTATTATTTAACTATAATGCTCGGGTCAGACCGAGTATTATAGAATATAGGATATGATGCTATGGAGCTCAGGAGACGAGCAAGATGACGATACGTACTCCCGTACTTGTTTATATATATATATATATATATATATATATATATATCCCGCTGTGTTGAGTTGCCGTGTATCCATTTGTATGTTGTTGTTAAACCATTGATTGATGTACTCTGATGATGTAATATATGAACAGATATATTTTGAATTGAGTAAAGATTATTTATTATCTATTATATTTTATTCCGCTGCGATGGTTAGATTCTGATGTTGTTTTCTGTTATCTCTCCTTCTACCTCTTCTTATTTAACCCAAATGGTTCGTATTTCTGTGCGACTTGAGTTGATTGTTGTATAATAGTGTTGACTCAAGTGGTACGGATTTGCGGGTCGTTTCACTTGGTATTAGAGCTTAGGTTGGAGATAACCTTAGCTCTGGTGGGAATTACTCATTTTAAATTTAAATTTAAATGATTAAATTTAAATAATTGTTTGAATGGTTGGAATTGATGGATGTGCTATAGTATGTTATATTCTGGAATTGGCATATTATTGTGCTAACATCTTTGGATGCAGGGAAAACAGGTTGGAGGGATCCAACTGGACCCCTTGAAATTATTTAGATTGTTTAGTATTTTGTGGTCTGAATATTTGATATTCTGTGATGATTTTATGAATAATTGGAGTATTGAATGGTATGGTTGGATTGAATATCTCGGTAAAATAAATTATCAAATCTCTAGAATTGTATTTTCGAAAGAAATAAAAGAGTAAATTTTTAAGTAAAATAATTCTAGTGAATAGGAATAAATTAATAATGAATTGAAAATAAAATAAAAATAAAAGTGATTCCAAAACTCTAACAAATTTGGAATAAGAGGAATTTGAATTATTAGGGGTAGTAATAAATTGTAAAGCTTAAGTGATATTATTTGAATGAATAAAGAATTTATTTTAAATGAGATTTGAAAATTTTAAACTGGGATATCAGGTAAAATAAAATAACGGTGGATATTTTAAATATGAATTCAAAGTGGAAATTTATAAAGGAATGGAAATTCGTTTAAAAATAAATAGTGATTCTTTTTTTTTAACATGTGAAAGAGAAGAGTGTTTCCCTGGATAGCCAAGTACGATTTTCAAGCAATTTTAAATAAAAGTTAAAGGTTTTAATGTTGTTTTAAAAAGCATATCTTAGAAAATTTATTATTTTTAAATGTTTAAATTCCAAAGTAAATATTTTTCAAACCTATTATCGTAGTAATTATTAAATGACTTGGTATTTGTTTTTAAGAAAAATCTAGTTTTATATTTTATAAAAGTAGCCTTATTTATTAAATATTCCTAAAGTATATATTTAATTAAGTATTAAAGTAGTTATAAATTTTTAAGGCTATGAAGTATATTTTATAACTAAGTGCTTTTAAATTATTTTAAAGCTAAAAGTATTTTTACTTGGCGTTTCAGTGGAAATAAATATTGGGAAATTATTCTGGGAAAGGAATATGTTTGAAACTGTTTCAAAAAGGGGTTAAAATCTGAAATATATCTTGTAAAGATATTTTGGATAAATAAATAATTTTGGAAAATTATTTATTGTTTGATGGATGTTTATGAATATTAATTAATAGTTAAATAACCGACTATCAATATTGGACAAAAATGCGTTGATCGTTTCGAAGAGACCGGGACCGAGATAAATATCTCAAAAACCACTTCGATCCGGTTTGTACGTTTCGTGTAAACGATTTTGGATTCGAAGATGGAGCGGTGAAGTGCAAGGGCTAATCGCTACTAATCCTGAGGATATTTCCAAAATGGATGTAGTAGGAATAGTGCCTTCGGTTCCGTTCGAACCCGGGACGGACTTGTATGGATGAATGCTTGCGAAACATCGCCAGGTGGACGATGGGCATTCTAAGGGATATTGTTCTAAAAGGTAACGCTTAGCCTCAAGCCTCATCAAATGGGAATGACTGAAAATCAGGGGTTATGCAGCAAGGCTAGGTGGGTAGCACCCAAGCAGGGTGAGGTCATTCCTGTCTAGATGTCCCTTTTATTTCGGCTTAGTGGGCGGTTGCTGATCCCAACCGCGGGGTGATCTCACTCGGGATTATCTAGTAAGGGGTAGTCCCGGCCTTGTGTTGCAGGGGAGCGGGCGTACTCCTCGGTAAGGTGATCTAGGCCCCGTACTGTGACAGGTGGTACCCTAGTGCCTAGTCATTAGTTGGAAATCCCCTCTCCCTACGAGCCTTGTACGAGTTTTGTTTGTATTACCCACTCTGTGGCTAGTAGCTGGAATTTAACAATTTCGGCTATTTTATAAGTATTTGTAAATAGATCCTATTATAATATCAGAGGATTTATATAAAAATTATTTTAGCTATCGTAAGGCAAAAACCCGACATGTTTATTTGTGGCGTGGTCTTACGAGATGCTTTTGTTTTCAAAAGGATTTTTGAAATTTTAATAGTCAAATGGATGTGATTTTCTCACGCTAGTATTCCTGACTGACTCGGGTATTATTTAACTGTAATGCTCGGGTCAGACCGAGTATTATAGAATACAGGATATGATGCTGTGGAGCTCAGGAGACGAGCAAGATGACGATACGTACTCCCGTACTTGTTTATATATATATATATATATATCCCGCTGTGTTGAGTTGCTGTGTATCCATTTGTATGTTGTTGTTGAACCATTGATTGATGTACTCTGATGATGTAATATATGAACAGATATAATTTGAATTGAGTAAAGGTTATTTATTATCTATTATATTTTATTCCGCTGCGATGGTTAGATTCTGATGTTGTTTTCTGTTATCTCTCCTTTTACCTCTTCTTCTTTAACCCAAATGGTTCGTATTTCTGTGCGACTTGAGTTGATTGTTGTATAATATGGTTGACTCAAGTAGTACGGATTTGCGGGTCATTACATCGCTCATCTTTCGTGGCTAGAGAACGATGGAATTGAAAAGCAACTAACATGGGTACGAACACAGACACGACACGAAACTTCAAATATCTGCGACAAGCAAAACAGATTTAGCACTAAATTCGATGAAAAACAAATACACACATACATGCAATAGAAATATACATTATTTTTATAGATATTAGAAGGAATAAATATAAATAACATAGAAATTTATAGACAAATAAAAAATCAACAAAAAATGACATTGTCGACAGGCTGAAGTTTGCTTTGGGCCAGGCTTCGAATCAAGGAAAGTTTAACTTTGGGTTTGACTTCGGGTCAGGGAAGGGTGCTTCGGGTTTTGGAAAAATTCTGGGTTTTTGGGTTTGCTTCAGGTCGCAGGGGCTAAAACTTTGGGAACGACTTCGGGTCAAAGGAGGTTGCTTCGAGTTTTGGGATTGTGAGGTCTCGGCGATGTTTCTGGGTTTCGATGGTGGCTGCTTTAGGTTTCTGGGAGGGTTGCTTTGGGTTAGGCTTCGGGTCACAGGAGGGGCGGAGATGAAATGGCTATTTTGGTTTACTTCAAGTTAGAGAAGGATTTCCTCGGGGATGACTTTGAGTCAGGAGGCAAGTGTGCGAAAATTGATGGTAGAAGCAAGGAAGAAGAAGAGGAACGTAAATCTCACTTTTTTAAAAGAAAGTTTAGTAGACAGAAAAAGAAAGAGAATAGCCGAAAAATGAAATTAAAGAGGTATCATTCACATATATAAATTTGAAAAGGTGGGAGATGGAAAAGTCACATGTGGCAATCCAAAGTTATAAATGTAGATGGCTTTTGGAATGATATGTTGGCAATTGAAAAGACCACGAACCAAAACTCAAATACGGAACTGTTACGACGATCGTTTTGCAGATTTCGCCCCGTACCGGGCGTTGAAATATACAAATGAATATACTGTGGAGATCAGAATGACGAGACGAACAGAATGATATACAGATGTCAGCAATACAACCAAGTTATAAAAAAATTAATTTTTCCGCTACCGAAAATGCTGCTGAAATGCCGAAAATAAGATAACCGGGGCTAGTGCAGTCCAAATTTAGCAAAAAGAAATATGAAATCTCTCTCAGAAAATTATTTTTATTTTTATTATATAAAATATATAGATTTCGAAAATATTTATTTCATCCAAATATTTAACCGATTTCAAATTGAAATAAAAAATTGCACAACAGAACTAACTTTCATATTTACCAATGAAAAGCTGCCATTTGCTATGTTTGAATAGACGCATTCCAAATATCAAATTTTCGTCACTAAATTTTACTATTTAATTTCAAGAAAAATTTATTTAATTACGTTATTTACATCATTTAAAATTTCCGAGTCGTTACACTCTCCCTCACTAAAACTTTTCGTCTCCGAAAAGGAATGAGATAGGAGAACAGAATCGACCAGAAAGAAAGATAGATTCAAAATTCATAATACCAGATACAACAACTAATTCAAAACCATGTAAATTTCATTAGTTTTTAAATTGATTTATATTCAA
Source organism: Allium cepa (assembly GCA_030765085.1). Taxonomy (NCBI): domain Eukaryota; kingdom Viridiplantae; phylum Streptophyta; class Magnoliopsida; order Asparagales; family Amaryllidaceae; genus Allium; species Allium cepa. Next base: position 376,354,230 of record CM060929.1, on the reverse strand, counting down.
CTAACTTGGTTTCAATCCATTTTACTCCTTCAATAAATAGTCATTATATTATCATTTGATTGATTTCAATTAAATGTATTTTCGTTTAATTGATTTGCTTTCAATATACTAAAATTTGTTACAAAAAATTTTCTTTCGAAACAAAATTTATTTTATTTAACTCATTTATATTATCCATTTTATCTTCAGTTAAGTTGATTTCACTTATAATTCAATTTCAACTAGTCTTAAGTTCACATTTATTTACCTAAATAGCATTTTCTATTTATTATTCAACTTTTTCCCACTCAACACATTTTGAAACATAAATTAAGTGTATAAACTTTATTATAATAACTCAATTTTTATTTAAGAATTCCCTTAACCAAAATTTCGTTTGCACATCTAATTGCTTACATTTATATTATATACTATTCAATTACTTGTTCTCATTAACATTCAAAGTTTTTCCAGGTAAGTTTATAAATGTTTGTGAGTGTAACTGAGAAATATACAAATTTCTTTCTTATTTACAACTTTTTATTAAGAAAAATTTAGTTTGAACATTTTAATTACTTACGTTTTCTCTTGTATAACCTTCAATTACAAATTCACATTACAATTAACTTTTTGAATATTTCAGGTAAGATATATATGTTTGAGATTGCAATTGAGTATTATACAAACAATTTTTTATCCTAGTTTAATTGTTTCAAGTTATTTCAATTCCATTTCTCATTTTAATTACTCTAATTATTCAAAATTTTGCTTCATTTCAATAATTGAAAATCATAACTTAACTTTGAATTTAAGAGTTAAATTTCCAATTACGCATCGAACCATTTGAAATACATACATACACACACACACACACACACACACACACACACACACACACACACATATATATATATTATACATCAAATCATACTTAAGAAATTCAAATCAAATCTATTTTCAGAAACAAAAGTGTAGCAAAGATACTAAGTGGCCTCTCTACTTTGAGACTCGGAAATGAATGTCGATGATGCTGTAGTCATCACCGAAGTTATTTTCCAGTGACAAAAGAAGAGAGTACTAACTTACTTCTTTTAAAATTCTTTGAAAAAAAATTCCATTCGAAAATACTTTCAAATAATATATTTTCAAAACTTTAAAAACCAAATTTAGAAAAACATTAGAAATTTAATTCTCAAATCCTTAATTTAAATTTATTTTGTTTGCAAATTAGATTTATAAACTATGTTTATAAAATTTTCAGCTTCTTATGCAACAATAGTTATTGATTTATGAATCTTAACAGACAATAAATGATAATCTAGTACTGTCACTCTAACAACCAATTCATTTAACTATGTGATTTCAGAAAAATATACTTATATATATATAATATAAACATACATAAATTATTTTGTTTGCCAATCTGGGAAACAATATTTGGGAAAGACAAGAATATTGTCAATGAGAACCAGGACAAACTTGTGTGAACATCATGGAAAATGCGATTAATTGAGATCGACGAAGAAGGGAGGAGCATTGGCAAATCCAAAAGGTATGATTAACCATTCATAGAAACCATTCGTCTCGCAGAAAGGACAACAAGTCGAGCTCTAGAAAGAGGATAAATGTGGAATTCAAATTTCCTGCTTTAGGGTAGGAGAAGCGACTTTAGCAAAAATATCTGGATAGTCCCTGACTATCAAGGTGGAGACGAGATCACCAGGGTGAGAATCAAATAGAAAGATGAGATTGTCTGCAAAATTCCGAGGCATCCATATTCGATCAGAAGAGAATTACTCGGGTTGTCTACTAGAGAAACGATTCGGGATTTTCAAGAATAACAACATAAATACCGGGAAACATGGTGTATTATACTTCAAAATAGTTTGAAATAAGAATATGGTGCTTAAACTCTAAAAAATTTTCATTAAGTATTTTATAAAAATACGAGAAATAAGTTTTATAACTATAAATTTTGAGAATAAATAGTTAAAACAAAATTTTGAATTTGTTGGATATAAATGTTAAAGGAAGCAAAAATGGAAATGGAACTTAACTTAAGTAAAGTTAACTAAAATTAATCTTGAAAAGAAATTATACTTGAGTTAGGCTAAATGAAATAAGTTAAATGGAATAATTTATGGAAATGAAACGATTTTGATTTGAAATGAATCGATGAATGAATTAATTAGAAAAATTAATGAAGTGAAAATACATTTAAGTCGTAAAGTGATTATATAACCCTGAATTGTAAATATAGTAAGTGAATAAACTTAGGTCAAATAAATTTCATGAAATTTTAAGTTAATAAATTTGTATAACTTATAGATTTGAGAAATATTAAGCTGAAAACAAACTTTGGATTTGTTGATTGTGGATGTTAAGGAAAAAAAACTAAATTTGAATTATAAACGAAATCTAACTTAAGTTAAAGAAATAAATTTTGAAATGAAATTTAACTCAAGATAAGTAAAGTGGATTAAACGAGTTAAATAAATTAGAATTTGGCTTTCAAAATGAAGGTGAACTTAAATTATAAAATGCAATTCAATTTGAGTTACAAAATGAATTGAGTATGGTTTAGAAAGTTGTTAAACATAAAATTTGATTGATTGGTTCTTAAGTGATATTAGTATTGAAGGAAATATACTAAGTAATAAAAGGATGGGAATAAAGCAATGTGAATAATTGAATGTAGATCAGTTAAGTGTGAATTATTGAATGTAGATCAAATGAATGTGAATAAAATGGAATTTCGTATAGCTAAGAAATAAATTTAAATAAATACGTAAGTTGTACGTATATTATTTTATTCGCATAATGGTTTGATTTAGATTCGAGTACATAGTTTCGAGATGATTTACATCGGTCCGAGTTGGTATTTTTCACTCGAATCACGATGGCCAACACCGGATATGGATTTTGATTCATTTGGATATCCACATCATAGTATATGGCCATGCTACGGTTTCTAACCAAGAAACCAGATCTGAGTCCGCATAAGAGTGGTCGTGTGAACAATACTAGTTCAGTAGTGAAATTGTCTAATCGAGCGAGCGATCGGATTTGATATTGCATATGGATGATACATGTACATCATACGAGTTTTAGTGAAGAAAATGTTGGAAATTGAAGTTGTAGAATAATATGATTATGAATTATATGATTGGATATCATTGGTATATAAGATGTAGGTATATAAAAGCAGAGTTGATTTGATGCCTTTGGTTTTATAAGTAAAATTTGGTTGCCCAACAAAAAGGTACATGTTCGTATTGTTGTTTGAATTTGATGGTTTTTTTGTTGAGACACTTGGCTTTTGTTTTATTTTGTTGGTTTGGGCCCATAGTGACGATTAGTAATTGTTTTGGTTTAGCCGCGTAAAGGAGACGCCAGTGAAATTTTTCAAGAATTTAAGGTTAGAAATTTTTGAGAAATTTTTAATAACTAAAATTTGATTTTGAGTTATAACCTGAAATGATTGCATGTGATGATATTAGTTGAAAATTTAGTAAAATTAATAAAAAGGTTTCAACGAGTTGATTTTTGGGAAAAATAAAAGGCTTAAAAGGAATTGGTAAGTTATTTTAATTAATTAGATTTAAAAAATAATGGGTTTAGGCATTTTTCTTACCTTGGCAAGTTCAGGGACGAAATTCTTTTTAATGGAGGAGAATGGTAACAACCCATAATTTTAGTCATTTGAATTTGGATTATTTAATCGATTTTAAATATCGAAAAGTTATTTTTATAAGTTAAATAACTTGATTTTCAAATATAGCGATTTACTAGATAATTAAATTGTTGAATTTAATAATTGAAATTGTTTAAATAATTTAATTTAGGCTTTTAAGTTGGATAGAAATGATTTTAGAGCTTACTTAAATTCTATTTAACAAGAATGGAGATAGTAAAACTTATAATTCAGATTTAAATGTGATTAATTTGGTTTTTAATAATAATTTTTCTTAATTAACGTATAAAAATAGCCTTCCGGGGAACTATCTCGGATTTCGATGAAACTAGTTTCATTGGATCCGTAATAGTATATTATTGTATGATAACGAATTTCATGGCGATCAGACGTATCGTTTAGTCATACGTGATCAAAACGGTCAGAAATTAATTTCAGAAATTATATAATATAACTGGGTTTAAAAAGCTATCTTCTACATATAATCAAATTAGACCTCGAGACTTGTTCCACTATGTTCGAAATAGAGGTATAACATATAGAACGCTAGGAGGCACGACTCGCTTGGGGTTCGATATTTTCGAATGTTTAAAGCTAGATATTTTTAATTATATAATATATTTATATAAAACCACATTCCTACCTCACACCTATACCCTATCAATCTACCCATACCCATGTTGCACGTTTCAGCCATATCGTTCCTTTCCCCTTATATTATCACACCATAACTAGTGGGAAAAAGAAAATAATACTAATAATAAGGAAACAAATTCACCAAACATTTTCGAACTCTACTCCTCTCCATCGAATGGCCGTAAGCGACCAAGGCCACCAGAGGTATTTTGAGGCTTCGGCCTTAAGTAGGGACTTGCTCGTGATAGGGTGGTGGGTATGATCAACAGTTGGATTTGGCGATTTCAACTAGAGATGGCTGCAGTTTCATGATGATCAGCAAAATGTTTTTAGCCGATTGCAGTAGTTCTGTGGATCTAGAGGCGATAGGGTCTAAAGGAGAAATGGAGAGGATGTTCGGGGCAAGGCGCGTCCGAGGTTTGATGATCTATGGTGGACCACGACAGCTGCAATTTGGGTTTGATTGCGGTCATGTGTTTGGTTCTCTAGTGAGCTATGGTCATCGAGGGGAGGCAACGCTAGGATAAGTGGATGTGGTTTGATTAGTGCTCCGATCTGATATGATGTGGCAGTCTCTGGTGGGCTGTGGTGGCAGCGGCGGAGTTTTGAAACTGGCACGGGTTGCGTGTTTTTCTTGAAGACGAGAATTTGGAGGGGAAGGGAAGAAAAGTTTAAAATATAAATAAATTATAATTAAGTAATTATTATATATTTTTCCTCAAAAAAAGAAGTAATTAGTATACATTTTATATTATTTAATGATGTAAATCTTATAAAATGTATAACTCCTTCTTATGAGGTCGGATTGGGACGTCGATTGTTGCATTGTACTCGTATGGATGTTAGCTTTGTGATGAAACTATTTTGGACGAATTTGGAGGCTATTAAAATTTGGGATAAAATCGGACTTTGTTCGATTTTAGTTCCAAACCGGAACGCCTCGGCGACAGTAGAAAATTTCGGTAAGTTAAACTCACCTTTTTGGTCAACTAGTATGATATATTTTTGATAAAGATTATTGAACGATTGTTTGGATGAATTACTGTATTTATTAGTTGATTTGGATATATTCTCGCCCTTAAAGCGGTAGAGACCCTATTACGTTCCCGTGTAAGAGCAAATGACCATTTGTATACGAATCCCCCCATGAAGTAGTTGATTTATATTTTATGATTATATACTGTTGTGATGCAGGGGGATAAGTTGGAGGGATCCAATAGGATTCCTTACCAATGTTGATTTTATTTACATATATGTATGTATGTATGTATGTATGTATGTATGTATGTATGTATGTATGCTGATATTTATGAGTTATGATGCAAGAAGATTGGTTGGAGGGATCCAACGAGATTCCTCGCTATTGTTGAATAAGTTTCAATAATATTCCAGTTATATGAATTATTGAATAATAAACCTGATTTGTCGAAAATATTGGTTATGACATCATTATATGTTAAAAAACTGAGAACCCTTGGTGATAAAAAATAAATATCAATATTGGTTGATCAGTTGGTGGCTATTGGCCATAAATTGGTATTTTGAAACGCAAAAACTTTCCATTTGAGTTGGAATTGGTTTTTGAGATAAGAAATGATTTTAAATCTAGAATTAGGTTTCGAAAAAATATTGTTTTTAAAGCGATTAATTACATTAATATTGTCTTAAAGTTATCAAATCATATTAGTGTTGTTTTAAAGTTATTTGCTTATAGTTAATATTGTTTTTTAAGTATAGTCAAAATTTTAATATTTTGAAAGTTTAATTATTTTAAGAATAATTATGGTTTGAAATTAATAATAAGGATTTATTAATGAGGTTTTGGAAAAATTAAATATTATTATAATGGTAAAGATTAATTATTATTTTTATTTCATAATGATTTAAAATCATTAATTATTATTTTTAAGATGTTTTAAAATATATAATTTTCATATAATTATAATGTTTATTGTTAATAGCTGTTATTATACAATGGTGTTTAAAGTAAATGATTTTCAATTATTCATGGATGTCTTCGAAAGGCATAAATATAGTTTTATAAACGGACTTGGATTTTATAAGGGAAGTTTACAAAATTGTTTTAAGATTTAAGGGAAGATCATTTACAAGGTGAAAGAGCTTTAAAAATGGTTAGATATATATAAACGATTTTAAGAAATGGGTTTATAGATTTATAAAAGGAGTTTTATAAATGGTTTTATGGATTTATAAATGATCTTAGAAATGTACAAGAAAAATTTATCAGTGATTGGAATGTATAATAGGTTTTTATAAATGTTTTTCGGAGATTCATAAAATGGTTTATAAACGGTTTTGGAGAGTTGTAAGAATTTATAAATGATTTGATCGTCGAATAAAATAAAATATTTCTCAATTTTATAAATATACTTATACCATAGAGATAAGTATATGAGTGCATTTTCTAAGATGCGAAGTGTAATGTGTGTGAATTTACTTATACTGTTGAGATAAGCATATGAATATTTTCTAATATTGAAAATATAGGGAATGGTGGATGTACCTTTGTAAAAGTATTTTATTACAAGAAATTTACAAAGTGATTTAATTAATGAAAGATTAATTAAGAGGCTAGTGGTTACTTATGTGCTTAATTATTTTGGTTTTCCTTTGGAAATAAATCCTAATTTGTATGTGTGTTGTTGATAATTAAAAAACCTACTATCAAATATGGAACCAAATGTAACTTTGAAAATATCTAGGAGAAACATGGCATAGTCTTCTCCGATGATGCGGTGCTATGCACGTAAATCTCGTTTCATTCTTATAGGACAAATGATAAGGAAATCCGTCCACTAATAGTTAGGAGGTGATCTCCAATCTTATATTTGACTGTTTATTCCCTAAGAACCGAGGTTGAGTTTACCGGATTTTATCGAATGTTGTTTCAAAGAGACCAGGATCAGATATGTTATCCAAAAACCACTTCGTTCCGATGAATGCATTTCGAAGTGATGACATCTTGAAGATGATGGGTTTTGGGGACGGAGTTCTCAAGCGCTTCGTTCAGTTCCAGAACGAACTTGTATGGATGAATGCTAGCATTGCATTGGTTGCATGGAGGAGAAAATTAGCATTCCAAGATGGTTTGCTAGGAGAAAATGGTAAGAGCGTGGCCTCTTCGAGCCTCATCATCCGAGAAATGAATAAGCAGGGACATGCGGCCGGCTAAGTTGGTCGCACCCAAGTAGGGTATGATCATCCCAAGTCTAGAGCGATATTCATGTAGGCTTCAGGATCAAATTGTATGATTATTGATTACAACCAAGGGGCGATCATATTCAGTGCTACTCGAGAAGGGGGTAGTGTCGGTCTTGAGTAGTAGAGGTGCAATGTGTTGTAGCCTCCCATACATTTTATCTAGAGATGTACAAATTCGGTGGGTAGACCCTTACCCTTTCATAGTTGGAATCCATTGTCTACTATAAGCCTTTGGTTTTGATTGTAGAACCTATGCCGAAATTTAATTAATGTAGCAATTTCTACTACGATTAATTAGTACTTATATAGTAGAAACTATTATAATATTAAAGATTTTATATGATATGTTTTGGTTATCGTAAGGTAAAAGCCCGTCCGTATTTATGTGCGGCGTAGTCTTACGAGATACCTTTATTTTAAAAACGTTTTTTTATAACTTTAATAATCCAATTGGTGTGTCTTCTCACGCTTGTTTTCAAGAATGACTCGGGTGTTATTTTATTATAATGACCGGGTTAGAACGAGCATATTTACCGATCGCTTTGGATGCATTGGAGCTCAGGAGACGGAATGGAGGTCTTCAAGCTCTATTCAAATATATATTTATTTCCGTTGTTTTTGTATTGAAATCATCAACATTTGTGAGGACGGACTGTTATAACTATCCAGGCTGATGATTGTGATTTGTTGTTGTACTTTGATGGATGTATGTATGCAACAGTTTCTCTTTTGAATGATCATTGATATTATGTTATATATTGTTCCGTTGTGATTGTGAGATTCTATGTTGTATTAGTTATTTTCTCTTCTTCTTCTCTTCTCTTTTTCTTTCTTCTTTCTTTTTATTGAATATCCATTTTTCCATTCGATTTGGGTTGGACATGTGTGGTTTATTGTCAGCTTGAATTGTACGGAAAAACAAGTTGTTACACCTAACCTCCATCAATCCAAACTAGAGCTAAAAATCAAAATTTCTCCAATCTAATTAGTGTAATTTTTGGATTAAGAAAGATTATAATAAGAGAATAGTAGATCTACTGTTTGGGAGTTTTTAGATACTTGTAGTTACTGTTATATATAATTTTTTCTTAGGAATCTATGTGCTTTGATTCAAGGTGAGTGATTTTATCACTCCTATTATACTATGCTTACTTTTATAGTAGAAATGTGATTTTTAGTTTGAATATTACAGTAAATGTTTGAGAATTTAGATCTAATATAAATAACACCCCAAAACATGGTTTAAAATGAATATTTGTGTTTGAACATGATTTATACTATTTACCAACCACAATTGCTAATTTATAAAAAACTAGATCTAAGATGTTTTAGGCTAGTAAATCATGTTTGAATGAATCGTATACATTTCTTAGATGCTGCTTGATGTTTGGTAGTTGCATGGAATGCTTTGATGCATTTTCCAGTTGTTTTATGTGGTTAGAAAATTGGTATGTCATTCAGTGCAAAGGACACCAAAGTTGTAAAAACATGATGAAATTGGATACGTTGAGGTGGAAGCTATGGAGAGTCTACTCAAAAAGTTTCAAGTGGTTAGGAGTTGTTTTGATGGTCCAAAATCATGTTTTTAAAAGAGGTCGGTAGTGGGAAAAAGTGCTCGGAGTGTCATGAAATTTGGATATGATGTTCTTGATGCCTTAGGGAGCCTTACAACAAGTTTCAAGTGATTTGCAATTGATTTGATAGTCCAAAATGATGTCATTAAATTAGGTCTATATTGGTGGAAAAAAAATTTTGAGGTGATCGTTTAGCGTTTTAGTTAGTAAAGCTTCGAGTCAAAATGCTGAGATCTTTGGGGTTTTGGATGGGTCACTTCGAGAAGGACTTGGGAGTACAATGAGACAAAAACTATGGACTTAGCCAAAATTCTAGAATGAGAAAGGGAACCAAGTCCTAACATCATTGGCTTCTATTTCTTTAGATGGTTGCTTAGCTTTATCTTTGAGGCAAGTGGGGAGATGTACGAAGCTGGAGGTCTTCAACTCGGTGAAGTTTTGAGGAAGGTTGGAGGACTTCGTACCAACCACTTTTGATGTGGATACCAACAACTTTGGATCATGGCCAAATAAGTTACAGTTTAGGGGACGTGCACATGTTGTTCTGGTGTTTGTGTACATATAATCGTTTAATCGTTCGATGTTCGTTTTTGGTGGTTACAATGTAGTGATGATCGATGATAAACAATGAGGCGAAGGCATGATGCTTCGACGTGATGACTTTGGAATTATAATGAGATGAATTTACGATATAGATGGGCGAGTAGAGATATTCCAAACTTCAACGACGTGAGGCATTTGATTGAGTACTTCAGGTAGGAAGTGAACGGATGGGATTAGAGTATTCAATTGAAGCATGTTTGATAAGATGAAGAAATGGAGAGAGGCATGAGATGCCCTAGATCGAACCGGATGTTGGTGAGATCATTGATAAATCTTGATAGGATGGTTGTTCCCAGGGGCAAGGTTATATGAGGACGCTCACCTATATGACTTGGACCATGAGATGGTTTGGCTTACCTGGCAGTACCTATGAGATAGGTGTCGGATCCAATTATGGCATGAGATGTCATCAGCCTAGGAGATCGTAGAATGAGTTATCATGTATCCAAGAGAACTCGAGAAGGTCGTGGTGAAGGAGGACTTTGAGAAAGTCATAGTGGGGTAAGACTCTGAAAACGATCATGATAAGTAAGACTCCAGAAATGATCATAGCAAAGTGAGACTTCAGGAATATCATGAGAAGGTCATGATGAAGGGATAGTCTTAAATGAGTAGACTAGATAATAGGTGTATGCAATACGTGAGGTTGTACAGATGGACGAGCAGGAGGCGATGCTTTCTCATACTTATATTTGGACTCATCATTGCTTATTCCACTGTGCGACATTGTGGAGTCTAGATGGTGTCTACTTATTTTATTTAGTGACAGTCTATCTCTTGAGCTTATTATTTAGTTGTATAAACGCCATCACCTATGTTGTATAACTATATGGATCTATGCACTCTAATTTTTAAGGTTCATTCAATTATAACTGTCTTGCCTGTCTTATATCCGTGATGACTATTATATTTTATTTGATGTGCTATGAGATATGCAATAGGTTCTGTGGTTGTTTTATTTACTTGCAACCTTGACTATCGTCCTACATCGATCGGGACCATTGCAGCACACACTACATGTTATATTGGGTGCCGGAGGTGTAGGGCAATTGTCACATGGCTCGTGGAGCGGGCTTAATCATGGTGATATATCTAGGTGATGAGTATTTTTGGTATTCATATGGTAGGTAAATGATTCTTTGAGATGGTGTGGAGTGCTGAGAGCTTGAGAAGCTTATACTAGAATCCATTGTGTTATTCTTATCTTCTAGCGGAGAAGAAGTACAAAATGCGCTTGAGGTAGCTTCTAAGGCATTAAGGAAACATGCAAGCTAAGGAACATAGTCCTTAAAGTGGATACGGTTTGGCTGATATCAAGGTTGAAACAGGAGCGACTTAAGAGGAAGCTGGTTGAAACAGGAGCGACTTAAGAGGAAGATGTTGAAGTCAATAAAAGTTTGAGAGAAGTGAAAATGAAGGTGATAGTAGGAACGTAACCCTGGATGTAACTGTGGAGTGGAGAGGTTTCATTTCGACAGCGAAAATCAGAGGCCGTGGAGAGCCTGCAGTTACATAGACTTTTGCTGCGACGGCAACGTAACCCTGGATGTAACTGTGATCTGTTGTGTGGGGATCCATGGCGTAATCGAGAGGCCGCGGAGAGCCTGCAGTTACATGGACTTTTGCTGCGACGGCAACGTAACCCTGGAATGTAACTGTGACCATGGATGGGGGTGATGATTTCCAGAGCATTCTCACCAAAGATATATCCTCTATTTCCAAAAACTGTTTTCTATATTTTCAACAAAATTATTTTCAAAATAGTTTTCACTGGATGTTGAAAACGGGTCTGCCAAGCACTTGTAGATTTTCAGTCTTACGCCTGATCAACGTATGACCGAATTTCTGTAAGAACGAGGACAGACTTATTGAAACATCGAGTTATAAAATGATAATTTCTATAAAAACTATTTTAAAAATATTATATAGATTTTTAGGTGTTTTGAAATGATCAAAGAAAAATTCTTCTGATTTTAAGCATGTCAATAAATTCTGGCTTCGTTCCTTTGCGAGGACGAAAAGATTCTAAGGGGGGAGGAATGTGATAACCCGGATTTTTAGGGCATTAAATAATTGAATAATTATTTGATTTAACTATTGAAATTACTAATTTATAAATTTGAGCAAATAAAATGCAATAATCTCCTTCATTAATTATTTGTAAATTGGTAAAAATTGTTATTTATTTCAAAACGAATAATAATTGATTGTTTATATGTATTTAGATATAAATAAATAGAATAATTATTACAAGTTAGATTTTAAGATCTAAATTTAAAACTTTAACCTAACTGGAAACTTAAAAGATTGGTATCTTAGAAATAAATTGGATTTGAAAATAAAATGCGTATGATTTTATTTATTTATAATTTAATTTAAAACATATTCTTTGAAATTTTATAAATATAAGAGAATATATTTAATAAGGATATAAAAGAAATATTTAACCTATAAAATACAGATGTAAGTAGATTAATAAGTATAAATGACAAATGTTAGTAATAAAACATGTGTCAATCCTCTCTTTATATTTCAAAATCAAGAAGATAAATAAGTATAGTTTATACATATAATTTGAACATAATATCTAATTTTTTATAAAGCATAAGTAACATATATAGGTAAAACATAGATTAATGGAATCATAAATATAATTATAAACTTAAGAAATTATTTATAAACTTGTAGTAACATGTGTTATTCACTAAAGTCTTGCATTTGACATTTGTAGAGAGGATAATATGTGTAAGCAATTGAAAACATGAAAATTTACACTTGGCAAAATATGATTTTTCTTCTAAAAAAATAATAATAATTGAGAAACCTGATCATTTAGTTTCAATTTAACCTTCATATTCTTTTCTCTTCTAAAAGAAAAAAAATCCAAATCAGAAATTGAAAAATATAAACTGTAAACAAATCAAATCTGAAATCAAAAATCAAAGAAAAATAGTAGCAGTTTTCACATCTGAACTAGGCTTTGTAAGAATCATAGTTTCAGCAAAACAGGATCCAAACCAAATTCAAGTTCAAATGCATCTCGGCGTCAAGATCAAAAAAAAAAAAATATATTATCAAGCAACTAAGGGAGATTTAGTCTAGAAATCAAGCAAAGTAGCAAACTCCAGATTTTTTTTAATTTCAAAGGAAAATATTCCCTGGCTTCTCGGGTTTCCAGAAATGGGGAGTAAACTACCTCCTTTAATGTTGGATCTGATTCAAAATTTTTGTAGTAATGTGCGAAAAGGGGTTTGCATGGATAATTTATATGTTGATGAATATTAATTAGAGAAATGTGTGCATATCTGTTCATGTATATACACATGTAGGCCTCTGTTATATAACAGTTTTCAAGTTCAAACTAATAAAGATCAAATTCTCTTCGCAAACTCAATTTCATGTTATGATCTTAAAGGGAAAAATGTTTGAAATAACTAAAGATCTGTTTTAAAAATATTTTTGTGTGTTAATAATGAATAGTTATCTGGGAAATTTAGAATTACAGTAAAATGGTAAGTTATCAGGAAAATCAACTACATTAATTTACATTTTCACCTATGGAATCGTACTCGAGTGTGAAATTTATGATTTTTAATATAGTTTTCAAGATTTTTAAATCAGGGGTGATCGAGAATTTGGGGGTTGAATGGAAAACATGTTATATCCAAGTTCCGGCGATTGACATTAAGATAATAGTCGCGCTTATTGCTGAAGGTAGTTGAGTGGCTAATGATCGTAGGAAAAATACCAATTGATTTTATAGGGTTTCGTGGTGGGCGCGGCGTAGCAGTTTAGGGTTAAGAACGTGTCTGGTTGGTTGGGATTACAAGAGCCGTACCAACGTCGATGTCGCATCGAGTTGCTCCGGGCCAAGGAAATCGAGTCTAGATATGGAGGCGTAGCTAGGGGGCTTAGTGGCATGGATGATGGTGGTCGGAGTTATCGATGGCAAGGCGAGTTCATCGGTGATTTTAGTTCCAGTTTTGGGTATAATCGCTTGTTTTTTATTTTTAGGCCTTTCGGTGCTCGGGATAATTGGAATTGAATGAGTGAGGCATTGTCGAATTGCGGTCATAGTCGATGATGATCGGAGCGCCGTGGTCAGGGTGTGCACGTGCACAAGCCTGTGTTGCTATGAGTTATTAGGGTACTTCGGGGAGGAAGATGGTTCGGTACAGGTTGACTTCGGGTATTCGTATGGAAGTAGGAGTATGAAAGGATCAAAGAATAAGGGAGAAGAGGAGTTCGAGAGGGAAAGAATAACTCGGGAAAATCTTTGGAATACGCGAGTGGTGACTCGAGTTGAATAAGGGAAGCACTCGGGAGGTTCTATCTTCATGCTGCAGTATCTAAAGTAGGAATGAAGTTATGCAATCTATGTTCTTTCAGGATTTAAAACATTGTAAATTTAATAAATGCTTAACAATTTGAGTTAAAACTTTAATGTAAGTTTAACTATTTAGTTAATGTATAACAATGTTTAAATTCTTAACTAATATTTTCATTAAGTATTTAATTTAAGTTACATATAAAATTAATTTATATTAAGTTGTGTAGTTAATAACAAATCAAAGTTAAAGAAGATTCTTTTAAATGTTAATTTAAAAGAATAGTAATTCATTAAGGAAATCACTAAGGGTAATTGCTTTATAATTGTAATTAAAGATTGACTAATTAATGATTATGTGTAATTAAATATTTGAAGTTAATTAATGAATGTCTAGTAGTTAAGTAATTAAGTAATTTAACTAACAAATGGCTAATGATTAATTGGTAATTAAGGAATACTTAATTGGTAATTAAGTTGTGTTAATCAATAATTAAGGTATATTAATTAATGGTTAAAGAATATAATAGTCCGCAATTAAGATTTATTAATTGGGAATTAAGGGTAATTAAGGGATGGGTTACCCGAATGAAATTAATTGTTAATTAATTAAAGGTAATCTCTTGATGACTTATTTAAATATAAATACTTGATAAGATATAGTGAAGTAATTCATAATTACAGGATGTAATAGGTAAAAAGGAACTACTTAATTGGAAGTAATTAAAGGGTAATTACTTAGTAGAAGTAATTAAGGATAAATTACTTGGTGTAATTAATCAAAAAGGATTAATAATTAAGTAAGGAGCTAATTACGTAAGTAAGTAATACAGAGGGGTAATTACTGCTTATGAGTAATTGGGATAAAATTAATTAAGGATAATCATTCATGGAATATGGTTAAGTATAATTACTTAATGGAAGTAATTAGATAATGATGATAATCTTAATGTAATTTAAGATGAATGATTATGGGATGATAGATCAATTGGGTTGTAATTAATTAATAAGCAGGACTAAAAGTTAACTGATTTAATTCAATTGAGGTTAATTAGATTTATTCGGAATGGTGTGATTGATTTATCTTGCTTATGTATGATTAAATGATAATTAAATATCCTGAATTGATTGATACCCCTGATATGAAAAGGATCGTGATATGATGTATTTGGTGGGCAATGGTAGTGTGGTTATCTATCAATGATGAATATCAGAATAAAAAGGATGACACCTTTAATTTAAAGTTGAATTGCATTTCACTTGAATGACATATGTTAAGATGAACTGAATTCGAAGAGACTGGAGTCGGGTATTAGTAAATACCCGAAACCACTTCGATTCCATGTAGGTTTGATATGTGAAATCAATAGGCTGATATGGAATGATTTAAGTGAATTGGACCATTTAATCTAAGTTTGGCACTTAGAAATTGATGTGTGAAATAAGTAATGTTTATTACAGCTTGTGAAGTTGTAAATTGATACAAGTTACCCGGGTTTATATAAGTTGTATGAATTGTATTCCATGTTAGATGCGTTTACTCACGCTGGTTTCCAGCCTGACCCGGGTGTTACTTTGATGTAATGCTCAGGTCAGACCGAGTATTACAGCTTTTCAGGTAAGGACGTTCTGGAGCTCAGGAGAAGAGCTGGATGGCAGGAACGTATGAGGTGTTTCGCTGTATTTATCTGGGACAAGTTAGTTTTTAATTGTCCGGTATTTGTGTAATGATGTAACTCTGATGTATAAAGATATAAGTGTAATGATATAGTTCTTCTTGTAAACTATTATTTATGTGATATTATATTTTATCCGCTGCGAATGTGAGATGGTGTGTTTCTCTTTTGTTCTTCTTCTATCTCTTTCTTCTTTCTCTTTCTTCTTTTTACTAACTATCTGGAAATTTTGGGATCGAAATTTCCGGGTCGTTACATTTGGTATCAGAGCGAGGTTAAGCGAGAACCTTGGCTCTGGTAGGATTACTCATTAAGGATAGGGTAAGTGGTACCCTAGAATGAGTTGAGTGTGTGTGTGTATATATATATATATATATATATGAGAGAGCGTACTTGTTATTTTCTTATATAAAGATTTTAAATGGTTTTATATAAGATTATATTTTGATATATAAAGCAATATATCTTTCCAACAAATAGTAAAGAAATTGGTTATTAAATTATTGAATAAAATTAAGAAGTAATAGAAATACAACCAAACTGAAATTAAATCTTGAAATTTGGGGAAGGTTTCAGATAAGGATAATCAATTAATTTATGTAATTAATTAAACTTTATTTAATGAGATTAATTAATGGATAATAATTGGAAATGATAAATAAAGAGGGAGTTGCTTAATGAAGTAACTAGAGGTAAGTAATTTAAGGGACAATTACTTAATGAAGGTAATTAAGAAATAAGTTAATTACCGAATGTGATTAATTTGAATTAATTAATGATGTAATTAATTTAAAGAAATTTATTTTGAATTAAAAAACCAAAGGTGGTTTGAAATAAACTCTAAATGGCGAGTTGTGAATCTGGAATAAGATATGATACCCAAAATGATAAGTTTTTGAACTTATAATGGAAAAGAATTTTCAAATTTAAAATGGAAGTTCAAATTTGGAAAGGTTGACTGGATTAAGTAAATTGAATTTAACTTGGAAAGTTAAATGGTTAATCTGAATTGGAGTTTGTGTGATCTCAAAATAGGTTTGAGATCTGGAAATTCGAAATGGATGGATATTTTAAAATGAATTGGATGATATCATCCTATTGTTATTAATAATCTTTAAATTGTAAATTAAATTTGTTTAAATGAATGAGAAGTGAAGTGTGGTAATATATCCATTATAGAGATAAATAAAATTTAACTTAAATTTAAAATTTAGGATATGGAATTCCTTTGAACTTTAAATTTGAATGTTAAGAAATAAATTTGTAAATTAAAATTGTTTGAAACTCTTACTTGAACCTTGTAGTGAGTTAAGCAAGGATAATTTAAAATGGAATTTTGAAATTTGGACTCAGAATTGAATTGTTTAAAACTTTAAAGGTAAATTGATTTAAAGGAATTAAATCAACATTTGAAGTATTAACTCGAATTTATATAATTCGAGATGGTTTAAATTTGGAATTTGAATTGAAATTAGTTCAAACTGAATTTTATTTGAAGTAACTGAAATGTGATTAAAGATGCATTAGTATAAGATTCAAATGGAAAATTTGAATTGGATTAATTTGAAACAATTTGAAATTGAAGTGGATTCAATTTGAAATTAGTCCAAATTGATTTGAATAATTTGAAATTGTAATTAAAGTTGAATAATTTTAAATTCAAATGGAATTTGAATTGAATTTGGGAAGAAATCAAGAATAATTCAACTTGATTTTGAAATGGAGTTTGAAATTGGGATTAATTCAAACTGGAATTGAAATGAATTGAAATTGGAACTAGTTCAATTGAAATTTATTTGAATTAGTAGAATTTGAGATCAAGGTTGAATAAAGTTAAATTTGGAAAGAAACTTAGATTAATTCAGTTTGAATTGGGATTGAATCAAGTTCAATGGAAATTGAAGTTATTTAAATTGGAATTGGGTCAATTTAAATGGAAGAGGAAATTTAAATTGAATTGATGAGAATGGAGATTGGGAAGTGAACAGTTTTGACTCTGGACTATTTTTAATATAAATTATTTTAATATAAACCTATTTTTTTTCCAAGCTATTCATTATATAAACAACCTTTCTTTTAAAAGCCAAACTATCATATACTTGTTTTACAATTATTTTTGAAACTGTTTAACAATTTTCTAACTATTCTATAAACTAATTACTATTTTTAACTACTAATTACTATTTTATAGCTATTTTACAATTATTTAAAATTTCTATGACTATTTAACTATTTTCCAATTATTTTACAATTACTGAACTATTTTACAGCTATTTTACAAACTAGTAATTATTTTTCAACTACTTTTCTATTTCTTTAACTTTTCAAGTTATTTTCTAAATTTAAACTGGACAGAGTTTAGACTGTTATTGGTTGAATACCCAATCGAGATAAGAATAGAGGTGATAATCCAAATGGATTGAAGTAATTGTGAGTAAGTGAATAAAAATTTAAGTGAATGTGAATAGGAAGAGAATTGATTTGGCTAATAACCAATAAAGATAAATACGTAGGGTGTACGTATGTTATTCTATTTGCATAGTGATTTGATCTAGATTCGAGCACAGAATTTCGAGATAGTTATATCGATCCGAGTAGAATTTTTCACTCGATTTTCAACGGCGAACCTGGATATGGATTGTTGATTGATTCTGGATATTCTCTATCATAGTTATGACTATGTAAGGAGAATAACGGTTTCTGATCAAGAAACTAGATCTGTGTCCGCACTAGGAAGTTGGGTGAACGATACTAGTTCGGAAGTGAAATTGTGTGATCGAGTGAGCGATCAGATTGGTATAGCGTACGGATGATATGGGTACACCGTACGGATTTGAATGAAAATGGTATTGAAAAGAGTAATCAAATTTGAATATCTGATTTTGAGTAAACAAAGTTAAATATCTTTGTTTTATAAAGTAAAACTCCCCTTGTTGAATCTATTGCCAGAAGAAAAGGATTTTGAAGGTGTTTTGAAGTATAAAAGGAGTTTTATACAAGTTTGAAATGATCCAATGTTTTAAAAGATTTTATATATCTGAATATATATATATATATATATATATATATATATATATATATATATATAAAGGATCATATGAGGATTTTGGAAAAAGGTTTTGGGAACCTTTGGATTTGGAAAGGCTTTTGATTTTTGGGTAAAATCAATATTGAATTTGGAAAGCCTAGTTTGAGAATTATCGATTTTGGAATAATCGATTTTGAGTAAAGAAGCTTTGTGTGAGATCATACTAGGTGTATGATTTAAAGATACTATATATGTATAGTATAAAATGTTTTGATGATGGCTCTGGGGAAAAAGGCGCTCCCTTGAAATGTACTTCTCAGGAGTACCACCGGGTGGTGCTGCCTTGAGCCCCAAGGGGGGTTCTAAAGTTGATCCTGTGAGGAGTCCGGACAAAACTAGTTCCTGGGGATTATGAGTAGAGTATACCATAGCGAAAGTCGTGTGTGCCGCTGAGAGCCAACAGTCTGCGTTTGTTTTTATATCGGTAGACTGCGATCTATGGTATAACATAGTGAAAGTCGTGTGTGCCACTGAGAGCCAACGGTCTGCGTTTGATTTTATATTGGCAGACTGCGACCTATGTAGGAGTGGAGAGGTTTCATTTCGACAGCGAAAATCAGAGGCCGTGGAGAGCCTGCAGTTACATAGACTTTTGCTGCGACGGCAACGTAACCCTGGATGTAACTGTGATCTGTTGTGTGGGGATCCATGGCGTAATCGAGAGGCCGCGGAAAGCCTGCAGTTACATGGACTTTTGCTGCGACGGCAACGTAACCCTGGAATGTAACTGTGACCATAGATGGGGGTGATGATTTCTAGAGCATTCTCACCAAAGATATATCCTCTATTTCCAAAAACTGTTTTCTATATTTTCAATAAAATTATTTTCAAAATAGTTTTCACTGGATGTTGAAAACGGGTCTGCCAAGCACTTGTAGATTTTCAGTCTTACGCCTGATCAACGTATGACCGAATTTCTGTGAGAACGAGGACAGACTTATTGAAACATCGAGTTATAAAATGATAATTTCTATAAAAACTATTTTAAAAATATTATATAGATTTTTAGGTGTTTTGAAATGATCAAAGAAAAATACTTCTGATTTTAAGCATTTCAATAAATTCTGGCTTCGTTCCTTTTCGAGGACGAAAAGATTCTAAGGGGGGAGGAATGTGATAACCCGGATTTTTAGGGCATTAAATAATTGAATAATTATTTGATTTAACTATTGAAATTACTAATTTATAAATTTGAGCAAATAAAATGCAATAATCTCCTTCATTAATTATTTGTAAATTGGTAAAAATTGTTATTTATTTCAAAACGAATAATAATTGATTGTTTATATGTATTTAGATATAAATAAATAGAATAATTATTACAAGTTAGATTTTAAGATCTAAATTTAAAACTTTAATCTAACTGGAAACTTAAAAGATTGGTATCTTAGAAATAAATTGGATTTGAAAATAAAATATGTATGATTTTATTTATTTATAATTTAGTTTAAAACATATTCTTTGAAATTTTATAAATATAAGAGAATATATTTAATAAGGATATAAAAGAAGTATTTAACCTATAAAATACAGATGTAAGTAGATTAATAAGTATAAATGACAAATGTTAGTAATAAAACATGTGTCAATCCTCTCTTTATATTTCAAAATCAAGAAGATAAATAAGTATAGTTTATACATATAATTTGAACATAATATCTAATTTTTTATAAAGCATAAGTAACATATATAGGTAAAACATAGATTAATGGAATCATAAATATAATTATAAACTTAAGAAATTATTTATAAACTTGTAGTAACATGTGTTATTCACTAAAGTCTTGCATTTGACATTTGTAGAAAGGATAATATGTGTAAGCAATTGAAAACATGAAAATTTACACTTGGCAAAATATGATTTTTCTTCTAAAATAATAATAATAATTGAGAAACCTGATCATTTAGTTTCAATTTAACCTTCATATTCTTTTCTCTTCTAAAAGAAAAAAATCCAAATCAGAAATTGAAAAATATAAACTGTAAACAAATCAAATCTGAAATCAAAAATCAAAGAAAAACAGTAGCAGTTTTCACATCTGAACTAGGCTTTGTAAGAATCATAGTTTCAGCAAAACATGATCCAAACCAAATTCAAGTTCAAATGCATCTCGGCGTCAAGATCAAAAAATAATAATATATATTATCAAGCAACTAAGGGAGATTTAGTCTAGAAATCAAGCAAAGTAGCAAACTCCAGATTTTTTTCAATTTCAAAGGAAAATATTCCCTGGCTTCTCGGGTTTCCAGAAATGGTGAGTAAATTACCTCCTTTAATGTTGGATCTGATTCAAAATCTTTTGTAGTAATATGCGAAAAGGGGTTTGCATGGATAATTCATATGTTGATGAATATTAATTAGAGAAATGTGTGCATATCTGTTCATATATATACACATGTAGGCCTCTGTTATATAACAGTTTTCAAGTTCAAACTAATAAAGATCAAATTCTCTTCGCAAACTCAATTTCATGTTATGATCTTAAAGGGAAAAATGTTTGAAATAACTAAAGATCTGTTTTAAAAATATTTTTGTGTGTTAATAATGAATAGTTATCTGGGAAATTTAGAATTACAGTAAAATGGTAAGTTATCAGGAAAATCAACTACATTAATTTACATTTTCACCTATGGAATCGTACTCGAGTGTGAAATTTATGATTTTTAATATAGTTTTCAAGATTTTTAAATCAGGGGTGATCGAGAATTTGGGGGTTGAACGGAAAACATGTTATATCCAAGTTCCGGCGATTGACATTAAGATAATAGTCGCGCTTATTGCTGAAGGTAATTGAGTGGCTAATGATCGTAGGAAAAATACCAATTGATTTTATAGGGTTTCGTGGTGGGCGCGGCGTAGCAATTTAGGGTTAAGAACGTGTCTGGTTGGTTGGGATTACAAGAGCCGTACCAACGTCGATGTCGCATCGAGTTGCTCCGGGCCAGGGAAATCGAGTCTAGATATGGAGGCGTAGCTAGGGGGCTTAGTGGCATGGATGATGGTGGTCGGAGTTATCGATGGCAAGGCGAGTTCATCGGTGATTTTAGTTCCAGTTTTGGGTATAATCGCTCGTTTTTTATTTTTAGGCCTTTCGGTGCTCGGGATAATTGGAATTGAATGAGTGAGGCATTGTCGAATTGCGGTCATAGTCGATGATGATCGGAGCGCCGTGGTTTGGGTGTGCACGTGCGCAAGCCTGTGTTGCTATGAGTTATTAGGGTACTTCGGGGAAGAAGATGGTTCGGTACAGGTTGACTTCGGGTATTCGTATGGAAGTAGGAGTATGAAAGGATCAAAGAATAAGGGAGAAGAAGAGTTCAAGAGGGAAAGAATGACTCGGGAAAATCTTTGGAATACGCGAGTGGTGACTCGAGTTGAATAAGGGAAGCACTCGGGAGGTTCTATCTTCATGCTGCAGTATCTAAAGTAGGAATGAAGTTATGCAATCTATGTTCTTTCAGGATTTAAAACATTGTAAATTTAATAAATGCTTAACAATTTGAGTTAAAACTTTAATGTAAGTTTAACTATTTAGTTAATGTATAACAATGTTTAAATTCTTAACTAATATTTTCATTAAGTATTTAATTTAAGTTACATATAAAATTAATTTATATTAAGTTGTGTAGTTAATAACAAATCAAAGTTAAAGAAGATTCTTTTAAATGTTAATTTAAAAGAATAGTAATTCATTAAGGAAATCACTAAGGGTAATTACTTTATAATTGTAATTAAAGATTGACTAATTAATGATTATGTGTAATTAACTATTTGAAGTTAATTAATGAATGTCTAGTAGTTAAGTAATTAAGTAATTTAACTAACAAATGGCTAATGATTAATTGGTAATTAAGGAATACTTAATTGGTAATTAAGTTGTGTTAATCAATAATTAAGGTATATTAATTAATGGTTAAAGAATATAATAATCCGCAATTAAGATTTATTAATTGGGAATTAAGGGTAATTAAGGGATGGGTTACCCGAATGAAATTAATTGTTAATTAATTAAAGGTAATCTCTTGATGACTTATTTAAATATAAATACTTGATAAGATATAGTGAAGTAATTCATAATTACAGGATGTAATAGGTAAAAAGGAACTACTTAATTGGAAGTAATTAAAGGGTAATTACTTAGTAGAAGTAATTAAGGATAAATTACTTGGTGTAATTAATCCAAAAGGATTAATAATTAAGTAAGGAGCTAATTACGTAAGTAAGTAATACAGAGGGGTAATTACTGCTTATGAGTAATTGGGATAAAATTAATTAAGGATAATCATTCATGGAATATGGTTAAGTATAATTACTTAATGGAAGTAATTAGATAATGATGATAACCTTAATGTAATTTAAGATGAATGATTATGGGATGATAGATCAATTGGGTTGTAATTAATTAATAAGCAGGACTAAAAGTTAACTGATTTAATTCAATTGAGGTTAATTAGATTTATTCGGAATGGTGTGATTGATTTATCTTGCTTATGTATGATTAAATGATAATTAAATATCCTGAATTGATTGATACCCCTGATATGAAAAGGATCGTGATATGATGTATTTGGTGGGAAATGGTAGTGTGGTTATCTATCAATGATGAATATCAGAATAAAAAGGATGACACCTTTAATTTAAAGTTGAATTGCATTTCACTTGAATAACATATGTTAAGATGAACTGAATTCGAAGAGACTGGAGTTGGGTATTAGTAAATACCCGAAACCACTTCGATTCCATGTAGGTTTGATATGTGAAATCAATAGGCTGATATGGAATGATTTAAGTGAATTGGACCATTTAATCTAAGTTTGGCACTTAGAAATTGATGTGTGAAATAAGTAATGTTTATTACAGCTTGTGAAGTTGTAAATTGATACAAGTTACCCGGGTTTATATAAGTTGTATGAATTGTATTCCATGTTAGATGAGTTTACTCACGCTGGTTTCCAGCCTGACCCGGGTGTTACTTTGATGTAATGCTCGGGTCAGACCGAGTATTACAGCTTTTCAGGTAAGGACGTTCTGGAGCTCAGGAGTAGAGTTGGATGGCAGGAACGTATGAGGTGTTTCGTTGTATTTATCTGGGACAAGTTAGTTTTTAATTGTCCGGTATTTGTGTAATGATGTAACTCTGATGTATAAAGATATAAGTGTAATGATATAGTTCTTCATGTAAACTATTATTTATGTGATATTATATTTTATCCGCTGCGAATGTGAGATGGTGTGTTTCTCTTCTGTTCTTCTTCTATCTCTTTCTTCTTTTCACTAACTATTTGGAAATTTTGGGATCGAAATTTCCGAGTCGTTACAGATGAAGTTTCGAGGAAGATTGAAGGATTCGGTACCGACCACGTTTGATGTTAATCCGACCATTTTGGACCTTGGCCAAATGAGTTGAAGTTTTAGGGACGTACACGTGTTGTTCTAATGTTTATGTCCATATGTTCACTGGATTATCCGATATACTTTTTCGATGGTTACAAGGCAGTGAAGATCAACGATAAACGATGAGGCGAAGGCATGACGCTTCGATTTGATGAATTTGGAATTATGACAAGATGAATCTACGACATGTGATGGGTATGTGGAAATATTCCAAACTTTGATGACATGAGGCATTTGATTGAGTACTTCATGTGGGAATTGAATGGATGGGACTAGAGTAGTTTGGGGAAGCACATATGACAAGGTGAAGCGATGTAGAGGGGCTTGAGATGTCCCGAGTCAAGTTGGATGCTGAAGGGATCATTGATAACTCAAGATAGGATGGTTGTTCCTAAGGAAAAGGGTATGTGAAGATGCTCACTTGTGTACCCTAGACCATGAGATGGTCTTACTTGCCCTGAGAGGGCGGTATCTGTGAGAAAAGTATCCAATAGAATGCCAGATCCAAATATGGCGTGAGATGTCACTGGCCTGTAAGGTTGTTGTGTGAGTTATCATGTATCCAAGAGACCTTGAGAAGGTCATGGTGAAGAATGCTTTGAGAAAGTCATAGTGGATTAAGGCTCCGAAAACGATCTTGATGGGGATAAGACCCTTGACATGATCATAGCAAAGTGAGACTTTGGAGGTACCTTGAGAAAACCATGATGAAAGGAGACTTTGAGAAAGTTATAATAGGGTGGGACTCAGGAAAGAACCATATTCAAGTGTGTAACGACCCAGAATTTTGAACAATTTAAATTGAAAATATTTAATTTATTTTAAATATTTGAATGATGGTTTGACTTGAATTTCAAATTATCAGAATGAATTTGGCGATTAAATTTTAGAATTTAATCTATTGGAAGTTGTATAAAAATTTAAATCTTCAATTTTAAGCCGATTAAAAATATTTCAAAGGATTGTAAAATTCATATTGATAATACTGAAGATAATAGAAGCTTCAGAATTGAATTTGAAAGTGAATTGTTCAGTTTTGAAATTATATCGTTTGAATCGATATTTAAAAATAGCTGTCCGAGGCACAGTCTCGGAATTCGACGAAACCAGTTCCATTGGGTCCGTAATATTGAATTATTCTCGGATTTCAAATTTCGTATTTTTCGGAGTTTATATGTGAGCACACGACGTGTAAACGCATTGAATTTTTATTGAGATTCAATTTAAATTTAAAATTTAAAATGGTCAACAACACACCACGTTCGTCCTAAAAATATGCCTAAAATCGCGCCTAGTATCACTGAAGGAAATCGTGTGAGCCATGTTTCGTTCGTTTTTAAATACCTCTCCCCTCCTTCTCTAATCCCATTCAAACGAAATCGAGCAGTAAAAAAAAAAAAAATTAATGGCCGCGTCCAAATCAGATTCGAAAAACCCAAAATACAATCGTTCGAATTTCAAGTGCCTGTCGATCTTAGGGTCAGCACGCGAGGAAATCGCGATGATGGCGTAGGCGTACGCGAGCTAGGGCACGGCGACGATGAGGCGACTGGGGTTTGGCGAACGGCGTGGCGGCGAGTATTGGGGGGTGCCGCGCGACTTCGTAGAAGAGGGGGGCAGCGCGATTAGGGCTTGAGGCCGAGTAGGGAGGTCGCGATCAATCGCGGTGCCGCACGATTAGAGGAGGAGGGGAGATGGAGTTAGGGTTCACGAGAGGCCTGTACGCGTGTGCGCAGGAGCAAGGAGGTGGCTCGATCGATTGTTGCTATAAGGTATATATCCAATTATTAAAATTTATAGGTTAGAAATTATTAACAGTAAGAATTTATTTCTGTTTTATAATAAATATCATTATGATTTTACAGTAAGATACTAAGTTGTTTAATTAGAATATTCTAATATAATGATAGGTGAAAACGAAATATATTTATATATACATAAATATATACGGTGGGATAAGTAGTTTAAGGAAGGAAAATAAATATAACTATATATATAAATATACCTATTTTCATTTACTGATTGAATTTTAAAATAATGAATCGTGGAGATAAATTTTTATAAACTTATTTAAATTATTTAGTTGCTACAAAAATTTTAAAAGGGTTTAAATTGGTGTTTGAAAACAATTTTTGAAATTTATAAATTTTTAACAAAAGGAAATTTGTTAAAGTTATACTATTAGTTGAATAAAAAAATTTAGTTTCAAATGGAAAATATTTTGTAAAAGAAGATTTGTTAGGAATTTGATTTATTGGATAAATAAATTTTTAAAAGAAATTGATTTAAAGATATTAATTTAAAGTAAAATAATTAGTTAAAATAAATTTATTAAAGGAGAAACTGGTTTAAATAAAACTATCAGTAAATTTAACTATTAAAATGAAATCACCGATGAATCGAATTATTAAACGAAAATTTATTATTCGATTATTTCGAATATTAATAAATTGTGTAAATATTTATACAAGGTATAAATCAAGAAAATCGAGTCAAGAAGGAAATGGATTGCGAATAAAAGCAAAGGTGAGATCTTCTCACTCAAAAATTTATAAGTTGGATTTGCAGTTATTGATTGATTGCTATTTGGTTGTGATATTAGATATAGTAGGATATATCTATATATATAGCAATATACATATATATTGGCATATGTATATATTGCAGTTGATGATTTCCCGCATTGTATAGCGGATGAGACCCTATTGCGCCGCCTATTAAGCGGATAATATTTTATAAATCCCATATACCGCGATATTCCACCTCGAAGTGGAATGGGTATTGTGCTAATGTCTGTGGATGCAGGGAAACAGGTTGGAGGGATCCAACTGGATTCCTCACAAATATTTATTTGATTCAGATATTGTGATATTTGATTGTTTATCATATCGATATATGATATTTAAAAGTCGTGATTGACTATTTGATGTGTTGCATCATCGGATCCAATTTTGAAGTTTAAAAATAACGATTTTGATTTTTAAGGGATTTCTAAAGTGATTTTTGAAAGTATACGTTTATTAAATATTTTTGGAATTGATTCATCTTAAATAAGTAAACGTTAAAATTTTAATATTATAAAAATTATGATTTTTGAGAAATACAGTTAAAAGTTGATTTTTGAAAATATGGGATTAATGATTTTATAAAATAGTTTAAACTGGGAGTTCTGAATTTATTATAAAAAGTTTATAAATAGGATTTATGAAATTTGATTATTTTATCAATCAGAATGATGAAATTATAAAGGAGTTTAAAGACGTTTTAAAAGAATAATATAAATTGATCCATATAAAAGATTTATAAATTGATATTTATAAATTAAAAATATTGGAATTGTAAAATGAGCTTTTATAAGTATAAGAATGAATTGTGAATGAATTTCATAAATGAATGAAATCTACAGGATTATAACGGTGAGGTTATAAATGGAATTTTATAAACAGTAGGTTTATAAAATTTGTAAAGTTATTTAAAAGAATAAATTTTGGATAAAAAAATGAATCTTATAAGTTATAAGATTTATAATTATGAAGTTTAAAGGAACGATTTTGTAAACAAATAAATTATAAGCATTTAACTTATAATATAGACTTTCGGTATATAATTGAGTTATAAATTGAATAAGTTAATAAAGGAAATTTATAAGAGGAAGTGTTATAAAATAAATAGAAATGGAATTTATAAACATTATTTTATAAATCCGCAACGACTTATTTTGATAAGTAATTTGTTGTAATTTGTTAATGGAGTTATATTCACGTTTTAGACAGTGAATAATCCTTTAAAATAAAATGAATAGAAATGATGAAATTGGTTAACCAGTATATTCATGTTTTTGAATAGTGAATAATATGTTAAAGAAATTGTTTTGGATGTGATGTTTTAAATAGAATTAAAACGATCTAACAATATTTTTAAATGTGTTAAGATTCGAAACCATAGATTTCAATATTCATTGTTGAAATAGACGTTTTCGAGAAATAGAAGGAAATAGTAGACTATAACACTGTTGTTATAGTAAATGATTTCCGAAAGGAAATGTTTTGTATAGTATTGGGATTTATATATCTATTTTAATTTCGAATCCCTATGCTAGTGATTTTGGGTTGTCGTAACGATGTTTTACGCAACATTCGTTTTGGCCCAAATAAATATGTTTAAGAGAATGATTTCCTTAAAGAATGAAATATATACTTAATTTCGATTAGGGTATATTAATATTTTCCAAGTGTAGAAAATAAAAAGACTTGTGAATTACTTATAAATAAATAAGTACGGAAATGTTTTTCCAATGTGAAATGAAAAGTTTAGAGAATTTATCTTTTTGAAGATAATTTGAAAATGAATAATGGAAATTGTATATTCATAAATATTTTGGAAATATAAATTCAATATGGAATTTATAAATGAAACTTGGAATTCGTTTAAAAATAAATATTGATTTATTTTTGAAGTATTGAGAATATATATCTTGTAAAGATATTTTTGAAAAATAAATAATTTGGAAAATTATTTGGAATCTGGTGATGTTGTGCATGTCTATTGATAGTTCAATAACCGACTATCAATATTTACCTTTGAATAGGTATTTGTTGTGATTTGCTTGAAATTGAACGCCACACTTATTTTTTTTAAAATAAGCGCTCACTATTCGGGTTAACCGGGAAAGGACCTTGGGGTCGTATAACCCATTTCGAATATGTGATACGTCGTTATGAATTGCATTTGAAGACCGGATATTTTCGAAAACGAAAGGGTTTCTTGTTGATTGTCTCTGCACTGGCTGATCCCCGGTATAGAGATCTCCATATGTAATGGGAAATTCGGACGTGATTAGAGATTATCCGGATTGCAAGGACTTCGTTGTAAGTGCCTTCGGTTCTGTTCGATCCCGAAACAGACTTGTATGGATAGTATGTCTGACATTACAAATTGAGATATAAAGCCGATTTCTTTCAAATATATTTCTGTTGGTGGCGGAGAATTTATTCTCTTAGCTCAACACCCTTCTCTGAGACGTACGAGCTCAGAGGTTGTATAGTTGAAGGTTATTAGCAATATATTCCCAATTTGGTAATGTGACATGCTGAGTGTTGCTGTGAAATGATCATTGTGTTGATTATTTGTGATAGGATCATTTGTTTGATCGTTTATCTTTGTGATCATTTCTATGATCATTTGTTGACCCAAAGCACATCTTTTGTATAAAGCGTGGCTTTGTGGACGTGACTTCGTCGAGCCTCACAAACCGGTAATGGTCGAAACAGGAATTGTGCGGCAAGGTTTTCAGGGATAACTTCCCTAGGGTATGACCATTCCTTCTGGAAAAGGGTAGTATCATGGTATGGAGCCCAGATACTTACTCATGTTGAAACACTTATTATTATGGTGTGATGTTGGTTAGAGAGCTCTCGTTTAAAGGTCCTAAAGGACCGGGGGTGGTATATCTGAGGTTTCTTACTCCCTGGGAAGGGGGGTAGCCGGCCTTGTTTGGCAGAGATCCAGTTGGGTTCTCGGGGCGTCCTTCCAGAGGCGTTTCCATGTGGCAATGGGAAGTTCCTTGGCCTGACCATTTGTTGAAAAAAATCCATTCAAACAATACGAGACTTGTACGGTTTTAGTTGTAGAACCTGCCATCTAATATGGTAGCTATAGTAAGAATACTATAATGGTACCTATGCTGGCTAAGATTTATATTCTACTTTCGAAATATTTTCTACACTATGCACTAGTAATAATATCAAATGTTTCTTTTTAATACGTATCAAGCCTCTTTGACTAACATAAGAAGAAATCTCCTCCAAGTCTGCGTTTGCATTGTGTGTGTGGTGGGAGGTTTTATGGTAGTCTCATTCTTAAAAGCATTGCGAATTGACTTTAAAAATACTCCTCTATTTTGATTTTAAAGATAAATAAAATGTTTTTGAGTTCTCACACCAGTCACATGACTGACTCATAGTTTATTGTTTTCTTTCCTAAACTCTGGGTGCCCACCAATTTCCACACGGGCAGTCAAGAGTTAGGTTTATCAGGATATTCTGGAATCCAGGAGTTGCTGGAGGCAAGCTGGATGGCATGGCGATTTATTAGTATATAGTATTTCTTTTTCCACTATTTGTTTGTTGTTGTACACTCTGATGTAATGAAATTTAATGTGATGTATTGTAATAAATGATATAGTTCTTTGTTTAAAGATTATTCATTTATTTATTATATGTTGTTCCGCTGCGAATTGTGAGATTCTGATGTTGTTCTGTTATTTCTTTCCGTTCTATTGCCTTTATTTCTCTCTTCTTCTACCTTTTTCTTCTTTCTTAAACCCTCAGTGTTCGGTTTTCCGGCATCCGACTGATCGGCATTCGATACAGTGGATTTATTGATGTCGAATTTCGGGAGTCGAAGAATCGGGTCCTGACAATGTGGTATCAGAGCATATGGTTAAGCGACAACCATGGCTCTGTTGGGTGTTACTCATTAGAGATAGAGTCAGTAGTGCTCTAGAATGAGTTTGAGTGTAATAATAGATATGAGCGCGTATTTATTAGTGAATATAAAATTGTTTTTGAATCGGGTAAATAAGATAATTTTGCCCAAAACTATTTTTGTATAGAAAAGAAATGATTTTCTATGAATTATTATAGTATATGGTTGCATGATTGTTAGGAAGTGATAATATTAAATTATTATGATTAGTATATGGAATTAAATAAGAAATAAAATGGATGGAATTCAAGTAAACTAACTTGATAAATTATTAATTCTTGGACTAATGAATTGGAATTTGAATTGGTTAAATTAAAGTTTAGTCGTGAGCTAAATTTGAATTTATATATAAATTCAAGTAAGTAGAAAGAAATAAATTGAAATTCCCTTTGTTATTAATTAAGTAAATTCGAGATGAATTGAATATGGAAATTAAAATTTGAAATGAATAAGTGAATGTACTAATTGAAATGAATTAGTGAATGAAACTAATTTAAAGTAATAATATAAATTAGTAAATGAAAGTTAATCGTTAGAATTCAATATATAGAATTGAGAATTGAATTCGAATGGAATTTAAATTGTGAATTGAATTCAAATGTAAAATTGAATGAAAATAAATATGTAACTTCAATAGTGAAGTAAAAATGTATAAGAAGCATATATTGGAAATTTTGTAATGAATTGGCAAAATGGTTTGAATGTTGGAATTGGATATTATGACTAGCAGGATGTACAGTTGTATTAAAAGAAATGGAATTGAGATTTTGATTTCAAAGATAAAATTGAATTGCTCGACAAAAAGGTACGTATTTGAATTTCAGTATGAGATTTGATGATTTTCTTCTCTAGCCACTAGGCTTTCTCTTTTCTTTTTGATTCTGAGGGGCCGTGGTGCCATTTTGTAGTCGTACCGAGCTAGCCGCGCAAAGGAGACGCTGGCGAAAGTTTTCGAAATTTTCGGGTGTTAGAAAAATTTTGAGAAAATTTTGGAAGTTTGAAATTTAAATTTGAATTGTTAGGAGAACAATGTTAGTTGAAACTTATAATTGAAGCTGGAAAGCTAGTTGAAATGATAATGAATCTCTAGTAAAAAGATTTGTTTTAGAAAGTTGATGAAACTATCTGGATTGTGAAAAAATAATAGACGGGATAAGGGCATTCTTCTTAACTTGTAATTTCGAGACGAAATTCTTTTAAGGGGGGAAGATTGTAACGACCCAGAATTTTGAAATTTAAATTGAAAATATTTAATTTATTTTAAATATTTGAATGATGGTTTGACTTGAATTTCAAATTATCAGAATGAATTTGGCGATTAAATTTTAGAATTTAATCTATTGGAAGTTGAATAAAAATTTAAATCTTCAATTTTAAGCCGATTAAAAATATTTCAAAGGATTGTAAAATTCATATTGATAATACTGAAGATAATAGAAGCTTCAGAATTGAATTTGAAAGTGAATTGTTCAGTTTTGAAATTATATCGTTTGAATCGATATTTAAAAATAGTCGTCTGAGGCACAGTCTCAGAATTCGACGAAACCAGTTCCATTGGGTCCGTAATATTGAATTATTCTCGGATTTCAAATTTGTATTTTTCGGAGTTTATATGTGAGCACACGACGTGTAAACGCATTGAATTTTTATCGAGATTCAATTTAAATTTAAAATTTAAAATGGTCAACAACACACCACGTTCGTCCTAAAAATATGCCTAAAATCGCGCCTAGTACCACTGAAGGAAATCGTGTGAGCCATGTTTCGTTCGTTTTTAAATACCTCGCCCCTCCTTCTCTAATCCCATTCAAACGAAATCGAGCAGTAAAAAAAAAAAATTAATGGCCGCGTCCAAATCAGATTCGAAAAACCCGAAATACGATCGTTCAAATTTCAAGTGCCTGTCGATCTTAGGGTCAGCACGCGAGGAAATCACGATGATGGCGTAGGCGTACGCGAGCTAGGGCACGTCGACGATGAGGCGACGGGGGTTTGGCGAACGGCGTGGCGGCGAGTATTGGGGGGTGCCGCGCGACTTCGAAGAAGAGGGGGGCAGCGAGATTAGGGCTTGAGGCCGAGTAGGGAGGTCGCGATCAATCGCGGTGCCGCGCGATTAGAGGAGGAGGGGCGATGGAGTTAGGGTTCACGAGGGGCCTGTACGCGTGTGCGCAGGAGCAAGGAGGTGGCTCGATCGATTGTTGCTATAAGGTATATATCTAATTATTAAAATTTATAGGTTAGAAATTATTAACAGTAAGAATTTATTTCTGTTTTATAAAAAATATCATTATGATTTTACAGTAAGATACTAAGTTGTTTAATTAGAATATTCTAATTTAATGATAAGTGAAAACGAAATATATTTATATATACATAAATATATACGGTGGGATAAGTAGTTTAAGGAAGGAAAATAAATATAACTATATATATAAATATACCTATTTTCATTTACTGATTGAATTTTAAAATAATGAATCGTGGAGATAAATTTTTATAAACTTATTTAAATTATTTAGTTGCTACAAGAATTTTAAAAGGGTTTAAATTGGTGTTTGAAAACAATTTTTGAAATTTATATATTTTTATCAGAAGGAAATTTGTTAAAGTTATACTATTAGTTGAATAAAAAAAATTAGTTTCAAATGGAAAATATTTTGTAAAAGAAGATTTGTTAGGAATTTGATTTATTGGATAAATAAATTATTAAAAGAAATTGATTTAAAGATATTAATTTAAAGTAAAATAATTAGTTAAAATAAATTTATTAAAGAAGAAACTGGTTTAAATAAAACTATCAGTAAATTTAACTATTAAAATGAAATCACCGATGAATCGAAATTATTAAACGAAAATTTATTATTCGATTATTTCGAATATTAATAAATTGTGTAAATATTTATACAAGGTATAAATCAAGAAAATCGAGTCAAGAAGAAAACGGATTGCTAATAAAAGCAAAGGTGAGAACTTCTCACTCAAAAATTTATAAGTTGGATTTGCAGTTATTGATTGATTGCTATTTGGTTGTGATATTAGATATAGTAGGATATATCCATATATATAGCAATATACATATATTGGCATATGTATATATTGCAGTTGATGATTTCCCGCATTGTATAGCGGATGAGACCCTATTGCGCCGCCTATTAAGCGGATAATATTTTATAAATCCCATATACCGCGATATTCCACCTCGAAGTGGAATGGGTATTGTGCTAATGTCTGTGGATGCAGGAGAACAGGTTGGAGGGATCCAACTGTATTCCTCACAAATATTTATTTGATTCAGATATTGTGATATTTGATTGTTTATCATATCGATATATGATATTTAAAAGTCGTGATTGACTATTTGATGTGTTGCATCATCGGATCCAATTTTGAAGTTTAAAAATAACGATTTTGATTTTTAAGGGATTTCTAAAGTGATTTTTGAAAGTATATGTTTATTAAATATTTTTGGAATTGATTCATCTTAAATAAATAAACGTTAAAATTTTAATATTATAAAAATTATGATTTTTGAGAAATACAGTTAAAAGTTGATTTTTGAAAATATGGGATTAATGATTTTATAAAATAGTTTAAACTGGGATTTCTGAATTTATTATAAAAAGTTTAAAAATAGGATTTATGAAATTTGATTATTTTATCAATCAGAATGATGAAATTATAAAGGAGTTTAAAGACGTTTTAAAAGAATAATATAAATTGATCCATATAAAAGATTTATAAATTGATATTTATAAATTAAAAATATTGGAATTGTAAAATGAGCTTTTATAAGTATTAGAATGAATCGTGAATGAATTTCATAAATGAATGAAATCTACAGGATTATAACGGTGAGGTTATAAATGGAATTTTATAAACAGTAGGTTTATAAAATTTGTAAAGTTATTTAAAAGAATAAATTTTGGATAAAAAAATGAATCTTATAAGTTATAAGATTTATAATTATGAAGTTTAAAGGAACGATTTTGTAAACAAATAAATTATAAGCATTTAACTTATAATATAGACTTTCAGTATATAATTGAGTTATAAATCGAATAAGTTAATAAAGGAAATTTATAAGAGGAAGTGTTATAAAATAAATAGAAATGGAATTTATAAACACTATTTTATAAATCCGCAACGACTTATTTTGATAAGTAAATTGTTGTAATTTGTTAATGGAGTTATATTCACGTTTTAGACAGTGAATAATCCTTTAAACTAAAATGAATAGAAATGATGAAATTGGTTAACCAGTATATTCATGTTTTTGAATAGTGAATAATATGTTAAAGAAATTGTTTTGGATGTGATGTTTTAAATAGAATTAAAACGATCTAACAATATTTTTAAATGTGTTAAGATTCGAAACCATAGATTTCAATATTCATTGTTGAAATATACATTTTCGAGAAATAGAAGGAAATAGTAGACTATAACACTGTTGTTATAGTAAATGATTTCCGAAAGGAAATGTTTTGTATAGTATTGGGATTTATATATCTATTTTAATTTCGAATCCCTATACTAGTGATTTTGGGTTGTCGTAACGATATTTTACGCAACATTCGTTTTGGCCCAAATAAATATGTTTAAGAGAACGATTTCCTTAAAGAATGAAATATATACTTAATTCCGATTAGGGTATATTGAATATTTTCCAAGTGTAGAAAATAAAAAGACTTGTGAATTACTTATAAATAAATAAGTATGGAAATGTTTTTCCAATGTGAAATGAAAAGTTTAGAGAATTTATCTTTTTGAAGATAAATTGAAAATGAATAATGGAAATTGTATATTCATAAATATTTTTGGAAATATAAATTCAATATGGAATTTATAAATGAAACTTGGAATTCGTTTAAAAATAAATATTGATTTATTTTTGAAGTATTGAGAATATATATCTTGTAAAGATATTTTTGGAAAATAAATAATTTGGAAAATTATTTGGAATCTGGTGATGTTGTGCATGTCTATTGATAGTTCAATAACCGACTATCAATATTTACCTTTGAATAGGAATTTGTTGTGATTTGCTTGAAATTGAATGCCACACTTATTTTTTTTAAAAATAAGCGCTCACTATTCGGGTTAACCGGGAAAGGACCTTGGGGTCGTATAACCCATTCCGAATATGTGATACGTCGTTATGAATTGCATTTGAAGACCGGATATTTTCGAAAATGAAAGGGTTTCTTGTTGACTGTATCTGCACTGGCTGATCCCCGGTATAGAGATCTCTATATGTGATGGGAAATTCGGACGTGATTAGAGATTATCCGGATTGCAAGGACTTTGTTGTAAGTGCCTTCGGTTCTGTTCGATTCCGAAACAGACTTGTATGGATAGTATGTCTGACATTACAAATTGAGATATAAAGCCGATTTCTTTCAAATATATTTCTGTTGGTGGCGGAGAATTTATTCTCTTAGCTTAACACCCTTTTCTGAGACGTACTAGCTCAGAGATTATATAGTTGAAGGTTATTAGCAATATATTCCCAATTTGGTAATGTGACATGCTGAGTGTTGCTGTGAAATGATCATTGTGTTGATTATTTGTGATAGGATCATTTGTTTGATTGTTTATCTTTGTGATCATTTCTATGATCATTTGTTGACCCAAAGCACATCTTTTGTATAAAGCGTGGCTTTGTGGACGTGACTTCGTCGAGCCTCACAAACCGGTAATGGTCGAAACAGGAATTGTGCGGCAAGGTTTTCAGGGATAGCTTCCCTAGGGTATGACCATTCCTTCTGGAAAAGGGTAGTATCATGGTATGGAGCCCAGATACTTACTCATGTTGAAACACTTATTATTATGGTGTGATGTTGGTTAGAGAGCTCTCGTTTAAAGGTCCCAAAGGACCGGGGGTTGTATATCTGAGTTTTCTTACTCCCTGGGAAGGGGGGGGGGGGTAGCCGGCCTTGTTTGGTAGAGATCCAGTTGGGTTCTCGGGGCGTCCTTCCAGAGGCGTTTCCATGTGGCAATGGGAAGTTCCTTGGCCTGACCATTTGTTGGAAAAAATCCATTCAAACAATACGAGACTTGTACGGTTTTAGTTGTAGAACCTTCCATCTAATATGGTAGCTATAGTAAGAATACTATAATGGTACCTATGCTGGCTAAGATTTATATTCTACTTTCGAAATATTTTTTACACTATGCACTAGCAATAATATCAAATGTTTCTTTTTAATACGTATCAAGCATCTTTGACTAACATAAGAAGAAATCTCCTCCAAGTCTGCGTTTGCATTGTGTGTGTGGTGGGAGGTCTTATGGTAGTCTCATTCTTAAAAGCATTGCGAATTGACTTTAAAAATATTCCTCTATTTTGATTTTAAAGATAAATAAAATGTTTTTGAGTTCTCACACCAGTCACATGACTGACTCGGAGTTTATTGTTTTCTTTCCTAAACTCTGGGTGCCCACCAATTTCCACACGGGCAGTCAAGAGTTAGGTTTATCAGGATATTCTGGAATCCAGGAGTTGCTGGAGGCAAGCTGGATGGAATGGCGTATTTACTAGTATATAGTATTTCTTTTTCCACTGTTTGTTTGTTGTTGTACACTCTGATGTAATGAAATTTAATGTGATGTATTGTAATAACTGATATAGTTCTTTGTTTAAAGATTATTCATTTATTTATTATATGTTGTTCCGCTGCGAATTGTGAGATTCTGATGTTGTTCTGTTATTTCTTTCCGTTCTATTGTTTTTCTTTCTCTCTTCTTCTACCTCTTTCTTCTTTCTTAAACCCTCAGTGTTCTGTTTTTCGGCATCCGACTGATCGGCATTCGATACAGTGGACGTATTGATGTCGAATTTCGGGAGTCGAAGATTCGGGTCCTGACAAAGTGAGACTTTGTGAATGGTCATGGAGAAGTATGGGTTCGATGATAACCATAATGACATGAGATCTTGGAGATGGTAGTGGCAATGCAGATGATGTAAGACCTTAGGATAGACACTGCGATATGAGACCTCAAGGACGATTGTTATTGCATGTTTACATTATGCTTTTTATAGCTGTTATGCTTGGTTTTATTGTTGTATGCCATGTGATGTTGGTATTTTTGAGATGAGTACCCTGACACCCATAATACTTAGTATAGTATACCCATATGAAAATGATAGTAGTATAGCATATATTATATTATGTCCTAACTCTATGGTTGCAGAGACAAGTCAGATATGATTATCCATACCCTATGTCCTTTACTATATCGATTTTCATAGTGTTTTGAGATTGTTTATCACTCACACCAGACTGTTATATGACTTGAGAATTTATGTTTTGTTCCTTATTATTCAAGTACTTTTAAATGAGTAGACTATATTACTAGTTTGAAATTAACATGGAGCTGTTTAGAGGATGAGCAAAAGGATGGCGCTATTATATTTATTGCTAGAGTTTTTTGCTTATTCTATCGTACATCACTCTAGAGCTTTATCAATGCTTTACATTATTTGGAGATAGATTTCCTTTGTGTTTATTTTGATAATATATAAAATATACTCCATTTGCTTTGTATAACTATTGTGAACCTTGCACTCTGATATTTGTTTTAGTTTATTCAGTTATACTTATCTATCTCGCTTGTTTTATATCTATGTTGGTATTTTATTCTATTTGATGCACTATGATATATACGATAGGTTATGATTAGAGTTTAATTATCTAACCCTTGATAATCATGCTACATCGACAGAGCACCATTGGAGTGCATTCTTTGAGTATATTAGGTGCCAAAGGTGTAGGATGGTCATCACATTTGGTATTAGAGCTTAGGTTAAGCAATCGTCCTAACTTAGTACTTAGATCCATAAAGATAAGTTAACTTGAATGCCTTAGAATTGATAGATTGGTATATGAAAGAGTGTGCTTGTTACATATCGGGAGTACGAAGAAAAGGAGAGGGTTTGGGAGAAGCTAACCCCAATATGCAGGCCATCCCTACAACAAAACTAGCTATTAGTTGCAATTATTGGCAGCGATTTAATTTAAGTGCAACCATTACTCGTTTACAAAAATTTACCCTAAATGAAGAATCGCTAGTTTATTATCCCGCCAGCAATACACACTAAAATTTGGGTAATTTTTTCTCTACCCGCTCAGATTACTTTTTCTTCCATTGCCACTTAAACAATTTTATTAAACTTCTTTCCCTCCTGCCATAGGAAAACCTAAATCTCCTTCAATGTTGCTTTGCTCATGCGGTTCTAGCTCAATTCGTCTTAGAAACCTTACGCTCAAGCGATGATTTCGATATCCAGCCTCTGCTTCACCCCTTCAGCTCAATAAAGGTAATCTGAAAATTAACTTTATTTTGTGTTTGTATTTTAAAACGAGTCTATGTAATAGCTTTTGGGGTTTGCTGTTTGAATTCATCACATGAATTAAATTCGGTTTATTCCAAAATCAAAATTAAAAAATGGATAATTTTTTAGAGTTACCTAGCCTTCGTGCTTAGGGGTTAGAGAATCTTGAAGTTGCATTTGGATATGATGATAGATGGTATTCTTTTCTCATTTTGTACTGTAGTTTGCACCTTACTTGTCACCAACTAAGTAAACCTAGTATTAGCATTTTCGGTAGTACGTGTTTTAAACATTGTAGCTAAATTTTGCACGAATCGGTTTCTGTATAAATCTATTGCATTTGCTTGTAGCCTTGTTTGTAGTCTGAGCAATAGATTTGCAGGGCATTTCATTTCAGGGCAAGTAGCTATATACCATAAATTGTCACTATTATTCATAGAAATGAGTTTTATATTGAATTGTTTTTTCATTTAATATTGCCATAGAAATTGTGATAACCCGAATTTTGAATATCTGTTAATTGGTAATTACTGGGTTAGTTAATGGAAATACTAATTTTAACTGTTAAAAAAATACTGATTTGTTAAGAATGAAACAAATAAATCTAAAAAAATATATCCATATCTGGGAAGATAATTATTTAATAATCTCCTAATACGATTATTTAAAGATGACAAAAATTTCTTATCTTCAACATAAATTTTATAATATGTTTGTTTAAATCAATATATATATATATATATATATATATATTTATTTATTTGAGTTGATTTTTTTACATTTTGGATTTGTTTTTTAAATTGAATTTGGGTTTAAACTTGAAATTACAAATTCTACATTTTATTACCTATATATTGTACAAGTTGTATATGAATAAAAAAATAACATAAAATTATGCATATTTAAAGAAAAGTTGATAAATATAAATGCATATTAGTATAAATACATATATAACATGTGAGGTATTTGAATATAAGTTTGAACACTTGTAAAATATCTCATTTGTTTTGCATATTAACACTTGTAAGGAAATGATCATTTACATTGACAAACGTAAGCTTTAAGTTTTACAAATGGCATTCTTAGGTGACATGTAAATAGAAAAAAAAGAGAAAACAAATTACAAAACACAAAAGAATTAGCCTGCAACCAGTTGTAAGCCTGAAAGCAAAGGGCTAGAAATCAAACCAAACTCTTCAAACTATTTTAAAACTTGAAGTTAAAAATCCAACCAAGTCTCAAGCTAATTCATCAAGTGAAGGATCAAGGCAACTCAGTTTCAAATTTTAAGCAAGCTCAGCTAAATACTAATAGAAGCATGAACCTAAGGAAGAAAAATCAAATTCAAGTAGCAAGCAAAATCAACATCTTCAGATTAGTAAAACAACTCCAGATTTAAAAATATATATAATAAGCCTGATTCTCTGCACATCATCAAAAGAGGTGAGTAAACACATTATTTTAAAGCTTAAGTAAACTAGGATATTTGCATGTGATTCTTGGAAAAAAATTATGCTTTGTATGTGTGTTTATAAGTGTGAATGTCTGTATTTGTTCTGTGCATGTTGGATTTATATGCTCTGCTCTGTTTCCTTGGTTACAGAGTTTGTCAATAAACCAAAAATTCAATATATCTTTATCTAGACACCGTTGGACTTTGAGTTTCAAACACAATGTATTTGTTTAAATATAATTTAAGGCTTAAAATCTGATTCAAGCAAAGTTAGTTTGAATATCTGCTGTGATCTAGGTGATGCAGCAGAAATTTTAAAATTCATGTTAAATCAAATGCCATAATTTGTGGATCCAATTATATAACTTAAAACTTACTTGAAAACTATGATTTAAAAAAAAAATCATAAGTTTTAGTTTGGGTTTGAAGTGGTATTTTGGTGATGGCCAGGATAGTGTTTTCGAGCAATTTCAGGCGACTGGAGCATTTCTAGGGGTCGGAATTTCCACTAGAGGAGAGAAATAGTACGGGGTTCGTGACCAAAATTTTTTGGTAGTTGGTTAAACCACCATGGCGACGTCGGTTGATCGATTTGGGTTTTTAACCCTAATTTGGGTCGTGGTCGAAAATGAGATCACTGCGTCATCTCTGCTGCATCGAGTGGTTTGGGACTGGGTGCAATGGAGTCATGGAGGTCTGGCAAGGATGAAAACGGAGTTTGACGACCTCAGGTAGTCGGCAGCGTCAGTTCGAGATTGATTTTGGTCGAACTGCATGTTCCAGATGAGGACGAAATGCTCGTTTTCGATTTAGTTTTCGAGATGTAATTTGGTAGATCGGAATCGATTGAGGAGAGGTTTGGTGACGTGCTGGAGGTAGCGTCGATGGTCGGAGTGCCTGCGACCAATGGTGCACGTGCACGATGGTTCATCAGTGTTAGTTTCGGTTTTGGTTGCTGTTATGTTTGGGAAGGAGAAGGATGTCTTGAAGGTGGTATCGTGTTTTGGAGGGTGGGACTCGAGTTCATACTCGTGTGATTTGTTGGGATTAAGTCAGACGTTTTTTTGTACTTAAAAAATTTAAGTTTTTGAAAATAGGGGAAAAAGAAGAGAAACTCGGGGAATAGCCCGAGTGGCCTTCGGGCAAAACCCGAAGCAACAGTTTTGAACAGTTTTAAAAATGTTTTAAAATCAAATTGTTTTAAATTTTTTAATTTAAAATCTAGTTTAAAACTGTCTTATTTAAACTTACTCTTTTTATAATTGTTTCTTTAATAATTAATTAAGAGGTTTTGAAAATTTGTTTAATTCAAAATGATTTTAAAATTTAGTTTAAATAAGATTTTATAAAGCAAGTTTTAAAATACAAATTGAAATTTGCTTTAAAATTTTCTACTTGATAATGTTTTAAGTTATTTTAAGGAAGTTACGTTTTCTTAACTATAAAATTATCAGGTTAAATGATCATTTTATTCTAAAACTTAATTAATGATTTAATTAAGCAAAGGTAATCATAATGATAAAATGATAATGGTAATAAGGCATTGATAAGATTAAGTTTTATCTTAAGATAATTAGGGTTTAAGGCCTAGAGATTAATT
Organism: Allium cepa; assembly: GCA_030765085.1. NCBI lineage: Eukaryota > Viridiplantae > Streptophyta > Magnoliopsida > Asparagales > Amaryllidaceae > Allium > Allium cepa. The sequence goes on along the minus strand of CM060929.1, from coordinate 376,312,165 downwards.
AAGTTGATTAAGAAGTTTAAGTATAATTACTTAATTTAATCAAAGTAATTATGGATTGATTAATTTGTAATAAGATATATGGATTAATAATTAAAGTTATTAATCATTAGTTATGGATAATTAATCTGTTAATTATTGGCTAATTAATTGATTTTAAAGGTAATTAAGAATGATTACCTTGTATTGAAGGAGAACAATTAATAAATAAGATTTATTAATTAAAAATTAAAGAATAATTAATCATTAATTAAAGATTAATTAATTAGTTATAGGGTAATTAAGGGATGAATTACCCAGTTATATTTAATGAGATTGATGTGATTAATTAATTTGACGATTAATTAAAGATGGTCATTTGGTACTTGCTTAAGTATAATTACTTAATGAGATTTATATGTGTATTTATTTCATGATGTAACTAATGGATAATTGAGAGATGATTAATTAATTGATTTGAGATTAATTAATGTTAAGAAAAGGAAATCCAAGTGATTAAGGTTAGTAATTTAATTTGAAACAAAAACTAAATTAATTTTTGGAGTGATCAATTTTTGCTTATAATGTTAAATGTTTTGAATTGATTGTTATCTCTGGAATGAAATAATTTATATGCTATGGTGATCTAAGATATTGTGGTTTTCTATCGATGATGAATTGCTATATAAAAATGACACCTTATATTTAAAGGTTGATTTGAGTTCCACTTGAATAACGTGGGTTAAGATGACATTGGTTTGAAGAGACTGGAGTTGGGTATTAGTAAATACCCGAAACCACTTCAATCTTTATAATTGATAGATGGAACCAATAGGTTGAGATGGAATGATATACGTGAATTGGGTTATTTAATCTAAGTTTTGGTACTTAGAAATTGATGTGTGAAATAAGTGAGGCTTATTATAACTTGTGAAGTTGTAATTTGATACAAGTTGCCTGGGGTTTATATAAGTTGTATACTTTTGTATTCCATGTTAGATGGTTTTACTCACGCTGGTTTTCCAGCCTGACCCAGGTGTTACTTTGATGTAATGCTCGGGTCAGACCGAGTATTACAGATTTTCAGGTAAGGACGTTCTGGAGCTCAGGAGACGAGCTGGATGGCAGGAACGTATGGAGTGTTTCCACTGTGTTATATTATTGTATATATCTGAGACATGTTGAATTGTATTTGTCCAATGTTTGTATAAAATTATTGTAACTCTGATATATCGATGTAAATTGATAGATACAGTTTTCTTTGGTATAACTATTATTATTGATATTATATTTTATCCGCTGCGAATGTGAGATTTTATGTTTCTTTATGTTCTTCTTCTTCTATCTCTTTTCTCTAACTATCTGGAATTTTCGGGATCGAAATTTCTGGGTCGTTACAGAAATATACCAGCCTTAGCTAATCACATTCATTCAAAACTTAAAGAGAGTTTGTTAACATCATGGATGATGTTTATTAGTATATTCGATATATGATTTTTGATATATTTTATCATATAAATGATAAGTTGAGATATTGTTATGGTTCGAGAAATTTTGCACATACCCTGCTCATAATGATTTTATGGCTAATATGGTAGTGATATATATGATGGTTATCATACGGATATTTGTATGATATGTACATTAATAATCAATAGTTGAGTGGCTCTGTTCCATCTGGTAGAGCCGCATGCAGTGTTTCACTGCTGTATACGTGCACTGTGTGTTTACACTTTCATGTGATGCGATAATGCCATCTAGCTCCAGAATCATAGAATCATGGGAATAGCATGCAATTAATTATATTTATACAATGAGTGACAAAAATTATTAACTATACAAAAAAGAGCAAGGGCAAAAGGCATGGATCGACATAAAAAGGATAGAGAATAGATGAACAGAGCACTGGAGGATTAAAATTTATCACGCATGGATGACCTTTATTTAGCATGCGCATTATGTGTGTCAATAATAATAATTCGTGCATAGAAAGGCGGCTAGAGCATAGAAAATGTTTGTACATTATGTAATCTTTATAAATCATCAACAAGGCTCTCAGTGATGACCAACAAATTTGTTTTCAAAGAAAAATCGAGCTACTATATGCAAACACTGCTATTATTTTGAAGTAAGAAAATAACAGAATTATTAATCCAGTTTGCAACAGGATTATGATGGGCTAACTAATTAACTTCTTGCTTTAATTGACTTTGTAAATTTATTCTTAAGGAATGGTACATAATGTGCCCATCATGTGCTATGTTAGTTTATCTAGTAAAAATAAGGTCAATGTTTTTCAATAACTGTAATAAGAAATTAGCAAGCATGCAACTTTTGCTCTTACATAGCAAAAATAAGTACTATAGTTTCTTTTCTATAGATGGAAATTAATGAGAGGTACTTATTGAATGAAGATATGGAGCCGCAACAAGTATCACAAAGGAGCTAAAAGTATTTGTATTGGGTCATGTTATATTGGGCCATCATGTAGCCCATTTATCTTTTATAAATACAAAACTGTAACCTGTACAATGTAGTGTTCAGTTACTCAAATAAATTTGTAAGATCAGAAATTATCAAATACATTTTCTGCATTTCAAATACTATCAATAAAATCAAGATTCAAATTCTTTCTTGGTATCAGAGCCACTTACATTGCCTAACAGCAAACAGAAGATCATCAAAAAAATCATCGGAGGAGAAAAGAACAGAGAATTGACTGCCAAAAAATCAAAATAGAAAAAAGGAATGCATAAGTCGTGCCATGCCAGTAATCGCTCAGAGATGATCTCATCATAGAGATTAGGCTGCACTCAAAAATCATCAGAAAATCAGTTTTTTCACCTTTTTTTTCATCATCTGATTCTTTAAGTCATCAAAGAATCAAATATTCTCATCACTTAACTGTGTATGTTTTGATCTAACCTGGTTGTGTCAAACCATCTTCCTCTCAGTTGAAATTGACTAATTTCATCATTCAAATGCCTTGCCAAGAAACCAGTCGTCAGAATCATTCTCATCACCCAATTGATTTCTGGCTGCACCTTTTCTTGATTAATCTTCTGTCTTAGTTTCAGTAAATTTTCTTGATTTCACAAAGTTCTTGCACATGGCAGAAGGGGAAATTTATAACTCGACATCTTCTGAAACAAGAACAGCCAACACAGCATCTCAAACTACAACTACCCAAGATCTCATCAAAGCTATCATAAAACCACAAAGTCAACTAGTCAGTGTTCAACTAGATGAAAACAACTATTTGCTTTGGAAATTTCAGATAGAAACTGAAGTGAGAGGCTATGGTCTTGAAGATCATGTTCTTGGAACACTGATTACACCATCAAAATACACTACAGATAAAGATGGAAAACTGGTGAGTAATCAAGATTATGTTCAACACCAAAGGCAAGATAGCCTAAACAGTGCATGGTTATTGTCTTCCATAAGTGCAAACATTTTACCACAGTTAATTGGGTTCAAGAGTGCACACGAAATATGGTCAACAGTGGAGTAAATTTTCAACACACAATCTGCTGCAAAGATTATGTACTACAAAAGACAACTGCAAAACATAAGGAAAGAAAACATGCCAATGAGAGATTACCTGTCTAAGTTCAAGACACTCTGTGATCAACTTGCATCAGTGGGTCATAAAATTTCAGACACTGAGCAAGTTTAATGTATTCTAGGTGGTCTAAGTAAAGAATATGAAGCAGTGGTAGCAGTCATTTCTTCAAAAGAAACAACACCCAATATACAGTATGTGCACTCTACATTACTAGCACATGAAGGGAGAATAGAACAAAGAAGATCAACAATTTCAGATATTTCTGTTAACTTCACAAGTAACAACAGATTCAAGAATCAAGAAAGAAGTAACAACAGTAAGAATCAGTTTAACTCTCAAAGAGGTGGTCAATCTTCCAGATCCATAGGAAGAAATGGAAGATACAGCAATAGCAATAATAGGCTAAGATGCCAATTTGTGAAAAGTTTGGTCATGCAGCCAACAAATGCTATTTTAGATTTGATGCCAACTACATTCCATCTCAACAAAACAACAATACTTCAAGAAATCATAATCTTAGTGCAAACATGGTGAATACTCATTCAGATCCAAAAGATCAAGCAGACGTTAAAAGCACAGAGACTGCAAAAATTGATGATATTCAGGATGAAAGTTGGTATCCGGATTCTGAAGCTACCAATCATGTAACAAATAATCTCAACAATCTGAATTTGGGAAGTAGGGAGTACAGAGGTAAACAATTAATTCATATGGGTAATGGTGAATCAGTTGAATCACACACTGGAAATGCAAGTTTCAATGGCAGAAAAGAACTCTTTTTAAAAAATTTACTAAGAGTTCCATCTATTAGGAAAAACTTACCAAGTGTTTCACAGTTTGCCCAAGATAACAATGTGTATTTTGAATTTTATCCAAAATACTGTTTAATTAGAGATATTCTAACTAAGGGAATAATTTTGCAGGGTAAGGAATTTAAGGGATTGTACAAATTTGATGTTGCAAAATCAGGAAACTCTGAATTCCATGGAAAATGGTGTAATGTTACTGAAATTGAATATGAGAACAACTGTAAAGACTTTGATATTTGGCATTCCAAACTTGGACATCCAAGTGTAAGCATCGTAAAGAAGGTGCTTAGTAATGATAATATTACTGTAAAAGATAGTGCAGTGCCTTATGTGTGTACATATTGTCAAATGGGAAAAAGCCATAAACTTGCATTTCCCGTCTCAAAAACAAATTACATGAAACCCTTAGAATTAGTTGCTTGTGATTTATGGGGCCCATCTCCTGTTAATACAGATTATGGATACAAATACTATATATCATTTGTTGATGCATACTCTAGATATTCATGGATTTATTTCTTGAAAACAAAATCTGAAACTTATGATGCAGTATTGCAGTTCATAACTCAAGCTGAAAGGCAAACAAATTGCCAATTAAAAGTCTTGCAGACAGATGGTGGAACTGAGTTCCAACCAATTAAGGAATACCTTCAAAAGAAAGGTATAATACATAGGACAACTTGTCCATATACATCTGAACAAAATAGAATGGTTGAAAGAAAACACAGACATATTGTTGAAACTGGGCTTACTTTGTTAGCTCAAGCATCTCTACCCTTAAAATTTTGGCCAGATGCCTTTGCTACTACTGTGTTTCTAATAAATAGATTACCCACTAAGGTTTTACAGTTTAAAAGTCCATTGGAAATTCTATATAAAATTAAGCCAGAATATCATAGTATGAAAGTATTTGGATGTTTATGCTTCCCCTATCTAAGACCATATAATGCACATAAGCTAAGTTTTAGGTCATCTCCTTGTACCTTCTTAAGCTATGCTGCCAATAAGAAGGGATACAAATGTTTGGATAGCAATTGAAAAGTTTTTATTTCTAGACATGTGGTGTTTAATGAGAAAATATTTCCTTTTAGTCAATCGAATATAAAAACATCGCAGAAAGTGTATAATTCAAAATTTTCCATACCACCAATACCTAAGCAACTTGATGTCATAACTCAAGTTGAAGAAAGAAGATTGCAGGGCAATATAGATCCAGAATCCTCTGTCAAGTCCACTTCACAACACACAGTGCTCATGCCTAAGCCAGGTCATGAAGGAGATGATCAGAATGGAAGCACAGGTCAGACATCACATATGTGTCCTACTGATCATCCAGACTACAGTCAACCATTAGATGATTTGCAATCATCGAATGATCAACAAGAAACCACTGCTGGAGCTTCACATCAATCATCTGCTCAAACCAGACATCATATGATAACAAGAGCCAAGAGTGTTATATTCAAGCCAAAAATATTCAGTGCTACTATGAATACCGAAGAACCAGATACCTATCACCATGCCTTACAGAATGAAAACTGGAAGATGGCCATGGAAGAGGAATACAATGCATTGATAAAAAATAAAACCTGGGAATTAACTCCATTGCCAAGCAAAAAAAATGTTATAGGCTGCAAATGGACATATAAAATAAAGAGAAATGCTGATGGTTCAGTTTCTAAATATAAGGCAAGGCTAGTAGCTAAAGGGTATTCACAACAAAGTGGCTTTGATTTTATTGAAACTTTTTCACCAGTTGTGAAACCCTCAACTATTAGAATTGTTCTTACCATTGCCTTGCATAGAAACTGGAACATCAAGCAATTAGATGTAAATAATGCTTTTCTGAATGGTATTTTACAGGAAGAAGTCTATATGGAGCAGCCTCCAGATTTTGAGCAAAAGAAGGCAGACAAACTTGTATGCAAATTGAACAAATCAATTTATGGACTCAAACAAGCACCAAGAGTATGGTTTGAGAAACTGAAGTCAACGCTAATCAGACTTGGCTACAGTTCAACAAAATCAGACAACTCTCTATTTACAAAATCTAATAATAATGTAATTATGTATGTACTAATATACGTTGATGACTTTATTATTACAGGCAGTAGTGAATCAGAGATGAACAAACTCACAGAGCTTTTAAATAAAGAATTCTCAATCAAAGACTTGGGAAATCTGAATTACTTTCTTGGCATTGAAGTTAAAAGACCGTCTCATATAGAAATATTTTTGAGTCAAAGAAAATATATTTCTGAAATCTTACAGAGAGCAAAAATGGATCAAGCAAATGCAATATCAACACCTATGGCAAGTAATTCACATTTGTCCAAGTACAAAGGAGAATCCATATCAAATGACAAGCAATACAGAAGCATCATGGGAGCTCTACAACATGTAACAATAACCAGGCCAGAAATTTCATTCAGTGTCAATAAAGTAAGTCAATATATGCAAAATCCACTGGATGAACATTGGAAAGCAGTTAAAAGAATACTAAGGTATCTAAAAGGAACTATAAATCATGGATTAAAGCTGCAATCAAGCAAAACTATCAATATAAAGGGGTATGCAGACGCGGACTGGGCAACAGACATGGATGACCGAAGATCTACCTCTGGTTACCGCATATTTCTAGGCAATAACCCAGTTTCATGGTGCTCGAAAAAACAGCCCACTGTATCGCGGTCAAGCACTGAAGCCGAGTACAGAAGCGTTGCTAATGCAACTGCCGAAGTATTGTGGATAACTTCTCTACTCAATGAACTTCATATCAAGATGACTGACAAACCAACAATCTGGTGTGACAATCTAAGCACTGTTATGCTCTCGGAAAATCCAGTGCTACATGCTCGAACTAAGCATATAGAACTAGATCTGTACTTCGTCAGAGAACAGGTAACAAGGGGAAAGATTAATATTAATCACTTACCACATCTCACCAAATCGCTGATGTCATGACAAAGCCCCTATCAAAACAGAATTTTGTTCGCTTCAAGCAAGATCTAAAAGTAACTGAGCTCAACAATAACATCCGAAACGACATAGCATTATCTATTCCAAGCAAAGAGAAATTCCAGTGGCAATCAACTGAAATTCCCCTTAGATGGAAAAGCATAGCTCAATTCCTTGTAATTCCGCCACAATCAGGGGTCCATGGCTTAATTCTCACCTTCTTCAGCTTCCACAACAAAAAGGAGAGATTTTTCATCACCAGAGGGTGGCAAGTGTCAGATCTACACACTTTTCCAATCAAAGCCCTCGTCTTTCTTTGTGCGGCCAAAGAAAATTGCAAACCCTAACCTGAAGTTAGGTTTGAGGGGAGGTATTGAATGAAGATATGGAGCCGCAACAAGTATCACAAAGGAGCTAAATGTATTTGTATTGGGTCATGTTATATTGGGCCATCATGTAGCCCATTTATCTTTTATAAATACAAAACTGTAACATGTACAATGTAATGTTCAGTTACTCAAATAAATTTGTAAGATTAGAAATTATCAAATACATTTTCTGCATTTCAAATACTATCAATAAAATCAAGATTCAAATTCTTTCTTGATGCAGGCCAGCTTGATATTCAAATTCGAGGTTTGAAGCGGGAAACGATGAGGCGACGCGAGTTAAAGAAGTCCTAGGTCGCTTGGCACGAGTTAAAGAAACTCTAGGTCGCTTACGACCTAACGCGATGTTAGGTCGCTCCAACGACCTTGTGACAAGAGAAGCAAGCAACCTCAGGCAAACGAGTTACGACCTAAAAGAGTTATGACCTATCAAACCAACGTCAACAAGTATGAAGCGAAACAACGTAACCGATGAAGTGCAGCGACCTAACGAGCTAATTCTTAGGTCGCATGAAGGGTTAGGTCGTTCAAACGAAACCCAACGACCTAACGAGTTCTCCTTAGGTCGCGGAAGCCTTAAACGACCTACTGCCTTAGGTCGCTGAAGCCTACCTGAAGCCTAGGTCGCAAGTCTTTGAAGAAGTACTGTTTCCCTTAGGTCGCTGAAGGGTTAGGACGCTCCAAAAGATAAGTCGTATCTCGTAGGTCGCTCACAAGGCCGAAGCTCAACCTGAAGATGTGGAAGTTTTTAGGTCGCTCAAGTGATAGGTCGTTATGTCGGTTGATGTATTTTCTTTTAAGCCGTATGTTGTTGTATATATTGATAAGTCGTGAGTCGTAGGTCGTTAACATGGTTAGGTCGCATGTTGTTAAGTCGCATGAGCTGTTGTATTTGTATGTTTTTAAGTCGCGTCTGTTAGGTCGCTAACGACATTGTTTAGGTCGTAGGTCGCGTAGCGTCTTATGTTAGGTCGGTGAAACTGTGTTGTGTCATGTCTTTGTGTTGAGTCGCTGGCTGTTTGAGGTCGCTGGTATTTAAGGTCGTGTGCGACCTAGTGTGGGTTGTAAGCCTATAAATAGGCAAGTTGGGTCATTGTAAAATTGGTTGATTTTGAAATAAACTCTTGTTTGTTAGCTTTGTGCTTTCATTAAATTGGTAGTTGAGTGTGATCTCCTATCTCCACTTACGGTATTCGAGTGCGCTCGAATCAACGTTCGTTGAAGCCAATTCACGGTATCAAGTGCGCTTGATCAACGTTTGAAGAATTATGGATCTTCTTTCATGGTATCGTGGGCGATCAACGTGTCGAAGATAGCTAGAATTCGGTATCTTTGTGATCAACGAATTTGGGCATTTCAGTATCTTCAATCCACCGTTTGCTACTTTCATCGATCTATATCGTTTTGTTATTATCCGCTGCGTCATTTCTGTACTAAAAAAGCACCAGACAAAGGAAATGAGTTTCAATGTGAACCTTTCATACAACTACAATAATAGAGAAGCTAGAAGTAGAGCAAAAAGAAAAACATATAATGCAAATAAGTTCAAATGAAATGGCACTCAATGATTGAAATACAAAAGTGAAAGAAGGATAATGAAACGATGATATGAACAACTAGGAGAATCAACAAACATGCTCCTCCATTTTCACTCTTTATGGTATCTACAATTCTTCTTGTTCCATAGAGTCTGTGGTATGATCATAAATATCATGTGTTGCTCCTGAACGAACCCAAAGCCTTCACCGCACTTGCCCTTAGTACATATTGATGATAGCTGTTGCAATCGCTGCACCAATGAATGGACCAGCCCAGAAGATCTAATGATCATCCCAAGCTTTATCTTTGTTGTAGATGAAAACAACCCCGAAATTTCTAGCTGGGTTAATGCCAATTCCAGTACAGGAATGGTATCCAAGTGAACCATGAACACATCAAGGCGAATTGGAAGTGGTTCCGAAACCTGAAACATTTTACCTAATTAAAATTCTAGTTTCAAATTTCAATACACAATATTCATATTCATGAATGAAGCGCAAGCACTAACTGGAACATGAGAATCGCAAGTGCTTCATTTAGGGTCAGTGGCGAAAAACACAGTGTAGACCTTCATCATATATATAATGCAGTTCAAGCATGATTTTAGTTTATGACCTTAAAGAATTTAACAGAATTTTTGATTTTCATAGCAATGTATCCTAAAAAATTTGAAAGTATAATGCACATTGATATAGTTCTTCGTTTATTCCATATCATTTTTTGTACAATATTTCGGGATTTTAAAGTTGCAATGACTGGATATTGTTCAGTTATCTTAGTGATATTTGTAAAAGTTACTAGTGTGGTATTTATAACAGAAGTGACGAGCTGTCATACCTATTACTTCCCCTTAGTATTACTAGAGCTGAAGCTTGAAAACTAAATAAGAAAATTTGCATAATGGTAAAGTTGAACTTGCGTGTTGCTCCAATTACGTGTAACAAAACACCTATCCTTTATCTTTTTTGATAAGTTGAGCGAGCGCTACATTATCCGGATGCACCGACTAATATTTTTATATTTGTATTCATGGTCATATGTATCCTTTTCTTTGTTTACATTGATCCAAATTTTAGTTAGGTTATCAATCAATTGGCCATCTACCTATCTAATCCATGTCTTACTTATTGTACTATTCTTATTGATTCAACCTAGGCCTACATAATCAAATATTTCACTAAATATGAAGCAGTTCATTTTGTTTTCTTCCCTTGCATCTTTTCAATATTGTTAGTTTCATTCATTTGTCAAGTTTGACGTTGTTAGTGTAGCAGCTTCAACTCACACACACGCACATACTCACACACGCTGTCAATTATTTTTGACGACTACTTACTTTTTTTTACCTTCCTCAATCAGTAGTGTGTTAAAGTAGAAAAAGAGAGAGAATTATAATTTTAGAGGAGAATAGACAATTTTTTTTTTATAACTTGCTTTTTGTCTTGTCTACAACTTGCTTTCAACACAACAAAATGACCACATATATATAGTGGTTTACAACCCTTACAAACGGACATAACCTTTTTGAACAGACACCCTTTCACTTCAATAGACATGACTTTTACTTAATAGACACGACTCTTCATTTCAATAGACACGACTTTTCAGTGAACGGACACGACTCTTCACTGAATAGATATGACTTTTCATTCGAATAGACATGACTCTTCATTCGAATAGACATGACTTTTCACATCAGCAGACACGACTCTTAATTTTGGTTTACACCAACACAGTGTAATTCCACTTTCGCATCAAAGAATACATAATTTTGGGTCTAAACCATCTCATACTCCTTGTGAAAAATAGAACAGCTGAGCTCCACACAGAACTCAAGCTTCCACCAGCATGTGCTTTAGAGAATCCATGCATCAACACGCGGTTGAACTAGAACAATCATTCATGAAAGGTGCTTATAATCGTGTTTTGAGTGCGAGACATACTGTTTCATATGATACATACGTTTATTTCATGGATTGCTTGCAAAGACCGTGAGGTATTCATTTATCAGGCTATTTACATTTCCCCCCATGTTTATTGTGCAAGTTCATTCCTAGAATTATTGATTGTGTTGCTTTTGAAGAAAAATTTCTTTTAATGTTTTTCTGGACACCTAGATTTTTTGGGTTTGTTTAGTTGTTGCTATGCATGAGTTTTAAGAAGCATAATTTAAACCACATGCAGGTTTGTGCAATCAACAGTAGTTTTAAGAAGCATAACTTAAACCACATGTTTTCTTTACAGAGATGAGATATCTGGTTGCAGTGAAAAAGCTTATGATTATCTGTCAGTCTGAGATGCGAAAGAGATTTTAATGTTCGCTACAGATGAAGCGCTTACTCAGCACATTTTTAAGGTATATTTATTTTACTGATACGCCTTTTGATGGATCATTAATGTTTAACTTAAAGTGCATTCGATAATTACTTATATAAGTAGTCAAAACATATTATAAGTAGCAGTGGTATCTTATAAGTATTGCATTTTGGTGTTCTCAAACTACATAAAAAAATAGAACATAAGTTGCTTAGAATTTAAAACATGACAATAAATCATTTTCAAACTATAGTATATGGAGGACACAAGTTGTTTTGACATAGTAAATATACCCAAATATCCTTGTTGTTGGTTAAACACTATTTAGGTGCATGTCTTATATAATTTGGTATAAAAAAGATTCCTTACAAGTCATAATAACCAAACACCAATATTAACTTTAAAGTTAATTATATTCAAACACTTAAACAAATTAGTATTCATTTGAAACTACTTAGAGGTAACATTGAAAAATACTTTTAAGGAGTTATACACCAAGAAAGTGCCAAACTTACTCAGCATCACAGCAAATATACGAGTTATAAACAAAGTGTACATAATTCAGATGAATATTTATCGTATATGCAGTATTTTCAGCAAGTTATTAAAATAAATGATTTTGAACAGTTATCTAGACTACATGGATGTGTTGTACAATTTGTAGTTTAGAATTTAACACACGTTTTGCATGTACGTATTTTGCTGTACGTTAATTGAATTTATGATATACCATATCATCATTTAAAATTAAAAAAATAAAATTCTACATATCAATTTGGTTATTATTCTAATGATAATAGGAACTTCAAAAGGCATGCTAAGATAGTGAAGGGATAATCTTAATCTACCTTGCACAAACTTCAAAAGCTTATCCTGATTTTAATATTTGATAGGACATTCATGCTTTTTGCCTGCACTTTATATTTTGATATGAAAAAAGATAGAAGATGAGTGAGAGAGGGATAAGATTTGGAGTTTTTAGCGAACCTTATCCTTCACTCATACCTTGTATGATATTTTCTTTGTAGTCCAGTTACTTTCTGCCCTTACTGTTAGTTGAAACATCGTGTTCTTATTATATTTGACGTCCTTACCAAAATCTTTTCAAGGTTGAAGATACACGGTTAATTGTATGGTTTTTTATGACAAGCAAATGACTGTGTATTATGATATAATACATTCACTTGCTACTGTTGGTGTATTACAAATTTTGTTCATAGGTACAGTTTCAAGGTATGCAACTTTTCAGTTGTTTTTATGCTCTTCAATCTTGAATTTTGTCTGAGAACTAAGCACTCTGGAGGTAAACCTTGATATCACAGTATGTTGATCATGTAAATATTGCAGTAAAACATATCACATACAATGTTAAAGTAATCACATGGAAATTTGTTTTTATGTGTTTATGTAATGAATAAAATGATAAAATTCTACGTTTCTTTTATCACTATGTGTGGCTACAGTTTAGTGACATTTAATAAAACTAATTTTTACACAGAGATGCTGATTTGGGAGTAATTTTTGATGGATATGGTTGCATGTATTTCACAAGATAGCTAATTATACATTGAACTAAGTTTATGTGTTAAACATTAAGAATCTCTGTTGTACAGATCGGGAAATTATGAACATGATAACTTGCATAGTATATGCATTAACTTTGTAACGTGACTGCACTTGGCTCAAGCCTAGGAGCACTGCATCTGCAGTGTGATGTCCATTCAGTTCGAAAAAAATAAGTATTTTTACTATTAAAACTTGTTTCAATGGATTTTGGATACATAATTTTTTTAAACTCACTGTTCTTATTATCTCTGTGTATTTAGAAGAGGGTACGCGAAACTTGTATTGACTATAAACTTGTAAGTTTGAGATATTGCATTTAAACACAAATATGCATGTTCACTGCAGTACATACATCTGGAGAGGATGGATCATATATGTATATATGAGCTTACAGTTATATGACTTCTCTTTTTAGTGAAGGCAGTTCTAAGTATGTGGGTATTTTGATTTTATGATATCTGAAATGACTCTCATATATCTGCAGCTAATTTATGTTTGTGATCACTTGAGCCTATGAACTCCTTTTTGTTAGCACTGAAGTTATGTATGAAAATATGTAATTAAGGCATCGCTGCTGTACTTGGATCATTGGCATTAGGAATCAACAAAGTTTTTATTGCTTCAGCAGCTCCATCCATTACAGAGATGGAATTCAATGTGGTGGCTGCTTTCAGGTTAGTTATTTCATTATACATCACTAACTAGATATACCACACACACACATAACGTTACTAAATGAAACTAAACATGAATAGATGAGGAGAAAAAATGCAAAATTATGTAATACCAAAGGAATCACTGTAGTCGTAACAGAGACCAAAACACAAAAAAGGATACAAACATCTTGCTTAATGCACCTTCCTTTTTGGCAATGACCATGAGATTTCAAGTTTTCAAATTACTAATTTTGTCGAGGAAGGCTGGGCTTCCTGTGATGCTCATCTGTGAAAGTGATCCATTCTTTCTTGTTGTCTATACCATAGCATACAGATTGTTGATATATTTAGTTCACCTGTACTGATGATGATTTTCTTCCTTTGGAGGAATATACAGGAGATTTGAAAATATAAAAAGCCTTTTCTTTTGACACGTTAGCATAGAGGCAGTTTAGGATAATGAGGACGTTACTGTACAGTTATTATAGTTTCATTTTCATTTGTATGGATCACACTATCGAATTTTCATTTTCATTTTCATTTGTAGTTTGGGACAATGAGGCAATGTTTATTAATTTTTGAATTCTATTTATTTAGCTATTAGTTTTTAATATGCATGGTTTTGGTCACAACTGTATTTTTGTAGATGGGTCTGCAAGTCGATTCTAATGCAGTTGCTAAAGTCATTATGGAAGAGTCGTCGATCATTTTGAAGGTGTCAAGTCTTTGGTCAAGGTGGTTGGGGTTAATGGAAAATTTTCCAAAGCGATCTATAAAGCTTTTCCAGGTAATAAGTGCACATTCATATCCTTAACTTAGCTTGGTTAATGATTTACTTGCTGGGATTAATTAATAATTATTAACTTAGTTGTGCATGTAAATTAAGGAACTAACATGCACAACTAGTGTAAATAATTTGATCATTCCACTAAGTTAATCAATAATAATAATATAATTAAGTTAATTGAGTTTTAATAATAATAATAATAGTAATAATAAGTCAATTAAGTTAACTAAGTTAATAAAAATTAATTATTAAAATTAAACAAGTTTTATAAAATTAACTAAGTTTAAAGTTAACTAAATTTTATAAATAGCAATAATATAACTAGTTTAACAAAGTTTTATAAATAAAGACGACGATAACAAATTAACTAAGTTTATAATAATAATAATAAATTAACTAAGTTAACCAAGTTAATAAAAATTAACTAAGTTTTGTTAAAATTAAATAGGTTTTATAAAATTAACTAAGTTTAAGATAACTAAACTTTATAAATAATAATAATAACTAATTTAAATAAGTTTTAAGTAATAATAATTACGATGATGAAGAATTGACTAAGTTTATAAAAATTAACTAAGCTTATAATATTAATAATAGTAATACAATTAAGTTAACTAAGTTTTAATAATAATAATAATAATAATAATAATAATAATAATAATAATAATAAATTAACCAAGTTAAATGAGTTAATAAAAATTAACTATTTTTTGTTAAAATTAACAAGTTTTCTAAAATTAACTAAGTTTAAGTTAACTAAATTTTATAAATAATAATAATATAACTAATTTAACAGTTCTATAAATAATGATGATGATGAATTATCCAATTTATTTTAAAAATTAACTAAGTTTATAATAATAATAATATAATTAAGTTAACCAAGTTCTAATAATAATAATAATAAATTAACCAAGTTAATAAAAATTAACTAAGTTTTGTTAAAATTAAAGAAGTTTTATAAAATTAACTAAGTTTAAGTTAACTAAAATTTATAAATAATAGTATGATATACATGTACAATGTTGTATATGTTGTAATTTCACTTGTGTAGCCATTGGATTTTCAAAGAGAGCAACGTTGAACTTTTATGGTGCTAACTTTCACTTGTGCATGCAATAAAGAATTATGGGTAAACAAGCGTTTTGTTAGCACCAGTTGTGTGACTATGTACGGTTATGCACTACTTCTGTATCAATGTATGGTAATATACTACTTGTGTTTATGGTAGTTCGTTCGTTCATGTATTTTTTGTTTATTATTGAACTATTTATTATTATTGTTTAATATAAATTATGAATAAAGTGAATTGGAGAGTAAACGAGCTAGCAGAATGTGAGAAATAGACAAAGAAAAACAAAAATATTTAGTGGCGTTTATCAAAAGCTACGGAAAAAATATAATGGCAGAAAAAAAACGCAACAAAAAAATATTACTGCGGTGAAATATACAGCCTTTAAAATGATCAATCTATAACAGCGTCTATTTAGTGGTGTTTAGAAAATGCTACGGAAAAAATATGTTGAAAAAAATATCACTTTTGGTGGCGTTTCAACATGCTACAGAAAAGATTTACGGTGGCGTTTTTTTACCGCCGTAATAATGTATATTATAACGGCGTTTACAAAATGCAACCAAAAATATTAGTTTTTTGGTTGCATGTCGTATGACGGCGTTCTCTGTACTACTTCTGTATCAATGTATGGTAATGTACTACTTGTGTTTATGGTAGTTCATTTGTTCGTGTATTTTTTGTTTATTATTGAACTATTTATCATTATTGTTTAATTTAAATTATGAATAAAGTGAATTGGAGAGTGAATGAGCTAGCAGAATGTGAGAAATATAGAAAGAAAAACAAAAATATTTAGTGGCGTTTATCAAAAGCTACGGAAAAAATATAATGGCAGAAAAAAACACAACAAAAAAATATTACTGCGGTGAAATATACAGCCTTTAAAATGATCATAGTAGAACAGCGTCTATTTAGTGGCGTTTAGAAAACGCTACGGAAAAAATATGTTGAAAAAATATCACTTTTGGTGGCGTTTCAACATGCTACAAAAAAAGATTTACGGTGGCCTTTTTTTACTGCCGTAATAAGGCACATTATAACAGCGTTTACAAAAACGCAACCAAAAATATTAGTTTTTTAGTTGCATGTCGTATGACGGCGTTCTCTAAAACGCCACCATAAGTTATGGTTGCGTTTTTTGTGCGCCACCAAAAGTACTTTTTGGTATGGTGCGTGTTCATAGAAATGACAAGGAATATGTTGTAGAATACCTAATGTTTACCTCTAATTGGTATTGGTGGTGGTCCTTCTATGCAAGTGCCCAGAGCTGACTTTGCTAAGTTAAACAAGGACTATTCTAGGCCTTAGGGCAAACCATTCATTGGAACAGAAACGGCTAAGGAGGTTCATGATTGGCTGGATACCTGTGAGCATATCTTTGAGAATTTGGAGCTGGAAGATGCAACGAAGAGGAAGTTAGCCTCTAGGCAACTTCAAGGTCGTGACATGGGATAGTGGAATGCTGTCAAGATTGCTATTGTAGAAGACCTGTTCACTTAAAAGTAGTTTAAAGCCAAATTTGAAGAGAAGTTCATACCGGCCCCTAAGAAGTTGGTATCGTTTAGGAAGTTTACCAAGTTGAAGCAAGGTAAGAAGACCGACTCAAAGTATGTGGCCGAGTTTAAAATGCTATAGAAATATGGATTATCTTTCATTAATGACCCTATGAAAAAGAACGAGAAGTTCACAATGGGTTTGGATAATTATCCAGGGATAAGTTGGTAGGATATATCGATGAGTCCTTTGAGAAGCTGGTTGAAAAGGATTTGAGGTACAAGAATCTTAACCTAAAGACAAAAACTAAAATTGTTGTTTCAAAGGAAGAATCAAAACTGAAAACAAGCAGTTGAGGTCAGAGGAAATGGAAAAACAAAGAGAAGCGGTCTCAAGAAGATGATAGCCAAAGGAAAATCAAGTGGGAGCTGAAGTGCTTTAATTATAATAACACGAGACATCTTAACAACCCCGAGGGGTAGGGAGAGGACGTATTTCGCCTATGATAAGGCTGGGCACTTGAGGAGGGACTACCCATAACCACAAAATAGTAAGCAAAGTGCTACTGCTTATGCATTGGATGCCTCTCGTACTTTATCGGCTGCTCCACCGGCTAAGGAGAGTGGGTGGGGCATTCTTGTCCAAGGTATGCTCTATTTATGTTATACCTTTATGTGTTTTTATTCAACATCAATATGTTAGACCTTTCATATATCCAATGACTTCGGGAGTAGGTTAGAATGTTTACTCAACCTAGTGGTAAGACATTTAGTTGCTTTGAACTTAGTGATGGTTTGTCAAGGTTTAGTGTGTCGAGTCATGGATGTTTATTTGTTTGTGTTTGCTTCATTTAAGTCTTATAAGGTTCGGTATTATTTGGAGTGAGACGACAAAAGGATATGGGGCTATTGAGAAATGGTGAGGTGTAGTAGACGAAGGAAAGGGTAGGGGAGAGTAGAGGCTAGAGTAAGGTTGTACACCCGAGAGGGTGTAATTATGGTTAGGTTGGTGTATTTGCTTGGGATCCTTCACCAGGAATCATCATCATTTCCCCTAGTGAGAAAACATCCAAAAGTAGTCGAATTTCTACCACGTAGAGAGATGAGGTTCCATATCGATCTAGTGACCAAGATCATCTCTTCGAGGAAGATGCTATTCAAAAAGGAAGGAGAACTAGAAGCGTAGGGGAGTGGGCTGTAACGGTCTGTATGTTACGATCGTAAAATATTAATATTATTTTTATATTGGGTGGTATGATTCTATAACTTTGGTAAATGTAAACTAGTGATATTTCTTATCCTTGGAATTTTTATCGTACAGTTTTGACATTAAAAATATTATAAGACCTATAACTTTTGATAAGAGTTGAATTGGGGTATGAAACCACTTCCATTAGATCAGAGTGATGGTTTCCTTTCTGTTGAGTGGTCGTAGTAGAGAAACGAGCTTACCATTTGAAAGATATGGCTATCTGAAGTTTTCATTGATTTTAGACAGCTTAGTGGGTAATTATGAGACTAATAGCTAAGACCAAAGGCCCATTTCGGAATTAGAGCTAACAGGGGGCTGATAGAACATTCCATAATCATTTCACACTTCCAAAAATAATTATAGAAGCCATCTTTAACCTTATCCATGCCAAAAACCACTCCAAATCTTACTTAACCAAATATTGCCATTAAGGAGGGGATTAGAGAGATTTGCATGGATTCTTAAGATTTTCTAGTTAGGGGGCCTTGGATATACTGCTCAGAAAGTTTCAAGTGGTTTGGAATTTTTTTTATGGTACAAAATTATGTCACTCAAAGAGGTTAGTAGTTGGAAAAATAGCTCAGAATATGACAAAATTTGGATATGATTTTCTTGAAGCCTTAATGAGCCTACACAAAAAGTTTCAAGTAATTTGGAGTTGATTTGAATCATAAAATCAAGTCGGTATTAGTGGAAAAAAAGGTCAGGTGACCACTTAGAGTTATAGTTAGGAAAGCTTCGAGTCAAAGTGCCGAGATCTTCGAGGTTTTGGATGGTTTACTTTAGGATGGACTTGGGAGTACAATAGGATGGAAACTTTGGACTTAGCCAAAATTTTGGAATGGTAAAAGAACTTAGACTTGACATTATTTGCTTTTATTTTTTCAAGTGTTTGCTTCGCAATAGCTTCGAGGCAAGTGGGCAGATGCAAAAAGTGGGAGGACTTCAACTCGGTGAAGTTTTGTGGAAGTTCGAAGGACTCGGTACCAACCACTTTTGATGTCATTACCGACCACTTTGGACCATGTCCAAATGATTTGAAGTTTGGGAGACATGCATATGTTGTTCTGTTGTTCATCTATATGTGTTCATTCGATCGTTCGACGTTCATTTTTGATGGTTACAACATGGTGGAGGTCGACATTAAACGACAAGGCAAAGGCATGGCTCTTTGACGCGATGAATTCGAAATTATGATAAGATGTACCTATGACAAGAGATGGGCGAGTAGAGATATTACAAAACTTCGATGATGCGAGGTGTCTAATTGAGTACTTCAGGTGGAAAGTGAATGGATGGGACTAGGGTAGTCTGAGGAAGCATGTACGACAGGGTGAAGCGATATAAAGGGGCATGAGATGTTCTGACTCAAGTCGGATGTTGAAGAGATCATGGATAACTCTAGATATGATGGTTGTTCCTAGGGACAGGGGTATGTAAGGATGCTTATCTGTCTACACTAGACCGTGAGATGATTTGACTTGTCTACAAGGGCAGTACATATGAGATAGTATCCAAAAGAACGTTAGATCCAATTGTAGCTTGAGGTGTTGCTGGCTTGGGAGTTATAAAGTGAGTCAACATGTATCTAAGAGAAGTTGAGAAGGTCATGGTGAAGGAGGATTTGAGAAAGTCATAGTGGAGTGAGACTACTGAAACAATCTTAATGGGGTGAGACTTTGGAAATTATCGTAGCGATGTGAGACTCCGGAAAAAACCATGGTGGGGTAAGATTTTGGGAATGGTCATCGTGAAGCATAGCTTCGGTGATAATCATAGTGATGCAAGACCTTGGGGATGGTAGTGACAGTGCATGATGAGGTGAGACCAGGGATTAACATGGTGATACGAGCCTCGAGGGTGGTTGTTGTTATGTGTTTAGTTTGTGCTTGTTATAATTGGTGTGATTGTTGTATGTCGTGTGGTGTTCGTATTCTTGAGATAGTTACCCTGACACCTATAATACTTAGTGTAGTGTGCCCATATGACAATGATAGTAGTATAGCATATAATATGTTATGTGCCAACTCTACAGATGCTAGGTCGGGTCAGGTATAATTATCCATAACCTATGTCCTTTACTATATCGATTTTCATACTTTTTTGAGATTGTTTATCACTCACACCAGACTGTTGTATGACTCGAGGTTTTATGTTTTGTTTCATGTTATCTCAGGTACTCTTAAATGAGTAGACTATATAACTAGTTTGAGATTAGAATATAGCAGTTCAAAGGACGAGCAGGAGACTTGTACTATTTATTTATCACTATAATTTTTTCCTTAATCCGCTACATCGCTATAGAGCTTTATCTGTGCCTTACTTTATTTAAAGTGTAACAATTCAGGATTTTCGAACCTCGAAAAACGACACTAATACGTCATGTGTTGCGTACCGAGCAATCGAATGTCGGAAAAACCGATTGTGAGGGGAAAGAAGAAGAAGAAAGAAGATAAGAAAAGAGAGAATGAAAACAAACAATACAGAATCTCACAGCAGAATGAATAATCTGTAACATACAATAAATCTTTACAGAAAGAAGAAAGGTAATATACATACATTAATCAGAGTATACTAACTTTTTTCAGCCAGGATAGTTATAACAACATATCCTTACAATTGCTGATAAATACAACAATGAATGTAGCGGAAAAATAACCATATACGCGAATACATCTCTGGGCCTCCAACTCATCTCCTGAAGCTCCAAAGCATCCAAACTAAATCTGTAGTATGCTCGGTCTGACCCGAGCATTATAAATAAATAACACCCGAGCCAGTCTGGAAAACCAGCGTAAGAAAACACATCTAACTGGATTTTAAAGTTATAAAAACCTTTGAAATCAAAAGTATCTCGTAAGACCATGCCGCACATAAACACGAACGGGTTTTTACCTTACGATAACTAAAACATTTCATATGAAATTCTCTGATATTATAATAGTGATTAAGATACAATTACTTATTAATCATAGCCAAAATTGTTACATTAATTAAATTCCAGCATAATGGGTATACAACTAAAACCGTAAAGGCTCGTATTGAAGATTGAATTTCATAGAATGGTTGGGCTACTGGGGTACCCTCCGTCAAAGCCCATTTCTAGATGAAATAACACCGAGGACCTCGCCGGGATCCTCTGCTAACACAGAACCGGCCTACCACTTGGCTGATAGTACTGAATATGATCACCCCTCTGTTAACGGGCCCCGAAGCATATATATGAGAGAAAATATCTACTCTAGATAGAAATGATCTTACCCTACTTGGGAGCAACCCACTTAGCCCTACCGCATCTCCCTAGTTTAATCATTCCCTATTAATGAGGCTTGAGGCTTTGTTTTACCTTTTATATAGCACTTCCCACTCGGAATGCTAACATTGCCCTCTAGGCAACATGCAATGCCAGCATTCATCCATACAATTTCATTCTGGGACTGAATGAAATACTTGAGAACCCTATCTTCAATTCCATCATCTTCAAGATGTCTTCCCTTCGAAACGCTTGAGTTAGATCAAAGTGGTTTTGGATAACATATCCGATCCCGGTCTCTTCGAAACAACATTCGATAGTTCCGGTAAACTCAACCCGGTTTTTTAAGGAATTAACAGTCAAAGGTAAGAATGGAGATCACCTCCTAACCGTTAGTGGATGGATTTCCTTATCGTTTGTCCTAGGAGAACGAAACGAGATTTATATGCACAGTACACCATCATCGGAGATGACTGTGCCATATAACTCACGTGTTTCTCATAGATATTTTCAAAGTTACGTTTTGGGTCCATATTTGATAGTCGATTATTTAACTATCAAATAAACAAACATTAAAATCAGGGATCTATTTCCATTTGGAAATACCAACATTAGTTAAGTACATACGCGACCACTAACCTCATTGATTAATTAATCTTTCATTAATGAAATCACTTTGTAACACTTGTACGTAAATACCTTTACAAAGGTATACCACAAATCCCTATATTTTTAATACTTAGAAAAATATCTATATACGTATCTTAACGCTATAAGTATATTCACAAAACTAAGAAAGATTTCCTTCTATACAATTAAAAAATCATTTATAAATCCCTTATAAATCTCAAAATCCATTTACAAAATTATTTTATAAATCTCCGAAACAGTTTATAAAACACTATACAGAACCCCTGACAAAACCCAATCTCCATTTCCAATAATAAACTCTTTTATAAATTACAAAACATTTATAAACTCTTTATAATTCCATACAACTATTATAAAACTCTTTTTATAAATCAATAAACCCATTGCCAAAAATTCTTTAATAAATATCTGAAATCATTTATAAACTCATTTATCCTTTAATTAATCTCTCTTTAAGTCTCCAGATATTTCTATAAAACTCCCCTTCTAAAATCTACATATTTTTATAAACTCTACTTATAAATCTCGGTAATTTATAAATAAATAATTATCATTTACTTCAAACACTATTATATAATAATTGTTATTCATAGTAAACCTTATAAATAAATAATAATTTTTAACCTTTAAAACATCTTAAAATAATAATTAATAATTTCAAAGACATTATTAACAAAAATGCTAATAATCAAATTTCAACCTTACTATAAATAATAATAATTAATTTTAAAACGGTATTAATAAATCATTATTATTAATTTCTATCCATATTAATTATTTAAATAATTAATCTTCAAAATATTAACATATCGCTAAATACACTTAAAAACAATACACTTATAAATAAATAACCTTTGAAAAAAATGTAAAATATAAATAAATAACTTTTTAAAACAATATTAAATAAATAACCTTTATAACAATATTAAATATGAACAAATAACTTAGAAAAAGACAAATAAAGAGGTTGGAATAAAATAGAAATTAAATCTTTAAAAAAAATGTTGGAAACCCAAATTCGAATTTTAAAATCATTTCCTATCTCAAAAACCAATTCTATCTCAAATGACAATTTATAGTATTTTTAAAATACTAATTTAAGGCCAATTGCTACCTAACGCTAAACCAATATTGATATTGATTTCCTATCACTTTTGGGTTTCAATTTTTGAATATGAACAATGTCATAACTAATAGTGTTCGTAAACCAGGTTTCATATCCAATAATTCATATAACATGCTTTTTATTAAAAATAAATCATCAATAGCAAGGAATCTCATTGGATCCCTCCAACCTTTTCTCTTGCATCACAATTCATATATATAAGCACATAAATATATATAGATAAAAATTAAAAGTGGTGAGAAATCCAGTTGGATTCCTCCAACCTATCCCTCTACATCACAACTTATATATAGTTATATAACATGGGTCATCTGCTACTATGCAGGTATATATAAAGGGTCATCCACTCCAAGCGTGAGAATAAATCCGAGCCAACTGATAAAACAGTATATCATCCAAACATCCGATCAATAATTTTTATCAACTATATACTATTACTGGTTAACCAAAAACGTGAGTTTAACTCATCGAAATCTCTATTGACGCCAAGGCATTCCGGTTTGTATTAGAATCAAACAGATGTTCAATTTTAACCCAAATTCCTACTAGCTCCACTCTCTATCAAACTAATTCCAAATCATAGTGTTCGCTGATACGATCACAATGCAACTCGTTGTGTTCAATTTGGACCTAAAATGAATTAGATATTTAATAACTAATAATTTATCACTAGTTTATACTTCTTCAAATGTGTCAAATAATTAAGTCATTGTGTTCTAGATGTCATTACAAACCCAACACAAAAATCCACAGATCAAACAGATTTAAAACGAGTGAGTTATGGATTTCTAAAGTTAGTAACTTAATTTAAAAAATAAAAAAATTAAATTAAAAAGCTCTTACCCAAATCACAAAAACCCATTACGAATGAAACTGATACCCATATGAACAGTGGCCCTTCTTCCCTACCCTCCCAATTCGTGTATGTACATGCACAAGAGTGCATGGTTGTGCACGTCTCCCCTCTAACTTGAGCAACACTCCACGAAACAATGCCAAACCACTTCCGTTCAACTCCTCTTTGCGATCTCCCTTCGATTGACATGTCCACATCACACTTGGCTGCCTCCATCCAAACCTATTAGTAGCAACCCCCCTTACTGTCCATAACGTTGGACTTCACCCCAAGCCAATGCACACCACCAAACGATCGCCATCCGAGCTCCTTCGCATGAAAAATGCAATGCAGTAAATGCCGCCACCTATCTCCATCCAAATCAACCACATACCCAAACCCTAGTTTTCCATCACTATCACTGACCATCACCAAACCTTTCTGAAAGTCAAAAATACTACATCACCCCACGAAGCCAATTCCACTAACACTATTGTCTAAATCTAAGTGGATGAAAAGAATTTGATTTTTGAAGTTTATGTCAAGTTTCGACCAACGTCGATCAACGAGCAACTACGACCACCGCACTTAATGAAAAATCAGGCGATTAATTTCTAAAATTAGCTGGCGCGATAATCTACAAGCTTTATGTTGGAAGTTTTTACCAACTTTACTCGAATTGGGAGATGTGGATTTTTAAAGTGGAAAAGTGGGATGTTTTCGATTTACAGGGAAGAAGGAGAGAAGAAGGAGAGAAGAAGGAGAAAATGTCAGTGTGTATCCATGGCTCTCATGATGTATGAATGTATCCACAAAATGAAAAGGCAATCTCTTAGTAGATAAGGAAAGTAACTAAAAGTCATGGACAAGGTGAACGTGTGTGGCATGGCAAAGGAAAGGTGTTGTACCTACAATATATTTAGTTAAAGAAAACTGAAATTGTGTACAAGTTAGCGTTAAGTTCATGTCTTTATAAAGACATTCCACAAAACAAGCCATAATTCAAAGCCAAAAACACAATAACGAAGAAGGCTAGAAAGAAGGAAAGGATTGTCAAAGATATTGTTGTGCTTATATGTATGTGTGAGTTTTTGTTTTATAAGTTTTGCGGTAACCCGCAATAGAAAATTTTTGTTCACGTACAAACCGCGAACGATAGAAATAAAAATATGATCACACTCAATGATGTGAGGCAATCATAGAACAACAATAAAATAGACAAGTTAACTTATTATGTTAAATTTTAAAAGTACCGACGTTTGACGTAAAATACGTCAAATGTAAATTCAATTATTTTCTAAATAAAAAATTATGGAGAAATCCTATAAATTAAATTAAAAATACATTTTCAAAAATTAGGTCTTAATTTGAGACATATATTCTATTATAATTTGAGTCGAATCTGAATATTTAAATAGATTAAATATTCAAATTCGAAGACCCAAAAATAAGGGTCGTTACATAGCGACGATGTCCTTTGAGTTTATTTTGATGATGTACAAACTATATTCTGTTTGCTTAGTACAACTATTGTGAACCTTGCGCTCTGATATTTGTTTTAGTTCATTTAGTTATACTTGTCTGTCTCATCTATTTTATATTTATATTGATACCATGTTTTATTCGATGCAACGTGATATATATGACAAGTTACAATTAGGATTTAGTTATTTTACCATAATCATCCTATATTGCCTAAGTACCATTGCAGCACATTCTTTAGGTATATTGTGTACTGAAGGTATAGGGCAGTCGTCACATAAGTAACCGAACTATTGATAGTGTTTTAGAATGGGTAGAGCCTAACAAGATTATGGTGATCAAAAAAGAATTATATGAATTGATGCAGGAAGAATTGATTTGTTTTTATAGAGAATAAAGATGTGTTTTCTTGGAGTCATGTTGTTATGATTGATATTGATCCCGCTATCATTTCAATGCCCTTAAAATTGACCCCAAAATCAAACCTTATGCGTTAGAAAATGAAATCTTTAAAACTGTAAAGGTACCATGTACTCAAAGAAGAGGTCGAGAAGCTACTCAATAACAGTTTCATTAGGGAATCAAAAAATCCTGATTGGGTCACAAATTAAGTGCTAGTCTGTATGACCAACATTACTTGGCAATCCTACTTAGACTTCTTTGAATCTAATATGGCAGGGCCCCAAGAACAGCTTCATATTAACATGCATTAATCAACTTGTTGCTACCATAAGTGGGCATGAGATCCTATAGTTAATGGACGCTTACTCATGGTACATATATGTCTATGTGGACAATACACTGGTGAAGTTTAAAAGGCCGAGGGACACATGTCAAACCTCAAAGAAACCTTCAACATCTTGCGAAGATTCAGTATAAAGCTCAACCTCAAGAAATGCTCCTTTATTATTCAATCAAGGAAGTTCTTATGTTATGTAGTGGGCATTGTAGGCATCAAAGTCAATCCTAAAAAAATTCACACAATCTAGGACATGTAAGTGCTAAGAAGCTAAAATTAGGTACAAAGCCCCAGCGACATAATAGCTGCCTTCAATCGCTTCATCTCCTAGGCAACAGATAAGTGCATCTTGTTCTTTAACTCATCAAGTAGATAAAGGAGCTCCGTTGGACACCAGAATGCATGGTGACTTCGAAGCCTTGAAACAACATTTGGAAAAAACTCATATGTTGTCTAATCCCTTCAATAGAGAAGATGTATGCATGTATTTATTGGTGTATGATCTCATAATTAGCGATGCATTCATCAAAGAGGAAGGCCAAGAGCATGTTCTATATATTACATTAGAAGAAGGTTATTTGGTCTTATAGGGAAATTTGTGAAACTTAAAGAATTGGAATGCTACCTACTCATTTTTTCCTGTAAAATACGACTATATTTCTAGTCCCATGAAATTAGATACCTCATTGGTCAATCGCTCAATCAAGTGCTTAACTAATCAAAGGCATTTGATCGACTCTAAAAATGGTATGTTGAGCTGGGCCAGCATCACTTACCAACCTTGAACTTCTATCAAAGGTCATTCCCTAGTCGACATTATTATAGAATGCTTAGATCTTACCAATAATGGCAAACTAGAGTTTGGTTGACAAAAGTGAAAGCTCTTTGTTATTGGGGGCATCCGAATAAAAAGGAGGCAAATCAAGGATGGTATTGATAACCCCAGAGGGGCATGAAATCTCCTTCGCTACATGGTCAGATTTTCCAAGAACCAACAACGAGGCCGAATATGAAGCACTCTTACTTGGTCCCTAGATGTCCCAGAATTTAGAGGTTAGAAACATCAAGATATGTAGTGACTCCATGATCACACTAAACTATGTCAACGGAAGGTTCAACATGAGTAAGCCTAATCTAGCAGCCTACATATAGAAGGAAATAAAACGATACGCCCATTTTAATATTATTAGCTCAAGAAAATACTAGAGAATAAAATTTAAAGGAAGATCCTTAGAATTGCAGCGAGCGATCCCGTATATGGAGCTGAAAGCTTGGTTCTCATGGAAATCTAGTTGACTCTTTATGTAAGGAAGGTAGAAACAGTGTTATAAGGTAAATAAGAAATTAAAATTGGCATCGACCATCCGTGCCAAAAACTCAATTACGCGGGCATTTCAAGAGCCATTCGCCAATTTTACCTTCACCATGAACCTTGCGCTAACCACTTATGGAGATACATAGTAACAAAATTTCTTTAGCCCCTTATGGAGCTCTTTTTCCCACAAGTGAGTGATAGTAGCTTCTTCCCTAGCCTGACTTGATCCCTTCCTCCTTCCGTAGGCACTACGTCTCGGCATGCACAACGATCTCAGCATCCTTAGCCTTGCAGTCCTCTCCCCCGCTTCTCAATAGCCTCTAACTTTTTAAAAAGGTCATCAAACCCTTACTCAAGTGCAAAGCAAGGATTGGTGCCTGAGAACAAAAAGAAAAACCAAAGGAAAAAGTTAGCAATGAAGATAGAAGAAGTCTCCAAAAGAAGTGCTCAGTATTGTCCTAGTTGAGTATGCTCTAGATATTGAAACCAGATACACCTGACCTGGCACTGGTTCGGGGCACTAAAGCCTCAGACACCACTCTATGAACAATATCCACCAAAAGATCTAGCTCATCTACCGAGTTAAATAATCCTAGGATAAGCCGATAAATGGCCTTCCCTGACTGTCTAGCCATATCAACCATAACCTTCACCGCATTAGTGTAGTGCTCTCATTCCTTATCCATTGTTGACTCCTCCAAACTTCTCTTCTAGGCATAGGAAATCTCTCAGTGTAGGTCCTCTAGTGTCTCTATGGCTATAGATGTGCAAGTGGGAGGGGTCGATGAAAGTCATCTTAGTGGTATGAGGGGTCTCGATTGCGTATGATTCTAGGACTTCGGAAACTCATCACATGGCAGAAAGTTTCCAAAATAAAGATTCACTATGAGAAAAGAAAATAGATAAGTCAAAAAGTCACGAGGAACAAGAGTTTGTAACATAGATAAAATGGGGAAAATGACCGATATAAAAGGTAATACATATACCCTAAGAGGACATGTTCGACACTTTCTCTTATTTACAAGGAGATGACATATAGACTTGTCCTCTAATCTCTCATCGACCTCGACATATATCACCATATCCTACACTCCCTCAGGGGCATAAAGCAACCGGGATCTCTTAGTTGCAGACATCGAGCCCCCTTAGCTGGGTTTGGCCCACACTTCCTAAAGACGAACTACCCAACACCACCTACCAATCATACTATGTCATATCCTTAGTGGATGTGGGTGCTTGTACCTAAAGCCAAATAAGGAGTAGGGAGTGACCCTCGACTAAATACACTAACATCTTAGCCCAAATGCGAGCATGCATCTTCTTACTTTTCCTCGACCTCAGCCCCCTTCAAGGAAATGGGGACGTGCACGTTCTGTGGTTGATAGGAACTAGCATCTACCTTTGAAGTCCATCCTTTTCTTCCTTTGCTAGGGTTTGGCTACTTTGAACTTGCCCCTACAACGGCATAAGTCTTGAGCATTGGAAAAAAGTCTTACCTCCCTTAGAGTAACCATAATAGGGAGATCCTCTATATTCAACAACTTCTCAAACAAAACATTATGGCATGGTACATTCTCTCATCTATTAGCATCGTCATCCTCCACCTCATGATTGCAAGCCACGGGAGATTCAAAGTGTAGTTAGTAAGGTAAATAAAATGTATGAAATATAACACAGAATTAAGCTATACCTAGGACTTGGAAGGAGGTGTTGTACCACCCCTAATTTTTGATAACATTATTCATAAGATTTAGTTAGATAAATTAAATAGAATAATATAAATGTTAAGTAATAAGGGGTTTGAGAATTGAATAAATATAACTAAGGCCATGCTCAGTTAACTAATAAATGGGCTAAAGAATGGTTTTTAGGTTAACTAAATTAAATAACAGTATAATGAGAATTTGCCGCACATAATCCCTTACCCTTATATATTCTCGTTCCTTATATTCATTTTCCCATTCACGTCATTTGGTAAACAAAAATAAAAATGTAAGAAGAGCTGGCCATAATCAAAGAGAAAAGAGAAGAGAAATCAAAGAAATCTAAGGGTTAAAGCTAGTGGACTAAATCTCAATCTCAATCCAATTTCTTTATCATAATCAAGGTGAATAATAATTCATTCCATCTCTATTTTATTTATAATCATATATTTTCGAATTTAAGGGTAAATTCGTTTTTATGATGACTTGGATGATGATATGCTTGAAATACAAATTGATTGACTTAAAGAAGAATGTTTAAATAAGATTATATATGGTTTTAGGGAAAAACCGATTTATACTGATGTTTAAATGCCATGGAAAATTTTCATGTTGTATAAAGCATGATTTTGGAGTTGGGTTTTAATTTTGATAATTTTCCATGTTATGAAAAAATTACTGTGAATTTTTTCAGAAAATATATTGAGAATACGAGTCTGAAATTTTGGTATGTTAGATAACATGAATTAAGTGAATTTCTAGAATTTTTAGGGATTTTTCCTAAGTGATTTGTTATGCAAGTTAAAATATTTTAGAAGGACTTATTTGCAATATTGGTTTTTTTTAATCGAAGAGCTTACTTGCTAACTTAATCAAGATTTAGATCTGAAATTAGTGGTAGTTATTTTAGTAAAGAATTTGAAATCTTAAGAAAGACAATCTTGTATTTACATGTGGCAAATTAATTAGAAAGTATTTGCTTTAATTGGCATTAATCAGTTTTTACCCAGAAAAGTTGGTTCCACCTTCTTTAGAATTACCTTTCGACTCAGAGCTTCTGCCTTCAATAAAAATGAAACCCAACTAATCCAAAACCTATACACAAGGTATCACTTAGATGGTACGTAGCGGATTGGAGGAAAGGCGGAAGGTATGGTACCGAAAGCATTGTTTCCGATGGGGTCGATACCTTTTGTTTGTTTTAAAACTGAAGCGCCTACCTTAGTTTTATTAAAGCCTTCAAAGGAGTCGAAGCATATATTTTAGAAAGAGGTTTTCTAAATGATTTCGAAGGGGTTTCCATCTTATATTTTAAAGAGTAAGCTTTCGAAAGGGTTTTTTTCTTATAAAAATAATGCTTTTGAAAGAAGGGGTGCCGACCAAGTCGAAGCCCTTCTACCTTTTTTTGTCTTTCGAGTGTATTGAAGTCATCAATGCTTTTGAAGGGTAGTGCTTATTTTATAGACGTTTTAAGCCACTTCCTAAATTATTTCGAAAGGGTCCAAGGTTCGAAGGCAATAGCTTCCAAAGGGGATTTCGAGCTATCCTTCAATGTTTTGTTTAAATAGTTTGAGGCTTTCGAAAGGGATGGTGCCGACGCTATCAAGTTTTTCCTATTATTTTTATATACTAAAGGATGGTTTCGAAAGTGATACTTTCATTTATATTCACTTTGACCCAAATGATATTTTAAGTATAAACCCAATGGTTTCGGAAGGGGGAGGACCTTCGATGGATTCTAAAGGGGGAATTTCAATGGTTTTGGAAGGGATACTTCCAAAAATTTTGAAAGGGGTTCTTTCAATGGTTAGAAGCTATGCTTCTAAAAGTTGATAATTAATACTTTAATACATTCGAAAGGTTTCGAAAGAGAAGTTTTAAAGTATTTCGAAAGGCATGGGCCTAATGTTTTGAAAAGAGAATTATATGTTTTCGTAGGAGGTTATCCAGTGAGGTCGAAAGAAAGGTTTTGAAGGTTTCGACTACCTTATTTTTCAAAACAAATAACCCAATCTTATTTTAATGGGATACCATGACATAATTAAGTAAAGTGTTTTGAAAAGGAGTTTTTGAAGAATTTTTCTTTGATTAAAGGGTCGGATTAACCAAGTTATTGTGTTTGCTTATTCATATATGTATATATATTCACATTGTAATGGACCCATAACTGCATCTTGGGGAAGGGCAGAACCAGCTAGGTTGACCCAGTAGTGAATATAAATTAAGTTAACTCCTGAATGAGTAGAATTGCATCCAGGAGATCAGGAAGGCAAGAATATAGAATGCTAATATATTAAGGAAAAGATATTGGCAGGGGCCAATAGGTTCTTAATACACCCATAAAAACTGTTTATAGGTACAGATATTGGCAGAGGCCAATAGGTTCATAGTTTGCCCATGAAAACTATGTATAAATGAAGATGTTAGAAAGACAGATTCATAGTAAGCCCATGAAAACTATATATTTGGATAGGGAGTCCTTAATAATTTTATCGGTTATTAGTTAGCCCATAAAAACTATTAGGTTAACAGTAATCCTAGAAACTATAATTGAGATAGATAGTCAAGATGAATGGGGATGAGTGATATAGAATTGAGTCACTTGTTTTGCATATAATCATATTATGCAGTTTTGAATTGTTTTAACCATTGTGGATGCAAGGGCATAGAATATGGTTTTAAAAAGGTTTTAGGATACTAATGAGGGGAAAACCCATTCCGCTAAGCGGCGTGGTCTTACTAGATATCTAAATGATTTGAGGTGGTAGATTATTATTCATACCAGGTTTTATGTCTGACTCGAAGTTTATGTTTTTCTCCTTAAACTCTCGGGTACTCAATTGATTTTGAGTAGTTTGAGAGTTGAGGTTTTCAGGTACCTCATTAGACGAATAAAGTTATCGGAGACGTGCATGAGGCATGAAAGATATCTAAAGTTCTCTTTTATTTTGAGTCCATCGTGTTGTAATGGCAAAGTTGTTAAATTGCCTATATATTTTGATAATCCAAGAGGGCATCTTCATATGTCGCTCTTACCATATGTTGCAATAAATATATTTTCTCTAAACATTATTACGATCATGGGATTATATAATGAATTGTAATGTTTTGAAATGGAATGTGATTTTGTTTGATATTTTAATTTTTTTCCATATTCTTGTGTTTATGTGTATCAATGAATCTAACACCGAGGTATTTGGTCGCCAAGGATTAATTACTATGGATGACTGCAACATCCATAGCCGTTAGTTTTGGACCTCCAAGTAGAGCGATGCTACAAGTTGGAATCAGAGCATACGTTTATGAAAACTTAATAGAAAAGTTAAACCTAAAAGCTTTTTGAAACATGATCCAATGAATTTGAAATATGATTTGGGTTTGAGATAACGCTTAGTAACATACTTGTATTTGATATATATATATATATATATATATATATATATATATATATTAGTACATATTCTTCTTTCTCTTAGACCATTCGTATGTATCTTACTAAGGCTTGTATGCAGATTTACGAGAAAAAAGATATTGAAGCAGGAAATGGAAGAGGAAATCTCGGTGGAGGAAGCATCACAACCAATGGAAATGCTGGACCTAATACTAGGAGGAACCAATATCGACAGGCTAATGCTAGCCAAAGTGTTGAAGCCAATATGGGTGCTGGAAATCCACCAATAGATATGGGGCGATGTATCTGTTCTTTGTCAATGTGATGCAAGCATGAGCTGCTATAGGATTTGTTGGAAATGTTGGAGGAGCTAATCCTGTGGCTCCAGTTAGGAATACCTATGCTAAGTTAAGTAGAGGCTACGCCAGTCTTGGTGGAAAACTGTTTATGGGAACGGAGTATGCTATAGAACTAGAGAAATGGCTGTTGCATTGTGAGCATATCTTTGCTGATTTGGGTTTAGATGATGAGCAGAAGAGAAGGGTGGCCTCTAGACAGTCGTAGGGGTCAGCACTTCATTAGTGGAACAGTGTTACTGCCGGAGTACCAAAGGAAGAGTTGACATGGGCTGAATTCAGAAGGTGATTTGAATCGAGGTTTTTATTTAAGGTTGCTGAGTCAGCATTGATGAGAAAGTTTATGGATCTAGTACTGGGAGAGATGTTGGTTATCGAGTGTGCCACTAGGTTTAACGAGCGGTCTTGATATGGGTATGCTATTGTTGACACTAACATAAGAAGGATAAGAGGTTGATCTAGGGTTTGAGGCCCGAGCTTGCTAGGGCTACCCTGACACATATCCATGATCCTTGTAATGTGGTTGTGGAGATGGAAATTCACCATAAGGAGATGCTTATTGTTTGTTCTAGAGAGAAGCCGGTTGAAACCTATGGTTCTCAGAGAAAGAAAAGAAAAATCTTTAAGAGGATGGGAGCAGAGAAAGGAGATGCTGCCAAGAAGGCAAAGGCTAATTTAGTTTGCTACAAGTGTGACAAGAAGGGTCATTATGCTAATTAGTGCTGGTCAGGAAAGGGAAAGAAGGCTGTAGACAAAAAGAATGTGAAGTACTTCAACTATGACCAACTTGGGAATTATAAGAGTTAATGTCCAGAACCGGTTAGGGCGGACAAAGGGAAGGTTTTTGTTGTTGGATCATCTGCTAAGCCAACTGCAGTTGAAAAGGGAAAGACTGTATGTTTTTGATTCAGAGTATACCATTTAGGATACTATTTGATACTGGTGCATTACATTCATTTATTTCCCAGTGTTTGGTTGATAGGTTATGCTTAGAACCCACATACCTTGTTACTTCCTTAAGGGTTGCAAATCCAATAGGAGGGTATGCTACTCTGGGGATGAGATATGACCAGTTAGAACTTGATGTGTTAGGTCATTAGTTTGCATGTAGTCTGTATGTTTTCGATTTTATAGATTTCAGAATCATTTTGAGTATAGATTGGTTGAGTAAGTATGAAGCTAAGATATTTTTCTAGAATGTAGAGGTATCACTAAGACACCCAGATAGCAATAACCGAATCATATTCTCAGTGCAAAATTCTGACCGGAGCAGTAGCTTTGTTAAGTGCAATGGAAGTGGAAGAAGAGCTAAGTCAGGTTCGAGTAGCAATAGAGTTTGAAGATGTTTTTGAGCCGATCATAGGACTACCATTGAAACGAGCTATTGAGTTTCGGATAAATATTGTGCCAGGAGCTAAACCCATGAGTAGACTACCTAGTAGGATGACACCAACCGAGATGAAGGAATTGAAGATGCAACTAATGGATCTAAAAGGAAGAAACTTTATTAAACCAAGCAGTTTTCCTTGGGGAGAGACCACGGTATTCATGAAGAAACTAGATGGGTCGTTAAGGATGTGTATCGACTATCATAAGCTAAATGAGAGGATGGTAGAGAATAAGTATCCTTTGCCGAGAATTGATGATCTGTTTGATCAGTTGTGTCAGGCCATAGTATTTTTCCAGTTGGATTTGGCGACAGGTTTCCTTCAATTAAGAGTGGTAAAGGATAGCATTCCTTTGACGTCATTTTAGACTAGGTATGGTTCGCATGAGTGGTTAGTAATGCCATTTGGGTTAACGAATGCAGCTGCTTTCTTCATGGATTTGATGAACCAAGTCTTTCGAGAGTATTTGGATAGATTCGTGTTGGTGTTTATAGATGACATTTTGGTATACTCCAAGGATGAAAGAGAGCATGAAGATCATCTTAGAGTTGTGCTTGAGATGCTGAGGCAGCATTAGCTAAAGGCGAAGTTTTCCAAGTGTCATTTTTGGAAGAAAGATGTTAAGTTTCTTGGTCATGTGGCTTCAGAGAAAGGGTTGTCAATCGATCCAAATAAGATCGAAGCTATTAATAATTGAAAGAGGTTAGAGATGGTGACAGAGATTAGAAGTTTTCTTCGACTTGCCGGCTATTATCGGAGATTCATTAAGGATTTCTCATGCATAGCAGCGCCATTGACTAAGCTAACCAGAAAGGAGGTAAAGTTTGTCTAGTCCGACAAACGTGAGGAAGCATTCTTTAAGTTAAAGTATTTGTTAACCAATGCACCCGTGTTAGTAGTTCTAGATGGAAACAAATGGTTAGTGGTGTATACTGATGCATGTGGGACTGGATTAGGAGCCATGTTGATGCAGTAGGGTAAAGTGATTGCCTACGCTTCACGGCTGCTTAGACCACAAGAAGTAAGATATCCTACTCATGATTTGGAGTCAACTGAAGTGATCTTCGCATTGAAGATTTGGTGGAATTATCTCTTAGGGGAGAGATTTGAGCCATACACAAATCATAAGTCTTCAAGATACTTATTCTCTGAGAAGGAGTTGAATATGAGACAGCAGAGGTGGCTGGAGTTTTTGGCTGCTTATGATTTTGGTGTAGAGTATACACCAGGAAAAGGTAATAAAATAGCGGATGCTCTTAGCAGAAGATATCATAATGTGGTGTAAGCTATGTTGGTAGAATGGAAGGATTTAGAAGCTTTGACTACTTGTAGTGTGCAGTTAAGATCGACTGCTAGTTCCAGTCAGAGTACTGCCATGTTGTCCTATTTAGAAGTTCGACCAGTGTTGATCGAGAGAATCGCTTCTTATTAGATGCAGGATCCGTTATTAGCCGAGAAGATTAGAAGGCTTGACGTTGGAACAGAGATCGATGATTTGAAAGATTTTTGTATTGACCAGAGAGGATGGTTGAGAAAGAAGGGACGATTATGTGTTCCAAATGTTGAGAACTTGAGGAAATAAGTTCTTGGGGAATTTCATTGTTCCATGTTTGCGATTCATCTTGGAGGGACCATGATGTATCAAGATTTGATGAGAAGCTTCTATTGGAATGCTATGAAGAGGGATGTTAGCATGTGTATTAGGCAGTGTGCAAACTGTCAACAAGTGAAAGCCGAACATCAGAAGCCGAGTGGGTTGCTTCATCCTCTAGAGATTCTAGTATGGAAATGGGATTCAATATCCATGGATTTTATAGACGAGTTGTCAATGTCGAATAGGGGAAATGAAAGTATATAGGTCGCAGTGGACAGGTTGACCAAGAGTGTCCATTTCATTCCAGTAAAGTCAACCAGGACGGGACCTGTTTTAGAAAAGTTGTTTATGAAAAACATGGTTAGACCACATGGAGTTCTTAGTAGAATAGCCAGTGATAGAGATGCTTTGTTCACTAGTGAATTTTGGAAGAGTCTACAGATGTGTTAGGCACTAAGCTCAAGATGAGTATTGCATAACACCCTCAAATGGATAGGCAGACAGAGAGAGTCAATAAGGTGCTCGAAGATTTATTGAAAGCCTATGTATTGGACTTTGGTGGATCTAGGGAGGATTACTAACTTTTGGTTAAGTTTTCCTATAATAATAGTTACCAGACTAGTATAGAAATGACACCTTTTGAAGCTTTGTATGAGAAGCCATCCAAATCACCAGCATGTTGGTTGGAGACTGGAGACGGATTGGTCTTAGGTCTAGATTTGGTTAGGGAGCATTAGAGAAAACCGAGTTGATCGGAGAAAGGATAAAGGAAGCTTAATCTAAATAGAAGAGTTACGCAGATAAAAGGCGTAAAGGCCTAGAGTTCTCAGTTGGAGATAGGGTTTCATTAAGGTATCACCGATGAAGGTGTGGTACGGTTCGAAAAGTCAGGGAACCTGGCACTGAGATATGTTAGTCCATTACAGATTATAGAGAGGATTGGAAAGCTCACATACAGAGTAGAGTTGCTAAGTAGTATGGCAGGTGTCCATAGTGTATTTCATGTGTCTCATCTTCGCAAGTATGTGCATGATCCAGAGACTACCATTCCTTCAACAGGGTTGGAAGATCTAGTAGTAGTGCCTAATTTGACGTTTTTGGAGAACCAGTTTGGGTTGTAACGAAAGATGAAAAAAGATTGAGGAACAAGATAGTCAAGTTGGTGAAAGTTCAATGGAGCGATAATGAGGAGGACTGTACTTGGGAGACAGAGGGTAGGATTCGGGATACTTATCCTGGTATGCTTTGAGGGTATGTCTATATTAGATTTATATAGATAATTGCTAGTCAGATAGAATAGTATGGTTGTTAAGAGTCGTTACAGATGATTGCTAGTTTAGTATTTAATCCTTACTGAATTTTGAGGATGAAATTCTTTAAAGAGGTGAGCCTGTAACACCCCTAATTTTTGATAATATTATTTAGGAGATTTAACTAGATATTTTAAATAGAATAATGTAGATGTTAAGTGAAAAGGGGTTTGAGATTTGAATAGATATAATTAAGGCCATGCTCAATTAACTAATTAAATGGGCTAAAGAATGGTTTTTAGGTTAATTAATTTACATAACGGTATAATGGGAATTTACGACACATAACCCCTTACCCTTATATAATCTTGTTCCACATATTCATTTTCCCATTCATGTCATTTGGTTAACAAAAATAAAAATGTAAGAAGAGCCGGCCATAATCAAAGAGAAAAGAGAAGAGAAATCAAAGAAAAGCTAAGAATTAAAGCAAGGGGAATAAATCTCAATCTCAATCCAATTTCCTTATCTTAATCAAGGTGAATAATAATTCATTCCATCTCTGTTTTGTTTTATAATCATATGTTTTTGGATTTAAGGGTGAATTCATTTTTATGATGACTCGGCTGATGATATGTTTGAATTACAAATTGTTTGACTTAAAGAAGAATGTTTAAATAAGATTATATGCGGTTTTAGGGAAAAACCGATTTATATTGTTGTTTAAATGTCATGGGAATTTTTTATGTTGTATAAAGCATGATTCTGGAGTTGGGTTTTAATTTTGATAATTTTCCAAGTTATGGAAAAATTACTATGAATTTTCAAAGGAAAACATGGCTAATTGGGTTTATAAATTTATTTTGGAAAATATATTGAGAATATGAGTTTGAAATTTTTGATATGTTAGATAACATGATTAAAATGAATTTCTAGAATTTTTGAGGATTTTTCCTAAGTGGCTTGCTATGCAAATTAAAATATATTAGAAGAAGGACTTATGTGAAATATTGGTTTTGCTTAATGGAAGGGCTTATTTCCTAACTTAACCATGGTTTAGATCTAAAATTAGTGGCAGTTATTTAGTAAATAATTTGAAAAGTTAAGGCAGCCAATCTTGTGTTTACACGTGGAAGGTTAGTTAGAAAATATTTGCCTTAATTGACATTAATCAGTTTTTACCCAGAAAGTTGGTTCCGCCTTCTTTAGAAGTACCTTTCGACTCAGAGCTTCCGCCTTCTTTAGAAGTACCTTTCGACTCAGAGCTTCCGCCTTCTTTAGAAGTACCTTTCGACTCAGAGCTTCCTCCTTCAATCAAGTTGAAACTCAGCTAAGCCAAAACTAATACACAAGTATCACTTAGATGGTACGTAGTGGATTGGAGCAAATGCGAAAGGCATGGTGTCGAAAGCATTGCTTCCGATGGGGTCGATACCTTCTGTTTGTTTTAAAAGTGAAGTGCCTGCCTTTTTTATTAAATTATTCGAAGGAGTTGAAACATATGTTTTCGAAAGAGGTTTTCTAAAAGCTTTCGAAGAGGTTGCTACCTTATGTTTTAAAGAATAAGCTTTTGAAATGGTTTCTTTACTTATAAAAATAAATCTTTCGAAAGAAGAGGTGCCGACCTAGTCGAAGCCCTGCTGCCGTTCTTTTGTCTTTCGAGCGTATTGAAGCCATCAATGCTTTCGAAGGGTAGTGCTTGTTTTAAAGATGTTTTAAGCCACTCCCTAAATGCTTTCAAATGGGTCTAAGGGTTCGAAGGTAATAACTTCGGAAGGGGGTTTCGACACTTTCCTTCAGTGTATTGTTTAAATGGTTTGAGGCTTTCAAGAGGGATGGTGCCGATGCCATCAAGTTTTCCCCAATATTTTTATATGCTAAAAGATGGTTTCGAAAGAGATACTTTCTTTTATATTCACTTTGATCCAAATGATAATTTAAGTATAAACCCAATGGTTTCGAAAGGGGTACTTTCAATGGTTTCGGAAGGGATACTTCCAAAGGTTTCGAAAGGGGTACTTTTAATGGTTTGAAGTTATGCTTCTAAAAGTTAATAAGTAATACTTTAATACATCCGAAAGGTTTCGAAAGAGAAGTTTTAAAGTGTTTTGAAAGGTAGGGGTGTAATGTTTTGAAAAGAGATTTATATGCTTTCGAAGGAGGTTATTCAGTGAGGTCGAAAGCAAGGTTTTGAAGGTTTTGACAACCTTAGTTTTCAAAACAAGTAACTCAATCTCATTTTTAAAGGAATATCATGGTATAATTAAATAAAGTGTTTTGAAAAGGAATTTCTGAAGAAGTTTTATTGGATTAAAGGGTTAAAGGGATTAACCAAGTTATTGTGTTTGCTTCTTCATATATGTATATATATTCACATTGTAATGGACCTACAACTGTATTTTGGGGAAGAGCAGAATAACTAGTTAGGTTGATCCTGTAGTGAATATAAATTAAGTTAACTCTTGAATGAGTAGAATTGCATCCGGGATGTCAGGAAGACCAGAATATAGGATGCTAAAATATTAAAGGAAAAGATATTGGAAGGGGCCAATAGATTCTTACTAAGCCTAGGAATATTTTTTATAGGTACGGATATTGGCAATGGCCAATAGGTTCTTAGTTTGCCCATGAAAACTATGCACAAATGAAGATGTCAGAAAGATAGGTTCATAGTAAGCCCATGATAAATATGATTTGATACTGGCAAGGGCCAGTAGGTTTGTAGTTAGCCCATGAAAATTATATCTGGATTAAGGTAGTGACAGATGTCAATTGGTTACTAGTCAGCCCATGAAAACTAGGATAAGTAGGGAAGATATTGGAGTTTCCAATAGGTTTCTAGTCAACCCATGAAAACTAGGATAAGTGTAAAGATATTGGAGTTACCAATAGGTTCATAGTAATCCCATGAAAACTATGTATTTGGATAGGGAGTCCTTAATCATTTTATCGGTCATTAGTCAGCCCATGAAAACAATTAGGTTAATATTAATCCTAGAAACTATAGTTGAGATAGATAGTCAAGACGAATGGGGATGGGTAATCCAAAATTGATCCACTTGTTTTACATATCATCATATTATAATGTTTTAAATTGTTTTAACCATTGTGGACGCAGGATCACAATATATGGTTTTAAAAAGTTTTAGGATACTAGGGAGGGGAAAACTAGTTCCGCTAAGCGATACTAGATATCTAAATGATTTGAGATGGTAGATTATTATTCATATCAGGCTTTATGTCTGACTCGAAGTTTATGTTTTTCCCCTTAAACTCTCCGTACTCAATTGATTTTGAGTAGTTTGAGAGTTGAGGTTTTTAGATACCACATTAGACAAATAAAGCTTCTGGAGATGTGCATGAGGCATGACATATATCTAAAGTTCTCATTTATTTTGATTTCGTCGTGTTGTTTGTGAAGGAATAGTTGTTAAATTGCCTATATATACTTTAATCATCCAAGGGGCATATTCATATGTCATTCTTGGCGTATGTTGTAATAAATATATTTTCTCTGAGCGCGATTAACGATTGTAGGATTATGTAATGAATTGGAAATGTTTTGAAATGGAATGTGGTTTTGTTTGATGTTTTAATATTTTTTTCCATATTCATGTGTTTCTGTGTATCAATGAAGCTAATATCGCCGTAATTGCCGAGGATTAATAACTATGGATGACTGTAACATCCGTAGCCGTAAGTTTTAGACCTCCAAGTAGGGGGATGTTACAGGTGTTGTCGAGGACCACCTGGTGCTCTTGCTCATTGATAAACACGAAGAAATAAAAAATCCTTATAATTAGATATGCATCAAAGGATGCCCACTATTAGCTTTGTCTTCCTCTTATAATGCAGATAATAATAATTATTGGGTTACACCAGAAGAATCCGGAACAGTTAGCATAAACACCGCACTAAACCAGGGGTGGTGAGCCATATGTCTTGTTAGAGTTAAAACATATGAACCATGGTGATGATACTATACAAATTAGGGACTAGGCAAATCAAAGCTACCCCAAATTGGTTGAGTAAATTAAGGCAGAAAAGAAGGTGTAGAAGTGTAGGGCCATAGTGCAAGTAAATAAGCCCCTAAAC
Source organism: Allium cepa (assembly GCA_030765085.1). NCBI lineage: Eukaryota > Viridiplantae > Streptophyta > Magnoliopsida > Asparagales > Amaryllidaceae > Allium > Allium cepa. Next base: position 376,270,603 of record CM060929.1, on the reverse strand, counting down.
AAAGTAACGCTACAAGGGAATATGTTGGCGATTGTCGAGGGCATCCTCCTATAACTCATATGGTTACTCCAATGCCATTTGCACAGGTCCTAAATTGAAGTCTTATATCCAAGATTCGAGATTGTCCCCTCAAACGGTGCATCAAATGTAAGGTGCATGCAAGGAGTGATGGCAATTAGGGTCCGAACCATTTTATGCTATATAACAAATAAAAAAGAAAAACTTTGTTATTGAGCTACTCTATGAAAAAGTTAACTAAACTAAAAGACCACTCACCATCACACGGAAGGAAGACCCTATACCACCCTTTCACCGACCCATTTAGGAAGATCCTCGAGGTGCATATCGGGCTCTTCAATATGCATTCATTCATGCACGATAACTAGCCCACACATGCAGTCCATACGTAAAATTGGGTCTAGTATATACATTGATTTAATGTATGATATTTTCTAACCTTGATTACAAGCTTAGTACATCAAAACAACACACTAATCATATACATGGGCAATCTAGTAACTTCCTCTTCTAAAGCAAGTGGAACGAGACTGGGCTCTTCGTAAAAAATGAAGAAATAGCCGACAAAAGGTAACCCACGATATACCCAACCTCCTTACATGCCCTTAACTGGGGTTTAAACAAGACTTAGTAGTGGTAATACGATGATTAACAAGGAAAAAGATACGATTTTGGTAGTGTAAAACCTTATAAACCTAAATATGATAGCAACGGCAGAAAACAACATAAAACAAATCAAAATATTGGAAAATAGAATCTAGTAATAGCATTTGCAATAGATGTAAAAATGGAAAAGAGCATATTTACTTATGAAAAGTTGAGGTTTCTCATGAAAGACGAGTGTTTTAAGCTTTGAATAATAGTAATAGAACATAGTAGAAGTGAAGAAGAAGAAAAAAGGAGGGTAAGGCCACATTTATATAAGCATGAAATATCAATCCCAACCATCGATTCAAAAAAGAAAGAGAAAATCTTGGCCACATGATCCCAATCAATTGTCATTTCACATCATACACTCCACAAACCACAGGCGCATTGAAATACCAAGAGCCAAAGGCTTTTGATGCTGTCACTTTCCACAAAATTTAATGCAATCGAATAAGTATGGCCCAGTGCGATGCAGGATATAATTAAAGGGCAAAGTGTTGCATGGATTTTTCATGCAATAAATCCATAGTTTGTTACAAAAGCTAAATATATATCTAACCACAAAGCCCAATTAGGAAAAGAACGACCTGTTACGGGAATCGGCAACAACCCAACACAGGCAACCACAAGGAAGTACCTATAATAGGATGGGGAGCCTAAATTCATCCAATTGCCCACTCAAATACCCGCCCACATCAACATACCTACCACGACTACCATTTCAGGCTATTAACACAACTAGCAAGCATTCCTGCACTGGCCATTCAAGAGTTAGCATCCTCCCCAGACCTCTATCGAGAAAATCTATCCACCAATCACATCAAACAAGCACCCATCAGCCAAGATATTGCTTGCTTGGCATCTGCTCGATATAAGCGAAAGGCCTAAATAAGAGTCCCGAATAATCCTTTGAGGTATCTCTTAGGTCCCAAAAAAAATCATCTGCCATCTTTGTAGTTTTAATCCCTAAACGGCTATTGCGGAGTATCAAACAAACACGATGGTTGAGGAACTCCCTCTAATAAAAAAATTGTAGCAGCAACTTCTTCGGACTAAAGAAAAAGCAAACGCACCATTTTCCAACAGCTCCTATGTCATAGCACACCCATAGTTGCAGTTCTAAGCCATCAACCTAGAATCACCCATCATAAAAATATTTGGGGAGTAAGGTGTCAATATGAGCCTTTTGGATCATGTCGAAGGAAAACTACATCTTGATCATCTAAATTACAGTGTAAGAATCTATTTAAGGGCCTTCTCATGCATCCGTAAGGATCGGATTTTTCAATCTCAACCACCATAAAAAGAGCACTAGATTCTAACTAGGAATTCATGTAGCAAAATAACTATATTATTCAAAATTATATAATCAAAGTTAATCAACAAAGGGGTAGAATAATTGTACACATCAATTGATCACAAACATCTTTAGCTAGCTCTAAGTGGTTTTATGTAACTCTATGGTGGCTAGATTTACATTCAATGGCCTTATTAAAACCTTACTAAGAAAATCAGTTGGACAAATTTTAAAAAAAATGGAACAAAAAATACAATATTCATATAAGAATCATATATGTGTTAATGCATCAACCTTGTTAGAAAAATCTTATAAGATAAAATATAAGAAGGAAATAGTATTACAAGGCCCATCAATTATAAATATTATCTCTCTTTGTTAAGTGTTGTCGGAGACAACAGATCACAAACTCTATGCACGTAAGTATCAAAACAAATTTCTTAGCTATCACATTGGTAATGCTTTAATAAATAATTCATAAGGTAATTTTTGATGTCGCTTTAGATATATCCTCCTTTAATTCAGGAGATAAATGCAACATTGTCTTCATTAGTTGAGGTTAGACCTTTTATGATTCATGGATATTTCACAACTTTTTGTAGTATGGTTGTGAATTGATCTTAGCCGCACATAATTATGATCTTATTTATGTAGTACTAATATCTTAGAATAGTTTGATGATAATGTGGCGATTGACGTTTGTTTTGTTGACTCATGGACTAAATATTCTTCTGCTAGCATACATACATACATACATATACATACATATATATATATATATATATATATATATATAACTTGATTGCGATCGAGCTTCTTAAGGGTTAGAATGGTATTTATTATCTTCATTAACCATTAGTTGCAATCAAGAACCTTTTAAATAGAATATGCACAAGCTTGTTATTCAAAAAAGATAATCTCTATCCCAATGTCCAAAATTAATTTAACTCATTATTTAGCCACAAATGCAATATTTGGTTTGGTATAAGGCACTGATATCAACAATATATTATACTTATAGAACAAGTATCTTTTTCATCGTTTTAAGAAAGAATTGGTCATTTTTCACATTTTTTTTCTAAATCATGATCGATTTGAAAGTCGATACATCATTTTCATCTTTTGAGGTTTTTCATCTTGTATTTTATTGCACATATTTAGTTGTTACTTTTAAATTATATGAATCTACTTGTCTAAATGAACATGTAAGAGTATACACGACTATTAGGACAAATTTTTCACTAAATACTCACATAGTGCATTATATAAGGATCTTACAAAATGTTTTAATCAGTACTATGATCCCTTAAATTTGATAAAAGACAAATCATGTCATTTAGCTTTAAACACAATAAATTGTTAGGGCACTCGTACAAATTTTAAGTATAAACATGTAGTCACGGTGTTCATAATAAACTTGTGTGATTAAAATATATGTAAAATAAAAAAGGAAACCAAGAGCTTCGCAATGAAGAAAATGAAGGTCAATCAAAAGTTATCAATTTTTTATGTTTTTACCATGAAAGGAGACCAACATAAGACAACTCATCAGTTTATCAAAGCCCAACGACCACCTGTGTAACATTGTGAAAATTCAACTAAAAATTTAATAAAATAATTAAATTTAAATATAATAAGGGAAAAGTGGAATTTCTATGGATGTCTGAATTTGGCTATGAAACTTGCACCATTACATTCATAACAATTTTCTAGACAAATTTCATATATAATATTTTGAAATTGAAATCAATATGAGAAAGTTATTAACATTTTAAATTTCAAAATCAAAAATAATTATTTAAGTAAATTAGAAAAATATATATAAGGAAACTAACGATTGATACCCCACATTGGATCGGTCGATACCTAGCGGTGGACTGCTCCAATCTAAATGATCGACCAATCATGTGTATCGTGCAAGGGTTAGATAAGCCAATGGCACAGATTTAATTGATATTTAATCAATGGTTAATGTTAATTTGTGCTGCTAAGCCTGCTATAAATAGAACGCTAACCTATACCCTAATTCATTGATCAAAAGCAGTACGTCCAGATTCTGCCCAAATCTCTATCTCCTCTAAAACTAATTCCTCAAATTTAAAATTTAAAAGCAAATTAAAGGATAAATCAAGCGAAGGGATGGAATTAACATCTAGAAGGAAGAACGATTCTATTCAAATCAAACAGGGATAGCTTTTTAAAGGTGTGGATTTATAATTAGTATGAGGATTTGCAAATAACTAATTTTTTGATATCCTAATTGACCCAGAGTTCTTTAGATTGATGACTTGGGAATTTGCTAATGATTAAATATATAAATCTAATCCTTTTTTTCCAATCTAATTTTGGTTAAAATAGATTTGTTGAATAAGTACTGATTTAAATTAATTACACACACTTTTTGTTAAGGTAAATAATAAGTAATATAACCATGTTAACCCTAAAACTAAGTTAAGTTGATTTATTAAAATTTTATATGAAATCAAACATGAAATTGTAGGTTATAAATTGTTGATTTATAAAATTAGGGTTTCATTGTGAACAAATCTAGTTAAAAGCTTATTGTAACTGATAATTGAGAATGATGATAATTAATGTGATCAAAACTTTACCGTAATTAACGTAAAATAATTAAATAAAAATCACTATGACCGGTCGATAGGTTCATTGGCCGGTCGATAGGCTCACTGGAGAAGTGTGTGGCCTAACACAACGGGAATTTGTTAGTATGCACGGTAGAGTGTACGTGATATTGCATTGTTGATGGATCCCGACGTGGTATGATAAAAGGCGTTACATTACCATTAAGAGGTGGACACAGATGCCGCATACGTCTTCGACGTGATTCGGCATTATGGGCTCCCTCTCAATGCATAAATATGATATGTTTCATCATAATTTGGGAAATGTTGTTTCAAGGTTAATATTGTAGGTAACCCTATGTTGGAATAGTTCCAATGGCTATTAGTATGATCTGATCGTTGATTTGGGGTTTGATTAGTTGTGCGACCATGAGTCTAAACCATCACAAGATGTTGGGTGTAGGTGTATTTTGAATTATAATTCCTTTAGTTAGTGAAAGAAAACTTAGTAGGTAATTCACAAAACCAAGCAGGACATCTTAGGTCACATAGATTATAAATGAAGCCAATTGCGTGTGATCACCGTCTGTTAATGATGTAACTCATTCATTGGATTTTTGTCTAATCAACTCCTTTCATTTTCCCCACCACAGGATAACAAGACAACAGTTGATTTGGCATAATACGTGGAGAAAGGAGCTAAGCTTTGGAGTTCCACCATTCTTCTTCATTCCTTATGTAGCTATTTATTGTATCAAATTTCTATCAAACTTAAATTGTACTTTGGAAATAACGTATATAAAATAAGTATTTTGAAGATTGGTTTTTTGAAATACCTACTTTCAGCATTATATTTTTATTTCCTTTTGTTGTGAGATCTAAAAGTATAGAATGTCTTAAATCTAATCTGTATTTTTTAGTCTCTATAATGTTTAAAAACCCGATAGCCTGTACTTCTTGGCATCGATGCGAGTTCGAAAGTCATCTTAGGCTAAGGATTGGTGTCTCGGGAGGTTCGGGTTGTCACATTTGATATCATTGCCTAAATTTAACATTCCTTAGGAATTAGGTATGCATTGAGAGAACATATTTAAATATTTTGAAAAAGAAATGGCTTTTCTAAAAGGTTTTCAAAATGTTTTTCGAAATAGGTTTCCAATAAGCATATATATATATATATATGTATGTATGTATGTATGTATGTATGTATATGTGTATGTATGTATGTGTAGATAAAAACTTTTCAAAGGTTTTACATATACAAATGTATAATAAGAAAGAATGGAATAATTAATTCTTTCCAGCACTATCTATGGAAAAGCTGAAAACAATTCCTAATCATTGATAGTGAGAACAGTAATTTTGATAAGGATGGCTTAAGTGAGGCAGCTAAGCTTCTGGACTGATCATCCCTATACGGTTCCACCTGTTTCTACAAGTGAAGAGACCAAGTGAGCATAATCCGACCGAAGGAGCGTATTTGAAAATTTTCAAATATGTAAATTCATAAATACACAATCCCCCACACATTTTGACTCATGAATTAATTGTTGGCTTTTCCTTTATATAAGCAAATAACTGCGAGTTAAAACAAAGTGTTAAGAGTGTAATAGTTGGGGCAGAAAATAAATCCTTCGTGTTTGTTGTAATTTACATCACAAAGAAATGCTGGTGGTTGTTACCTATGCCAACTAGTAGAAGCAAGTAAATTATGAATTTAAGGGTGAGTATAACAAAAGGGGTACCCTTGGACCCATATAATAAGAATATGACATCGATAAGCATAAGGGGAACATGAAAGAGGACTTCACAAGCTTAAGGCAAATTCCCACATTTAAAGTGGAAATAATATTCTTATATTGGTAGCAGTTGCAAAGACTCCTTTTTACATAAATGTATTACTAGAGTGTTTCTATACTGGAGTTGGACACTGCATTGGAAGACAAACTTGAGTTAACCATCTTTGAAACGAAGGACAAAAATCACATGCGCTTGTGGCATTGATAGGTATAATTAGGCTTATATAAATTAGGTTACTTTTATCTACTTAATTTAAGTGATAAACCAATGAAAATATTTTCTAAAAGTTATTAATGGTAAATGTCTGATATTTTAAAAAGAAAAATATGTGGTTTATGATTTTCTATAAAATAATCAGATTTTTTTTATGGAAATTGTTTGAAAAGTATAATTAAAAGAATTTGATATAAAAGCGATTTTCAACTACTGCTAAAGCTTTTGTTTTTCTTTAGGTACATAATTCCACTTACCCTTAATGTACGTACTTTTATTTTTAACAATGAAACTTTTGAATAAAATTGAGAAGAATGTAAGACCTAGCTTTTGAATCTCTTTTATAAATAAGAAATGGTTAGTTCTTAAAAACATCTTTTATAAATGTTTTGTCATACATTAAAATAAATAACAGTAAGTTAAAACATAACATTTTCTTTTAAATAACACTTTCATGATAATTTATTATTTATAAAGAATTTTTTTAGAAAGATGTGTTTTATGTACACTTTGCTAAGTTAAGCTAAATTGTTTTGATAATTTAAATTAAAAGAAAAATGTCACAATTTTGCAAAAAGGAAACGTTTGTTAAAGAAGAAGGGAGGGTTTTAAAGTTTTAGAAACTTACTTGTTTTGTGGAGATGATGTTAAAGTCAAAGGCTTTGATTTGAAAGATAAACTAAAGGTATGAATGTCACTTAAACTTAAAAAGAGAAGAATTAAATTAGAGTTAGATAAATAGGATTACACAGCCTATAAGAATTAAATTGATTATGGAGTTCAAAGCATTGAAATATTTTAGTATAAGGGTAGGAAGTAGTATGGAGATTTAGTGTCCTTTCAATCAATGCTTGAATTGGAAGGGTGAAGTACTAGATCAAACATCTTGTAATAATGAAGAATGAACACCACTTTGTGTTTCTACCCAATTATGATTTTAATTTTGAAATCTTTGCATAAGAAAGTTTGGAAAGTATGATTTGGTTAAAACATATTTCAGAGTAAAGAAAGAGTAAGCCAAGGTGTTATCGTATCAAAGAATATTGTAGATACACAAAGTTTCCCCTGTTTAGTCGGTGGCTATAAAAAGAATTTAGTTTTTCATGAAGCTTGGAATATGGGAAAGATTTTAGTTAACTAAAGAAGTTATATAGTAGTACGCCTATTCTAGTACCCCTTAATACTTCAAAGGCGGCTGTTGTGTATACTAATGCTTGCGATACAGGATGGGATGCTGTTTTGATACAAGAGGGTAGAGATGTTCGTTACACTAGTCAACAGTTGAAAGTACACGGGAAGAATTATCTAATCCATGATTTTTAGATGACATCTATTTTTTTATCTTAAATCTTAAAAGTGACTAAGTTGTGTATATATTATAAGTCCTTAAAGTATTAGTTGTTTGAACATCGCCAAAAGATGAAGATGATCTGGATTACTTATGGGTGGGTAGTGTTGAACCGACATTTCGGGTAACACCACACCACACATGTTTCTTTTGGCTTGGGAAGCTATAGGTAGCAGACATGTTGTTGTTGACTTGGTGAACTATAAGTAAACAAGCAAGTAGGTTTTCGTCATATAATATACATTATGCGGCAATATTTATAAACAATTAGCACTTAAATTGTCGTTGCAACTACAAGTATGTTGTTGGGGATGAGGTAACATGAGCTCCATAGGATTTCAATTAGGCTAGGACATCGTCCATTTTAGATGTATCTATAGGATGTCAATTAGGCTAGGACATCATCCATTTTAGATGTATCTGGATAAGCTCTGTGGTAAGATGTTGGATTAAAATGGCAAGGCACCATTCTATATTGGGTTATCTTGACATAAAGTAGTTGGAATAAAATGGTGAGAAGTTACTTTTGGAAGAAAAGGTCTCATTAATGGGATGACATTAGGGAATGGTAAATTTTGGAAGTTTATATTAAAAAAGATATCCTAAAAGGGGTTGGGGTCAAGTTTGTGCAAGGAATGGTTAATTAAAGGATTTGGATTTCTATTAAGAAAGAGATATTGCTATTTGCATGCATTGAGAATGCGAAGCCGATTTTCATTGGAAAAAAAAATTGGAAATTTTCAGTAAGATTTGGAGGAAAGGATAATAGATTTCTTTTTAATCATCCCTCGGATTGGAAGGAGGTTATTTATTTAAGGAAATTTATTTAGGATTGATTTAGGATACATAGAGATATTTCATAACAGTTGCACATGAACAAAGTATCGCTCAGGTGATTACCGCCAATGCTAAAATAATTTTAGGTTACAATTTCATTTAAATCTAGGATTTCATTTAGATTTAGGATTTTAATTTGTTAGGGTTGAACAGGGAAATAAACTAAGTTTACCCAAATAGGATAAATTAGTATTTACTTACTTGTAGAACTTAGGGTAAGTCCCTGTAGACTATAAACGTGATACCTAAGTACCACGATTGTTAAAGGATTAAGGAAACCAAATCATAAGCGAAATGGTATAGCTTAAGTCAAATCTAAGTGGTAAAGAAGTCATGCTATATTCAATAATTTAAGAAATCACCAGATTTGGATATACTTGATGAAATGGTTAAATAGCGAAAGGACTAACTTGAAAATACTAGGAGAGGGGACATCGTCCCCTTTCGGGTTGTTTTACCTTAATGTCTAGAAGTTGAAGTGATTATGTATACTACTGGAGGATTCAGGGCATTGTGTATGTGCATGAAAGATTGCATAAGGCTAAAGTTCTGTTAGAGTATACTTATGCTTAAGTTACCTAGTATGGTGCATGTCAACATCATTTTATTTAGGTTAGTAGAAGGATTGCAGAAGGTTGCTTATGCATGTACATTTGGATTGAAGATACATGCCAGTGGTAAAAATGATAAGTGCAGTCAGAAGAATGATCCAGTTAGAAATACTTAAAAAGTGGATTTGATCCACAAAAGTATTAAGACTGCTCAAGATAAGCAGAAATCATATATTGACAGGAAACATGGAGTTGAAATCTGCAGTGGGCGACGTGGTCTACATTAACATCTTATCGCTTAGACACATTATTGGGTAGGTGATTTGGAAAAGTTAGCACCGAGAGTTATAGGGCCTTTCTAATTTTGGATAGTTATGCAAGTTAACCAATGGAGTAGAGCTTCCTGGAAGGTTAGCGGGAGTACACGACATTTTCCATTTGTCATACTTGCGAAAGTGTCAACACGATATGATCGTTTTAGTCGAGCCGAGTCAGATGGAGGAAGTGGAGGTGGAGAGGGAGTCATTTATTCGTGGTGCACCCATTCGTATTCCTGAGCATGGTACAAATGACTCCCCAATATAGTTATCAAGCATGTTAAGGTCCAGTAGGGAGACGATCCAATGAAGAGTACATGGGAGCCTGAGGAGAGGATCTGAACAACCCATCCGCAACACTTTTCTGGTACGTTTTCGTTCTAGTTATATAATTATAGACTACTTGTGTGTTGGGTTCTAGCTTAGTAAAAACCATATGTATGGACAATTGGATGTTAGGAATGATTGCGGTCGTGTCATTAGGACATGTTTTGTATGATGATTGCTAATGGATGTATTTATCAAATTGACCTTTGCATGCGTAGAATATATATTCTCGACTTCACATACACACACAATCACTTGTTTTGTTTTACTAAGTTACGTGAATTCTCGAGTTAGGATACACGCACAATCACTTATTTTATTTTACTAAGTTACATGCATATGGCTACTGCGTATGGATTAAATAGTTGTTCATACACGTAGAATCGCAAGTATATTTACTTACGATGTTGCAGACATTTTGGATATATGGCATAAGAACTTACATTTTTAGGAGTCGATTAGATCAGGAGATTGCCAAATTTTTTTTGCATTAGATATTTCATATGCAACCCATGCCTATTTGTACATATTGCATTAGAAATTGAACTAAGGACAATGAGTGCCAGTAGTTGATGGATTAGTATATGGTTGTAATCACTGATTTCTGTATGCACGAGTTGCATTTTTCCGTCCTTGGAGATTTCAAGGATGAAATTCTTTTAGGGGAGAATGTAACACTTCAAAATTTTAATCAATAATGTAAGAAAAGAAATAAATTTTAATATTACAAGGGAAAAATGAAATTTTCATAAACGTCCGAATTTGGCTATGAAACTTGCACTGTTGCTTTTGTAGCGATTTTCTAGACAATTTTCATCTATAATGTTTTGAAATCAGAACTAATGTAAGAAAGTTGTTAACGTTTTAAATTTGAAAATAAAAAAATAACGATTAAATAAGTAAATTAGGGAATAAATATTTATGTATAAGGAAACCCATCGGTCGACATCCAAGATTGTACCCGTCGATACCTAGTAGTCAACCGCTCCAATCTAAGTGGTCGATGTTAGTCCCTGAGAAGTTGGTTTTGATGACAACAACCTTAGAATAAGATTATAAAATATAAATACTAACATTATTGTTTATATATATATATATGCATATGTAGGATATATATACAGGTACCAAAGAATGAAGACTGTACTATATAGAGATTCAAGAACTGATAAACTCAAGATCGAAGATATCAAGGTTCAAGACTCATGAGTATTAAGATTATCAAGAGTTCAAGATTTCAATATAAGTAATTTAGTTAGGAATTTTGTTAAAGCTTCTAGAAAAGCACTAACATCCTAAAATCCATTTTATTCGTGGAATGGAATCCACTTCGAGCCCGTTAAAGGGATGGAACCCTAAGTAGGATGGAACTTACGAAAAATCTAATGGAACATTGTTTTGTATCCACTAACTTTTATTCAAATGTTTTACAAAATTATATCTTGTTTTCAAAATGATTTCAAAATCTTCCTTTTTTAAATAAAAAACATCTATCCTGGGTTTAAAGTACTTTAGCCTCAAAATAATCTTTATTTTTAATATCAAATTATCCTTGGTTTTAAACTATTTTTAATTATAATATATTTAAATTTTAATATTTATATTTAGATTTAAATATAAAATTATAGTAAAATTTTACATATACCAAAATATTATTCTCCATACTTATTTATGCAATTTAACTTTAGTTAAGTATATTTATAAAGTTTAAAATAGTTTTAATGAAAGATAGAAGTTATTTTCAAAGAAAAAAAGTTACCAAAAATAACTTAGGCCCGTCGACAACCCCAAGGAACCCTTGTCGACAAGATGGCAGTTTATTTCAAAAGTTTGAATTTCAAAGGAAGTGTCTATTCGTCATATCCTTTCACCAATGGACATGGCTATTGTTCTACTATAAATATGGGTTGTTTTAAACGAATTTTTATTCATATATTCTCTGATTTCACTCCTCTTCTTCTTCCACATTTTTTATATACATTTTTACCATTACTCTGCTAAAATCACCGTTGAATCTAACTAGATCAACTCTGGTTTGATTCTCTATCACTATCTCAACAAGATCCCAGTGCTATTCAGAGTTATAGACTTCTTTGTAATCAATCGAGCGAGAAAAGGTATGATTGTAGCCTGAAAAATCAATCAGGTGAACTTGTTGCCCGTAAAATCAAGTACCTCTACCCAGAGGATTGTGAATCTGGAGCGGTGTACCTCGTGGCCTTGAAATTGAGGGTGTAATTGTAAGAATTGATTTTGAAAAGAAATCCGTACTTGTGTTGCGGGATTAGATGTAGGGTAACTCCGAGCCAGTATAAAATTTGGTGTGTTCTTTCCTTTATTGCTTTTACTTTATATCTGCATCTGTGTTTGATTCTGTAATCATATCTATGTCTGAATATTGCATACATTTGTGTTTAAATTAATATAAACTCAAAAAGAATTAGTAACTCCTTAAAACACTATTCACCTCCCCTCCAGTGTTAATTCTAGCCTTAAGATCTATAATCCGCATTTCTCACATTTGGTATCAGAGCAAGGTTTTCAAAGTTTCATAATATGAATTTTGAAAAAGCTTTTAAAATGGCTTTGTTTAAAAAACTTGTTAATACTAGTTTAGAAATATTCAGATCATCATTGTCTCATGAGTCTGCATATAATCGATATTCATATTCAAGTTGTCTACCGAAATTGTATAATGCGCAGGAAACATGTTTTATAGGTGTTGAGGAATCAATCCACAATGGACAAATTGTGCAGATCAAAAAGAATAAATGTATACTCGATAGTGGATGCTCTATACACATGACTGGTAATCCGTATATGCTGAATGATATAATATACAAAGACGGAGGACTGGTTAACTTTGGAGACAACTCAAAAGGATATGTGATTGGCATCGACAAAGTCGGTAACTCTGAAACTCCTATTATTACTAATGTTTTGCTAGTTAAGAATCTGAAATATAATCTGCTAAGTATTAATCAGCTTTGCGATAAAGGATATAAAATTAAATTTGAAAAAGATAATTGTCACATTGAAGATAACAATTCAACCATAATATTCGAGCGAATTAGGAAAAAGAATATTTTTATTCTTAGTATGAAAGTTTCAAATGATAACCTATGTCTTTTGGCAAATACAAATGACCCTTGGATTTGGCATAAGAGATTTGGGCATTTGAATTTCAAACTCTTATCTAGACTGTCAAAACATGATCTAGTAAGAGGTCTCCCTAAAATGAATTTTAAAGTAGATAATTTATGTGATGCATGTCAATTGAAAAAATTTAGAAAAATTCCTTTAAATTAAAAGATATGATTTCAACTTCAAAACCACTTGAATTACTTCATCTTGATTTATTTGGTCCATCTCAAATTCAGTCAATAAATCATAGTAAATATGTTTTTGTAATTGTAGATGATTATTCTAGATTTACATGGACAATATTTTTGAAACATAAAAGTGATACTTTTGAATGTATTAAGAACTTTACAAAAAGGATTCAAAATCAACTTTCTATAAAAATTATAACCATGCGTAGTGATCACGATGGTTAATTTGAAAATGAAAAGTTTAAGGAATTCTGCAATAAAAAGGGAATAACTCACAGTTTTTCATTTCCAAGAACTCCACAACAAAACAGAGTAGTGGAACGTAAAAATAGGTCGATTCAAGAGTGTGCGAGAACAATGCTTTCAAATAGTAAATTACCAAAACATTTTTGGATAGAAGCAGTTGCTACCACCTGTTATATTTTAAATAGAATTTTAATTAGACCTTTAACTGATAAGACATCTTATGAACTTCTTCACATAAAGAAACCTAAGGTATCTTATTTTAGAATTTTTGGAAGTAAATGTTTTATTTTAAATTCAAAAGATAACTTAGATAAATTTGATCCTAAATTTTACAAAGGTATCTTTATCGGATATTCTAATAAAAGTAAAGCATACAGAGTGTTAATTTAAGAACTAACACCATTGAAGAAACAATGCATGTTTCATTCGATGAAAGTCTCAAAATTTTTGAAGATACAAATGATGAATAGGATTTAATCACTCAAAATCAAGAGTCAACTGAAACTAATAATGAAACTAATCATTTTAACAAAAAGATTAAACTTTTAAAAGATCGTCCTATAGAAAATATACTAAGAGATATGCAATCTATTGTTACAACCAGAAATCAACTAAGTAAAATGAGCAATGTAGCCTTTATATCATCTATTGAACCCAAAAATCCAAAAGAAGCATCAACTGATGATTCATGGATTTTGGCTATGCAAGAAGAACTAAATCAATTCACTAGAAATGATGTTTGGAACTTGTTCCTAGACCTGAAAATAAAACTATAATTGGAACTAAATGGGTTTATAAAAATAAAATGAATGAACAAGGTGGGGTTGTTAGAAATAAAGCTCGGTTAGTCGCTCAAGGTTATTGTCAAGAAGAAGGAATAGATTATGATGAAACTTTTGAACCCATAGCAAGATTAGAAGCCGTTAGGATTCTACTTGCTTTTGCAAATCGTAATAATTTCAAATTATTTCAAATTGATGTTAAAAGTGCCTTTTTAAATGGATTTGTAAAAGGGGAAGTATATGTTGAACAACCGCCACTTTTTGAAAATGAAAAATTACCAAATCATGTTTACAAACTTAAGAAATCTCTATGTGGTCTAAAATAAGCTCCTAGAGCTTAGTATGATAGACTAAGATCTTACTTATTATAATTAAACTTTGAAATTGGTAGAGTAGATAATACTCTTTTTACTAAAAGAAATAAAAATGATATTCAACTAGTACAAGTTTACGTAGATGATATCATTTTCGGATCAACTAATTTTGAAATGAATAAAGAATTTTCTGAAATAATGACAAAAGAGTTCGAGATGAGTCAAATGGGTGAATTAAACTTCTTTCTTGGATTGCAAATAAAACAATTAGATAATGGTATCTTTATCGGTCAAGAAAAATATGCTAAAGACCTAGTTAATAAATTTGGTTTGACTACTGTAAGTGTAAAATCCACTTCCATGGCAATCAATGAGTACCTAAGTAAAGAAGATCTCTCGAAAGATGTAGATAAAAAATTATATAGAGGAATGGTTGAATTACTACTCTATATCACTGCTAGTAGACCTGATATCATGCATAGTGTTTGTCTCTGTGCAAGATATCAATCCCAACCTAAAGATACCCACTTAAAAGCTGTAAAATGTATCATAACATATGTTAAACACACCTTTGATTATGGCTTATTTTATCCTAAAAATGATTCTTTTGAATTAATATCTTACTGTGATGCTGATTATGCTGGTTGTAAACCAGACAGAAAAAGTACAAGTGGAACTTGTCACTTTTTGGGGTATTCTCCGATTTCCTGGTTTAGTAAAAAGAAAAACATGATATCTTTATCAACAACCGAAGCAGAGTATATTTATACTGCTTTGGCTTGTTCTCAAGTAATATATATGCAACAAACTTTAAAAGATTTTGGTTTAAATATCTCAAAATCACCAATTTATTGTGATAATACTAGTGCATAAATTTATCCAAAAATCCTACTCATCATGCTCGAACTAAACATATTTATATCAGACATCATTTTCTCAAAGATAATATAAGTAAGGAAGTAATTACTCTCGATTATGTCAAATCCGAGAACCAATTGCTGATATCTTAATAAAACCCTTAAATGAATCTATATCTACTAAATTAAGAAGAGAATTAGGTATTTGTTCAATAACTGAAATATAGAATATAAATAACAAGTATAATTAAAAATTAAATTAAAATAAATCAAATAGCAAAAATATAAGTACATTGTCGACAACCCTCCTTTACCCCTGTCGGCATATAATGAATTTTTTGTCTTTTGAAAATTTTCCACCAAAATTCAAATGATGGTCATATATTCTTCTTATTTTGAAATTTTGTTCATTCTTTCTGTTCTTTCTCTGATCTAACTTCTGAAAACTATAAAACAATGGACTCCTCTTCCAAATCAAATAAAAATTTAACCTTTTCGTTCCCTTATGCTTCTACAGGACCATTTCAACGAACTACGCTTGCAAGAGTGATAAAAATGGAGGTTTCCTTGAAGGATGCACTGCAACTTATGACTGAAATTCAAGTTGTGCAAATAGAATGGCCAAAGAACAAGAACGGCAAGGCAAAATCCTTAGAAACTTGTAAAAGTTTCTAAAGGACAATCACGCCAATCCCATCTTGATTGATGAAGAATCTTCAGGTGTTCAAGTGCAAGAGGACAACGAGGAAGAAGAAGAAGAAGCCCTCATGGAAGAAGAGCATGCTGAAAATGATGACAAAATTGTTTGCGTTGGCGATGTGTGCTTTCACAAGGATGGAAATCTGGTCGAACAACGTGGAAATTTCTGCTTCCACTACCCGAATTGCTCGGTTCATAAATCTACCATTGTCAAGGATACACATTAGTTTCTTTTCCCTCTTTCTTATCGTTATATGATCTTACTTATGTTTTCTATGCAAATGTAAAATAACAATATATAATTAATAAATGATTTATGTTCTTATATTTGAAATCTCACATTATCACTATTATAAGTATTATCATATATGGACTTTTAATTAGGATAGTTAGTAATTAAGGGCTAAGTTTTAGCTCAGAATTAAGTGTTGGTTATTTATGATAACACTATCATTATAATCACATGTCATATAGTATTAGATTAAGGGGGAGTTGTATAGATTTAAACTTTGTTTTTGTTGATGACAAAAGGAAGAAGTATAAAATATAATAGTTGGGCATAGATTAAGGGAGAGTTATTAGTTTTAGGGGGGTTATTAGGATAGAAGTAATATTTGATAAACAAAGGTTGTCATCATCAAAATGGGAGAGATTGTTAATCCCTGAGAAGTTGGTTTTGATGACAACAACCTTAGAATAAGATTATAAAATATAAATACTAACATTATTGGTTGGATATATATGTATATGCAGGATATATATACAGGTACCAAAGAATGAAGATTGTACAGTATAGAGATTCAAGAACTAATAAACTCAAGCTCGAAGATATCAAGATTTAAGACTCATGAGTATCAAGATTATCAAGAGTTCAAGATTTCAATATAAGTAATTTAGTTAGGAATTTTGTTAAAACTCCTAGAAAATCAATGACATCTTAAAATCCATTTTATTCATGGAATGGAATCCACTTCGAACCCATTAAAGGGATGGAACCTTTAGTAGGATGGAACCTACGAAAAATCTAGTGGAACATTGTTTTGTATCCACTAACTTTTATTCAAATGTTTTACAAAATTATATCTTGTTTTCAAAATGATTTCAAAATCTTCCTTTTTTAAATTAAAAACATATATCGTGGTTTTAAAATACTTTTAGCCTCAAAATAATCTTTATTTTTAATATCAAATTATCCTTGGTTTTAAACTATATTTTAATTATAATATATTTAACTTTTAATATTTAGATTTAAATATAAAATTATAGTAAAATTATATATATACCAAAATATTATTCTCTATACTTATTTATGTATTTAACCTATAGTTAAGTATACTTATAAAGTTTAAAATACTTTTAATACAAGATAGAAGTTATTTTCAAAAAAAAAAACAAATTACCAAAAATAACTTAGGCCCGTCGACAATCCCAAGGCACCCTTGTCGACAAGGTGATAGTTTATTTCAAAAGTTTGAATTTCAAAGGAAGTGTCTATTCGTCATATTCTTTCACGAATGGACATGGCTGTTGTTCTACTATAAATAGGGGTTGTTTTAAACGAATTTATATTCATATATTCTCTGATTTCACTTCTCTTCTTCTTTCGCATTTCTTTATAAACATTTTTACCATTACTCTGCCGAAATCACCATTGAATCTAACTAGATCATCTCTGGTTTGATTCTCTATCACTACCTCAATAAGATCCCAGTGCTATTCAGAGTTATAGACTTCTTTGTAATCAATCGAGTGAGAAAAGATGTGATTGTAGCTTGGAAAATCAATCGAGTGAACTTGTTGCCCGTAAAATCAAGTATCTCTACCCAGAGGATTGTGAATCTGAAGCGGTGTACCTCGTGGCCTTGAAATCAAGGGTGTAATTGTAAGAATTGATTTTGAAAGGAAATCCGTACTTGTATTGCAGGACTGGATGTAGGGTAACTCCGAACCAGTATAAAATTCGGTGTGTTCTTTCCTTTATTTCTTTAACTTTATATCTGCATCTGTGTTTGATTTTATAATCATATCCGTGTCTGAATATTGCATACATTTGTGTTCAAATTTATATAAACTCAAAAAGAATAAGTAATTCCTTAAAGCACTATTCACCCCCCTCTAGTGTTAATTCTAGCCTTAAGATCCGTAATCCGCATTTCTCACAAGTGACTGGTCATGTATATCGTGCAAAGGTTTAGGTAGGCCAACGACTCAGATTTAATTAAAATTTAATCAATGGTCGACCTTTGTTTTTGCTGCTTTAAATAGAATGCTAGCATAAACCCTAATTCACTAATCAGAAGTAGTACGTCTGTAATGACCCGTAAATTTTAGTTGTTTATTTATGTAATTAATTTAATTTTGTGAAATTTTAAACAGTTGAATTTGGAAATAAAATTTTAATACTTAGAATACATCTGTTTTAACATAACAACTGGTAAATTTTCATCTGATAATATGGAAGTTTATTTTTATTGTGTAATATTATCTAAATTTAAATCAGTTAATAACTGTTGAATTTAAAAATTTTCCGAAACCTAAATATGTCAACATGATAAAATTTATTTAGAATACTCTAAATCAAACAGCGAAATTCGTTTCGCGTAATTCGGACGTTTCTAGCGCCATTTGGATTTTTCCGTACGGAATAACAACATTTCGGTACTGATATCGACTTTTGATCGGATGATCGTACCACTAATATCTGTATACCGTTTTGATCATCTCATCGTGCTGATCGCTATGGTATATTCATTCACGTGTTTCGGCGTCTGATATGCAGCTGAACCCACGAAAAAGGTAACCGTATCGATACCGGTTTTAAAATCTTTTGGTCTCCTTCTACATACTGGTCCAAATTGAACAGCCATAACTTTTGAAATTCCTAGAAATTAACACTCTGACCATTACTATTCCCAGCCTTTAATTTATTGATTGCTTCGTTTCATTCGCTTTGACTCCTCTGCCTTCCTTTTCTTTTGTTCTTTGTTCCAACGCATAGCTTATATTTTCAATGTTTACTACTTTTCTTCTCTGAAACCAACCTCTACCATTTATGCTCGGCTTCCTCTATTTCTCCCCAGGCAACTCGATCTCGCCGTTCCCCTCCCTCTCTTTCTCCTCACCATTGAACCCATGCCTCACAGCAACCTCCACCACAAACTGAGAGCAACCGTTGCCTACTGCCTTCCCGCAGCATGAACCAGTGGCTCCGTCTAAGCCTAGCATGTATAGTGTTCTCTCCGGGTATGTTTTATAAGTACAGTATGTATATGTGTTATATATATATGTTTATATAGGTAAGTGTTATTTATATATATTATATATATAGTTTGTATATACATATGAAACTTTGAAGATAAAGCAGGGGTATTGATGGTGTATAAAAGTTTATATATATAAGTTTATATTTTAGAATCTGTTGTTGCTTTCAGACATATATATAGTTTGTCTAAGTTTAGATTTATATAGGGTATGTATATGAGTTTGTATAGACTATAAATCTATATATGATCTGTAGGTTATGTTAGTTTACGCAAATCATATATAGGTTAGGTAATTTTTTTCTAATATATGTAAGTCATAAAGATTATAGTAAAGTTTTATATAGGGTATGTATTTTATCCTATACGCATGTTTATAAATGCTACAGTATGGTATCTTGGTTGAAATAGTTTATATACATATATATATATATATCAGTATACAAAGTTTGAATACAATGTTTATATATATTCTTAAACCGTATATTTCAATGATATGTTTTAGTTATTATTCATATTATATAAAGTTAGTCTGCACATAAGATGTATTATATGTGTGTGTGTGTGTGTGTGTTTTTCTTCTTTATATTGTTTTATATTATATATCTATATATACAGTACGTGTGCAATATTTGATATATAATATAGTTTACTATAAATGAAATTTTTGCATATGTATATTGAAAGGCACAACCGACCCCTTTTGCAATACTATATATACTATACTATATTTTATTATTTTGTATTATATTACATTGTATTACAGTGAATTATGTTATAAGTTTAGCTGTTATTATGTTCGTACACAAGTAATACACTAGTTTTAACTATTTATTTCATTAACACTCATATAGTATATTTCATATTGTATACTTAACGATTTATTATTTACATAGATATGAAAATTTTATTTGCTTACGAATAGATAATTGCCTGAATGTAAAATAATGGAAGCATGCAGCTTTCTTTGTTTTGTTGACTAATGTTATTAAATGATAGTTTTAAAGAGTTTGTATATGAAAAATATATATAAGAGTATATAAAGCTGTTTAATGTATATTTGATATTAGTAAGATATATAAGAGCTTACTTTAAGGTTTAACGACGGATTGTTTTATATAGCATTGTATGTATTTGAAAAGAACGGTGATATATATATATATATATATATATATATATATATATATATATATATATATATTGTTAATTATAAAAGCATATAAGTTTTGGTTTAGTTTACATGTATATATTTTATATCATAATTTAGGTTTGGTTTCAACTTGCTGATTATGCATGTGCCATGTTATAAAAGTTATAGTTTTTATTTTTCAAAGCATAGTTTGTTTATAAAATATGTTCCTATAGTTGTTTATATATTCCAAAGATTTTTATATATATTCAAATATATTCGTTTTATATATATAAGTAACGATATGGTTGAGTATATATATAAGAAATTATTTCGACATATATTATGTATATTGATATATACTTGACTCCAATATATGAGTTAATTTAAATAATGATTTTGATTTGTCTTAAATTAAAATCTTTGAGTGGGAATATATATATATATATATATATATATATATAATAATGTGTATAGTTTCAGTTATATCAAACCTAATTTAGTTTGTTTCATCGATCCTGTTCTGATTTGTTTCCATCGATTTCTTATCTATCAGCATATCTGTCGAATCCATATCCATCTAGCTTTGATTTGGAATTCGTGCTTGGATTCATAACTCATCTCAATCTCGTTCATGTACAGCCTCGAAAGGTGAGCAATTACTTACGATTAACGTTCTTTTATTTATTAAATTTGATTTCAATTGAAACGACAATTGAAATATGATGTTGTTAGTTATTTACATTTTTATACATGCTATTATCTGTATCTGTTCACCTGTGCCATCTGACACCATTATTGTCCGGACCTGATTCTTCGTCTTCCGAAAATTCAACATCGATACTCACTTTATCGACTGCCGAGCAATCGAACGACGGAAAACCGAACACTGAGGGTTTAAGAAAAGAAAGAGGATAGAAGAAGAGATAAGAAGATAGGAAATAGAGAGAAGAGAGAAAAGAAAATAGAACGGAACAGAAAAATAGAAAAAAAGAAAATAACAGAGCAATAACAGAATCTCACAATTCGCAGCGGAACAACATATAATAATAAATGAATAATCTTTAAACAAAGAACTATATCAGTTATTACATTACATCACATTTCATTTCATTACATCATATCATCAGAGTGTACAACAACAACAACAAACAGTGCAGCGGAAAAGAAATACTATATACTAATAATACGCCATGCCATCCAGCTTGCCTCCAGCAATTCCAGAACATCCAGAATATCCTGATAAACCTAACTCTTAACTGCCCGTGTAGAAATTGGTGGGCACCCAAAGTTTAGGAAGGAAAACAATAAACTCCGAGTCAGTCATGTTACTGGTGTGAGAACTCAAAACAGTTTATTTATCTTTAAAATCAAAATAGAGGAATATTTTTAAAGTCAATTCGCAATGCTTTTAAAAATGAGACTACCATAAGGCCTCCCGCACACACACACATGCAAACGCAGAATCGGAGGAGATTTCTCCTTATGATAGTCAAAGATGCTTGATACACATTAAAAAGAAACATTTGATATTATTACTAGTGCATAGTGTAGAGAAAAATTCATTTCGAAAGTAGAATATAAATCTTAGCCAACATAGACATTCCGAACTATGCCTACTATAGCTACCATCCAAACAGTGGGGCGCCACCATAAGTGAATGATAGGTTCTACAACTAATACCGTACAAGATCGTATTGTTTCTTTGGATTTCCAACGAATGATCAGGCCAAGGAACTTCCCATTGCCACATGAGAATGCCTCTGGATGGACATCCCCGAGAACCAAACCGGATCTCTACCAACACAAGGCCGGGTTACCCCTAACTGAGTAACAACTGACCGAATATGCCATCCCCCGGTCCTTTGGGACCTTTCACCGAGCGCTCGTAATCAATTCACACAATCATAAAGTGTTTTCAACATGAGTAAGTATCTGGGCTCCATACCATGATACCACCCTTTTCCAGAAGGAAATGCACATATCCTAAAGGGCGCTACCCCTCATAACCTTGCCGCATCTTTCCTGTTTTGACCATTCACGGGGTATGAGGCTCGACGAAGTCACGTCCACAAAAACATACTTTATTCAAAAGCCATGCTTTGGGTCAAAAAATGATCATAGAAATGATCACCAGGATAGACGATCAAATAAACGATCCTATCACAAATAATCAACACAATGATCATTTCACAGCAACACTCAGCATGTCACATTACCAAATTGGGAATATATCGCTGATAACCTTCAACTACATAACCTCTGAGCTCGTACGTCTCAGAGAAGGGTGTTAAGATAAAAGAATAAATTCTCCGCCACCAACAGAAATATATTTGAATGAAACCTGCTTTATATCTCAATTTGTAACGTCAGACATACAATCCATACAAGTCTGTTCCGGGCTCGAACAAAACCGAAGGCACTTCTCACGAAGCCCTTGCAATCTGGGTATTCACAATCCCGATCGAATTTCCCATCACTCAGAAAATCTCTATACCAGGAGCTACCCAGTGCAGAGACAATCGATAGGTCATCCTATCGCTTTCGCAAATACCCGGTCTTCAACACCGGTCATCTAATGCAATTCATAACGACGTATCACATATTCGGAATGGGTTATACGACCCCATGGTCCTTTCCTGGTTAACCCGAATAGTGAGCGCTTATTCAAAAATAAGTGTGGCATTCAAATTCAAACAAATCACATCAATTACCCATTCAAAGGGAAATATTGATAGTCGGTTATTGAACTATCAATGGATATGCACAACATCACCAGATTCCAAATAATTTTCCAAATTATTTATTTTCCAAAATATCTTTACAAGATATATAATTTCACACTTCAAAAATAAATCAATATTTATTTTTAAACAAGTTCCCCTTTTCATTTATAAATTCCATAGTGAATTTATATTTCACAATATCTACGGATATACGATTTCAATTATTCATTTCAATTTATCTTTAAAAAGATAAATTCTCAAAATATTCACTTTATATTGGAAAACATTTCCATACTTATTTAATAAGTAATTCACAAATCTTTTATTTTCAACTCTTGGAAAATATTCAATATACTTAAATCGAGATTAAGTACATATTTCATTCTTTAAGGAAATCATTCTCTTAAACATATTTATTTGGGCCAAAACGAATGTTACGTAAAACATCGTTACGACAACCCAAAATCACTAGTATAGGGATTCGAAATTAAAATAGATATATAAATCCCAATACTATACAAAACATTTCCTTTCGGAAATCATTTACTATAACAACAGTGTTATAGTCCACCATTTCCTTCTATTTCTCGAAAACGTTTATTTCAACAATGAATGTTGAAATCTATGGTTTCGAATCTCAACACATTTTAAAACATCGTTAGATCGTTTTAATTCTATTTAAAACATCAAATCTAAACATTTCTTTAACATATTATTCACTATTCAAAAACGTGAATATACTACGTTAACAATTTTCATCCTTTTATATACAATTTATTTCAAAGGATTATTCACAGTCAAAAACATGAATATAACTCCATTAATAAGTTATAACAATTTACTTATCAAAATAAGTCGTTTGCGAATTTATAAAACAACGTTTATAAACTCCATTTCTATTTATTTTATAACAACTTCCTTTTATAAATTCCTTTATTAACCTATTCCAGTTTATGACTCAATTATAAACTAAAAGTTCATATTATAAGTGAAATACTTATAAAACGATTATTTTACAAAATCGTTCTTTTAAAGACTTTCCAAATCATAAATCTTATAACTTATAAGATTCATTTATTTAACCAAATCTATTCTTCAAATAACTTCACAAAATTTATAAATCTTACTATTTATAAATTTCATTTATAACTTCACCATTTATAATTTTATAAATTCCATTCACTTATGAAATCCATTTTCACTTCATTCAAACACTTATAAAACTCGTTTTATAATTTCAATATTTCAATTTATAAATATCCATTTATAAATCTCTTAATATAATTCAATTTATATTATTCTTTTAAAACGTCTTTAATCTCCTTTATAATTTCATCCTTCTGATTTATAAAATAATTAAATTTCATAAATCCTATATTTAACTTTTCACAATAATTTCAAAAATCCCGATTTTACTATTTTATAAAATCATTAACCCCATATTTTCAAAAATCAACTTTTAACTATATTTCTCAAAAATCATAATTTTTATAACATTAAAATTATAACGTTTATTTATTTATAATGGATCAATTCCAAAAATATTTTATAACTTATACTTTCAAAAATCACTTAAAAAATCATTTTAAAATTCCAAATTTGGTCCAATCATGCTACACACCATATAGTCAATCACGACAACAACGATATCATATATCGATATGATAATCCATCAAATATCAAAATATCTGAAATCAAATAAAAACTGTTGAGGAATCCAGTTGGATCCCTCCAACCTGTTTTCCTGCATCCACAAACATTAGCACAATACCAATTTCGCTCCAGTACGAAATTATCGCGGTATATGGGATTTAAAATATTATCCGCTTAATAGACGGCGCAATAGGGTCTCATCCGCTAAACAAATGCAGGAAATCAATAACTCCAATATATACATATGCCAATATATATATATTGCTATTATATATAATACCAATTTCATTGTTTATGAAATATTCGCGGTATATGTTTTTTAATAAATAACATCCGCTTACTAACGGCGTATAATGTCTATTTTAACAATCAATAGATAACAATCATCATTCAATCATGCATTCAAATATTTTAAATCTAACTATTTAAAAAAAAATCGAAACTGATTCGATTGAGTGAGAAGTTCTCACCTTGATTTCAATTTCGTTTTAGCGATTTATTTCGAATAAAATTAAACGGACGTTTAATTTTACCCAAAATTCTCACTAACTCCAAACGACTCCAATCCAACTCCATCGCGTAGTGCTCATCCATACGATTCCAACGCTTCTTGTTTCGCGCGTTTTCGACCTCGTATGAAAAAGATACGAATATTTGAAGTTATACGAATTTTATAACTTAATTTTACAACATAATTTTATAAATTTTTAACCTAAACTTAATCTCGGCCACTGGATCCATCAACATGCCATCACGACCACTCCTTTCTTTCTTCCCCAAACTCACGCAACTACAGACAATAGCCGACTCCATTGAACCCATCACATTGAACTAGGGTTGAATTTAGCAACCCATTCGAGCGACATGAACTCGATCAAGATACTCCATCGCGTAGCCCCTAGCCTCCTCTACGTTCGGCCTCGACAAGAGCAAGCTCGGCCACCCCCTGATACTCGCGCACGCAAGTGAACGTGGCACGCACGCAGCCACTTTCCCACCTCCACATGACGCCAAACCTCATCATCACCGTTCACATCGAAGCTCTCATCGTGCTCAACAATATTGTAGTTGATGTCTTCGTCTAATTGTTGATGGATTTGGAGTAATCGAGGGAGGAAGGAGAGAAAATTCTGGCCTTTCATTTGTTAGGGCCGGCTGCAACGTTTAGGGTTTAGAGATATTTTTTTTATTTTTGAGAATTATGAGCTATTTATAGAGAAAAAACGAACACTATTCATCCGGAAATTCCGAACTCCGATTTACGCGCCGAAACTGTCGTTCCTAGGGTTTATCCCGCGTTCCGGACACAATGGAACATGTTTCGAAAGCTAATTCGGTCATCTGTGCGAGTTATGGCAATAAACGTTCGATTTAAATTAAACTGATTTAAATGATTTTCTAGGCGTTTTAATTTGTATAGGACAAACGGTAAATCCAATTGACACGAAATTTGAAAGCTTACAATAATATCATATTACGGATCCGATGAAACTGGTTTCGTCGAAATCCGAGACTTTTTGAAAAATGGCTATTTTAACTCGCCAAATTAATATTAAAAACAATTCGATGCGTTTCGAGCTGCCACGATCAAACGATAGCTCCGATTGACACGAAATTTGAAATCCGGTAATAACTAACTATTACGGATCCAATGGAACTGGTTTCGTTCAATTCTGAGACTGTTCAAAAATTGACTATTTTCACTAGTCGATTTAATATTAAAATATTCAATTTTCACAAATAAACTTTTAATTCGATTTTAAAAGTT
This sequence comes from Allium cepa, assembly GCA_030765085.1. Lineage (NCBI taxonomy): Eukaryota > Viridiplantae > Streptophyta > Magnoliopsida > Asparagales > Amaryllidaceae > Allium > Allium cepa. Next base: position 376,243,902 of record CM060929.1, on the reverse strand, counting down.
CTAAAATATCATTCTAACTCCAATATGATAAAATAAAATTTTACAAATGATTTACAATCATATTTAACTCAATTTTCAATTATTTCCATAATTTAACATATTAAATTATCGATTTAATTATTCAATTAAATCCAATTATTCAAATAAAAATTATTCGACTAATAAATTTCACTTATTAATATTTAAAATTAATTAAATATTAAAATTTTAATTAAATAAAATTCTGGGTCGTTACAATCTTCCCCCCCTAAAAGAATTTCGTCCTCGAAATTAACAAGTAAGAAAAGTTACAGAATCTATTAATTTTCCAAAATCCATAGTCAAACTTCTTATAATAACTTACTAAGTTTTCCATATCATACTTAGTTATCTTTTCAAAAACAACTACTATTGTTTAACTTTCAATTCCAAATAAAAGTTAAAGTTTTCAAAATTTTCCAAATTTTCAATTTTTTTTTCTAACGCCTTAAATTTCCAGAAAAATTCACCATAGTCTTCTTTGCGCGGCTCGATCCGAGAAAAATGACAGTATATATATCACAAATATACATCTCATCAAGTAATGAGGCATCCCGAAGGGAAAAAGTATAAAAGTACGGTATGTAATCCGAGATATGTACCTTATATTTTATTAGCGAGCATATACGGCTAATATAGCGCGAAAGCGAGCTCCAAATGCGAAGCAAACGCAATCCGCACCTACTAATCACTCAACAAACAACATGAGAATCATGCATATATGAACATAGTATCAACATACATCATATAGCAATATAATAACTATATATGTCAACATATCAAATGAAACAAAACGACAAATGCAAACATCAACCAACTATCATCCAACTAACATCCATTTTCAATTAGTTTATATTCACTAATTCATATTCAAGTTGGTTCACCTCCAAATCAAATTCAAATCTATTTAAGATTCATTTAACTTCCAATTGGATTTCAATTACTTTAGCTTTCAATTTCATTAATTCACTTTCATTAACACTTAATGAATTTATATACAATCAACTAACATTCAACTAACAATCATATAACAACCAATGTATATCAATTACAACCAAATTCCTTTGCTTATCAATTGGTTTAATTAAATTGATTTTCATTCAATCTTTCAACTTCCAATAACATTAGATTTTAATGAATTAACACTTACATTCATTATTTCATATCAACTTAATTCACATTCAATTGATTACATTTAATCCATTCATTCAATTCAATTACAAAAGTTGAATTTCATTTATATAACTGAAGTTCATATCTATCACTTAACTTTAATAATTTACTTTGATACTAATATCAACTTCATTCAACATCAATTAAGTTATACTTTAAATTCATTTTTATTTCAACTCATATTCATAAATATATTCATATAGTTTCACTTCTTATATATATAAGTTTATTTCATAATTGTAGATCACATTAATTATAATTCAATTCTTATAATTCTTTTTCTTATATAATTTTTTATTTATTTAGATTATTCAAACAACTAAACAATCAACTTATATACACTTTAATAATTTTGAAAAATTATTCTTTTATATATAAAAATATAATCAAGGTAAAATTATTTCATTTACCCAATTTAAAACAATATTATGTCGAATTGTTCTATTCAAATGTTTATAAACCCCTTCGGCATAGTTGTCCAGACCGTGCTGACGAAGGTTCATATACCACTCAATAAACCAATCATCACAATATAAAACAATTTTATATTCACTAAAAATACGCTCTCATAGCTATTATTACACTCAAATTCATTCTAGAGTACTACTGACTCTATCTCTAATGAGTAATACCCAACAGAACCATGGGTGTCGCTTAACCATATGCTCTGATACCACATTGTCAGGACCTGATTCTTCGTCTTTCGAAAATTCAACATCGATACTCACTTTATCGACTGCCGAGCAATCGAACGACGGAAAACCGAACACTGAGGGTTTAAGAAAAGAAAGAGGATAGAAGAAGAGATAAGAAGATAGGAAATAGAGAGAAGAGAGAAAAGAAAATAGAACGGAACAGAAAAATAGAAAAAAAGAAAATAACAGAACAATAACAGAATCTCACAATTCGCAGCGGAACAACATATAATAATAAATGAATAATCTTTAAACAAAGAACTATATCAGTTATTACATTACATCACATTTCATTTCATTACATCATATCATCTGAGTGTACAACAACAACAACAAACAGTGCAGCGGAAAAGAAATACTATATACTAATAATACGCCATGCCATCCAGCTTGCCTCCAGCAATTCCAGAATATCCAGAATATCCTGATAAACCTAACTCTTAACTGCCCGTGTAGAAATTGGTGGGCACCCAGAGTTTAGGAAGGAACACAATAAACTCCGAGTCAGTCATGTGACTGGTGTGAGAACTCAAAATAGTTTATTTATCTTTAAAATCAAAATAGAGGAATATTTTTAAAGTCAATTCGCAATGCTTTTAAAAATGAGACTACCATAAGGCCTCCCGCACACACACACATGCAAACGCAGAATCGGAGGAGATTTCTCCTTATGATAGTCAAAGATGCTTGATACGCATTAAAAAGAAACATTTGATATTATTACTAGTGCATAGTGTAGAGAAAAATTCATTTCGAAAGTAGAATATAAATCTTAGCCAACATAGACATTCCGAACTATGCCTACTATAGCTACCATCCAAACATTGGGGCGCCACCATAGGTGAATGATAGGTTCTACAACTAATACCGTACAAGATCGTATTGTTTCTTTGGATTTCCAACGAATGATCAGGCCAAGGAACTTCCCATTGCCATATGAGAATGCCTCTGGATGGACATCCCCGAGAACCAAACCGGATCTCTACCAACACAAGGCCGGGTTACCCCTAACTGAGTAACAACTGACCGAATATGCCATCCCCCGGTCCTTTGGGACCTTTCACCGAGCGCTCGTAATCAATTCACACAATCATAAAGTGTTTTCAACATGAGTAAGTATCTGGGCTCCATACCATGATACCACCCTTTTCCAGAAGGAAATGCACATATCCTAAAGGGCGCTACCCCTCATAACATTGCCGCATCTTTCCTGTTTTGACCATTCACGGGGTGTGAGGCTCGACGAAGTCACGTCCACAAAAACATACTTTATTCAAAAGCCATGCTTTGTGTCAACAAATGATCATAGAAATGATCAGCAGGATAGACGATCAAATAAACGATCCTATCACAAATAATCAACACAATGATCATTTCACAGCAACACTCAGCATGTCACATTACCAAATTGGGAATATATCGCTGATAACCTTCAACTACATAACATCTGAGCTCGTACGTCTCAGAGAAGGGTGTTAAGCTAAAAGAATAAATTCTCCGCCACCAACAGAAATATATTGGAATGAAACCTGCTTTATATCTCAATTTGTAACGTCAGACATACAATCCATACAAGTCTGTTCCGGGCTCGAACAAAACCGAAGGCACTTCTCACGAAGCCCTTGCAATCCGGGTATTCACAATCCCGATCGAATTTCCCATCACTTAGAAAATCTCTATACCAGGAGCTACCCAGTGCAGAGACAATCGATAGGTCATCCTATCGCTTTCGCAAATACCCGGTCTTCAACACTGGTCATCAAATGCAATTCATAACGACGTATCACATATTCAGAATGGGTTATACGACCCCATGGTCCTTTCCCGGTTAACCCGAATAGTGAGCGCTTATTCAAAAATAAGTGTGGCATTCAAATTCAAACAAATCACATCAATTACCCATTCAAAGGGAAATATTGATAGTCGGTTATTGAACTATCAATGGATATGCACAACATCACCAGATTCCAAATAATTTTCCAAATTATTTATTTTCCAAAATATCTTTACAAGATATATAATTTCACACTTCAAAAATAAATCAATATTTATTTTTAAACAAGTTCCCCTTTTCATTTATAAATTCCATAGTGAATTTATATTTCACAATATCTACGGATATACGATTTCAATTATTCATTTCAATTTATCTTTAAAAAGATAAATTCTCAAAATATTCACTTTATATTGGAAAACATTTCCATACTTATTTAATAAGTAATTCACAAATCTTTTATTTTCAACTCTTGGAAAATATTCAATATACTTAAATCGAGATTAAGTACATATTTCATTCTTTAAGGAAATCATTCTCTTAAACATATTTATTTGGGCCAAAACGAATGTTACGTAAAACATCGTTACGACAACCCAAAATCACTAGTATAGGGATTCGAAATTAAAATAGATATATAAATCCCAATACTATACAAAACATTTCCTTTCGGAAATCATTTACTATAACAACAGTGTTATAGTCCACCATTTCCTTCTATTTCTCGAAAACGTTTATTTCAACAATGAATGTTGAAATCTATGGTTTCGAATCTCAACACATTTTAAAACATCGTTAGATCGTTTTAATTCTATTTAAAACATCAAATCTAAACATTTCTTTAACATATTATTCACTATTCAAAAACGTGAATATACTACGTTAACAATTTTCATCCTTTTATATACAATTTATTTCAAAGGATTATTCACAGTCAAAAACATGAATATAACTCCATTAATAAGTTATAACAATTTACTTATCAAAATAAGTCGTTTGCGAATTTATAAAACAACGTTTATAAACTCCATTTCTACTTATTTTATAACAACTTCCTTTTATAAATTCCTTTATTAACCTATTCCAGTTTATGACTCAATTATAAACTAAAAGTTCATATTATAAGTGAAATACTTATAAAACGATTATTTTGCAAAATCGTTCTTTTGAAGACTTTCCAAATCGTAAATCTTATAACTTATAAGATTCATTTATTTAACCAAATCTATTCTTCAAATAACTTCACAAAATTTATAAATCTTACTATTTATAAATTTCATTTATAACTTCACCATTTATAATTTTATAAATTCCATTCACTTATGAAATCCATTTTCACTTCATTCAAACACTTATAAAACTCGTTTTATAATTTCAATATTTCAATTTATAAATATCCATTTATAAATCTCTTAATATAATTCAATTTATATTATTCTTTTAAAACGTCTTTAATCTCCTTTATAATTTCATCCTTCTGATTTATAAAATAATTAAATTTCATAAATCCTATATTTAACTTTTCACAATAATTTCAAAAATCCCGATTTTACTATTTTATAAAATCATTAACCCCATATTTTCAAAAATCAACTTTTAACTATATTTCTCAAAAATCATAATTTTTATAACATTAAAATTATAACGTTTATTTATTTATAATGGATCAATTCCAAAAATATTTTATAACTTATACTTTCAAAAATCACTTAAAAAATCATTTTAAAATTCCAAATTTGGTCCAATCATGCTACACACCATATAGTCAATCACGACAACAACGATATCATATATCGATATGATAATCCATCAAATATCAAAATATCTGAAATCAAATAAAAACTGTTGAGGAATCCAGTTGGATCCCTCCAACCTGTTTTCCTGCATCCACAAACATTAGCACAATACCAATTTCGCTCCAGTACGAAATTATCGCGGTATATGGGAATTAAAATATTATCCGCTTAATAGACGGCGCAATAGGGTCTCATCCGCTAAACAAATGCGAGAAATCAATAACTCCAATATATACATATGCCAATATATATATATTGCTATTATATATAATACCAATTTCACTGTTTATGAAATATTCGCGGTATATGGTTTTTAATAAATAACATCCGCTTACTAACGGCGTATAATGTCTATTTTAACAATCAATAGATAACAATCATCATTCAATCATGCATTCAAATATTTTAAATCTAACTATTTAAAATAAAATCGAAACTGATTCGATTGAGTGAGAAGTTCTCACCTTGATTTCAATTTCGTTTTAGCGATTTATTTCGAATAAAATTAAACGGACGTTTAATTTTACCCCAAATTCTCACTAACTCCAAACGACTCCAATCCAACTTCATCGCGTAGTGCTCGTCCATACGATTCCAACGCTTCTTGTTTCGCGCGTTTTCGACCTCGTATGAAAAAGATACGAATATTTGAAGTTATACGAATTTTATAACTTAATTTTACAACATAATTTTATAAATTTTTAACCTAAACTTAATCTCAGCCACTGGATCCATCAACATACCATCACGACCGCTCCTTTCTTTCTTCCCCAAACTCACGCAACTACAGACAATAGCCGACTCCATTGAACCCATCACGTTGAACTAGGGTTGAATTTAGCAACCCATTCGAGCGACATGAACTCGATCAAGATACTCCATCGCGTAGCCCCTAGCCTCCTCTACGTTCGGCCTCGACAAGAGCAAGCTCGGCCACCCCCTGATACTCGCGCACGCAAGTGAACGTGGCACGCACGCAGCCACTTTCCCACCTCCACGTGACGCCAAACCTCATCATCACCGTTCACATCGAAGCTCTCATCGTGCTCAACAATATTGTAGTTGATGTCTTCGTCTAATTGTTGATGGATTTGGAGTAATCGAGGGAGGAAGGAGAGAAAATTCTGGCCTTTCATTTGTTAGGGCCGGCTGCAACGTTTAGGGTTTAGAGATATATTTTTTTTTTTTTGAGAATTATGTGCTATTTATAGAGAAAAAACGAACACTATTCATCCGGAAATTCCGAACTCCGATTTACGCGCCAAAACTGACATTCCTAGGGTTTATCCCGCGTTCCAGACACAATGGAACAGGTTTCGAAAGCTAATTCGGTCATCTGTGCGAGTTATGGCAATAAACGTTCGATTTAAATTAAACCGATTTAAACGATTTTCTAGGCGTTTTAATTTGTACAGGACAAACGGTAAATCCAATTGACACGAAATTTGAAACCTTACAATAATATCACATTACGGATCCGATGAAACTAGTTTCGTCGAAATCCGAGACTTTTTGAAAAATGGCTATTTTAACTCGCCAAATTAATATTAAAAACAATTCGATGCGTTTCGAGCTGCCACGATCAAGCGATAGCTCCGATTGACACGAAATTTGAAATCCGGTAATAACTAACTATTACGGATCCAATGGAACTGGTTTCGTTCAATTCTGAGACTGTTCAAAAATTGACTATTTTCACTAGTCGATTTAATATTAAAATATTCAATTTTCACAAATAAACTTTTAATTCGATTTTAAAAGTTCTAAAATATCATTCTAACTCCAATATGATAAAATAAAATTTTACAAATCATTTACAATCATATTTAACTCAATTTTCAATTATTTCCATAATTTAACATATTAAATTATCGATTTAATTATTCAATTAAATCCAATTATTCAAATAAAAATTATTCGACTAATAAATTTCACTTATTAATATTTAAAATTAATTAAATATTAAAATTTTAATTAAATAAAATTCTGGGTCGTTACAATTATCTGTTATCCATATTGATGATACATGCCTATTATGTTATTATCATATCTGTTATCACTCTGCAAGTTCCTTGTTAGTATAGGATTCACTATGGGTTGAAATGATACATACCCGAACGGACTTTAGAATAGGAGAAAATCGTTATGGGTTGAAATGATAGACCCAAGAGATTTTCATTTGAATTGAATTTGGGATTGCGGGTTGAAATGATATATACCCGTATTTATATTTAAATTACGGATTGAAATAATAAATATCTGTATCACTTGACCATATGATAGAAAATTATATACATACATCGTTGGTCTATATATATAAATATGTTTGAAATTGATTTCTATGGTTTTTGGAAAGAAATATATCGTTTTATATAAATATTGATTTTAGATATTATATAAATGCTATTTTACATATGTAGTCAAATTTTTGATTTAAGCTATGTATAATTTTTTTTGATATAAATAAGTTTAATAATAAAGTTGATTTTTTCAATGATATGGATAAGTACTTATTTAAATTATATTTTAATATAGACTTCATAATGATTTTTATAAACTAAGGTTGAGAAGATAGTCTGAAATTGATTTGAAATTTTATTTAATTAAGAATTAAAATCAGTAAGAATCCATTTAGAACTTATTGAAATTGAGATTTTAAAGAATATGGTTTATAACTTAATTCTGGTTTAAGGTGATTTAAATGAATACATCAAGTTTAAATAAATTGAAGGAATATTCAGTTATTGAAATTTGAAGTTTTATTTAAAGGATATTGGATTTATTAAGTTAATATTTCAAAACTAAATAATAGTAAAGTGAATTTGGTATATATATCAATTATCAAATTTAGTGTTGAAATATTGAATATTTACGATCTGAAATATATCGAAATTGAAATGTTTTATTTTCTGGTTCAACTTTGTATTTAAAAATTATATAATTCAAAATGATTTACCGAGTAACTGAATTGAATTGAAATTGATGATTTGAGATTTGATTAGATGTAAATTTTGGAATTCGAGTTGTTTTGTAATTGATTTGTAAAATTGAAGAAGCTATTAATATTATATAAAGTATTTTTAATATCTAAACCGTTTTAGTAGTGGAGGTTATGTTTCGAAGCTATGAATTTCAAAGTATTATGTTTTGAAATGTTATATTTTCAAGTATTTGGTTTTGAAGTGTTATAATTTTGAAGTATTGGGATTTGGAAATGAATATATTTGAAGTGAAAATGATATCGTATTGATTTGGGTTTTGAAATGGAAATGATATTTTGGTTTTGAAGTATAAACTATTTTGAAACGGCCGTGGTGTTATGATAACGTTTGGTTGTTAAAGAGACCGGGATCAGAAGTTGTCATACTCTCTGCCAACTCTGAAAACCACTTTAACAACTGTGTACGCGATGGAGATTCCAGAATGAAGTAGGATAGTGGTGACGTTCTATTAAGGTATATACGTGGACCCAACTCCCGTGTGTTGGCATAAGGTGGCTAAAACAGGAGCGATTCCGAGCCAATGAGGTAGCTTCTCTTATCGTACACACTTCTTCGACATCATTCTATTACTTTGTGATTGATTGGGTGCACCTTTGATTTGTGGGAGTGTGGCTCGAAGTGGGCGGTAGTGGCTGCTACGCGTTACCACCGGTCCGGATGCATAATTGGTATATCTACCCTGGCATTGCCTTGTTATGCCGTGTCACCTACCCTAGCGCGCCATGTACGAGTTTGATTTGTGTCGTACCTATGGAGTATTTGTGGTAGCCGCCCAATCTGAAGGTACGACGGTACTATATAGACTATTGGCACTACAAAATGTGTTAAGGGGGATATGAGTAACGCCTTAACGCTATTTTCAAATATATTATACTTTACTTTAGACATTATTACAATAGCTTATATCACTACATAGTAGATAGTTTTACGGATCCTTAGAGGATGGTTATCCCAAACATCCTTTGAGTTACTTGTATTTCAGTTGTTATTTCATTTGAGTTGGATTTATTGATATAAGAATGTTAATCCTGACTTGAGTGTTTTTGTTTTGCCTTACGCTCGGGTCAGACTGAGTGATACAGCTTTGAGACTCATCTTTGGAGTTGGAGCTTCGCTTGGAGATCCAGCTATCTATCCCGCTTTCAGAAATTCAGTTGATTCTAGTGATGTATTCTGATATTGTATTTGACTATTGTATTCGAGATTTCTGTTGTATCTTATTTAACTCTGTTATATGTATAGTAGCTTCATGAACTACTATTCTCTTGTTTCCGTGGCATTATTGTTATATTATTCTATGTCTGTGATTCTGTGATTTATTTATTTACTGTATATGCTGAATTTTGCCAAATATAAATAAACAATCTGGTATTTTGAGCAATTCAAATCCGGCATGTGTGGATGCGAATGGTTGAAAATACCAGGTCGTTATAGGTGGTATCAGAACTTTAGCTCTAGGCAAACTTAGCATTTATGGTAAACTTAATTACGCAATCACTTTCGTTTGAGCTTAAATTCCTTTCTCTTTGATTCGGTTTCTTTTGAATTTTGGGTCTTCCTTATTCATTCTGAAATCCACTCATGGCTTCCTACATCTAAATTCTTTTGATTCTGGAGTACCCCATAACTTCACTTCGAATGATCTCTATAATAACTCGGCGATCTCGTCAATCTTTGAATAATTTGTAAAGGGATGGAACTCCTAGGCATTGATTTACCGGAGATTTCTGTATCCTCGGTTTACGATGGTATCTATTTCCTGCTATGTCTGAATTCTATTTCTTGAGATTAAATGCCAATTTGCCTCGGAATTCTACACCGATCTCATTCTTGAAGTCACAGTCGTCCCGGTTAAGGTTGCCCGCGATTTAATAAACTTATCCATCTTCCTATTTTGTTATTTAATCATCTTACTTTGTTTCGAACCTATCTTCGAATAAAAATTCTATTTGATTTGAGTCCATCAAATTTGAATCTCTATCCTTGTTTTGAATCCATTCGGGAACATCGAGCGAGGGTGTGTATTTGAAACTTATACTAAAAATGTTTATATACTGTGTTGTTTGAGTTGTTGATGTTGATTTGGGTTTTCGATCGATTTGTCTTATCAACGATATCGATAGGATTTCCAAAACACTTGAACAGAGAAAACTGATACAATATTATTTTCAAATTTGGTAAATGAAATAAATTTATATGATTATATTATAAATATACAAGTAAAATTTTATGGAATTTAATAAGTTAATTAAATTGATTGTTTGAAATGATAATATTTGATTATCATTTATTGTTCTATAAATGAATTTATAAACATGGTTAATAAATTGATCTGGAATTTAAATAAATTTAAATTAAGAATTTGAGAATTTGATTCCCAGTGATTTCAAACATGCGTTTTTAAAGTTTTAAAATGCATATTATTTAAGGTATTTTCGAATAGAAATAGTTTTCAAAGAACTTTAAAATGTTTAAAATCAGTACTCTCCTCCATTTTCGTTGGAAAATAATTTCGGTGATGACGGCCGCATCATCGATATTCATTTTCAAGGTTCGAAGTGGAGAGGCTACTCAGTAGCTTTGCTATACTTTTTGTTTGGAAATTTAATTTGATTTGAATTTCCAAAGTATGAGTTGATTTATAATATATATATTGGTATATGATCATAAATTTGATTTGATATATATATATATATATATATATATATATATATAGTGTGTGTGTGTGTGTGTGTATCTAAATGGTTTGAATTGAAACCGGAAATTTTATTGTTAAATTTTGATAAGGTGATTTCAATTATAAAATAAAGCCAAAATCTGAATAAATATTAAACTTGAAATAATTGAATTACAAAGAAAATTTTATTTGTATAGTACCCTATTTCGCTCTTATGTAACTTACCTAAATTATTCAGAAGTTGAATATGTAATTGGATAATATACAAAATAAAATGATTTTATAGAAAAATTTGATTGTTTATAATAAATGTTATAAACTTAATTTTTGATTGTAAAAATGTTAATTGAGATAAATAGAATAATAAGGCAATTGAATAATAAATGAGATAAATTAAATAAATTGTGGTTGAGAGAATTAATAAATTAAATCAATGAAATTACCTTGAATTGAAGTCAATTAGTTGAAAATTAATTGATTTAAGTTGAAATTTATATGGTTTAAATTAATTATTTTATTTTGTTTTCAATCTATTTTCCTTTCTGGTTGCTTCTATTCTTCCACCTCCTTCCTTTTCGGGGACGAAAAGTTTTGAGTGGAGGAGAGTGTAACGACCCGTAAATTTTAGTTGTTTACTTAACTAATTAATTGAATTTTGTGAAATTTTAAACAGTTGATTTTGAAAATAAAATTTTAATATTTAAAATACGCCTATTTTAACATAACAACTATTAAATTTTCATCTGATAATATGGAAGTTTATTTTTATTGTGTAATTTTATTTAAATTTAAATCAGTTAATAACTGTTGAATTTAAAAGTTTTTCGAAACCTAAAAATGTCAACATGAGAAAATTTATTTAGAATACTTTGAATCAGATTGCGAAATTCGTTTCGCGTATTTCGGACGTTTCTAGCACCGTTTGGATTTTTCCATACGAAATAACAGCATTTCGGTACCGATATCGACTTTTGATCGGATGATCGTACCGCTAACATCTGTATATCGTTTTGATCATCTCATCATGCTAATCGCTACGGTATATTCATTCATGTGTTTCGGCGTCCGATATGCAGTAGAACCCGCAAAAAAGGTAATCGTATCGATACCGATTTTAAAATCTTTTGGTCTCCTTCTACCTACCGGTCCAAATTGAACAGCTATATCTTTTGAAATTTCTAGAAATTAACAATATGACCTTTACTATTCCTAGCATTAAATTTATTGATTGGTTCGTTTCATTCGCTTTGATTCCTCTGCCTTCCTTTTCTTTTGTTCTCTGTTCCAAGGCATAGCTTATATTTTCAATGTTTACTTCTTTTCTTCTCTGAAACCAACCTCTACCATTTATGCTTGGCTTCCCCTACTTCCCTCCAGGCAACTCGATCTCGCCGTTCCTCTCCCTCTCTTCCTCCTCACCATTAAACCCGCACCTCACATCAACCTCCACCGCAAACCGAGAGCAACCGCTGCCTGCTGCCTTCCCACAACATGAACTAGTGGCTCCATTCCAAGCCGAGCTTGTATAGTTTTATCTCCAGGTATGTTTTATAAGTACAGTATATATATGTGTTATATATATGTTTATATAGGTAAGTGTTATTTATATATACTATATATATAGTTTGTATTTACATATGAAACTTTGAAGATAAAGGAGGGGTATTGATGGTGTATAATAGTTTATATATGTAAGTTTATATTTTAGAGTCTTTTGTTGCTTTCAGACATATATATAGTTTGTCTAAGTTTAGATTTATATAGGATATGCATATGAGTTTGTATAGACTATACATCTATATATGATCTGTAAGTTATGTTAGTTTATGAAAATCATATATAGGTTAGGTAAAAAAATTCTAATATATGCAAGTCATAAAGATTACTGCAAAGTTTGATATAGGGTATGTATTTTATCCTATACGCATGTTTATAAATGCTACATTATGGTATCTTGATTGAAACAGTTTATATATATATATATATATATATATATATATGTATGTATGTATGTATGTATATATTAGTATACAAAGTTTGAATACAATGTTTTTATATATTCTTAAACCATATATTTCGGTGATATGTTTTAGTTATTATTCATATTATATAAAGTCAGTCTGCATATAAGATGTATTATATATATGTTTTTCTCTCTTCTTTATTATTTTTTATATTATATATCTTTATATACAGTACATGTGCAATATTAGATATATACTATAGTTTACTGTAAATAAATTTTTTGCACATGTATATTGAAAGGCACAACCGACCCCTTTTGCAATACTATATATACTATATTATATTTTATTATATTTTACTATATTACATTGTATTACGGTGAATTATGTTATAAGTTTAGCTGCTATTATGTTCGTATACAAGTAATACACTAGTTTTAACTATTGATTTCTTTAACACTCATATAGTATATTTTGTGTTGTATACTTAACGATTTATTATTTACTTAGATATGAAAATTTTATTTGCTTACGAATAGATAATTGCCTGAATGTAAAATAATGGGAGCATGCAGCTTTCTTTGTTTTGTTGACTTATTTATTAAATGATAGTTCTAAAGAGTTTGTATATTAAAAATATATATAAGAGTATATAAAGTTGTTTAATGTATATTTGATATTATTTGGATATATAGGAGCTTACTTTAAGGTTTTGTAATGGATTATTTTATATAGCATTGTATGTATTTGAAAATAACAGTGATATATATATATATATATATATATATATATATATATATTGTTAATTATAAAAGCATGTAAGTTTTGGTTTAGTTTACGTGTATATGTTTTATATCATAATTTGTGTTCGGTGTTAACTTGCTGATTATGCATATGCCCATGTTATAAAAGTTATAGTTTTTATTTTTCAAAGCATAGTTTGTTTATAAAATATGTTCCTATACATTTGTTTATATATTCCAAAGTGTTTTATATAGATTCGTATATATTCTTTTTATATATATAAGTAATGATATGGTTGAGTATATATATAAGAAATTATTTCAACATATATTATGTATATTGATATATACTTGACTCCAATATATGAGTTAATTTAAATAATGATTTTGTATTATTTTGATTTGTCTTAAATTAAAATCTTTGAGTGGGAAAATATATATACATATATAATATATAATAATAATGTATATAGTTTCAGTTATATCAAAACTGATTTAGTTTGTTTCATCGATCTTGTTCCGATTTGATTCCATCGATTCCTTATCTATCAGCTTATCTGTCGAATCCATATCCATCTAGCTTTGATTTGGTATTCGTGTTTGGATTCATAACTCATCTCAATCTCGTTTATGTATAGCCTCGAAAGGTGAGCAATCACTCACGATTAACGCTCTTTTATTTATTAAATTTGATTTCAATTGAAACGACAATTGAAATATGCTGCTGTTAGTTATTTACATTTTTATATATGCTATTATCTGTATCTGTTCACCTGTGACATCTGATATCTATTATCCATATTGATTGTATATGCCTGTTATGTTATTATCATATCTGTTATCATTCTGCAAGTTTCCTGTTAGTATAGGTTTCACTATGGGTTGAAATGATACATACCCGAACGGACTTTAGAATAGGAGAAAATCGTTATGGGTTGAAATGATAGACCCAAGCGATTTTCATTTCAATTGAATTTAGGATTGCGGGTTGAAATGATATATACCCCTATTTATAGTTAAATTACAGATTGAAGTGCTAAATATCTGTATCACTTGACCATAGGATAGAAAATTATATACAGACATCGTTGGTCTATATATATATTTTTGAAATTGATTTCTATGGTTTTTGGAAAGAAATATATCATTGTATATAAATATTGATTTTAGATATAATATAAATGCTATTTTATATTTATTGTCAAATTCTTGATTTAAGCTATGTATAAATTTGTTTGATATAAATAAGTTTAATAATAAAGTTGATTTTTTTATATAATATGGATAAGTATTTATTTAAATTATATTTTAATACAGAGTTTATAATGATTTTTATAAATTAAGGTTGAGAAGATAGTTTGAAATTGATTTGAAATTTATTTAATTAAGAATTAAAATCAATAAGAATCCATTTGGAACTTATTGAAATTAAGAGTTTAAAGCATATGGTTTTATAACTTAATTCTGGTTTAAGGTGATTTGAATGAATACATCAAGTTTAAATAAATTGAAGGAATATGATTTATTAAGTAAATACATTAAAACTAAATAATAGTAAAGTGAATTTGGTATATATATGAATTATCAAATTTAGTGTTGAATATTTAAGCTCTGAAATATATTAAAATTGAAATGTTTTATTTTATGGTTCAACTTTGTATTTAAAATCGATATAATTCGAAATGATTTATTGAGTAACTGAATTGAATTGAAATTGATGATTTGCGATTTGATTAGATGTAAATTTTGGAATTCGAGTTGTTTTGGAATCGATTTGTAAAATTAAAGAAGCAATTATTATTATATAAAGTATTTTTAATATCTAAACCGTTTCAGTGGTGGAAGTTATGTTTCGAAGCTATGAATTTCAAAGTATTATGGTTTGAAATGTTATATTTTCAAGTATTTGGTTTCGAAGTGTTATAACTTTAAAGTATTGGGATTTGGAAATGAATATATTTGAAGTGAAAATGATATCGTATTGATTTGGTTTTGAAATGGAAATGATATTTTGGTTTTGAAGTGTAAAATATTTTGAAATGACCGCGGTGTTATGCTAACGTTTGGTTGTTAAAGAGACTGGGATCGGAAGTTGTCATACTCTCTGCCAACTCCGAAAACCATTTTAACAACTGTGCACGCGGTGGAGATTCGAGAATGAAGTAGGACGGTGGCGACGTTCTATTGAGGTATATACGTGGACCCAACTCCCGTGAGTTGGCATAAGATGGCTAAAACAGGAGCGATTTCGGGCCAATGTGGTAGCTCCTCTTATCAGACACACTTCTTCGATACCATTCTATTACTTTGTGATTGATTGGGTGCACCTTTGATTTTTGAGAGTGTGGCTCGAGATGGACGGTAGTGGCTGCTACGCGTTACCACCAGTCCGGATGCGTAATTGGTATATCTACCCTGCCATTACCTTGTTGTGCCATGTCACCTATCCTAGCGCGCCTTGTACGAGTTTGATTTGTGTCGTACCTATGAAATATTTGTGGTAGCCTCCCTATCTGGAGGTACGACGGTAATGTATAGACTATTGGCACTATAAAATGTGATAAGGGGGATATGGGTAATACCTTAACGCTATTTTTAAATATATTATACTTTACTTTAGACATTATTATAGTAGCGTATATTACTACATAGTAGATAGTTTAATGGATCCTTAGAGGATGGTTATCCTAAACATCCTTTGAGTTACTTGTATTTTAGTTTTTACTTCACTTAAGTTGGATTTATTGATATAAGAATGTTAATCCTGACTCGAGTGTTTGTATTTTGCCTTACGCTCGTGTCAGACTGAGTGATACAGCTTTGAGACTCACCTTTGGAGTTGGAGCTTCGCTTGGAGATCCAACGATCTATCCAACTTTCAGATATTCAGTTGATTCTAGTGATGTATTCTGATCTTGTATTATACTATTGTATTCGAGACTTCTGTTGTATCTTATTTAACTCTGTTATATGTATAGTAGCTTCATGAACTACTATTCTCTTGTTTCCGCTGCATTATTGCTATATTATTCTGTGTCTTTGATTCTGTGATTTATTTATTTACTGCATATGCTGAGTTTTTCCAAATTTAAAATAACATTCAGGTATTTTGAGCAATTCAAATTCGGCATGTGTGGATGCGAATGGTTGAAAATATCGGGTCATTACAACGTCCAGATTATTCCTAAATCTCTATCTTCTCTAAAACTAATTTCTCAAATTAAAAGTTAAAAACAAGTTGAAGGAGAAATCAAGTGAAGGAAAGGAATTAACATCTAGAAGGAAAGATAATTCTGTGCAAATTAAAGAGGGATAGCTTTTTAGAGGTGAGGGGTTCATAATGATTATGGAGAATTACGTATAATTGATTTTATTATACATTAATTGACCCAGATTTTTTTAGTTTGATGAATTTGGAATTTGCTAATGATTCAATATACAAATCTAATCCCTTTCTTTCCAATCTAATTTTAGTGAAAATAGATCTGTTGAATAAGTACCGATCTAAATTGATTACACACTTTTTGTTAAGGTAAATAAGAATTGGTATAACCATGTTCACTCTAAACCTAAGTTAAGTTTATTTATTAAAATTGCATATGAAATCAAACATGAAATTGTGGGTTATAAATTGTAGATTTATAAAATTAGGATTTCTCGGTGATGAGCAACTCTTGTTAAAAGTTTACAGTACTTAATAATTGGGAACGATGATAATTATTGTGATTAAAACTAAACTGTTACTAATATGAAATAATTAAACAAAAATCACTACAATCGGTCGATAGGCTCACTAGAGCCGGTCAACAGCAAGCGACTCTAAAACTTGCATGTGATATACTAGTAAATTAAATAGCGTTAACTATTCCTTGTTTATATATTCCATGCCATGCATGCATCTTTTATATGTAAAGGTATGCATACATTAATTTGCTTGTTGTTTTGTGGTGTCTATTGAAAATTTGTTCATTGTAGTTTGCTATCCATAACCCACAATTCCTTTGAACTTGTCTCCCTCATGATTTATATATATTGATCATATATCCATATTTAGTACCAACGGTCGATCAGTTAACGAATTTTGGACATAGCATGAACCTCGGCTTAAGGCACGGTTTATTATTTTAATTATGTATATATAATCATACACGGATGTTAGTATAAATAGGGAAACTCTCTCCACATGTTTTCAATTCTTGGACGTTATGGGACTGGATAGATATGTGCGTAATCAAGAAGGCTTAGGCACTATTTATTCAGCAAGGTTTTTCAGCTGGGGCGATTCTATCGCAAATTTCCCTCATAGAAGGTTCTATGGTATATGTGCACACTGACGATGATGTCTGGGACCGGCACTAAGAGGAGTTCCCTGGTATGCACAGCAGGGTAGATGTGATACTGCATTGTTGATGGATCCCGAGCGGTGCGATAAGAGACGTTACGTTACCATTAAGAGTTGGACATGAGTGCAGCATACATCTTCGATGCGAGTCGACATTGCGGGCTCCCCCTCAATGAGTAAACATGATACGTATCGTCGTAATTTGGGAAATATAGTTCTAAGGTTGATATTGTAGGTAACCCTATATTGAAATAGTTCTAGTAGCTATTAGTAGAATCCATTGTTGATTGGGGTTCGATTAGTTGTTTGACCTTGAGTGTAAACCTTCACAAGATGTTGACGTATGTGTGTTTAGAATTATAACTCCTTAAGTTATTAAAAGAAAACTTAGTAGGTAGTTCACAAAATCAAGCAGGACATCTTAGGTCACATAGATTATAAAGGAAGCCAATTGCATGTGATTACCATATGTTAATCATGTAAGTCATTCACCGGACTTTTATCTGACCAACTCGTTTCATTTTCCCCCGCCAAGGATGACAGGATAACAGTTGATTTTGCATAATACGCGGAGAATGGAGCTAAGCGATGGTGTTCCACTATTCTTCATTATTCATTATGTAGCAATTTATTTTATTAATGTCTATCAAACTTTTATTGCACTTTGGAAATAGTATATATGAATTAAGTAGTTTGGAGATATTGTTTTTTTGAAATGTTTTCTTCCGGTACTTATTTTTTTTATTTCTTCCACCATGAGATCTGGAAGTGTAGAATGTCTTAGATGTTATCTATATATTCTTAGCCTCTATAATGTTTAAAATATGATAGTTCGTACTTCTTAGCAACGACGTGAGTTCGAAAGCTACCCTTGGCTTACGATCGATGTCTCGAGATATATGGGTTGTCATAACCGGTCAACTAGTGGTTATGCACTTATATGCACTTTGACTCAAATATCTGACCGATTAACTGGTCTGCAATCTAGTGCATGATTTTAAGGTGTTGATTTTAACCTTAGGTTTTAGGCTTCTTTTGAATGTTTGATGTCGATCGGTTCTTCTTCCAATTTAATGGTAGAGGTTAATTCTAGTTGTTTTAAATTTACTCTGTGTCGTCTTTTTCTTTAGCCAGAGATTCACCGATCGATTCTTTTAGAAAAACTCTTATTTCAAAGGTAAATTCGAATTGAAACTTTTTAATATAAGTGAGCTTATTGGTGAAATTTATCGCCTTTGAGATAATTTGATGGTGAACCCACAATTGCAACCATAGTCTCTTATGTTTGATATTGTCTTCTCTCCTGTACCCTTCTCGAGTGAAATAGAATATAGTTGTTGGGTATGTGTATGTAGGTCAATTTGGTCAAAACACATTATATTTGATTTCCCTATTTTTCTCTCACTATTTTTGTGGTGATTAATTAAGTTTAATTCTTCTCTGTGGATTTGTTGGTAATTAATTAGTAGACTAATTATTTTGATTTTCTGTGATATTTTACATAATAGATTGGTATCATAGTTGATTTCCTTGATTTTAGATCAACTATTAATGAGGTATAATTAGAAATTTAATAATTACTTAATCACCCGATTTGATGGAAACTGAAATTTTAGAACCTGAAAGATTGAGATGGAGGTAGTATTAAAGAATAAGACTTATGTGACAAGTTTTAATTCAAAGAAATCGAAAGGTATAGAAGCTGATGTATTGGAAGAGATGGAAGATAAAAGCCCTTATACCCATTCAATTTTGCCTTCTATATGAAATACTTGGGATTTTTCACATGTAAAGATGACGAAGAAAATTTGGAATTCTATGCAAGTAAGTTACTAGGATGAGTTTCCCACAAACTATATCATATTACATCATTGACTATATTCCTTTATGATGAAGCTTGATACTACGCAATTAAAGCATAATACACTTAATTCCATGATTACAAATTTAGAGGCACTGAATGTGGATATCAACGATGAGGCACTTGCAATCATAATATTGTGTTAATTACCTTCATATCATATTACATCTTTTGAATCTATGATTTATGCAAAAAGTTTTATTAGTATTTCTACTATGAATGCACGCTTGAATAATGAGGTGTTGATGCGCAGGTTTATCACTACTGAGATGTTGATAGTGATGTAGTGGGATTAGTTGATCATAATAGCAATAAGGATTATAATCACCTTAATGAAGTGAGAGATATGATTAGAACCTAGTTTAAAGGTTCTACGAAGGGTGCTTGTTATTATCGTAAGGAGGGGAATTTCAATTATGAGCGTACAACTCTTAGGTAGAAAAAAGAGAAGGAAGCTTCAATGCTGACAAATGTGACAGTGAGTTTGGATATAGATATTGATAGTGATACCTCAGTTTTTTCGACTAATACTTCTTTGTTAGAGAGAACATGTTGGTTGAATAATCAGGTGCATCTTATCACATGATGTCAAATATGAGTTATTTAAATAGTTATGAAGAGATTGGTAGGAGTGTAGTTCCTATGGAGAATGAAACATATTGTTATACAGTTGACGGACGAAGTATGAGGTTTAGGATGTTCGATGACTACCATGGATGTTATGTATATTTCGAAGTTGCAAAAGAGTATGTTATAGTGGAATTGTAAATGTTGGATCAAGTGTTTCATGCAGCATGTAACGGGGACAAATCAAAAATCCATTCGTAAAATATTTTGAGTTACCATGAATAATATTATGGATTTGACTCATTAGGATGGCCAAGCCGTAAGCCTTTAGAATAATACACAAAAGGCTACTGATTTGATCCTCTCGTGCACATAATTGCTTATATTGGTCTATGTTTCTGGTTTTTGTTTGTAATTTTTTTCGTATTCCTGTGTAATTGAATCTGCATGGAATTTATGGATTTCCCCTTCTTGTTGTTGGTCCAACTACGACCTTCGGAGGTAGCTGCTTGATGAAATATGTATCTTGAAATGTCGTGTCCTTTGCTGCAAGTTTGTATGATTGATCTACTTGGTCGTTGAAATTATATGAATGGTTGGAAATTGATCACCTTTCTGCTCGTGTTAATTTGGTTGCTCCTGTCATTGTGTATTCAGATTTGGTATGTGTGAGTCTTTGTCTGGTACAAATAAGTATGTGAGTCTACTTATCTGCATTTTATAGTCTATACTAGTTTGCACCCTGCATGATGCTTATTTATGTATTATACGTTTGCACCCTACGTGGTGCTTGATGATTAGTTTAGGCATGTACCCAAGCTCCTATGTCATAGCTAGTTGTTGTATTAATTTATAGTTGTTGTGGCAGCTTTGACACTGACCTGCAATAATTTGTAAAGTGATATGACCACTATAAAACCAGCTTGCTTGTGCAAAATAATAATGTTCTATTTTGCCTGCAAAATTTTTAGTGGTATGCCCTAGGGGTAATTATATAATTTGTTACATATATCTAACTCTATAATCAATCTTATTTGTAATAAATGTGGTTGTTTTCTTATATATACTTTTTTGTATTGTGAAATAAATAATTAAGTAATTACTGTAAACTTTATTAGTAAGAAAATCCTTAGATAAAATTTTATGCGATTGTAGTTGGAAATAGTTGCAATCGTGAGTAATTAATCATAAATAAAGTATCATTTTTTTAATATTATTGGTCATGGTGTTTCAAGAAATGATTTTGATACATTCGTTGAGACCAGATTACGTAATGCTTTCCAAATGTTGGGCAATGTATTATTCATGGTTGTTGGAGGCACCATGGGGTTACATAATCGTAGTTATTGGATAAGTATGGAATTACTCATCAGAGAGCATCCCATTAGTCGATAACAACTAGGTAAATAGAAAATCTTAGCGTGATGATTTGCATTGTTCCTTCGACTTAAGAATACTATGAAACTTCAATATGGATACTCCACTTTGATTATTGGTAATCCATGACATGACGTTCATCGAATAGCTCTAGTTAGGTCTGGGTTGGCATTGGAAGTGAAGCAATATTCAATAGAGAATTTGTGTTCTTAGAGTATGAGGTCAGCATCACAATCAGCTATTGTCAACTCAAAGCTAAAATCTCTGGCTAAAGTACGATTAATAATAAATGTTATTTAAATCAAGGACTTTGTTTATGGACTGATCGAGTAGAATGTGGATAATACTCGAGTTTTGACCAATATTTGACTTGTACATCCTAATGTGATATAATGTTGGCGAAAAGAACGTCTGTAAATTGTTGTCGCTATTCATACCGCTTAAGATAATACAAAATATGATTTTATTAAGAAGATCTATAGTAATGAATTCGACCAAACTATCATGTTATTAGCTAAGATGATGTGTGAACATTAATATTTTAGTTGTTCGATGTTAATTATTGATAGGATTCACACCTCTGATCTTACAACCCTATTTTGAATTGTCCAAGAAATCACACGATTTAATTAGGTTATAAAGCGTTATAAATTAATATTTAATATTGATTATTATTGAATTTGGTGTTTGGGGTGTTAATATTAAATGTGGTAGCTCCTAGAAATGTTCTATGTACTATTAGTAATGATTTGGATATGTACATAAAATTTATATATGCATGGGTCAACAAACGATGGCGATGTATAACTAAAAGGCTTTTAATAATTACTCAATGGGTTTTGGGAATTTTTCAATCCATTAAGGTGAAGGGTGGAATAGCTAATTTAAATATTGACTTAGATCTAATTGGAATTAATAAGGGAAGGTTTTATGGAGAGGAATGAGAAAAGTTTTCATTCTCCCCATAAAAAAATCTCCTACGTTAATTTCGTTTGATTTTTTCCTTCTTCTTTGTTAATTCATGGATGCCATATTCTTTCTCAAAATCCCCAAGGTCGAACTCTTTTTCCCTAAACAATATCAAGTAAAATAAAACAACATGATTCATTCAATTTTAGCAAGATCGAGTGTCGATTCAAGCAGTCTAGGAGACTATTCACAAATCAAGATGTTACAAAGGGCTAGATCTAGTGAGTGAAGTATTCATATCTTGATTTTAATATGTCACCTACCCTAAAATATACTTATATTGTCAAATATATATTTATATGATTTTTATATTATTGAAATTTGATTGTATCCTTTGACATTATTTAAACTGTAAATCACTACAATTAGAAATGAACAAGGAATATACATGTATAATAAAGGCATTTGTATTTGGTCCTAATTTTTTTGTTAGATTAGATTGAAATTCATTTTGATCTAATTTAAAAGAAAAAAATATTTGTGCAAAATTTCTGTGTAAAAGTGATTTGTTTTATAAATCTTTATGCAACATTTTCAAATCTTAGAAATTTAATGCCAAATAATTTTTCTTATGGATATTTAAAGAATCATATTTTATTTTCTCCTAGAGATTAGATCTTTTTTCAATTAATAAATTGTAAACGAGGAAGGTTGTGGGTGCTTGCCATTTTCTAATTAAAGACCAAATCTTCATATATGTTTTAAGATATCTAATTTAATACATAGATTTGTTTTCAATACTATGCATATAAATATACAAATGGCAACATATAATATACACACATACATATGTCTAAACTATATATATATGTCACTATAAATATTTGTATACAAACAATACACATATTGTAGTATATTAAAATACGTGCACGCATGTGCACACACATATATAGACACACACACTTAGTCATTTATATTCTTGATATTCATATGAAATTATGAAATGCATATGTAACTATAATTTATATATGTATACAATAGATGTAAATCCCAATATCTATATATGTGTGTGTAGTTATACATACGTTTATTGTAAAATCTCCCATTCCGAGGCTCGAAAATAGATACTAGTGATGCTATAGTCATCCTTAGCATTAGTTTCTGGTGAAAAAATGAAATCAGTTATTATACCATTAACATCAAGAGCATAAGAATTCACAAATTTTCATAAAACAGTTTTGTTCAATAATTTGCAAATTCATTACAATTTAGTCCCATAACCCCACGATTACACCGATCGGTTAAAATATAATAATTACAAATGTAATTCCAAGAGTGACATATGAAGATGGACCCTTAGATGATCAAATTCTTAACTACTTAGATAGTTATAGTGTTTGTCAATACATATATACCTCAAAAAATTAGAGCAGTTAAACTGCTGCATAGAGGAATAAACTTTAAATAGTATCTTGCTTCCTTCATGTCTCAGGAAGCTTATTAATCAAAATTTGAAGTACCCTACTCTCAGCCTACTCAATTCCAAATTAAGCACTCGATAGTTTAGGCAAAAATCAAAAACTTCAAGACAAAAAAAAGTCTGATGTGAATAATATTATTCATCTCAAACCAAAATATAGGTACTCAACGAGACCATGCCACTAAGAGGAATGAGTTTCCCCTCACTAATGCCCTATCAAAACAAATGCCATCCATAACAAATCCTACATCAAAAAATGACAAGCACATAATCATAATATCAATAATATATCACACATGTATGGGTTAAAATGAATAGTCCACAATTTACAAGGGTCCAAGGGTTGCATATTCCCATAATTACCCTACCCTTAAGATGGTTCATTCATCAATATAGTTTTACCAGGGTCACTGTATGCCCATATTAGTTTTTCCAAACCAACTAAAAACCTATCAAGCTAACTCAGGCCAAGATATATCAAATGATACAACGGTCTTCTAGTCCATTTAGAAGAAAGTAACAGTGGCCTCCTAAGATCGGTATGAGAAATAACATCGGTCTTCTAAAAAGGGTAAGCGAAAATATCAATGGTCTTCTAAAGATGTTAGAAGAAAACATAGTAATAGTCTCTTTAAAATGGTAGGAGATAATACGAGTGGGCAAACTGCTTCGAGTTCCTTTGGATTTGTAACTCCAATTTTAGCCTTTTTGGGCAAAACCCTACGCATTAGAATCGCAAACCTGACCAACTGGGGGCTTAACAGTTGGAGGATATGGTATAACCCTACCTCAGTCTCTACCAATTCTAGTATAAAATAGTTTGAGTAATGTCATTTTGATTAGTCCAGGGCATCCTAACACATTTTGATCTTCCTGATCTCCTTGATGCAATTTTACTCACTTAGAAGTTAGGTCTGACCATTCCCACTATTGAAACAATCCTTACTGGTCATCGGTTCCTAAATCTCCAAGGTCAATTGTTAGGTGATTGCACTCAACACATAGGTGAGTATGTCAATATTTTTTCATATGCTATAACAAAAGATGAAAGAACAAATATGAACACATAACACAATAGCATTCATTAAAATATATGTTCAATGTGATAACCAATTTACAGACAAAATTACCTATTCAAAGTAAAATCTTCCTTTTTAAAACACCTTTAAAAGTGGATAAACATTCTTCCTTTCCTTCGAAAACCCATAAAATTCTTAAAGAAATCATCATTTTTGTTTAAGTAAAACATAGCATATATAGAGTTGGAAATCTTCCAAATGTCATAAAATAGCCATTCCTTCCTTCAAAAACCATTTGCTATCGTGCCTTGATAGATTGCATACTTTGTGTAACGATCGAAAATTTCTGTCATTTAAAATTCATATATTTAATTGATTTTAAATATTCACAAGTAAATTTTATAAGTAGAATAACGTATATTTCGAATTTCTGGATTTAATTGGATAATTTAATTGTTAATTTAATATTTGAAATTGCAGAAAAATTGGAAATTGGATTTAATATGAATAAAAAATGATTTATAAAGTTGAATTTAATTATATTTGAATTAGAATGATGTTACAGGACTTTTAAAATCGAATTAAAAATTAATTTGTAAAAAATTATATATTTTAATATTTAATTGACGAGTGAAATGGTCATTTTTGAAACAGTCCCGGATTTCGACGAAACCAGTTTCATTAGATCTGTAATGTTATATTATTGTAAGATTTCAAATTGTAACGAGCGCGATTTTTTCGACGCTCGAAAACCGACATCAATACGTCCACTGTATCAACTGCCGAACAATTGAATGCCGGAAAACCGTACCGTTATGGTTAAAGAAGAAGAAAAAGATAGAAGAAGAGAGAAAAAGATAGAACAGAAAAGAAAGAAACAACATAACAATATCAGAATCTCACAATCGCAGCGGAACAACATATAATAGATAAATGAATAATCTTTAAATAAAGAACTATATCAGTTATTACATTACATCACATTACATTACATTACATCATCAAGTGTACAACAACAAAAAACAACAAACAGCGGAAAAGAAGTACTATATACTAGTGAATACGCCATGCCATCCAGCTTGTCTCCAGCAACTCCCGAATTCCAGAATATCCTGATAACCTAACTCTAGACTGCCCGTGTGGAAATTGGTGGGCACCCAGAGTTTAGGAAGGAAAACAATAAACTCCAGGTCAGTCATGGGACTGGAGTGAGAACTTAAAATAGTTTATCTTTTTAAAACAAACCAAGGGATATTTTTAAAATAGATTCGCAATGCTTTTTAGAAAATGAAACTACCATAAGGCCTCCCGCACACACACACAATGCAAACGCAGAATCGGAGGAGATTTCTCCTTATGATAGTCAAAGATGCTTGATACGCATTAAAAAGAAACATTTGATATTATTACTAGTGCATAGTGTAGAAAACATTTCGAAAGTAAAGATATAAATCTTAGCCAGCATAGGCATTTCGCACTTATGCCTACTATAGCTACCATCCAAACAGTGGTGACCACCATAAGTGAATGATAGGTTCTACAACTAAAACCGTACAAGATCGTATTGTTTCTTTGGATTTCCAACAAATGGTAAGGCCAAGGAACTTCCCGTTTCCACATGGGTACGCCTCTGGAAAGACGACCCGAGAACCTAACGTTACAGTTAGATCTCTGCCAACACAAGGCCAGGTTACCCTTCAAACTGGTTAACTACTGACATGAATATGTCATCCCCCGATCGTAACCGATCTATATCCGAGAATCCTCGATTCCAACAACCACAAAGTAATAAATTTGCAGAAATAACGTAGGTTAAGTATCTGGGCTCCATACCAAGATACCACCTCTATCCAGAAGGAATGACATACACTAAAGGGGCGCTACCTCCTAATAACCTTGCTGCATCCTTCCTGTTTTGACCATTTCCGGGGTGTGAGGTCCGACGAAGTCTCGTCCACAAAGACACGCTTTATAAAAAAGTTGTGCTTTGATCATCAAATGCTCAACAACACTTCGTATGCCACATTACCAATTTGGTAATGTATCACTAGTAACCATCAATTACATAACCTCTAAGCTCGTACATCTCAGAGAAGGGTGTTAAGCTAAAAGAATAAATTCTCTGCTACCAACAGAAATATATTTGATAGAAACCAGCTTTACATCTCAAATTGTAATGTCAGACACACATCCATGCAAGTCTGTTCTAGGCTCGAACAGAACCGAAGGCACTTCCAAAGAAACCCTTGCAATCCGAATATTCACTAATCACGTCCGGACTTCCCGTCACTAAGGGTAATAAATTTCTATATCGGAGATCAGCCGATGCAGAAACATTCGACGGTAATCCTTCCGTTTTCACAAATATCCGGTCTTCAACACCGGTCATCAAATGCAATCCATAACGACGTATCACATATTCGGAATGGGTTATATGACCCCAAGGTCCTTTCCCGGCTAACCCGAATAGTGAGCGCTTATTTTGAAAATAAGCGTGGCATTCAAATTCAAGCAAATCACAACAAATACCTATTTAAAGGTAAATATTGATAGTCGGTTATTTAACTATCAATAGGCGTGCACAACATCACCAAATTCCAAATAATTTTCCAAATTATTTATTTTCCAAAATATCTTTACTAGATATATAATTTCCACACTTCAACCATTTGAAAACAAATTTCAAATCATTTTTCACCTTTCAATCTTTGAAAACAAATTTCAAATCAATTTCCTTAAACGGAAACACTTCCAAATATTTATCCATTTTAAATTTAAAATGGTTCATTTAAATCAATCAAATAAATCCTTACCGATTTATTTTAAACTTACGTTCCAAATCTGTAAATTTATTTCCACGCTTCAAAAATAAATCAATGTTTATTTTTAAACAAATTTCCCTTTCTTTTATAAATTCCATAATGAATTTACAATTTCGAAATATCCATGAATATACGATTTCCAAATCGATTTCTAATATTCATTTTCAATTTATCTTTAAAAGATAAAATCTCAAAATATTCACTTCATATTGGAAAACATTTCCATACTTATTTAATAATAAGTAATTCACAAATCCATTTATTTTCAAAACTTGGAAAATATTCAATATACTTAAATCGAAATTAAGTATACATTTCATTCTTTAAAGAAAACGTTCTTTCAAACACATTTACTTGGGTCAAAATGAATGTTGCGTAAAACATCGCTACGACGACCCAAAATCACTAGTATAGGGATTCGAAATTAAGATAGATATATAAATCCCAATACTACTGTAACAACCCAGGATTCGTAGTTAATTTATTATCGTCAAATGACGATTATTATCGTTGGCTATAACTGCTATTAGGCGTTTTAAGCCGTTGAATTCTTTTAAATTGGGTTAAAATCCTTTTAAATAAATGGTTAAAAGTGAATGCGGGCTTTAAATTAATGTTGGCCCATGTTTTTCTTGGTGCCGTGTTTATCAAAGGCAAACCATACCCGTTCCCTCATTTTTCTATTGCAACCCTAACAAAAACAATCCAACAAAAATGGCGGCCTCTTTAATTTTTGTTCCTTCGTTCAAGAGAAAATTTTAGGGCTTCGATCTTCGTTCCTCTCTGAAGCGTAGGGCTTTGCGAAGCGTCGTCTTACTTCGTTCGAATCAGTGGTTGTTCGAGAGTCGTCTTGCTTGATCGATCCCTCGTTGCTCACTGCTGCTGCTTCTTTTCGTGTCGAGAAAGGTGAGTGATACTTGTCACTCGCATCTAATTCGAACGCTCCATTGGTTCTTCGGTTTCTTTTCTTCATATGATTTTGTTGCTGTGTAACTTTACTTTGGTCACTTGAGTTTTCAGCTGTTAAATTGTGGTTTGATATTGTTGATTTCTCTGATGTTTTCCATTTACTCGGGTTTGAATGCTTGATTGACTTTCGGCTTTGAATAGTTGATTGATATTTGCAGCTGGGTTACAGTGTAATTTGAACTGTAAATGACTTTAAAAATTTTTTGTTGGCATCGGCATTAAAGTGAATTTTGTTCTTGCTTTGACTTGATTATCACCTGACTTCGGGTCATGATGTTGGTTATGAGATGATTTTGGGCTTTCAAAGTTGAACTTGCTATTGTGATTTCTTTGGTGACTTTGGTTACTTCAAATATGTGATTTTATCACTGGGCACCTTCTGTCAGTATTCTAATTCGTTGCATTAGTTGTATAACTACTGCATATAAGTATTTATGTGTTAAGCTTGTTACAACTCTTATGCATTCACATGCTCATTTTACCTGTAGTCTTGTGTTTGTGGTGTGTGTCTTGACTCTGCTTACCTTGGTTCGGTCTGTAGTCTTCATTGGCTTTGTGTTTGTATACATATGAACCCTGTTCATATGTATGCTAAGCAATTTCTTCTTAATGACTTCGGTCAATTGATTTTATATATGTGATCCCCTGACTTGGAAGTATCTTCGGCCATAAATTTGATATCACTGACTTTGGGCATTTAACGATTTGTGATTGCAGTTGTCTTTGTTTTTGAAAAAAATAAAATAAAATATAAGAATGCCTTAATGATGTTTTGCCTTGATTTATTTGTTTGCCCTGTTACTTCGACCACTGTCCAGTTTTACTTTGTGCTTTTGTTTGCACTGTGTAGTCCCGTGTATTGGTCTTTTAGCATTGCCAAGTTTGTTCCCTTATACTGTTGCTAGACCATATGCAATTCTTTGAACTTATGCTGATCTGGAGCTTCATCATTTTCTCCTTAATGTTTTGGATTATTACAGTTCACTGGTCTGTGGTATTGTGGCACCATTTACTGTTTCAATGTAAAATTGGATTTTGAGTTCATTTCTTGAGTTCATTTGACTAGAGTTTCTAAAACAAAGTCAAAATATAATTACGAGTTACTGTTGTAATTAGTCACGGCTTTTCTGATCCATTGCCTAGTTTGAAGTCTGATCAGTTCGAGTGCGAAGTTGTTCATCCTGACTTGTTTCATTTTCCTGTTTGTATGAGCAATTCCAGAAGAGCCATGTTGTCTGGTCATCATGTTGTATGCATTGTTCATATTATATCTCTGATGCAGTTTGCTTTGCATCTCCATTTGCACTCGAGTTAGCCCGTAGCACATAGTGTTCACGTCATTTCTCTGATGCTGTTTATTTTGCATCTCCATTTTGTATTCGAGTTATTTTATTGCCTTGAGAAATGAGTGCATTCATTCGTGTTGAAGTCATGGTTTTACCATTGACTGTTGCACTGATGTCATTCCGTGGTATATCTCCTTGTAGTCTCCATCTCAATGTTTTATGTACTTTGTTCATATTATGCTGTTCTTTGATTAGAACTGCCACTTGATGTAGTTATTTGGGTTTCATCTCTGGTGCATGTATGCATCCCTGTCATACTTGTTAATGCCTTGAGTATGCTGTTTGGTTTTGGCCATATCCTTGTTTGCTTACACCTTCATTCGGCTATGCCCTTGTGTGTATCATTGCCTTTGCGCAGTTCCATGTTACACCTCTGTTTCATTTTATCTATGTGCAACTAGTAGTGTACATCCATTGTGTACATTTGGGTTCGCATTCATGTTGTCCAGGCTTGTTCCTTTGCATTGCTGTTAGTTCTGGCCTTCACTGACCAATCTTGTTGTACCACTGTTGTCTCCTTCTCTAGACATATCGGAACTTGAATTATTGCATTGAGTTGAGTCATGACAGCAGTGACTTGACCTTTGCATTTTGTTTGTCTTTCGAGTTCACTTGAGTTGAATCCAACCTGTAGCTTGGGTTTGACCTTGTGTTCGTTTATGAATTTTCATTGGGTACATTATCACTGTAGTGGCAAGGCAGTGCACGCATGCGTGAACTGCAGCCACACGGTATTGCTTTTATTGATATTTCAATTTCTTTTGATCCATTGATCTTTTGCGTAATTCCTATGCCGTATTGGCGAGGCATTACACGTTAGCGTGTACTGCAGCCAATCAGTATTGATGTTTGTAAGCGATATTTCAATTGTTTAAATTGATTTAGTTTCATTTGATCATTTTGTTACTATCTAATTATCTATCTGATAATTAGATTATGAGTTTCTAATTATTTATTTAAATAATTAGATTTTGTTGTTAATTGCCATTTAGGCAATTCTGATGTTTTCTAAATATATCTTCATTGATATTCTTTTCATTCATCTTTGTTGATGTTTTGAATCTGCTGATTTGTTGTTTAACACTATTACGTGTTATATTTACCGTTATCCGATTCTCTTCTAGAAGGGTCGGATAGACGAAATTTACCGTGACAGTCATCTATTCATATTTAATTATTATTGCTTCTGTGCACTAATAACTGAGTTTGAATTAGACTGACCCGTGTATTATTTTCTTTTGAATATAATACTCGGGTCAGACCGAGTATTTACAGGTTGTTGATATCCTACTTTGAGTTGCTGCTTGAGCTATGAAGTCACTTCATATCTTTCGGAGTAGTCGTCGTCATTTAGAGTAGTTTGTGTATTTGTATAGGATGTTGTATATTCATGTATATTATTCACGATAATGTACTTGTATATCTAACTTCCAGAGTCGACAGTTGTAGTTGTATCATATGTATAGTGTCAAATGTATTGTAACTGACATCAGTTATTATATATATATGAGACTTTCTGTTATATCTGTGTTCCGCACTTATTTATCTGTGTTATTATTATATATATTGTCCTAAACTATTATGAACCATCGTAGTTCGTTTTATACCAGAATTGGGTATGTCGATGGGAGTAAACAAATATGAGATGAAAAATAAAAATATATACCACTCCTATCGAGATAACCAATACTAGTGTAAGGCCTAACTACGGATGGCCGCTCCTATCCAGCCTTATTCTTCATAATAATAGACAGTATTTCTTTTAATACTCTTTGTTATTGTGAGCATAGAGGTGGGGCGTCACAGTTGGTATCAGAGCTTGGGGTTTATGGACATAATATAAAACATAACTTAGATGGAACATGTGTTACAACTATTAGTCGATGTTTTATATGTGCTTTGAGTCAAAACTAAAGTTTTGAAATTTTGATAAATTTTTTAATAGCTTTATTTAAAAATAAAAGTTGATTTGGGTTTTGATGATTGATTGATTTGTGCTTTGTTTATCAGAGTGCGCAGCGAAAACAGTGTGACTGCTTCGTTGAGTACGACTGATAATTATTTTGATTTAAAAAATCAAAATATGAAAATGAAATTAATTTCATTATGTTGTTTAACCAGTGGATTTGATTTGTTGAAATTTCTTACTGGTTTTCTTTGATGCTAATCATATCTGATTAGATTTCTGCTGTTTTAAAATATCTTCATTGAAGATATATTTGAATGATTTCTTTGTTCATTTTGTAGTGTACGTGCAAAATTCAAGCTGCACGTTACTGCATTAATTTTAAGTTGAACCGATGCTTGGTTATGAAACGTATTTTGTTGCCGTTATTCTTATAACGGGCTTTTCACACCAATGCTATATTTTGAAGCACGGTGTTTTGTTGCCATATTTCAATGAATGAAAATTCACTAATATTATATTTTGATGCAAATTATTTTGATGAGATTTTGACATTTAAAAACTACTGTCGCCTTGACTTCAGTAACTGTCAAATTTTAAAGTGGATTTTCAAGCGGTTATCCCGTAATGCTGATTTTGAGATTAGTTTTATGTTGCTTTGAGAAGTACCATTTCTTTGTTGAAGTTGCTACTTATGTTGCTGATTTAATCACGTGATTATAAAAACGTTTTATAATAGAAAGTGTTTTCAAAAATTTTCAGTTTACGTTTTCAAAAGAATGAGAAAGAGATTTAAACGTTTCAGCAAAATCGAGGACTATGAACCCTTTCTTTTACCGATTCGCTTAATTCCGGACTTGTTCGTTTGAGAATGTAAATTAGTACTTTTATGAAATAAATGAAAATTGTTTTCAGAAGTTTTGCATTTTGCGCTTTCAAAAGAATGAGGAAGCGATTTAAACGTTTCAGCAAAATCGAGGACTATGACCCCTTTCTTTTACTGATTCGCTTAACTCCGGACTTGTCCGTTTGAGAGTGTGAAATGTTATTTTGAATACACAATTTTGCACTTTCAAGGAAACGATGAAGAGATTTAAACGATTTAGCAAAAGTGCGGAGTATGGAACCACATTTTTACTATTTCGGTTAATTCCGGACTCGTTAATTGAAACATTTGCTGTTTGATGATTTTGATGATTTCACACGTTCAAGAAAACGATGAAGAGAATCAAACGATTTAGTAAAACACGTGGTATGGGACATGTGCGTTTGCTTTTTCGGTTAATTCCGGACTCGTTAATTGAATATTTGTTGGACCTTCGGGTCAAATACCAGTACCAGACCTTCGGGTCATTTGTTGGACCTTCGGGTCATTTGTTGGGCGCCAAAATTATGTTGGGTACTTGGTAGGCTTCGGCCATTTGTTGATGCACGTGCGGCGTAGCTAAAACTCGCCATTTGTTGGGATCGATCCACCTTTTATGTTGATTTTCTAGATTATCTTAATTGATTTCTAGATATTTGTTGTTTCCAATTATCTGCAGGTAATTGGATATTTGTTGATTTGATTATCGTTTTTGATAATCGAATATTTGTTGATATGAGTTCTGATTATCGTTTTTGATAATCAGATATTTGTTGATTTGATTGTCGTTTTTGATAATCAGATATTTGTTGATTTGATTATCGTTTTTGATAATCGAATATTAGTTGATTTGAGTTTTGATTATCGTTTTTGATAATCGAATATTTGTTGTTTCGTTGAAATTTGATTATCGTTTTTGATAATCAAATATTTGCTAATTTGAGATTTAATTATCGTCTTTGATAATTAAATATTTGTTGATTTGAAATTGATTATCGTTTTTGATAATCAAATATTTGTTGATATGGGTTTTGATTATCGTTTTCGATAATCAGATATTTGTTGATTTGATTATCGTTTTTGATAATCGAATATTAGTTGATTTGAGTTTTGATTATCGTTTTTGATAATCGAATATTTGTTGTTTCTGATTATCGTTTTTGATAATCGGATATTTGTTGATTTGTTGATTTTTGATTATCGTTTTTGATAATCGAATATTTGCTGATTTAAGATTTAATTATCGTCTTTGATAATTAAATATTTGTTGATTTGAAATTTGATTATCGTTTTTGATAATTAAATATATGTTGATTTGAAATTTGATTATCATCTTTGATAATTAAATATTTGTTGATTTGAAATTTGATTATCGTTTTTGATAATTAAATGTATGTTGATTTGAAATTTGATTATCGTCTTTGATAATTAAATATTTGTTGATTTGAAATTTGATTATCGTTTTTGATAATTGGATATTTGTTGTTTTCTGATTACCGTTTTGGTAACTAGATAATTGCGTTTTTTGCGTTTTGTGATTTGTGTTTCCTAATTATCTTTGTTGATAATTAGATATTGCTATTTGGTGATTTCTGTATGCTTATTATCTAATTGATAATTGAATATTGCTGATAATTGCATTTATTCAGTTTTGTTGTTTTCTGATTATCTACTTGATAGTTAGATTTTGTTGAGAATTTGTGAATTTCTTTTATGAAATTAAAAGATTTCTTTGGCGTTTGTGTTCTTGATTTTTATTTTTCTAGCTTAACTAGTTTATGTTAGAAGAATAATTGTTATTGAAGTCCTTAATTATGAAAATTGCGGGGACGCAATTTTTATAAGGAGGGGAGTCTGTAACAACCCAGGATTTCGTAGTTAATTTATTATCGTCAAATGACGATTATTATCGTTGGCTATAACTGCTATTAGGCGTTTTAAGCCGTTGAATTCTTTTAAATTGGGTTAAAATCCTTTTAAATAAATGGTTAAAAGTGAATGCGGGCTTTAAATTAATGTTGGCCCATGTTTTTCTTGGTGCCGTGTTTATCAAAGGCAAACCATACCCGTTCCCTCATTTTTCTATTGCAACCCTAACAAAAACAATCCAACAAAAATGGCGGCCTCTTTAATTTTCGTTCCTTCGTTCAAGAGAAAATTTTAGGGCTTCGATCTTCGTTCCTCTCTGAAGCGTAGGGCTTTGCGAAGCGTCGTCTTACTTCGTTCGAATCAGTGGTTGTTCGAGAGTCGTCTTGCTCGATCGATCCCTTGTTGCTAACTGCCGCTGCTTCTTTTCGTGTCGAGAAAGGTGAGTGATACTTGTCACTCGCATCTAATTCGAACACTCCATTGGTTCTTCGGTTTCTTTTCTTCGTATGATTTTGTTGCTGTGTAACTTTACTTTGGTCACTTGAGTTTTCAGCTGTTAAATTGTGGTTTGATATTGTTGATTTCTTTGATGTTTTCCATGTACTCGGGTTTGAATGCTTGATTGACTTTCGGCTTTGAATAGTTAATTGATATTTGCAGCTGGGTTACGGTGTAATTTGAACTGTAAATGACTTTGAAAATTTTTGGTTGGCATCGGCATTAAAGTGAATTTTGTTCTTGCTTTGACTTGATTATCACCTGACTTCGGGTCATGATGTTGGTTATGAGATGATTTTGGGGTTTCAAAGTTGAACTTGCTACTATGATTTCTTTGGTGACTTTGGTTACTTCAAATATGTGATTTTATCACTGGGCACCTTTTGTCAGTATTCTAATTCGTTGCATTAGTTGTATAACTACTGCATATAAGTATTTATGTGTTAAGCTTGTTACAACTCTTATGCATTCACATGCTCATTTTACCTGTAGTCTTGTGTTTGTGGTGTGTGTCTTGACTCTGCTTACCTTGGTTCGGTCTGTAGTCTTCATTGGCTTTGTGTTTGTATACATATGAACCCTGTTCATATGTATGCTAAGCAATTTCTTCTTAGTGACTTCGGTCAATTGATTTTATATATGTGATCCCCTGACTTGGAAGTATCTTCGGCCATAAATTTGA
Source organism: Allium cepa (assembly GCA_030765085.1). NCBI lineage: Eukaryota > Viridiplantae > Streptophyta > Magnoliopsida > Asparagales > Amaryllidaceae > Allium > Allium cepa. Next base: position 376,207,548 of record CM060929.1, on the reverse strand, counting down.
TATCACTGACTTTGGGCATTTAACGATTTGTGATTGCAGTTGTCTTTGTTTTTGAAAAAAATAAAATAAAATATAAGAATGCCTTAATGATGTTTTGCCTTGATTTATTTGTTTGCCCTGTTACTTCGACCACTGTCCAGTTTTACTTTGTGCTTTTGTTTGCACTGTGTAGTCCCGTGTATTGGTCTTTTAGCATTGCCAAGTTTGTTCCCTTATACTGTTGCTAGACCATATGCAATTCTTTGAACTTATGCTGATCTGTAGCTTCATCATTTGCTCCTTAATGTTTTGGATTATTACAGTTCACTGGTCTGTGGTATTGTGGCACCATTTACTGTTTCAATGTAAAATTGGATTTTGAGTTCATTTCTTGAGTTCATTTGACTAGAGTTTCTAAAACAAAGTCAAAATATAATTACGAGTTACTGTTGTAATTAGTCACGGCTTTTCTGATCCATTGCCTAGTTTGAAGTCTGATCAGTTCGAGTGTGAAGTTTTTCATCCTGACTTGTTTCATTTTCCTGTTTGTATGAGCAATTCCAGAAGAGCCATGTTGTCTGGTCATCATGTTGTATGCATTGTTCATATTATATCTCTGATGCAGTTTGCTTTGCATCTCCATTTGCACTCGAGTTAGCCCGTAGCACACAGTGTTCACGTCATTTCTCTGATGCTGTTTATTTTGCATCTCCATTTTGTATTCGAGTTATTTTATTGCCTTGAGAAATGAGTGCATTCATTCGTGTTGAAGTCATGGTTTTACCATTGACTGTTGCACTGATGTCATTCCGTGGTATATCTCCTTGTAGTCTCCATCTCAATGTTTTATGTACTTTGTTCATATTATGCTGTTCTTTGATTAGAACTGCCACTTGATGTAGTTGTTTGGGTTTCATCTCTGGTGCATGTATGCATCCCTGTCATACTTGTTAATGCCTTGAGTATGCTGTTTGGTTTTGGCCATATCCTTGTTTGCTTACACCTTCATTCGGCTATGCCCTTGTGTGTATCATTGCCTTGCGCAGTTCCATGTTACACCTCTGTTTCATTTTATCTATGTGCAACTAGTAGTGTACATCCATTGTGTACATTTGGGTTCGCATTCATGTTGTCCAGGCTTGTTCCTTTGCATTGCTGTTAGTTCTGGCCTTCACTGACCAATCTTGTTGTACCACTGTTGTCTCCTTCTCTAGACATATCGGAACTTGAATTATTGCATTGAGTTGAGTCATGACAGCAGTGACTTGACCTTTGCATTTTGTTTGTCTTTCGAGTTCACTTGAGTTGAATCCAACCTGTAGCTTGGGTTTGACCTTGTGTTCGTTTATGAATTTTCATTGGGTACATTATCACTGTAGTGGCAAGGCAGTGCACGCATGCGTGAACTGCAGCCACACGGTATTGCTTTTATTGATATTTCAATTTCTTTTGATCCATTGATCTTTTGCGTAATTCCTATGCCGTATTGGCGAGGCATTACACGTTAGCGTGTACTGCAGCCAATCAGTATTGATGTTTGTAAGCGATATTTCAATTGTTTAAATTGATTTAGTTTCATTTGATCATTTTGTTACTACCTAATTATCTATCTGATAATTAGATTATGAGTTTCTAATTATTTATTTAAATAATTAGATTTTGTTGTTAATTGCCATTTAGGCAATTCTGATGTTTTCTAAATATATCTTCATTGATATTCTTTTCATTCATCTTTGTTGATGTTTTGAATTTGCTGATTTGTTGTTTAACACTATTACGTGTTATATTTACCGTTATCCGATTCTCTTCTAGAAGGGTCGGATAGACGAAATTTACTGTGACAGTCATCTATTCATATTTAATTATTATTGCTTCTGTGCACTAATAACTGAGTTTGAATTAGACTGACCCGTGTATTATTTTCTTTTGAATATAATACTCGGGTCAGACCGAGTATTTACAGGTTGTTGATATCCTACTTTGAGTTGCTGCTTGAGCTATGAAGTCACTTCTTATCTTTCGGAGTAGTCGTCGTCATTTAGAGTAGTTTGTGTATTTGTATAGGATGTTGTATATTCATGTATATTATTCACGATAATGTACTTGTATATCTAACTTCCAGAGTCGACAGTTGTAGTTGTATCATATGTATAGTGTCAAATGTATTGTAACTGACATCAGTTATTATATATATATGAGACTTTCTGTTATATCTGTGTTCCGCACTTATTTATCTGTGTTATTATTATATATATTGTCCTAAACTATTATGAACCATCGTAGTTCGTTTTATACCAGAATTGGGTATGTCGATGGGAGTAAACAAATATGAGATGAAAAATAAAAATATATACCACTCCTATCGAGATAACCAATACTAGTGTAAGGCCTAACTACGGATGGCCGCTCCTATCCAGCCTTATTCTTCATAATAATAGACAGTATTTCTTTTAATACTCTTTGTTATTGTGAGCATAGAGGTGGGGCGTCACAGTTGGTATCAGAGCTTGGGGTTTATGGACATAATATAAAACATAACTTAGATGGAACATGTGTTACAACTATTAGTCGATGTTTTATATGTGCTTTGAGTCAAAACTAAAGTTTTGAAATTTTGATAAATTTTTTAATAGCTTTATTTAAAAATAAAAGTTGATTTGGGTTTTGATGATTGATTGATTTGTGCTTTGTTTATCAGAGTGCGCAGCGAAAACAGTGTGACTGCTTCGTTGAGTACGACTGATAATTATTTTGATTTAAAAAATCAAAATATGAAAATGAAATTAATTTCATTATGTTGTTTAACCAGTGGATTTGATTTGTTGAAATTTCTTACTGGTTTTCTTTGATGCTAATCATATCTGATTAGATTTCTGCTGTTTTAAAATATCTTCATTGAAGATATATTTGAATGATTTCTTTGTTCATTTTGTAGTGTACGTGCAAAATTCAAGCTGCACGTTACTGCATTAATTTTACGTTGAACCGATGCTTGGTTATGAAACGTATTTTGTTGCCGTTATTCTTATAACGGGCTTTTCACACCAATGCTATATTTTGAAGCACGGTGTTTTGTTGCCATATTTCAATGAATGAAAATTCACTAATATTATATTTTGATGCAAATTATTTTGATGAGATTTTGACATTTAAAAACTACTGTCGCCTTGACTTCAGTAACTGTCAAATTTTAAAGTGGATTTTCAAGCGGTTATCCCGTAATGCTGATTTTGAGATTAGTTTTATGTTGCTTTGAGAAGTACCATTTCTTTGTTGAAGTTGCTACTTATGTTGCTGATTTAATCACGTGATTATAAAAACGTTTTATAATAGAAAGTGTTTTCAAAAATTTTCAGTTTACGTTTTCAAAAGAATGAGAAAGAGATTTAAACGTTTCAGCAAAATCGAGGACTATGAACCCTTTCTTTTACCGATTCGCTTAATTCCGGACTTGTTCGTTTGAGAATGTAAATTAGTACTTTTATGAAATAAATGAAAATTGTTTTCAGAAGTTTTGCATTTTGCGCTTTCAAAAGAATGAGGAAGCGATTTAAACGTTTCAGCAAAATCGAGGACTATGACCCCTTTCTTTTACTGATTCGCTTAACTCCGGACTTGTCCGTTTGAGAGTGTGAAATGTTATTTTGAATACACAATTTTGCACTTTCAAGGAAACGATGAAGAGATTTAAACGATTTAGCAAAAGTGCGGAGTATGGAACCACATTTTTACTATTTCGGTTAATTCCGGACTCGTTAATTGAAACATTTGCTGTTTGATGATTTTGATGATTTCACACGTTCAAGAAAACGATGAAGAGAATCAAACGATTTAGTAAAACACGTGGTATGGGACATGTGCGTTTGCTTTTTCGGTTAATTCCGGACTCGTTAATTGAATATTTGTTGGACCTTCGGGTCAAATACCAGTACCAGACCTTCGGGTCATTTGTTGGACCTTCGGGTCATTTGTTGGGCGCCAAAATTATGTTGGGTACTTGGTAGGCTTCGGCCATGTGTTGATGCACGTGCGGCGTAGCTAAAACTCGCCATTTGTTGGGATCGATCCACCTTTTATGTTGATTTTCTAGATTATCTTAATTGATTTCTAGATATTTGTTGTTTCCAATTATCTGCAGGTAATTGGATATTTGTTGATTTGATTATCGTTTTTGATAATCGAATATTTGTTGATATGAGTTCTGATTATCGTTTTTGATAATCAGATATTTGTTGATTTGATTGTCGTTTTTGATAATCAGATATTTGTTGATTTGATTATCGTTTTTGATAATCGAATATTAGTTGATTTGAGTTTTGATTATCGTTTTTGATAATCGAATATTTGTTGTTTCGTTGAAATTTGATTATCGTTTTTGATAATCAAATATTTGCTGATTTGAGATTTAATTATCGTCTTTGATAATTAAATATTTGTTGATTTGAAATTGATTATCGTTTATGATAATCAAATATTTGTTGATATGGGTTTTGATTATCGTTTTCGATAATCAGATATTTGTTGATTTGATTATCGTTTTTGATAATCGAATATTAGTTGATTTGAGTTTTGATTATCGTTTTTGATAATCGAATATTTGTTGTTTCTGATTATCGTTTTTGATAATCGGATATTTGTTGATTTGTTGATTTTTGAATATCGTTTTTGATAATCGAATATTTGCTGATTTAAGATTTAATTATCGTCTTTGATAATTAAATATTTGTTGATTTGAAATTTGATTATGGTTTTTGATAATTAAATATATGTTGATTTGAAATTTGATTATCATCTTTGATAATTAAATATTTGTTGATTTGAAATTTGATTATCGTTTTTGATAATTAAATGTATGTTGATTTGAAATTTGATTATCGTCTTTGATAATTAAATATTTGTTGATTTGAAATTTGATTATCATTTTTGATAATTGGATATTTGTTGTTTTCTGATTACCGTTTTGGTAACTAGATAATTGCGTTTTTTGCGTTTTGTGATTTGTGTTTCCTAATTATCTTTGTTGATAATTAGATATTGCTATTTGGTGATTTCTGTATGCTTATTATCTAATTGATAATTGAATATTGCTGATAATTGCATTTATTCAGTTTTGTTGTTTTCTGATTATCTACTTGATAGTTAGATTTTGTTGAGAATTTGTGAATTTCTTTTATGAAATTAAAAGATTTCTTTGGCGTTTGTGTTCTTGATTTTTATTTTTCTAGCTTAACTAGTTTATGTTAGAAGAATAATTGTTATTGAAGTCCTTAATTATGAAAATTGCGGGGACACAATTTTTATAAGGAGGGGAGTCTGTAACAACCCAGGATTTCGTAGTTAATTTATTATCGTCAAATGACGATTATTATCGTTGGCTATAACTGCTATTAGGCGTTTTAAGCCGTTGAATTCTTTTAAATTGGGTTAAAATCCTTTTAAATAAATGGTTAAAAGTGAATGCGGGCTTTAAATTAATGTTGGCCCATGTTTTTCTTGGTGCCGTGTTTATCAAAGGCAAACCATACCCGTTCCCTCATTTTTCTATTGCAACCCTAACAAAAACAATCCAACAAAAATGGCGGCCTCTTTAATTTTCGTTCCTTCGTTCAAGAGAAAATTTTAGGGCTTCGATCTTCGTTCCTCTCTGAAGCGTAGGGCTTTGCGAAGCGTCGTCTTACTTCGTTCGAATCAGTGGTTGTTCGAGAGTCGTCTTGCTCGATCGATCCCTCGTTGCTAACTGCCGCTGCTTCTTTTCGTGTCGAGAAAGGTGAGTGATACTTGTCACTCGCATCTAATTCGAACACTCCATTGGTTCTTCGGTTTCTTTTCTTCGTATGATTTTGTTGCTGTGTAACTTTACTTTGGTCACTTGAGTTTTCAGCTGTTAAATTGTGGTTTGATATTGTTGATTTCTTTGATGTTTTCCATGTACTCGGGTTTGAATGCTTGATTGACTTTCGGCTTTGAATAGTTAATTGATATTTGCAGCTGGGTTACGGTGTAATTTGAACTGTAAATGACTTTGAAAATTTTTGGTTGGCATCGGCATTAAAGTGAATTTTGTTCTTGCTTTGACTTGATTATCACCTGACTTCGGGTCATGATGTTGGTTATGAGATGATTTTGGGGTTTCAAAGTTGAACTTGCTACTGTGATTTCTTTGGTGACTTTGGTTACTTCAAATATGTGATTTTATCACTGGGCACCTTTTGTCAGTATTCTAATTCGTTGCATTAGTTGTATAACTACTGCATATAAGTATTTATGTGTTAAGCTTGTTACAACTCTTATGCATTCACATGCTCATTTTACCTGTATTCTTGTGTTTGTGGTGTGTGTCTTGACTCTGCTTACCTTGGTTCGGTCTGTAGTCTTCATTGGCTTTGTGTTTGTATACATATGAACCCTGTTCATATGTATGCTAAGCAATTTCTTCTTAGTGACTTCGGTCAATTGATTTTATATATGTGATCCCCTGACTTGGAAGTATCTTCGGCCATAAATTTGATATCACTGACTTTGGGCATTTAACGATTTGTGATTGCAGTTGTCTTTGTTTTTGAAAAAAATAAAATAAAATATAAGAATGCCTTAATGATGTTTTGCCTTGATTTATTTGTTTGCCCTGTTACTTCGACCACTGTCCAGTTTTACTTTGTGCTTTTGTTTGCACTGTGTAGTCCCGTGTATTGGTCTTTTAGCATTGCCAAGTTTGTTCCCTTATACTGTTGCTAGACCATATGCAATTCTTTGAACTTATGCTGATCTGTAGCTTCACCATTTGCTCCTTAATGTTTTGGATTATTACAGTTCACTGGTCTGTGGTATTGTGGCACCATTTACTGTTTCAATGTAAAATTGGATTTTGAGTTCATTTCTTGAGTTCATTTGACTAGAGTTTCTAAAACAAAGTCAAAATATAATTACGAGTTACTGTTGTAATTAGTCACGGCTTTTCTGATCCATTGCCTAGTTTGAAGTCTGATCAGTTCGAGTGTGAAGTTTTTCATCCTGACTTGTTTCATTTTCCTGTTTGTATGAGCAATTCCAGAAGAGCCATGTTGTCTGGTCATCATGTTGTATGCATTGTTCATATTATATCTCTGATGCAGTTTGCTTTGCATCTCCATTTGCACTCGAGTTAGCCCGTAGCACACAGTGTTCACGTCATTTCTCTGATGCTGTTTATTTTGCATCTCCATTTTGTATTCGAGTTATTTTATTGCCTTGAGAAATGAGTGCATTCATTCGTGTTGAAGTCATGGTTTTACCATTGACTGTTGCACTGGTGTCATTCCGTGGTATATCTCCTTGTAGTCTCCATCTCAATGTTTTATGTACTTTGTTCATATTATGCCGTTCTTTGATTAGAACTGCCACTTGATGTAGTTGTTTGGGTTTCATCTCTGGTGCATGTATGCATCCCTGTCATACTTGTTAATGCCTTGAGTATGCTGTTTGGTTTTGGCCATATCCTTGTTTGCTTACACCTTCATTCGGCTATGCCCTTGTGTGTATCATTGCCTTGCGCAGTTCCATGTTACACCTCTGTTTCATTTTATCTATGTGCAACTAGTAGTGTACATCCATTGTGTACATTTGGGTTCGCATTCATGTTGTCCAGGCTTGTTCCTTTGCATTGCTGTTAGTTCTGGCCTTCACTGACCAATCTTGTTGTACCACTGTTGTCTCCTTCTCTAGACATATCGGAACTTGAATTATTGCATTGAGTTGAGTCATGACAGCAGTGACTTGACCTTTGCATTTTGTTTGTCTTTCGAGTTCACTTGAGTTGAATCCAACCTGTAGCTTGGGTTTGACCTTGTGTTCGTTTATGAATTTTCATTGGGTACATTATCACTGTAGTGGCAAGGCAGTGCACGCATGCGTGAACTGCAGCCACACGGTATTGCTTTTATTGATATTTCAATTTCTTTTGATCCATTGATCTTTTGCGTAATTCCTATGCCGTATTGGCGAGGCATTACACGTTAGCGTGTACTGCAGCCAATCAGTATTGATGTTTGTAAGCGATATTTCAATTGTTTAAATTGATTTAGTTTCATTTGATCATTTTTTTACTATCTAATTATCTATCTGATAATTAGATTATGAGTTTCTAATTATTTATTTAAATAATTAGATTTTGTTGTTAATTTCCATTTAGGCAATTCTGATGTTTTCTAAATATATCTTCATTGATATTCTTTTCATTCATCTTTGTTGATGTTTTGAATCTGCTGATTTGTTGTTTAACACTATTACTGTTATATTTACCGTTATCCAATTCTCTTCTAGAAGGGTCGGATAGACGGAATTTACTGTGACAGTCGTCTATTCATATTTAATTATTATTGCTTCTGTGCACTAATAACTGAGTTTGAATTAGACTGACCCGTGTATTATTTTCTTTTGAATATAATACTCGGGTCAGACCGAGTATTTACAGGTTGTTGATATCCTACTTTGAGTTGCTGCTTGAGCTATGAAGTCACTTCATATCTTTCGGAGTAGTCGTCGTCATTCAGAATAGTTTGTGTATTTGTATAGGATGTTGTATATTCATGTATATTATTCACGATAATGTACTTGTATATGTAACTTCCAGAGTCGACAGTTGTAGTTGTATCATATGTATAGTGTCAAATGTATTGTAACTGACATCAATTATTATATATATATGAGACTTTCTGTTATATCTGTGTTCCGCACTTATTTATCTGTGTTATTATTATATATATTGTCCTAAACTATTATGAACCATCGTAGTTCGTTTTATACCAGAATTGGGTATGTCGATGGGAGTAAACAAATATGAGATGAAAAATAAAAATATATACCACTCCTATCGAGATAACCAATACTAGTGTAAGGCCTAACTACGGATGGCCGCTCCTATCCAGCCTTATTCTTCATAATAATAGACAGTATTTCTTTTAATACTCTTTGTTATTGTGAGCATAGAGGTGGGGCGTCACAACTATACAAAAACATTTCCTTTCGGAAATCATTTACTATAACAACAGTGTTATAGTCCACTATTTCCTTCTATTTCTCGAAAACGTCTATTTTAACAATAAATGTTGAAATCTATGGTTTCGACACTTAATGCATTTTAAAACAACTTCAAATCGTTTTAATTCTATTTAAATATCACTTCCCCAAAACACTTTAATATATATTATTCACTGTCCCAAAATCGTGAATATTCTTCGTTAACCAAATTCAACATTTTTCTACACATTTTGTTTAAGGATTATCCACCGTCCAAAATCGTGAATATATCTCCTTTAAAAATCTAAAATAATTGACTTATCAAAATAAGTCGGTTTCGGATTTATAAAACAATGTTTATAAATCCCATTTATGTTTTATAAAGACTTCAATTTACAAAATTTAAAAATCTTACTACTTATAAAATTCCATTTATAACCTCTTTTTCAGCATTAACAGAACTCCTTTTATAATTCCATTATTTCGATTTATGAAATATATATTTCATAAGTCTCATCTATAAACCATTTATACTGATTTGAAAATCTTAATTAAAATGCTAAAATCCGATTTATAAGTTAATTACTTATAAATCTTTTATTTTTCAAAATCTATTCATTTTATAACTTTCCAATTTATAAATCTATAAATTTCATTTACTTATGAAATCCATTTATACTTCATTTTTAACACTTAATAAAACTCGTTTTATAATTCCTATATTTTAATTTATAAATATCAATTTTATAAATCCTTTATATAAATCGTTTAAAATAATTCAAAAATCCCAATTTAAACTATTCTTTTTAATAATTGATCATTTATTTCAAAAATCACATTTCGGTTATATTTTACAAAAATCATAATTTTTATAACATTAAAATTTATAACGTTTATTTATTTAAAATAAATCAATTCCAAAATTCAAATAAAATGTATTTTCAAAAATCACTTTAAAACCCTTTTAAATTCAAAATCTTTACTTTAATATTTTTAAAATTCCAAAAATAGGTCAATGCTGCAATAGCAACAGTATATCAATCACGACAATCAAAACATCATATATCAATATGGTAATCAACAAATATCACCATATTTGTAATCAAATCAATACAATTGAGGAATCCAGTTGGATCCCTCCAACCTGTTTCCCTGCATCCACAGATGTTAGCGCAATACCAATTCCGTTCCAATACGGAATATCGCGGTATATGGGATTCATAAAATATTATCCGCTATTATACGGCGCAATAGGTCTCATCCGCTATATAATGCGGAAAATCAACTCCAGGTACATATATAATACCAATTCCAATCAAGATGGAATTATCGCGGTATATGTTTTTAATAAATAACATACGCTTAATATACGGCGTATAATGTCTATTTCAATTATCAACAGATAATAATTTATCATCCAGGCATACAATCATCAATTTTAAATCTAACTATTTAAAATTTAAATCGAAATAATTCGATTGAGTGAGAAGTTCTCACCTTGCTTTCAATTCAGTTCCAGCGTTTTATTTCGAATAAAATTAAACGTGCGTTTAATTTTACCCAAATTTCGCACTAATTCCAAACGATTCCAAACTAGCTCTATTGCGTATTGCTTGACAAAACGAAGCGAACGCAATTCGTTTCGCATAATTCCGACCTTGTATCAAAAAGTTACAAGGTTTTAAACATCACACGAATTATTTTATAAATAAATTTTCAAATTTATTTTTATATTTCAACCTAAACCAATCTGGGCAACATATTCTTCTGTAGCAAATCACTGCTGCGCAACTGTTTTCTCCTATCCAGGTCCCGTTCGAACGCATTGAAACCCATCGCCGCCGCTTTCATCGAATTATCGCACCTCGTACGATGCATCTGGAGACGATCGGCCAACTTCATCGCGAAGCTCGCCACGAACACCACCCACGGCCAGAACCCGATCACGCGCGGCTTCCCCCTGCTCTCAAACGGCATGAACGAACGTGCACCATTGAACGAGAATTCCCACCGATCCGATCAATTAAAATTGATCACAGCAGTTGGATTTGAAGCTCTCGTCGTGATCTTCAATTTTGTAGTTGATGATTTTTGCTAAATGTTTACGGATTGGAAGGAAATTGGAGGAGAAGGATATGATTTTATGGCCATTCGAGAATGTTGGTGGCGGCTACTGATTAGGGTTAGGGTTTGCAATTGTGAATGATGAAGGGTTCCTTTTATAGAATTTCAACGAAAAACACTATTCACTCCAAATTTCCGAACTCCAAATCTCGCTCGGTGACTGGCATTTCTAGGGTTTAACCTACGTTCCGGACATAATGGAATAGGTTTCGGAGACCAATTCGATCATCTGTGCGAGTTATGGCAATAAACGATCGATTTTAAATTAAATCGGTTAACCAAATTCTATGCGTTTTAGCTTGCCCCGGACAAACGGTAAATCCGATTGATACGAAATTTGAAATCTTACAATAATATCACATTACGGATCCGATGAAACTAGTTTCGTCGAAATACGAGACTGTTTGAAAAATGGCTATTTTTACTCGTCAATTAAATATTAAAATATTAAATTTTCACAATTAAACTTTAAATTCAATTTGAAAAGTTAACATCATTATAACTCCAATATGATAAAATAAAATTTTACAAATCATTTTTAATCATATTAAACCCAATTTACAATTATTTCTGTATTTTCAATATTAAATTATCGATTTAATTATCCAATTAAATCCAATTATTCGAAATAAAATTTATTCGACTGTTTAATTTCACTTATTAGTATTTAAAATCAATTAAATATATAAATTTTAATTGATAGAACTTCTGGGTCGTTACACAAATTTGTGCCAATCGGACTTACGGTTTGTCCGGAGCAACCTAAAACGCGTAGAAATCTATTTAAGTGAATTTAAAATTTAAATAATTCGATTTGAAAACCTATCTTTCAAGTACGATCGAATTGGCTTCCAATATATTCAATTGCGTTGGAATAGAGGTAAAACGTTATAAACGTCAGGCGGCAAGTTTCGTTTCGAGTTTGGAAAAAAATCGATTGAATAATGTCGCGTAAATTTTCTATAAAAGGCCATCATAATTTCTATTTTGCAAACCTAACTCTAAACTAGGTCAAGCCGCCATTAATTTCGATGGCCAGAAATGCATCCTCTTCCTCCTTGTTTTTCTTCAAATCTATGCATTATTTCGAGAAATCTCCAACTACAAAGTTGAAGAGGGCTACGAGATCTAGGATATCAACGGCTTCGATCGAATGTCGTGCGTATGGTGCATGTTTTACGAAGAAAAGGGTAGGCCGAGCTCCCAGATGTTGTAGCCGAAGGTGGAGCTTGGCTAGGCGAGTTGAACGGCTATAGTTGATTGTCGTCGAAGTAAGCGAGGGTGGAGCGAAAATTGGATGAAGAAGGTGGCCAAATGTGTTCAATGGACATGATGAAGCTATTGGGGAGAAGAACACATGGGCGGCCAAGATCTAGAGATTCAAAAATGTGTGGCCGATATTGATTTAGGTTTTAAAATTAAAATTAAAATTAAAATTGTAAATTATATATAATTAAATTCATTCAATCTTTAAAAATTGATATCCTTGTCATACGAGGTCCGTTTCGCATGAAACGAGTTGCGTTGGGTACGTATTGACGAGCACTACATTTTAGAGCTGGTTTGGAGTTGATTGAAGCAAGTGTGAATTTTATATAAAATTAAATGCCTTTGTAATTTTATTCGGAATAAAACACCGCAACTACTATTGGAACCAATGTGAGTACAACTCACTCTTTCTGCCTCACTGATATTTTTATATAAGTGAGAAATAATTTATTATATGATAATTGATGATTTTTTGGATGATATATGATATATTGATTGGTATTTGGATATATTCCTTCCTAGTAGAGCAGATGACCCTATACGTTCCCGTGTATGAGCGGAGAAACCTTTTGTACGCGCGTCTGCCTTGAAGCAGACATTGCACAGATATTTTAATATGTATATTTGTTGCAAGTGACAGGTTGGAGGGATCCAACTGGATTCCTCACCTGTATTAATTTTTTTTTTATAGATATTGTGATATATTCTATTATCGTATGATATATGATGTTATGGATGTCGTGATTGATGTATTAGTGCCGTTGCAGCATTGGCCTATTTTTGGAATTTTGAAATGTTGAAGTGATGATTTCAAAATTTAAAAGGATGTTAAAGTGATTTTGGAAATAAACGTTTTATTGATTTTTGAATTGTAAAGGAATTGCATTTATTTTGAAAAAATAAATATTATAATTTTCATGTTATAAAAATTATGATTTTTGTGTAATATAATAAATTATGATTTTTGGAATATGAAATGAACTATTTTGTAAAATAGTTTAAATGGAGATATTTGAAGTTATAATAAATGGTGTGTATATATATATATATAAGATTTATAAAATTGATATTTTATAAATCAAAGTAATTGAATTATAGATAAGTTTTGTAAACGTTAAAATGAAGTTATAAATGAATTTTATAAGTGAATGCGATTTATATAATTTGTAGAGTTATAAAAGAACGAATTTGTAAATAAATGATATACGTGAATTAACTTATAATTTGGATTTTGGCATGTAAATTAGATCAATGTAATTTGTTAATAAAGGGATTTTGTATATTGAAGTTTTTATAAAATATAAAAGGAATTTATAAACATTGTTTTACAAATCCGAAATCGATTGATTTTGATAAGTTAAATATAAAAGTTTATTTAAAGGAATTTTATTTACGATTTTTGACAGTGAATTGTCCTTTAATTAGATGTTGAAATAATAATAAATTTGGTACATGATTTATATTCACGATTTTGGACAGCGAATAATATATTAAAGAAATGTTATGGAAAGTGTTATTGTAAACATAATTAAATGGTTTAAAGATTTTTTAAAATGTGTTAAGTATCGAAACCATAGATTCCAACATTCATTGTTGAAATAGAAGTTTTCGAGAAGTAAGGAAATGATGGACTAAAACAATGTTGTTATAGTAAATGATTTGTGAAAGAAAATATTTTGTATAGTATTGGGATTTATATTTCTACCTTATTTTCCGAATCCCTATACTAGTGATTTTGGGTTGTCGTAATGATGTTTTACGAACATTCATTTTGACCCAAATAAATATGTTTAAGTGAATGTTTTCCTTAAATAATAAATACATATTTAATCCTGATTTAAGTATATGTAATACTTTCTAAATGTTGAAAATAAATAGAATTGTGAATTACTTATTACTCAATTAGTATACGGAAACGTTTTTCAATATAGAAGTTGAAATGGTTTGAGAATATATCTTTTTAAAGGTAATCTAAAGTGAATATTTGGCAAATAGTTTAATTAATAAAACATTAATTAAAAGGGCCCAGTGATTGTTATGGTGTTGAATATTTTTTTGTTTGCATTGATAGTTAAATAACCGACTATCAAACTTGGCCAAATTTTATTTCCTCGACTTGGTGTGGGAACTATTTAGTCGTACACTTAGTACGTAGCCTTCTGTGTAGGCCTTGGTAATCGTTTGTGTTGAGGATATTGATTCGTATAGTGCGGAGTCTTACTCCAATCTATCGAGCTTCCTTCTTGGCTCGAAGGATAGCAAGTTAAAAGTTGGAAACGTGATAAGTCGATGAGACTTTTTTCTGTGTGAGGTTGAGAAACGCTTTCGCGTTGTTGGTGCGAAGAGACCGGGATCAGATTTATCTTTAAACCACTTCAGACCAATGTATATGCGACGATTGTGTAGGTTGCTTTGTGATGATATTGATATTCCGGATTTTCATAGCGAAAGACTGCTTGTCGATCGTTTGGGGTTAAAATCCCAATATACATCAAGTAGCAGTGGTCTCTTCATTATGAAATATTCAATGCAAGGACTATTCGCAACTAATCTTAGGGATTTCCCAATAGGATGTGGTAGGAAAGTACCTTCGGTTTGTCTGTTCCTGGACAACTTGTATGGATGTTTGTTTGACATTGCATTTATATAGATTATGTACATTGGTTTATGCAAACGTACATCAGTGGTGGAGGAGAAGGCAACTTCTCTTAGCTTAACACCTTCCTTAAGACGTATGAGCTAAGGGTTGTATTTTTATGGAAGGCAATTAGTGTCAAAAGGAAATGGCCGTGTGGCATTCAAAGTGATGTGATATGTGATTGTGAAAGGTAATCGTTACCTCGTTAGGCCTCATCAACCGAAAATGATCAAAACAGGGTTAGATGCAGCAGGGCTATGTGCGTCGCTCCCATTAGGGTATGATCATCCTCTTCTAGATATATCTTGGCATGCTATGATGTCATGTATCTGATTATTGTGGTTTGTATGCTAGAGGGCCCTCGGTAAAGGTTGATAATGACCGGAGGATGATATATTCGGTACCATCTGGTTATAGAGGTGGGTCGGTCTTGTGTTGATAGAGGTTCTTTTGTGCTGTTCCTCGGTACATTCTTCTAGATGTACTGCCAGAAGGTAGTCCCGTCACCCTGTCATTTGTATGAAAATCCAAACTCCACTACATGTTTGCCATTTTGATTGTATTACCCAATTGGGCTATATGCTGGAATTTAATAACAGTGACAATTTCGGCTATTTTGAATATTATTTGTATACTAGACACTATTATAATATCACATGAATTTGATATGAGATGTTTTAGTTATCGTAAGGTAATAACATGTCCGTGTTTATGTGTGGGCATGTCTTACGAGATACTTTTTTTTGATAAAGGAAAAGTTTTGGTAACTTAATAAATTCAGTTGAGTGTGTTTCTCACGCTGGTTTACCAGGCTGATCCAGGCATTCTTCCCTTTCAATGCTCGGGTCAGACCAAGTATATTTACAGGTTCAGTTTTGGTGCTTTTGGAGCTTCAGTAGGAGAGCTGGAGATCTCCATTCCGTATACACGTACTGTTTTGCTTGATTATCCCTGCATTATTGCTTAGTTGTTTATATTATCAGCAATTGCGAGGACAAGTTATTATAACTGTTCAACTGATAACTATTGACTGATTGTTGAACTCTGATTGATGTGTATATATACAGTTTCAGTTTTGTAAAGATCATTGATATGGTATTACATATTTTCCGCTGCGATGTGAGATTCTATGTTGTTCTGTTTTGTTCTATCTTCTCTGTTTCTTCTTTTCTCTTCTTCTCCCTTCTTTTCTTTCTCTTGACTTCCTTTAGTTCGTGCTTTTTGCGTCGGACATGTGTGGATTATTGTCGATTCAAAGGGTACGGATTTGCCAAGTTGTCACATTTGGTATCAGAACTTAGAATTTATATATTCCTAAGCTTTGATGTGTACTCAGTATAGATAGGGACAGTACCACCCTAGATTGAGTTTGAGTGTATTATATATATGAGCGCGTATTTGTTAGTGTACAAAATGTTTTATATTGTGTTTGCTTATCCATTGAGCTGTTTGTGAATTCTGGTCGGTATGTGGTACGCCATGTTATCGATAGTGATTTCCAAACACTTAAATGAGGAAAGTAGACATAGTATCATTTTAAATTGGGTAAAGAAATAATTTTACCTTAATTACATTTTATATGTAAAGAAATGATTTTTTAGAATTATTAAAGTGTATATAAATGATTGTTTGGTTGTTTGAAAATGTAAATATATATAAGTTAATGAAAGATGTTTGAATAATCTAAACAAAAACAACAATTGTAAGAGAATAAATTATATAAGCAAATGAATTATAAAGTATAGAATTATAATTAATATGATTTACAATTGTGAAATAATCTTATATATAGGAAAGGAAACAACATGAGTATATTTATAAATATGAGTTATAAATAAAAATGGACTTCAACTAAGAATTTGAAAATTTTGAATTTTGTTGATTTGAAAGTTGTTTTTCAAGTTAAAGAGGTTATATTATTATAAAAAGAAAAATAGTGAAATTATATAAGTAAAAGATTTGTAAATGTGATTTATAAATAGAAGGAAATTTTTAAAAGAATATAAAGCATTGAATTCACCAGTGTTGCTGGAAAATATTAAGGGCGATGACTGCAGCATCATTAGTATCATTTTCAAGTTTCTGTGTGATGGATTTGCTACCAATAGTAAATTGAAAATTGAAATTTTTTTTTGATAAACAAATTTGATTTAAAATCCAAGTTGTAATTGATAAATATAAGTAAAATAAGTTTTGGACTTATAATATATGAGATAATGAAATTTTAGCTTTGGTAAAGTTGAAATAAATGTGAATTAGCATAATAAATATAGATTTGAAATTTAACTAAAGGAAAGTTAAATAAAAGGAATTGGATTTTAACTGGATTTGATAAGTTATTGAAATGGAAATTAAACTTAAAAGATAAGTGATTATATAACATGAATTTGCAAGTTTGAATAAATAAGATTTATAACTTATAAAATGAGAAAATGTAAGTAAAACCAATTGTTAAAATGGTTAAACAATTTTGTTAAGCAAAACAAAAAAAATCTGAAATTGAATAGTGATGTGAATTTGATTTAGTAAAAGTTAAATAAAATGAAATTGAAATGAAAGATAACTTAAGTAAGGTTAAATGAAGTTGATTTTGGTATCGAAGTAAACTAATAAAGTGAAGCGATAAATATGAATTTGAGTTATATAATGAAATTCAACTTTAATTGTAAAAGTGAATTAGTGAATAAACACGGATTAGAAAATGTTGTTATTAAGAATTGAATAAAACTTAAGTTAGGGAGTTGTGAATCAACAACAATATTCGAAGTGTTGTATAGAAATGTGAATATAGTGAATACTAGAATTCAATCCGAATTAGATATTAAACCAAACTGAACGTAAACAAAGTAAATAAATTTGGTTATGTTGGTTATACATTGATTGTTAGATTGCTGTTAGTTGATTAAATAAAAATTCATTAAATGTTAATGAAATTCAATTAATAAAATTGGAAGCTATAAATAGTTGAATTCAAATTGAAAGTGAATTAAAAGTAAATAGAATTAATTTTGAATTTAATTTGAATTGAAAGTGAACAAATTGGAATATGAATTAGTGAATGTAAACTAATTGAATATGAATAAGCGAATGTTAGTGGAATCCAATGTTAATGAATAAAATGTGATTAAATTGAAAATCAATTCAGTAAATATTAATGAAAAGTGAAAGTGTGTTGATTTGGTTATGGATGTTAGTTGGATGATAGTTGGTTGATGGTTGGATTTGTTGTGGTGATTGCATTTGCTATATTTGCGTATTTAGTTGTTATTGGTATATGTTGCGTATTGATATTATTTTCATATATACATGTTTCTGATTGTTTATTGAGTGTTTAGTAGGTGCGGATAGCGCTTGCTTCCCTTTTGGAGCTCGCTTTCGTGCTATATTAGCCGTATATGCTTGCTAATAATATATAAGGTACATATCTCGCATTACATATCGTACTTTTACACTGTTTTCCCTTCGGGATGCCTCATCCTCGTAGATGAGATATATATTTGTGATATATATATATGTGTGTGTGTGTATGTGTGTGTGTGTGTGTGTGTTGTGATCCTACTACGATCGAACCGCGCAAAGGAGACGCTAGCGAATTTTTTTTGAATTTAAAGTGCTAGAAAATTTTAGCAATTTTGGAAAAATATTTTGATAACTAAATTTTGGTTTTTGAGTTAATAGTTAGACGATATTAGTTGGTTTTGGAAAGATAACTATAAATGGATTTGAAACTTAGAAAAGTTTTTGTAAGTTTAACTATTGGATTTTGGGAAAAGGTAAAAAGTTAAATAGATTTCGTAAATCTAATTTGAACAAATTGTTTTGAAAAGTTAATTGAATTTGTGACTTTTTCTTACTTGGTAATTTCGAGGACGAAATTCTTTTAAGTACGGAAGAATGTAACGACCCAGAATTTCTGTCATTTGAAATTCGTATATTTAATTGATTTTAAATATTCACAAGTAAATTTTATAACCTGAATAATGTATATTTCGAATATCTGGATTTAATTGGATAATTTAATTGTTATTTTAATATTTGAAATTGCAGAAAAAATTGAAAATTGGGTTTAATATAAATAAAAAATGATTTATAAAGTTGAATTTAATTATATTTAAATTAGAATGATGTTACAGGACTTTTAAAATCAAATTAAAAGTTAATTTGTAAAAGATTGAATATTTTAATATTTAATTGACGAGTGAAATGGTCGTTTTTGAAACAGTCCCGGATTTTGACGAAAGCAGTTTCATTGGATCCGTGATGTTATATTATTGTAAGATTTCAAAGTTTTTATCAATCGGATTTACAGTTTGTCCAAGGCAAGCTAAAACGCGTAGAAATCTATTTAAGTGAATTTAAATTTAAATAATTCGATTTGAAAACCTATCTTCCAAATACGATCGAATCGGCTTCCGATATATATTCCATTGCGTTGGTGGCACGTTTCATTTCGAGTTCGGAAAAAAAATTTGTATAATAATGTCGCAAAATCTTCTATAAAAGGTCATCATAATTTCTATTTTGCAAACCCTAACTCAAAATTAGGTCAAGCCGCCATTAATTTCGATGGCCATAAATGCATCCTCTTCCTCCTTGTTTTTCTTCAAATCCATGCATTATTTAGAGAAATCTCCAAATACAAAGTTGAAGAGGGCTACGAGATCTAGGATATCAACGGCTACGATCGAATTCGAGCCATGGATCATTGGCAATTTGCGTTCGAAGTCGTGCGTATGGTGCACGTTTTTCGAAGCAAAGGGGAGGCCGAGCTCCCTGATGTTGTAGTCGAAGGTGGAGCTTGGCTAGGCGAGTTGAACGGCTATAGTTGATCGTCGTCGAAGTAAGCGAGGGTGGAGCGAAAATTGGATAAAGAGGGCGGCTGTAACAACCCGCATATTTAACGATTTTATATTTAAATGTTTGATTTAAATATAGCGTCGTTATTCGGATTTTGGGGTCCGAAATGTTACTTTCTGCAAATGGCCGAATTAGAGCTCGAAACCATTTCCATTGAGTCCAAAATGGCGTTTGCGATCTTTTTGAGTATAATCTTTGATATGTTTTGAGTTTGTGAAATTTTGGCTACTTTTCCTATTGGGTTTGGGGTTGGGTTCAGCCCACTAGCTCACTTAACCCCTAGCTCAACACTTCTCTTCATTTCATCTTCATTTCATTTTATTTCTCAAACTAAAAACTGAAATGGGGGAAAGGAAAGAGAAATAGAAATTAGCAAGCCCTAGTTTCTCCTTTGTAACTTGATTCTTGCTCCAAAATCAAAGAGAATCCATTGGTAAGTTCATCTCCACCTTCTCCATCTTTTCTCCTCTTCAATTTCAGTAATTTCCTAACCCTAACTTAGGAAATACTTGCTTTTGATTCTAGATTGAAGCTTGTAGTGTTGAAGTGGAGTGTAGTTGGTTGATCCCTTGCAATTGTGCTTCTTCATCTTCTTTGTTTTGTGTAAAAAGGTGAGTTTTGAACTCACATCTACTTCTCTTGATTTCATTGATGTTAGGTATGAATTCCTAACACCTTGTTCATATGCACTTGCAATTGGTTTGGGTTGAATTGGGGAATATTCCAATTTTTAGTGTTTTGGGTTCAAATCTTTGAAATCCTAACTTTGATGTTTTAATCATGTTTTGGTGATGCATCGAGGAACATATAGGGCCGGGTTGTCGATTGGCATAAGCCCTTAGAGCCAATGTTCGTCCGATTGCATTTTGGGAGAGTTTGCTCTTCATTTGAATAAGGCTGAAAAACAGCCCAGGCATGATTCAGTCGACTGAAAACTCTGTTCAGTCGACTGAACCTGAAACCCAAGAGTTTCCAGGCATGATTCAGTCAACTGAAAAACTCTGCACAGTCGACTGAACCTGGAAACAGAAAGTTTCCTGAACTTGGAAAATTTTCCAGGTATAGGGTCAGTCGACCGAAAACTCTGTTCAGTCGACTGAACCTGCTGTTTCAGCCCACTTTGCCTTTTGGGATTGAATTTTCAATTTGAATCGATTCATGATGATCCTATGTATGATTATCAATTGTTTTGACTTTGATGGTTCCTTTTAATTTTAATCCACGGGTTTTTATAAAATAATCTCTCGAATCGCATTTAAAAGTTCGTTTCTCTAATTTATAAATTCTATTTAAAACACACACACTTTCGCACTTCAAACGAAGTGGAAGGGTGATTAAATGGTTGGGAAAAACACGGACCATGAATCTGTGCGTTTATCTTTCCGATTAATCCTTGACCTATTCGATTGATTGTTTTGACCTGCGGGTTTGGTTTATCGATGATATGAGGTAAACTTTGTACTGCTTTGAGTGTGAAAGAGACTGACGGATAGTAAACCGTTTAGTACGAACGAGTGGTTATGGGACATACGTTAACACTTTTTGGATTCCTTTTCGAGAGTTGTGACACATTCCGCCAGTTAGTGGTGTTCAGTACTGGGTCTTCGACCTTCACCACTACGGTTTATTGCCTCTGGGATAGTGTCTTCGGATTGTCTCCCTAGGTTTGTTGCCTTCGGGTATGTTGCCTTCGGGTGTGTGCCTTCGGGTTTGTTGCCCTATATAGTTTCGCTCTGATGTTGGCCTTATGTGCCGCATGGGTGATACTTGGGTTTGGAGTCTTCGGGATCATGGATCCTTGTTTGTACAGTACTGAGCTCGAGCAAATTTTATGATGTTTCATTGATATGTATATTCCCTTGGTATCGCCCTTCGGTATTGGTCTTTTTGAGCCGCATGGAGTATAGCGTTTACCTTGTGGAACTTGTATACCTTATGGGTATTTGTTATTTGCCTTCTGGCTTATTTTGGGATGTTTGTATCCTTTGTTTCTATTTGTTGCCAATGATATGAGGCTTGTTCTATATGATTCATCTCTTGTTGATGATTGTGTTATCTCCCCTAGAGATATTTATTATACTGTACGACCTTGCAGGTTTATTAGTGTTCAGTTTATCTAACTGATTTGTCATCTAGACCGACCCGTGTATTTTATACTCGGGTCAGACCGAGATGTTTCAGGTTAGGTGCTTTTGGGGACTTAGCCTATTTTTCTTCCGCATGGACTATTCGCTAGCTTCATTTTGTTATAGCGTCTTTTGTAGTCCTTATCTGTTATAACTCTGATTTATACTCTTTCGTCTCGTCTGTATATGGTGGTCTCCTGTACCACTTGACATGTATTATTTTGTATACTCTGTGGTGTATCTGTGTATGTGTATATTATGATCGACTGTTCTGTGATGTATATTACATTTGAGTTGTTATATTTTCTTCTGATAGATCCTATAGCCATTGTAGTTTTGCTTTAAATATTTATGGAATAGGTCGAATTTTAATGTGTTTCTACTTTTCGACATATTTAGTGAATAGTTAAGGTAAGATTGCACATGGTCGCTTCCATTATACTCTATTGTCCGCGTTAGCCGACAGTATTATCTATGTAATACTCTTTGTTAACGAGGCTCTCGGAGTGGGGTGTCACAGTGGCCAAATGTGTTTAATCGACGTGATGAAGCTGATGGGGGAAAGAAAACACGGGTGGCCCAGATATGGAGATTCAAAAATGTGCGGCCGATATTGATTTAGGTTTTAAAATAAAAATTGTAAATTATATATAATTAAATTCGTTTAATCTTTAAAAATTGATATCTTTATCATACGAGGTCCATTTCCCACGAAACGAATTGCGTTGGGTTCATATTGACGAGCACTACATTTTAGAGCTGGTTTGGAGTTAATTAGAGCTAGTGTGAATTTTGGGTAAAATTAAACGCCTGTTTAATTTTATTCGGAATAAAACACCGCAACTGCTATTGGAACCAATGTGAGTACAAATCACTCTTTCCAGCCCACTGAATTTTTTTATATAAGTGCGAAATAATTTATTATATGATGAATGATGATTGTTTGGATGATAAATAATATATTGATTGGTATTTGGATATATTCCTACCTAGTGGAGCAGATGATCCTATACGTTCCCGTGTATGAGCGGATGACCCTTTTATACGTGCGTCTGCCTTGAAGCGAAAATTGTACACATATTCTAATATGTATATTTTTTGCAGGTGACAGGTTGGAGGGATCCAGCTGGATTCCTCACTTGTATTAATTTATTTACAGATATTGTGATATCTTCTATTATCATATGATATATGATGTTATGGATGCCATGATTGATGTATTTAGTGTTGTTGCAACACTGTGCCTTTTTTTCAAATTTTAAAATGTTGAAGTGATGATTTCAAAATTTAAAAGGATTTTAAAGTGATTTTGGAAGTAAACTTTTTATTGATTTTTGGATTGTAAAGGAATTGCATTTATTTTGAATAAATAAATATTATAATTTTTATGTATAAAAATTATGATTTCTGTGAAATATAGTAAATTATGATTTTTGGAATATGAAATAAACTATTTTGTAAAATAGTTTAAATGAAGATTTTTAAAGTTATAATAAACGGTATATATGTATATACATAAGATTTGTAAAATGGATATTTTATAAATCAAAGTAATTGAATTATAGACAAGTTTTGTAAATGTTAAAATGAAGTTATAAATGGATTTTATAAGTGAATACGATTTATATAATTTGTGAAGTTATAAAAGAACGATTTTATAAATAAATGATATAAGTGAATTAACTTATAATTTGGATTTTGGCATGTAAATGAGATAAATGGAATCTGTTAATAAATGGATTTTGTATATTGAAGTTTTTATAAAATATAAAAGGAATTTATAAACATTGTTTTATAAATCCGAAATCAATTTATTTTGATAAGTTAAATATAGAAGTTTATTCAAAGGAATTTTATTCACGATTTTTGACAGTGAATTATCCTTTAAATTAAATGTTGAAATAATATTAAATTTGGTAAACGATTTATGTTCACGATTTTGGACAGTGAATAATATATTAAAGAAATGTTTTGGAAAGTGATATTGTAAATATAATTAAATGGTTTAAAGATGTTGTGAAATGTGTTAAGTATCAAAACCATAGATTTCCACATTCATTGTTGAAATAGAAGTTTTCAAGAAGTAAGGAAATGATGGACTATAACACTGTTGTTATAGTAAATGATTTTCGAAAGAAAATGTTTTGTATCGTATTGAGATTTATATTTCTATCTTATTTTCCAAATCCCTATACTAGTGATTTTGGGTTGTCGTAATGATGTTTTACGCAACATTCATTTTGATCCATATAAATATGTTTAAGTGAATGTTTTCCTTAAAGAATAAATACATACTTAATCCTGATTTAAGTACATGTAATATTTTCTAAATATTGAAAATGAATAAAACTGTGAATTACTTATTATTCGATAAGTATATTGAAATGTTTTCCAATATAGAAGTTGAAATGGTTTGAGAATATATCTTTTTAAAGATAATCTAAAGTGAATATTTAGCAAATAGTTTAATTAATAAAAGATTAATTAAAAGGGCACAGTGATTGTTATGGTGCTAAATATTTGTTTGTTTACTCTGATAGTTGAATAACCGACTATCAAACTTGGCCAAATTTTAGTTCCTCGACTTGATGTAGGAACTATTTAGTCGTACACTTAGTATGTAGCCTTCTGTGTAGGCTTGATTATTGTTTGTGTTGAGGATGTTGATTCGTATAGTGCGGAGTATTACTCCAATCTATCGAGCTTCCTTCTTGGCCCGAAGGATAACAAGTTGAAAGTTGGAAACATGATAAGTCTATGAGACTTAGTTTCTGTGTGAGGTTGAGAAACGCTTTTGCGTTGTTGGTGCGAAGAGACCGAGATCAGATTTATCTGAAAACCACTTCGGACCAATGTATATGCGACGATTGTGTAGGTTGCTTTGTGATGATATTGATATTCTAGATTTTCATAGTGAAAGACTGCTTGTGATCGTTTGGGGTTAAAATCCCAATATACATCCAGTAGCATTGGTCTCTTCATTATGAAATATCCAATGCAAGGACTATTCGCTACTAATCCTTGGGATTTCCGGACAGGATGTGGTAGGAAAGTACCTTCGAATTGTTCTGTTCCTGGACAACTTGTATGGATGTTTGTCTGACATTGCATTTATATAGATTACGTACATTGGTTTATACAAACGTACATCAGTGGTGGCAGAGAAGGCAACTTCTCTTAGTTTAACACCCTCCTTAAGACGTATGAGCTTAAGGGTTATATTTTTATGGAAGGCAATTAGTAGTCAAAAGGAAATGACCGTGTGGCATTCAAAGTGTGTTGGTAGAGGTTCTTTTGTGCTATTCCTCGACACATTCTTCGAGAGATGTACCGCCGGAAGGTAGTCCCTTCACCTGGTCGTTTGTATGGAAATCCAAGCTCCACCACGTGTTTTCCATTTTGATTGTATTACCTAATTGGGCTATATGCTGGAAATTAATAACGGTAACAATTTCGGCTATTTTGAATATTATTTGTATACTAGACACTAGTATTATATCACATGAGTTTGATATGAGATGCTTTAGTTATCGTAAGGTAAAAACATGTTCGTGTTTATGTGTGGGCGTGTCTTACGAGATACTTTTGTTTTGATAAAGGAAAAGTTTTGGTAACTTAATAAATTCAGTTGAGTGTGCTTCTCACGCTGGTTTACCAGGCTGATATGGGCGTTCTTCCCTTTCAATGCTCGGGTCAAACCGAGTATATTTGCAGGTTCAGTTTTGGTGCTTTTGGAGCTTCAGTAGGAGAGCTGGAGATCTCCATTTCGTGTACGCGTGCATGTTTTGCTTGATTATCGACTGCATTGTTGCTTAGTTGTTTATATTATCTGCAATTGTAAGGACAGGTTATTATAACCGTTCAAGCTGATAACTATTGATTGATTATTGAACTCTGATTGATGTGTGTGTATATATTTTCTGTTTTATAAAGATCATTGATATGATATTATATATTTTTCGCTACGATGTGAGATTCTGTATTGTTCTGTTTGGTTCTATCTTATCTCTTTCTTCTCTTCTCTTCTTCTGTCTTCTTTTCTTTCTCTTGACTTTCCGTTAGTTTGTGCTTTTTGGGTCGGACATGTGTAGATTATTGTCGATTCAAAGGGTACGGATTTGTCCGGTCGTCACACTTTAGTAGTAAAAATATAAGCCGTTATGCCTTATAAATTCCATAGTCTTCGCCTGTTAAAATGTAGGCTATCACACCTTATAGTTTCTTGCTAAAAATAAACGTCATCGTGCCTTATAAATTTCTTAGTTATTGCACGTTAATAGTGTGGGCTATCGGGACTTGTAACTTCATCGTCATCGTGACTAATGAAAACTTTGCCTTCGTTCCCTTTTTATAAAACAAAGCTTTCATGTATTAATAAAAGTAAAGCCATTATGTATCAAAGCAATATCTTTTAAAAGCTGAAAAACCTAGCTATCGTGCACTACAACAAAATACCCTATTACAACACCCTTTTTGCAACGAGCGATTACTGCCCGTTGTATAGAAGGCTATTACAATGGTCCACTCAGGACCGTTGTAATAGATGCCCTATACAACACCCTTTTTACAACGGGCAATGAATGCCCGTTGTCAGGACCCGATTCTTCGACTTCCAAAAATCGACATCAATACGTCCACTGTATCAACCGCCGAGCAATCGAATGCCGGAAAACCGAACCATGAGGGTTAAAAGAAGAGGTAGAAGAAAAAGATAGAAGAAGAAAGAAAACAGAACAGAAACAATATCAGAATCTCACATTCGTAGCGGAACAACATATAGTAGATAAATGAATAATCTTTAAACCAAGAACTATATCAGTTATTACATCACATTACATCATGAAAGTGTACAACAACAAAACAACAACAAACAGCGGAAAAGAAGTACTATATACTAGTGAATACGCCATGCCATCCAGCTGGCCTCCAGTAACTCCTGAATCCAGAATAACCTGATAAACCTGACTCTTGACTGCCCATGTGGAAATTGGTGGGCACCTAAAGTTTAGGAAGAGAACAATAAACTCCAAGTCAGTCATGGGACTGGTGTGAGAACTAAAACAGTTTACCTTTAAAACAAAGAACATGATAAAAATTTTTTCTTCTTCGAGATAGATTCGCAATGCTTTTTAGAAAATGAGACTACCATAAGGCCTCCCGCACACACAAACAATGCAAACGCAGAATCGGAGGAGATTTCTCCTTATGAAAGTCAAAGATGCTTGATATGCATTAAAAAGAAACATTTGATATTATTACTAGTGCATAGTGTAGGAAAACATTTCGAAAGTAAAGATATAAATCTTAGCCAGTATAAGCATTCCGCACTTATGCCTACTATAGCTACCATGTTCAATAGAAGGTTACCGCCACACTCCATGGCAGGTTATACAACTTAAACCATACAAGGATCGTATTTTTTTATTTGGATTTCCAACAAATGGTCAGGCTAAGGAACTTTCTACTGCCATATGGGATCGCCTCTGGCGGGACGTCCCGAGAACTTAACCAGATCTCTACCAACACAAGGTCGGGTTACCTTTGTCACTAGGTAACTACTACACGAATATGCCATCCCCCGGTCCCTTTGGACCTTTATCCGAGGGCTCGATAACCAACATCACACAGTAATAAATATAGTGTGTCAACACGAGTAAGTATATGGGCTCCATACCAAGATACCACCCTTTCCAGAAGGAAATGACATACCCTAAAGGGCGCGACCCTCATAACCTTGCCGCATATTCCTGTTTTGACCATTTCCGGGGAGTGAGGTCTGACGAAGTCTCGTCCACAAAGCTATGTTTTTTCACAAAGCCACGCTTTGATCAACAAATGATCAATAAATATTCATCACACAGCAACACTCAGCATGCCACATTACCAAATTAGGAATATATCGCTGATAACCTTCAACTACATAACCTCTAAGGGTGTTAAGCTAAGAGAACAAATTCTCCGCCACCAACGAAAATATATTTGAAAGAAATTTGCTTTATATCTCAAAATGTAATGTCAAACATGTAACCATACAAGTCTGTTCCGGGTTCGAACAAAACCGAAGGCACTTCCAAAGAAGCCCTTGCAATCCGAGTATTCATAATCCTATAAAACTTCCCATCACAAGGGAAATCTCCATACCGTGGCTAACGGTGCGGAGACAATCGATAGGTTATCCTATCGTTTTCACAAATACCCGATCTTCAACACCGGTCTTCAAATGCTATCCATTACGTCGTATCACTATTCGGAATGGGTAGTCCGAATAACGAGCGCAATAATTTAAAAATAAGTGTAGCATTCAATTTCAACCAATTCAAAAGAAATACCTATTCAAAGGTCAATATTTGATAGTCGGTTATTTAACTATCAATCAATATTCACAACATCACCCGATTTCAAATAATTTCCCAAATTATTTATTTTCAAAAATATCTTTATAAGATATATATCCCACACTTCAACCATTTGAAAACCAATTTCAAATAAATTCACACCCTTACAACTTTCATTTCAAAATGGTTCATTTAAACCAATTAAATAAATCCTTACCGATTTATTAAATTTACGTTCCAAATCCGTAAATTAATCTCCACATCTCAAAATACATCAACGTTTATTTTTAACTAATTTCCCTTTCTTTTATAAACTCCATAGTGAATTTACTTTTCCAAAATATCTATGAATATACGATTTCGAAATCTATTTCTAATATTCATTTTCAATTTATCTTTAAAAGATAAAATCTCAAACATTCACTTCAATTGGAAAAACATTTCCATACTTATTTAATAATAAGTAATTTACCAATCTATTTATTTTCAACATTTTGAAAATATACATTATACTTAAATTCAAATTAAGTCTATATTTTATTCTTTTAGGAAAACATCTTCTTAAACATTTATTTGGTTCAAAACGAATATTACGTAAAACATCGGTACGACAACCCAAAATCACTAGTGTAGGGATTCGAACTTAAATTAGATATATAAATCCCAATACAATATAAAATATTTCCTTTCGGAAATCATTTACTATAACAACAGTGTTATAGTCCACCATTTCCTTCTATTACTCGAAAACGTCTATTTCAACAATAAATGTTGAAATCTATGATTTCGATACTTAACACAATTTAAAACGTTTTTGAATCGTTTTAATTCTATTTAAAATATCACTTTTCCAAAATATTTCTTTAATATATTATTCACCGTCCAAAATCGTGAATATACTTCATTAATCAAATTCAATTTCTACATATTTTATTTAAAGGATTATTCACTGTTCAAAATCGTGGATATATTTCCTTTAATAAGTTATAATAATTAAACTTATTAAAATAAGTCGACTTCGAATTTATAAACAACGTTTATAGGTTCGATTTATATTCTATAACAACTTCAACTTAGAAAATCACTTTATTAACAAATTCTATCCATATTCCATTTATACGCAAAAATCCAGTTTATAAGTTAATTACTTATAAATCTTTTATCTACAAAACCTATTCATTTTATAACTTTCCAATTTATACATCTGTAGATTTCGTTCACTTATGAAATCCTTTTATATTACATTTTAACACTTATAAAAACTCGTTTTATAATTCCAATATTTTTCATTTATAAATATCAATTTTAAATCTTTTATATAAACCGTTTATAGTAATTCAAAAATCCCACTTTAAACCATTTTACAAATTTATCAACTATTTATTTCAAAAATCACATTTCGGTTATATTTCACAAAAATCATAATTTTTATAACATAAAAATTTTAACGTTTATTTAATTAAAATAAATCAATTCCAAAATTAAATTTTATTATAAATTCTCAACTTAAATTTTCAAAAATCAATTTTTTATTTATTTTCGGCATCTAACGATACCAATCATATTCAGCTAAATTTTAGCCTTTAACCATTTCAATCACAAAGATAATCACGCAAATTATAAATAGATCAACAAATAGATCAACACACAACATTGAAACCAATTCAATCATTTGAGGAATCCAATTGGATCCCTCCAACCTGTTTCCCTGCATCCAAAGATGTTAGCACAATACCAATTTCGCTTCAAGACAAAATATCGCGGTATATGGGATTTATAAAATATTATGCGCTATTATGCAGCCCAATAGGGTATCATCCGCTATATAATGCGGGAAAATCAACTCCAAGTACGTAAATAATACCAATTTCACTTTGCAGTGAAATATTCGCGGTATATGTTTTTAATGAATAACCTCCGCTTACTAACGGCGTATAATGTCTATTTCAATCAATAACAGATAGCAATCATCATTCAAACATACATTCAAGCAATTTTTATTTCGAATAAAATTAAACGAGCGTTTAATTTTACCCGAAATTTTCACTAGCTCCAAACGATTCCAATCCAGCTCCATTGCGTAGTATTCGACAAAACAATTGCAACGCAATTCGTTTCGTCAGATTCCAACCTCATACAAACAAGTTATGACATTTATAAGTTAATACAAATTTTTATATAAATTAATTACAACTTTATTTTTAAAATTTTATAACCTACATTAAATCTGGCCGTCCATCCTTGATTGATGCAATCTCGTCCACAAGCCTTTTCTTCTCCCCATCGCGTTCGGCTACAGGTAATACACAAACCCAACTTGCCGCTTATTTGCCCTAATACACGCAACCTATCCAAGCCTCCTGATGACGATCGAGTACCACCATTCCATGCGCCATCACACACTCCACCTTCGCCCAGAGCCATGGCACACTCGGCCTCCATCTCGAGCTGGAAACAACGTGCGAACGTACCACGTTCTCGGCTCAAATTCGCCATCCAAAGGCAACGATTCCGCAGATTCGCCGTTGGATCTATAGTGCTCGACGAGTACTTCGACTTTCCAGTTGATGATTTTCGCTAACGATATACAGTTGTGAAGAAAAATGAGGAGGAAGGAAGGAGTGATCGGCCATTGAATTTATATGAGGCGGCTGGCTTTAGTTTTAGGGTTAGGTTTCTTTTTTTTTGTGAAAAAATGAAAGTAGAAGGGCTTTTATAGAAATTTTCTCAAACACTATTCGTCTCGGATTTTCCGAACTCCAAACGAAGTGTGCCGGCTGGCGTTTCTAGGGATTATCCCGCGTTCGGAACACAATGGAATAGGTTTCGGAGGCTAATTCGATCGTATGTGCGAGTTATGGAAATAAACGATCAATTTTAAATTAAATCGATTAACCAAATTTATATGCGTTTTAGCTTGCCCCAGAGAAACCGTATATCCGATTGACACGAAATTTAAAACCATATAATAATTTGACATTACGGATCCGATGAAACTAGTTTCGTTGAAATCCGAGACTGTTTGGAAATTGGCTATTTTCACTAGTCGATTTAAATATTAAAATATTCAATTTTCACAAATTAACTTTTAATTCGATTTTAAAAGTTCTATAACATCTTTATAACTCCAATATGATTAAATAAAATTTTACAAATCATTTTTAATCATATTAAACCCAATATCCAATTATTTCTGTAATTTCAACTATTAAATTATCGATTTAATTATCCAATTAAATCCAATTATTCGAAATAAAACTTATTCGACAGTTTAATTCCACTTGTTAATATTTAAAATCAATTAAATATACAAATTTTAATTGACAGATATTCTGGGTCGTTACAAACTTCCCCCTTAAAAGAATTTCGTCCTCGAAATTATCAAGTAAGAAAAGTCACAGAATCCATTAAATTTTCAAAACCCATAGTTAAACTTCTTACAATAACTTTACTAAGTTTTCAAATCATACTTAGTTATCTTTCCAAAACCCAACTACTATTGTTTAACTTTCCATTCCAAATCAAAATTATGGTTTTCACAAATCTTTTTCAATTTTCTCAAAAATATTCCAACGCCTTAAATTTTCGAAAAATTTCGCCAGCGTCTCCTTTGCGCGGCTCGATCCGAAAAAAAAAATGACAGTATATATATCACAAATATACATCTCATCAACCGATGAGGCATCCCGTTGGGAAAAAAGTGTAAAAGCACGATATTTAATCAGAGATATGTACCTTATATTTTTTATTAGCGAGCATATACGGCTAATATAGCGCGAAAGCGAGCTCCAACTGCGAAGCAAGCTCAATCCGCACCTACTAAACACTCAACAAACCATGAGAAACATGTATATACGAAAATAATATCAATATACAATATAGCAACATAACAACTACATGTGCCAACATAGCAAATGCATTCAAAACAACAAATGCAATAAATGCACCCATCAAACAACTATCATTGAACTAACATCCAACAAATTATAACCAACTCAATATACTTCCATTTCTCAATAATATTCGTTGAATTGGTTTTCAATTTAATCCAATTTGATTCTTTAACATTGGATTTTACTAATATTTATTTATTCATTTCCAATTAGTATACATTCACTAATTTACATTCAAGTTGGTTCATTCCCATATCAAATTCAATTGTATTTAAGATTCACTTAACTTCCAATTTGATTTTAATTACTTTAGCTTCCAATTTATCAATTCAACTTCATTAACTCTTAATAAATTTATATACAATCAACTAAAAACTAAATAACAACCAATGTATTTTCAACACAACCAAATTCATTCAATTTACTTTCAACATTCAATTTGGTTCAACGCTTTTAATTAGCTTTAATGAATTAACATTTACATCCATTATTTCATATCAATTTATTCACATTCAATTGATTTACATTCAATTCATTTATATTATATTGATTAATATTCAATCCGTTTATTAATTCAATTGCTAATTCATTTACATTTCAAGTTGAATTTCATTTATATAACTCAAGTTCATATCCTTAATGACTTTATTTCATCAATTCACTTATTAGTTTACTTTGACACCAAAATCAGCTTCTTTCAACATCCCTTAAGTTATATTCCATTTCAACTTCATTTACATTTTACTTCCACTATACAACTTAAGTTCACTTCTTATTTATTTCAAATTCTATTTCATTTAACTTTTACTTAAGTCAAATTCATATTAACATTCAAATTCATATTTCATTTTACTTATCAAAATTATTTAACCATTTATCGTTTGGTTTCACTTACATCTTCTCACTTTACAAGCTATATAACTTACTTATTTAAACTTCCAAATCTGATTTAGTTACTTAACTCCCTTTAGTTAAATTCCAAATCATATATTTTGTTATGCTAACTCAAATTCTTTAACTTTACCAAAGCTAAAATTTTTGTCTCATAATATAGGTTCAAAACTAGTTTTACTTATATTTATCAATTTCAACTTGGATTTTCAATTTCAAATCTGTTTATCATAACAAAACTTCAATTTCAATTTACTATGGTAACAAATCCATCACACAGAAACTCGAAAATGATACTGATGATGCTGCAGTCATCACCCTTATTATTTCCCAGTGACAATAGTGAATTCATTGCTTTTAAATTCTTTCAAAAATTTTCCTTTTCATTGTTTATAAATCACATTTATAATTTTTTTTCCTCATACAATTTCACTATTTATATATAAGATTATTTTACAATTGTAAATCATTTTAGCTATAATTCCATACTTATAATTCATTTGCTTATACAATTCATTCTTTTACGGCTGTTGTTTTTATTTAACTTATTCAACAACCAAACAATCAATTTTATATACACTTTGATAATTCTGATAAATTATTCCTTTATATATAAAATATAATCAAGGTAAAATTATTTCATTTACCCAATTTAAAACGATATCGTGTCGAATTGTTCTGTGTAAGTGTTTAGAGACACCTATCGATAGAGTTGTACAGACTATACCGACCAGAATCCATATACCACTCAACAAACCAATCATCACAACATAAAACAATTTTATTTTCACTAACAAATACGCGCTCATATCTATTATTACACTCAAACTCATTCTAGAGTACTACTGACTCTGTCTCTAATGAGTAACACCCAACAGAGCCATGGTTGTCGCTTAACCATATGCTCTGATACCACGTTCTCGGGACCCGATTCTTCGACTTCCGAAAATCGACATCAATACGTCCACTGTATCAACTGCCGAGCAATCGAATGCCGAAAAACCGAACCATGAGGGTTAAAAGAAGAGGTAGAAGAAAAAGATAGAAGAAGTAAGAAAACAGAACAGAAACAATACCAGAATCTCACATTCGCAGCGGAACAACATATAA
The DNA here is from genome assembly GCA_030765085.1 of Allium cepa. Classification (NCBI taxonomy): domain Eukaryota; kingdom Viridiplantae; phylum Streptophyta; class Magnoliopsida; order Asparagales; family Amaryllidaceae; genus Allium; species Allium cepa. The sequence continues at coordinate 376,173,332 of CM060929.1, read as the reverse complement.
TAGATAAATGAATAATCTTTAAACCAAGAACTATATCAGTTATTACATTACATCACATTACATTACATTACATCATCAGAGTGTACAACAACAAAACAACAACAAAAAGCGGAAAAGAAGTACTATATACTAGTGAATACGCCATGCCATCCAGCTTGCCTCCAGCAACTCCTGAATCCAGAATAACCTGATAAACCTAACTCTTCAATGCCCTGTTGAATATGCGAGTATATGATTTTTGTTTGATGATAATAAACATACATATATATACATTCATTTAAATGTATTTGTTAATGTACTATTTTATTTTTCATAGGTTAAATAAATATTTGCTGGATAAAATTAAATAACACAGAATTTGAATTCAATGGAATATTTTATTCAAACAAATATTTATTACAATTTTGATAGTACAATTTCAAGCTCTCACTATAACTATACATTTTCAATTACAAATTTCTAATTACATCTCAATTCATTTTTACATTCAGAACCTCACTACATATCACTCACACTCGTATTAATCTTCCACTTCATTCCACTTTGAATCCAGCATCTGAGCAATCTGCAAAAAATTCACTAATGCAGTAAAATTGAAAACAAAATATTTTTGCAATATAAAATAAAAGATGGATTTTGAAAATATTATTTGCCTCAGTTATTTGGGTTGTTCGCACTACAACAAAATGGGCTTTTCTCAGCAATAATCGTCAGCGTTTTTGACATAAGTGCTGACAATAGTGTGTTGAAAATGAAAAATGAAAAACCAAACGCTGTGTGAAATAGCCCGCCTGATTTTGAGGATTATTTCATTACGCGGCTACTTTTCCCCCATCCTTTCTTCTTATCTTCACGCAAAGTAATAAATCTATGAAATCCAAATCCTCCTCAAATTTCACCAGCAATCCCAAATCCTAAATCCTACATAAATTATCAACTACTGCATCATCGTCCTCATCCCATCCGACTCGAACCGCTTTCGCTTCCTCACCGACCGCTTCCTCGAGCTCCTACTTCCACGTGCAAATCCGACTCGGACTTCGCTTAAAATCATGGTGATGGCGACCAGAAGCTTGATAATAAGCATTCGTGGAATAAGCAACGTGGTTTTGAAGGGACTCAGGTAAAAGACAGGAGACACCATTCTGAATTTGCTTGAAGTCAACCAAGCTAGTACTTCGTTTGATAACTACGAGGTTTGCTACTTAATCAATTTTAGTGAATGTTTCCTCTGATGTACTATGATTTACAGTGGTTCCACCTACTGAACCAGATCTACCATTCTTGAGTAATACTTTTGCGGTTATGCTTTGGTGATTATATTATTACTGATAATTTTTTATATCAATTTTTATATATCTATGATTTTGGGGTAATATGCTGAATCCGAAAATTAAGTCTCAATCTTTACCCGCTACCAACTCTACATGCTTACTCTTTTACAATTTGAAAAACATTTTGAGTCGCATGTTTTTATATCCGCAAAGAGTTTATGTTCACAGATGTATAGTTGTTAACTGAATTTTGAATGGATGATTTTTTTTTTGAATTTATACATATTGATTTGAGCATTAGTAATCACTATACATAAGTTCAACATGATAATTGTAATTATCTGCGATATTGAACTGAATAATCTTAAGCTGAATACAATTTATGATTTTCACTATCCGCTATTAGACTAGTTTGTTATAGCAGACCTTGCATGAGATGGTGTCACCAAATGAATTGGCTGCAATTAACAAATGCCCACAGGAGCTCAATTATCCTTGCAGCCAGATAGTGAGATAAGATGCAGATAGGGAGAATGCTGATTCAACGGCCATGACCAGTGTACAGGTATTCAATAAAGTCTAAAGAAAATATTAATGGTTTTGAATGCTATTTTATAACATCGTACAAACTCTTGGATCTCGTGAGATAGGCTTGGATCTGAGATAGGAAGGAGGTTGAATCGATGATGAAATCGGTTTCAAAGGTAAGTACTAAAATTACATTTGAAAAATAGATGTTCTTTCTTGATCTTGTCCACATAACACGCACATAGTATCCTCCACAAGACTCCAAGCATGTATTTTATCCATGGTTTGTAGTCGACCCATAATCCCTATTTAGTGAGTAGATTCCATCGTAATTTCAGCACTACTGTCTTTTTAAGATCCATAAACAACCGCAGCCCTATACCTCCCTCTGCCTTTGGTCGACACAGCAAATTCAATGCTATTTTATGACATTTACCTCCCCAAAAAAAATTAGCACACGTGCTTTCAATTTTATGTAAAACAGAATTAGGTAGTTGATGTATTATTAACCAGTATCACACAATGGGAGTTATGGTACTCTGTATCGGCTGAGCTCTCCCTGCAGCAGATAGTAAAGTACCATCCCATCCCTCTGTTTTGTCATACACCTTAGCAACAAGAGGCACACAATCAGAGGAATGAACATAATCACTGGACAATGGGACACTAGGTATTTGATAGGAAGGAAGTCCTCTGTATTCCCCATAATCTGTAGTAATGTGGCCTTGTTTGAGACATCCTTGCTGAAGTCCATTTTAGATTTCATATGGTTGATGTGGAGACCGACAGTATTTTTTAAGTGGTTAAAACTGTCGTCCATTGCTTTTGTATTACCACTTGTTGCACTCAAGAAAATCATTACATCATCAGCATAAAGTAAATGTGTGGTAACCGGCTGCACATAGGAAGTAGGCTGAATGTAGTTGTAAGTGAGAGCATCTTCCATTTGCAATGTGAAATATTCCATGGTCAAGCAAAATAAATATGGGGATTAAGGATGCCTTTCTTTCAATCCTCTAGTAGAGGTAATGAAGCCACATGGAACACCATTAAATAGAATAGAAAATGTAGGGGTGCTGATACATTCATAAATCAAATTGACAAGGGATAGAGGAAAACCCATAATATATAGCATATAAAATATGAATTCTCTGTTAACCATGTCATATGCTTTCTACAAATCAATGTTGATACACATCTTTGGTTTACCTTTTTTCTTGAAATCCCAAACAAGTTCATGAGCTAATAATATGTTTTCTCCAATGTTTCTATCTGGCACAAAGGCAGATTGATTCTCTGCAATAAGATAAGGCAATAAGTGTTTAATTCTGCTATAAATAATTATGGAAATTATTTTGTAAAGAAAATTTACATAGGAAATTGGACGATAATCTGAAATGGTCCGTGGCTTTTCCCTTTTAGGTACAAGAGTTATAAAGTTATGATTTAGACCATATGGTAGTTTGCCCATCTAGAACACACTGGAAGTAGCATGGAGGAGCAATTTCTCAAGCTTGGTCTAATGAAGTTTATAAAACTTGGTGGAAAAGCCATCAGGACCATGGCTCTTGAAGTCATCAGTTGAGAAGACCGCATGTTTTATTTCAGAAGCAGTTACTGCTTTAGATAAGTATCTTCTTCCTTCGTCGTTAATAACTATTCGTGGTTAGACTGATGGATAATCTCCTCTAGTTTGGCCATTAAATAGCGTGGAGTAATAAGATAATGCCTATAAGCTGCTCCTGCTTGTGTGTATAGTTTCCACCAGAGTCCAACAATGCTTGTAAACTATTTCTGTGTTTTCTCATGGTCGTTTTAGCATAATTTTTTTAGAATTGGTGTCTTCACAATGCTCTAATTTCAGTTTATCCTTCAGCTGCAAGTGTATTTGTAGAAGCTTGTCATAGTGCAAACCATCCTATGGATCATTATCCAGTTGGAGAAATACCCTATTATCTTCATCTTCTAGCAGCTTTTCTGGATTTGTTTTTAATCTGACTTTGTTCCAAGCTTTAAGATTTTTCTTTATGGATTGTAAAACGTAAATTAATTTATGCATATATGTCCCTCAAGTGTTTACTTTGAGTCCATCTCGAATGCATGTTATATAACCTTCTAGTGAGTGTCAGTTGTTGACATATTTGAATGGCTTTCCTTTTGATTGATTCTGTTGGACAGATAGTAGCAATAAGATGGGTGTGTGATCACTAATCTCATCAGGTAATGCAATAGTAACTAAGTTAGGAAACTTAGTTAACGTTGCATAGTTCACAAGTACTTTATCTATACTTGTGGCCATTCCTCGATGCCTCCAAGTGTATTTGCACCCCTGTGAAACAGTTTCAATCAATCCACACTACATTATACAATTTTTGAAGTTTGTAAAGTCTAAAGAAAATATTAATGGTTTTGAATGCTATTTTATTACCTGGTTATGTTTTTGTGGTGAATATTGGTGCCAGTTTGGATGAGTAGGTTAGGTTGATTACAGTGTAGTGATAGAACGGTGAAGTAATCAGATTATAGGAATTTAGAAATTATAATGGTAAATTATATATTTGATAGTACATATTAAATTATTTATATTAAAAAAATCATAAAGTAATCAAAACCGGAACCGAAACTGACCCAAAACTTTCAATATTCTGAAACAGAACAAAAATTTCAGATATGTCAAACTGAACGAAACTGAATCGAAAACCAAATTTCAAACTTTGTTTCAACCAAGTATTTAAAATAATTTATGATCCTTGGGATATTCTCCATCCCAAGCAGATCAAAGACCCTAAAGCCAAGAAAGTGAGTAAATGGGCTTTCCTCGTATTTATCATATTGTTTATATATGTCTGTAACATGAGGATATTTGTATTCATCAGCCCGAAGATTGGGATGACAAGGAGTACATTCCAGACCCTGAGGATAAGAAACCTGAGGTGATTAGTTGTTTCCAACTTTTATTTTAAGTTTGCTACTTTTTAAACACTTGTCATATAGTCTGATTTTGCTTCTCTCTTTAAAATATTTTTTTGAAATTTGATTTTTCTTTCAATTTTTGAAGGGTTATGATGATATTCCTAAGGAGATTCCTGACCGTGATGCCAAAAAGGTTTGTTTATTTTTATTTCTTATGTCTGTTCTTATATCATATGTCTGTTTTGATATCTGAATTTGATGTATGGATCATTGAAGCTGATCATTAAAGTCAGATTACATTTCTTCATCAATAAAGTCAGATTACATTTCTTCATCATCAAATTAAAAGATTATTCATGTCATCATAGATTCTAACATTTCCATATTTTATCCTTTTCAAAAACTTCACTACTTACCATTATCCTCATCGAGATCAGATTAAATAGTCTGTACACTTTCGATTTTTCACTCACTCCAAACCACACAGTTAAAGCTTTTGTCTTCCAGCTTCGCTCTTCGAGCATCAAGAACAGGAATGTGTGCCACACACTTGAAGACTCAATAATGATCACTTGTGGCTCTTGCAAAACTCATTAGAATTCACTTGATTTGAATTCTCCCCCATGATCCGTGCATAGACACTCGATCATCGATCCTACTTCTTTTTCGACTTTGTGCTTATATACATAAATGCATCAGATGCTTTTGCCTTATCAACTAAGAAATTCATCCAAGCTTTTCTGCTAAAATCATCAATAAAACATATTAAGTGCCTTGTGTTATAGTTGGAGATCGGTGTGATCGGCCGCATAGGAATTACCATGTTGCTTCCCTTTCAAACAAGCTATGCATACAATGTTTGAGTTGGTAAGCGATAGTAGTCCTTTGACCATTTGCTTATGCTGTAGAGTTTTCAGTTCCCCGACCAAATCACAAGTGCCAAAGTTGAGTTATGTCTTATGTAGCTGTGTGAAAACATGCATCCTTCAAATATGAAAAATTTAGTTTCGTGAGCTTCAATTAAAGCACAAACATCCGTTTTGCACTCATCTCAGATCGAACTAGAACAGCGAGAATTTTCTCCTGTAATCGTAACAACCCGCTTTATGGCGCTCTAAAATTTTTGGCACCTAATGACAGTGATCAACCTCCAGTACCACCAAGATAGGTTGTAGTGGGTTATTTGAAGTTTTACTATTTAATCAAGTTAATTAACTATGGTCTAACGATAATATTTCACAGTAATCACAATATATAATATACAAAAGATATATAATCATATTTTAATATATATATATATATATATAGCAATGCGGAAGCAACTGATAAAAGTAACAACTGTCAGAATACATCAACTTCATACATACGGAGTACTTAATATAACATCCGATAATACATGTTTCGGACATATAAATACATGTCTGTTATGTACTCAAAAATATACATCTAAGTGTTGTCATCATGCTCCAATCCAAAATAATGCGATCCCAAGCTATCCCCTAAAAGCTACCTCACTCAGCCTACTTAATTGATCGAGTTTCCGAGAGATTGTCATAAAATAAACAAAGATAAAATGCATGTTGGACTTTAAGTCTGGTGTGAGGGGAAATAATATCAAAATACTATATATGAAATCCACATATACATAAGTGACTACAGTAAAGTCAAGGGTATATTACTAATGATGTACCTCAACCTGTTCTTTTCTTATAATCAACGAGTCAACACAGTTGACAAAATGTGACTGCTATCAATAGTACGCTACCAGTTTGTTATAAAATTTGCTAACTGAATATACAAACAAACAATACAACAAATTGGGGAATGACGTTCTTCAGTTTTTATACTTGACTAGGAGAATAGAACATAATATCGGTTATTAAACAATAGATCGAACACAAATGCACTATCCTAAACTATATTATTGACCCAACAATGTATAACTAAGTCTTGAACAACAAATAATTTTATCACTCTAGTGTCGGCTAGTGTATAAATTTGTTTTTAAATTTGCAGGAGAGCCGATGCATTCAGGGGTGATGGAGTGGTCTTCAGATGGTTCCTTTACTGCGATCGCATTTGCAGCTGCAGCCATCTTTGCTGTTGCAGCCATCTTTGCTGTTGCAGCCATCTTTGGTTTCTGTATTAAACCTGGATGTTAATATTTATGCAGGCCGAGAAAGCTGCATTTGAGGAAATAGAGAAAAAGAAAGAGGAAGAGGTATTTACATGAGATAATCTTTTAAATATTTGTTAACAAATATGATTTATTTGCATATTCGATAATCTTTTTTGGTCGTCTGATTCAAAATCTTTTATTTAATCTCCGTTTTCTGTTGTGAAAAATAAAACAAACAGGAGAAGGATGCTGTTGCGGAAAGGAAGGGGTTGTGGGGGTATTATGCTCGCGTTTGGTTGTTTATAAGTGATTGAAGTATGGTTGAAGTGGGAAGGCAACAGCTCAGTGGTGAAATCAGAAGCTCGGTGGTTGAAGTATGGTTGAAGTACTACATTAGGATGTTGGGATGTTGTTAGAGTAGCAGTGAAATGGGTGAGTTTATCTGCAGAGCTTGAGGCTATGCTCATTGCACATCCCGATGTTGCTGGTGCTGCTGTTGTCTCGTAAGCACAATTTTCTTACTGCTGAATTCTGATTAACTTTTAAATGTGTATGTGCTTTGATCGGAATTTTATGCTTGTTAACTAAGCACTAAAAAAAACCTAAATAGTTATAAATAATTACTAATTGCAACAAGTGTTTAACATCAAATGATTGTGTATTTTGCAGCATGAAAGATGAATTGGCTGGAGAGCTCCCAGTGGCATTTGTTGTTAGATCAAATGGTTCTGATATTACAGAGGATGAGATTAAGAAGTATATTTCTAAACAGGTACGAATAACTTTCATGTCTGGGAAATTAACTTTGAAATATATTGAAATCGATTTATTTTTTATTGATTTTTCTTTTCTGTTTATTTCTTCGGGTGATTTTCTACAAGAGAATTCACAAGGTATTTTTTGTGGATTCGATCCCAAAAGCACCATCTGGGAAAATTTTAAGAAAGGAATTGAGAGCACTGTTAGCAAGAGGATACCCAAATGTTCAATAATCATGATGGTTTGGTTGTTGTCACTGTGTAGGAGAGGCAGTTTTGAGGAGCAAATTGAAGGCTAGTGGTGACCTGTCGTTCTGTTGCAAGCAGAAGTGGTTTCAGGTGGAAGTTGTAACTGCACGTGCACAGTGTGGTTTGTCTTGATGACAGCAGGGGATGGTCGGGTGAATGGATGGTCGACGGTAGTTGTTGAATGAAGTGCTGTATTATATGAGGTGACATTCGGAAGTAGTGTATGTTTTTGTGGGTATGATGAAGGTTGTTTGCAAGTGGAGTTACTGATGTTCAGGTGAATTGTTGTTGTTGCAGTAGTTTTGACAGTGTAATGTAGTGGAAATGTTTGATATTTGATGTGGAGCACTGTGGTGTTGATGTGGTTATGTTGAAGCAGGGGTGATTAAATGTAGTGAAGAGTGTTGCTGTAGAGAGAGGGACAGAGGATGATGGATGTTACAGCGATGCAGAGGGTACGGGGGCAGTTGCTAGAAGTTATGGGGTTTGTCGAAACGATGGTAAGGAGTTTGGTCGAATTGATGTCAGTGGGAAGAGGGGGTGAGGTTGGTTGGAGATGTACTGTGTGTATGGAGATGCTAGCAGTGAATACTTGGCGGAACAGAAGTACGAATTGGTTGAAGCAGTGGTAGGATGAACTACAGGGGAGAACTGTAGAAGTATGAAATGTACGTCAATAGTTGTCAGTTGGATGGTATGTGGTTTTGTATGTCAATAGTTTACTTTGTTATTTTTGTTTATGGATATTATTGAAACTTGGTTTATGGATGTCTTTTGTTTGTTAATATTGTCTTAACTAGTTTATGTAACTAATTAATAGTTATTAAAACCTGTTATATATACTAGTTGCTTGAATATGCTCAAAATATAGTGCTGGAATAGTCAAAAATAGAGTGGAATATTAAAGCTGTTATATAAATAGAAGACAGCGTTTTATTAATGCTGTCAATGAATAAACAACAGCGTTAAATTCGTGCTGTAATTATCTTGAAATAGTCAATAACAACGTTTATCACATGCTGTCGAAATAGTTGATGATTCAATCACAGCGTTTTTAACATGCTGTCGAAATTGTTGATGATTCAGAAACAACGTTTAGAAAACGCTGTTGTAAACAGTTAAAGTAGAATTTGAACATCTTCGACAACTAAATTATAAACGCTGTTGAAACATAATACAGCATGTCTGAAAACGCTGTAAAAAGATTATTGACAGCTCGTAATAAACGCTGTCACAGAGATGTTTCAACAGCGTTTATATAAAAGCTGTTGTAAGTTATCTATATACGACAGCATGTCGTTATACAGCGTTTGTAATAACGCTGTTGTATGATATTACAGCGTTTATCAAACGCTGTTAAAAGCCTTTTGTGGTGTAGTGTCGTCATCATTTAAATTTGAATTCATCACACACGAACAATGTGACATGCACAGTGTATCACTGTACATGCTACAAGGCCGTGCACACCGATATACACTTGATAATGCTACAGGGACAAGTGAGAACAAGGTCAAACCCAAATAAAAAGACGGGTTCAACTCAAGTGCAACACAAATAGAGTCACGACATCAGCACAAGGTCAAACCCGAGTTTTAAAACTGGATTCAACTCAGGTGAAATTTCGAAAAATAAACAAAATGCAAAGGTCAAACCATTGTTGCCATGACTCAACTCAAATGCAAAGCCTCGTCCAAAATCAAAATAAACAAAACACAACAATACGTTAAAAACATATGAACCAGCAAAGGCACAATGCAAAGCTTCAGACCAACATGGATATGGTAAAAGGTTCAGACACATGGGAAGTGCATTTATCAAGTACATCATGAAGCACTACCACAATATCAAGTTCAAGTCTATAGTTATGAATTATGACATCACAACAACCAGGCAGCATGACCAACATAATGCAAAACTCAAATCTGGCCAAAAACATGACAGACCCAAGAACTCAACGGTGTATACATGAATCAAGCTACATTATGAAAATGAAATGCACAGATCACACTCGAGTACACAACTCGAAGCACACTACACAATGAGCTACATACGGTAATGTATGACATACGTAAATCGAACAAAGCTGCAGATCAAAATTGCTCGGGGACGAATACAAAAACTGACCAGAGGTCAGTGGCCAACACCAGAGGAGTGCTGTGTTCAACAGTATCAAGACCAGTGTCATGTGGACAGTGATACACCAGGTATACAAGAGGGATGAACAAGACTACAACAAAAACAAAGTCAACCCAGATAAATATGAAGACCACCAGTGCGCAGACTCAAGGCAACAAGAATGGCCAGAAATTGTGCAACATGGTCAGAAGCAAGGCAACAGAGACTCAAGCAACAACATGGACTACAGTAAACATATATGCACATGTACAAACAACAGTGAGCACATTCATATGTACAAATGCAAAGAACAGTGGTGAAGCAGTGCAACATCTACGACAGCAAGTACATGAATGCAAACTACAGGAATGAATATCAAGCGATACAACTGCAAGTATCAAAACCAGGTTGAACAACTACAAGTACAGGTTCAAGGCCAGAATGACCAATGAATGCAACTGCAGGAAGTCAACAAGAGAATTCATGAATGTATACTGAAAGTAAAATCAAGTGCGTATGCAATTACAACCAAAGTCGAATGAAAATCAACTGTGGCAGCCAAGGAGTTAATCGCAAGCAAAGTCACGGGTAATCAAGGATTTGACTAGGTTAAACATCGAAGTCGTGAAAATATACAGAAGTCAAGTGATAAAAATTCAAGTGCGTATGCAGTATTGACAAAGTCAAAAATCAACACCGTGATGAGCACGGCAATTCAAAGCCGCAATTCAAAACCGTGAATGTCAAGCAATCGAAGTATATACGTTTATGAACAAGTCAATACAATCTCAAACATTCGATCAAAATCATATGGCCGAGCAATATCAGTTGACAAATTCAAGTAAAAAATATATGACGAAAATCTAGGTATTCGACTCCTATAAAAACCCACAAATCATCATCGGCATAATCATCGAGTTCAAGTACGAAAACACAAAAGCACAAAAGCATAAAATTACATACCGAAGCAAGGAGTCGAACTCGATCGAACAACGAAGCAGCCGAAGAGAGCAACGAGAGAAGATAAAAGCTACTCACGCATTATCCACAAGATTGATCAAACATAAAGTCGGCAGCTTCATCAAACCCTAAATTGGATCGAAGGGACGAAACCCTAAATTTGCAAGAGGAACGGCCGCCATTACGAATGGAGCAAATAAAAGAGACGGGTCGAATTACAAAGGGGGCCGGCCTATTTTCTAAAGAGACTTCAAATTATAAAAGGGCTTTGTATTTTAAAATTAGGGTTATTTAATATTTAAATTGTTTTTAACTTGTATTTTCGTTTTAAACCGTTTTAATTTTCTAGTCGTGTGACTATGGGACAAACTACGTGTCGTAGTTTGGGAATTCGCAACTCGGTGGTTGAGTTATGGCAAGGTTTTGAGCGTAGAGTTAGATTAGTCAATAGCGGGTATAACAAGTTTACGTGTGTAAGCGAGGGACTATCTAATTTCTAGTAGAAACCTTGGGGGCAGCACGTAGGCAGGGTTTTGCCGAAGCTGGGTAAATTCTGTGTCGTTCTATTTCTGCATTTATTATTCTGCTATTATCTATGCTGCTACTGTTATGTGATCTGTGTTGAAATTATTTTATAAGCTTCCACGATTAATTTCTATAATTTATACCATCACCCTATTCACCCCCCCTCTAGGGTGAAATCGATCCTACAAGTGGTATCAGAGCTAGGAACAAAAGCCGTTTTTGTTTTAATTTTTTTTTTACAAAAATCAATTTTTGTTTTTAAAAATTCGTGTTTTAAAAATTGGTTTTTGTTTTAAAAATTTGAATTTTTGAAATGGCTTCTTTTATTAATACTTTTGTTGAGGGTCACTCCAATATTATTCCTTCTATTTTCGATGGAATAGATTTTTTGAATTGGAAATTGAAAATGGAATTTTATTTAAAATCTGTTAATATTAAATGTTGGGATATTATTGAAAACGGGTGTGATATAACAGATAAGAAAATTATCTCGATTAACGCTCTTGCTATGCATATATTGTATTCTCATATTATTTAAGATAATTTTAATTTCATTTCTCATTGTAAAAATGCACAGGAAATCTGGAATACTTTCGATGCGATATATGGTGCAAAAGTCAACAACAATGAGAAGTCCTCTACAACCGACTCAGTTAAAGAAATGTGCTTAACAGGATTGGTAAATAGCAGTTGTGATGAGGTTGATGATGATGGAGCAGCCGAGCTGGCATTAATAATGAAGAAATTCAAAAGATGGAACAACAAATACGGAAATCCAGCTCTAAATCAACAATTGAAAAGCAGAATAATTAAAGCACTAGACAACTCTGAAGAACACAGGATCATCTGCAACAAACCCGGTGATATCAAGCCCAATTATCCCCGATTTCAACGCGATTTTAAAAAGAAATCAAAACGGAGAAATGCTACAGCCACGTGGAATAAAAGCGATAACAGTGAAAGTGAGAAAGCAGATATGTGCCTTCATGGGAATATAACTGATAGCGACGATGACGAGCCAAGCGAGGTATCAAAACTTACTCACTCTGAATTACTTATTTATTTCCACGAAGTAAATGGCTGTTTTGAACGGCTTAGGGATAGGTTTGCCAAACTTGAATCACAAAAAGATACTTTGATAGATTTAAATAAACAACTTGACCAATTAGTTAAAAACCTATCAAAGTAGGATCCCTAAGTGTGATAAGTGTCCAACATTCGAAGAAGAAATTAGAAAATCAAAAATCAGAATAAAATCACTTGAAAATGAAATTCTGATTTTAAAAGAGAATGAAAATACTAGGAGAGAGAATTCTATTAAAAAGTGCACACAATTGTTAAACGAAAATGAATCTCTCAAAACACAAGTCCAACAATTGTCAATGACTTTAGATAAATTTTCAAAAAGTGAAAAATCGTTGAATATGCTATTAGGAAAGCAAACTGTTAATACGGTTAGACAAGGACTTGGATATAATTGTTCGAAAATTGTTGAAAGCAACATTAGTCAAGCTAATTCCATGTGCACAATTTGTAGAAAATATGGACACAATCACAATAATTGTTGGTATATACCCAAACATGTGAAAACTATACCGATTAGGGTTCCTAAAGGCACAAATATAAAATCTCTCAAAGTTAAACAAATTTGGGTGCCGAAGGGAACAATTATAAATAGTTTTGGGTCTTTACAAAATTGTTTTTCAAAATTTTCTGCCACTAACAACCATGGACCTATAAAAAAAAATAGGTCACATAAATCTTTCATCGTGTAGGTGTGGTGGCAGGCTAAGGAACAACAATAGTGTTCTTTGGATTTTTGGCTGTTCCAGAAACACAACGGACGACAAAGCAAAGTTCCTTAGCCTAGTTCAAAGGTGAAAGAATCACAATAGACAACCATGAAAAATATCGTAAAGGTAAAACAGGTAAAGGTATATTAATTTGAGCGATATATTAAATGTGATAATCTGCACCATATTCTGAATTAAAATCAGCCAATATTGAGATGATGAAAAGATGATGATTTTGATTCTGACTTATTCAACATAGTTAGCCAATTATATTCTTATGCCAAAAACACTATAATATTCTCCAGATTCTTTGAATTACTTTGCATATATCAGTTTGGATTAAAAATAGTGTTTTTGTTGGACGATAATACATTTGGTATAAAACAGCTAATTCTATATTCATGGTTTCTTTTATTTACATGGCTTCAACTTAAAAATCCTAATGAATTCTGTTTAAAAAAATTATAAAAAGGATTTTAAGAAATTGTTGAAACTTTAAGAAACTGATTGGAATGATAATGATTGATCATGAATATAGTTGTTTATTCTACGGCTTCTAAGATTGACACTATGATATGTTTTTGATTATTTACACGGCTTCAATTCAATTTCAAAAGAATGTCATTTGAAATGTTGTTAAAAATTGAGTTTGAAATTTTTGGTGCACACTTCATGTTTTGGTCTATAAAATTCAATTGATGATAATTTTGAGTGAAAGAGAAATTCAGATGCAGATTACACTGGTAACCTAGTTGATAGAAAAATTACTAGTGAAACGTGATTTTTGTTGAGATATTTAGTAACTGCATCGTTTTTCAAAGAAAATATCTGCATATTTTTCATTTCAAATAATTTTCAAATAGCAGAAAATTTTCTTATAAAACCCCCTCGAGAAAATCATTTTTGACCATATTTTCAGATTAGTCATTTTGAAAAATTGGTTTCATTAATTATTTTTGAATTTGATTTTAAATGACTATATTGACTAATCTGACTCCCGAATGATTATCGAAAAGAAAAATAGTGATTGAAAAAGTGATGAGTGTTGATATTGATCATATATTATAACTCGAGAAAGTATAATTAGAAAATTTCTTTAGAAATTTAAACAAGAGTTATAAAACTTTTTGTTGGTAAAAATTCCATGACCATCTCTATATCTATCATATTTCTAACGACCACCACTCATCAAAATTCTATATAGTTTGTCGATATGTGGTACTTTAAAAAGGAATCGTTCGTTTTTCATTTTACACTTTTTTAAAAAAAGAAAAAGAGGTTATAATAATAATAATAAATAAATAACAAAGTATTCACTCTCATTTAAAAGTCCTCACGGTTATGCATGGGTGAATTACTTGGAATTTGTTATGTGCTTCCATGCTCATTTAAAAGTCCTCACGGTTATGCATGTATGGAACGCATATCAAAAGTTGATTTTTAAAATAAACAAGTTGATTCTAATCCCATTTAAAAGTCCTCACGGTTATGCGTGGTTAGAAGATACTTGATTTCATTTTTTTTTAAAATAAAATTGGAATACTACTAATCTCATTTAAAAGTCCTAACGGTTATGCATGGTTAGTAGATATTCAAATTCCTGATATAAATATACCACAAATAGACATAACTATATGGTTTTATATGATGACATCAATTCCCATCATTCTAAAAGTGGAATATACGCATAACAAAATATTTATGATTTTTGTTTGTTTTTTTATTGAAATTTAATATTTATATTCAATTGAGTTTTAATGTTGGATTAATATCGATCACTTTATCTCTATTTTCTCTAACACTATTATTCTTTTGCTGATAACAAAAGGGGGAGAGAAAAGTTAAGATTTTGTCAAATAAAATCAAGCAAAGGTCAAATAATTTTCCATTTTGCATCTAGGCTCATTTGCATATTTTATTTGTATGCATATATGTAGGGGGAGTATTGTGTAGAGAGGGAGCATTCAAATAGGGGGAGCAAATTGAATGATCAAATACATTTAATAAATTCAAAATCATAAATATATGTTTGTTATCATCAAAGAGGGAGATTGTTGAATATGCGAGTATATGATTTTTGTTTGATGATAATAAACATATATATATATATACATTCATTTAAATGTATTTGTTAATGTACTATTTTATTTTTCATAGGTTAAATAAATATTTGCTGGATAAAATTAAATAACACAGAATTTGAATTCAATCGAATATTTTATTCAAACAAATATTTATTACAATTTTGATAGTACAATTTCAAGCTCTTACTATAACTATACATTTTCAATTACAAATTACTAATTACATCTCAATTCATTTTTACATTCAGAACCTCACTACATATCACTCACACTCGTATTAATCTTCAACTTCATTCCAGTTTGAATCCAGCATCTGAGCAATCTGCAAAAATATTCACTAACGCAGTAAAATTGAAAATAAAATATTTTTGCAATATAAAATAAAAGATGGATTCTGAAAATATTATTTGCCTCAGTTATTTGGGTTGTTCGTCATCATTTAAATATGAATTCATCACACACGAACAATGTAACATGCACAGTGTATCACTGTACATGGCACAAGGCTGTGCACACCGATATACACTTGATACTGCTACAGGTAGGGCTGTCAATTTCCTACACGACCCGAAACACGACCCGAAACCCGCACGGAAATTAGCAGGTTAACCCGACCCATTTAATTGGCAGGTCATTTTCGGGTCAACCCGAATTTGACCCGTTTATAAACGGGTGGGTTTCGGGTTGACCCGCCAACCCGAAACTGACCCGTTAACAACCCGTTTATACAGTATATAGGTTAAGCTGACCCGTTTACGACCCGCTCCGACCCGTTTATGACCCGTTTGTACCTTATACGGGTTGACCCGACCCGTTTACGACCCGTTCCGACCCATTTACGACCCAATTATACCTTATACGGGTTGACCCGACCCGTTTACACCTTATACGGGTTGACCTGACCCATTTACGACCCCACCCGACCCGACCCATTTACAATCGGGTTACACGGGTTGGGTCGGGTCAACCCGTTTATAAACGGGTCGGGTTCGGGTTGAGCGTTTTCGACCCGTTTAATAAACGGGTTGACCCGACCCATTTAAAATCAACCCGAACCCGACTTGACCCGACCCAAACCCGACCCGACCCGACCCATTGACAGCCCTAGCTACAGGGACAAGTGAGCACAAGGTCAAACCCAATTCAACTCAAGTGCAACACAAATAGAGTCACGACATCAGCACAAGGTCAAACCCGAGTTTTAAAACTGGATTCAACTCAGGTGAAATTTCGAAAAATAAACAAAATGCAAAGATCAAGCCATTGTTGCCATGACTCAACTCAAATGCAAAGTCTCGTCCAAAATCAAAATAAACAAAACACAGCAATACGTTAAAAACATATGAACCCGCAAAGGCACAATGCAAAGCTTCAGACCAGCATGGATATGGTAAAAGGTTCAGACACATGGGAAGTGCATTTATCAAGTACATCATGAAGCACTACCACAATATCAAGTTCAAGTCTACAGTTACGAATTATGACATCACAGCAACCAGGCAGCATGACCAACATAATGCAAAACTCAAATCTGGCCAAAAACATGACAGACCCAAGAACTCAACGGTGTATACATGAATCAAGCTACATTATGAAAATGAAATGCACAGATCACACTCGAGTACACAACTCGAAGCACACTACACAATGAGCTACATACGGTAATGTATGACATACGTAAATCGAACAAAGCTGTAGATCAAAATTGCTCGGGGACGAATACAAAAACTGACCAGAGGTCAGTGGCCAACACCAGAGGAGTGCTGTGTTCAACATTATCAAGACCAGTGTCATGTGGACAGTGATACACCAGGTATACAAGAGGGATGAACAAGACTACAGCAAAAACAAAGTCAACCCAGATAAATATGAAGACCACCAGTGCACAGACTCAAGGCAACAAGAATGGCCAGAAATTGTGCAACATGGTCAGAAGCAAGGCAACAGAGACTCAAGCAACAACATGGACTACAGTAAACATATATGCACAGGTACAAACAACAGTGAGCACATTCATATGTACAAATGCAAAGAACAGTGGTGAAGCAGTGCAACATCTACGACAGCAAGTACATGAATGCAAACTACAGGAATGAATATCAAGCGATACAACTGCAAGTATCAAAACCAGGTTGAACAACTACAAGTACAGGTTCAAGGCCAGAATGACCAATGAATGCAACTGCAGGAAGTCAACAAGAGAATTCATGAATGTATACTGAAAGTAAAATCAAGTGCGTATGCAATTACAACCAAAGTCGAATGAAAATCAACTGTGGCAGCCAAGGAGTTAATCGCAAGCAAAGTCACGGGTAATCAAGGATTTGACTAGGTTAAACATCGAAGTCGTGAAAATATACAGAAGTCAAGTGATAAAAATTCAAGTGCGTATGCAGTATTGACAAAGTCAAAAATCAACACCGTGATGAGCACGGCAATTCAAAGCCGCAATTCAAAACCGTGAATGTCAAGCAATCGAAGTATATACGTTTATGAACAAGTCAATACAATCTCAAACATTCGATCAAAATCATATGGCCGAGCAATATCAGTTGACAAATTCAAGTAAAAAATATATGACGAAAATCTAGGTATTCGACTCCTATAAAAACCCACAAATCATCATCGGCATAATCATCGAGTTCAAGTATGAAAACACAAAAGCACAAAAGCATAAAATTACATACCGAAGCAAGGAGTCGAACTCGATCGAACAACGAAGCAGCCGAAGAGAGCAACGAGAGAAGATAAAAGCTACTCACGCATTATCCACAAGATTGATCAAACATAAAGTCGGCAGCTTCATCAAACCCTAAATTGGATCGAAGGGACGAAACCCTAAATTTGCAAGAGGAACGGCCGCCATTACGAATGGAGCAAATAAAAGAGACGGGTCGAATTACAAAGGGGGCCGGCCTATTTTCTAAAGAGACTTCAAATTATAAAAGGGCTTTGTATTTTAAAATTAGGGTTATTTAATATTTAAATTGTTTTTAACTTGTATTTTCGTTTTAAACCGTTTTAATTTTCTAGTCGTGTGACTAGGGGACAAACTACGTGTCGTAGTTTGGGAATTCGCAACTCGGTGGTTAAGTTGTGGCAAGGTTATGAGCGTAGAGTTAGATTAGTCAATAGCGGGTATAGCGAGTTTATGTGTGTAAGCGAGGGACTATCTAATTTCTAGTAGAAACCTTGGGGGCAGCACGTAGGCAGGGTTTTGCCGAAGCTGGGTAAATTCTGTGTCGTTCTATTTCTGCATTTATTATTCTGCTATTATCTGTGCTGCTACTGTTCTGTGATCTGTGTTGAAATTATTTTATAATCTTCCGCGATTAATTTCTATAATTTATACCATCACCCTATTCACCCCCCTCTAGGGTGAAATCGATCCTACATGCCCGTATGGAAATTGGTGGGCACCCAGAGTTTAAGAAGAGAACAATAAACTCTGAGTCAGTCATGGGACTGGTGTGAGAACTAAAATAGTTTATCTTTAAAACAAAGAACATGATAAAAATTTTCTTCTTCGAGATAGATTCGCAATGCTTTTTAGAAAATGAGACTACCATAAGGCCTCCTGCACACACACACACAATGCAAACGCAGAATCGGAGGAGATTTCTTCTTATGATAGTCAAAGATGCTTGATACGCATTAAAAAGAAACATTTGATATTATTACTAGTGCATAGTGTAGGAAAAAATTTCGAAAGTAAAGATATAAATGTTAGCCAGCATAGGCATTCCACACTTATGCCTACTATAGCTACCATGTTCAATAGCAGGTTGCCGCTACATTCCATGGCAGGTTATACAACTAAAACTGTACAAGGATCGTATTGTTTTATTTGGATTTCCAACAAATGGTCAGGCTAAGGAACTTCCTACTGCCACATGGGATCGCCTCTGGCGGGACGTCCCGAGAACTTAACCAGCCCTCTGCCAACACAAGGCCGGGTTACCTTTGTCACTAGGTAACTACTACACGAATATGCCATCCCCCGGTCCCTTTGGACCTTTATCCGAGCGCTCGATAACCAACATCACACAGTAATAAATATAGTGTGTCAACATGAGTAGGTATCTGGGCTCCATACCATGATACCACCCTTTCCAGAAGGAAATGACATACCCTAAAGGGCGCGACCCTCATAACCTTGCCGCATATTCCTATTTTGACCATTTCCGGGGAGTGAGGTTTGACGAAGTCTCGTCCACAAAGCTACGCTTTTTCACAAAGCCACGCTTTGATCAACAAATGATCAATAAATAATCATCACACAGCAACACTCAGCATGCCACATTATCAAATTGGGAATATATCGCTGATAACCTTCAACTACATAACCTCTAAGGGTGTTAAGCTAAGAGAATAAATTCTCCGCCACCAACGGAAATATATTTGAAAGAAATCTGCTTTATATCTCAAAATGTAATGTCAGACATGTAACCATACAAGTCTGTTCCGGGTTCGAACAGAACCGAAGGCACTTCCAAAGAAGCCCTTGCAATCCGGGTATTCATAATCCCGATAAAACTTCCCATCACAAAGGAAATCCCCATACCGTAGCTAACGGTGCGGAGACAATCGATAGGTTATCCTATCGTTTTCACAAATACGCGGTCTTCAACACTGGTCTTCAAATGTTATCCATTACGTCGTATCACTATTCGGAATGGGTAATCCGAATAACGAGCGCAATAATTTAAAAATAAGTGTAGCATTCAATTTCAACCAATTCACAACAAATACCTATTCAAAGGTCAATACTCGATAGTCGGTTATTTAACTATCAATCAATATTCACAACATCACCCGATTTCAAATAATTTTCCAAATTATTTATTTTCAAAAATATCTTTATAAGATATATATCCCACACTTCTACCATTTGAAAACCAATTTCAAATAAATTTACACCCTTACAACTTCCATTTCAAAATGGTTCATTTAAACCAATTAAATAAATCCTTACCGATTTATTAAATTTACGTTCCAAATCCGTAAATTAATCTCCACATTTCAAAATAAATCAACGTTTATTTTTAACTAATTTCCCTTTCTTTTATAAACTCCATAGTGAATTTACTTTTCCAAAATGTCTATGAATATACGATTTCAAAATCGATTTCTAATATTCATTTTCAATTTATCTTTAAAAGATAAAATCTCAAACATTCACTTCAATTGGGAAAACATTTCCATACTTATTTAATAATAAGTAATTCACCAATCTATTTATTTTCAACATTTTGAAAATATTCAATATACTTAAATTCAAATTAAGTATATATTTTATTCTTTCAGGAAAACATCTTCTTAAACACATTTATTTGAGTCAAAACGAATGTTACGTAAAACATCGTTACGACAACCCAAAATCACTAGTATAGGGATTCGAACTTAAAATAGATATATAAATCCCAATACAATATAAATTCCTTTTGGAAATCATTTGCTATAACAACAGTGTTATAGTCCGCCATTTCCTTCTATTCCTCGAAAACGTCTATTTCAACAATAAATGTTGAAATCTATGATTTCGATACTTAACACAATTTAAAACGTTTTTGAATCGTTTTAATTCTATTTAAAATGTCACTTTTCCAAAATATTTCTTTGGTATATTATTCAACGTCCAAAATCGTGAATATACTTCATTAACCAAATTCAATTTCTACATATTCTATTTAAAGGATTATTCACTGTTCAAAATCATGGATATATTTCCTTTAATAAGTTATAATAATTAAACTTATTAAAATAAGTCGATTTTGAATTTATAAACAATGTTTATAGGTTCGATTTATATTCTATAACAACTTCAACTTAGAAAATCACTTTATCAACAAATTCTATCCATATTCCATTTATACGCAAAAATCCAGTTTATAAGTTAATTACTTATAAATCTTTATTTTACAAAACCTATTCATTTTATAACTTTCCAATTTATACATCTATAGATTTCGTTCACTTATGAAATCCTTTTATATTTCATTTTAACACTTATAAAAACTCGTTTTATAATTCCAATATTTTTGATTTATAAATATCAATTTTATAAATCTTTTATATAAATCGTTTATAGTAATTCAAAAATCTCACTTTAAACCATTTTACAAATTTATCAACTATTTATTTCAAAAATCACATTTCGGTTATATTTCACAAAAAAATAATTTTTACAACATAAATTTTTTAACGTTTATTTATTTAAAATAAATCAATTCCAAAATTAAATTTTATTATAAATTCTCAACTTAAATTTTCAAAAATCAATTTTTTATTTATTTTCGGCATCTAACGATACCAATCATATTCGGATAAATTTTTGCCTTTAACCATTTCAATCACAAAGATAATCACGCAGATTATAAATAGATCAACAAATAGTTCAATACACAACATTGAAACCAATTCAATCATTTGAGGAATCCAGTTGGATCCCTCCAACCTGTTTCCCTGCATCCAAAGATGTTAGCACAATACCAATTTCTCTTCAAGACGAAATATCGCGGTATATGAGATTTATAAAATATTATGCGCTATTATGCGGCGCAATAGGGTCTCATCCGCTATATAATGCGGGAAAATCAACTCCAAGTACATAAATAATACCAATTTCACTTTGCAGTGAAATATTCGCGGTACATGTTTTAATAAATAACCTCTGCTTACTAACGGCGTATAATGTCTATTTCAATCAATAACAGATAGCAATCATCATTCAAACATACATTCAAGCAATTTTAAATCTAACTATTTAAAATTTAAATCGAAACTGATTCGATTGAGTGAGAAGTTCTCACCTTGATTTCAATTCCGTTCCAGCGTTTTATTTCGAATAAAATTAAACGAGCGTTTAATTTTACCCGAAATTTTCACTAGCTGCAAACGATTCCAATCCAGCTCCATTGCGTAGTATTCAACAAAACGATTGCAACGCAATTCGTTTCGTCATATTCCGACCTCGTACGAACAAGTTATGACATTTATAAGTTAATACAAATTTTTATATAAATTAATTACAACTTTATTTTAAAATTTTATAACCCACATTAAATTTGGCCGTCCATCCTTGCTTGATGCAATCTCAGCCACAAGCCTTTTCTTCTCCCCATCGCGTTCGGCTACAGGTAATACACGTACCCAACTTGCCGCCTATTTGCCCTAATACACGCAACCTATCCAAGCCACCTGACGACGATCGAGTACCACCATTCCATGCGCCATCACACACTCCACCTTCGCCCAGAGCCATGGTACACTCGGCCTCTATCTCGAGCTGGAAACAATGTGCGAACATACCACGTTCTCGGCTCAAATTCGCCATCCAAAGGCAACGATTCCGCAGATCCACCGTTGGATCTATGGTGCTCGACGAGTACTTCGACTTTCCAGTTGATGATTTTCGCTAACGATAAATAGATGTGAAGAAAAATGAGGAGGAAGGAAGGAGTGTATCGGCCATTGAATTTATTTGAGGCGGCTGGCTTTAGTTTTAGGGTTAGGTTTCTTTTTTTTGTGAAAAAATGAAAATAGACGGGCTTTTATAGAAATTTTCTCAAACACTATTCATCCCGGATTTTCCAAACTCCAAACGAAGTGTGCTGAGTAGCGTTTCTAGGGTTTATCCCACGTTCGGGACACAATGGAATATGTTTCGGAGGCTAATTCGATTGTATGTGCGAGTCATGGAAATAAACGATCAATTTTAAATTAAATCGATTAACCAAATTTATGTGCGTTTTAGCTAGCCCCGGACAAACCGTAAATCCGATTGACACGAAATTTGAAACCATATAATAATTTGACATTACGGACCCGATGAAATTAGTTTCGTTGAAATCCGAGACTGTTTGAAAAATGACTATTTTCACTAGTCGATTTAAATATTAAAATATTCTATTTTCACAAGTTAACTTTTAATTCGATTTTAAAAGTTCTATAACATCGTTATAACTCCAATATGATTAAATAAAATTTTACAAATCATTTTTAATCATATTAAACCCAATATCCAATTATTTCTGTAATTTCAACTATTAAATTATCGATTTAATTATCCAATTATATCCAATTATTCGAAATAAAACTTATTCGACTGTTTAATTTCACTTGTTAATATTTAAAATCAATTAAATATACAAATTTTAATTGATAGAAATTCTGGGTCGTTACACCTGTGGTAATAGAATGCTATTATAACGTTCCTTTCATGCCTGTTGTAATAGATGCCAATTTTACAACGTTCACAAATTACCCGTTGTAATAGACTTAAATTTTACAACGGTCACAAAATGCCTGTTGTAAGAGGTGCCAATTTTACAACAGTCATAACGCCCGTTGTAATAGGTCTCAATTTTACAATGGTCAAAATGCCCATTGTAATAGGTGCCAATTTCTCAACGGTGTTAAAATGTCCGTTGTAATCGATGCCAATTTTACAACAATCATAAAATGCCCGTTGTAACAAATGTCTATTGCCAATTTTCGATAATCGATAATTAATAATTAAAATGCTTTCTTAAAATTAATATTTATTATTTATTAATATTTAATAATTAATCAATTATATTAATCGATCATAGGTTACTATTACTAATTATAAATTATATTACTAATTACTAATTACTAATCATTGATAATATTATATTATTTATTAATATTTAATAATTAAATGTTAATAATATTTTGTTAATCATTTATAACTTATAATAATTGATGATTATTAATAAATAATCACTAATCACTAATAATTAATATAATGATTAATTCATATTAACAGTTAATAAATAAGAATTAATACTAGTTAGAATAAATAAATAAGAATTATAATAATAATTAATTAATAATAGTGTATGTATGTGCGTTTCATACTAGTTAAAGTAAATAAATGATTATTTTATTTAATAATGTAGAAATAAAATATAGATGAAATATTTTACAAAGTAGAAATTATTATAATTAATTTAGATATTAATTTGTAAATTTTAAGTCGGATGACTCACTAGCATATTTTTGTATACGGGCGCTTTCAGGCTCGAACGAGAAGTTAATTGTCATTCAGTAAACGGTTTTATAAAAGAATTAAATAAACCTTTTTACTACTAAATAAAACTATTACCACCATCAAGCCCGAAGCCCATTGTTCGTTTATTTAACTCATCCTAACCCTTTCCTTCCTCTCATTCTTCAGCCAAAATCATCTAAAACCCTAATTTCTTTTTTTGCTCAAAATCATAGATTAAGCGAGCTAGAGTCGAGCAGCGCTGCGAGTCCAGGCCAGAGTAGCTCATGAGTGCTGATGGCGAGCGGCGACAAAGTAGGCGGAGGATTTTTTTTATTAACCTGCTCCTCGCCAGTGAACTACTCGTGCCACCTCACCAGCTTTAGAGCCGTTAGCCGCTCATCAACCGTCAAGCCGACCCAGCAGCCTCCAATCGAGTTCCGACAACGTCCTCAATTCTGTCTTCGAATCAAACGATTCGGAATTTGGCTTTCAGCGTTCCGAGATGAACCAGGTTCCGCTCACCGGTACTGTTCAGATCTATGAACCACACGTGTTCTTGTGCTATAAGAACCCTCAGGTCTGGACTTCTCACGTTGAGGCTGCCGTGTTCGACCGGTTGCTTAGGCTGTCGACTACTGCACTTAAGGCTAAGAAGAGTGAGATGACAAAGAAGGTAAAATCGTCTTTTAATTATCCGTTATATTTTGGATAATCGTATTTAATAGTATTCCAAAGCAAGCGAGAAGCATGATCGGTCATATATACTTGATTGGGTTTTTAAAATTAGGTGTTATTTTACTGGGCATGTTGAGAATTGTCCAAATAGATTTTCCTCTATTTATAATCATCTACTTATATAAATGCAAATAAAAGCTTCTTTTACAAATCAACTTAAAAGGATATTTTACATGCTTTTATCCATTGAAGTAGATATACAGAAGCCCAATTCGCGTGACATTTCTAGTTTTGAGCCATCCTTTAATAGCATTTCATCCATCAATACAAACAAAAACCACAATTCGCCTGACATTTCTGCAATTAGCATTAGGAAGAAGTGCTTACTTTAATGAATTCATAATTTGGATATATGTATCTTCCTTTTAGCTTAATAAATTAGTATTTCCTCTGTATATTAGAAAATAATTTCAGTTTGTTATATTAAATTGGTAGGAAATCATTTGCAGGCACAAACAGTTTATGGAACACTTCATGCTTTGTAGGTCAATTGAGCTCATTGAGTAAAAAAATTTAATTTTTTTATAGCAGTTTAGATAATCAAGATACATACCTTTTAAAATTTACAGACTTTTAGCCAACTTTGCAACACTAATCTTGCATCGAGGACTATTGAGATAGATTCGGTCCCCGTATCTATTATTGATGTGCCAAGGTTCCCTTTCCAGGGACTTTTGATTGGTTAGTACCTGACCGTATAACTCTTTCTTTTTATTCTTCTTTGAAAGTTAATATTATGGACTTCAGTTCATAAATTTCAGTCGTTTATATAAGAGCTGAAGAAAGTGTCATGAACAAGACTTGTTTAGTAGGTATGCACGCTGGAAAGCTGAATAAACTTTTTATTTTATTTTTTGTAACATACAGATACATCACGCCATTACCTGCATGTGCCTGTAATAAAGAGTGTCATTGATTCCATGACCTATTCCAAATTGGTAACTAATTTGTTTCTCAACTACCATCTTAATTTTGATCCTTAAATGAAATTCTAATCACCAATTAGTTATCTTTCATATTCCAATATATAAACACAGAATGTTTTACACTAGCACATCATAGATACACAATCTTTCCCTTTAGAAATACCTTCATATCTGAAATCGTGGAATGGTGCTTACTCTTATAAAGAAAGATATACCATGTCTGATGCCATTTCTATTGTGCAGTGAGTCATTCTTTCCTTCACTGTCCACCTTCTATTTTCCTGCATTATGGAAGTTATGCATGAACATAAGTGTAATTTTCAGGTATGCGAAAAGAAGAGGAGTCAATGTGCTTGCTGAGATTGATGTGCCCAGTCATGCATTGTCATGGTAACTCATTCATTTTGTCTTCGAAAATAACGATATTCGTGCAACTCAATTCAATGTGCATAAAACTATGGGGGTCTTTTTGTATGTGTGTATTTTTTATAGGAATGAACACATGCAATGAAGTTTTCTAGTTAAGTAAAGCAGATTCCCTATATATGTTGCTTTTGGTCACGCTTACTCATTTGTGTTAGGATATGCATGTTTATCATTCTAACACACACACACATATGTAAGTATGTAATTTACATTATCTTTGTATGTATTGCAGGACATAGCAAAAGCAAAGGAATTTTTGAAGAAAAAAGGTGCTATGTGGGTTTTGATTAACTAAAATATTATGGTTCAAGGTTTGCTTCAATGTTGTTCGGTCTAAATTTTAAAACTTGTGTTATTATTTGTATGTACTACGTGTTATGTTAGTTTAGGGTTGTATTCGATGATTTGTAACTACGTAAATTTTTATGAATGATGCGAATAGATAAATCCTTTTGTTATTTTGAAATATGAATTTCTTTTGCTATTTTTAGTAAATATGAATAAATATGGGTGTCATTAGTACAATAATTTTGTTTCAATTCAAATTAGTTTAAAATTTACACGTGCATTGTAATGGTTTTTTTTTCTCATTTAAATTTTTTAATAACGGGCAAAAACAGTTGCGAAAGAGCCATTTGCAACGGGCAAAAACGGTTGTAAAAGGATTACTTTCAACGAGCAAAAATAGTTGTAAAAGACTTTTTTGCAACGGGCAAAAATCATTGTAAAAAACCCTATTACAGCGGGCAATAACCATTGTAAAATCCATCCACTCTATTACAACATCACATAATACAACGGGCCTAGGCCCGTTGTGAAACCCCTATTACAATGGGCATTGCCCGTTTTAAGAGGGGTATTTTGTTGTGGTGGTGAGGGATAGTAATCGTTGGTTGAAACAAATAGCTTTCATTAGATGATCAAATCAAAGTCATCATATGTCAAAATAGAAGATTTTAAAAGCTATAAACAGAGCTATCATGGATAATATCACCAGTGGTTTAAAATGGCATTTTGATAATATTTTCTAAAACTGAAAACTTTCGTTTAAAGGCATTAACTTTTGACTAAACCCATATTATTTGTCAAAATGTCATTGGTCAACATAACCTTTTTATAATTCTTCCACAAATCCAAACTGGAAAAGTTCCTTTATTTTCCCAAAATATAAATTTCCCTCAAATAATATTATTATCATATTTGGCAAACAAGTCCAATTTGCATAAAATAATTTATTTTGAATTGTAATCACTTGGAAAAAATCCACAAAAATTCCCATAAATCAATATTTACTTCCTTAACATCATACTAAAATTTTGGACCAAAATAGTTATTCCTTATATTTTAAATAATTAAATTTCTAAATTAATCTTTTCTTCCTTAGAAAATTCATAATAAATTCATATAAATTCCAAAAATTTGAAATTTGAAAGCCATCTCAAAAATAATAATTTAAACAACATGTCAAAATTTTAGAACATTTGGAGATAAATTTAAATTTTCACATCAAAATCCTTTAGGAAAATTACCAAAATCCTTGAAAAATAACCATTTAATCATAAACATGATTATTCATTCAACAAGCATGATAAAAAATCAATTAAAATTTGATTCCACATAGATAAGAATCAACCTCAATAAGAAAATGAGATAGTAATATTATTCATCTTTGATCTTTGTTGAAATGTTGGAATTTGCCTCAGCTTCCTTTCTTTAGCTTATATTCTTTTCCTCTTGAAATTCCTTTCTTCTCAACGGTGGCTGGTCTTGTTTAGTTAGGTTAATTTTTTGAGATTCAAATAGGAATGAATGAGGGAAAGGGGATAGGGTGGTATATTATTTCCTCTTCCTTTTCTACCTTTCGAAAGTTGTATATATCAAGTCCTAATTCTTTAATTCATTCTCTTAATTATATTTACTAAGACCACTCAAATTAATTAATATTGCAAATTCCACATTTACAACTTTCTATTTAATTATCCCATAATTAAATATTAAAACAACGTGCGATAAAAATTAAGGGTGTTACATTTATACTTCATCATACAATCATGTCATTCTATGATATATGAGATAAATTCAGAATAATCAATAAATAAAATTAATTAATGTGATTAATTAAATAAATATAAAACCATATTTTAAATAAAATAGGATTTTATTTAAATAGATGGATTAGTCCTAATGTTATTTAATAGACTTCATAGACTTATTAAGATTCAAGAAGAGATTTTTAAAAAAAAATTACCTGTTTCATCCACTGTTGATATGGGCCAGACCCAATAAGTATTAGAGCCTATATGGTTTAAGCAGTCTACTTATGTAACAACCCGAAAATTTTAGTGGTTTTATATGTTAATTAATTGAATTTTTTGAAATTTTAAACAATAAAATTTTGAAATTAAATTTAATATTTGAATTATGTCCACTTTAACATAGCAAATTTTAAATTTTCATTTGATACTATGGAAGTTTATTTTCTTGTGTAAATTCTATTTTAATTCAAATCAGTTAAAATTAGATGATAATAAAATGTTCTCCAACCCTGAATATTTTGCATAATAAATTTGTAAATCATCTTCTAAGTGAGACGTCATCTTCCGTTTCATCAAATTTTAACTGTTATTGCTCCATTTATCTTATTTCTGGCAAATTTACAGTATTTTCGGTACTTGTTTGTCGACTTTTGATAGGATGCTTGTACCACAAATATCTTTATACCGTTTTGATCGTCTCGTCGTGTAGATCTCTACAGTGTATTCAATTCGATGTTTCAGATTTTCGATTCCTGGCGATATCGGTAAAGCAAATAACCGTATCGATTTCGTATTTTTGGTCTTTTGAGTTTTGCGACCTTTCAATTATTTGCTGTTTGGGAGAACGAATAGCCACTAGTCTCTCGCTATTCCCACTTCAATTTTATATCCTCCGGTTCGGTTTGACATATCTGGTTTCAAAATTGATATGAGAATAATATATAATAATAAGTTATATAAGCCTGTTCATCATCCTTTTCTCAAGTCTACTCATCTTCATTTTTCTCAAATCCCTTCACCCCATCTTGCCTTTTCCCTTCCTCTTCTTTCTGTTGTCTGCTTGTTCATATAAAAAAAGAAAAAAGAAAAACTTATACTACATTTTTTTTCCATTCGTGCCGAAGCCTTCATTTATTCGCCTGTCCCCTCACTTCATTTCATGTCGTTTCAATAAGCACCGACCATCATCCCGCTGCATCTCTACAATAGCAGTACCCAACCGTTCGTCTTCCACCTCTGGCCACCAAGCTTCGCTCTCCAAAACACCACGCAACCACTCACCACCTGGGCCACGAGCGATCAACACATGGTTCAACCCGCTCGTCCTTCGCCTTTCTCCCATCACCATCGACAACCACCTTCGCACCCAACAATCTCAACCCGAGCCTTTTCTGTGTGAAGGTATATCTATGTGTTTATATAAATAGTATAGATCTAAGTTATATATTAGCATATATGTATGAATGAGTTTGGTTTATATATATTAGTTTACATTGTCCTATATATATATACATATATGCACACATACATACAAGATTTGATTATCTGTATATGTCATATTCTATTTATATATAAAGGTATGCATGCTCTATATATCGTTTTAAAATAGGATACTGGTTAAGTATAAAGTTCATGCTGTTGTTATATATGTATATAATATATAGTTTTGCTAAGTTATATTTTTAGTTGCAGTTTATATAATAGTTTATATAATAAGATATATATATATATATATATATATATATATATATATATATATATATATATATATATCATTCAGTCGCAGTGTATATGGTTGAACCTATCTGTTACATATAAATTATATAAATTATGTTATTTTGGTTTTATATATAAAAGTTTTTCAATATATATATATACACACATATGTATGTATGTATGTATGTATGTATGTATGTATGTATGTTATATAGCTTGTAAGTCTGGGTATATATGTACATTTGTATGTATTTGTATGGAAGTTTAGGTTCTAAGTACATAATTGCGTGTAATATGTTTTATGTATATATTAGCAGTGACTTATAAGAGCCGTGACTATCATACATGCTACCTAAGTTTATATCATTTTTTATTCATTTATGAATAAGCCTATTAGCATAATCCGTGAGTTATTTGTTTGTGTGATATAAATTCAAAAAGGAAATTTTAGAAAAAGTACATTATATGCATGTTGTTTTGTACATATATGTAAGACAGTGTTGTTTTATTGATGTATAAGTATATATATAAGACATACTATTATTTTGAAATATATATATATATATATATGACATTTTGAGTTACTTGTATTTCAGTTGATATTTCACTTGAGTTGGATTCATTGATATAAGAATGTTAATCCTGGCTTGAGTGTTTTGTATTTTGCTTTATGCTCGGGTCAGATTGAGTGATACAACTTTTAAGACTCACCTTTGGAGGTGGACCTTCGTTTGGAGATCTATCCACATCTTTTCAGCTTGCAGTTATTCAGTTGGTTCTAGTGACGTGTTCTGATCTTGTATTTGAGACTTCAGTTGTATCTTATTTAACTCTGTTATATATAGTAGCTTCATGAACTACTATTCTTTTGTTTCCGCTACAAATTGTTATATTATTCTGTGTCTGTGATTTTGTGATTTATTTATTTAATGTATATGCTGAGTTTTGCCAAATATAAATTAAAAGTCTGGTATTTTGAGCAATTCAAATCCGATATGTGAGGATGCGAATGGTTGAAAATAATAGGCTGCTACAACTTAGCTGGTATTTAGGGCCAACTAATAAAATTTTCTATCTAATAGGTCTTTAGAATAGCAGTATCTACGCTTGGGGTTGGATAACTGTATTCTCTCCTCCCTGTCAACTGGCCGTGCCTTATGGCTGGAGTAAATCCAAAAGATTATCCTAGATATAAGGCCCATATTATTTTGGGCCTTGGATAAAATTTCAAATTAAGATTTAATTTTTTTAAATATATTTTAAATTTAGATGTTAAGTTTAAAATGTAAAATAAAATTTGATAAATGTTATAAAATAAATTTAGAATTTTTCGAATTGTTTAGGGAAATTAATTTAATATTTTTTAAAAGTTTTATAAATATTGAGCTAATATGATTAATCAATTAACTAACTAACTATATGTGTGTGTGCGCGTTTATGAAGGTTATGTTAAATATTTATCTTAAAATAGTGTAAGACAAATTAAATAAAACCTTCAACAGTTATTAAAATATTTAATTACAATGTTTACTTAAATAAATAATTTGTTTATTTAGTAAATAATTGATTAAATGTTAACTAATATATATAGTTTAATAATTTAAAATGATTTAACTTTCTTAAAATTATTTTGAGAAATGAAACTAAATAAATTTTGGAAATTTATTAAATGTTAAACTAAATGTTTCAATTTGATTATTAATGAAATGGTTTATATATATATATATATAACTATAAAGGTTATATTTAAATATTCTCCTTAGGTAGTTTAAGATTAAAAAAATTAATTAATAAAATACATATATGTTATATAATTTAATTAGATTATAAAAGTTATAAAAAAATTGAATTCATATAATAATATATGTAATCAGAATATAAATGGAACTGAATAAGCCAAAAATAGATTTTTGGAATAAATACATATGTATGGTAAGTAGCGTAAATTTAGTTTTGTCCGACGCTTGAATCACACGGGTATTTTATTAGAAGTACATTATTCCTTAAATCAATATCACTTAAAATATATTTAGACTAAGAATCCATAGTATAGTTATTCTCTACCGTTTATTATTAACCCGCCTTTTGGCAAGGCCGTAGACAGACAGATTTAACTAAATATACTACTCGTTTGTGGAGACTGGAATACGATAAGTTTGAGTCAACTGGATAGATAGACGATTAATCACGGATGATAAATATGATTATGAAGCCGGGGTTCGACATAGTCGATGGACAAAGGTCATGGAATACTCAAAATATGACTTTCGACAAAAGTCGAGGTGATCTCGGATGTTTGGAGTTTGCTTCGAATTGCTTGTGGGTCGGCTCTGGGTTTTGAAGCAGTTTTCTTTCGGTCATTTGGATAGCCACTTCGAGTCATAGTGGATCGGTAGGATTTTAGGGTCGGTGCAACTCCAAGTCGGCATGGATATTTACTTGGGTCGGCAACGAGCTCTTGGGTCGGTGTTGTGAAGGCATCGAAATGGTATGAAGATGGGTCGGTCATGTTGGAGTGGATCGGCATTCTGGAGTCATGAGTGGATTGGCATTTCTAGGTCAGCTAAGAAGAGTCGGGGTCATGTTCGAGGGGGGCGGCATTGGCCTTGTGCTTTAGGTTGGCTACATATTTGCTTTGGGTCGGCTGCCTTCAAGCTCCGGGTTGGCATGTTAAGCAAAAGGGGGTTGGTGTTTTAAGGAAAGAGGATCGGCACTTGGTTGCTCCGAGACTAAACATGTTTTGCTTCGAGTCATGGGCGATCGTGCTTTGGGCCAATGTCTTGTTCACTTTGGTTCAGAAAAACTCTAATATGGGATCAGTTGTAGTGATGTATTTAGATCGGCTATGGTGTTGATGGGCCCGGACCACTCAGGAAGCCCGATAACTCGGGTTTTGCCTATAAATACAATAGGCGGGGCTTCAGAAAAAGGGGATCTTCATTCTGTTTCCCTTCTTCTTCTCCATTAAGGCTATTATGCCATTATTGTTTAAAAACTTTGGATTGTAATTGTAATTGGTTCTCATATCAATAAAAAGGAAATTTATTGAGTGGACGTAGGCCAGAGTCAGCCGAACCAATACAAATCCTCTGTTATTATTGCTTTCTTTTTAAATTTACTGTTCTTCATGTTTATACTCTCTACATACATTCTATCTGTGATATGTGACTGTGATTTGGTGCTTTCATTAGATTTGAGTGTTAGTGACCAATTTTGGCGCTAACATTTTGGTGCTTTAACCGAGAGGGCTAGCACTCAGGGATTGGAAAGCTAGGATTTTGAACATAAAGACTTAGTAACTTGGATTCTGCAGACTATGGAAAAGCAATCAACCACGAGAGGATGAAAAGGAGTCAGCAAGAGGGAAGTCAGGAGGCTTTCTCTGGAGCTAATCAAGCCTTAATCTACATCACTTGGGATGAGATGCAGGTCATGATGAATTCCACATAGGAACAATTGATGAAATGCAAGAGGAAATGATGTAGACACCTTTCAAACAATTTGGACAAGCAGGAACTGCAGGAGATCAGATCCATGGAGTTGGATCAGAAGGACTCAACTGGCAAGTAGATGGAGTGGTTCAACAAGAGGCAGCCCCTGATCAGTAAACAACTATCAACTCGGATGGACCTAGACTTAGGGGCATACCGCCAGGTAATGCAGAATCAATCCATGGAGGGATACCAAATGGCACGGTGCAGTCCGGCGCCAACAAGAATACATGAGTGCGTGATGAGGAGTATGTACCTGAATTCCCTTAAGGACTTGGAGGGCAGTTAGTAAATGGAGATGGGAGGCATCCCTTGGTAGATAACACTGGATTAGCTGACATTATCAGGCAAACTATTCGCGGAGGTTTGACAAACAGGGATCTGGGGGGAGTAAACAAAAGTCCATTTACCCGTAACATCAAGATGGCTAGGAATCCACCTGATCTCAAGCTGGCCATACTAGAAATATACATCGGTAAGTTGGATCCCACTGACCACTTGATGAGGTACACATGACATATGGAAATGCTGGGGGCATCAGAGGAGGTTATGGCCTAGTGTTTCCCCTGTACTTGACAGATATAGTTGCTATGTAGTTCAGACAGCTGGAAGATTGATCTATCAGAATATAGATAGAACTGGTGGATAGGTTCTTGAAGTAGTTTCGAGTTCACATAAAAAGGCCGAAGAATGTGATGACACTAATGTCAGTTAATAGAGGACGGATTAATCGCTCATGACTTTCTTAACTCGGTTTAATGTAACAGTTACTTCGGTGGATCGGCCGGATCCATCAATGGTTCTGATGGTGGCGGTGTCAGGAGTCAAGGATGATTCATATTTCAAAGTATCATTGATACGGGATCCACCAATGGATCTCAGGGAATTCTTTCACGAAGCTGAGAGATTTCTTCGACAAGAGGATGCATGTTTGGATACGAAGTCAAAGGAAGTAAGGATGGTTAAGGATGAAGAAACATCCGGTGAAAACTCGGGCAATGATAAAGATAAAGGGAAGATGAAGTCGGATAACGAATCTGGTAAGGCAAGGAAGCACCGGGGAGAACCAAAATTCACCACTTACACAGAACTGAATGAAACATTGGAGCGGATATTCATGGAAACCCGGGATCACCTTCCTTAATGAAAACCGGCAAGGAGGGAGCCCTCACAATGCGAGAGGACATCCGGAAGGCATTGTCTCTTTCATGACCTTGACAGACATGATACTAATAGATGAAGGCACTTAAAAAGATATAATCGAGGAGCATGTAAGGAATGGTCAGTTGTGGAAATGAATCGAAACTCGAAATGCGATGGTGGAACAGGAGCATCCACTGCCTACCTCAAATGATAGCGCGAGGCCCAGGAATGGTGGGCGTTTATTCATCAACTAATCGTGATGGTTTGGAATAAGTAACAAACTTCGGGCAAACAGCTAAATCGCTTACTCATGTATTGAGATGGAGATAACCTTAGGCATTCTTTGAGATGATGATAGACCATGTCGCTCTGGTTCGTGAAATCTGTTTCATATTTTTGGCTTGGACACTTTCTTTTTCTTCTTTGGTTTTGGAGTTTGGTTTGAACTCTCGGTTTTTCTTGTTTTCTAGCTTGGATTTTGGTTTGGACGTTTGCCTTTTGGTTTAGATTTTTATATGGATTTCTGTTTGATTTGGATTTCAGATTGGATTTTGATTGGATTTCCTTTAGTTTTTGGTAAAAGGTCATTGGGTATGGATTATGCCTGGCAAAGGGTAAGTCGCAACGTTCGAACATGCCAGGTTGGCTTATTCAAGTCATCGAGCGTGCTCGAGAAGGGTCCGAAGTGACTGGGATTCAGCCAAAGACTTAGGCCCTATATTCTCAATCACTTGCTATTTTAGGTCGATGGTTATGGACTATGCTCGACAAGGGTCCGGAGCAACAAGGATGCGGCTTAGGATTTAAGCCAAGGCATTACTCAGCGTTCAGGGACACTAAACCATGAACACCAAGGCATTGATTAACACAGGTTGTCGGGTGTGGATTACACTTGGCAAGAACCCGGAGAGGTTATGGATTTAAATATTGGCTTTGAACAGCTAAGGAATTAGGCATGGACCCAAAGCAGTTTCAGATTTGGATGTCGACCTAAAGAGATCATGGATTTGGTTATTGGATATGGATGGATTAAAGCTCAGCTATCGAATTCGGATTTTGGCTTTGGATTTGGACCCAGCGAGGTCCCGGCTCTGGATTTGGACCCGACAAGGTCCTCGATTTGGATTACCGGACCCGAAGAGGTCCCAGACATGGATAAAATGATTCGAAGAGATCGTGGATTCAGTTAACGATTCTGGGATGGATTTGGAAATGGATAACGACTCGAAACAGTCGCGGAGTAGGCTATCGGATTTGGGTGGAATTGTTTGATAATGAATGGAACACGGACTTCGGATATTGGATTTGAGACTATGCAAACACACCTTCCAATAGAAAGGAATGTTTTGAGGGGAAAATATTAACCTGCCTTTTGGCAAGACCGTAGACAGGCGAATTTAACTAAATCGACTAATCGTTTGTCAAGACCAGAATATGATGATTTAGAGTGAATTGGGTGGATAGACGGTCAATCACGAATGAAAAGTATGATTATGAAACCGAGGTTTAAGTCGATGGACAAAAGTCACAGAATACATGAAATAGGACTTTCGACAAACATCGAGGTGATCCGGGATGTTTGGAGTTTGCTTCGAGTTGCTTGTGGGTCGGCATTGGGTTTTGAAGCAGTTTGCTTCGGGTCATTTGGATAGCCACTTTGAGTCATAATGGATCGATAGGATTTTTGGGGGTTGGTGTAACTCCGGGTCGGCAAGGTCATTTACTCGAGTCTACACCAAGCTTCTGGGTCGGTGTTGTGAAGGCATCAGATCGGTAGGAAGCTGGATCGGTCATATTAGAGTGGATCGACGTTCTGGAGTCATGAGTGGATTGGCATTTCTAGGTTGGCTAAGAAGAGTCAGGGTCATATTCGAAGGGGTCGGCATAGGCATGGTGCTTCGGGTCGGCTACATATTTGCTTTGGGTCGGCTACCTTCAAGCTCCAGGTTGGCATGTTAAGAAAAAGGGGGTCGGTGTTTTAAGGAAGGAGGGTCATCACTTTGTTGCTCCGAGTCCAAACATGTTTTGCTTCAAGTCATGGGCGATCGTGCTTTGGGCCTACACTATGTTCACTTTGGGTCAACAAAACTCTAACAAAGGATCGATCGTAGTGATGCATTTTGGATCGGTTATGGTGTTGATGGCCTGGACACTCAGGAAGCACGGTAACTCGGGGTTTGCCTATAAATACAACAGGCGTGGCTTCAAAAAAAGAGGATCTTCATTTTATTTCCCTTCTTCTTTTCCATTAAGGCTACTCTACTGTTATTGTTTTAAAAACTCTGGATTGTAACTGTAATTGATTTTCATATCAATAAAAAGAAAATTTCTGGAGTGGACGTAAGCCAAAGTCGGCCGATCCACTATAAATCCTCTGTTATCATTGCTTTCTTTTTAATTTTTACCGTTCTTCATATTTATACTCTCTACTATATTTTATCTGTGATCTGTGACTGTGATTTGGTGCTTTCATCTAGATTTGGGTGTTAGTGACCAATTTTGGTGCTAACATTTATATATTGATAGATTACTTGCATACCCATTAGTTGTTGAGGAAATTCAAGCTAGAGTTGTTATGTATAGTATTTTAATATATTGTATGGACGAGATAAGATACATGCATGTATTTGTTAGAATACACAAGGTATATGCATTACACTTAGGCCGCCCAGAAATGATAGGTAAGAGTATGCTGTTGAGAAAGCAAGATAGTTCCATAAAGTCTTATTCTTGTATTTCTCGAAAGCAAGGTAATTCCTTCTACTGAAGATGAGAGATAAGTAATACTTTGTCCAAGATTTCCATGACCAGATACGTTGCTTTAAATGTGGTGTCTTTGGACATAAGAAATTTCCATGTCTTGGTACTCTAAAACCTCCATTACCCAAACTTATAAGTACGATAGACCATGGTTTCTACTTCAATCTATCATTTCTGAAACTAATGCGTTTATTCTGGGAAAATTGTTTAGTAGTAAAGAAGAAGGTGGCTATCTCTTCCATAGGTTGTTTTGGCATTTTCAAGCACATACATAGGGCTTAACCTATTCTTCTTATAAAAAAGCATATACCTTTAGCGAGAATGATAAGTATTCTAAGGGTGATGGCCAGTTTATCAAAGACGAAGTACTTTCCGTGGCAAAAAATGTTTGGAGTGAGGCAAGTGTTATCTATTTAGCCTAGGAAAAGGTTAATAATGCGACTGAAATTAAGAGTAAATGTGATGGTTCTAATAGTATTGAACATAGGGATATAGAGAATTTTTTGAATGATTCGAATTGTTTAATGAATCTTGGGAATTCTTTGAAAGTTGAGTGCATTTCAAAGGAATTTTTGATTGATTCTTAAGGATGGTATAATAAAATTATGTCCTATGAAACTAGGTCATAAAATGCTACGGGTTTTGTTAGCAGATGTCAAATATGATAGTTTATCGTTAGATAATATTGATAACAGTGATGTTGGGGAAGAAGTTATAAATTATAGTTCATTAGAAAAGGGAATGGGAGAAATGAACGTTATAATTTCAGTGAG
Source organism: Allium cepa (assembly GCA_030765085.1). Taxonomy (NCBI): domain Eukaryota; kingdom Viridiplantae; phylum Streptophyta; class Magnoliopsida; order Asparagales; family Amaryllidaceae; genus Allium; species Allium cepa. The sequence goes on along the minus strand of CM060929.1, from coordinate 376,134,992 downwards.
ACATGGCCCTCGCAATATATGTGCTGTTGATTTGGGATTGGTTGAGACTACACTTTTATTAATTGAATATCTAGGTTTAAAACATAATTCCATGATGAGACAGGAGATTCTTTGTTTTACCGTACATGGTGGTAAGACTACTTGTTATATGCACACTAGTGATATAGATATGTATGCACTTCTAAATGATGCTATGATGGGTTCAAACGAGAAAACCTTACCTTATAATTGTTGTGGATCCAAGGACTGTTACATTGATGAATTTGAAGTTGACAAAGTTGAGAATGTGTTAGCTATGATAAGCGGGAGATGAATGTTTTCAACTTCTAAGTGTGAAAATAAGGATGTTGAAGATACAATTTGCACTATGTGCATGGGGTGTGCGTGTCTAATTGCAGAATCTGCTTTAAGGAGGTAGGATTCAAAATATATTAGGGAATTGCTGGATCATGATCAAAGTGGTGATGAACTAATAGGAGACGGGATACATGTTCTTTATTGTAAAGAAAAGGATGACATGTCAAAAAAGATGAAATGTGTTCAAGACTTTAAGTTTGATTATATGGTAAAGGGTGGGGATTCCTCTCTTATGAATTGGTTCAGTTACAGGAGCAGCATAATGAAAGGGGGTTGAAAGTAGCAAGATTTGTTGAAAGTTGATGTGGATAATGATAATTTGGTTAATGAAATCATAAATTTTAAAACCCTACCCGGCCGCGGTCGAACTGGGAGTAATTGCGGCCTATGGCCTACAAAGGCTGAGAACTCGATCAACCCTTCCCTACGCACAAACCTCGGTTCAACCCTTAAACCGTCGATTCGACCGTATGTTTCAGCCATCGACCTTCTCTTTCTCCTTTTTTCCTTCGCATCTTAACTTTCCAAACTACAAAACCCTAACCCTAAATCATCGTCGCCCTCTTCATTGCTACCAATTGTTGTCGCCACCTTCATTGCTGCATCCCCCAGTGCTACTTCCTTCAATCACAAGCGTCATCACAACTTACCCTTAGTTCGCCCAATCTCATGATACAAGCTACAGGTATCGTATTATTTCCTTTTTTTCTGTTAGTTAAATTGCTAGTGAAATTTAAAGTGGTAAAGATTTGTTACCGGTTATTATTTCTTGAATAGTTGAACTAATGAATCATGAATCATGAATGGATAGATGGATTGGTTATGACTCCTAAACAATAATTTCAGTTTGCTCTCAAAAATTAGATTTCCTTTACCTTGTTTTCTTTGTTTACTAGTTTGCTTTATGTAAGGACCCAATTCTTCGACTTTCGAAAACCGACATCAATACGTTCACTGTATCAACTGCCGAGCAATCGAATGCCGGAAAACCGAATAGTTATGGTTAAAGAAAAAGAAAGAGGTAGAAGAAGAAAGAAAAAGATAGAACAAAACAATATCAGAATCTCACAATTCGCAGCGGAACAACATATAATAGATAAATGAATAATCATTTAAAACAAAAGAACTGTATATTTTATACATTACATCACATTACATTCATTATCAGAGTTTACAATAACAAACAACGGAAAAGAAATATTATACTTAGTAATATGCTACGTCATCCATCTTGCCTCCAGCAACTCCTGAATTCCAGAATATCCTGATAACCTTAACTGTAGACTGCCCGTGTGGAAATTGGTGGGCACCCAGAGTTTAGGAAGGGAAACAATAAACTCCAGGTCAGTCATGTGACTGGTGTGAGAACTTAAAACTGTTATTTATCTTTAAAACAAAGAACAGGATAATTTTAAAATCAATTCGCAATGTTTTTTTTTTGAAAATGTAACTACCATAAGACCTCCCACCACACACAATGCAAACACAGACTTGGAGGAGATTTCTTCTTATGTTAGTCAAAGATGCTTACTACGCAAAATCAAATCATTTTTGATATTAATTATTAGTGCATAGTGTAGAAAACATTTCGAAAGTAGAATATAAATCTTAGCCAGCATAGGTACCATTATATTATGCCCGATATAGCTACCTCCTGAGGAAGCATGTTCTACAACTAAAACCGTACAAGATCGTCTTGTTTCTTTGGATTTCCAACAAATGGTCAGGCCAAGGAACTTCCCATTGCCACATGGAAACGCCTCTGAAATGACGTCCCGAGAACCAAACCTGATCTCTGCCAACACAAGGACGGGTTAGCCCTAACTGGGTAACTACTGACACGAATATGTCATTCCCCGATCGTAACCGATCTATATCCGAGGATCCTCGATTTCCAACAACCACAAAGCAATAAATTTGAAGCAACAACATAGGTTAAATATCTGTGCTCCATACCATGGTACCACCTCTATCCAGAAGGAATGACATATACTAAAGGGGCGCTACCCCCTAATAACCTTGCCCATCCTTCCTGTTTTGACCATTTCCAAGGTGTGAGGTCCGACGAAGTCTCGTCCACAAAGCCACGCTTTATACAAAAGCTGTGCTTTGGGTCAACAAATGATCAAAGTAATGATCACCAAGATAAATGATCAAACAAATGATCATATCACAAATGATCAAATAATGATCATCCCACATCAACACTCAGCATGTCACATTACCAATTTGGGAATATATCACTAGTAACCATCAACTACATAACCTCTGAGCTCGTACGTTTCAGAGAAGGGTGCTAAGCTAAGAGAATAAATTCTCCGCCACCAACATAAATATATTTGATAGAAACTAGTTTTACATCTCAAATTGTAACGTCAGACACACAATCCATACAAGTCCGTTTCGGGATCGAACGGAACCGAAGGCACTTCCAAAGAAGCCCTTGCAATCCGGATATTCACTAATCACGTCCGGACAACCCGTCACTAAGGGTGATAAAACCTCTATATCAGAGATCAGCCGATGCAGAGTAACTCGACGGTAATCCTTCCGTTTTCACAAATATCCGGTCTTCAACACCGGTCTTCAAATGCAATCCATAACGACGTATCACATATTCGGAATGGGTTATACGACCCCAAGGTCCTTTCCCGGCTAACCCGAATAGTGGGCGCTTATTTCAAAAATAAGTGTGGCATTCAAATTTAAGCAATTCACAACAAATACCTATTTAAAGGTAAATATTGATAGTCGGCTATTTAACTATCAATAAAGATGCGCAACATCACCAGATTCCAAATAATTTACCAAATTATTTATCTTACAAAACTATCTTTACAAGATATATATATATATATACATATATATATATATACACATATATATATACATATATATATATACATATATATATATACATATATATATATAATTCCCCTACTTCAAAAATAAATCGATATTTATTTTTAAACCAATTTTTCCAATTTCATTTATAAATTCCATATTGAATTTACATTTCCTAAATATCTGTGAATATACGATTTTCAAATCGATTTCAAATATTCACTTTCAATTTATCTTTAAAAAGATAATTCTCAAAACGTTCATTTCATATTGGAAAACATTTCCCTACTTATTTAATAATAAGTAATTCACAAATCTATTTATTTTCAACACTTGGAAAATATTCAATATACTTAAATCGAAATTAAGTATATATTTCATTCTTTAAAGAAAACATTCTCTTAACACATTTATTTGAGTCAAAACGAATGTTGCGCAAAACATCGTTACGACGACCCAAAATCACTAGTATAGGGATTCGAAATTTAGATAGATATATAAATCCCAATACTGTACAAAAACATTTCCTTTCAGAAATCATTTACTATAACAACAGTGTTATAGTCCACCATTTCCTTATTTTTTCGAAAACGTCTATTTCAACAATGAATGTAGAAATCTATGTATTCGATACTTAATGCATTTTAAAACGTCTTTAAAATCATTAACTTCATTTCATAATATCCCTTCCCCAAAAATATATCCGTTTTATCTAATAATATATTCACTGTCCAAAATCGTGAATAAAATTCCTTAACCAATTTCAACATTTCTACATATTCTTATATAAAGAATAATTCGCTATCCAAGATCGCGAATATACTTTTTTTAAATAAATTTATATATTCAATTTATCAAATTCCATTGATTTTGAATTTATAAACAATGTCTATAAATTCCATTTCTATTTATAAACTTCGATTTATAAATCTCTTTTGTTAATCCAATTCAATTTATATAACTCAATTATATACCAAAAGTCCATATTATAAGTTAAGTACTTATAATTCATTTATTTACCAAATCGTTCCTTTAAAACTTCACAAATTTTAAATCTTATTACTTATAAGATTCATTTAAATTTTATAACAACTTCAACTTATAAAATCTCCTTTATTAACAATTTCTATTAATATCCCATTTAAATGCCCAAAATCCAGTTTATAAGTTAATTACTTATAAATCTTTTATTTTACAACATCTATTCATTTTTTAATCTTCATAATTTTTAAATCTATAATTTTCAATTAAATCCATTTTATACTTTATTTTAACACTTAATAAACTCGTTTTATAATTCCAATATTTTTAATTTATAAATATCAATTTTTTTTTAAAATCTTTTATATACTTCCTTTACAATAATTCAAAATTCCAAATTAAACCGTTTTATAAATTAATCACTATTTATTTCAAAAATTCTTAATTTGGTTATATTTCACAAAAATCCTAATTTTTATAACATAAAAATTTATAACGTTTTAATTATTTAAAATGAATCAATTCGAAAATTTAATAAACGTATAATTTCAAAAATTACTTTAAAAATCCCTTAAAAATCAAAATCGTTATTTTTAAATTTTCAAAAATGGATCCAATGATGCAACACACCAAATAGTCAATCACGACTTCCAAAAATCATATATCGATATGATAATCAATCAAATATCACAATATCTGAAATCAAATAAATATTTGTGAGGAATCCAGTTGGATCCCTCCAACCTGTTTCCCAGCATCCACAGGCATTAGCACAATACCAATCCCGTTTCAAGACGGAATATCGCGGTATATGGGATTTATAAAATATTATCAGCTATTATGCGGCGCAATAGGGTCTCATCCGCTACATAATGCGGGAAAATAAATCAACTCCAATATATACATATGCCAATATATATATATTGCTATGTATAGATATATCCTACTATATCTAATATCACAACCAAACAGTAATCAATAACTGCAATCCAAATTTTCAATTTGAGTGAGAAGATCTCACCTTTGCTTTTTATTTTGCAATCCATTTCCATCTTGACTATTTCTCCACTGTTTCAAACCTTGTAACAAACATCATAAGGTTTTATTAATATTCGAATTAGTCGAACAAATTAAATTTGTTCCTATTTGTTAAGTTTAATTAACCAAATATTTTATTTTTAACTGGTGATTTAAATTTAAATTAAATAATTTCTTTTTTTAAAATTTCTATATCTCTATTTTATTTCCAAAAGTCTTATGTATATTTCCCTTTTTAAACTAAAATATTTATGTGAAAATTTTTATATCAATTTAAATTAAAAACAGAATCGTTTTTATACTGTACTGTGAATTTTTTCTTTCTGCTTTCTGAATATATATACATAAAAAAATTAATAACTGAATCGTGTTCGAAGATACCTCACTGCGATCTGAGTATCCAAGACCCCCATCCATGTTGCCCTTCATCACGAACGCGGCCTCCACCCTAACCCTTGTTAGCGTCGATCCTTTTCCCAACCGCCACCATATCTTCCTGTGCGCGAAACCCACTCCATCGTACCTGAACCACATCGCGAATTGGGTTGCGATCATCCCCGCTTGCGCGAACGCAAGCCCTAGTCGGCCTCGGTTGCATCAACGACGACAGTCGTGCTATCGCGACCTCGATTCCAGATCACCACGCCTCGTCTTGACAGCGCCGCCGCCGCCTGCGCACCCCCCCTACGCGCGCGCCCACACGAGCAGCCGGCCCTTCACGCGCGCGAGCTCGATTTTTTTTTTAATTTCTAAGAGGCTTTGGCCGTTTGATTTTGTTTTCGACTTAGAGAGGAAGAAGGGAGCGGCCATTTGTAAACGAGAAGAAGATTTTTGTTGATTTGAACAGAAGGTTAACGCGGCCATTTTATTTTCTTTTCTCGGCTGTAATGTTTTTAGAACGAGAAGCTTTCGTTTGGAAATGAATTCGATCTCGTGAAGTTATAGAAAAGGAGGAGACAACATTACGTGACTTTACAAAGAAAAATCGTGCTTGCATTAATTTTTTCCCCATGATTTATGGCGTAATTAAAGGAACGTTGAGAGGAGCTGATGTTGACCAATTTAAATTTTAAATTTAAATTGAATCTCGATAAAAATTCAATGCGTTTACACTTCGTGTGCTCACATATCAACTCCGAAAATACAAAATTTGAAATCCGATAATAATTCGATATTACGGACCAAATGGAACTGGTTTCGTCGAATTACGAGACTGTGTGAAAAGTGACTATTTTTAAATAACGATTCAAACGATATAATTCAAAACTGAACAAATAACTGTATGATTCAATTCTGAAGCTTCTGTTATCTTCAGTATTATCAATATAAATTTTACAAGCCCTTGAAATATTTTTAATCAGCTTAAAACTGAAGATTCAAATTTTTATTCAACTTTCTATAGATTAAATTTTATAATTTAATCGCCAAAATCAAAGTTATATTGGGAATTCAAGTCAAACCATCATTCAAATATTTAAAATCAATTAAATATTTTCAATTTAAATTGTTCAAAATTGTGGGTCGTTACAATATTCCTCCCTTAAAAGAATTTCGTCCCGAAATTACAAGTTAGGAAGAAATGGTCCTTAACTCGTCTACTATTTTTCACAATCCAAATAGTTTTATCAACTTTCTAACCTAAATCTTTTTATTAGAGATTCATTATCATTTCAACTAGCTTTCCTACTTCACTTATAAGTTCCAAACAATATTGTTTACTTCACAATTCAAATTTAAATTTAAATTCAAACTTTCAAAATTTCCCAAAATTTTCTAACACCCTAAATTTTTGAAAAATTTCGCCAGCGTCTCCTTTGCGTGGCTAGCTCGGTACGACTACAAAATGGCACCACGGCCCCTCAGATCCAAAAAGTAAAGAGAAAGTCAAGTGGCTGGAGAAGAAAATCATCAAATTTCATACTGAAATTCAAATACGTACCTTTTTGTCGAGCAATTCAATTTTATCTTTGAAATCAAAATCCCAATTCCATTTCTTTTTAATACACCTGTATATCCTGCTAGCCATAATATCCAATTCCAACATTCAAACCATTTTGCCAATTTCATTACAAAATTTTCAACATATGCTTCTTATACATTTTTACTTCACTATTGAAGTTACATATTCATTTTCATTCAATTTTACATTTCAATTTCGTTTGGATTCAATTCACAATTTCAATCCTATTCGAATTCAATTTATCTTCTATTCTGGATATTGAATTTTATCGACTATCTTTTATTCATAACTACACTATTTTAAATTAGTTCCAATTACTAAATCATTACAAGTTCTAATTCATTTCATCTCGCCCAATTCAAATTGGTTGTCAATATTCAGTTTTCAATTTCAATTTATAACCACGTATATTTAAACTGGATTTCAAATTCCATATGAATTCAATTTACTTCATTTACTTGAAATTGTAAATTCATTCATTCATTCTCAATTTATTTCCATAATTCAATACTCAGTTCCAATTCATTTTGATTACTCCAAATTTATTTTCAACTTAATAATATTCCATAAATATTTTTATATAGCATTCCAGAGTCTTTTCAACCTTTCAAAACCATTATTGAAAGCAATTCAAATTATTCTTTGAATTTCAAAACCAAACCCCAAATTTTCCAAACAACTTACATTTAAAACAATTTGGCAGCAATTCCTCTTTTGAAAACCCAAAAATGAACACCGATGATGTCGCGATCACCATCGGAATTATTTTCCAGTGACCAAAAGAGTTTAGAGCTTTTCATTCCTTCAAAACATTTTTCCAAAAACCTTGAAAAATTATTTCCAAACCAAAAAGGAATTTAATTTCTAAAATTTCCAAATTCTTTCAAAAACATTTCTAAATACTTCTCTGGAATTCTATTTCCAATTATAAGTCACATTTATAATATACATTCTTAAATTTCATTGGTATATGGATTTATTTCTTAACTTTTGATTATGATTCCAATTTCTTATTTTCAATAATCAATGGTAATAATTTAATATTATTACTTCCTAACAACCAAGCAACCATATACTATAATAATTTATATAAAATCATTTCTTTTATATACAAAAATAGTTTTGGGTAAAATTATTTCATTTACCCGATTTTTAAAACAATACTGTGTCAGTTTATCTTGTTTAAGAGTTTAGAAATCCCTATCGATTCAGTTAGCTAGACTGCACCGACCAGAACCTGTAAACAATCAACCGATAAGTCAACACAATATAAAACAATTTATATTCACTAACAAATACGCGCTCATTTCTATTATTACACTCAAACTCATTCTAAAGTACTACTGACTCTATCTCTAATGAGTAACACCCAACAGAGCCATGGTTGTCGCTTAACCATATGCTCTGATACTAATTGTAAGGACCTGATTCTTCGACTTCTGAAAACCGACATCAATACGTTCACTGTATCAACTGCCGAGCAATCGAATGCCGAAAAACCGAATAGTTATGGTTAAAGAAAAAGAAAGAGGTAGAAGAAGAAAGAAAAAGATAGAACAAAATAATATCAGAATCTCACAATTCGCAGCGGAATAATATATAATAGATAAATGAATAATCATTTAAAACAAAAGAACTGTATATTTTATACATTACATCACATTACATTCATTATCAGAGTTTACAATAACAAACAGAGGAAAAGAAATATTATACTTAGTAATATGCTACGCCATCCATCTTGCCTCCAGCAACTCTTGAATTCCAGAATATCCTGATAACCTTAACTCTAGACTGCCCGTGTGGAAATTGGTGGGCACCCAGAGTTTAGGAAGGGAAACAATAAACTCCAGGTCAGTCATGTGACTGGTGTGAGAACTTAAAACTGTTATTTATCTTTAAAACAAAGAACAGGATAATTTTAAAATCAATTCGCAATGTTTTTTTTGAAAATGTAACTACCATATGACCTCCCACCACACGCACAATGCAAACGCAGACTTGGAGGAGATTTATTCTTATGTTAGTCAAAGATGCTTACTACGCAAAATCAAATCATTTTTGATATTATTATTAGTGCATAGTGTAGAAAACATTTCGAAAGTAGAATATAAATCTTAGCCAGCATAGGTACCATTATATTATGCCCGCTATAGCTACCTCCTGAGGAAGCAGGTTCTACAACTAAAACCGTAAAAGATCGTATTGTTTCTTTGGATTTCCAACAAATGATCAGGCCAAGGAACTTCCCATTGCCACATGGAAACGCCTCTGGAATGACGTCCCGAGAACCAAACCGGATCTCTGCCAACACAAGGACGGGTTACCCCTAACTGGGTAACTACTGACACGAATATGTCATTCCCCGATCGTAACCGATCTATATCCGAGGATCCTCGATTTCCAACAACCACAAAGCAATAAATTTGAAGCAACAACATAGGTTAAATATCTGGGCTCCATACCATGATACCACCTCTATCCAGAAGGAATGACATACACTAAAGGGGCGCTATCCCCTAATAACCTTGCCGCATCCTTCCTGTTTTGACCATTTCCGGGGTGTGAGGTCCGACGTAGTCTCGTCCACAAAGCAACGCTTTATACAAAAGCTGTGCATTGGGTCAACAAATGATCAAAGTGATGATCACCAAGATAAATGATCAAACAAATGATCATATCACAAATGATCAAACAATGATCATCCCACAACAACACTCAGCATGCCACATTACCAATTTGGGAATATATCACTAGTAACCATCAACTACATAACCTCTGAGCTCATACGTTTCAGAGAAGGGTGTTAAGCTAAGAGAATAAATTCTCCGCCACCAACAGAAATATATTTGATAGAAACTAGCTTTACGTCTCAAATTGTAACGTCAGACACACAATCCATACAAGTCCGTTCCGGGATCGAACGGAACCGAGGGCACTTCCAAAGAAGCCCTTGTAATCTGGATATTCACTAATCACGTCCGGACAACCCGTCACTAAGGGTGATAAAACCTCTATATCGGAGATCAGCCGATGCAGAGTAACTCGACGGTAATCCTTCCGTTTTCACAAATATCCGGTCTTCAACACCGGTCTTCAAATGCAATCCATAACGACGTATCACATATTTCGGAATGGGTTATACGACCCCAAGGTCCTTTCCCGGCTAACCCGAATAGTGAGCGCTTATTTCAAAAATAAGTGTGGCATTCAAATTCAAGCAATTCACAACAAATACCTATTTAAAGGTAAATATTGATAGTCGGTTATTTAACTATCAATAAAGATGCGCAACATCACCAGATTCCAAATAATTTTCCAAATTATTTATCTTCCAAAAATATCTTTACAAGATATATATACATATAATTCCCCTACTTCAAAAATAAATCGATATTTATTTTTAAACCAAGTTTCCCAATTTCATTTATAAATTCCATATTGAATTTACATTTCCTAAATATCTGTGAATATACAATTTTCAAATCGATTTCAAATATTCACTTTCAATTTATCTTTAAAAAGATAATTCTCAAAACGTTCATTTCATATTGGAAAAAATTTCCCTACTTATTTAATAATAAGTAATTCACAAATCTATTTATTTTCAACACTTGGAAAATATTCAATATACTTAAATCGAAATTAAGTATATATTTCATTCTTTAAAGAAAACATTCTCTTAACACATTTATTTGAGTCAAAACGAATGTTGCGCAAAACATCGTTACGACGACCCAAAATCACTAGTATAGGGATTCGAAATTTAGATAGATATATAAATCCCAATACTGTACAAAAACCTTTTTCTTTCGGAAATCATTTACTATAACAACAGTGTTATAGTCCACTATTTCCTTATTTTTTCGAAAACGTCTATTTCAACAATGAATGTTGAAATCTATGTATTCGATACTTAATGTATTTTAAAACGTCTTTAAAATCATTAACTTCATTTCATAATATCCCTTCCCCAAAAATATATCTGTTTTATCTAATAATATATTCACTGTCCAAAATCGTGAATAAAATTCCTTAACCAATTTCAAGATTTCTACATATTCTTATATAAAGAATAATTCGCTATCCAAGATCGCGAATATACTTTTTTTAATTAAATTTCTATATTCAATTTATCAAATTCTATTGATTTTGAATTTATAAACAATGTCTATAAATTCCATTTCTATTTATAAACTTCGATTTATAAATCTCTTTTAGTAATCCAATTCAATTTATATAACTCAATTATATACCAAAAGTCCATATTATAAGTTAAGTACTTATAATTCATTTATTTACCAAATCGTTCCTTTAAAACTTCACAAATTTTAAATCTTATTACTTATAAGATTCATTTAAATTTTATAACAACTTCAACTTATAAAATCTCCTTTATTAACAATTTCTATTAATATCCCATTTAAATGCCCAAAATCCAGTTTATAAGTTAATTACTTATAAATCTTTTATTTTACAACATCTATTCATTTTGTAATCTTTAGAATTTTTAAATCTATAATTTTCAATTAAATCCATTTTATACTTTATTTTAACACTTAATAAACTCGTTTTATAATTCCAATATTTTTAATTTATAAATATCATTTTTTTTAAAAAATCTTTTATATACATCCTTTATAATAATTCAAAATTCCAAATTGAACCATTTTATAAATTAATCACTATTTATTTCAAAAATTCTTAATTTGGTTATATTTCACAAAAATCCTAATTTTTATAACATAAAAATTTATAACGTTTTAATTATTTAAAATGAATCAATTCGAAAATTTAATAAACGTATAATTTCAAAAATTACTTTAAAAATCCCTTAAAAATCAAAATCGTTATTTTTAAATTTTCAAAAATGGATCCGATGATGCAACACACCAAATAGTCAATCACGACTTCCAAACATCATATATCGATATGATAATCAATCAAATATCACAATATCTGAAATCAAATAAATATTTGTGAGGAATCCAGTTGGATCCCTCCAACCTGTTTCCCTGCATCCACAGACATTAGCACAATACCAATCCCGTTTCAAGACGGAATATCGCGGTATATGGGATTTATAAAATATTATCCGCTATTATGCGGCGCAATAGGGTCTCATCCGCTATATAATGCGGGAAAATAAATCAACTCCAATATATACATAAGCCAATATATATATTGCTATATATAGATATATCCTACTATATCTAATATCACAACCAAACAGCAATCAATAACTGCAATCTAAATTTTCAATTTGAGTGAGAAGATCTCACCTTTGCTTTTTATTTTGCAATCCATTTCCATCTTGACTATTTCTCCACTGTTTCAAACCTTGTAACAAACATCATAAGGTTTTATTAATATTCGAATTAGTCGAACAAATTAAATTTGTTCCTATTTGCTAAGTTTAATTAACCAAATATTTTATTTTTAACTGGTGACTTAAATTTAAATTAAATACTTTCTTTTTTTAAAATTTCTATATCTCTATTTTATTACCAAAAGTCTTATGTATATTTCCCTTTTTAAACTACAATATGTATGTGAAAATTTTTATATCGATTTAAATTAAAAACAGAATCGTTTTTATACTGTACTGTGAATTTTTTCTTTCTGCTTTCTGAATATATATACATAAAAAAATTAATAATTGAATCGTGTTCGAAGATACCTCACTGCGATATGAGAATCCAAGACCCCCATCCACGTTGCCCTTCATCACGAACGCGGCCTCCACCCTAACCCTTGTTAGTGTCGATCCTCTTCCCAACCGCCACCATATCTTCATGTGCGCGAAACCCACTCCACCGTCCCTGAACCACATCGCGAATTGGTTGCGATCATCCCCGCTTGCGCGAGCGCAAGCCCTAGCCGGCCTCGGTTGCATCAACGACGACAGTCGTGCTATCGCGACCTCGATTCTAGATCACCATGCCTCGTCTTGACAGCGCCGCCGCCGCCTGTGCACCCCCCCTACGCGCGCGCCCACACGAGCAGCCGACCCTTCACGCGCGCGAGCTCGATTTTTTTTTCTTAATTGCTAAGAGGCTTCGGCCGTTTGATTTTGTTTTCGACTTAGAGAGGAAGCAGGGAGCGGCCATTTGTAAACGAGAAGAAGATTTCTGTTGATTTGAACAGAAGGCTAACGCGGCCATTTTATTTTCTTTTCTCGGCTGTAATGTTTTTAGAACGAGAAGCTTTCGTTTGGAAATGAATTCGATCTCGTGAAGTTATAGAAAAGGAGGAGACAACATTACGTGACTTTACAGAGAAAAATCGTGCTTGCATTAATTTTTTTTCCCGTGATTTAAGGCGTAATTAAAGGAACGTTGAGAGGAGCTGATGTTGACCAATTTAAATTTTAAATTTAAATTGAATCTCGATAAAAATTCAATGCGTTTACACATCGTGTGCTCACATATCAACTCCGAAAAATACGAAATTTGAAATCCGATAATAATTCGATATTACGGACCAAATGGAACTAGTTTCGTCGAATTACGAGACTATGTGAAAAGTGACTATTTTTAAATATCGATTCAAACGATATAATTTCAAAACTGAACAAATAACTGTATAATTCAATTCTGAAGCTTCTGTTATCTTCAATATTATCAATATAAATTTTACAAGCCCTTGAAATATTTTTAATCAGCTTAAAACTGAAGATTCAAATTTTTATTCAACTTTCTATAGATTAAATTTTATAATTTAATCGCCAAAATCAAAGTTGTATTGGGAATTCAAGTCAAACCATCATTCAAATATTTAAAATCAATTAAATATTTTCAATTTAAATTGTTCAAAATTATGGGTCGTTACACTTTATGTTTTTTCCTTTCAGTGTAGTGGAAATCAATTTTATCAATGATATTGTATTAACTCCTTTATTTTTTGTTTAAATATGTTTTTTGATATAATTTAATACCATGCACATTTTTAATGTTGAAAAGAAAAATGACATCGTATTCCTGCAACTTTGTATTCATACTAAATTGTTACAGTAGCTATTATGATCTATTTTATATCTAAGTGTCTTGTTCAATACATAACTTAAGCAGTGGCAAGTGGCTTTGTGTGATTAAGTGCAGGTGTAGCTTTGTGTGATTAAGTGTAGGATTTACTAGAGTGCAAATTGGCTTGTTATGTGCAGGTGTATGTTTTTTGTTACTAATATGTATTTATATATTACTGTTGCATTGTGTCATGAGCTCTTGTAAGTGTTTTGACAATAGGAATGTATTCGTGTGAATTAGGCCAAGTTAGAAGTAAGGCTCTCTATAAGTGTTTTGGCAATGGAAATATATTTGTGTTTTCACTATTTTATTTTAGTGCGTGATGAATTCATGTGTTTAAATTCCAATTAAACTACATGTGCGGTTCTTGACGGTTCAACCGGTCATATGTTTAAAACCTCAAACCCTCGATTCTCACGGTTTGATTCATGGCCGGGTTATGAAAACATTGAATGAAACAGTGGAGAACTCTGATGATGGGCTGCTGCAGTAGATAGGTGTGTAGGGGATTCATGCTTTGATGAAAATATGAAAGTGTCATTTTCAAATATTAAGATCAAACATGCATGGGATAAAGTTCCTATTTCAAAAAATGTACGGGGAGAGGTTGAGCATGTTTCATTACAAGGGGCACCATTCATGCATGTGTTAGTAAAATTGCATGGTGATTCGAAGATGCAACATAGGGAGGTGGACACGGACATGGTATTCAAGGAAAGGAATTTTGGTGTGTGATGATATGTTATGTGAGTCAATAAATGATGTTTCAGAAATTGAGTTGGGCATTTGACAATGTAAAGGTAGACCGGGTTGTGATTGGGGAAGAGGTTAAGCACATTTCATTTTAAGATGCTCCACTCATGCACATGCCAGTAAAATTGCATGGTGATATGACGTTGCAGCATTGGGATGTGGATACAGATATGCTGTATAGGGAAAGAAATTTTGTGTACAGTGATATAGTATATGGTTCAATAAACGATGTTCCTGAATGAGTCAGCAGAATTGAAAGGGGATCCATTATTACAGCGTGGTGATATAGATACGGGGTTTAGTGCATGGGGATAAGGACTCAGTTCAAGGTGATAAAGTTAGGCTATGTGGATTTGATACAAGACATTCATAGTTGGAATAAGGTCACTACAACAAAATGGTTTTTTACAACGTTTCTATTACGACGTTCTTACATCGGAAGTTGCAATAAATCCTTTTCTACAACGTTTTGCGCTATGAACGTTGTAAAATAGTTGTAAAAATTAGTTGTTATAACTTTTGTTATGAATATATTGTAAATTAACGATTTATGACAACTTTTATTTAAAAACATTGTAAAATGAAAGTTTATGACAACCATCATTCATAAACGTTGTAAAATATGGTTTATAACAGCTTTTATTTCCGGATTGTTATAATAAACACTTTAGCAAGATTCCTCTGCAAACAATGTGAATATTTATGTATAACAACTTTTTTATAAGTTGTTTTACCAGTAGGTTGTAAAACCTTTAAGGAAATAATTAATTTCTGATAATAATGCATAAATAATAATATATATGCCTAAAATTTAATAGTATAAAATTAATAATCTATTATGATTATTGAGTAATAATTAATAATTCATAAATATTAATTTTTAATTAAGTATTTTAATTAATTATTTATTGTAATTAATGAATAATAATTGATAATTTTAAATTAACTATTTATTGTAATTAATGATCTATAATTAATAATTTATAATCAAATCAATGTCCATTAGCTCAAGTTGAATTGGCCTAACACTGTAAACTGAGATCCTATAAGTCATGGGTGCGAACCCTAAAACATCAAAACGAACGCTCTATTAGAGTAAACCTACAACTCGTATTTCCAAAAGAAACTTTTAACTAGTAATATTTCTAATAGTTAATTAATGATTTGTAATTAGTAGATTGTAATTGATAATATATGAATAATAGCATATCAAATCATATCTAGATCATTATAAAATATTACTATAATGGTTGTATTAACTCATATCAAATCATTTCTCTTGAAAATCAGAATCTATCTAATTTTTGGAAATCCATTTTGAAATGTCAAGATTTTTTTAACCTAGGCCTTAGTACGATAGTTCATTCTGGTAATTGTACTTTTTGGCATGATCGTTGAATTTATGTTCTACCTCTTAAGATAGAATTGAAAGAGCTTTATGAAATCTGTAATTTTAAGTATGCTTTAATTAGTGAAGTTTTCTCTCCAGAAAACAATCCCCCTTGGAACTTTTATTTTAACATAATTCTAGTAGGTTCAACTCTTAGGCAACTTTCCTTGCTTTATGCTAAATTAAACCTTTATAATATTGATAATAATAATGGCATTATTAGGTGTGAATGAGATAAGAGTAAGAAATATACATCAATTTATTTTTACAAATTTATCAACTTTTTAGGCACAACGAACACCTCTTTTAACTTTATTTGGAAAGCAAGTGCCCCTCCTAAATGTAAAATTCATATGTGGTTAATACTTCATGGAAAACTTAATACTATAGAATTTAATAAAGAGGAAAAACATTCAAAAGGACAACCAATGTTATTTTTGTAATATGCATTCTGAAGATATTAAACACATTTATTACGACTGCACGGAGTCTTATTACATCCTAAACAATACTCCAAGAATTTTTAATTTTAATATAATATCTGGAATTAATGATCGTGAATTCCACCGGAATAGTTTTAGATTTAGGTTCAAAAAGAACATTAGATTCTTACTATATACTTTATTCAATATTATTAGTTGGTATATTTGGTTTGAAAGAAATCAAAGAATATTTCATAATAATATTAGTCATGTTAATAAACTGATTTATACTATTTCTTCGTTTTGTTTTAATTGGATTTCTAATCCCAAATATAAATTAGCAAAAAAATAAACTTTATAAGGGTTTCTCAATAAAGTTAGGCACAATATTAATTCTTTTAAACTCAATAATAATATTTTTAACACTAACAATAATAGTATTTATATTTACCCAAACTGATCCAATGAATTCACTGTCAACCATAATTGGCTTAGGATCAATGGTGCTTAAGATTTTCTAGGTTATTTTACCGTTCTCTATACTTGTCTTTGTTCAGATAGTTAGTTCTTCTGAGACATCTTATCTTCCTCCCCTTTCATACATATATATGCATACTAACTAACAAATATACATATATGTGTACCATTCTAACTCTTTTCCTAGCCACTCTTTAGACGTAGGTTCGGGTGACAGAGTGTTCAGGTTCACTTTGCAGGTTCTCTCGACTTTAGATTGCAGGACTTTGGATTGAAGAGAGTGCTTCAACGTAGAGTTTTCATCCTAGTTGCAATGATTGTTCCATCGCAGATGCAGGATTGCAGGATTTTGGATTTCATAGAGGCCTTCAGAGCTGACTTTTCCTCTTAGATCCGTCAGCAGTTCCACCTCATATTCAGGGCTTGTTCATCTTCATTACGGAGTTCTACTTTCTAGAGGATCTGTTTTTCTGCCTGGCTCTTAGTCCTTTGTAGCTTGGAGTTTCTTATGTAGCTTGTGGTGACTTCTTGTATTATTATTTTTTCTTTAGCTTTTAGGTACTTCAAACACTTTTACATCCGGCGACGGACATGCCGGAGCTCGATGTTAGGGTGGGATGGGCGGTGGCTTTGCCGGAACTCATCTTAGGGGTATCCGATATTTTTTTTGTTTTATTTTACCTAGCTTTTATTACCTGCCAGACATGTTGGCAACACCTTATCTTTGTGTTATATATATACCTATATGTGTGTTCTCCTCTATTCATAAAGGATCACACATTTCCCTCAAAAAATAGCATATAAATAATAACTCGTAACCAACATCCACTATTTTATCACTAAGTACTTATATAGGTTATTTCTTCAAATTCCTATTTAGATAGTAAATTTTACATTTATATAAATAGATGTATCACTAAGTACTAACTACTTCCCATTACATTTTTTTACACCCATCTCTTTAATTCGTTGGTTCTAAAATAAAACATAGAAATCTAGCGAAATCGCTTTGTATAATTCGTCTCCCAAATCAACCGCCATACAAAAACATTGGTTGCGCACCAAAAATATGAATCTCTAGTTCCTCAACCAAATCACATCTCATATTTCATCAGCTCGCGTGACGGACTTCTCAAATCCATTCCTAAATCCACCGTTTACAAATCCATTCTCAAATACGTCATTCCCAAATTTGAATCCTAAATAGTACGACCAGTTGAAATAATACTTCTCAAATCATATGACAAGGTACATGTTTCAGTTTTACTGCCATTTAAAATGGTTCTTCAAATGAAAATTAATGATTATACATCACTCTACGATTACATTGTTCTTTATTATGTTATATATGAGATATTGTGAATTCTACTTACCAAAAGTGCTCTAATTTTTCTAGTGCTAACTGAAATTTGGTTTTATTAAGCTAATAAACTAAAAAAAAGGTGGACATGTTCAAGGATTGGTTACCATATGTTTTTATTTTGTCGATGTTACTAGTAAAACCACCTTAACCCGTATGACATTGTAAGGTTTGGATATATATGTTGTATACTTTGATAAACTGCTCAGCGGGATTTTCCGTGATGGTATGAAAGAGCTGTTCATTTGAGGTTGTGCAATGTGTTTTTAAAGACTTCTTTGTTTTCATATGTTAAGATACATAAAGGCTGGTAGTCTTTACTTGGCATGCAATTGGATGGTTGGTCCATGTTAATGTTACTCTTATGCATTTACTGGGTTTCAATTTGAGTTATTGAATGTGTTTGATACGCATGAAGCCTTGGTTGGCTTTAGCTTAACAAATACTAGGTTAGCAAAACTTGTTTGGTTTAAAGCAATACAATTTATGTTTTGTGGTTTCATGTATAAAAAATGGTGTAGTTCATTTGTGGGAATTAATCTTCAACCTCATCAATAAAATTATTAGCTGTTGTTTCTCATTGACGATTTTGCTATACACCAAAATACATGGGCTTTTTTCATTACCTTCAAATCATGGTTAACTTCAAATATGAAATCGTGGAATTATTTTATAGTTTTGTAAACATATATACCATTTAGGGTTATAATTTTTCATCCATTTGATTGCAAGTGAAGGAAATAGTCATTAAGGTGACTTGTGAACTTTTGTTAGCTCAAATATGATAGTAACATTTTTTTTACCGAATGGGGTTAGAGCTAATGTATAAAACTCATAAAGAGTTGATCATGTTATTCTACTATTTCATGTAATGAAAATACCATTTTCATTAATTATTTATGGATGTTCTATTTAATGTCCTCTCATCAGGTCCAAACATTAGAGAGCTTTATTAAGATGGACAAAACATGGGTTAACATACCAAGGTTTTATAATTTTTTTATTGGTTTCATACTTATAACTCTTAAGTTTGATAAGAGATGCATGTAATTTTTTTTAGAATGACTAAAGATTATAAGAACACTGTTCCAATTTTGTATACAGCCATGCATAAAGCGAATGAAACCTAGAAAAGATTATGTGACCTTGCCGTAAATGTAGAAACTTGATTAGACATTCTCCGAAGGACGTTGTGTCACATTTGATCTGTTTGGGTGTATGGATATTCATGGGGAAGCACATCCTCCACAAAATGTAGCCAACGAAGAGATAGATACACATAGGATGTACTTTGATGCATCAATTGGTGGTGAGCGAATTGAAGATCATAATAACAAGACACATGTGGAAGTGTTTGAAGAAATATTGGAGGATGAAATTACTCTACACCCTGGTTGTGCAAGCTATACAAAGTTGTTGGCAACATTACTTCTTTTCAAACACAAAGCTAAAAATGGTATACCTAATATATAAATTATAGAACGTCTTAAAATCAATCGGGATATGTTGCCCAATGGAAACACACTTTTAGATTCAACATTTCCAACAAAGAAGTTTCTTAAATTATTTGGTTTGGATTATAAAAAGATACATGCATGTATGAATGATTATTGTCCATTTAGAAAAAATCTCACATATAATGAGCCATGGCCTACATATAGCATGTTTCGTTGGAAAGTGACAAGGATGAAGGAAGATGGAAAGCAAACCAAAAATCGTATGAACGTTTTAAGATACTTCCCAGTCATACAGAGGTTGAAAAGAATGTTTAGGTCCATAGAAATAGCAGAAAAGTTAAGATAACATGCCAATCATAAAAATGAGTATTGTAAATTGCGACATCCAGTAGATTCTTCATAGTGGGCCACAATTTATGCAATGTATCCTTCCTTTGCATCTGACCAACAAAATTTAAGGCTTGTTCTTACAACAGATGGATTTAATCCTTTTGGTGACTGGAATTCTACATATAGTTATTGGCCAGTGTTTCTTGTTGCTTACAATTTTCCTCTATGGCTATGCATGCTTAAAGATAATATAATGTTATCTTTGTTAAATCCTGGACCATGACAACCAGGAAATGATATTGATGTGTATTTGTAACCTATTATTGAATATTTGAGTAAATTGTGGGTTAAAGGAGTGAATGTTTATGATACATGTAGCCGTAGTAAATTTGGACTAAATGCTATCTTAATGTGGACAATTTATGGATTTTCAGCTTATGAAAATTTAGCAGGTTGCACTATAAAGGGTAAGAAAGCATGCTCTGTTTGTGGCCGAATACATGCTCAATATGGCTACCATTCAATAAGAATTGTGCATACTTGTGCTATAGAGTTTCCTAGTGCCTAACCACGAATATCGTCAATGAAAAAACTTGTTTGATGGACCCATAGAGAATAAACAGAGTCCCCCAATACAAATAGGTGCTCAAGTCTTTGAAGATGTCAAATATATTTGTAATGTGTGGGGAAAGAAACAAAAGGAGGAAAAAATGAAAGGGAAAAGCGAGAAGAAAGGGAAAAGAGACATGAGAAGAACAAAACGAACTCTAATGTGGAAGAAGAAATCCATTCCCTTCGATTTGCCTTATTGGAAGGTAAGAAATAACTAAAAATAATTCATTTGTTTATTCATACGTAGTAATTGGTAACTTTTTATTGACTTGGTGTTTGTGTTTTTATGTTTTGCTTAGGCACTTCCTTTGTGTCACAATTTCGATGTAATGCATGTAAAAAAAAATGTTTGTGAGAGTATACTTGGTACATTGCTCGACATCAAAGGAAATCGAAAGATGGAATTAATGCACGTCAAGATTTGGAAGTAATTTGTATTAGAAAAAAATTACATCCAATAGACATGGAAAGTAAATTGTTACTTCCAAAGTGATCAAGAGAAGAGTGTATTTCATTATATAATGAAAATTTTAAAGGTATCTGATGGATACTGCTCAAATATTGGGAAATGCTTTGTGAAAAAAGCTAAGTTCTCAAGTCTTAGGTCCCATGATTATCATATTTTGATGCAACAATTGTTATCTATAGCATTGAGAGAACTGTTACTTGTAAGAACAAGGAATGCACTAATACGACTATGTTCTTATTATAACGACATATGCCAAAGAGTGTTTGTTAAAGATAAATTAGAAGCTACGGAGAATCAGGTTTCTTTAACTATATGCGATCTAGAGAGATTTTCCCCCTTCTTTTATCGATCATGATTCACTTAACAATATATTTAGCGAGGGAAGCAACAACTTGTGGGCCAGTGCAATATCGTTAGATGTATCCATTTGAAAGGTAATCTTTATCGTGGATACTGAAATTAGTTAATAATCTTTTCACTTAAATAAAATATCTTACATATATGTTTTGGTTGTAGATATATGAAAGTATTGAAAGGCTATGTTAAAAATCAAGCATGACCCGAAGGGTGCATAGTTGAGCACTCGTTTGCCAAAGAATGCATGAAGTATTGTGATGGATATATTAAACATGCATCTAAAACCAGAGAAAGGAAGAATTGTAATGAACTGTATCAAAGTGATTCCATACTAAAAGGGCATCCTATTTCCAAAGGAACCCCTATGATAGTCACCAAGGAGGTGATTGATGTTGCTCAAGTTATGTGTTGTTTGATACCGAGGAAGAGAAGCACTATATAGAGTAAGTAGCAATTGCATCCAATTATTATGTATGAAAGAAACTAGATTTTGATTTGTATATTCACGTATATAGAATGCACAAAGAGGAGTTGAAATGTACACATTCTCAACTTGTAAAAGCTGATGTGGAGCTTGCAAGGTTGCATTCAGAGAATTTTGTTTGAAATATTACTTTATGTACAACAAATCACTATGACAACATATCACATATCAATAAACGTTCGAATCACGCTATGTAATTATCGAACTTGTGACCTCTCGCACCAAAGACAAATCACTTGATCACTGGGATAATGGTGCTTGTCAGCATTTAGAGAATTTTAGTTACTAGTTTGAAAAAAAGGTTACAAGGGTTATGTCTTCCTATTTGTAAATAGTTAAATTTGATATACAATGTACATATTATCATCTTAAGTCCTTGTACATAAAAATATATTTGTACAAGTTAAGGATGAAAGAAATTCATCTAACGTTAGTGAACAATTAAAATGGCACTCATATAGGCCCCACTTGCAAGTAACTTCTTATAATGGTTATTTTACTAGTGGTCGGTGTTTTCATACAAAAGATTGTGAGAAGCCTACGCAAAATAGCGATGTTTCCATTGAGGCAATTACAATTCATGAATATGGATCTAATGAAAAAGTAGGACATTCTTTTGCTAGATATCGCGTATTTCAATTCGCCTTATTTAAGTGTGATTGGGCTAATATTGATTGTGGAGTTAGGATTGAAGATGGATTTACATTTGTCAATTTACAACAGCTTCAAAATCAATTTGCAAATGATCCTTTCATCTTCGCAACACAAGCTGTACAAGTGTTCTTTTCAAGAGAAAGTGGTTCTTCAAATTGGGATGTTGTGCTTAGAGCATCCCCAAGAGGTTTTCATGAATTGGACAAATACGATATAGATGAAGAGTCGACTAGTAAACCCCTAGACGAGTCACTACTTAATGATAAAGAGATCGATATCGGAGATGAAAGTTATGTAGGAAAGTATTGTGATGGGCTTGTGGTAATTTATAATTATTATTATACTATATCTGACTTTGCTTATTTACATACATCATGTAATTTTTAGGCAAACATTTTTTGTTAGCTTTCCTCAAACTACTTAATTACTGTTAGGTGTAACTCGTATTGTATTAGAGTGGATACGTAGTTGGATTATGAATAGCCCCACATCGTAAGATATTCTAAAAGAAATCGGCATGTATATGAGATTAGTAGCATGTAACAACATGAGATTCTTTTTGTTACAAATAAATGTTACCATGAAAATATATGTGCTTTAGGAGGATGTAAGGATATTCAATCATGACGTTTGCACCAAAAGAGCTTCTTTCAGTGGTCTTGCCTCTTCTACACTAAATGAAGTGTGCGCATAGCGGAAGATGCGAGAGAGTGCCGAAAATTTCAGCATGGTATCAGAGCAAGGTGTGATGGGGGGTGACTTTGTTAAGAACCCATTGGGTAAATATTCATTTTTGGTCTGTATCTCATTAAAAGATTTTGGTTGAAGGTGGAGTTTGATTTTAAGAGTTTTATATTGAGAAGATAACTTGAGTCGAGGTGGGGTGTTGGAGATATGTGATTTTGCATCAATGTGGAATGTTAAATTTTGTTGATACAAAAAACTATTTCACGGAAATTTCAATTGATTTACACTAACTCCAAAACTGCAATGGAATGCTAAAGCGCAGAAACAATTAAAAGAAGGATTTAGCTTGTCGATTAATTACCAACCACCAATTCAATGAAAAATAATCACCAAACAAAGAGAAACAGAAAAGTAGATAACACAGAGATTTAACGTGGTTCGGCTAGGTTGTCTACGTCCACGGACCCAACAACTATTCTTTATTTCACTAAAGAAAGAGAGTACAAAAAGAAAGATTACAAAATTATAGGTGGTAGTGGAGAGACTAACCTATGATTACAAATTAAATAATCAATTTATCTAAAAGTTTGTTTACGCTCAAAACCCTTAATTGATTGATTGCAGAAATTAGAGTTTACTGAAGAAGTGGATAATGATGGATGCTCTCTCACACGTGTATGAAGATGAAATTCCTTCATTTAAATAGACTTGATAATGAAGAGTTGCTTGAAGATTAAGAAAATCAATTTCCCGATTACCCAACTATCTTTCCAAATTGCATGATTTATTTTAGTACAAATAGATGACGTAATCTTGGTTCCCATATCTTTCCTTTGATTGATTGATTCTCCTTGCCTAATCATTTTTTCTTTATATAACAAATGCATTGATTAATTAATTGATTAGCTAATTAATTAGTTTCCTTCCAAAATATCCTCTCATATCTTTTCATATGCAAGCCAAATTAATTGATTGATTGAATCAATTAATTATTTTCTTGTTTTCTTTGGAAAAGATTTGAATTACATAAATTCAACAATTACATGATTGAATCTGCAACAAAAATTAACTAACAAATTTTAAAATTATTTGTTTATTGAATTTCTATTTTATATTGTTTTTACCCTTCTTTCATATAAATAGTATATATCTTATATATTTTATTTATGTAGTTTGTGTTAATTTTTTTCTAGATCAATCGTCTACAAGAAACTTGAATATGCGACATTTATGGGAAAAGGTGGGCGAGAATAAGTACGGGTAAACATTTGTAGATGTGATAACTATAAATCCCTGTGTGGTCAATATTTGTGGTTGTCCTCATTGCACTTTAGTAGTTTGTGTTATGATTTTACTTCTGCAATTTTCGGTTAAATAAATTTTCAAAGATGATCGTGTACTGAATGGTTAAGTATACGGCCATCATTGATAAAGAATTTACGCGGAAATGCATTTATATTTAAAAAGAAAATGTAGACAAGCCAATGTTTAGAAATTTGTAACTCAGCTTATGACCATGATTTTTGTCTTACACCATCTGGGAATTATTTCCACGAAGATAGGTTTTCTAGTCGACTCATAGGGAAAGAAATAAGTAGATTGCTAACAAAGTCTAAATGGATTCAATAATCTTGGTCCATCTAGTACTTTTGGGCCTTAGAGTTGGACAGTAAATATAACTTTTCCTACACAGCTAATGCTTTTTCATAAATATATTTTTATTTATGTCATTTTTTAATACAGAAAAATTATATCTGACAGCACACATGTCTATTAGTTTGATATGTTATTTTTGAATAGAGAAGCAAATAGAATTTTGAAGCATGAGTTATTATGTTTATATTTATGTTATAGTAATAGAGGTGTGAACTCCATGTGTCTGTAGGATTCATATGATTCAATATTTCACTGCAATTGATAAAATTTTGTGTTACAGGTGATTATTTAAAAGGAAATGGATACTAAATAATAAAGAAATATGCACCAAAAGTAGTGTGAGAGGACCAAACTTCTTAAAATTTCTATGCCATCAAGCCCACCACTTTATCATTCTTTGTTATCCAAAAGTATAGATTAGGATCAAGGTTATGGAGGTTTGATAAGTATGTGATATTCATGTTTAAATGGTGGTAGAATTATTGGAGGACACCTGCCTGGTAGGGCTCTTTATAAATGTGCATCACTAATTGTACTTCTTATATCTATGTTTATATCTAGCTTTCTTTCTTCTAGTTAATTTAACCAATGTTTATGTCAAGCTTGAGCATCGTCAAGTTTGGCTTACAAAAAATTGCAGGATATTCAGGGAACTAGACATAGAAGTAAGATAATAAATATTCATGGGATAGTGCATATTTGATATAATTTGACAAATTTGTCTATATTATCTTCTTTACTTTTAATTTAGCAATCATATTTTTTTTTATAAAACTATGAACATGATTTCTTTTAGTCTTGGTTTTTCTCTATTAGTATATTTCATTAATGAATACTCAGTAGTTGAATTTTTTGACAAACATAAGCAGCATTGCCTTGCAAAATATAATTTATATCATCATTTTTTTTACTTGAAATATAGCTACTGACCACAACATATTGCAAGCAATTACGTGCACAAATCTTAATATCTCATGTCACAGATTTAATCACTTTTCACTTGATTTGCGTTGCACATAATAATTATATTGCAAACAATTATGTGCACAAAGTCTTAATATCTGATAATTTCAATGTTGAAGGTAGGTGAAAGGAAATCTAAGTGATTGCGTCTAGCTAAATTAGCTGGAACTCTTAACAATAACGGTGATGGTGGAATTTCGAACAAAGAAGTTGTTGAAGTGGTTAAAGTTGCTCAAGCACTTCAGGAGCTGAATACTACGCTTACCCCTCCATCATTCCTCATAATTCAACCTTCCGTACACACCCACCCGCTCCTACCAACTCTTCAGCTCAAGATCAAGCGCAGTCGACGCCAAAGAGAAACGGGGGGAAAATAATGATAAGGACATTCTCCCTAACATCGAGTGAAAGGGACACAATCGAATTCAATGAAGTAGGACAGCCTATAGCTACAAATTTGAAACACTTGTCTTCATATCTTGACATTTTAGCAAGGGAAATGGTTCCTATGAACATCGACCATTGGAAGAATGTCGACAAAAAATTGAAGAATGACATGTTGAAATGTATTCAGGTATGACAAGTTATAAACACATATATACACCTAAGCATACATATACACATAAGCACTGCCTTAGAATAAGCCTAACTATATATATGATATGTTTTTTCATTGACAGTGATAATGCGGTTTCGTTTGAACTTACAGTTCAACTGACAACTGTTATATGAGAATCTTATATGATGAGCGACCGAATCTTATATGAGAATTCCATGTAAATTCAGTTTAAATTCTTATCTTCTTCAACGAAATCAACAAATTAATGGTTTATATTTAATCATAGGTAAGCAAATATATGAAGTTTAAACGTATTCTCAAAGACAACCATGTATTAAAAACAATGTATCTATCTAGAACTTTGATTTCAATAGTTGCTGACACAAAATTAGTGTTCAAGAGGTTTTCAAAAATTATTTTCGTATATGTTCCTTTATTGTTCTGTTTTGAGTTTTGTCATCATCGGATAACGCTATGGCTGATGGCATATTGACATGGACATCTAGATATCACCATCATCGGAGATACAAGTTGCATGTTGGCAGCTGCTAATTCAATCTTGACCCTACAGTTAGAGTTCTTACCCTTTTTTGTTTCTTTATTAATTTTCTGTAGACCTCAGAAATTTTGGTGGATGTGTGATGACAACATTTTTTTAGTTAGTCAAAGAATATAGTTAAACTTGTCATATTTATTTGCAAATTGTATTTATCATGTTAAACTTTAATTAGCAGAAAATTAATCAATCAAAGACTAGATGAAAAAAATGATTTAAGTTCAGCCTACAAGATCACCAACCCATAACCCAGCTTCATCGCCACCAGTACCAGTTCTCACTGCAAAATTCAACAAATAGACTATCTTTGAACCAAGTGGGTTGAGTTTTCCATACATTTTAATGCAATAACACATTTATTCAGCTAAAAAGTAAGGGTTGTGTGGCTTCAAAGTTTGAGTTTTTCATTTTCAATCACTACTAAAACGGCTCGTAAAGCGACAGAGCCTAGCGACGGCTAAAAAAAGCGGCATTCGCTAGCCGTCGCTTGTCGCGAATATACAGATCTGTAGCCTAGAGGAACATTTCATTTCCATCCTCAAATTTTCTCAGCTGCTTCTCCTTCCTCCCACAACCAGCCGCCGCCATCCGCCACCAGAAGTCGTCCCGCTAATTTGAACCTCTCCAAACTTGCCGGTATCTCCTATTTTCCAATATCTTTGTTTAATTTAGGTTTAAATTGAATTAGTTGATGATTTAGGGATTTGGAATTGGATGATTAGGGGTTTGGAATTGATGAATATATGTTATTAGTTTATGATATATAGTTTATTATTTGAATTGGGTATATAATGGTAAACCTAATTTAGAAAATTAGTCGATTATGTGTTTGAAAATGGTGATTATTGCGTATTAGGTGATGATAATTAGTGTTGATTTGGTGGTATTAATTAGTGAATTTATTGTTCACTTTGTTGTTAAAAATTATAGCTAATTTAAAATCCAAAAAATAGTACATGATCATTGAATAATATGTTTATTGATAAGTTTACGCAAATGTTTGTTATACTGTTGTAAGTGCTAACTACTTATTTAGTTCACAAAATTGTTAATTAAAATTTATGTATTTAAACAAAAGTTAAAATACGTTTTAAAATTTTAGATTTAATTAATAAATATTTAAATAGTTAAATGAAATATAAAATAGTTTTTATAGTTGTTAAAATGGCAACTCATAGTTCCCATTTGTGAGGTAAGCAATATTTTCCGAGTTACTGATAGTTTCCGTGGATTTTGATTCATAATTAAACGAATTCTATTTGGCTACATTACTAAAAAAAATTAAGATCATTATTTCACTACAGACCACTAACACTTCAATATTAATATTTTTTAATTTGTGCTTTATTTATGTGAACCCCTTAGAAATTTTTTGGACCTGTCTGACAAATGTTGTATATGATCGTTATATGGATATTTGTTTTTCCACAGAACGGACATCTATATTCATTTGATACAACATTTTTTGGATTTGTCCTAGCATTTGGATAAGTTACAAATACAATAAAGTAATCATATTTTATAAATCATTTCAGTTTAAACGGTTCAGAAAATTTCGATGGCACTTCCTTTTTTTTC
Source organism: Allium cepa (assembly GCA_030765085.1). Taxonomy (NCBI): domain Eukaryota; kingdom Viridiplantae; phylum Streptophyta; class Magnoliopsida; order Asparagales; family Amaryllidaceae; genus Allium; species Allium cepa. Next base: position 376,106,023 of record CM060929.1, on the reverse strand, counting down.
CCTGTGTACACGCATTTGTGTACGATACAGGGAAAAAAGGGAAGTGCTGAACCTGAAATAATTTACAAAATATGATTACGCTATTATGTTTGTAATGGAAAGTAGGATAACCGGCTGTCAAAGTAAAAAAACAATAAACTTAAGAATTGAAAATTTTAATGCAGTATTTTTTTGAATTTGTTAAAATAGTAAAGGGTTATATATGAATTTTTACAAGACATTAATATGAAGTGTGTTATTCAATCTTCTAACCTACATTTTACAAATCAGGAAATATGTTCGATTGTTTTCTCGATCGTAGTTGGATGTATGAACCTCGAAAAGGTATGAAAGGATTAATAAAAGAGCGTTTCTATAACGGTGTACACGTATTTATTAGATTTGCTCAATCTAATAATCGAAATAACGTAGACATTCGTTGTCCGTGTAGTAAGTGCAAACATCTGAAGCATTGGAAACCAGATGTAGTAGTACATTTGTACAAATTTGGTTTTGTGCCGAATTATTACTTATGGGATCGTCATGGAGAACTTGTTCAACCTACAACTAATCCTTAGTGTTAGAAGACGATAATACTATGACCAATCCTATAGAAAGTATGGTGCATGATGCTGCATGATCAATGTTTCCTACCTTTGACCAAGGTGATGATGAGAACGAAAATGTTGACGAAGAGCCGACCGCGGAAGCTAATTTTTTTTATGATTTATTGGATTCTGCTAAGAGGCCATTGTGGGATGGATGTACAAGCGGAACCGAATTATATGTAATCATCGAGTACATCGCTATGAAATTGAAATTTAATCTTACAGAAGCTGCATTACAGCAGTTGTACAAACTGCAAAACGACACATGCCACCTAATAATTTGATGTGTGATAGTCATTATAAAGTAAAAAAAATTATGTCTGTTTTTGAATTGCCGTACCATAAGATAGTACATGTGTAAAAGGTTGCATGTTGTATTGGAAGAAGACGCCCATCTTACTAAATGCAGAATATGTAACGAAGAAAGATACAAACCAAGAAAAAAGAAAGGAAAAGAAGTTCCGTATAAGAGGATGCATTATTTACCCATCACTCCCAGACTTTAACGGTTATATGCATCTTCTGCTACAGCATGTCATATGTGATGGCACAGTGTGAGAACACCAGAAGAAGGAACTTTGATACATCCATCTGATGGAGAAGCATGAAAACATTTCGATATGACTTATCCTGAATTTTTACGGCATCTTAACACAAGTTTTAGAGTTGACATATTATATACAACCTGCAGAGAAAGTTTTTTTATTCAAATGCAACTGGTTTAGCAATGTTCCTGACTCTGGAATTAACGTGCATAAATATTATAAGCTAATTGAAATAAGGCATACGTCGCATTACTATAAGTATGATCCTTTTGTATTAGCTAAGCAAGCTTTACAAGTTTATTTTGCTCCATATCCGTCCTTAAAAAAAGATAAAGCAAACTGGTGGGCTATTTTTAAAACGAAGGCAAGATATACATTTGATGGAAATAATATTCCAGATGAAGCAGCGTATCAAGAGGATCTTGAGCCAAATACTGAAATAGTGATAACCAATGACATTGATGTAGGGTCGTTGACTGATGAATCGAATTTTTAATAGATGCATTTGTAAGTACCGAAGAAAATGATATAGAGTACGAGACCGAGTCTGAATTAGAATATGACGAAGACTGATCATAGATGGCATCGCTTGTTGTATTAGTGTGAGCTATGTATTAACAATAATGACTATATTTTGTAATATTCTGAGCTATGTAATAATAATGATGACTATATATGATCTGTGTCATTCTGAGTTATGCATTATTCTTTTCATGTACGCTTTTTTCGATGATTATGTGCAGAGTATGCTTATGTGATGATTATCACTTGATTAATAATTATGTGATGATTATGCGATGATTAATGATTATGTGATATTGATTGATGATTATGTGATGCTTATGCTATCAGTGCTCTTTCCTAAGTAGTGTATGATATTATATATATGTTTGTTAGTTATGTCTGATAGACGACGTGATCGACGTAGTACATCTCGGTCACCTTCACTTGGAGCAGGTCCGAGTACCTCTGAGCCAGATCTCCGTCGAGTTGCGGAGATAGTTCTGAAAAGTGCTGGGTATGTATCAAACTTATTTGAATTATATTATATGAAATATATTGAATATATACATGAACATTTCTACAGAGGGTTCGAGGTGGAGCCGTCCGATTTCATTTTACAAATATCGAAGGAGGCATATAAGAGTAGGATGTCCGGGTGTTGGCCTCGGTGGGATAACATCCCGACACATATAAAAAACACAATATGGGCTGATCTTGTGGTAAATACAATTTTGTAATATATAATTACGCCTTATATGAAACCAAAAACAATATGCCATCATGCCTTATGATATCAGTTTTACGTATTCTGTTATGCTGATTGTTTTTTAATTATACAATCTCTTTTACATAACACGTATGATAATTCAATATGCAGGCAGCTGTACATGTGGATTCGCAGGATATGGATGTTTTTGTAAATCATTGGAATAAAAAGTTGCGGCAAAATTACAGAGAGACTCTGACAAGGGCTAAAAGTTCAGGGAAAAAACCAAGTTGGATGGGGGATGATATTTGGGCTGGATTCCAACAATATTGGAAATCTGAAGCATTCAAAGTAAGTTATATTGTCATTATATTTTTACATTAAATGTCTTGAATTATTTTACTTAATAATGTGTATAAATTAATAGGAATTGTCGTCAAGAAACAAGGCTAATAGGAACAAAAAGCCCGCTTTACATCGTGGTGGCTCGAAATCCTTCCAACAACATATAAGGGAATTGTTAAATAAATTTACCAATATTTATGTTATGGATGTATATATTTACTAGTGTCTCTCTACCATATATTCTACTTTTGTATATAATCTATTCTTGTATATATTCATGCAAATTATTAATATAATATATTCTGGCATATATTCAGTGGGCAAAGTATGATAGGGAGCCCACAATGGCTGAGGTTTTCAGAGTCACACATGTAGTGGAGCATACAGATGAGGATGGGAATGTTTCATATGATTGGTCGGACGATGAGGCTGCTTCTGAAATGGTAAATATGTTTATTTCTGTAATGAAAATATTTCATATTCGTTTATTTCACAGTAAATAAGTAAATTGTATAGCAATTGTGTCAAATGTCTGTTCGTAATTGTAGGAGAGATATAACGCAGAGTAGGCACGAGTGATACAAGCGAGTGGACGGGAGTCGCTTACGGTTGATGAATCTAATCGGATATGGGATTCAATCATTGAACCGGCAAGTCGAAATAGGCGTTACAGTTTCGGCAATATGGTATGTACTCAACGTTTACACAGTAGAAACTTGTATGCTATGAACTTCTTATTCACTTGAGTTTATTACCAATAACTTGAGTTTTCTTATTGTTATTGTATGTCATGAACTTTTTATTCGCTTGAATTATTTCATAGGCTCTTAATTTCCAAAGGGCATATAGGAGATCCATAGATGAGGAAGAGATTGCTCGGATGCAAACACAATTGGATGAGCTCAATGATTGGCGGAAGATTCAGTTGGCGATGCAGATAGATGAGCGAATTGATGCGTTCTATTAGGAGCATGGGTCAATGTCCAAGGAAGGAGGTGCAGATGATGATGATGCTTAGCTGGTTTGTTTTGATGGGTATGCTATATATATATATATATATATATATATATATATATATATATATATATATATATATTTGTGTGTGTGCGTACATATTATGATGGGTTTGACATTTGGTACTATGGATGCTGTGATTGATACTTAGTGTTTTGGTGGGTTTGGTATTTTGGTTGTTGTGATTGATACTTGGACAATGTGGTTTGGTTTGGTGGATTTTCATATTTGGTTATGTTGATTTTCTTATATGATTTTGTAAATATATGTTAGAATATGCAATATTTGATGATTTGGTTGTGTTGATATCGATTATATGGTATGATGGAATGGTATTATATGTGTGGAATGATGGAATTATATTATTTGGATTGATTGAGATTGAGGGTTGAAGGTGCTGCACATTGGCTGGAAAAATATTCTAGGTTTGCAATGGCTAGCGACGGCCATTTGGTCAAAATAAGCGACGGCTGGCGATGGCTAGCAACAGCCAATTTGCAACGATCTGCAACGGTTTGCATCAACAACTCGGAAAACCAAAAACCCAACGGTTGCTTCCACGTGGACACTTAACCGTTACAAGCCATTTCAAAACGAACAACGGAGCCGTCGCTAAGGCCGTCGCTTTCTTTAGTTGCAACGAGGTATTGCAACGGCTTTTAGCGACGGCTAGCGACGGTCGCCAACGGCTTTTTGCCGTCGCTAAACAGTGTGTCTTTTGTAGTGAATATTTATTTCAAATAGTCAAAAATTACTACGGTTACTTTCATAGATAAAAGGATGAGTAATTTATTTTACTATGCTTCCCTGTGCTCATAACTAAACTTAATCAAGTACCTGGCCATTAGGTTGTTTTGCTTACGAGTCTACTAAATTTGTAACGATTCACCTTTATGGACGGTTTAAATCGACAATAAAGCACACATATCAACTCAAAATGGAGGATTGTTATGTGGTAAATAAGAAAATAATAGAAAAAAACGAAACACAGAATCTCGCAGCTGAATGACAAAGTATAATAACCAAATAAACAGTTCATGAAGCTGTTTTACAAATAACATTTGATTACACTTTTACAATACAAATCATAGTTATACATACAGCAAGAATAAATAAATAATGCAGCGGATCAGCGTGATATAGTGGAATAGTAATAATAATATAACTAGTAGACTCATCTTCGTCTTCATCCTCCAAAATAAAATGATCTTCAGTATACTGAAAAGCTTAGTCTGACCCTAGAGTAATGTAAAGACAAAACACTCGAGTCAGAACTAAAAGATCTTATATAAGTCAAATCAAAATAAGTAAAATAGAAATATTAGTACAATGGCTTCAGAGATGTTATAGGATTTTCCATCTCCTATCAAGTGTACAATATGAATATAATTATCAAGAGATTTCAAATAATTTTAAATACCAATTTTAACCACTTTAATTAAAATAAATTCAAAGTTTAAATGAAAACTTAACTTTTCAAATAATTCAATTCCAATACATAAATCCAAATTCAAGAAATAATATGGGTATATATCATTTCAAGCAGTATTCCAAATCAAAATTTGCAAATCAATAAAAATCGCTCGGGTTTATCATTTCAACCCATAATGACATTACCTAATCTATAAGATCGTTCGGGTATGTATCATTTCAACTCATAGTGATAATAGAGATATAGACATAAATAAACATCCAATCATTCAAAATGTCAACCAATAGCATCCATCACAATCAACATCCAAATCGGCCAATAAATTACAACGATTAATTGGTTATGATTATTAGGTATTTAACTAGAAATTTTAATTCAATATTAATTTAAATGGAAATTTAATTTAATATAAATTCAAGTTAAACCTAAACGACAATAAAAGAAAATACCAAATAGTAATCGGTAAATTTCGAATCACATCTTATACTTAATTTAACTAACATAAGACAGTTTAATAGTTGTGAGTGGGTAAAATCACTCACATTTGATTTATCAACCATTTTAAATCTAAATTAGACCCAAAACCTCAGAATCTAACTAAACTAGTTCCTTGGCATTTGAAATTTCGATACGATCGCAAGGAGAAAACCGCGCGTGAATACGAGCTCGTATAGAAAAGATATGATAGTTAGAACATATGAAATTCAAATTAAAAATGAAAAATAAAATAAACGAAGGCAAACTTGTAATTTACCTCGTCATCCTCTCAACCCTAACATTACAGGCCGTGAAACCCAACTCGATACCCCGTCGCCATCGATCATCAACAAACGCCCACACGCATCTCTATGCCATGATCAGAGAACGGCGTTGAACTCCACTCCTCAGGCCGACTCTTCGCCTGTTGCCGTCCCTAAAGCTGCCCCTTAGAGTAGTTCGTCGGCACCGCGGTTAAGCCCAAATCGTGGCGATTCTGGCCATCTTCAAGACGAACGAAGGCCACTGATCAACTCTCCTTGACCTCGTCTGTGCTCCAGCACCACCCGATCGACCTATAATTGAAGATCAACCATCGAATCCGATAACCTAATATGAACGACCGAGGATAAATCGCCAATTGCTGGCCAAAACTTGTTTCGGTTGCAAAAACAAATTGCAGATTTTGATTGTGCTCTAAGAGAGCTTTCCAACGATATATAATTTACTAGGGTTTTGAGAGTTTGAATTTTAAAATTGACTTTGAAATTTAATTTGAAATTGGGAATTAGGTTTTAGCCATTGTGAAGGAAGGAACAAAAAATTTCAGTACGTACAGTAATAAAAAATGAAATTGGTGCTAGAGTTAGAAAATCTATTTATATTTCGAGAGATGGATAAGAATGAACGAACATATCGAATTGGGTCGAAACGATAACAATGACCCGAAAAGCCTGTTTCGTTTTCGAAACGAAGGTAAGCCATCCAATATATCGAAATATATGTTTTTTGATATTTTTAACCTTAATGGAACTTCCATTGTATACAAAAGTTAGCTTTTAAAAATAGATTATTTTAAATTGAATTCATTAAACCGATTTCTATGCGTTTCGAGCCCGTACAATCAAACGATAAATTCGATCGCTACGAAACTTGAACTCGTATAATAATTTACTGTTACGGATCCGATGAAACTAGTTTCGTCGAAATTCGAGACAGTGGCCAAAATGACTAATTTTCACGTTAAATTAAATAAATTATTATTAAAATAATTTAATCACTTTTAAATTCAAAGTTAATAGTTAACAATTTCATCATTCTAGGATCCATAGAAATTAGTAATCTATCAAATTAAATTTTCTATGTTGAATTCACTATTAATATATTTCACTAAATTCAACTTTCAATTATACTGTAATAAAATCCTAGTTAATTATATTTTAAATCCAAATAAATTCTTTTATTTTTATATCCACTCTTATTATTAAATCAATTATCACCTTATGGATATAATTAATATTGGTTTACATTTGATTACATTCATATTTTACAGTTATCATCTTAATTCATATTAACTGCAATATATTTAATTTCATTAAATTTCGTTGATTACCAAATTAAATCCAAACATATGAAATAATGAGATGATAAATAAAAAGTGGTTACTTTTAAGTAATTAATCACATTTATAAATTTGTCATTTACAAACATATACTATAACTACTTACCACATCACCAATTTCAAATTCTATATTAACCAATTCCTATTAATTACATATAATTTGAACATTAAATCCAACATTTAATTTATTTCCTTATTTACAATTATAACCAAATTAACTTTACAATTATTTCAATTAATTGCAATTAAATTAACAGGAAATTATTGTCAAGGACAAAATTTCACAGCTTTTTAGCCTCAAGGACAGACCTTCAATATTTTATCCTGAAGGACAACTTTCTGTAGGTATCAGTTTTTAGTTATTGATAGCAGTTTTTAGGTATCAGTTTGTAGTTATCAGTACCAGTTTTTAGGTATCAGTTTTAGCTTGGTAGCAGTTTTGTTGTCCTTATGAATAATTTTAGAAAATATTTGTCCTTATGAATAATTTTTAGAACAATGTTTGTCCTTGTGGTAAAAATATTGAGGCCGTGTCCTTGAGACAAAAAATATACAAATTTTTGTCCTTTAAAATAATTCCCCCTTAAATTAAAATAGTTGTCAATGACATTCAAACAATAATATTAAATCATATTCAATTTTTTTTCCATTAATAAATCATAAATTTTAATTTCTCACGATATTAATATTTTCAAAATCTTATTAAATTTAGTGGTTTTAATTATCGAAAAAGCAGGTCGTTACATTCTCCCACACTCAAAACTTTTCGTCATCGAAAAGAAACAAGAAGGAAATTACAACTAATATATTTTTTATTCAAAATAATTAATTTATAAACACTTTTAAACTTACAAAATTAAGCTTTTTAAATAAAATATATCAATTCATAAACAATTAAATCTTTCATGTTCAAGTTAAATAAAACTTTGAAGATATTTTTACTTCCACAAAAAAAAAAAGTTAAGTCTTAAATTCATGAAAAATTTCGGTAGAGTCTCCTTTGTACGAAAAGGTTTGAAAAAATAATAATTTCAATAAATTTCTATTTATATATATATATATATATATATATATCATATTTCAAAATAAAACATCCCAAACCACGGGAAAACAATAAAATATCGTTCCAAAACCGTAATCCGAAAACGTACCTATTTGTCGGGCAAACAACTTTATTTATGAAACCAAAAGCAGAGCTATTGCTTCCATAAACCTGTATTCCACTTATATCATTCAAAAAAGTGAGAATTATGTACAAGAGAATTATTTAGTTGCTTTAATTAGTAACAGAACAAATCGACATAAACCATATGAAAACAAAACAACACGACTATCATATGCAACAAAAAAGTCAACCATACATCCATAGCAACCAAAACTAATAGTTTGTTCAGATTCAAAAACCTTTCATCGTACAAGGGTGATAAATAAACTACTAAGTGTACTTTACGCTCAACAGCCTTTGGTAATTACTTAATAGATTATCCATACAGCCTTAAGCATCCTATAAGTCAAACACATAAGATTTTAATATGCTATTTAAGTTTATTCGATTGTTTTTTTCTTTTTCTTTTTCTTTTTCTTCTTCATCATTTATTTTTCTTTCGTTTATATATATAAATATCAATCACTTACATAAAAAAAATTCCATTAAAGGTTTAAGTCATCAATAAATCATTTCATAAAATATTACTTAAGCTTCTACTGCCTTACTTAAGTTTATAACCTAATTCGGTTATAGAATAAAAATTTAAGTTTTTGGTATTCGCCTTTGAAGAGAAGAGAAATATTTCAACATCTCTAAAATTCAATTAAAACATTTAACCTCATTCACTTTGTAAAATGTAAGATATATCTAAAACTTCATCATTGCATTATGCAAAGATTTTCCAAAAAGTTTAAAATAAGGTTAGAAATTTATATCAAAACATTATAATAAGCTTTAAAAATAAAGATCCTTAAATCCGATTATTTATTAGACTCAATAAAATAAGTATAAACTCAAGATTATTAACTGAAACTAATAGTGTACTCAAATCTCACATTAAATTTCCCAAATCAAAGTATAAAATCTCATATCTTCATAATTAATTTTTCATACTTGTTTTAAAATGAAAATTCAAATCATGGAAAAATATTTATTCTGGTTTACTACAGGAATGGTAAATAAACCTTTAAATTTACTATTAGTATTTCGAGATCAAGTAAATATTTCAAACCATACTTTCAAAAATAGCAATTCCAATTTATTTTCCAAGCATATTATTATAGATAAATTTTCCAGATCATTTATTTTTATAGAATTGTAAAACATTTTTTTATATAGTCCAATTTATGTAATATCTTTAAATTATATATTCAAAGAAACTTATATAAATTTTAATTGAAATATTTATTTGAAAACTTCATTTGCAAATCAATCATCTTTAATACTTTATAAAAAAATTCATCTGTAAAATTTCTCGCTTCATTTATAAGTATCATTTAAAAATCTTAAATAACATCTTTATAAATATATGTAAACTATTTGCAAATAATTATTTACATCATTACTTATAGTTAAAAAGGAGTTACTGAAAACCTTAAGTCCATTATTTATAAATTTTATTAGTTTTAAATCTCAAAATTCTTTTCAATCATCATTAGTAAATCAATAATCATTAACTTTAAATTTGTTTTATTTAATTAATAACTTCTCACAACATTTACAATACTAATAATTTACTACTAGACCATATTGTACATAAATAAACAATATTTTAAACATTTTAAATTATTCAAAAAAAGAAAAGAATTATAATCAAAATATCCTTTATATAGTACTTTTATCAAAATACCTTTATAACTCGGTGTTTTAACAAATTTATCCTCGTTCTTACAGACTCTGGTCGTACGTTGATCAGGCGTAAGACTAGAAATCTCCAAGTACTTAGTAGACCTGTTTCAACATCCAGTGAAAATACAAAAACAGATATGAAAAGTACTGCTCAAAATCTGATGTCAAAAGATGATGTTACAATAGCAGTGGCTCGTTGCTGATCCAGTGTTTATGCAATGGACACGAAACTTTCCAGAAGATCCTTCCACCTTCCAAATTCCAGAAAAACATCATAGCCATTTCGTAACTAAGGGACCATCGACCCTTGATGCATTGGTACGTTGCTGATTCAATGATTTATGCAATGGATGCACTTCCTTCCCGGAAGATCCATAAACAACAGATCCCAAGATCAAAAAGGCCTCCATTGTGTAAACTAAAGAACTATCTACCCTATAAAAATCAAGGAACTCTTGAGTTTAAGTCCAGACAACCATATCAGTTCAAATCCATTTCTGAATTCACCCAAGAATATTAGGGTTTTTTGGTCGAATCCATTGCTGGACTGCCCAAGTCCATCTTGGTCGAAGTATATCATACTATACTTCAGTCGCGCCTCCTACAACTCAAGAATCGCATCATGAGTAGGAGGCGATTATTAGGAATAGACCACGACATCAGCCACTGCACCGATAGATGATGTATAAGGGAGCATACTTTCATTCGATGAACAGATGTGTGACGACCCGACTTCCTACGCCCAGGAAGACGTATCGTTATTAAAGAAAGAAAGGGGTGAGAAAATAGAAGAGATAGAGAAGAAAGAACAACAACATCAGAATCTCACAGCGGAACGAATAAATTATATTAATCACATAAGTATTTACATAATATACAACATCAATCAGAGTTATACAGATAATACATCACATACTAGGCAGTTATAGACACTTGTCTAGTTATACAACTTAATACAAATAACTCAAAGATACCAACACAGCGGAACTATATATATATATCTACAACGCTGAAGCCTCCTGCTCCATTGCTCCTCCCGAATTCGTCAAAGCCAACCTGAATCCCTTGGCTACTCGTAAAAATTTGAGTACCCGAGAGTTAGGAAAAACAGAAATAAACTCCGGGTCAGACATGGGTCTGGTGTGAGTAACAGGTTAAAGTTGCTTAATTTTGAAAACCTTTGAAACAAAAGGTATCACGTAAGACTTCCCACACATAAACATGGGTAAGTTTTTACCTTACGCTAACCAAAACATTTGATAGGAAATTCAGTGATATTATAATAGGTCTAGGGTTTTCAAGTAAATAGAAAATAGCCGAAATTGTTACATGATTAAATTCCAGCTACTAGCCACAAAAGTGGGTAATGCAATCAAATCCGATGGCACTTATTGGATTTTGGATTCCATACAATGGCAGGGCTACCTGGGTACCGCCCGTCACAGTACGTGGCCTAGATCAACGTACCGAGGATCACTCCCGACCCCCTACAACACAAGGTCGGAACCATTCCATACTGAACAGTCCCGAACAAGATAACCCCGGCAGTTGTTGCAATCAACCGCCCACACAGCCGAAAAATAAAGGGACATCTAGACAGGGTATATCTCATCCTGCTTGGGCATGACCCACCTAACCTTGCTGCACCTCCCCTGTTTTAGCCATTCCCGGTTGATGAGGCTTGAGGTCACGATTACCTTTAGAGAATACATTTCTTAGAATGCTCATCGCCCACTTGACGATGTTCTGAAAGCATTCCATCCATACAAGTTCGTTCCGGGTTCGAACGAAACCGAAGGCATTATCTCGTTACACTCATTTTGAAATCACCCTCAGAGTTAACGACAATAACCCGTGCACTCTGAATCTTCATCTTCACTTCAGATTGACGACCTATCGTTATTTTGGATCGATGTGGTTTTCGGATGCCCAAATATGGAAACCCGATCCTGGTCTCATCGAAATCCAAAAACGTATCTTTTAAGGCCAAGTTGTCTATTTAGTCTTAACAGTTCAATTCAATATTATCAATATACACACAGATAGATAATTCACATCTCATAATAGATAATCACATTATCATCATAAACAGATAATTCATATTATCATCCCAATCAGATAATAAATATTATCATGCTTAAACCAAGCATCCATATCACATAAATATTACTCATCTCATATCTGAGTTTACAATCATCAAATGAAATATCAATATCGTTCATCCATAAGCAATGATTTATAATCATACCATTTATAATCAATTTAAAATGAATTAAATTAACTACTTCTATCTCTAATTAATTTAAAGTAAATTAAATTAATTACTTCATCTATAAATCTTTCTTATACTATTATTAATTAATTATAAATCAAATTAATTAATGATCCATTAAGTATCCATCTTAATTAAACACCTTTGATTAATCATTGTCTAATTACAATAACTAATTAGTCTTTATTTAATTCCACAAATTAATTATTTTAAATCATTCATAGTAATTAATATTTAATTACTTTATTTATTAATTAAATAAAGTTAGTTACATTTATCCTTAATTAATTACCTAAATTAATCACCTAAATTAATCACCACGTTATTAATTATTCCTTAATTAACCAATTCTTAATTACATTATTAATTATATTAATTAATGATCTCTAATTTAGATTTAAATTAAATTACGTTATTTAAATTAATTACGTTAAGCGATTAATCTTTAATTAAACACAATTATTAATCACCCTTGAATTAATAACAGACCAGTAATTAACTATCCTTAATTACTTACATTAATAAATTAATTATTCCATAATTAATTATCTCCATTAATTAATCCCTTGATTAATTTCAAAAGTAATTATCCAAATTACTTCATTTACAAATCCTTTTTGTATTAATTACATCAAGTAATTATCATCTAATTACTTCCCTAAGTAATTATGCTCCATTAATTGCACTAAGTAATTGCACTTATCAAAACATCAAATGATTTGTTTTTAAATTAATTAAACTAAATTAATTAACTTAAATTAATCATATCATCTAAATTTATTACAATAAGTAATTTATCTCTTAATTACTTTTATCAAGTAATTACATTTAATAATTTACAAAAGGTTATCTAATTAATCTAATTAATTATCAAAATTAATCACATTAATTGATTAATTAATAATCCTTAGTTAATTATCTTCATTTTCTAATAACATTTCTTAAATTACTTTCTTAATTAATTTCTAATTATAAATTAATCTAAATCATTAATTTATAAATTTAATAAATAAATCATTCCTTTATTATCTTATCAATTAAATCATTTAATACCTTAATTATCTCTAAGATAATTTATTTCTTTATTAATGACTCCCTTAATATTAAAGTGTATTTAAACATTACATTTTAAATTCAAATTCAAATTCCATTTTGAATTTAAGATTCAAAAAGATTATTGTTTAAACATTTACCAAATTTAAATTCAATTTATAATCTTTTAAATAAATGTAAATAACATTTATAACTTACATATGAAGTTTATATAAGAAAAGCCTTTAAATTCAACCACTTAGATCTTTATTTAAATTTAAACTTCCAAAAGACATTAATATTTTAACTTGCAAATTCAAGTTAAAACAATTCATTTACTTTCCATTCAAAAACCTTTTATAAAAGAATTCTCTCAAAATCAAGTTAAACATTTATTTGAAACAAAATTATTTTTCAAAACTATTTTATTTGAACTTATTTTTAAAACAATCATGTTTAAAAACTGATTTAAATTTTCAGATTTGAATTCGAAGTAAACTTGAATCCATCAATTTATCTTTGATTTAAAACTTTGATTTAAACTTTCTTTTTTAAAAAAAGTTGATTTCAAATCCAATTCCATTTTAAAACCTTAAGGTTCAAAAGTTCATTTGAATCTATACTTTTAAACCTCGAATTTAAACTACTGTTAAAACTTTTGTTTCAGATTTAATTTTTAAAATCTGAAACTGTCAGGTTTTTAAACCTGAAAACCCATTTGAATATTTTGAACTTTATTTTAGATTTCAAAATATAAATTTGAATTCATACTTCAAACTGGATCTAAACTTTGTTTAAATCTGGTATACGGATTTAAAGTTTCATTTGAATCTAACATCACACTAGTTTTAACTTTTGGTTACAACTAGCTTACAATTTAATTTATTTTAAATTTGGTTTTGATTTAAACTACACGCAGTTTTATACAATCTGTAGCAAACCAACTCAACCCGAGACCAAAGCAAAGTGCTCCGAGTCAAACCCTCCCCTGCTTCGAGTCATATACTCGAGTGACCCGAGTACTTCCCGAGTCAAAATACTCTGCATCCAACAAAACTCTTCAGTACTTCCATGGGCACGGTGCATGTGCACTGTGGCTCTGGCCATCTCCGTCCATCCACCAGCGCTTCATCCCATCGCCAATCATCTCCAGATGACATCACGACCCCGCCGAAGCCACCCACTCGCTCGAATCGAAAATGAGCTCCTAATCCAAACCTGGAAACAAAATTAGTTTCCCCCCTCGAAACCTGTCAACACCACTTGCTCGACGCTCCGATCACTGGAGGCCACCCAACACCGGCCGTAGCCTCGTCCCTCTTTCCTCTACCTTCCCTCAAAACCGTGTAACCCTCGATCCATCGATGGCGATGAACGAGCGAAAGAATCACGGTGCCTCAAAACTAGGTCACCATAATTTGAACGCATCCTGCCGCCACCATGGTCATCGGCCGACCATCGCGATATTTTTCCTGGGACCGCCATAGGCCCCTCCATCCCCACGAGGCAACTCGACCTCCCTAGATCATCATAACGCCGGAATTCGAACAAAATACCCACTCCGACCATCTTCGAACTGCTACCAAATCACCCCGCTAAAAATCATCAAACCCACCTTAAAAATCATCGCTTCCGGTAAGGATTCAAGTTAGATACCTGAATCAATGATTCGTGAAGTTCGAAATTTGGCTAATCTTAAGTTTGTTTAGAAATTTGGGTTTCTAGAGACAATTTTTAAGTTGTTTTAATCTTAAATGAATTTTTAAACTTAGTTTATAATGATACAAACATCTTTTGTTTGAATTTTAAATTCAACCAGTAATTAGAAAGAGAGTAAATGATTTTTGAAACCCACAGTTTCCATTTTGAACTAAGAATAGATGCATTTTAAAACAACAGCCTGCATATTATACTTTCAATCTACCCATATATACAGATGATTATATATGCAAAAACATACATATCTTAGATAATCTTGCACAGATTCAACCTTTAAATTTCAAAGAAAAATGTTACTCACTTGAAAATAAACAGAGAACAACTTTGAAACTAGAAAGATTATTTGCATGCTTTTGTTTTGAATCCAGAAAACTTGAAAACTTAGTCTTGCCTTGATTTTCTTTAAACTGGAAAGCTTTGATATTTGAATCTAGAATGTTTTAGGACTTTGGAATTTTGTTGATTCCAGATTGAAATTCTGAAAAGAACTACAGGGTTTGGTATAAATTTCTGGTTTGTTAAGTTATGAAAGAAAATGGAACAAAGAGAATTGCATATATATAGAGGAGACAGGCTTTGTACAGGGAGATGTCTTCTGGTATAGGTTATTTTAGTTTGTTCAGATATATTTTCTTTACTTTTGTTTTATCAGGCAAGATTATTTTATTTTGGAGGCTGAATTGAGTTTATACATTTCGGCTGAAATGATTTTTATACATTTCTAGTAGACCAAATGGTGTGCTAGTATTAAATGAAATGTCCTTCATGTTGTATACATGTCTTATTTTGTATGTATTAAGATATTTTATCTTTTGTCTTATTTCTTTCTTTGTTCTTGCTTTCTACCTTACATGCTACATTCATATATAATTTACTTGCCTAGCTTGCTTTATATCCTATGTACATATATACTTTGTTTTATTAGGCAGATTTGTGGAGGCTGAAATGCTTAATAAGATTTCGAATTGACTTGGTTATGTTCTAGAGTTTGAAATCATTAAATGCAATGGTACCTTATGTCTACAACCTTACCTTATATGTCAAACATGTACATAGATATTTTATTTACTTTGATCTTGCCTTCATTTCTAAGCTTTACAGTCAACATACAAATATACAAAGCCTGGTACATCTTCTTTTATTTTATAAACATATTTTACTTGCCTGCATTCTAAACCATATAGGCAACATTTCTTTACTTTGTTTTCCTGGTTATGCACTACTTTATTATCCTATGTAAAAATATTTTGTTTTGTTTTGTTTTAGTTATTGGTTATAAATTTTAACTTATGTTAATATCATAGTTCTTATGTTTATGTATTTATACTTATGTTTATAACCATATATTTGATTTATACTTATGTTTGCATTGATAAGATTGATTTAATTAGAAATATTTTATAAAAGAAATTACCTCTATATTAATAAACTACTTATTTTATCAAGCTAAATTTAAAAAGAAAATAAAACAAACCTATTTGTTAATCTTATTTAAATTCAACTTAAGCTAAAACAAAATTTAAAACAATTAATATTTATCTTAAGTATTTTAAACCATATAGTTATTTATTAAATAGCTTTTAAAAATATATATATTAAATCAAATTATAATTACCAAAAATATTAAAATTAGAAAACATGTTTATTTGTTAAATTTAAAACAAAGATTATCCATTTACAATATATACAGATATATATATATATATATATATATATATATATTATAAATAGAAGGCAATTTGATTAGCTTTTAAAAGATAAAATCACCCATTTAAATATTTATTAAAGGAGACTCAAAATTTATTATCAATCTATTTAATTTTAAAACTCAGATTATTAAATTTTTATTGCCAAAAATTCCGAGATATCACAAGATGATGGAGGAACTTCTCAGTCTTCATAGTGACCCCTTCTCTGACTTGCCATTTGTCATAAGTGGAGTAGCGCCAGCGACCAGCTCCTCAGTCCCAACAGCAAGCATTTCCAGCGAAGCACAAACACTTCATGAGGAAGAAATTATAGCTAAGATTAACGCAGAAATGGAAGCAGCTTCTCGGGCTAGCAGCTTCGGAGGTGGAATGGCAGGCCCTGGTCTGGCCCCTTTACAAATGATACCTCCTGGTGGCACTGTTGTCGACACCAGCGTGCCTATTCCTGCTCCTGTAGTGGACCCGACCCCTCTGACTCCACCTGCTGGAAGCATACCTATCCATGTGAGTACGAAGATGGAGGAGGTAGACATAATGCCCCTGGCGGGGAGTTAACCACCGAAAGGCAAGGGCTCGAAGAGGAAACCAAATGGTGGGCCCAGTGGGTCAACACCAAAGAGGAAGCTGAAAAAAAAGAAAAGAATAGACATGCTTCCTTGGTGTATTTTTGGGTAGATAGGAACTTCTTTTGTTCTTTTATTGGCCGTGTATAGATGTGGGTTCGGCCCCTGCTAGTAGGATTTTTGGAAATAACTTGCACATAAATTCCTTCCATAAATAGTTGAAATGAAATTCTATTTTGTCTTCAACTCAACTATCGTTTATTTTCTTAAGTGTTCCAGCATTTGAATTCTTATTTAGTAAACTTGTGAAGTTTCGACCTTTGGATCGGGTTTTGAGCTTATTTGTTAAGTCTTGGAATCACGGCTATGAGTTATGTCCAAACATTAAGCTGAATTCTGATGCTGAACTGCTCAATCGGTGATCGACACTTAAGTTCTGACCTCAATTTCAGGGATGAGTTGTAAAGGTCGGCTAGCGACTGCATTTTGCCTCCAATGCATCGAGCTTAACGTCGTTGAATTGATGCTGAAACAAGTGAGGATCGAGTGGTCGAATCACACTCGCTCACTTATTGATGATCACATCCACACTCCAAGGATTTGCATTTGTGCGTCGGCGGTCGGTCACGCCTATTTAAGTTTTCAGTATATGTCCACGCTTCGGGGACTAAATTATTTTATGGGTAGTCAGTCACACCAATGTTATGCTTATACTCTGAGCACTCTTTAGGGACTCGGAGTTGTGTTACGGATGATCAATTCGTATTCAGTTTGTGTTTAAGCTCTAATCCACTCTCTAGGGATTTAGGGTTAGTCAATGTTTATTCTCCAATTCGCGCTACGGGGACTTTGAGTTAATTGCGGTCGATACTCCAGTTTGCACTTTGGAATCCGAGTTAGTCGACGTTTGTACTCAAGTTTGCACTCCGGGAACCTAAAGTTGGTTGATGTTGACACTCCGGTTCACACTTTGGGAATTCGGAGTTAGTGTTTATACTCCAACTCGCACTCTGGGATTTGGAGTTGATGTTTATACTCCAATTCGCACTCTGGGAACTTGGATTTGGCCGATAGATGGTCAGTCACGTCTGTTTAGGTGTTTGAATTTCGTTCGCACTCCGGGAATGATGGATTTACCAAGATCGTGGATGGTCGATCCACATCCACCTTGAGTTAAAAAGCGAGGTTGTTAGATGGACAGGTCCATCCTCCTCAAAATTGGTTGGGATACGGGCGAAGTCGTTAGGTGGACGGATCCACCCTCTTCGAAACCGAATTTTAAGTTTATACTCCAGCTCGCACTCTAGGAGACTGGAGTTAGTTAAAGGATTGTCGTGTATCAATCCTTTTTTGGCTTTAGTATGATGGATTGCCCCTGAGCTCGGGTTTCACTTAGCGAGTAACCGGTCGTATCACAGTTACTCCCTATTTGAATAAATCCCACCGTATGATGGAACTTAGCTCTTCGTGCATCGTGATGGCTGTATGACACATTCAATAAATCATAGCTCTGGCTCGAAGAGATTTCACTTCATTTCTTAAATTAGAAAATATGGCAAAGTCAGTTGCCTTATTAAAAATTCAAATTCCGAAATGCAAAAACAAATTGTGGATGAAAATAGACTAAATAAATAAAGTCTGTCATGTGTATTAGCGACGAAGACTCTCGCTGTTCCAGGCTCTTGGAAGAGTAAGACCGTCAACGGTCGACAATTTAAATGTGCCATCTTCAAGCTTTCGTTCAATCACATACGGCCCTTCCCACATTGGTTTCATGTGCGAAAGAACCGGGTAGATTCTTTTGAGGACGAGATCGTCGAGTTCGAAGGTTCGGGGTCGGACCTTGGCATTGTACAATTGGGCGGCTCGACTTCGGTATGCAACTGCCCTCAAATCAGCCTCTTCGCGCTTCTCATCCAATAAATCTAAGGATTCAGTAAGTAATATGGCATTTGTCTTCAGATCATAATAAGTCACACCATGAGAAGGTACTTCCATCTCGACTGGAATAATGGCTTCTGAACCGTAGAAAAGAGAGAATGGAGTGTGTACGGTCGCAGACTTGTGGGTTGTTCGGTAAGCCCATAGAGCCATAGGAATTTCATCGACCCACATGCCCCCGGCCTTTTCCAGTCGTTTCTTCAGAATAGACTTTATAACTTTGTTCACAGCTTCAACCTGTTCATTCGGTTGAGGGTGTGCAACTGCAGAGAATTTCTTCTGAATGTGGAATCGCCGATAGAAATTCTTAAATTCAACACTGTTAAATTGGGTTCCGTTATCAGTGATGATGGTATGTAGGAGATCAATCAGCAGATAATGTTGTGGACTATAAAGTTGATCATTTTCTACATCATGACTGTAGCAAGGGGTTCAGCCTCAGCCCACTTGGTAAAGTAATCAACCGTGATGATGGCGTACTTCGCACCACCTTTGGCTAGAAGTAGAAGCCAATGATGTCGATGCCCCAGACTGCAAACGACCATGGACTAACCATCTGGGTTATTTCGGTAGGAGGAGCTCTAGGAATCCGAGCATGTTTTTGACATCTGTCATATTTTCTGGCATAGTCCGACGCATCACGATTCACGGTTGACCAACAGTACCCATATCATAGTGCTTTCTTAGCAGAGATTGCCCCCCCGATGTGATCGCCACATTCTTCTTCATGTACATCATGCAATACTCATTTAATGTCATCGTGAGTAATACACCGGAGTAAAAGAACATAGTATCCTCTTCTATACATGGCTCCATTCTGAATGGTGAACCATGAAGCTTTTCGAAGAACTTGTCTTTTTTCACTCCTACACTCTGACCGTGTTCCATGCTCGAGATAATTTCTAAACATAGTCATCCATGACTCCTTATTGGGAACTACCTCGAATACCCAATCTATCTTCATTCGATCGATGCTTGGTGGAAGACAATGTTTCCATAGGAACGAGTCCCGTTTGTTGTGCTTCATCTGTGCTGGCTAGTTTTGCCAATGAATCAGCATTTTGATTGCGCTCTCGAGTATGCAGTAGATAGCATATAATCGAACTGATTTAGTGTCTCCTGGACCCGAGCTAGGTAAGTAGCCAGTCTTTGATCTTTGGCCTGGTACTCCCCCCGAAACTGACATTCATTCAGTTGTGAATCACAATAAATCTCCACAGAGTTGACTTTTAAATCTCGAGCCAATTTCAATCCGAAAATTAAGGCTTCATACTCAGTTCTGTTGTTGGTTGCATGAAAATCAAACTTCAAAGCATATCATATAGATCGACCTTCAGGGGTTTCAATTACAACCCTAACACCTGAGCAACAGTCATTTGATGCACCATCAGTATACAGCTTCTAGATATATTTAGGAGAGTCACTTGTTTTAGGCAAGTCCTCTGGGATGGTAAATTCAACTATGAAATCTACCAGGACTTGTCCTTGAATGGCTCACCTTGGAGTATAGGTAATATCAAACTAACTTAGCTCGATATTACACTTGAGTAACCTATTAGACATCTCAGGCCACGTAAGGACCTGTCATAACAGCTGATTGGTGTAAACAGTGACAGGATGAGCCTGGAAATATGGACGAAGCTTCCTTGAGGCGATAACGAGATATTAAACCAAATTCTCTAGCTTTGGATAATTTATCTCAGCTCGGTTAGTCATTTGCTAACATAGTAGACCAGTTTTTGTATTCGGTTTTCTTCCCGAATTAGGGCAACACTAATTGCGTTTTCTGATACCACCAAGTAAAGTACAATTTCTCGTGATCGATAAGCTTTGACAAAATTAGCGGTGTAGAGAGGTGCTAAATTAGTGCTCGGAATGCGCCCTCACATTCGATGGTCCATTCAAAGTTCTGTTTTTCTTTTCCGATCAAATCGAAGAAGGGAATGCATTCGTCTGTGGATTTTGAAATGAACCTGCTCAACGCTGCTACTTTCCCATTGAGGCTTTGGACTTGCTTTATAGTTCTTGGAGTCTCAAGATTTATGATCGCACAGATCTTTTTAAGATTGGCTTCAATTCCTTGAGCGTTGATGATAAACCCAAGGAATTTTTCGGATGCGACCCCAAAGTGACATTTCAACGAATTGAGCTTCATTTTGTATTCTCGGAGGATATTAAACATTGACTCTAGGTCTTTAATTTCATTAGTGGAGAATCGTGATTTCACTAGCATGTCGTCCATGTATACCTCCATTGTTTTCCCAATCTGGTTGGCGAACATCCGGTTAACCAATTGTTGGTAAGTTGCACCGGCATTCTTGATTCCAAAAGGCATGAATTTGTAGCAACAGAGTCCTAAATCGGTCACAAAGCTGGTATGCTCTTGGTCGGGCAAGTGCATGGGTATCTGGTTATAGCATGAATACGCGTCCATGAAGGATAAGAGTTCATGTCCAGCCATTGAATCTACAAGCTGATCGATTCGAAGAAGTGGAAAATTGTCTTTGAGGCAAGCTTTATTCAAGTAGAACAGTCGACACACGTTCTCCATTTCCCATTTGGCTTCCGGACAAGTACAGGGTTAGATACCCATTTTGGGTACAATGCATCTCGAATAAATCCGTTTGATTTAAGCTTATCTACCTCTTCCTTAAGGACGACGGATCTCTTTGGATCCATACCACGCTTTTTTGCTTGACCAGGATGTACCGTGGGTCAATGTTCAATGTGTGGCTCGCGATGTCCAGTGAGATTCTATACATGTCAGAATGTGTCTAAACAAGCACGTTAAGATTTGCTCGAAGAAATTCAACCAATTCCTCTTGATTTTGTTGGCTTAACTGAGATACAATCTTTATTACACTAGAATCATCGCTACCGTCAATTGGGACATCGATTGTCAGTTCGGCCAAAGAAGCTTGAATGTCTTTACTTTCGTCTTCGCTTTCATTATCTCTTGGGTCAAGACCTCTTTGGAATTAGTTGGTGTGCCTGGGCTTGGTCCCAGTCATTAATTGTCAATTGTCAATTTTCAACAAAGCGGACGCGGAGAAATTTCTCTACGCCCTTTCCTTTCTCCTTTCGCTGTGCCTCGCGTAGCTCAACAATATAATAGGCTCGTCCAGCAACCTGATCTCCTTAAACGACTCTAACTCCATGATCGGTGGGGAACTTTAGAGTCAAACACCATAGGGCAACGACATCTCTGAACTTAGCTAGAGCCGGTCGGCCAAAGAAAGCATTGTACAACGAGTCTATGTCCAATACAACAAATTGCAATATCCGAACTCTCCGACGTTCTCCAGTTCCTAACTCCACTGGAAATTCCAACATTCCTGTAGGTATGGTTGCACTCCTGTTGAAGCCATGAATACGGGACTAGCAAGGCTTCAAATCTTTAACCTCCATCTTCATCTGATCATAGGCTCGCTTGAACACTATATTAACAGAACTTCCACTGTCAATTAGGATCCTCTTCATCCAAGAAGGACCTACTTGAGCCGATATGACAAGTGGATCAATAGTGGAGGCTTTGACCTTGTCAGCATCTCTATCTCGTAACACGATGCCATCAGTCATCGTCTTCTCTTGTTTGGCCGGAGCCCCATCTTCAACACTACTACAACACTCGAAGTCTGCATGCCTAATAGAACTGGCATGCGACTCCATTTCCTTCCATCTTCGGTCTATTGGATAAAGACCACCACTAACAGTATTTGTCATTAGCCTCCCGCCGGTACGAGTAGGTTCCTATGGTCTTGCCTAGTTAGGTACACGATTCTGATTTGATGGGCCCACACCTCCAGATTGGGGCGCCCATACAAACTGCTCTAACTTTCTTTCTCTTGTCAACTTTTCAATGAGATCCTGCAAGTGACGAAACTCGTTCTTGTTATGGCCGTAGCTATCGTGGAATCTGCAAAACTTTCTTGTCTGGATTTGTTTCTCTGATGATGGTCTCTGGGTAGGTTTCTTATATTGAATGGTATTACAAGTCTGTAAGTATACATTCTCCAACGATGTATTCAAATGAGTGTAATTATCAAATATAGGAGCCCTACGTCGTGGACCATGATTCTGATGTCGTTTCTTATTTCGATCTCCATTACCACTCTGCTGATTCTGTTTATTTTGTATTTTCAATTGCACTTTTACGGAACTCTCCCTGGATTGTTTAGTAGATACATTACTCTGCATTCCTTCGACACTGGGCCCTACATCATCCCTTTTCCTAGACTGTTTTGCATCCTTCCTTCTCAAGAATTGGGCTGCTTTGGAATAGAAATGGTCCAGCGACGCAGGAGGCTTTCCGGCCAACTAGTTGCCCAATTCAAAATCGGGATCAATCCCCTTAGTTAGTGCCATCAGAATAGAGCTATCATTGGGATTGCTAATCTCAGCACACACAGCATGAAATCTTTCTAGACAACAACTGAGTGTCTCTCCTAGAGCTTTAGTGATTAACATCCTTCGGTCTCGTTATATGCATTCAAAACTGCTCAACAAACTTTGTCGCCAACTGATCAAAACACGAGATAGATCGAGGTGGAAGGTGGGTAAACCACATGGTAGCTATGCCCCCAAGAGAGATCGGAAAGCTCCGGCATTTAACTGCATCGTCAGCTAGTGCAGCATTCATCAACCAACCATTCGTACTTCAAGATATGCTGATTTGGATCTTAACTTCCTTCATATATGGGTAGAGTTGGCATCTTGAATCGTCGAGGTGGTTCAGCATAGAGTATGTCATCAGTGAAAGGGGTATGACTTCGAATTCACCAGTCATCATTAGTAAAACACTGTCTTTCACGGATCAATTGACATATCATCATCGGTATATCTAGCATCTAGACATTTCGAGCGCGATGAGTCAAGGTGTGGTCAGGTTCCACAACGCGAGGCCGGGCCGGGCGTGGTCAACTGTCCAGGTCTCGCCTCCTTAGTTCTAAGTCTTTAGGGATGTAAGGTTCGGGAGTACGTTGACGTAGGGTCAGATCTTCCCGGTTTTGGGCATCAACTCCCGGCTCAGCAGCTGTAGTGGTAGTTCGGTTGTCTGTAACATGATATGAAATAGTACCTCTTTGGGAGGAGGGTCCAGTCTGATGGCTAATGGACGGGCCAACTCTTGATTGCCCAAGTCTCAGTGCGTGCTGATGTCCAGTAGCTTGGGTATAACTCCCATCTAGTCGTGGGCACGTAGATCTGTGATGATAGTCTGAAGAAGCTGAACTTTTAGTAGATGAATAGGAAGCCCGATCCCTCTTGGATCTCATAGCCTTTAGCGATTCAGCTGATTGGTCAATTCTGCGTTGGCACGCAGCTGTTGAGTAAGTTGCTAATGGCTCTGTGTCAGGTCTTTCATTAGCATTTGAAAATCTTCCCTGGTAATAGGGCCTTACGGATCTGATGGTCTGGCAGCATTCTGATCAGTTGGAGGTAGTTGCACATGATTCTGTCGATCCTGTCCTTCCAGATCTGCAGCAGTAGAGGTGGTCCTTGTGTTTACCATGATGAATAATTAAGCTCTTTTCAATATTTGATGCAAATCTGAATAGGATGGAAGAACTTTAAACTTGAGATCTGGATCTTCTACTTGGATTTATCCAAACCGATATCGATAGTAGATCCAATGAGTAGGAGAAAAACTGTGTTTTTTCAATGAAAGCACCAAATTTGAGCACAACACTCTTTGGAAGTATTTGAAAAGATAAAATGAAGAAAGTAAATATAAAAAGAGGATTATCTAACAAACACTTCTAAAACAGATAAGAAAAACATAGAGATTTAGAGTGGTTCAGCATATCGCCTACATCCACTATGAAATTAATGATTTTATTGATTTTTTTTGCTGATCACAACTAGTTACAGCGGATTACAATAGTAGATTTCGAGTAGGACAGTGATCTATGAGTGAAAAATTGGTTTCGGCAAAGTCTGGACGTGGGAGAGCTCAAGATCCTGTTTCTGTAGACTCTGGGATGTTATTTATAGGCGTAGGATGCAAATATCTCGCTCAGATCTCAAGAGACCTCTTCTGGCACGTAGGTGGGTCCACACGATCTATATCGTGTGATTTGCACATGATCTGGGATCGATACGAACAAGCTTCGTATCGATCAAAACTTCATCCAATTGAGTCGGGATCGATTGTGAATGTTGCTGTGGATGTACGCAAGCTCCTGTGAAAATATGGTGGAATTTGGACTTGTAGATTGTGTGTTATGATCGATGCAAGTTTGGGCTTTTCGGTCGTCATTCTCTTTGTATCGATGTTGTTCGAATCGATCATTTCGCATCGATGATTATGCACGTGATGCCAGTTGACATGGCACTTGCTTTTAGGATCGATCTGAAGTTCATGCCGAATCGATCTAGTCTTCCCAATGGTTGCGCCTTGTTCGTGTCGATGTGACTTGGTCTTGTTCGTATTGATTGGCTACGCTTCATTTTGTATCGATCCTGCTTGTGTTCTTCGAATCGATGCTTTGCGCTCTGTTCGTATCGATTGCAGTTGCTCGGTTTGTATCGATGGTTACCACTTTGCTTTGTTCGTATCAATGGCAACTGCTTTGTTCATTCAATCGCTGGCTGATCGATACGAAGTAGCGGCCTTGCTTAGCTTTGATGGACATGAAATGGAGTTGGTTGAAAGATGCGAACAGGCTGGAGATTATGGATGCGAAGAAGACCGCGACCGATGGATACGAAGTGATGCTCATTGATGGATACGATGAGCTGAAGCTTGATGAATACGAAGGACACAACTTTGCTGATCGATTTGAAATCGTAGTTACCCGATTGATTCGAACCAAACCGATATGAAGTTGTGTTTTTCTTCGGTTGATCGATGGATACGAACAAGGTGACTATTTGAATTACATCGATCATATCTTGAGCAAATGACCTTCGATTGACTTGAAATTTGGAACATTGGATTTCATAGCTTTGTTGTCATGTCATATCAATTGTAGCTTGATTTGGACTTGGACAAAATTTATTGACATCCATAGTGAACCTGTGTACAATCGATCTTTGGGACAGACCGTCTTTGGTTTATATTCAATTCCTTGGTGTCACGGCCTTGCCAAAAAGCGGGATAACATACAACATTCGCTATTCACATTAGGAGAATTTTTTTCAGGTTTTGATATTATTTCTAAAATTCTAAACTCTTTAACAGATGAATGGGAACGAAAGGTCTTAGGCATTGAAGAAGCTAATGACATTTCTACCATCAAACCTGAAGAGTGAATTGGAAATCTGATGTCATATGAAGTGAATTTGCAGGCTAAGCGAGATCAAGCACAAGTAAAAGAAATATCACATTTAAAGCTGAAAAGGAACACTCAGAGTCATAGGAAGATGACATGGCAATGATCGCAAAGAATTTCCAAAAGTTTTTAAGATTCGGAAAGAAAAAAAAAACTTGGAAACAATAGAAAAGACAACACCAGCAAATTGCCAGTGTCAAATCTTGAATGTTATGAATGTCATAAGAAGGACCATATGAAGAAAGACTGTCCTGAAAGAAAGAGAGATAGATTCAAAAATAAGAAGGACGAATACAAGAAGAAGCAGGCATTCTCAGTTACATGGGATGATCCTTAGTGTGACGACCCGACTTTTTCTCCATAGAAAGTCGTATCATCATGAAGAAAGAAAGGGATATAAAAGAGAAAAGAAAGAGAAGAAAGAAGAAACAACATCAGAATCTCAACAGCGGAACGAATAAATTATATTAATAGCATAAATATTACATAGTATACAACAGTAATCAGAGTTACACAGATTACACATCACATACTAGACAGTTATAAACACCTGTCTAGTTATTACAACTCAATACAATATAATAAAGAGATACCAACACAGAGAACACACAGCGGAAATTATATATCTATATCGCAGAAGCCTCCTGCTCCATTGCTCCTCCACAATTCGTCAAAGCTAACCTGAATCCCTTGGCTACTCGTAAAAATTTGAGTACCCAAGAGTTTAAGAAAACAGAAGATAAACTCTGGGTCAGACATGAGTCTGGTGTGAGTAATATGTTAAAGTTGTTTAACTTTGAAAACCTTTGAAAAGAAATGTGTCACGTAAGACTTCCCACACATAAACATGGAAAAGTTTTTACCTTACGCTAACCAAAACATTTGATAGGAAATCCAGTGATATTATAATAGGTCTAGGGTTTTCAAGTAAATATGAAATAGCCGAAATTGTTACATGATTAAATTCCAGCTACTAGCCACAAAAGTGGGTAATACAATCAAAACCGTGGGCAATTATTGGATTTTCAATTCCATCAATGGCAGGGCTACCGAAGTACCGACCGTCACAGTACGTGGCCTAGATCAACATACCGAGGATCACTCCCAATCCCCTGCAACACAAGACCGGAACCTTCCCTTACTGGACAGTCCCGAACAAGATAACCCCGGCAGTTGTTGCAATCAACCGCCCACACAGCCGAAAAATAAAGGGACATCTAGACAGGGGTATATCTCATCCTGCTTGGGCATGACCCACTTAGCCTTGCTACACCTCCCCTGTTTTAGCCATTCCCGGTTGATGAGGCTTGAGGCTACGATTACCTTTAGAGAACACATCTCTTAGAATGCTCATCGTCCACCTGACGATGTTCTGAAAGTATTCAATCCATACAAGTTCGTTCCGGGTTCGAACGAAACCGAAGGCATTATCTCGTTACACTCATTTTGGAATCACCCTCAGAGTTAACGATGATAACCCTTGCACTCTGAATCTTCATCTCGAATCTGAAAGTACTATCTCGTCAAACTCATCTCGGAATCACCCTCAGAGTTATACTGACGAACAGTTCTTACACCTCGAGTTTTCACTCTTCACATGAGATTCACGACCTATCGTTAATTTGGATCGATGTGGTTTTCGGATATCCAAATCTGGAAACCCGATCCCAGTTTCATCGAAATCCAAAGCGTATCTTTTAAGGCCAAGTTGTTTTAAAGTTTTAAAACAATTCAATTATCTATATACATCCAGATAGATAATCCACAGATTCACAATAGATAATCATCACAACAAACAATCCATATTATCATTATCAAAAGATAATCCAAATCATTATCACAATGCAACCAATGCATCCATATCACTCAACATTATTTATCTCATATCTGAGATTCAAACCATTCAAGGCAAACAACATCATCCATCCATATAAGTAATGATTAATAATCACACCAATTATAATTAATTTAAAATGAATTAAATTAATTTCATCATTTCTAATTAATTTAAAATGAATTAAATTAATTACTTCATCAGTATAAATCTTGCTTACATTACCATTAATTAATTATCAATCAATCAATTAATCATCAACCAATTATTCATTTTAATTATCATCCTTAATTAATTAACCTTTAATTACATTCAATTAATTATCCACTAATTAATTTCTCAAATTAATTATACTTAACCAAATATAGTAATTAAATTAATTACTTCATAAATTAATCATCAATAATTAATTACATTAACTCTTAATTAATTACATTAATTAATTACTTCATTTGTTAATTATTTCCAAATAATCTATTTTTAATTACATCATTAATTATAATAATGAATGATTTCTAATTACATTTCTATTTAAACTAATTACATTAGGTAATTAATCTTTATTAAACCATAATTGTTAATCACCCTTGATTAACCTCATTCAGTAATTAACTTCCCTTAATTACTTTACCAAGTAAATTAATTACTCATTAATTAATTATCTCTAATTAATCCCTTGATTAATTCACAAAGTAATTATACTCACATTGCTTTCATCAACAAATCACCTTCAATTAATTACATCCGGTAATTACCCATTAATTACTTTCCTTAAGTAATTTCTCTTTATTAAATTACATTAAGTAATTATACTTCACAAATCATCAAATGATTAATCTAAATTAGTTAAACTGAATTAATTAACTTAATCTAATCAAATAAAACTCAATTAATTACAATAAGTAATTAATTTCCTTAATTACTTCCATAAGTAATTATACTTAACAATTTACACAAATGATTATCTTTAAATTAATTAATCTAATTAATTATTAAAAATTAATCACATTAATTAATTATTAAATAATCCTTAGTTAATAACCTCATTAACTATTTAACAATTCATTAATTATTTTTCTAAAGTAATTAACTTATTTTAATCATTATTAATTACAAATTAATTTCCATTAATAATCCATTAATAAACCCCTAAATATTTAATTAATTTAGTTTTAACTGTAACTTAATTTATCCTTTATTACTTGATTAATTAATTACTAATCATTAATTAAAAACTAATCTTATTTAATTAATGATTCTTAATTACAAGTTAATTATTCTAAGAAAAATTAATCTTACACTTTTAAGATTAAACCCTTTATTACTCTAAGTAATTATCCATTTCATTAATTTATAAAATAAATTAATTATCCATTTAATTACCCTAATAATTAAATGATTAATAAATCATTAAATTATAATTTAACTTTAAGATAAAACTTCTTCTTATCTGTGGTTAAATTATCATTCACAAAGATATTTGAAAACATTCATTTCCAAATTCATTTTCAAATTTCATTTTAAATTCAAGTTTTAAAATGTAAATCAATTTATCTTCAACAAAAATTTAAAATCAATTTAAAAACTTTAAATTTACATGAAAAAGAATACTTCTCTTATAAAAGAATTTTACAAGAGTTTAAAACAAATTCCTTTTTAAATTCAAAACATTTAAATTTTACTTTATCACTTAAATTTGTTAAAACACTTAAATTTATAAAATTTAAATTTATTTTAAATCAAAGATTCAAATTCAGATTTGAATCAGTTTAAACTTTGTTTAAAACATTTCTTTACATTTCAATTTCCAATTTAAATTCAAATTTCTTTTTAAAAACATTTTTAAACACTTAACCTCTTTAAAGTTATTTAAACAAATTTGAATTTAAAAACTTGTTCGTTTCCATCTATGATTCAAATTAAACTTGAATCCAATATTTAAATTAGATCTAAAACATATTTTAAATCCTTCCTTTACACTTTAAAATCCAGTTTAAATTTTGAAAACATAACAGGATTTCTAACCTGTAACAAAACTAACTCGAATCACAAAGAAAACACTCGA
The DNA here is from genome assembly GCA_030765085.1 of Allium cepa. NCBI lineage: Eukaryota > Viridiplantae > Streptophyta > Magnoliopsida > Asparagales > Amaryllidaceae > Allium > Allium cepa. Next base: position 376,075,550 of record CM060929.1, on the reverse strand, counting down.
GCCTACCTTAGCCTAACCCGAGCAAAAACACAAAATATCTCGAGTAAAACTCGAGTAACATTTCATTTGAATTTATTCAAATTGAAATATAGTCAGGTTTTACAAAATCCTGTACCGACAGTTACAAAAACCTGTTCAACCAAACTCACACGAGCCACAACAACAGCTACTTCGAGACAATCAACCCTACGCTTCGAGTAAAACATGATTCTACTCGAACATCACTCGAGTACCTTCTTTCCCCCAAAACAAGCTGATACACAAAGTTCCCCCGTGCACCTGCACCAACCCCTCCGTCAACTCCGACCACTCGCGACCTCACGCGCAAGTCGGCGATCACCTTCCAACACAATTCCGACCATCAAACGACTTACAGAAACCAAAAATCAAAATCGAGCTTCGAGCTCAAAACTGGAAAAAAAAGTCAAAACTGGAAACGCCTCGAACTCAAGATTCCGGCCACCAGAGATTCTGACCTTCCACCATCACCTTCGACAAGCAACCCACCATCAATCCCCTCGATTTGGGTGAACTCGATCCACCAGGGAAGTTCAGAGGAACAAATTTCCCCAAACAACAGCTAACTAGGGTTAAACATTTCAAAACTAAATCATTACTGCCTCAATGCTTAAATCCTCTCTCCCGTAATTTTCCCTGAATCTTCGATCACCATTCCATCATCAGAAAAGATACTGGCCATCCCAACCACTTAGATTGATAGAATCACCCCAAAACATCATTTTTGGTTAAACCAGTAATGCCAATCAATTTCAAACTAAATTTTTTGATTCAGTTTTAAAATTCAAGTTTTAGATCATGTAATCTGTTTATACTCTTGAATCAAAGAATCTGAAAAGTTAAAATTTTAATTACAAAAGTTTGTTCTGTTATTATTTTGTTTCCAGTGAAAATACAGAATTTTCTTATATTAAATAAAATTTAAACTTAACTTATATTACACAACCATATTTTGATTGAATCTTAAATCTTAACACGTATTAAATCAAATGAAATGGATATTCTTAAGAAATTCTTAAATTTGGAACTTAAGTACAGAAAAATAAATTCACAGCAACATGCACAACTACATACATTCATCAATGAACTTATAAAGAGCATACACACACACTTACTTCCAGAGTAAAATAAGCAACTAAATTAATACTTAATTCTTTTTTAAAAAAAGTGAAGTTACTCACCAGTAATTTATGAGCAGAGCAAACTATTTCTGAAAATGCTTGAAACTGGATTGCTTTAATTTCAAAACTTCAAGTTGCTTCTTTCATTTTTGTAAACTTAAATCCCGATTCACCAAAATGCTTTGCTTCCTGATTCTACAATTTGCATGCATGTTTCCAGAGAAAGAAAAATGCAGGTTGGTTGTTTCAAAACAGAAAAGAAAGAGATTGCAGGCTTTTTAAGTTTTAAACTGATGATCAGGTTGATGAATTTGAAGAGGCTACAAGTTTATATGATTTGCACTTCAGGTTTTGAAGATAATTTCAGACAGCTTTGAATAAGACTGGTTTTAGATTTAGAGGAAATATTAGTTTTTAGGTTTGGTTTTTGAGTGGATTCATAGATTTGTTTTGAACAGAATTCTGTTTTTGAAGAAGTTTGCAGATTTTTAGCTGAAGATTACTTAAGTTTTTTTTTGAAAGAGAAGAATAGAAAAAGAATAAGGATGAGAAGTAATGTGTTAATATAAGTAAATTTTTGCTTTAATTAAAATAAAAGAGAAATGAAAATTTTAAGAGGACACTTGTTTTAACATTTGTCACTTGGTTTATTTTATGACTAACACATGTCATTAAGATGTTAAGAGATTTACACATGTAAATTTAAGTATTTTAATTTAATTTAAATTGTTTATAAAAGCTTTTAAATCTCAATTTATTACTTTTTATGTATATATACATAAATTTCTCTCTTTTTAATTTAAAGAGAAATGAAACAAAACAAATTATAAATAAAAGCTTATTCAAATATTTTTAAGTATTTATTCTTTTGAATTTCAAAACATTAAATTCAAATCTAAATTAAATTATAAAACCTAATTTAAAAATCAAGTTTTATATATATGCATATATAACTCCTATTAAATTTAAAAACAACAAATCCTATTTCTAAAAATCTATTTATGTTTATGAAAAACTAAGTATTATCATTATTATCTGAAAATAACAAATTAAACAATATTAAATAATTTATAAAAGAGATTATAAATCACTTCTATTACTCAATAAATTAAGATCATTTGTAAACTGTAATTTAAATTCTTACATATAATTTCAAGCAATATTTTAAAAAGAAAATACAACTAAGTTTTTATGTTAATCTAATTTAAATTCATATTTAAGCTAATTAAAATATAAATTTAAACAAATAAGATTTACCTTTAATATTTACAAACCATATAGATATTTATTAAATTGCTTTGAAAAGCTAAATGTTAAATTTAAATCAAATTTCAGATTTACCAAAAATAAATTCGAGTTAGAAAATTGATTCATTTACTAAATTCCAAATCAAAGTTTATCAATTTACAATATATACAATTATATATATTATAAACAAAAAACAATTCATTTGCTTTAAAAAGATAAAATCTTCCAATTTAAATATTTATTAAAAGAAGATTATTAAATCAATTCAAAATTTATTATCAAAAATTATCAAATCAATTTAATTTTTAACACAGATTATTAAATTTATATTGCCAAAAATTCTGGGATATCACATTCCTCCCCCCTTAAAAGAATTTCGTCCTCGAAATTTTGAACAAAGGTAATTTAATAATCTATCTTAAGATTTAATTTAAAACACAAGTATATATTAATCATATGTTAACAACCATAGTAACCGATTCATTCAAACAAACAAATCTAACTATCGAGACAAAATTCTGGATAGGATTTTCTAGAGTTTCCCAAATATAAATACCGGGATACTCACTCTACAGAATCCAAACAATCTATACTACTAAGCTACAGAGCTCCTATCCAACTAGATCTACAAAACTAAACAGGATATCAGACTACAGACAAGTCTGACTCAACAATCACATCCTCCTGAATTGCTGGTTCCACACTAGAGATAGATCATACACGTACTCCCTCAGAGATACGTGAAACACATCGAATCCCAGTTATCCAAACTGGCAATTCAACCTTGAAAATCAAACACTAATCCTCACAAGGACACAGAAAAGATCCAAAAAACCTCAGAGCTGACTTACCCAGTCTTACCCAATCATAAAGCTCTTTAGATCGGAGAAAACTTACCCAAAATTAAATCTCCAACTCCGGAATCCAAATTCCTTCGTCTCTTATTCACAAAATACTCCTGACGATCCTGGGCTGCCTTTATTTCTCCCGATCAGCTCAACTCTCGCTGATGTTTCTAGAAACAAACTAGACCAAAACAGCCCAATAGAATGATCTCCTCAAGATCAATCCCAAACCAAGAACACCAACTCTACTTCACAAACATCAGAAGACTAACTTACTTCTCCTATCTGGGAAAGATAAAACTAAAGCATTCCCAAACTGCTTCCGCTGCACAACTTTGATCTGAAGTAGAAGAAAAACTTGAGCACAAACTGGACAACACACCTCAGAAATATGGTTCAACAGATCCATAAAAGAAAATTCAGATGCCCCACCTGATCCTAAGCTGCTTCACCAAACCCTTGCTCTAAAAGTCATCCTTCTACTAAACTGAACCACCATTAGCACTCCTGGAATCCAGTCGATAAGAAAACTCAACCTCCAAATGCGGACAAACCTATGATAACTCAAGAGAACACTCAAACTATCGCAAATCACTTTTGCGATCAACCAGTTCAATATCCAAAGAAAACTGTTCTCTCTTTACCAATCATAACAGCTTACACTTATCTAGCCAATCCATCGAAGAAACGGATCTACTATGCTGCTTCTGAACTCCATCTCCAAAAAACTGCTAACCAGAAGACCTTCTTGCTGGCACACAGATCCGAGCTGCACTAGCTGACACCGACTCCAAAGACTTCCTAATCCAAAGCCCTTCGAGAAAACTCGGGCCACAAACCAGACAGAAACATCCTGCTGAACCCAGCCACAACATCGAAGCAGACATACTTCCTAAACTTGTTCCAAAGAAAAATCTTCGGAGACATCCATAGTCACTGTGTCTCATCACGCAGCTACTAATTCCGGAGGTATCAAGATATCATTATTTTCTTCTGCCCAACCGACAGATCCAAACTCTACTCATTCAACTTGCACTACCAAGATGGACTCCAAACCTTTACAGGTTTCCTTCAAAGATCGATGAAAACTCCACACTCTGCACAACTCACTCGAGAGGGTACTAGGTCTACAGTCTCGACAGATACACTTCCAACCTCAACACTCAAAACTCCAACCATTGGTAGTAGTCGTGTTACACACTCCACTACCTTATCTACCTTTATAACTTATATTGGCAAACCCGAACAGGTAATCCAACAAACAGGTAGAAATATATATATATATATATATATATATATATATATATATATATATATGTTCAAAATTACAAATACGCTCTCTCAAGAAAGAAATCACTTCAAAGCCTAGGTATTCACTCAACCTAGCGCTCTGATACCAACTGTGACGACCTGACTTTTTCTCCACAGAAAGTCGTATCATTATGAAGAAAGAAAGGGTCAGAAAAGAGAAAAGAAAGAGAAGAAAGAAGAAACAACATCAGAATCTCAACAGCGGAACGAATAAATTATATTAATAACATAAATATTACATAGTATACAACACTAATCAGAGTTACACAGATTACACATCACATACTAGATAGTTATAAACACATGTTTAGTTATTACAACTCAACACAATACAACAAAGAGATACCAACACAGAGAACACGCAGCAGAAACTACATATCTATATCGCAGAAGCCTCCTGCTCCATTGCTCCTTCATAATTCGTCAAAGCTAACCTGAATCCCTTGGCTACTCGTAAAAATTTGAGTACCCAAGAGTTTAAGAAAACAGAAGATGAACTCTGGGTCAGACATGGGTCTGGTGTGAGTAACAGGTTAAAGTTGCTTAACTTTGAAAACCTTTGAAAAGAAAGGTATCACGTAAGACTTCCCACACATGAACATGGAAAAGTTTTTACCTTACGCTAACCAAAACATTTGATAGGAAGTCCAGTGATATTATAATAGGTCTAGGGTTTTCAAGTAAGTATGAAATAGCCGAAATTGTTACATGATTAAATTCCAGCTACTAGCCACAAAAGTAGGTAATACAATCAAAACCGTTGGCACTTATTGGATTTTGGATTCCATCAACGGTAGGGCTACCGGGGTTCCGTCCGTCACAGTACGTGGCCTAGATCAATGTACCGAGGATCACTCCCAATTCCCTGCAACATAAGACCGTAACCTTCCCTTACTGGACAGTCCCGAACAAGATAACCCCGCAGTTGGCGTACGTTCCAACCGCCCACACAACCGAAATAAAAAGCGACTTCTAGACAGGGGGAAATCTCGTCCTACTTGGGCATGGCCCACTTAGCCTTGTTGCACCTCCCATGTTTTAGCCATTCCCGGTTGATGAGGCTTGAGGCTACGATTACCTTTAGAGAACACATCTCTTAGAATGCTCATCGTCCACTTAACAATGTTCTGAAAGCATTTAATCCATATAAGTTCGTTCCGGGTTCGAACGAAACCGAAGGCATTATCTCGTTACACTCATTTGGAATCACCCTCAGAGTTAACGACAATAACCCTTGCACTTTGAATCTTCATCTCGAATCTGAAAGTACTATCTCGTCAAACTCATCTCGGAATCACCTTCAGAGTTATACTGACGAACAGTTCTTACACCTCGAGTCTTCACTCTTCATATGAGATTCACGACCTATCGTTAATTTGGATCGATGTGGTTTTCGGATATCCAAATCTGGAAAACCGATCCCGGTCTCATCGAAATCCAAAGAGTATCTTTTAAGGCCAAGTTGTTTTAAAGTTTTAAAACAATTCAATTATCTATATACATCCAGATAGATAATCCACATATTCACAATAGATAATCATCACAACAGATAATCCAAATCATTATCACAATGCAACCAATGCATCCATATCACTCAACATTACTTATCTCATATCTGAGATTCAAACCATTCAAGGCAAACAACATCATCCATCCATATAAGCAATGATTAATAATCACACCAATTATAATTAATTTCAAATGAATTAAATTAATTTCATCATTTCTAATTAATTTAAAATGAATTAAATTAATTACTTCATCAGTATAAATCTTGCTTACATTACCATTAATTAATTATCAATCAATCAATTAATCATCAACCAATTATTCATTTTGATTAATCATCCCTAATTAATTAACCTTTAATTACATTCAAGTAATTATCCACTAATTAATTTCTCAAATTAATTATACTTACCCAAATATAGTAATTAATCTTTAGTTACTTCATAAATTAATTATCTATAATTAATTACATTAATTCTTAATTAATTACATTAATTAATTACTTCATTTGTTAATTATTTCCAAATAATCTATTTTTAATTACATCATTATAATTAATGATTTCTAATTACATTTCTATTTAAATTAATTACATTAGGTAATTAATCTTTATTAAACTATAATTGTTAATCGCCCTTGATTAACCCCATTCAGTAATTAATTTCCCTTAATTACTTTACCAAATAAATTAATTACTCATTAATTAATTATCTCTAATTAATCCCTTGATTAATTCACAAAGTAATTATACCCAAATTACTTTCATCAACAAATCACCTACAATTAATTACATCCAGTAATTACCAATTAATTACTTTCCTTAAGTAATTTCTCTTCATTAAATTACATTAAGTAATTATACTTCACAAATCACCAAATGATTATTCTAAATTAGTTAAACTGAATTAATTAACTTAATCTAATTAAATTAAACTCAATTAATTACAATAAGTAATTAATTTCCTTAATTACTTCCATAAGTAATTATACTTAACAATTTACACAAATGATTATCTTTAAATTAATTAATCTAATTAATTATTAAAAATTAATCACATTAATTAATTATTAAATAATCCTTAACTAATAACCTCATTAACTATTTAACAATTTATTAATTATTTTTCTAAAGTAATTAACTTATTTTAATCATTATTGATTACGGATTAATTTCCATTAATAATCCATTAATTAACCCCTAATTATTTAATTAATTAAGTGTTAACTGTAACTTAGTTTATCCTTTATTACTTGATTAATTAAGTATTAATCATTAATTAAAATCTAATCTTATTTAATTAATGATTCTTATTTACAAGTTAATTATTCTAACAATAATTAATCTTAAACTTTTAAGATTAAACCCTTAATTACTTTAAGTAATTTTCCATTTCATTAATTTATTAAATAAATTAATTATCCATTTAATTACCCTAATAATTAAATGAATAATAAATCATTAAATTATAATTTAACTTTAAGATAAAACTTTTTCTTATCTATGGTTAAATTATCATTCACAAAGATATTTGAAAACATTCATTTTCAAATTCATTATCAAAGCTCATTTTAAATTCAAGTTTTAAAATGTAACTCAATTTATCTTCAACAAAAATTTAAAATCAATTTAAAAACTTTAAATTTACACGATAAAGAATACTTCTCTTATAAAAGAATTTTACTAGAGTTTAAAACAAATTCCTTTTTAAATTCAAAACATTTAAATTTTACTTTATCATTCAAATTTGTTAAAACGCTTAAATTTATAAAATTTAAATTTATTTTAAACCAAAGATTCAAATTCAGATTTGAATCAGTTTAAACTTTGTTTAAAACATTTCTTTACATTTCAATTTCAAATTTAAATTCAAATTTCTTTTTAAAAACATTTTTAAACACTTAACCTCTTTAAAGTTATTTAAACAAATTTGAATTTAAAAACTTGTTCGTTTCCATCTATGATTCAAATTAAACTTGAATCCAATATTTAAACTAGATTTAAATAATATTTTAAATCCTTGCTTTTCACTTTAAAATTCAGTTTAAATTTTGAAAACATAACATGGTTTCTAACCTGTAACAAAACTAACTCGAATCACAAAGAAAACACTCGAGCCTACCCTAGCCTAACCCGAGCAAAAACACAAAATATCTCGAGTAAAACTCGAGTAACATTTCATTTGAATTCATTCAAATTTAAATGTAGTCAGGTTTTACAAAATCCTGTACCGACAGTTACAAAAACCCGTACAACCATACTCACACGAGCCACAACAACAGCTACTTCGAGACAATCAACCCCACGCTTCGAGTAAAATATGATTCTACTCGAACATCACTCGAGTACCTTCTTTCCCCCAAAACAAGCTGATACACAAAGTTCCCCCGTGCACCTGCACCAACCCCTCCGTCAACTCCAACCACTCACGACCTCACGCGCAAGTCGGCGATCACCTTCCAACACAATTCCGACCATCAAACGACTTACAGAAACCAAAAATCACAATCGAGCTTCGAGCTCAAAACTGGAAAATAAGTCAAAACTGGAAACGCCTGAAACTCAAGATTCCGGCCACTAGAGATTCTGACCTTCCACCATCACCTTCGACAAGCAACCCACCATCAATCCCCTCGATTTGGGTGAACTCGATCCACCAGGGAAGTTGAGAGGAACAAATTTGCCCAAACAACAGCAAACTAGGGTTAAACATTTCAAAACTAAATCATTACTGCCTCAATGCTTAAATCCTCTCTCCCATAATTTTCCCTGAATCTTCGATCACCATTCCATCACCAGAAAAGATACTGGCCATCCCAACCACTTATATTGACAGAATCACCCCAAAACATCATTTTTGGTTAAACCAGTAATGCCCAATCAATTTCAAACTAAAATTTTTGATTTCAGTTTTAAAATTCAAGTTTTAGATCATGTAATCTGTTTATACTCTTGAATCAAAGAATCTGAAAGGTTAAAATTTTAATTATAAAAGTTTATTCTGTTATTATTTTGTTCCGGTGAAAATACAGAATTTTCTTATATTAAATAAAATTTAAACTTAACTTATATTACACAACCATATTTTGATTGAATCTTAAATCTTAACACATATTAAATCAAATGAAATGGATATTCATAAGAAATTCTTAAATTTGGAACTTAAGTACAGAAAAATAAATTCACAGCAACATGCACAACTACATACATTCATCAATGAACTTATAAAGAGCATACACACACACTTATTTCCAGAGTAAAATAAGCAACTAAATTAATACTTAATTCTTTTTTAAAAAAAGTGAAGTTACTCACCAGTAATTTATGAGAAGAGCAAACTATTTCTGAAAATGCTTGAAACTAGATTGCTTTGATTTCAAAACTTCAAGTTGCTTCTTTTATTTTTGTAAACTTAAATCCTGATTCACCAAAATGTTTTGCTTCTTGATTCTACAATTTGCATGCATGTTTCCAGAGAAAGAAAAATGCAGGCTGGTTGTTTCAAAACAGAAAAGAAGGAGATTGCAGGCTTTTTAAGTTTCAAATTGATGATCAGGTTGATGAATTTGAAGAGGCTACAAGTTTATATGATTTTCACTTCAGGTTTTGAAGATAATTTCAGACAGCTTTGAAGAAGATTGGTTTTAGATTTAGAGGAAATATTAGTTTTTAGGTTTGGTTTTTGAGGGGATTCATAGATTTGTTTTGAACAGAATTCTGTTTTTGAAGAAGGTTGCAGATTTTTTGCTGAAGATTACTTAAGGTTTTTTTTGAAAAAGAAGAATAGAAAAAGAATAAGGATGAGAAGTAATGTGTTAATATAAGTAAATTTTAGCTTTAACTAAAATAAAAGAGAAATGAAAATTTTAAGAGGACACTTGTTTTAACATTTGTCACTTGGTTTATTTTATGACTAACACATGTCATTAAGATGTTAAGAGATTTACACATGTAAATTTAAGTATTTTAATTTAATTTAAATTGTTTATAAAAGCTTTTAAATCTAAATTTATTACTTTTTATGTATATATAAATAAATTTCTCTCTTTTTAATTTAAAGAGAAATGAAACAAAACAAATTATAAATAAAAGCTTACTCAAATATTTTTAAGTAGTTATTCTTTTGAATTTCAAAACATTAAATTCAAATTTAAATTAAATTATAAAACCTAATTTAAAAATCAAGTTATATATATATATATATATGCATATATAACTCTTATTAAATTTAAAAACAACAAATCCTATTTCTAAAAATCTATTTATGTTTATGAAAAACTAAGTATTATCATTATTATCTAAAAATAATAAATTAAACAATATTAAATAATTTATAAAAGAGATTATAAATCACTTCTATTACTTAATAAATTAAGATCATTTGTAAATTGTAATCTAAATTCTTATATATAATTTCAAGCAATATTTTAAAAAGAAAATACAACTATTTATGTTAATCTAATTTAAATTCATATTTAATCTAACTAAATTATAAATTTAAACAAATAAGACTTACCTTTAATATTTACAAACTATACAGATATTTATTAAATTGCTTTGAAAAGCTAAATGTTAAATTTAAATCAAATTTTAAATTTACCAAAAATAAATTAGAATTAGAAAATTGATTCATTTACTAAATTCCAAATCAAAGTTTATCAATTTACAATATATACAATTATATATATTATAAACATAAAACAATTAATTAGCTTTAAAAAGATAAAATCTTCCAATTTAAATATTTATTAAAAGAAGATTATTAAATCAATTCAAAATTTATTCAAAAATTATCAAATCAATTTAATTTTTGACACAGATTATTAAATTTATATTGCCAAAAATTCTGGGATATCACAGTGAGTGATTTATCTTTTGAAGATTTGATTGACGCTGTGTAGTTAATGCGCTCGGTAGATTCAAAGCGATGGAGGTGCAAAAAGTCATAGCGGAGATACGGCGAGGATATAGCGGGATATAGAGGATGACTCTAAAATAGCATATAAAACTCGTACTTAATGTTTTTACAAATATATAAATGGTAATTTAATGAAAAATTATCAATCAATTGAATTATAAATAATATATAAATAATTTTAAATAAAAACATGTGCGAATATACTTTAAATAAACGAAAAACAGTTATATAACATAATTGAATTTGGTAGAATATCAGAGTATTTTTATTTCTGAAAATATATTAAAAATTAAATCAAATAAATTAGTTTCATAACTTTATAATGTATAAATGCAATTTTTCAATTCATTTTATTAAAAAAGATATAGCGGGAATAGCGGAATATAGCGGAAATAACGGGATATAGCGGAAATAGCGGGGATTAAAGCGGAAAGGCTATATTCTGGGGCTATATGGAAAAATCGTAGCGGTAGAAATCCGCTATGAGATATAGCGGGGTTGTAGCGGGGTAATAGCGGGGCATTAACTACACAGGATTGACGTAAACTGAAAGTTATTTAATAAAATCAAGGAAACTAAAAGAAAGTATAAAAATGCATTAGAAAGAATAAATAGAACTGAAATAGAAGTTGATATGCTAAGAGATGAAAAGAAAATTTTAGAAGAAGAACTTGTTAATACACGAGAATCCGTATCAAATGTTTCTTCTCAACTCATTATGTTGTCAAAATAAGTAGAATTGCAAAAAGAAAAGAATATGACATTCTTCAGAAGATCATGACTCAAAATCAAATGTCAAAATTATTGAGTTGAATAACACTAAAAATGTGACAAGTTTCAATAAAGGAAGAGAAAATCTTTCTAAAATTATTAGTAATTCTCAATCTACTAATAATAAGAATAGACTAGGATATAAAAAATCTTCAAAACCAAAGAAGAATAACACATCTTATAGAAATTATAATTTTCATAATAACTTTGTGAAAGCAAAATCAAAGGCAAAAGTTGTTATTCCAAAGAAATACGTTAGTAAAGTAGCACTATAAAAATTTGGGTACCAAAAACAAACAATAATCTAATCGGAAATAAGTATATAAAATCTTTTATATTTATCGTTCATAAAATTAAAGATTTTATTTATAAAGGGAATTCTAAACCCTTATGGGTTTGGCTTCCTAAAATCTAACTCTTAGGACCCTAATAAAAAGGTGGGTACCAACTTTATTTATATTTTTTGTATGTATCAACCAAGAAAAGAGGAAAATAGATACTAGACAGTGGCGGCTCAAAACATATGACAGGAAATAATGAAATACTGACTAAGATCATCTACTCGGATAGAGGATCTGCCACGTTTGGAGATAACTCTAAAGGATATATCATCGGTAAAAGTGATGTGAGCAATGACGGTACATCTAATTTACCTCTTATTACAAATGTTTATTAGTTAAAAATCTAAAACATAATTTACTTAATATAAGTCAGCTATGTGATAAAGGTTTTAATATAACTTTTTCTGAAAACAAATGCATTATTTTTGATCAAAATAATAACCTTATTTTTAAAGGAACAAGAGAAAGAAATATTTACATATTAAATATGAAAGTCAATTATAACATAAATATGTGTCTAGTAGCCAAAGATAATGATCTTAGATTATGCCACAAAAGATTTTTTTTCACGTAAATTTTTGAGCTATTAACGAATTATGTAAGAATAATTTAGTTAAAGGTTTACCAAAGTTGAATTTTAAAGGAAAAAATATTTGTGAAGCTTGTTAATTAGGAAAATTAACTAAATCTTCTTTTAAATCAAAGAAAATGATTTCTACATTACAATCACTTGAGTTATTACATTTGGTAACCATGAACATTAATGTTAATTTTTCCTTATGTTATGATTAATTCAATGTTATTTCACTTTCAATTATTGTCTACAACATCAAAATTTTGCTCAGATTACATGTATCCATCGTGTGAGAAATGCGGGTTACGGATCTTAAGGCTAAGATTAACACTAGAGGGGGGTGGGTGAATAGTTTTAATCAAGAATTACAAAATATTTTTGATCTTATGTTAATTTAGACACAAAAGTATGCAATATACAGAAACAGATATGATCACAGAAACAATCACAGATGCAGAAATAAAATAAAAAGCAGTAAAGGAAAGAACACACCGGATTTTATAGTGGTTCGGAGTTACCCTACATCTAGTCCCGCAACACAAGTACGTATTTCCTTTCAAAAGAAATTGTACAATTACACCCTCGGTTTCAAGGCTACAAGGTACACCCTCCAGAATTTCGATCCTCTAGGTAGAGATACTTGATTTCCAGGCCACAAGTTTACCCAATTGATTTACCAAGGCTGCAATCACACATTTTCCCTTTTGATTGATTTCCAAGGCTACAATCACACCTTTTCTTGCTTAATAGATTACAAAGAAGTCTATAACTCTGAATAGCGGTGAGAATCTTGTAGAGATAGTGATAGAGAATCAAACTAGAAGTAATCGAGTATGATTCAATGTTGATTTCAGTGGATTAATGATAAGAATATGTATTAAGAAATGAGGAAGAAGAAGAGGAGTGAAAACCAGAAAATTATGATTAAAAATTCATTGAAACTGACCCCTATTTATAGAAGAACAACAGCCATGACCATTCACGAAGAGTTATGGCGAATAGACACTTCTTTTGAAATTTGAATTTTTGAATCAAACTGTCACCATGTTGATATGGTCATGCTAGGCATGTCGACATCCCAAAGGATTTTTTGGTGTTTTGATTTTCTTTGAAAATAACCTTTATCTTATATAAAAACTATTTTAAACTTTATAAATATACTTGACTATATTTAAAATTCATAAGTAAATATAAAGAATAATATATATAGATTTTAACTATAATTTTATATTTAAATCTAAGTATAAATATTTAAAAGTTAAATATATTATTTAAAAAGATAGTTTAAAATCAGGAGTAATTTGAATTTGAAAATAAAGATGTTTTTGAGGCTAAAATTATTTAGAATTAGGATCGAGGTTTTGAATCTTTTAAAAGGAAAGTTTCGGAAACATTTTGAAAACATGATATAATTTTGAAAAATCATTTTGAATAAAAGTTAGCGGATACAAAACAATGTTCCACTAGATTTTTCGTAGGTTCCATCCTACTTAGGGTTCCATCCCTTTAACGGGCTCGAAGTGGATTCCATTCCACGAATAAATTGGATTTTAAGATGCCAGTGCTTTTCTACGAGTTTTAACAAAAATTCTTAATAATAATAAAAAATACTTATCCTTGAAATCTTGAACACTTGATAATCTCGATACACATGAGTCTTCTATCTTGATATTTTATCTTGATATCTTGAATCTCTATACTGTACAGTCTTCATTCTTAGTACCTGCATGGTTAAATCCTACATATACATATATATCTAAACTTATAATGTTAGTGTTTATATTTTATAATCTATTCTAAGGTTGCTGTCATCAAAACAATCATCTCACGGACTAACATTCTCCCCCTTTTTGATGATGGCAACCTTTGTTTATATAATATTATTTCTATTCTAATAACTCCCCCTAAAACTAACAACTCCCCCTTAATCTATACCTAACTACCCTATTTTCTATTTCTCCCCTTTTGTCATCAACAAAAACTTACTCTAAACTAGATAACTCCAAACTATATAACTTCCCCTAAAACTATTACTCTATGACATGTGATTATGATAGTGTTATCATAAATAATCAACACTTAAATCTTATACTAAAATATAGTCCTAAACTATTAACTATCCTAACTAAGAATTCACAATAATACTTATAATAAAAACACATATAAGAACACGTACATTTGCGTTTGGAAAACATAAAAACACAAACAACAACGAAAAGAAAGAGAAGAAACTAATGTGTGTTTCTGAACATAGGAGATCTATGAATCGAACAGTTTGGATAGTGGAAACAGAAATTTCCACATTGTTCAACAAGATTGCCATTTTTGTCGAAACACACTTCTCCAACATACACTACTTGGTCATCATCCTCCTCGTGTGCTTCTTCCATGGGTTCTTCTTCTTCTTCTTTGCCTCTGGCCTCTTGTTCTTGATTGAGTGAAGAGTCTTCATCGATCAAGATAAGGTTGGCCTGGTTGTCCAATAGGAATTTTTGCAAATTCCTAAGAATCTTGCCTTGCCTTTCCTGTTCCTTTGCCATACGAAGTTGAGTATCACTTGAATTTCAGTCAACATCTGAAGAACATCCTTCATAGATTCCTCCATTTTAGTCACACGAGCGAGAGTAGTACATTGGAATGGACCAGAAGTAGGAGAGGGAAATGAGAAAGTTGATTTTATGTTTGATTTTGAGGATGAAGCCATGATTTTATTTATTTCATAAGAGAGAATGAAGAGAAAACAGAGAGAATGAATGAAAAGTCGAAATTGAGAAGAATATATAACTAAATTTTTGAATTTTGGTGGGAAAATTTTTAAAAAAATCAAAAACGTTATATGTCGACATGTACACTTAGGGGATGTCGACATGGTCTTTTTTTTTAAATTTAATTCTTTGATTTATTTTGATACCAATTGTTAAGTATACTTGTTATTTATATTTTATATTCCAGTTATAGAACAAATACCTAATTCTCTTCTTAATTTAGTAAATGTTGATTCATTTAAGGGTTTTGTTAAGATATTAGCAATTTGATTCTCAGAATTGATATAATCGAGAGTAATTACTTCCTTACTTCTATTATCTTTGAGAAAATGATGTCTGATGTTAATATGTTTAGTTCGAGCATGTTGAGTAGTATTTTTGGGTAAATTTATCGCACTCGTATTATCAAAATAAATTGGATATTTTGAGAAATTTAAACCTTTTAAGGTTTGTTGCATATATATTACTTGAGAACAAGCCAAAGCAGCAGAAATATACTCTGCTTCAGTTGTTGATAAAGAAACTATGTTTTGCTTTTTACTAAGCCAAGAAATCAAAGAATGCCCCAAAAAGTGACAAGTCCCACTTGTGCTTTTTCGGTTTGATTTACAACCAGCATAGTCAGCATCACAATAAGATATTAAGTCAAAAGAATCATTTTTAGGGTAGAATAAACCATAATCAGACGTGTGTTTAGCATATTTTATGATTCGTTTCACGTCT
Organism: Allium cepa; assembly: GCA_030765085.1. Lineage (NCBI taxonomy): Eukaryota > Viridiplantae > Streptophyta > Magnoliopsida > Asparagales > Amaryllidaceae > Allium > Allium cepa. The sequence goes on along the minus strand of CM060929.1, from coordinate 376,059,408 downwards.
TTTAAGTGAGTCTCTTTAGGTTCGGATTGATATCTGGCACAGAGACAGACACTATGCATGATATCAGGTCTACTAGCAGTAATATAGAGTAATGAGCCAATCATTCCTCTATATAATTTTTCAAGAGATCATCTTTACTAAGGTACTCATTGGTTGCCATGGGAGTGGGTTTTCCACTCGTAGTGATCAAACCAAATTTACTAATTAGGTATTTAGCATATTTTCTTGATTAATAAAGATACCATTATCTAATTGTTTTATTTATAATCCTAAAAGAAATTTAATTCGCCCATATGACTCATCTCAAATTATTTTTTCATAATTTCAAAAAATTCTTTATTCATTTCAAAATTAGTTGAACCAAAAATGATATCATCTACGTAAACTTGTACTAGTTGAATATCATTTTTATTTCTTTTAATAAAAAGAGTATTATCTACTTTACCAATTTCAAAATTAGATTGCAATAAATAAGATCTTAGTCTATCATACCAGGCTCTAGGAGCTTGTTTAAGGCCATATAGTGCTTTTTTTAAGTTTGTAAACATGATTTGGTAATTTATCATTTTCAAAAAGTGATTGTTGTTCGACATATACTTCTTCTTTTACAAATCCATTTAAAAAGGCACTTTTAACATCCATTTGAAATAATTTGAAATTATTATGATTTGCGAAAGCAAGTAGAATCCTAATGACTTCTAATCTTGCTACGGGAGCAAAGGTTTCATCAAAATCTATTCCTTCTTCTTCGCAATAACCTTAAGCGACTAACCGAGCTTTATTTCTAACTACCTCTCCTTGTTCATTCATTTTATTTTTATAAACCTATTTAGTTCCAATTATAGTTTTTTTTTCTGGTCTAGGAACAAGTTCTCAAACATCATTTCTAGTAAATTGATTTAATTCTTCTTACATAGCCAAAATCCATGAATCATCAGTTGATGCTTCTTTTGGTTTTTTGGGTTCAATAGTTGATATAAAAGCTACATTACTCATTTGACTTAGTTGATTTCTAGTTTTAACAACAGATTGCATATCTCCCAGTACATTTTATATAGGGTGATCTTTTAAAAGTTTTGTCCTTTTATTGGGATGATTAATTTCATTATTAGTTTCAATAGGTTCTTGATTTTGAGTGATTAAATCCTCTTCATCATTTGTATATTTGAAATTTTTGAAATTTTCATCAAATGAAACATGCATTGTTTCTTCAGTGGTATTAGTTTTAAATTAAACACTCTATACGCTTTACTTCTATTAGAATATCTGATAAAGATACCTTTGTCGGATTTAGGATCAAATTTATCTAAATTATCTTTTGTATTTAAAATAAAGCATTTACTTCCAAAAATTCTGAAATAAGATACCTTAGGTTTCTTTGAATAAAGAAGTTCATAAGATGTCTTATCAGTTAGAGGTCTAATTAAAGTTCAATTCAAAATATAACAGGCGGTAGCCACTGCTTCGGCCCAAAAATTCTTTGGTAAATTACTATCTGTAAGCATAGTTCTCGCACACTCTTGAATCGACCTATTTTTACGTTCTACTACTCCATTTTGTTGTGGAGTTCTGGAAATGAAAAATTATAAGTTATTCCCTTTTTATTGCAGAATTCCTCAAACTTTTCATTTTCAAATTCACCACCGTGAACACTTCGAATAGTTATAATTTTTAGAGAAAATTGATTTTGAATACTTTTTGAAAATGTTTTAAAACATTCAAAAGTATCACTTTTATGTTTTAAAAATATTGTCCATTTAAATCTAGAATAATCATCTACAATTACAAAGACATATTTACTATGATTTATTGATAAAATTTGAGATGGACCAAATAAATCAAGATGAAGTAATTCAAGAGGTTTTGAAGTTGAAATCATATATTTTAACTTAAAATAATTTTTTCTAAGTTTTCCTAATTGACAAGCATCACATAAACTATTTACTTTAAAATTCATTTTAGGGAGACCTCTTACTAGATCATGTTTTGACAGTCTAGATAAGAGTTTGAAATTCAAATGCCTAAATCTCTTGTGCCAAATCCAAGGGTCACTTGTATTTGCCAACAGTCACAGGTTATTATTTGAAACTTTCATACTAAGAATATATATATTCTTTTTCCTGACTCCCTCAAATATAATGGTTGAATTATTATCGTCAATGTGACATTTATCTTTTTCAGATTTAATTTTATAACCTTTATCACATAGTTGACTTATACTTAGCAGATTATGTTTCAGATTCTTAACTAGCAAAGTAATAGTAGGAGTTTAAGAATTACCGACTTTGCCGATGCCAACCTTTTGAATTGTCTCCAAAGTTAACCAATCCTCCGTCTTTGTATATTATATCATTCAGTATATCTGGATTGCCAGTCATGTGTCTAGAACATCCACTATCAAGTATCCATTTGTTCTTTCTGATCTGCACAATTTGTCCGTTGTGGATTGATTCCTGAACACCCATAAAGCATGATTTCTGCACATCAAACAATTTTGGTAGATAACTTGAATTTGAATATTGATTATATGCAGACTCATGAAACAATGATGATTTGAATACTTCTAAATTAGTATTAATGAATATAGCCATTTTAAAAAAAATTCAAAAATTATGATTATGAAATTTTGAAAACCATGCTCTGATATCAATTATGAGAAATGCGGATTACGGATCTTAAGGCTAAGATTAACACTAGAGGAGGGGGGTGAATAGTGTTAATCAAGAATTACTAAATCTTTTTGATCTTATGTTAATTTAGACACAAAAGTATGCAATATACAGAAACAGATATGATCACAGAAACAATCGCAGATGCAGAAATAAAATTAAAACAGTAAAGGAAAGAACACACCGGATTTTATACTAGTTCGGAGTTGCCCTACATCCAGTCCCGCAACACAAGTACGGATTTCCTTTCAAAAGCAATTGTACAATTACATCCTCGGTTTCAAGGCTACGAGGTACACCCTCCAGAATTTTGATCCTCTGGGTAGAGATACTTGATTTTCGGGCCACAAGTTTACCCAATTGATTTACTAAGACTACAATCACACCTTTTCCCTTTTGATTGATTTCCAAGGCTACAATCACACCTTTTCTCGCTTAGTAGATTACAAAGAAGTCTATAACTCTGAATAGCATGAGAATCTTGTAGAGATAGTGATAGAGAATCAAACTAGAAGTAATCGAGTATGATTCAATGTTGATTTTGGCAGAGTAATGATAAGAATATTTATTAAGAAATGAGGAAGAAGAAGAGGAGTGAAAACCAGAAAATTATGATTAAAAATTGGTTGAAACTGACCCCTATTTATAGAAGAACAACAGCCATGACCATTCATGAAGAGTTATGGCGAATAGACACTTCTTTTGAAATTTGAATTATTGAATCAAACTGTCACCATGTCGATATGGTCATGCTAAGCATGTCGACATCCCAAAGGATTTTTTGGTGTTTTGATTTTCTTTGAAAATAATCTTTATCTTATATAAAAACTATTTTAAACTTTATAAATATACTTGACTATATTTAAAATTCATAAGTAAATATAAAGAATAATATATATAGATTTTAACTATAATTTTATATTTAAATCTAAGTGTAAATATTTAAAAGTTAAATATATTATTTAAAAAGATAGTTTAAAATCAGGAGTAATTTGACTTTGAAAATAAAGATGTTTTTGAGGCTAAAATTATTTAAAATCAGGATCGAGGATTTTGAATCTTTTAAAAGGAAAGTTTTGAAAACATTTTGAAAACAGGATATAATTTTGAAAAATCATTTTGAATAAAAGTTAGCGGATACAAAACAATGTTCCACTAGATTTTTCGTAGGTTCCATCCTACTTAGGATTACATCCCTTTAACGGGCTCGAAGTGGATTCCATTCCATGAATAGATTGGATTTTAAGATGCCAGTGCTTTTCTACGAGTTTTAACAAAAATTCCTAATAATAATAAAAAATGTTTATTCTTGAAATCTTGAACTCTTGACAATCTCGATACTCATGTGTCTTCTATCTTGACATTTTATCTTGATATCTTGAATCTCTATAGAGTCTTCATTCTTAGCACCCGCATGGTTAAATCCTGCATATACATATATATCTAAACTTATAATGTTAGTATTTATATTTTATAATTTATTCTAAGGTTGTTGTCATTAAAACAATCATCTCACGGACTAATACATCGAATAACAGTATTCATACTCAAGTGTGCTCTATTGGTTATACATCTAATATTCCTTTTTGTCGATGACAAATGGGGAGAAATATGAAGATAAGCAGGTAGTTCATTGATTCAGGGGGAGTAGTAATTGTTTTTCATAAATTTTATGTCTCTTAAACTTACATAGTTGTCATCATAAAAAAGAGGGAGAATGTTAGAACCTAGTATTTTGATGTTTTGATTATGACAACTATACAAGAATATATTATATGAACTAACCAAAATTGCAGGAGAAGATGCTATTCTACTGACAATAGATCGACGACCAAAAGATTTCGAAGACAAGTTTCATTTTTTTTATAATTGGTTTGTCTATAGTCTAGTTAGTAGTTAACATTTGTTAAAATTTATGCTCAGTGGTATGTGCACGCCCACAAGCCTTTAAAAATTATTCAAATTAAATTACATAACTTAAGTTTTGATTATATAAATTAATAAAATAACTTGCATTCAAAACTAGTTCAAACAGGCTAAAAATGACAATTTCAGTCGAATGAACTAGGGTATTCAGTCGACTGAAACGTGCACACATGCACAAAAAAGTTTGAACATTCAATCGACTAAACACCCTAGTTCAGTCGACTGAATGAGTTGTCTTTTCAATACAAGTTTAAAATTTAAAATTTTTTTGAATGTTCAGTCGACTTAATCTATGTCTTTAGTCGACTAAGTATTCATAACGACTATTTTTCTAAAAGGTCACCACTTTTCAACGAACAGAAACATCTGTTAATTCAACATTTGTTTCTGTATCTCTTGGCCAAATATTTTCATTAGTAGTTATAACCTTTTAACTCTATAAATAGCCTTGATTTCAGATTGCAAAGTACAACATTATTCTTTGATTCTATTATATATTCTTGCAAACTATTTTCTGCTATTAGCTTTAATAAATGCTTTCAAATCACTTGCACATTCAAGCACAAATCTATTTGTGATTACAATTGCTTCCAATCTTCACGTACTATACCATATACCACAAAGGAGAATATTATAGAAGGGTGTACTATAAAGACTCATCTGTGCTATCTATAGAGCATATATAGTCAAGAAAATTTTCTGTATTGAAGAAGTCATGTTCGGTTGCTCAGGTGGTAGAAGTCCTATTTGATTATCTAGGCGGTAGAAGTCCTATTCAGTTGCCCAGACGGTGTAATACTTGTGTCTCCGGGTTAAAAGAGGGTTGATAGTTAAATTCCAAAAGTATTCTATGACTAGATGTGGAACGGAAGTTCGAACCAGTATAAAAATCACTGGTGTCATTTACTTTACTATTTACTTTTTATCATATTCTGTCCTAGTAGATAACTTAGATTATATTCCACATTACGATCCTTTGCAGCTTTTTCAGAAAACTCCATCCATATCACCCCGCTCCTTCCCTTTTTGTTTGGCCGGCCATTACATGGACCTCTTAGGCTTGCATATCACTTCAAACCATATCAAATAATATACATTGATATAATATATCGATGCATGTGTATACAACTTTTATATACACACTATTTTTAATATTGATCAACACAAATCAATTAAAATTTCATAATTAATATTTCAAAAATATTATTCAATTTAATTATAACAATTATAATTTAATTAAATTAGGAGGTAGTCGAGTATTCAACATTGCGGTTGTGTGGCTCTTGGGTGTAAATTCGATCAGCGATTAATATCAAACAAGTTAAATATTAACTTCTATACATCACCTTAACTAGTGATGTGATAGTTTGGTCGAATTTATCACTTGCGTAGTTTCAATAAAATCCAATTTTACTTATTTTAAGTAGGCATTAAGACCCTTAGATCTATTCCTTCATCGAAATAGGACAAAATTATGTAAACCCCTTTCCTTGTTATGTTCTTTAAGTTCAAGTCTGATGAGAGTAATATTCTACGACTAACAACTGATTTATTTTTAAATCAATCCATTTATTATCCTTTGCTGTGACAATTATCTACATTCATTCTCTTCGTCAAAGCTATATCACATTAGGACTTACGAAATTTGGTATTGGTCAAAATTCCGATACTGTCCACATTCAACTTATATAGTTCAAACTCAATGTCCTTGGTTTAATATATTAATTATTATTAACTGAAATGCTCTGGCCAGAGACTTTGACATTGAGTTGACTACAGTTGACCATGATACTAATCTCGTATAACTATGTAGACAAATTCTCTATTGAATAGTGTTTCACTTCCAATGCTTCAACTCAGACCCAATTTAGTCGTTCGATGGACGTCGTGCCACAATTTAACTATAATTAAAGTGGAGTGTCCACATTGAAGTCCAACGGTAATCTTAAGTTGAGAGAATTATGTATTATTGTCATATCAATATTTTTCATTTTATTTTGCTTATATTAACTAAAAGAAAATCATAGAGTGAATCATTCCAAGTTATCGGATAACAATCAATGTGTAATCCTTTGGTGCCCCCAACAGCCATGAGTAATACGCTGCCCTCCATTTGGAGAGCATTAGATACTCCGGTCTCAATGGATATATCGATGACCAGTCTCGATATATCTCGACTAGGAATATTTAAAAATGGTATGCTTATTTTCATTGTGATAAATTACTTATGATTACAACACATTGTAACTACTTTACAAAACACACCTTTTATGGAATTTCTATTAAATATACTTAAATTAACTAAATAATTAAAATAGCACATTATGTTAAGTATATAATAGAAAGAAAAACATCTTTATTTCAATGATATTTTTTACAAAGTTAATAATTTATGATAAATTACAGAATTGCCCTAAGGGCATACCCTTGACTCTATCAGTAAGAATATGTTTACATGGATTTTATTGATAGATTGTAGAGGACCAAAAGAGGGTACGATAGCGTTTGTGTCATGGTTGATAGATTAACTAAGAGTGCTTGATTCACACTCGTTATGTCTAATAGAATGACATTCAAGTTAGTCGAGTTGCACATGAAGTGGATAATGTGATTCCTTTAGTATACCGATTTTGAGTGATCGAGACCCTTTATTCTCTAATGGGTTTAGGAAGACCATGCAAAAGGCGTTGGGGACAGAGCTGCATCTTAGTACAGCTTATCACCCAAAAATGGATGGTAAGCCGAGAGGGTGAATTGTATCCTAGAGGATCTCTTACAATCTTGTGTACTTGACTTTGGAGGCTTGTGGGACGATCACTTGCATTTGGTAGAGTTCCCTATACAATAATAGTTATCAATTTAGCATCGATATGGCACCACTTAAGAAATTGTATGGCTGATCATGTAATGCTCCTTTGTGCTGATAAGAAGCAAGTAGAAACCCGATACTTTGGCCAAATATGATCAAGGAGACTTTATAGAAGATCGAGATCATTCAACAATGAATGAAAGCTGCTTAAAAGTGCTATGTTGATAAGAGAGGATGAGATTTAGGGTCCTCTATCGGTAATATGTTATTTGTCAAGATTCTCCTTTGAATAATATAGTTCGATTCGATACCGAGGAGATGTTGCTGCCAAGATTTTTAGATCCTTTTTCGATAAAAAAGAGAATTAGGTACCTAGCTTGCAGAGTCAATTTGCCTTAGAAGATGGTGAGAATGCACAATATATTTCACGTTTCTCATTTATGGAAATATATGCATACTCAGACTTGACCATTTCAATGGGTTAAATTGATTAAATTCAAATTTAAGCCAAAGGTTGGTGACCTTATAAGCTCATTCATATTTTCAGACATTATACAAAGCAATTGAGGAGGAGGTCAGTGGAGCTAATGAAGGTTCAATGAAGTGAAAGCTAAGGTGATTGCACATAGGAAACCATGGAGAGCATGCAGACTACTTATGGTAAGACTTATTGGGTATCACATTTACTTTCATATTTTGAAATCATGTAGGTTAGTTTAGTATCTCGCATGCTAAGATAAGTATATTTATAATGTTGTTCTTTTGATTGCATTATTGCATGCTTGATGCTTGAAATGGTTATTTACGACAATTAGGCATGCAAGGTAATTTAGTTCATTATTCCTTGTCAAGCTTGGAGAATTCGACAGTGAAATTCCTAGGGGGATGGTGTAACAATCCATATTTTTCCTATCAAAGGATCACAAAATACTATTTTTAAATGCGTATGAGGTCGCATGACTTTATAACTTTAGAAAATGTTAACTAGTGACCCTTCTCATCCTTAGAATATTTATAGGACAATTTCGATCTTGAAAATTTTGTAAATCCTATAAATTTTGGAAAGAGCTGAACTAGGGCCTTAAACCAATTTCATTGAAAAGATACGATAGTTTCTCTTTCCATAGAGTTGTAATAATAGCTTTTTTGGACTTATTGTTTGGAAGATATGGTTGTTTGAAGTTTGAACAAATTCTGGCTAGATTAATGGGAAATTAATTATGCATGGTTTAGGCCTACTAATCCATTTAGGGAATTATGCCTAATTAGGGGTTAGAGGATAGTTCCTAATCACTTTCCCACTTTCCTACTTTCCAAAACTAAATCAAACCTCCAATAATCTGAATTTATCCAAAAAGAACCATTTTTCATTACTTTAATAGCCTAAGCACATCACTAATGGGTAATTAACAAGGGGAATCAAGAGATTACTATTTGGATCAGCTAGGCTCCATGTATTTGTTATTCTATCTCAGATTTACATTAAAATTTGGGTTATTTGGTATTTGGTAAGTGATATTACTTTTACCGCTATTATGTTTATTAGTATAGCAAAAATGTGGTTATTAGTATGATTTTCAAAGTCTAAATGTTTTAAAACTTATATCTGACGTTAATAACACCTTAAAACCAGTTTGAAATGATAGACTTGTATTTTAGTTCATTTTGCATAACTACCAACCATATTCATATTTTAATATGAAATCAGATCTAGGAAGATAAATAATTTTAAATCATATTTGAATTGATTGTATGTGATGTATGGTGGTGATATGATGATGTGTGATGACTGTATGAATTGTTTGTTGTAGTTGTATTTTAGGAGAGTTAAAAATATGGTCGTCATTTGCCGCAAATTGACATAAAAAATGTCCAAACATGATGCAGTTGTGTTATCCAGCATTTTGATCAGGCAATATCTAGACGGACTCAACAAATCGAGCCTAAAAGCTATCGAGGCAAGAGACCCAAAGAGATATTCGTCGAGTCCAGAAACCAAGTACAACCAAAATCATAAAGTAGAACCAAGACCATCCTAAAAAGTCCAAAGCAAGATCCATCTAAGTGATGGATCGGTACCGATCCATCTCGAAGGATCGGTACCGATCCATAATACTCTATTAGAAATGCTCCATTTTCCTCATGTTCACAAGTATTGATGCTAGAAACCTTTTTCGACTTCCATTGCATCGATCGCATGCAACTCTCCATCGATCTCCTCAAGCACTTAAAATTAGCAACTCCATTCCTTCACCGACCCATTTTATTGGCTCAGAAACAAGCTTATAATAGTGTAAACAACATGGAAATCACGAAGCAATCAATGAGTCGCCACATCGCAAAGTATCAAACTAGTCCATAAGAAGATCTTATGGATTGGTACCATGAAGATCGTGGTGGAAGACGTGGCGGAGTGTTTCCCGATGACTACAGCTATAAATAGGAGGCCAGGGGCTAATTTCTAGGGATCTTTTAGCTTCCTTGCAATTTTTCCATAATTCCATGTAATCTTTGTAAATCCCTACCAATCCATACGAACTATGTTCGCAAAACAACAATATAAGAAATAAAAATCTCAAGTGGACATAGACAATACTTGGTTAAACTACTGCAAACGTTTGGTGTCTTGTTTTTACTCATCTTTTATTTATATCTCCTCACTTTCATCTCCTTAATTTCTTAGGTGTTTGTGCCACTTTTTGGTACTAATATTCTGGCACTTTCACTAGGAAAGTGATTCTCTGGCTGTTCATCTACTATTTATTTGCTTAAATCTAAGAGATAGATCCAAAATTTCTTTTTTTTCACTCTTTTGAGCTACTTAGATTTCTCAAAAGTCTACTTGAAGCTATTTTAGAATGGACCTTCGAAGAGATCGATCCTCCACTTCAAGAGCTGCCGAAGATGTTGAGAATGTCGATTCCTAACATGTTGAGGAGGTTATATAGCCAACCACTACCGAGGTTCAAAACCCAATAGATGTGATTACTAGGGTTGAGATGGACATACGATGAAGGAAATGGAGGACAAGCTTGGATTTGTTAAATCAGTTGATTAACAGCCATAGGAGAAGCAAAAGGGACTTGACACCTTCTGGTTTAGAATCTGGCATTTCCTCATTATCGGAGCAAAGGCAGAGGAACAAGAAACAAAAATGGTCCAAAAAGCGGCTGGGACATCAAAATAAAGACCAGATGCAAATTGTGGAAAAGGTTTATGGGTCGGTACCAATCCATTAAAAGGTATCAGTACAGAGCCATCACAGGGTGGTTCCAGTGCTTGATTTTTGAATGACGGTGTTGACTTGGCTTCTGGTCGTGCTGTAGATGGCCAGAATACTTGAAATCAGGAGATTTTTGTGGATCTTCCATGAAGAATTCATGTATATCGACCTACCAAATGAAAGTTTCTTCCAGAGTCAGGGTAACCCAGGTATCATGAACCTTACCATGGGCGTTTTCCGAGAGAAACACTTGGGGTGGATAACGATTGCCGTCGTTCAGTAGATTCACCTAAGCGGGATTTGGATGAAATGGTAAGGATACTTCTAAATGAGATCCAGTATCAGACTAATGATGACTGGGGTTCCTCCCCAAGCCAGAATTCATTCACAGAAGAGATTCTACATGAGGAATACCCAAGGAGATTTGTGATGCCAACGATGCTGTCGTATAACAAGGAGATGGATCTAAGGCAACATTAGAAGAAATATAACCGACACATGGATTCTCCTAGAGCTACTGATGTTGTAACATGTCATTGTTTCCCGATTTTCAGATGGGGTGGCAATGATGTAGTTCACTTGGCTACTATTGCGATACATATCATCTTTTGAGCAACTGGTATGAAAGTTCATTGAGCAATTTTGCATGCATACTACCTATACAAAGGACATCATGTCACTATCCAACCTCTTCCTAGGTGTGCTTTGAAGGATTTTCTGCAAAGGTTTAATATTGTGGAAACCAAGGTGAGAAATCCTCAAGATGATACTGTATTGATGGCACTGATCAGGAGAATTCATCCCAATACTGACCTTGGGACATGGTTGAAAATGAAACGTCCTCTGACAATGGATGTGTTTTATAGAAAGGCAACTAAGTTCTTGTGCTTGGAAGAGGCAAGTTCTACCACCAAGAAAGCTGAAGCTGATCAGTCAGCAGAGGTAGTACAAAGTTACGTTACTATGAAATGGTTCGAAGGAAATTCGATAATGCCAATGTCAATGTGAAAAATAGAAGTGGTTGACAAAGCAAGGACAACATTGGAGCCAAAGGTAAGAAATCAGATTCAAGGAGATGTCAAGCGATCCCAAAGTATAAAAACTATGCTTCATTGACAACTCGATTGAAAATATATACTTGGCTACTCAAGGTACCAAGCATACAGGAAGCCGACTCCAAGGACGTCGACAGAGAAAGATAAAAAGTCTGGCAAGTTTTACAGATTTTATGAGACACATGGTCATAACACCAATGAACATAGACATCTACATGATATGATCGAAGATTTGATTCGAAAGAATAAGTTGCAATATTTTTTACAGCCCCATAGAATAGTGGGCAAGGAACATCAACTCCCTACTAGAAGCATGCTTGGCCAGGTGTTGGTGATCCTAGGCGGTTTGAGAAACGTTTGGTGATTAATATTATTATCGGTGGACCACATTCAGCTAAGAAGAGCTGGAACGAGATGGAGCAATATGTAGGTGCTTCGAAGCATGCAGCAAATGAGAGCTGTTTTACCATCAAAGATGGTGCTCCAGCAAAAAAACTCAAGAATATGAAAGATGACATTGTTTTCAGGAATCGAGATGCTGACCGGGCAAAAGCCCCGACTATGATTCGCTAATGATGTCGGATGTGATTGGCTAAGCAATTTTAAGGAATGTGCTAATTAACTATAACTAGTCAATATTTTATTCAAGAAAGCCTATGATCAAATGCTTTTGGAGGGTAAGGACTTAAAGCTACGTAAATCTTGGATCTAGGGATTTTATTGGACTACTACTGAGCCAATGGTGCTTGGAGAGGGTGACTGCAATAGAGTGCAAGTCGTGCCTTTTGTTGTGTTGGATATTTATTCTGCTTATAATGCCTTCTTAGGCAGACCGATCTTCGCTGAATTTTGAGCGGCTATAGCTTTTCAGTGCGTAATGATGAAGTTCCCAATAGAGAACGGTGTGGGAATGGTGCAAGGAGATCAGGTGATTGGTCGAGAATGTCATGTCACTGAGCTGAAAGAAGCGAGGCAAAAAGAGAAAGATAAAGGTGTGGATAGGACTCCTTATGTCAAGGCTTTGGAAGCATTGCAACCACTGCCTTAGCCCTAGCTCGGGTAGCATATTCGGTCCTATAAGGATATGTATCGGCGAAAAGAGCTGAAGGATGGAAGGATAGTTCAAGCCAAATTGGCAATCAACATGCCTATCAGCCAGGTTGATCCTAAATGAGTCTTAAAAGTTGGATCGCAGCTTGGCACAAAGATGAAAGAGTTTGTCGATTTTCTCCAGGGAACTTGGATTCACTCAGACAGGTGTGGAATATCATCATAGATAGCAAGCGATGCATTAAATATAAATCCTAAATGTATTCCTGTGAAACATACATGCTGCAACCTAGGTCTAGAGAGATTGGATAACCAGAGTAGGTGCCCGATCTGGTCCTATTAGAAAAAAAAATCAAATGGGAAGTGTAGGACATGCATCGACTATTCTGACCTGAATTAGGAGTGCCTGAAGGACATTTTCTCATACCCAAGAATTGATCAATTGGTAGACTTGATGGTTGGACATGAATTGCTCTCGTTCATAGATGTATAACCTGGATACAATCAGATTTCAATGCACATCGCAGACCAGGAACATACCAGCTTCATAACCGACCTGGGACTGTACTGCTATCTTATCATACCCTTTGGATTGAAGAATGCCGGAGCGACTTACTAAAGGTTATTGAACAAGATGTTTAAGGATCAAATCGAGTGCTCAATGGAATCTATGTGGATGATATGCTCGTGAAGTCACAGCGATCAAGAAACCACATCGATGACCTAGTAGAGATGTTCGGTGTTCTCCGGAAGTATGGGATAAAGCTCAACCTTTTGAAATGCTCATTCGGCATTGTGTAACGGAAATTCTTAGGCTTCATCATGAACTCCTATGGTGTCTAAGCAAATCCAGAGAAGATTGAAGCGCCAAGGAATATCAAAGCCTTGGAAATGATCAAAGATGTCTAGAGCTTGAGTGGAAAGGTTGCCACCCTGAGTCTGTTCACCTCTAGAACCATTGACAAATGCATCCCTTTCTTTGATGTGATTAATAAAGGGAAGAGGAATTTTGCTTGGATGCAAGAATGTATAGGTGCATTCTAGGTTGTAGTGGAGCATTAGAGGGACCCCCCGTACTATCAAAGCTGCTGGACGATGAGGACTTGTTTATTTATTTGGCAATGTATGCATACTTTGAGCACCACACTTGTGCGTGAGGAGTCTCGAATCCAGAGTTCGGTCTACTACATCAGTAAGCGGTTGATGGGTGCAGAAAGAAACTACCTAAAGCTGGAAAACATCGTATACTGCCTGTTAATTGCATTAAGGAAGCTGCCTCTTTTCTCAGGCACATCCGATCAAAGTTCTGACCAAATAGCCTTTGAGACAGGTCCTGCAATGACCCAAGACTTCTGGAAGACTATTGGAATGGAAATTGAATTGAGCCAACATGACATAAACTATTATCCTCAAAGAGCAGTCCAGGTTTGGTAGATTTTATTACTGAATACACTACGCGAGATGACACTCCAAAGAGCAATGGAGAGAAACAGGCCTAGTGGAAGATGTACACAATGGTCTGTCTAACGAACGATGTTCTAGTGTTAGAGTCGTGTTGGTAACACCCAAAGAACATTTGATTTGTTATGCTCTAAAAATCAACCTTCCCACGACGAATGATAAAGTGGAGTATGAGGCCTTGATCATGGGACTAAAGATTGCCAAGGAGCTAGGAGTTAAAACTTTGCATATCTTTTGTGATCTAGCTAGAAATATGTCAAGTGAGGAAAGAGTTTTAAGAGAAAGGAGAGAATCCCGTGATGAAGCTGAAACATGCTTCTCATCGAAGGTTAGGATTGGACTTGAGAGCATTATTCAGTTTCAAGCATTATTAATGAAAGCGTTTTTCAGTTTCAAGCGTGATCCGGAGAGTTTCAAGCATGATGAAGCTGACTTGAGAGCAGCAGCACAACGAAACCAAGTTGCCCGATACTACAACACCAAGGTTAGGACTTGGACCTCCGAAATTGGCGATCCTATACTCAAATGAATCTTCTCAGGCCTGGGGAACTTGGGCCCAAGTTGGGAAGGTCTGTACGTGATTCACCGAAAGCTTAGATATGGCATATTCAAGCTAGCAACAGTGAATGGTATCTCACTCCCACGGGTGTGAAATAGTGAACACTTGAGACACTATTTCACTTAAATGTAAATCTCTACATATTTAATCAAAGATGTATAATTTGATAGAATTTGTCATTTCTAGTGTTTATAAAAGAAATGACTTCTACAACTCATGAATCTGTCTGTGCTTGACTTTACACTATGAACAACGTTATATCTAAATGAACCAGCATGTGCAAAATGCGAGTGTGCTGGTATCCAGAAATAATTGCCAACCTAGCTTCCATAGTCCATGATCAAATGCACGAAGCTCAACCACACCTGGTATCTGGAGTTATGTGCCTAATAAATCCATTAACCCATCACTTAGGAGCTGGTGTATAAACATCAAAGGCTGAATGAGATAGTTCGCCTTTACACCTTATGCCCAGAGTCTGGCAGAGCATCCACACCCTGCTTAGAGTAGGAAATACAAAAGGCCTGCTCCCGAAGATTGGGAGATCTTACCTACAAACTCTGATCAATGGTCGGATTTAGGCATGATCACAAGTAAACATCCTGAATAGGGATGTCCAAACCATTGTCTTAAGTGGTAACTCTAACCAATGCCCAGAGTTAGTGTGGTCAAAACGCACATCCCGAAAAAGGATGCCAAACTTGCTACTAAGGTGAGTCAGGTCGATCAACACGTAGAGTTAGGCACGAGTGCATTCAAAACTTCATCCAAGAGAATGTCCAAACCATATTATGCGGTAATCAAAATTCGACCAAATTATGGAACCAAACATGGTCATGTGCGAGTACCCGGAGTGAGATGCCCTTGTAATCGTATTTTGCTTACTGAAATGACATAATGCCGATTTTCATATATAGTCAAAATAGGACTAGGCTAGTTATCAATAAGATGGGCTAACGACTTAGTCCGATAATAATTATGACGAGAGTTGGATCACAAACACATTTCTTAAACACTTAGATAAATTCACACAAGACTTGAACGAAGCAAAAACTCTTTATTATTCACACTCGAAATAAAATTTGAAAGTAAAGTACAAGTTTTATTAACATCTAAATTGAAAGCAAAAGCGGGGAACAAACCCGTACAAAACTGGCCCAAAACAAAAGGTTGGTTCCTACTACTATACACAAAAACAAGCAAACTTCCATTTCTTGAGCTTTAGCTTCTTCAGTTTCTTCCCATCTCCAGAGGACGTCCCACTATGGTCATTAGGCTTCCTCCTTCCTCTCCCTCCAATTTCTTTGCCTTTCGTAGGTGTGCTATGTAATGAAATGGCAGGCACCCTTTGAGTATCTCCAAGCATAGGTAGAGTGACTGGAGCGAAAATGGTCTCACCAGGCAAAGCGATGGATAAAGAAGGAAGGAAGAAGTCAACCGACTCTTGGTTAATCTCCACAATGGACTTGAGCTATTCTTCAAGAAGCTCACTCATTGAAAGCCCATGTGCAAGGTCAATCGACCCAATGATAAGAACATCCTCATTCGTAGGAGCTCTCTAGTTGATCATTTGCATAACAGACCTGGGAAATCATTAAACGGGATGCTTGTGAGCATCCCAGAGACAGTTATGATAATTGACTCGATTGTTGTTTCTTATTGACCCAGTTTGGAGCTTTCCTTTGGGAGACATAAAATTACAGGTTGACCTAAAATTTGAGAAAGATGAAAGGAGAAATTAGCTATATCGACCAATGTCATGTAAGCTCTCACAAATATGGGTAAGGTTAATGACATACCTCAACCAGATTGAGGCTCTGTGTGGCCGGACATGCCATCCAAGTTCCTCATCTGAACTTGAGATTGCATGCTTGTCCTCAGTATCTGTGGTGCATCCGGATTGTATAGAGCGACAGACGGAGCGATGGATGCAGCTAGAGGCCCAAAAATGAGGCGTGTAGTGAGATCTTGAGGAGTAGTGTCGGAGCCTTTGGCTTGATCTTTCTGAACCAAGCAAGCCAACTCCAGATGTAAGTTATGCTCACTCGCTCTTAGTGCTTCGATTTCATTCGAATTTAGAATCTTTCTTTCTAGCTCCACCAGATTCACTTCATCTCCCTCTGAATGATGTTGCTCCTCTCGCACGATCTGCTCCTATGCCAATGGTAGAGCTCGGGGATAGTCTTTTCCCAGCCATGCCAAATCTCTGAACTTGAGTTCATTGGCACTGTAATTAGTGACAAGTGACTTAAACCTATCTTCGACACTTCTCACCATGGCTTTTTACCACCTCGATGTCAAGAGGAATTAGAAGCAACGGGCTTCAATGATCAATCAGAATGCCAGGAAGTATGAGACGGTGCTGTTTACTTGGCAAAAAAGGAAGCACATGAGATGTCATCATGAGGAACATCGTCATGATAGTTGGAGTGCCTATTAGAACCCCTGGATTGGGGCGACTTAGATCTGGATCGATTCCTAAATGATGAGTCATGTGATCTGTAATCCTTCTCTTAGCCTCCCATCATTGCTTGAGCGTCCACCAGAATCGAAATCATGGCTAGTCCAGTAGGGGCGTGCGCTCAGTTTGCATATTGGTTGATAAACCCTCTAATCCTCGAGAGACTCGTACAAACCACATCGTTTCATTGAACCTGCAAAAAAATGAAGGTGAATCAGCCTTGACAAGGTGAGAACTCGACGCTGGCTAAATAAATTGCAGTGCATATATGTGTGCATGCTTGTGTCCTAGTATCCCCCAACGGACCATGGGTTAGAATTTTGCCGACATGGGTAATCTCCCACGCTTTAGTAGAAGGCACATCTTCTTGAAAGCAGACGGGGGACCTAAAGGTCCTCAATGCTCATATCGCGAAGGCCATAAGAAGGGATATCGTTTGAGTTGACCCTATACCAGCGAATATATCATCAAAGAGATGTACTGGAGTTTCAAACGCATCTATGGCTGAAGGAGGTGGAATCGGAGTCGGTATCTGCCTTTAAATGATTTTGATCTTGAGGCTCCTTCTTTGAGAGATTGTTGGTCATCGTCGCCCTCATCCATAGAAGGATCATGATCTGCATCAGTACCTGCATGGTATTCTCCTTCTCCATTACCTCCTCCTTCACCTTCATCTTCGATTCCACCTTCTTTGGCATGATCTTGTATGTCACCATTCTAAAGCATTAGACTTCGAACTGGAGGCCCTGGTTAATGATCCCCATTATCTCCGGATGAAGAACCATCCTCATCACCATCGGTGGTCTCTGAAACAAAGCAACCTTTACAATCTCGGTCTAACATATTATAGACCCAAAGATTCTTATCTCTAAGCAGTGTCTTAGCCTCCCCCTTTACCTTTGGAATTTCATGAAGTTTTCTGAGAATCTCCGCCAAAGACGTGTTGCTAGGCCTGCATAGAACATCTGCAAGGAATGGAAAAGATGGTCAGTGAAAATGGAATTATAAACAAGGACTTGTATGAAAAAGATGAGAAGGCAACTTATGTCCAGGCAACCATCGCTATGCAAATCTAGAAGGATAGCGAACAAAAACGAATTCATCTTTGAAATAGCTTAGTTTATTCTAGGTGTCGACCATAATTCGATAACCCTTGGATGGGTTTTACCATGCTTGAATCTGTATAGGAATTGAATTTCTTGGTTACTGGGAACTCGGTTGAAACGGAGAGCGAAGGTGATGAACAAGCTATAAAGGAATGCATAGCTATTCGGATGGTGCTGAGCTGGAGCCAGCCTCATAAGGTGCATGACTCGTCAGATAAACTGGTTAAACGGTGGGACATATACAGCCAAGCACATGTATTTGTTGCATGTTGTATACCTGTCTAGGGGATGAAGTGCTCTTTAGTGACACGTAGGAACTAGCAAATCCTCAAATGGAATGTCGCGTTTCTCGCAGATCCTTTTGAGTGATCCCTCCTTAATTTTTGATGATATAGAATCTATTAGATCATCTAATATAATAGCATCGTCAAGTGTATCAAGAGCTGCTTTGACTTCTAGGCCTTCTATTTACTCTATTGGAACTACTGGAGTAGGTTGTTCTGCTGGTGGATTCGTATGCTGACATGTAGGTTGCATCAAAGTATGTCGTGCAGATGGAATCGTACTCTAGCTTGATTCGATATCTGATTCGGCGTATCTAGGAATAGATAAGCCTGTAGCTTAAGCAGAGTGACGCTCGGAAAATCTATGACATATAACTATCAAAGCCCAACAGATTGTTATATCAGAAAGATTAAAAGAATGCCCCATGTTACAGTGAAAGCCCAGAGTGGTGTAGATTATAATGTTGTGCAGTGATGTGCAGTGTCATTGTCCAGTGTTGTGCAACAGTTCTTTTGAAAACCTAGATGTTATCTAAAGTGGCATTGTCACTGACCATTCCAACAGGCTTCACGTCATTGACCATGCATTAGAAATGCCTTGGAACTTGGGATATTACATTTGGCAAGATTACAATTGTTCAAAGTCCTAATATGGATTTAAGGTCCAAAATCCACTAAGGGTTGGATCGGTACTGTGCCATCCTCTTGGATAGATCTTACTCACTTTTCCATCTCCTATCCCGAACCCAATTGGGACCACCAACATAAAACTCATCCAACCTTGTCACCAACATGCCTAGAAACTTTAGAGTTTGAAGAGTTGATCAATTCAAGTGGCTGGTTCGAGTATAAGTTTTAGATCATGCTTGGAATGATGGTATGGGTTTGAACGAACTTCAAATGGAAACACAAGCAGGTAGCGGATGGCGATGACAGAGCTTGAAGGTGAACAACGTTGTCTTGAATCTCAGGCCAAGTCAAGGAAACATTAATGGTAAATGGAAGCTCAAACTCAAATAACAAAAATAAAGTGATGAACGGAATGGGTTGGATTTGGTTAAGTAGCCACAAACCTTATATTTTTTGCTATGAACTACCTATTTCTTAAGGGCTAGTTCGGTACCAATCCTAGCCTATAGATTGGTGTCGATCCGTGGATAAAAAAAGAAAAGGATGATAACCTATATGTACATGAATGTGTATATGTATATGCTCAGAGAACAGCCTAAGAACGTGTGCGCATATAAGTGTGCATATACATACTCAACATTCAACAAATAGAATTGAAGGAAGGCAAATTCAAATAATCTAAAAAAGGAACCAACTCAAGATTACTAAGCTCGGAGTGAAAGACCATAAGAGAATGCTCCAATTTTATAGTGTCAAATGCTGGTAAAGCATTGCAACGAATAGCTAGAGACATAACACTTTATCGAAATGGTATGAAGGAAGGACAATAACTATTCAAAGCATGGATTGGAATCTAATATGGAAATACCGACTTGTCATGTTTCAAACACATCATATTCAAAACAAGATTCATTTTAAGGGGTAAGTGTTATCTAGCCTTTTGATCAGGCAGTATCCAGAACGATTTGATGAATCGATCTTGAAAGCTATCGAAGCAATAGGCCCGGAGAGATAGCCGTAGAGACCAGAAACCAAGTGCAACATAAACCATAAAGTAGAACCAAGATCATCCTAAAAATGCAAAAGCAAGATCCGTTGGAGTGATGGACCGATACCGATCCATCCCTATGGTCGGTACCGATCCATAAAACTCTATTAGAAATGCCCCATGTTCCTCCTATTCGTAAGTGTTGATGCCAACAACCTATTTCGACTTCCATTGCATCGATGGCATGCAACTCTCCATCGAACTTCTAGAACACTTGAAATCAGCAACTCTATTCCTTCACTGATCCATCTTACTGGTCAAAAAACAAGCTCATAATAGTGCAAACAATATGGAAACCACGAAGCAATCAATGAGTCACCATATTACGAAGTATCAAAACTAGTCCATATAAAGATCTTATAGATTGGTACAGATCCATGCCTATGGATCAGTACAGATCCATCTACATTGCTGACATGGCTACGTTTATTCGAGGATAACTGCAATAGGAATATGGAGATTATGATGGAAGACGTAGCAGAGAATTTCCCCGCGACCTAAAACTATGAATAGGAGGCTAGGGGCTCATTTTCATGGGTCTTTTAGCTCCCTTGCAATTTTTCCATAATTCCATGTTACCACTCGTGGATCCCTACCGGTCTGTAAGAACTGTACATGTAAAGCAACAATATAAGTAATAGAAATATCAAATGGACGTAGGCAATATTTGACCGAACCATTATAAACGTTCGGTATCTTTTTTTTACTCAGTTTTCATTTATACTTCTTCACTTTCATTCTTTACTTAATTTCTTGGGTGCTTGTACCACTTTTTGGTATTTACAAATTGGAATATGATGTTGCTTGAATCCTTGAAAGACCCTAAAACAAGTTGAATGAACTTTGGAGTAATTAGAGTAGCTAAAATCTAGTGGAAATTGAAATCAATTATGTTCGATGATGTCTTACGACCATGTCGGTGGTGACTTGCTTCAAGTCATAACTTCGGGTTGCACTTGGGTTTTGGTGGTGTGAACTTTGGGTCGAGCTAAAGGCATGAGGCGATGAGTTCTTCAGATTTAGAAATTTTTCGACGCGTTATGGCATGGTCGACACCAAGTGCTACTTCAAGTCAAGGGGAGTTGGGTTTTGGGTCATACGAAGGAAAACTTGGAGTTGATAGATGGCCAAGTCCATCATGTTAGCACCGACATAAAGGGTCATGTTGGTACCGACAAGATCAGAGATTACCCAATGGTAACCAAATTTTATAGAGGTGCGGGAAATAAATAGAGGATCATTATGTGTTTTTTTCATTCATTTGGTGTTCGATTCATACAATAGGGCGTAATGAAGAATGATGATAGATGATGGGGTGATGATGTGATACTTTGACGTGATTACTTTAGGACTTTAATATGTAGATTCTATGACCGATGAGAGATGTCTATAAATGTTCGAATGATGACGACTTGATGGATGGAGTCATGATGATGATCCATAAGGACGAGTTTAATGAAGGGAACTTGTGGGTGGAACGAGAAAGGATTCTACCTAGGAAAAAAGAAGGCTTCTACTATTGAAAATAGAATATGGAAGCGTTGTATTATGGAGAATGGAAATAAATGGAGTGAGAAAGGGCTCTGATATCTATGAGAAGGAACTGTTGACACTCGATGTGTTTCTAAGTGTTCTCGTAAAGCAGGGGTATTTATGGACACTCACTAGGTATTAGAATGTGTACCTCAGATCAAGGAAGGGATCAGTGTACTTTAGATCAAGAAAGGAATCTAATTTCTGGCATTTGTGTGGCTGGATTTCAAGCACCTAGAAACCGAGATTTTTTCATTAATCTTTGATAGAGGAATGGTCATACAAGTTATCATATATCCAAATCACATGAGTGATAGTGAGGATTGTTTGATGGATGTTATGTTTGCCATGTTTGTTTATCACTCGAAGGATGTCATAAGAATTAGTTATTGTGGATGTGGATACCTAGACACCCAATATTGTACTTATGATATAGTACGCCTTTATGATGATGATAGATTAGCATATATTATTATGTTCTAACTCTTTGGATAAGGGGATCGGTCATGTATGATTCACCGTATCATATATTCTTTATTATATAGGTCTTCATAGTATTTTGACATTATTTATCGCTCACACCGGGCTATTGTTTGAATAAAGGTTTTGCGCATTGCCTCTTATTATCTCAGGTACTCTTAAATGAGTAGACTAGATAGCAGGTGTAGATAGTAGAGTTGCGCAGATAGACTAAGCGACACTTTCTCATATTTATATTTTAGGTTTATAATTGCGTATTCTGTTGTGCAACACCATGGAGCCTTGATAGTGTTGACTTATTTTATTTAGAGATAGTTTATCATTTGAGTTTATTTATCAATTGTATAAATAGTACTACTATTTTTTGGTTGTATGAACCTATGCACTCTGATCCTGTGGTTGATTTAGTTATTACTATCTTTCCTGTTTTTATATTTGTGATGATTATTATATTTTATTCAACGCATTATGAGATATATAAAGGTTTTGTGATTGTTCTATTTGCTTTGCCATCCTTAACAATCATCCTACATTGGTCGGGCACCTTTATAGCAGACTGTGTAGGTAAAGTGGGTGCTGGAGGTGTAGGGTGGTCGTCATGACAAATGGAATCAGGAACCCGTGAAAAAGTAAGGTGTATTGTATATGACCGCCCTACGAAAAATGGTTTATCGAAGGGACTTATAATGCAAAACGGATATAGTATAATAATGCATATCCATTCACTGAGTCTTATCTCTCGGTCTGATCTAGGACAATCAATCGAGAAGGTATTGGATTATGGATCCAAAATTTCACCAAGTGCAAGTGGGAAATTGAAAGTTAAGGGGTTATGCCTTAGAGGAAATTTTGTGATTTGTTATATACCCTAACTTCGAACCCCATCTCATTCGAAATAATGTATGATTTTTTGTGTTTTTAATTGTAGTATATAATGACAAATTATGATATAGAAAATGATTAAATAATCATTTAATATACAGAATATCCTTAAATGAAGTATTATATGATTGCAGTTACAAATGTTATAATCATGAGTATCAGATCATAAGTCAAAAATACCTTTTTAAGTATTCCTGGTCAAGATTTTTCGAGAAAAGGATATCGATACATCACTCGAGACCAAAGTACGTATCGCTTTTCAAATGTAGGGTAGTGTATTACTTATCAATTTTGAGGGCTCAAGGGGTTATGTACTTATAGTTACTGGACGACTAGACAATGGTTCAACTGAGAGCTTCCTATTGCTCAATAATAACCAAAGCCATATAGGAATTCTAGGTAATGACTTTGCATAGTTCTTTGGACTTGAGAATACCATGAACTTCAATGTGAACACTCTACTTTGATTATAGTTAAATCATGGCATAGCGACCACCAACGACTATAGTTAGGGTCTAAGTTGAAGTATAGGAAGTGAGGTACTATTCAATAGAGAATTTGTCTCTTCTATTATGAGATGTTAGTATCATGGTAACGGTGGTCGATCCAAGTGAAAATTTTCCTGTCGGGGTGTATCAGTTAATGATATATTTTACTACTTAATGGAGAACATAGGAGATGGACTAAATATTTACATATCGATATTATTAGAGCTTTGACCATGAACAAACTCCAGATATCATAAGTAATACAATGGTGATGAAGAAAATGTGAGTATACAATATCGTTGCTTAAAGTTTCTACTTAATAGATCTAAAATATGATTTTAAGAAAAAGATCCGTAAGTGACGAATTTGGCCAAACCGTCACATGATTAACTAGGCTGACGTGTGGACATTAATATTTGAATATTCGATACTAATCATTGATTGAATTCATACCTAGAGTGTAACAACCTGCACCTTAAAAGGCTCGATTTTCGATTAAATCTAAAATCGAAGTCCATTAGGATACGGATCGTTGGTGTTAGTAACCTGTAATAAACATAAATATATCATAGAGCTATCGATCCAAACTCATAGCTAAAGAATAAAATATAATAAAACATATATATACCAACTAAGGCTACTACCTTGGATATCTAGTCGCCTTGTAAGTGCAAAGCTCGAATGGGAAGACATGTCTGCTCATCGTTACCGCCTTGTAACAATATCACATCCCTCTAAATCTATCCTATGGGTAGTAATGAGGAGGGGTTCAAAACAACATTCTGGTAACTAGTAAATTACAAACTTTACCCATAATACTAGTTTACGTCGATTAATTTCCATTAAAATGTTAAGTCTACTATTCACCGATTATTCATTTAATTCCGTATGCATGTACGATATATCTAACCTACTCTGAGGTATAAGTATATATGTGTATATGTGTGTATAAGTGTCACTATACTCCTTGAAAAGAAATCCCGACCACATAATACTTCTTTAAATAGGGAAAGGTAGATCCAGTGGCCATTTAATACCTCAATCCTGAAGCAGGCCCATCATAATAGCCATCTAATACCTCAATCCTGAAGCAGGCCCATCATAATAGCCATTTAATACTTCTTAAATAGTGAGGAGGTAGACCCAACATCCATTTAATACCTCAACCTCGAAGCAAGCCTCTTCATAACATAATCGATAGTTAACCGACCATATTTACGAAGGGTGATGACTCTTGGATACGTATTTAAACTTTAATGAGCTAGATTACAACGCATCTCAGAGACTTATCTAAGGGTTAACTAACCCACCTCCTATGAGTCAAACAAGCAACCAAAATTTAAGGTCGATGCGCATCACATACGGACTCTACACTAGTGGGAAATGTAATCCACTGAACATAACCCAAGTCTTTGCTACAGACCGCCCAAGACGGCTGGTGGTCAGACCTATGCCCAGCCCTATTTCACAAATATCGATTTACCAACATTGTTGGTATAACGTCAACCTCCAAACTAAATCCCATTTAGGCTTGCCTAATATAAGTCAAGGAGAATGCCCACTCTCCCGATTACTTAAAATCTCTGGTTTGGAATTGAAGCAGACCATACTTTCCCAATTAGGCACTATCGTAGGTTATTTAAAACATCTTAGATAGGGAAAAGGCAGACCTAACGACCATTTAATACCTCAACCCTAAAGTAAACACCTTGACTACCCTAAAGGTACTTAGCAATTTAATACTTTAACTCCAAGGCGAACCCATGGTATACTTTCATGCAAACCTATATGAGAACGTATATTCCCATGAGTCCTATACTTGGAGATGTACCATGTTGGTAGTCCTTTACGAAGGGCGGACTTTAGATGTGCAATTGAAATGATCTCGCGGAGGGTGGTATTTTTAATAAGTAGTAGAGAGGAGAAATGGCAGAGCTCTGCTGCTCAGTTTAGAAAATATGAGAAGAAAGGTGAGGGGCTAGGCCAGTATTTATAGGTGCTCAAATCAATTATGTTCATGTGATTAAAATTTATTAAGTCCGAGCCATTCGGCTAAGGTTCAGGTCACACCGGTTCTAAACCGACCGGTCAACCGCTAGTGGTCGACCGACTCTACCAAGATGTCGACCGGTGGGGACAGAATTAATAACATTATTTATTTTCCTATTATTAACTTTATATTGTTAGTTTAAACCCGTTTGAATCAGTTTCGATCTTTAAATGCTTGTCACTTCTTCCTTTGAACTCCAATTGTGAAGCTTTATATGTGAAAGTTGATTAGAAGAGCACTATGAACATAATGGTGCAAGTTTCCTGATGAAATTCCAACATTTCCTCAAATTCCATTTTTGTGCCTTATGAATTATTTATCAATTTCTTTTAATTGATTATTGCTAATTTTATGAGATGTTACATTCTCTCCTTTGAAAGAATTTCGTCCACGAAATTCTTCAAGAACTGAATCATGTAACATAGTGCGCAACCTTTCTAAACCATC
Organism: Allium cepa; assembly: GCA_030765085.1. Classification (NCBI taxonomy): domain Eukaryota; kingdom Viridiplantae; phylum Streptophyta; class Magnoliopsida; order Asparagales; family Amaryllidaceae; genus Allium; species Allium cepa. The sequence continues at coordinate 376,033,247 of CM060929.1, read as the reverse complement.
CAACCAATTAGGGTACAACCAATATTGAAATGAATCGTGTACAAATGCATGGTGTATCACAACACATATTATATGTATGCTAAATAACACTAAATCAGCTCCTCATATATGAATGCATTCTTTAAAAAAATCGAAAATATAATGCAAACATCCTATATTTACTGGCAATTCTATGTATGCAAGTTTTTTAAAACCAAAATCTCTATTTACACTTAACAAATTCCAAACTCCTAAGAATAGGAGTATGGTTCAACCAACTTTGCATCCAATCCCTACCATCTAATGACTAACATACAATTTCTGACATCCAAAATTTTAAAAATCTAGCTTTCCTAAATCTATAATCTTATGGCAGAAAAAGAATTTAGATGGAGAATTCCTTATTTACAACCTTCTTTTGCGTACCAATTCTATTTTACCTTGGAACTTTCTCTTTTGCTCTCAAATCTTTCCAACATTTCCACGTATAATTTGCAAAAGGAGGTTTATTTTAAAACAAAATTATTTCAAAATCAAGTTTTCTTTACTATCAATAAGGCATGGAAATAGAAATTCCAAAGCTAAAATAGCTTTTCCCTTTTTATTATATGTAATACTGTCGCACTAATTGAACAGTAAAATTCATATTCACTAACACGTCAACCCTCTCTATGCTAAGCATGTGGCACTTGAAAATCAAAAATTTTCTCACTGTTCATTAAAAACCCTTTTCCCTTTCAATAATTTTTTTTAAAAATAGTTTTAGTTTTTTAAAAGATATTTTTTGAACACAAATTTTCAAAATTGTTTGCTTTGACATCCCTAAGACAAATCATGCCACGTCTTAACGTGATTGGGATTCGGTCAATGAGTTAGTACATATGATTGACCATAGCATATTACACAACTAAAATTAAATTTTTGAAAAAGAAAATTATTTTTATTTTAGAACAACAAACAACACACAAGTATATTTATACCTTTTCAGCTTTTATGACATACAGATAACAACCCGTGGGTTTTACAACAACCCTTCCCTATTCTTCATTTTCTAAAATTTATTTTTTCCAAAATTCTAAAGATTTTAGGATTTAAGTATTCTTTTTAATTTTTTAATTTAATTAATTTTCTAATTTATTTTATAAACTTCCAGTTTTTTTTTACGTTCGTCGCTAGTTAAGTGTCCTTATTAGATTTCCTTATTTACAATGTTTTGCAATATATATAGCGATCAAAGCTCATCTAGAAAATAAACATAGTAATAGAATATGAACATATATTATTTCATATTATACACTTTTTCAGTGCTTGAAAAAAGACAACTAGCAATTGAAACCCAAATAACTTACCACTTTGGTTTCTAATACATAAATCCATCCATTACTTCAATTGCTACAACCAATTATAGGATAAACCGTGCATTTCCTTACTTTAATAGGTAAGGAATATAAACTATGCACATTTAGAACAACTTAATTAAAATTCACTAGGCAGAACAACTTTCCCACTACCTATCTTGTCTTCTTCAATTCTGAGTCAACCAATGTCCTTTAAAGTGTCTTCGCCGTCCTATTACCCTCCTCTCCAATTATATTACCATTTTCATCTAATCAAGATCTCTTGAGAGTACTCTCAAATTTCGGTATTTATTTTCTTTATCTTTGATCTTTCATGTGAGTATACTCTAGAATTTGCAGAAGTGCATTTTGATATCATTTTCCATTCCTTTGTGGGTTCCTCTTATGGCTCCCACACGTGCCTAATAAAACATTCCACAGTCTATAACAATATTCCATATTCAATGAGAATTCTTTGTTGTTACTCTATGAGTATTTGCAGCTATTTTATTCATACCTTTAACTTTTACCCCGTCTTACCTAGATAGTCATCCCTATCTACACCATATCAAAGTTGGCTTTTTTCACTACATTTTATAAAATTATTAAACTTCATAGTTACAAAGTACATAACCCAAATATTTATCACTGAAAATATAAACTTAGAAATATTTTTATTAAATTCAAAAATTGTTTGGTTTCCAAAAAGGACGCATGAAGAACTTCTTATTTTAACCAACTTTAACTATAGGTATTATAACTTTTAAAACTATAATTATGGGACTTATGAAGTAAGTTTATTTATTACATTCAAAATTCAATGTTAGCAATTTAATTTAGAAAGATCATTTCCTTTAAACAACATTATTTCCTTGTTTTCAAATAGTAAGAGTCAAGTTTTTATCGCATGAATAGTCATCAAATTAGTTCTCCCTTTAAGACTTTTTTACAATAGAGATTTACTTCTTAAAAGATACGATTTTTAACTCAAACCATTTATTAAGTTTGACATCTAAAAACTCAAATGTAATATCAAATTGTTTTTCAAAAGTGCACCGTAACAGCGTTTCTATAGCATCTTTTATATCTTTAAACAATAACAACTAGAGTAGATATGGACAACTTTCATTGTGTTATTTTCCTATTAATCAAGCATTTTCCACTTTCAACCATGATCAAGACTCGAATAGCATAAAAGGGGGGCTTCTAAAAGATATGTATAATTACCGCACATGTTTATGGAAATTATTCATTTTTCCATTGATCTTTCCTACGTTGTCTCTAATTAGATTACTAACATTATTTTAATATAATTTCCTAAGGTTATTTCTATTTAAATTTCCTAATGTTACTGTTATTTAAATTTCTTCTATTTAAATTGGTATTATTTAAAATGACTTATCCTTGTATAACACTATTACTCAACTAACATGAAACTATTTGCTTTTTGTGTATAAATATATTTTAGTTGTTTTTCTCCATATTTTTTTATACGAGAGTATTCTACCTTTTTTTATTACCCACTGTTGTTACCCTTCCATTCTCTTTAACCCATTTAAACAAGTATCTTTTCTATTTATCCACCCCTTAAAAAAATTTAAACACTTTTAAGATTATAAATTTAGAAAATCATTAAGCCAAATGTACACTCTATTTTCCATTTATTTCAAAAAAGGAAAGGCTCCTTTATCAAAAAAAAATTTAATTGAAATTTTTAATCTGGTCAATTTTAGTTTCGCCTAGAAATTTTTAAATAGCTCATTTAATTAAAAAGAATCTATTTTTTAAGGATATTTTATATGTAAAAATTTTAATATTTACTTATGTTTCAAAAATAATTACATTTAAGTGATAGAGACCTTTTCTTAAATAAATTCTTTTAAAACTACATCAAATATTTCTAGAAAAATTAAAATCTTTAATTAAATTCTTTCACGTGAGATATGGACTCATAAATGGATTTTAATTGTCCATTATTTTGGACTTTCCTTCTTTTCCACTCATTCTTGGCTCGTCTTCATTATGAATATATTAAGAATTCGGCTACCTTTCGTAGGTGATTATTACACCTTTTTGTGGGAACTTGCTTGATCCTTTTTTTTACCTTACTTTCAGATTCTTACAACACATAGGTTCTAACTTTCCACCAATATAGATGAAATGTATGTCTTCAGTCAGCAATCCAGCAAAATCCACAATCATAGCGCAGTTTAAGCCCAACAAAGGAGTCAAGTGCCATCCAACTTCAGCGACCTTTCTATATGTCATGCTCATGCTCTTCTCAAGTCAATGCCTTATGATGCTGCCTACATTCCTAGGGGTAATTGGGGGTAGGTGTATAAATATAACTTAATTTATTGCTCTAACTCATAATTGCCTTATCCATCCTTTTAGAATATGGTTGCAACTACTTCTACTATCGGGATTTGTAAAGTTTGGCATGCAGTACGTGTGCGTGTGTATAACTATAGGTAAAAATGAAAAATATGTTCACTCAATGTATTCTAATTCTTATAATCGACTAACCTAGGCTCTAATACCAAATGTAACAACCTGCACTCTAAAGGGCCTGATTTTCAATTAAATTAAAAGCCAAAGTCTAATAGGGTACAGATTGTTGATGTTGGTAACCTGTAATAAACTTAAGTACCATTTATAAAAACTTATAACAAATTAGTAAACTATAATAAGACACACACACATATATAACTATATCAATGTGTGTGTGCGCCTATACATATATATACACATATATATACCGACCAAGGCTATTACCCTGGATATCTAGTTGCGTTGCCGATATAGAGCACGAATGAGAACACCTGTCCACCCATCATTCCCGTCTAGTGCCAATATCACGTCCCTATAAGTCTATCATGTGGGATGCAATGAGGAGGGGGTCAGAATAATATTCGGTTGATAAGTAAATTACATACTTTATCCATAACACTAATTTATGGCAATTGATATCCATTTAAGTGTTATGTCTACTATTCATAGATTATTCGTTTAATTCCATATGTGCATGCGATATATCTAACCTATTCTAAGGTATAACTATGTATGATATATATGTATGTATGTATAAGCATTGCTATACTCCCCAAAAAGAAACCTTGGCCACTTAATACTTCTTTAAACAGGATCTCGGCAGATATAACGGCCATATGATACCTCAATCCCGAAGTGGGTCCTCAATAATAGCCATTTAATATTTCCTAAATAGGGAGGAGGTAGATCCAATAGCCGTTTAATACCTCAACCTTGAAGTAGGCCCGTTCGTAACGTAATCGATGGTCAACCAGCCCTAACTATGAAGGCTGATTACTCCTAGATATGAAGTTACAATTTAATGAGCCATACCACTAATGCATCTCAAATACTTATCCCAGGGTTAACTAGCCCACCTCTAACCCAACAAATAAGCAACCAAAATTTAAGGTCTATGTGTATCCCATACGGACTCTTTAATAATAGGATGTGTAATCCATTAGGGCGTAACCCATGTCTTTGCTAACGACCGCTTGGGACCGCTAGTTTTCTGACCTATGCCCGACCCTACTCAAAAAATACTAGTTTACCAAAAATGTTGACATAGTGTAACACCCCTTATTTTTATAACATTATTCAGGAGATTTATTTAGATAAACTAAATAGAATAATGTAAATCTTTGAGTGATAAAGGGATTGAGATTTGAAAATTTAGAGGCCAAACTTAATGATATAAATGGGCTTATAAATGGTTTTAATTGTTAATTAACAAGGAAATAATAACGCAAGGGTATTTAGGTTATTTACTCTCCGTAATCCCATTACCCTTATATATCTCGTTTCCTTTATGCTACACATTCATTTTTCATTTCACAAAAACGTAAATCAAAAGGAAAACAGAGCCGGCCATTACTAGAGAAAGAAAAAGGGGGAAATCAATCTAAAGCTAAGGAATTAAAGCAAGGAAGAATAATCTCAATCAAATCTCAAAGTCCTTATCCTAATCAAGGTGAATAATAATCAAATCCATCTCTATTTTGCTCTTATGATCGTTTGATTTTCAGGTTTAAGATTAAATCCATTATGATGATTTTTAATTGATGACATGCTTGGATTTTTGACATTTTTGATTCGTACAAGATTGTTTGATAATTTCTTATACACGGTTTGATAATTTCTTATACCATGTATAATGAATTTTGAATGCCATGAGAAAATTATATGTTATGAAAAATATGATTTTGGAGATGGGTTTTAATTTTTATAATTTTCCAAGCCATTGAAAACTTATTATGAATTTTCAAAGGAAAATATGAATAATTGGGTTTAGAAATTAATTTCGGTTATTTTATGAAGAATTTGGGTCTAAAATTTTTATATGTTAGATAACATATTGAAAGTGAATTTCTATGATTTTTGAGGACTTTTTCTAAGTAATTTTCTATGGAAATTAAATTATTCTAAAAGGAGGACATAAATGATTTAACTGTTTGGCTTAATGGAAGGACTTATTTGTTAAATTAATCCTTGTTTAGATCTGAAATTATGCGGTAATTATTTTTGTAAAGAATTTGAAAAGTTATGGCTACCAATTAAATGTTTACAAACAGGCAGGTTAGTTATAAAGTATTCACTTTAAATTTCATTAAATCAGTCTTTACCCAGAAAAGTGGGCTCCGCCTCTTTTAGAAGCCACCTTTTGACCTTATGCTTCCGCCTTAACTAAGCCGAAACCATCCAAGTCGAAAGCAACAAATGCCGAAATCAATACACAAGGTATCAATATGAGTGGTACGTAGTGGATTGGAAAATGGCGGAAGGCTTGGTGTCAAAACATACTTTTCGATGGGGTCGAAACCATTATCTTGTTTTCCAAAGAAACGCGCTTACCTGTTTTACTAAACGCTTTCGAAGGAGTCGAAAAATATGATTTTGAAGGGGTCCTTTTAAATTGATTTCGAAAGGGGTTGCCACCTTTTGTTTAAATTGTAGATTTTGAATGAACTACTTAGTTTTAAATCAATGCTTTCAAAAAGAGTAGTTTCAACCAAGTCGAAACCCTTCTACCGTCCCTATAACTTTCAAATGGATTGAAGTCATCAACCAATTCAAAAGGTAGGTTTTGTTTAAATCGGTACTAAAGCTTTCGAAAGGATTCAAGGGTTTCGAAGGTAATGGCTTCGAAAGGGGTTTCATAGCTATACTTTAAATGTTTTAAATTTTCGAAAGGATGGTTCCGAAGCCTTCAATTTTCCCCAAACAATTTTATATAAAGATTGAAGGTTTCGAAAGGTATACTTTCGTATATATTCACTTTGACCCAAAAGATATTTTTAAAGATAAACTTAATGGTTTCGAAAGAGGTGCTTTCATTAGTTTCGAAGTTGTGCTTCAAGAGACGATAAGTAAAGCTTTTATACTTTTGAAAGGTTTGTTTTCAAGGTTTCGAAAGAGATATTTTAAAGTGCTTCGAAAGGCATGTGTTAGTGTTTTGGAAAGAAGATTTTAATGCTTTCGAAGGAGTTATCCAGTAGTTTCGAAAGCAAAGTTTTAAGGTTTCGAAAGCCTTAGTTTTCAATACAATGAACCCAATTTCAATTTTAAAAGGAAAAATCCATGGCATTATAAAAGAACTTTTAAATGCTTTTAAATTGGATTTTTTGAAGAAGCTTTCCTTGATATAATAATGGGTTAAAGGAATTAACCATGTTTTATATAAAAATGATTTCAAGGATACTAAACCATAGATGTTGGTAATTGCTATGCTAATATGTTTGCTTCTTCTAGTTTACATATTCACTTTAATGTGGACCCATAACTGTAATTTTAGGAAAAGGGGTAGAATAACTAGTTAGGTTGATCCAGTAGTGAACATAAATTGAGTTAACCCCTGAATGAATAGAATTGCATCTAGAAGGTCAGAAAGACCAGAATATAGGATGTCTAAACACTAATTAAAGAAGTTGACATATAGATAGGCACATAGTAAATCCATGAAAACTATGTACAGGAAAAGTTATTCGCAAAGGCCAATAGGTTCATAGTAAACCCGTGAAAACTATGATGAAAAAGAGTTATTGGCGGGGGGAAATGCATTTGTAGTGAACCCATGAAAACTACATCCGGATTATGTTATTGACATATGTCAATAGGTTCCTAGTCAACCAATGAAAACTAAGGTAGAGGGAATTATTGGAGATACCAATAGGTTCTGGGAGAACCCATGAAACAACAAAGTTATTAGCAGGGGCATATATGTTCTTAGAGATCACAAAAAACTATGAAACCGGACATGGAGTCCATAATTATTAGGTTATTAGTCAGCCCTTGAAAACTTGCTAATAGTGATCCTAGAAATTATAACCGAGACAAATAGTCAAAAAAGAACGGGGAAGGGTAATCCAGGATTGATTTACTTTTTGTATATTATCATAATATTTCGAGTTTAAGATTAAATCCATTATGATGATTTTTGATTTATGATATGCTTGGATATTTTACATGATTGATTCAAGCACGATTGTTTGATAATTGTTCAAAGAAAAATATGAATAATTGGGTTTAGAAATTAATTTCGGTTACTTTATGAAGAATTTTGGTCTGAAATTTTTACATGTTAGATAACATATTGAAAATGAATTTCTATGATTTTTAGGGATTTTTCCTAAGCTATTTGCTACGGAATTTAAATTATTTTAGAAGGACTTAAATGATTTAATTGTTTGGCTTAATGGAGGGGCTTATTTGTTAAATTAATCCTTGTTTAGATTTGAAATTATGAGGCAGTTATTTTTGTAAAGAATTTGAAAAGTTATGGAAACCAATCAAATGTTTACAAATAAGCAGGTTTGTTATAAAGTATTCACTTTAAATGGCATTAAATCAGTCTTTACCTAGAAAAGTGGGTTCTGCCTTTTTTAAAAGCCACCTTTCGACCTTATGCTTCTACCTCGACCAAGTCGAAACCATCCAAGTCAAAACTAACCAATGCCAAAATAAATATACAAGGTATCAATATGATTGGTACGTAGTGGATTGGAGAAGGGCGGAAGGCATGGGGTCGAAGCATAGTTTCTGATGGGGTTGAAACCTATGTATTGTTTTCCCAAGAAATTCGCTTACCTGTTTTACTAAATGCATTCGAAGGAATCAGAATATATGCTTTGGAAGGAGTCTTTTTAAATTGCTTTTGAAAGGGGTTGCCACCTCTTGTTTAAATTGTAGCTTCCGAATGAGTTATTTAGTTTTAAAATTAATGATTTTGAAAAGGGTCGTTTCGACCAAGTCGAAACCCTTTTGTCGTCCCTATAGCTTTAAAATGGATTGAAGTCATTAACCAATTCGAAAGGTAGCTTTTGTTTAAAACTTTACTAAGCCACTTTCTAAAGCTTACGAAAGGATTCATGGATTTCGAAGGCAATGGCTTCGAAAGGGGTTTCGAAATTATCCTTCAAATGTTTTACCTAAATGTTTTGAGCTTTCGTAAGGATGTTAATGAAGCCATCAATTTTCGCCAAACAATTTTATATGAAGATTAAAGGTTTCAAAAAGGATACTTTCGAATATATACACTTTGGCCCAAAAGATTTTTTAAAGATAAACCCAATGGTTTCGAAAGGGGTACTTTCATCGGTTTCGAAGTTGTGCTTCAAAGAGATAATAAGTAATGCTTTAATACTTTCGAAAGGTATGTTTTCAAGGTTTCAAAAGAGATATTTTAAAGTGCTTTGAAAGGCATGTGTTAGTATTTTCAAAAGAAGAATTTAATACTTTCGAAGGAGGTTATAGAATAGTTTTGAAAGCAAAATTTTAAGGTTTCGAAAATCTTAGTTTTCAAAACAAAGAACCCAATCTCAAATTTTAAAAGGAAAAACCCATGGCATTATAAAAGAGCTTTTAAATGCTTTTAAATTGGAGTTTTAGAAGAAGCTTTTCTTTATAGAATAATAGGTTAAAGGGATTAACAATGTTTTATATGGAAATGATTTCAAGGATACTAAACAACAGATGTTAGTGATTACTATGTTAATATGTTTGGTTCTTCTAGTTTACATATTCACTTTAATATGGACCCATAAATGTAATTTGGGGGAAAAGGGGAAGAATATCCAACTAAGTTGACTCAGTAGTGAATATAAATTGAGTTAACTCCTGAATGAGTAGAATTGCATTTAGGAGGTCAGGAAGACCATAATATAGGATGCCCAAATAGTAATTAAAGAAGTTGTCAGACAGACAGGTTCATAGTAAACCCACCAAAACTATGTATAGGAAAAGTTATTGACAAGGGCCAATAGGTTCATAGAAACCCATGAAAACTATTATTAGAAAGATTTATTAGCAGGGGGCCAATAGATTTGTAGTGAACCCATGAAAACTATATCTGGATTTAGTTGTTGACAGATGTCAATAGATTCCTAGCCCGCCCACGAAAACTAGGATAAGAGGGAGATTATTGGAGATACCAATAGGTCCAGGGAGAACCCATGAAACAGTGAAGTTATTGGTAGGGGCCAATAGGTTCTTAGTGATCCCATAAAAACTATGAAACCAGACAGAGAGTTCATAAATATTAAACGGGTTATTAGTTAGCTCATGAAAACTATTTGGTTAATGGTGACCATAGAAACTATAACCGTGATCGGTAGTCAAAAGTGAATGGGGATGTGTAATCCAGGATAGATTTACTTGTTTGCATATTATCATAATATTTTGAATTGCTATGTTTTAATCATTGTGGATGCAGGAGCATAATATATGGTTTTATAAAGTTTTGAATTAGATGCTAGTGAGGGGAAAACCTATTTCGCTAAGCGGCGTGGTCTTACTAGATATCTTAATGGTTTGAGATGGTAGTTTATTATTTATACCAGGCTTATGTCTGACTCGAAGTTTATGTTTTCCCCTTAAACTCTTTGTTGTTCAATTCATATTGAGTAGTTTGAGAGTTGAGGTTTTCAGGTACCTTTTTAGACGAATAAGCTTTTGAAGACATGCAGGAGGAATGATAGCTATTAGAGCTCTTTTCTATTTTTTGATTCCTCTGTGTTGTTGTTGTAAAAGCAAAGTTGTTTGATTGCCTATATATACTCTGATTATCCAAGGGGGTATCTTCATATGTTGCTCATAAATCCCATTTTCTCTAGTAAATGATTTTACAAATAATATATACTATTTTTACACTTTTAGAATGTATGAGATAGACAAATAAACGATTTAGTAAAACACATCGTATGGGGCACGTGCGTTTATTTATTTGGTTAATTCCGGACTTATACGATCGAAGCAATTCTAGGCAATTGACTAGAGATGATTTCCGGGATTTTCCATTTTATGGCATGTTTTGAGATTTATAATTCCTCTTTTTGGGAATTATTTAAGATGGCCAATATTTGGCGGGATTAGTGGTTCGGGATCTCCTAATTTTGGAGTTATAATCTATGAGAACTGATATATAGTTTTACTTGCCGATGAGATAAGGCGAGTCATGAGATTTTCGAGTTGTGAGATTTTTGATGATTTTGTTTTCTAATGTGGCATTGACTAGCGGTTAGGAAACCGTTAAGTGAGAACATGTGGTATGGGACGCACTATTACCACTCTTCGGGTTCCTCTTTGAGAGTTTGTGACACATTCTGGGTTACCGGTACTATAGACCTGCGGGTCATTTGAGTTTTACGACTTCGGTCGTCTGGGATTTACGACTTCGGTCGTATGGGATTTACGAGTTCGGTCATCTAAGTTCTACCACTTCGTTCGTCAGGGATTGGTATTCGGTCATCTGAGTTCTGTACCTAAAATATATATAGTACTGGTCTGAATTTGGCACGTGCAGCATTGCTTCGGCATGTAACCTGGGATCTGGCCAATCCGGGTTTTTTGAGTTTTATAATGATTTCACCACTTGAGATATCTTTAGTACATCGATAGCCTAGAGCTATATGAGATGTTATACATATATGATGATTTCATTTTTATGAGGTTTTGAACTCTTATTGAGTTCCTTGAGTTAAGAGTCTGCATGATTCATTGATTCTGAGTTATATATTTATATCTGATGAAATGAGGCATAATTGAGTTAGAGATTTTGATGTTTCCTCTTATGGCTATCATTTTGCTTATTTACATCTATGTTGAATTAACTTGAGTAGGAATCACTTATGGTATGTTAAGCCTATTCATGAGTTATTGTTGAGCCATTATACCATTGTCACCCTTGGAATTGTGAATGGATCTTCATTTTTATCATTCCTTTCTATTTAAAGGAATGTTTACCTTATGCATGTATATCCATTTATCTCTTGCTAATCATAATGTTTTAGTTAGCCTGACCTGTGTATTTATTAGTCGGGTCAGACAGAGTTGCAGGTTAAGATCTTTCGGACTTTTGGCTTAGCAGTATCTTTTGGTATTCTCTATCAACCCTTTTTTGGATAGGAAGCATTGTTCTTGTGTAGTTTTATAGTAGTTGTCTTATTAGAAACTTAGATATATATATTCTTTTGTGAGGATGTGTGTGTGTATATATATATTATGGTTGAATACCACTTACAACATGTTGTATTACATTTGATGTATGTGTATATGTATATGTTTATGTTTGCTGTTTTGTGACTTGAGACTTGTTGATGTTGTTATGTTTTGTTTCAGAATCGATCATTAGCCACCATAGTAGTGAATTAGATAGGAATTAAGTATGTCGAATACTTAAGACAAAATGAAAAAAAGAGTATCAAATCGACATACTTAGCCCTTATCTAATGCAAGACTATGATGGTCAACCCTTAACTAGCCATATTCTCCGTATTAACAGACAGAATTACCTAGTAATTCTCTTTGTTAATGTGGGTCTCAGGGTAGGGTGTCACAACAGTAATGAAGAGGAATGAGAAGTTTATGAGGGGGTTGAAGCATGAGTTAGCAAGGGATACATTACCTCATATTAGAGATCCTTTAGATTTTTAAATAGAGATGGCCTTAAGTCATGAGGAGATTCTTGATTCTCTAGAGACGAGTACGGCCAAGGAGGTCTAGGTTGGGTAGAATCAAAAGAGGAAGTTCTTTCCTAAGAAGGGCGCTCAGAAGGGTGGAATAGCTAAGAAAGGGAAGTCTGAGATTGTTTTCTTTAAGTGCGATAAGAAGGGCATTTTGCTACTGAATGTCGTATTGGAAAGGCAAAGGAAGTAGCTTGAAATTAAAATGTCAGGTGCTTCAATTGTAACCAGATTGGCCATTATAAGAACTAGTGCAAGCAGCACGCTAAGGGTGGAAAAGGCAAGGTGTATGCATTGGAGCCTACTACTTCGAAGCCAACAGCTCAGGAGAAAGGAAAGGTAGATTTGGGAGGTACAATTATGATTCATGGTATGTCTGTTAGCATTCTATTTGATACGGGTGCATTGCATTCTTATATATTTAGATGTTTGATAGATAAGCTTAACCTAGATCCCATATATTTAGTTACTTCCTTACGAGTTGTGAATCCAATAGGAGAGTATGCAACTCTAGGGTTATGATGTGAGTTTGACTTGTTAGTTCTTGCCTTTGTTTACAGTTTTCATATGTATAATTTTGTAGAGTGCGGGATTATTCTTGGTATGGATTGGTTAAGTGAGTACGATGCTAGGATATTTTGCTAGGATAGGAAAATATCACTTAGACACCCTGATTGTAGTGATCGGATAGTTTATGTCGTAGAAGTTTCTAACGGTGGGGTGAATACTTTGTTGGGTGTTATGGAATCAAAAGATGAGTTGAGTCGAGTTTTCGTGGTTAGAGAATTTGCAGATGTTTTTGAGTCTGTAGTTAGATTGCCAATGAAATGAGCCATTGAGTTTCAGATAGATTTAGTTCCAGGAGCAGAACCGGTGAGTAGGCTGTCGAGCAGGATAACCTTTACAGTGATGAGGGAGTTAAAGGTGCAATTGGTTGATTTGGAAGGCAAGAGCTTTAACAGGCTGAGTAGTTCGCCTTGGGAACTAGCCGTAGTGTTTGCTAAGAAGCCGGATGGATTGTTAAGGCTATGTATTGACTATCGTAGGTTGAATGAGAGGACGAAAAATAATCTATATCCATTGCTAAGGATAGATGATTTGATCAACCGGTTGAGTGGAGCCAAGATATTTTCCCAGTTGGATTTGGCGATAGGTTTCCATAAGCTTAGAGTAGTAGAGGATGTTATACCTTTGACGAATTTAGGGCCAGATATGGATCATACGAATGGCTAGTTATGCCACGGACTGACTAATGCGCCGGCATTCTTTGTGGATTTGATGATTCGAGTTTTCCAAGAGCATTTGGATAGGTTCGTATTGGTTTTCACAGATGATATCTTGATATACTTTAAGGATGAAAGAGGACATGAAGTTCATCTTAGAATGGTTCTTGAAACGCTGAGGCAACATCAACTGAATGCAAAGTTTTCGAAGTGTCATTTACGGAAAAAGGTAGTGAAGTTTCTGGGTCATATAGTCTTAGAGAAAAGGATGTCATTGGATCCGACTAAAATTGAAGCGGTGAAAAGTTGGAAGAGGCCCAAGACAATGACTGAGGTAAAGAGTTTTCTTGGGTTAGCTGGTTATTATCGGAGGCTCATTAAGGATTTTTCACGGATAGTGGCACCGATGACCAAGCTAACGAGAAAGGAAGTGAAGTTTGTGTGGACCGATAAGTGTGAGGAAGCATTCCAGAGTTTGAAACAGTTATTGACCCATGCACCTGTGTTGGTTGTTTGGAAGGGAATCGGGGTTTGGTGGTTTATACAGATGCGTGTGGAACAGGATTAGGAGCTGTGCTGATGTAGAGAGGTAAAGTGATTGCCTATACTTCTGAGCAGCTTAAATCCCATGAGGTCAGATATCCGACGCATGATTTGGAATTGGCTGTAGTGACTTTTACATTGAAGGTATGGAGACATTACCTTTTGGGAGAGAGGTTTGAATTATATACAGATCATAAGTCGCTGAAGTATTTGTTCTCTCAAAAGGAGCTGAACATGAGACAACATAGGTGGTTAGAATTCATAACTGCTTATGATTTTGGGATCGAGTACACACTGAGGAAAGGCAACAAGGTTGAAGATGCACTTAGCAGGAAACATCAAAATGCAGTGTTGGCAATGATTGCTGAGTGGAAAGATTTAGAAGCTTTAACAGATTGTAGAGTACTCCGGAGATCTGAGGCTAAGTCTAGCGGAGTAACCATAGTGTTGTCTTGTTTGAAAGTTCGACCAGCGATGATCGAAGAGATTGCTTCTAAGCAGGAAGAAGATCCGATATTATCTGAATGGATCAGGAACTTAAGAGAAGGAACCAAGAGCGATGACTTGAAAGATTTCAGTTTTGATCAGAATGGGAAGTTGAGAAAGAAAGGAAAATTATGTGTTTCGAGTGTAGGAAACATAAGGAAAGAAGTCTTGGAGGAATGTCATCGTTCGAAGTTCTCTATTCATCCAGTAGGAACTAAGATGTATCAGGATATGAAGAGGAGTTTCTTTTGGGAAGGTATGAAGCAGGATATTGGCTTATGGGTAAAGCGGTGCATGATTTGCGAGCAGGCAAAGGCCGAGCACTAGAAGCCAAGTGGATTGCTTCAGCCATTGGATATTCGGGTATGGAAATGGGATTATATTTCTATGGATTTCATTGACGGGTTGCCAAGGTCGAATAGAGTAAATGAAAATATATGGGCCATAGTGGACAGATTGACCAAGAGAACCCATTTCATTCCAGTTAAGTCAACCAGAACGACATGATTTGGCGAATTATTCATGAAGAATGTAGTTAGACTGCATGGAATCCCTAGTAGCATAGTAAGTGATAGAAATCCCTTTATTCACTAGCGGCATTCTGGAAGAGTCTGTAGGAAGTTTTGAGAACCAAGCTCGAGATGAGTAACGCTTACCATTTGCAGACAGATGGAAAAACAGAGAGAGTTAACAAAATCTTGAAAGATTTGTTAAGAGCATGTGTTCTAGATTCGGGGGATCATGGGAGGACCATCTGCATTTAGTCAAGTTTTCATACGACAAAAACTATCAGACTAGTACGAGGATGGCACCATTTGAAGCTTTGTATGGAAGGCCATGCAAATGTCCCATATGTTGATTAGAGACCAAGGATAGGTTGGTTCTTGGCCCAGATATGGTTAGGGAAGCTGTAGAAAAGATTGATCTCATTTGGGCTAGAATGAAGGAGGCTTGGTCTAGGCAGAAGAGTTATGCTTATAAAAGAAAGAAAGATTTAGAGTTCTCAGTTGGAGATCAAGTTTTCGTTAAAGTGTCACCGATGAAGGGTGTAATTAGATTTAGGAAATCAGGAAAGTTAGCATTGAGATTCGTTGGACCTTTTCCTGTTGCTAAGTGGATCGAAAAACTCGCATATAGAGTTGAGTTACTAAGCAGTTTCGTAGGAGTCCACAATGTTTCCATGTTTCTCATCTCAGAAAATGTGTTAAAGACCCGGAGACTACTATGGCACCGACTATGCGAGATGACTTAGTAGTAGAACCATACTTGAATATAGTAAGAAAACTTGTTCACATGGTTGCGAGAGATGAGAAGAGGCTTAGAACCAAGACGTTCGAATTAGTCAATGTCCAATGGAGCGAAGATGACAAGGATTGTACTTAGGAGGTTAAGGGTAGGATTAGAGACACTTATCCTGACTTGTTTGATGGTATGTTTTACCTTCTTGTTTGATTTATTGTGTACCTTATCGAAATTTCGAGGATGAAATTCTTTAAGGAGGGGAGTCTGTAACACCCCAGGATTTTTTTAATATTTTTAGGATATTTAATTAGTTAAATTAAATAAAATAATATGTTGACTAGGGGATTGAGATTTGATTTAATTAAGGGGCAGCCGTGCCATTTGAACAATGAATTATTAGAAGAGTTTAACATGAAATATGGGAGGAATAAAATGGGAAAGAGTCTTTTCCTATATCAATTCCCTTAGGCCATGTATATCAACATATTCATTTCATTTTTTCAAAATTTTAAAACCTTAAGGTCGACCATTATTAATAAGAGAAAGAAGAAAAAGATAAAGAAAATCTAAGGAAGAATCTTAAGCAAATCAAATCCATTCACGTCTCAATCTCTATAATATCTAAACCGAAGATAAATAATGTTTACAACTCATATTTGTTTTGCTTTCGGTTTTAGGATGAAATCTAAAACATTTTTCATTGATTTGCCATGTTTTTGAATGATGGAATTATTATATATACTTGTTTATTATTTATAGTTGTTCATATGGATTTTATGACATGTTTTGATATGAGATTCTATTATATGATATCCAAATGCTTTGCAAATTTTTGTTAAACCAGAAATATTATTTTGGAAATGGGTTTCAATTTTTAAAATTTCCTGAATTTTTGTGTAATTTATATGAATTTTCTAGTAAAGAAAATATTATTTTGGGTTATAAACTATTTAGGGTTAAAGAATAAAAGATTTGGGTTCGAAATTTTTATGTATTGGAAAACATATTAATAGGGATTTTATGGATTTTTTGTAGATTTTTGTTAAGTGTTTTAATGGATATATAAAATTATTTAAGGTATGGGACTTAAATGTTTTATATATTTATAAAATAAGAAGGGTCTTTTTACAAATAATCCAAATAGTTAGTTCTGAAAATTCCAGCACTTTTTTGTGGTAAAAAATGAGGCAAACAATCAAAATTAGACACGTAAAGCAGGTTAGGTGAAAAGAACCATTCGCTGCATGTTTTTTACTATTTCGATGCTTTCGGCACCAGGTTCCACCTCCTAATCTTCGCTTCCGGCACAGTCGAAGCTAATACACATAGTATCAGGGAATTGGTATGTAGTGAATTGGATTTAGGTGGAAGGTATGTAGTCGAAACCAAGGGTGAGGCTTTACGTTGTTTTCAAATAAAAACACGCCCGCTTGCTTTCGACTAAATGGCTATCGATTAAGTAGCTTTCGACTTAGTTATCTTTCATAGGCCAAATGGATTTAAAGGAAATGGTTTTGATTGGGTTGCACCTTTCTTTTTAAATTACTGCTTTCGACTAGGTCGAAACCTTTTGCGGCCGCCTTTTTACCTTTCGATTCAGATTATTTCAAAGGGATACTTTGTTTTCTAAAATTTGACCACTTCTCTAATGCTTTCGACGGGATGGAGTAGACACCGTTACTTCTTTATTTAGGAAATGGTTTTGAAGTAGATGCTATCAACTTAAATGTTTTAAAAGCCTTTATCAGTGATTGAAATAAAACCCAAATGGTTTCGAAAGAGATGGTTTTAAATGGTTTCGAAATAGATGCTTTCGACTTTAATGGGTTTTTGATGCTTATGGTCTACTTGAAGGCATAATCCAAAGAGTTTCGACCAAAACAGTTTTCAAAGGTTTCGAAGTAGGTTTTTGAATGGTTTCCACATGTTTTAAATTGAACCCAAAGGCTTTCGAAATGTTTAGTATTTAAATGCTTTCGAAAGAGTTTTAATGAATGGTTTCGAAGGGGGGTTCCCTAAGGTTTCTATAGGGTCGAAAGGGAAGGTTTTTTTCTATGTTTCCGAAAGGCAATGTTTAAAATATTTTAAAGGAGGATGTATAATATTTTAAAGCTTTCGAAGGAAAGAGTTTTATTGCTTTCGAAAGAGTGACTTTCAATGGTTTTGAAAGTGGTACTTTCAGGGGTTTCGAATGGGTTGTTCAAAGGTTTTAAACAAGATTTCGAATATATTAAATAGGCAGAACAGCCTAAGTGCTTTCAAGTTAAAAAGGACTTTAATTTATTTTGAAAGGATAAGCAATCCTTTTTAAATCTCATCAACATTATTATGAGTAAAGTATATATAACATGGAAAAATAGCTTAGAATAAAGCTAATAATATATTTTCCTTGTATGATTTAAAAGGTTAAATCATTTTGAAAAGTTTTCAAGGAAAAAGATGAAGGGTAGTTAACCATAAGAAGATGTTTCGGATAGATAGACCATTTTGATTCGGACAGTTAGTCCAGTTTGCGGACAGTTAGTCCAGTTTGCAGGCAGTCAGCCTAGTTATCGGACAAATAGTCCATTTATTACTTATGGATAGGTAGTCCATTATTTACCTGATTATAGCTTAACAAACTTAGCTATTATTATCATTGTTATTTCAGTTTGATTAACCGGTTTGGTTGTAGGAAAGGATTTGCAAAACATATGTTTTAAAGAGGATATTAGTGAGGGGAAACCCGTTTTGCTAAGCGGCATGGTCTCACTTAATATCGGTAAACCGAGATGTGACAGTATTATTCATACCAGGCTTTATACCTTACTCGAAGTTTTTGTTTCCCCATACACTCTTGGACGGTAAAAATATATTTGAGTAGGCCGAGGGTTAATGTTTTTTGGTTTTAGTCATTTTGGCGAATAAAGCCTTCGAAGAGGAGCAGGTGTCTGACGGATAGCTAATTAGGAGTTACACTTTTAACTTGTTTTGATTCAGCTGTGTATATGAAGTCAGATATAACTATATTGACTCTGATCAACCAAGGGGGCTTCTTCATATATCGCTCTTGGTGTATTTTCATAATGATTATAATTAATATTTACCTAGGAAACGATATGGTATTACTTACCTTGGATATGAATTTGTTTTGAAATGTAATCAGTAAAATGTTATTTTTAGAAATCTATGATTTTGTTCGTATTCAAGTGCTTCTGATATTATGGATTCCTTTAGCATTACCGTATTTTGTCACTAAAAGTTAATACTATGGATGATTGCAGCATTTGTGGCGCTTAGCTTTTGGCCTCCAGATATAGGATGTTACATGTTTCATATTAGGTCATTCATTAGTTTCATGGTCAAGTCAGAAACAAAATTGTGTTACATTTTATGAAGAGGAATACATTACCTTAAGAAATTGTTATACCCTGATTTTATGGATGAAGCAAACTTTATTAGACTTGGCTTAATAATTTAATGTGTTCCCTTGAAATGTGATAGTAAAAGTGCAATTGACATGTCAAACAATCCTGTTCACCACTCACGTGCTAAACAATATAGATATAAGACGTCATTTCACTCGAGATCATGTTTCAAAAGAGGATATTTGCATTAAATTCATCTCTACTAACTTACAAACAGTTGATATCTTTACAAAACCTCTTTCAAAAGATAAAATTTCATGATTACATCAAGACTTGGGGATCATGGATATGGATAAGTATGATCTCTATTTGAATGTTTGTTAATCTTTTTTTATTTCTACTTGTTTTTCGTTTGTTTTTTTCCTCTTCTTTTTTTATGTTTTCTTTTAGGATTTATTTCTCATTTAAAAAATAGAAAAAGATTAAGATTATATATTTTTTTACCCATGCCTAATTCTTTTCAAAATGAAGGAAAAATACTCTTAGTACCTCATGTCTTTTGTCTTCAAAAAATATGGCTATGACTGAGTTGAAGTATGCTTATCAAATCTTTGAGTAACGATTGCATAGTCTTTGAGAGGTAAACTGTTATGCTCTTGAGAAGTATACTAGTATTATATATCTCAGTCTAAGCTAAGCGTGAGTTACCAACATTCTACTTTTATTATTACATATCCCATAATATTTTATTATCTATCACATTCCATCGCTCCTTATTTATTATATATATATATATATATATATATATGGGTAAGATTCACATTAAGCAGAACGTGGTAAAATTTGATTGGAAAAATAGTGAGTATCAAGGACAAGTCATGTACATGCTCCATATGAAAAGTAAATCACATATCTTAAATAAATAAAAATATCTGAAATTTCACGGTTAAAGACCTACGCATGAAAAATGGATGCGATATGGACTTAGCGTTACATTACCTGTGGGTATCCAACAAGAGCTGAAAATTCTTTAGTGTCGGTGTATGTTAACCCATCAAGCAATGCTTATCTTTCCTTATTTAAGAGGCCTCGTGGAAATATATGAGTATAAATGTCTTGATTTCATTTGTAATAAGCTAGGGACAAAACAATCCTCATATAAATATTCACTTGCAAAACAAAACAAAATTTCCATAAACTGTATTGATTGTTAATTGAACCATATGTCATAGAATTTACAAATCTTAAAAATTACCATCCATTTTCTACATTGGCGTATAATCTTAATCAACAATGAGTGCTATAATTATCTAAGTTCTTAATTGACCTTAACTTTGCCCCTTTCTTTTTGGTTGAAGGTTTGAAGTATCTTTTAGACCATTTCTTAAGACCATTCATCAACATTGCTAGCATGATAGGACTATTTTCATCATTGTTGTCAAGAGTGTTGCTGAGCTCAATTAATTTCTTTTTGAAGTTGAATTTCAATGATCTTCCTTAACTTTGAGTTCTAATTCAAAGGTCATAAGATTTCCAATAACTCCACTATATTTTTTTGTTGAGATCTTTGGATTCTTGAATAGCTTCCAACTTTGCCTCAAATTTCTTTGAAAGAATTCTTAGTATTTTTCGAACCAACTCAATTTTGGTGTACATCTTGCCCAAAGCTATGGAATTCTATACCGTCACAGAAAAGCGTCTATACATCTCATTAATGCTTTCATCCTTTAGCATCATGAAATATTCATACTCATTGCTGAGCAGATCGAGGCGTGATTTCTTGACTTGAGATGTACCTTCATGTGTAACCTCCAAAGTATGCCAGATTATTTGCACAGTCAAACAATGAGAGATTCGATCAAAATCAGTTTTATCAAGAGCACAAATAAGAGCATTCATTGCTTTAGCATTTAGTAAAAGAAATTTGTTATTAGCTACATCCCATTTGTCTTTGGGCTTAGGGAATTTTACATCATTGATTATCATTGTGTGTAGAGTGTACCATATCTCTACTATATACCATACATCATAGTCGACGGAGATCAAATATATTTTCATCCTAGCCTTCCAGTAAGTATAATTAGTTCAATCTTACATAGGTGGTCTAGCTATAGGCCGACCCTCAGAAAAAGCATTATTAGAAATAAACATGACTCTAGAGTTAACCTAGCACCTAGGCTCTGATTCCAGTTGAAGGATCGAGTAGTATACCCTTGGGGGCTGAATATGGTATTTAAAATTTTTGCAAATAAACAGATAAAACTAAGTATGGAAACATAAATGTGAAAAATAAATAATATAAGGTATATTCAGCTTCTGTCTAATGCCAACTGCTGCCCCCAAATCTATTGCTATTGTTAAATATTCAATGTTTATAAACAGTAAACTCATAGACACTGCTAATAAATATTCTAACTCTATGCCAAATAACTATACCTGAACTCAAATTCTTGAGATCTGCATCCATGAACTACAACACATAACTCACCTAGAAAGAATATAGAGTTCAAATAAAAAACAAAAGTACAAAAACAATTAAGAAAAATATAAATGAAAAAGGAACTCCCCTCAAAAAATCACATGTGCTTTCCTTGCCGTTCAACTCTCTTTCTTTATACAAATCTTTGACCTAATTTACTTCAGCTTTGTCCAAGTTTCAAAAAAATCCTACTCTCTTATTAGCGTGTTCGAGCTTTCTAAAGCCTGAGATTACTCTGTACATCGCATAGGTGGAGTAGTCGTTGTTGGATCTGGACCTAAGCAGAAGTTTGTCGATGCTGGAATGCCACCGTTTGGAGTTTATGTCCCTTCGCCAATAATTGGTTAGTCACTGCCCTTGCCTTGAGAGAAGAACATCAGATCTGAGGTTGCGGTGTTATATGCCGTGAACCTTATGTATGCTGCCTTGATACACAAATGAGGTCGCAAATCGCAATTGATCATTCACGATTGTTGCTTGGAGTGTTGTTCTAGGCGTTTGTGTCTGTATCACCTGAAAGTTGAAGACCTGTCTAATGAAGTTGAATTATGACCCTCAATCTATTGACATGAATTATGAGGTTGAGAAAGGATTAAGGTTGTAGGTTGAGGAGTTGTGTACAAGGAGGTGTTAGTCGGTGTTTATGAGTCTTGAGATCGGATGAAGGATATTAGATGTAGAATTCACTAAGCTTGGTTTTTTTCTTTTCTTTTTTTCCGATGAAGATGCATTGAAGAAGGGTCTTTTTATAAAGGAGATGATGGAAGAAATACAAAAGAGATATGTAAATATGAAAACGATACGTGATGGAGTATATAGGAAAAGATATGAATTGTAAAGAATTTTTTTTTCACTTGTTAAAAAACAAAAATCCGTATAGTGGGAAACAAATTCTGATTTATCTTCCAGAATATATCATCTGGTTGTGTGTGTATTCTTTGCTTCTTTTCTCTGTTTATTTCCCTTTCTTCATATATACAACCTCTGATTGCGTGCTGATATATTCTCTGCTTCTGTTCTTTAATTATTTCCTTTTCTTTCTAAATGCACTCTTTTTATTGCACTGAAAGGAAAACTTCTCCACAATCAAAATTTTATAACAAACCTGTAAATAAACAACACTAACAAACATGTTAAATAAAACAAATGTTTGTTATCATCAAACGAAAATCGTCAATTGCACTTTTCTACAAGTGCTTTATAAATACACTTGAATACCTTAAAGAACCAAAGTGATGTCTATTTGGATTTGATATTTGCTTTATGTGCCAAATACAGAAGTGAAAAACAATATTGTAGACAACATAACATGTAAGAATCCTTCTTACATGTTCTGTATTAAACATTTTAATAAGGTGCCTTTGCGTATTATTTTGCAACATTTCCAATATCTTTTATACTAACTATAAAATACATCACTCACAAATCCAACGTCGAGTATCAAAACAATTATTGATTTTACCATAAGTACATCGTTGAAAAGTTAGCAATGTATTGTTTATTTATAGTTTAGAAATATCAATGTACCTTTTAATGTTCTTTCTTACGAACACATGCTTCCTCTGCATTTTGATCGATAATCAAACTATTTGATATTTCTATTAAAGAACTTGTTTAATTTTGATGCTTTTATGTATGTTAATTTCATAACCATACTTGGATCGTATTCAAAAATTCACAAACTCAATATTGCTCTCACTGACTATCACTGACTTTGAGACACTTTGGTTATTATGTATAAAAAGTTTACTGTAATCATTATTTAGAATCTTTCGTTTCAACACATATATAACAAAATATAAAGTCATAATATGCGATAATTTGTGAGTGAAATCCGAATCTACTTGAGCGCATCGAATGTTGAACCTGTTACGTTTATTTCAACAATTGAAATTTACGGTATTATCTATATCAATGTGGTTCACTATATTCCAACTGCATTTGTCTTTCTCTTAAAGGAATATTTGCGGCCAATGGATCATATCCCTTTGGGTACAACTTTCAAAATAATATTATGATAATGTATTTAAAATCAATTTCGGATTTGTGCATCATACCATATCGTAGGGTCAGTAATCTTAAATGGTTCAATTGACTGCTAAGGATTATCTATTCTCGATGTCGATAAGAAACTCATAGTTTCTCTTCAATGTACAAGAATACTTATTATAATTCTAAAGTGTTGTGTTCGTTTAGGTTTGATTAATTTCATTTCATCCCTTATAATCAGTTTTATCATGGAGCATATCCAAATCTATTTTATATCGATAATTTCTTAAAGAAATTTCTTCGCTAGGAAGTTGGTATTTCTTGAAACAACAGCTGTTTCTCAGTGCAATGGAATGAGCTTTCATAAACATTTTTATAAATTGTTTATATAAAATTGATTTTGCATTAGCTCACAATATATATATGTGTATATATATATATATTCACAATATAAATTAGTCATCTAATGACTATCGTTTTCCAAATTTTTTTGGGACAATACATATATGATCCCTTGCGTACAACTATTACATACTGTTTTTCAATTTGAACAACCTGCCAACTACTTGGCCTAGGATATGTTGGGGTTTCTTATAAACCCTTATCTTTTATGATTTTGTAAACTATTCTTTAGATGAAATTAATTTTAACCTTGTATACTACTCTTAAGTACACAACCTTAAGGGAAGAAGTTAATCTCAACTTCACTCATAATCAATCGTACTTTGCACATAAAAATCTCAACTTCATTGTATTTTTGCCATAAAAATTTAAAGGTTAATAACTCTAAATGAGTAGATAAAAATATCTTTTGAGTCAATTTATTAAAAAAAACCCAAATGTTGCCCTCAAGAGCGATAAAATCATATCCCCGCACATGTTATAATTGACACCTCAAAATCCGTAATATAGGGAGAGAAAACTCACATATTTGCACATCACGAAATTGTAAATCAACACCAGGTGCTTGGCGATAACCAAATTCGAAAATGCTGGTATCGGCCCGAGGCATTATTACATCACCGAACAAAGGAGAAAATAAATAAATGATTTCCTTATCAAACTAACATATTATGCACTATAAAAAAAATTAATATACACTTTATTAACGTTGGTGAAAGATTGAAAACTATAATTTACGATGTATAACTGAATGTATAGAGTGCAGTTCTGGTACTTTAATAAGGCGTAAAAGCATCTTACAAAAAAGATAAGAATATGAAATATTAATATTTAATAAAAAATCTAAAGTTAAAGCTATGTAAAACAGAGATAAAAACTTACCATTAATAATAACAAAATGGTTAATCATATAATATACTGCCTACCAATAGTAGACTTACACTTTTATGTTAACATGATACAATAATAAAGAAAATGATACACAAAATGTCTCCAAGTACTATGCCAGTATAGGTTGTTTGAAAATTTGGTTCGAACTAAATAAGGATGAAAAACTATTTTATCTAAACTCGACATTCATGGGAGTGAAAAAAGGTATGCCATCTTGATTTTATTACCATTCGACGGTGAAAACAAACTTAACCGATAGTAATCAAATCCCACAATGCAACCTATGTTTGCCAGCAAGTTTAGGAGTTTATTTCAAATCTGTGTACATGAGAAAACATACTAGTCAAAATCACGTTTAAGCAGAGTCAGGTGTGTACTATTATATTAAATTTTATAATGAGGCTACAGTGCTAAAAAACTTTCTTCCTACAGCACACTAACTCAAATGAACATGTATGCTTCACCAGTTTCGTTGATGAATTAGTTCCATTTACTCAAACAATTGTGCTATTTTGTAAAAAATTTGAATACATTTAACCAACTCAAATGGCCATGTATGAATCACTATTATGTTGGTGAATGTCAACTTGCAAAATTGAATATTCAAATGACCATATACACCAATAGTTCTGCTATTTTGTAAAGGCGTTAAAAAAAGCCAAATAGCAAGACAAAACGTAGGAGAACTGACTATCATTTCTACATTTAAATTAATTTCTCACAATTATAAATTTACTGATGAAACTGTCTTGAGTAAATGTGGTAGTTGTACCTACATATTCAATGCTAGAACTAATTATCTATTTTCCTCTCTCAATAGCACTCTCTTTCATCCCTGTTCTACATTGTATTGAGTGCTTTCTGTTTTGGCAGCATACATACATACATACATATATATATATATATATATATATGTATGTATGTATGTATGTATATATATATATCATGATTTGATATTTATTTCCACTTTTCTACATATATCATGATTTAACATTAGCTTCTGTTCTGATTTACATTGCCTTCTCCGATTATATGAAATCGGTAGTTTATTCCATCCATTATGCATCTTAACATCTATATCTTTAACAACATGTATTATACAATCGAAAATTATGTCTAAAACTATCATTTTCATGTATAAAAGGGTTGCCTATTAGTTTTGTCGAGGGAAATGGGAGAATGGGCTTAAATGTTGTAAATACCGTTTAGGTCGCAAATTACAATCTACTTTGCAATGAATAATTTTGATTTTTTTTTTGGGCGCAAACTTATTAAGGCAATTTAACCCACCTATTTGAATTTCAGGAAAGAAAGATTTTAGTGTAAAAAAAATTAAATTAGAAAAATATTGGAACAAATGCTCCATTAGGTTTCAAAGTCAATATCTTACATTTTCCTGAACAAAATTTTTGTATTGTAATCTTGTGTGCTACTTATTGCTCATAAATAATGCTTGGTACAAAGCAACATATTCATAAACTCAGAAATTTATCCATCACTCTTGAAAATACTTAGGCATGAAGATTTAACTTTTCATTTAAAAATTGGTTCCATAATGAAATCAGTGTCATGTTAAACAATTTAAATGGCTTTATTTTTAACATGAGTACCTTACCTTTTGTCATCCATTGTCCAAATCATCATTTTTAAGATCCACTAACAAAGAACTTTCTCCAGCTCGATTGTATGTAAGCTTCTCCATTAAGTAATCTCAACCATTCCATGCCATCATCTAAGAGAAACTTTTACTCATGTCTTACCTAGTGGAAATAGTATACTGCAGCACAAATTTAAACGGTAATGATTCATGCATTAGAAACAGAGATTATTTCAATTAGTTCATCTCTATCACATTTAAACAGAAAATTAATAATAAATGAACACGTTTAATTGAAGTAGTGATGAAAGTTGCTTTACCCTGCTACGCCGTAACATTAATTTTTTACTAATTATTTTTTAGTATGATAATCCTAGCCAGGGATACACATTTATAAAACATGAAAATATATCAACAATCAAAACCAAGAACAATTTAGTCCTAACTAAATTTATTGGTTTATACATATTGATGAGGCATTAGACGAAGAAAAAAATGACTATGAAGTAATTTGATTCATTATTAAGGTAAAGCACTGACAAAACTTGATAAAAAATGTGCGGTTACTTTGTTTTTAAATGCAATTCATTTTACAACAATGTTTGTTTACCTGTAACCAATCTTTCAATCTACTTCATCCCAAAGCCTCATTGCATATCCCCAGTTGCAACCAGGATTAGCGTGATGTTTTCTCAGTTGTATCATCAGCCCATACCACACCAGTTGCATTAGATGTATGCCTAACTCTATTAATGAATATCTAATTTGAAGAAGTTGTACAGGGAAGGTCTCCACAGCAAGTAGCACCAAGTTAACTATTTGTACCTCAAATCACCATATAATTTCATAAAAGTATTTTTTTTTTTGTAATGACAAGTAAAAAATTTAAGACCAGATAATGCAATAAATAACTAATGGTAGAAATTTTATTTTTATTAAAAATAAAAAGAAGTATAAAAAATATACAGGAAACATATATGATTATCGTTGGTAGAGTATAAGTTAAACAAATTAAATATGAGTGATGGTGTGCAAACCTTCTATCATAATTTTTACATATTCATGTTTTTAATTTGCTAGAAAGCTAACATATGAATTTGTACAATTGCTATATGCCACCTAACATTAAAAAAGAGTAAAATAGTGGAATTAAAATATTGAAAAATCAAAGTCTGAGAACAATGAACATAAGTTAATTCACAAAGTCCGCACATAAGATATATCCAAAAATATGATGATTTGCACAATAGTGACAA
Organism: Allium cepa; assembly: GCA_030765085.1. NCBI lineage: Eukaryota > Viridiplantae > Streptophyta > Magnoliopsida > Asparagales > Amaryllidaceae > Allium > Allium cepa. The sequence continues at coordinate 376,005,491 of CM060929.1, read as the reverse complement.
TGAAAACGATGACATGGCCATTTCCTTGCCTTTATTTTGGAGACGCTGTTTAGGGTTTCAACATGTAGCCGAAGGTGAGATCCTGTGGGTGATTTGACAAATTAAGGTTAGGGTTTCGTCAATTGAAGTCGGATTCAATTGGTTCAGGGTTAGGGTTTGGGTTCGATTATTCCTCATCAATTCTTTTCTGCTTTGTAAATAAGCATGTCCTGTTTCTTCAAGTCAAACCGAGAGAAGAGATTTTTGAACCCTAAGGAAAACTAACTGGATTCCTTGCGTGAAAACAAATTGTGAAGACCTAAAAGGAGGAAGAAGAGAGGCGCAGTGGAAGAAGGAAAAAAGTGAATACGGTATGAATACAGGGAAGAAAAAACATGATTGTTCATTTCAAGAAATACTCAGGGGCTTGTGCGCTCTTAGAACCAAACTCGGTAATCATAGTATAGTATAGATTATTTCAAAATCTCTATTTAAAATATCACGGAATATTTAAGTACAAATTTAAATTCAAACCATTTATTCTATCCAAATCAATTTATTTTTAATTCATCCAAAATTCAACATAATATGTCACTTTCAAAATCGCCTTTGAATTTTCGATTTAAAATCAGAATCGTATTTATAAAATACTAAAATTAAGGCCACTACTAATATATTATTCAATAAATCAAATCATATCATAATCTATCACAGATTATTGAAAAACATCCTATATCACTATATATGAATTTAAAAATCAACATTTTTGAGGAATCCAGTTGATCCCTCCAACCTGTTTCCATACATCCATAGATGTTATACAACATGAAATACCAATTCTGCTTCAAGGCAGGATGTCGCGGTATTATAGGGTCATCCGCTATTATGTGGGTCTCATAATGTCTCATCCGCTCTAATCGGCGGGAATATATCCAACTACTAATATATATAATATAGCATCCAACTAATAATAATAATTTATCAATTCATCCAATCAGCCAATAAATAATCCATAGCACTTTAAAATAAAGCTGGCTATCCAAGAAAATGAGATTTTCTCACATTTATTTCCTTCTATCGCCGAGGCGTTCCAGTTTGAAACTAAAACCGGATGACGTCCGATTTTAGTCTAAATTTTCACAGTCTCCAAATCCATCCAAACCTATTCCATTGCGAAGCTCTCATCATCACGATCATAACGGAAAAATCCATGCGTTGATTTGGCCTCGAATAGGAGAGTTACTAACTTTTTTAGTTCAATGATTTAAAATTAAATTAGAACACTAATATTTTTTTCTATAAAAAGAAACCCACTTCCCTAAGCTTTCAGACCTGTCCCACTACCGATTCTTCTTCCCCAACGCCCAAAATTCATGCACGAGATACAACAAGAACCCATCCCCACAGCGTGCACGATCACTGACATGGAGCTCCAACGCTCAAAACAAAAATCTGACAATGTCGAAAAGCTTTTCTTCCAATTCTCCATGCGCTCGACCCAAATACCACGCCCAAAAAAGCCTCCTCCACTTCGCGAACTGCTGCCTCCCTAAGTACTGCCCAAGCGACACAAAAACTCAAAGGATGATTGGACATCACGAATTTTCGCGCCGAGATGTGATTTTCTATGAGGAATCAAAATATTAGCTTCAATTCGCGAATCAATGATTCAATCATTAAAAATCTCAAGCCGTAGCTAAAATTGCAGTTTGCCCTTTCTCTATCGAGTATAAATACGAAGTCGCAACCCACAAAAAGCTCTCCATTCGAAGTTTATGCCACCATGAGATTTTTAGATGTGGTTTCGTATTTTTTTACTAAGTAAAGATCAAGAAATAAACGTTTGAATTTAACATTTTTTCCTTCCTTCTGCTGTGATAATAAAAGAAGAGGGAAGCGTTTATACGAAGAAAACGTAGAACATGTTAGGGTAGGATGACTTGATAGAACGTAGGTGCGGCTGAAACGATGTAGTAGCGGCTGTAGGTTGACTTTTAAAATTTTAAAATATTATTAGATTCCAAAATATCCAGATATTTATTCTGAACCCCGATCGAGGCATGCCACCAGGCAATCGTAATGTTATACCCCTATTCCGAATGCAAAAGAACCAATTTTGAGTCTCAATTCGGTCGTATAGAGAAGATAGCTTTTTAAACCTAATTATTGTATTAAATTTTCAATATTAATTTCAATGTGCTTCTACACCGTATGACTAAACGATGACTCCAAATGCTACGAAATTTAAAATCCGATAATAATACAATATTACGGATCCAATGGAATAGGTTTCGTCAAATTTCAAGACTGTGCCCCTGAAAGCTATTTTCACTTGTTAATTAAAACGAGATATTTTCAAAATCGAGTAAATCACCTTTTAATCAGTTTTAGAAGTTTTATTACCCTCGTTCTTATTAGTAGAAATTTAATAAGCCTTTAAACTATTTTTATTCAAATTAAATCCAAGATTTAAATTATTTAAACGATTTCAATCATTAAATTCAAAAAATTAAATTATCCAATAAATTGTTATATTCAAAATTCAAGTTATTAAATCAATAAATTAAATTTTAAATATTTTAAAAAAATTAATATTTCAATGACCAAAATTCTGGGTCGTTACATTCCTTTTAAATAGACTTAATCAATGCAACATATAAATTACAATCAATTGGTATCATGATATAAGAACATAAGTAGTCAACAATAAATTATATGTATATATATGTCAAAATAATTAGATAATGACAAGGTGTAATCAATAGATGACAAGACTTGTATAAATATAGGTAATAATAAGTTGAATGATTATCCCATTTGTGTTAAGTAGAAAAATAAATAAAAGATGACAAGGATGATTGATACAATTTCCCTTTTAATTGACTATATTAATGCAGTATATAAGTGATAATTACTAGGTGTCATAATATAAGAATTTAAACAGTCAACAATAAATTTTATGTATATATTATTGCCTCATTTAAATTAAAAGAAAAGAAACAATTTTGTACTACAGCAATTTGAAAATAGAAATTAAATTTTATGTGAACACACGCATGTAGATTTAGTTATGTATATATGAGATTCAACAAAAACATTCTAATAATATAAACTAGACAGTTATTGCAATCAATTTTAAAATTTTGATTTGTTATCAAAATTCTTTTATCCTACGTAAATATCTAACGCAATACAAGAGAAAATAATATACATATAAAAACATTCAAATCTAAAGTTATACTTTGTTATGAAAGATTAAAACATAGATCTACAATTAAAACATTGTACTAATTCAATACAAATTTCAGTATTAACTTTAAAATATAGTATAATAAATCAATCAACATATATAGATTTAGTATTAGTTTAATAAAATAAAGGAAAATAACTAGTTAATTTGACATGCAAACTTTTAGATCTAAAGTATCACACTTCAATTTGAATGTTTAAAGCATAAATCTAGGAAACATATATGTATCAAAATAACCCAATCATATCATTTAATAAACAATTCAATCTTCATAAGTAATTTTAATTAAACAAGATAATGATACATAGGTACAAATTATGATAATCAAATTTAATTTTCATCAAACATTGCATCAAAATTATTATCCATATAGAAAATGACATACCTTGTTACCAAAGCCTTAAAGCACACCTTGAAAAAAGGAATTCTCCTATTGAAATCTTTTCCAAATCAAAGGGGTGCTAATCCTTGAATTGATGACCTTCAACTATCAAATAGCAATTGGATCTTGAAATTGATTTCAGTGTTTTTTTGGAGAGGGGATTAATTTTCAGCCAGTAAAATGATGAAGAAGGGTAAGAAAAAACTGAGATCTAGTTAGGTTAAGAGAGCTTATATAAGTGGACCTAAAAGAAAGAAAGGTGGATCTAGTCCTATATCTCTTTCCTGCAATCTCAACCATCAAAGCAGAGCCCACTTAACCTCAAAACCATAGCTCCTTATTTCATGTTTGTAGCCAAAAATTACAACCTCTATAATGGGCATTAAACACATTTAAGCCTATGAAAAATATTACACAATTAAATTCAATTTAATCCCTATCAATACTGTGTATCAATTGATATATTCATAACTATTATAAACATATCTAGTAATATTTATTTCTAAAATCATATTCAAATTTATAATTAATATTTCATAAATATTAATTAATTTATAACAATTAAAAACTAATTAAATCATTTGATCAAAGGAGAATTCATTGTTTCGGTTGTGTGACTCGTCAGGTGTAATTTGGTCAGCGATTAATATCGAACTATTCAATAACAACACTTAGCCGGTGGTGTGGCATTTTAGCCAATTTTATCATTTACTTGATTTCGGTAAATATAACTTCACTTTATTATGCTTTATCCGGTTGTGACTTTTATTCACACTAATTCTCTCCGTCAAAAATAAATCACTTTGAACTTATGGAATTTGATAACAGTCAAAATTCCAATATTGTCCATATTCAACTCCATAGCCCAAAAATAGTGATACTAACCTCATATAACCGAGGAGATGAATCATCTCTGAATAGTATTTCACTTCAATACATCCACTCGACCAGCCTATAGTCACTCGATGGATATCGTGCCATCAGTTGACTATAACCAAAGTGGAGTGTTCATATTAAAGATCAATAATATTCTCAAGTCGAGAGAACTATGTAAATTTGTCATATTGGTATTTTCTGTTTGACCTTAGTTATATTAAGCAACAGAAAACTATCGAGTGAGTCGTTCCATAGTTCATCAGTACGTAACCTTTGGTGCCCCTAACAGTCACGAGTAATACACTGTAACGACCCGCCTTTTTGGACAATTTAAATAGGCGATCAAATACACATGTCGATTCCAAACCATTCAAAAGGGCAGATAGTTATTGGGGTAAATAAGAAAAGAAAAGAAAGAGAAATAAAGGAAATGAAACAACACAGAATCTCGCAGCGGAACGATAAAATATAATAGTCAAATAAACAGTTCATGAAGCTGTTTACTATACTTTGACAATTATTAATACAACATTTATCAAAGTTATACATACAACTGAACAATTAAAATAATGCAGCAGATAGCATGATGCAAGGGTAATAATAGTAATAGTATACCAAATCTTCGTCTTCATCCTCCAGAATAGATCTTCAAAAATCTGAAAAACTCAGGACTGACCCGAGCGTAATGAAAAGACAAAACACTCGAGTCAGGACTAAAATATCCTTATGAAAGTTAAATCAATCGTAAATAAATATGAGTGTAACGGCGTCAGAGATGTTTGCGGGGTTTGACATCTCATATCCAGTGTCAACGTGCGTGCAATAACTCAAGAGATGTTACGGGATTTTCCATCTCTTAAGGATCCGTTAAACTATCTACTATGTAGTAATGTACGCTAAGTAGATAATGCCTATCAGTAATAGAAAGTATCAAAATAGCGTTAAGGCGTTACCATAATCCCCCTTAACACATTTTTATAATGCCATAGTCTATACAGCACTGTAAGCCCCACCGTAAACTGGTGGTTATCAGAGGGTACCCCATAGGTATAACACAAAACATAACGTAGTGGTCGCAAATAGGATAATCAGTATGACAAGGTACATGAGGCGATACCAACTAGGATGCTAGTAGTTGCGTGATCCGGACTGATGTTGAGCATAGCCAGCAGCTACCCCAACACCGCGAAACAACACTCCCAAATCAAGGGGTGCACCGAAATCGAATCACGAATGTAATAGATATGGTATCGAAGAAGTGTGTCCGCTAGAGGTGGCGAACATCAATGGCCCGACACGGCTCCTGTTTTAGTCATGTCAGGGGTCATCCAATATCGTTCTCTTTCTTCAATCAACGCGTTCACCAAACCATCCACTTCATTCTAGATCAACACTCCACATATAATAGTTATTAAAGTGGTTTTCGGTATCGACAGAGAGTATGTCCATATCCGATCACGGTCTCTTTAATAACTACGTATTATTACACCGATGGCTCTTTTATATTTCAAATCGATTCATAATTGATATCAAAATATCATATTCGCTTCATAAATCAAATCCATTTCAAATATCATCGTATCTATTCAAAATATAAGGTTCCTTTTCAAAATCATTTTTCTCATCAATATCTCATTTCGATTTCAAAATCATTTCGAATTTCAATTTAGGTTGCAACTTCATTTAACCAATTCGTATTTACATTCAAGATTTAAATATAAATATTTCACCTTATTGACCAGCTTAGAATTTTAGAAAATAGTTTTAAGTAGTTCAAAAATAGTTTAAATAATTAAAATAGTCAAAAATACTTAAAATCTTTAAAATGGGTCTAAAATAGGTAAATTAGTTTAAAATAATTTAAATTGGGTTAAGTAGATTTAAAATAGATTAAAATAGCTTAAGTATTCAAAATGGTTTATATAACAGAGTAATTTGGAAAACAAAAGAAAACAGCTTCAAAACCAATCCATTTCAATTATAACTTTCCAATTCAAAACAAATTTCATTTACCGTTTCGATTTCGATTTCGATTTCAATTCAAATCAATGTCAACCTTGACTTCAAATTTATTCAATTTTACATTCACCTTCAACTTATTCAATTCCAATGTATATCGATTTTTAGCTTGATTTTTCAAAATATCAATTTTTAACACTTAACAAAATTTTCCTTCAATATTCAAATTTAAATCCCACTTACAAATATGATTCAATTTCAAGCTCAATTTCAAATATCATTTTATATCGCTTTTACTTAGTAATATTCAAAGCTCGAATTAAGGTTCAATCTTTTAAAACGAATAAATTTTCGAACTTCAATCATAACCCAATTTTAAATTTCAAAGTCTCAACTTAAATCATTTAACAATTTCTTTTAACCAAAATCTATTTCAACATTCCAAACTCAATTTTTTCGATAAATTCGATCTCTATAAATTTGATTTCTATTTATAACTTTTAAATCAAAACATTTAAATAAATTTCAAATCGACGATTTTAAAATTTATTAATTTAGCCAATTCCGTGTCCGTATATAATTTTCTATCCTATGGCCAAGTAATTATTTATTTCAATTAAATGTCAGGGATGAGTATATATTACTTAAACCAATCGCAGTGTCATATGTATGCATAACAGTATATATATAAGCAAATAAACATCCAAACATTTAAATATCAACCAATAACATCCATCAAATACATCATCCAATAGACAATACAATTCATGGCAGCTTCATAGTTATCAATGTCAGGTAATTTAATCGAAACTCAATTTTAATTTCAATTTAACTGTCAATTTAAATTTCAATGGTTAATTCAAATGACAATCTATATGGCAATTAAATTCTATCAAACAACGACAAATAAAATTCATATCACTTCATAATATCAAATTTAACTAGCATAAAGATATCCAGTACGTTGTGAGCGTTATAAAACACTCACCTTGATTTTTACGATTTTAAATCAAATCGAACGACGTTCGATTTAATCCAAATTTTTCTCTAGCTCCAAACGATTCCAATCCATCTCCATTGCGTAGTGCTCGTCCATACGAATCCAACGCACTTCGTTTCGTCCAAAACGGACCTCGCATCAACAAGTTATGATATCTAGAAGTTAATACGAATTTAATAAAATTTAAATTAATATTTTCCTTATTATCTTTACAACCTTAATCACGGCCATTCATTCTGCAGATCACGGCCGTTCACTTTCTTCTTCCCTTCCCCTTCGTTATTCCCAGGCACGAACGAAATTTCGAAACCCATAGCCGCCGCAATTTGCTCGAATTAAACCCCTCCAACATCGAGCTATAAGACGATCAGCGAGCGCCAAAACGAAGGCCTTCACCACGCCTACTCACGCCTCGAGCACGGCCAAGCTCGGTCAGCCCAGGCACGAGCAAAACGTGCTCGAACCCCCTACGAACGCAACCCCCTAGCGGCCACCCCGCTGCTCCAAATCCGATCACAACCGTTCATCTTCAAGATCTCGCCACCCTCTTCGTTTTTATAGTTGAAGAATTTTCATATAGATTGATGGATTTGCAAATAATAGAGGAGAAAGACCTGAAGCTATCGGCCTTTGATTTTAGGGATGGCGGCTCTGAATGTTTTAAAACCCTAGCTATATTAAATTTGTGAAAAATGAATGCATATGGTCATTTTATATAAAATTTTCGAAACACTATTCATTTCTAAATTTCCGAACTCCGATTTACGCGCGGTGATCGGCGTTTCTAGGGTTTATCCCGCTTTCTGGACACAATGGAACAGGTTTCAGAGGCCAATTCGAGCATATGTGCGAGTTACGGAAATAAACGATCAAATTTAAATTAAACCAATTAAACGAATTTCTATGCGTTTTGGCTCGCCCCGGACAAACGGTAAACCCGATTGACATGAAATTTGAAATCTTACAATAATATCACATTACGGATCCGATGAAACTGGTTTCGTCGAAATACGAGACCGTTTGAAAAATGACTATTTTAACTCGCCAAATTAATATTAAAACATTTCAACGCGTTTCGAGCTGCCACGGTCAAACGACAACTCCGATTGCTACGAAAATTGAAATCCGATAATAACTAACTATTATGGATCCAATGAAACTAGTTTCATCCAATTCTGAGACTGTTCAAAAATTGGCTATTTTCCAGTCGATAATTAAATATTAAAATATTCAATTTTCACAATTTTACTTTTAATTCGATTTTAAAAGTTCTACAACATCATTCTAACTTTCATATGATAAAATAAAATTTTACAAATCATTTTTAATCATATTAAAACCCGTTATTCAATTATTCAATAATTTCCAAATATCAAATTTAAACAATTTAATTGTTCAATATTTGATGGATTTCAATATTGGATTTTTTTTTCAAATAAAAATTTCATTATCAGTCGATTTACTATATTACATCAAATGAATTCCACGTTATTATTTAACTACAGTTAGAGATAATGCACTCAACTAATATATAAACTTCCATTTCAATTGCAATTGGTTCACAAATTCAATTCGACTAACTACATGAATAGGTAACTTAAATATTTATCACCGTTTAACTTTTAATTACTTATAAGTTTATTATTTACAAACAAGTGTCACAATTATCTATACAATACAAATTTATTCCGTTACTGTTGACTACATATTCTTTCAATTGATTTGGGCTTTCATTCAATTCATAAATAATTAACTTAGATAAAATTTGTTGCATTTCATTCTAGTTATTATTATTCCAAACGAATTACAATTTTTTTCTAACACTAAATCACGAAAACTTATTAAATTAGCTATTTTAATTATCGAAAATTTACGGGTCGTTACATACACCGTCCAACATTTGGAGAGCATTGCGTACTATAGTCTCAACAGATACATTGATATTCATTCTTGATGCATCTTGACTAGAAACATTTAAAATGGAATATTTATTTTCAAGGTGATAAATTACTCATGGTTACAACACTTTGCAACTACTATCATAAAGCATACCATTTATGGATTTTCTATTAAATATACTTTTACTTAATATAACAAATTATATCAAGTGTATAATAGAAAAAAGACCTTTTATTTGGAACAAGATTGGTTAGAAAGTTAAATATATGCAACAGATTAGATAATTGCCCCTAGGGGAACCCTTTACTCTTTCAAGTACCACATGCATCTGTGTATTCAATCAACTTCTCATTTCCATTCGAAATTACTAACACTAGTGCACTCATCAAGCTCACCCATAGACTAATAAAAGCATTCTTGCACCTTGCGCCCTAAATAAAGGTCCGATTCTTCTTCATCAAATTGGTTGATGGTGCTGCTACCTTTAAGAAGTCATTTATGAATCGTCTATAATAATCGAATAATCCAAGGAAACACCTCACACCTATAGGATTCAAAGGTGTTCTCCATCTTGGACTATTGCTACCTTGGTTAGATCCACTGCAATGCCTTGCCCCGAAACGACATAACCTAAAACCGCACTTTCCTCCTCCAAAAGTGATACTTCAAAAACTTAGGATTCGGCTGGTGCTTCCTTGACACATCTATCACAAATCTCAAGTGCATCTTGTATTCTTCTTCCTCCTAGGAATAGACAAGAATATCATCAATGAACACAAGCACAAACTTATTTGTATGATCTCTTAAAACACGGTTCATCAGATCAAGAAAATATGATGGACATTGTTTAACCCAAATAGCATAACCAACCACTTATAGAATCTCGGTGGCATATGGAAAGGAGCAATGTGCACACTCTCCCTTGCCATACTTAGTTAGTGGAACCTTGTCACCAAATCAAACTGAGGAACCACCTTCATACCGTGGATGATCGAAAATGCCATCAATTCATGAGAGCGGATACTTATTTGTTGTGCAGTTAATGCCCTGCTACTACCCCTCTATAACAATGTTATACCTCGTAGCTGATTTCTACCGCTATGATTTTTTTCATATAGCACCAAATATAGCCTTTATGCTTTAAGCCCCGCTATTTCCTCCATATCTCGTTATTCCCGCTATATTCGACTATTTCTTCTATATCTTCTTTTAAAAAATGAATTAAAAAACGACATTTATACATTATAAATTTTATGAAATTAATTTATTTAATTGAATTTCTAGTGTATATTCAAAAAAAAATCAAAATACTCTAATATTCTACTAAATTCAGCTATGCTATATAATGGTTTTATGTTTATCTATAGTATATTTGCACGTGTTTTTATTTAAAATTATTAATGTATAAATAATAATTCAACTGAATGTTAATTTTTCATTTAATTACCATATAAATATTTATAAAAACGTTGAGTACGAGTTTTATATCCTATTTTAGTGTCATCCAATATATCTCGCTATATCTTCGCTGTATCCCCTCTATGACTTTTTGCACCTCCGTCGCATTGAATCTGCCGAGCGCTTTAACTGCACAGCTTATTTGTGCAACTCGCACTCAGGTGGGCTAAATTTTTGCTAAATCGAAAACCCACGTCCACAAAAGTATGAATCGTTGGTTTTGGTATCATGCAGGTAACAAATATATATCAGAGCACTATCGATATAAACTTACAGCATAAAAGTAAACGATAATAAAAGATTTAATTACTGGCCAAGATTGACACTTCTGATATCAATTGTTCTTGTCAGCGTCGAGCATGCATAAAGATATTTGTCCTTCCAACGTTCTCGCCTAGCACTTGTACCTGTCCCTCTAAAGGTATCCTGTGGGTTTAATGAGGAAGGGATCAAAACAATGCTACCATGACTGGTAAATTACACACTTTATACATAACATTAGTTTATACCGATTGCCTTTCATCACATGTTATGTATTTTACTTAGTCGTATCGACTCTACATACTATCCTCACTAGTATTCGTAACTTAGCACCTCGTCGGGATCCATTATCAACACAATATTTTGTCCTCATCATCGTGCACAACAAGGAACTCCCATAATGCCTAATAACAGCGTTACAATAGTTTAACCGCATTCTATTTGCCTTTATATCATGGACTCGGTTCCACGGACCATTCGTTTTTGAAAGGCCTCCATAAAGGGTTATCTAGCCTAGACTTCTAACAAACAAACTACAAATAACCGTGGAAGTGCATGACCTAAACGTGATCTACACTAGTAGGTGGTATAGCCCATTTAGACATAACCCTCTTCTTTTCGCTGATCATTCAGGACCAATGACATTATCGACCTATGAAAACAACTCCTACCCTCAAATATGGTACTAATCTCACTACATGGTGCTAAGGCTTGCTCACCGTCCTGCTTAGATTGCCTACTGCAATCAAGGAAATACCCACCTGTTACTTAATAGCCCATAAAAGATTGAAGCGAACTCTACTTGTCCTTTGAAACTTCGATCGAGGCGAAGCATCCTACTTGGTATTTCCATCACCCACATGCAAATGTATATAATTCCACAAGTCCTACAACTGGATATGTCCCACATCAGTATATTATGTACACAACTACTGGTAGCCCCTTGCAGTGGACAAACTTCTATTGTGTAACACTACTTGCCTCGCATTCCAACCCATTTTAACGACGATGTTGTTCTTACCTAAACTAAGTTTTAGGTAACTTTAATGATTCATACCCATCATAAATGCATACTTGAGGCTACGTGTGTGTATACATTTGCGTGTCTATATATATTTGTGCATGTGTGTGTGTATATATATGATGCATCTAATGTTCAACTATTCACATTCAATTATTTTTATTCAATCAACTCTTTACTTCTTTAATGTCGATTTAATGTCAATTATCACTTTCTTTAAAGCATATAAATATATTTATCTATTTTCTTACCTTTCTCATTATTAAATCTTTATCTCCATTCATTTTAAATTTTACTACCCTTCCTTATTTAGTGACTTGCCATTACTCTTTTATTTAAATTATTACTTGCCTTTATTCAATTTATTACTTGCCTAACTTTTTATCGATTATTATTTGATTTTTATCTTGTCCTTATTTCATATATATTATTTTTACAATTTAACCATTATTATTATCACAACTACAATTCTTTAATTCATACTTAAGGGTTTCTACATTTTAGTGCATTGGAATTTCATCTCCCTCAAAAGGAAAGGTTAACACTGCAAATTTCTATATCTTATTCAAAAAGGGGATTTGTGTTACGTTTGGAATTACAAGGAATTATCCTTTCATAGTTATTAAAACAGGCAGTGTAAAATATGGTAAATATCCCTATTTTGCACATCTCTTTCTTTTAAGTGTATTCCATATTATTTCAGATGATACACTTTTATTTATGAATCTGAATTTGGTGATCTATCGAAATTTACATTGAAACGCCCAATATTCCAATGAATTAAAATACTACTTAAACCCCAATAATTTATTGTAATAACTTCTAATTTACATTTACTTGCATAAATGATTTAATCAACAAATCTGGAACTACTATATAGTTTATCGAATTCAGGAACTAATACTACCTAATACTTTCTAGATTCAAGTACATTCAATATCAAATCTAGGTTATCAATCACAAAATATGTAGGAAGGGTTTATAAATTCATAGCACATATAGAATTAGGCCCATAAATCCAAATTTAAATTTAGGCACATAGGAATAGATTTACAACGATATAACTCCAATATTATAGGAAAATATATAATTTCTCACTCACCTTAAAGCTTTCCAAATCTCCAGATCTAATCCATGTTATTCCGGTTTGACTTCCCTTATTCTATATTTGAATACATATATTGCAAGCATACATATATCTATTAGAAATCAAGATCTAAAAGGAGATTTGGCTTTAATCTAGATTCAGATCTGGATTTACAATTTTCCTTGGCTTTGATGATTTTGTTTGACCCTATTCTCCTTCTCAACTATCCGCTGCTATTCTCCGCTTGTACATATGTGTATAAACTATAGATTTATTTAGATTTAAAAATTATGAATAAAAGGAAATAACAAAGCTTCACCATGCTTCAGAAAATATGAGAAGAAAAGCAAGGGGTTAGGCCCTTATTTGTAGGGGTCGAATCAATGCTAGCCATTAGATAATATTATTTTTAATTTGGGTTATTCGGCCTAGGTTCAACTCACAACTGAAGGGAAAATAGCGATCGACCGCTATTCATCTACTTGTTGACCATTAGCGGTCCATTGAGCCCAGCTACGGTTGACCAATTGTCAATTTCGGTTGATGATAATTTCTTTTTGAATTACATTAATTTCTATATAAATTTAACATATTTGATTAACGTTAATTTCTTAACTGCTGAGTAACTGTTGGATTTAACCAACGTCAATACATTTTATTAATTTCCTTAATCACAGTTATTTCCTTAAATACATATATAATTATTTCCGATTAGAAAACTTCAAACATCAATAAGTTCTTTGTTTGAATTGCGATTGGAAAACTTTATATATGAAAATTGATCAAAAAATCGCCATGAACACAATGGTGCAAGTTTCATATCCAAATTCTTACGTTTGTAAAAATTCTAATTTTCGACGTTACTAATTATTAATTAATTCCTTTTTAATTAATTATCATTAAATTTTCGGAGTGTCACATTCTTCTCTCCTTAAAAGAATTTCATCTTCGAAATTCCTCAAGCACTGAATCATATAACATAACGCGTAATTATTCTAAGCTAACCAACCAATTAGTATGCAACCAATTTTTCAACCAATAGTATATAAGTGCAATGTGTATCATAATATATATGATATGTATGCTGAATAACACTATACCGGCACCCCATATATGAATGCATTCATTTTAAAATGATTTTGAAAATATAGTGCAAACATCATATATATACTTGTAGTTCTGTATATGTGCTAGTTTTGAAAATTAAAATCTTAGTTTTTGCATCTGAATTTTCCCACAGTTCTATAAATAGAAGTATAGTTCAACCAATTTTGCATCCAACCCCTAACATCTATTACCTAGCACCCACTTTTCTAACATTCAAAATTTTGAAAATCTGGCTTTTTAAACCTATATTCTTTTGGCAAAAAAGGATTTAGATAGAGAATTCCATATTTTCATCATTATCTTGGGTACTCGTTTTCCACTGTATCTTGGATACCCATTTCCCATAGTATTTTGGAACCTTCTCCTTTTTGCCCAAATTTTTTCCAACTACGGTCCACATAAGAAATTTAATATTTAAATTTTCAATTTTAAAATAGAATTATTTTACAAAAAAGTTTGATTTACTTACTAACAAGATAGGAAAAAAGAAATCCCGGTTACAACAACTTTTTCCCTTATCACGAACTACCTTTTAAATTACTGTCACTTCTGTTACGCGGTAAAATTCATACTTACTTACCCATTTTCCTTGGCTAAGCATGTGGCATTTCAAAAAAAATCAAAATTTTCCTTTTTTCGTTCAAAATATTTTCAATTAATTTTTAGAAATGGTTGAAAAATTTAAAAATAAAAATTATTTTTTCAAAACTTTTACAAAAATATTTTATTTTAAAAATCAAAGATTTTAGAGTAATTTTTTTCAGAAATATTTTTTTTATCAAACTAAGCCACATCCTACGTAGTCGAAATTTAGTCAGTAAGTTAACATCCACGATTGTCTCTTTTCTACCATACGGCAAATTTTCAAATTTCTAAAGCTTTTTTCTTATTTTAAAACAAAAATCAACACACATGTTCATTTATAAATTTCAACTTTTAAGGCATAGGGATAGTGACCCATGGTTTCGCAACAACCTTTTCCTATTCTTCGCTTGCTAAAATTTATCTCCCAAAAATTTAACACTTTTTGGGACTTAACTTAACTTTTCTTTAGTAGCTAATTTAATAAATTTCCTAACTTATTTTATAAGCTTTCAGTCTTTTATTTATTTACTTTGCATTTAGTTAAGTGTTCTTTATGATATTTCCTTATTTATATTGTTTCCCAATAAATATAGAGGTTAATCTAGAAATAAATAAAAATGAAAATTTCTCATGACATCGTTGCGTTTTATAAAATAGAAACAACTAATTCTTACAACCCAACCTAAAAGAAACAATCGCTGGAAGCTGCCCTTCAACTTCAACTGACATCAATAATGTTGTCGCCCTATCACCTTACTTAAATTAAACGAACATTTCTAACATGACATTCTACTTTAGCCCACATATCTTAACTTTTCTTTTTGGTTACTAATAAATAAGGTTCATCCACAACTTCAATCATTACAGCCAAATATACTACTATCTTTTCTTAATCCAAATATCTTGGTAGTATTATCAAATCTTAGTATATACTTTCCTTATCTTTTTTCCATGCGGGTATACTCTAAAACTCGCATAAATGTACTTTGATACCATTTCTCTTTTTCCTTATGAGTTCTACTGTATGGCCTTCACACATGTTTAATGAAGCATTTCTTTGCTCAGACCAGTATTCCTTATATTCTACAAGGGTCCTCTATTGCTAATCTACGAGCATACATCGCTACTTGATTTATAGCCTTCTACCCCATCTCACCTAGGCAATCATCCATATCTCATCCATATTAAATTTTTGGTTTATCTTTGCCACTTTTTTCAAATTCTAAAACTTCACAATTATGAAGTACTTGATTATAGAACTTTTATCTTTAAAAGTACAAACTTAGAAACTTTCTATTAAATAGGCGTCTTAACTTTTAAAACTACAATTTAAAATCTATCAAATTCTATTTATTATGTTTAGAAGAAAATGTTTACAACAAAATTATCAAAGATCCTTTCCTTCTTTTCAAAAATGAGTCGTGTTTTATTACACGAATGGTTATTCAGATTACTTTTTTTGATAAAGCCCTTTTCAACAATAAGGATTTTTACTTATTAAAATTGGGATTCTTAACTCAAACCATTTATTAAATTTTGCTTTAAATACTCAATTGTTATACCAAACCATTTCTTTAAAAATATAGTTGACAATGTTTCTAAAACATCTTTTATAATTTTAAATAATAAACTAAAGTGGATATTGACAACTTTCATCATATTATTTTCCTAATATTCATGCTATTTTCACTTTCAACCTTACCGGAGGTTCTAATTGCATATAAGGAGGATTTCTAAAAATGCATGTGCAATTATTGTATATATATGTGGAAACTATCCATTTTTTCCTTTTAATTTCCTATATAGTTTCTACTTACTAACACTATTTCATATAAACTTCTAGCATTGTTTCTACTTATATTTCATAATGTTACTATTATTAACTTTACTCTATCTACATTACTCTTGCTTATATGGCTTCTCTTTCTCTCAATTTACTATCTTCTTTATTGAACCATTACAGTGTGTTTATCGGCTGCTTTGTTTTAAGTTCTTGTCTCCTTCCCATTCTTTTTACATTATTTAAAACTCTTATCACCTCCTATTATCCACCTTTAAAAAGAATTTTACTACTTAAATTTTTTATATCATACAAATCAACGAGTTATATATGCTCTACTATTTTTTTCAAAATAAATAACTACTTTTTTTTTATAAAAACCTATTTACTGAAATTTTTGAGTTAACTAATTTTAATTTTTACTAGAACTTTTTATTCAAATAAAGCGTAGGTAATTTTTTTTGTAAATTTAATAATTTACTAACTTTTCAAAAATAAGATTTTTTCTACCTTCAAATAATTCCTTTGAAAATTATTGTAAGAATATTATTTATATATTTTTCTCAAACCTTCGTATTAAAATCATTTCAACTTTTATACTAAATTCTTTTATATAGGGCCGGATTCAGAATGGATTTTTATTTGTCCATTCTAATGGACTTTTCTTATTTTCGACTTATTTTCTGACTTATCTTCATTTAGAATATATTAAAAATCTAGCTATTATCTTGGTGTGATTACTACATACCTTCCTTCGGGAACTTATTTAATTCATACTTCCAAATATCGGTAACATATAGATTTTTACTTTCTCCATATTTGGATCTAATATACATCATCAATCGACAATCCAATGGGGGATCTACGACAATTGGGAAATCAAGGCCCAACAAGGGAGTCATATACCACCAAGCTTCAAGGACCCTTCTATGTGTCACATTCATTCTCTTCTTAAGCCAACACTTTTCAATATGACCTATTTTCTATAGGGTAATCGGGATAGGTGTATATCTTCAACTTCATCGATTGTTCCAGCTCATAGTCGCATTATCCGCCTTTTAGAAATATGGTTGCAACTTTCTATAATCGAAATTTATGATGTCTGGCGTATTATATATAATTATAGGTAAAAATACAATACATTCACTCAATGTAACATAATTCTTAAGATAGATTAACCTATGCTCCGGCACCAAATATGACAACCTGCACCCCAGTAGGCTTGAATTTTCACTAAATCTAAAGCCAAATCCACTATAGTACAGATCATTGGTTTTGGTATCCTAGAAAGAAAAAATGTATATTAGAGCTCTATCGATATAAAATCATATTGGAATAGTAAAGTACAATAAAACATATAATTACTGATCGAGGTTGAATGTAATATCCAAAAAAGTTTATCAAAATAAATTAATAATACATTTAAACCCTTGGAATTTAATTTGAAAATAAATTGAGAAAAATCTCAAACAAATAAAATAAGTAATAATAATGTATGAATAAAATTCCAATTTATTTTGGAGTTTAAAATTTTGAAATAGTGAATGTTTCAAAAGTCATTTAAATTTAAAATCTTATATATATGTATATTACATATATGAGTAAGGTTGAATACATATTGAAATTTAATTTAAATTTATTCAAGATATGTGTGAATATATAAATGGACATAAATGTTTATATTTCAAGTTTGAAATTGAAATTTAAATTTAAAATAAATGTTTTTAGAAATAAGTAGCATTTAAAAATCATTAAGATGTAATGTATATAATATAAATATTGGTTAAAACAATTCCTTTAACAATTGTATACATATACACACAAATGAATAGGATATAAAAAAAATTATAAAAAAAAAATTCTTTTGCCTTGTAAAAAATCAAAAAGGATAAACATACATTCACATGGGAGATGGAGTAAGGTGATTAACAAAAATCTAGATCTTATGATTATTTTTTACAAATGGCATGAAACATCATTACTTTAATAAAATAATCAAATTAAAAATTTCAAAAAAACCTTTCAGCTTCAAATTCAAATTTATTTAGCTCTAAATCTCTGAAAAATTCAGTAATCAAAAGATTTAGCAATCTCCAACTCCAGCACTCAAGAAAAAGTAAAAATCAGAAAGAAAGGAAAAAAGAAAACTGCCTACTTTCTTCAATTCAAAAGTTAAATATGAAGTTCTTTCTTAAGCATCAAACTGTAGTGTATGATTTCATCTCTCTGGTAAGTTTTAAAACTTTATAGTTTAGTGAAATTATGATTTTTAAATCAATTTTAACACAAACAAAGTTCAAAACTGCAGATTGGCTTTGAATAGGGGGCTTCAGGTTTGGCAGTGCAAGGGTTTCTTGAATATTTTAAGGCAAGTGAATCTTTTCTTTTAATTTGAATTCGAAGATTGCTAAACAATATTGAAGTAGTAAAGTAAGAATCTGAGTAATTGAATCAATTATTTGCAGGAAAAATCAAGATCAAAGCTTTAATCTACTTCTAGTTTTCAAGTTGCAGAAAAAAAGAAACTTCTCTGTTATATAAAAATTATAACTATAAGTAATCTAAAAAAACTACTGTTATTAATGAATTAAGTAAATGAACATAACAAATAATAAACCAAGATTTGTGTTTATAATTTGCAGATCTAAACTTCAAATTTTAAGTAGGAAAAGAAGAAAAGTTACAGGCCTTCATCCCTATCTTTTGAATCTGTCAAGAGCCTTTCTGTCCTCAGGGAAGAGGCGAGTAAACCTATGATTTATTCAATTGTTTGTGTTTAAATGCCTGCATGAATGTGAATAGCTTTGTATGTGAATGAATTGTTATGATTGAGTTTTTATTTGCTTGGAAATGTCGTTTCCTTTCTTCTGTTCTTCTGTTTCCTGTAACACTATAGGTTACAGTGTAAATCATGCCAAATTAAAAAACCCTCCCTCTATTTCTATTGAAATTGAATGATAAACTATGGTTTTGGACACGCTTTGTGTTTCAGTAATTGATCAAAGCAAAGTTTTGAAGTTTCCTTCTATCTAGAAACTGTGAAAACACGACAATATTGAGTTTCTGGTTTACAGAGGTAAACCAGGGTCAATTCAAATCTCCCTCTCTCCCTCATTTCTTCTGAAATGGATTGTAACACAAGTTCAAGTTTGTTTAAAAACTACACTATGTTCCAGTAATAAAATTTCAGCAAAGGTTATATAGTTTTTCCTGGAAACTATGCAATGCAGTCACCATTCAATGTTTTTTAGAAATTCGAACATCACAGATTCTTTTTGTAGTAATATCATTTGAATCCCCTTCAAAAATGAAGATTTTAGAAATAAAAATTTATATTTTTGATTAACTTTTCACTGAGATATTTGGGATGATCAGAAAAATGAATTCCTGTAAAATTCCAGTGATTCAAACGATGGAGGGCCTCGAGTTCGTCGTCATAGCTAGGTTGGATGTTCGTGATCTCTAGAAAAATACTAGATAAATTTATAAATCTTTGGATTGTAAATTCGAGATCGAATTAGGGTTTAAGAACCCTTTTCTGTTCATGATTGAAATGATGGTGCTGCGCCATCAATAGGTGAACGGACCTCGTGCCTCCGGTGCCAATCACGGCGTCTAACGTGGTCGAAGCTTGGGTCAAAGTATTGTGACCGCTGACGGTCAAAGGAGGTGGGGCGAGGCGTTTTTCTGATGAGGTCTTGATGGGTTGTTTTGGTCGTGATGTCGCGATTCTTGTTTTCGAAATAAATTCGAGTTCTGCGTGTTTGCAGCGTTTTGGGGGATGGACGTCGACTCGATGGTGGCTGCAGCTCCGATCAACGGCGACGATTTTGGCCATGCACGTGCATGTGGAGGTTGTGGTGTCAGTTATGATGGGTTTGGAGAAGAAAGAAAGCGACTTGAAGTACTACACGGGGAATATGGGTGAAGACTCAAAGACGAGCTCGTGTTGTTTTGACGTTGCATTGGGTTGTTGTTAAAACTTAAACAAATTTTTGTGAAAAATTGTCACTCGGGTCAAATTTGGTTAAAACTCGAAGCGGGGGATGTTTGTCTCGAGGAAAACTAGAAGCAGTCTCGGGTTGGCTGTAACAACAACAAAATTCTAGTTTTAACAAAATTTTGAAGAAACATAAGTTAAATAATTTCTGAATACATTCTTTATTAAACAAAGGCAGTCGTTAATGAAGGATGAAGTAAATGATATTGAAATGTTTTTTTTAAATTAAGGGAATTCAAGGATATTTTAAATTCATATGTTTAAATAAAAGTTGTTTTGAAGTTTAACTTAATAAAAATTTAGAAATAAATCAAATATTCAAGTGTTAACTTAAAATGAAATTTATTCATAATGATGAAATAGTAATTAACAATTAATGTTTTGTGATTAATTTATAATTATTAATTAATTAATTAATTAAAGGATTGTTAATCAATAAAAACAATTAAAATTAATTAGTGAACAATTGAGAATGAATAAATTGAGATAATGAATTAAAGTATAACTAAGTAACAAAGTCAACTTGAAATTTAATTAAATTCGTAGTTAAGTAAATTTAACATTGATTTAAAATAACTAATAAAGATAATTATGTGGTTAATTCACTTTAATCTTAATCACCTTAATCGAAGATGATTGACTGTCATCAAATATTCTGTACTGGATTGATATTTATGTTGTGATACAGTGATTGCTTTGTGATGAACTGTGATTTGTGATTTGTTCCTATATGTATGTGGAAACCCTTTTGCCTGTAAAACGGCTTTTAAACTTCGATGCGACAGGGAGTCGGATTTCAATTAGTTATCTGAAACCCACATCGAACCCTGAATGTGAATCCTTGTAATTGATACACTCACATGGGTTTAAAATTAAGCGTTCACTATTCCGATTAGCTGGGAGTGGACCTTTGTGTCATATAACCCATTTCGAATAGTGATTCGACGAAATGGATAACATTTGAAGACGATGGTGAAGACTAGGTGTCTTCGAAAACGTTAGGATAACCTATCGATTGTCTCTGCACCAAGTAGCTACGGTATAGAGATTCCCTAAGTGATGGGAAGTCCGATCGGAATTGTGGACGCCGGGATTTGTAAGGGCTTCTTCCATTGTTGGACGAAGTGCCTTCGGTTCTGTTCGAACCCAGAGCAGACTTGTATGGTTGTGTGTCTGACACTACACTTTGAGATATAAAGCCGATTTCTTTCAAATACATATCTGTTGGTGGCAGATAATTTATTCTTTTAGCTTAACACCCTTCTATGAGACGTACGAGCTCAGAGGTTATGTAGTTGAAGGTTATCAGCGATATACTCCCAATTTGGTAGTGTGGCATGCTAAGTGCTGCTGTGTGTCGATGATCATTTATTGATCATTTGTGATCAAAGCATGGCTTTCGTGTAAAGCGTAGCTTTGTGGGCGAGACCTCAACGGACCTCACACCCCGGAAATGGTGGTGCGGCATGGTTATGAGGGTCGCGCCCTTTCGGGTATGTCATTTCCTTCTAAAAAAGGTGGTATTACGGTATGGAGCCCAGATACTTACCTATGTGGTTGCTTCAATCTCATCTATTGTGTGGTTGTTGCTTTGTGATGGAGGGCCCTCGGATAAAGGTCCCAAAGGACCGGGGAATGGCATACTCGAGTAGTAGTTACCTAGTTACAAAGGTAACCCGACCTTGTGTTGGCAGAGAGCCGGGTAGGTTCTCGGTACGTCCCGCCAGAGGCGTATCCATGTGGCATAGGACGTTCCTTAGCCTGACCATTTATTGGAAATCCAATCCCCAATACGAATCCTGTACGGTTTTAGTTGTATAACCTGCCATGCAACGTGGCGGTAACCTGCCCCAAAAATATGGTAGCTATAGTAGGCATACAAATAATGGTTGTATGCTGGCTACGGTTGATATTATACTTTCGAAATGGCTTTCTACACTATGCACTAGTAATAATATCAAAGGAAGTTTTCCCGTATCTAGCATATTTGACTATCTTAAGAAGAAATCTCCTCCAATTCTGTAACTGCATTGTGTGTGTGGCGGGAGGTCTTATGGTAGTTTTATTTTCCAAAAGCATACCGGTTTTTCTTGTATAAATATGTTCTATTTGAAAGCAACTGTTTTGTTTACTCATACCAGTCCCATGACTGACCTGGAGTTTATTGTTTCCTTTCTAAACTCTGGGTGCCCATTATTTCTACACGGGCAACCTAGTAGCAGGTTTTCCGTATTTTGGCATTAGCTGTCTTTTGGTTTAGAGACTATCGGTTTTTGGAGGCTTTTACCTTAGAGATATTTTGGAATCTTTTGGATCTCAAGGTGCTTAGATTTGGATGTTCAATACCACACTATTTGCTTGAAGACTTTTGGCATATGATCACTTGTTCTATTATGATATTCTATTTGGAGTTGTGATTCATGTATTATGATACTCGTATGTTGTAACAGATATTATGATGATGTTGTATCTGTGATGTAATGCATGATATTCATTTTGTTTCCGCTGTTTTATATTCATCTAATGTTGTTATAAGCTCCATTCGACTGGAGTTCGATGTTTGAATCTTCGACAGTCGAATACAAGTGAGGTATTTGATGTTAATTTTCCTTCATTGGATTTCGGGTCGTGACAAGTGGTATCAGAGCTAAAGGTTGAGTAAGACTTTAACTATGGAGTATAACACATTAGATGGCTCATTAGAGATAGGGTGAAGTATACCCTAGAATGAGTATAACTGAGACCGAAACCTCAAATTTTCTTAGTCTATTTGCTTTAACTGCTGATATTTCTTAAGATATCTCGTCCGAATATCTAAATCAATTTTCTGACTAAATACAGATAGTAAGGATGAGCGGAGGAAGAGGAAGAGCTGGGGGGTGAGGAAATACCACAGCATCTAGCCAAGTTCCCCCTACAGCAGAAGCAGCTTTACCTACTCAGCATCAGCCGAATCTGACTGATTTATATAATAGTTTCTCAAGGCTTGGTGGTAGGCCGTTCACCGGCAAGGAGTCGATTGTTGAGGCCCAAGCATGGATTAGATCTTGTGAAAGATTATTTAAAGGGCTTAAGCTGCAAGATGATCAGATGCGTCTTATAGCTTCTTGGCAACTTCAAGAAGGAGCCTTAGCATGGTGGGAGACAGTCACCGTTGATGAGCCAAAAGACCAGTTTACTTAGGAGAGATTCAAAGAAGTATTTGACAAGCGTTATATGCCATCAGCCGGGATTTCTTGAATGTACCATGAATTCATGGACTTAAAGCAGGGGAGTTTGTCATTCGAGAAGTATCTAAACAAATTCAATGAATTGTCTCGCTTCGGTCCAGAATTAGTGAACACACCTTTGAAGAAGAATGAGAGGTTCATTCGTGGGATGAATAAGAAGTTCCACGAAAGGATGACTGTCCATGTTGTTAACCTACCTTTTTACAAGGCTATGGGAAGGCGGGTTTAACTTAATCGACTGCACGTTCGTCAAGACTGGTGTACGATGGATTTAGTCCACTGGATGGATGGATGACGCAACGCACTTGAAGATGGAATTGGATTGGACAGAGATGGATCGACTATGATTTGGGTCAAGGAAATGTGGTTCGGTCTGGAAGTTAGAAGCCATTCGGCATTGGAGTGAGAAGAGGTTCACTCGGCAGTGGACTAAGGTCGTTCGGAACAAACATCGCTCGGCACAAGCCCCGCTCGGCATTTGGGTCGTTCGACACACATTGGTGGTTCGGTGTTAGGGTCGTACGGCACTCATTGGTGGTTCGGCATTCCAGGAGCACTCAGCATTCATTAGCGCTCGGCATCCACGAGCGCTCGGCATTTAGAAGCGCTCGGCATTAGAAGATCGTTCGGCATGATGGGCGCTCGACATTAGAAACTGTCCAGCATCAAACATGGTTCGGCATCAGACATGGTTCGGCATCAGTGAGCGTTCGTCATTTGGATGGATCATTCGGCATCAAGGATCATTCTACATTGGATGGATCGTTCGGCATCAGGGAGCGTTCGGCATTGGATGGATCGTTCGGCATCAGGGAGCGTTCGGCATTGGATGGATCGTTCGGCATCAGGGATCGTTCGGCATGGCAACCTCGCTCGGCATACGAGTATGTTCGGCATGGCTACCTCGTTCGGCATATGAGTGTGTTTGGCACGGCATTTTGGTTCGGCATGGGCCGTTCGGCTCTGATGGGCTCAGGTTACTCAGAAAGCCTAGCAACTATCTGGACGTGTCTATAAATAGAGCATGTAGGACTCCAGAAAAGGGAACCCCTTCTTCTTCTCTTGGGTTCTCTGACTTTTTTCCTAAGACTAAGGCTACTCTCCCACTTTGTAACTGTAAATGATTCTTACATCAATAAAAAGAAAACTTCTGGAGTGGACGTAGGCCAGAGTTAGCCGAACCACTATAAAATCTGTTGTTCTTTACTGCTTTCATTTTAATTTTGATTGTTCTACATATTATTACTCTCTACATACATCCTATCCGTGAGCTGTGATTGGGATTTGGTGCTTTCATCTGGATTTGGGTGTTGGTGACCAATTTTGATGCTAACACTTTGGTGCTTTCGTTGAGAATTGAAGCCCTCGGGAATTTTGGAGTTAGAAACTTGGATTCTCAGGAGTAATGGTTAGACCATCGGCAAGAAAGCAAGTGATAGAAAGAAGCAATCAGGAGGGACTTCAAGAGGCTTCCTCTGGAGATGGAGCAGGTGGAGCATCCATCTACATCGCCAGAGTGGAAATGGAAGCGATGATGAAAAGACAGGAGGAGATGATGCAGACTCTTCTCAGACAATTTGCACAAGAAGGAAATGCAGGAGCCCAAATCCGTGGAGCTGGATCAGAACCGCTCAACCAACAAGCAGAGGGAATGGTTCAGCAGGGGCAACCCTCAATCAGCAAACAACTAACAATCCAGATGGACCTGGACTCGGGGGCGCACCACCAGATAATGTCGAACCAGTTCGTGGAGGGGTTCCAGCTGACACCCCGCAACAGGATGCTGGCAGGAATGTAAGAGCAAGAGACAAAGAGTATGTACCAGAATTCCCTCAGGAACTCAGGGGGCAAGCCTTGACGTACAATGCTAGATTAGCCAAGATTATCAGGCGAACCATGCGCGGGGGTTTGACTAATAGAGATCTAGAAGGAGTAAATAAGAGTCCGTTCACTCGTGAAATCAGGATAGCTCGGAATCCGCCAGATTTCAAGCTACCTAGTGTGGAAATGTATAATGGCAAGGCCTATCCAACAAATCACTTGATGAGATATACAAGACATATGGAGGTGCTGGGGGGCATCGGAAGAAGTTATGGCTCGATGTTTCCCTTTATTCTTAACGGACATAGCCGCTATGTGGTTCAGGAAGCTGGAAGAAGGATCTATCGAGACATGGACAGAGTTGGTGGACAGGTTTCTAAAGCAGTTTCGGGTACATATCAAAAGGCGAAAGAATGTAATGACGCTGACATTGGTAAAACAGACGACAGATGAATCACTTAGAGCTTTCTTAACTCGGTTCAATGCAGAGGTTGCTTCGATGGATCGGCCGGATCCATCGATGGTTTTAATGGCGGCAGTGTCAGGAGTTAGAGAGAATTTAGATTTCAAAGTGTCACTGATACGGGACCCTCCAATGGATCTCAGGGAGTTCTTTCACGAAGCTGAGAGGTTCCTTCGGCAGGAAGATGCGTGCTCAGATATGAAGTTAAAGGAGGTGAACGCGGCTGAGGATGGAGGGCCATCTAGTGGAGGCTTGGAAAGGGATAAAGGCAAAGGAAAAAGGAAGCTGGATGACGAATTAGGAAAAGCTAGGAAACGGTGATGAGAGCCAAAATTCTCCACCTACACAGGATTGAACGAGACGCTAGAACGGATTTATTTGGAGACTCGGAATCGCCTTCCCTACCGAAGGCCGGCTAGGAGAGAACCCTCCGAACATGGGAGGGCATCAGGAAAACACTGCCTCTTCCACGAATTGGACGGGCATGATACCAACAGCTACAGGCACTTAAAGGACATAATTGAGGAACATGTAAGGAATGGACAGTTGCGAGAATACGTCGAGGCTCGGAATGCAGCGGTGGGGCAGGAGCAACCACCGTCTACCTCACATGGTGATGGTGCGAGGCACCGGAATGATGGTCGATTGGTTATCAATTGACTGGGATATTATGAAATAAGTAGCAAACTATGGGCGGACGGCCAAGTCACTTACTCATGTATGGGGACGGAGATAGCCCCTAGGCATGCTATGAGATGATGATAAACCGCGACGCTCTAGTTTGTGAAATCTGCTTTTTCTTTTGTGGCTTGGATATTTAGTTTTTCCTGGTTTGGTTTGAACTTCTGGTTTTGTTTTTTTCTTGGTTTGGACTTTTATTTGGATGATTGTTTTCTGGTTTGGATATTGGTTTGGATTTTTGATATGGATTTCTTGTTTTCTGGTTTGATCTGGATTTTGGATTTGCTTTTGATTGGATTTTTGTTTGGTTTTTGGTAAACGGTCGTCGGGTATGGATTATGACCGGCAAGGGGTAAGTCTCTTCACCCGAATGCGGCGAATCGACTTATTCAGGTCGTCGAGTATGGACTATACTCGGCAAGGGTCCGGAGAGACCAAGATTCAGCCGAGGACTTAGGCCCTAAATTATCGGTTACTATTTCAGGCCGTCGAGTATGGACTATGCTCGGCAAGGTCCGGAGAGACCAGGATTCGGCCTAGGACTTAGGCCATGTATTATTAGTTATTATTTTAGGTCGTCGGGTATGGACTATGCTCGACAAGGGTCCAGAGTGATCGGGATTCGGCTTAGGACTTAAGCCATGGCATTACTCAACGTCCAGAGACAATGGACCACGGTCGTCATGTGGAAATTGCACTTGGCAAGAACCCGGAGAGGTTACGGATTCAGATATTGACCCGAAGAGGTCATGGATTCGGTTTCTGGTTATTGGATAAGGTTGGATTAAGACTCGGTTATCGAGTCCGGATGGATATGGAATTGGCTATGGACTTTGGATATCAGATTCGGAATTATTCAAAACACACCTTCCAACAGCAAGGCATGTTTTAAGGGGCAAGTGTTAACCCGCCTTTTTACAAGGCTATGGGCAGGCGGGTTTAAGTTAATCGACTGCACGTTCGTCAAGATTGGTGTACGATGGATTCAGTCCACTGGATGGATGGATGATGCAACACACTTGAAAGATGGAAATTGGATTGGACAGAGATGGATTGACTATGATTTGGGTCAAGGAAATGTGGTTCGGTCTGGAAGTTAGAAGCCATTCGGCATTGGAGTGAGAAGAGGTTCACTCGGCAGTGCACTAAGGTCGTTTGGCACAAATATCGCTCGGCACAAGCCCCGCTCGGCATTTCGGTCATTCGGCACACATTGGTGGTTCGGCGTTAGGGTCGTACGGCACTCATTGGTGGTTCGGCACTCCAGGAGCACTCGACATTCAGTAGCGCTCGGCATCCAGGAGCGCTCGACATTTAGAAGCGCTCGGCATTAGAAGATCGTTCGGCATGATGGGCGCTCGGCATTAGAAACTGTCCGGCATCAAACATGGTTCGGCATCACACATGGTTCGGCATCAGGGAGCGATCAGCATCGGATGGATCATTCGGCATCAGGGATCGTTCGACATGGCAACCTCGCTCGGCATACGAGTATGTTCGGCACGGCTACCTCGTTCGGCATATGAGTGTGTTCGGCACGGCATTTTGGTTCAGCATGGGCCGTTCGGCTCTGATGGGCTCAGGTTACTTAGAAAGCCTAGCAACTACCTGGACGTGTCTATAAATAAAGCATGTAGGACTCCAGAAAAGGGATCCCCTTTTTCTTCTCTTGGGTTCTCTGACTTTTTTACTAAGACTAAGGCTACTCTCCCACTTTGTAACTGTAACTGATTCTTACATCAATAAAAAGAAAACTTCTGGAATGGACGTAGGCCGGAGTAAGCCGAACCACTATAAAATCTGTTGTTCTTTACTGCTTTCATTTTAATTTTGATTGTTCTTCATATTATTACTCCCTACATACGTCCTATCTGTGAGCTGTGATTGGGATTTGGTGCTTTCATCTGGATTTGGGTGTTGGTGACCAATTTTGGCGCTAACACACATCAAAGAATCCTTTTCAGATTTGGTTGATATGGGATACCAATATGGTACAATTGATATGCAAGCAGCCCCAGTGGAGAAAGGAAATTCGAGCAATCAAAATTGGAAGAAGAGGAAATTTAGAGGCAAGAAACCATGGCACGGTAAGGAGAAAAAGAAGAGAAATCAGGGAAGCACTGCAAAGAATGTCACTTGCTATAATTGCTTGGAGAAAGGCCATTATTCAAACAACCGTAAGAAGCGAAAGAGAAATCAATCCATTCAAGCAAAGCCCAGGAAATGCTATTATTGTCAGAAAGTGGGACATGAAGTTAAAGACTGCTCATTTATGAAGCAAGCTCAGACAGCCAAGGTGTACGCAGTCGAAGACAAACCTGCATTTTCCAAAGCAGAAAAGGGGAAGGGAGTTCTGGAAGGTAATTTCACTATTTATGATAGCATTGTTAGAGTTCTTTTTGACACGGGCACTACACACAGTTTTATCTCCCAGCAAGCTATTAATGAGTTGAATCTTGAACCTGATTTTGTTGATGAGCCTATATGCGTAAAGAATCCAGTTGGAGGTCCCGCAAATCTTTGTCTTCGATGTAGAGATGTTCCTATCTCATATTCTTGTTACCAATTCCCTATTGGTCTCTTTGTTCTTGATTCAACGAGTTTGAAGTCTTACTCGGAATAGATTGGCTAGCAAAATATAAAGCCAAACTGGATTGCAATAATCGATTGATTTCAATCAAAATCGAATTTGGAAATTTCATTGAGATTTCTTGTGAGGACCCTAGTCCTAAAAGAGAAGGGTTGATGTATAATTTGGGTTATCCTGAACTCAGTCTGGAGTCTATACCTATTGTTAGAGATTTTTCAGATGTGTTTGAAGAAGTGAAATCTCTACCTCCACATCGAGTGGTAGAATTCAGAATCGACCTTGTACCCAATGCTCGTCCTGTCGTTCACGCAAGTCGGAGGATGGCACCTAGGGAAAGGGTTGAATTAGTTCAGCAAACTAGGGATTTACTAGAAAAAGGGTTGATTCGACCCAGTGTTTCTGAATGGGGTTCCGCCGTCATATTTGTTGCTAAGTCGGATGGATCTTCGAGATTGTGTGTGGATTACCACGATCTCAATAAGCAGACTCTCAAGAATAAATTTCCTCTACCCAGAATTGATGATTTATTTGATCAGTTGCACGGCGCTTGTTTCTTTTCGAAGATGGATCTAGCCCAAGGGTTCCATCAACTACGAATCGTCAAAGACTGTGTTCATTTGACAGCTTTTAAGGGTCCCAATATGTTCTACGAATGGTTAGTCATGCCTTTTGGGCTTACCAACGCTCCAGCATACTTTATAGATCTTATGACTCGTGTGTTTCGGGAAGTATTGAATAAATTTGTG
Organism: Allium cepa; assembly: GCA_030765085.1. NCBI lineage: Eukaryota > Viridiplantae > Streptophyta > Magnoliopsida > Asparagales > Amaryllidaceae > Allium > Allium cepa. The sequence continues at coordinate 375,975,316 of CM060929.1, read as the reverse complement.
CTCGTATTTATTGAAGATATTTTTGTCTATTCCAAGACCGAAGAGGAGCATGCCGAGCATCTTAGAATCGTTTTGGAGATATTGAGGAGAAATATTCTATTTGCAAAATTTTCCAAATTCCATTTCTGGGTCAAAGAAGTCAAATTTCTTGGCCATATTGTTAATGAAGAAGGGATTTCTGTTGATCCTAGCAACATTTTCGCTATTCTTGATTGGAGAAAGCCTACTACACCAAAGGAAGTTCGAAGCTTTTTGGGTTTAGCAGGTAATTATTGGAAGTTTGTCCAGGACTTTTCGAAGTTAGCTAGTCCATTGACCAAGCTAACGATGAAGAATGCAAATTCAATTGGACTCAAAAATGTGACAAAGCTTTTGAGGAGTTGAAAAAGAGATTTACCACCGCTCCTCTTCTCGCTATTATCAATGGGAACCAGGGATTATCTGTTTATACCGATGCTTGTGGTGAAGGCTTAGGTGCAGTATTGATGCAGAACAGGAAGGTAATTGCCTACGCGACTAGATAGTTACGTCGTCATAAAAGAAATTATCCAACCCATGATTTGGAGCTTCTAGCTGTTATCTTCAATTTAAAAATATGGCGACATTATCTTTTGGATAAGAATCTTTTCATCTTTCTTAACAATCTATGAATTTAATTTAACTTAAGATAGTTACGTCGTCATAAAAGAAATTATCCAACCCATGATTTGGAGCTTCTAGCTGTTATCTTCAATTTAAAAATATGGCGACATTATCTTTTGGATAAGAATCTTTTCATCTTTCTTAACAATCTATGAATTTAATTTAACTTAACTTAACAAATATACTTATTGAACTCTCCTTATTTCTAGGTGAAAAATTCGAATTATTCACCGACCACAAATCTTTGAAATGTCTCTTCACCCAGAAAGATCTGAATTCGCGACAACAATGTTGTTTGGAATTTCTGGCATCTTATGACCTAGATATCCAATATACGCCCGGAAAAGCCAATGTAGCTGCCGACGCTTTAAGTAGGAGGCATGCTGTTCTTGCATATCTCGTTGTTACTCCTACCCTCCTTGAAAAGATCGCCAGCAAGCAGATAGAAGACAAGTTTCTTTGGGAAATTCATAGAAGAATATGTCAAGGGGAGACTTCCAGTTTTGAAATTGACGATAATGAAGTTATAAGATTGAAAGGCAGAATTTGTGTCCCCGACTCCCTGATCTGAAACGTGAAGTGTTAGACGAATATCACATATCTAAGCTTTGCATCCATCCAGGAGTCAATAAAATGTATCGTGATATCAAAAGAATTTTCTGGTGGAAGACGATGAAAAGGGACATATATACATATGTGAGTTGCTGTGCTACTTGCCAACAAATCAAAAGCGATCAAAAGAAAATGGCAGGTTTACTTCAGCCTTTAGAGGTACCCAAGTTGAAATGGGACCAAGTATCGATGGATTTCTTCGACGGTTTGCCTCATACTCGGAAAGGCAATGAAGCAGTTTGGGTCATTGTGGACCGTTTGACTAAGACAACTCACTTCTTACCAGTAAAAGCTACCCGCACGGCTGCGAGTTTAGCTGAATTATATGTGAAAGAAATTGTCCGTCTCCATGGCATTCCTAGCAGCATAGTGAGTGATCGTGATCCAATCTTCACTGGTAGATTTTGGGAGGCATTTCAAGACGCATTGGGAACAAAACTGAATTTCAGCACTATTTATCACCCACAATCTGATGGGCAGACTGAGAGAATCAATCGAATCTTGGAGGACCTATTGCGAGATTGTACACTTGATTTTGGTGGTTCTTGGGAGGACCATTTGCATCTGGTCGAGTTCTCTTATAACAATAGCTATCAGGCCAGTATAGAGATGGCTCCTTTGAGGCTTTATATGGTCGTCCATGTTGATCACTGGCATGCTGGATTGAGGCAGGTGATAGACTTGTCCTTGGACTAGATATGATTAAAGAAGCCACAGAGAATGTTGATTCTATTCAAAAGAAATTGAAGACAGCTCAGAGTTGTCAAAAGAGTTATTATGATCGTACAAGGCGGGATTTGGAATTCCAGATTGGTGACTCTGTCTTTCTTAAAGTATCTCCAATGCGAGGTTTATTGAGGTTTGGGAAGACCGGTAAGCTAGCACCACAATATATTTGTCCTTCTCCTATTCTGGAAAGGATGGGTTCTTTAGCCTATCGAGTGCTGTTGCCTAGCTGGTCATATGGCGTGCATGATGTATTCCATATTTCTAATCTTCGAAGGTATGTGCACGATCCGGATAGTATTATTGAAGAAGTTGCTCAATAGGATCTCGAAATCATTCCCAATTTAACAGTCAAAAGAGAACCGATAAAGATTGTCGATCGAGATGAAAAGAAATTGCGAAACAAAGTTGTGAAGCTAGTTAAAGTTCAGTGGAGTGGCGATCCAAAGGACTGCACTTGGGAAACTAAAGATAATATTCAGAAATCCTATCCCAATTGCAGAGTGGATATCTCCGCTTAAGCTGGTAAGCCATTTCCTTATTCTTTCTGAATTCGTATATTCTTTGTTTGTTTCCTCTCTCCTCTAAATTTCGAGGATGAAATTTTCTTAAGAGGGGATATCTGTAACATCTAAAAAAATTATTAAATTAAAGTAATAATATATTTAAACCCTTGGAATTTAATTTGAAAATAAATTGAGAAATATCACAAACAAATAAAATAAGTAATAATAATGCATGAATAAAATTCCAATTTATTTTGGAGTTTAAAATTTTGAAATAATGAATGTTTCAAAAGTCATTTAAATTTAAAATCTTATATATATATATATATATATATATATGTATGTATATTACATAAATGAGTAAGGTTGAATACATATTGAAATTTAATTTAAATTTATTCAAGATACGTGTGAATGTATAAATGGACATAAATGTTTATATTTCAAGTTTGAAATTGAAATATAAAAATTAATTTAAAATAAATGCTTTTAGAAATAAGTAGCATTTAAAAATAATTAATATGTAGTGTATACAATATAAATATTGGTTAAAACAATTCCTTTAACAATTGTATACATATATACACAAATGAATAGGATATTAAAAAAATTATATAAAAAAAAATATTTTGCCTTGTAAAAAATCAAAAGGGCTAAACATACATTCACATTGGAGATGGAGTAAGGTGATTAACAAAAATCTTGATCTTATGATTATCATTTTATAAATGGCATGAAACATCATTACTTTAATAAAATAATCAAATTAAAAATTTCAGAAAACCTTTCAGCTTCCAAATTCAAATTTATTTAGCTCCAAATCTTTGAAAAGTTCAGTAGTCAAAAGATTTAGCAATCTCCAACTCCAGCACTCAAGAAAAAGTAAAAATCAGAAAGAAAGAAAAAAAGAAAACTGCCTACTTTCTTTAATTCAAAAGTTAAATCTGAAGTTCTTTCTTAAGCATCAAACTGTAGTGTATGATTTTGTCTCTCTGGTAAGTTTTAAAACTTTATAGTTTAGTGGAATTATGATTTTTAAATCAAGTTTTAACACAAATAAAGTTCAAAACTGCAGATTAGCTTTGAGCGGGGGGCTTCAGGTTTTTGGCAGTGCAAGGGTTTCTAGAATATTTTAAGGCAAGTGAATCTTTTCTTTTAATTTGAATTCGAAGTTTGCTAAACAATATTGAAGTAGTAAAGTAAGAATCTGAGTAATTGAATCAATTATTTGCAGGAAAAATCAAGATCAAAGCTTTAATCTACTTTTAGTTTTCAAGTTGCAGAAAAAAACAAACTTCTCTGTTATATAAAAATTCTAACTGCAAGTAATCTAAAAAAAGCCTAATGTTATTAATGAATTAAGTAAATGAACATAACAAAGAGTAAATCAAGATCTGTGTTTATAATTTGCAGATCTAAACTCCAAATTTTAAAGTAGAAAAAGAATAAAAATTACAGGCCTTCATCCCTATCTTTTGAATCTGTCAAGAGCCTTTCTGTCCTCAGGGAATAAGTGAGTAAACCTATGCTTTATTCAATTATTTGCGTTTAGATTCCTGCATGAATGTGAATAGCTTTTGTATGTGAATGAATTGTTATGATTGAGATTTTATTTGCTTGGAAATGTTGTTTCCTTCCTTCTGTTCTTCTGTTTCCTATAACACTATGGGTTACAGTGTAAACCATGCCAAATTAAAAACCCCTCCCTCTATTTCTATTGAAATTGAATGACAAACTATGGTTTTGGACATGCTTTGTGTTTCAGTAATTAATCAAAGCAAATTTTTGAAGTTTCCTTCTCTCTAGAAACTGTGAAAACACAACAATATTGAGTTTCTGGTTTACAGAGGTAAACCACGGTTAATTCAAATCTCCCTCTCTCCCTCATTTCTTCTGAAATGGATTGTAACAAAAGTTGAAGTTTATTTAAAAACTGCACTATGTTCCAGTAATAAAATTTAAGCAAAGGTTATATAGTTTTTCCTGGAAACAATGCAATGCAGTCACCATTCAAATTTTTTCAAAAATTCGAACATCACAGATTCATTTTTTAGTAATATCATTTGAATCCCCTTTAAAAATGAAGACGTTAGAAACAAAAATTTAGAATTTTCATTAACTTTTCACTGACATATTTGGGATGATCAGAAAAATGAATTCTTGTAAAATTCCGGTGATCCAAACGATGGTGGGCCTCGAGTTCGTCGTCATAGCTAGGTTGGATGTTCGTGATCTCTAGAAAAATACTAGATAAATTTATAAATCTTTGGATTGTAAATTCGAGATCGAATTAGGGTTTAAGAACCCTTTTCTGTTCATGATCGAAATGATGGTGCTGCACCATCATTAGGTGATCGGACCTCGTGCCTCGGGTGACAATAGCGGCGTCTAACGTGGTCGAAGCTCGGGTCAAAGTTTGGTGACCGCTGACGGTCAGAGGAGGTGGGGCAAGGCGTTTTTCTGATAAGGTCCTGACGGGTTGTTTTGGTCGTGATGTCGCGATTCTTGTTTTCGAAATAAATTCGAGTTCTGGGTGTTTGTATCGTTTTGGGGGATGGAAGTTGACTCGATGGTGGCTGCAGCTCCAACCAACGGCGATGATTTTGGCCGTGCACGTGCACGTGGAGGTTTGTGGTGTCAGTTGTGATGGGTTTGGAGAAGAAAGAAGGCGACTCGAAGTACTACACGGGGAATAGGGGTGAAGACTCAAAGACGAGCTTGTGTTGTTTTGACGTTGCATCGGGTTGTTTTAACACTTAAACAAATTTTTGTGAAAAACTGTCACCCGGGTCAAATTTGGTTAAAACTCGAAGCAGGGGGATGTTTGCCTCGAGGAAAACTAGAAGCAGTCTCGAGTTGGCTGTAACAACAACAAAATTCCAGTTTTAACAAAATTTTGAAGAAACATAAGTTAAATAATTTCTGAATACATTCTTTATTAAACAAAGGCAGTGGTTAATAAAGAATGAAGTAAATGATATTGAAATGTTTTTTTTTAAATTAAGGGAATTCAAAGATATTTTCAAATTCATATGTTTAAATAAAAGTTGTTTTAAAGTTTAACTTGATAAAAATTTAGAAATAAATCAAATATTCAAGTGTTAACTTAAAACCAAATTTATTCATAATGATGAAATAGTAATTAACAATTAATGTTTTGTAATTACTTTGTAATTATTAATTAATTAATTAATTAAAGGAATGTTAATCAATAAAAACGATTAAAATTAATTAGTGAACAATTGAGAATGAATAAATTGAGATAATGAATTGAAGTATAACTAAGTAACAAAGTCAATTTGAAATTTAATTAAATTCGCAGTTAAGTAAATTTAACATTGATTTAAAATAATAATAAATATAATTATGTGGTTAATTCACTTTAATCTTAATCACCTTAATCGAAGATGATTGACTATCATCAAATATTCTGTACTGGATTGATATTTATGTTGTGATACTGTGATTGCTTTGTGATGAACTGTGATTTGTGATTTGTTCCTATATGTATGTGGAAACCCTTTTGCCTGTAAAACGGCTTTTAAACTTCGATGCGACAGGGAGTCGGATTTCAATTAGTTATCTGAAACCCACATCGAACCCTGAATGTGAATCCTTGTAATTGATACACTCACATGGGTTTAAAATTAAGCGTTCACTATTCCGATTAGCCGGGAGTGGACCTTTGTGTCATATAACCCATTTCGAATAGTGATTCGACGAAATGGATAACAATTGAAGACGATGGTGAAGACTAGGTGTCTTCGAAAACGTTAGGATAACCTATCGATTGTCTCTGCACCGAGTAGCTATGGTATAGAGATTCCCTAAGTGATGGGAAGTCCGATCGAAATTGTGGACGCCCGGATTTGCAAGGGCTTCTTCCATTGTTGGACGAAGTGCCTTCGGTTCTGTTCGAACCCGGAACAGACTTGTATGGTCGCATGTCTGACACTACACTTTGAGATATAAAGCCGATTTCTTTCAAATACATATCTGTTGGTGGCGGAGAATTTATTCTCTTAGCTTAACACCCTTATCTGAGACGTACGAGCTCAGAGGTTATGTAGTTGAAGGTTATCAGCGATATACTCCCAATTTGGTAGTGTGGCATGCTAAGTGCTGCTGTGTGTCGATGATCATTTGTTGATCATTTGTGATCAAAGCATGGCTTTCGTGTAAAGCGTAGCTTTGTGGACGGGACCTCATCGGACCTCACACCCCGGAAATGGTCGAAACAGGAAAGATGCGGCAAGGTTATGAAGGTCGCGCCTTTTAGGGTATGTCATTTCCTTTTGAAAAAAGGTGGTATCATGGTATGGAGCCCAAATACTTACCCATGTGGTTGCTTCAATCTCATTTATTGTGTGGTTGTTGCTTTATGATGGTGGGCCCTCGGATAAAGGTCCCAAAGGATCGGGGAATGGCATACTCGAGTAGTAGTTACCTAGTTACAGAGGTAACCCAGCCTTGTGTTGGCAGAGAGCCGGTAGGTTCTCGGGACGTCCCGCCAGAGGCGTACCCATGTGGCATAGGAAGTTCCTTAGCCTGACCATTTGTTGGAAATCCAATCCCTAGTACGAACCCTGTACAGTTTTAGTTGTATAACCTGCCATGCAGCATGGCGGTTACCTGCCACAAAACATGGCAACTATAGTAGGCATACTATAATGGTTGAATGCTGGCTAGGATTGATACTATACTTTCGAAATGGCTTTCTACACTATGCACTAGTAATAATATCAAAGGAATTTTTCCCGTATCAAGCATATTTGACTATCATAAGAAGAAATCTCCTCCAATTATGTGATTGCATTGTGTGTGTGGCGAGAGGTCTTATGGTAGTTTCATTTTTCAAAAGCATACCGGTTTTTCTTATATAAATCTGTTCTATTTGAAAGAAAATGTTTTGTTTACTCATACCAGTCCCATGAATGACCATAGTTTATTGTTTCCTTTATAAACTATGGGTGCCCATCATTTCTACACGGCAGCCTAGTAGCAGGTTTTTCGTATTTTGGCATTAGCCGTCTTTTGGTTTGGAGACTATCGGTTTTTGGAGGCTTTTACCTTAGAGATATTTTGGAAGCTTTGGGATCTCAAGGTGCTTAGATTTGGATGTTCACTACCACTCTATTTTCTTGAAGACTTTTGGCATATGATCACTTGTTCTATTACGATATTCTATTTGGAGTTGTGATTCATGTATTATGATACTCGGATGTTGTAACAGATATTATGATGATGTTGTATCTGTGATGTAATGCATGATATTCATTTTGTTTCCGCTATTTTATATTCATCTAATGTTGTTATAAGCTCCATCCGACTGGAGTTTGATGTTTGAATCTTCGATAGTCGAATACAAGTGAGTTATTTGATGTCAATTTTCGAACATTGGATTTCAGGTCGTGACATTGAAACTTTTGATCAGAGTCCTTGTCAGCATCGGGCATGCGTAAGGTAATCCGTGGTTCCAACATTCCCGCCTTGCACCAATAACTTTCTCTCTAAAGTATCCTATGGGTTGTAGTGAAGATGAGTTAAAACAACGCCCCGGTGATTAGAAAATAACACACTTTATATATAACACTAGTTTATGTCAATTGCCTTCCATTACATGTAATGTCTTTTACTTTACTTATCCATCTCGACTCCACTTATGCGTACGATACGTCCCATCTACCCTAGGTTTACAATAACTACATATGTGTGAGTGTATTTATGTGTGTAAGTACAGTCCCCCTTTAGACCAAGATACTATCCCTGTTATCTCTAACCCAACATCACATCTGGATCCATCATCAATGCAGTATCACATTCTCATCATAATGCATATTCAGCAACTTCGGTAGTGCCTAATAATGGTGTTATAATAGTTTAGCCATGTTATATTTGTCTTTATGTAATGGACTCGGTTCCATGGACTAATCGATTTTGAAAGACCTCCATAAAGGATTATCTAACCTTGCCTCCTAACAAACAAACTAGAAAACAACTATGGCGGTGCATGACCTAAATGTGATCTACACTAATAGGAAGTATAGTCTATTTTAGCCTAACCCTCGTCTTTCCACTGATCGCTCAGGATCGATGACGTTCCCTACCTATGTAAATAGCTCGTACTCCCAAATATTTTACCAATCTCACTGTCATAGCACCGAAACTTGCTCATTGTCCCATTGAAATTGCTTAATGCAATCTAGGAAATACCTAATTGTTACGTAATACCCCCTAAAAATTTGACTCAACTTTTCCTTTGACACTTCGACCTAGGCGAGCCATTCTACTTGGTATTCCCTTCACCTATACATGAACGTATAGATTTCAATAGGTTCTATAGTTGGATACGTCCCACATTAGTATAATATATACACAACTGCTGGTAGCCCCATGTGATAGACAGCTTCTGTTGTGTAACACTACTAACCTCGCATTCCAACTCATTTTAATGACTATGTCATTCTTATCTAAACTAAGTTTTAGCTAACTTTAATAATTTACACCCATCATAAATGCATATTTGAGGCTATTTGTATATATGTATATATATTTCTGTGTACGTATGTATATACATACATACTCATTCATATTTTATTATTATGCCTCCAATGTTCAACCGCTCAAATTCAATTATTTTTATTTGACTGACTCTTTACTTCATTAGTTTCAATTTAGTGTCACTTACCGCTTTCTTTAAAGGATCTAAATATATTTTTTATTTACTTCCCTTTGTCATTATTAAATCTTTATCTCTGTTTTCACTTTTACTGTCCTTGCCTATTTAGTGGACTTGCCATTACTCTTTTATTTAAATTATTACTTGCCTTTATTCATTATATTACTTTCCTACCTTTATCAATTATTATTTGATTTCTATCTTTTCTTTATTGCATAATTTTACAATTTAACCATTATTATTATCACAACTACAACTCTTTAATTCATACTTAGAGGTTTTTGCATTTTAATGATTTGGAATTACATCACCCTCAAGAGGAAAAGTTAACCCTATAAATTTCTATATCTTATCCAAAAAAAGGGACTTGTGTTACATTTGGAATTACAATGAATTATCTTTTCGTAGTTACCGAAACAGACAATACGAAATACGGCAAATATCCATACTTTATACATCTCTTTCTTTTAGGCGTATTCCTCTTTATTTCAAACAGTACACTTTTATTTATGAATATGAACTTGGTAATCTATAGAAATTTACATTGGCACACTCTACATTCTAACCAATGGAAATACTACTTAACCCCAATAATTTATTGTGATAACTTCTAGTTTACATTTATTAGCATTAATCATTTAATCATTAAATCTGGAACTACTATATAATTAAGCAAATTCGAGGACCACCACCACCCAATACGTTCTAGATTCATGTACATGCAATATTAATTCAAAATTATCAATCATAGAATATGTGTGCATGGTTTATAAATTCATTACACGCATGTAATTAAGCCCACAACTACAAATTTACATTTAGGAATACAAGAATAGATTTACAGTGATATAAATCCAATATTATATAAAAATATGTAATTTCCCACTCACCTTTAAACTTTCTAAATCTCCAGATCTATACTTTGTTATTCCATTTTGACTCTCCTTATTCTCCTTATTTAAATACATATATCGCAAGCATACATATACCTATTACAAATCTAGATCTGAGAAGAGATTTGGACTTAATTTAGATTTGGATCTGGATTTATAATTTAACCTATCTTTGACGATTTGATTCGACCATATTCTTCTTCTCAATTATCCTCTACTATTTTGCACTTGTATACACGTGTATAAACTATTAATTTATTTAGAATTAAGAATTTCGAAAAAAAGGAAATGGCAGAGCTTCATCGTGCATTAGAAAATATGAGAAGAAAAGTAAGGGGTTAGGCCTATATTTATAGGTATTCGAATCAGTGCCAACCATTAAATAATACAATGTTTTAAATCCAGGCCAATTAGCTTAGGTTCTATCCATAGCCGATAGACAAATAGCGGTTGATCACTATCCATCTACCGGTCGGCTGCTAGTTGTCGATCGATTGTCAATTTCGAAGGATGCTGATTTTTTTCAATTACGTTATTTTCATATAAATTTAACCGATTTGATTAACGTTAATCTTTCTTGACCGTTGAGTAACTGTTAGATTTAACCAACGTTAACAAAATTTATTTATTTCCTTAATTACATTTATTTTCTTAATTACACATATAATTATTGGAAAAGTCTATTTAGACACAAAATATGGACACAATTGGTGACACAAAGAATTTCCACCATTGGATTGCCCCCTAAATTCCACCTTCCCCATAAAGATAAAAAATACAATGGTCCATATCTTTTGTGTAACCATTTTGTGTTTAACATTGGGTTCAAATAGCCGGCCCCATAATTAGTTCTGATTTAAAAACGTCAAACATCAATAACTTCTTCGTTTAAACCCCGATCGGAAAACTTTATATACAAAAATTGACCAGAAAATTGCCATGAACCCAATGGTTTAAATTTCATAGTCAAATTTTGAAGTTTGTAAAAAAATTATTTTTTAGCGTTAGTAATTATCAATTAATTTCTTTTTAATTAATTCTCGTTAAAATTACAGGGTGTTGCATTATTCTTCCTTGTCGCCTTATACAGCTCATAGTGATTAACACAAAGTTTCAAAGAGCCATCCACCTTAGTGGCATATACTAAAGGTGCTCCCTACTTAGATATACTCCTACAAATAAACCCTCTCCTTAATAGGTCTTTCTCTTGCACCTCTTGTTCCCACTGCTCTTTGGTTTCCATATGCCTCGATGGCATAACTACTGGCCTAGCATCCTTTACTAAATTAATATGGAATTATATCTCCCTATATGGAGGTAATCCGGTCACCCCCTCGAATAAGTATAAAACTTCCAAGCTATAGGCAATTATGACAACTCATCATTAGGATCTCAAGCAAATATAGAACCTAGCCATTACCTCATCATCCGACAACCAGCCCAACTCAAGTTCACGCTCACTATTTGTCCCTATTTTCGCTAATAACCTTTCACAATCCACCATGACTCTATACTTCCTTAGCCATTCCATACCCTATATAATTCCAAACCCCACAAAACAAAGTACAAAAAATTCACATAGAAATATGCATCGATTGCTCGATAAGATTACACCTTGAAAAACCATAGACAAAATGGTCGAACCTCCCATCAGGCTTGACACAATCAAAGGTCTATCTACTAGGTTGGGTTTTAGTTTTAAATTATTTACCTAGTCACTGAATATAAAGGAATATGAAGCCTTGTTATCAAATAATATACGAATATAAATATCATAAATAGAAAACGATAATGATGCCCTATCCGTTCTCCATCAATGAAGTTAGAACAATATCAAAAGCGTATGCCTCACCATCTACCTTTGATTCATTTGCTCAGGGAAATTTCTCTAGATATTCCTAAACTTATTGCAATTGTAGCACTTCTTCCCATCATTCTTGCGGTTCTTGCTTATATATCTCTTCTCTCCGCGATTGAAATGTATAGGCTCTCATTTTCCCTTCTTCTATCCCTTCTTGTTCATAAACTGCTTTTTATTCTTATGGTTCTATTTCTTATTCTCACCTTGCACTTTAGACTCCTCCTTCGAAACAGAAGAAGAATTCGTCTTTGGGCATAGAATTTCATGTCTTAAAGCCTTCACGAGAATCTTTTCTCATCAATGTGACCTACTAGCCTTTCTCCCACATAGTCATCCAATCTAATTATAAACTTTTCACTCTTCTTGAATGGAGTATCAATAAGGGCATCCCATATCTCGACAATGTTCTGCTACATATTTTAAAACGAACAAGTCTCGTTGTCCTAAATCAACAAATCTTCAAAATAACACCAACTTCTGAGCTACTAGTATAAAATTTCCTCATATCCCGCCTTTAATCGAGCCCAAGTAAAACGATCCTCAAGAGTAATAGCTCTAAGGGCATTCCACCGATTCATCGCCCTTCCTTGACGTTGTCTTGAAGTTAACTTCCTTTTCATTGCATCATCCAACTCCATGTCCTCAATGAAGCATTCAGATGTTTCCATCTAATCTTAGACTTCAGCAGTCGATTTAGTCCCTTGGAATGGCTTGCCACATAGACTCACAAAGTCCTTATCTAGCTTAGAAGAATTAGCTATGGGTGATTGCACTAAAGAAATACCACCTACTATAGTTGGAGCTCCTTCTTGGGTGTTCTACATCATGTTTATCATCATATTATTAAACATCGTTTGTTTGTTGGGGTTCGTAACTACCCTGTTGCCTACTCCAACCTCGACTCCTGAAGAAGAATCCCTAGTAGTATTCCTTATATACCAGCTCATTTGTACAACCTATAATAATGATGATAAATCTCTCATAATGGAAAGATCCCTAAGTGGTACTCATGTATGCAATGTGACTTAATACTATATGGTTTTGAAAATAAAAATATAAAACAAATAAGCTCTCTCAAATCACTCGATCCATTCTAGAGTGACATCTCCTACTTTATTTCTAATGGATCTAAGTATCAACTTTGGTTGATTGTTTAACCTAATCTTAGTTACTAAGTGTGAAGACATACCAACACCTTCGATAACCAAATACCAAATAGCGTGTTGTTATAACATTTGGCAGATGCAGAGCGGTAGTTAAGGGTAAAATACCTAAATTCGAAAAAAGAATTTGTTGTATATTTCATATCAATTAGGATAATATATAATAATCAACATATGTGTAAAATAGAAGAGACAAAAGTATAAAAATGGACCAAAATTAACCAAAGTGCGTCGGTCCATCAAAATTATACAAAAAATTGGAAACGAAGCTTTACACATCGAAAAATAAACTATAATAGAAAGATGCCTTCAATAAATAAGCACCTATTAGCTCCATAACACTAAAAAATAGAATAAAAATAATAGCTCCAAAATATAGTATATGAAAGCACCGGCCACCTATTCGTCCTCCACATAGCTCCACATGCTATCTCGGATTTATTATCCCTAAAATACTCATTTAAGAGTACCCGAGACAATATAAAGAAAAACATAAAATGTTGAGTCAGATAACAGTTTGGTATGATCGATCCATAATCTTAAAACACTATGAAAATCAATATAGTAAATAGAAACATAAGGTATGGAGAATTATACCTGACATGTCCCTACATCCAACAAATTCGCATATACAATTGTATATTCTAATCTATCATCGTAGGTGTACTATTAGTCAAAGTATAGTATGGATGTCTTGGTATCTAAGTTATCAATACCCACATTATTGTTAGCAAATCCGGCCGGCTTTATAATTGGCCATTCACTTGTATAAAAACATTAAGAACAGATGTTTGGCACATGCACCAGAATAACTAAAAAAACTGCAGGAGCTAGGTTGAATGGCCTAAATAGCTAACACATACAACAAAAGTGACTAGTCCCTTTCCAACGGGAGGAACCATTATCGTCATCCTTAGAATCAAGCCTAATGACATGTATATACCCTGAAAATAAAGTGGCAAAGTTTGGAACAAAATCCAATAAATCACTAGAGTATAAATATTTCTTATCCCAAGAGTCATCATCCCAAAAAATCCTATTGTTGACACCATCTTCACTAAGCATAGAAAGAGTAAGACCTTCCCTAACAACATGATAACATAAATGACGTACCCCACCATCACCTCTAACAAACATATGATAACTATCACTTATCGGAGTATAACTAATTTCAAAGTTCTCATGAACCCAAGCTTGCACAAAGGAATTTTAGGTAATTTCATTTCTGGAAGGAGGAGGAATAATAGGTTCAACCAAGGAGCATGTGTCAAATGTGGTAGCTGACGGATCAGAACATGGCAAGGAAACAGAAGAAGGAATATCGGGAAATGGGCATAAAGGAAAATTATTAGCAACAATAGTTAAAGGAGGGCTAGGGATAATCTTAGGCTTGGGAACCCATTTCCTAACAGGAGGACGATAAAGTGGGATTCTAACTGGTATATGCATGGGCGAATCTACCTCACCATACTTACAAGCTTCTGTGATGTATCCAAATGAGTGGAATACCGAGCAAATATCTAGTTTTCAACTGTAATGAACATCAACAAACACGTTCCGCCTCTCAACAATTCGATCCTTAAAACTAAGAGGCTTATCCAGAGTAATTCCAGTCAAAGCCTTAGCATACGCTAACTTTTTATGTGACATCTATAACAGAACATAACAAACATAGTAAGCATTAAGCAAACCTTACTTCATTCACTATAATGCACTTGACATATGATAACTCATATGGATACAACATGTCAAAGATTAGTTAACATCTCGATTTCCCAATTTTTGTATCCACTCCATTTCAAAGGCAAGAAACTAAACTTAATATCAAAAGTTCTATGTACATAGATCCATAGTCCAAGATCTGGGATAACATCTAATCCAAGTGAGGGTCCTCACAAACCTTGCTTCATGAGCGCACATCTAAACCTCTGAGTTACCAGCGCTCCCTTAACACATGTCTCCATTGTATAATAGGTTGTACATTCTACATCACAAGCTCACATTTATGAACTTTCCCTTATGTATCATCAAAACAATTCCCATCCTTGAGTCATTAAAGTTTGGAACATCTGTGGGCATAGATTCTAAGCTATAGAGACTACTTATCTCATCCCCGAAGTCACCACAATACTTCCCTAGGTCGCTCGAAGTAGAACTCAAAAAATCTCAAGTCAACGCACTATAACCCACTTTGTTTTGTATGCCATCTCCAAATCTAATTGATACTCCAATTTTCAACTCCAAAATCCAATCCAAACAATTTTGTTCCATCGATTTGAATCTCTATCCTTTGTGTAACCATTTAGGATGGCTGATCTTATAGCCAACCCATATGCATGAGATCTAATCTCCTAGAAGAATTCTAACTTTAATTCGCCATTGATCGGTATTTTCAACCAAAAATCCACATAAACACATACAAACATACAGAAAAGGCACTACATACATTTAATAAAATAATACAATACATCCATATAAACAAATCTAATTTAAAAAACTATTATCGAAAAGGGTGTATCGATAAGAACACATGCGTAGATTTGTTAAAATCCATTTTAAATCATTCGATATTTGTTTATTAGATATATGTGAGTTCATATCTTAGATGAACCACATTTTTATCATTAAACATAGTTTAAAACACAGTTAAAATCTCATTTCAAATTTTAAAGCATGGAATGAGAATAGAATGACTTACCTAAGGTGTATAATCGACCAAAAATCACTAATCAAGTTTAGATATGAGTTTGGGCAGCAGCTACAATCTTCCCAACACACCAAATTAGAAATTCCAAAAGACTCTTATTAATCCCTTGGCTAATCATCTTCTAATTAATTGATTTAGGATAATTAAATGGAGAAAATGATGGATTTTTTGTAGTTGTAGGTCAATGGAGGTTAACTTATGTTTTAAGAAGAGAAAATTATGATTATTGACTGCTGTTGAGGATGCTATTAATCCTAATCATGAAATTATTAGCAGAACTAATGACGGGCTTGCATTAATTACCTAGTCATCTGCCTAAAGACCGACTAAACATCAAATAACCAAAATTTCTAAACCATAAGCTTAAAAATCTAAACCACTCTACGGTAAGAGAAACCACTATATCTTTCATTTAAAGTTGTTCTAGACTCTTATTCGACTCCTTTCAAATTTTATACGCCTTACAATATTTTGAGTGTCAAAACTGTCCATTATATATTCTACGGGTCAAAAATGTCAATATCAATATTTTTCAAATGTATATTTAATTTGGACCGAATTTGGTTATAAAAATAATATTTTTTACGATCCGTCGATACATAAAAATGTTGGTCGTTACTATATGAAAATTTTAATGTGATGAAATATGAATACAATGTTTTATGAATAAAAAACATTTTTCCCATTTAAATAGTTCAATAATTTATTTTCAAACAAAATAACAGTATAAAAGTGACAACAAAGGATTAAAAAAATAGTAGCTACTAAAATCCACAGGATTATGGAGCACCACATGACATATTATATAAAACATCCTAAATAACCAAAATATTGAATATCGATTGGTTCATTTTAATAGTTAAAGGAATCAATTATTGAACAATTCAATAGCAGGAAAAGTCAAAAAATCATAACCAAACACCTTTGCAATAATTTCAGACTTTTGAATTGTTGATGTGGATATGAAAGGGAAACATTGTGAATCTCGCATAATTCAACATCATCAAGTTACGCAAAGTAGCAAGCAGCGTGATTTAAAGACATCGACTTGGGTTATAGATCAACATTTGTCAAATAAAGCAAGCAACTACAACTTTTCCTTCAAGTCACGACTTCTCTTCGAGCACCTGATTGATACCTTATGGTATTGAATTTACTACATATACTGTTGAGCTAATGTACAAAAACCCAATCGGTTTGGAAAAAAAATAAGGCATGATCGGACAACAGTATCCAATAAATCGAAACATTGGTCCACAATTAAGGATGAAAGGAAATGTTATGAAAATAAAAAACTAATTAAATTGTAACAATTGAAAAAAAGTAATACTCATATTCAACACCATAGTGAGAAATTGAGCATCCATTTAATAGCTTCTTAAAATCGAGTAAAATAACAGATGCTTAACAATTTATGTTTGCAAAAGTGAAAGATCAATTAACAAACTAGCATAAAGTGGTATCTAGATATTCGGGGAAAATCATCGAAAAAAATTTATCATCACCTTAAGCGGCTCCTTGTAAAGTATCTCTAAACACATATGTGAATTAAGGCATCTGCCACTAAATCAAATCATTAACACCAACAGTGAATTCCTTAGCCAGTTCAACATAAGCTATTTTTACTGTCTATTGCTATTAGCATCCTTTTTTTCCTTTCGGCTACCATGACCGTAGGTTGCCTCAATAATTTCTATTCCATGCTTCTTAACACCAATCATTATTATTTTCATCAATCAGGCACCCATGCATTTCAAAGTCTCCCTACTAAACCCTAAATTAAACGAAATCTCCCCTTTCTCCAATTGTCAGGAGGAAGTTTGGTCATTTATCACCACCTAATCCTGGTTACTCATGAAAAGTAAACTCACTATTTTGTGATCATTACAACTAGGATTGTTCAATAAATCTCTATGATCATCACAAATAGGATTATCCACTAAATTTTCACTTTCCTTCATCTACTAGGAAAAAAGCAAGGTTTGTTTTAGTTCTAGAGTTTGGAATTTTTGACACAAAATCCATGAGATTTTCCCAAAAGAGATAGAAAAGTACGGCTAATTAGTTCTGAGTGAAAGAATCGAATATGGTGGACTAGAAGTATATAAAAAATATTTATATCTACTAAAATTATAATGGTGGCTGAAAGAAATAAATAGGATGCCAATAGCAGCACATATTTTATTTCATGGAATCAATTTTCAGTAGAGTGAGAAGTAACAAAGCGAGAAATTTGGAAAGATAAAATTTATTATTTGATAAGGTTTTTATAACTAGAGTATTACTTAATAATTTATTCAATAAGAGCACTCATTTTAAGGTCTTAGAGGTTTGAACCTGTAACCTTTAGAACATCTGTCTAGAGCGGCATACCACTTGTCACTTGCACTAGTGGTCCTTGACCTATTTCATAAGGATTTGAGGAAAGAAAGAGATAGGTAACGATTATAAATAAAGGAAAAAGAAAAGGTTGTTGTCATTAGTCCATATATTAAATGGGGAAATTGATTGACTTAGATTTCACAATCGATTCAAGGTATAACTAGAAATCAAGTGGTTGCGGATGGAAAAGGAAACTGAAGGAAAAGTATCAAAATCATTATTAAAGAGGGTAAGTTTGACTCACATCCCTAATAAATTTCAAAATAAAGAAAACATCCTTCCCAAACTAAACTTACATTCTCGGTCCCTATTTTCAAATTCGCGCACACAAAAAGGCCCAAATACCCTTTATGTTTTTAACATTTCAAACGTGTATAACTTTATGTAGAAAAATCGGATCAACATATCGATTTCACCAAAAAATCACAAATTTTATGATGTTTAAAATGAGATCCATTGTTGATACCAAAAATTCATATTTGTAGTAAAGGTGCAATTATTTCATATATTTGCAAACAATTCAGCAAATTTTGAACACTTACGATTTTTTTTTAAATTTACAACATTTGCAAATAATTGCAGAAATTTATACAATTATATGATATAGTTGCAGAAATGTCTGCAACTATTGCTTATAGTTGTAGAAATTTCTGCAACTATTGCATATACAGAAATGCAACTATATGGTATAGTTGCAGAAATGTCTGCAACTATTGCATATAGTTGCAGAAATTTCTACAACTATATAGTATAGTTGCAGAAATGCAACAATTGCATGTAGTTGCAGACATTTCTGCAACTATTGCATATAGTTGCAAAAATGCAACTTTACGGTATAGTTGCAGAAATGTATGCAACTATTGCATATAGCGGCAGAAATTTCTACAACTATATGGTATAGTTGTAGAAATGTCTGTAATTATTCCATATAGTTGCAGACATTTCTGCAACTAGTGCATATACTTGCAGAAATGTCTGCAACTATTGCATATAGTTGCAGACATTTCTGCAACTATTGTCTATAATTGCAGTTATCCATTGAAATCGAGAAAGCTGAGCTCGCCATTGAAAAAGAAGATGACATCGAGAAATATGAGTTTGCCAATGAAGAAGAAGATGAAATCAAGAAAGATAAACTCGTTATTACAATCAATCATGCAAGCAGCGGAGGGGTATTTTAGGAAAAAAACAGCCGAAATGAAAAACAGGGACGTACAAGTTATGTTTTCTTACAGGAGGAGTTTTAGTGAATTAAGTATGCTTCTAGGGATGCGTGCCTAATATTCACTATTAAAAATGAGAGATTAACAATGCAAGAAAATGGTGTTCTCAAATTTTAGAATGCCACGTCCGATTAGAGATCCCGCTTTCTTACATACACACATATATACATACATATATATATACACATATACATACATATGTATGTATTTGTGTGTGTTAGTATAATACCTGTTATCTACATACAATTGGTATTTGTTTTATATTTTATAAATGTACATGTTTTCTTCTTAATCAGTGTGTCAGTTTTCTAACTAATCAATGTATCTATGTTCGTTACAAGTAGAGATATTTTATTTCTTTTAAATTTATTTTCAATGCAATTAACGAAACCCAAAAAACTAAATTTTAATATAAAAAAATATGCATAAATAAAGTTTAATCTTATAGATTAAGAAATTAGAAAAAATTTATGTTTTTATTTTTACTATTTCAAAATTCAAATTGGTAAATTAAGTAGTGAAGAGAGGGAAGAGAGACGACTTGTTTAGGAGAGTGAAAATATAATCGACTTTCTAAAACTAGGTACCTTTACTTTATCTTAACTGTTCGACTATTATCATTTAGATAGCAATAGGACAATAAATAGAAAAGATAAATTATTTGATTTTATAAACACTAATAATTATTTTTGCTTAATCCCAACCATGGAAATTATGTCTACACTCTATCTTTATGGATAAATATTGAATGACCTTCTTCCTTCTGTACATTACAAATGCCCAACCTCTCCCCAGCTTATGTTTATTTTATTTTATTTACTTTTCATTCCATTAAAGAAATACAAAAAAATATTTTAAAAAAATATATATACATAAATAAAGTTGAATCTTCTAAATTAAAAAACCGAAAATGATCTTATTTTTATTTTAGTAATTTCCAAAATTAAATTAGTAAATTATGTAGTGAAAAGGGAAGGAAGGAAGATGAACCTGTTAAAGAAAGTTAAAAATATAACCGACTTTCCAAAATAATGTTTCTCTACCTGCCTACCTCATTTCTTAAATAGCAATCGGACGATAAACTAAAAAGATAAATTACATGATTTTATAAAAATGAAATAAGCATTAATTCTAATCCTAACAGTGGAAATTATCTCTACCCTCTAATTTTTGATGAAAAATAGTAAGTCACCTTCTTCATTTTGAATATGACAAATCCATCATCGCTTCCCTTGTAATGACCTAGAATTTCAGCCATTTGAATTTGAAATATTTAATTGATTTTAAATATTGAAAAGTTAATTTTTATAAGTTAAAAACATGAATTTCAAATATAGCGATTTATTTGATATTTAATTTGTAAAATTAATATTTGAAATTGTTTAAATAATTGAATCTTGAATTTAATGTTAATGAAAATGATTTCGTAGGTTGATTTCAAATCTATTTGAATAAAAAGAAAGATAGCAAACTTTTAAATTAGAACTAAAAGTGATTAAACTGGTTATGGAAATTACTCATTTAATTAATGTGTAAAAATAGCTTTCTAGGGAACTGTTTTGGATTCGACAAAACCAGTTTCATTGGATCTGTAATAGCGAATTATTATATGCTGCAAATTTCATGGCGATTGGACGTATCATTTGGTCGTGCGAGTTTGAAAAGCTTAGACATTAATTAAAGGAATTTAATTTAATATAACTCGATTTGAAAAGCTATCTTCTATATATTATGGAATTGACTTTCGATATATATTCCGTTGCGCTCAGAATAGAGGTATAACATATACAATGCCAGGCAACACACTTCGTTGGAGTCCGAAATTTTAAAGTGTGAATAGTGCTTTAGAAAATTTGCTATAAAAGACCCTTAACTTCCTTCATTTGCAAACCCTAGTTCTAACTCCATGGATACCATCAAATCCACCATCCAACAGCTTGAAATGAATGATGCCACTCCAAGCCATATTAACACTCAATCCCTAAAGGAAAATCATATGCAACATCGAGAGGAAGAAGATCAATGGTGGGATCGTCGAATAGAGCCTTGACGCAGCGGTTATGGGGTTGCATTCATGAGCAGCTTTTGGGTCACGACAACGCGATGTCGTGCACGCATAGTGGTGAAGCAGCGCAAGGCGCGTAGCAGGTGGCAGCAAGTCGAACCATAGGTGGCGCGCGCTGGTGGCGTAAGCAGCTGCAGTACATTGAATGATATCGTGATCATCGTTTTGAAATATTAAAAAATAGAGTTTGGCCTGGTTATTCGCACGTGAGGGATAAAGGAAGAAGAGGGAAAGATATTTTAAATATTAATTTAATTAAGTTAATTATAAATTTAATTATTTTGTACGATCATTAATTCATAACTTGTTCATACGATGTTGGTATTGAGTGCGACATGTTGCTTTGCGATCGTATCAGTGAGCACTACGTTATGGAGTTGGATTGGATGGATTTGGAGCTAGCAGAATTTTTCAGTTAAACTGAACAATCATTCAATTTTAATTCAAACCAGAGTGCTTCTGCTTATATATTTATATAAATGGGAATAAATTTTATTTATGATGTTTGTTGCTTCTTTGGAAGCTTTACTATATTTATTAGTTGGTTTAGATATATTCCAGCCTATTATAGTAGATGAGACCCTATTACGTTTCCGTGTAAGAGCATATGACCCTTTGTTTACGATCCTGCCTCGAAGCGGTTGATATATATTTTTATGATTATATATTTTATGTGATGCGGGGGGGATGGGTTAGTGGGATCCATCATGATTCCCCACCACTATTGATTTTATTTTTCATATATATGCTTATATATGATGTATTGGATGCCACTGATTGTGACTTTATTTAACTTATTTAGTGCTTTAGTAGCACTGGACCTTATTTTTGGTAATTTGAAATACTAAAATGATGGTTTTGGTTAAAAAGGTATTTCGAAAAAAATTGAAGTATAAATATGTTTTAAACAATTTTTGAATTATTAAAAGAAAGGATTTTATGTTAAAATAAATAAAAGTATGATTTTTTGGTATTTTCAATTTACTATTTTGTAAGTAGTTTTTAAATAGAGGTTCTAGAATAATTTATTCCTGCTACGACGTTTGGATTTTAAATTATTGTGGTGTATGCGAAGAGGGCCCTTGGATAGGTCGGTAATGACCGGGGTGATGACATATTCGGTACTATCCAAGAAGAGGTAGGTCGGTCTTGTGTTAGTAGAGATGCAGATGTACTGTAGTCTCGGTACGTTCCTCTATAGATGTTCTACCAGAAGGTAGTCCCTTCACTTGGTCATATGTATGGAAATCCATTCTCCACTACGTGCCTGCAATTTTGTTTATAGAGCCTAGCATAATGAAATTTAATCATGTTAACAACTTCAGTTATGATTAATATTATTTATATACTAGACACTGGTATATTATAATAGAATTTGAAATGAAATGTTTTTGTTATCGTAAAGGAAAAGGTCGTCCGTGTTTATGTGCGGTGTGGTCTTACGAGATACCTTTGTTTTGAAAGGATTTTATAACTTTAAAATTCAGTTAAGATGTGTTTTCTCATGCTGGTTTACCAGACAGATCCTGGCGTTCTTCTCTCATTGCTCGGGTCAGACAGAGCATATTTACAGATTTAGATTTGGATGCTTTGGAGCTTCAGCAGGCGAGCTGGAGGTCTTCAGGAAGTACTCACGTATTTGTTTATTTTCCGCTGCATTATTACTTAATATTATCAGCATATGTAAGGGCATGTTATTACAACTGTCCAGGTTGATGATTGTGATTTTGTTGTTGTACTTTGATGGATGTATATATATTACAGTTCTGTTTTATAAAGTTCATTGATAATATATTATATGTTGCTCCGCTTCGTTTGTGAGATTCTGTGGTTCGTTTATTTTCTTTTTCTCTTCTTCTTCTCTTCTCTTGTTCTTTCTTCATTATTTCTCATGACTATCCGTCTCTACGTTCAATTTGGTTTGGATATGTACGGTTTATTGTCAGCTCGAATTAGGCATGGGAGTGGGTCGTCACACGTGGTATCAGAGCTTAGGATTGCGCAAACACCTAGGCTTTGGTTGGGTACTCATTATAGATAGGGTTCGTAATACCCTAGATTGAGTTTGAGTGTATTATAGATATGAGCATGTATTTGTTAGTTATTGTAAAAATGTTTTACATTGTATTGATTTACCTGTTGAGTGGCTTTTGAATTCTAGTCGATTTGTGTGACGCCATGTTACCAATAAGGGTTTCTAAATGCTCAAACAAGGCAAACCGACATGGAATTGTTTTGAGAAATGGGTAAATGAAATAATTTAGCTATATTATTTTATATATAGAAAGGAATAATTTTTCATAAATTACTATAGTTATATATGGTGTGTTTGGTTGTTAGTGAATGATAATATTTGGTTATTGTCATTTGTTATTTGTGTTCTAATAAAAGTTGTTGTTGTTATAATATAAATAAAGAAAAAAAATAAGAAATGGTTTTATTTAACCAAAGTGAAATTATATATAAGAAAATTTTTAAAAGTATTATTTGTAAATAAAAATAATTTAAAAGAAATAAAAAGCACCAAACCCACTTCGTTCGCAGAAAAATAATTCTGGTGATGAGTGCAGCATCATCAACATTCATTTTTGAGTTTATAAGTGATGGATTGCTGCCATGTAATGACCCTGACTCGACCTTCGGAAATCGGCACCGAATATGACACTCGTATTCCAATGCCGCAGATCCAAACGTCGAATCTGGTTCGCCGGAGCTTATAACACAATAAGTAAAACAATACAGCGGAAGAAAAGAAATGAATATCATTGATATACAACATTCGATACAACAATGATACAATATGAATCAATATCAGAGATACAAGATAACAATGCTACAGTGGAATAACAAAAAGATATAACAGCGGAAAACAAATAGCCAAGAGATAACCCCAATCCAATACTCCAAAGCTATAACTCCAAACCACACCAATCCATAAATAGCTCGAACCGCCATCAAATTGCACCAAGATAAGCAAGTCTCGCCCATGAATCCAAAGACTCCAAAGAATACAAAGAGAAAGCTGAGAGCTACCAGATCGATATCTATAACTACTATCTAAAAAACCCAACTCTAGACTGCCCGTGTGGGAAATTGTGGGCACCCAGAGTTTAGGAAAGGAACAATAAACTCCGGGTCAGTCATGGGACTGGTATGAGCAAACGAAAACATTTGGTCTTTTAAAAACAAGCAAAGAATTTGAGTTTTAAATCAGCAATGGTTTTTGGAAAATGAAACTACCATAAGGCCTCCCGCCACACACACAAAGCAAACGCGGACTTGGAGGAGATTTCTCCTTATGATAGTCAAATATGCTTGATACGAGAAAATTCTTTGATATTATTACTATAAGTGCAAAGTGTGGAAAATCATTTCGAAAGTATAATATTAATCTTAGCCAGCATAGACATTCGGAACTATGCCTACTATAGCTACCATCCAAACAATGGGGCGCCACCATAAGTGAATGGCAGGTTCTACAACTAAAACCGTACAAAGCGCGAATTGGATGATTGGATTTCCAACAAATGGTCAGGCCAAGAAACTTCCCATTGCCACATGGGTACACCTCTGGAGGGACGCCCCAAGAACCATCCCTCAGTTCTCTGCCAACACAAGGCCGGTGTACTCCCTGCCCGGGAGTATCACCTCAGATATTCCATCCCCGGTCGTAACCAACCTTTATCCGAGAGCTCGACAACCACAAAGCAATGTATTTGCAGTAATCACATAGGTTAAATATCTACGCTCCATACCATGATACCACCTCTATCCAGAAGAAATGGACATAACCTAGGGGCGTGACCCCTGAAACCTTGCTGCATCTTTCCTGTTTCGACAATTTCCCGGGTGTGAGGTCCTGATGCAGTCTCGTCCACAAATCTACGCTTTCCACAAAGCCTTGCTTTGATCAACAAATGATCAGCAGCACTTCGTATGCCACATTACCAAATTGGGAATGTATCACTAGTAACCATCAACTACATAACCTCTGAGCTCGTACGTCTCAGAGAAGGGTGTTAAGCTAAGATAATAAATCTCCGCCACCAAACAGAAATGTATTTGATAGAAATCAGTTTTACATCTCAAAGTGTAATGTCAGACACACATCCATACAAATCTGTTCCGAGTTCGAACAGAACCGAAGGCACTCCCGAAGAAGCCCTTGCAATCCGGATAATTCCTAATCACGTCCGGACTCCCCATCACAATGGGTGCTCAAATATCTATACCGGGGCCATTCGTTGCAGAGAAATTCGACAGGTCATCCTTTCGCTTTCGAAAGTATCCGGTCTTCCCCACCGGTCTTTAAATGCTATCCATATCGTCGTATCATTATTCGGAATAGGTTATATGGCACTAGGTCCTCTCCCGACTAAACCGAATAATGAGCGCAATATTTAAAAACATATGGATAATGGGATTTCAGTTAAATCACAACTTATTATCCAAAACTTTTCATTCAAATGGTTAAACCAAATTACCATTTCAAATCTTTTAAACAAAAAGGTTTACTTCCAAAAACCTTTCAATGGTTTAAACAATTTTCCCACTTTAATCTTTTAAACAAAGATTCCCTTTTAAAACCGCTTTTCAATTTAAAACAAGGATCACCAATCTTTTAACAAAGATTCATTTCTAGCCTTTCAAAACAATTCCATTTTAAATTCGGTTAACTCGTCCGGTCTTTAAATCAAAAACTCATTTCATAGCTTCCAAAACAATTCCCGTTTTCAAAAATAAAAGATACACCATTTAGAATCTTCTTCGATTCCACAACAAAGCTTAACATTCTTTCACAAAGGTTCATTCATAGCTTTCAAAACAATTTCCATTTCAGTTTGGACTAACTCATTCAATCTTTAAACTAAAGGTTCAATAGTTTTCAAATTCGTTTCCAATTCATTGAATTCCGTTTTCAAATATTGAATTCAAACTCAAATCAAAATATTTCAAATTTCAAAATAAATCAAATTATTTAAAATAACTTTTATCTTCAAAAACTCCTTTTCAAATACTTTTCAAATTCAACCTTTTTTCATTTCCAAAACCATTCGGATTCAAAATTCAAACTTTAAAACCATTTCAAAATATTAAATTCAAATACTTGTGACTTAACTGATTTCCTCGTGAAATCCATATTTGTGTGTGTATAGTGTGGTCCAGGGGTTTTACACATAACAGTGCAACAACATCAACCATTATAGTCCAAATACTGCAATATCAATAAGCGGTATAAACTATAACGCTTATATCAGACAAGCAGTACAAACCAATTGTAATGCTTATCTTTCATTCACAAATCACGAATGTATATATCACCGATAATAATTTACATTACTGATAATTAATTTCATCACAGAATAAATTACATCACAATTCACAAAACAAAATAATTCATATCACATATTATCACAAATTAGGAACATCAATCAATTCAAAGCACTTCATAGAATCCTAACATCCATGAGTAAGATCAATTAATTATCTAATTTATTTATATCAAATTAATTACTTATGAATAATTTCTAATCCTGGTTAATTAATCATTAATTAATTTCAAACCATTTTGATTAATTACTCTTTAAT
The DNA here is from genome assembly GCA_030765085.1 of Allium cepa. NCBI lineage: Eukaryota > Viridiplantae > Streptophyta > Magnoliopsida > Asparagales > Amaryllidaceae > Allium > Allium cepa. Next base: position 375,948,268 of record CM060929.1, on the reverse strand, counting down.
CCTTAATTAACCTTTAATTAATAATAATCCTTTGATTAATCATCCTTAAGTATTTACAAAGATTTATTTCATTAATTCCTAATTAATAATCATCCCTTAATTGTTTTCATAATTTAATTAACCAATAAACTAATTTATCACATTAATTAATTTCCCATAATTAATTATAATAAGTTATCATTCTTAATCACTTAGTCATCGTTAACCATAAATTAACTGGCAATTAATTTATCTTAATTAATTACCTTAATAATTTAGAAATCAATCCACCTGTAATTATTAATTTATTAATTAGCCTTTAATTAACTTCTTTAAATTAATCTTTTATAATTGAATTTATTAATCCTTAATTATTTAATTAATAAATTTTAAATCATTAATTTTAAATCTAATCTTATTCAATTAATGATTTCTTAATTACAAATTAATTGTCCTAAGAATAATTAATCTTATTAAAACACTTAATTACTTAAATTAATTATCCATTTCATTTATTAACTAATTAAATTAATTATCCATTTTAACTACTTTAATAATTTAATGAATTACAAATCATTAAATTTTAATTTATTTTAAGATAAAACTTTGTTCTTATTAATAATTAAGTTACCATTTACAAAGTATTTAAAAACAATTTACTTTCAAATTTACTATAAATTTCATTTTATATTTAAGATTTAAAATGAATCCAAATTTAGCTTGAACAAAGTTAAAAACCATTTTAAAACCTTTTAAATCTTATGTTAAAGAAATACATACCTTTAAAACTTTGTTTATTTTAAAATTTTAACTTGTAACCTTGTTTAAAAAATCGTTTTCAATTTCATTGAATTCCTTTTGAAAACTTATTTAGTTTAAATACACTTTGAAACTTTGCTTAAATAAAAATTTACTTTGCAAACTTAAAAGAAAACTTTTGCGTTATAAAACTAGAAACAAATTTTTTTTTTATTTAACATCAGGTAACAGATTAAAGCCCGAGACAAACCCTGCTCTTCCCCGACCCCAACTTCGAGTCCCCTCTCTCTCTCATCTGCTTCGAGTATTTTCATGAATTTACTGAGTCGAACCCGAGATAATCGTTTCTTCCTCAAGCCCACACCCATTCGATCATTACAGATACACGGTGCACGTGTACGAGCCAACGTCAATGTTCTAGCCATTGCCCTCATCATCCACCAGTCGTTGGTGATCTCGTCGATAATACCGACCATCCAACACCTTCAAGTTCACCATAATTCGAAATCGAGAGGGATCGTGCAAACCTGGAATCAAACTCCAGTCACAAAATTGATTAGCCTGGTCACCAATGTTCATCTGGCATCTCACCGTCGTGTCCAGAGACGCCTCAATGACCCTCACAACTTTCCCTCATAGACCGATCGCCTATAAATCATCTATGACGCTGCAGCAAACAATTTTCCCATATTGACCCAAAAATTTATCCAAACCCTACTTTAATACCTTGCCGACACCACGATAAATTATAAATGCCTCGAGCATTTTTCCTGAATTCCCCTATTCTCCACCATCCTTCAACCACGACCTCGAAGCCTTAGACTTCCACGACCACCAGAACTTGACCAAGCTTCAGTTTCCGATCAATATGAGTTTCCTCAATAATTAGGAACTTAAAAATCATGAAATGATTTTTAAAAATCATAATTTTAAAATACGAATCTATTGATATAATCAAAACTCGAAATTTACTCATTTGAGTTTCTACCTTATATTGATTATTACTGACATTGAGCAAATTTTCAAATAATTATTTAACACAAACACTTTGTTATTATTTTTAAAATACAAACTACCCCATTGCCATCCTTTTTCATTCAGAAATCATCACTTAATAATGTTTATTTGAAAAGGTGTAGATTTATTTAAATTATTCTTGGCCTGTGAATGAAGTAACAGAGATGTGCTACCTGTAACAGACATTCATAACAATTTACACATACATACAGATTTTTTTTTCCACAACAACAGATAAAAACATCAAGCTATATCAAAGATTAAGGATTAAACAAGTCAAGTTTTCTCACTAACAAAACAATGGGTTCAGGGAGGAGATTTTGCTCACCTGGTCATGTGAACAGAGGAATGAACTTGTTTTGACATCTTGCTTTCAAGTTGAATCTGAATTTTAATTTCCAGATTGAAGATTTCTTAGTTACATATTTTTTTACTTAACTCATCAATAACAAACAATATTCCATTTACTTACAGTTTTTGGATTTGAGGCAAAATTGTTGTTTCCAGTTTTTTTTCTGAAATGCTTTTCTGGTTTTAGTTTGATTTTGCAGATTTGAAATTTGTTCCATGCGGCTTGCTTTGGATTTGCTTGCTTCATATTTTTTCTTTGAAACTGATTGAACTTGAGGAAGTTGTTTTCTAGAATTTATTTTTAGGTTTTGATTTGAGAAATTTTTTCTTGTTTTCAATTTTGGGAAAGAAGATGATTGAGAGGTGGAGAGAAAGTGTGAACTGAATAGATAACCAGTTTTCTTCTTTCTACAAAATTTCCTATAATTCCAAAAAAAAGAAAATTATTTGTTGCCACTTGTATAAGATCCTTATACTTGTAAATTTTAAGTGAACATTTGTCAAATACTTAGCTCTTTAACCTATACTTGTAAAAAAATAATAAATTTTATATTAAAAACCTTTATCTAAATTATTTTATAGTTTAAATCCTTATAAATTTTCATTTATTCAAGTAGATCATCTATTTTATATTATCATTAGCTCCAAATTTTAACTTTAAGAAATTTAAATCAATCAATGATTCAGAAACACTTATTTTGGTTAATTCTTTAACTTCTTTATCGATCAATCAATCAATGTTCTGGCCGCTGCCCTCATCATCCACCAGTCGCTGGTGATCTCGTCGACAACACCGACCATCCAACACCTTCAAGTTCACCATAATTCGAAATCGAGAGGGATCGTGCAAACCTGGAATCAAACTCCAGTCACAAAATTGACTCGCCTGGTCACCAACATTCATCTGTCATCTCGCCGCCGCGTCCAAAGACGCCTCAATGACCCTCACAACTTCCCCCATAGACCGATCGCCTATAAATCATCTATGACGCTGCAGAAAACAATTTTCCCACATTGATCCAAAAATTATCTAAACCCTACTTTAATCCCTTGCCGACACCATTATCAATTATAAATGCCTCGAGCATTTTTCCTGAATTCCCTATTCTCCACCATCCTTCAACCACGATCTCAAAGCCTCAGACTTCCACGACCACCAGAACTTGACCAAGTTTCAGTTTCTGATCAATATGAGTTTCCTCAATAATTAGGAACTTAAAAATCATGAAATGATTTTAAAAAATCATAATTTTAAAATACAAATCTGTTGATATAATCAAAACTCGAAATTTACTTATTTGATTTTCTACCTTATGTTGATTATTACCGACATTGAGCAAATTTTCAAATAATTATATAACACAAACACTTTGTAATTATTTTTAAAATACAAACTACCCAATTGCCATCCTTTTTCATTGAGAAATCATCACTTAATAATGTTTATTTGAAAAGGTGTCGATTTATTTAAGTTATTCTTCGCTTGTGAATGAAGTAACAGAGATGTGCTACTTGTAACAGACATGCATAACATTTTACGCATACATACAGATTTTTTTTCCATAACAACAGATAAAAACATCAAGCTATATCAAAGATTAAGGATTAAACGGGTCAAGTTTGCTCACTAACAAAACAACAGGTTCAGGGAGGAGATTTTGCTCACTTAGTCATGTGAACAGAGGAATGAACTTGTTTTGACATCTTGCTTTCAAGTTGAATCTGAATTTTAATTTCTAGATTGAAGATTTCTTAGTTACATATTTTTTTACTTAACTCATCAATAACAAACAATATTCCATTTACTTACAGTTTTTTGATTTGAGGCAAACTGTTATTTCCAGGTTTTTTTTCTTCTGAAATGCATTTTTGGTTTTAGTTTGATTTTGCAGATTTGAAATTTGTTGCATGCAGCTTGCTTTTGATTTGCTTGCTTCATATTTTTGCTTTGAAACTGATTGAACTTGTGGAAGTTGATTTCTAGAATTTATTTTTAGGTTTTGATTTGAGAAATTTTTTCTTGTTTTCAATTTTGGGAAAGAAGATGATTGAGAGGTGGAGAGAAAGTGTGAACTGAATAGATAACCAGTTTTCTTCTTTCTACAAAAATTTCCTATAATTCCAAAAAAAAGAAAATTATTTGTTGCCACTTGTATAAGATACTTATACTTGTAAGTTTTAAGTGAACATTTGTTAAATACATAGCTCTTTAACCTATACTTGTAAAAAAATAATGTTAAAAACCTTTATCTAAATTATTTTATAGTTTAAATCCTTATTAATTTTCATTTATTCAAGTAGATCATCTATTTTATATTATCATTAGCTCCAAATTTAACTTTAAGAAATTTAAATCAATCAATGATTCAAAAACACTTCTTTTGGTTAATTCTTTAACTTCTTTATCGATTTAAAATAATTTTTAAGAATAAATTAGCAAATAGTGATCATGTAATTAAATAAAACTTAATTACTTCTTTATTAACTTTAAGTTTAAATCAAGACAATTTTATCTTTTAAATATATTAAAAATATTATTCTTAAATTCCAAATTCAAATCTATTTTGTTTCCTTACATTCTATTTTTAGATCCAATATTATTTACAAAATACTTATATAACTTTTAAAAGAAAATGAATAAAAAAACAATTTATGCACTTAATAAATAATCATACATATATGTACATATTTCTTAAAGTATAGAGTATTTACTCTTATTAGTATTAATTTATAGAATTTTTAAATCCAAATATTGTTCAATACACTTATTTTTAAATTTTCAAATTCAAAATTTAATATACAATGAATTTGTATTTATAATGAATAAACAACAATTTTTTTATATAAATATATATTTTATTCATTTACAATCTATAAGTATTTTCCAAATTCAACTTATTTTTCAATATATTTATATTCGAATTTCAAATCCAAATTTCTGTTTATTTTCAATATTTATTTTGAATCTCAAATTCAAATTCTATGTAAAAATCATATTTATATACGTTTATATTAATAAACAAATAAATATCTATTAATTTGGAAAAACACCCAATTTATTCATCATTTAACCCAATTTTAAAATTAATTACCAATAATTCCATAATTAAATTCCAAAAATTAAATTAACTACCAATTTAAACATAGCTTAAAAATCAGGAACGTTACAGATTCCCCCCCTTAAGAAAATTTCTTCCTAGAAATTTGTAAGGGAGACAATCACGAACGGATGAAAGATAGAGAAATATCTTTCCGATAAAATTGAATATTAATTCTGCATTTATCTTACCAAATCAGAATATCAATAATGGATACAAAAACAAATTAAGATACCTGGGTTACCAAATCTACAAATATACAGGGATATTGATTAGTTCGAAAGATAACTCACCACTCGTAGAATATACTTGGACCCAACAGAAAAAACAGATATATGGATGCAAATCCCAAAACTTTTAGTTTAAACAACCAAAATATACTTATCAATCATAGCAACCAAAGCAAACAATTCATCCAAACAAACATTTCTGACCCATTTGGAGTTTGTGTCCCATGAAAATATATTGAAGCTTCTTTCTGGAACTGCCAGGAACCATCAAAGAATTGAATAGACGAATCAAAGGAGATTGATAGAGAAAGTTGTTTTCGCTATTGCAGGGTACTGACCATTTGTGGTGGTACTCCCCTGTCCCCTATCTCGTCCTCTTCTCGCACTCATACTTACTATTAGTGGATAGTAAGAGAATTCACTGAGGCATTCGAAGGGATATCTTAGGGATATACTCATTCTAGGGTATACTTTACCCTAACTCTAATGAGCTACTTAATGTGTTATACACCTGAGCTAAGGTTTCAACCTTCAGCTCTGATACAAAATGTAACGACCCTGACTCGACCTGCGAAAATCGGCACTGAATACGACACTCGTATTCCAATGCCGCAGATCCAAACGTCGAATCTGGTTCGTTGGAACTTATAACACAATAAGTAAAACAACACAGCAGAAGAAAAGAAATGAATATCATTGATATACAACATTCGATACTACAATGATACAATATGAATCAATATCAGAGATACAAGATAACAATGCTACAATGGAATAACAATAAGATATAACAGCGGAAAAAAATAGCCAAGAGATAACCCCAATCCAATGCTCCAAAGCTATAACTCCAAACCACACCAATCCAGAAATAGCTCGAACCACCATCAAATTGCACCAAGATAAGCAAGTCTCGCCCATGAATCCAAAGACTCCAAAGAATACAAAGAGAAAGCTGAGAGCTACCGGATCGATATCTATATCTACTATCTGAAAAACCCAACTCTAGACTGTCCCGGTGGGAAATTGTGGGCACCTAGAGTTTCGGAAAGGAACAATAAACTCCGGGTCAGTCATGGGACTGGTATGAGCAAACGAAAACATTTGGTCTTTTAAAAACAAGCAAAGAATTTCAGTTTGAAATCCGCAATGCTTTTTGGAAAATGAAACTACCATAAGGCCTCCCGCCACACACAATGCAAACGCAGACTTGGAGGAGATTTCTCCTTATGATAGTCAAATATGCTTGACACGAGAAAATTCTTTGATATTATTATTATAAGTGTAAAGTGTGGAAAATCATTTCGAAAGTATAATATTAATCTTAGCCAGCATAGACATTCCGAACTATGCCTACTATAGCTACCATCCAAACAGTGGGGCGCCACCATAAGTGAATGGCAGGTTCTACAACTAAAATTGTACAAGGTGCGTATTGGATGATTGGATTTCCAACAAATGGTCAGGCCAAGGAACCTCCCATTTCCACATGGATATGCCTCTGGAGGGACGCCTCGAGAACCATCCCTCAGTTCTCTGCCAACACAAGGATGGTGTACTCCCTGCCCGGGAGTATCACCTCAAATATTCCATCCCCGGTCGTAACCAACCTTTATCCGAGCGCTCGATACCAACAACCACAAAGCAATGTATTTGCAGTAATCACATAGGTTAAATATCTGGGCTCCATACCATGATACCAATTCTATCCAGAAGAAATGGACATAACCTAGGGGCGCGACCCCTGAAACCTTGCTGCATCTATCCTATTTCGACCATTTCCGATGTGTGAGGTCCTGATGCAGTCTCGTCCACAAAGCTACGCTTTACACAAAGCCTTGCTTTGATCAACAAATGATCAGCAGCACTTCGTATGCCACCTTACCAAATTGGGAATGTATCACTAGTAACCATCAACTACACAACCTCTGAGCTCGTATGTCTCAGAGAAGGGTGTTAATCTAAGATAATAAATCTCCGCCACCAAACAGAAATGTATTTGATAGAAACCGGTTTTACATCTCAAAGTGTAATGTCAGACACACATCCATACAAGTCTGTTCCGGGTTCGAACAGAACCGAAGACACTTCCGAAGAAGCCCTCGCAATCCGGATAATTCCTAATCACGTCCGGACTCCCCATCACAATGGGTGCTCAAATCTCTATACCGGGGCAGTTCGGTGCAGAGACATTCGACAGGTCATCCTTTCGCTTTCGAAAGTATCTGGTCTTCACCATCGGTCTTCAAATGCTATCCATATCGTCGTATCATTATTCGGAATGGGTTATTTGACAAAAGGTCCACTCCCGGCTAAACCGAATAATGAGCACAACATTTAAAAACATATGGATAATGGGATTTCAGTTAAATCACAGCTTATTATCCAAAACTTTTCATTCAAATGGTTAATCCAAATTACCATTTCAAATCTTTTAAACAAAAAGATTTACTCCTAAAAACCTTTCAATGGTTTAAACAATTTCCCAACTTTAATCTTTTAAACAAAGATTCCCTTTTAAAACCCCTTTTCAATTTAAAACAAGGATTACCAATCTTTTAACAAAGATTCATTTCTAGCCTCTCAAAACAATTCCATTTTAAATTCGGTTAACTCGTTCTGTCTTTTAATCAAAAACTCATTTCATAGGTTCCAAAACAATTCTCGTTTTCAAAAATAAAAGGTACACCATTTAGAATCTTCTTCGATTCCACAACAAAGCTTAACAATCTTTCACAAAGGTTTGTTCATAGCATTCAAAATAATTTCCATTTCCGTTTGGACTAACTCATTCAATCTTTAAACAAAAGGTTCAATAGTTTTCAAACTCGTTTCCAATTCATTGAATTCCATTTTCAAATATTGAATTCAAACTCAAAACAAAATATTTCAAATTTCAAAATAAATCAAATTATTTAAAATAACTTTTATCTTCAAAAACTCCTTTTCAAATACTTTTCAAATTCAACCTTTTTTCATTTCCAAAACCATTCGGATTCAAAATTCAAACTTTAAAACCATTTCAAAATATTAAATTCAAATATTTGTGACTTAACTGATTTCCCCGTGAAATCCATATTTGTGTGTGTATAGTGTGGTCCAGGGGTTTTACATATAACAGTGCAACAACATCAACCATTATAGTCCAAATACAGCAATATCAATAAGCGGTATAAACTATAGCGCTTATATCAGACAAGCGGTACAAACCAATTGTAATGCTTACCTTTCATTCATAAATCACAGACGTATATATCACCGATAATAATTTACATTATAGATAATTAATTTCATCAAAAAATAAATTACATCACAATTCACGAAACAAAATATTTCATATCACATATTATCACAAATCAGGAACATCAATCAATTCAAAGCACTTCATAGAATCCTAACATCCATGAGTAAGATCAATTAATTATCTGATTAAGATCAATTAATTATCTGATTTATTTATATCAAATTAATTACTTATGAATAATTTCTAATCCTGGTTAATTAATCATTAATTAATTTCAAACCATTTTGATTAATTACTCTTTAATCCTTAATTAACCTTTAATTAATAATAATCCTTTGATTAATCATCCTTAATTAATTACAAAGATTTATCTAATTAATTCTTAATTAATAATCATCCCTTAATTGTTTTCATAATTTAATTAACCTTTAAATTAATTTATCACATTAATTAATTTCCCATAATTAATTATAATAAGTGATCATTTTTAATCACTTAGTCATCGTTAACCATAAATTAACTAGCAATTAATTATCTTAATTAATTACCTTAATAATTTAGAAATCAATCCACCTTTAATTATTAATTTATTAATTAGCCTTTAATTAACTTCTTTAAATTAATCTTTTATAATTGAATTTATTAATCCTTAATTATTAAATTAATAAATTTTACGTCATTAATTTAAAATCTAAACTTATTCAATTAATGATTTCTTAATTACAAATTAATTATCCTAAGAATAATTAATCTTATTAAAACCCTTAATTACTTAAATTAATTATCCATTTCATTTATTAACTAATTAAATTAATTATCCATTTTAACTACTTTAATAATTTAATGAATTACAAATCATTAAATTTTAATTTACTTTAAGATAAAACTTTGTTCTTATTAATAATTAAGTTACCATTTACAAAGTATTTATAAACAATTTACTTTCAAATTTACTTTAAATTTCATTTTATATTTAAGATTTAAAATGAATCCAAAGTTAACTTGAACAAAGTTAAAAACCATTTTAAAATCTTTTAAATCTTATGTTAAAGAAATACATACCTTTAAAACTTTGTTTATTTTAAATTTTTAACTTGTAACCTTGTTTAAAAACTCGTTTTCAATTTCATTGAATTCCTTTTGAAAACTTATTTAGTTTAAATACACTTTGAAACTTTGTTTAAATAAAAATTTACTTTGCGAACTTCAAAGAAAACTTTTGTGTTATAAAACTGGAAGCAAATTTTTTTTATATTTAACATCAGGTAACAGATTAAAGCCCGAGACAAACCCTGCTCTTCCCCGACCCCAACTTCGAGTCCCCTCTCTCTCTGATCTACTTCGAGTATTTTCATGAATTTCCTGAGTCGAACCCGAGATAATCGTTTCTTCCTCAAGCCCACACTCCTTCAATCATTACAAATACATGGTGCATGTGTACGAGCCAACGTCGATGTTCTGGCCACTGCCCTCATCATCCACCAGTCGCTGGTGATCTCGTCGACAACAACGACCATCCAACACCTTCAAGTTCACCATAATTCGAAATCGAGAGGGATCGTGCAAACTTGGAATCAAACTCCAGTCACAAAATTGACTCGCCCGGTCACCAACGTTCATCTGTCATCTCGTCGCCGCGTCCAGAGACGCCTCAATGACCCTCACAACTTCCCCCATAGACCGATCGCCTATAAATCATCTATGACGCTGCAGCAAACAATTTTCCCACATTGATCCAAAAATTTATTTAAACCCTACTTTAATACCTTGCCGACACCACGATCAATTATAAATGCCTCGAGCATTTTTCCTGAATTCCCTATTCTCCACCATCCTTCAACCACGATCTCGAAGCCTCAGACTTCCACGACCACCAGAACTTGACCAAGTTTCAGTTTCTGATCAATATGAGTTTCCTCAATAATTAGGAACTTAAAATCATGAAATGATTTTAAAAAATCATAATTTTAAAATACGAATCTGTTGATATAATCAAAACTCGAAATTTACTTATTTGATTTTCTACCTTATGTTGATTATTACTGACATTGAGCAAATTTTCAAATAATTATTTAACACAAACACTTTGTAATTATTTTTAAAATACAAACTACCCCATTGCCATCCTTTTTCGTTCAGAAATCATCACTTAATAATGTTTATTTGAAAAGGTGTAGATTTATTTAAGTTTTTCTTGGCCTGTGAATGAAGTAACAGAGGTGTGCTACCTGTAACAGACATGCATAACATTTTACGCATACATACAGATTTTTTTTCCACAACAACAGATAAAAACATCAAGCTATATCAAAGATTAAGGATTAAACGGGTCAAGTTTGCTCACTAACAAAACAACAGGCTCAGGGAGGAGATTTTGCTCACTTAGTCATGTGAACAGAGGAATGAACTTGTTTTGACATCTTGCTTTCAAGTTGAATCTGAATTTTAATTTCCAGATTGAAGATTTCTTAGTTACATATTTTTTTTACTTAACTCATCAATAACAAACAATATTCCATTTACTTACAGTTTTTGGATTTGAGGGAAACTGTTGTTTCCATTATTTTTTTCTGAAATGCTTTTCTGGTTTTAGTTTGATTTTGCAGATTTGAAATTTGTTGCATGCGGCTTGCTTTTGATTTGCTTGCTTCATATTTTTTCTTTGAAACTGATTGAACTTGAGGAAGTTGTTTTCTAGAATTTATTTTTAGGTTTTGATTTGAGAAATTTTTTCTTGTTTTCAATTTTGGGAAAGAAGATGATTGAGAGGTGGAGAGAAAGTGTGAACTGAATAGATAACCAGTTTTCTTCTTTCTACAAAATTTCCTATAATTCCAAAAAAAAGAAAATTATTTGTTGCCACTTGTATAAGATCCTTATACTTGTAAGTTTTAAGTGAACATTTGTTAAATACTTAGCTCTTTAACCTATACTTGTAAAAAAATAATAAATTTTATGTTAAAAACCTTTATCTAAATTATTTTATAGTTTAAATCCTTATTAATTTTCATTTATTCAAGTAGGTCATCTATTTTATATTATCATTAGCTCCAAATTTAACTTTAAGAAATTTAAATCAATCAATGATTCAAAAACACTTCTTTTGGTAAATTCTTTAACTTCTTTATCGATTTAAAATAATTTTTAAGAATAAATTAGGAAATAGTGATCGTGTAATTAAATAAAACTTAATTACTACTTTATTAACTTTAAGTTTAAATCAAGACAATTTTATCTTTTAAATATATTAAAAAAATATTCTTAAATTCCAAATTCAAATCTATTTTGTTTCCTTACATTCTATTTTTACATCCAATATTATTTATAAAATACTTATATAACTTTTAAAAGAAAATGAATTAAAAAACAATTTATGCACTTAATAAATAATCATACATATATATATATACATATTTCTTAAAGTATAGAGTATTTACTCCTATTAGTATTAATTTATAAAAAATTTAAATCCTAATATTGTTCAATACACTTATTTTTAAATTTCCAAATTCAAAATTTAATATACAATGAATTTGTATTTATAAATGAATAAACAATAAAAAAATTTTATAAATATATATTTTATTCATTCACAATCCATAAGTATTTTCCAAATTCAACTTATTTTTCAATATATTTATATTCGAATTTCAAATCCAAATTTCAGTTTATTTTCAATATTTATTTTGAATCTCAAATCCAAATTCTATTTAAAAATCATATTTATATACATTTATATTAATAAAAAAATAAATATCTATTAATTTGGAAAACACCCAATTTATTCATCATTTAACCCAATTTTAAAATTAATTACAAATAATTCCATAATTAAATTCCAAAAATTAAAATAACTACCAATTTAAATATAGCTTAAAATCAGGAATGTTACATGTCATTAGAGTTTTTTTTTTTGCTAAAACTAGTTTTGATTTTAAAAATTCGAAAAATAGGATTTGAAATACAAAGAAATTATTTATAGTAGAACAGGGTGTTTAAAATCCGAAATTTTTTATTTAAGTGTTTTATTGAAAACATAAGAAACCAAGTTTTATAACTTATAAATTTGAGAATTTTTAAGCTAAAAAAATTAATTTGCTGAATGTGAATGTTAAGAAAAATAAATCTGAATTTGACCTTTGATATGAAAACAAATTTAAGTTATAAAATGCATTTCAATTTGAGTTGTAAAATGAATTGAATACGTTTTAGAATGTTCTTTAATAGAATTGATAATGAACTTAAGTAACGATTTATAAATGATAGTGGTATCAAACAAAATATACTAAGTAATTTTATGAAAATGATTCATAAATGAATTGAGTATGGAATGAAATGTTGTTAAACATGTATTGAATTCAAAGTGAGTATTAATAAGTGAATGTTAATGAATTTAATGTAAGTGAAATTAATATGAAAAAACTGAAAGTAAATGAATGAATAAGAATAAAGCGATGTGAATAGCGATTATGAATAAATGAATGTAAATAAAAGCATAGGGAAAAAATAATGGGATATAATAAGAAACCAATTGATATAAATACAAAAATTGTACATATATTATTTTATTCGCATAACTGTTTGATCCAGATTCGAATATACGATTTCGAGGTGATTTACACCGATTCGAGTTATGATTTTTCACTCGATTTCTTAACGGCAAACACTGGATAAGGTTTTTTGATTGATTTTGATATTCTCCGTCATAATAGATGGCTATGCAAGGATAATGACGGTTTCTAATCAAGGAACCAAATCTAAGTTCGTATAAGAGTGGTCGTATGAACGATACTAGTTCAGAAGTGAAACTTTATGATCGAGCGAGCGATCAGGTATGGCTTTGCATACGGATGATATATGTACATCGTATGGGCTTGAATAAATTAAATGTTGACACTGGAAAATGCAAATTGGTGTGATTATGAATTAATTGGATGAATATTAATTGTTTGACTATTTATCTTGTTACATTTGCATATAGTTGTTGTATTAGTACATGTTATATATTGATACTATTTTTCCTATACTTGTTCTCATTGGTTGTTGAGTGATTAGTAGGTGCAGATAGCGTACGCTTCGCATTTGGATCCTGTTTTCACATTATATTGATTGCACTTGCATATTAATATAATAAAAGGTATACATCTTGAACTACATATCGTATATTAATTTTTATTTTCCGTACGAAATGCCTCATCCTCGAAGATGAGATGTACGTTTGTGATTATATATATTGTGATTTTTTTATCGTACCATGCAAAATAGACGCTGGTGAAATTTTCCATAAATTTCAGGTGTTCGAAATTTTTTGAGAGCTTTGGGAAAAAAATTTGATAAATAAAAATTTGATTTTGAGTTATGACTTGGAATGAATGAATAGATGGCATTAGTTGGAATCTTTGAATGAATTTTAAAGACTTAGAAATTGTATAATTTATTTCCAATAATTGATTTCGAAAAGTTAAAAGGACTACTTATAATTCAGACCAACGTATATGCGTTCAAATGTACAGGTGTTGGAAGACGTTGATATTTAGGATTTTTCATAATGAAGAACTACTTATTGATCATGTGGGTATGAACTCCATATATACATATAGTAGCAATGGTCTCTTCATTATGAAATATCTAATGCATGGACTAATCATTACTGATCCTAGGGCTGATTTCTGAAAGGATGTGGTAAGAGAAGTGCCTTCCATTTGTCCTTTTCCTGGACAATTTGTATGGACAAATGTCTGACATTGCATTTTAAAATCACATTGATTGATCTCTATAAACGTATCATTTAGTCGGTGGTGGAGAAATCAACTTCTCTAGCTTAACACCCTTTCATAAGACGAAAGAGCTCAGGAGTTATACGTTTGTAAAATTCAGTTATGTGATTATGGAATGGCAATGTGGCATTCAAAGTGGAAAGATGATGTGCTTTGTAAAAGGTAATCGTTACCTTAGGCCTCATACCCGAAAATGACATAAACATGGTAGATGCGGCAAGGCTATGTTGTTCACAACCATTAGGATACGATCATCCCCTTATAGATATATTTATTCCCACTATGACGTTTGGGTTTTAAATTATTGTGGTGTATGCGAAGAGGGCCCTTGGTTAGGTTGGTAACGACTGGAGTGATGACATATTTGGTACTATATAGGAAGAGGTAGGTCGGTCTTGTGTTGGTAGAGGTGTAGATGTTCTATGGCCTCAGTACATTTCTCTAGAGATGTACTACCGAAAGGTAGTCCTTCACTTGGTCACATGTATGGAAATCCATTCTCCACTACGTGTCTGCAATTTTTTTGCAGAGCCTAGTATGCTGGAATTTGATAATGGTAACAATATCGGATATGATTAATATTATTTCTATACTAAACACTAGTATAATATAACAGAATTTGATATGAAATATTTTGGTTATCGAAAGGTAAAAGTCTGCCCGTGTTTATGTACGGTGTGGTCTTACGAAATACCTTTATTTCGAAAGGTTTTTATAACTTTAAATTTCAGTTGAGATGTGTTTTCTCATGCTGGATTACCGGACTGATTCGGGCGTTCTTCTCTTTCAATGCTCAGGTCAAACAGAGCATATTTACAGATTTTATTGTTGCTTTGATAGTTAAATAACTGACAATCAAATTTGGCTTCTTTAACATGGTTGATAAGGAGAGACCAGGATCGGATTTATCCGAAAACCACTTCGGACTAACGTGCATGCATTTGAATGTACAGGTGTTGGAAGACATTGATATTTGGGATTTTCATAATGAAGGATTGCTTGTTGGTCATTTAGGGATAAACATCCAATATACATATAGCAGCAGTGGTCTTTTCGTTATGAAATATTCAATGTAAGGATTATTCGCTATTGATCCTAGTGGTGATCCCCGATAGGATGTGGTAGGAGAAGTGCCTTCGGTTTGTTCTATTTCTGGACAACTTGTATGGATAAATGTCTGACACTGCATTTTAAAATCACGTTGATTGATCTCTATAAACGTATCATCTATTTGGTGGTGAAGAAGACAACTTCTCTTAGCTCAATATCCTTTCCTAAGATGTATGACCTCAGGAGTTATAAGTTTGTAGAAATCAGCTATGTGATTATGGAATGACGATGTGGAATTAAAAAAGGAAAGAGGATGTGCTATGTGAAAGGTAATCGTTACCTCAGGCCTCACACTCGAAAACGATCGAAATAGGGTAGATGAGGCAAGTCTATGTGGTTCGCAACCATTAAGATATGATCATCCCCTTCTAGATATATTTATTCCCGTTATGATTTTCGAGTTTTAAATTATTATGGTGTATGCGAAGAGGGCCCTCGGTTAGGTCGGTAACGATAGGGGTAATGACATAGTTGGTACTATCCAGGAATAGGTCGGTCTTGTGTTGGTAGAGGTGTAGATGTTCTATATGCTCGATACATTCCTCTAGAGATGTACTACTAAAAGGTAGTCCTTCACCTGGTCATTTGTATCGAAATCCATTCTCCATTACGTGCCAGCCATTTTGCTTGTAGAGCCTAATATGCTAGAATTTAATAATTGTAACAATTTTGGCTATGATTAATATTATTTATAAACTAGACACTATTATAATATAACAATTTGATATGAAATATTTTGGTTACTGTAAGGTAAAAACCCATTCATGTTTATATGTAGCATGGTCTTACGAGATACCTTTGTTTTGAAAGGTTTTTATAACTTTAAAATTTAGTTGACATGATTTTTCTAACGCTGGTTTATCGGAGTGATCCGACCGTTATTCCCTACCAATGCTCGAGTCAGACCGAGCATATTTACAAATTTAGATTTGGATGCTTTGGAGCTTTAGTACGCGAGCTAGAGGTCTTCAAGAAGTATTCCCATATTTGTTTATTTTCTACTACATTATTGTTTTAAATTATCAGCATATGTAAGTACAGGTTGTTATAACTGTCCAGGCTTGTGATTGTGATTTTGTTGTTATACTTTGATAGATGTATGTATATTACAGTTCTCTTTTGTAAAGTTCATTGATAATATATTATATGTTGTTCCACTTCATTTGCGAAATTCAGTGATTGATTTAGTTTCTTTTTCTCTTCTTCTTCTCTTCTTCTTTCTTCTTTCTTTCTCATACTATCTGTCTTTCCATTTAGTTTGGGTTAAACATGTGTAGTTTATTGTCAGCTCGAGTTGGGCACGGGAGCTGGTCGTCACATCCCTCTTTGTGGAAAATTTCATTTTATTACATAAATAAAACATGTATGGTGAATAAATGATATAAATAATTAAATTTTCAAAGTTATGTCATTTTCGGATTTGTAGCATCTTTATAATACTTTTACAATATAAGCTACTTCAACTTTTAAATTCACTTATTTCTCCAACACGTCTTTGATTATGTAAAAAACATACTAAATAAAGATAAATGTCATAAACTAGAATGTGTTCGTAATCATGTGTTTTTCTGCAGTTTGACTACACGACTTACTATTGTTTTTTCATATTATTGTGTTCTTCCAATGCAAGTTGCATAAAATTTAAATTTCTATGTATTTTTTCTAAAATAACTTTGATTATATTTATAAAAATGATATAACTAAACATACTAGATGTTCAAAATAATATCAACTGTGAATTTTGTTTACTTAATTTACCATTGTATTTTAAAATGCAAAACAACTTAAACTGTTGTTGCTTTTAGTTTGAAGATTTTGGATTTTGATTTATGACTTAGATTACTAATTTTATAAATTACTATGTGATTATATAATTGTAATGTTTAGAACTTTAATTTACAATACAGAGTGCAATATAAGATTTTCACCTATTGGGATAATGTGTGAAACATAGATCTCATCCTAGGATTGAGAGTTCTTAAATGATGTGCCTTTTAATTATACTTAAAAGTAAATAAATAAGTAAGGCATGCCTCTTAACCCGGAGTTGCCCTAATAAGAAAAAGTTTGATTCAAATGTCTTAGAGCACAACCAACAATGGTATGTTCAGTTTAAAAAATTTGGCCACAAAATATTCAAGTATGGCTTGTTTAGGGATTTGTGGCAAATTCAACATGTTTCGGTGGCTGGTTGAGTGAACAGAAGACTTGTTGATAAAACGGTGAAGCCTTTGCCGTTTTATGAATAAACCTGCGAAATCTTTGCCATTTTATTTTACATGGCAAAAACATCACTATTTTATACATAAAATGCAAAAGGCATCACTATTTTATTTAACCCAGTCGACGGTAAAAATGGCTTTTTTAATAGCTAGTTTACTATCCTATCCTATATATTACCATTACCTCTTTCATGCACTATACCAAATCTCTTCTAACACATTCTTCATCTACTTTAAAATTTCTTCTACTACATAACCAAGTTGTCTGGCAAAAAAACAACAATTAGTATAAAAAAAGAAAAAAATGATTTCCCTCCTCAAACTCAAGCAATGAACCTGTCATATCCATCCATCGGTTACACAGATATTCGTCCTTACAATCAGCATCAAATTCATTAACCACAACACGTTTATAGTTAAATACTAGACCAGAAATGTCCACTGCATCAAATTCATTTACCATATCAGCCTCGCTCATCATCAACAGTCGTACTATCATTTTACCACACCTCAACCATACTACCTTCAACCCACCACTCATCAACTTGGCGTGTATGAAGAGTATGCATCATTCATGTCATTGATGATGCAAGGTGGTCAGCAAAAACATTATCCTAGTACTCAATAAGTAGGGTCCCTAACTGGGACATTTTGCGGAATTTAGCAAGACAATTCATGCAATGGCCAACCTTCCATAATACACTAATCAATGTCAAATAACATTGTTTGACTACTGAATACCACAAAAGATTGTCCACGGGGTAATAATTGAAACAAAACACCACACCAAGGTACATCGATACAATTTCACAATGGGAAGATAACATATAATATACTAAATATACACGAACAGAATAGGATAAAAAATATACAAGAGACTTCACTAGCAGAAGCAATTGATAAATATATATCCATGCAGAAAGTCAGAATACATTAACTCCATTCATATGGAGTTTTGAATATAGTATCTAATATTACAAGTCTCGTATAGTAAATAACGTTTCTGCCATGTACTACATCACTAACAAGTATACATATCAAATATATTGACTTGACATCTCCAAAATGCTCCAGCTGTCCGGTAAACCTGCCCCCAAAAGCATTTAACTCCCAAACTACTCAATCGAGTACCCGAAAATTGTTGTGACATAAATAAACAAAGAAAAAGTTGTTGATTTGAGGGAAACTATCTCTAATATCTCTAAGTACCATGTATACATCCAACCTATATACATATAATAGACGTGCACACAGATCAATGGGTAATGTTAATCATACTTTGCCCTAACCAACAAGTTAGCATGATAGATAATACTGAAAGTCTATATGATCTTATATAATGCAACTTATATACTAATGTGAGAGAATATGCTAATAATTATACTAAGCAGAGTAAATTAACAGAGAATAAATAAGGTAGATAATAAAATTGAGAACACCAGATTTTTAATACTGGTTTGGAACTCCCATCCTTCATCAAGTCACGAAGCTCCCCATCGGTAATTCCTTTAACCAATAACCCTCACTTCGTCTAGAGGAATAGGTTAATACAAAAGTATTTCTTCGATAATCTTGTATTCCAAATAACACGGATGTTGACCAATAATATAATTCTTTCTACAATCTCCTTTGAGTATATGCAAGTGAATGGTTTGAATTGTAGAAAGTGATCTAACCAAATTAATATTTTATTTATGATTGATTAAGGATAAGTAAGCAAAGAGTGTATAAATATGAAGATAAAAAGTAGTAGAAGAATAGTTAAACTTGTAATCTCAATCCTTGATGTATTTTATATGTTCAACGAGATGTAAATAAAGAGTTGTTACTACCAGACAAAATCTCTTCGACCTAAGGGGTGCAACTTTTAATGAAGAGAGGAGTTATTTCAATATGAATAGAAGCATCCATTCATGATATTGCAGTTGTCCAGATGACAGACGTCTGTTGGAAAAACCATAGACGTCTATGGCTCCAGGGATAATAATCCCAAGCCTTGGCACAGTCATCTGTTGGTTTTCCACAAACGTTTGTTGTTGGGAATTCCAGAAAAAAAGCTTGTTTTGATGCAATTTTTTTTTTAAATTTGTGTGTGTATGTGTACTCAAGGGGATCTTATAGTGTTATCTAAGACTATTTACACATTAGTATAACCTTAGTATGGTCCATTAGACTTTGTTTGTCTTTGAATCTCGATATCTTTGAGCATAGCAATCTCTTGTAGTGTATAGGCGTAAATTGATAAGATATATAATATATCTAATTATCTAGTTGTTGTCATTGAAATCATAGAGTGGAGGTTCTAACATTCTACCCCTTTTTGATGATGACAACTATACAATTGTTGGTCATGATGAAAATAACTCTCCCTTAATTTTATCTCCCCTTTGTGCAAGCATACATTTCTCTCTCTTAGTCATTATCAAAACGTAATAAAAGAAATTACACACGACATAAAATAGATATATATACAATATATAGAGAATTCATACGCAAACAGAACATAAGATAATTCAACGATAAACAAACACGAGTTCAAAAAAGACATAACAAAAATATAAGTAGTACAACAATGCATCAGAGTTAAATAACATAGTTCATAGGAAAAGAGAGCAAATGAAAGAAGCTAGTGATATCGATTTGATGAAAAGGACAATCCTCCATAGTTTTCATAATATTCCCAGTAGGCGGATGGATCTTGTTGGTATTCGGTTGCCCATTGAGTTTAATCACCATGTTCTTAAGAGCCCTTGGAAAGCCAAATAATGTTGTTAGTGAGATTGGTTAGGATCGAACAGAGACATATTGTCACCATCTTCTTCCTCTTCTACCGGTTGGTCTTACTCAATATTCTTGCCTCTATCTTGAGAAGTTCCTTCATGAGAGGTATGAGCATGACTAGATTGGTGTTTGTGCTCGAGAAGGCAGTGTAGGTGAAGGAGAAGATGGTGATCGAGAAGATGACCGAAGTTGATAACATCTCCAATGCTGATAACAAATCCTTTTTGGTTATCTCCAAATGTCACAGTGCCACCATTAATATATGTTATATTTGATAACATGTGTGCATTTTCCATCATATGCTTGGAGCATCCACTGTAGAATATCCAATTTTTTTAATTTTTAATTTTTAATTTTTTGTATCTGCAAAATAGTAAAGATTTAATTGGGACCCACTTCCTCTTGTTAGGGTCCTATGTGTTAGTGGGTGAAGGTAGCCATATCCAAGTGGGTTGGGACCTTTAAAAACATAATGTTTATTGTAAACAGTATTTTTCAAGTATTCATCTATATGTTTTTGCCTAATAAATTTGCTATTTGATTTAGGGATCCATACTTTGACACTACTTGTTTCAGGAGTATTAATCTTAATTTTTGAAATAGTTTTCTTGAATTTAGTATATATTGTATTATAGTTTCTATGTTTTTTCTTAGTTTTAAATCCTATCCCATTTTGATTTCCTGATGATCTTGATATTTTGATAAAATTTTCTAAGTTTTGTTTTTCTTTATTAAATTTTGATACATTAATAGTTATTTTATCCAACTTGTCCTTAAGATGATAATTTTTAGAATCTACACTTGCCTTCAGTTCTACATTTTCTTTTTCAAGTTTGGTGTTTTCAAATCTTCTATTTTCTAAATCATGTAATAGAGTAGCATTTTGAGAAGATAACTTGTTGCATTCTTTTTGAGCTATTTCTAGTTCTTCTTCTAAATTGTTTTTTTATCTTTTAATAAACCAATTTCTATATCTGCTCTGTTTATCTTTCCTATATATTCTTGATTTAGTTTCTTGGATTTTGTATATTCATCATCTAATTCTATGCTAATTTCTGAAATTTCATCACATGTTAATTCAGGACGTACCTCATTAGTATTGGCCATAAAACATACATTAGCTTGTCTTGTGTCGCTTTCACTATCACCGTCAGAGGAACAAGAAGAACCGGATTCATCCCAAGTTAATTGAAAAGCTCCTCGATTCTTTTTGAATTTCTCAAATTTGCTTCTCTTCTATCGTTATTGAGTTGTGGACAATCATTCTTCATATGACCGAACTTGTCACATCCATAACAATTGATTGATGTTTAATTTGATGAGTTCGAATTTCCACCATTTTGAAATTTTGTCATCCATTTGAATTTCTTGAATTTGTTGTACTTCTTAGAAACGAATACAATTTCTTCTTCATCCAAATCGGAAATGTCATTACTTGCTTGAAAAGAAATATTCTTATTTTCTTGATTTTGCTCCTCTCTTGCCTGCAATTAAGTTTCATATGACAACAAATTTCCCATTAGTTCTTCGACTTTGAATTGAGGGAGATTGTTAGCTTCTTCTATGGCTAAAACCTTTCTTTCCCATTCGACAGTCAACGAATTTAAGATTCGTGTAACTAAATTAAAATCGGTGAATTTGAATCTAGTGTCATGAGATCGTGTTGTATAGTTTAAAACTACAATACATGTCAATAATAGATTCATTTGTTTGCATTCTAAACAATGAAAATTGATTTTGTAAAACAGAGATTTATGTTTGCTTGACTTTTGTCGTGCCTTCATGAGTAACTTGCAAAGTGTGCCATATATCATATGACGTAGTGCAAAGCATAACTCGTGAAAATTAATTTTTATTAAGGGAACAAAACAATACATTCATGGCTTTGGTATTATTAGTTGCTGTGCTTTTTTGTGCACGGTCCAAGTGCTTATGTCTATGGTAGGTTCTCCATATCTACTTTGAGTAGTTTTCCAAATTTCTAAACCATTGGCTTCCATAAAAATTTGCATATGTATTGACCAAAAAGCATAATTAGAACCATTAAATAGTGGGGGACAAGCAGTTGATTGACCTTCTTGAAATGTACTTGTCATATTAAAAAGTTTTCAATCACGAGTTACTGTAAATTGAAATAACCTTTCTCTAATATCAAATGAAAGTCTATAGGATCTTATATAATGCAACTTATATACTAATGTGAGAGTACATACTAATAATTATACTAATTGGAGTAAATTTACATAGTACGAATAAGATAGATAATAAAAGCGAGCAAACAAGAGTTTATATACTGGTTCGAACTTCCCGTCCTACGTTCAGTCTCAAAGCTCCCCTTCGATAATTCCTTTAACCAATAACTCTCACTTAGCCTGGAGGAATAGGCTAATACAAAATATTTTTTGACAATCTTCTATTCCAAATAACACGTATGTTGACTAATAGTACAATTATTCCAATAAAGTGAATTCATTGGATTGTAGGAAGTGATCTAACCAAATTAATATTTTGTTTATGATTGATTGAGGATAAGTAAGCAAAGAGTGTATAGAAATGAAGATAGAAAGTAGTTGAAATCAAGAGAATAGTTAAACTTGTAATCTCAATCCTTGACGTATTTTATAGAATCAACGAGATGTAAATAAAGAGTTGTTACTACCAGATAAAATCTCTTCGACCTAATGGCTGCAACTTTTTAGGAAGAGCGGAGTTCTTTCAAAATGAACAGAAGCATCTGTTCATGATATTGCAGTTGTCCAAATGACAGACGTCTATTGGAAAAACCACAAACTTCTATGGCTCTAGAGATAATAATCCCAAGCCTTGGCACTGTCATCTGTTGGTTTTCCACAAACATCTATTGCTGGAAATTCCAGCAATAAAGCTTGTTTTGATGCAAATTTTTGTATGTTCGAATTTGTGTGTGTGTGTACTTCGGGAGATCTTATATTGTTTATCTAAGACTATTAACACATTAGTATAACCTTAATATAGTCCATAAATCTTTGTTTGTCTTTGAGCTCCGGTATCTATGAGCATAGCAATCTCTTGTAGTGTATACATGTAAATTGATAAGATATATAATATATGTGATTATATAGTTGTCATTCAAACTAAAGAGTGGAGATTCTACCAAATACCACTTTAATTAAAACAGTACTTACTATAACAAGCCATATTACTGAATATGTAAAAAGAGTGCAGGGGTAATACTACACTTCATAAGTAATAATGACATTGATTTCTCAATCCCTATAGAAACGTCATAGATGAAAAAAATACAATGGTCTAACTATGCTCCAAACATAACATCTCTGTATCCAAAAATGAAATACGAATATCTATAACCAAGATTTATACGGAATTGCCATTAGCTACCATAGAGACCTATCAATTGCCATAAGTAACTTGTGGACTTCCCTAAAAACCAACACCACAGAGAAAGTTGGCATGTAGGTCCTATCGCAGCACCCAATTGTATTGCATAAAAATATACGACTTGCTCTAAACTAGCGTTTCAATCTATCCATCCTCCCCTTCTCTGGGACTACATCTGCAAGTCGTGCGTCTCAATGGTATAATGGATTCCCTCACTGATGTCCTTTCCATCCAGTTGTCTACACCAACATATTAGAACCATATGTAAATGCTAAATCCTACATACAGCCTTCCTACACGTATACACAACACCAAAGTTTGTCATCCCAGTTTTAATCATGATTTGTACATGAAGTGTCTTGCACTACTCGATTGCCCCAAGCTACGCATACCAAAGAAATATATATATATTTCTTAAATAATGCATCTATAATCTTATATAAAGACAAATACATACATGTACATATACATACACACACATATACATACATATATATAACTTGAACCGCATATTTATGCACTTGTATAATATATTTCGTCGACTATTTAGTAACCCCAAGTCAGGTTTATTAAACTATACATAAGCTTAAATTATATATTGATAAATCATTCCAAATTGTCATTAGCTACCAAAGAGACCTATCGAGAGCCATAAATAACTTGCAGATTCCTCTAAAAGCCAATACCTCAAAAGAGGTTGGCCTGTTGGTCCTACTGTAGCACCCTTCCGTACAATGCAACTGTATATGACCTACTTTAGATTGGTGTCCTAATCTCTCTCTTTGCCTATGCTCCAGAACTGTGACTATAGGTCATGTCATCACAATGGTACAATGGATTCCATGCACCAATCGATAGACCCAAGTCGGACATACCAAAACTATAGATAAACTCTTTAAACTGCATATCAATAAACATGCATAAATTATCACGTGTGTCTCCTAGTAGCCCCAAGTTGGACAGATCACAACTATATTTATACATAAAGACATATATAAATCACATAAACTGTATACAGGTGTATGTGTGTGTGTGTGTAGCAGTCCAACAGTATGGAAATAGTAAAGCATATCGGGCACATTAACATACACGAAGGCAATACACAACCAAATTAACCAATCTATCATCTCAATATCAATAACAATCCATACATACAATCGTAAAAATGTATCTTACTTACGTAACCAATCTAACAGTTATATCTTCTTCGTATTATTTTATATAAGTGTCAAACTTATTTTATAAAATAATATCCTCATCAAATTACCATTAGCTACCAAAGAGACCTATCAGAAGCCACAATTAACTTGTAAACTCTCTTGAAAACTAATACCTCAATGGTCTGTAGGTCTTTTCACCACACTCGTTCATACAACGCAATTGTATATGATCTACTTTAGATGGGCATCCCAATCTCTCTCCACCTCTGCTTTGATACTGCGCCTGTAGGCCATGTTATCTCAATAGTACAATAGGTTCCATCACTAGTTAGTTAAGCATTGGTTTACGCTATAATAAATCAATACCAAGGGCCGGATAAGCTTTAAAGCCATTTTAGTATAAGTTTAACCTGCTTGAATCATTATTTTAGCCTTACAGCTTACTTTGAAGGTCATACTTTTTCCTTTTGATTAGTAGAAAAATATGGAACGATCTTTCCATCACCAATATGTCAATAAATTAAATTTTAATTAATTTATAACCACGTTATAAATTAATATCAACTCTATCTAACTTTATTCGATAGGAATAAAACTCAATTTTATTTATAAGGGATCTTAATCAATTATCTCGGATATCTAATGTAAAATATACAATGTTATTTCTATTTCTAACATAACTACAAATTGGAGTTTAATTAATTTATAACCATGTTATAAATTAATATCAACTCCATCCAACTCCATTCAATACAAATAGAACATAATACCCACACACACACCTGCGATCATAATCAATTATCTCGAGTATCTACTCAAACCAATCCAATCAAATAGGGAAATAATTACTTATAAATATTATTTTATCTCTTCTATGAAATATTTTTCAATATATAAAATTACGAGGATTTATATTAAAATATAAATTTGGGTTTATAATTCAACTCACTTGAATTGTAATTTCTCAAGTGTTTGAATCCAGTTCAACCCACTCACATTGTGTATAATCACACTACGAGTACAAAGGCGAAGACCACATCTCGATTGGACCTCATATGCAAGAGATACAACTTTTTTAAGAAAACATATTATAAATGTTAAGTAATTAACTTAATTAATCATTTAATTACCTAATTACCCCTACAACCTTTGTTTCCCAAATCATCCCTCTGTGTACGAATGATACATCAACCCATACACGCGCACACTTCTCTCTCCAATTTCTCAACCAATACTCCATGCAATGTCGAACCATCAACTCCAATGCGCTCCATAATGCATGCTCATTGCAATGGTCACTAACAAGAATGCACGGGCCATACTAATTAAAATTCAATCTCCGCCCCCCTAGGCTTCACATTATTGCACTCCGCCTACGGGCCTCTAAAGCACCACCAACGTTCATCTCTTCGTGAGACAAAATCAATGACACAATCGTGCCCATGGCCAAACCACTCTATCAAAATGCAACACAACCACCTCCCTTCCCCATGCCAATATCACTATTTGATATCAACAGCCGCACCCTCTCCGACTATCCCCAATCGATTCAACTTTGCAAGAGAAGCACAACGCCACTGTCCTTCTCGCCTAACACTGCCTCTAGCTCCTCCTAATGCCACTACACTATATCCCTAAAAGGACACCTTCACCAAAATCATCACCGTATCGGGAAACATCGGTACCAAGTGGTGTATCTTGCCCAATGGCATGTTGTGCCACTCTCGGTTTGTTCATCAGATCGCTGAAGCTCTAGATTTGATTGAAGGAGGAGGAGCAGCTTTCTTTTTTTCATTCTCTAAGGAGGAGAAGATATAATGAAGAAGTAGAGAAGATATTGTAAGGGGAAGGATATATATAATAATACATTTTTTATTTAATTTCTTAATAAATCGCCATACGTTTTAAGCTCGTACGATGCATATCACCTCATTTTTCCAATCCAATGGTTTAAATTTTTTGACATCCTAGATAGCACTTTGGGATGATAATTTCACATATTTGGAGTTCATTTTATCCAACGGATCGTCTGATTCCAAAAGATCCTCAATAGTACATCTCGTAATGAATTCCTCATCCTAGAATCACAAGCCATCAGTCAAGATCCCACTAGACTCGACTATGCACAATTTTTTTACAAAATACTATAACAATAATTAAATCATAAAAATACCATGACTTTAAATATAGCGATATTTATACACATACTGATTCGCAATGTCAATCTGGACTCATTGGAAGTGGTCTCCGGTGTTGATTCACACGTATGCAAAAAGTCCGATTTTAGACCTTCAGTTAACTAATGATTCAATATTTAAATAAATGATTTAAATATCCAATCTTAAAAATGTGGGTTGTTACATTCTTCGCACCTTGCAAGAATTTTGTCCCCGAAATTTTTATGAGTATAATAATGCAACCCCATTAACCAAAATTTCCAAGCACAGAATATAACTCCCAACCCTTAGGATTTTAAATCCCCTATTATTACAAAAAAAATTGACAGCACCTCCATTTCACGGCTAGCTCTAAAAAATTCCCAAAGCAATACACACATATCTCTTATCTCAAGCATTCGATATCTGAGGCATCTCATTTCTAAGGAAATACAAGCATACATATCCATACCATCCACACTATAGATCATGCCTACCTCTTTCACGACAAGAGCATGTCATTTAGATGTGAATCCGACTGAATAAACATCCTAATAGTGCATAACTGCTTCCATGTACCTAATTATATACTCAACAAAGAGGATTAAACACAATTGCAACATTACACCATGGATTTGAGCATGCTAAATCATATATAACAATCATCTAAAATAAATATGATATATCAAACCATGTAACAAGCATCTCAAATATATATGTTACAAATAACTATGCAACAAACGCATTTAATGCAACAAACAACTCAAATAAACATGCTACAAAAACTATGCAATTGTCATCCTGAATGCAACAAGCATCTTTAGTGTAATAGGCATCTCTGAAAAAACATGTTACCATTGAAAACAATAAGCACACTTGTAAAATACAAGAAACAATAAAGCAAGCCCTACATTATGCTTTCTTACATTTTAACAAAAAGAAAAAGGAAAACAAAATTTTAGCTCGGTAATTGGAGACATACCAATACCAAGCTCCATCGAACATGTACAAGCTTAAGCCCATCGATCTGAAGCCATATTGCCCTATTTCCAAAAATAAATAAGCCCTCGAGGTCTAAAGCCACATTTTATTCACTTCCACTTTCTTTAGTTGACTCATCATGACGACGTTACTAAATTACACACTTACACAAACAGAATTCACGAAATACATCATGTACTCCTTTGAAAATAAAAATCAACACAATACGCTAATAATAACAATCAATAATGAGTAATCAATAAGCAATAAAAATCAATCAACAAAAATAAATAATCAACCAATAATCAAGCAACAGCAAGAAATCAATAAGCAACAAAAAATCAATAAACAAGAAAAAATAATCAATCAATAATCAAGCTACAGCAAGCAAACAATAAGCAATAAAAATCAATAAACAAGAACGCAATCAATCAATAATCAAGCAACATCAAGTAAGCAATAAGCAACAAAAATCAATAAAAGATTACTATACAAACAACCAATTATTTTAAAGGAGCCTATAACAACATGCACGGTAACTAATAATAGTCAAAGTGTGCCATGTGAAGCTATAAACTCCCACGAGTTTGTTTGAAATCCCATATGACCCAAATGCTTAAGTGGTGCAACTCCCTTTCGTGAATACAATACATGAAAGGCTATCACATCTCCCACTCTTAAAAGGAAAACTTATGATTGGTTGGACTGATCCTCAAAACTCTTGAAAAAACCTAGTAATCTAAGTTTCAACTTTCCTTTCCCTTTCGAACAAAGCTCGTTCTCTGAAGGAGAAAGCTTAACTAATTAAATCATCATGAGATGACGATCTACAAATGCTTAGGTTCATACAGTTCAAACTCACCTCAACCGCACAATGTTAATAAGAATAATATACTAAGTGTACTGTAATGCTTGCCTGGACATGTATCCTATCACCACTTAGTAGATTATTTGAATCGTCACAAAACTAGCCGAGAAGTCTTTCACCGAATTATCACAAGTGATCTTTACTGTATGATAGTATAATTTTACAATGACTAAGGATCATCCAAAATGATACGATGCTTGATCCAATCCTTCGTTTTCTCCTAAGATGTCTTTGTTACATTGGATCGGCCATCTGACTCTTCTTATGCGAACTCCGATCCAGTTTCTTGATTTGACTACTAAACTATCCTCATAAGAAACGTGCTTTGAAAATCATTCAATCACCTCAAGGATCTGACTTAAGTGCCTGCCTTTAAGAATCGAGTGGAATACCCTTTCCTAACCGGTGCAAATATAAATTTCAAAGCCATTTTAATATAAATTTAACCTACCTAAATCATTATTCAAACCTTACAGCTTTTTTAAAAATCATATTTTAACTTCTGATTTGTAGTAAAATATATAATGATATTTCTACCACTAATACATCAACAAATCTTAGTTTAGTTGATTTATACCATGTTATAAATTAATATAACCTTCATCCAACTCTATTCACTACGAATAAAACACAATATTTCTATATAAGGGACCTTAATCAATTATCTCGAATATCTAAAGTAAAATATATAATAATATTTCTTATTCTAACATAACAAAAAATTGGATTTTAATAAATTTATAACCACGTTATAAATTAATATCTAACTATATTTAATATGAATAGGACACTGTATGTATGTATGTATGTATGTATGTATGTATGTATGTATGTATGTATGTATGGACAACGCACATGCGGGATCATAATCAATTATCCCGAAATTCTAGAAAAATAGCATCTTCCTTGGTTACTTACTTTCCTCCGTCTTCTTTTCCAAATTATATAGATCCCTCTATTTCAATCCTTTCTCAAATATGTTTGACCTAAATTGTTGCAAAATTCACTATCGAACATACGCCCAGGTTGTGAAGGAATTGAAAGGTTATCCTCAAATGCTTGATTGGAAATCTTTTGCGAAGAATTGGGTTAATGCTTGAAAGAGAAAACATATTTATTTAGGTATGGGGGTTGCAATTATATTGCTAAAAATTGCAGAGATCCAATTCATTTCTTTAATTGTGGTTTATTTGGGTATAAAAGGAATCTTGTTCTAAAATGCATGAAACCGAAGAGAATCTTGTTGGATGATTTATGGTTGCAAAGGAGTGATGGAATTGATCTCTTAAAAGATGTGTTCAAACACTTTGATGTGATTAATGCTGTAAACATATGTTAGATTTTTAAGGATAACTTTGATGATCCTAATAGGGTTTTAGATAGTGATGGTCTGGTGGATATTAGCTCTGATTTGAATGGTGTTGTTTTGAAAGATACAGAAGTTGCAGACAAGGCTTTGATGAATCTTGGTGTTGGTCTGAGTGATACTGCCGTTGCGGATGATGATTTGATGAATCTTGTTGATGACAATACTATGTCATTGAAGAAGAACCCATTGTCTGATCCGATATTATCAGATCCAGTTTTATATAATACAAATCGAACTCTCAACAACAGAAATCGGTTAAGTCAGTTGCAGATTGTGCAAATCAGTTGCAAGAACTTGATGAGGGTTTTATTCGCATTAAAAAAAGGAAAACTTGAAGCAAAGTCTCTCAAAATGGGGGAGTTTAAGATTGCTGCTTCAACTTGTTTTGATTGCTTAAGGGTTCTGGATGGTAATGATGGATATGATGAGATTTCAGATCTGTCTAAGGATGTGGTGGTTGATGGTGGGGTTAAATGCGGTTTTTTAATTGATAATAGGGTGGTTGTGAAGGATTATAATGATGTTGTCATACCTGATGCGAAGGTAGAAGTTATATTATGTGATATTGCCACTATTTCTAATATGCAGTATGATAATACAAAAAATGTTAGGTATGTTGTTGTATTTAATGGTAGTTGCTCAGATGAGGAATTGGTAGATAGAGGGGGAAAGTAAGGTTGTTGGGTATGGTGATGAAGTTGATGGTGAATTTGACTGCAAAATTAGTGTTTATTCAGATATGTCAAATATGCACAGTACTTATATCACTGCAGTGATACAAGGTAATTTGAATGATTATGTTTGTTTGGTTGTACCTAATCTGGATGTGGTGTTGGCTAAGTACTATTCTAATAAGAGAATGAAGATCAAAAGGACTTAGGGCCTTATGCGGGTTCAGGATAATGGGAAGGAAGGTATTATAGATTGGTCTTGGTAAATAAATTATAGTCTACTTTAACAAGGAAAAATGGTTGGGGGCATATTACACAACAGGCAGAATCTGATGGTGATAATGGGTTAAATCGAGACAGTAGAGGGGATAGCAGGGATAAGTGACTTTCGTGCATTAGTATGAAGAGGAAGAAAAAGGCTAAAATGGACAGTTTTGGAAATAGTGCAATTGATTAAGTGGGTGGTTTTAGTTCGATTGTACATAGATCAGTAAGGAGAAGCACTCATCTTCGTAGGGTCAATACTAGAGCTTTCGATAGCCCTAGATTAGGTATGGATTTTTGCATGGGTAGTACTTATAGTTCCTGTGCTATAAACAATGATATGCATATTTTAGCTAAGAATTCAGGACTTATATTTGATGAAATTCATGTAAACTCTAATCATATTAAGATTAAATGAGTTAGAACGGGTTAGAACGCTTGGATTATGAGACTCATTAGTTGGAATGTAAGGGGTCTACATGAGTTAGGTAAGTGTAGTAAACTTAAATCTTTATTTAAAGACAATAATATCGATATTATTACAAGAAACTAAAATAAACATCCTGATTATCACTTTTATAGATGTCTAAGAGGTCTTTATATTAATCATTGGTCTTATTTTCCAACAAGGGCAGTGCAGGAGGACTAATGTTAAGTTGGAAAGATCAATGTGTTAGATTTTCACAACCTATATTAAAGATCATTTGATGCATTTGATTTTTTTCTGACATTAGTCATGATTCTGTTCTAAATATAACAAATGTTTACAGGCAAAATTCCAAGTTAGATCAAAGGGTTCTATTAAATGAATGTTTAGAATTTAGATCACTCGCTCCAAGACCATGGATTATTTAGGGGATTTTAATGTTAATAGATCTTTGGGTGAAAGATCCCCTTAGAGAGGATGATTTTGGTGCTATGGAAGAATTTGACCAGTTCATTATAAATGTTAACTTAATTGAGATAAAATTAAGTGATAGATATTTAGTTGGTCTAGTGGTAGAGAAAATCCATCGATGGTACTATTAGACAATTTTTTTATAAATGATGAAATCGAAGATAAATTTCCTACTTGTAAGGTTGTATGGCTTCTGAATATTTATTCGAATTAATACCTAATTCTCCTATCTTGTTCCAACCTTAATAATGGAAATATAATATTTAGATTTCAAAAGATGTGCTTGTTAGAAAATAATTTTAAAAATATAGTTGGTAAAAAATCGTTGTCTATGAATGATCACAATTGTAGATTTTTAAGGAACATGGCCAAAGTATAAGTTAGTAAATTTAGAAATTTAAGGTGATTTCTAAAAAAATGGAGTAAAGATGTTTTAGATAATATTAGAATTAAAAAGGAAAAACTAATAAATGAAATCCTAAATTTAAATAAAACAGTGGAAATTAGGAATTTTATATTTTCAGAAAAAATGTGCTTTCAAATTTAAAAGAAGAATTAAATAAAATTATTATGCAAGAAAAAGTAACGTGGAAACAAAGATCTAGAGTTCAACGGATGGATGAGGGTGATATAAATGCTAATTTTTTTTAATAAAGTAGCCAATGGTAGAAAACGTAGTAGTATGAATAATTTCATTTTAGTTAATAATATTAAGATTTTTGATCAAGTAGAACTTAATTATTAGTTTACTAATTATTATAGATATATGTATGGAACTACTAATAAACATAAAATTAAAGCTAATAAGGATACGCTTTACACTGAGGATACTAAGGTTGTTTTAGTGGAGGTTAGATGATCCATTCACGTAAGAGGAAATTGTGAAGGCTATAAAGGATATGCCTAATGATAAAGCTCCGAGTCTGGATGGATTCCCTATTTTATTTATGACACTTTTTGGAATGTGTTGAAAGATGATAAAATAAAAATGTTCAATGAATTTTATGATGGTACGTTACATTTAGCTGAATTTTCAATTTCGTAAATATAATTCTATTACATAAGTTACTAGGTGCTAACCAATTAAAAAAAATTAAACCTATTTCATTACTATATTTTTTGTTTAAAATCATTTCTAAAGTTTTAGCTAATGGATTAAATATTAAAATTAATGCATTAATAGATAGCACTCAAACAGCTTAGTAGTAGTTCAAGAATATATTAACTATTGTTGCAAAAATAATATCACTTGTGCAGTTTTAAAATTAGATTTTGCTAAAACTTTTGATTCAATTGATTTAGTTTTTCTCAAAGATGTATTATTAACTAGGGATTTTAGTTTCAAATGGGTAGGATGGATTATATCATTACTTAAAACCGGTAATTCAAATATTATGGTTAATGGTGTACTAGGAAATAAAATTCAACAAAATATGGACATAGACAAGGAGATCCATTGTCACCGTTATTATTTAATTTAGCTGCTGAAGTTTTTTCTAGAATTATCAAATTAGCTACTAATAATAGGTTAATTGATAGTATAGATAATGAGATCACTAGTAACGGTCTTTCTGTTTTACAATTTGTAGAGATACTATGATTTTTACATCCCATTTACCAAAACATATTATTACACTTAAATTTGTTTTATATAGTTTTGAACTTCTTTCTAGCTTAAAGATTAATTTTGACATAATGTAACACCCCTAATTTTTAATAACATTATTCATGAGATTTAATTAGATAAATTAAATAGAATAATATAGAGTGATAAGGGGATTGAGATTTGTAAATAATTTTAGTGGTCGTGCTTATTACAAATGAATAGGCTTATAAATGGTTAAAATGTTAAGTACATAAAGGAATAAGGGTAATTTTCCACCCCATGTTTACCACCATTATACTCACGTAACCAAAACCATACACGTTCATTTTTATCACGACAAAAACGCAAAAAAAAAAAGGAGCAAGCCGGCCATTACTAGGAGGAAAAGAAGAGAAATTCAAATCAATCTAAGGAATTAAAGCAAGAGGAATAAATCTTAATCTCAATCCAATCTCCATATCCTAATTAAGGTGAATAATAATCCTAATTATCTCTAATTTGTATCAATCGTATATTTTCGGATTTATGAATTAATCCATGTTATCATGATTTGAATGATGATACGCTTGGTTTTATGGCATGTTTAATTTAAAATCGAATTATTTAAAAGTGATATGCATGATTTTAGGGCAAAACCGATAGCAAATGATTGTAGAATGCCGTGGAAAAATCATATGTTATGAGAAACATGATTTTGGAGTGGGGTTTCAATTTTTATAATTTTCCAAGCCGTGGAGAATTTAATACGAATTTCAAAGGAAAATATGTATTATTTGGATTAGAAATTTATTTCGGTTATTACATAGTGAATTTGGGTCTGAAATTTATATATGTTAGATAACGTATTAAAAATGAATTTCTGTAATTTTTGGTGATTTTTACTATGTGATTTTAGTGGAAATTATATTATTTTGAAACCTAAATGGTTTAATCGTTGTTAAATGTGAAGGGCTTAATAGTTAAAATTTTACCATGTTTTAGATCTGAAAATATGCGGCAATTATTTGTAAAACAATTTTTAAATTTTAAGGCAACCAATCATTTGTTTACATGTAAGCAAGTTAGTTGAAAAGTGTTATCCGGGTTTTTAACCCAGCAGGATCAACCAGGAGATAGAACAATCTCGTGTTATCAGAATGGTTTGGAACTTAACCAAAAAGGCTAAGACAAGTAGTTAACGAGGGCCAAGCTATATTACTAAGGCAGTGACTGGGATCA
This sequence comes from Allium cepa, assembly GCA_030765085.1. NCBI lineage: Eukaryota > Viridiplantae > Streptophyta > Magnoliopsida > Asparagales > Amaryllidaceae > Allium > Allium cepa. Next base: position 375,913,134 of record CM060929.1, on the reverse strand, counting down.
ACTAAACCAAGCGACCAGCATTCTTTTAGCCCAATCAGCAGCTGAGCGCAAATAGCCAATAAATTGTCATCAAAACGGAACAACATGCTACGAGACTATGCAAACAACGACGACACAAGACCATGGAAACATCCCAAACTCCAAACTCTAGAAAATATACTAAGTACGTGGATTGCCAGCGACCCATACCCTATGGATCACTAACTATCCATGCAAAACGGAGGGTCACCGTGATGCAGGGAAGAAGAGCAGGAAGGAAGAAGGATGATGAAAAAATGCTAAGTATATGGATCGATAGAAACCCATAGACCATGGATCGCTAGCGACCCATGCTCTTCCATGAATCCTCAATGAGCTAACTAAGGAGGCAATGGAAAAAGAAACTAAGTCATTATCTCGCATACGAACTAAGTCTACGGGTCACTAGCGACCCATGGTTTTGGCTCAGATCACGAGCTAGACCCCCTAGGTTGTTCCGTACCTACAACATAACGAGTAGTTAATGAAGTGGCCTGGCCCAGAAGCTCTATGATCCTTTAAATACTATCCTACCTACAACATAACCTCGATCTTCTCTAGACGGGTTGCTGAAGCTCTGTTGGAAACATTCTTACTCTCTACCTCCCTCACAACAATCTCTAAAGGAATTCACTGTGATTCTCCAGTGAATTCCAACTCTGAAGATTTAATCTAGCTAAAGATAATCAAAGCCTTGTAATCAAACATCTTTTGTAACAGCAATCAGTATATGGTAAAACTATAAAGTCGACGTAGGCTTCATTAACAGCCAAACCGCTAAAATTCTCTGTCTTCTTTCTTTTACCATTCTTTTTCTATATCTGTTATCTGCGATGTTGCTCTGTTAGAACTATGCTGGTGTTTTCAAATTCAAACCAGGGTGTAGGTCCATTTTTTGGGTCAACATTTTAGTGCTTTCACTAGAACTCCAACTTATGGTTTAGATCTAGCTATCTACATTGGATCCCATAGGTCTAGAAGTTAGATCCTCAATCTTTGCTTAGAATGTTTGCTATTAGGAACCGAAGAACCAACCAAGAAGGATTAGAGAAAAAGCAAGCAAAAACATGCTAAGGTGATGGGTTGCTAGCGATCTGTCTCCTATGGATTTCTAGTGATCCATCATGTTCACTCGTGGGTCAATCGACTCTCTCGCATCATGATCCAATAGGCACCCTAGAAGACAAAGTACTGAAATCAGTTAAGTGATCCATGTACTATGGATCGCCAATGATCCATATCATGGATTGCCAGAAGCTATGGATCGCCAGAAGCAATGGGCGGAGCTCCAAGAATGATGACAGAAGAAACCGTTACTACTTCGCCTGCTACAAAAGCATCGGCTACAAACCCGAACTTAGAGGTGAAAACCCCACGGAAGGATATAAGGATGGCTCTCTCCGGCTCTGAAGATGACAAACAATTTAAGGAAGACAAATTGGAGGAAAATGCCAACGTGCAAAACACTAGAAGAAGCTCTAGAACCTATGTCGTAGCACAGTGGTAAGCAAAGGATGAGGAACTTCTACTCAAACGGTACTCCTAGAGGCAGGAGAACCATGAAGATATGATGTAAACTGTGATCAATTACAATGCTAAGCTCCCACGGTATATTATGACCACTCCCGACTGACCAACTTCCAATCCTATCATGGAGCTCACATCGTCGAATCACGAATGGTCATCATCGAACATCAAAAGTCGTCAAAATGGTCGTTGGAAAACTCACTTCGGTCCTGAATCGAAGTCGAACTCGGGTGATCACCTATTTGACTCAAAGTAAACCTAGGAAATTCTGGCCCGAAATCAGACAGGGGAAAAACCAAGATTTTCTCCAAGCAAACATGTAAATAACTCCAATAAATGTTTATCACCAACCAGCACTTAAAATTCTGTGAATCCAAGCGAAACATGTGCAGACTCTGAGAAAATGACAAATTTTCTTGGGTCGGACCGTAAGTAAAATACCACTGATCCATCTTCTTTCATCTATAACTCGAACGTGCGAACTCCGAATACCTTAAAATTTGGGATGTAACCTAATAAGGCCATCTTTGTCACCCTAGACCTTCTCACCTGGTTATGACCCCATCATAAGTGATTCGTCACTCGGTCGGCATTTCCATTTATTCAAGCATGGACAATCATGCATCCATCATTCTCAAGCATTATAAATTTTATAACTGGAAAACGAACCGATTTGACAACGATCAGAGTATCTTCCCCAACCGAAACCCATTCACCGAAGCCGTTCAATATGCATAATATCCAATTGTCATGCCAACTATACCTTTTATACAACTGTACAACTGATTCGAAATTGCTTTATTATAGGTACGACTAACATATGGATGAAGCGAGGCGACGGATGCGGTCTGCTGCAAGGCCTCTAGGAATCATTGAAGGATAAAACAACCTGCTACCCTGGAAGAATTCTATAGAAAAGCAAACTGGTTCTAAAAGACTAGAAGTAGTGCAATTAGAAGAAGGCAAACCCGGCAGTGTGCCATAGAACATACCTAACGGTGAAGGAGCTATAAGACGTCAGAAACCTTCTGCCCAAGCAAGGCGACTAAGACCTAATAGAAAATCCCCCCAATTAACTGACGAAATAAGACGAAACGATGATTATCAAATAACACTCTAGCTAGCTAGCAACTAAGGAATGAGACAGCAACCTAAAGCGATTCCTTCTCATCCATCCTTGTCCACTCTCCTTTTCCAAATGAGCCGTATAGGAACAGCAGGGGAATTGCGAACAGCTCGGCGAAAGAAATGCTTCTATGTCCTCGACGAGTCATGTCAATCCCCCTTCTAAGAACCAGCGTTGCTAGTGGTGTCCAGAAGTCTTGTCCAAAGGATCGTCGAACAAACATATCCAACACTGTAGCCAACAGGAACCGATAAAACTGTGTTCCCTTAAGCTGGATCCGAAAAATTCCCCTCGAAGTCAATGAATCACTTCTTTAAGACCGTCGGGCCATCGGATGCACAATCCAAAACATCTCTCAAAATCGATAAATTATCATTCCAAGGTCATCTGTCGTCGGACGTCTAACTAAAATTTCCGTGAACGTGAAGGTCTTTCACAAACTAAAGCGTCTTGAAGGTGAACTGGTAGATCAGTGGTTATCTGATCCAAAAAAACCTTCGCGACGGGAAGGCCTTTAACAAATTAAAGCATCGTGGAGACAAACCGGTAGATCAATGAAATTTATGTATAACTGATATCCATGAAGGTGAACTGGAAGATCAGCGGTCATTTGATCCAGAGCTCCCTGAAGTTATCGAAATCCTGCTCCGGGCCATAAATCAACAATCATACCAGTCACTCCGCAAAGTTAATGGAATCACTTTCAAGACCAATGAGGCAAAAGGTGCTAAATTCCAGAGCTTCAAAGTCGCTCAAAGAAACTAAGCCAAAACTGAACTGACCTTGGGATCTATCAGATGCCAACTCGAATCAAGCCAAGATTTGGCACTTAGGAAAACCGCGCCCACTGGAATGGGGGAAACCAAACGAGTTGTGGAGAGACCATGTATGCAATTCAAGCGCGCCAACAGCCCTGCGGCATAGGGTCACCATGCACACTTGAATAGTCATAAGAAAGCCTGAGACTAATCATGCCACAGTTCTGTTATGCCTGATCAAAAATTCTGGCATTCTGACAAACGCGGACTTAATGACCTAACTAGTGCAACAAACAAATACTAGCATAATACTTGCCCACTTCTTTCCAACTACTATTTTACTGCTCTTGGTGACCAATTCATCTTGCTCTTAGACCATATGCCAGTTAAAGACTCATTCTCTAAAGGCAGTTTGGACCAAGAGCTAAGAGTCCTGCCCTGAACTCTCATAGGTTATTTCTTCATGCGGTCAACTGTAGATCTCCCCATTATGGAAACCTTATCTATTTGGCCGTACAGTTGTCATCATCAAAAAGTGGGAGTTTGTCAGAACATTAGATCTCTATTTTAATGATGATAACTATGTATTGTATATATACTATATTTATAATATCAGGATCTCATTCAAGAAGACAAAATGCAAAGCAAAAAGCAAGAAGAATCATCTACAAAACAAAGATGACAAAACTACGAAGCTTCAAGATCAAAGTATGTATATGGTCCTAAATTGAATTGTAAAATCTTCTTGATAGTTCGTATACACACACAATCAAACACAAATATCAAAATATTGTTGAAATACGAATTCGACAAATATGGTAAGATTATTGGAAAACTGAACTTACATAGTTCAGTCGACTGAAAATGATTTCAGTCGAGTGAGCCTAATTTCAGTCCACCGAAACTGTGTAAATCAATTTTTTTTAATTTCAAGTTATTGCTCTGAAATTTTCAACATTCATACTCAGTAGACTGACGAAATCGCTCGATAGACTGAGATTCTATAACTGTCATTTTTTTAAAAAAATCATCTTCAAGAGTTGCAACCATTTTGAACAACTTTTCTTAATTCTGAATGGAATTTTACAAACGATGACAACTCTTGACTAACTCTCTTCAGTATTTATAAATAGCATGACATGTCATACTTAGTTTTCTACTTTTTTACTCTGATTTATATAGCTTCTGTTCTCTGGTGCTATTCTAAGAAATTTTGTACTTTCAACATGTGCATTTAATGTCCGGCTATTATCCCGCTATAATCCTACGATATCTTATAGCAGATTTCTACCACCGTGATCTTTCCATATAGCCCCAAATATAGTCTTTCCGCATTAAGCACCTCTATTTCCGCTATATCCCTTTATTCCCGCTATATTTTCCTATTTTCGCTATATCTTCTTTAAAAGAAATGAATTGAAAAATAACATTTATATATTATAAAAATTATGAAATTAATTTATTTAATTGAATTTTTAAAATATTTTCAGAAATGAAAATACTCTAATATTCTACTAAATTCAATTATGTTCTATAATAGTTTTATGTTTATTTACAACATATTCGCACATGTTTTCATTTAAAATTATTTATGTATTAATTATAATTCAATTGAATGTTAATTTTTCATTTAATTACCATTTATATATTTGTAATAACATTAAGTATGAGTTTTATATGCTATTTTAGAGGCATCGGCTATATCCCTCTATATCCTCACTATATCCCCGCTATGACTTTTTGCACCTCCACCGCATTGAATCTGTCAAGCGCTTTAACTATACAGCTTTCAACTCCATTACATCATTTGCTACTATTCCAATAATGACTATGCACTCACTTCAAAACCAAGGAGATTATAGGAGCCATTGTACAATCAAGTCAAAATCAGTTTTGGTCGAACACAAGAATATCAAGCTAGAATTTTTGTCAAAGCAAAGAGTAAATCTACGAGGAGCTCAGATCGGTTAAATTGTAAAGTTATTCCTTCGGGTCAAGGGAGGGTGTTGATAGTGAAATTTCTAAGAGGTGTTTAGAGACTGGACATGGAAGAGGTGCTCCAAACCAGTGTAAATTTCGATGTGTAAATTTACTTATTGATTTAGTATTTCTTTAGTATAAATTAATATATATATATATATATATATATATATATACTTGTTTTATTTGCCATACACGATCCACTAGTCTTTTCATTTGGTATTAGAGCAAGGACCATTCAGAATCATAACACCATTTGAATACTATGCCCAATAAGAGTTATAACACATTTCAGGAAGGTCAATCAACTACACGTCCACCATTTTTTACGGGTTCTAATTATATGAATTGGGCTACACGTATGAAAGTTCTTATGGAATCTAGCGGACTTGAAGTTTGGCTATCTACTCAATCTTAGTATATAGCTCCTACGACTGCAATTAGTACATGGACAGATGCTCAAAAAACTGCTGCTTCAAACAATGCAAAAGCTATGAATGTTTTTTATTGTGCATTAGATAAAAACGAATTTTGTAGAATTATGATGTGCAAAACAGCTTATGATATATGGCACATGCTTCAAGTTACACATGAAGGAACCACCAAACTAAAACAAACTAAGATAAGTTTGCTAACAAATCAATTTCAATCATATAAAATGAAATCAAATGAAAGCATCATAGAAATGTATTCTAGATTCCAAACTAAACAACATAATCTTATAGCATTAGATGTTTCATTTACTGATTTTTATTTAGTTACTCGTATCCTAAATGCATTAACTGATGAATGGGAAAGAAAAGTATTAGCAATAGAAGAAACCAATGACCTCTCTACACTCAAAGTAGAACAGTTAGTTGGAAATTTGATGTCATATGAAGCAAATTTGCAAGCTAGAAAAGATCTAGCCCAAGAAATATGAAGTACTGCTTTTCAGGTAAATAGTGACGACGATTCAAACTTGTATGAAGAAGATGTAGTGTTCCTAGCTAAATAATTACAATAAGTTTAGAAAATTCAACAAAATGTTGCAAAAGCATAAAACAAACAACTCCAACGATCCTTTGTCATTTAAATGCTATAAGTGAAATCAATTTGATCACTTGAAAAAGGACTGTCCAGAATTGAACAAAGATAAGAAAAGCTTCAATAAGAACAACAAATATGAGAAATTCTCGAAAAGTAAGCTTGCATTTCAAGTAACATGGGACGATTCTTCAAGTAATAGTGACAGTAACAGTGATAGTGATTAGGAACAAGCCAATGTTTACTTCATGGAAACTAAAAATGTGGTACCTTCAGATTTATCTTTTGACGATGTCATAGAAATAGCAACAGAACTTGATAATAAATATAGAAATCATAGAAATACTCATAAAGAATGCTATGGAAAAATTACTAGACTAGAACTAGAAAATGAAATGCTAAATGATGAAAAAAATTACATTAGAAGAAGAAATTAAAAAATTACGAAGTAATTGCAAATCATCTAAAGAATCTCAAAACGTGGAATCCTTAGAAAAGAAAATTGCAACATTATCAAATGATAACACAAAATTAAGAAAAACTGTCAATAATTTGGAAAATCTTGTAAAAATGTTAAACGAAGATAAATAGTCATCAGAAAAGAAAGTAAATGATCTTTCTACAAATATTTCTAAATTTAATCAAGGTAAAGAGAATCTATCTTAATTAGCTAATATTTCAAAACCACCTGGTAATAAAAATGGTTTAGGATTTGTCAAAACAAAGAAACCAAAAGTTCTACACAAATATGCTATACTTTATTCTAATTTTTGCAAATAAATAAACAACAATTCACATTATAAAAAGACTATTCAGTTATGGATTCCAAAAGAAAATAATAACTTGATTAGACAAAAACATGTAGATAGATTCTTGAATAATGTTCATTATAATAAAAACTTTAGATTCAAAGGTTCTACCAAATCCTCTTGGGTATTGTTACCTTCCGCTTAACCCCCAGGACCCTAACAAAAGAAATGAGTACCGTTAAGTTACTTTTATCTCTGTAGGTACCCTGACATAAACAAGAGAAACGGATTCTCGACAACGGATGCTCCAAGCATATGATTGGAAATGCTGATATGCAAATAAAAATCTCCTACAAAGATGGTGCAACGGTCACTTTTGAAGATAATTCCAAAGGCTGTGTTATTGGACAAGGAGACGTGGCTTCTATCGATATATCTAACTCTCCTCTTATTTCAAACGTTTGTTTAAACTAAAACAAAATCTACTTAGTATAGTCAGTTATGTGATAAAGGATTTTCTGTAACCTTTGAAACTGGAAAATGCAACATCTTTGATAAAAATAAAAATATAATATTTGAAGGAATAGGAAAACATAACATCTATATTTTAACAACCCATAAATTTTAACTGTTTTAATAATGTGATTAATTGAATTTTTGCGAAATTTTAAAATTTTGAAATAAAAATTTATTATTTGGAATACGTCTAATTGAACATAGCAAACTGTAAATTTTCATCTGATTTTATGGAAGTTTATTTCATTGTGACATTTTATTAAATTCAAGTCTGTTAACAATTATTGATAATAAAATATATTCCAAACCTGAATATTTTTACATAGAAAAATTCTAAATCATCCTCTGACTGAGACGTCATTTTTCGTTTTTCAAAATTAGGACTTCTTTAGCTCCGTCGATCTTATTTTTCTGCGTTTTTGCTGCATTTTCCATTAGTAGAAAATTCGAATTTTGAAAAATTCAATCTTACCACTGATATCCATATACGATTTTGATCGTCTCATCATGTCGATCTCCGCGGTATGTTCGTATGTGTGTTTCGACGTCTCGTGGACGCAAAATCTGTAAACGTTGAACTGTATCGGTACGTTTCGTGAGACTTTTGGTTTCTTTATGCCTTTTTATTTCTTGCACAAACCCAACAATCATTTGCTTTATTAATACCTGAATTCGCGTGCATGGCTTTTATTATTCTACCCGTTTCCAACATTGCTTGTTCGTTTCTGGCTGTCACTTTTCCTACAATTCATTGCAAATTAATATAAAATTATTCGTCTTCGTTTTCAAGCCTGTTCCTTTTCCATTCTCTTTCTCCCTCGTTCTTTCGTTCATACCAGAAAGAAGAAATTAGCTACAGCCTCTCCTACCAATGTCGCACCCTTCTCGCCTCCGACCCCAAGCAGCCACCTTCGCTCAAGCCGACCAAAACCGAGACTTCCCCTCCTCCCAGTGCCGCAACCACCTCCCCATCAGTCGCCAACCACACACGACAACCCGTGCTCCACCTATTTCTTTCCACCGTGCAGCCCATACGCGTCAATTCCCTCCACGCGACCTCCTTCCGCCTTGAACGTCTCCGCCATCACCTCGTCACCCTCCGACCGTTCAACAGCCGCAACCCGACCATCGCCCAGAACCAAGCCTCCATCCCTCAGCAGTTGTACACGCAAACCACCCATCTCGTCGCCGTGTTGGCCGCCCTTCCTTCACCTATCCCTCTTGCTCGCATCAGCTTCCACCTAGCTCGGCCAAGCTACTCGGACGTGCACCTTCATTTTTTTCCACCATCGGCAACTCGGGTTTGTATGGTACGTTATATATATTTTATTATATTTTGGTATATCATTTTTTTTAGTTCTGTAGGTTTGAGTTTCATGTATATGTATTTATATCAGTATATAATTATTTATATATCTCTCAGTTTTGCATATGCATTTCTTTCGGTTATATGCAAATCTTTCAGTCTTGTATAAGGTTATGCTGTACGTAAAGTATAATGTATTTTAGGCTATATATATATAAATTTTCGCATAGGAAGTGTACAGTACGTGTTATATATATTGTCTAAGCTTTGGTTTAGTTGATGTATGTACTGAACACGCTATATATATATATTATCTAAATTTTATACATATTAATTCATAATATTTATATATATGTGTGTGTGTGAAAAAAATTATATACGTATGGAAGCCTTTGCGGGAAAATGGTAGGCAGCACCTTCGCCTTATTTAATGTTTTTTTTTTTAAAACTGTTATATATAGTATGCGTGAGTTACTCATGATACTTTGTTTGATATCTTATAGTTTTTTTAATATGCGATTATATTTGAGGTCAGTTTTACAATATTTAGTATAAAAATATTATATATGTAATCAATATTTATACGAGATCTAGCTTTCCAGTTAGTGTTTGTACATAGCACCATTTTTTATTTTATATATATGCAGTTGTGATAGTATGGTATATTACATTTTTATATGTATAGCCTATATAATATGACATAGATGTTTTGTATGTGTTAGTGCTGCGAATGACTTTGCAGAATATGTTGAAATCTATATATTAGTTTGTACAAGTTCTGTTATATATATATATGTTGTCTAATGATTATACAAATATATGTTTTATGATCTAAACATTCATTTTTGGAAAGAAAGTAATAAAATTATATATATATATATATATATATAGTTCAATTTATATCAACTGATTCTAATCGCTTCATCATTTCTCGTATCAACTTTATTCATCGAATTCGTGCCAGTCTAGCTTTGTTTTGAAATTCATGTTTGGATTCGTAACTCATCTCATTCTCGTTTATCTCTAGCCTCGAAAGGTGATCAATCACTCACGATTAATATTCCTTTATTTATTAAATTTGATTTCCATTGAAACGACAATTGAAATATGCTATTGTTAGTTATTTACACTGTTATATATATGCTATTACCTATATCAATTCACCTGTGACATCTGACACCATTATCTGTTATTTATATTGATGATATATGCATGTTATATTATTATCATATCTATTATCACTCTGCAAGTTCCCTGTTAGTATAGAATGACTATGGGTTGAAATGATACATACCCGAACGATCTATAGAATATGAGAAAATCGTTATGGGTTGAAATGATTAACCCAAGCGATTTTTATTTGAATTGAATTCGGAATTACGAGTTCAAATGATATATATATATATATATATATATATATATATATATATATATATATACCCGTATGTATTTAAATTATGGATTGAAATGATAAATATCCACATCACTTGACCATAGGATAGAAAACTGTATACAGACACCGTTGGTCTATATATATTAATATTTTGAAAAAGATTGCTATGGTTTTTGGAAGGAAATATATGGTTTTATATAAATATGATTTTAGATATTATATAAATGTTATTTTATATATAGTTAAATTCTTGATTTTAAGCTATGTATAAACTTGTTTTAGTATGAAATAAGCTTAATAAAGTTTGATTTTATTAAAAATATAATATGGTTAAGTAAGAATTTAAATCATATTTTAATAGAGAGTTTATAATGATTTAATAAATTAAGGTTGAGAAGATAGATTTGACATTGATTTGAAATTGTATTTAATTAAGAGATATATTTAAGTAGAAATCATTTGAAACTTATGGAATTTGAGATTTGGAAGGATATAATTTTTATAACTTGATTTGGTTTAAGGTGATTTAACGAATATTTCAAGTGTAAATGAATTAAAGAAAATATTTAGTCATTTGAAATTTGGGGTTTTATTTAAATAATAATGGATTTTGTAAGTAAACATTTCAGAATAAATAATAGTAAAGTGAATTTGATATATATATATATATATATATATATATATAGAATTGTCAAATCTAGTTTTGAAATGTTTGAATATTTAAAGCTTTGAAAATATTGAAATTGGAATGGTCTATTTTGTGGTTAAAAATCTGTTTTTGAAATCGATATAATTTGAAATAGTTTATCGAGAAACTGAAATAAATTAAAATTGACGATTTGAGATGCGGTAAAATTTGAAGTTTGGAATTTGTGTTGATTTGGAATCGATTTATGAAAATTGAGGAAGCTATTTTATTATATAAAGTATTTTTTTGAATTATATTTAAAACTATTCATATATGTTACTTTATAAATTCATTTCATATAAACTGGTTTTGATATAAATTATTCTTAATATAAACTATTTTGAATTATAACTGTTATCCCAACTTTTGGCAAAGCTGAGATACCCAAAAATTAGCTGAAAATCAATGATTACTATTCTTGAATATCAACTGTGCATTGCAGGATAACCATGGATATCGATGAATTTTGTCCGAGTCCAGATCGGGCCGCAATTGACAGGACATGACGAGCAAAGCTGTAGAAGCCAGCGTTTCAAATCTCAAGTCAATCCGAGCTCGTATGTGCAAGATTTGATCGATTCAATCTAAGGAAAGGCCCCAGTTTCGTATCCATCCTCACGCTCCAATTCGAACCGATTTCGTTCGTATCGATCGCGTTCGAATCCATCGGGATGCCTCAGTTCGACTCGATCACGTTCAAACCCATCGGCTTCCCCTGCTTCGTATCCATCACGGAAGTCCCTCTGCAAAACCATCTAGACAGAGCATTTCGTAACCATCGATTGTCATTGGTTCGTATCCATTGGTGCAACTACTATTCGAATCCATAAGCATGGCCTCACTTCGAATCCATTGTCCTCGTACCGATCAGAGGCGCAAGTCCCTCGCATCCATCTGTCTCGAGTTCATCAGGTGACGTCGTATCCATCGGAAAGTTTCACTTCGCACTCATCAGAAGTCTTTGTTCGAGTCCATGAACAATCACCTGTTCGTATCCACCAAGTCAACTAGCTTGGATGACATGTCATTCCACGATACGAAGTAGGTGAGATCTAAGGAATCGAAGCGTTCAACTCGGAGAAAAGGCCAGGTCGACTCAAAGGACGCGCACCACCTCATCACAGAACCACGTGAGCTGATGGAGTCGAAGGCATCGATTCGAAGCCATGGATTCGAACCAAACAGCCACACGAAGAATACAATTTCGAATCGACCATATCTCGAGATCCATAAGTCCAAATGCCACGAAATTTCCACAGAAGCTTGCATACATGTTGAAGAATGTCCACACCAAATTTCACCTCGATTGGATGATTTTTTGATTGATCGAATGGAGTTCGAATCGATCCCAAAGTGGGCCCAAATTTCCCTAGGCCGGGCATGTGGGCCCCCTCACGTGCCAGAAGTGGTCTCCCGAATTTTCAGTGAAATATCAGTATCCTACGCCTATAAATAGAGCCCCTAGTCCTACAGAAAAAGGATATTTGGACTCTCAAGCGCCCAGACTCTGCCGGATCGAGATCTACTTCCTTCCATAGCTGATTTTGTCGAAATTCAATCATTGTAACTGCTGCAATCACTTGTAACCAGCAAAGAACATCAATAAAAGTTAAAACCCTTGAAGTGGACGTAGGCCGGAGATAGCCGAACCACTATAAATCGTGTGTTCTTGTTCATAATTTTTGTATTGCTGCGTGTTGCTTGCTAAGATCTATGATTTGTGTTTGAATATTGCTGATTTGTATTCATACACCGGTGCTTTCACGATACTTGGGGTTTGTGACCAATTTTGGCGCAAACACTTTGGTGCTTTCACTGAGAAGGACTAGCACCCGCTACACCAGATTTAGAGTTCAGATTTAAGAACTTGAAGATTTCAGACTTAGAGAAAATGACTCGACAAACAAGACAAAGAGCTGATCGGAGCCAACAAGGAGGAAGCCAAGAAGCATCCTCTGGAGCTGGAGAGGGACGGGCTTCGATGTATATCACTAGAGATGAGACGGAGGCTATGGCTAATTCGTTACGCGAAAGCATGATGAAGACTCGCCAAGAGATGATGTAGAATTTTCTTGAGAAGATAAGAACAGCGAACGTGCAAAACCTTGGGCCAACTACAGCGGCTGCAAGTACAGGACAAGGAGTCAGGATTGCGGAGGCCAATGAAGGTCATGTTCAAGACCGTAGTGCAGGACTTGAAGACAATCAACAAGGGGTTGGGGGCAGACCCTCAGGATCAGATACCGGAAGACCCATAGATGAAGCTCAGCAAGCTGGAGTCCATGCTACTTTTACTGAGACACATGAAGGGTAAGTACCAGAGTTCCCTTCAAGACTTGGAGGGCAGGATAGAAACACGACAAGGAGGCAACCCCCGGATGGAGATGAAAGAATGATTGGTCTAGTGCGATGAATCATGAGAGGAGGATTGTCAAGTGGAGAATTGCAAGAAGTCAGCCGGAGTCAGTTCACTCCGAATATCAGGAATGCAAGGAATCCTTCGAAGTTCAAACTGCCTACGTTGGATCCTTATGACGGGAGGTCAGACCCACCGATGCATATTACCAGATACATCAGGCACATGGAAGTGCTGGGGACACTCGAGGAAGTGATGGCTCGATGCTTCCCTTTATACTTGTCAGATTTAGCTGCGCTTTGGTTCAGACAATTGGAGACTGGATCAATCGGGACATGGGGCGAGCTTGTAGATTGCTTCATGAGACAATTTAAGGTCCATATGATGCAACCCAAGAGTGTGATGACTTTAGCTTCAATCAAGCAAAAGACCGGAGAGTCCATAAAAGATTTCCTATTGCGATTCAATGCAACGGTGGCTTCTGTAGATCGCCTGGATCCATCGATGATTTTGATGGCGGCGGTAGCGGGAGTCGGGGAAGGCACCGAATTCAAAGATTTTTTGGCGAGAGATCCCCACAAGATCTTGGAGAATTTTATCATGAAGCTGAAAGGTTCATTCGGCTGGAAGAGTCACGAGCCAAGAGGAGAGAAATAAATGCTGTGCAAGGCGAAGGAACCGCCAGGGAACAGTCCGGAGCGAACAAAGGAAAGAGAAAGCAAGACGATGGACGTGATGGTCCTGATAAACGGAAGAAATTCCGAGAGCCTAGATTTAGACAGTACACGGATCTGACGGCAAGTCTGGAAAGGATTTACACTGAAACACGGGGGCAACTCCCCTATCGAAAACCACCCAGGAGAGATCCCACTGAGCGGGAGCGCAGAACTGGAAAATATTGCCTATTCCATGAGCTGGATGGGCACGCTACAGATGAATGCCGTCACCTAAGGGATGAGGTGGAAGAACATGTCAGGAGTGGTAGATTGCCACAATATGTCAGAGAACGGACAACATTGGCAAGGCCTGAACAACTACCGCCTCCACCTAACAGGAACGATCCTGGATCGGGATCACTACTCGTCATCCACTGATTAAAGATGGCAGGGGCCAAGTCCAGGATTTGGACTTCGGTCAAATAATTTCATTAGATTTGTTTTCAGAATAAACGGTTACTCCACTTACTCATGTACGGGAACGGGAGAGATCCCTAGGCATGCTCTGAGATGGAGATAGACCGATATGCCCGGAGTGGCAATGTTTACCTTTTTCCTGATGTTTGAGATTGAACATCTAGGACCTGAATTTAATAAATAAATTAGAATCTCTTGAAATAAACCTTTGACCGGAGAGTTAAGGGATGAATACTGAATGCCAATATGAAAATGATCGCTTTATGACCCTACCCGGAGAGGTAGGGTCCGGAGTGCAAGAAGTGAGTTGCTTCGCCGGAGAGCGACAGGATCGACTCACTTAACGTCATTTCCCATTCACCGGAGAGTGATTAGATTGGGATTCGATAAGATCCCGGAGAGGCTGTGATCGGCCTACGATTTAGGCCATGACATCGCTTAATGTTCAGATACACTGAACCAGAGTACAAGAAGTGAGTTGCTTCATCGGAGAGCGACAGGATCGACTCACTTAACGCTTCCTCCCCTTCACCGAAGAGTGATAGGATGGGATCCAGCAAGAGCCCGGAGAGGCTATGATCGATTCAGAACAACCAAGACTTCGCTATATGCCCTAGCTGGGGCTGGAGTGCAAGGGATAGAAGGCAACGTCGGAGTGCAATGGGATCTTTCTATTCAATCGTCAAGTTTAGAATGGGCTTGGCAAGGGTCCGGAGTGACCAACGACAGTTCGGAGAGACTGTAAAAATTCATACTTAATTTCCACTGAAAGAAATTGTTAACGATTTGGCTCTAAATAGCCACGAACTTGATTGAAAATGCTATAAGCTCTGAACAAAACATGAACTCACTATGTTCAATTTAAGAACGATCAAAACACGCCTTTTACCAAAAGGCATGTTTTGGGGGGCAAAATGTTATCCTAACTTTCGGCAAAGCTGAGATACCCAAAAATTAGCTGAAAATAAATGATTACTATTCTTGAATATCAACTGTGCATTACAGGATAACCATGGATATCGATGAATTTTATCCGAGTCCAGATTAGGCCGCAATTGACAAGACATGACGAGCAAAGCTGTAGAAGCCAGCGTTTCAAATCTCAAGTCAATCCGAGCTCGTATGTGCAATATATGATCGATTCAATCTAAGGAAAGGCCTTAGTTTCGTATCCATCCTCATGCTCCAATTCGAACCGATCTCGTTCATATCGATCGCGTTCGAATCCATCGGGATGCCTCCGTTCGACTCGATCACGGTCGAACCCATCGGCTTCCCTTGCTTCGTATCCATCATGGAAGTCCCTCTACGAAACCATCTAGGCAGAGCATTTCGTAACCATCGATTGCCATTGGTTCGTATTCATTGGTGTAACTACTGTTCGAATCCATAAGCATGGCCTCACTTCGAATCCATTGTCCTCGTATCGATCAGTGGCGCAAGTCCCTTGCATCCATCTGTCTCGAGTTCATCAGGTGACTTCGTATCCATCGGAAAGTTTCACTTCACACTCATCGGAAATCTTTGTTCGAGTCCATGAACAATCACCTGTTCGTATCCACCAAGTCAACTAGCTTGGATGACGTGTCATTCCACGATATGAAGTAGGCGAGATCAAAGGAATCGAAGCGTTTAACTCGGAGAAAAGGCCGGGTCGACTCGAAGGACGCGCCCCACCTCATCACAGAACCACATGAGCTGATGGAGTTGAAGGCATCGATTCGAAGCCATGGATTCGAACCAGGCAGCCACACAAAGAATACAATTTCGAATCGACCATATCTCGAGATCCATAAGTCCAAATGCCACGAAATTTTCACAGAAGCTTGCATACATGTTGAAGAATGTCCACACCAAATTTCACCTCGATTGGATGATTTTCTGATCGATTCGAATGGAGTTCGAATCGATCCCAAAGTGGGCCCAAATTTCCAGAGGCCATGCATGTGGGCCCCCTCACGTGCCAGAAGTGGTCTCCCGAATTTTCAGCAGAATATCAGCATCCTACGCCTATAAATAGAGCCCCTGGTCCTACAGAAAAAGGATCTTTGGACTCTCAAGCGCCCAGACTCTGCCGGATCGAGATCTACTTCCTTCCATAGCTGATTTAGCCGAAATTCAATCATTGTAACTGTTGCAATCACTTGTAACCAGTAAAGAACATCAATAAAAGTTAAAACCCTTGAAGTGGACATAGGCCGGAGATAGCCAAACCACTATAAATCGTGTGTTCTTGTTCATAATTTTCGTATTGTTGCGCGTTTCTTGCTTAGATCTGTGACTTGTGTTTGAATATTGCTGATTTGTATTCATATACTGGTGCTTTCACGATACTTGGGGTTTGTGACCAATTTTGGCGCAAACAATAACTATTTTATATAAACTATTTTAAATTATAAACTATTTTATTATATATACTATTATTTATAAACAGTTAAGTGGGAAGTGTTATGATTTCTAAAATTTTGATTTCCAAAGTATTATGATTTCCAAAGTGTTTGATTTAGAAAGTGTTATAACTTTGAAGTACTAAGATTTTGTAAATGGATATATTTGAGATGGATATATATATTTAAAAATGGAAATGATATCGTATTTGGTTTTGAAATGGAAATGATGTCGTATTGATATGGTTTTGATATAGCAATGATATTTTGGTTTTGAAATATAAACTATTTTGAAAGTTTATTAAATGACCAATCGGTGTAACAATTACGTAGTTATTGGAGAGTCCGGGATCGGTTAGGGACATACTCTCTGTCTAAACTGAATACCACTTTAATAACTATTATACGCAGAGTGTGATCCAGAATGAAGTGGTTGGAATGATGACGTTGCTGGATTTGAAGAAAGAGAACGATAATGGATAGCCTTGACACTTGTGTCAAATTTGAAATGACTAAAACAGGAGCCGTGCCGGGCCAATGAGGTTAGCCACCTCTAAGCGAACACACTTCTTCGTAAACTACTCATTACTAGTTTTCGATTGGTGTGCACCCTTGAATTGGGAGTGTTGTTTCGCGGTGTTGCGATCGTTGTGACGATGCGTTCTCACCAATCTGGATCAGGCAAACGGTAGTTTCACTACCTTGGGTATTGCCTCATGTGCCTTGTCATACTCGTATCCCTATGCGCAACCACTATGATTTGTTTTGTGTTATACCTATGGAGTACTCCTTGATATCCCACTAGTTTACGGTGGAGTTTACAGTGCTGTATAGATTGTGACGCTTATATATAATGTGTTAAGGGGTATAATGGTAACGCCTTAATACTATTTTGATACTTTATATTACTGATAGACATTATCTACTTAGCGTACATATAAATGTTTAATGGATCCTTAGAGGATGGTTATCCCAAACGTCCTTTGAGTTACTTGTATTTCAGTTGTTATTTCACTTGAGTTGGATTTATTGATATAAGAATATTAACCCTGACTCGAGTGTTTTGTGTTTTGCTTTACGCTCGGGTCAGACTGAGTGATACAGTTTTTGAGACTCACCTTTGGAGTTGGAGCTTCGCTTGGAGATCCAGCTATCTATCCAATTTTCAGATATTCAGTTGATTCCAGTTATGTATTCTGATATTGTATTTGACTATTGTATTCGAGACTTCTATTGTATTTTGTTTAACTCTGTTATATATATAGTAGTAGCTTCATGAACTACTATTCATTTGTTTCCGCTGCATATTGTTACATTACTCTGTGTCTGTGATTCTGTGATTATTTATTTACTGTATATGCTGAGTTTTGCTAAATATAAACTTACAATCTGGTATTTTGAGCAATTCAATTCCAGCATGTTTGGATGCGAATGGTTGAAAATATCAGGTTGTTACATATATTTTAAATATGAACATAAGACATGCGCGAAATGTTTGCTTAATAGCATATAACTCTGACCCATGGATTTGGTACAAAAGTTTTTGCCATGTTAATTTTAAGAACATTCATAAATTAGCTAAAAATAATTTATTCATGGTTTACCTAAAATAAATTTTGAAGTCAATAATCTATGCGATGCATGTCAAAAAGGGAAACTTAAAAATCCACTTTTAAATCTAAATAAGAAATTTCCACAAAACAACCTTTAAAACTTTTACATTTAGATCTATTTGGACCATTGAAAATTAGATCAATTAATCATAATAAATACATTTTTGTTATCGTTAATGATTTTTCATGATATACGTGGACCTTCTTTTTAAACCATAAAAGTAACACTTTTGAAACATTCAAAATATTTTCAAAATGTAGACAAAATCAAAAAGATTTAAAAATCAAAACTATTGGAAGTGATCATGGTGGAGAATTTCAAAATGAATTTTTTCAAAAAAATAGTAATAAAAGGGGATAAGTCATAATTTTTCATTTCCTAGAACACCATAACAAAATGGTATGGTAGAAAGAAAAAATAGAACTCCGCAAGAATATGCAAGAACTCTACTCTATAGTAGTAGCTTACCTCAAAAACTTTGGGCAAAAGCTGCAGGTACTGCATGCTATGTACTAAATCGTGTCTCTATAAGACCATTAACCAAAAATACTCCTTTCAAACTTCTTTTTGGAAGAAAACCAAAAGTATCTTATTTAGAAATATTTGGATCCAAATGCTTTTTTTTAACTACTAGTGATCCTTCAAGAAAATTTGATCCGAAAACCGATGAAGGAATTTTCGTAGGTTACCCAGATCAAAGTAAAGCATATAGAATTTTAGATAAAAAATCTAACAAAATTGAAGAAACATTACATGTATCATTTGATGAAAATTTTAACAATGCTAAAGAAGATGATGAAAACTTAGATCAATTAAATATTCAAAATGAAAACCTAGAATCTATAAATCCTCATAATAAAGAATTAAATCACCCCTTAAAAATTTAAGGAGTCACTAGATTCTTATGTTTACACACTTGTTAGGCTGTAGGGATGCTGGTCTCTTGGCTTCATTGACTCTAATCGTCGCCTTAACCGCATAGTTTAGCCCTTGTCAAACTCTAGTCGAAACTTCTATGGTTAGTTCCAGAATCATCCTGCCAGCTTAAGGTTGTCTTATTTTCTGTTGATATCTGATGGGTTAAAAACCAGGATAATATTTGCCCCCAAGAGTACGTCTTCGTATAAACAAGGCATGAGTTGGAAGTTATCGCTTTCCATATCCATTTACCGACTTTCAAACGGTTGCATCGGGGCTCTACGCATAAGTTAGTCCAATGTCATTGGTTATTTTTCTTTGGTTCTAGCTATTGTTTCTGGCCACAACCTGTTATGTTTTCGCATGAAGTCTCCTGACATGCCTTAGAGTGACAAACAGTTGCGATTGACCGAATTTAAAGTGACTAGGCGGAGCTTTCTTTTTTAAACATAGAAATGCCAAAGGTATATAAATATATTTATTTATTTAGAAATTAAAAAAATTCATTTTTTTTTTTGTTTTAATGGGTCGCTAGCGACCCATGTGAGATGGGTCGCTAGCGACCTATCTCTTGTGGGAAAATTTCCTAGCACGAAGTCAGGTCGAGTCGCTTTTGACCCGAGTACTTAGAAAAAATTTCGTTTCTTTTCACTGCTTACATATATCCTCTTGCCGATCCAAGTGCTTCACTCGACCCGAGCAATTCCATTTGTTCCAGGCGATCAACCCCCTTGGCAATTCGAATAGATCTTCACATGACCGCTTGTTCCAGCGATCCTTGGCCTTCTCCGTTCGATCCTTCACCATATTCATGTAATCCAAGCCCTAGCCGACCCATTGCTTCATTCGAGTTTGGGCCAATCCATCATCGTGTTGTACTCGAGCCACTCCATTACCTTGTTGTAGCCGATCCATTACTAACTCATCCACAACCTAATTCGTAGATTACCAAGCTCAATTCATGATTCTTCTTGTTCCATTAAACAATTTTGAGGTGGGTTTACTTAGTCAAGTTCGTTAATTTCTATGTTGGTATGACGGTTTGATGCCCAGCTCTAGCTTGTGACGTTGACTGCAGATTTCGCCTCGATTGTGGTCTTTTGGGGTAAGATAGGAAATCGGGTCTTAAGTTTTCTGTTGGAATTATATTCGGGCTTTGGCTCAAGGCTTGACGTATTTTGCTATCTTCATCCATCGGACCAGAATTGGCTTGTTACCAATTTGCGGACGTCACTTGCATAACGCTTCATCAGTTAACATTGATTCTTTTAAGAACTTGGGCTTATCTTGTTTTACCTATTGCATACTCGGTGTCCCTGTAATGAGAAGAGTCTTCTATGTCGCTTCGGACGACGGATCCGTTATCGATCACAGACCAATAATGGGTAAATGCGCAAGCTGTTCCTACTAAAAATAGAAAGCGAAATTTCACAGGAAGCACTTCTCTCCTTCTACTGCAAACAAACTATCTACATGGGATAGGATGTTTGTAGCACTTCGGACACCGAGTCTACCTTATATATATAGCACACTGCACTTGCCCTAGTTCACACTAGAAATCTAATGCACTAATCTCAAGTTAATGTTGCCTCGGAGTTCAAGTGTGGCAGGGGAACTCATGAAAATAGGATAGATTTGCCAATAGAATTACCTAACCTTTTACGGACGTGATTTCTATCATATAGAATTAAAAAACCATCCACATGTCGCAAGCCGAGTGGACGAAGTCCGACGCTCTTCGAAACTGAATCTTCATCCACCTTGCAAGCCGAGTTCGATCAATTAGTTTCGGTTGGGCCCATCGTGGATTGCACGCCTCCTAACTTTTGAGTCCTATTCAACCCACCTAAAAAAGCCCCGTCAGTGGTCTCCACCAATTTTCTCCATAGTACATGTAAACAACATGGGATTCCTGAAGAGGACGGACGCCTACCGATGAAAGATGAGTTTGCTCACATGCCTCCCTCGGGGTTCACAGCTTGTCATTGATATATGTGCTTGAATGGAGTTGTGCCCCTTTCAATGATTCCCTTCATGAGATGCTCTCGAACTTGAGGATTGCCTCATTCCAACTTCATCCAAATGGTTACGACATCCTCACTTGCCTGTACATCCTTTTCAAGTGGAGGTTCCATCGTGCTCCAAGTTTCAAGGAGTTCCGGTGCTTCTTGGCTATCAAGAGGAGAGATGGCTGCCCCTCACTGATCGTAATTGAGGCCCAATGGAATCAATAGATCGTCTTGCGTTTGCAAAGCAACTTATCACAACTTAATATGTAGTACTTCTTTGTTAGGTGCCCTAAGGGATTTAATCGCCGATGGACAGTAGGGGATAAGTTCTTCTATTTTCTGCTGGTCGAGATTTGAAGTGATGTGATAGAGTTTCTAACTGATTGCTTGGTCTTTATAGTTATCCGAAGGCCAAACAGAGACACGGCTCTTAATGAAATTTGTCAAACTCTAAAGTCCATTGACGCCGAGGAGCGGTGCGTCAGAGTTTTGCTTACTGATGAGAATTTGTGCCAATTCAGAATGTTAGCTCCGGGCAGATCCATTGTTCAGATTGAAGTTCCCTCTCCCGTCCGGGCCAGAGTTCACGCAAGGCCTTCTTCTACTTCACATGATTCTGATGAGGGTCATGGATAGGTAGCCCCTCCGAAAGCCCGCTCGATGAGACTCATGAGGAGGATACCGTGGCCGGTTTAAGTGGTTCCATTAGAATGCCTCCAATCTAGGAGGAATCGAAATTCGATCCCATGCATAAAGAAGGGAAAGACACGATGGACTCAGAGAAGGATGAATTTGAAAGTAGCATTGGTGAAACCATGGCCAGTGATTACTTTTTGTCAGAATCCGAAGGAGAAGACTCAAAGTCATGCGATGAGACACCAGGCATGAGTCACGTTCTTTCGGATTCACCCCCATCCGATATTGATGATAAAGATATAGCCCCGGAGGCTAGAAAATGTTAGATTCTCCTGGCAAGGCTACCGGGGAAGATCTTGGAGATATCGGTGATGTATTCATCAACTTCGACGCCCGTACGAAGGATGACTTCAAATTTGACGTGACGCCGTTCTATTCTGGTGATATCTCGCCGTCCATTAGCCCAACTCCGCCTGTGACAACCAAAACCAGTCCTATTCCCTCTTGAACAGTCCCTCGCTCCGGTTTATGGTGACACCTTAGGCTTATATTAGGGATGCATGATACGACACATTAGGATTGCGCTTATACTTTATTTTTCATTATGTCGTATGCTTGCTTAGTTCCTTACGTGTTTTTTGAGATCTTTCATGTATGCTTTGTTCTAGGTATGATGAGAGGGCATGGTTTTTATGACGACATCGTGGACTATACCGATTCGCAATGGTACCCGAGACGTTCCTTCAGCCGCCACCAAGTCTAGGAGACGGAGGACGAATACAGGCGAAGGAAAAAACATGAGGCAAAATCCCACCACCAGGAAGAAAGAGATAACTTCCATTCGCACAGAGGAGAGTACAAGAAAACAAGATCCCATGGCGAAAGGGAAGAGTCATCAAACAAGCCAAGTATGATCACCGCTCCCATCTTTCCGAGCCCGTTCTGAAGCATACTTCGGTGGGACAAGAGGTTCCCATCTCTTCTACCCCAACTCCATCTCAAGTGCCTGTTTCATCTTCTTCTATTATCTATTGCCCCAACACTTCTCATTCCTACCGGAGACCAGGCTACAATCTTGCCGTAGGCCACCAAAGCTTGAGGTGGCTCTTTCGGGTTAGTTCCTAACAGGCGTTAAGTTTGATATGGATGTTCACCCAATTCGTAGGGACTCTTATATGCTGCACCTCCAAGGTATTCAAGATGATTTGGAGCAGGGTGAGAAGTGGGAGAAGCTCTGCAAGAAACTAGCAAACACCAACCAAGATAACTACCAGGATATTCTTTCCTTTGAAGCTGAAAAAGATGATTTTGAAAAGGCGTTAACCGATCAAAACGCTAAAATTAAACGTTTGGAGGAGAAAGAGGCAGCACTCCGAGATAGTAAGAGGACTGCCAGCTTAATAAAGGAGATGAAAAATGTGCACGAGAGGGCTGAAATTGTCTAGAGAGATGAAATCGAGAAGGTGCATGCGGAGGAAGCCAAATTGAAGGAAGATGTGGTCGCTTGCAACGCTATTATCGAAGCTCAAAGGAAGACAATTGCCAACCACAATCTGATTGTCGAAAGGCACAATAAAACAATTTCCAACCAAGTAGGGACAATTAAAAAATTATAGGAAACAAATGCAAAGTTGCAGGCTCAGGTCGCACAACTCCATGTCGACAAAACCACTGTTGAGATGGAAAAGGCTATGGTAACAGCAAATTATCTGAAGCTCCACCATACTTTTGATAAAAAGATGGAGAAACTAGATGCGACGATCCTGAATTTTTACGTCAACTCTATACTGCATCAAGGGAGCCTTTGTTATCTTAGCCCAAAATTTCCACACACTCTTGCCTTTGTTTCGGAGAAAATCCTGTCTCGTTTTGCCAATAACAGTGACGTATATTCAGTTCAGGAGTTGCGGGAAGCCTATCTTAATGAGGAATCCAAGAAGGCACTGCTCGAAAGCCAAGAAATTCTTCGAGTTGAACGGGAGATGGAAACAGCCGAAGCGGCTCGGATGGTTGCCATAGATGTGCCTGCCAAGAATCTGATCTATGATGCGGGCGAATCTTTGGGGCAGCTCCATGATCGGCCAATAAGCTCGGGGATCGATGTTGTTCCTCATGTGGTGAAGCCCTCTAAAGAAGGCGAAGGAGATGAGTTTGAAGTTGACGTTCACGACCCTTCCTCCGGCGCAGGTAACGCTTGTACCTCTCTCGAATTCGGGGGACTCCGTCTTACACCACATGAGCAAGAGGAGTTTAATGCTTTTCTTTTTGATCTTATAAGTCCTTCTACTCTTCCTGTTGGAGTGCTAGTTACTTTGGCACTTGTGCATGCTGCAATCTTTACATCCTTTGAAATTATATCCATTCCCACTTCTGTCCCTGCATCTACACCTAGCTCACAACTAAGATCAGAGGCTAAGATGATTGGGGCGTTTCATGGCCTGGACGATCCTTCAGCATTTGTGAAGACCCACACTCAACACCCTTTGAATTCGACAATAAACCACACATGTCCGACCCATAGTGCACCAATTGCAGATGATCATAAGAAAGAAAAGAAAGGGTGAGAAGAAAGAGAGAAGAAAGAAGAAGAAGAGAGAAGAAGAATAGAGAAGCAGAACCAAAACAGTACAGAATCTCACATCGTAGTGGAATAAATATAATATGGATCAATAATTTTTGCAAATAGAAACTGTAATATACATGAGTCAATATCAGAGTTCATAATAAGTAATCATCAAGTGGGACAGTTATAATAACCTGTCCTCACAAATACTGATAATTTACAACCACAAAAATGCACAGCAAATGAAAAATAAACAAATACATGTATACAACATGAAGATCTCCAGCTCGTCTACCGAAGCTCCAAAAGCACCAAATCTGAACCTGTAAATGTACTCGGTCTGACCCGAGTATTGAAAGGGAAGAATGTTCGGATCAGTCTGGTAAACCAGCGTGAGAAAACACATCTCAAATGAAGTTATAAAGTTATAAAATCTTTTCTTTTATCAAAACAAAAGGTATCTCGTAAGACACGCCCGCACATAAACACGGACGGGCTTTTCCCTTACGATAACCAGAACCTTTTTATATCAAACCACATTATATTTTAATAGTGTCTATTATTAAAATAATGGATTAAATAGTTGAAATTGTTGCCGTTATTAAATTCCAGCAATACTAGGCTCTACAAACAAAATGGCAGTAATGTAGTGGATTATGGATTCACTACAAATGACTAGATGAAGGGACTACCGTTTCGAAACTCGATACATCACTAGAGAAATGTGCCTAGGGTCTAGATACTGGGCTCCTAAACAAACACAAGACCGGCCTACCCCTTCGTGGATAGTGCCGAATATGCCATCACTCCGGTCGTTACCGACCTTTGATCATGGCCAGAAGCATACATCAACAATAATCAGATACACTACGTCATAGCGTGTAAAAATATATCTAAAAGAGTGATGACAGCTCTTAATTGGGAGCAACCCACTTAGCCATGCTACTTCTATCCCAGTTGTAGTCATTTACTAGGGAGTGAGGCCAAAAGAGGTATCGATTACCTTTCACATATTACATATCACATAATCTTTGAATGCCACATTGTCATTTCCGTTGACTTTTACAAAAATACAATCCTTGAGTTCGTACGTCTCAAGGAGGGTGTAAAGCTAAGAGAAGTTACCTTCTCCGGCACCACTGATGTATGTTTGTAAAAACCAATGTACGTAATCTGAGAAATGTAACGTCAGACACTCGTCCATACAAGTTGTCCAGAAACAGGACAAACCGAAGGTACTTTCCTACCACATCCTGTCAAGAAATCCCTAGGATTAGTAGCGAAAAGTCCTTACATTGGATATTTCATAACGAAGAGACTACTGCTACTATATGCATATCGGTTTTTAACCCCAAATGATCAATAAGAAGTCCTTCATTATGAAAATCCTAAATATCAATATCATCGACCAACCTGCACAATCGTCGCATATACGTTGGTCCAAAGTGGTTTTCAAACAAATTTGATCCCTGTCACTTCGCACCAACAACGCAAAAGCGTCTCTCAACCTCATACGAAAACCAAATCTCATAGAATTATCACGTTTTCAACTTTCAACTTGTTATCCTTTGGCCAAAAAGAAGCTTGGTAGATAGGAGTAATCACTCCGCACTACTTGAATCAACATTCTTAACACAATGATAATCAAGCCTACACAGATGGTTACGTATTAAGTGTACAACTAAATAGTTTCGACATCAAGACGAGAAACTAAAATGGCCAAATTTGATAGTCAGTTATTTAACTATAAAAGCAACAAACAAAATCCTGCACATAAACAATCACTGAGCCTGATTTTATTAATCCTTTATAGATCGTTTTTCCAAATCATTTAATTCAAATTATTCAAAACCATTTCACTTATTAGATATTTGGAAAACATTTTCATATGCTTTTTTTAATAATAAGTAAATTTAAAAATCATTTTATTCTCAGACCATTTAAACTCCATTTTATAATATCACTTTCCAAAACATTCATTTTATTTAAAGGATTCTTCACTGTCCAAAATCATGAATATAACTTCCATACCAAATTCATTACTTCTGCACATTTGATTTAAAGGATTATTCACTATCCAAAATCATGAATATAATTCCATACCAAATTCATTACTTCTACATATTTAATTTAAAGGATTATTCACTGTCCAAAATTGTGAATATAATTACTTTTATAAAAATTCATATTTAGCTTATCAAATTAAATTGATTTCACAATTATAAAACAGTGTTTATAATTCACATTTCTATTTTATAAAAACTTCCATTTATAAAATCCATTTATTAACAAATTTCCCGTTCATCTCATTTATATGTCAAAATTCCATTGTAAGCTTATTTACTTATAATAAATTGTTTTATTTACCAATTTATTCTTTCAAATCACATTATTTATAAAGTCCATTATAAATTCATTTCTAAATTATAATTATAAATCCATTAAAAAAAATTGTTTATAAAACTAATTCTAATATTTATTAAACAACGTTTATAAAATTCCACTTCATTAAATCTTATTTACTTATAATCTTTCATTTATAACTTCATTTTAACACTTATGAAACACGTTTATAATTCCATTACTTTTATTTATAAAATATCCATATTATAAATCTTATATATATAAACCATTTATAATAGATCTAAAGAATTTTTTCTTTTCTTTTATCTTGGAAAAAACATAAACATGAATTTTTTTTTTAGAGCATTCAGGCTTTCCTTTCGATCTATTCCACCCCTCGTCCAAAAGATGAAATGAAGGCCAGGTAAGTTTAGGGCACTGGTTGCTCCATTCGTAACCTTAGTTACAAACCTTGTTTTATCGTTTAGATCTCACAAGTGGGACAAATGCACTAGTCGTTTCCGCATACTCCTTTCGTTTCTAAAAATGATTTATAAAACTTCCAAATCATTATTTAGAACACTTATTCATTTATTTAACCATTCTATAAATCCTTCAAATCACCCTTAGAATATTTATTAATCGTTTTAGAAATTTTACAAAAGATTTGGAAAAGAAGCGTTGTGCTGAAACTATATTTGAAAAGCTATTGAAAAGTGCTGCGAAAAAGTGTTACGGAAAGCGCTTTTTAAAGCCATATTGATTAAAACGACTTTTTATTATTTAAAAATCTATTTTTGTCATTTAAATCACTTTTTAAAACATTTTAAAAGATTTGTAAGATTTATTCATTTTTAATCAATTTTAAAACATCATTTTCAAAGAAATCCAGTTTTGGATTTCGAACTACAAAACCGCGATTTTTTCAAAAACTTGTTTTACTTATATCTTAAAATCTACTTATCAAAATCTTGATTTTCTTTCTTCATTGGAAAACTATGGATTAATAGTTTGAAAAATTATTATCTCGAAGAATTCCGAGCTATATTACGACTTTTACACTCGTTTGACTTTTATGGCGCGAAATCGCGAACTACCGTTACGCGACGCGCCTATTTTTGACTAAATTTTCAATTTCTTTTAAAACTTCATGAAAACACTTTTAAATATTTATAAAACATTTCTAAATCGTTTTAAACTCATTTTAAACAATATTTTTCATACACATATTTATATGGATTTAAATTCCTATTAAATTAACTATGCTTACTAACCATTTTACTTATCATTTATCAAACCAAGTTATCATCCATATCACGAACATATAATCAACCATAATATCAACCAAGTTATCATCCATTAAATCATCTAACATATACTAAACTTTCCATGTTGTTAACTTGAAGTATTTTTAGAAATTAGTAACTTTAAATATGAGTACTCACCTTTAATCAAATCGATTAACTTCCTACCAACATTCATTTAATCCAACACTACACAATTGTTTTCAGCTTCAACCAACTTCGAAAAATTCGGCAGAGCTTCCACAGCACCTTAAATTTGATCCAAGCTCCTTGGAATGAAATTGGTGACACTTCCTTCTCATTTTATTGCTCCGGAGCTTCCCGAACTTGCTTTCTTCCTTCCAAATGGTTCGGTCTCCATGGGTTCCAACCTTTCCTCCATCCTTTCTTCCATTCTTATATGCTAAACCATGTTTTAATGGTATTCTACGGTCTTTGGCAAAGTTTGGTTGTGTTTGGAGTTGATTTGATATGATTTTGAAGAAGTTGGTAAGAAAAGGAGAGAATAAGAAGCCATTAAAGAGAGCTTCAAGGAGGAGGAAGAAGGTAGAAATGGTGTGAAAAAAAGTGAGAAAGTGGTTGGTATTTATAGAAAAAATAAAGTGGAAAGTTACCAAAATATCCCCTTACCAAATTACCAAAATAACCTTACTTACTTTTTAAGCAATCTTAATTTTTTTTAACACTTAACATCACATTTCTGTTAAGAAGTGGAGATAGTGGTTTTGATGACAACAACCTTTGTAACTTATTTTATTATAACTTATATGCTAACACTATTGTCTGGATATATATATATATATATATATATATATGAATGTTATTATGCATGATATATAAGGAAAGTACTGATTATTGAAGACCATACAGTATAAAGATCAAGAATGAAGAAACCAAGTTTGAAGACTCATGAGTATCAAGATTAAGATTTCAAGGTAAGTATCTAGTTTTGTTAAAACTTCATAATAGCATGGAAATCTTCATTCCAAATTTCATTTGGGATGGGATCCATTTCTACCTTCTTAATGGCTTACAAACCCACGACAAGTAGCTTACAAACCTAAGATAAGTGGCTTACAAACCCACTAAAATCCTGGTTTTGTTCAAGTTCTCGAATCCTAATGTAATGAAATATTCTACAGGAAGAAGCTTGCAAAACTACTTTAAAATGGTTTTTAAAAATGATTTTCAAAACTATTTTTAAAAAAATGTTTTAGCTTTAAAAAGTTATTTTTTCACATGATCTTCAAAAAGTTGTTTTAGCCTTAAAATATTCTTTGTTTTTGTTTTTAAATAAACTCTTGTTTTAAACTTCGTTTGTTTTTAAACTATCTTCCAATTTTTAAAAATTATTTTATAATATATATATATATATATATATACACACATACATATACTTGAGATTTAAAATCAAATTTACATATAGACATTCTAAAAATATATTTTTCTACTCTTCTTTACTTTAAAACATAGGAAAATTAGTTTATTTAACTTCAGAATCATTTCATCTCGTTTTCCTTCCAATATCATTTTCAAAACAAATTTTACTTAGTTTTTAACTAAGGGATGTCGACATCATGGGATACCCCATGTCGACATAGTGGCCGTTAAATTCAAAAGTTTCAATTTCCAAAAGAAGTGCCTATTCGTTTAAATCTCTTCACGAATGGTTATGACCGTTACTTGTCTATAAATAGCCTTCTCAAACGAATTTTTTAACTTTTTATTTTCTTCACTTCTTCTCCACAAATCCATATTTTAAAATTTTCATATTTTTAAGATCGTGCCGAAAATTCTGCCGAATTCTCGAGTGAATCAAATTAGAATCTCATTCTTATTTGATTTTCTGCCCTCTCTCGAAGATCAAAGTGCTATTCAGAGATATAGGATCAATTTGTAATCAAAATTTTATTGAGTCTCTCGATAAGGTGTGGTTGTGCCTGGAAATCAATTGGGTGATCGTGTGTCCCGTAAATTAAGAGAGTTTGCCCCAGACTCGAAGACAGGAGGGTACGTCAAGGCCTTTAGAAATTGATTATAATCTCGACAATGGTATAATAAAATTCTATATGAGGTGTTTGCCTTAGCACAGGACTGGACGTAGGGTAACTCCGAACTAGTATAAAATCCGGTGTTTTTCTTTCCTTTTACTGCTTTTTATTTACTTTCTGCATCTGTGTTTCATTCTGTGATTGTTCTGTGATTAAGTTCTGCATTTGTTTGTGTCATAATTTTAATTTAGTCCATATAAGTCTTAGAATTCATTAAATACTATCCACCCCCCTTCTAGTGTTAAATTAGCCTTAAGATCCTTAATCCGCACTCCCTTTCAATTGGTATTAAAGCGTCGGTTTTCAAAGTTTTCATAATCCGAAACTTGAAAAGTTAAAAATGTGATTTTTAGGAAATTTTGTTAATACGAGTTTGAGTTTATGCATTTCATCAAAGTATCATAAGTCTGCATGTAGTTTTTATGAAAAATCACGTTATCTGCCAAATTGGTATGTTATGCAGGAACAGACACGTTACATGGCTTTTGAAGAATCAACAACCAATGGATAAGCTGTGCAAATTGAAATAGATAAATGGATACTTGATAGTGGCTGTTCAAGGCATATGACTGGAAATCCAAAGATACTCAGTGACATTACATATCAAGATGGTGGATCGATCAACTTTGGAGATAACTCAAAAGGATATGTGATTGGCATTGCAATGTCGGTAATTCTTAAACTCCTCTTATTTCTGATGTTTTTCTAATTAGGAATTTAAAACATAATTTTCTTAGTATAAGTCAACTATGTGATAAAGGATTTAAAATTAAATTTGAAAAAGACAAGTCTCGCATCGAAGATCATAAGTCAAATATTATCTTTGAAGGACTTAGGAAGAAAAACATTTACATCCTTAGTATGAAAGTTTCAAAATAACTTATGTCTTTTGGCTAACACAAGTGAGCATTGGATTTGGCATAAAAGATTTGGCCACTTAAATTTCAAACTGTTATCTAGGTTATCAAAACTTGACATAGTTAGAGGTCTTCCCAAGTTAAACTTTAAAGTAGATAGTATATATGATGCTTGCCAATTATGAAAACTTAAGAAAAGTTCATTTAAATAAAAAAGATATGATTTCTACTTCTAAATCTCTAGAATTACTTCATTTAGATTTATTCAGTCCATCTCAAGTTCAATTAATTAATCACAATAAATATTTTTCTATAATTGTAGATGATTATTCTAGATATACTTGGACAATTATTCTTAAACTTAAAAGTGATGCTTTTGAATTATTTAAGAATTTTGCTAAAAGAATTCAAAATCAACTTTCTTTAAAAATAAAAACTATTCGTAGTGATCACGGTGGAGAATTTTAAAATGAAAATTTTGAGAATTTCTGTAATCAAAAAGGAATTACTCATAATTTCTCTTTTCCAAGAACACCACAACAAAACGGAGTGGTAGAACGTAAGAATAGAATGATTCAAGAGTGTTCTAGAACAATTCTTTCTGATAGTAACTTACTTAAAAACTTTCGGGCTGAAGTAGTCGCTATAGTTTATTATATATTAAATAGGATTTTAATTAAACCATTAACTAATAGAATACCATATGAATTACTTTACAATAAAAAACCCATAGTTGCTTATTTTAAAGTTGTTGGTCATAAGTGTTTTATTCTTAGTACAAAAGATAATTTAGATAAATTTGAACCTAAATCCGACAAAGGTATCTTTATCAGATATTCTAATAGAAGTAAAGCATTTAGAGTTTATAATCTAAGAACTTACACTATTGAAGAAATAATGCATGTATCCTTTGATGAAAATTTTAAAGATGCTGTACAAATAGAAGATGAAGAAGATTTTATAACTTTAAATAATGAACCTAATGAAACTAATTGTGAAATCACTCAACCTAATAAAAGAATTAGGTTATTAAAAGATCGTCCTGTAGACAATATACTAGGAAATATTGAATTTATAGTTAAAATAAGAAATCAACTAAATAGTATGAGTAAAGTAGCTTTTATATTAACTATTGAAACTAAAAATCCAAAGGAAGCATCATCTGATGATTCATGGATTCTTACTATGCAAGAAGAATTGAATAAGTTCACCGGAAATGATGTTTGGGAACTTGTTCCTAGACCTGAGGATAAAAGTATAATTGGAACAAAATGGGTTTATAAAAATAAAATGAATGAACTTGGTGAGGTCGTGAGAAATAAAGCTCGTTTAGTCACGCAAGGTTATTGTCAAGAGGAAGGAATTGAGTATTATGAAACCTTTGCACCCGTAG
The DNA here is from genome assembly GCA_030765085.1 of Allium cepa. Classification (NCBI taxonomy): domain Eukaryota; kingdom Viridiplantae; phylum Streptophyta; class Magnoliopsida; order Asparagales; family Amaryllidaceae; genus Allium; species Allium cepa. The sequence continues at coordinate 375,880,483 of CM060929.1, read as the reverse complement.
CAAGATTAGAAGCTATCAGGATTCTACTTGCTTTCGCAAACTACAATAATTTCAAGTTATGTCAAACGGATGTTCAAAGTTTTTCTCCAAATGGTTTTGTAAAAGAAGATGTTTATGTTGAACAACCTCCACTTCTTGAAGATATTAAATTTCCAAATCATGTATGTAAATTAAAGAAAGCTTTATAAGGTCTGAAACAAGCTCCTAGAGCCTAGTATAAAAGACTAAGATCTTATTTACTACAATCTGGTTTTGAAATTGGTAAAACAAATACAACTCTTTTTATTAAAAGAAACAAAAATGATATTCAATTAGTAAAAATATATGCATATGATATAATATTTGGGTCAACTAATAACACAATGAATAAAGAATTTTCAGATATAATGACTAAAGAATTTGAAATGAGTCTCGTCATATGGTAGAACGTGAGTCTCGTCATATGGTAGAACTAAGTTTCTTCTTAGGACTTTAAATCAAACAATCAGATAAAGGAATTTTCAATAGTCAAGAAAAATATGCTAAGGATTTAATTAATAAATTTGGATTGACCACTTCTAGTGGGAAACCAACTCCAATGACAATTAATGTAGCTTTAAGTAAAGAAGATAAATCAAAAGATGTTGATCAAAAATTATATAGGAGAATGATTGGTTCGCTGCTTTGTATAACAACAATTCGTCCTGACATCATGATAGTGTCTGTCTCTGTGCAAGATACCAATCTCAACCTAAAGAAACTCACTTAAAAGCTGTTAAAAGAATTTTAAGATATGTAAAACATACTTTAGTTTATGGTTTATTTTACCCTAAAAATGATGTATTCGATTTAATTTCGTATTGTGATGCTGATTACGCTGGTTATAAATCAGACCGAAAAAGTACAAGTGGAACTTGTCACTTTCTAGGACATTCTCTGGTTTCCTGGTTTAGTAAGAAGCAAAACACTTTGTCAACAACTGAAGCAGAATATATATCTTCTGCTTTAGCTTGTTCTCAAGTTATATATATGCAACAAACTTTAAAAGATGTTGGATTAACTATAACTAAATCACCAATTTATTGTGATAATACTAGTGCAATAAACCCATCTAAAAATCCAACTCATCATGCTAGAGCAAAACATATTGATATTAGACAACATTTTCTTAGAGATAATATAAGTAAAGAAGTCATGACTCTTGAATATATTAATACTGAAAAACCAATTGCTGATATTTTAGCCAAACCATTAAATGAACAAAACTTTACAAAATTTAGAAGACAACTAGGTATATGCTCATTAACTAAAATATAAATTATAAATAATACAAGTATAGTTAATAATTAATATAAATAAAAATTTATCAAAAATTGAACCAGGCATGTCGACATGACCCATCCCCCTATGTCGACATACAGGCCGAGATTTTTAATTTTAAATTTCCCTCTAAAAGAAGTTATTTGGTTATATATTTATATATTTTGACTTTTACTCCATTTCTCCGTTCTATTCTCTGTAATAAACTTTTAAAACAGTAAATTAATGGCTTCCTCCTCTAATAATGAACCTTCTTAACCTACTTCTCCTCATTCTGGTCCTTTTCAACATTCCACACACGTATGAGTCATCAAATTACAAGAGAAGATGAAATACTTTCTTCAAATGATAGTGGAAATTCAATTGAGTCAACTACGAATGGCTAGAGAACAAGATAGGAAAGGCAGAATCCTTAGGAATTTACAAAACTTCCTTATGGATAACCATGCTAATCCCATTATCATCGAAGAATCATCACAAGCCATGGATTCTGAAGAAGAAGAGCCTCTAGATGAACCACAAGAGGATCAAGAAGAAGAACATCCTCTGCCGAATCCGGATGTTCATATGGACGAAGACGATGGCATGATTTGCGTTGGAGAGGTCCTTTTTGATGCTAATGGAAACTTGGTCTATCAACGTGGAAACTTTTGTCTCCACTGTCCAAATTGTTCGGTCCATAAATCACCAATAATTAAGGATCCTCGTTAAGCGTTTTTTGTTTATCTCTTTGCTGATTGTATATTGGTTTGTTAATTTGTATATAAGTGTTATCTTAATTAATGTTCTTATAAAAACAATCTTTGGTGCATAAAATCTTGAATTCCATTTAACTTAGGATGTTATATTTCACTCATACATAGTTGTTATTCTTATGTCATATGTTTGTTTATCTCATTTTCTATTAAGTTCAAGGTTTATAGGTTATTTTGTGTTGATTAAAAAGGGGGAGAAGTTATATAAAAAAGTAGGCTTGGAGTAAGGGGAATTCTTGGTGTAAGGGGGAGTTGTTGTATTAACGAATTGGTAAGTATATTTTATAAGGTTGTCATCATCAAAAAGGGGGAGATTGTTAGGAAGTGGAGATAGTTGTTTTGATGACAACAACTTTTGTAACTTATTTTATTATAGCTTATATACTAAAACTATTGTCTAGACATATATATGTGTGTATATATATATATGAATGTTATTATGCAGGATATATATAAGGCAGGTACTGATTATTGAAGACTATACAGTACAAAGATCGAGAATGAAGAAATCAAGTTTGAAGACTCATGAGTATCAAGATCAAGATTTCAAGATAAGTTTCTAGTTTTGTTAAATCTTCATTCCAATTTTCATTTGGGATGGAACCCATTTCTACCTTCTTAGTGGCTTACAAAACCACGACAAGTAGCTTACAAACCTACGACAAGTGGCTTACAGACCCACGAACATCTTGGGTTTATACAAATTCTCGAGTCCTGATGTGATGAAATATTCAAAATGGTTTTTAAAAATGATTTTCAAAACAGTTTTTTTTAATATTTTAGCTTTAAAAAATTATCTTTTCAAATGATTTTCAAAAAGATGTTTTAGCCTTAGAATATTCTTTGTTTTTGCTTTTAAATAAACTCTTGATTTAAATTTCATTTATTTTTAAACTATCTTCCGATTTTTAAAAATTATTTTATAATATATATGTGCTTGAGATTTAAAATCAAATTTATATATATACATTCTAAAACTATATTTTTCTACTCTTCTTTATTTTAAAACATAGGAAAATTAGTTTATTTTACTTCAGAATCATTTCATCTTGTTTTCCTTTCAATACCATTTTCAAAACAAATTTTACATAGTTTTTAACTAAGGGATGTCAAGATCATGGGATACCCCATGTCGACATGGTGGCCGTTAAATTCAAAAGTTTCAATTTTCAAAAGAAGTGTCAATTCGTTTAAATCTCTCCATGAATGATTATGACCATTACTAGTCTATAAATAGCCTTCACAAACAAATTTTTTAACTAACTATTTCTTATTTTCTTCACTACTTCTTCTCCACAAATCCATATTCTAAAATTTCATATTCGAAATTCTACCGAATTTTCAAGTGAATCAAATTAGAATCTCATTCTTGTTTGATTCTCTGCCCTCTCTCCAAGATCAAAGTGCTATTCAGAGTTATTGGATCAATTTGTAATCAAAAGTTTATCGATTCTTTCTTTAAGGTGTGGTTGTGCCTGGAAATCAATTGGGTGATCTTTTGTGCGGTAAATCAAGAAAGTTTGCCTCGGACTCGAAGACAGAAGGGTACCTCAAGGACTTTAGAAATTGGCGATTGTAATCTCGACATTGGTATAATAAAAATCTGTACGAGGTGTTTGCCTTGGTGCAGGACTGGACGTAGGGTAACTTCGAACCCGTATAAAATCTGGTTTGTTCTTTCTTTTTACTGCTTTTTATTTACTTTCTGCATCTTTGTTTGATTCTGTGATTGTTCTATGATTAAGTTCTGCATTTGTTTTTGTCATAATTTTAATTTAGTCCATATAAGTCTTAGAATCCATTAAACACTATTCACCTCCCCCTCTAATGTTAAATTAGCCTTAAGATCCTTAATCCGCACTCCCATTCAATTTCAAATCATTACGTTCTATCATTTTCACTTAAATATTAAGTAAAGAAAGTAATGATTATATTTGTTTGATTTGATGTTTTACTTTTTGACTTTTGTAACTTTTTTGTCTTTTTATGCTTACTTTTGATTAATTATATTCTAGATTTTTTAAGTATGTTTAGTAAAAGTAAACTTGGTTAGTGAATTAATTAATACTTATACCATTTGAATATATGTTTCTATATAGAAAATAAAGGATGAGAACGTTGCGAAAACTTTTAAACATCAAAACGTTGATTTTCGACAAAATGTTTTACGTTCACATTTTGATGTTTTAGGTAATTATTTATTTATGTAAACCAAATTTAAAAATAAATTTGTATATTTTTATTTAAAAAATATAAACACTGATAAATTAATTACAAAATATTATTTAACGATTGAAGCTTACTTATCTTAAATCAGCATTTTGTCACTTTTGTCGATGTAGGCAAATGTTACTATTTTTGTGTATACTTCTCTTTCCAAATCCTGTCTAATATTGTTTGAATCATATAACATTACATTTATATTTTAAATCACTTTATATGGTATATTCTAAAGTGGTCAAATTCTGGGTCGTTATAGCATCCCTTGAAGGTGATACAACTATCGTTGAGGCCAGGGAGTAGGAGACATCGATCGAGCAACCATAAAAGACTCCGTACGACCTGATTGCTGTTTAGAAGGAAAGATGGAGGCGGTTAAGGCCTCAAAGAGCTCCTGGAAGTTGAGAAAGCATAAGGGGACGGGAAGCACTTCTGGAAAACATTCGGAGGTGGAGGATAATGCTACAGAGATACATGTTGACATTACGGCAGCGACACCTATCCCAAAAAGAAGTAGAAGTTGCCAATAAGAGGTGGAAAAGGAAATGGTGGAAAAAAACACTGATTGGTCAGTACGAGGATGGATTTTATTTTGTCATATAGCTTGTGGGAAGCTTGACTTGTTGTGCTTCTTTTTGAGTTCTTATGCCTATGTGCAGAGTCTGCAGTTTGTGTCTTGGTTGTAGAGTCTGTCATTTTTTTGTTGGCCACTATTCTTTTGGTACGGCCGCTACATTTTGATTCTGTGTTCATAAGATTACAAGCAATACAATGGTATTTTGATTTTATTTTCGTCTATCTTTTCATATATACTCTATGTGCATGTGCACGTTTCATTTCACACTTTGCTAGTCCCACGGCCACGGCCGAAGTCCTTCATTCTGAGCGATAGAATTTTGATAATTTTCAAAATTGATTAATCTTGTTTAGAAATCCATAAAGCTTCAACGATTTCCAAAATTTGGAAATTTTTCTTAGGAAGTTAAAATTTTGCTTAGGATCCTTGAAGTTAAACTTTTGCTTAGGATCCTTGTTAACTTTTGAGATAGAACTTGTGAATTTATTATTGTTTGGGGTGACAGAGCTTGTGGAGTCTTTGCCTTTAAGTGATTCTATTTTCATGCAGATATATGCCCCCCTCCCAGTTCACAGGGTTGTTCACACCAAACAAACTTTAAGTATTTGACGTTGCTGAGCAACGCGAGAAGTTTCAGCTTGATTGCACGGCTTTTGGGGTTCCTTGGCATTGCCTATCTCTGAGCAGCGTGAGGAGTTGGAATTTAGGGTTCCTCGGCGTTGCTTATCCCGAGCAACGTGAGAAACTTAATTTTGGATTCCTTGGAGTTTCCTAACTCCATGCAACGCGGGAAACTTTAATTTGGAGTCCCTCGGCGTTGCCTATCTCTAAGCAACTCAAGAAAATTGAGTCTGGAGTCCCTTGGCATTGCCTATCTCCAAGCAATGTGAGAAACTTAAGTCTAGAGTTCCTCGGCATTGCCTATCCCGGGCTATGCGAGAAACTTGAATTTGGAGTTCCTCGGCATTGCCTATCTCTGGGCAACGCGAGAGACTTGGATCTGGATTTCCTCGGCTTTTCCTATCTTCAGGCAATTCGAGAAACTTGAATCTAGAGTTCCTTGGCATTACCTATCTCCGGGCAATGCGAGAAACTTGAATTTGGAGTTCCTCGGCGTTGCCTATCTCCGGGAAATGCGAGAGATTAGGATTTGGAGTTCCTCGACGTTGCCTATCCCTAGGCAACGCGAGAAACTTGAATATGGAGTTCCTTGGCATTGCCTATCTTCGGGCAACGTGAGAAACTTGAATATGGAGTTCCTCAGCGTTGGCTATCTTCGGGCAACGCGAGAAGCTTGAATATGGAGTTCCTCGGCATTAAATATCTCCGGGAAACACAAGAAACTTGAATTTGGAGTTCCTCGACGTTGCCTATCTCTGGGCAATGCGAGAAACTTGAATCTGGAGTTCCTCTGCATTGCCCATCTTCGGACAATGTGAGAAACTTGAATTTGGAGTTTTTTGACATCCCTTATTTCTATACAATGTGAGAAAATTGAGTTCATGGCCCTACTGATGCAGCTGGGGTGGCATCATTTTTCAAAGGGCCGGGATCGGGTTTCGCTGATCCAACGGTTTAAGTCAGTTTACTTCCGCCGGCACATCAGGTAATTATTATGAGCACGGTTTGGATGATTTAAAAAGCCAACTTTATTAAGAAAATCATGGAAAATTCTTTTCCTATTTACAATGCCACAGCATTTCTGCAATGGCTTATTTGCTGAAAATTAGAAGATACATAAAGTTTCTTTTAAATGAAATATCGGCGGAGCGATTCACTATTTCAGGCTCTGGGAATTGCGATCCCGTCGATGGTCATCAGCTTGAAGGTCCTATCACCAAGCTTCTGATGAATGACAAATGGTCCTTCCCAATTCGGTCTGAAGGCTCCTGGGATAGTGTAAACTCGCTTGAGCACGAGATCGCCGACTTCGAAGGTTTGATTATGAACATTGGAGTTGAAGTATCGTGCGACCCTCTTTTAGTGGGTGGCGATTCTTAGCTCAGGTTCCTCTCTCTTTTCATCAACCATGTCTAGTGACTCGAGTAGGAGTTTCTCATTTGATTTTTGGTCAAAATTCAGCCTTCGGTGAGAGGGGACTTTAGTTCGACAGGATTCATCGCCTCTGAAACATAGGCCACAGGATGTGGCCAGTTGCACCTTTGTTTGTTGTTCGGTAAGCCCATAGTGTGAGTCGAAGATCATCAACCAAGTTTCCCTTTGCTTTTGTCAATTGCTTTTTGATGGTGGATTTGATGATCTTGTTTGTTGTCTCCACTCACTTGCAAATTTGCCTACGAATGAGCTACTGCGGAAAAGCTCTTTTCAATCTGAAAGCGATTGTAGAAGTCTTTGAACTCAGAGTTTTTGAACTGCGTTCCATTGTCAATGATGATTTTTTGTGGCATGCCAAATCTGCAAATGATGTTTTTAGTGACGAAGTTAATAACTTTCTTTGTGGTTATGGTTGGCAGTGGTTCCGCTTCGTCCCATTCCGTGAAATAATCTACGGCCATAATAACATATTTGGCTCCTCCTTTTTCCATTGGAAGGACGCCAATCAAATCGATCCCCCATATCGTAAATAGCCATGGGCTGATCATTTGCGTCAGTTATGTTAATGGAGTTCTCTAAATTTGCTGAATTTCTAACAGCGATCGTATATCCTGGTTTGGTCAGCGACCCACGGTTTACTATTGGCCAGAAGTATCTGTATCGAAGGACTTTCATTTCCAGAGTCTTTCCCTTAGTGTGGTCTTCGCACTTGCCTTTATGTTCCAGGATTCGTTGTGCTTCATTATTGGTCACACACCTAAGAAGAGGGGTCGAGAATCCCCTACGATAGAGTATTCCATACTATATCATGAACCGTGGCACCTTCCTGAGTAATTTCTTTCGTTGGTTTCGGTCTGTTGGAAGAGTTCCTGCCAAGAGATAATCTTTGATTGGTGTCATCCACGTGTCTGGTTCCACCTTGGTCTTGAGGATCCATTCTACATCCATTTCGTTAATGATTGAATTGGTTAGAGTTTCAACTGGGACCGCTCCTAGTGACTGGACTTCTCCGGAGCTTGCTATCTTGGCTAAGACGTCAGCCTTGGTGTTTTATTCCCATGGTATGTGGGTTATGGTGTAGTGTTCGATGTCACTCAGCAGCTCTTGCATTATGGACAGATATGGGGACAGATTTCCACCGCACGCCCGATACTCTCCTTTCACTTGACATACAACCAGCTAGAAGTCGCTATATATATGAATGGACTTTATTTTGAGTTCCTTTATGACCTTCATCCCTACGATCAGTGCTTCGTATTCCGCCTCGTTATTCGTAGCTAGGAACTCCAGAAGTGTAGCATATCTAATGGCTCGCCCTTTGGGGGTCTCGAGCACTCCCTCTGCGCCCGAACAGGAGTTGTTCGATGCTCCTCAACGAAAATCTTCCATTATGTTCGCTTGTAATAGAGCTTCCTCTTCATCATATCTTATTGTAAATTCAGCAATGAAGTCAACCAGCGGTTGCCCAATGATTGCTTTCCTTGGGTGGTAAGTGATATCATATTGGCTCAATTCTGTGTTCCACTTAAGTAATCGTCCAGAAGTTTCTGGTTAGTATAAGACTTATTTTAATGGCTGGTCGGTCAACACCTTAATCGGATGAGCCTGGAAATATGGCCACGATTTTCGAGACATGATCAAAAGGAAATATGCTAGCTTCTCTAGTTTCGGTTAATTCTTCTCAGCCCCGGTGAATCGCTTGCTAATGTAGTACACATATCATTGGATTCTCACTTCTTCTCGCACGACATCTACACTCAATGTGTGTGGGGAAATTTCCAAGTGTATGTGTAAGTCTTCTCCATTGACTGGTTTTGATAAGACTAGCGGAGTTTCCATGTATCGCAGCAGCTCTTTGAAGGCCGTTTGACAAGCTTCGCTCCATTCGAAGTTTTTCTTTCCCTTCTTTAGTGCGTCAAAAAATAGTATACACTTGTCTATGGCTTTTGAAATGAATCAACATAGTTCCATGACTTTTCCATTCAATCTTTGAAGTTCTGTCTTATTCTTAGGGCCTGGACTTCCTGTAACGCTGTTATTTGCTCCGGATTCACTTCGATGTCCTAGGCACTCACTATGAACCCCAAGAACTTCCTAAGGCCACCTCGAAGTGGCATTTAAGTGGGTTGAGCTTCGTTCCATATTTATGAAATATCTCTAACATTTCAGCAAGATTATCTAGGTGGTTAGCGGCTACTCGGGATTTGACTAACATATCGTCCACATAAAATTCCATAGTTTTCCTGATCTGGCATTTGAACATAGTATTCACTTGTTATTTATACGTGGCCCCTGCGTTCATCAGACCAAATGGCATTACTCTATAATAGTACAATCCTAATCAGTGATGAAGCTGGCATTTCCTTTATCTAGTTCGTGCATTAGGATTTGGTTATAGCCCAAGTGTGCCACCATAAACAACAGCAATTCATGTCCCGCTGTTCCATCCACCAATTGATCAATTCTAGGGAGCAGGATATCCTTTGGACAGGCTTTGTTGAGGTCTGAAAAGTCAATGCTGGTTCGCCATTTTCCATTTGATTTCATGACTAGTACCAGATTTGATACCCATTTAGGGTAAGTCGCATCTCGAATGAAGCCGTTGGCCATTAATTTATCCACCCCTTCTCTCAATGCCTTGGACTGCTCAAGGCCCAAGCTGCGCCTTTTTTGTTTGAATGGAGTGAATTTAGGGTCAATGTTAAGGGCGTGATGGGCAGTTTTGGGCAATACTCCACACACATCGGCATGCGTCCAGGAAAATACATCCAAGTTGGCATGGAGGAATTTGATCAACTCTGACTGCACATGGTTTCCAAAATGCGACCCGATTCTCAGGATCCATGTCGGGTCATCCATACTAACTGGGATAGACACCATCAGCTCAGCTGGTTCCGCCCGATTCACCCTTGAGCTCTTCTTCTTAGGGTCCAAAGCCTTATCGAATTGATTATGGTCCCCAAGCCAAGGGTAGCTCTGTAGTTCTATTCAGAGGGATCACGAATGTGGAGAGCTTTCCCCACATCCTTTCCTTTCTCCTTTCTTTTAGACTCATGAGATTCTACAATATAACATTCTCGAGCAATGCTTTGGTCTCCTTTCACTATTCCAATTCGTGCTCGGTAGGGAGTTTCATCGTGAGGCACCACTGAGCCAAAGCTATCTTGAAGTCGGCTAACGCGGGCCTCCCTAGAAATGCATTGACATCTCATCCATAATCACAAAAGTCTGAATGAGGGTGACTCGTCTTTCTCCCTCTCCAAGTTCTACAAGTTAGTCAATGGTTCCCACCGGCTACTTAGGCTCTCTAGTAAATCAATGAATTTTTTTTGGCACGCAGAAATGCTTTCCATGCCTATTTTCATCTGATCGAAAGTACATTTGAAAAGTATATTAACCAAGCTTCCACTATCAACCAACACTCCTTGGACAACCGCGGTCCCGATTCCTACTGTTACCAACATTGGATCAAGAGTTGGAGCCTCAATTCCTTCAATATCACGGTGGCAAAACACTATATCATTGTTCAGCACCTTCTACTGCTTGACCGGAGTTTCACCATCTATTATCAAACACGATCCCTTCGGGGCATGTTTTAGTGAGCTTTCATATCTCTCCATCTCCCCCACTCCTTTGTGCTGGATGCGGTCCCTTAGATATTGTTTTGATAATAAGCCTTCAGTCAGTTCATTTCGACCCTTGGTCACTAGTTCCAGCCTGATTTCCTCGCTCCCTAGGTGGATGAAGGACTATAGCCTGATTGGATTTTCGTGGCCCTTTTACATCTTGCTGAAACTTTTTGTCATGGATTAATCCTTTAATGAGGGCCTTAAGGTGGCGGCATTCGTTTGCGTTGTTCCCATGCTTCTCATGGAAGCAGCAGAATTCCCTGAGTGCTTCTGCTATTCTACTGCCTCCTTTTTGAGGAATTTCCTATACTCTTTAGTTTCATGTGTTGCGAGATAAATATTTTCCGGAGTATCATCTGGGGGAGGTGGTGTAGTCTTCTAGTCAAAATTCTCTAAACCTTTTATTGCGACTACCACCTTTTTTCTTACCAGAGTTTTGATTTCCTCTCTTTTGGTTTCCATTCTTCCCTGTGGCCTCTTGGTTATTCCCGGGGTTGCGTGTGTTTTGATTAGCCATCATGCCATTTTGTTCGGTGTTTGTCTGTGGCACTCCAATAGCCTTTCTTTCCAGCTCATGCGCCGCCTTCCAACCTCGAGTACTGGCTTGCCTTGCGGTAAATATTTCCTGTTGGTGGGTTACTTTATCTTGATCCATTTCTCGAACTCCGTCTCTGGATGAATAGCACAGACTAGGACCATAAAAACCATATCTTCATTAGGATTGCTCACCTTTGTCACTGCTGTGTTGAATCTGCTCATAAACGATCTCAATGACTCATTGTGCCCTTGAACCGAGCCGGATAGAGACATGACATCCTTTGATTGTGCGGTATGAATCTGAACTGGTCAAGGAATTTTGTTGCAAGTTGATCAAAGGTAGAGATAAACCTTGGGGAAAGTCTGGTGAACCATATGGATGCAACACCTTTTAGAAAAATGGGAAAACATCAGCAGCATATAGCTTCTGGAGCATTGGCTCCATCCACATACCAACCATATTTTTACAAATGGGTTTTTGGATCCTTAATTCCGTCGTAGGAAGAAATGGTTAGCATGGTGAATTTGTCTGTGTATCTTTCATTCAAGATCTCATTGGTAAAATGGATCCAACTTGGGGCAGATCCCCAATCATCTCCTTTTGACTCTTACTCTCATCCATCTGCAGCTTGACCATGTTTGCTATATAAGCCTCTAATGTTCGGTGGTCCTGGGTATGGCAATCAGTCATTGCGCCAAGTGTTTTTGTTCAGCAAATGATCTTGGCGCATGGATTGATGCCTAATCTCTCTTGCCTTCGGAAGAGCCATTCCCGTAGGACTTTGTTGGCTTGCATTTGGTCTAACTGGGGAGGTCTGGGTGTTTCTAACGTTATCAAATGCATTGGCATCCTCTCTACCTGATCACCCTGCTCTCCGCCTACCGAATTGGAGAGGTTCGCGGCCTCATCCTCCCGTGGGGTTTTAGCCCCTTGATTCAAATTTGAATTTGGTTGTTTACATCAAGTGGGGTATTCTAATTTTCATCCAAGTTACACCCTATGGTTACCCTTCTCAACGGTTTCTTTCTGTTTCTTTTATGCAAGCCGAAAATAGAGGAGTTTTCCTGCTCTGTGGCAGCAGCTGGTTCAAGGATGCTTCTTTAAGAGGGTTTTGATTATAGAGTTATCAAAGTGTTGAGCTTTTCCATTAGAGACTTTTGACCATCTTCCATTCTTTGGTTGATTTGTTCATCCATCTTATTCAGCTCATCCCTGGTAATAACTTTAAGATGACTAGAGGACCCTGGTGCTTGATTCCCTAAGTTAACAGCATTCTTTAGTCTATTGGATGCTTACACCTTCCGCGGCTATTTCTGCGCCTATGGACCTTCCATAGATATTCCTTCTCATTCCAGGAGCCATTAACCTTTAAAACAGTAAGACCTTTGAGTAAAGATTAGAGATCTAACTTCTGGATCTATGCAATCCAAAGAAGGTAGCTAGATCTGGATTCTGGGTTGAAAGTGGAGATATAACTTCTAGCCTATGCAATCCAAAGTAGACAGCTAGGTCTGGATCTTGGGTTGCAAGTTCTCAGTGAAAGCACCAAAAGTTTAACCAAAGAAATGGACCAACACCCTGGTTTGGTTTTGAAAGCATCAGCCATGTTTTTACAGAGCAATATCACTGATCACAGATATAAAGAAGAAGCAGTAAATGAAAATAGACAAAGAAATTTTATAGTGGTTCAGCTATTAACAAAGCCTACGTCCACTTTATAGTTTTATTATAAGCTAATTGCTATTATAAAAGCTTTTTGATTAAAAGGATTTAGCTAATTCCTAGCTTGATCAGATCTCTAGACTTAGAATCCACCGGAGAATCATGGTGTACTCCTTCCGAGGCTATTGTGAGGGAGGTTGGAAGTGAAGAAAAATCTCAGTAGAGCTCCACCAATCAGTTTTTAGAAGAAGATCTTCTTTATGTCATAGGTGGCATGCCATTTATAGAAGTTGGAGGGTTTACGGGCAAGGCCCATCATTATCAGTTCCCAGACCGACTACAGGCGACCTATGGGATATTGGTTGGCGAAATGAGCCAACACCATGGGTCGCAGGCGACCCATGTTGTTTAGGTCACTAGCGACCCATGGGTTGCTGGCGACCCATAGACTTAGCTTATTTCGACGACCGAGTTCCGCCTCCTTTCTCGGTATTTCATTACTTGCTTGTTAGAGATTTTAAAGAAGTGCATGGTTTGCTGAAGATCCGGCCATAGAGGGCTATCCTGGATTTCGAAATTGGAAATGTTTTCTCAAGCATTCATCATTGTCATCATAAGTCACTAGCTGCTCACGTTTACACACTTATTGGGTTGCAGGGATGCTGGCATCTTGGCTTCATTGACTCTAATCGTCGCCTTAACCGTATAGCTTGACCCTTGTCAAACTCTAGTCGTAACTTCTATAGTTAGTTCCTGAATCATCCTACCAGCTTAAGGTTGTCTTGTTTTCTACTGATATCTGATGGGTTAAAAGCCTAGATAACAGAATGTATTTTCGAAAATAAAATGGATGAAAATGGTGATATAGTTCGAAATAATGCAAGACTTGTAGCTTAGGGATATTCTCAAGAAGAAGGAATTGATTATGAAGAGAAATTCACCCCTATAGCACACCTTGAAGCTATAAGAATTCTCTTAGCATTTGCTTGCCATCATAACTTCATATTATATCAAATGGATGTCACGAGCGCGTTTTTAAACTAGTATATTAAAGAAAATATCTATGTTGAACAACCACCATTGTTTATTCATGAACAATTTCCAAATCACGTATTTAAATTACCAAAACACTTTATGGTAAACAAGCTCCTCAAGCTTGGTACGAAAGATTAAAATCATATCTTTTAGAATATGGTTTTCAAATTGGCAAAGTAGATACCACTCTATTTATAAAAACAAATGAAAACAATATTTTAGTGGTACAAATATATGTTGATGATATTATTTTTTGGATCAACTGATAAAAAATTAAGTGATGACTTTTCAAAAATTATAAAAAAGAATTTGAAATGTCACATATGGGCGAACTAAATTACTTTTTGGGATTACAAATTAAACAATTAAAAAACAGAACTTTTATCTGTCAGGAAAAATATTATAAAGATTTAATTAAACATTTTAGAATGGAGAATGCTAATAGTAAAGCTATTCCTATAAGTACTAGTACTCCTTAGACAAAGATGAAAATGTAAAAATATTGAAGAAAGATTATATAGAAGTATGATAGGATCATTATTATATTTGACTGCTAGTAGACCCGACACTTTAATGAGGGTTTGTTTGTGTGCCCGTTTTCAAGCTAATCCCAAGGAAACACACTTTTGAGCCGTTAAAAGAACATTACGCTATTTATCAAATACCAAAGATTATGAACTTTTTTATCCAAAAGACTGTCCATTGGAGCTCGTATCATATAGTGATGCCGACTTCGGTGGTTGTAGATCGGATCGAAAAAGTATAAGCGTAACTTCACTTTATCGGTCAATCTTTGGTATCATGGTTTAGAAAAAAACAAAATTGTGTTTCATTATCTACATATGAAGCAGAATATATATCTGCAGCACTTGCTTGCGCAAAAGTGTTATAAATGCAACAAACTTTATGAATTATGGAATATATCTAAACAAATCTTCTGTCTTTTGTGATAACACTAGTGCAATTAATTTGTTAAAAAACCCCATTAATCACATGAAAACCAAACATATCATGGTTTAAAAAAATGTCTTAGCTTGAAAAAATTATCTTTTCAAATAATTTTCAAAAAGATGTTTTAGCCTTAAAATATTCTTTGTTTTTTTTAAATGAACTCTTGTTTTAAACTTCGTTTGTTTTTAAACTATCTTCCGATTTTTAAAAATTCTTTTATAATATATATACTTGAGATTTAAAATCAATTTTTTATATATATATATACACATCCTAAAAATATATTTTTCTACTCTTCTTTATTTTAAAACATAGGAAAATTAGTTTATTTTACTTCAGAATCATTTCATCTTGTTTTTCTTTCAATACCATTTTCAAAACAAATTTTACATAGTTTTTAACTAAGGGATGTCGACATCATGGGACACCCCATATCGACATGGTGGCCGTTAAATTCAAAAGTTTCAATTTTCAAAAGAAGTGTCTGTTCGTTTAAATCTCTTCATGAATGGTTATGACCGTTACTGGTCTATAAATAGCCTTCACAAACGAATTTTTTAACTAACTATTTTCTTCACTCATTCTCCACAAATCCATATTCTAAAATTTTCATATTTTTATGATCTTGCCGAAATTCTACCAAATTCTCAAGTGAATCAAATTAGAATCTCATTCTTATTTAATTCTTTGTTCTCTCCCGAAGATCAAAGTGCTATTCAGAGTTATAGGATCAATTTTAATCAAAAGTTTGTCGAGTCTCTCTATAAGGTGTGGTTGTGCCTAGAAATCAATTGGGTGATCTTGTGTCCCGTAAATCAAGAGAGTTTGCCCCGGACTCGAAGACAGGAGGGTACCGCAAGGCCTTTAGAAATTGAGGATTGTAATATCACAGATCACCGATATAGAAAAGAAGTAGTAAATTAAAATAGGCAAAGGATTTTTATAGTGGTTCGGCTGTTAACAAAGCCTACGTGCACTTTATTTTCTTATTATAAGCTGATTGCTATTACAAAAGTTGTTTGATTACAAGACTTTGGCTAATTCCTAGCTAGATTATATCTCTAGAGTTAGAATCCACTGGAGAATCATGGTTTATTCCTTCTGAGGTCATTGTGACGAAGATTGGAAGTGATAATCCCAACAGAGCTCCAGCAATCAGTTTTTAGAAGAAGATCCTCTTTATGTCGTAGGTGGCATGCCATTTATAAAAGTTGGAGGGTTTTTGGGCTAGGCCCATCATTGTCAACTCCCAGACCGACTACAGGTGACCTATGAGATTTTGGTTTGCGAAATGAGCTAACACCATGGGTCATGGTGTTTGGGTCACTGGCGACCCATGGACCATGGCTCGTTGGCGACCCATAGACTTAGCTTATTTCGAAGACCGAGTTCCGCCTCCTTTCTCCATATTCTATAACTTGCTTGTTCAAGATTTTGAAGAAGTGCATGGTTTGCTGACGATCCGGCAATAGAGGACTATCCTAGATTTCGAAATTGGAAATGTTTTCTCAAGCATTCATCGTTGTCGTCACAAGTCACTAGTTGCTTGCGTTTACACACATATTGGGTTGCAAGAATGCTGGCATTTTGGCTTCATTGACTCCATTCGTCGCCTTAACCGTATAGCTTGACCCTTGTCAAAATCTAGTCATAACTTCTATAGTTAGTTCCTGAATCATCCTACCGCTTAAGGTTGTCTTGTTTTCTATTGATATCTGATGGGTTAAAAACCCGGATAATAGAATGTATTTTCAAAAATAAAATGGATGAAAATGGTGATATAGTTCGAAGTAAAGCAAGACTTGTAGCTTAGGGATATTGTCAGGAAGAAGGAATTGATTATGAAGAGACCTTCGCCCCTGTAGCAAGCCTTGAAGCTATAAGAATTCTCTTAGCATTTGCTTGCCATCATAACTTCATATTATATCAAATGGATGTTAAGAGCGCTTTTTTAAACAAGTATATTAAAGAAAATGTCTATGTTGAACAACTACCTTTGTTTGTTCACAAACAATTTCCAAATCACGTATTTAAATTACCAAAAGCACTTTATGGCAAACAAGCTCCTCAAGCTTGGAACGAAAGATTAAAATCATATCATTTAGAATCCGGTTTTCAATTTGGCAAAGTTGATTCTACTCTATTTATAAAAACAAATGCAAACAATATTTTAGTAGTACAAATATATGTTGATGATATTACTTTTGGATCAACTAATAAAAAATTATACGATGACTTTTCAAAAATTATGAAAAATGAATTTGAAATGTCATATATGCGTGAACTAAATTACTTTTTGGGGTTACAAATTAAACAATTAAAAAATGGAACTTTTGTTTGTCTAGAAAAATATTATAAAGATTTAATTAAGTGTTTTGGAATGGAAAATGCTAGTAGTAAAGCTATTCCTATAAGTACTAGTACTCACTTAAACAAAGATGTAAATGGTAAAAAGATCGAACAAAAATTATATAGAAGTATGATAGGATCATTATTATATTTGACTGCTAGTAGACCCGACACTTTAATGAGTGTTTGCTTGTGTGCCCATTTTCAAGCTAATCCCAAGGAAACACACTTATGAACCATTAAAAGAATATTACACTATTTATCAAATACCAAAGATTATGAACTTTTTTATCCACAAGACTGTCCATTTGAGCTCGTATCATATAGTGATGCCGACTTTGGTGGTTGTAGATCGGATCGAAAAAGTACAAGTGTAACTTGTCAATTTATCGGTCAATCTTTGGTATTATGGTTTAGAAAAAAAATTGTGTTTCATTGTCCACATATGAAGCAAAATGTATATCTACAGCACTTGCTTACGCTCAAGTGTTATATATGCAACAAACTTCACAGGATTATGGAATATATCTAAACAAATCTTCTATCTTTTGTGAAAACACTAGTGCAATTAGTTTATCAAATAAACCCATTAATCACTCGAGAACCAAACATATTGATATCATACATCATTTCTTACGTGATAATGTTGGAAAAGAAAACATTTTTAGAACTTGTTACCTTAGAAAAACAAATAGCAGATATATTTACTAAACCCCTTTCTGAAGCTAATTTTTTAAACCTTTGTCGTAATCTCGGTATATGCTCTCTTAATGACTTAGATATAATAAGTATATCCCTCTTAATTTCATAATAAAACAACTTTAGAAAATACAAACCATTGGACATCAATTGATAGCTAAAATTTGTGAGGAATACAATGATTTACTACATTTAATAAATTAAAGAACATAAAACCAAAAACTACAAAATCTATAATTAGTAAAAGTCTAACCTCTATATAACTCTCTATATATAAAAAAAAAGTAAAAATATAAGGTAAGATAAAAACTACCACTCGAAAAATGTCGGACAATTATGACTCTACTCATTCATCCCTTGACTTTAGTACTCCTTCAAATAGCAAATATCCATCACCAACCGTTTCAGTGCCTCAATCCACAAAATTGCCAACTATTCAATTACTCCTTCCCCTCCTGGTCGTTCCAGGTTTTCGCCCAGAGGAAAGAAGATAAGACAATTTTTAGAGCTAGACACTCGCACTAAAATCGATGAGATCCATCATTACCACCAAGAGATGATGTGTGTCCAAAAGGAGATGTACTATGAATAAAGCCGTCAAGGTTCACATCTGAATTTTTTAAGCCGATGTATACTGGCTATCTGTGGTCATTCTCCTACCAGAAACAACATTCGTCAACGTAACCCACGTATTACCGAGTCCCCAATTATTATCAATAACTCTCCACCAAAAAATTCCGAGGACGCTAGACCATCTACGTAAAACTGGAACAACTCTCCAGTTAAATATAACACATGGTCTCCACTTCGACATTAGTTGAAGATGTCAAGGTGGAACCTAACTTTTAGGATCGCTTTTCGGATAACAAGTTTGATGAATCAAAAGATAATCCACAAGTTATGACGATATTTTTATATATATTTTATAATAAATAAACGAAAAGATAAGTATATAATAAATTGAATGTAAAAAATAAATCATATAATATAAATTTGCTTTTTTCATGTCTATGCACAACATTTTTCAAAATAAACAGGAAAAGACAAACATACACAGGCTCAGTTGACTGAACCAGAATGCCAGTCGATTGAACCTGTATAAAATTTTTGCTAAACTCTTTGTCTCAAAAAGGCAGTGTTTCAATCGACTGGGAATCTACCTCATTGGATCGAACCTGTACAAATTATCCCACTTTCTCTCTGCCTCTAAATCATGTATTTTTAGTCAACTGCATATTCACCTCAGTCGACTGAGCTTCGAGAAACTGCCAGCGTAACTACCTTTTCAAACATACCTATTCACCATTTCACTCTACCTTTTCAAAAAACCCTAACTCCAAAAAAAAGTTCAATGGCTCCAAGGTAGAAAGTCCCAGCAACTCACCCCAAATAAAGCACAGGCAAAGCTCCGGCCTCCTCTTCCTCAATCCATCCCAATCTGAATTTATCTCAGATGCTCAAATCTTGGAATGGCTAAATGGAACTGCCAAAAATCTTCGAATCTTCAATGAATTAGACGACAAACGCATCTTTCAAGAAACTTTCTACAAGATGGAAGATTTCGCTACGTTTGGCATTGAGGATTTAGCTTGAAAATATGGATTCCTTTCCTTGATTAATGAAAGGACGAATAAGGTAAAAACTTATTCATTTTTGGTGAAGTTTTTATATGCTAATCTCTATGGTGACTTTTACACACCTCCAAATCAAATTGGAGAAGGACTTTTATGGAGTAGGGATTAGGAGTAAATATTATACTAACTTACCAAGGTCTACGAGCAATTTTAGAATGTAGTATGCAGTGATCTTCTTTGGAAAATGTGTACCATCATGTTTTTGCATACAATTCAGTAAGCTATCAATTTCGTATTCCAAACACAAAGAATACATTAATGAATTTACGTCCCTAAGCTCGAATAATTAACAAAATACTCCTTCACTTTTTTTTCCTTACGTCGGGAGTTATGAAAAGATGTACGACTACAGCTATAAATCCCTTTACGCCATTTATTCTAACACTCATCTAAATTGGGCAAAAATTATTCATGATGAAATTAAAAGCTTTTGCTCTCGCTCTTGAAAAACAACGTTTTTTTGGTTCCTATGTCACAAAAGTTTTTATCCACTTGGTATTAATGTGGACAATCTACAGGATTACATCGCACCGAAGATTATGGATCAAATGTCTATCTCCCTTATGAAATTACCTACTACAAGAGAACCCCTTCCCTCCTATAATGTTTTTTTGTCAACTTTGGTGAAAAACACTTTGGATCGGTCATTTTCACAATCACACTAGCACAAACCTCTGAAGGACGAACACATGGTCAATCGAGCCATGAAGTCTTCGAATAGGTTAATTGGTCCTCTGATAGCAAAACTGAAGTATCCTTGGTTCAACCTTCTCGCATAATGAATGCCACAACAGCCATCCTATGGAACCAAGAAGTTCTTTTCAAGCAACAACAAAAGATGATAAAACGACAAAAAACTTTTAGGATCTTGCTTGGAAAAATTTGGAAAAAAGTTTCATCATGTTCAAGCACATCTCCGCCGAACCAGAATCTTAATTTAGTCACCTCCCGCCTTATTTGGTAAGCTTATCATGTTTGCTTATGGTTCCATGGTATTTATGTTGTTAAGTTTGTGTTAGTAAGCCCTTAAGTTTGTGATGTTATGGAACTTCGTATATTGTTTATGTTGTTAAGTTTGTGATATTGTGGAACTTTGAATGTTGTTTATTTTGGTATGTATTTGAGTTTGTGATGTTGTGAAACTTTGATTGTTGTTTATGTGGGTCTGTATTTAAGTTTGTGATGTTGTGAAACCTTGGATATTGTTTATGTCGGTATGTATTTGAGTTTTTGACATTAAGAAATTTTATGTGTGTTTTGTTTCTTTTTTTTGATGCCAAAGGGGCGAATCATATTGATAAGGGGAGCATAAATTTAGAGGGAGTAAAACTAATATTTTGATTTTAAACTTTGATAGTTGTCATCATCAAAATGAGATAGATTGTTAGGACATTAGATCTCTATTTTATACTGACTGTATATATACTATACTCATAATATCAGAATCTCATTCAAGAAGACAAAATGCAAGGCAAAAAGCAAGAAGAATCGTCTACAAAACAAAGAAGACAAAACTACGGAGCTTCAAGATCAAAAGTATGTATATTTTCTTAGATTAAATTGTGAAATCTCCTTGATAGTTCATATACACACACAAACACACAATCAAACACAAATATTAAAATATTATCGAAATACGAATTCAAAAAGTATGATAAGATTATTCGAAAACTGAACTGACACAGTTCAGTCGACTGAAAATGGTTTCAGTCGACTGTGCTCAGTCGAATGAGCCCAATTTTAGTCAACCAAAACTGTGTAAATAATTTTTTTTATAATTTCAAATTATTGCCGTGAACTTTTCAACATTCATACTCAATAGACTGACGAAATCGCTTGGTAGACTGAGATGGTATAACAATCAATTTTCTAAAAAGTCATCTTCAAGAATTGCAACCATTTTGAATAGTTTTTAATAATTCTGAATGGATTTTTACGAATGATGACAACGCTTGACTAACTCTCTTAAGAATTTATAAATAGCGCAACATGTCATACTTAGTTTTCTATCTTTCTACTCTGATTTATATTGCTTATATTCTCTTGTGCTATTCAAAGAAATTTTGTACTTTCAACTTCAATACTTCATTTCCTATTGTTCCAATAATCACTATACACTCACTTCAAAACATCAAGGAGATTAGGAACCATTGTACTATCAAGTCAAAATCAGTGTTGGTCGAACACAAGATTATCGAGCTAGAATTTTCATCAAAGGAAAGAGTAAATATGAGAGGTGCTCAGATCAGTTAAGTTGTAAACCTATTCCTTCGGATTAAGCGAGGTGTTGATAGTGAAATTTCTAAGAGGTACTTAAGGACTGGATGTGGAAGAGGTGCTCTGAACTAGTATAAATTTTGATGTGTACATTTACTTATTGTTTTAATATTTCTTAAGTGTAAATTAATATATACACACACACACACACACACACACACACACACTTGTTTTATTAGCCATACATGATCCACTAGTCTTTTCACCTGGGTCCTCAGGGAAAGAAAAGGAAGTTCTTTAAGAAGAAGGGAGCCCACAAGGGAGATGTTGCCAAGAAGGCAAAGGCTGAGTGAGTATGCTTCAAATGTGACAAGAAGGGTCATTATGCCTATGAGTGTCGGACAGGCAATGGGAAGAAGTCTGCATATAAGAAAAATATGAAATGCTTCAATTGCGATCAAGTTGGGCATTACAAGAACCAGTGTTCAAATCTAGTCAGGGCAGACAAAGGGAAGGTTTTTGCCATTGGACCACCATCTTCTTCAAGACATTCTGCAGCAGATAAAGGAAAGACTGTGATGGAAGGTATGCATTTGATTCAGAGTATTCCTGTTAGGGTACTATTTGACGCTGGTGCATCACATTCATTTATATCATGGTACTTGGTTGATAGGTTATGCATAGAACCCACATACCTTATTACTTTCTTATGGGTTGCGAATCCAATAGGAGGGTATGCAACTCTAGGGATGAAATGTGACTAGTTAGAACTTTATTTGTTAGGTCATAAATTTACATGCAGTTTGTATGTTTATGATTACGTAAATTTAGAAATCATTTTGGGTATGGATTGGGTTGGTAGGTATGAGCTAGGATATTTTACCAGGATAGGGAAATATCATTAACACCTAGATAGTCATAACTGAATCGTATTCTCAGTGGAAAATTCCGACCAGAGTGTATGTGCTTTGTTAAGTGCTATGGAAGTGGGAGAAGAGTTAAGTAAGGTTCGAGTAGAAAAAGAGTTTGCAGATGTGTTTGAGCCGGTTACAGGATTACTATCGAAACGAGCTGTTGAGTTTCTAATAGATCTTGTACCAGGATCTCAACCTATTAGTACACCACCTAGCAGGATGACACCGACTAAGATAAAGGAATTGGAGGTGCAGCTAGTGGATCGAGGATGAAGGAGTTTTATTAGACCAAGTAGTTCACCTTGAAGAGAGGCAGCGGTTTTTATGAAGAAGCCAGATGGGTCGTTAAGGATGTGCATCGACTATCGTAAGTTGAATGAAAGGACGATCAAGAATAGGTATCCTTTGCCGAGAATAAATGATATGTTCGATCGTTTGAGTGGAGCCAGAGTGTTTTCCCAACTGGATTTGGCGATGGGCTTCCATTAGTTAAGAGTGGCAGAGGACAACGTTCCTTTGACAACATTTCAAACTAAGTACAGTTTGTATGAATGGTTAGTAATACCATTCGGGTTAACAAATGCACTTGCTTTCTTCATGGACTTGATGAACTGAGTTTTTCGAGAGTACTTGGATAGGTTCGTATTGGTATTTATAGATAACATTTTAGTATACTCAAAGGATGAAAGAGAGCATGATGATCATCTGAGAGTAGTGCTTGAGACGCTGAGGCAGCATCAGCCGAAGACAAAGTTTCTAATTTCTAAATGTCATTTTTAGAAGAAAGAGATTAAGTTTCTTAGTCACGTAGTTTCAGAAGAGGGCGTGGCAATTGATCCAGTTAAGATTGAAGTTGTCAATAATTGGAAGAGACCAAAGACGGTAACCAAGATTAGGAGTTTTGTTGGACTTGCTGGCTATTACCAGAGATTCATTAAGGATTTCTCGTGGATAGCAGCACCTTTGATTAAGTTGATTAGGAAATATGTGAAGTTCATTTGGTCCAACAAATGTGAGGAAGGTTCCTTAAGTTAAAGAATTTGTTGACTGATACACCAGTATTAGTTGTTCTAGATGGAAATCAAGGGTTGGTAGTGTACACTGATGCGTGTGTGACTGGATTGGGAGTTGTGTTGATGCAGAGGGGTAAAGTGATTGCTTACGCTTCATGATAGCTTACACTACATGAAGTGAGATATCCTACTCATGATTTGGAGTTGGCTGTGGTGATCTTCGCATTGAAGATATAGAGACATTATCTCTTAGGGGAGAAATTTGAGCTATACACCGATCATAAGTCTTTAAGATGCTTATTCTCTCAAAAGGAGTTGAATATGCTACAACAGAGGTAGCTGGAGTTTTTGGTTGCTTAGGACTTTGGTATAGAATATACTCCTGAAAAAGGAAATAAGTTGGCGGATGCCCTTAACAGAAAACATCAGAATGTGGAGTTAGCTATGTTAGCAGAATGAAAGCATTTATAAGCTTTTACTACTTGTAATGTACAGTTAAGATCAACTGCTAGTTCTAGTATGAGTACCGCTATGATGTCTTGTTTAGAAGTTCAACTGGAATTGATCGAAAGGATTGCTTCTAAGCAGAAAGAGGATCCAGTATTAGTCGAGAGGATTAGAAGGCTTGAAGTTGGATCAGAGATCGATGATTTAATATATTTTAGTCTTAACTTGAGAGGATGGTTGAGAAAGAAGGGATGATTATGCGTTCCGAATGTTGAGGACTTTAGGAAAGAAATTCTTGGAGAATATCATCAATCCCAGTTTATGGTTCATTCTGGAGGGACCAAGATGTATCAAGATATGAAGATGAGTTTCTATTAGGAAGGAATGAAGAGGGATGTTGGCTTACGGGTTAGGCAGTGTGCAAACTGTCAACAAGTGAAGACCGAACATCAGAAGTAGAGTAGACTGCTTCAGCCTTTAGAGTTTCCAGTGTGGAAGTGGGATTCTATATCCATGGATTTTATTGACGGGTTGCCAAGGTCGAATAGGGGAAATAAAGCATATGGGTTACACTGGATAGGTTTATAAAGAGTGCCCATTTCATTCCAGTCAAGTCAATCAGAACGGCACCTGTTTTTGCGAAGTTGTTCATGAAGAACACAGTTAGACTTCACAGGATTCCTAGTATCATAGTCAGTGATAGAGATGCATTATTCACTAGCGAATTTTGAAGAATTCTATAGGAGATATTAGGTACCAAGCTCAAGATGAGTACAACATATCACCCACAGTGGGATGGGCAGACAAAGAGAGTAAATAAGGTACTCAAAGATTTATTGAGAGCTTATGTATTAGATTTTGATGGATCTTGGGAGGATCACCTACATTTGATTGAGTTTTCCTATAATAATAGTTATCAGACTAGTATAGGAATGATGCATTTTGAAGCTTTGTATAGAAGGCCATGCAAATCACCAGCATGTTGGTTGGAGACTGATTAATCTTAGGTTCAGATATGGTTAGGGAGGCATCAAAAAAGATTGAGATGATCCGAGGACGGATGAAGAAAGCACAATCTAGACAGAAGAGTTACGTAGATAAGAGGCGTAAAGACCTAGAGTTCTCACTAGGAGACAGGGTTTTCATTAAGGTGTCACCGGTGAAGGCTGTGATACGATTTGAAAAGTCGGAGAAATTGGCCCCAAGATATGTTGGTCCATTCCAAATTATAAAAAGGATTGGAAATCTCGCATACAAAGTAGAGTTGCCGTTCAGTATGGAAGTTGTTTGTAATGTATTCCATGTATCTCATCTTCGCAAGTTTGTGCATGATCCAGAAGATACTATTCCTCCAACAGGGTTGGAAGACTTTGTAGTAGAGCCTAATTTGACAGTTGTTAGACAGCCAGTCCCGAGCTGTAGCAAGAGATGAGAAAAGATTAAGGTCCAAGACTGTCAGTTTGGTGAAAGTTTAGTGGAGCGACAACGAGAAGGACTGTACTTGGGAGACAAAAGACAGGATTCGAGATACTTATTCTGATCTGCTTTGATGGTATGTTTATATTAGCTTTATATAGATGGTTGCTAGTCAGGTAGGCTAGTATGGTTGTTTGGAGTCGTTACAAATGATTGCTAATTTTTAATAACATTATTCAGGTGATTTAATTAGATAAATTAAATAGAATAATGTAGAGTGAAAAGGGATTGAGATTTGTAAATAAATTTTGTGGTCATGCTTATAACAAATGAATAGGCTTATGAATGGTCAAAATGTTAAGTAATAAAAATAAGGGCATAAGGGTAATTTTCCGCCCCATGTTTACCACCCTTATACTCACGTAACCAAAACCATATGCAAACAAAAAAGAGGAGCAAGCCGGCCATTACAAGGAGGAACAGAAGAAAAATTCAAATCAAGCTAAGGAATCAAAGCAAAGGGAATAAATCTCAATCCAATCTTCTTATCCTATTCAAGGTGAATAATAATCCTAACCATCTCTATTTTCTTTTCAATCATATATTTTTGGATTTATGTATTAATCCATTTTATGATGATATGAATGATGATATGCTTAGTTTCATAACATGTTTGATTTAAAATCAAATTGTTTAAATGTGATATGCACGATTTAAGGGAAAAACCAATAGCAAATGATTGTAGAATGCCGCGGAAAAATTATATGTTACGGAAAACACGATTTTGGAGTTGGTTTACAATTTTTATAATTTTCCAAGCCGTGGAGAATTAATATGAATTTTCAAAGGAAATATGCATTATTGGGATTAGAATTTTATTTCCATTATTATATGGTGAATTTGTGTATGAAATTTATCTATGTTAGAAAACATACTAAAAGTGAATTAATGTAATTTTTGAGGATTTTTACTAAGAGATTTATTATGTAAATTAAATTATTTTGAAAGAAGGACTTAAATGATTTAATTGTTGTTAAATGGGAAGAGTTTATTAGTTAAAAATTTACCATGTTTTAGATCTAAAAATATGCTGTAATAATTTGTATAATAATTTGAAAATTTTAAGGCACCCAATCAATTTTTTACGTGTAGGCATGTTAGTTGCAAAGAAATATATTTTTTTTGGTAAAAACAGCCTATCACCCGTAAAAGAGGTTCCGCCTTCTTTAGATGTAGCTTTCGACCCAAAGCTTCCACCTTTAATCAAGTCGAAACCTTCTAGGTCGAGGCCAATGAAGTCGAAACTAATACACATGGTATCAGTTAGTTGATACGTAATAGATTGGAGAAAAAGGTGGAAGGTAGGGTGTCGAAACATAGTTTTCGATGGGGTCGATACAATGGTTTTGTTTCCTAGAGAAAAGCGCTTGCCTACATTATTACATGCTTTCGAAGGAGTCGAGACCGATGCTTTCAAAAGTGACCTTTAACTATCTTTCGAAAGAGAGTTGCCACCTCATTATTTAAAGAAGTAGCTCTCGCCAGTGCTGCTCAGTTTTCAAAAGTAAAGTGTTCGAAAAGGGTAGTTTCGACCAAGTAGGAACCCTTCTACCGCTTCATGCCTTTCAAAGGTATTGAAGATATCAATGCTTTCGCAAGAAAGCATTTATTCAAAAACGTAAGCCACTTCTCATTGCATTCGAAAGGGGATTAATGATTTCGAAGGCATGGTTTCAAAAATGGTTTTGAAGCCAACCTTCAAACAGTTAACTTATATAATACAAGCTTTCATAAGGATGGTGCCGATGCCATCAAATTTTCCCCAAATATTTTTATATGATAAAGAAATGTTTCGAAAGGGGTACTTTCGTTTATGTTCACTTGACCCAAATGATATTTTAAAAATAAACCCAATGGTTTCAAAAGAGGATCTTTCAATGGTTTCAGAAGAGTTCCAAAGGTTTCGAAAGGGGTACTTACGATGTTTTCAAAAGAGGTACTTTCAATGGTTTCGAAAAGGATACTTTCAATAAGTTTCGAAGCTATGCTTCCAAAGTTAAATGTTAATACTTTAGTACGTTCAAAAGGTTTTGAAAGAAAGATTTTAAAGCGTTTGAAAGGCAGGAGCCTAATGTTTTGAAGATAGATTTATATGCTTTCGGAGGAGGTTATATAGTGAGGTCGAAAGCAAGGTTTCGAAAGGCTTTTTTTTCATAACAAATAACCCAAACTCATTTTTAAAGAAAAAATCCATGGCTAAATAAAAGGGTTTTTAAATGGTTTTAAGAAGAATTTTTCCTTGATAAAATAATAGTTTAAAGGGATTAACCATGTTTATATGAAAAAAATTCAAGGACATTAAACCCATAGGAGTGGTATTGTTATATTGTTATGGTTGCTTCTTCAAATATAAAAATATTCACATTATAAAGGATCCATAACTGCATTTTAGGGATAAAGGATAGAAGAACCAGCTAGGTTGACCCAGTAGTGAATATAAATTGATAAAACTCCTGAATGAGTAGAATTACATTCAGGAGGTCAGAAAGACTAGAATATAAGATGTCTAAATAAAGAAGTTGTCAAAGGGACAGGTTCATAGTGCACCCATGAAAACTATGATTAAAAGGTTATTGGAGTTACCAATAGGTTCATAGTGATCCCCATGAATATTAGGTTTATAATGAGTGGTTGGCAGAGGCCAATTGGTTTGTAATGCACCCATGAAAACTATATCCGGATTAAGTTATTGACAGTTGTCAATAGGTTCCTAGTCAACCCATGAAAACTAGGATAAGGGAGAAGTTATTGGAGTCACCAATAGGTTAAGAGAAACCCATGCACCAATGAAAACTATGAAATAGGACAGGGAGCCCAGAAGATAAAAACAGATTATTAGTAAGTCCATGAAAACTAATAGGTTAATAGTGACCCTAGAAACTATGAATATGACAAGGAGTCAATTAAATAGAGGATGGAAATTCAAAATGTTTTTTTACTTATATGCATATCATCATAATATTTTTAAATGATTATGTTTTAACCATTGCGGATGCAGGATCACGATAGTGGTTTTATAAAGGTTTTAAGGTACTAGTGAGGGGAAAACTCGTTCCTCTAAGCGGCGTGGTATCACTAGATATCTAAATGATTTGAGATATTAGATTATTATTCATACCAAGATTTATGTCTGACTCAAAGTTTATGTTTTTCCCTTAAACTCTCGGATGCTCAACTGATTTTGAGTAGTCTGAAGGTTGAGGTTTTCAGATACCTCATTAGACGAATAAGCCTCTAGATACGTGCAGGAGACAGAATAGATTTTACGAGTTCTTTCCACTTTGATTCCACTGTGATTTGTAAAGGCAAAGTTGTTTAAGTGCCTTATTAAATACTCTGATCAATCAAGGGGGCATCTTCATATGTCGCTTTTGGCATATTTGTAATAATTAGATATTTCCAATTATGGTTTGCGATTATGGAATTATGTAAAGAATGTTGAAATGGTTTTTGGAATGGAATATATTGTTTAGAAATTTAAAAAATAAATCCATGTCCATGTTTTCTGTTATATCAATGTATCCAACATTATCGTATTTGGTCATCAAGGATTAATAATTATGGATGACTGTAGCATTCGTAACCGTTAATTTTGGGCCTCCAAGTGGGGGATGTTATACAAAAGCTTGGTTTTAGTTTTTAAATAATATAGGCAATATTGAAAACCAAGTTGCGTACACATTGAATTGTAAAACAATGAAATTTTCTATAGAATATTTAGGTTTTTTAATCAGGCCACAAAAACTTAAACATGATGACTGGGATACATTATATATAATTAATAAAAGATTATCTAAATGGAATGGAAAATTATTATCGAAAGCTGGTAGGATTGTTCTTATTAATTCAGTTTTATCTACATTACCCATTTATTGGATGTCATTTTATCTTTTTCCTAAATGGATAATTGAGAATATTGGTATAATTAGGAGATAATTTTTATGGAGTTGGACTTTCCAAATAGTATATTCATATGTCTTTTAAATTGGGAATTGGTTTGCAAGTCCAAAAATAAGGGAGATTTAGGAATTATAAATTTACATAACTTATATAAATCCATTTTAGGAAAATGGATATGGAAGTTTAATGATGAATCTGTTATGGAAATAATTCATATCAAACCAATGGTATGGTGGTACTTTTAATTTACATCATTCTGTTACAAATAATACAAATAACATATCTCACTTTTTGAAAATCAATAATTTTAAATTTTGATATATATAATTTAGGAATTAATAACATTGTACATTCTGGACACCTCGTTTTGACATGAATGAGGGTTATCACTTATTCCATTTAAAGTGGACTTTAAAGAATTATATGAAATTTGCAATTTTAAAATTGTACTGATTTTTTGTATTTATAGGACTAATTTAAACTTTCCTTGGAAATTTAGTTTTAATCATACGTTAAAATACTTTGCACAATTTGTTTTATTACGTGCTAAATTAGAATTATACACCATTGATAATGAAAAGGATATTAAAACATGATGTTGGGACATTAGTAAGAAATACATGTCTCGTTCATTTTACAAGTCCATTAATTTTTCAAGAGTTAAATAGAAAATATTTGAAAAATAAGTGCTCCACCTAAAGCAAAGATTCACTTGTGGTTAATTTTACACAAGAAATTGAATACTATAGAATTTTTAAAAAGGAAAAATATATTTAATGATAAAAAATATAATTTTTGTAATATTAAAATGGAAGATATTGTGCATTTATATTTTAAATGCAATGCTACTAGATTTATTCTTGTAAAAGCTCTAAATTTATTTGATTTTGATATAATTATACACATATCGTCGTGAGTTATATTGGAATAATGTTAGATTTTATTATGAGGGTCATAATAGATTTTATTAGATACTATTTACACAATTATATGTTGGATATTTGGTTTGAAAGGAACCAACGAGTTTTTAATAATATTAATCTAGGATTGGATAACTTAATATATGTAATTTCTCTATATAGTTTTAACTGGATTTCAAACTCAAGTTATAAATTAAATAAAAAATTAAATTTTAAAGAGTTTCTTTAGAAAAATCTCGTATTGACTTTTTTAGAATAAAAACATTCCAAATAATAGAAACAATGGTAAAAATCTAAGTTTAGTTTACATGGATAATCAAACTAGGGTTGCATTTAGTGCTTCGTCTTTATTAGGATATTAGTTTCGTAGTTAATTTCTTCATTAATTTGCCTTTTCCATGTTAGATGCATACTCTACAGTAGGTTATTTTCCTTCACTAGACTATTATATTATATTTTTGATTTATAATCTTAATGGTACTATGCATAGTGTTAATTTTGATTGTAGCTCGTTCTAGGTCTTTATGTTTAGATTAGTAAAATTTTAATTTAATTTGCATTAATGCTTATTCCCATGGCCTGATTATATTATTCATAAAATTTAAATTGGTTGATTGCAAACCTATAAAATTTATACTTACGAAAGCAACAACTTTTATAATTATGTAGTTATATTCAAGTATATTGTTGTGATAGATTATTCATCTGCAGATATTCAGTTACCGGTTAGTTGAAATAGTTAAATGAATACAACTATGTACTCCAGAAGTTTAGATAGTATTTGGTTTGTTATTTTTGGTTTTGAGTTTTGGTTCATACAAAACTGCACATAACGTATTTATATTATCGAAAACGACCAACTTAAAAAATGATGTTAACATACAAAATAGAAAACAACCTTTTTTTTATTTTTTGCATTTTGAAAAATTATACACATACATGAAACAATCCATTCTTCTATAATCTCTTTATCCACTTCGTCCTTCCATCCGTCTTTCTTTCATCCACTCCGTCGTTCCACCATTCTTCTTACATTTAAGATGCATATTGAAAACTAAAAACACAAAATTCACTTTTAAACCAAATACTACCTTACTTTGGAATAGATTTATTTGAAGCTCTTGTTTTCTTAGTTTCTTTTCCGGTTTGGATTTAATAGGTCACTCCGTTTGATTGCATTAAGTGTGTCTATTATTTATTGTCAATCATTATTTTAAATTTAATGATCAGTGCTAATATCTGTTTTGATTGAAGGTATCATTTCTGACACATAAAGAATTGGCATCCAGTTGTGAGTTCTGTGATGCATGCTATGTAACAGTTTGTGTTAGGGATAGTAATTAGAGCAAATTTGATAACGAACAGTAGTGTGTTCTTATATTTGATTGTCTTTATTTGATGATTCTTTAGAGTTTTTTGGGTGGTATATATATTAAGAGAATGAAAATGTAATTATGAAGTTGAAATTTAAAGAGTTAAAGAGATATATCAATAGTTTCCTTGGTACATAGTTGACTGCATTTTTATCTCAGGTTATATAAAATTGCCTGCCATTTTTAGATAATGACGTGCTTCGATTGGTAATTGGCTGATGTGAGGGTTAACCATTGTTATTTATCATGTGTTATGTATATGTATTCCTTGTATTTAGCAAGGATGATATTCAGTTGCTTGAAAAATCTAAACTTTGTGCATGAAATTTTGTATATAAATAAGGAAAAATAAGGCAGATTTAGTAATGCATCGGAGTGTAACATATCTATCTAAGTGATCTGTGCGCAGAGGACTATTGTAAAGTTATATATATTTTTAGTATCAGATTTTGAAATATTTTACATATGAATCTAAAAAGATTTTGAACGTGTAAAATATTTCTTGAACAATTTGATGAAGAGGAAATGAAACAGAATTCTTTGTTAATGATCTGTTAAATTTGATAATAAAAAAATAAGACTTCTGCAAGTTTATATATAGTGTCTCTTACACAAATGGGCTTCAGCCCATAACCCGGTAACTAAACCAAAGTAATATTATTAGCAGCCAGGATCAGAAGCAGACTTGATCAATGGTCAGAAATAGCAGCCTCTTCATATATACGCTCATCAGATGAAGGGTTTCCTCATTTCATTATCCCCCCGCAAACCCTTCATTATCTAGGGTTCGGCGAAAGGTTATTCCCAAATCATTTCAATTTCGAATAAATCTCAAATTTAGCTTAAAAGTAATCTCAAGTCCGCAAAGCAAGTCTATTTATCTTTAGATGAGCAATTTCCTACGACAAATTTTGTTGCAGCATCATTCGAGCGTGGTTTCTTTCCTTGACCTTATGTTGTTTGAGAATTGAGGTAGTTCGATTCTAGACTTGTTGAGACTTACTGAAACTAGCATTACAAACTTGAGCTTGAGTCTCCTCGGTTGTATGATATCTAAAGTTTGAGATTCTGTAACTCTGAGGCTTATCAAGTCCTGTTGAGGCAACGTTTGCTTTGAGACTGTCTTTGGTTGAAGGTTCCAGCGAGTCTCTTTGGACATTCGTATGCTCTTATGACCTCTGTGAGTTGTTTACTTTCAGCTTGTCTCTGAGATGCATAAAGTTGGTTCTCGACAATGGCTTGGTTAGAATATAAACTATTTGGTAAGAGGAAGGTACGTGATTAATGTTTAATTTCCCTTTAGCCACTTGTTCTCAAACGAAATACAAATTGAGTTCCATGTGCTTTGTTCTAGAGTGTAGAATAGGATTTGCAGTGAGATGAACTATGCTTAAATTATCACACCATATTATTGTTTTGCTGTCTGTCTTGAATTGTAGTTCATCAAGTAGTGACTGTATCCACATTACTTCCGTTGTTGCATTGGCTACACTCCTATATTCTACTTCCATACTTGATCAGTAGGTTGTATTTTTGAACACCAAGATATGGGATTATTACCTAGAAATATACAATAGCCAGTTGTAGATCTTCTATCGTCAGGATCACTGGCCTAATCAGCATCTGCATATCTTGTAATATTAATGTGTTTGCTTGAATTTAGAGTCAGACTAAAGTCTACAGTCCCTTTGAGATATCTTAATATTCTTTTCACCATTTTCCAGTGTTCGGTGGTTGGTCTTTGCATAAATTGGCTGACTTTATTAACACTGTAGGCAATGTCTGGTCTTGTAATGGTTGCATATTGTGGAGCACCAACAATACTCCCATATTGTTTCTCATTTGATATTGCATCACCTTTGAACTTTGATATATGTAGATTACTGACCATGGGTGTTGATATAGAGTTAGCTTGATTCATCTTGGCTCTATTCAATATCTCATGAATGTAGTTATTTTGACTTAATTATATGGATGAATCTGACAATCTCTTAACTTTAATGCCGAGGAAATAATTTAAGTTGCCAAGATCTTTGACACTGAATTTCTGATTAAGCTAATGTATGAGTTCATTGATTTCCTCTTCATTATTACCTGTAATAATAAAGTCATCCACATATATTAGTACATAAACTATTGTGGTTTTACTGAATTTTGTAAATAGAGAGTTGTCAGATTTTGTAGATTTGTAGCCTAGTCCAATGAGAGTTGTCTTGAGCTCTTCAAACCACACTCTTGGAGCCTGTCTAAGGCCATAGATAGCTTTATTCAGTTTGCAAACCGGATTTTCTTTTTCCTTTTGCACAAAACCATGTGGCTATTCCATGTAAACTTCCTCCTGTAAAACATCATTCAAGAAAGCATTATTGATATCAATTTTTTTGATGGTCCAATTTCTGTGTAAGACAATTGTAATTACTATTCTTATGGTAGTGGGTTTTACAACAGGTGAAAAAGTTTCATTAAAATCAAAACCACTATGTTGTTAAAAACCCTTACCTACTAATCTTGCCTTGTATTTAGAAATTGTACCATCAGCATTCTTCTTTAATTTAAAAGTCCACTTGCACCCAACAACATTTTTTTTGGGTAAAGGAACTAGACTCCAAGTCTTGTTCTTTATAAGTGCATTGTATTCATCTGACATGGCTAATTTCCCGTTTTGATTTTCCATAGATTGATAATAAGTACTTGGCTCTTCAGTGTCCAAAGTGATATTATAAATTTTGGGTTTAAAAATACCACTTTTTGACCTTGTGACCATATGATGACCTGCTCTAGTGTTTTGTTGCTGAAGAACACTCTCACTCTGTTGAAGTTGTTAATTGTAAGGCATTGTTTCCTCTGACGTTTGTTGTGAAACAAATTGTTCACTTACTCTTTGCTGAGGTGTCTGAACAGGTGTATCTACATCAGTTACCTCATGACCTGGTCCATGACTGGACACTATGGGTTGTGGTGGGCACTATCTTCAGCCAATTTTCTGGGAGCTTGCATCACTTCCACAAGTAAAGCAGGTATAGGAGGTAGTGTTTCCTTTGAGTTGTATATTTTCTTGGATGTTTCGATTTCCAATTCTTTAAAAGGAAACACCCTTTCATTGAAAACATGTCTGGAGACAAATACTCTACCAGTATTGTCTAAGCATTTGTATCCCCTCTGATTAGTTGCATAACCAAGAAAAGTATAGGGGGTTGATCTAAAATTTAACTTATGAGAGTTATATAGCCTAAGATAAGGAATTCACAAACAACCAAAAACTCTTAGATTTAGATAGTCAGGTTTGACATTATACATCATCTCTAAAGGACTTTTAAACTTCAAAACTTTGGTTGGTAGTCTATTAATTAGATAAATAGTTGCAGTAAAAGCATCAGGCCAAAATTTTATAGGCATAGCTGCCTAAGCTAACAATGTGAGACCTGTCTCAACAATTTTTCCATGTCTTCTTTCAATTATTCCATTTTGTTCAGAAGTGTAAGGGCAAATTGTTCTATGAACTATGCCTCTCTTCTGAAAGTATGGTTTTAGTGGCATATATTCTCTTCCACCATCAGATTGAATTATTTTGACTTGACAGTTGGTTTGTTTTTCGTCTGAGCAATAAACTGTAATACAGCACTATGAGTTTCACTTTTGGATTTCAAAATATATATCCAAACATACCTGAAAAATGCATCAATGAATGATATATAATATTTGTACCCATAATCACTGTGAATGGGTGCAGGTCCCCATAAGTCTGTAGCAACTAATTCAAATGGTTTACTATAGATAGTTTCAGAATTCAGAAAAGGTAGCTTATATGCTTTGTCAGACAAAATGTACATATATATGGCATGGAAATATCTTTGAAAGAAATATTATTATTACTCAATATATGTCTTACAATAATAGCATTTGGATGTCCCAATTTATAATGCCACATATCAAATGTCTTACAATTTTCTTCCTATTTGAACTCAGAATTATTACACCAGTTTCTTATAGTTTCTGCATTTCTTGAATTAGCCACTTTGAACTTGTACAGCCCTTTATGTTCACTACCCTGCAAGAGAATTTCTTTAGTTAGGAAATTCTTAACTAGATAGTATTGTGGGTAGAACTCAAAATACACACTGTTATCCTTAGCAAACTGTGATACACTTAAAAGATTTTTCTTGATTAAAAGTACTCTAAGCAAGTTATTTAAATATAATTGCCCTTTTCCCATAATATGTGATCTGCCAGTGTGTGTAATAGCAATTGACTTACCATTACCTACATGTATAGAGTTCATACCTTTATACTCCCTGTTCCCAAGATTCAGTTTGCTCAGGTTGTTGGTGATGTGGTTGGTTTTCCCAGAATCTGGATACCAATCTTCATCATATATGTGTTCTGGCTTTGCTATTTCTGTTGGATGATAATCTTTACTGTCTGATTGATTGCTTGAATTGCCTTGAACTTGAGCAACATTTGCAATGAGATTTTGACTTCTTTGATTATTGGAATTTTGTCATGGGTCATAATTCAGATTTGATCTGAAATAACACTTAGCAGCAGTACGACCTAGCTTTTCACGGATCTGACATCTTAGTCTGTTGTTATTGTTCCACCTACCTCTGCCTCTGGTTCTGTTAGAATATGCACCTCTTTGCATTGTTTGACCATTCCCTTTACTTCTTTGATTTTTGCCTTTGTTATTTGCTGCATAGTTGACTGTAAAATCAGAATCTTGATTTTCTTGTTATCAATTTTTGCTTCATGAGTAACTAACACAGAGTAAACATCATCTATGGTTGGCAGAATTTTTTGAGATGATATTACAGCAACCACAGCTTTATATTCATCATTTAATCCATTTAGAACTGCCATAATTTGTTCTGAATCACTGATTTTATGACCTGCTGCTTCAAGTAGATCATAAGTGGTCTTGATTTTAGAGAGAGCTTCTCTCATATTCTGGCTGTCTTTCTTTACATTATGCAGTTGTCTTTTGTAGAACATAACTTTAGCTGTAGATTGCGTGTTGAAAACTTTGTCAATGTTTACCCAGATTTCATTGGCTGTCTTACATCCAATAACATGTGATAAAAGATTTTCATTTATTGAAGACAATAACCAAGAACATATGAGTCTATCTTCTCTATGATATTTGATGAATTCTTCATTGCTGATATTTTGTTTTCCTTGTCAGTGATAAAGATAGGAGGGATCTGAATTGTTCCCAGAATATAGCTTTCAAGTCCATATCCTTGTATTGCTGTTTCGACTTGAAGCTTCCACAAAAGATAATTATCTTCATTTAGGTGAACAGTAACCAATTGACTTTCAGGACCGATTACAGTCTTGATCAAATTCTCTACAGAGTTAGCAAGTTGAGTATTATTAGAGTTGATGATGCCTCTGAATTGCCTTCGTCAGCCATGATGATTATGAGGCAATCTGATCAGAAAGAATAGTTTAAAGAATGATGTAGTCAAAGCTGGAATAGAGTTCAAGAACTCAAAATAGAATGCAGAACAGGTAAGTTGCAACCAAAGAAATTCTTAAATGATGAGTTTCTGATAGGATTTCTTTCTGGATGGCACTTCTCTGTTTCTTATGTTGTTTTCTTGATTTCTTGATCTGATTTTTTGAGAATTTGATTGCAGTCTTTCACGATTCAGTGAAGAATCTTGCTGCAGCCTGTTGAATAACTGGCGAGGCATAGGAATTTGAACTGAATCAATCCTTTAAGTGATGAAATGAAGATTTCTGATAAAGGATAAATTCAGATGATGAGATTATCCTCTGATGAGTTTTTTGCTGTTAAGCAATTACAATCCTCTGATAAGTTTTTTTGCTGTTCAGCAATTACGAGCTCTGATACCAAAAAAAGATTTTGAACGTGTAAAATATTTCTTGAACAATTTGATGAAGAGGAAATGAAATATGATCTGTTAAATTTGATAATACAAAAATGAGACTTCTGCAAGTTTATATGCAGTGTCTCTTATACAAATGGGCATTAGCCCATAACCCAGTAACTAAACCAAAGTAATATTATTAGCAGCCAGGATCAGAAACAGACTTGATCAACGGTCAGAAATAGCAGCCTCTTCATATATACTCTCATGAAGGGTTTCCTCATTTCATTAAATCTGTTTCAAGGATCACGGTTTAATTGATATGCATTGAGTTTTCATGTACTTGTTGCATGTTTCAATCCAACCTTCAATTTATTTTCTTCTTTTTGATAATTAGAACATATTTTTAGTTATTGTAAAGGGACATTTATTTCAGATTTAGAATTTGATTAAACCATTTACTTTGGTTCAAAATCAATGTAGGTTTAAACATGCTAATGCGGTAAATTATAAAATGCCAGTAAAGTCAACATATTATTGCAGTCTGTAATTATTCGTACCCTTGCTTGTTTTGTAGAAGACAAGCCATAGCTGGATTGCAAATATGCAAAACAGATTATGATTATTTAATTTTCAAGTAGGCTCGTCTTGTAGAGGCTTTTGGCTACTTTCGCATGAAGCTTATCTGAAATTGGATGGATATCACTCGTATTATCACAGTTTGCTATTAGTTCTAAAATTGGAATCGTCACTATCAATTTGTTTTTAATTACTTAGAAGTGCGGTATACAGGAAACATCACTCGCTTTATTTTCGCAAGAAGCTGGTGGTTGTGATTAATGTTAAAATATAGTGCTTATAATGTTCAAAATATATATTGTCTTCATTTCTCATTTAGTTTTCTTTATGTTTGCAATCATGAATGTTTGTGGAAATAGTTTAATGCGAATTATGATTTTTCATTCAGTTTATTTTATTTTCCATATATACATATATAAATATATATTATGTACATATATATGTATTGTTCTTGCATTTTGTGTGTAGTTTCTTAGCAGATACAAGTATATTTGCTAGATTGGATTGATTCTACCGATCTTGAGGATTTAAGCATTTATCCCATTATGTATTGTTGTATATTTCTATTATGAACCTTAAGGGTTTTTGGGTGGGCTTGTTTTTCCTTTTATTTATACGGGGGATTTTGCTACTTATCAGACTTGTTGGTAGTTCTTCCTTAAGTGCTGAATAAAATTATATGAGTAAGAATCACTCATTTTTCTCAAAAAAATTATCCCGAATATCTATTCAAACCAATCCAATCAAATGGAGAAATAATTACTTATAAATATTAATTTACCTCTTCTAGGTAATATTTTTTTAATATATAAGATTACGAGAATTTATACTGAAATATAAATTTTGAGTTATAATCCCGCTCATCTGGAATGTAATTTCTTAAGTATCTGAATCCAGTTCAACCTTATATTACATTGTAAAATCTCACTCCAAGTGCAATGGCGAATACCGCATCTAGATGAATCTCGTATGCAAGAGATATGAATTTTATAAGAACACAGATTATAAATGTTAATTAACTACCTATTTACCCTTATAACTTTTCTTCCCCAAAATTATCCCTTCTTGCACAAATGATATACCAACCCATACATGCACTCTTCTCTCTTTAATTTTTGAACTAATACTCCACAGAATGTCGAACCGTCAACTTCAACGTGCTCCACTACGTGTGCTCATCACAACGGTTACTAGCTCGAATGTCCCGACAATGCCAATCTAAATGCGACCTCTTCTCCCCTTATGGCTTCACATTGTCGCACTCCGCCAACGGAAGTCGCATGCCTCTGGAGCATCACCAACGTTCGTCTCTTCATGAGATGGACTCAACAACATCATCATGCGCCTATGTCTGAACCCCCTCTGTAATAACGCGACGCATCCACCTCCCTTACCCGGCCCATTGTTGCAAGTTGATATCGACAGCCACATCCTCTTCGATTGTCCCCAATCGATTCGACTCCATAAGAGAAGCACAACGCCACTTTCCTTCTCGCCCAACTCCGCGTCTAACTCCTCCAAACGCCACTACATCATAACCCTAAAAAGTCGCCTCATCGAAATCATCACCGTATCGGCCAACTTTGGTATCAGGTTGTGTGTCTCACCTACTCTCGGTTTATTCATCTAATCGGCGAAACTCTTGATTTAATTGAAGGAGGAGGAGTAGCTTTCTTTTTTCCATTGAGGTAGAGGAGATATAATGAAAACATGGAGAAGTTATTATAAGGGGAGGATATATAATAATAATGTCTATTTACTTTAATTTCTCAATTAAATCCGCATAAGTTTTGAGCTCGTACGATCGCATAGTACATCAGATCGTCACAAAACTCATCCAATCACACCATCTTATTTTTTCGGTTTCGATGGTATAAATATCGTCGCCATCTAAGATGGTGCTTTAGGATAATAATTTCACGTATTTCGAGGCCATTTTGGTCATCGGATCCTCCTATTTCAAAAGTTATACAACCATACGTCTCATAATGAAGTCCTCATTTTCGGATCACAAGCCATCGGTCAAGACCTAATTGGATCGAATTGAGCATGTAATTTTACAAAATGCGTACAACAATACATAAATCGTAAAATACTATGACTCTAAATATAACACTATTTATACTCATATTGTTTCGCAATGTCATTCCAGACTCAATTGGAGTGGTCTTGAGTATTAACTTGCCCATATGGGGAAAGTTTGATTTTGGACCTTCAATTAATCAACAATTCAATATTTAAATTAATTATTTAAATATATAGTCATTAAAAATACAGGTTTTTATAATTCTCCCTTAACACCCCTAAATGCCATTGTTGATGTCTAAGACGAATTCTGAAGAACAAGAAGATGCAGAATGAAAGTAGTTGAAGCGTAGGAAGAAAACACTAAAGAAGTCAATGAACAAGGTGTGCAAAAAACGCAAGTTGCTCAAAGCTTGGAATACAACAAGAAGAAAATGAAGTGGAGATCTGTGAGTGGTATAATCGAAGGACTTCACAAAGACTCAACTTCAAGAGGAATTGAAGAAATCGAAGATGTTGAAGCTGGTGAAGATGAAGCAGAACCGAACGATGTAAGGAAGAAGCAAGTTTATTTACTCCACAATAATTTGTATCACCATCTAAACCTTGGATTAAAATTTCAAATGATACTATTTCAGAAAGTAACATGAAAGGCGAGAAGTTTTGACAAAAGTTGTTGACAACTATAATAACGTAGAACTAATAAAATGGTCTTGATCTTCATTGAGAGGAGGATATTGAGTAACCCTGCATGCGAAAACTTTTTTGGGAATATCATCCCGAGAAGATGGGTAAGAAAGCGCTGCTGTCCCGTTCAAAGTTGTATGTTTGCTTGCCATTTTAATATTAAGTTTTAAGATTGTGTGGTGTATTCATAAATCTTGGTTTTGTAAGAAATAGATGAAGCTCGTAAGGCCTACCAGGCTTATTGTGGCCACTAGTTTAACTTTCATAAGTGCTTTGAACTGCTCGCGGCTTTTCCAAAGTGGAAGCACCCAAATAGCTTCATCCATGAGTAGTAAAACAAGGCAAACTACTCTGATTATAGTTCAGGTAGTGATCCTAGTTTCCACGAAAGATTACCACTAAATCTTGATGGTTGTCCACATGGAAGAAATAAGTATATTTAACGTGAGCAATGAAATGTC
Organism: Allium cepa; assembly: GCA_030765085.1. NCBI lineage: Eukaryota > Viridiplantae > Streptophyta > Magnoliopsida > Asparagales > Amaryllidaceae > Allium > Allium cepa. The sequence goes on along the minus strand of CM060929.1, from coordinate 375,839,237 downwards.
GAGTTTGTGAGATTTATAGAGGCTCAAGAAAAAAAATTAAAGCCAGAAAAAGTAGGCAAACCTTTTAGAATATTCGGCTGGAGTTAAGGGATGAATTTTAGCAAATACCTATGCAAAACTGTTAGTTGAAGCAAGCAGTTAAACCAAAAAAGAAGAATCTAGATACAAGGAGAAGTACATTGTTAAAATTATCACTTGAGATTTTAGCAAGCTTTCTCCACTATAGTAGAAAATAGTTGACGAAGAATTTTAATTGTATTGAAGAGGAGGAAGCGGGAGCGGCACTTCTAGGGATGACTATTAAAGATAGGATCTAGTCATGTGGAGTTTGTTTTATTTATAATGTATTTGTGTTACTCATGTGTTTGCACTTATATTTTTTCCATATTAAGAAATTATTTCATTGTGGAAGTTAAGAATCTTTGTTTGTCAAAACTTCCATATGTAAGAATTCGGTAAACGAATAACTTAGTAAAAAAATTCAACAAACAAACACCACAAACACACCTATATACAAATAAGTAAAAAAAATATCACAAACATCTCAACAAAGAAATCTACAAACAACTGAGTAAAAAATACAACGTACAACTCACATAAACAATTCACTAAAAATACAGCAGACAACTCACACAAACAACTTCCCAAACAACTTCAATAAACAACTCTATAAACAACTCAGCAAATACACTTCATATTACTGCGTTGTCCCAATATTTCTTTCATTTTGCGTCCAAAGTTGGTCAATTAGTTGATTACATAATTCAAAGTGTCCTACTTGATACTCGATATACTTCACTATTGAAATGTAATCTTCCATCTAGTTGATGTTTCGTTGGGGTCTTGTATTTGAACCGTTGAACATGTCCAGATAATTCTTTCGCTGGTTTTTATATCCACCTCATTCAGCCTCCACAATCATGTTACGAATTATAATACCAACATACGCAATCTTTCGAAAAACAACTCAAGCATCATGAAATCATGCAGGATTTCATAGAATTTGAAACCTTTTTGCAAAACTCAAGAAAGTATGTTTAGTATTCTTTCCGCAGCTCACTGCTTTCTCTATGAAATGCCCTTCCTTGTCATTGCTTGGAACCCTGAACCCTCGTATATTCTTCACTTCGCGTACATTCCATCCACAAAATAGTATCTCATTCGATGCATTACATCGCCAACTTTATATTCAATTTTTGATGACAATGCATAAGAACAAGTAAGATTATTTTAAAATATTAATTTCAGTCAACTAACCTAGTACCCCGAAAAATGCATGCCAAATTCACAAACCATCTACTGCAACAGCTTCTACAATCATAGTTGGTACCTTTTTGTTTCCGCTGAACATTCCTTTCCGGCCACTTGGACATTTCTTCCAAGTGCATGTAGTCCTAACATGTCAGGAAACCCACTTGCTTTTCCTTTACATAGCAACCTAGCAATATCATTTGGCCCTGTGGTACGTGAGTACCGAATGCCAAACTATGTAATTATTACTTACATAATTTCTTCATGCACTCCATTGTTGTTGATGGTACAAGCCTAAAATATTCATCCACTTGGTCGCCGGTTGTGCCACGTGGTGACAATTTCATGTTCTAGTATCTTATTTGGTCTGTAGATAAAATTGGGTTTTTCTCATGGAATTTTAAATAAAGTCTACTGAAAATTTCTGGACTAACGGAAATCGAGGACGAAAAAATGTAATGTCGTAAGCAGGATTTTCAGTGAAGTGGTTCCTAATAAGTCATTCATGTCCGTCTATGTAGTCTTTTTAATATCAACGATCAATTCTTCCATGGATGTTACCACGACAGTTGCTGGAAAAGTCACCAAAGAAATGAGAAAAACTGTACATGGACCTTTGTGCAGCAAGGAAACAGTTTGATTGTGCAACTCTTCTTCCTCCACGATTTTTTTTTTCACTCTTCATGTTTTGTTTAGTAGTCAATATAAGGACCTTTTTTGATTAGATGTATTTTGGACTTTGCTTATTTAGTTTATGCAGGTGTGCTCTCTGTTTCTATACAATGGAGTATTATATAGGTACGTGTGAAACCTTCAACATGCATACGGTTAATGCACGTACTTGTTAATGGCATGTGCTTGAAGTCACGTTGATCACCGAAATAAAGCAAAAACACTTGTGTGTGTTTCACAAGCGCGGATCGTGTCAGTTCAAAACATTGTGTTTATTTCAACAGCAAAGAAGAGGTAAAGTATCAAATTTTAAACGGTCAAGTATTCACCGTTTTAAAATTTAAAATGACAATGAATTTACCGTTCTAGTAAAACGTAGTAGAATTATTTGCTGAACCAGTCTCGTAACAAGCACCATTGTCCAAGCGGTTAATTGATTCGGCGTTGGTGCAAAAGCTCACCAGTTAGAAACTTGCTTTCGAACGTTTATTGACATAGGATATGTTATCCCAATTTTGTTGTATATAAACTACCATTTCAAAAAAAAAAAACAATCATTCGTTCAGCATAAAAGTAAAACGAACAATTCGTTGCTAATGTTCTTAACCCTTTTAATAGTACAAATGGAACAGAATGGAACTTCCAGCATAAATTCTAATTTTGTTGAAGCATCATCGGAGATGAAAGCTCAATGACAGGTAAGCATGTCTAAATTTTACTGGCAATGTTTCCTACGATTGCTCACTCTCCATTTAATCTTTTCACATTTCACCAACTCCGCATTACCTCCTTCTCTCAATTCCAGAATTACTTATTATAATTTCACCAAATTACAAGATGCAGTTTTCAAATCTCAGATTCCATAAAATAAAAGAAATGAAAATTAACCCAAGAACCAGGAACCAAACAATTACACATTGCTAGATACACAGAAGTACAAGAATCACGAAAACATAGAATGTAGTTTATGACCATCCTAACTTAAAGGAACAATGTCCATGGTGCAACATTCAACCAAGTATTTAAGCTTCACAGCCATCTAAAAACAACATTACAATCACCAACAAATTAACTTACTAATCAAAACAAACACCAATATCATCAAAAAGTCTTGGAAAAAAAAATAACACTTACAATTCTACAAGTAAATAAGACAGCTCAAACAAGCTCTGACTCTCACTTCTCCTCATTGCCCATTGGCTTCCTGCACAAAATCATATGCATCGGGCTAAAAATTCCTGTATCTCCACCCTTGCTCAAATGCTTTGCGGTCTCATACAACATCTCATGGACTTCCACCACTCCTTTTGGTGCAATCCTCAAGAAAGTCATCACTGTCACAAGCAAATGATTCCTCCAATATGCTATCTTCCCCATCTTCAACCTCGTCCACCATGGCCCTGCTGGCGGTTTCGCTAAATCCTCTTCTTCCAAAACCTCAAACCCTGCTTTCTTTGCAATCTCCCTGATCTCATTATATGCTCTAAGCCCAGGTAAAGCATCCCCTCTTTCAATTCCTTGAATGCACTCCACGTGCTCTTCATCCTTGGCATTATACAACTCCGTAGTCACCCACTCGTACGACACAAACAAGGCACCTGGTTTCAAAACCCTAAACACCTCTGAGTAAACATCTTCCAATTTGGGGGCGTGACAAGTCGCCTCAATTGCATAAGCTCCGTCAAAAGTACAGCTCTGAAACGGCATCTGGAGGAAGTTACCACAGACGACCTCGCAGATCGAATCTAACCCAGCCTTCTTGTTGTGGGCCCTGGCCCGTCCCACCTGATACTCGTTGATGGTGATTCCAACGACGTTGGATCCGCTTTTCGCGGCTATGGCCCTCATCGGACCGCCGACGCCGCATCCGACGTCGAGGATCTTCTGACCCGGTTTCGCGTGGATGTAATCGACCACACGCTCTTCGTGCATGCGAGTTTGATCTTTATGAGAGGTGTTGGGGAAGGAAGGAGAGAAGTGGAAAGACTGGCCCCAGCCCCACTCGTAGATGTCGGTGACCAGGTTGTAGAAGGTGTCGACGAAAGCGGGGACGTTTTTCTCGACGGTTTCCTTGGGGCGGCGGAAAAAGGACCAGTACTGGTTGTAGTTGTCGTGGACTTGGTCGTTGGTGATGGTACCCATTTTGAGGTCCATTGCACGCTTGCCTTGGATCTCGGCGGATCCCATCACCCAGACGAACCAGTAGATGATTGCGGCGGCGGCGGCGGCGAAGGACCAGAGGACTGTAGTGGTTTCCATGATGGATTGGGTTTGCGGGAGAGAAATGGGAATGGATTTTGGGGGGATATTATGGAGGTGGCTTTGAGAAATGGGAGTTTAGGGTTTGATTTAATATTCCTTTGGGAGCTGTGGCTGTGCCTGTGACAGCGGGCGTCACATGTGACAGCAGGATTAGTGCGCGCCTCGTTTGGATGTTTCTTTTCAAGTTCTTCCTGCATTTTGATTCGACGAAAAGTCTTCCCAGATTTTGCTGAAATGATCTATCTTCCCTGTTGCTGATATGATGCCGATATTTTGTATTCCCTTAAAAGATATTTTTTTTTGAAAGAAATTGAAAAATAAAATTTGCATTAGAAATTTGGGGAACCAAGCACCGAAGTGCTGCCCCAGTGATCAATAAAAAAATTCCTATCTAATTTATTGCATTTAAAGCATAATAGAAGGGTCGGGTTTGATTTGACAATGAGTTTGTGTTTTACATTTTAAACGTGCTAAAAATAGCGAAGAGGATGAAAAACGACAGATTCGAAAAAATGTACACTTACAAATCTCAATTTTGTTGATAGTATACTTTTTTTCTGTATGTGTGTGTGTGTATATACATATACATACATATATATATACATACATACATATATACATATATACATACATATATATATATATATAATATATGTATATATGTATGTATGTATGTATGTATGTATGTATTAAACTAAAATTTTTGGTATATTTTTAAATTTCCATAAACAGTTTTGAGTTCTACTGATTTTGAGTTGTGTTGAATAGTTTTTGTCTTTCGCAGATACTTTGGTAAAATAGTATTTTAGCTCAAATTTGATTTATATTTGTGATTGTACAATTTTCATTTGGAAAAAAGCACAAACTAAAAGGAAAAAATATACACGCATGTACAGTACAGTTTATGATTTGCACCTTAAAGGTAAGCAAGCACAAAATCTGGTTTGGTGAAGACCAAGTCGTTTTCAAGTAAAGAAAACCCAGGGTACACAGAAAGAGCTTGCCTTACTTGTAGTTGGGGCAGATGAATCGTATTGATCCAAACGATAATGGTGGTAAAAAAAACTGATTTTATCCATTATCAAAAGCATTTTTCAAAATTCGTGTTATGCTTCTTGATTTAGTACTATAAAATATGTTAAAATCATATAATTACACCATAGAATTTTCGTCTCCAACGTATCACTGTAATTGCTCAAGTATCACCGCAAAACAAATGGAAAAAAACCCAGGGAGGTAAATTAATTCGTACGTCGAGGTAGAGAAGTACAACCTAACGAAATGTACATCATAAGAAAAAATAAAAGTCAACTAATTTCGTTGCAGCGTTCGTAGTGCAAAACAGTTAGTGTAGAAAGACGTAGAAGTGCAAGCCGAAGTAATTTGAATATAATGTCATGAAAACATTGTGACATCCTGTAAAATTAAAAGAAAATTAATTAAGAAAAATTAATTGATTAATAATAAAACTACAAATAGAAATTTAGCAAATGTCAAATTTTGGCCATGAAACTTGCATCATTGTATTCGTGACAATCTTTCGAGCAACTTTCATATATAAAACTTCACGATCTAAATTCAAACGAAGAAGTTAGCGGCGTTTAAAAATTGTGGATCGAAAATAATTCAAAACACATTAAGGTAATAAATATTATTAAGCTTAACGTTTAAGAAAACATTAACATTAATTAATAAGCGATTGGGACCACCATAGGTCGACTGCCACTTTGGACCAATTGACCACTAGCAGTCAACTACCTATAGGCAACCGGTCGACCGATCTTACTCTGATGGCTATGGTTTTAAGCGGCCCGAACGTCGAGATTTAAAATTATTAAAAAATTCACGATCCGATGATCCTGACGCATCCAAGCAACTATAAATAAGAGCCCAGCCCCTCGTTCTTTTGATACAAATCTAAAGTCATGAACGACACTTCGCCAATTCTCTTCCTCCATAAAATTCTCTTTAACTCAAAATCAAAAATAAATATATATTTTCAAGGATTAGAAGAAGATTTGAAAGAAGCAAGCCAAAGAGAAAGATAATAAATTACACACACATCTCCTCCCTAATCCACCAATTCTAAATCTAATATATAAAAATAATCGTGTATATGTTGTACAAAAAATACAGGGTAAATTAAAGGAGGAAATTAGGCTATCACACAAAGCAAATCCAAGGAGATTCTGTAACGACCCAGAATTTTTGAGAATTAAAATATGAATATTCAATTTATTTTAAATATTAATGAGTGAATTTATAAGTCAAATAAATTTTTATTTGAATTATTGGATTTAACTGAATAATTAAATCGATAATTTAATACGTTAAATTATGGAAATAATTGAAAATTGGGTTAAATATGATTGAAAATGATTTGTAAAATTTTATTTTATCATATTGAAGTTAGAACGATATTTTAGAACTTTTAAAATCGAACTAAAAGTTAATTTGTGAAAATTGAATATTTTAATATTTAAATCGACTAGTGAAAATAGTCAATTTTTGAACAGTCTCAGAATTGAACGAAACCAGTTCCATTGGATCCGTAATAGTTAGTTATTACCGGATTTCAATTTTCGTGTCAATCGGAGCTATCGTTTGATCGTGGCAGCTCGAAACGCATCGATTTATTTTTAATTTTAATTTGGCGAGTTAAAATAGCCATTTTTCAAAAAGTCTCGGATTTCGACGAAACCAGTTTCATCGGATCCGTAATATGATATTATTGTAAGGTTTCAAATTTCGTGTCAATTGGATTTACCGTTTGTCCGGTACAAATTAAAACGCCTAGAAATCGGTTTAAATCGGTTTAATTTAAATTGAACGTTTGTAGCCATAACTCGCACAGATGTCCGAATTAGCTTTCGAAACCTGTTCCATTGTGTCCGGAACACGGGGTAAACCCTAGAAACGCTGGTTACGGCGTGTAAATCGGAGTTCGGAATTTTCGGATGAATAGTGTTCGAAAATTTCTCTATAAATAGACCTAAGTTCACAAAAAAATTAAAAAATTAAAAACCTAAACCCTAATTCAATGCACAACCGCCAGTTCATTCATGAATGGCCGAAATTTCATCTTCTTCCCCCTCTCAGATCTCGAAATCCATTAACAATTACAACAAACTTCCTAAACGAATATTGTAGAGCATGAAGAGATCCACAACTTCAACGGTGGAGATGTGATTTGGAGTTGTAAATTGTGAGAAAGGGAGCCGCGTTTCCTTGAAGTTGCGCATAGAATTCCATGCTTTAGGGGGTACCGAGCTCTCTAGGGTTCAGGCCGAGCATGGAGGTTGGGGAGGCGAGCAAGATGGTAGTAGTTGATCGTGTTGTAGTGGCTTGTGTTGGGCACGAATTTAAACCCTAGTATAAGAGTTGGGTTCGGCCTTTGCTTCAAGTGCCTGTAGATGGAAACGTGATGATGAGGAAGATGATAAGAATGGCAGTGATGGGTTTGGGTGAGATCCTATGGCTGAAAATGGTTGTAGTTTAAAATTAATTAAAAGTTGTTGTAATTTATGTTTATAAAATTCGAGTAAACTTCAAAAATCAATATCTTTTTCATACGAGGTCGAAAACGCGCGAAACCAGTTGCGTTGGAATCGTATGGACGAGCACTACGCGATGGAGTTGGATTGGAGTCGTTTGGAGTTAGGGAAATTTTCGTGTAAAATTAAACGTCCGTTTAATTTTATTCGAAATAAATCGCTAAAACGGAATTTAAAATCAAGGTGAGAACTTCTCACTCAATCGAATCAGTTTCGATTTTATTTTAAATAGTTAGATTTAAAATATTTGAATGCATGTTTGAATGATGATTGTTATCTATTGATTGTTAAAATAGACATTATACGCCGTTAGTAAGCGGATGTTATTTATTAAAAACATATACCGCGAATATTTCATAAACAGTGAAATTGGTATTATATATAATAGCAATATATATATATTGGCATATGTATATATTGGAGTTGATTGATTTCCCGCATTTGTTTAGCGGATGAGACCCTATTACGCCGTTATTAAGCGGATAATATTTAAATCCCATATACCGCGATAATTTCGTACTGGAGCGAAATTGGTATTGTGCTAATGTTTTGGATGCAGGAAAACAGGTTGGAGGGATCCAACTGGATTCCTCAACAGTTTTTATTTGATTTCAGATATTTTGATATTTGATGGATTTTCATATTGATATATGATATCGTTGTAGTCGTGATTGACTATTTGGTGTGTAGCATCATTGGACCCAGATTTTGGGATTTTAAAATGATTTTAAAAGTGATTTTTGAAAATATGCTATATTTTTAGAATTGATCCATTTTAAAATAATTAAACGCTATAATTTTTAAAGTTATAAAATTATGGTTTTTGTGAAATACAGTTGAAAGCTGATTTTTGAGAAATATGAACTAATGGTTTTATAAAAGAGTTTAATCGGGATTTTTGAATTTATTATGAAAAGTTTAAATATAGGATTTATAAAATTTAATTATTTTATGAATCAAAATGGTGAAATAATAAAGGAGATTAAAGACGTTTTAAAGAATAATATAAATTGATTTATATTAAGAGATTTATAAATGGATATTTATAAATCGGAATATTGACATTATAAAACGAGTTTTTATAAGTGTTTGAATGAAGTGGAAATGAATTTCATAATTGAATGGAATTTATAGAATTTTAAACAGTGAAGTTATAAATGGAATTTTATAAACAGTAGGTTTATAAAATTTATAAAGTTATTGAAAGAATGAATTTTGAATAAATAATCATTCTTATAAGTTATAAGATTTATAATTATGAAGTTTAAAGGAACGATTTTTGGGAACGAATAAATTATAAGTATTTAACTTATAATATGAACCTTTAGTTTTATAATTGAGTTATAAATTGAATAGGTTAATAAAGGAATTTATAAAAGGAGTTGTTATAAAATAAATAGAAAAAGAATTTATAAACGTTGTTTTATAAATTCGCAAACGACTTATTTTAAGAAGTAAAGTGTTGAAACTTATTTATGGAGTTATATTCACGTTTTTGAACTGTGAAAAATCCTTTAAAAATGAATAGAAATGATGAAATTGTTAATTGAAGTATATTCACGTTTTTGAATAGTGAATAATATGTTAAAGAAATTGTTTTGAATGTGATATTTTAAACAGAATTAAAACGATCTAACGATGTTTTAAATGTGTTGAGATTCGAAACCATAGATTTCAACATTCATTGTTGAAATAGACGTTTTCGAGAAATAAAAGGAAATGGTGGACTATAACACTGTTGTTATAGTAAATGATTTCCGAAAGGAAATGTTTTGTATAGTATTGGGATTTATATATCTATTTTAATTTCGAATCCCTATACTAGTGATTTTGGGTTGTCGTAACGATGTTTTACGCAACATTCGTTTTGGCCCAAATAAATATGTTTAAGAGAATGATTTCCTTAAAGAATGAAATATATACTTAATCTCGATTTAAGTATATTGAATATTTTCCAAGTGTTGAAAATAAATAAAATTTGTGAATTACTTATGAATGTATAAGTATGGAAATGTTTTCCAATATAAGTGAATATTTTGAGAATTTATCTTTTTGAAGATAAATTGAAAAGATAAATTGAAATGAATAATTGAAATCGAATATCCATAGATATTTTGGATTATAAATTCACTAAGGAATTTATAAAAGAAAGTGGAATTGGTTTAAAAATAAATATTGATTTATTTTTGAAGTATGAAATAATATATCTTGTAAAGATATTTTTGGAAAATAAATAATTTGGAAAATTATTTGGAATCTGGTGATGTGTGCATATCCAGTGATAGTTCAATAACCGACTATCAATATTTCCCTTTGAATGGGTAATTGATATGATTTGTTTGAATGTGAATGCTACACTTATTTTTGAATAAGCGCTCACTATTCGGGTTAACCGGGAAAGGATCATGGGGTCGTATAACCCATTCCGAATATGTGATACGTCGTTATAATTGCATTGAAGATCGGTGTTGAAGACCCGGTATTTGCGAGAGCGATAGGATGACCTGTCGATTGTCTCTGCACTGAGTTGCAGCGGTATAGAGACTCCCTAAGTGATGGGAAATTCGATCAGGATTGTGAATATCCGGATTGCAAGGACTTCTTTGTAAGTGCCTTCGGTTTTGTTCGAGCCCGGAACAGACTTGTATGGATTGTATGTCTGACGTTACAAATTGAGATATAAAGCAGATTTCTTTCAAATATATTTCTGTTGGTGGCCGAGAATTTATTCTTTTAGCTTAACACCCTTCTCTGAGACGTACGAGCTCAGAGGTTATATAGTTGAAGGTTATCAGCGATATATTCCCATTTTGGTAATGTGACATGCTGAGTGTTGCTGTAAATGATCATTGTGTTGATTATTTGTGATAGGATTGTTTATTTGATCGTCTATCCTGGTGATCATTTCTATGATCATTTGTTGACCCAAAGCATGGCTTTTGTATAAAGTATGTTTTTGTGGACGTGAATTCGTCGAGCCTCACACCCCGGAAATGGTCAAAACAGGAAAGATGCGGCAAGGTTATGAGGGGTAGCTCCCTTTAGGGTATGTACATTTCCTTCTGGATAGAGGTGGTATCATGGTATGGAGCCCAGATATTTAACCTATGTGGTTACTACGAATTTATTACTTTGTGGTTGTTGGTTATCGGGATCCCGTGAGAAAGGTCGTTTACGATCGGGGAATGGCGTGCTCGTGTCAGTAGTTACCCAGTTAGGGGTAACCCGGCCTTGTGTTGGCAGAGTTCCGGTTTGGTTCTCGGGGATGTCTTTCCAGAGGCATTCTCATGTGGCAATGGGAAGTTCCTTGGCCTGACCATTTGTTGGAAATCCAAAGAAACAATACGAAAACTTGTACGGTTTTAGTTGTAGAACCTGCCATCTAATATGGTAGCTATTAGTAGGCATAATATAATGGTACCTATGCTGGCTAAGATTTATATTCTACTTTCGAAATGAATTTTCTACACTATGCACTAGTAATAATATCAAATGTTCTTTTTAAATGCGTATCAAGCATGTTTGACTATCATAAGGAGAAATCTTCTCCAAGTCTGCGTTTGCATTGTGTGTGTGGCAGGAGGTCTTATGGTAGTCTCATCTTTTAAAAGCATTGCGAATTGAATTTAAAAATATCTCTCTATTTTGATTTTAAAGATAAATAAACTGTTTTGAGTTCTCACACCAGTCACATGACTGACTCGGAGTTTATTGTTTTCCTTCCTAAACTCTGGGTGCCCACCAATTTTCACACGGGCAGTCAAAAGTTAGGTTTATCAGGATATTCTGGATATTATGGAGTTGCTGGAAGCAAGATGGATGGCATGGCGTATTACTAGTTATATAGTATTTCTTTTTCCGCTGCACAGTTTGTTGTTGTTGTTGTCCACTCTGATGATATGATGTAATGAAATGTGATGTAATGTAATAACTGATATAGTTCTTTGTTTAAAGATTATTCATTTATTATTATATGTTGTTCCGCTGCGAATTGTGAGATTCTGATGTTGTTCTGTTGTGTTCTGTTCCGTTCTATTTTCTATGTTCTATTTTAAAATTTTCTATTTTCTTCCCTCTCTGCTTTCTTCTTTCTTCTTCTTTCCTTTTTCTTAAACCCATAACTATTCGGTTTTTCGGCAACGAAAAATAGACACGTTACATTTGGTATCGAGCTTATGGTTAAGCGACAACCATGGTTCTGTTGGGTATTACTCATTAGAGATAGAGTCAGGAGTGCTCTAGATTGAGTTTGAGTGTAATAATAGATACGAGTGCGTATTTGTTAGTGAATATAAAATTGTTTTATATTGTGATGATTGGTTTGTTGAGTGGTATATAGATTCTGGTTAATACGAGTAATTAACGTTGTTGATAGGGATCTCTAAACACTTGTACAGAACAATTCGACATAATATTGTTTTAAATTGGGTAAATGAAATAATTTTACCTTGATTATATTTTATATATAAAGGAATAATTTTTCAGAATGATTAAAGTGTATATAAGTTGATTGTTAAGATGTTTGAATAATCTAAATAAAAGAATAATTGTATAAGCAAAAGAATTATAAAAATTGAAATTATAATTAAAGTGATTTACAATTGTGAAATAAACTTATATATATAAGAAGTGAAACTAAATGGAATATATTTATGGATTTAGTTGTAAATAAAAATGAATTTAAAGTTAAATGGAAAATTTACTTAGAATTGGAAGCTGAATTGATTTATAAATGGGAATTTAAGTTAAGTAAAACCAAGTGATAGATGTGAACTTGAGTTATGTAAATGAAATTCAACTTTTGTAATTGAATTAAATTAATGGATTGAATGTTAATCAATTAAATGTAAATAATTGATATGAAATAATGAATATAAGTGTTAATTCATTAAAATCTAATGTTATTGAAAGTTGAATAATTGGATAAAAATCAATTTAATTAAACCAATTGTAAGCAAAGGAATTTGGTTGTGATTAATATACATTGATTGTTATATGGTTGTTAGTTGATTGTATATAATTCATTAAGTATTAATGAAATTGGAAGCTAAAGTAGTTTAAACTCAATTGGAAGTTAAGTGAATCTTAAATAGAATTGAATTTGATTTGAAAGTGAACCAACTTGAATATGAATTAGTGAATATAAACTAATTGAGAATGAATGTTAGTAAACCCACTGTATATGAATCAAATGTGATTAAATTGAAAACCAATTCATTGAATATTAATAAGAATATGAATGAATATTGATTTGGTTATGGATGATAGTTGGTTGATGGTTGAAAATATATTGCTTTTATTTCATTTGCTATGTTGACATATATAGTTGTTATGTTGCTATATGTTGTATAGTGATATTATTTGCATATATGCATGTTCTCATGTTGTTTGTTGAGTAATTAGTAGGTGCGGATCGCGTTTGCTTCGCATTTGGAGCTCGCTTTCGCGCTATATTAGCCGTATATGCTTGCTAATAAAATATAAGGTACATATCTCGGATTAAATATCGTACTTTTACACTTTTTTCCCTGCGGGATGCCTCATTACTTGATGAGATGTATATTTGTGATATATATATACTGTCATTTTTTTCGGATCGAGCCGCGCAAAGGAGACTATGGCGAATTTTTCCGGAAATTTAAGGCGTTAGAAATTTTTTGAGAAAATGGAATTTTTTTTGAAAACTTTAACTTTGTTTTGGAATTGAAAGTTAAACAATAGTAGTTGTTTTTGAAAAGATAACTAAGTATGATTTGAAAACTTAGTAAAGTTATTGTAAGAAGTTTAACTATGAATTTTGGAAAATTAATAAATTCTGTAATTTTTCTTACTTGTAATTTCGAGGACGAAATTCTTTTAAGTGGGGAAGATTGTAACGACCCAGAATTTTTGATAATTAAAATATGAATATTTAATTTATTTTAAATATTAATGAGTGAATTTATAAGTCAAATAAATTTTTATTTGAATTATTGGATTTAACTGAATAATTAAATCGATAATTTAATACGTTAAATTATGGAAATAATTGAAAATTGGGTTAAATATGATTGAAAATGATTTGTAAAATTTTATTTTATCATATTGAAGTTAGAACGATATTTTAGAACTTTTAAAATCGAATTAAAAGTTAATTTGTGAAAATTGAATATTTTAATATTTAAATCGACCAGTGAAAATAGTCAATTTTTGAACAGTCTCAGAATTGAACGAAACCAGTTCCATTGGATCCGTAATAGTTAGTTATTACCGAATTTCAATTTTCGTGTCAATCGGAGCTATCGTTTGATCGTGGCAGCTCGAAACGCATCGATTTATTTTTAATTTTAATTTGGCGAGTTAAAATAGCCATTTTTCAAAAAGTCTCGGATTTCGACGAAACCAGTTTCATCGGATCCGTAATGTGATATTATTGTAAGGTTTCAAATTTCGTGTCAATTGGATTTACCATTTGTCCGGTACAAATTAAAACGCCTAGAAATCGGTTTAAATCGGTTTAATTTAAATTGAACGTTTGTAGCCATAACTCGCACAGATGTCCGAATTAGCTTTCAAAACCTGTTCCATTGTGTCCGGAACGCGGGGTAAACCCTAGAAACGCTGGTTACGGCGCGTAAATCGGAGTTCGGAATTTCCGGATGAATAGTGTTCGAAAATTTCTCTATAAATAGACCTAAATTCACAAAAAAATAAAAAAATTAAAAACCTAAACCCTAATTCAATGCACAGCCGCCAGTTCATTCATGAATGGCCGAAATTTCATCTTCTTCCCCCTCTCAGATCTCGAAATCCATTAACAATTACAACAAACTTCCTAAACGAAAATTGTAGAGCATGAAGAGATCCACAACTTCAACGGTGGAGATGTGATTTGGAGTTGTAAATTGTGAGAAAGGAAGCCGCGTTTCCTTGAAGTTGCGCACGGAATTCCATGCTTTAGGGGGGGCCGAGCTCTCTAGGGTTCAGGCCGAGCATGGAGGTTGGGGAGGCGAGCAAGATGGTAGTAGTTGATCGTGTTGTAGTGGCTTGTGTTGGGCACGAATTTAAACCCTAGTATAAGAGTTGGGTTCGGCCTTTGCTTCAAGTGCCTGTAGATGGAAACGTGATGATGAGGAAGATGATAAGAACGGCAGTGATGGGTTTGGGTGAGATCCTATGGCTGAAAATGGTTGTAGTTTAAAATTAATTAAAAGTTGTTGTAATTTATGTTTATAAAATTCGAGTAAACTTCAAAAATCAATATCTTTTTCATACGAGGTCGAAAACGCGCGAAACCAGTTGCGTTGGAATCGTATGGACGAGCACTACGCGATGGAGTTGGATTGGAGTCGTTTGGAGTTAGCGATTTATTTCGAATAAAATTAAACGTCCGTTTAATTTTATTCGAAATAAATCGCTAAAACGGAATTTAAAATCAAGGTGAGAACTTCTCACTCAATCGAATCAGTTTCGATTTTATTTTAAATAGTTAGATTTAAAATATTTGAATGCATGTTTGAATGATGATTGTTATCTATTGATTGTTAAAATAGACATTATACGCCGTTAGTAAGCGGATGTTATTTATTAAAAACATATACCGCGAATATTTCATAAACAGTGAAATTGGTATTATATATAATAGCAATATATATATATTGGCATATGTATTGTCATGACCCGAAATTCAACGCTTGAAAATTGACATCAAATACCTCACTTGTACTCGACTGTCAATGATTCAAACATCGAACTCCAGTCGGATGGAGCTTATAACAACATTAGATGAATAAATAACAGCGGAAAATAAAAATGAACATCATGCATCATATCACAGATACAACACCACAATAATATCTGCTACAACATCAGAGTACATAATACATGAATTATATATCCAGATAGAATGACATAATAGAACAACTAGATATCATATGCCAAAGGTCTTCAAAAAGATAAAGTAATAGTGAACATCCAAGCTAAGCACCTCGAGATCCAAAAGCTTCCAAAATGTCTCTAAGGTATGAGCCACCAAAAACCGTCTCCAAACCAAAATACTCCCAGAATGCAGCTAGAGCCAAAATATAGAAAACCTGCTACTAGGCTGCCCGTGTAGAAATGGTGGGCACCCAGAGTTTAGAAAGGAAACAATAAACTCCGGGTCAGTCATGGGACTGGTATGAGTAAACACAGGTAATTGCTTTCAAATAAAACAGATTTAATACAAGAATAATCGGTATGCTTTTGGAAAATGAAACTACCATAAGACCTCCCGCCACACACACAATGCAATCGCAGAATTGGAGGAGATTTCTTCTTATGATAGTCAAATATGCTTGGTACGGGAAAAATTCTTTGATATTATTACTAGTGCATAGTGTAGAAAGCCATTTCGAAAATATAATATCAATCCTAGCCAGCATAGACATTCCGAACTATGCCTACTATAGCTACCATCTAAACAGTGGTGACCACCATAAGTAAATGGCAGGTAATACAACTAAAACCGTGCGGGGTTCGTATTGGAAATTAGGTTTCCAACAAATGGTCAGGCTAAGGAACTTCCTATGCCACATGGGTACGCCTCTGGCGGGACGACCCGAGAACTAACGTTACGGTTAGATCTCTGCCAACACAAGGCCGGGTTACCTCTGTAACTAGGTAACTACTACACGAATATGCCACTCCCCGGTCCTTTGGGACCTTTATCCGAGGGCCCTCCATCACAAAGCAACAACCACACAGAATAATGAGATTGAAGCAACCACATAGGTAAGCATCTGGGCTCCATACCATGACACTTCCTTTTTCCAGAAGGAAATGACATATCCTAAAGGGCGCGACCCTCATAACCTTGCCGCATCTTTCCTGTTTCGACCATTTTCGGGGTGTGAGGTCCGATGAGGTCTCGTTCACAAAGCTACGCTTTACATGAAAGCCATGCTTTGATCACAGATGATCAACAAATGATCATCACTATACCGCAACACTTAGTATGCCACACTACCAAATTGGGAGTATATAGCTGATAACCTTCAATTACATAACCTCTAAGCTCGTATGTCTCAGAGAAGGGTGTTAAGCTAAGAGAATAAATTCTCCGCCACCAACAGATATGTATTTGAAAGAAATCGGCTTTATATCTCAAAGCGTAGTGTCAGACACACGACCATACAAGTCTGTTCCGGGTTCGAACAGAACCGAAGGCACTTCGTCCAATAAAGGAAGAAGCCCTTGCAAATCCGGGCGTCCACAATCCCGATCGGACTTCCCATCACTTAGGGAATCCCTATACCGGAGCAACTCAGTGCATAGACAATCGATAGGTTATCCTATCGTTTTTGAAGACACCCGGTCTTCACCGCCGGTCTTCAATTTGCAATCCATTCGTCGAATCACTATTCGGAATGGGTTATAGGACACAAAGGTCCTTCCCCGGCTAATCCGAATAGTGAGCGCTTCAAATTTAAAACATGTGGGTGTATCAATCACAAAGGTTCACATTCAGGGTTCGATGTGGGTTTCGGATAACAAACTGAAATCCGACTCCTTGTCGCATCGAAGTTTAAATGCCATTTTACGGGCAAAAAGGGTTTCACATACATACAGGAGCAAATCACAAATCATAGCTCATCACAAAGCAATCACAGCACCACAACAAAAGTGTCAGTTCAGTATGGGGTCTTTGATGATGATCAATCATCGTTGATACAAGTAATTGTGATTAAAGCGAATTAGCTACATAATTGTCTTTGTTAATCATTTCAAATTAATGTTGAATTTTACTTGATTTTGAATTATTTTAATTGGCTAAGTTAATAAATTATTCTTTAGTTTATTATTTCATTTATAAATTCTTAATCGTTAACTTATTGAGTTTAATTAATTTTATAAGTCTCCTATTCTTTAATTTATTAAATTTCTTTCTTTTAAATTTTAAAAGTCGTTACAAAACATCAATTTGTTATTTACTATTATTATAAACTTGGTTTGAACTTTGTATTTGTACATTAGTTTATATTTATATTTAAACTTTTTATTAAGTTAAACATTTAAACAACTTTTATTTATTAAAAATAATTTGAACTTCATAAAACTAAAAAAAAAACTATTTGTTTCATATTACATTAACAACTATTGTTGCTTCACTTAGAAAATACATTGCGTTTCAAAAGTTTTTATCAAAAACTGCTACTGTTTCATCTGCATACCCGAGACATGCTTCGGGTCGTACCCGAGCAAAACTCCCCCCTACTCCGAGTTATCCCCAGTTTTGACCCGTGCCCCCCCTTTTTCTTTCGAAATTTTGGTTAAGTATAAAACGACACGGTGAACACCAAAAATCCCCCGGGTTGCACTTCGAGTCTTCACGCGATTTACCCGCGTACTGCTCCGAGTCACCATTGGTCTCCCCCAACGCCTCACGCTGATACGCATCCCACCCACGTGCACGTGCACCGCTAGCGCCGCCGCCTATGGTCAGAGCCAAGGCCACGAGCGAGTCGCCTATCGTCCCCTAGAGCGACACGAACACCCAGATCTCGATTTTTGCTTCGAAGTCGCGAATCGAACATCACACCCAAATGTCATCATCAGGAACGCCACCGAAAACTGCCACGCGCCGCCGCCTCAGGCCATTATCGGCCACCAAACTCAGTACCAAGCCTCGCCATCGTGTCACGCTTCGAACCCCCCCAGTGGCACGCGGTCCGATCCCCTGTGGTGGTGCGGCAAGCCTTTTCAACCGTGCGCAGTATTTTGGGTTCCTAAACCCTAAAACAAACTCAAATTCAAATCCTGGATTTTAAAAAAATCGAACAGCATTTTTCTGATGATCACGAGCCCCCAAGCCATCTACGACAGCGAATTCAAGGGCCATAGCTCCTTAGATCATCAGTTTTTGGTAAAACTTTAATTTCCGATCAACCCCCATTTTCCCGAGCAATATGCAATGAAAAAAAATTGATTTTTGTTTCAAAAATCATTATTCTTGATGGTAATGCAAGTGGTGTTACTGAAATTCAATTCCATGAGGTTCGAAATTTCACTTGTTTGGGTTGTGACTGCATTTACATTATCCAGTGAAGTTTAAACCTGTTTTTAATTAGCTTTAATTAATTGTTAGATGGAATACCAGTTTAAACAATCATTTAATCTTAATCTCCAACATGATTCAGGAGCAAGGAGAAAAAGAAGACATTGTATTTGAATGTGTTTCACTCTGTAAACAGAGTTTAAGCTTAACAACAAATTTCTTTCTTCCAAAGTTTCCAGTAACTACAGCCTGTTTTTGATTAGTTTCTGAACATGGTGCAAGCTCAACACAATTCAACTTGTCACACATTTATTTCAGAAGGAATAAAGCAGAGAAAAATTTGAACTGGGTTTTAATATGTTTTATCCTTGCAAACAAAGAAGGCTGTATAAAATTTACAGTTTCCAGGAAAACAACTTTACTTTGATTTTTTTTCCAGAGAAAAATGTGGGTGAAAGTTTTGAACAAAATCTCTCTTGCTTACTGGAAACAAAAATGCATGGCTAACTTTGGTTAATCATTCAAATCAAATAGGGTTAGGGGGGAAAAAGAATAGATTTTCTTACAGGTTTCTTTTTTTTTTTTCTGAACTAAAACAGGGACTATAACTTGTACAGTCAATCATAACAAACCAAACATTCAATCATACATTCAAATTTTCTTGCATGCAAAACAAGATTTAAGTTTCCTATATCACTCAAAGCATACACATAGAAATCATGATAAAGAAAACAAAGTTTACTCACCTGTTTCTAGAAGTTGACAGTTTCAAACAGAAAGATGAGCCTGCTACTCCTTTTCTTCTTTTCTACTCTAATTCTCTTGGGGTTCAGATCTGAGAATTTATAGTTACAATTCTCTGGTTAATTGTGGTTGTATTTATGCATTTGAATTATTAAAAACAGGGATTTCTATTTTACTTACTTTTGAAACTTATAGCAGAGAAGACACTTCTTATTTCTGAAACTTGAAACCAAAATAGATTAAGACTCTAACCTTAATTCTTCCTGCAGAAAAAAAAAAAAATAGATATTGTTGTATTAAACCCAAGTTGCTTTCATTTATTTTAATTATTAATAACAAAAACCTCTAGATTACTTACAGTTTTGTTTTGGATTAACAGAGAAGCTTCTTTTCTCTGCAACTTATAAAAACAGAACTTGAAAACCAAAAAGAAAAGTAGCTTTTAAATCCTTAACCTTCCTGCAAAAAAATTAATGTTAAATATTATTGAGTTAAACTCTTTCTTTATAAGAAATTATAACTTCAAGTTCACATTTTACAAAGAAAGATTACTTGCCTTTTTTAATGTATTCCAAAAAGAAAACTATGCACTGCCTTTTGAAACCAGAAACCCCTTTTTTTTTTCACAAACCTGCAGTTTTCATTTTTGAATTTAATTGTCAACACTTGTTTTAAAAAAAATCAAAATCTCATAAACTATAAATTTTTAAAACAGAGCTTACCTGAAAGTATCACACTAAGGTTATGAAGCATGAGAAAGTATTTTCAGATATTTTTTTTAGCTTGAAGGGAAGAAGACAGTCTGGTTTTCCTTTGAATTTTTTTTTTCTTTGAATGTTGAAGTAAAACTTGCTAATATCTTTTGATTACTGAGAAACAAATGTTGGGGGTTTAAAATTCGAATTTTTAGAAGGTGAAGAGTTTTCTGAATTTTTTTATTTGATTATTTAATTGAAGAGATGATGGGTTTTTGCCATTTGTAAGAAGATATCTTAACACATAGATTTTGTAAATCATTAAGTTTTATTGTGAAGGTAAGTTTCAGTTTTTGATGTAACAAAGCAAAAGAAATGTATAGATTTCATTCCCTATATTATATGCATAAACTTTTATAAACCAATATACATACTTTTTATTCATTTGTTGTATATATGCATATGTACAATGTTTTAAAAGAAAAGTTGTCTTACACTTGTATACTTGTTCCTCAATGATTTTTAAATGCTTCTTATTTTAAAACATTCATTCCAAATTTAAATTCAAATCTTAAATTTCTAATTTGAAATATAGACCTTTTAAATCCAAATGACTTCTATTATCATCTCAATATTTTTTTAAACATAGGATAAAAATTAGAATTCATTTCATATATTACTTTTCACTTATTTTTATTTGTTTTAGATTTTTTTTCCAAATTTATTCTCAAATCAAACCCCAAGAGTCCAAATATATTATTTTTTTTGATTGATAATTTTGGGGATGTTACAAATACTCCCTCCTTAAGAAAATTTCGTCCTCGAAATTGAAAGAGAGAGAAAAATAGACAAAGAATATACGATTCAAAAAGAATAAGGAAATGGCTTACCGGCTAAGCCGAGATATCCACCCTGCATTTGGGATAAGATTTCTGCATATTATCTTCAGTTTCCCAAGTGCAGTCCCTTGGATCGCCACTCCACTGAACTTTTACTAGCTTTACAACTTTGTTCCTTAATTGCTTCTCTTCACGATCCACAATCTTTATCGGTTCTCTTTTGACTGTCAAGTTGGGGGTGATGTCGAGATCCTGTTGGGCCGCTTCTTCAATAATACTGTCCGGATCGTGCACGTACTTCCGAAGGTTAGAAATGTGGATACATCATGCACACCCGATAACCAGCTAGGCAACTGCACACGGTAGGCTAGAAGACCAATCCTCTCCAGAATAGGAAAAGGACCAATATATCGTGGTGCTAGCTTACCAGTCTTCCCAAATCTCAATACACCTCTCATAGGAGATACCTTAAGAAAAACAGAGTCCCCAACCTGGAATTCCAAATCTCGTCTTCTACGATCGTAATAGCTCTTTTGACGACTCTGTGCTGTCTTCAGTTTCTTACGAATAAACTCAACTTTTTCGGTGGCTTCTTTAATCATGTCCGGACCAAGAATGAGTCTATCACCTGTTTCGATCCAGCATGCCGGTGATCGACACGGTCGACCATATAAAGCCTCAAAAGGAGCCATCTCAATACTGGCCTGATAGCTGTTGTTATAAGAGAATTCGACCAGATGCAAATGGTCCTCCCAAGAACCACCAAAATCAAGTATACATGCCCGCAATAGATCCTCCAAGATTCGATTGATCCTTTCTGTCTGCCCATCAGACTGTGGGTGATAAGCAGTACTGAAATGCAGCTTGGTTCCTAATGCGTCTTGGAACGCCTCCCAAAATCTACTAGTGAAGATCGGGTCACGATCACTCACTATGCTGCTAGGAATGCCATGGAGACGGACAATCTCTTTCACATATAAATTAGCTAGACTTGCAGCTGTGCGGGTAGCTTTTACTGGCAAGAAATGGGCTGACTTAGTTAAACGGTCTACAATGACCCAAATCGCTTCATTGCCCTTTCGAGTGCGTGGCAAACCGTCGATGAAATCCATCGACACTTGGTCCCATTTCCACTTGGGCACCTCTAATGGCTGAAGTAGACCCGCTATCTTCTTTTGGTCGCTCTTGATTTGTTAGCAAGTAGCACAGCGACTCACATAAATAGATATATCCCTCTTCATCGTTTTCCACCAGAAAGTTCTTTTGATATCTCTATACATCTTGTTGACTCCTGGATGGATGCAAAGCTTAGACTTGTGGCATTCATCTAATACTTCTCGTTTCAAATCAGGAAAGTCCGGGACACAAATTCTGCCTTTCATCCTTATAACTCCTCTACTATCCATCTCAAAACTAGTGTCTTCTCCCTGGCATATTCTTTTATAAATTCCCCGAAGAAACTCATCTTCATACTGCTTGCTCGCAATCCTCTTAAGAAGAGTAGGAGCGATAACAAGGTGAGCAAGAATAACATGCTTTCTACTCAAGGCGTCCGCAACCACATTGGCTTTTCCGGGTGTATATAGAATATCCAGGTCATAGGATGCTAGAAATTCCAGCCAACGCTGTTGTCGCAAATTCAGATCTTTCTGGGTGAAGAGATATTTCAAAGATTTGTGATCGGTGAATAATTCGAATTTTTCATCTAGAAATAAAGAGAATTCGATAAGTATATTTGTTAAATTAAGTTTAAATTCACAGATTGATAAGAAAGCTGAAAAGATTCTTACCCAAAAGATAATGTCGCCATATTTTTAAAGCGAAGATAACAGCTAGAAGCTCCAAATCATGGGTCGGATAATTTCTTTCATGAGGACGTAATTGTCTACTCGCGTAGGCAATCACCTTCCCGTTTTGCATCAACACTGCACCCAAGCCTTCACCGCAAGCATCGGTATAAACAGATAATCCCTGGTTCCCGTTGATAATAGCGAGAACAGGAGCGGTGGTTAATCTCTTCTTTAATTCCTCAAAAGCTTCTTCACATTTTGGAGTCCAAATAAACTTTGCATTCTTCATTGTTAGCTTAGTCAAGGGACTAGCTAACTTCGAGAAGTCCTGAACAAACTTCCGATAATAACCTGCTAGGCCCAAAAAGCTTCGAATTTCCTTTGGGGTAGCAGGCCTCCTCCAATCAAGAATGGCGGAAATTTTGCTAGGATCTACAGAAATCCCATCTTCATTAACAATATGGCCAAGAAATTTGACTTCTTTGACCCAAAAGTGGCATTTGGAAAATTTAGCATATAGAATGTTTCTCCTCAATATCTCCAAGACAATTCTAAGGTGTTCGGCATGCTCCTCTTCGATCTTGGAATAGATCAAAATATCATCAATGAATACGAGCACAAATTTATTTAATACATCCCGAAACACACGAGACATAAGGTCCACAAAGTATGCTGGGGCATTGGTTAGTCCAAAAGGCATGACTAACCATTCATAGAACATATTGGGACCCCTAAAAGCTGTCAAATGAACACAGTCTTCGGCGATCCGTAATTGATGGAATCCTTGGGCTAGATCCATCTTCGAGAAGAAACAAGCGCCGTGCAACTGATCAAATAAATCATCAATTCTGGGCAGTGGGAATTTATTCTTGAGAGTCTGCTTATTGAGATCGCGGTAATCCACGCACAATCTCAAGGACCCGTCTGATTTAGCAACAAATACGACGGCTGAGCCCCATTCAGAAACACTGGGTCGAATCAACCCTTTCTCTAGTAAATCTCTAGTTTGCTCGACTAGTTCAACCCTTTCTCTAGGTGCCATCCTACGACTTGGATGAACGACAGGACGGGCATTAGGCACAAGGTCGATTCTGAATTCTATTTCTCGGTGAGGAGGTAGAGATTTCACTTCTTCAAATACATCTGGAAAATCTCTAACAATACGAATAGACTGCAAGCTGGGTTCAGGATAACCCAAATTATACATCAACCCTTCCCTTTTAGGACTAGGGTCCTCACAAGAAATTTCGATGAAATCCCCAAATTCGGTTTTGATTGAGATCAATCGATTTTTGCAATCTAGTTTGGCTTCATATTTTGCTAGCCAATCCATCCCGAGTAAGACTTCAAATTCGTTGAAGTCTAGAACAAAAGGACTAATAGGGAATTGATGGCAAGAATATGAGATAGGAACATCTCTACATCGAAGACAGAGGTTTGCGGGACCTCCAACTGGATTCCTTACACATATCGGCTCATCAACAAAATTAGGTTCAATATTCAATTCATTAATAGCTTGTTGAGAGATAAAACTGTGTGTAGCGCCAGTATCAAAAAGAACTCTAACAATGCTATCATAAATGGTAAGATTACCTTCCAGGACGCCTTTTCCCTTCTCCGCTTTAGAAGATGTGGGCTTGTCTTTGACTGAGTATACTTTAGCTGTTTGGGCTTGCTTCATAACTGGGCAGTCTTTTACTTCATGTCCTTCCTTCTGACAATAATAGCACTTTCTAGGCTTTCCTTGAGCAGATTGATTTCTCTTGGGCTTTTTGCAGCTGGTAGAATAGTGGCCTTTCTCCGAGCAATTATAGCAAGTGACATTCTCCATAGTGCTCCCTTGATTGCTTTTCTTCTTCTCCTTGCCGTGCCAAGGTTTCTTGCCTCCAAATTTTCTTTTCTTCCAATTCGGATTGCTTGAGTTTCCTTGCTCCCTTGGTGCTTCTTGCATGTCTAAAGTAGCATAACGGTATCCCATATCAACCAAATCTGAGAATGATTCTTTCACGTGGCCTGTCATCCTTTCGTGGAACTTTTTATTCATCCCACGAATGAATCGCTCATTCTTCTTCAACGGTGTGTTCACTAATTCTGGACCAAAGCGTGACAATTCATTGAACTTATTGAGATACTCCTCGAACGACAGACTTCCTTGCTTTAAATCCATGAATTCTTGGTACATACGAGAAATCCCGGATGATGGCAAGTAGCGCTTCTCAAATGCTTCTTTAAATCTGCCCCAAGTGAACTCGTCCTCAGGCTCATCAATAGTGACCGTCTCCCACCAAGCTAAGGCTTCACCTTGAAGTTGCCAAGTAGCTATAAGACGCATCTGATCATCCTGTAGCTTGAGCCCCTTAAAGATTTTCTCACAAGACCTAATCCATACCTGGGCCTCCATAATCGTCTCTTTGCCGGTGAATGGCTTACCCCCGAGTCTTGAGAAGTTCTTATATAAGTCAGCCAGATTCGGCTGATTCTGAATAGGTAAAGCCGCCTCGGTAGTAGGGGGAACTTGGCTAGGTGCTGTGGCATTTCCTCGCCCCCTAACACTGCCTCTTCTTCCGCTCATCCTTACTATCTGTAATTAGTAAGAAAAATTGGCTTAAATATTTGGAAGAGATATCTTAAGAAATATCGGCAATTAAGGGAAATAGACTAAGAAAAATTTGATGTGTTAATCAATTATACTCATTCTAGGGTATACTCCACCCTATCTCTAATGAGCCATCTAATGTGTTATACTCCGTAGCTAAAGTTCTTACTCAACCTTTAGCTCTGATACCACATGTCACGACCCGAAATTCAACGCTTGAAAATTGACATCAAATACCTCACTTGTACTCGACTGTCAATGATTCAAACATCGAACTCCAGTCGGATGGAGCTTATAACAACATTAGATGAATAAATAACAGCGGAAAATAAAAATGAACATCATGCATCATATCACAGATACAACACCACAATAATATCTGCTACAACATCAGAGTACATAATACATGAATTATATATCCAGATAGAATGACATCATAGAACAACTAGATATCATATGCCAAAGGTCTTCAAAAAGATAAAGTAATAGTGAACATCCAAGCTAAGCACCTCGAGATCCAAAAGCTTCCAAAATGTCTCTAAGGTATGAGCCACCAAAAACCGTCTCCAAACCAAAATACTCCCAGAATGCAGCTAGAGCCAAAATATAGAAAACCTGCTACTAGGCTGCCCGTGTAGAAATGGCGGGCACCCAGAGTTTAGAAAGGAAACAATAAACTCCGGGTCAGTCATGGGACTGGTATGAGTAAACACAGGTAATTGCTTTCAAATAAAACAGATTTAATACAAGAATAATCGGTATGCTTTTGGAAAATGAAACTACCATAAGACCTCCCGCCACACACACAATGCAATCGCAGAATTGGAGGAGATTTCTTCTTATGATAGTCAAATATGCTTGGTACGGGAAAAATTCTTTGATATTATTACTAGTGCATAGTGTAGAAAGCCATTTCGAAAATATAATATCAATCCTAGCCAGCATAGACATTCCGAACTATGCCTACTATAGCTACCATCTAAACAGTGGTGACCACCATAAGTAAATGGCAGGTAATACAACTAAAACCGTGCGGGGTTCGTATTGGAAATTAGGTTTCCAACAAATGGTCAGGCTAAGGAACTTCCTATGCCACATGGGTACGCCTCTGGCGGGACGTCCCGAGAACTAACGTTACGGTTAGATCTCTGCCAACACAAGGCCGGGTTACCTCTGTAACTAGGTAACTACTACACGAATATGCCACTCCCCGGTCCTTTGGGACCTTTATCCGAGGGCCCTCCATCACAAAGCAACAACCACACAGAATAATGAGATTGAAGCAACCACATAGGTAAGCATCTGGGCTCCATACCATGACACTTCCTTTTTCCAGAAGGAAATGACATATCCTAAAGGGCGCGACCCTCATAACCTTGCCGCATCTTTCCTGTTTCGACCATTTCCGGGGTGTGAGGTCCGATGAGGTCTCGTTCACAAAGCTACGCTTTACATGAAAGCCATGCTTTGATCACAGATGATCAACAAATGATCATCACTATACCGCAACACTTAGTATGCCACACTACCAAATTGGGAGTATATAGCTGATAACCTTCAATTACATAACCTCTAAGCTCGTATGTCTCAGAGAAGGGTGTTAAGCTAAGAGAATAAATTCTCCGCCACCAACAGATATGTATTTGAAAGAAATCGGCTTTATATCTCAAAGCGTAGTGTCAGACACACGACCATACAAGTCTGTTCCGGGTTCGAACAGAACCGAAGGCACTTCGTCCAATAAAGGAAGAAGCCCTTGCAAATCCGGGCGTCCACAATCCCGATCGGACTTCCCATCACTTAGGGAATCCCTATACCGGAGCAACTCGGTGCAGAGACAATCGATAGGTTATCCTATCGTTTTTGAAGACACCCGGTCTTCACCGCCGGTCTTCAATTTGCAGTCCATTCGTCGAATCACTATTCGGAATGGGTTATACGACACAAAGGTCCTTCCCCGGCTAATCCGAATAGTGAGCGCTTCAAATTTAAAACATGTGGGTGTATCAATCACAAAGGTTCACATTCAGGGTTCGATGTGGGTTTCGGATAACAAACTGAAATCCGACTCCCTGTCGCATCGAAGTTTAAATGCCATTTTACGGGCAAAAAGGGTTTCACATACATACAGGAGCAAATCACAAATCATAGCTCATCACAAAGCAATCACAGCACCACAACAAAAGTGTCAGTTCAGTATGGGGTCTTTGATGATGATCAATCATCGTTGATACAAGTAATTGTGATTAAAGCGAATTAGCTACATAATTGTCTTTGTTAATCATTTCAAATTAATGTTGAATTTTACTTGATTTTGAATTATTTTAATTGGCTAAGTTAATAAATTATTCTTTAGTTTATTATTTCATTTATAAATTCTTAATCGTTAACTTATTGAGTTTAATTAATTTTATAAGTCTCCTATTCTTTAATTTATTAAATTTCTTTCTTTTAAATTTTAAAAGTCGTTACAAAACATCAATTTGTTATTTACTATTATTATAAACTTGGTTTGAACTTTGTATTTGTACATTAGTTTATATTTATATTTAAACTTTTTATTAAGTTAAACATTTAAACAACTTTTATTTATTAAAAATAATTTGAACTTCATAAAACTAAAAAAAAACTATTTGTTTCATATTACATTAACAACTATTGTTGCTTCACTTAGAAAATACATTGCGTTTCAAAAGTTTTTATCAAAAACTGCTACTGTTTCATCTGCATACTCGAGACATGCTTCGGGTCGTACCCGAGCAAAACTCCCCCCTACTCCGAGTTATCTCCAGTTTTGACCCGTGCCCCCCCTTTTTCTTTCGAAATTTTGGTTAAGTATAAAACGACACGGTGAACACCAAAAATCCCCCGGGTTGCACTTCGAGTCTTCACGCGATTTACCCGCGTACTGCTCCGAGTCACCATTAGTCTCCCCCAACGCCTCACGCTGATACGCATCCCACCCACGTGCACGTGCACCGCTGCGCCGCCGCCTATGGTCAGAGCCAAGGCCACGAGCGAGTCGCCTATCGTCCCCTAGAGCGACACGAACACCCAGATCTCGATTTTTGCTTCGAAGTCGCGAATCGAACATCACACCCAAATGTCATCATCAGGAACGCCACCGAAAACTGCCACGCGCCGCCGCCTCAGGCCATTATCGGCCACCAAACTCAGTACCAAGCCTCGCCATCGTGTCACGCTTCGAACCCCCCAGTGGCACGCGGTCCGATCCCCTGTGGTGGTGCGGCAAGCCTTTTCAACCGTGCGCAGTATTTTGGGTTCCTAAACCCTAAAACAAACTCAAATTCAAATCCTGGATTTTAAAAAAATCGAACAGCATTTTTCTGATGATCACGAGCCCCCAAGCCATCTACGACAGCGAATTCGAGGGCCATAGCTCCTTAGATCATCAGTTTTTGGTAAAACTTTAATTTCCGATCAACCCCCATTTTCCCGAGCAATATGCAATGAAAAAAAATTGATTTTTGTTTCAAAAATCATTATTCTTGATGGTAATGCAAGTGGTGTTACTGAAATTCAATTCCATGAGGTTCGAAATTTCACTTGTTTGGGTTGTGACTGCATTTACATTATCCAGTGAAGTTTAAACCTGTTTTTAATTAGCTTTAATTAATTGTTAGATGGAATACCAGTTTAAACAATCATTTAATCTTAATCTCCAACATGATTCAGGAGCAAGGAGAAAAAGAAGACATTGTATTTGAATGTGTTTCACTCTGTAAACAGAGTTTAAGCTTAACAACAAATTTCTTTCTTCCAAAGTTTCCAGTAACTACAGCCTGTTTTTGATTAGTTTCTGAACATGGCGCAAGCTCAACACAATTCAACTTGTCACGCATTTATTTCAGAAGGAATAAAGCAGAGAAAAATTTGAACTGGGTTTTAATATGTTTTATCCTTGCAAACAAAGAAGGCTGTATAAAATTTACAGTTTCCAGGAAAACAACTTTACTTTGATTTTTTTTTTCCAGAGAAAAATGTGGGTGAAAGTTTTGAACAAAATCTCTCTTGCTTACTGGAAACAAAAATGCATGGCTAACTTTGGTTAATCATTCAAATCAAATAGGGTTAGGGGGGAAAAAGAATAGATTTTCTTACAGGTTTCTTCTTTTTTTTTCTGAACTAAAACAGGGACTATAACTTGTACAGTCAATCATAACAAACCAAACATTCAATCATACATTCAATTTTCTTGCATGCAAAACAAGATTTAAGTTTCCTATATCACTCAAAGCATACACATAGAAATCATGATAAAGAAAACAAAGTTTACTCACCTGTTTCTAGAAGTTGACAGTTTCAAACAGAAAGATGAGCCTGCTACTCCTTTTCTTCTTTTCTACTCTAATTCTCTTGGGGTTCAGATCTGAGAATTTATAGTTACAATTCTCTGGTTAATTGTGGTTGTATTTATGCATTTGAATTATTAAAAACAAGGATTTCTATTTTACTTACTTTTGAAACTTATAGCAGAGAAGACACTTCTTATTTCTGAAACTTGAAACCAAAATAGATTAAGACTCTAACCTTAATTCTTCCTGCAGAAAAAAAAAAAAATTAGATATTGTTGTATTAAACCCAAGTTGCTTTCATTTATTTTAATTATTAATAACAAAAACCTCTAGATTACTTACAGTTTTGTTTTGGATTAACAGAGAAGCTTCTTTTCTCTGCAACTTATAAAAACAGAACTTGAAAACCAAAAAGAAAAGTAGCTTTTAAATCCTTAACCTTCCTGCAAAAAAATTAATGTTAAATATTATTGAGTTAAACTCTTTCTTTATAAGAAATTATAACTTCAAGTTCACATTTTACAAAGAAAGATTACTTGCCTTTTTTAATGTATTCCAAAAAGAAAACTATGCATTGCCTTTTGAAACCAGAAACCCCTTCTTTTTTTTTTCACAAACCTGCAGTTTTCATTTTTGAATTTAATTGTCAACACTTGTTTTAAAAAAAATCAAAATCTCATAAACTATAAAATTTTAAAACAGAGCTTACCTGAAAGTATCACACTAAGGTTATGAAGCATGAGAAAGTATTTTCAGATATTTTTTTTAGCTTGAAGGGAAGAAGACAGTCTGGTTTTCCTTTGAACTTTTTTTTTTTTCCTTTGAATGTTGAAGTAAAACTTGCTAATATCTTTTGATTACTGAGAAACAGATGTTGGGGGTTTAAAATTCGAATTTTTAGAAGGTGAAGAGTTTTCTGAATTTTTTTATTTGATTATTTAATTGAAGAGATGATGGGTTTTTGCCATTTGTAAGAAGATATCTTAACACATAGATTTTGTAAATCATTAAGTTTTATTGTGAAGGTAAGTTTCAGTTTTTGATGTAACAAAGCAAAAGAAATGTATAGATTTCATTCCCTATATTATATGCATAAACTTTTATAAACCAATATACATACTTTTTATTCATTTGTTGTATATATGCATATGTACAATGTTTTAAAAGAAAAGTTGTCTTACACTTGTATACTTGTTCCTCAATGATTTTTAAATGCTTCTTATTTTAAAACATTCATTCCAAATTTAAATTCAAATCTTAAATTTCTAATTTGAAATATAGACCTTTTAAATCCAAATGACTTCTATTATCATCTCAATATTTTTTTAAACATAGGATAAAAATTAGAATTCATTTCATATATTACTTTTCACTTATTTTTATTTGTTTTAGATTTTTTTTCCAAATTTATTCTCAAATCAAACCCCAAGAGTCCAAATATATTATTTTTTTTTGATTGATAATTTTGGGGATGTTACATGTATATATTGGAGTTGATTGATTTCCCGCATTTGTTTAGCGGATGAGACCCTATTACGCCGTTATTAAGCGGATAATATTTAAATCCCATATACCGCGATAATTTCGTACTGGAGCGAAATTGGTATTGTGCTAATGTTTGTGGATGCAGGAAAACAGGTTGGAGGGATCCAACTGGATTCCTCAACAGTTTTTATTTGATTTCAGATATTTTGATATTCGATGGATTTTCTTATTGATATATGATATCGTTGTAGTCGTGATTGACTATTTGGTGTGTAGCATCATTGGACCCAGATTTTGGGATTTTAAAATGATTTTAAAAGTGATTTTTGAAAATATGCTATATTTTTAGAATTGATCCATTTTAAAATAATTAAACGCTATAATTTTTAAAGTTATAAAATTATGGTTTTTGTGAAATACAGTTGAAAGCTGATTTTTGAGAAATATGAACTAATGGTTTTATAAAAGAGTTTAATCGGGATTTTTGAATTTATTATGAAAAGTTTAAATATAGGATTTATAAAATTTAATTATTTTATGAATCAAAATGGTGAAATAATAAAGGAGATTAAAGACGTTTTAAAGAATAATATAAATTGATTTATATTAAGAGATTTATAAATGGATATTTATAAATCGGAATATTGACATTATAAAACGAGTTTTTATAAGTGTTTGAATGAAGTGGAAATGAATTTCATAATTGAATGGAATTTATAGAATTTTAAACAGTGAAGTTATAAATGGAATTTTATAAACAGTAGGTTTATAAAATTTATAAAGTTATTGAAAGAATGAATTTTGGATAAATAAACATTCTTATAAGTTATAAGATTTATAATTATGAAGTTTAAAGGAACGATTTTTGGGAACGAATAAATTATAAGTATTTAACTTATAATATGAACCTTTAGTTTTATAATTGAGTTATAAATTGAATAGGTTAATAAAGGAATTTATAAAAGGAGTTGTTATAAAATAAATAGAAA
Source organism: Allium cepa (assembly GCA_030765085.1). Classification (NCBI taxonomy): domain Eukaryota; kingdom Viridiplantae; phylum Streptophyta; class Magnoliopsida; order Asparagales; family Amaryllidaceae; genus Allium; species Allium cepa. The sequence goes on along the minus strand of CM060929.1, from coordinate 375,807,030 downwards.
AGGAATTTATAAACGTTGTTTTATAAATTCGCAAACGACTTATTTTAAGAAGTAAATTGTTGAAACTTATTTATGGAGTTATATTCACGTTTTTGAACTGTGAAAAATCCTTTAAAAATGAATAGAAATGATGAAATTGTTAATTGAAGTATATTCACGTTTTTGAATAGTGAATAATATGTTAAAGAAATTGTTTTGAATGTGATATTTTATACAGAATTAAAACGATCTAACGATGTTTTAAATGTGTTGAGATTCGAAACCATAGATTTCAACATTCATTGTTGAAATAGACGTTTTCGAGAAATAAAAGGAAATGGTGGACTATAACACTGTTGTTATAGTAAATGATTTCCGAAAGGAAATGTTTTGTATAGTATTGGGATTTATATATCTATTTTAATTTCGAATCCCTATACTAGTGATTTTGGGTTGTCGTAACGATGTTTTACGCAACATTCGTTTTGGCCCAAATAAATATGTTTAAGAGAATGATTTCCTTAAAGAATGAAATATATACTTAATCTCGATTTAAGTATATTGAATATTTTCCAAGTGTTGAAAATAAATAAAATTTGTGAATTACTTATGAATGTATAAGTATGGAAATGTTTTCCAATATAAGTGAATATTTTGAGAATTTATCTTTTTGAAGATAAATTGAAAAGATAAATTGAAATGAATAATTGAAATCGAATATCTATAGATATTTTGGATTATAAATTCACTAAGGAATTTAAAAAGAAAGTGGAATTGGTTTAAAAATAAATATTGATTTATTTTTGAAGTATGAAATAATATATCTTGTAAAGATATTTTTGGAAAATAAATAATTTGGAAAATTATTTGGAATCTGGTGATGTGTGCATATCCAGTGATAGTTCAATAACCGACTATCAATATTTCCCTTTGAATGGGTAATTGATATGATTTGTTTGAATGTGAATGCTACACTTATTTTTGAATAAGCGCTCACTATTCGGGTTAACCGGGAAAGGACCATGGGGTCGTATAACCCATTCCGAATATGTGATACGTCGTTATAATTGCATTGAAGATCGGTGTTGAAGACCCGGTATTTGCGAGAGCGATAGGATGACCTGTCGATTGTCTCTGCACTGAGTTGCAGCGGTATAGAGACTCCCTAAGTGATGGGAAATCCGATCAGGATTGTGAATATCCGGATTGCAAGGACTTCTTTGTAAGTGCCTTCGGTTTTGTTCGAGCCCGGAACAGACTTGTATGGATTGTATGTCTGACGTTACAAATTGAGATATAAAGCAGATTTCTTTCAAATATATTTCTGTTGGTGGTCGAGAATTTATTCTTTTAGCTTAACACCCTTCTCTGAGACGTACGAACTCAGAGGTTATATAGTTGAAGGTTATCAGCGATATATTCCCATTTTGGTAATGTGACATGCTGAGTGTTGCTGTAAATGATCATTGTGTTGATTATTTGTGATAGGATCGTTTATTTGATCGTCTATCCTGGTGATCATTTCTATGATCATTTGTTGACCCAAAGCATGGCTTTTGTATAAAGTATGTTTTTGTGGACGTGAATACGTCGAGCCTCACACCCCGGAAATGGTCAAAACAGGAAAGATGCGGCAAGGTTATGAGGGGTAGCTCCCTTTAGGGTATGTACATTTCCTTCTGGATAGAGGTGGTATCATGGTATGGAGCCCAGATATTTAACCTATGTGGTTACTACGAATTTATTACTTTGTGGTTGTTGGTTATCGGGATCCCGTGAGAAAGGTCGTTTACGATCAGGGAATGACGTGCTCGTGTCAATAGTTACCCAGTTAGGGGTAACCCGGCCTTGTGTTGGCAGAGTTCCGGTTTGGTTCTCGGGGATGTCTTTCCAGAGGCATTCTCATGTGGCAATGGGAAGTTCCTTGGCCTGACCATTTGTTGGAAATCCAAAGAAACAATACGAAAACTTGTACGGTTTTAGTTGTAGAACCTGCCATCTAATATGGTAGCTATTAGTAGGCATAATATAATGGTACCTATGCTGGCTAAGATTTATATTCTACTTTCGAAATGAATTTTCTACACTATGCACTAGTAATAATATCAAATGTTCTTTTTAAATGCGTATCAAGCATGTTTGACTATCATAAGGAGAAATCTTCTCCAAGTCTGCGTTTGCATTGTGTGTGTGGCAGGAGGTCTTATGGTAGTCTCATCTTTTAAAAGCATTGCGAATTGAATTTAAAAATATCTCTCTATTTTGATTTTAAAGAAAAATAAACTGTTTTGAGTTCTCACACCAGTCACATGACTGACTCGGAGTTTATTGTTTTCCTTCCTAAACTCTGGGTGCCCACCAATTTTCACACAGGCAGTCAAAAGTTAGGTTTATCAGGATATTCTGGATATTCTGGAGTTGCTGGAAGCAAGATGGATGGCATGGCGTATTACTAGTTATATAGTATTTCTTTTTCCGCTGCACAGTTTGTTGTTGTTGTACACTCTGATGATATGATGTAATGAAATGTGATGTAATGTAATAACTGATATAGTTCTTTGTTTAAAGATTATTCATTTATTATTATATGTTGTTCCACTGCGAATTGTGAGATTCTGATGTTGTTCTGTTGTGTTCTGTTCCGTTCTATTTTCTATGTTCTATTTTAAAATTTTCTATTTTCTTCCCTCTCTGCTTTCTTCTTTCTTCTTCTTTTCTTTTTCTTAAACCCATAACTATTCGGTTTTTCGGCAACGAAAAATCGACACGTTACAGATTCATTGGGAATTATCTGTGAGTGAAAATCTTAATCTTTCCTTAATAGTACCTTGTGTAGTTTGTTTTTGGATTTGCACCGTGACTTAGGAAATTTTGAATATGAAAACTTATAAATTCAAAACCCAAAAATTTCACCATAAAATGTAAGCCATGTAATTTTTTGGAATTCTAATTGTTTTATTTTAATATAGTGGAATTTGATTTATTATTATTATTACAATATGAATATTTTGTATTCCATTTATTTCTACCTCTCAAACTTTGATTGTAACGACAAAGAATCTTACATGGAAAGTAGAAATGGAGTGCAAAGTGGGGAGAAAGGGGATTATTCCTCTTATCTACATTTTACAAAGTCTATTTCAATAGTTAAAATAAATATGCTTTACGTGTCATTTCAACGATATACAGTTAAATAGTTGAATGTAATATGAAAGATTATAATTGTAAATTTGCTTCTTTGAAAAAAAGAGGTCATGGTTCACTATATTAACATAATACGAATTGCATGTTTTGTATTCCAATTTGAATATAGTACAAGTCTACTTTGTGTAGTTAATTTGTTGATGCTGTTAGCCATTATATAATTTGATGTGCTAGATTGGGACTTGTATAAAAGTTGTGGATGATAACACATTAAAATAACATATCATCCCAAATATGAAATGGACAAATTAGCTGAATAAATATAGAAACAAATTAGCGATAACTTAATGTTAGTAATAAGTGTAATAACAACTCATTCTTTTAAGTTTTGAATTCTGCCAATTAAAATTACAAACTCGTAACATATATAACAAATAAGGCATTTAACAAAGAAACCGATAAATAAATGACAATTAACCATAAATCTAATAACATGAGTTAAGGACAATTATTAAATTTAATCCATAAGCAAAAGGAAAAATAAAGAGTTTTCCTTAAAAGGCATTTAAATGCATAAATACGGGTAAGGTACACGCGTGCGTGCACGTGCTCACAAATATATATATATATATATATATACACACACACACACACATATACATACATACATACATACATACATATATATATATATATGTGTGTGTGTGTGTGTGTGTTGGCTTAGTTCAACATTTAATTTTAGAAAATGGGAATATGGTTAAGTTATAGGGATGCGAGCTTAGTTGAAAGCACACAAAAGCATGCTCAGTTAATCTGCCTACCAGTAGTGTGACTTTTGTAACTAATGTGGGACATCATCTGTAATAAGTACAACGGTAGATGCGAAGTGAGCTCTAATTTGTAGGGTAAGTCTGTACAGTTGATCTTACTACCAGCACCTACAAATAATCGGACTAATATGGGACGTCACTTGGGTTGCGGGCCATAAGGATAGGGAAATTTCAGGAGATGTCTGTTTTGAGGTTAAGGTATTAAATGGCCAGTTTAGAGTCTAGTCTGCCCATTACAAAGTATTAAATGACTTAGGGAATATCTCATAAATAACATTGGGTAATACCAGGAGGGCCTTCTTCGAGATTGAGGAATTAAATGACTATTGCGGTTTGCCTCTTTACTAAATAAGAAGTATTAAATGGTCGAGATTTCCTTTTTGTCGTAAGGTAATTCTAGGACGGGCCTGCTTCAGAATTAAGGTATTAAATGGTTGTTAGGGTTTGCCTCTTTCCTAGTTAAGAAGTATTAAATGGTTGGAATTATCTTTTGGTGCATTAATGAGAATCTCTTAAAGGGTTCCGCTTCAGGTTAAGGTTCTAAATGATCGAAGTGTATGTCTCTTCCATATCTAAGAAGTATTAAGTGGCCTATAAAAGATTTTCTATGACGATGGATAGGGAGTACCAGAAGGGTTTCGCCTTGAGTTTAAGCATTAAATGGCTTCTACCTAGGGTTTAGAGAATCTGCATATTCCTCGTTTAAAATGGTCTTAAGTAACCCAGGTACTTTCTCTTGCATTGTTAGGATATGATTGGATGGGAGGTGAGCTATTGAACCTGATATACTCCATAGTCACATTGCACCCACTTTTATATTCATGGAGTTAGGCTTGTAGGGCCACTAACTTATAGTTAGAGATATACTTAGATAAGTATAATAAATATGTAAGACATAGTACTTATCTGAATGCTTACTGCTTATATGCTATTATTGTAAAACTTGAGGTTTTCATTCAATATACATTGTTGTTCTAACTCCCTCTTCATTACAACCTATAATTTAGGTACCACGATGAGTGCAGAGAAAATGATGGAGACTTGGTGTGCAGTTACCTGTTATAGTTATCTATTTATGTTGTTATGATGTACCCTGGTTATAATTTGAATAATTTTAGTTAAAATTATTCAGGAAATTTAGTTGGATGAATTAAATAGAATAATGTAGCAGGAAATGAGAGTGGGATTTGATAATTAATTGTGTTAGTCCTTAACTAATTAACTAATAAGATTGTTTAAACTTAATCTAAGGAGGAAAAATGAGAAGGGTAAAGTAGGAATAGACCTATCTTTTATCCCTTAAACCCCACCCTCTCATTCATTTGTCATTTTTCACACTCACAAACAATAAAAGAAAAGAATATATAAGGCCATTAATCAAGGTAGAAAGAAGAAGAAATTAAAAAGGATTATGGAAGATAAAGCTTAGGGGAATTAAACTCCATCAAATCTCAACTCCAACATCTAAATTAAGGTGAATAATACCTGAATCATCTCTACTGTTTTTTTTAAAAAATTTGGCTATGGGTAATGCCCGAATTATTTTGATGATTTATGCCATGTTTGGTTGTAAGATCATTATTTGGATATAATAATGAACTGTGGAATTTCGATGAATTATTTGAATAGGTTTTAGGAGTAAAACCTAAGATTTTAATCTCCAATTGTTTTGATTTTCGGATATGTTGTGTAAAACATTATTTTGGAGATGATATTTAAGTTTCATAATTTTGCAAGCTAAAATGAATATTTTATGAATTTATTAAGGAGGAAATAGCTTTTATTTCTGGTTTTAATCATTAAGAATAATTAAATAATTATTCTGATCCTGAAAATTTGATAAGTGAAATAATATGATAATTATGAGTTTCTATGATTTTTAGGAATTTTTCCTAAATGGTTATGATTTATTATGAATTTATTATGGTAGATAAGTATTTAAATTAATAATTAGTTAAGGATGTTAATTAATTAAAGTTGACATATGTTTTTGGAAAAGTAAAACTGGTTGTGGAAGTTTTCTGAAAAGATTTGGAAAATGTATATTATCATCCAATAGAAACGAGAGAAAGAATAAGATTAGATGAAATGAAAATGTCTTTAATATAAATAAAATAGTTTTTACATTAATTATGTGATTGCCATCGTCATTGATGCCGCACAAAGCTATGCTTTTTGACATTAGCTATAGTGGACGCATACGATATCAATCTCGGTGGGTATGGAATGAATCCACTTGGTTAAAATGAGAAGTATGAGTAAGGTCTACATTTATGCCTTCGATATCAATGATGTCGCATGTCGCATATCAATGCCATAAGCTTTCACCGTTGTTTTAAATAATTCCACATGTTTTCTATATCGATATCATAGCTTAAGGCAGTGATGCTGCAGGCTTTCGCATGTTTTCTATATTGATGCCATAGCTTAAGGCAGTGATGACCCTGGCTTTCACCATTGTTCTAAATATCGCGGAATGTTTTCTATATCGATGTTATAGCTTAAGGTAGTGATGCCGCATGCTTTCACTATTGTTTTAATAATGCCACATGTTTTCTATATCGACGTCATAGCTTAAGGCGATAATGCTACAAGCTTTCACCATTATTTTAAATAATCCTGCATGTTTTCTACATCGACGTCATAGCTTAAGGCAATGATGCTACAAGCTTTCACTATTATTTAAATAATCCTGCATGTTTTCTACATCAACGCCATAGCTTATGGCAGTGATGTCGCAAGCATTATTTTCGATGTTAACTAATTTGTGGCTATGATGCCGTTATTATAATTTCGGAATAAAGGAAATTTATGTTATGGGTTGTTAATGATGTGATCCTATATCATACGGCATAGAGCCAAATTACTACGTTTTACGGCATAAAGCCAAAGTGCTATGTTTTGTGGCATAGAGTCAAAGTATTATGTTTTCAACATTATACTATTAATGCTATAACCGATTTTCGACGAAAACGACAAACGACATTGATGTTGCTACTCCTTATTCAATGCCAGCGATGTTTTTTTAATGCAAACTAAAGGTAAGTTTTAAAGGTGAGATAGCCTAGGTTTTTAAGAAGCTGGATAACCTTACCATTTTGGCAGTTAGTCACGTGACTTATAAAATCAATTTTATTCTTGTTTTTTTGTAATCTTGGAAAGTGGTTTGATATCGTATAGTGCAGCATGAATGTCACATATTTTCTGTATTAACAGCGGTGAGCCGTAAGTTTTATTTGACATTGTTCATTGAGGATACCAACGTAGATTAATTTCGACGTGCTATATACTTTAGAAATTTGATAGTTTATTGGGAATACCAATGTATTGACACCACTGTTTTATGAATCGACATTAACCATGGGGAATACCAAGGTATTTCATTTTAAAATTTCAACATAGATCATTGGGGATACCAATGCATATCATTTGAGATATTATAAGTTTAAGGGGTGTACAACCTAATTGAGGACACCGATACACACGTTAGTCCTTGAGATGATGGTTTTGATGACAACAACCTTAGAATAAGATTATAAAATATAAATACTAACATTATAGTTTAGATATATATGTGTATGCAACATTTAACCATTCAGGTACCAAGAATAAAAACTGTACAGTATAGAGATTCAAGATATCAAGATTGAAGACTCATGAGTATCAAAATTATCAAGAGTTCAAGATTTCAATATAAGTAGTTTAATTAGGAATTCTGTTAAAACTCCTAGAAAAGCACTGACAACTCAAAATCCAATTTATTCGTGGAATGGAATCCATTCGAGCCTGTTAAAGGGATGGAACCCTAAGTAGGATGGAAGCTACGGAAAATCTAGTGGAACATTGTTTTGTATCCGCTAACCTTTTATTCAAAATGTTTTTACAAAATTATATCTTGTTTTCAAAATGATTTCAAAACCTTCCTTTTAAAAGAATCAGAAACATCTATCCTGGATTTAAATACTTATAGCCTCAAAATAATCTTTATTTTCAAAATCAAATTATCCTTGGTTTTAAACTGTCTTTTAATAATAATGTATTTAACCTTTAATATTTATACTTAGATTTAAATATAAAATTATAGTAAAATTTTATATATATCAAAATATTATTCTCTATAAAATTAAGTATATTTACAAAGTTTAAAAATAGTTTTAATACAAGATAGAAGTTATTTTCAAAGAAAAGCAAATTACCAAAAATACCTTAGGCATGTTGACAACCTCAAGTACCCCATGTCGACATGGTAGCAGTTTATTTCCAAAATTTGAATTTCAAAGGATGTGTCTATTCGTCATATCCTTTCACGAATGGACATGGCTGTTGTTCTACTATAAATAAGGGTAGTTTTGAACGAATTTGCATTCATATTTTCTCTGATTTCACTCCTCTTTTTCTTCCTCATTTCTTTATACACATTTTTACCATTACTCTGTCGAAATCAACATTGAATCTAACTAGATCATTTCTGATTTGATTCTCTATCACTATCTCAACAAGATCTCAGTGTTATTCAGAGTTATAGGCTTCTTTGTAATAAACTAAGCGAGAAAAGGTGTGATTGTAGCCTGTGAAATCAATCAAGCGAGAAAAGGTGTGATTGTAGCCTTGGAAATCAATTGGGTGAACTTGTTGCCCATAAAATCAAGTATCTCTACCCAGAGGATTGTGAATATGGAGTGGTGTACCGCATGGCCTTGAAATCGAGGGTGTAATTGTAAAATTGCTTTTGAAAGGAAATTCGTACTTGTGTGCGGGACTGGATGCAGGGTAACTCCGAACCTGTATAAAATCCGGTGTATTCTTTCTTTTATTGCTTTTACTTTATTTCTGCATCTGTGTTTGTTTCTGTGATCATATCTATGTCTAAATATTGCACACATTTGTGTTCAAGTTAACAAAAACTCAAAAAGATTTAGCAATTCCTTTAAACACTATTCACCCCCCCTCTAGTGTTAATTCTAGCCTTAAGATCTATATTCCGCATTTCTCACATTTGGTATAGGAGCAAGGTTTTCAAAGTTTTCATAATCTGAATTTTGAAATTTTTTCAAAATGGCTACCAAAACTGGCACTGACACTACCAACACTGGTTCTATTATCCCTATCACTAGTTCATTTGTAAATGTCAATCTGCTGTCAGACCACCACTTTTTAATGGCAGTAACTATGCATATTGGGCATGTAGGATGAAAATATATTTACAATCTATAGGACTAGACACTTGGAATGTCACACAGACTGAATATTCTGAACCCACAACTGATTTTGCAAAGTGGACTGCTGAGCAAAAGACTGTTGCACAAAATAACTCTAAAGCTATGAATATTCTGTTTTGTTCACTTGATAGAAATGAACTTAATAGAGTGTCAGTTTGTAAGTCTACATATGAAATCTGGAAAACTTTGCAAGTTACTCATGAAGGAACAAGCAAAGTTAAACAGACCAAAATTTCCATGCTCACAAATCAGTTTCAGTTATTTAAAATGAATTCTAATGAGTCCATTTCCGATATGTATAGTAGATTTCAGAACATTGTGCATTCTCCAATGTCCTTGGAAAAGGAATTTTCGGAAGAAGATCAAGTCAGAAAAATCTTAAATTTTCTTACTCCAGAATGGGATCAAAGACACTTGCGATCGAAGAGGCAAATGACATCAATATGTTAAAGATAGAAGAATTAAATGGAAATCTAATGTCATTTGAAGTCCAAATGATTGAGAGAAGAGAAAGCAAAGCATCTGAAAAGAAATCAATGACGTTCAATGCATTGACCGATGGATCAGACTCAAACAACGATAATGATGAAGAGATAGCCCTTATGACCAAAAAATTCCAGAAATTCCTGAAATACAGAAAGATGAACAATCTCAAGAGAAACAGCTATAAGAACTCTAGAAATCAGAATGTAGTGCCAAACAATATCAAATATTTCAACTGTGACAAACCAGGCCATATCAAAAGAGACTGTCCATATCCAGATAGGCAAAATCTTCTTATAAACAATGATTCCGTAAAGAAACGAAAACGTGCATTTACTGCTACTCTAGATGACTCAGACTCGTCCTCAAGCAATGATGATCAGAAGACAGATAATTCAAATATGTGTTTCATGGCAGTTCACGACTCTGACGAATTCAGAGAAACAGACTCAGAAAAAGGTTCGCATTTACAATACAATTGGTTGAAATTGCATGCTTAGAATTGGATGTTTGATTGATTGATTTTGAATTGGTGTGTTGTTTGAATTTTAATTTTTTTTACTATTATTTTATTATTTTACTGTTATTTTATTATTATTTTTATTATTATTATTATTTTTATTTTTATTTTTAATAGTATCATAATATTTTATGGAATATACTATAATTCTAATTTTATTCCAAATATATATATATATATAGACATTAAAAATAATATATATATATATATATATATATATATATATATATATTAGAATACTTAAGAAAAACAATCATGGAAATTCAAAGACACACGTCGACATGGTCCCAGCCATGATGTCGACATGGGTACAAAAATTTGAAATTCAAAATTTGAGTTCAAATATTGAATTTACCTCTATATTTTTACTTCATTCAATTCTCTGAAAAGCCACCTTTTAACCAGAGAATATGTCCTTTGAGAATCTATTTATTCACTATCTCTTATCACAACTTTTTACTCTCTTTTCAAGTTCAAACTCTTATCTCAAAACTTCAAGCTTTCTACTCTAATGCTTCTTCAAGCAACCCTTCCACATTGAGAATTTTCAGAAAGATAAAAGAGCAACTCTACAATGATCCAAAGGCTATAAAAGCATATATCAACTATGCTAACTATGGAAAAGTCCATCCCGGGAAGTTTGCTTTATTTCAAGATTTCTCTACTTATGAAATCGATTCTCTTTTTACAAGTAACCAAGTTCTTAGTCTTGTTGATGCTTCTCAAAATGATTTTGTTTGTTATCCAATTCTTGTGAAAATTTTCTATGCAAATCTTAACCGCATATTTTATAATGGAATGATGATGAAATTTGGAGTGGTGTGAAAGGCACTAGAATATTTTTAAACTATGATCTTTTGGGTACCATTCTCAATTGCAAAAGCACGGAATGGATCTTTCTATTTTTAATATCGATGAAAATGATCGTGAGACATTTCATCACATTTTCGAAGGAAATGATAATTTTGAATTCAAAAATCGAAACTTTCGACCAAAAGCTAGAATTGTTAATCTTCTTTTACAACATAGGGAATTTTAACAATCCAACTTCAAAAGTTTGCAAAGTATGTTTTTCTATTTTTGGAAATTATGATATTAATTGGGCGTAAGTTATTTTGGATGAATTTCGTCCCAAAAATCTTGAAATGGATGAAAACACTTTGTATCATGGAATCTATCTCACTCGGATTTTTAACTATTTTGGAGTAGATTTCAAAGGAGAAGAATTTGTTTCAAGAAAGTTTTTTAATCACTCAAACATTTCTCTTATGAAAATTCCATTTGTTTTTCAACCTTATGAGACTCTTGCCGAAAAGGAAGAGCGTTTAGCTCATGAGGAGATGGAAGAGGAGGAAGAGGAAGAAGAAGGGGATGAAATGGAAATAGAAGAAGAAGAAGGTGAAACATAATTTGAAAGCATCGACTATCCTCCTAATCCAACCAACAAAACCTTACTCAAAAATTAAAAGACCATTGTCGAGAATCAACGGATTCTTAAACGGTCTGGATTCTTAAACAGTCCGTTAGTAAAAATTGGATAAAATGTCATCCAAGATGAACAAGTTTTTCTCCAAAGTCAGCAAGAAGCTTGGATTATCTTCATCTTCGTCATCCTCTAACTAGTTCTACCTTTTCATATCTTGTTGTATGTTTTACTTACGTTCTCTACGCACATGTAAATAAAACAATATATAGTTAATAAATAATTTGTGTTCTTATGTTTGATTTTTCACTATTATAAGTATTATCATATATGGAATCTTAGTTAGGATAGTTAGTAATTTACGATTAACTTTTAGTTTTAGAATCAAGTGTTGATTATTTATGATAACACTATCATTATAATCACATGTCATAGAGTATTGGATTAAGGGGGAGTTATATAGTTTGGAGTTAGTTTTTGCTGATGACAAAGGGGGAGAAGTATAAAATAGGATAGTTAGGCATAGATCAAGGGGGAGTTATTAGTTTTAGGGAGAGTTATTAGGATATAAGTAATATTTTATAAACAATGGTTGTCATCATCAAAAAGGGGGAATTGTTAGTCCTTAAGATGATGGTTTTGATGAAAACAACCTTAAAATAAGATTATAAAATATAAACACTAACATTATAATTTAGATATATATGTATATGTAGGATATAACCATGCAAGTACCAAGAGTGAAGACTGTACAGTATAAAGATTCAAGATGTCAAGATTGAAGACTTACGAGTATCAAAATTATCAAGATTTCAAGATTTCAATATAAGTAATTTAATTAGGAATTCTGTTAAAACTCCTAGAAAAGCACCGGCATCTTAAAATCCAATTTATTCGTGGAATGGAATCCACTTCGAGCCTGTTAAAGGGATGGAAACCTAAGTAGGATGGAACCTACGAAAAATCTAGTGGGACATAGTTTTGTATCCGTTAACCTTATATTCAAAATGTTTTTACAAAATTATATCTTGTTTTCAAAATGATTTCAAAACCTTCCTTTTAAAAGAATCAAAACATCTATCCTGGTTATAAATACTTATAGCCTCAAAATAATCTTTATTTTCAAAATCAAATTATCCTTGGTTTTAAACTGTCTTTTAATAATAATGTATTTAACCTTTAATATTTATACTTAGATTTAAATATAAAATTATAGTAAAATTTTATATATATCAAAATACTATTCTCTATAAAATTAAGTATATTTATAAAGTTTAAAAATAGTATTAATACAAGATAGAAGTTACTTTCAAAGAAAAGCAAATTACCAAAAATACCTTAGGCATGTCGACAACCTCAAGTACCCCATGTCGACATGGTAGCAGTTTATTTCAAAAATTTGAATTTCAAAGGAAGTGTCTATTCGTCATATACTTTTACGAATGGACATGGCTATTGTTCTACTATAAATAGAGGTAGTTTTGAACGAATTTGCATTCATATTTTCTCTGATTTCACTCCTCTTTTTCTTCCATATTTCTTTATACACATTTTTACCATTACTTTGCCGAAATCAGCATTGAATCTAACTAGATCATTTCTGGTTTGATTCTCTATCACTATCTCAACAAGATCTCAGTGCTATTCAGAGTTATAGGCTTCTTTGTAACAAATTAAGCGAGAAAAGGTGTGATTGTAGCCTTGGAAATCAATTGGGTGAACTTGTTGCCCGTAAAATTAAGTATCTCTACCCAGAGGATTGTGAATCTGGTGTGGTGTACTTCGTGGACTTGAAATCGAGGGTGTAATTGTACAATTGCTTTTGAAAGGAAATTCGTACTTGTGTGCGGGACTGGATGTAGGGTAGCTCCGAACCAGAATAAAATCCGGTATGTTCTTTCCTTTATTGCTTTTACTTTATTTCTGCATCTATGTTTGTTGCTGTGATCATATATATGTCTTAATATTGCATACATTTGTGTTCAAATTAACAAAAACTCAAAAATATTTGGCAATTCCTTTAAACACTATTCACCCCCCTCTAGTGTTAGTTCTAGCCTTAAGATCCGTATTCCGCATTTCTCACAACACATAGGTTGAACATTTGGGTTAAACATGAATTAAATTGATAAGCTATAGGTTTATAGTTTCATAGGAAAACCATGGGATGTATAATGGATAGTCCACATCGTGTCGAAAATGGATAGTCTTTATGCGGTTGATGAAGGGTTCACAGTCGTTTTAGGAAAACTATGAGATGTGTGATGGAAGTCTACATCATTTTAATTAAATGAAATATTTGAGATGCATAGTCCACATAAATTTGATAATGAAACCATATGCGATGAGTAGTCCATATGGGAAGGGATAAATAATCTATTAAAATGTTTATATGTGACATGGGTAGTCCACATAAATATAAGACGGATAGTCATTTGAAATTAAGACAATAGTTAGATGAGAAATTAAGACGGATAGTCAGATGAAATTAAGAAGGATAGTCTAATAAATTAGGATGTGTAGTCCAGTATATGTTGCATGATTGCAAATGCTTATTTTCTATGTTCTAAACATTATGGATGTAGTAGCACGGTATATGGTTAATTTATTTTGCTTAAGATACCACTGAGGGGAGAACTCATTTCTCTCAGCGCTGTGATCTCTCTAGATATCTATTTTCGGTTCAAGATGGTAGGTTATTGTTCACACCGAACTATTTATCTAACCTGAAGTTTTTATTCTTTCCCCTTAAACTCTCAGGTACTCATTTGAGTAGGTCAGGAGTAAGGTATTTCTAGTTTCCAGTTAGACAAATAAGCTTCCGAAGACATGTATGAGGCAATCCAACTATATTAGGGTTTCTATTTGTCCATTGTGTACTTTCATTTTGTCTGAATGGATGTAATGACAATGTTGTATAATTGCCAATTATTAGACTTTGATCGACCAAAAGGACATCTTCATATGTTGCTCTTGGAGTATTTTGTAATAATTATATTTTCCATGAGCATAGGATTGCGAATTGGATAATGTAATGAATATGAAATATTATTTATGAAATGAAATGTGAAAGTTTGCTATTAAATTATGTTTACATTATTTTGTATTCATGTGCTTCTGATTATTGATATGATTAACATAGCCGCATTTTCTCACTGAAAATTAATACTATGGATGACTGCAGCAACCATAGCACTTAGTTTTGGGCCTCAAAGTGGGGGATGTTATAAGTTGGTATCAGAGCATAGGTTAATGTAAAAACCTGTAAGATTAAAATATTTTTGAAAACATAATAGCGGAGAATAAGATTGGGGTATGAGATAATGCTATAGTAACATACTTGTATTTACTATATATAAGTATGTATTCTCTCACCTCTCTTAGACCGTTCTTCTGTATCTAATTAAGGCTCATATGTAGAAAACGAGAAAGCAAGGTATGGAAGCATGAAACGGAAGTGTGAATCTTGGTGGAGGAAGCACTACAACTAATGAAAATGTTCGACCCAATACTAGAAGGAACCAAGATGGATAGGAAAATGCTAATCAAAATGCAAATTCTAATGTAGGTGTTGTAACCTCACTAGTAGATATGGAGAATATGTATCAGTTCTTCATCAACCAAATGCAAGCTAGTGCATCTGCAGGAGTAGCTGGAGGAAATGTTGCAAATGCGGAAGGAGTTAACCCTATGGTGCTGGTTGGTAATAACTATGCTAAACTGAACCGAGGTTATACTAGTCTTGAAGGAAAGCCTTTTCTTGGAATTGAGGATGATAAAGAAGTGGAGAATTAGCTATTACACCATGAAAGAATCTTTGCTGATCTATGATAAGATAATGATTAGAAGAGGAGGTTGGCATTGAGGTAGTTGCAAGGAGCTGCTCTATATTGGTGGAATGGATAACCGTTGGTGTGTCTAAAAAGGAACCAACTTGGGTGGAGTTTTGGAGAAGGTTTGAGGAGAGGTTCTTTTCTGAAGCAGCCAAGTCAACCTTGGTTAGGAAGTTTATGGAATTGGAGCAAGAAGAGATGTCCATACTGGAGTATGCTATTAAGTTTAATGAGCTGTCCAAATATGAATATGCTACCATTGATACTGTGATCTATAGGAATGAGAAGTTTATCCTGGGTTTGAGGCCATAGATTGCTAAGGAAACCATGCCAGATCTCTAAGATCTGAGTAATATAGTGGTCGAGATGGCTATAAGGAATAAGAAGATGCTTACGAGTTTTGGGAAAGAAAAGTAGGTGGAAACCTAGAGTTCTTAGAATAAGAAGAAGGGAGCTCAAAGGAGTGGAGCTGCCAAGAAAGAGAAAGGTGATATTATATGTTATAAGTGTGACAAAAAGAGGCACTATGATAATGAATGTCGATCTGGTGATGGCAAGATGGTTATGGGAAGGCAGATTGTGAAGTGCTTTAACCGTGACGAAGTGGGGTATTACAAGACAAATGTCCATAAGCGGCTAAGGATAATAATGGAAAGGTGTTTGCTTTGGTGTCGTCTGCATTGAGATAGACTGCTGCTGATAAAGAAAAATCTACGATGAAAGGTATGCTTTTGATTCATAGCATACGCATTAGAATATTTTTTGTTACTGGAGTATCACATTCATTTATCTCTCAGTGTTAGTAGATAAATTAAATTTAGAACCATCACACCATGTTACTTCCTTAAGGATGACAAATCCTATAGGAGGGTATGCAATTCTGAGGATAAAATCTGACTATCCAGAATTTGAATTGCCAGGTTATACTTTTACCTACAATTTGTTTGTGTTGGATTTTATGGATTTCTAGAATATTTTAGGTATGGATTAGTTAAGCAAATATGATGCTAGGATATTTTGCAAAGATAGGAAAATATCATTGAGATACCTTGATGGTGTTAATCTAATCATATACTTAGTTGAGGATTCGAATTAAAAGGTTTGTGCTTTATTGGGTGCCACAAAAGTAGAAGATGAGCAAAATCGGGTCTTAGTTGCAAGAGAATTTGCAGATGTTTTTAAGCTAGAGACAGGACTATCACCGAAACGAGCTATTATGTTTCAAGATGATCTTGTGCTTGGAGCTGAACCCATGAGTAGACCACCTAGCAGAATGACACCTACCGAGATGAAGGAGTTAAGGTATTGCTAGTGGACTTAGAAGGAAAGAATTTCATAAGATCATGCAGTTCGCCTTGGGGAGCGATCACGGTATTCATGTAGAAACTGAAGGGGTCATTGAGATTATGTATTGATTATTATAAGTTTAATAAGAAGATGATAAAGAATAGATATCATCTGCAAGGGTTGATGATTTATTTGACCTATTGAGTGATGCCAGAGTATTTTTCCAATTAGATTTGGCGATAGGGTTCCATCAATTGAGGGTGTCGAAGGATAGTATTCTTTTGGTAGTGTTTTGGATGAGATATGGTTTGTATAAGTGGTTAGTAATGCCATTTAGATTATCTAATGCGCTAAATTTCTTTATGGACGTGATGAATCAGATTTTCCAAGAGCACTTGAATAAGTTCATGTTGGTGTTTATTGATGACAATTTAATATATTCTAAGGATGAAAGATATTATGGGATTAGTCTTAGAATAGTGCTCGAGACGTTGAGGCAGCATTAACTAAAGGCGAAGTTCTCAAACCGTCATTTTTGGAAAAGAGAAGTGAAATTTCTTAGTTATGTAGTTAAATAATAAGGGTTGTTTGTGGATCAAGCTAAGATTGAAGCTTTTGATAATTAGAAGAGACCAAAGACGGTGACCCGAGATAATTTTTTTTTGGATTAGCTCGTTATTATCAGAGATTTATCAAGGATTTCTCATGGATAACAACACTCTGGGCTAAACTAACTAGCAAGGATGTAAAGTTTGTTTGGTCTAATAAATGTGAGGAAGCATTCCTTAAGTTAAAGAATTTGTTGACTAACACGTCCATGTTAGTTATGCTAGATGGTAATCAGGACTAGGTGGTGCATATAGATGCATATGGAACAAGATTAGGAGATGTGCTGATGCAAAGAGGTAAAGTGATTTCCCACGTTTCTCGACAACTCAGACCATATGATGTCAGATATCCGGCTCATGATATAGAGTTGACAGTGGTGATTTTCGTATTGAAAGTGTGGAGACACTAACCGTAACATCCCCTGTTTGAAGACCTAAAACTAACCGCTACAGATACTGCAGTCATCTATAGTTATTAATTTTCATTGACCAATGCGGTAATAATATATACATTGATGTACCAGAAACACGTGGATATAAAAAAATTAACTCGATTTTAAAACAAATATCCCATTCCACTTCAATTCGCATTTCAAATTCATTACATAATCTTAATTCGTAAACCATATTTAGAGAAATATAATTATTAAAAATTACGCCAAGAGCGACATATGAAGATGCCCCCTTGGTTGATCAGAGTCTAAATATATGCACTAAATAACTTTGTCATTACATCTAATTATACAGCAGAATCAAACAGAAAGAACTTATAATAGCTAGCTTTCCTCCTGCACATCTTCAGAAGCTTATTTGCCTATGGAGAACCTAAAAACCTTAACTCTCAAACTACTCAAAATCAATTGAGCATCCGAGAGTTTAAGGGAAAAACATAAACTTTGGATTAGACAAAAAGTCTGGTGTGAATAATAACCTACCATCTTGAACCATACAGATATCTAGTAAGACCACGCCGCTTAGCGGAATGAGTTTTTCCTTTACTGGTATCTGCACCTAATTTATAATAACCATATACTGTGCACCTGCATCCATAATGGTTAAGACATAATATAATAAAATGTACCATGATGATACGCAGACATGCAATATGCTCTGGATTTCCCGTCCCTGTTCGCCTAACTATCTGTCCCAAGTTATAGTGTCTAGGGCCACTATTAACCTATTTATTTTCATAGGATAACTAATAACCCGTTTCAAGCTTACATACTATCTGTCCAATTTCTTAGTTTTCATGGAATTACTAAGAATCTATTGGTGTCTACCATTAACATCATCTAATCATAGTTTTATGGGCTAACTATGAACCTATTGGATTCTCCAATAACATCTTTCATGTCATAGTTTTCATGGACTAATATGAACCAATTGATCTCTATCAACAACCTATTCCGGACATAGTTTTCATCGGATCACTAAGAAGCTACTGGCCCCTGCCAATAACAATTTCCGTAACATTGTTTTTATGACCTTACTAAGAACCTGTCTAGACCAATAATCTTTGGACCATTCTTGGGCATCCTATATTCTGGTCTGTCTGACCTCCTGAATGCAATTCTACTCACAAAGAAGTTAATTCAATGTATATTTGCTACTGGGTCAACCTAACCTATTATTCAGCCCTTAACACCCCAAAATGTAGTTATGGGTTATAGATGTAGTGAATATGATTACACAAGCTATGAAGACCCAAAATTTTTGAGAATAAAAATTACTTTAAAAGAAAAAGAAAAACAGGAAATGAAAAACAGATGCCAAAGAATGAATGAAGTAAATAAATGAGAAAATGATAGTTAGAGAAAATAAAAATGGGGAGAACAATAGCTGAGTAAAGAGGAGCATTGTATTCACATAATTTTATGTGTATATGTATTATATAAATAACCAAAGAATAAAAATAGCTTGAAAATGAATATCAGAAGTAAGTGAAATAATTATGCAGGGAATAATTATTTTTATACAGTGATGAGAGGAAAATGATTAAGTATAAAAATGAATTCTAAAATTCACATGACTAGTATATATGTGAATATTGTACAGAAAATATATACATATGATTAGAGAAGTGTGGGATGATAAAATAAAAATTCTCTTGATAATTAAAATGCATAAAAGTTAGTCAAGCAATATTTATGAGTGTGGATGCATTTTTGAAATAAATCAAGAAAGAAGCAAATGGTAAATTATGTCAGTCAAAAATAAAACTTATAGGAAGAGACATGAGAATTAACCCGAGTATGATAAGATACATTGTGAAATTAAGTCATGTAAAAACAATGTGCAGATAAAAGCATGCAAAAAGCATGTGCACAGAAAAGCAGTGAGATAACTGCTTTTACCAGAAATAGAAATCAAAAGAAAATGGCATATTTAGCCACAACTGCACACACCTAATTCTCTGAGTAATGCAAGGTTAAAATGGGTTTTTCCTTTAGTAAAACCCTAGTAAAATGATTTAAATCAAAAGGGAAAGCAGAGGTTTTCTCTGAGGTAAAAATAGAAACACGTTATAAAAAAAAAGAAGAGCTCACATTGTTTTCAAGCTTAGGCATTCTCGGGGAAAAGAAGAGAAAGGTGAGTGATAATCATAAATGAAGATTGAGGCATTAAGACCCATGCTAAGGGCAGCCAAGCAATTGTTTTTCTTATATAGAAATTATAATATGATTTTCTGTTGATTTTACTGAATGAATGATTATTGACCATGGATGGTTTTTTTTTCTGGTTGAACCTTTGGCTGAAATTTTAATTTATTTGGGTCTGATATGATGACTTTAACTTCTGCTTTGAAATGTACTTGATCTAACATTTACCTTGATCACAGAAATGGATTCTGTAATCCAGTTCTTATTAGAGAATGAGTTAAGCATTTTTCTGAGAAGTAGGGTATCAAAGGAATAAAGGAAATAGGCAGTGTGAATAAGGAGGTTCATGCTTATGTCTAGTTCATTAAAAATTGGCATGAACAAAGCAATATTATATATGTGTTGATGTGTTCAGATCATAAACCAATATGTTTTATGGCCTTTTCTCAAAAACCATACCCTATGTTCACAGAAGAATAAATCTAGATTTTTACATGATTCTATCAATTTAAACAAGCACTGGAAAAATAAGTAGAAAATGTGTATGAGCAGATTTTTGGAAAAAATTGAATAAGTATAATCTCTGATTATAAGCAGTGGAATTTTATATGAATGCTTGTATGTTTGGATGTTCTCTTTGAGTGAGATCAATGATTTTTGATTTATGAAATGAAGAAAAGAGCACAAGTATTTATGGAAATTAAAAAGAAAAATTCCTCAGCAATTAAATGAGCATGGTCTCTAAATTACAAAGTAATTTAGGAGAGGTGCCTTGATCTACTCATCATCAGGTGGATGATGGGTATGTGCATGACTTGTTCAAGTCCTGAAGGCCTCTGTGCAAAGGTTAACAGAATTGAGTCCTTTGCAATGCACACTTTGTGTTCAAAGGCAAGAGATTAGACCATATAAAATATAAACATGGGATCGAAAGGTTATGCCATGGATTTTAGGAAGCTAAATTTCATAGGAGTTTGTACATGTACAACTGAATGGATTGAATGAATGAATGCTTGGGTGTAGGTTGTTAGATAAATTTAAATGTGCATATGCTCAGGTTTGACATGAAATTGAATAGTGTCAAAAATATATGTTCTCTGCACAGTTTTAAGAATTAATAAGTTGTTTTAATAATGATTTCACTCATACCAGAATTTTATTCTGACCCTATTTATTGCCTTTGCAATATTTGGGGTGTCTCATTTTATTGAGGCAGCTCAAAATTTTGTTGCAGGTAAAGATGTATGAATAGCTTGCTTGCTTGGAAAATTAGAAGACCTGTTTGAGTTTTTGAAATGCAGTAGTCCATTGTAATAAAGATAGCTAGGCAAACTTTCTTAAGTATATGCAAACTTTTCAGTATTATAGTGCTTTGTTCATTTGAAAAGAATTTGTAAAACTTAAGTATTATATTATGTCTTGAGTTACTGATTTAAGTAACTAATCCAGATGTTTTCTGTAGACTGTGATGAAGGAAGTTATGCTATGTAATTAGATATGTGAACATACTTTCTTTAGCATATCTGATAAATTTCAGAAAGTGAGACTGCAGTGGTTTTCTTTTAATAATGCATGTAGTGGAACTGATAGGTGATGGTTGAATCTAGTCAGGTTTAGCCAGTGAGGCTTGATCATGACTTATAAATTGATATAAGACCATGAGAAGCTTGAAGTTTTAGCATGCAAATCTTTCTTGCATGTCTGATTTTTCAGTGTTGAAATGTGTTATAAAATGATGTGTGTAAAGTACTAGTAGCATTCACTACATCCATATTAAACAATGTTCAGTTGCATCAAATACAGTTTAAAGTTTGTTTGCACTTGGTCTTGTTTAAACTATAAGAATCTGCAATACCAAAGGATTTGGTAAAATGTTAAGCATGACTATTACTTCACTGCAACTTAATTTTTGTCAATAGCCATCATTCAATATCCATTAGAGGTCTGCACCACAGTCTCATTTGAGTTTGGTTCCTTAACTAAATTGCCTGGAACATGATGTTTACATGTATGTGAAAAATCTTACTTAGTATGCTAGATTAAGTTAGCATTTTGCTTGCCTGTAGTTTTTCTTCTGCCTGGTCTATAACATACTTACCACCAAATGTTCATAAGATTATTACCAATATTATAAATTAAGACATAAGTATATAAAACCTGAAGGTATGCATTTTGATTGAACTGAATTGCTTGAGCATGATTGGAGCATGTTTGTGTATAAACCATGAATTTGGGCTAGAAAAACCATGAATCATTAGTCACATTATGTTTTGACATCTTCTATCATTTCTAAATAACAAGTATGAATTACTAAAACCCCAGGATCAAACCCATGGGATGTTAGACCATAGATCAAGTAGTTTGGTTTAAATGAAAATTCTGGAAAACAACACAAATGAAAATATGAGGAGCTAATACTTTATTGCCGTATTAGTCAATATCATCATAAAAGAAGATAAAAATCTGAATTATGTAGAAACAAGCTATGTGACACAAGACATTTCAACTATGAAAAATATTGTGTGAATTAAAATTCTTTGCTACTTTAAACACTCTGATTTGCAAGGAAACATTTATATATCCTCATATATACAAATGATAGGAATTGATTTAAACGCTGATATATTTATATTAGTAAAATTTCAGGATCTTGGGAGAATGAATTTAAGAAGTGATCACTTATATATATATATAAAAAAAACTCACTTAAAATCACATAAATTAGAGTAAAAAGAAGTGGGTTACTTCAGTTGGTATCAGAGCTATGTTGTTAAAACATAGCATAAATATATTATCCAATCTCCTTGTATGGATAAAATGTGTGTGTATATATATATATATATACACACATAAAGTATACATACAATAATTATAGAAATTAACGTCCACAATAGAAATAAATTGCAGAAAATAATTAAATAGGACTATGACTAACTAGCTATGCAATTGAATAGTGAAACATGGTAGGAAGACCCCCAAGCACTGGAGCAGGACCCTCAAATGTTGCACCATTGGTTAATTTGCAAGATTTGGTGAGAGCATTAAGGGAGGGAGCAGTGCAGAGGGAAGAAAATCCTCATGAGGAATTAGCTAAGTTATTGAAGACATTTTCAAATTTAGGAGGCAAGGATTTTGAAGGCACTGAAGGAGTAATGGGAGTGCAGACATGGTTGAGAACTTTGGAAAGAATATTTGCATGCATGCAAATTAATGATCAAAGAAAGAGGCAGATAGCTTCAAGGAGACTCAAAGGAGCAGCATTGGATTGGTGGGAGGTAATCATCACAGGGAGGCCATAAAATGAGATAACATGGGATCAATTCAAGGAGATGCTTGAGGCAAGGTTTGTTCCAGCAACAGCTAAGGCAACATTGCTTGAGGAATTCATAAGGCTGAGGCAAGGATCAATGAGTGTGACAGAATACACTCAAAAATTTGAAAGTTTGTCTAAGTATGGAACAATGCTCATAGGAAATGAAGAATCAAAGAATTCAAGATTCATTCAAGGACTCAATGCTAGTTTGAGTAGGGCAATGTTACCATACAAAGACAGGACATTTGATCAAGTCATAGATCTTGCTCTTTCCTTTGAACAACATGACAATGCCAGAGAAAAGTTTAGGAGTATGAGGGCAAATAGTCAAAAGAAAGGGAAAAATAGGACACATCCTTATGATAAAAAGAATGCAAACAGGAAAGTTGAAGGAGCAACTAGTGGGGAAGCTAAGAAGAAGATTACTTGTTATAACTGTGGCAAAGAAGGACACATGAGTAATAGGTGTCAAGAAGCTAAGAAGGCACCATTTAGCTGCTATAACTGTGGGAAAGAAGGTCATATTAAAAGAAACTGCCTAGAGTTTAAAAAAGGAGCAAAGATAGGAGCATTGGAAACAAAGTCAAAGGCAAATGCAGCAGGAAGCTCTGGACAATTGGAAGGTATACTTCTAATTAAAAGTTACCCAATCACAGTTATATATGACACTGGAGCCACACATTCTCTAATATCACAAGACATAGTGGATAAATTAGCTCTCATATGCCGCAAAGTTGAAAAACCCTTGTTTATTCAAAGTCCCCTGGGTAGCTCTTGTTTGCTAGGGTTAAAATGTTTGGGAGTAGAATTAAACATAGGGGGAAATGTGTTTAAATCTGATTTGTTTGTATTGAAATACCCTGGAATAGGAATTATTTTAGGGGTAGATTGGTTGAGTAAATTCAAAGCAATATTGAATCTAGAAAACTTCACAATATCTTTAAAAACAGAAAATGGTAAAAACATTTTAGTCATGAGTGAAATAGCTAAAACAAATTGCCTTAATCAAATATGGAGTATGTCTGAAAAGGAATTAATTTTGGAAGATATAGAAGTGGTAAGAGAGTATCCAGATGTTTTTGGAGAGGTAGTAGGGGTACCAGACAATAGACCAGTTGAATTTCAAATAAGGTTAATTCCTGGATCAAGTCCTATCATCAAGAAACCTACTAGAATGGGTCCAAAAGAATTAATAGAATTGAAACAGCAGCTGGAAGAATTGGAACAAAAAGGCTTTATAAGGCCAAGCAGTTCAAACTGGGGTTCTCCAGTGGTGTTTGTGAAAAAGCATGATGGTACACTAAGAATGTGTATTGATTATAGGGAACTAAATAAAGTCACCATCAAGAACAAATACCCACTCCCCAGAATTGATGATTTGTTTGATCAATTAAATGGAGCAAAGGTCTTCTCAAGGCTAGATTTAGCCTCTGGGTTTCATCAGATGAAAGTAGAGGAAGAAAGCATTAAGTACACTGCCTTCAATACAAGGTATGGATTGTATGAATTTTTGGTGATGTCTTTTGGATTGACAAATGCACCATCATATTTTGTAGATTTAATGAATAGAACATTTAGGGATTTTCTGGATAAATTTGTGGTTGTCTTTATTGATGATATATTGGTGTACTCAAAGTCAGAAGAGGAGCAT
Source organism: Allium cepa (assembly GCA_030765085.1). NCBI lineage: Eukaryota > Viridiplantae > Streptophyta > Magnoliopsida > Asparagales > Amaryllidaceae > Allium > Allium cepa. Next base: position 375,782,140 of record CM060929.1, on the reverse strand, counting down.
GCAAGGCACTTGCATCTGATTTTATCAAGGCTAAGAGCACACAATTTAAAAGCAAAATTCAATAAGTGCATATTTTGGCAGAATGAAGTAAATTTTTTAGGGCATATCATATCTCAACAAGGCATTAGAGTAGATCCAAATAAGGTCATGGCAGTTCAATCTTGGAGTAGACCCAAATCAGTGACTGAGGTAAGATCATTTTTAGGAATGGCAGGCTATTATAGGAGATTTATAAAAGACTTTGCAAGAATAGCCATCCCACTGACCAAGTTAACTAGAAAAGAACAACCATATGTGTGGACAGAAAAGTGTGAACAAGCATTTGTATCACTAAAGAAAGCATTGATGGAAGCTCCAGTTTTACAAGTACCAGAGGGAAATGAAGGATTAGTAGTTTACACAGATGCTAGTGGATCTGGACTAGGGGCAGTGCTCATGCAACATGGAAGAGTCATAGCACATGCATCCAGGCAACTTAAACCAAATGAAACAAGGTATGCCACACATGATTTAGAACTTGCTGCAGTAGTACATGCATTGAAGCTATGGAGACACTATTTGTTAGGTGCTAAGTTTGAATTGTTCACAGACCATAAGTCACTTAAATATTTGTTTTCCCAAAAATACTTGAACATGAGGCAACATAGGTGGGTAGAATTCCTAGCTGCCTATGATCTTGATATATTGTATACCCCAGGAAAAGCTAATAAAGTGGCAGATGCATTAAGTAGACACCAAGCAAAATTGGCAAGCCTAATGATGGCTGAGTTCAGGGATTTGACAATCCTAAGTGAGGTGGAAGTAAAAGAAGAAATGGGGGTATTGGATAAGGCCCACAATGAGATGATTGAGTATGGTAAATTAAGCCTCATTTCTTTAAAGTCAACACTAGTTGACAAAATAGGACAAATGCAGAATCAAGATACAAGTTTGAAGGAGAAAAATAATATGATATTACAAGGCATGACAGTGGAAAACTATGAAGTAGATGATAAAGGATATTTAAGGAAAAAGGGGAAACTCTGCATACCAAATGTAGAGGAACTGAAACAAAAAGTTATGAATGAACATCACAAAACAAAATATACCATACATCCAGGTGGTACAAAAATGTACCATGATCTTAAGAGGAATTACTGGTGGCCAGGGATGAAAGGAGCAGTGGCAAAATATGTGGCAAATTGCTTGACATGCCAACAAGTAAAGGCAGATTATGAAAGACCCTCAGGCCTATTGCAACCTTTGGAAGTGCCTACTTGGAAATGGGAAAGCATATCAATGGATTTTGTGGATGGTCTGCCAAGAACAAGAAGAGGCAATGATAGTATTTGGGTAGTGGTTTATAGACTTACAAAAACAGCACACTTCATTCCTATAAATTCAAACAGAAATGCCCATAAACTAGCTCAATTATTTGTGAAAGAAATTGTGAGGTTGCATGGTATCCCCAAGACTATCATTAGTGATAGAGATACTTTGTTTACATCAAGGTTTTGGAGTAGCTTTCAAGAAGCTATGGGGACAGAATTAAGCCTAAGCACAGCCTACCACCCACAAACAGATGGGCAAACTGAAATTGTTAATAAAGTTTTAGAAGATTTGCTTAGAGCATGCATACTTGATTTTGGAGGCAACTGGGAGGATCACATTTATTTGGCTGAATTTGCTTATAATAATAGCTATCAATCCACCATAGGAATGGCTCCCTTTGAAGCCTTGTATGGGAAGCCTTGTTTATCTCCTGCATGTTGGATGGAGGCAGGAGAAAGAGTGTTGCTTGGACCAGACAATGTAAAAGAAACTTCTGCAAGAATTGAATTAGTGAGACAAAGAATGAGAGTAGCTCAAGAGAGACAGAAAGCATATGCAGATAAAAGAAGAAGGCCAGTAGAATTTGAGGTGGGAGACTATGTGTTTCTCAAAGTTTCACCAATGAGGAAATTACTGAGATTTGGCAAAATAGGGAAACTGTCACTAAGGTATATAGGACCATATGAAATTGTTCAAAGAATAGGTACTTTAGCTTATAAATTAAGGTTACCAGAGGAACTAAGCAACATACATGATGTATTTCATGTATCACAATTAAGGAAATGGGTACATGATAAGGAGACCATTCTTGAATCTCCTACACATGTTGAAATTCAAGAGAATCTAGTTTATAAAAAGGAACCAGTGGGCATTGTGGCTAGAGAAGAAAAGAAATTGAGAAATAAAATAGTTAAACAAGTTAAAGTCCAATGGAGTTTGGATGGAAATGACTGTACATGGGAGGCTGAAGATAGGATGAAGGATAAGTATCCTAATCTATTTTCTGCTTAAAGGTATGTGTAAAATTATAGTAGTTTTAAATATTGCTTGAGTGTATTGGACTGATCTTGAATGAATGAATTTCTAATATGTTTCAAATATACTAATAAATCAATATATAATTGTGGGACACAATTCCTTTTAGGAGGAGAGTATGTGAAGACCCAAAATTTTTGAGAATAAAAATTACTTTAAAAGAAAAAGAAAAACAGGAAATGAAAAACAGATGCCAAAGAATGAATGAAGTAAATAAATGAGAAAATGATAGTTAGAGAAAATAAAAATGGGGAGAACAATAGCTGAGTAAAGAGGAGCATTGTATTCACATAATTTTATGTGTATATGTATTATATAAATAACCAAAGAATAAAAATAGCTTGAAAATGAATATCAGAAGTAAGTGAAATAATTATGCAGGGAATATTTATTTTTATACAGTGATGAGAGGAAAATGATTAAGTATAAAAATGAATTCTAAAATTCACATGACTAGTATATATGTGAATATTGTATAGAAAATATATACATATGATTAGAGAAGTGTGGGATGATAAAATAAAAATTCTCTTGATAATTAAAATGCATAAAAGTCAGTCAAGCAATATTTATGAGTTTGGATGCATTTTTGAAATAAATCAAGAAAGAAGCAAATGGTAAATTATGTCAGTCAAAAATAAAACTTATAGGAAGAGACATGAGAATTAACCCGAGTATGATAAGATACATTGTGAAATTAAGTCATGTAAAAACAATGTGCAGATAAAAGCATGCAAAAAGCATGTGCACAGAAAAGCAGTGAGATAACTGCTTTTACCAGAAATAGAAATCAAAAGAAAATGGCATATTTAGCCACAACTGCACACACCTAATTCTCTGAGTAATGCAAGGTTAAAATGGGTTTTTCCTTTAGTAAAACCCCAGTAAAATGATTTAAATCAAAAGGGAAAGCAGAGGTTTTCTCTGAGGGAAAAATAGAAACACATTAAAAAAAACGCTCACATTGTTTTCAAGCTTAGGCATTCTCGGGGAAAAGAAGAGAAAGGTGAGTGATAATCATAAATGAAGATTGAGGCATTAAGACCCATGCTAAGGGCAGCCAAGCAATTGTTTTTCTTATATAGAAATTATAATATGATTTTCTGTTGATTTTACTGAATGAATGATTATTGACCATGGATGGTTTTTTTTTTCTGGTTGAACCTTTGGCTGAAATTTTAATTTATTTGGGTCTGATATGATGACTTTAACTTCTGCTTTGAAATGTACTTGATCTAACATTTACCTTGATCACAGAAATGGATTCTGTAATCCAGTTCTTATTAGAGAATGAGTTAAGCATTTTTCTGAGAAGTAGGGTATCAAAGGAATAAAGGAAATAGGCAGTGTGAATAAGGAGGTTCATGCTTATGTCTAGTTCATTAAAAATTGGCATGAACAAAGCAATATTATATATGTGTTGATGTGTTCAGATCATAAACCAATATGTTTTATGGCCTTTTCTCAAAAACCATACCCTATGTTCACAGAAGAATAAATCTAGATTTTTACATGATTCTATCAATTTAAACAAGCACTGGAAAAATAAGTAGAAAATGTGTATGAGCAGATTTTTGGAAAAATTTGAATAAGTATAATCTCTGATTATAAGCAGTGGAATTTTATATGAATGCTTGTATGTTTGGATGTTTTCTTTGAGTGAGATCAATGATTTTTGATTTATGAAATGAAGAAAAGAGCACAAGTATTTATGGAAATTAAAAAGAAAAATTCCTCAGCAATTAAATGAGCATGGTCTCTAAATTACAAAGTAATTTAGGAGAGGTGCCTTGATCTACTCATCATCAGGTGGATGATGGGTATGTGCATGACTTGTTCAAGTCCTGAAGGCCTCTGTGCAAAGGTTAACAGAATTGAGTCCTTTGCAATGCACACTTTGTGTTCAAAGGCAAGAGATTAGACCATATAAAATATAAAAATGGGATCGAAAGGTTATGCTATGGATTTTAGGAAGCTAAATTTCATAGGAGTTTGTACATGTACAACTGAATGGATTGAATGAATGAATGCTTGGGTGTAGGTTGTTAGATAAATTTAAATGTGCATATGCTCAGGTTTGACATGAAATTGAATAGTGTCAAAAATATATGTTCTCTGCACAGTTTTAAGAATTAATAAGTTGTTTTAATAATGATTTCACTCATACCAGAATTTTATTCTGACCCTATTTATTGCCTTTGCAATATTTGGGGTGTCTCATTTTATTGAGGCAGCTCAAAATTTTGTTGCAGGTAAAGATGTATGAATAGCTTGCTTGCTTGGAAAATTAGAAGACCTGTTTGAGTTTTTGAAATGCAGTAGTCCATTGTAATAAAGATAGCTAGGCAAACTTTCTTAAGTATATGCAAACTTTTCAGTATTATAGTGCTTTGTTCATTTGAAAAGAATTTGTAAAACTTAAGTATTATATTGTGTCTTGAGTTACTGATTTAAGTAACTAATCCAGATGTTTTCTGTAGACTGTGATGAAGGAAGTTATGCTATGTAATTAGATATGTGAACATACTTTCTTTAGCATATCTGATAAATTTCAGAAAGTGAGACTGCAGTGGTTTTCTTTTAATAATGCATGTAGTGGAACTGATAGGTGATGGTTGAATCTAGTCAGGTTTAGCCAGTGAGGCTTGATCATGACTTATAAATTGATATAAGACCATGAGAAGCTTGAAATTTTAGCCTGCAAATCTTTCTTGCATGTCTGATTTTTCAGTGTTGAAATGTGTTATAAAATGATGTGTGTAAAGTACTAGTAGCATTCACTACATCCATATTAAACAATGTTCAGTTGCATCAAATACAGTTTAAAGTTTGTTTGCACTTGGTCTTGTTTAAACTATAAGAATCTGCAATACCAAAGGATTTGGTAAAATGTTAAGCATGACTATTACTTCACTGCAACTTAATTTTTGTCAATAGCCATCATTCAATATCCATTAGAGGTCTGCACCACAGTCTCATTTGAGTTTGGTTCCTTAACTAAATTGCCTGGAACATGATGTTTACATGTATGTGAAAAATCTTACTTAGTATGCTAGATTAAGTTAGCATTTTGCTTGCCTGTAGTTTTTCTTCTGCCTGGTCTATAACATACTTACCACCAAATGTTCATAAGATTATTACCAATATTATAAATTAAGACATAAGTATATAAAACCTGAAGGTATGCATTTTGATTGAACTGAATTGCTTGAGCATGATTGGTGCATGTTTGTGTATAAACCATGAATTTGGGCTAGAAAAACCTTGAATCATTAGTCACATTATGTTTTGACATCTTCTATCGTTTCTAAATAACAAGTATGAATTACTAAAACCCCAGGATCAAACCCATGGGATGTTAGACCATAGATCAAGTAATTTGGTTTAAATGAAAATTCTGGAAAACAATACAAATGAAAATATGAGGAGCTAATACTTTATTGCCGTATTAGTCAATCTTGAGTCATCATAAAAGAAGATAAAAATATGAATTATGTAGAAACAAGCTATGTGACACAAGACATTTCAACTATGAAAAATATTGTGCGAATTATAATTCTTTGCTACTTTAAACACTCTGATTTGCAAGGAAACATTTATATATCCTCATATATATAAATGATAGGAATTGATTTAAACACTGATATATTTATATTAGTAAAATTTTAGGATCTTGGGAGAATGAATTTAAGAAGTGATCACTTATATATATAAAAAAAAACTCACTTAAAATCACATAAATTAGAGTTAAAAGAAGTGGGTCACTTCACAAGCATACATGAAACTGATCAGATTACACAACAATATAAACATCCATAGTTTATACTTGTTCCATTTAATTTGATTAGAAACGAAACTATTAAGTGCATTCAGTTCGTTTCTTCCACTTGTCTGTTTATCTTTTTTTACCGTGATCATGGCAAGCGGTTCCGCTTCGCCACTTGTCATCGATTACAAGGATAACTTATTTTGCTCATTTCCTCGCCGCCGAATGCACATCGATAATGTTGATTCTCGTTTCTTTGAGGTTTCTAGAATCAAGAAAAAAAATGAAAATGGGTCAATAGTCAATTGTTTATCATATTTTAGGCCATATGTGTTTATATTATTTGGATTGCAACTTTGTTATTATGCAGAAATGAAAAAATACTTTACTTTTAGCTAAAACTATCTAAATCTAATTCTGGAGCATTCTAAATGAGAAGGACCATGAAGATCATCTTAGATTGGTATTAGAGACCTTGAGGTAACACAAATTAAAGAAGATTTCCAAGTAACATTTTTGGAAACTGAAAGTGTAGTTCCTAGCCATGTGGTCTTGGAGGAGGGAATGGCAGCAGATCCTTGAAAGTCAAATCTATGTATGATTAGAAGAGATCGAAGACAGTCATCGAGATAAGAAGTTCTATGGGGTTGGTTAACTACTGTGAAAGATCTATTAAGGAATTCTCAAGAATAGCAGTGCCTTTAATCAAACTTGCCAGAAAGAATGAAAGGTATGTTTGGACGAAGGAATATGAAGCATCATTTTGAGAGTTAAAGCTTTGGCCGACAGGGTCTCTAATGTTAGTTATGTTGGAAGAAAATGGGGACATGGTTGTGCTCACAGATGCTTTGGGTTCGGGTTTAAGAGCAATGTTGATACATAAGGATAAGGTTATAAATTATGCATCTAGGTTGTTGAGACCCCATGAGACACGACATCCAACCCATGATTTAGAAATCTTGGCAGTCATCTTTGCACTAAAGATTTAAAGACATTACCTTTTTAGGGGAATGTTCGAATTGTTTACGGATCCCAACTCTTTGAGATATTTGTTCTCATATAAGAAGTTGAACATGCAGCAATAAAGATGGTTGGAATTCTTTGCATCATATGATTTGGAATAGAGTGTACCATAAGAAAGGGAAATAAAATTACCAATGCCTTGAGCCAAAAATAGCAGAATCGTGTTTTGGCAATGATCAAAGAGTGGAATGTCTTGGAGGCACTAGATCTTATGATGTACAGTTCGATGGATGGCCAGTTCAAGCATAAATTCAGGCATGTTGTCTTGCTTAGAAGTTCATCCAATGCTTATAGTGAGAAGTACTGAAGGGTAGAAGGAGGATCCATAATTTGCCACAATGGTCAATGACTTAAAAAGCAGTCTCAAGACTGAGGAACTGAAGGGCTTTGGTATTGGTAAGAAAGCTGGCTTCGAAAGAAGGGAAGACCGCATGTTCTAAATGAGGAGACCTTTGGAATTTAGTCTTGGACGAGTGCCATCATTCCAAGTTTTCTATTCATCCAAAGGGTACAAAAATGTACTAAGAAATAAAGCGATGCTTCTTTTGGGAAGGAATAATGAGAGATTTTGGAGAATATGTAGGCATATGCCTCATATGCCGACAAGTTAAGGGAAAACATCATAAGCCAGGAGGTCTTTTGCGATCGCAAGAGGTTTTGGTATGGAAGTGGGAGTCATTTCAATGGATTTTGTTGATGGTTTCTAAGAACGAGAGACAAGAATGAAAGTATATGGGTTATAGTTGATAGGGTAGTAAAGTCCATAAGAGTTGCAGCTAAGTTGGCAAAAATATATGTTAAGACTATCGTAAGACTTAATGGAAGTCCATGTGCTATATTAAGAGAACAAGACATATTATTTTCCAATGCGTCTGGAAAAGCCTACGAAAAATGCTTTGGGTTCAGAGCTATGTCAGGGTATTGCTTACCGTCCATAGATAAATGGGAAAAATGATAGTGTTAATCAAGTTTTGGAAGATTTACTAAAAGCTTGTGTGTTAGACTTCGGTGGATCTTGGGAAAATCACCTTTACTTATTTGAATTATCATACAATGATAGTTACCAATCCAATATTTGGATGGCACTTTTTGAGGCGTTGTATGGAATGCCTTGTAAGTCACCAGTAAGTTGGTGTGAAATGAGAGATAAACTAGTGATAAGTCCGGATCTGGTAAGGAAGGCTTTATCGAAAATCGAATTGATTAGGAAAAGGATGACAGTGCTCAATCCAAGCAAAAGTGTTATGCCGATAGGAGGTGGAGAGACCTAGAGTTTGATTTGGCAACTACATGGATGTGTCACTTTGAGAGACCAATGATAGTTGGAATGGTCGAAAAGTTAGCATCGAGATATGTTGATTCATTCGAAATATTAGAGAAGATCGGTAAGGTAGCTTACAAGGTTGATTTTCCAAGTGCTTTCATTGGAAGTGCATACTGGTTTCATGTGTCACATCTACGGAAGTGTGTCCAAGACCTCAAGGACGTTGTAATTATGAAAGGTATGGAAGACTTGGTTATTGAACCAAATATGACTTATGTAGGAAGCTTATTCGGTAAGCTGAGATGAGAAAGAGATTTGGAATAAAAAGTAGCTTGTTTAGGACCAGTGGAGCAAGGACCAGGATGATTGTACTTTGGAAATGAAGGATAAAATTACAAGGACTTATCCTGAGTTATTTGCTTGGCTTAGCCCGTATGTTTGGTAATTTTGGTTATACGCCATATACGCATACACACACGCACAAAAAAAATGTGATATTATGTTTGATTTTTATTATTTATCAATAGAAGCACTATACATTTCGATTGAGAGGCAAAGGTGTTGTAACAACCCCCCTTGAAACGGACCTAAATTCCAATCCAAAAAAGGTCCATATAAACTTAAACACATTCCAAAGCTGGTTGATGGTTGGTAGAACGAACAATGCATAGCTATTTATCTATGCATTCAGATCTGAAAGCGAAAAGATAAAATATAATAGTAACAATAGTATTATTTTATTGTAAATTTAAAATGTCATAAAAATCATAACAAAAAACCAATAATAACTGTTACATATCCGTGGTACAACATATTTAGAATACAATATTTCCAGTATGAACATCTTAATAACATGAATAGATAAGTAGATAGACTGCCACAAACTTTCTCCATGCCTTTGCCTTCAACATCATCATCTTTCCTAGCCTGTGTTGTAATGAGGAGGGAGTTAGAACAACATATGTCCGCTAAATAAAAATTTTGAGCCTTACTATAGTAATACTTGGGTAGTATGATTTAAATAGGGATATGTCTTTCACATTTTTTCTATATCCTATGTCTTTCCAAATATTAGTCAAAAGGGCTATTCAAATATAAGCCCATAACCATCTCGCTTTCAACCCAATAACACATACCTATTGTCAATAATATCATATCAATGTAAGAGATAGTACCCAAGTCACTTAATATCTTTTAATGGGAACTTAGAGGACTATGACCATTTAATACCTTTTTTAAGGTAGGTCCTCATCCTTCAATACCTATCCCAATCCAGACTCCTCTCAAGTAACTAACTAGTTGAAATTGCATAGAATCTCTTCAGCCGCTTAATACTTCATATCGAAGCAGGTCTTTTTCCAAGAAATTCTCTACCATGCCTGACCTATAACCCCGACCATTTACTTCTTCCTATATAGCGAAGAGGCGGGCCCTTTAACAACACTTAATACCTTCAACCCCTGAAGCAGGTCCTTTATATTATGTCTCGTAGCCCATAGTGACGTCTTACATTAAGTCTGACTATTCGTAGGTGCTGGAACACCTTCAATGCTTGAATAGTATCATCTTATTTTCAAACTAAATTCTTTGTTCCTATTTACTTACATTTCGTCGTTAACTTCCAGTCTTACTTATAGTTATCACCAGTTAAGTGTCCTTATGTTTTTTTCCTTATTTACGATGTTCCTCCATATATTATTTATCTAGTGGTCTATTCCCATCCATATAATAAACCCAATGCTAAAACATGAACATATCTTATACCATATAATACGCTTTTTCAATAATCTAAGGGAGACAACAAGCGATAACAATCCAAAAAACTCTAAAAGAAAATTTTGCTGGAAGTTGTCATTTATCATTAACTAGTGTTAATGATGTTGGGGCCCTAATACTCCTTATTAAATTAAGATGACCATTCTTAGTGTATCATTTCGCTTAATTATCCATCTTTCTTAATCTTCCTTCTTGGTTTCTAATGAGTGGGGTCTATTCATTACGTCGGTTAATATATCCGAAATAATCTAACTTTATTGTCAAAATTGTGCCATTTATAATAAATCCTCATTTAATCCCTTTTCTTTTTACCAGTTTCAAAACCCCACTGTTATATCGATTCAATTTCTCCATAAATATCATATTAAATTCCTTAATCAGCCCTTTTTTTAATTCCTTTCATTAAGTACAAATTTACTGGTCATTAAATTTTTAATTAATGTCCATAGATCTAATATGTTAACTGCTAACTAATACATATATAGTGTTAATTATGCCATTTATATATTTCTGCTTTTATATGTTAAGCACAGTTATACGTCTGTATATATTCCTTATTCTACTTATTAGTTTCTAAAATAAATCTTTCATTTCAGTATTTTTAATTTATCAAAGTCATCCTTCTAAAAGGGATTACTGTTATAATTTTCCATAAATTAACCGAAGTGAGATCTTTGCTTTATTCAAAATTACAAGGAATTATTTTTTGATTCTAATGAAACAGACAGTGCAAACTATGGAAAAGAAGATCTGTACCTTACAAACCTCTTTCCCTTTTTGGTGCATTCCATATTAATACAATGCCGTCCTTTTACACATATTCTGGAATTGGAAAATTTATGGAAGTTAAATGGAAACCACTCCAAAAAAATCAAAACATAGAAATTCACATTCCAAGTCAACTAGGGAAACATAACTTACAACCCAGTTATAAATTTGAAATATCTTTGCAACTTTACTAACATTCTATAATTAAATATTTGGGATTGATTTAAAATTTCCACATCAGGTTGTACGTACTATTCCTCTTTTATTCATATTCTAAACCTTTACCTTGTCTTACCTAGATAGCGACTCATGCCTACTATGTGGAAAAAATTGGTTTAGTCCTTACCATTCTTAAAACCAAAATTTCACCATTTTAAAGTACTTTATTAGAAACCTTCATCTTTAAAAATATAAACTTGACAACAATTTTTGTTAATTTTAAAAAATTATGCAGCTCCCAAAAGGAGCCATGAAAATTTTCCTTCTTCTAACCAACTTTTCTTTTTTAAGGATTTTCTACAACAGGGATTTATTTCTTTAAAATTGAACTTTTAATTCAAAACATTTAAAACTCAATTATCAAAACAAACTATTATTAAATCAAAAATTCAGAAACTTCTTAATTCCATAAAGGAGCAAAATAATTTCTCTTCTCAAAAACTATCAACAACATACAAAATAATTTTCAATAAATTATTTTCATACAAATAAACTTTTTACATTAAATTACAAATCAGCATATATTACTACATGAAAATATGGCCCATACTTATGAAAAGTTCATTAACCACCATTTTAGGGATATATTATTAGTATTTTCCAAATTTAAATCCCTTTAAATCTATTACAAAAATAGCATATAAAAATAATAAATTCTCCTTTATTAGACATTTAATATTTCAAAGATATTTCTATTTACAAGACAATTATTTTAGTAGAGTTCAAACCACAATCCATTCACATGCATTCAAGCTACTATATTCCAAAAATATACATGAACATCCATTGATTTACTGCTTAGAATGTAACGTCACTACTAAATACTTTTTCTGACTTCGTTTAAGTCTTATTTAAACTCCTATAATCTTTCATGGTCATTTTCTTGTCAATCCTAATTTATTTCTCTTTTATTAGCATTTTAAATTCAATGTTATTTTGTTTTTATTCAAACAAGTTCTAAATAGAAAAATGTATATATAAAATTCTCGTCCTCACAAAAATGTTTTTCACAAAATCGTACCAACTCATTTATTAATCATAATCATTTGATTCCATCCAATTGTTAGATTTTTTTTTAAAAGGAACTTCCGATTTGATGAAATAGAAGAAAAATCATTAAATTCAACCTACGCTTTGTTTTACATTTACTTTAAAATAAAGAATCCCTTTCTCCAAAAATCTGAAACTTTTTGGCTCAACCAATTTTAAACTAGTAATTCAAAAATCCTTCTTAATAAAAACCTTTTTAATCAGAAACTTTTAACTTAACAAAATTTTTAATTCGAAATTTGCTTTTTCAAAACAACTTTTCAATAATTTTTGAAAAACTTATTCAAAATATTTCAAGGAATTTTCCAAAAATCTTTTATCAAATTCTTTTTTATTGGGTTAGATTTAGAAATTGTCATGGAGTTAGATTTAGAAATTGACTTTAATTGTGCTTTCATTCTTTCCTACTCAATCTTTATACAAATTCGATTATCTCCTTATGGTGATTAATGTGCACCTTCTTGCGAGAACTTGCTCTACTAAATCTTGCTTTACTCATATCCTTATTTACTTCCCGATGTTTACAACACATAGTTTCTTACCTCCCATCTATTTTTATGTATTGTGTTAAACCCACAAATCTTTATCTGTATAATTATGGCTATATAATTTGTCATAATTACGATTATACTGCCTTATAATATTTACTTACTACCTAACATATTTATTTGCTATTTGTATAAATTTCAGTTGCCCATAATAAATGATTATTATTCTAATGGACAATTTTTAAATGCATTTATGTATTCATTCTAATTTTTTCTATCTGCCTTCCTTATCTTTCCATAAATACACTAATAAATTCTTTAATTGGTTCATGTATCCCTATTTAATTCTTGTAACTCCCTATTTATTGCACATTTATTATCTTGTTAACTTTGGAGTTACAATCTTTCCCGTCTACATTTTCTAAACTGGTATTATGTGTTAAAATAAAGATTTGCCTAATGGTTTTGCATACATTTGAAATAAGTGTATATATATTTATATATAATAGGATTTTTGAAAAATATTTAAAAAAATAACAAGTACACCACTCATACATATACCTTTCTCCATTGATTGGGTAACCTAATCTCTAATACCAAATGTAACAACTCATCCTGAAACGGACCTAAATTCCGACCTAGAAAAGACCCATATAAACTTAGACCCATTCCAAAGCTGATTGTTGGTTAGTAAAAAGAACAATACAAAGCTATTTATCTATATATTCAGATATCACAACAGAAGGATAAAATATAATAATAATAACAGTATCCATTTTATTATAAAATGTCATAAAAAATATCATAAAAACCAATAATAACCGTTACATATATGTGGTATGTCATATTTAAAATACAATAGTTTCCAAAGGGTACATCTTAAATAACATGAATAGATAAACAGGTGGACTGCCACAAGCTTTCTCCATGCCTTCGCCTTCAACATCATCATCTTTTATAACATGTATTATAATTAGAAAGAAGTCAGAACTGTTGGGGTTGTCTCACATGTTTAATGGAGGAACGACGGATCGGATTGGAAAATGTCCCACATCGCTAAATAACATGAGAGTGGTGTGTAAATATGGGTTGGTAGGCACGTAACATTGGGTATTCCTTTTGTTAGAAAAAAGTGTGTGCCAACCCATATTAGTAAGCCACGTGCTGGAGATAGGAGCTTGGTCCAACCATCGTTACACAACAGTGGTATCAGAGCCGATGGTTATGGACTGGGCCTCGCAGACACGGCAGTACTCTTAGAGGTTACCGCAAGGGGATGCAGGTCAAGGGGAACTTTAGGGTTTTCTCGCATGTTTAAAGGAGGGACAATGGTTCGGATTTGGAAAGTCCCACATCGCTAAATAAATTGGAGAAGTGGTGTGTTATTATGGTTTGGTAGGCACGTAACAAAGGGGATCCGTTTGTTGCAACAAAGTGTGTGCAAACTCATACGCGTATACCACATGCTAAAGATGGGGAGTTTGGTCTGACCGCCGTTACATAACAAGAACAACATATGTCCGATGAATAAAAATCTCGAGCCTTACTATAGTAGTGTTTGCGTAGTATAATTTAAGTAGGAATATGTCTTTCGCATTTTATCTACATCCTAAGTCTTTCCAAATTTAAGTCAAAAAGGCTTTCCAAATATAATCCCATAGCCATCTCGCTTTCAATCCAATAACTCATATCTTTTATCAATAATGTCTTATTAACGTAAGACATGGTATCCAAGTCATTTAATACCTTTTAATGAGTGCTAGGCGGACTTTGACCATTTAACACCTCTTTTAAGGTAGGTACCCATCCTTTAATACCCACGCCAAGGTCGTTTCCTGTATAGTAACTATCTAGCTGACATTGTATGAAATCTCTTCAACTGCTTAATTCTTCATATCGAAGCGAGCCCTTTCCCAAGATACCCTCTACCGCGCCTGACCCATAACCCCGACCATTTACTATTTCCTACATAGGAAAGAGGCCGGTCCTTACGCAACCAATTGATACATTCAATCCCTAATGCATGTCGTTTGTATTATAACCCATACCCTACAGTGACATATCACATTAGTCCGACTATTCGTAGAACCTGGTAGGAAAATTAGCTTGGAAGATTTAGCCTACAAAATTTAGGACTAACCTCATGTCATTTGTAGTTATTTATTATAGACGATGTTTCACATCGGTCCCAATGTCACACTGTTGATAGCCAGATTAGTAGGGCAAACTTCCATGTGCTTTTAACTGACCTCGCATCCTTATAACTTGGTCATAATCTAAACACTCTCTACATATATTATCAAATATCTCACATTTATTATCAAGGTCTTATAAGAAATCTTTCTTATTTTTCCTTTACCACTAATTACTTTCCTAAGGAGGATTTAATAATAATTAAATGCCTATTTACTATGCAATTAATATGTTATAATTATACATCATTTACAATAATGTAGATATAAATATATGCACCTAGGAATTTCTCAGTGTGTGGAGTTTATGCCCTAAACTAGCATTTGAATATCAACTCTTTCAAAATTATACAAGTCTCATTTCCATATTATCAATATACCATAAATTCAATATCCAAAAATCCAATTAACAGACTTGCATACAAAATAAAATTCAACTCAATCTATTATAAAAAATGGAATAAATTTACAATTTCAATTCCTTTTTACGCTCTATTCAAATTCTTTTTTCATGAAATTAGACAAAGAGGATTTCAATCAAAATTTTGGAAATAATCGGTGCAAACTACAAATAAGAATTCATACGTTAACACTATTTCCTAATCAAAACCCTTAATCAAATCCAAAGGAAAATAATAAGAAATGGAATAGAAATTAAAATACCAAGATTGCAAATCTACACAATTCTCATTATTTAATATAAACAATTAAGATTCCAACCTTGAATTGACATTTCGCTTTAGGGGAGTTTTGGGGATTTTCAATATGATGTTTTTGTGGACCAGAACTCCCTAAGGCATAATTCAAATTCAAACTACTCTAATCAATTACTAAGATAGAAAGATGAAGATTTCTACTCACTATAGATCCTTAGCTTTGGCTCCGTTTGGATTTGACACACCTTCCATATTCTTTTTAGATCCCTTTTTTTGATATATAAACATCAAGGGATTTGTATATACATTAGATTTGAAGAACTAGAGGTTTGAAGAACATGTTTAGAAAATAAACAATAAACAAAAATATACATATAAGATTTCTTACCTGAAATCCGAAAGAAGTTTTCTAAATCTTGGAAGAGATGAGCTGACAGAGCTTCGCTGGGTTCTCAAAATAATTTGTGAATAAAAGTGAGGGGGATAGGCTCTTATTTATAGTGGTTGGAATACATTAGAACCGTCAGATTTAAGTCGGTTTAAAATAACATAATCTAATACATTCAAAATGCACAAAACCCCAACCGCTATACGCAGGGACCGTTAACCGCTCGTATACTACCGGTCGATCGTTAGCGGTCGTCTGACCCATATAGGCAGTTGGCCGGTGGTCCTTGTCTAGGAACGTTGTTTTATTATCGATGTTGATTTTTTTACTTAATTAGCTGTTAACGTTAACGTTAACGTTTATTTTAACGATTAGTTAACCCCCTATGTCTAATTACTGTTAACTTTCAAATTTAAGAATTATTTAACTATTTGAATTTGAATTCTATTTGAATTATTTTAAATCTAAAAACTTCGAACGTCCATAACTTTTTTGTTTGACCTCCACTTTCAGAACATTATACATAAAAATTGATCAGAATTTCACCATGAAAGCAATGAGATAACTTCCATGTTTAAATTCTGATTTTTGGAAAATTTTCATTTTTAGCTTTACCTTATTTAATTAATTTATCTATTTTATTCATTTCTTATTAATTTTTATCCCTGTTACAGGTGAAGAATTCATGTGTGTGCATGTCAGATCAGGCATAAGAAAGCCTAGAGTTTACTATCGCACCTTGTTGAATTTCGACGATAATACTCCTATAAGGGGGAAAGCCTGTAGCATGTCCATAAATTAATAATTAATTAATTATGAAGTTAAGAAAGTGAGATAATGTAAAAGGGTAAATATGCATGGAACATTTTATTTATTTATTATGCTTGGATGAATCAAGTGATACTAGGAAAATCCTAGTTGAAAATCTAAACCGATAAGAATTAAATGCAATCGTTAGATCTTACAAATTTGCAATAAAATGGGATAGTGACTCGCGGCCCAAATTGTCCTTCTAAAGTAAAGATAACCACTTCATTTTACATTCAAAACTTAAAACAAAAGTTTGGGTCTTTAGTGGTGCTTATGTCCAAAAACGAAATAGAAAAAGGAAACGATTAAAGATAAGGGAACTAGAGACTTCGTCAACTAAAAGTATAAGTGGATAATATATTCTCTAATATTTTCTTTGTTTTATTCCTCACGGCCATATGATAATTTGGTCATTCCTTTGCTTTTTCTTGATTGATTGGATGGGGTATTAACTATGGGGATAATAATATCATGTTAGAAAACGATTTTGATTAATAGAGTTTATCCTAAGTTGATAAATTATTATAAATTAATTAAGATATGTGGATAAAGTTGTTTGTTATGTGGAATAATATACATGATTAATCTTACTATAGAAAAGCTAGCAGCAAATCGGGTAGTTTTCAAAGGAAATTAAGTCTAGTCGAAGGGTTATAATAGGAAATCAAAAGGTAAATATATGTTGATTGGAAGGTTATTTAATTAAACGGTTCTGCTAATTATTGGTTTGTAGACCAGCTCCACCTTTTATGGTGAACGTGTTAGTAAAGTGCATAAAATGGTAATAAATGACTAAGTCATATTAATCAATAGTCGTCATGCATAAAGTTAATGTCAGGTATGTAGAGGGCAGTTCCTAACGTGTACCCAAGGACAGTGCCAAAGGAGTTAGAGTTGAACCGTATGATAAATAAACTGAAATCCTAGTAGTAAAAGACTTAAATATGAAAGCTAAGGTTGGATAAACCAAGGATGAAAGTCGAGTACTTTAGACGATTTAATAGAAATTATGGGAAACTAAAAAGGCTCTAGAAATTTAAGGAGTTAAATTTCCAAATCACCAAAACTAAACTATAACAGGATTCTTTAGACGAGACCGAGAATGTTGACCGCCCATTGATACCAAAAGTGGCACAATACCCAAAGATAACCTGTTGTAGGATTAGATTTAGCAAAAGCTGTAAGAAAATAAAAGAGCACACTAGAATTTTATGGAGTTTTGGCAATCTTTGGCCTATGTCCACTTTATATTTTGTTTATTAGAGGTTTGAGAGTCACTAGCACACAGTGATTATTGATCTAAAGCCTGAAACAACAAACGATAACATCCTAAGTGACTCTAATGGAGGAGAGATAGAAGATGATGAAGGAGAAGTTATAAAAGTCTTTTCTTAGTTGTCATAGGCTCTGTATTTATAGGGGAGTTTCTCAGCAGAACCATGGGCCTACGAAACAAAGGTTTAGATCCAAGTCCAAAGGTGTAGGAGAGTAAAAGTTGGCCCAACCATCGATTAAAACCACTTGATAGCGTGGGTATCCTTGTTTCTCTTGGTACCAAGAGGTTTGTACAAGTTCAAACTTCCCACTTCTCTTTCATTCTGCTTCCTATCTATGACTCGTTGCATTCCAAAAAGTTTTCCTTGAAGATTGAGTTGTTTCTGGTAACTTCCTTGATATTGCTTGCCTTTCCTACCTTCTTTATTTTCTTCCTGACAATCCTCAAAGTTGCTCGCATAATATCTAGGAAAAGCATTCCTTGGTAATCACTTGAGGTAGTGCTTAAAACGCAAGTGGTTCTGGAGGTCCGGAGTGGAGAGAAAAGCAGTCGGTACCGAGTGGTTCCTCTCGATATAGAGTGGTCCACGTTGCCCCGTTGTCTTTGCAACTTGTTAAGTATGAACTACTTGCCTTTTAGATGCGTTCGGAAGCCCATGACTCATTTCATCTTCATCTTAACATCCTAGTTCTAGTGGAAATCTGCTTGGTCAAAAAGACGAATAACACTTGCCTCCTCAAGTAGGCTTTATGAGTGTAAGGTGTGCTTTGCTCAAGAGCAAGTTTCAACAGCAATCAATCCAGATAGCCGAGCCCTCCAGCCATCCATTAATTCAGGTTATGTTGAATTATCTGGTACCTTTGGATTCTCCTGCAAATCCATGGTTATTCCAGACGTCATAACTAAGGACTTTGGTCCTTTCTTAAGTGTTGGTCATAAATCATACTCAGCCCCTTTTCATCTAGAGTTATCATATCATGTATTAAAATTGTCCCATGTTTATCTGAGATTTATCTATTTTAGTCCCATTATAAGGCATTCAAATTCTGAAATCAAGTCTATGTCCATTCTAAGGTCTAATCTCATCGGGTCGTTTATCATCCAAACTAGGATTCGATCTCTTTGGGTTGTTTAACATCCAATCTAGGGTTCGATCTCTTCAGATCATTTAACATTCAATCCGTCGTTTGATCTCTCAGATCGTTTAACAACTAATATAGGGTTCGATCTCACTAGATCATTTAACATATAATCTAGGGTGCGATATCTCCAAATCCTTGTTGAGTCCAATCTGCTCGATCTCCGACAAAGGGACTAAACATCAAAGCAAGTTCATCCACTTACTCTCTGGTAAAGGGACTTACTTTCCTATACAAGTCTAACACACTTGCTCTCCGACAAAGGGACTTGCACCTTTTGGTCACCACCCTATCTCTCTGGATAGGACTACCACAATCAGTATCAGTCATCATGTCCAAATGGTTTTCAAAACTCAAATATTCAAATCAATACAATCAAGCAAGCATCTTAAACATTCATCTTAGACATCTAACTCAGAGCATGCCTAGAGACCAGTCAAGATCTCGTACATGTGTAAGTAGTCTGAGGTTATTATAGTATTATCTATTAAAAATGGAAAGCAAAACATGAGAAATGAACTTGATTCCCATCCATCTATGGGATTACCAATCTCGCTCAGATCCTTAGTCATGTCTTGATGCATTCAGTGTAGATTGTGGTTGCTTCAGATGCACCATTGCAGTTTTCTCCCTTATGTACTGTTGTAGATGGTTACTCCAAATCAACACTTTTATCAAATCACGAAGGTGTCTGCACTCATTTGTTTCATGTCCATCTAGCTTATGGAACAAGCAAAACTTTCGAGACATTTTCTTCCGATCCGTGGGTTCCCTCTTAGCTATCCTCATATATGGGACTGGCCCATAGTATCTAAGTATATCCTCTCGGGGGTTTTGGTTAGATCAGTGCAAAAAGTGAACTTTGATACCTCCTTTACCATTTTGGTCCTCCGAAGTCATTATTAATTTTTTTCTTCCCTTTGTCTTTACCATATCATGCTTTGGACAGTCCTTCGTCATCCACAAGTTACTATCAGCATTATTAGCTTCAGTGTCCTCTTGACGTAGGTATCTCTTAGATCCATGATAAAACTCCACAAGATCCATCAGTGGATCCCTTTCCAATTCAATTTTGAAGCCATTTTGTTTGCGACTCCAGACACTCCCGCCACCAGGACTATCGATGGATTCGGCTTATCGACTACAATTACTACTACATTAAATCTCATTAGATAACTTTTCAAGATCTCTTTGGCCCTTTGCTTTAAATTTGAAAGCATCATCACTTTCTTTGGTCAAGAGAAATGAACTTTTATCTGTATAAAGAACCTATTTACCAATTCATCCTATGTGCTTATGGACACATTCTCTAACTGCCTGAACCACATAGTAGCTTGCTATGTCAAGTGCAACGAGAAGCACCATCCCATTATCTCCTCAGACGCACCAAACACCTCTATATGTCTAATATATCTCATAAGATGAATGGTCGGATCTATCCTTCTGTTGTATAGTTCCAACGTCTTTAGCTTAAAATTGGGAAGATTTCCTGCATATCGAATGTTATGGATGAATGGATTTCTGTTCACATCCTCCAATCTTTGGTTCGGAGGTCCACCTCTCACTACCTTTCTGATCAACTCAGCGATCCGATCGTTGTCATTTAACAATAGCCATTACTCCATATCTATGTTTTGTACCCTGATCCTATAGGGAAACACTAGTATATATTCCTCTGGTTGCACGCTCGCATTTTGATCTACACCTCTAGCTTCATTCTACCTCTTGTTCCTACGAGGAAGCTCTAGCACATACTCCTCTGGTTGTTATGCATTCATGTTCTAATTTGTATTTTTTCCCCAACATCGTTTTCTCCCGATGTCCCAACTGGACCTAGATTCAATGCCAAATTACCCCCAAGTGAATTCCACTCGGTACCGACTTGTTTAGCTTGTATGGGCATTACATCAGCTTTCTCTGCTCCAACTCCAGGTGCTCTTGCATTAGTTCCTTGTTGTCCCATCTTTTGAAGAATCCATTTAGCAACTCCTATTATTGAGCCATTATTCAATCTTACGTTCCTTTCATCATTCTCTTCATCTCCATTTTGGTCACTTAGATGGATTGATTAGAATTTTAGGATACCTCCTGGCCGCTCCCATGCTCTAGTCAACTTCCTCTAGTCATAGATCTAGTGTTAACCTCTTCATCTTCTCCAAACTTTAGATCCAAGCTTTAAGCTGTTGAATCTAGCTCGCTCCTAGTGAAAACCAAAATGTTGACACCCAAAGTGGCGCAACACCCAAAGATAACCTGTTGTAGGATTAGATCTAGCAAAAGCATTAAGAAAATAAAATAGCACACAAGAATTTCATAGTGACTCAGTAATCTCTGGCCTACTTCCACTTTATATTTTGTTTATTAGAGGTTTGAGAGTCACTAGTGTAAGGGATTTACTGATCTAAAGCCTAGAGGGCAAATAATAAATTCCTAAGTGACTCTAATGGAGGAGAGATGGAGATGAAGAAGGAGAAGTGCCAAAATTCCTTTTTTAGTTGCCATGGGGTCTTTATTTATAGGGGACTTGCTCAGTAGAATGAAGGGCCTATGAAACACATGGCCCAGATCCAAGTCCAAAGGTATAGGAGAGTAAAAGTCAGTACAACCGTTGATTAAAACCACTTGGCAGCGAGAGGTTTGTGTCGATGGAAACTTCCCCTTTCTCTTCCAATTGCTTCCTATCTCCAATCGTGGTGTTCCAATAGTTTCCCTTGAAGATTGAGTTGTTTTAATAACTTCTTGGATATTGCTTCCTGCCTTCCTTTTTCTTTCTTCCAGAAAATCCTTAAAGTTATTCATCTATTCTCAGTGAGAAGCATTCCACGATAATCACTTGAAGTAGGGCTTGAAGTGTAAGTGGTTCTGGAGGTCCAGAGTAGAGAGAAAAACACTTGGTATCGAGTGGTCCAATTTGCTCCATTGCCTTTGCAATTTGTTGAATATGATCTTCTTGCCCTTTAGAATGTATTCTCAAGTCCATGACTCATTTTGTCCTTATCTTAACGTCCTAATTCTAGTGGAAAACTGCTTGGTTGAAAAACCAGATAACACAGTCTATAGTAGCATACTCCTGTAAA
Organism: Allium cepa; assembly: GCA_030765085.1. NCBI lineage: Eukaryota > Viridiplantae > Streptophyta > Magnoliopsida > Asparagales > Amaryllidaceae > Allium > Allium cepa. Next base: position 375,759,902 of record CM060929.1, on the reverse strand, counting down.
AAGGTGTAATTCAAGACTATAACTTACAGAGACAAGGCATAATAAGATTCAAGATGGCCGAGCTTGGGATATGGGACACTGATGGCAATATGATAATCAATATTAATTGTCGAATGATGATTAGTTGAAACATTAGCCTAATAAATAAGTAAAAAACATAAAAGTGAATGGTTAGGTAGTAGATTGGTAGTTGATGTAAGGCCTTGGTTGTAGTTGAACGTAGGTATAAGGCTTATATGGCAACCTAAACCTATAGCGTTGGTGTAAGGATTTAGTAGGCAGCCGTTAAGAATATGAATGCAATTATTGTAAGGCCAAAAGTGGCAACCAAGGGAACGACGGATAACAAAAGGCTAGAGGTGGCAGTTTAGAAGCCAAAAGCGAAGCTCTAAGGCCTGTATGGCTACCAAAATCTAAAACGAAGTAGGTATAAGGCCTGTGTGGTAATCGAAGTACAAAAGTGTTAGTGTGAGACTTGAATGGAAACCAAGAATGATGAGTATGGCATTAGTGGCAGCCAAACAAAAATGTAAATGTATATAAAACATAGGCATAAGGCCTTAGTGGCAGCCGAGAAACAATGTAAATGTATATAGTACATAGGCATTAGGCCATAATGGCAGCTGAGCAACAATGTAAATGTACATAACACATAAGCATAAGGCCTTGTAGTACTTCAATATATAAATATATATCTCCATGTATTTGTGCGTGTCTGCCAAAAAAGTATGTAGAGCCTTAGGAGTAGACAATGGTAGGGTAATTTGGTTATAATGAAGTATTGTAATTTATCTATGGCATAAACCAAGAGAATGCTTTCGGTTATAGCATCTTTGATGATCCGTCCTTCGTAATACCCTATATTAACGTTGAATGACAATATCTGAACTCTGAATAGCAAAAAGACTGTCCGTCGAGATAAAATTAAAAGAAAACATCATACCAAGGATATCGATACAATCTTACAATGGAATGATAGCGCATAATATACTAAATATACATGAACATGACATGATAAACAATTTATAAGAGATTACAATAGTTAAAACAACTGATAAATAAATATCAATACAAAAATTCAGAATACATCAACATTGGAGTTTTGAGTACAACATCTAAATTCAAAAGTTTATATATAAAATAGTTTGTCTACCACGTACTACATCAATAACCAGTACACATATCCAATATATCAACTTCATGCCTCCAGAGTGCTCTAGCTATCTTATAAGCATATCCCCAAGCAGCCGATTCTCAAACTACTCAATCTAGTACTCGAGAGTTGTCATGAAATAAATAGATAAAGATAAAATGCGAGTCATACATAAAGCCTGGTGTGACGGGAACTATCTCGACATATTGTATATCAAAGCTATATATAAAAAGAAACTACCAAGGCACAACCAATTCTCTCCACAAATGTGGCTCAGGATTAATCCAGACTACCCATAAACAAGTGAGGTAAACTCATCCCAAAGGATAGGGAATTATACCTTACCCTACTTTCCTTCCATATCCTTGTAAATTCATCTTTAGTATAATGTTGTGACTATAAAATGGCATGCGCAACAATGAGGTTTAAGTTACAGCCTAATATATATGAGTGTAGGTTCAATACAATACTCTCTTGAGATTAGTCGTGATATGGGCAACATAATCCAAGTCTACCTCTAATGACGAGTAAATAATACAAGTGTATGGGAACTTCACAAATGAACCGTACGACCCATTATCTACCGCTAATTGCCTATTCAAATGAAACATCATAAATTACCTCAAATAAAATATACTATCGATCATCTACTATATGATAGCCTATTAATTGTCTACTATACAATATATTACTAACAGTCTACTATAGGATACACCACTAACCGTTTACTATGCGACATACCTAACAATCGATGGTGGGTGGAGTCCGTAAGACCTCCTATATGATCTGTGATATCCCGAAATTTCTGGCAATATAAATTTAATAATCTATGTTTAAAATTAAATTGATTTGATAATTTTTGTAAATAAATTTGAATTGATTTAATAATCTTACTTTAATAAATATTTAATTAGTGAATTTATCTTTTTATAAGCTAATAAATTGTTTTCTATTTATAATGTGTATATATATATATATATATTTTTATTAGATGAGTTTGGTTTTAAATTTAATTAATATAGCATATTTTCTAATTCCAATGTTTTGGTAATTGGGAAATTATGATTTATTTAATCTAGGCTTTTCAAAAGCTATTTTATAAAGAACTATGTGATTTTAAAATTTATAAAATAAATGCTTAATTGTTTAAAAAGGATTTTAGCTTAAATTTAAATAAGATTAATAATAAGATTTATTTTATTTCCTTTTTAAAATATTGATTTATAAATATGATTTGTAGATTAGATATGAAAGTTAAAATACAATTAAAACATGAAACATTTATTCATAAATAATAAGTAATTTACAATCTCTTTTATAAATTTATTTAAAATAATCAAAATTATTATTTTCAAATAATAGTTATGTGTTTTGTTTTTATTTATAATCATAAATGGTTTTATTTCCTTAAAAATTATCTATACTTATAACTAAGTATTAAAAAACTAATTAATTTAGTTTAAAACTTTCATTAACTTTAATTAAAAATACTAATTATTAAAAGAACATGTGCAAATATCTTAGGATCTAAAATAACATGTGTTAAGTGAATAAGCAAGGATGTTAACAAGTGTTAACACTTAAGACAAGTGTCATGTTTTAATTTTTATTTTCATTGATTTTTAATTTATCATAAATTTAGTTATATAAACTTGCATTTTTCCATTCCTTTCTTTTTCTCATTTTCATTCTAAACTAAGAAATTTTCAGCTGAGAAACCCTTCCACTTTAAACAATCCTCAAATCAAATTAAGTCTGAGAAACCCAAAAATTTATAATCAAACTCTTCAAACCAAACCTGCATCATTTTTTTGCAATCTGGAAATTTGTTCTACATGTACCTGAAAACTAAACAATACAAATCCCTGAAAACAAACTCCTCAATTTCAATTCTGTTCTGCATTATTTTTTCTGCAATCTTGTAGCCTGCAAACAGTTTTAAAATCAAGCAAAAAAGCAAATCTGCATTTCCTGTAATCTGGGGAAAATGGTTCTGCAAACAAACATGCATTTTCAAGGCAACTCAGGATCTTAGAATTCAAAGTATTAAAAGCATTTCAGTTTTTATTTAAAGAGTTCAAAGTATCAAAAGGGGCAACTAAAGTTTTAAAAGTTTCAAAAGCAAAATTGAAATCTAGGAAGCTCTTTTCTACATCGTTAATCAAAATTGGTGAGTAACTTTTTAAATCTAAAAGTTTAAAAAAAATTGGTCGCATGCTAGTATACTGAAATGAAATAGTATTGCTTGTGTTTATGAGAAAATGTTGATGTGAAAATGTATTGTGTGCATGCTGTTTTAATTGCCTGTTCTATTTTGTTTTCCAGGCACAAAATTCATTTAAATCCTTATAGTTTAATTAATTTCTGATAGAATGAAATTTATAAATCAAAGTTGTTTTATTTATCTTAGGTTAATCTTTAAAAAATTTAAGTAAGTCAAAATGAAGCTTGTTGCCTCTGGAGATATTTAAACGTCGGTGTATATTGATATAAATCAAAAATTCAAACCGTGTAAATTATTAATTCAGTATATTAAATCAAAAGAAGTAACTAAAACATGATTTTTAAATCAAGAATCATGAGTTTTAGAAATTTAATGAGGGTGGAGTTTGAGTTTTGACTAGAGATGAAAATTTGTGATTTCCTAGTAATCTACTTGAAGGAGGAGGTCGGGTTTCTTCTTGGTAATAGAGGAGTGTTAAGAGATGCTAGGAAAAATATAGAATGATGTTGAATTTCGGTGAGCAGGTTGCAGTGGTGAGAAACTTTCTGGAACCCTAGTTTTTAACTAGGAATGATGAAGCGATCACCGCGGTTCATCAAGTTGATCGAGTTCAACTATCTTTTGAGTGATGGATGTTTGGAAGTAGAAGGAGGTTTGGCCGAAGTGTCAACATCTCCGATGGTCAGGATTGGGCTGGCGAGGCGATTTTAGGATTTGGGTTTATGTAGTTCTACAGTTCCAGGTTTGAGTGAGTTATCTCGAATTTGAATTTGAGGTTAAGTGTATGATCTGATGATCGAGTTGGGGTGATGAAGTATTTTTGGATGTGGGACGATCATCTCTGGTGATCGGAGGTGACTGGGGGCGTCGTGCATGTGCACAGAGCCTGTTTTCTGATGAAGTTTTGTTGAGATGTTAGTGTTGTGCTCGAGTAGATTTGTGAGTTGCTCGAAGCAGTAGGGTGGTTTGCTCGGGGAGTTTGAGCATTTAACTTGAAGTCATTGTAGGGTAGGCTCGGGTATGTTATGTTGTTGTTCCAGGATTTTAAACAGAAAACATAAACCTGTTCTGTTTTATATTTTTAAGTAAAGTTTTAAAATGAAAACTAAAATTTAAACTAAGTTTAAAGCCTGAGTAAAATCTAAATTCAAGAGTTTGAATTTTAGATTTGAAATAATTAAAGTTTTGAAATTTAAATCTGGTTTTAAACAACTTTTAAGTGTATTTAGTTTTGAATTTAAACTGGAGTTTAATTTGTAAAATAGGAATTTAAAATAAGTTTAAATCCAGTTTTAAAAATCTGGAATTTGGTTTGAATTTCAGTTTTTAAAATAAAATAAGTTTTTAAATTTAATTTGTTTTAACTATTTTAGAAATGGTTAAATAATTTGAATTTTAAAATGAAGATGTAAAATGTAAGTAAAGCTTTTAAAGATTTAAGTTAAATCTGGAATAAAGATTAAATCTGTATTTCAATTTTGAAATTAAAGGAAAATTTTAAATTAAATTTGTTTTTAAATAACTTGGAATGTTTAAAGTGTATTTTGAACTAATTTGAATTTAAAGATGAATTTGGTCGAAATTCTTTTAAACTTATTTTATAAAACAGATGTTTCTTTAACATATGAGATAAAAAGGTTTTGAATTATTTAGGTAAAATTGTATTCATTTTAAAATCTTAAATTTAAAATGAAGTTTAAAATGGAATTTAATGTAAATTTGAAAACAAATTGTTTTTAAATGCTTGATTAAGTAAGAAATGTTTATCTTAAAGATAAATAAAATTTAATGATTTGGATTCATTAAAATTTCAAATTAATTAAAAAGAATAACTAATTATTTAATTAATTAATGTTAGGATGATTAATTAAGTAATTAAGAGTTTTTAAATTGATCAATTAAGGCTAAGATTAATTAATTAAGGTTAATTAATATGTAATTAAGGATTATTAATTAAATCTTAACGATTAAAGATTAATTAATCAAGTAATTAAGGATTAATTAAGTTGCAGTTAAAACTTAATTAATTAAATAATTAGAGATTAATTAATTGGTAATTAAATATTAATTAGTTTGTAATTAATAATGGTTAATCTGAGTTAATTTCTTAAGAAAGGATTAAGAATAGTTAATGAATGTCATTAACTAAGATTATTTAACAATTAATTAATGTGATTATTTTAATAATTAATTGGATTAATTAATTTATAGATAATCAATTGTGAAGTTGTTTAAGTTTAATTAATTAATGGAAGTAATTAATGAATTAATTACTTGATGTAATTAATTGAGTTTATTATGATTAGTTTAGATTAATTAATTAAGTTTAATTAATTTAAACACTTGATGATTTGATAGATAATTACTTAATGTAATCAATGAGATTGTAATTACTTAGTGAAGTAATTGATTGATAATTACTGGATGTAATTAAAGATGGTTTAATAATGGAAGTGATTTGGATTTAATTACATTGTAATTAATCAAGGGATTAATTAAGATAATTAATTAAGAGTAATTAATTTATGAAATGAAGTAATTAAGGGTAGTTAATTACTAAATGGGATTAATCAAGGGATTAATTAGAGAATAAATTAAGGATTAATTTATTCAATGAAGTAATTAAGGATAGCTAATTACCGGATGTTATTAATCAAGGGTGATTAATATTTTTAGTTTAATTGAAGATTAATTACTTAATGTAATTAATTTAAATAGAGAGATAAATTAAAAATGTAATTAGAAATCATTAATTAATAAAGTTAATGATGTAAATTTAGAATTGATTAATTAAGGAATAATTAATAAATGAAGTAATTAACTAATAAAGGATTAATGTAATTAATTTTAGTTAATTAATTGATTAAGTAATTAAAAGTTAATTATTGTAAAGGTTTAAGTATAATTAACTTGTGTAATTAATTTAAGGGCTAATTACTTATTGTAATTAGAAAATTGTTAATTAGGAATGATTAATGGAAATGAATAATGAGACGGTGATTAATTAATTGATTTGTAATCAACTGATGTTTAAGTTAAGCAGGATTATAATGATGAAGTAATTAATTTAATTCATTTTAAATTAATTAGAGATAAAGTAATTAATTTAATTCACTTTAAATTAATTATAGATGGAGTGATCATTAAATCATTGCTTATGTATGAATGGTTGATATTGGTTGCCTTGAATGGTTGTAATCTCAGCTATGAGACGAGTATTGCTGTGTGATATGGGTGCTTTGGTTGCATTGAGATGATAATATGAATCATCTATTTGTGATGATGATATGGATATCTTTTTGTGATGATAATGTTGATTATCTATTGTGAATCTGTGAATTATCTATCTGTGTGTATATAGATAATGAATTGAAATTGTTTTAAACTCTAAAACAACTTGGCCTTAAAAGATACGTTTTGGATTCGATGAGACCGGGATCGGGTTTGCTACAGTACAACGTTATAAGGGGTTCTCGCTTTGCGTTAGGTGGCGAACGGGAGACTCTTACCCCTACATGCCTCCGGGGGTAGTATAAGACCTTGCGGGTTGGTTGCGAGTCGAGAGGCTGGCCGTAAAAGCAAACCCGAGGTATCACTGTGAGCCACGGCGGGACTGGGATGGTTGAAAAGCCTACCAGTCGAGTGCGCCGCTGTTGATGGTTGCAAAGCCTAGACTATCACAGGTGGTATCAGAGCACTAGGTTGAGCGAATACCTAGGCTCTGGAGTGGTGTCTATCTTGAGAGAGCGTATTTGTATTTTTAATATATATATTTATAATTATTTCTACCTATTTGTTGGGTTACCCGTATAGGTTTTTCCAATATATGGTAGATAAGGTAGTAGGGTGTGTAACACGACTACTATCATTGGTTGGAGTTTGAGTGATAAGGTTGGAAGTGTATCTGTCGAGACCCTAATACCGTCTCGAGTGAGCTTTGCTTGGTGTAAGGATTTCATCGATTTCTGAAGGAAACCTGTTAAGGTTTGGAGTCTATCTTTGAAGTTGGATGAGTAGGGTTTGGATCTGTCGGTAAGGCAGAAGTAAGTGAGTGATGGTATCTTGATACCTCAGAAAGTAGTAGCTGCATGATGAGATGCAGTGACTATGGATGTTTCCGAATAAGTTTCTTTGGAACAAATTTAAGGAAGTGAGTCTGTTTCGGTGATGTGGCCGAGTCCAGCAGGGTGTTTCTGTTTGCTTTGAGGTCCGAATTTCTCGGAGAGTTTTGGAATAGGAATTCTTTGGCATTGGTGTTAGCAGTGCAGCTCGCAGTGTTCTGTGTTGGAAGGAAGTCTTCTGGCTGAGTAGTTTTTTCTGAAGTGGAGTTCAGAAGCAGCAGAGTGAATCCATTTCTTCGATGGATTGGCTAGATAAGCGTAAGCTGTTCTGATTGGTAATTGAGAGCAATTTCTTTGGAAATTGATCTGGGTTGATTGCAAAAGTGACTTGCGATAGTTTGAGTGTTCTCTTGGGATTGTTGGAGATTTTCCAGATGTCTTTAGGGAAGTCAGAGGTTTGTCTGCAACTGGAGATTGAGTTTTCTTATCAACTTGTGTTTCAGGATTGGAACTGGTGGTTCTGTTAGTAGAAGTTAGTAAAAGAATGGTACCTAGAGATAGAGTTTGGTGAAGCAACTTAGGTTTCGGAGGAATTTCTGAGTTTTCTTTTATGGATCTGTTGAACCACATTTCTGTGATGGGTTGTTTAGTCTGTGTTCTTCATTTGCACTTCTTCTGCTTCGAATCAGAGTTGTGCAGCGGAAGCAGTTTGGAAGTGTTTCTGTTTTTCTTTTCCGAATAAGGAGAAGTTTGTTCTATCTTCTGATGTTTGAGGAGTAGAGTTTGTGTTCTTGGTTTTGGATTGATCTTGAGGAGATCATTGTGTTGGGTTGTTTTGGTCCAGTCTGTTTCTAGAGGCATCGGCAAGGGATGAGCTAATTAGGAAGGATATAGGCAGCCCAGGATCGTTCGAAGGATTTTGTGGATAAGAGATGAAGGAATTTGGATTCAGGAATCGGAGATTTAGTTTGGTTAAACTTTTCTCCGATCGAAGGAGCTATAAGTTTTGGCAAGTCTGGGAAACTAGCTACGAGGTGTTTTGGATTTCTTCTGTGTTTTGGTAAGATAAGTATTTGGTTTTCATGAGTTAAATTGCCAGTTTGGATAACTAGGATTCGGTATGTTTCACGTATCTCTGGGGGAGTACGTGTTTGATACTTATGGTTATAGAACCAACTGTTCAGGAGGTTTGGTTGTTGAGTCAGACTCATCTGTAGTCTGATATCCTGTTTAGTTTTGTAGATCTATATGAGTAGGAGCTCTGTAACTTAGTAGTATCGATTGTCTGGATTCTATAGAGAGAGTATCCCGATATTTATACCGGGAAACTCGAGGAAGTTCTATCCAGAATTTTTCTGGATAGTTAGATTTATTTTGATTGTGTGAATTGGTTGCTTTGGTTGTTAGCATATGATTAATATATGCTGTGTCTAAAAATTAAATCTTTAATGAGATTATTAAATTACCTTTGTTTTAAATTTCGGGGACAAAATTCTTTTAAGGGAGGAGGATTGTGATATCCCGGAATTTTTGGCAATATAAATTTAATAATCTATGTTTACAATTAGATTGATTTGATAATTTTTGTAAATAAATTTGAATTGATTTAATAATCTTACTTTAATAAATAATTAATTAGTGAATTTATCTTTTTATAAGCTAATAAATTGTTTTCTATTTATAATGTGTCTGTATATATATATTTATATATATTTTTAATGGATGAGTTTGGTTTTAAATTTAATTAATATAGCATATTTTCTAATTCCAATATTTTGGTAATTGGGAAATTACGATTTATTTAATCTAGGCTTTTCGAAAGCTATTTTGTAAAGAAGTATATGATTTTAAAATTTATAAAATAAATGTTTAATTATTTAAAAAGGATTTTAGCTTAAATTTAAATAAGATTAATAATAAGATTTATTTTATTTCCTTTTTAAAATATTGATTTATAAATATGATTTGTAGATTAGATATGAAAGTTAAAATACAATTAAATATGAAACATTTATTCATACATAATAAGTAATTTACAATCTCTTTTATAAATTTATTTAAAATAATCAAAAATATTATTTTCAAATAATAGTTATGTGTTTTGTTTTCATTTATAAATATAAATGGTTTTATTTCCTTGAAAATTATCTATACTTATAACTAAGTATTAAAAAACTAATTAATTTAGTTTAAAACTTTCATTAACTTTAATTAAAAATACTAATTATTAAAAGAACATGTGTAAACATCTTAGGATCTAATATAACATGTGTCAAGTGAATAAGCAAGGATACTAACAAGTGTTAACAGTTAAGACAAGTGTCATGTTTTAATTTTTATTTTCTTTGATTTTTAGTTTATCATAAATTTAGTTACATAAACTTGCATTTTTCCATTCCTTTCTTTTTCTCATTTTCATTCTAAAATTAGAAATTTTCAGCTGAGAAACCCTTCCACTTTAAACAATCCTCAAATCAAATTAAATCTAAGAAACCAAAAAATTTATAATCAAACTCTTCAAACCAAACCCGCATTATTTTTCTGCAATCTGGAAATTTGTTCTGCATGTACTTAAAAACTAAACAACAAAATCCCTGAAAACAAACTCCTCAATTTCAATTCTGTTCTGCAATCTTGAAGCCTGCAAACTGTTGTAAAATCAAGCAAAAAAGCAAATCTGCATTTCATGTAATCTGGGGAAAATGGTTCTGCAAACAAACATGCATTTTCAAGGCAACTCAGGATCTTAGAATTCAAAGAATTAAAAGCATTTCAGTTTTTATTTAAAGAGTTCAAAGTATCAAAAGGGGCAACTGTAGTTTTAAAAGTTTCAAAAGAAAAATTGAAATCTAGGAAGCTCTTTTCTGCATCTTCAATCAAAATTGGTGAGTAACTTTTTAAATCTAAAAGTTTAAAAAAAATTGGTTGCATGCTAGTATACTGAAATGAAATAGTATTTCTTGTGTTTATGAGAAAATGTTGATGTGAAAATGTATTGTGTGCATGCTGTTTTAATTGCCTGTTCTGTTTTGTTTTCCAGGCACAAAATTTTATTTAAATCCTTATCTTTTAATTAATTTCTGACAGAATGAAATTTATAAATCAAAGTTGTTTGATTTTTCTTAGGTTATTCTTTAAAAAATTTAAGTAAGTCAAAATGAAGCTTGTTGCCTCTGGAAATATTTAAACATCAGTGTATACTGACATAAATCAAAAATTAAAACCATGTAAATTATTAATTCGGTATATTAAATCAAAAGCAGTAACTAAAACATGATTTTTAAATCAAGAATCGGGATTTTTAGAAATTTAATGAGGGTGCAGTTTGAGTTTTGACTGGAGATGGAAATTTGTGATTTCCTGGTGATCTACTTGAAGGAGGAGGTCGGGTTTCTTCTTGGTAATAGAGGAGTGTTAGGAGATGCTAGGAAAAATATAGAATGATGTTGAATTTCGTCGAGCAGGTTGCAGTGGTGAGAAATTTTCTGGAACCCTAGTTTTTAAATAGGAATGATGAAGCGATCACCGCGGTTCATCAAGTTGATCGAGTTTAGCTATCTTTTGAGTGATGGATGTTTGGAAGTAGAAGAAGGTTTGGCCGAAGTGTCAACATCCCCGATGGTCGGGATTGGGCTGGCGAGGCGATTTCAGGATTTGGGTTCGTGTAGGTCTGCAGTTCCAGGTTTAGGTGAGTTATCTCGATTCGAATTCGAGGTTAAGTGTACGATCTGATGATCGAGTTTGGGTGATGAAGTGTTTTTGGATGTGGGACGATCATCTCTGGTGATCGGAGGTGACTGGGGACGTCGTGCATGTGCACAGAGCCTGTTTTCTGATGAAGTTTCGTTGAGATGTTAGTGTTGTGCTCGAGTAGATTTATGAGATGCTCGAAGCAGTAGGGTGGTTTGCTCGGGGAGTTTGAGCATTTAACTCGAAGTCGTTGCAGGGTAGGCTCGGGTATGTTGTGTTGTTGTTTCAGGTTTTTAAACAGAAAACAGAAACATGTTCTGTTTTATATTTTTAAGTAAAGTTTTAAAATGAAAACTAAAATTTAAACTAAGTTTAAAACCTGAATGAAATCTGAATTCAAGAGTTTGAATTTTAGATTTGAAATAATTTAAGTTTTGAAATTTAAGTCTGGTTTTAAACAACTTTTAAGTGTATTTAGTTTTGAATTTAAACTGGAGTTTAATTTGTAAAATAGGAATTTAAAATAAGTTCAAATCCAGTTTTAAAAATCTGGAATTTGGTTTGAATTTCAGTTTTTAAAATAAAATAAGTTTTTAAATTTAATTTGTTTTAACTATTTTAGTAATGGTTAAATAATTTGAATTTTAAAATGAAGATGTAAAATGTAAGTAAAGCTTTTAAAGATTTAAGTTAAATCTGGAATAAAGATTAAATCTGTATTTCAGTTTTGAAATTAAAGGAAATTTTTAAATTGAATTTGTTTTTAAATTTGGAATGTTTAAAGTGTATTTTGAACTAATTTGAATTTAAAGATGAATTTGGTTTAAATTCTTTTAAACTTATTTTATAAAACGGATGTTTCTTTAACATATGAGATAAAAAGGTTTTGAATTATTTAGGTAAAATTGTATTCATTTTAAAATCCTAAATTTAAAATGAAGTTTAAAATGGAATTTAAAGTAAATTTGAAAACAAATTGTTTTTAAATGCTTGATTTAGTAAGAAATGTTTATCTTAAAGATAAATAGAATTTAATGATTTGGATTCATCAAAATTTTAAATTAATTAAAAAGAAAAATTAATTATTTAATTAATTAATGGTAGGATGATTAATTAAGTAATTAAGAGTTTTTAAATTGATCAATTAAGGATGAAGATTAATTAATTAGGGTTAATTAATATGTAATTAAGGATTATTAATTAAATTTTAATTAACGATTAAAGATTAATTAATCAAGTTATCAAGGATTAATTAAGTTGCAGTTAACACTTAATTAATTAAATAATTAGAGATTAATTAATTGGTAATTAAATATTAATTAATTTGTAATTAATAATGGTTAATCTGAGTTAATTTCTTAAGAAAGGATTAAGAATAGTTAATGAAGGTCATTAGCTAAGATTATTTAACAATTAATTAATGTGATTAATTTTAATAGTTAATTAGATTAATTAATTTATAGATAATCAATTGTGAAGTTGTTTAAGTTTAATTAGTTAATGGAAGTAATTAATGAATTAATTACTTGATGTAATTAATTGAGTTTATTATGATTAGTTTAGATTAATTAAGTTTAATTAATTTAAACACTTGATGATTTGATAGATAATTACTTAATGTAATTAATGGGATTGTAATTACTTAGTGAAGTAATTGATTGATAATTACTGGATGTAATTAAAGATGGTTTAATAATGGAAGTGATTTGGATTTAATTACTTTGTAATTAATCAAGGGATTAATTGAGATAATTAATTAAGAGTAATTAATTTATGAAATGAAGTAATTAAGGGTAGTTAATTACTAAATGGGATTAATCAAGGGATTAATTAGAGAATAAATTAAGGATTAATTTATTCAATGAAGTAATTAAGGATAGTTAATTACTGGATGTTATTAATCAAGGGTGATTAATATTTTTAGTTTAATTGAAAATTAATTACTTAATGTAATTAATTTAAATAGAGAGATTAATTAAAAATGTAACTAGAAATCATTAATTAATAAAATTAATGATGTAAATTTAGAATTGATTAATTAAGGAATAATTAATAAATGAAGTAATTAACTAATAAAGGATTAATGTAATTAATTTTAGTTAATTAATTGATTAAGCAATTAAAAGTTAATTATTATAAGGGTTAAGTATAATTAACTTGTGTAATTAATTTAAGGGCTAATTACTTATTGTAATTAGAAAATTGTTAATCAGGAATGATTAATGGAAATGAATAATGAGACGGTGATTAATTAATTGATTTGTAATCAACTGATGTTTAAGTTAAGCAGGATTATAATGATGAAGTAATTAATTTAATTCGTTTTATATTAATTAGAGATAAAGTAATTAATTTAATTCACTTTAAATTAATTATAGATGGAGTGATCATTAAATCATTGCTTATGTATGAATGGTTGATATTGGTTGCCTTGAATGGTTGTAATCTCAGCTATGAGACGAGTATTGCTGTGTGATATGGGTGCTTTGGTTGCATTGAGATGATAATATGAATCATCTATTTGTGATGATGATATGGATATCTGTTTGTGATGATAATGTTGATTATCTATTGTGAATCTGTGAATTATCTATCCGTGTGTATATAGATAATGAATTGAAATTGTTTTAAACTCTAAAACAACTTGGCCTTAAAAGATACGTTTTGGATTCGATGAGACCGGGATCGGGTTGGCTACAGTACAGCGTGATAGGGGGTTCTCGCTTTGCGTTAGGTGGCGAACGGGAGACTCTTACCCCTACATGCCTCCGGGGGTAGTATAAGGCCTTGCGGGTTGGTTGCGAGTCGAGAGGCTGGCCGTAAAAGCAAACCTGAGGTATCACTGTGAGCCACGGCGGGGCTGGGATGGTTGAAAAGCCTCCCAGTCGAGTGAGCCGCTGTTGATGGTTGCAAAGCCTAGACTATCACAGGTGGTATCAGAGCACTAGGTTGAGCGAATACCTAGGTTCTGGAGTGGTGTCTATCTTGAGAGAGCGTATTTGTATTTTTAATACGTATATTTATAATTATTTCTACCTATTTGTTGGGTTACCCGTACAGGTTTTTCCAATATAAGGTAGATAAGGTAGTAGGGTGTGTAACACGACTACTACCATTGGTTGGAGTTTGAGTGATAAGGTTGGAAGTGTATCTGTCGAGACTGTAGACCTAATACCGTCTCGAGTGAGCTTTGCTTGGTGTAAGGATTTCATCGATTTCTGAAGGAAACCTGTTAAGGTTCGGAGTCTATCTTTGAAGTTGGATGAGTAGGGTTTGGATCTGTCGGTAGGGCAGAAGTAAGTGAGTGATGGTATCTTTATACCTCAGAAAGTAGTAGCTGCATGATGAGATGCAGTGACTATGGATGTTTCCGAATAAGTTTCTTTGGAACAAATTTAAGGAAGTGAGTCTGTTTCCGTGATGTGGCCGAGTCCAGCAGGGTGTTTCTGTTTGCTTTGAGGTCCGAGTTTCTCGGAGAGTTTTGGAATAGGAATTCTTTGGCATTGGTGTTAGCAGTGCATCTCGCAGTGTTCTGTGTTGGAAGGAAGTCTTCTGACTGATTAGTTTTTTCTGAAGTGGAGTTCAAAAGCAGCAGAGTGGATCCATTTCTTCGATGGATTGGCTAGATAAGCGTAAGCTGTTCTGATTGGTAATTGAGAGCAATTTCTTTGGAAATTGATCTGGGCTGATCGCAAAAGTGACTTGCGATAGTTTGAGTGTTCTCTTGGGATTGTTGGAGATTTTCCGGATGTCTTCAGGGAAGTCAGAGGTTTGTCCGCAACTGGAGATTGATTTTTCTTATCGACTTGTGTTCCAGGATTGGGACTGGTGGTTTTGTTAGTAGAAGTTAGTAAAAGAATGGTACCTAGAGATGGAGTTTGGTGAAGCAACTTTTGTTTCGGAGGAATTTCTGACTTTTCTTTTATGGATCTGTTGAACCACATTTCTGTGATGGGTTGTTTAGTCTGTGTTCTTCATCTGCATTTCTTCTGCTTCGAATCAGAGTTGTGCAGCGGAAGCAGTTTGGAAGTGTTTCTGTTTTTCTTTTCCGGATAAGGAGAAGTTTGTTCTATCTTCTGATGTTTGAGGAGTAGAGTTTGTGTTCTTGGTTTTGGATTGATCTTGAGGAGATCATTGTGTTGGGTTGTTTTGGTCCAGTCTGTTTCTAGAGGCATCAGCAAGGGATGAGCTGATTAGGAAGGATATAGGCAGCCCAGGATCGTTCGAAGGATTTTGTGGATAAGAGACGAAGGAATTTGGATTCTGGAATCGGAGATTTAGTTTGGTTAAACTTTTCTCCGATCGAAGGAGCTATAAGCTTTGGTAAGTCTGGGAAACTAGCTCTGAGGTGTTTTGGATTTTTTCTGTGTTTTGGTAAGATAAGTATTTGGTTTTCATGAGTTATATTGCCAGTTTGGATAACTAGGATTCGGTATGTTTCACGTATCTCTGAGGGAGTACGTGTTTGATACTTCTGGTTATAGAACCAATAGTTCAGGAGGTTTGGTCGTTGAGTCAGACTCATCTGTAGTCTGATATCCTGTTTAGTTT
Organism: Allium cepa; assembly: GCA_030765085.1. Lineage (NCBI taxonomy): Eukaryota > Viridiplantae > Streptophyta > Magnoliopsida > Asparagales > Amaryllidaceae > Allium > Allium cepa. Next base: position 375,744,223 of record CM060929.1, on the reverse strand, counting down.
TGTAGATCTATATAAGTAGGAGCTCTGTAACTTAGTAGTATTGATTGTCTGGATTCTATAGAGCGAGTATCCCGATATTTATACTGGGAAACTCGAGGAAGTTCTATCCAGAATTTTTCTGGATAGTTAGATTTGTTTTGATTGTGTGAATTGGTTGCTTTGGTTGTTAGCATATGATTAATATATGCTGTGTTTTAAAATTAAATCTTTAATGAGATTATTAATTTACCTTTGTTTTAAATTTCGGGGACAAAATTCTTTTAAGGGAGGAGGATTGTGATATCCCGGAATTTTTGGCAATATAAATTTAATAATCTATGTTTAAAATAAAATTGATTTGATAATTTTTGTAAATAAATTTGAATTGATTTAATAATATTACTTTAATAAATATTTAATTAGTGAATTTATCTTTTTATAAGCTAATAAATTGTTTTCTATTTATAATGTGTGTGTGTGTGTGTATATATATATTTATATATATTTTTAATGGATGAGTTTGGTTTTAAATTTAATTAATATAGCATATTTTCTAATTCCAATATTTTGGTAATTGGGAAATTACGATTTATTTAATCTAGGCTTTTCAAAAGCTATTTTATAAAGAACTATATGATTTTAAAATTTATAAAATAAATGTTTAATTGTTTAAAAAGGATTTTAGCTTAAATTTAAATAAGATTAATAATAAGATTTATTTTATTTCCTTTTTAAAATATTGATTTATAAATATGATTTGTAGATTAGATATGAAAGTTAAAATACAATTAAAATATGAAACATTTATTCATAAATAATAAGTAATTTACAATCTCTTTTATAAATTTATTTAAAATAATCAAAAATATTATTTTCAAATAATAGTTATGTGTTTTGTTTTTATTTATAAATATAAATGGTTTTATTTCCTTGAAAATTATCTATACTTATAACTAAGTATTAAGAAACTAATTAATTTAGTTTAAAACTTTCATTAACTTTAATTAAAAATACTAATTATTAAAAGAACATGTGTAAACATCTTAGGATCTAATATAACATGTGTTAAGTGAATAAGCAAGGATATTAACAAGTGTTAACACTTAAGACAAGTGTCATGTTTTAATTTTTATTTTCTTTGATTTTTAGTTTATCATAAATTTAGCTAAATAAACTTGCATTTTTCCATTCCTTTCTTTTTCTCATTTTCATTCTAAACTAAGAAATTTTCAGCTGAGAAACCCTTCCACTTTAAACAATCCTCAAATCAAATTAAATCTGAGAAACCCAAAAATTTATAATCAAACTCTTCAAACCAAACCCGCATTATTTTTCTGCAATCTGGAAATTTGTTCTGCATGTACTTGAAAACTAAACAATAAAATCCCTGAAAACAAACTCCTCAATTTCAATTCTGTTCTGCATCATTTTTTCTGCAATCTTGAAGCCTGCAAACGGTTGTAAAATCAAGCAAAAAAGCAAATCTGCATTTCATGTAATCTGGGGAAAATGGTTCTGTAACAAACATGCATTTTCAAGGCAACTCAGGATCTTAGAATTCAAAGTATTAAAAGCATTTCAGTTTTTATTTAAAGAGTTCAAAGCATCAAAAGCGGCAACTGTAGTTTTAAAAGTTTCAAAAGAAAAATTGAAATCTAGGAAGCTCTTTTCTGCATCTTCAATCAAAATTGGTGAGTAACTTTTTAAATCTAAAAGTTTAAAAAAAATTGGTTGCATGCTAGTATACTGAAATGAAATAGTATTGCTTGTGTTTATGAGAAAATGTTGATGTGAAAATGTATTGTGTGCATGCTGTTTTAATTGCCTGTTCTGTTTTGTTTTCCAGGCACAAAATTTTATTTAAATCCTTATCTTTTATTTAATTTCTGATAGAATGAAATTTATAAATCAAAGTTGTTTGATTTATCTTAGGTTATTCTTTAAAAAATTTAAGTAAGTCAAAATGAAGATTTTTGCCTCTGGAAATATTTAAACATCAGTGTATATTGACATAAATCAAAAATTCAAACCATGTAAATTATTAATTCAGTATATTAAATCAAAAGCAGTAACTAAAACATGATTTTTAAATCAAGAATCAGGATTTTAGAAATTTAATGAGGGTGCAGTTTGAGTTTTGACTGGAGATGGAAATTTGTGATTTCCCGGTGATCTACTTGAAGGAGGAGGTCGGATTTCTTCTTGGTAATAGAGGAGTGTTAGGAGATGCTAGGAAAAATATAGAATGATGTTGAATTCGCCGAGCAGGTTGCAGTGGTGAGAAATTTTCTGGAACCCTAGTTTTTAACTAGGAATGATGAAGAGATCACCGTGGTTCATCAAGTTGATCGAGTTCAGCTACCTTTTGAGTGATGGATGTTTGGAAGTAGAAGAAGGTTTGGCCGAAGTGTCAACATCCCTGATGGTCGGGATTGGGCTGGCGAGGCGATTTCAGGATTTGGGTTTGTGTAGTTCTGCAGTTCCAGGTTTAGGTGAGTTATCTCGATTCGAATTCGAGGTTAAGTGTACGATCTGATGATCGAGTTAGGGTGATGAAGTGTTTTTGGATGTGGGACGATCATCTCTGGTGATCGGAGGTGACTGGGGGCGCCGTGCATGTGCACAGAGCCTGTTTTCTGATGAAGTTTTGTTGAGATGTTAGTGTTGTGCTCGAGTAGATTTGTGAGTTGCTCGAAGAAGTAGGGTGGTTTGCTCGGGGAGTTTGAGCATTTAACTCGAAGTCGTTGCAGGGTAGGCTCGGGTATGTTGTGTTGTTGTTTCAGGTTTTTAAACAGAAAACAGAAACATGTTCTGTTTTATATTTTTAAGTAAAGTTTTAAAATGAAAACTAAAATTTAAACTAAGTTTAAAACCTGAGTGAAATCTGAATTCAAGAGTTTGAATTTTAGATTTGAATTAATTTAAGTTTTGAAATTTAAATCTGGTTTTAAACAACTTTTAAGTGTATTTAGTTTTGAATTTAAACTGGAGTTTAATTTGTAAAATAGGAATTTAAAATAAGTTCAAATCCAGTTTTAAAAATCTGGAATTTGGTTTGAATTTCAGTTTTTAAAATAAAATAAGTTTTTAAATTTAATTTGTTTTAACTATTTTAGAAATGGTTAAATAATTTGAATTTTAAAATGAAGATGTAAAATGTAAGTAAAGCTTTTGAAGATTTAAGTTAAATCTGGAATAAAGATTAAATCTGTATTTTAGTTTTGAAATTAAAGGAAATTTTTAAATTGAATTTGGTTTTAAATAACTTGGAATGTTTAAAGTGTATTTTGAACTAATTTGAATTTAAAGATGAATTTGGTTTAAATTCTTTTAAACTTATTTTATAAAATGGATGTTTCTTTAACATATGAGATAAAAAGGTTTTGAATTATTTAGGTAAAATTGTATTCATTTTAAAATCCTAATTTTAAAATGAAGTTTAAAATGGAATTTAAAGTAAATTTGAAAAAAAATTGTTTTTAAATGCTTGATTAAGTAAGAAATGTTTATCTTAAAGATAAATAGAATTTAATGATTTGGATTCGTTAAAATTTTAAATTAATTAAAAAGAAAAATTAATTATTTAATTAATTAATGACAGGATGATTAATTAAGTAATTAAGAGTTTTTAAATTGATCAATTAAGGCTTAAGATTAATTAATTAGGGTTAATTAATATGTAATTAAGGATTATTAATTAAATTTTAATTAACGATTAAAGATTAATTAATCAAGTAATTAAGGATTAATTAAGTTGCAGTTAACACTTAATTAATTAAATAATTAGAGATTAATTAATTGGTAATTAAATATTAATTTATTTGTAATTAATAATGGTTAATCTGAGTTAATTTCTTAAGAAAGGATTAAGAATAGTTAATGAAGGTCATTAACTAAGATTATTTAACAATTAATTAATGTGATTAATTTTAATAGTTAATTAGATTAATTAATTTATAGATAATCAATTGTGAAGTTGTTTAAGTTTAATTACTTAATGGAAGTAATTAATGAATTAATTACTTGATGTAATTAATTGAGTTTATTATGATTAGTTTAGATTAATTAAGTTTAATTAACCTAAACACTTGATGATTTGATAGATAATTACTTAATGTAATTAATGGGATTGTAATTACTTAGTGAAGTAATTGATTGATAATTACTGGATGTAACTAAAGATGGTTTAATAATGGAAGTGATTTGGATTTAATTACTTTGTAATTAATCAAGGGATTAATTGAGATAATTAATTAAGAGTAATTAATTTATGAAATGAAGTAATTAAGGGTAGTTAATTACTAAATGGGATTAATCAAGGGATTAATTAGAGAATAAATTAAGGATTAGTTTATTCAATGAAGTAATTAAGGATAGTTAATTACCGGATGTTATTAATCAAGGGTGATTAATATTTTTAGTTTAATTGAAGATTAATTACTTAATGTAATTAATTTAAATAGAGAGATTAATTAAAAATGTAATTAGAAATCATTAATTAATAAAATCAATGATGTAAATTTAAAATTGATTAATTAAGGAATAATTAATAAATGAAGTAATTAACTAATAAAGGATTAATGTAATTAATTTTAGTTAATTAATTGATTAAGTAGTTAAAAGTTAATTATTGTAAAGGGTTAAGTATAATTAACTTGTGTAATTAATTTATAGGCTAATTACTTATTGTAATTAGAAAATTGTTAATCAGGAATGATTAATGGAAATGAATAATGAGATGGTGATTAATTAATTGATTTGTAATCAATTGATGGTTAAGTTAAGCAGGACTATAATGATGAAGTAATTAATTTAATTCATTTTAAATTAATTAGAGATAAAGTAATTAATTTAATTCACTTTAAATTAATTATAGATGGAGTGATCATTAAATCATTGCTTATGTATGAATGGTTGATATTGGTTGACTTGAATGGTTGTAATCTCAGCTATGAGACGAGTATTGCTGTGTGATATGGGTGCTTTGGTTGCATTGAGATGATAATATGAATCATCTATTTGTGATGATGATATGGAAATCTGTTTGTGATGATAATGTTGATTATCTATTGTGAATCTGTGAATTATCTATCTGTGTGTATATAGATAATGAATTTAAATTGTTTTAAACTCAAAAACAACTTGGCATTAAAAGACACGTTTTGGATTCGATGAGACCGGGATCGGGTTTCCATATTTGGATATCCGAAAACCACATCGATTCAAATTAACGATAGGTCGTCTATCTGAAGTGAAGGTGAAGACTCAGAGTGCAAGGGTTATCATCGTTAACTCTGAGGGTGATTTTAAAATGAGTGTAACGAGATAATGCCTTCGGTTTCGTTCGATCCCGGAACGAACTTGTATGGATTGAATGCTTTCAGAACATCGCCAGGTGGACGATGAGCATTCTAAGTGATGTGTTCTATAAAGGTAATCGTAGTCTCAAGCCTCATCAACCGGGAATAGCTAAAACAGGGGAGGTGCAGCAAGGCTAAGTGGGTCATGCCCAAGTAGGACGAGATTTACCCCTGTCTAAATGTCCCTTTTATTTCGGCAGCGGAGTCTCCAGATCCAAAAGAAGTCGCAGTATTGATCACGGGTCCCACATCGTTTGCAATAACGATCGGCATCGATCGTTCTATGAGCTCCTTTGGACATGCGAGTGATATGGTGGACTCCACTCTTTAATATTTTGTTATTCCCATATTTCATGTGTAGTTGACTTGTAGATTTTTATTTCTACTGCTGGATGAGTCGAACTATTATATCGATACGGTACGATCCATAATTAGTGAATATGGGTCTTACCCGATCTATTTTCAGCAAATGGTATATTTTTATCGTTCTATCGAGTCCGCCTTCTACCTTTGCTTCACCACCGCTTCATATTATCATCTATGCCTGATCTCTAGGGTTTGTGATTGTTAATATGACTCGTCGATTCCGATGACAGTCGAGTCTTACTTATCTATTCAATTCGAATATAGCCGGGCCAAAAGGCTGGATAACACTTACCCCCCAAAGTACGTCTTGTTTCAACATGTTGTGCATTGAGTCGATGCAAGTTAGAGTCGTCAGAAAGGAATCCATCCAGTTTTTCGAATAATAGTTATCCCTTCGATGAATTGTTTTCCTTAAAGAGTCGCATCTCTTTCTGTTTATCATGATGGTTGATTGATTGCTAAAGTAAAATTCCGGGTCATGTCTTGGTGATGATCATTTAAACCTTCGCTCGAGTGAGTCAGTGGGCCTTGTTGTCTGGTCTAAATCTTCTTACGATTAATACTAATAAGAACTCAATTGCTGTCGATTTCAAGAAATCGAATTTTTTGGGACGTGCATTTGCACCTATACATTTTCACCCTCGACTCCCGATAGCAATTGCACGTTCAAAGGTCATTGTCAACTTGCTGCATATGATGTAGAGGGATTAGCATGAGTCCATCAATAGTGAATCATAATTTATCCATTTCTATTAATGATCGGGTCCAATCGGTTAATATTGGATCATGTTCGATCAGTTTTTTAAGAAAATAATGGATCGTTCCGAAGCCATTAGTTTTGGGTTGTATGTAATCCAAGTATATGTTGATGAATGTAACATCCTTTATTTGGAGGCCTAAAGTTAAGCACTACAGATGCTGCAGTCGTCCATTGTATTAACTTCCGGTGGAAAATACGCCAACGTTAATGATTTCCATAATATCAAAAGCACATGAATATGAAAAAAAATCATAGATTTCAAAAACAACTTTTCTGATTACATTTCACAAAACATGTTTCATATTCCATTATATAGTCCCAATCGTTTCCTAAGTTCAGATCAAATATAATTATTACAAAATACGCTAAAAGCGACATATGAAGATGCCCCATTGGATGACCAGAGTACTATATAAACATATCTGTCTTAAATACAATACTGCGGAATAAAACAAAAACCGCAACTCCTAAATATAGGTAACATCAGCCTCCTCCTCATCTTCGAAAGCTTTATTTGCCAACCTACTAAAACCTGTAAACCTCCACCCTCAGTCTAGTCCAATCAATTTTGAGCACTCGACAGGTTAAGGGGGAAAACATACACTTCGAGTCAGACATAAAGTATGGTGTGAATAATACTGTACATCTCGATTATTTGATATTAAGTGAGGCAATGCCACTTAGCGAGACAGGTTTCCCCTCACTAATATCCTTTTAAAACATTTCTTTTGTAAATCATAATTCTGCAACCAAAACTGGTTAAAACAGTAAAGCGTTGTCATATAAACATGCATATCAGGTAACAAATGGACTATCTATCTGAACACTATAGTTTTGTTTGGCTAACTACTAACATTTGGTTGGCTTGGGCCTACCAGACAATATAAACAAATAATCTAACATTTGTTAGATACTCCTTTTCTGGACAATCTGTCTCTAACTTACTTTCTCCAAGTCAACTGATCCTAACGGTTTTGTGGGCCCACCAATTGCCTACCTCTGTACGTATATTCCTTTCTGTGCGTAACATCATTTTAGTCTTACTTTTGACAAAGCCCCACGCACAGTAATTTTGGACTAAATTATCTAGGGGCTAATAGCTAATGTAAAGAGCGTGACCCTATACCTGTCCCATCTGGTATACAAATATCTGGGTCATTTTACTTAGGGCACTCTTCCCTTAAATTTTCCTTGAAACCTTTTCTTCTCAGATTGATTTAAACCTTTAAATCATACTTTAAACAAGGAAAATAAATTCTATGCTTTACTCAAATCACCTTGCCATGTTATATATACTATACACAAAACTTTGTTGATGAAAACATTTAGCCTTTGAAAGTACCCCTTTCGATCCCATTAAAAGTATCCCTTTTGAAAGCAAGTAAACTCTTTATAACCTAGGCCGAAAGGCCAAAACATTCCTTTCGAAACCATTCATATAAACCTTTCGAAACCATTGAAAAACCTTTCCATCGAGAGCAATAAAACCTTAGACGTCCTATCTTTAAGACACTTAAACATTGCCTTTCGAAAACATTGGAAAACCATTTCTTTCAAACCTTTCGAAACCATTAAGGAACCACCCCTTCGGATCTTTATTAAAATCTTTCAAAAGCGTTAAAACATCAAACCTTTCGAAAATATTGGGGAATCACCCCTTCGAAACCTTCTTTCAAAACCTTTCGAAAGCATTTAAATCATTTTCTATAAACAAACCTTTCAAAAGCATTTGGGTTCAAGTTAAACAAGTGGAATAACCTTTCGAAACCATTTAAAACTATCTCTTTTGAAACCTTTGGGTTCTACCTTCAACTGAGCAAAAGGGTCATAAAACATTTGAGTCGAAAGCACTCTTTCGAAAGCATGTCATGAGTAAAGAAGTGGTGGTGTCGAAACCAACGCTTCGAAAGTAATGGAGAAGCAGCTTGGGTTATAAAACAATGTATACCTTCCGAAACTATTTGCTTCGAAAGGTAAAAAAGCATCAGCCAGGGTTTTGGCCCCTTCGAAAGCATTTACTTAAAACAAAAGGCGCAACCTCTTTCAAAACCATTCTTCAAAACAATTTGACCCAATTGGATGCCAACCAAGTTGAAAGCCAATTAAGTCGAAAGCAAAGCAGTTGCGTTCTTTTTTAAAACAAAGACACGCTTCGACCCCCTTTGGATCCCCTAGTTTCGACCCAATACCTTCCATCTATATCCAATTCGCTATGCACCAAGTCTTTGATGCCACGCGCATTGGTTATGTTGGTGATGGTGGCGGAGGAACACAGTCGAAAGCTAGGCGCCGAAAGCGACGAAACATGTCAAAAGCATGTTTAAACTGATTTTTAACATTTTTAAGTAATTTTTTCAACTAACCTGCCTTGTTTGTCAAAATATTATTGGTTGCTAATTTCATTTCTAAAATTACTGTCGATATTTCAGAAATAAACAATTTAATTTATTTGCAAAATACCCCTTCTCCTTTTATAAATATATAAAACATTTATGTCCCATACCTAAAATAATTTTATATATCTATTAAAACACTTAGGAAAAATCTACAAAAATTCTAAAAAATCATTTTTAATATGTTTTCCAACATATAATAATTTCAGACCCAAAACATATATTATTTAACCGTAAATAATTTTTAAACCCAAATAATCAATTTCCTCGCTAGAAAATCAATATTAAATCCACATTGATTCAAAAAATTATGAAAATTGAAACACATCTCTAAAATATTATTTTTGATCTAAATTTAAAACTGCAAGGTATTTGGATGTCATTTATTAGGTTTTTCACATACAAACATATCATAAAAGCTATATGAATAAGCATAAATCATGAACAAGCATATATAAACATTTACTCATTTAAAAACATGGCATTACCTTGCAAAGTAATTCAGATTAACCTTAAAACCGAAAATAATAAAAATATGAGATGTATTCATTATTCACCTTAGCTTTGACATTTGATCTTGATTAAGTTGCTTAAGCTTTTCCTCTTGAAATCTTCTCTTTGCTTTTATTAATGGTGGTCAGCCGCTAGCTTGTATTTTTGTTTTATGAGTATAGAATGAACGTAAGATTGATGGGGTTAAGGGTTTAGGGTATAAGGATGTGTCATATTCCTATGTTGCCCCCTATCTATTTGCCTTAACATTTTAATTCTTTAGTTCATTTGTTTATGGCATGACTACCCTTACCAATCACAAATCTCAACCCATTAACCATTTTACATTATTTCATTTAATTTACCTAATTAAATGTTAGTAAATAATTTTACTAAAAATATGGGGTGTTACAATGAAATAATTGCATTGTGTATTAAAGAGAAGGATCGACATACCTTCACAATAGAACGATCGCATCTGGTTATTTCTTGTTTGGCCATTCGATTGAACTGCGAGCTTTGTTAGGTTGGTCCACTCTTTCATATGTATACTTAGACACTTAAATTATTTCCCCACTTTATTTCATTAGCAAGAGCATACTAACCGAACCAAAAAGATAATAAACTCCACCATCTTACTCCCCTTCATTTCTGATCTGAATTCTCGAATCAAAAATCATTTCCTAAACGTTATTGTTAACCGAGTTTACAACCTAGCAGAATTCAATAGGAGTTAGAACATTCATATTAAACCATAACGACTCAAAACTTGATCGAAAGGTCCAAAAATACAAGAAAAAGGACTCTAGGAAGTTTGAGTGGGAAATATGCTGTCTTTTTCAATCGGCACAAATCCGATCCAATTGGGTCAGTACCGATCCAAATTGGTAGTTTGTGGTGGCCCCAATCCTTTTGCATCGTAGCTCTATGCCTCAACCAAGCTCACCCAACAAGTTTGGCAACGTTCCAAGCATCTGAGTTCATGAAGTGAAGGTTCATCTAATTCAGAATACAGTTCAATCTAACCCACAGGAGAATCATCATCAAAACAAGTCAACAATCTACGAAATTATACGAAAAGCATCACTATGGAGTACAAATTGACCAAACATATCATAGCCAAATATTAGCGAAGGATTTGGATCGGTACCGATCCAAATCCTTGACAATTTTGCCTCCAAACATTCTAAGCTCTCTCTGCATGACGACTATAGGCTCTTACAAAGCAATTCTTGGCCCTAAGAGCTTTCCAACCCCTATAAATACCATCTCATCTGCAACTGAAAAGGATCTGCTCTGATCTCTGTTGAAAATCTATTATTATTTCTTCATCCTTCTCCCTTACAACAGCCATTAAATGACAACTGAGATCCTTCCGGGTGTCTCTAACAAAGATGGCTTGATCTAACTTACGAAAAAAGAATCACATTGTGACGACCGCCCATGACTCCCGCACCAAAACAAGGGAATAGTGCGCTGAAAGGTGTGCCAGGCAGCCATGGACGATAGTCAGGGTAAAATAAAATTCGCAGAATCTCTATCGTAACTCACAGCGCATGGATAAAATACAATAGAGAATTATAATATAGTGAAGCTCAATAGAACACAACATCATCGTATAAGCAACATAGCAGTTTATACAATCAAATGAATCATCCATACATCAGAGCCTCACTACAACACTCAATCAGATACAACAGCGGAACCCAGTACATATAGTAAGAAAACAAATATGCAAAGCCTCCTGCTCGTCTTCGTCATCTTCAGCGTAGAACTCCTAGCACAGCACCTGTCACCTGCTTACCTAGTCTGCCCATCCCAACATGGATGAACAGCCCAAGGTAATAAGAGGAGACATAAAACCTTGAGTCAGACAAAGTCTTAGTGAGCAGTAAATTAACTATCAAACATACCAAAAGAGCATAAGGAATAAAAGGAATAGGAACCAAACCATCCCACTCCACCACATCTCACAGTGATAGCCCCCAGACACACACTAAGGAGAATCAAACATAACAATATAGACAATTAAGGTAAAGCAATAACCACTCGAGTCAAGGACGATGTTTTCCGAACACAAACCCCCAAGGCCTAAACCAAGATCAGATAAGCACCCAGAAAACACCGCTCTTGAAGCCGAATGATAATACAACCAAACTTCCATGACTCTGGCTATCACTGCATCATTGCCTTGATTTCACCGTTAGTTGAATGACCATCCGTCAAGGGCTAATGGTAACCCCGGTTTAGCCATAACTCCGCACGTCATCGTGACCCGTGCCTAAGCCGAACGCATCAGCCCAGAGTACTAGCACGTCATCATGACCCGTGCCTGGAACGTCATCGTGACCCGTTCCAACGTACCCTTGCTTTGAGTATGCTAGAACCTTCAACAACGATGAGATCTTAGCCTCCTAGTCATCCTCCTCGACGACCATCCATACTAGCTCAAGCGCCTCTCAAGCTAACCATTATCCACCCCAACCCGGACCGCATCACCGAGTTATAACTTTGCACGTCATCATGACCCGTGCTTGGAACGTCTTCGTGACCCGTCCCATCACATCATATGCCTTGCCTCATCATATCATAGCAAAGTCTCTCAACTTGGAACGTCATCATGACCCGTCCCATCTCAACATAAGCCTTGCCTCATCACATCATAGCAAAGTCCCAACTCAATCCATACTTTGCCTTCTCGCATCATGGCAAGATCCCACATCCTCGAATCCATCCATATGAGCTTTCATACCCGCTTCATATGCCATCGGCAGCTTTCACCATTCAAGAGCCTTTCCACTTAGCTTTTGAATCATCTTCAACCATCTCGTTCCAAATCAACTACAAGCTAACTTGGAGCAATCAAATCTAACATACATTCAAACATTCAAGCATTCAAACAAGATATATTAAGCAATATCAACTATAATGGCAATTTCGTAAATAAGTGAGCAAAAGTCCAACATATGTGAAATCATGGTTTTTAGCATAGATCAATCAAATCTAAAACATGGGTTTTATCTCTAATACTTGTTAAATCAACTTTCATAGATAAACATCTTCAAATATGATGGATCTACATGCAGACTTATGGAAAATGCGAGAAAACGCTAACTTTAACACATAAACATATCACCAATCCCATATACTCCTTTGGATCCGCGTGAGAGATAACTACCACTCACCAAATCACCAAAACAACCTAAAATCAATCAACTTCAGATCTGGACAGCAAGGACTTGGACTAGATCCGGAGAAATCTCACTTGAAACGGTGAATTCTAGCCTCTTCGGATGAAGATCTTCAACTTGGACACTTGGATCTTCAATCTCGATCTTCGATCTTCAATGGATGTTAGCACTTGATGGAAGTAGAGAAGGAAGTGAAGAAAATACTGCAGTCGAGTCTTCAAAATGGCAGCACTTCGTCGCTTCGAAATCCGGTGCCAAAAAGTGAGCCGAACACCTCTATTTATAGGCTGGATATCCCATGAGTCGTCGCCCATGAGTCGGTCACGAGTCATCTCATGAGTCGTCCACGACTCATGCCCTGCCGCTCCATCCTTGCCGACTCACGACTCATCAGTCATACGACCTACCCCAGCCGACTCAACACAACACTGCCGCACCTCCTAAGTCGTATGACGACTCAACCAAACACACACGACTCAAACACAGACCGCCTTAACGACCTAACGACAACATCGGTCCAACGACCTAACGGCTCAACGGTTTAAGCCCCTAAGCGACCTAAAGGCCTTAACACTAAGTCGCCCCAGCGACTTACGACTCAACATACTTAACGACCTAAAGCCTTCGACCTAGTTACGTTACGACCTATCCCTTAAGTCGTTGCCGACTTAACAACCTACCGGCCTAAAGACTTACACGACCCAGCGACCTTACTTAGGTCGTACCAACGACCTAACTACTTAACTCGTAAACGAGTTAACCCCTAAGATGCTGACCCTACTAACTCGTTAGCTACCTTGCACACTGTTGACTCGTTAACGACTCATAGTCCCTTAACTCGAACACGACCCAAGTCTTAGCTAACTCGGCAACAACTATAGGTCACTATTTCTATAAGTCGGTCTCCTATGAGTCGTAACCCATACACGACTCATCCCTTGACCACTATCTCGCCTCACATCTTAAGTCGGTCACAACATATAGGTCGTATGCTTCCATGAGTCGGCCACACCTTATCTCATCTAAACCCTATAAGCCGTCTATCCTTTAGGTCGGTCCACCCTATGAGTCGGTCACCTATGAGTCGTAACTCGTACACGACTCATCTACCCGCCGACCTAAGCTTAACTCGAGCCAACTCCTATACGACTTAGGCTGGAAACAACGCAACCAACACTATCGACCTGCAAATTCTACGATCTAGCGATACGTAAAATACGGGTCGTTACATTCTCTCCCCCTTAGGAATTTCGCCCCCGAAATTCCAAGCAAACAACAGCAATCACAATCATTCCGCATGCCTACCATCCATAGCAATCAACAAACCATGCAACCAATTCTAGCCTAGCATGCAGAATTCTAAGACTTAGAACAAGCTACAAATTCATGAGATGTCACGACACTTTAGGGCCATACCTCGAAGAGTCCTGGATGAGCTGCCTTCATCCTCTCTTCCTCCTCCCATGTACAGTCGTTGACATCATCACTCCATTGTATCTTGAGCAACGTAATCGTCTTCCTCCTAAGCTGTTTCGTATCGGTTTCAACAATACGAAGCGGCTTACGAGGTCTCGTAACCACTGGATCAACCTCTAAGTCTTCACAGCTATCAGCAGAAACCACCGTACTTGGGTCGTGCACATACTTCCGTAGATAAGATACATGAAAAACATTGTGCACACCCGCCATCTTTCCCGGTAACTCCAATCTATAAGCGAGCTTTCCAATTCGCTCGATAATCGGGAATGGTCCAACGAATCTCGGAGTTAACTTTCCTTTGTTCCCGAATCTAATAACATTCTTCAATGGAGAAATCTTCACGAAAACCATATTACCCACGTCGAATTCCAAATCCTTTCGACGATTATCAGCATAACTTTTCTGACGATCTTGGGCTGCTTTCATTCTTTGCCGAATGATCTCTATACAATCCGAAGTCTGTCGAATCATCTCTGGCCCAAGTATCAGTTTTTCTCCAGCTTCCAACCAACATGTCGGAGAGTTACACGGTCTTCCATATAATGCCTCATATGGTGCCATACCAATACTCGACTGATAACTGTTATTATAAGCAAATTCCACCAAATGAAGGTGATCTTCCCATGATCCCCCGAAGTCCAAAACACAAGCTCTAAGAAGATCTTCCAAAACCCGGTTGACTCTCTCAGTCTGACCATCTGTTTGAGGGTGATAAGCTGTACTCAAACACAACTCAGTTCCCAAAACTTCCTGGAAGCTCTTCCAAAATCCACTAGTGAACAATGGGTCTCGATCGCTCACTATACTCTTCGGAACACCATGGAATCGAACAATCCACTTCACATACAACTCAGCCAACTTCGATGCAGTTCTAGTCGATCGAACAGGAATGAACCTTGCACTCTTGGTCAAACGATCTACAATGACCCAAATCCCTTCATTCCCTGTCCTTGTCCTAGGTAGACCATCAATAAAATCCATTGACACTTGCTCCCACTTCCACGTAGGAACTTCTAATGGCTGAAGTAATCCACTGGGCTTCTTCTGCTCAGCTTTCACCAACTGGCAATTCATACACTTGGAAATAAAATTTCCAACATCCTTCTTCATACCTTCCCAGTAGTAAGCTCTCTTCATATCCCGATACATCTTATTACCACCTGGATGAATTGTCAACTTTGAGTGATGACTTTCCCTCAGAACTTCATCTCTCAATCCATCAATATCGGGAACAACCAATCGTCCTTGCTTTCGAAGCCAACCCTCTCGATCGACCTCGAATCCTTTACCCTTCTCTGGATCCAATCCAGATTTCAAATCACGGATAATTATGACAAGCTTATCGTCTCTCTTTTGGCTTTCGCCAATCCTTTCCACTAGAGTAGGCCTTATCGATAAGTTTGCCAACATCTCAGGTTCCATCTCGCATCTAGGCCTGAAATCAAACTCAGCCAAATACTCGAGACTCTTCCACTCTGAAAACATGGCTCCCAAACCTGCATGTCTTCGACTTAACGCATCTGCCACTGCGTTACCTTTCCCCGGAGTATAGGCTATACCAAAATCATAAGATGCTAGAAACTCTAACCACCGTTGCTGTCGAAGATTCAAATCCTTTTGGGAGAACAGATACTTCAACGACTTATGATCCGTAAACAACTCGAATCTAACTCCCAATAGGTAATGTCTCCACATCTTCAAAGCAAACACTATCGCCGCTAACTCCAAATCATGAGTTGGATAATTCCTTTCATGCGGCTTCAGTTGTCGACTAGCATATGCAACAACTCTACCCTTCTGCATTAGCACTGCCCCAAGTCCAGTGCCACATGCATCGGTGTAAACCACCATCTCCTCATTCCCACTTGGAATAGTCAATACAGGAGCACTCGTCAGTCGCTCTTTCAGGATTACGAAGGCTTGCTCACACTTGTCATCCCATCGGAACACTTGGTTCTTCTTCGTCAATCCTGTCAACGGTGCAGCTATCTTGGAAAAGTCCTTGATAAACCGACGATAATATCCTGCTAATCCAAGAAAACTTCTCACATCAGATGCATTCTTAGGTCTAACCCAATCCTGGATCGCTGCTACCTTAGCGGGATCAACCGCTATTCCACTTCCAGAGATAACATGGCCTAAGAACCTCACTTCACTCTTCCAGAAGTGACACTTCGAAAACTTAGCCTTCAGCTGATGTTTCCGCAAGATTTCCAAAACAATCCTCAAGTGCGTCTTGTGCTCTTCCTCAGTTCTGGAATAAACCAAAATATCATCCACGAACACAAGCACGAACTTATTCAACTGATCTCTGAATACTCTATTCATAAGATCCACAAAATATGCTGGCGCGTTAGTCAATCCAAACGGCATTACCAGCCACTCATAAAATCCGGATGGTGTCCTGAAAGCAGTCTTCGGCACACTATCCCTCGCCACTCTCAACTGGTGAAATCCCGTTGCCAAATCCATCTGAGAAAACACCTTAGCCTCGTGAAGCTGATCGAACAAGTCATCTATTCTCGGCAATGGATACTTGTTCTTCTTAGTCACCTTATTCAGCTCACGATAATCAACACACAACCTCAACGATCCATCCGCTTTGGTTGCAAACACAACGGGCGCACCCCATTCGGACACACTTCTCCGAATGAATCCTTTCCGTAAAAGGTCATCAACTTGCACCTTCAGCTCTTGCTGCTCCCTCGGTGCCATCCGCCTAAGAGGCATCACAATAGGTCTGGCTCCCTCAACTAGATCGATACGAAACTCGATCTCCCTATGCGGCGGCAACCCTTTGACTTCGTCAAAGACATCCTCAAATCCATTCACAATAGGCACCGATGACAGTCCTTCCCGTGGAACAACCAGCGAATACATGAAGCTCATGAAGACGCCTTCTTCATGCTTACATCGTATCACAACCTTTCGCCCATCCACATTCCCGACTGTCACCTCCAGCCTCTCACAATCAATCCTAGCCGCATACTTCCTAAGCCAGTCCATACCCAAAATAATTCCGAACCCCGCAAAGTTCAGAACAAAGCAATCACAAACAAACGAGCAATCATGACTCGAAACAACTAGACCACGGCATATCATACACAAGCATGACGAACCCCCAACTGGATTAGTCACCACCAATGGCCTATCAACAATATCCGGTTTCAAACCTAACCGGCCTACCAAATCATCGCAAACAAAAGAATGCGACGCTCCAGTATCAAACAACACTCTAACTGGAACACCACAAATAGAAAGAGTACCTTGAACCACCACACTCTTCCCCTTCTCCTCAGCAGTAGGAGCTCTTGAAGACGACGGCACAGCTTCCAAAGCATAGGCTTGCACAACCTGCCTATCTTTCCTCGGTTCTGGACAGTCCTTCTTAATGTGTCCCAGCTTATCACAGTTGTAACACTTCAACTGCACCTTCGGATTCTTGCAATCCCGAGAGAGATGACCCTTCTGACGGCAGTTATAACAAGTCACCTCGCCTTTTGGCTTCTTCTGACCATCCTTTCCCTTCTGTTGCTGCTGCTTCCTCTTCTTGTTGCCACTCTGCTGTGGTTTAGATCCTTCCCTGGTTACAGCAACAACAGAACTTTCCCTAGGAAACAAGCTCTCATGCCTCAGAGCTTTCTCCACAAGCTTCTCAAATGGATCGTCCAAGTGATCCACCAACTGCCTTCCAAGATAAGCATCCAGACCGGTCACAAACTTTTCATTCTTCTGGTAGGGAGAATCAATATATGATCTGGCATACTTGGACAGAGCCTCGAACTCAGAAATATACTCAAGAACAGGCCTCCCACCTTGCTTGAGCTCAACAAACCTCTTAAACAAAACAGACCTCTGAGCAGTAGAGATGAACTTAGCTTCAAATCTAACTTGGAATTGCTCCCAAGTTATCTCCTCCTCTGGTGTATCTATAGTGATAGAATTCCACCAATCCGCAGCTCTCCCTTGAAGCTGCCTCGATGCAAGCTTTCTCTTGGTTGCATCCTCAATCCCTAGATCACCAAAAATCCTTCGGCAAGCATCCATCCATCTCTGCACTTCAATAGTCGACTCCGTTCCCAAGAAAGCTTTTCCTCCAAGCGAAGTATAATCCTTGCAAAGCTTGGCAAAATCCACTGGCCTTGGAGCCTGGACTTGAACTCCAACATCAACAGATGATCCTGAAGCTGGTACCCTCCTCATGATCGAAGTCATCATTGCTTCGAACATAGCTCCATAATCAACAGCTTCCCTAGCAGCACGGCTATCTCTCGCAGCTTGTCTCTCACTTCTGCTCATCCTTAATATCTGTAAAAAGAATGATTAGAACACCTTAAGAAACAACTGCATAAGGAGTGCAAATCCTCTAAGCTACTATATTATATATAGTAATCATCCATCAAAATACAATTACGTCTCTCTTACGTAACTACGTCAGCGAGCGTTGGCTAAAATCGATTAACCAAAGCTCTGATACCAAATGTGACGACCGCCCATGACTCCCGCACCAAAACAAGGGAATAGTGCGCTGAAAGGTGTGCCAGGCAGCCATGGACGATAGTCAGGGTAAAATAAAATTCGCAGAATCTCTATCGTAACTCACAGCGCATGGATAAAATACAATAGAGAATTATAATATAGTGAAGCTCAATAGAACACAACATCATCGTATAAGCAACATAGCAGTTTATACAATCAAATGAATCATCCATACATCAGAGCCTCACTACAACACTCAATCAGATACAACAGCGGAACCCAGTACATATAGTAAGAAAACAAATATGCAAAGCCTCCTGCTCGTCTTCGTCATCTTCAGCGTAGAACTCCTAGCACAGCACCTGTCACCTGCTTACCTAGTCTGCCCATCCCAACATGGATGAACAGCCCAAGGTAATAAGAGGAGACATAAAACCTTGAGTCAGACAAAGTCTTAGTGAGCAGTAAATTAACTATCAAACATACCAAAAGAGCATAAGGAATAAAAGGAATAGGAACCAAACCATCCCACTCCACCACATCTCACAGTGATAGCCCCCAGACACACACTAAGGAGAATCAAACATAACAATATAGACAATTAAGGTAAAGCAATAACCACTCGAGTCAAGGACGATGTTTTCCGAACACAAACCCCCAAGGCCTAAACCAAGATCAGATAAGCACCCAGAAAACACCGCTCTTGAAGCCGAATGATAATACAACCAAACTTCCATGACTCTGGCTATCACTGCATCATTGCCTTGATTTCACCGTTAGTTGAATGACCATCCGTCAAGGGCTAATGGTAACCCCGGTTTAGCCATAACTCCGCACGTCATCGTGACCCGTGCCTAAGCCGAACGCATCAGCCCAGAGTACTAGCACGTCATCATGACCCGTGCCTGGAACGTCATCGTGACCCGTTCCAACGTACCCTTGCTTTGAGTATGCTAGAACCTTCAACAACGATGAGATCTTAGCCTCCTAGTCATCCTCCTCGACGACCATCCATACTAGCTCAAGCGCCTCTCAAGCTAACCATTATCCACCCCAACCCGGACCGCATCACCGAGTTATAACTTTGCACGTCATCATGACCCGTGCTTGGAACGTCTTCGTGACCCGTCCCATCACATCATATGCCTTGCCTCATCATATCATAGCAAAGTCTCTCAACTTGGAACGTCATCATGACCCGTCCCATCTCAACATAAGCCTTGCCTCATCACATCATAGCAAAGTCCCAACTCAATCCATACTTTGCCTTCTCGCATCATGGCAAGATCCCACATCCTCGAATCCATCCATATGAGCTTTCATACCCGCTTCATATGCCATCGGCAGCTTTCACCATTCAAGAGCCTTTCCACTTAGCTTTTGAATCATCTTCAACCATCTCGTTCCAAATCAACTACAAGCTAACTTGGAGCAATCAAATCTAACATACATTCAAACATTCAAGCATTCAAACAAGATATATTAAGCAATATCAACTATAATGGCAATTTCGTAAATAAGTGAGCAAAAGTCCAACATATGTGAAATCATGGTTTTTAGCATAGATCAATCAAATCTAAAACATGGGTTTTATCTCTAATACTTGTTAAATCAACTTTCATAGATAAACATCTTCAAATATGATGGATCTACATGCAGACTTATGGAAAATGCGAGAAAACGCTAACTTTAACACATAAACATATCACCAATCCCATATACTCCTTTGGATCCGCGTGAGAGATAACTACCACTCACCAAATCACCAAAACAACCTAAAATCAATCAACTTCAGATCTGGACAGCAAGGACTTGGACTAGATCCGGAGAAATCTCACTTGAAACGGTGAATTCTAGCCTCTTCGGATGAAGATCTTCAACTTGGACACTTGGATCTTCAATCTCGATCTTCGATCTTCAATGGATGTTAGCACTTGATGGAAGTAGAGAAGGAAGTGAAGAAAATACTGCAGTCGAGTCTTCAAAATGGCAGCACTTCGTCGCTTCGAAATCCGGTGCCAAAAAGTGAGCCGAACACCTCTATTTATAGGCTGGATATCCCATGAGTCGTCGCCCATGAGTCGGTCACGAGTCATCTCATGAGTCGTCCACGACTCATGCCCTGCCGCTCCATCCTTGCCGACTCACGACTCATCAGTCATACGACCTACCCCAGCCGACTCAACACAACACTGCCGCACCTCCTAAGTCGTATGACGACTCAACCAAACACACACGACTCAAACACAGACCGCCTTAACGACCTAACGACAACATCGGTCCAACGACCTAACGGCTCAACGGTTTAAGCCCCTAAGCGACCTAAAGGCCTTAACACTAAGTCGCCCCAGCGACTTACGACTCAACATACTTAACGACCTAAAGCCTTCGACCTAGTTACGTTACGACCTATCCCTTAAGTCGTTGCCGACTTAACAACCTACCGGCCTAAAGACTTACACGACCCAGCGACCTTACTTAGGTCGTACCAACGACCTAACTACTTAACTCGTAAACGAGTTAACCCCTAAGATGCTGACCCTACTAACTCGTTAGCTACCTTGCACACTGTTGACTCGTTAACGACTCATAGTCCCTTAACTCGAACACGACCCAAGTCTTAGCTAACTCGGCAACAACTATAGGTCACTATTTCTATAAGTCGGTCTCCTATGAGTCGTAACCCATACACGACTCATCCCTTGACCACTATCTCGCCTCACATCTTAAGTCGGTCACAACATATAGGTCGTATGCTTCCATGAGTCGGCCACACCTTATCTCATCTAAACCCTATAAGCCGTCTATCCTTTAGGTCGGTCCACCCTATGAGTCGGTCACCTATGAGTCGTAACTCGTACACGACTCATCTACCCGCCGACCTAAGCTTAACTCGAGCCAACTCCTATACGACTTAGGCTGGAAACAACGCAACCAACACTATCGACCTGCAAATTCTACGATCTAGCGATACGTAAAATACGGGTCGTTACACACATTGTAATACAAACTACTTCGTAATAGCAGCTGATCAAAAAAGCTATAAAGTGGACATAGGCTTTGTTAACAACCGAACTACTATAAAAATATTTTGTCTCTTTACTTTTTCTACCATTTGCCATAGCTTTTTCTATTTTTTTTTGCCTTAATAAACATGGATGGTGCTTTCATATTCAAAACTAGGGTGTTGATATAGTTTTTGGATTAACATTTTGGTGCTTTCATTGAGAATTAAACTTAGGCTTAGATATAGCGTACTTTAGATCAGACAGGTTCAGAGGTTAAATCCTCAATCTTTGCTTAAAAAATTTGCCGTTAAGAATCAATGCCGTCAGGGAGAAAGGGAACTGCTTTCGGAAGATCAATAGGAGTTGTAATAGTTGGAAAAGAGACCAAACCTTAGCAAGTAGAGGCAATGATGCCAATAATCCATTAATCAAAGAAAATTCTGGAACTATCACCAAAAATCAGGTCCTGGACCTTCTATCCAGCATGAAATCATCACTAAAGGCGAATTGAATAAGATGGTTGATGGAATCAATCAAAAGACAGAGGACAACCAGAGAGCTATCATGGACAAATTAAATGCCCACCTGACCTTGCAATCACTAACTGCTCTAGGAATTATGCCAGAGCCTACGGCTGCCACAGAGCAGGAAAACTCTTCCGTTTCTGGCCTAAACAGAAGAAACAGAAGGTAGAAGCAAATGAAGTAGTGGGTGGAGCTACATGAATCACTATAGAAGGAAACACAAGCACTCCACCAATTGCAAAGTAGCCCGCCATGAGCTTGAATCTAGGGGTGAAAACCCCATGGGAAGATATAGCAGTGGATCTCTCTGACTCTGAAGATGGTGAGCAACTCGATAATGACAAGTTGAAAGAAAACACTAATGCACTCAATACCGGCAGGGAGGTCCAAATTGCTCCTACTCGACCAACCGCAAGCCAATGAAACTCTGAGGGAATGGCTCTCTCGAAGACAGGAGAGCTAGGCTTCAGCCCACTTACCAAGATTGTTTGCAAGATTAAACACTTAGTATTGTCACTGGTAGCCAACCCATGGGATACCGGACGTCAGGGGCATATATCGTGGATATGATCACGAACTTACTGGATGAAAGTAAGGATAGTAGAGATGACGAATGTGGATCCGCTCTATGCCAGACTTCCTTCATTCTGAATGAACGGTACACTGAAAAGTTCACTATGCCTACTATTCCGTCTTATGATGGAACTAGAGACCCGAAAACTCACTTGTACAAGTACATTTGGTACGTGTATGGAGCGAATGCTTCAAATATTGTTTGACATAAAAGTTATCCAATCTTTATCGAGGGAATTGCTTCCATATGGTTCACCAGGCTCCCACACAAATCCATCTCCACTTTTAATGAATTAGCAACAAAATTCCTTGATCAGTTTAGGCTTCACACGATACAACCAAAAGACGTGATGTCCTTATCTGGCCAATTCTAGGGACAAAATGAATCTTGAAATCATTTGTAAGTCGGTTCAACACAGCGATAACTGAAGTAAGTAACCCAAACGAAGATATGCTTTTCATGGCACTGGTCCCCGCCATCAATCCCAATGTCAAATTAGGAAAATGGATCAAAATGAAACAACCTACCACTTGGAAGGACTTTAACCAAAAGGCAAGCCAGCACTTGAGATTGGAAGAGGCAGGGGAGCTTAAAGGAAAATCTACTATCTTATAACCAACCAACGCTGGCCAGAATGGTATGACATCTAACCAAGATGCAAATACCTCAGGGATGACTATAGGAAATGTAGGAAATGATAGGAATCAAAAGGAAGAACCAAAATTCCAACAAGAAAAATGGACGTAATAAGCGACTTAAGGGCTTGAGGCTCGAAGACTACACCCCGCTCAATGATACTACGGAAAACATCTACCTTGCGACACAAGGGACGGAGAAGTACAAGAAACCGCCTAAAAAGGAAGCAACCGAACAGCAAAAGCATTCCAGAAAGTACTTCTACTTTCATGAAAAACATGGTCATAAATGAACGAGAGCCATCACCTGGAGAACCCGATTGAAGAGCTGATTCAGGAAAATAAACTTCAGTAGTATCTGAGGAAACCACAGCCTAACTAGCTTGCAACACCCCAAGCTCCTAGAGATCGGGGGAACCAAAATGGAACCAGCAAAGAGGGATCTAACGGACCGACCATAGACTCGTCATTGGAACAATATCTGCAGGACCCCATCCCATGTAGAAGAGTTGGTGAAAATGGAGTGATATATATAAGCTCATTTAAACACGCTCTGAAAGATTCGTGCCTCGCGGTCAAAGATAGAGCTCCTGCTAAGTAGCAGAGAACCTTAAACGACGACATAGTACTTTAGAATCAAGACATTAAAAGAATAGACGCTTCGACCCTTGACCCCATGGTCATGACAGTAGGAATTGGACTAGCCATGGTCCGACGGGTATTGGTGGACAGTGGTAGCTCTATGAATATCCTGTTCAAACACACATTTGATTAGATGGGATCGGTATGAAAGATGTATCTGCTGTCGAACAAAGATTCAGAGATTCACCGGTGAACCTAAACAACCCAACGGAATAATTGATTTACCGTAGAACTTGGAGAAGGCGGCTGAAGAGTCGTCCTTATCTAGGCCTTTGTGATTGTAGATGAAATATCCACCTACAATGCTTTCTTAGATCGTCCTGCTTTGGCATATTTTAGGATTGCTTTAGCTCAGTGTTGTCTAACCATGAAATTTTCAACAGAGAATGGAGTTGGGGTGATCAAAGGAGACCATAGTGCCGCTAGAGAATGCTACATTATAGAATTACATGAGTCTAGAAGAAAAGCAAAGTGGAAGAATTTGGGGGGAACTCTCTATATTCGTGAACCTACCAAATAACAACTACGGACTTGGGGACCATAGTTAATTTGACAAGGTTTTGGACTCTAGAAAGAAGAGTTTATGGAAGGATCAGATGGCACTGGCAGAATTGACGGTGCTTGTCCCATTCGATATGGACGATCCAACTCAGGTCCTGAAAATTGGTCACATCTTGGAAACAAGATGGGACGGGATGTGATGGGAAATAGTCAGATTTCTTCGAGCTAATTGGAAGTATTTGCTTGGACGTATTTCAATATATGCAGGGTGCTGCAAGAGATTGCATGCCACACACTTAATATTGATCCTAAGTATGCACTAGTGAAGCAGAAGTGGCGCAGGCTAGGACCCAACGGTCTAATGCACTAAGAAAAGAAGTGGATAAGCTGATGACAAATGGCTTTATCCATGATGCAACATATCCCGAACGGGTATCCAATCCGGTCTTGGTCAAGAAATACAATGGAAAATGGTGAACTTGTATCGAATACTTAGACCTAAACAAAGCTTGCCCAAAAGACGGCTTTCCTCTACCTAGAATCGATCAGTTTATGGATGGGACAGCTGAACATGGATTGCTATCATTTATGGACGCCTACTCGGGATACAACCAGATCATGATGCACGAACCTGACCAGGAAAACACTAGTTTCATCATTGCTCTGGGATTATACTACTAAAGTGATGTCATTCGGTTTAAAGAATGCTTGGGGAAACCTACCAACGATTAGTAAATGCCATGTTCAAACATCAGATCGGGAAAACTATGGAAGTCTATATAAATAATATGTTGGTTAAATCATGCATAGCCACAAATCACTTGGACAACCTTGCCAAAATATTTGAAATGCTCCATAAATATATAATGAAAATCAATCCATTTAAATGTCATTTTGGTGTAGCCTCTGGAAAGTTCTAAGGGTTCATTGTAAGCGCCAGTGGCAGCGAAGCAAATTCCAAACTAATTACCACCTAAGGGGAATTCGAGGCCCCAAGGAATAAGAACGAGTTACAAAGCTTGAATGGAAAAGTTGCAGCACTAAGCCAGTTCATCTCAAAAGCAACCGACAAACTTTTTGATGCACTAAAGAAGAGAAAGAAGAACTTTGAATGGAATCAGGGTTGTCAGGCTGCCTTTAAAGAATTGTTATGACATATGGAGACTCTACAAAACCCTCTCCAAGCCGGTAGATAGAAAAAGCTTGTTTATCTACCTAGAGGTCTCGCCCTATGCATTAAGTGCTATGCTCATACAAAAAGAAGCTAAGTTCCAACGACCCGTATATTACATCAGTAAACTATCCAAAATTGGAAAAACCAGCATATTACCACTTTATCGCATCCACAAAATTACAATCATACTTCCAGGCACGTCCGATCAAAGTACTTACAGATCAACCCTTGAAGCAGGTGTTGTACCACCACGAAACCTCATGATAGCTTATCAAATAGAACATCAAATTAAGTCAACATGAAATCACTTACCATCCTCGACGGGCCATCACAGGAAGGTGCTCGAAAACTTCATTGCTGAATTTACAATACGAGATAATAAAGAAGAAGTTGCTTTGGAAGTGGAGACACATTGGAAGTTGTTCTTCGATGGTGCATCTAACAACTTCTACTTAAGAGAAAGAGTCGTGCTCGAAACTCCCGTAGGAAAATCCGTTTGATATGCCTTACACTTGGAATTCACTGCAACAAACAGTGAAGCAGAATATGAAGCATTGATAGTCAGGCTAAAAGTTGTGAAGGAACTTGGGATAAAGTCCACACATATCTATAGCAACTCTCAACTAGTCGTCTATCAGGTAAGACGCGAATATCAAGCCCGGGGAGAGAACCTCGCCCTGTATCTATCTAAAATGCAGGAATTGTTAGACAACATCGAACATTGCACCATAACTTATATCCCAAGGGAACAAAACATGAAGGCACAATATCTTGCCAAACTGGCCAGTTTTGAAGAAGCTCAGTCATTGGGATTGGTCCCAGTTGAAACTCTAACCGCTCCAAGCGTAGGAAAGATGGATTTCAACTAGATTCTTGAAACAACTGAAGAACCAAAAACATGGATGACACCGATCAAGGACTACCTGCTTAGAGGAACACTCCCCATTGATCGGAATCAACGGAAAAACTCCTACGAAAGGCACCATGGTTCGTAGTACAAGATGTGATACTCTACCGAAGGGGATTCTCTACCCCCTTGCTTAGGTTTGTGACTGATGGTGCTCAAATAATCCCTAGGAAATTTCATGAAGGTGATTGTAGAGATCACGTCGAGGGGCAGACCCTTGCAAAGAAAATCCTCCGATACCGATATTTTTTGCCAACAGTAAACCGCAATGCAGCAGATTATGCTAGATGGTGCGATAAATGCCAAAAATTTGGCAAGTCAAAAGAACTCCTTCAACAAAGTTAACATAGATGGTCAACGTCGCCATTCACAATCTAGGGAATCAACTTTATAGATGTGTTGCCAATAGCCAAAAGAGGAGCCAAAAAAACTATCATTGCCATTGACTACTTCATCAAATGGGCCAAAGCGGAACCGCTGGCCCTATAACTACAAAGAAAGTAATTAGCTTTGTTACTAAAAGCATTATTTATAAGTTTGGAGTGCCATAAAAGGTCATCATTGATAACATGACTTAATTCAAAAGCGCCTAGTTCAAATACTTTTGCAAACGCTTTTGAATCAAGAAAAGTTTTCCGTTGTTGCTCATCCGCAAGAAAATGGGCAAGTGGAGGCAGTGAACAAGATCATCAAGTCCACCATCAAAAAGAAGCTAACTAATGCTAAAGGAAATTGGGTTGATGAACTTCCACTTGCACTGTAGGCTTATAGGACAATGCACAAATCTGCAACCAGACACTCTCCCTTCGCCCTTGCATATGGATTAGAAGCAATAATCCCAATCGAGCAAGAAATCCTTTCTCATCAAAGGCAAAATTTCAATCAAAGGTAGAATAAGTAGCTCTTGCTCTAGTCGCTCGATATGATCGATGAGAAGAGGGAAGAACCCGAGTTAAGGACTGCTGCTCACTAGAAAACGATTGCATGATATTTTAACTCCAAGGTCCGTAATCATACTTTCGAAGTAGTAGACTTTGTCCTCAAATGGGTTTACCATGCACCAAAAACATTTGGACCAAACTGGGAAGGGCCCTATGTAATCTACCAGAAGTTAGGAGATGGCACGTTCAAGCTAACAACCATTGATGAATCCCAAATTCCTCGAGCTCGGAGCAATGTATTGCTGCATCATTACATTATCTAAGGCTATCTTATGTATTTCCTATTTCCCGCAAGTAAGCCATCCCGGAAAATCGGACGCATTATAAATAGGCAGAACTCGACCAACCTTTATTAATGAAATTGCTTTGCTTTGTGAACCAATAAAATTATGTTCACAAAAGTAACCTATTGAGTCGACATGGTCAAATCGACTCAAAACGATCTAATCGTTGCTTGAGATTGTTGAACCATGATCAAGTAGGCCTCACTTACCCACTAAGTCGATGGAAGCAACTCGACTCAAACTGTTGGATTGATGGAACTCGAATCGGTGTTGCTTCGACGACAGCGGGAAGGACCAAATAAAAGCCGTGCATTTCGTAAGCCATGCACTGCCTCTTGGATTATCGAATCATGTCCAAGAAAACACAATTACCTGATTCGCGCATCTCAAAAGCCATGCATCGCATCTTGTTCGCAAAACTGTGACCATGCGAGCCTCAATCCCATTGTGTGCATTTCGTAAGCCGCACACTACTACCTAGATCAGCAAAATCGCATCCAAAGATGAGGAATTCTCATATTGCAAAAAATCATATACTACCCCGAGAGCTAAAAAATAGCGCTCCAGTCACTTAAGTACTCCAATCAAGTAATCGGTGTTGCTCCAGCATTGCCGATCACTTAAGTACGTAAATCACTTCAGTGCATGAATTACCCACCTGAGGCCGCTAAAAAGCTTCACGGATGTCTCAAGGCAGAAGTTCCTAAAAATAGGAGTTGCAGTATAAGACCTGACTGGGAGCATCCGGAAGACTACCAGGGGCACCCAGTCTCGTATCAAGTGTTCGGAGTAAACAGACCTATGAACTAGGGGGCACACACCAACACTCAACCAAAGTACCAAATATTTCTCGGTTATGTTACTGCAAACACAGAACTTTGGCAGTAATTATGGGACTAAATAAAACAGCAATGAATGAAAAAAAGTAGCATAAAAAGGCAACATTGCATGGAATATAGATAAGCAGATAAGTGAAGTTATAATCAAAATTTCAATAGTTTTATTACTTATAATATTTTTCATGTACAATAATAAACAGCGGGGGCCGTGCCCGCATAATATCAGCCAAGAATAGGAAAATACAAACACTATTATTGCAACAACAAGAAGAAGTGCTAAGTGCAGACACTGCACTTGTACAAAAAAGCAACCAAAAAAGCAAAAACTCTGCTTCACGAGTACATGGACAAATCATGACTTCTTGTTACCGCTTTATTGTCGCCTTTCCCACCTCTGATCGAAACTTCTCGGGCTTCTCCTTTCGTGGGGAGATCTCGCTCTCTAAAACATGGTCATTGGTGGACCCTCCTTTGCCTTTGTGCTTTACAAGATCTGTGAGAACACTTTGATGACCTTTTTTTCTCTTCAACCTTCTGCTTCTTCACCGCGATCATTTGCTGCTCGGTTATCAACGACTTGGCCTTTGCTTTGTATGGTTGGCTACCTTGATCCCCCCGCTCCCATGTATCAGTTGCTGCCAAGCCTTCCTCTTAAGATACAAAGGGGTCATCCAAATCATGCAGCCCTGCAATTTGCTTGTAGTAAGAAATGAGTGCGAGCCAGATGTAGAGATGACAATTGATGCGGTCAGAATGGTAGCATATCCGACATCACGACGAGGAGGTAACTTGACAGGAAGAGAGGGTTGATCTACAATATCGGAATAAAGGGCGGTTATCTTGGCAATTTTATCAGGCATAGATTGGAAATCTTCAAGCATGGGAGAGATAAGAAAATTTCCTACTATAGGGTTATGCCCATGTGCCACAACTTTGAAGCCCTTGCCATTGACCTCCTTTGATGGCTGATTAATCATGGGAGAAATAGAAACGATCCCCTCATCAGCATGAAGACGCAAAGATGGCTCACCAAAGCTGAAGAAAAATGCCCAGTTACAACCATAGCGGCAGCCGCAGTATCAATAACTTCTCATTCCCTCTCTAGCCTCAAGATTTTCTATCCCTCCACTAAAGCTTGGTGGGATTCTTGGTTCAGATATACTTGATCAACTCCTCTTTGGTATAACTTCCACCATTTTCTTAAAATCAGGCCAGAATCTCTTTCCAAACTACGGTAAGAACAACGAATCCAGGTAGCTGAGACTCCCTTGATGTAGCATGGAGTTAACATAAATGCCCAAAATGGTAGCATCCAAGCCTTCCATCTTCTTTGAGAAGGTATCTTGAAGCTCTTAAAAGCTGGCTTCCATGCTAGCCTTCTCTACTACCGGCTTCTTTTTCTCAACATCTAGAGTCGGAACTTGTTCGCAAAGAGAGGCAATTTCTTAAGCTTGTTCGACAATGGTTTTCTTCTACATCTCAACCATCGTCTTGTTTATCCTCAACTTTTCTTTAAAACCACCTCAATAGTGTAGCACTTCTTTATTTCATCTCCAAATATGAGTGTGGCCTAGTCGGTGGATTCTTTCAGCTCCTTACACAAAGAAGTACCTTCTCTCTCTCTCTTGAGGGAATCACCCCTCTCTTTCTATAGCCGCTCAATCTCTGCATCATGATCCGTGAGCTACTTCTCATACTCTTCCTTTTTAGACTCGAACGAGAGAATTTCTTAGTAGTTGTTTTGAATAACAGTGGATAGCTATGTGCATAAATTTTCCCACCCCTAGGCATGCTCCAAACTGCTCTGAATTGCATAGAGATGGGGCGAATAAGATTTAGCATGTATTGACTTCAAATTGGACTTATGAAAAACAACCCCATTTAAGAACAAGTTAGGGAATACAGCTTACAGATGTAGGGGACCAACGGTAAAATTTAAGGTGCATGCCTAGAAATTGAGAGAGAGAGAGACGTCATAGCAGCTTGAGTGGAGGAGGTCACGACACCGAAAACTGGAACGTTTATCTTATTGGAAGCAGGAAGCCGTGGAGCGGGTTCTCACTCTTGGTCTCTTTTCGGCCTCATAGACAAATTTTCTTGTTCAGTTAAGCTCTTCCTCTTCTTATAACCACTTCCTTTATTATGTCCTTGATCTTTCTTGATACGGCGACACTCTTCTGCCTCCCTATCCTTCCTCCTATTCCTTTCCTTGTCAATCTCTTGGGGAGCACGGTACCTAGAAGAGTGTCTCTGCATGTTGAGACTCCAATACTCGATCAAGATCACTGTAAAAGCCATGAGACATGATTCCTACGAAAAATGATGAAACGCCTTTAGGAAAGAGGCATTTGATGAACTAAAACATCCTATAAAATAATGATAATATGAAGTGTGTGATCCCAGTGAAGTGTGTGTTGTAGTTTAATGACCCCAGTAGAAAACACAGACTGGATCGGTCGCTGACTAATGTTAGGACATTAATTTCTATAGGGATGATCTGAGTAAGCTGGGAAGGAAACCCTTCCGAAGTAAAGTCATCCATCAAGTCACCCATATTCACAAAAATGTCACTCGTATTTACCAAGTCAATATCAGTATCTTCCGGCAAAGAGTTGGTTAAAGCTTGGGAGAAGCTCCTTCAATGGGAACCGGTAAGGGAGCATGTCCAGAGATCAACTACCAGGCATTGTCGCCAAAGTTGACGTCACCCTCATCAGTGTCCCAATCTATTTCCTCCTCATTTAGAGGGTGCTCCTTACTGATCTCTCCTTCGTTCTTTCCTTCAATCGATAGAGCCTTACCCTTCCGTTGAATAAACTCTTCTTCTTTCTCTTTTGGGGTCGATGGCGTTTTGAGTGGACTGTCGGTCTTGACTTGAATTTGGATATCCTCGAGGGTCTTCTTTGACCCATCAGATGGGCCACTTTCTACTTCCTTATCATCATTATCTTCACCAGAGTCATTAGAAAAGGAAACATAATAGGTCCAGACTCTATAGTGGGAAAGAGCGCTGACGAATCCAACGGACCTCCCATGTTGTAAACGCCTACATCGGCGAAGATTTTCATCTATAAGCAAGAATCTAATTGTGCGCTCCTGAGCATCGACTGCTTTTAGGGCACTAAGAACAGTGTTGAGTGCCAGATCCTTATTAATCTTTAGAAGAACTGCAAGGAATATTTGATTTTTTAGTAGACCTATAGCAACTAAAGGAAATTCAAAGCATGATGATAGAGACTTAACCGTCATGGTCCATAAATAAGTGAATCTCTCTGGACGTTTAGCGAAAAAGAACCGATTCTTGAATGAGAGAATTTTGCTGGGATGGTCCAATATAAGTTTCTGGCTACGTTGCGCCTTGATATAAACAAATGATAGATTAGCCTCTCTCTTTTTGAATAATAGAAGCTACTGCAACTCAGTGAGCACAATTGAGTATCTGCATGAACAGAGCATATAAGCATGTCAACATGGCATATCCATTTGGAAGAATATGGAATAGGGCCATCCCTATGTTCTGAAGTGTTGTCATTAAGAAGTGATTGAACGGGGGCACTTCACCATACATGCAAATGTATCAGTGGCAGACACATATTTAGAAAGTGACCTATGAGCAAATTCTCCTCCAACAGCAGAAGCACGTCATCCTCTAGGAACCATATTACAAGAAAATGTTATGCACATCCTATGTGTAAGGATTAAAGGTGCTTTCTCCGGAGGATTAAGCGAGACTTTGAAGTTAGGAGGAGTGTGATCGACGATGGGACCGACTAGAATAAGGCGACCATATTGACCTGAAGTTATGGAAGTGGTGAATGCAGCAGGGATCGACGATAACTCCGCTTCAGAAAGAGATGAGTTCTCCGCAACTAATTTGCATCGGAAGATTTAAACCTTATTTTATATAAGAAAACTTATGTTCAAAACGATCAGGTATACCTAATCTTTAAACCATAGAACCTAGCATAGTTGATACTTGAAATTCGAAAGATAACTGGCATGTACCAACCATAGACCGGATTCCAAGTATTAACCTAGGATATGTGATGTGTAATCTAAGTGAGAATGGGTTCGATGTCCTGAATTCTATGAACAAACCATTCCGTATAAATGGCCCACTCATACAGGAAATAGCGATCTGTATCACCTATTAATTTCTTTTCTTTATACTTACCCATTATCAATCATCGATTGATAATGGATCTGCTATACTAAGCGACATGGAAAGCCCTTCCTATTCTAGGTACACCGACTGTGGAATGACAGCTCCAATCCAAAGCGAGCGACTATAGATCGATGGGTCCGAATAAAGTAGAGAATTCTTAGCATAAGTTGATTTTGGTTCTCTAGAAAGTGGTAACAGCATGAGCTGCATACAGGATGCTACCCTAAGCTATTATCGCATCCCAGAAAAACCTAAATCGATCCACAAGACACTATGCCGGAATTGACTGTGATGTTAATTCCGACTCTATAGATGAAGATAGCAAAGCATGTCGAGCACCGGGACAATCTCCTAGCTTTGTTCCGTGAAGAATTCAAGACTTGATTTACTATCTTCTTCTACAAAGTCTCAATCAACTCGAATCTTCCACTGTATCCGTTGCCAACATAACTTCATCACCAATCGTTAATGTAGTAATATGCCAAAATCCACATCACCAACTTTCAAAATAGAGAAAAGTTACTTGATCTTTGATTTAAGACAACCCAAACTAGGTATTGGATGGATCAGATCGACAATTACTTGAAATGGAGGAGATCACGATAGTGGGACCTGCTTAGAATGGTGGCGGTAGCTCCAGGAAGCGGCGACTGATGGCGTTGGTGGGGAAGATCTACGACAACAGCTCCTAAATGGATGGGGAGCTTAGATCGACAGGCTAGGGTTGAAGAGATTGGATCGACTTGAGGATAAAGACTCGTATCGAATAGAAATGAAGTGAAATAGGGGTCGGCTTGTATAAAAAGAAAGAGAAATGGAGATCACCATGTCGATGATCGATACCGACCCAAATTTACACCTCCGAAGGTCTCAAATTTTCCCTATTCGAACTATTAGATGTTTGTATTCATTCTGAAAAATGTCAAGTTGAGATCACTCTGTAATTACGAACACCGGAGATTCACACTAAGGACTGTACAATTAACCGGTACATCATAGATAGCTTTCCAAGATAGCCAGATACGATCAATGAAACTCCTTAAAACATAAACCCAAACTTATAACAATTCCAGAGCATACCTTGTTAATGAAAGTGTACCATGGGGGCAAATGTTGACCATGACTTTAATCCAGCAGAATTCAATGTAGTTAGAACATTCAGATTAGACCAGAATGACTCGAAACTTGATCAGAATGTCTAAAAATACAAGACAATGACTCCATGAAGTTTGTTGAAAATATGCTATGTTTTTGGATCGGCACCGATCCGATCCAATTGAATCGGTACCGATCCAAATTGGTTGTTCATGGAGGCC
The DNA here is from genome assembly GCA_030765085.1 of Allium cepa. NCBI lineage: Eukaryota > Viridiplantae > Streptophyta > Magnoliopsida > Asparagales > Amaryllidaceae > Allium > Allium cepa. The sequence continues at coordinate 375,710,214 of CM060929.1, read as the reverse complement.
CTAATCCTTTTGCATTGTGAATCTATGCCTCAATCAAGCTCACACAACAAGTTTGGTAACATTCCAAGCATCCAAGTTCAAGAAGTGAAGGTTCATTTGATTCAGAATACTGTTCAATCTAACCCACAGGAGAATCATCATGAAAATATGTCAACAAGCTTCAAAATTATACGGAGAGCATCATTATGAAGTAAGCTTGTCCAAACAAATCAAAGCCAAAAATTGGCTAAGGATTTGGATCCGTACCGATCCAAAAAGTTGGCCAATTTTGGCTTCAAAGTTTTCGATCTCTCTCTGCATGATGATATAAACTTCTTACAAAGCAATTCTCAGCCTAAGTTCTTTCCAACCCTTAGAAATACCATCTCACTGCAACAGAAAAAGGGATCTACTTTGATCTCTACTAAAACTCCACGATTGTTTCTTCATCCTTCTTCTCCCTCACAACAGCCATTAAAGGGCAACTGAGATCCTTCTGGTTGTCTCTAAAAATGATGGCTTTATCTAACTTAGGAAAGAAGAATCACATTGTAATCCAAACTACTTTGTAATAGCAGTTGATCAGTAAAAGCAATAAAGTGGATGCAGACTTCGTTAATAACCGAGCCACTATAAAAATCTCATGTCTCTTTTCTTTTTCTTCGATTTACTAATTTTTTCTATTTTATTTACCTTGATAAATAGGCTGGTTCTTTGACATTCAAAAATAGGATATTGATCCATTTTTGGGTTAATGGTTATCCATCTCTTAACCGATCAACTCCTTTATTATATCCACCATCACCATCTCCATCTCCATGGATCTTGTTTCACAATCAAATCCAATTTGCCTCCGCTTTTCAATTTTTGACATAGGTAGGTCAAACTTCTCTTACTTGTACTAATTAGTGACGAGGTGGCAGGACCTCGTTCTAGTTTGCATGATTCAGGTCATGGTGGTTAATCGGTCATAACAGAGTGTGAAATGGTGACGATCGGGTCGAGTTGTTTATGTTGGTGTGATGGTTACAGTGGCGTTTGTGTTTTGAAATGGAAGAGGACATCAAGTTTTTGGAGACGGTGATGCAGTAATCGAAACAATTGCGATTGAAACAATGGTTTGTTTTAGTGGTTGAGGGGAGATTCGAAGTAAATTTTTAGGAATGATGGCTCAATGGTGAACACGGTGTTGAAAACGATCATTTTGATGGATTAGTGCCTGAAAAAATGAAGAGAAATTGGACCAATTGTTTTCTGGTAAGATTTTAGCCAATCGTTTTTTTGGATTGGTGGTTGGAGATTGGAGATTTTAATCGAAGTAAAGTGTGGAACCGGAGCCGAAGGTTGGATCGATTGCAATGATCATACCGATAATGATCGATTGGAGTTGCTACAACGATCGATTGTGAAATGATCATGTAGAAACTATCGGCCATGTGCATTGGGATAGATCGGTCGTAACATCATTTTGGATCGGTTGTTGGTTTAACTTTGATGAACATACTTACATTCCTCAAATTTTAATTCGAACTTTGTGATGAGCTTTGGCCTTGAACGCCTGAATGGTCGTACATGACTTGCATATGAAATGGACTGCATATTCAAACAAATATGTCAATCGAACTATGGAAAGAGCTTGACTAATCTTCTGCATATTTATATTTTTTGACAATGCCTTGGACAAATTTATTAAGCGTATCTACTACTGAATGCACAATACGAACTTCAACATGCCAACTTCTGATCCCAATGCTTAGATTGAATCCTTAGCGAGTAACATAAAGAATCAGTTGAGAAGGTCAACAATGATGGTCACTTCGATCGAACCCTGGAGTCTCTTCATAGTCATAGGCTTTGATTCTAAACTATTTTTCACTGCATTGTATAACACTGCTCCACTCTGCACTAGCACACACTTTGCATATGGGAAATGGATTATTTTTTCTAATGATGGTTATTTACTAAGTTTAGTAGTTATGGGTTTTAGACGCTCAAAGCATTTAGCTGCTATGTCTTCTAGACAATCTTCACAGCATAACAATACAAGTGCCAAAGCGAGCTCCACATCTGCTTTCGATTGACTCTCTCCTAAACGTGAAGTTGAACAACCGAAAAGTTTCTGTCCATTACTCGACCTTTTCTCTGTCGTTCCTGTCCTTCCAGCAGAAGTGATAAACCCTACTCCTAACTTTCTAGAAGACGTGATATTTTTGGAAGATCTAGAGGATTCCATTGCTTCGAAAATTAATAAAGCCACTCTTCATAGAATTTTTCCAGACACGAGATTCCATTCGACGACATGCGGGTCCGGACTCGAAATGCCAGAGCTCATATGCCCCCAGAGGGGTTCACTACATGTAAGAAGTTCACATGTTAGGCAGGATGTGTCCCACCCTTCAATTCATTTATCTTAGAGATGCTATATCATATAAGGTTAACATCGGCACAACTGCATCCAAATGGCTATGCCTTGCTTAACTGTACCTACATGGCATGGGTTTTTGTTTTGTCCTCCAACTCTCGATGACATTTGATTTCTTTTCACCTTCAAGCGATGAAAGAGAAGCCTATCGTTTACATTTCTTGAGTCAGCTAAGAAGTGCCAGATCCTAACCGGTACTTGGAAAAAGTTGAGTGCTTTAAAAAGTGAGTGGTTGTATATTCTTTGCCTCCCGGCTTTGCCAGGCGGTAGTTAGAAGGACATAAGTATTACTCCTTGCCTGTGCAGTTAATGCACTTGGTGGATTCAAAGCGGTGGAGGTGCAAAAAGTCGTAGCGGGGATACAACGAGGATATAGCGGATGGATCTAAAATAGCATATAAAACTTGTACTTAATGTTTTTACAAATATATAAATGCTAATTAAATGAAAAATTATCATTCAATTGAATTATAAATAATACATAAATAATTTTAAATAAAAACATGTGCGAATATACTTTAAATAAACGAAAAACTGTTATATAACATAATTGAATTTGGTAGAATATTAGAATATCTTCATTTCTGAAAATATATTAAAAATTAAATAAAATAAATTAGTTTCATAATTTTATAATGTGTAAATGCAATTTTTCAATTCATTTTATTAAAAAAGATATAGCGGGAATAATGGAATATAGCGAAAATAACGGGATATAGCGGAAATAGCGGGGATTAAAGCGGAAAGGCTATATTCTGGGGATATATGGAAAAATCGTAGCGGTAGAAATCCGCTATAAGATATAGCGGGGTTGTAGCGGGGTAATAGCGGGGCATTAACTACACAGCTCCTTGCTTAATTTCTTAAGTGCTTATATGTAGGTTGTATTCTGAACTAAGCAACTTTTCTGGTTTGTGCAGCCTCTTATCCACGACCCGATGGAAAACAATACACAGAGCGGTCTTGAAGCTTAAAAGGGTTCTACCAGAGGATAGTGACATTGAGAATTTCCTTACCGATGAATGCCTCATTACCTACTGTTTGATGGAAGAGGGTCGTAGCATAGGGCTACTGATCACTACTGGAGTTATAATGACTAAGCAGTAGAATGCAAATGATGATAAAGGCCATCAAGCTAATCCTGTCGTGCCCCTAGTTGAGCGGGCTTAGGAAACCACCGATAAAGATGCAGCGGGAGATAAGGGTGACGACTTTGGTGGCGATGACGTGGGTTCTAGTTTTAGGGCTGTCGTCGGATCCTTACAAACTTCCTAGCCCCTGCTCTCGAAAAAAGAAAAAAAGAAAGAAACCCGTCTGTAGGTTCCCTAAGAGTCGCCTCTTTGAATAGCCTAAGCTATCCATCACTCCTCAGGTTATTCTAGATCGGTCGGCTTTTCAGACTTCAAAGCATTTAGATGAAACATTCAAGGCATTATCTGATCTTTCGATATCGGATGACATTGGTGCCTTTTATTTTACTAACATTAGCATCGGCAGATCAAAGTATCCTTTCAGAGTTGGGGCTGGAATCCCTTTTACCATTAGTGGAGAGGTTATTCTTGCCAATAAAGGTTCAACAATTGGTCCGTTGGAGGGATACAAGGATACACACATTTGTACGCACTTCACAATATTGCCTTGCACTTATCTCATGTCCTTCAATACTTAGAGCTGATTCATTTTCTATCTTTCTTTGTAGAAACAATAGTGAGGAAGAAGCACATGTTTCAGTCTCTACAGGAAATATCATGCCAGGATCTTGGTTCTCGTTTGGGCTCATATCGCTAGGGCAGCGGTCGTGAATACGACCCTAGCTATCGCTCCAGTTGGGATCGAGATTATCAGAATAGAGGTGATAGAGGTAGATCTTTCGATGATAAACATCGATCCATGTCTATATCTTCTCCTCTTAAAGATTCTGAAACAAGATCGTCATGACGATTTTACTCCCATTGACACATCTTGTGGTCCCCTTTCCACTTCAGTTTCTTCATAGTCCATTGTTCCATCTTATCTTCAGTGACACATCGATCATCGGCATCACAGTGAGCATGATATTCGCCAACAAAGGACAGGCAAAGAAATCCCTGACACCTAAGTTGTCAATGAAGCTCAGCAAGTTGATACCGCTGCTTGTATAGCCCAACTTAAGTCAACTTTTCCAAATGTATGTCTCAATAGATTTTTCTTTGTATTTAATCTTAAGAATATTTCTGAAAAAGTCCAGAAAATGACCACGGATTGTGTGAATGATATCTTTAAGCAGCATAACAAGTGGATGAGAGAGGCAAAGAGGATTTTTAAAGTATCTTAGGAGAGAGTGGTAGAGATTGAGAAGTTGAAACGCCAAGAGGCCCAGGACAATCGGATCCTTCAAACTCTAACCAATGAGTTAGACTCTGTAAGGTGCCCTTAGCAAGAATCCGAGAGAAAAGAAGAAATGAACATCAAGGTACTTGAGGATGAGAAAGCCAGACACTTAGCCAATGTTGAAGTGCTTTATCATCAGAACCATAAACTGGTGTTAGAAAGGGATGCAACCCAAAGTGGGGCAACTGAATACAAAAATAAGTTTGAGCACGAATCCAAAGATGAAGAGGTAGCATTGAAAATCACCCCAAATGCTTGTGATGAATTGGTTACCATTAGGCTTGAAAGAGACGCGGCTGTTGAAAAGGCCAAAGACATTGATGCCCTCGTTAAATAAGAAGTGGAGGTGGCGAAAGAAAAGAACAAGGAGGAGGTTATGTAAGAACTAGGTCCACCACTTATTCTTTACAACGCCAACATCTTAAAGCATAGAAACTTGGAGTTGCTTCGAGGTGACTACCCTTACCATCTTGTACGTACTTGGGAGTATTTTGTTCAAGAGGAGGAAAAGGCTCTCGGCATTGAAGAAATCGATTTGGTGAGGCTGGAGGGAGAAATTCTATTGGGTGACGAACATAATGTTCTACATAAAACCTAGTTTATACTTCAAAAAGAGCATGCCACAGCCTCTCAATATGAATCTGGTAAGGTTTCTGGATCCGTGTTACACAATGTCGTAGATGACCGATATCTGGTGACCCAAGTTATTCCCAGCACCACCGTGGATTCTTTTATCAAGCCTAGTTACAATCCAAAAAAGCTGCATATTGCTGCATCTAGTTGGCTCTCCCTAAGTATGGAAGAAGGTTTCGGTGGCACGCTGGCTTACGTGGGGGACCATTCTTGAGAAGGTACTTCATTAAACTCGCATGTCCTTCAGAAAGCTAGAGTTTTCCCGATCGATATATCTAATTGCTTTAGTTATATTTCCTCAGCTATAGATCTGTCGGCTGTAGTTCCACCTCTTTCTCAAGAACCTCAACCAGGACCTCAGGTGCCTATGATGGAGTTCGTTACTGTCACGGCTTTGGAAACAACCGAAGGTGTCCTTGAAGAGGAAGCTTTTGTGATCGACGAGCACTTAGTGGATGCTTTGTTGAGGGAAGAAAGCGATCCATGTCAAAAGGTTCTTGTTGATGATGACTTTGTGATTATCAGGGCTTCCCAATCTTTATCAGGCCCCTCAATCCAAGAAATGGCATAGAAACTCGGGGCGGACGTTGCCCTTGAGATGAATGTCAAGCAGGAGAAAATCTCCATCTTTTTGCCTAGAAAAACTGTGTATGCTTCTGCTCCTCAGCCAGAACCTGCTCGAGATGCTCCCATTGGGTCAACCTAGACTACTCCAGTGAAAGGCCAAAGTAGCGGGAAGAGAGGACAAAAGAGGAGTTGGGAAAGTTTGAGTGAAATCTCTCTCGATTCCAAGAAGAAGAAGAGGAAGCCGGGGCGGAAATGATTCTTCACGTACACTCATGCCTAAGTCTTTTGGGTTGTATCGGTCGAATTTGTGTAGGATAGACCCCCGTTTTTGATTCTTCTGCTGTGAATACTTGTACTTGACTTTCTAAGCTTATGTAAATAAAATTTTTGTTGTTACTTTTGTCAATCTTTGGTGTGAATTTTCTTAAGTAGTTGAGCTATTACATTTTCCATTCAACATACTTGTAATTTATCACTCATTGATTAGGTTGATAATCCATTAATATTATCCTAAGGCCTCCATACGTCGTGCCTCAAGTCGTATTAGACACTGGGCTCAACCCCTAGTGTTACGTTTTCGGGTTAAAGGAGTTAGATAGTGGATGGTTGAATTCCATCTTTAGCGAATTTATACTCCTATCGATTTTAAGTCGATGTTAATGGAATAGTGAGTGTTGAATCATACTTATCCATTTGTTTATACTCAAATCCGTACTCTAGGAATAAGGGTTCATTGGCAGATGTCGTATCACACCCAATATGTGTTTATATTCTGATCCATGCTAAAGAGACTTAGAGTTATTCTAGAAAATAGTAGAACCGTACTTTTCTTGATTGATTGACTTTCCCCCAAGCCTGGAGTTTAACTTGGAGAGCGATCGGTTGTGTTATGATCGTTTTTTGATTCGCGTCTATCCCATTGCTTGGTGGGAATAATTTGATTATCATATGGTCAAGTCACATCCATTTCTCATTAGGTACTCCGTCCATTGGGTTGTGAGCGAGGATCAACGAATGAACAGTCGAACCATGTTCGTTTTGTTTAACCTAATCATGAACTTGTGTAATCGTGTAACACCCCCTCTCCTAAGACCTAGCTAAGTGTTATAGATGCTATAGTCGTCTATAGTATTTAACATTTAGTGACAAAATAAGGTAGTGTTAATGGTATCCATGATATCGGAAGCACATGAATATGAAACAAAATCATAATTTCTAAGTACATTTAAAATTAATATTTTATATTTAGTTACATTATCCCAAAACGATTCCAAGTTTCGATCAAATATAATTATCACAAACTATGCCAAGCGCGACATATGAAGATGCCCCCTTGGATGATTAAAGTACCAAATAGATAGACATATAAGTCATAAATACATCACGGCGGAAATACTACTAATCTTCTCCTACATAGCTAGCTTTGCCTCCTAAACGTCTTCGGAAGCTTATTCGTCCAACCTACTGAACATGAAAAGACCTTAACTCTCAATCTACTCAAGTTAATTTTGAGCACCTAAGAGTTTAAGGGGAAAACATAAAATTCGAGTTTGACATAAAGTATGATGTGAATAATACTATTAAATCTCGATTTATTGATATAAGTGAAGCCACGCCGCATAACGTAATGGGTTTCCCCTCACTAATATCCTTTTAAAAGCCTATCATTTGCAAATCAAAATCCTGCAATCAAACTGATTATAACAATAATAGTAAATACATATATGCATAATAATCAAGAAATCAATAGACTATCTATCCACATTATAGTTTATCTGGCTAACAATTAACCATTGGCTTATTGGGGACTACCAGACATAATCATTAATCTAACTTCTGTTAGACACAATACTGGGCTATCTGCCTTCAACTATCTACTTCTAGGGTCAACTGATTCTAATGGATTTGCGAGCACACTGGTAACCAATCTTTTCTTTGTATATTCCCTTCTGTGTGTAATATTACTTTAGTCCCATCTATGACAAACCCCTACACATTGGAATTTTGGACTTATATTAGCTAGGGGCTATTAGCTACCCTATACCAGTCCATATGGTCTTCTAAAATCTGAGCCACAAACTTAAGGTTAACTACCCTATTTATATTTAATTTTCTGTCATATACTTAGGGTTAACTACCCTATTCAAATTTAACTTCCTTGTAAATGAGCTTTGCAAATGATTTACCCCTAAAATCATATCTTTATAAAACGAGGAAATCATAAACTTTGCTTTACTCAAAGCACTTATGCCATGATATATGCTTTGTAGAAAAAAATGTGGATGAAATCTAATCAATGAGATTATCTATCCCTTCAAACTAAGTTAAAATCCTTTTTAACTTAGAAAACTTTAAACCATGAAGCCAAAGTGCAACTTTTGAAACCCTTTGTTTTAAAACCTTAAACAATTTCGAAATCATTAAGAACAACCCTTTCGAAAGCTTTACTAAAAACCTTAGACATCCTCTTTCTAAGCTATTTATACTTATCTTTCGAGAGCTTAGAACCTTCCTTTCGAAATACTTAAAACGTATCTTTCTAAACATTCACACTATACCTTTTGAAAGCATTAGGCTCAAGTAATGGATTGTGGAGACATTACTTTGAAACCTTTAATAATTATTCCTTTCAAAACCATTGGGTTGTCCATATAATATAACCATTGGGTCAAAGAAACAGAAGAAAAGTATCCTTTTCGAAAGTTTAATCGAAATAATGGAATTGGGGAAGAGGATAGCTTCAAAACCCACCCTTTCAAAACCATTGCCTCAAAAACCATTTAAAAGTGGTTATATGACCCTTTCAAAAGCATTGAGAAAACAGCTTCAAAGTTAAAAGGCGAAAGCATCATTTCAAATATGTAGTTTTAAGGCTATAAAGAAAAGCGGTCTTAGCTAATTCGAATGGTATGAATGCGGCAGCTAGGTATCAAATAGGTTCAAAAAGCGGCAACTCATTCGAAAGCTTTTTTTAAAACAAAGGCAAGTTGATTGGTTTTAAAGCTAATAAAGTTGGCTTTAACCTCTTCGAAAGCATCTTTTATAAACAAAAGTAAGCAATGGATTCAAAAGCTTATAAGAGTAACCTCTACCCCTTCAAAAGCATGGTTTGGATATGGTCCCTTCCACCTTTCTCCAAAACACTATGTATCAATGGCTTGATACCATGTGTATTGGTTTCGAATAGGTTCGTTAGCAGTGGTATGGTGATGAAAGCTAGAAAATGGAAGTGGTGAAGTAGTAAATCCAAGAGAAACTAATTTTATGCCTTTCAAAGCAATTTCTTTTCACCTAACTTTCCTAATTTGTCAAAATATAATTGGTTGCCATTTCTTTACAAAAATCCTTTTCTAAAAGGCTGCCGAATTCAAAATTTTCAGTTAAAAACATTTTAACAAATAAGCTCTTCTCCTTGACAAAACATATAAAAGATTTAAGTACCTTAACTTAAATAATTTTGTTACCATAATAAAATACTTAGGAAAATTCCCAAAAAATTACCATAATTCACTTTTTAATATGTTTTCTAACATATTCAAATTTCAGAACCAAAATCAATGTATAATTTGTTTAAGTAATTAAAACCCAATATTAACTATTTTCTCTCATAGAAAATTCATCATAATCCACAATAATTTAGAAAATTATGAAACTTAAAATCCACTTCTAAAATAATGTTCATGGCCATATATCAAAAACCCAAATCATATGGATGTCATCTAATAGGTTTTACAATCTAGCTTGTCATAAAATCTATATGAAACAATATAAATTATCAATATATATATATATATATATATCCATTTAAACAAATACAACATGGGATATAACTTGCAAATTTAATTCAGATCTAACTTGAAGCCAAAATTAATATAAAAAAAGACATAATAAATTATTCACCTTAGCTTGGTGTTAAGAAGGTTGAGATTTGCTCTTTGATTGATTTACTTAAGCTTTCTACTTGAATCCTAACTTTTCTTCTTCTTGAATATTTTTAATGGTGGCTGATCTAGCTTGCTTAAGGTTTTAATTTTGTTTGTGAATATTGAAATGAATAAGAAATGAAGGATAGAAGGGTTTAGGGCATAAGAACAAATTATATCCCTATTTTTCCCATTATCATATTCCTCCTACCTCTTATTTATAATTCTTTTTTGTTTATACATTCATTAGGGCATGGCCCCCTTATTAATTAACAAATCTCAATCCCTTAACCATCTAAATTATTTAATTTATTTTATCTAATCAAATGTCTTAAATAAGTTCGTCAAAATTAAGGACATTACAAATCGGTTGGCTCCAAACTCTAGGAACCTACTCGGACATGTCAGCATTAGTTAGTCGGGTATCTTAACTAATATGTAATGCTATTACAATCACATATATGAAGGAAATTTCAAATTTTATTTGCCAAATGGAAAGAAATGACATATATGCTTTATGCATATCTGGAAAATCAAATGCTAATGTCAATTCAGAAATAAATACAACTGAATGAAAAAGAATAAACTAAGTGAAATAGCATCGTAGATATTCACTATTCCACGCCTTTGGGAGTGTGACGCCATAAATAATCGCTAGCTTGAAAGTTCCTTCTCCAAGACTCTGTTTAATGATGTACAGTCATTTTCAAGTAGGATTCATGTGTGATGGGACAGGAAAAACCTGTTTTACGACGAGATTGCCGATTTCAAAGGTCCTAGGTCTGACTCTTAGTGTTGTAGCATCAGACGACATGATAACGATGTGCAGCTACCCTCAAATCAGATCCTTCGCACTTCTCATCTACCAAGTCTAGGGACTCTAAGATGAGATATCTATTTGTTCTAGGGTCATAATAGATCACTCGATGAGAAGAGACTTTGAGTTCAACATGAATGATTGCTTCGGAGCCGTAAGCAAGAGCGAATGGAGTATGGCCAATCGCAAATTTGCGGGTGGTTCTATAAGCCCATAATGTTGTTAGGAGTTCATCCATCAACTTGCCTCCAGCCTTTTCCAAACGTTACTTTAGAATTGACTTTATGATTTTGTTCACTGGTTCAACTTGTCCATTTGCTTGAGGGTGAGCAACTGCCATGAATATCTTTCCGATACGATGCCAACAATAGAAGCCTTTGAATTCAGCGTTGTTGAATTGGGTTCCATTATCATTAAAATGGTTCGTGGAAAGCCAAAATGACAGATGATTCTCCAGACAATGAACTTGATTACTTTCTTTGTCGTAATCGTGGCTAAGGTTTCCGCTTCTACCCATTTGGTGAAGTAATCAACTTCTTGATGGCGTACTTCGCACCACCTTTAGAGTTTGATAAGGAACCGATAATGTTTGTGCCTTATGTGGCGAACGTCCATGGACCGACCATTTGTGTAATTTCCGTTGGTGGAGAGCTTGGAACTTTTGCATACATCTGGCGCTTTTTCGCACCGCTTGGCATAATTAGCAGCATCTCGGTTGATGATTTTCCATTAATACCCATAGCAGAGTATTTTCTTTTCTAGGGTTTGCCCTCCAATGTGATCACCACATTCCCCTTCATGAACTTGTCTTTGTACTCATTTTATTTCATCATGAGTGATACACCAAAGCAGGGGATTTGTGGAGGATACATATGATTCCTTCTTGAATGATATATCATGAAGCTTTGCAGAGGATTTTCCATCTTTCATTCCTCCATTCGGGAAGGACTCCCTGTAGCAAATAATCTTTAATTGAAGTCATCCACGACTCCTTCTCAGGCTCCGTCTCTAGTGCCTTTTCAATTTCCATATGGTTTATGCTCAGAGTGGCTAGTGCTTTAACTGGAACCAAGCCCATTTATTGTGCATCCTTGGTGCTAGCAAACTTTAGAAATGAGTCAGCCTCTTTATTTTGATCCCGGGGAATGTGCGTGATGTCATAATACTCAATGTCACTCAATAACTCTTAGACTAGGAAAAGGTACAGAGCGAGTCATTAACTTTAGCCTGGTAATCTCCACTGACTTGGTATGCCACCAACTGGAAATCACAAAAGATTTCAAAAGATTTTATCCCCCGTTCTCTGGCAAATTTGAGTCTAGGAATCAGAGCTTCATAGTTAGCTTCGTCCTTCATTGTAGAAAAGTCAAGCTTCAAAGCATAGCAAACTAATCAATCCTCTAAAGTTACTAGCATGACCCCGGCTCTAAAACAACGACCATTAGATGCTCCATTCGTATAAATTTTCCACCGAATGATAGGTGTTGAAACAAAAAATAGATCAACACCCTAGATTGAGTGTAAAAGCACCAGCCCTGTGTATAAGAGCAAACAAAAATAGAAAAAAGGGATAATAACTTGCAAATAAGGTAAAGAGACAAGAGTTTTTCATAGTGGTTTGGCTGTTAATGAAGCCTACGTCCACTTTTTATCTTTTTTTATTAACTGACCGCTGTTGCAAGTTGAAGCTGACTATAATTTGGTTGGATCTTGTAAATTCGATCAAGTCACCAGTGTTAGAGTTCATTGGAGAATCAAAATGAACCATTTAGACGACTATTGTGTGGGAGGAGAAGAGTGAAGGATCATTTCTATAGAGTTTCCGCCGCCAGTCCAAAAGATCCTTTTTATGTTGCAGATATGTGAGTATTTATAGGGATTTGAGAGCTATTGGGCAAAGCCCCTTTTCCAAAAGCCCACATTTGATAGTACAAAGGCGCTCAAGGAATTTCATAGCAAGCCGAGTCAATTTGATTGATCGCTAGCGAATCATAAGGCATGGATCGCTAGCGATCCACATATGTAGAATATTTATTAGTCATTTCGCTTGGATCATACTCCTTGCCTTATATAGATGCTCTCTATATAATTTTATAAATAGTTGCCTTGTGTTGATAATGACTCATGTATATGTTGGATTGAATGACCAGAATCAGATGAATGCTCACTTTTCAAACTAACTTGCTTGGAATGCATGAAACTTGGCAGGTATCTCTAAATAAGATACCGGTTCATGATGCAAGAGGTATGGAAGATCCACGAGCTTCCTTTATGGATCGCTAGTAATCATTCATTTTGGCATATTTCTGCTTTCTTCCTCTTGGGTCTTTCTTATTCTTCGGGTCCTTTTGATTGATTCTTGAGTTGTTCTAGCGTAGTTCAAATGTTCTAAATACTATTGAATTCTGATGGGTTAGGTTAACACTTGCCCCTTAAAGTATGCCTTTTGAATGAATGTAGTCCTTTGCTTAAGAACATATTCTTGTCCCCAGTCTTCGATAATTTAGCTTTTTAGCTGCTTTAGCCTTGGTGAATCGTCCATTTCCTTCGGATTCTCTTGCCAATCACAAGTCATTCTAAACTGGTTATATCCTAAGACTCTAGACTTTGCCTAATTGTAATCTATACATCACAATCATTCTGATTTCATTCAGACTTATTACATCACATATCTCTAGTTGAATCACGTATCTCCAATTACATCACATATCTCCAATTACATCACATATCTCTAGTTGTGTTATATGTTCATTCAGGATTTACATCACTGTCGATTTTTGCTTCTCATTCGGAGTTGTCACAACATATATCAAAATCACATCATATGTCAAAATCATGTCATATATCAAAATCACATCATATATCGAAATCATCCGGTGTTCATCTGGGATTTATCAGTTTTATTCTATTTATAAGGCATTTAGATCCTTTTATTAAATCAAATTTGTTTTAAGGCTCGATCATTCCTGATCGTTTAAGTTTAATGTGTGGTCTCTCCGGATCGTTTAATGTTTAGTTCAATGCACAATCTCTCTGAATTGTCTAATATTTTAAGTTAAAGGGACGATCTCTCTAGATCGTTTGTTTGTTAAGTTATGGGGGATTAAGCAAGCTCATCCATACACTCTTCAATGAGGGGATTTACTTCTTGCACTCCAGTCCCAACCTTCTGGTCGGGACTCTAAGGTGATCAATATCATACAAGTCCATCCATTTGCTCTTTGGCAAGGGGACTTGCACCCTACACTCTGATCCTATGGCGGGACTCTAAGGCGATCAATACCAGTCATCACAATCAATGTGGATTTCTCAAAATTCTAATATAATCAAGCAGAAATCAAACAAGAAGGAATCAAGACAAGCAGAAATCGTAAAAGTTCACCTCGAAGATCCAACTCAGAGCATGCCTAGAGACCAATCTGGGTCTTGTGCACATGTAAGCCGTTCGAGGTTATTATTTTCATCTCAGGCATCCGACTCAAAGTATGCCTAGGGACCGTTCAGGATTCCATACAAATCTAAGCAGCTTGAGGTTGTTATGGTCTAAATACCAAAAGAAAAGTGTGGAAAAAGAAACTGAAGAGTAAAGCATGGGAGCCGGATCTAACTCCCATCTCCCCTACCATGGGATAATTTGTCTTAGCTCAAAACCCTAGGCGTTTCTTAACGCATTTGCCGCATATGGTGGTTGTTTTTGCGATTCTACCGTAGTTCTCTTCCTCACATATTGTGGCAGCTGGTTGATTCGAACCAGTTCTTCTATCAAATCACGAAGGTGTCGGCACTCATTTGTTTCATTCTTATTCGGCTCATGGAAGATGCAAAACTTTCCAGATCTTTTCTCTCGATCAGTAGGCTCCCTCCTAGGCAGCCTCCGGTAGAGGTTCTACCCCATAGTATCTAAATATATCCTCTCCGGGGTTTCAGTCAGGTTAGTGTATGAAGAGAATCTCAGCTCCTTCCTTTGTCATTTTGGCTCCTCGAAGTCGTCATCGATTTTCCTTTTCCCTTTTTCTGTTCCAATTCCATCTCCGGACTGTCCTTTATCCTACATAGTTTTTATTTCAGCATCCATATCTTCAGGCTTTAGCATCTTCCTGACGTAATATCTCTCAGCTTCATAATAGAATCCACAAGATCCATCAGTGGTCCCCTTTTCAATGCAGCTTCGAAATCAGTCTTACTCATGACTCCAGATATTGCCGCCATTAGGATAAATGAAGAATTCGACTTTTCGACCGTAGCCGCCGCATTGGATCTTGTTAAATATCTTCTTAAGGACTCTCCGGGCCTTTACTTTACGTTTGAGAGCATAAGTACATTCATCAGTTGTGAGATATGAACTCTGAACTATCTCAAAAACTTGCTCACCAAGTCGGTCAATGTGCTTATAAACCCATTTTCCAACCGTCTTAACCATATTGCAACCAAATCCGTTAAGTATAACGAGATGCACTGCCCCATTACTCCCTCAGAAGCACCCAATACCTCTATATATTGGATGTATCTTATCATATGAATCGTTAGATCTGTCTTCCCATCGTACATTTCCATCGTCGGAGCTTGAAATCTAGAGGACTTCTCGCATTCTGGATATTAGCAGCAAACAGATTACTTTCTATATCTTCTAGACCCTGATCTGGGCGTCCTCCTCTAATTAACCTTCATACCAATCCAATAATTTGGTTCTCACCGTCCAATGAAGGTCTCCGTCCTAAAGCACTACTTTACCCCCTATTCTGGTGGGGCTATCCCAAAAGGCAAGCTTTTAGCCGCATGCCTGTGTTCTGATTCATAACTCTAGCTTCATTTAGACCTGCGTCCTTCAAGGAAGTTCTAATACATATTCTTTTGTGGTTGCATCCTAGTATTTGAATTAGCTCTCATACCACCAGTTCCTGTGTTTTAACAGTCATTCCGGCATTGGGATTGATTCCCATGTTGATTCTAGTGTTACCCCCAAGTATCGGTTTCTCTGGTCATGGTGGCAAGACTCCATCTTGTTCTAATCCAACTTTGGTAGCTCCTGTGTTGTTCCCTGGAGTTTGAATCCTATCCCCTACAGATCTACCCATCCCTTGCTGCTCCATTCTTTGAAAGAATCCGTTCATCATCTTCTGTTGTCTAGCTAAGATTCCATCCTGCATCTCTTCCATTATCCTTTCCATCTCCTCCCTAATCACATAGTTAGGTTAACGAGAATTTATGGACACCACCTAGCTGCCCCCAGGCTTCGGTTGTCTTGCTACGGCTCTAGATCTAGTATTAGGCCTACTCATCTTCTTTTAATCATAAACTTAAACTTTAATTCTTCAAATCTCTTTTAGGGTTCTCAGTGCTAGAACCAAAATTTTAACCCCAAAAATAGATCAACACTCTGGCTTCGGTGTGAAAGCACTAGATCTGTTTATCAGGGCAAACAAAAGTAGAAACAATGGATAATAACTTACAAATAAGGTAAAGCGATAAGAGATTTTTATAGTGGTTTGGCTGTTAACGAAGCTTACGTCCACTTTATAACTTTTGTTATGGACGTACTCCTTGCCTTTTGTTAAAGAGACAAGAGATTTTTATAGCCGTTTCACTTAGATCGTACTCCTTGCCTTATGTAGATGCTCCCATGTAATATCATGAATAGTTGCCTTGTTTTGACGATGACTCACGTACCGGTTGGATTGAATTATGATCAAAATTAGATGAATGCTCACTTTTCGAACCAACTTCCTTGGAATATCATGAAACTTGGCAGGCCTCCCTAGAAAGGATATTGGTTCATGATGCAAGAAGTATGGAAGATCCACGAGCTACCCTTATGGATCGCATGTGATCCACATGTGATGGATTTCTAGCAATCCATCATCTTGGCCTATTTTTGCTTTCTTTCTTTTGGGTATTTTTTAGTTCCTTCGTCGGGTCCTTTTGGTTGATTCTTGAGTTGTTCTTGTATAGTCTGAATATTCTAACTCCTATTGAATTCTGATGAGTTAAAAACCTGGTTAACCGTTGGGGCTCCACCACTCTTTGGGGGATCGTCTTGTGCAGTGAATTTCATTATAAAGTCCGCCAGTGACTTTCCTTGTATGGATCTCTGAGGGAGATAAGTGATGTTGAATTGGCTCAGTTCGATGTTCTACTTCAATTATCTTCCAAACATCTAAGGTTGCTATATGACCTATATTAATGGCCGATCAATGTAAATGTTGATGGGATAAGCCTAAAAATAAGGGTGGATCTTTTGTGAAGCAATCAACATGTATTACGCCAATCTCTCTATCTTTGAATGTTTCCTTTCATCTCATTTTAATCGTTTGCTAACATAATAGACCGGTCTCTAGATTCAATTCTCCTCGCAAAACAATATGGCACTTATATTGTGTACCGACATAGTCAAGTAGATAGATAAATCTTCGTGATCCACTGGCTTTGACAAGATGGGAGATCTCTCCATGTGGTTCACCAAAGCTTGGAATGCATCCTCATGCTCTTGTATTCTTTCAAAGTTCCCTTTCCCTCTTCTTATCAGGTCGAAGAAAGTAATACATTTATCAGTGGCTCTGGAAATAAATCGGCTTAAGGCGACAACCTTCCCATTTAGGCTCTATACTTGTTTGATAGTCTTTGGCACCTCGATATACGAACTGCTTATCTAGATGGCACCTCGATATACGAACTGCTTATCTAGCCACAAAATCCTGACTAGCTGGCAACACTCCAAGCTTTCAGAGATTGGGGAAACTAAGTTGGAGGGATCTAGATGGACTTACCAGAGACGTATTATCGAAACAATATCTGGAGGATGTCATTCTATGTAGAAGAGTTGGGGGAAAATGAAGCGATATGCGAGCTCAACACATGCTTTGAAATTCGTGCTTTGCGATTGAAGATGGAACTCTTGCCAAGTATCAGAAGACCCTGAACGACGACATAGCATTACGAAATTGAGACGCTGAAGCGGTAGAGGCTCTGACCCTTAACCCCATGGTCATGACAGTAGGAATCAGATTGTCCGACGAGTATTGGTGGACAGTGGCAGTTCTGTTAATATCCTTTTCAAACACACGTTTGACCACATGAAGATCAGTATGAAAGACGTATCTGCTTGCTGAACAAAGATTCAAGGATTCATGGGTGAACCGAAACAGCCCTCGGAACAATCGATTTACCCGTAGAACTCGAAGATGGTTATCGAAGAGCCATCCTCATCCAAACCTTTGTGATTGTAGATGAGATATCCACCTACATTGCTTACTTTGGTCGGCTTGCTTTAGCATAATTCAAGATTGCTTTAGCTCAGTGGTGTTTAACCATGAAATTGCCAACAAAGAATGGAGCTGGGGTGATCAAAGGAGACCAAAGTACTACTGAGAGTGTTACATTGAAGAACTATGCGAGTTTAGAAGAAAAGTTAAGGGGAAGAATGTGGGGGAGAACTCTCCACATTCGTGAACCTACCGAATAGCAACTACAGAGCTGCCCTTGGCTTAGGGGCCATAGCCGATTTGAAAAGGCTTTGGACCCTGGAAAGAAGAGTCCAGGGAAGGAATTGGCAACACCAGCAGAATTGATAGTGTCTATCCTAGTCGATATGGATGACCCAACACGGGTTTTGAATAATGGATCATATCTTGGAAACAAGATGCGACTGTAGCTCATTAAATTCCTTCGCGCCAACCTAGATGTATTCGCTTGGACACATTCCGTCATGTGTAGAGTTTCTATAGAGATTACATGCCATATAGTTAATATTGATCCTAAGTATACACCAATGAAGTAGAAGAGATGCATCCTAGGCTTTGGAAGGTCCAAAGCGCTGAGAGAAGAAGTGGATAAGCTAATGGAAAATGGTTTCATCTACTATGCAACGTACCTCGAATAGGTACCAATCCGGTCTTAGTTAAGAAGTCCAACAGAAATGGCGAGCCTGCATCGACTATTCAGACCTAAACAAAGCTTGCCTAAAAGGCATCTTTTCTCTGCCTAGAATGGACCAACTTATGGACGGGACAATTATATATGAGCTACAATCATTTATGGATGCTTACTTGGGGTACCACCAGATCATGATGCATGAACTTGACTAGGAAAATACCAGTTTCGTTGTTGATCTGGGATTATACTGCTATAAAGTATGCCATCCAGCTTAAAGAATGCTGTGGCAACCTACCAATGACTGGTGAATGCCATGTTCAAATGGCAGATCGGGAAGACTATGGAAGTTTATGCAGACATATGTTAGTTGAATCATGCATAGCTGCAAATCAGTTGAACAACCCCCTCGAGATATTTGAAATACTCAGCAAATATGGAATGAAACTTAATGCACTTAAACGTCACTTGGGGTAACCTTTGGAAAGTTCTTGGGATTTATTGTAAGCTTGAATGGAAAGGTTGCAACACTAAGCCGGTTTATCTCAAAAGAAACCGACAAATGTATACCATTATTTGACACGCTAAAGAAGGGAAAGAATAACTTCGAATGGAATCAATCTTGTCAAACTACGTTTGAAGAGCTACTGCGACATATGGAAACCAAGCCAATTCTGTCCAAGCTGGTGCACGGTGCATTAAGTGCCGCGCTTGTACAAGAAGAAGCTAAGATCTAGCAACTCGTATATTACATCTAAATGATTCACTAGACCCTAGAAGAACTATCCAAATTTGGAAAAAATAGCATATTGCCTCTTGATTGCATCCAAAAAGTTACGCCCATATTTCCAAGCACACCCGATCAAAGTATTTTAAAAAGGGAACTTTTGATAAAGGATAAGCATAATGTTTTATTTGAAAGAAATTATTGGTTATTTAATATGGAATTTGGAAAGAAGAAAACTTTGAAAAAGTTTGTAAATATACTTATACTAAAAAGATAAGTATATAATTTTATTTTCAAGGCATGAAAAGTAAAATGTTTTGGTAATATACTTATACCGTTGAGATAAGTACATAAATATTTCCAAACATAAAGGAAATGTAAGGAGTTTGAAAATAGTGTTTTGAAAATATCTTTTGATCTAGTTTTATAAAGTGGTTTTATTAATTAATAAAGGCTTAGTGGATCACATATGGAAATTTAACCATGATTAGATGTTGGTTTATTTGATAGTTAAATAACCAATTATCAAATCTGGACAAAACAAAACTTTGGAAATATCTAGGAGAAATACGAGAATTATATGGTCAGTTACCATCTAAGGTGCTATACTGTACATATAAAGTCGTTTCATTCTTCTAGGACAAATGATAAGGAAAACTGTCCACAAATGGTTAGGAGGTGAACTTCACCCTTGTCATTTGTCTATTTATTTCTTAAAGAACCGAGGTTGAGTTTACCAAAAATATCGAAAGTTGTTTCAAAAAGACCGGAATCGAATATGCTATCCAAAACTGCTTCGATCCAACTCAAGCACTTCGAAATGAAGACATCTTGAAGCATGGGATCGAAGACGAGGCCATTGAAGTGCAAGGGCTGCTTGCTACTAATCCTGAGGGTGGTTCCAAAATGGATGTAGTAGAAGTAGTGCCTTCGGTTTGTCCTTATCCTGGACAACTTGTATGGATGAATGCTGGCACTACATTACCGCCTAGAGGGTAGTGTTAGCATTCAAAGAGGGATTTCTATTCAGAAAGGTAAAATGTAGCTTCAAGCCTCATCAATCGAGATTGACTAAAATGGGGAAGATACAGTAGGGCTATGCAAGTTGCACCCATTAGGATATGCCATCGCCTTTCTAGACGACCATTCATATTTCTAGATTCAGTTATGCATATGAGCTTAGTAAAACGGTTAGGAACAACTGGGGTGATGACATATTCCATACTGTCTAGCAAGGGGTAAGCTGGTCCTGTGTTGGCTGGGGTCGTTAGGTACGATCTCGGTACATTGTTCTAGAGGTGTATGTGATGGGTGGTACCCCAGTAGCACATTCATCAGTTGGCATCCATTCTCCAATACAAGCTTTACGGTTTTAGTTGTGTACCAAATATGTTGAAACGTGAGATGCAAGCATTCCAGCAATTTTAATATTTTATTTTGAACCCTTAGACATTTTTATAATATCACATGATTTTCTACAAAAGTGTTTTGGTTATCGTAAGGCAAAAACCCGTCCGTTTTTATATGCGACGAGGTCTTACAAGATACATTTGTTTTCAAAGGATTTTTCAAGTTAATAAATCAATAAAGTTTTTTCTGTGACTTGAGTTTACTCACGCTGGTATTCCAGACCGACCTGGGCGTTATTTCTTTATAATGCTCGGGTCAGACCGAGCATGTTTGCAGGTTAGCTTTAGATGCTTTGGAGCTATGGAGTCGAGTTGGAGGCCTAGGACGTACTCTCATATTTTGGATACCTTTCTTTGTGTATGTGTTATATGTGGTTTATCTGCTGTTGTAAGGATAGATGTTATAACTGTTTAACTCTGATATGTATATGTATTAAAAATGGTCTTAGATTTTGTAAAGACTTGATTATATTATATATTATTCCGTTGTGTTGTGAGATCCCATGTTGTTTAGTTTCAACTTATCTTTCCATTCTACTTTCTTTCCTTTAACAATCTGCCTTTCCGGCACTTGGTAGTTCGACATATGAATACTGAGGATGTATTAGTGTCGATTTCTAAGGGTCGAAAAGCTGGGTTTATTACATTTGGTATCAGAGCTGAAGGTTAAGCGAGAACCTTGGTTTTGGTGGGGTTTGACTCATCAAAGATAGGTTAAGTGAGTCACTTTGATGAGTTTGAGTGTAAATATATAGACACACACATATACACACGAGAGTGTATATTTGTTAGTGATATTTTTTTTATATATTATGTTGTTTGATCTGTTGAGCAGCTTAAAGGTTCTGGTCGATGCGTTTGGCCAACGTTATCAATAGGGATTTCCTAAATACTTAAACAAGCTTAATCGACACAGTATTATTTTGAAATTGGGTAAATGCAATAAATTTAACTAGAATATATTTTACATATAAAAAGAATTATTTTCAAAAATAGTATAGTATAGTTGGTTGAGGTATT
This sequence comes from Allium cepa, assembly GCA_030765085.1. Classification (NCBI taxonomy): domain Eukaryota; kingdom Viridiplantae; phylum Streptophyta; class Magnoliopsida; order Asparagales; family Amaryllidaceae; genus Allium; species Allium cepa. The sequence goes on along the minus strand of CM060929.1, from coordinate 375,688,481 downwards.
AGGAGATAATAATATGTTATTATTATCATTTAAGGCTTGTTTAGTCATGTTCGTCCAAGTGAGCATTGACTATGGTTAGTGTGTATAGGAAGTTTCCTTTTTAAGATATGGGTTGGGTAAATAGGAATAGGGGAAAACATAAAATAAACACCTTGTGAATTAAGTTTCACAGTTTGGCTATGAGGCGTTTGAGTTAATATTGGATTAAAGTTGATTCGATTGAAGGGTATTTATTAAAGGTTAGAATATTTGGAAATAATTATTTGGAAACAGCACAAATAAGATGTATCTTTTAAATAAAAAGAATTTGTTGAAAACTTGAATCCCGGTGCTTTTGGAAAATGATTTTCCAGGTTTTGGAAAGTAATACTAGTATTATTTGAAAGTAGTTTGGTTCAATTCAAAAAATTACTGGAAATGAAAATGTTAAGAAGGAAGTATTTTCTATGGATTGTTTAGGGGGAACGAGTCTCAATTGCTTTGTGATGATCATAATAATCATCTAAGTGACGATCAGATGTTTGCCTAGGGGAACGTTGTAATACACTTTGTAAATTATTCTCCTTATCATTATACGATTGAAATAAGTTCAACCTGAACGAACCTAAAGCAATTTGGTGATAAATATTTTATTGGAAAATGTATGGTATTGTTTCAGAAATGAGACTTTGAAATAAAGAAATGTTTTAAAGTCAACTAGTTCAAGTGGTTCGAAAATAACTTAAAATTGGAAAAGAAATGTGTTCAGATGGTATGCACTTTTCTTGAGTATTACTCTTCTTTGTAAGGGAACGTATGATACTATTTGGTAGTACCCAGTTCCTTAGTATCATTTTGGAGTTGCTCGGACTATGTCAATATATTTATATAATTCAAAGTATAGAGTTCCAGTTCAAAAAGTTTTTGAAAATAAAAGCCGAGTATTTGGATCTTGAATTTTCTTAGGAAAATAAAAGAAAAATGGAATAATGGAATCAGATAGGGATACATGATCTTAGGATGTAGTGGATTAACATACAAGTTGAACCTAAGAATAGTTTATGAGGCATTTTCATAAATAATTTGGTGGAAATAGAATTTGTATTAGGGAGAACCAATCAAGTAAGTGTGTAAATTGGACGCAAATCATTTCTCTTTCCATATAGAGCGGCCCAAGATTCGAGTACATGGCTTTGAGGTGTTTCACACCATTTCGAATAAGGATCTATTACTCGACTTTTGACGGCGAGACCTTGATGAGGATTTTTGGTAGGGGACCAAGGTTTTCTATCATAGTCACAACTATGTAAGAAGAATAGAAGTTCCAAATCAAGGAGCCTGATAGGAGTCCGCACCGGGGAATCGGGTGAGCGATACTAGTTTGGATTGTATTCGAGTTGAGATCGAATTAGATTTTGCATAAGAAAGATCTATGTACATCATACGAGCTGATGTATAGTATTAAGTGTTTTCTAGGATAGGTCGAGGTGTAAATTCGAGGATGAAATTCTTTTGAGGGGAAGAGAATGTAACGACCTAGAATTTCACTATTTTGATTAGTGAATATTTATTTAATTTTAAAAATTCAATATGTAGGTTTTATAATGAAAGTAAACTAATTTTAATACATTAATAATGACGATAAAATCGTTTTCCAAATTTGTTTTACAAATTAAACAGTTCGTAGAAAAATAGAAAATGTGACTAAAGAACGTTTTCTGAAATTTCGATCTTTCGACACCGAAAAGTTGTCGGGAACGTTTTTCGTCTTTATGCACCATACACACACATATATAAAAGTTCATTAACTTAATAATACACTTAGAAATAAATTATCTTATGTTAATTTTGATTAGTAAGTGATGTGATAAGACATAGTTTTAAATATAATAAACTTACATATATATATATATATATATAAGAATTGTCACATCTTAGATTATATATATATATATTAAGTGCTGTCACATCTTAGGTTGTAATCATTAACCATCATTATCCCTTGTCACGTCTTAGATTTAATTAATAATTTAACTTATAAACACACACATAAAGAAATTGATGTGACTAAACATAATAATTATATATATATATATGAAAGAAAGTGATGTGGATAAACATAATTATATATATATATAAAAGAGTGATGTGATTAAATACAATTGTATATATATATAATAAAATACTTGTGATGTGACTAGATATAATTATGACAAGTTATATTCTTTAATTCATTTTCCCTGTATATATACTCACTTATTCCTTTTCTTTTCTCCTTGCTTTCATTTCCTTCTTCTTCTTCCTTGTTAAATTTTTCATGGCTTCTTCTTTTAGTCTTGAGAGTAGAAAAGGAAAAGAAGAAATCCTTAGAAAACTTGTTTAAAATCCACTTAAAATCTTCTCCATTTTTATCATACTTCCTTCGGCCATAACTTCCAACTTTCTGATCCAAATCATGGTTTTCCTTTTTTTAAACCGTATATAAATCCAGTGGCTATAACTTTTATGTTGAGCATTTCGTCATGTCTTTAGTCTAGCTATGTTAAAAACGCTTGTCTTTAAGACCCATTTTCGGACCTATGTTTTGATGGCCGAAAATACCACCACTTTTTTCGACCATAACTTCCTCAAATATTACCCAAATTGAGTGATTCTTTTTCTAAAATGATAGAGAAAAGAATTTCCTAAAACTTTTCACTTGATTACTTTTTTAAATTCTAAGAGAAAATTGGTGAAAAGCCGAGAGAAAGATGACATATTTTTGGGTTACTTTTTGGAGTTGTGAAGCTTTTGAAGTTGTAAAACATTTCAAGACTAGGAAAGCTTTATGTTAAGTAAATTCTGATCTCTTATGGAAAATATTTTATGTATGTATATGTTTGTCATTATAGCTTAATGTATTATGTTTTTGTATGAATTATGACTTGGTTTTGATAGACATATATGTGTTAATATGTGATTAGCATTAGATATGAAAACAATGGTTTAAGTGTTATGCTTGGAAATAAAGTTATGAACTTGATATGATATGAAAATGATATGCTTGTGTAGATGAGATCTTGGTCGAATGGTTAGGGAAACATTAGTAGTTTGGAATGTTGAAAGGACTTGAGATCCATTTGGAAATCTAATCATTTACTGTTTTGAGTTAGTAAATGTTTTTGTTTAAATTCTAACTCAAGTTAAGGTTTTCAAAACCCTTTCTTTTATGTATTAAAAGATAATACAAAGTGGAAGGTTAAAGTTTAAGATGGTAACTTAGAGAAGCAAATTCTAAGTTATTGCGTCCATAGCGATAGTCGCTATAGATGCAGTTCAGAAAAGTTTGATTTCTAACTTTAAAGTTTTCTTTTAAAAATGATTTGAAAACCTATTTTCAAACGTAAAAAACAACATATAAGTTAATTATAACTTGACTAAATATGTTCAACAATTTATTAATTTCTTAATTAAGGGTAATTATTTATTAATTAATTAGTAATTAGGTTAAGCAATTGGTGACTAGTTAGTGATAATTAAGTAAGTTATTAAGAAGTTTAATTAAGTTAAATAGGGTAACTATTTTTATTTAATCAATTTTAATTATTTTAATCATTATTTAACTAAAGTTGAATTATTTAATTAATTATGTTTTAATTACTGATTAATTATTTACTTAATTAGGGATTAACTTAAGTAAATTTTTATTTGTTTAAAGTTTAATTATTAATTTACTTTTAATTAATTAGGACTTAATTATGATATGATTTTTGATTATTTAAGGTTTAATCAAGGACTAATTTATATTAAATTATGATTTAATTAGTAAAAGTTATTTTAGACTTTATCGTTATGTCTTTAGTTGGTTTCTTTCTAAGTGGTTTGATTTTAACCAACGGATTTCTTATCCATGATATTAAATAGACGAGCAACTGTGAAAACGTTAGAATGTGATTTTTTGTGTTGTATGGACATTCATTAGCATAATAAAACACCGTTCTGCTATAGGGTAATTTTTTGGATTGTTTGGACATGTGTTTAGTAGAATAAATCCCCGTTCCGCTATTAATTGATTAAATTATTTTTTGGACATCCATTTAGCAGGATAAATCACTGTCTTGCTATTATGTTGTTTGGACATGTATATGCTAGTTGAGTTGCATTAACATATTATTCCATGATTTGATAATTGGTTGGATATACATATATGTTGGTCTATGTAAATAATTGATAAGGGTCTTGGAGTTAAACTGAAATAAAATGGTAACTTAAATCAGTACCATTGGGACTGCTAAGCCTCATTTGGAATTTATAAAGTATGGTTTTGAATTTACTTTAATTCTTTAATCAATTTAAGACCAAGGGTTTATAAATGGTTTTTTGAAGTTAGATAATTCTTATAAAGGTATTTATAAACGATAAATCATGTTGTAACATCCCGTATCTAGAGGCCAAAAGTTAAGCACTACAGATGCTACAGTCATCCATGGTATTAACTTATAGTGACAAAAACGATAATGCTAATGGTATCCAAAATATCAGAAGCACTTGAATATGAACAAATTCACATATTTCCAAAAACAACATTTTACTGATTACATTTCAAAACAAATTCATATCCAATTGCATAATCACATATCGTTCCCCAAGTAAAGATTAATTATAATGATTATAAAATACGCTAAAAATGACATTTGGCGTGCCCCCTTGGTTGATCAGAATCAATATAGTCATATCTGGCTTAATATACACAGTGAAATCAAAGAAAAATAAACTATAACTCCTATTAGCAATCCGTCAGCCACATGCTCGTCTTTGAAAGCTTTATTCATCAAAATTTCTAAAACTTGAATACCTTAACCCTCAGCCTACTCAAATCAATTTTGAGCCATCGAGAGTATAAGGGGAAAAAATAATTGAGCCAGACATAAAGCTTTGTGTGAATAATCCTATTACATCTTAGTTTACAAATAGTAAGTAAGACCACGCCACTTAGCAGAACGACTTTCCCCTCTCTGATAACCTATTTAAAACATATATATTACAAATCCTTTCCTGCAACCAAACTGATTAATCAAACTGATATAATAATGATATTAATGGCTAAGTCCGTTAAGATATAATCAGATAACTAATGGACTACCTGTCTATAAGTAGTAAATGGTCCATCTATCCAAAAACTAGGCTATTGCCGGCAAACTAAACTAACTGTCCGCAAACTAAGCTAACTGTCCGATCAAAATGGACTATCTGTCCAAATTATTTTCTTTGGGTTAACAAACCTTCATCTCTTTCCTTGAAAACCTTTTCAAAAATGATTTAACCTTTTAAATCATAATTATACATGGAAAATATATTATTAGCTTTACTCTAAGCTATTCTGCCATGTGATATATAATTTACTCAAAATAATGTTGATGAATTCTAATGAGGATTGGCTATCCTTCCAAAACAAGTTAAAACTCTTTTTAACTTGAAAATACTTAGGCTATATTACCTATTTAATACCTTCGAAACCTTTGTTTAAAATCTTTAAACAGCGCTTTTGAAACCCTTGAAGGTAACCCTTTCGAAACCCTACAAGGTGGCCCTTTTGAAACCATTTAATGTCTTTCCTTTGAAAGCTTCAAGACATTAGACATCTCTATTTAAAACCTTTAAATATTGCCTTTCAAGAAAATAAGAAAAACCTTTCCCTTCAATCCTTTCGAAACCCTAGGGAACCACCCCTTCGAAACCATTCACTAAAACCCTTTCGAAAGCTTTAAAATACTAAACCTTTCGAAATCTTTTGGGTTCAATTTAAAACATCTGGAAAACTTTCGAAACCTTTCAAAAATTTACCCCTTCGAAACCTTTGAAAAGCGTTTCAGTCGAAACCATTTGGATATACCTTCAAATAGAGGAAAAGGATCAGATACCCATTAAAGTCGAAAGCACTTCTTTCACAATCATTAAAATTGTCTCTTTCGAAACCATTTGGGTTATACTTCAATCGTAGAAAAAAGTTATAATGACCCATAAATTTTAGTAATTTTATCTATTAAATTAGTTGAAATTTTGAGAAATTTTAAACAATAAAATTTGAAAATAAAAATTTAATATCTAGAATACGTCTAATTAAACATAGCAACCGGTAAATTTTTATCAGATAATATTGAAGTTTATTTTCTTGTGAAATTTTATTTCAATTCAAATCAGTTAATAATTGATGATAATGATTTATTCCCAAACCTGAATATTTTTCTTTAGAAAATTTCTAAATTCTCTTCTGAGTGAGATTCAAATTCGGACTTCTATAGCTCCGTCGATTTTATTTTTCTGCATTTTAGCCGCATTTTCCGCTAACGGAAATTCGAATTTTTATAACTCTATCGTACCACTAATATCTGTATACCATTTTGATCGTCTCGTCATACTGATCTTTACGGTATAATCAATTCTTTGTTTTGTAGTACGATAAGCGGTGGAATTTATGAAACGGTAACTGTATCGGCACAAGTTTCGTGCCTTTTGATTTCTTGTGGCTATTCAATTCCTAACATGTATTAACCCAACAGTCATTAACTTTTATCACTCTTGAATTTTGGTCCACTCTTTTGTTATTTCCGGTTATTCTCCAGGTTCAAATTTTAATCTCTAATTTCGGATTCATTGTGGCTCTTCCACTTATATTTTTTTTCCGTTTGACAATAATAAATTATATAAAGTATGAATATATATTTGGCTCAGGATATTTGTTCGTGCCCCTTCCTCTTTCACTCTTCTTCTTTCAGATCCATTTTTCTCCTCATTTCCTTTCTTACTTCCTTTTCTTCCTCTCTGTGCTCTTCATCTAGCCTTCAGCACATCTTCCCACTTGATCAATCTCTTGGCCTTCAAATCATTTATCCCCACCTGTCTTCGGCTTCACCATTACTCCAGCTTCCTCTCCCGCTCGACCATCCCCTTCGCCCTGGTTGCCGAACTAACGCATTTTCACCTCTTCCTCTCACTATTTCCCTCAGCGCCTGTTCCACTCCTTCCCTCTTCCCTGTCCCATCTCGCGACTGTTATTCCATTCCGGCACTAGTAATACTATCGCCACCGAGAGCGATCATCGCCGAGCCATCACAGCTCACCATCTCCACCTCATTTTTTTCCATGGCTGCTTTTGCCGAGCTAAGCTCGCAGCAGCCCATGCACCACTGCACACTATCGCCCCTACGTCAAAATGCTGACGTGCCTCCCCTTCTTGCTGCCTGGTTCATTGCTGCCTGAGGGTATATGTAGTATACTATGTAAGTATATATTGAATTACAGTTTTACATACATGATGAGTTACGTTGTGTCTATTATATATATTTATAGTTGGATTTTATTTGTTGTAGGTATATGATAACGTGAGTTTATCTATATAGTTTTCAAATATAATTTTGCAGTGTGTACAGTATGTATGTATATTGTAACGACCCTAGATTTTAATTTAATTTAAATTGATAATTTAAATGAATTTTTGAATTAAAATTGTGAAATGTATAGATGGATTGATGCGAGTTTCCCCGAATCAAATAGAAAATATATTAAGTCATATGGGTTTGAAATTTTGTATATACGAGAATATATATGTATATATTGGATTTTAAATAAATTCTTAAATAAATGATTTTTTAAATAATAAATAATATACTTTGGACACAAGTATAAAAATAAATAAATAAATTGATTTAAAAATTTATAAATGATGATAATTTGAGTTATATAAAATATATATATTAAATACAAGACAAAAGTAATAAGAGTAAAATAAAAATAGAAGTAAATTTAAAATGCAAGAATAAAACAAATACATTTAAGTAAGCAAAATAAAAGTATATATTTTTACATAAATAAACAAATGCATAAATGAGAAACAAAACAAAGTAAGATATATAAACAAAGTAAAATAAGTATTAGCAATAAATGTTTCAAATAAATATATGGTTATAAAAAAAATGACCTAGACATGCATATAAACTTATATGAAACTCTTATAAAACAAGAAAACAATATATATGTCAAAAACAATATTCATCACAACCTTACATAAACAAAAGTATGCAATACAAAATAATACAAACAAATACAAATATAAGCATAAACAAATACAAGAGCTTGTAAATTAAATCAAGCAAGTTATGTTATATAAAATAGAAATTTATTTAAGTTATTAAAAGCAAAGTAAAAGAAAAGAAAATACAAGATACATTCAAGTATTCAAACAAAAGAAATAATCCAAACCATACCTTTACATATTTGTACAGCCGAGACAAGAAAGAAAGAAAAAGTAAAGGTAAACAAATGCATAACAAAGTACAGATGCATTTAATGTTTACACCTCTAGCCTATAACAAAAAAAAATACCATCACTTGTACCTGCACACCTCTTTCTTTCTATATATGTACAGCTTTAGTTCACAAGGCTGAGCATACTTGTAAACATTTTCTCAAATTCTTTAAACATTTTCAAAGCTGTAATAAGTATCAAGCATGCAAAGAGTTCAACTTCATTAGCAAAGCAAAATTCCAAATTTACAAGTTCCAGGAAAATAAAAGAAAAGCTTCAGATCAACCAAACTCTAACCTGTAAACTCCTGGATTTAAGCAATGATTTGGAAGGTGAGTACACATCTGTATTTCAAAGTTTAAACTTGTGTGTTGCTTCGAAATGAATATGTATCTTATGGTATATGCTGTGATGATATGCATGTGTTGTGTGTGTGGCTTTCATCAGAGTATTCTCTGTTTTACTTCCCAGTATGCAGGTTTTGTTGTTTTTCTTTTTCACTGGAAACTGTGAAACCATAGATACATTTAAGTATCAGGTTTACAGAGAACAACCCAACAAAGCAAAGAAAAAAGATAATTCAAGTTCTTGTTTTATAATCCATATCAGGCCTTAGTTTCAAAACAAGATCGATGTGTTTAAGTATGGGCTATAATTAAAAAATGGTTTCATAATGTATAGAGGTATGTAGAATAGAAGATCAAGATTTTACAGTACAAACTTTAAATATTGGAAATTTCGAATGACACGAATCATTAATTCAAGTGTATAACTTGAATCCTCATATCAAATGATGATTTTTAAGATGAGTTTCGTGATTTTCAGTGGGGTAGTTGGGTAGCAGTTTGAAGTTGAACGGAAACGGGTTTTTGGGGGATTCTGGCGATCAGGATACTAGAGGTGCTAGGGTTGTGCGTGGTGGTGGAGGAGCTTACTGGGGTGGCAGGAAAAATATAGGGATGGTGAGTAGATCACGGTGGTGGCGTCGGCAATTGGTTGAAGTCTGTAGCCCTAGTTTTGTTGGGGTCAAAGAAATTTGATTCGTTCGTCGTCCACGGTGCATCGAGTTGCACGAGACTGGGGGTGATGGAGGCTGGGGTGTAGATGAGGCGGTGGCCGGAGTTGCACGAACTCCAATGGTTGAGGCGCCGAACACGAGACGTTGACAGGCTTCGAGTGGGAGTCCTGTGCTTGTTCCAAGTTTTAGCATTTAGCTTGATTTCGATTTTCGTGTGAAGGAGGGAGATTTGGTGGGTTGCAGTGTATGAATGGATGATCGTGGTCGTATAGATGATCGTGGTGATGGTCAGAACGTCGCACGGCGACCGTGCAGGTGCACGGTGCATCTTCTTGTACCTGAAAATGGATTGGGTAGAAGCAGCGTTCCAGTGGGTTTTTACCCGAAGTGGTACTCGAGTAAATCGAGTAAGTGACTCGAAGCAAAATGATAAAGTACCGGGTAAATTTTTAACACTTAAACAAAAATTTGAAATTTATAAAGTCTCGGGTTGGTTTGGGGAAAGACTCGAAGCAGGGCTTGGGTAGAACGTGGATTTTCTCGGGTTTGACTCGGGTAGGTATAAAAACAGTTTTTGAAACTTTAAAACAAAATTCAAGTTTTAAACATTTTTAACTCATTCTTTTAAATAATTGTTTTATTTAAGTATGGGATTGGTTTAAGGTTTAAAAGTAAATTATTTCAATTTAAATTAATTTTTAATTAAAGATTTAATTAAAAAGGGTTAATTTATTAAAGATTTAATTTATGTAATTGAATAAATTAATGTGATAAATTAAAAGATTAATTAATTAAAGGTTAATTAAGTACTGATAAATTTTTTTTAATTAATTTGTTAAGAGCTAATTTATTAATGATGAATAATTAAAGGATAATTATTTAATTAAATATTAATAAATGATAAAGATTGATTTAATCAAGTGATTAATCAATATTTATACAAAGCATAACGTGATTGACTCAAAATGATAATTAATTTGAGATTAATTAATTAAAGGTTAAATTTAATTTAATGAAGTTGATTAAGGAATGATAATTTATTAAGGAAAAAAAATTTAATTAGAGTAATTAATTAAAGATAATTAATTAAATGGTGAATTAGATAATTAAAGATTAATTGTTTAAAAATTAAAGGTTGATAATAAAAGGTTAATTAATTTATTTGTAATGGATAATTAGTAAAAGATTAAAGAATAATTAATCAAAATGATTTGTAAATTATCAATGTTAATTAACCAGGACTTATAATTCATAAGAAATTAATTTGATTTAAATTAATCAGATAATTAACCGATTTTACTTACGAATATTTGGATTCTATTGGATGACTTGATTGTTTGATATCCCTAATATATGATGCTTTGTGATACATCCTGATTTATGTGGTGATCTGTAATTTACTATCTGTGACATATTTATCTGTGATCTGTATATAACCGATAAGCGTTACAGCTTATATCGCTTATCAATTATATTCCTGTATTCTGATCTGTAATAATTGTATGATGTTGCACTACTGTGTATAACCCCTGGACCACATTTATACACACACAATTATGGATTTCACGAGGAAATCGATTAAGTCGCAGATTTTTGAAATAGTTAAATTTGAATTTTTAAATTCAAATGTTTTGGAAATGGAATCGGAATAAATGTGAAAAGCTTTTGGAATGGAATTTCAAAATAGAATTTATTATTTTTAAATTACTTGATTAAGTTTTGGAATTTAAATAAGTTGATTTAAATTTAAATTCAATACTTGAAATTGAATTCTGTAATTTGAAATTAGGGATTAATGATATTATACTAGTCATTATGAGTTAAACCATTTTTAAAGTATTATTTTTGGGAATTTAATTTAACTCAAGGATTTCAACTCGTATAAATGAATCAGATTTCCAAAATGAAAACTGTTGTTTTCAAATGATAAACACTTTTGGATAAGAACTGAGATTCCAGTTAATTAGGGGAATTTCAAGATTGAATAGAGAAATGATTTTCCTAAGTTATGAATGAATTCTTTTTGAAAGCTATGAATTAAATCTGTTTATTTTTAACAGATTTAAATTGATGATTTATTTAAATCAAATTGAAATGAAATTGTTTTGAAGGCTATAAGTTAAATCTTTGATTTAAAGATTTAACGAGTTAAATCAAATTGAAATGAAAATTGATTTGGAAAATATGTGAATGAATCTTTTGTTTAAAAGATTTAAATGTGAAAATTGTTTAAACCGTTAAAGGTTGTGAAAATGAATCTTTTTGTTTAAAGATTGAAAATGGTAATTTGTTAAGCCATTTGAAGAAAAGTTTTGGGTAATAAGTTGTGACTTAATTGAAATCCCATTATCCATTTGTTTTTGAAATATCGTGCTCACTATTCGGTTTAGCCGGGAAAGGACCTTTGTGTCGTATAACCCATTCCGAATATGTGATACGTCGTTATGGATAGCATTTGAAGACCGGTGATGAAGACCGGGTATTTGTGAAAGCGATAGGATGACCTATCGATTGTTTCTGCACCGAGTCGCGCCGGTATAGAAACTCCCTAAGTGATGGGAAAATCCGATCGGGATTGTGAATATCCGGGTTGCAAGGACTTCTTTGTAAGTGCCTTCGGTTCTGTTCGAACCCAGAACAGACTTGTATGGATTGTATGTATGACATTACAAATTGAGATATAAAGCCGATTTCTTTCAAATATATTTCTGTTGGTGGCGAAGAATTTATTCTTTTAGCTTAACACCCTTCTCTGAGACGTACGAGCTCAGAGGTTATATAGTTGAAGGTTACCAACGATATATTTCCAATTTGGTAATGTGACATGCTGAGTGTTGCTGTGAAATGATCATTGTGTTGATTATTTATGATAGGATCATTTGTTTGATCGTCTATCTGGGTGATCATTTCTATGATCATTTGTTGACCCAAAGCATGACTTTTGTATAAAGTATGTTTTTGTGGACGTGACTTCGTCGAGCCTCACACCCCGGAAATGGTCAAAACAGGAAAGATGCGGCAAGGTTATGAGGGGTAGCTCCCTTTAGGGTATGTACATTTCCTTCTGGATAGAGGTGGTATCATGGTATGGAGCCCAGATATTTAACCTATGTGGTTACTACGAATTTATTACTTTGTGGTTGTTGGTTATCGGGATCCCGTGAGAAAGGTCGTTTACGATCGGGGAATGGCGTGCTCGTGTCAGTAGTTACCCAGTTAGGGGTAACCCGGCCTTGTGTTGGCAGAGTTCCGGTTTGGTTCTCGGGGATGTCTTTCCAGAGGCATTCTCATGTGGCAATGGGAAGTTCCTTGGCCTGACCATTTGTTGGAAATCCAAAGAAACAATACGAAACTTGTACGGTTTTAGTTGTAGAACCTGCCATCTAATATGGTAGCTATTAGTAGGCATAATATAATGGTACCTATGCTGGCTAAGATTTATATTCTACTTTCGAAATGAATTTCTCCTACACTATGCACTAATAATAATATGAAATGTTCTTTTAAATGCGTATCAAGCATCTTTGGCTATCATAAGGAGAAATCTTCTCCAAGTCTGCGTTTGCATTGTGTGTGTGGCAGGAGGCCTTATGGTAGTCTCACTTTTAAAAGCATTGCGAATTGACTTTGAAAATCTTTTGTTGAATGTTTTAAGAGATAAACTGTTTTTGTTGCTCACACCAGTCCCACGACTGATCCGGAGTTTATTGTTTCTTTCCTAAACTCTGGGTGCTCATTATTTTCTACACGAGCAGTCAAGAGTTGGGTTTTTCAGATAGTTAGATATAGTGGATTATCTGAAGTTAGTTCAGTCTTTGGATCGCACCAGTCTTGCCTATCTTTGTGCATCGTGATTGGGAGTTCGAGCTATTGCTGGATTGATTCTTGGAAATGGAGTTGCAGTTCTCGGAGTTCTCTTTTGAAGATTATTTTAGAGTTATTTGTTCCACTGCTAGATGTTATCGTTTTCTTTTCCGCTGCTATTTATTGTATCATATCTCTGATGTATATTGATATCTATTGGATCATCTGTTGTATCAGATATTGTATCAAAGCTGTATATCAATGTATTATTCTTTCATTCCGCTGTGTTGTTTACTTAATGATTGTTATAAGCTCCGGCGAATCGGATTTGAACGGTCGAATCTATGACATTCGAATACGATATGAAGTATGGATGTCGATTTTCAAGCGGGCAAAATCGGACTCGTTACATTTGGTATCAGAGCTAAGGTTAAACTTTAGCTCAGGAGTGTAACACATTAAGTAACTCATTAGAGATAGGGTGAAGTAAATCCTAGAATGAGTAATCCTTAAGATATCCGTTTGAATGCCTCAGTAAATTCTCTTACTATCCACTGATAGTAAGTATGAGTGCAAAAAGAGAATGAGATAGAGGACAGGGAAATACGACTATAAATGGTCGATACTCTGTAACAATAGTGGAAACAACTTTCTTATCAATTTTCTTTGATTCGTTTTCAAATTCTTTTGAATTGTATTGATAAAACGATTTGGGTTGAGAACAAATTTTGAATTTCTGTTATAACTTCTTGGGTGGAATAAAATATGAAATATAAACTTTGATGTATTTCTCAACATATAAAACTCTAAACTTAAGATCTTAATATTTGGCTTTTGATTTTAATTGTAGAGAACAAATAGCGTTAGCCGAGGAGGAAAGGTCAGGAGAGTGGGTGATTAAGCTTCATCCAGTAGGGTACGAGATGATGAAGGTGTGTCATCAGTTCATAGGGAATTCCCAGTGGAGCCTATAGTGCAGCCCCAACCACCAGTGGAAGAAGAAGAAGATGAAGAGGAATTCGAAGAAGAAAATGAAGACGAATTCAAAGAAGAAAATAAAGAGGAATTCGAAGAAGAAGAGTTCGAGGAAGAATTCGAAGAAGAAGTTGAGGAGGAATTCGAGGAAGAGGTTAAGGCGGAAGAAGAACCTGACGTGGAGGAAGAGTCCGAAGGTGACGAAGCAATTCATTGGGATTTGGATAATGCCGTGGATGATGATGATCCCATTGAGGACGAGGAGTTAAATGGTGGGTATCTTATTCTGGAAGAATCTGATCCGGAGGAGATTTTTGAGACAGACAATGAGGTTGAAGTGATGGACCTGTCAGGGCCTGAGAGGGAGGGTTCTGAGAGTGAGGATTGGTAGTTGGTCGGTTTGACTCATTTTGGAGTATTTATATAGGTATTTTGGACTTGAGATCGTAGTAAAAGTTGGATGTTAGTGGGTTATGTATGACTATAACTCATGTACTAATATTTTGAGTAGTGTTTAATATAAAATATATTATGAATGGCCTGAAAATATCCAGTTTGATCTGAAAAGATATTTCTCTATCTTTTATCTATCTTTGTTGTTTTCGTGCCTACGAATTTCGAGGACGAAATTCTTTTAAGGGGGGAAGTTTGTAACGACCCTAGATTTTAATTTAATTTAAATTGATAATTTAAATGAATTTTTGAATTAAAATTGTGAAATGTATAGATGGATTGATGCGAGTTTCCCCGAATCAAATAGAAAATATATTAAGTCATATGGGTTTGAAATTTTGTATATACGAGAATATATATGTATATATTGGATTTTAAATAAATTCTTAAATAAATGATTTTTTAAATAATAAATAATATACTTTGGACACAAGTATAAAAATAAATAAATAAATTGATTTAAAAATTTATAAATGATGATAATTTGAGTTATATAAAATATATATATTAAATACAAGACAAAAGTAATAAGAGTAAAATAAAAATAGAAGTAAATTTAAAATGCAAGAATAAAACAAATACATTTAAGTAAGCAAAATAAAAGTATATATTTTTACATAAATAAACAAATGCATAAATGAGAAACAAAACAAAGTAAGATATATAAACAAAGTAAAATAAGTATTAGCAATAAATGTTTCAAATAAATATATGGTTATAAAAAAAATGACCTAGACATGCATATAAACTTATATGAAACTCTTATAAAACAAGAAAACAATATATATGTCAAAAACAATATTCATCACAACCTTACATAAACAAAAGTATGCAATACAAAATAATACAAACAAATACAAATATAAGCATAAACAAATACAAGAGCTTGTAAATTAAATCAAGCAAGTTATGTTATATAAAATAGAAATTTATTTAAGTTATTAAAAGCAAAGTAAAAGAAAAGAAAATACAAGATACATTCAAGTATTCAAATAAAAGAAATAATCCAAACCATACCTTTACATATTTGTACAGCCGAGACAAGAAAGAAAGAAAAAGTAAAGGTAAACAAATGCATAACAAAGTACAGATGCATTTAATGTTTACACCTCTAGCCTATAACAAAAAAAAAATACCATCACTTGTACCTGCACACCTCTTTCTTTCTATATATGTACAGCTTTAGTTCACAAGGCTGAGCATACTTGTAAACATTTTCTCAAATTCTTTAAACATTTTCAAAGCTGTAATAAGTATCAAGCATGCAAAGAGTTCAACTTCATTAGCAAAGCAAAATTCCAAATTTACAAGTTCCAGGAAAATAAAAGAAAAGCTTCAGATCAACCAAACTCTAACCTGTAAACTCCTGGATTTAAGCAATGATTTGGAAGGTGAGTACACATCTGTATTTCAAAGTTTAAACTTGTGTGTTGCTTCGAAATGAATATGTATCTTATGGTATATGCTGTGATGATATGCATGTGTTGTGTGTGTGGCTTTCATCAGAGTATTCTCTGTTTTACTTCCCAGTATGCAGGTTTTGTTGTTTTTCTTTTTCACTAGAAACTGTGAAACCATAGATACATTTAAGTATCAGGTTTACAGAGAACAACCCAACAAAGCAAAGAAAAAAGATAATTCAAGTTCTTGTTTTATAATCCATATCATGCCTTAGTTTCAAAACAAGATCGATGTGTTTAAGTATGGGCTATAATTAAAAAATGGTTTCATAATGTATAGAGGTATGTAGAATAGAAGATCAAGATTTTACAGTACAAACTTTAAATATTGGAAATTTCGAATGACACGAATCATTAATTCAAGTGTATAACTTGAATCCTCATATCAAATGATGATTTTTAAGATGAGTTTCGTGATTTTCAGTGGGGTAGTTGGGTAGCAGTTTGAAGTTGAACGGAAACGGGTTTTTGGGGGATTCTGGCGATCAGGATACTAGAGGTGCTAGGGTTGTGCGTGGTGGTGGAGGAGCTTACTGGGGTGGCAGGAAAAATATAGGGATGGTGAGTAGATCACGGTGGTGGCGTCGACAATTGGTTGAAGTCTGTAGCCCTAGTTTTGTTGGGGTCGAAGAAATTTGATTCGTTCGTCGTCCACGGTGCATCGAGTTGCACGAGACTGGGGGTGATGGAGGCTGGGGTGTAGATGAGGCGGTGGCCGGAGTTGCACGAACTCCAGTGGTTGAGGCGCCGAACACGAGACGTTGACAGGCTTCGAGTGGGAGTCCTGTGCTTGTTCCAGGTTTTAGCATTTAGCTTGATTTCGATTTTCGTGTGAAGGAGGGAGATTTGGTGGGTTGGAGTGTATGAATGGATGATCGTGGTCGTATAGATGATCGTGGTGATGGTCAGAACGTCGCACGACGACCGTGCAGGTGCACGGTGCATCTTCTTGTACCTGAAAATGGATTGGGTAGAAGCAGCGTTCCAGTGGGTTTTTACCCGAAGTGGTACTCGAGTAAATCGAGTAAGTGACTCGAAGCAAAATGATAAAGTACCGGGTAAATTTTTAACACTTAAACAAAAATTTGAAATTTATAAAGTCTCGGGTTGGTTTGGGGAAAGACTCGAAGCAGGGCTTGGGTAGAACGTGGATTTTCTCGGGTTTGACTCGGGTAGGTATAAAAACAGTTTTTGAAACTTTAAAACAAAATGCAAGTTTTAAACATTTTTAACTCATTCTTTTAAATAATTGTTTTATTTAAGTATGGGATTGGTTTAAGGTTTAAAAGTAAATTATTTCAATTTAAATTAAGTTTTAATTAAAGATTTAATTAAAAAGGGTTAATTTATTAAAGATTTAATTTATGTAATTGAATAAATTAATGTGATAAATTAAAAGATTAATTAATTAAAGGTTAATTAAGTACTGATAAAAAAAAATTAATTAATTTGTTAGGAGCTAATTTATTAATGATGAATAATTAAAGGATAATTATTTAATTAAATATTAATAAATGATAAAGATTGATTTAATCAAGTGATTAATCAATATTTAATACAAAGCATAATGTGATTGACTCAAAATGATAATTAATTTGAGATTAATTAATTAAAGGTTAAATTTAATTTAATGAAGTTGATTAAGGAATGATAATTTATCAAGGAAAAAAAATTAATTAGAGTAATTAATTAAAGATAATTAATTAAATGGTGAATTAGATAATTAAAGATTAATTGTTTAAAAATTAAAGGTTGATAATAAAAGGTTAATTAATTTATTTGTAATGGATAATTAGTAAAAGATTAAAGAATAATTAATCAAAATGATTTGTAAATTATCAATGTTAATTAACCAGGACTTATAATTCATAAGAAATTAATTTGATTTAAATTAATCAGATAATTAACCGATTTTACTTACGAATATTTGGATTCTATTGGATGACTTGATTGTTTGATATCCCTAATATATGATGCTTTGTGATACATCCTGATTTATGTGGTGATCTGTAATTTACTATCTGTGACATATTTATCTGTGATCTGTATATAACCGATAAGCGTTACAGCTTATATCGCTTATCAATTATATTCCTGTATTCTGATCTGTAATAATTGTATGATGTTGCACTACTGTGTATAACCCCTGGACCACACTTATACACACACAATTATGGATTTCACGAGGAAATCGATTAAGTCGCAGATTTTTGAAATAGTTAAATTTGAATTTTTAAATTCAAATGTTTTGGAAATGGAATCGGAATAAATGTGAAAAGCTTTTGGAATGGAATTTCAAAATAGAATTTATTATTTTTAAATTACTTGCTTAAGTTTTGGAATTTAAATAAGTTGATTTAAATTTAAATTCAATACTTGAAATTGAATTCTGTAATTTGAAATTAGGGATTAATGATATTATACTAGTCATTATGAGTTAAACCATTTTTAAAGTATTATTTTTGGGAATTTGAATTTAACTCAAGGATTTCAACTCGTATAAATGAATCAGATTTCCAAAATGAAAACTGTTGTTTTCAAATGATAAACACTTTTGGATAAGAACTGAGATTCCACTTAATTAGGGGAATTTCAAGATTGAATAGAGAAATGATTTTCCTAAGTTATGAATGAATTCTTTTTGAAAGCTATGAATTAAATCTGTTTATTTTTAACAGATTTAAATTGATGATTTGTTTAAATCAAATTGAAATGAAATTGTTTTGAAGGCTATAAGTTAAATCTTTGATTTAAAGATTTAACGAGTTAAATCAAATTGAAATGAAAATTGATTTGGAAAATATGTGAATGAATCTTTTGTTTAAAAGATTTAAATGTGAAAATTGTTTAAACCGTTAAAGGTTGTGAAAATGAATCTTTTTGTTTAAAGATTGAAAATGGTAATTTGTTAAGCCATTTGAAGAAAAGTTTTGGGTAATAAGTTGTGACTTAATTGAAATCCCATTATCCATTTGTTTTTGAAATATCGTGCTCACTATTCGGTTTAGCCGGGAAAGGACCTTTGTGTCGTATAACCCATTCCGAATATGTGATACGTCGTTATGGATAGCATTTGAAGACCGGTGATGAAGACCGGGTATTTGTGAAAGCGATAGGATGACCTATCGATTGTTTCTGCACCGAGTCGCGCCGGTATAGAAACTCCCTAAGTGATGGGAAAATCCGATCGGGATTGTGAATATCCGGGTTGCAAGGACTTCTTTGTAAGTGCCTTCGGTTCTGTTCGAACCCAGAACAGACTTGTATGGATTGTATGTCTGACATTACAAATTGAGATATAAAGCCGATTTCTTTCAAATATATTTCTGTTGGTGGCGAAGAATTTATTCTTTTAGCTTAACACCCTTCTCTGAGACGTACGAGCTCAGAGGTTATATAGTTGAAGGTTACCAACGATATATTTCCAATTTGGTAATGTGACATGCTGAGTGTTGCTGTGAAATGATCATTGTGTTGATTATTTATGATAGGATCATTTGTTTGATCGTCTATCTGGGTGATCATTTCTATGATCATTTGTTGACCCAAAGCATGGCTTTTGTATAAAGTATGTTTTTGTGGACGTGACTTCGTCGAGCCTCACACCCCGGAAATGGTCAAAACAGGAAAGATGCGGCAAGGTTATGAGGGGTAGCTCTCTTTAGGGTATGTACATTTCCTTTTGGATAGAGGTGGTATCATGGTATGGAGCCCAGATATTTAACCTATGTGGTTACTACGAATTTATTACTTTGTGGTTGTTGGTTATCGGGATCCCGTGAGAAAGGTCGTTTACGATCGGGGAATGGCGTGCTCGTGTCAGTAGTTACCCAGTTAGGGGTAACCCGGCCTTGTGTTGGCAGAGTTCCGGTTTGGTTCTCGGGGATGTCTTTCCAGAGGCATTCTCATGTGGCAATGGGAAGTTCCTTGGCCTGACCATTTGTTGGAAATCCAAAGAAACAATACGAAACTTGTACGGTTTTAGTTGTAGAACCTGCCATCTAATATGGTAGCTATTAGTAGGCATAATATAATGGTACCTATGCTGGCTAAGGTTTATATTCTACTTTCGAAATGAATTTCTCCTACACTATGCACTAATAATAATATGAAATGTTCTTTTAAATGCGTATCAAGCATCTTTGGCTATCATAAGGAGAAATCTTCTCCAAGTCTGCGTTTGCATTGTGTGTGTGGCAGGAGGCCTTATGGTAGTCTCACTTTTAAAAGCATTGCGAATTGACTTTGAAAATCTTTTGTTGAATGTTTTAAGAGATAAACTGTTTTTGTTGCTCACACCAGTCCCACGACTGATCCGGAGTTTATTGTTTCTTTCCTAAACTCTGGGTGCTCATTATTTTCTACACGAGCAGTCAAGAGTTGGGTTTTTCAGATAGTTAGATATAGTGGATTATCTGAAGTTAGTTCAGTCTTTGGATCGCACCAGTCTTGCCTATCTTTGTGCATCGTGATTGGGAGTTCGAGCTATTGCTGGATTGATTCTTGGAAATGGAGTTGCAGTTCTCGGAGTTCTCTTTTGAAGATTATTTTAGAGTTATTTGTTCCACTGCTAGATGTTATCGTTTTCTTTTCCGCTGCTATTTATTGTATCATATCTCTGATGTATATTGATATCTATTGGATCATCTGTTGTATCAGATATTGTATCAAAGCTGTATATCAATGTATTATTCTTTCATTCCGCTGTGTTGTTTACTTAATGATTGTTATAAGCTCCGGCGAATCGGATTTGAACGGTCGAATCTATGACATTCGAATACGATATGAAGTATGGATGTCGATTTTCAAGCGGGCAAAATCCGACTCGTTACATATATATAGGTAGGACATTTGCATATATATATATGTATATATATATATATATATATAGATCTGTTGATCTAAATAACTAATTAAGTTTGTACATAATTTGTGTAAGTTTATATACATTATTTTATTCTATTAAACTAAGGTATGTATTGCTTGAGTTTAAGTATGTATATGTTTTGCGAGTTGCATATATGATCTTATAAATTTTTTTTGTATATAATATATTATGTTGTACTGTCGAACCATTTATATTTGTATATAGAGTCGTATATGTTTTATTTGTCCTCTATAGTGATATGAGTGAGTCTGGTTATTAGCTTACAGTGTAGTGTTTATATTATTTATATATATACGTGCTATTTTATATATAATAGTTTATGATTACGATTGTATATATAATTGTTATCTTATAGAAGTTATAAAGGTGCTATATATGTTAATATATGTTGCTATATATATACATTGTTAGTTATAAAAGGGTAGTTTATATACATAAAGTAACATAAGTTAAATCATATAATGTATATATTTATACATAGGTTGAATTTGACAGGGTTTTGTACACACACACACACACACACACACACACACACACACACACATATATGTATGTATACCTTTCAGTTCTATATACATTATGTCATATGGTGACGTAAAGCATGCATTTGTTTATTTAAATATTGTTTTAAAAATAAGTGTTGTTTACATTGTTCGGTTATACGATCTACACGTATGTGTATATAACTTTGCAGGGCAGATATATGAGGTTAAAATATACAAGCATAAACTTAATTTTATATATGCCTATATATACATTAGCTTATAGAAGTTATAGTATTATTATATTCTCTGTTTGTTGCCCTGTTTTATAGAAAAGACTAATGTATAAAGGTTAGTTCTATCTATTATAAGTCTATATATGTTTGTAAAGTCATATAATATATATTAGATTTTGTGTTTGATTCCCTTTTATATAATTTACAGTACATATAGGTCCCAGCACATATGTATTCTATATAGAGTATAATAGTCTTTGTGAAATTATATATAGATTGTATTTTAAGGTATATGTTTGATCTTTAATAAATGTATATTGTTTTATTTGTTTCAATATAAATATGTAAATGATAGTAGTGTTTGCATATATATATATATATATATATATATATGTACATAGATATTTTTTAATATTGTTTGAAACATTTTGTAAAATATCGACTTTAATCATATTAATTTTGAAGGGATACAATATGAAAATTTATTTTAATATGGTTTTGATTTAAACAATGACTTTTGATATATATATATATATATATGTATGTATGTATGTATGTATGTATGTATATTTTAAATTGTGTTTGATTGTAGAATATGATACATATAAATAAGTTCGCTTACATTATTTATCTTCATCGATCCAATTCTAATTTGATTTCATTTATTCCTTATATCAGCTTTGATCGTCGAACTCTTGTTCATCGTGCTTTGTTCCGAAATTCATGCTTGAATTTGTAACACATCTTTTTTTCGTCCATCGCTAGCCTCGAAAAGTGAGCAATCACTCACGACTAACGTTCTTATATTTATAAAATTTGATTTCAATTAAAACGACAATTGAAATATGATGCTGTATTTGTTTAAGTTGTTATACATGTTATTATCTATAAATGTTCACCTGTGGGATATGACACCATATCCTGTTGTTTATATTATATTGTTATTGATGATACATATGTCTGTTATATTATTTTCCATATTTGTTATCACTCTGCAAGTCCCCTGTTAGTAAAAAATTCACTATGGGTTGAAATGATACATACCCGAACAGACTTTAGAATAGGAGAAAATCGTTATGGGTTGAAATGATAGATCCAAGCGATCTTCATTAATTTTGATTTTGGGATTGCAGGTCGAAATGATATCTACCCGTACATATTTAAATTACGGACTGAAATGAAAAATATCCGTATCACTTGACCTTAGAATAGAAATTATACACCGATGCCGTTGGTCTATATAGATATTTTGAAATTGAATTCTATGGTATTGAAAAGAAATATATGGTTTTAATAGATATTGATTTAAATATTATATATAAAGGTTAATTTACATATAGATTTCATATAATATATGATTTAATATAGATTGATTTAATTAATATGAAATATGTTTAAGGGTTTATTAACTTGTATTTAATTAAGGTCTTTATTTAATTAAATAGATTTGAAGCTATTGAATTCGAAACTTTAAAATAGGATCTTATAACTCGAGTTTTGATTTAAGTAATTTAAGGGATATTTCGCATCTAAATAAATTGAAGGTAATATATAGAAATTGTAAATTTAAGGTCATATAAATAATATTGAATTTGTTAAGCGAATATTTCAAACTAAATAATAGTGAAGTCTAATTGGGAAACAAGTGCAATTATCAAATTTTGTCTTTGAAATGTTTAATATTTAAAGCTTTGGAATATATTGTCGTTTAATTATATTGAAATTTAAATGTCTATTTTGTAGTTTAAATCTGCAATTGAAATCGATAAAATTTGAATTTGTTTGGTCAGAAACTGAATTGAATGGAAAATGATATTTTGGTTTTGAAGTATAAATTAATTTGAAATGACCGCGGTGTTATAGTGTATATTTCTACCTTGTAGATAGTTCCATGGATCATTAGAGGATGGTTTCCCAAAAATCCTTTGAGTTACTTGTATTTCAGTTGATGTTTCACTTGAGTTGGATTTATTGATATAAGAATGTTAATCCTGACTCGAGCATTTTTGTGTTTGCATTATGCTCGGGTCATACTGAGTAATTCAGCATTTGAGACTCACCTTTGGGGTTTGGAGTTTCGCTTGGAGATCCAACTATTGATTCAGCTTTCAGCTTTTCCAGTTGATTTGTTCAGAGAGGTCATCAGTTGTATAGGAGACTTCACTGTATTTGAGATATTCTGTTGTATTTTATTTCAACTCTATTATGCATATGGTAGCTTCATGAACTACTATTTATCTATTCTGCTGCGTTATTATTATATTACTCTATGTCTGTGATTCTGTGATTGATTTATTTATTGTATATGCTGAGTTTTTCCAAATTTAAATTAACAATATGATATTTTGAGCAATTCAAGTCCGGCATGTGTGGATGCGAATGGCTGAAAATATCAGGTCGTTGCATAAGTCTTTAAAACGTTTAAGTCAAAAGCATCTGTTTTGAAACCATTTCCTAAGTAAAGAAGTGATGGTGTCGAAACCATCCCTTCGAAAGCATTGGAGAAGCGGCCAAATTTAAGAATACAAAGCACCCCTTCGAAACTATCTGGGTCGAAAGGTAAAAAGACTGCAGCAAAAGGTTTTGAATTAGTCAAAAGCAAGTGTTTATAAACAAAGGCGCAACCCAATCGAAACCATTTCCTTTAAACCCCTTTGATATAGTCGAAAGCAGACTAAGTCGAAAGCTTCCTAGTCGAAAGCAAACAGACGCATATTAAATTTAAAAGCAAAGTGGTGCTTCGATCCCTTCGAAACCCATGGTTTCGACCTCATGCCTTTAGCCTTCTATCCAATTCGCTACGTACTATTATATTGATATCATGCGCATTGGTTTCGATGGTGTTGAAGGTGGAGGGGCTTGGTTGAAAGCCAACTAATGTGGAAGCTGGTGACGAAAGCACCAAAACAGTAAAAATCATGTAGCAAATAGTTCTTTTCACATAACCTGCTTTACGTGTCGAATTTTGATTAGTTGCCTCTTTTCTTTACCACTAAAATGTGCTGTAATTTTCAGAAATAACTATTTGGATTATTTGTAAAATGCCCCATTCTCCTTTTATAAATATATAAAACATTTAAGTCCCATATCTTATATCCATTAAAACACTTAGGAAAAATCTACAAAAATTCCAAAAAATCTCTTTTAATATGTTTTCCAACATATAATAATTTCAGGCCCAAACCTTTTATTATTTAACCGTAAATAATGTAAAACCCAAAATAACATTTTCTTTACTAGAAAATTCACATAAAATCCACAAAAATTCTGAAAGTTGAAACTCATCTCCAAAATAATATTTTTGGTCTATATAAAAATTCACAAGGCATTTGGATGTCATTTAATAGGGTTTTCATATCAAAACATATCATAAAATCTATATGAACAATCATAAATCATTAACGAGTATATATAACAATTCCATCATTCATAAATATGGCAACTCAATGCAAAATATTTCAGATTTCATCTTTAAACCGAAACAAATAAATATGAGATGTAAACATTATTCACCTTAGCTTTAGAGATTAAAGGGAGTGAGATGTGAATGGATTTGATTTAGTTTAGCTTCTTCCTTATTTCTTAATCTTTTTCCCCTTTCCCTTATTAAAGGTGGTCGACCTCTTGTTTTAAAAAATTGATAAAATGAAATGAACGTGTATAGGGGAATATACGGCCATGTTTAAGGGATATAGGAAAGTCCTTTTTCCTATTTTACCCTTCCTCTATTTCAATTTAACTCTTATTTAAATTCATAAGTTAAATGGCACGACTACCCTTTAATTAAATTAAATCTCAGTCCCCTAATCAACACATTATTTTATTTTATGTAACTAATTAAATATCCTAAATAGTGTTACCAAAAATATAGGGTGTTACAAACTCGCTCCTTAAAAGAATTTCGTCCTCGAAATTACAATAAGGTACACAATACATCAATTAAAGTGGACATCAATTAAAGTGGTAAAACATACCATCAAATAAGTCAGGATAAATATCTCTGATCCTACTTTCAATCTCCCAAGTATTGTCCTTTTCACGTCGTTCCACTGGACTTTGACTAATCTGACCGTTTTGATTCTAAGCCTCTTTTCATCTCTCGCAACAATATGAATAGGGTTTCTCACTATAGTCAAATTCGGTTCTACTACTAAGTCATCTTGCATAGTCGGTGCAATAGTAGTCTTCGGGTCTCTAACACACATTCTAAGATGAGAAACATGAAAAACTTCGTGGACACTTTCCAAACTGCTTGGTAACTAAACTTTATAGGCGGAATTAATTTAAAGGACAAAAATTCGTATATTTTTAGCCTCAAGGATACGACCTTAATATTTTAACCACAAGTACAAACATTCTTCTAAAAATTATTCAAAAGGACAAACATTCTTCCAAAATTATTCATAAGGACAAACATTCTTTCAAAACTGCTACCGAATTAAAAATGGATACCTAAAAACTGCTACTGATAACTATAAACTGATACCTAAAACTGCTATCAATAACAAAAAGCCTGATACCAAAATAAAATTGTCATTCAAGCTAAAATACTGAAGGTCTGTCCTTGAGGCTAAAATGCTGAAAAAATTTGTCCTTCACAGTAATTTCCTGAACTCTATATGCGAGTTTCTGATCCTCTCTATGATAGGAAAAGGTCCAACGAATCTCGGCTCTAACTTTCCTGATTTCCCAAATCTAATCACACCCTTCATCGTTGACATTTTGACGAAAACTTGATCTCCAATTAAGAACTTTAAATATTTCCGTCTTCTATCAACATAACTCTTCTCTTTAGACTGAGCCTCCTTCATTCTAGCCCGAATGACCTCAATCTTTTCTGCAGCTTCCCTAACCAAATCTGGACCAAGAACCAACCTATCCTCAGTCTCTAACCAACATACAGGAGATTTGCATGGCCTTCCATACAAAACATCAAATGGTGCCATCTTAATACTAGTCTGATAACTGTTGTTATACGAAAAATCAACTAAATACCGATGGACTTCACATGATCCCACGAAATCTAGAACATAAGCTCTTAACGAATCTTTCCAAGATTTTGTTAACTCTTTCCATTTGCCCATCTGTTTGCAGATGGTAAGCGGTAATCAACTTGAGCTTGGTTCCCAAAACTTCCTCCAGACTCTTCTAGAACTCACTAGTGAATAAGGAATCTCTATCACATACTATGCTACTAGGAATTCCATGCAGCCTAACCATACTTCATGAACAAATTTGCCAAAACAGTTGCTATTCTGGTTGACTTAACTGGAATGAAATGGGCACTCTTGGTCAGTCTGTCCACTATAACCCATATACCATCATTTCCCTTGCTCGACCTTGGCAACGCGTCAATAAAATCGATAAAAATAGAATCTCATTTCCATACCGGAATATCTAATGGCTGAAGCAACCCACTTGGTTTTGGTGTTCACCCTTTGCCTATTGGCAAATCAAGCACTGCTTTACCCAAAAGCCAACATCCCGCTTCATACCTTCTCAGAAGAATCTCCTCTTCATGTCCTGATTCATCTTAGTTCCTCCCGGAAATAGAGAACATCGAATGATGGCATTCCTCCAAGACTTCCTCCCTTATGTTTCCTACAATCGGAACGCATAATCTTCCTTTCTTTCTCAACCACCCATTTTGGTCAAGACTGAAATCTTTCAAGTCAACGCTGTCGGCTCCATCTCTTAACATTTTGATCCGTTCAGCTAATATCGAATCTTCTTCCTCTTTAGAAGAAATCTTTTCGATCGCCAACGGCCGAACTTCCAAACAAGATAACACTACGGTTTCTCCACTAGACCCAGCCTCAGATCCCCACTGCACTCTACAATCTGCTAATGCTTCCAAATCATTCCATTCAGTAATCATCGCCAATACTGCATTATGATGTTTGTTGCTAAGTGCACCTACAACCTTGTTGCCTTTCCTCGATGCGTACTCAGTCCCAAAATCATAAGCAGCGATAAACTCTAACTACGTCTGTTATCTATTATTCAGCTCCTTCTACGAGTACAAATACTTCAACGACATATGATCTGTATATATAGCTTAAACCTCTCTCCCAAAAGGTAATGTCTCCACACCTTCAACACAAAAATCACTGTTGCCAATTCCAAATCATGCGTCGGATATCTGACCTCATGCGATCTAAGCTGTCTAAAAGCATATGCAAATACTATACCTCTCTACATCAGCACAATCCTGTTCCACATGGATCTGCATAAACCACCAAATCCTAATTCTCTATCGGAACAACCAAAAATGGTGCATGGGTCAATAAGTGTTTCAAACTCTAGAATGCTTCCTCACACTTATCGGTCCACACAAACTTCACATCCTTTATCATTAGCTTGGTCATCGGTGTCGTTATCCGTGAAAAATCCTTAATGAACCTCCTATAATAACCAGTCAACCCAAGGAAACTCTTTATCTCCTTCACTGTCTCGAGTCTCTTCCAACAATTCACAGCTTCAGTCTTAGTCAGATCGACTGACAACCCTTTCTCTGAGACCACGTGACCCAGAAACTTCCTTACTTCTTTCAAAAATGACACTTCGAAAACTTCACCTTCAGCTGATGCTGCCTCAATGGCTCAAGCACCAATCTAAGTTGAGCTTCATGCTCTCTTTCATCCTTAGAGTATATCAAGATATCATCTACAAAAACCAATATGAACCTATCCATGTACCCCCGAAAAATCAAATCCACAAAGAAAGCCGGTGCGTTAGTCAGTCCGAACAACATAAGTAACCATTCTTACGACCCATATCTGGTCCTAAACGCCGTCAAAGGTATACTATCCTCTGCTGCTCTGAGCGGATTGAAACGTGCCGCCAAATCGAACTACAAAATACCTTGGCTCCGCTCAACTGGTCAAACAAAATCGTCAATCCTCGGCAATGGATATCGATTCTTTATCGTCCCCTCATTCAACTTACGATAATCGATACAAATCCTCAACGATCCATCTGGCTTCTTAGTAAACACTATGGCTGCTCCCCAAGGTGAACTACTCGACCTAATAAAGCTCTTACCTTCTAATTCCACCAACTACACCTTAAACTTCCTCATCTCTGTAGGGGTCATCCTGCTTGGAAGCCTACTCATTGGTTCTGCTCCCGGAACCAAATCTATCTAAAACTCAATAGCTCATTTTGGTGGCAATCAACTACAGGCTTAAAAACATCCTCAAATTCTCTAACCATGAAAACTCGATCCAGCTCATCTTTTGACTCCATAATACCCAATGAAATATTCACCTTACGGTCAACAGATGCTTTCAGATGCTTTTGGATATTATGTCAACGGATGCTTTCAGATATTATGTCAACGGATGCTTTCGGATGCAGATAGTGCCATATCCGCATCCGCATCCAAAATCATTTTCGAATATTGGATATCCGCATCCGTAAATATGGACGGATATCAAATAGTGGAAATTAGCCACAAGGGCCTCTTTAGCAAGTGCAATTAGTTTCTAGGACACATAGTTGAAATAATTACTTTTAAGGACAAAATGTACAATAATTAGTTTCTAAGGCCTAAAAACCTATGAAATTATGTCCTTGAAAGTAGTTGGACTGCTGACTTTGTCCTTAAAAGTAATTATTCTGCTGACTTTGGCCTTGAAATTGATTTATATGAATGTGTGTTTTAGAAACTAATTGGACTGCAAAGTTTGTCCTTCTAGTGAAATGCCCCTATCAAATAATTGACCGATCCATGAACGACGGAAAATCAAGAATTATAAAAAGAAAATTTTATTTTAACATAAATATTTTTCAATCCCATAGATTATAGAAGTGTTTAAAATTAACAAATATGACAATAATAAATAGTTTCGAGGAGTTAAAAAGTTAAGTGCATATAATATAAACTACTAACTTAATAAAATAATAAATAAATATCTTTCACTACATTAAATTACACATAATTTGAACTACAATCTTGAAAAAAACCGGAGGATAATTTTCAGATGCGAATGTATCCTCCTCCCCATCTGTTTTTCCGGATATTAGATATTTATCCGCCTTTTGAATGAGGATGTAGATGAATTTTTATTTTTTTTAGGTATCCATTGACAGGCCTACCTATCCTGGCAAAATATCTTAGCATCGTACTTACTTAACCAATCCATCCCAATAATAATCTTGAAACCTGCAAAATCAAACACATACAAACTACAAACAAAAGCATGACCTAACATGTCAAACTCTAACTGGTCACATCTCAACCATAGAGTTGCATACTCTCCTATTGGATTCGCAACCC
Source organism: Allium cepa (assembly GCA_030765085.1). Lineage (NCBI taxonomy): Eukaryota > Viridiplantae > Streptophyta > Magnoliopsida > Asparagales > Amaryllidaceae > Allium > Allium cepa. Next base: position 375,658,621 of record CM060929.1, on the reverse strand, counting down.
GTAAGGAAGTAACTAAATTTGTGGGTTCTAGGTTAAGCCTATCTATCAAACATTTAGATATGAAAGAATGTGATGCACCAGTATCAAATATAACCTAACAGACGTACCATGGATCTGAAGCATACCTCCTAAAACTGCCTTTCCTTTCTCCTGAGCTATTGGCTTCAAAGTAGTAACTCCAACACATACGCCTCGTCATTTCCATCCCTGGTAGGCTCTTGCACTGGTTTTTATAATGGCCAATATTCTCACAATTGAAGCAATTGACAATGTTCTTCCCGGCTACCTCCCTTGCCTTTCCCGCACGACACTCATAAGCAAAATGCCCCTTCTTGTCGCACTTGAAGCAAACAATATCAGACTTTCCTTTCTTAGCCGCTCCACCCTTTTGAGCATCCTTCTTTGGGAAGAACTTCCTCTTTTGATTCTTCCCAACTTGGACCTCCTTAGCCTCATTTTTTCCAGAGAATCAAGAATCTCCTCATGCCTTAAGGCCATTTCCACTACAAAATTAGAAGAATTTATAATATGAGGTAATATAGACCTTTCTAACTCAGGCTTTGACCCCTAGATAAACTTCCCATTCCTCTTCATTACTATATCCACTGAGGTATACCCATATCTGGCCAACTCCTCGAACCTTCTGGCATACTCCAAAATAGAAATCTCTCCCTGCTCTAACTCGGCAAGCTTTCTTGTCAGAGCAGACTGTGTCATCGCAGACATAAACCTCTCCTGGAACCTCCCTTGAAATCTGCCTATGTCAGGATTTCCTCATCCACACCTATTCCACCAAAACAAAGCTGCTCCCTAGAGCTATCTCAAAGCATGCCTCCTCTTCTGCTCATCATTGAGCCCCAAGTCTGCAAAGATTCTCTCACAGTCCAGCGACCAATTTTCCACCTCTATAGCATCCTCTGTTCCCAGAAATGTTTTCCCTCTAAGCTTACCATGATCTCCACTCAGCTTTGCATAATGGTTAATGACCGAAACTTTCGAAACTCTTGCTCATGCAGCTTCTCCTCCTACCACTCCAACTGCATTTCTAGCTTGCGTCATGTTTATAAAAAACTGATACATAGCTCATATGTCCACTTGTGGGACTCCAACACCTACATTCTCTGCTTGTATCTGACCTTGGGTCCTCCTTGCATTAGATGTGGCATTCCCATCAGTGCCCTTCCCTCTTGGGTTAACTCTTCCTCTTCTACTATCCATATCTATATTAAAACCTCAAGAGATATAAAAAAATAACCTAACAAAGACAGGAGACTAGAGATAAAGTGTACGCTTATATATAACAAGCGTTATCACGTACCCTAATCTTACTCTAATTCCTTAGGATTATGTTTTCAAGAATCATTTTTGGTTTAAAGTTTTTCACAAACCTATGCTCTGATACTAAGCTGTAACATCCCACATCTAGAGGCCAAAAGCTAAATGCTACAGATGCTGCAATCATCCATAGTATTAACTTCTAGTGAAAAAACACGTAATACTAATGGTATCCATAATATCAAAAGCATTTGAATATGAACAAATTCATAGATTTCCAAAAACAATATTTTACTGATTACATTTCAAAAGAATTCATATCCAAATTACATAATTCCATATCGTTTTCCAGGTAAAGATTAATTATAATCATTGCAAAATAAGCCAAGAGAGACATATGAAGATGCCGCCTTGATTGATCAGAATCATTATAATCATATCTGATTTAATATGCACAGCGGAATCAAGAAAAATAAACTATAACTCCTAACTAGCAATCCGTCAGCCACTTGCTCGTCTCCAGAAGCTTTATTCATCAAAATTTCTAAAACCTGAAAACCTTAACCCTCGGCCTACTCAAATCAATTTTGAGCACCCGAGAGTTTGAGGAGAAAACAAAAACTTTGAGTCAGACATAAAGCCTTGTGTGAATAATACTATTACATCTCGGTTTACTGATATTAAGTGAGACCATACAACTTTGCGAAACAGGTTTTCCCTCGCTAATATCCTTTTTAAAACATATATTTTTCAAATCCTTTCCGGCTACCAAACCGGTTAATCAAACTGATATAATAAAGATAATAATAGCTAAGTCCGTTAAGCTATATTCTGATAACTAAGGGACTATCTTTCTATAAGCAGTAAATAGTATGTCTATCCAAAAACTGTGCTTACTACCTGCAAACTTGACCAACTGTCCACAAACTGGACTAACCGTCCGATCAAAATGGACTATCTGTCCGAATCATTTTCTTAGGTTTAACTACCCTTCATCTATTTCCTTGAAAACCTTTTCATAATGACTTAACTTTTTAAATCATACTTGTACAAGGAAAATATTTCTTAGCTTTATTCTAAGCTATTCCATCATGTTATATATACTTTCCTCAAAATAATATTGATGAATTTTAATAAGGATCGGCTATCCTTCAAAAACAAGTTAAAACACATACTAACTTGAAAAAACTTAATTTATATTGCCTATTTAATACCTTAGAAACCTTTGTTTAAAAACTTCAAAAAACCCTTTTGAAACCCTTGAAAGTAACCCTTTTGAAACCATTGAAAGTGACCCTTTCGAAACCATTAAAAGTCTTTCCTTCGAAAGCTTCAAAACATTAAACATCCATCTTTAAAACCTTTAAATATTGCCTTTCGAAAACATAGGAAAAACCTTCCCCTTCAACCCTTTCAAAACCCTAGGGAACCACCCCTTCGAAACCATTCACTAAAACCCTTTCGAATGCATTAAAATACTAAACCTTTCGAAAGCTTTTGGGCTCAGTTTAAAACCTGTGGAAACCTTTTGAAACCATTCAAAAGTTTACCCTTTTGAAACCTTTGAAAATTGTTTTGGTTAAAACCATTTGGATCATGCCTTCAAGTAGAGTAAAAGGATCAAAATCCTATTAAAGTCAAAAGTACTTCTTCCGTAATCATTAAAACCATCTCTTTCGAAACCATTTGGGATATACTTCAATAATACAAAAAGGGTCTTTAAAACATTTAAGACCAAAGCATCTATTTCGAAACCATTTCCTTAGTAAAGAAGTGATGGTGTCAAAACTATCCCTTCGAAAGCATTGGGGAAGTGGCCAAATTTTAGAAAACAAAGTACCCCTTCGAAACCATCTGGATCGAAAGATAAAAAGACGGCAGCATAAGGTTTGGACTTTATCCAAGCAGGTGTCCAAAAACAAAGGCACGGCCCAATCGAAACCATTTTCTTTAAATCCCTTTGATCTAGTCGAAATCCAACTAAGTAGAAAACTTCTTAGTCGAAAGCAAGCAGGCACATATTTAATTTAAAAGTAAAGTGGTGCTTTGATCCCTTCGGAACCCATGGTTTCGACCTCATGACTTTTTCCTTCTATCCAATTCACTACGTACCAATATATTGAAACCATGCGCACTAGTTTTGAAGGTGTTGAAGGCAGAGGAACTTGGTCGAAAGCCAAATAAGGCGGAAGCTGGTGCCGAAAGCAACAAAACGTTAAAAAGCACGTAGCAAATAGTTCTTTTCACCTAACCTGCTTTACGTGTCAAATTTTGATTGGTTGCCTCTTTTCTTTACCACTAAAAGGTGCTGCAATTTTCAAAATTAACTATTTGGACTATTTGTAAAAGCTGCTTCTCCTTTTATAAATATATAAACCATTTAGGCCCCATACCTTAAATAATTTTATATATCTACTAAAACACTTGGGAAAAATCTACAAAAATTCCAGAAAATCTCTTTTAATATATTTTCCAACATATAAAAATTTCAGACCCAAACCTTTTATTATTTAACCATAAATAATTTATAACCCAAAATCATAATTTCTTTACTAGAAAATTCATATAAAATCCTCAAAAATTTTGAAAATTGAAACCCATCTCCAAAAATAATATTTTTGGTATATAAACATTCACAAGGCATTTGGATGTCATTTAATAGGGTTTTCATATCAAAACATGTCATAAACTCTACATAAACAACCATAAATCATCAACAAGTATATATAATCATTCTATTGTTCAAAAACACGACAAATCAATGCAAAATATATTGGATTTCATCTTAAAACTGAAGAAAATGAGATGCAAACATTATTCACCTTAGCTTTAGAGATTAAAAAGATTGAGATGTGAATGGATTTGATTTGGTTAGCTTCTTCCTTAGCTTTTCTTAATCGTTTTCCCCTTGCCCTTGTTAATGGTAGCCGACCTCTTATTTTAATTTTTTGATAAAATGAAATGAACATGTATATGTGAATACATGGCCAATTTTATGGGATATAGGAATGACCTCTTTTCTATTTTACCCTTCCTCTATTTCAATTTAACTCTTAATTTAATTTATAAGTTAAATGGCACGGCTATCCTTTAATTAAATCAAATCGCATTCCCCTAATTAACATATTATTTTATTTAATTTAACTAATTAAATATCCTAAATAATGTTACCAAAAATATGGGGAGTGACATGTGTATAGAAAGGGGTTTTACTATTGGAAAGGTTTATTAATGTGTTTTACAAATGATGCTTTGTAAATGATATTTACAAAGGAGTATAGAAAGGTTTATATAAAGAGTTTTAAAGATAGGAAAAAGGTTTGTAAATCATTTTAGAAATTTGGAAAGAGGTCTATAAATTAACTTAAAGGTTTATAAAAATGGGCCATACTTTATTTTAAAGGTATAAGTTAATTGAAATATGAGATGTGCTTTTAAAAAGAAATTTGTTGATAAAGGATAAGCGGAATGTTTTATTTGGAAGAAATGTTTGGTTATTTAATATGGGATTTGGAAAGAAGAAAACTTTGAAAAAGTTTGTAAATATACTTTTACTGATAAGATAAGTATATAATTTTGTTTTCAAGGCATGAAGAGTAAAATGTTTTCATAATATACTTATACCGTTGAGATAAATATATAAATGTTCTCCAAGTATAATGGAAAGGTAAGGGGTCTAGAAATAGTGTTTTGAAAAGATCTTTTGATCAAGTTTTATAAAGTGGTTTTATTAATTCATAAGGGCATAATAGATTCCATAAGGAAATTAAATCATGATTGGATGTTTGTTTATTTGATAGTTAAATAACCAACTATCAAATCTGGACAAAACGAAACTTTGAAAACATCTAGGATGTTGAATATGCGCTTATATGTTTTTGTTTGATGATAATAAACATATATATTCATTTAAATGTATTTGTTAATGTACTATTTTATTTTTTCATAGATTAAATAAATATTTGTTGAATAAGATAAATTACACAGAATTTGAATTCAAACAGAAATTTTATTCTAATAAATATTTATTACATTTTTGAATAGTACAAATTCAAGCTCTCACTATACATATACAATTTTGATTCTAATTACATCACAATTCAGTTTACATAATTTCCTCACTACATATCACTCACACTCGTAGTTTATCTTCAACTTCATTCCAGTTAGAATCCAGCATCTGAGAAATCTGCAAACATATTCACTAACGCAGTAAAATTGAAAATGAAATATTTTTGCAATATAAAATGAAATATGATTTTTGAAAATATTATTTGCCTCAGTTATTTGGGTTGTTCGTCATGATTTATATTTGAATTCATCACACACGAACAATGTGACATGCACAGTGTATCACTGTACATGCCACAAGGCCGTGCACACCGATATACACTTGATAATGCTACAGGGACAGGTGAGCACAAGGTCAAACCCAAATAAAAAGACGGGTTCAACTTAGGTGCAACATAAATAAAATCTCGACTTCAGCACAAGGTCAAACCCGAGTAGTGAAACTGGATCCAACACAGGTGAAAATGGCCAAAACTCAAGAATCAAGTGTCGACTAGTCATATATAAACAAGAACCAGAGACTACAAATAAACTGTATCAAAGCAAAAATACATGGAATAATACAACATGACAATGCAGACACAAATGAACTCATATGGACAACATGTCATGAATGAACTAGCAAAGGCTAGCCACCAACATAGCAGCAACACCAACCAGAAAAGGAGCAAACCAAATATGCAGTGCATACTCAAGTACACGAGTGACACAAGTGTTACAAGACACAGTGCATATATGAAGTACACAAATGCAACACCAAGCAATGTTCAAATGGTCGACTAATAAACATCATATATACATGTGCATTGAAGACCAGGGATTATGCAACATGGCAGTAAGCAGTGCTTAGTGATCAAACTAAAATAGTCGAAGTCAAGAAATGCTCAAGATCAAGTATAAGACTTGAATGGACAGAGACAATAACAATGAACAAAGATGGCCAAAAACAGTGCAACAGGACCAGTGAACAACCAGACTTCAAACCATGGAACAGCAAGGTGATCGAACAAACAAGACCAGGCAATTATTCATTCGAGTTCAGGCAACAAAACAGAGTTTCAAAAATGCATGAACCAAGTGAAAAGCAAAGCATATACAGGAATGCACCAGAGTGTAGGCAACAGGGCTAAAGCTATTCAGATCAACACAACAACAATAGTGATCAATATCCAGATGTCAATGAAGCATGCAAACAGCAAAAATGAAAACCAAAACCAACAGCAACTACAAACTACTCACAAAAGTGCTCAAAGACTTGACACTCAAATGAACACAGTGAATGCAGACTTGAATGTGCAATGACTCAACAAACACAGTGACACAGTGACACAGTGCCACAGCGAACATGGTTCGAAACAGCATACCAAATGAAACCACTCAGTAACCAGAAGCAACAACATGTACAGTGATATGCAGCAAGGTAAACAACACTTTGAATAGAATCGAGCATGTGTACAGTTCGAATAATATCCAGAAGAGCAGTTTAAAAAATTCAAAATGGCCGAAGTAAACATTCAGTGTCAAGGCTGAAGTCATCAGGTAAAAGAAGTTGAATTCACGATTCAAAGTCAGAGCCTTGGCAATAAAGGAATCAAACCAAGTCAAGATCAACAACGTGATGACCAAGGAGTTGAAATCAATGCCGTGGGATTCAAGCAACAAAAAATATATGTTTTTGAGAAAGTCACAATCATCTCAAACGTCCAAGCATGATCAAGCAGTAGTACAAAGGATTTGACGAATTCAAATAAGTAAATATACGACGTAAATTTAGAAGGTCGAATCCTATAAATAGGAATCAACATCATTGGCAATAACTATCAATCGATTTAAAGGATTAAAACCCCAATCATCATCATCGGCAATTCAAAAGCTTCGGGTTCAAGCAAGTCAAAACCAGCAAAGCAAAAGGAGTAAAGTACATACCGAAATCGTGGACAATTAACTCGACCAAATTGAGGTAGCTGCGAACAAAATAATCGAACGAAGAAAGGAATCGAAGCTTCTAAAATCATTTTGACAATGCGGCGCTTCAATTTCAGAAAAGCCCTAATTTCACAAAGAGGAACGAATGAGAGAACGGCCGCCATTTTCCCAAAGGAAGAAAAAGGATCGGGTCGAAATAATAAAAGGGGCCGGCCATTGAGTTTTAGGGTCTTTAGTTTTAAAAAAAGGGTTTTAGTTTTTTAAAATAAGGGCTTTAGTTTTAAAATAAGGGTTTTATCTTATTATTTGTTTTTAAATTTGTTTTTAATTTTAAATCTCTTTTCAAACCGTTGTATTGGCTAGTCGTGTGACTAGGGGACAAGCTACGTGGCGTAGCTTGAGAATTCACAACTAAGTGGCTGAGTTGTGGCAGGGTTTTGAGCGTAGAGTTAGGTTAGTCAGTAGCGGGTGTCACAAGTTTACGTGTGTAAGCGTGTGACTATCTAATTTCTAGTAGAAACCTTGGGGGCAGCACGTAGGTAGATTTTTGCCGAAGCTGGGTAAATTCTGTGTCGTTCTATTTCTGTATTTATTATTCTGTTTTTATCTGTGCTACTACTATTCTGTGATCTGTGTTGAAATTATTTTATAAGCATCCGCAATTAATTTTTATAATTTATACTATCACCCTATTCACCCCCCCTCTAGGGTGAAATCGATCCAACAAATGGTATCAGAACTAGGAATAGAAGTCAATTTTTGTTTTAAAAATTCATTTTTCAAAAATCAATTTTTATTTTAAAAGTTTGAATTTTTAAAATGGCTTCTTTTAACAACGTTTTTGCCGAGGTTCAGTCCATAGTTAGACCACCAATGTTCAATGGTGAATATGCTTATTGGAAAAATAGAATGAAAATTTTTCTGAAAACCATTGACGCTTGAACATTGTTGAGACAGGTTATAGAGCACCAACTATAATTGTTGATAATCAGGAAATGGATAAACCGATGGATCAATGGACAGAACTAGAAAATAAATTACAAAATGCTAATGCTAGAGCTATGAATTCTATTATCTGTTCATTGGATTAATTTTAATTTAATCGTGTCTCATATTGTCTAACTGCACAGGAAATATGGCACACACTAGAGGTGACTCACGAAGGAACATCTCAAGTCAAAGAATCTCACCTTGCCATGCTAAGCAGCGAATACGAGAATTTCACAATGGCAAAAGAAGAAAATGTCAAAGAGATGCATGGACGACTTTCCAATATCGTATACAAATCAAAAGCCCTTGGAAAACCATATACAGAGTTGGAGATAGTCCGAAAAATCCAGAGTCCTTCCACGAAGTTTTGAAGCCAAAGTGGCTGCCATTCAAGAATCAAAAGGTTTGAAACAAATGAAAGTTGAAGAACTCATCGGAAATCTCACTGCTTATGAGCTAGAAATGAAATTCAAGGAAGAACGTGAAGGAGGTGATACTCGAAAGAAATCAATAGCTCTTAAAGGAACAACAGAAAGTGATAGTGATGATAATGATGATGGAGCAGCGGAATTGGAGCTGATAATAAAGAAAGTCAAAAGGTGGAATTACAAATACGGAAATTCAACTCTAAATCGAAAATTGAAAAGCAGAATAAATAAAATATTGGACAATCCAGAAGAACAAAAGATCATCTGTCATAGGTGCAACCAACCCGGACACATCAAGCCCAATTGTCCTCAAAATCGACGCGACTTTGAAAAGAAATCAAAAAGGAGAAGTTTTGCTGCCACGTGGAACACAAGTGATGAAGATAATCAAAGTGCTAACAGTGAGGATCAAAAAGCAGACTTGTGTCTTCATGGTGAAATAACTGACAGTGATGATGACGAGCCAAGTGAGGTATCAAAACTTTCTCATTCGGAATTACTTATATATTTCCACGAAGTGAATGGTTGTTTTGAACGACTTAGGGAGAAGTACGCCAAACTTGAATCACAAAAAGATACTTTGATAGATTTAAATAAACAACTTGACCAATTAGTTAAAACCTATCAAAGTAGGATCCCTAAGTGTGATAAGTGTCCAACATTCGAAGAAGAAATTTAAAAATCAAAAATTAATATAAAATCACTTGAAAATGAAATTCTGATTTTGAAAGAGAACGAAAATACTAGGAGAGAAAATTCTATCAAAAAGTGCACGCAATTATTGAACGAAAATGAATCTCTCAAAATACAAGTCCAACAATTGTCAATAACTTTAGATAAATTTTCAAAAAGTGAGAAATCGTTGAATCTGCTATTAGGGAAGCAAACTGTTAATACAGCTAGACAAGGACTTGGATATAATCAATCTGAAAATGTTGAAAGCGATATTAATCAAGAAAATTCCATGTGCACAATTTGTAGAAAATATGGACACGATCACAATAATTGTTGGTATATACCCAAACATGTGAAAACCATACCAATTTGGGTTCCAAAAGGCACAAATATAAAATCTCTCAAAATTAAACAAATTTGGGTGCCAAAGGGAACAATTATAAATATTTTTGGATCTTCACAAAATTATTTTTCAAAATATTCTGCCACTAACAATCATGGACCTATAAAAACAAATAGGTCACAAAAATCTTTTCCCATGTAGGTGTGGTGGCAAGCTAAGGAACAACAACAGTGTTTTCTGGATTTTTTGGCTGTTCCAGAAACACAACGGGCGACAAACCAAAGTTCCTTAGCCTATTATAAAGGTGACAAAATCACAATGGATAAACAACGAAAAATATCGTAAAGGTAAAACAGGTAATGGTATATTTATTTGAACGATATATTAAATGTGATAATCTGCACCATATTCTGAATCAGCCAATATCGAGATGATGAAAAGATGATGACTTTGATTCTGACTTATTCAAAATAGTTGGCCAATTACATTTATGCCAAAAACATTAATCTTTGAATTACTTCATACATATTTGTGTTGATTAAATATTGTGTTTTTGTTGGATGATAATGCATTTGGTTATAATTCGGCTAACTCTATATTCACAGTTTTTTTTATTATTTACACGGCTTCAATCCAAATTCAAGAGAATGTCATTTAGAATGCGGTTTCAGTTTTCATGCACACTTCATGATCTGGTCTATCAAATATAGTTAGTGATATTTTGGAGTGAAAGAGAAATTCAGATGCAGATTACACCGGTAATCTAGTTGATAGAAAAATTACTAGTTGAACGTGATTTATGGTGAGACATTTAGTAACTACATCGTTTTTCAAAGAAAATATCTTCATATTTTTCATTACAAATAATTTTCAATTAGCAAAATTCTTTTCTCATATAACCCCTTCGAGAAAATAATTGTTTGACCATACTTTTAGATTAGGCATTTTTATTTGATTTTAAATAACAAATTTTGACTAATCCGACTCCCTACTAATTATCAAAAAGATAAATAGTGATTGAAAAGGTGATAAGTGTTGATATTTAACATGCATTACTCAAGAGAGTATATTTGGAAAATTTCTTTAGGAATTCAAACAAGAGTTATAAAACTTTTTGTTGGGTGAAGATTCCATGACCATTTCTACATCTATCATATTTCTATCGACCATGGTTTATCAAAACTTAAATATAGTTGGTCGATATGTGGTACTATAATCAGGGATCATTTGTTTTTCATTTCATATTTTTTTTGTAAAAATAAATAAATATCCAAAGTATTCACTATCATTTAAAAGTCCTCACGGTTATGCATGGGTGAATTACTTGGATTTTTGATTATGTGCTTCCATGCTCATTTAAAATTCCTTACGGTTATGCATGTATGGAACGCATATCAAAAGTAATTGATTAAATAGACAAGTTGATTCTAATCCCATTTAAAAGTCCTCACGGTCATGCGTGGTTAGAAGATACTTGATTTCATTTTTAAAAATTAAATTGGAATACTACTAATCTCATTTAAAAGCCCTAACAGTTATGTATGATTAGTAGATATTCAAATTCCTGATATAAATGTACCACAAGTTGATACAATTGTATGATTTTATATTAGAACATCATTTCCATAATTCTAAAAGTGGAATATGCGCCTAACAAGGGTAGTTATGATTTTTGTTTGATTTTTACTGAAGTTTAATATTCATATTCAATTTGAGTTTAATGTTGGATTAATATTGATCACTTTATCATTATTTTTCTCTAACACTATTATTCTTTTGCTGATAACAAAAGGGGGAGAGAAAAGTTAAGATTTTGTCAAATAGAATCAAGCAAATGTCAAATAATTTTCCATTTGCATCTAAGCTTATTTATATATTTCTATTTGTATGCATATATGTAGGGGGAGCCTCATGTAGAGAGGAAGCATTTAAATAGGGGGAGCAATTAGAGTATATCATTGATCAAATACATTTAACTCGAGCAATTAGAGTATATCATTGATCAAATACATTTAACTCAGTCAAAATCTTAAATATATGTTTGTTATCATCAAAAGGGTGAGGTTGTTGAATATGCGCTTATATGTTTTTGTTTGATGACAATAAACATATATATTCATTTAAATGTATTTGTTAATGTACTATTTTATTTTTTCATAGATTAAATAAATAATTGTTGAATAAAATAAATTACACAGAATTTGAATTCAAACATAATAAGTTACACAGAATTTGAATTCAAACAGAAATTTTATTCAAATAAATATTTATTACATTTTTGAATAGTACAAATTCAAGCTCTCACTATACATATACAATTTTGATTCTAATTACATCACAATTCAATTTACATAATTTCCTCACTACATATCACTCACACTCGTAGTTTATCTTCAACTTCATTCCAGTTAGAATCCAGCATCTGAGAAATCTGCAAACATATTCACTAACGCAGTAAAATTGAAAAAGAAATATTTTTGCAATATAAAATGAAATATGATTTTTGAAAATATTATTTGCCTCAGTTATTTGGGTTGTTCGTCATGATTTATATTTGAATTCATCACACACGAACAATGTGACATGCACAGTGTATCACTGTACATGCCACAAGGCCGTGCACACCGATATACACTTGATAATGCTACAGGGACGGGTGAGCACAAGGTCAAACCCAAATAAATAGACGGGTTCAACTCAGGTGTAACATAAATAAAATCTCGACTTCAGCACAAGGTCAAACCCGAGTTGTGAAACTGGATTCAACACGGGTGAAAATGGCCAAAACTCAAGAATCAAGTGTCGACTAGTCCAATATAAACAAGAACCAGAGACTACAAATAAACTGCATCAAAGCACAAATACATGGAATAATACAACATGACAATGCAGACACAGATGAACTCATATGGACAACATGTCATGAATGAACTAGCAAAGGCTAGCCACCAATATAACAGCAACACCAACCAAAAAAGGAGCAAACCAAATGTGCAGTGCATACTCAAGTACACGAGTGACACAAGTGTTACAAGACACAGTGCATATATGAAGTACACAAATGCAACACCAAGCAATGTTCAAATGGTCGACTAATAAACATCATATATACATGTGCATTGAAGACCAGGGATTATGCAACATGGCAGTAAGGAGTGCTCAGTGATCAAACTAAAACAGTTGAAGTCAGGAAATGCTCAAGACCAAGTATAAGACTTGAATGGACAGAGACAATAACAATGAACAAAGATGGCCAAAAACAGTGCAACAGGAACAGTGAACAACCAGACTTCAAACCATGGAACAGCAAGGTGATCGAATAAACAAGACCAGGCAATTATTCATTCGAGTTCAGGCAACAAAACAGAGTTTCAAAAATGCATGAACCAGGTAAAAAGCAAAGCATATACAGGAATGCACCAGAGTGTAGGCAACAGGGCTAAAGCAATTCAAATCAACAAAGCAACAATAGTGATCAATATCCAGATGTCAATGAAGCATGCAAATAGCAAAAATAAAAACCAAAACCAACAGCAACTACAAACTACTCACAAAAATGCTCAAAGACTCGACACTCAAATGAACACAGTGAATGCAGACTTGAATGTGCAATGACTCAACAAACACAGTGACACAGTGCCACAGCGAACATGGTTCGAAACAGCATACCAAATGAAACCACTCAGTAACCAGAATCAACAACATGTACAGTGATATGCAGCAAGGTAAACAACACTTTTAATAGAATCGAGCATGTGTACAATTCGAACAATATCTAGAAGATCAGTTTAAAAAATTCAAAATGGCCGAAGTAAACATTCAGTGTCAAGGCTGAAGTCATCAGGTAAAAGAAGTTGAATTCACGATTCAAAGTCAGAGCATTGGCAATAAAGGAATCAAACCAAGTCAAGATCAACAACGTGATGACCAAGGAGTTGAAATCAATGCCGTGGGATTCAAGCAACAAAAAATATACGTTTTTGAACAAGTCACAATCATCTCAAACGTCCAAGCATAATCAAGCGGCAGTACAAAGGATTTGACGAATTCAAATAAGTAAATATACGACGTAAATTTAGAAGGTCGAATCCTATAAATAGGAATCAACATCATTAGCAATAACTATCAATCGAGTTAAAAAATTAAAACCCCAATCATCATCATCGGCAATTCAAAAGCTTCGGGTTCAAGCAAGTCAAAACCAGCAAAGCAAAAGGAGTAAAGTACATACCGAAATCGTGGACAATTAACTCGACCAAATTGAGGTAGCTGCGAAAAAAATAAACGACGAAGAAAGGAATCGAAGCTTCTGAAATCATTTTGACAGAGCGGCGCTTCAATTTCTAATTTCATAAAGAGGAACGAACGAGAGAACGACCGCCATTTTCCCAAAGGAAGAAAAAGGATTGGGTTGAAATTATAAAAGGGGCCGGCCATTAAGTTTTGGGGTCTTTAGTTTTAAAATAAGGGTTTTAGTTTTTTAAAATAAGGGCTTTAGTTTTAAAATAAGGGTTTTATCTTATTATTTGTTTTTAAATTTGTTTTTAATTTTAAATCTCTTTTCAAACCGTTGTATTGGCTAGTCGTGTGACTAGGGGTCAAGCTACGTGGCGTAGCTTGAGAATTCGCAACTCAGTGGCTGAGTTGTGGCAGGGTTTTGAGCGTAGAGTTAGGTTAGTCAGTAGCGGGTGTCGCGAGTTTACGTGTGTAAGCGTGTGACTATCTAATTTCTAGTAGAAACCTTGGGGGCAGCACGTAGGCAGATTTTTGCCGAAGCTAGGTAAATTCTGTGTCGTTCTATTTCTGCATTTATTATTCTGCTTTTATCCGTGCTGCTACTATTCTGTGATCTGTGTTGAAATTATTTTATAAGCTTCCGCAATTAATTTTTATAATTTATACTATCACCCTATTCACCCTCCCTCTAGGGTGAAATCGATCCAACGTAGGAGAAATACGAGAATTATATGGTACAGTTACCATCGAAGGTGTTATACTTTACGCGTAAACTCATTTCATTCATCTAGGATGAATTATAAGGAAATCTGTCCACAAATGGTTAGGAGGTGAACTCCACTCTTGTCATTTGTCTGTTTATTTCCTGAAGAACCGGGGTTGTGTTTATCGAAAATAATGAAAGTTGTTTCGAAGAGACCGAGGTCGGATATGCTATCTGAAAACCACTTCGATCTAACTTAAGCATTTTGAAATGAAGACATCTTGAAGCATGGGATCGAGGATAAAGCCATTGAAGTGCAAGGACTGCTTGTTGCTAATTTTGAGGGTGGTTCCAAAATGGATGTAGTAGAAATAGTGCCTTCAGTTTGTCCTTATCCTGGATACTTGTATGGACGAATGCTGGCACTACACTACTGTCTAGTGGGAAGTGTTAGCATTCCAAGAGGGATTGCTATTCAGAAAGGTAAAACGTAGCCTCAAGCCTCATCAACTGATAATGACTAAAATATGGGAGATGCAGCAGGGCTATGTGGGTCGTAACCATTAGAATATGTCATTGCTTTTTTAGATGACCATTCATATTTCCAGATTCAGTTGTGCATATGAGCTCAGTAAAACGGTTGGGAACAACCAGGGTGATGACATATTCAGTACTATCCAACACGGGTTAGGCCGGTCATGTTTTGGCAGGAGTCGTTAGGTACGATCTTGGTACATCGTTCTAGATGTGTATCATGACGGGCGGTACTCCAATAGCCCAGTCATTAGTTGGAATTCATTCTTCAATACAAGGTTTATGGTTTTAATTATATACCAAATATGTTGGAACGTGAGATGCAAGCATTCCGGCTATTTTAATATTTTATTTTGAACCCTTATACATTATTATAATGTCACTGGATTTTTATAGAAGTATTTTTGGTTATCGTAAGGTAAAACCCATCCATCTTTATATGTGGTGAGGTCTTACAAGATACCTTTGATTTCAATGGATTTTTCAAGTTAATAAATCAACAAATTTTTTTTGTGATTTGAGTTTACTCACGCTGGATTTCCAGACTGACCTGGGTGTTATTCCCTTATAATGCTTGAGTCAGACTGAGCAGTTTATAGGTTAGCTTTAGATGCATCAGAGTTATGGAGTAGAGTTGGCGGCCCAGACGTACTCTCCTATATTGGATGTCTTCCGTTTTGTATGTGTTATGTGTAGGTTGTCTGCTGTTTGTAAGGACAGGTGTTGTAACTGTCCAACTCTGATATGTACATGTATTAAAAAAGGGTCTTAGATTTTGTAAAGACTTGATTATATATATGTTATTCAGTTGTGTTGTGAGATTCCATGTTGTTCAGTTTATACTTATCTTTCCTTTCACTTTCTTTCCCCTAATAATCTGCCTTTCCGGCAATTGGTGGTTCTACATATGAATACCGAAGATGTATTAATGTCAGCCTCTAAAGGTCGAAAAGCAAGATTCGATACAATATTTCAATTCCAAAGTCCATAATCGCATTTTCGAATTGGGAGACCTCATCCTCAAATGGGTCTACTCTATACCAGGAACATTCAGACCAAATTGGGAAGGGCCCTATGTAATCAGCCAGAAGCTTGGGATGACACATTTAAGCTAACAACCATTGATGTAACCCAAATTCCCTGAGCTCGTAACATTGAATTGCAGCGTCGTTACTTTATCTAAGACCGTCTTATGTATTTCCTATTTACCGCAATAAGCCATCATAGAATATCGAAGGCATTGTAAATATGCAGAACTTACCTAAGTTTTGTTAATAAAATTGAACTGATAAAACTACGTTCGAAAAAGTAACCTGCTGAGTCGACGGGGTGAAATCGACTCAAAACCACCCAGTCGATACTTTAGATAGTAGAACCATACTCAAGTACACTCCATCTACTTGCCGAGTCGACGAAAGAAAATTGACTCAAACTGTTGGATCGACGAAACCGATCCCCGCCTTTTAAGAACCAACGTTTCTCTAGCAACACCGAGAAGGCCCTAATATGAGGCATGCACCCCCTAAGCCGCATATTGTTTCTTGAGCCGTGGAACCACATGCAATGACCCTAAATTTTACTAACATTAATTAGATTATTTAGTTGGGTAAATTAAATATAATAATATAGATGGTTAAGGTATTGAGAATTATTAATCAATAAGGGGGGTGCCTTAATGAACCTATAAGCAAAAAAAAATTAAAAATGGAGTGAGTAGGAGAAATATGATAAGGGCAAAATAGGAACGGTCTTTATTCTTATGCACTAAACTCTTCTTACCTTCATTTCTTATTCGTTTCAGCAACTATAAACAAAACAAAAACACTTACTAGCTCGGTCGGCCACCATTAAGAGGACTCAAAAGAAGACAAGTTCGGAAACAAGAAGAAAGCTTGAAGAAATTAATCAAAGGGAGAATCTCAACCTTCTTAACATCAATCTAAGGTAAATAATTTGATTTACATCTCACTTTTGATAATGACTTGTGTTATAAGGTTCAATCCGAATTATTTTGCAAAAATATGCCATGTTATGTTTGCTTATATGGATACACACACACACACACACACACACACACACACACACACACACATATATATATATATGTGTGCTTGGTGATGATTTATATTGTGTCATACAGATCTTGTGATAAGTTTAGATGGGAAAACCTATTAAATGACATCCAAATGACTTGCGATTTTATGTATGGTCGAAAATATTATTTTAGGTGCAGGTTTGTTTCATAATTTTTTAAGTTATCATGGATTTATTATGAATTTTCTATGGGAGAAAATAGCTAATAGAGGGTTTAAATTATTACAAAAATTATATATTGATTTTGAGTCTAAAATTTAATATGTTCTAAAACATATTAAAAGTAAATTATGGTGATTTTTGGGGAATTTTCCTAAGTATTTTATTAGAGTTATAAAATTATTTATGTTAAGGGACTTAAATGTTTTATATGTTTTGTCAAGTAGAAGGGCTCATTTGTTAAACCGTTTTAATTTAAATTTTTGAATTCGGAATCCTTTAGGAAAGGATTTTGATAAAGAAACGAGAACCAATTATATTTTGACAAATAAGGCAAGTAGGTGAAAAGAAATTTCTTTTAAAGGCTAAAATCAATTTTGCTTAGAATTACAACTTTGCCACTTCCTTAGCTAGCTTTCGTCAACATGCCAGTTAAATCTTTCACACCTATTCAAAAGCAAAGCACATGATATCAAGAAATTGGTATGGAGTGCATTGGAGAAAGGCGGAAGGGACGATGGTGTCGAAGGCCATGCTTTAGAATAGGTTGTTTTAACTTGTCTCTGTTTTTAAGAGGAAGCTTTTGAACAAGTTGTTGCTTGCATTCATTTTTAAAAAAAGGTCTTTCGAATCAGCTGCCGCCTTTTTTTAAAAGAAGTTTTCGAGAGGATAGCTACTTTGAACCTATTCGAAACCATGCTTCTGCATTCATACCTTTCGAATTAGTTGAAGCCGCTTTTTATAGCCTTAAAGCAATGTATTCGATAGAATGCTTTCGCCTTTGTATTTTGAAGTCGCCTTCTCAATGCTTTTGAAAGGGTCCTATAGCTGCTTTCAAAATGATTTTGGAGGCAATGGTTTTGAAGGGTGGATTTCGAAACTATCCTCTTTCTTTTACTTGGAATCAACGCTTTCAAAGTAATTCTTTTCCTCTATCTTTTTATGAACCTTAGTCAAATTAAATGTTAAACCCAATGGTTTCTAAAGGAATAATTATTAAAGGTTTTGAAGCAATGTTTCCACAATCCTTTACTTAAATCCAATGTTTACGAAAGGTATATATAATATGTGTTTCAAATGGGAGATCACCAATGTTTTTGAAAGGCTTATTTTAAGTGTTTGGCTGGAGTGTTTCCAATGCTTCTGGATGACAAGTTTAAATGGTTTTGGAAAGAGGATGTCTACGGTTTTAGCAAAGCTTTCGAAAGGGTTGTTCTCAATGATTTCTAAAAGAGTTGTTTAAATTTTTTAAACAGAGGCTTCAAAGGTTTTACCTTGGTTTCAAGGCTTCTTATAAGTTATACAAGGGTTTAACTTGCTTTACAGGGGCAGATAATCCCATTGATTAGGTTTCATCAACATTGTTTTGTGTAAAGTATATATCATGTCATAATTTTTTTTAGTAAAGCAAAGTATATGATTTCCTTGTTTTATAAAAATACGACTTCAGGGGTAAAATCATTTGTAAAAATTGTTTACAAGGAAATGAAATTTTAACAGGGTAGTTAACCTTAAGTACAAAATATGAATGAAACATGAATAGACCCTAAGTTTATCACTCAAATATTAGGAAACCAGATGGGACTGGTGTAGGGCCGCACCTAATACTTTAGCTGTTAGCCCCTAGATTTAAAAAAGTCCAAAATTCTAGTGTGTAGGGCTTTGTCATAGGTAAGACTAAGATGATGTTACACATAGAAAGGAATATACAGAGAAAATATATGTTATTGGTGATCCCGCAAAACCATTAGGATCAGTTGACCCTATAAGAAGATAGTTAAGGGTAGAAAGCCCAATATTGTGTCTAACAGAAGTTAGATTGTTGATTATGTCTGGTAGGCTCGAGTCAACCAATGGTTAGTAGTTAGCCGGATGAGATAGATTGTCCATTGCTTTCCTGAACATTTTTCAATTATGTACTACTGTTATTATTATATTCAGTTTGATCGTAGGGTTTTGATTTGAAAAAGATATGCTTTTAAAAGGATATTGGCGAGGGAAAACCCGTTCCACTAACAATGTGGTCTCACTTAATATTAGTAAATCGAGATGTAATAGTATTATTCACACCAGGCTTCATATCTAACTCGAAGTTTATGTTTTCCCCTTGTTATCCGGCCTTTTGGCTCGGCTACATTCAGATTGACTGGACAAGTTAGACTAAACGATCATAGAGGAAGACAACCCGGAGAGATGATTTTTAGGCTCAGAGATCAAGCATAGGCAATGATATGAAGGACGATCAACCTAGGACAACAGATAGACTCTTCAGAATATACTAAGTATGGAATAATGCCCTCACCTAAGCGAGGGTTTAGTGCCTATCCCTTTCCTTAGGGGATCGGTGCATATCCTCAATTAATGTCACAAACTTTGTAAGATCGATATAGAGTGGCAAGGAAGGCCCTATGAGGGTACCTTCCAAGTTTCAAGTCGTTGGGGTTCGTATGCTCAACTTATGGGAAAACTACTTCACTTATCAAAAGGGATTAGTATAAAAGGGATCGTCCATATTCAACATTCACTACATATTGCAACAATGATCGGTCAATAACTCAAAATCTACAGATGCTATCAATATGAAACTTGGAATATACAATAATTAGGAAATGTGGAACACCCCATAGGGATCTTATGGCATTTGGAGAAAGTTGGAGGGATCACTACCTATGCCTCTAGAGGGATCGACAGAATTTAGAATTGAAGCAACACTACTTCATGGAAAATGCAATATCTCACAAAACGTATGTCAGAATTGCACGAAATTTAGGGAGCATGTAGCTAAAACTATAGGGCATCCCTTATAGGGATCCCACCCATTTGGATCCATGTGTAAGGATTGATACTAATCCCTAATATGGGCCCCAATTAGACTGCAAATTTGTTGGTCACCTTGTCTTGGTCTCCAGAACCTTCTGTCAAAATTTCTACCCGATCGTGAAATATAAATGTAGCGGGCATGGCGCCAGAAAAGGGATCAACTTTCTCTATGGAGCTTTGCCATTTTTTTTCTTTACTTTTGTACTAATGGATTCCAGTTGATCAAACACTCCTGTAATCATAATCAAGTGGAATATTAATAAACATATGAAGTGGACGCAGGCCAAGATTGCCGAACAACTATAAAAATTCTATGTGTTCATTTACTTTATATGCTCTGTTTTAGTTTCATTCTTCGTTTAATTTCTGCCAGATTCTATTGGGTGTTAATGCCCATTTTTAGCATCAATATTTTGGTGCTTTCATTGAAAAATGAATTCTCAGCTTGGTTGGATCTCATCATCTACGGTGGAATTTCCATATTCACGAGATAGGTCCATTTTTCAAATGATAAACTTCCTATTCTACTTAGATTCGAAGAAGATCTTGTAAGTCTACAGGGTGAATCGTGTAGTATATATGCAAGTATATGTGGAAAAATATATGATGCAACTAAAGCAATACTAATCTGAGTAAATATAGAATAAGCACACAAGGATTTTATATTGGTTCGGACCTCCCGTCCTACGTTAAGTCCAGAAGCTCCCCTTCAGAATTCGACAATCAAACATCCTAACTTCATCTGAAGGAATAGGCTTGGTTACAATAAATTTTTCTTGTCAAATATGTGTTCTATAACACAGATATTGACTAATTAGTACAAATGCTTCCACTATATATCTAGAGAGTATTGTCTGTGTAGAATTGAATATATGGAAGAGTGAAATAAAAGTATAGATTGTTAGAGATCAATAGTTTATGATAGAGTATGTAAGTAGAGAGCGTAAGTCAGAAAGGTGAGGATTCTCTTGATTCTTGATGATATATATAGTTGTAGAGAGGTTCCTTGAGTAGTTGCATCCATTAACAAGTGCTCTACAGTTGCTTCTGATGATGATGAAGAGTTGCAGCGAAGAGAAGCAGAGATGTCTATTCGAATGCGGCAGTTGAAGTTTAAATTTTAAAATCCGAGTTCGAAATCAGATGTCTGGTATTTGTATCAGATGTCTGGTATTTGTATCAGACGTTTGATACTAATATAATAGATTTTCAGACGTCTGAGTGCAACTACCATATGTCTGTTTTAGTCTATTTGTTGTTCTAGAGGATTTTTCCAAACGTCTGGCTTGTGGACCCAGACGTCTGATACTTATGCATGTCTGGTTTTTGCATCTTTTCTGTTGCTTCTTTGATCCTATCAACTTGTAGTCTCTTGTAACGTTCTTTGAGCCTTGTTCTTCTCCATTTAGTGATGTTACGCTTGCAGGTACCCATATATAGAAATATATATGTATATTTGATTTTCATTGTATAGTTGTTGTCATCGAAACCGTAGATTTGATTTCCTAACAATCTCCCCCTTTTTGATGATGACAACTATACAATGTACTTATAGTACCTATATGTTATTTTATAAATCACCCCCTGAATATATGCTTTCCATAATTTATTGCGATCTTTATTATTTCTCCCCCTACGACACTATTAAAAAGGATTTTTTAAATGTAGAAATTATGTCCATTCCATTAAATATTTACCAATCGTTATAAGATAGAAATATACACAGGAATAACACACCAAAAAAGAGAAATGTTATTAATTACATTAAACGATTACATCAATAGATATTTATCATTTTTATACATAAGATGGAGTCCTAAAAATCTAAGAATCTTTTGGGGAAGCTTTTTCTTGATCATCTCCTTCATCTTCATGTTTGGAAGACCTAGGTTGCTTCTTAGGAGATGTCGGAGGTTGTTTTAGAGGCTCATTCTCCTCAAAAAGTTTGGAGTGTTTTGAAGGAGGAGAAGGCACTAGGATTGGCCAATCTTCGGAAGGTGGTGTGGGACCATGGACCTTTTGTATAACCTCTTTTACAATCAATAATACAGTTGAAAGTGACGTTTCAACTGTGGCCAGGTGTGTAGCAAAAGATGTTTTGAAATTATCAATATGCTTATCCAATACTTTTTGATTCCGAGATAAAATAAGCTGATTTTGAAGAGTCAAGTCGCGAATACTTTCATTTGGATTCGTCTCTGTGCGAGTCTCCAAAATGTCATCCTGGGATGTATAATCCAAGGGTGCGGGAGGAGGAGGAGTAACTTCGCGATGTTGCTCCACCTCTTGTGATGGTTCCGGTTGTGTTTGAGGTAGAGGCCCAACTTGTCTGGCTCGACGACGTTGCGTCCACTTGTCAAAGGATATAAACTCCGAAGGATTTTCCGGTAGGTGCATTAGTGAGAAATTTTTTGTGGAAGCTTATTTCGGAGAAATTTCTTCAAAAGTAGATAAATAGGAGGGAATGTTGTGAGCACGTAGAAGTCTCATGATGTTTGTGGGATAGATAATCGATGGTCATGATCGAGTCAAAAAATGTTTGAGCTCGTCAAATATAAATTTTGCCCAATTAACTCTTGTTCCGCTGAATATAGCATACATGGCCTTATGCACTAACTCCGTTATCTGCTGATGACTACCAAGGCGAGGAATGATAGATTTGATAATCATTCAAGTTAGAAGTCTCGCCTTAGGTCTTAGGTATTTAGATGCGAACTTAGGCATTTCATCTTCCCATATTTGATGTGTGATTTTGTCTCTCGATTTGAAACGCATATCGGGAATATTATATAAATCTTCGCCAGTGTCAGAACATTCAAGAGTTCTTCCTATGATTCCTGGAGTGAGCCGAATTGTGTTTCCATAAACGCTAGACCATAGCCAATTATCGTCATTTTCAGTGTTCCAAACTCCTGTGCTATCCAAATTAGCGTAGAAGAGAAATATGGCTAACTGATCAATTTGGATGTTATCGGGATTAAAAGATATCAAAGTTTCTAAACCAGCACTTTCGCACATTTGTCTAAATCGTACTTTGGGAACTTGAGTAAATTATAAATTGGACCTGTATGGAGTTTCTTCTTTTGAATGTCCTCCTATCTCTTGAGCGAATGCGGTACCCGATTCATCCATCGTTCTTTTTGATCATCAGAGCAAACTTGAGGATTGGATGAAGTTGTCTGGTCTTGCTTTCTCTTAGAGATCTTAGAGTTTTTTGTTTTAGGAACCATTGAATTCGAGAGATATTTGTAGATAAAGTATTTCTGAGAATTGAAAAATCGTCCGTGCTGTAGAAACGTATTAAAATTTAAGTGAGGGAAGTGAAAAATAGTCGTTATCTATTTAAAGTGTCGATTGAATTTCATATATATGGAAGGCAATTCAGACGTCTTATTTAACCTAGTTTGAAGACAGTAGGTTGAGTTAGACGTCTGGATTTGATCGATTTGTAAATTTTGATAGTCAGAGAGAATTATCAGATGTCTGTTTGTATTATTAGACATTTGTTTGTATTATCAGACATCTAGAATATGTCGAAATTTTATTTTTGTAGGATAAATAGTTTTCTCAGATGTCTGGCTATAATTTCAGATGTTTGAAAATGATGTAAGTTTTCATAATATGGGGGCAGAGACTATGTTTAGACATCTGGTCAATAATTTAGATGTTTGAAATCAACTCATTTCTATTTTTAATGAAGCAGAGATGATTTTCAGACGTCTGGAAGGTTATATCAGACGTCTGATATATGCATGATGGTTTAAAAAGTGTGTGATACCAGAATGTCAGACGTCTGATGGCAATGTTCAGACGTCTGAAATGAGCAATTTGTCTAAAAATAGCCTAATTTTGAAGGGTGTTGCTTATTTTTCAACCTTTTATTTTTAATAAAACATAGTATTATTATTTGTGAAACAGAATTACAAATATATGTAGATAAAAATATAATGAGAGTAATTTAAATTTATTAGATGACGATAGAGCATTGTGATCTTCAGAATTGTCATCCCTCCATGGTTTGAGTGGAGAGCATATATTTCCATGTTCGTGGGTTCTTGGGGAACCAGAGAATCGCCTTGGTGAAGGATCTATAGGAGTACGAGAAGATGCAGATGGATCCAAAGTACTGCAAGGAATCAGCAATGGTTCTTGTACATCCTTCTTCCGTGAATTACAAAATTTTATCGCTACTTGCTCCAGAAAACTTAGTCGTCGTGCTGTGGGTTTTTGCTCAAAGTACAATTCTCATTGCAACTCTATTTGTTGCTTTTGATAGTGATGTATTTCATCAATTTTCCCTTGGTGTTAGGAGAAACAAATAGAGATAGTTTGGACTTATTTTTATCAGGAGTGAATCTCGTGTGGTAGGAGGACCACCTATACGTCAGTTCCTGATTTGTTGTACGGGTAGGAAGACGGTGAGGTGAATCCGCTGAGCTTTCCGTTGTTGGTGTCGAGAAGGATAGATGGGAATTGTTGGACGCCATGACTATATTTTCTGTTGTAAAAATGTGAGATCTATATATTCTTTACCTTTTGTTTTGTAAAGATATTTATATATGCTTTTAAAAATTATTTATAGGTAATTTCAAAAAAAAACCGCCTAAAAAAATTTAAGGTAAAGGAGTTATTAATTTTAATTTGTGGATAAGAATTTTAGCTAAACATAGAATAAATAAAGATGTAGTATTAGTTTAAAAGATCATTAAGAGAGCATATTCCTAGATCGCATCGCAGTTTAACAAATGTTTGTTCATTTAGTGGTTTTGTAAAAATATCTTCTATTTGATTCTTGGTATTTACGTATTCTAATGTAATAATTCCTTTTTCTACATTGTCACGTAAAAAATGATGTCGTATATCTATATGTTTAGTACGCGAGTGATTTACAGGGTTTTTTTGATAGATTTATTGCACTCGTGTTATCGCAATATATTGGTGATTTATTAATAACTTTCCAAAACCCATAAGTGTTTGTTGCATGTACATCACTTATGCACACGCTAGAGCTGCTGAAATATATTCGGCTTCGCAAGTAGATAAGAAGATACGGTTTTGCTTTTTAATGATTGTCCGATAAAGTGACATGTTCCGCTAGAACTCTTACGATCTGTTTTACATCCACCGAAATCCGCATCACTATATGAAACTAGTTCAAACGATGATCCCTTAGGGTAAAACAAACCATAATCTCTAGTACTAGAAAGATATCGTAAGATACGTTTAACAGCTTTTTGATAAGATTATTTTGGTTTTGCTTGAAATCGGGCGCAAAGACATACACTCGTCATAATGTCGGGTCGACTAGCTGTCAAATAAAGCAAGGAGCTAATCGTACTACAATATAATTTTTCATCAAAATCTTTTCCGTTATCATCCTTTTCCAAGTGAACACTAGTACTGATTGGTGTCGGTTTATTAGAAGTTTTATCCATTTCAAAACGACGTAACAGATCGTTACAATATTTTTCTTGATGAATAAAGATACCATTTTCAAGTTGTTTTATATGTAAACCTAAAAAGAAATTTAATTCTTCCATGTGAGGCATTTCAAATTCATTTTTCATAATATTTGAAAATTGATTACAAAGATTTTCATTAGTTGAACCAAAAATAATATTGTCTGCATAAATTTATACAACTAAAATGTCGTTATTTTCTTATTAAATGAACAAAGTTGTATCGATTTTTCCTATTTGAAAAACATATGTAATTAAATGATTTTTAAGACGTTTGTACCAGGCATGGTGGGCTTGTTAGACCATGTAAGGCTTTTTGTAATTTAAAAACATGGTCGGGATATTTTTCTTGAACAAACAATGGAGGTTGTTCAACATGTACGTTTTCTTTAATAAAACCATTTAAAAAAGCACTTTTGACGTTCATTTGAAATTGTTTAAAATTGTGATGATTTGCAAAAGCGAGTAATGTGCGTATGGCCTCAAGTCTTGCTACTGGAGCAAAGATTTCGTCGTAGTCGATACATTTTTTTTGATTACTACCTTGAGCGACTAGACGTGCTTTATTTCTATCTATATTTCCGTTTTTCATCTGCTTTGTTTTTAAATATCCATTTTGTTCCTTTAACTGATTGATTTTATGATCTTGGTACTAATTCTCAAACATTATTACGTTCAAATTGATTTAATTCTTCTTGCATAACTATTATCCAAAAGTTATCGTTTGAAGCTTCTTTATAGTTTTTTGGTTCAAAATTTGACACAAATGCTATA
This sequence comes from Allium cepa, assembly GCA_030765085.1. Classification (NCBI taxonomy): domain Eukaryota; kingdom Viridiplantae; phylum Streptophyta; class Magnoliopsida; order Asparagales; family Amaryllidaceae; genus Allium; species Allium cepa. The sequence continues at coordinate 375,632,134 of CM060929.1, read as the reverse complement.
TGACTTATTTGGTTAAGTTGATTTCTAGTTACTCTGGAGTTAAGATCTCTAATGATATTATCTTTGGATGATTTTTTAAAATTCTAGGAGATGATATTAAAGTATTATTTTGTGCATTTGTTTCGTTATTGAAAGAATTTGTTGTAATTGATATTGGAATTATTTCTTCATCGTCATTAGTATGATGGTTAAGAAAATTTTCATCAAACAAAACATGTAAACTTTCTTCAATTGTGCTATTTCGTTTATTAAGAATTCTATATGCCTTGCTATGATCCGGATATCCAATAAAGATTCCTTCATCGACCTTCAGGTCAAAATTTTCTAAATTTTCTTTTGTATTTAATATAAAACATTTTGATCCGAAAATTTTAAAATATGATACTTTAGGTTTTCTTTCAAAAAATATTTCAAGACAAGTCTGTTTAGTCATAGGTCGTATGGTTACTCGATTCAAAACATAACGACCTGTGGCAATAGCTTCAGCCCAAAATGATTTGGTATACCACTACTATTTAATAGTGTTCGTGCACATTCTTGTAACGTACGATTTTTTCTTTTTACTACACCATTTTCTTGAGGTGTGTGGGGAAAAGAAAAATTATGACTTATATCTTTTTTATTAGAAAATTTGTAAAAAGATCATTTTTGAATTCTCCACCGTGATCACTTCGAATATTCTTAATTTTCAAATCCATTTGAGTTTAAATTCTTTTGGCAAAAAATTTAAAAATACCAAAGGTGTCACTTTTATGTTTTAAAAATAAAGTCCATGTATATCTTGAAAAATCACCAACTATTACGAAAAGATATTTGTTGTGATTTATAGATCGTACTGGAGTTGGACCAAATAAATCTAAATGTAATAATTCTAATGGTTGTTTTGTAGAAATATTATTTTTAGATTTAAAAGAACTTTTCTTTAGTTTTCCAATTTGACAATCGTCACATAAATTTTTTACTTCATAATTTATTTTAGTTAATCCTCTAACTAGCTCATATTTTGCAAATTTATTAATATATTTAAAATTAATATGGCAAAATCGTTTATGCCACAACTATGGATCTTCATGTTTGGCGGTTAAACATAAAGTTGAATTTCGATTTATATTCATATTTAAGACATAAATATTTTTGCTAAAACCCTCAAAGATAAGTTGTTTGTTATTGTCAAAAATATTACATCTGCCTTTTTCAATATTGATTTGAAAACATTTATCGCATAATTGACTAATATTAAGTAGGTTGTTTTTTAAATTTTCTACTAACAAAACATTTGTAATAATAGAAGAGTTAGAAATACCAAAGTTGATGACTTCTATAATGCCAATGACGTATCCTTTTGAGTTATCTCCAGAAGTTGTCGTTCCACCATCGATATATGTTATATTTGATAACATTTTTGAGTTTCTGTTCATATGTTTAAAGCATCCACTATCAAGTATCCATTTCTCCTTCATTTTTATTTTGGGTACCTGCAAGATAAAAGATGATTTGATTGGTACCCATATACTTTGTTAGGGTCATAGATGTTATGAGGAGTAGGTAGCCATACCCAAGAAGGTTTGGTACCTTTATGAACATAATTTTTATTATAGACTACATTTTAAAAAAAAGTACTAATATGTTTTTGTCTAATCAAATTAATATTTGTCTTAGGAATCCAAATTTTTCTATTTCTGTTATTCGTATTAGACTTAGGTATCTTTTAATCTTTTGATAAATACAACTATATTTCTTGATATTATTCCCTTTTTGCTTAGGAATATTTTTAAATCCTATTCCTTTTCTATTGCCTGATAGTTTTGAAGTTTTGATAAGATTTTCCAAATCTTGTTTTCCTTTATTAAATTTTGAAACATTATTTGTAATTTTATCTAATTTTTCTTTTAAATCTAAAATTTCAATTTTCAACGTTTCTGTATTACTTTTCAAGTCGATGTTTTCTTTTAACAAGTCATCTTTTCTAGTTTAGTTTTATCAAAATTTGTAACTGTAGTCTCATTTTTAACCAAACTGTTTATAATTTTTTCTTGAGATAATTTTAGTTCTCCCTCTAAAATAATTTTTTTTCATCTTTTAACATTCCTACTTCTAGTTCTAATCTATTTTTTTTCTATATGTTCTTTGTTCATTTTTTAATTTGTCTAAATTTATCGTCTAATTCCATGCTAAGTTATAATAATTCATCATAGCTAAGTTCGAAACATACCTCATCAGTTTGTGCCACAAAACATATATTTGCTTGTTCTCCGTCACTATCGCTGTCACTATCTGATGATGATGAAGAATCCGAGTCATACCATGTTATTTCGAAAGCTTTCTTCTTTTTGAATTTTTAAAATTTGTTCTTCTTTTAATCATTATTGAGCTTGGGACAATCTTTCTTCATATGTCCAAATTAGTAACATTCATAGCATTTGATTGATGTTTGATTTGTTGAGCTTGATTTTCCTCCTTTCTAAAATCTAATCATTCTCCTAAACTTCTTGAATTTGTTGTAGTTTTTGGCAATAAATAAAATTTCTTCTTCGTCTAAGTTAGAGTCTTCATTTGTTGCTGGGAATGCTATATTCTTCTTTTCTGAATTTCGTTCAAATTATCTTAATAGGACATTAAATTTCATATTAATTCTTCAACTAAGAGCGTTGAGAGATCATTAGCTTCTTCGATAGCTAATACTTTTCTTTCCCACTCTAGAGTTAAAGAATTGAATATTCTAGATACTAAGTCAAAATTTGTGAATTTGACTCCAAGTGCCATTAAATCGCGTTGAATGGTTTAGAAACTAGAGTACATGTCTACTATAAATCATTTTGTTTCATTTTAAATGATGAAAATTTATTTTGTAAAATTGAAATCATAGTTTGTTTAACTATGTTTGTACCTTCGTGTGTAACTTGTAGGGTACGCCAAATATCAAATGCAATGTTACATAACATGACATGTGAAAATTCATTCTTATCTAATGAACAAAATAAATCATTCATAGCTTTTCATTATTAGAAGCTGTGGTTTTTTGTGCATCATACCATGTGTTCATAGCAGTGTCAGGCGCTTCACATTTATTTTGAGTGGCCAACCAAATTTCTAATCCATTTGCTTCTATAAAAATTCTCATACGTATTGATAGATATGCATAGTTATAACTATTGAAAAGTGGGGTTCGTGCTGTGGATTGACCTTCTTGAAAATTACTTTTCCATGTTATAGTGATTCAAAAATGTGCTACGGTATTTTGATCAAACCTTGCTCTGATACCAATTGTAAGTCTACAGGATGGATCGTGTAGTGCATATGCAAGTATATGTGGCAAAATATATGATGCAACTAAAGCAATATTAATTTGAGTAAATATAGAATAAGCATACCAGGATTTTATATTGATTCGGACCTTCCATCCTACGTCCAGTCTCGAAGCTCCCTTTCGGAATTCGACTATCAAACACCCTCACTTCGCCCGGAGGAATATGCTTGGTTACAATAAATTGTTCTTGTCAAATATTTGTTCTATAACATGGATATTGACTAACTAGTACAGGTGCTTTCATTAAATATATCTAGAGAGTATTGTCTGTGAAGAGCTGAATATATGGAAGAGTGAAATACAAGTATAGATTGCTAGAGATCAAGAGTATATGATAGAGTACGTAAGTAGAGAGCATAAGTCAGTAAGGTGAGGGTTCTCTTGATTCTTGATGATATATATAGTTGTAGAGAGGTTCCTTGAATAGTTGCATCCATTAACAAGTGCTCTACATCTGCTGATGATGAAGAGTTGCAGCGATGAGAAGCGGAGATGTCTATTCAAATGTAGCCGTTGAAGTTTGAATTTTAAAATCCGAGTTTGAAATCAGACGTCTGGTATTTGTATCAGACGTCTAATGCTTTTTTTTGTATATATTAGATTTTCAAACGTCTGAGTGCAACTACCAGACGTCTGGTTTAGTCTATTTGTTGTTCTAGATGATTTTTCAAAATGTCTGGCTTATGACCCAGACGTCCAAAACCTGTGCATATCTGATTTATGCATATTTTATGTTGCTTCTTTGATCCTATCGACTTGTAGTCTCTTGTAATGTTCTTTGAGCCTTATTCTTGTCTTTCTAGTGATATTATTCTAGCAAGTACCTGTATATAGAAATATATATGTATATTCGATTTCCATTGTATAGTTGTTGTCATCGAAACCGTAAATTTGATTTCCTAACAGATCTATAGAAGTTAATGTCGATGGTTAAAGGGACTATGTCTACTTCTCGTGTTTTTAGAGGATCTAATTATACTAGTGTTCTTGTTTAGAGTCGTTCATGCGTTCATATCCATTTGGAAAGGATCAGATTCACTCAAGTATGCAAGTTATTGGGATTAGATGTTGGTGTTTGGACTCAAGTTAGAGAAGAGCTAATTCCTCTCATAAGGCCATGATGGCCGATCCCTACCACAAGGCCTTAATTGCCAATCCCCCTCCAATCTCAACTGCAATCGATCCCTTAGCCTAAATGACCGAACCCTCACCAAGGCAAATATATGTATACCGATCCCTATTACATATATACTGAGTAAATGCCGACCCCTTTGTTGAAGTACTACATGCACTAACGATCCCTCCATATATATCGATCGCTCCAAAAACCATATATACCGATTGTCCCAAATACATCAATACTGATCCCTCTAGTAAGTATTCCAATCCCTCTCCAAGGGGTACATGCTGATCACTCTCCAAGGGGTATATACTGATCACTCTCCAAGGGGTATATATCGATCCCTCTTCAAGGTATGTATACCGATCCCTCTACTACGTATATATGTCGATCCCTCATTATGGTAAATATACTGATCCCTCTACAAATATGTCGACCCCTAATGCACCGATCTCTTTATGTTACCGATCCCTCCATACTCCGTATAACCATCCCTCTAGCCGATCCCTTGTTCACATCCCCATATCCAATCCTTCTCATATAGAAAACTACCGATCCATCACCATCGCATTTCAGCTAAATCCTATTATCGATCCCTCTATCAAAAGCCTATCTGACCGATTCCTATACCCTAAAAAAATATGGATCGGGTACGATCCACTTTAAAAAAATGTATGAATCGGGTACGGTCCATTTCTATAAAATAGGTCTGAAATACATTGCATTCTATCCACTTCTCTTATGTCCCTTACGTCATGTGTCTGACCACTTTCCTTACGTCATGTGCCCCCGCATTTTGGATTCAGAACTAAACTTAAACACAGCGCATTCTATCCACCTCCCTTATATCCTGTGACTGACTGGGGCATAGAGGGTCAAGCGGCAGCTTCTGAATTGCAACCAAGGAATGAATAAACAACTGCTACTTAAATGATACTCCTAAAGGTTAGAGAACATAGGTGATGTGACTCTAAACAAACCCAAGAAACTTTAGCCCAAAGCCGAACTTAGGTAAAACCAAGATTTTCTCCTAGCAAATGCCAAGATGACTCCAAGCATCATTCTTCATTGACCTAGCACTTCTAATTCTATGACTCCAAGCAAACCAATTGCTGACTCCTAGAAATAGAATATTTTCTCGGGTCTGACTCCAAGTAACTTACCACTGATCTGTCAATACTGGTCCATCTTGCTTTACTCATATCTCGGGCATGCATACATCATCCACAAGCATAACAAGTAGCTGTAACTTAAAAATGAACCGGATTGCTAATGGCCAAAGCATATCCCCCAGTCGAAGCCTATTCATTAAAGTCGTTCAACGTGCAGAATATCCGAGGAGATTCAATGTACCAATCATATCGGTTTACTCAGGGAAAACCGATCCCAGACAACATCTTATGAAATTCAAGTGGCATGTGAATTCCGCTAGAGTGATATGTGACATCAAATGTAGACGTTTTTCTATATTCCTCAACGGTGTATCGTCATGTGGTTTATACGATTGTCGCCAAAATCTATCTCCTCATTCAATCAACTGGATCAGAAGTTTGTCAAACATTTTAGAATGCATGCGAATCACACCGAGTTTGTGATGTCATTATCCTATTTATTCCAGATGCTAGCGTGAGTATTATACCGGTGGCGTTGATGAGGGGAATCAACCCCTAGATAGGTTTTGGCAACTAGTTAGCTAGAGAGCCTCCTACGACTTTGGATCATCTCTATTACAAAGTGAATCAGAAACTAAGCAAGAAGGAGGTAGAGCAGACTAGGAGAAAGAATAATGTGGGACCATTAGCTAAGGACTCAGATTCCATAAGATGACCCAGGATCTCAAAATTTGACTCATATACTCTTTTGAACGATTCAATCAATAATATATATTTGGAGACTCACGACTCAGAGCAGTACTGAAAACCAGCCTCGAGAGAGTCTACCGAAGCCTTGAGAAAGTTCGAGGAATGTTGTATATTCCAAGATGCATATGGTCCTAAAATTGGTGACTATAAACAGCTCCGAGAGATGATCGGAAAGCTGATTTGGAAAGGAAAGCTTCAATAGTATGTGTAATCCCTGTAGATTGGTGGGCATGGAACATCCAATTCCTATCAATAAAGAACTCTGATTATCAATTGGACCGCTGATGGTCAACATCCGAGAAATGTAGAACAGCGAGCACACGATGCTGCTTCACTTATCAATGAGATTTATTCTGATCTTCTTTGAATTATCTCTATTTCAATTTCAATCGTGCTATGAACTATGACCAGCTTGAACTAAACTACTTTCAAAATGATGCAGGTGACTGATTACTCAGAGTTGGTCACCAGCCAATCCCCACAAACGATGATCGAACCTCTGGAGTTTCATTAAAACAAGCGTGATTCGACCGCTCATCAACAACCATGTGCCTCTGATTTGGAGCCAAGGACTAGATATGGAAAAGCTCATCATGGTTAGAGCCTAATACATAGCGGACATGACTGACCATCCATCCATCGACCTCTATACTTGACTTAGAGACCTAAGTAAGGCTTGGAATGAATGTGGCCCGATCATCCACTCCTCAGGTCATAAAATAAAGTTTGATAAAATACATATGCCTCTCTTGAATTTTAGTGATGTCGGGATCTAACTAGAATAGAAGAGATTTGATCATCCACACATAACCTCCTGCCCTGAACACAAGAGGCAGTTCGAAAGCCCGAATTGAAGTAGCCATGATGGACTACCTACTTATCAACCACTGCTCTCAACACATGGATATGACTGCACCCTGAAACGGATGCAACCTAAATTATCCACTCAATAACTCTATACCTCCGTTTCCTAGAAAGAGTACGAAGCAAATTATACAAGACTTGATTATTAAACCCTAGAATGGATGTGATCCAACCATCCATCATATACCTCCTTCCTTGACTTGATTGGAAGATCTACAATCACCAAGCGAATGAGAATCAACCGTCCATTTGTTAGTTTCGTACGTGACGCTGAGGGCTGAATTCCATTCCATCGATGAACATGGTTCGATCGTTCGCTCTATAGCTCTGACCTCGAATTGGCAACTAAAGTATAAATCAAAAATGGGTATGGCTAACTGCCCATGAGAAAAACTCTAAGTCTCCGATTACGGGCTAGAGTATAAACAATTTAGCGAAAAAACGACCGCCACAATGGGGGAGGGGGGGAATATGACTACCCACAACAAAAACTCTAAGTCCCCCGCTGTGGACTAGAGTACTCTAAGTCCCCAACTACGGATTAGAATATAAACCATTTGGTAGAAAAATGAATGCCATGGAGGGAATACGACTACCCACGAAAAAAAGTCTCAGTCCCCAACCGCAGACTAGAGTTCAAACCATTCGGTAGAAAAACGACTGCCATAGACGGATACATAAATGCTCATGACAAAAACTCTAAACTAGAACACTATAAGTCCCCAGTTGTGGACTGGAGTATTAACCATTCGTAGGAAAAACGATGCCACGAGCGAAAACATGATTTCCCACGATGATAAATCTAAGGCCTCTGACTATATACTAGAGTACTCTAAGTCCCCAATTGAGAACTAGAATATAAACCATTCGGCGGAAAAATGGCTGCCGGGGCGAAAACCCGACCACCTACAAAAAGAACTCTAAGTCCCTGACTACGGACTAGAGTACTCTAAGTCCTCGATTGTGGATTAGATTATAAACCATTCGGTGGAAAAATAACTGCCACAGGTGGAAACATAACTGCCCATGACAAAATCTCTACGTCCCCGACTGTAGACTAGAGTACTCTAAGTCCCAGACTATGAATTAGAGTATAAACCATTCGATGGAAAAATGAATGCTACGAGCGGGAATCGGACAGCTCACGAGAAAACTCTAAGTCCCCGGAGAGTGGACTAGAATAAAAAAATTCGGGCGTGAACCAACTGCTCGCGAAATAATTCTAAGTCCCTAGAGCACAGACTAACTTGTAAGCTCAATGGACGGATGAATAGATTTCGGTTGTTCTCTGCACTGACAACTCCGGCCTGAAATTGACAGGAGGAGCATAAAATCACTAAGGATGGAATTCGACTGTCCAACTTATGGCCTCGCCAAATCAATGCTGGGGGCAAGAGTACAAATAGCTAAAAGCTGAATGTGATGGCTCACTATAGCTCCAGTTTAGCGTTCTTTACGACTTAAGTCAACCACCGCAAGGAGGCCTTAATACAAAACTGATCAGAACGACGTCCGATGTTACGAGCAACTAAAAATATTTTTTCGTTGGTCGATGGTCAATATCAATCCACACCAAAAACATACAGATGTGATCCAGATATGTCTCAAAAAACTATGATCACCAGAGTGCAGATAGGAGAATAAACCATAAAGACTTGATCATTAATTCTCCAGCACCCTCCTTTGATCCGTCAGGATGAGTATGAAACCAGATGAGCATGACCCGACTGCGCCTAAGTTAACTCTACGTCTTGATCAGATTAGAGAACATGAATCAAAGTGGACGTGGGTGACCATCCAGTACTGAACTCATGCTCGAAATCCGACGGAGCATCGAAGTAATCTCCCGGAAGGAAAAACCAGAATATAATCCAAGATAGGCGAGACTCAGCTTTCAATCAACTAACTTGATCCTGCGATTCAACGGGGAAGAGTGTAAAGCTAAAGTGTACATGGCTTGCCTTCCATCAACTCTATGTCTTTGGAGCTTAGGTGGGAGTATAAACATATCTAGGACGATACTCGACCATCCATGCAGTACATTTACCAACCCGAGACTAGGAGCAGAAGTGTAATCATCTAAAGATTGGCTGCGATAGCTCAATATTGTAACGTGTATATAATGTTCATAACCACTCGAGGTTACGACTAAAAGGATGCCTAGAGATAGGATCATCGAATTGATGCCCAAGCTCATGGGAAACTGACCATCATTCCAACCTGAATAACGAGCAATAGTTTGCCAGTACAGTGTATGGAAAGAACGTTACACAAGTAGATTCAAACTCAAAGCAAGAGCCAGCTATGCAGCTACACACAACTCGAGGTTGATCCCTACGCGAAGTTTTCTTCAAAGTTCTTCTAAGCCTGATCTTTGGCCATTTGCAGATAATCGCTCAAAGCATTTAGAGCCCTTCACTATTAGACTTAATAACTTATGGAAAGACTCTGGGATTCGACCGGAGTAATCATCATCATCGACCGTCGCAACCAGATTTCACATTGATTGTTACGCGAAATAGTTACATTTGAACTCAAAGAATCCAATACTGCACCTGCTGAGCTGACATTCGACAATATACTCTGCCATGGCGACCCGTCATGGGTATTGAAGATTAGATCATAGCTCTGTGCAACAATGATGAAGGAATTAGCTGGATTTCTCTCTATGAATCTTGATGTGGTCGCTTCGACCCATTCATTAAATATCGAACTGAGGCATGTACTGGTGAGACGAAAGCAATGCTTCATGGATCCAAAGAGGTCTACTGATTTAAAGTGGAAGTGGATAAACTCAAAGACAACAGGTTTACTCGTGACATCCTCTGCGGAAATAGGTATCAAATCCAGTTATTTTAAGAAAAGCTAATGGAAAGTAGCGGTCATGTGTCGACTACTCAGACCTAAACAAGGCATACCCAAAAGACAGCTTTCCACTTTCGAGGATCGACTAGCTGGTAGACTCAACCGCTGGATATGAACTGCTTTCATTTATGGATGTGTACTCCAGATACAACCAGATCCTAACGCACGTCCTCGACTAGAAGTACATTATCTTCATTACTGATCTAGGTTTAAATTGTTGTGTTGTGATGCCATTTAAACTAAATAATGTTGAAGCTACTTACCAGCGACTGGTCAACAAGATGTTCAAAGACCGGGTCGGGCGATCAGCGGAAACATATATGGAAGATACGCTTGTGAAGTCACGATGATCAAACGACCACATCAGTGATTCAACTCTATCCGAAGAATTAAAGCCAACTCTAAGAAGATTCAAGCAATAAAATACATCTAGGTACTGAAGACAATCAAGAAGGTATAATGTCTAAATGGGAGGACGTCACCCTAAGCCGATTCATCTCCAGGGCCACCGACAAGTATGCTATCTTCTTCGACCTAATCAGGAGATGGAAAAGGAATTTTGAATGGAAACAGGATTGTAAAGACACATTCCAAGCTTGGTGAACCACTTAAAGAGACCTCCCATCTTGTCAATGACGGTGGATCATATAGATTTATATATCATTTTAGCTATGTTGGTACACGCCATAAGTGGCGCAATGCTATGCAAAGAGAACGGGATCCAAAGACCCGTACATTATGTAACCAAGCGATTGATAGGTACTAAGAGAAGACTACCCTAAGCTATAAATGCGTGCGTAATGCCTATTGATTTCATCACGAAAGCTCTACTTTAATTTTCAGGCTCACCGCATTAATGTCTATGCCCACCAGTCGTTACGATAGGTCGTTCAACAACCTGAGATGTCGGGGGGACTACACAAATGGAATATCAAACTAAGCCAATCCAATATCACTTGTTTCCCTCGAAGAGCCATCCAAGGACAAAAATTAGTAGACCTCATATCTGAATTCACTACATTAGACGACTATTCGAAAAGCAGTAGAGAGCCAACCAACAAACGGAAAATGTACACGATGGGGCGTTCAATGATCAACGTTTTGTCATCGGAGTTATGTTAATGACTCCTGAGGAACGATCGATCTGCTACGCCTTCAAACTCGACTTCTCTGCAGCAAACAACGAAGCTAAGTATGAAGCCTTGATCGCCAGCTCAAATTTGCTAGAGAAATTGGAGTGAAAGCTATACATATCTTTTTGGTTCCTGGTTAATAGTATGCAAAGTCAAGAAAGTTAATCTTGCTAGGGGGCAGAGCCTTGCTCCTTATCTCGGCCGGGTCCAAGAGCTACTAGCTGACTTCGAGTGTTACATCATTACACACATCCTCAGTGAACAAAATGAAAACGTCAAGTCACTGGCCAAACTGGCCAGTTCTGAGTATGCACAGCAAATACACTTGTTCCGGTTGAAGTACATAACATTCCAAGCACTAATAGATAGAGATCGACAAGAACTTGGAGACAAAGTTAGAAAAGAAGTCAAGGATGACTTTTATCAAAGACTATCTACAATAGGGAATTATTCCTGAATGGAGGAATAAATAATGGCAGATCCTCCTCAAAGCTTCATGCTGCATCATCCCAGAAGGATTCATATAGAGAATGGGCTTTCTCCATTCCCCTGCTTCGGTGTACCATCCATGATGAAATCCAACGAGTCTTGAGAGTAGTCTATAAAGATGAATGCGAAGATCAAAATAGAGGGCAAACCTTAACAAAAAATACTCCACTGCGGGAATTATCAACCAACTGTCAATCGAGATGCAGCTGATCACGCTAGATAATGAGACGAGTGAAAATGTTTGCAAAAATTTCGAGCGCCCACTGACTGAAATTACTCAAACGGCCAGTCCATAGCCGTTTGCCACTTGGGGTATTAACATCATTAGCTTCTTGCTTATTCTAAAGGTGGAGCGAAATACACCATCGCAACAGTTGATAACTTCACCAAAAGGGCTGAAGCAAAACTTTTAACCATGATCACGAAGAAGAAAATTATCAACCTCATTGTCCGGACATCATCTGTCATTTTGACCTTCTACCAACCATTATAACTGATAATGAATCCCAACTTGACAGTGCTAAATTAAAAGGCTTCTATTGTCCACATCATATTTAAAAGAGATTTGCTGTATTTTCTCGCTCTCAAGCAAATGGAAAGGTTGAAGTTGTGAATTAAATCATAGAGTCCATTCTGAAGAGACGTTTGGAAAAGGATAGAGGTTAATGGGTGGATGAACTCCCAATAGCATTATGGGCTTACAGAAATACCCACGAGTACGTGAGTGGCCATACTCCAATCACCCTTGCTTACGGCTCCAAGTCCATCATCCTTATAAAACTTGAAGTCCCCTCTCATCGAGTGGCTGACTACAACCCCAATTACATAAAAGTATAAACAAGGAATTGCAATCAAATCAAAACTAAATTAGAAGGAATTGTTGACGATTCATGAGCGTATAAACGCATCTGGGAGCCAATGACAAGAATGTGTACTTGAATGCGCATGTGTATATTCAAAAAGTTCAACTTCCTGAAATCGACATAAATTAAATTTTCACTTGGAGTTATTAAAGAAAAGACTGGATCACATAGTCAAAGCTTAATAGTACTATAGAGCCAGACACAGAAAGCCACTGATGGAATGCAATCCCGAATTTATACTATTGGGAATTGACCAAGCATCATAACAATTAAAGAGGGATACAACACTTTGGGAGGATCAAATAGAAGGATAACGACTATTCAGGAAACCAAATGGATTTTTTTGGGAGACTCTAACTTGCTTCAATTCAAAGCATGTCATGTATGCAACAAAAATACTTTTGGGGGAGTATCATCCGGCCTTTTGGCCTAGCTATATTCAGAATGACTGGACAAGTTAGAAAAAACGATCATCGAGGAAGACAGCCCGAAGAGATGATTATTAGGCTCAGAGATCAAGTGCAAGCAATGATATAAAGCGATGATCAACCGAGGCTAATGGATGGACTCTCTAGAATATTCTAAGTTTGGAATAATGCCTCCCTTAGATGGGGGTTCAATGCCTATCCCTTTCCCTATGGGATTGGTATATATCCTCATTAATGTCCCAAACTTAGTAAGATCGATATAGAGTGACAAGGAATGCCCCATGAGACTACATTCCATGTTTCAAGTCATTTGGAGTTCGTATGCTTAAGTTATGGGCAAATTACTTCACCTATCAAAATGGATTGGTATAAAAGGGATCGGTATAAAATGGATCATCCATATTCAGCTTTTACTACATAATGCAACAATGGTTGGTCAATAACTCAAACTCTACAGATGCTATCAACATGAAACTTGGAGAACAAGCTAACTAGGACATGTTGAACACCTCATAGGGATCATATGGCACTTGGAGCAAGTTGGAGGGTTCAGTACCTATCCCTCTGGAAGGGATCGGTAGAAATCAGAATTCAAGCAACACTACTTCATGGAAAATGTGATATCTCACGAACCGTATATCGAAATTGCATGAAATTTGGGGACCAAGTAGCAAACATCATGTGGCATCCCTTATAATGATCGCAGCCCATTTGGATTTATTTGTAGGGATTGGTATCAATCCTTATTGTGGGCCTCGATAGACTTGCAAATTTTTAGGTCGCCTCGTCTTGGTCTCCAAAACCTTCTGCCAAAATTTCGGTCTGATCCATGCGCGTCTTATTCAAAAATACAGCAGGCAAGGCATTAGAAAAGTGACATGCTTTCTCCGTGGAGGCTCTTCCATTTTTATTCTTCACTTTTGTACTAACGGATTCCAGCCGATTCAAAAACTTTTGTAATCATAATCGAGTGGAATATCAATAAGAATATAAAGTGGATGTAGGTCAAGATTGGCGAACCACTATAGAAATTCTGTGTGCTCATTTACTTTTTCTGCTCTGTTTTAATTTCATTCATCCTTTGATCTGTACTAGATTATATTGGGCATTGATGCCCATTTTTAGCGTCAACACCCCTTAAACTCTCAGATGCTTAAAATTAATTTGAATAGACCAAGAGTTAAGGTTTTTAGGTTTAGTTGGTTGGACGAATAAGCTTCTGAAGATGTGTAGGAGGCAACGTTAGCTATGTAGGAGCTATTTAGTATTATTTTCGCTGTGATGACTGATTTGTCTGTCTATTACTCTGATCGTCCTAGGGGGCATCTTCATATGTCGCTCTTGGCGTAATTTGTAATAATTGTATTTGATTAAGACCTAGGAATCATCTTGGGATTATGTAACTGAATGTGAACTATTGATTTGAAATGTAATTGAAAAGGCTGATTTTGAAATCTGCGTTGATTTTATTTCACATTCATGTGCTTCTTATATTATTCCAAAACATTCTAGATCGACGAGTCATATCGATCCCAAAAGCCCCACACCCTACAAGTCCCATATACTCCTAAAAGTCGGGCATCTCATAGGCGTGCAGACTCTTAAAAGCCACGTTTTCATAAGACGTGTACACTCTTAAGTGCCGCTATCTTCCCGATGATGACAGGAAACTCGTCTCTTGCAGGACTAACAAGAATCCACTCCTACTATCAAAATTAATCAACTTGGGTCCAACAATATCACACAGCTAGAAATCCACGAAGAATTCCGATTGTTGACCGTAAAAATCCCCAGAGTTAAGATGCTCTTGTCACAAGTTCCCGAAGATAGGAACCGTATGGTAGATTTAGCTATATACACCCGAGGGATCGCTCAGATCAACCAGCCATTTGTCAAGTTTTCAAAGAAAACAACTCTGTAAAGTAGAGGGCACACACATACCAACATTTACTTGAAAGGAAAATTACTCCATAGGCTCGTTTCTCCAAATAAAGAATTTAGGGAATCACAATAGATCTAGTCATAAAAGTTCAAAAAAAAGAAAAAACAGTGCGTACGTATTGCGTAGAATCACATAAATAAAGGCATCTCATAACAAGAAACATGGCACAGAAATGTGAAGTTTAGAAATTGTGGGACAAACAATCAACCCTTGTGCATACATAAGTAATGAAAAAGCAAGCTAAATACATGGCAAATAAAGAAGAACATAGAAGTGATGACAGTTGAAACATTAATATTTTCATTCCTTATAACATTTTCTGTACAATGTCAAAATATGGGGGCCGTACCTACACAATATCGGCCAACAAAAAGAAAAATATAGATGCTACAGTAACAAAAGTTATAAACGCATACTCTGCACTTGTACAAAACATGTATCAAAAAAACAGAATGTCCCAATATTCATCTCAGCTATTACTTGAGCCTGTCAATGTTTCTTTCCACTGTGTCCCTTCCTACCTTTGGTCGAAAGTTTCTTCTTTTTCTTCTTAGGATCCTGGCCAGGAGTTGTGTCACTACCTGAAAGATCAATTATTGCCTCTGTGCTAGCATCTCCTCTTTATTCTTCGACCCCCTCGGTGGACTCCCCTTTGGTCTTGCGCTTCTGAGACTTGCGGGAGCTCCTCGAAGACTTCCTCTCCTTAATTTTTCCCCTCTTAACTGCCATCGACTATTGTTCTGTTTTACTTAGTTAGCCAGCTTAGTCTGCCTACTTTCGAATGTCAACTGCTGTCGAAAATCCCTTCAGAGATACAAAAGGGTCGTCCAGGCCGAACAAAGCGGCAATCTTCTCAGTTCTAACCCTGGTTGCGAGCTAGGCACAGGTGTGGCAGTGGAAGCAGCTACAGAAACAAGCATTAAGGCAATTGACATAGCAGTAAGTCACGTGACCGAAGATGTTGGCAGTTTAGTAGGTAAAGAAGACGGACCTATAAGATCAAAAATGAAAACATTGAATTCGTCTTGTTCCTACGACATGAGTTGGAAATTCACAAACTCAAAAGAAATAAGAGGGTTAAATTGATCAGAAGAGTGGCCGAGAATTGCAATCTAATACTCCACACCTTCTCCTTCTTTGGTTGGCTACACGATCTTTGGAGAAGTTCCAGGACCACCCGAGGCTTCAAAGATAGTTGCTGGAGGGGAAGACAGAAAAGTAGTACTGGTTGAACTTGGAATATTTCCTAATTGATCGCAAGACTATTTTGATGATTAGCCAGGCCAGAAAATGAAAGGCTCTGATAGCGCTTTAGTAGTTGTAGTTGCTGCAGCATTAGCGGCCTCCTATTCCCTCCCAACTCGAATGATCTCCTAATCCTTGACCAAAGCCTTCTTCGACTCTTCGTTGAGATAGGCGTTCTCCAACTCTTGCTCGGTGTATACATCCTCGTTCTCTCAAAAATAGGCTCGAACTTCTTCCCAAACATAACAAGAGTACATGGAAATTTGCGCCCCAGATAGCTGAAGTTTCCCTAAAGCAGCAAGGAGTTAACGTAGAAATTCAAGATAGTGCCATCCACCTTCTCCATTTTACTTTCGAAAGTATCTTGCAACTCCATGTTGTCCACTATCATGGCGGCCTTCTCAACTTCAGCCTGGTTCTTTTTAGCATTAAATGGTGTGATTCTTTCCTAGAGCAAAGCAATCATTTGGGCCTAATTAGAAATGGTCTTGTCATGGGATTCCATCATTCCCATATAATCAGCAATTATCCTTTTATAAGCTTCGATGACTTCGTCATGACCAGCAATAGTTTTTTCTGAGCTTCGATAATCTCATCATGAGCTTCAAGCTTCTTTTTTAGCTTAACCTCATCCACATGGTCCTTCTTGATTTCGTCTCGGAACATGATCTCAATTTTGGTGTCGGCCTTTCTCAATTACTTTAGCATGCCGGCGTTGCTCTTACTTGCTCGGAGTGCAGCGTCCCTTTCATTTGTCAATTTCTCGATTCTGGCATCATGTTTCGTTAACATCCTCTCGTAATCGCCCTTTTCTGACTCAAAAGAAAGGATCCCCTAGTAGTTGTTACAGTTGGTGTCTGTCAGTTTCTTACATAACTTCTCTCATCCTTTAGCTTGATCCAAATTGCTTTGAATCGCCTGGAGATGGGGCATATAAGAACCTTTACGTATTAGGCGCAGTCATGATCAAACATAACTGTGTTCAAAAACTATCCGGGAAGCACATCTTCAAGTTTAAGGTAACCGGACGGGAGAATATAAGACGACCTCTTATAGGGATATGAAGAACCAGAAACAAGCACTATGTGAGTTGATGGGGCTTGGGTTGATGGAGAAACTTGAACAATAGAGTTCGAACTTTAATTTCGAAAAAAAGGGATATGGGGCAAATGCTTGGTGCTCGGAAGATGAGAACTGCGATCTACCCTCAATATCTTGGATGGCTCTTCCCAGTCATTGGGCCTATTCTCATAATTACTCCTGTAAACTCTGCCACGTTCCCTAACGTCCCAACGACGAACTTTGGTTTCCAAATCTTTCCTTTGTCTCCACACTTCCTTGGTTTCTCGGGGCTGATGGAGACTTGAAGTCTGTATTGACCAGCGTTGCGCATCAGCGAATTGTTCAAGGTCCTCTTAAAGTCCACGGCCTACAATGGTATCTGATAAAAAAGAAATGAATGAAGAACTTTATCAACGAAAAATGAACAAAATAATGTAGAAGTAAGTGTACGTGATCCTAGTGAAATGTGTAACATGACAATGGCAGCTTAAAAGGACTTCACAAACCAGATCGGGGGGAAGTGACTACAGTAGAAGTCAGGCTAACTCTAAACAACTGCATGACTGAGGTGTGAAGACAACCGCTCAAACTCAAAATCATCTCCTATGAGTTCATCGATGTCTGCATAAATGTTTCTCAAGTCTCCAAAGTTAACATCGGCCTCCTTAGGCGGAGAACCATGAAGTCGTTCGGCTGTTGGGGGAGCATCTTTAGCAGGAATCTCTTAGGGAGGCATATTCGAGAGAATATGACTCATTACCAGAGTTTCTTCGTGTTATTCAAAGTTTCCTTCACCAAAACTTTCATCAAATTCCTCATCATTAGAGGGGGAATCATAGCTGCTATTCTTATCAATTTCACCCTCCTCCTTTTCCATTAATACCGAAGCCTTGCCCTCACGCTGCTTGAATTCCTCTTCCCCCTCCAGGATCAGGGGCATCTTAATTGGGCAACTAGATCCAGTCATAACACCTCCTCCTTCATGTATTTTTTTGGTTGACCTATCATATGGATCTTCTCCTTCTGGAAGATTTCTCTCTTTGAAGCCGTGTGTGAAGAAAGTGGAGCATGTTCGAATTCTATAACAGAAAGGAGACAGAACTTCAATGGTTATGGAAAATCTCTTGGGATCTAATACCCCGTATCGAAGCAAATTCTCATCTGTTGGTAAAAACTTGACAGATCTCTCTTTATTGTCTACGACCTTTAGAGTATGGAAGATGGCATCGAGTGATGGAACATCGTTTGGCCTTGGAATAATTGCAAGGAGTATTCAATTGGTTAAAATCCCGCAACAACATACTAAATCTCAACAGGTAAAAGAGAAAACTTACCACCATCATCCAAAGACGATTAAATCCCTTAGGGCAACTAACGAAAAATATTGGGTCCTGAATTGGGATTGGTTACTTTGAAGCTACAACGTGATATTGCGATTTCTTTGAGTCTCGATGATCATGAGGGACGGACATTCTTCTCTCTTCTTGAATGAGAAGAAATACCTTAACTCTTCAAACTTTGGTGCACGATTGAATGTCTGCATAAATAAAACACGAAGGAAAGTCAAAATGGCGTATCTTTTGGGGTGAATCTAAAATGCAGCAATTCCTAAGTTTGGAAGAGTCTCTCTCAAGAAGTATGGAACTGCTTCATTCAAGCACATGTACCGGTGGTAAGCGGTGTACCCCATAGGTGGCTTATGGGCAAACTCATTTTGTGATAGAAGGCATGCGTCATCATTCGAAATGCCATGCTGTAAGAAATGTTATGCAGAACTTTAGCAGAGATTATGGAGGAAGCACTCTCCTATGGGTTGCGTAGAACTTTAAGTTTGGAGGAGTTCGATCTACAACTGGGCCAACCGGAACCAATTGACCATGTTCAATGGGCAATGTTGAAGAAGTAGGTGCTATTGTGAAGGCATAACTGATATCGATTCGACTTCTGAGAGTGTCGGACTTCCTCCACTGGATTTATGATGGAGTGACGAGTGGTTCATTCTGTACAACAGAACTCGTATCTAACATGGTTAGGTAATTTTATTTATAACTAAAAGTCCCCCCACGCTTAACACTTAAATTTTGAAATCAATTTATGCCGACACATCGGGTTTCAAGTGTTGACTGGGGCAAGTGCAGTGTTTTATCTATGTGGGATGGTCTCGGTGTCCTAAACACCAGAAATGTTCTATCCTGTATAGATAGTTCACTCACAACAAAGAAAGAAAAGGGCTTTTTGTATCATTCATTAAAGTTATTACTCCTACACTTACCCATTATCAATTAGTGATCGATAACAGATCCACTATCCGAAGCAACACAGAAAGCTCATCCTATTCTAGGTACACTGACTGTGCAATGATAGGACCAATCCAAAGTGAGCAACTTTAGACAGATAGTTCCGAATGAAGTAGAGAATTCTTAGCATAAGTCGATTTCTGTTTCCTAGAAATTGATAATAGCATGAGCTGCATACGAAGCGCTACCCTAAGCTATTATAACCTCCTTAAGAAACAAAAATCAATCAGCAAGTCGTCATGCTAAATTAACGGTGTAACTATGCATAAGTTAATCCTAATTATGTGGATGAAGCTAACAAAATATAGGAAGCACCTGGGAGAAACTCGGGCTTCGTATCATGAAGAATCCAAGACTCGATTTACTATCTTCTACCATAAAATCACTATCAACTTGATTCCTCTATTGCATCTGTCACCAACACAACTTCATCACTAAAACATTAAAAAAGCCAAAATCCACATCACCCACCTCTAGTCAAAAGTCAAAAGGTGAACACGATCGAACTTGGGTTATTGGCGACTAAGGCGGATAACATCGGTGGCGATCCAAGTGGGCAAGGTCGGTGGAGATCCAAATGGATAGTGCTTTAGAAGCTAAGGGTTAGATCAAGGCAACATCAAAGTCCAGTGGGGTTGATGGTAAGAAGCTTCGGTGGTGGAGATAATTGGTACCGCGGGTGGAAGCAAATTTAGGGTTTGAAGACTTTGGATCGGGTGGCAAGGCAAAATGATCGACTCGCAAGAAAACATATGATGGAAGGTCGGCTCGCATGAAGTTAAAAAGGAGATTGCATAGAAAAATTCTACTAAGTCCTTGGATTGCTAGCGATCCATGGACTACGGATTACTATCGATCCATCAAATTGCAACCAATTTTTTCCAAACTCGCCAAGCATGATACACGTATTATTTGCAACCATCTAGAAAGTTGTGGGATCAAAATTAATTCATTTTTGCGAGCAACGACAATTTACATCATAATTCAACAGACGGTTGGACAGCCAAACCTAAATTCGTGTGATACCCTCAACATGATCAATTGAACTTTTCAAAACGGGAACCCAAAAGTAGTTACTTTCAGAGCACACCTTATTTCCAATGAAGGCATACCCTGGGAGGAAACGTTATCTGGATTTTCATCCCATTAAAATCCGAAGGAAGTTAGAGCATCCACAGCAGGACAAAACAGCTCAAGAATCAACCAAAAGAACCAAGAGAAGGAACCAAGAAAGGCTCAAGAGAGAGAAAATAAAAATAGCTTAATGAGATGGATCGCTAGCGATTCATCACCAATGGATCACTAGCGGTCCATGTATATTTCTCATGGGACAACCATTTTTCTAGCAACATGATCAAATATGTTTTCTAGGGATGTTTGCCAAGTTTCATGATATTCCAAGCAAGATAATTCGACATGTGGGCACTCATCTGATTCCACAAATAGTTCAATGCAACATGTACATGAATCATCGTCAAAATGAGACATTTAGTCATGAAATTGCATAGAGAGTACCTACATAAGGCAAGGAACAAGACCCAATTGAAATGAGCCAAAAATACCCTAACTACATGGATCGCTAGCGATCCATTCCCTATGGATCACCAGCGATCCTCATATTAGGTTGTCTCGCTATGAAACTTTGGGAGAATCTTCGTAACTTCAAATGCAAACTCCTAGCACGCCTAGTCCAATAGCTCTCAATTCCCTTATAAATACTCACCTATCTGCTATATAAAGAGGATCTTCTTGATTGGCTGCTGGAACTCTTTAGAAACTATTCTTCATTCTTCTCCTCCCTCACAATAGTCTTCTACGGGTTCACTATGATTCTCCAACGAACTCGTGCATTGGTGACTTGATCTAACTGAGGAGACTCAACCATACTGTAATCCGGTTCAAGTTGTAATAGCAGTAAGTTAATAAAAAGTTATAAAGTGGATGTAAGCTTAATTAACAGCCGAACCACTATAAAAATCTTCTTGTCTTTTTACTACTCGACTGTTTTTACATCTATTTTCTATATTATTGCACTATAAGAACAGAGCTGGTGCTTTCATGCTCAATCTAGGGTGTTGATCCATTTTTTGGGTTGACACCTTCCGTTAATATTGAAATTGGCTTCCTAAATGCTTTTGAAAGGATTGACTTGGCCAATTTTACTAATAGTATCGGAGGCAATGGTTTTGAAAAGATAGTTTCGAAGCTATCCTCTACCCCAATTCTTTTACTTCGGATCAATGCTTTCGAAAGTGAAGCATTTGGTTCTGTTTCATCTGATCTTATAGTTATATTAAGGATTGAACCCACTGATTTCAAAGGAAATACTTTAACTTGTTTCGAAGCAATGCTTCCATAGCTTTTTACCCGAACCCAGTGCTTTTGAAAGATATGTTTTTATGGGTATCGAAATGAGTGTTTCCAAGCGTGTCAAAAGATATGTTTAATGGTTTCAAAAGTGGTTGGCTAAGGTTTTAAGTGATGATTTCGAATGGCCTATTTCCAATGCATTCGAAAGGATGGTTTTGGCCTATCAGCCTAATGTTTTCAAGAGTAAAGTATCTAACATTTTTCAAAGGGATAAATAATCCTAATGATTTGGATTTTCGTCAACATTGTTTTGTGTAAAGCATATATTATGGCATAGGTAGAGTAAAGAAAAGGGCATATTTTCCTTGTTTAGGTATGATTTAGAAGTGTTAAATCAATTTGAAAGTGATGATTTTAAGGAAAATTGAATAGGGTGGTTAACCCAAAGCATACGATTCAGATATTAAAAGACCAGATAGGATTGGTATGGGGTCGCGCCCTATATTCTAGACAGCAGCCCCAAGCTAATATAAAGTCTAAATTCCAGTGTGTAGGGCTTTGTCATAGGTAAGACCAAAATGACATTACGCACAAAAAGGAATACACAGAGTAGAGATAAGTTATTGGTGAGCCCACAAAACCATTAGGATCAGTTGACCTTAGGAAAAGTAAGTTGAGGATAGACCGTCCAGTATTGTGTCTAACAGAAGTTAGAATATCTATTATGTCTGGTAGGCCTAAGTTAGCCGGTGACTAATAATCAGGTTGGTAAAACTATAATGTTCAAATTAATAGTCCATTGATTACCTGATTTATATGCATATATGTTATTGTATTGTTGTTATAATCAGTTCGATTATAGGATTTCGATTTGCAAAAGATATGATCTAAAAAGGATGTTAGTAAGGGAAAATTCGTTCTGCCAAGTGGCGTGGTCTCACTTAATATCAGTAAACCAAGATGTATTAGAATTATTCACACCAGGCTTTATGTCTAACTCGAAGTTTATGTTTTCCCCTTAAACTCTCGGGTGCTCAAAATTGAATTTAAGTAGATTGAGAGTTAAGGACTTTTCATGTATGGTAGGTTGGATGAATAAGCTTTCGAAGATGTGCAGGAGGCAAAACTAGCTATGTAGGAGTTACTTAGTATTATTTCATCTATGATGTGTTTATGACTGATATGTCTATCTATGATCATCCAAAGGGGCATCTTCATATGTCGCTCTTGGCATATTTCTTAATAATTATATTTATCTGAACCAGGGAATAATTTTGGATTATGTAATTGAATATGAAATATTGATTTGAAATGTAATTGAAAAGCTATTTTGAAATTTGTGTTTATTTTTGTTAAAATTCACGTGCTTCAAATATAATGGATGCCAATAACATTACCGTATTGTGTCACCGAAAGTTAATACTATAGAAGACTGCAACATCTGTTGTGGTTAGCTTCGGGCCTTAAAATAGGGGATGTTTAAACTTGGTATTAGAGCATAAGTTTATGAAAACTTAAAAGAAATTTTAAACTTAAAATGATTCTTGAAAACATAATCCAAAGGAATTAGGGAAAGGATTGGGGTATGTAATAACGTTATAGTTACGTACTTGTATTTGCTATATATAAGTGTACACTTTATCTTTATTATCCAATCTCTCTTAGGCTATTCTTCTGTATCATACAAAGACTCGAATGTATATTTTAAGGAAGAAGATATGGATGCGAGGAATGGAAGAGTTAACTTTAGTGGAGAAAGCACCGCAACTAGTGGAAATTCTAGATCAAACACTAGAAGAAATCCAAGTGGGGCACAAGCTGCTATGTGGGTGTTGGTGCACCATAAGTTGATATGGTTATGTATCAGTTCTTCGTCAATATAAAGCAAGATAGTCCTACTATGGTATTAGTTGGAGGAAATGTTGGAGAAGGAAACTAGGAAGCTCTGGTGGTCAATAACTATGCAGTATTGAACAGAGATTATGCTAGGCTTGGAGGGAAGCTGTTTATTGGAATTGAGGACGCAATTGAAGTAGAAAGTTGGTTGCTTCATTATGAAAGGATTTTTGCTTAATTAGGACTAAATGATGAGCACAAATGGAGATCAACATCCAGACAGTTGCAAAGAGCAGCACTGTAATGATGGAATAGGGTTACCATAGGAGTGGCTGAAGAGGCTATGACTTGGGTAGAATTCAGGAGGAGGTTTGAGGAAAGATTCATCTTGGGGATCGCTATTCAACTCTGCTCCAGTATTTTGCGGAGTTGGTGTAGAGAGACATGACAATGCTTGGGTATGGTACCATATTTATGGAATTATCGAGATACATATATACTATGGTTGATGCAGTTGTCAAAAGGAATGAAAAGCTCATCATGGATTGAGAGTCGAGCTTGCTAAAGCAACTTTACCACATATAAGGGATCCATGCGATGTAGTCGTTGAGATGGCTTTGAGGCTTGAGGAGATGCTCGCTTTATTTAATGGTAAAAAAATAGTGGAAACTCAAGGTAGGCTGGAGCAGAAGAGAAAGTTTTTCCATAAGAAGGGAGCTCAAAAGAGTGGAGTTGCTAAGAAAGGAAAGACAGAAGTTATCTACTACAAGTGTGATAAGAAATGGCATTTCGCTAATGAATATTGTTCAGGAGATGGAAAGAAGATGACTGAAAAGAAGAATATCAAATGCTTCAACTGTGATTAAATTGGACATTATAAGAACTCGTGCAAGGGACCGACCAAGGATGGAAAGGGAACAGTGTTTGCATTGGAACCGGATACCTCAAGACTAACAGCAAGGGAGAAAGGAAAAACTGTGTTAAGAGGTATGCTTTAGATTTATGTTGTGTCAGTTAGAGTTCTATTTTATGCCGGTGCATCGCATTCTTTCATATATCATTATTTGGTATATTAGCTTAACCTAGAACCTTCATACCTAGTCACATCCTTAAAGGTTGTGAATCTAATAGGAAGGTATGCAACATTTTGGATGAATGTGACTATTTAGAGTTTGAGTTGTTAGGTCATATATTTTCTTATAGTTTGCATGTGTTTGATTTCGCAGGTTTCTGGGTATGAATTGGTTAAGTAAGTACGATGCTAAGATATTTTACCATGCTAGGAAACTATCACTTAGACACCTTGGTTGTAATGATCGGATTATATATACTGTGGAAAACCTTAGTTTTGAGGTTAATTCTTTGTTGGATGTTATGGGTGAAGAAGAAAAGTTGAACCGAGTTTTCGTTGTTCGAGAATTCGCAGATGTCTTTGAGCTATGATGGGACTATCATCGAAATGAGCCATTGAGTTTTAGATAGATTTAGTACCAAAGGCTGAACTTGTGAGTAGATCTCCAAGTAGAATGACACCTACCTAGTGGAAGGCACTAAAGGTGCAATTTGGATTTAGAAGGTAATGATTTAATTAGACTAAGTAGTTCGCCTTAGGGAGTAGCTATAGTTTTTGCAAAGAAATGAGACAGACTGTTGAGGATGTATATCGATTATCATAAGCTGAATGAGAAGATGATAAAGAACCGATATCTGTTACCTAGAATTGATGATTTGTTTGACCAGTTGGGTGGAGCCAAAGTATTCTCTTAATTGGATTTGGCTACTAGTTTCCATCAACTTAGAGTAGCAGAGGATAGCATTCCTTTGATGACATTTAAGAGCGAATATGGATCGTACGAATGATTAGTGATGTCGCTCAAACTATCTGATGCACCGAAATTCTTCATGGAATTAATGAACGATATCTTCCAAGAGCATCTAGGTAGATTTGTATGGAAGGCCATCTCACTTAGTCGAGTTTTCATATACCAACCGTTATCAGACTAGTATAAGGATGGCACCGTTTGAAGCTTTATATGGATGACCATGGAAATCTCCAGTTTGTTGGTTAGAGACTAATGATAGATTAGTTCTTAGTCCGGATTTGGTTAGAGAAGCTGCAGAGAAGATTGAATTAATTCGGGCTAGAATGAAGGAAGCTCATTCTTGGCAAAAGATTTATGCTGATAAGAGATAGAAAAATTTAGAATTCTCAGTTGGAGACTATGTTTTCTTCAAAGAGTCACCGATGAAGGACATGATCCGATTCGGTAGATCAAGGAAGTTAGCATAAAGATTCGTTGGACCATTTCCGATTGTAGAAAGGACCAGGAAACTCGCGTATAGAGTAGAGTTACCGAAAAGTTTGGCAAGATTCCACAATATTTCTCATTTCTCATCTAGGAAGTGTATTAGAGACTAGAGACTACTATTACACTGACTATGTTAGAAGATCTAGTGTTGGAATCAGATATCGCTATAGTCAGGAAACCAGTTTATATAGTTGTGGGTGATGAGAAGAGACTAAGGAACAAGATAGTCAGATTAGTCAAAGTCAAGTGGAGTAACTACGAGAGAGACTGTACTTAGGAAACCGAGAGTAGGATTAAGGACACTTATCCTAACTTGTTTGATGGTATGTTTTACCTTTATGTTTGATGGTAGTTGGTACCTTATCGTAATATCGAGGACGAAATTCTTTAAGGAGGGAAGTTTGTAACGATCTTAATTTTGGTTAGCATTATTTGGAACATTTAATTGTATAAATTAAAAAAAATAATGTAGATAGTTAAGGGACTGAGATTTGTTAATTTAGAAGGATCCATGCCTTAATGAATGTGCTAGCAAAAGAAAATTAAAAATAAGTAAGTAGGAGGAATATGGTAATTCGGTAAAATGTGAATAGTCTTTGTTCCTATACCCTAAACCCTTCCATTCTTTATTCCTCATTCATTTTAACTTTTACAAACAAAACTAAAATCCTAAAGAACTCGGGCGGCCATCACTAAGAGGATTCAAGGAGTAGAAAAGCTAGGATTCAAGTAGAAAGCTTAAGTAAATCAATCTGCAGGCAAATCTCAACCTTCTTAATGCAAATCCAAGGTTAATAATTTGTTTACATCTCTATTTTTGATGAATAATATCGATTTAAAGGTAAACCTGTTCTCTTTTGCAAATATGCGCCATGTTATAGTGACTAAATGATTATATGCTTTAAGGTGATGATTTAGGGAGATTTAGTACGAATTTTATGATATGTTTGGATTGGAAAACCTATCATATCACATCCAAATGAGTAGCTTTTTTGATATATGGTCAAAAATATTACTTTAGAAGTGGGTTTCAAGTTTCATAATTTTCCAAGCGAATATGGATTTATTATTACTACGAGAGAAAATAGTGCATTTTGGGTTTAAATTATTTAAGGCAATTTAATAAGGTATTCGGGTCTGAAATTTATATATGTTAGAAACATATTTAAAGTGATGTTGTGATTTTTGGGGATTTTTCCTAAGTGTTTTACTATGGTTAATAAATATTTAAATTAGAGGACTTAAATGTCTTGTATGTTTTATTAAGGGAAAAGGCTTAAGCACTAAATTGTCTACAATAATGCAACGATGAGTTCGGTAGCTTTTTAGAATTGAATTTTGGTAAAGTATTGGCAACCAACCATATTTTGTCAAATTATGTAAGTTTGGAGAAAAGGAATACTTTAAAAAGCATAAAATCAGTTTTATGTCAAATTACAATTTCGCTACTTTCATTTGCTTGCTTCCGTCACGATACTCAGTAAACCATTCACACCTATTCAAAAACAATGCACATGAAATCAAGCATTTGGTACGAAGTGTATGAAGAAAGGTGGAAGGAAAGGATGATGTTGAAAGTATGCTTGCGAGAGGGTTGAAACCACTTTTAGTTGCTTTCAGACCCCTTCAACACTATTACCGCCGCATTTATACCCTTCGCCTTAGTCAGAGGTCGCTTTTTTGTAACCTTAAAAAAATATGTTAAAGGAAGGCTTTCGTCTTCATAACTTCCGTTAATATTGAAGCTACCTTCCTAAATTCTTTTAAAAGGATTGACTAGCCGCTTTTACTAATAGTATCGGAGGCAATGGTTTTGAAAGGATAGTTTCAATGCTATCCTAATCAATGCTTTCAAAAGTGATGCTTTCGCTTCTGTTCTCTTTGACCCTATAGTTATATTAAGGGTTGAACCCAATGATTTCAAAAGATATATTTTAATTAGTTTCGAAGCTATGCTTCCATAACTTTTTACATGAACCCAATGCTTTTGAAAGATATGTTTTTATGTGTTACGAAAGGAGTGTTTCCATGTTTTCAAATGATATGTTTAATGGTTTCGAAAGTGGATATCTAAGTTTTAAGTGATGATTTCGAAATGTCTATTTTCAATGCATTCGAAAGGAAGGTTTTGGCCTTTCATCCTAGTGTTTTCCAGAGTAAAGTATTTAACTTGTTTCGAAGGGATAGTAACCCTAATGATTTGGATTTTCATCAACATTGTTTTGTTTAAAGCATATATGATGACATAGGTATTTTAGTAAAGCAAAGGGAATATTTTGCTCGTTTAAGTATGATTTAAAAAAATTAAATCAATTTGAAAGCAATGTTTTCATGGAAAATTGAATAGGGTGGTTAACCAAAAGTATATGACTTAGATATTAATAGATCAGGTGAGACTGCTATGCGGTCGTCCCCTATACTTTAGCTAGTAGTTCCTAGCTAATATAAGTCAAAAATTCCAATGTGTTGGGCTTTGTTGCAGGTAAGACAAAAATGATGTTACACACAGAAAGGAATACACAGAGTAGAGATAGGTTATTGGTGAGTCCACAAAACAATTAGGATCAGTTAACCCTAGGAGAAGAAAGTTAAGAACAGACCATGCAGTATTGTGTCTAACATAAGTTAGAATATTTATTATGTCTAGTAGGCCCGAGTCAGCCAGTGGTTAATAGTCAGCCTGATAAAACTATAACATTCGGATAGATAGTCCATTGATTACCTGATTTATATGCATATATGTTCTTGCGATTGTTGTTACAATCAGTTTGATTGCAAGATTTTGATTTGCAAAAGATATAATTTTAAAAGGATGTTAGTGAAGGGAAACCCATTCTGCTAAATTGCGTGGTCTCACTTAATATTAGTAAACCGACAAGTAATAGAATTATTCACACTACGCTTTATATCTGACTCGAAGTTTATGTTTTCCCCTTAAACTCTTGGGTGTTGAAAATTAAATTTGAGTAGATTGAGAGTTAAGGACTTTTCAGGTTTAGTTGGCTGGACAGATATGAGACGACCCAACCTCCTATCTCCAGGAAGTCACGTCATCAATGAAGAAGAAAGGGATAGAAGAAGAAAAGAAAGCGAAAGAAGAAACACAACAATATCAGAGAACTCACAGCGGAACGAATAAAATATAATATATCATATATAATATTACAAAGTATCATATTACATCAGAGTACACAACTTAAACAACAGATATTAGACAATTATAAACATCTGTCTAACTATACAACTCAAGTACATAATATAAAGATATCAAACAACACAGCGGAACCATAATATATCTACACGTGGAAGCCTCCTGCTCCATATGTCCTTCAGAATTCGTCAAGCTAACCTGAATCACTTGATTACTCATACATAATATGAGTACCCAAGAGTTTAATAAAACAGAAAATAAACACTTGGGTTAGACAAGGGTCTGGTGTGAGTAAACGGGTTAAAATTGCTTAACTTTAGAAAAACCTTTGAAAAGAAAAGGTATCACGTAAGACTTCCCACACATAAACATGGAAAAGTTTTTACCTTACGCTAACCAAAACATTTGATAGGAAATCCAGTGATACTGTAATAGTGTCTAGGGTTTTCAAGTAAATAAGAAATAGACAAAATTGTTACATTCATTAAATTCCAGCTACTAGCCACAAAAGTGGGTAATACAATCAAAACCGTAGGGTCTCGTAGGAAGAATGGGTTTCCAACAATGGCAGGGCTACTGGGGTACCGCCCGTCACAGTACGTGGCCTAGATCAACGTACCGAGGAGTACGCCCGCTCCCTTGCAACACAAGGCTGGAACCATCCCTTACTGGATAGTCCCGAACAAGACCACCCCGTAGTTGGCACGACCAACCACACACTAAGACGAAATAGAAAGGGACCTCTGGACAGGGGTAAATCTCACTCTCAAGTGGGGGCTACCCATGAAGCCTTGCTGCACCTCCCCTGTTTTAGCCATTCCCGGTTGATGAGGCTTGAGGCTGCGATTACCTTTATAGAACATATCTATCTTAGAATGCTCATCGTCCACCTGACAATGTTCTGAAAGCATTCAATCCATACAAGTTCGTTCCGGGTTCGAACGAAACCGAAGGCACTATCTCATTGCACTCGTTTTGGAATCACCCTCAGAGTCAATGACAATAGCCCTTGCACTCTAAATCACCATCTCGAACCTATAAGTACTATTCCATCAAACTCATTACGGAATCACCCACAAAGTTATACTGACATATAGTTCTTACACCTCGAGTCTTCACTTTCTCCACTTGGATTCACGACCTAACGTTTAATTGGAATCGATGTGGTTTTCAGATCCCAAATATGGAAACCCGATCCCGGACTCACCGAAACCAAACGCCATTTTAATGTCCAAGTTGTTCTTAAGGGTTTTAACAATTAAAACTTATATATAGGATGATATAAACAGATAGATGAATCACGTTATCACAATAGATAATCCATAACAACATTCATCTCACACAGCAGCATATCACGTATCATAGATATCCAAATCATCCGGTATCAACCAAATAACCAATATCAATCATTCAATATTAATCATTCGTAATTAATCAATCAACCAATATTAATCAATTATCCATAGCAGAATTGATTAACTCTTAATCGATTGGATTACTTAAATCCTTCTTCATTTATTCTAAATAAATAAATTAATCATCTCTAATAATCTTCTTTAATTAATCTTCCTTGATTAATTATACTTAATTACATTCAAGTAATTATCCTTAACCATATTCAGTAATTAATCTTTAATTACTATCATTAATTACAATAATTAATGATCCTACATTTACTTCCATTAATTAATCAATTATAATAAATTACATTAAACCTCAATTAATTACAATTAATTGATCACACTTAAATTAATCACTTTTATTAATCAATCTTGATTATTAATTAATTACATTAACTAATGATCCTTATTAATTAATAATTCCTTTAATTAAATAATTAACTTGTAATTAATCAACTCATTAATCATAATCAGTAATTAACAATTTGTAATTACTTATCTTAATTAATTAACTTCTTAATTAATTATATTAACCTTTGATTAATTAATCTAAGTAATTAAAGTAATTATTATTCAATTCAATTAACAAATGATCCTTAATTAATTATTTTATTAATTAATTATAATTTTGATTAATTACCCTTAGTAATTAATCTTAAATTAATCACATTTATTAATTAATCACATTAATTAGTTAACTAAAATAACTAAGTAATTAACTCTTATTTAATATACAAATAATTAATTCCATCATTAAATAATTCTTAATTCATTAATTAGTTGCTCCATAATTAATTAACTTTAACAATTGTATTAATCAATTCCTTAATTTATAACAACATGTGATTAACCATTGATCACTTCCATTAATTATTCCCATGAGTAATTTCTACTAATTACTTCCATAAGCAATTACCATTTTTAATTGCATTCAATAATTAACGATTTAGTAATTACACTTAATTAATCCATAATTAAGTGATTATTTAATATTTAATAAACAATTAACTAATTATTTAAAATTAATTAAACAATTAATTAATTAACTTCTTATATTTTTAAATTCCTTTATTAATTAAGAGATCATTAATCTTAATTAAAATTTACTTATTAACAAATCTAAATAATTAAGTATTTTCAAGTTCAAACAATTTAATCCTAATCATCATAATTTAATCATTTGCATTAACTAAATTTTAATAACTTTAAAGACCAACTATTTTATTGGTTAAAATTTTTTAACCTTACCCTTATTTGAAAATAAAACATTTAGAAATCAAATTGAAAATTTTAAACACTTTAATTATCCAATTTGAACTTCTTTATTTTCAAAATAAAATTTGAAAATCTTTGTTATTAAAAACATTACTTAACAATTTACTTAAACTTTGATTAAATATTTAAAATGAAAAACATTTCTTTAGAATTAAGATTCAAAACACTTCCTTAAATAAAATTCAAAATTTAGTTAAGTAATTACTTTCAAAGCATACTCTTAACAATTTTAAATTTAAATTAAATTCAATTCATATTTTAAAAGTTTGATTTACTTTATTTTCAAAACAACAAGTTTAAATTTAGTTTTCTTTATAAACTTGTTTATAACTTAATGCTTGATTCTTAAATTATTCAACTCGAGTTTATTTTGCAGTTATACTAACACAGTACTAACCAACTCAGCAACAAATTTACTCGAGTCGAACGCCAACAAACACTAGCCTGCCCCGAGCTAAACTCCAAATCCATCTTCTTCGAGTCGTACGCGATAAATCACGTGAGCATACCCGAGTCTTCATCTCGTCTTCCCATAACTACAAACCCAGTGCACACACCCATTCTCGTGCACGTGTCCAAGCAACTCCGGCCGCCGACGATCAACGCGACCCTCCACTCGCATCACACGATCATGTGCGAACCCAACAATAAACCCAGATTCGAGAGTAAGCATGCGAATCAAAATTTGACCCAAGGCTCGAACAACTGCAGTTGCAACTCAACACCAAACCCCCAGCGCCGACCACCACGTCGTCGTTATGCCTCGCCGACCTCACTATAGAACCGCCACATTCTCGAGCATCGTTCCCCCCAGAAGCGATCGAACTCGAACCCTTATCCACATCTCAAATTCCTCGGCAATTCAGACAAAAAAAACTCAATACTAAACCCTAGTTTGATCGATTTCGATCAAATTATTCATTGGAAAAATTGGTAAGTATTTTTCCCATAATCAACAATCTACAAGCTAGCCTTGACCACAATTTCAAATTAATTTATTGCGTGAATAATCAGCAATTCGCCATAAACCCAAAAACATTCAAACCCAAAATTCAAATAAATTACCAAACTAAAAATTACAAATTTCATATCTAAATTCATGATTTTACATCAAGATCACATGCATGTAGTTAAATTTTGAATTTAAGATAATAAATTTTTAACAAATATTCGAGTTCCTCTGTAAATTTTTATTTTAATCATGATTTATGATATTTAAAATTCTTATACTATTTTATAATCTTTATCATTCAATTACAAATCAATTTCATTCAAATACTTAAGGCTAATATGGATTAATTTGGAAATTTTGATTTTTGAAAACAAAGGTCACAGTTTTTTTTTTCAAACAGAGAACAACACCACATATACAGTCATATGTTTACATATATAAATATAACTATAAATTCAATAAATAAAACTGAATAATTTCCATGCAATACTAACATCAATTCACAAGCAATTAAGTAACAAGATTAATCTGTTTTTAAAATATTTACTCACCTTATATATTTCAAAGAACACAGCAGTTTTCAGGCTTTGATTTTCTGAATAGTTCCTCTGCATGCTTTAATTTGATGATTAAAAAGATTGAAATTGCTGTTGAACTTTAATGCCTCTGCATGCTTTACAAATTGATGCTTAGAGGTTGAAACAGCTGTTGATTTCCCTGAACTTTGAAATGCAGGTTGTTGAAGTTGCAGATTGATTGTTGAGAAGAACTTCAAATTTGTTTTTCAGTTGGATTGCTGACTTACTTTTGCAAATTTTGTTTCAGATCTTACTTTGCTTTTGGATTTTATTTTCAGATTTGAAGAAAATAATTTCTGTTTTGCCATTAATTTGAAAAGTGAAATGAAGACAAAGGAAAAAAATGTTTTGTGAAAGAAAACAAATTTTTTTCTTAACACATTTATTTAAAATCCAAATGAATATGTTGCCACATGTTGATTAATTAAACAAGTG
This sequence comes from Allium cepa, assembly GCA_030765085.1. Lineage (NCBI taxonomy): Eukaryota > Viridiplantae > Streptophyta > Magnoliopsida > Asparagales > Amaryllidaceae > Allium > Allium cepa. The sequence goes on along the minus strand of CM060929.1, from coordinate 375,598,411 downwards.
TCTCAACATAATTTAAACAAAATCGCAAGTGTTAAAATGTTTTATCTTTGCTTTACAAGTGTCCATTTTCCTTAAATAAAGTCATTTAAGTTACATATGCATTAGTAAAATGTTTTCATATGTATTTGTAAATTTACTTTTAAGAGAAAATATTCTAAAACTAATTAAAATGCAAATAATTCGTATACACATTTATTTAAAATCTAAAACATCTATATTTATACATTTATGACCATTTTATTTCAATTACTTTAAAAGAAAGACAAAACAAAACTTTGTTTAAAACCTTTTTAAGCTATCTTTTTAAAATAACAATTATCTTATACTTTGAAAACAATTGAATAAATCTTAAATTTACTTTTGAAAAAAAAATATTGAATTTATCTAAATTAACTTTTGAAAAATATAAATTAAAACAAAGTTTTAAATTACAATTTATACATATATGAATTATCCATAGATTAAATTAAATTTCAAAACAACATCAAATTATAACATATATTACATGTATATTACAATTTGCAAATTCAATCTTTATTTAAAACAAAAGATCTTCTATTCACAATATATATCAAATATATATATTATAAATAGAATAAAATTTTATTAGCGTTTGAAAAATAAAACTTGTCAATTTTAAATTGATAGAAAGATATTGATCAAAATTACCAGATTAAATATTTGTTATCCTTTAAAAAATTAAATTTACCAATTTAAATTAAAATTACAAAGAAAAATTATCAAATCAATTAAATAATTAATGCAGATTATTAAATTGTTATTGCCCAAAATTCTGGGTCGTTACAAGATAAGCTTCTAAAGACATGTAGGAGGCAAAGCAAGCTATGTAGGAGTTATTTAGTATTATTTACGTTGTGATGTATTTATGATTTATATGTCTATCTATTGAATACTCTGATCATCCAAGGGGGCATCTCCATATGTCGCTCTTGGCGTATTTTGTAATAATTATATTTATCTGAACGTGGAATCATTCCGGGATTATGTGATTGAATATGAAAAATTGATTTGAAATTTAATCAGAAAAGATGTTTTGAAATCTATGTTGATTTTATTTCATATTCATGTGCTTCTTATATTATGGATACCATTAACATTTCCATATTGTGTCACCATAAGTGAATACTGTAGATTAATGCTGCATTTGTAGCGGTTAGCTTTAGGGCTCAAAATAAGGGATGTTACATACCTCTTCTACGTAATATTATTCAATATATATAATATAGGGATTTATAGTATAATATAAACTAAAAGTTATAATTCCACTCCCCTAAGCTGTAATTATCAAATGTCTGGACAATAATATAGAAAATCTCACTACAAGTGCAATGACGAAGACCATGTCTCGAATTGGACCTCGTATGCAAGAGATATGAATTTAATTTGAAATGAGAAAATCAATTTATTAATTAACTTTAATTAATAAATAATTCCCTCATTATACATATTCATCTTCTCCCCTAAATTACCATTACTGTGCACGAAGATATGCACGCACACTTAACCTAAATGGCCATGCACATTCTCCATCCAAACTCGAGCTACGTCGACTAAATCTTTCATGACCACCTCTAATATTTACATTAGGTGACGATGTAAGCAAGGTCATGACTCAATTTAGGTCAACACCCCTCAAAAGACGTGAATTTCGCATGCCCCAGCTCTATAGGTGTGGACAAGAATAAATATGGTTGATCGGATGTCCTCTAAACAATGACATTCGGCTCCCTTTCGAACCAATTTCATATTGGCATATCCCGTTCCTCCAGTTGATGCCTTTAGTTCAGCTACCTCACCTCGACATCCATGGAAATAAATATGGACCAAGACCCAACAATGTTGCATCACTAATCCACATGGATATGATCTCCATCTAGCCACGAGTTCAACGAATTCGATCTTATTGTCTTTCATGGTCAGAGCTATTGGAATCGAGGAAGACTCGAAACCCATTAAAGCTCATATTTTGAGATATTTATTGAAGAGGGAAAAGTGATAGCGGGACAGGTACTATGCTTGGGATGAGAGAGAGAGAGAGTGTGTGTATATATAATTTATTTAATTTCTCTAAATAAGTTGACATATGTTTTGAGCACGTATGATCCACAGTACACCCGATCACCACGAAACCTGGCGGCGCACATCTCTTTATTTTTCTGGTCTCAATGGTAAAAATTTCGTAACCATCTGAGATGATACTTTGCGATGATAATTTCATGCATTTGAGATCGTTTTGGCTATCAAATATCTTGATTCTAAAAATTCTTCAACCTCACATCTCGTAATGAAGTCCTCGTCCTAAAAACATAGGCATCAGTTAAGGTACTACTGGACTCGGCTACTCATTTAGTTTTACAAAATATGTATAATCATAAATATACCATGACTCAAAATATAACGATATCGATACTCATTTGATTCACAATGTCTATCCGGACTCATTGGAAGTGGTCTTGAATCCTAACACACCCATATGCAAAAAGTCAAATTTTTGGACCTTTAATTAATCAAGGATTCAATATTTAAATTAATTATTTAAATATACAATCGTTAAAAAATGCAGGTTATAACTTTGTCATTGTAGTGTAGACACTTAGTAACAAACTTACAACTTTAACTGCTATTTAATCAGATAATCTATTGCTTGAAAAGTAAGGGTAAATCACGTTTCATATATTGCCAGTGTGGTCTCGCTATTTTGTATGCTTTAGAGAAATATGATATGCAAACAGGCCTTCATGTCTGACCCATGTTTTTATTCTTATTTTCCCTATAAACTCATGGGATTTGATGACCTACCTTTTCGACCCTTGAAGGTCGACAATAATACATCCTTGATATTCACGTGCCGTAAATTCCAGTCCCAAAGAGGTAGATAATCAAGGATGAAAGAAAATAAAAATAGAAGAAAGAACAAAATAGATTATCATATCGCATTTAACAACTTGTAATTATGCATATAGATAGTACATATAATCACTCTCAAAATGAGATATCATTCTTAGCATGTACTAACTCAACAAAGGACAGTTATAACTGCCTATCCCTACAGGTGCTGGTAGATACTTATACATAATACAACAGAAATAAAAATAGATAACTATCTACAAAGGACCCTCCAACTCCATGCTTCATGCTCTTTCCAAAATGCTTCAAGCTACCTAACTACTTGGTTGCTTGGAAAAATAGGGCACCAGAGTTTAAGGGGAAAAGAAAATAAACTCCGGGTCAATCGTGGGATTGGTATGAAAAAACTCAAAAAATGGATATTTCGAAACAAAAAGTATCTCATAAGACCATACCGCACATAAAAACGGAACATGTTTTACCTTAAGATAACCAAAACATTACTACGTAAAATTCAGTGATATAAGGTCTAGTTATAAATACTTATTAATCATAGCTAAAATTATTACGTTTATTAAATTTCATCATACTAGGTTCTACTATCAAAGTCCCAAGGCACTTATTGGAGAATGGATTCCATATAATGGCAGTTAAGGGACTGCCATCCATACAGGACATTTCTAAAGGAATGTACCGAGGATCAAAGCAATGATACTCTGCATCTGTGAAGCCCGGCCTACCCTTTTTGGTCAACACTATGACCTGGATAGTACTGAATTTGACATCACCTCGGTCGTTTCCATCCTTTACCTAGATTCCATAGCATACACTACATACTCGATATACATAGATCAATTTAGAAAGGTGATGACCATACCCTAATGGTTGCAAACCATATAGCCTTACGACTCACCCTGTTTAAGCCATTTTCGTATGTGAGGCTTGATGTAACATTTACCTTTTATTGAAGATATTCTACTCTGAATGCCACATTTCCAGTTCTAATAACAGATGATTGATTTCCATAAATGTACAATTTCTGAGTGTTATCCCACCTTTTGGCAAGGCCGTGATATCATCGAATTGGCTAAGAACGAATGGTCAACATCCTTGGGAATAAATTACGTACTGTACTATAGACGATAATCGGGCAGATTTGAACCGGGACCCAATCGAGATGCAGTTAGCATGGAGTGACTAGCAAGGCCCCATGATGTTGTATTTCAAATTTGGAGTTGATTGGAGTTCATATGCTCAAGTTACGGATGAAGCAAGGATTTGTTTAGATTGACCAAGAACGATCTATGTAATAGTTCAAGATATAGGAGAATGTTCCATGTCTTTAAATCCATGGGGCCAATTCATCTAAAATTCTTAAAGCATCAATAAAATGAAGAGGGAAGCTTACCAAAATGGTCGCATATCGCAAAGCAAGGCTTTGAGGATGGCCGATTGTTATTAACCGATCGTTCTTGCCGATCGTTCATAATGAGCACATAACACAAAGCGAAGGTTTGAGGATGGCCGATCATTCTTGCTGATCCATCATAACGATCTCATGTCACAAAGTGAAGGACGATCGATCATCATTGACCAATCGTTCATGCTGATCCATCATAACGATCAGCATAGTTCAGCGCATAGTTCAACTTCGACCAAGATCAGTCCATATCTCTCGATTTACAAGTTAGAATTATTCCATCTTTTAGAAGCAGTATCAAGAGGTACGTGCGACCCTCCTAAAATGATCGCACCATGATTGAAGCCAAGAAAAAGAATCGGCTATAATTAGGCCGATCATTCTCAATCATCAAGTTAGCATCGCCGATCGATATTGTGGGCCTTTATGGACGTAGAGGGCCTTCTGCCGAAGTCTTAGTGAAATATTTTGTCATCTATCTCTACAAATACAGTCCCTGTGGGTCATTCTGGAGATCCTTTATGATGTCGACTACTTGAGTCTGCATTTTGATCAAGTTCTTTCGTATTGTTTGCTGGTGTAATCAATCTCTTTGCAAATCAATAAAGAGAATCTTCAAAGTGGATGCAGGCATACAATGCTGAACCGCTATAAATCTCTGTGTTCTCTATTATTACTTGGATTTGCTTGTTAGTTGCTTTATTCCTCAGTTTAATTTTACTTTCTTCATTTACTTCTCTATACAAATCTATTCTTGGGTGTTTATAAACAATTTGGTTGCAAACATTTTGGTGCTTTCATTGAGAGCCCGACACTCAGCTTGTTAAGATCCCCTTTGTCATTACTGGATAGGGAAAATCCCCTAAAGGAGACAGATAGCTATCTTCAAACTTGCTTGCACTACTTATATTTGCAAAATTCTAGACAAGAAGATTGACAATGGTTTGACATACCAGATTCACTTCTCAGAATGTTGATGGAAATGAGACTGCTAGTATTCAACAAGGAGGCCCAAGCAACCAACCTGCAAATTTGAATGTTGATTCGGTTGAAGTTCAAAACCCTGCTGATTCAATAGCCCGAGATGAATTTCATAATCTGATGAGAGAGTTGAAAGAAAGCCATCAATAACTAAATGAGCAGATTTAGACCAATATTGGCCTGATCAATCAGATTACCCAACAGCAGCGTGGGAAGGCCAAGAGGGATCCCACTCCCTATTCGGCATATTGGAAAGTTCAAGCTCATCGGATGAATACCATAGGCTTAGGCATCGCATGCTTGAAAAAAATCACACAGAAATGTCAGAGCGCATCTTGGCAGACCAATATGGTCAGTCAAGGCAGGTCAGTGCCGATCCCTCCTCAGAAGTTGGTACTGATCCCAACTTCAGAGGAGGGATTCCCCCACTACACTTATGGAATCGCGCCGGGGTTCTTCCCGGAAGCTTGGATGCTGGAGCTCGCTCGAATGATGACTAGGTACCCCACCGGAATGACAACGAGATAAATGCTCTAGGTGCACATCAAGTGGATGGTGAACTAGGAAGGCATGAAATGGCCCATAGACAAGGACCAGACCGCTCACGTGAGGTGGAGCGGGACCACTGCTTGACACCACCCATCCAAATGATAGACTTGGCTGAAATGGTTAGACAGTTGGTGAGAGAAAATGAAAGCTTGATTAATGATGATTGGGAAATCTTGAGGAGTCATACCCCATTTATTGACAACGTTCTGCATGTGGAATACCCTAGGAGGTTCAACATGTCATCAATGCCTGCTTACGAGGAAAAAACCGAGCCCAGGTAGCATATTATGAGATATGAATGGTTAATGGATTCTGCGAGAGCTAACGGCGCAACCAAGTGCAGAAGCTTTCCTATAATCCTTTCCGAGATAGCAATAATGTGGTTCACAAGACTACCTCCATGGTCAATTTTAAGATTCGATAAGCAAGCAACCAAGTTTGTAGAGTAATTCTGAATGCATGCAGTTCGTCCTAAAGACGTGATGTCCCTTTTCAGTGTGATCCAGGTCCCAGGAGAATCGTCGAAAGATTACTTGAAGATATTTCATATAGCCATACTCATGGCTGTAAGGAGAGGGATTGATCAAGAATCTAGGTTTCGTGATTGGCTGGTTGGAAAACCACTTGCCACTCTAGAGAACTTCTATTTAAAAGCAACTCAATTTTTGAGGAAGAAAGAGGCCAGGTCCTCTAAGAAAAAGAATGTTGCAGGACCGAGTGGAGAAACAGTGCGAAGTAATATTGCATTAAAAAAGTTTGGTGATAGTTTCGAGAAAGTTTAGGTGAATGTTCAGAGTAAGCCGAATCAACAAAAGAAAGATGGAGATAGGAATCGAGAGCGGAAGAGGGATTTTGGGACACCAAACCCCAGGATTCCAATTTATGAAAATTACATGCAGCTAAACACGTCCTTGGAGAACATTTATCTATCCACTTGTAATACCATGCGGTACAAGAAGCCGCGACCAAAAGAATCTTTAGAGAGAAGAAGAAGACTGGGAAGTATTGTTAGTTTCACGAATGCTATAGGCTCAATACGAATGAATGCAGGCACCTCTAGGATGTCATAGAAAAATTGATTTGGGAAAAAAAGTTGCAATAGTTTGCGAAAACTCCAAAGGATGACCGACATGGGACATCCGACCATAGTCAGGGATAGGCTCCTCAATGGGCTGAAGAGCCTGGGCGGATTAGCGGAAGACTAGTGATTAATATGATAGTTAAAGGGTTGCACCCTACAGACAGGAGTTGGCAAGAGATAGAGCGTTATGCTAGCGCGATAAGGCATGTAAACTTTGAATGCTGTTTGAATATGGAAGATGGAACTCCAGCAAAACAGCAGTGCACCATGGCGGTTGTGTTTAGAAGCAGGGATAAAGACAAAGTAGAGGCTCCAATAATTGACACAATGGTCATTTCAGCTACGATTGGTCCTGCGTTGGTAAGAAGGATTTTGATATATTATGGAATTTAGGTGAATATAATCTTCAAAGAGGAGTACAATCGGATGAGCATGGAGGCTAAAGATTTGAAACCCTCTAAATCTCATATTCATGGTTTTAATGGAGTTCCAACTGAGGTTGTAGGATACGTGGAATTACCTGTCGAATTGGGAGAAGGTGAATGAAGGAGGGTGCAAATCCTACCATTTATTGTTTCGGATGTTGACTCTCCATACAATGGCTTTCTGGTTCGACCGGCCTTGGCTGAATCCCGGGCAGCTCTTGCTCCATGGTGTTTAACTTTGAAGTTTCCAATAGATAATGGTGTACGAGTTGCTCATGGTGATCAGGCGACTAGGTGTGCCTGTTATATAGCCGAGTTGAGGGAAGCTCACCGTAAGGAGAAAGGAAAGGGTATGGACAAGCTATCCACATCCAAACCACTGAAGATTAACAACCAGTGCCTGGGCCTTAGCTCAGGCACCACAGTCGGTTCTATAGAGATATAGATCCAAGGATGAGGAAGAAGAGCCCAATAAGATCAAAGCTGCACTGACTGAACTGACATTTGATATCATGGTCAGCCACGATGACCGATTGCGAGCCTTGAAGATTGGGTCACTGCTCAGCCCCCCGATGATTAAAGGACTTGCTGGTTTTCTTTGAGCAAATCTAGATGTATTCGCTTGGAATCACTTAGAACGTGTGGAGTCTCGCCTGTAAGTCATGCATTGAATATTGATCTGAACTATGTTTCAATGAACAAAGAAGATAAGGCATGGATCCGGAGAGAACTACTTCTCTTAAAGAAGAGGTAGATAAACTAAAAGTTAATGGGTTTATCCGTGGTTCCCTCTATCTTGAATGGGTATCTAATCCTGTATTTGTGAAGAAGGAAAACGAAAAAGGGAGTATGTGCATTGATTTTTCGGATCTGAACAAGGCATGTCAAAAAGACAGTTTTTCCCTTTCCAGGATTGATCAGCTAGTCAATTCAACTGTAGGACTCAAATTTTTATCATTTATGGATGCGTATTTGGGGTATAACCAAATCTCGATGCATATCCCGATCAGGAGCACACCAGTTTAGTTACAGATGTTGGGTTGTAATGTTACGTAGTAATGCCGTTCGGGTTGAAGAATGTCGGAGCAACCTATCAGTGCTTGGTTAATAGGACCTTAGGGATCAGATTGGGAAGACAATGGAAGTGTACGTGGATGATATTCTCATAAAGTCATGACGATCAAGCGACCACATTAAAGACTTGGCAGAAATGTTCGACATCCTTTGATATCACAAGATGAAAATAAATCCTTTGAAATGTTCATTTGGTGTTGCATCAGGAAAGTTTCTGTACTTTATTATTAATGCTCGTGGAATAGAAGCTAATCTAGAGGAGATTCAGGCTATCCGTGAAATCCAGTCGCCAAGAACCATTAAACAAGTGCAAAAGCTAAATGGGAAGGTTACCGCTTTAAGTCGATTTATCTCCAGAGCTACCGACAAATGCATTCCTTTCTGCGATCTAATTGAAGGAAAAAGAAACTTCGAATGGATGTAGGATTGTAAACACGCGTTCCAAACTCTGTTGAATCGTTTGGAGAGACCCCCTATCTTGTCAAAGCCGGATGATCAGGAGGAGTTGTACAATTATTTGGCTGTATCAGCACATGCTATAAGTGCCGCCTTGGTTCATGAGGAAAATCATATCTATAGTCCAGTCTATTATGTCAATAAACGATTGACAGGAGTAGAGAGAAATTATTTGAAAATAGAGAAACTGGCATACTGCTTGCTAATTGCATCATGGAAGCTTTGTCCATACTTTCAGGCACATTCGATCAATATTTACATCGACCAGTTACTACGTCAGGTCCTACAATGACCTGAGACATCTTGGAGGTTACTCAAGTGGAACATTAAGCTCATCCAATTCGACACTACTTATCTCCTTCAGAAAGCTATCCAGAGACAAGCCTTGGTAGACTTTATATTAGAGTTTACCATGTAGGATGATCTTTCAGAAGGAAGTGAAATCCCAATTGTACGATGGATGTTATATATTGATGGAGCATCTAATGATCATTGCTTTAGAGCTGGGATTGTGCTTGTAACTCTTGAGAATCAATCGATTTGTTATGCACTAAAGCTTGATTTCCCAGCGGCAAACAACAAGGCTGGGTATGAAGCTCTGATTCCTGGTCTTAGACTCGCCAAAGAACTTGGAGTTAAATCTCTTGTAATCTTTTTTGATTCTTAATTGGTGATGTATCAAGTTAGAGGAGACTACCAGGCTAAGGGACAACGACTTTCCCCTTATCTTACCTGAGTTTAGAAGTAGTTGACTGAATTTGAATACTATGATTTTTCACATATTCCATGCGATCAAAACAGAGGCTAATTTGTTGGCAAAGTTCGCTAGTACCAACAATAGATAGGTTTGGTACTGATCAAAGTATTAGATACCCCAAGTATAAACATGATGGAAATCGATCAAGTACTAGAGGCAGAATTTGAAAGGGAAGGTTGATGACTCCAATTAAGGACTATTTACTGAACGGGGTTCTGCCTGGTAAAAGAAATGAAAAGGGACAGGTCCTACGCAAAGCTTCATGACATATTACGCAAGAAGGAGTCACGTATAGGAGAGGCTTCTTAGTTCCTCTACTCCGGTGTATCGCTCATGATGAGATAAAGTGTGTTTTAAGAGTTCGTGAACGAGAATATGGCGATCACACTAGGGGGCAAACTTTGGCAAAGAAGATACTTTGTTACGAGTATTATTGGTCAACCGCAAATCGAGACGTAGCTGATTGTGTAAGACGATCTAATAAAAGCCAAATGTATGCAAAGGTTCCGGGAGCTCTGCCAACATAAATCACATAAATGGTTAGCACATAGCCGTTCGCTATGTGGGTTATAGACATTATCGGTTCATTACCAATGTTTAAAGGTGGCGCGAAGTACGCTATTGTGGCAGTTGATTACTTTATCAAGCAGACCGAGGCGGATACTTTAGCTATGATAACGACTAATAAAATTCATCGTCTGAAACATCATATGTTGTTTCGGTTTCCCACGGACTATTGTAACTGATAATGGAACTCAATTCGATAGGGCTGAATTTAAAGATTTTTTTTGAAGATATCGTATTGAAAAGATGATTGTAGCGGTCGCTCACCCTTGGGCAAATGGATAGGTTGATGTACTAAATAAAATCATCAGCTCAATTTTGAAGATGCATTTGAAAAGGGCTAGAGGCAAGTGGGGGATGAACTCCCTACGACAGTTGGGCCTATAGAACCACTCACAAGTCCGTGACTGGCCATAATCCATTTGCCTTCGCTTACGGTTCAAAAGTCGTTGTTCCTGTTAAGCTCGAAGTTCTTTCTCATTGAGTGACTTATTATGTTCACAAAATCAAATCAAGATCTTCTTTTGGAATCTTTGTACTTTATAAATGAGAAGGATGTCAATTTGAGGGCAACACATACCAACACAGAGTGGCCCAATATTACAACACTAAGGTTAGATATAGAACCTTGGAAGTTGGCGATCTCGTCCTGAAACAGGTGTTCCCTACTCCGCCGTACATGAGTCAGATCTAGGAAGGACCATATGTCACTGAACAGAGATCTAGAGAAGGAACTTTCAAGCTAGCGACTTTTGATGGCATCCCACTTACATGGACATGGAATAGCGAACACTTTGATGCTACTTCATTTGATTTATTTCCTTTACATTTCAATACATTTATTTTTAGAATTTTTTTAGCATTTGATTTTCCAAATGTGAAATAAAATAGTTTATGTTATTCCTTTCCATTAAATGAATAAAATTTTGGGTTTCCTTGATGCCTATGTTTTCTATTTCATTGTGTGTTATTTACATATCGAAACTAATTGATATCGATGAGTATGAACAAGCTCTCGGAGTTTGGAATCGGTCAATTATGCTAACTCCCGCTGGGATTAAACAAGTTGAGCTTAGTCGATTTGTTCGTTCAATAATCCCTACCCAGACTATGGGACATAAATAAAATCAAAGCGTCCGGGATTCAATCGATTTCCCGCTAAATCAGAACTCCAAATTTTAAGGGGCAAATTAATCAACCAAGAAAGGATGCGATCCGAATGCTCTCCGAAAACAACTATAAATCCCCAGCGTATGGAATAGAGTATAAACTTAAATCGGGCAGATATTAACTACCCACAAAATAAGTCAAGGTCCCCAGAGAGTGGACTAGCGTGTAAACTTAAATTAAACGGATACCGACTACCCGCAAAATAACTCAATGTTCCCAGAGAGCAGACTGGAGTGTAAACTTAAATTGGGCAGATACCGACTACTTGAAAAATAAATATAAGTCTCTAAAGAGATTACTAGAGTATAAACATTAATGAATAGATGAATGGATTTTGACCGTTCTCTATTTCACAAACTCCATGAATATATGAGTGGATTTCGACCAATCTCTATTTCGTAAAGTCCATGAATAGATGAGTGGATTTCGACCGTTCTCTATTCCGCAAACTCCATGAATAGACGAGTGGATTTTGACCATTCTCTATTCCAGAAACTCCATGAATAGATTAGTGGATTCTAATCGTTCTCTATTCTGTGAACTCCATTAATAGATGAATGGATTCTAACCGCTCTCTATTACGCAAACCCCATGGATAAATGAGTGGATTCCGACCACTCTATTCCATAAACTCCATGAATAGATGAGTGGATTCCGACCGTTCTCTATTCAAAAAACTCTGGCCTTAATCGACAGGAGGAGAATAAACTCGCTAAGGATGGAATTTGACCATCCAACTTACGCCCTCACCAAATCAATGCCGGGGGCAGAAGCACAGTTACTTGAGAAACCGCTGAATTTAACGGCGTAACACTAAGGCCTGAGCCTAGTGTTTGATACAACTTGAGGCCACAACCTTAGGGAGGCCTTGGTTGGATGAATTAAATCAACATCACATGCAACGAACAATGAATCACAAGTTCATAATATGAAATATGTGATAGTTTGGACATTTGAACAAGTGAATGCAAGAATCATACACAAGAATAACAGAATTTTTATTTACGCTACAAAAGTTGTATATCACACAAGTCAATCCAAAATGCAAGACAAAAGTGGAAGGCCAAGCCCAAACAAATACAACTAATGAAAAGGAGAAATGATTATCTAAGCTATTTATATGTCCAAAGACTATTTCTTGGATTTTCTATCTTTACTTTGCTACTTTGGAGTGGCTCCTTCTGAACTACCACTCGACCCTCTGTTCGACCCTTTGTCGCATCGGCTTTTCTTCGAAGAAGTATCCACAGTTGTGCGAATCGAGGCGGTATCATCTTCGAAAGTAGGAGGGATGGGGCACCTCAGCACCAAAAGCAAGGGGAATGTCATCCCGTGGAATTATTTCGCCAGAGGAGATCATCTGGAGCAGGATGAGAAATGGTTCGTCGAAACCCGATTCAGTAGGCTCTACTTTCACCTTCCTTTTCAATAGTTCTTCTCTATCATTGTGCTCTTTCATGTTAAGCTCCCTAATGGCCTCAAAAGAACCTGTAATCATGACATCTTAGTCAAAAATAATTTCATGGTGTGGGTTGCTTCCCTCTTTGAAAAATACCTCCATGAATTAGTCGTCAATAACAAAGGTATCTTCTTGAGCACTCTCAGTTGCTGCCAAAGTTGCAATTTTAATGGATTTTGTCGCGGTCGTTTGCGACTCCAACTGAAGTTCCTATGAAGGGAGGGAAGCGATGATTCATGGATTCATAGCTTCGAAAAAATTGGCGAAAGGATTAGAATATCAATTGATAACACTCTAACTTTGTGGAAGATGAGAAAATCGACGGAATACGTTCTTCTGTATGACTCCCAAGTTGAGCCGAAGCATCCTCAGAACTGTGCTAGGGGATTGGAGATAGTTGTCGCTTGTCTGGATCATACCCAAGAATGGTTAAGGAGCTAGCTACAGGACTAGACATGACCTGTGATGTTGGGGGCAATTCAGTTGTAATATCTGGTTGCGCCGACTTGGATCCCTTACCCACTTCATGTGAGGAAGCAACCATAGACTCTTTCTGGAGGGAGAGCTGAATATCATGCGATATTTTGGGTTTGTCTCCGAATAGAGTTTCAATTTCAAGTTTAGATGAATCGATATCCTCTAAGTTAAGAAATTTTTTCTCTTCCGCAACAAGAAATTCCGAAGCACGACAGAGCTAGTAGGGATAGTCTTCAACAAGCCATGTCAAATTCCTATGTTTGAGAACATTGGTGTTGTAGAGCATGAGAAGCGGGTCAAGCTCACTCATTATCTCTTCCCTGACCTTGTCCTTGGCAGCTTCCATTTCATGTTGAATTATTGCATCGACATATTTGGCCTTTTGAATAGTCGTGACCTTCTCAAGTCTGACGCGTACCAGCTCATTGCAAGAATCCTGAGCAATCTTCTAAGCATCATCTTTTTCTTTATTTGCATACTCAAGCTTGGCCTTGAGATCAACTATTTCCTTCAAGGATGCAGACTCATTTTTTCGAGCTATATCTTGCTCAAGCGCTATCTCTTGGTTCCGATGATGCAATACTTGGATCATATCGAGATGGATGGATTTCATCTCTTCCACAGATTTCATAGTAGCACTAGCTTTTCCTTCGGCTTCTGATCAAGAGGTTCTAATGGCTTATAGCTTATTTGTCAAAGTGTCGATGATTCTTTTGTCCTGAGCCTCTTCGCGTTTTAGCTTTTCGATCTCTGCCGCGCGCTCGAGGGAAACTTTTAACATTTTTTCTACTGTCTTCATCCAGTCCTGATAATGGATATGAATATCAGTGACGTAGTCGATGGTCCTCTTCTAAACATGATTCGAAACCCATTTCAAGTTAGAAGGAAAATAAAATACTTCAATGCATAACTTCGAAAATTCTTCATGAAGCTGTGACATGCGAGAAGTTGGATAGATTGTAGGATCTTCAGTAGCAGGTTCGACTTTGGTGCTTTCTTTGCCAAGCTTGTGGGTAGCAGTACATTCACCATGGCAACGGTGATCGCTCGGCCGCTAAGAATGAGATGGAACCAAGGGTTGTACAGGCATTGGAATGGTAGAAGGGCCGTGAGAGGGATCAGTGGGCAGATCCCTACAATCAGCTGGTCTTTCAGGATCTTTTTGAGGAGGACATCTCGATCTATGTTTATTCTTGGGTGGCTTGTCTTAGTCATCTTTATCTTGATAACTCCAATCGTGACTTGGGTGATAGCTAGAATCATAGTAGTCTCGATTTCCGTGGTAGGAGCTAGAGCGTGAACCCGATGACTGATGATGTATGTCCAAGAGAGAGTCAAATATGTTCCTCTTCCTCACCATTGTTTCTGCAAAGAAAGACAAATGTCAATAAACTTTGAGCATTAAAGAGTACAAATCAAGTGCTATGCAGTGTTGAAGAGTGCAAGTGTGTGTAAGTGTCCTAATGTAACCTACCGACAGATCAAATGTAGGAGCTTTGCTCATTAGTTTAATTTCCCCTTCGGAAGTAGGGATCTTAGGGCCAATTCTGAACGGAGACTTCGACCCTCCAATGCTCACATTGGTAAAATGGAAGGCATCGAGATCAGGTGGGATTGGCAAACCAGACAAAGGGTCAAGTGCTAAACTCAAACGCTCCAATAGTTGGGAGAAAGATTCATCTTGAACAGCCTTAGGGGACATTGATGACTTGGACTGGTCAAAGAGGCGTCTTTTTGGAAGCTTATTTATGAATGTTTCCTCTTTTCTCTTATCCATAATTGAGGTTCGTGAGACTTGCGAGGATCTACAATCGACCCCACGATCAGATTTACCGCCATGATGACCAAGCACATTGTCACCATGTCCTCTGCCATCAATATCAGCAACTTTTTGGGTACTCGTGATTGGGGAATCACGAGGTCGGCTTAATTATCTCTTTGACCGATTACGGCCCATGATCTTATCCATGCAGTCTGGGAAATTTAGTTTTCCCCATGCCGAGGCCTTCCTCTATCAAATAAAAAGTGACGAGACATTTGTCCTTAAGTAAATATTCGATATTCCTGTCCTATGGTGGAGAATTCTTCAGAATTGAGACAACATCTTCATAAATATCGCCGCTTGGCTGGGTAACAACACATATAAATAAGTAACATTGTCAGGAAGGCATTCTGGGTATCATTTTTCTACGTTATTATGAAACTGGTGGGTAATACTTACATCTTTCTAGCAATTGTCGAGCGAAGTCAGGCATGCAGCAAACGAAGAACCATTTGCTCTTGAAGCCATTTAGTTTGTTCTACGTGCTAGTTAGAATTTGGCATCTTTTTCCCAACTCAAAAAATGTGAATGAGAGGCTCCCTATCCGCCGCTTGAAAGTGAAGATAAATCGGATATCTTCGATGGAGGGAGGATAGTGCAGGAACTCCAAAAATACTATATAAGTACAATCAAGGAGCGCATAATCATTCGGATGGAGTTGTGCTGGAGCTTTCCTAAATAATGTAGGATCTCCTGAATGTATGAGTTTAAAGGCGTGATGCATCCCGCTCAGCACATAAACTTATTGCATGCTGTATACCCTTCAGGGAGTTTGTGAGCCCTATCATTTCATTACGGAACCGATACGTCGTCAAAGGAAATTCCACGCCTCACACAAATTCTTTGGAAAGCGTCTTCTTTAATTTTTGAAGCTATCAAATCAAAAGGATATTCAAGGATGACTACGTCCTCTAAAGTATTGGGCGTAGGAAAGATAACCTCCGACGGTAGGAAAGGAACAATTTCAGAAAGATCAAACTAAGGACCTGGACTTTCTGGTTATTTCGAATCGAGACAGGACGACAGACTATCGGACTCAATTGTCGAACTTGACTCTACGTCAGAATTATTCCTTTAGGGAGGTGATCTAACCGGCATAGTCATAGAGCACTCGGAACATCTTGATCCATTGCTATTGAACTTAGTAAAAATCATAATTAGAAAAAGTAACCTTTACCCTGCGGTGCTCTAGTGAGTGCTAGTGTAGTGCGATAAAGTGTTATTCAGTATGGTAATAAGTTATGCAAAACTAAAGGCAGAAAAGGCAACGAGAATTATTAGTTTAGCTAGAGAGGCCGTCATTACCGACCATCTCAACTATCTCTACGTATTATCGAGAAATGATGCTGCTTATGTTTCAAAAATGATTTTGACTAATCACCTGGTGTCGACTAGAGGAAAACTAATGCTAAGTTGCTAAAGCTTGGAAATAGCTAGGGTACAAACAAGATGGTTGTTAGCAAGTTGTGATCTCGTATCTATACGATTGAAAATCGAGCAATCGTCACGATGAATAAGGAAACTACGCCAATCGATAAGAAAACAACCTGATGGAAGGATAGCAACAATTTGATGAACCAGATGGTTTTATTTCAAAACGGTTCAAGTTTACCGCGATTCAAATAAATTCATGTATAATACAAGACGTACTTTGGGAGGTAAATGTTTATCCCAGCTTTTAGCAAGGCCGTTGTATCATCGACTTGGTTAAGAACGAATGATCAACAACCTTGGGAATCAATTACGTGTAGTACTATAGACGATGGTCGGGCAGATTTGAACCGGGACTCAACCGAGGTGCAGTTAGCATGGAATGACCAGCGTGGCCCCATGATGTTGTATTTCAAATTTGGATCTGATTAGAGTTTGTATGCTCATGCTAAGGATAAAGCAAGGATTTGTATGGATCGACCACGAACATCTATGAAACAGTTCTAATTATAGGAGAATGTTCAATATCTCAAAATCCACAAGGCCAATTCATCTAAAACTTTTAGAGCATCAATAAAATGGAGATGGAAGCCTACCAAAACGATCGCATATCACAAAGTGAAGGTTTTAGGATGGCCGATCGTTATTGATGATTGTTCTTGTCGATTCATCATAACGAACACATATCACAAAGTGAAGGAGTGAGGATGGCCGATCGTTATTGACCGATCATTTTTGTTGATCCATCATAACGATTGCAGATCACAAAGTGAAGGTTTGAGGATGGCCGATCATTATTGACCGATCGCTCTTGCCGATCCATCATAACGATCGGTATAGTTCAGTGCATAATTCAACCATAACCAAGATCAATCCATATCTCTCGATTTACAAGTAAAAATTATTCCGTCTTTTATAAGCAGTATCAAGAGGCATGTGGGATCCCCCAATAACAATCGCAACACGATTGAAGCCATGAAAAAGGATCGACTAACATTAGGCCGATCCTTCTCAATCATTAAGTTAGCATCGCCGATCGATATTGTAAGCCCCTATGGATCTAGAGAGCCTTCTGCTGTAGTCTTAGCAAAATATCTCATCGCCTCTCCCTGTAATACAGGACATATAGGTCATTCTGGGGATCCTTTACGCTGCTGATTACCTAAGTCTACATTGTAATCAAGTTCTTTCGTATTGTTTGCTGTTATAACAAACTCTTTGTGAATCGATAAAGAGACTTTTCAAAGTGGACGTAGGCATACAACGCCGAATCGCTATTGTGTGTTCTTGATTATTTCTTGGATTTGCTTGTTAGTTATTATATTCCTCAGTTTAATTTTACTTTCTTCATTTACTTCTCTACACAAATATATTCTTGGGTGTTTGTGACTAATTTGGTTGTAAACACCGAGCTTGTACATCTCATAGAAAGGTGTTAAGTATAAGAGGGGTTACCTCCTACACCACCAACAGATGTACGTATGTAAAAATCAATGTACGTGTATCTTAGGAATGAAATGTCAAATACTTGTCCATACACGTTGTCCAGAAATAGAACAAACTGAATGCACTTCTCCTACTACATCCCATTTGTGAATCTCCCTTAGGATTATTAGCGAGTAGACTTGCATTGAAGGTTCCATATTTAAGATCCTACTTCCACCATATATATGGCATGGGAAATTCCCCCGAGGGTCAGTGGAAAGTAGTCTACATTATGAAGATCTCCATCTTCAAAATCTTCATCTCCAACTTTCGAACATGTATATTAGTTCGAAGTAGTTTTCATATAGGAATCACCCAAATCCAACCATGGTTTCTCCGAACCAATTACCAATAAAAAGCGGTCAAGTATTGTAGGTGATTATTATTCCATTAATCAATAACTTTTTCATCCAAGTAAAATGTCTTCTTGAGGAATATATTCTTGAAAATATTTCTTTTCAGTTGGGATTCTTAAACCACTCTTTGGCTTTGGAAATATCATATTATCTATTTTTAAATTACTTAGAGAACTATTTCCATTCTTTTATGGAGATTTTATGTTAATTATAACCCATACCAATTTCTGTATTCAACACATACTATTCGTCGGATAATGATGAAATCACCTTTTAAATTCATACGGATGGTAAAAGATCCCTCTTCGGATTTAATATAGGGTTTATCTTTTGGGAAAACTTTAAATCTCATTTTCTTTTATCTTTATAAAATGTGGTCCAAGTAAATCAAATTTACTATCCCCTTCATCGAGCCAGTCCGGATAGCTAAAGTGTAACACTGGTTGTCCAAGCTTGGGTCTAGAGACTATCTCTCTGTCACCCATAAGGTGATCAAGTTATTTGATCAACTCTAAACTCTTTAAAATTCTTGATTTATTATTTGAAAAACATTATAAAGGATTTGGGAAAAAAATCCCAAGTTTAAATCTTAATTTCAAAAGTTACCAAAATGTACCGCGAATAGTGTTTTAAAAGCTTCTTTGATCAAAACATTAACTTCATTCCATGCATGTCCATTTTTATAACTCAAATCCCATTTGAAACTTTTAAAATTTTTATGGTATTTATTTTCATATTTTTAAAGATTTAAAAATATATATTTTAAAGATTTTACCACTTTGGTTTCCGAACCGCCAAAATACGATGTTTTTGAAATGGATTAGGACTTATCTCAAACTTTTTGTTTGAAAACAATATTCATTATACTTCGGAAAATTCTTAGTGCAAAGATTCTAAGTCATATTCCATTCTACACGTCCGTTAAACTTTTCGGTCGCAAAATCACGATATGCCGAAACGCGACGCTTATTTTTACTCCATATTCCAAACTTTTTCAAATTTTTCCAAAATAACTTTTAATGTTTATAAACCATTAATAAATCAATTTTAACTATTTTAAAGAGGTTTAAAAATGCCACATGTACTATTTCATTTTATTGAGGAAATTGATTCCCTGGTATAAATTCGACGTGGATTATACCGTGAATCATTTCTACATCAAAAAAATATATTATCAACATCCAAAACATGATGTTAAAACATAGAAAATAACCATATCAAAAATATCATATCATCATATAATTTATACATTTAACAATTGAATTTCTCACCTTCATTGGTTTCTATTTTTTCTAAATTTGACTATAGCTTCGCTACTATCTCACTGAAGCTTATGGAATCATCTTTGGTTCCCTTTATAAGTGCATGACCTATGCTTGTAGGAAAGATGGGCCCGGCCTTGACCAGCGAAGGTGGTAGCCATGGGTTTAGAAGGAGAAGAGAAGAAGTTTGAACTTGTTTTTGAAGTGGATTGATAATACACATATACTTACATAAATTTACTTTCTCTTTGCTATAATTTCATCGTTATTTCTCTAAGGTAGGTAGCCATTAAAATAGCTTGAGAGAAAGGAGAAGACGAAGAAGATTGGTGTGTAAAATTATGAGAGAATGGGTGGGTATTTATAGGAAAAAAATGTGTAACATATCTAAATGGTGCAATTCATTCTACCCCTTGCCCACACCCCGCCTCTCCCTTCATTGACCTCCTCACCCACACCCCTCCCATTTCTACCTCCATGTGTTTTGTAGTGTGATGTGAAGTCTTGTTTTATTGCTTTTGTACAAATATCATGTTATTTTGTAATATTTATATATGTATATGGACATATGTATTTGGTATGTATGCATGTGTATATGTATATGGTAGGACATGCATATATATGTTATATATATGCATAATACATAAAAATAACATTGAAATTTGAACAATTTTCGTTCGTTAAACTGTTGAAAATCTAAAAGCCGATTCCTGGTCACATTTTCACTTATTAATTAAATTACATATAAATGTAAAAAAAATTGAAAACTAATTTTTCATCATTATTAATTAATTAAAATGACCACATTTGAACTATAATGTAATATAAGTAATATTAAAAAAGTATTTACAAAAAGTGTTGTTATATCGATAAAGCGTTATGACTTTTCTTATATTTTTAAATTAAGTACATATTTTTGTAAAACTATTATAAATGATTTATTATCACTATATTACTAATTAAAATTCTATCATTTAAAAAAATTATTTAATAATTTGAACTTAAATTCAAAATTACAGAAAATATATAAATCGATGACATCCCTAATGATGTCATAAATATATTTTATTTCCAAAAATAAAATAAATAATTTTTATTTCATATTCTTTCCTAAATGGATAAATAAGTGTATGTATCCAGTTCCATGCACGCTAATATTGAGAAAATCTTAGTTTTACTAAAAACCGATTTCCCTCGTTTTTCCGATGAATACCCCCAAATATCCATATTTGTTAATATACCTTTAAAACAAGTTTACCATCATTATTTATGGTTCAAAACATATAATTTGTATGATATCTTGTATTTTAATTTATCAAATAAATATAATTTATCAAAGTGATAAAGTTGATGGTCGTTACATGGGTTCTTATTCGAGTAGGCCGAGTTTATGGATTATAGGCAGACTACTTTTGGGAGAGCCAAAATAATGCAAGTAAAAGATGAAGTAGGAAGCTTGGCTATTATATTTATTTTTTATTTCCGTTGTATATAGTGTTAGCGTCTACACTATCATATCTGGGACACTAATAGCTATAATATGCTATATTTTCATTGTTGTAAATTTAGGATATAAAAACAATTACTAAATAAAATCCGTATTAATGTTAGGTTCTATCTCTTGATTTTGGATAAAGGAAGTTACAATAGATCCAAAATATAGTATATAAAAGCACTAGCCACTCACTTGTCCTCCATGTAGATTCACGTGCGATCTCAGACCTTTTATCTTTAATCTACTCATTTAAGAATTTCTGTGATAATAAGAAGCAAAACTTAAAACTTTGAGTCAAAAAAAGTCTAGTATGAGTGGTTTATTATGTAATGATCCATATTTTACGAATCGGAGGATCATAACATTTTATTTTAAAATCTAATTTGATTCATATAAGGCTATAACTTTGGGTGATTTTGAGTATCGATAATTTTGACCGCAACATTTTATTGGATAGTCTTGACCTTGAGAAATCTTGTTAAGCCTATAAGTTTTAATAGGAATCGGAGTAAGATCTAAAACAACTTTCAAATGGAAGATATGATGGTTTCCTATCCATTAGAGTGGTGAGAATAGGATTTCGGACTTACCTTTTAGAAGTTATGGATGTTTTAAGTAATGATAGTCTTTAAGCAGATTAACATGTAATTAAGAGCTAATTAGTGTGGCCAATTAATTCATTTCATAATTAGGATTAATAATAGGCTCTTTTAGTAGTCATTTATCATATTTTATCCTCTGTAACATTCCCAAACCTCCATTAATCAAATAGACCAAAATCCATCATTTTCTGCACTTTAATTATTCAAATGAGTTATTAGCTAGCAATCAGCAAAGGAGATCAAGGGGATATCAGGATTTGATATTTTGGGTCGCATTAGGGTCCATGAAGTGCCGTTCACATCAAATTTGCTTTAGTATTCGTGCTATTTGGATCTAGGTGATTGGTATATCCTTCTCAATACTATTCTTGTCTTTATAGTTATATATGACATTTTAGGTGGATTTTGAATACTAAAACATTTTCCAACCTAGACCAAACCTTAATAACCCCTTTAACATGGTTTTAAAAAGATAAATGTTGATTTCAATTCATTTTTGGGTATTTGATCAAACAATTCATCATTTCCTATCTAGTTAGATCTAGGGCGATATGATTATTAAAATGTGTTAAATTTGTTTGTATATGATAATTAGGTGTTATGTAATGTTTGTATGAAGTCATTCTCTTATATTTTAATCGTTTGTGTGTGACTTGAGAGTTATCATCATTTAGCAATTTGACATGCAAAAGTGTTCGAACCATGATAAAATTAATAACATGTGTTCTTTGAAGTCTATAGATCCTACATAATAATAAGTGATATGTATTAGAAATTGTGAAGTTTTGTAGAGTTAACTAGGATGGTGGAAGGTGCAAACAAGTCCAGCCTTTTTTCGCTTAGGGGAAATTGGATGGAAACTCCAGGCTAAAGCATGCAGAACTTCGAGCTACAAAAGGTGGAAAAATTCCTGGACATAGAAAATTTTGGGCACCCAAAACCTCTTGGCACCGAGAGCTATTTATAAGGGGAAATCGATGAAGGGCTCTTGGATTTGAAGGCCAAAGCTCCTGGCAAGGTAAGTTGGTGGAAGTTTTGTAATTAAACAAATTTCGAAGGGAGGAAACAACTCGACACTAAATTGATTTTCTTTGAGGCAAGGGTTCAAATATTTTGGGGCATGGAAGGTGAGGCTTCGGGGAAGCTCGTGAGATTTTGGGAAGATGAAGAAAATTAATCATTTTGGTTAAGCACACATATCACCACCGACACGATCAACTCGATATAGACATGATTGTGGTCGATGATGTGGATTCTAAAGGGGAGTTGAAGCATAGACTTTGGGATCATGTAGTGTTCATTCATTTATTCATTTAATGTTCAATTTCTATGATATGACTCAATAATGAGTGATTTTGGCGGTGAAATGATGATGCAGCACAATAGTTTGATGACATCAAAACTTGGTGGTGGTGACTCTATGGCTTGTAATAGATTTCTAGAAATATTACAAACATCGATGACATAAGGCATTTGATTGGGTACTTCTAAGGGGAAGTGTATGTATGGGACTAGTGTATTCTGAGGAGGCACATTCGGTGAGGAAGTGAAGTGATGGGATGTCTCAAATCGAGTAGTGTACTAAAGGGATCGTTGATAACTCTGGATGTGATGTGTGTTTCATGAGACAAGGGCCTGTGAGGATGCTCACTTATGTTCCTTTAACCATGAGATTATTTGGCCTATCCTTAGTGGGTAATACCTATAAGATAGGTAAATGATCAAACATCGAATCTATTGTGTTATATATTTGTCAGTCAGGGAGGTCATTAAGTGAGTTATCATATATCCGAGAGACCTTGGTGGTGATCATCGTAAATCAAGGCTTTGGTGATGATTGTGGTGACGCGAGACCTTGGAATAATTGTGGTGACACGAGAAGTGATAGTTATGGTGGTGCACAGTGATGCGAAACCTTAGTGATATTCATGGCAATGGAGACCTTGATGACATTCATCATTGCATGTTTGTTATGTGTTTTTTATGATTGTTATGATTAGTGCGACATCTGTATGATGAATAGATGTCTTGTGATGTAGGTATTCTTAAGATAGGTACCCCGACACCAATATTATACTTAGCATAGTATATACATATGACTATGATGACAGTGTTGCATATATAGCGTCATGTGATAACTTGTTGGATGTAGGAACAGGTCAAGTATGATTTCCCATAAGTAGTATCTTTGTTTTACTATATCAACTTTTATAGTATTTGAGATCATTTATCAATCAAACTGGACAGTTGTTTGACTCAAAGTTTTTTGCTTTACTTCTTATTATCTTGAGTACTCTTGAATGAGTAAACTAGATAATAGGTCTGAGGTTAGGGCATGGAGATATTTAGAGGATGAGTTGGAGGCTGGTCTGTAAAATATTTATTAATAGAGTTTCTTGCTTATTCCTCTACGTAACACTATGGAGCTTTATTGGTGCTTTACTTTATTTAGAGACTGATTTCCTTTGTGTTTATTTGGTGATGTATAAACTCTGCTAAATTTTCTTTGTATGATTACTGTGAACCTTGTACTCTGATATATATATTTTTGTTCATTTTGTTACACTTATCTGTCATTCTTGTTTTATGCCAATGTTGATATTATATTTTATTCAACGCACTATAAGACATATAATAAGTTATGCTTTGATTTTTAATTATTTCATCCTTAACAACCATCCTACATCGACCATTTACTGCTATTGTGCACTCTATAAGTTTTATCGGGTACTGGGGGTGTAGGGCGGTCATCTCACATTGTATTAGAGCTTAGGTTAGGCAGTTGACCTAAATTCATGTTAGTTCCATTAGAGATAAGGTAAACGAGACACCTTAGAATGGAACAAGCGATATATGAGATGACGCACTTGTTATATGTTTTGGTTTTCAAACTCTTATCTTTGTAGTATATGTAGTATATATGTCACATTGCAGAGTTGAGTACCATAGATGTAGTTTTCCATAATGAAAGACCGATCATTATTATTATAGATTTTAAGGATGAGCTAGCATACAAGGAACACTACTAGAAATTTCTTGTCGAATGTAGAAGGAGAAGGATCGAGCTTAGGGGTAGCTAACCCCAACGTGCAGAGCAGTTCACTGAGATGATGAGGAATATGTTGCAAAATGCTCGAGGTTTTGCCCCAGTTGTAGTTGGTGGTGGTGCCCCAGTGCAAGCGACCAAAGCCGACTTTGGTACGCCAAACAAGGATTATTCAAGTCTTGAAGGCAAATCGTTTATCGGAACAGAATCAGCTTTGGCAATGCTAGATTTGCTGGATACCTATGATCATATATTTGAAGTCTTAGAGCTAAAAGATGCAATGTAGGTGAAGTTAGCCTGTAGAAAATTTCAGGGTTGAGTTATAGGTTGATGGAATCTGTTAATATTACTAATCTTGGGGATCAATTCACTTGGAGTAGTTCAAATCCTAATTTGTGGAGATTCATATTAGCCACCCATAAATCATTATTATTTAAGAGATTTTCTAATTTAAAATAGGGAGAGAAGATTGTTTTGGAGTATGTAGCAAAATTTGACGTGTGGTGGGAATACGATTCGCCTTTATCGACTCTTCGTTGAAAAAGAACGAGAAGTTCATAGTTGGCCTAAATGATTATCTGGGGAAGGATGATTGGTCATATTGATGAGACCTTTTAGTAAGTTCTGAAGAAGGCTTTAAGGCACTAGAACCTATGTCCAAAGCTAAAAGTGCAAATTTTTATTTCAAAGGAAGAGCCAAAGCTTCCAGTGTGAGGGGGAGGCAAGAGGAAATGGAACAAAAAAAGAAAGAAGCGGTCCTAGGAAGAGGATGGCCGAAAGAAAGGCAAGTGGGAGCTAAAGTGCTTTATTTATAATGAGAAGGGTCATCTTAGATAGAATTAATAACCTCGAAGTGTGAAACAAGGAAGTGCTTTATGTATGATATGGTTAGACATTTAAAGTAGGACTGTCCAGAGTTGCGGTAGGATAAGTAGAATGTTACTACTTATGCATTGGATGTCGCTCCTACTTCATCAATTGCTCCATCGACGAAGGACAAAGGGAAGGGCATTTTTATCCAAGGTATGCTTTTTGTTTATGATAGACCTATATGTATTTATATCAATGTATTAGACTCTTCAATATCCAATGACTTGGTGAGAAGGTTGCCATTGTGTCCTAACCTAATAGACAGACCCATTGTTGTTTTGAACTTGGCGATGTGTAACATCCTCTATCTTGAGGCCTGAAGCTAAGCGCTACAGATGTTGTAATCATCCATAGTATTTACTTTCGGTGATAAAATATGGTAATGTTAATGGTACCCATAATAATAGAAGCACATCAATATGAAATAAAACAGCATAGATTAAAACAACTTTTTCGATTACATTTCGAAACAATATTTCATATTCAAATTACATAATCCCATAATCGATTCCCAACTCTGATCAAATATAAATATTATAAAATACGCCAAGAGTGACATATGAAGATGCCCCCTTGGATGATCAGAGTACTAAATAGACATACCAGTCTTAATACATCACAGCAGAAATACAAGTAACAACTCTTAAATAGCTAACTTTGTCTCCTGCACGTCTACGAAAGCTTCATTCGTCCACCTACTAAAGCCTGTAAATCCTCAACTCTCAACCTACTCAAATCATAATTTGAGTATCCTAGAGTTTGAGGGGAAAACATAAATTTTGAGTCAGACATAAAGCCTAATGCGAATGATACTATACATCACGGTTAACTGATATTAAGTGAGACCACGTCGTTTAGCGGAACGGGTTTCCCCTTACTAATATCCCTTTTAAAACATATCTTTTGCAATTCACAATCAAACTGATTATAGCAGTAATATCAATATCATGTATGCATACGAATCAAGTAATCGATGGACTACCTATCCGAACACTATAGTTCTGTTTGGCTAATTACTAACCTTTGGCTGACATGGGCCTCCTAGATAAAATAAACAAATAATCCCACTTCTGTTAGACACACTCCTAGACGATCTATCCCTAACTTACTTCTCCCAGGGTCACCTGATCCTAATGGTTTTGTGGGCTCACCAATAACCTATCTTTGTTTGTATATACCTTTCTATGTGTAACATCATTTTAGTCTAACTTGTGACAAAGACCTGCACACTCGAATTTTGGACTTATATTAGCCAAGGCCTACTAGCTAAAGTGTAGGGCAGGACCCCATACTAGTACCATCTGGTATTCTAATATCAAAGCCATTTACTTAGGGTCAACTACCCATCAAATTTTCCTTGAAAACATTTCTTTCAAATTGATTTAACCCTGTAAATCATACTTAAACAAGGAAAATATACTCGATGCTTTACTCAAATCACTTTGCCATGTTATATATACTTTACACAAAACACGTTGATGAAAACATTCAAAATCTTTGTTTAAAACCTTTAAACAATCACTTTCGAAACCTTTTAAAATACCCATTTCAAAACAATTGAAATACCCCTATTGAAACTATTGAAAGTACCCCTTTTGATACAGGTAAACTACTTTACTTTATAACCTTCGACCAAAAGGCCAAAACATACCTTTCAAAACCATTTACAACAGACCTTTCGTAAACATTGAAAGTATCCTTTCGAAAGCTTTATAAGACCATAGACACCCTTTTTCAAAACACATAAACATACCTTTCGAAAACATCGGATACCTTCCATTTAAACATTAAGGTAAACATTTTGAAAACATTGGAGAACCACCCCATCGAAGCCTTTATCAAATACCTTTCGAAAGCATAAAGTTTTTTCTAATATAAATCAAACCTTTTGAAAGCATTGGGTTCAAGTAAAAATACGTAGAACATAGTTTCAAAACCATTTAAACTATTCCTTTCGAAACATTTGGGGTTAACTTTCAAAATATCGAAAGGGTCTTAAAAGAACTAAGTCAAAAGAAACTCTTTGGAAAGCAATTTCCTAAGTAAAAGAAGTGAATTTTGTCGAAACCAATCACTTTTGAAAGCATTGGAGAAGCGACTCAGGGTTTAAAGCGAAAGAACCCTTTCGACGGCATTGCTTCGAAAGGTAGAATGCGGCAGCAGGGTATCGACCACTTCAAAAGCTTCTATTTAAAACAAAGGTGGCAAGCTCTTTTGAAACCTTTCTTTATAACAATTGACCAACTCGAAAGTTATTTCATTCGAAAGCATTCTTTTCGAAAGCAAAGCAAGCGGCATTTCTGTTTAAAAGCAAAATAAGGTCTCGACCCCTTTGAAAGTCCTGTTTTGACTCTATACCTTTCGCTTATCGTCAATCCACTATGTACCAAGTCTTTCATACCATGTGTATTGGTTTCGATCGAGATGGAGGTGGATGCATGTAGTCGAAAGGTGCTGTCGAAAGTGGTGAAACGGCAAAAAACTTGTAAAATTGATTTTTAACTTTATAAAGTAATTCCTTTTCAACTAATCTTCTTATTTGTTATTATAAAATTGGTTGCCAATTCCTTTCCCAAAATCTTTTCTAAAAGTGCTGTCAAATTTCGATGATTAATAATTTAAAATATTTACAGGTTGCCCTTCTCCTTTTATAAACATATAAAACATTTAAGTCCCATAAGTTAAATAATTTTATATACTTATTAAAACACTTAGAAAAATTCTAAAAAAATTCCATAAATTACTTTTAATATGTTTTCAAACATGTTTTAATTTTCTGACCCAAAGCTAACATATAATAGCTGTAATATAATTTTAAACTCAATTTAAACATTTTCTTCACTAGAAAATTCATAATAAATCCACATTAATTCAGAAAATGATGGAACTTGAAACCCATCTCTAAAATAATATTTATGACATTATATCAAAATCATAAGGCAATTAGATGTCATTTAATAGGTTTTTCAAATTAAACCTTGTCATAAAATCCATACGAAATAGCATAAATAATCAACATGCATATATTTCTATTTAAACAATCAAAACATGGCAAATCATTTGCAAAATACATTTGATTCTCATCTAAAACAAAAAATAATAAAATGAGATATAACCTATTATTCACCTTGAGCTTTTGATTAAGAAATTTGAGATTTGCATCTTGAATTAGATTGATTAAGCTTCATTCCTCTTTATTTTTGCTTATCTTTCTCTTTCTTCCTCTTGTTGGTGGCCGACATCTTCTTGGTTCTGTTTTAGTTTGTAAATGTGGAAAATGAAAGTGGTATGAGGGTTTAGGTTATAAGAATATTACTTATTCCTATTTTTCCCTTATCTATTAGCCTTGGATATTCCATTTTAATTCCTTTTAGTTCATTGTTTAACTAGGCACGGCTACCCATCGCTTTTCAAATCTCAATCCCTTTAATCATTTACATTATTTCATTTAATTTAACTAACTAATTTTCCAAAATAATGTTAATCAAAATTAGGTTCATTACATGATGATTCAACGGACTTTGGTGTGGTTTGTTTGCTTGTGGTTAATGGATGCTCGTTTGTGTGTAATTGCTTTGTTTGCGTTTTGTAGAGTTCGGTATAACTAGGGATGGAGTGACAAAAGAGATGAAGAGCTGTGGTGAAATAATAATCTACAGTAGATGACGATGGGACAAAGGAAGAGCAGAAGCTAGAATTTCGCTTGGTGTAATCGCTTGGGACCCCATAAGGAGTCATCACCATTTTCCATAGTAAAGGGACTTTCAGAGGTGATCAGACTATAGCCACATAGAGGACTAGGTTTCATATCAACGTAGTGAACGATTCTAGGCTAATGTTATGCTTTAGAGGAAGGTGATATTCAGAGGGCAACTAGAGTTGTAGGTGTAAGTAAATAGCCTTTTGAGAAGTGGGATCGCTCATAGGAGTATACCCGAGAAAGGAGCACCTGCAATGTTCATATAGTTGGGGCTTGATTCTTTGAGATAGTGTGGATTACCGGGAGCAAATGGAGTTTATAGCCATATTCATAGATGGCATTCTTATCTTCCAGTGAAGCAGAAGAACAAGGTGCACTTGAGGATAGCGTCTATGGTATCATGGAGACATATCGGCTAAGGAGTGGTGTCCCAGTGCAAATACGATTTGAATATTTTACTTGTTGTGATTCCCGGTCGAGGTGAGGTAGTACGGACCCAAAGGAGATAATTGGCTTCATATGGTGAGTGGACTATTTATACCTAAAGTTAATGGATTTATGGATGAGGTACTATGAGAGCGACGTCATTTGAGATTGATTATAGATTCCGATGGCAATAAAATGTATTGGATAGACATTTTAGTAGGAGAAGATGCTAGAGGATGTCAAGATTTAGGTAATGTGGGTTACCAGTTAGTAGAAGCTGGGTTGATAAAGGCTATTTGGTTGTTGTAACTACCAGGGGTTCCTAAATGGAGATGGGAATAGATATTGATGAACTACAAAAGATTGGATAAGGATATGGTGATCTCCGAGTCTTGGCCAATAGATTGATGAAGAGGGCCTATAAAGTCAAGCGAAGTGGTGGTGAAACTAGTTGGATTGCATATGGAGTGGGTTGTGCTATCCTATGGGGTGCTAAAGAACATTGTATGAAATAGGCACCCATTATCCATGAGTGGATATTGAAAGGGTTTATAAGAGACATTAGGAAAGGTGGCACTGGATCAGCTAGTTGATATCGAGATTTAGCCTCAAACATTAAGATCTCATAGGCATATTCGTATAGTAAGATGTAACTGTAACAACCCGCATATTTTAGGATTGTATATTTAAATGTTTTATTTGTATATAGCATCGTTGGTCGGATTAAAGTTTGAAATGCTACTTTTCGTAAACTATCAAATTTGGATTTGAGACCACTTCATCAAGTCCAAAACGGCATTTGCGACCTTTTTGAGTATAAACATCGATATGTTTGGAGTTGACTAGAATTTTGCTATTTTTCTATTGGGCTTTGGGTTTGGGTTTCAGCCCACTCACTCATCTAATACCCTAACTTCCTCGCTCTTCATTCATTCATTCTATTTTCCTAACACTCTCAAGATAAAAGAAAGAATGGAGGAAAGAAAAGGAAACTAAAATTCCTAAACCCTAGATTTCTAGGAAATTCTAGATTCAAGCTCCAAATCCAAAGAGAAGCATGTAAGCATCCTCTTCATCTTCTCTATCTCAATTCCTCTACAATTTCAAAATTTTCCTATAACCTAATTTAGGAAATTATTTCTTATAATCTTAGATTGGAGTTTCTAGAGTTGAAGTTGAAGAGTGGATTGATCTTTCCTATATTTTTGAGCTTCTCCTTCATTGTTTTTGGGTTTAAAGGTGAGTTTTTGAACTCACATCTACGTCTATAGCCTTCTTTGTTGTTAGGTATGAATTCCTAACATCTATTTATGTTCACTTGCTTTTGATTTGAATTGATCTGGTGAATTTTCCAAATTTTGGTATTTTGAAGTCAAAATCTTTAAAGATTCTATATCGGATATTTTGACATGTTATATAAGGTGTATCAAATAGCCTATAGGGCTGGGTTGTCTCTTGGCATAAGTCCCTTGTCTCCATTGCTCGTCCGATCGCTTCTGAATTGATTTGGCCATCATTGACCTAGGCTAATTTCTGCTCAGCTGAACCAACCGGACGTCTGGTTGGTAATTTCAGACATCTGGTTATGGTCCATGGAGAAAAAATATAAGACGGCTAAAAATGGCAGAGTCTTGGACCAAACATATGGTCCAAACTTGCCAGGCATCTGGTTAGTTTACAGACATCTTGTTTTTTGTTTAGACGTCTGGGAGGTTTTCTAGAATATTTCCAAAACCCAAATCCAGACGTCTGGATTAACCCCCAGACGTCTGGAACTGTTCAGTTTTGTCTATTTGCCAAAAATTTAGTGTGAATTTCCATCGTTTATAAATTTTTGTTGATCCGATTAGTTATTGTCACTTTTATCGACCTTGATGACTTCACTTTCGGGATTTTCAGAAATATCCATTTTGATGGATTTGGTATCGATTTCTATGGATTTTAATCGCGTCTTCGAAAGTGAAGTTATGGTGATTGATTGTTTCTACAATCATTTCTGTGATTTGTCACTTTAAAAGACAAAGGTTTTTATACTAGTAGTAAATACTCAAACTCTTTCGCAAAAATGATTTCAACACTATTTAATACAAAGCTCGTTTCTAAAACCGTTTTCCAATCTATTAGTATATCCAAACCTTTAACCTCATTCATATGAGAAATCTAATTAAACGACTTAGTAAAACAAGTGGTATGAAACGCTTGCGTTTGCTTAGTCGGTTAATTCTCGTGATAATTTTCGAGTGGAAAACTATAATTTGTTTGTAAATATTTAATTTAAGCCAGTGGTTATCGGACATGAAGCTAAACTCATTTATTTACTAGCTTAGTATATTTTACACTTTTTATTGATCTATGATGATCATTTTATAGTTTAGACTAGCGATATGCGACGTCTTTTTGTCCAGTAGGGGACTGTACCTCGATATATGGAGCTTCGTCACATTTTTATATGCTAGCGACCTATGGGTTTTATGGAGCTCAGTTCATCGGACGTACCGTTATTGTACTACATTGTTGTTCTGAATTAATTGAGTTTCCAGTTCATCGGGCATACCATTATTGTACTGCGTTGTTGTTCCAAATTAATGGAGTTTTTGGTTCATCGGGCGTATCATTATTGTACTACGTCATTGTTTCGAATTATTTGAGTTTCAGGTTCCTAGGGTGTACCGTTATTATACTACGTCGTTGCATCGGCTCTATGGTTAGCGACCATGGAATAGCGTTCCGTTTGCGATGCACGTGTTGGTGAGTTTTCATGCTCCCGTTTTTTATAGGCCTCCTCCTTTGTGATTTCTGGATTTCTAGAATTTGTGTTTCACTAATTTTTGAGATTTATATTGATAAGCTTTATCAATATTTGTGGTTTGGTGAATAAAATAAAGAATATGGCATTCTTTTTGGTGTTTTGAGATTCTTGAGATATTGTATGATTTTGTTGTTATCTAATGTATACTTGTCATAGTATGGCATTTTTGTTATCATAAGTTTTTATCATATCTCTTGTCCTATCTCATTTTATATGATATTTATAGTTAGACTGATCCATTTATTATTTTCTTCTTAAATAATACTTAGGTCAGACCATGGTATTTCAGGTGCTTCTACTTGATTTCTTATTAGGATCTGTCATATGACTTTTGGCTAACTACTTTATCTTAGTATTTTTTGCTTTTATACATTCGAGATAGAGACTCCTTGATGTATACATATTCTTTTGTCTAGCACTTGTACCTATTATTTTGTGATGTAGTGGATCTTGTATGACCATTACTTTGATGTACACTTCTATGTAATATATTCATATCTGTTTCCGCCTTAGTGATATGAATATCTGTGACTGATTTGTGTTATACTGTTTTTATATTTGTTTCTGAATGCCACATAGCCACTGTGTAGTAGGTTTGAGTTTGTATTTGATATGTTGGATTTCCTCTTGAAACGAAATGCATGTAATACTATCTGACATATCGGTACTCGCACAAAGCAATTACATGGATGGTCGCTCCTCAAAAACCTTATTCTTCGTGCTAGTCGACGCCATTACCTCGTAAGTATCCTTGGCTAGTGTGAGTACAGAGGTGGGGGATCACAGCTTGGTATCAAAGCCAAACTTTGGAATAATATAGAATAACCTAGCAAGGATCATTGTCCTAAGTCTCTCTTAAGAATCATGCCTTAGGATTTAATTCGAGTCTTCGGACCCATTCTATCCTAATTTCTTTTATGATGCTTTGTTTTATCAATCATGATTGTTTGATTTTCATTCTGAGAATAACCTTTTCTTCTTTCTTTCTTTCTTAAAGAGGGAAATGGTTACACCAGGCCGTCCCAGCACTGGACAATCCAGTGCTACACCTCAGGATGGTGTATTTATGTCTGCCCAATAGCTTTTAGATCTTGTAAAGAATGCTCAAGCTGTCGGACCTATTCCTGAGCGTACTCATCCTAAATATGGATTTGCACGCCCGTGCAATGATTATACCAATTTGGGTGGAAGGCCATTCAAGGGTTTCGAAAACATTATATAAGTCTAAGCTTGGCTTAGAACATGCGATCGCATTTTTTCTCGCATGAATCTTGTTGATCTCCATAGAGTCAAAGTGGCTTCTAGCATGCTCCAAGAAGGAGCGTTAGACTGGTATGAGCTTTTGATTTCAGAAATTATTGAAGCAGATCTTATTTGGGAGCAATTCCAGGAAAAGTTCGAGTTAAAGTTTTTGCCGAAAGCTGAAAAAGTAACTTTTGCTGGGTGCTTTATTGACCTTGTTCAAGGTGAATCTTCTATGACAGATTATGTCACATCTTTTTAATCTCCCTCTAAATATGGGTCGAGTATATTAATACCCCATTGAAGAAAAATTAGAGGTTTATTTATGGGTTGAATAAGAACCTCAAAAAGCCATTACTTCTAAAATTAGAAGTTTCTTTCGATCAGCTTGTTGATATCGCTCTTCGACTCGAAGAGGCCGATAAATAAAGTGATGTTGAAGTTGTGGGTGCCAAATAGAACTTCAACAACAACAAGAAGCGGCCTATTAAGTTCAAAGGTCCTTGTCCCAACAAGAAAGGGAAGCAAGCAACTTAGGTAGCAAAGACTCCGACCTCTAGCCGAGGGCAATGCTACAATTGTGGTTCTAAGGACCATTATGTAAATAGATGTTCGAATCCTCTTTTTTGTCGTTATTGCAAAAGTTGGGTCATCTTTTATCTTTATGTCCCAAACTTCCAAGCAAGAAAGAGAGAAAACTAAATGTTGTGCAAGCACCTAGTAACACTTCTCTTGGTCATGGTATTTCTCATTATATCCTTGATGGCATTATTATGTTTCGTTATCATCCTGTTCGAGTTCCTTTTGACACGGGTGCATCTCACTCTTTTATATCAAAAGAACTTGTTGATACTTTGTCTTTAAATGTTATGTGCTTGATGACTTCTTTGAGAATTTCGAATCCGGTTGGTGGATCCGTAACACTCAGTTTTCTTTGTAAAGATGTCGAGATTATTTTATGTGATTTTTCTTTCCGAGCAGATTTGCATGTTATGCGTTATTTAGGCTTCAAAATGATTTTGGAAATGGATTGGCTTAACAGTTATGAAGCCTGCATCCAATGTCCTGAGAGGACTATATATCTTCGACATCCTCGACCTGTTAAGCAGATTTGTTCTTAAAGATTCAGATTCCAATTCGGTGGCATCCTTATATTCTCTAAACCCTAATGATGACGATAATGATGACGAGGAGATGTCATTTCCCTCATTCACATTTTTCGTGAATTTTTTGACATATTTGAGCCCGTATTGGGATTACCCCCTAAGCGAGCAATTGAGTTAGAATTAGTTTAGTTCTTTGAGCTCTACCTATCACTCGTCCTCCTTATCGTATGTCCAATAAGGAAAATGAGGAGATGCGTAAACAATTATCCGAATTGGAAACGAAATAGTTTATTTGTTTTAGTTCCTCTCCTTGGGGAGATTTAGCTATTTTTATGAAGAAATCCGAGATACACTTTGGCTTTGCGTTGACTACTGCAAGCTTAATTATCTCACCATCAAGAATAAATATTATTTACCTTGGATTGATGATCTATTCGATAAATTTTGCGGTGCTAGAGTCTATTCACAGTTAGACATAGCAACCGGTTTTCATCAGCTTCGTATTGCAGAGGATAACATACCTTTGACATCGTTCCATACTCGTTATGGATCTTATGAATGGCTTGTTATGCCATTTGGTTTAACGAATGCCCTAACTTATTTCGTTGAGCTTATGAATCGAGTTTTCAAAGACTTCCTCGATCGATTTGTTCTCATCTTTGTAGATGATATTCTTGTTTATTCTAAAACCGAGGAAGATCATGAAAAACATCTTCGGATTGTGTCGGAAACTCTTAGAAGCAATCAATTGAAAGCAAAATTTTCTAAGCGCCACTTTTGGCAATCTCGTGTGAAATTTTTAGGACACATCATTTCTTAATCCGGAATTTCCGCGGATCCTTTAAAGATTAAAGCGATTCAAAATTGAAAGAGACCAAAGAGTGTGATGGAAATCTGTAGTTTCCTTGGATTGGTGGGCTATTACCGTCGGTTCATAAAATACTTTTCTAAAATTTCTATGCCTTGCTAGTTTGACAAAGAAGGGAGTTAAGTACATTTTGTCAAACAAATGTGAAGCTTCTTTTCAGAAATTAAAAGAACTCCTTTCTGATGATCCTATTCTTGTGATTCCCGAGGGGAACCAAGACTTTATTGTTTATACCAATGCTAGTCGTATTGGTTTGGAAGCCGTTCTAATGCAAAGGGAACGTGTTATCGCTTATGCTTCTAGGCAATTATAGCCTGCCAAAACTAGATGTACCACTCATGATTTATAGCTCGCAGCTATTGTTTTCTCCCTTAGAATTTTGCGTCATTATCTTCTAGGAGAGAAATTTGTTCTCTACACCGATCGTAAATCTTTGAAATATTTGTTCTCTCAAAAGAACTTAATTTGCATCAACAACGTTGGATCGAGTTCCTTGCATCTTATGATCTTGATATTATTTATACTTCAGGAAAGGGAAATCGTGTTGCTGATGCCTTAGTCGTAAACAACAAGCGGTTGTTTCTATGATGATATCCGAATGGAATGATCTCAAGACTTTGTTTACTTGCGAAATTCGAGATCGTGGATCTGATTTATGTTCATCTCTTGTCCTATGTAGCCTTGAGGCTCATCCATCTCTTTTAGACCGCATTCTTGATGCTCAAAAGCATGATCCCGAGTTGGCTCATCTTAGCCAAAGTTGTAGGGATAGAAATATTGATGGTTTGAAAGACTTTGAAATCGATGCTCGTGGCAGCATTTGAAAATTTGGTAGACTTTTCGTGCCAAATATTAATGATCTTCATAAAGACATTTTGGAAGATTCTCATCATTCTAAATTTACCATTCATCCTGGTAGTAGTAAAATATACGCGGATATGAAGCGACTTTATTATTAGGATGGAATGAAATCTGATATTACTAACTTTATTAAGCGTTGCATGACTTGCCAACTCATTAAGGCCGAGCATAAAAGGCCTGGTGGGTTATTGTAACCTTTGGATATTCCAGTTTGGAAGTGGGATCAAGTCTCCATGGACTTTGTTGACAGTCTTCCCCGTTCTCATTCTGGTAATGACATTTTATGGGTAATTGTTGATAGACTAACAAAATCCATCCATTTTATTCTCGTTCGGTCCAATCAGACCGTACCTCTTTTGGCCAAACTCTATGTTAGAGAAATTATTAAATTGCATGGAGTTCCAACTTCTATTATTAGTGATCATGATCCATTGTTTACTAGTGGTTTTTGGAAAAGTCTTCAAAAAGCTTTGGGAATGAAGCTTAATTTTACCACCGCTTATCATCCTTAGTTCGATGGACAAATGGAGAGTGTGAATCAAACTCTTGAAGATCTTCTTCATGCATGTGTTCTTGATTTTTGCAGAAGTTGGGAAGATCATATTTTCATGTTGAGTTTTTCTATAATAATAGTTTCCAATCTAGTATTGGTATGGCACCTTTCGAGGCACTCTATGGAAGGCCAGGCCGATCTCCTTCATGTTGGCTTGAGGCCGACGAGAAGCTGGATTTAGGTCCAGATTTTATTCGTGATTCCACAGAAAATATTGACCTTATTCTTCATAGGATGAAAGAAGCCAGAGTAGACAAAACCATATGCCCATAAACGAAGAAGTAATTTGAATTTTCTATGGGATATTTGGTGTTTATCTATGTTTCACCTATGAAGGGTGTTGTGCATTTCAGTCAATCGGGAAAATTAGCACCTCGATATATTGGTTCATTTCCCATCACCGAACGCATTAGTTTTGTGGCTTATCGCCTTTTATTACCGGCTCAATTTTCTACTATTCGTGACGTTTTCCACGTCTCTCAACCACGAAAATGCCTTAGGGATTCCGATTCTTTTCTTGAACCTGGTATTATTGAAGAAATTGAAGTTTAACCTAATTTTACTTATGAGAAACATCCTATTCATATCATTGCTATGGAGGTTCAACGCCTTCGAAATAAAGACGTTTCACTTGTGAAGGTTCAATGGTCCTCAAATCCTAAGGATTGCTCTTGGGAATCTAGAGAATTCATCGAGCAAACACATCCGGACTTACTCTCTCATGATCTTTAAGGTGTACATCTTACTTCAAATTTTCTTTTGTGTTGATATGCTTTTAAGGTTGTTACTCTTTGTTTTCTTCTTAAGTACTGCGAGGATGTAGTTTATTTAAGGAGAGGAGTCTGTAACAACCCGTATATTTTAGGATTGTATGTTTAAATGTTTTATTTAAATATAGCATCGTTGGACGGATTAAAGTCTCAAATGCTACTTTTCGTAAACTATCGAATTAGGACTCGAGACCACTTCCATTGAGTCCAAAATGGCGTTTGCGACCTTTTGAGTATAAACATCGATATGTTTGGAGTTGACTAGAATTTTGCTTTTTTTCTATTAGGCTTTGGGCTTTG
This sequence comes from Allium cepa, assembly GCA_030765085.1. NCBI lineage: Eukaryota > Viridiplantae > Streptophyta > Magnoliopsida > Asparagales > Amaryllidaceae > Allium > Allium cepa. Next base: position 375,560,126 of record CM060929.1, on the reverse strand, counting down.
GTTTTAGCCCACTCACTCATTTAATACCCTAACTTCCTCACTCTTCATTCATTTATTCTATTTTCCAAACACTCTCAAGCTAAAGGAAAGAATAGGGGAAAGAAGAGGAAACTAAAATTCCTAAACCCTAGATTACTAGGAAATTCTAGATTCAAGCTCCAAAATCAAAGAGAAGCTTAGGTAAGCATCCTCTTCATCTTCTCTATCTCAATTCCTCTTCAATTTCATAAATTTCCTATAACCTAATTTAGGAAATTATTGCTTATAATCTTAGATTGGAGTTTGTAGAGTTGAAGTTGAAGTGTGGATTGATCTTTCCTTTGTTTTTGAGCTACTCCTTCATTTTTTTAGGTTTAAAGGTGAGTTTTTGAACTATTGTCTACGTCTATAGCTTTCTTTGTTGTTAGGTATGAATTCCTAACATCTATTCATGTTCACTTGTTTTTGATTTGAATTGATCTGGTGAATTTTCCAAATTTTGGTGTTTTGAAGTCAAAATCTTTAAAGATTCTATCTCGGATATTTGGACATGTTATTTGGGATGTATCGAAGAGCCTATAGGGATGGATTCTCGTTTGGCATAAATCCCTAGTCTCCTTCGCTCGTCTGATCGCTTCCGAATCGATTTGGCCATCATTGGCCTAGGCTAATTTCTGCCCAGCTGAACCAACCAGACGTCTGTTGGTAATTTCAGACGCTTGGTTATGATCCCTGGGGAAAAAAATATAACGCGGTAGAAAATAAAAATGGAAGAGTCCAAACCTACCAGACATCTGGTTAGTTTTCAAACGTCTAGTTTGTCGTTCAGACGTTTGGGAAGTTTTATGGAATATTTCCAGAACCCAAATCCAAACGTCTGGATTTACCCCTAGACATCTGGAACTGTTCAATTTTGCCTATTTGCCTATTTTTTAGTGAATATCCATTATTTATCGATTTTTGCAGATCAGATTAGTTGTTATCACTTTTATCGACCTTGATGACTTCTCTTTCTAGATTTTCGGGAATATCTATTTTGATGGATTCGGTATCGATTTCTATGGATTCGATCCACGTCTTTGAATGTAAATTTTTGGTGATTGATTGTTTCTGCAATCATTTCTGTTATTTGTCACTTTAAAATACAAAGATTTTTATACTAGTAGTAAATACTCAAACTCTTTTGCAAAAAGGATTTCAACACTATTTTAATACCTCGTTTCTAAAACCGATTTCCTATCTATTAGTGTATCCAAACCTCTACCTCATTCGTATGATAAATCTAATTAAATGGCTTAGCAAAACAAGTGGTATGAAACGCTTGCGTTTACTTAGTCGGTTAATTCTTGGACTTGTTCGATAGAATTCTCGTGACAATTTTCGAGTGGAAATCTACAATTTGTTCGTAAATATTTAAGTTAAGCCATTGGTTATGGAACATGAAGCTAAACTCATTTATTTACTAGCTTAGTGTAATTCACACTTTTTATTGGTCTATGATGATCATTTTATAGTATGGACTAGCGACATGCGACGTCTCTTTGTCCACGTAGGGGTGGGTACCTCGATTTATGGAGCTTCATCTCCTTTTTATAGGCTAGCGACCTATGGGTTTTATGGAGTTCGTTTCATCAGACGTACCGTTATTGTACTATGTTGTTCTTTCGAATTAATTGAGTTTCCGGTTCATCGGGCGTACCGTTGTTGTACTACGTTGTTGTTTCGAATTAATTGAGTTTCTGGTTCATCGGGCATACCGTTATTGTAGTACGTCGTTGTTTCAAATTATTTGAGTTTCGGGTTCCTCAAGCGTACTATTATTGTACTACGTCATGGCACTGGCTCAACGACCATGGAATAGCATTTCGTTTGTGATGCATGTTTTGGTGAGTTTTCATGCTCCTATTTTTGATAGGTCTCCCCCTTTGTGATTTTTGGATTTCTATTTGATGATTTCTAGAATTAGCATTTCACCAATTTTTGATATTTATATTGATAAGCTTTATCAATATTTGTGGTTTGGTGAATAAAATAAAGAATATGACATTTTTTGGTGTTTTGAGATTCTTGAGATATTATATGTCACAGTATGGCATTTTTGTTATAATACGTTTTTATTATATCTCTTATCTTGTCTCATTTTATATGATATTTATAGCTAGACTGATCCGTTTATTATTTTCTTCTTAAATAATGCTCGGGTCAGACCGTGGTATTTCAAGTGCTTCTTCTTGATTTCTTATCAGGATCCATCATCTGACTTTTGGCTAACTACTTTAGCTTAGTAGTTTTTGCTTTTATACATTCGAGATAGAGACTCCTTGATGTATACATATTCTTTTGTCTAGCACTTATACCTATTCTTTTGTGATGTAGTGGATCTTGTATGACCACTACTTTGATGTACACTTCTATGTGATATATTCATATCCGCTTTCCCCTTAGTGATATGAATATCTATGACTGATTTATGTTATATTGATTTTATATTTGTTTTCGAAGGCCACATAGCCACTATGTAGTAGCTTTGAGTTTGTATTTGATACGTCGGATTTCCTTTTGAAACGAAATGCATGTAATAGTATTTGACATATCAGTACTCGCACAAAGCAATTACACGAATGATCACTCCTCAACTGCTTTATTCTTCATGCTAGTCGACGGCATTACCCCGTAATATCCTTGTCTAGTGTGAGTACAGAGGTGTGGCGTCACAGTAACAGAGCGGGTTGAGAGGAGGATGATGATAGTAGAAGTTCTTTGAAGTGAAATCTTGGCTGATGGTATGGAGGAGGCTGAGGAGGGCATGAGAACCGCTTATATGGAGATTTTTAGTTGGTAAGATTTGTCTATTTATGGCATTCACTTTCACTTGTGATGTCATACAGAGTAGTTTAGTACATTGCATGCTAGAGTAGGAATAGGGTCTACTTTCTTACTTATATGTGCATATATGATGGATGATATGGTTTCTTATGGTTGTTAGGCATTTAGGGTAAATATTGTTGACTTGACCTTACGATTTGAGGGTATTAAAGGAGAAAATATTTAAAGGGGAGAGTGTAGCGACCTATATTTTATGAGTCAAAGGATCACAAAATGTTATTTTAAACTCGAAATTGGGTCATATGAGGTTATAACTTTGGGAGATGTTGAGTAGTGACATTTTTGACCCTTAGAATTTTTATTGGACAGTTTTGACCCAGAAAAATATTGTAATGCCTATCACCTTTGAAAAGAAACAAAATAAGGTCTGAAAACGCTTCTAAATAAAAGATATGATGGTTTCCCACTCTATAGATTGATCATAATAAGATTTTGGACTTACTAGTTTGAAGTTATGGTTGTTTTAAGTTTTGACACTATTTAGGTAGATTAGCGGGTAATTAAGTGATGATTAGAGTGACCTATTAACCCATTTTAGGATTAGGGTTAATAGCAGCCTCCTTCAACAATCATTGGTCATAACTGATCTTTTCTAAACATTCCCAAACCTCCATTAATCCTTATTAGACTAAGATCCATCATTTTCTTTAGTTTAATTAGTCAGGTTGAGTAATTTGTTAGTAATTCGCAAAGGAGATTATAGAGATTTTAGGATTGGATGATTAGGGTTGCAGCAGGATCCTTAAAGTGTCGTTCACATTAGATTTGCATTGGTATTCATGTAATTTTGGATCCAAGTGAGTAGTTTATCCTTGTCCATATACAATTCTAGTCTTTATAATTAAAGATGATATTTTAAGATTATTTTGAGTGTTAAAACGATTTCAAACCTACCTTAATAACACTTTTAAAATTGTTTTAAAAATATAAATGTTGATTTTGATTTGTTTTTTGGTTATTAGACCAAATAAGTCACCTTTTTCTATCTTGCTAGATCTAGGACGATATAATTGTTTGAAATGTGTTTGAATTTCTTTTATAAGATGTTTGAATGTTCTGTAATATGTATGTGATGATGTTTTCTTGTATTTTAGTTCGTTTGGGTGTGATTTTGTGGTTGCCATTTCGGTGATTCGACAAACAAAAGTATTCGAAATGTGATGAAACTGATGGAAATGTTCTTTGAGGCCTAGATAGCCTACACTATTGATAGAAAGGGATTTGAGTCAGGAATGAAGTTTTGGAGAGTTTGAAATAAAGTCGGTGGTATAGGAAAAAAAATTCGAGATTGGTTTGCTTTAGGAAATTGGAAGGAAGCTCAATGCCAGTGAATGTTGAACTTCGGGCAAGAAACTATTTAGAATTCTAAGATATAGAAATTGTTTTGCTCCTAAAACCTCCCTGCACTGAGTGTTATAGCTTGGGGGAGGTTGGTGAAGGAATTCGAGATTTGGATGTCAAAACTCCGGGCAAGGCAAGGTAGAAATTTTATGCCTAGACAGATTTAAAAGGCAGGAAATAACTCGTCATCCACTTGATTTTCTATAAGATAGCGGTTCAACCACTTCAAGGAATGGAAGGGGCATTGGCGAACCTTGAACGATGAGTGGTTATGGGCAGATTAAGAAAGTTAACCATTTTGGTTAAGTACACATATTGGTACCCACATGATCAAGGTGGTACCCACACGAATAAGTCTGTATCGACATGATTGTGGTTGGTGATGACATGTGGCATCCAATGGGGAGTCGAGGCATAGACTTTGGGGTTCGTGTAGTGTCTATTCATTCGGCATTAAATTTTGTTGACATGAATCTATGACAAATGATTTTGGTGATGAATTGATGACGTGACGCATTAGTTTGATGACTTTGGAACTTGGTGATAGTGACTCTATGTTTTGCGATGGAAGTTTAAAGATGTTTCAAACTTCTATGACATGAGGAAATTAATCCGGTACTTCTATGGGGAAGTGTGCATGGCACTAAAGTCATTCAAGGAGGCACTTTCGATAAGGAAGCAATTAGATAGGACATAGGATGTCTCGAGTCGAGTCATGTGCTGAAAGGATCGTTGATAGTTCTAGATATGATGCATGATTCATAGGATAAGGTTATGTGAGGACGCTCACCTATGTACCATAGACTGTGAGTTGGTATGTCTTGCTCTGGAAGGGCAGTACCCATGAGATAGGAATGTAATCAAACAGTAAATCCGATGTTGACTTGAGATGTCTCCAACCTGGGAGGTTGTTGGGTGAATTATTATGTATCCAAGAGGCCTTGGTAGGGGTCGTGGTGAAGTGAGGCTTTTTTGATGATTACAGTGACGTGAGACCTTGGAAATGGTTGTGGTCATGCGAGATCTTTGTAATGGTCATGGTGATTCAAGGTGATGCGAGACCTTGGTGATGGTCATGGATATGCGAGACCTTGATGATGGTCATTGTTGCATGTTTACTTTTTGCTTGGCATGATTGCTATGATTGGTACGGCTACTGTGTGATGGATGTATATCTTATGATGTTGGTATTACTGAATTAGGTACCCTGACACCCATATTATACTTAGTGTAGTTTATCTATATGACTATGTTGGTAGCGTAGCATATATTGTCATGTGCTAACTTGTTGGATGTAGGGACGTGTCAATTATAATTTTCCATACCTAGTGTCTTTGTTTTATTATATCAACTTTTGTATTATTTTGAGATTTTTTTCGCTCATATTATATTGTTGTCTAACTCATTGTTTTATATTTTGCTTCTATTTATCTCGGGTACTCTTAAATAAGCAGATTAGATAGCCAGTCTGAGGTTAGCGTATGGAAATGTACAAAGTACAAGCAGGAGGATGGCGCTATTATATATTTATTGACGTATTTTTCTTATTTTGTTATGCGGCACTATGGAGCTTAATCGGTGATTTATTTTACTTAGAGCCTTTGACTTTATTTTGGCAATGTATAAACTCTACTTTTTTACTTTTGTATGACAACTGGGAACCTTGCACTCTGATATATTTTTAGTTCATTTAGTTATACCTATTAGTCTTGCCTGTTTTATACCTATATTGATCTTTTTTTTCCAATGCAATGTGAAATATATGACAGGTTATACTTTGAATTTTTGTATCTTCAGACTCGAAAAATGTTATACATCGATCGAGTATCATTATAGTGCATCTTACAGGTTATATCTGGTATCGATAGTGTAGGGTGGTTGTTGCATATAATCTCAAAATATTATAAAAATTGATATACTAATTAGAAACACAAGCCATGGAGAATCATATCCAACTTGTCCCTACATGCAAAAGTTAGATTGCAATGTTGATATATGCTAATCTACTATTATCATAAGGTGTAGTACTGCTCAATGTACAATATGGTGTACCTAGGTGTACTACTCAATAATAGCTACGTCGTGTGGCATCCATATCGAACATAACAAACATGGAAAACATCAAATAATGTCACTTCTCTTAATTCACATGTTATTGGATATAAGATAGCTTATGTAGCCACCATTTTGATCAACGACTATTCAACACGTAGTCCTATCCGCGTTCAAATCAATGCCACTCTATTGGATGGGAAACTAGACCACTCTGGTAATAATAGGTCAGCTGATCTCCATATATCAATTTGTAGTGAGCATCCTCATTGACCCCTCCTTTTTTGTTAACCAGATTTTTGGTCAACACCCCAAATAGTACTTCGGTAGTAAAGAGGAGGTTGATTAAGTAGAAGGGAACGTTAATTTGAACAGTACAATACAGCGAAAGGTTTAGCTTTTCGAAAGGAAAGTTTATTACTAGGGGCTGGCTTGTTTTGAACCTTCATGAAGCTTTTCTTTATAACACAAATTAAAATTAACAAAATATTCTCTTTTAAAGTTGTACTCTAGAAATTTCAAAAGGTTTGAGTGATTGGTTTCCTCGGCAATAGGGTAAATAAAAGGATCTTGGGCGGTATGTGAGAACCTTTGATCTTGTCGAAAGGTTTATCCCTTCCAGGATGTTGGTCTTAATCTGGCCCAGAGGTATTAGAATTCTAGCTGCTGGATCAAGCTGCACACTTCTGCATTTAGACTGTCCCTAACGGCTTAATTGTTTGGTTAATAACTATGGGTGGTTGATTACTACTACAGTATAAGTATCTACTAACTTTAGTTGAAGAATTCCAACTGCAATGCCAGTAACATCGTAAGATTATTACTTATATTATTCCAAATTGGCTGTCGGCCCTATCAAAGGGAAAAAATAGAAAACACGATATCTTTCATAGCTTGAGATAATAGCTTCAATCAACTGATCTTCAGATTTATTGGCCTAAACCTTTCAGAGGAACTGATCCTGTAAATCAGTGTTACAACAACAAAGAGATAAGTAATTAATAAACGATTCACAGAATCAGAAGACTTTCCTTGCCATCCATAATAAGACTTCGCTTTTATTAAATTTCCCAAATTAGATCCCCAATTAGGGTTATAGAATTATAACCAAGAAGTTACAAGTTTCTTGAATGAAAAGAAAAAAGTCCCCCAAAATAGGACCCGTTGGGTCTTATTTATAGACGTAGGCGGCACTCCCTCTGACCTTATACCTTCGTCCAATATGAAAGGTTGCCTCTTGTATGCAGTTGCAAACCTTTTGGTCTTACCAGAGGATTGTTCCTTGTACACGGTTGCAGGTCTCTTATTATGGAATGAAAGCTTGTTTATTACACATCATCATGAACTGCTGAACTCTACTGAAGGGTCTCTTTCCTCACTTGTCTTCAGGAAACTGTTGCCTTTACCGGAAGGTTCGTTATATGTACAACATATGAACCTTTCGAAGGCACCGGAAGGTTTATAGCCTTTATGAACCCTTTGGCTTTATTGGAAGGTTGCTTTTTCTTACTTGACTACGGCTGAAAGATGTATTTTCCCTAGATGATGGTGGAAGGTAGTTTCCTGTTGACTTATGAATGTGGCTTTTACTTAAACCTTCCGTTAACATCAGAAGGTGCCCTACAGGTGTATTATCTGGCCTGAAAATCTTTTTGCGCTTTCAGAAGGGTTGGCATAAGGTCATATGTCTTTGTTTCCGCCTGTTTTCCTTCTCTGGAGGGTAAGCGCCTCCTGATTATTATAGAATGACACTCTACTTTTTCCATGGAAGCTCTTGAGACGCTTCATATTATTGATTGCATCCCTTCGATCTCTTCGAAAGGTCTGATCCAGATCCTTTTCTTTCTATCCTTTATTTGAGGTCTTATGGCTTAAAAGGAAGATGAATTTTCTGAGTAACATTTGTATCCCCCATGCGAGGGATGCCCTTGACTTTACAAATCATCTTCTTAAGGGTCATGGATTTTTCGGCTTCATCTTCCTGCAAATGTAAATTCCAAGTACAAGTAAAAGAGTTCTTTTTAACAATTTGACCTTCCTAAAAACAAGGTCATTTTCCAAACCTGATTTAAAACTTTTAGATTATCTTTCTTACTCCTTCATTCATCATCATTTTGTAAGATTTAAATTTTCTTCTAACATCAAGTTAATTACATAACCTGAGATCCTTCAAAATACTATTTTGGAAATCTAAAGTGTTCTCTCTCTCTTATTTTTGCCTCTCCGAAAGGAATTAAAGTTTCAGCACTAAACCTTCCGATGGGATCGGAGAGTATTCCAACTTTAATTTTCCTTTCTATCAGTAGGTCTAATTGGCTTAATGCTTAATTCTTTCGACAGCAAGCTTTCATTGGAATTACAAAGTCCTATACCTTCCGATTCTTTTCTAGTCTTCAAAATATCACATAACTAAGTAACAATTATATAAATACATTTTCAATTATATAACATATCTTAAGAAATTCAACCAAACATCCAGATATCCATATATATACATATACTACTTCATATTACACTTTTCAAAATGATATACCACATTAACATCCTAGAATTAAACATCGAAGATAACCAAAACAGCAACATGACTTCTTCTTTTTTTTCTTACAGCCCACCTAGGAAAGGTGGATGGTTTGGAGCTAAGTCGATAGGATTGATGACAATGGGCTCAACCCATATTGGCTAATATGGAGAATAAGTTATCAATGCAGGATTTTCACCCGAGAAATCCCAGATGGCTAAATCCATCCAAAATGTGTTCGTGGCCAGGTTGAAAAGCATAGAGTACGTTTCTTTTATATGTGAATTAGGAAAATTTGGTTGCGGGTGAATGACATTACTGGATTGTGCGCTAGCAGCCTCTTTCACTTCTTATAGAAGGTTTAGTGAAATCGGGATAAATCTGATGGAGGTTGCAAGCGGCCATTGATTCTTTTTTCTCTTGTTTTGTTGTTTTTAGAAATAAATGCCTACTTTACAAAAATTGGAAGGGAGAGAAGGAGTGAACGGATCGTGTCAGTGATTCTGGTGTAAGAAATAAGACGCTCTTTTGTGCTCTAGAATTTTATCATTAATGGATTTTTCTTTTTTTATGATTACAGCTTTATTTTTAAGTTGAAAATAATCCTTGGTTAAACCTTATTCGATGGAAATCTACAAACGGAAGCTCTGATTCGATGTATATTTATTTATTATTTTTTAGAATGGCTCACTTTTACCAGTATAAGCTTGTTTTCAAATTATCTCTTAGGTCCATTTTATATAAACCGGAGGGACAACTATAAACACGCGACATGTAGTTGTTATATACACTTCTCGCTGTATATCTTATATTTGGCTAGTTTGTACTATGTCTCCCAGATTATCTGTCTCTTAGCTCAAGTTGCCTTAAGCGACCCATCTAGTCGACATGCCTAATAGGGGAAAACCTTCTTCAAAAATGACTTAGTATAGAGAATTATAGAGTAAATGGCTCCTGTACTAATTTTCAACTTGGAGCGTTCATTTTGGAAATAAGAATTCAAAAGTTAGCTTGGTACCACAAATCTTTAGAACTCATAATTGGTAATCTTGTTTAGAGTGCCAATATCATGATGTCTACTAGTTTTCATATGAATGGTTAACCAAATCATAAGTATCTTAATATACATGATATATTCTCTAAACCCTAATAGCACAATGTTGCATAACATAATGTGATGTTTATAATATTGTAAATACTATCTGTTTTGTTGCTTTTCATTCACACCTTTTTTGTCTCTGATTCAGACATTCCCCTCGAAGATTGATATGCTTCTTCGCTTTCCACGTTAGTCCATGATTTTTCACTTGATTTGCCATTCTGACTTTTCCGCAAAACATTTAGCACATGGTATTTCTTAAGTGTTAGCTTGAATTGACAAACAAACTTGAAAGACATCATTTGCCTAGATTAGCAAATCATTGTGGCAATTATATAAAAAATGATTCATTCAAAATGTTAAGGTCTCATCTTTTCCTATAATAGCTGATGATTGTAGATTTAGCTCTTTTCACTTGCTCGACATTCGGGGGAATAGCTAATTCTGAGCTTCATTTAATAATTGAAATCCAATATTCATTCAATAAAGACCCTAAGAGGCCATTTATGACTAAGATCTTGACATGGTAGTTTTTGGATCTATTCCTCATTACTGAGGGAAACTGAGAATAAAAAGGCTTGAAGTACCCTTTGGAAGATTTTTTTGGCAACAATCTTTTTCTAAGAATATTCTTTGACTTGGGTCAAATTATTTGAGTAGAAGTCCAAAGAATTCAAACCCAGATCAGGCTTCCAACAATCTGTAGCATCGGGATCCAATCCTTTTGGTATTAATGATGGACTCTTACAAGATGTATTGGACCCAGACACGGTTATTAATAAATATTAAAATAATATGGTAGTCGTTCTTTGGTATACCAGTGTTATTTCCCATGATGAACAGCATAAGGACAAAAACTTATATTTGCCGGTAAGAGACTAGGGTCTTTAATCTGGAATAAACAGCGAAAGACTATAAAACTATATGTGGTAATTAAGTATCAGAGGTCCAAAATTCCTTATACAACACTAGATGATTAATAGAAGACAAGAATTTCACCCATTTGGCAGTTAACAATGAAGGACTAGGGATTTAGCCTAGTGATGAGCAATAGAAGACGGAACCATCGTTCTTGGTAATAAGTGATAGAAGACTAAAATGCCACTCTTAGAATTTTACTATTGGGAGATCAGAATATCATTCTTCGATAATAAAATAATGAAAGACCAGAGTATCATTTTTGGTAATAAGTATTAGTAGAACGGGAGTGTACATCCTAATAATGAGTGACAGAAGGCCAGTAATCCAATTCTGCTCAATAATGGAAGTTCAATAGACCACCTCTGGTAATAAATAACTGCTGATCATAATATTCTTTGCTGACAATTGATAGCACAAGTTCAGAGCATCATTTTAGATATTAACGATAGAAGTCCCGAAATCTATTTTTGGGAACTAATAATAGAAAACATAGACACTGTTTCTAACAGTTAATAGTAGAAGACTAGAATACCATTCCTGGCAATTAATAATAGAAGACCAGAATACCATTTTTGACAATCAATAATAGAAGACAAGAATACCATTTCTAGCAATCAATAATCAAAGACTAGAATACCATTTCTGGTAATAAATAATTGAAGACCAGAATACCATTTTTGGCAGAAATCCAAGAATTCTCTATGATTTTGTCCATCGAATATGTCGTCCTTTGGCTCCAAAGATGTCTTGCATGCTTTTTCTTTCTCGGGACCAAGTTTTCTTTGTTCGTTTGTCATTTTCTTTTGGCCTATTTCAGGTGGGGACTCTTTTTTCTGACTTTGTTCTTATTTAAGAAGATTCTATTTTAGGCTGTTAATCATCTTTGATATACCAACTTCTTTGGTGGTTGTTATTTTAAGGGATGTCGATTTCTGGCAATGCCTTCTTTAGGCATGGACTTTTCTTAGCCCACCAAACATTTCATTTGGGTTTTCGGTGTGCATGGCTAGCTTATTCTATAGCGGGGCCCGAGGACTTACCCGACCTCCCTCTAGGAGGCGGCTTAACCTAGCCATAGCGTGACGTGGTTAAGGGCTTGTTCAGAACCTTGGCCAAGCTATAGCGTGGCGGGACCAAGGGATTACTCGTCTACCCTCCAGGAGGTGCATTATCCTGGCCATAACGTGACGTGGATAAAGGCTTGTGTCGTTTTAATCTAGCCATTTCTGGTTTTGGTCTGGATAAAGGCATACGCCTCCCTCCAAGAGGTGCCTTGACCTGGTTATCTTGGCGCAACCAAGGGATTTCTACCATCATTGGTAGCCTACCTTTTTTGGAGTCCAAGTTTATGGAGGACTCTTCTCCAGATCATGTAGACTTTTCTTATTTTGAAAATAAAGTTTTTATTTCATGGCTTGACTATTCCCTTGGAAATTGTTTTAACTTTCCTTGTTGTAGAAAGTGTAGGATCATTTTCCCAAGTACTTTGGAATTGTTAGTATCATGTCCGTTCGTGAGATGGAAATTGCAATATGCTCCTTTAGACCTTCTCTTAAACCCAGGTTTTTTCTTTTGTGAAGGCAATAGTTCAGTTCCTCTTTGATTTTAATATAGATGTCATCGATTGATGCTGTAAGATTGTATTCTTCAAGAATTACCGATTTTTGAGCTGTCTTTGACTGGCGTCTAACTCTCTTATAGCCTGGTTTAAATACTTCTTCTTGAGGGATAGACTTTCTTTTCATGGCCCATTCATTTTCCTCTAAAGGCTTTCCTTCCAATCTCAAGGTTTCGGTTGAAAATTCCTTGGTAATCTTATATTCCCGCTGGCCATCTCTTTTATCCATCTCATTTCTTCAGCTACGGATTTTCTCAAATGCTCATAGCTTTCCCTTAGGTGGCGGGCCTCATTCATGATCTTACTCCATTTGTTCATGAAGTTATCATAGTCCTTTATTATTTATTTTTCAAAGATAGTTCCTTGGGAATTTGACTGGATGGTTTTTCTCATTTGGCTGGAAATGTTGTCACTTCCATTTACTCTTTTCCCAAGAGAAAAAATCGAGGATGGTCCCACATGAAAGGGGTTCAAGCTCCATTTTTCAGGAACATAAGATTCTGCCTTCTTTTTTTTTATAAACCTTAAGGCTTCAAGCCTCAACCTTTGCTCATCATATTGATTGGAGTCTTTGATATTTATGTAAGTAAGCTTTGTAAGATGTGGTTCAAATGACCCTTGTTTAGATCTCATGAATCTTCTAGCCATGATTTATTCAATGATAAATGATCTTGATGCGAATCTAGTTTGATGATAATCGAAGAGCTGTAGTGTCGAGAAATCAAACCAGTTGGAGGTTTTGGCCCTTCTTCTAGTGCCAAAACTATTTAATCAAATTTTTGGTCAACAACCCCAAACAGTGCTTCGATAGTAAAGAGGAGGTTGATTAAGTAGAAGGGAATGTTAATTTAAACAGTACAATGCAGGCATAAGGTTTAACCTTTCGAATGGAAAGTTTATTACCAGAGGTAGACTTGTTTTGAACCTTCGTGAAACTTTTTCTTTATAACACAAATGAAAATTAACTAAATATCTCCTTTAAAATCGTAATCTAGCAATTCCAAAAGGTTTGAGTGATTGGATTCCTTGGCAATAGGGTAAAAAAAAAGGATCCTAGGTGGTATGTGAAAACCATTGATCTTATCGAAAGGTTTTATCACTTCTAGGAAGTTGGTCTTAATCTGGCCGAGAGGTACTAGAATTCTAGCTACTGCATCAAGCTACACACTTCGGCATTTAGATTATCGATAAGGGCTTGATTGATTGGTTAATAACTGTGGGTGGTTGATTACTACTACAATATAAGTATCCACTAACTTTAGTTGAAGAATTCCAACTACAATGTTAGTAATTCTGAAAGATCATTACTTATATTATTCGAAACTGGCTGTCAGCCCTATCGAAGGGCAAAAATAAAAAACTCAATATCTTTCATAGCTTGAGATGATAGCTTCAATCAACTGATCTTCTGACTTATCGGCCTGAACCTTTCGGAGGAACTGATCCTGTAAATTACTGTTATAACAACAAAGAGATAACAAATTAATAAAAGGGTTCAAAGAATCAGAAGATTTCCCTTGCCATCCATAATAAGACTTCACTTTTATCGAATTTCCCAAATTAAATCCCTAATTAGGGTTACAGAATTATGACCAAGAAGTTACAAGTTTCTCGAATGAAAAGAAAAATCTCCCCAAAACAGGACCTGTTGGATCTTATTTATAGACGTAGGCGGCACTTCCTCTGACCTTATGCCTTTTTCTTATATAGAAGGGTACCTCTTGTATGTAGCTGCAATTCGGTCTTGCCAAAAGATTGTTCCTTGTACACGGTTGCAGGTCTCTCATAATGGAATGAAAGCTTGTTTATTTCACATCATCATGAATTGCTGAATGTTACCGAAGGGTCTCTTTCCTCACTTGTCTTTGTGAACCTGTTGCCTTTACTGGAAGGTTCATTATATGTACATTGAACCTTCTGAAGGCACTGGAAGGTTTATAGCCTTTATGAACCCTTTGGCTTTATTGGAAGGTTGCTTTTTCTTACTTGACTATAGCAGAAAGCTGCGTTTTCCCTGGATGATGGCGGAAGGTTGTTTTCTGTTGACTTATGAACGCGGCTTTTACCTAAACCTTCCGGTAACATCAAAAAGCCTACAGGTGTAATATTTAGCCTGAAAAGCTTGTTGCACTTTCAGAAAGGTTGGTGTCAGGTCATATGTCTTAGTTTCTGCTTGTTTGCCTTCTTCAGGTAGAAAGCGCCTCCTGATCATTATAGAATAACACTCTATTTTTTCCATGAATGGTCTTGAGCCACTTTATATTATCGATTGCATCCCTTCGATCTCTTTGGAAGGTCTGATCAAGATACCTTTCTTTCAATCCTTTGTTTGAGGTCTTATGGCTTAATCGGAAGGTGAATTTTTTGAATAATATTTTCTAAAATACATCAAGACCTTAGAGTTATCTACGATCCCTTTGGAATATAGCCCATTAGTAAAAGCTCCCATATATTATACTCCACAATTTCACTCTATATTGAACTTTCCACTCTGGATGATCACTAAATGTTGTTTACACTTTCTCCTTAAAGTGTTTAATCTAACTTACTCATGTCATATATTCATTAGAGTGTCAAACTTCCTTTGGTCACCTAAAGAAATCACTGATGTAACCTTATGAAAATCCTAAAGTAATTCCATGTTGTTCTTGGAGTAACCATCGATCTCCCCTAGTCTAAAGCCAACCATGCCGCATCCCGAAGTCTCCTATGCTAGGTCCCAAACTAGCCTTCACCATTCTTGAATTCATGTTCAAAGTTGTGCTCAGTTCGATGTTGAACAAGAATTTGTGTTTGGCTCTTGATTCCTTTCACCGAGCACATCATGCGGAACTCCACCAAACCAACCTTCTACTCTGGACTAATGTTTTTGTCGTGTCTTCCCTTTCTTACCTAAAGGTCCCAGCCGAGCACACTACTTCCAAGCCATACTCCTTCGAACCGAAGTCTTCACGGTGTCACTCTCACTCTAGCCTGAAGTTCCTACTAAGCACGCCTATGCCGAACTGGATTCCTGCACTATTTTTTTGCATTTGTACATTTTGCATCAATTTGATATGCATTTCCATTACTTCAACCTACATGCAACTTCCCTTTAACCTTCAATTTGATATGCATTTCCATTTCGACGTTCATTTTACATCTGCAAATCTCTCTTCCTTTGTCTAATCAAATTAGAATGCATATCATAAGTACTCCTTCTATATGAAAACCCTTGCCCATAGAAACGATCACAACCCCTATTCTAGCTTGAACTCCGTATCTCCACAGCAACTTCTTGACTTCGCTCCAGAACAACTGATAACCTGACTCTCGTCTGTCCGTGTGGAAAATTGTGGGCACCTAGAGTTTGGAAAGGGAACAATAAACTCTAAGTCAGTCATGGGACTGGTGTGAGATCTTAAAAATAGATATTTCCATAAAGAAAGGAAAAGAAATCCGCTATGCTTTTGGAAAATGAAACTACCATACGGCCTCCCCGCACACACACAATGCAAACGCAGAATTGGAGGAGATTTCTCCTTATGATAGACAAACATGCTTGATATGCAAAATCCTTTGATATTATTATTATTAGTGCATAGTGTGGAAAACATTTCAAAAATATAATATTAATCTTAGCCAGCATAGACATTTCGCACTTATGCCAACTATAGCTACTATTGTTCCTTTGGATTTCCAACAAATGGTCAGGCTAAGGAACTTCCTGGGCCACATGGGTACGCCTCTTGAGGGACACCCCGAGAAGTTAACTAGCTCCCTGCCAACACAAGGTTGGGTTACCTCTGTAATCAGGTAACTACTACACGAGCATGCCATCCCCCGGTCGTTTGCGACCTTTATTCGAGGATCCTCAACCACAAAGTAACAACCACAAAGTATAATAAATTTGCAGCAACCACATAGTTTAATATCTGGGCTCCATACCATGATGCAACCCTTTTTCAAAAGGAAATGATATACCCTCTGGAGCGCTACCCCTAAATAACCTTACCGTACCCTTTCTGTTTCGATCATTTCCGGGTTGTGAGGTCCGACGAAGTCTCGTCCACAAAGCTATACTTTTCACAAAGACATGCTTCGATCAACAAATGATCAGCAGCACTTCGTATGACACATTACCAATTTGGGAATATATCACTAGTAACCATCAACTAAATAACCTCTAAGCTCGTACGTCTAAGAGAAGGATGCTAAGTTAAATGAATAAATTCTCCGCCACCAACAGAAATGTATTTGATAGAAACCAGATTTACATCTCAAAGTGTAACATCAGACACACATCCATACAAGTCTGTTCCGAGATCGAACGGAACCGAAGGCACTTCAAAGAAGCCCTTGCAAATCTTGATATTCACTAATCACGTCCAGAATCCCTGTCACAAAGAGTGATAAAATATCTATACCGGAGCAACCTGGTGCAGAGGCATTCGACGGGTAATCCTTTCGCTTTTGGAAATACCAGGTCTTCAACACCATCTTCAAATGCAATCCCATTTCATTGTATCATTATTCAGAATAGATTTTATGACACAAAGTCCTCTCCTGGCTAATCTGAATAACGAGCTCTTATTTTAAAAATAAGTGTTACATTCAGTTTTCAAGCAAATCACAACCAATTTCTACTTTGATCTTCTTAAACAAAAGATCCATCACTATCACAAAGATTCGATGTGGTTAATTAATTATAAGAGTGATTATGGATTAATTAATTTGTATTGAGAGATATTAATTAATAATTACGTTTATCAATTAATAGTTAAAGGATAATTAATCTGTGATTAGAGATTAATTAATTGATTGATAAGGTAATCAAGGAGTGATTAATTAATTAAATGGTTTGAAATTAACTAATGATTGATTAAGCAGGATTACGTGATTAATTCTTAAGTATGCCACTACAAGTTTAATAGTTGGACTTGGTGTGACATGAGTTGATACCATGTTCTATATGCTAAGAAATCATCAATCTCTTATGTTCCTAGATATGGTTTTGGAATACGATGCTACCTATGTTTTTAAACATTATGCTTGTATGACTGATATGGCAAGACACCACCCCATATCGAGTTGTCTTTACCATAGTATGTTAACGGTAAAATGGTGAGAAGCTATATTTGTAAAGTTGACATTAGCGTGTTTGTATAAAGTAATGGTTGAATTTTGGATTTTAAATTGTAAAAGATATATCTGGTTAAGTTGATGCTAAGATTATATAAGAAGGTACAACATATTAATGTGGAATGAAATGTTTCAAGCCTTGGACAAGCCTGATTTATAGGATTAAGGAAATTAATCTTGGTTAGGACACGTTCAAATATGGAAGAGACTTCCATGAATAAGGAGATTTAGAGATTCTAATATGGTATAGAGAAAGGATTAGATAGCTTATTTACAATCATCCCTCGGACTAAAGAGAGACTATCTATCCATGAAAGCTATTTTTCAGTAGTGACTTAGGAATACACAGCTTGTGCTGCATACCAGTTGCACGTGAATAATGCATCACCTTGTTGATTACTTAAACACAACTATAAATTTATGTTAGAATTTCACTTAGAATTATGATTTCACTAACATTTAGGACTTTTTTGTTTAATGGTTGAATAGAATAGAATTACTTTTGTTTGAATTTTTGTATTTTTTTAGGACTTTGGGCAGAACTCTTATAGATTGAGGGAATTCGAGGATTCGGGTCTTGATCATACTTTGTCGCAGCCGAGGATCTGGATCAGGTATGGTAATCCCATGGCCGGGAGGGATTGGTGTTGGTTTGTTTGACGCATTTTGACTTTGCATTAAATAAAGCACGAGGGACTACTTCTGGGCTACTTACACATGTAAAGGATCTCGATCGGCCTAAAGGAATGCTTTGGTTAATATTTAGGAAAATCCTTGACTGGAGTATGCTTTTTGAATTTTTCTTGATGCATATGATTTGAACTCTATGATTGAATAATAGATATTTGGACTTGGAAACTATTCGAACGTGATAGCTGATGTTGACATTTTTATAGTATACCGGTGGAACTTGGTTATTTCTGAGACTAATGTATAAATTTATAGGACATATGTAACAATCTGCCCTTTGTAAAACCCAAAAGACATCATCTCATAACAATGAAAGACTAATGAATCTTAAAAAAAACAGATCGTCGGGTTAAACTTTAGAACAAAACACTAAACCAAGACATCGATGAGCTCTCACAACGGAATGACAACATATAATATATTAAATATAATAAACATAATAGAATGATAATATTTAAGAGAGCACACTATTGGAAGCAACTGATAAATAAATATCAATATAGAAAGTCAGAATACATCAACTCTTAAAGCACTGTGTTATGAATAAATATTCGACACAACAGCCTTATATACAAATAATAGGTCTGTCATGTGTTACTAAAGTATCAAGTATATATATCTCAAAATATTGATTCCATGCCTCCAAAATGCTCTAGCTACGCAGCCAACTAGCACATCCTCAAACCACCCGACTTCCAAACTACTCAATCGAGTACCTAAGAGTTGTCATGACATAAACTAAAAAAGACGAAAGGTGGGTCAGACATAAAGCCTGCTGTTAGGAGGACCATCTTAAAATACTACATATCAAAACTATATACAAATAAATAGAAACTACTAAATCATTGTTGGTCCTCTCCACAAATGTGGCTGGAGGGTAATCCGGACTGCCCATAAACAAGTATAGTAAACACATCCAAACGAAAGGAGATCATACCATAACCTGCTCTTCTCCTATAATCAACGAGTCAACACAACTACTATAATGTGACTAGCATGTAACAATGTACTATGATAGAGGAAATCACAGTATACAGGTGTAGAAGTGGAAAAAAAGTCATAATATAAGTCTACGTTATGCTACGGACAATGACAGTATCAATCAGTTAATACAGCACAAGCCAATATAATAATGGGAGATAACTAAGGAATTCAAATCAATACCCATCATTATTGACAGGTGGATTCAACATTAGACACTTATCGTGATCCGATAATTCAAGATAAATAGGGCCAGTACACTAATGTACTCAGACATTTGTCGTGATCTAATAATAAATCGAGTCAGTACACTAACATGCCCAAACATCTCTTGATTTATAATTAGTCAAGTCGGCACACTGACGTACCTAGACACAATGGTCCAATAATAAATAGAGTCATCACATTAATATACCCAAACATCTATCAGGATCCAATAATAAGTAACAACACACTAACATACTCAAACATCTACCTCGATCGTATAACAAATCGAGTCAGCACACTAACGTACCTAGACATTCATTTTGATCTTATAATAAGTAGAGTTAGTACACCAACGCACCCAACCAACCACCATGATCCAATAAAAAATAAAGTCAACACACTAACATACCCTGACAACTACTAGGATCGTATAATAAATAAAGTCAGCACACTAACGTACCTAGGCATCTATCTTATAATTTATCCTCCGCCAAGGAACATGGATTTCGTATATACATGTGCACGTTGAATATAACCTCATGTAATCAAATACATCTATCACCAATGAAGACCGATATCTCATCATCATCTTGTATCTACAATTGAATCCCATGCTTCGCCTTGTATCCCACTTTCTCGAGTAGCCCGAAGACTCTCCGAAGCCATGATAGGACACCATGAAGGGTAGCACTCAACTGAGGAAGAAACTCTTCGAAATGGTGCATTGCCTTGATATTCAGTCAACTGGGTTTATTTTAGTCAACTTAGCTCGGTTGGTTGAATATATCCCCAATCAAATAGCTCAATCAACTGTGGTTTATCCCCCAATCATCTAATTAAGATTTTCCCTCCTTTAGATCAACTTTGCTCACGTTAAGTCAACTAAACAATTCCTTCATTCGACTGAAACCTGATGTTCTTAGGCAGCGAACCTAGGACAGGGTGAAAGCTCCTCTCAGGCCATCGATTAGCGTGCCATTTCCTTCGACACTTCGCCCGATGAACCACCTTGCTTCCAAAGCCTTCCTCTAACCCATCGAACCTCTACTAAGTTTCATTTATTGACATTTTGGAAGTGGTTTCACAAGTATACAAAACCTGTTTCGATACTAACATCCACACTTTGCATGAATAGAGTTTAATGGGTGAATATAGTGACCCGGTTTCCTCTGACATGCCAAAATGACATACCCGGCCTCCTTACCTTGTGCATAGCCTATACATGTATTGATACACTAATTCATACATGCTTATGCACACATGATTACGCAAACACACATTAACTTCACAAGTCACATTTCAGACTTCACCAGAGTGATTACACGACCCGATGTACTCTCATGCAACTTAGCACACACGATAGTCGCTATGGCTACATGAAATGCCCATATATTAAATAATATTATATATAATCATACAATTTCATACATATATAAACAACCAAACATACAACAATTCTGACTACAATTCACACAACATTTTAACTGTTACATATCTTCAAATACACATATACGTCTGCTTGCCCATACTCATACACACACACATATATTTAATAAGTAAGTTATTTAGTACTAACCAATTCTTACTTTTATTTAGTAAATATTTTCAATATAAGTCTGATATGGTTTAATTCTACTTTATAAAATCTTACATCTATTTTATAAAATATATCGTTAGCTCATAAATCGATTTAAACCTTAAAATACTCATTATTTCACTTGAAATTAGATATACTTCATATTACTATTTTTTAAAATCTCATTTCTATTTTAAAAAATCAATACTTCATTTATATATAACCATTTTATAAATACTAATTAAGCATTATTTACCCTCTAATCACTTTAATAATAAGCGTAGAGTTTAAAACTTGCTAGATTAGCTTATTAATTATTTCCAATATCAATTAAATTAGTTTAATTCTTACTGAGTAATGACATGCACTTAATTATCACATGTTATTAGTCATTAATCTATTAGTATATCACTTATAATCATTCAATTAACCTAAAAATCAAATATTAAGTATACTAAGTATTTTCAAAAAATAGTTAAAAGGTCTTAAACAATTAATTGGTTAACATAATCATGTTTATGACACAAACATTAGCACAAATCAACTCAAACAATCTTCAAATCACTTCGTATAATACTATAATCATCAATAAATAAATAAAATATGAAGTCTAACACATAAAATAATAAGGAGAATCATTGCCCTCACCTTGCTATAACCTAAACCAAGCTCAAATTACCAAAACCCAAGCTTATGCTCTCTTTAAATTTCAAAATGCACACCAATACTCCAAGCCAATCCAATCCCTTCATGGGTTTCGTAGAGGATTGGAAAAGACAAATTATGTTGATTTTTATTTAATTTTAGGAAATTTATTTAATAGATTTAGGATTTGGTGGCTACCAGTGGATTAAAAGAAGATTAGTGGAGTAATAGGAGAAAGAGAAGAAAAGTAACATGAATGAAAAGTGGAATAGGAATTATGAAGTGGAGTTAGCACTTATAGGAAAAAAAATGGGCTTAGCCCAAATTATGTTCATTTGGCATTATTCATCCTCGAAAATCGTTGGCTCGAAACATAGTCCAGTTTATAATCATTTTACCCATGTCAAAAAAGAGAACCCAACCATAAGTGCATTGAGTCATAATTTGGTCATTTGTAAAAGTCGAGTATAAGAGGCATTCCATTACTTAATGATTAAAGATTTAAATTAATCATTTAAATATTCAATTTTTAAAATTACAGGGTGTTACAACATGGTTCTCCGGATTGGAGAGAAGGGCAATGAATCGTGAAGTACAAGTCTATTATCAAAGAGCGAGTAGATGAACTTGTACATGATAGCAAGTGCCTTCTTCGAAGAGTGAGTGGGTAGACTCGCTTGGATATTATGTCCCCCTGTCAAAGAGCGAGCGGATTGGGTTCAATCTAAATTGTGACTATGTGATTCAGAGAGATAAAATTATACTTTGGGACTTGAATGCCTCTAAATTTCGAAGTGATTTGATAATGATTATGGGATTATGTCACTGCCTCGATTTTGTTTGCCTTACTTACGATGGGATGTTAGGCGAGACTAGGCCATTCATAAGTGATTTTCCAATTAATGTTAATGCACATCTGGGATTAGTGGTTCATAACAACCTAATATATGATTTGTTCTTTTATTAAAATCCAAGGAAAACATAGAACGATGTAGATAGTGATATATGATAATTTAAACCCTAGTGAACACATAATGACCTTGACCTATAATAGGTGATACATTAAAATCAAAGGGAATGCAGAATGATTATGATTTGTAACAAACACTTAAAAAAAAACTTGAGTCCTTGGTTGTGATTAGTTTAGAGCGACCTTTGATTTGCAGGTGCATCTGAAGGAACCAGATGATTTGTCATGATTGGTTTAGTAAATAGCCAGAGAGTTCAACCGTTGATAAATTATCGGTTTCGATATTTGTTCTTAAGCAAAGCACATTTTATATTAACAATATGTACTTCAGGGGGAAACTATTAAATTTTCCACAATATACGGACATACTTAAACAGATAAACTGGACTAAATAATGATGAAGACAAGAGACTTGGAAAATAATGACGAAATGGAGAATTATAGGGAAGTAGACAAAATGGAGCTAAGCACTATAACTTGTTCCCTCACCTCAATATGGAGTTATGGTATGATAAGTAAGAATTTAGAAAGCTTATTTAAGGGATGGAAGGCAAGAAGGAAGAAAACACAAGGAAACCAAAGTCACACAACATGGCACTGAATTATGCACAACTCAGTACCGAGTTGTAATGTTATGCGCTTTGGTCATGATCTTTTGCAAAGAGATCGAACCCGATATGGAGAAGGTGGTTGAGAAATTTCCAGTGATTTTGGCGATGGATTTCATTTACCAATTGAGGAAGAGATGCACCGGAAATGGTTCTTTTCGCTTAGCTACTTTGGGTCAATCCAAGTTGAGTTATTCAATTCTTACCCAAACTCTGTCAAATTCATATCCAAGTTGTAAGAACTACTTTGTAGGATTAAAGTACAATCAACAGAAAATGATAAAGTAGACGTAAGCCAGAAAATTTGCTGAATCATTATAAAAATGTGTGTTCTTTAATTCTTTCTTTTAAATCTTTATTTTTATATTTACAGTTTGATTTGGTGTTTGTGCCATTTTTGGTCCAAACATCAGCCTAACAACCATATAAACGAAGCTATGAAAATCTAACCTTCGCCTCCATTCTCATTTTTGTCTAATTCCTGAAATTTCTTAATCACCTGTTAGTGGTAGACGATTATCTCTAAATTGTTTCAAATTTCTAATACACGTCTAAATATATTTGGATTCGAAGCTCTTGATGAGTAAAAGTGGCGACAAGTGTTTGTTTTCAAACAAGGGGTTTAAGGAGGCTAAAAATTGGCAAAGAAGATTCAGTTTCCCATTATAAGGTTTTTGATTCAATGATGGAACGGCGACCAATCAAAAATCAGGGAGTGGCATTGCATAGAGGGCGAAGATAGAGCACATCCATGGTGGTTGTTCCTTTTAGACTGGCACAGATTTGTCGAAAATTATGTGAAAAGTGATGACGGCTATGGGGTATCCGGCACGGCGGGGGTGGCTATCAAGTGGTTGCATTAGGTAGAGTGATGCGGCAAAGGGTAAAGCAGCAGTTGGTGGTAATAGATGGTTGAACAAATCGAAGGGGATGGCACGATTACGACAATAAGGTGGCGGCCCTGGGGGAGGAGGGACGAGGATGGTTATTTACTATAGCGATGGCAATTAAAATAATTATTATTTAATTCAACAATAAAGTTGACTAATTGCACCTATAACTTATCATCCTTGTATCTTTTGGATACAAACTTTGTTACACACATGGTTTGTTCCGTTCGACTCACGGCAAAATTACTGACAATCTAGCAGTTGTTTTAATATGTTTTAGGGATATTTGCAAAATTGTGTTGGTATGGTTTATTTATTTTAGTTAATTAAGGTTTAAAAATATTAAATATATATCACTAATGAAAATTTGTATATCGATATGTGATACGCTATATAGATAATTATTTAATTATTATGATGTTTCGGATGTACTGTGCCTTGAATAGACTATTTATTATTGATTGTTGCATCATTAGACACTTAATTCCACTAAATTTTGGATTATAATTAGGGAATTAATTAATTAAAAATAAAATGGATGAAATTGTATAATAGTGTGAAAAATAAATAAGGTTATTTATAGATTTTGGACGATATTTCTAAATAATCGTGATTCAAATAATTAAACTGAAATTAATATGAGAAATGTAATAAAGTTACTATTTATGAATTTCTGGGGAACTCATAAATAACAACAAAAAATCTATTTTAAAAACAATTTGGGAATTTTATTAGTATTTATAAATTAAAGTAAAAATTCATAAAGAATAATGTTTTTTGTAAAGTTTATAATGTTTTGAGTAAATGAAAAAATAATTGATTTTACGATGTTTATAGAAGAAGATATTATTACTATTGATTAGATAGTAAAATAAAAGATATTTTCAGACTAATGATAAGCGAATCTATGTTCCCAATTTTGGTAAAATTATCATTTCTTAAAATAAATAAATAAAATTAACATATAATACAGAATAGTGTTATTTTGGAGATAAAGGAAGATATTAAAGTGTTTTTCATATATATTATTACTTTGACATAAAATAATAACATTTTTTAAAATTAATTTAAATTAAATTACTATTTCTTATTAAAATCTGATATTTTTAAATATAAGAAGTAATCAGGGATTTCTGAAGTATGGTATCAATTTTGAAGAAATTTTACTTTTTGAGATAAAAATAAGTAAAGGTGCCTTTATATAAACAATAATAAAATGGATTTATACTTAGGATAATAATGGCCATACATATATTATTTTGGATGGTCGTACTCTACATATTTAATTGTTGATTGAAATTATCACATATGTTTGTTTTATGACGATGAAATCGTTTTAGGATAAGCCAAAGATTTTTTACCATTACTATTACTAAATGATGGGTAGTTTATTATTTTTTGAGGACATTGTGTTAATAACATCGAGTTGTTAGTACACATTTGATAAGGTTGGTACTAAGTTACTAATATGAAGTAATTAGTAACATTTGTTTGATCTTTGCTTTAAAATTTGATATATGATTTTAGTTGTGTTTTTACCTATTTTAATGATAAAAAACTGATTTTCCAAGAACTATACTCATATTTTATAAATGTTTTGGTAAATGATTTAAAATAGATACTAATTGGATTTATATATGCCTTCATATCGATACACCATTTTAGTTATCAGGCTAGATTTGAATGATATAGTTGTTTGATATAAATTTGTTTGCATGGATGTATTGTATAGTCATATTATACGTATGTATGGCCTTGTTTGTATATATGTATGGATATTCAACTAAGAACATAATTTATGACAAATAGAGTTAGGATCATCCTAGGGGATTGGATCTCATGCATGTAGGTTGACTATACGATAGGTCATCCATGATGATTGCATAAATAATCAAAGATTCATATTGATGGCGCAAAGTTGTGTGAATTGGCTTAGTTAAAGTTTGGGTTTGCCATTGAGTGTTGTCAAATGTACGTGATGCTTAATGGCTGAGTGTATTTTGCTATTGTTATCCTATATTTATGATGATTAATTATGATGGCTTAGTAGGAGTAGTGTTTTTTCATGCATTAGTAGCATGGCCATGATGGATATTATGCACTAATAATTATTTGGATGTAGGAAGGAAAACTACATGAGCTTGATCCCCAAAAAGGATATGCTAGGCAACCTTTTCCTATGCGTATAAGGTTAGGCGTGGTTCAAATATAGTTGAATCTTGTTTTCTTTCTCCCATGCATTTATGAAGACCGAAGGTTGGAGTGAAGAAGTGGGATAATGTCCAAATAGAGGTTGTATTTGTAGGATATTGATTTGGTTTATTTCTTTTGCATCATAGATAGATTCTCTATTTTTTTACTGATAATTAATGTATTGGAAAGAGTAGATGTGATTTGATGAATTAGATCTTATATCGTGTTTATATTGCAAAATATGTATACTTTTCTTCCGTTGTAAGGTCTATTTTTTCCAAAATTGATTTTAGATTTTGAACTATAAAACTTACATACCACTGTTTTTAATGTTTGAGGTTATTTACAAGTGTATTTTAATGGCGTTTGTAACTAATTTTAGATGTTATAAAAGTGGGTTGTCGTACTTGGTATTAGAGTTTAGGATTTTGATTCCCTGAGTCTTAGGTAGGCTTAACAATTTAAGGCGGTTTAATATACATTTGAGGTTGGGTTAGAATATAAAATGAAAGAGCATATTGATTGTTGATTGCATGCTTTTTATGTATGAGTTGTTGTGTAGCCACCGTTACCTCATCCGGAAATGAAGTTTATTTATGATAACCCATGTAATGAAGATAAATAAAATAGGAGTTGGGTAGGATAGGCACTTTAGGAGGAATAAGTACTGGTTATAACCAGAGTTACACATGCATAAGGTATTAAATTATAATTAAATTCCAACCTTAATTAATGGGACAACCTTTTATTATTGAAATTTTAATTATAATGTATTTGTTAAAAAAGTTTTAGCAAAAAATTAAATATAATTTATTAAAAGGGAAAATGTATATATTTGAGCATAAAGTGACTTATTATAAATTTTCTTTTTCATGGGTGAAAATGAAATATTTTTATGCAGGTAATTATATAAGGAAAAATGCTTACAATAAAAATATTTTATTTTGGAAGGATGTTCAGTTTAGATTATTTGAAAAATATGTATATATATTAGCAAAAATATTTTGGTGAAAATATTTTAGCTAAATTTGTTTGTGATTTGTAAACGTCCTTTAAATTTTATATATATATATATATATATATATATTTATATATAGGGAAAAGTGTTTCATAAATGTATTACGATTTTAGGAATGTAATGTTAAAAGAATTTTGTCAATGGACGTTCATAGAAAACACTTATTTAGGAGGTAATGTTTTTTTTGAAAAAGATTTTAAAATAAGCACTATAAGATTTGTCAAGTTTTTATTTAAAAAGATGTTTTATGGAAAGATTATTTTGGTAAATGTATCATGGCTTAAAAATGTTTGTTAAAGGCACTACTGAGAATATTCAGTGATAAACCATATTACAAAAAGAAATAACTTGATTGAAGCATTCTTTTTTTTAAGAAAAGGCTAGCGGGGTTGACACGGCCCCTACTTGATTTTATTGCAACAAAAAATAAATAAAATAAAATAGCTTGTAACGAATACAAGCTACAAATACACCCAAGGAAAAAGCAGGCACACTTAGAATACAAAGCAGGAAAAAAAAGGAACACAGACAAAACCCAAAGCAGACCACAAGCTACCTCCAAGCATAACTCGAAACAGTAATAAAAACAGGCAGTCTCTTCAATGCTTCATAAATTTCATGGTTTAGAGCCTTTCATAATGCATCCTCATCCCTCCTCTTCTTTTCAAAACAGATCATATTTCGTTCAAACCACACAATGATCAAATACTTCTTGAGGCAAATTGAAACAAGTCTAGCTTTCATGGTTCTCCACCTTGTAGCTTTGTATATCATGTCCAAATCAATAGGGCATAGAGATGATAGTAAACCACTACCAACAAGTTGCATCATTTGTCTAAATAAAAT
Source organism: Allium cepa (assembly GCA_030765085.1). NCBI lineage: Eukaryota > Viridiplantae > Streptophyta > Magnoliopsida > Asparagales > Amaryllidaceae > Allium > Allium cepa. Next base: position 375,531,967 of record CM060929.1, on the reverse strand, counting down.
CGAATTAAAGTTGCGCTCAAAAAACAAATGGTGGGTGGTCTCAGGATAGTTAGAACAGAAAAAGAAAGAAACGCCAAGATTAAGACCCATTTCCATCATCTTACTTTTAGTTAACAAGGCATTTTAAACAACCTTCCAAAGTATTAAATTTTCTATAGGCACAGAATTAGAAGTCCACATGATTTTGTTCCACTTAAATGCCTGCATACTATTAGAAAGAATCATGAGATTGTACACATGAGAGATAGAATGGGGCTTGACACTCCATTGTACAGCATCAACCTCAACTGCAGGGTAATTATTACTTTGTAATTCATTCCAAATAGACCTAATATATTGGTTGGAGGAGTATGGTAACTGTAAGTTGCCTTGACAGATAAAATCAACTACCTTAGCAGCATTGGCAATTCCAGACTGAATAGCTTATTGATAGCTGAATAGGTTGTGCAATATCTTGCTAGAGGCTACCCACGGATCAAACCCAAACTTCACTTCAGATGTGGTTGCCATCTAATGTACTATCATGGGAAGTAAGGTGTTACACAAGCCTAGCAACTTTCTCCAATTCCAACTATAAGTTTGTGGCACTTGCACATTCCACAAGCTTTTCCTTCCTATTCTATAGGCCTAAACCCAATCAACCTACCCATTGTTCTTCCTGGAAATTATTGAATTAAAATGTGTACCGAAAGCTGCAACATTCCATTTCATGATGTTTATAACTCCTAGTCCTCCAGAATTTCTGCCTTTCTCAAAAAGACTGAAAGAGCAAGGCAGCGGTTTCCTGTTATGTATGGTTCCAGTCCAAAAAAATTCTTAACATGGCACCTCTAATCAGTTTCAAAAGTTTAGCAGGCAAAAGAAAAGCTTTAGACCAATAAATGACCATAGAAAAGCAAACGGATTCGATAAGAACTAGCCTTCCTGCTTGAATTAAAAATCTGTTTGCCCACCTATCTAATAATGAAACAATTTTGGTGTACAAAGGTAGACAATTAGAGGGTTTTAATCTAGAAGTTAAAAGTGATAGGCCAAGATATGTCATATTTGAGTCCACAAGCTGAAGCCTAGAAATTTGTAGTAGAGAAAAGAATTTTTTTGTTGAAATACCAGCAAAAGCAATACTAGATTTGGAACAATTAAGCAGCAACCCGGTCATTTTGTAGAAATTTCTCAAATAATTAATAACACACTGAATCGAAGAAAGATGTAGCTTAGTAAAAATCATTATATCATCAGCGAACATAAGAGTTGTAACATTTGTAAGCTTATACTTAGGGTGGTAACTAATTTGAACAGAATAGTACTTGGTATTAATGTATCTGGTGAGGACTTCCATCACCAGAAGAAATAAATAAGATGAGATGGGGTCACCCTGTCTAATTCCTTGCTTGCTCTTGAAATACCCAACAGGCCGACCATCCAGAACAATAGAGTAGCTAGGAGTTGACATACATTCATATATCTATCCTACAAAAGGCTTAGGAAATTTCATTAAAACCATAATACATACTATAGAGGACTAGTGTATCGAGTCATATGCTTTAGTGAGATCATGCTTTAACATGGCTGATGGAGTTGCATTTGATCTCCCATATCCACAAAGAAGCTGTTGGGCAAGAAGAATGTTGTCAAAAATACTTCTATTGGGAAGGAAAGCAACTTAATTCTGAGATATAATTTGAGGGAAGACTCACATTAATCTAGAGTCAATGAGTTTGGAAATACATTTGTACACCACATTACAACAAGAAATAGGTCTGAACGAAGATGCAGTACAAGCGTCAGGAGATTTTAGGATTAAGACAATGTTTGTAGAATTAACTTCAATTAGAAGAGAGCATTTATTAAAAAATTTATGCATGGCTTTGCCGAAATCAAGTTGAACTTTGTCCTGGCATGTGATAAAAAAAAGAACATTAAAACCATCGGGACCACCACTCGATTTTCTGTTCATTACAAAAAGAGTATGTTTAATTTCTTCATCAGAAACCTTTTCAACAAGCATTTAATACTGCACACTGGTAATAGTTGGAAGAGGAATTTCGTCAATCATATCAAGGTATGGATTAAAGTCAAAGGAGTTACCAAATAAATCCTCAAATTAATTAAGAAAAGTCGCATCAATCTGCTCAGGAGAGGAGGCTAAGGTACAATCAAGTGTACGTATCGTACGTATATTTTCTTTAGCTTGCTTAAATTTGATTGAAGAATGAAAAAACTTAGTGTTACGAATACCATAGTGAAACCACTTACAGTGCAACTGCTATTGTTTCATCCCACTTTCAATATCAAGGGCTTTGTTAAGTAATGTGCAGATCTTTCCTTCCTCCTCAGCACTATGGGGTCATGTGGGTTATTCATCATAAATTCTTGAGCTTGTTTATGCCTGGTCTTCCAAAGAGTTGACTGTTTTATTCCATCCCCATGCAATTAAGCTGCCCAAGTTCTCAAAAGATTTTTAACAAGTTTGAGCTTCCTATAAAGAATAAACATAGGGTTACCATAACAATGTGATGACCATGCTTTAACAACAATTGGTCTTAATTCAGAGGAGTGAATCCAATCATTAAAAAATTTGAAACTTCTTTTTCATGGAGGGACTAGATGAAAGAGTCAATGTGGAGTGGTCAGAGAGGATTGGATAAGGAAGATTGATAGAAAGATTAAGCCAATAGGAGAGAGATTTTAAGTTGCAGAAAGCATGATCAATAGTGGTGAAAGTTCTAACTCCACTCCTGCTTCTATCATTCCATGAAAATCTTGCACAGAAGTTTGAATTTTGAGGAGATCTGAATCAGTGATGGCAATGTTTGAAGGAAGGATGTGCTTAGGGAATAAGGGCTGACCACCGTATTTATCATCAAGCTGAAGACAGCTATTAAAATCACCCATGACCAACCGTGGATGAGATTTTTGTCTAAGATAAGGTCAGAAGTCAAAGAGATTTTGTCTTGAAGCAGAGGAGTTATCTTCATAAATAAATGTAATGTAGAATGAAGTTAGAGTTTGCTAACAGATGACTTTAGTGTGAATGAATTGCCTAGAAGAAAGGATAGAGGAAAGGGAGAATGTGGTAGGATTATAGAAGATTAAAATCCTACCAAAATCAGCATCAGCAAGATTATGAAGAAGTTTCCAATTAGGGTTAATATAATTAGCTTCCCTAATAGAGAGAGTGAGGTTGAGTTTTTTTCAAAAATAGCTATTAATTTAAGATTATGAGGGAGAATGAGATTTTTTACTTGATCCAATTTCAGGTGGCAATAAACACCTCTTATGTTCCAAATCCTATATTTTGTATCGTCATAAATCTAGAAAGGTTGGTGGTTTGTGTTTTTTCTGATCCTAGTTGCGGGAGTTGTGGATTAGCAGGACCAGATTTGAATTTTGGATTTTTCTTTGATGATGTTCTTTTATTACTTTCATTTTTACCAAGGGTAGAGTCTTCACACACCTATTTCCTTTTGTCAATCCATCCTGGAATGATAGTATTATTAACATATGGACACTGAGCTGAAGTTGAAGGAGGAAGTGATGATGGGAGGGAGGGAGAGATTGGGGGAACAGAATTAGGAGTAGAGGAAGTTCGAAGAGAAGGATAGGAGGCAGAAGGTGTAGAGTCATTTTGCATGGAGCAGGCAAGCTCAAAAATGAGTTTAGCATGAGAGCTGATGATGTATGTTTCTAAAGCATGAGAATCATGCATATTTGTGTCATATGTTGCTTCCATTTGAGTTTGTTCATTTTCAGGTTGATATGGAGAAGATTCTTGATTGTTGCATGCAGAGGAGGTGTGCATGTGCATAACAAATTCACTGTGCACTTTTGTTTTGTCATGTATTTTACCACTACCAGTAACTTCGGGGAAAACTAAGGAATATGCTATGCCTTCTTCGAGAAACTCTCCCTCCTCAACATATATTTCAATTCCTTTTTCTTTTTCCTTATCCACCAAATCTGCTACCCTAAAACCCTCATTTTGGTCATTTGCTAGCACTTGAAGACTATTCACCATACTATTAACTGAGACCTGATGGGAAATAGGATTTGATTGGTGCCCACCCCATCATTACCATTAGCACACTGAACAGACCCAGTGCCAATTACCTCCTTTTGGTTTTCACTAACTTCATGTCGACTGATTCCTTTATATTTCATTTTGTTATAAGTGTTTTTTTCCAAATCTGCTTCTGGTTTCTAGTCTTGCTCAACACCCCTTGTTTTTCTTTTCCTGACTCATAAACACATGGAGATTCTTTTTCATTATGGTTAGCAACCTCATTATCTTTTGTTGCAAATAAGCAATTATGATTAGAATGACCAAACTCACTATAAAATACACACACTTATGGATTCCATGGATAATCCACTGTAACTAGCTGATCACTACCATCCATCAATTTTACTAGAAAATTATCCACAAGTTTTTTGTCAGGTTTAACTTCTACAAGACATTTAGCATATGTTATCCTCTCCAACCTCTCTGTTGACTGATCCATGCACAAAAACTTCCCAACCCTTGATGCCAACCAATTAATACCATAATGCGACCAAGCATAAAGTAGTATATTATATAATTCAATCTAAATAGGAACAGAGCGAATTGTTCCACAACTATTACCTACTGCAACATCCCATGGCTTCATGGTGAACAGTTTATTTCTCATTATGATTGGATCAACCTCAGAAATCCTATGTTTGTCATCAACAGAAGTAAAACTGAAGAGAAAGAGAAACCCATAAGACTTAACATTAACATCACCTTTTAGCTGCCATACTTTCTTCACATGATACACAATAGTAGCATACGGTAGAGGCTTATCTAGAAAAAACCCACAAGGCAGTCCTTCCATACATCAGTACCAGCTTTTATAATTTCACTTGTTGGCATGAGAACATCTCCAGAGAACTGAAGAGGAATTTCCTGAGGAACATAAGTGTCTGCATTATGAGGCTTGGATTGGAAAAGAGATGTCCAAGGCAAAGAGTTAAGAGTGGAAGAAGGGTCGATAGGATTAGAAGAGCAAAGGAGGTCAGAAGGAATAAAGAGAGGAGGAGGAAGAGAGGAAAGCTCAACTACTGGTTGAGGAGGTGGGTCAGGATAAGGTGGTGGAAGAATGGGTGAAGTGGCTGTGTGAGGGACGGAAATGTAATGAGACAAGGGATAAATGGGTGAGTCAGTAAGAACAGTATAAGGTAAGGGAAGAATAGAAGAATGAGGAACGATCGCTCTGAAAAAATGACTGGTTGAAAAATTCAAAAAAAATGTGAAGATTTATAATAAATGTCATATTATTTAGTAAAGATTTATTATAAAGGATGTATGACATTAAAGCTAATTTTTTGAAAGCTATATGATTATGGAAGGAGATTTTGAGTAGTTATTTTATCAATGGAAATATTTAAAAGTAGTTTTGCTGGGAATATTTTTATTTAGGAAATATTTATTTGAGTAAGGTACGTAACATCTTCGTTTGAGAATTTTTTTATCCAAAGACTGTCTTTGATTTTTGAAAAACTTTTTATTTAAAAGTTTATTTTTTGTTGTAAGTTTTATTTATTTATGGGGTACTCTTTGGTAATTAATGTCGTAAATGTAAAAACATTTTTTCGATAAATGATTTTGGCTGGACAAGTATTTAATTTGAGTAAATTTTTATTGATGATTTACTTGAAAATATATTATAGAGAAAATATGTATTATAAATATCTTGTTTTGAAATACTTTGAATTTTTTTTACAAATATGAGAATGTTTTGATTTAGAAGTACATAGTTGAAAAAGTAAAATATTTGTGGTGGAACAACAAGCATTGGAGACGTTTGTTGAAAGGTATTTTATTAAAAAGATAATTTATTTAGAAAACAGTTTTTGAAAATGTAAGACTAGACTATGTGACAAAGAGTGTGAGTCAAAGGGGCAAGATGAGTTTGAGTTCGCCAACACCCATCACGATGATGTTACATTATGACTATTATGTCTGATTTTCCCTAACGAGTTATAGGATGTCTAGATATTCCCTTCCATGGAGGGAGTTGGATGTAATGTAAGGACTGGCTATTTTGATGTGTGGGATAATGACATTTTACTTGTATTGACTTACTTTGTTAAATTATCTACATTGATATATTATGTGTTAAGACATTTACTATAAATGCTTATTAATTTATGTCATGCTTGTTTGAATTAATTTTTTCTTCTCATATTATGTTGTCGATTGCTTGTTTAATATGATTGATTTTAATTTATTTTTTGCTTGCTTGTTTGTTCATTTGGTTGCTAGATTTTCTGCCTTCTGTGATTGTTATATTTTATGTTAGTTATATTGTTTGCTATGTACGATAATTTTATAATGAGGTAATTATCCAATTTTTACTTTATGGGTACACATATTGTAGAAACTAGTAAGATATTAAGGGACAGGATTGGCTTCGTCATAGTGGGATAACATAGTTTCCTAAGTTGAGGAAGATTAGATATTCGGATTGACTAAGAGATTTGAAGATGTTTCTTAAAGATGAGAAATAATTATTGGAGAATTTTGGTGAGTAACGACTTGATGAGTACCACCGAGGAATCAAAACAATAGGAAGGAGGTTCATTGTGCATTTAACAAAATAAAAAGTTCTAAAATATGCATTTAAAAATCTATTTCTATACAAACATATATCAGCATCTATAAATATTTATAAATTGATTTAAAATGTAGGAAATATTTTGGAAAATTGTTTTATAAAATGGTGGCTATATGTATAAAATGAAATTTAAAGGAAGATGGAATCTTCGGTTTTGAAAAAAAATGTTTCGGTAAATATTTAGCTTTAAAGGTATATTGGAACTTTCCTAGCTATAAGATCCCTCTTTGATGTTCTGGGTGGGTCATCTCAGTCATCATATGTATAAATCACTATTAGACATTACTGGAATCAAATCTTTAGATGTGACATGAAGATGTTATAAGATGGGTTTCTATGTGAATGCATACCAAGCGATGGCCCGAGGAGATAAGTGAACTTATGGAGTAGGACACAGGACATGTTCTAATGGATGTGTGCTAAGAGGATCGCTATTAACCAAGAGGTTTTGATGTGTGCTTGTAAAGAAGGGGTTTGTAAGGATGCACACTTGATTCCTAAGATGTAACACTAAGTCTTAGGATGATGATCTGCCTAGGACTCATAGGACGCGAGTCTTGTATCCTGACCTCACGAAGTGGCATTGATTTGAGTACGCGGAAAACAAAGACAAGGATGTAGTCCTAGACCATAGGACGTGGCCATATGAGTTATCTGTATCCTAAAGTATAATACTACTATGATATTGAGTATTTGTTGACCTTACGATGGTTATCATTTGGTATAAGACCATAAGATATAAGTCTAAAAATCGAAAATGGGTGCAACTACAGTCTGAGTTAATGGCCATATTATTTTGAAGACGTAGCCATGACCATGTGCACATCATTTTAAGGATATAGCAATGAGTACGTATAGTTATTTTGGAAGGTGTAAAAATGAGATGGTACACCAATTATTATAAGGAAGAGACTATGAGGAGGTTCATCGACAGTTTTGAGGATACACATATCATGATGGATGTGTAGTTATCATAAGGATTATAAAAAAGTGTTATTTGGTTGTGTGATGATTGCCCTTTTTAGGTGTATTTGCGCTTTATTTTGATGAGATGTGCTGATGGTTGATATTTTTATATGTGCGTGCATGATTAGACTAACCTAAGATTTATCTTGGACTTCTGTTGTGGGCCATATGTTTGGATTGTTGAGAAGCGCAACATGATTTGTGGATGGAGTTTATCTACGATTTAGATTGTTTCATCCTTCGTTAGTGGATTAGTAGTTTTACAAGCTATTATTTGGGTGGCATGATTGAAGAAATGTATGTGATATTGTATTATGTGTGTTGAATTCATTATTGTGAATGGATTATAGCGTGTCATGGCCAATTGTGCTCTGTGGATGTCATACACTACTTTACATGTAGATGATTTATGTGCAATGACCCGTATTTTATATATTGAAGGATCATAAAATATTATTTTAAAATCCAGACTGGGTTGTATTAGGTTATATCTTTGGGTATGGAGTAATGGCATTCTTAACCCTTAGAATTTTTGTTGGATGATTTTAATCTTCAAAAATATTGTAAGTTATATAACCTTTGATATGAGCCAAATTAGGGTCTCAAACCACCTCCAAATGAAAGATATGATTGTTTCTCATTCTATAGAGTGGTCATAATATGTATATTTGGACTTAAAGTTTAGGAGATATGTCTATTTGAAGTTTTTACAACTTTTAGGCAGATTAGCAGATAATTAAAGGGCGATTAATGCAGCTGTTACACCCCATAAATTAATAGTAGTTAATTAAAAAAATTAATAAGTAATTATACAAGCACAATTTTTTTTTAAAATGTCATAAATTTGCTAAGAAACTACAACATTGTGTTCGTGGCGATTTTCTTATCAACTGTCATATATAAAGTTCTACGATCGGAGTTCAAATGAAAAGGTATTAACGTTTGAATATTTTGGATCGAAAATAATAAAAAATACATATAAGGAAATGAATATAAAAAGGAAATAAATCTCCGTTTAAAATAAATAGGGACGATCAAACTTTTATAGGCTTGGTCGACTGGCTCTGAAGGAGCATCGACTAGTCAATGCAGTAGCGGCGAGAATGAACCTATGCCGAATGGTCTGGATTTAACAAATTAAAATCAAACGGATAGAATTGATTCGTATAAATACAGGCCTAGCCCCTTACTTTTTTTACATATTTTTTGAACCAACAAGCGCAGCATTGCTATTTTCTCTTCTCCTCTAATTCGATGAAATGTAGCGGTTATAAAATATTTTATGTATATATATAAGTGGAGAATAATGGAAAAATGAAAGATAAGAAGAATAGGATGAATTGTTTTTTCAAAGAAAGGGTAAATTCTAAAGCTAAACTGTAACTGCGCTTAATTCAAATCTCTTATTAGATATATAATTCTAATAAATATGGATGCGGTTTTTATACATATTTTGGTTGAAAGAAAGGGAGTCAAACAAGGAGAATGGATTTAGATTTGGAGATTTTGAAGCTAAGAGGTCAATGGTTACATAATTTTGGATTTATATCTTTATGAAGATGTTGCTTTTATGCTTGAATATATTGTAGGTTTAAATATATAAAATGAACTTGAGATTCTTTCCTACATATTTAATATATTGTTAATTTTGATTCAATGTTGTATACACTAAATCTAGAATGTAAGGGTGAAAGTGGTCCCTAAAAGTTATGAGATAATTCATTAATAGATTTTATGTTAATTCCAGATTTTCTTATTTGAATGTTATAAGTTATTAGACGTGAATTGAAGATTGTTTTAAATTTGATTGGGATTTAAGTTTATATTTTAATTCATTAGAATGAAGAATGGTTCAATGTGAATTTCTATAAATTTTCCAACTTTACAATTATATATGAAAGTGTGTCATTTGAAATAACAAGGAATTTACCTAAAGAAAAGATATGTGCATAATAGGGATTTACCGTATTCTATACCGTCTATTTCATAAAAATAGAAAGGGTAATTACTTGTAATTCTAAACACAACACAATTCCTCTTTTTAGATAATTTACAGGAAGTTATAGGGATAACATATAACAACCCATGCCTTAATGGGTCTGAATTTTCGCTAAATTAAAAACCCAAGTTTACTAGGGTACAAATCGTTGGTGTTGGTGTTGGTATCATGTAAACAAACAAGAGTATATCAGAGAAATATCTATATAAACTCATAGTGAAATAATAAAATATAATAGGAAATATACATACTAACTAAAGTACGTACCTTAGAATCAATGTCACTACTTGGATATCTAGTACTCTGGTTCGGTGCTGAGCATGATGGGAATCTGTTCATCCACCGTTCCTGACTTGAACCGGTACATGTCTCTCTAAATCTATCATGTGGGTTGTAACGATGACGGGGTTAGAACAATGTCATAGTGACTAGTAAATTACGTACTTTTTCCATAATACTAGTTTATTCCGATTGTTTTCCATTACATGTTATGTCTATTATTTAAACCTTTAGTCATTTTGACTTTATGTATGCGTACGATACGCTCACCCTACTCGAGGTTTACAATGGAAATATACGTGTGTGTGCGCGTACATACATATAAGTATCATAACCCTCCATGGACCAAGATACGTTCGTCACTAGCATCCTTAAGTCAGGAATCCACAATGGTGTTTAGGCTTAATTTCCCGTGTACACCGCAGAACCTCCCATTGATGCCTAATAACGACATTACAACTGATTCGCCGTACTATAAACCTATCTCAAAGATTTATATCAACTGTTTCAGCATTCAGCTCCTCGGACTATCGTATATTGAGGACTTGGCACCTTGGACTTTCGTATATTGAGGACTTAGTTCCTCAGACTATCGTATATTAATGACTCAACTCCTCGGACTTTAGTACATTGAAGACTCGGCTCCTAGGGCTTTCGTATATTAAGGAGTTGGCACCTTAGACTTTAGTATATTGTGGAATCAGCTCCTCAGACTTACGTATCATACATATGCATTGAGTTGGAGCTCGTAATGCCGACTTGCGTCAAGTAAGGCTTACGGTCTGTTGCATCCGGGTCGGCCTCTAAACAGTAATTCCACTTATCGCACAATAGCTTATATTCCCATGGGTTCTACAGTTTGAGATGTCTCACATTAGTATAATGTATAAACAACTGATAGTAGCCCTTTTGCGGAGGGCAAACTTCTGTTGTGTAACACTACTGACCTCCCATTCCAACCATACTAATGATTATGCAATTTATACTTATCTTAAATATTGAGCTAGACTACTATTCCATTCCCATCATAAACATATTTTTGAGGTCATATAATTTCAACTGGAAAAATTATTACGCCTCCTATGTTTAATTATTAATGTTCATTTACTTACTATTTACTTGTTTCTTATTTCAATTTCAGAATTGTCATTGAGTATCATTTACAACCTCTTTTCAATTAATATAATTAAGTATCATTTTATTGCTCCTTTTCAAATATTACAATCAAGCATCATTTATTTCTTCTATTCAAAATAAGCAATTAAATTTCATTTACTTCATTTTAACTTGATTATTAAACCTTCCTAATTCTTTAATTCGTTGCCTTATTAAAATTAGCACTTATTTTTTGTTGCTTAACTTATTTTTTTTATCATATATACATATTTAATTGATGATGGATTCTATTATTATTATTTCCACTTATAACACCATTAGCTATACTTTTAGAGATTTCCACATTTATAATGTGTGTGAACTATCTCTTTCCCAAGAAGGAAATATTATCAATGTAATTTCCAATAAATTATTTGAAAGTGGAATTGTGCTGTGTTGGAATTACAAGGAATTATATTTTCTGTGTTTATTGAATAGATGGTACAAAATACGGTAAATATCTTTATTTTGCGCATCTCTTTCTTTTAGGTGTATTCCTTATGTTTTCAAACAATGCACCTTTATACATATAATTATAAATGTGGATCCAATAAATTATTTGAAAGAGGAATTGCATTGTGTTGGAATTACAAGGAATTATATTTTCTGTGTTTATTGAAATATACGGCATAAAATACGGTAAACATCTTTATTTTACACATCCCTTTCTTTTAGGTATATTCCTTTTGTTTTCAAACAACGCACATTTATACGTATAATTATAAATGTGGATAATTTACATAAACTACATAGAAACATCCTTCATTCGAATGAATTAAAATATAAACTTAAATCCTAATCAAATTAGAAATAATCTTTAGTTCAAGTGATACGATATATAACATTCAACTAAATAAAATCTCAAATTAATATACAATCTTATTAATGACTTATTTTCATAACTTGTAGAGACTAATTTCACCCATACATTCAAGATTTACATATATAGGCGTTAAATCCAAATTAACAATTCACGGAATATGTAGACAAGGATCTTAGGTTATTTTGTGTATGTGTGTATTTAAGTCTATAACTCCAAAATTTACAGTTAGGCATAAAAGGAACAGATTCACAACGATTAAATCTAATATTAAACAAAACGTACAATTTTCCACTCAACTCTTAGCCTCCAAATCTCTAGATCTAAATCCATTCTTCTTATTTCACTCACTTTCCTTCTAACAAAATATGTGTTAACGAGTATACATGTTTATTATAATTATGGATCTAAGAAGAGATTTGAATTAAACTAATATTAAATTTAGATTTAGAATTGATCACTTCTTTGAAGAATCGCTTCACCCTTTATTCTTCTTCTCTTTTATTTTCCGCTATTCTCCATACACATACATATATAGATACATACATATATATATATGCATACATATACATACATACATACACACACACATACATACATATATATTTAACATACCATTTTATAATTTATTTATTTTGTACAATTTGTGGAGAAAAGAAAAAGGTAGAGCTTTGCTCCGCGATTCAAAAAAATGAGAAGAAAAGTGAGGGACTAGACATGTATTTATAAGCACATGAATCAATTCTATATGTTAGATTCAGTTACTTTAAATCTAGGTCGTTTGGCCTAGGTTCAATTCACAACCACTAGCCATCTACCTATCGACTGCTCTACTGTCATCAGTCGACCGGCCGATCCTACGGTGTTGATTGGTGGAACGTTTATTTTGTTGCTCTCTTTGCATATTTATTTCTTGATTTTCTTTCAGTTAACTTAACACCCTTATCAACGTTTGTTTTAATGTTATGTATATATTTAGTTTCATCCACGCTTAGAGTTAATTGATTTAATGTTGTTAACATTTATATTAAATGGTTGCATTAACATTAAGCTGGTAATATTTATTGCCTTCTTCATTTTTAAACATTAGTATTTATTACATTTACCAACATTAATTTTTATTTATTTCGTTTTCAATGCTGATTTAATTAGATTTACCACATCCAATTACTTTAAAATTAATGTTTGTATTAAATGTTTACCTTTTTACCAAGTTATTAACATTTATTTCCTTAATTGGTTTTGAATTATTTTAGATCTGAAAACTTTAAATGTTAATAACTTTTTTATTTGAACTTCGATCGTAAAACTTTATATATGAAAGTTTATCGGAAAATAGCAACGAACATAACGGTGCAAGTTTCATAGCCAAATTCGGACGTCTTCAAAAAATTATTTTTGGGCTTTAATAATTGCATACTAATTCTTTTTAATTAATTTATGTTTAATTTATGAGGTGTTACATTCTTCCTCCTCAAAGAATTTCGTCCCCAAAATTCCTCAAGCACTGAATCATGTACCATATCATGTAACCATTTTAAGTTATCTAACCAATTAGTGTGCAACCAGTTTTGCAGCCAATCTTGTACAAGTGCAGGTGTATCACAACATATATGGTATGTATGTTGGATAATACTAAATTAGCGTCTCCTACATAAATGCATTTCTTTAAAAAAAATTGAAATTATGGTGCAGCAAACCTATATATACCGGTTATTCTATATGTACACAAGCTTTCAAAAATCAAAAATTCCTTTTCACACAATAATTTTCCATACTTCTATTAATAGGAGTACAGTTCAACCAATTTTATGTCCAATCCCTACCATCTAATACATAGCACACAATTATAGCATTCAAAATTTTGAATATCCATTGTATCTAAATCTATATGCCAAAAAAGGAATTTAGATGGAGAATTCCATATTTTTCTTTACGCACCCATTCTGATGTACCTTGGTTTTGGAACTAGGCCAGTTGCAGTGGAAGAAAATGATGAATTTCAAGTCATTTTGGATCTTTAGTTGGTTAACGAAGTCCAAATTCATTTACAACTTTTCTAAATTTAGTTCAAATAGAATTATTTATTTTATTTAAATTAGTTAAAGGGAAGTTTAAACCAAATTTAATTTCAAATGTAAAGTGTATCAAATATACCTAACAATTATTTATAAGAGTTTATTTAGGGAAGGAAATATTTTGTTTCTTTCGATAAAACATGTTTAGAGCATAAATTGCATCAGATGGAGAGAGAAACCTTTCATTTTCTCTCTTTAATTAAATTCGTTGATTCATAAAATGTCACCGATTATCAATTTATTCATGGAATGAAAAGTAATAAAGTCCAAATGTATTCCAAGTGAAACATATCAGGTTATTACAAAGATTTATTTAAATTGTAATTTGAGATTTATTTAATTTTGAGTTTACTTGGATAAATATATATATATATATATATATATATATATATATATATATATATATGTGCATGCATGTGTTTATGTATGATATACATATATACATATATATGTGCATGTGCAAATGTCACATAACAATCCGTGTAGGGTATAAAACGTCCGTATATAGATGTTAGGATTCATATCACAATGGAAACATTAGCTCATTTTGTATGTATTATACACTATCAAATATGTGAATGAACATATAATTATAAATTTCAAATTATAATATATATATATGTGTGTATGTACAAAATATATTTTGTCATTAAAATATTGTAGAAACTACTTATTTATATATATAACTATATAGTGTACCCTAAACGGCAATGCTCATATATGTATGTCAATATACATATATATATATATATATATATTGAAATAATTAATATTTTTTAACTTACTAATTAGAAAACATATCAAATTTGAATTTACAATGATTCTAATATTTAATATATAAAAATATATATACATATATATATATATATATAATATTTAATTAAACAGTATCAACCATAATAAATTAATATAAAATAATTATATGATAAAATTTCAAGTTTTATAATTTTAGAAAATCAAGGAACAATTTTAGGCCTTAGGAAAAATTTCTGGAATTTTCTCAATTAAAATGACATTTAAATTAAATAACAGATCATAGGTTGAAACTAAGATAATTTAAAAAATATAAAACTAAGTTGAAAAGATCTAAAACTTTTTTCTCAGGAATAAGACATGATGAAGTAATGTAAAAAAAATAATTTTTGAAGCACAGATTATTTTATGTGAATTTATTATTAGATAATTATTAAATAATAATATATAAATAAATGATAAAATATTATTTTTAGCACTTGTAATTCATAATAGACATAAACTGTGTTAAGAAAATTTCAAATCAATGTTATACAATAAAAATGAAAATATATGTTTTAATTCAAATTGTACGCGAATATTTGAATCATATGTATGTATGTATGTATGTATGTATGTATGTATGTATGTATGTATGTATGTATCTATGTATGTATGTGTATGTATATATATAAACACATATAATGAACTAAAATTTATTGTAATGTTTAATATCAGATTACAAACACAAAACATGAATTAGATCTATAACTTTATGCACATATCCAATCTCCATTATGACAACAACAATGCATATGAAAATCTCACATAACTAATGAAATAACAATGATCTAATTTATATACATAAGATTAAATGATTAACAAATTTTAAAACCATAATAATATATTAACATATGAAAAAACATTACTCAAAATAGATGCCCTAATGTCCACTTTGAAATAATGAAATCTCTTTCTTTAAAATTTTTTGATTCATGAGATTGCTAGTCTAAAATCAAGAATTGTTCACTATCAAGTAGTTTTTGTTTTAACTTGAATTGGATCTTTATATTTTGGGATATTTTTAAAGGATAGTTGCTATCATTAGCAAGGAAGAAGAAGTTGGCGGCTAAAAAATGAATTCAGCCTGTGATTAGGGTTTTGAGATTAGTATTTATATGGGTAAGATAAGAGAGCAAACAATGATCTCAACCATATATCTCCAAATCCTAATTGCACACATAGTAGCCACCCCTTCTCCTTGCTAGATCAACCACCCGTCGCTCTAAAATGCATAGGTTTGTAAGCTTATTTAACCCAAATTAAATATACATAGTTACATTTAACTTAATTTGTTATCGATATTTTATATCGATCAATATATTTATAACTTTTATAAATATATGCAACAATTTTATTTCACAAATAATATCAAAATTTTGTAATTAATATTTCATAAATATTAATTAATTTAATTAATTTATAACAATTATAAACTAATTAAATTGTTTGGTTTAAAAAGAATTCATCATTTCAGTTGTGTGACTCTTGGCTGTAATTCGATCAGCGATTAATATCGAACTATTATAATGTTAACGTTCACATTTCACTTAGCAGATGGTGTGACATTATGGCCAGATTCATCGCTTACTTAGCTTCGGTAAAATCTAATTTTAATTTATTAAGCGTTACCCGGTTGTGATAATTGTTTACACCAATTCTCTTCGCCAAAACTATATCACTTTGGACTTATTAAATCTGGTAATGGACAAAATTCCGACATCATCCACATTCAACTCTATAATCCAAACACAAAGTCCTTGGTTCAATAATAACAATAATTATTAGCCGAACTACTCTGGCCAGAAATTTTGACTCTGGGTTGACTTAAGTTGACCATGATACCAACCTCATATAACTGAGGTGACGAATCCTCTTTTGAACATGCTTCACATCCAATACTTCCACTCGACCCAACTGTAGTCGCTTGATGGACGTTGTGCCATGATTTGACTATAATCAAGGCAGAGCTTTCATAATAAAGATTCACGGTATTCTCATCAAAAAAACAATGTAGATTATTCACATCAATATTTTCTATTTGACTTTAGTTGTATTAACCAATAGAAAACTATCGAATGAGTCATTACATAGTTATACAATAACTACTAGTAGGTAACACCTAGGTGCCTCCAACAGTCATGGGTAATACACTGACCAATATTTGAAGAGCGTTAAGCACTCTTGTCTCATTGGATACATTGATCCCAATCTCGTTGCATCTTGACTAGAAATATGTAAAATGGTATATTTAATTTAATTATGATAAATTACTCATGATTACAACATTTTGTAACTACTATCACAAAACATACCATTTGTCAATTTTCTATTAAATATACTTTTAATTAAATTAATTAATTAATATAACCACATTATATCAAGTGTATAATAGAAAGAAAACACTTTACTTCGAACAAGATTGGTCAACAAGTTAGATATATGTAACAAATTACATAATTGGCCACCCTAAGTCTACCACTTGAAACCTTCTATAATGCCTCTAATTTTTTTTCAAATTTTCCAATTACATGCTCCATAAAGAATTTTTGTTTTTAAATTTTAAACAGATTTATTGAAAAAAAAGTTTTGTTCCACTATGAATAAGGCATGGAAAAAGAAATTCTAAAGCTAAAACAACATTTTCCCTCGCCTTTGACTATATTTTACACACTATCACTTCTGCTAAACAATAAAATTCATATTTGCTAACCTATCGATTTTTCCCATGCTAAGCATGTGGCATTTCAAAAATCAAGCCTCATCCAAGGTAATCGGGATTTAGTCAATGGGTTAGCACCCATGATTAACCATAACCTATTATGCAATTAACATATAAATTTTAAAAACTATTTGTTTTATTCTAGAACAACAAACATCATATATGTATATTTATATATCTTAGCTTTTATGGCTTAGGGATAGTGGCCCATGGTTTCACAACAATCCTTTCCTGTCCGTTTGCTTGCTAAAATTCATCTCTCTAAAATTTCAATGCTTTTGGGACTTAATATTATTTACTTTATTGACTAATTTAATAAATTTCCTAATTTATTTTATAAAATTTTGATCTTAACTTTCATTAGTTAAGTGTCTACACGAGATTTTCTTATTTATATTATTTTCTAATCTATATTGCAATCAATAAAAAAAATAGTAATAAAAAATAACTTTCTCATAATATCATACACATTTTTATACAAATAGAGATAACTAATGCTTACAACCTAAAGCCTAAAAGAAAACAATTGCTGGAAGCTACTTTTCAACATCAACTTATATTAATGATGTTTTGGCCTATTACTTCTTACGTAAATAAAATGGTCAATTTTATCATGTCATTCCATTATAACCCACATATCTTAACTTGCCTTTTTAGCTTATAATAAATAGGGTCCATCCATTGCTTCAATTATATTATTATCTTATTTTAATCCAAGTCTTTTGATACTGTTCTCAAATCTTAGTATATACTTCTTTTATTTGTAATCTTTCATGCAGGTTGTAAGCACCCCCATCTCTATACCCATACTATCTACGAGTATTACTAAGTGATACTATCAGATAATATGGAGAATGAGACGATATAGGGTACACATGTAAATTCCCTTGGACTAACACTGGTACATATTTAAACATCAAATATAACTTATCATAAAACATATATAGTATCGGCACAAAACAATAAACACATGTAGTATAGAATGAAAGTCACAACGATAAAATATAATATACAATATGCAAAGCATGTTCAAAATACAACTCAAGAATATGCATACACAGAGTATGTCATATATATTAACATGTAGCTAAATTATATAACTAGCCTCCACTATACCCAATAAACACTAGCCGATCTTATCATCCCTGTACTTGAAATGCTTTAGACTAACCTGAGTATTACATAGATAATACACAAGACAGACTATGTCCGAATCAAAGGGTCAATACACACATGGAACTCGGTATATACAAGAAATGATAACAATATGATAACACCATCAAAATAATTCGAAACAACAATCATAATGTCTATATATATAGTAATGTATACCTGGTATGTACTGATAATATCTTAAATATGATCTAAAGTGTCATATAACGTAGAATACCACAAATCTATGCATAAATATTCATCACTCATATAAAAGCTCATCAAATCATAAATAGTGAAATAACAATAAATGGGTGGACCATCCATATTTGGAAATCATCATAAAAATCCATTGATCATTAATAAATGAGATATCACTAAGAATAATAAGGCTAGCATATAGCATTACCCAAATATATCTCTTAATCTCAAAAAATATAATACCAACATTAATGCAAAAATATATAAGGCGCCTATTGGGTGAATAACAAATAACAAAAGATACGAGAATCCACTATAGTTTGGACATCTATCACATTATAGGTATAATTTCATCTCCTTATATAGAAATAAATAGTACGAGAATTGACTGTACGATAGAAACAAGGTCCCAAGTAGAGCCAAATCACAATATGGCTATCCACCATCTCTAAAAGCACTGAGTTATCCACTTGGATCTGATCCTAATACTTAGGTGAGGTGTATAAATAGGATATACTTATCTACCACTCCATGTAGATCTAAATGGGCGACTGCCAGCTACTTGCCTACTTTAGGAGTCTAGGGCTACCCTCCTGGTCTGTCCTATAATCTTTAGTTACCTTCCTTGAATCGTGATTATATCCACCTAATGTGCTCGTCAACGCGAGGACCTAGTCACGGCCCGGATCACTCCCCTATAGTAATAGATTGCTGGCCTAGGTGACAAAAAAGATCTAGGGCTAGTCGTTAAGGGAATCCCTTACTAAAATATCGTTATGCACATCAAATATAATAAAGGTGTCATGGATCTAGGGTGCCATCTCACGATCAGGTCGCTAGGTGGATACTGGCCATTTGATTCCCTCTAAATCTAATTATATCTTAGAGTACTTCATGATAGATAAGTAGATAATATCTATGAATATATATGTATATGGGTACTCCCCCAAAACTCGATTATCCATGAGTTTTCTCTACCCTCATCGTCACTTCACGTAAGTATATTCCCAATATCCAAGTTCCCGTCACTTGGGTTACATCTACTTAAATGAATAGCCAAATAAGTATCACACCGATGTCCCATACCGTCGTGTGATGTCAAACATTTATTCATTATTAATAAACTATAATAGATCACCATAATATTATATATAACAAGGTTAAAGAGTTACTGGATAAATATTATCGGAAGTTCCATTACATATGGTATTATAATTCTATTTATTCAAATTCCTCATCACACATAATTAAAATCATCATAAATAAAAATATCACAAAACATCAATATCACGAATCTATATGGAAGGACGTGTATCATATCAAAATACTAATCCAATCAATATCAACAGTGAATAATTCATCATTTCTAATTAAATATAAAAGAAATGTGAAATTAGTGGAGTGTTATCGCCAAAATTGGTCACTAACACCCAAGTCCAAATGAAAGCACCAAATCACAGTTATAGATCGCAGATAGAGTGTATGTAGAGAGTATAAATGTGAAGAACAGTAAAAATTAAAAAGAAAGCAGTGATAATAGAGGATTTATAGTGGTTCGACCGACTCTGGCCTACGTCCACTCCAGAAATTTCCTTTTTTATTGATATAAGAATCAATTACAGTTACAGTCCAGAGGTTTTTAAAACAATAATGGCAGAGTAATCGAAATGAAGAAGAAGGGAAGCAGAGTCCAGATCCCCTTTTCTGAAGCCCCGCCTGCTATATTTATAGGCAAAATTCAAGTTACTAGATTTCCAGAGTGATCCGGACCCATCAAGACCATAATCGACCCTAAATCCAACGTGTCGATCCACTCCAGACTCCAACGTCTGATCCCGTCTACTCATTCAATGCCGACCCCTCCATTCGTGCCGACCCGAAGACTTACACACGCCGACCCAAAGACTGGGGGATACCGACCGATAGTAAGTGAGCTATGAATCGAAGCTATAGACCCCATTCAATATGCTGATCCCATACTTACCGTTCCAAAACCAAATTACAGATCCCCATCCTCACCGATCCAAAACCAAACTACCGATCCCCTTCCTCACCGATCCAAAACCAAGTTGCCGATCCTGTCTCCAAATGCTTGTCGAACCCAGAACGAGATGCCGACCCATACATGCTGATCGACATATGCCGATCTATCTTCACCAAACCATATCCATACTCCAACACTGAGCCACTCCCAACTCTGATACCTCTCAAGCATGCCGATCTGCTGCCAAATATGCCGATCCAATTTCTGCCGACCCTGAGCCTATGGATGTGTCAATCGCTTGGAAACCCAAAGCAAAGCCTGGAATGACTCGAAGCAACCTAGATGAAAACCTGAAGTAAACCCACAAATGACTCGAAGCAAACTTCAACCATCCCGAATCAACTTGACTTTTATCGAAACTCATACTTCGAGTATCCCGCGATTTTTGTCCATCGACTATGCCGAATCTCGACCTTATAATCATGTCATCATTCCTAATTGATTGTCTACCCATCTAGTTGACTCAAACTCGTATTCCAGTCTCGACAAACGTGTAGTCGATTTAGTTAAATTCACGTATCCACGGCCTTGGCAAAAGGCGGGTTAACGTTTGCCCCTCCCAAAACATGCCTTGCCATTGGAAGGCGTGTTTTGAATAGCCTCAAATCCAATATCCAAAGTCCATATGTTATCCATAGCCATACCTTCCGATTCATAATCTAATCCATTTTATCCAAGTGTCATTGCCATCCTTGTCCAAATCCATGACTACTCCGAGTCGATATTTGATTCCTATATAGTAACCAAATCCTTATCCAATTCCACATCCATCCGAACCCAATAAACGAGTTCTAATCCATCCATATCCAAAAACCAATAACCACATCCATGACCTCTCCGGGTCGATATCCAAATCCTGGACCGCTCCGTGTCCATGCCCAAATCCTTAGTTATTCATAGCCAATATCTGAATCCGTAACCTCTCCGGGTTCTTGCCAAGCGTAATCCACACTCGACGACTTATGTTAAGTAATGCGATGGTGTTACTGGTTCAGTTTCTTTGAATGTTAAGTAATGTCGTGGCTTAAGTCCAAAGCCAAATCTTGGTCGCTCCAAACCTTTGCCGAGCATAGTCCATTCTCGACGGCCTGTGATAGGAACCGGTAGATAATATTGGGCCTAAGTCCTAGGTCGAATCTTGGTCTCTTCGGTCCCTTGTCGAGCATGGTCCATGCTTGATGACCTTTTAGCCAAAAACTAGACAAAAAGTCAGTCAAAATCCACTTCAAAATCCAAATCAAACCGTAAAACCAAAAGTCCATATCAAAAGTTCAAACCAAAAGGAAAATGTCCAAACAAGAATCCAAATTAGAAAACAAAAAAATCAGGAGTTTAAATCAAATTCCAAAACCAAACTAGAAAAAGCAAATGACCAAGCCAAAAAGAAAAAACAGATTTCACAAACCAGAGCGTCATGGTTTATCATCATCCTAGAGCATGCCTAGGAATTGTCTCCGTCCTTGTACATGGGCAAGTGACTTAGCCGTCTGCTTGGAGTTTACTACTTATTGCATACCACCCTGATCTGTTGATGACCAACTGACCATCATTCCTGGGCCTCGCACTGTCGTTGTTTGAGGTAGATGGTGGCTGCTCTTGTTCCACCGCAGCATTCCGAGTTTCGACATATTGTCGCAATTGACAATTCCTTACATGCTCCTCGATTATATCCTTTAGATGACGGCAATTGTTAGTATCATGCCCGTCCTGGTCATGAAAGAGATAGTGCCTTCCCGATGCTCTTTCACATTCTGAAGGTTCCCTCCTTGCAGGCTTTCGATAAGGAAGGCGATCCTGGATATCCAAGTATATCTGTTCCAATGTCTTATTCGGTCCTGTGTAAGTGGAGAATTTGGTTCTCCACAGCGCTTCCTCTTTCCTTTATCCTTGTCTTTACCCGAGCTTTCACCGAAATATTCTCTATCCTTAACCATGTTTACTTCCTTTGACTTCATATCCGAACATGCATCCTCTTATCGAAGAAACATCTCAGCTTCATGCAAGAACTCCCCGAGATCCATTGGTGGGTCCCGTATCAATGATACTTTGAAATCCGAATCATCCCTGACTCCTGACACTGTCGCCATTCGAACCATTGATGGATTCGGCCTATCCACTGAAGCAACTGATGCATTAAACCGAGTTAAAAATTCCTAAGCGGTTCTTCCATCTTCTGCTTCACTAACGTCAGTGTCATCACATTCGTCGGCCTCTTGATGTGAACTCGAACCTATTTCAAAAACCTGACCACCAATTCTGTCCATGTTCCAGTAAATCCTTCTTCCAGCTGTCTGATCCACACAGTAGCTGTATCGGTCAAGGATAGGGGAAAACACCATGCCATACCCTCCTTTGATGCCCCCAGCACTTCCATATGTCTTATGTACCTCATCAAGTGGTCAGTGGGATCCTTCTTACTGTTGTATACTTCTAGAGTGGGTAGCTTGAAATCGGGTGGATTACTAACTATCCTAATGTTACGAGTAAATGGACTTTTGTTGACTCCCTCCAAATCTCTGTTTGCCAGAACTCCCCAAATAGTTCACCTGATAATGTCGGCTTATCCAGTGTTACCTACCAAGGGTTGCCCTCCAACTCCTTATGGGAATTCCAGTATTTACTCCTCATCATGCACTCCTGTATTCATGTTGGCATCGGGCTGCGCACCATCATTTGGTATCCCTCTATGGATCGGTCTAGCATTACCTGGTGATGTGCCCTTGAGTCTAGGTCCATCTAGATTGATAGTTGTTGGCTGATTAGGGGCTTCCCCTTGCTGAACCACTCCATTTACTTGCCGATTGAGTCCTTCTGATCTAGCTCCATGGATCTGAGCTCCTGAAGTTCCTGCTTGTCTAAATTGTTTGAAAAGTGTCTCCATCATTTCCACTCGCATTTTCATCAATTGCTCCTACATGGAATTCATCGTGACATGCATCTCATCCATAATGATGTAGATCGAGGCTTGATTAGCTCTAGAGGAAGCCTCTTGAATTCCCTTTTGCTGACTTCTTTCCGTCCTCTGTCTCCCAGTTGATCACTTTTCTATAGTCTCAAGAATTCAAGTTCCTAAGCCTTTAAATCCAAAATCCTAACTTTCCATTCCCTAAATGATAGCCTTCTCGGTGAAAGCACCAAAATGTTAGCCCTAAAATTGGTTACTAATACCCAATTCCATATGAAAGCACCAAATCACAGTTATAGATCGTAGATAGAGTGTATGTAGAGTGTATAAATGTGAAGAACAGTAAAAATTAAAAAGAAAGTAGTGATAACATAGGATTTATAATGGTTCGTCTCTCTCTGGCCCACGTCCACTCCGGAAATTTCCTTTTTTATTAATATGAGGATCAATTACAGTTACAATTCAGAGTTTTTAAAACGATAATGGCAGAGTAACCTTAATGAAGAAGTAGGGAAGCAAAGTCCATATCCCCTTTTCTGAAGCCCCCTACTGTATTTACTGGCAAAATCCGAGTTGTCGGGCTTCCTGAGTGATCTGGGCCCATCAAGACCGTAATCGACCCTAAATCTAACATGCCGATCCCATCCACTCATTCAATGTCGACCCCTCCATTCATGTTGACCCTAAGACTTACACATGCCAACCCAAAGACTGGAGGATGCCGACACGAAGTAAGTGAGATATGACTCGAAGCTACCGACCCCATTCAATATGTTGATCCCATACTTACAGACCCAAAACCAAATACCCGATCCCTTTCCTCACCAATCCAAAACCAAACCGCCGATCCAATTCCTCACCGATCCAAAACCAAATTGCCGATCCCCTTCCTCACTGATCCAAAACCAAACCGTCGACCTCTTTCCTCACCGATCCAAAACCAAACTGCCGATCCTGTCTCCAAATGCTTGCTAAACCCATAACGAGATGCAGACCCACACATGCCGTTCGACTTATGCTGAGCTATATTCATCGAACCATATCCATACTCCAACACCGAGCTACTCCCAACTCCGATACCTCCCAACCATGTCGATCCGCTGCCAAATATGCCGATCCAATTTCCACCGACCCCAAGCCTATGGATGTGTCGATCGCTTGGAAACCTCAAGCAAAGCCTGGAATGACTCATAGCAACCTAAGTGAAAACCCGAAGTAAACCCATAAGCGACTCGAAGCAAACTTCAACCATCTCAAATCAACTTGATTTTGGTCGAAACTCATACTTCGAGTATCCCACGATGTTTGTCCATCGACTATGTTGAATCTTGGCCTCATAATCATGATCATCATCCATGATTGATTGTCTACCCTTCCAGTTGGCTCAAACTCATCGTATTCCGGTCTCGACAAACAAGTGGTCGATTTAGTTAAATCCATCTGTCCACGGCCTTGCCAAAAGGCGGGTTAACAAGAAGTATAATAAAACAAATTTATTAAATATATGTTTGTACAACAATCAAATTAATATTTTAATAGTAAATCATTCGCATTATATAATCTTAATATAATAGAGAATTGAGCATCATAATTAAATAATAATCATTCAAGAATTAAAAAGAATATTTAAATAAACTTTAAATTATTAAATACACATTTTTTTACTTAAATGTATAAATATTATTTTATAACTCTTAATTAAGCATATATAATTTAAACTATATTTTAAAATGATTAAAATATTAACTAGAACATTCCTCCTTATTTTCCTAAATTTATATAAACCTTTTAAATAATTATTTAAAATCAACTATTGATTTCCTTTTAATAAATTAATAATATATATATTAAATAGTAAATTTTAAATTCTTCACAAAATTGTATATTTACTTTATACAGTTTCTTATATATTTTTTCAATACAATTATAAATTATTTACTATTAAAATATACATTTACAAAAGTAGGATAACGCATGACTCAAACCCGGGTGGGCCAGCTTAAAGGCACAAGCCTTTACCACTAAGCCACTCGTATTTTTGTGCAAGCAGCAGCACTACTAGTCGAAATATAGTGATCGACGTATTAGTGCTTAGGGCGATGACCCCTTAACCCGCCCCTATCGCACTTTCAATCAATCATTTGGATCAAGTACGACCTCCTTCCTCTTTCTTCTTGACAATATCTCCTTCGTCTCAATGCACAATCAAGTATATAAATTATATTTATTTTTAGTTATATATTTTTAATTTAGTTTACTTTATTTTTTAATTTATATGTTTTATGTTTCTTTTAAAGAAGAATAGGTCGCGGTCGACCCACCAATCGACCATTTGCGATTGATTGGTGGACTTACCGGTATGCATTTTCTAAAGCTTGATTTAGCTTCTTCGATTAACTCAGACCATTATAACACCTCGTTCAACAAAAATTCCAAGCTTACAGTGTTTTGCACTCACGTATCATTTCAACTGAAGCATATACAGTATATGTTATATGATTATGCATAGATTTGTGAGTATAAACACTTACCTAAAGGGCATGTGCATTGTTCCTCTCTACGCAAATGACCCAAATACATGAACGATTTCCCAACTCCTTAATAGCTACTGATCAAAGATGGTGTTAAGGTGCATATAATTAAATTTAGTGATTCATTGTGATTAATTAGGTTTATTATAAAATTTGAAAGAGGAAAATTGTTGGGGGAAAGAAGCTTTAGGTTCTAGAGAAGTGAAGCAAAAGATCAAGCAAACTATTATTCGATGAAGGAAAAAGAACTATCATGAATTGTAAATGTCTAGAAAATGGATCTGGGCTAAAAGGTCTTGGACTTGGTTTTCATATACTAAACAAACATTTATTATTACTATTATTACTATTTTCATTTCTTTACATATAAAACAAATTATAATTTAATTTAAATTAGAATAAAATTTCAAATAAAATTTAGGTTTAGAATATTTATTTATTTTCCAATATTATAAAATTTTCTAGAATTTATTTCAATATTTAATTCATTTGAATTTAATACCCAAAATCCATTTTTTAAATCTATTAATTAATTAATTTTCTAATTAATTTATTTCAAAAAATAATTATTAAAATAATTAATTTCATCATTAGTTTCCTTATTAAATTTAAAATTATACTTATTTAAACTATAAAAACCATTTTAACCAATTAAATAATTAGTATTTACTTTTATTAACCACCCGTAAATACTGGTTTGTTACGGACTACCCTCTTAACAAAATTGCATCCTCCGAATTCCTTAAGAAGAACCTATAACAAAGCTAGTAATTCCATTATCACTATAAACCCATGATATCCCATCTTTACTATCCCGAGTTAGCACATATAATGATATGCATCAATTCGTCGCACGTCAAATAAAGTAACGATTCTTTTTTAATGATCAAAACATTCACCGCGGCTTATTACAAAACTAAAAAATATAAATTATTTACAAAATATCAAAAAGCCAATTTATAAATTTTATTCTTTAAACCAATGCCATACCCTAAAAATTCGCTTTTAATTCAATAGTATCGAATACGAAATCCACTTCCAAAATCATATAAATATTTTTATTCACACTTCAATCGCAATAAACTTTCTCCCTCAAACTAATTTTACTTCAAACTAATTTTCAAAATATTATATTAATACAAAAACACTTTATCGTAAATTAATTCTTCTCTTTGATTAACATCAACTTACCTAAATATTTCTCATGTAATTATAAAACAAACATTTTTCATATTTTTTGTATAATAAATATCCTTCCAAATTAAATCTTCACTTTTAAATTACAATCTCGCAAATTGCATTTTCTAATAATTAGTAATATTCATACCCAAAAGATTCCTTGATGGTCAAGATATACTATTAAATAATCATTATATTATATATACATATATGTATTTCCAAATATTTCCTTCCATATAACTATATAAACTTACTTAACTTCATAATATTTAATATAATTCTGGATTATCAAAAGTCAATACAATACTAATACATCCTTATTCAACACCTATCATGAATTAAAATCACAAACACTACAAAATATAATGATGTTGCCTTGCCGTTTATCTTAGTGATTTACTAACATCAATTGGTTGCAAAATTGATCGCGTAATCAATATTGCCTCATTAGTAAGCACGGTTGTCCACTAATATCCAGTGTCTACATACATCACTTAAAATATGTCCAAAACCATTACAAATATTGATTTTAAACATCACTTTTTCAATATAACAAAATTCCCTTAAAATATTATTCAAAATATCTAACCTTTTAAAAAAACTTTAATTTTTCTCAAAATATTTATATCTTCTCGAAACATTGTGTCCAAATGTCTCGTTTTGGTGTTTAGGAATCCCTATCAAATATATGTGCACCCACATTAACCAGAATTCTTATAGCACTCGATGGAAAAATTAACATGAATTTATTTCAAAAATGTCTATAAATATCATCTTTATAAATTCTCTAATATACTCACTTCTATGAAACTTTTATTTACTTATTTCCAAACTTTACCTAATACCATACTTATAAGGTATACTTTACAAGAGATTTCTAATTAAAACATTTGCTTGGTTTCTAAAAACTTTTATAAGCAAACTATATGTATATATGAACAACACACACATACATCAAAAGTCTTTTTCTTTAACAAAAACTTAGACATTATATAATATCAAAAAAATACCACACACGGTTATTCATACAAGTAAAGATCAAAATCAAATTCTCTCTGCATCTTTAATAAATACATACAAATGTTCAACCAACAATAATGAAAACTAAATTCGATACAAACAATTATTAATAACTAAACAAATATAAGAAATAACAATCAATGCACTTAGTGGAAAACAAATAAATGGATTTCCCATTGTGCTTTTCGCTTAAAATCAAATCAAAACACAACAATCCGATATTAAGCCACGTAAGGTCAATCATTTTAAATTTTGAAAAGCACTATGTCAAAAATCTAATATATCTTATATATATGTATGTATAGAAAATAACAAATATATCCTAAGATGATTGCTGCAGTAATCATAATATAATCCAACTATCCCTAATTATAAGGTAACTATCCAACACACCCAAAGGGACATGGTGTAATGACCCAAAATTTTAGGCAATATTAATTTAATAATCTGTATTAAAAATTAAATTGATTTGATAATTTCTTTTATAATTTAAATTGGAAAATTATTCTTTTAAAAGGCAAATAAATATTTAAATTGATATTTTCAAACTAATAAAATATTTTCTACATATAATGTATATTTATATATATATTATTATATATATTGTAAATAGAAAAGCTTTAAATTGAAATTTAATAAATAAAAATCTTATTTTCAAATTCTAAAATATATTTGGCAATTCTGATTAATTTAATATAAAACTTTTCAAAGATATTTAAATAAATACTTATATAGTTTTAAAATACTAAGTTAAAAGTTAATTGTTTAATTGCTTCAAATATCTTTTAAGCTTAAGTTTAAATAAAATAAACATAAAGGTTTGTTTTCTTTTTAAAATAATGCTTGATAATATGATTTGAAATTATATATAAGAGTTTAAAATACAATTAACATACTATATATTAATTCATTTAATATGTATGTAATTTTTAAACAACAAGATAATCTCTTTTATAAATTATTTTTAAATTGATAT
Source organism: Allium cepa (assembly GCA_030765085.1). Taxonomy (NCBI): domain Eukaryota; kingdom Viridiplantae; phylum Streptophyta; class Magnoliopsida; order Asparagales; family Amaryllidaceae; genus Allium; species Allium cepa. The sequence goes on along the minus strand of CM060929.1, from coordinate 375,502,510 downwards.
TTTCAAATAATAATAATGTATTATTTTTATATATATAGATATATATAGATTTTAATAAAAATAAAATTGTATTTTCAAAATTTAATATGTTGTTATAAATTGACTTTAGTTTGAATTTTTAAAATTTAATTTGAATTTGGATTTGAATTTAAAATTGAAATTCAAAAGATAGACATTTTAAAAATATTTGGATAAGCTTTTATTTATATATAATTAGTTTTATTACATTTTATTTAAAAAGAAATTCATATAAATTTACATAAGAATAAATAAATTAAGTAAAGTTTTTTATATAACATTTAAAATAATAGAATAATACATATGAAATGTTTTAATATATTAAGTAACTATGATAACATGTGTAATTTAATAAATAAATGTGTATGACAAATGTTAAGATTTTGAACAAGTGTCCTTGATAATTTTAAAATTTTCTTTTATTTCGTTAGAGTACAAAATAAATTTATATAAACATTGCTTCCTTCTCTTCATTTTCTTTTCTATCTTCATTCTAACCAAAGAAAACTTTAGCCTGCAAAATTTTGAAAAACAAAAATCAACATGCCTCAAAACCGAAAACTTACCCACAAATTTGTAATCCACTTCCTCAAACCAGAAATACAAATCTAAATCTTCAGCCTGTAACAAAATTTCTCAAAAAAAACCTGTAAATCATTTTTCAAAATGAAAACCCAAAAGTCTGTAATTCATTTCCATTTTCAAAAGCAAACCTGGAATCAATTTTGCAAATCAAAGTCTGTTTTCTTCTTCAAACCTAAGATCTGTTCTAAAAGCAAGTTCAAATCAAAAGCCTGTGCATTCTTCTTCAATTTGAAATCTGTCTAAAGCAAGATCAATTCAGCTAGCAAGTTAAAAAATCACAGCAACAAAGTATTTTCCAGTTTCAGTAGCATGCAACTGCAGTTTTAGAAATCGAAGAAGCTAAGGCATTCATGTTCTCATAAAGTTTTCAAAAGCTATTTCAAATGGAGCGCTCTATTCATCTTCATTTGCAATATGGTGAGTAACATTCTTTCTAAAAACTTAAGTATCTTGATATCTGATTACATGTGGATTTCTGAAAATAAAGTAGTATTGTGTGAATGTATATGATTGAATTCTCTGTGTATATACATGGATGTATAGATGCATGCTTGCTGTTGTATTTTGTTCTTGCTTATTCTTAGTTTCCAGGCATAAGTTTAATCAAAAATCATTATCTCATAATCTAATCTATGTTAGAGTTTAAGTTTCAAACAAAATATATTTGTTGTATCATGGATTAAAGTTTAAAAATTTAATTGAAGTTAAAATAATTTTGTATTGTCTTTGGAAATCAAAAACATCAGAGCAAACTTAATATAAATCAAAATTCAAATATCCCGATTCATTGATTCAGGAATATAAATTGAATACTTAAACTAAACTTGATTTATGAAACTGAAATCACGATTTTTAGTAGTGGGATTTGGGTGCAGTTCTGGTTTGATCAGAAAATGTGTTTTGAGTAGTTTCTGGTGATCTCGGTGGACTGGGAGGTCAGGGTTCTTTCTGGAGGTAGAAGGATGGTCGGAGACTTAGGGAAAAATGCTAGGAAGGTGATCTAAGCACTAAAGCGGTGGTGGTTGTTCGATTTATTTTATAACCCTAGTTTGGATGGGTTGGTTATTTTTGATCATCACGGCATCTCTTGTGGACCGAGCACCACTAGATTCTAGGAAATGGAAGCTTGGATGTCGACGAAGTGGTGGCTGGAGCCTCTGACATTCCAGTGGTCGGACGAACGCGCACGAGGGAGTTTCAGGTTTTGTCTGTTGTTCCAAATTTGTGACTTGATGCTCGATTTTGATTTCAAGTGTGGATCAGTGATTTGATGATCGGGATGGGGTGCGAGGGTGATCGCCGATGTGTGGAGGTCATCGTGGTTGACCCGAGATGATCGGAGCCACCGTGCATGTGCACGGTGCAGTTTTATTTCCTAATGAAGTTTGGGTTGAAGCAGAGAGGAGGTAACTGAATTCTTCTCGATCCGTTCGCATGTGTTGCTCGAAGCATTAGGGAGTTTGGCTTGAAGTCTTTGAGGTTGGCCTGGGTCAGTTGAATTGTGACAGGTTTTAAAACCTGTCTGGTTTTTAAATTTTAAATTGAATTTAAAAATTGAAAGCAAAATTTTAACAAAGCTTTAAATCAAAATTTTAAAGCATGGATTCAAATTAAATTTGTATCCTCATTTTGAAATAAATAAGTCTTATAAAAAAATTTAAAATGTTTGGAAAACTTTTAAATGTTTAAAGTATATTTTAAATGAAATGGTTTTCCAAGAAAATGTTAAAGCCTTATTTATTCTTTTATAAAAAGTTTCTTTAATATTTGAATGGAAAGTTATATAAATTAGATTAACTTAAATTTTAAAGTTAAATGATTAATTTATTTTTAAAGCTTGGTTTTAAATAAAATCAAGTAATTTAGTTTAAAACTTTTCTTTATATGAGCGTTTTTATATAAGATAAATGTTTCTTTACATTTGTTTAAAAGGTTTATAAATTGATTTAAATTTGGTTAAAGTTTAAATCGTTAATCAATTTGAATCTTAATTTTGAAATGAAATTTTAAATGAAAGTTTAAAGTAAAATGTTTTCGAATGCATTTGTAAATGATAATTAAGCCATTAATAAGAATAATGTTTTTATCTTAAAGATAATTAAGTTTTAATAATTGGTGGTTCATTTAATTAATAAGGAAATATAAGGGTAATTAATTAATTTAATTAATTAATAATTTAGGATTAATTAATTAAGTAATTAAAGGTCTAAGTTAATTAATTAAGGGAAAATTAAGGATCATTAATTAGATAATTATAGATTATTAATTAATTAAAAATTGATTAACCAAGAAATTAAAGATTAATTAAGTTACAGTTAAGCACTTAATTAATTAAATAATAAAAGATTAATTAATTTATAGTAAAAAATTAATTACTTTGTAATTAATAATGGTTAATTAAAGCATAATTACTTAAGGAAAGTAATTAAAGAATTAATAATAGTTAATAAAGATCAGTAACTAAGGATTATTAGATAATTAATTAACGTGATTAATTTTTATAATTAATTAGATAAATTAATTAAAAATTATCATTTGTGCATTTGATTAAGTATAATTACTTAATGAAAGTAATTAGAGGAATTAATTCTCAATGTAATTAATTATATTACTGTGATTAGTTTAAGTTAATTAGTTTATTAATTTAAAATAATCATTGGATGATGGATTAAGTATAATTACTTAGTGTAATTTATTAAGTATAATTACTTAGTGAAGTAATTAATGAGTACTTACTGAATGTAATTAATTGAAGAATGGAAGTAATTTGGGTTTAATTACTTAGTGTAATTAATTTAAGAATTGATTAATAAAGTTATTTGAAGTCAATTAAGTGATGTAATTAATTAAGGGTGATTAATTACAGAATGTGATTAATCAAAATTGATTAATGAATAAAGATTAATTAGAGATTAATTATTAAATATGATTAATAATTAATTAAATTAAGGGATCATTAATTAATGTAATTAATGATATAATTAAGGGTTGATTACCTAAAGATAATTAATCAATAATAAATAATTAGAGCATAATTAATTAATGTAAATAATTAAGGATTAATGTAAATAATTAAGGATTAATGTAAATAATTAAGGATTAATGTAATTGATTATAATTAATTAATGAAAGTAATTAAAGGTTAATTACTGTAATTGTTTGAGAATAATTAATTTGTGAAATTAATTAAAGGCTAATTACTTATTCACTACAACAAAATATCCCTTTTACAACGGGCAATGCCCATTTTAATAGGGGTTTCGCAACGGGCCTAGGCTCGTTGTATTATGCGATGTTGTAATAAAGTGGATGGATTTTACAACGGTTATTGTCCGTTGAAATAGGGGTTTTTTACAATGATTTTTGCCCGTTGCAAAAAAGTCTTTTACAGCTACTTTTGTTCGTTGCAAGTAATCCTTTTACAACCGTTTTTGCCAGTTGTAAAAGAGTCTTTTGCAACTGTTTTTGCCCATTGTTGAAAAAGTTCAAATGAGAAAGAAAATAAAACTACTACAATGCACATGTAAATTTTAAAATCATTTGAATTGAAACAAAATTATTATACTAATGACAACCATATTTATTCATATTTACTAAAAATAGCAAAGAATTTCATATTTCAAAATAACAAAAGGATTTATCTATTCACATCATTCATAAAATTTTACATAGTTACAAACCATCGAATACAACCCTTAACAACATAACATGTAGTACATACAAATAATAACATAAGATTTAAAATTTAGACTAAACGACATTGAAAAAAACCTTGAACCATAATATTTTAGTTAATCAAAACCCACATAACACCTTTTTTCTTCAAATATTCATTTGCTTCTGCTATGTCCTGCAATACATACGAAGATATTGTAAATTACATATGTACATATATTCCGAGTTAATTTATTTTTGAATTTGTGAAATCAATTTTATAGATTTATTTCAATTTATTTTTATTTGGGAAACTAAACATTTTTTTCCTTGTATTTACATTGAAAGCTGTAGAGTCAAGAAAGGGAGATATATAAAGCACTCATTAATACTGTGATTCAATTTTCAGAAAAATAAATGTTCTGTACTTTGAAGACAAATTGCATTGAATTGTTAACTTTAAATGACTACAAAACCGTGCTGTGCTTCAAATTCAACTGCAATATCCAAAAAATTTACAGAGCAATTTTCGAAAGATGTGTTAAATTGATAAATATGCATTTCACCGCTACTTTTATTTACAAACACAATCATTGCATGTATCGTAAACAATTAAGGAAGTTACCTCAAAGAAGGTTGTTGTTCTACATCCTCCACCTCTGACATCAGTCTCTCTAAGCCATCAAGGACCTTAACCGGAACAGTTCTGGTTAGGCTGCAAGCTCAAACTACAAGCTCATAGTTAGTATAAAGAGGCTAACCAATGTATTACAAACATAGCCTCCAGACAAATACTCTAGTTAATGGGTAGTTGTAATGAAATCCTGCAAAGAAAAAAAGGGCATTGAGAATTATGTCATCCATTCGGGACATTTGTTAGAGCTAAACATATAATTCCTATTAATTTACTTTGAGACTGATGATTCAAACATTAGTTTGCAAAGGAGTTTTCAAAGCAGTCATTAAGTCAATTTCTTTTTTAGCTTAGCACTTCTAACATGTATGTTATGTTTCTAACCGAAGACCATTACTTCTTATATTCATTGTTTCATACATCATGGCATCAATAATTCCAACACCAGTCCCTTATCTAACCAAATCGAAGACAATATTCATTCAACCCATGGAATATATTACGAAAACTAATAAATAAAAATGACAAACTTACTTTTGAGAAAAGATGCAAAGCTTGCCCTGGTTAATTTATTTTCTTGATAATTCAAGAGCAGCACATCCTGCATCATGGTAAAATGGATATGCATATAGTTGAGGTTTCAACACAGTCAATTATTTGGGCTATTCGTCATCATTTAATTTTGAATTCATCATATACGAACAACTTATGACATACACAGTGTATCACTGTATATGCCACAAGGCCGTGCACACCGATATACACTTGATAAATCAACAGCGACAGGTGCGCACAAGTTCATACCCAAATTAAAAGTCGGGTTCAACTCAAGTGAAATAAAAATAATGTCACGACACGAGCATAAGGTCAAACTCGAGCTTATAAGCTGGAATCAACACAGGTGCAAATGTACATGGACATGAACATGAAAGCCAACACTAACATGAATATGCAACAGAGAGTGCAATATGTATGGCACAAAAGCACAATCAATGATGAAGCAATGCACCAGCCGTGTACATGTTCAAACAAAGCTATAACATGAACCATTGGCCACAAATGCTCTAGACTAGACCAACAAGAAACATGAAGTTTGATAGCAATAAAGCTTCATCAAGTATACTCAAATTGAATAGTGCAAATACAAGTCGACCAAGCAGATTATCTATCTGTACTAGACTTATACATGAATGACCAGACCAACCAATAGTGAAAATGGAATGCATCAGAGTTCGAACATATCCAAACCAGATGTCAAGGTGACAGCATGTACACATGAATCATGGCAGTGTGCAAATTCAAGTGCTCGTACAACAATGCATCAGATGTCAAGACCACGAACATACGACACGAAGTCATGGAACAGCAGTGTCAAACCAAAAATATCATCGCAAGGGATTTCAAAAATAGCCGAAGTCACAGCATAAAGTTCAAACCGAAAATAAGGTCGCAGGGGATTTCAAACAAGAATCAAATGATGTCAACAGAGAATTCAACACCGTGGTGGCCAAGCAAAAGTAAGAAATCACAAGTCGTGGGAATCAAGTCACAAATAAACGAAATTGATAAAGTCAGAAAAATCTCAAGCAATCAAACAAAATCGAATGGCCAGAGCATAGCAGTGACGAATTCAAACAAATTTATACGAACGAAAATATAGAAAATAGAATCCTATAATAACCTTAACATCATCGGCCATGAAATGCATTCGACTTCTAAAAAAACGAACAGTAAATCAAATCAACAACTCAAATCAAAGTCGAGCGTAATTGAAATCAAATAAACATCATGCACCAATTTATATGAAGCATACACGCTCGACAAATTGAAGCTGCCACAAGCAACAATCAGTAAGCCAAATCAAAGAACATCAAAGTCAACAATCAAACAATATCAAGCGGCGCTTCAATTTAGCAAAACCCTAAATCTGGATTGAGGAACGAACGAACGAGGAAGGCCGCCATTTTCACAAAAAAAAGGAATGGCGCAAATAAAAGAGAAACGGGCCGAAGATATAAAATAAAAAGGGGGCCCACCATTATATTAGTTTATAATTTTATTTGGGCTTAATTTTTAAATTAGGGTTTTGTTATTTAAATTTGTTTCAAATTTAAATTCTTCTGTTAAACCATTGTAATTTCTTGTTGTGTGACTAGGGGACAAATTACGTGGCATTGTTTTCCAAAAAAATAACTACGTAAATGAATTTAGATCCATAATTTGTTAAAAAAGATTGTGCACATTGATTTGGATTAGTAAATAGTTTGTATAAAATTTTTGAACTTATTTACATAGATAAAAGTGATGGAATTCACATATCGGAATAAAATCGAAATTTTAAAATTTTTTGGAACGGAATCGAAATTTCAAAAATTAACAGCTACTAGAACAGAAATGGAAAACGGAATTTAGAACCATGGTTCAGATCCCAAATCTTTATTCCGAACACGGCTTTAGATCCCAAACCCTTATTCCTAATACGGCTTTAGATAATGTAATATTATTAATTATTAATTATTAAATTAAGTATTAAATACCAATAGTAATTATTAACTATTTATATATTTATTACTAATTGTTAATTGCTAAATATTAAATTAATTATTAAATATTAATAGTAATAGCAATTATTTAACCTGTGTAACTTTGAGAAATGTTGTATGCTATGTTATATTTATGTGATTAATATAATTTATTCGTTCCGCTGTTTGAGATTTTGATGTTGTTTCTTTCTTTCTTCTTTATCTTTTCTCTTTACTATCCTTTTCTTTCTTAATAATGATGCGTCTTTCTATGGAGAGAAAGGCGGGTCATCACGCAGGGATTCTATAATTTGCATTAGGCAATTTAAATTGACGGTGGGCGAAGTCTCGATGCTCATTCAGCAATGTTTGCAGCATACATTTTAGGGCTGTATACATAGGTCGAGAGCCCTATCGGTCCTGAGCATTTCATAGCCCGACACTAATGGAAGGTTCCCCTATGTATGCTGGTAATTCGGTATAAAAAATGTTGTTGGTCCCCAGTGTGGTGCAATAAGTGGCGTTACTACTAAGTTTTAGGCACGTATGATTAATAGTCTCTAAGTCATCTTTGACATGAGGCAACATTGTTGGATCCTCTTAATGTGTAAGTACGATAAGTTGTATTGTAGTTTAGGATTTCATATTAGGTATCTGATATGAAGCGATTAGATCGCAGGAGTATGATGTCTAGTTATGGATACTAGTAAGGAATATATCATTATCCATTGGGATAGTGATGCTTAAATATATATATACACACACACTTTAAGGTAGGCTGAATGTATCGTACGCGTGTATGGAATCAAAATGAATAAGGTTTGAATAATAGACATAATACATAATGGAAAACAATTGACATAAATTAGTATTATAGATAAAGTATGTAATTTAGCAATCACCAGAAAGTTGTTATGAACCCCTCCTCATTACAACCCGCAAGATAGATTTAGAGAGGCACGTACTGGTAAAAAGCAGGAAGAGTGGGAGGACAGAGTTCCTTATGTATGCTCTACGCTAACAAGGACGCTAGATACCTCAGGTGTTGACCTCGGTCAGTGTATATCTATACATGTTTTATTATACTTTATTATTCCACCGTGATTTCTTATCGATAGCTCTCTGATATACTCTTATTTATTCAAGGTTACCAACACAAACGATCCACAACCTGGCGAACTTGAATTTTTGGTTTAGCAAAAATTCTGAAAATTCGCGCCCAATAAAGTGTAGGTTATTACAGCAGCCCTTTAAATTTTTTTGGGATTAGAGTAATGACATCCTCCAAAGCAGCCACTAATCACTGCATATACATTTCTAAACACCTCCTAACCCTTCTTAGCCTTGTTGACCATCCACTATCTAAATTCCAATTTTCTTTCAATAAAATTAGCCTAGATCATATAATTAGGAAGGGATTAGACAAGATATTTTCCATGGCCTTTTTCTATTTCAAATTTGTGCCTAGCAAAGCGAGTAACTGCTGTATAAATTCGAATCTATTCCTTTTGGTGGATCTACACTCATTTGGTGATATTTATCGATTCTACATCTTAGATGAGTGATTTCTAATCTCATTTTACTATAACTAGGAATATATGTTTTATTTTTTAAATAGTTACAAAACTAAAAATATGATTTTTAAATGGATAATCTTTGTTCATTTCAGACTTCAGTTTCCATGTTTTTCATTGGATTTTTACCGGTGATTGGTTTATCATATCTAAGCATACTATATATGTATATGTAAGTTTAGACATGCTTTGAATCCATTTTTTAAGTAATTGTTTTTGTTATTTTGAAAATAGGTCTGAAGTAAAAATGAGATTTAAACGATTGAAAATAATTTAATCATGTTGTTTTCATTTGTGATTACCTATACAGGTGTTAGGTTATATCATAGATGAATTAAGAGATGATTTCCCATTATTTGATTATGTTTGTACGTTTGGTAATGATTAAATGTTTTTTATACTTGTTTTGATGTTGTTTGTATGTTTGAATGTTTGTAAATGCTCATCAGAGCGAAATAGAGGTGATGGATGACTCTATGGTCGAGGGTCTTCGAGTAAAGGTGGTAGAAAATGCTCTTGGATTCGATGCATAACGGAGGAGAGATGTAATGACCCAGAATTGTAGTCATTTGAAAATTGGGATATTTAATTGATTTTAAATATTCAAAAGTAAAATTTATAAGTTGAATAACTTATATTTTAAATAAAATGTTTAATTGGATAATTAAATTATTAATTTAATATTTGAAATTGTGGAAATAATTGGAATTGGGATTTAATGTGAACAAAAATGATTTATAAAGTTCAATTAAATTCTATTTGAATTAGAATGAAGTTGGTAGACTTTTGAAATTGATTTAAAAGTAAATTTGTTGAAATTCAATACTTTAATATTCAATTAACGTGTAAGAATAGTCATTTTTCACACTGTCTTGGATTTTGACGAAACTAGATTTATTGGATCCGTAATGTTATGTTATTGTAGGATTTTAAATTACATGTCAATCGGATTTACGGTTTAGTCGTGGAAAGCTGAAACACATAGAAATTTGTTTAAGTAAATTTTAATGTTAAATAAGTTGATTCGAAAACCTATCTTCCAAATACGATCGTATTGGCTTCCGATATATATTCCATTATATTCGGAATAGGAGTAAAACATTATAAACGCCAGGTGAAACGCTTCGATTGGAGTTCGAAAAATTTTCGGATGAATAGTCTCACAAATTTTATATAAAAGGACTTCATTTCTTTCTATTTTCACAAACCCTAATCCAAACTAGATCTAGCCGCCATTTACATTACGATGGCAAGAATTTCACCTTGTTCTTCCCTCAATCTCTTCCAATCCATCGAATTCCATCAAAAACTATCAACTGCAACAATGAAGAGGGCGTTGAGAGCTACCAATCCAACGGTTAAGATCTCAATGGCGTACCAGATCAACGTTGAAATGGCCTTGAATGGCCGGCGTTCGTGCGCACTTTTTGTTGCAGTGGTATGACCGAGTTTCACACAGTTATGGGTGATGGTGGAGCTCGTGATGGCCTTTCGAATGGAAGTGGTTAATCAAGCTAAAACATCGAGATAGAGGCGCGATAATTCGAGGAGAAGTTGCGGCGTTGGGTTTCTCGGCACTATGGTGATCCGAAATTTTGGGCAATATCAATTTAATAATCTACATTAAAAATTTAATTGATTTGATAAACTTTGTTAATAAATTTGAATTGATTTAGTAATCTTCTTTTAATAAATATCTAAATAGTGAATTTTATCTTTTAAAAGCTAATAAAATGTTTTCTATTTATAATGTAAATATATTTGTATATGTTGTAAATAGATAAGCTTTGGTTTGAATTTAACAAACAAAACACATATTTTCAAATTATAATATATTTTTGGTAATTTGGAAATTTTAATTTAATCTAATATAAATCTTTTCAAAGATTATTTAAGTAAATAACTATATAATTTTAAAAAACTTAAGATAAATGTTTATAAGGTTTGTTTTATTTTCATTTTAAATATTTCTTGATAAATATGATTTGAAAATAAATAATAAGATAACCTCTTTTATAAATTATTTAAGATTGTCAAATTTGTTATTTTCAAACAATATTAATAATGTATTAATGTTTTCAAACAATCAAATAAATATATTTTTTAGATTTTTGAAGAATTAATGTTTTGACGATTAATTTTCTCTTCAAAAATGGTGACCGCGCCATCTCCTTCTATCCTTCCCGCTAATCAGTCCCATCCCACCACATCAAATCAGCCGTGTCCATCTTCTCCCTTACTCGTACCTCCTGCAACAACCATCACCCTGTCAAATTCTTCCATACCTTCTCCTGACCATTGCCTTCCTTCTTCTTCGGCTTCTCTCCCCTTGTTGGCACCCCCCAAACCCCCTTCTGGTGTCCCTTTTCGAACCTTAACTAATCCTCTATCTGAACCATCTTCACTTCTACCTCGTTCGTGGAACTCTCTCTTTAAATCTAAACCCAATAACGCTGGGAAGTACGTACCTCATGAAATTCAATTGGAATTTAGTGGTGGTGCTATTGTTCCACCTGAAGATGTTGTACAAGCTGGAAATGCCTTGTGGAATGAGTATCTTGTAGGGTTCTTCCTTGATACCCCGTTACCCTATGCTACTGTTCTTTACTACCTTAAAAAAGTTTGGAAGTTAAGTGGATCAATAACCGTTAAATCTGATGGGTTCTTGTTTTTGTTTAAATTCTCAAATGATGAAGATAGGATCAGAATTTCTGAAGCAGACCCTGTTGTGATGAGGAACAAATTATTTATTGTGAAGTCGTGGGATGTTAACATCGGCAACTGTTGTAGTAGCATCAAAACAGTTCCTGTATGGATAAAATTAACCAATATACCTCTGTATGCTTGGTCACCATTGGGTATTAATTGGCTAGCTTCACGAGTGGGAAAGCTTCTATGTTTGGATGCTTCAACTGAAAAATTTGAACGTATTTCATTTGCGAAATGTTTAGTTGAAGTAAATCCAAACCAAGAATTGCCAGATAAATTTTCTGTTAAATTGCAAAATGGTCCTGAACAAGTTGTTAATGTTATTTATATGTGGAAACCAGAGATATGTATTGTGTGCAAGGAGTTTGGGCATCAGCTGAGTAATTGCAAAAAAGTGGATAAAGAAAAGATAGTGGAACAAAGCACTTTTACAGAGCAACATAAAAAAGAGAATGATGGAAGGAATATGATGATAAGGGGGAAGAACAATGAAAAACAAAGCAACATGAAACAGATATGGCAGAAAGTAAGCAAGAACAAAGAAAAAAAAACAACAGTTGTGTAGTATATGAAGAAGCAAACTTGATGAAACATGGTGAAAAACAAAAACTAAATGAGGAAAGTACTGATGAAAGAGACAGGGTAAATGATAAAGCAAATGTAACACAAGGAGATGTGCATGAAGGAAATGTCAGCACAAGTAACACTTTCAGTTTGCTTCAAACTAATGTGGAACAACAAGTGATAAATGAAGTGCAAGAAAAGGAAGAAGGTGAAATTACTGAAGAGATAAAATGTGCAGAGAAGCATACAAACACAACTGACAAAACTATCACTACTGAAAAACAAATAGACTCTGTCATATTGGATCAGTCAGTAACACATGAAGTGTAGGCAACTGATATCAATGAAAATAATCAAAGTGGAAGTAACAAGCAAAATGGTAATGTAACTGAAAAAGAAATTGTACCAACTGGAATCACAATATCAGAACTTGACAAAATTTGGAGCAAATCACTTGAAACTCAGATAACACAATTAGTTACCTCCATGCATGTAAATCAATCAAAAACTCCTTCACAACCCCATTACAATTTTTCAATTCAAATACCTGGTTGGCCTTCCAGTCTTACAAAATCATCTACTGATTCTACCATCTTCCACTCAAACTCACAACCATCCACCCCCCTAGCATGCCAAAAAGGAGGATCCAAACAAGATCAAGATCTCTGTCAGCTCAGAGAAGGGAAAACACCACCTCAACTCAATAATTACTTATGCATACAAAAATAGCAACATGGAATATAAGAGGAGCACATAGCAATCTGAAACTTGATCAAGTTAAGAATTATATCTCTGAGTATAACATCTGTCTTATTGGACTTCTTGAAACCAAGCTAAACCTTACACAATCCCAAAAAGCAGTCAACTATATAAATCCAAACTGGTCAATCCAGCATAATCTTGATGCTGCTGCTTATGGAAGAATTCTAGTCTTGTATAACCCTTCTGAACTAACTCTTACACCAATTCTGTTGTCTAGACAATCCACACATTTTCATGTGCTTCATTCCCAAACTCATAACTCATTCTACTTAACCATAGTGTATGCAGACGACTCAATCAACTCTAGAAATGCCTTTCTCAAAACTTTGCCACCTTTCAGACAAGCTTCACACCCTTGGCTGGTTTTGGGTGATTTCAACTCATGTTATGGATATAATGACAAGTTTGGTGGCAACACTCTTACCACTAGAGAACTTGATCCTATCAACCAATCTGTAATTGATTCTGAATTATTATTAGTGAATAAATCAGGAGCCAAGTACTCATGGAACAATAGAAGTAGAAGTGGTGTTCGTACTTTTACCACTATTGACCATGCCTTTTGCAACTTACAAGCCCTTTCTCTTTGGCCTACTCTATCTGTTTTCCTCCCTCAACCCATACTTTCTGACCACTCCCCACTTATATTGTCGCTTGGTAACCATTTGCGAAGAGAAAAGAGAAGTTTCAAATTTTTTAATGCTTGGGTTAAGCATGAGCACTTTCTTGAATTAGTTTCCCTTGTTAATGTAGATTTTTATTGCTATGGTAACCCTATGTTTAAGTTTTACAGGAAACTCAAGAAAATAAAGCAAGCTATTAAACAATGGGCAACTACTACATTTGGTAATGGAAGCCTTCAGTCAACAAAACTCACACAACAACTGAAGACTATGCAAGACTACATGATGGAACATCCTCTTGATGTACAAGCAGTTGATGAGGAAAGGAAATTATTTATGGAAGTAAATACTGCACTGCATATGGAAGCCAACATGAAGAGACAGCAACTTCACAAAAAATGGATTGATGAGGGTGACAAAAATACAAAGTTTATCATGATTCAATTAAAGTAAAGCAAGCTAGAGAAAATATACATAGTATAACTGATGACCAAGGCACTCTCCATTCAACACCTGATTCTGTTGACCTTGCTTTCATACAATATTTCTCTAAGCAATATGGGAAACATGATGGCTTTATACCTGATCTGGACTTAATTTCAAAACTGCCTTACCGAGCATCACTAGCCTGGAAGCATCAACAATTATAAGGCCTATCACTGATGAGGAAATCAAGTCAACTCTGTTCTCAATGAACAAACATTCATCAGGAGGCCCTGATGGATTAAATGTTGTCTTTTTTATAACCACATGGAGTATCCTTGGCAATGAGTTTTGCAAGGCAATACACAATTTCTTTAACAAATGCAAAATTCTAGGTGAAATCAACTGTACAAACATTGCTCTAATCCCCAAGTGCTCTCCTGCTACTACTGTTAGTCCTTATAGGCCCATTTCTTGTTGTAATGTGGTGTATAAGTGCATATCTAAAATTCTTGCTACCAGATTAGTGTCTGTGCTTCCTACTGTAGTCTCTAACAACCAATCTGCTTTTTTACCAAACAGGGACATTATTGATAATGTTCTCTTGGCACAAGAACTTCTCAAATGTTATAGTAAAAGCAATAGCCCCCCAGCAGCTGCTCTGAAAATTGATATATCAAAGGCATATGATTCTATACATTGGGAATCCATAGTCAGGATCATGGCAGTGATGGGTTTTCCTAAAACCTTTGTATCTTGGATATATGTATGTATATCCACTCCATCATACTCTGTAGTAATTAATGGAAGGCCAGTTGGCAGCTTTAGAGGTAGTAAAGGAATAAGGCAAGGGGACCCTTTATCATCTTACTTGTTCTTGCTAGTCATGGAAGTTCTTACTGTTATCCTTAGAACTAGTTACTCCAATAAAATAATAAAGTATCACCCAAAGTGTACTCATCAGCAAATTACATCCATCATGTTTGCTGATGATGTCATGATGTTCACTAAACCTGAGTTGCCTTCTTTGAATGGTATTAAGGATGCTTTGCAAACTTTTAACAAAATGACTGGCCTATCTATTAACCAAAACAAATCTTCTTTGCTTGTTTCTGGAATTAGTCTTGGTCAGGCAACTGAACTCCACCATCTGTCTGGATTCTCTGGCATGGAAAATGACATGAAGTATCTTGGTCTACCACTAATAACTAAAAGAATAACAAAGGTTGACTGTTATCCATTATACCACAAAATTACCTCTGTAATGTCAGCTTGGGAAAATAGGTACTTAACACAAAGTGGCAGGCTAGTTCTTATTAAAACTGTGGTATTCTCTTCTATTGTTTACTGGGCCAGAACTATGCTTCTACCAGTTAAATTATTACAACTTGTTAGATCAGTAATGAATAGATTCTTTTGGACCGGAAGTATACACAACAGAAAATTAGTTCCTTGTGCTTTTTCCAAATTTGAAGCACCATTGAAAACTGGAGGACTGGGAGTATTAAATGTAAGGAAGTGGAACATTGCTGCTATTAGTAAACAGTTTGATGCAATCATAAATAGAAGAAGTAGTTTATGGGTTGAATGGACATGGCATTACAACATCAAGAACAGACAATTCTGGATTATGGAAATCCCACAACTGAGTAGCTGGACGTGGAGAAGCATGCTGAAATACAGAGAAGTCTTTCTACCTATGATACAATATCCAGTCAATGCAAGTTCTGCTGTTAACTTTTGGAATGAACCATGGGTTAGAAATGGCCTAATCTTATCAAAATTGTGTTCCTATGAGCAAATTATAAAAAATGGTATTCATATGAATGCTAATGCTAATGAGTTCTTACACAATGGTAAGATACAGTTACCACACTGTAGTAACCAATTTATACAGCAAATATGGACTGATATACAACAAGTTTCTGTCAGTGATATGCAAAGTGATAATGTGCAATGGCACAACAAACCACACACTGTCAAAGAAGTATACAAATCCCTCACTGAAATTGTTCCCCTGCCAGCTGCTAAATGGAATGAAGTTATATGGACAAGTGACTCTGTTCCACAGGATAATCTTATGATGTGGAAGGTGCTTAACAATGCTTTACTTACTAGAAGTCTGTTGCACAAGTATGGGATGGCCTGTCCTATTCATTGCTTGTATTGTGAAATTGAAGAAGAAACTACTGAGCGTCTATACTTTCATTGTGGAGAATAATTTACAAAGCAACGAGATGGAGATTAGAGAAAAGCAGAGTAGTGGCAGTTTGTTTGAAAATATATATGGCAGTGATATGGAGAGAGAGAAATTCCAGAGTATTTGAAAATGTAAGAAGAAATGAAAATGAATTATGGAATGAAGTCAAGTGCCGCACCTACAATCATTTGAGGAACTGTGCTTGCCATTTCTCCCAGTCTTTGATACAAGTTTGGGTTTGATTGTGTTGTTTTTTTTCATGTGTGTATTTTCTAGTTTTTTTCTACCTATTGTTTTTTCCTCTGTAGTTCTTTTTATTGTTGTTTGCAATAAAACTGGTAGGGGACCAGTTAACCCCGCTGGCTTTGCCAAAAATAATGTATTATTTTAAATAGATAGATTTGCTATTTTCAAAATTTTAAATGCGTAGTTATATATATATAACTTGATTTTTAAATTGGATTTTAGAATTTAGTTTGAATTTGAATTTAAATTAATTTTGAAATTCAAAAGATAGACATTTTAAAAATATTTGGATAAGCTTTTATTTATATATAATTTGTTTATTACATTTTCTTTAAAAAGAAATTCATATATGTATTTACATAAGAATTAATAAATTAAGTAAAAAAAGCTTTTCTTAACATTTAAAATAAAAAGAAATACTTAAAGGACATGTGTTAATATATTGAGTAACCTAAACAACATGTGTTAAGTAATAATCAAAGGTATATGACAACTGTTGAATTTTAAAACAAGTGTCTTTTTTTTTTACTTTTTAATTTTTCTTTTATTTAAAATAAATCATTTTCAGCCTATATAGAAACATATACTTCTATCTTCTATTCTTTTTCAATACTTCTTCAAAACTTAAGAAAAATTGCAGCTGCAAAATCTTTCAACAAAACAAAATCAGTAATAAAACTCCTCAAACCAGAAATCAAAAGAACAATAACCTGAAACATTATTCCTCAAATCTGAGAATCATCTTCCTCAAACCTGTAATCCACTATCAAAATCAAAAGCATGCATACCATTTTCACTTTCAAATCCTGTAATTTCATTTTGAAACAATTCAAATGCCTGCATTCTATAATCTGTAAACTCCTTTTCAAACGCCTGAACTAAATTCTTTCAAAATTGAGAACAACAAAAGATTGCAAGACATTTTCTTCAACTCTAAAAATCTTTTTGAAGCAATCTGGAATCAAACCTGCAGTTTTCAAACTATTAGCCTGCAAGCAAACCTGAGTTATAAACAGAAGCAAGATCAAAATCCAGTAACAAACATTCAAGTTTACAAAACAAATCAATTCAACTACCTGGAAATCAAAGAAGCAATTCATGTTAGCATTCCAGTTTTCAAAATAAAGATGCTCTGTTCTTCTGTATAACAGGGGAGTAACATCACTTTTAAAAATTTAAGTACATAAAATCTGTTGCATGTTCATATCTGGAATTAATATATTTGTATGTGTATATATTGGTGCATTTCTCTCTCTCTGTGTGTGTGTGTGAATGTCTGGATGTGTATATGGTTATTGTATCAGTATATTGACTGTGCTTAGTTTCAGAGCTTGGATTTTGAAAAAAATCTATTTACTCTAGATCTAGTTTTTGTTAGGATTTAAAATATAAGCAAAAGTTGTTTGTTTAATCATAGATTAATGATTTAAATTTTAACTAAGTTAAAATTTAAATTGAATGTCTCTGGAAACCAAAAAAGAATAGAGAAATTTATAATAAGTGGAACTTTCAGGCATATTAATTCAATGTTTCAGGTTTGTGATCTGAAACCTTATATAAAAACATGATTTTTAAAACTAAAGCCATAACTTTTAGTTTGGATTCGAACGAGTATGGTGGAGTTGATCATAATTTGAATTCTGAGTGGTTTCTGGTGATCTCGATGGTCTAGGAGTTCGGGTTTCCTTCTGGTGGTAGTTGAGTGATCGGGGACTTCGGCAAAATTGTCAGAAAGGTGGATAGATCATCGAGGTAGCGGCGGTGGAGGATTTAAGTCTGTAGCCCTAGTTTTGATTTGGTTGGGTATTTTGATCGGCACAACTTCCATGGATGACCGAGTTCAACAGAACTCAGGGAGATGATAGTATGGTGGTTGTCGAAGTCATGGCTGGAGGTGTAGGCACTCCGATGGTCGGAGGCGCGAGAATAAAGTGGTTCCATGTTTTGTCTTGGTTCCAGTTTTGGGTTAGTAAGCTCGAATTCGATTTTGAGTTTGTAGTGAGGTTCTGATGATCGGAACAGGGTTAGAGGGTGATTGCCGATGTGAGGTGGTCGTCGTAGATAATCGGAGTTGGCTGTGTTGATGGTGCATATGCACGATGCATTCCTGTGTACCTGGTGGAGTTTGGGTTGAAGTAGGAGAAGGGTATTCGAGTTGCTCGAGTTTCTAGCGTGGGTTACTCGAAGTGATGTGAGGTTGGACTCGAAGCTTTTGAAGGTCTGGCTCGGGTCATTGTTTGATTACAGGTTTTAAACCTGTTAGTGTTTAAGTTTTTAAAATGAATTTTAAAATTGGAAGTAAGATTTAAACCAATTTTTTAAATCTGGATTCAAATTTAATTTGTATTCTAGTTTGATATAAAATAAAGTTCTAAGAAAATTTAAATTTTTTTAGCAACTTTAAAATGTTAAAGTATATTTTATAAAATGATTTGAATTTAAATTGAATATGGTTTTAAAACTCTTGTAAATTCCTTTTATAAAATAAGTGTGTCTTTATCATGTGATTTAAAAGATTTTTAAATTGTTTTTAAAATTTTGTAAAAGTTAAATTTGTATTCAATTTAAATCTTAAATTTAAATTTGAAAGTAAGATGTTTTCAAATGCTTTTGTTAAATTTTTTTTTGGCAAGGCCGACGGTGTTGGATGGTCCCCGACCATTTTATTGCAGCACCAAGAAGATTACACATAGACAACAAAGAGCAAGCTCAGAGAATACAGAGGTATACAAAGCGCTACAAAACACTGGAAACAAAAAGGAGAAAAGACAGAAACATAAAATAAAAAAAGATAGCACTCTTAGAATGAATGATAAATGCCTGGATCAATGTTGAAAGATAGCATACTCAGCGAATTCTTGATCTCATGCATCACCCAAAGCTTAAACATTATTTCAGATTTAGCGTTGTTTGGTTCAAACACCCTAGTATTTCGTTCCTTCCGAACCGTAGCTATGAAGCTTTTCAAAACTGCAAGATATAATCTCTTCTCTTTTCGTATGTACCCTGTTCTCGCATGTATTATGTTCCACTCATCCCAGTTATCGTGAGAAGTTTCATTCCTACAGAGCTTTGCCTTAACAAGCTGTCAAACATGCTTAATGTCATTACAGTCGAAGAACAAGTATTCTGCGGTCTCAACCTGATCCTTGCAGTAAGTACACAGCAGATTAACATCCAACCCCATGCACACAAGTTTAGCTTTAGTTAGTATTGCACGATGTAGCACTTTCCAGAGTAAAAGATTGTCTCTCATACTACTGCCCTTATGCCAAGCACGCTTGCACCATTTCCACTTAGGATGCGCTTTGTTCTTCATCAAATATTCATAAACAGTGCCAATTTTGAACTTTGTCCCTTTATCACCCCCAAACCAGCTTTTCATTGGAAGATATCAGTGGAGTATTTCTTCTGATCAGGTTCCATATACATTGAATTCTCTGGTTGGAAGAAAAGGAATTAGAACTTTGAATATTATTGAGAACATCCCTTACCTTAGCTTCATGGTGAATGCCAGTTTGCATAATCTCGTTGTATGTTAGGTGCCTTCTAAGAATCATCCCTGAAACGAGCCAAGGATCATCCCAGAAGCTAACACTGAAAACATTGTTGATGCTCATTTGGCTGAGGGGAAGAACCTCCTCCTTTATCTTGAATATACTCTGCCAAGTCCAACTCAGGTTCTGTGGCTTGTTCATTTTCCAGAAGCTTCTACTTTTAACAACGTTATGTCGGGATCATTCAGCCCATATGCTGTCAGTACTGTTGAAGAAGGTATCCACGTGTTTAGCAAACGCTGCCTTATTCCATTGCTTTAAGTTGATGATACCTAGACCCCCTCTATTCAAAGGTAGTTCGACTCTACTAAATTTAACTGGGGCAATGTATCTGCCATTTGTTCTTCCCGTCCATAGAAATCGCATAAATGCACTAGTAATCATTTTCATAAGCTTTAAGGGCAGCACATAGGTTCTAGCCCAATATACTTGCATAGAAAATATAATAGACTTAATTAAGGTAAGTCTACCAGCTTGGCTTAGTTTCACCGTTGTCCAGCAGTTTAGTCTCGCTGTAATCGTCTCAAATAAAGGAAGGCAATGGTTAGTTGTTATTCTAGATGTTGCCAGTGGGAGCCCCAAGTATGAAATTATATTTGGATTAGGATATAGATCAGTAACCTGAGAAATTGCTTCCTCCTGTTCTACGTTGACACCAGCCAAAATGAGTTCAGATTTCTGTATATTAACCTTCAATCCAGTCATAGCATAAAACTGAGCAAGTGTATTCATTAAATTATTGACATTTGTGATATCCGGCGAATAAAGCACAACAAGGTCGTCTGCAAACATAAGCGTAGAGATACTCGGTTGACTGCACTTTTGATGTCGCTTGAACTTACCTTGATCAATAAGCTTATTGATCAATTTAGTCAGGAGCTCCATCACCATGATGAAGATATAAGCAGAGATCGAGTCTCCCTACCTTATGCCCTGCCTACTGCAAAAAAACCCAGCAGGAATACCATTGACTATGACCGAATAAGTTGGGGTTGAGATGCATTCATGTATCCAAGCAAGAAAGTGAGGTGGGAAGTTCATATAACCCATGATACGTATAATGCTATCCCATTGTAACGAATCGAAAGCTTTCATGATATCAAGTTTAAAATTAGCCTTTGGGGATGCATTCTTACGGTTATATCCTTTAAGTAGTTCATGCACGAGAAGAATATTGTCAAGTATGTTCCTACCAGGTAGGAACACTGCTTGATTTTTGGAGACCAGAGTAGGAAGAACAAGTTTTAGTCTAGATGCAATGACTTTGGAGATGCATTTGTATATGGTGTTGCAACATGATATTGGTCGATACTCATTGACATGATGTGCATTTTGTAACTTGGGGATAAGAGCTATATTTGTGTAGTTATACGACCTGAAAAGCTTGGATTTTTTAAAGAAAAGCTTAATGGCATTGATGACGTCAGTAGATACAAATGGCCAACAAGTTGTATAGAAATTGGCGTTCAATCCATCAGGGCCACCGCAAGAGTTACTGTTAAGCGAGAACATCGCTTTCTCAATTTCATCAGTGGTTACTTCAGTGCATAGGTAGTTATAGTCTTCGTCAGTAATTCTAGGAAGTATGTCAGGCAGAATATCTTCAATGCTAGGTTTGAAGTTGTTCGCATTGCCATATATGGAAGAGAAGTATTGTATAAATGCATCCCGAACAGCAGGAATAGAAGAGTGTAGCTGATCATCCTTATCTTTGATGGTAGTTATATTCTCTCTACGCTGTTTGTTTCTGAGGCTAGCATGAAAGTACGCACTATTTCTATCTCTATGTTCATGCCATTTAATCCTGGACTTTTGTCTGATCATGTCACTTTCATAAGATAAAGCTTCACAATATTGTTGGGTTAAGTTATACTCAACTGCAGACAGGTTAGTGTTGGTAACGTTGGACATCATCTCCTTTTGCACCACAGCAAGCTTCTCACCAATCGAAGAGCTCAATTTGCCTCCTTTGCCAAATCTCTCGAACGACCACTGCTTCAATACATCTTTAACTTCTTTTATTTTTTCCTGCAATATAAATAAGTGATTACCATTCTTTTCTTTACTCCAAGCATTTAAGACAGTAGTTTTAAAGTCCGGTTCTTTAATCCAAGAGTTAAAAAATTTAAAATTTGTTTTTCCTCTCTTGTCAGCTCCACGGAGATGGGTAATTTGAGGACTGTGGTCCGATAGAAGTGGAGGGGGAAGAAGGCTGAAGAGGAAAGGCCATTTGGTAAGAGCAGCATGATTGGAAAAGGTGTGGTCGATCTTGGAGAAAGTCCTACTACCATGCCTTCTTTTATTGTTCCATGAATATTGCATTCCTATAGATCTAACAGGAATTAACTCTGCTTGATTAAGGGTGTTAGCTAGTGGTTTAATTTCATTCAGTGAAAGGGGATTACCACCAGCTCTATCAGAGAGCTTATAACAATAGTTGAAGTCTCCCATTATTATCCAAGGATGTGTGGTTTGCCATAGAGCTGGTTTAACATCAAGAAAAGTAGCTCTGGCCGCTGCTGAGTTAAAGGCATATACAAAGGTTACATAAAAGGATGTATTATCAGAGAAAGATTGAGCATGGCAATGTATCATCTGAGAATTGGTGAGGATAGGAGTAATTTGAATTTGGAGGGGATTGTAAAGTATTAAGATCCTACCATATGGTGCGTCATCCATGTTGTGGACAAAGCTCCAATCAGGTTTAATGTGTTTGGCAGCCTTGATTGTTAGTTCACGATTTAACTTAGTCTCCAGCATGGCTAAGATAAATAACTTATGTACACCGATAAGTTCTTTACATTGGTCAAGTTTGATGACGTGATGACCCCCACATATATTCCATGCTCCAAGATTTGTCATCATTGGAGAGCACGGGCATTAATCATTTCAATTTTCATTCTCCTCGTTACAGCTTGTGAAGAGGATAAGTAGTTTGGAATATCAACAGAAAGTGGTGCGACTTCATTGCTAGTAGAACCATCTTTAGTTGGGGGGTTGGACAGACCGGAGATTATAGGAAGCGCTGGAGAGGTGGTAGGTGTGTTAGGAGGAGAGTGGGACGTTGGTGGGGGTTGTTTGAAAGCATATGGTGGTTTAATGTTGGAGTAAACATAAAGGGGAGATGATTTTTGAACACTACCTGTTTCAGGGAGGGGAATTTTTTGTGATGTGCATGCAACGACGTGCATGCATGTTTCTGCATTCAACTCAGTAGCCTTACTGAGGGAAGATTTCTTTTTTCTACTCTTTTTAATTTTCTTGTCACTTGGATTTAATCCTTCATTACTTTTGTTTTCAATGATTAACATGCCTTCTATTTTACCAGATACTACTGTTGTATTGACTCGTGTATTTTCTACCTTTTCATGCAGTTGCTTTGTTTGATCAATCTTTACTTGCGTAGAATTTTTGCTGTTAGTTTCCTTTTGCTCTTCTTGCTCTGTAGTGCCAATTTTAATTGTTCCTTTGGTATTATCATTTATTGCTCCATTTATTCCATTCTTGTAAACCACTTTCAAACTATCATTATCTCTAGTACTTGTATTATCCTCCTCATCCAGTTCATAGAGTATATCAAATTTGTTGGATAACAAACAACTATCAACTAATTCAACATCTTCACTATATACTGCTTTCAGTTTGGTTATCTCCTCATTCATTTTATTAATAATTCCTGGAGGATTGTCTGACTCAGCTTCTCTCTCTTCCTCATCACCCAGTTCATCAGACTCGACACTAAATTTTTCAGTCTCTCTACCCATTCGCTCTTTCTCCCTAGTGTTCACTATATCATGGATGTCATTATCACCTTTTGCCGAAACTTTTTCATCGCTCCCCTCTTCCATTTGTTCCACGTGATCCTCATTTACAGTTTTAACTATTTTCTTTCTCGTAACACGTTGCCATTTTCTTATGCTCTGCTTCTTGGTTGGTCTGATATCTTTATGGGCTTGTACATTCTCTATGTTTTCCTTCTTACCTACCTCTCTATCAGTTCTACTATTTGCTTTATCACACTTTGCGTTACTTCTATCATCATTTTCACAATCCATAGTTTTGTGTCCGAACCTCTTGCATGCAACGCATACATCTGGCCTCCATAAGTACTCAACATAAATTTTCTGCTGTCCTCCCTCAACTAGTTTAACCAAAAATTCATCAACTAGTTCTTTTTCCGGCCTAACTTCAATCAAGCACTTCGCAAAGTTCAACCTATCTTGCTTCTCTGTCATCTCATCCATACATAAAAGTTTACCTAAATGACTACAGAGCCAGTTTATTCCTAGTGGAGACCATGCAAATATTGGAAGATTATACAGGTTCACCCATACTGGAACAGCAGTGACTGTACCAGTTACATTACTCACAGTTGCATCATACGGTTTAATTATGAATAGTTTATTATTCATAATAATAGGGTCACTTAGCAAAATTGTTTTCCTGTCTTCACTACAAGTAAATTTATAAGAAGATGGTACCATCCGATTTAACTGAAACAACGCCTTTAAGTTTCCATATGAACTTTAACTTCTGGACAACAGCTGTATACGACAGTGGCTTGTCAAGGAAGAAGCCAACTATTGTATCATTCCAGATAGCAGCACCAGCTTCTAAAACTTCGATAGGAGGCACTAAAGCTTCTTCTTCATACACTGGTGTCATGTCAACGGGTATGTACTTGCTTGCATTCCTGGGTTTGCGTTTAAACAGAGAAGTGCATTTCCGTTCACTCGTACAAGCGGTGAGGGAGTTGTCGGCCTGAGTCGGGATAGAAGGGGTAATAGATTGTAAAGGAAGAGGAACAGGAGGTTCGGGATGGGGGATGGTTGGAGGAGGAGGAGAGACTAGGACAGGTGTTTTCAAAGGTACATTAGCTAAGAGGGGTGAGGGGACTGAGGTGGAGACAGGTGGAACTAACAAGATGGGAGTTGGGGGTGTAGGAACCAAAGCAAGTATTGGATTGACTACGGAGGTAAGGGATGATACGGTTGAGAAGATAGGTATGGGAGGTACAGTTGAGTTGATGGAAGGGGAAAGGAGGGGGTCTAGAGGAGCGGACATGAGAGAAGTTGAGAAACTGTGATGCTTTTGTTAAATTAATCATTAATAAGAGAATGTTTATATTAAAAGTTAATTAAGATTTGATGATTTATGATTAATTAAATTATTAAGTTAATTAAAGAATAATTTATTAGTTTAATTTATTAATGATTTGGATTTACTAATTAAGTAATTAAGGATTAAAATTAAGTAATTAAGATTTAAGTTAATATATTTAAGGAATAAATAATTTGTAATTAAGGATCATTAATTAGATAAGATTAGATTATTAATTAATGATTAGAAATTAATTAATCAAGTAATTAAAGATTAATTAAGTTACAGTTAAGCATTTAATTAATTAAGTAATTAGAGATTAATTAATTTATAATTAAGAATTAATTACTTTGTAATTAATAATGGTTAAATTAAAGCATAATTACTTAAGGAAAGTAATTAAAGATTTAATAATAGTTAATGAAGATCATTAACTAGGGATTATTAGATAATTAATTAATGTGATTAATTTTAATAATTAATAACCGTTAATTAATTAAAGATAATCATTTATGGAATTTTTTTAAGTATAGTTACTTAATGGAAGTAATTAGAGGAATTAATTACTCAAGGTAATTAATTAATTTAATGTGATTAGTTTAAGTTAATTAATTAGTTTAATTAATTTAAATAATCATTGGATGATGGGATAAGTAAAATTTGTAGTTAGTGAAGTGTAATTACTTAGTAAAGTAATTAGTGGATAATTACTGGATGTAATTAATTGAAGAATGGAGGTAAATTGGGATTAATTACTTGGTGTAATTAATATAAATGATAATTACTTAGTGAAAGTAATTAATAATTAATTACTTAGTGTAATTAATTAAGATTTGATTAATAAAGTTTTTGAAGATAAATAAGTGATGTAATTAATCAAGGGTGATTAATAAATGCAATTAATTAAAGATTAATTATTAAATGTAATTAATTAGGAAGTAATTAATTTATTTAATGAAGTAATTAAGGGTAATTAATTACTGAATGGGATTAATCAAGATTGATTAATTCAATTAATTAAAAATTTATTTGAAATTAATTATTAAATATAATTAATAATTAATTAAAGAAGTAATTAAGGATCACTAATTAATATAATTAATGATGTAATTAAGGGTTGATTAATTAAGGAATAATTAATCAATGAAGTAATTAATTAATATAATTAATTAAGGATTAATGTAATTAATTATAGTTAATTAATTAATGACGTAATTAAAGGTTAATTACTGAAATTGTTTGAGGATAATTATTTTGTGTAATTAATTTAAAGACTAATTACTTAAAGTAATTAGAGAATGATTAATCAAGGGGGATTAATCAAGGTGGATAATTAGAGAATGATTAAATAATTGATTTGTAATTAATTAATAGTTATGTAAGTAAGATTTATGTGATGAAAGTAATTAATTCAATTATTTTTAAATTAATTAGAGATGAAGTAATTAATTTAATTCATTTTAAATTAATTATAGATGTGATTAATAAATCATTGTTTATGGATGCTGAATGATATTGAATGCTTTGCATTGTTTGATATCTCTGATGTAAGATATGTGCTGATTTGTGATATGGATGCTTTGGTTGAATTGTGATGATAATGTGAATTATCTATTTGTGATGATAATGTGAATTATCTATCTGTGATATTGTGAATTATCTATCCGTGTGAATATAGATAATAGAATTGAATTGTTTTAACTTTAAAACAATTTGGACCTAAAAGATGGTGTTTTGGATTTCGATGAGACCGGGATCGGGTTCCCAAATTTGGATATCCGAAAACCAAATCGATCAAAACCAAACGTTAGGTCGTGAATCTCAAGTGAAAGAGTGAAGACTCGAGGTGTAAGTACTATTCGTCGTTAATATTCTGAGGGTGATTCCAATATGAGTTTGATGGAAGTAGTACTTTCAGATTCGAGATGAAGATTTAGAGTGCAAGGGCTATTGGCGTTAACTCTGAGGGTGATTCCAAAATGAGTGTAGCGAGATAGTGCCTTCGGTTTCGTTCGAACCTGGAATGAACTTGTATGGATTGAATGCTTTCAGAACATCGTCAGGTGGACGGTGAGCATTCTAAGAGATGTGTTCTCTAAATGTAATCGTAGCCTCAAGCCTCATCAACCGGGAATGGCTAAAACAGGGGACATGCAGCAAAGCTAAGTCGGTAGCACCCAAGTAGGATGAGATTTACCCCTGTCTAAAGGTCCCTTTTATTTCGGCTGTGTGGGCAGTTGGTCATGAACAACTGCGGGGTTGTCTTGTTCGGGACTATCCAGTAAGGGATGGTTCCGGCTTTGTGTTGCAGGGGATTGGTAGTAATCCTCGGTATGGTGATCTAGGCCACGTACTGTGACCGACGGTACCCTAGTAGCGCTGCCATTGATGGAAATCCATTCTTCCTGTGTGCCCTTACGGTTTTGATTGTATTATCCACTTTGTGGCTAGTATGATGGAATTTAATCATGTAACAATTTCAGCTATTTCTTATTTACTTGAAAACCCTAGACCCTATTGTAATATCACTGGATTTCCAATCAAATGTTTTGGTTAGCGTAAAGTAAAAACTTATCCATGTTTATGTGTGGGGAGTCTTACGTGATACTTTTTGTTTTCAAAAGATTTTCAAAGTTAAGCAACTTTAACCCGTTACTCACGCCACACCCATGTCTGACCAGGAGTTTATCTTTTGTTTTCTTAAACTCTTGGGTACTCAAATTTTTACGAGTAGCCAAGGGATTCAGGTTAGCTTTAACGAATTGTGGAAGAACAATGGAGCAGGAGGCTTCTGTGTTGCAGATATATATAGTGTTCCGCTGTGTGTTCTCTGAGTCGTGTGTTTGAGTGTATTGAGTTGTAATAACTAGACAGGTGTTTATAACTATCTAGTATATGATGTATAATCTGTGTAACACTGATAGATGTTGTATATTATGTACTATTTTATATAATTACATTAATCCTTAAATAATTACATTAATTAATACCTTCATTGATTAATTGTTCTTATTAATCAATCCTAAATTACATTATTAATTATATAAATTAACGATCCCTAATTATATATTTTAAATTTACCCCATTAAATTAATTATCAGTTATCCATATTAATTAATCACTCTTGATCAATCACATTAAGTAATTACCTATATTAAATTAATTACATCCCTTTGTTATCTTCAAAACTCACTTAACAAACCCAAAATTAATTACACTAAGTAATTAATAATTAATTACTTATTTTAAGTAATTATTCTGCATACTAATTGCATATTAATTACACAAAGTAATTAAATTCCAAAACTCCTCCATTATCCAAGTATCCTTCAATTAAATTACATCAAGTAATTTATCTTCTTAATAACTTCACTAAGTAATTATTCACTTTTAATTACATTGGTAAGTATTCTCAAATCAACCAGTGATTAATCTAAATTAATTAAACTTAATTAATTAACTTAATTAATCAAAATAAACTTAATTAATTACAATCAGTAATTAATTTCTTAATTACTTTCATTAAGTAATTATACTTAAATAATTCTCAAATGATTATCTTTAAATTAATTAATCCAATTAATCATTAAAATTAATTACATTAATTTAATTATAAAATAATACTAAGTTAATGACCTTCATTAACCAATAACAAATCAACAATTACTTTTCTAAAGTAATTAACTGAATTAATCAATATTAATCCTTAATTTATTTATAAAACTCATTAATTAATCTCTAATTATTAAATTAATCAAGTGATAATTAAAACTTAATTAATTATTAATTACTTGACTAATAAATTCAAATCATTTGTCAAATAAAAAATCAAATCTTATCTAATTAATTGATTTCTTAATTACTATTTAAATCAATCTTAATTAACTTACTAATCCTTTAATTAATTAAATAAAACCCTTAATTATTTAATTAATTAACCCAAATTATTAATTAATTTAATTAATTAATTGTAAAACTTAATTACCTTAATCAATTAATGAATTATAAATCATTAAGTTCTAATTAACTTAATATAAACATAAATCACATTAATGATTAAATCATCATTAGCAGAGTATTTTAAAAACAACTTGCTTTTTAATTTCATCTAAATTCCATTTTAAATTAAAATTTAAAATGAATCAAATTTTAACTTAAACTAGGTTTAAGTATTTAAACCTTTTTATTTCATTTTAAAGAATTACTTAAGGTAAATTTAAAAATAGTTTAACCCATATTCAATTTAAAATATACTTTAAATATTCCAAGTGATTTGAAACATTTGAATTCAAAACTTATTTAATTTCAAACTAATATTCAAATTCATTTTTGAATTTCAGATTCCAAACTTAGATTTGATCAATTTGTTCAAATCTTATATCTCAGATTTTAAAACTTCATCATAAATTACTTTATGATTCAATCTTAATTACAAACATTTGAATTTATAACTCATTTTCTTTTGAAAACTTTCAGATTCAAATTCTAATTTGAATTCAGGAATTCAATCCATATTTTGACTTAAATTTTAAATCTTGTTTTAAAATATCATTTTTCAGATTTCAAAAACACTCTATAAATACTGTACAGGTTTTAGTTTTTTTTGAATAATTTATTTCTGCAAATTTATCTATTTGAAATATGGAATTCAAATTCATTTGAATTCATAATTTAAACTTGCTTCAACCTAATTCAAAACTTGCTTTGTTTTCTTTTATTTAAATTTAGTTTAAATTTAAAAACCCTGAAACTGTCAGGTTGCAGAAAACAAAACCCGGAAGCTAATAAAACTACTCGAGGCAGAAACTGATTTGCTTCGAGTTATCTTCCTCCTATCTTCGAGTCACACACTCAAACAACACGAGCATTCCCACGAGAACACTTCACCCCATAATTTTTTCCAGAAACAAAACCACCTTCAAATGACCACTGTGCACATGCACAAAGCCCATGGACAATTTCCGATCATCAACGATGATCATCCTCATCCACCAACAACTCTTGAATCCAACTTGAACACCAAATCATCAGAATATCTTCATTTATCCAAAATCAAAAACTAGCCTCCCTTTTAAAACCTGGAAATACAGTGCACCCCCAAAACCCCAAACCTGTCAACGGCCAGTTCTTCCCCCTCCGACCAACGTTTAAGTTGAAACCTCGGCCACAACCTCGTCATGGTCCCAGCTACACTTTCCCAAAGCCGCATAACACTCAAACAACTAAAAAGTCAGAAATGATCGAATTTCTTAATTTGTTTAAAACTAGGGTTACAGAACAATTTCCCACACCTCTGCTAATTCAAAGATCTATTCACCAATTTGATAATTTTTCTGAAATGCCTAATCACTCTACTCCATACAGAAGGAACTTCAAACCCCCAAATTTACAAAATCAACAGAATTTCCCAAATTCACCTTTTCAGTTCATCACAGAACTGCTTCCCAAATCCCAATCTAAATAATATAATTTATGATTTAAAAATCTTGTTTCCATATAGGTTTTCAGATCATAATCTTAAATTAATTAATCAAAGAATTTAAGTTTTAAACAAAATCATGTTTTCTGGTTCTTTTTTGGGTTTCCAGAGAAAGTTGTATTTGATTTAACTTAATTAAAAATTTCAAACTTAAACTTATGATCACATAAACAAATTTGTTTGTAACCTAATTCCTAACAATAATTAAAATCAAGTGATAAGGAATTAAATAAATAAAAACTTGAATTCTGGGAACAGAGTGATTGCAGTATTACAGTAAACATGCACACATTTATCAAATGTTCACAAACAATCAAATTTTTCCAGAGATAAATTAGGCAACCAAAGTTAACTTAATTAATTTTCAAAATGTTACTCACCTTATACTCAGAAGAACAGAGCCCCCTAAATTATGAAAGGCTTTTGAATCCTGTTAACACTCATGCATGCAGGCTTGATCTCTTAAATTTTGAAAAAAAAATGCAGACTTTTAACTCCAGGTTGCTTGCATTTGAAACTCTGACCATAATTAGATGCATGCGGACCTTTAATCTACAGGTTGCTAAGGTGATGATTTTCCAGAGTTAAAATGCAGTTGCATGCAGGTCCTTGATATTTTTGGTTTTTGAAAAAAAATGCAGATTTGATTTTTATGCAGGAATTGAATTTCAGGTTTGCAAATCTTGTTTCAAGTTTTTGGTTTGCAAATCATAATTTTGAGGAGTGAAATTTTGGATATGGTTTTAAGGGAATTTTGAGTTTTCAGATTTTTGAAGTGTGATGTTTCTCTTTGATTCATTTTAGCTTTAGGTTATGAAAGGAGAATGAGGGAAAAATGAAAATGGTTTAAGGCTGAAATTAGTTGAATTAAAATAAAAGAAAAAAAATAAAACATAATGACACTTGTCATGTTTCTTTATTCCTAAATAAACACATGTTGATTTAGATTGTTTAATAGTTAACACTTGTCTTTATTTAATTTAGTCATATTTTTAAATGTAAATGAAGAATTTTTCTTAATTTATTTTATACTTATGTAATATATATATATATATATATATGAATTTCTTATTTAGAGAAAGTGTAAATAAAACAAACTATAAATTTAAACTTATTCAAATATATTTTTTAAGAACCCATTTATTTGAATTAAAAATAAAATTCCAAATTAAAATCAATTTATTCAATTAAAAAAGAAAATTTCATTTTTTATCTTAATTCTTTTTATATTTATGGAAAAATGATACATTTATTAATATGGCTTGAAAATAATTAATTTAACAAATTTTAAATGATTTATTAAGAGATTATAAATCACTTTTATTAATAAATAAATTTAAACCATATGCTATTTGTATTTTAAACTTATATAAAATGTTTCCAAATCATATTAATCAAATAATATTTAAAAATAAATAAAACCAACTTTTTATTTAAATTCAAAACAAAAATTTAGCTAAGATATAACTTTAAACAATTTAACATTTATTTTAAATATTTACAAACCATATAATTATTAATTTAAATAACTTTGAAAAACTTAAAATTAATTTAAAACATAATTTCCCAATTACTAAATATATTATTAGAATTTAAAAACAAAACTTCATTTATTTATTAACTTCCAAACAAAGATTATCTAAAATATATATACAAATATATATATACATTATAATTAAAAACATTTATTTAACCTTTAAAAGATAAAATCTCAAATTAAATATTTATTTAATCTGATTATTAAACCAAATCATATTTTATTAATCAACTTTCATCAAATAAATTTAATTTTATATAAAGATTATTAAATTGATATTGTCAAAAATTCCGGGATATCACATTCCTTCCCCCTAAAAGAATTTCATCCCCGAAATTTAAAACAAAGGTAATTTAATAACCTATTCAAGATTTTAAATTTTAAAACCAAGCATATATCAAACATATGCTAACAACCATAGCAATCAATTCATCCAATCAAACAAAATTAACTATCCAGACAAAATTCTGGATAGAGTTTCTTCGAGTTTCCCAAGTAAACACCAGGATACCCGCTCTATAAAATCCAAACAATCAACACTACTGAGTTACAGAACTCCTACTCATCTAGATCTACAACTGAACAAGACATCAGACCACAGACAAGTCTGACTCAACAACCAAACCCCCCAGAACAGCTGATTCCAAAATCAGAAATAGATCATACACGTATTCCCTCAGAGATACATGAAACACATCGAATTCCAGTTGTCCAAACTGGCAATTCAATCCAGAAAACCAAACACTTATCCAAAACAGAACACAGAAGAAATCCAAAACATCTCGGAGCTAGCTTACCCGACCTTACCCAAATTTATAGCTCCTAAAAACCGAGAAACTTATCCAAAATCAGATCTCCGACTTCAGATTCACAAAATCCTTCAGACGATCTCGAGCTGCCTACACCCTACCTGATCAGCTCAATCCTTGCTGATGTCTCCAGAAACAAACTGGACCAAACTCAATCCACCAGAATGATCCTCCACGATCAACCAAGCTCAAGAACAAACTCCACTCACAACCATCAGAAGGAAACAAACTTCTCCTATCCGGAAAAGAAAAGCAGATGCACTCCCAAAATACTTCCGCTGCACAACTCTAATCTGGAGTAGAAAAGAATGCTGATGAAGAACACAAGCACATCTAGACAACAAAACCAAGAAGATCTATGATAACCAAGAGAAAACTCAGAAGTTCCTCCAATCCTGAGTTGCTTCAACAAACTCCATCTCAAGGAACCAACCTTCAACTAGGTGAACCACCGGTACCACACTTGGAATCTTGGTCGACAAGAAAACTGAATCTCTAGATGAGGACAACCCCTGACTTCCCTGAAAACATCCAGAAAAATCTCTAACAATCCAAGAGAATACTCAATTATCGCAAGTCACTTTTGCGATCAATCCAAACTAAAATCCAAAGAGAACTGTTCTCTCTTTACCAATCAGAACAACTTATGCTGGTCTAGCCAATCCATCGAAAAGATGGATTCTACTCTACTGCTTCTAAATTTTACCTCCAGAAAACTGCTAAGCCAGAAAACTCTGCCGACACACAGAACACTCGGAGCTGCATTGCTGACACCAAAGCCAAGGAATTCCCAATCCAAAGTTCTTTGAGAAACTCGGACTTCCAACCAAACAGAAACACCCTGCTGAACTCAGCTACAACACCGAGGCAGACCTACTTCCCTAAACTTGTTCCAAAGAAATATCTTCGGAAACATCCATAGTCACTGCATCTCATCTCGCAGCAACTACTTCCTGAGATATCAAGATACCATCACTCGCTTCTGCTCAGCCAACAGATTCAAACTCTACTCATCCAACTTCAAAGATGAACTCTGAACCTTAACAGGTTACCTTCAGAGATCAATGAAGTCTTTACACCACTTCAAAGTTCACTCGAAACGGTATTAGGTCTACAGTCTCGACAGATACACTTTCAACCTCAAACATACAAACTCCAAACAATGGTAGTCGCGTTATACACACCACTACCCCAATCTACTTTATAACCTATATTGGAAAACCCGAACAGGTAACCCAACAGAGAGGTAGAAATAAAATATATATATATATATAAATATATTAAAAATTTACAAATACGCTCTCTCAAGATAGACACCACTCCAGAGCCTAGGTATTCACTCAACCTAATGCTCTGATACCAAATGTGACGACCCGTCTTCCACTAACCAGAAAGACGCATCATCCTTAAGAAAGAAAGGGATAGAAAGAGAAAAGAAAGAAGAGAAAGAAGAAACAACACTAGAATCTCAACAGCGGAACGAATAAATTATATTAATAACATAAGTATTTACATATTATACAATATCAATCAGAGATACACAGCATACACATCACATATACTAGACAGTTATAAACACCTGTCTAGTATTTACAGCTTAATACAAACACAACACAGAGAACACACAGCGGAAACTATATATCTACAACGCAGAAGCCTCCTGCTCCATAGCTCCTTCAATATTCGTCAAAGCCAACCTGAATCCCTTGGCTACTCGTAAAAATTTGAGTACCCAAGAGTTTAAGAAAACAAAAGATAAACTCCGGGTCAGACATGGGTCTGGTGTGAATAACAGGTTAAGGTTGCTTAACTTTTAAAAACCTTTTGAAAAGAATGGTATCACGTAAGACTTCCCACACATAAACATGGAAAAGTTTTTACCTTACGCTAACCAAATCATTTGATAGGAAATCCGATGATATTATAATAGTGTCTAGGGTTTTCAAGTAAAAATGAAATAGCCGAAATTGTTACATGATTAAATTCCAGCTACTAGCCACAAAAGTGGGTAATACAATCAAAACTGTTGGCCCTTATTGGATTTTGGATTCCATACAATGGCAGGGCTACTGGGGTACCGCCTGTCACAGTACGTGGCCTAGATCACCGTACCGAGGAGCCACCCTAACTCTCCTGCAACACAAAGCCGGGACCATTCCTTACTGAACAGTCCCGAACAAGACAACCCCGCAGTTGTTTGCAACCAACTGCCCACACATCCGAAAATAAGCGGACTTCTATACAGGGGAAAATCTTGTCCTACTTGGGCATGACCCACTTAACCTTGCTGCACCTCTCCTGTTTTAGCCATTCCCGATTGATGAGGCTTGAGGCTACGATTACCTTTAGAGAACACATCTCTTAGAATGCTCATCGTCCACCTGACGATGTTCTGAAAGAATTCAATCCATACAAGTTCGTTCCGGGTTCGAACGAAACCGAAGGCATTATCTCGTTACACTCATTTTGGAATCACCCTCAGAGTTAACGACGATAACCCTTGCACTCTGAATCTTCATCTTCACTTGAGATTCACGACCTATCGTTAATTTGGATCGATGTGGTTTTCGGATATCCAAATATGGAAACCCGATCCCAGTCTCATCGAAATCCAAAACGTGTCTTTTAGGTCCAATTTGTTTTAAAGTTTAAAACAATTCAATTCAATATTATCTATATACACACAGATAGATAATACACAACATCACAACAGATAATCCATATTATCATCTCAAACAGATAATTTATATTATCAACTCAAATATAACCATAGCATCCAAATCACACAACATCAGTTATCTCATATCTGAGATCTTAACTACTCAGGGTAATCAGTATTAAACAACATTCACAAGCAATGATTTATAAATCACCATTCTATAATTAATTTAAAATGAACTAAATTAATTACTTCTTCTTTAATTAATTCAAAATGAATAAAATTAATTACTTCATCCATATAAATCTTGCTTACATATCCATTAATTAATTACAATCAATCAATTAATTATTTTCAACAAATTACCCTAATTAATCATCTTGATTAATTATCTTTTAATTTCATTCAAGTAATCAACTTTTAATTAATTTCACAAATTAATTATTTCCAAACCAAATTCAGTAATTAATCTGTAATTACTTCATTAATTAATTAATTACATTAATTAATACCTTCATTGATTAATTGTTCTTATTAATCAATCCTAAATTACATCATTAATTATATAAATTAATGATCCCTAATTATATATTTTAAATTTACCCCATTAAATTAATTATTAATTATCCATATTGATTAATCACTCTTGATCAATCACATTAAGTAATTAACTATATTAAATTAATTACATCCCTTTATTATCTTCAAAACTCACTTAACAAATCCAAAATTAATTACACTAAGTAATTAATTATTAATTACTTACTTCAGGTAATTATTCTGCATACTAATTGCATATTAATTACACAAAGTAATTAAATTCCAAAACTCGTCCATTATCCAGGTATCCTTCAATTAAATTACATCAAGTAATTTATCTTCTTAATTACTTCACTAAGTAATTATTCACTTTTAATTACATTGGTAATTATTCTCAAATCAACCAATGATTAATTTAAATTAATTAAACTTAATTAATTAACTTAATTAATCAAAATAAACTTAATTAATTACAATCAGTAATTAATTTCTTAATTACTTTCATTAAGTAATTATACTTAAACAATTCTCAAATGATTATCTTTAAATTAATTAATCCAATTAATCATTAAAATTAATTACATTAATTTAATTATAAAATAATACTAAGTTAATGACCTTTATTAACCAATAACAAATCTTTAGTTACTTTTCTAAAGTAATTAATTGAATTAATCAATATTAATCCATAATTTATTTATAAAACTCATTAATTAATCTCTAATTATTAAATTAATCAAGTGATAATTAAAACTTAATTAATTATTAATTACTTGTTTAATAAATTCAAATCATTTATCAATAAAAAAATCAAATCTTATCTAATTAAATGATTTCTAAATTACTATTTAAATCAAACTTAATTAGCTTACTAATCCTTTAATTAAATAAATAAAACCCTTAATTATTTAATTAATTAACCCAAATTATCAATTAATTAAATTAATTGATTGCAAAACTTATTTACCTTAATCAATTAATGAATTATAAATCATTAAGTTCTAATTAACTTAATATAAACATAAATCACATTAATGATTAAATCATCATTAGCAGAGTATTTTAAAAACACTTTCTTTTAAATTTCATCTAAATTCCATTTTAAATTAAAATTTAAAATAAATCAAATTTTAACTTAAACAAGGTTTAAGTATTCAAACCTTTTGATTTCATTTTAAAGAATTACTTAAGGTAAATTTAAAAATATTTTAACCCATATTCAATTTAAAATATACTTTAAATATTCCAAGTGATTTGAAACATTTGAATTCAAAACTTATTTAATTTGAAACTAGTATTCAAATTCATTTTTGTTTCAGATTCCAAACTTAGATTTGATCAATTTGTTCAAATCTTATATCTCAGATTTTAAAACTTCATCATAAATTACTTTATGATTCAATCTTAATTACAAACATTTGAAGTTGTAACTTATTTTCTTTTGAAAACTTTCAGATTCAAATTCTAATTTGAATTCAGGAATTCAATCCAGATTTTAACTTAAATTTTAAATCTTGTTTTAAATCTCATTTTTCAGATTTCTAAAACACTCTATAAATACTGTACAGGTTTTAGTTTTTTTAAATAATTTATTTCTGCAAATTTATCTATTTGAAATATGGAATTCAAATTCATTTGAATTCATAATTTAAACTTGCTTCGACCTAATTCAAAACTTGCTTTGTTTTCTTTTATTTAAATTTAGTTTAAATTTAAAAACCCTGAAACTGTCAGGTTGCAGAAAACAAAACCTTGAAACTAATAAAACTACTCGAGGCAGAAACTGATTTGCTTCGAGTTATCTTCCTCCTATCTTCGAGTCACACACTCAAACAACACGAGCATTCCCACGAGAACACTTCACCCCATAATTTTTTCCAGAAACAAAACCACCTTCAAATGACCACTTTGCACATGCAAAAAGCCCATGGACAATTTCCGATCATCAACGATGATCATCCTCATCCACCAACAACTCTTGAATCCAACTTGAACACCAAATCATCAGAATATCTCCATTTACCCAAAATAAAAAACCAGCCTCCTTTTTAAAACCTGGAAATACAGTGCACCCCCAAAACCCCAAACCTGTCAACGGCCAGTTCTTCCCCCTCCGACCATTGTTTCAGTTGAAACCTCGGCCACAACCTCGTCATGGTCCCAGCTACACTTTCCCAAAGCCGCATAACACTCGAACAACTAAAAAGTCAGAAATGATCGAATTTCTTAATTTGTTTAAAACTAGGGTTACAGAACAATTTCCCACACCTCTGCTAATTCAAAAATCTATTCACCAATTTGATAATTTTTCTGAAATGCCTGATCACTCTACTCCATACAGAAGGAACTTCAAACCCCCAAATTTCTAAAATCAATAGAATTTCCCAAATTCACCTTTTCAATTTATCACAGAACTGCTTCCCAAATCCCAATCTAAATTATATGATTTCTGATTTAAAAATCATGTTTCCATATAGGTTTTCAGATCATAATCTTAAATTAATGAATCAAAGAATTTAAGTTTTAAACAAATTCATGTTTTCTGGTTCTTTTTTGGGTTTCCAGAGAAAGTTGTATTTGTTTTAACTTAAGTAAAAATTTCAAATTTAAACTTATGATCACATAAACAAATTTGTTCGCAACCTAATTCCTAACAATAATTAGAATCAAGTGATAAGGAATTAAATAAATAAAAATTTGAATTCTGGGAACGGAGTGATTGCAGTATTACAGTAAACATGCACACATTCATCAAATGTTCACAAACAATCAAATTTTTCCAGAGATAAATTAGGCAACCAAAGTTAACTTAATTAATTTTCAAAATGTTACTCACCTTATACTCAGAAGAACAGAGTCCCCTAAATTATGAAAGGCTTTTGAATCCTGTTAACACTCATGCATGCAGGCTTGATCTCTTAAATTTTGAAAAAAAAAATGCAGACTTTTAACTCCAGGTTGCTTGCATTTGAAACTCTGACCAAAATTAGATGCATGCAGACCTTTAATCTACAGGTTGCTGAGGTGATGATTTTCCAGAGTTAAAATGCAGTTGCATGCAGGTCCTTGATATTTTTGGTTTTTGAAAATAAATGCAGATTTGATTTTTATGCAGGAATTGAATTTCAGGTTTGCAAATCTTGTTTCTAGTTTTTGGTTTGCAAATCATAATTTTGAGGAGTG
Organism: Allium cepa; assembly: GCA_030765085.1. NCBI lineage: Eukaryota > Viridiplantae > Streptophyta > Magnoliopsida > Asparagales > Amaryllidaceae > Allium > Allium cepa. Next base: position 375,463,132 of record CM060929.1, on the reverse strand, counting down.
AAATTTTGGATATGGTTTAAAGGGAATTTTGAGTTTTCGGATTTTTGAAGTGTGATGTTTCTCTTTGATTCATTTTAGCTTTAGGTTATGAAAAGAGAACGAGGGAAAAATGAAAATTGTTTATGGCTGAAATTAGTTGAATTAAAATAAAAGAAAAAAATAAAACATAATGACACTTGTCATGTTTCTTTATTCCTAAATAAACACATGTTGATTTAAATTGTTTAATAGTTAACACTTGTCTTTTATTTAATTTAGTCATATTTTTAAATGTAAATGAAGAATTTTTCTTAATTTATTTTATACTTATGCAATATATATATATATCTATATATATATATATATATGAATTTCTTATTTAGAGAAAGTGTAAATAAAACAAACTATAAATTAAAACTTATTCAAATATTTTTTTAAGAATCCATTAGTTTGAGTTAAAAATAAAATTCCAAATTAAAATCAATTTATTCAATTGAAAAATAAAATTTCATTTTTTTAATCTTAATTCTTTTTATATTTATGGAAAAATGATACATTTATTAATATGGCTTGAAAATAATCAATTTAACAAATTTTAAATGATTTATAATGAGATTATAAATCACTTTTATTAATAAATAAATTTAAACCATATGCTATTTGTATTTTAAACTTATATAAAACATTTCCAAATCATATTAATCAAATAATATTTAAAAAGAAATAAAACCAACTTTTTATTTAAATTTAAAACAAAAATTTAGCTAAGATATAACTTTAAACAATTTAACATTTATTTTAAATATTTACAAACCGTATAATTATTAATTTAAATAACATTTAAAAACTTAAAATTAATTTAAAACATAATTTCACAATTACTAAATATATTATTAGAATTTAAAAACAAAACTTTATTTATTTATTAACTTCCAAACAAAGATTATCTAAAATATATATACAAATATATATATATATATATACATACATTATAATTAAAAACATTTATTTAATTTTTAAAAGATAAAATCTCAAATTAAATATTTATTTAATCTGATTATTAAACCAAATAATATTTTATTAATCAACTTTCATCAAATCAATTTAATTTTATATAAAGATTATTAAATTGATATTGTCAAAAATTCCGGGATATCACGCGAGTAATCTTTGCAGTGGTGTAAGGATTTCATCGATCTCTGAAGGAAACCTTTTTGAGGTTCGGAGTCCATCTTTGTAGTGCAAGTTTGGATGAGTAGACTTTGGATCTCTCGGTTGGGCAGAAGTGAGTGATGGTATCTTGGTATCCTGGAAAGTAATAGCTGCATGATGAGACACGGTGATTATGGATGTGTTCGAAGATGTTTCTTTGGAACAAGAGTAAGGAAATGTGTGTCCTTCGGTGATATGAGGCTGAGTTCAGCAGGGTGTTTGTGTTTGTGTTTGTGTTTGAGGTTCGAATTTCTCAAGGAGCTTCTGGATAAGAAATCTTTGGCATCTGTGTCAACAGTGCAGCTCAGAGTGTTCTGTATGCCGGTAGGAAGGTTATCTGACTAAGAAGTTTTCTGGAGGTGAAGTTCTGAAGCAGCTGAGTGAATCCGTTTCTTCGATGGATTGATTAGGCAAGCATAAACTATTCTGATTGGTAAAGAGAGAACAGTATCTTTGGATATTTGTCTGGGTTGATCGCAAAAGTGACTTGCGATAGTTGAGTGTTCTCTTGGGTTGACAGAGATTTTTCTCCGGATGTCTTCGTAGAGGTCAGAGGTTTGCTTAGCATTTGGAGATTAAGTTTTAGTATCAACTAGGATTCCAGGAGTGGTACCGGTGGTTCAGCTTAATAGAAGGACGATTCCTAGTGTGAGAGTTTGGTGAAGCAGCTCAAGATTTGGTGGAACTCAGAAGTTTTCTTTCATGGATTTGATGAACCGTGTCTTCTGGGATGTGTTGTCCAGCTTGTGCTCATGTTCTTCATCAACATTCTCATCTACTCCAGATCAAAGTTGTGCAGCAGAAGCAAGTTTGGCGAGTGCTCCTATTTTGTATTTTCCGAAAAGGAGAAGTTGTTTTCTACTGATGATAGTAGAGTTTGTTCTTGATTTTGGATGATCTTGAGATGATCATTTTGTTAGGTTGTTTCTGGTCTAGTTTGTGTCGAGAGGCATCAACCAAGGTTGAGCTGATCAGGAAGGATGAAGGCATTCCAGGATCGTTAGAAGAGTTTTGTGGATAGGAGACGGAAATTTGATTTTGGATAAGGTTTTCTCCGGATTAAAGGAGCTGTAAGTTTTGGTAAGATTAGGAAGCTAGCTCCGAGGTATACTGGATCTTTTCTGTGTTCTGGTTTGGATAAGTGCTTTGGTCTACAAGATTGAATTGCCAGTTTGGATGACTGAAATTCAAGGTGTTTCACGTATTTCTGAGGGAGTACGTGTATGATGTATCTATGGTTTTGGAACCAGCAGTTCTGGAGGATTTGGTGGTTGAGTCAGACTTGACTGTGGTTTGATATCCTGTACAGTTTTGTAGATCTAGATGAGTAAGAGCTCTATAGCTAGTAATGTTGATTGTTTGGATTATGTAGAGCGAGTATCCTGGTATTTATACTTGAGAAACTCTAGGAAGTTCTATCCAGAATTTTGTCTGGATAGTTAGATTTGTTTGTTTAAGTGAATTGATTGATATGGTTGTTAGCATATAGTTGATAATTTATGCTTGTAATTTAAAATTAAAATCTTTAATGAGCTTATTAAATTACCTTTGCATTTAAATTTCGGGGACGAAATTCTTTTAAGGGGAGGAATGTGATGACCCCGAATTTTGGGCAATATCAATTTAATAATCTACATTAAAAATTTAATTGATTTGATAATCTTTGTTAATAAATTTGAATTGATTTGATAATCTTCTTTTAATAAATATCTAATTGGTGAATTTTATCTTTAAAAAGCTAATAAAACGTTTTCTATTTATAATGTAAATATATTTGTAGATACTGTAAATAGATAAGCTTTGGTTTGAATTTAACAAACAAAACACATATTTTCAAATTCTAATATATTTTTGGTAATTTGGAAATTTTAATTTAATCTAATTTAAAACTTTTCAAAGATTATTTAAATAATTAACTATATAATTTTAAAATACTTAAGATAAATGTTTATAAGGTTTGTTTTATTTTCATTTCAAATATTTCTTGATAAATATGATTTGAAAATAAATAATAAGATAATCACTTTTATAAATTATTTAAGATTGTCAAATCTGTTATTTTCAAACAATATTAATAATGTATTATTTTAAATAGATAGATTTGTTATTTTCAAAAATTTAAATGTGTAGTTATATATGTATATATATAACTTGATTTCTAATTGGATTTTAGAATTTAATTTGAATTTGAATTTAAATTAATTTTGAAATTCAAAAGATAGACATTTTAAAAATATTTGGATAAGCTTTTATTTGTATATAATTTGTTTATTACATTTTCTTTAAAAAGAAATTCATATATGTATTTACATAAGAATCAATAAATTAAGTAAATAAAAAGATTTTCTTAACATTTAAAATAAAAAGAAATACTTAAAGGACAAGTGTTAATATATTGAGTAACCTAAACAGCTTGTGTTAAGTAATAATCAAAGGTATATGACAAGTGTTGAATTTTAAAACAAGTGTCATTTTTTTAATTCTTTAATTTTCTTTTATTTAAAATGAATCATTTTCAGCCTATATAGAAACGTATACTTTTATCTTCTATTATTTTTCAATTCTTTTTCAAAACTTAAGAAAAACTTCAGCTGCAAAATCTTTCAACAAAACAAAATCAGTAATAAAACTCCTCAAACTAGAAATCAAAAGAACAATAACCTGAAACATTATGCTTCAAATCTGAGAATCATCTTCCTCAAACCTGTAATCCACTATCAAAATCAAAAGCATGCAAACCATTTTCATTTTCAAATCTTGTAATTTCATTTTCAAACAATTCAAAAGCCTGCATTCTATAATCTGTAAACTCCTTTTCAAAAGCCTGAACTAAATTCTTTCAAATCTGAGAACAGCAAAAGACTGCAAGACATTTTCTTCAACTCTGAAAATCTTTTTGAAGCAATCTAGAATCAAACCTGCATTTTTCAAACATTTAGCCTGCAAGCAAACCTGAGTTTCAAACAGAAGCAAGATCAAAATCCAGTAACAGACATTTGAGTTTACAAAACAAATCAATTCAACAACATAGAAATCAAAGAAGCAATTCATGTTAGCATTCCAGTTTTCAAAACAAAGGTGCACTGTTCTTCTGTATAACAGGTGAGTAAAATCACTTTTAAAAATTTAAGTACATAAAATCCGTTGCATGTTCATATCTGGGATTAGTATGTTTGTATGTGTATATATTGGTGCATTTCTATGTATATATATATATATATATGAATGTGTGGATGTGTATATGGTTGTTGTATCAGTATATTGACTGTGCTTAGTTTCAGAGCTTGGATTTTAAACAAAATCTATTTTCTCTAGATCTAGTTTCTGTTAGGATTTAAAATATAAACAAAAGTTGTTTGTTTAATCATAGATTACTGACTAAAATTTTAATTAAGTTAAAATTTAAATTGAATGTCTCTGGAAACCAAAAAAGAACAGAGCAAATTCATGATAAGTGGAACTTTCAAACATTGTAATTCAATGTTTCAGGTTTGTGATCTGAAACCTTATATAAAAACATGATTTTTAAAACTAAAGCCATAATTTTTAGTTTGGGTTTGAACGAGTATGGTGGAGTTGATCAGAAATTGAATTCTGAGTGGTTTCTTGTGAACTCGATGGTCTGGGAGTCCGGGTTCCCTTCTGGTGGTAGTTGAGTGATCGGGGACTTCGGCAAAATTGTCATAAAGGTGGATAGATCATCGAGGTAGCGGTTGTGGAGGATTTAAGTCTGTAGTCCTAGTTTTGATTTGGTTGGTTATTTTGATCGGCACAACTTCCCTGGATGACCGAGTTCAACATAACTTAGGGAGATGATAGCATGGTGGTTGTCGACGTCGTGGCCGGAGGTGTAGGCACTCCGATGGTCGGAGGCGCCAGAATAAAGTGGTTCCAGGTTTTGTCTTGGTTCCAGTTATGGGTTAGTAAGCTCGAATTCGATTTTGAGTTTGTAGTGAGGTTCTGATGATCGGAATACGGTTAGAGGGTGATTGGCGATGTGGGGAGATCGTCGTAGATGTTTGAAGTTGGTTGCGTTGATGGTACATATGCACGATGCATTCCTATGTACCCGGTGGAGTTTGGGTTGAAGCAGGAGAAAGGTATTCGAGTTGCTCGAGTTTTTAGCGTCGGTTACTCAAAGTGATGTGAGGATGGACTCGAAGCTTTTGAAGGTCTGGCTCGGGTCATTGTTTGATTACAAGTTTTAAACCTGTCAGTGTTTAATTTTTTAAAATGAATTTTAAAATTGGAAGTAAGATTTGAACCAAGATTTTAAATCTGGATTCAAATTTAATTTGTATTCTAGTTTGAAATAAAATAAATTTTTAAGAAAATTTAAATTGTTTTAGCAACTTTAAAATGTTAAAGTATATTTTAATAAAATGATTTGAATTTAAATTGAATATGGTTTTAAAACTCTTGTAAATTCCTTTTATAAAATAAGTGTGTCTTTAACATGTGATTTAAAAGATTTTAAAATTGTTTTTAAAATTTTGTTAAAGTTAAATTTGTATTCATTTTAAATCTTAAATTTAAATGAAATTTAAAAGTAAATTTGAAAGTAAATTTGAAAGTAAGATGTTTTCAAATGCTTTTGTTAAATTAATCATTAATAAGAGAATGTTTATGTTAAAAGTTAATTAAGATTTGATGATTTGTGATTAATTAAATTATTTAGGTAATTAAATAATAATTAATTAATTAAATTTATTAATGATTCGGATTAACTAATTAAGGATTAAAATTAACTAATTAAGATTTAAGTTAATTTATTTAAGGAATAATTAATTTGTAATTAAGGATCATTAATTAGATAAGATTAAATTATTAATTAATGATTAGAAATTAATTAATCAAGTAATTAAAGATTAATTAAATTACAGTTAAGCACTTAATTAATTAAGTAAGTAGAGATTAATTAATTTATAATTAAGAATTAATTACTTTGTAATTAATAATGGTTAATTAAAGCATAATTACTTAAGGAAAGTAATTAAAGATTTAATAATAGTTAATGAAGATCATTAACTAGGGATTATTAGATAATTAATTAATGTGATTAATTTTAATAATTAATTATATTAATTAAAGAAAATCAGTTATGGAAATTGTTTAAGTATAATTACTTAATGGAAGTAATTAGAGGAATTAATTACTCAAGGTAATTAATTAAATTAATGTGATTAGTTTAAGTTAATTAATTAGTTTAATTAATTTAAATAATCATTGGATGATGGACTAAGTAAAATTACTTAGTGTAATTAATGAAGTGTAATTACTTAGTAAAGTAATTAGTGGATAATTACTGGATGTAATTAATTGAAGAATGGAGGTAAATTGGGATTAATTACTTGGTGTAATTAATATGAAGGATAATTACTTAGTGAAATTAATTAATAATTAATTACTTGGTGTAATTAATTTAAGATTTGATTAATAAAGTTTTTAAAGATAACTAAGTGATGTAATTATTCAAGGGTGATTAGTAAATGTGATTAATTAAGATTAATTATTAAATGTAATTAATTAGAAAGTAATTAATCTATTTAATGAAGTAATTAAGGGTAATTAATTACTGAATGTGATTAATCAAGGTTGATTAATTTAATTAATTAAAAATTTATTTGAAATTAATTATTAAATATGATTAATAATTAATTAAAGAAGTAATTAAGGATCATTAATTAATATAATTAATGATGTAATTAAGGGTTGATTAATTAAGGAATAATTAATCAATGAAGTAATTAATTAATATAATTAATTAAGGATTAATGTAATTAGTTATAGTTAATTAATTAATGAAGTAATTAAAGGTTAATTACTGAAATTGTTTGAGGATAATCATTTTGTGTAATTATTTAAAGACTAATTACTTAAAGTAATTAGAGAATGATTAATCAAGGGTGATTAATTAAGGTGGATAATTAGAGAATGATTAATTAATTGATTTGTAATTAATTAATGGTTATGTAAGTAAGATTTATGTGACGAAGGTAATTAATTTAATTATTTTTAAATTAATTAGAGATGAAGTAATTAATTTAATTCATTTTAAATTAATTATAGATGTGATTAATAAATCATTGTTTATGGATGCTGAATGATATTGGATGCTTTGCATTGTTTGATGTCTCTGATATGAGATATGTGCTGATTTGTGATATGGATGCTTTGATTGAATTATGATGATAATGTGAATCATCTATTTGTGATGATAATGTGAATTATCTATTTGTGATGATAATGTAAATTATCTATTTGTGATATTGTGAATTATCTATCTGTGTGACTATAGATAATAGAATTGAATTGTTTTAACTTTAAAACAACTTGGACCTAAAAGATGGCATTTTGGATTTCGATGAGACCGTGATCGGGTTTCCAAATTTGGATATCCGAAAACCACATCGATCCAAATTAAACGTTAGGTCGTGAATCTCAAGAGAAAGAGTGAAGACTCGAGGTGTAAGGACTATCCGTCGTTAATACTCTGAGGGTGATTCCAATATGAATTTGATGGAAGTAGTACTTTCAGATTCGAGATGAAGATTTAGAGTGCAAGGGTTATTGCCGTTAACTTTGAGGGTGATTCCAAAATGGGTGTAGCGAGATAGTGCCTTCGGTTTCGTTCGAATCCGGAACGAACTTGTATGGATTGAATGCTTTTAGAACATCGTCAGGTGGACGATGAGCATTCTAAGAGATGTGTTCTCTAAAGGTAACCGTAGCCTCAAGCCTCATCAACCGGGAATAGCTAAAATAGAAGAGGTGCAGCAAGGCAAAGTGGGTAGCACCCAAGTAGGACAAGATTTACCCCGTCTAGAGGTCTCTTTTATTTCGGTTGTGTAGGCAGTTGGTCGTGAACAACTGCGGGGTTGTCTTGTTCGGGACTATCCAGTATGGGATGGTTCTGGCTTTATGTTGCAGCGGATTGGGAGTAATCCTCGGTACGGTGATCTAGGCCACGTACTGTGACGGACGGTACCCCCGTAGCCCTGCCGTTGATGAAAATCCATTCTTCCTACGTGCCCTTACGGTTTTGATTGCATTACCCACTTTGTGGCTAGTATGCTGGAATTTAATCATGTAACAATTTCAGTTATTTCTTATTTACTTGAAAACCCTAGACCCTATTGTACTATCACTGGATTTCCTATCAAATTTTTTGGTTAGCGTAAGGTAAAAACTTATCCATGTTTATGTGCGGGGAGTCTTACGTGATACCTTTTGTTTTCAAAAGATTTTCAAAGTTAAGCATCTTTAACCTGTTACTCACACCAGACCCATGTCTGACCTAGAGTTTATCTTCTGTTTTCTTAAACTCTTGGGTACTTAAATTTTTACGAGTAGCCAAGGGATTCAGGTTAGCTATGACAAATTGTGGAGGAGCAATGGAGCAGGAGGCTTCAGCGTTGTAGATATATATAGTGTTCCGCTTTGTGTTCTCCGAGTCGTGTGTTTGAGTTGTATTGTGTTGTAATAACTAGACAGATGTTTATAACTGTCTAGTATATGATGTATAATCTATGTAACTCTGATAGATGTTGTATACTATACTATTTATATGATTAATATAATTTATTGGTTCTGCTGTTGAGATTCTCATGTTGTTTCTTTTCTTTCTTCTCTATCTTTCTCTTTTCTATCACTTTCTTTCTTCAAGATGATGCGACTTTCTGTGGAGAAAAAGTCGGGTCATCACTGGCACGAACCAAACGAAGGGAAGAAGGAAGAAAAGAACATGCGGCCAGATCTCTTCATAGCAGATCGAACGGCCCAAATGATCTGAAAGTTTAAAAAATAAAAGAAAATTGAAATTAATTCACATGTTAACTTGTGTAATCTTTAAAATATCATAACCTTTTCATACGAGGTACATTTTTTATGAAACAAATTGCGTTGGAATCAGCACTACATTTTAGGGATTTTTTGGAGTTGATTAGAGCAATGAAAATTTTGGGTAAAATTAAAAGCTCGTTTAATTTTATTCGGAATAAAACACTGCAACTGCTTGGAAACAAAGTGAGTACAACACACTCTTTCTGACTCACTTATATTTTTATATACGTGAGAATAAATTTATTTTATGCTAATTGATGATTGTTTGGATAATATATGATATATTATATATATTGATTGGTATTTGGATATATTCTTGCCTATTGGAGTAGATGAGACCATATGCATTCCCTTGTATGAGCGGATGACCTTTTGTACGCGCGTCTGCCTCGAAACAGACATTGTACATATTTTCTAATATGTATATTTATTGCAGGTGACAGGCTGGAGGGATCTAACTGGATTCCTCACCAGTGTTGATTATATTTATAGATATTGTAATATATGCTGTTATCATATGATACATGATGTTTGGATGATAAGATTGATGTGAATGATCATATTTAGTGTTGTTGCAGCATTGGGCCATATTTTGGAATTTCAAAAAAAATTTAAAGTGATGACTTCAAATTAAAAAGAATTTCAAAGTGATCTAGAAAATAGATGTTTTATTAATTTTTAAATTGTTAAGGAAATGAATTTATTTAAAAAAAATAAATGTCATAATTTTTATGTTATAAAAATTGGGATTTTTTTGAAATATAATCAGAATGTGATTTTTGAAATATGAAGTAAAGTATTTTATAAGTAAAGTTAAATTGAGATTTTGAATTTATAATAAATGGTTATATGTAAGATTTATAAAATTGATATTTTATAAATCAAAATAATGGAAATATAAAGGAGTTTTGTAAGTGTTAAAATGAATTAAAAATTGAATCTTATAAGTGAATAAGATTTATAAATTTTGTGAAGTTATAAAAGAATGAATATGTAAATAAGAGGATTATAAGTAATTAACTTATAATCAGACTTTAGCACAAAAATGAGATGTAAATGGAATTTGTTAATAAAGGAATTTTATAAATCTTAGTTGTTATAAAATAATAAATGGAATTTAAAAACATTGTTTGATAAATGCAAAATCAGTTGAATTTGATAAGTTAAATATGGAAGTTTATTATACGAATCATATCCACGATTTGGACAAGGGATAATCCTTTAATTAACGTGTATAAACATTGAATTTGGTAAATGATATATATTCATGATTTTGGACAGTGAATAATCTTTTAAGTTAAATGAATGTTTTGGGAAGTGATATTTTTAAATGGAGTTAAATGGTTTGAAGATGTTAATAAAATGTGTTAAGTATCGAATACATAGATTTCAACATTCATTGTTGAAATAGACATTTTCGAGAGATAAGGAAAGTATGGACTATAATGCTGTTGTTATAGTAAATGATTTTCGAAAGGAGATGTTTTGCATAGTATATGGGATTTATATATCTAACTAATTATCGAACCCCTATACTAATGATTTTGGGTTTTCGTAATGATGTTTTACGCAACATTCTTTTTGACCAAATAAATATGTATAAGAGAATGTTTTTCTTAAAGAATAAAATATATACTTAATTATGATCTAAGTATATGTAATATATTCTAAGTGTTGAAAATAAAGAGAATTGTGAATTGCTTATTATTAAATAAGCATAAGGAAATGTTTTCAAAATATTGAAGTGGTTTTGAAATTATATCTTTTTAAAGATAATTTGAAGTGAATATTTGGAAAGTGATTTAATTAATAAAAGATTAATTTAAAGGGCATAGTGGTTGCTTATGGTGCTAAATATTTGTTTGTTGCTTTGATTGTTAAATAACCGACTATCAAATTTGGCAAATTTAGTTCCTCGACTTGATGTGGAAACTATTTAGTCGTACACTTAGCACGTAGCTATCTGTGTAGGCTTGATTATCATCTGTGTGTTAAGGATGTTGATTCGTGTAGTGCAGAGTATTACTCCAGTCTATCAAACTTCCTTCTTGGCCGAAGGATAGCAAGTTGAAAGTTGGAGATGTGATAAGTTTATGAGACTTAGTTTCTGTGTGAAGCTGAGAAACGCTTTTGCATTGTTGGTGCGAAAAAACAGGGATCGATTTACCTGAAAACCACTTCGGACCGACATTTAATGTGACGATTGTGCAGGTTGGTTGTGATGATATTGACATTCGGGATTTTCAAAGTGAAGGACCGCTTGTTGATCGTTTAGGCTTAAAATCCCAATATACATCTAGTAGCAGTAGTCTCTTCGTTATGAAATATCCAATGCAAAAACTATTCGCTACAAATCCTTGGGATTTCCCGATAGGATGTGGTAGGAAAGTACCTTAGGTTTGTCCTGTTCCTGCGCGACTTATATGGATTTTTGTCTAACATTGCATTTCTAAGATTATGTACATTGGTTTTTGCAAACGTATATCAGTGGTGGCGGAGAAGACAACTTCTCTTAATTTAGCACCCTCCTTGAGACATACGAGCTTAAGGGTTGTATTTTTATGGAAGGCACTTAGTAATCAACGGAAATGGCCATATGACATTCAAAGTGATGTGATATGTGAATGTGAAAGTTAATCGTTACCTCAGACCTCATCATCCAGAAATGATCGAAACAGAGTTAGATGCGACAAGGCTAAGTGGGTCATTCCCCATTAGGATATGATTATCCTCTTCTAGATATATTTCTTCCCGCTACGATGTTTGAGATGTAAATTAATGTGGTTTGTATGCTATGATGTCCCTCATGAAAGGTCGGTAACGACCGTAGGATGATATATTTGGAACTATCTAGTTATAGAGATAGGTCAGTCTTGTGTTGGTAGAGGTTCCTTTATGATGTTTCTCGGTGCATTCCTCTAGAGATGTACTGCCGAAAGGTATTCCCTTCACTTGGTCATTTGAATGGGAATCCAAACTCCACTATGTGCCTGCCATTTTGATTATAATACTCATTTTGGGCTATATGCTAGATTTATTTCAAAGTAATAATTTCTACTATGATTAATATTATTTGTATACTGGACACTATTATAATATAACATGATTTAATATGAAAGGATTTATTTATCATAAGGTAAAACATGTCCGTGTTTATGTTTGGGCGTGTCTTATGAGATGCTTTTGTTTTGAAAGGAAATTATTGGTATTTAATAAATTTAGTTGAGCGTGTTTCTTATGCTAGTTTACCAAACTGATCTATGCGTTCCTCTCTTTCAATGCTCGAGTCAGACTGAGTATATTTACAGGTTCAGATTTGGTGTTGGAGCTTCAGCAGAAGAGCTGGAGATTTTCATTTTCATATACACGTATTTGTTTATTATCCACTTTGTGCTTTGCTGTTGTTTATATTGTCAGCATTTGTAAAGACAGGTTATTATAACTGTCTAGGCTGATGATTAGTGATTAATTGTTGAACTTTGATTGATGTATGTATATGCAGTTTCTGTTTTGTAAAGATTATTGATATGATATTATATGTTTTCCGCGGCGATGTGAGATTCTATATTGTTCTGTTTGGTTCTCTCTTCTCTCTTTCTTCTCTCATCTTTTTCTCTCTTCTTTTCTTTCTCATGATTTTCCGTCAGTTAATGCTTTTTGGGTCGGACTTGTGTGGTTTATTGTTCATTTAAAGGGTATGGATTTGCGGGTCATCACAAGAGATTGATAAATGTAAAAAAACTTCGATGGATTGGATCTAAAGTGTTTTGGGTCATACCGATGCATAGAAGACGTACGTGAGTCAAAGAAATAAATGTAGCGAAAGAATTAATGTGAAATTGAAGTTTTAGAAGTGCTATAGGACTTTGGTCCAAATTTAGTGTTCGACTAGGTGGTATCCAATGTTTGGCTTTGGGATAGGGGTTGCTTACTTAGAGTTGGGGGTTCGAGGGTGGAAAATCAGACAAAAATTCTTGTTCGGTAAACACTCTGGGTCAATGAAGGAAAAACACTAAGCAAATAAGGTACTAGACCAAAGTTCACTTTTTGTGTTTTTCTTCAGGCTGTTAGTGTGCTTGCTTTGGGTCGTTCCTTGGAAATATTGGACAGAGCTATGACATGAGGGTACTTCAAGGGAACTTCAAGTCTAGCATGGAGCTGCTTTGGGGCAAAATTTGGGTTGGTTGGTGGTATTTGGGAGTTTATATGGAGTTGAGATGGATGACTCTAGAATGACTCAAGAGGACTTAGAGGGAAATTTCGAGCTCAACTTAGGAAATGCGGCTAATTAATGGGTAGAACCGATAGGCTCTGATGATTCTCCAAACCCAATCATTGCCATCTAATTTGATTTCTTCAAATTAACGTCAAACTCTTGTGGATGAAAGAGCATATTGTTATGAAGCTTCCTAAAAAGTTTGGAGATGATCCAACGATGGGATATTGAAATATCTAGTGATGATGATCTGTATGTGGTGAAGGAGACTGACGAGTTGCTTTGGGCTTGACCTAGGAAATTTGGAGATTTGCTTTGGTACTGGCCTAGAGATATTTTTAAGGTTCTTGATAGGGGTCTAAAACTATTTTGATCTTCAAAGAATTGACAAAGTGAGTCATTTGGGTCGAGTACTTCAAGTGAGAAGTAAGGCGGGACTTAGTGATGGTTCAAGGAGGACTATTTGACAAGGTGAAGAGATGAGGTGGGACGTATTGTGTTCTACTATCAAGTCGTATGCTGAAGGGATCATTGATAACTTTGGATGTGATGTGTGTTTTCGTGGGGAAAGAATAAGTGAGGACATTCATCCATGTACCCTAGACCTATGTGATGGTCTAACCTGACTTAGTGAGGGGGTACCTATGTGATGGCATGTAATCGAGCAACAAATCTAATTTCGATGTAGTGTGTCGCCGACCTATATAATGGTCATATGAGTTATTAGATATTCGAGAGCATGTCGATAATGATGCAAAACCTTAGTGAGAGCTATTGTAATGTGAGAGCTAAGCAATAGTTATGATGGCATTGTACCTTTGTGATGGCAGCGATTGTGTTGTACCTTATGATTATTGTGATAGTGCAAAGCTTTAGTGATGTCTATGGTAATGTAACGTCTTTGTTATGTCATGATGGTATTGTTCCTTAGTTTCATAATTTAAGATCGAACGTTTGTTTCCCTCCTTCAATTTGAAAGAAAAGTCATGTATATTTTTTAGTTTCAAAACTGACTGCACTCTTTCTTGTTCCCCACTTTCTCTCTTAACATACAAAGAATCAATTCACTTTATCTCTCTCGAAACACAACCAAATCACATGATACCATCGTTGTTGCAAAGCTATTGGAGACGGCTATGTACCAGTACTAATATGGAGATGGAATTCTAAAGCGAGGAGGCACAACAGGTTGCACAATAATGGTTTAAGCATAAAATGGAGGATTGTGAGCGATTTATTCTTTTCCTTTCATACTATGCAATCATGATGCTATATATATGACATGCTAGCTATATTAATGTAGAATAACAGAATTATACATCAAAAATCAATTTTAATTGGTTTCAATAGTTATTTGGTTATAAAAAGGAATTAAAATTAGGGTTATACTATGTTAGAGTTATTTGATGCATATATGCAAAATTTGGTGCAATAACATGTTAAATCGGACTTATAAATGTTAGGCTACGTGTTAGGTACGTTCTTAGGCGATCGAGTCAAAATGATGGGTTGAGAAGCCAAATTCGTGGCTTAGAAACTACTAGGAAAAAACATGTAAATCAGTGCACCAGCAACCCCAACCGATCCACCAATGGCCTAATATCGGGCAGGTTTAAATTAGATTTATAAAGGCCTATATAAAATAATAATTATCAATTCGAATCAAAATCCTATTTTTTTGATGGATGATTGGAGGCTATTTACAAGGAAAATGATGACTTTATGGATTTAGTGTATATGTGCCATGATTGGTTGCTATTTATAGTGGATATATATGTATGTATGTATGTATGTATGTGATATGGAAATGTGATACAATCATGGACATGAACGAGCCTATGGTGCAAGTAGGCATGCCAAGATAAGGATACCAATACGGATATAGACTTATGATGTAAGTAGGTCTCGAGGTGTTACATTGCTCCGTTGTAGTGCTTCGTAGAGCAAAGTGGAAGAGGTGGATGGTAAGCGACCCTCTAGACTATAGGCAGTCCAATGCATGAATCCAATTAGTAAGAGGACAACATGCGATCCTTTAGGGCATAAGGTCGGTCCAAGGAAGTGAGTCTTATCTGCGATTAATGTGACGATGGACAATAGGCAACCCTATAGGGCTTGAGGTCAGTCCAAGGAAGTATTCCATGTAGAGATAGATGCGCTACGACTGGATGTGTATGATTGTTAGGTATGATGTGGGGATCAGATGTGAGGTGATTGAGCGATAGGATCATAACGTGTTATAGTATTATTTTTGTTGCAAGTGTAGAGTAAAGTATGGCTCACTAACCAGACTTATGTCTGACCCGCTCCTATTTTTCCGTTACACACACACACACACACACACACCCAGGTTGATGGAGTTTGGAGATGAGATAGTATCAGAGACAGAGACTCATTTATATTAAATGTCTTGTAAATAAGCGATTTGGCCTGCATTTGACTATTTGTATAGATTGCGTTGTATTTGTATTATTCAAACATATTCATTTAACATTCTAGACATGTTAAGGTGATGTAGCGGTGATTATTATTAGTGTATTATTTTTTATTCCTTCCACTATGGGATTTTGAAAGTAGATTGTTAGAACTATATATGGTATTTATTTTACTTCACCCTCACGACTCGTCCTTTTGGTTCTTGGGCGTTTGACGTATATTCGGGCATTGGACGCAGGATCGAAAGGGTGGGTCATTATATTTGGTACCAGAGCCAGTTAGAAGTTGGGATAGGAACTAGCAACGTATTAAGAGAGCGTATTTGTATCTTCTATTGGATATATATAATATATATAAGAATCAAGTTTATATGCATACACCATTTACTGTTCTATTTTTGTTTACATATTAGGGAGTTGCTAATGAATCATATTTTTACAAATAGTCGAAATGAGTAATTAAGTCAAAACTAAAAAAGAGACCAATGCAACCTATGCTGGAGGGGTATAAACCTAAGTAAGGACCAGTACCCGAGTAGATGTAATGGATGTTCCCAAAGTATTCCAGTATGGTTCAAACGCTATATCCAAGAAATGAGCAAATCTAGTGTCAACCCTACCAAACCTATAGCCGCCGCCACCATTACCAATTAAGGAGTTATTCCAGCCCTAGCACCACTAGTTGTTGACTTTCCTAAGTTCGGTAAAGATTTCTCCAGCCTTGGTGGGAAGCCTTTTATCGGGACGGAACCATACTCGGTGACTCGGTTATGACTTAATAACTACAAGAAGATTTTCAACCTATTAGGACCTGGTGATATTACTAGGTGACAATAAAAGTAGATGAGAATATTATTATTTGGAGGATATTCAAGAAAAGGTAATGAAGTTCCTTTCTGGTGCTGAAAGGGATCTATTATTAGAGAAATTTATTCATCTTAAACAAGGAGAAATGACTGTTGGGGAGTATGTAAGTCAATTCAATGATTTGGCCAAATTTGATTTGAGTTAGTTAATACCGAGTAGAAGAAGGCATTAAATTTCGTAAAGTGTTTGAATTCACAATTGAGGGAGATAGCATTGAATTAAATATCGTATGGAGATACATATAAGGTATTGGTGGAAGCAACATTATTGAATTCTCTGAATGAAATTTTGGTTAAAAATTAGGTTAACAAAGGAGATAACCATCAACATTATAAGTGCAAAGGAAATGGACCACAAGGAAGGCAAGGAAAAATGCTGGTAGTTTCTTGTTATGGATGTTAGAAAGTGGGACACCTTGCAAAGAATTGTAGGATAAATCTTTCAAAGGGCAGATTTTATAACTATAACCAAGTAGGACATATAACAAAGGATTGTAAAGAATCCCTAGCTCATAAGAAACTATGAGCGTTATAATTAAGATCATTCTAACATACGAAAGAGATTACCTAGCTTTGAAGGGCGAAGGTCAGATAGTAAAGGCATAGGCTCTGAATGTCGCCCTATCTCTATTAAAGCCCCGCCGGCAGCTCACGAGAAAGGTAAACAAATTGTGATGGAAGATGTGTTCATTTATCCAATTCTCTTATTTGTATTTTATTTAACATTGGTGCATCTCATTCATTTACAACAAGTGATTCGTTAATAATTTATCCCATAAATTGATGTTGTATATGAATATGTTTCGGTGTCGAATCCTATTGGGGGATCAACCCATTTATCGATGTTATCGTAGCTTAAGTTTGGCCAGTTTTGGTGTGGATTTTCCTTATGATGCATACGTATGAATTTTTTGTTGGAGATACAGGTTGATATTGGAACGGACTGGATATCTCGCTATGGGGTAGGGTTAGATTGTAATGAAGAATGGTTTGATTTAGGAAGAGCGAAGGACTGGGTTTAATTCTATGCTGTGAGCCCAATATTTTTGTTATAGAGACGTGTTTGTATTCACTCAGCCTGTCATAGGAAGAGCTAAATGAAGGATTATCTTGATTTATTCAAAGAAGTTTTTGGTCTTGCTCCCCTAAAAGAGACTAAATTTTGTATTGATTCCGCGATAGACAAGGCTGGTAGTGATGCCTTGCATGCACATGGCTTTGAAGGAAAGAAGAGAGCTGGATAAATAGATTTCAAAATTATGACAAAATGATTTATTTAGAGGAGTATCTTGGAATGAGGAGCACTTGTCGATTTGCTACTAAAGCAGATGGTTCCCTATAGTGGTGCATTGATAATCGAGAATTGAATATGATGACAAAGAAAAACCACTATCTATTGCATCGGATTCTTCAATCAATTAGTCGAGGAAAAGGTTTTCTCTTAGCTTTATTTGGCAAATTGGGTTTCATTAGTTGAGAGTGGATAAAGATAGTATCCCGAAGACCGCTTTCTTCACACCTAATGGATTATTTGAGCGATTAGTCATGCTACTTTGATTAACAAATGCTTCAACTTATTTTATGGATTTGATGAGCAGGGTATTCCGAAGAAGTTGAATAAGTTTGTTGTGCATCTTTGTGGATGACATTCTTATCTATTCCAAAAATGAAGAGGAACATAAGGTCCATTTGCTGCCACCTTCAGAGAAAAGATGTTCGCTTCCTTAGGCTTATAGTATCAGTTGACAGATTGGTTACAGACCTAGGGCAAGTAACAACAATTATGGATTGGAATATGTGAAAGAATTCTTTGTAAGCCTACAGCTTTTTGGGTTTGGATGGATTTTATTTGAAGTTTATCAAGTATTTTGCAAAGATATCGGCACCTCTGACCCATTTAACGAAGAAGAACCTGATTTATACTTGGTGTTCGGAATGTGAAGCGATGTTTGTTAAATTAAAGGAGTTGTTGATGAGTACAATTGCTTGGTTATTCCCAACGGTACCAAACCTTTCACCGTTTACACTTACGCGTGTAGTACTTTTCTTCATGCTGTCCTTATGCAAGAAGGAAAAGTAGTGGCGTATGTGAGTCAACGGCTTAAGAATCATGATAGGAATTTTTCGACGCATGATCTTGGGTTAGCTGCTATTGTAATTGCATTGGAGTCGTGGAGGCATTATTTACCGGGGGAGAGATTCAAGTTATATATGGATGATAAATTTCTTAAGCACTTGTTTTCTCAGAAGGATTTGTATCTAAGACGGAAATGGTGGATGGAGTTCTTATCATTATATGCGATGATCGCCCTACATCACCGATGCTCATAAAACCGAATAGTGCATTATTGGAACAATTGGCCGATGTAGGACAATTTTCAAGGGAAAGAAGAAGAAATGAAGATGAGGAACATAAAAGAAGGGAAGAGAATATAAGAAAAGAGAAAAATAAAACATCACATAATCACATAAGCTGTCGTATTTCTCACAGCGCGTCGGATAAAATATAATAGTTATAATAGATATAATACAGGCGAGGTAGTAGTAACTATATAAATCACAGAATCAGAGTACACAGGCTCATACATTTATACGAAATAGTAATAGAGTTTACACAACTGATAAGTAAATTCAACTGAAAAACTGTCTCTAATATATAGTAAGTCAACACTGTCAAGCCGCCACAATGTGACGCGGTGGAATAAATATACAATAACTCAAAATACAAATATGAGAAAGCGTCACCATCTGATATTCCTTTTGCACAACTCTAAGTGCTATTTACACATGCTATCTAGTTTACACATTTAATAGTACCCTAGATAATAAGAAGTAAAGCATAAAACCTCGAGTCAGACAATAGTCTTGTAAGGCCTATAACTTCCTTTAGTGGGAGAGTATAATGATCCATATTTTATGTATCGAAGGATCGTAAAATATTATTTTAACATCCAAATTGGGTCGTATGAGGTTATAAATGTGGGTAATGTGGAGCAGTGATATTTTTCACCCTTAGGATTTTTATTGGACGGTTTTAATCTTGAAAAATCTTATGAGGCCTATAACTTTTGATAGAAGCTGAATTACTGTCTTAATCCACTTTTAAATAAACGATAAGGTGATTTCTCATTCAGTAGGATTGCCATAATAGATTTTTGAACTTATTGTTAAGGGGATATAGCCTTTTGAAGTTTTGACAGCTTTTAGGCAGATTAGCGGGTAATGAAGGAGTAGTTAGTGTAGTCCGTTAACACATTTTAGGATCAGGGTTAGGGAAACCACCAAAGTAGCCACTAATCACTGTAAATACACATATAAAATTTTCCTAATACTACTTAGCCTCTACCGACCTTCTACTATCTAAATTCAACAATTCTTTCAATCAAAATTAGCGAAGTCATCTAATTAGGAGGGGATGTGACAAGATATTTGCAAGGTACTTTTTGTTTCAAAAAATGTGCTTAGGAAGCCATGTAGCAGTTGTTTAGACTCGGATCTATTCTTGTTTTGGTGGATTTACTCTTGTTTGGTTATTTTTGTCGATCTACACAATAGGTGAGTGATTTTATTCTTTCACCGTACTATAATCGTGGACACATGTTTTCAAATGCGTTTTAAAATGTTTTCAAAATTAAAAATATGTTTTTTAAATGAAAAATTACTGTTCATTTTGGATCTACCTCAATTTGCGTGCTATTTACTGATTTTTGCATGATTAGTGATTGGTTTATTATCTTTGGTCATATTATATGTATGTATGTATGTACGTACGTATGTATAGGTTTCGATGTGTTTTTAATCCAGTTTTAATGTTAAAATTATATTTTATTATTGTTTTGAAATTAGATTTGAAGTAAAAACGAGTTAATTGATTTAAAGTGATTTGGTCATCTTATTTTGATGTGTGATTACATATACATAAGTTAGGTTATGTTATAGATGTATTTTGAGATGATTTTCCCTGATCTGTTGCATGTTCATATGTTTGGATGATGATTTAATGTTTTTAAGCATATTGGGATTGTATTTTTGAGTGGTTGTAAATGCTCATCAGAGTGAAATAGAGGTGATGTGTCGTTATATGTCCGAGGGTCTCCATATAGAAGGAGTAGTGAAATGCTCTCTGATTCAATGCATAACAGATGTGAGATCTGTAAACATAGAAACAAACTTCGACGAATCAACTCTAGTGTCTTTTGGGGCATATTGATGCATATGGGATTTACATCGGTCGAAGCGGTATGTGTAGCGATGGAATTGGTGTGAAATTAAAGTGTTGAAAATGCTATAAGAATTTGGTATGGACCAAATGTTCGGCCTGGTGGTATTCTGTGGTTGGCTTCAAGTTGGGTTTTTTTTGTTTGAAGTCAGGGGTTTGGAGGGGGAAAACCAGACATAAATTCATATTTGGTAATTACTCTTGGTTGGTAAAGGGAAAATACTGAGCATGCAAGATACTGGATTACTGTTCTACTTTCGGTCAGCAGTTTTCCATTTCGGGCCAATCCTTGGAAATACCGAACCTCTATATTTGAAGCCCTTAGCAGTTATATAGAATGGAAGTGCAAAATATTATAGCGAGGATAAAGCGAGGATATTGTAGAAAATAGCGGAGGTGCAAAAAGCTTCAGTAGATTTAAAACCAAATATTTAAAATTAATTTATTCTCATTCTCACATCATTTGTGTAGGAAAAAGAAATTTTGTTCAATCATATATAAAGAAACCAAAGAATATCATGATTTATGTAGACTAGATTTGGTGACTACAGTAGATTTTTAACTAATACTGAGCATTCATGCCTTAAAATTAGGTCTCTACCCTGACTTTGTAGATTTGGTTTTAAAGAGAATTAGTCAAATCAACTTTTTTATATTAATGTTGCTAAAGCGGGTGCTAAAAAGCCTTGGTTTAGCGGGTGAAGTGGAAAATAGTAGGGCTTAAAATGTACCTACGATTTAATGGCGCTTAATTAAAGAAGCGTAGCGGTCGAAGAGTGCTACGGTTATATCGGACAATGCCAAGACATAGGGGGTGCTTCGAGGGAACGTCACGTCTAGCATGGGGCTGCTTCAAGAAAAACCTAGGGTTTCCTGGTGGTTTTTAGGAATTGATTATGAGTCAAGGTTGATGGCGAAAGGACACGAGATAACTTAAAGGGAACATAGGGCTCAACTCTGGAAAAGCGGCTAAGGAATGATGGAATTGATTGGCACCAATTGATCTCCAAACCCAACCACATCCATCTAATTCAACTTCTTCAGATTGACATCAAAAATTCGAGGATGGAAGAGCAAATTATGGTGAAGCTTCATAGAAAGTTCGGGGAAGATCCAAAGGTGGGATCTTGAGATATCATGTGATGGCGATTAGTATGTGGTGAAGAAGTCCTAGGATTTTCTTTATGCTTGATGTAGGGATTTGGAGTTTTGTTTCGGGACCGACCTAGATATTTTTTAAGATTCTTAATGGTGGTCCAAAATTGTTTCAAACTTTAATGAATAGGCAACGTGAGTCGCTTAGGTCGAGTACTTCAAGTGACAAGTAGTGGTAGGAATTTTTGATAGTCCATGGAGGCATGTTCGATGAGATGAAGTGATGAGGAGGGACATATTGCATTCTATTATCGAGTCGTGTGCTAAGGGGTCGTTGGAAACTTCGAATTTGATGTATGTTTCATGAGGCAAGGGTATACGAGGACACTTTCTCACATACCCTGGACCTATGTGATGGTTTAACCTGCCTTAGTGAAGGTAGTACATACATGGTATAATTAGATTGAGCATCAAATCAAATTACGATGTAATGTACCACTGACCTATATGATAGCTGTATGAGCTATCAGGTATCCGAGAGCATTTTAATGGTGATATGAAGCCTTAATGATGGATATGGTAGTGCGAGACCTAAGTGATAGTCGTAATGGTGCTGCACCTTTGTGATGGCAGTGATGATGTTGTGCCTTAGTATGGTTGTGAATGTAACAAACCCGGTTAGGAGATTACCGCTAATATTAAATTATAACGATGACTATAATTTAATATTGGAATTAATTAAATTAATTAGAGGTAAAATGGTGAAAATATTGTTTATTTAATATAAACAATGAAGCTGAGTAAATTGAGCTAATGAAATTAAGAAAATAAGGTTAATCACTTTATTTGAGTCTTGGGATAGGTTGTAAATTTATTTGGGTTTAATAAAATGATATTGGTAATTTAAGACCAATAATCCATTTTTATTTAAAAATAAAATATGGAGAATAAAGAAGAAATAATTTTGTTTAGGATGAAAATGTTGGACATGTGTGAAATAAAGTGTTACTTTATTTCATGAGTTTTTAAATGTAGTTGTATAACTATATTCGAGTATAAATGTTAATTTTGGCAATATTGTATTTTTTTGTCAATCTGCCTTTTATTGATCAAATGCAAGAGAAATGGTTAATAAGTTAATTAAACATAATAAAAATGATATATAATAGTGTATTAATGTTTT
Source organism: Allium cepa (assembly GCA_030765085.1). Lineage (NCBI taxonomy): Eukaryota > Viridiplantae > Streptophyta > Magnoliopsida > Asparagales > Amaryllidaceae > Allium > Allium cepa. The sequence goes on along the minus strand of CM060929.1, from coordinate 375,440,085 downwards.
AAAAGTGTTAAAACATTTATTTACACTTTATTGGTTGGAAAATATATTTTTATTTTGCAAAATATGTCCAAATTTGCATATTTTGTCAAAATATGCAAATTTGTAGAAAATGAGAGTTGGTGCTAAAATAAAATCTAAATTGGTGGAAAATAATGATTTATTTACTTTAATAAAATTCTAGACGAAAAAACGATTCCAACGCATCTAATTTTGTTGAAATCGGATTGATAATGCAAAAGTTATGAATTGTTAATGATTGAATATGTGAGTAATTAGGGAAAAATAACATTTCTAAAAATTTCATAAGGCATATTGGGTTTGGGTTGGATCCAGTACCCAAAAGAGGCTTCTGGTAGGTGAAGGAGACATCGTACAGGCTTCTCATCTTTCTCCTTCCACCAGAAATTAACACAGAAGCTTCAAAACTCTTAAAAATGGCTTCCTCTCCTATATCTCTAATCAAAATTCTCAATTAATTAGCGAATTAGAAAGATTTCCTAGCTCAAAACATAAATAAGGTAATCTCTCATCCCCTAAATCCCAAATCCTTGAGAGATTGCAATTTTCTATTTACTGTAATCTCATTTTGTTGATGATTTCTTTTTGCATGTCTCTTTTTAAGCTTCTACAGGTCCTGCACGAGCGTGAATTCGCCTAAAGCTTTGCCTTTGCTGCCTAAAATCATCATCTTTTGCTGCAAATTGTAAGTATATAACTTACAGCAACTAAATTGAAAGCCTGTGCAAAATCTGTAGCTTTTTGTTGCAAATTCGTACTAGTTTCTTAAGTTTTTCGTATATCTCGTTTTGCTGTAAATGCATCATAGTAAAATGGTCATAACTTTCATGTTTCTTGTCCGTTGTGCCTCAAATTTTTTTTTTGGAAACTTCATTCGATAAGCAACAATTTATTTTCAGATCGTATCCTGAGATTTTACAGTTTTAATGACCGAAAATGAGTTTGATGTCACAAGCCTGATTCTGCCTTTAACAAATCAGGCTTAGTTTGTATTTGTTAGCAAAACAGACATAAATTTTGACACACAAATCGGATTTTGATAATCTTGACCTTTTTTGAAAGCTTATTTCATATACTACAACTATCATTTGTTGAGTTTTCTGTTAGTTTGAGGTTAGCTATGACAAAATTGAAATTTTTTACTGCTAACTCGAGAGCAAGACTAGAAATTCTCTGTTGTTGAATCTGAAACGGAATCGGCCATAACTTTTTCGTTTTTAAGCCGAATTCAATATTCTTAGATGTTCTGGAAAGATTGTTTTATAAGCTACAACTTTTTATTTAGTCATATTGCCAGAATCGAATGTTTACTATGCTGAAATTGTGAATATTTGTCTCAGTCCTGTCAATATATGCATACACACTATATGCTACAGGCTTTGTATAAGATTTTTAGTAAAAAGATCATAACTTTTAGACCGCTGATCAGTATTCAATGATCTTGATCATTCTGGAAAGCTTGGAAACTAAGCTACAACTTTGTTTTTAATCACATTGCCAAATTTTGGCGTTTTCTATGCTGAAATCATAAATGTCTTTAAGCATTTTTAAGGGTTTTTAAAAAAGGTATTCCTTATTTCCAAGGCTTTTATAAATCATCAAAAAAAAAAACCCTTTTTCTATGAAAAATATTTTGTAAATAATTTTATTTATTTTAATCATATTTATGTTATTCGGGTGTATATTTGACGTTTTGATTGTGTTTGAAGCTTTTTATCATATTAGTCTATTTGACTAATATTATGCAGATATGGTCCGATGACTCGTATATTCGATAGAGGACCATATGGATGTAGATTTACATTTGCCGAGGATATGAGGCGAGATTATTTATTATTATGATACTTGTCGATGAAAGGAGACAAGTGTGGTAGTCACATTGAACTCGTCATTGTACGAAATACGATGAGTTGGAATTTTCTGTATTTTGCCGATGAAATGGGGTGATGTATGTTTTTTTAATAGGCTTTGATGTTAATTTATGATTACTTTACGATGTGGTATCGACCGGCGATTAGTAAACCATTAGGTGATGACACATGGTATGGGACGTGTGTTAATACATTTTGGGTTCCTAGTCGTAAAGTTGAGACACATGGAAGTTTGGACTAGTACTACGGACCTCGAGTGGAGTGGGGTTGCAGATTAGTAGTCAACCCCGAAGCATTATGATATTATTATTACTCGGGTCTTTTGACGTCACCGATTGGGATGGAGGAAATTATAGGCTACGTAGTCGTGTGCATAGGCAGGATAGGTAGAAATGAAGGTTATCCCAACCCTATGATGTATGGTACCGAAGTACAGTACTAGTGGAAGTAAATAGCACGTGCAAAGTATTCTTTTTATTGATGATTTTGATGTTAATCTTTTTGGGTGATGTTTATGTTTTGAATATCCTCGAGTAAGAATGAGGCGACATGGTCCATGATGTTTCGACCATATTATTACTACTTGTTTGAGATTATGTGATTTATGAAGTTTGACGATCTCTATGATTGATTTGAAGTACTTCGAAATAATTTCCCTTCTTATGATATAAGAATGATCCTTGATGATTCTCATAGATGTATATTCATGATGAACCTTATATTCATTCCGTTAGGAACAACGAAATGATTATCTCATTATCACTTATCATCATTGAGGCCCTTATCTACTGATGAGTTTAGTTGCCTGACCCGTGTGTTTTTCACTCGGGTCAGACCGAGTTGCAGGCTAGCATGGACAGCTTCTCTTTTTGGATCAGCTTATCACCTTTTGTGGGACTTATCGATTTGGCTAGCTTTTATCTTTAGACCGTTTTGTTGACTATCATGATGTATATTCTTTTTATGGGATGGTTGTATGTGATTATCAGTATCCTTTTTTTGGCACTCGTGTATGATGTAATATGTGGGCATGTATGGTGGTGTATGTGTATATATATATCTGGTCTGGGTTTACTGTTCTGTGACTGATATTTACTTTCCGCATATATGTATATTACATTAGTTCTGAAATGTTTGTAAGCCGCCATAGTCTGCAATAGTTATGGACTAGACATGTCAACCACATATGAGGTAAATGAAAAATAAAAATGATGACACTACTTGACATGTTTAGTTCTTAGCTAGTGTACGCTATGTTGGTCGTCCTTATCCAACCCTATTCTCTGCGTTAGTAGACAGAATTACTCGTTAATTTCCTTTACTAACGTGGGCCTCGGGGTGGGGCGTCACAACTTGGTATCAGAGCTTCGTTTCAGAATATAATGTGATATATACAGAACAGTACACGAGATACCATACATCAAGTATAATACATTTATATGTATCATCCCATAATCATGATTCGGTTCACCTTACTTTTAATTTTGTCCTTACCCATATTTTGACCCGTGTCCCTTTTCGATTCCTTTGGGGTAGATAGAAAGGAATACGTCTAGGAATGTTCAGTATATTTCATAGTATTCCTTATTTTCTGTATTTGAATTTTTAATATAACTATTTACCCTGCGAATGATCCTTTTAATCTTTTCTCTCAGCTATGTCTCATCGAGGTAGAGGACGCCATTCAGCGGCGGGACCGTCCAGTGGTTCTCGCACTGAGGGTGTATATATGTCCAGTGATCAGATTCTTGAGTTAGTGCGGAGCATTCAGCCTCCCACTACTACTACTCCTACCTCTTCTCGTCGATCAGCTTTTGCACGTATGTGCAGTGATTTCACTCATCTCGGTGGCAAGGCCTTTAAAGGCACCGAGTCTGTTCTTGATGTTGAGGCCTGGCTCGGTTCTTGTGAGCGTATTTTTGGCCGTATGGAGATATCTAGCCATCACCGTGTTCTTGTAGCATCTAGTATGTTGCAAGAACGAGCTCTTCATTGGTATGACCTTCTGATTGCTGAGATTGATGAGTCCACATTTGAGTGGGATCAGTTTCGTGAGCGGTTTGAGCTCAAGTTTATTCCTGATTCTGAGAGAGCTACTCTAGCTCATCGCATCCTTGAGCTCAAGCAAGGAAAGCTTTCTGTTTCTGAGTATGTTGCTTCGTTTGAGGGTCTTTCTAAGTATGGGCTTGAACATATTCCTACTCCATACAAGAAGAATCTTAGGTTCATTTCCGGACTTAAGAAGTATTTGAAGAAGGCCCTTATGCTTCGCCTTGAGCTTACTTTTGAGAAGCTTGTTGATATGGCCCTTTAGCTTGAAGCGGTCGAGAAGGAAGAGGATAGTGATGATGATGTTAGGGTTCGGGCCAACCCGAATAAGAAGAAGTTCTTTCGCAAGTCTAGGCCCTTTCCTCCTAAGAAGAAGAAGAAGCATGGTGGTTCTTCTTCTCAGCCTCAGTCTACTCCTTCAGCGAAGCCTTTTGCATGCTTCAATTGTGGCTCCCCTGATCACCCTGTTAGAGAGTGTCCCAAACCCAAATGTTGCCTCCACTGCAAGAAAGAGGGACACTTAGTTGCTGCTTGCCCCATTAAGGGGAAAGGTTCACGCCAGGGTCAGCTTAATGTGGCTTCTACCTCTGGTGATGCTTCTCAGCCTAGAGGTACACACTCTTCCGTTTTAGAAGGTTCCTTATTATTTCATGATTGTATTATCCGAGTGCTTTTCGATACGGGTGCTTCTCACTCATTCGTATCGAAGGAACTCGTAGATGCTTTGCAGTTGGATGTTTCTTGCTTGCTTACTTCATTGCGAATTGCTAATCCTATTGGAGGATCCGCCACCCTTTGCTTACTTTGTGATGACGTTGAGATCATGATTTGTGGTTTTCCTTTCCGTGCGAATCTGCACGTGATTCTTTCGCTTGGTTTTGATATGATATTTGGTATGGACTGGCTAGTTCGATACGATGCCAAGATTCTTTGTTCTGATAGAGTCATTTATTTCTACCATCCAGACTCGCCTTCGCAGTTATCTCTTATGCTTCGGGATACAGATTGTTATTCCGTAGCATCCTTATATGCTCTTGATTCTCGAGATGATGAAGATGATGTGTCTCGAATTCCGATCGTTTGTGACTTTGCTGATATTTTTAAGCCTGTTTCGGGGATGCCACCCAAGCGGGCCATAGAGTTTCGTATTGACCTCATTCCTGGTGCTCAGCCAGCTAGTCGTCCTCCCACGAGGATGTCTACTAAGGAGAACGAGGAACTTAAGAAGCAACTCCTCGAGCTCGAAGCTAAGTACTTCATTCGATCTAGCTCTTCACCGTGGAGTGCCGCGGTGGTATTTGTAAAGAAGTCCGATGGGACTCTTAGGCTTTGCGTCGACTATCGCAAGCTTAATGAGTTAACCATCAAGAATCATTACCCTTTACCGAGGATCGACGACATGTTCGATCAATTAAGTGGTGCTAGAGTCTTTTCACAGTTAGACCTTGCCACTGGTTTTCATCAGCTCCGAGTTGCGGAAGATAGTATTCCTCTCACCGCATTCCGCACTCCCTATGGTTCTTTTGAGTGGCTCGTGATGCCGTTCGGATTGACGAATGCACCTGCCTACTTTGTCGATCTTATGAATCGAGTATTCCGGGAATATCTCGATAAATTCGTGCTTGTATTCATCGATGATATCTTAGTATATTCCAAGTCCGAAGAGGACCATGCTTGACATCTTAGAATTGTTTTGAGTACTCTCCGAAAGCATCAACTCAAAGCAAAACTTTCTAAGTGTCACTTCTGGGAAAAGCAAGTGAAGTTCTTAGGCCATGTTGTATCTTTAGAAGGTATTTCCGTTGATCCTTCTAAGATCGAGGCTATTCAAAATTGGAAGAGGCCTCAGAATGTTCATGAGATTCGTAGCTTTTTGGGATTGGCCGGTTATTATCGTCGCTTTATTAAGGATTTTTCTCATATCGTGCTTCCTCTTACAAACCTTACCAGGAAGGGTGTTCGTTTTCTCTGGTCTGACAAGTGTGAGGCTGCCTTCCAGCGATTGAAGGAGCTTCTCACACATGCTCCTATGCTTGTGGTTCCTGAAGGGAACCAAGATCTCATTGTTTATACTGATGCAAGCCACATTGGGCTTGGTGCGGTTCTTATGCAGAAGGATCGGGTTGTTGCCTATGCTTCAAGGCAATTACGTCCGAACGAGGTTCGGTACGCGACCCATGATTTAGAGCTTGCAGCCATCGTCTTCGCCTTGAAGATATGGCGTCGTTATCTCCTTGGTGAGCATTTCGTCCTTTATACCGATCATAAGTCTCTCAAGTACCTCTTTTCACAGAAGGAATTGAATATGAGGCAACAACGATGGTTAGAGTTCCTCGCCTCATATGATTTCGATATCGAGTATACCCAGGGAAGGGTAATCGTGTAGCTGATGCGCTTAGCCGCAAGCATTCGGCAGTTGTTTCTATGATGTTAGCCGAATGGAATGTTCTTGAGACGTTATCCAGCTTCGACATTCATGATCGAACACCATCATCTGATTCACCGGTCTTATTATTCAGTATGGTGGCTCGACCTTCTCTTCTTGATCGTATCTCTGAGGCTCAGAGACGTGATGCTTATATTATGCGCCTCATTCAGTCTTGCTCATCTGAGTCCCGTGATGAGGAGTTACGGGATTATTCGATTGATTCTCATGGTTGCCTTCGTCTGAGGAACCGTATAGTTGTTCCATCTGATTCATCACTTAGGCGTGACATACTTGATGATTGTCATCGCTCTAAGTACACCATTCATCCGGGTAGCAGTAAGATGTATGCGGATATGCATAGACTTTATTATTGGGAAGGCATGAAGCGTGACATTGCAAGTTATGTAAGCAATTGCATGACGTGTCAGCTTGTCAAGGCCGAGCATCAGCGGCCATCTGGTCTTCTTCAGCCTCTAGAGGTTCCACTGTGGAAGTGGGATCAAGTTTCGATGGACTTCGTTGACGGCCTACCTCATTCGAGGTCGGGTCATTCGAGCATTTGGGTAATTGTTGATCGCCTCACGAAGTCAGCTCATTTCATTCCTATTAAATCTAATAGGAATGCTCCTCTTTTGGCAAAACTCTATATTAAGGAAATTGTTCGATTGCATGGTGTTCCTTCATCGATCGTTTGTGACCGTGATCCTCTATTTACTAGTCATTTCTGGTCCAGCTTTCAGCAAGCTTTGGGAACAAAGCTGAATCTTTCAACTGCTTATCATCCTCAGTCTGATGGACAGACAGAGAGGGTGAAACGTATTCTTGAGGACCTACTACATGCATGCATTCTTGATTTTGGTGGTTCCTGGGAGGATTACCTTCCATTGGTAGAATTCTCCTATAACAACAGCTTTCAGTCTAGTATCCGTATGGCACCATTCGAGGCACTTTATGGTAGACCGTGCCATTCTCCATCTTGTTGGTTAGAATCTGGCGAGAAGTTTATTCTTGGGCCGGATTCGATTCGTGATTCTTCGGAGAAGATTTCCCTTATTAGACAGAGAATGAAAGAGGCACAGAGCCGTCAGAAATCCTACGCGGACAACCGTAGGAAGCCTCTTGAATTCTTCGTCGGTGACCATGTGTTCATTCGTATATCTCCGATGAAGGGAGTGATGCGCTTTAGCTCCACAGGGAAATTGGCTCCTCGCTTTATAGGACCATTTCCGATTACCGAGCGCATCGGTCCAGTTGCTTATAGAGTGTCACTTCCGCCTCATTTATCTGATATTCATGATGTTTTCCACGTCTCTCAGCTTAAGAAGTGCATTCGAGGTTCTGATTTCGTTGTTGATCCTTCCAAGCAGCTAGAGCTTGAGATCTCACCGAGTTTATCCACCGTTCAGCGGCCTATTCGTGTGCTTGATTCGGAGGTGAGGCGCCTTCGAAGCAAGAACATTCCTCTTGTTAAGATTCAATGGTCGGAGAATCTCAATGATTACACTTGGGAAACTAGAGAATCTATCGAGCGTTCTTTTCCGGGTTTTCTATCTTCATTTGAGGATGGTGAGAACTATTATCTCAAGCTATTTCTTTTTCCTTTTGGGTTAAATTGTTATATTTGTTACGGTTTCCCTAGAAATTGCGAGGACGCAATTTTGTTAAGGAGGGGAGTCTGTAACAAACCCGGTTAGGAGATTACCGCTAATATTAAATTATAACGATGACTATAATTTAATATTGGAATTAATTAAATTAATTAGAGGTAAAATGGTGAAAATATTGTTTATTTAATATAAACAATGAAGCTAAGTAAATTGAGCTAATGAAATTAAGAAAATAAAGTTAATCACTTTATTTGAGTCTTGGGATAGGTTGTAAATTTATTTGGGTTTAATAAAATGATATTGGTAATTTAAGACCAATAATCCATTTAATATGGAGAATAAAGAAGAAATAATTTTGTTTAGGATGAAAATGTTGGACATGTGTGAAATAAAGTGTTACTTTATTTCATGAGTTTTTAAATGTAGTTGTATAACTATATTCGAGTATAAATGTTAATTTTGGCAATATTGTATTTTTTTGTCAATCTGCCTTTTATTGATCAAATGCAAGAGAAATGGTTAATAAGTTAATTAAACATAATAAAAATGATATATAATAGTGTATTAATGTTTTAAAAGTGTTAAAACATTTATTTACACTTTATTGGTTGGAAAATATATTTTTATTTTGCAAAATATGTCCAAATTTGCATATTTTGTCAAAATATGCAAATTTGTAGAAAATGAGAGTTGGTGCTAAAATAACATCTAAATTGGTGGAAAATAATGATTTATTTACTTTAATAAAATTCTAGACGAAAAAACGATTCCAACGCATCTAATTTTGTTGAAATCGGATTGATAATGCAAAAGTTATGAATTGTTAATGATTGAATATGTGAGTAATTAGGGAAAAATAACATTTCTAAAAATTTCATAAGGCATATTGGGTTTGGGTTGGATCCAGTACCCAAAAGAGGCTTCTGGTAGGTGAAGGAGACATCGTACAGGCTTCTCATCTTTCTCCTTCCACCAGAAATTAACACAGAAGCTTCAAAACTCTTAAAAATGGCTTCCTCTCCTATATCTCTAATCAAAATTCTCAATTAATTAGCGAATTAGAAAGATTTCCTAGCTCAAAACATAAATAAGGTAATCTCTCATCCCCTAAATCCCAAATCCTTGAGAGATTGCAATTTTCTATTTACTGTAATCTCATTTTGTTGATGATTTCTTTTTGCATGTCTCTTTTTAAGCTTCTACAGGTCCTGCACGAGCGTGAATTCGCCTAAAGCTTTGCCTTTGCTGCCTAAAATCATCATCTTTTGCTGCAAATTGTAAGTATATAACTTACAGCAACTAAATTGAAAGCCTGTGCAAAATCTGTAGCTTTTTGTTGCAAATTCGTACTAGTTTCTTAAGTTTTTCGTATATCTCGTTTTGCTGTAAATGCATCATAGTAAAAATGGTCATAACTTTCACGTTTCTTGTCCGTTTTACCTTAAAATTTTTTTGTTGGAAACTGCATTCGATAAGAAACAATTTATTTTCAGATCGTATCCTGAGATTTTGCAGTTTTAATGACCGAAAATGAGTTTGATGTCAGAAGCCTGATTCTGCCTTTAACAAATCAGGCTTAGTTTGTATTTGTTAGCAAAACAGCCATAACTTTTGACACACAAATCGGATTTTGATAATCTTAACCTTTACGGAAAGCTTATTTCATATAATACAACTTTCATTTGTTGAGTTTTCTGTTAGTTTGAGGTTAGCTATGACAAAATTAAAATTTTTTACTGCTAACCCGAGAGCAAGACTAGAAATTCTCTGCTGTTGAATCTGAAACGGAATCGGCCATAACGTTTTCCTTTTAAAGCCGAATTCGATATTCTTAGATGTTCTGAAAAGCTCGTTTTATAAGCTACAATTTTTATCTAGTCATATTGCCAGATTCGAATGTTTACTATGCTGAAATTGTGAATATTTGTCTCAGTCCTGTCAATATATGCATACACACTATATGCTACAGGCTTTGTATAAGATTTTTAGTAAAAAGATCATAACTTTTGGACCGCTGATCGGTATTCAATGATCTTGATCATTCTGGAAAGCTTAGAAACTAAGCTACAACTTTGTTTTTAATCGCATTGCCAAATTTTGGCCTTTTCTATGCTGAAATCATAAATGTTTTTAAGCATTTTTAAGGGTTTTTAAAACAAGTATTCCTTATTTCCAAGGCTTTTATAAAAATTTAAAAAAAAAAACCCTTTTTCTATGACAAATATTTTGTAAATAATTTTATTTATTTTAATCATTTTTATGTTATTCGGGTGTATATTTGACGTTTTGATTGTGTTTGAAGCTTTCTATCATATTAGTCTATTTGACTAATATTATGCAGATATGGTCCGATGACTCGTATATTCGATAGAGGATCATATGGATGTAGATTTACATTTGCCGAGGATATGAGGCGAGATTATTTATTATTATGATACTTGTCGATGAAAGGAGACAAGTGTGGTAGTCACATTGAACTCGTCATAGTACGAAATACAATGAGTTGGAATTTTCTACATTTTGCCGATGAAATGAGGTGATGTATGTTTTTTTAATAGGCTTTGATGTTAATTTATGATTACTTTACGATGTGATATCGACCGGCGATTAGTAAACCATTAGGTGCTGACACATGGTATGGGACGTGTGTTAATACCTTTTGGGTTCCTAGTCGTAAAGTTGAGACACATGGAAGTTTGGACTAGTACTACGGACCTCGAGTGGAGTGGGGTTGCAGATTAGTAGTCAACCCCGAAGCATTATGATATTATTATTACTCGGGTCTTTTGACGTCACCGATTGGGATGGAGGAAATTATAGGCTACGTAGTCGTGTGCATAGGCAGGATAGGTAGAAATGAAGGTGATCCCAACCCTATGATGTATGGTACCGAAGTACAGTACTAGTGGAAGTAAATAGCACGTGCAAAGTATTCTTTTTATTGATGATTTTGATGTTAATCTTTTTGGGTGATGTTTATGTTTTGAATAGCCTCGAGTAAGAATGAGGCGACATGGTCCATGATGTTTCGACCATATTATTGCTACTTGTTTGAGGTTATGTGATTTATGAAGTTTGACGATCTCTATGATTGATTTGAAGTACTTCGAAATAATTTCCCTTCTTATGATATAAGAATAATCCTTGATGATTCTCATAGATGTATATTCATGATGAACCTTATATTCATTCCGTTGGAAACAACGAAATGATTATCTCATTATCACTTATCATCATTGAGGCCCTTATCTACTGATGAGTTTAGTTGCCTGACCCGTGTGTTTTTCACTCGGGTCAGACCGAGTTGCAGGCTAGCATGGACAGCTTCTCTTTTTGGATCAGCTTATCACCTTTTGTGGGACTTATCGATTTGGCTAGCTTTTATCTTTAGACCGTTTTGTTGACTATCATGATGTATATTCTTTTTGTGGGATGGTTGTATGTGATTATCAGTACCCTTTTTTTGGCACTCGTGTATGATGTAATATGTGGGCATGTATGGTGGTGTATGTGTATATACATATCTGGTCTGGGTTTACTGTTCTGTGACTGTTATTTACTTTCCGCATATATGTATATAACATTAGTTCTGAAATGTTTGTAAGCCGCCATAGTGTGCAATAGTTATGGACTAGACATGTCAACCACATATGAGGTAAATGAAAAATAAAAATGATGACACTACTTGACATGTTTAGTTCTTAGCTAGTGTACGCTATGTTGGTCGCCCTTATCCAACCCTATTCTCTGCGTTAGTAGACAGAATTACTCGTTAACTTCCTTTACTAACGTGGGCCTCGGGGTGGGGCGTCACAGTGAAGGTGCGAAGCCTTTGGGATTGCTACGATGATGTGATGCCTTTGTGATGGTCGTTGTGGTGTTGTACCCTAATAATGGTCACGACGATGCAATAATTTAGTGATGGTTAGGATGGTGCGAGACCTTTGTGTCGATTGCGACTGCATGGAGCCATAGTGATAACTGTTATGTCTTTTCGATATTGTTATGATTAGTGTGATTTCTATGAGTGAATGGATGTCTTTTGATATAGGTACTATTGACTTAGGGACCCTGGCACTTAAAGTTATACTAAGTGTAGCACACCCATGTGATGAGAGTGTAACACACACACACACATATGTTATATACTAACTTGTTAGATGCATGATGGTTCAAGTATCATACTAATTGTTCTTGTTTTACTATATCGAGTTTTATAGTGTTTTGAGATTATTTTTGCTCACACCAGAATATTTTCGATTTTGAGGTTTTTTTTCTTTGCTTCTTATTATCCCGGGTATAGTTCATGGAGCTGTTTAGTGGATAAGCAAGTGGCCAGTGCTACCCTATATTATATTTTGCACTTTTTGTCTGTTTCGCTATGCAAACACTATGGTGGTTTTATTAGTGCTTATGAATATTATTAGAGACAAATTTCCTTTGACTTTATTTTTATGATTGTATAAACTCTTCTTCATTTGCTTTGTATAGCTGTTGTGAACCGCGTGTTCTTTATTATATAATTTGGTTCATTTAGTTTTACTTATTTGTCTTGCATGTTCTACATACATGTGAATATTATATTTTATTTGATGCGCCGTGAGATATAGGATAGGATCTATTTTGGATCGTTTTATGTTACCTTTATTACCACTCTACATCAATCAGATACCTCAGATACCATTGTGACACACTATTTATGGGATTTGGGCATAAAAGATGTAGGGTAGCCGTCATAATAGTTACTATATTTCCCCGCACTTTGTGATTATGCCTACGATGAAACTTATTGATTCGGTTAAGGTCAAGGTTGTGTTTGGGGAATTGCGAAGGCCCAATTCTTTGAAGGAGGAGAATGTAATGACCCATTAAATCTAACACTGTTAATATTAAATTAATTTAAAGTCAATTTTTATTTATTAGGTATTGTAACGACCCGCTATTTGGACGGTTTAAATCGACGATCAAATACACATGTCGATTCCAAACCATTCAAAAGGGCAGATGGTTATTGGGGTAAATAAGAAAAGAAAAGAAAGAGAAATAAAGGAAATGAAACAACACAGAATCTCACAGCGGAACGATAAAATATAATAGTCAAATAAACAGTTCATGAAGCTGTTTACTATACTTGGACAATTATTTATACAACATTTATCAGAGTTATACATATACAACAGAACAATTAAAATAATGCAGCAGACATCATGATGCACAGATAATAATAGTAATAGTGTACCAAATCTTCGTCTTCGTCCTTCAGAATAGATCTCCAAAAATCTGAAAACACAGGACTGACCTGAGCATAATGAAAAGACAAAACACTCGAGTCAGGACTAAAATATCCTTATGAAAGTTAAATCAATCGTAAATAAATATGAGTCCAACGACGTCCGAGATGTTTACGGGGTTTGACATCTCATATCCAGTGTCAACGTGTGTGCAATAACTTAAGAGATGTTACGGGATTTTCCATCTCTTAAGGATCCGTTAAACTATCTACTATGTAGTACAATACGCTAAGTAGATAATGCCTATCAGTAATATAAAGTATCAAAATAGCGTTAAGGCGTTACCATAATCCCCCTTAACACATTTTTATAATGCCATAGTCTATACAGCACCGTAAGCGCCACCGTAAACTGGTGGTTATCAGAGGGTACCCCATAGGTATAACACAAAACATAACGTAGTGGTCGCGAATAGGATAATCAGTATGACAAGGTACATGAGGCGATACCAACTAGGATACTAGTAGTTGCGTGATCCGGACTGATGTTGAGCATAGCCAGCAGCAACCCCAACACCGCGAAACAACACTCCCAAATCAAGGGGTGCACCCAAATCGCATCACAAATGTAATAGATATGGTATCGAAGAAGTGTGTCCGCTAGAGATGGCGAACCTCAATGGCCCGGCGCGGCTCCTGTTTTAGTCATGTCAGGGGTCATCCAATATCGTTCTCTTTCTTCAGTCAACGCGTTCACCAAACCAACCACTTCATTCTGGATCAACACTCCGCGTATAATAGTTATTAAAGTGGTGTTCGGTATCGACAGAGAGTATGTCCATATCCGACCCCGGTCTCTTTAATAACTACGTATTATTACACCGTTGGCCTTTTTACATTTCAAATCGATTCATAATTGATATCAAAATATCATATTCGCTTCCAAAAAATCAAATCCATTTCAAATATCATCATATCTTTTCAAATGTAAGATTCCGTTTCAAAAATCATTTTTCGCATCCATGTCTCATTTCGATTTCAAAATCATTTTGAATTTCAATTTAGGTTGCAACTTCATTTAACCCAATTTGTATTTAAATTCAAGATTTAAATATAAACATTTCACCTTATTTACCAGCTTAGAATTTTAGAAAATAGTTTTAAGTAGTTTAAAAGTAGTTATAAATAATTAAAATAGTTAAAAATACTTAAAATCTTAAAACGGATTTGAAATAGATAAATTAGTTTAAAATAATTTAAATTGGGTTAAGTAGATTTAAAATAGATTAAAATAGTTTAAGTATTCAAAAATGGTTTATATAACCGAGTAATTTGGAAACAAAATTAAACAGCTTCAAAACCAATCCATTTCAATTATAACTTCCCAATTCAAATCAATTTCAATTTCCATTCTACCGATTCAATTTCGATTTCAATTCAATCAACGTCAACTTTGACTTCAAATTTATTCAATTTTATATTCACTTTCAATTAATTCAATTTCAATTTATATCGATTTGGAGCTTGATTTTTCAAAAATATCCATTTATAACACTTAACAAAATTATCCATCAATATTCAAGTTTAAATCCAAATTTCAAATATGGTTCAATTCCAAGCTCGATTTCAAAATATCATTTTTATATCACTTTTACTTAGTAATATTCAAAGCTCGAATTAAGGTTAAATCTTTATACAAATCAAATTTCGAAATTTAATCATATCCCGATTTTAAATTCCAAAGTCTCCACTTTAATTATTTAACAATTTCTTTTAACCAAAATTTATTTCAACATTCCAAACTCAATTTTTTCGATAAATTCGATTTCTATAAATTGATTTCTATTTATAACTTTTAAATCAAAACATTTAAATAAATTTCAAATCGACGATTTTTTAAAATTATTAATTTAGCCAATTTGGTGCCCGTATATAATTTTCTATCCTATGGCCAAGTAATTATTTATTTCAATTAAATGTCAGGGATGAGTATATATTACTTAAACCAATCACGGTGTCATATGTATGCATAATAGTATATATAAGCAAATAAACATCCAAACATTTAAATATTAACCAATAACATCCATCAAAATACATCATCCAATAGACAATACAATTCATGGCACTTTCGTAGTTATCAGTGTCAGGTAATTTAATCGTAATTCAATTTTAATTTCAATTTAACTGTCAATTTAATTTTCCAACGGTTAATTCAAATGACAAGCAATGTGACAATTAAATTTCTATCAAACAATGACAAATAAAATCATAACACTTCATAATGTAAAATTTAACTAGCATAAAGATATTTAGTACGTTGTGAGCGTTATAAAACACCCACCTTGATTTCAATGCAGTTCCAGCATTTTATTTCGAATAAAATTAAACGAGCGTTTAATTTTACCCGAAATTTTCACTAGCTCCAAACGACTCCAATCCAATTCCATGGCGTAGTGCTCATCTGTAACGACCCGATATTTTCAACCATTCGCATCCGCTCATGTCGGACTTGAATTGTTCAAAATACCGCGTTGTAATTAAAATTTGGCAAATCTCAAAATATACAGTAAATAATTAATCACAGAATCACAGACACAGAATCAGAATACTCGCAGCGGAATTTAAAAATACTTAGTGGTTCATGAAGCCACTATAAATAGTCTCAACAAATACAAATTACAAAGTCTTCCATCCCAAATATAGTTTAAATCATCAAATAGAAAATCCAAAAATCCCAAAGTCTTGATTTCATAAATAAGATAACGAACAGAAAGAAGCCAGCAACTTGAATGGATCTACAGAAGTCCTAGCTCCGGGATGATGACTGAACTGCAACTCAGGCTGACCCGAGCGTAAAATAAAACATAAACACTCGAGTCAGGACATACATACTTATATAGTGTAAGCTAATTCAAGTGTACTGTAATATAAGGCAAGTAACTTAAAGGATGCTTGAGACCGCCCATCCTCTAAGGATCCGTTAAACTATTTATTATGTAGTAATACATCGCTGTTATAATAGTGTCTATTTATAAAATAAACTTACTTTTAAATAGCGTTAAGGGGTTACCCATATAGCCCTTAACACATAATATATTCCCATAGTCTATACAGTACCGTAATCTCCCCCGGAATGGGCGTCGTCAGAGGGCACTCCATAGGTATGGTACAAAACCAAAATCGTATAAGGCGCGCTAGGGTAGGTGACACGACACAACTAGGCAATGCCAGGGTAGATATACCAATTACGCTTCCGGACCGATGGAAACGCGCAGCGCGCAGCTGCCGCCCACCTCGAACAACACTCCCAAATCAAAGGTGCGCACCAAAACAATCACAAAAGTAATAGAATGGCATACGAAGAAGTGCGTCCGATCAGAGGTGCTACCTTATTAATCCGTCGATCGCTCCTGTTTTAGCCACCTTATGCCAACTCACGGGAGTCGGGTCCACGTATATACCTCAAAGGAAACGTCACCACCATCCTACTTCATTCTGCAATCTCCACCGCGTACACGGTTGTTAAAGTGGTTTTCGGTATCGACAGAGAGTATGCCAGATATCCGATCTCGGTCTCTTTAACAACCAAACGTTATTATAACCCGTGGTTACAACTTTTAGAAATGGTATTTATACTTTAAAAATCAAAATAAGTTTCAAATACATTTCAATACCATAATATCATTTCGACCATCATTTATTTAAACATCGGTCATTTTATAAAATACCATTTAAATCTATTCATTTTTTTTAGGAATTAATTGCCTTTTAACTCACATTTAAAAGTTAAATTTTTCCATTTAAAACCATTTAAAGTCAATTACTTATTGTTATTAATTACATATTAAATTCCAAAATTTAAGCTTTTTCCCAAAGATTATTTCCATTAAATTCTTTTATTAAAACAATCAAAATTCAGTTTCCGTAGCACTTATAAAATGCTACCTAAAGTCATAGGTTAAAACAGTTCATTTACCAAAAGACAGCATTTAAGTGCTGAAATAAATTATTAACGTAACAACTAATTTTAAATTCCCAAATATAACTTATTATCAATTATTTTACTTAACTAAATTCTCACTTTTAACAAAAATTCAAAATAAGTTATATTCCAAAATTTTACTTAAACTTCCATTTATTTAACATTTTGACTCATTCAAAAATCATTATAAATTTCATAAAATCCTTTAAATACATTTAAGCCAGAATATCATAAACTTTCTATTTAAAATATTTTTTTTTAAACATTTCATAAAAATATTATATAAACCACGGGTCTGTATATAGTTTTCTAGCCTAGGTCAAGTGATACGGATATATATCATTTCAATCCGCAATTTACAAAGAAAACCCGGGTTCTATCATTTCAAACCCGTAATCCCAAGTTAAAAAATAAATAATAAAACAATTAAATAAATGAACAAATGATTATCGTTCAGGCCTATCATTTCAGCCTATAACGATCTCAAATTTACAAGGAACTTACAGTGATGATTTAATCAGTAAATAAGCATTAAATAATATAACTGAAATAATATCACAATAGATAAACAACTGATGAAGTGTCAATTTTACAATGGGGTTTAACATCATACGTTATATTTTAGACAGATAAAATTTAATAAATACTTTACAAATACACTTGCGATAATTCACAGATATATAGGTATGTTTGTCTGGTGAGAAATACTCACCTTAAAGCTGCAGAAATTTTGATTCAAAATGAAAATCCCCCGAAAAAGAATCGCACAGCGGGTAACGATCAAATTTTCCCCGGATGTCACGCCTAGATTCAAGATCCAAATACCGAATACGTGACTTTAAAAATTACGGTCAAAGCAAAAATTTTGAGACAATTGGAACGAATGGAGTAAAAGAAATTTTGGTTCAACTTTTGCTCGACTGCCTCACCCCACATCCCGACCCCAACTTCATAGGCTTGGCAATGCTATTTATTATTATTATATATATATATATATATAAAACAATTTCCAACGGCATGTCCTACTTATCTAGTTTGAAAATATGAATTTTATGCAAAACTTGCGTCTCTGCCTAGATAAACACGTCTCTGCCAAACTCCAAATCAAAACATGCACACATCATAACATCTCCATATTTTTAAAGTCCTTTCCCCTATAGTCACGCCTCCCCTTCAGTTTTCAGATAACACGTCCAATATCTTCATGCATAGATGCAAACTATCCCACGCAACTATATGCTTCAAAGCATTGCAGGCCTTCAACTGAAACTCTTTATATTCTTTTGCCATTTTATGAACCATGCCTTGCAAAACACGTCCCATTTTGACATTCTATGTCTTCTTTCAAATTTGGAAAGCCTTCTATCAGTTCTACTCAATGATATTACAGGGTTATGCTCGTCAATGGTCTTTTTTTTTTTCATTATGGCTATAACAACCTATATCAACTACAGGCACACACGCATGAAATCTCTACAGAATGAAACTAAGCTTGACTTCCTATATGATATGCACGGCAAAACATGGCAACACTATCAGGGGGAAAAGAAAGGCATGTACTTAGTCAAAGACGGCAGAAATATGGAGTGAGAAGTAGCCGAGCAAGGTGCAAAGGAAAAGGAAAAAACTGAAGAAGGAAAACAAAAATATAAGAGAGGGAGAAAGAAAACAAAGAGAATACAAAAGAAGAAGAGGAATAGAAATATTACCTGATTGTATGCAAGCTCACGAGAAGAAACAGAGAGAAGATAGTGGAATTTTGTAACTGAGTATGGTGTATATATATAGATAAACAACTTGCGAAATTTAAGGAAGAGGCAAGCGAAAAAAATATGTGTGATTTCTTTCCAGTTTTCTTTAGTTTGATTTCTAGAAAAATATGCGCGATTTATATTGCCAGATTTGAATGGATAAGGCTTGCATTGTTTGATTAGCAAGGTTTAAATGCAGAGAAGAAACGGCAAGCATTGATGGAAGATAATTTATACGTGATTAATATTGCCAATTTTCTTTCATTCGAATGGATAAGTCTGAGTGATTTTAAATGCAGAGAGGAAAGAATTTGAACCATTCCAAGTTATACAAAAATTCTTGATTTAATGCATTCATTCTGATGCGTGAATTAAAAATGAATACAGGGACATGCGCAAGAAAAAATAGATAAGGAAGGTAAGAGGCAAATGCCAAAAATGTTAAAAGAATAAAATTTTATGTCATGCGCAAAGGAAGGCAAATTTGATTTTCTCTCAGATAATATATGCATGATTTTTGCCAGATTTACGAAAAATTTGATTGCAACGTTATATCTCTTTTTTTTCCAATTAATAGTTGCGTGCTATTTTTATAGTCTGAGAGATTTATATACAAAGAATCAGCAAGTATTAATTTGCTTTGGATGCTACTTCAAGGACAGATTTGAATGCATGCGTTGATTTATGTCACGGAGAGAAAATGGTAAGAATTTAATTTTCTGATTGATTGAATTTTAGAAGGCAAGCAATTATATTTGATTGAGAGGAATGAATGGCAAGTGGAATAAAATTTATTTCTGAAAGTTTTTAAATCAAATCTCTATAAAGAGGCAAATGACAAAGATGTTAATGGAAATAAATTTCACTGATATGTCACGCGCAAGGAAAGCAAGTTTTGATTTCTTTCCAGATGATATTTGCGTGAAAGGGAAGCACGATTTTGAAAACAATATTGGTAGTGGGAATCTCCTTAATCAGTGCATGATTTTAGAGAAACGGATAGGCACGAAATCAATACGTTTTGGTTGGAAATCTCCTAACTGATTTTATTAATCCATATAAATATTGAAATATAATTTTTTTTTTAAATACGCCAAACTGACGCATTACCATACGCCCAAAAATTTATGCAAAAGTAACATTTTTAATTTATACGTTTATACGTTACTTATACCGTTACAATGCGTGCCCTTTTTAAATTCGAAATTATCAGTTTATTAATATGCTATAAATTCTTAACATTTATTACTAAATTAAAAAGATAAAACTTTTGTTACATCTCTCTCTGATTCTTATTACCATAAAAAGGCGATTTATTATCCAAATGGACCAAATATTACAAATTTTTAAAGCAAGTATATAATCCAATTTTTTTTTTATTATTAAAATTCCCATTTAGAGTTATCCTTAAACAAAGTGAGACTTTCATTTATTATTTAGCATTTTGGAAATGATTTGATCAAATTAATATATATATATATATATATAAATTGGGAAGTAAATTTTACTGGAAAGAGAAAAATAACGTAAGAGATATGAGTAAAGAGAAAAACGCATATGAAATAGGCAAGCAGATAGGAGAATGGATACTGCGCATGACTGAGATTTAGGAGAAAATTGTGTTTTGAAAAATGCAAGAAATAAATTTTGTTGAATGGAAAAAAAATCTATGGAAATCAAAATTTTAAAGTAATGCGTTGAATTTAGAGGCAACATATTTGATTTGAATGCTAGAATATTCCTTCCCTCTAAAAACACATGCCACTGATAAATTTACTCATTTACACTAAGGTCATATTTTTAAGAATGTGTACCATAGCCATAATATTTTATGCCCAAAATATACCGAAATAACGGATAAAATTCTATACGTTTTCTTATATATATATATATATATGGTATTTATTCCCTAAATTTACGCGCCTATTTTAACGCGTAATTACCCAGTTCATTTATACACTAAAAAAATTCGAAATTCTAACCGTGCTGAGACTCGAACTCGTGACCTGTCGTGAATAACCTAGATGTCTTGACCACCTAAGCTATTAATATTTTCTTAATTAAAACTTGATTTTTCTAGAAATTAAGTTATTTACGATCTTCGACAAAAACCCAAATTTCCAAATTAAAGTTAATTCTTAACCATGTCAAAATTTCAGAGATCTTATTATTTAATTAAAAATTTGGTCAATTGTTTTTATTTTTATTTTTAATCACTTTAAAATTTAGATTTTTATATAATAAACCCCAAAGTTTTTAAAATACAAGTGAAAAATACTAGTTAAAAATTTGGGTTGTTACATCGTCGAAACGATTCCAACGCAAAAAGTTTCGTCGAATTTCCGACCTCGTATGACAAAGATATGATAGTTTAAAGTTAACACGAACTTTTATATAAATTAATTACAACTTTAATTTAATTTTTAAACCTAATCCACATCATAGCCGTACGTTTCCTGATGCAAAATCACGGCCGCCCATCCCTTCTTCTCCTTTCCCAGGTTCGAACGCGTACACGAACCCAAACACGCCCCAAAAACCCTAATCACGCAACACCCTACGCTCGACGAAAATCCATCACAGCAGCACCACGTCGAAGCTCGTCTCGAGCTCGACCCACGCCGGCCGACTGCACATCCCCAGTGCCACCACCGGCTAGGAAAACGCAACCAAAACCGGCCCCTTCAAACACCAATTCACGTCGATCCGCTGACCCAATCACGATCATAGCCGTTGGATCTGTAGATCACAACGTGCTCTTCAACTTTGCAGTTAGGAGTTTCTGGAAATAGCGTGTGGATTCAAAGATTTTGAGGGGAGAAGACGAGTGATTTTCGGCCTTTGAATCAAGAGAGTGGCGGCCGGCTGAAGTAAACCCTAGCCTCTTTTTTTATTTTTGTGAAAGAAAAGGGTCTATTTATAGAAATTTATCGAAACCCTATTCATCCATGGTTTTTCGAACTCCGATTTACGTGCGATGACCGACGTTTCTAGGGTTCACCCCGCATTCTGAACACAATGGAATGTGTTTCGGGAGCTAATTCGATCATCTGTGCGAGTTATGGCAATAAACGTTCAATTTAAATTAAATCGATTTAAAATAATTTCTAGGCGTTTTAGCTTGCCCCGGACAAACGGTAAATCCGATTGACACGAAATTTGAAACCTTACAATAATATCATATTTTGGATCCGATGAAACTGGTTTCGTCGAAATCCGAGACTGTTTGAAAAATGACTATTTTAACTCGTCGAATTAATATTAAAACAATTTCGATGCGTTTCGAGCTGCCACGGTCAAACGAAAACTCCAATTGCTACGAAAATTGAAATCCGATAATAACAAAATATTATGGATCCAATGGAACTAGTTTCATCCAATTCTGAGACTGTTCGAAAATTGGCTATTTTCGATCGATAATTAAATATTAAAATATTCAATTTTCACAAATTTATTTTTAATTCGATTTTAAAAGTTCTACAACATCATTCTAACTTTAATAAGAAAAAATAAAATTTTACAAAACATTTTTAATCATATTAAACCCGTTATTCAATTATCCCATAATTTCCAATTTTAAAATTTATTAACTCTATTATAATCCCAATATAACTTACATTCACTTTGGCAACCAATTTGAATCATATTAAATCAAAGTTCAATTGTTCACTCTATTTTCATATATTGAATTTCAATATCAAATTAATCATATCAAATTCGGAATTTAATTATTCAAACATTCGTAATATTAGATTTAAGCAAATTTTATTATTCTTGAATCACTATCTTTTGAGATATTCAAAAACGAACTTAAAAATTTAACTTTTGAAACGCATTAAAATTATAGAACAACCATTTCCATTGTACGGTTATTCGATTCCCATTATCAAATTATTCAATAAATTAAAAATATTAAATTTAAACAATTTCGATTATCCAATAATTCATTATCTTTTGAAATATTGAAATTGAACTTATAAGAATCAACTTTTAAAACCAATTCATAACTTAGAACACTATTTTCATTTTATGGTTATTCAATTATTCAATAAGTTTTAAATATTTAATTTAAACAATTTAACTGTTCAATATACAATATTTGATTTAAATACATTTTACTTATCAATCAATTACTCTATTATACCCAATGGATTCAACATTTATTATTATTCCAAACGAGTTACAATTTTTTTCTAACACTAAATCACGAAATCTTATTAAATTAGCTATTTTAATTATCGGAAATTTACGGGTCGTTACAAGTATCATATATATAACCGTGGCATAGGTCTTTCCAAGATGACTAGTTTAAATTAGTGATTTTTTAAATTTGGATTTACGAATTGGAAGATAGGTGCTTGCAAGCTATTAGCAATGTACATAATTGTTACAGGTCAAACTGTGTACACAACCTATAACCTAGCCTAACGAGTATATAAACAAAGCTACAGAACCCTAACCATCACCTTCATTCTCATTTTTCTGTCTTCCTCCTCATATTTATTTCATTTCATGCTCTACAAAGGAAAATTAATAATAAATTATATAGCTGGCCTCAACTAAAAGAAGAGAAGAAATGGAAAACGATAAACTGCTAAGGAAACCTAAGAAGATTAAAGATCTAGTAAGAACAAAGAATAAGGTGACTAATATTATTTCTTTTGGGCTATTTTCAATTACATCTAATTCTCGACTATAATCCTAAATTGTTTCAAAATTCAAAGCATTTTATACCCATTGAATTATATATGGATTTAAAGTTATCGATAAGTAGAAGAGGCGGCAAGTATTCATTTTTAGAGACGGGGTTAGAGGTGGCCAAAAATTAGCAAAGAAGTTTTAGTTGTACATTTTAGAGTACTTGAGTCAACATTGAAATGATGACCAACAGCCGATCAAGGAGTGTCATTACGTAAAGGTCGAATAATAGAGCATATCTATGGTGGTCGAGCTTCTTAGATTAGCACAGATTGGTCGAAAATTTTGTGAAAGGCGGTGGCGATGGTTGAGTTTGCGGCATGATGGTGGAGACTTTTGAGTGTTTTCATCGGGGCAAGATGGTATGGTTAGGGGTGGCGCAGTTGATGGTGGTATCGGATGGTTGAACAAGTCAACGGTGGAGGCATGGTTATAGCGAGAAAGTGGGGCCTGGGGTGGAATGGGGACTGTGATTTATTATAGCTTTAGTAATAAAACTAATAATTATTTAATGGGTGAAACAACGAGAATGGAAAACTTTGGAAAGAATTTAGGCTGAATAACATCAAATTTTATTTTTTGGCTAGAAGGAAGGAATGCTTGATATAATTAGCAATATATTTAATTTTTGCACTGAACAAAATGCTAGTTATAACTAGCATTATTCATTATAATTTGCATTGTCCGTCAGCCCAAAGAAAAAATTTGTTGTCCTTCAGCCTATTTTCCCCCTTAAATCCTTCCTTGGGCCTATTTTCCTCATAATTTGATTATTAAATTATCTAATTTGTCCTTATAACTTCTAATCCTTGTATTGACATGAACTCTATTTCACGAGCAGTTTATTCCACTGGACTTGTGTAGGAATTCTAGATGATCTGGCATTTGGTCTGCCAAGTTTTGGGGCTATTTGCAAAAGTGGGTTGGTATGGTGTATTTATTTTAATTAATTAAGGTTTAAAATATTACATATATATCCATTGATGGAAATTTGTACTTACTGATATATGCTATGTTATGTAGATGACTATTTTATTATTATGATGTTGTGGATGTGTTATGCTTTCATTAGACTGCTTATTTTTTATTGTTGTATCATTGGATGCTTAATTATAATTCATTTTGAATTTAATATAGGATAATAGTTATTACAATAAAATGGATGAAATTATGTTAAATGAAATTAAACAAACAAGATTATTTATAGATTTTGAATGATATTTGTAAATAACAGTGATTTAACAAATTAAACCGAAATTAATGCGAGAAATTTAATAAGGTTATTATTTATGAATTTCTAGAGAAATTCATAAATAATAAAGACAAAACTATTTTTTAAATTTATTTTGGGAAGTTTATTATCAGTCACAAAATAAAGTAAGATTTCATAAATTATACACAGTTTTTGTAAAGATTATATAATTTCGAGTAAATAACAATATAGTTGATTTGACGGTGTTTATAAAAGAAGATGTTATTATTGTTTGGATAATAGAAATAAAATATATTTACATACTAATAATAGTAGTAGCATTATGTTTTCGAAAGTGTGTTGGGTAAAATTATTGATATTTTAAGACAAATAATAATATAAGAAGTTTTAAAGTACAATAAAAAATATTATTATTTTGGATGTAAATAGTAATAAATTGGTTTTGGAAGATATTAAAGTGATTTTAATATATATTATAATTTTGACATAGAATTATAATATTATTGTTTGAAAAGTAATTTGATGTAAAATACTACTTTTGATTAAAATACTATGTTTTATACTATATAAAGCAATTATGGATTTCTACAGTATATTATCATTTCTGAGGAAATTTTATTATTTTGAGAGAAAATGACTAAAGTTGCTTTTATAACAAGTAATAACAAAATTATTTTATACATCGAAAAATAATGGTCATAAATATATTATTTTGGATGGTTGTACTATATATAATTAATTATTAATTGAAATTATCATATATGTCTGTTGTGACAATGAGATTGCATAAAAATGAGTATGTAATATTTTTCCATTGTTACTACCAGACTATGTGTAGTTTATGGTTTTTGGATGACATTAATGTTTGTGTTGCTAATACAGAGCGTTTAGTACATATTTCATGAGGTGTATATTGTGTTACTAATATAAAGTATTCCATGCACATTTGTTTGATCTATGCTTCAAAAGTTGACATATGATTTAAATTATGCTTTAAACTATTTTTAATGATGAAAATATGATTTTTGCTAGATCTAAACTTACCTATATTTTATATATGTTTTGGTAAATG
Source organism: Allium cepa (assembly GCA_030765085.1). Lineage (NCBI taxonomy): Eukaryota > Viridiplantae > Streptophyta > Magnoliopsida > Asparagales > Amaryllidaceae > Allium > Allium cepa. Next base: position 375,414,163 of record CM060929.1, on the reverse strand, counting down.
ATTTAAATAGATTTTAAATGGATGTGTGTGTGTGTGTGTGTGTGTGTGTGTGTCCGTATTGATACACCATTTTAATAGCAGGCTAGATTTGGATGATATAGTTGTTTAATCTAAATTTGTTTATATAGACGTATTATATGGTCATATTTTATGTATGTGTTGCCCTTTTTGTTTTTGTATGTGCTTGTATGGATGTTCGATTAACAAAAACAATCGTTGGAAAATTAGAGTTAGGATCGTTCTAGGGGATTGGATCTCATGAATGTGGGTTGACTATAGGATGGTTCATCCAATATGATTACACAAATGATGGATGGCTCAAATCGATGGAGCGAAATTGTATGAGTTGGCTTATTTGATATTTAAGGTTGACATTGAGTGTTGTCAAATGTACGTAATATTTATTAGTTGAGTGTGCTACATTTTTTGTTACCCTATGTTTAAGATGATTGATTGCGATTGCTTGGTTGGAATAGTGTTTCTTGCTTGAAATGGTTGCATGGATGTGATGTTTCTCATGTATTAATAAGTATTTAGATATAGGAGATGAGCAGGAAGCAAAACTATGTAAGCTCGATCCCTATAGATTACATAGGAAATCTTTTCCAATGTAGTAGCTCTCGAGCCTTTGGTTAGAGTGTATATGGTTAGGCATAGTCCAAACATAGTTGAATAATTTCCTTTCTCACATGCATTCATGAGGTCTGTAGGTTGGAGTAAAGAAGTGAGTAAAGGTCCAGATACAGATCGGATCCACACGATGTTGATTCGGTATATTTCCTTTGCCTCATGAATGGATTCTCTATTTATTTAACAATAATTAATGTATTGGAAATAGTAGTTGTGATTTGATGTATAAGATATTGTAATATGTTTATACTGTGAAATATGTATATTTTTATTCCATTGTGATGTTTTTTCTTCCTCCTTTTTCCTATTTTTATTTTAGATTTTAGATTAGAAAACCTATGGGCCATAATTTTTAATTTCTAAAGTTAGTTGCGAGAGTATTTTGATAGTGTTTGTAACTAATTTAAAATGTTGGAAATAGTAGCTCGTTACACGTCCACTCTCTTTACTTTGGTTTCTTAGGAATCGTTGCTTGTGCAAAATGCAAGAGTGGAATTCAAAAGCAGACGATTAATCATAGGAGGTGTTTGGGGAAATGTGGCGGTGGAACTACAAACATGCAGTCTAATTGCTAAGGAGCACAGGTTTCCCGAAAGTTAATGTTGGGATTGGTACTGAGATGCCTGCCCCGGTAGATAGAGCAATGGATATGAATGTTGTCTTTTGCCAGTACATGAAATAATGATAATACAATAGCTAGCTAAAGTTGTTAAGCTTAGACTAGTAGTTATAGGAGGGGACTTTCCCAAGATATACCTAGACTATGAGGATTATAGATGAAAGATTTTTACCGGGTAGGAACCTGCTTTAGAGGTGCTAAATTGGTGTTAACATCGTACGAGCATATCTTTGGAGACTTGGCTATGATGATGCTCGAAAAAGGAGGTGGGTGTCTTATCATTCTTAAGATGATGCTTTAGACTAGTGGGAAGCATTAATTACTGAGTTCCTAGAGGAACAAATTACTTGGGATTAATTTGAGGAGTGATTCGAGGCTCGATTTAATCATGAATCACAGAAAAGTGCTTTATGTCATGAATTACTGAAATTGAAACAAGGAGAAACGACATTAGAAGAATGCAACATTTCAACTTTCTAGAAATTGAAGGGAGTATGTCAGGATTCTGTTGAAAAAGAATGTGAATTTAATTGAAGGCTTAAGGAGGGGATTGAACCATAAGTTTACTATGCATTTGCTATCTCCCTTGCAGTTGGTGATAGTTTCAATTAATAATCGCTTTAACAAATGGCTCTCTAATCAAAAGATTGAAGCTGATAGTAACTACAAAGCAAGGAAATCTTCCCTTCTAAGGCCATAACGTTTTCTTTCGCTCTCCGGTGCTTCGATCTTTTATAGATCAAACGCACGATCTTCGATGTTATCGACATCGGATGAGAGAGAAGCAATCTTCCTAACGATAGCTTTCATTAAAAAAATGGCAGTCCTAGCGAAAGATTTTCATTGACGGGAAAGGAAATGAATAAAGAACTTTCTTTGAGGTCTCTTGATCCGCTTCTTACTTCACACCTATCCCCAATTGCGAGGTGATATGATTTTCTATGTTAGGGAGAAAGAAAAACTAATATTAGACTTAAGATGTGGCAAAACAAGAGATATAACCCGTATCAGATTGGGAATAAGAACAGACAAAAGGGAGGAAGGACCTCAGGAGGAGGAGTTAGAAAACCAAATGTGGCAGATGTTGATTGCTTTAACCATGGGCAGAAAGTTAACTATTCGACTAGTGCACCAAGCCAGAGAATAAGGGGAAGGTTAAATGCTTCATTTGTGATAAACATGGGTAAAGAAGAGAGATTGCCTATAGTTGAGATATGAAAAGGTTTTTGCTTTGGAAGAACAAGCTATTGGACCTTTTGCTAAGGAAAATGGAATGGGTGTAGTGCTTAGAGGCATGATTTCGATGTCCAGTATTTCAGTAAGAATTCTTTTTGATACTAGAGTTACATGCTCTTTCATTTCGAATGATTTGACTAATCAGATTGGGTTTAGACACCACTTATTTAGTTACATCTTTGAGTATTTAATACGACCGGTGCACATGCCACTCTTGAATAAAGATGCGTTGATGTGGAATTTGTTTTACATAGATAGCCATTTGTTTGTGACCCATTCGTGGTTGACTTCATAAGGTATGCAGCAGTTTTGGGTATAGATTGGCTAGTTTGTAAAGATGTTACAAATTACTATTTTGATGGTGTTATCATCTTACGACTCCCAATGGGAGGTGAAACAGAGTAGTCCATCGTACAGGCTAAGTAAGGAGAGATAGATGATGTGCGAGTAGTCCATGATTTTGCAGTTGTTTTCGAGCTAGTGACATAAATACCACCAAGAAGAATGATTGAATTTTGACTAGCTGGTACCTAAGGCATAACCATTTCTCAGACCACCTTAGAAAATGCCCCCAATGAGATGGAAAAGTGGATGAAGAAACTGGTGGTACTTGATCATATAAGTTTCGTTAGACTAAGTAGTTCATCGTGGGGAGCATCCAACATTTTTGTGAAGAAGTCGGACAGATCACTTCGACTGTGTATTGAGTATTGAAAGTTACTGAAGATAGGACGACTAAGTCAATCCAGAAGAGGTTCGTGAATTAGTCATCGTAAAGATATTATAAAACAACTCAATAGAGCCTTTATGGTAATTATGATGGTTATCGTGAATAAATGACATATGAGAACTATTGTGAAGCAACTCATGAAACAACCATCATGTGGTAACTCATTTATTGATGTGCCAACATTAAAGGTCACTGTGAGAAATGAATGAAAAGCTATTGTGGGATAAGAAGTTAGCACTTTTAATCCATAAGTTTTAAGGCAACTAAGGGGAAATGGTCATCGTGATAGATCTTTTAGTCAAACTTTATAAAGCCATCAATGATTGACTTGTTGGAGCCTTCGTGATCAGTATGAGCCATCATGAGACAAAATTACAAATGAGATAAAGGGCTATGGAAAAGGTGCCATCATGGGAAATTTTCTAAAGTCATCACATAGCCAATTACCGCATGAAAACTAGTTTCTTCTCATGAGGATCAATCTTCGACATCCATTCATTCTAGGTGACATGTGGCATAAATCCAATAATTGAAATCTCCATAAATAAAGGAGTACACCCCCACAGTAGAGATTTTCTATCTTCGTCTTCTTCTTCATTTTCATTTTTATCTTGCATAAAGAAAAGATTAAGTGAAGGACTTTAATGGACGACCAAGCTATCTTGACTTTGTAACTTTGCATTGAAGAACTTGAACAATAAATAAATTGCATAATGACTTCTTGTGAATGCACAGTTACTTTTAATGATTTCATGACTAGCATATTTGATTAGGAGTATGATCCTACTTGAGTATCTCGATTTGCCTTCACCCAAATTTAGTACTAACCCAAAGTTGTAATTTTATTGAGAGCCGAAGTCAAGGCACTTATGAATTGGTCAACAGTAGCAATTACATGATGACAAAATCAACTAAGAAAGTTGGAGTCTAGCCAAAAGAAGAAGTGATACACCATGTTCATCATAAAAACAACGTGTCCTCTCTCGTTGATATGGAAAATGTAGAAACAAGACAACCATCTACACCTGAACAAACATCAAAGGAGAGGGATGAACTTAAAGTCATGAGGTATAAATTAGAAGTTATGCATGAACTTATTGAAGCATCGATTGCGTAAAAACCTTCATCAAATAGAGAAAAAGAGATGGAGGGTGAGTCTCCACCCAGAAAAGCAGTAAAGTCAAATTTAAGAAGTAAGAATGTTGGAAAGGACAATATAGGACCCTAAATGAAGGAATAAAGCTCCTAACTCAAAAATTGAGCAAAAGCTTAAGATCATAATCTGCAAGCTCTGCTTCACAAAAGAATTATAACCCAAAGCGGAAGAATTATGAGGACGAGGAAGATTATTTCAAGAAATTACCTGTTAAGATGACAAAGGACATGGCCGAATTAAAAGGAAAAAATAATGGACCCTAAAGTCAATAATAATTTTAGGGGAACACCATTCACCTAAATAATTATGGATGTAGCGTTGCCTTCTTATGTGAAATCACGTTTATTAAATACGATGGTACCACTAATCCGGACGACCTCTTGATGGCGTTCGAAAGCAAATGGATTTTTGTGCAAACTATTTCCAACCATATTCTTTAGAGCGGTGACAAATCGGTACTGGCACTGTAGAGAAAAGATGATTTACTCATGAGAGCAGTTCTAATACGAGCTTTTAGCATAATTTTGCACTTCGAAAGGAACCTACAATTGATGCAAGCGTACAGGTTAACATCTAGTAAAAACTAAGGGAATTGTTGAGGCATTATTTGAAGTGATTTAATGCAGAGGCTAATAAAGTAGAAATGGTAGGCGATAGACAGAAATTGATCGTGGAAAAATCTGGTTTGATTGAAAATACACCATTTTGGAAAGAGCTATGCATTTATGGATGCAAAGACGTATAAGACTTCCACTTTCAAGCTGATAAGTTTATACAGATGGATGAAATATTTCATAATAGATTAAATCAAGGATAGAAGAGGAACTTTTGAATCCCCAAAAAAAGGGAGATGAGAAAAATTTTCCAAGGCAAATATTATTGAACAAAATCAGCCTATCTCTTATGTATGTTGTTACAAAGGATGAAATTGACTACCTATTTTCTCTTAAAGCAAAGACAAATCCAGAGTTGAACAAAAGGGAAGATTACTATATGTACCATAAAGTAAACGACCATATGACAGATGAGTGTAGGGTCATGGCAGGGATTATCCAAAAATATGATTAGGAAGGAGCTCTCAAAGAATTTGTGAAGGTCGATCAAAAACCCGCTCGTAATGAGTAGCCATTTTTCAACAAAACTAATGTCATGGAAAGCAAGATTCCACAGGTTTTGCTACAACCAGTGAACCATATCGATGTGATCCATAGAGGACCCTATATATAAGGCCTGAGCAAAGGATCAACAAGTAGGTATGTGAGAGAAGTTAAAGAAGGTATCTTTTCAATAAACAACGAGCCTACGTTGAAATCGTTTAAAAGTGCAATCAAAATGTCCAAACTCCTAGAGAGTAGATAGGAATCCAACATCCCCACAACGACTCTCATATGGTAAACGGGCTGTATGGTGAATGCCATCTTCAAGAGTGCTTCAAACAAATGGGAATTTCGAAAGAAAAAAATTAAACCTAGTCAGGAGTTCATCTTTGGGTTTAATAATAAAGGTTCAACTACGATGGGTCTAATTAAATTATTTATCCAAATCGACACCTCTTCCCGTTCAAGGATGTTTAAGATGTTATTTATGATCATGGACCAGCCTTCTTACTACAATGCTTTCTTTGAAAGGCTGGCTCTTGATGGGATTGATGCTTTCGTATGATTGAAATATCTATTGATTAAGTTTCTCCACAAAACGGGATGGGGAACTATTCATGGAGAGCGGTTTACATCTCGTGAAGTATATTTCATCGCATTTGAACGATTTAATAAAGTGATAGTTTCTTGCCGTAGGCCCACATCAAACAAATATGATCAAAACTAGAACCCTTTGCATATCAGTATTCGAGAATTGATATCTAAGATGAATAACTCAAACTTTTATCCAATAGCTAGTTGGTTAGGTAGTAAGGATGTTGATTCAAAGCAAGAAAAAAAAGCATATTGAATTAACCAAATTAGCTGCAATGAGAACGAGGTTTCAGAGGAAATAATCCTAGACATAGATTCAAGGGATTAGCGAGAGAACGCATAATCAATGGAAAGCTTGAAAGAAGTAAAATTGATTCTCAGGACTCTACCAAAACTATGAAAATTCATAATAAAATGAACAAGGAAACTAAAGAAAGGTTGATCTAATTTTTATAGTTAAGCATAGATATATTTGTGTGGATCCACACAGATATGGAAGGAATTGATCCATCCATGATACGCCATGCGCTCAACATTGACCCTAAGTTTGTTCAAGTAGTGGAAAAAAAGGTTGTTTAACAAAGCTCGCTTCATGACACTAAAGGAGGTGGTAAAAAAGTTGTTGGAATATGGATTCATAAAAGAGGTGTTTTATCTAAAATGGTTGGAAAATCTTGCATTGGTAAGGAAATCTAATGGGAAGTGAAGGACATACATTGATTATGCGATTCTCAACAAAACATGCCTGAAAGATGGTTGTCCACTACCCATAATCGACCAATTAGTGGACGCAACTTGTAGTCATAAACTAATATCTTTTATGGATGCTTTAGTATAATCAAATTCTGATGTTTAAACCTCATAAGGAACATAGATGATTTGTCACAGATTGTGGAATGTACTGCTACAAAGTGATGCCATTTGGGATGAAGAACGTTGAGGTGACATATTAACGACTCGTAAATAGAATGTTCAGAAATCAAATAGGAAGAAACACGGAAGTTTATGTTGATGACATTTGGTGAAATATAAGAAAGAAAAGGATCATATAAAGGATTTGAGCGAAATGTCTAAAGTATTAAGGAAGTATAAGATGAAACTGAATCTGCAAAAGTGCTCTTTCGGAATCCAATACGGGAAGTTATTGGGATATATTGTAAGCACCAAAGGAATCGAAGTCAACCCCGATTAGATAAAAGTTATTAGAGATATGGCACAACCTAAAACTTGTAAGGAAGTGATGAGAATAAATAGACGGGTCATGGTTTTTAGTCGATTCATATATAAGGCGATGAACCAATGTATCCCAATTTTTAATGTATTTAAGAACAAAAAAAACTTTTGAATGGACAGAGAAATGTCAAAAAGCTTTCTAGGAATTAAAAAACCATCTAGAAACACCATCGATACTCTTAAGCCTAGTAGAAGGGGAAGACTTATTTCTATACATGGTTGTATCAGAACACGCCATCGGCATGGTTTTCGGAAGGGGGTAATGGAATCTATTTTCGGTTTACTACAGGAGTAAAAGGTTAAAAGATGCAAAGTTAGGTACTCGTTATAGAAAAACTAGCATATTACATATTATTATCGGCATGAAATCTATTGTATCATTTTCAACTTATCCAATAAAAGTTTTAGCCAACAACCCATTAAGGCAAGTTCTAAGTAAACATGAAGTATCGGGAAGAATGATAAAATAGGGAGTGGAATTAAGACAATATGATATTGAATACCGTCCCAGGACATCACTCCAAGGGCATGCATGGTAGACTTTTTTGAAGAATGCATCGGATTCATCGAGGGACACTCGGAGAAGGAAAGGAAACTTGAGCCAAAATGACAGTTATATGTAGATAGAGCCTCAAACGAATAGGGTGCAGGAGCATAATATATTGTAATTACCCCTGATGGGCATAAACTTCACTATGCTATTTAATTAGGCTCTCTAGAAACCAACAATGTAGCAGAGTATGAGTCAATGACCGTTGGGTTAACCTTAGCGCAACAGCGCAAGATTCCCAAAATAGAAATTTTCCATGATTTGCAACTAATTGTAAACCAATTGAATAAGACATTTTAAGTTAAAGACGATCGACTTGCCCAATACATCAAAAGAATCTGTGAGATGTTGGTTCACTTTGAGGATTTCTCTATACACCAAATTCTTAGGGAAAAGAAGGTGCAAGTAGATTCTTTAGAAAAGCTGGCAAGTTCACTAAGAGAACTAGAGATCAAAATCATAGCTTTTGGATTTTAACAAAACCCAAGTACTGAAGAAGAGAAAGAGAAATTAACTAAGGAAGCTTTGGTTTTAATTAGATCCAAGTTCATCAACAACCAAATAATAAGAAGAATCCTTAAGAAGATAACACTGTCAGAAAAATTCTAGAAAGCGTATGTGCTAGTGAAAATCCATATGTTGATAATTAGATAATGCCCTTGGTCGAATACATCTAACAAGTCTTATCTAGTGAAAAGAAAGAAGCACGAAAACTTAGGTACCAAGTCCCCTTATATACAATAATTGATGGAGTATTATATAGGAAGGGAAACTCGACGCCATACTTAAGATGAATTACACTCGAAATAGACATGTCTGCTAATGGAAGCCCATGAAGGATTTTGGGGAGATCATTTCACTGAAATAAAACTAGCAATCAAAGTTATGGGACAAGGGTATAATTGGTCTCGAATGACAGAAGTAGCCATAAATTATGTCAAAATGCATGACAAGTGCCAAAAGTTCTTTTGAATACCATAGCTTCCTCAAAGAAATCAAACCGGCATTTCCAGTCTAGGACCCTTTGATGTAGGGAGGGTTGAACTGATTGGTCCTCTTCTAGTCTCAAGAAGAGGAGCAAAATTTGTAATCGTAGCAATTGATTATTTTACTAAGTGGACGGAAGCTAAATTTCCACTTAACATAACTATCTAAAAGGTTCTAAAGTTGTTATCAAAAATATAGCAACAAATTTTGGACTCCCAAACAACATTATTTCGATATTACAACCCAATTCATAAGCGACGAGTTCATTTGATTCTATGAAAGAATAGAATCATACAAAAAAAATTCTCATTAGCTCACCCAAAGGCCGACAGGGCAGTAGCGGCAACAAATAACACCATAAAGAACATTTTGAAAAAAACGGTTAACAAAAGCTAAAGGAAATTAGGTAGGTGAACGTACCCTCATTTTATGGTCATATCAAACATTTGCAAGGACTACTATCAAACACGTTCCATACTTCTTAACATATGGATTTGACGTGATGTTGCCTATTGAAGTCGAAGTTCCCTTATGTTGAAGAATTTCCTATACCTATTTAATGAATCAAAATTCGAAAAAGGAATCACTTAACTTGCTTAATGAACCAAGGGACCAAGCTGCAATTCGAACTGCAAAATATCAATGTAGAACCACAAAGTATAGTAATTTAAAAGAGAAAGAAAGGATGTTCAAAAAAAGTGACTTGTTTCTGAGGAAAATAATGATGAACACGAAGGACCCCACCGACGGCCCCTAGAACCAAATTGGGAAGATCCACTTGTCATTCATGAAGTATTGGTTTTGAGGAAAATAATGATGAACACGAAGGACCCCACTGATGGCCCCTAGAACCAAATTGGGAAGATCCACTGTCATTCATGAAGTAATCCCGCCAGGGACATATTAATTAAGTGATACCGATGGAAATGTGATACGAAGGACTTGGAATGCCGAATAGTTGAGATCATATTTCACAACAACAGATGAATAAATTAAATTGCTAAGAATGAGTTATCAGATGAAATAGGAATCCTATCCAAATGATTACCCTTGAAATCGAAATGCGTGTATTCAAATTTAACTTCTAACTTGATGAGGTTGGTAAGATTTATTGAACAAAGGCATCCTTTATATCCTAAAGAGGACAAAAAAAGCATTCGGTTCTGCCGCTAGGTCTTGCCAAAGTAACCATCCAAAGAGTGATGATCAATAAAGCCGTTGATCCCACCATCGGGCCCGATCACCGCACCCAACCGAGGGAGATGAAAGAAAAAACCATTGGTCCTATAGCCAGGCCTAGCCAAAGAAACCATCCAAAGAGTTGTGGTTAATTAAGCCATTGATCCCAATAGCGAGCCTAGTTAATGTTGCCATCCAAGAGAGGCAAACGAAAATGCCTTTGGTCCTATCCTCAGGCCTAGCCAAAGCAACCATCAAAAGAGTGATGGTAAATTAAGCTGTTGGTCCCACTATCGGGCCTGGTCAATGCACCCATCCAAGGGAGATGGACGAAAAAGCCTTTGGTCCCACTGCCAGTACTTTCTAACGCAACCATCCAAAAGAGTGATGGTCAATTAAGCCGTTGATCACACCGTCAGACTTGGACAATGCACCCTTCCAAGGGAGATGGAAAAAAACTTTTTGGTCCAACTGCCAGGCCTGGCAAAAGAACCCGTCCGAAGAGTGATGGTCAATTAAGCCGTTGATTCCACCACCGATCATGTTCAATGCATCCATTGAAGGAAGATGGATGAAAAAGCCTTTGGTCCCATCGCCAGTTCTGGCCAAAGCAACCATTCAAAGAGTGACGGTCGGTAAACCTTTTGATCCCACTGTCGGGCCAGATCAAAGCACAAATCCAAGGGAGATGGACGAAATGTCTATGGTCCCCCCGCTAAACCTGGCCAAAGAAACCATCCAAAGGCTGATGGTCAATTAAGCCTTTGATCCCGTTGTCCTAATCGAAGCACCCATTCAAAGGAGATGGTCAATGGAAACCTAGATGATCAAGCAAGGTCACTGAAAACAGCCGTACAAAGAAGGAAAGTCGAGCGAACTCCTAATCCTATGAACGATAAAACTCAGAATAGGCAAGAGACAAAATGTATTTCCTTAGATCTTTAGGAATTTCTATCTCATCACAATATCAATTTGCTTTAATTAAAGCTACTCTCAAGAGATTTCAAGTGAATTTCCATACTTTCAAAAATTCATTTCATGAAAAGTCATGGTGTTTAAGGGGCAAAGGTTATAGCAAAATGAAGTAGCCCAAGCAATCAATGACTAAAAATAAAATACCAAGGAATGATAAATTGAGTGGGAAAAAGGAACAGTACAAGAATAGAGTTTTACTTAAGCTAAACCATAAAAAAATTATGCAAGGTGGGGCAAGTGTTACATCCAAAAATCTAAGAACAGATTTATAAAAAAAAAGCCATCATATGCAATTCAAAGACAATATATATTGTTTGGGGCCTTCTTGTGTACATGACAGTCATCGCGTATAATTCAATGTCATCGAGTGAAGAGCGAAGCCATCGCATGCTATTAAGAGTCGTTGCGAGGAAATTAATGTCACAACTTGATGCAATTGGCGATCATAGGTTGATGTTACAAGCTTTTATATATGATTGATTGTGAGTTATCAAGAAGTAGGATGCCTAAGCCATCGTGGACAATTTCCTAAATTCGTCACGAAAAGAGACATGCAACCTATCATAAAACAAGCCATCTTGAAGAATTTCACAATGCCATCTTAGGGGTTATCCATAACCATAGCGACGAATTCTTAAAGCCTATATAAAGTGTTCATGAAGGCCGCTAAATCTATCTTGAGTAATCTATTCAAGTTATCAAACCATTATGAGTAATCATCATCATAAGATAATAAAGACGCAAGGGAGCCATTGCGAATGAAGACATCGCTAAAAGGAAAATGGAAGTCAGCATATATAAAATGAAACTACTATGTGTTGATAAGACTATCGTGCCCTAATTGAATGAAGCCATCATGAGGAGTTGATGTATGTTAATAAAGCAATAAGTACAGATCGGATGAAATCATAGTGAAGAACCACTATGCACGAAAAGGGGTCATCGCGATCAATTCAATAAAATCATCATACGTTGATTTGGGGAAGTTACTAAAGATCAAACGACATAGTCATCTAGGAGAGGTTTGTGAAGTAGTCATTATGAAGATATTGTAAAACAACTCAGTAGAGCCTTTATGATAATTTTCAAGGTTATCGTAAATAGATGACCTATGGGGACCATCGTGAAGCAACTCATAAAGCAACCATCGTGAGGTAACTTGTTAGAAGCATTGATGTGCCAACGTTAAAGGTCATCATACGGAATGAATGAAGAATTATTATGGGATAAGAAATTAGCACTTTTGGTCCGTAACTTTTAAGGACACCGAAAGGAAATGGTCATCGTGCAAAATCTTTGGATCAACCGTTATAAAGCAATCGTGGATTGACACATAAGAGCCTTCCTGATCAATATGAGCCATCGTGTGATAAACCTACAAATTGAGATAAAAGGCCATGGAAAAGGTGTCGTCGTAGTTAATTTCCTAAAGTCATCACATAGCCATTTATCGCACGAACACTGGTTCCTTCCTATAAGGATCAGTCATCGTCATTCATTCATTCTAGAGACACGTGGCCCAAATCCAACAGTTGAAATCTTCTATAAATAGAAGGGAACCCAGAGCAATATTCTTATGTTCATCTTATTCTTCAATTTTATTTTTATCTTGCAGAAAGAGAATCTTGAGTGAAGGTGGCTGACCAAGCCATCTTGACTTTGTAACTTTGTATTGGAGGACTCGACAATCAATATATTTCATAATGACTTCTTGTGAATGCATGGTTGCTTATTATGAGTTCATGACTAGCATGTTTGACTAGAAGTATGACCTACCTAAGTATCTTGACTTGCCTTGGCCCAAATTAAATACTAACAGGTCATAATAAGAAGGTGTTAAGGAAAAAGGTTATTTAAACCTGTTTGCATCTGGTGGGGTGATGATAATGATGATTATACTTAGGAGGTGAGTATAAGCTCGGGAATATCTATCTCGAATTGTTTTAGCTTTCATGTGTTAGTGGTGTGCTTTGCTTGTCTATTGTTTGAACTAGTAGCGGGACTAATATATCTTATGTTTATGATATGAGTATAAATTAGTAGTTGCACTAATGCAGTATGATTGATGATCGATGACTTTACACTTGCAGAGTGTTAATGTAATTATTTTACTTGTGTGCACTTTTAGTATTAATGATCGGTGGTCATATTTCTACATTACCCAATTCTCGAGGACAAAATTCCTTTAAGAAGCGAAGACTTAGCACCCCATAGTTTGGAGGGCTATACTATGGGACTGAATTAATAAAAAGAATTTATTAAATACTAATTAAGAGAATTTATTTAAAGCAATTAATGATGGGGAATTTGATTGGTTAAGTGTGTGACACTTAAGAGATTAATTAGGTGAACTAAGAGTAATTATTATAATTAACTACGACAATAAAGTAAAAGCATAAATGGGATTTTATATTAGGGGAAAGAAATTAATAAGATTAGGCAAAGAGAGATCTTAGCCCAAACACAAATTATTAACCCTTATACCTCTAAACATATTATTCTCTTCACTCACTTTCCTTTAACAACAGGAAAACAAAAGGAAGAAAACCAAGGCCGCCATTATCAAAGTAGAGGAAGAGGGAACTAAAACAAAGAGAAGATCAAAGCTTTCATTTTAAAAGAGAAGGATGGATTTTTTAATCAAATTTTCAAATTTAAGTAATGCTAACCATATTACACATTAAAATCTGTCTAGATTCAAATTTAGTATATTTTTGCTGTTTTAAATGGTGATAAACATCCGATGATGATAATAGTATGAATCTGTACATTTTTGGGGTTAAATGACATTTTTGTGATATGTTTAAGTGTAAAACATGAATTGAGCTTCCTCAAATGGTTTTAAATTTTAATACCATGTTTATAATAATAGGGTAAAGATTGGAATTTTCATAATTTTCATACGAAAAATTAATTTATTATGAATTTTCTTAGTGAAAATTAGCAGTTTGGCAATAACTAAATATTTGAAAATATTACAATTTAATATTTTGATGCTAATTTTTAACTGAAGGTAAAGAAAAATTTCTCAAATTTCTTGAATTTTTTTAAATTTCTTATTGTTTTTTGAATTAATATGAATTAAATGGTAAGGTGGAATATATTCTTTTTTAACAAAATAATTAAAGAAAAATATTAATTTATGAGTAATCAAAGGAAGAAATCACCACTGGCATAAGAGATTTCTTTCATAATACAAAAGTGTCGAACATGCAAATGGCATTTGTGAAGAATTAGCCCAAAAGTAGTAACTTTATTAAAGAAAATATCATTTTTTTTACTTAATTATGGATTTTCCATCTTAAAACTATGATAGCTTTATAAAAGCTCCATAGCTAACTTAGACTTATGATAGCATATATTCAATAGCCATGTTAGAAGCTGGATAGCTTCAAGCTCTAGACTACTGATAATAATGAAGTTAGATCCTCAACAGCTATTTTGATTGAACTTGGGATTGCCTTTTTGTTAGACCTTCGAAAGTAATTATGGTAAACATTAGATACTATTAGGTTAGACTTGCAATAGCTAAAAAGTTGGAATTATGATAACTATTGAGATAAACTTGTAATAACTAAAACGTTAGACCGTTGACGATTATTTAGTTAAACATGCGATAGCTAAAATATTAGACCATTGATAGCTATCGAGTTAGACATGTGATGGCTAGTATGTTAAACTTCTGATGGCGTAGGTACGAAATATTGGCCTTTATGTTTGGTAGCTTAGCTATGCGATAGTTTTCCTAAAATTCTGATAGCTTTGACATGGATGGCTTGATAAGAAATAGCATGGACTTAGAAGCTCGATAGTTATGCATTTGATACCAAATGGTAATAAATTTATTATATTTGAATTAAGGAAAGCATTTTGGAAGCCAAATTCCAAGATGTTTAATTTCAATTTCAAAGCACATGAAATTATGAAGAGAAATGATAAGTTAAAATGTAATAACTAATGTAAAGATGGAAATGGCTATGCTTAGGGAAGCTAAGAAATGATAAGTTGTATTATTTAAAAAATAAAGAAAGAAATGTTTATATAAAGAAATGAATGATTTTTGATCTAAACATAAAGGTCTATAGAATGTTTATATAAACAAAATAAACAGATTAAACCTAAGATCTTAAAATATGCTCAGTCATGGAGATTTTAAATGGCAGGGTGCCAAGGCTTAGTCAAGACTAATTAGTGGATATATGGAAGTGTTCCAAGACTTGAAATATCTACTGGGTACAATTTAGAAATTTTAACATTAATGTGAGTAATAACGTCAAATGGATGTAATTTAACAAGTGAATTAGAAAAGTGAAACAAAATTGCTTCTGGAATAAGAAGTGCATGGACGCTTAGCAAGGAAGCTTGTAGAATATATTTCGAGTGCTTGCATTCAACCTCCTAGGAGTGTCAAGGTGGCTCCCGTAGTGGATGATTGGCCTTTCACCGGTGACAATGTTCGATTAAAAGTTGAACTAGTGATAGATAGACCTAGGAAGTTTATCACTAAATAAATTCAGGGATAACTTTGAGACTGATACCTAGATAAGAGTCTTGGTGATGTATGTGAGTGTGACTGATAAATATATGACATGGTCCATAAAATGTTGATAAGCATACATTATACTTAAGCTGAAAGGGATGAATGTACCTCATGGTTCATAAATGGGGTTTAAGTATAGGGTTATGTTAGATGATGTATAAATGTGTGCTTGAGAAATAATGTGCTGATGTAGCATTATAGGATATAAGTGTTGTTAAAGATCCAGCGTAAGGAAACTTCGTCCGCCTGGTGGCATTTTCTCACTACATATTACGTTAGGGAAATGTATTGCTCATATCAGACTTTATGTCTAACCCGTGTTTCTATTATTCCTTTTCCTATGAACTCATAGGTCCTCATTTAAGTATATTAAGTTTATAGGATTAGCTAAGTAGCAATTTAAGTATGAATAAAAGCATCGAAGATGGAACATGAGGCTTAGTAGATAATATCATTTTATTTTAATTTCGTTGTTGCAAACCAGATTGTATAACTAGTTAAGTGTTCATGATGGCATCTTCATATGTTGAATATGACACTATTATCTATGTTTATATTATATTTGCCCTTACTTAGGCACTATTTGGATAATTAAAGATGTAAAGACAATTTGTGTGATGAAAACCGTTTAACTGCTTTGTTTACATAATGTTGTTGGAAAAAACTTAGCCCTATTTGTTGCTTGAAAAAATATAGTGATGATTGCAGCATCACTGATGTTCGTTTTCAGATCTCAAAATGGGAGACATTACAAGTTAGTGTCTAAGTTAGGTTAGGGGACATTTAAGTAATATAGAGCTAAGTATAAATCTATATAGAAACTAGATGGCTAAAAATGAACATTTTTGGAAGTGTAGACGCAATATGTATAATTGACTCGTAATTTTGATATAGTTATGTGTATATGTTCTTCGACTATTGTTTTCATGCACTTTACTTCTGTTTCTTACAATTGTTTTCTTATGAAAAATGCAAGAGTGGAATTCAGAAGTAGACGATTGATGTTAGTAGATGTTTGGGCAAACCCTAGTAGGGGAACCGCAAGTATGCATTCTAATGACTAAAAAGGGGAGGTACCCTAGATGTTAATGTTTGGATTGTGTAATCACCCTAATTTTGACTAACATTATTTAGGGAATTTAATTAGATAATTTAAATGAAATAATGTAGATGGTTAAGGGATCGAGATTTGTTAATCAATAAGGAGGACCGTGCCTTAATTAATGTACAAACAAAAGAGAATTAAAAAGAAGTAAGTAGCAAGAATACGGAAAGGGCAAAATAGGAATAGTCTTCATTCTTATACCCTAAACCCTTCTTACATTCTTATCTTATTCATTTCAACTTTCCTAAACAAAACTAAAACACTTATAAGCTTGGCCAGCCACCATTGAGAAGAATCAAAAGGAAGATAAACTAGGAAACAAGTAGAAAGCTTGAAGGGATTAATCAAAGGACAAATCTCAACCTTCTTAACACCAAGCTATGGTGAACGATTTGATTTACATCTCACTTTGTCGATAATTTTGGTTTCAAGGTTTAACCCAAATTAATTTTGCAAATAATATGCCATGTTATGTTTGTTTGAAAGGATATATGCCTGTTGATGATTTATGGTGTTTCATATAGATTTCACGATAAGTTTAGATGGGAAAACCTATTAAATGACATCCAAATGATTTTCATTTTGGATATGTGGTCGAAAACATTATTTTAGAAGTGGGTTTCAAGTTTCATAATTTTCAAAGTTATTGTGGATTTATTATGAATTTTCTATTAGAGAAAATGACTAATATTGGGTTTAAATTATTTATGGCAATTTTATATAGATTTTGGATCTAGAATTTAAATATGTTAGAAAACGTATTAAAAGTGGATTATGGTGATTTTTGAGGAATTTTTCTAAGTATTTTAGTATGATAATAAAATTATTTAAGCTAAAGTACTTATATGTTTTATATATTTATTCGAGGAGAAAGGCTTATTTATTAAACATTTTAGTTGAAAATTTATGATTCAGCAGCACTTTTAGAAAATATTTTGATAAAGAAAAGGCAATCAATAACATATTGACAAATAAGGCAAGTACGCAAAAATAAATTCCTTTTAAAGTCTAAAAATCAGTTTTGCTTGAATTTACTACTTCTCCACTTCCATCTTTTGGCTTTTGACACCATACCTCCACCAACCATTCGAAACCAATGCAGATGGTATCAAACAATTGATAAGTAGTGCATTAGAGAAGGGCGGAAGGTATAGTCTCGAAACCTAGATTTTGAAGGGGGTAGAAGCTACTCTTATTAACTTTGAATTACTTCTATTTAAAAAGGATGCTTTGAAAGGGGTTATATTAGCTTTTGAATTAATCAGCTTGCCTTTGTTATATAAAAGAGCTTTCAAATGAGTTGCAGCTTTCAGACTTATTCAAAACCTTTCTTTCGAAGGGATAGCGCTTTCAAACTTATTTGAAACCTAACTGCCCCACTCATACCTTTCGAATCAATGCATTCGAAAGGGTGCTTTCTCCTTTTACTTTGAAGTCGCCTTCTTAATGTTTTCGAAAGGGTCGCATAGCCACTTTTAAATGGTTTTGGAGGCAATGGTTTCGAGAGGGTTATTTTCAAAACTATCCTCTTTCTTTTACTTAGGATTTATGCTTTCGAAAGTAATGCTTTCGCCCCAGCTCTTTACGTCCCTTATTTATATTAAAAGTTAAACACAAAGGTTTCGAAAGGAATGATTTTAAATGGTTTTGAAGCAATATTTCTATAAACTTTTACTTGAATCCAATACATTCGAAAGGCACGGTTTAAGTGAAGAATTTCAATGCTTTCGAAAGGTATATAATATGGGTTTTAAAGGAGAGATCGTCAATGTTTTTGAAAGGTTCATTTTTAGTATTTGAATGGAGGATTTCCAATGCTTCCGAAAGGCAAGTGTATGGTTTCAAAAGTGGATGTTTAAGGTTTGAGTAAAGCTTTTGAAAGGGTTGTTCTCAATGATTTCGAAATACATTGTTTAAGGTTTAAACAAAGGCTTCGAAGGTATTGTTTTAGCCTTATAGCCTAAAACTTTCTAGTTAAAAAGTAGTTGTAACTTATTATGAAGGGATAGATAGTCCCATTGATTAGATTTCATCAACATTGTTTTGTGTAAAGTATATATATCATGGCATAAGTGTTTTGAGTAAAGTAAAGTATATGATTTTCTTTTTTATCAAAATATGATTTCATGGGTAAATAGTTTGCAAAGATTGTTTACAAGGAAATGGAACTTTAACGAGGTAGTTAACCCTTAGTATATGGCAGGAAATGTAATTTGAATAGGGTAGGTAACCCTAAATTTCTGACTTAGATATTAGGAAGACAAGACGAGACTGATGTTGGGTCACGCCCTATACTTTAGCTATAAGCCCCTAGCTAAATAAGCCCAAAAACAGTGTGTAGGGCTTTGTCACAGATGGGACTAAAATAATGTTACACACAAAAAGTAATATACGGAATAAAAATAGGTTATTGGTAATCTGGCAAAACCATTAGGATCAGTTGACCCTAGAAGAAAATTGTTAAGGGCAGATAGCCCAGTATTATGTCTAACAAAAGTTAGATTGTTGATTATATCTGGTAGGCCCGAGTCAGCCAATGGTTAAAAGTTAGCTGGATAAAACTATAGTGTGGGCAGATAGTCCATTGATTTTCTAATCTTTATGCATGTATGCATTTGCTTTGATTGCTATAATCAGTTTGATTGCGGGATTTGATTTGCAAAAGATATGCTTTAAAAAAGGATATTAGCGAGGGAAAACCCGTTCAGCTAAGCGTCATGGTCTCACTTAATATCAGTAAAATGAGATGTAATATTATTATTCACACTTGGCTTTATGTCTGACTTGAATTTTATGTTTCCCCTTAAATTCTTGAGTACTCAAAATTTGATTTGAGTAGAATGAGAGTTAAGGATTTTTCAGGTTTAGAAGGTTAGATGAATAAGCTTCCGAAGACGCGCAAGAGGCAAAACTTGCTATGTAGGAGCTATTTAGTATTATTTCCATTATGATGTATTAAGACTGTTATGTCTATTCAGTACTCTGATCATCGATTGAGGCATCTTCATATGTCGCCCTTGGCGTAATTTGTAATAATTATATTTGATCAAAACCTGTGAATCATTTTGAGATTATGTATCTGAATATGAAATATTATTTTGAAATGTAATCAGATAAGTTGTTTTGAAATTTTTGTTGATTTTATTTCATATTCACATACTTCTAATATTATGGATACCATTAACATTACCGTATTTTTTTCACCGAAAGTTAATACTATGATGACTGCAGCATATGTAGCGCTTAGCTTCGGGCCTTAAGATAGGGGATGTTACAACTAGTTGTAAGAGCATAATTTTATGAAAAACTCAAAAGAGATCTTAAAACTAAAATGATTTTGGAAACATAATCCTAAGAATTAGAGAAAATAATGGGGAATGGGATAACGCTATAGTAATGTACTTGTATTTGCTATATATAAGTATACCATCTATCTCTATTCTCCATCTTTCTTAGGCTATTCTTCTATATCTTACAAAGGCTCAAATGAACATTTTATGGAAGTAAGATATGGATGTTAGGAGTAGAAGAGCTAACATTTGTGGAGGAAGCACCACAACCGATGGGAATGCAAGACCAAATACTAAAAGGAATCCAGGTTGGGCACAAGCTACTATTGTGGATGTTGGAGCACCGCAAGCTGATATAGGAGCAATGTATCAATTCTTCATTAATATGATGTAGGCTGGAATTATTGCAAGTTTAGTTGGACGAAATGTTGAAGGAGGAACTCAAGGAGCTTCAATGGTCGACAAATATGCAATGTTGAGCGTAAACTATGCTAGACTTGGAGGAAAGCCGTTTATCGAGACTGAGGACGCGATTGAAGTGGAGAATTGGCCACATCATTATGAAAGGATCTTTGTTGAATTAGGGCTCAATAATGAGTAGAAGAGGAGGCTTTCTTCTAGACAGTTACAAGGAGTAGCACAGTACTGGTGGAACAGTGTTACCATAGGAGTAAACGAAGAGGCCATGGCTTGGGATGAATTTAGAAAGAGGTTTGAGGAAAGATTCATGTCAGAGATTACTAAGTCAACTCTGCTCAGGAAATTTATGGAGTTGGAGCAGGAAGACATGACAGTGCTTGAGTATGCAACCGGATTTGAGGAGCTATCAAGATACAAATATGCTACTGTTGATACAGTTATCAAAAAGAACGAGAATTTCATCCGCAAACTGAAACCTGAACTAGCTAAAGCAACCTTACCACATATTAGAGATCTATGTGATGTAGTTGTTGAGATGGCTATGAGGGAGGAGCAGACGCTTGCTTTTTATGATGGTAACAAAGTAGGAGAAGCTCAAAGTAGGCGAAACTAGAAGAGAAAGCTTTTCCATAAGAAGGTCGCTCAGAAAGGAGGAGCAGTCATGAAAAAGAAGGCCAACGTAGCTTGTTATAAGTACGACAAGAGGGAACACTACGCTCACGGGTGTCAGATAGGCAAAGGAAAAAAAACTGCTGATAAAAAGAAGTAAGCTGGTTTAAATGTGATCGGATTAGACATTATAAGAACCAATGCAAGGAACCAGCTAAGGATGGAAAAGGCAAGTTGTTTATGTTGGAACCAGCTAGCCCAAGACTAATAGCCGAGGAGAAAGAAAAAACTATGTATAAGTTAGATTTCTATTTGATCCCGGTGCATCGCATTCTTTTACAACTCATTGTTTGTAGATAAGCTTAACCTAGAACCCTCATATCTAGTTACTTCTTTAAGGGTTGTGAATCCGATAGGAGGGTATGCGACTTTTGGGATGAGATGTAACCACTTAAAGTTTGAATTGTTAGGTCATATATTTTCTTGAAATTTGCATGTATTTGATTTCGTGGGGTTTGGAATTATTTTAGGTATGGATTGGTTAAGTAAATACGATGCTCGTATATTTTGCCATGAAAGGAAAATATCACTTAGACACCCTAATTGTAGTGATCGGGTTATATACTCCATAGAAAACTATAGTTTTGGGCTAAATTCTTTGTTGGTGTTATGTAGGATGAACCGAGCTTTTGTTGTTAGAGGATTCGTAGACATCTTTGAGCCCGTTGTAGGACTACCATCGAAACAAGCCATTGAGTTTGGACAGATTTAGTACTAGGAGAAGAACAGATGGGTACACCGCCAAGATGAATGACATTATCGAGATGAAGGAGCTAAATAGGCAGTTGGTGGATTTGGAAAAGTAAGAACTTTATCAAACCAAGCAGTTCGCCTTGGGAAGTAACCATAGTGTTTGAAAAGAAACTGGACGGATCATTGAGGTTATGTATCGATTATTATAAATTGAATGAGAAGACGATAAAGAATCGATAACTGTTACCTAGGATTGACAATTTGTTCGATCAGTTGAGTGGAGCCAAAGTATTCTCCCAGTCAAAAATTTAAAAAAGTAATAAATTGTTGCTTAAATGCTTTATCCAAATAGCTCGATATAGAGTCGTCTTTTAGTTATTAATTTTTGAACTGAAATATCCATTTCTAAAGTAGAAAAATAGTTTTTTTTTAAAAGACGGAGAATACGATATTAATTTTTTTTGCAATTAGACTAGAATTGTATTTTATATAACCATATCATATACTATAGTAACCAAAGAAAAAGTACGAAAAGTAAGAAAAATAACCATACCAATCTCAGTAGAATATGGATATGGATATATAGTTTGCATCAATAAATCCACTAATTCTTCTAGTAATTTCTGTAAAATTACCTAATTTGTGTTTTTTATGAAATTGATTGATTGGATTGAAATCCAATAAGATAAGAAAATATTATAAATCTTTTAAAAATCCTTCCTTCTTATATTCTAGAACTGAATTAAGAAAAACGTGAAATGAAAGTTCCTTTTCTTAGCTAACGGAATGTCTTATTTAACATATAAACTACTTTTGGCAATAGGATTCCATCAGCTTAGAGTGGCTGAAGATAGTATTTCATTGATAGTGTTTAGAACAAGATATGGATCATACAAATGGTTAGCAATGCAGTTCGGACCAACTAATGCGCCAGCATTTTCTGTAGACTTGACGAATAGAATTTTCTAGTAGCATTTGGACAGATTCATGTTAGTGTTCCTAGATGACATTCCGATATACTGTAAATATGAAAGAAGTATGAAGTGCATCTCAGGGTAGTGCTAAGATGTTGAGGCAACATAAACTGAAAGCGAAATTTTTAAAGTGTCAATTCTGAAAGAAGGACGTGAAGTTTCTTTATCATGTAGTCTCAGAGAAAGGGTTGTCGGTAGATGCGGCTAAGATCGAGGTAGTGAATAATTGAAAGAGACTCAAGAAAGTGACTACGATAAAGAGTTTTCTTGGATTAGCTGGTTATTATCGAATGTTCATTAAGGATTTTTCGTGGATAGCAGCACTGATGACTAAGCTAACTCGAAAAGAGGTGAAGTTTGTCTTGACCAATAAATGTGAGGAGGCATTCTGGAAATTGAAAAACTTATTGACAAATGTACCTGTATTAGTTGTTCCAGAGGAGAAACATGACTTAGTGGTGTATACGGATGCAGGTGGAACAGGGTTAGAAGCTGTGTTAATGCAAAAATATGAAGTGATTGCTTATGCTTCTCGACAGCTCAGACCGTATGAAGTTAGATATCCAACTCATGATTCGTAATTAGCTGTAGTAATTTACGCATTGGAGGTGTGGAGACACTACATTTCGGGACAAATGTTCGAGTTATATATGGATCATAAGTCACTGAAGTATTTATTCTCTCACAAGTAGTTGAATATAAGACAGCAGAGGTGGTTAGATTTTTAGCCGCTTATGACTTTGGTATAGAGTATACACCAAGGAAAGGAAATAAGGTTGCAAATGCACTTAGCAGTAAACATCCGAATGCAGTATTGGTTATGATAACTGATTGGAAAGATTTAGAAGCATTGGCTACATGCGGAGTACAATGGAGATCTAAGAGTAGCTCCAATCAAGAAACTGCTACGTTATCATGTTTAGAAATTTGACCAGTGATGATCGAAAGGATACTTCTAAGCAAGGAGAGGACAATTATTAGCTAAACAGATTAGAATGTTAAGGGATGGAGCAGAGAGCGATGAATTGAAAGATTTCAGTCTTGATTAGAATGGGTGGTTGAGAAAGAAAGGGCGACCTTGTGTTCCAAATGTGGGAAACATTAGGAAGGAAGTTTTCGGAGAATTCCATCGTTTGAAGTTCATTATTCACCCGGGAGGAACTAAGATGTAACAGGATATGAAAATGAGTTTCTTTTGGAAATATGAAGAAAGATGTGGGCTTATGGGTAAAGTAGTGTTTGAACTGTCAATGGGTAAAAGTTGAACATCAGAATTCAAGTTGGTTATTTCAGCCTTTGGATGTTCCAGTTTGGAAATGGGATTCTATCTCAATGGGTTTTATAGACAGGTTGCCAAGGTCAAATAGGGAAAACAAAGTATATGGCTTATAGTGGATAGATTAGCCAGGAGTGCCCTATTCATTCCGGTTAAGTCAACTAGGATGGCACACCTGTTTTAGCTAATTTATTTATGAAGAATATTGCTTGATTGCATGGAATTCCTAGTAGTATAGTAAGTGATAGAGATTCCTTATTCACTAGCGAATTCTAAAGGAGTCTAAAGGAGAATTTAGACACCAAGCTAAAGATGAGTCCGCTTACCATTCGCAGACAGATGGACAATTGGAAAGAGTTAACAAAATCTTAAAAGATTTGTTAAGAGCTTGTGTGTTAGACTTTGGAGGATCATGGGAAGACCACCTACACTCAGTTGAGTTTTCATATAACAACAGTTATCTGACTAGTATAGGGCTTGCACCGTTTGAAGCTTTGTACGAAAGGCCATGTAAATCTCCTATTTGTTGGTTAGAGACCAGGGATAAGTTATTTCTTACTCCGGATTTAGTTAAAGAAGCTATAGAAAAGATTGAGTTAATTTGAGCTAGAATGAAGGAAGCTCAGCCTAGGCAGAAGAGTTATGTTGATAGGGGACGGAAAGACTTAGGGTTCTCAGTTGGAGATCGTGTTTTCGTCCCAATATCACCAATAAAAGTTGTAATCCAATTTGGAAAATTAGAAACATTGGCACCAAAATTTGTTGGACCATTTCCTATTATAGAAAGGATTGGGAAACTCACGTATAGAGTTAAGTTACCAAATAGTTTGGCAGGAGTTCACAATGTTTTTCATGTTTCTCATCTAAGGAAGTGCACTCAAGATCCGAAAACTACTATTGCACCGACCATGTTAGATGATTTAGTAGTGGAACCAGATATGACTATAGTTAGAAAATCAGTTCGTATAGTTGCGAGGGATGAGAAAAGACTAAGGAACAAAAAAGTCAGAATAGTCAAAGTCCAGTGGAGTGACGATGAGAGATACTATATTTGTAAAGCTGAGAGCAGGATTAGATATACTTATCTTGACTTGTTTCATGGTATGTTTTCCTTTATGTTGATTGTTATGGGTACCTTATCGTAATTTTGAGGATGAAATTCTTTAAGAAGAGTAGTCCGTAATGACACTAATTTTGACTAACATTATTTAGGTCATTTAATTAGATAAATTAAATGAAATAATGTAGATGGTTAAGGGAATGAGATT
Organism: Allium cepa; assembly: GCA_030765085.1. Lineage (NCBI taxonomy): Eukaryota > Viridiplantae > Streptophyta > Magnoliopsida > Asparagales > Amaryllidaceae > Allium > Allium cepa. The sequence goes on along the minus strand of CM060929.1, from coordinate 375,388,942 downwards.
TATTAATCAATAAGGAGGGTCGTGCCTTAATTAATTTATAAACAAAAGAGAATTAAAAAGAAGTAAGTAGGAGGAATATGGCAAGGGAAAAATAGGAACTGTCCTCATTCTTATACCCTAAACTCTTCTTACCTTCATTTCTCATTCATTTCAACATTCCTAAACAAAACCAAAACACTAATAAGCTTAGCCAACTATCATTCAGAAGAATCAAAAGGAGATAAGCTAGGAAATAAGTAGAAAGCTTGAAGTGATTAATCAAAGGACAAATCTCAACATTCTTAACGTCAAGCTAAGGTAAATAATTTGGTTTATATCTCACTTTTGTTGATAATTTCGGTTTCAAGGTTTGACCCGAATTAATTTTGCAAATAATATGCCATGTTATGTTTGTTTGAAAGAACATATGCTAATTAATTATTTATGGTGTTTCGCATAGATTTTATGATAAGTATAGATGGGAAAACCTACTAAATGACATCCAAGTGATTTGCATTTTTGATATATGGTCGAAAAAATTTAATTTAGAAGTGAGTTTCAAGTTTCATAATTTTTTAAGTTATTGTGGATTTATTATGAATTTTCTATGAGAGAAAATGACTAATATTGGGTTTAAATTATTTATGCAATTTTATATTGATTTTGGGTCTAGAATTTAAATATGTTAGAAAACGTGTTAAAAGTTAATTATTGGGATTTTTGGGGAATTTTCCTAAGTATTTTACTATGATAATAAAATTATATAAGCTAAGGGACTTAAATGTTTTATATGTTTATTCAAGGAGAAGGGCTTATTTGTTAAAACATTTTAGTTGAGAATTTCTGAATTCGGCAGCTTTTTTAGAAAAGGATTTTGATAAAGAAAATGGAACCAATAACATGTTGACAAATAAGGCAAGTACGTGAAAAGAAATTCCTTTTAAAGGCTAAAAATCAGTTTTGCTAGAATTTACAAATCCGCCACTTCTATCTTTTGGCTATTGGCTCCATGCCTCCACCAACCATTCAAAACCAATGCACATGGTATCAAGCAATTGATACGTAGTGCATTGGAGAATGTCGGAAGGTACAGTGTCAAAACCTAGCTTTTGAAGGGGTAGAAACTACTCTTATTAACTTTGAATTACTTCTGTTTAAAAAGGGTAATTTCGAAACGGTTATATTAGCTTTTGAATTAATCGGCTTGCCTTTGTTTATATAAAAGATCTTTCGAATGAGTTGTCACTTACATATGATTAAAAAGGAAACCTTGCTTTCGAAGCGTAGCCACTTTCAAACTTATTCAAAACCTAGCTGCCGTACTCATACCTTTCGAATCAATGCATTCAAAAGGGTGCTTTCGCCTTTTTCTTTGAAGTCGCCTTTTCAATGTTTTCAAAAGTGTCACATAGCTGCTTTTAAATGGTTTTGGAGGCATTGGTTTTGAAACTATCCTCTTTCTTTTACTTGGGATTATGCTTTTGAAAGTAACGCTTTCGCCCCAATTCTTTACGACCCTTAGTTAAATTAAAAGTTAAACCCAAAGATTTTGAAAGGAATGATTTTGAATGGTTTTGAAGCCATGTTTCCACAAACTTTTACTTGAATCGAATACTTTAAAAAGGTATTCTTTAAGTGAAGAATTTCAATGCTTTCTAAAGATATATATAGGTTTCGAAGGGTAGGTCCCCAATGTTTTCGAAAGGTTCACTTTGAGTATGTGAATGGAGGGTTTCCAATGCTTTCAAAAGGCAAGTTCAAATGGTTTTAAAAGAGAATGTCTAAGGTTTTAGTAAAGCTTTCGAAAGGGTTGTTCTCAATTATTTCAAAAGACATTATTTAAGGTTTAAACAAAGGTTTCGAAGGTATTGTTTTGGCCTTGTAGCCTAAAAATTTCTAGTTAAAAAGTGGTTTTAACTTATTATAAAGGGATAGATAATCCCATTGATTAGATTTCATCAACATTGTTTTGTGTAAATTATTTATATATCATGGCATAAGTGTTTTTAGTAAAACAAAGTATATGATTTCAAGGGTAAATCATTTGCAAAGATTGTTTGCAAGGAAATGAAACTTTAATAGGGTAGTTAACCCTAAGTATATAACAGGAAATGAAATTCAAATAGGGTAGATAACCTAAATTTTTTGACTCAGATATTAGGAAGACCAAATGAGACTAGTGTAGGGTCGCATCCTATACTTTAGCTACCAGCCCCTAGCTAAATATGTCCAAAATTCAAGTGTATAGGGCTTTATCACAGATGGAACTAAAATAATGTTACACACAGCAAGGAATATACAAAATAAAGATAGGTTATTGATAAGCCCGCAAAACTATTAGGATCAATTGGCCCTAGAAGAAGATTTTTAAGGACAGATAGCCCAGTATTGTGTCTAACAGAAGTTAGATCATTTGTTATATTTGGTAGGCCCGATTCAGCCAATGGTTAATAGTTAGCCAGATAAAATTTTAGTGTAGGCAGATAGTCCATTGATTTCCTGATCTTTATGCGTATATGTATTTTCTTTAATCGTTATAATTAGTTTGTTTGTAGGATTTTATTTGCAAAAGATATGCGTATAAAAAAGATATTAGTGAGGGGAAACCCATTCCACTAAGTGATGGGGTCTCACTTAATATCAGTAAACCGAGATGTAAGTATTATTCGCACTAGGCTTTATGTCTGACTCGAATTTTATGTTTCCCCCTTAAACTCTTGTGTGCTCAAAATTTGATTAATTTAAGCAGATTGAGAGTTAAGGATTTTATGTTTAATAAGTTGGATGAATAACCTTCAAAGATGTGCTGGAGGCAAAGCTAGTTATGTAGAAGCTATTTAGTATTATTTGTGCTGTGATGTATTAAGATTGGTACGCCTATTTAGTTCTCCGATCATCTAAGGGGGCATCTTCATATGTCACTCTTGGCGTAATTTGTAATAATTATATTTGATCAAAATCTGGGAATCGTTTTGGGATTATGTATATGAATTTGAAATATTGATTGTAATGTAATTAGAAAAGTTGTCTTTAAATCTGTGTTGATTTTATTTCATATTCATGTGCTTCTAATATTATGGATACTATTAACATTACTGTATTTTTCATCGGAAGTTAATACTATGGATGATTACAGTATCTGTAGTGTTTAGCTTCAGGCCCTAAGATATGGGCCGTTCCAGATTGGTACTTCGATGCCAGCCCGAGCGATGGATATGAACGCTCGTTTTCACAGGTACATGAAGGAAATGATGAGATAACAACTTGGTGATGTTTCTGAGCTAAGACCCAATAGAAGTTAGAAAAGACCTCACGAGAAGGAGTTCAAAAGCCAAATGTGTCATATGTTTGCTTTATTTGTGGGAAGTTAAATCCTTATTCGACTATGTATAACAAACCAGAGAATAAAAGGAAGGTCAAATGCTTTAATTTTGATAAACCTAGGCATTAAAAGAGAGATTGTTCGGAGTTGAGACAGGCGAAAGATTTTACTTTGGAAGGGCCATTGTCGAACCCTCTATTGAGGAAAAGGTGAAGGGCGTATTGCTTGAAGGCATGATTTTGATTTTTAGTATTTCAGTAAGAATTATATTTGATATTGGGGTGACACTGTGACAACTGCCCTACACACTCGGTACTCAATATGACCTATAGAGTGCACTGTATTAGTACTCGGACGATGTAGGGTGATTGTTAGAGGTGAATAACTAAAACTTCAAGAATAAATTGTCTTATATCTCATAAAGCATCAAAAAAATATGCAATATCAACATACATATAAAACAAATGAGACGGATAAGCGTGACTAAATAAACCAAAATAATCGTCAGAATGCAAGGTTTACAATGGTTATATAAAGAAAATAAAACAGATTTTATACGTTATCAAAATAAACTCGAAGGAAATCTGTCTCAAAATAAAGTAAAGCACCAATAAATCTTCATAGTGCCACATAGCGGAATAAACAACAAACTCTAGCAATAGATATATAATAGCACCGGCTTCCTATTTGTCCCATGAACAGCCCATGCACTTACCTCCGACCTGCTATTTATTCTACTGATTTAAGAGTACCAAAGATAATAAGAAGCAAAGCATAAATATTGAGTCAGATAATAGTCGAGTGTGAGATATAAATAATCTTAAGATACTACAAATGTCGATATAGTAAAATAGAGGTACTGAGTAGGAGAATCATACTCAACCTGTTCCTACATCTAACAAGTTAGCACATAATGTCATATAAGCTAATTCTCTGTATCTTATGGGTATACTACACTAAGCATAATATGGGAATTAGGGTACTTAACTAAGGAATACCTACATCACAAGACATCCACCCATCACATAACATTTACACCAGTCATAGAACTCATAACAAACACATAGTAAAGATACATTGATGACTGTTATCATGTTCCCGTATCACCGTGATTAGCACCAAGGTCTCGCGTTACCTTACATCACCATAGCCATCACCAAGATCTCATGTCAACATGACCATTCCCAAGGTCTCACGTCACCACAATCATCAACAAAACCTCACTTTACCATGACCACCTCGACCACCACTAAGGTCTCTTAAATACATGATAACTTGCATGATGACCTCTCGGGCTAGTGAAATCTCATGTCACAATCTGGTTTGGTGTTCGATCACATACCTATCCTAGATATTCCGCCTTCCTAGGGCACACTAGACCGTCTCATGGTCTAAGGTATATAGATGAGAATACCACGCCCCATGAAATACCTAACACATCCAGAGTTATCAATGTTCTCTTCAATAGATGGCTTAGTAGTGGAATGCACTCTATGTTCCGCTCCTTCATCTTACTTTGTCAAACGTGCCTCCTTAAACTACCAAAATCCTATACGTACACTTCCTATTAGAAGTACTCAATCAAATCCCTCACATATTCAATTTATCAAATTTTGGAACATCTTTCGTCGTCCATAGATTTGTCACAACTAAGTCTCAAAGTTACCAAGTCAAAGTGTCATGCCATTGCTTCAGCATTAAAACATCTCATCATAGATCTATAATGTCAATATTATGCATCGAACAGATGAATAAATGAGCATGGTAAGAATCCCTAAATCCACACTTAAAATCCTCTTAGACACTACATAGTTGCCTCCAACCATAATCATGTTCGTACTAACCACATCATGTCATCACCAATATGATTACTTAGTCGAAAAAGCGACTAAGTCTCAAAAACACAAATAAAAAACTCATCGCCAAAAATTTTCTTGTAGTAACCCTTCCGCCATCCCTAAGTTTCTACCAGATTGGCGTAGAGTAAAATTAAGTCGGTGTGAGAGCTCCAAGTACCTCAAAAAATCCCTAAGTCGGTAGTATCGTCACCTTCCTTTGCCCAAAGTTGCTATCGCATTTCTTTACTCACTACCCGAAGTCAAGCTTCAAAAATCCTAAAGCAACCCAAATCAAACCACTCTATGACGAGAGGTCTCTACCCAAAAATTTCTAAATACCAACCCGCGTCCATTTCTTTCCTTGCCTAGAGTTGGCTTCACACACCGACATGCTTTGTTTCATGTTCTTCTTCAATTTCCCCAAAGCACACCTACCCCCGACCTGATTTTAGTTCTACCACCGATTTGTTTTTTGCTTCAAAACTCTTTTTTGATCCAAATCACATGCAACCAAAAGTACAGGATCACTAGCCTAAAGAACACTTCCTTTCGATTTCATCACGTTTCAAATACTTTTGCTCATCGAATCACCAAAATCAAGACCATAATCAATTCATACCCAAAGGAATCAAAATACAAGAAAATGACTTCACACAAACATTATGTAATATTCAAACATCATATACAAGCAATCTAAACATATTTCAAACAATTATATCATCCTAGATATGTTAAGATAGACAATGGCAACCTTTTTTCGTCAAATACCCAAAAACAAATCAAACTCAACATTTATCTTTTTAATTTTTTTTTACTTAGATCTAGGTTTGATAATGTTTTAACATTCAAATTCCACTTAAATATGTAATCTTTACTGTATAGATAAGAATAGTCTACCGAAAAGGAAAACCACTCATCTAGATCGAAAATAGCGCAAATACCAATGCAAATCTAATGTAAACAACACTTCACGGTTCTCTATGCGCCCCAGATTAGAAAATATTAAAATCTCCATGATCCTATTTGCTAATTACTAAGTAATCACTAAACCTAGCAAATTAAAGTGAAAAAATGATGGATTTTGATCCAGTAAGGGTTAATGGAGGTTATAGAATGTTTAAAAAATATATGACTAATGACTGTTGGAGGAGGGTGTTATTAATCCTAATTTGGGTTAATGCACCCCATTAGTCGCCTCTTAATTACATGCTAATCTGCCTAAAGATTGTCCAAACTTGAAACAACCATAACTTATAAGTGATAAGTCTAAGATCCTATTATTACTTTCATACGAAATGTGGAACCATCATATCTTTGATTTGGAAGTGGTATCAAAAGTTATAGGCCTTAAAAGATTTCCAAGGATCAAAACCATATAGTAAAAATTCTTAGAGTATAAAATGTCACTGGTCAATATTACTCCAAGTTATAGCCTTATATGATCTAATATTCAAAAAGAATATTCTATGATTCTCTGATATAAAAAATAAAGGTCTTACAGACAAATTCTTTTATATCGAAAGGTTCGAGTGATAGATTGGGTTTAGAGACCACATATTTAGTTATGTCTTTGCATGTAGTTAATCCAACTAGTGGGTAAGGCACTCTTGGACTAAGATGCATTGATGTAGACTACTTTTGAGTAGACAACCATTTGTTTGTGACTTATTTGTATTTGACTTCGTAGGGTAAGGGATAATGTAGGTATAGTTGGCTAGTACGTAATGACACTAAAATTTACTATGCCAATAATTTTATCGCCTTATGACACCAAAGGGGAGGCGAAAGGATTATGGCAATGTTAGATATGTTCAGCTAGTAGCAGGGATAAAACAAGGATATAGCAGAAGTGCAAAAATCTTCATTAGATAAAAAAAAATATTTAAAGTTAATTAATTACTATTGTCACACCATTTGCATAGAAAAAGTAATATTGTTTAATCTTATATAACAAAATCGAAGAATACCATGATTATGCAAATTAGATTTTGCGACTATAATAGATTTTTAACTTATATTGAACACTTTTGCCTTAAAATTAGCTCTTTAACCTAACTTTTATGATTTTTATAAAAAGATAACTAGTCAAATCAACCTTTCTATATTAATATTGCTAAAGCTATAAAGACTTGATTAACAGGTGTAATGTAAAAAGTGGGTTAAAACTAGATCTATTATTTAATAGCGCTAAGTTGAAATAGCGTAGAAATTGAAGAGTGTTACAGGCTATGTTGGAGATTTTGTGGTGCTTTAGTAGGGGTTTAACTGCATAGGTGTTGGTTACTGAAAGTTGAATGACTTTATGATGAAGAATCATTATCCATTGTTGAGGATAAAAAACTTGTTTGATAAGTTAAATGGAACTAGAGTATTTCTATAACTTGGTAGTAATGGGATTCCTTCAACCAAGGGTAGCTAAAAATAGTATTCCTTTGACCTCATTTAGGACTAGACATGATTTATATGAGTAGTTAGTCATGCCGTTTATATCGACCAATGCTCCTTCGTTCTTCGTGGATCTTATGAATCAAATCTTTTACTATCAATTGGATAGATTTGTTTTAGTCTTTATCAAAGATACTTTGGTGTACACTAAGAATTAGTGAGACTATGAATTCCACCTGCGATTCATACTGGAGACCTTGGGATAAAATAAGAGTAAGGGAAGCTTTTCCATTCTCATTTTTGGAACATGAAGTTAAGTTTCTTAGTTATTTTTAGAAAATGGATTAGAAGCGGATCCATCAAATTTAGAGACCATTAGTGATTGGAAGAGGCCAGAAATGATGATAGAAATGAGTAGTTTCTTAGGATTCGCTGGTTATCGTCGTAGATTCTTTATGGACTTCTTGGGTATAATTACACCATTGACTATAAAGATCAAAAGGAATGAGAAGTCAGGTGGATTGATAATTGTAAAGGACATTTCTGGAGTTGAAGAGGTTATTTTAAATGCTCATGGTTTTATCGTACTTGAAGGGAATCAAGATAGGCTATTTATACCGATGCTTATGGAAGCACATTGGAAGCGATACTGATCCAAAGGAGAAAAGTGATAGCTTATGCATATTAACAATTGCAATCGAATAAAGTTAGATATCTGATTAACGACTTACAATTGGAAGCAATGATCTTTGCATTGAAGATTTGAAGTCATTATTTGTTAGGAGTACGGTTCGAGATGTACAGGGGCCATAAATCACTTAAGTATTTAATTCCTTCAGAAGTAGCTGAATATGAGGCAACATAGATAGTTAGAGTTCTTGGCGACATCTAATTTTGACATTAAATATATGTTAGGATAGAGAAACGAGGTTGTCGATGCTTCAAGTAGAAAGCAACAAAATGAAATGTCACCCATGGTAATGGAATGAAAGGCTTAGAGGTCAGCTTCCTATGGGATGAATTTTAGGTTGAATGCAGGATCAAGTCAAGATTTGAGAGCATTAGCAAGTTTAAAAGTTTATCTAACACTTATGGATATGATAAATGCAAGGGAATATGAGAAATCATTGTTTGCCTAAAGGATTAGATGATTAAAGATGGGTGTATATGTAGAGGATCTAAAGAGACTTGAGATAGACTTGAAAGGATGGCTTAGGAAGAAAGGTAGATTGTGTGTCCCAAATGCAGGAAATCGTTGAAAGGAATTCTTAAAAGAGATTCATTGGTGTAAGTTTATGATTCATCATAGAGGAAAAGATCAACCATGACATGAAGCATGTAACCTTTGAGAACGAACGAAGATGGCTGTTGGTAAATATGTGGATAAGTGCTTTGCATGTCAGATTGTGATGACTAAGCAATAGAAGTGCCAAGTGGATTATTTCAACCCTTGGAAGTACCAACTTGGAAGGGAGACTCAGTGTCTGTAGATTTCATAAACGGATTTCCAAGAATGAGGACATGGATTGTAGTATTTGGGTAATAATTGGCGGATTGACTAAGAGCACCAATTTTACCTAACAAAATCGATAAGAATGGCAGCTAGCTTAGTTAAGCTATAGCTGAAGAATGTTAAGAGACAACATAGGATCCCTATCATTGTAGTGAGTGATAGAGACCTATTGTTTAATGCTGAGTTCCAGAGAAGTTTATAGAGTACTTTGGGTATAGAGTTGAACTTGAGTATGACTTATCACCCATAATCAGATGGTCAACAGAAAGCATGGACCAAGTTCTATAGGATTTGCTGAAGGCTTGTGCTCTAGATTTTGGGGTGTGTTGGAAAGACCATTTTCATTTAGTGTAGTTTTCCTATGAAAATAGTTACTATTCGAGTATTGTAATGGAATAACTCGAGGTACTTTTGGGGAGACCATATAAGTCACCAATGTTAACAAATTTCTTTGTTAACCCAAATATGCAAGGTAAGCAAGCCAAGTTCAGATAAGGACTTAGGTGGCCTTATGAAAAGCTTGAGAGAACTATGCAAGTAAAAGTTCAAGTCCAAATCCAAAAGAAAGATATATGCATATCCATAGTTTGAGTCAAGTATAAGAAGTCAAATGCATGTCATGAGTTCAATAATGGTATCTTTATTCAATTAAAGTATGCTATGCAAAGTTCATTGTCCAAGTCCTTATATGAAAAAAGTAAAAAAATGTACAAACGACTCTAAGGTTTCCAATTTTATTGAGGGTTATAACTTTGAAAATAAAAGAAACGAGGAAAGAAGAATTCGCCCCTCCAAGTAGCGGTGGGGTTCATATTTATAATAGTAGCGGTAGGCGGGTTGACTGCCATGTGTCTATTCGACATGGGGTATGTATTCTTGCTTAAATTGTTGATGTTCGATATCTTTTCCTTCAGTATCATTAACGAAGTTCGATATCCCTAATGCTACCAAAATTTGACACCCTCTTGAAACACATTATCCCCTTTAGTGTTGAAACTCGATATCATTTGTCGTCATGGCTTTGGTAATGTACCCCTTTTATATCCACTCAAGAGCATCCATTGTGGTAAGTATTTGACAATAGTGCTAGGGTAGTAGCTTAGTAGAAGTTCTTATACCATGGGCTCAACATCTCCTAGAAGCTCGATATCCCTATTTTTTAACAAGATGCGACATCCTCCTGTTTTATAATAATTTTGGTTATAGCGGCTCGACACCTCCCCTTGTTTGTTTTTAGGTTTGATAGCCTTCATATTACTGAAACTCGATATCTATTGATGTTTGATACTACATCAGCTTGTTATATGCTCCGCATCTTTAGAAGTTTTTGGGATGCGATACCTCTTTTTCCTTATGTGCTCAATAACCTTTATGGTTGTCGAGGCTCGATTCCTTCTTGCTGTGTTGATATTCGATATCCTTTATGTTTGCCAATTGCTTGGGATTAGACACCCGACCTTCCGTCTTAACTTAAGGACTCGACATCCCTTGACTACAGAAGTTTGACACCTTCTTAGGGTTGGTTAAAGTTCTCTACCATTTATTAAATGCATGATTTACTCCTCCTTCTTTATTCTAAAATTTGACATGAAGAAACTTATTATACTTTCGTATAATTTGTCTTTTCAAGTTGCCACCACGACATTGGCATTACCACCTCGATACTGACTTCGCTATCTTTTGATATCGACACTACCGCATGTTCGTATTCTACTTTGGTCTTATTCATTCATTTAAACTAAAATCAAAACTCCATATTACTTCTCTCTCCTCCTATAAATACCTGCATCTCCTCCTTCTTTAAGATTATAATTGCAAGCTAAACTTGAGACATTGATTTTAATCTCTTTATCTTAATAAAAACTTTTGATCTTCTAAGCATTCAAGCTTGTTTTCAAGGTGTTGCTTCTATTTTTAATCAATTTAAATCAAAGATAAAAGGGTGGATTTTCAATTTTGAAATTAGGATTTTAAGATGATTGGGTTTGTGTACTTTTTATAATTTTGACAACTTCAGTGTTTGGATTCAAACTTCAATTGTAATACATCATTTTTTATTTATTTGAAGGCTATTGTGCATCCGATAACTTTCTGGAAATTTGATAACTTTATGGAACTTCAATGATACCTATTTAGAAATTCGACGCTTAATTAGAAATTTAGTTAGTTGTTAAAAACTTGATATCCACCTAAGTTCGATAGTCTGCTACTAATCATTTACTGGTTTACAAACTCATCAGTCATCTTTATAACTCGACAACTAATTTGAAATTCAATATCCTTTTAAGGTCCCACAAACTAATATAAAACAATAATAAGTTAAACATACATTAGCTCATGTAGAAATTCAAAAATTGGTGATGAAGTGAACTTGAAGGATTACTATTTAGCTATAAACTCGGTAACCTTATAGCGAGTCGTTATCCTTCTATAAATTTGGAAACTACTTAAAGGTTTGTCATGTAGTTACGAACTTGGTATTTTGTATATGTTCGACGTCCCACCACAGTTTCGAAAAGTAGTTATAACATTTCCATTTAGTTATGAATTCATTAATTGTTTACACATTCGACATTAAACTCAATAATTAGTTAAAGTGCATTCAAATGACTTTGAACACAATAACAATTTATAAGATCTACACCTTGCCATAGACCCGATTACTAATCACAAGTTAGACACCCCATTTAAATTCAACATGATGTAAGTTTGATTCTTTGTTACGAACCCATTAGCTAGTTATGAAATTAATATCTCGCTATGAACTCAATAATGAGTTTTTGATAAATTATGAAGGTTCTAGGTAGCTACGAGTTCAACATCTCATTATAGGTTCAACATGTAGCAACGAACTACTAGGTGAACTATCAAATAGTTATAAGTTCGATAACCGTTTATGGTCTTGGCATTTTATTATGAACTAAATAGTTTTCATTTAATTAAGCATTTATAGGTTATAAATCTAATTGTTCATCACTTTGTGCATCTATATTTAGGAATTCCACCTATCCTTATCATTTTCTTAAGTATTTCAAACTTCTCATAAAATATGTAATGCTTCCTTGATCATCTATATTATCATTTGGCAGACAAATGGATAGCAAGAAAGCTGGCAAAGGTTCTAAATCTTCTCTTGCCTCAGAAAAAGGAGATTATAGGCTTGTCCCTCCTTTTATAACTACCCAGGATGATGTCAATACCATCAACAATTTGGGATTACTGATATAGAGGCCAGAGTTGCGACACCGTCCAATAGGATACGTAATCCTTCGAATGTTTTCTTTGCTTTCAAGCTCATTCACATTTGGCATCTCTAGCTATTATCCTTGTTTTGATTTCTATGTCTGATACTTAGATCACTTGGGCATTGCCCCGATAAAATTGCTACCCAATTCCTACACTTACCTAAGTTGTCTTGAGATCTTGGCTAGAGAAGCTGGACTTTCTTCTCTTGGCGTTGGTACCGTTCTCTCATTAGTAACTCCTATCAAAGTAGCGAATTAGCCCGTGGGTACTATATATCATCTTCTCCCTCGGAAAAATTTGATCACCAACTTGATTTACAGATCTAAAGACTGGAAGAACCAATTTTTCAATGCTAAGAGCCACACTTCTAAAAGTAGAGGGTCCTTCTCTATGCATGGTAAATCTTACCGCTTTTTTGCTTTATTACTTATACTGTATTCTATTATTTTCTTATGGTACTTATCCCTTTCTTCAAATTTACTTCCGGTGGAACAAATTCTTTTATTGCTAAAACGATCGAGTACTTTGAGTCTGGCATCTCAAACTATAGGAGATAGACATATGATCTTAACTAAGGTTAATCTTAGAAAATACACCGTGATCCTAGAGAACCACAATGTGCTTGGGGCACCCCCTGTGGTGAAGAGAGATGATCATGGGAGATAAGGCCCGGTTGCCAGTAAACAAGATTCTTTCTCTAGATCTTTGCTCATAATGCAACTCTTCTGGTAATCTCTTATTATGATTTCCATCAAAGTTTCCTACATCACTATCTTATGATTTTTCCTCTGAATTTGTTTCTGTTCTTGTGGTTGCAGTCTTTAAATCCAAAAGGCTAGGACTCATGTTTCTACATCGGCTACCCTTACTACTGCTATACCCATCAAGGACTCCATTACTAAAGCGCTAAAAAATATTGACATTGAGAGTCATAAAAGAAAAGGAAGCTTTGAATATTTATCTGGTGACTTACGCTCTTCTCCAAACAAGAGGCCTCACCTCAAAGAAGGCTAAACTCTCATTGCTATCGAAGAAGAATCAAACATAGGTGTGACTGTTGTTAATCAAGGTTCTAGTTTTGTTGACTTAAGCGTGACAGATCAAAATCCTCAAAGCAAAAAATTCTACTCATACCCCAAATCTTGCTATTGATATTTCAATTCCTTCACCTGCTGATGTCATGTTACATTTGTACACGGATCTAAGCCTTACTCCTCCTCCTTTTGAATCACTTCCCATCGAATTACTAGTTCAAAATATTCCTTCCAATTTTGAGGGATTAATTCGCAAAGTTACTCGATCTCCGTCTGTAGCTTTGTTAATGCCATTGCAATCTTCTTTCTTCTCTAGGGATCATCCCTACATCCTCTTTTAATAACTCCTTGTGGTATGTTTCTTTATGCACAAATTTTCGATTCTGTACACGTTTATTTATTATATGCATGTAACCTATTTAAGGTTTCCAAACATATATTTTTCCTTCAATGGCCTTCTCTCAGCCAAGTTCTAGACCTTAAAGAGAAAATCTCTTCGTTGACAACTAAAGTTAATTTCCTTGAGGACAATATTTAATGTTGCAGTAGAGAGGAATAATTCTATCTCAAAATGGATAACCTTGCCTCCACCTTAGGAGAGAAAAGAAAGAATAAGCTAGCAGCCGAAGAGAGGTGAAGACTTTAGAGACAGAGCTTGAGCAAGTTAGAAAAGAAAAGGCTCAAATGGCTATCAGTTGGAAACCAAAGATGTCGCCCTCATCTACTAGAACAACAATATCAAAGATGCTAAGAAAAAAGTTTCTAGCTGTCAATCAGGCCCTGCCTAAAATGAGGGAGTATCTAAGGTTAGACTTTCCTTCACTCTCAGATTTAAATGACAGATTTAAAAGGAAGTTTGACCTTAGGCTAGGAAGTGTTTCGGGTCACTTCAAGATGAATTCCAAGAAGAGGCTCCTATCAACCCTTAAGAGTTGCTATCTTTTGAAGATTCTCCACTAGGCAAAGATGAAGATAATGGTGGAGGGGAAGATGGTGACGAGGATGAAAATGATAGTGATGACAATGACGACGATGATAATAATAATATTGTTGATGGAGATGGAGGCAATGTCAATAAGGATCCTAATGGGCTAGGAAATGGTGGTAGCGGACAGAGTGGCTATGACTTAGGCCCATCTGCCTATGATATAGGCTTTTGTTATCCTCTTGGATCTCAGAATGTTCCTTAGGAAGATATCTCATTAAAAGATGCCCCTCCTCCTATTCATCAAGTAAAACAGAAAACCAAAGATCCAATTTCTCAAGCTCCCACAGCTTAGGTATGGAATTTATCATATCTTTAATGCTTTTAGTTACTTGGTAGCTTAGTTAACGAAAAGAAACGAATATCATTTTGAGATTTTTCATCAGAAAGTTGAAAGGGAAGTGCTACGATTAAATAGAGAAATTGAAAATCTGACCGAAGAGAATAAAAATTTATCTAACAAGTATAGGCTTTTTCATTTATGCCAATCAATTGAATGATTTTAAAGAAAAATGAGTAGCTCAGCTCTTGAAAAGATCCTACCTTCATCGAGAAAGAGTTGTAAAGAGAATGCAGAACTCACTACACTCTTTAGGATACTTATTAAAGATAAGGACACTTTAGTAGAGTTCCTTCAAAGTTTATACTACAAACCTTTTTACTGACCATTCATTTTTAGGGAAAGAAAGTGGGGTTGCTTAGATGTTTGCATAATAGATATTTGAAAGATCATGGGTCCGAACCTCACCTCGGGGAGGGCTGGTGCCTTCCAAGGTTTGAGGCCACTCCACTTTCCTCGCGCACTCTTCCTTTTGAGAAAGTTTAGTTTAACAAAGAGAAATTTATCTATGAATGTTACACAAGGTCTATATTGTATGAACTCGAATGATTTTTTTTTGTATAATGTAATTCAAACAATCTTTATAAATATTGAAATTCTCATTTCTTTGTAGCTTAGTTTATTTTTGCTGGAATACATAGGTTAGGGAATCATTGGGCACTTCCATTTCAAAAGAACTCTTAAGTAAATTTGTCAAGCTAAAAAGGGATTTTAAGAAGAAAACATTAACCCTCGAAACCTCATGACTATTAAAATGCTACTTTGCTATGGACCTTGAGGAAGTTTACACATAACTTCCCCACTTGTATTATGATTTCTTAGACGATAAAAAGATAGTTTACTCAAGGAATTCAGTCTAATTATCATATACTACTATGTGATCATTCTAGTCCCTTGCCGAGAGATGGGATTAACATCAACTTCCCTTGATTATTACTCCTCTTTAGTTTAATATCTTCTTTGACTCTACTTTCCTTATGTCCGCTGGTTCACTTATAAAGGCTAAAACTGCTATTTCTAACTTAAGGATTGAATGTATAAAACTTGAATTGTTAATGTAATTTGAACTTTTTCATGCTTGTAAGCCCTATCGTTATTAATAAAAGAATATATTTTCCCCTGTATTTATTTTCCTTTTATATATTCTTACTAGGAATGTCAACTCATGCTTATACCTAGCGATTCTAACTTCCCTTCTCGATTTGATAGACTTAAGGCCAGACTGATGTTAGATATTAGTAAGTGCTCCTATCAAGATGTTGCAGCTATACTATTTCTGTACAACCCAAAAGCATGTAAATGGTATAAAAAATACTACAAGTTGAGATCCAAATTAAGCAGCGTAAACAAAATGTCCTTGATTTAAGAGGAGAAAATCAAAGAAAAGGATAAAAAGATCGAAGAACGAAGAAAGAATATAGGGGTAGTAGGTTGATCCAGACCCTAAGACTAAGCAATCGAAATTAATGCAAAAATTGCTAATCTATATCAGAGAATAAAGAATCTTAAAGTTGATATGCTAGAAAGGCAGGTATTGTTTCAATCTATTGAACTTATCTCAAGTGGAGGCATATATAGCCTTCCTACACCTACCCCTATAATGACAACTTGATCTCAATCCTTGGCTGGTAGAATGAAATTTTCCGCTTTGGAAAACCCGCCTTCGAGTTTAGATGATAAAGAAATTTCTAGATGGTATCGAAAATATTAGTACGAACATGCTCAGTTCCTAAAAGGAAAACGGGATGAAAAGGTTTTGGACCATCTCAACATGTTTCAAAGTAGGGTTGAGGAGCTAGGTCGTGAGAAATATGCTCTTGTGCAAAAAGTCAAAAAAATTATAGGGCAAGGTCAAAACTCTCAATGGTGCCAACAAAATGCTCTATCATGCACTAAATGTTCAAATTAACTCTATCAATGATATAGATATTATCTGAAGGAAGGAGAAGAAATTTAAAAAGTTACTGGATGTGGTGATTTGTCATACCACTGAACCCTCTTCAGCTATTGGAGCTGTAAAGATAGAAGTGCAAGGCCTCGGGTCTCAAGTAAAAATAACCGAGGTGGTGTCACCCGAAAACTCTTGATTGGATTCTCTTACTAATTAACCTTCCTTGATATCTGTGACTTCGTATGTGATGTGTAAAATGGTAGACAATTCATGCCTAAATCATTGAAACCTGGATTTGACCTTGTTTTCACCCTAATTTTTATATTTGAATTCATTGAGTTATTTGAGATTTGTAACTCACTTTGGTACTTTAATCTAATTCCATAAGATATGTAGTCATAGATTTGCATGTCCTTATATTTTTTACAGAATGCTTTAGACAGGCCTTTCTAATTCTCACTTTTTATGAGACTCTCTCATTTTCTTTTGAAAAAGCATAATATAAGTAATAATAACTTCCACAATTTCGATAAGTTATCTATTTCTTAAAATGATCATTTTGTCTTGTAAATGCCAAAGAATATTTGTGAAAAAAGTTGTCTTGGTTATTTTTGCAATGAAAGCTTGGTTTTGAATTCATTCCTTAGAATAATTATCAGCAAAATTTTAGACAAGTCAGATCAATTTACTTTCTTATCTTTCTTTTATAGGAAAATCATTGTTGTTTTAAATATCATCAAGCTAGCTTTTCGAAGTAAATGTCAATTCAATGACTTTTCTTTGTCACATGAAATTATGCAAGCATAAATAGTCACCATTTGGCTTGATAAAAGACCGAAAATTCATTTAGTAAGATAATCATAAACTCAGTTGATAAGAAGACTAGGAACCCATCTGACAATAAGACTGGAATTCCATCAGAAGTCCATTTGATAATAAGGCCAGAATTACATCTAGTAAGTAGATCAAAAATCTATCCGATAATAAGAGGATTAGAAATCTGACAATTAAAAGAGACTCCCATTATTCAATAACTTGAATTCCAATCTAGGAACCAAAGATTGAGAGTTAATTCAATATTTTGAAGAATGAAGCCTCGGGCCCAAAAAATAAATCAAAATTTCTCATATGTCCATATCTAGCATTAAAATCGTCGATTTTGAGTAATATATAGCTTTTGACCCTTCATTTGAAGTTTGTTTTAACTTTTCCTTAATGCAAGACTAATCATGTTTGACTGCTCTTTCTCTAGAATATTTCTTTGATTCATTCACAGGACGAAGTTACACTTGTTTGATCGGTTTTCTTTGCCCCTTACTATGCCTTAGGTAGTGATTTAGGCTTTGAGCTTTTTTTCCACTTACTACCATCTTAAGTCATGATTTAGGCTTTGATCCCTTTTGCCCCTTATCATCTTATAGGTGATGATTTAGGCTTAAGCCCCTTATTTCCTTACGAGTAATAATTTAGGTTGTTCTATGCATTTGGTTAGCCGTCTGAGGCAAGAACAAAGTCTTACTTGTCATCCCTCTAGGAGGCTCTCCAATGAGGCCTTATATATGGAACTTTAGGCTGGTCAATAATTCAGTTAGTCCATCTTAAGGGGCCTCAAAGGCTTACTCCATCCTCCCTCTAGGAGGCACTTTGTCCAGGCCATGTAGGCAGGACCGAAGACTCACTTTGACCTCCCTTTAGGAGGTGCTTTATCTAGGCAGTCTTGAAGGGATCAATGGCTTTTTACGATATTTTAGAAATATTTTTCATGAAGCTTATTTTTATTAATCACTTGGTCTTTGTATACACATTTGCTTTTTTCTCAAATCTTGTTAAAAAATTCTTGAAGTTCAACTTTCCCTCCAAAATTCTCGATCATTCCTTTAAGAGCTCAGCACGGATTGGTCTCATGTCCATTCATTCGATAATACGGGCAATAAGCACCTCCTAGATTCATTTCATTACCTTGCCTCTTTTTCTTTGATGGCCGGTAATCCAACCTCTCCCTAGTTAGAAGATACATGTTTATATAGGAGGTGGTAAGGCAATGGACTTTACTTGATCAGGAATTCTTAGAGGATAATATCTTTGGTCCCTATTTGGCTTTTTTGTAACATTAAATAGGATTTATAGTTCTAACGATGAGTTTTCTCTTTAAAAATTCTTGTGTTCTGATTGACTTGGGAGAACGGTCGAGTACTCCCTTCCACTTTTAGGCAAACTCATCGAAATCCTTCATTATTTCATTTTCAAAGACGGTTCCTTTAGCCTAGAGCTATATAGTTTTTCTTATTTTCGAGAATGAATTACTCTTTTTCTTATTTTCTTTTCTTAGAGAAGGGCAGTAAGCAAAGATCAGGTTAGTTTCCATATGGAATGTATTTATACTCCAATTATCCGAGTTATAAGGAATTTCTCATCTCTTTTCACCTAAAGTCATTAATGCTAATTCTCTTAACAATTGTACTTCATGGAATTGAGACTATAGGTCATTTGATAAGTTGACTTAGTAAGGTAAGGCTTGGAGGATCCTTGCTTAGAGGTAATCATTATGTAATTGAATAGGTTAACAGGATATGGATTGTTCTCAATTTGAATATGTTGGATATAGAGAGTTCATAAATTTCTCTTTAGGGATATGCAGAAAAAAAAACCTAAAGTCCTCTGTAGGGATATGCGGAGAGGTAGGAAAATCCTTTATTATAATATGCAAGAGATCGAAGGTTCAGGCCCTCCTTCTAGCACCAAAATGTTAATAAATTTCTTTATTATCCTAGGTATGCGAGGTAAGGCATGGCAAGTTCAAACAAGGAATTAGGTGACCACGCAAAGCTTGAGAGAAGTATTCAAGTGAATGTTCAAGTCCAAGTCCAAAAAGAATGAAATATGCATGTCCATGTTCGAGTCAAGTAAAAGAAGTCATATGCATGTCATGAGTTCAATAATGGGTCAAATATCTTTATTCAATTGAAGTATGTTATGCAAGGTTCATTATCTATGTCCTTATATGCAAAAAGTCAAATATGTACAATCGGCTCTAAAATTCCCAATTTGATTTAGGGTTACAACTTTGAAAATGTAAGGAATGAGAAAAAAAGAATTTTCCCCCTCTAAGTATTAGTTGGGTTCATATTTATAGTGGTAGCAATTAGCAGATTGACTACCACATCTCTATTCGACATATGGTATGTCTTCTTGCTTAAAGTGTTGATGTTCGATATCTTTGCCTTCGGTACCATTAGCGAAACTCGATATCTCTAATGCTACCAAAATTCAACATCCTCCAGAAAACTCATCACCCCCTTCATTGATGAAACTCGATACCATTTGCCGTCATGGCTTTGGTAACGTAACCCATTTGCAACCGACCGATAGCATCGATTGTGGTAAATATTTGATAATAGTGCTGGGGCAGCGGCTTGGTAGTAGTTGTTATATCACGGGCATAACATCTCCAAGAAGCTCGATATCATTCTTTAACTAAATGTGGAATCTTCCTGTTTTATAATATTCTAAGCTGTAGAGGCTCGACACCTCCTCTTAGCCATTTTGATAGCCTTTATATTATAGGAAACTCGATATCTGTTGATGTTCAACACTACTTCATCTTGTTATATGCTTGGCATCTTTAGAAGTTGTTTATATGAGGTACCTCTTTTGCCTTACATGCTCGACAACCTTTGTGGTTGTTATGGCTAGATACATTCTCGCTGTGTTCACGTTCGATATCGTTTGCATTTACCAATTGCTTAGAATTCGACACCTTTAGAGATCTGACATTCCTTCTCACTTAAGTATTGACATCCCTGGACTATAGAGATCGACATCTTCTTGGGCTGCTTGAAGTTTGCTACCTTTTATTGAATGCATTATTTACTCCTTTATTCTTGAATTCATCATGCTTTCCTTAGGCGTTCGACATCTTATTTGTAGTAACAACCGATATAGTGGTTAGACATAGGATAAAGACTCATGTTAGGACCCGACTTAGTAAGGGATACTACTAAGAAGATAGAGTTGATTTACGTTACAATGAAAGTTGCGTAGTTAAGATAGAAGAGTTATGCTGCTAAGAGACGAGAGCTAGAGTTCGTAGTAGGTGATCATGTATTCATGAATGTGAGATTTTATGTGCTTTGGGAAGGTGGGGAAATTAGCTCCAAGGTATGTAGGACTGTTTCTAGTGATCAAGAAAATTGGTTACCTCGCATACCCAATCAAGTTACATGGAAATTTGTGAGTTTGCATAATGTTTTTTATATTTAACAATTGAGGAAATGTGTGTATGACTATACTATAGTAGAGGAACCGAGGACGATTGAAGATTTATCTGTAGAATCAAATTTGACGTATGTTCGACGATCGACAGAAATAGTATGTCATGATGTAAAGGAGTTAAGAAACAAAGTTATTACACGTGTTTGCATCTGGTGGGGTGATGATAAGGACGATTGTACCTGGGAGGTGAGTGTAAGATTATGAATATCTATTTAATTATTTTTGACATTAATGTGTTGGTGATGTGCTTTGCTTGTATATTGTTGGAACTAGTAGTGGAACTATTATATCTCGCGTTTATGATATGAGTGTGCAATATTAGTTGCACTAATGCATTATGACTGAAGATTGATGATCTTGCACTCATAGGTTATTAAAGTAATTATTTGTATCGTACACTTAATATTAACGACCAACAGTCGTTGCTTTACCTTACTCGAATTTCAAGGATGAAATTCCTGTTAGGAAGGGAAATCATAATACACCATACTTTGAAGAGCCATATATGAGATGAAATAATTAGGTGAGCTAAGAGTAATTATTATAATTAACTATGACCATGAATTAACTAGAAGGGGATTCTATATTAGGGGAAATGAATTAAAAAGTTAGGCAAGGAACGATTGTAGCCCCCAAGCTATTAACCCTTATACCCCTGAACATTCTATTGTCTTCACTCACTTTCATTTCATAATACCAAAACTAAATGAAGAAAACTAAGGCCGCCATTATCAAAGGAGAGGAAATTAAAACAATGAGAAGATCAAAGCTTGACTCCGATCGAAGTGTTGCAAAGGAGAATGGATTATTAGTCAAACTATTTGGTTGGTTTTTTCTTAGATACTAACCCAGTATATCATGTGGTTAAGGAGCAGCGTAGTCAGGTATGGAAATATAGAGGTGGCCTTAGTGTGCATTTTGATAATGATATGTTTTATTTCATATTCTCAAGAAGTAAAGAAAGACAACGTGTTCTAGAAGATGATCTGATTCTCATAGATGGATTTCATTATCGCTCCATGGAGCACTTCTGTGGGCAAGGCAAAGGAACATGTTTTATCAACTCCTGTTTGGGCACGTTTTCTCACATCCCTTCTATTTTACAACCCATGATTGGTCGTGAATGGCTTGCAGGCCTTGTTGGTAAAGTGACTTGTGATATGCACTTAAATGTGCATATTTTTACTTCCATATTTAATCGAATTTAATTAAATAAATGAGCATATAGGGTATTTTAACATGTTTAAATCAAAATGTCAATAAATTTCAAATCATCATTTATTCATCTTCATATAGGGGCAAAATGGCCATTTTCGTGTATGATTTAATTTGCGAAAATTTATTTGGACATTTTAATATTATCTCGTAGGAATTTGGATTCAAATTAGAAGAGGATTCATGAAGATATGCATGCACAAGAAAAGAAGGAAAATGAAGATGGAAATACATCAAGTCATCCAACATGGATGACCCTACCTACCCACTTACCATGATCCCATATTAAGTGCTAATGTACATGATTAAAGCTACATACACATTTAAATGGAGGATTATGCTCATGCTAATGATTAACTAGAGGTTATATTTCCTAAGAGGATATCTTGGGTAGTCCCCTAAAATATGGATTAGGTTTTTAGGCTTGTATATATACCCCTTATATTTCATGTAATGGGCTCTTAGCCTCTTCTTTAGTTACTTTAGCTATGGCACAAATTGTAAATATAAACCCTCTTTCTCTTTTCATGGCTTCTTAGCCTTTTATGCTTATGTAATTTTCATAATGCAATTTACTTACATGCAATTTTAATTCATGCTCTTTTCTATATACATGCTTTCTTTTCTTTTATGTTAGTAGTTAGTGTTTGTACCAAAATTGGGCACAACACTCTTTGGAAGTTTTTGAAGAGATAACAATGAAGAATATAAGTTTAAAATGAAGATTATCTAACAAAAACTCCAAACAATAGGAATGTAAATGCACAGACAAGCGATTTAGAGTGGTTCGGCGTGTTGCCTACGTCAACACTATGAAGTTTTTGCGACTTTATTGATTCTCTTTCAATGATTACAAGTGATTACAGCAAACAATAGCAAAGTACAACTTGGATTTCGAATTCAGCAGTAACAATATGATGCAAATCTTGATCCGGCAGAGTCTAGGCGCTTGAGAATCAAAAGATCCCTCTTCTGTAGGCTCTGGGGCTCTATTTATAGGCGTAGGAGGTCGAGACTTCACTCAAACTTTGGGAGATTCGCTCTGGCACGTGAGGGGGCCCACACGACCAATTCCAGAAAGTTTCGACTCGATCTGTGATCGAAACGAAATCATTTCATATCGATCAAGATCATGTCCGATGGAGCTGAAATTTGGTGGGAACGTTCCTTGGCTTGTGTGTAATCTTCTGTGAAAATTTCATGGCATTTGGATCAGTGGATTTTGAGATATAGTCGATACGAAATTGAATCTTCCGGTGGCTGTTTGATTCGAACCCATGGTTTCGAATTGATGCGCTTTGACTCGAGAAGCACGTGATCCTATGGCGATGTGGCATGCATTCCTCGCATCGATCCACTATTTGCTCCGGTTTGACCACGTCGCATCCATGGATCTCGCCTCGTTTGCATCGATGGCCGTTATCTGATTCGTATCGATGGATACAAAGTAGTCATAACACGATGGATTCGAACATCAGCAATCATTGATCGATACGAATAGATGAAGACCGATGGTACGAACTACACACTAGTTGTCCAATACGAAGCATACCACTTACCGATCGATTCGAAGTATGGCATAACGATGGATGCGAAGTGGGATAATCTGATGGATGCGAACAGCAATTGCCAGATGAATTCGAATAACCACTTATTGATGGTTGCGAACTAGATGGATACGAAGTAGGACCTAGCCACTCGATACGAAACGCACGCTCTGCTGATGGATACGAATGAGATCGATATGACCCGGGGTTCCTTGATGGGTACGATGATGCTGCCGCTTTGATGGATACGAAGGTGATGGATTCGAACCAGAGCTTGGTGATGGATATGAAAATGGGGTTATCGCCTTCAATTTGCATCGATCCTAACTTGAGCATACGAACTCGGATTGACTTGAAATTTGGATTGCGGGCTTCCATGGCTTAGTTTGTCATGTCTTGTCAGTTGTAGCCTGATTCAGACTCAAAAAAAATTCATCGACATCCACAACGAACTTGTGCATGCTCGATACCCAGGACGATTGATCCTAAGTTTATAACCAGTTCCTTGATATCTCGGCCTTGCCAAAAGGCGGGATAACATTTTCCCCCCAAAGTACGTCTTGTGGAAACATGACGTGCTTTGAAAAACTGCAGTCTTCACTCTGAACAGCCGTTACTCTTTTGTCGAAGGTTGTAACCTTGCGTTGCTATAATCGATTGTTGTATGATAGTGCTTAGTTGTTTGTCGTCGTAATCGTTATTAAATGAATATCCAATTCCTGTTAATGCTGAAAATGGGATATTGTTTTGACATATGTATATATGTTGATCTAACTCTCATTAACGTTGCACGCTCACGAGTCATTGTTAGTTTTCTTGTATTGAATCTCGTATCGATCCTCTCCTAAACCAATGTGAAATTTGAGTTGCAACAATGATTGACAGTTTTTTTTAGCGTTCCTTCGTATCGCTCCTCTCCTGGATCGATATAGAAGTTCGAAAAGTTGTTCTCGCATTGATATGTTTGGCATTTATGGATACGAATCACCATTTCTATCGATGGACTTCGATTATTGTGGGTCGAGCATCGATAGATATGAATAGGCGATCCATAATTCGTATCGATGAAAATTGACTTCTGGATGCTGTGAACTGATGGATTCGAAAGGCACAATTCCCATCGGCGCCTTGTGGGTGGAGTCGAACCAATCGAAACGAACTACAGCTTCGAACCGGTAAGTCGTGGTGGTAATTTCGCCATGATGAAGGCAAGGGCCGATGGATTCGAATGGATCATTCGAATCGACCTGGGGGTTGACCGGTTGCGACTGGTCACGTGGACTGGGACGCGAATTGACCCGGTCCTTCCCTAGGCTTCATATAAATACTCGAGGCTTCGGCCATTTTCACTTTTTTACTTTTTACTACCGCACTCCCTATTTTTTACCTTTACATCGATCCACGCTCTTCGAGAAAGAAAAGGAACTACACAATGCTTTCAAATCGATCAGAATCCCTCGAGTTTTAACTTCAATTTAGGTAATGAATCGGTTGTAACTAAATCGAAATGACGAGGTTATCCCAGATCCACTCCATCTTCACCAATTATCCATTTTGGCAACCTTCAAGATTGAATCTCGGTCAAAGCTTGGTCAAAAATAGCAATGGCGATGTCTCTGCTGATTGAAGAAGAAAGGATAGGAAAAATAAATTGATCTGTGCTAAGTGTCGATCTGAGGACCTGTGTTCGAGTCGATGAAGGCAATGATGTTTTTCCTTGGATTTCGCATCGATCCCTGGAATATCCTAATGGTGACGTTGTAGCTCGTATCGATGGTGATGGTGGTAGGTCGTATCGATATGAAATGATCGATACGAAAATCAAGTAAATGGTCGTTTTGAAGTTCTCAGCTTTAGATCGATACGAATTTTACTCTCATGTTCGATATGAAAAATATCGATTCGAACGTGATCGATGTTTAGCTGAGACTTACCTGATCGGTACGAACCTGACAATCAAGGATCGATTCGAAGTAATCCTTTTTTGATCGATGCGAACTCGAGCCTTGACGATCGATTCGAAGCATGCACCCAGGATCGATACGAACACGTATCCTGATGGATTCGAACAAGCTTCCAGTGATCGATTCGAACCCATCCCATGATGGATACAAAAAATTTAACACTCTTTCGCACAATTCCGATGAGCTTCATTCTTGCATATTCGGACTTGACACGGTTAAACTGCATACTTGATTACCTTTCGAAGCTCGTCGATGGGACCATAACAACTTTAAACCGGATCGATTGCTAACATTTAGATGATTTGGGGATGACGGTCAGCGATGACGGTCATCCCAACTGGAATCCAATTATCTTCGTCGTTTGCCAATTTTTCTCTAACTCTGTAAAATTTATCAAAGTAATGCACAACACTGCACAACACACACTTTACACGAGGGGAACACACTGGCTCTTTAGCACCTAAAGATGATTTCTCGTGAGTTAGCTAGTTATGGAAACTTCAAGCTCGCAGCCACAAGAAACTCAGAGTTCAGTCCCTCCCGTGCTTGAAATACCAGAGATTGAGGTTGAAGTTATTGATCCAGCACCGAAAGAGGCACCCGACGCATCTCTTATCAACAATCCGCAGGACTCTGTTCCGTCCAACATTTCGGAAGATATGCTAGGGAGAATATGCCTAAGGCATGGTTTGTAGATGGATGACCTGCTATTGCCGGGACCAAATGATAAACCACACAACCCACCGGAAGGGCATACCGCATTGAATCGACATGCGTGCGCAGCCGGGATGCTCCCCCGTTCAATCAATACATAAGAGAAGTGTTGTCTTTTTTGGGAATCGCCCCCTCTCATCTACACCCGAATGGACATGCCTCGCTCAATAGCTTGTTCATTGCATTTATGGAGTATCTCTATCGACCGCCGCTCCTGATTGAGATCAGAGACTTATTTAACTTCAAAAGTCGAACAGATAGCCCATCCTTTACATTCCTGGAGGCAGTAAGAAATTGTCAGGTGGTCACAGGGTCTTAGACTAGACTAAGCTACTTCAAGACGGAGTGGTTCTATGTCCAATGTCTCCAGGATTTGCCAGGCGATGGCTATTTAGACGTGAGTATTGTCATCCTCTAGGGTAATTGATAAGACAGCCATAGACGAAGTCGAGCTTACATCTCTTTTTTCTTTCTTTACAGCAATAATTCAGCGACCCGAAGGTGAATATTTCAAGGAGATAGTCTGGGTTCTCCAAGAAATCCCAAGCGAAGAGAGGAATATCGATTTGCTCTTGACGGATAGGAATCTTAGGATTCTTGGGCTGATTAAACATAAGCAGAGTATAAGGCTCAACAATGCATTAAGAACTATCTCGAGGGAGCAAGTTAAGCGAAAAAAGCCAAGAGTTGTTATAGTTTAAGAGGCTGACTCTGAAAGAACCCACACTGACGAGGAACCATTGGGTGAACCTGCGGATGCAGCCCAGGATTCTGAAGAAAAGAGAAAAGGCAAGGCGGCCGTTTTCAAGTCATCCAAAAAGGGGAGATGGAAATCTGTTGTCATGTCCCGGCCCGCCTCTGGAATTAGAATTTCGAAGATGTCTCCCCCGAGAACAAAAAGTCTTTACGAAGGGTTCGCCGATCTTCCAATTCCGGACGATGTGTTCATGCAGCATGATGCCGGATTGGGTGAACTCCAACACGCCCTAGTTTTAAGTGAATCTCTGCCCACTAGCGTGGTTGACACATCCGGTTAGTCGGGGGGTTGCACATACATACACACTTCACGGCACTACACAAGTTCTGATCGTAAGCTGCCTTTTTCTAAAGATTATTAACTTCATTTCTGTTTTTGCTTTGTAGACACCACGTCCGGTCGAGGCCCAATGCTCGGTAGTCTACGCCGCAAACGTAAATCTTCATCCTACTATGAGTCACACAGGAGGGAAGGAGATAGGGATCGCAATCAAGGTTATTCTAGCCAGGAGCGGTCTAATAGGGATAGGGGATATGTCCGCTGATCCTAATCTCGCACACCCCCTCCCAGGGCTCCTACACCACCGCCAGTTCACGTTTCGCGACCTTCGGGACCTCCACGACATAAACAATCTGCCCAATCTTCTAGGTCTGAGTCTCAACGTAGAACTGAGGTTACAGATCCTTCGTTACTGCACAGGCCCTTTCTGAACCCACTGGCGAAGGAGCGATGAGGCTCGCTCAGCTGAAAAAGGATTTTCCTGATATATGTGTTGATGGGTTCATCTTTCCCCCACGCTTGAAAAGGATTCCGGCGTCGACCGAACATACTGTGCATGATTACGTCGCGGATATATTCTTTCAGTATCAGGAATGGTCGAAAGCCACGAAAAAAGCGTCGAAGGTGGCCTTCGATCGAGCTGCTATGATTGAGAAGTTGGAAAAAGAGCTCGGTCGAAAAGATTGAATTATTCAAGCACTCAATAGTGAGGCCGAGTCTTCTCGCAAATCTGAGATCGAGGCTCTTAAGAAAGCCGACGAGGCCCAGGCGACGATGGATAAGATGAAACGGGAGCATTATGTAACAGTGGAGGACATGGGCAACAGGAACACCATCGTTACCGTGAGCGGGACGCAGCCCTTAAAGAGCTTAACGAGCTTAAATCCAAAATTTTCGAAATCATAAAGGAAAAGGATGCTGCTAACGTTGCCGCACAGGAAGCATGTGATCAGGCGGTGGTGCTCCAGAGGGAAAGAGGTGCAGCCATGGAAAAGGTCCGTGTGGTGGAGGCCGAAGTTGATGAGAAGGTTCGGTTGGCAGAGACCAGGCTTGAGGCGGACATAGAGGAGCTTCTCGTCACTTACAACGCCAATGTGCTAAGACACAGGAACTTGGCATGGCTCGACGATTACTCCACACATCTATACAACGCCTGGAATTTGCTGGTCGAAGAAGAGAAGGCGGTGCTACCGGGTGGTGCCCTCGATGAATTTGAGCTGGAGAACCGCATATTAAGCGAAGATGAAAAGAAGGTTCTCCGTGATTATATGATCTCTCATGCAAGAGAGAGACTAGGCACCCAGCATTTAGAAATTGAGGAAGGTTCCGGAGTCGAGCACCCTGCTACAAGTTCTGAGATTATAACTTCATCTCGATTTGAGCCCTCCAGTGACCGAGCCCCAGCCCGTCCCGGCATATGTCCCTGAACAGCCACGCCTATCTCCTATTAGGGAGCATTCATCCGAAGTTGTTCAGCCAACCGCAAGCCGAACTGAGAAAGGTACTCCGAACAAATTTCATGTGTATTTGAAGTAAGGGCTTGTTTTTGAAGTGTGTTCTAACAACTTCTTTTCTTCCTTGTCCAGTGAGCGAAGTTACACTGACAGCGCCTCCTGCAATCCAAGAGTCACACCAAGTGCAGAGGCCATCATTACTGAGGCGATCACCACGACTGCGGTCGCGCCGATTGAGATGACACAGGAGGGCTCAATTTCTTTCGACGAGCAGATGATGAATGAGCTCCTGTGCCGCACTACGACCCTTTTGCGGACATGTCATTCGTCCTTAGTGGATTTCCACCGGCCTCTTGTGCTGCGACGCAGACCACTGCTATCCATAGTGGAGCCCGTACTGCTCGTGAAGTAGAGATATTGGCTGAAATTAATGCAGAGCTGGAGGCAGCGGCTCGCGGCGGTGATTCTGAGGGTGGAGTGACGGCGCGGGGTCCAACTCCACTTAGGATGATATCACTCGGGGGGACACTGGTTGATACTAGAGTGTCTACTCCGCCCCCGGTTGCAGATTCAGTTCTTCCGACTCCTCCTGAAGAGGGCATCCCCGTAGACTCGAGTTCGGAGGAAGAGATCGACGTCATGCCTTCGTCCTGAGATTCCCCGCCTAAAGAGAAAAGTGCAAAACGAAAGATTGCTAGCTGTGCCGGTGGCTCCTCACTGAAGAAAAAGCTAAGGAAGAAGAAGGAATAGATAGATTCCTCAGGCACACTTTTGGGATAGATAGGAGTTTACGTTTGCTTTAGTAGGTCGTGTATAGACGCGGATTCGGCCCTCGCTAGAAGGTATTCTTTTTTGGAAGAACTTGTACATAAATTCTTGTTTCCAGTTAGTTGAAATAAAACTTTATTTTCTTTGCTTCAACTATTTTTCCTGCCTTTTATGCTTAAGTGTTGTAATGTTTGAATCACTTCTTGGTATGCTTGTGGAGTATCAGTTCTGGAGCTGAACTGTTTCAGTCAATGTTCCCCACTTAAGCGTTGCCCCCAGTCTGGGGATCCAATTGTAGTGATTGGCTAACGACCGCAATTCTATCTTTGCCTTCCGAGCTAAACATCGTCAAATTGATGTTGAAGCGGGTGAAGGGTGAGCGGTTTCAGTTGTGCACGTTCATTGATAATAATCGCATCCACGATCCGGGGATCAGTATTTATATTTTGGTCGTCAATCGCGCCAATCACAAATCTTGAGCACATGTCCACACTCTGGGGACTTAGGATAATCTGTGATCGATAATCTGGTTCGCACTCTGGGAATTCAAGAGTTATCGATGTTTGTAACACAGT
This sequence comes from Allium cepa, assembly GCA_030765085.1. Taxonomy (NCBI): domain Eukaryota; kingdom Viridiplantae; phylum Streptophyta; class Magnoliopsida; order Asparagales; family Amaryllidaceae; genus Allium; species Allium cepa. The sequence continues at coordinate 375,358,864 of CM060929.1, read as the reverse complement.
TCGCACTCCAGGAACTTTGACTTAGCATTTGTACTCTAATTCACACTTTGGGAATTTAGAGTCAGTATTTATATTTCGGTTCGCACCCCGGGAACCTGGAATTGATGTTTATACTCCAATTCATGCTCTGGGAATTTGGAGTCGATCGACAGATGGTCAGTCACATCTGTTTAGGCCTTTTAGGAATCCGTTCACACTTTGGGAACGACGGATTTATCGAGATCGTGGATGGTCGGATCACATCCACCCCAAGTTAACAAGCAAGGTCGTTAGACGGACGGGTCCATTCTCCTCGAACTTGGTTAGGATACGTTAAACGGACGGGTCCACCCTCTCCGGAGCCGCATTTATATGTTTATACTCCAACTCGCACTCTGGAAGCTTGGAGTTAGTCGACAGATGGTCAGTCACGTCTGTTTGGACTTTTAGGAATTCGTTCACACTTTGGGAACGATGGATTTATCGGGATCGTGGATGGTCGGATCACATCCACCCTGAATTAACAAGCAAGGTCGTTAGATGGACGGGTCCATCCTCCTCTAACTTGGTTAGGATACGGCCGAAGTTGTTAGGCGGATGGGTCCACCATCTCCGGAGCCGTTCTTAGAATTTTCACGCTCCAACTCGCGCTCTGGGAGTTTGGAGTGGTTTTAAGGATTGTCGTGTATCAATCCTTTTTTATATTAGTGTAATGGCTTGCCCCGAGCTTGAGTATCATTTAGTGAGTGACCGGTCATATCACAGTCACTCGCTATTTGAATAAATTCCACCGTTCGATGGAACTTAGCTCTCCGTGCATCGTGATGTTGTATGTCATATTCAATAAATCACAGCTCTGGCTCGAAGAGATGACATTTTATTGCTGAAATGAAAGAACATGGAAAAGTCAATTGCCTTATTACAAATTCAAATTTCGACATGCGAAAACAAATTGCAAATAAAAGGATAAATGTGATAAATGAAGCCTGACATATGTAGTAGCGACGGAGGCTTTCACTATTCCAAGCTCTTGGCAAAGTAAGACCGTCAACGGTCGACAACTTGAATATGCCATCTCCGAGCATTTGAGTGATCACATATGGCCCTTCCCAATTTGGCTTCATGTGTGAAGGGAATGGATAAATTCTTTTCAGTACGAGATCGCCAAGTTCGAAGGTCCGTGGTCGGACCTTGACATTGTATAATCGGGTGACTCGATTTTGATATGCGGCTGCCCTCAAATCAGCCTCTTCAAGCTTCTCATCTAGTAAGTCCAAAGATTCAGCGAGTAATATGGCGTTGGTTTTTGGGTCATAATAAGTCACACGATGAGAAGGTACTTCCATTTCGACTGGGATAACGACTTCTGAGCCGTAAGATAGAGAAAAGGGAGTGTTTCCGCTTGCGGATTTGTGGGTCGTTCGATAGGCCCATAACGCCATAGGTAATTCATCAACCCACTTGCCTCTAGCCTTTTCCATTCGTTTTTTTAGAATAGATTTGATAACCTTATAAACAGCTTCAACTTGGCCATTCGCCTGAGAGTGTGCAACCGTAGAGAATTTCTTGTGGATGTGGAATCGCTGGTAGAAATTCTTGAATTCAACACTGTTGAATTGAGCTCCATTATCAGTGATAATGATATGCGGGAGGCCAAATAGACAGATATTGCGAACCACGAAGTTGATTACTATTTTCGCCGTGATTGTCCCAAGAGGTTCAGCTTCAGCCCATTTAGTAAAGTAATCAACTACGACGATGGCATATTTCGCTCCTCCTTTGGCGAGAGGTAGAGTGCCAATGATATCGATGCCCCATACTGCAAACGGCCAAGGACTGACCATTTGGGTTATCTCAGTAGGTGGGGCTCTCGGAATTCGAGCATGTCTCTGGCACTTATCACATTTCTTTGCATAGTCTGATGCGTCACGGTTCACAGTTGGCCAGAAGTATCCATATCGAAGTACTTTCTTGACGAGGGCTTGCCCCCCGGTGTGATCGCCACATTCTCCCTCATGCACATCATGTAACACTCTTTTGATTTCATCGCGTGCGATACATCGAAGGAGAGGACTGGAATATCCTCTTCTATACATGACTCCATCCTATATGGTAAACCGCGAGGCTTTTCGAAGAATCTATCTCCTTTCACTCCTACGCTCGAGCAGTGTTCCGTGCTTGATATAGTTTCGATATGGGGTCATCCACGACTCTTTTTCGAGAGCGATTTCAAATATAAAATCGGTTTCCATCTGATCAATGCTAGGAGAAGATAATGTTTCAACGGGGACGAGTCCCATCTGCTGTGCTTCGCCCGTACTTGCTAGCTTGGCTAATGAATCAACCTGCTAGTTGTGCTCGCGAGGTATGTAGAAAATGGCATAATAATCGAATTGATCGAGTATTTCCTGGACTTGGGCTAGGTAAGCTGCTAGTCTTCGATCCTTGGCCTGGTACTCTCCCCGGACTTGGCATATGACTAAATGAGAGTCGCAGTAAACTTCCACAGATCATGGGCTAGCTTCAACCCAGCAAGTAAAGCTTCATACTCAGCTTCATTATTGGTCGCGCGGAATTCAAATTTCACAGCATAGCGTATGGATCGGCCCTCGGGGGTTTCAAGTACTACCCCAGCACCTGAGCATCGATCATTGGATGCGCCGTCGGTATGTAGCTTGGTCTCAGGAAAGTCCTCTGGGACAGTGAACTCGGCTATAAAATCTGCTAAGACTTGACCGTGAATGGCTCTTCTTGGGGTATAGGTGATATCGAACTGGCTTAGTTCGATGTTCCATTTGAGTAACCTACCAGACGTCTCAGGCCGTGTGAGGACCCGTCGTAACGGCTGATCGGTGTACACGGTGACAGGATGAGCCCGAAAATATGGACGGAGCTTCCTCGAGGCAATGACTAGGCAATAGGCCAACTTCTCTAGCTTTGGGTAGTTTCTCTCAGCTCCAATTAGTCGCTTGCTAACATAATAGACTAGTTTTTACACCCGGTCTTCCTACCGAACCAGGGCAGCGCTGATTGCATTTTCTGATACTGCCAGGTTGATATACAACTGTTCATGGTCGATAGGCTTTGATAAAATTGGTGATGTGGAAAGATGTTGAATCAATGCTTGGAATGCGCTCTCGCACTCCGTAGTCCATTCGAAGTTCCGCTTTCTTTTTTGGATCAGATCAAAGAAAGGGATGCATTTGTCGGTAGACTTCAATATGAACCTGCTCAATGCCGCTACCTTCCCATTGAGACTCTGAACTTGATTTATTGTTCTTGGAGTTTGCAAGTTTTTGATTGCCCAGATCTTTTCTAGATTGGTTTCTATTCCTCGAGCGTTGACAATGAACCGAAGGAACTTTCCGGATGCAACTCCAAAGTGGCACTTTAGCGGATTGAGCTTCATCCCGTACTTTCAAAGGGTGTCGAACATTGACTCCAAATCTTCGATGTGATCAGTGGAGAACCGTGATTTCACCAGCATGTCATCTACATAAGCTTCCATGGTCTTCCCAATCTGGTTGGCGAACATCCGGTTGACCAAACGCTGGTAAGTTGCTACGACATTCTTTAGTCCAAACGGCATGACTTTATAGCAGTAGAGTCCCAGATCAGTTATGAAGCTAGTATTTTCTTGGTCAGGGACATGCATGGGTATCTGATTGTAACCGGAATAAGCATCCATGAAAGATAGTAATTCGTGTCCAGCCGTTGAATCTACAAGCTGATCAATCCTGGGAAGTGGAAAACTGTCTTTTGGGCAAGCTTTATTTAGATCTGAATAATCAACACATGTCTTCCATTTCCCATTTGGCATTCGGACAAGTACGGGATTGGATACCCACTCCGGGTATAAAGCATCTCGAATAAACCCGTTTGACTTGATCTTCTCGACCTCTTCTCTAAGAGCGGCAGATCTCTCTGGATCCATACCACGCCTTTTCTGTTTGACCAGGATACACCTCGGGTCAATATTCAGGGTGTGGCTCGCGATATCCAGCGAGATCCCATACATGTCAGAATGTGTCCAGGTGAACACGTCGAGATTCGCTCGGAGAAATTCAACCAATTCCTATTGTGTCTCTTGGCTCAACTGAGACCCAACCTTCAACATTCTCGAGTCATCATCATTGTCATTATCGATCGGAACATCGATCGTCAGTTCGGCCGGAGAGGATTGACTTTCTATAGATTCATCCTTATTGTCACTGTCTCTAGGGTCAAGATCCCTCTAGATTTGGTTGTGGTGCCCAAGCCGAGGCCCAGGCACCAATTGTCAATTATTCGCGAAGCGGACACAGAGAGATTCCTCTATGCCCTTTACTTTATCTCTTCACTGCACCTCGCGCAGCTCAGCAACATAACGGGCTCTCCCAGCAGCCTGATCTCCTTGAATGACTCCAATCCCACCATCGATGGGGAATTTCAAAGTTAGACACCATGGGGAAATTGCTGCCCTGAATTCAGCGAGGGCCGGTCGGCCTAAAAATGCGTTATAAGGGGATTGAATGTCCAACACAACAAACTACAAAATCCGAACTCTCCGGCACTCTCCAACTCCCAGCTCCACTAGCAACTCCAGTGGGTATATTGGCACTTCCATCGAAGCCATGAATTCGAGATTGGCAAGATTTCAAATCCTTGGCTTCAATTTTCATCAAATCGTAAGCTCTTTTGAGCATAATATTTACTGAACTCCCACTGTCAACCAGGATCCTCTTCATCCAAGCAGGACCAACCTGGGCAGATATGACTAGTGGGTCAATGTTGGGGCCTTTGACCCTATCAGCATCCCGACTTCTGAACACGATGTCGTCAGTCATTGTTTTTTGTTGTTTGGCCGGAGCCCCTTCATCAAAATTACTATAACACTCAAAGTCCGCATGCCTGATAGAACTGGCATATGACTCCATATCCCTCCAGGTTTGGTCTGCTGGATGGGGACCACCACTAACTGTATTTATCACCAATCTTCCGGCCGTACGCGGGTTCCTCTCGTCTTTCTTGACTCTGCACACGATTTTGGGTCGACGGGCCCGCACCATCAGATTGCGGCGCCCACACGAGCAGATCTAACTTTCTCTCCCTGATCAACTTCTCAATGAGGTCCTGCAAATGTCTACACTCATTGGTATTGTGGCCATACCTTTCATGGAATCTATAGAATTTTTCCGTTTGAATCTGCCTCTCCGATGATGGCTTCGGAGAAGGCTTCTTATATTGCATAGTATTGCAAGTTTGCCGATACACGTTTTCTAGCGACGTATTCAATGGTGTGTAGTTATCAAACATTGGAGCCCTACGTTGCAGGCCACGGTTTTGATCCTGTTTCTTATTCTGATTATCATTGTTTCTCAGCTGAGACTGCTTGTTTTGTACATTCAACTGTACCTTCCCAGAACTCTCACCCGACTGTTTAACTGCCACATTACTTTGAATCCCCTCATTACTAGGGCTCACATCGTCCTGCTTCCTAGACTGTTTCGCGTCCTCACGCCTTAAGAATTGAGCGGCTTTGGAGTAGAAACGGTCCAACGACGCGGGAGGCTTCCCAGCTAACCAATTCCCAAACTCAGAGTCAGGGTCAATTCCTTTAGTCAGTGCCATTAGAATTGAATTGTCATTGGGATTACTGATCTCTGCACATGCTGCATGGAACCTTTCTAAATAGCGTCTAAGTGTTTCCCTTGTGGCATGGGTGACGCTGGATAAAGTGTTAACATCTTTAGGTATGGCAACATGCATATGAAACTGCTCAACAAACTTTGTAGCCAACTGGTCAAACGAAGAAATAGATCGTGGTGGTAGCCTTGTAAACCACATTGTTACAATGCCCACCAGAGAAATGGGAAAACAACGGTACTTCACTGCATCATCAGCCCTTGCCGCACTCATTGACCACTCATATTTCAAAATATGCTGATTGGGGTCCGAATTTCCTTCATACATCGGTAATGTCGGCATCCTGAATTGCCGAGGAGGTTCAGCATAAAGAATCTCGTCCGTGAAAGGGGTATGACTCCGGAAGATTGCCCAGTCGTCGTTGGTAAGACCCTGGCTTTCACCGATCATTTGCCTAATCACGGTTGGAAGGTCTGGCATTGCAACGTTCTGTGCTCGTTGGGCCAAAGTGTGGTCGGGTATCACATTGCAAGGTTGGACCGGGCGCTGTCGATGGTCCATGTCTCGCCTCCTTGGCTCAACATCTTCTGGGACGTAAGGTTAAGGAGTACGTCCGTATTGATTTTCGGCTTCAACCCCTATGTCAACTGTAGTAGCGATGGGACGGTTATCTGTGGTGTACTGAGGGACCGTCCCTCCCCGGGAAGAGGGTCAGGTATGAAAGCTGGCTGATGGACCAACCCTTAGCTATCCAACAGTCAAGGTGGGCTGTTGTCCGGTGGCCTGTGCGTGACCTTCGTCTGGTCGAGGACGAACAGATCTTTGGTTGTAGCAAGATGAGACAGAACTTTCTGTAGAGGAGCGAGGGACTTAATCTCTTCTATGCCTTCTACGCTTCTGGCGGTTTAGCTGGTTGGTCAGCTCAGCATTTGCACGCAGTTGTTCTGTCAACTGCTGTCGACTCTGCATTAGTTCCTGTAGCAATAGCTGAAACTCTTGCCAAGTAACCGGGCCTTGTGAGTCTGAGGGTCCGGTTGCGTTCTGGTTGGTTGGTGGCAACTGCGTGGGATTTTGCCTATCCTGGCCTTCCTGGTCGTCAATGTTGGAGGTGGTTCTTTTGCTAACCATCTTGAGGGTTGAATTCCTTTCTTAGATTTTTTGCAAATCTGAGTAGAATGGAAGGTATCGAACTTGTGATCTAGATCTCTCTTAGATTTATGCAACCCGGTATCGATGATAGATCCAGGGAGAAGAAGGGAATCTAGGTTATCCTCTCAATGAAAGCACCAAAGTGTTTGTACCAAAATTGGGAACAACACTCTTCGAAAGTTTTTGAAGATATAACAATGAAGAATATAAATTTAAAATGGAGATTATCTAACAAAAACTCCAAACAACAGGAATGTAAATGCACAGACAAGCGATTTAGAGTGGTTCGGCGTGTTGCCTACGTCCACTATGAAGTTTTTGCGATTTATTGATTCTCTTTCAATGATTACAAGTGATTACAGTAAACAACAGCAAAGTACAACTTGGATTTCGAATTCAGTGGTAAGAATATGATGCAAATCTTGATCCGGTAGAGTCTGGGCGCTTGAGAATCAAAAGATCTCTCTTCTGTAGGCTCTGGGGCTCTATTTATAGGCATTGGAGGCCGGGACTTCGCTCAAACTTCGGGAGATTCCCTCTGGCACGTGAGGGGGCCCACACGACCAATTCCAGAAAGTTTCAACTCGATCTGTGATCGATACGAAATCATTTTGTATCGATCAAGATCATGTCCGATGGAGTTGAAATTTGGTGGGAACGTTCCTTGGCTTGTGTGTAATCTTTTGTGAAAATTTCATGGCATTTGGATCAGTGGATTTTGAGATATAGTCGATACGAAATGGAATCTTCCGGTGGCTGTTTGATTCGAACCCATGGTTTCGAATCGATGCACTTCGACTCGATGAAGCACGTGATCCTATGGCGATGTGGCATGCATTCCTCGCATCAATCCACTATTTGCTCCGGTTTGACCGCGTCGCATCCATGGATCTCGCCTCGTTTGCATCGATGGCCGTTATCTGATTTGTATTGATGGATAAGAAGTAGTCATAACATGATGGATTCGAACAGCAATAATCATTGATCGATACGAACAGATGAAGACCGATGGTTATGAACTACACACTAGTTGTCCAATACGAAGCATACCACTTACCAATCGATATGAAACCAATCGATTCGAAGTATGGCATAACGATGGATGCGAAGTGGGATAATCTGATGGATGCGAACAGCAGTTTCCAGATGAATTCAAATAACCACTTATTGATGGTTGCAAACTAGATGGATACGAAGTAGGACCTAGCCACTAGATACGAAACGCACGCTCTGTTGATGGATACGAATGAGATCGATACGACTCGAGGTTCCTTGATGGATACGAAGATGCTGCTGCTTTGATGGATACGAAGGTAATGGATTCGAACTGGAGCTTGGTGATGGATACGAAAATGGGGTTATCGCCTTCAATTTGCATCGATCATAACTTGAGCATACGAACTCGGATTGACTTGAAATTCGAGATGCGGGCTTCCATGGCTTAGTTTGTCATGTCTTGTCAGTTGTAGCCTGATTCAGACTCGGACAAAATTCATTGACATCCACAGCGAACCTGTGCATGCTCGATACCCAGGACGATTGATCCAAAGTTTATAACCAGTTCCTAGAAATCTCGGCCTTGCCAAAAGGCGGGATAACAGTTAGATTTAATTTATGCAAGTAGTTTAATTCTCTTTTTAGTTTAATTAGCTTGCATTTTCCTCTTGTTTTTATTTCATGTTGCAATCTACATTTGTCGACATTATAACAAATATGAGAAGCTAAACATTTCAATTTGGGGGTAATGAAGCTCTCTTAGTCATGTAGATTCAACATTTTACTGTTTGATCTCTTTTTATGTTTAATGGAAATTTTTGAATGGGTAATTTTTTTATTGTTTTAGCTTTGAATTTGATAGCCTATGTTGTTGACATCAAATAGGCTATGCTTAAACAAACACAAGTGACCTCTTCATCTACATATGATTATGGTAATGAAGTGAATTGAGAATCAAAGTTTGATGGTCTATATTACTAATCAATAGTAAATAGATCATGCTTAGAATTGATTTTATTTCCAACTTCATTACCATTTTCATGAGAGTTGATAAATGGTTTAGTAGTTGTGTTAAAGTTTGATGGTTTATTTTGGACTATTTAATAGCACAAATAGGCCATACTTATGATAAACACATCAAATAAATTCACTAATGACAAAAAAAGATTACAATTTCATATATGTTGATTTATGTGGTTATTAGAAGGGATTTGCCTCTAAATTGCCTTCTACTCTCATATTTTTATCCACTTTTAGCTTTTGTTTGTTTTATAAAATTTTAGCTTAACACAACTTCAAATCTTGCTTTAATTTAATTGAGTAGAGTTTTTAATTCAATTCAACTCCCTATGGATCGACCTATGCTCGCCACGTACTAAAATTGTATGTTGTGCAATTGCGGTTATTTTTGATTAAAATTTTATTGGTGATTTTCTAACTCGTAGAAAAACCATCGTTAAACAATTTGTTAGGACTCTTATACTGTGGCTAGGAAGAGGTTGGCTTGTGCCAAAGTTTTAATTGAAATAAGTCTTATGAAGCCTTTGCCTTCAATGCTTAAAGTCAAAATTGCTGAGGGTCATGATGTAGAGGTTGTTGTTCCGTATATCTGAAAACCATATATTTGCTCAACATGCCAGTCTTTTGGCCATCTTTCGGATGTTTGTTGTCTTCAAACTATTATTGACATGTTCCTTTATCTGATAGGACCGCAATTCCTCGACCTTCGGCCATGATGTGGGTGCCAAAAGTTTGCCCTGTTCTCATAGCTTCTCCTCCCTAAGTTGTTGCTCCTCCTATGGACCTTGAGGTGGTTGATGATCTAACAGTCATTGTGCCACCTATTGCCCTTATTATTTGGAATTTCTCTAAGCAATTCTGGATACATGTCCCTTCTAGTATAAGATATTCTCCTGAGTGTGATGAGTACCACAAGTTTGTCAGTAATGATGAAGGTAAGAGTAAGCGCTTTTTATATCTTATTAAGGGTGAGGGTCCGACCCTTACTAGCGTGGATGAAATTGGAAAAGTAAACAAGAATTTGTTTCGGGATAACACTTGGGATAGAAAATTTATTTTCACTGATGCCTCCAACGGCTTTGTTCTAAACCTATCTCATCTTTTTTTCGATTTTGTGCTTGTCGTTGATCCTGACTGGGCTGATGATTGCAGTAGCTCCTCCTCTTCTGAGGGGGGGGGGTTAGTCATAGTAGTTAGTGGTTTAGGCATGCTGCATGTCCCCTTTGTTGTTTTGGTATTATTAAGTGGTACGACCATTCTGAAACTATCATAATTGTATTATGCTTGTCTAGAACACTTATTTTCATTGATTAATAAAAGTGGCATGACCCACTGTAAAGTCGGCCTGCTTTGCTAAAAAAGAGAGTGAAGAAAGGATTTTTAATCAAGTCTTCAAAATTAAATAAGTAATACTTACCATATTGCACATCCAAATCTATTCAGATTTATATTTAAAATATTTTACTATTTTAAATGGTGATAAAATGATTGAAGATAATATAATGCATTTATACATGTTTGGGTGTTAAATGACATTGTTGGGGATACGTTTAAGAGTAAAACATGAATTAGTAATCTCTAAACACTTTGAAATTTCAATAGATATTTGCAACATTAAAAAAGAGATAGGAATTTTCGGATGAGAAAATAATTTATCATAAAATTTCTAAGGTGAAAATTGGCGGTTTTGGTAATAAAAGAATATTTAAAAATATATGATATTTTGATATGAATTTTTAACTGAAGGTAAAGGGAAATTTCTTAGAATTTCTTTAATTTTTGGAATTTTCTCTTAATTTTTCAAATTAATTTGAATTAAATGGTAAAACAAAAAATATCCTTATTTAATGAAAAAAATTTAAAGAAAGAGATTAAATAAGGAGTAATTAAAGGAATAAATCACAATTGACATATGGAATTTCTGCAAAAATACTGATGTAACGAATAAGCAAATAATATCTGTAAATATTAGTCCAAATGTAGCTACTTTATTAATGAAAATTTTGGTTTCCTATGTAATTACCGATTTTCCATTTAAACCTTCTTTAGCACTTTAGAAGCTCGATAGCTTTAACTTACATATGCGATAGCTTAGACTTTTGATTGCATTTATTCAATAGCCATCTTGGATTCTCGATAGCTATTTTGATTATACTTTGGATACCTACTTTGCTAAACCTTTGATAGTAAATTAGGTAAACCTTTGGTAGCTACCGAGTTAGACTTACATAAAATATTAGATCTATGATAGTTAATGAGATAGACTTGTAACAACTAAAATGTTAGACCTTCGATAGATATTGAATTAGACTCGCGACAACTATATGTTATACCTTCAATAGCTATCAAGTCGGACTTGTGACAACTATATGTTATACCTTCAATAGCTATCAAGTCAGACTTGCGAGAACTAGCATGTTAAACTTTCGACAGCTTAGGAATGAGATAACTAGCATTGATGTTTGATAGCTTAGGTAAGAGATATCAAGCCTTGAAGTCTGATTGCTTACACATGTGACCGCTAGATATGCTATAGCATGGACATAAAAGGTTGATAGTTGTGTGTTTAATAGCAAATGGTAATAAATTTGTTATATACGAATTAGGGAAATAATTTGGGAGCTAAATTCCAAGATTTTTAATTTGAATCTCATAGAACATGAAATTATGAAGAGAAATGATAAGACAAAATTTAATACTTTACGTTAACATGTAAATGGCCAAGCTTTTGGAAGCTAAGAAATGATAAGTTGTATCACTTAAAAAGAAATAAAGAAAAAGGTTTATTTAAAGAATTAAAAGACTTTTGATCTAAGCATAAAGATCTATGTAATGTTTAGGCTACACAACTAATGGGTAAAAGAAAAGGATTAAACCGAAAATATTAAAGAATGCCCACTCATGGAGATTTTGAATGGCAAGATGCCAGGGCTTAGTGAAATCAAAATTCAATGGGTATTGGCAAAGTGTCAAGATTTTGGATGTCTATTAGGTTCAATTCATAAATTTAAATTCTAATTTAAGTAATAACATCAAAATGGATGTGATTTACTGAACGAATAAAAAAAGTGAATTGAAAGTGTTTTTGTGACTAGCCTAGGCTATTAAGGGTGCTTGCATTCAACTTCCTAGGAGGGTCAGGGTGGCTCATGTGGTACATGAGTGGCCCTTTCACTAGTGACCTTGTTTGAATTAAATAATGAATTAGTAATGGATAGAACTAGGGAGGTTATCACTAGATAAAGTTAAGGATAGCTTTGAGATTTACACCGAAGCAAGCATCTAAGTGATGCATATGAATATGATTGATAAGTATATGACATGGTTCATAAACTGTTGATAAGTGTAGGTTATATTTAAGCTGAATGGATGATTGTATGACATGGTTCCTAAATTGATTTTATGTATAAGGTAAACTTATGTGTTAAACGATGTTCTGATATTGTATGATAGGATGTAATTTTTTTAAAAGATCTATTGAGGGGAAACCGCATCAGCTTGCCGGCATGGTCTTACTACATGTTATGTTAGGGAAATGTATTAATCATACCAGAGCCTATGTTTGACATGTATTTTTATTATTTTTCCCCATAAATTCACGGGTACTCATTCGAATGGATGAAATTACCCAGGTAGCAATTTAAAGACAAATAAGAGCTTTGAAGACGAAGTAGGAGGCTTAGTAAATAATAAATCTATATTTTGAATTGCATCATTGTAAATTAGATTATATAACTTGTTAAGTGTCCATGCTGGCAACTTTATATATTGTGCATGACACTATTATCTATGTTTGTTGTATTTACCCTTGCACGAGCATGGTTAGGGTAATGAAAAATGAAATGAAATTCATTTTGTTTCTCTTTTTACTTAATATTTTTGGAAAAAATACCGATTCCATGTTGTCTCTCGATAGAGGCCTATCTTCAGAACCTTAGACGGATCGTTGGAATCAAATTAAACATCTTCTAGCCCATCTCTTGGTTTGAGCTCTTTTGTATTCATCCCTAACCTCGAATGCACTTCATCTTCTAGAGGGTCTGAAATGGCTTCGACACTTGAACTTTTTGCAACATCACTAAGATACTGCATGTAAACCAAAGCATTAATTCTATGCTGATCATGTGAAGGAAATCTTATTTCTTAGTTTGCACTGGCACTATTCATAGGCTGAACTGTTCTATTGTCAATGATGGTATGAAATACCAATAAGCTTCCTTGACTTGACATCACTTTTGATTTTTTCTCATTTTTACATTTAGTAAGGGACACAACGATATAATTATAAATCAGTGTTTTGAAAACCCGACCCAGCCTCGGTTCGACCTCGAATAACCCTGAACCTTGGATCATCACGGTTCGAAACTCAATCAGACTTCAGTCATGCATGAACCTCGGTCGAACCTTCAAACCGGCGGTCCAACCATCAATTTTACCTGGTTGAACCGTGGTTCTTTTAATTTTCCCTACTTTCTTATCCTATAATTCTATCTCATTTTCATCCTTTGTATTGCTTTTGAAAAAAAACAAATAAATCTATATTTCAAAAATCATAATCGTACTAAAATCTAAACTACAAATTCCATGATATGTGTATGTGAATTATTGGTGAATTATTATCGGTGAATTATATGAGAATTATATGTGAATCATTATCGGTCTGTATGTTTAAGATCATTATATGAGATATGTTGTGCCTGTATTTGAGTAATGATATGTGTTTGGTATTTTTTATGACATGAGTCAATATCATGTATTATACAACATGAGTTTATAGTTTTTAATTTGGAATGTACAAATCGTTAAAAAAATAAAAATACACGGTTTCAGCGGTCCGATCGGTCCGACCTTCAAAACCTTGAACCTTGAGATACAACAGTCCGACTTGCGGTTCGGTTTTCAAAACATTGCATTGTAGCTTCATTTTTACCGATATTTAAGATCAATACTGTGTCAATTTGATTATCAGATGTATTATATAGAAAGTTACTGCAAGTAAGCACAAATTAATTAATAATGCAAGTTCTTTGCTTATTTGCATGAATATAAAATTTATCCCATAGGTATAAAACTATTGTTAGCATAAGCACAGTAAAAATAAATATCAATGGAGATGGAAATAAATTTCTAACAAATGACTAACTTAAGTAAGAATTTTACGTCATGAATTAAAGAAGTAATTAGTTAAGTCACAATATTCAAAACGGTCTTTAAAAAAAATCAGAGACTTCCGTACCTTACTCAAGGGCTAAAATTGTATGCCAGTATGCCTTACTCAAGGGCCTTTATTTGTGAAGTTAATTATATATTGATGTTAGGTTCAAGGTAACCTCCCTGATTGGCCCCATCCATACTTAACATTATCATTTATTGCTGCCAAGACAAAAACTGAGCCTCTATCACAATATATTAATTAATAATACATTAAGTTTATCCCATCATCTATCATTCACTAACAAATAACAGAAGAGGACAAAATAAGGTAATTACATATATTACAGGAAAGCGAATGTCAAGAATGTTTAATCCAATAATGTAAATTTCATATATTTAAGGTATCCTTACTGTAGCCTCTTATAGACAGGTTGTCAGTACAGATGCATACTCCTCAAAACTCAGTTTTGGTAGTTATCAATTTTTGAATAGTTTCTCCCAAGTGAACTATATACCATTTTGGTTACTATGTTACCACATAATCCATATATACACGTATAAGTGAATGATGTTTGCTTCACTAAAAGTTGTTTTGACGAAAAATAATGTATGTTACAAAAGAAAAGGACACAAAGTACATGTTGATGATAGATCAATATTTAAGTCGATATTGAACTGAATCCATGATTAAGTACGTACATTTAGATATATAGTAAATTGTGTACAACATCTTCTCCAAGAATGGATATGAGGCATTTCATGATGCATCATCATACTGTTGTGATTTAGAAATTCTAGTGACTTAGTTTGTGTATAATAATAAATTTATGATTGTTCTGTACATTTACCTCCGCCTGTGCTAAAGAACATAATCTTCATAAATAACTATCTCGTTAATCAACAACTCCTCTTTGGACGTTATAACCTTTAATTCAACCATGGCTATCAATTCCTGCATGAAATTACAAAAGGCTAAGCTAAGTTTAGTTTATATATGTGCGAAAACCAGGAGCCCATTATTTTATATTAATGTATCTAAATTCGAAGGGTCCATTGTTTAAGATGTTAAAAACTATCTCAGGAGTAAGAAATTCGAAGGGTCCATTGTTTAAGATGTTAAAAACTATCTCAGAAGTAGGAAAATGTAAAAGAAATAAGCTTGAACTGTGAATTTCAAGTTTATAATTTTTTTCAATTGTCCAAACCATTTCCACATAATTGCGAAATTGATAGAAAGTAGGTCGAGCACCATAAACGAAGAAAATTAAAGTATCTTCCCATTTATTAGTTGACCAAAAGATAATTTCATCCGGAAAATATGCAATTTCATTATTTTGTTCGACTGTTGGCTGAATATACTTTAAATTTGCAGTAGCTATAGTTGAATTTCTTACCGTGTCTGAGTACTCGCGAGTTATTGAAGATCTAGTTGCATTTGTAGCCTTATTCCTTTTAGATTTTCTATTTTGATCATCGTCTTCGTAAGTATGTTGTGCGTTTTCAGATCCAATGACCGTTTTCTTTCCTTGCTGTTCTACCTTGAATGCACGTTTTCTATTTCGGTTTATAGAAGTATACGCGCTGAAGAAGATGGGCTCGGGAAGAAGGTATTTTGAGATGGGTTGAGAACGTGGAATGGAAATGGACAGAAATCGTAGTATATGAGCAAAAGTCAGATCTATCCTTACAACTGTAATTTTTTTCCAGTAATTTTCTAAGTTAAAAAAAAGTTTCACTTTTACTGCTTTGACATGTGTAAAATCAGTGCATTAATCATTGAATTATTTGTTGGGCTTTACCAATAACTAACTTTATAAAATGTAATATACATACTTCTGCCTCGACCGAAAATAACTATTTCAAAATTAATTTTAACACATTACATCTATATTTAAAAATACAAAAAATATAATTTCATTGTAACATACATAGACACATACATATATGTGTATGTGTGTTTTATCTATGTGGGTACTCGGCATTAACAAAATTCAATTTTTTTCAATAATTTTGTGTGTATATACATATATGTATGTATATGTATGTGTGAGTGTCTAGATATCTCTTTATGTATGTATTTAATTTGAATTTAAAGTATTAATTAAAATTTAGAGTATTACTTAGTCAAATATCATACAATTAATATATGTATATAAACACAAACACACACACACATTGATGCAGCGGAAATAATACGATGACGACGAAATGAAGATTTCGCGTCAAACTAATCGATGAAACGATTAGATGAAGCAAAATAAATCGATGGATTGAAAATACCCAAATGCCCAAATTCGTTGATCTCGAAAGATACCGAATTCTAGCTATCTTCGACACGTTGATCGCGCACGATACCGTGAGAGAAGATCTACAATTCTTCAAACGTTGATCAAGCGCACTTGATTCCGTGAATTGGCTTCAACAATCGTTGATTCGAGTGCACTCGAATGCTGAAGGTGGAGATAGGAGATAACACTCAACTCCCAATTTCAAAAGAGGCACAAAGCACTCAAACAAAGTTTCATTCAAAAATCAACCAAGTTTACAAAGAACACGACCCCCCCTATTTATAGGGTTACAACTCCACGCTTACACGACCTGACTTAGGTCGTTAACGACCTAACAGTATGCGGCTCAACTTATTACAACACGCAGCAACAAAGCGACCTAACCATATACACAGTCAACGACATACGACCTAACTATGGTCGTTAACGACCTAACAATCAAACGAGCTACAACAAACGTTTTAACAAAATATACAGTACACGACCTAAGAATTTACAACACACGCGACTTAAAACAAAACAAACAATGCGACCTACACATAACGGCAACATCTTCATGCGACATAACTCTCCTCTAGGAGCGACTTAGCGACCCATCTCTAGAAGCGACTTAAGGATAAGGCTTCAGCGACTTAACAACTAAGCGGCGGCATAAGATAGTAACACGGCTTCAACGAAGCGACTTAACTGATGCGACCTTGGGTGAGCGACTTAAGTAAGGTCGCGAGCGACTTAAGTAAGGTCGCTGGAGATGCACACGTTTGATATAACCTGTTAAGCCGTTGGGGTGAAGGTCGTTAGGTTGCGCATCTCGACTCATTAGATCGCTTGGACGAACCAACATACTAGATTGCTGCCGATCCAACTCCAATGTAGATTTCACTCGCGAGCGGCCTTCACTAGGTCGTGAGCGACCTAAATCCCTTGAGCAATTCAAATCCATTGATTTTGTAGATGGCGCTGCATCATCGTTTCCCCGCCTTTTCATCCCTCTAACTCGTTCATACGACTTAGTTGAGTCATTAACTTGTTCCTGCTTCAAATCTTGAATTGGAATATTAGGTTGGGCTGCATCATCCTCCCCTGGTTGGGAAAAATTCATCCTCGAATTTAAAAGTTCTTCCCCATTGGGTTGTTCATCTCCATAATAAGGTATAAGATGTTTAACATTAAATACGTCAGAAGTGTACACATCCTCCGGCAGCTTCAACCTATAAGTGTTTTCATTGATCCGTTTCACAATCTTTACAGGACCAATCTTTCGAGCTTTAAGTTTATTGTATGCTCCCATTGGAAAACGATCTTTCGTTAGTACATCATATACTAAATCTCCTTCATTAAATTCAACACTTCTTCGCTTCAGATCCGCAGATCGTTTATACATCTCATTCGTCTTCTCCAATCGTTCCTGAACGATTCTATGGCATTCTGTCAACCCATCAACGAAATCAGTAGCCCGCTTAATTGTCCCCTTCGGTTGTGGCACTATCGTTAAATCCAACGGCCCCTTTGGCAAGCTTGAATATACAATCTGAAATGGACTGAAACCCGTACTATGGTTGATAGCATGATTATGAGCAAACTCCGCTTGACATAACTTCACATCCCAGCTCTTCAGATTATCTTCACGAGACACCGCAATAAATTTCCCAACGATCAATTCACAACCTCGGTTTGTCCATCCGACTGCGGATGATAAGCACTACTGAAATTCAGCTTTGTTCCCACCATCTTCCACAAACTCAGCCAAAAATGACTCAGAAATCTGGTATCCCTGTCTAAAACTATAGATTCTGGTAAACCATGCAAGCGATGGATCTCTCTAAAGAACAACTGTGCCACATGGACTGCATCTGTCGTCTTCTTACAAGCAACAAAATGTACCATCTTCGAGAAACGGTCCACCACAACATATATAGAGTCATTTCCCCGTTGCGTCCTCGGCAAGCCCAACACGAAATCCATGCTTACATCTACCCACGGTTTTGTAGGAACAGGTAAAGGCATATACAATCTCGCATTTGTAGCCATCCCTTTCGAAACTTGACAAACATGACATCTACACACAAACTTTTCAACTTCCCGCTTCATCGAAGGCCAATAGTAAGATTGAGAAATCAACTTCAATGTGCGATCCCATCCAACATGCCCTTCTTCATGCAACTCTTTTACAATTTTCATTCTCAAGCTACAATTTGCTACGCATAATCGATTCCCCTTGAATAAGAATCCATCTACCAACACAAACTCATCAGTACTCCCATCCTTGACTTTCTCAACAATCTTCATAAAGTAAGTATCTTCTTCTAACAACTCTGGCAATAGTTCAAATCCTGTCACTTCAATCTTCATCGTTGTCAACAAATGATTCCTCCTGCTCAAGGCATCAGCTACACGATTCGTCACCCCTGATTTGTGCTTCACAACAAAAGTAAATTGTTGTAGATACGCGACCCATGAAGCGTGCCTAGCTGAAATTTTGTCCTGCCCTTGCAAATGTTTCAAAGCTTCGTGATCTGTATAAAGAACGAACTCCTTCTGAAACAGATAATGTCTCCAGTGCTTTACAACTTGAACAATTGCGTAAAATTCCACGTCATGAGTGCTATATCTCAACCCAGCTCCAGACAATTTCTCACTGAAATAAGCAACTGGTCTTCCCTTCTGACTCAATACTCCACCAATCCCAACCTTCGAAGCATCAGTATGTAACTCAAACAACAACTGAAAGTCCAGCAATACTAGAATTGGTGCTGACGTCAAAAGTGTCTTAATCTTCTCAAAAGCTAACTCTGCTTCCTCTGTCCACACGAATTTCTTTCCTTTCATGCAATTGGTTACAGGTTCCATTACACTGCTAAAATGTGGAATGAATCTTCGATAAAAGATACCAACCCATGAAAGCTCCTCACTTCAGTAATTGTCTTGGGTTGTGGCCAACTCCTGCCAGCTTCCACTTTACTTTCATCCACTTGAATACCCTCCTTTGACAGAACATATCCCAGAAACAAAACACTGTGCGTCATGAACACACACTTCTTCGTTGCAGCATAAAATTGCTCCTGCCGTAGAATAAACAGCACTTCTCGCAAATGCTGGATATGCTCTTCCATACTCCCACTATAGATCAAGATATCGTCAAAGTAAACTACTACGAACTTCCCAATAAAGGGTCTGAAAATCTGGTTCATCACTCTCATAAAAGTACTAGGAGTATTTGACAAGCCAAACGGCATAACCAGCCATTCGTATAGACCTTCTCTAGTTTTAAAAGCAGTCTTCCACTCATCACCCGGTCTAATACGAATCTGATGGTATCCACTCTTCAAGTCAATCTTTGAGAACACAACATCTCCACTCAACTGATCAATCAAATCATCGAACCTCTACATAGGAAATCTGTATCTCACCGTGATCTTGTTCAGAGCCCGACTGTCCGTACACATCCGCCAACTCCCATCCTTCTTCGGTACCAATAAGGCTGGCACTACGCAAGGACTCAAGCTCTCCTGAACACGCTCTTGTTCTAACAACTCCTCCACCTGCCTTCTCAGTTCCTCATGCTCCAGGACTCATCCGGTAATGTGGCCTATGAGGTAACACTACTCTTGGAGCAAGATCTATCTGGTGTTGAATGTCTCTCAATGGTGGTAGCTCTTTTGGCAACTCTTTAGGAAACACGTCTTCAAATTCCTCCACTACTGGCTTTACTCCCTCTGGAATTTCAACAGATTCAATAGCTTCATGTCCAATCAACAAGAATACCTATGGACTCTCCTCTACTTCTTCAATAAACTCTTTTAAAGTCAACAAAGTTTTCAGCTCCTCAATCTCTTCTGACTTGCTCTCTCCTTGCTGTCTCTTCTTCGAAACTAAAATGATCTTAGTACCCTCAAACATAAAACTGTAGCTATTGGTTCGACCATCATGCTGCACTGCTCGGTCATACTGCCATGGTCTTTCCAAAAGCAAGTGACAAACATCCATCTCCACCACATCACACCAGATCTCATCTTTATACTTCTTCCCAATAGAAAATGGAACAAGAACTCGCCTGTCCACCTTCACCTCTCCTCCTTTCCTTAACCACGCTAACTTGTAAGGATTTGGATGCTTCTCCGTCTTTAACTTCAACTTTCTCACAGCTTCGGTAGAAATGATATTTTCACAACTTCCCGCGTCAATCACAAATTTACAAACCTTTTCCAGTATAGTGCATGTTGACTGAAAGATATTACTCCTCAACCAACTAGCCTCATCCTCTTGCTTTGGTGTAAAATAAGATCTCCTCATCATAAGATTACATCCTTCATCTCCCGATGCGATATCCTGTTCATTCTCCTCAACTGGACTAGATTAACCTTCACCAACATCCTCACCTTCCGTTTCAGCAATCATTGTTTGCTTCTTCGGCTTCGGACATTCGTTGCTTTTGTGACCAAATTCCTGACAATTAAAGCATTTGATACTGTTGTTGACCTTTGCCTTTGCAACCTCATTCACAATTGGTTTACTGACAGCTTTAGAAACATTGGAACTCCCACTAGCATTCTTGCTCTGAGTATTGGAACTTGGAAACACACCACCTCCACGTCTTCCCTGCTTCTCCCAAGCCAACGCTTTCTGGTGCGCTTCAGCCACAGATCTAGGATCAAACATATTCACCATATCCTGGATGTGGATTCTCAACCCCCCAATAAACCTAGCAGTCAATAGTTCTGTCTCCATGATATCATTCCTGGCAATCAGTTAATAAAATTCATCAGCATAATCATTAACAGTCTTCGTCCCTTGCCTCAGATTCTGCAACCTCTGGTACATGAGTGATTGATAATTGTAAGGCAAGAATGTAGCCTTCATCAGTTTCTTCATCTTCTCCCATGACTCAATCTTTGACTTCCTCATTCTCTCCCGCGTAAGTTTAGTTTGCTGCCACCATGCTAAAGCTCTCCCTCTCAACCTTGTAGCAACTAACTTAACTCTTCTATGCTCAGGAACTTCTTTGAAGCCAAAAATTTCCTCAACATTAGACAACCAGTCCAAAAATTCTTCTGCTACCATTCCACCCTTGAATTATGGAATTTCTATCTTCATACCCGACTCCCATCGTCGGTCATCCTCAACATCTCGATATTAGTATCGAACTTGGTCTCGATCTCGATAATGAATGCTAGCTCTATCACCCTCTTCATCAAAATCAAATGTACGTCTATATCGATCTTGACCATCAACATCCCTTCGATCACGCATATCTCTTCTACTATGTCTCTCTTCATCTCAATATGGCTCATCCTCAAACTCACGTGGAGTTCTTCTCTCTTCATGTCTATATTCATGGTGATCTCTTCTTGATGAAATTGATGTTTCTCTTCTTTCTCTAAAAGATTGTGGCGACACCCTCCTCACTTCCGTAACCGATGGCGAAACTATGTTTCCTCCATGGTTCGAGATTGGCGACCTTCTCCTTTGATTCATATCTATCATCAATTTCTCCAACCTCCCAATACCTTCATCTAACTTCTCATTGAATTTATTGCTAATGCGTTGTTCCATTTGTTCAGCATCTTCTCGCTTATACAAATCTTCAACATTTTGATGACGATTAGCTCTTCTCGGAGGCATGATTGAATCTTCAACAAATTCTCAACAAACAAAACTTCGGCCTTGATCTATTTTGAACAAAACAATGCACGACTTCACTTATCTCGGATCTTTACTTCAACTAGCTCGGCTCAACTGTCGCGACCCAACTTAGCTCGCGCAAACATTTCAAAATTCAAACTTCACTTCAGCATACAAAAAATTCCAACGAGCAAAATTCAAACACTTTCCGAACTTTGATCCAAAATGATATGGATCGAAACTCCCAACTTGTTGCAACTTCGCGATGAACACGATGAACACCAAACTTATCAACAATGCAAATCCGATCTCCAAACTTCAAATACTTCTCCTTGGCTCCAAGACTCGGCTTAGCTATGATTGGCTAAGTCTAGCTCTGATACCAAAATGATGCAACGGAAATAATACGATGATGGCGAAATGAAGATTTCGTGTCAAACTAATCGATGAAACGATTAGATGAAGCGAAATAAATCGATGGATTGAAAATACCCAAATGCCCAAATTCATTGATCTCGAAAGATACCGAGTTCTAGCTATCTTCGACACATTGATCGCGCACGATACCGTGAGGAAGATCTACAATTCTTCGAACGTTGATCAAGCGCACTTGATTCCGTGAATTGGCTTCAACAATCGTTGATTCGAGCACACTCGAATGCCGAAGGTGGAGATAGGAGATAACACTCAACTACCAATTTCAAAAGAGGCACAAAGCACTCAAACAAAGTTTCATTCAAAAATCAACCAAGTTTACAAAGAACACGACCCCCCTATTCATAGGGTTACAACTCCACTCTTACACGACCTGACTTAGGTCGTTAACGACCTAACAGTATGCGACTCAACTTATTACAACATGCATCAACAAAGCGACCTAACCGTATACACAGTTAACGACATACGACCTAACTATGGTCGTTAATGACCTAACAATCAAATGAGCTACAACAAACGTTTTAACAAAATATACAGTACACGACCTAAGAATTTACAACACACGCGACTTAAAACAAAACAAACAATGCGACCTACACATAACGTCAACATCTTCATGCGACATAACTCTCCTCCAGGAGTGACTTAGCGACCCATCTCTAGAAGCGACTTAAGGATAAGGCTTCAGCGACTTAACAACTGAGCAACGACATAAGATAGTAACACGGCTTCAACGAAGCGACTTAACTGATGCGACCTTGGGTGAGCGACTTAAGTAAGGTCACGAGCGACTTAAGTAAGGTCGCTGGAGATGCACAAGTTTGATATAACCTGTTAAGCCGTTGGGGTGAAGGTCGTTAGGTTGCTCATCTCGACTCATTAGATCGCTTGGACGAACCAACATACTAGGTTGTTGCCGATCCAACTCCAATGTAAATTTCACTCGCGAGCGACCTTCACTAGGTCGTGAGCGACCTAAATCCCCCGAGCAATTCAAATCCATTGATTTTGTAGATGGCGCTGCATCATCGTTTCCTCGCCTTTTCACCCCTCTAACTCGTTCATACGACTTAGCTGAGTCGTTATCTTGTTCCAGCTTCAAATCTTGAATTGGAATATCAGGCTGGGCTGCATCACACATATAGAAGGTTGCATTGAAAAATCAATTTATTTCAGAAAAAATAAGTTTTTGTATCTAATATATATATATATATATATATATATATATATTAGTTGTAAAGTTAATATTTTGTTTAAAATTCATTGTAATTGTTTATTAATTTTATACCCAAAAACTGAAATTGCATGCATACATACATAAATATACGTATGTATACATGTATGCTGCATTATATATTAATTAGATAAAACAATAAAATGTATTTAGTTAATATTATATTTTTCATAGCCTAAATATACATGTGAATTAAATTAATAGTTCAATTAGTTTACGTTTAATCGGGTCAGTTTATTACATTTCGTATTGCAAACTCTTTCCTCTTCGAAGTCTTTCTCATTTCTCCTCCATGCTTAGCTTGCAAGGCTAAGATATCAACTTCAATTTTTCTCTATCGAAGACTACGGTTTAGCTAGGAATAGTATGAAAAGAAAATTGGAACATGATGATATTTATAACCTCAAGCTAACCATAACATATTTTTGCTCTCCTTCTTTTCATCAATGGTATCTATTTATAAAATATTTTTTCAAATGAAACAACCCCACTTTCTTTCTATTATAGCATACCACACTTTACATGATGTATATATGTAAGTTTCTAGTCTAGTTAATAACCATTATTAAGTAGTTAAATATTCATTTTATTCTATTTATTTAGCTAAATCAATATATAACAATTGTATTATTTTAGTTAATTTTATGGCCTTGAAAAATAAATAAATAACAGAACATAACAAATTAATACAATATTTATATTAACCTTTTTAGTTTAGATTATAACATTTGTAAATTAAATTTATCAAGTTGAATTTAGAAATATACCGACGAATACTATTGTGTGACTGCCTAGCATGAACTTATCCTTACTAATATATGAACAATTTAAATATTTAAGTCTATAAGGACTTTGCTGAAGCACGATAGTGGATACGAGTTCAGTTGCTTATAGATAATTTAGTTGAAGTCATATTTCTAATCTATTATAGCTACACTCTAACTGACGATATATTATGCATGTTTTCTTTTTGTCATCACTCTATCTTTGAGACACATATATTTTGATCAATGGTAAAAACTCCAATAATAACCATAATTGACTATGAAGTACAACTTTAAAGCCTAGTCCAATAACATTTATCGATTAACCATTTTACTTTGACCATAAATGGCACTTATTGAGCAGGTTTGTGATTTTTATAAACCACCATAAGTTTGTAACCCTTAATGTTCTCAACGGTTGTGAGTAATTCATTGTCCATTATGTGGAAAGCGTTACATACACCTATTTCCACAAATGTATTGATAACTTTTTATCAAAACATCTCGACCAGGAACATATGAGGATAGTAATTTTAATTACATGATCCAGTACTGGTTAAGAACACATTCACAACGTTTGATTAAATACTTTTTCTTAAGGATCTTTTGCATGTATATATTTAATGTTTCCAAAGCATTATTTGCATCACACTCTAGCAATACATACATTAGAAAGTGAAACGGAAAGCGTACTTTATTTCAAACAAGGTTCATTTGTAAGAGTTAAGTTATATAATAAATTATCCCTTAGGGCACACTCTATCTGTCTTGCAATTGCACTTGAGGCTAACTTTGTTGCCTCATGCATATACCTTCAGTTAATCTTCCTAAAATAGACTAGAGAAGGGCCTTATGAATGGATCTACAATGTTATCTTCAGTATCTATTTTTTCGATCACTACTATCCATCACCAACAAAATGTTTCATCATGTGCTATTTATAAAAAATGTCACCTGATCTTTTGTGAGCCCATGATTTCTTGGCAATCTATATTGGCACATTACGGTCACATTGCATTAGCATCAGACTTTCATTGTTGGTGATCATCTTAGCACTTTTGCATATTTGCGCATCCACACTACTTCTTTCAAGGTACTGTTTACGAAGATGTACCTAGCTTCAATGGCCATATCCGCTACAACTTTTTGCATGGTACTTTTCCAACTTATGTTTATAAAGAGTAAATATAAAATCGAGATTGATTTACTATTTTCGACATCACTTTAAAAGATTAAATCCAAGTACCCATTCATAGAGCTCGTTGTTTCCGTTGATTAGAAACCTCATATTTCCTAAATATTTTAGGATAACTTTAACTATTGTCCAGTTGTTTCTCTCGAATTTTATTGATGTCGGCTAACTGCACCGAGTGCAAAAGCAACATCTAGCCTAGTAAATAACATAGCGTACATGATAGCTATTATTTTTTGAAGCAAAAGGATTCCTGCTTATATGATGTCTCTCATCATCCGTGGATAAAGAGTTTTCTTAGAGAGAACAATCTCATGCACTAGAGATGTTGCAACATCATTTTATTATTTCCTATATACATATGGTTCCTGTGTATTTTTACTAAAATTGTATTGTTTGATTTCTTTTCAAAACACTTCTCCATCTTTTTTATACTTGTTGAAGGCCATATATCAACTTTAAGAGTCTTTATGCCTTATCGTCGCTTATATTAATCTCGAAACCCTCTATTTAACAAATCACCATCCATGATGCCTTGATTCACGCGTAAAATGGTCCAACCATCATAGACCTCATGGACGGCGGATCGTTTTGAGGTAAAATACAAAACAAACAGAGCTATATATAATATTCTACACTTTTTGAAACCCACAGTGGAAAGAAAAAATATAATAATCAATAGTATAATAATCTCAAACAAACAAAAATAATACAATATCAAATATGCTTGACTGACAACATTTCTCTATGCTAGTAACAAAAACAGCCTAATGTCTGAAAATAACTGAGATAAAGTAGTAGATATCTATAAATAAATATGTATCCATCGCACCATCGCATCTTCAAGTCACCATGGTCTCTCTATCTACCTATCAGAGTATAACTAAAAAGAAAAAAATGATAGAGGGGTCAAACATACGTATGGTGAGTGAAACATATCATATAAGTTTATAATACGATTAAGCTAGTAAAACAATGCTTATGCTTGAAAACCATACCTTTCCATGTGTCATCTGCATCCAACAAGTCAGCTAAAGATAATATAATATTATAGTGACAACATATGATAAGATCTTGAGAAAAATATAACTCGTATCTAATTATATGCACTCGATCTAACCCAATGTCCTAACCTACATGCCAAAGTCAAACCACACCATGATTGAGCCCAAAAGTACTAACTTGTTATTGCTAAAAAAACGTATGCGACTCACTAACAGGGAACTATATGTCTTAGCCCACTATCGCCAAATCATAAGCGATTCGCTCTTAGGGAACCACATGTCCCAACCCAAGAACGCCAAATCGTAAACGACTCATTTTTAAGGAACTCTATGTCTTAGCTCACTATCACCAAATGTAAGTGAATCGCAACTGGAAATTGCGAGGTCTCAACTGACTATCACCAAACCTTAAGAGACTCACTTATAGGGAACTGCATGTCTTAGCCCCCTATTACCAAATCGTAAGTGACTCGCTACTAAGTAACAAAATGTCTCAGCCCATAATCGTCCAATTGTACCGAGGAATATAATGTATCAGCCCACTATCGCCACACCGAACAACATATAATAAATCTACTAAAACAAGACACTTTTTGGAAGTTTTTGAAAATATAGCAAACAATATATTGTATGTTCCTTATTGTTTAGTGATCGCAACGTCGTGAGACTCATATGAGACGGAGGTTGTATGTGACAGGCACTAGCATTTGAAGTTAAGGGCAATATTATAATTATTAATTATTTAATTTTAATAATATTTTTCTAGATACCGTATTCACTACTTTCCATACTATTATAGCGTCTTCATCTTCTTAACCACGTTCTACAACCAATGGTGCCTATTTCTTCTGCCCACCGCCGCCACCAAAGTCTTTACTACCATGATCCAAAGCGACAAAGAGCCACCTCTTCTTACATGCTACCGAAGACACCAGCTATCTCATTGTCCTCTTTATGTCCCTAGTCTCCTATCATCGTAACGTCGTTGTTTCACCATTGGATCAAAACAGATGGTCCTTGTTTATTGAACTTTCGACGCATTTTTTATCAATCTGTTAACAGATCGACAAACTAACACCACTGGTGAGTTCATGCCATTGAAAATTATAATTTTGATATATAATTTGTCTAATTTGGAACACTTTTGTATTCCGCGCTTTTTAATTAGAGGGAGATTAACTTTTGCTAACTACAATCGATAAAAATTATATTTTTAACCATCTAGCAATGACGTGCTGCATATTAATCAGATGTATATAAAAATAGCTAGTTCTTAATTATTAATTATATCATTTATAAGGTTTAAGTTCATAAGGGGTGAATTACTACGTCTTATCAACATATACACAAATATGGTAAATCTCACTCACAAATTAGATGTGCCTCCTCTCTGATTTGATGTAGATCCTTCCTATCCTTCGCCGACTAGAATTTTCATGCCTTCAAAACTACAAATCTCTTGAAGCTTTGATTTAGTTGTGTACCTCTCTTCACGGTAATTGGTATTATATATACCAGTATGTATGGCACGTTCGTTGGACGTGTGCAAAGACAACCGTGAGTTAAATTCGTTTTAATGTAACCTACAAAACATGACTATATTGTTGCAGTCCGATGACGTGAACGAAGAAAAATGTCACCATTTGTTCATAAAATGTTTTCTCTCCTCCTTTGTTCGGACTTGAGACCGGCATCAGTAAGTAATAAGTGATGGTAGAGTTAAAATATTTTTTGTAGGGATCATTTTATTTAATAAATGTTTGTATACCTATCTTAAAAATTTAGAATTATTGTTGTTATATATTGTGACATAAATGAAAGTTTCAAAGTGGAGCATAAATTAATACATGGTTAAGAAAAGTAACTAAAATATAAGTGAAATAATGAAGTCCCTTTGGTAATTGCAGAATGACATTAATCAGCGATATTATGAAGATGAATAATGTATGTTTAAAAAGTTTAGCAGAAAAGATATTCTTAATTACAATTAGTTTAAGTTTTGATTACACGACAATAAAATATCTTTGTAGACAACATTTCTAGAGTGAGTTCCCTTGTTACGTGGAATTTTTTCTTTGTGTACTAAATTTTTTGTTGAGTTTCGTGCTGCTTCTCTAGACAACGCCATATGTAGTTAACCGTGACTAAAAACATGGCCTGGAAGATAAATTCCAACATGAGGAATGGTTTGTTCTTGTGATTTATTAGTTGTTAAAGCAAATGATAATTTAATTGGGAATTGTTTGTGAATTAAATTAAAAGGCATGTTAATATTTTTAGAAGGCTTTAGGGGGATATGAGGAATAAATACCTTTGTACCACGATAATGACCAACTGTAATTTCTGCATCAATGAGATTTCTATGGAAGATACGACATATTAGTCTTGTTCCATTACATAATGCCATTTTTGGGTCTATATTTCTAAGTACATTATTGGTGATCCTACTTTAGATGTTAGTTTATGCGATGGCAAGCCACTTAAAGCAAGCGAGTTTAGAAATTCTGGCTGATACAAATTAGTAGTATCATCTTCAACTCTATCAAAAGAATAATAAACATGTTCATCTCCTGGAAACATATGTTTGATTGTATTATTTATCTCATCCGTTGTTTCATTTCTTGGTGTCAGTATTGCTCTATTCATTATATAATTAGTGTTACATAAATTTTCATGGAGTGTAGGGAAGACTTCCTTAACTAAACGACATAGAGAACTTGCATTAGTGTTGGGTATAACAATGTCATCTGGGAGTTTAATATGATCATCTTGTACATAAGGTTCTGTTCCATTTCCGATACGTAAAAGTAATTCAGCATATGATTGATTGTTTATCGCTCGCATATTTTGTGGTAAATGAATTACATGTACACTTGGCCACAAATATGATCGTACTATACATAAATCGACTATTTGAGCTCTAGTAACTTTTACGACAATAGGTAGTACTTATGGAAAATCACCACCTAATATAATAATCTTCCCACCAAGTAGAGTATTTATACCTGTTAGGTCCCTTAACGTTCTGTCTAAGGCTTCAAATGCATAACGATGAGCCATTGTTGCTTCATCCCATATATAACAGTGGCCAAACACAATAGTTTTCCATTATCAGGTTGTTTAGGAATGTGACATGTTGCCGAAGAATCCAATTAGATAGGAATTTTAAGTCTAGAGTGCGTAGTTCGACCTCCAGGCAACTCTAGAGAAGCAATTCCAGAGGCAGCAACCGTAATAGCAATAAGGCCTTGCATTCGTATATGGGCTAAAATCATTTTATAAAGATACGTTTTTCCTGTACCTCCTAGACCATCTATGAAATATATTGAGTTATTTTTTCTTTTACTGAATGCTTGATCAGTTGAAATGCTTCATTTTGTTCTGTGTTTAAATTAGACTTCGGTTGTGTAATTGTGTATATTTCTTCAATCCAACTTCTGTTTTTCAAGTTAATAAGCACGTTAAGTTGATTAAGTATGCACCTTTTACACAATTTTTTCTAACGTACCAAAGTGACAAACCTTTTTTTACATCTTTACTATTTTATACTGTTTATTTTAAGGAACAATTTGTTAAGAACATTTTGGTAGCATGGCACTACACAAAACTATTATGATTTATTTTCCCACCTGCCTGCTTTGACTTCTACTTAAATCCACCAATTTTATCTTAGGCGCTTGTTATGGGACAATTTTCCCCTCCTCTTCTTTACTCCATATATAAGCACCCCAAAACCCTTTTCATTTTGCAGTAATTTCGTACTAACCTATACAGTAACAATTACCCCATTGTTTTGTCTCTGCATACCCTCCATTATACCATTAAGGCTTATGGACAAAGCTTTTGTTTTATTACAAAGGTTAACTATGAAAAAGTCATATGAAATGAAAACAAAGAAACGTACAAAGCTAACTTTGTTGTGCAATAATGCCTAAGGGATTGCAGTGCATAAATAAATAAAAATGCATGAAAACAAAAACATCCAGCATAAATCTTTGAAAGCTACGTTGAAACATCGATCTTCACTTGTAAAATTTCTTGCAATATTCAATCTGTAAAAGATAGAATCATGAAATAAATGTATGTTATTTGGATAATTCAATTAAAATGTGAGTTTCTTATTTACCACAGCATTTGCAAATGGTTCATCCCAGTCATCGACCATGGATGGTTGGTCCATAATTACTTTGGATTCTTGAATATTCATGGTTCCTTCTACTTCTTGAACAACAATAGTCTCACTAAAAGCTTTGTCTACATTTTCCACTTTAGCTGCAGTAGGCAGGGAAGTTTCTGATGACTGATTGAATGGTTCTATTTTAACCGAGAAGGCGTTTGAATGTTGTACCAACTCATCGCAATGTTGCTTTCCTGCTCGCTTTAGCTGTTACTTTCGAGTGCATATTGAATTATCAGTTCTGTTACCTGTATATTTACCCTATAGTACAACATATAATAATTAAATATAAAAAGAGAGAAAAGCATTACAACAAACAAAAATAAAATAATTATCAATTACCTTAGGCATGGTAACGAATGAAAAATATTTAGCTTAATATTTTGTCTGTAATGGAGAAGAGATACTGGATAGTTTATATAGACGTAGGTAATTAAATTGTAGGAAGTGGAAGTTTGTAACATAAACATGGACAACAAAATTGGCAAAAATAATGGGTTAATTGATATATTTTATGGATGGTTTCCTACTTATATGCCAAGAAAGTAGAACAGCTTGAATAAGTACATTTTTCTTTGTTTGAATATAATAGGCTGCTGCACATAGAAGTTTGTGAACCCGTTTAAATATAGTATGCTATATATAGTAGGCTAATAGGTAGAAGCCTGTGGACCTGCTTTGTTTGACAGTCGGCATGATGGCTACTATGTATTAGCTGCATTGGGTCATTCAATTTTTGTGATTTGTTTAAAAACAAAAGGCTGCTGTACGTAGAAGTTTGTATTACAGCTAGAAGCTTGTGGACCTGGTTGTTTTGTCTGACACACGACAAGATGGCTACTATTCGTTAGCTGTATTCAGTCATTAAATTTTTTGTTTTTTTCTGAAAAACAAAAAAGTAGATGGAAGACCTACTCTTGTACCAAACCATGCATTGCCATGCAACCCCCAGCAATGACAAATGACATATGTATATGCATATAGTACACACACCTAATATACATTATCCTTCCCTGCACACTGGCAACACACGCAACCCACTCACTTACCCAAACACAACTGCAAATACACATAGTTATGTGAATATGTATTCTCCCTATTACAACACAACCCTTAAACTCACAAAACCAATATACTGATACAAAATACTGCACTTAAACCCTTTTTGTAAAATGATAGAGCAAAGCACAGTAGTCCCAACGAAGCTTAAATCATTTGAACTGAAAGATTATTTGTTTAAATAGCATATCTCAACCGTAACACATAATAAAGTAAAGTACAATTTGACATTAGCACTATAACACAAAGAAAACATTATTCACTGATATACTTTTAAGGAGCAGTAGTAGTATTATCTGTATCATCTTAAAGTTGTGAGTTGACTGCATTTTGCACAACATAGTTTAAAAATGTATTGAGCCAAAAGCGATGATTGTCATTTGATGCAATTTGAATGTTATACCTTTGTATATATTTGTACATGCTTTCAAACACCACACAACTTGTAGCCATTCCAGTTCATCCGTTTTCTTTTTGCATGCTACTCTACCCGTGCTAAGCAAGTGAGAACAATAACTATTATGAGAAAGCCTCTCTTTGTGAATATATACATTTGATTTCCTTCTTCATTTGGCATCCTAAGCAATCGGCTGGTTCTTTAATGTATTCATGTACATGGATATATAAGGTAACCATTATGATTGAAAACCACACCATAATAAATATTAGTACAGTAGTCAAGAAATCTAGAAATGTATCATATCTCTCATCATAGTACCTTCCAGATCCAACTCTGGTCCAGCAAACAGGCACATATCTTAGTTTGAGAATGAAAAAAATGATGCTAATCAAAAATCCTATCAAAGCAGCTTTGACTTCCAATCAACTATCTTCTCCCTTTTATTTAATTATATTAAATTTTGTACTCGTAGGTGCACAGCTTGATAAAAAACTATGACATGGTTAAAGACCAAAGATCGCAAATGAAGAAAACCTCAAACCACATATGAGTCACTATTTTCATGTAGTAAAAAAAATTGACTAAAATTGTGGGTTAGCTAAAAATATAGGCTACTATCTATATATAATAGGTCTAATTAGTGTATTTATGTTAGGACTCACGGTTAGGGTTTATCTGAAATAGCTAATGTAAAGTTGGTAGTAGCTAATAGTTTTCTCCTGGCATCTCCAGAAAATCTTGTTATTTGTTAAGATGTTTATTCCCTTCTAAAACACATAATGGTTACATATTTTGATAATCATCTTTTCTTCAAAAAGAAATTATAAGTCATAACTTTTTACCCATAAAAATCAATCAGCTGCAAAAGTTAATGGATTTCAACATTGGACTTCAGTTTTCTAATTTTTAAAATTCAAATTCTAGTTCTAAAAATGCAAACAAATAGTTAAACCCAAGTAGATTTTTAAAGGACATAAAAATCCGTGTGTAAACCGACCAAAGTTTTAGAGGTAGTCAAGTTGAAGCTTTTTATTCTAAAAATAATGGAAACTCCAAATAAGCATAGTCCAACACATGAAATGTCAATGAGATGATCAATGAACAAACTTGGAATGATAATTTTGGTGAAATGCACTTCTAGAAATAAATACATGCCTAATTTTCCCTTTATTTCCATTTAAATCTGGATATTGTTAAAATCTAGTCAGAAATCAAGTCATCCCAACCACAAACTACCAAGCGCAACTAACGGTTGTTCTATATATGTAGCCTAAAAAACTTTCATTTGCATTGTGATGATCAGTAGCATTGAAGGAAGAACGACATTGTTCTTTATTTTGTAGATAAAATCATAAACACATCTGATGTTTATAACGGTCATAGTTGTGCCAATATAAACTTATTAATTCACAAATCAATAATAAACACATGCATTCAGTGAATGCCTTATCTCCTTACATCCCATTTCCTGCTTATACCATTTCCCTAATTCTCATAAATACTAATACAAAATAAATTGTATAAACAATGAAAATAATGATAAAGGAAAATAAAATTTAAAACAATAAATTAATTTGCAGTTCAAAAACTGCAGTTTGAATTTACAAATTCTAATTTCATTCTTAATTTAATTAATTCTAGATTTCTTTTCGAATAGTTTACAGTCAATAAACGTCTCTAGCATATCATTTGCAGTAAAATCAGTATCAATCTACAAGGGAATAAGTGCCAAAGTATCATATGTAGGAGTAACAATCAAATTACCTCGATAATGTACAAATAGCTGATTTTAACCTGACGATTGATTTTTTTCATCACGATCTTACATCCATTATTCTAACTTTCTATTCGTGCTTTGAATTTCTTTGGATTGGAGCAGTAATCTAGGGCATGAAGTTCTGAAATGCAGACTGACACCCCAAAAAAAATTGGCATGGAAATCTGCTACATATATTAATTTGGACTTCGATGATCTTCATAAGGAATAAGATAGGTTCGTAGAAGAATTAACTTTATATTACGTATATTACGACGATGCTGACGATAAATAAGGGACTTAGATGGTTTCAAATCAATAACTAATCTGAATTAACCATTTACCATGACAAAAATTCAACTTGTTTGGATAAGTACCAAACAAAAGTGAAATAAATTTTCCAATAAATTAATATAAAATAGAAGTTAAAAACAAAATAAGCATAGAAAATTTCAACTTTTCACTTTTCGCTTCTTCTGTAAATCATCTTATGTAAATCATATAAAGCATGGTAGCTTATGGCTTACCTTATTCTTAACCCTAATAGAGAGAGACTGTCAAGATTTATTTTTGAAAATTCTTCATCCCCAATTCTACTATTCATCATCATCTTGACGACTTTAATCAAACATAATGGTTTTATCTAACATAATAAATTTATTTGTATTCTATCAAAAATAGGTAACAATGAATTTTACTACTTGATAAATGAATTGAGTCAAAAGTTTTTTCAGTAATGATAACCTGATTATTGAAATTATGGTTTGGATAGGTAACTACGTTGAAATGGAAGAACATATATGTCGTAGTTTATTGCTATAGTAGGTAGTAGTAACATCATAGTAGATACGACGTATAACTTACGGATGAAAACACTGTAAAACAGACGATTTATTTATTTTTAACATAACCCAGTAACAGTTGATAAAGGGTGACTGTAAAGCAGTTTGATTACCAAATAATGAACGAACCGGTTATAAGGAAACGAATTGCATTCATCCACTCTCACCAAAAACACAATTATCAGGTAAAATGACTAAAATGTACATAAACCATTAGTTAACGGCGTATAGGTAGTACCTGGCTATATTTTCGGTAAACTTCTATTTTGTAAAAGCATGTACGCACAATCATTTTGCAGCCAATCAATCGTCTGAAACAAATGCTGAACAGCAAGCAAAAAAGTTATCAGAAAAAAATTCACTACAAACAAAACTGAGCAGAATAAAGCTAAAATACTAACAATTGATGAGGAAAAAATTAATATGCATATGTCTCATTACTACATTAAACTACAATGAAGTAGTTCACATTTTGAAAATAAATAAAAGGCCAACCATCCACATATTTAAAAAAAAATTGGTAATGCTAATTCGACATACAAACTCACATGACAACTTATTAGCTTAGAAATGACACTGTAACCTAAAAAAGGAGTTAAAAAAAAACCTTTTTTGTAATAGTCAACAAAACTAACCGTTGAAAGATTATTATTAGCTTTTTAAATTTTGTTTGTTAACCAAAATTAACCTTTTGTTAACCAAAATTAACCTGCCAATACTCTCAAAAAGAAACATATACTTAACGTAACCCACTAACAGTTGACAAAGATGAATAAAATTTGAAAGTGAATTCAGAGGAAAGATTATAATCAATACCTGAATACGTAGCATGGGTGCAGCGACGGGGGTGGATAGTTCAAATCTGGCTTTGCAATTCTGTAGAAAAATTAAGCAGGTAGCCTGAGACAAAAATGGGCGATATTTTGTAATGTCTTTTAAACTACAATGAAATATTACACATTTTGAAAATAAATAAAAGGCCAATCATCCGCATATTTCAAAATAATTGGTAATGCTAATTCGACATATAAACTCACATGACAACTGATCAGCTTAGAAATGACACTATTACGTAAAAAAGGAGTTAAAAAAAAACCTTTTTTGTAATAGTCAACAAAACTAACTGTTGAAAGATTAGTATGAGCTTTTTAAATTTTTGTCTGTTAACCAAATTTAACTTTTTGTTAACCAAAATTAACCTAGCAATACAACATTTACTCTCAAAAAGAAGCATATACTTAACATAACCCACTAACAGTTGAGAAAGATGAATAAAATTTGAAAGTGAATTCAGGGGAAAGATTATAATCAATACCTGAATATGTAACATTGGTGCAGCGACGGTGATGGATAGTTGAAATCTGGCTCTACAATTCCACAGAAAAAGAAAGCAGATAGCCTGAGACAAAAATGGGTGATGTTTGTAATATCTCTTAGAGTTTCAACTCTAACAAACACAAATTCAACATAAAGGTACATAATTTGAGTAACAAACCCTAATTTTGACTTGCAGTTAACATAAAGGAAGGAGGCGAAGTCCACAGAAAAAGCAAGCAGCTAGCATGGAATCATGTATTCACTCTTGGTAACTTACTTAAAAAGGAAAAACAAAGGTTTTTCAATATATTATCCACGGAGTAAACTTACAGTATGGGGATTTAATTAGATTTGACATTCTGGAATTATCAAAATAATGAAGGTAAGTGAAATTTATTTTTATTTTCATACGCATTCATATTTTGCTTACATGTAAAAAATTAAGTGAGATTTGACACTATGGAATTATAAAAATAACGAAGGTAAGTGAAATTTATTTTTATTATCATACGCATTCATATAAAAAATTAAGTGCTAATTAGTTACTTCCTTCCTCAATTTTAGTGTACAAAATTCCTTCTTCTTCTTGAAGGCGGATAACAACGTTGATTCGATGGGATTTTGGGAGAAGCATGAGTTACATGTTTCTAAGCTCAATTAACTTGAATTTTGATAAATTCCAATGTTTACTCAACTCTTCATTTCTAACTTCAATATATTAATTATTGCTTACATGTAAAAAATTAAGTGAGATTTGACATTTTGGAAATATTAAAATAATAAAGGTAAGTGAAATTTATTTTTATTATCATACGCATTCATATAAAAAATTAAGTGCTAATTAGTTACTTCCTTCCTCGATTTTAGTGTACAAAATTCCTTCTTATTCCCGAAGGCAGATAGCAACGTCGATTCAACAGGATTTTGGGTGAAGCATGAGTTACATGTTTCTAAGCTCAATTAGCTTGAATATTGATAAATTCTAATGTTTATTCAACTCTTCATTTCTAACTTCAATATATTAATTAACTCGGTCCAAAGTTGATGACATTAATATGGAGGATTTTCCTTTAACATTGATCTTAGATGTTACTAAAACTTTCATATTACCATTTAATTAGAATGTAAGCATAAATTGAACATAATTCACTAACATTAATTTGGCTAACATATTGCTGCACAAAAGAAACTTCATTCGCATTAAAATGCAGTAAATTTTGATCCTAGATTGCAATCAAATAGATTAAAAGACAATTCAAACAAAATAATTAATAACGGTTCAGTAGTGAGTACTGGGAAACTGAAACAGACAATATTGTAAACCCTAACAGACAAATCAATATCGACAAAAATAAATGCAAACCTAGCACTAGTTAAAGTCCTAACAGCCAGGTATCTCAATCTCAGCACTGTCCTCTCGTATAATTCATGTCGAGTCGGTTCATCGTTACCACTTTTATCATCCTCTCCAATTCCCGCCGCCACCTCCCTCTTTAACCCTAGAGTTCGAATCTGAGGATTTTAGTTTGAAAATCATGGAAAAAAGATAAAAATTGCAACAAAAATAAATATAAACCTACCACTAATTAAAGTCTTAATAGCAAGGTATCTCGATCTCAGCACTGTCCTCTCGTATAATTCATGTCGACTCGATTCATCATTACCACTTTTATCATCCTCTCCAATTCCCGCTGCCACCTCCCTCTTTACACCTCGTCCCATAGCGTGAACCCTTGAGTTCGAATCCGACGATTTGAGTTTGAAAAGCATGGAAAAAAGGTTAAAAACTGCAAAAAATTTGGGTATCTGGAGAAGTTTGGGTTAAATTTAGGAGAATATACAGAAACGTGGGTGAGAAGTATATGGATTGACCAAAATATCCCTTAATTATTGCTGAATGTTACAGGGTTAATTGTCTTCAAAATTGGGTTTTCCTATTTTGTGTGTGTGTGTATGTATGTATTTTTTTAATTTGGATTTGATTTGGAGGGTTAGGAATTGATTTAGTGATTGGGATTTTATAAGTTGTGCCAAGATTAGTAGAGCAAAAAGAATAGGGTTGGAGATTTATTTGCAGGCTGAAAAATATAATATCTAGGCTAAATTCTCAATTTAACATATTACAAAATTCTCGTCGGGTTTGACTTCTTTTAATTTCTAGCCCATTTAACCAAATTCAAATTATATATATTTTTTGATTATAAACGATGCTCATGATAAAATGGAATAGGTCTCAAAGTCTAGTCCATCTCATGTAGACATTTACTATTTTCCCTTTATGTAAAATTACGATTTTGCCCTTTTTAATTTATTTATTTAGTTTCATAAAATTATGGGGTTTTACACTTTAGCAGAGATATGTTATTAGTTTCTTCTAAATCACCATTTAGAATAGCTATTTTGACATTCATCTTTTATATTTCATAGTTATAATCAGCAATGATCGCAGGTAGTATCGGATTAATTTAAGCATGTCGATTGAAGAAAATATTTCATTATAATTAACACCTTGAATTTGATGGAAACATTTCTCTATCGATCTTTCTTCGTAGACCTTGACCTTTCCATCTAACCAATCTTTTTCTTAAAAATCCATTTGTAGTCGACGGATTTTTCCCCTTCAAGTACCCTTTCCAAAGTCCATACTTAGTTGTTATATGTTGAACCGAAATTTGGCTCAACACTCAAGATGTCATACAGGGAGATATTATTTGAAAATGTTTCAATAGTACCCCTTGGTTTCAATATAATCACGAAGTTGTTCAAAAGTTCAAGTCACATGTTTAAGGGTAAATTAGGCAAATCACATAAATATATAACAGTCCTCTATTCATATGTCAATGGACATAATAGTCAATATGCAAGGTAAATTCAGGTTTAATTTTAACAACGGCTTAAGTGGCCTTGCATAAATTAATAATACGCAAAGTCCA
Source organism: Allium cepa (assembly GCA_030765085.1). Lineage (NCBI taxonomy): Eukaryota > Viridiplantae > Streptophyta > Magnoliopsida > Asparagales > Amaryllidaceae > Allium > Allium cepa. The sequence continues at coordinate 375,319,915 of CM060929.1, read as the reverse complement.
AGTCCAAAGGTAAAGTCATATGCATGTTCATTGACACAAATAGCTAACTAGGCTAGTACAAAAAATATATGCTACGCAGAGTTAAATGTCCAAATCCTTATTTGCAAAATGTCCAAGAGTTACAATTGGCTTTTGAAATCCCCAAATTGATTTAGGGTTTACAATCTGTAATTGATAAATAAAGAAAGAATAATATCTACCTCTTCTAAGTGGCGTAGGGGGGGTCCTATTTATAGCGGTGTCGATCACACAGGTTGATTGACACGTGTCCTACCTTGGAATCTGAGGGCTCCGCTTGCTCCATCTTAATGAAATCTTTGTAATAATTCCTTTGTAGAGACTCGACATCACTTACCTGTAGAAGGTCAGTAATACCGTCTTCCTTGCAGAAACTTGGCAACCTTCCTGTGTAGTTAGATGCTCGACATCTTCTAGTAACGCAACATTCTTACTTTGTTATATGCTCGATAACAGCCTGTGTTGTAGAGGCTCGACATCTCTTTTTACATCTTTGACAACCCTGCTACCATTAGGATTAACAACTTTTATGCCGTAGAAGCTCGATATCACTTGTTCCTCTAAGTTTGTAATCGCTTGATATCTCCAGTCATTTATCAGTTCGACGTCTCCATCACCTTACAAACTCGACATGTTTTCTTTATTATTGGATACTCGATGCCACATTCTGCTTGAGATGCTCGACAAATCTTACTGTTGTAGAGACCCGCTTTCCATTAGAAACTCGAAGCCTCTACATTTTTTGTAGAGGCTTGCTAACTGCTTAAATGTTCGACATCCCTATGGTTGTAGAGGCTCGACACCACCTCCCATGGTTCTAAAGGCTTAACAACCTTACTATCTTCAAGCTCAATAACTCTTGTAGCTCAGTAGCTCCAAGCATTCACTAATTCCATTAAGCTATTCAACTCCTGAGCAGAAGCTCGACGATTATCTTTATATTAAAGGCTCTATAATATTGAAATTATATGCTTGATACTTCTCTAATACGACATTATTAGAGCTTCATAACTCTTTTCCTTTCAATGCTTCTATATCCTCCTATTGGCTTAGTTGCCTCCTTTTCCCACGACAACTCTTCTAGCATATTTGATAGTCAGAAAATATATGGATAACATTCCTCCCTCCTTGTATAAAAGAGATTTTTACACTTTAGTGTAAATCCAAATATCTTCTTCCTTTTTCAGGTTCCACTTCTTATAAGACTTTTTCTTTAAAGCCTTTTCGATTGAAAAATATAAAGTAAATGATGATGACTTCCATAATTTCAAGGATTTATTTATTTCTTGAATTGATTATTTGGTTTTATAAATGCCAAATAAATTTGTGAAAAAGTTTTCTCATTGATCTTTGAAACTTTGAAAACTTGGTTTTGAAATTCATTTTTGGAAAAAAATGATTGAATTAGCAGAATTGTGGACAAAATCCTTTCATGTTTGGTAAAGATGTGGGTCGATTTACCTTCTTATCTTTCTAGACTGAATGACTTCATAGACGAATCATTATTTCTTGAATATCTAACCCTGGCTGGTTTTCCATAGTAAATATATTTCCCTCGATCTGGGTTTCTTGGATGATAATTTAATGACTTTTCTTTGTCGAATAAGATTATATGAGCATGAAAAATGACATGGCCTTTCCTTTAAAGGGTGCTTTAATTTTTCTTGGGATAAAATTTATCATGTTTGATTGCACTTCCTTTAAAAGATTGCTTTAGCCCATTCTTGAGATGGAATTAGACTTATCCAATTGACTTCTTTATATAAGGTTGCCCCATCTATGCCTTTTAGTCAAAGCTAAAGGCTGGTTGATGCTCTGGATAGGCCATCTTAGGCGGGACTAAAGTCTAACCTGCCCTCCCTTTTGGAGGTGCTTCAGATAGGCTTTATAGGTAGGACCGAAGGCAGTTGGTCGATGCTCTAGCCAAGCCATCTTTGGTGGGACCAATGTCTAACCCATCCTCCTTTTAGTAGGTGCTGCGGACATGCCTTATAGGCGGGATCGAAGGCTGTTAGCTGGTGCTTTGGCCAGACCATCTTCGGCATGACCAAAGTCTAACTTGTTCTTTCTCTAGGAAGTTCTCCGGACAGGCAGTATAGGCATGACCGAAGTCTATTGGTCAGTGCTCTGGCTAGCCCATTATTGGCGAGACTAAAGTCTAATCCGTCCTCCCTCTAAGAGATGCTCCAGACAGTCCTTATAGGCAGGATCAAAGGTTGGTCTGTGCTTTGGCCAGGCCTTATTAGCGAGACTGGAGGCTTGCTCGATCATCTCTCTAGAAGGCGCTCTGGCCAAACCTCGTAAGTGGAACCGAAGGCTTGCGGCTCTCTGGTCAGGCCTTATAGGTAGGACCAAAGTCGTACTCCAATCTCCCTCTAGGAGGTGCTGCGATCATGCCACAAAGGCGAGACCGAATATGTATAATGCTTTGACCAGGCCCTTGTGGCGAGATCAAAGGCTTTTCCTTTATTTTATGAATTTCTTCCTTTCTATTAATTATCAATTCTGTAGATATACTTGTCTCAATCTCTTTATTTATCCAATGTAGGAAAATAAGGTCTCAGATGCTCGGCGTTTTAAGTTCTCGATATTATATTACCATTTAGTCGGCTTAGTCGATAAGTTTCTAGTGGGATTACTTTGTGGATAACAAGGGGTCCTTCCCAGTTTGGTCCGAGTAGTCCATCTCCTGGATTTTTGGTGTTTTCCATAACTTTCTAAAGCATTGAATCTCCTTTTTGATATGATCTCTCTTTAACTTTGGAGTTGTGGTCTGTTGATATCCTTTGTTGATATTCGGTTGTTCGTATGGATGCTTCATCTCTCAGTTCATTGATTAAGTCTAGTAATTCTTTTTCCGCTCTTGATTGGGATTAAAAGTATATGCAAACCTTCGATGGGATGTATTTCAACTTCGACTGGAAGCGTTGCTTCACACCTACATGTCAAAAAATGGAGTATGTCCTATTGCAGTCTTAGTAGAAGTTTGATATGCCTAGAGAAAAAGTGGTAGTTCTTCTGCCTAATTTTCTTTTGCTTTATATAGATGTTTCTTAAGGATAGTCCTAATGGTTTTGTTGGCAGCTTCGATGGATCCATTGTAACAGCCCGCAAATCCGTACCCCTTGAGTCAACACTATTCTACATCAATCAACTCAAGATGAACAAAAATACGAACCATTTGGGTTAAAGAAGAAGAGGTAGAAGAAGAAAATAGAAAACAACATCAGAAACTAACCATCGCAGCGGAATAAAATATAATAGATAATAAATGATCTTTACACAAAAATAAATATATCTTTTTATACATTACATCATCAAAGTACATCAATCACATAACATACAATTGGACAGTAACCATAACCTATCCTCACACAACTGAATACACAGTGGAATATAAATCAAGTACGGAAGTACTTATCGCCATCCAGCTCGTCTCCTGAGCTCCGCAGCATCATATCCAGTATCCTATAATACTCGGTCTGACCCGAGCATTACAGTTAATTAACACCTGAGTCAGTCTGGAATACCAGCGTGAGAAATCACACTCAAATTGATTATTAAAGTTTCAAAATCCTTTGAAAACAAAAGCATCTCGTAAGACTACGCCACAAATAAACATATCGCGTTTTTACCTTACGATAGCTAAAACACTTTTTATTAAAATCCTCTGATATTATAATAGGGTCTATTTACAAATACTTATTAAAATAGCCGAAATTGTTACATCTATTAAATTCCAGCTACTAGCCACAAAAATGGGTAATACAAACAAAAAACGTACAAGGCGCGTAGGGAGAATGGATTTCCACTAATGACTAGGCACTGGGGTACCATTTGTCACGATACGTGGTCTAGATCAGCATATCGAGGATCACTCCCGACCCTCTACAACACAAGATCAGGACTGTCCCTTACTAGATAATCCCGGTTAAGATCACCCTAAGGTTGTGATCAGCAACCGTAATACTAAGCCGAATAAAAAAGGACATCTAGACAGGGATGACCTCACCATGAAATGGGTGCTACCCACCTAGCCTTGCTGCATAACCCCAGATTTTCAGTCATTCCCAGTTGATGAGGCTTGAGGCTAAGCGTTACCTTTTAGAACGTTTCACTTAGAATGCCCATCGTCCACCTGACGATGTTCCGAAAGCATTCATCTATACAAGTCCGTCCCGGGTTCGAACGGAACCGAAGGCGCTACTCCTAGTACATCCATTTTGGAAATATCCTTAGGATTAGTAGCGACTAGCCCTTGCACTTCACTGCTCCATCTTTGATTCCGAACTCGTTTTTCCACGAAAATGTACAAACCAGATCGAAGTGGTTTTCGAGAAATTAATCCCTCCCGGTCTCTTCGAAACGATCAACGCATTTGGCCAATATTGATAGTCGGTTATTTAACTATCAATTAACATTCACAAACAATCATCAATCATAAATAATTTCCTAAATTATTTATTAACCTCAAAATATCTTCGCAAGATATATTTCCATTTTCAACCCTTTTGAAAACAGTTTTCAACACACCTTTCTCATGAATTAAAATCTTGAAGTATTTATTTCCACTAAAAACAACCAAGCAGAAAACTTTAGATTTTTAAAATAACTTTAAAACACTTTATTATAAAATATATTTTAACATTTAGATTGAAAACTATTTCAATACTTTATTAAAAATATATATATTAGGAATATTTAAAATGAGGCTACTTCATAAAATATAAAACTAGATTTTCTCTTTAAAAACAAATACCAAGTCACTTTTAAATAATTACTGCTATAATAGATTAAAATAAAATACATACTTTAGAATTTAAATGTTTAGAAATAATAAATTTTCTAAAACCTGATTTTTTAAAACGACATTAAACTTATAAAAAATTACTTTGAAACGTACTTGGCTATTCAGGGAAATATTCTTCTGTTCACATACTTTAAAAATAAATCACTATTTATTTTTAAACAAAATTTCTCATTCCTTTAATAACTTTCTATCATGAATTTATTCCTCCAAATTCCACTGATATGTTACTTTACTTTTATAAACCCAATTTATAAATTTCAAAGTCCCACTTCTTCTTTAAAATGCCAACTTCAACCACTTAAATCAATTTTCAAATTGATTTCCAATTTACTCCATTTTGAACTAACTTTCTTTACTTACTCAATTCATTTCAAAATCCATTAATTATAGACTTATTATATTTTTTTCGTTTTGATTTTAAATCTTTTAATTGAAACATGCCAATTTCAGATTTCTCAAATTTCTTCTTTATTCTTTTCAATAATTTAAATCTTAAATTTAAAATAAATGCTTTATTCTTTTAAATAATAACTCTGAAGTTTAAAATTCATTATCTTCCTGTTTATTCAAAATCCCCTTTTCATATACGGTATTTATTTATTAGAATTTTAAAACTACTATTATTCTTATCCAGTTCATTCTTAATTTATTTAAATTCTCTATAATTATTTCACCTACAAATTCTCTTCCTTTTATTTTCAAAAATCCAATTCTATATATTTTGATAACTTAGTGTACCGAAATATATTTAAGTAAACCATAGCATTCAATGTTCCAATTATCAATAATATCCATCACAGAATATCGAATATTCATAACAGAGAATATTAAACAATATAAATAATTTTGAGGAATCCAGTTGGATCCCTCTAACCTGTTTCCCTGCATCCATAGATGTTAGCACAATATAAAATACCAATTCCACTTCGAGGTGGAATATCGCGGTATATGGGTTTTAAATATAATATCATCCGCTATTATGCGGCGCATAGGGTCACATCCGCTATATAATGTGGGAAACCAATCATTCCAAGATGTATTATATACTATATATACTACTATACATATAATGTAACACATCCAATCAAATCAATCAATCAACCAATTATTTAAATTTAACCATTTAAATTTAAATTATAACCAGATGAGTGAGATTAACTCACCTTTGATTTTATTTGCAATCCACTTCAATATTGCCTTGGTTTTCCTGATTTTGACCTTTAATAAACAATTTATATGATTTTATTAACATTTGAACCAATTGAAAAATCAACTACCATTCAATAAATTTAGTTAACTAATTAATTTAAAATTAACTAGTAAATGTAAATAGGTATATAAATTTTCAACATTTTCAAATCCCTATTATTTTTCAAACCTTACCTATGTAAAAAAAATTCCCGTTAACTTTTATATATTAAAACATGCATGAGGATATATATATTTTTATTAAATTAAAAAAATATTTTATACCCTTCTAAAATAAAATTCCTGTTTGCATAAAGATTATCACAATAAACCTAATATAAATTCCCACATTTTTTTTAAAATCTTATACACATATACATATTTACTGTTTAAACAATTCCTAATATATCTACATATATATATGTATAAATAGAATTCTATACATATTTTTTTTTTTTTGGAATTCTCGAAATTAATTTGAAATATCCAATAATAACCTTAAATCGATTCTTTAAATTAAAACAGAAACTTTCCTAAAGTTGTACTAGAAAACAACATCGACGAGCTTCTGCTCGATACCAGGCTCACCACGAACAAGCTACGACCAGCAGACATCACCACGACGCAACCCAAATGCCCAAACATGTCGCCGCCTCCATACTTCACCGCCCACCCCTTCGGTCGCGACTTCCAAGCCCAACACCCATACCAGTTCGAATGCCATCGCAACCCTAATCAAGCCCTGCACTTGCCTTACACCCCCACGTTGATCCGACTTTGCCTCTACTGACACTACACAGCAGGTCGCCCTTCTCCTTCCTTAGAACCGCGAGCCTCAGAAACTCGCCAACATCCCATCACGACTACGGTCGCCTCCTCCCCCAGTGCTCGCACGATTTGCGACGACTTCGGTCGCATTTTTCCCCAAATGAGATGAACTCGACTTTGATTTTAGCTGAAGAGAATAAAGTAAAACTTGATTTGAATGGGAGGAAGGAATGAATTGAGATTTTGTTATCACGACCCCTTTTTTTTCGAAAACAATTTCGATTTTGAATTTGAAAAAAAGGAAGAGGAGAAGGAGTCGGGGTTTTGGTTCGTTACAAATTATCTTCATGAGTTCGGCCATTGATTTCCCTTTTTTCGTTTGCCTTCTGAAAAGAATGGAAGGAGATAGTGATTTTAAAACGAAAAAAAAGCGGCTTTGATTTGAACGAAAGGATAGGTAGCGTATTATGGACGATTCGAACTGCCTTTGGGGAAGAGAATACTGCATGATTTGAAAATGGTAGCGCGTTGAATATAATTTGTGTGGTGATTTGAGATGTTGGGAAAATTTTTGAAAAGTTTCTGATGTGAACCATTGAGCAGTCAAAACAATATATGAATATTTTATTTTAAATTTAAATTTGAATCGACTTGAATTCGTAGCTAAAAATCTCGACCTCCTATCGGGCGTGCCGCTAGGCGTTTATAATGTTAAACCCCTACTCTGAGCGTAATGGAAAAGATTTCGAGTCCTAATTCGATCATATGGAGAAGATAGCCTTTTGAACTCAGTTATTAAATTAAATTTCGATATAAATTTCAGCGCATTTATATATCGTACGTTCCCACGACAACTCCAAATGCTACGAAAATTGAAATCCGATAATAATATAATATTACGGATCCAATGGAACTGGTTACGTCGAATCTCGAGACTGTGCCTCAGAAGGCTATTTTTAAATTCAATTTAAACGATATAAATTCAAAATTGAACAAAACACTTCAAATTCAATTTTAACACTTTAACTATTTTCAGTATTATCAATATAAATTTTACAAGCCTTCTAATTATTTTTAACAAGCTTAAAACTCCAGATTCAACATTTTACCCAACTTCAAATTATTTAATTCAATAATTTAATTATCAAATAAATAGTGATATTTGAATTCAAGTTAAAAATTTACTTTTAAATATTTAAGATCAATTAAACATTCCGATTTCAAATGCTTAAAAATTCCAGGTCGTCACACCATTAACCTTCGAATGAGCTACTGATGAAATTTTTTGATTTTTCCGTTCTTATTGAAGAATCTGGTGATTTCTCGACTTTCAAAGTGGGTATCATTGTCGGATATTATCTTAGTTGTTATTCCAACTATGTTATTGATCATAAACTTTAGCACTTTCCTGATGTTATAATCGACAATTGTTCTGTCTCTACCCATTTGGTAAAGTAGTCAATGGCTATCATTGCAAACTTGGCTCCACCTTTTGATATATGCAGTGGTCATATTAAGTCGATTCCTGATACATCAAAGGGCCGTGGACTTGAGATTAGGGTTACTCATTTGGTGGTATATATGGGATTGTTGAAAATCTCTGACTCTTTTTTCATTTCTTTATATAATTCATAGCATCATTATTCATATGGGGCCAATAAAAACCTAAATTTATGACCTTTTTGGCTAACTTTATGCCATTAGAATGATCCTTGGGAAACCTCTCATGGGCTTCTTTTAACATTTTAAGTCATTCTCTGGACTAACACATCTTAAATAAGGGAGAAAATATCCTTTTTTATAAAATATTCCATCCAAAATAGTAAAAGTTGGAGCTTGGTAACTTATCCTACTGGCTTCTCTTTTATTTCTTGGCAGTCTCCCTTCTTCCAAGTACTCAATAATGGTGTCATCCAGTTGTTCTCATGTTGACTATTTATTTCCGTACGAATGGTTTTTTCCTCTGGTTACCACTATACTTCTTCCTGGTTCATTTTCTTTTCTTGCTTGTATAAGTTCTTGGGATCTAGTTAGTACAATAGTTTCATTTTTTGATTCAGGGGCTTTTTCCTCAATATTGGGATTTTGTTAGAAGCCTGCTGGCATAATTCAAGTTTCTAGGACTCCTCACGATCTAGCTAACTTGGCCAAAGAGTTGGCTTGAGAATTCCTCCCTTTGGATACTTGTATCGAAAAATCTTCAAATTGAGCTAACATTTTTAATATCTTCTTGACATAAAGGATCAATCTTGCATCCTTCGTTTGATATGTTTGATTCAGCGGCTAAAAATTAATTTACAATCGGTGAAAATTTCAATCCACGGGATTTTTAACCGAAAAGTTAAGGTATGCTTGCCACCATTGATTCTGTTCAGCCACCTTATTGGTAGCGGGAAAACCTAACCTCCTTGCATAGTGTAATCACTGTCCATTAGAAGTACTAATTACATATCCCACACCAGCCCCTTTCTCGTTTGAGGCTTCATCAACAAATGGTTTCCATTTAGACTTCAAATCGTTTTAATTTTCTGATTCTTTCAATAAACCCTGTGCATTTATTAACAAATCGGTCAAAGCTTGTCCTTTGATTTCCACTTGGGGTTGGAATTCAATCTTGTACTGACTTAGCTCTATTCCCTATTCAGCCTTCCCGGTGTTTTAGGTTTACTGAAGATTTGCTTAAGTGGAAAATTAGTTAAGACCTTGATTGGGTGCGCCTAAAAGTAGGCTCTCAGATTTCGAGTAGTGATAATTAGATAGTATGTTAACTTCTCTATAACTGGATATCTAACTTATGCATCTTTAAGCCTTTACTAGTATAGTACGCCGGAAGTTGAGTTTTATTTTCTTCTCTTACTAGAACTAAACTTATTGTATGTTCGGAGACTACCATGTAAAGGTACGAGTTCTCTCCTTTTATCGGACTAGATAAGATTGAAGATTTTTCAAGATGGTCTTTTAGCTCTTTAAAGGCTTTTTCAGAAATCTTCTCCCCACTCAAAGTTTTTTTAATCATATCAGAGATAGGAATGCACTTATCAGCAACTTTAGAGATAAATATATTTAAGGCTGCCGCCCTTCCATTTAGGCTCATTACATCTTTACTTGTTTTTTCTCTGTCATATCATTAATCGCTTTGATTTGCCAGTAGTGGCCTAAATTCTTCAAGCACTAACGATATCTCCTAGAAATTTCCCTGATTGTATTCTAAATGAGCATTTTTGCGGATTCAAATTCATGTTATACTTTTTTAGTACTCCAAACATTTTTTTAAGATCTTTTAAGTGGTTAACTTCCACTTGGAACTTAACTAACATATCAACCACATACACTTCCATGTTTTGTCTGATTTGTTCCTTAAACATTCTGTTTACTAGCCTTTTTTACGTACCCCTACCTTCTTCAACCCAAAAGGCATAACTTTATAGCAGCATGTCCCACAATCCATTATAAAACTTGTGTTCACCACATCTGGTTTGAACATGAGGATTTGATTATAACCAGTATGCATCCGTAAAAGATAACAGCTTAAATCCACTTGTGGCATCAACCAATTGATCTATTCTGGCAAAGGATAACAATCTTTGGGACATGCCTTATTTAGTTCAGTATAATCAACACATATTCTTTATTTTCCATTAGACCATTTAACTAGTACAAGAATAGCTAACCATTTGGGGTAGAGCACTTCTCTATTGAACCCATTCTCAAGTAACCTTTTAACTTCTTCCTTTAATGCATTGGCTCGAATATTCTCAAACTGCCTTTTCTTTGTCGAACTAGGATGATATTTAGATCTATGTTTAGAGCGTGACTTATAATTGCTGGATATATCCTAACCATGTCTATGTAAGTCCAAACAAACATATATTTGCTAGATTAAAGGAATCAGATAAGGTCTCTTTTGAGATTATCGCCTAGTTCTTTTCCAATTTTTACTATTTTGGTTGGATTAACCATATCTAAGCTTACACCTTTTAAATCTTCGACAGATCTCATTCTTCCTTGCTCACTTCTGCAACCTAACTCGCTAATGATTTCATTATTCTCTGTTCCATTGGTCATCTGATTTGTTTATTTTCGTTTTCTTTTTCCCTTAGATAAGGTGAATCTTTTCAGCACATTCACAGGCTTTTCAACTACTTTTACCTGTTTATTTTCCTCAGATAGTAGCTTTAAAAACTACCACTGGAGGGATTCTAAGTTTTAGTTTTGTCCAACTTATTTTACTCTAAGTAGTAACAAGAAGTGCCATCTTTATTAAATTGCTCGAGGGTAGCAAAATATAGTTCTCGGGAGTTAAATTGCTCCCCCTTATGGTTCCCTAGCCATTTTTACTTAATAAATTCACCATTATTTATTTAGGTGAGACAAATACATCCACTTCTTCTAGAGCATGCATCCTAAAGAAAACATTATAATAGGAGGGTTGGTCCACTATTACGAAATGAGTTCCAAAGGTTCTAGAGTATAAGGGAATTCCCATTTGAACAAAAAGATTTATCTACCCTATCGGAGTAGATCCTTTATTATTGAACCAAAGATGGGCTCAAGGCTTAGTTCTAACTTCCCCTTTGGAATATTAATCTGGTCAACTGCATGTATGAAAATGATATTTACTGCACTTCTAGTGGCTACCAAGATCTTCGTTACCACAGTGAGCCTAACTTGAGCAGTTATCATTAGCGAGTCGTTATATAGGTGATGGAATCCTCTTAGTTCTTGTTGAGTTATTGTCAAGTTAGACATTTGAAGTTGAGATCTATGATTCTTGAATGGTGGCTCTTTATGGATGGAGAAGATTCCATCCTTTCCTTTCCTTACATATCAACTTTTAGCGCCTTTGCTACTTCTTACAATGAGGGGACCTATATGAACTACATATATGCGATTAGCTGGAGGAATAAAGTCTGTTGGGAATCATTTTCTACAAAGTTAGCAATGTTTCTTGGAGGCCTCTGACTCTTCCCCTTGGAATGGGAAGACTTCTGTGTTTCCTTAACGAACTCCTTCAGAGATCTTGACCTAAGCATATTTTGAATAATACCTGCCAAGATACGACATTCATCAGTCTTATGCCCATCTACTTTGTGGTTGGCATAATAATCTCCTCCTTCTTAGGTTCACGATGATTCCTTGCTTTGTATAAAGTGGGGAAATTTCCACCATCTTTAGCTACAGTAAAATGTAGGAGATGGATTTGTTTAAGTCTACATAATTGGATTTGGGGATCTCCCCCCATCTTCCTCTTATACTTTCATCCCATTTTTGGCTTTTGTTGGGGTGATCAAAACTGGACTTTTCTCCCTTTTTCTTTGGTATAGACTTTTCCTAGAATTTTACATTTCATCCATGCGGACGAATTTATCAGATTGGAAATAGAAGTCTTACATCTTTACACCCGTTAACATAAAGCTCTTTCCAAAAAGGAGTCTGCTCAGTTATCCCTGAGTGCACTGCTATCAGCTTCTCCATAACAACCATATTTTCTGCTTTTAGTGTTTCTATATTGAATCTCCTTAGATAGACGCCAAGCAATTCCCCTGGCCTTTAATTGACATTAGTTAGCACACAAGAATCTACTGCAGGGCTATTGCATAAGAAAAACTGTATCTAAAATACATAAAAAAATTGCTCCCAAAGTAGATAGTCTTTTCTCGGTAGTGTCTATCCATTTGGCAGTTGCTCCATGAAAAGTTATGGGGAAGTGCCTCCAAGAACTACCCTAAAAGAACTATGTAAGTTTATTTTTCTTTCAAAAGCGAAAAGATGATCATCGGGATCAGTTGATCCATCATATTTTAGCGAAGGGATTTTAATGTGGGGTGAGATTCTGGCAGACATTATCTTCTCTGTAAAAGGAGCCTCCCTAAAATTATTATTAACCATTGGGTCAAGGGTTCTCTTCCTTTTAAGGTCAAGCATATCCTTCACCATTTTGGTGGCCATGTCCTTTAGGCAGGTTTCATCATAACGATAGTCCCTTCTATATGGTTTTTATTCTTGTATGAGATCGAGCTATCTGATTGCTTAGAAGATTTTGTTGCTAGCCTTTCTTGGCTCTCTTTTCAACGGTTCATCTTAGCCTCTTTGTCTTCCTTTATTTTTGACCTTGGAAAATTCATTAGTTGTCCTTCATCTTAGGTTTCGATTTTTCTTTGTGGGCCTATGATAGTTTTGCCCTTATCTTTACTTTTGAGCATTGTGGTGTCTAGGTTTCTCCCTAGAGACTCCACTTCTTCTCCCCTTTTGGTAAGCGTGTTGTCTTAGAAGATTTTGAGAAAGAACTTTCTCAAGAAGCTCTTGCATAACTGTAAGTTTCTTTATTAAGTCTTAAATTTTAGCTTCACTACCTATGAGCTTTACTGAGGTTAAAAGTCATTCAGTCTTTATATTCTCTAAATTGAAGTTTGAAGTGACATTATTCTCTAAGGCTGTCTGATATATAACTTCTTCATTCAAAACATTAACTTTCTTGGTCCTCGCCATTTTCCTAAAACAGAATTTTTCTTAGTTAGTTTCAATGTAAAGAAATGACGAGATGGAGTTTCAAGCTCCCTTTGAGTGCTAAAAATGTTGATTCGGAATTTGGCTCAACACCCAAGATGTCATACAGGGTGATATTATTTGAAAATGTTCCAATAATCAATACAATCATGAAATTGTTCAAAATTTCAAGTCACATGTTCAAGGGTAAATTAGATAAGTCACATAAATATATAAAAGTCCTATATTCATATGTCAACAGGCATCGAACAAGGGCTTAAGTGGCCTTGCACAAATTAGTAATATGCAAGTCCAAGTTTAATTCCAAGTCTGAAGGTAAAGTCATATCCATATCCACCGACACAAATATCTAATTAAGTAAGTACAAAGGAGATATGCTATGTAAAGTTAAATATCCAGGTCCTTATTTGCAAAAAGTCCAAGACTTACAATTAGCTCTAGAAATCCCCAAATATATTTAGGGTTTACAATTTGTATTTAAGAAATAGAAAAAGAAGAATGATCCACCTCTTCTAAGTGGCGTAGGGGGACTTATTTATGGCAATGTCGATCATATGGGATGATTGACACGTGCCCTGGCTTGGAATCTAAGGGATCTGCTTGCTCATTCTTGGTGAAATCTCGGTAATACTTCCTTTATAGGGACTCGACATCACATACTTATAGAAGTTCAATAATACAGTCTTCCTTATAGAAACTTGGTAAACTTCCCTTGTAGTTTGATGCTTGACATCTTATAGTGGTGCGGCATCCTTTCTTCATTATATGCTCGGCAACGCCCTGTGTTGTAGAGGCTCGACATCCCTTTTTACATCTTTGACAATCCTGCTACCTTTAAGCTTAATAACTTCTGTGCTGTAGAAGCTTCATATCCCTTGTTCCTTTGAGTTTGTGGTAGCTTGATATCTCCAAGCATTTACCAGTTTTACATCTCCATCACCTTACAGACTTTTTGTGTTTTCTTTATTATTGGATGCTCAACATCACCTTCTGCTTGTAGGTGCTCGACAACACTTACTGTTGTAGGGACTTGCTATCCTTTAGTGACTCAGCACCTCTTCATTCTTTGTATAGGCTTTCTAACTGCTTAAGTGTTCGATATCCCTATGGCTGTAGAGGCTCGACACCACCTCTACTGGTTCTGAAAGCTTGACAACCTTACTTTCATCACGCTCGACAACTCTTGTAGCTCAATATCCCCAAGCATTCAATGATTCCTTTAAGCTATTCAACTCTTACGTAGAAGCTCAAAACTTATCTTTATATTAGAGGCCCTATACAATAAAACTATATGCTTGATATTTCTTTGATACGACACTGCTAGATGCTTAATAACTCTTTTCCTTTCAATGTTTTATATCCTCTCAGTGTCCTAGTTGCCTCTCTTTCCCTTGATGGCTCTTCTAGCATATTTTATAGTCAAAAAATATATGGATAACATTATACAAGGAATCAACCTTGTATTTCATCATGTCAAGCAACAAGGCAAATCTTTACTCTCTAAGTCTTGCCAGTCTGTGAGGGAGTCATCATCATGAATAAAAAAGTCCTCTTTCTTATCGTCGGTGAGAAACCATAGTATCTCTTTGACGTGCAAGATTCCTTACTACACCTTTAATTAGGTAGCATATCTTGATGGGTGTTAAATTACTATATGAATTTTCAATTTCCATGGGAGTTCTTGGATCTTATCCAAGTTTATTTACTGCTATCGATTTAGTAGAAAGAAATACCTTTCTAAAAAGGTGGTATATCTTGAAACAAACACCTTTTGTTCCTCGATATGGTAAAATAAATATCCATAAGAATCTTAAGACATGCTATAAACTTACATAAAACTGATCTTGCCTCAAGTTTATTAGGATTTACGTTTTTAGCATATGCCGGACAACCCCACACCCAAGGATAATCAAGATGGATTTTCATACCATTCCATAACTTTTACGGTGTCTTAAGAGTAGATTTAGGTAGTTCAGAGTTCAATACATATGTTGCAGTTTCAAGCGCATACCCTCAAAGGAATAAAGCAATTCAGCAGCACTCATCATTGATCGAACCATGTCTAACAGGGTATGATTTCTTGTTCTGAAATACCATTTTTTTCGTAGAGTATATGGAGGAGTGCTTGAGAAAAAAAATTTAATTCTTTTAGGAATCCTTAAATTTCATATCCAATATACTATTTAACTAGATAAGATTATGATATTTTGATTTTCTTGCATGCTTTATTTTAAACTTCATTATTATATTCTATAACTTCATCATAGACCTCTGATTAATTTTTCATAAGATACATGTATTCATGTCTAATGTAACAACCCATAATCTTAACACAATTAATATTAATTAATTATTAAAAGTCATTTAACTAAAATGGATGATAAAAGAAAATTTTATATGAAGTTGTTATTTTTGAGAATTTTCATTACGCTTTGAATATTTGAGAAATGAACTTTGAGATATATATATATATATATATATATATATGTATGTATGTATGTATGTATGTATGTATGTTAAGTTTGATATATTAACTAAGTTGGCTATTTTTACTCACTCAATTATGTGTTCATCCTGACCATAGTGGCCGCCATGTTCAGTTCTTCTTCCTAATCATGAGATTCCCCCTAAATAATGGCAATTAGTCTCCATGATGTAAAATGTGTCAAAATCAAACAATGCCCAACTTTTACAAATTATATATCAAAATTTTCATCTTGATAAGGCGAAGAGATGACATTGGATGGTATTTTGATTAACTAGAGCATAGTTTGGCGATAAATTGGCAAAACAATTTCAACCACTGATTTAAGGGTTTCGTTAATGGAAAAATTAGGAGGCGTCGTTGCTATCGTTAGGTCAAAGATAACAATATGAGTTCATCCATAGGGTCTAATTGGTTCAGATGTCGATGAGGTTTCCAGAAAAACCAAATTTGGTTTTACTCAAAGAGGCGAGGGATGAAAATCACACGAAGCTAGAATGGATCAAAGGCATGCTTATCGGTCGGGTTGGATATTCCAGATACTGATGATTCTTGTGATGAAGTTTACTTAGCCAATAATGGCAAGAGGCGAGAGCGGTGGTGTAATGACCTGGGATTTTGGACGTTTGAAATCGGGATATTTAATTGATTTTAAATATTTAAAAGTTATTTTTTAATTTGAATTTCAAGTATCATTATTATTTGACAATAAAGTTATTGAATTTAATAATTTGAAATTGGGTAAAATATTGAATTTTCAGTTTTAAACCTGTTAATTAAATAATTTGAAGACTTATAAAATTTATATTAACAATAATGAGGATAATGAAACTTTTAAAATTGTATATAAAAGTGTTTTGTTCAGTTTTAAAAATATATCGTTTAAATTGATATTTAAAAATAGTCTTCCGAGGCAAAGTCTTGGAATTCGACGAAACTAGTTCCATTGGATCAGTAATAGTGTATTATTGTCGGATTTAAATATTTGAAGTGTTTGGAGTTGTTTTGTGAGCGTACGACATATAAACGCGCTGAAATCTATATCAAACATTCAATTTAATAACTGAGTCCTAAAAGCTATCTTCTCCATATGATTGAATTAGGACTCGACACTTTTTCCATTGCGTTCGGAATAGAGGTATAACCTTATGAATGCCTGGCGGCACGCCTTGATAGGATGTCGAGATTTTGATTTGCATTTATCGAGACAATTTGAATTAATATATATATATATATATATATATATCATAGTCAACCTTCAGCTATATTCCTTTCACATTGATACTTTTCCCCTTCAAATCACTGCAGCCTTTCACCACACGCAAACCATCTCCTCACTTCAAATCGAGCTGCTCCCTTATCTCCTATTTCAATTTCAAACCCATGAAAACAAAGACAGAACTCAAACAAATAAATAAGTAAAAAGAAAATCTCGAGCCCATCTTCTTTCAATGTCCGGTTCGAATGAAATTCAACATAAATCGGCAGCGAACGAAACCAACTTTCCCTCCTCCTTTATCTCTGTATGATGCGATCTAGGCCCAATCTACATCGACGAATTCAAATCAAGTTCAGGGAGGCACGAGGCAGTGGTAGAGCTAGGGTTTCGCATCAGGCATTAGGATTTCTCGACCTGGCCTGGGAGTGTGACGCAGCTTGGAGGTCACGCCTTTTTTCATTGCGAGGGTAGGAGACAACGTTGGATTCGAGCGGCGATTTAGGGCGTAGTGTCACTGAGCACAAGGGGGTTTTTATCTGGAAGCATGATCGATCGGCGTGAAGCTTGGACGCACAGGTGGTACCAGATCGTTAGTCATGTTCGCGAAGCTTGGGTTTAGGTATGGTTTCCGTTTCCTCTTTTAACTGTGCAAATTAATATATATATATATATATATATATAAAAGTTTTGCAGAAGATTTAAAATTGATTTTTATTAAAACTAAGTATATATAAGCATATAAGCAGGTAATCAGGAAGTTATTTTTACTGTTAGGCTAAAGTTTAAGTTTAAAGGCAGTAAATATATATATACAGTAAGGAAATATAAACACCTATATATATGTACTTATACACGCTAATATTTTGATATATAGGTAAAAACAAGAATATATATATATATATATATATATATAAGATTTTGAAAAAAAATAGAAATTTTAAAGATGTTTAGAGAATTTGTATAAAGTTTGATTTTGGAATCTTTATGAGTTACTTTATAAACATGTATGTAGTTTCAAAAATAATATACATGTATAAATAATTTTTATTCTACTAGTTTATTTTAAAAAGAATGGGTTTGATAACTAAGCTGTTTTAATTAACTTATTTATATTTTTGGGCTGCTAAAATAATTTATTAAAGGAAACTATTAGTTTAAATATTTTAAATCAAATAATAAGTTAAATTAAATAAGTAAATGTTGATCAATTGTTTGATTAATTCAAATTGTAATAAACTATTTTGGTTATTTCAAATGTCAATAATCTTGAATTGTTTATTCAAGGTCAAAATCATGGAGAAACGAGTCGAGATGGATTGGATTTGCGAACTAGAAATCAAAGGTGAGTTAATCTCACTCATTTGGGTTTAATTTAAATTTAAATGGTTAAATTTAAATATTTGGTTGAATGATTGAATTGATCGAATGTGATAATATATATAGTATTATATATATATATATATATATATATATTTGGAGTGATTGATTTCCCGCATTATATAGCGGATGAGACCCTATGCGTCGCATAATAGCGAATGATATTATATTTAAAACCCATATACCGCGATATTCCACCTCGAAGTGGAAATGGTATTGTGCTAACATCTGTAGATGCAGGGAAACAGGTTGGAGGGATCCAACTGGATTCCTCAACATTTATATTGATTATTTAATATTCTCTTTTATGATTATTTGATATTCTGTGATGAATTATATTGGAACATTGAATGCTATAGTTTGCTTGAATATATTTCGGTACACTGAGTTATCAAAATATATAGAAATGGGTTTTTGAAAAGAAAATAAAAAGTGAAATTTTAAGTAAAATAATTGTAGAGAATTTGAATAAATTTAAGAATGAACTGGATAAGAATAAGAGCGATTTTAAAGCTCTAATAAATAATTCCGAGTATGGAAAAAAAATAAACAGAAAATAATGAATTGTAAAACTTAAGTGATATTATTTAAAGGAATTAAGAATTTACATTAAAATTCAAGGTTTAAATTTATTTAAAAGGATAAAAAAGGAATTTTGGAAATCTGAAATTGGTATGTTTCAGTTAAAATATTTTAAATCAAAATGGAGAAATAAAATCTGAAGTTAATGGATTTTGGAAAAAAGTGAGTAAGCAAAGAGATTTATTTCAAAATGGAGTAAATTGAAAATCAATTAGGAAATTGATTTAAGTGTTTGAAATTGGAAATTTAAAGGAGAATGTGACTATGAAATTTATAAACTGGGTTTATAAAAGCGAAATGATATATCAGTGGATATTTGAAGAATAAATTCACGATGGAAATCTATTAAAGAAATGGGAAAATTTGTTTAAAAATAAATAGTGCTTTATTTTTAAAGGATGTGAAGAGAGAAGTATATTTCCTTGGGTAGCCAAGTATGTTTTCAAAGTAAATTTTTAAATATAAGTTAAAAGTTTTAATGTTGTTTTGAAAAGTATATTTTGGAAAATTTATTATTTTTAAATGTTTAAATTCTAAAGTAAGTATTTTCAAATCTATTATCGCAGTAATTATTTAAAGGTGACTTGGTATTTTGTTTTAAAAGAGAAAATCTAGTTTTATATCTTATAAAGTAGCCTCATTTTGAATATTCCCAAAGTATATATTTTTAATAAAGCATTGAAGTAGTTTTCAATTTAAATGTTAAATTATATTTTATAATAAAGTGTTTTTAAATTATTTTAAAAATCTAAAGCTTTGTACTTGGTGTTTTCAGTGGAAATAAAGAGTTGGGAATTTATCCCATGAGAAGAGTATGGTTTGAAAACTGTTTTCAAAAAGGGTTGAAAATGGAAATATATCTTGCGAAGATATTTTGAGGATAATAAATAATTTGGGAGATTATTTATTGTTTGATGGTTGTTTGTGAATGTTAATTGATGGTTAGATAACCGGCTATCAATATTGGACAATGCGCTGATCGTTTCGAAGCGACCGAGATCGGGATTTATTTCTCGAAAACCACTTCGATCCGGTTTGTACATTTTCGTGAGGAAGACGAGTTTGGATTCGAAGATGGAGCAGTGAAGCGCAAGGGCTAGTCGCTACTAATCCCGAGGATGATTCCAAAATGGATGTAGTAGGAGTAGTGCCTTCGGTTCCGTTCGAACCAGAACGGACTTGTATGGATGAATGATTTCAGAACATCGTCAGGTAGATGGTGAGCATTCTAAGGGATATGTTCAAAAAAGGTAACCCTTAGCCTCAAGCCTCATCAACCGGGAATGACTGAAAATCACGGGTTATGCAGCAAGGCTAGGTGGGTAGCGCCCATTAGGGTGAGGTCATCCCTGTCTAGATGTCCCTTTTTATTCGGCTTAGTGGTGCGGTTGGTGATCCCAACCGTGGGGTGATCTTACTCGGGATTATCCAGTAAGGGGTAGTCCCGGTCTTGTGTTGTAGGGGGTCGGGAATGGTCCTCGGTATGCTGATCTAGACCAGGTACCGTGATAGGTGGTACCCGTGCCTAGTCATTTGTTGGAAATCCATTCTTCCTACGCACCTGTACGATTTTGATTGTACCCAACTATTGCTGAAACGTGAGATGCAAGCATTTTAGCTAGATTCTATTTTACTTTCTATAGACACTATTATAATATCAAAGAATTTTAATAAAAAGTGTTTTAGCTATCGTAAGGTAAAAACCCGACATGTTTATTTGTGGCGTGGTCTTACGAGATGTTTTGTTTTCAAAAAGGATTTTGAAACTTTAATAATCAAAAATTGAGTGTGATTTTCTCACGCTGGTATTGCAGACTGACTCGGGTGTTATTTAACTATAATGCTCGGGTCAGACCGAGTATTATAGGATACAGGAAAGGATGATGTGGAGCTTAGGAGATGAGCTAGATGGCGATACGTACTTCCGTACTTGATTATTATTCCACTGTGCATTCAGTTTTGAGGACAAGTTTATAGGACTGTCCAGTTGTATGTTATTAATGTTGTTGAACTCTAATGTTGTATTCTGATGATGTATGAATATAACAGATATAGCTTTCTTTGTGTAAAGATCTGTTATTATCTATTTATTTTATTCCGCTGCGATGGTTAGATTCTGATGTTGTTTTGTTTTATCTTCTTCTACCTCTTCTTCTTTAACCTAAAATGTTTCGTATTTTCGTTCATCTTGAGTAGATTGATGGAGAATAGTGTCGACTCAAGGGGTACGGGTTTGCGGGCCGTTTCACTTGGTATCAGAGACGAATGGTTAAGCGACAACCTTGGCTTTGGTGGGGATCACTCATTGAAATAGAGTCCATAGTACTCTAGAATGAGTTTGAGTATATTAATAGATATGAGCGTGTATTTATTAGTAAATATAAAATGATTTTATATTGTGTTGATTGGTTTATTGAGTAGTTGATGGATTCTGGTCAATACGAGTAATTAACATTATTGATAGGGATCTCTAAACACTTGTATAGAACAGTTCGACAAAGTATTGTTTTAAAATAGGGTAAATGAAATAATTTTACCCAAATTATTTTTGTATATAAAGGAAATAATGTTTCGTAAATTATTTTAGCTAATATATGGTTGCTTGGATGTTAGGAATGATAATATTAAATTATTGTCATTGTTCTGTAGAAATTTAACTAGAAATTGGAAATATAACCAAAGATTAAGGAAATAAATTCATTTATAAAACGTAATTTATAAATATGAATTATAAATGCGATCTATAATTGAAGATGAGATAAAATTCCAGAGTAATCTTTGAATACAGATTGGAAAATTTTGAAGTTTGAAAATTTGGAAATTTAATTCCTTTTGAGTTTGGAGATGATTTTCAAAGATTTTAAGGGAATAATAAGGATATTATTCAGAAATATTTTTGAATTGAATTTGAAATCTGGTGAGATTTGGAATTAAAAACATTTGGAAATGTTTGAAAGAATAAAAGCATTGAACTCTTTTGGTCGCTAGAAAATAACTTCGGTGATGACCACAGCACCATCGATGTTTATTTTCGAGTTTCCAAGAGAGGAATTGCTGTCTGGAGATTTTGAATTGGAATTGTTTACAAAACTGGGTTGGTTTTGAAATTCAAAGAGATAATTGAATTTACCAAAGGATTTTGGATAAAATTATTTCAAAAAGGATTTTTAAATACTTATGTGATTATTGAAGACTCTGGAGTCGGTTTAAAATATTTTGGAATGTTTAAGCAATTGCTTAAAACTCTGGAAATAAACTGGAAATGCTTAAAGAATAAATTTGGGAACTTATATAAGTTTGAAATTTGTTTAGAATAGAATTTAACTTAAGAAGAGTAGACTAAAATAAGTAGGAAAGCGTATAAAAGTTAAAAATTTGAATAAAATTTGAATTGTGAGTTAAAAATGGATTTTGAGAAGTTAAACCCGAGTTATAAATTAAAATCAACTTAGAAGTGCTAAGTGAATTGAATATGATTGAAATATAGTTAAATGAAAATGTGAAATAAAGTTTAAAATGGATTGAATGAATACACTAATTGAATTTAACAGAATGGAATCTAATTGAAAATGGAGATGAACTTAAGTTGTTAACTTAAATAAATTGTTAAATGGTTATTAGTGAGCTTTATGGAATGGTTTTGAATGGAACCTATTTGAATAATGAAATGGAATGTAAGAAGATAGATAAAATTAAAAATCTAGTGAAAATGAGAATGCGTGGATTGTGAATAAATTAGAAATGGAATGAAATTTATATAAATTGGGTTGGAATCAATTTAAAATGGTCATCGGCTTAAGTGGTTATTTACTTGGATGAATATCGCCAATTTGCATGAGAATAATTGGTCGTTGGACGAAAACGGAAGAAAATAAAATTGTATGAATCATTGCAAGTAAATAAAATTGATTTTTGAATCAATTGAAATGAATATAAGTTCGTTTGGTTTAAAAATGAATCGTATGCAAGCAAGTGAGTTGTAAATCACTTAAATTGAATAGTATGGGTTGAGAGTTGATTGAAAGCAATTGAAATAATTTTCGAAACCTTACATATGTGCTTATGAAAGTATATAACATGCATTGTTATAGAATCCATGTTTTAGCTATTTAAATATAAGTGAAATGTTATAAACTTCTTATATATAGTGCTGATATGTTTAAATTGAGTAAATACAGGTACCTGAAGGCCATTTGGTTGGATTTGGATGCGCTAATTGCTCAAATAATAAGCCACTTGCTTAAAAATGCTAAATCAAGGTACGCCTACGCAATAAAAGTTAGGAAATATGAACTGTTTTTGTTTTTTCGACCATATGGGTTGATGTATATATATATATATATATATATATATATATATATATATATATCTTGTCAAATTGCAAAAGCTCCTCCGTACAAAGGAGACTGCCAAAAGTTTTTCGAAAATTTTGGGAGTTGGAAAAATTTTGAAATTTTTTGGAAAGTTTTTGTTTACGAAAAAACGATTTCATATTGGAAATTGAAATAAATTAGTGGATAAAACTAATTTAAAATAATGATATGAATCAGTTATAAATGGAAGATAAAATTCAATATTCAGAGTTGAAGATAAATTGAATTCATATGGAAATGGGAGAACCAATTTGAATAGAAGTAGATATTAACTAAAGCGGAGAAGTGAAAATAAATATAAGAAGCGTATAAAATACTTATATTGAACTTAAGAAGAAATGGTGAAATTCTTAAATAGTATAGGTGTCGGAAAAATACATTGAATAAGCATTTGAGTGAAGATTTAATAAAAATATGTGAAATGATAAGCGTTAATAAGTGAATAGAAATTAAAATGAATGTGAATAATAGAGAATTGATATAGCTAATGATCAATGGATATAAATATGTGGGATATACGTATATTATTTTTATTCGCATAGCAATTTGATCCAGATTCGAGCATAGAATTTCGAGATAGTTATATCATTCCGAGTTGGGATTTTTCACTCGATTTTCGACGGCGAACCCTGAATATGGATTTTTGATTGATTCAGGAAATTCTCTATCATATTTATGACTATGCAAGGAGATTGAAGGTTTCTGATCAAGAAACCAGATCTGAGTCCGCACTAGAAAGTCGGGTGGACGATACTAGTTCGGAAATGAAATTGGATGATCGAGTAAGCGATCGGATTCGGTATTGCGTACGAATGATATAAGTACATCGTACGGGCTTAAATAGAATGAATATTGAAAATTTTGTAAGGAAGCCAATAAAATGTTTTTGAATATTGTGATTGGATATTATTGTTAAGTAGGATATACAGGTATTTAAAAGCAGAAGAAAAATTGGTTTTGATTTCAGAAGATAAATTTGAATGGCTCGACAAAAAGGTATGTATTTAAATTGGCATATGAAATTTGATGATTTTCTGATCTAGTCACTCGGCCTTTTGTTTTCTTTTGAAATTTGGAGGCCCGTAGAGGCATTTTGTAGTTGTACCGGGCTAACCGCGCAAAGGAGACGCTGGAATTTTGTTTTGAAAATTTAGAGAGTTAGAAAAATTTTGAGAAAATTATGATAATTTAAAATTTGGTTTTTGAATCATAATTTGAATGGTTGAGTAAGTAATGTTGTTTGGAAACTATAAAAGAGTTGAAAAGTTAGTAAGGGTGATAATGTGACTTTAATAAAAAGATTGTTTGGGGAGTCGTTGAAAAACTGTTTGGTTTTGGGAAAAATAATAACGGATATCGCACCATTCTTCTTAACTAGCAATTTCGAGATGAAATTCTTTTAAGGGGGAAGGAATGTAACGACTCGGGATTTTGGATGTTTTAAATCGGGGTATTTAATTGATTTTAAATATTTAAAAGTTCATTTTTAATTTGAATTTCAAGTATCATTATTATTTGACAATAAAGTTATTGAATTTAATAATTTGAAATTGGGTAAAATATTGAATTTTCATTTTTAAACCTGTTAATAAAATAATTTGAAGGCTTATAAAATTTATATTAACAATAATGAAGATAATAGAACTTTTAAAATTGTATTTAAAGGTGTTTTGTTCAGTTTTAAAAATATATCGTTTAAATTGATATTTAAAAATAGCCTTCTGAGGCACAGTCTTGGAATTCGACGAAACTAGTTCAATTGGATCCATAATAGTGTATTATTATCGGATTTCAATTTTTGCAGTGTTTGGAGATTTTTTGTGAGCGTACGACATATAAACGCACTGAAATCTATATCGAAAATTCAATTTAATAACTGAGTCCTAAAAGCTATCTTATCCATACGATCGAATTAGGACTCGAAACTTTTTCCATTGCGTTCGGAATAGAGGTATAATCTTATGAACGCCTGGTGGCACGCCTCGATAGGATGTCGAGATTTTGATTCGCATTTATCGAGACAATTTGAATTAATATATATATATATATATATATATATATATATATATATCATAGTCAACCTTTAGCTGTATTCCTTTCACATCGATGCTTTTCCCCTTCAAATCACTGCAGCCTTTCTTCGCACGCAACCCATCCCCTCACTTCAAATAGTGCTGCTCCCTTATCTCCTATTTCAGTTTCAAACCCATGAAAACAAAGACAGAACTCAAACAAACAAATAAATAAAAAGAAAATCTCGAGCCCATCTTCTTTCAATGTCCGGTTCGAATGAAATTCAACATAAATCGGCAACGAACGAAACCAAATTTCCCTCCTCCTTTATCTCTGTTCGATGCGATCTAGGCCCGATCTACATCAACAAATTCAAATCAATTTCAGGGAGGCATGAGGCAACGGTAGAGCTAGGATTTCGCATCAGGCATTAGGATTTCTCGACCTGGCCTGGGAGTGCGACGTTGCTTGGAGGTCACGCCTTTGTTCATTGTGATGGCAGGCGGCAAGGTTGGATTCGAGCGGCGATTTAGGGCGTAGCGTCACTGAGCACGAAGGGGTATTTATCTGGAAGCATGATCGATCGGCGTGAAGCTTGGACGCACGCATGGTACCAGATCGTCAGTCGTGTTCGCGAAGCTAGGGTTTGGGTATGGTTTTTGTTTCCTCTTTTAACTGTGCGAATTAATATATATATATATATATATATATATATAATTTTTGCAGAAGATTTAAATTTTTTTTATTAAAATTAAGTATATATAAGTATATAAGCAGGTAATCAGGAAGTTATTTTTACTGTTAGGATAAAGTTTAAGTTTAAAGGCAGTAAATATATATATACAGTAAGGAAATATAAACATCTATATATATGTACTTATACGCTCTAATATTTTGATATATAGGTAAAAACAGGAATATATATATGTGTGTGTGTGTGTGTTTATCGATAAATTTTGAAGACGTTTAGAGAATTTGTATAAAGTTTGATTTTGGAATCTTTATGAATTACTTTATAAACATGTATGTAGTTTCAAAAATAATATACCTGTATAAATAATTTTTATTCTACTAGTTTATTTTAAAAAGAATGGGATTGATAAGTAAGCTGTTTTAATTAACTTATTTAAATTTTTGGGCTGCTAAAATAATTTATTAAAGGAAACTATTAGTTTAAATTTTTTAAATCAAATAATAAGTTAAATTAAATAAGTAAATGGTGATCAATTGTTTGATTAATTCAAATTGTAATAAACTGTTTTGGTTAATTCAAATGTCAATAATATTGAATTGTTTATTCAAGGTCAAAATCATGGAGAAACGAGTCAAGATGGATTGGATTTGTGAACTAAAAATCAAAGGTGAGTTAATCTCACTCATCTGGGTTTAATTTAAATTTAAATGGTTAAATTTAAATATTTGGTTGAATGATTGAATTGATTAAATGTGATAATATATAGTATTATATATATATATATCTGGTGTGATTGATTTCCCGCATTATATAGCGGATGAGACCTTATGCGCCGCATAATAGCAGATGATATTATATTTAAAACCCATATACCGCGATATTCCACCTCGAAGTGGAATTGGTATTGTGCTAAAATCTATGGATGCAGGGAAATAGGTTGGAGGGATCCAACTGGATTCCTCAACATTTATATTGATTATTTAATATTCTCTTTTATGATTATTTGATATTCTGTGATGAATTATATTGGAATATTGAATGCTATAGTTTGCTTGAATATATTTCGGTACACTGAGTTATCAAAATATATAGAATTGGGTTTTTGAAAAGAAAATAAAAGTGTGAAATTCTAAGTAAATTAATTGTAGAGAATTTGAATAAATTTAAGAATGAACTGGATAAGAATTAAAGCAATTTTAAAGCTCTAATAAATAATCCCGAGTATGGAAAAAAAGATTTTGAATAAACAGAAAATAATGAATTGTAAAACTTAAGTCATATTATTTAAAGGAAAAAGAATTTACTTTAAAATTCAAGGTTTAAATTTATTTAAAAGGATAAAGAACAAATTTTGGAAATCTGAAATTGGTATGTTTCAGTTAAAAGATTTTAAATCAAAATGGAGAAATAAAATCTGAAGTTAATGGATTTTGGAAAAAAGTGAGTAAGTAAAGAGATTTATTTCAAAATGGAGTAAATTGAAAATCAATTTGGAAATTGATTTAAGTGTTTGAAATTGGAAATTTAAAGGCGAATGTGACTATGAAATTTATAAATTGGGTTTGTAAAAGTGAAGTGATATATCAGTGGATATTTGAAGAATAAATTCACGATGGGAATTTATTAAAGAAATGGGAAAATTTGTTTAAAAATAAATAGTGCTTTATTTCTAAAGGATGTGAAGAGAAGTATATTTCCCTAGTAGCAAGTACGTTTTCAAAGTAATTTTTTAAATATAAGTTAAAAGTTTTAATGTTGTT
The DNA here is from genome assembly GCA_030765085.1 of Allium cepa. Lineage (NCBI taxonomy): Eukaryota > Viridiplantae > Streptophyta > Magnoliopsida > Asparagales > Amaryllidaceae > Allium > Allium cepa. Next base: position 375,292,121 of record CM060929.1, on the reverse strand, counting down.
TTAAAAAGCATATTTTGGAAAATTTATTATTTCTAAATGTTTAAATTCTAAAGTAAGTATTTTTCAAATCTATTATCGTAGTAATTATTTAAAGGTGACTTGGTAATTTTTTTTAAAAGAGAAAATCCAGTTTTATATTTTATAAAGTAGCCTCATTTTAAATATTCATAAAGTATATATTTTTAATAAAGTATTGAAGTTGTTTTCAATTTAAATGTTAAATTATATTTTATAATAAAGTGTTTTTAAATTATTTAAAAATCTAAAGCTTTGTACTTGGTGTTTTTGGTGGAAATAAAGAGTTGGGAATTTATCCCATGAGAAGAGTATGGTTTGAATACTGTTTTCAAAAGGGGTTGAAAATGGAAATATATCTTGCGAAGATATTTTGAGGATAATAAATAATTTGGGAGATTATTTATTGTTTGATGGTTGTTTGTGAATGTTAATTGATAGTTAAATAACCGACTATCAATATTGGACAATGCGCTGATCGTTTCGAAGAGACCGGGATCGTGATTTATTTCTCGAAAACCACTTCGATCCGGTTTGTACGTTTTCGTGAGGAAGACGAGTTTGGATTCAAAGATGGAGCAGTGAAACGCAAGGGCTAGTCGCTACTAATCCCGAGGATGATTTCAAAATGGATGTAGTAGGAGTAGTGCCTTCGGTTCCGTTCGAACCAGGAACGGACTTGTATGGATGAATGCTTCAAAACATCGTCAGGTGGACAGTGAGCATTCTAAGGGATATGTTCTAAAAAGGTAATGCTTAGCCTCAAGCCTCATCAACCAGGAATGAATGAAAATCAGAGGTTATGCAACAAGGCTAGGTGGGTAGCGCCCATTCGGGTGAGGTCATCCCTTTCTAGATGTCCCTTTTTATTCGGCTTAGTGGTGCGGTTGGTGATCCCAACCGTGGGGTGATCTTACTAGGGATTGTCCAGTAAGGGGTAGTCCCGGTCTTGTGTTGCATGGGGGTCGGGAGTGATCCTCGGTATGCTGATCTAGACCAGGTACCGTGATAGATGGTGCCCCAGTGCCTAGTCATTAGTTGGAAATCCATTCTTCATGCGCACCTGTACGGTTTTGATTGTGCCCAACTATTGCTGAAACGTGAGATGCAACCATTTCAGCTAGATTCTATTTTACTTTCTATAGACACTATTATAATATCAGAGAATTTTAATAAAAAGCGTTTTAGCTATCGTAAGGTAAAAACCTGACATGTTTATTTGTGGCGTGGTCTTACGAGATGCTTTTGTTTTAAAAAAGGATTTTGAAACGTTAATAATCAAATTGAGTGTGATTTTCTCACGCTGGTATTCTAGACTGACTTGGGTGTTATTTAACTATAAAGCTCGGGTCAGACCGAGTATTATAGGATACAGGAAAGGATGCTGTGGAGCTCAGGAGACGAGCTGAATGACGATACGTACTTCCGTACTTGATTATTATTCCGCTGCGTATTCAGTTTTGAGGACAAGTTTATAGGACTGTCCAGTTGTATGTTATTGATGTTGTTGAACTCTGATGTTGTATTCCGATGATGTATGAATATAACAGATGTAGCTTTCTTTTGTGTAAAGATCTGTTATTATCTATTATATTTTATTCCGCTGCGATGGTTAGATTCTGATGTTGTTTTATTTTCTCTTCTTCTGCCTCTTCTTCTTTAACCTAAAATGGTTCGTATTTCCGTTCATCTTGAGTAGATTGATGGAGAATAGTGTCGACTCAAGGGGTACGGGTTTGCGGCCCGTTTCAGGTGGAGGGTAAAGATCAGTCCAATGGGTTCGCATCAGCTTGAGAAGGAAGCAGAAGGTATTGAAAATTTCGTATACACTCGTTTCCACTTAAGAAACAATTATTGCAAGATTAGGTATATAAAGTCTTCAAGGATCTGCGCAATACAGAGTAAAATGGGCCAGAAAGCTACATCATACAGAAATCATGCTTGTTCCAAATGTAGCACCCAAAACCGGAATAGATTCCACAATGAGGTGTACTATACCTAAAGGCTTTACGCAACCAATCAACACAGTCTCTTTCTAGGTTGCACTGCTATTGTCTAGCATCAGAATTTCATAACAATATTCTCTATTTACAATGCGCCCCACAACATCAACAGAACTTCCCTACCTACATAAAACGACATAAAGCATCATCAATGGATGCAAAGAAAATCTAAGCATTTCAACAAATTGCAAAACCCTAGACAGACAATAAGCATCCAACGGTATCCCGACCATCTTAATACTTCAAAATCAAATTATCTCTCCAATACCCAATTATCCCATCAAAATCCAAATTATCCCACATAAACCAGATTATACTACATAAATCAAATTCATTAATCCAAAACAGACAATTCCAACAATATGGATGATTGACTTGTGGTAAGAACCAATGATGGCAATTGAATACGATGTACGACATCAGCAATCCATGCGACATCATTTCATCTATAAAGGAATGGACTTTAGCAAAGGAAAGAGATCGAACTTTTTATACTCATAGAATTTATAACTACAAAAGCTAAAAGGAAAATCAACATTGCTTTCTGTGCATCTTACTAAAAAGAATTTCATGATTAAGTGATTTGACCCATGAACATAGGATTTCTTAACATCATAACAAATTTTCTCTCTGTTCTTTGCTTTTTCTACAATTTCTTACTTGTTCTAAGTCATGTTTAGTTAGAACATTTTTAGGCATTTTAAAAAATAGTTCATCTATCACCTCTTAATTGTGCAAGAAATCAGCAAGATAATTACTACTTTTCATGGCATTTTAATAAATATTAACCTGCTAATTTATAGTTGTGTAAGTGTACAATGACAGAACTACTTTTAATTGGTGTTATGAGAAGTAAAATCTCATAAACTCAACTACTATTAGTTGGTTGCTAATATGGCTAAGAGGAAAATACCACATACTATCTTCTCTAGTATTCTATCAACACGATGGTTCGAATCCTGTTAATGCTAAAAAAATCTGTAAGAACTAAATTCTCTTAAATATTTTGGATTAGAAGGAGGGCCGAACCCTTAGCGTAGTAAAGCTCATGGTAGAACTAATAATTACCCAAAATCCTTTAAAAAATAATGAGCCTACCACAAAATTCCTCTTTAGACCCTATCCTAGAGGACTTGATCCAATTCAGGACATAGATAAATCAAAGAATGACCGAGCTAGAAAAACTCAGGCCTAATACTAACCTCAAAGCCAATCCCTCTTTAATAACATCTCGAAAGCTCATCACCATAATTCACCAACCGTGCAAACAACATAACTGGCAGAAATTGACTATTTTAATGTTGAAAACAATGAAGCTGGCCTTAAGAGTGGGGGAGTAAAGCCCAAAAGTTAATCCAAGCTAACCCTAATGTCAAAGCCAAAAAAGCCAATATATACCTGCTTCAGCAAGAGAAGCACTGTAAATAAATTGCATGGGGAGAATGAGGTTGCTCTATCTAGAAGGGTGGCTCATCAAGGAATGAGGCTATGGGTGAGAAGATGCAGGCATTAAAGGTCTAGGTTGAACGGTTGGCATAACTATGCCAGCAAATAAATGAGAAGGGGAAAAGAGAAGTGAATCCTTCCCCATTTGGTGAAGATATAGTATATCAGACTTCCCTTATAATTTTAGGGCTCCTACCAATGATAAATATAATAGTCCATCAAACCTAGATGATCATCTATGTACTTTCGAATATCACATGGATATCCTGAAGGTAGGTAGATTGGCACGACGCAAATTATTTTAAGTCCATCTAAACAAAGCAGCATCGAGGTGGTTTGAAAGTTATGGCTACGAGGAGATCTACTACTGGGCTCAATTGTCCCAATGATAATTCAATGCTTAGAACGAGGTGTTACCAGGTCCATACACCTTATCCTATGTTAAGAAAAGAGATAATGAAAGATTTCATAGTTTCATTAGCCAATTCAAAGCTTAGGTTTTGCAAATCGGAATCACAAGTAAAGAAGCACTGCTGATAGCAACACATTCAATTATTACAAAGGATACGTTGTTCTGGGAGAAGAACGCAAGAAACGAATGTAAAAGTATGAATGCTTTTTGACAAGCACCTTTGTCTAAGTGGTTAATTGATTCGGCTTTGGTGCAGGATGTCACAAGTTCGAAACTTGCTTTCAAACTTTTATTTGACATGGGATATGTTGTCCCAATGATTTGTTGTATATAAAGTACCGGTTCAAAAAAAAAGCCAGTGTTTACATCATAGTCAAAGAAGTCTGAAAAGCTAAGAATATACAACACAACAAAGTTTCCCTAGACCAAAATGATAGAAATTTGGAGGTAGAAGCTTACAAACACCGTACCCAACTAAAAGATAAAGGAATTTAATTTTTATGCTCATACTTTACTCACTCATAGTCTAGAATATACCTTCGAAGTCACAAATTTCGAGCTACTTATAACTTCCACAATAAGGGAAGAAGCCTGAGAGAAAAAAACATGGGTGCATATTGCAAATTCCACAGGGTCAGTGGGCACCATACGTACAGCTGCTACCATTATAAAATGAAACAGTAAGATTGGTCTTTAAGGATTACCTACGAAGCTTTCAACAAACTTCAGTAACCGCTACAACTTAGAAATAGTCACTGGACCCACATGTCGATCTTGCTGGCATACTGAGCATTTCAATAGTTTCCATCAATGTTTTCATAACCGGACCGTAAATCAAACCGTGAGAACTCAAGGTTCGAGATTTCGAGGGTTCGACCGGTTGAACCGTCAAGAACCACACATACTTTTTTTTGAAAATTAATACATTTAGATGCAACATATCAACCATAAGTACACAATAAATCAACATCTTCAATAAATATATACGATATTAATTCATAATCCGCACATTAATTCAAATTTGAAAAATTAAAGAAAATTTATTACACTTGCTGCACTAATTACGAACATAAAACGGACGGAGATTTGAAAACATATTTTGAAATGAAGAAATTACATATATAAAAGGGTTCAACCATGTTCAAATGAAGGGTTAAAATGCTAATTCAAAGGTCGAACCAAGGTTCTTGCATGAAGAAGGTTTGATTGAGTTCCCGGCCTTTGACCCCCACGGCTCGGGGTTATTCGCGGTTCAACCACGGCAGGGTCGGGTTATGAAAACTATGCTACAATGTATGTTCTCACTTATCAAAATGTATACTATTTTCACTTAATACTTCATAATAGCTTAACAAACTATTGATTTTATCTCAAGTTTTATAAGCTTTTATCTTTACTACTAATAATGTAAATTCATTCCACTGTTTCAACCGTGTATTTTGGAAATACCCAAAATGCCCTCGACATTTCCATCCGCATTTCCCGTATTCAGTCTCGGTTCATAAAACTCTCCCCCAATTTCTCCAAATTCCCAAAACTCAAATCCTGAGTCTACTCTTCATCCTCATCTAATTAGTAAAAACTAAAAAATGATACTCTTCCAAAATCATTTTTTCTTACTCGCAAATCAAAAGAGGCAGCGTCAACAAAAGACATAGCATCCACAAAAGGCGATTGGATGGACGTAACAGCTCAGGCATGTTGCGAGCTTCTACTTTTTCTAGACCTAGAGGGATGAACATAGAGTCATCGCATTTCGTTAAATCTTTCTGGAATTGCATTAGGTCCACCAACTATTTTAAACGGTACAAATTTTAGCACTTCTTTTATCCTAAGGTATAATTCATTTTAAAATGTCTTAACTTCAGTGGTTATATTTGTTTTTATTTGTTGTTGATATTTGATTGTTCCTTGATTTCAAGGCGATATACAGTAACTCATAGAAGGAGCTTAATATAAAAAACCGCTGCTTCTTTTTAGGATTTAGCAAGAGCAAACACACAAATTTCTATCAAATAAAGTTGGAATCACTTATTTAATTTTTTATAAATTGTGTGGTTGTTTTGGTGGTGTCAAACAAAGTAAATGTTCTATTTTTAGGTTGAGTTTAAGCGTGGGGGGATGTTTTGTAGTTTGGTATGTTTGATTGTTTAGGTTGGTTGGTAATGAGTGGTTTTCAAGTTGCCGATGAGTGGCTTGGTGAGGTTGATAATGAAGAATAAGCGAATGCTTTGGATTATTTTTTTGTAGGTGTATTGTAGTGTTGGAGAGGTAGCAGTGATGTTTCAGATGCTGGTGGGTTTGTAGTGAGGTTGTATTGCTGAGGAACATGTTGTTTGGTTTGAGTCGGGATTGTTGTACAACTGTTGGAGATGGTTGCTGTTGGTTTGCAGAGGGGGAGCTTGTGTGATGCAGGTGAATGAAGTTTGATGATGAGGTTGATAGGTGTTTGATAGGTGCAGGTGCAGGTGTTTGATAAGTGTTTGAGTATGGTCGCTAGGTGCAGGTTTTTGAAGTACAAAGAGATTTTGTTTTTCAGAGTTAAAGTTCAACTAAATTAAGTTTCAATGTTAAAGTTTGGAAACTGAGACACACTTTTCACATGCGAAGTTGACTAATCACCGCAAACATTTTTTCAAGACTTGAGAATTAATTCATTATTGGTAAAACTAGATGGTACATAATGCCTTATTTCAGTGTAAATTTTGTGAGGTTTATTTATTCAAAAGTTAGTGTTAAACTCATGTTTCTTATGTTAGGTGTCTTCTGTCCAAAGAAGGATGTAAAAAATTGTTGCTAAGGAGATTTTTTTTAATAGCTTGCATTTTATAATGGCTCAAATAACCATCGTTTTGTTGGTTGTTGAGATGTGTTTTTTCATGGGAATTTATTCAAATCTTTTGACAGTAGATATATAAAAAAGGTCACTTATGTTTCAGATGAAACGAATCTAAGCTAAACATTTTCATGGTTCATCACCCTAACATCCCTTATACACGTAAAACCACTACTATTCGCTAATTTCCAAATATCTTCGACCTGCAAAGTTATGCTTTATGTTTCCGTAACTATGCTGATTACTATACTTTTAGTGTGTATGATTAATGGATTTATGCGTTTTCCAATCTAATTCACCTAAATTTCTCATTGACTTCTTCGCATTATACTTTTGCTAATACATTATGTTCGTACATACAATCAAGCTTCGTTTTCAATATAAAAAAATCGACATGCTATGATTATTTTAGTCATACTATATGTTGCATTGGCTTATGGTTAGCCATATTTAAAGTATACTTCGTCACTTGCTACATTACTAAAACTGAATAATTATAAAAAATCTGGAGAAGTTGTTGACGTGCACAACTAATTCACAATGCATTCACCATTCAAATTGATGCTTGCCTTCTGTTTTCATGACTTTAAATGCTATGCTATCCTCTGTTATATACAGTATTTTCTTTTCAATACTGAAAAATATGGTTAATGGATGTTTGTTTTCCTTATATGTCTTATTTTCTCATTAAATCTTGGGTTGATTTGCAGTATTACTTCATATATGCTCAAAAACATGGTTTCTGCAACCATGTATTTGCGATGTTTAATGGTTGAATGCTAACTAAGCTTAAGTACGGTTGTATTTTTCGTTGATTGTGTTTCACATAGATGTCAAACTAGAAGACATAGAAATAATCATGGCATAAGACTAGACTTTGTGGTACATGGCCATAGTTATATTATTCCTGCGAGCATGCTTGCGCAGTAGTGTCAAATGTGAAGTGAATGTTACTTAAATTTGTTTTATGCTATGATCGTTTGTATGTTTATAAATCATACAAAATAAATAGAATTTTTTAAATTAGGTTTGATATTGTATTGTTCTATTCCATCACATAAGATGCATATGCTGTACAACAACTTATTTATTCATTACCTTTGGATTACACTGCACTTTTGCTCATGAAGAAAGCCTTTTTGTAATTTAAACATTTATGATTAAATATCTCAGCATGTTGTTTACATCGAATCTAACTTGGTTCAGATGATGGATTTGGTCCATTAGGCATAAACTCATGGCGCTCATAATATGCAGAAGCCATTTTTGATTAGCTACGTGGTTCATGTGGAATCATAGAGGCAATGTGGTGGAGTTGGTTCAACTTGCCAGCGATAACATGAAAAGCTCATAAAGAATAAAATGACTTATTTTGTTTAATTAGTCTAACTACTGCATACTTGTCTGTGGTGATTTGTGCATAACATCTGTTTCTATTTTGAATGTTCATTGTAGTCATTTGTATTTAAATTTCAGATTATGTAAATCAAGATTGATATTTAGTTTATGCTTTACAAACTTTTGTAGCAATTTATTTTTATTTTATATTCAAAATAGGCAACGTATTATGTTGTTATCCATATACTGTGTTTGAAATATGCTTAGTTTTATGAATGTTGTTACTTATATGCAGTTTTGTAGCTGGTTTCATGATGTTTTGTTGTTAGACTTGACATACAACTTTTGAAGTTGTTCAATACTACTATTTATTTGGTGATGCTACTGATATTTTGATGTTGTTTTTGAAGTTATTTATCTTCCAGTCCACTAATTTTTATAATTTATTTCATGTTGTTTTGATGTGGTACGAATTTATTTTTGGTTCAGTTAAGTTATGTTTGATTTTACAGCAATTCAAATGTTATTCTAAACCAGTTGTCCGAGTTTTCAAGTTTTATGTTGTTGCCATACACATGCATGTATAGGAAGGTTCTATGACACCTTCGTTTTGCAGAATTCCAAAAGCCCATTTCCACTACACACTCCGAAGAGGAAGTAGTGTTATTTAATTCAAAACGTGGGGTGGAAATCAGAGGCTGTAGAGATGCTGCACTATTTGAGGTTTAACTGAACATTCTTCATATAGATATGTGTGTGTATGTATATATATATGATCATAGCTGTAAATGTGAAGTCTTCCTCTTGAGCAAAAATAACACCGGAAAAATATGAAACGCTAATTTTCCGATTAACCTGCATTTGCATGCTAACCCAAAAAGCATCGATTTTGGTGATTACATGTAATCATACACTTCAATATGTCGGTTACAAAGGGGTAAAGAAATTTCAGTAACTGACGTATACACACAATAATAATAATAAATTAGGGGATATAACATCATACTCATATTGATGAAAATGACAACAAATCCCAAGTTTATGGGTAACTTCGATGATATCCAATATGAATTAAAACTTTTAAGACACTACTAATTACTATCATGCATTTAAATTTAACTTTTGAACATTATAAAGAAATTTTATAGAAAATTGTAGAATCTTGGACAAAATGCCCCATTTTATAGAAATGTCCACAATAAATTGTGCAAGCAGCTAAATGCACAGTTACCCAGAATGAAACAAGTTCAATAACAGAAATATCAACAGTAATATACATTAAAAAAGTTCAACTAGAAAAGCAATACAATATAACTACTTTTTAACCACTCAACAATATTTGTTCTCACATTCAAAAATAGAAAACTAATTTTTTTTTTAGGTGGTTACTATTCTAAAGTAGTTTTTAGACGAAGCAAATAAGTAGCCAAATTGTTCATGAGCAAAGCAGTTCACATGTCCCGAAGTGAGCAGATGCTGGTCCATATGGACGTGCATATATACTCGTACTGATAATATCCTTAGTTCTATACTGTTTAACAAAGTGGATTGTTGATTATAAACTATGGAAATGAAGCTCAAGATGTTGAAATTTTATAACTGAAAAGTATTTCAAATGATTCGAAAATTTTGTTTTCCTTTAAATATCTATTATTTAATTTCATTAATTGGATAGAAATAATTTTCATTATTTGGATGCAAATTTGTGAAACAAAAGATAAAATTTCACAAATGTACAATGTATTGTTTCTCAAGGCTTTGGATTTGCATTAGTTTTCCCATAATGAACTAATAGTCGCATTAAAATCTTATTATATATATAGGACTTTAGGGTAATTTTTCCATTTACCTAGCCCACTCTATTTATTTTGCCTACGTTGTACATAAGTAATTTCATTTGTTTGTCACTTCCCCATCAGTTTAACAAATTTTACCTGACATTGTTTTTATTTCTTTTATATTTTCAGTCGAAAATAGTCATCTGAAGGATTCCATGCATATTAACGCCTTTAGTATTATATATTCATTTATTTTGATATTGCATGTGTTTTTCAACTAAATAGGAAGAAAATGTAATCTATATATTGAGGTGTTGATCAAAAGTTGTAAAGCTAATTTGAGGTATTAACAAAAAGTTGTAAAATATTATTCAAAATTAAGATAAGGAAGCGAATACAATTATACTAATTTCTTGATACTAGAAGAGTATAATGTATTCTATCAATTTGGTCCTTCAAGAACCTAATGGTGATGATCAAGAAGATCGAGATGAAACTTTTGCATATGTTCTTCAGTGTGATTATGGTCTCTGATGGGTAACCATTTAATGTAATTAATTTATAACGACATGTATTTTATTCTAATACAAATCTAGGTAATCGTTCAATGAAACCTTAACCTAAAACTATCACCGTTTTATTTTAATTATGTTCTATTTATGTAACGACCCATAAATTTTAATAATTTAAATAACGTAATTAACTAAAAAAAATCATGAAAATAAAAAATAAATTTTTGCATCGAAAATTTGACATCTGGGCTACGTCTATTTTAACATAGCAAGTGGTTGATTTTCGTCAGAAAATATGTAAGTTTGTTCGGTTGTGAAATTTCTATTTAAATCAGTTGAAAATAGATGGAAATAAAATATTTTCGTAATCTAAATATTTTTACATAAGAAAATTTTAGAGCATTTTCTGAGTGAGATGCCCTAATTCGTTTCGCTAAATTTGGATTTTTCTAGCCCCGTTTATTTTATTTTTCGGCGATTTAGCAGCATTTTGGCAGAGAAAATGTAATTTTGATAGGTAGGCCCTGTCTCTCATCTCTCTATACCATCTTGTTCATATCATCGTGTCTATCTCCTCAGTATATTTATTGTGTATTTCGACATCGGTACACGGCTAAATCTGCGAAACGGTTAGCCGTATCGGTACCTATTTTGGGTCTTTTGGGTTTCCCTGTGTCCTTTAATTTATCCAACAGGTGAAAACAAATGGCCATTAGCTTTTATTATTCCAAGAATTCAACCCATAACCTTCACTATTTCCATTGGTTTCAATATATTCTGGTTGGTCTCTTTCTCTTTTCTTGGTTCGTTTTGATTCATGCTATAAGAAACATATAAGTTTGCTTTTATGTTCTGAAAACCTGCCCTTCTCCTACTGAACTCAAATCCTCATTCTTCATTGCCGAACTTCTACCTTCATCCCTCCCAGCCTTCCTTCAAACCCAAGCCACCTTCGCCTTTCCTTCCACGCAACAGCCACCATCACCAAATGCCTCACCACCACCCACATCACCCACTAGTCCACACCTTCTACAACCCGTCTCCCATTCTCTTTGCCGACGAGACCCCTTGCACCTCCGGTTGACCCAACGTCCAATTCGAAACTCCTAGCTCCCACCATAGACTCACTCTTCGCCACACAGCAGCACTCCTCTAGCCTTTTTCCTCACCCGAACGCAGCCATACCTTGCTCTCCTTGCCTCCAAACCCTTTGTCTTCCTCCGCCTTGTCCTCACCCACGTGCAGCCACACTCCACTAAACACGTAGCCTTTCTCACCACATGAAAAACTCGTCGCATTACCCACGCCTTTCACCCTTGGCCTCGCAACCCTTCCTTCCACCGAACCTAAGCAACCACCCCCTCAGCCTTGCCTACTCCAACCGATTAGACCCCTAGCTCCCAACAGCGCAACACCAACCACCCTCCAACCTTGCTTCCCCAAACGAACTCGAGTACCTAGCTCCTGCCTACATTTAGTCGTAGTCATCTTTCTTCGCCGTTGTTGTTTTCATTGCCATGAAAGATGAGCGATCACTCATGATTGACATTCATATGTTTAGTAAATTTATTTCACATGAAATGATGATTGAAATATGTTGTTAAATTTGAAGTGGTTAGCTATTTAATCGTTGAGTATGATATGTTATCATCTAAAATTGTTCACCTATGTTGATTGACATATGACACCTGTAACCTATTAGTATATACATTATATTTAAATTTTAAACTATTGATACATATTTATCGTTGATATGTATGCTATTTTATGTTATTATTCTATTATTCTCATACTGCAAGTTCCCTATTAGTTAGGAAAATCACTATGGGTTGAAATGATACATACCCGAACGATCTTATAGATTAGAAAATAATTGTTATGGGTTGAAATGATAAACCCAAGCGATTTACTAAATTTGAAACTTTGGGATTGCAAGTTGAAATGATATATATACCCATAAAATTTAAATTTTTGTGGATTAAAGTGATAAATATCCGTATCACTTGACCGTAGGATAGAAAATTATATACGGACACCATTGGTCTATTTTTAAATGATTTCCAAACTTTTGAGGAAAGATAATTGTATGTGTTTTGATTGTAAATATAATATAAATATTTTATTTTAATATATATGTAAAAATCTAGATTTTTAAATTAAATGTTTGGATATCTTAAAATTATAAGTTAAGTTTTGAAAAATGTAAATTATAAGATTTTACTTATAACTTTAATTATTATTTTTTAATACATATAAAATAAGATTTAATATAAAATAAAATAAATTTAATAATAAGATTTAATTTAATAAAAATTCAATAACTAATATATATATAATATGTTTAAATATTTATTTAAAATTTATATTAATATTTTGAAAATAGATTTTGTCATAACGTTAATAAGTAAAGGTTGGAAAGATAAGTTAAAGTTGATTTGTAATTTAATTTTTTCAAGAATTAAATTTAAATAAAAATTGATTTTATTGATTTTGAGATTTTAAAAGTATGATTTTGTAACTTGATTTAATTAAAAGTGATTAATTGAATATTTTCAAAATTAAATATAATTGAAGTTAGATGTTTTATTTTTGATTCTCATTTAAAATTTCTAATTTGAGATTTTATTTATATGTTTATGAAATTGATTTTATAAAATGACCATGGTGTGAAATAAACATTTGTTGTTAAAGAGACTGGAATCGGATATCGTCATAGTCTCTACCAATACCGAAAACCACTTTAACAACTGTGCACATGGTGTAGAATACAGAATAAAGTAGGATGGTTTGACAATTGCTACTATACAAGGTATGAACGCAGCCCTGACCCCCTTAGGTCAGCTTAATATGAATAAAACTGGAGCTATACGTACCTTGGCCAAGTGCGGTCGCACCTCCGATCGAGTATGCTACTCTGAAACTATATCTATTACTTTGTGATTTGATTGGTGCGCACCTTTGATTATAAGAGTGTGTCTCGAGGTGGGAGATAGTAGCTGCTATGGGTATCCACCAGCCCGGTTCCGCAAAATGGTAGTATTCTACCCTGGGCATTGTCTCGCGTGCCTTGTCATATGCCTTATCTAGCCCACCACGAGTTTGGTTTGTGTCATGCCTATGGAGTGCTCCCTGATAGCCCACTGGTTTGGTGGAGTTTACAGTATATAGACTACGACATTCATAAAAATGTGTTAAGGGGGATATGGGTAACGCCTTAACGCTATTTTAATATTTTACTTTACTGATAGACATTATCTATGTAGCGTGCTGTATTATGTATGTAAATAATTCCACGGATCCTTAAGGGATGAAATCCTAAACATCCTTTAAGTTATATTGCATTTCAATTGGATATTTCACTTGAGTTAATTTACTTGCATAAGAATGTTAATCCTGACTCAAATGTTTTATGTTTTGCTTTATGTTCGGGTCAGCCTGAGTATCACAACATTTGAGACTCATCTTTGGAGCTTGGAACTTTGCTTGGAGATTTATTTTTTATTTATTTAGCTTTTTAGTTACTTCAGTTATTTGCAGTTACTTATGTTCAAACTTATCATTTGCTTATGTATTAGAGACTTCCTTGTATTTGTGATTTCTGTTGTATTTTATTTAGACTCTGATGTTGTAGTAGCTTCATGAACTACTATTTATCTATTTCGCTGCGTATTGTTGTATTACTCTGTGTCTACGATTCTGTGATTGATTTATTTACCGTATATGCTAAGTTTTGCCAAAAATATAAATAAAAATCTGTTTTTTAAGCAATTCAAGTCTGACATGTGTGGATTATTGTCAATTTGAATGGTTCGAAATGGCGGGTCCTTACAATTTATAACAATGATTTCATTAGTGTTTTGCATTTGTATCTACCTTCTTCGCAAGCTTTATGCTCTTGCCTCGATTGTTCATATTTTCATTTCTTACTGAATGTTTGAACTTCAAACCACTTACTTCATGCTTGAAGTTATGCAACCTTTGCATTTATACTATCGAAATGTGCTAATTCCATGACACAAAGACTAAATTTAATATTTATTATATTTATATATGTTCACGTACAAAATTTTCTTTATTAAAGGTTACTAATAATAAATTAACCACTTTCAGCTGCCAGTGACAAGGAAGAAAGCATCGACATACGGCAAAATAAAATAAACGAGGATCACCCAATACAAACTAACATAGCAAATATGTTATCCGACATTAGAAGTCATGAACGCCGGGTTATTATGACATAATTATGCATAATAATTTAATACTATATAGAATATTGTACCAATTATATATACATTTTTATGTTCAGGGAAAGAAGTATGCCGTGCATGTTACCATGATGAAAACACATCTGATGGATGAAGTTTTCTGTTGTGCCCACTTTGTAGAAGGGTAGTAAACAAAGGAGTTATCTTTCATACATGCCCTAAGTGCAACCTTACTATCGGCAAACTTGGTAACAGGTATGTCTACAACAATATTACACTTGCTTCACATATAGTAACTTGCCAAAAAACTTGGACATATATTGCCAGACAGTGGAAGTTTTTGATCACACCGGCTCTGCCGAGTCTAATACACTTGAAAAAAATTGTGAGATGTTTTTTCTCACTAATTACATATTTCTGTTATCTAAATTATACATATACCTGCTAAACAATATTTTTGATATTTCACCCAGCCTGTGAGATTAAGGGAAATAGAAATTGGAGTAGGTATTTCTATTGCTACACAATCAACAAAG
The DNA here is from genome assembly GCA_030765085.1 of Allium cepa. Lineage (NCBI taxonomy): Eukaryota > Viridiplantae > Streptophyta > Magnoliopsida > Asparagales > Amaryllidaceae > Allium > Allium cepa. Next base: position 375,277,040 of record CM060929.1, on the reverse strand, counting down.
ACATCAATATTCCTAGCTACCACTAAAATATATCAAACTTACTAAATACAGGACACCATCGAGTTTGATGATAATGTCAATGGAATTAGCTACTTTTTGGGATGTACATCTACAACTAGAGGTGAAATAGTTATAGGGGTATTGACTGAATTTATTACAGTATGATACATTCTTTCAACACCAACTAAACTATCAATCTCCTTTTAGTTGGCAAAAAAGAGATCGAGGACTGAATAAAAATCGTGCAAGAATGAAGGAGAAGAAACAGAAGAAGTAGATACAATGACACATGACCAGTATGATGTACGAATTATTTGTACCTAATTTTCTACTACATAGATAATGCATATTTGTATTTTGCTCCCAGTTACTTTAGCTCTCTGCACTGCACACCTTCTACTTCTTTCCATGTCTGTATTTTGTTGTACCTTTGTTTAGCACTGTAAATTTGTATCAGCCAGTCTTCCTATTTATGAAAGTTTTTTTACAGACATGATCCTCTCCTTTTACTTCTCTGTCAACATTTAACTCCACTTTATACTACGTTTCCATTATTATAGTTCAAAATTGGTGTGAATTTAAGCGATTTTTACTGTATTCAATAATTAGGACCAAGTAGTAGACGCACCTATGTAGTTGTTCTATTAATCACAAATATTTTTGGTTATATAAATTTTCGAGGATAATTTGATTTTGGCTTTTCACTTCTATTGATTACTAATGTGAATATTACACTTAGTTCACATGCCTCTATTTCCTGTCAAAATGTGACTTCGTCATAAGTACAGTTGGTATACTAAAGTAAAAAAGTTATCTTTTGGCATCAGTATATTATGACAAAGTACCAAGATAAGTTGACCTTACTAGTTACTATATGCTCATGGAATTTTTGATTTGTTGTTTCTACATGACCTTAATTTATGCCTCCTTTTATTTTGTTGTGACTACAAGATAAGTTGACCTTATTATATTAGAACAAAGTACTACTCATTTTCCTATATTACTACAAAGTTTGAAGATATGTTTCGAGGTTAAAATATGAGCCAGCTGAATTGTGCTTATGTACTTTTTAATTTGCTGATGTCTACAACATGATCATGATTTTCTTCAAACAAAAAAAATCAAAATTACTAAACTGCACAACTTTAAAAAAAGATGGACTGGGTTTTGTCTATATATATATATATATATATATATATATATATATATATATATATATATATATATATATATATATATCACCCGCTATGTAAGTTTCAAATCTATGATCCCATCGATCAAAATCAGAGTGCCCGACTACTGGAACAGTGGTCCTGGACCTAGGTCTTATGTATTTGTACTACTCTGCAATAGTTCGAACAACTACGTGTTTACAAAATGACTTCGACTGAAATTGTAAATCATGCTCGATGAAAAATAATATGTAACCACAAATATACCATTAGCACAAACCTTTTGCTTTCAAATCTGACCGTTTGCGTATATACATAAAAATATATAGCATTTGTATGCATCAAATTCATGTTGTAAGATCCGAGAAAGCTTACAAACGATGATTTTTAATATCAGTTGCTTTTGTGCACATGCATCGCACGTGCTGAAATACTCGTATGATAAAATAAGATATGTTTAAATGGTTTTTTGTAGCATGGTTAAACTGATGGTACACAAATCCGATACAATTAAGTGTCTCCGTTACAGTAGAGATAGCGTTTTTTTTTAATTAAGAAAAGAGAATTTATGAATATAGCAACTAGATATTATGTATGAATTTGATTTCAACGTTTTTTTTCCAGTTCACAAATTGCTGATGTAATCCACTACTATCATAATATTATACAAAACCCACCTTGTACATATTTAGGCTAAGTCCACAAGTAGACTATCCTATAATAGCATAAATGCTATTATATAATACAATAAATGGTATCATACTACTATGTTGCTTTTGCCATCCATTTTTGTTTTTATTTTAAATTATTTTTTTATATGAGTAAACAAGTTGTAATTAGCAAACACTCTAACACTACAAAAGGCACACTGTTTAACGACGGTAAAAAGCCGTTGGCGGCCATCGCTAGCCGTTGCGAGCCGTCGCGAGCCGTCGCTAAATGCCGTTGCAAAATACCTCGTTGCAACCAAAGAAAGCGGCGGCCTTAGCGACGGCTCCATTGTTCATTTTGCAAAGGTTTGTAACAGCTAAGTGTCCACGTGGAAGCAACCGTTGGATTGTTGGTTTCCCGGATTGTTGATGCAAACCGTTGCAAATCGTTGCAAATTGGTCGTCGCTAGCCGTCGTTTATTTTGACCAAACGGCCGTCGCTAGCCGTTGTAAACCTAGAATATTTTTACAGCCAATTTACAGCACCTTCAACCCTCAATCTCAATCAATCCAAATAATATAATTTCATCATTCCACACATATAATATCATTCTATCGTACCATATAATCAATATCAACACAACCAAATCATCAAATATTGCATATTCTAACATATATTTTGCGAAATCATATAAGAAAATCAACATAACCAAATACGAAAATCCACCAAACCAAACCACATTGTCCAAGTATCAATCACAACAACCAAAATACCAAACCCACTAAAACACTAAGTATCAATCACAACATCCATAGTACCAAATGTCAAACCCATCATAATATGTACACAAATATATATAAAGCGTACCCATCAAAACAAACCAGCTAAGCATCATCATCAACCGCACCTCCTTCCCGAGCATTGACCCGTGTTCCTGATAGAACGCAGCAATACACTCATCTATCTGCGTCGCCAACTGACTCTTCCGCCAATCATTGAGCTCATCCAATTGTGTTTGCATCCGAGCAATCTCTTCATCATCTATGGATCTCTTATATGACCTTTGAAAATTAAGGGCCTGTGAAATAATTCAAGTGAATAAGAAGTTCATGACATACAATAACAATAAGAAAACTCAAGTTATTGGTAATAAACTCAAGTGAATAAGAAGTTCATGGCATACATGTTTCTACTGTATAAACGTTGATTACATACCATATTGCCAAAACTACAACGCCTGTTTCGACTTGCCGGTTGAATGATTGAATCCCATATCCGATTAGACTCATCAACCGTAAGCGACTCCCGTCCACTCGCTTGTATCGCTCGTGCATACTCTGCGTTATATCTCTCCTACAATTACGAATAGATATTTGACACAATTGCTATACAATTTACTTATTTACTGTGAAATAAACGAACATGAAATATTTTCATTACAGAAATAAACATTTTTACCATTATAGAAGCAGCCTTGTCGTCCGACCAATCATATGAAACATTCTCATCCTCATTTGTATGCTCCACTACATGTGTGACTCTGAAAACCTCAGCCGTTGTGGGTTCCCTACCATACTTTGCCCACTGAATATATACAAACATGGGTTATATTGATAATTTGCATGAGTATATACAAGAATAGATTATATACAAGAATAGAATATATGGTAAAGAGACACTAATAAATATATACATACATAACATAAATATTGGTTAATTTATTTACCAATTCCCTCCTATGTTGTTGGAAGAATTTCGAGCCACCACGATGTAAAGCGGGATTTTTGTTCCTATTAGCCTTGTTTCTTTCCGATAATTCCTATTAATTTATACACACTATTAAGTAAAATAATTCAACACACTTAGATGTAAAAATATAGTGACAATATAACTTACTCTGAATGCTTCATATTTTCAATATTGTTGGAATTCAGCCCAAATATCATCCCCATCCAACTTGGCTTTTTCCCTGAACTCTTAGCCCTTGACAGAGTCTTTCTGTAATTTTTCGCATCTTTTTATTCCAAATTTTTACAAAAATATCCATATCCTACGGATCCACACGTACAGCTGCCTGCATATTGAATTATCATACATGTTATGTAAAAGAGATTGTATAATTAAAAAACAATCAGCAGAATAGAATACGTAAAACTGATATCATAAGGCATGATGACATATTGTTTTTGGTTTCATATAAGGCATAATTATATATTACAAAATTGTATTTATCATAAGATCAGCCCATATTGCGTTTTTTATATGTGTTGAGATGTTATCCCACTGAGGCCAACACCAGGACATCCTACTCTTGTATACCTCCTTCGATACTTGTAAATGAAATTGGACGGCTCTACCTCGAACCCTCTGTAGGAATGTTGATGTATATATTCAATATATTTCATATAATATAATTGTAGCGACCCGACTTTCTAACACCAGAAAGACGCATCACTATTTAAGAAAGAAAGGGATAGAAGAAGAAAAGAAAGAGAAGAAAGAACAACAACACATCAGAATCTCACAGCGGAACAAATGAAATATAATATATAACATATGTATAGTATTATATACATCAGAGTAGACAACTATACAGAATAACACACAACGGAAACCTATCTATATATCTACACGCTGAAGCCTCCTACTCCAAAGCTCCTCTAGAATTTGTCAAAGATAACCTGAATCACTTGACTACTCATACAGAATATGAGTACCCAAGAGTTTAATAAAACACAAAATAAACACTCGGGTCAGAGAGGGGTCTGGTGTGAGTGAACGGTTTAAAGTTGCTTAACTTTAGAAAATCCTTTGAAAAGAAAGGTATCACGTAAGACTTCCCACACATAAACATGGAAAAGTTTTTACCTTACGCTAACCAAAACATTTGATAGGAAATCCAGTGATATTATAATAGTGTCTAGGGTTTTCAAATAAATATGAAATAGCCGAAATCGTTACATGATTAAATTCTGGCTACTAGCCACAAAAGTGGGTAATACAGACAAAACCGTAGGGTCTAGTAGGAAGAATGGGTTTCCATCAATGGCAGGGCTACTGGGGTACCGCCCGTCACAGTACGTGGCCTAAATCACCGTACTGAGGAATACGCCCGCTCCCCTACAACACAAGGTTGGGACCATTCCTTACTGAACAGTCCCGAACAAGATGTAACAGCCCAAGATTTTTACAAGCGCTGTATTCTTTGATTTATAAAACATTGGGATTTATTATAATATAAATCTTTAATTTGTTTAAATCATTTCCCAAAATTTAAATAAAAGACAAAGTTCTGAAATTTCAACTTTGGTTAGAGATAACTCTAATTAGAGTTTTAAAATTTTTAATTTTTAAATCTTTTATATAGGAATTATATATGTACAAGATTTACTGTGAGGATATTTACTTATATTGGTAATAACATTTATTTCCCTTTTTGTTCTTTTTAAAATGAATTATATATATTAAGATTAAGTAATAAATTTCTTAGAAAATGGTAAATAAATCCGAAGAATGTAAACAAATTTTATTTTTAGTTATGTAATAGCTTTTAAAATTTACAGTGTATTAATAAACTGTTTATTTACGCGTTTAAAGGGCGTGTTAATTGATGGGATAAATAACGTATATATAAGAAAACGTATAAAATTTAAAATCAGTCATTTTCGTTATATTTTGGGCATAAATTTTGCGTCTGTAGTACGCATTCCAAAAATATATTCATTCTTTTTTTCTCTTCTGTTTTAAATAGAACGTTATCCACAAATTCTATTACCGTTTCATAGCAAGATCTTCTCTTGCCGTTACTTTGCTAAATTCACACACCCCGTTTAATTTTAAAATTCACGCAACCTAATTTAATTTAAAAACCTCGTACCTTCCTCTATAGCCGTTTCAATATCCTTAATTCTTGCATTTATCAAATTCATTTATTTCCTTACTAATATAAACGCGTACAATTATTTATTCCCAAATCTTTCTTCCCACTAATTGCGCAACTTTGCTGATTTAGATACAAACCCACAATATCAATGCAAACCCTTTTGGAAATACTCGGTCAACATATGCAAAATACGCAATGATATTTGGTTTGATTGCAGTTTCTTCATCTTAAATTTCGCATGTCCTTCTTTTAAATATAACACACGAACAATTTCAAATATACTTGCCGTCTTCACCTCAATCAATTGATATACTGCCGTTCCAAATCAAATAGAATCTCATGCCAATATTTGCACATTCACCTTTAATTTCGCACCCATTGTATAAATTACACACGTCACAAAACATTTTATTTGTTTCTTCCTGAGTGATAAATCACGTTCAAAAAAAAACCTATTCCTTTCTGACCTAAATACTCGCATGTTATTATTTTTTTCTTTCTTGCGTGCAAAGAAACGAGGGTCTCTCAGTATAAATACAAACCGAGCATCAAATCCAACTTCATTCTTTTACACCTCATTTTGGCCTCCTTCTTCATTTGCATGAGCTCGGGTGCATCAGGTATGTCTTCATTCTTGCGTTTTCCATATTTATCAAAAGGCTAACTTCACTAAATACTTGTGCAAACACCCTACAACATAGTATTGGTTCCATTTTCTGAAGTGTTTTCTCGGCTTAGTAATGGCCACTGAGAAATATTTTATTTTATTTATTTATTTATTTTTCTCCGACCACCGTGTGCTCGGCCCTCCACCACTTTCACCTTCCACCTCCAAGGGTTGTGCATGTGGTGTTTGTTTCCAACACCTCACAGTCTTCATGCACATGAGTGCATGGCAGACCATGATGGTGTACAGGCCAAGCATATCTGATGTTCTTTTTTGACCAAAACCTTGAACAAAAATTTGCATCCACCACCTTTGCATGTTTTAAAAACTAACTATATATTCAACATTCCTCTTTTTGAGTGCCTGAGTGGTCAGGGAAAAATTTGTAGTGGGAACCGAGCCTGTGAAGTATTGTTTGAGTTGTGTAGTGAAGTGGTTGAGAAAAATCTTATCAATCATCCTCTTTAAATCTCGTTCCAATTTGTTAAAAAAAAAAGTTTTGCTTTGACCGTAATTGAATCCGCGTAAATTTGTTTGTTCGTTTTTGTTTCAAGAAATTGAATCTGATCATCGCCTCCGCTGAAATTTTGATCGTGCCTGTTGTACGCTGTTCCGGTGCGGTTATTGTAGTTTTGAATCTAAATCTTTAGCGGTGTAAATGTGAGTATTCTCACCTGACAAACGTACTTATATATCTGTAAATTTGATAAGTGTAGTTGTAAAATGATTATATTTAATTTCATTTGTCTGTGATATAAACTTATGATGTTAAAACCCCATTACTAAATGGACACATCATCAGTTATATTATCTACTGTTAAATGCATACTGTTATTTATTTATTGTTAAATGCATGCTGTTATTTATTTAATTATTTACTTTTTACCACACTGCAAGTTCCCTGTAGACAGAAATCGTTACGGGCTGAAATGATAGGCCTGAACGATATTTATTTATTTTTATTTATTATTTAACTTGGGATTGCGGGTTTGAAATGATAGAACCCGGTTTTTCTTTGTAAATTACGGATTGAAATGATATATTATCTGTATCATTTGACCTAGGTTAGAAAATAGTATACAGACCCGTGGTTATATAAGGAAGCTATGACTTTTTGTTTGAAATGGGAATAAAAACGTTCCTTATAGTATAGTGATATTATACAAGTTAAGATGTAAGTAATCAAATGTTAAGAATTTTAAAGTATAAACATAGTTTGAAAAAAATTTGATTATAAAATAAAAATGGAATTCTAGTTAAGAAATAAAATGGGATGTTTTGGTAAATTTTTTAAATATAAGTAAATAAATAAAAGGGTCAAGTTGACTATGTATTAAATGGTTAAATAAGGTGAATACTAAAAAGGGAATTTGGAATAAAGATAAATTTTGAATATAAAGTGGTAAGTTAAGAAAGTTTAGTTTACTTTGAAGTGGTAAAATTGAACTTAATTATTAAGTAAAATATCATGGGAAATTTGCACTTGATTTTTTTATAAGTAAAGCATAGAGAGGTTAGATATATATATTTGTAAAATGTACTTAATAAAATTCATAATTTATTGAGTAAATTTAAATGACTATATAAAGGTGGAATATGATTTATTGGTTTAATTATTGGAGAAATTATAGTGAAGTTTAAAATTTAATTTACTCAAATTTGTGTAAAGGATATTACCGCACTGCGCAAGTGCTGGAGTAAATATAAATGAACTAAGACATAACCTGTGGGATGTATATTGGATTTTTATAAGAATTATAACTTCACTTTTAAACAGTTTAAAATGAAGTATTTGATTTAAAAATAAACTATTTTGGAATTTATAACCACGGGTAATAATAACGTTTGTTGTTAAAGAGACCGGGATCAGATATGGGCATACTCTCTGTCGATACCGAAAACCACTATGACAACCGTGTGCGCGGTGGAGATTCCAGAATGAAGTAGGATGGTGGTGACGTTTTCTATGAGGTAAATACGTGGACCCGACTCTCGTGAGTTGGCATAAGGTGGCTAAAATAGGAGCGATTCTCGGATTAATGAGGTAGCACCTCTGATCGGACGCACTTCTTCGTATGCCATTCTATTACTTTTGTGATTGTTTTGGTGCGCACCTTTGATTTGGAAGTGTTGTTCGAGGTGGGCGGTAGTAGCAGCTACGCGTTTCCGCCGGTCCGGATGCGTAATTGGTATATCTACTCTGACATTACCTAGTTGTGCCGTGTCACCTACCATAGCGAGCCTTGTACGAGTTTGGTTTTCTCCCATAGCCCGTGTGGTATCCTCTGTTGGCTTCCCGATCAGGAGGGACTATGATATTGGATGGACTACTGAGACTATTACGTGTTAAGGTGGAAAATGTAAAGCCTTAACGCTATTTAAAAGTAAGTTTATTTTAATAATAGACATTATTATAATAGCGAAGTATTATTACATAGTAAATAGTTTAACGGATCTTTAGAGGATGGGCGGTCCCAAGCATCCTTTAAGCTACTTGTTCTATATTGCAGTACACTTGAATTTGTTTACACTGTATAAGTATGTATGTCCCGACTCGAGTGTTTATGTTTTATTTTACGCTCGGGTCAGCCTGAGTTGCAGTTTAGTCTTCATCCCAGAGCTAGGACTTCTGTAGATCACTTTTCAAGCTACTGACAAACTTTCCTTTCATTTCTTTATCTTAATTATGTAATCGAGACAATTGGATATTGAGATTTTCTATTGTTGATGCAACTATATTAGGTTTAAAGACTATGTAAATTTTATTGTTTTGAGACTCTTAATAGTGGCTTCATGAACCACTAAGTTATTTTAAATTCCGCTGCGAGTATTCTGAATTTCCGTGTCTGTGATTCTGTGATTTGATTTCATTTGCTCCTAATTTATTGTTTTGAACTATTGAAGCTTGACATGTTTTAAATTATTGTCGAATTTGAATGGTACAAATTAGTGGGTCGTTACAGTTGGTATCAGAGCTTTGGTTTAACCATAGCTTGAGGAGCAAAACTCATTAGAGATAGTGTAGAGATACCCTAGAATGAGTGAAGTCAAATCTTAGAATCCTTCCTTTGTGAGAGAATTTATTTTAAAGTATAAAATAAATTTTTAAAAGTTTTTTCAAAGAGGTATTTTGATATAAAAACTTCCTTATTTTAAAAATAAATTTTTCCAACAACTTTCTCCCTTTCTCCACCTTACATAAATTAGGTCCTTTGTTGAATACCTTTCTACTGAACTTTATCTTATCTAATCTATATTTGCCTCTATATTTTTCCTCTGTCCTTAAATTCATTCTTGATTGCTCAGAATGAATCGAGGAAATACCAGAGGTAGGGTACGAGCTAATGCCCCAGCTCCTCCACCCGCTGCCCCTGTTAGATTTACTAAGCTATGCAAAGATTATACTGAACTTAGTGGCACCAAGTTCACGGGTTCTGAAACCATAACAGAAGCTCAACAATGGTTGAGAGACTTGGAGAGAATCTTCTCCTGTCTCGAAATCACAAATGCCCAGCAGAGGCAACTGGCGGCCTGACAGATGAAAGGAGCCGCTTTGAATTGGTGGCTGTCAGTTACTGCTCACACCAATGAGGCTGACATCACCTGGGAGCAATTTAGGTATCTCCTTCGGTTGTCCAAATTTAGGTTAAATTCCTCCATTTTGAAATTTGTCTTATATCTCTTATCGTGCTTTAGGGAGGCCTTTCTCGTCAAATGGATGCCCGAAGCGGGTAAGTCTCAGCTATATCGAGACTTTATGGATTTAAAGCAGGGCAATATGTCCATTACCCAATACGATAGGAAATTTAATGAGCTCTCGCAGTATGGCCTTAATCTGATAAACACCCCGCTGAAGAAGAACGAGAAATTTATTGCTAGAGCACGCCCCGAGTTCTATGATTGGCTTATTACCCACGTGCATGGGACGTTCACCGCTCTGATGGACATGGCTCTCCGGTATGAGAGCCCTACCTCTAGGGCCACCCCGGCTGCCCAATCGGCACCGTCTCAGACTTCTGGAAATTCTAAGAAAAGGAAGTCCAACTTTTACCGTCATAAGAGGAATAGGACTCCAGGGCTTGGATCATCATCTTCGTCGTCCCAGAGGCAGCCTGTGGATCTATCTACCATTACTTGCTATCGATGCGACCAGAAAGGACACTACGCTAATGGTTGTCCTACCTTGGATGCTGCGATTCCACCTCCCGCTCAGTTGCTAGGCGAGACCTTTTCCACATTTGCCTTCAGCTGGGACATTTCAAGAGAGACTACCCTACTCAAAAGAAGGGCAAGGCATCAGGGATTTTCGCTGTTACTTCTGCGTCCTCTCCAGCTCCACCGCCAGCACCTGCGCCTGCTCCAGCTCCTAACGATTCTCAAGGTACACTTCAGGGTTCTTTTACTTTGTTAAAATCTCCTATTCGTGTTTTATTCGATACCGGAGCTTCCCATATCTTCATCTCGGCGGATCTCTGTAATAAATTTGTGCATCTCCTTTCTCTTGACTTTCCTTCTGTACCTTTATGTGTTTCGAATCCCATCGGAGGCCTTGCAAATCTTAGTAGGGTTTGTAAGCAAGTGAACCTTATATATCTCGATCACCGTTTCACTGGTGACTTCTATGTTTTGGGGTTTGATGCTTTCGATCTTTTGCTTGGGGGTGATTGGTTAGATAGGCATGATGCCCATATCTCTTGTAGTTCCCGAACTGTGGCCCTTAAAGATGATTTTGGAAATCCATTAGAAATCTAGTGTAAATTGCCTCAGGAGTTCGCTAGTAGTTTCATTTATTCTCTCGATACTTTCCCTGATGATATCCATTCGACTCCAGTAGTCAAACTATTTCCCGACGTATTTGGTGAAGTCATCTCTCTACCTCCGAAGAGGGAAATTGATTTCCGTATCGATCTCATTCCTAGAGCATGACCTGTAGTTCTTCCACCCAAAAGAATGGCACCATGCGAGAAGATCGAATTAAGGAAGCAAATTCAGGATTTGTCCTCTAAAGGTCTGATCAGACCTACCTTTTCAGAATGGGGAGCAGCCGTAGTGTTCGTCACCAAGTCTGATGGTTCCCTCCGGATGTGTGTGGATTATAGAGAGCTAAATAAACTCACTATGAAGAACAGATATCCCATGCCTCGCATAAATGATATGTTCGATCAGCTCTATGGAGCCACTGTCTTCTCTCGGCTTGTTTTGGCCACAGGCTTCCACCAGCTTAGAGTTGCTGAGGAGAGCATACCCAAAACTGCTTTCCGTACCGAGAATGGTTTCTTCGAATGGCCAGTTATGCCTTTTGGGTTGACTAACGATACTGCCTTCTTCGTCGACCTGATGAATCGTGTCTTTCGCGATGTGCTCGATTAATTTGTTCTTGTCTTTATTGATGACATCCTTGTCTTCTCCAAAACAAGGGATGAGCATGAGTCGCACTTGAAGTATGTTTTAGAGACTCTTCGAAATCACCAATTAAAGGCTAAGTTCTCTAAATGTCATTTCTGGGAAGAGGAAGTCTGATTCCTCGGACATATTGTCTCTAGTAAAGGAGTTTCTATTGATCCAGTCAAGATCGCTGCGATCAAAGTAAGTCTTTTCCTCCTTTCTCTTCCTAAAATTTAATCACTCTATCTTTTCTGGAGTCTTTATTCTCACTATTCTGTTACAGGATTGGGAAGAACCTAAGACTCCAACGGATATTCGCAGTTTTCTGGCCCTTGCCGGTTACTATCGGAGGCTCATTGAGAACTTTGCTCGGATTTCTACGCCTCTAACTGCTCTAACTCCGAAGAATGCTAAGTTTATTTGGAGCGATAAGTGTAAAGCGGCATTCCAAGAATTAAAAGACAAGCTTACTTCTGCACCAGTGCTTACCGTTCCAAATGGGAATGAGAGATTGACTGTATTCACCGATGCTTGTCGTGAGGGTTTGGGAGCGGTATTGATGCAAGATGGGAAGGTGATTGCTTATGCTAGTCGTCAACTGAAGACCCATGAGGCTAACTATGCGGCCCATGATTTAGAATTGTTGGTCGTTGTCTTTGCATTAAAGCTTTGGAGACATCATCTCTTGGGGGCTAAGTTTGACCTCTTCACTGATCATCAGTCTTTGAAATATATATTCACCCAAAAGGGATTTGAATCAGAGACAAGTTCGGTGGCTCGAGTTTCTTGCTTCGTATGATCTTGACATCAACTATACTCCTGGGAAAGCCAATGCGGTAGCGGACGCGTTGAGTAGAAAGAAGTCCTTGTTGTGTCAGCTTATTGTTTCTTCTCCTCTTGTGGATCGTATCGTAGCTAAGCAAGATGAGGATAGGATCATCAGATTGATTAAGGAAAATGTCCAGGGCAGAGGTAGTAGTAGTTCTTATGGTAGTGGAGTTCAGATTGATGGTAGAGGGATTTTAAGGATTAATAATCGGATTTGTGTTCCGAATGTTGATGGTTTAAGACAGGAGTTACTTCGGGAACATCATCAATCCAGACTTTCCATTCATCCTGGTGTAGCGAAGATGTATCGGGATTTGAAGAAACTTTATTGGTGGAAGGGTATGAAGCGTGATGTCTCCATCTTTGTGAGTAGGTGTGCGACTTGTCAGCAAGTCAAGGCAGATCATCAAAAGTCACTAGGTTTGCTACAGCCTCTGGAGATTCCAAACTGGAAGTGGGAACAATTTTCTATGGATTTCATCGATGGTTTACCAAGATCTAGGAAGGTAAATGAGAGCATCTGGGTTATCGTGGATAGACTGACTAAGTCCGCTCATTTTATTCCAGCCAGATCTACCCGTACGGCTTCGAGCTTATCTGAGATCTACATGAGGGAGATTGTTCGTCTCCATGGCGTTCCCCGTAGCATTGTTTGTGATCGAGACCCTATATTTACTAGTCAATTTTGGAAAGCTTTCCAAGAATCCTTGGGTACTCGTCTGAATCTGAGCACTGTTTACCACCCACAGACTGACGGTCAAACGGAAAGGGTGAATCAGATTCTAGAGGATCTTCTCCGTGCTTGCATTTCGGATTATGGAGGATCTTGGGAAGAACATCTCCATCTTGTGGAATTCACCTACAATAATAGTTATCAGGTATAAATTCCAATCCTCTGTTCGTATCTTATCTTAATCCCCTATTCATATCATTCTATCTTTTGTTCAGGCTAGTCTTGAGATGTCCCCTTTTGCTGCTCTTTACGGACGACCCTGTAGATCTCCATCCCATTGGATTGAATCCGGTAATCACTTAGTTCTTGGGCCCGATATGATTTTGGAAGCTTCGAAGAAAGTTGAGGAGATTAAGAGAAGGTTAAGGATTGCTTAGGATAGGTAGAAGAAGTACGCTGATCGTCGTAGAAGGAGCTTAGAATTTGCTACCGGTGATTTGGTTTTTCTTAAGGTTTCTCCTTTAAGAAATGTGGTTCGGTTTGGGCGTAGAGGAAAGCTTGCTCCTAGGTTCATCGGTCCATTCCGCATCTTGGAAAGGATTGGAGCTCTTGCTTATCGATTGGATTTGTCCGAGAAATTTGCTGGAATACACAACGTATTCCATGTATCCCACCTTCGTCGCTGTCTTCATGATCCATCTCTTATTATCCAGCCTACTGCTCTTGATAGTTTGGACATCGAGCCTGGCCTAACTATTGAAAGGAAGCCGCTTCGTATTGTCGATCGACGTACGAAACAGCTAAGAGGAAAATCTGTCCGCCTGGTCAAAGTGCAGTGGAGCACTGATGAACGGGATTGCACATGGGAGACGGAGGAGAGCATTCATGCTTCGAATTCGGAATTATTCATTTAAGATACTTTGCTTTATTATCTTATATTCCTTGTTTTTCTTTTTTCATTCCTTTTCGAGGACGAAAAGTTCTGAGTGGGGGAGAGTGTAACAGCCCAAGATTTTTACAAGCGCTATATTCTTTTATCTATAAAACCTTGGGATTTAATATAATATAAATCTTTAATTTGATTAAATCATTTCCCAAAATTTAAATAAAAGACAAGGGTTCTGAAATTTCAACTTTGGTTAGAGATAACTCTAATTAGGATTTTAAAATTTTTAATTTCTAAATCTTTTATATAAGAATTATATATGTACAAGATTTACTGTGAGGATGTTTACTTATATTGGTAATAACATTTATTTCCCTTTTTGTTCTTTTTAAAATGAATTATATATATTAAGATTAAGTAATAAATTTCTTAGAAAATGGTAATTAAATCCGAAGAATGTAAGCAAAATTTATTTTTAGTTATGTAATAGCTTTTAAAATTTACAGTATATTAATAAACTGTTTAATTACGCGTTTAAAGGGCGCGTTAATTGATGGGATAAATAACGTATATATAAGAAAACGTATAAAATTTAAAATCAGTCATTTTCGTTATATTTTGGTCATAAATTTTGTGTCTGTAGTACGCATTCCAAAAATATATTCATTCTTTTTTTCTCTTCTGTTTTAAATAGAACGTTATCCACAAATTCTATTACCGTTTCATAGCAAGATCTTCTCTTGCCGTTACTTTGCTAAATTCACACACCGTTTAATTTTAAAATTCATGCAACCTAATTTAATTTAAAAACCTCGTACCTTCCTCTATAGCCGTTTCAATATCCTTAATTCTTGCATTTATCAAATTCATTTATTTCCTTACTAATATAAACGCGTACAATTATTTATTCCCAAATCTTTCTTCCCTCTAATTGCGCAACTTTGCTGATTTAGATACAAACCCACAATATCAATGCAAACCCTTTTGGAAATACTCGGTCAACATATGCAAAATACCCAATGATATTTGGTTTGATCGCAGTTTCTTCATCTTAAATTTCGCATATCCTTCTTTTAAATATAACACATGAACAATTTCAAATATACTTGCCATCTTCACCTCAATCAATTGATATACTGTCGTTCCAAATCAAATAGAATCTCATGCCAATATTTGCACATTCACCTTTAATTTCGCACCCATTGTATAAATTACACACGTCACAAAACATTTTATTTGTTTCTTCCTGAGTGATAAATCACGTTAAAAAAAACTTATTCCTTTCTGGCCTAAATACTCGCATGTTATTATTATTATTTTTTTTCCTTTCTTGCGTGCAAAGAAACAAGGGTCTCTCACTATAAATACAAACCGAGCATCAAATCCAACTTCTTTCTTTTACACCTCATTTTGGCCTCCATCTTCATTTGCATGAGCTCGGGTGCATTAGGTATGTCTTCTTTCTTGCGTTTTCCAAATTTATCAAAAGGCTAACTTCACTAAACACTTGTGCAAACACCCTACAACATAGTATTGGTTCCATTTTCTGAAGTGCGTTCTCAGCTCAGTAATGGCCAAAGAGAATTATTTTTTTTATTTTATTTTATTTTACTTTTTATTTTTTTCTCTGACCACCGTGTGCTCGGCCCTCCACCACTTTCACCTTCCACCTCCAAGGGCTGTGCATGTGGTGTTTGTTTCCAACACCTCACAATCTTCATGCACATGAGTGCACGGCAGACCATGATGGTGTACAGGCCAAGCATATCTGATGTTCTTTTTTGGACCAAAACCTTGAACAAAAATTTGCATCCACCACCTTTGCATGTTTTAAAAACTAACTATATATTCAACTTTCCTCTTTTTGAGTGCTTGAGTGGTCAGGGAAAAATTTATAGTCGAAACCGAGCCTGTGAAGTATGGTTTGAGTTGTGCAGTGAAGTGGTTGAGAAAAATCTTATCAATCATCCTCTTTAAATCTCGTTCCAATTTGTTAAAAAAAAGTTTTGCTTTGACCGTAGTTGAATCCGCGTAACTTTGTTTGTTCGTTTTTGTTTCAAGAAATTGAATATGATCATCACCTCCGTTGAAATTTTGATCGTGCCTGCTGTACGCTGTTCCAGTGCGGTTATTGTAGTCTTGAATCTAAATCTTCAGCGGTGTAAAAATGAGTATTCTCACCTGACAAACGTACTTATATATCTGTAAATTTAATAAAAAGTGTAATTGTAAAATAATTATATTTAATTTTATTTGTTTGTGATATAAACTTATGATGTTAAAACGCCATTATTAAATTGACACATCATCAATTATATTATCTACTGTTAAATGCATACTGTTATTTATTTATTTATTGTTAAATGCATGCTGTTATTTATTTATTTAATTATTTACTTTTTACCACATTACAAGTTCCCTGTGGATAGAAATCGTTATGGGCTAAAATGATAGGCATGAATGATATTTATTTATTATTATTTATTATTTAATTTGGGATTGCGGGTTTGGAATGATAGAACCCGGTTTTTCTTTGTAAATTACGGATTGAAATGATATATTATCCGTATCATTTGACCTAGGTTAGAAAATAGTATACAGACCCGTGGTTATATATATATATATAATTTTTTTCTGGAAATATTAAATATTTTAAAATAGGAAGCTTTGACCTTTTGTTTAAAATTGGAATAAAAACGTTCCTTATAGTATAGTGATATTATACAAGTTAAGATGTAAGTAATCAAATGTTAAGAATTTTAAAGTATAAACATAGTTTGAAAAAATTTGATTTGTAAAATTAAAATGGAATTCTAGTCAAGAAATAAAATGGGATGTTTTGGTAAAATTTTTAAATATAAGTAAATAAATAAAAGGGTCAAGTTGACTATGTATTAAATGGTTAAATAAGGTGAATACTAAAAAGGGAATTTGGAATATAGATAAATTTTGAATATAAAGTGGTAAGTTAAGAAAGTTTAGTTTACGTTGAAGTGGTAAAATTGAACTTAATTATTAAGTAAAATATCATGGGAAATTTGCACTTGATTTTTTTATAAGTAAAGCATAGAGAGGTTAGATATATATATTTGTAAAATGTACTTTATAAAAATCATAATTTATTGAGTAAATTTAAATGACTATTTAAAGGTGGAATATGATTTATTGGTTTAATTATTGGAGAAACTACAGTGAAGTTTAAATTTTAATTTACTTAAATCTGTGTAAAGGATATTACCGCACTGCGCAGGTGTTGGAGTGAATATAAATGAACTAAGACATAACCTGTGGGATGTATATTGGATTTTTATAAGAATTATAACTTCACTTTTAAACTGTTTAAAATGAAGTATTTGATTTAAAAATAAACTATTTTGGAATTTATAACCGCGGGTAATAATAACGTTTGTTGTTAAAGAGACCGGGATCGGATATGTGCACTCTCTGTCGATACGAAAACCACTTTGACAACCGCGTGTGCAGTCGAGATTCCAAAATGAAGTAGGATGGCGGTGACGTTTTCTATGAGGTAAATACTTGGACCCGACTCCCGTGAGTTGGAATAAGGTGGCTAAAACAGGAGCGATTCTCAGATTAATGAGGTACCACCTCTGATCGGACGCACTTCTTTGTATGCCATTCTATTACTTTTGTGACTGTTTTGGTGCGCACCTTTGATTTGGGAGTGTTGTTCGAGGTGGGCGGTAGTAGCAGCTACGCGTTTCCACCGGTCCGGATGCGTAATTGGTATATCTACCCTGGCATTGCCTAGTTGTGCTGTGTCACCTACCATAGCGAGCCTTGTACGAGTTTGGTTTTCTCCCGTAGCCCGTGTGGTATCCTCTAGTGGCTTCCCGATCAGGAGGGACTATGATATTGGATGGACTACTGAGACTATTACGTGTTAAGGTGGAAAATGTAAAGCCTTAACGCTATTTAAAAGTAAGTTTATTTTAACAATAGACATTATTATAATAGCGAAGTATTACTACATAGTAAATAGTTTAACGGATCCTTAGAGGATGGGCGGTCCCAAGCATCCTTTAAGTTACTTGTTCTATATTGCAGTACACTTGAATTTGTTTACACTGTATAAGTATATATGTCCTGGCTCGAGTGTTTATGTTTTATTTTACGCTCGGGTCAGCCTGAGTTGCAGTTCAGTCTTCATCCCAGAGCTAGGACTTCTGTAGATCACTTTTCAAGCTGTTGGCAAACTTTCCTTTCAGTTCTTTATCTTAATTATGTAATCAAGACTATTGGATATTGAGATTTTCTATTGTTGATGCAACTATATTGGGTTTAAAGACTATGTAAATTTTATTGTTTTGAGACTTTTAATAGTGGCTTTTTGAACCACTGAGTTATTTTAAATTCCGCTGTGAGTATTCTGAATTTCTATGTCTGTGATTCTGTGATTTGATTTCATTTTCTCCTAATTTATTTACAATCTATTGTTTTGAACTATTGAAGCTTGACATGTTTTAAATTATTGTCGAATTTGAAAGGTACAATATAGTGGGTCGTTACACAAGACCACCCCGCAGTTGGCTGCAGATTCAACCACACACAAAGCCGAAATAAAAAGGGACATCTAGACAGGGGTAAATCTCGTCCTACTTAGGCATGACCCACTTAACCTTGCTGCATCTCCCCTGTTTTAGCCATTCCCAGTTGATGAGGCTTGAGGCTGCGATTACCTTTATAGGACACATTTATCTTAGAATGCTCATCGTCCACCTGATGATGTTCTAAAAGCATTCAATCCATACAAGTCCGTTCCGGGTTCGAATGAAACCGAAGGAACTATCTCGTTGCACTCATTTTGGAATCACCCTCAGAGTCAACAACCATAGCCCTTGCACTCTGAATCACCATCTCGAACTTGTAAGTACTATTTCCGTCAACTCATCACGGAATCACCCCCAGAGTTATACTGACGAATAGTTCTTACACCTCGAGTCTTCACTTGCACTCCACTTAGATTCACGACCTAACGTTTATTTTGGATCGATGTGGTTTTCGGATATCCAAATATGGAAACCCGATCCCGATCTCACCGAATCCAAACGCCATTTTAATGTCTAAGTTGTACTTAAGGGTTTTATACAGTATTCAGAATATCACTTAACATAAATGGATGATTCACATTACACAGATAGATAATCCACTATTACATTCATCCATACATATCACAAAGCAGCATATATATCACATCTCAGATATATCACATTCATATCATCACATATCAACCAATGACATACGATATCATCCAATATCATTAACTCATCCAATGATACTTTTTATCCAATCATTAATCAGCCATAACAAGTTTGATCCAAACTTAATTAATTTAATTAATCCTTAATTAAACTAATTCCTTACTTAATCACTTGAATTATTATTAATCCAACTTACTTAGTATTAATTAATTCCAATTTAATTAATTAATCATCACATAATTATCCATTTCAATTAATCTTCCTTGATTAATTATCCCTCATTTACTTTAAGTAATTATTCCTTGATTACAAATTTAATTAATCATCCTGATTAATTACTTCTTAATTATCCAAGTAATTATCTCTTAATTACTTTTTTAAATTAATCACACCTGATTAATCACCTCATTAATTAATCATACTTGATTAATTGCTTTTAATTAAATACTCTTGATTAATTACTTTTAATTAATCACATTTGATTAATTATTTTTTAATTACATTGAGTAATTAAAACTTAATTATAAATTAATTATCCTTTGATTATTAATTAACAATTAATTAATTATTTCTATTAATTAATGAGTACTTCATTAATTAAATTTCTTCCTTAATTAATTACTTTAACAAGTAATTAATCACTTAATTAATTAATCTTAATTCTTTTTATTAATTAATCATAAATTAAATAATTTAAACCTTTAATTAATTATATTAATCAATTCTTTAATTAATTGTACAAGTGATTAACCCTTAATCACATCACTTAATTACTTTCATAAAGTAATTATCCTTTAATTGCTTTGATCAATAATTTCCTTTACTTAATTACCTCCAGAAATCAATTACTTAATTACTTTCCAAGTAATTACACTAAAGTAATCCATGAGTGATTATCTTCAATTAATCACAAATTAATTACTTAATTAATTATTAATTAATCATTTAAGTTAATTAAATGATTCTTAACTTACTATATTAACACGATTCTTAATTAAGAAAACCTATTATCTTAATTAAATTATTTATATTAACCAAAACACTTTAATTATTAACCATGATTGAAATATTCCAATTATCTTCATATATTTGTTTATTTTTAATTAAATCAAAATTCTAATTACTTAAGAAAATCTTTATTATAATTGATTTTCAAATTCTAAATCATTACACTTTATTTAAAATAAAATATATTAGAAATCAATTTAATTAAAATAATTTAAACATTCAAATTAAAACTTTTAAATCTTTGAACTTTCCAAAATTTTTAAGTAAAATTTAACACAAACTTAATTATTAAAATTTCACTTATTTATTTTCAAAACTTTTATATTTCAAATTATAAGAACTTGTTTAAACCTAACTTTAAAATAAATTTAGTTTTATAAGTAATACTTGTTTTTACCTTTGGTTTTAAATCTTGACTTATATACAAAATCATATTATCTTTGTTTTAAAACTTTTAAAACATTTAATGTTAAATTTTTAAAACTGTACTATTAATTTTTTAAAACCTTTAAAACTTCCTGTATCCAAACTAAAACATGCTCAACAAACTCGAGCAACCCATAGAAAAACTCGCGTGATTACCTCGAGTAACCCCAACCCTTGCTTCGAGACAAATCAACGCAAACCCGAGTAATGCTTCGAGCACGAACCAACTTCTTCCCAAAATCCCAAATACCACTGATACACGATGTTGTGCATCATGCACCACCCCTCCTTCCAACAGCGATCATCGCCATGGCGTCAACAAGTCACCCTCGACCACAACGTTCAAACGCAAAATCCCAAAATCGAGTTACGATCGAGAATCAAATTTTGACTCTCTGAAACCCAAACTGCCGAACACAACCCACCAATAAACGATCACCGCTGACAACCCATTACTCGAGATGCCGCGCCAACTTCCCCAAAGCTTCGCCACGTCCTCCAGATTCTACGGCCACAAACGCGATCGCCTCTGGATCACTCTCGATGCCGCGAGACCAAAATAAAGAACGACGACAAAAACAAGGTAGTTAAACCCTAACTCGATCAATTCCGGCCATCTCCCTCATTAATAAATTCCCAAACTATTTTTCCTTTGATCTCCGTTGCCCCCTCCACCTTCGAGCTCAACCACATCTTCAATTTTGTCGTAGTTCGCCGTGAATCGGCCAATTAAGCTCGAACATTCATCACCAAAATTCACAACCAATTCCATCTAAAAATCATGATACATACTTTAAAAATCATGATTTCCAGTATGTAATCCAATTATGAAATCAAAACTAAAAATTGAAAGCATAAAATTTTGACCCAAATTAGATTTTACTGTAAATTCAAAGATTTATAGCAAATTATTCAATTTAAAAACTTGTAATTATTTTTATATGATAGCTTACATGATTACAATCAACATCTATTTACAATTCAAGGTCAAATTCGAACTCAAAAACTGGTTATTGAATTTTATTATAAAAATGGAAACTGCTTATAAACACAGCAATTTTTTTTAACTATACAGATATTTCAAACCATATACTCAAACATGCAATTCAATTAAGTTCAAGTATTCCATTAACAACATATTATTCATCACAATAACAGGTTAAATCAAGGATTAACTATTTTTTTAAAATTCCTTTTACTCACCATTATATAAAAGCAGAAGACAGAGACTGTTGCTTCCAGGCTTTTGAAATTCACTGCATGTTCTTGAATTAATTTGCATGTTGAAAACAAGTCTTCCTACAGTTGATTACTTAGTTGTTTGATTGAATTAGAAAATCTGAAGATCTTGCTTTTGGTTACTGAATACCCAGCATATGAAGATTTGAATTTTCCAGATCATCTTCTTTTGCTATTTCAGGTTTTACAGGTTTTAATGTCTTTCCCTTTTTTTATTGTTTTGATCTTTGTTTTTCATTAAACTTTGCTTAAAGAAGAAAGTAATTTGTTGAAGGCTAAATTCTTCTTTTAATTTTACAACTTAAATTTTAAACTTAATTATTAAGAGAATATTGACATTTGTCCTATGAAGTCCTTAGTTAGCTTACACCTATAACAAGTAATTATAATAAGCCAAAATACTTACAAGTGTTAAAATGTTTAATTAATATTTACAAAAGTTATTCTCTAATGTTTTATTAATGTTTTAAATGTTATTTCTTTTTAATAATTTATTTAAGCTATATACATGTATTTATGTAATATTTATATAATTATAAAATGTGTATACTTATCTTTTAATAAATACTCATGTGAATTCAAATAACTTATATTTTGATCAAATCATATAATATATGTTTATAAATTTGAAAATGTTATTTTATTTCTTTATGTAAATTTTTTAAACAAGCTTATCTTATGTTAAAATTAAAATGAAAGAATATTAAAACAAATGAACCATTAATTTAAATCTTATTTAAAACAAAAGCTGAAAGTATATGTTTATAATAAATAAGAAATTAACTTTGTTATTAAAATTTAAATCTCAAATATCATTTTCAGAAGTATTAAATCAAATTAAAATTTCAAATTACAAATCATATATTTATCAAAGTTTGCAAATACTTATTAAATTCAAATCAATACAATTTTCCATTTCTAATATATACAAATATATACATATTCCAAATGGAAAATCATTTTAACATTAGATTTAAAAATTACTGTATTAAATCTTAAAACAAATTTCAAATCACAATATATACATTCATATATATTAAAATTTGAATAGATAGCTTTTATTACTTTAAAAACTTCCTATTTACAAGATATATCAATATAGATTATAAATAGAAAATATTTTTGATTAACTTTTGAAAAATAAATTTTACCAATTTTAAATTGCTAAAATAAATATTCCCAAATCATTAGTTTTCAAAAGAATTAAACTTGCTTATTTTATATTGTTAAGAAAAATGTTGATAGGTATTACCAAATTATTATTATTAGCCTTTTAAAAGAATTTAAATTGTCAATTTATAATGTAAAATGATCAAATAAATTTAATTATTATCAAAGATTATTAAATTGATATTGCTCAAAATTCCGGGTCGTCACAATAATTCAAATAAGTTTGATACATACCCAGCACTTTTCGAAACTATCTCCGCAACTCGACGTAGATCTGGCTCAGAGGTACTCGGACCTGCTCCAAGTGAAGGTGACCGAGATATACTACGTCGATCACGTCGTCTATCAGACATAACTGAAAAACATATATATAATATCATACACTGCTTAGAAAAGAGCACTGATAACATAAGCATCACATAATCATCAATCAATATCACATAATCATTAATCATCGCATAATCATCACATAATTATTAATCAAGTGATAATCATCACATAAGCATACTCTGCACATAATCATCGAAAAAAGCGTACATGAAAAGAATAATGCATAACTCAGAATGATACAGATCATATATAATCATCATTATTAATTACATAGCTCAGAATATTACAGAACATAGTTATTATTGTTAATACATAGCTCACATTTATACAACAAGCGATGTCATACATGATCAGTCTTCGTCATATTTTGATTCAGACTCGGTCTCGTACTCTATATCATTTTCTTCGGTACTTACAAATGAATCTATTAAAACATTCGATTCATCAGTCAACGACCCTACATCAATGTCGTCGGTTATCACTATTTCAGTATTTGGCTCAAGATCCGCTTGATACGCTGCTTCATCTGGAATATTATTTCCATCAAATGTATATCTTGCCTTCGTTTTAAAAACATCCCATCAGTCTGCTTTATCTTTTTTTAAGGACAGATATGGAGCAATATAAACCTGCAAAGCTTGCTTAGCTAATACAAAAGGATCATACTTATAGTAATGCGATGTATGTCTTATTTCAATTAGCTTATAATCTTTGTGCACGTTAATGCCAAAGTCAGGAACATTGCTAAACCAGTTGCATTTGAATAAAAAAACTTTCTCTGCAGGTTGTATACAATATGTCAACTCTAAAATTTGTATTAAGACGTCGTAAAAATCTTTTATATGCTCCTCTGGACCATCACTTCCTTTGACAAATACACCACTGTTATATGTTAATTTTTCAACCCCGTAATCTTTGGTGTTAAATTTAAATCCATCGACGAAGAATATTGGATAAGTCTTGACATTTCGTTTTGGTCCGATAGCAAGATGTCGTAATCCTTCGTCAACAACACAGTTTTCTGTATCATGAACGTAGTTTGAAAACCATCCAGCAAATTGTTTACTGAGATCGCCAGATGGATGTTGTGATTCGTATATGCTGCAAATATGTATTATATTCCTTTATAATTAATATATACATGTATAATTGAATTATATATGAATTCATAATTACCTGACAAATGGTGCAACTTCAGCACAATTTAGAAGAACATATGCGTGTGCCACATGGTAGTCTCTATCATCTAACCATATTTCCACGCATTTTTCAGCAGGTCTTCCATGTTGTCTAAAAATAGATAACATTATTTGAGAAGAATTCTGCTGAATAGTTTCTTCATTACGGAGAACACTTAGGAACGATAAGTTCACATCGTTACTAAAGTAATGTAAGAAAAAAATGAGGCTTCTTCTTCAAGGTACGATTTGCAAATCGAACCTTCTACTCTTGTTTTTTGTCTAATTTTTTTCTTCAAATGATTCAGGTACCTAAAACAAAATTAGTTAAATTCATGTAGTGGTACAAAAACCGAAATTAAATAAATTACCTCTCAAATGGATACATCCATCCATATTGCACATGACCACGAAGGAGTGCTTCAGATGGAAGATGAACAAGTAAATGCTCCATTATATTAAAAAAACAGGCGGAAATATTTTCTCCAGTTTGCATAGAAATACAGGGATTTCTGCTTGAAGTTTACGTAATCATATTTTATAAATCATTTCGGTTTAAACGATTCTAAAAAATTTCGGCAGCACTTCCTTTTTTTCCCTGTATCGTACACAAAAGCGTGTACATAGGGAAAAAAGAAAGTGCCATCGAAATTTTCTGAACCATTTAAACTGAAATGATTTATAAAATATGATTACTTTATTGTGTTTGTAACTTGTTCAAATACTAGGACAAATCCAATAAATGTTGTATCAGACGAACATAGATGTTCGTTCTATGGAAAAACGAATATCCATATAACGATCATATACAACACTTATTAGACGAGGTCAAAAATTCTCTGAGGGGTTTACATAAATAAAGCATAAATTAAAAAATATTAATATTGAAGTGTTAGTGGTCTGTATTGAAATAATGATCTTAATTTTTTTTAGTAATGTAGCCAAATAGAATTCGTTTAATTATGAATCAAAATCCATGAGAACTATCAATAACTCGGAAAACATTGCTTATCTCACAAGTGGGAACTATGAGTTACCATTTTAACAACTACAAAAACTATTTTATATTTCATTTAACTATTTAAATATTTATTAATTAAATCTAAAATTTTAAAACGTATTTTAACTTTTGTTTATATACATAAATTTTAATTAACGATTTTGTGAACTAAATAAGTAGTTAGCGCTTACAACAGTGTAACAAACATTCTCGTAAACTTATCAATAAACATATTATTCAACGATCATGTATTATTTTTTGGATTTTAAAGTAGCCATAATTTTTAAAAACAAAGTGAACAATAAATTCACTAATTAACACCATCAAATCAACACTAATTATTATCATCTAATACGCAATAATCACCATTTTCAAACATAAAATCAATTAATTTTCTAAATTAGGTTTACCATTATATATCTAATTCAAATAATAAACTATATATCATAAACTAATAACATATATTCATCAATTCCAAACCCTTAAATCATTCATTTCCAAATCCCTAAATCATCATCTAATTTAATTTAAACCTAAATTAAACTAATGGAAAATAGGAGATACCGGCAAGTGTGGAGAGATTCAAATTAGCGACGGAAGGTTGTCACGTCTCCTGGTGGCGGATAGCGGTGGCTGGTTGCGGGAGGGAGGAGAATGAGCTGAGAGAATGGAAGGAAGAGAATGAAATGTTTCTCTCGACCGCAGACCTGTATATTTGCGACAAGCGACGGCTAGCGACGGCCGCCTTTTTTAGCCGTCGCTTGCCGTTGCTAGACTCCGTCGCTTTAGGAGCCGTTCCTAGTAGTGTAAGGACGCATGAATCAATCTCACAATGCATGTTTAAATAATACAAAAAGGATTACGCTAAGTGGTTTTTTATAAATGCATTATACACTAAGTAACCTTTTGGGGGTTGCTTTTGCTATCATCAATTATTAGTATGTAACCCGTGCGTTGTACACGATAAAGTTGTTAAAAAATTGTCTTTAAAATTTAATTATTGTTAAAAACTAATTTTTTTTAAAGTAGTACGTGATAAATTTATTAAAATAAAGTAATTTATAATTAAAAATGACATGTAACGCTCATATAAAAGGTAGAGGGTCGCTAACCACATATTCTTATCGGAGTTATTGTCCTAACTCAGTAATAACAAACACTATATATGTACATATGTATGTGTGTATATATATGTGTATGTATATAATATGCTATCACTATATGTGTAAATAGTTGATGCTATGTGATACGTGTATTTTTATGTATATAAGAAAATGAATTTTCCATTTATATTAAAAAGAATATTGTATATACATTTTTAAGGATTTATAATAAAATAAGGAATATTACATAATTGAATACATTTAAATATTGTAAATCAATGATCAACTTAACTAATTAAATATATGAAGCTGAATTTAGAAAGTAGAGAAAAATGAGAAGAGCTTTGTATGTAATAGTAGTTGAGAAAAACATCTTACAATCAACTTATATGCACATGAACTTTTATTCATTATCTGAGATTTCAATTAGTAATCCTTTTTAACTTTGTAGTTAATCATAAATTTCACGTTGTTTAAGAGTGTCATGTTTACAACTTCAATATTCATAAAAAAAATGTAACGTTGGTTCGAGTTATGCACTGGGTAAGTTTTAATGTCACGTTGAAAATGAGAATGTCTGCATAATCTAATTTTTATTAGATTAATATGTGCTTCCACACTCATGTTGTAAAATATAAATTCATCCTTTAAAAGTTGTAAAAAAAATTGTAATGCGATGTATAATATTTATTTGAAATAAATGAATTATAAATTAAAATATATATCATTGTTTGTGTTTACATTTTATGTTACGTGATTCATATATCTTTATATCTATATATATGTGTGTGTGTGTGTGTGTGTGTGTGTGTGAGTGTGTCAATAAAAATTATAATTTTATCACCTTCGCTTATATATGTGAATGTTGTATACATACTTAATCGGTATATTTTAAGATTGATTAGATGAATTAATAAATATTAGTTAATCATATTTATCTGAATGATTTAAAATAAACATGATATAATTATTTAAATGGGTAATTAATTTAAAGGACAAAGATTTGTATATTTTTTGCCTCAAGGACACGACCTCAATATTTTTATCATAAGGACAAACATTTTCTAAAAATTATTCATAAGGACAAACATTTTCTAAAAATTATTCATAAGGACAAACATTTTTCAAAATTATTCATAAGGACAACAAAACTGCTACCGAGCTAAAACTGATACCTAAAAACTGCTACCGATAACTACAAACTGATACCTAAAAACTGCTATAAATAACCAAAATCTGATACCTACATAAAGTTGTCCTTCAGGATAAAATATTGAAGGTCTGTCCTTGAGGCTAAAAAACTGTGAAATTTTGTCCTTGACAATAATTTTCTGTTATTTAAATACATGGATATGAGTAAAAAATAGTAGGAGGGAACTGAGAAATGGTTCGTAAGTAACTATGGAAATTTAAAATATAAGCGTTTAAAGCTAAAATATAATTTTTCAGTGTAATAAACGATAACTTCATTGATATGAACAAAATATAAAATAAATTTGTTATTATTTTTGGTGTATATAATTTATGCTATGTGATTTACATATCTTAATTTGTATGCAAATGAAAATTTTGTTGTAATTGTTTTTTGATGCTATTATGGTATAATATCGAAATTGTTCATATTTTAGGATTCACTGGACGTATCGTAGCTGAGTTTATAGAATGGTTTAAATTTTAAATCATGTAATTTATTTAAATGTGTGCACTTAAATGTAAAATATTAGAAGAGAAGTAAGAAGACATTTTTGAATAATTATAGAAAATTGCAAAAGTATATATTTGATTATAATTTGGCATTAGAAGTTTAGTAGAATAAAAGTAATAAACCATAAAATTTAAAACAAAATATCTAGAGAGAGAATTAAGGAGAGTAGAGAAAGCTCTTACAATTAATAAGAGAGCATGAATTTC
Organism: Allium cepa; assembly: GCA_030765085.1. NCBI lineage: Eukaryota > Viridiplantae > Streptophyta > Magnoliopsida > Asparagales > Amaryllidaceae > Allium > Allium cepa. The sequence goes on along the minus strand of CM060929.1, from coordinate 375,248,308 downwards.
TTGTGCTTTACTATTATTTAATAGATAGATGATAAATTTGTTAGGCTTAATTATATTTTAATGCCGTGTAATAGGTAACGGGATTTAATAGTTTTTTATATAGTTTGACGCTTTTGGCATTGTTAAAAACAAACTTGAATTTTAGTCCATAATTTACGGTTGTACGAAATGTCATAATGGATAACACATCAACTGTTGTGGAAGCAAAAGGATTAGAAATCCTTGCATGAAGCATAAGGACTGACTAGTATCGTCCTTTTTCTTCTATCTGCTTGCAAAGAATGTGACATGCTATGTTCTGTACGTAGTTTTATAATCTGCAAACACAGTTACAGATATTCCTATTCAAGCAAGCTTTACCTGCAAGAAAAAATTAAACAAGTTCGCCTAGTGTAAATAATTTACGTATACTGCTTTCATTTCATTATGGTTGCGTAACACTTGAAATTCAAAACTTGTATCGGTGTACAATTTTATCGCATTGATTTTGCTGCAAAAACATCAGTGACACTGTTTCGATAAGAAATAAGAATCCACGTTACAATTCACAAATCGACTTTGTGCCTATATGTTTGTACGTACACTAGCTAGTAGTGACATCCCAGCTTCCAAAAGCTCAATTTGTTGCTTTCTTTGTCGTCTGACCTTTTTATATTCATATTGAACAAGAATCCCTTCTAATTTATTGTGCTTCACAGTTTATAGATCCAAGATCGTATGCATGTTACTTAATAACCCCACGGATATAATAATCTGTTGATCTGGGCTATAAAATATACCAACATACTTTCGGAATTAGAAAAAGATCACATATTTATATATAACCACGTGATGGTAGAAGAGATTTTATTTCTATCTTCGTCCAAAGACAAAGAAATCGAATGATAAATAGTTGTGTCAAATTTTATGGTAGTAAAACACACATATGTATTCCGCATTTCCTTTTTTATCTTTTATTTGTGCATGATCCGGTTATCTGTGTTTATGTTTGTTAAAATCCCACATTTTTGCAGACGTAATCTACTTCTTGCCAATATTGTTTATACAAAATGCTACCTTATTCTGAAAGATTTTAACTTCAATAAATTTATATTTTCAAAGCAATTAGATATTTTTGATGCATAATATATTGTATGATTAATCTTTGAGTTTCTAATTATTGCAAAGATGGTGTTAATGGTAAGTAGATCACATCTCTGATACAGAAACACATACACAAGGATCCACTACATCTTATTCTACTCCACACGTTTTGTGGCGAATATTTTAGGAGAAATATTAAAAGAATACACAAAGACTTTTTACTATTGAAAACTTATTTTTGTTCTTTCCTCTTGATACAAAGGGAAAGACTTCACTCTTATTTATAGTAGTGACATCACCCAAACAACGAATAGGATTTTGCCAACAGAATTCAATTTAAGGTTATAATTAACTTTTAAAATTTTCTCCACATCACTAAATTTATCTTTGTTTCTACACAATTCTAAAGACTTATCTAAAAGGAGTTTTATAGATAAGACTTCTCTACAACATATTTATATGATTTGGGCTTATTACATCAAATAATTAATATAAAAAACTAACACCTAAAATTTAGTTAATACTTCAACACCTCCCCTCTCTTAAACTTGAATTTGCTGCTTCAAGTAGAATCCTCAACATGGAAAAATTATCGTGGTTGAGAAGCTTGGTGAAGGTACTAGTTACTTGATAATGCATCTTCACGTACTCTTGTTGCACATCCTTTTTGACGACACACTCTCTAATGTAGTGATAGCGTATGTCAATGTGCTTGATTTGATCATAGAAGATTGGATTCTTGTCCAAAGCGATTGCTGACTTATTGTCAACAAAAATCTTGATCGGCTTTTCTCATGGCAAATTCAACTTCTTTAACAAGTTTCGTAACCAAATTGTATGACATATACATGAAGTTGCGGTTACGTACTCTGCTTCGCATATGTAAAGAATGACAATTGATTGTTTCTTCAATATCCATATGAAGGATGTGTTTCCCATGTAGAAACACGAAACCACTTCTGCTCTTGTAGTCGTCCATATCTCCATTCTAATCGTTATTGTTATATCCAACAAGTTTGTAATTATTAGAAATAGGGTAGTAAAAGCCAAAGTTTGTTGTCTCTTTAACATAGTAAAGAATCCTCTTTGCTGCCTTCGAATGAACTGTAGTTGGGTTCTTCATATATGAACTGACAACTCCCACCATATATAGTATGTCGGGTCTTGTACATGTTAAATATCACAAGCTTCCAACCAACCTCTTAAAGAGTGTTGGGTCCACTTTATCTCCCTTCCTGTGCCTTGACAACTTAATTTCACATTCCATTAGCATGCAAACTAGGTTAGGATCATCCAACATGAAATTCTTCAACACTTCCTTAGCATAGCTTTCTTGAGTGATTAGGATGCCTTCGTCTTCTTATTTTACTTCAATGCCAAGATAGTAAGACATTACCCCAATATCAATCATCTCGAAATCCTTCTTCAACTCTTTCTTAAACTCATTAAACATACTTGGATTGCTACCCGTGAAGATCAAGTTGTCTACATACAAGCATACAACCAACGTATCACCGTTTTGGAATTTGATATAGAGTGCATGCTCACACGAACACTTGATAGAGTTTCTCTTCCGGAAAGTACTCATCATTTCAAGCATTCCAAGCTCTTGAGACTTATTTCAACGCATAAAGTGTCATTTTTAGCTTCAAGACCTTGTCTCCTTCTTCCTTGATTCTGAACCCTTGTGGCTGCTCAAAGTATACTTTTTTGTTTGAGAACTCCATTTAGAAAGAATTTTTTTGCATCCATTTGATGTATCTTCCAATTGTTTTGAATTGCTAATAAAAAATTTAGTCTAACAGTTTCTAATCGAGCGAGTGGAGCGAGTAATCCATCATAGTCAATGTCGGCTCTTCGACCGTAGCTTCTTACCACCAATCTCACCTTGTATCTTACAACTTCTCCTTTGTCATTTTTCTTTGCTTTGTATACCCACTTCACACCAATTGCTTTATGCCCTTGTGAAAGTGAAGCTGACTTCCATGCATCATTTATCTTGATCGCCTTTATCTCTTCATCGTAGCTTTCTCTAACTCTTTTTTGCAAAGCTTCTTGGAAATCATGGTCTCACAATTCGCAAATAGACAAAAAAGAGTAAGATAGTCTTGATTTTAAGTTAACTCATAAATTTCTTGAAGTCTTCCAAAGCATAGAGCCCTTTCACTTGATCTTTCGTCTTCTTGACAACTCATGGCTAGTGAAGTAGGCGGGGAAGTAGGCTTTACTCTCGATTGTTTCATCCTTGATTATTGCATGTCATCGTCTTCAAAATGTGAAAAGAAGTTGCAATCTTCGTTATGCGATCTCCAATCCCATTCTACTTCTTCATCAAACACGACATCTCGACTAATGATTTTCTTTTCCTTATCAGGATTGTAGAGCTTGTAGCCTGTGGAGTTGGTGTCATAACCAATGGAGATGTGCTTCTTGCTTTTGTCATCTAGCTTTCTTCGCTTCTTGTCCGGTACGTGCACATGAGCTATGCTTCCAAAGACTCTTAGATGGAAAATGCCGGACTTCCTTCCACTCCATGCTTTTTATGGTGTTTTGTCCCATACACATTTTGGTGTAGATCAGTTTGATAAATAAACTGTACATGCAACTGCTTCTGCCTAAAACTCCATTGGCAGTCTATTACTTTCGAGTACGCTCCTCGTTATCTCAAGGATTGTCTTATTCTTCCATTCCACTACACCATTTTGTTGTGGGATCTATGCACCGTCATCTGTCATCATACCCCATTACCTTCACAATACTTTAGGAATTCTTTTGATGTGAACCCTCCCCCACAGTCAAATCTCATGGCTTTAATCACAAGGCCACTTTAGTTCTCAACATGTGCTTTGAACTTCTTGAAGTACTCCAACACCTCTAATTTCTTCTTTAAAAAATACACCATGTTTTTCTCAAAATATCATTGATTAAGAGAAGGAAATAGTTACTCTTACTAAGAGATTTCAGCTTGATCGGACCACAAACATCCGTATGTGTGAGTTCCAATGGCTTTTTAGCCCTTGAGTGTGACCCCTTGGGAAAGCTTATTTTAAATTTCTTTTCAAGTAGACATTCTTCGCACATTTGATTGGGATGGCTGATGCAAGGTAATCCTCTTACGATTTCATTTTTGGAGACCAACTCTAATCCTCTGAAATCAAGATTCCCAAATCAAAGATGCCAAAGATAAGAAGCATCTTTGTAGCAGATCTTACGACATTGTGCAACATCATTTTGAATGTTGAGAACGAACATTATATTTTTTGACATCTACACCTTAGCAATAAAGTTACTTGCATCGACTCTTACAAATTTTTTATTACTTCTTAATCAATTATTATAACCTTTCTCTAAGAGTTGTCCTAGGCTCAAGATGTTGCTCTTCATGTTTGACACATAATAAACATTGGATATGAATTGGTGCTCCCCATTCTTCAGTAGATTGAGAACATTTCCTTAAACTTTCCACGCTACTTTGGATTCATCTTCAAATGTCATGTTGCCTTCATGAAGTCGTCAAGCTCCACGAACATGCTTCTTCTTCCACGTATATATTTGCTTGCCCTGCTATCTAGGTATCATTGGTTATCCTCGCCTCTTTTATTTTCCTTGTAAGCCACCAGTAAGGTACGATCTTCTTGACTTCTTTCTTCAACTTAGTTAACCTTCTATTCAGCTTTTGATTTTGAATTTCCTCTTTCATGACCTCTGTTGAGCTTTCTTCTCTTTCGTTGTTGTTTTTGTTGTCCTTATTGGGCCTCCAATCTCATTTGTGTCCATATCCACGACCTCGTCTTCGTTCTTGACCACAATCTTTTTTTTGTTAGCAATGATTGCTTTCTTTCTTTTTTGAATCAATCTGTATCTTAAGTACTTGCTCTACGATCTCTTCTTTCCTTCTTTTATTTTCTTTAGCAGCTTGCAGTGAGCCAAGAATTTTCTTTATTGACATGGCCTCTAAATTTTTTGTCTTCGAACTTTGGATCTAACGATTAAAGAATATTCTCCATAATTATTTCATCATCTAATTTCTCATTGTTTCTTTTTAGGTTATTAGTAACCGTTAAAACTCTTAAGAAATAATTAGAGAAAAGTTCACCTTCTTTCATATACAAAGTTTCAAACCGTCCTCTTAAAGTTTGAAGACATAGCCTTTTGACTTGGTCTTCTCCTTTGCAAGATGTTCGAAGCTTTTTCCATGCTTCTTTAATCAATTTTTCTCCTAAAACCTTCTCAAAAGTATATTCATAAATTTTTTTGATCAATTAGACATAGATCCTTATTTTCTGTCGTTCTTGAGTCTCTCAAACTATCCCTTTGAGTTTGAGATAAACTACATTCATTCTCTTGTTCAATGTAGCCTTTCTTAATTATCACTCAAACCTCGTGTACTCCAAGGAGAGCCATCATCCTTAAGCTCCAGTTATCATAGTTGATCTTGTTAAGCATTAGACTTTGAAGGAAATGCCACTGTCCGCTATCTTTTTAGGAGGATATTAAAGCTCTGATACTATTTTGTTGAATATTTTAGGAAAAAGATCAAAAGACTATATAAAAGAGACGTTTTATTATTGAAGACTTTTGCTCTTTTCTTGCTCGATATAAATACAAAAATTTCACCCTTATTTATAATAGTGGTATCACCCAACCAATGGCTAGAATTTTGCCAATGCAACTTCAATCTAAGGATTATAATTAACATCTAGAATTTTCTCTACATTACTAAACTTATCTTTGTTTCTACATAATTCTAAAAATTACCCATAAAGATATTTTTAAATAAGACTTCTTTAGAACATAGTTCTAAAATTTGGCCTTATCTCATCAAATAAATAAGACCAAAAACAAAGATCCAGTATCAAGTTAATATTTCAACATTTTGTTGGTGATGCACTATAAAAATTCAAATGAATCTTCGAGAATGTTCGACTAACAATTTTAACATGTTATAAGTTTCAAAATGATATCCTTTTGTGTTTATAGTGCATATTGAATATCCTATTAAGTTTTATTTAATGTTAAAAAACATAGCATTACAAACCATAGTGCTAAGAATATGATGTAGCAACAGAGGGGCGTATTGAGTCCTTATCCTCCATTTGTGTTTGTTTGCTTGTATATGTAAATACATTGGTATTTAATGATATGGTAATGGTTAGAGAAGAAAGCATGTTGTGTTGTGTACATGTCAATACCTCAAAAGCGGAATTTGAAATAATTACGATGCAATTGATAATGGTCCTCCAGTCTTGAAGGTTACACAACGCTCTCTTAATTGTCTAACGATCCCTCACTAACTACAAGGATACATAAAGAAGAACATCTTGGACAAAGGAAATTTTTCATACATAAGTACCAATATTTGTCGACTGGGTTGACATATGAACAAGTGTGTTTGCAACATAATCTGAGTAGAGAATTTCTCGTAAACTACAAAAATAAAAATCGTTTGATTTGTTGGATCAGATGCATAAGATAATAGAGTAAAAGGAGCAATTCTAGAACAAATTTCTTTTTAATTCGTTATGCACTATATCATTTAGTGTGTTAACATGAGTAATCTTATATATATTAAATTATATTCAGTGTTATTCAATAAGTTTGATTTGTATTTTGAGTTTAAATGAAAATTTGAACTAGAAAATTAATTTAAATTTCAAAATATTTTAGTTTTATTTAAAATTACAATTTAACTAAATAAATCAAAATTTTGTTTTCATAATATATGGAATCAAATGTCCAATAACTAATAAGGAGTATGTAGTTGTTTATTAAACTAGGGTCTAACAACAATATGAAAGTATGTACTAGCATACGCGAAAAGATATAAATATACAAGTGTTTACATATTTATATATTAATATACTAAAATAATATATATATATATATATATATATATATATCTATGTATGTATGTATATAATTTACATATATATTGACATGTTTATATTTTTTGTAAATTGAACATAGCTATATATTATTATAGGCATTTTTGGTTTACAGTAGATAAAGAAAAGACAATCATGAATATATCGGTTAGGATAGTGGAAGTTTAGAAAAATGACCAGAAAAAAGATCTGGTATCAACTTCGGGCTAAAACTCAAAATAATACTAAATTGGAAAAGTCAACAAAAGTAGAAAAAAGATATAAGACTATGAAAATTAAGTTGAAAACGAACTCAAAAGATACCTAAAATTTGGATGGAAAGTCTTGAAAAAACAAAAAAAAACTCTAAGGAACCCAACGATGCTAAGTGCTCCAATATTGGGGCACAATGCTCCAATATTGACACGCAATATTTTGATAAATATGCATGAGTTCGATTGAAGCATAGATGCTTCAAAGTTGGGGTACTTGCGCTCCATTGGAATGTTAGCTCTCCTCAATGGAGCGCTACACTCCCAATGTTATGCAGCACTCCAAATAAAGCATAACACAAAAAATAAAGAGAGAGGGAGAGAAAATGAAGAAAGAGAACTCTGGTCTTAAAAGAGGAAATTGTTAATAAGAAGATAAGTGGTCCAAAACAAAAAGGATCACTTAAATAAGAAGAAATATCATAGCGAACTTCCTACTCTTTAGTGCTATATATACACCATTTTAAAATAAAATAAAGGATCAAGAAACAAAAAGTAAAACATACAAAGTCAATACTACAACATCTACTCCAAGAAAAAAAGAAACCGTGACGACACGGAATTTTTAAGATTTAAAAATCAGAATATTTAATTGACTTAAATATTCAATGGAATAATTTTAACTTGAATTCAAATATCACTATTAATTGTTAATTAAATTATTGAATTAAATAATTTAATATCGGGTAAAAATATGAAATCTGGGATTTTAAGCCTATTAAAAATAATTTGAAGGCTTGTAACACTCATATTAATAGTACTAAAGATAATAGAGCTTTTAAAATTAAACTTAAAAGTGTTTTGATTCAGTTTTGAAAATTTGATCGCTTAAATTGAATTTAAAAATAGCCTTCCGAGGCACAGTCTCGGAATTCGACGAAACCAGTTCCATTGGATCCGTAATATTGTATTATTATCGGATTTCAAATTTCGTAGCGTTTGGAGTTGTTGTGTGAACGTACGTTATATAAATGCGCTGAAATCTATATCGAATTCAATTTAATAACTAGGTACCTAAACGAGATATTTTTTTGATATAAAAATATAAATTTTTAATCAGCAGCCAACCTATCTCTGTTGAAGCCGACATGATGAAACAATTGTACATGCGAACATCTTTTCCTGTTCCCTCTATTCTTTCTTTAAATGCAGGCTCGTTCAATAACATCTTGTTCAAGCTTTTCTAAGAAAAATTAAATTAATGGTCGAAGCCTTAATTCCTCAGATCGAAACCTCAGTTAAAAAAAAAGGGGCCAAGCTTTTCAAATCAATTTCGCATCTTCTATAAAAAAAATGAAAATCGAATTCCCTGTAACGAACAAATTCGTTCGTTAAGTAAGAAGGCGTTCGCATCTCTCTCTCTCTCTCTCGCGATCGCTCGAGGGGAAGGAACATGGCCTGTGGGTGTGAATTCGACGCGACGCTTGCGCTTGGGGTTTGGAAGGGTATCGGGGCTGTTCGTGAAGTGGAAGCGAGGGTTTCGGAGTAGGTTGCGAGCATGTGTGGTTTCGGTAGCGACGTCAGGAGGTGGCCAGGGCTCTCGAGCGGGTTCTCGTATGGACGCGTGGATAGCCGAAGTTCGAACGCGAGTTCGAGTTCGATGAAGGGTCGCGATCTTCTGTGTCGTCGACTGGGGATCTCAATGGAGGAAGATGGGTCGAGTTCGCCAATCGTATAGTGAGGGTCGCGAGAGTAGGGTTCTTTTTCAAGACTGTGAGGTATATTTTCAGTTGCTTCGTTTTGTTTTCAATCTAATGTTAATGAAGGTATAAAATATAGATACAGAAAATAAATTTTTTACAGCAAAGCCAAGTTTTATATATACATATATATATATATATATATATATATATATATATTTTATGTGTAAATAGTAAAACATGAAAAAATGGATAAGGTTTTGAAAATTGAAATTCTAAATGTTGAAGAATTTATATATAGAGAGGTTTGAATATAGGAATTTTAGGATGTTGTAAAATCTTTATAAAATTGGGGTTTTAAAACCTATATAGATATTTGATAAGTAGTTTCAAAGAAGAAGAAATAAAATAAATATACATCTCTAAATTTTTAAATATTACCAATTCATTTTAAAATTAATTGAATTGGTGACTAATTTATTTAATTAACTCATTTAATTATTGGGCAACTAAAGATAATTTGTTGAAGAAAATTTATTAGTTTAAAATTTTCAAATTTACTGGTCTATGTTAAAAATAAATTAGTAAGGTGATTAGTTTGATCTATTAACATATTTAATTTATTTTAGTTTCTAAACTAAATTATTAAACGAAAATTAGTTTAAATAAAATTATTTGTTAATTAAATTAAAGTTAGCAAATGGAAATTATTGGTTTGATTTATTCGAATATTAACAAAATGAATCCAATGTTTATTCAATGTCAATAATCGTGGAATCAAAGCGAGAATGAAGTGGATTTGCAAATTTAGGGAGCAAAGGTGAGTTAATCTCACTCGATTAATTTAAATTTAAATTTAAATGATTAAATTTAAATAATTGTTTGGATGGTTGAAATTGATTTATGTGCTATAGTATGGTATAAGCTAGAATTGGCATATTATTGTGCTAACATCTGTGGATGCAGGGAAAACAGGTTGGAGGGATCCAACTGGACCCCTCAACATTTATTATTTATTATTCTCTGATGTGATTAATTGATGTTCTATGATGAATATATTGGAATATTGAATGTTATGATTTGATTGGATATATTTGGGTATAATGAATTACCAAAAATATATAAATTGGATTTGGAAAGAAAATAAAGGAAGTAAAGTTGTAAACGAAATAATCTTAGAAAATTTAATAAAATTAGAATGAACTGAAAAAAAATGGAAGTATGCTAAATACTAATAAATAAATTCGAGTATGAAAAGAAAAGGGTTTGAATAAACAGCTATTACTGAATTGTAAAATTATGTGACATTAAATTAAATGAATAAAGAATTACTTTAAAACTCAAAGTTTTAAATTTATTTAAAGGAATCAGAAGTAAACTAAGAAATCTAAATTGATATTTCAATTAAAGTATTTTAAATCATAATTAAGGAATAAAATCGGAAATTAAAGGATTTTTGAATGAATGAAGTAAATTGGAAATCAATTTGGAAATTGATTTAAGTATTTGAAATTGGATATTTGGAAGAATAAATTCAAGGTGGGAATTTATTAAAAGAATGAGAAAAATTGTTTAAAAATAATAGAGATTTATTTTTAAAGGTTGTGAAGAGAAGTATATTTCTCTGGATAGCCAAGTACGTTTTCAAAGTAAGTTTCTAAAAATAATATAAAGGTTTTAATGTTGTTTACAAAGTATGTTCTTGGAAATTTATTATTTCTAAATGTTTAAATTCTAAAGTCAATATTTATTCAAATCTTTTACCGTAGTAATATTTATAAAGTGTAACTTAGTAATTCCGTTTTAAAGGTAAAAACCTAGTTTATATTTATAAAGTAACCTTATTTTCAAATGTTCATATAGTATACATTTTTAATCAATTATTGAAGTAGTTTTAATTTAAATATTTTAAAGTAAATTCTAAAGTAAGTAATTTGTTAATCTATTGTCGTAATAATTATTTAAAGAATGATTTAGTATTTTGTTTAAAGAAGAAATCTAATGTATAGTTATAAGGTAACCTTATTTTAGTTATCTCTAAAGTATTATTATAAATTAAGTATTAAAGTAAATTTTTCTAAATTAAATGTTAAATATATTTTACAATAAAGTGTTTTTGAATTATTTTAAAAATCTAAAGTTTGTGCTTGGTGATTCCAGTAGAAATGAAAATACTCGGAATTTATTCTGAGAAAAGGAAGATAGTTTGAAAACCGTTTTCAAAGGGGTTTGAAAGTGAAATTACATCTTGTAAAAATATTTTGAGATAAATAAATAATTTAGGAAATTATTTATTGGTTGATGGTTGTTTGTGAACATTAATTGATAGTTAAATCACCGACTATCAATATTGGACAAATGCGTTGATCGTTTCGAAGAGTCCGGGATCGAGATTTATTTCTTTAGAGCCACTTCGATCCGGTTTGTACGTTTCGTGGAAACGAGTTTGGATTCGAAGATGGAGCAGTGAAGTGCAAGGGCTAGTCGCTACTAATCCTGAGGGTATTTCCAGAATGGATGTAGTAGGAATAGTGCCTTCAGTTCCGTTCGAACCTGGAATGGACTTGTATGGATGAATGCTTGCGAAACATCGTCAGGTGGACGATGGGCATTCTAAGGGATACGTTTTTAAAAAGGTAACGCTTAGCGTCAAGCCTCATCAAATGGGAATGGCTGAAAATCAGGGGTGATGCAGCAAGGCTTCGTGGGTAGCCCCCACTGGAGGGTGAGGTCATCCCTGTCTATATGTCCCTTTTTATTTCCGCTTAGTGGGCGGTTGGAGATCCCAACCGCGGGGTGATCTTGCTCGGGACTGTCCAGTAAGGGATGGTTCCGGTCTTGTGTTGTAGGGAGTTAGGGTGGCTCCTCGGTACGTTGATCTAGACCAGTAACTGTGACAGGTGGTTCCCCAGTGTCTAGCCATTAGTTGGAATCCATTTTCCCTACGCGCCCATACGTTTTGATTGTGCCCAACTATTGCTGAAACGTGAGATGCAAGCATTTCAGCTAGATTCTATTTTACTTTCTATAGACACTATTATAATATCAGAGGGTTTTAATAAAAAAATGTTTTAGCCATCGTAAGGTAAAAACCCGACATGTTTATTTGTGACGTGGTCTTACGAGATGCTTTTGTTTTCAAAAGGATTTTTGAAACTTTAATAATCAATTGGGTGTGATTTTCTCACGCTGATAATCCAGACTGACTCGGGTGTTATTTAACTGTAATGCTCGGGTCAGACCGAGTATTATAGGATACAGGAGATGCTGTGGAGCTCAGGAGACGAGTTGGATGACAATACGTACTCCCGTATTTGTTTATATATATATATTCCGCTGTGTTGAGTTGTTGTGTATCCATTTGTATGATATTGATGTTGAGCTGTGATTGATGTACTCTGATGATGTAATATATAAACAGATATATTTGATTTTGAGTAAAGATCATTATTATCTATTATATTTTATTCCGTTGCGATGGTTAGATTCTGATGTTGTTTTCTATTATCTTCGTCTACCTCTTCTTCTTTAACCCAAATGGTTCGTATTTCTGTGCAACTTGAGTTGATTGTTGTAGAATAGCGTTGACTCAAGGGGTACGGATTTGCGGGTCGTTACAGAAACTATAAGAATAATGGCATTATCCACCAAAAATTAACTACATTGTATCATTTTTATAATAATTTTTCAACTTTATTAATATATATAAGGACAGAAAATAAGGTAAATATGAGTGTTCTGGTTAAATAATGTCAGGGGCCGCTAGGTCAAGTTGTAAGATCTCTATACTATAGTTGTGAAGTTCTTGGGTTCGATCCGATCCCTTAATACAATAAAATCTGTGCTTTGCTTACAATTAAGTATCGCTTTTTGTTATATATAAAAGAAATAAGGTAAATATGAGAAAGAAAGTAAACGTAGGTCAAAATATGTTGAATCGTAATGAATTTTTTATTCCTCTATGGTACCTTTCTTTTTCTTGATTAGTGTTTGATTTGCTCTAACATTTTTCTTAAATTTTCTATTATTCCTAGCACTCTTTCTTTTCAATATCTTATAAAAAATTAAAAATCATATCTTTAAAATAATCATCAAATAATTTATCAACAAAAATTTTCTTAAGGTTTACAGCCTAAAACATTGCAAACAGTTTGGTTCTTTCACTAAGAAGGATGAGATCCTCTCAATATTTTACTTTTTGGAATTATCCTTTTCATTCCAAACAAATGTGCATATTTTGATCTTTTAAGTAGACATGCAATCTTTCTATTCTAATTTTCTACAAAGGATTTACTTTTATGTCTAGAAATTTCATCTCTAGGTTTCATTTATTTTGATTTTCTGGCAATATAATATATATATATATATATATATATTATTGTCAGAATTCAGATCTATATGTTTACATTTATATATATGTTATAAGTACTGATTATACATAGCTTTTCAAAAAAGAAGTATTATGGACAAAAAGCATCATATTTTACGCAACACTTCCAACAAGGGTTTGGGAGCTTTTTGCTAACATTATAGCTTATTCAACGCGAACCTTTGATTTTATAGTTAAAGACAGGTTGAGAAAAAGATATACTTGTAAGTCCTCACAGATAATTCTAAGAAAAGAACGGAGATGACGAACAAGGCTTTTGAAGGATGCTTGATGGAGAGAGAGATGAAACAAATCAATTTCCATTGAAGAGGTTAGAGGTAACGTGGAAAGAAGGCAAGATGTTAAAGAAAGATATTATGAAGTAAAAATAAAAGGAGTATATGGAAAAGGTGTTCATACTCAAGGAGTTTAAGCCACTCTAGATTCAAAATGTGAAGGAATCCATGATTTGGCAGGGTAAAGACATGTTGGTATTTTTTGAATCCCTGGTCCCTAGCACTCAATGTGTAAGGAAGGCGTTTGATCTGACAAATAAGATTCAAAATTGAAGGAAGGTAATGAAGATATTCAATAAAAAAAGGGAGCAGTCAACTTGACCATGCTCAAGGGGTCTAAAAACCTATATTCAAAGAGCGGTGCTGCTCTGTCTAACAAAAGGCAATCCTAAAAGAGTGTATATGTAACGACCCGGAATTTCGAACACTCCGTATTTAAATATTCGAGTTATTTAAATATTTTAATCTTTAATTAAATGTGATTAAAATGATTTATTAAGATTCTTAACGCCCTTATAAAGTATAAGTAATGATGGTAAACTTATTTTAAAAAGATGTTCACGAAAATAAATACTATAAAAAAATATCGATAATGTGATCGAAAATCATTTTATCGATAAACAGCTTTTCAATCGTCAGTAGTTGTTTAGATTTTTTTACATACACTTATTTTCTTACGAATTAAAGAATATGAGGTAAAAATATGTTACCCTTTATGCAAATTAAATTTATGGATGATGTCATGCATGAAATAAGGAAAGATATTTAGGAAATGAGCTTAAATGGAAAGTCATAAAAGTTAAGTAAATGATATAGGAGAAGTGATATTTGTAATTAATGCTAGATGGGATTCGGAGGGTTTTTGGTCTTTCCACACCTGTTCCTAAGCCTACACAAGGAGGGGTGCACCTTTATGAAATATTCACAAAATTCCTAAGCTTGAGAGGAAGTAGGAGGGTTGAAAATGGTGGAAGTGCTTAAGCACTAATCCGCTTATTACTCTCTAACTTATTCAAATATTAACTAGATCTTCTCAAATCTCTTCTAAACTTGGAATTTAGACCTATGAAATCATGGGAGGTATGATTTTCAACTAAGAAGTAGGAGGAGGTGAGGGGAATAGGGGGAGGTTGGTTGGCCATAAGCATGGAAGGAGGAGGAGGAAGTATAGCGTTGGTTTGGAAGTGCTAAAGGTTGGACCTTTAAGCTTATGTTGATGTAATGAGGGGTTCGTTGATTCTTGGGGGTTCATGCTTGGATTTAGAATGGATCTAAGTGAGTTATCTCACTATCTCTTAAGTATATATTGTTTATAAATATGTTGTGTTAAAACTATAAAGTTAAAGTGAGATTAACTAAGTAAAGCTATAAATTTTGGACTCCTCTTGCTTTTGAAAGAAAATGATTGCTTTACATTGTATAACATCACTTCTAATACCCTTTTATATATGTTGCATGACCTGGACTTGATTTTTAAATGTTGTTTAACTTTTGTGTTAAATTGAAGAAAGTTTGAAAGTGTTTGAAACGAGAATAGTAGTTATAAGTACACTTCGGAAACACTTGCCCTTTGGAATCTTTATAAATAAATGAAAAGATACTCTTAGGGATTTCTTTTCATGGTTTTTGAGTATCCTAAGAATAGTACTTAATAAAAATTTCGCGTCTTAAATCATTTGTTTAGTTGGTTAAAACTAGTCGTAAAAATTGTGCTTTTCAATGTTGTTTTTACAAGGACTTTTACCAACATTTATAATTGCTGTAGTAAGTCGCTTATTGTTTTAAGTGTTTAAAATGCAACATTTTGGCTTATTTTTCATGATTAAAATGTTTTTAATTTGTTTTATTTATAAAATATTTTTATGAAAGATCTTGTATAATACATTTGAGTATGAAAAAAATTTGGAAGTTTAAATATTGTTTTAATGAATTTCAAAAGTAAAGTGTTGCAAAATGTATAATATGTTTTTAATCAAACTTCTAAACAAATTATTTTCAAGTAATATTTTACATAAATATTTAAAACCTATTTACAAAATATTTCTAAATTATGATTATATATATACATGCATAAGTTTTGACAAAGATGATTAACTAGGCTTAACACTAAAAGCCGACGAGGATACTTATATGTTTTGCGAGATTCAAGAATGAAGTGTCTAAGCAAAGCTTTGACGCAACCAGTGCTCTAGCTTACCTGGCTTCACTCTTGAATGAGGAATAGTTAATTTGAAATGTAAGAAACGTGTTATTCTTGTTGTTTACTTACTTATTTAAAAAGATAATTAACTTCGCTTAATGCTAAAACCGACGAAGTAGGCTTATCTATTTCTTAGAGTTAAAGATTGATGTTGAGTTGGGATGGAGTAATAGAGCTCTAACCTACTAGTTTTTCTCTTGAGCAGGAAGTTAAGTCAGGAATGTCAAAAACAGGTTAACAAGGTTGTTTGTTACTAGTTTATGGAAATTATTGATACTACACTTAACACTAAAGGACAACGAAGTAGGTTTATATATTTCTGAGAGTTAAAGACTGATGTCTAATAGGTATGGTGCAATAAACTCTAATCTACCAGTTTCCTTCTTGAACGAGGAATAGTTAAGTTGAAATCTCAGAAATGAGTTAAGTATACGAACATTGATTTGTATAAGCATTCGTTTTAACTGGACAATCGATTAGTCGACTATTGAACTTAATCTGTTATTAAACTTAGATTTTTAAATAGGATGTTATAAATATAATACAAATATGGATTTTTTTTTGAGTTTTTATGACAATATGTTAATTATATTTCTCTTTAACCCTTTTTTATTATACTTATGAGTATAAATAGATCTTTGAACGAATGTTTTAAAGATAGGCATAAGTTAAATGGTGGGTTTGTTGTAACAATATTTATGTAACTTTAGTCTTAAACCTTTTTAAATGGATTTGTGAATGCACTTAGATCTTTAAAATGGACATTTTGAAGGAAATTATAAGTATGAATACTTTTCGAAGTATAGAAAGAATAAATTTCTAAGTAAGAAATCTTGTTAATGATTTGTGGATGTACTTATACCATCTAAGATAAGTATATAAATAGTTTTCGATGTATAGAGAGAGTACAAATGAATAGTAGGAATTGGGAAAAGAAATTTTATCAGACAAAAGAAGTTTTACTAATAAAATAGGTTTTAATTAATAAAAGATTAATTAAAAAAAAGAGGATTAGAAGTCGCTTATGCGACTTGATCATGCTTTGTATGTTTACTCGTTTATGCAATACATTTAGTCGTATACATAGCACTAAAAGCTGATAAAGTAGGCTTGTCTATCTATTGTAATTAAAACTGATGTTCATGTAGGTTTATAAGCAATAGAGCTCTAACCTACCGGCTTCACTCTTGATCGAGGGATGGTGCGATAGGAAAATATAAGAAAAGTGATAAGTATACGAGGCTTGGTTTCCATATGCTATCGCTCTCATTATCATTATATGACCAAATTCGTCGATCTAGTCTTGGAGAAACCGAGATCGGTAAGTATTTTACTTACCGAAGACCACGTCAAGGTAGAGATACATGTTCTATCTCTTAGAAGTGGATCTATTTGAGATGCGGGAATCTATGTAGATGTTCAAGATCAGTTTAAGATGCGCACACATGTAGCTGTTCATGATCTATTTAGGATGCCGGAATCCATGTGTGATTCCAAGATCTGTTAAGATGTTGAAACCCATGCGTGGTTTCGAGATCTGTTTCAGATGTAAGGATCCAATTTGGGATTCTTTGTCTGTTTGAGTGACGAAAAATCATGTGAAAGATGTTGAACGTAACCTCAACATCGGATATGACTAAAAATAGAGCAGGCCTCACAACCTAGGGTTAGCAACCCATGTTTCGGTATTATTAACTCCATATCTGGAGATACTTATAGATTATTGGCCGATGGGAGTTGATGGTATTTAGTTCACGTTGTCCATGTTTATGTTCGGATGCTGGGCCGCTTGTGTTACCTAAATGGTATATTTTATCTAGAGTTATACGTCGTTCGAAGGTGCTTTCTAACCCTTGTGCAGGAAATTGGATCCGGCTCCACCGGAGCAATCTTCATGGAAAAATTCAATATGCGAACATTCCTTACTGGATTTGATTGTACTCCTAATATGTCATTGAACGTAACCAATGTAACCATTCCAGCTATGTTAATATTTATATTCTACTCCAAACATTATCTTTATATAACCTTATGTACCTATTAGATGGTGGTTCATTTAAGGGGATAATCATTATGACATTCCATGTTGTCTTAAAAGTGCTGTTATATGATGTACACATATTTCTTGAGTTTCTCATACTAGAATTATATTTGACTCTTGGTTTTTGTTTTATCTAAATTCCTCGCATTCTTTTTCAAGTATTCCGAGAAAGGCGGGTTTTTCGTATATATTCATTGAACCTTGAGAAGACGAGCTGGATGTCTCACCTACCGTAGTATTTCTATTTTCGCTGCATTACTATATTGTATATATCACTGTTTGTGAGGACAGGTTGTTATAATTGTCCGAGCCGATGAAAATACTTAGGATTTGTAACTCCATAATTTCTATATGGGTATAACCCTTTGTATTGTACTTTGGTATTATACATTATCATTCCATAGTGAGATTCTGATGTTGTGTTCTCTTCTTTCTTATTCAATTTCTATTTTTTTATTTTACCCCAATAATTTGATCTTTTGGCACTTGGATGGTAGGCACACGAATACCGTGGATATATTAGTGTCGACATTCGAGGGTCGAGAGGGCAATTTGTAACAGTTGGTATCAAAGCTGAAGATTAAGCGAGAACCTTGGCTTTGGTGGGTATGACTCATTAAGATATAGGACAATGGAATTCCCTAGCATGAGTCGAGTGTATTATACATATAAGAGCTTATTTGTATTTTCTATAAACGCATACCTTAATGGTAACTATAATTACGAAAATTAAAGATCTTTTATAGGCTAATTCATATAAGTGAATTGTCAAAGTATAGTTTTATTAATGTATGGGTTAATGGTATTTATCTATTATCCCTCGTTAATTAGTTTAGTTATCTCAACTAGTTTATGAGCATTGACTATCATCTATTGATTGTTGATTTGTGCTCAACAAGTTTATGAGCAGTTTTACCTTCTACGGCGGGGTCAGGTAGATAGTATCTATAGATGCATTGAAACAAAAACCTTATGAATTTAGTTTCACTGTTCAAATGTAGTTATTTGGTGATAATATTGGATTAAAAGTAGAATTTAGTTTAAGATGTTTATTTTAATATAAGAAAGATAAGTTATTCTAGGAATAAATATTAGTGAAAAGGATTTTATACAAGTATGATTTGTGAAATATGATTTATAAATAACAAGGATTTAAATGACAATTTGGAATTTAAATCCTGATTTCTTTGAAAATATTTTTCACGATTTTGAAGAAAATAATAGTAGTATTATTTGAAAGTAAATATTTGAAAAATTGGTTTTGAAATGGAGGTCATGGTACAAAGTAATATTTATGAAGTATTTGATACCATTTTGAAATGATTTTGGTTAAGTCCAAAAACATGAATTGAATGTACTGAACTCACTCATGTCACTTGAAAATAATTCTGTTGGTGACTTCAACATGTCGACATTTTTGGTTCTAAGTGGGGGTGCTACTGGGTTGTTTTAGTAAAACGGATTTTGATTTGATTCCGAAGGTGTGATTTGTTGTACAAAAGATATATGTATGAACTGTTATTTCAAAATGATTGAAATAAAATCTGGTGTTTAGTTCTGAAGTATTTCTTTAAAAGAAAATTCATATGAGCTTTTTATGTAGAAAAGTTTTATATATATGGTGCCTGAGTGGTAGTGGCGTAGCCTAAAATAAATGTTGGAACTTTTCATGTTTTCCCCTTTAAAAAGTGTTTAATAAATTATTGAAATTTGTTAAGCTATTTTAGGGACATATATTGCCCATACATTAAGATTATTTGGTATGTGCATCTTTTTATGATAATCGATAAATTTCATTTTTCAAATTGAAATGGGATTTTCGATGATTTTGGATAGTTGGAATCCTCCAAATCTTATAGAATTTAAAATTAAATGTTTTGTGAAATATAAGATGAGTTTATATAACACTTGAATTAAGATGGTAGTAAGTTAAAACAAGTTTTGAATTTTTTAATCATGCTTACTAAGTAAATTGAATTTGATGTCTTATATATACTCTTTAGATGTCATGAAGTATTATACGAGTATGAACTTAAACTACACTTGTTTATAAGCTTGAAGTTATGTTTTATGAAATGTTTCACAAATGATTTTAATATTGAATGGCATACTATTCGAATCAAAGAATGTGATAAAAGACATTAGTGTAGTTAAGAAACCAATATGATAAAATACGTAAGTTGTACGTAGATCATTTTATTGCTTAACTGTTCTTAATCCAGTGCTCGCATACATGATTACGAGGTGGTTTACACTGGTCCAAACAAGAACTTTTCACTAGATTATCGATGGCGGACACTTGATATGGATTTCTTGATTTGATCCTGAAGTTTTCTATCATATTACATGACTATGTAAGGAAAATTGAGATTTATAATCAAGGAACCTGATCAGAGTGTGCACTAGAGAGGTCAAGTAATCTCTATTAGTTAGGAAGTGAAATTTATATGATCGAGCAAGTAATCGGAATTGATATTTGATATGAATGGTCTATGTGACTTATACGAGTTTTAATATATGCATACTATGTTTTATTGGCTTATGAAGAGTTTAGGTGATGGCTCTTCAATTTATTGTGAGGTATTGTGAATCATCGATTCAGTAATTACTTGAGGCTGTTAAGCGTAAGGTATGATTAGTTAGTTGTTTTCCATCTTTAAGCAATGAGAGGGTTTTTGAACTTGAGAAAATTGTGATCATTGTTTGCTAATGATTGTGACACTATTAAGTATCAATAGGTGATTGTCTCTTTGGTTGCTCATGTTGGAATTTCGAGGATGAAATATTCCGAGTGGGGAAGAATGTAAGGACTGGGAATTTCAGACACTTCGTATTAAATATTTGAATTTTGAATTAAATGTTATTAAAATGATTTAATAATCATTTTAAACCCCCTTTTAAATCATAAGTAATGATGGTAAACGTATTTTGAAAGAATGTTTATAAAAATAAATACTTTGAAAAATTATTGATAATGTGACCAAAAAATCGTTTTATCGATAAAAAACCTCTTACTCGTCAAAAGGTGTTAAGATTTTTTTTACATACAACTATTTGCTTAGGAATTAAAGAAAATGAAATAAAAATATTTTTCCATTTATGGAAATAAACTTTATGGACGACTCTATGCATGAGGTTAGGCAAGATATTTAGGAAATGAGCTTAAATGGAAAGTCTTAAAAGTTAAGTTAACGATAAAGGAGAAGTGATATTTGTAATTAATGTTAGGAGGGTTTTGGGGAGTTTTTGGTATTTCTCCATCACATGTCTTAGCCTGTAAAAGGAGGGGTGCACCCTTAGGAAATAACCATAAAATTCCTTAGATTGAGAGGAGGTCCGAGGCTTGAAATGGTGGAAGTGCTTAAGCACTAATCCACTTATTACTCTCTAACTTTTTCAAAAGTTAACCAAATATTCTCAAACATATTCTAAACATTGCCTTTAGACCTAAGACATCATGGGAGGCATGATTGGTACGTAAGAATTAGGAGGAGGTGAGAGGAAGAGGGGGATCTTGGATGGGCCGTGAGCATGGAAGGAGGAGAAGGAGGTGTAGCTTTGGTTTGCAAGTGCTAAGGTTGGACTTTTAGGCTTGTGTTAATGAAAGGTGGTGGTTCATTGGTTCTTGCGGATTTGTGCTTGGGTTAGGAATGGATCTAAGTGTGTTATCTCACTACCTCTTAAGTATATACCGTGTATATATATTATATTTGAATTATAAAGTTAAAGTGCATTAACTAAGTAAGGTTACATATTTTTGGACCACTCTTGCTTTTGAAAGCAAATGATAACATTATATCACATAACATCACTTCTAATTCCCCCTTAAACATTTAGGATGGCCTTGAATTGATGTTTAAATGGTTGTTTAACTTGTGCATTAAATTGAAAAAAGTTTTAAGGTGTTTGAAACGAGAATAATTGTTATAAGTGCACTTCGAAATCTCTTATTTTCGGGAATTTTTATAAATAAATGGGAAGACATTCTTAAGGATTTTTTCCAAGCTTTAAAGTACCCTAAGGATGTTACTTACTATAAAAATTTCATATCTTAAATCATTTTTTTAAGTGGTTAAAACTAGTCGCAAAGATTGTGCTTTTCAATGGCGTTTTAACAAAGACTTTTAACAGCATTTATAAATGCTATAGTAAGTCGCTTATTATTTTAAGTGTTTAATATACAAAATTTTGGCTTATTTTTTCGCAATTTAAATGGTTTCTAGTTTCTTTTCCTTATAAAATCTTTTTATGGAATTTATTAAAAAATGTATTTGAGTATGAAAAAAAGATTAGAAGTTTAAACATAGTTTTAATGATTATAAACGAATTTTGAAAGTAAAGTGCTGCAAAATGTAAAACAAGTTTTTAATCAAACTTCTAAATTAATTATTTTCAAGTAATATTCTACATAGATATTTAAGACATATTTACAAGTATTTCTAAAGTATTATTTTATGTATATATAAGTTTTGAGAATGATGATTGACTAGGATTAACATTAAAAGCCGACGAGTACACTTATATGTTTGTGAGATTCAAGAATGAAGTGTCTAGTCAAGGCTTTGAAGCAATCAGTGCTCTAGCTTACCTGGTTTCACTCTTGAATGCGGAATAAGTAAGTTGAAATGTTAAAAACGTGTTAATCTTGTTGTTTACTTACTTTTTTAAAATAGGTAATTGACTTTGCTTAACGCTATAAGCCAACGAAGTAAGCTTATTTGTTTTTAAGAGTTAAAGATTAATGTCGAGCAAGGATGGAGCAATAGAGCTCTAACCTATCAGTTTCCCTCTTGAATGAAGAATGCTTAAGTGGGAATTGTTCGAAATGAGTTTGCAAGGTTGTTTGTTACTTGTTTTTGGAAATCATTAACACTACGCTTAACAATAAAAGCCAACGAAGTAGGTTTATCTATTTCTTAGAGTAAGAGATTGATGTCTTGTAGGGATGGAGCAATAGAACTCTAACCTACCAGTTTCCCTCTTGAACGAGGAATAGTTAAGTTGAAATCTCGAAAAAGATTTAAGTATAAGAATATTGATTTGTATAAGAAATTGTTTTAACTGGATAATAGATTAGTCGACTGTCGAACTTAACCTATTATTAAACTTATATCTTTGAAAAGGAAGTTTTAAACATAATACGTATATGGAATGGTTTTGGGTTTGTTGTGATAATGCCTTAATTACATTTATCTTTAACTCTTTTTTATTATACTTATGAATGTAAATAGATCTATAAAAGAATGTTTAAAGATATGCATAAGTGAAATGGCTTTGGGTTTGTGTGACAATGATTAAATAACATTAGTCTTAAACCTTTTTGGTTGGATTTATGAAAGCACTTAAATCTTTAAAATTGATATTTTAAAGGAAATTATAAGTATGAATTCTTTTGGAAATATAAAAAGAGTAAAGGTTTGAAGTAAGAAATCTTGTTAATGGATTGTGAATATACTTATACCAGCTGAGATAAGTATTATAAATACCTTGTGAAGTATAAAAAAAAGTAAAGATTTAAAGTAATTAATCTTGTTAATGATTTTTGAATATACTTATGCCATTTGAGATAAGTATATGAATACTTTTTGAAGTATTGGAAGAGTACGAATGAATAGTAGGAATCGATAAAAGAAGTTTTACTAATAAAAGAGGTTTTAATTAATAAAAGATTAAATAAAAAAGGGGATTAGAAATTGTTTATGTTACTTGATCATGCTTTCTATGACTTAATCGTGCTTTATATGTTTACTCGTTTATGGAAAACATGTGCTAGCACTAAAAGCCGATGAAGTAGGCTTTTCTATCTATTAAAATTAAGAACGATATTCTTGTAGGGATATAAGTAATAGAGCTCTAACTACCGGCTTTACTCTTGATCGAGTGATAGTGAGAGAGGAAAATATTAGAAATGTAATAAGTATACAAGACTTGGTTTCATATGTGATCGCACTCATTAAAATTGAATGGCCAAATTCGTCGATTCAGTCCTGAATAGATCAGGATCGGTAAGTGTTCTACTTACTGATAACCACATCAAGGCTAAGATACATGTTCCGTCTCTTGGAAATGGATCCGTTTGACATTCGGGAATCTATGTGGAGATTCAAGATCTATTTAAGATGCTCAAACACATGTAGTTGTTTGTGATCTATTCAGGATGTGGGAATCCATGTGTGATTCTGAGATCTGTTGAGATGCTAGAATCCATGTGTGATTTCGTGATCTATTCGAGATGTAGGGATCCAATTTGTGATTTTTGTACTGTTTGAGTGATGAAGACTCATGTGAAAGATGCTGAACGTAACCTCGACATCAGAAATGAATAAAAATAGAGTAGGCCTCATAACCTGGGGTTAGCAACCCATGTCAGGTTATTACCAACTCCCTATCTCGAGATACTTATCGATTGTTGGCTGGCGGGGGTTGATGATATTTGGTTTACATTGTTCAACTTTTTGTTTAGACGTTGGGCCGCTTGTGTTTACCTAAATGGTATATTTTATTTAGAGATATACGTCATTTGGAGGTACTTTCTGACCCTTATATAGGAAATTGGATCCGGCCCCATTGGAGAGATCTCCATGGAAAAATCCAATTTGTGAACATTCCTTATTAGATTTGATCGTACTCCTAATATGTTGTTGAATGTAACCAATGTAACCATTCCGACTATGTTATAATATTTATATTCTACACCGCATACATTATCTATTATATCATCTTACGTACTTCTTAGATGGTGGTTCTTTCGAGGGGATAATCGTCATGGCATTCCAAATGGTCTGAAAAGTACCGTTATATGCTCTAAAAATATTTCTTGAGTTACTCATACCGAACTTATGTCTGATGCTTTGTTTTTGTTTTCCCTAAATTCCTCGCATGCTCTTTAGAGTAGTCTAAGAAAGACAGGTTTCTCATTGATTATTTTTGGAGCATGAAAAGACGAGTTGGATATTTCTCCTACTGTAGTATTCCTATTTCTACTGCACTGCTATGTTGTACATATCAGCATTTGTTAGAACAAGTTGTTATAACTATTTAGGCTGATGATAGTACGAAGGATTTGTAACTCCAAAATTTACGTATTGGTGTAACACTTTGTACTGTTACTTTGATAATATATATTATCGTTTTGTAGTGAAATTCTAATTTTGTGATCTCTTCTTTCTTGTTCTATTTACTTTTATTTTATTTTACCCTAACAATTTGTCCTTCCAGCACTTGGATGCTCGACACATGAATACTGTGGACATGTTAGTGTCGACATTCGAAGTACGAGAAGGCGATTTGTTACAGTGTAGATCAATAATATGACTAGTTATGCATTAGGTGCTGAACAATGATATAGTAAATTTAAAAGTAAAAGTTGATAAATAAAAATCACACCATGATGTTTATACTAGTTCGAATTGCTCATCCTACTTCCAGTTTCGAAGCACCTCTTTGGTGTTTCATTAAATCAAGCCTTCTCTTGACCCAAAGGAAAAGGTATTACAACTCTTTCCTAGTTCTTCCTAAACAAAACTTGTAAGGACCTACCAATTTGATACATTAATTATTAGTTAGTTATCAATAGTCCTTTAAATTAGATTGATAATAAATGATAATTTTGAGTAGATTTGCCCTTTTGGGAATTTTGATAATTTCATTACATACGGAATGTTAAAGAAACAAATTTTGATATATAATATGTTAGGGATTAAATACATTGGTCAAAATGGGTAATTTTGGGCCTATAATTGCTTTTGATCCAAAGTACCGGAATATTTGCTATAAATATGAGTCTTTCCTAACTCTAGCTGTCGTTACATCATTTTCTCTTCTTGAATCCTATAATTCCCATTTAGTCACAAATTAATGTAGAAAACTTTCTCTAATTACAAATTGTTGTCATAATTCAAAGTGTTCAATAACTATCAAATTATATATCAAACTGATCGCCTTGACAAGACGAAAACAACTCATCTTCATAAATAACGATTGAATTGACAAGAATAAGTACTCAAAGAAGAACGATGATAAAACCCTAATGTTATATTGGACATTGTATGTTATTCATTTGCAAAGCTAACATATATTGTTGTTTATTTATAATATGAGGTTTACCCCATTTGTTTATAATTTTAGATTTTAAATTATATACCTGATGACCCATTGTTTTTTATACCTAAGATTAGTGTGCATGCGTATTTTAATAGTGGATGTCACTAATTTTAGGGGTTGATATTAGTAAGGCATCACATTTGATATTAGAGCCTAGATTTAGTGATTACTTGAGTCTTGGATTGGTTAAATTCATTTAGAGTACACAAATTTATGCCTTCGGGTTGGTTAGATATAGGATGAGAGAGTGTAAGTGTTGATTGTTGTATACTTAGTGTGTGTGTGTGTGTATGTGTAACTGCCATTACCTCACCCTAAGATATTGTTTACTTATAATGACCTTTCTATAGGAAATATATGTAGTAGGAGTGAGGCGGGATAAGTAGTTACAGGAGGGATTGAGTCCTAGTTGTAACCTGTGTAATACATATGTAATTTTATATTATGAAGTTAAAGACCAAACCTTAATAAACTAGCGTATTATTTAAATTTATAGAATTTAACCAAAAAGCTTTTTGGTGAAGAGCTATTTAAATATAATAAAAATATAACATTTGGTTATAAAGATTTTAATTAAAAAGAAAATGTATGTTATTGGATTTGAAGTGATGTGTTGAAGATTTTGCATGGGTAAAAAATAAAGTATTTGCTTATGGTAAGAGTTAGGCATATAGGGTTTGAGTGTTACCATTGCTAGATTTTGTTGTCTACAAGTTGTTTATTGAGTTGGTTGATTATGAATATATGCGTTATTATCATTGTGTGCTTAGTTGGAGGGTATCACTAATTGTTAGTAGGAAGTATGAGATTATATCCATAAGTTGTACACGTATTATTCATCGATGTGTAGACCATACTGGATTAGGTACACATGTGTTATTTTTGGGTATGTTATTGTGTGGTGGATATACCTTATCATTTTGAGGATGTAAGCTTTTTTTTATGGGCTACAATAGTTGTTAACTTATGCGTCTACTTGTATATACATATTGAACCAACATGAATTTTGTTGTCAATTTTTTTACTGGAGGATTACGGTTAGATTATTTAAATGTATGATATGACTTGTGAGTGAAGTTAACCTGTGATTGAGATTGTTTCACTTTTAATTGATGGAGTGCTATTTTTACATGCTATATTTTTGGTTTCATGGTTATGGAAACGTATACATTACTATAGAATTTATGTACGGAAAATTACACTCACTGTTGGTAATGTATTTAATTATGTCATAATTAATAGTTTTATACGGTCGTCATATACAAGTTAAGAAGTTGTTAGTTTGTGATTGGTATACTTCCCCTATTTTGCATTTTTAAGCCTATGATATGTATGATGTTTTATGCATTGGTTTGAAAGTTTATTCATTAAACTACGGGGTCATAGTTCTTTTAAAGAGGAGAATCCAACGACCCATAAATTTGACACATTAATTATTAATTAATTACTAATGGCCGTTAAGATTAAATTGAAAATTCAAGACAGTTTTATAGAGTGTTTCCTTTTTAGAAATTTCGGTATTTCCATTGTGTTCAGAATGTTCAAGAAAGAATGGATTTTGATATATAATATGGTAAAATTTTGATATATTGGCCAAATAGAGTATTTTGGGGCCTAAAATCACTTCAGACCCAAAATACCCAAATGTTTGCCATAAACACGAGTCTTCCCTAACACTAATCACATCTGGTCATTTTCTCTTTTATATTCACTAAATTTTCCCTTAACCAAATCTTAATTGCAAACATCTTTCTCCAATTTTAAATTTTTTCCTAAGAACTCGAAGTGTTCAATACCCATCGAATTATATATAAAATTGTTCATCTCGGTCAGAAGAAGAGGCGACAGTAACTCATTTTCAGAAATGATGTTTTGATTGACATGAATTGGCATGGCAAAACCCCACTGTTTTATTTGGCATTGCTTATTATTCATTTATGGAGCTTGTGTATATATATGTGTGTGTGTGTCTGTATGTATACATATACATATATATGTATGTATGTATGTATGTCTTTATGTATGTATGTATTTATGTATGTACGCGTAGATGTATTGTTGTTTATTTTCCACGATGAGGTTTTCCTCATTTGTTTATAATTTTAGATTTTGAACTAGATAACCCAATGACCCACTGTTTTAGTTATTTAAGATTATTTCTCAAGCGTATTTAACGTTAATTATCACTAATTTTAGACTAAGAATAGCGGGGAATCATAGAACATCAATCTTTTGCTGTCGTAAGTAAGATACACTTGATAATAATATGTTTTATTAAACACTATTTTGTCACTTTGAGTTACAACTTTCCTGTAATCTCGGTAAAAGCAATAAAGAGTGATAGTTCAGTAATTAAGGAAGTAATTGAACAATATAGTATTATGATTGAATGCTTTTGAAAGTAAGGTCGCATTGAATGCTTAGAGAGATTACATAATAGATAAGGTACTCAAACCTATTTTTGCATCTCTTTATAAAATAGCTGAAGAGTTTTTAATGAAGAGTAGCAACTTTAAGAAATTAAGTGTTATATCTTTCTAAAATTGAAAAGTTTTAAATCTTTGAAGAAGATCATAGTTATAAAATGTATATGTTTAAAATTTTACCTATTACAACAGTTCAAACAGTTGGAAAAATGATTCAGGCATTCAGTTGTTTTTACAAAGAAATATGTAAGCTTTTAATTCTAAAGTGCATAATTTAGACGTTCGAAAAACTCAACTAGATGTCTGAATTAGTAGTCGGAAGCCTGGATGAGTCGATCAGACATCTGATTGGCTGTGTTTTTTACTTTATAATATGGTGTGTTTTAAAGCTTATATTTATGTATAAATAACTTTGTTTAACAACTTTGAAAAAATTATTCATGTGAATTTGAAAATGTCTATGACTACCAATTTAGGGAGACTATTTATAAGAATACATCTAAGAAGAATACATAGCAAAAATCTCATACAATTGTATATGTTCATTTAAGCTCGTCAAGCCGTCATTAATGCTCTTACTCGTTATTAGTAGATGTATTTGTAAGCAAACCCAAAAGCCCAAAAGTATTATTGTATAGTTGTCACTTTTAAAATAGTTATCATATGGTTAAAACATTCTCCCCTTTTGATGATGACAACTATATAATGTGTGTAACATATATCAAAAATATAACGTGATACTTGCGACGTTGCTTCCATTATTATATGCAATCCACCTATCAACATGCCTAGAATCTTCTTCTCCTTGTCATCAACAAATACTTTAGAGAAAAATAGTATTTAAGGCAAGAGTATGAACCATGCTAAAATTCAAATAATACCTTTTCACAAATATTTTCTATGAAATTACAAACACATAATAATTTTACCATAAACAATTGAACATAAGCATTCATCGCAAAGTTTGAACCATAAACACATTATAATTTCAACAAAAGTCTCACATATATATTACAATAAAAAAGCCAATAGGGTTCGCTTAGTTGGTTGGTAGTTTAGGTTTTCGAGGTTATAGATCATGAGTTTGATTCCTGAGATCGAAATTTGTTGGCATTAAGAACCATGTTCAACATATTACAATAAAAAAACACCTAAAAGTTTACACAAATAAGATCCAAATAGTTTCGAACACTAACACACAAATTTAGACAAAGTGTTGAGCACGTAATAAATCTCACAAACAAAAATAACACGATTCTGACAAGCACCATTTTCCCAGTGGTTAAGTGATTCAGCTTTGGTGCAAGAGGTCACAAGTTAGAAACTTACGTAGCGTGATTCAAACATATATTGACATGTGGTTTGTGTTCTCTTGTCCCAGTGACATGTTATATCTAAGTACCATTTCAAAAAAAACAACACGACTCTTAAAAGAAATAGAAACCTACTATCACTAACTATCCCATCTTTCCCAACCATGACCTGCTGACACTTCAACTGATTGTAAGACTATTAAATGTCCCTTCATTCGTCATCATAGTAGTCATCATCGAGATCAAAATTTGCCTTTGTTACAAGTTATGCCTGTGTTGTGTACGAAGGTGGCATTGTAGGAGGAGTCGTGATCAGGAACTTCCACTTATATTTTTACAAATCTTCCCTAGCGTGGACTTTATCCCTTGTACCATGACCTCGATTATTTGTTAAAGTATTTTTCAAGTTTCTTTTGATTCTTAGTGATTTGTTGTTAAGTTTTTAACACAAATTTCCATGTAGATAAGATGGTGTTATCGATTTTGTCAAGCTCTTGAATTAAGTCGGTTCTTTTTGGATACTCTTCCTCACCACTCTCCTCCCCCTCTTCTTTTATTTCATTCAATCGTATGTTTAGGTTGAACATATGAATTTTGCATCATGTTTCTTATAAACTCTTCCAATTTATCAAAACCGGTTAAATTTTTAGGGAAAGTACATTAAAGAAAAAAATTGTTATCTGCATATTTAACTTTAATACATTCTCCCTACCAATCATTCCTTTAAGCTTAAGCATTCTCATTATATATACCCCATAATAAATTATTTTTCTTTTTCGATTAAACAAATATTAAGCTTCATCATAAATTTTCTTAGCCCAATTAACTTCAATACTTCCAAAAATTGCATATAATTCCTCATAATCTAAGCCATTATGACTTCCACTTCTAAGTAGAAATTTCTTTATATTAAATGTGCACAAGCGTTAAACCTAATGCCCTCAATTTGATTATACGACCTTTCTAAAGTAAGTGGCGAACTTTGTTATAAGAGACATGCACCATTGTCCCAATGGTTAAGTGATTCGGCTTTGGTGCGAGAGGTCACAAGTTCGAAACTTGCGTAGCGTGATTCAAATGTATATTAACATGTGGTTTGTGTTTTGTCGTCCCGTGACATGTTGTATCTAAGTACCATTTCAAAAAAAAAAACTTTGTCACGTAACCAATTTAATTATCGATGCCTTCCAAACTAATCTCATACTTGCCACATAATCCCTAACTCGTTAACATGAGTTTGTATAATGAATCATATTATGCTACTCTATTTCTATCCATCATCGTCTCTAGGTTAATAAAAAATTTCTTCAACATTCAAAAAAATAGTTAAACCAAAAGCATGTAGATATTCACCTTATTTAGTAAGAAATTAATTAAAAAATTAATTTTTTGCTTCCTCCACCAATTCGTTTATGAAGTAATTTGGAAATCATTTGGTTGTAGTGTACCATTAAAAAGCCTTCTTATCTAAAATTGAGTTGAATCACATAATACTTGTTTTGTAATTGTACAATCATTCTTCAATTTGCACTTGTAATACTTTCTCATGAGAGGATAAAGTTCCTTCCGCGGTGGATCTTTTTCTAAATTCCTTAGGAGCCATTGGAAATTTTGTAGTTCTAGGTTTTTGTTTTCTGGCCTTTTAAGGGTTTGCTGGAATGAAAAAAGTGAGTTAGTGAAGAAATGGATAATTATTTAAGTAGCAAACAATGAAAGGTGTGGAAAATTGTGTTTGACCTAGACTTTTCATTGATAGTTATTTCTTCATGATTTGGAAGTTTAAGTTGAAAATTCAAACATCTAAATTTTACTATAAATATTCAAACAAGTATATGTATAAAATTTACTATATTCCGACATTTGAAAATGTATGTAGCCTTTGGATTTTTGAATTCAATGTCAGAATTATTTTTTAAGTGTTTGAATTGTTATCAATTTTACAGTCTTTTTCCCGTAGGCAATTAGTATATTTACAAACCATTTTAGATGTTTGAATTTTATAATAAGCTGCCAAAATTTCCCATTCATGTGTTTGAATTTTTTATTTGGGTGTCTTAATGTTGATGTAATTAATATTTGCACTGAATTTTTTTTGTTGAAGTCAATTTTTTTGCAAGTTACTTACTTTTTTAATCATTACTTAAATTATTTCATTTAAGGAGAACATTCCAAATCTTCGCCTAAATTTTAAAAGGTATTTTAACATAATGATTTTTTGAAAATATCAACTATTTCATTTTATATATTAGCAAAATCTAGCAAAATTATTTCTTTTCCTACAATGTCTCGTAAAAAGTTAAGTATTATGTTGATATGTTTTTCTCTTTAGTTGTTTACAGGGTTTTGAGAACGATTAATTGAGCTTGTGTTATCATAGTAGATTGGTTATGTAAATTAAAATC
This sequence comes from Allium cepa, assembly GCA_030765085.1. NCBI lineage: Eukaryota > Viridiplantae > Streptophyta > Magnoliopsida > Asparagales > Amaryllidaceae > Allium > Allium cepa. The sequence goes on along the minus strand of CM060929.1, from coordinate 375,216,299 downwards.
TCAACGAGTATGTTGCATTTATATCACTTGAGAGCATGCAAGTGCTATCGAAATGTATTTGACTTCATAAGTTGACAAAGTTACTCATTTCTTCTTTTTCCTAAACCAAGAGACAGGTGAGAAGCTAATGAGGTGACACGTACAATAGTGCTTTTCCTATCTAACTTTCATTTTCCAAAATCGGCATAACTATAGAACTCAAAAATACAGCCTCTTAGATAGTACAAGCCATAATCTCTAGTATTAGACAAGTAATATAAAATGCAATTGGTTGTTCTAAGATGGAGCTCTATATGTTTGACTTGAGAATGAGTGCATAAGCATACAATCATCATGATATTGGGTCTGTTGGCGGTTAGATATAAAAGAGATCCTACCATACTTTTATATAATTTTGATCTACTTCATTTCTGTTTTCATCTTCGTCTAAGTGAACATTCATACTCATAGGGGTTGGTTTAATGCTAGTATTTTTCATTCCAACATGTTTTATTAAATCATTATAATATTTTTCTTGATAATAATTCCCCCTTTTAATTGCTTTATTTGTAAACCAAAGAATAGTTAAATTTTCCCATAAGAAACATTTTGGATTCATTTTTCATTATGTTGCAAAATAGTTTACGTAAGTTTTCATTTGTCGAACCAAAAGTTATATCATCAAAATACAAATATCATTTTTGTATTTCTAATAAACAAGTAGTCTATACTTTATTAATTTCAAAACACGAACTCAAAAGATATTTTTTTAATTGCTCAAACCAAGCACATGATGCTCGTATGAGACATAAAGTGCCTTTCTAAGTTTGTATATGTAATGACTCACACTTTTATACATTGATAGATAAATAAAATATTATTAACATAACCAAAGGGCTTTAAGTTGATATATTATATTTTAGGTAAAACGTATTTGATTTGGGATTTAGAGTAAATTGTGTACGATTTTGGGATTGAAAACTTATGACAGCCATAACTTTAGACAGGACTCAGATTTGGACTTGAATCTTTTTCAACATTAAAGTTATGATAGTTTTCCATTTCATAGAGTGGTAATCATATTTGTTTGGTTAGCCGTTTGAGAGCTATAACCATTTTAATTTTTGGTAGATTTAGGTAGAGTTTAGGACAGGGCCAAAAGCCTATCTTTTTGGCCTGATGTGTTAAACTATAGGATTTGGGGTAATTAAGGTTAGAGAAAACATCACATAATTCCAATATTAGATTTAAAACAACTATAAACATTCATGTAACTTTCTATATCTAAATCATCCGTTTGAACAAAAAATGCATAAACACCTAACACAAAGCAGAAGAGAATAAAAAGCGAAAAAAAAACAAATTAAAACGAGTAAGAATGTACATATAGAGTTTTATAGTTGTACGACAAACTGTGACCTATGTCCACTTAATGATTTTATTGCTCAACTTCTGACTTAGGGCAAAAGTTCTTAGGGATCGGTACAATTTCGACACTTAGATTTTCAGAATCATAAGAATATAGTGTAGAGTGGAACTAGAGCCAGATCCTGATAAATGAGCCCCACCACTAAGTTAGCCAAGTTGGCTGCCTCCAACTCTGTGCTTCGGCTTATCTTATGGTTACCTTTCGTGATTCCATATTTGTTTGCATCCATAATAACTTGTTTCGAAGTCCAAATAATGGAGTTAGAAGAATGAAGTTGTGGATTCAGGAGTTCTTGGAGATTGATAGAGCATTACATTGAATTGAAAAAACAACATTGGAAATAGGCTTTTAACGTCATGCAAGATAGGTAGGCAAAAGATGGGAAGATTTTGAGGAGGTTTTATGGGTTAGTGCCGACCCTTAGGGATGGGTCGGTACCGACCCCATCCTTATATGAGACGGGCCTTCAGAATTTTGTGGTGGTTTGGTATGTGTATTGTGATCTTGATTGTACTTTTATTTTTTGGCTTTGTGGTCATTCCTTCCATCGACTTACCTTGATAACTTCGAAGTTTGATTTGCCGGGTTCATTTGTATATTGTCTAGTCAAAAGACGGGATAATATTTCCCCCCAAAACACGCCTTGCAGATGGAACATGTTCTTTGCTAAAGAGTAAATGTGATGTCAGTCTTCGACAATCGAGCTCTCTGGCTACTTCAATCTTGGTAAATTATTCATTTCCTTCGGATTCTCTTGTCAATTATGTTTCGTTCCATACCTGTCAATAGCTAAGACTTTAGACTCTGCCTTGGTATTGTCTATATTTTATAACAATTCAATTTCATTTGATGTCATTACATCACATATCATATCCATCCCGTGTTCACCTAGATTTACATCATTATCGTTCTGATTTCATTTAGTGTTATTGCATATCAAAATTGTCCCATGTTTATCCAGGATACATGTAACGACCCATAAATTAATCACTTTATATTTGAATATTTAAATCATTTTTAAATATTTAAATAATGGATTTTAATAACCAAATAAACATCTTTTAAATAATAATTAATGATTTTAAAATCATTTTTCAAATTTTTTTACCAAAATAATTAGTTTAAATAAAAGCATAAAATGTGACCAAGAACCGTTTTCCTAAATTTTGACTTTTCGACACTATAAAATTGTCGAAAAACATTATGCACATGTGCACACAGTAAATGTTTCATGCCATGATAAGTTAATCCATGTGTTAGGGATAATAATCAAGCTTAGTTTAAAGATAAAACATGATTTGACATAAAATGCATAAAAAATATATAATATAACCTTAGAAAACTAATAAAGTACCAAACTATAACCTAAATCACCCTAGGTAAGTACAAAAAATCATTCTAAGTAGGACCTAGGGGGGTAACATGTAAGGAAGGGATGAAGGTGGCATGGAGCTCTATGATACATGCACACTTCATATTATTTAATTCTTAAGTCATTTTACTAAAATGCCCTTCTCATTTTTCCTATAAACACGTGCCTTCTCTCACCATTCTTCATTTACATATTCACTTCCATATTCATTTCCATTTTCTTCATGTATTCATAAATTTCCATGGCTTTTATTTGTATGTTCATGGCTAAAAACTATAGTTTTTCCACTTTCATCCACTTAAAACTAGCTTGTACCTTCTCTACGTCACTCTACTTACCAAAAAAACACCTTAAGTCCTCATTTTAACCATGGCTGAGCCAATAATAGCCCATGGACGTACCCAAACAACCTATTTAAGGGCCTAAAAGTTTGAGTTTGAGTGGAGTGAAGTATAGTTCGTGTGTCGGCAAGTTGTTGTAGGAGTTCGGCTTAATTCGGTTGCATTTTTGTAAGTAAAACTCTACCCTTAAAACCAAAGTTTTTAAACTATTTTAATGCTTATATGTTTTACCTATGAATGCTTGTTGTATATGTGTAATGATGGTTTGGTAGTTGGTTTGGTTCATGTTGCAAAAAGTTGTCGCATTTGGAAGTTCATTTGCATGTAGTAAGCGATATTGAAAGTCAGTGGCTAAAGTTAATTATATTGTTTGAAATGTTTGATATATGTTGTATTATTGTAAATCATCGTGTATGTATGTTTATACCATTTGTATGTGATGTTTGGTTGTATTGCAATGACATACACTTGATTTCTGAACTACCCATATAGTGATTATCACTATAACGGAACTTACAGAAAAGTTCATGTTTTATTGAAACTATTTGCTTTCATCTTCATGCTTGGAATTGTTTTACAAGTTAAGTACGATTTTGATTACTAATGTTTTCAATAGTAATTAAACATTTTAATAATGATTATTTAACTCTAATGAATTATTTTATTGATAAAGGTTAAGGTTAACTAATTACTTAGTTAATGATGCGTTTTAAATTTAACGAATTACCTGGTTAATGAAGGTTTAATTTAATTATCATTTTATTTAAGGATGATTAATCATTCAAGAATGATGGATTAAGTTAATTAATCTGTTTTATAATGATGTTTTTAAACTAATAAATCTTTTTAATAAATGTTTTATTTAAAGTTAACCAACTTGCTTTAACTTTAATTTATCTTTGTTCTAATGATGTTTATAGTTAATAAATCATTTAAAAAAATGATATTTAATTAATTATTAATTAATTTAATTAATTATATTTAAATATTACTAATTAATTGAATTAATGATGTTTTAAAGGTATTTTATACTTGTCAATTAATGGCATTTGAAGTTAATTTATCAACTTAATTAGCAAAGTTTCAAATTGTATTTATCAAAGTAACAAAGTTGTTTTGACTTTTTTATTCATTTTAATTAATGATAATAAATTATTTATTTATTTATAATTAATTCTTAATTAAATCAATAGTATTTGAAAAGCGATTAACTTCTTTTGGATTAAAGGCTATTGAAGCAAATTCATCAGCTGAATTAATAAACTTTTAGATTTAATTAATCAATATCATAGGGATGTGTTTAAGTTATTAAATCCTTTTGATAATGATGTTTAATTTTAGCAAACTCCTTTAACAAAAGTGTTTTAAAGCTAATACTTGTAATGTGAGGCCAAGCATAAATTCGATTTTCAAAAGAAAAGGTTTGATTCATTTATGGAAATGAATTAATTTACGTAAAATGATATCACATATATGGATGAGTTATTTGCATGCTTAGCACTAAACGTCAAAGAAGTAAACTTTTCTCTATTTCAAAAGTTAAGAATAATCATAAGACATGACTTTGTGGTAACACTTCGTTGACTTGTCTGGTATTATTGTTAACCAATAAATAGTTAAAGTTTGAATTCAATGAGTGGTGACAAATATACAGGACTTAATTTCCATATACAATCGTTTTATAACGTCAATATTTGGTTTCTTGTTATCGGTTACTTTAGCTTCTTTATTATCGTCATTTTAAGATGATTTGTTTCTCCAATGAGCTTTCTTATCCTTGTCGGATATGACTAAACCAAAGCGCATGTTTTTGGGGGCCAAGTTATACGAGGTTGCTCCCATTAGGGTATTTTCACATCTCATCGACATTGGATTCGGTTTTGCGCATTTAGATGTGAAATGTTCTGACTCTCACTTATGATTGGCGGTGTCCAGCTTAGAGTTCTCAGGGTTTTCAAGTATATTTCTAGAGATATACTTCTTTTAAGGGGGATGAACCCTCCTAGTCATTGGTTGGAAATTTTCCTTTCCTTATTTAATTCGAACCTTCGAATTGTTTCTCTACAATGGGAAGAGTCAACCATTCTTCACGATGTTTAATTACAGATTTTATTCGTTCTTTCAAATTTTGACTGTTATCTTGCTTTATCCATTCTATCCAGTTAGGATTTTGTTCAGACTATTTCCACTCTTTCAAGTCTGGATCTTTATACTATTTTTTCCCATCATCTATGTTTGAATTTGTTTCCTAGTTCTTTTCCATTCTTATTCTTGGTTATTTTTGTTTATATGGGAGAAAACATGTTCCACGTTAGCGATGTGGTCCTATATATTATTGTTAAATACATTTCCTTTTGTTTCAGAGTTTTACTCATACCAAACATTTAGTCTGACTTGAGTTGTTGACTTTCCCAAAATCTCTCAAGAACTAAATTGTATTTGAGTAGTCCGAGAGTAGCATGTTCTCTTTGGAGCTCTTTGAAGAAGGCAATCGAGCAGGCGGCTCCATAGTTATCTACTTATTTATTTAAGCTGTATGATTATGGTGGTATATTTGGTATCTGAAAAATGTAAAGTCAGATTGTTGGTCCGAGTAAATCCATTATGTATAAGAGAAAAATCAGTCACAATGTTTCATGACCTTACTAAATAGTCCAGGAAAGAGAGGGGTGTTTCCCTTTTTTCTTCTTCTATGTGATGAGTTTTTAATGCAATTAAATCTTAATTTGGATGGATTAATGGCAAGGTTCCTTTGTGTAGAATAAGAAAGAGTGGGTCAACTCAATCTTTCAAAATTTCATTGGAAATTGTAGCTGCGAATCTAATATGTGTAGTGCTTTTGTTTAACTCTGATAGCTTCATGTAAGGGGTAACCTTTTGTACTACATCATTTTGATTTATATGTAACCATTCCACTGTGAGGTTTTTCTATTCTGCCTTGTTCTATTCTTTATTTTATCCCACGATGATTCATCTTCTGGATGATTGGGTAATGGCACACGAACACCGAGGATGTGTTAAGTGTCGTTCCAAGGGGTCAGAAAGGTTGGTCATTATAATTTATCTATTTCATTTTAATTTCAAGATGTTCCAATCATTTTATCGAAATTAAGATATGTTCGAAGGTACGATCTCTCCAGATAGTTTTAGATTTAGTTTAATGCATGATCTCTCCGAATCATTTAATGTTCAATTTTCAATTTGCGATCTCTCTAGATTATTTTATAATTAATTTAATGTCCTATCTCTCCAGATTGTTAATTGAGTTCGTGGCCGTTCAAGGCCGATAGTTAAATTCGTTATCTCTTCGAATCACTAAAAGAGGTCGTGGTTGTTTGGGATGGGTAATCGAATCCATATTCTCTCTAGATGGTTAATCAAATCCATGGCCGTTTGGGATCGATAATCAAATCCATGGTCTCTCTAGACCCTTGTTGAGCCCAATCCACTCGCTTTCTGATGAGGGGATTCAATAACAATTAAGCCCATCCGCTCATGCTCCGGCGAGATGGCTTACTTCTTGCACTCCGGTCCTACCTCTCCGGTCGGTACTTAACACGATCAAAGTCCATGGTCTCTCTAGACCCTCACTGAGCCCAATCCGCTTACTTTTGGATGAAAGGACTCAATAAAAAGTAAGACCATCCACTTATGCTCCAGTAAGGGGCTTACTTCTTGCACTCCAATCCTGACTTTTTGGTCAGGACTTTATAGCAATTAATATCGTACAAGTCCTATGCTCGTTTCCCAACAAGGGGACTGCAATTTGCACACCGGCCCTACCCACCTCCCCCTCCGGACAAGACTTTAGAGTGATCAATGTAAGCCACCACACTCAATGTGGATTGCAATAATCAAATTCAAATATTTAAAACAACATAAATCTAAAATCGTGGTAACTGCCTCGTCAGGCATTATAGTCTAGCCCGCCTAGAGCGTGCTTATGGATCATTTGGGATCCCATACATGAGTAAGTGTATAGAATGTATTATTGCATTGTTTATCAAAAAGAAAAAATAGAGCGTGAGATCCATACCTGATTCCCTGCCATCTTGATTGAGAGATGACTATCCTTGACCTTGATCCAGGGTCACTTCCATTTATCATGGTCGATGGTTTCTCCTGTCCCACTACGCAATTCAATTTCTTACATATTGCTGTAATCAATTATCTTTGACCTGTTCCTCGATCAGATCCCATAGGTGCCTACAGCCATTTGTTCTATGCCCATCCTGCTCATGGAATATGCAGTATTTTCCGGATGCCCTTTTACGCTCCATGGGCTCTCTTCTCACTGGCTTCTGTTAGGGGATTCGCCCCCTAATATCCAAATAAATCCAACCTGGGGTTCCATTTACGTCCGTGTAAGAAGAGAACTTTGATTTTTGCCTCTTTAACTTTGATCCGTTAAAGCTGTCATTCGTTTTTCCTTTTCCTTCATCCTTTCTAGATCCTGCTTTGAGTGATCCTCCACTACCCAATGTATTAACCTCTTCCCCATCCGCTTCAGCATCCTTTTGGCATTGGCGTAGAAGCCTTTCATCCTCATGATAAAATTTACAAGATCCCTCAAAGGATCCTGTTCCAGTGCAATCTTGAAATCCTGAGTATTCTTCGGGTCACTCTACTCCAACCCTAGCTACCTGCGCTCCGGCTTCTGGTCTCTGATTCTGATCTACTGCAACTTTAGTTGTTCCTATCGGTCCCATCCTTCAAAAGACGTTCTCTATCATCTCATCTCGGTGAGTCCTTTCCTGCAATCATTCATCATAGTTTCCATCTCATCCCTGGTTATGTAGTTTGGTGGGGGTGAGCTTCTAAGGATGCCTCTTGGCTACCTCTGGTTGAATTCTCACAGCAACGATCCTTCTAGTTGATTGTTTTTCCATTTAGGATCCTTTTCAAATCTTAAATCACCGATTTCAAGTGTTTCTCGGTGAAAGCACTAAAATATTTGAACCAAAAAATGCACCAAACACCCCAAGGAAGTAAGAGAGAACAAAAAGTGAAAAACAAACTAAAATGAGTAAGAAATGAACACATTGAGTTTTATAATGGTTGGACAAACTCTAACCTACATCCACTTAATGATTTTATTACTCAACTTCTAACTTAAGGGCAAAAGTTCTGAGGGGTCTATGCAAATCCGACACTTAGATTTCAGAATTACAAGAATATAAAGTAGAGTAGAACTAGAGCCAAAAGATCCTAAAAATGAGCCCTACCCTTCTATTTATAGAGGAAGGGAGCCTAAAATCTTGCATAAAAGATCTTCGTGACGTTCCCCTTGCTATAGACCAACTCTCCATAAAATATAGTGCCATGTCATCAACTTTTATGGATTAGTATAACTCCACAGGTAGTGGTCGAACCCTAAGTTAGCTAAACTGTCAGCTTCTTACTCTCTGCTTCAACTCATTTTGTAGTTAGCTTCATGATTCCATAGTTTTTTGTATCAACAATAGTTTACTTCAAAGTCCAAATGATGGATTTGTATAGGAATGAAGTTTTTGATTCAGGAGTTCATAGAGTGTGATAGAGTGTTGCATTGAATTGGAAAAAAATATTGGAAATAGGTTTCTAACATCATGTAAGATAGGTAGGCAGAAGATGGGAAGATTGTGAGGTAGTTTAATGGGTCGGTGCCGACCCCATACTTATGGGAGATGAGCCGTTGGAATTTTGTGGTGGTTTAGTATGTGTGCTATGATCTTGATTGTACTGGATTTTGGGCTTTGGTTTCATTTCTCCATGCATCCTGCCTTGATAACTTTGAAGTTTAATTTTTCAGGTTTGTCTGTATACTGCCTGGTCGAAAGGCAAAATAACATCATCATAAATACTCATTATTTTAGGATAAATTTAAGAGAAGAAGGAAATTAGTCCTAGGGAATCATTATAGATCATCAAATCATCATTATTTGGAGGAATTTTCAATATTCTTCATTGTACAACTTGATTTGAGGCTAACTTGGTATTTCTACCATTAAAAATGGCCGATTTATAACCTCTTGAGATTATATGATACTATATATGTTTAGAATATGTTTGGGATCTATTTTTCAAATAATAAACTATATTTTGATCTTACTTGATGTGAAAATGGTAGTTAAAGCGTGTTTAAATAAGTTTTAAATGGCTTAAACCATATATTTGGATTATATGGACTTATGTATGAATATTAAGTGTATTATAGAATATTTATACGATTTATAGTGCTGATATGTTTGCTATTGTCATGATTGCACATTTGTATGGAATGATGAAATGCTCGCGTAGAGTGAGATGGAGGTGATTATTCTATGGATGGATAATTCTCGAGTGTATGGAAAGACTATTAAGATGGAGTCTTTGATGATTACATTAGGATAGAGGATTCGTAATCATAGAATAGTTATAATGGATCATGTAACATGCCCCAATTTGAGGCTTGAAAATAGATACTAGTAATTTTGCGGTCATCTTTAGCTTATTTTCTAGTGACAAAATAAAATTAGTTATTGTATCATTAACATAAAGAGCAAAGGATTACAAAATTTTGAATAGGACATTTTCATCCATTCATTTGCAAATTCATTATTTTCAATTTCATAACACCACAGTTCCATCGTTTTGATCAAATATAATTAAAAAAAATAGATTTCTAAGAGCGACATATAAAGATGCCTCATTTGATGATCTGATTCTTAACTACCTAGACGGTTATACACTCATATATTCTATACCACTAATCCATATCAAAAGAAGTTAAAATTGCATATTGTAAATAGACTCTAATATTAGCTTGACTCTTGCAATTTCTTCAGAAGCTTATTCATCTAACCTGAAAAACTTACTCTTAGCTTACCCAGTTTAAATTGAGTACCATAGAGTTTAAGGGGAAATAAAAAACTTCGAGTTGGAAAAAAAGCCCTATGTGATTAACATTAAACCATCCCAAACCAAAAATAGATAACTAATAAGGCCAAATCGTTGAAGCAGAAAATTGATTACCCCTCACTATTATCTTTACAATCAATATGTCAACCATAACCTATTTTACGGCCATAATGATTAGAACATAACCATAACATCAATATCATGCATAACGGATTGAAATGAGTAGTCTACAATTCATTATAGTCAAAGGGTTACACATTCCCATAATCTTCCAATCCCATAAAATAGTCCATTCAACATCATAGTTATCCTAGGGTTATTATAAACCTATTAGTTTTCATAATTCAATAGTAAACCAATCGAGCTAATATAGGCCAAAATATGCGAGATAATCAAACGGTTTTCTGTTCCATTCAAAAGAATATTACAATGGTCTCCTAAGTCTTTAGGAGAAAATAACAGAAGGATATGATAAAATAACAACGCTCTCTTAAATATAGTAGGAGAAAATATAGGTAAGCATCTTTGCTACGAGTTCCTTCGGACGTGTAACACAAATTTTAGCCTTAATTAGAAGATAGGGCGCGTGTAACAACCCAAAATTTGAGCTATAAGAATTAATTAACGAATTATTTAAATAATAAAATAATTTTCTGAAATTATCAGAATCGAGCTATGAAAACTGCACCATTATGTCCGTGGAAATTTTCTGATCAATTTCCATATATACTTTGTCAAAATCTGAGTTAAAATGAAGAAATTATGAAATAAACAAGAAATGAAGAAACTAAAAAAATAATAATAATAAGGGTAAAGTCGACCCAGACCAAGGCTAGGTCGACCCTAGGGTCGAACCCCAAAGGCCTAGGTCGACCTACATGTCGATCCGCCCTCGTTTGTAGACGTGAATTTTTCCATGTTAAAACTATGACGTGTTTTACCAATTTTTCTAATCCTGTGCGTTCGTGCTTCCATCCGACGATTTTCAATGACCCAATGACGTGGTTGCACCAAATTTAATCTTCAAATCCAACAGTCTGAGATCCCTAAACTATACCATAAATAAGACTGTAGGCCTAATTTTTCTCATTCAGATGTTCTCCTATTTGGGTTCATCGCCAGAGGCTGGACCCTAAATAGAAATTTTTTCTAAGGAGAAAATCTTTTTAATAAAAATATTCTACGCCTTAGAAGTGGATCTGATAAGGCCAAAGATTAGAGCTAAGGACCACATGTGAGTGTTTTGTAATTATTCAAGATATTTAACTAATTTAAAATAATAGGGTTCTCAATATTTATAGTTTTTTTGGAATTTTGAGACAGTTTTTATATAAGCTATTTGCAGTTAGTTTCTAAAGTTCTTTTCAGTCTATTTTGTTGAGTTATTTTTATTCAACTATTTTATTCAGCTATTTACAGTTATTTACATTTATTTACATCTGTTTTATGTTAGAATTAGCCTGTGAATTTTAGTTTCTTTTTATTCCTTTATACACAAATAGAATATTAAAAATAGAATAATCCGCAAATATGGATTAAAATAGATAAGCGCTAAATTTACAAAAAAAAATAGATGCAAAATAAGAAAGACCGTAATAAAAAGAAGGTAGACTAAAATAGGAAAATTTGAGACATTTGCAAGCATTAGTATAACAAGTGGTTATAACTAAAAAGATAGAACAAAAGAGTCACAATTATAATGTAGGTGATAATTAAGCAGAAAGGACAATAAATGCTTATTTTAAAACTTACAACTAAGTTAATAAGAAAATATAGCAGAGATAATAGTAAAGGCTTATTTTAAAAATTGCAATTAAGTTAATAAGCAAATATTGTAGATTAGGTGAGGTATGGAAGGACCTTTCAGATTAGGATTGATGGTCTCACAATAATTTTGTGAGACTGGGACACAGGGTAAATAAGTGGCCAATAGATAGAAGCTCAAATCAGAGGATTTGGGCAAGGGGCGCAGCTACATTTTATTTGGTAAGACCCACACCAACAACATTCCCTTTTAGATTAGGACTGATAGTCTCACAAAACACTTAGGTGAGGCCGGACAGGACCCTTTCAGACTAGGAACAATGGCCTCACAGCAGATTAGGTATGGCTGGGCACGCTTATGCTGATAGGGTAGATAAGAGGTCACAAGAGGGAGCGATAGTGTGACGACCCACAATTCCGTACCCTTTTTGCCGACAATAAACCACACATCTCAGACCCAAATTGCGTGGAATTATGGATTATCATGGGTAATAAAGAAAAATAGATAGAACAGAATCTCACTCGAATGGAATAATATATTATATTGAACAAGTATCCTTACAACAGAAAACTTTTAAATACACATATCAGAGTCTAATCTAACTTCAGCTTGGACAGTTATTGACAGTTATAAATATTTGTCCTAACAATTGCCGACAAACATCAAATAAAACAACCAACAGCGGGTAATAGAAGACGTCCATACGTAGATGAATATCTCCAGCTCTCCTTTAAAAACTTTGACTGTCTTTAACTAAACCTCAAACTACTCAGATCTGACCCGAGTATTGAAAATACCTGGATCAAGCTTGATAAACCAACGTGAGAAAAACACATTAATAAATGAGAGTGTCATATATCAGCTTTTAAATAAAATCATTTGAATAAAAAAGTATCTCATATGACCACGCCCACACATAAACACGGACGGGATTTTACCTTATGATGACTAACGCATTTTTATATCAAAACATTTGATATTATTTTTAATGACATCTCTTTGAAAACATTTGCAAATAAACTTATTAATCTTAGCCGAAATTGTTACATGGATTAATTTCCAGCATAATAGGTTTATAATCAAGTCCATAAGTTCTTATTGGAGAATGGATTTCCATACAAATGACCAGGTGAAGGGACTACCTTCCGATGGATACACCTCTAGATGGATGTCCCGAGGCACAAAACGTCTGCTCTCTACCAACACAAGACCGGCCTACCTCTTTAACCAGGTAGTATCGAATATGTCATCCCCCAATCATTATCGACCTTTAAATCAGGCACGCGAGAAAAAAAACCACATTAATTTACATCCCAAACATCATAGCGGGAAGAAATATATCTTAAAGTGGATGATCATACCCTAATTGGGAATGACCCAGTTAGCCTTGCTGCATCTAACCCTGTTTCAGTTATTTCCAATTTACGAGGCTTAAGGCAACAATTACAATTCCACATAACACATCTTCTTTCACTTTGAATTCTACATTTCCATTCCACATTCATATGACTGATTTCTATAAACGTATAACTTTCTGAGCTCGTACGTCTCAAGAAAGGTTGTTAAGCTAAGAGAAGGTGTCTTCTCCGCCATCGACTGATATACATTTATAGAGTCCACTCATTGTGATTTAGAATACAGGGTTAGACACTCATCCATACAACTTCGTTCTGAGGCTGAGTGAAACCGAAGGTACTTTCCTCGACCATTACTAGGCAAGAAGTCCTTGTGGTCTAAAGATTTTTCATAACAAAGAGATCGCTGCTACAATATAGTGAATCAGGAGTTATCCCCAATTAAGAAACAAGTAGTCCTTCATTACAATTCGTCTCGATTTTCTCCATCTTCAAACATCTTCATTCTTCGAACACGTAAATTGGTTCGAAGTGGTTTTCAGATAGGAATCACCCAAATCCCGCCCCAGTTCCTTTGAGTATACAGGATTTATTAAGTCTCTTTTCACTTTAATTCTTCTCGGATGATTTTGAAATCTCTTTCTTTTGTCTTAGAGTAATTCTAAGTCAATAGATTATTTTTCTTTGGATAATATTTCAAATTTCCTCACTTAACTCTCGATCCAAATTCCTTAACTTTTAAGTAGGTATAAACCCTAGATCAATATTAGCAAATATTTTTGAGTAAATAGGATCAAAGAAATCATTCTAAGTTCTAATCAATATCAATTTCTATATCCAACAAGTGCTATGGTCGGAATAATGGTGAAATCATCTTTTAAATTCCACAAATAGGACGATTTCCCACTTTTATTTTTAATACCAAATATCAGAAGATTATCCCTATGCAATTCAAGTTGTAGTTTATTCATGTTGAAGATTGCTTAAATTTTGGATAATACTTTTCTTCTTTTACTTTGGAAAAGCTTAATATAATCTTTTCAAAGCATCTGCACTTTCCTTTCGATCTGTTCAACCCCTTGCCTAAGAAAAGAAAACATAGGCCATGCAAGTTTAGGGCATTGTTTGCTCCAGCCCTAACCTTAGTTAAACACCTTGTTTTATCCTCCCAGATCTCATAGGCGGGACAAATGTACTAGTCGTTTCTGCATACTTAGTTATAAACTTTATTTTGGAATTGATTATAAAGATTCCAAATTATCTTTTAAACGCTTAATTTTCCCTTTAAAAATATTCTTAATAAATTCTAGGAAAAATCTTTACATTTAACTCATATTCCAAAAATTATAGGATTCACAGCATAAAAGTGCTGCATATAGTGCTATATAAGCTTATTTGATTTAAAAAACTTTTTAATATTTGAAAATTCATATTTCCTACTTAAAATATCTTCTAAACTATTTAAATAGATTTATCAAATTTATTTCATATTTTTTCATAATTAAAAACTTTTATCTAAACGATTTACCGTTATAGTCACTTAACTACACTAGCGCGATTTTTCTAGAAAATTGATTTAGACATATTTTAAAATTTACTTAATAAAATTTTGATTTTCTTTCTTATTTTCGAAGATATGACTATAATAGTCCGTAATTTTCTTATCTCGAAGAATTCCGAGCTATATTTCACTCTATACGCTCATTTGAACTTTTCGGCGCAAAATCGCGAACTCTCTTTGTGCTACGCACTTAGTTTAACTTATTTTTCAATACTTGAAATAATCTTTTCAAATTAAATCTTAATACTTATAAAACCATTACAAATCATTTTAAATCAATATTTTCACTTTTTAAAGCATTTAAAATGTATTTTCACCATTTTCATATTATAATATTATTTTATTTCTATTATTTTAATACTAAATTTCAAAGTCCAATTTGAATTCAATTTTAATTCTAACTTAAAATTAAACTTTATTAAAACTTAGATTTAAAATCTAATTTCCATTCTACTTTAAATTTCAGCCTTAATCTCAATTTTAATTTTCAAATTCGATTTCAATTTCAATTTCACTACTCATATCAAATTCAATTTCAATTTAACTTTCCATTTCAAATCTAATTCCACTTCTAATTTCACATTCTTGTTTGTTTTAATTCTAATTTCAATTCTACTAAAAAAAGAGACTTATTTTCCAAAGTATATCATATCATCAAAATAGAGTTTTAATTATCAAAGGAGATACTTGATCAAAATGAGCATAATTGAGTTAACATTTTTCACTAACATAATTATGGTCTATACACAAGCAAATATGATAAATAATCACAACTGTAAACACTTGAAACTATTCAAACCTAACACAAACATAACCAAACATCCATAATAACATTTCATGGGGTTGTATATTTGCATATGTAATACGATGATTATCGCAAAAAAATCAAAATACGATCTTTTAAAAGTGGCAAGAATTTTCTCACCTTTAACCAAAAAATTTAACTTTCTACTAACACGTTTAATTTAATACTTCACTAAACCACTACCTAAACATTCTTCCACCTTTTCCAAGTGCTCGACCGCCACCCTACATCCTTCTTGCTCTTGGTTATAGCCTTCTCCTTCCATATTGCTCATGTCCTCCCATTATCAACTCCCAAACTTAAGGTCTAAGGCCATTTTTAAGAAGAGAGAAAGAAGTGAAGTAAGAAGAGGTTAGAGAGTAATTAGCAGATTGGTGCTTAAGCACTCCACTATTATTAACCCTCCTACCCCTCATAAAGAGAGAAGCCATTAAAATAGCTTAAAGGAAGAAGAAGAAGAGAATGATTTGTGTGAAAATGAAGAGGTATGCATGGCTATTTATAGGAAAAAGTTTGGAATAAAATACTATTACATAAAATGACCAAAATACCCTTTACTTACTTTTAAGAACCCTTACTTTTTTCAATACTTAACATCACATTTTTATGTCACTTTCACCTTAAGGAGTAAGAAAAGTAAAGTAATAATTATATTAGGTTTGATTTGACATGTTTTGGAATTTTGTGCTTACTTTTTCTTAATGAAATTCTAGAATTTTCTAAGAATGTTTAGTAAAAGTAAACTTGATCAGTGAATTAATTAATACTTATACTACTTGAATATATGTTTATATATATAAAAAAAAATAAAGGTGCAATAACCTTTAATCGGCAAAACGTTGATTTTCGACCAAATGTTTTACAGTCACATTTTGACGTTTTAGTTAAACTATTTATTTATATATGTTCATTTATAAAAAAATGAAGGTGCGATAACGTTGCGGCAACTTTTAATCGACAAAACGTTGATTTTCGACAAAATGTTTTACGGTCACATTTTGAAGTTTTAGTTAAACTATTTATTTATGTAAATCAAATTTAAAATGAAATTTTTTCTTCTTTTAAATAAATTAAAACATGTCTACTCATATTTTAAAATTATATTTAAATAATATCAAAATCTCAATTTTTACATTGTATGTAAAACTGGCAAAATGCGACAAAATTTGGATATTTTTGTATAACGATTATAAAAATATTTTTAAATATTTTAATATACTTCTATTATCTTTATTAGGTTATTTTAATAAGATTTACCTTTTCAAATAAATATTTAATTCCATTTATTTAAGCATTTATTTATTTTTAACAAAACTTAACTTTTGCTGATTTATTCTAAAATTCAAATTTATACATTTTAATTATTAACTATAAGAATAAATAATTTCTCCATTATTATTTATTATGTATAACATATGTATTTAAGCTTTTAAATCTTAAAATAAATAAAATCGCTCATTTTCAAAGTAGCGAAATTACGGGTCATTCAGACAGTTAGTGTGCACCGGCGATGACGGAGCGTGCGGCATCAATAAGTCGCTACTGCATTCCAAGCGCTAAACATGCGTCTTTTGCTATAGGACTCATAGGATGAGATTAGCTCACAGTGGCACAATAGAGATGGAAGGCTAATCAATGGATAGAAGCAGGATTCAACCTTACTAAAATAGGATTATAATTTTCAATCTAATCACCACAATCTAAGACAAGTGCAAACAATCACAATCAAAGCAAACAGTTAAACAGTATTATCCCAATTTTATCCTTTCTCTATTTCATTTCTATGCTAGAACTATTGCTAAGTCTATTATCTTTATCTTGCTTAAAAATACTAGTAGTTACTTTCACTCACCAGACTTATAGTATAACCCACTCCTCTTTTCCCCTTTTAGCCCCCATAAGCCAGCAGAAGTAAGGATTGTTGATTCAGATTTCTTGAAGATGCATTCCTAGAGTTCTTCATGTATTCTTCTTCTTTTCAGTTTTCTTTTGATTTGGTTTTTGATTTATTGGAACTTATAATAGGGATGATTATTTTATTGTAATATGATTTTATGAGACCGAGATGTATTTTCATAAGACATGAGTATTTGATATTTGAGACATGTGATGTTTTTCAGACTTATTTATGAAGTTTTATTTTGAACAATGAGTTACCATTTAAATGTTTTCGTTGTTTATATCTATTTGTCTTGTGAACCTTAGTCTCTATGATGCTTTAGCTATACCTATAACGCACCATACCTTTTACTGTGCCCTTTTGTGACATACTAGGGGTGTGGGGTGTTTCACATTGTATTAGAGCCTAAGATTATAGGATTCCTAGAGACTAGTTTTAAAAGTAAAGTATTTTTTAAAGGTGACATAAAGTATTTTTCAGAAAGAAACTCTTAGAGATAGATTTCTGATGAAAGAGTTTTTGTAAAAATCCCCCTCAAAGTCCAGTTCAACCTTCTTTCGAGCCTAAATTTTCTTTTCTTTGCATAGTATGACTGACTGGTTCCGTAAAGCTATGGTACCATAGGTGTAAGAGCAATCATCCAGTACAGCACCAGCAAGTGGCGATTCCATTAATCCACCTGCAGCAGCCAATTTTTCTAAGCTATGCAAGGACTTAGCTAGTCCAGGAGGCAAGACATTTTCCAATATGGAGGATTTCATAGAGCCACGAGCTTGGTCAAGGGATACAGAGTAGATACTTAGGATGTTAGGATTGGAGGACCGATATAGAGTTTAGCTTGTACCTGGGCAGCTAAAGGTAGGAGAAGTTAAAAAGGTTCCTAAGTCAGAGAACTCTAAGAAGCAGTGGTGGAAGAATAAAAAGGATAAGGATAGGAAGAAAGGAGGAGGACCTTAAAGGCAGATCAAGAAGGATGAGAAATGTCCTAGTTATGGATTAGTTGGTCATTTCACAAAGGACTATAAGAAGGACACGATGAAGGGTAGGTGTTACAACTATAAGCAGCTTGGTCATCCTAGTAGAGCTTGTCCTCAGAAGATGGGGCAGAGAGAAGGCACACCTACAATGCAAGTACAGGCTTTGGATGCAGCACCTTCCAGCAGTGAACCAGATTGAAGTAGGAAAGTATCGATAGAAGTTTTGATCTCTATTTTGGATTTTCCTATTCGGACTTTTCTTTATTCTGGAGCGTCTCATTCTTTCATTCCTAGTTCCTTGGTTGACTATTTGCACGTAGATATTTCTCTAGTAGTAGACCCTATAGTTGTTTCAAACTCCACAGGAGGATAGGTACATTTATCCATGATTTGTAGGGGTTTGAAAATTTTTATACTAGGCGTAGAGTTTGATTGTGATGCCTATGTACTGGGATTTTCAGGATACGGGATGATTTTGGGGATGGATTGGCTATCCACTTATAGAGTGATATTAGACTCCGAAAGGGGAGTCGTTAGGCTAGAGACATACATCGGTAGGACTCTCGAGGTTTCTTATGACCCACAGGTCTTAGTCATGTTGATCTCCTTTATTCCCTTGATTCATCACTAGGACAATTAAATTTTGTTCTTGATGTTTGAGATTTCCAAACATTTTTGACGAAGTTAGAGACTACCCCTTAAGAGAGAGGTCGGCTTTAAGATCTACCTGAATGATAATGCTAAGCCAATGGCATTACCCATGAGACATATGGATCATAGGGAGAGGAAAGTGTTAAGCAAGCATATTGGTGAGCTATTAGAGAAAGGCTTCATTAAACGGAGCATATCTGAGTGGGAAGCGCCAGTCGTCTTTGCTACATACGTAGATGGTTCCCTTCGACTTTGCGTAGACTATAAAGAGTTGAATAAGCTCATGAAGAAGAACCGTTACCCACTTCCTAGGATATACGATCTTTTCGATCAATTGGTTAGCTCTTCAGCATTTTCTCAGCTTGATAGCTATTTGATTTCATCAACATAGGGTCGTTGACGATAGCATCAATAAGACAACATTTAGGACACCCGATGGATTCTTCGAGTGGTTGGTTATGCCGTTTAGGCTGACCAATGCCCCGGCCTACTTCATAGATTTGATGAGCCATGTTTTTCGAGATGTCCAAAATAAGTTCGTTGTAGTATTCGTAGACGACATTTTGGTATTTTCCAAGAGTATGAAAGAGCATGCTATATATTTTAAGGAGGTTCTTCGTACACTTCGTGTTCATTAGTTTAAAGAAAAATTCTTGAAGTGTCGCTTTTGGCGTGAGGAGGTGCATTTCTTGAGGAAAGTAGTCTCAAAAGAGGGTTTAGCTGTTGATCCCGCTAAAGTAATAGCAGTGCAAGATTAGAAGGCCCCCAAGAATGCTACCGAAGTTAGAAACTTTCTAGGTTTAGGTGGTTACTATAAGAAGTTTATCAGAGATTTCGCTAAGATTTCAACACCACTTACTCGCCTCACTAAGAAGAATGCGGCATTCATGTGGGACGTGGATTATGAGGATTCCTTCACCATGTTAAAGAAGGCCCTTACTAGTGCACAAGTGTTAGTTTTACCTGATGGAGATAAACCTTTTACAATACTATACACTGGTGCATGTGGGACGGGTCTGGAGGCAGTATTGACGCAAGAAGGAAGGGTAGTATGCTATGGAAGTAGACAGTTAAGGACTCATGAGAAGACTACCCTACCCATGATTTGGAGTTAGCTGCTATTGTTTTCGCGCTCAAGTCTTTGAGACATTAATTTCTAGGAGAGAGGTTCGAGCTTTTCGCTGACCATAAATCATTGAAGCACTTATTCTCACATAAGGATTTAAACTTGAGGCAGCAGCATTGGATGGAGTTTCTAGCATTATATGACTTTGAGATAGCTTACACCCCTGGCAAAGGAAATGTTGTTGCGGATGCATTAAGTCAGAAGAAAACAACCTTAGTTCAATGTTCGTAAGAGTGGAAGAGCCTAGATTTTATTTCCCCCTTTTATTTTAAGCCCTCTACAGACATTACCTCTGGATTATTGGCAGCACTTGAGGTTAAGCCTACACTAATAAATCAAATTGGCTCGAGGCAGTGAGTGGATCAGAGCTTGTGGATATTTTAGATAAGATTAGCAGAGGAGAGGTCTCTAGACATCTCCAACATAATTCCACTGATAGTAAAGGGTGGCTAAGGGGAGATGAAAGACTTTGTGTCCCCCATATTAGTAATTTAATGAGAACTGTACTGGCAGAAGCATGCCATTGTCGAAGGACTATTCATCCGGGTGGTGATAACATGTATAGGGACATAAAGAGAGTGTTTTATTGAAGCGGCATAAAGAAGGATGTGGCAAAGTTTGTAGCCAAGTGTTTTGTGTGCTAGAGAGTTAAGGCGAAGCAGCAAAAGCCCGGTGGATTGCTTCAACCATTGGATGTACCCGAATAGAAGTGGGATAGTGTTTCGATGGACTTGATAGATGGTTACCCCGATCTAGGAAGGGGAATACCAGTATTTGGATGATTGTAGATCGTTTGACTAAGAGCACCCACTTCATTCCGGACAAGAGTAAGAGGACAACACCTTATTAGACATCCTTATATGTTTGTGAGATAGTCCGACTTCATGGAGTTCCCTCTAGCATAGTGAGCGATAGAGACCCTACCTTCACTAGCGAGTTTTGAAGAAGCTAGAAAGAGGCTTTAGTAACATAGCTTAGATTGTGTATGGCCTATCACCCTTAGACAGATTGCCAAACAGAGAGAGTTAATAGAGTTCTTAAGGATTTGTGAAGGATGTATATTCTTGATTTTGGAGGAACTTGGGAGGAGCATCTTTCTTTTGCGGAGTTCTCATATAACAATAATTTTCAAGCTAGCGTTGGGATGACACCTTTTGAAGCTCTTTATGGAAGACCGTGCCAGTCTCCTTCATGTTGGTTGGTGTCTACAAAGAGATTTCTACTTGGTCTCGACATGGTTAGAGAGACTTCAAAAAATATTAATTTAATTAGAAGGAGAATGAAGACGGCTCAAGATAGACAGAAATCCTTTACAGATAAGCGGAGAAGGGATATTGAGTTTAACGTAGGATACTTGGTTTTCATTAAGATGTCTCCATTAAGAATGGTAGTAAGGTTTGGATTAAGTGGGAAACTTGCTCCTAGATTGGTAGGACCGTTCCTCATTATGGAAAGGGTAGGGAAAATGGCATATCGGATAAAGCTATCGGAGAGGCTCACAGGAGTTCATGATGGTTTTCATGTTTCACACTTGAAAAAGTGCTCACATGATTCAGTAGAGGTGGTGGAACCAAGTCCACTTGAGGAAGTTGTAGTGGAAAGAGATGCATCGATTCTTCGCATTCCTACCAAAATCGTTGGGCGTGATATCAAGAAGCTTAGGAATAAGGAATTACGTTTTGTTAAGGTGCAGTGGGGAGAGAACATTGAAGACGCTACATAGGAGGTTGAGGAGAAAATACGTACCTCTTATCTGTATCTTTTCGATGGTACGTTCTGAATTTCCTATTTCCATCTTTTGTTTAGAATAGGTTATTTCCTTTAATATATTTTGGGAGGTAGCTATTAGGATTCAACCTATGGATGGTAGGAATGAATGTAAACATATTATTAGAACCTTTTATGTATGATGGACGCTAGTGGTTGCAAGTATTTTCTAGTGGATGTTAATGGACACATATATATACACTAGGCACTATTATCTCCTGGGGATCGATCTAACTAGATCACTGAAGCATATGCATATAGATATGTGTGTATTTGCATTTTATTTTTATTTTCCATGGTTGCTATAAATGGATGATTATCATATGATTGTTGCATTTGGATGATGATTATAGCGTGCATACAGAACTATCACTTGTCATTAGGGAATTTGCATTCAATTGGATACATGGCGAGGACATGATTGCATAAAAAGGAGGTCAATTGAATCCGTAGACCGCCTAATCTTTTGCATTAGTTAGGGACATTGACACTACACTATTGCAAGTTCACAATAACTATTGAAAGTTGAGAAAGCCATTGCAAGTGGACAATTGCTATAAAAAGTTAGTATAACTATCGTAGGTTAAAAGACATTTTCGTAGATATTTGCAAAACGAATTTATTTCCTTTAAAAGTAATAATTTTTACGAAACAACTTACCATGTCAAATTTTCATTGGTTAAGTAAAACATTTTTAGAAATTTGCACCAAAATTAGAGAGAATTTCTCTATCTTTATAAAACCTTAATTATACACCATTATTATACTATTATTCAAAATAAATAATCCTTTCCTTTACTAAATAATTCATAGTAATTCAAAAATGGATGGGGAAATTCTCTAAAAATTCCCAAAATCTGAAATACCTTCTTTTATCAAATAAAAACTTTTGACGCAAAATAATTATTTTTCCTAGTTTAAATAATTAAAATCTAAAATTATCTATTTTCTTACTTTAGAAAATTCATAATTAATTCGTACAATTTTAGAAAATTATGAAATTTAATATCCATCTCTAAATAATATTTCAAACATCATATCAAGAATTCAAACCATTTACAGATAAAAATCCATATTTTTAACTCAAAATCCGTATAGGACAATTCAACAAGAATAAAAATGGTAATTATAATTCACAAATGATTATCTAAGCCATATACTTGATTTCATAGCAACATAAGTTTGGGTTTCTCGTCAAATCACAATTTAAATAACATAAAACCAGAGATGTCAATATTGTTTACCTCAAAGTTGAATTAGTGATGAGATTTGTCTTAAGCTTCTTCTTTCCTAAGCTTTCTCTTCTTCCTGTGTATTGAAATGATGGGACTGTTGCTATTGGTTGTCTATCCTTCTTATGTTTTAACTTTAGAGAATGAATGTGAATGAATAAGTGGAGAGGGAGAGAACGGTACAATGGTATTCATTCCTTATTTACCCTCGTTTGATTAGATTCAGTTTATTCTCTCTTCATAAAAAAACCACCTTAAGTAATTAAGGCTAGATTAATTATTTTTACAAATCCCATACCTACCTATCTTACCCGAATTACTAATTTAATTATCTCTTAATTAAATATCCTTAACATGCATATAAAAAATTAGGGTGTTACAACTCCCCTCCTTAAAGAATTTCATCCTCGAAATACTAATAAGGTAAAAACAATAAACCATATCAATCATGCAAACATATGTTTCAAGCACATAAAATTGACAATAATAGCATAATAACTAGTCAAAACTTTATACAACAATATAGAACATACATCATAATATCTCAAGATAAGCCACTCTAATCATATCCTCAGTTTCCTATGTACAGCCTTGTTCATCGTCACTCAATTGGACCTTCATTAACTTAACTTTTTTTATTTCTAAGCCTCTTTATATCTTTATCCACTATAAGAATAGGTCACTTAAGGATTGTCATATCTGGCTCTACTGCTAAAGCTTCCAAAACTATTGGCTCAATAGTTTTCTATTAATCCCGCATGTACTTTCTCAAATGAGATGCAAGGAAAATATTATGGACCCTTGCCAATGTACTCGGTAACTTGATACAATACGCAGGCTTCCTAATTCTTTCTATAATAGGGAATAATCTAAAATATCTCAGTGCTAGCTATCTCGACCACCAAATCATATAACACGCTTCATTAGGGATGCTTTCACAAAAAACATGGTCTCCAACTAAGAATTCCAAGTCCTTGCATCTTTTATCTGTGTAGCTTTTCTTCCTTGATTGAGCTTACTTCATCCTGCTCAGATTAACCCAATCTTTTCTGTTGCATCTTTCGCCAAATCCGGTCCAAGTAGTAGTCTATCACCAGCCTCCAACCAACATGCTGGTGGTTTTCACGGCTTCCGTAAAACTCTTTGAAAGGCAGCATTTCTATACTAATCTGATAACTATTATTATAGGAAAATTTGGTGAAAATGGTATTTCCATGACCTTCCAAAGTCTAATACACAAGCTCAAAATAAATCTTTGAGTACCTTATTAACCTTTTCCATTTGCCCATCAGCCCACGGATGGTAAGCATTACTAATTTTCAGCTTGATACACAATGTCTTGCTAATCTTTTATAATTCGTTAGTAAACAAGTGATCTCTATCACTTATAATGCTACTGATATTCCATGAACCTCACAAAACTCATCATGATTAACTTTTCCATAGTAGGTGTCATTTTTGTCGGCTTAATGAGTATGAAGTGTGAACTCTTAGCCAGTCTGTCAACTACCATCTAGAAATTTTCATTTCCCATATTCAACCTCAACAACCCATCGATAAAATCCATAAATATAACTTATTTCCATAGTGGCACTTCTAATGGTTGAAATAATCCACTTGGCTTTTGATGCTCGACTGTACACTCTTGGCAATTCATGTATTTCTTCACCCATAAGCCTACATCTCTCTTCATATCCTCCTAAAAGAAACTCCACTTCATATTTTATTAGTTCTTCATACCTTCGAGAAGGATATCTAACTCCAATCAATGATATTCTCTAAGAACTTCCTTTCATAGATTATCCACATTCAGAATGCACAACTGTCCCTTCTTTCTCAACCATCTTCTTTGGTCAAGTGAAAAATCTTTCAAATCATCGATCTCTTTTCCTAATTATAAACTCTTCATTCATTCTGCCAGTAATGGATCATCTCTTTTCCTTGGAACAATCCTTTCAATCAATACCAGATGAACTTCTAAACAAGAGATCATCGCGATACTCTAACTAGAACTTGCCCCATCGATCTCATTCTTACTCTAAAAGAAGACAACGCCTCTAAATCATTCCATTCGCCTGACATTGCCAATACCACAATTTGATATTTTCTACTAAATGCATCTAAAACTTCGTTGCCATTCCTTGTCATATACTCAATCCCAAAGTCATTCGATGCAAAAGCTCTGGCCATCTTTGCTGCCTCATATTCAATTTCTTCTTAGAGAATAAATATTTCGTCGACTTATGGTCCATAAACAATTTGAATCGTTCTCCAAATGATATTGACTCTATGCCTGCATTGCAAAGATTACTACAGACAATTCAAAATCAGGAATAAGATACTGAACTTCATGCAATCGATGTTATCGAGAAGCAATGGCAATGGCTCTACCTCTCTACATTAATACAGCTCCCAACCCAGTTCTACAAGCATCAGTATACACTATCAAATCTTGATTCCCATCCAAAACAACTAACATGGGCATATTTTCCAATAAATACTTTAGCTTCTTAAATTCTTCTTCACATTTATCGGCCTAAACAAACTTCACATCTTACCCTTTTAATTTAGTCATCAATGGTGCTATACGATAGAAATCCATAATGAAACTCCAATAGCAGCCAACTAACTCCAAGAAACTTCTAATCTCGATTGCGATCTCGAGTCTTTTCCAACTATTAATAACTTTGATCTTTGATGGATCTACAGATGATTCACTCTTTGAAACTACAAGTCTAAGAAACTTTGCTTCTCTTTCGTATAAATTACATTTTGAAAACTTCACCTATAAGTGATGATGCCTCAATGTATCTAGCATGATTCTTAGATGAACTTCATGATCTCATTCATTCTTAAAATTTATCTAGCTGCCATACATAAACACTACACCAAATCTATCCAAACGCTCTGAGAAGATTTGTTTCATCAAGTCAACAAAGAAAGCAGGCTTGTTGGTCAGCATGAAGGACATAACTTACCATTCATATGAACCATAGCTGTTCAAAATGCCATCAAAGGTATTCTTCCCTCTATTGGTCTCAGTTGATGGAAATCCGTTACAAAGTCCAACTGTGAGAACATCTTGGCCCTACTTGATTGAATGAATAAATCATTATCATAGGATAATGATACCGATTCTTTATCGTCTTCTTATTCAGCTTTCTATAATCAATACACAATCTCAATAAACCATCCGGTATCTTAGCAAACACTACGCAGCTTCTTAAGGCAAACTACTTGGTCTAATAAAATTCTTCCCATCCAAATCTAGTAGCTACACCATTAACTCTTTTACCTCGATAGTTATCATTTTACTAGGTAAACTACTTACAAGTCTAGCTCTTGGTATGAGATCTATTTGGAACTCTATGGCACTTTTCAACGATAATCCCACAACTGGTTCGAAAATATCAACATACTCTCTTACTATGAAAACGTGATTGATTTCATCCCTCATGCCTTCAATAGCATCCAACATCGCACATACATCGACACTCTATTTTCTAATGAGTATATAATTCGATCATGACAATTAGGGTGTCTTAAGGATATCACTCTATCTCGATAAAATATCCTAGCATCATATAGAATTAAACGATCCATGTCCAAAGTTATCCCAAAACTAAAAGAATTAAACGATCACGACAATTAGGGCGTCTTAAGGATATCACTCTATCTCGATAAAATATCCTAGCATCATTTAGAATTAAATGATCCACGTCCAAAGTTATCCCAAAACTAAAAGAATAAACAAATGCAAATTGTAGACAAACATGTTACCTAATAAATGGAATTCTAAATTGTAACAACCCGAGATTTTGAAGGTTACTGTTAATATTAAATTATAAAGAAAATTATAATTTAATATTTTGTTTAAAAATGAATTGGATAATAAAATGAGTGATTATATTGTTTGTTTTATATAAGCAATATCTTGATGAATATAATTTGGGATTTGAAATTTCAATAAGTCATATTATTTTATTTGAAGCCTATTTCAACATTTGATGGTTGAAAAAAAAGTGTAAATGATTGAAACAAAGTTTGAAAAACTTTATTTTTGGATTTGGATTGAAAATAAATAATTGTAATGGTTTAATTTTAGTTAATTAGTAATATTGGAAATTTATTCCAATGTTAGCCTTCTATTGTAAAATAAAAGGAATACTATGAAGAAAATAAAATTTAGAAGTGTGATTAGGCTTGGAATGATGTATTAATGTTATAAAAATGTTAAAAAATTTTAATACACTTCATTAGACTTAAAAATAAATTTTATTTGGTTGAAATGGATGAAAATAGTGATTTTTCACTAAAAATGGGAATATCGGTAATATTGTGTTATATGGGGGAAAATAATATTTTTAATGGGAAAAAAATATGTTGATGATTAAAAGTGTTAGAATGATTTAATGCAATTTATTTGACCCGAATTTTTTTTGTTTAAGTTATTGAATTAAAAATAGTGTTTTTACACTAAAATGGTGTAATTTGTAAAATATTGTGAAAGATGGAGTTTTATTTATAAAAATAACTTTTTATTGTCGAAATAATTTTTTTATATATAATAAAAAAAATTGTTGCAAATAATTTGTTGTAGATATTTTATTTGGCTAAAAATGAGAAAACTAGTGTATAAATTGATTAAATAGGTTAAATATGCATATAACATAGGAATATCTCTAAGTATATTTGTCTTGGGCTTACTTGGGTAAGGTTTGAATCCATTAACATTATCTAGAACCATCTAGAAAAGATGAAATATGTGTAAAGTAATTTTTTTTCTCATCTTCCTCCCTAAAACAAAAGATATAGTAAATAGAAAGAAAGAAAAACAATGGCTTTCTCTAATTGAATCTCAATTCCACTCAATTTTGCCGTTAATTCAAGAAGAACTTCACCAAAATAAGAATAGAGAAAGGAATCCACCTTCAAGCTTCTGTCTTTCTTCACAAATTTGGTTGTTTGCTATCTAAAATCAAAGGTGAGTTTTAAAACTCACATTTTCTAGCTTTGATTGAGATTTAAAGGTAAGAAATCTCAATTTTGTTTGTTGCATGATTAATTGTGAAATTGCTGTCAGTAAATTGGACATATCACTT
The DNA here is from genome assembly GCA_030765085.1 of Allium cepa. Classification (NCBI taxonomy): domain Eukaryota; kingdom Viridiplantae; phylum Streptophyta; class Magnoliopsida; order Asparagales; family Amaryllidaceae; genus Allium; species Allium cepa. The sequence continues at coordinate 375,188,058 of CM060929.1, read as the reverse complement.
TCGTTTTAAGTTGAAATTCATTAATCTTAGATTATCTGGAAAGAATAGATAGAGATCTACAAGTTTTTATGTTTTGAGTTTTGATTATTTTTGATGTTTATAAGGTGAAAAATCCATATCTTTGTGACTGGCCTGCCATTGACAGAGAGTGTTTATATATTCACCTGGAAAGTAATTTGATCATAACTTTCTAGTTACCTGTCGGAATTTTGAAATTTTTGAAGTTTTGGAAACCTTATGATTTGGGCTATAACTTTTTTGTTTTGAGTTTTGAGTATTTTTTATGTTTATATGGTGAAAAATCCATATCTTTATGACTGTCCTGTCATTGACAGAGAGTGTTTATAGATTCACCTAGAAAGTAATTTGATCATAACTTTCTTGTTACTTATCAGAATTTAGAAAATTTTGAAGTTATGGAAACCTGAGGATTTAGTCTACAACTTTATTTTATAATTATTCTCAGATTTTTGTAGATTTCTATGTGAAAATATATATTCTTTATAGTAGAACCGAAATATACGTAGTGTTTAATTTCCGTGTTTGATGATATTCTGACGATTTCTATGATTTCAGTCGCATTCTTTTTTCTAAAAAAACTTGATGTTATTAGACGGAAATGATGTCCATGAATATATTATCTTAGATTTGAAGAAGTTTGAGATTAAAGTTTTATTTAAATTCCATTTAAATTTAAATAACAGTTAATAACGATATGTGAGTATTTTGAGGGTTATAAATGATTTTAATTTCAAATAAATTCTTGAAAATTCATTAAATAAAAATAAATCATTGTTTATGAAGTAAGTATTTTGTAGCATTTTTAAGAGATTTTTTTGTTAATTATTCATTATTTTAAAGTGTTTGTATAATAGACGTTCTCTTTAAAATAGTGGATTTTTCGGTACAAAGCTTTTAAAATGGTTTCTAGATTGTTTAATAATTCTATTTTCTCCAAAAAAATATTTTAAATATAATTTAGCTTATGTTTATGAGTTTTGACGTATAAGAATGAGAATTAAACAATTTAGTAAAAAAAATACATGGTATAGGACATGTATTTTTGCTTTATCGCTTAATATCGGACTTGTACGATTGAAACCAATTTGAAGTGTTATTTTGAGTTGATTTAGAAATTACCAAATTTTGGTGAAGATTATTGGTTTGAGAATTACTTTTTGAGTACATTCGACGACAAACCAATCTAGATGCATTTTGTGATGGCCGATGAAATGAGGCAATATTGATGTTAAGTTTTAATTTGCAACTATGGTTAGAAATAACCATCACGATGTCTTTTACTTGCCTAGGAGATGAGGCAAGTTGTTATGATGGATTGATGATGATTTCGATATTTACGATGAATTTTTACTTGTCAATGAAATGAGACAAGTCTCGATGTCACTTAAAACTCGTCCAAGTAAGAGATAAGATGAGTTAGGTATCTTACACTCGCCGATGAGATGAGGCAATGTTTATTTGATGATGTTTTATGATGGTTTTCTAATGTGACATCGACTAACGATTAGTAAACCAATAGGTACGAACATGTGGTATGGGACATACGTTGACGCCTATTGGGTTCCTATTCGAGAAGTTGAGACACATTCACGATGTTACTAGTGCTACAAACCGATTACTCGATTGGAGTCATGATGATTTGTGTTTTAATAAAATTAAGATTTAAAAAATAGAAATTTGAGATTAAATATTAAATTTATTTTTGAATGTTAATTGCAGCCATTGATTTACAGACAAGTAATAGAGTGGCGAGGCAGTTATGATCGTTCGGTCAACTCTGCAGCCAACAGATATATTTATTTATTAGAGACTCAATGGCAAGGCAATGCCATTTATATATTTTTAAATTATAAAGAAGAGAATATAAATGAGATTATTTTTGAGCTTTGCTTTATTGGAAGTATATTTTGAGATTTTAGAATCTATATTATATACATTGGATGTTTATAAGAGAATTTGAAGATTGTTTTTGAACTATTTAATTGGTTTAATAAAAAGAGTAAAGAGAATTTAAACCCTTAATTAATTTTGAGGAATATTATTATGGATTTACAAATTTCTTTGGGAATTAATTTTGAAGTAAGAGAATAAATTTGGACTTTTAATTTGAGTTTTAAATAACTTATTAAGTAATATGGTAAAAAGTTTGAAAATTTTCAAATGTTGAAAATTGAGATTTAAAATTTAAAAGATGTTGAGATTTAAAAATTCTAAATATCTTGGATTAAAAGATAGTTCGAGCTTCTATCCTTGTTCTTGAGTATATTCTATTTTTGAGCTATTATTAACGACATGCATTTTTCACGGTCGTTCGATTTGGTAGCCATGTGAGAAGCCATCTTGTGATTTATCAATCTTGTCTATTGTGTCTACCCTGTTGTGAGGATGTTCTTTCCATATATTTAAGCGAAAAATCTTATCGATGATCTTCTTTATTGCTTAGAGTTTGGGTTTAAGTGAGTTTGATCCCGACTCTACTCGTAGAGTTTTTTTGAATTCAATCATTTTCGATTGATTAATTGTTGAGCATTTTAATGAGTTTTGATTCAAAGACGGGATATCTTCAAAATTCTTTCGAGTTACTTGGAAAATTCGATGTTTTGCTAATCACTATATTAGTATTTGATGGTCCATTGGATTAACCAAGTGAGTTTTTTCTTGTTTCTCTCTACCATTCTATGTTGAGAGTATGAATGTTTGAGTTTTGAGCTTGTCTTTTATCCTTATTCGATTGAATTTTTGTGTTGTTACAGTCTTTTTCCACTAGAAATTGCGAGGACGCAATTTTGTTAAGTGGGAGAGTCTGTAACAACCCGAGATTTTGAAGGTTACTGTTAATATTAATTATAATGAAAGTTATAATTTAATATTTTGTTTAAAAATGAATTGGATAATAAAATGAGTGATTATATTGTTTATTTTATATAAGCAATATCTTGATGAATATAATTTGGGATTTGAAATTTAAATAAGTCATATTACTTTATTTGAAGCCTATTTCAACATTTGATGGTTGAAAAAAAAGTGTAAATGATTGAAACAAAGTTTGAAAAACTTTATTTTTGGATTTGGATTGAAAATAAATAATTGTAATGGTTTAATTTTAGTTAATTAGTAATATTGGAAATTTATTTCAATGTTAGCCTTCTATTGTAAAATAAAAGGAATAATATGAAGAAAATAAAATTTAGAAGTGTGATTAGGCTTGGAATGATGTATTAATGTTATAAAAATGTTAAAACATTTTAATATACTTCATTAGACTTAAAAATAAATTTTATTTGGTTGAAATGAATGAAAATAGTGATTTTTCACTAAAAATGGGAATATTGGTAATATTGTGTTATATGGGGGAAAATAATATTTTTAATTGGAAAAAAAATATTTTGATGATTAAAAAGTGTTAGAATGATTTATTGCAATTTATTTGACCCGATTTTTTTTTTGTTTAAGTTATTGAATTAAAAATAGTGTTTTTACACTAAAATGGTGTAATTTGTAAAATATTGTGAAAGATGGAGTTTTATTTATAAAAATAACATTTTATTGTCGAAATAATTTTTTTATATATAATAAAAAAAATTGTTGCAAACAATTTGTTGTAGATATTTTGTTTGGTTAAAAATGAGAAAACTAGTGTATAAATTGATTAAATAGGTTAAATATGTATATAACATAGGAATATCTCTAAGTATATTTGTCTTGGGCTTATTTGGGTAAGGTTTAAATCATTAACATCTCTAGAACCATCTAGAAAAGATGAAATATGTGTAAAGTAATTTTTTTTCTCATCTTCCTCCCCAAAACAGAAGATATAGTAAATAGAAAGGAAGAAAAACAATGGCTTTCTCTAATTGAATCTCAATTCCACTCAATTTTGCCGTTAATTCAAGAAGAACTTCACCAAGATAAGAATAGAGAAAGGAATTCACTTTCAAGCTTCTGTCTTTCTTCACAAATTTGGTTGTTTGCTATCTAAAATCAAAGGTGAGTTTTAAAACTCACATTTTCTAGCTTTGATTGAGATTTAAAGGTAAGAAATCTCAATTTTGTTTGTTGCATGATTAATTGTGAAATTGCTGTCAGTAAATTGGACATATCTCTTTCGTTTTAAGTCGGAATTCAATAATCTTAGATGATCTGGAAAGAATAGACAGAGATCTACAATTTTTATGTTTTGAGTTTTGATGTTTATAAGGTGAAAAATCCATATCTTTGTGACTGTCCTGTCATTGACAGAGAGTGTTTATATATTCACCTGGAAAGAAATTTGATCATAACTTTCTGGCTACCTATCGGAATTTAGAAATTTTTGAAGTTATGGAAACCTTATGGTTTGGGCTATAACTTCGATGTTTTGAGTTTTGAGTATTTTTGATGTTTATATGGTGAAAAATCCATATCTTTATGACTGTCCTGTCATTGACAGAGAGTGTTTATATATTCACCTAGAAAGTAATTTGATCATAACTTTCTTGTTACTTATCGGAATTTAGAAAATTTTGAAGTTCTGGAAACCTGAGGATTTAGTCTACAACTTTTATTTTATAGTTATTCTCATATTTTGTAGATTTCTATGTGAAATTATATATTCTTTATAGTAGAACTGATATATACGTAGTGTTTAATTTCCGTGTTTGATGATATTCTGACGATTTCTATGATTTCAGTCGCATTCTTTTTTTTTTAAAAAAAACTTGATGTTATTAGACGGAAATGATGTCCATGAATATATTATCTTAGATTTGAAGAAGTTTGAGATTAATGTTTTATTTAAATTCCATTTAAATTTAAATAACGGTTAATAACGATATGTGAGTATTTTGAGGGTTTTAAATGATTTTAATTTCAAATAAATTCTTGAAAATTCCTTAAATAAAAATAAATCATTTTTTATGAAGTAAGTATTATGTAGCATTTTTAAGAGATTTTTTTTGTTAATTATTCATTATTTTAAAGTGTTTGTATAATAGACGTTCTCTTTAAAATAGTGGATTTTTCGGTACAAAGCTTTTAAAATGGTTTCTAGATTGTTTAAGAATTCTATTTTCTCTAAAAAAAATATTTTAAATATAATTTAGCCTATGTTTATGAGTTTTGACGTATAAGAATGAGAACTAAACAATTTAGTAAAAAAAAATATGTGGTTTAGGACATGTATTTTTGCTTTATCGCTTAATATCGGACTTGTACGATCGAAACCAATTTGAAGTGTTATTTTGAGTTGATTTAGAAATTACCAAATTTTGGTGAAGATTATTGATTTGAGAATTACTTCTTGAGTACATTCGACGACGAACCAATCTAGATGCATTTTGTGATGGCCGATGAAATGAGGCAATATTGATGTTAAGTTTTAATTTGCAACTATGGTTAGAAATAACCATCACAATGTTCTTTTACTTGCCTAGGAGATGAGGCAAGTTGTTATGATGGATTGATGATGATTTCGATATTTATGATGAATTTTTACTTGTCTATGAAATGAGACAAGTCTGGATGTCACTTAAAACTCGTCCAAGTAAGAGATAAGACGAGTTAGGTATCTTACACTTGCCGATGAGATTAGGCAATGTTTATTTGATAATGTTTTATGATGGTTTTCTAATGTGACATCGACTAACGAGTAGTAAACCAATAGGTACGAACGTGTGGTATGGGACATACGTTGACGCCTATTGTGTTTCTATTCGAGAAGTTGTGACACATTCTCGATGTTACTAGTGCTACAGACCGAGTACTCAATTGGAGTCATCACGATGTTCATGAAGTTATTACCCGACTCCAATCATCACGATGTTATTACTCGGGTTTTTGTGACTGGGTGTCATCAAGATGTTTCCGACTATAGTTAATCAAGATGATCACGATGTTATGATGTTATGTGACCCCAAGTCATCACGATGAATGGTACCAAATAATGGTAGTACTAGTCAAGATGTAAATGCACGTGCTGTTTTCCATGAGGTTTTAGGTTTTTCGATTTCACTATTTTGATGACGATGCATTAGTATAGCCTTATGTAAGAAAAAGGCTTATTGACATGCATGGTTTTATTTGTGATTTCGAATATAATGTTATGGATTCTTTCCGGGCTCTATCAAGATGGATTTGAGACATTATATATATTTATACCAATGAGATGAGGTATAAATTATGGTAATGCTTTTATGATGAATGTTGTTAATAGATTTAAGATATATTTATATTTATACCAATGATATGAGGTATAAATGATTATGAAGAATCTTTATAATGAGTTTAATGACGGATTTGAGATGTATTTATATTTATACCGATGAGATGAGGTATAATAGTTAAGAAGTTTCTATTAGAGAGTTTTATTTATGATGCATTCTTGAAGTTTTAATTATTTTATGAAGATTTACTTTATGGTTCATATCCTCACCCATTTCATTCGGTTATATATATAATTAGATGAACCATGTCTATCTAATATACATATTGTATTCCTCTATGCAATCATGATGAACCATTGACGTATCACTCTAGAGATAACTTGATGACCTATATCATTTCATTGGTAACGATGGAATGGTTTACCCCTTATCTCTTATCATCGCCTTTACTAATGATTAGTTCTAGCTAGCCTGACCCATGTGTTTTCACTCGGGTCAGACCGAGTTGTTTCAGGTATCATCTATTGGGCTTAGCTTGAAGTTGATGTTGGCTAACAGCTCTTCTTTCTCTTGAGTAGTTTATTTCTTCTGCATACTCTGATGTTTTTACATTTGATTCGATGTATATGATGTGGTCGTGTACCACCGTTATTGCATTCATATTGTATAGTACTGAACATGTATAAGTGTATATGTATATATATGATGTTGGTTACTGCTCTGTGATGTGATTTACATTCAGTTATTGTATTTTGTTCTGATAGATCCGTTAGCCACCTATGGTTTTGGATTAAGCATTTACTGGGTATGTCGATCCACTTGAGATAGAAAGGAAAAAATTATATTACATTTATCGATGTATCCAATAGATGTTTAAGACAAAATTATAGATGGTCGCCCTTAACCAGCCCTATTCTCTGCTTTAGTAGACAGAATCACTTGTTAATTCTCTTTACTAAGGTGGGTCTCGGGGTGGGGTGTTACATAAATAGTCACATCTCATTTCAAGAGTTGCATAACCGTCTATTCATTTTGCAAACTTCAGAGAAGTACTAAGGTATATCGGTTCAAGGTTTTACAAACCATCTAAACATCTAAAAGATAAAATAATGTGATACTCCAATATCAAACAATGTTTTGACAGGAATGATATGTATGGGAAGTGTACCTCCTAACACTGCCTTCCCCTTCCCTGCTCCTTAGTAGTCAGTCTGAAAGTTGTAGGATCCATAGAAAAAACTTTCCTCTTTCAACTTTGATCGATTTAAGACACTCCCTGTTGTTCCAATTATAACATCATACCTCTTATCAACAACCTACTTGCCTTTCCCCAAACGACACTCATTTGCTAAGTGCCCGTCTTATTACACTTACAGCAAATCACCTATGATTTCCCTTTCTTTGGAAATAGGCTATTATGTGATCCCATGTTAAAAAATTCCTCCTCTTTGCTTGGAAACATGTAGTCTCCATAGACTTATTTTTCCAATAAACGAAAGCAATTCTTCATTCCTCAGAGCTATGTCCACAATAACATCGAATGGATCTCTAAGGTATGACATCGCTTCCCTAGCAATCTTCAACTTCAGTCCATGAATGGACTTCTCATTCTTCTTAAGTAAAATAATACTAATGGTCTTCCCATGCTTAGATAGCTCATCAAACTTCATCGCATACTCTAGCACAAAATGTCTGTCCTTGTTCTAACTTTGAAAACTTTCTAAATAATGTAGACTTAGCCGTTTCAAATAGAAACTTCTCCTTTAACCTTTCTTGAAGTCGGCCTAAGTTATCCGCTCTTTCAGTGCTCCCATTTTCACACTATTCCACTAGTACAAAGCAGCTCACTGCAACAGTATTGATGCCAATCTCTTCTTTTAATCATCATTCTACTTCAATTCAGCGAAAATCCCTTCACACTAAAGAAGCCATTCTTCCACTTCGATGACATTATCTGTTCCTAAGAATGTTTTTCCACCCAAGCTAATATAATCTCTACTCAATGCAAGATACTTGTTATGAGTAGCCACTTTTGGCACAACAGCTTCTGCATTACTATCGTTTCCTCCAATCTACCCAGCCAATGCTCTAGCTTACATCATATTAACAAAGAATATACACATTTCCCCAATATCAACTGGTGCGGCACCAGCATGCACATTAGCATTTGCATTAGCATTAGTAGTTCGGTTGGCATTCCTAGCATTTGCTCAAACATTTCCATTGGTTGTGGTTCTTCCGCCTCCCAAGTTTAGCATTCCACTTCTGATATCTATTTCTAGTAACCTTCATACGAGTACTCGAGAGATATAGAAGAATGTTCTAAGATAGATGGGAGAATATATATGGATATACGAATATATTATAGAAAATCAAAAGTACATTACTATAACGTTATCCCATCCCCTAATTTACTCTTTCTATTTCATTTGGGTTATTTTTTTCAAGAATTATATTAAGTTCTATGTAAAGCTACTCTGATACCAATTTGTAACATCCCCTAATTTGACGCTCGAAAATAGATACTAGTGATGTTGTAGTCATCTTTAAAGTGTTTCCTATCGATAAAATGAGATTAATAATATTATCATTAAAATTAAGAGAAAAAGGATTCATAAATCTTAAACAAAACATTTTCATTCATTCATTAGCAAATTCATTACATCCAATTCCATCCAATTTCACAACCACATGGTTCCATTACTCCGATATAATAAAATAAATAGAAATAGAACTACAAGAGCAACTTATGAATATTCTCCAGATGATCAAAGTAGTATTTAACAAGATAGTTATAAACCCAATCATTACATATAATTTATCCATATCAAAACATTTAAAGCGACACGGTGGAAATAAACTCTAATGTTAGCTTTCCTCTTGCCCATCTTCGGATGCTTATTCATCTAACCTGAAAACTCTACTCTCAGCCAACCTAATTTTCTTTGACTACGCGAGAGTTTAAGGGAAAATCAAAAATTTTGGGTCAGACAAAATACATTACGAATAATTTTGTACAATCTCAAATTAAATAAAGTAACCAGTGAGACCACGCTGTTGAAGCATAGAATAGGTCCCCCTAGCTATTATTATTATAATAAACATGTCAATTATAACATATCCTATAACCATAAAGATTAAGGCATAATTATAACATTAATATCATACATAATGGGTTAAAATGCATAATCTATCATTCAATGGGATAAAGGCATATACTTTCTCATAAAATAGCCTATTCAACGACATAGTTTTCAAAGGGTCACTATGAATCTAAAAGTTTTCATTGGCTAACTAAAAACTTATTTGGCTAACTTGGCTAAAAAAGTACCAAATGTCTTCTAGTCCATTCATAAGAAACTTACGAATGATCTTCTAAGTTCGATAGGCGAAAATAACAATGATCTACTAAATATGGTAGGAGAAAATAACAATGGTCTTCTAAATATGATAAAGGAAAATACTAGTGAGTGTATCTGCATAACACAATTTTAGCCTTAATACTGGAAAAACTCTACACATTAGAATCGTGGACCCGACTAAAAGAAGGCTTAACAGTTGGAAAATAGAGACGGTCCTATCCTAGTTGACACCCTTAAAATTTATTTTGAAATATCAATAAACCATGTCTTTTGACTAGTTTGGGCCTACTAGCACAACTGGATTCTCACGATCTCCTAAATTCAATTCTACTCACACATGAGTCAAGTTTGACCATACTGACTATTGGAACAACCCTAATATGTTATCGGTTCCCAAATCCCTATGGTCATAATTGTTGGATGATATTATATAGTAAACAACTGAGCGTGTCAATAATTAACATATAAAATATCAACTAGTCAAGAAAAAAATCGAACATATAATAACATCATAAATTACAGACATATGTTAATTTGATAGCCATTTTATATGCAAAAATCACTTGTACTTAAGTAATAATATCATTTACAAAACCCTTTACAATAGCTAAAATATATTTTCTTTCTATTCAAAAACTTTATCTTAAATACTTGACAAAAATATATAGTTTCGTTTAAGGAAAACCATAACCGATTATAGGTTTAAAAGCTATCATGAGTTAACAAATAGGTTATCTTTCTTTTACAAAACTTACGCTATCGCATATTGAAAACCATATATTATAGCATGTCAAAAGCTTGTGCAATCGCAGTTTAAAAATCTCATGCTATGCATGTCAAAAATATTAGTTATTGCATATTATAAATCCAGCTATCACACATCAAGTAAATCATAGTTATCGCATGACTACATGAAGCTATCACATCTCCATTATTAATAATGGGAATCCAAAGAACATAATTCCAGTGTCTTTTTGAAGTTTTGAAAATACCCCTATCATCAACGGAATTTCACCACAGATATGCAACAATCACCACAATCCCTTTTTCTATTACCCAACAGTAGAATTTTATTACCAATTTGTTACCTATGTTACCAATGAAACAACTTAAAATAAAAGTGTTGTGACTACTAAACTTTTGTACTTACAACACCTATCCGTCTACTCATTTTTTTATTAAATAAACTTTAAATATCTCTAGATACTAGATGCATATAAGTTCATGCGTTTTATACTAGTGTTAATTGCCAAAGCCGGTGCATGTCAACCAAAACAAAGATATAGATGTTGAAAAATCTAAAGCTATTGCACGTTGATAATTTGTAGCTATCGTAAATAGAAAACATGAAGGTATCGTGAGATAAAAATTTGAAGCCAGTGCAAGTTGAAAAATGAAGCTTTCATGATTCGAAAACTTGAAGCTTTCGTAGGTTGAAAACATGAAACTATCACAGGTTGAAATTATTATGCAATCATATCTCAAAACATTATAGCTACCAAAGGTTGAAAAATAAGAAGACATGGTAGGTTGAAAATAATGTGTTATCGCATCCCATAACATAAAATGTTATTGCATTTTGGTATGACCACTAGCTATTACATGTTGACAAGTAAATAGCTATTGCCTATTGATAACAACTATCGAAAGTTGAGATAGCTACCGCATGTTAAAATGGCGTTTACATAAATATATGCAAAACTAATTTATGTCTTTTTTTGCAAAGCCGATAGTATTGAGTGGCCCCCTACCACTAATTTAATGCATAGTAAGAAAATACTTACATGCATAAATAGGATTACAAGGAGAACAAAGAGAAGAAGAAAGAAAAACAAACCATAAGCTCAAACAGAAAAATAAGTAAAAGACAATAGGCCAAATTAGGCCCATTTCTGCAAGATATCATTTTCAAATTCCACCGAGGATAAGAATAGAGCGTTTCTTATTTTCTGGCTAGTAGTAAAGTAAATTTCCATGTACTTCTTGTTTGTGTGATTAAAGATCCTCTCATTTCACTCTTTCCAAATTTCATTCTCAAAGACTTTGAGCATAATGAGAAGCTCAAATGAATATGTATGCTTCCATCTAGTTGACTTGTATATGTTTAACCACTCTTGCTTGCTATTAAGCATAGGGTTATCAAAGCCTCCTATGAGCTGCCTCTATATAAAATATGAAAAAGAGCAATTGAAGAAAAGATGGTGACTATCTTCTATTGAACTTCTACAGATCAGATAAGTCGTACTGAGAGGGATAACTTTATGAGCTAAGTTTGCAGAAGTACATACTATTTCCCGAGCATGAAGTTAATCTTTTCGAAAGTTGAGAGGTTCCAAGTTCTTTTCTTCCATGGGAACTTAGTCATCTCAAGGGAGGCATCTATAGAATTGTAGCTAGTATTTGTTGAATGCCTTTTCATTTCAAATGTCCAATAGTAAGTATGATTAACAACAAAAGTATATGAGTGGTCTGTTATGGAGTTCCACAACAGTCTAACATTGGAGCTGCTAGTGTGAGGGAGGCATATCTTATCATTTCTTATAAAACTGATTGCTCTAGCATGCATAGGAATTCCACTCAGCTATTGATCTGCATGCAAAAGACTGTTTTTGATTATTAAACCATGTCTAAGCCATGGCACTGACCAGAATTTTGCTCTATTATTAGGGGCAAGTATAATTTTAGTATGAGGGAGGAGTTTGGCTATTAGCTTCAAGATTGCCTTCCATTCCCAGTTGTGAGCTTGTTTAGATGTCAATAGCCAGAAGTCCTCATATTTCAAGTTAATTTTGGTACACCAGGCAACCCATAATTAAACAAAATTGTTTATGAGATTGTCAAAATGTTTGGAAAGGGAAGTAGTATTCCATGGTTTTAGATTTTTAATTCTCGACCCTCCATAATTCTTAGGCATTTCCAATTTACTATAAGCAATAGGCGGAAGCTTCCTTGTTGAAATATTTTGATTATTACAAACAGAGAATTGATAGAAAAATTTGATACAATTTGTTTACAGAGATGATCAAAATAGAGATCTTTTATTACTAGAAAAAGTGATGTATTACATTATATTCTGTTGTTGCTTTTATACATAGAGTTGTAAAGAATGGGCTAGTATAACAAGTCGGCCCATATAAATAAACAATGGTGAGATATGTTCTGAGATAATGAACGGTTCAGATTGCAATCCAAAGCGTTATATACATGGATTAGTACTGCTGTGACAATTCATTTTCTCTTGTCTTTGTTATTTCCCCCCTTCGAACCCTAGCTCCAGATTTAGGGTTAGGGTTTGCATTGAATATCTACAGCCATAGAGAATGGGGAAGAAACTTGTAGATCATACTGAGATTCCAGATCGTGCTTGTCACTGATTTTAAGCTTGCGACTGAAATTTCAGATCGTGCTGAGTTGAGTTGTAAAAAAGCTGATGCCTTTCTGATATCTTCTTCTCTTGGTTCTCTATTTCTGGAAAGTGTTGCAGTTTGAGCTTCGATTTGTTCAGATCCGAGTTACTTCCTTGAGATTTGGCTTTGCCATGACTGAACGAAGCTTTCTCTGGTTGTCTAACTGGATGAAGGCTTGTTTGACTTTTCTCAATTGAAGCTTGATTCTCTACAACTCCAAGGTCCTTTTTAAACTGCAGAAAGTTTTTCTTTGATAGCGATTTGGTTAAGGTGTCTGCTATCTGGAAAGTAGCAGGTAAATGATTCACTTGTAAATTTGCCTTGAGAACTTGATCTCGAACAAAATGCAAGTCTATTTCGATGTGTTTGGTTCTAGAATGCATTATAGGATTTGCTGTCATGTAGACTGCGCTTTGATTGTCACACCATAGTGTTGCTTTGATGTTTGCATCTAGCTTTAACTCTTTAATGATTGATTGCAACCACATTATCTCTGCTGTTGCATTTGCTATGCTTCTGTATTCGGCTTCAGTGCTGGATCGAGAAATAGTTGATTGTTTTTTTTGAACTCCATGATATTAAGTTACCCCCAACAAATATGCAATATCCTGTAATTGATTTCCTGTCAACTGGATCAGTAGCCCAGTCTGAATCTGAATAGCCTGTGATGTTGAGATTTCTGCTTGCTTTGAATATTAGTCCATGATTGATTGTTCCTTTAAGATATCTTAGAATCCTCTTTACTCCCTTCCAGTGTTCATTTAGTGGATTCTGCATAAATTGAGAAAGTTTGTTAACACTGAAAGCAATATCTGGTCATGTTATAGTGACATATTGTAATGCCCCTATAACACTTCTGTATTGTTTCATATTATCTATGACTTCTTCCCTGTTTTTTGAAAATTTTTGATGACTAATCATGGGAGTTGTCATAGGTTTGGCATCTTCCATTTTTGTTTTAGCAAGTAACTCTGCTATGTATTTTAAGATAATATCTGAATTTGATGTCTTGTGTACTTCAATTCCTAGAAAATAATTGAGATGTCCCAGATTTTTAATTGAGAACTCTTTGTTCATATAGCATATGACTTTGTTGATCTCATCCAGGTTGTTACCCGTGACAATTAAATCATCAACATAGATTTGTATGTAAATGATTGAGGATGAATTACTTTTAATGAATAATGAGATGTCTGATTTGATAGATTGATATCCTATTGACATTAGGGTTGATTTCAATCTATCAAACCAAACTCCCGGGGCTTGTTTTAGCCCATATATTGCCTTGTTAAGTTTGCCTACAAGACTTGAGTCTTGTTCATATGGTGGTTGGTTCATATAGATTTCTTCTTCTAATTTGCCATTTAAGAAAGCATTGTTAACATCCAATTGCCTTATATTCCATCCTTTGTGTAAGGAAATTGTGATGATGAGCCTTATAGTAGTGGGCTTGACAACTGGACTAAATGTCTCTGTAAAGTCAAATCCATATTGTTGAGTGTATCCCTTGGTCACTAATCTTGCTTTGTATTTGTTGATGGATCCATCAGCATTCCTTTTTATCTTATATGTCCATCTACAGCCTACAATATTTTTGTCTGAAGGTGGACATGCAAGACTCCATGTTTTATTTTTCATAAGTGCATTGTACTCTTCGTTCATTGCTGCTTTCCAGTTTTTATCTTTTGCATCTTGATCAAAAGTGGATGGTTCACTGGAGTTTATGTTGACCATGTATGCCTTAGGTTTAAAGATCCCACTTTTAGCTCTGGTGATCATGTGATGGCTGGGTCTGACAGGGGCTTCAGTTTGAGGTAATTCAAAACTCCTGTTTTGATTAGTGTTGTTTTATGGATTGTGATGTTGATCTTCCTCATTTGCTGAGTGTGTAGGTGAGCAGATGACATGACTGTGATCATCTTCACACTCTGTATTTTGTTGAGCAGATGTAGATGAGTGTGTTTGATGATCATCAGTAGTCCTCCTTATCTCAGCTGTGCTCTGGTCTTCAGATATTAATGGTAATTCAGGTATGGATATTCTTGGGTTATACACTTTTTCTGTTGTTCTTACTTCAGCATTTCTAAAGGGAAAATCTTTTTCATTAAAAGCAACATGTCTACTAATAATAATTTTTCCACTGTCATCAAGACATTTGTACCCTTTTTGATTAGAGGTATATCCCAGGAATGTACATTGTTTTGACCTAAAGTTTAATTTACTACTGTTATAAGGTCTTAAACATGGAAAACATAGACATCCAAATACTTTTAAACTGTGATAGTTTGGTTTTACCCCTAGTAACTTTTCAATAGGGGTTATACCAACTAAAGTTTTGGTTGGTAATCTATTAATGAGGTAGACAGCAGTACTAAAAGCCTCTGGCGAAAACTTTAGTGGTAGATTTGCATGACTCAGTAAACTGAGTCCTGATTCAACCACATGCCTATGTTTTCCCTCTGCTAAGCCATTTTGTTCTGAGGTATAAGGGAAAGTAAATCTATGAACTATACCTTTTTCCTTAAAGTATTCCTTAAGTGACTTATGCTCAATTCCTCCATCTGATTGTATAGTATTGACATGTGTATCAAGCTGTTTTTCAATCATTGTGATGAAGTTTATTACAAAATCATGTGTGTCTGATTTATTTTTCAAAAAATATATCCAAGTGTATTTTGTGTATGTATCTACAAATGATATATAATATTTATATCCGTAGTCTGAATATATTGGGGCAGGTCCCCAAAGATCAGTAGCAATAAGCTCAAGTGGCTTTGTATATTTAGTTGTGGATTTACCAAATGGTAGTTTTTGACTTTTTCCCATTTGGCAGTGAGTGCATACATAAGGAACAGATATGCTATTATAAAATATATTATTCTCAGTGAGAATTTGCTTAACTATTTTAGCATTGGGATGGCCAAGTCTGAAATGCCACAAATCAAAAACATTGTCATTGTTTTCTATTTCACAATGATTACAACAGTTTTTATCATCTCTATGATAATCACAGTTCACAGATTTAATTCTGTATAATCCTCTTTCAGCATCACCCTGCAATAAAATATTTTTAGTTAGTATATCTCTAACAACACAATGTTTAGGGAAGAATTCAAAGTAAACTTTGTTATCACTAGCAAATTGGGACACACTTATGGGGTTCTTTTTTATTTTTGGGACTCTTAGTAAGTTATGTAAGAATAACTGTTTTTTCCCTTTAATAACACCACTTCCTACATGTGAGATATTGATGCACTTACCATTGCCCATACAAATAGATTTTTTACCTTTGTACTCTCTATTGCCAAGGTTTAAATTTTCAAGATTATTGGTTATATGATTGGTAGCTCCTGGATCTGGATACCAGCAGTCATCATTCATTGATTGATTATTTTCATTAGAGTTTTGATCTCAGTTATCTGATTGACTGCTGGAACTTGCTTGAGCTATGTTGGTACTGTAATTTCCACCTTTTTGATTGTTGTTCTGATTAGAATACCTCAGATAATATTTTATGGCAGTGTGACCAATCTTTTCACAGATTTGACATTTTGGTCTATTATTGTTGATGTATCTACCCCTTCCTCCTGATCTGTTTGGGTATCCTCCTCTCTGTGTTCCTCCTCTTGTGTGTTTTGATCTGTTTTGTTATTACTTTGAACTTTGTTTCTTGAGGTAGCTGTGTAGTTGACTGCAAGTTCTAAGTCTTGTGGTCTTTTATTATCAATTCTTGCCTCATGTGAAAGTAGTATAGAATAGACATCATCAAGTGATGGTAGATCCTTTTGTGATGCTATAACAGCAATAACAGATTCATATTCTTCACTCAATCCATTGAGAATAATCAGAATCTGAAATCTTGTGATTTGCTGCCTCCAGTGAATCACATATTTCTTTGATTTTGAAAATGTATTCCCTTATAGTATTGTTGTCTTTCCTTATGCTATGTAGCTGTCTCTTATAGTACATAACTTTGGCAGCTGATTGTGTATTGAATACTTTCTCAATAGTTATCCATATATCATTTGCAGTCTTGCATCTAATGACATGAGATAGAAGATTTGTGCTTATTGATGATAAAAGCCAGGAACAGATTAACCTGTCTTGTTTGTGATATCTGATGTAATCCTCATTGCTTATTATTTTGCTTTCTTGATCAGTTATACACTTGGGAGGAATTGGAATGGTTCCAAAAATGTGGCCTTCAAGCCCATATCCTTGAACTGCAGTTTCTATTTGCAGTTTCCAGAGAAGAAAGTTGTCTTTAATCAATTGAACTGTGACAAGATTGCTTTGTGGGCTAATTACGGTTTTGATGAGTTTTTCAACTGCGAGATTGGATTCACTGTTGCTGCTTCCATTAGAAGAATTAGCTATACTGGGTTGGTTGTTTGATTCATCACCCATGATGAAATTCAATACGCAAGAAATATACAGAAAAAGCAATCCATAAAAGCAAAAATAACAGAGAAATCAATCGATCTTGTGCAGAGATTAAAGGTACTTAAGTCAAGAATTTCTCATAGTAAATTTGGTGCAACCGTATGACATATATGATGATCTATGCTTTCTTTGATCTGATATGTTGTCCAGGAAGGCACTTTCTTTGATTTTGAGATGATTCTTGATTTCTTGTTTTCTTTCTTTTCTGATTTTCTTGATCGATTGATTTTTCTTTTGGAGGTTGCGTGAATGAATTCTGATGGAGCCACAACAAGTTGGCACGACACTGAATTGTATCACTAACTTCAACAAACTCTTCAGATGATGAAATGCGATTTCTGATGAGGGTTATATTACCCAAATGATGATAATACTCTGATGGTGTTTTGATTAAAAGAATGGATGGCTGTTAGGCCTTCATTTGCTCTGATACCATGTTGAAATATTTTGATTATTGCAAACAGAGAATTGATAGAAAAATTTGATACAATTTGTTTACAGAGATGATCAGAATAGAGATCTTTTATTACTAGCAAAAGTGATGTATTACATTGTATTCTGCTGTTGCTTTTATATACAGAGTTGTAAAGAATGGGCTAGTATAACAAGTCAGCCCATATAAATATACAATGGTGAGATATGATCTGAGATAATGAACGGTTCAGATTGCAATCCGAAGCGTTATATACATGGATTAGTACTGCTGTGACAATTCATTATCTCTTGTCTTCGTTATTTTTCCTAATGTGGATGAACCTGGTCCAGAGAAATCTAAACATGGCAGTTTTGATCATAGCAATAAATTTCATAGGGAGGAGAAATGTTCTACACTAATAAATAGTCAAAGAAGAGATCAAGGAATCAACTACAACTAGTCTGCCAGGCTAAGAGAGGAATTTGTTCTGCCATCTATTCAACATATTGGTTATTTTTTCATACAAAGGAATGCATTGTGAAATGCAGATTCTTTTTATAGCTAAGGGGATTCCTAAGTATGACATGTCTAAGTGTAGGGAGAGCATATTGGTGATGGATAAGCATTGTTGTGGTTAGAGAGGAGGAAGTCCAACGATCAGCATTTTTGAGAATTTATCTTTAAGCCAGTGAAGTCAGAGAATGTATGTAAGGTATCCATTATAGTTTGAAAGGAACCAACCAAGGGTTTGGTGAAGATAATCTCAAGTCATCCGCAAAGGCAAGGGAAGTTAATATAGGAGATTTACTTAAGGATGTAGGATGAACCTTTTCTTACTAACCTACATTTAAAGAGCTAAAGTTAGAGTTTCCATTATCAAGATGAGCATGTAAGAAGAAATTGGATCTCCCTGCCTCAAACCCTGTCTGCCTTGAAAATACCCAACAGTATATGCACTATAGATAGGAGAATATTTAATTGTGGATATGCATTGATAGATCCAGTTAGTGAATTGAGTAGGGAAATTCATTTAATTCATAATGCAGACGAGAGAGGGCCATTTTATAGAATCAAAGGACTTTCTTATATTTGTCTTCATCATAAAATGGGGAGATATATATGGATAGGAGTAACCATTAAGAAGCTTATGAGTAAATTGTAGTGAAATTTTATTTTATTTTGAGCGAAAGCGGTTATTTGTTTAGGATCTAGTATTGCCTATTTAGATACCAATGACACTTAAAAAGAATTATGCAGCCTTAAAAAAATAACAAAAATAGAAGACACAAAAGATTTAACGTGGTTCGGATATGAATATCCTACGTCCACGGAGACCCAACAATTTTTTATTTCACTAAAGAAGAGAGTACAAAAGAGAGAGGAAAGAATAAATGTGGATATTACACTTACTTGTTCATATGAAGATAAAGTTCCTTCATTTATATAGACTTGATAATGAAGGGTTGCTTGGAGATTAAGCAAATTAATTTCCCGATTACGCAGATATCTTTCCAATTTGCGTGATTTGATTTTGGTACAAATGGATGGCGTAATCTTCGTTTTCATATCTTTCCTTTATTCTCCATGCCTAATCATTTATTTCTTCAAATGCATTAACTAATTAATTGATTGACTAATTAATTAGTTTCCTTCAAAATATCCTTCCATATATCAGCTAAATTAATTGATTTGATTGAATCAATTAATTAATTTATTTCCTCTTTAACGAATATTTGAATCATCCAAATTCAATACTTCACCTTGATTCAAATATAACAATCTCTCTTCATCACCTTATCATCAAGTAATCAACATATAAGTTGTTGGGCCTAGCGCCCCATGGCGCTCAAGTAACATGTATCAAACCGATCAAGTTTGAGCAATGCTCAAACTTGTCCTTAGGAAGTGACTTTGTCATCATATCTGAAGGATTATCCAAAGTACTTACCTTCAGCAATTTAATCTTTCTTCGTTCTTCCTCAAGCATAAGAAAGAAACTTCTAACATCAATGTGCTTCGTCCGTGAACTATAAGCTTGATTTTCTATAAGATGAATCGCACTCTGACTGTTTGAAAATAGCTCTACTGTCCGCTGCACCATTGAAAGAACATCCAACAACTGAAGTAAGTATAATCCTTCATTTGTTGCTTCCACAATCGATATCAACTCTGCTTCGGTAGTCGATAAAGCTACGATAGATTGGAGCTTTGATCTCCATGAAATCGAGCCTATGCCGAGTGTAAAAACATAGCCTGACACTGACTTCCTAGCATCTCTATCCCCAGCGTAATCAGAATCATAGTATCCTCTAAGAAAGATGTCACCATCCACTCCACCATATAACAAGCCCACCGAAGAAGTGCCTCGAAGATATCTAAGAATCCACTTCACAGCTTGCCAATGCTCTTTACCTGGGTTAGACATATATCGACTCACAACACCTACTGCATGGGCCAAATCTGGTCTTGTGCACACCATCGCATACATAAGACTACCAACAGCACTAGAATAAGGTATATCAGCCATATACCTCTTGTCTTCTTCCAATGAGGGTGATAAGTCTTTTGACAACTTAAAATGAGAGCCTAATGGAGTGCCAACCGGTTTAGCTTTCTCCATTCCAAATCGAGCGAGGACTTTCTCGATGTACTGCGCTTGAGTGAGCTTAACTCTCTCCGTTTTCTATCCCTGCTTATCTCCATACCCAATATTCTTCGTGCCTTTCCCAAATCCTTCATATCAAACTCTCTACCGAGCTCCGCTTTCAACTCCTTAATTCTGACCATACTCCGAAATGTAATCAGCATATCATCAACATATAACAACAAATAAATCATATCACCATCACATCTTCTGAAATAAACACACTGGTCTTTGAAACTTCTGGAGTATCTCTATGAAAGCATAAACTTATCAAACCTCTTGTACCATAGTCTAGGAGACTGCTTCAGTCCATATAGAGATTTGTTGAGTTTGCAAACATAGTCTGGCCTGCTACTATCAATGAACCCTTCCAGCCACTTTAAATAAATCTCCTCATCCAGATCACCATGCAAGAATGCAGTTTTGACACCTAGTTGCTCTAATTCCATATCATAATGAGAAACCAATGCCAAAAGAATACGAATAGAAGTATGCCTAACCACTGGAGCAAAGATATCATGGTACTCTACCCCTTTCTTCTGAACATACCCCTTTGCGACTAACCTTGCCTTGTATTTGAGATTACCATTTTCGCCGTCTTTCACTCTATAGATCCACTTGCATCCAATAGCTCTCTTATCGGTGGGAAGAGGCACCAAATCCCAAGTATGATTTCTCTACAATGATTCAATCTCCTCCTCCATAGCAACTAACCAACTGGAACTGTTAACTGATGTGATAGCTTCTCTATAATCACAGGGCTCATCATGGACAACATTCAAAGCATATGTTGCCATATCATCGAAGTTAATATCTTCAATGCTCAATCCAACAAACTCATCAAGCCACTTAGACTTTCTTCGTTGTCTGACAGTTCTAGATTTCGAATGAGCTCCACCTTGAGTTTGATACTCTGTATCAACTTCGATATTATACTCATCAACCACGGTGTCATCGGAAACACCATTTGAACATCTATGGAAAGAATCAACGGATGACTTGCTTTGTGTCTGGCATTCTTCACATGTCCTCTCATTGTCATCCGATGAGGAAGCCTCCATATTCAACATAGCCTTCTCATCAAAAGTCACATGCCTGCTCATAACGAATCTTCTTGCTAATAGGACACCACAACCTATATCCCTTCACTCCTCTCCTATAACCTAGAAAAATACACTTGCGAGCTCTAGGTTCCAGCTTCCCTTTGCTCTCATGCACATAAGCTGGGCAACCAAACACTTTGAGAAATGAATAGCTAACATGCTCTCCTTTCCATATTTCTTCAGGGATCTTCATATCTATGGCAGTGGAAGGTGTGCGATTGATGAGGAAAGCCGCCATAGATAAAGCTTCAGCCCAAAATCCCTTCTTCAATTTAGCGGTCATTCTAAGGCATCTTGTCCTCTCCAATAATGTCCGATTTATCCTTTCTGCAACTCTATTAGACTGGGGGTCTCCTGGTGTGGTGTAATGCCTCTTAATGCCTTCAGACTCACAATAATCGATGAATTCCTATGATACAAATTCACCACCTTTATCTGAACGGAGAAATTTCAATTTCTTCCCTGACTGCTTCTCGACCATAGATTTCCACTTCCGAAACTTAGCAAAGGTTTCACTCTTTTACTGAAGAAAGTATACTCATACTTTACGAGAGAAATCATCTATAAGTGAAACAAAATATCTGGCTCCACCTAAAGACGGACAAGGGGAGGGACCCCAGACATCTGTATGAACATACTCCAAGACAGCTTTTGCTTTATGCTCTCCTGTACCAAAAGAAATCTCCTTCTGCTTTTCAAAAAAACACACCCTTCACAAAAACCAAGTTTTGAATGATGAACTCCATCAATCAATCCTCGTTTTCTCAACTCATCCATGCTGCGCTCACCGATGTGACCCATCCGTAAGTGCCATAATCTGAAAGAATCTGAATCAACAGATGTAACAGAAGCTGATTCACCAATTACAGTAGTGCCCTTTAATAGATAAAGATTTTCTGCCCTCACACCTCTCATAACAATCATGGAACCCTTCGATATCTTTATTTTCTCTCCTTCCACTACAATCTTCAAGCCAAGTCTACTTAACGCCCCAACAGAAATCAAGCTCCTCCTCAAATCAGGTACATGTCTAACATAGGTGATCGTACGAATAACACCATCAAACATCCTAATCATAACGCTACCATCACCAACCATACGGCAAGAGACATCATTACCCATTAGAACTTCTCCTCCATCAATTTCACGGTAAGTGGAAAAGCAGTTCCTATCAGGTGTCATATGATAGGATGCGACAGAATCAATCAGCCATAAGTTGCTCTTTCCAGAAGAGCCAGAAACTGTAAATACATCGGTGTCACTTTCTGTATCTGATTTCTCTGCTGTAAAAGCTGAGGCTTGCTTTGGATCTTTTCTTATACCTTCAAGCTTGGGACATTGTACTATAAAGTGCCCTGGTTTCTTACAATAATGACAAGTCAAATTCTTAGGCCCCCTAAACTAAGACCGTGAATAATTTCGTCCTCCATCTTTCTTCGACCTGTTTTGGCCTCTACCTCTCTGAACAGATAAGCCTTCAGTATCACTATCCAAGCTAGTGCTCACCAATCTACCTCTTAATACGTCATTATGAAGATCAGCCTTTACATCAGACAGACTAATTTTACTGCGGCCATAAATTATGGAATTAACAAAAGCAGTATACATCTTAGGCAAGGAACATAAGAGGATCAAAGCTTTAGCCTCATCATTAATATCAACTCCCGCTGCCTTCAGGTTCATAATCAAAGTCATCAAAGCATCTACATGCTCCATGAGATCAGCTCCAGGCTTCATCTTGAACGAATAAAGCTGTTGCTAAGAATAATCCGATTAGTGAGAGACTTGTCATGATATGCATCCGATAATGCATCCCATAGTTCTTTCGCCGTCTTCTTATGAGAGAATTCTCTAAGAACTTCATCTGAAAGGCTCAATTGAATTGCTGTAAGAGCTTCATCTTCCATCTCTTTCAAATCAGCTGCATCAATATGTTTCAATTTCTCACGCGCAGAAACAACCTTGTAAGTCTTCTCCTTCTTCAATACTGCCTCCATCTTCATCTTCCAAGTACCAAAAACTCATTTTCCGTCAAAACGTGTTACTCCATAATTGACACCAGATCTGCCAACAGACTTACTAGAAGTAGCCATTAATATCCAAAAAGGAATAATAACACTAGCTCTGATACCAAACTATAGTAAAATTTTATTTTATTTTGAGCGGAAGCGGTTATTTGTTCAGGATCTAGTATTCCCTATTTATATGCCAATGACACTTAAAAATAATTATGCAGTCTCAAAAAAATAACAGAAATAGAAGACACAGAAGATTTAACGTGGTTCAGATATGGATATTCTACGTCCACGGAGACCCAACAACTTTTTATTTCACTAAAGAAGAGAGTACAAAAGAGAGAGGAAAGAATAATGGTGAATATTACACTTGCTTGTTCATATGAAGATAAAGTTCCTTCATTTATATAGACTTGATAATGAAGGGTTGCTTGGAGATTAAGCAAATCAATTTCCCGATTACGCAGATATCTTTCCAATTGTGTGATTTGATTTTGGTACAAATGGATGGCG
This sequence comes from Allium cepa, assembly GCA_030765085.1. NCBI lineage: Eukaryota > Viridiplantae > Streptophyta > Magnoliopsida > Asparagales > Amaryllidaceae > Allium > Allium cepa. The sequence goes on along the minus strand of CM060929.1, from coordinate 375,163,995 downwards.
TAATCTTCGTTTCCATATCTTTCCTTTATTCTCCATGCCTAGTCATTTATTTCTTCATATGCATTGACTAATTAATTGATTGACTAATTAATTATTTTCCTTCAAAATATCCTTCCATATATCAGCTAAATTAATTGATTTGATTGAATCAATTAATTAATTTATTTCTTATTTAACGAATATTTGAATCATCCAAATTCAACATAAATATAATATTATCCAGGATATTTCTATTTGGGAGGTAGGCCGCCTGGTCAGGATATATTATGGAGCTAAGAACATATTTCAATCTAGAAGCAAGTATTCTTAGGATGAATTTATATAGGATACTACAACAAGCAATAGGTCTGAATTGTGTGACTTCATAAGGGCTATTTGCCTTGGAAATAAGAGCAAGGTTGGTTGAGTTGATAGAGTTGCGCAATTTCAACTTATGAAAGAAATTATGAACCACCTTGAGGACAGCAGAGGAGACAATTGGCCAGTAGTGAACAAAAAAAGGTTGCATTGAACCCATCTAGGCCAACACAAGCATGCCATTTCATGGTGAAAATGGAGTCCTTAATATTATCATCAGAGACAGAAGAAGCGAGAGAGGATTGCATTTCAGATGTAAGATAGGGAAGAGAGATAGAAGAGATGAATGAGTTATCAATAGAGGAGGCATTACTGCTACCAAGAAGAGTAGTTAAGTAATTAAGGAAGACATTATATATTGTTGAAGGATTAGAATGAGACAACCCATTAGTGTCCTTTATTTGATGTATGAAGGATTTAGCCTGCATGATCTTTAAAGAAGCATGGTAGTATTTTGAGTTTATATCATCATGTAAAGTCCATTTTTTCTAGCTTTCTGGATTGACATATTTGCTTCAAAGGTTAAAGCAGCATCAAGTTAAGATTCCAGGAGATATTCAATTTGACAAAAGTCAGGATCATTGGTAGAGTGCATAATTTGGGGCTGCACCAGTTCTAATTTTAATTTGATATCAGTAGAAAGTTTACTTCTATCTCCATACTTACCTTTAGACGAAGATCTAAGAGCACATTTTGTGTTTTTAAATTTTTGTTGAAGGATATGCATGGGATTTGCATAGGCTCTTACCAACCAAACATTTTTAACAACCTGTAAAAAAGAAGTATCTTTAATCCATTGATCAAAAATATAAATTTTACCTTTTGTAAATGGCAGCATCACTAAAGGTTGGTATTAAAGGATAGTGGTCAGAAAGAAGTGGCATTGGGATATGGATTTGCAAGGAGGCTAGAGTGAGAGAGTGTAGAAATTGAAAAAGCCATGATTAATTTTGGTAAGAGTCATATTGTTCCAGGTAAAAAGAGACCCAATGGAGGGTAAATCAATTAGAGAGGCATTATGCATTGTTTCATTGAGGGGAGCATGCTCTCTAAGGAAAAAAGAGTTGCCTCCAGATTTATGGGATTAGAGATATGAGAAGTTGAAATCTCCAATTACAATCCATGTATGAAAGTTTTGTCTTAAATGAGGGAGATAATCATGAAGCTTTTTCCTTTGGGATAAAGCATTATCAACATAAAATAAATGAAGTTAAAATAATAGAAGTGGACAAGGGAAGGTGGAGAGCTTGAGTGTCTGTATATTGTCTATAATAAAGAATAGGATAGATACAAAGAATAGAAGGGTCAAATAAGATTAGAAGTCTACCATCAGGAGCATGAGAGTGGTTTGTGATGGAGTCTGGGAAGGATTAATGAATTTGGCAGCTTTTTGAGACAAAGTGGAGTTAAGTTTGGTTACATAAATGGATATGAGAGAGTTTGTGTTCATGTATAAATTTTTTAATTTGCTCTAGTTTAGAACTCTTGTGAGCACCTCTTACATTCCAAGCTGTAATGTTGTTCATCGTTATTAAAGTACTTGGGATTTTTTGTTTGAATCTCTAGTCCTTTTATGATAAAGGGATGAAATGTTTTGAGGGTAAAGCCTATTAAAGCAGTCAGTCTCATTGTCCGAGTCAAATGGGGAGGAGGAAGTGACAGGGCTACTCTGCTTATTTGAAATTTTCCGCTATTTATTTATGCCTGAATTGATTATGAAGGTGGGTTTTTTCTTCTTGGATTTACGCTTATTTCAGTCAATCTTTGAACTAGAATCTTTGGGTATGTAAATGTCCATGTCAACAGAGTTGAATTGAGTGGGAGATGTAAGTTTTCAGGAGAGAATATGAAGTGTTACAAAGTTTGGATTGGTAATAGTAATTTGATTTTTAAATATGGATTTACTGCCAATGGTAAAGAGAGGAGATGTACCAAAGTAGGTAAATTTGGAGAGATTAGATATGTCACTGCGCATGTCTTGTGCATGTTCTATGCATAGGAGTACATTGGGCAAGGAATCAGGTCTAGATTGATCAAGAAAAGAAACACGGGTAGATAAAGGAGGGATAAAGGAATTAAAAAGGTGTGAATTGTTATCAAATAAAATTTGAGTGGATAAGATCAGGGGAGAAGAAGAGAATGAGGTAGGAGGAATGGTTGATTTATTATCATATGAAGTAGCGAGTAGGACTTTAGCTTGCAAACAGCAGGAGGGTGATTCATGAGGAGGAATAATAATAGTGGTTTGGTGCACCGGCCCCAAGGTATTCGATAGGAAGAGATGGATATTGGGTTCACTGTACATATTGACAGTATCATTGACAGATGTATTGGTTTCATCTGAAACGTGCACATCTTCAGAATTAAAAATTTCTACCAAGTGATTAGCATCAACAATTTTCTGATCGTTTTCCTTAAACTCATCAATAGCATTAACATCTTCCAAATTCTCGGTATTAGCATTCTTCTCAACATCTATTTCCTCAATAACATCACAGGTTTCATCCTTCCCTTCATTAATTTCCCCTTCTTCAATATAATCCATAATATTAAATTTATTATTCAGAGGAACATCATCTATCTTACGAGCTTCGTCAGAGGAACTCCCAGTGCAACCAATTGTTGTGGCTTTGGTCTTTGCCTTTAAAGATTGTGTATTCCTTAATGCATCCCCATTCACAACAGAATTGTCCACATTATTCTTATATAAGTATGCCTTTTCTTTTGATGATCCACTCAAATTAAAACTTTTCCCTTTTGAAATCTCGTATTTTGTCTTGTAGTATGTTTAACCTCACCAGTTTGACCTTTTTTTTGTCATATCCATCACCACTCTTTTCATTACTAGGAGATGAAGAATCAACTTGCAGGCAGGAGTTTGTACAGTTTTCACTTGAATGACCAAATAAATTACGTTGAACATAGATGTAACGATCCACTTTTTTGGACAGTTTAAATTGATAATAAACCACACATGTCAAACTCAAACCATTCAAAAAGGAATGATTGTTAATGGGGTAAATAAGAAAATAAGAGAAAGGAAAGAAAAACAAAAAACAGAATCTCACAACGGAATGACAAAATATAATAATCAAATAAACAGTTCGTGAAGCTGTTTTATAAATACATTTGATTACACTTTTACAATACAATCAGAGTTATACATACAGCATGTAAAATAGGATAATGCGGTGGAACAACAAGATGCAACGGAATAATACTAATAATATAATACTAAACTCCTCTTCGTCCTCCAAAAAAAATATCTTCAACACTGAAAAGCTCAGGCTGACCTGAGCGTAATGAAAAGACAAAACACTCGAGTCAGAACTAAAAGATCTTATAGAAGTCAAATCAATAATAAACAAATATGAGTGTAATGCCTTCAGAGATGTTTACGGGATTTTACATCTCCTATCCAGTGTATAATGTGCGTGCAATAACTTAAGAGATGTTCGAAATTTCCATCTCCTAAGGATCCGTTAAACTATCTATATGTAGTAATATACGCTATATATGTAGTATCTATCTATAAAGTAAAGTATTAAAATAACGTTAAGGCATTACCCATATCCCCTTAACGGATTTTTATAAATGTCGTAGTCTATACAGTATGTAAACTCCACCAAATCGGTGGCTATCAGGAAACACTCCATAGGTACAGCACAAATCAAAATCATAGTAGGCTTGATAAGGCATATGACAGAAAACACGAGGCTATACCCGTGGTAGGATTCTACCGAATTGCGAAACAAGACTAGTGGTAACACATAGCAGCTACTACCGCCCACATCGAGCAACACTTCCATAATCAAAATCGAAGTGGCCATCAATCAATCACAAAGTAACAGATATGGTATCGAAGAAGCATGTTCGATAAAAGGAGCGACTTCACTTGGTCTAGTTATGGCTCCTGATTTTAATCATATCAAGCTGGCCCGAGGGGTCAGGGCTGCGTTCTTACCTCATACCAGTAGCATTCGCCAAACCATCCTACTTCGTTCTGGATTTTCCACCACGTGCATAGTTATTAAAGTGGTTTCAGAATTCGCAGAGAGTATGACAATATCCGACCCCGATCTCTTTAACAACCAAACGACTATTTCATACCCTGGTCATTTTATAAAACATTTTTAATAATAAATCCTGAAAACGGTTTATACCTTTATATCAAGATATCGATATACTTATTCCAAAAATATAAATATATTCATAAATACCGAGGAAGATTTCTTTCAATCAATTTTGAAAATAATTTATAAATCTCTCTTAAACCATTTATAAACTATCCATATGCTTTAAAACCATTTATAAGGCTATTTATAAATTCCAAAACAGTTTACAACTTTTCCATTTTCATAAACTTTTACACAAATTCATTTAAAACGCTTCCAAATCCCTTTAAACAAGTTCTTTTATAAACCTTTTTAAAAAAATCCTTTAAACCTTTATAAACTCCTTTATCAAAATCTTTTATAAAAATCCCTTACAAAACTCTTTATGAAACTCCTTTTATTAAATCCACTATAAAATCCCTTATAAAACTTTTACAAATTTCTTACAACACCTTTTACAAATTTCTTACAACACCTTTTACAAAATTCTAAAATCTTTATCTAGTAAAGTTATTATAAAAGTCTATTTCTATTATCTTAAACTAAATTTTTAAATAAATCTTTTAAAACTGTATTGAATATTTTATTAAATTAAATTTTATATAAATCTCTTAAAACTATATTAAATATTTTATTAAATTAAAATTTTAAACTATTTAAATTATATATTTTAAAACTAAATAAAATTATAAGTTAAAAACTTAAAATTACATTTTAAACCATATGTTAACTTATGATTTGAAACTTTAAAACATATAAAATAAATTATTCTCCAAATAAAATCTTTTTTGAAGAATCATTAAATTAAATTTAAAAATCAAATTTAAAAATCAAACATATTTTACTATTTAGAAAATAATTTAAAATCGACCAACGGTGTCCGTATATAGTTTCCTACCATATTGGTCAAATGATAGGGTATGTATCATCAACCCCAAAATAGTACAATTTTCTGAGTATATATCATTTCAACCCGTATCCCGAACCAATAATTTCCAAATCGATAAAATCGCTCGGGTTAATCATTTTAACCTATAATGATTTTCCCTAATCTATATTAGATCATTGGGTATGTATCATTTCAACCTATAGTGATAACAGAGATATAAATATTCAATCATCCAAATTGTCAACAAACAACGTCCATCACAATCAACATCCAAATCAGCCAATAAATCATAATAATTAACTGGTTATCATTATCACGTATTTAATTAACAATTTAAATTCGGTATTAATTTAAATGGCCAATTAATTCAATATAAATTCGAATTAAATTTAAATGACAACTTAAATTACCAAACAACAATTAATAAATTTCTTATCACATCATAAATTTAATTTAACTAACATAAGAAGGTTAGTATTCGTGAGTGGATTAAATCACTCGTCTTTGATTTGTCATCGATTTAAAATCCAGATAAAATCCAAAAATTCAACAGTCTCAGAATGCATCCAAACTAGTTCCATGTTGTTCAAAATTTCGATATGATTCTAACGAAAGAAACCGTGTCCAAATCCGAGCTCGTATGAAAAAGTTATGTGTGTTAGAACGATCGAAAATTAAATTTTAAATTAAAATAACATAAGGGGCAATATCATAAATAAAATAACCTCAAAAACCTTACTGCACGAACGCAACTAGACCTATATAGTAGCAGCCGACACCATGTTGACTACGAACGCACGCAACCACGCTCCTCTACACCGAGATCCGACACCTCTACTGACCTCGCCTCGACCAGGAGCTCCCACGACACGCGTCGCCTCCGGTGTCTCCCCATGCCCACACCGTCGCCATTGATATTTGGCCAAGTTTAGACAATTTTTGCACCGTCTAGATGAACGAAGACCAAAGATGCACGCTGCTCAGCCCCCTCTACCTGCTGATGCCATCCGATCGTCGTATAATCGACGATCCACCTTCGAATTCAAAAACCCTAGGATGGACAATCGAAACTTCATCAACGATTTCTGGCCAATCCGAGACTCAATTGCAAAATAAAGAACAGAGGTAGATTGCGCTCGTCGAGAAGTTTCCAATGATATATAATTTGATATGGTTTGAACAGATTGAATTTTCAATTTGATTTGGAATTGGGGAATTAGGGTTTATTATCTACCATCGAGAAAGAATAGAAAATTGAACGGGCAGATAGGATTGTACGTACAGGAATTTGGAACAGACAGCTAGGTTTCGGGAAATATCCACTAATATAGACATAAATGGATAAGAACGAATGGATATATCGAATTGGGTCGAAATGATAACAACGACCCAAAAAGCCCGTTTCAATCCTGAGACGAAAGTAGGTCATTCCATATATCATACTATAGGTTTACGATATTTTTAAACTCAATGGAACTAGGTTCAGACCCTCATTCCATTCTATACAGAAGTTAGCTTTTAAATAAATTTATATTCATTTAATTGATTTCTACGTTTTTCGAGATCGCACGATCAAACGATAAGTCTGATCGCTACAAAACTTGACATCCTATAATAATTCACTGCTAGGGATCCGATGAAACTAATTTCATTGAAATCCAAGACAATGGCCGAAATGGCTAATTTTCACGTTAATTAAATAAAGTATTATTAAATTGATTTAATCACTTTTACATTCAAATTTAAAAGTTAACACTTTACTGTCCTGGATTAAATAGGAATTTATATTCTTTTAAAATATAATTTCCACGTTAAATTCAATATTTAAATATTGTACTAATTTTAGCATTCAATTACAACTGTAATAAAACCCTAGTTAATTGTATTAAAATTTCAATCAAATTCTTTTATTTGGATTTACATGCTTATTACTAAATCAACTATTACCTTATGTATATAATTAACATATGTTTACATATTATTACATTAATATTCTAAAACTATCATTCTTTACCATATTAATTATAATATTTCAATTGCATTAATTCCATTAATTACTAATTTAATTTCGACGGATTAATTATAATATCTTTTTTGAGACAGTTATAACTAAATGGACATATTTCTACATTAGTTATTATACTTGCCTACAAAATATATATTAATTTTCATTAAATAACTACACTTAAATGTCTGTTTAGTAATACCCCAATTTAATTATTATTTAATTTTGATTTCCATATAATTATGTTTAAAGCTTTAGTGGGTTTTTCTATTTCTAAGCTAATATCTTATTTATTTGATCTATTGTTTTCTCACTCTTTATGAATTATTATAGTAATAATATAAGTTATATGCTGAACTTATGATAGTGCAAATGTGATGCTCAATAATACACTAAAATGTTGTTTCCTAAATACATTTGAATTTTATTTCTATCTAACTGAATATAGATTTAAAATGGGATGAACGAAAGGGGAGAAAAATGAAAAAATGGTAGGTTTTGATGATTTGGCACCATGCTTGTATTTAGGTATGAAACAAATGTAAAATATGATAATGGAAAGAACTAGATCTTATTAAACAACTCACATGGTTTTATACTATGTTTGTGTGAGAATTGTTCAAGTCTATTCAACTGACTTACTAATCCCAAAAGATTTTTTATTTATTTTCTAAAGATGATTTAAGGCAGTTGCTTGCATTGTTAAGAGAACAATATAATTTTGTTGACGATTCTTTTCAGGTTTATGCAACTGCATCTTGTAAGCCTAATAATTGAAGGAAAAAATGAAATATCGTTGTTTGGAAAAAATACATTGAGAAGGTTTGTAGAGAATATGATGTAACCAATCTCTTCTATATATAATTAGTATGATAAAGTATATATACATTGTAAATAATAAAGTTGACAGTGGAGTTGTTTACTTAGACTTCATACCTAATCACCAACCTTGCCAACCAATTGTTATACTTATGCTAAAGCACACCACCTTCTTTCATACAAAACAACGGAGACAAAATATACTAAAATATACAAACACATACGCCTATACATCACTGTAGAAAAAGACCATCTGATTACAGAATTTGCGTAATGCACCCCTAAGATTGTACAATGGGCGTTTAGACTAGGCATAAATACCATTTGTAGCAATTTTTTGGCCAAGTTAATTTAGCGTCTCGTCTGATAGGTCATACGCGTCTAAGGTGGCCCTCGGAAAAGGTCCGCTGGGGAGAACCATTGATTACCTCAACTGGCCACTTAATCCCAAAAGATTATATTGTAGGATATTTTAACACAGTTGGCTCTTATGCATGCACATAGACTACTAATTTGTGAATAAGTGTTTCCATAAAAACATTTAATATTTTTTTCATTATGCGATAGATGAGAGCATTAACAGTTTAAAATTATGCGCTAAAACTATTGTTAGCATTAGCTGATAGCTTAACTAATGTTTTATCTTACTAAGAAAAAAGAAATTCAATCAATACGAAACCAAAATGTCCTTTTGATATCCAAAAATGCACATGCATAATTATTTTGTTCATCCACTCATGTTCATTTTATGTCATGCCTTCCTGGAAAATTGGTTATCCTATCTCATCAGCATTCGTGTTTGTTTCATCACCATTCACGCTCCTTATTACCGCTACACCACAGCCTAAAACCGTGATTACAAGATTATTTTGTGTAATTTGTAGGTGTAATTCTTTGAGTTAGAAAGGAGTAGGAAACAAAGAGAGGATTCAATGCTTTTGGTAAGAGGACTCGATTGTGTTGTCACCTCTCTTTGTCAACTGACGCAAGCTCTTGATACCGCTCAGTAGGTATTTTTTTGTAACTTCTGATGGATCTTATTTCACAGCAGAATTTGTTTGGTTCTTCTAATTCTAATATATATATAGATCTATCATAATGTGCCTTTTGAGTTAACAATTTCGAGTCAAACTCTTTAAAAGAAAATTCATTTTTTTCAAAGAATAGTAGATTTATATATTTAGAATTTAAGCCCCTTTCTCATGTTAAGCGTTGCACATTAAGACTCACAATAATCTTCTAAGTTTGTACAAATGGAAATAAATTTGCAAGAAATTAATGAAATTTCCATGACCAACATGGTTCTAATGAAGATAAGTGTAACGACCCGGAAATTTCAATTTCGAAAATTCCAGATAGTTAGGAAAAGAAGAAGAAACAGAAACAAGTCACAGAAACCTCACATTCGCAGCGGATCAGAATATAATATCACATAAATAATAGTTTTACAAAGAAGAACTGTATTAGTATACTTATATTTTACACATCAAAGTTACAACTATTACCAATCACCGGACAGTTAAAATAACTCGTCCAAATAGATAATAATAATATACACAGCGGAATTCCCCCCATACGTTTCTGTCATCCAGCTCGCCTCCTGAGCTCCAGAACGTCCTTACCTGAAAATCTGCAATACTCGGTCTGACCCGAGCATTACATCAAAGTAACACCCGGGTCAGGCTGGAAACCAGCGTGAGTAAAGACATCTAACAAAGAATACAAAAGTATACAGCTTATATGAACGCGGGTAACTTGCATTAATATACAATTTCAAAAATTGTCATAAACATCACTTAACTCTCACATTAATTTCTAAGTACCAAAAATTGATTAAATAGTCCAACTCACTTAAATCATTCCATTTAAGCTTATGGATTTCTCATATCAATTTATAAAGAATCGAAGTGGTTTCGGGTATCTACTAATACCCGACTCCAGTCTCTTCGAATTCAATACCATCTTATGACAAAGCTGTTTAAGCTTAAACATTTCCATGTATTCCCATAGTAACAGATCCACATAGCAATTCTATTTCAGATAGATAATCCATATCTAACACCCTAACATCACAATCACCTGCCAAGTATCCAAACATCCAATATCATTCAGCCATTCATAAGCAAAGATTTTAATCACACTATCTTTAATTAAATTTAAAATAAATTAAATTAATTCTCTCCATTACTATAAATCCTGCAAGTTTAATCCTTAATTATTTACAGCAAATTAATTAATTATTCTCTAATTACCCATCTTAATTAATCACCCTCGATTAATTATTCTTTAATTACATTAAGTAATTAACTCTTAATTACTTACACAAAATAATTATCCTCAAACAATTTCATTCATTAATCAATCCTGATTAATCACATTAGTAATTAACTTCCCTTAATTACTTACATTCATTAAATCAACTCCTTGATTAATTAGATTAATTACTCCTTTAATTACATTGAGTAATTATCTCTTAATTACTTTTCCATAAGTAATTATCCTTTAATTACTTCCCAATAAGTAATTTCCCTTTAATTAATTACATCCAGTAATTATTCGTTCATTGCTTCATTAAGAAATTTCACCTCATTGATTACATTAAGTAATTATACTTAATCCAACAACAAATGATTATCTTTACCTAATTAATTGATTAAAATTTACCATATTAACTTAATTAATTATACTGAGTAATTAATTTCCTTAAATTACTTCATTGAGTAATTATTTTTAATAATTTTCTTTTAACATTAAGTAATTAACCTCTTAATTACTTATTTCCCTAATTATTTCTTAATTGATTAATCCTTGATTAATCAAATATTTAATTAAGTAATTAATTACACTCGATTAATTACAAAAATTAATTTATCTTAATTTAATTACCTAAATTAAAACATTTAAGTTAATTAAGTAATCATACTTCAATTACTTTTGTTAACAAAACATGATTAAAATTAAGATAAATCATTTACTACATAAATTCTTCCAAATTAATGATCCTTAATTAATTATTCCCAAATAATTAATCTTAAACCTTAATTAGTTTTAAACTCTTAATTATTGATTTAAATATTTTTTTTACAAACCTTATCTTAATCATGCATTTATTTTAAAACTGGTTATTAAAACTTTAGAATACCATGTACTATTTAAACAAACCCAAGACCAACTCGAAATTACCCGAGCTAAAAGCCAGACTCCACGAACCAAACTCGAGAAAAAGCACGAACCCAAATCTTCGAGTATTAACCCAAACTGCTCGAGTCCTCTCCGAGAAATCCCCTTCTTCTTCCCCCAAAGCCTAAATTCCAGATCCACTGACAACCCGTGCATATGCACCGACAATCGGCTCGACTCCGATCAACATCAATGACTTCACCAAGTCTCCCTGGAACATCTCATCCCATACTAACCTCCAGAAAACTCGACGATCATCAGAAACGCAATCGAACAATTGAGGCACAATCAGATACCAACCATGTCAAAAAACTCGCCTCGCACCACCATATTCCGTCCACCAGAGAACCTGCTACCCTGCCTATAACTTTATCGCACGGTCAACTTCATTTTCCCCCCATCTTGGCTGACCCGACGCCGATCATCTGCCACTTTGCCAGAAATCGACTAAATTTCAATTTCCGATCAACTCGCAACCTCTACCTAAACCCAAACTTAAAAATCAAGAAATACTTATCAAAATTCACCATTTCGAAATACTATTCTGATTATGTAATCAGATTTTAAAATTCACATGTTCGATTTTTCTAATAAATCATGATTTTACTGTAAAATCATTATTTATCGATATTTACTTAATATTTTCATCCACGGTTCTTTTTAGAAATGAAATTACATAGCTAGGATCATTTTTCTTTTAAAGATCTTAGCCTAATTTCCACTGTAAAAAGAGAAATTAAATTTAATCTTGACTTAATATCCTGTAACCAAGAATAGAGGTTTCATATAGGCACGCATATTCAAATATCCGCATATATACAAACATAATCTCATCATGCAAGCAATTTACTCAAAGTTATTCAATGTTTTATTCACAAGCATTAATTTTATCAGGATTAAGCGTAATTAAAGTAGAAGTCTACTCACCTGAACAACTTAAAACAAAGAAGTTTCTTCCAGGAAGCAGTTTTGATGAATAAACTTAATCTGTATCGAGTTGCATTTTCTTGCTAGATGATGCAGGCTTTGATTGGTTTAAACTGATGATCTGAAGCTTGGTTGTTGCTTGATTAACTTGTTTAAATCTTTGATTTGCTTCAGGTTTTTCTTTCTTTGTTGATTTGCTTGAGAATGTTTGAAGATAAATATTTACAGGATTTAATTTTTTTTTAAAGTTTTTTTACAGGTTTGTATTTTCAGGCTTGAATGTATAAAACCGAGAAAAATCTTTTTTTTTCTATTTATTCAAACTAAAAGAAATAATGCCACTTGTCTATATGGTTAACACTTGTTTATTCTTTAAGTTAGATGATTTACATTTGTAAGTTTTGTATGTTAAATCTTAACACTTGTTTTTAGCATGAGAGTTTTTATTATAATGTATATACCCTTTATATTACTTATGTTATGTTTATTTATTTATATTTTTAATATATATATATATGTGTGTAAATGTATATTTATACTTCTCTTTTATTTGCATTTATATATACTTTGAGAAAATAAAATTTGAAACTAAATTTATAAATAAATAATCACATTCTGATATATATATTTAAATCCAACTTCATTTCAAGATATTTATCTTTTGAATTTCAAATTTAAATTCAAATCCCTATTCAAAATTCACTCACAATATATGTTTATCTTTTGAATTCCAATATTCTAATCCAAATTCAAATCCAATTTAAAATTTAATTTAAATTCAACTCAAATATAAATATTTAAACAAAACACAAATTCAAATTGGTAAACAGAAATTTTACTTAAAATCTATTTATATATATATAAATAACACATTATTATTATTGTTTTGAAAACAATTTATTTTATCAATATTAAATAATTATAAAGGTGATTATCACATTTATTTGTTTAATTTATAAATCAATATTTTCAAAAGTCAAATTAGATAACTATTCAATTATCTAATGCCTGAAAATCAGGGTTATCACATTCCTCCCCCCTTTGAATCTTTTCGTCCTCGAAAAGGAACGAAGCCAGAATTTATTAAATACTAAAAATCAGATAAATTTTCTTTGATCATTTCTAAAATACTTTAAAATCCATATAGTATTACTAAAATAGTTTTTATAAAAATACTTTTATAACTCGATGTTTCAGCAAGTCCATCATCGTTCTTACAGAAATTCGGTCATACGTTGATCAGGCGTAGGACTGAAAATCTATAAGTACTTGGTAAACCCGTTTTCAACATCCAGTGAAAATATTCGAAAAATAATTTTTATTGAAAATATAGAAAACATTTTGAATAGAGGAAATATCTTTGGTGAGAATGCTCTGGAAATCATCACCTCCATCCATGGTCGCAGTTACATCCTGGGTCACGTTGCCATCGCAACAAAAGTCCATGTAACTGTAGGCACTCCGCGCCCCTCGATTACGCCATGGAACCCACAACAGATCGCAGTTACATTCCAGGGTTACGTTGCCATCGCAGAAAAAGTCCATGTAACTGTTGGCTCTCAGCGGCACACACGATTTTCGCTGTCAAAATGAAACTTCTCCACTCCTTCATAGGTCGCAGTCTACCGATGTAAAATCAAACGCAGACTGTTGGCTCTCAGCAGCACACACGACTTTCGCTATGTTACCATAGGTCGCAGTCTACCGATATAAAATCAAACGCAGACTGTTGGCTCTCAGCGGCACACACGACTTTTGCTATGGTATACTCTACACATAACCCTCAGGAACTACTTTTGTTCGGACTCCTCACAGGATCAATTTTAGAACCCCCCTTGGGGCTCAAGGCAGCACCACCCGGTGGCACTCCTGAGAAGTTCATTTCAAGGGAGCGCCTTTTTCCCCAGAGCCATCATCAAAACACTTTATACTATACACATATAATATCTTTCAAATCATACACCAAGTATGATCTCATACAAAGTTCCTTTACACAAAATAGATCATCCCAAAATCGATAATTCTCAAACTAGGCTTTCCAAATTCAATATTGATTTTACCCAAAAATCAAAAGCCTTTCCAAATCCAAAGGTTCCCAAAACCTTTTTCCAAAATCCTCGTAAGATCCTTTATATATATAGATATATATAAAATTTTAAAACTTTGGATCATTCACACTTGTATCAAATCCCTTTATACTTCAAACACCTTCCAAAATCCTTTCTTCCAGCTATAGATTCAACATGGGGAGATTTATCTTATATAACAAAGATATATATAACTTTGTTTATTCCAAATCAAATATTCAAATTTGATTTCTCTATAAAGTCATTAACCATATTACTTATTTTCATAAAGTAAATTTCTACCATAGAAAAATCCAATTTCTATTTTATTTCCTCATATCTTTCACAAAATATATTTTCACTTCGAAAACCATTGCACGTACCTTATCCACAAACTTCAATATCAATTTCATTCCAATCCGTACGATGTACACATACCATCCGTACGCAATATCAATCTGATCGCTTACTCGATCACACAATTTCCCTTCCAAACTAGTAACGTCCACCCGACTTTCTAGTGCGGACTCAGATCTGGTTTCTTAATCAGAAACCGTCATTCTCCTTGCATAGCCATAACTATGATAGAGAATATCCAGAACCAATCAACAATCCATATCCAGGTTTGCCGTCGAAAATGGAGTGAAAAATCCCAACTCGGATAGATATGCTGTCTCGAAATTCTGTACTCGAATCTGGATCAAATCATTATGTGAATAGAACAATATACGTACATCCTACGTATTTATCTTTATTGATTATTAACCAAATCAATCCCCTTTTCTATTCACATTTACTTTTGATTTCTATCCACTTATCCACAATTGCTTAAATCCTCATTTGGATTATCACCACAATTCTTATCTCAAATGGATATTTAATCATAAACAGTTTAAACTCTGTCCAGCTTATTTTTAGAAAATAGCTTGAAAGGTTAAAAATAGATAAGTAGTGGAAAAATGATCATTAGTTTGTAAAATTTTGTAAAATAGTTAAGTAATTGTAAAATAGTTGGAAAATAGTCAAATAGTTATAGAATTTTGAAATAATATTAAAATAGTTTGTAAAATAGTAATCAGTTATAAAGTAGTTGAGAAATAGTAATTAGTTCATAAAAAAGTTATAAAATAGTTAAATAGCTTAAAAATTATTGTAAAATAAGTATAAAATAGTCTTGGGTTTTAAAAAGAAAAGTTGTATAGTAGATAGTTAGGAAAATAGATTTTAAACAGTTTCCCTTTGTTTTAATTCAACAAATTCTTTTAAAATTTACAAACAACTTCTTATTCTAGAATAAGATTACATTCAAAATAATTTGAATAATATTATTTCCTTTATCATTTTGAAACGAATTCATATGTTTAAATTCAGAATTCAGAACTTCACATCTTAAAACCCACTTCGATTTACATCCTTAAATCATTTTATTGTTTATTGGAAAACAATCATCCCATTATTAAACACAATAACTATTCTATTTCTCTGGTTTGAAACCAATTCTAATTCATCTTATTTTGAAATTCTTCCCCAACTTCAAGATTAAATTTCAGTTTGAATCCATTTCAAACTTATCTTTAGTTTAATTTCGATTTGGTTGTATTTCTATTACCACTTAATTTAATTCCAATAATTTAACATCCAATTTCCTTAATATTCATTAGAATGAAATATTGCTTTATATATCAAAATATATTCTTATATAAAATTATTTAAAATCTTTATATAAGAAAATAATAAGTACACGCTCATATATATACATACACTCAACTCATTCTAGGGTACCGTTGATCCTATCCTTAATGAGTACGCCCACGAGAGCCAAGGTTCTCGCATAACCTTCTGCTTTGATACCAAATTGTAACGACCCGAAAATTTCGATTCTGAAATGCAACGACCCAGAATTTTTAGAAATTAAAATTTGAATATTTAATTTATTTTAAATATTTATAAGTGAATTTATTAGTCAAATAAATTTTTATTTGAATTATTGAATTTAATTGGATTATTAAATCGATAATTTAATATGTTAAATTATGGAAATAATTGAAAATTGGGTTAAATATGATTGAAAATGATTTGTAAAATTTTATTTTATCATATTGAAGTTAGAATGATATTTTAGAACTTTTAAAATCGAATTATAAGTTTATTTGTGAAAATTGAATATTTTAATATTTAATAATCGACTGCAAAATAGTCAATTTTTGAACAGTCTCAGAATTGAACGAAACCAGTTCCATTGGATCCGTAATAGTTAGTTATTACCGGATTTCAATTTTCGTGTCAATCGGAGCTATCGTTTGAGCGTGGCAGCTCGAAACGCATCGAATTATTTTTAATTTTAATTTGGCGAGTTAAAATAGCCATTTTTCAAAAAGTCTCGGATTTCGACGAAACCAGTTTCATCGGATCCATAATGTGATATTATTGTAAGGTTTCAAATTTCAAGTCAATTGGATTTACCGTTTGTCCGATACAAATTAAAACGCCTAGAAATCGATTTAAATCGGTTTAATTTAAATTGAACGTTTATAGCCATAACTCGCACAGATGTCCGAATTAGCTTCCAAAACCTGTTCCATTGTGTCCGGAACGCGGGGTAAACCATAGAAACGCTCGTTACGGCGCGTAAATCGGAGTTCGGAATTTCCGGATGAATAGTGTTCGAATTTTTCCTATAAATACACCATAAATCTCAAAAAAAAAAAAAAAACCCTAGTTTCATAACTGCAGCCGCCACCCTCCCCATGAACGGCCGAAATGCTCCCATCTTCATCTCCAAATTTCTTCAAATCCGTGCAACGATTCGACGAACTTCTAACTAGAGAATCGTAGAGCACATCTAGATCTACGAGTTCAACGGATATGATCGCGTATGGAGCTGTAAATTGATGGGAATCAGGCCGCAAAGGCCGCGCGTTCATTCTCGATTTTCGTGCTAGGATGGAGGCCGAGCTTCAAGTGCTCCCTGGCGTTCATGCGTGGTGGATGGGGCTTCAATATGGCGTCGCCTGATCGAGGTATCATCGAGTGATGGAGGTGAAAAATTTAACCCTAACCTAGGATGTTGGGTTCGGCTTTACAGGGGGGGGTTTCGTGATTTCATGAAGAAGAGAGGGGTAGGCACGAGCGGCTATGATGCAATGGTCATGAATCCTGTGGCCCAGATTGCATAGGTTTAAAATTAATTAGAATTTAGTTGTAAATTGTAAATATAAATCGTGTAAACTTCAAATATTAATATCTTTTTCATACGAGGTCGAAAACGCGCGAAACCAGTTGCGTTGGAATCGTATGGACGAGCACTACGCGATGGAATTGGATTGGAGTCGTTTGCAGTTAGTGAGAATTTTGGGTAAAATTAAACGCACGTTTAATTTTATTCGAAATAAATCGCTAAAACGAAATTGAAATCAAGGTGAGAACTTCTCACTCAATTGAATCAGTTTCGATTTTATTTTAAATAGTTAGATTTAAAATATTTGAATGCATGTTTGAATGATGATTGATATCTATTGATTGTTAAAATAGACATTATGCGCCGTTAGTAAGCGGATGTTATTTATTAAAAACATATACCGCGAATATTTCATAAACAGTGAAATTGGTATTATATATATAGTAGCAATATATATATATTGGCATATGTATATATTGGAGTTATTGATTTCTCGCATTTTTTGTTTAGCGGATGAGACCCTATTGCGCCGTCTATTAAGCGGATAATATTTTAAATCCCATATACCGCGATAATTTCGTACTGGAGCGAAATTGGTATTGTGCTAATGTTTTTGGATGCAGGAAAACAGGTTGGAGGGATCCAACTGGATTCCTCAATAGTTTTTAATTGATTTCAGATATTTTAATATTTGATGGATTTTCATATTGATATATGATATCGTTGTAGTCGTGATTGACTATTTGGTGTGTAGCATCATTGGACCCAGATTTTGGGATTTTAAAATGATTTTTAAAGTGATTTTTGAAAATATACTTTATTTTTGGAATTGATCCATTATAAATAAATAAACGTTATAATTTTTAAAGTTGTAAAAAATTATGATTTTGAGAAATATAGTTAAAAACTGATTTTTGAGAATATGATGCTAATGATTTTATAAAATAGTTAAATCGGAATTTTTGAATTTATTATGAAAAGTTGAAATATAGGATTTATAAAATTTAATTATTTTATGAATCAAAATGATGAAGTTTTTAAAGGAGTTTAAATACGTTTTAAAAGAATAATATAAATTGATTTATATTAAGAGATTTATAAATGGATATTTATAAATTGAAATATTGACATTATAAAACGAGTTTTTATAAGTGTTTGAATGAAATGAAATTGAATTTCATAAATGAATGAAATTTATAGAATTATAAATGGTAAAGTTATAAATGAAATTTATAAATAGTAAGATTTATAAATTTATAAAGTTATTAAAAGAATGGTTTTGGATAAATAATTTAAATCTTATAAGTTATAAGATTTATAATTATGAGGTTTAAAAGAACGATTTTGTAAATAATCGTTTTTATAAGCATTTAACTTATAATGTGAACTTTTGGTTTATAATCGAGTTATAAATCGAATAGGTTAATAAAGAAGATGTATAAAAAGGAAGTTTTTATAGAATAAATAGAAATGGAATTTATGAACGTTGTTTTATAAATTCACAAACAACTTATTTTGATAAGTGAATTGTGGTAACTTATAAATGGAGTTATATTCACGTTTTAGACAGTGAATAATCCTTTAAGTTAAAATAAATTGAATAAAAGGATGAAATTGTTAACGAATTTTATTCACATTTTTGAATAGTGAGTAACACGTTAAAGAAAATATTTTGGATTTGGTGTTTTAAATAGAATTAAAACGATCTAACGATGTTCTAAAATGTGTTGAGATTCGAAATCATAGATTTCAACATTCATTGTTGAAATAGACGTTTTCGAGAAATAAAAGGAAATGGTAGACCATAGCACTGTTGTTATAGTAAATGATTTCCGAAAGGAAATGTTTTGTATAGTATTGGGATTTATATATCTATTTAATTTCAAATCCCTATACTAGTGATTTTGGGATGTTGTAACGATGTTTTACGCAACATTCGTTTTAGCCCAAATAAATATGTTTAAGAGAATGATTTCCTTAAAGAATGAAATATATACTTAATCTCGATTTAAGTATATTGAGTATTTTCTAAGTGTTGAAAATAAATAAAATTTGTGAATTACTTATTAAATAAGTATGGAAATGTTTTTCCAATGTGAAACGAAACGTTTAGAGAATTTATCTTTTTGAAGATAAATTGAAATGAAAAATTGAAATCGTATATGCATGGATATTTTAAAATGAAAATTCACTATGGAATTTGTAAAAGAAAGGGGAACTGGTTTAAAAATAAATATTGATTTATTTTTGAAGTGTGAAAATTATATGTCTTGTAAAGATATTTTGGAAAAGAAATAATTTGGAAAATTATTTGGAATCTGGTGATGTGTGCATATCCATTGATAGTTTAATAACCGACTATCAATATTTCCCTTTGAATGGGTATTTGATGTAATTTGTTTGAATTTGAATGCCACACTTATTTTTGAATAAGCGCTCACTATTCGGGTTAACCGGGAAAGGACCATGGGGTCGTATAACCCATTCCGAATATGTGATACGTCGTTATGAATTGCATTGAAGATCGGTGTTGAAGACCCGGTATTTGCCAAAGCGATAGGATGACCTATCGATTGTCTCTACACTGAGTTGCAACGGTATAGAGACTCCCTAAGTGATGGGAAATCCGATCAAGATTGTGAATATCCGGATTGCAAGGACTTCTTTGTAAGTGCCTTCGGTTTTGTTCGAGCCCGGAACAGACTTGTATGGATTGTATGTCTGACATTACAAGTTGAGATATAAAGCCGATTTCTTTCAAATATATTTCTGTTGGTGGCGAAGAATTTATTCTTTTAGCTTAACACCCTTCTCTGAGACGTACGAGCTCAGAGGTTATGTAGTTGAATGTTATCAGCGATATATTCCCAATTTGGTAATGTGACATGCTGAGTGTTGCTGTAAATGATCATTGTGTTGATTATTTGTGATAGGATCGTTTATTTGATTGTCTATCCTGGTGATCATTTCTATGATCATTTGTTAACCCAAAGCATGGCTTTTGTATAAAGTATGTTTTTGTGGACGTGACTTCGTCGAGCCTCACACCCCGTGAATGGTCAAAACAGGAAAGATGCGGCTAGGTTATGAGGGGTAGCGCCCTTTAGGATGTGTGCATTTCCTTCTGGAAAAGGGTGGTATCATGGTATGGAGCCCAGATACTTACTCATGTTGAAAACACTTTGTTATGATTGTGTGAATTGATTGCGAGCGCTCGGTGAAAAGGTCCCAAAGGACCAGGGGATGGCATATTCGGTCAGTTGTTACTCGGTTAGGGGTAACCCGGCCTTGTGTTGGTAGAGATCCGGTTTGGTTCTCGGGGATGTCCATCCAGAGGCATTCTCATGTGGCAATGGGAAGTTCCTTGGCCTGATCATTCGTTGGAAATCCAATTCCCAATACGAAACCCTGTACGGTATTAGTTGTAGAACCTGCCATTTACTTATGGTGGTCACCACTGTTTAGATGGTAGCTATAGTAGGCATAGTTCGAAATGTCTATGTTGGCTAAGATTTATATTCTACTTTCGAAATAATTTTTTTCTACACTATGCACTAATAATAATATCAAATGTTCTTTTAAATGCGTATCAAGCATCTTTGACTATCATAAGGAGAAATCTCCTCCGATTCTGCGTTTGCATTGTGTGTGTGTGCGGGAGGCCTTATGGTAGTCTCATTTTTAAAAGCATTGCGAATTGACTTTAAAAATATTCCTCTATTTTGTTTTCAAAGATAAATAAACTGTTTTGAGTTCTCACACCAGTCACATGACTGACTCGGAGTTTATTGTTTTCCTTCCTAAACTCTGGGTGCCCACCAATTTCCACACGGGCAGTCAAGAGTTAGGTTAATCAGGATATTCTGGATTTGCTGGAGGCAAGCTGGATGGCATGGCGTATTACTAGTTATATAGTATTTCTTTTTCCGCTGCACTGTTTGTTGTTTGTTGTTGTACACTCTGATGTAATGAAATGAAATGTAATGTAATGTAATAACTGATATAGTTCTTTGTTTAAAGATTATTCATTTATTATTATATGTTGTTCCGCTGCGAATTGTGAGATTCTGATGTTGTTCTGTTGTTTTCTGTTCTGTTTCCTCCCTATTCTCTTTTTCTTTTATTTAAAAAAATTTTCTATCTTCTTTTCCCTCTATTTTCCACCTTCTTATCTCTTCTCCTTTCTTTTCCTTTTCTTAAATTCTTTTTCTTAAACCATAACATTTCGGGTTTTTGGCCTTCGATTGCTCGGCAGTCGATAAAGTGAGTATCAATGTTGAATTTTCGAAAGTCGAAAATTTCCGGGGCGTTACATTTTGTATCGGAGCTTATGGTTAAGCGACAACCATGGTTCTGTTGGGTATTACTCATTAGAGATAGAGTCAGCAGTACTCTAGAATGAGTTTGAGTGTAATAATAGATATGAGTGCGTATTTGTTAGTGAATATAAAATTGTTTTATATTGTGATGATTGGTTTGTTGAGTGGCATATGAACCTTCGTCAGCACGGTCTGTACAACTATGCCGAAGGTGTTTCTAAACACTTGAATAGAACAATTCGACACAGTATTGTTTTAAATTGGGTAAATGAAATAATTTTACCTTGATTATATTTTATATATAAAGGAATAATTTTTCAGAATTATTAAAGTGTATGTAAGTTGATTGTTTAGTTGTTTGAATAATCTAGATAAAAGAATAATTGTATAAGCAAAATGAATTATAAGAATTTAATTATAATTAAAGTGATTTACAATTGTGAAATAAACTTATATATATATAAGAAGTGAAACTATATGAATATATTTATGAATATGAGTTGAAATAAAAATGAATTTAAAAGTTAAAATGGAATATAACTTAAGAGATGTTGAATAAAATTGATATTAGTATCAAAGTAAAATATTAAAGTTAAGTGATAAATATAAACTTAAGTTATATATATATGAAATTCAACTTTATAATTGAATTAAATTAATGGATTGAATGTTAATCAAATTAAATGTAAATTTAAGTTGATATGAAATAATGAATATAAGTGTTAATTCATTAAAATCTAATGTTATTGAAAGTTGAATAAAAATCAATTAATTAAACCAATTGACAAGCAAAGGAATTTGGTTGTAATAAATATACATTGATTGATATATGATTGTTAGTTGATTGTATATAATTCAGTAAGTATTAATGAAATTGGAAGCTAAAGTAATTGGAATTCAATTGGAAGTTAAGTGAATCTTGAATAAAATTGAATTTGATTTGAAAGTGAACCAACTTGAATATGAATTAGTGAATATAAACTAATTGAGAATGAATGTTAGTAAGAACATCCATTGTTAATGAATCAAATCTGATTAAATTGAAAACCCAATTCATTGAATATTAATAAGAATATAAATGAATATATGTTGGTTATGAATTGTTGGATGCTAGTTGGTTGATGTTTGCATTTGCTGTTTTGTTTCATTTGCTATGTTAGCATGTATAGTTATTATGTTGATATATGTTGTATATTGAGATTATTTTCATATATGCATGTTCTCATGTTGTTTGTTGAGTGATTAGTAGGTGCGGATCGCGTTTGCTTCGCATTTGGAGATCGCTTTCGCGCTATATTAGCCGTATATGCTTGCTAATAAAATATAAGGTACATATCTCGGATTACATACCGTACTTTTACATTTTTTCCCTTCGGGATGCCTCATTACTTGATGAGATGTATATTTGTGATATATATACTGTCATTTTTTTTCCGATCGAGCCGCGCAAAGGAGACTATGGCGAATTTTTCCGAAAATTTAAGGCGTTAGAAAAATTTGAGAAAAATTGAAATTTTTTTGAAAACTTTAACTTTGATTTGGAATTGAAAGTTAAACAATAGTAGTTGTTTTTGAAAAGATAACTAAGTATGATTTGAAAACTTAGTAAGTTATTACAAGAAGTATTAACTATGAATTTTGGAAAATTAATAAATTCTGTAACTTTTCTTACTTAATAATTTCGAGGACGAAATTCTTTTAAGGGGGGAAGATTGTAACGACCCAGAATTTTTAGAAATTAAAATTTGAATATTTAATTTATTTTAAATATTTATAAGTGAATTTATTAGTCAAATAAATTTTTATTTGAATTATTGAATTTAATTGGATTATTAAATCGATAATTTAATATGTTAAATTATGGAAATAATTGAAAATTGGGTTAAATATGATTGAAAATGATTTGTAAAATTTTATTTTATCATATTGAAGTTAGAATGATATTTTAGAACTTTTAAAATCGAATTATAAGTTTATTTGTGAAAATTGAATATTTTAATATTTAATAATCGACTGCAAAATAGTCAATTTTTGAACAGTCTCAGAATTGAACGAAACCAGTTCCATTGGATCCGTAATAGTTAGTTATTACCGGATTTCAATTTTCGTGTCAATCGGAGCTATCGTTTGAGCGTGGCAGCTCGAAACGCATCGAATTATTTTTAATTTTAATTTGGCGAGTTAAAATAGCCATTTTTCAAAAAGTCTCGGATTTCGACGAAACCAGTTTCATCGGATCCGTAATGTGATATTATTGTAAGGTTTCAAATTTCAAGTCAATTGGATTTACCGTTTGTCCGATACAAATTAAAACGCCTAGAAATCGATTTAAATCGGTTTAATTTAAATTGAACGTTTATAGCCATAACTCGCACAGATGTCCGAATTAGCTTCCGAAACCTATTCCATTGTGTCCGGAACGCGGGGTAAACCCTAGAAACGCTGGTTATGGCGCGTAAATCGGAGTTCGGAATTTCCGGATGAATAGTGTTCGAATTTTTCCTATAAATACACCATAAATCTCAAAAAAAAAAAAAAAACCCTAGTTTCATAACTGCAGCCGCCACCCTCCCCATGAACGGCCGAAATGCTCCCATCTTCATCTCCAAATTTCTTCAAATCCGTGCAACGATTCGACGAACTTCTAACTAGAGAATCGTAGAGCACATCTAGATCTACGAGTTCAACGGATATGATCGCGTATGGAGCTGTAAATTGATGGGAATCAGGCCGCAAAGGCCGCGCGTTCATTCTCGATTTTCGTGCTAGGATGGAGGCCGAGCTTCAAGTGCTCCCTGGCGTTCGTGCATGGTGGATGGGGCTTCAACATGGCGTCGCCTGATCGAGGTATCATCGAGTGATGGAGGTGAAAATTTTAACCCTAACCTAGGATGTTGGGTTCGGCTATACAGGGGGGGTTTCGTGATTTCACGAAGAAGAGAGGGGTAGGCACGAGCGGCTATGATGCAATGGTCATGAATCCTGTGGCCCAGATTGCATAGGTTTAAAATTAATTAGAATTTAGTTGTAAATTGTAAATATAAATCGTGTAAACTTCAAATATTAATATCTTTTTCATACGAGGTCGAAAACGCGCGAAACCACTTGCGTTGGAATCGTATGGACGAGCACTACGCGATGGAATTGGATTGGAGTCGTTTGGAGTTAGTGAGAATTTTGGGTAAAATTAAACGCACGTTTAATTTTATTCGAAATAAATCGCTAAAACGAAATTGAAATCAAGGTGAGAACTTCTCACTCAATCGAATCAGTTTCGATTTTATTTTAAATAGTTAGATTTAAAATATTTGAATTCATGTTTGAATGATGATTGATATCTATTGATTGTTAAAATAGACATTATGCGCCGTTAGTAAGCGGATGTTATTTATTAAAAACATATACCGCGAATATTTCATAAACAGTGAAATTGGTATTATATATATAGTAGCAATATATATATATTGGCATATGTATATATTGGAGTTATTGATTTCTCGCATTTTTTGTTTAGCGGATGAGACCCTATTGCGCCGTCTATTAAGCGGATAATATTTTAAATCCCATATACCGCGATAATTTCGTACTGGAGCGAAATTGGTATTGTGCTAATGTTTTTGGATGCAGGAAAACAGGTTGGAGGGATCCAACTGGATTCCTCAACAGTTTTTAATTGATTTCAGATATTTTAATATTTGATGGATTTTCATATTGATATATGATATCGTTGTAGTCGTGATTGACTATTTGGTGTGTAGCATCATTGGACCCAGATTTTGGGATTTTAAAATGATTTTTAAAGTGATTTTTGAAAATATACTTTATTTTTGGAATTGATCCATTATAAATAAATAAACGTTATAATTTTTAAAGTTGTAAAAAATTATGATTTTGAGAAATATAGTTAAAAACTGATTTTTGAGAATATGATGCTAATGATTTTATAAAATAGTTAAATCGGAATTTTTGAATTTATTATGAAAAGTTGAAATATAGGATTTATAAAATTTAATTATTTTATGAATCAAAATGATGAAGTTTTTAAAGGAGTTTAAATACGTTTTAAAAGAATAATATAAATTGATTTATATTAAGAGATTTATAAATGGATATTTATAAATTGAAATATTGACATTATAAAACGAGTTTTTATAAGTGTTTGAATGAAATGAAATTGAATTTCATAAATGAATGAAATTTATAGAATTATAAATGGTAAAGTTATAAATGAAATTTATAAATAGTAAGATTTATAAATTTATAAAGTTATTAAAAGAATGGTTTTGGATAAATAATTTAAATCTTATAAGTTATAAGATTTATAATTATGAGGTTTAAAAGAACGATTTTGTAAATAATCGTTTTTATAAGCATTTAACTTATAATGTGAACTTTTGGTTTATAATCGAGTTATAAATCGAATAGGTTAATAAAGAAGATGTATAAAAAGGAAGTTTTTATAGAATAAATAGAAATGGAATTTATGAACGTTGTTTTATAAATTCACAAACAACTTATTTTGATAAGTGAATTGTGGTAATTTATAAATGGAGTTATATTCACGTTTTAGACAGTGAATAATCCTTTAAGTTAAAATAAATTGAATAAAAGGATGAAATTGTTAACGAAGTTTATTCACATTTTTGAATAGTGAGTAACACGTTAAAGAAAATGTTTTGGATTTGGTGTTTTAAGTAGAATTAAAACGATCTAACGATGTTTTAAAATGTGTTGAGATTCGAAATCATAGATTTCAACATTCATTGTTGAAATAGACGTTTTCGAGAAATAAAAGGAAATGGTAGACTGTAACACTGTTGTTATAGTAAATGATTTCCGAAAGGAAATGTTTTGTATAGTATTGGGATTTATATATCTATTTAATTTCAAATCCCTATACTAGTGATTTTGGGACGTTGTAACGATGTTTTACGCAACATTCGTTTTGGCCCAAATAAATATGTTTAAGAGAATGATTTCCTTAAAGAATGAAATATATACTTAATCTCGATTTAAGTATATTGAGTATTTTCTAAGTGTTGAAAATAAATAAAATTTGTGAATTACTTATTAAATAAGTATGGAAATGTTTTTCCAATGTGAAACGAAACGTTTAGAGAATTTATCTTTTTGAAGATAAATTGAAATGAAAAATTGAAATCGTATATGCATGGATATTTTAAAATGAAAATTCACTATGGAATTTGTAAAAGAAAGGGGAACTGGTTTAAAAATAAATATTAATTTATTTTTGAAGTGTGAAAATTATATGTCTTGTAAAGATATTTTGGAAAAGAAATAATTTGGAAAATTATTTGGAATCTGGTGATGTGTGCATATCCATTGATAGTTCAATAACCGACTATCAATATTTCCCTTTGAATGGGTATTTGATGTGATTTGTTTGAATTTGAATGCCACACTTATTTTTGAATAAGCGCTCACTATTCGGGTTAACCGGGAAAGGACCATGGGGTCGTATAACCCATTCCGAATATGTGATACGTCGTTATGAATTGCATTGAAGATCGGTGTTGAAGACCCGGTATTTGCGAAAGCGATAGGATGACCTATCGATTGTCTCTGCACTGAGTTGCAACGGTATAGAGACTCCCTAAGTGATGGGAAATCCGATCAGGATTGTGAATATCCGGATTGCAAGGACTTCTTTGTAAGTGCCTTCGGTTTTGTTCTAGCCCGGAACAGACTTGTATGGATTGTATGTCTGACATTACAAGTTGAGATATAAAGCCGATTTCTTTCAAATATATTTCTGTTGGCGGCGAAGAATTTATTCTTTTAGCTTAACACCCTTCTCTGAGACGTACGAGCTCAGAGGTTATGTAGTTGAATGTTATCAGCGATATATTCCCAATTTGGTAATGTGACATGCTGAGTGTTGCTGTAAATGATCATTGTGTTGATTATTTGTGATAGGATCGTTTATTTGATTGTCTA
The DNA here is from genome assembly GCA_030765085.1 of Allium cepa. Classification (NCBI taxonomy): domain Eukaryota; kingdom Viridiplantae; phylum Streptophyta; class Magnoliopsida; order Asparagales; family Amaryllidaceae; genus Allium; species Allium cepa. The sequence goes on along the minus strand of CM060929.1, from coordinate 375,136,182 downwards.
TCCTGGTGATCATTTCTATGATCATTTGTTGACCCAAAGCATGGCTTTTGTATAAAGTATGTTTTTGTGGACGTGACTTCGTCGAGCCTCACACCCCGTGAATGGTCAAAACAGGAAAGATGCGGCAAGGTTATGAGGGGTAGCGCCCTTTAGGATGTGTGCATTTCCTTCTGGAAAAGGGTGGTATCATGGTATGGAGCCCAGATACTTACTCATGTTGAAAACACTTTGTTATGATTGTGTGAATTGATTGCGAGCGCTCGGTGAAAAGGTCCCAAAGGACCGGGGGATGGCATATTCGGTCAGTTGTTACTCAGTTAGGGGTAACCCGGCCTTGTGTTGGTAGAGATCCGGTTTGGTTCTCGGGGATGTCCATCCAGAGGCATTCTCATGTGGCAATGGGAAGTTCCTTGGCCTGATCATTCGTTGGAAATCCAATTCCCAATACGAAACCCTGTACGGTATTAGTTGTAGAACCTGCCATTTACTTATGGTGGTCACCACTGTTTAGATGGTAGCTATAGTAGGCATAGTTCGAAATGTCTATGTTGGCTAAGATTTATATTCTACTTTCGAAATAAATTTTTTCTACACTATGCACTAATAATAATATCAAATGTTCTTTTAAATGCGTATCAAGCATCTTTGACTATCATAAGGAGAAATCTCCTCCGATTCTGCGTTTGCATTGTGTGTGTGTGCGGGAGGCCTTATGGTAGTCTCATTTTCAAAAGCATTGCGAATTGACTTTAAAAATATTCCTCTATTTTGTTTTCAAAGATAAATAAACTGTTTTGAGTTCTCACACCAGTCACATGACTGACTCGGAGTTTATTGTTTTCCTTCCTAAACTCTGGGTGCCCACCAATTTCCACACGGGCAGTCAAGAGTTAGGTTAATCAGGATATTCTGGATTTGCTGGAGGCAAGCTAGATGGCATGGCGTATTACTAGTTATATAGTATTTCTTTTTCCGCTGCACTGTTTGTTGTTTGTTGTTGTACACTCTGATGTAATGAAATGAAATGTAATGTAATGTAATAACTGATATAGTTCTTTGTTTAAAGATTATTCATTTATTATTATATGTTGTTCCGCTGCGAATTGTGAGATTCTGATGTTGTTCTGTTGTTTTCTGTTCTGTTTCCTCCCTATTCTCTTTTTCTTCTATTTAAAAAAATTTTCTATCTTCTTTTCCCTCTATTTTCCACCTTCTTATCTCTTCTCCTTTCTTTTCCTTTTCTTAAATTCTTTTTCTTAAACCATAACATTTCGGGTTTTTGGCCTTCGATTGCTCGGCAGTCGATAAAGTGAGTATCGATGTTGAATTTTCGAAAGTCGAAAATTTCCGGGGCGTTACATGAAAATTCCAGATAGTTAGGAAAAGAAGAAAAGAGAAAGAAGAAGAAACGGAAACAAGTCACAGAAACCTCACATTCGCAGCGGATCAAAATATAATATCACATAAATAATAGTTTTACAAAGAAGAACTGTATTAGTATACTTATATTTTACACATCAGAGTTACAACTATTACCAATCACTGGACAGTTAAAATAACTCGTCCAAATAGATAATAATAATATACACAATGGAATTCCCCCCATACGTTTCTGTCATCCAGCTCGCCTCCTGAGCTCCAGAACGTCCTTACCTGAAAATCTGCAATACTCAGTCTGACCCGAGTATTACATCAAAGTAACACCCGGGTCAGGCTGGAAACCAGCGTGAGTAAAGACATCTAACAAGGAATACAAAAGTATACAGCTTATATGAACCTGGGTAACTTGCATTAATATACAATTTCACAAATTGTCATAAGCATCACTTATTTCTCACATTAATTTCTAAGTACCAAAAATTGATTAAATAGTCCAATTCACGTAAATCATTCCATTTAAGCTTATGGATTTCTCATATCAATTTATAAAGAATCGAAGTGGTTTCGGGTATCTACTAATACCCGACTCCAGTCTCTTCGAATTCAATACCATCTTAAGCCAAAGCTGTTTAAGCTTTAAACATTTCCATGTATACCCATAGTAACAGATTCACATAGCAATTCTATTTCAGATAGATAATCCATATTAACACCCTAACATCACAATCACCTGCCAAGTATAACAACAATCCAAACATCCAATATCATTCAGCCATTTATAAGCAAAGATTTTAATCATACTATCTTTAATTAAATTTAAAATAAATTAAATTAATTCTCTCCATTACTATAAATCCTGAATGTTTAATCCTTAATTAATTACAGCAAATTAATTAATTATTCTCTAATTACCCATCTTAATTAATCACCCTCGATTAATTATTCTTTAATTACATTAAGTAATTGACTCTTAATTAATTACACAAATTAATTATCGTCAAACGATTTCATTCATTAATCAATCCTGATTAATCACATTAGTAATTAACTTCCCTTAATTACTTATATTCATTAAATCAACTCCTTGATACATTAATTACTCCTCTAATTACATTGAGTAATTATCTCTTAGTTACTTTTCCGTAAGTAATTATCCTTTAATTACTTCCCAATAAGTAATTTCCCTTTAATTAATTACCTCCAGTAATTATTCATTCATTGCTTCATTAAGAAATTTCACCTCATTGATTACATTAAGTAATTATACTTAATCCAACATCAAATGATTATCTTTACTTAATTAATTGATTAAAATTTACCATATTAACTTAATTAATTATACTGAATAATTAATTTCCTTAAATTACTTCATTGAGTAATTATTTTTAATAATCTTCTTTTAACGTTAAGTAATTAACCTCTTAATTACTTATTTCCTAATTATTTCTTAATTGATTAATCCATGCTTAATCAAATATTTAATTAAGTAATTAATTACACTCGATTAATTACACAAATTAATTTATCTTAATTTAATTACCTAAATTAAAACATTTAAGTTAATTAAGTAATTATACTTCAATTACTTTTGTTAACAAAACATGATTAAAATTAAGATAAATCATTATTACATAAATTCTTCCAAATTAATGATCCTTAATTAATTATTCCCAAATAATTAATCTTAACCTTAATTAGTTTTAAACTCTTAATTATTGATCTAAATATATTTTTTACAAACCTTATCTTAATCATGCATTTATTTTAAAACTGGTTATTAAAACTTTAAAGTACCATGTAATATTGAAACAAACCCGAGACCAACTCGGAATTACCCGAGCTAAAAGCCAGACTCCACGAACCAAACTCGAGCAAAAGCACGAACCCAAATCTTCGAGTAATAACCCAAACTGCTCTAGTCCTCTCCGAGAAATCCCCTTCTTCCCCCAAAGCCTAAATTCCAGATCCACTGACAACCTGTGCATATGCACCGACAATCGGCTCGACTCCGATCAACATCAATGACTTCACCAAGTCTCCCTGGAACATCTCATCCCATACTAACCTCCAGAAAACTCGACGATCATCAGAAATGAAATCGAACAATTGAGGCACAATCAGATACCAACCATGTCGAACAACTCGCCTCGCACCACCATGTTCCGTCCACCAGAGACCCTGCTACCCTGCCCATAACTACGCCGCATGGTCAACTTCATTTTCCCCCCATCTTGGCTGACCCGATGCCGATCATCTGCCACTTTGCCAGAAATCGACTAAATTTCAATTTCCGATCAACTTGCAACCTCTACCTAAACCCAAACTTAAAAATCAAGAAATACTTATCAAAATTCACCATTTCGAAATACGATTCTGATCATGTAATCAGATTTTAAAATTCACATGTTTGATTTTTCTAATAAATCATGATTTTACTGTAAAATCATTATTTATCAATATTTACTTAATATTTTCATCCACGGTTCTTTTTAGAAATGAAATTACATAGCTAGGATCATTTTTCTTTTAAAGATCTTAGCCTAATTTCCACGGTAAAAAGAGAAATTAAATTTAATCTTGATTTAAAATCCTGTAACCAAGAACATAGGTTTCATACAGGTATACATATTCAAATATCTGCATATATACAAACATAATCTCATCATGCAAGCAATTTCCTCAAAGTTATTCAATGTTTTATTCACAAGCATTAATTTTATCAGGATTAAGCAGAATTAAAAGTAGAAGTCTACTCACCTGAACAACTTAAAACAAAGAAGTTTCTTCCAGGAAGCAGTTTTGATGAATAAACTTAATCTGTTTTGAGTTGCATTTTCTTGCTAGATGATGCAGGCTTTGATTGGTTTAAATTGATGATCTGAAGCTTGGTTGTTGCTTGATTAACTTGTTTAAATCTTTGATTTGCTTCAGGTTTTTCTTTCTTTGTTGATTTGCTTGAGAATGTTTCAAGATAAATATTTACAGGCTTTAAATTTTTTTTAAAGTTTTTTACAGGTTTGTATTTTCAGGCTTGAATGTTTAAAACTGAGAAAAAACTTTTTTTCTTCTTCTATTTATTCAAATTAAAAGAAATAATGCCACTTGTCTATATGATTAACACTTGTTTATTCTTTAATTTAGATTATTTACATTTGTGACTTTTGTGTGTTAAATCTTAACACTTGTTTTTAGCATAAGAGTTTTTATTATAATGTATATACCCTTTATATTACTTACATTATGTTTATTTGTTTATATTTTTAATATATATATGTGTGTAAATTTATATTTATACTTCTCTTTTATTTGCATTTATATATACTTTGAGAAAATTAAATTTGAAACTAAATTTATAAATAAATAATCACATTCTGATATATATATTTAAATCCAATTTCATTTCAAGATATTTGTCTTTTGAATTTCAAATTTAAATTCAAATCCCTATTCAAAATTCACTCACAATATATGTTTATCTTTTGAATTCCAATATTCTAATCCAAATTCAAATCCAATTTAAAATTTAATTTAAATTCAACTCAAATATAAATATTTAAACAAAACACAAATTCAAATTGGTAAACAGAAATTTTACTTAAAATCTATTTATATATAAATAAATAACACATTATTATTATTGTTTTGAAAACAATTAATTTTATCAATATTAAATAGTTATAAAGGAGATTATCACATTTATTTGTTCAATTTATAAATCAATATTTTCAGAAGTCAAATTAGATAACTATTCAATTATCTAATGCCTGAAAATCAGGGTTATCACAATAAGAAAACAATGTGCCCATTAAAATTAATGTAGATGTCATGATATATAAAGTTACAATGCTCAGGTTATTAGATGCAGGTGCACATAGGCATGCGTATGTACTCATAGCTAAACATAGTTTTACTAATCCATCTTATATCAAGTAGAGTTATTTACTTTAATCCAAGAACTTAAATGGTAAGTTGCACTATGTGTCATGTAAAACCCTCAATACACTAGGAAATATGTACACAGCATTTGTAGTGCATTATTCTATATTATCAAGCTTTTTCGAGTGATTGTCGTTGGAATCTGAAACTGATTATTAGAGGAGCTCACTTGATCATGACCCTAATTAATTTCCATTTTCAAATAACAAGTTAATTTGAATCCATAATGTTTCTAATGAGCCTGAAGATTTGATGACTAAGACGAACTTGAACCAATTGTGAGAAACCATAAGGATGAATTTATTATTTTTTCCTAATGTAGGTTCAATTTTATCACTGGTGCATAACTTATTTTCACATTATAAAACTACCACAAGCTAGAAAATTTACATGAAAACAAAAGGATATATAAATTTTCATATAAGTGTTACTTACCAAGGGGGCACCAATTGAACATTATTAGAACTTAAAAAAATTTATGGACATAACTGGAAATTCATGCAATGAAAATTTTATAACTGGAAATTGCGTTTGGTTAATCATCTTCTTTTGGTAGTGTAATAGTATGTTTTGAGCTAGATTTTACTGTATTTGATTATTAGATGTAAGGTTTATAAAATTGTCAAGCTTTGAATCAGTATGATTGTTTGTGGCCTCATTGTGGATTTAAATAAACTCGGCTATAATGAGTGTACTAGTTACAACAAGTAGAAACTCCAGATTTCTGGGCTTAGAATCTAAACTTGAAAAGAGTTTGCTTATCCCATTTAGGGATATCAAAGTGCATTGGATGGATTTTTTTTCTATTGATTTTTCTTCTTCTTCTTGATTTAGATATAATGTGCATTTGCGTATGATGATATTTTATGGGTTGTGTGACAACCCGACTTTTTCTCCACAGAAAGTCGCATCATCTTGAAGAAAGAAAGGGATAGAAAGAGAAGAAAGAAAGAGAAGAAAGAAGAAACAACATCAGAATCTCAGCAGCGGAACGAATAAATTATATTAATAACATAAATATTACGTAGTATACAACACTAATCAGAGTTACACAGATTATACATCACATACTAGACAGTTATAAACATCTGTCTAGTTATACAACACAATACAATATAAGAAAGAAATACCAACACAGAGAACACACAGCGGAAACTATATATCTAACGTCGAAGCATCCTGCTCCATTGCTCCTCCATAATTTGTCAAAAGCTAACCTGATTCCCTTGGCTACTCGTAAAAATTTGAGTACCCAAGAGTTTAAGAAAATAGAAGATAAACTCTGGGTCAGACATGGGTCTGGTGTGAGTAACAGGCTAAAGTTGCTTAACTTTGAAAAACCTTTGAAAAGAAAGGTATCATGTAAGACTTCCCACACATAAACATGGAAAAGTTTTTACCTTACGCTAACCAAAACATTTGATAGGAAATCCGGTGATATTATAATTGGTCTAGGGTTTTCAAGTAAATATGAAATAGCCGAAATTGTTACATCTATTAAATTCCAGCTACTAGCCACAAAAGTGGGTAATACAATCAAAACCGTTGGCACTTATTAGATTTTGGATTCCATCAATGGCACGAATACTGGGGTACCGCCCGTCACAGTACGTGGCCTAGATCAACGTACCGAGGATCACTCCTAATCCCCTGCAACACAAGGCCGGAACCATCCCTTACTGGACAGTCCCGAACAGGACAACCCCGCAGGTGGCGCGCGATTCCAACCGCCCACATAACTGAAATAAAAAGGGACCTCTAGACGGGGAAAATCTCGTCCTACTTGGGCATGACCCACTTAGCCTTGCTGCACCTCCCCTGTTTTAGCCATTCCCGGTTGATGAGGCTTGAGGCTACGATTACCTTTATAGGACACATCACTTAGAATGCTCATCGTCCACCTGACGATGTTCTGAAAGCATTCAATCCATACAAGTTCGTTCCGGGTTCGAACGAAACCGAAGGCATTATCTCGTTACACTCATTTTTGAATCACCCTCAGAATTAAAGACGATAACCATTGCACTCTGAATCTTCATCTCGAATATGAAAGTACTATCTCCGTTAAACTCATCTCAGAATCACCCTCAGAGTTATACTGACGAATAGTCCTTACACCTCGAGTCTTCACTCTTCACATAAGATTCACGACCTATCGTTAATTTGGATCGATGTGGTTTTCGGATATCCAAATATGGAAACCCGATCCCGGTCTCATCGAAATCCAAAGCGTATCTTTTAAGGCCAAGTTGTTTTAAAGGTTTAAAACAATTCAATTATCTATATACACAGATAGATAAATCACAGATTCACAATAGATAATCAACATTATCATCACAACAGATAATCCATGTTATCATTATCAAAAGGTAATCCAAATCATCATCACAATGCAACCAATGCATCCATATCATTCAACATTACCTATCTCATATCTGAGATTCAAACCATTCAAGGCAACAACATCATCCATCCATATAAGCAATGATTAATAATATCACTAAATATAATTAACTTAAAATGAATTAAATTAATTACATCATCTCTAATTAATTTAAAGTGAATTAAATTAATTACTTCATTAATATCAACTTGCTTATATCACTATTAATTAATTATCAATCAATCAATTAATAATCAATCAATTATTCATTTTAATTAATCATCCCTGATTAATTAACCTTTAATTACATTCAAGTAGTTATCCACTAATTAATTTCTCAAATTAATTATACTTAACCAAATACAGTAATTAATCTTTAATTACTTTCTTAATTAATTAACTATAATTAATTACATTGATCCTTAATTAATTACATTAATTAATCCCTTCATTTATTAATTATTCCAAATAAATCAATTCTTAATTACTTCATTAATTATAATTATTAATGATTTCTATTTACATTTTCTATTTAAATTAATTAGATTAAGTAATTAATCTTTATTTAAACCATAAGTGTTAATCACCCTTGATTAACTTCATTCAGTAATTGACTACCCTTAATTACTTCACCAAATAAATTAATTACTCATTAATTAATTATCTCTAATTAATCCCTTGATTAATTCACAAAGTAATTATACTCAAATTACTTCCATCATCAAATCACTTCAATCAATTACATCCAGTAATTACCCATTAATTACTTCCCTAAGTGATTTCTCTTTATTTAATTACATTAAGTAATTATACTTTACAATCCTCAAATGATTATTCTAAATTAATCAAATTGAATTAATTAACTTAATCTAATCAAATTAAACTCAATTAATTAAAGTAAGCAATTAATTCCCTAATTACTTCCATAATTAATTATACTTAACAATTTACATAAATGATTATCTTTAAATTAATCAATCTAATTAATTATTAAAAACTAATCAAATTAATTAATTAATCCTTAGTTAATAACCTCATTAACTATTAAAAATTCATAAATTATTTAAAGTAATTAACTTATTTTAATAATTATTAATTACAAATTAATTAATCATTAATAACCCATTTAATTAACCCCTAATTATTTAATTAATTAAGGATTAAATGTAACTTAATTAATCTCTCATTACTTGATTAATTAATTATTAATCATAATTAAAATCTAATCTTATTTAATTAATGAAATCTTAAATTACAAGTTAATTATTCTAAGAATAATAAATCTTAAACTTTTAAGTTTTAAAACCATTAATTACTTTAAGTAATTATCTATTTCATTAATTTGTTAAATAAATTAATTATCCATTTAATTAGCCTAATAGTTAAATGCATAACAAATTATCAAATTATAATTTAACTTCAACAAGTTTTAAAATAAATTTAAAAACTTTAAATGATAAATAATACTTTTCTTATAAAAGAAATTTTACAAAAGTTTAAATCAAATTCCTTTTTAAATTCAAACCATTTAAATTTAACATTATCATTCAAAATTGTTCAAACACTTAAATATATAAAACTTAAATTTATTTTAAACCAAAGATTCAAATTCAGATTTGAATCAGTTTAAACTGTGTTTAAAACATTTCTTTATATTTCAATTTCTAATTTAAATTCAAATTTCTTTAAAAACATTTTTAAACAATAAATCCCTTTAAAGTATTTTAAACAAATTTGAATTTAAAAACTTATTTATTTCCAGCTATGATTCAAATTAAAACTTGAATTCATAATTTAAAATTAGATTTAAAACACATTTCAAATCTTTGCTTAGTACTTTAAATTTTCAGTTTAAAATTTGAGACATGACAAATTTTCTAACCTGTAAACTAACCCGAACCCAAATGATTCACTCGAGTAAAATACTAAATAAAATCGAGTAACTTCCCACTTGCATTTATTCAAAACTTACAGTATGTCAGGTTTAAACAAAAACCTGCAACAACCAAAAATACCCGAGCCCACTCGACCATGACTTCGAGTCCAACATCCCATAACTTCGAGCAAACATGAATTAACTCGACATCACTCGAGTACCTTCTTCCCCCAAAAACACAGCATACACACCATGAATTTCGTGCACCTGCACCACCACTGCAACAAACTTCAACCTCTCGCGACCACATGCGCACGCCAGCGACCATCCTCCAACGCATTCCCGCCCATCAATCAAACTGCAGAACCCTAAAATCAAAAATGAGCATTCAAGCTCAAAACATGAAACAAATGTCGAATCTGAAATTCGCCTCAAACTCCAAAATCTGATCACCAGAGAACTACACCTCCGACCACTACTTCATCCGCACCCCATCTATCACCAACCCAAATCTGGGAAGGCTCGATTGCCTCTAGAAATTGCGGCGATCAAATTTTCCTGATCAACAGAAACTAGGGTTAAAATACTTAATCCCAAATCACCACTGCCTCACTGCATTAACCTTCCTCCCAATATTTTTCCTTTAATCTTCGATCATCACTCTATCACCATAGAAAACAATGGCCACCCCGGCCTCCTAGGTTGATAGAATCACCCCAAAATAGGATTTCTGGTTAAACCAAAATTACTTAATCAAATACAAAATAAAAATTTTAATTTTAGTTTTAAAATTCATGTCTTTGCTTATGTAACTTGTTTATATTCTTAAATCAAAGAATCTGGAAAGTTAAAATTTTAATTACAAAAGTTGTTCTGTTATACTTTGTGTTTTCCAGAGACATTATAGTTTTTATTATATTTTTTCCATATTAAAATAAAATTAAAACTTTAACTTATATTACATACATACTTTGTTTAAATCTTAAACTTTAACAGGGTTTTGAATATGAGATCATGAATTTGATCAGGATTTAAACCTGAATTCTAGAACAGGCCCATAAACACATTTTCACAGCAAGCATACATTCATAAAAATCCATACATATATTCAAAGCATTTCATCATATTCATCCACACGCTTATTTCCATAGTAAACAAACAACTAATTTATACTTAAGTTTATTTAGTATAAAATGTTACTCACCTTGAAAATTTGATGAGGAGAGCCTTTGAAAGCTTCAGGTTGCTTCTCTTATTTTTTTTTTCAAAACTTTAGTCTTGATTTTACTGCAAATGCTTTTGCTTCCAGATTTACAGTTGCATGCATGCTTTTTTAAAAACTCTTGTCTTGTTTTCCTGCAGTTTTCTCCCAAATTCATTTGCATGTTTGTTTCCAGGTGAAAAAAAATGCAGGCTTCTAGAAAAGAAAATTCATGCAGGCTTGATGAAGTTTTCAAAACAGAAAAGCAGTGATTTTTAGATGCATGCAGGTTTTGGAAATTTCAGAATGATTTTCAGGTTGATGTATTTGAAGGGCTACAGGTTTGAGGAAGATTTGCATTTCAGGTTGAAGATGGTTTTAGATGATTTTGGTTTTGAGGGGAAATTTTACAGATTTTTGTTCTTAGTTTAAATTTTGATTACAGATCTTTGGCTTTGATTTTATTAGAGGGAGTTTGCAGTTTATTTTTTTTATAGCCGAAGATTGCTTAAGGTTTTTGAAAAAGAAGAATAGAAAAAGAATAAGATGAGGAGTAATGGGTTTATATAAGTAGTTTTTTATTAAAATAAAAGAAAAAAAATAAAAATAAAAAGAACACTTGTTCTAATTTCTAACATTTGTCACTTTGATAACTTTATAACTTAACACATGTCTTTTAAGTGTTAATAAATTTACACATGTATTAAGAGTATTTTAATTTTAAATTGTTTATAAAAACTTTAACTTATTATATTCCTTATGTATGTATAAATTTCTTTTTATTTATTTAAAGAGAAATGAAATAAAACAATTTATAACTAAAAGCTTATTCAAATATTTTAAGTATTTACTCTTTTAAATTTCAAAACATTGAATTCAAATTTAAATTAAATTATAAAACCTAATTTAAAAATCAAGTTATATATATATATATATATGCATATATAACTCTTATTAAATTTTGAAATGACAAATCTATTTCTAAAAAATCTATCTATGTTTATAAAAACTAAGTATTATAATTATTATTTGAAAATAACAAATTAAACAATTTTAAATGATTTATAAAAGAGATTATAATTTACTTCTATTACTCAATATATTAAGATCATTTGTAAATTGTATTTTAAATTCTTATATATAATTTCAAGTAATATTCAAAAAGAAAATACAACTAAGAGTTTATGTTAATCTAATTTAAATTCATATTTCAGCTAATTAAATAAAATTTTAAAACAAATAAGATTTATCATAAGTATAAACCATATAATTATTTATTAAATTGCTTTGAAAGGTTAAATGTTAAATTTAAATCAAAATTTCCAATTTACCAAAAATAAATTAGAATTAAAAATTGATTCATTTACTAAATTCCAAATCAAAGTTTATCAATTTACAATATATACAATTATATATATTATAAACAGAAAACAATTTATTAGCTTTTAAAAGATAAAATCATCCAATTTAAATCTTTATTAAAAAAAATATTAGACCAATTCAAAATTTTATTATCAAAAATTATCAAATCAATTTAATTTTTAACACGGAATATTAAATTTATATTGCCAAATTTTCGGCATATCACATTCCTCCCCCCTTAAAAGAATTTCGTCCCCGAAATTTAAAAGCGAAGGTAATCTAATAATCTATCTTAAGATTTTATTTTAAAACACAAGCATATATTAATCATATGCTAACAACCGTAGCAACCAATTCATCTAGACAAACAAATCTAACTATCTAGGCAAAACTCTGGATAGGATTTTCTAGAGTTTCCCAAATATAAATTCTGGAATACTCGCTCTACAGAATCCAAATAATCAATACTACTAAGCTACAGAGCTCATATCCAACTAGATCTACAAAACTAAACATGATATCAGACTAAAGACAAGTCTGACTCAATAATCACATCCTCCTGAAATGCTGGTTCCAAGACTAGAGATAAACCATACACGTACTCCCTCAGAGATACGTGAAACACAACGAATCCCAGTTATCCAAACTGGCAATTCAACCTTGAAAATCAAACACCAATTCTCACAAGGACACAGAAAAGATCCAAAACACCTCGGAGCTGACTTACCCAGTCTTACCCAAAATCAAGTCTCCGACTCCGGAATCCAAATTCCTCATCTCTTATCCACAAAACACTTCTGACGATTCCTAGGCTGCCTTCATCTCTCCCGATCAGCTCAACCTTCGCTGTTGTCTCTAGAAACAAACTGGACCAAAACATCCCAACAGAATGATCTCCTCAAGATCAATCCAAAACCAAGAACACCAACTCTACTCCACAAACATCTGAAGAGCAACTTACTTCTCTTATCCGGAAAAGATAAAACAAAAGCACTTCCAAACTGCTTTCGCTGCACAACTCTGATCTGAAGTAGAAGAAAACTCGAGCACAAACTGGACAACATATCTCAGAAATATGGTTCAACAGATCCATAAAGAAAACTCAGATGCCCCACCTGATCCACCGGTATCACTCCTGGAATCCAGTCGATAAGAAAACTCAGCCTCCAGATGCGGACAAACCTCTGATAACTCAAGAGAACACTCAAACTATCGCAAGTCACTTTTACGATCAACCAGTCCAATGTCCAAAGAAAAATGTTCTCTCTTTACCAATCAGAATAGCTTACGTTTATCTAGCCAACCCATCGAAGAAATGGATCTACTCTGCTGCTTCTGAACTCCTTCAGAAAAACACTGCTAACCAAAAGACCTTCTTACTAGCATACAGAATACTCCGAGCTGCACTGCTGACACCTACGCCAAAGACTTCCTAATCCAAAGCTCTTCGAGAAACTCAGGCCTTAAACCAGACAGAAACATCATGCTGAACCCAGTTACAAAATCGAAGCAAACATACTTCCTTAACTTGTTCCAAAGAAAAATCTTCGGAGACACCATAGTCACCGCGTCTCATCACACAGCTATTAATTCCTGAGGTATCAAGATACCATTATCCTCTTCTGCCCAACCGACAGATCCAAACTCTACTCATCCAACTTCAAAGATAGACTCCGAACCTTAACAGGTTTTCTTCAGAGATCGACGAAATCCTACACTCTGCACAACTCACTCGAGACGGTATTAGGTCTACAGTCTCGACGGATACACTTCCAACCTCAACACTCAAACTCCAACCATTAGTAGTAGTCATGTTACACACCCCACTACCTTATCTACCTTTATAACTTATATTGAAAAACCTGTACGGGTAACCCAACAAATAGGTAGAAGTATGTATATATATATATATATATATATATATATATATTTAAAATTACAAATACGCTCTCTCAAGAAAGAAATCACTTCAAACCCTAGGTATTCACTCAACCTAGCGCTCTGATACCAACTGTGACGAGCCGACTTTTTCTCCATAGAAAGTCGCATCATCTTGAAGAAAGAAAGGGATAGAAAGAGAAGAAAGAAAGAGAAGAAAGAAGAAACAACATCAGAATCCTAACAGCGGAACGAATAAATTATATTAATAACATAAATATTACACAGTATACAACACTAATCAGAGTTACACAGATTATACAGCACATACTAAACAGTTATAAACACCTGTCCAGTTATACAACTCAATCCAATATAAGAAAGAAATACCAACACAGAGAACACACGGCGGAAACTATATATCTAACGCCGAAGCCTCATGCTCCATTGCTCCTCCATAATTTGTCAAAAGCTAACCTGATTCCCTTGGCTACTCGTAAAAATTTGGGTACCCAAGAGTTTAAGAAAACAGAAGATAAACTCTGGGTCAGACATGGGTCTGGTGTGAGTAACAGGTTAAAGTTGCTTAACTTTGAAAAACCTTTGAAAAGAAAGGTATCACGTAAGACTTCCCACACATAAACATGGAAAAGTTTTTACCTTACGCTAACCAAAACATTTGATAGGAAATCCGGTGATATTATAATAGGTCTAGGGTTTTCAAGTAAATATGAAATAGCCAAAATTGTTACATCTATTAAATTCCAGCTACTAGCCACAAAAGTGGGTAATACAATCAAAACCGTTGGCACATATTGGATTTTGGATTCCATCAATGGCAGAGCTACCGGGGTACCGCCCGTCACAATACGTGGCCTAGATCAACGTACCAAGGATCACTCCCAATCCCCTGCAACACAAGGCCGAAACCATCCCTTACTGGACAGCCTCGAACAAGACAACCCCGCAGTTGGCGCGCGATTCCAACCGTCGACATAGCCGAAATAAAAAGGGACCTCTAGACAGAGGAAAATCTCGTCCTACTTGGGCATGACCAACTTAGCCTTGCCGCACCTCCACTTTTTTAGCCATTCCCGGTTGATGAGGCTTGAGACTACGATTACCTTTATCGGACACATCACTTAGAATGCTTATAGTCCACCTGACGATGTTCTGAAAGCATTCAATCCATACAAGTTCGTTCCGGGTTCGAACGAAACCAAAGGCATTATCTCGTTACACTCATTTTGGAATCACCCTTAGAGTTAACGACGATAACCCTTGCACTCTGAATCTTCATCTCGAATCTGAAAGTACTATCTCCGTCAAACTATCTTGGAATCACCCTCAGAGTTATACTGGCAAATAGTCCTTACAGCTTGATTCTTCACTCTTCATATAAGATTCACGACCTATCGTTGATTTGGATCGATGTGGTTTTCGGATATCCAAATATGGAAACCCGACCCCGGTCTCATCGAAATCCAAAGCGTATCTTTTAAGGCCAAGTTGTTTTAAAGGTTTAAAACAATTCAATTATCTATATACACAGATAGATAAATCACAGATTCACAATAGATAATCAACATTATCATCACAACAGATAATCCATATTATCATTATCAAAAGGTAATCCAAATCATCATCACAATGCAACCAATGCATCCATATCATTCAATATTACCTATCTCATATCTGAGATTCAAACCATTCACGGCAACAACATCATCCATTCATATAAGCAATGATTAATAATCTCACCAAATATAATTAATTTAAAATGAATTAAATTAATTACATCATCTCTAATTAATTTAAAGTGAATTAAATTAATTACTTCATTAATATCAACTTGCTTATATCACTATTAATTAATTATCAATCAATTAATTAATCATCAATCAATTATTCATTTTAATTAATCATCCCTGATTAATTAACCTTTAATTACATTCAAGTAATTATCCACTAATTAATTTCTCAAATTAATCATACTTAACCAAATACAGTAATTAATATTTAATTACTTTCTTGATTAAGTAACTATAATTAATTACATTGATCCTTAATTAATTACATTAATTAATCCCTTCATTTATTAATTATTTCCGAATAAATCTATTCTTCATTACTTCATTAATTATAATAATTAATGATTTCTAATTACATTTTCTATTTAAATTAATTACATTAAGTAATTAATCTTTATTTAAACCATAAGTGTTAATCACCCTTGATTAACTTCATTCAGTAATTAACTACCCTTAATTACTTCACCAAATAAATTAATTACTCATTAATTAATTATCTCTAATTAATCACTTGATTAATTCACAAAGTAATTATACTCAAATTACTTCCATCATCAAATCACTTCAATCAATTACATCCAGTAATTACCCATTAATTACTTCCCTAAGTAATTTCTCTTTATTTAGTTACATTAAGTAATTATACTTCACAATCCTCAAATGATTATTCTAAATTAATTAAACCGAATTAATTAACTTAATCTAATCAAATTAAACTCAATTAATTAAAATAAGTAATTAATTCCTTAATTACTTCCATAAGTAATTATACTTAACAATTTACACAAATGATTATCTTTAAATTAATTAATCTAATTAATTATTAAAAACTAATCACATTAATTAATTAATTAATCCTTAGTTAATAACCTCGTTAACTATTAAAAATTCATTAATTATTTAAAGTAATTAACTTATTTTAATCATTATTAATTACAAATTAATTAATCATTAATAACCCATTTAATTAACCCCTAATTATTTAATTAATTAAGTGTTAAATGTAACTTAATTAATCTTTCATTACTTGATTAATTAATTATTAATCATAATTAAAATATAATCTTATTTAATTAATGAAATCTTAAATTACAAGTTAATTATTCTAAGAATAATAAATCTTAAACCTTTAAGTTTTAAAACCATTAATTACTTTAAGTAATTATCTATTTCATTAATTTGTTAAATAAATTAATTATCCATTTAATTAGCCTAATAGTTAAATGCATAACAAATCATTAAATTATAATTAAACTTCAACAAGTTTTAAAATAAATTTAAAAACTTTAAATGATAAATAATACTTTTCTTATAAAAGAAATTTTACAAAAGTTTAAATCAAATTCCTTTTTAAATTCAAACCATTTAAATTTTACATTATCGTTCAAACTTGTTCAAACACTTAAATTTATAAAACTTAAATTTGTTTTAAACCAAATATTCAAATTCAGATTTGAATCAGTTTAAACTGTGTTTAAAACATTTCTTTATATTTCAATTTCTAATTTAAATTCAAATTTCTTTAAAAACATTTTTAAACAATAAATCCCTTTAAAGTATTTTAAACAAATTTGAATTTAAAAACTTATTTATTTCCAGCTATGATTCAAATTAAAACTTGAATTCATAATTTAAAATTAGATTTAAAACACATTTCAAATCTTTGCTTAGTACTTTAAATTTTCAGTTTAAAATTCGAAACATGACAAATTTTCTAACCTGTAAACTAACCCGAACCCAAATGATTCACTCGAGTAAAATACTAAATAAACTCGAGTAACTTCCCACTTGCATTTATTCAAAACTTACAGTATGTCAGGTTTAAAAAAAAACCTGCAACAACCAAAAATACCCGAGCCCACTCGACCATGACTTCGAGTCCAACATCCCACAACTTCGAGAAAACATGAATTAACTCGACATCACTCGAGTACCTTCTTCCCCCAAAAACACAGCATACACACCATGAATTTCGTGCACCTGTACCACCACTGCAACAAACTTCAACCTCTCGCGACCACATGCGCACGTCAGCGACCATCCTCCAACGCATTTCCGCCCATCAATCAAACTGCAGAACTACAAAATCAAAAATAAGCATTCAAGCTAAAAACAGGAAACAAATGTCGAATCTGAAATTCGCCTCAAACTCCAAAATCTGATCACCAGAGAAGCTACACCTCCGGCCACTACTTCATCCACACCCCATCTATCACCAACCCAAATCTGGGAAGGCTCGATTGCTTCTAGAAATTGCGGAGATCAAATTTTCCTGATGAACAGAAACTAGGGTTAAAATACTTAATCCCAAATCACCACTGCCTCACTACATTAACCTTCCTCCCAATATTTTTCCTTTAATCTTCGATCATCACTCTATCACCAGAGAAAACAATGGCCACCCTGACCTCCTAGGTTGATAGAATCACCCCAAAATAGGATTTTTGGTTAAACCGGAAATACTTAATCAAATACAAACTAAAAATTCTAATTTTAGTTTTACAATTCATGTCTTTGTTTATGTAACTTGTTTATATTTTTAAATCAAAGAATCTGGAAAGTTAAAATTTTAATTACAAAAGTTGTTCTGTTATACTTTGTGTTTTCTAGAGACATTACAGTTTTTATTATATTTTTTCCATATTAAAATAAAATTAAAACTTTAACTTATATTACATACATACTTTGTTTAAATCTTAAACTTTAACAGGGTTTTGAATATGAGATCATGAATTTGATCAGGATTTAAACCTGAATTCTAGAACAGGCCCAAAAACACATTTTCACAGCAAGCATACATACATAAAAACCCATACATATATTCAAAGCATTTCATCATATTCATCCATACACTTATTTCCATAGTAAACAAACAACTAATTTATACTTAAGTTTATTTAGTATAAAATGTTACTCACCTTGAAAATTTGATAAACAGAGCCTTTGAAAGCTTCAGGTTGCTTCTCTTATTTTTTAAACAACTTTAGTCTTGATTTTACTGCAAATGCTTTTGCTTCCATATTTACAGTTGCATGCATGCTTTTTTAAAAACTTTAGTCTTTTTTTTCTGCAGTTTGCTCCCTGATTCATTTGCATGTTTGTTTCCAGGTGAAAAAAACGCAGGCTTCCAGAAAAGAAAATGCATGCAGGCTTGATGAAGTTTTCAAAATAGAAAAGTAGTGATTTTCAGATGCATGCAGGTTTTGGAAATTTCAGAATGATTTTCAGGTTGATGTATTTGAAGGGCTACAGGTTTGAGGATGATATGCATTTCAAGTTGAAGATGGTTTCAGATGATTTTGGTTTTGATGGGAAATTTTACAGATTTTTGTTCATAGTTTAAATTTTGATTACAGATCTTTGGCTTTGATTTTGTTAGAGGGAGTTTGCATTTTTTTTATAGCTGAAGATTACTTAAGGTTTTTGAAAAAGAAGAATAGAAAAAGAATAAGATGAGGAGTAATGGGTTTATATAAGTAGTTTTTAATTAAAATAAAAGAAAAAAATAAAAATAAAAAGAACACTTGTTCTAATTTCTAACGTTTGTCACTTTGATAACTTTATAACTTAACACATGTCTTTTAAGTGTTAATAAATTTACACATGTATTAAGAATATTTTAATTTTAATTTTAAACTGTTTATAAAAACTTTAACTTATTATATTCCTTATGTATATATAAATTTCTTTCTTTTTATTTAAAGAGAAATGAAACAAAACAATTTATAAATAAAAGCTTATTCAAATATTTTAAGTATTTATTCTTCTAAATTTCAAAACATTGAATTCAAATTTAAATTAAATTATAAAACCTAATTTAAAAATCAAGTTATATATATATATATGCATATATAACTCTTATTAAATTTTGAAAATAACAAATATATTTCTAAACATCTATCTATGTTTATAAAACTAAGAATTATAATTATTATTTGAAAATAAAAAATCGAACAATTTTAAATGATTTATAAAAGAGATTATAATTTACTTCTATTACTCAATATATTAAGATCATTTGTAAATTGTATTTTATATTCTTATATATAATTTCAAGTAATATTCAAAAAGAAAATACAACTAAGCTTTTATGTTAATCTAATTTAAGTTCATATTTAAGCTAATTAAATAAAATTTTAAAAAAATAATATTTATCATAAGTATAAACCATATAATTATTTACTAAATTGCTTTGAAAAGTTAAATGTTAAATTTAAATCAAATTTTCCAAAAATAAATTAGAATTAAAAATTGATTCATTTACTAAATTCCAAATCAAAGTTTATCAATTTACAATATATACAATTATATATATTATAAACAGAAAACAATTTATTAGCTTTTAAAAGATAAAATCTTCCAATTTAAATCTTTATTAAAAAAATTATTAGATCAATTCAAAATTTTATTATCAAAAATTATCAAATCAATTTAATTTTTAACACAGATTATTAAATTTATATTGCCAAATTTTCGGGATATCACAGGTTGTTTTATAGTTTTATATGCTTTAATTACAGTTGTTTTACATATTTTCAAAACATTATGTTTGCAGGTTTGTTGCACAGTTCTAAAAGACGATGGCACATTGGCATCATTTTTTAGCTTTAAGAGTATAACATGATGATGTAACAGGTCGAGCGGAATCAGGTACCGATGTGCCACCATGAAGTGAGCCCACCATTCTTTTTGTATTGTTATTAAACTCAAGCACTTTTTTACTATTTAGTTATTATTCTTACATGCATACATATTGAGTATATAATTTAGTTATTGTATAGGATCATATTGCTGGTGTTAATAATACAATTATGTCAAAGCGAAGGGTATGAGTTAAAGTAGAATTTAAGATTTATTTATGAAAATTCTTAAAAATTAGGATTACCAGTGGCCATGTTTTAGTCTTCATTAATAGATTTAATAGATAGATATAGAATAGATATGTCTAACTGTTCCAAACAAACTTACACTAACGGGTCGTTCTAAATTGGAACTATCACTAACAGTTTTTGAAATGCATCTGCTCCAAAGAATGCAAGATGCAGGAAGCTTCTCATGACATATTCACAAATTTTGGCATTTAAGTTTTTTGTGGAACATATTCACAAATTTGAATTTTGATAACAGTTTAATATTTTGTTTGTGATAGTTTTATCTTCTCTGTCTTGATCTATTAAATACGTATACAACAAGTCACTCATATAGCACACAAGCTCATAATCCTGCATCTCTGAGCAACTCGAGCATGCACACTACAGTACTTCATCCCATCTCTTGTAAGCTTGCAACTCGTAGTATCATCGATGTCTTTCAGTCCAAACTTCCAAGCATTTTTCAGTACCATCATATGCACACAGCACATCATTCAGACCGACCTGTTACAACATCTTGCAGTATCATCCCTTCAAGCCTATCATTGCAGCAACCTGATACTAATAGTAAATTATAGATCGGCTACATGCTTCAGACTGCATTTACACACAATTAAAAGAGTCTTGTATTAGGTAATTTTATGCAACAATATTTAATTATAATTGTGTTTTTTAAGGCATACTTAATTGTGACCGATTGTGAAATGTGAGCATTCAATTAAATGATTATTTATTGATTCAAACGGAACAGTATATATGTTCAATATGAAGTAGTTTGTTTTTTCCTGAAATTTGACGTTGCTTTTAGTGTCAGTAGTGCGTATTTTCTTGAGTAATTGCTGGTTTTTTAAAATCTTTTTCATACTGATTACGTACCCTTAGTTGAAAGTGCATCAAGATTCAAAGATGTTTATTTGTCAAACTGAATTTGTGATCACATCGCCGAATGCTATAAAATCATAATATATGCATCTATTTTCAATATATTTTTGAATTTCTGGATATCTTTTCTTTCGTACTTAATTAACAGTTACCCATATAATAGAAGTAGTCTGTTAGTTTTTATAACATATATGAAACATCTTTGAACCAACCAAAATACAAAAGAAGCTCATTTTAATACAAAAGCTACTTGCAAATCATGTATTTTTCCGCTACATATGTATTCTTGCATTTCTGAACATACATCATTTATACCATTTAAGCGCACGTGTGTAACGTGTACCCTTACAACTTAAATATAATAACTTTGGTGTATCACCTTTTAGTATCAGCGTGAACTTGCAAAAACATCTCTTTATGGATACCAGTACGTATGGCACGTCCAATTGAACGTGTAAAAAAATGCATTAGTTTATTTTTAGCAAGGACAAAACCATCCTCCTGTTGCCTTATTTTTAATTAATGTATAGCAAGGGTATTAATGTAATTTCCAAAGCTTCAAATGAAGTATTCTCATTATATATAGATTACCAAATGTTAATATCACTTAAAAATAATACTTAGCAAACATACTTTTTCACAAATTCAAAATGCTCTTTTATATGTGTTACCAAATATCATTTAAAAATATGATCTAACAAATAAAATTCTTATATATTTTCGCTCTATATTAATTGATAATAAAAACAAAATTTCAAACTAACAAAAAAATAGTTGCAACATGGAAACAAAAATTAAAACTAACTACCCATTATTCAAATGAAAAAACATAACTAAATATTTATGCAAATCATTTCTCTTGAATATGTTAAACACGTATAATTTGAAATGAAATTCAATTTACCAGTGAAGCGTGTGCTATAGTCACATGCGAACCGCATGTCGTAACACTCGTTTACATAATTTTGTTTAATAAAAATTTGGAAATAACTCAACTTTAACAAAAAAATTCTATGTCTTAAATTTACGAAAAATTTCGACAGAGTCTCCTTTTCGCGGTTGGTCCGGAAAAATAACAATCTCAATAACTTTAGTATATATATATATATCATATTTTAACAGTAAAACATCATAAACCATGGGAAAAACAATAAAATATCGTTCCGACAACCGTAATCCGCAAACATACCTATTTGTCGGGCAAACAACTTTATTTATGAAACCAAAAGCAGTATCTATTGCTTCCATAAACCAGTATTTCACTTACATAATCCAAAGAGTTAAAATTATGTAAAAGAGTAATATTTTTGTTGTTTTAATTAGTAGTACAAGCAACACAACAATGTATAATAACCATATGCAACAAAAAGCAACATGGCCATTATATACAATAAAAGAAACCGTCATACATCCATAGCAATAAAAAACAATGGTTTGTTCAGTTTCAAAAACTTCTCATCATTCAAGGGCGATAAATTAACTACTAAGTGTACCTTACGCTTAACAACCTTAGATAATTACTTTATAGATTATTCATACAACCTTAAACAATTTGTAGTGTTATTTTCCAAATTTCCCATTAGCCAAACAATATAGAATTTAAATGTTATTTAAGTTTGTTCTATTGGTTTCCTTTTTACACTTTTATTTATTTTCATTCAATCGTACGATGTCATTTTTCCATTAATTTATATTCATTTACTTACATATGTTATTTTCTATTCAATTACTTAGAACATCAATAAATCAATTCTTAAAATATTATATAAGTTTCTTTACAAATTTAATTCCCATCTATCATTTACTTATATAACTTGATTTCCATTTAATATTAATATTCATCAGTGAGTAAATTCATACTTAAGTTTTCTACCTTTTAATTCACATTCATTGTTTATATAGCTTGATTTCAATTAAATATTAATATTCATCAATGAATTATTTCACCTTAAGTTTCTTAACTTTTAAATTTACATTCATTCCTTCATATATAGTATCATTTAATATTAAATCTATTTCCGAATCATTTCAACATTTCTAAAGTTATAATCATTTACTTAATATAGTATTCACTTTTACTATTTAATTTAATTATTAGCATTTTGAAATATTAATTTATGTTTAAAATATCTCTTGTACATCATAATTCTTATTTATAAACATAACTCCATTATCTAAGTTTTACTTGTTAAAATTTTATTACATATTCATATTAACATTTCAATTTTTAAACATTTCTGGTAAGTTTTATATATGTTTTTAGAATGTAATTGAGTGTTATACAAATTTATCTTATTCATTTTAGTTAGAAAAATAATCAATAATTTACATCTTCTAAATTTTCATTATCTTTAAATTTGCAAGCGACAAATTTCCAATTTCTTTACAGTTTCATTAATCACTTAGCTTCTAATTTCTTATTTTTCATTTTAGAAGTTTCCAACTTTTAAAATTTCACTTTATTTCTACAACTGAAAATCATTAATTTAACAGGAACTTAAGAACTAAATACCATGTTCATTTCAAATCATTTTGAAGTAATATATATACTCATATCTTTTATATATCAAATCTTATTTAAGAAAATATAAGTTTTAAATTTGTTTATCAAGACAAATGTGTAGCAAAGCTACTACAGTGGTCTTCCCACTTTGAAACTCGTAAATGAATGTAGGTGATGCCAGAGTCATCACTGAAATTATTTCTCAACGATAGAAGAGGGGAGTACAGAACTTATTTCCGATTTAAAATTCTTTAAAACATTTCTTTCAAATCACGTTGAAAATATTTATATCCAAAAATACTTCGAAATAATACTAATATTATCTTTCCAAGTCTTTGAAAACCAATTTCAAAACCCTAGAACTTAAGTTCTCAAATTTCCAATTAAATTCATTTTATTTATAAATCATATTTTGCAACCAATACTTGTAAAATTTCACTTCCTAGCTAACAACATATCACATACAACCTTATCCATTTTTAAAAATTATTCATTTATATACAAAATATAATACTAGGTAAAATTATTTCATTTACCTATATTTCAAAACAATATTGTGTCGGTTTGCTCTTTTAAGTGTTTAGAAATCCCTATCGATGCCATAGTGTCCTATGTACCGACCAGAATTTATAAATACTAAATACAACAAATTAACACAATATAAAAAGATTTTTATAACACTAACAAATACACTCTCTCATATATATACTCTCAAACAACTCATTCTAGGGTATTACTACCCTATCTCTAATGAGTCAAACCCCACAAAGCTAAGGTTATTGCTAAATCAAAGCTCTGATACCAACTGTAATGACCCACCTTTATTGGACAGTTTAAATCGATAATAAACCACACATGTCAAACTTAAACCATTCAAAAAGGAAGGATTTTTAATGGGGTAAATAAGAAAATATGAGAAAAGAAACAAAAACAAAACATAGTGTGTCACAGTGGAATGACAAAATATAATAATCAACTAAACAGTTCATAAAGCTGTTTTACAAATACATTTGATTACACTTTTGCAATAAATCAGAGTTATACATACAACAAGTAAAATAGGATAATGCAGAGGAACAACAAGATGCAGCGAAACAATAAATGCAGCGGAATAATATTAATAATATAATACTAAACTTCGTCTTCGCCCTCTAAAAATAATGTCTTCAACATTGAAAAGCTCAAGCTGACCCAAGCGTAGTGAAAAGACAAAAAATTCGAGTTAGAACTAAAAGATCTTATGTAAGTTAAATCAATAGTAAATAAATATGAGTGTAATGGCTTCAGAGATGTTTACAGGAATTTACATCTCCTATCCAGTGTATGACGTGTGGGCAGTAACTTAAGAGATGTTCGAGATTTCCATCTCCTAAGGATATGTTAAACTATCTATATGTAGTAATATACGTTATATATGTAGTGTCTATCAGTAAAGTAAAGTATTAAAATAGCGTTAAGATGTTACCCATATCCCCCTTAACGCATTTTTATAAATGCCGTAGTCTATACAGTAATGTAAACTCCACCAAACCGGTGGCTATCAGGGAGCACTCCACAGGCTGGAGGTAACGCGTAGTAGCTACTACCTCCCATCTCGAAAAACACTCCCATAATCAAATCGAAGTGGCCACCAATCAATCACAAAGTAACAGATATGGTATCAAAGAAGCATGTTCGATAGGAGGAGCGACTTCACTTGGCCGGGTAGTGGCTCCTAATTTTAGTCATATCATGCTGACCCGAGAGGTCAGGGCTACGTTCTTACCTCATACCAGTAGTGTTCGCCAAACCATCCTACTTCGTTCTGGATTCTCTACCACATGCATAGTTGTTAAAGTGGTTTCGGAATTAGCAGAGAGTATAACAATATTCGAACCCGGTCTCTTTAACAACCAAATGTTTATTTCACACCATGGTCATTTTATAAAACACTTTTAATAATAAATCCAGAAAATAGTTTATACCTTCATATCAAAATATCCATACACTTATTCCAAAAGTATAAATATGCTCATAAATACCTAGGAAGATTTCTTTCAATCAATTTCGAAAATAATTTATAAATCTCTCTTAAAAAATTTATAAATTATTTATATGCTTTAAAACCATTTATAAGGCTATTTATAAATTCCAAAACAGTTTACAACTTTCCCTTTTCATAAACTTTTACACACATTCATTTAAACCGCTTCCAAATCCCTTTATACAAGTTCTTTTATAAACCCTTTTAAAAAAATCCTTTAAACCTTTACAAAATCCTTTATAAAAAACTTTTATAAAATCCCTTGCAAAACTCTTTATGAAAATCCTTTTATAAAATCCCTTATAAAACTTTTATAAATTTCTTACAAAACCTTTTACAAAATTCTAAAATCTTTTACAACAATCTTTGTCTATTGAAGTTATTATAAAAGTCTATTTTATTATCCTAAACTAAATTTTTATATAAATCTTTTAGAACTATATTGAATATTTATTAAATTAAATATTATATAAATCGCTTGAAACTATATTAAATATTTTATTAAATTAAAATTTTAAACTATTTAAATTATATATTTTAAAACTAAATAAAGTTATAAGTTAAAAATTTAAAATTACATTTAAAACCATATATTAATTTATGATTTGAAATTTAAAACATATAAAATAAATTATTTTCCGAATATAATTTTTTTATGAAATCATTAAATTAAATTTAAAAATCAAACAAACTTTACTATTTACAAAATAATTTAAAACCGACCAACGGTGTCTGTATATAGTTTTCTACCCTACGGTCAACTGATAGGGTATGTATCATTTCAACCCCAAAAGAGTCAAATTTTTTGGGTATATATCATTTTAATCTGTATCCCAAATCAATAATTTCCAAATTAATAAAATCGCTCAGATTTATCGTTTCAACCCTTAACGATTTTCCCTAATCTATAAGATCTTTCGGGTATGTACCATTTCAACCCATAGTGATGACAAAGATATAACATACAATCATCCAAAATGTCAACAAATAACATCTATCACAATCACCATCCGAATCGGCCAATAAATCACAACAATTAACGGTTATCATTATCAGTATTTAATTAACAATTTAAATTCAATATTAATTAAAGTGGCCAATTAATTCAATATAAATTCGAATTAAATTTAAATGACAATTTAAATTGCCAAACAGCAATCAATAAATTTCTTATCACAATATAAATTTACCTTAACTAACATAGAAGGTTTAATATTCGTGAGTGGGTTAAGTCACCCACCTTTGATTTATCGTCGATTTAAAATCCAGATAAAACCCAAAAATATAACAGTCTTAGAATGCAATCAAAAAAGTTCCATACTATCCAAAATTTTGATACGATCCCAATGGAAGAAACCGCATCCAAATCCAAGCTCGTATGAAAAAGCTGTGTGTTAGAACGATTGAAAATTAAATTTTAAATTAAAATAACATAAGGGGCAACATCGTAAATAGAATTACCTCAGAAACCCTACTGCATGAACGCGATCAAATCTATACAGTAGCAGCCGCCACCATGTTGACCATGAACGCACGCAACCATGCCCTTCTACACTAAGATCCGACATCTCTGTTGACCTCACCTCTACTAGGCGCCCCTATGGCACCCCACACACCACCGTTGGCGTCTCCCCATGCCCACTCCGCTGCCATTGATATACGGTCAAATTTCGACGATTCGTGCACTATTTAGTTGAATGGAGACTAAAGATGCACGCTGCTCGGCCCCCTCTACCTGCCAGTGCCCTTCGATCATCGTATAATCAACGATCCACCTTCGAATTGAAAACCTTAGGATGGACGACCAAAACTTCATCAATGATTTCTAGCCAGTCCGAGAATCAATTGCAAAAATGAAAACAGGTCTAGATTACGCTCATCGAAAGCTTTCCAACGATATATAATTTGATATTGTTTGAAGAGTTTAATTTTCAATTTGATTTGGAATTGGGGAATCAGGGTTTTTGATCTGCCATTGAGAAGGAATATAAAATTGAATATATAGATAAAATTGTACGTACAAGAATTTGGAATAAACAACTAGGGTTTTAGGAAATATCCATTTATATAGATAGTGATGGATAAGAACGAATGGACATATCGAATTGGGTCGAAACGATAACGACCCGAAGAGCCCGTTTCGTTCCCGAAACGAAAGTAGGTCATCCCATATATCAAAGTATTTTCGATATTTTTAAACTCAATGGAACTAGTTTCAAACCCTAATTCCATTGTATATAAAAGTTAGCGTTTAAAATCAATTTATATTCATTTAAATTCTTTTAGTTGATTTCCATGCATTTCGGAGCTCGCATGATCAAACGATAATTCTAATCGCTATGAAACTTGAAATCCTATAATAGTTCACTATTATGGATTCGACGAAACTGGTTTCATTGAAATCCGAGACAGTGTCCAAAATGGCTAATTTTTACGTTAATTAAATATATTATTATTAAATTGATTTATTTACTTTTACATTCAAATTTAAAAGTTAACCACCTTACCATTGTGGATTAAACAAGAATTTATAATCTTTCAAAATAAACTTTCCATGTTAAATTCAATATTTAGATATTGCACTAATTTCAGCGTTTAATTACAACTGTAATAAAACCCCAGTTAATTATATTTAAATTTCAATCAAATTCTTTTATTTGGATTTACACTCTTATTATTAAATCAACTATTACCTTATAAACATAATTAACATTAGTTTATATTTTATTGCATTCATATTCTATAGTTATCATCCTTTACCATATTAATTATAATATTTCAGTTGCACTTCCATTAATTACCAATTTAATTTCAACGGATTAAATAATAATGTGAGAGTGAAACAATTGTTATACATTAGTAATTCAACACATTTCTAAGTCTATTGTTTACGAATAGAAGCTAATAAATTTATGTACTAATTAATTTATTTCATATTCTAACTATTTTCTCATTAATAAATCATAAATTTTAATTTCTCACAAAGTTAAATTTCAAAATCTTATTTAAATTTAATATTTTTAGTTATAAAAAATACGGGTAGTTATAACAGATATCAGGCTATTGGTACTTAACATAAATTATCTGAGTAGTTCCATCTGGAAGTTGAATAGAGAAGGAGTTAACTAATTCTCGATATAGTGTTATTTAATTAAGCATTTTGCATATTAAAGTCTATCTAATCTCTTAGTATATTCGTCTAGGCAAATAAGTTTACCTAGATGATTGGCAAGCTAATTTAACCCAAGTTGTGACCAAGTAATGATTGGGATATTATATAATTGAACCCAAATTGGAATAGCTCTTATTAACCCACATACATTACTTACAGAGGGGTCCTATTGTTTTAGAATAAAGAGCTTGTTCTTCATGATTATAGGATCACTTTTAATTATTTTGTTTCTATCAGATTCGTTAGAAAGCAAAACGAGGAAGATATTTCAATCGGACTTAGCTTTGATATTACCTCTTAACCTCCATACCTTTTCTAATTGTCGCTATCGAAGTGTAAGAATGCGGCATATCAAAGGAGAAGCCAATAATTTAGGCATTCCATATAACAGAGCCTGCAGATATTACATCAACAAGAGGAATGATTGCATCACCATTTAAGGTCATGTCCATGTGAACAGGCGTGTACTTTCCAGCACTGCGAGGAAGTTTTTGAAATAGGAAGTCCAAGGCTGTTCATTAGGAGGAGAAGGGGAAGAAAAGACAAAGGAGAAGGAACGATTAGAGGAAATGATAAGAGAGGCGAAAAGGAGAGCTTGTGCAGATGAAGGAACGTGAAGGAGAGAAGGAGGAGAGAGGGGAGGAGGGGGTTGCTCGGTGGGAGCATGGGAGGAGGAGGAGCAGGTATGGCTAAGGGAGTGGAGGTAAGGCCAAAGAAAGAAGGAGAAGTGACAGGGGCGGGAAAGATGGAAGATGCTACCATTAAAAATTAAAAAAGAGGGGCAATTTTTCTTCTGAAAGTAAAAACTTTTTACCAAATCAATTTCCATGTCAAATTTTCAACTTCTTATTTCCTTTAAAAGTAAAAATTTTACCAAACCAATTTCCATGTCAAATTTGAAACTAATTTATTTCCTTCAAAAGTAACAACTTTAAAAAAATTTGAAAGTAAATTTTTTTTTCCAAACCAATTTCCATGTCAAATTTTTAACCTTTTATTTCCTTTAAAAGCAACAACTTTTTACTAATCGATGAAAAAGTTGAAACACATTTATTTCCTTTGAAAGTAATAATTTTTTACTAAACCAATTTCCACATCGAATTTTCACTGGTTAAACAAGGTCTTTTTAGAAATTGTGCAACAAAACCAAAGAGATTTCCCTTTTGATAATAATAATTAAACCCTTTATTTACTGAATAATTCATAGTAATTCGAAAATGGATGGGGAAATTCTCTAAAAACTACCAAAATATGAAATTCCTTTTTTTATCCCATATAAAAATTTCAGAGCAAAATAACTATTTTTCCTAGTTTAAATAATTAAAATATGAAACTATCTATTTTTTACTTTAGAAAATTTGCAATTAGTTCATACAATTTAGAAAATTATGAAATTTAAAACTCATCTTCAAAATGATTTTCCAAACATCTATCATAAATTCAACGCATTTGGAGACCATAATCTACGTTTTTTAATTTAAAATTTCTTTAGGTAAATTCTACAAAACTAACGAATGATAACCATAATTCACACAAATGATTATCTAAGCCATATGCATGATTTTACAACACATAAATTTAAGTTTCATGTTAAATCCAAATTTAAACAACATAAAATTAGGGATGACAATATTATTCACCTTAAATTTGATGTAGTGATGAGAATTACCTTAAGGTTCATTTTTCCTAAGCTTTCTCTTCTTCTTCTAAGTTGAAATGATCGGGTGGTTGGCCTATCTTGTGTTTTAGTCTGAGAGAACGAATGTGAATGAATAAGTAGAGAGGGAGAGAATGATATAATTGAATTCATTCTTTATTCACCCTCCATAGGTTAGATTTAGTATTTTCTCTTTCTCTTATTGAAAAAATCACCTTATTAAGTAATTAAGTTTAGGGAAGTTACCTACATACCTTATCCAAATTATTAATTTAAATATATTTTAATCAAATACTTGGAAGAATGTGCTACAAAATTTAGGGGTGTTACAGATCGGCTTTAGAGTGTTTGAAGTTGATTGCTATAGTAGAGGGATGCACATGTATAAAAATTGTAAGGAAAGTAAAGATGGATCAATTTCTAGAGCGAAGAAGTACTTAGTGAAATACTCACTAAGCTGAAGGATCAACACCGATCCATGCCAATCACGGATTCACGGAAGATGATGCCATAACTTAGCACTTTCGATTAGGAGTCAAGAGGGATCGATGGCATACTTAACTGAAGCAAAGTTGGCTAAGCATATAGATTGACACCAACCACGATGGATGAGTATCGATCATTGATTTTGGCTAAACTAGATGTTTTGAGATAAGGCATGAAGAAGAGAGCATGGTTTGGCTAAGTACATGAACTAGTGCTGATCCGTGATATATTAGTACTGATTCATCCTACAGTAGCTGATCTATGGTTGTTACATTAGGATGCTAGTTGAAGTATATACGGATTGTTCGTTAGGCAGTTCTATATGAAGACTATTTATGGAGTGGAATAAAGGGATTCTATTTTTGGTATGCATGCCAGGAGACCGTCGATGACTAAAGGGTTTGATGTATGCTTGTAAAGAAGGAGTGGGTGGGTACGATCACATGGATCGCCCAAGTGGATCTGTACCTTTGGACCATCTTCATTGGTTCAGGTCCCAGCCATCAAAGTAGGCAAGGGTGTGATTGGCAATGAAGTCATGATATTGAGTAGTTGCTCAGCTTGTGACACTAGTTATTTTTTATCATATATCCAAGTGCACTGTGAGTATGCGACATGCTTGATTGTTCGGTGGTTTCTATGATTGTCTATGCGGTGTAGGTATTATCAAGTCTATACCCTGACACCCTAGTATGTATTTACATGGAATAGTACACCCACAATGATGATAATTGATTGGTATATACTATTTTATGTGCTAACTTTTTAGAGGCAGGAGTAAGTGAGGTATTACTTCCATACCATATTGCTCTTACTTACAATATATCAACTTTATATCTATTGCTTTAGGCCTATAGACCGCACATACCAGATTGGTGCTCGATTGGAGATTATTTGCCTTGCCTCTAATATTCTCGGTTACTCTTAAATGAGTAGATTGAGATATAGGTGTGATGATAAAGCATGGACCTATGTAAAGGGCGAGTAGGAGGCTTACGCTAACTTATGTACCATTTTATGAAGGTACCGCTACTTATTTTGTTGTGTAATGCTATGGAGCTATTGGAACTTACTTGTATATAGAGAAGCTTTAATTTATGTAGTGTATGATGTATCAAAGGTGTATAAACTTATACACAAACGCACATATTATGGTGTATAATCTGATGGATTTGTGTTGCGCTTTGATGATATTTTGATTCATTTGATTATGAAACAGTTCTCTTGTTTGATATTAAATTTTATTTATGTGCATGAGATATATAATAGGTTTAAATTCCCTATAAATTTTAATAATAAATTAAAATATTAATTAAAGGGTAAAATGTGATTTTACTAAAAAGGAAAAAATGTGGATTTGGCAAATGAAAGAGTTAAATAATTAAAATTGCACCGCTACGTAGAGCATATTTTTCTTATCCAATTTGATTATATATGTATAAAATAGACACAAGAGTATAAATTATTAACAAAATAATAAAATAAATGGAAATGGGCTAATTAGGGATAGTGACCATTAATACTAACTAATGAAAGTATAAACCTCCCCAACCTAAATGAAGAGTATATTCATTTCATTTCTTTTACTTCTCAACCGCTACTCCAAAAAATCGAGATCTTAATTCTCAAATCTATGATAAAATCAACAATTGTCCATCACATTCAAAAAAATTGATATAAATAAAAGACAAAGAAGATATCCTCTCAAAGCTATAAACATCTAGGCGTTTTACATGGTTTGGAAGCTAAGGAAAACCCTGGAAGGAAGAGTGAAAAAGAATTTCTAAGCTATTTGGGCTGAACAGTGAGTATGATTCTATTTTCTATGTTATATGATTCTATTCATGCTATTAAATCATCTAATTGAATAAAGTTGGGGTTTTTATATTGAAAGAGTTAGTTGTATGCTTTGGGGTAATTATGTAATTGCTACATACATCTAACTGTGTAGTCAACCTTGTTCATTATAATAATGTTTGATTTTTTTTATATACTTTGTTATATTATGATATAAATAATTAAGTAATTAGTTAAAATTATAATAAAATCCTTAAATAAAATGTTTTGTGAGTATAGTTGCAAAGAGTTGCAATTGTGAGTAATTAACCACCACATGAAATAACATTTTGTTCAAATATTGTTGGTCAAGATATTTTGAGAAATGATATAAATACACTCATCAAGGCCAGAGTGTGTAACACTCTCCAAATGGTAGGTAGCGTATTGCTCATGGCTGTTAGGGGCACCAAGGGATATTTACTTGTAGTTATTGTATAATTATGGAATGACTCATTCGAGAATTTTCTTTATGTCAATAATAATTAGATCAAACAAGAAATCTCAAGGCGATGATGTTAGACCGTCCTACGAATTAAGAATACGCGAAACGTCAATATGAAGAATCCACTTTGATTATAGTTAAATCAGGGCATGGAGTCCATCATGCCACTATAGTTGGGTCTGATTTGAAGCATTGGGAGTAAAGCATTGTTCAATAAAGAATTTGTCATTTCCATTGTATGAGGCTTGTACCACAGCCAACTTTAGTTAATTCAATGTCAAATTCTCTAACTGGTGTAAAATGGTTAATAATTAATGTTATTATTAAACCAAGTCGGACATGGATGATATTGGATTTTTGACCAATACCGGACTTCATACATCCTAATGTGATATCATATCGGCGAAGAGAACCTGTGTAATAATCGTTACCATTGATACTGCTTAAAATAATATATATTCTGATTTTACTAAAAAGGTATGTAAGCTATTAATTCAACTAACTATCACACCACTAGCTAAGGTGATGTGCGAACATTAGTATTTGAATTGTTTTACATTAATTTCTTATTGAATTAACACCTATGAGTAACTCAACTATATTTGTGAATTCTCAAAAAAAAACCACATAGTTTAATTAATCTATAAAATGTAGTAATATAATTAAATTAATAAATATTTGAGAAATATTGAATATTATTTATTTATTTGATGTTTGTGAGTTGTTTGTATTTATCTGAATTCATATATGAAAGTTATATTTGTGCGTATCGATATACAATCGATGTAACATTAAATCAGTTTAAATAAAAGATAATTGCATGAAGGGATTTATGGAAAATTTATACCATTTGATGGCATCTGGGGCTGGCCACATCTTAAGAAGAGAAAGGGGTGGAGAAAGAGAAAATTAAAGGATTGATTGTGGAAATTTTAGTTGAAATAATGAGAATGGTTTCATTTTTTCATATAAAACAAATCCACTAATTTTATTCTCACTTATTCTTTCGTTCAGTTTTTTCTCTCCTCCTCTCTAAAGCATGGATTATTATTCGGGTTTTCAACTCAACAGGAGACAAAACAATCTCGTGTTATCAGAATGGTTTAGAACTTAACAAGAAAGGCTAATTCAAGAAGTTAACAAGAGCCAAGCTTTATTACTAAGGCAACGACTGGGATCGACTAAACTAAGAGACCAGCATTCTTTCAGACCAATCGGCAGCTGAGCGCAAACAACCTGTAAATTATCATCAAAACAGAAAAATGTGCAATGAGGCTATGCAAACAACGACGACACAAGACCATGGAAACATCCCAAACTCCACAAAACATCCTAAGTACTTGGATCGCTAGCGACCCATACCCTATGGATCGCTAGCAATCCATGCAAAACAGGGGGTCATTATGATTCATGGAAGAAGAGAAGGAAGGAAGAAGGATGCTGAAAAATGCTAACCATAGACCATGGGTCATTAGTGGCCCATGCTTCTCCATGAATATTCAATGAGCTAACTAAGGAGGCAATGGAAAAAGCAAACAAGTCATTAGATTGCATATGAAACAAGTCTATGGGTCACTAGCGACCCATGGTATTGGCTCAGATTGCGAGCAAGACCCCCCTAGGTCGTTCCCTACCTACTTTCAAGCAGTTGATGAAGTGACCTAGCCTAGAAGCACTCCGATCCCTATGAAATACCATCCAACCTGCAACATAAGCTGGAATCTTCTACGAACTGGTTGTTGAAGCTCTGCTTGAAAATTCTTCACTCTCTAACTCCCTTACAACAATCTCCAAAGGAATTCACTGTGATTCTCTATTGGATTCCAACTCTGGGGATTCGATCTAGCCAAATATAATCAAAGCCTTGTAATCAAACATCTTTTGTGACAAAAATCAGACTATAGTAAAAGTATAAAGTGGACATAGGATTCATTAACAGCCGAACCACTATAAAAATTCTCTGTCTTCTTTCTTTTAACCTTTTTTTCTATATCTATTATATGTGATACTTCTCTGTCAGAATAGGGCTAGTGTATTCAAATTCAAACCAGGGCATTGGTCCATTTTTTGGGTCCACATTTTGGTGCTTTCACCGAGAACTCCAACTCAGGGTTCAGATCTAGCTATTTACGTTGGATCCCATAGGTCCGGAAGTTAGATCCTCAACCTCGCTTAGAAGATTTGCTGTTGGGAACCAAAGAACCAACCAAGAAGGATCGGAGAAAAAGCAAGCAAATACATGCTAAGGTGATGGGTCGTTAGTGATCCATCTCCTATGGATCACTAGCGATCCATGATGTTCGCTCATGGGTCAATCAACTCTCTCGCATCATGATACAATAGGCACCCGAGAAGTCAAAGTACTGAAATAAGTTAAGTGCATGGATCGCTAGCTGTTAACCCACCTTTTGGCAAGGCCGTGGATAGGAAGATTTAACTTAATCGACTACTCATTTGCCGAGGCTGGAATACGATGGGTTTGAGTCAACTGATGGATAGACGATCTTTCGTGGATGGTAGATATGATTAGGAAGCCGGGATTCGGCATAATATGGTTCGGTATGGTTGGAGTTCGGCTATGCGGCTCGGCCGTTCGGTCATACATGGCTCGGTCGTGGAGAGGTGGTCAAGCATGGTTTGATTACTGGTGGTTCGGCCACGTGGCTCAATCGTTCGAGCAAGATGGTTTGGTCATACTGGAGTGGTTCGGTGGAAGTTGGTTCCACCAAAATGGTCAAGGCAAAGTGGTTCGGTTGAGAAGGTTTTGGACCTAGTGGGTCGGTATGGATTTGGTTCGGCATTAGTCGTTTGATACAGGTGGATCGGCACGTGGAGATCGGTTCGGCATGTATTCAGAAATGGGATCGGCCTTAGGGCCATCGGCCCTTTGTGGTTCGGCTTTAGAGGGATGATGATAGGTGGATCAGCCTTAGTGGTTCGACCATATGGGGTCGGTCAGCATAGTTGGAAGTTAGGCATGGAAGGGTGGGTCGGCATAAGTATAAGAGCAAGTTACTTCGATTCAAGAGAAGGAGTTGCTTCAAGTCGTGAAGCACATTGCTTCTAGTCAGAAGTGAGTTTTCTCTATGTCTTCTTCGATTCATTCCCGATGCAATATTGGATCGGTCTGTCTTAGCTCACGGTCAGCGTATGTGGGTCAATGGATGTGGGTCGGCTTGCCTGGGTTGGTCGTAGTGTTGAATATGGTTCGGCTATGGCCTTGATGGACTCGGATTATTTAGGAAGCCTAACAACTCAGGTTTTTCCTATAAATATAGCAAGTAAGGCTTCAGAGAAGGAGATCCTTATTTCGCATCCCTTCTTCTTCCCTACTATGTCTGCTCTGCCATTGTTGTTCTAAAAACTCTAGATTGTAACTGTAACTTATTCTAACATCAATAAAAAGAAAACTTCTGGAGTGGACTTAGTCCGGAGTCAGCCGAACCACTATAAATCCTGTGTTATTACTGCTTTCTTTTTAATTTTTATTATTCTTCA
This sequence comes from Allium cepa, assembly GCA_030765085.1. NCBI lineage: Eukaryota > Viridiplantae > Streptophyta > Magnoliopsida > Asparagales > Amaryllidaceae > Allium > Allium cepa. Next base: position 375,098,982 of record CM060929.1, on the reverse strand, counting down.
CATTCATACTCTCTACGTACATTCTACCATGATCTGTGACTGTGATTTGGTACTTTCAACTGGATTTGGGTGTTAGCGACCAATTTTGGCGCTAGCACTCAGGGATTTAGAAGCTTGGATTTTGGATTTAAAGGCTTAGGAACTTGGATTCCAGAGACTATGGCAAAGCAATCAACTAGGAGACAGAGGAAGAAAAGAAGTCAGTAGGAGGGAAGTTGGGAGGCTTCCTCTGGAGCTAATCAAGCCTCCATCTACATCATTAGAGACAAGATGCAGGTCATGATGAATTCCATGCAGGAACGATTAAAAAGGCAAGAGGAAATGATGTAGGCACTTTTTAGATAATTTGGACAAACAGGAACAGCAGGAGCTCAGTTCCATGGAGCTGGATCAGAAGAACTCAACACGCAAGTAGATGGAGTGGTTCAGCAGGGGCATCCCCCAATCAGCAAACGACTATGAATCTGGATGCACCTAGACTTGGGGATACACCACTCGAAAATGCTATACCAATCCATAGAGGGATACCAGATGACGCTGCGCGGCCCGACGCCAACAGGAATACATGAGTACGTGACGAGGAGTTTGCATCGGAATTCCCTCGAGGACTTGGAGGGCAGTTAGGAAATGTAAATAGAGGGCAACCCTTGGTAGGTAACACTGGATTGGCTGACATCGTTAGGCGAACCATTCGCGAAGGTCTGACAAACAGGAATTTAGAGGGATTCAACAAAAGTCCGTTTACCCGGAACATCGGGATAGTTAGGAATCCACCCGATTTCAAGCCACCCACTCTGGAAGTATACAACGGTAAGATGGATCCCACTGACCACTTGATGAGGTACACAAGGCATTTGGAAGTGCTGGGGGATTCAGAAGAGGTCATAAACTGATGTTTTCACCAGTACTTGACCGATATAGCTGCTATGTAGTTCAAACAGCCAAAGGATGGATCTATTGGAACATGGATTGAACTAGTGGATAAGTTCTTAAGTTAGTTTCGAGTTCACATAAAACGGCCAGAGAATGTGATGATGCCAACGTTAGTTAAGCAGAGGGCGGATGAATCGCTCAGGACTTTCTTAACTCGGTTTAATGCAGCAGTTGCTTCGGTGGATCGGCCGGATCCATCAATGGTTCTAATGGAGGCAGTGTCAGGAGTCAGGGATAATTCGAATTTCAAAGTGTCATTGATACGGGATCCACCACTAGATCTTGAGGAATTCTTTCACGAAGCTGAGAGATTTCTTCGACAAGAGGATGCATGTTTGGATATGAAGTCAAAGGAAGTAAAGATGGTTAAGGATGGAGGAACGCCCAGTGAAAGCTCGGGAAAGGACAAGGATAAAGGGAAGAGGATGCGATGGGGAGAACCAAAATTATCCACTTACACAGGACTGAATACAACATTGGAGTGGATATTCTTGGATATTCCGGATCGCCTCCCTTATTGGAGGCCGATAAGGAGGGAACCCTCAAAACGCGAAAGGGCATCACAAAGCCTCTCTCTCTTTCATGACCTGAACGGGCATGATACTAACAAATGCCGACATCTAAAGGATATAACTGAGGAGCATGCAAGGAATGGTCAGTTGCGTCAATATGTCGAAACTCAAAGTGCAGCAGTGGAATAGGAGCAGCCACCACCTGCCTTGAACGACAATAGCACGAGGCCTAGGAATGGTGGCCGTTTGGTCATCAACTAATCGTGATGGTTTGGAACAAGTAACAAACTCCCGGCAAACGGCTAAATCACTTACTGATGTACATGGTTGGAGATAACCCTTAGGCATGCTCTAAGATGATGGTTTACCGAGATGCTCCGGTTTGTGAAATTTGTTTTTTCTTTTGACTTAGACATTTGCTTTTTATGCTTTGGTTTTGGAGTTCGGTTTGAACTCCCAATTTTGTTGGTTTCTTGGTTTGGATGCTTGCTTTTTGATATGGATTTTGATTTGGACTTTTGATATGGATTTTTGGTTTTCTGGTTTGAATCTGGATTTCAAATTTTGGATTTTAGTTGACTTTTTGTCTGGTTTTTGGTTAAAAGGTCATGGAGCATGAACTATGCTCGGCAAGGGTCCGGAGAGACCTTGATTCGGCTTAGGACTTAGGCCCCATAATATCTATCGGTCACTATTATAGATCGTCGAGCATGGACTATGCTTGGCAAGGGTCCGAAGAGACCAGGATTCGACCTAGGATTTAGGCCTCCTATTATCTATCGGTTACTATTTTAGGTCGTCGGGTATGGACTATGCTCGGCAAGGGTCCGGAGCGACCAGGATTCGGCTTACGACTTAAGCCATGGCATTACTAAACGTTCAGGGACACTGAACCAGGAACACCATGGCATTACTTGACATAGGTCGTTAGGTGTAGGTTGCGCTTGGCAAGGACCCAAAGTGGTCCTGGATCTGGATATCGACCCGGAGAGGTCATGGATGCAATTATTGGTTATTGAATATGGATGGATTAGAACTCTATTGTCGGGTTCAGATGGATGTGGAACTGGATAAGGATTTAGGTACTGGATAGGAATTAGATATCGACTCGGAGCAGTCGTAGATTTGAATAAGGATATAACAACGGCACTTGGAGAAAATGGATTGGATTATGAATCGGAAGGTATGGCTATAGACAACATGTGGACTTCAGACATCAGATTTGATTTTATTCAAAACACTCCTTCCAATCGTAAGGCAGGGGCAAATGTTAACCCGCCATTTGGCAAGGCCGTGGACGGGCGGATTTAACTTAATCGACTACTTGTTTGCCGAGGCTGGAATACGATGGATTTAAGTCACTGGATGGAAAGAGATCATTTGCGGATGGTAGATATGATTACGAAGCCAGGGTTCAGAATAATTTGGTTCGGTATGGTTGGAGTTCGGCCGTGTGGCTCGATCGTTCGGTCACACGTGGCTCGGTCGTGGAGAGGTGGTCAGCATGGTTCGGTTACTGGTGGTTCGGCCATGTGGCTCGGCCGTTCGAACAAAATGGTTCAGTCATACTGAAGTGGTTCGGTGGAAGTTGGTTCGGCCAAAATGGTCAAGGCAAAGTGGTTCGATCGAGAAGGTTTCGGATCTAGTGGGTCGGTGTGGATTTGGTTTGGCCCTAGTCGTTTGGCACAGGTGGATCGGCACGTAGAGATCGGTTCGGCATGTATTCGGAAATGGGATTGGCCGTAGGTTCATATGGCTCGGCCCTTTGTGATTTGGCTCCGGAGCTATTATGGTAGGTGGATCGGCCTTTAGTGGTTCGGCCATATGGGGATGGTCAGCATAGTTGGAAGTTAGGCATGGAAGGGTGGGTTGGCATAAGTATAAGAGCAAGTTACTTCGAGTCAAGCGAAGGAGTTGTTTCGAGTTGTAAAAAACATTGCTTTGGGTCACAAGCGAGTTTGCTCTGGGTCATCTTCCGGTCATTCCCGAGACAATATTGGATCGGTGTGTCTTAGCTCACGATTGGCATATATGGGTCACTAGATGTGGGTCGGCTTCCCTGGGTCGGTCGTAATGTTGAGTATGGTTCGGCTATGGCCTTGATGGGCCCGGATTACTCAGAAAGCCCAACAACTCAGGTTTTGCCTATAAATATAGCAAGTAGGGCTTCAGAGAAGGGGATCCTCATTATGCTTCCCTTCTTCTTCCCTACTAAGGCTGCTCTACCAATTTTTTCTAAAAACTCTGGATTGTAACTGATTTTAACATCAACAAAAAGAAAATTTATGGAGTGGACGTAGGCCGAAGTCAGTCGTACCACCATGAATCCTATGTTACTACTGCTTTCTTTTTAGTTTTTATTGTTCTTCACATTCATACTCTCTACAAACATTCTATATGTGACTATGATTTGGTGCCTTCGTCTGGATTTGGGTATTAGTAACCAATTGTCGCTAACACTACCGATCCATGTACTATGGATCGCCATAAGCTATAGATTGTCAAAAACTATGGATCGCCAGAAGCTATGGATCGCCAGCTAGCTATGGATCGCCAGCAATCCATCGCCTATCGCTAGTGATCCATAAAGTAAGCTTGGTTCGCGATGATTTTTGCATATACTATGGATCGCTAGCGAGACCGCTGTTTGGGTCATTCGAAAGGGATATAATACTTCGCCTGCTGCAAAAGCACCGGCTACAAATCCGAACTTAGGGGTGAAAACCCGATGGAAGGATGTAAGGATGGCTCTCTCCAGCTCTAAAGATGACGATAAATTTGAGGATGACAAATTGGATGAAAATGCCAACATGCAAAACGCTAGAAGAAGTTCTAGAACCCATGCCATAGCACGGTGCTAAGAAAAGGACGAGGAACTGCTACTCAAACGGTACTCCTAGAGGTAGGAGAACCAAGAAGATATGATGTAAACCAAGATCAACTACAATGCCAAACTCCCATGGTATATTGAGACCATTCTCGACTAACCAGCTTCCAATCCTATAATGGAGCTCCCATCATCGAATCACGAATGGTTGTCATTGAGAATCATCAAAAATCGTCAAAATGGTCATTGAAAAACTAATTTTAGTCCTGACTCGAAATCGAACTTGGGTAATCACCCATTTGACTCGAAGTAAACCTAGCAAACTCTGGCCAGAAACAAGACTGGGGTAAAACTAAGATTTTCTCTAAGAAAACATGCAAATGGCTCTAAGCAATGTTTGTCACCAACCTAGCACATCAAATTCTGTGACTCCAAGTGAATCATATGCTGACACCAAGCAAATTGCAAATTTTCTCGGATCGGACTGCAAGTAAAATACCACCGATCCATCAATCCTGATCCATATTCTTTTTTTCCATAACTGAACGTGTGAACTCCAAAGACCTTGAAATTTAGGATGCAACCTTATGGGTCCTTCTTTGTCACCCCAAACTAATCTCACCTGGTTTTAAAATTCTTAGGATCGTCACTAATCCATGACACCATCATAAGTGATTCGTCACTCAGTCGGCATTTCAATCGTTCAAGCATGGAAAATCATGCATATATCATTCTCAAGCATTATAAACTTTTGTAACTTGAAAAAGGACTGATCTAACAACGATTAGGGTATCTTCCCCAATTAAAACTTATTCAGCAGAGCCGTTCAACATGCAAAATATCCAAAGAAGTTTATCATGCCAACTATACCTTTTATACAACTGTACAACTTATTCAAAATTACTTCTTTACAGGTATGATTAACATATGGATGAAGTGAGGGTGACGAATGCAGTCTGCTGCAAGGCCCTTAGGAATCATTAAAGGATGAAACAACCTATTATCCTGGAAAAATTCTATGGGAAGGCAAACCGGTTCTATAAGACTAGAAGTGGTGCAATTAGAAGAAGGCCAACCTGGCAGTGTGCCATAGAACATACCAAATGGTAAAGGAGCTACAGGACCTTAGGGACCTCCTGCCCAAGCAAGGCTACTAAGACCCGGTAGAAAAGCGCCCCAGCTAATCGACAAAATCAGACGGAAAGATGATTATCAAATAACACTCTTGCTAGCAACTGAGGAAGGGGACAACGACCTAAAGCGATGCCTTCGTATCCATCTTTTTCTACTCTCCTTTTCCAAATGAGCCATACTAGGACACCAGGGGCATTGTAGATAGCATGGCGAAAGAAATGCTTCTATGCCCTCGACAAGTCATGTCAATCCCTCTATTGAGAACTAGGGTTGTTGGTAGCGTCGAGAAGTCTTATCCAAAGGATCGTCGCACAAATAGATCCAACACCGTAGCCTACAGGAACCGATAAAACTATGTTCCCTTGAGTTGGATCCAACAAATTCCCCTCGAAGTCGATGAATCATTGCTTTATGACTGCCGGGCCATTGGACACATAACCCAAAACTCCTCTCAAAATTGATAAATTATCATTCCAAGGCCGTCTGGACACCGAACATCCAACCATAAAAAACCCTTCGCGAATGTGAAGATCTTCCATGAATTAAAGTATCGTGAAGGTGAACCGGTAGATCATCAGTCATCTGATCCAAAAAACCCTTCGCGGACGTGAAGGTCTTTCACGAACTAAAGCGTAATGAAGGTGAACCAGTAGATTAGTGGTCATCTGATCAAAAAAACCCTTTGCGAATGCGAAGGTCTTTCACGAACCAAAGCATCATGAAGGTAAACCGGTAGACCAGCGGTCATCGGATCCAAAAAACCCTTCGCAAATGTGGAGGTCTTTCACAAAGTAAAGCACCATGAAGGTGAACTGGTAGATCAACGGTCATTTGATCCTAAAAAATCTTCACGAATGCGAAGGTCTTTCACGAACCAAAGCATCCTGAAGGTAAAGCTATAGATCAGCGGTCATCTGATGCAAAAAACCCTTCGCGAAAGCGTAGGTCTTTCATGAACCAAAGTACCATGAAGGTAAACCAGTAGATCAACTATTATCTGATCAGAGCTCCCCAAAATTTTCGAAGTCGCGCTCCAGGACCCCAAATCGACAACCGTTCCAGTCACTCTGCAAAATTAATGGAATCACTTCCAATGATTAATGAGACAAAGGTGCTAAATTCCAGAGCTTTAAAGTCGCTCAAGGAAACTAAGCCGAAACTGAACTGACCTTGTGATCAATCAGAGGACAACTCGAATTAAGCCAAGATTCAGCACTTGGGAAGACCGCACCCACTGGACCAGGGGTAACCAAACGAGTTGTGGAGAGACCATGGGTGCAGTTCAAGCATGCCAATAGCCCTGTGGTATGAAGGTCACCATACAAACTTGAACAGTCATAAGAAAGGCAGAGACTAATCATACCACAGTTCTGTTTTGGCGGATTAAAAATTATGTCATTCTGACAACCGCAGACTTAATGACCTAGTGGTGTAAGAAATGAATACTATCATAATACTTGCCCACTTCTTTCCAACTACTATTTTACCGCTCTTAGTGACCAATTCATCTTCCTCTTAGACTGTATGCCAGTCTAAGACCCATTCTCTAAAGGCGGTTTGGACTAAGTGCTAAGAGTCATGCCATGAACTCACATAAGCTCTTTCTTTATGTGGTCAACTATAGATCTCTCCACTATGGCAACCTTATCTACATGGCTACGGGTCTTCCCAAATACCAAAGGATCTCCCAAGCCACGGTTACTCAATCCAAAAACCAATTGTCTATTTGAACCGACAAAATTGTGTTCACAACAACTACCCATCGGATCAACGGAAGCAAACCGACTCAAGTCGATGGATCGACGGAACCCGATCCTTTCCTTTCAAAAACTAGTGTTTCTCGGGCAATATCGAGAAGTACCAAAAACTAACTCCTCACGTTGCATAGAGATAGGCAACCCTATCAAAAAATTAACTCATCGTGTTGCTTGGAGATAGGCAACCGCTAAGGAGCATCAAAAAACTAATTCCTCGCATTGCCCGGATATAAGCAATGCCGAGGAGCATCAAAAACTAACTCCTCGCATTACCTGGAGATAGAAGCATCAAAAAACTACCCCTTCGTGTTTCCCGGAGATAGGAAACACCGAGGAGCATCAAAAACGAACTCCTTACATCGCCTGGAGATAGGCAACGCCGAGGATCATAAAAAAACCAACCCCTTGCGTTGCCTAGAGATAGGCAATGCCTAGGAGCATAAAAAACTAACTCCTCCCATTGCACGGAGATAGGAAAAGCAAATGAGCATAAAAAATTAACTCCTCGCGTTGTCGGGAGAGAGGCAACGTTGAGGAGCATCAAAAACTAACTTCTTGTGTTGCCCGGAGATAGGCAACGCCGAGGAGCATCAAAAAACGAACTCCTCGCATTTCTCGGAGATAAGCAATGCCGAGGAGCATCAAAAAACCAACTCCTCGCGTTACCTGGAGATAGGCAACGTCGAGAAGCATCAAAAACTAACTCCTCGCGTTGCCCGAAGATAGGCAACGCCGGGGAGCATCAAAAACTAATCCTCTCATTGCTTATAGAGAGGCAATGCCGAGGAGCATCAAAAAATAACTTCTCGCGTTGCATGGAGATAGGCAACATCGAGAAGCATCAAAAAACTAACTCCTCGCAGTGTTCGTAGATAGGCAACGTCGAGGAGCATCAAAAACCTAACTCCTGGCATTGCCCGGAGATAGACAACACCAAGGAGCATCAAAAAACTAACTCCTTGCATTGCCCAAAGATAGGCAATGCAAAGGAGCTTCAAAAGACTAACTGCTCATGTTTCTTGGAGATAAGCAACGCCGAGGAGAATCAAAAAATAACTCCTTGCGTTGCTCGGAGATAAGCATTGTCGAGGAGCATCAAAAACTAACTCCTCGTGTTGCCTGGAGTTAGGCAATGTTGAGAAGCATCAAAAAACTAACTCCTCGCATTACCCGGAGATAGCAACGCCGAGGAGCACCAATAAATAACTCCTTGCATTGCCTAGAGATAGGCAACGCCGAGAAGCACCACAATGCTAACTCCTCACGTTGCTCGAAGATAGGAAATACCGAGGATCATAAAAAGCCGTGCATTTCGTAAGCCGCGCCAAAACATATGCTCCTCACATTGCCCAAAGATAGACAATGCCGAGGAGTACCAAAAGTCACGCACTTCATAAGTTACACACTAAATTTCAAAATACCAACTCTTCACATTGCCCGAAGAGAGGCAACACCGAAATGTATGAAAAGGCATGCACACAATAAGTCGCACACTGACTCTTAACACTCAAACACTTCACGTTTCCCGAAGATTGGCAACATCGAGGAGCACTAAAACCGTTAAGGACTGACGGGGCATATCGACCCTAAAATCCACGCATCTGTTAAGACTCGAAAATACTGCTTGATGTTACTCTGGCGCTATTGACGAATTAAAATATTCTAAGTACTGTTATTATCCCGACAACACCGAGAAACTTGTCTATTGCAGGATTAACAAGGATCGACTCCCACTACCTGAAAGAGCCGACATTGCTTCGGTAGTGCCGCAAAGCTGACAAACCAAGAAATCGGCAAAGAATTCTAATCTTTGACCAAAGTTAATGTACACAACGTCAAAATTCAAGGCACCCAAGTCTCAAGTTCCTTGAGACAGGAGCCACGACGTGCCTTTGGTTGGGGGCATCCAAGGAGCCACCTAAAACATCAAGTCTCACATCAATTGTTCAGAATAATCAGCCCTATGGACTGAGGGGTACATAACACATTAACACTTGGTCAGGATAAAAGATCACTTCAACTTGCAATAAAAGGAGGAACTTGCTGTCGTATAGAGATAGACGATGACGGAAGGCATTTCCAGAATTAAATCATTAATGCACCTACTTCCAAAGACAGAAGCAGGTGCTCGAATGAGGTCTCAAACCCTAACATGTAAAAAACTAGCTGTTATCCGAAGACATACAATGGCAAGAAGAAAAAGCTCAAAATCGTGCAGCTATACCATTGATTCTCGAAGATTGGAACCAACGAATAAGGTTGATATTCACAATAATGCTATTAGTCTAGCATAATGTTTATGGCCTGAAACAAGCAAGGTTAAGTGTCACGGATTCAAGACAAACACTACCAAACCCAACCAGTCCATGATCATTATAGTAATGAACGCGATCGTACCAGGGGCAATGTCATGACTTGCTCCGCAATTTCAAATTTTCTATAAGAACCTGGAGTTTCACACCTACAAATGAAGGGTTCCGTTCATAGTCGTCAGATCATAACAAAAACCGGTTGGAGGAAGTTTGATTTTTCATGAATAAGAATAATTATGGAATCGGTTGAGCATCAACATTGCATCTCTAAGGGTAATACTCGACGGTTATAAACAAAGCTAGGCAACATAGGACCCTTACCCTTCTAGAACGTGACGTATCCCAGATTTTAGCAATGCTGAGAAAACAGCCATATTGGGTTAAAAGGAATCTACTCAACTCTACGGGATCAGATGAATGATTCAATCCTTAGCAATATGACTTTAACACTCTAGAAGATAGGTAGCACTAAAAAAATCTGATCATCGAAGTGCTAGTTTCTAAAGACCGAAATTAGTACCCAACAGGACTAAAAGTACCGTCGGGTCGATGGGGAAAATCGATCCTAAATGCCTAAATGTCGATTTTTCCTCGGCAACTCCAAGACCTTCTCTTATCTTTCAAGTACTAGTGTTGCACTGGCAACGCCGGGAAAAATTTCCAATTCCTAAGTATTGGTGTTGCCCCAAAAATGCTGGGAAACTTTCTATTTTATAAGTATCGGTGTTGTTCCGACAACTCTGGAAAACATTCTACTCACTAAGTACCGGCATTGCCCCGGCAATGTTAGGAAAACTTTAATCTACAAGGCTGATGAGAAACGCTAATCACAGTGAACCATTAATGCACTAGCTTCTGGAGATAGAAGTTGGTCCCCAACCGAGTTTCTACCTTTTCTTTAGAATAATACTATTTTCTAATGATTGGCAACGACCGGAAGACATACCCTTCATCGATCAGCCGGATGGTTCGACCTTTCATCGCAGAAATTAGTCACTACATAGGAATAAAGCAGCATTGAAAGGAAATCCCAGGATTGAATTGCTCGTGTATTAATTTCTAGGGATGATGGCTGGTGCACAACCAAATTTCCTGAATTCAACTTAGAAAGAATTTAGAGACAACCAAAAGATAGGCGACCTTGAGGAAATGCTGCTTGGAACCAAGCAGCTAGGTTATCAATTCCCAAAGATAGGAATTGGCATACGAACAGAACTTCCATAATGATAACAATCAAGCAAAGCATGCACAACTAAGGACCTATAGGGAGAATCATGGAAGGTTGAAACTAAAAATCATCGAACTTTCGCAATCCTGGAATGGGATTAAGGGCCAAACCAAGGGCAATCGAATCATGTGTCCCAAACCTCTCCATCTCTCACAGTCACCCAAATACAGGCAGTTGCAATAGCTAGTCCCTCGAGTAGGGATAGACACACACATACTTGATCGAAAGAAATGTTGCAAAGTTTAAACATGAATAAATGCGATGTTGGTTAGATAATGGTTCTGTATCGCAAAAATGAGCATTCTGGCAACAAAATAGCCAACAAAGGAAACAAAGGATTTAACATTCAAAAATGAGCCATTGCTCATAGTCAGGAAATGACGAGAAAGATCGATGACCTACTCAAGGTCTAACTAGATCATTTGGTTCCAGTTTGCAGGAATATGCCATTACCCAAAGTTTGGTGATGTTAAGAAGCAAATCCCAGAATGAAACTATCGATAACCGGCTTTCGAAAATTGAAGCAAAAGCTTGATCGACTCTTTAATCCTACCTTCTTGAATCTGACATAATCCGAAGATCCACAACATCAAGGTTTGAGTCATCCGTACATGAGTTTACGAAGATAGAAACCAACACATGATGAGGATCTCAACGCCACACTCAGAAGAATTTACTTCAACCAAAGATGCCAGAAACACATCTTTCTAATACATACCGACATCATTTCAATACTCAAGTCGTGGGATCAAGAAAAAAAGTTCCTAATTCCCGAAGATAGGAATTGTGTTAATCAAATTGGGGCAATCGAACTTATTTCTTAGGAGACCGAGTCTCCCAAAACATGTTGGTTCGGTAGTCAAAGTAATCAGCCCTACAGATTAAGGCATTTGTACCAATACTTTGTTGAAACGAACTCAATTGAGCGTAAGTAGATATTTGCTACAGAATCGGTAAGACCAAGCTACTTCATAGTTCCAAACAAAGCTATGGAGAAAATATGACGAAATGACCGTAGAAGTATGACTTATATGTATAGAATTATAGTAAACAAGTATGCTGCACATGAGCATAAGAAGTAGAACAATGAGAAAAAGCAATTCTCGAAATCGAGCAATTAAGCCAATAGTCTCCGAAGACAGAGGCTGGTGTGCATTGAATTTTCAAAAACACAAAGGAAGGACAATCGCCTAGGACAACTCATGCGCTAATTTTCGAAGGATGAAACTGTGCCTGATCGAACTTCAACTACAACTCCATAAGAGCAATTATGCCTTGTAATTTAACTATAATCAATCATCCCAATATGATAGGAATAATAAGCAAAGCCTAAGTTGCGAAGGACCCAGCTTCTGGAAGAGTGGAAGTCCCTCCGCCTAACTAAAAATTAGAAGACCGAAAAGTCATTTTCAACAAAACTTGGCATTCCACCCTATCGGTTATGTTTTACTTTAAATAATATCCTTGTATAATTAATACCCAGAAACCAAGGGAAGTCGACGTAAGTTGACCAATTGGGTCCTGAGCGTTAACCGGGGCACATACAGTGTGTTATCTACATGAGAAGAGTCCAGTATCCTGAATACTGCAAACAAACAATCTAGTGCAGAAACTTGCATTTGAAAAACAATCCACATCATCCTTTGAAATTTTCTCTTCCACACTTAACCCGTTATCGATTAACGATCGATAATGGAGTCATTGTCCCAAGCGACACGGGAAGCTTTTCTTTTTAGGGGCACTCGAATACAGAAATAGGAAGAGCGATACGATTGAATCATCCACTATATCCAATTTTGAAATAAATCGTCACATTGGAATTCTAAAAAATCGATGGGCACTTAACCAAATTCTCTAATAAAAGAAGTTGAAGGCCAAGAGAAAGACCTTTCTCCAGAACGGCGCACAATCATTTGAGACAAAACATAGCTTTACCGCTGATCGAATTAAAACAATATAGGACAACCCTAAACCTACATCATGCACTCAGTTACCGACCTAAATCCTTGCATAAACTACAAAGCAAAGATTACATCGTCAATACTAAGAATTGAAATTCAGATTGAGATCAAAAAACTAACGGCTGTCAGAAGTCGGTCAACTGAAAACAGCATCTTGGGGTGGACATTGACGATTAACATCGAAAATTCAACAGCGCCTTGTTTTCAACGAACGCATACTCTGGGGGCAAATGTTATCTGGATTTTTAACCCAGCGGGATCCAATAGGAGGCAAAACAATATCGTGTTATTAGAATGGTTTAGAACTTAACCAGAAAGGCTAAGGCAGGGAGTTAACAATAGCCAAACTATATTACTAAGGAAACGACTGGGATCGAATAAACCAAGAGACCAACATTCTTTCACCCAAATCAGCAGCTGAGCGGAAACAATCAGTAAATTTTCATCAAAACAGAACAACGTGTAACGAGACTACGCAAACAACGACGACACAAGACCATGGAAACATCCCAAACTCCAAACTCCAGAAAATATCCTAAGTACTTGGATCTCCAGCGACCCATACCCTATGGATCATTAGCGATCCATGCAAAACGTAGGGTCACTGTGATGTAGGGAAGAAGAGAAGGAAGGAAGAAGGATGCTGAAAAAATACTAAACCCGTGGGTCGCTAGCGAGCCATAGACCAATGGTCGCTAGTGGCCGATGCTTCTCCATGAATCTTTAATGAGCTAACTAAGGAGGCAATGGAAAAAGCAACCAAGTCATTAGCTCGCATACGAACCAAGTCTTTGGGTCGCTAGTGGCCTATGGTTTTGGTTCGGATTGTGAGCTAGACCCCCTTATGTAGTTCCCTGCCTACCTACGAGCAGTTGATGAAGTGGCCTGGCCCAGAAGCTCTCTGATCCCTATAAATACCATCCTATTTGCAACATAAGCTGGAATCTTCTCCGGAATGGTTGTTGAAACTCTGCTAGAAATATTCTTCACTCTCTACCTCCTTTACACAATCTCCAAAGGAATTCACCGTGATTCTCCGGTAGATTCCAACTCTGAGGATTCGATCTAGCTAAACATAATCAAAGCCTTGTAATCAAACATCTCTTGTAACAGTAATCAATTTATAGTAAAACTATAAAGTGGGCGTAGGCTTCATTAACAGTCGAACCACTATAAAAATTCTATATCTTCTTTCTTTTGTTGTTCTTTTTCTATATCTGTTATCTATGATATTGCTCTATCAGAATAGGGTTGGTGCTTTCAAATTTAAACCAGGGTGTTGATCCATTTTTTGGGTCAAATTAAATCACCCCTTCCAAAATATTAAACTACAAATCGAATCAAAACATCAAATAAAAAAAAGCTAGATGGATCATCCATCTCTTGAAAAGTTTGTAGTGGATTTGAGGAGAAATCTCAAATCAAGGTTTTAGAAAGGGAAAGACTTTTCAAGTTCAATTATTCTATTTATTGTATTTGTTAATGATGCTTAACCCTTAACAAATTCATATTTATATGTGTCTATAGATTGCCATTTATTAAATCTAATCTAAAATCTCTTATGTTTTTATATTTTATAATGAAATCAATCTTGTGTTTGATTTATTTTGTGTATTTAAATTTGTTGTTGTATTTGAAATTTTTATTCAATGTTGATTTGATTTGCCATTTACTTTGTTTTACACTATTTAATTTAATTATGGCTATAGATCTGATATTCATTTAATTGAAATGTACATGTATATGGTCGTATGCCTTTAATAATTGATTTGTTTCAAAGTCATAAATTGCTACCTTCCTAAGAAATTTAATACTATTTACTACCCTATTTATAATATTCAATATGATCAATACGCTATAATACATTACTAATTTATATATGTATATACGCACAAGTTTTGCGTTAGAATTAATTATTCCTTATTATATGCAAAGGAAACATTTAATAAATTAATTGAAACGTCAAACTCATACAAATTCCAAGCTCCAAAAAAAAGCTAATATCCTCAGCCAACACGACTAGATTTGTGCGTGCTCGTGTGTATATAGAAAATGGAATAATACCTAACTTATCTCGTATTAATATAATAGAATTAATTTCTCTATTTCAAAGAACAAATCTTACAAGTTAAACCTTTTATATTCTATTCAAATTTTGCAATTTCCACCTTGGAGTGAAAAAGGATGCATGCTTATTTAATTTACAGAAATGAGTGGTACAAACTACAAATGAAAAGCACTTCGAGTCACTTGGGATGACTCGGACTCCTCTTCATCAAAGAGTAGCAGTGATAGTGACACAGAACAAGCTAATGTTTATTTCATGGCCACTAACGAGGTGCCTAATAACAAAAACTAGAAGTGGATACTCGTTAGTGGATGTTCCAAGCATATAATGGGTATAGCAAACATTTTGTCTAACATAACATATATTGATGAAGGAACCGTCATAGTTGGAGACAACACAAAAGGATGCGTGGTTAGATTAGAGATGTAATAAATGTCGATATATCTAACTCTCCTTTAATTATTGTTGACTCCAAAAATGGGAATCAACATCCAGTAGAATCTAGTAAAGATTTAATGAAGTATGAAATTAAAACAGAGCAGAAATTATAAATGAACACACAGAATTATTATAGTGGTTCGACAATCTTGGCCTACGTCCACTTCCTATTTTTATTGATATTCCACTTGACTATGATTACAAGAATGTTTGGATCAGTTGGGATCCATTAGTATAAAAATGAAGAATAAAAATGGCAGCGCCTCGACAGAGAAAGCAGGATCCCTTTTCTGATGCCATGCCTGTTGCATTTATAGGGGAAGATCTGTATGGATCAGACCAAAATTTTAACAGAAGGTTCGGGAGACCAAGATGAGGCGACACAAAAATTTATAGGCCCATCGGGGGCCACAATAGGGGTCGGTACCGATCCCTGATGCATCTAAATGGGTTGCGATCCCTTTGAAGTATGCCCCATGATGTAAAGTGTTTGCTCTCCAAATTTCATGTAATTCCGACACGGTTTGTGAGATATCGCATTTTCCATGAAGTAGTGTTACTTGAATTCTGATTTCTGTCGATCCCTCTAGAGGGATAGGTACCGATCCCTCCAACTTGTTCCAAATGCCATGCGATCCCTATGGAGTGTTCCACATATCCCAGTTAGCTTATACTCCAAGTTTCATGTCGATAGAATTTGCAGTTTTTGAGTTGTTGACCGATCATTGTTGCAATATGTAGTGAAAGCTGAATATGGACGATCCATTTTATACCGATCCCTTTTGATAGGTGAAGTAATTTGCCCATAACTTTAGCATACGAACTCCAAATGTCTTGAAACTTGGAATGCTGCCTCATGAGGCCTCCTTATCACTCTGTATCGATCTTACCAAGTTTGGGACATTAATTAAGGATATATACCGATCCTCTAAGGAAAGAGATAGGCACTGAACCCCCGCCTATGGGAGACATTATTCCATACTTAAAATATTCCGGAGAGTCGATCCGTTAGCCTCAATTGACCATCGCTTCATATCATTACCTGTGTTTGATCTTTGAACCTAATAATCATCTCTCTAGGTTGTCTTCCCTGATGATTCCCCAGTCTAACTTGTCAAATCAGTCTGAATATAGCCGGACCAAAAGGCCAGATAACAATTACAATATTTTATCATTATAAAATTTAAAACATAATCTTTTGAGTATTAGTCGCTTATGTGATAAAGATTTTAAAGTTGACTTTGAAAAAATTTCACACGATATCTTTGATCGAGGTAAAATTTTAGTTTTTGAAGGTATAAGAAATTGAAATAATTATGTTCTAAATGTGAATTTTTATCATAAAAATAATATGCGCTTAGTTGCGAATCAAAATGATCAATGGCTTTAGCACAAACGATTTTTTCATATTAATTTTAAATATATTCATAAACTTTCTAAAATGATTTAGTTAGAGGTTTACCAAAAATAAATTTTCAAGTCAATAATTTATATGATGCGTGTTAATATTTGAATTTAAAGAAAACATCTTTTAAATCTAAAAAGGAAATTTAAACAAAACAACCACTTGAATTATTTCATTTAAATTTATTTGCTCCTCCTCAAATCAATAAATCGTAGAAAAATACTTTTTTAATGATTATAGATGATTTTTCTTGATTTACATGGACTTTATTTTAAGGCACAAAAGTTGAACTTTTGTAATGTTTAAAGTTTTTACAAAAAGAATTCAAATTTTGAGAAATTTAAAAATCAAAAGTATAAGAAGTGATCATGGAGGAGAATTTGAAAACTAATTTTTTAGTGATTTTTGTAATAAATTAGTCACAAATATTCTTTTTCATGAACATTACAACAAAATGGTGTAGTAAAAAGAAAAAATCTTACATAACAAGAGTGTTAAGAACGTTATTAAGTAGTAGAAACTTACCAAAAATTTAGACCGAAACCGTTGCTACTGCTTTCTATGTAATTTATCGTGTTTCTTTACGGCTAATAACTAAGAGCACTTCTTATAAAGCCTTTTATGGAAATAAACCAAAAATTTCATATTTTCGTATTTTTGGGTCAAAATGTTTTATTGTGAATATAGAATAAAATTTAGGAAATTTTGATCTGAAAGCCGATGAAGGCATTTTTATTGGTAATTCGGAAAAAATTAGAGCCTATAGAGTTTTTAATAAATGTACTAATCTAATTGAAGAAAGTTTACATATTTCATTTGATGAAAATTTTAAAAATAAAACCGATGATGTTGAAATTTTGGGAATGAATCAACATGTATTTTAGAAAATAATAATAACACTAATCATGGAAACAAAATTGAAAATAATATATATTCTAACGACAATACATTAAGATCCCCTCCTAGAATCTTAAAAGATTATCCCTTAGATAATATAATAGGAGACATAAATACTACGGTCAGATCTAAAAATCAGCTAAATCAAATGGGTCATATAGCTTTTATTTCAAATTTTGAAGCTATGGATTATTAGAAAACTGCTAAAGATGATTTTTGAATATTAGCAATGCAAGAAGAACTTAATCTATTTGAAAGAAACAATGATTAGGAACTTGTACTAACATCTAATGATCAGTCTGTTATTGGAACAAAATGGGTATTTTAAAATAAAGCCGATCAAAATGGTAACATAATTCATAATAAAGGTAGATTAGTTGCTTAGGGGTATAATCAAGAAGGAATAGATTATAAAGAGACATTTGCACCTATAGCACAACTGGAAGCAATTCTAATATTTCTTGCCTTTGCATGCCATCATAATTTTAAACTTTATCAAATGGACATCAAAAGTGCTTTCTTAAATGGTTCCATTAAAGAAAATGCCCAAGTTGAACAACCACCTTTATTTGTTCATAAAAAGTTTCCAAACCATATTTTCAAACTAAAAAGGCGCTTTATGGTCTTAAACCAGCATCTCGTGTTTGGTATGATAGACTCAAAAGTAACCTTTAAACTCCGATTTCCAAATTGGTAAATTGATTCTATGTTATTTATCAAAAGGAGAATGATAATATTTTAGTCGTTCAAATCTATGTTGATGACATAATATTTGGATATACGAATGATAATCATTATAATGATTTTGCAGCTATTATGGAAAATGGATTTAAAATGTTTCATATAGAAGAAATAAATTTCCTTTTGGGTTTGCAAATTAAACAATTAGAAAATCGAATTTTTATTTATAACAAAATATCATAGAGAATTACTAAAGCATTTTGGAGTGGACAACACTTCAAGTAAACCTACTCCAATGAGTACCAGCTTACATTTAGAAAAGGATGAGAATGGTAAGATATTGATCAAAAACTTTACGAAAGTATGATAGTTTCCTTACTTTATCTAACCGCTAGTGGACCCGATATTATGATGAGTGTTAGCATATCTGCACGATTTCAAGCACATCCTAAAGAATCAAATTATCAAGCCGTGAAACAAATTCTACGATATTTGACCAACACCAAAGGTTATAGACTTTTCATTCTGGAAGGTAGCTCTTTTGAATTGGTTTCATATAGTGATGCGATTTTGGATGTTGCAAGACAGATCAGAAGAGTACAAGTGGAACTTGCCAATTTGCTGGTTGATCTTTGGCCTCTTGGTTTTGTAAGAAGCAAAACTGTATTTCATTATCGACATGTTAGATCGAGTATATCTCAGCAGCTTTGGCTTGTGCTCAAGTTATTTTTATGCAACAAACACTTAATGATTTCGACAAAGACATCAAGAAATCTCCTATAAATTGTGTTAATACAAGTGCAGTTAATCTCTCTAAAAATCGTATAAATCATTCTAGAACAAAGCACATTGATGTACACCCTCATTTTCTAAGAGACAACATAGAAAAAGAAATCATTTCTCTAGAATTTTTCGATATGAGAAATCAAATAGCTGATATTTTCATAAAACCATTAATTGAAAATATGTTCATTAAATTAAGAAGAGACCTAGGGATAGTTTCTCTTCATGAAATTATGTAAGCTATTTTGAAGATAAATTAAAAATCTCTATAGTCTAAATTTTATCTATTTTAATTAACCTTCTTAGTGTTTAAACATCTAAAATTAATAAGTTTAAAACAAATCAACACTGCAACATAGCATCCTCTCAAAATAATTCCTTATCTTCTTTAAAAATGATCACTTCTCCTACAGAGAGACTGGTTTTTCTCTTAAAGGGAAGAAAAATTAAAAAGTAGATCAAATTTGAAGGTTACTTAACAACTACTCAAGACGATCATATCGATGATATAGATCACTATCAACAAAAATAAAGAGAATGCAAAAGTATTGGGAACAATGTCAATAGGATGAACATTTAAATTTTGTAGAAAGAACATTAAAGTTGTTTTGTAGGAAATCACCAATTAAAAGTAGCATTCATACCAACAAATATCCTCTGATATAACTAGCAACAACACCTGTTAAATTATATGAGCCAAAACAAGCTAACTCTTGGAAATAAGAACTGTCTAAAGATGAGATTGAGCTATTAGAAGAGTAAATTATCTTTGGTTATTATATTGCTTGTATAAGTCTTTTTTATATAATTTGTAAATTCATTATATATATAATATAATGAATAAAATGGTAAAATTTAAAAAAAAAAAATCATATTTCACAAAATCATCTACTTTGTAATATATGTAGAATTATCCATGTTCATAAAACGGTAACATAATTCTTCAAATTTTAGAATTTTTTCTTTCGAAAGAACCAATTGATTGAATACGTCCACTAGACTGTAAACACAACTGCTTTATTATTTTGAGTATGAAATTCAACCAATTAATTGCAATTTTTCAGTCCACTGAATACCCGCTATTGCATTATTTTTCCTCTGATTAAAATCAGTCAACTTACTACCATCTATCAGTCGACTAATGTAATTTTAAAATGTTTTTTATGACCGGTCAATGACTGAGCATATTTGCCCATGCTTCTACATCTTTTCACTGCCTACTACTATCTTTTCATCCATATAACTTCATTTCTTTATCTCTTACAAGTTTTAAAAACTCAAATCTATCAAATTAAAAAAAGTGGGATATTTTTTCTTCTTTTCAATTTTCTCAGACTTTCTTCATGGCATCCGAGAGAAAATCTAGAGCTTCTTCAACCTCAAACGGTCCATTATAAAATCACAATGATCAAAATACGATTAATAGATTTAATGAGCTATGGAATCTACACATATTCAAACGAACTTTCGCCAACATTGAAGACTTCTCTAGTTACAGCATTAAGGAACTCGCTATCGGAAGTTGTGTTTTTAGTCTAATAGATTATAACACCAATATCTTAAAAATCATTTCTTTAATGGTAAAATTGTTTTATTCCAATCTAAACTTGAATTTTCATAAACCCCATAATAGAGATGATATAATGTGAAGTAGTTTTTTTGGCCAAACAATTGTTATCCCCTTGTAAGATTAGGAAATATCCTTAATTGTCTTGTAAAGGTGAAGAGCTTGATGAAGTAAAATTCAATGACTATAAAAGAAATGAGATTAGTTAATATATCTTTAGTGATGATTTAAGAGAAATTATGGTCATCTCCTTTAGGCGTAAAGCAAGAATTCTCAACAAAATCCTTATCCACAATATAATTCTTTTGCAAAATGGCTGTGATGATGTATAGGATATAAACTATCGTGCTCTATATGGACTGTATAGAGGGAAAATATCAATTGGGCTAAGTATATCTTGGATGAAATTTGTAGCTTTCATAATAAGAAAAGGAGACCGATTTTTGTGCTTCTTACATCATGAGAATTTTTTCTCACTTTCATTTAAACCAGGGAGATTCGAAATTTTTCCATATTAAATCTTTTGGAGCCAAAACTCTGAAATTAATAAAAAATGTGCCAAGAGTGGAGCATTATATCTTATGAAGAATGGAGGCAATGTCAAGCATCTTCCTCAACTACTCCTTTTGCTCCTCGATCTCCACTAAACCTTGATAAAGGTTCCAAAGAATCAATCAATAAAGAATTGTATTTGAATTGCCATTGGAATCATTAATAAGGCACTCTTTACTGTCCTTTCTAAAAATCAAAAGAATCTATACACTCACCTGAAGATCACTGAAACAAAAATGTATAAAATGATGGGATTCTTAGAAAATATTTGGAACAAAATCAGTGAGTGTTCATGATTTCATCGCCAACCCCTCTTGTTGCACCACCAAAACAAAAACCTCCAAATGAAGAGTTATGGTGTAATATCCCGTATTTGGAGGCTAAAAGCTAAGCGTTATGAATGCTGTAGTCATCGACAACATTAACTTTTGGTGGCGAAACACAGTAATGTTAATGGTATCTATAATATCAAAAGCACTTGAATATGTATAAAATCACAGATTTCTAAAAACAATAGTTTCAGTGATTACATTTCAAATAATATCTTATTCGTGTTACAAAAATCCCCCAACGTAATCCTAGGCAATGATCAAATATAATTACAAAAATTTATCAAGAGCGACATATGATAATGACCCATTGGATGATCAAAGCAATATAGACATAACCGTCTTAATACACAGTGGAAACAATTTAAAACAGAATTCCTAATATAGTTATCTCTCAGCCACCTGCTCGTCTTCGGATGCTTTATTCGCAAAAATCTACTAAAACCTGAAAACTTAAACCCTCTGCCTACTCAAATAAATTTTGAGTACCCGAGAGTTTAGGAGGAGACAAAAACTTCGAGTCAGACGTATATCCTGGTATGAATAATTTCTGTTACATCTCTGTTTACTAATATATAGTGATACCACGCTACTTAGCGGAACGGGTTTCCCCTCACTAATATCCCTTGTCAAAACATATATTTTTCAAATCCTTTCCTGTAACCAAACTGGTTAACCAACTGATTATAATAATATAGCAAGATCCATTATGCTAAAAATGGGAATTAAATGGACTATCTGTCCGATATCTGAGCTAGCTGCCCTTTGCTGGACTAACTATCCTAAAACCGATCATATCAAAATAGCAATATCCTTTATGCTAAATAATGGACTATCTATCGATAATACAGGTAAAAAGGGTGGACTACCTCTTACGAAGTAGCAAGGTCCATTATGCTAACAAATGAACTAACTGTTCATATCTGGACTAACTGCCCTTATCTGGACTAACTGTCCTCTGGGCTGACTTCCCTTAAAATGGACTGACATCCGAATTTAAGCTAACTTCCTAATTTTTTTGGGTTAAATACCCATCAAATTTCCTTCGAAACCTATTCAAAATGATTTAGTCCGTCAAATCATATATATATATATATATATATATATATATATATAAGGAAACATATCTTTAGCTTTATTAAGCTATTTTTGCCATGTTATATATATTTTGCTCAAAATAGTGCTGATGATGTTCAATAAGGATTATCTATCCTTTTAAAAACAAGTTAAAGTCCTTTATAACTTAAATACTTAGGCTATCTGCCTAGTCCTTATATTCGAAACCTTTGTCTAAAACTTTTAAACAACCTCTCCAAATCATTGAAGCTAGCCCCTTCGAAACCTTTAATAGAACCTTTCAAAATCATGGAAAGTAACCCCTTCGAAACCTTTAATAAAACCTTTCAAAATCATTGAAGGTAACTCCTTCAAAATCATTAAATAGCCTTTCTTCTACAAGTTTTAAAACATATGTCATCCGCCTTTAAAATCCTTTAAACCTTAGCCTTCCAAAAACATTGCAAAACCATACCTTTCGACAATGTCGAAAGATCTCACCTTTCGACCTTGTCTGAAGGTTTCTTTTTAACCTTATCGAAAGGTCTGCTTTCGACTTTGTCGAAAGCCTAGGGAACCCCCCCGTAAAGTCATTGATAAAACCTTTCGAAAGCATTGAAACTTAAAACCTTTCGAAGACATTAGGTTCAATTTATAACAAGTGAAAACCTTTCGAAAACATTGGAAGTTGACTACTACAAAACCTTTAAAACGTTTTGATTTAAAACATTTGGATTATACCTTCAAGTACATCAAAAGGATCAAAAAAACATTAGAGTAAAAAACAATTGCTTCGAAACCTTTAACCAAACCTTTCGAAACCATTCAAAAACAATGTAGTATTTGAACCAACCCTTCGAAAACAATGGAGAGGCAGCAAGCTTTAGAAAACAAAAGGTTCCCTTCGAAAGCAACTGATTCGAAAGGCAGGAGGTGACAGCTATACTTTCGACCTTGTCGAAAGGTTTACCTTTCGCCCTTGTCGATAGGTTTAATTTAAAACAAGAAAGCAACCTAATCGAAGCCTTTTCTTTTAAACTATTTGACATTGTCGAAAGCTAGCAGACATTTTTTCCTTAAAATCAAAACAAAAATTCATCTCTTTCGGAAGCTCTTACCTTTCATCCCTAAACCTTTCGACCTTGTCGGAAGCTTACCTTTCAACGTTGACCAATTCACTACGTACTAGTTGTCTGATACCATGTGCATTGGTTATTGACATAGTTGAAAGGTTTAGAGGCGGAGCCTTGTTGCGGAAAGAGTTAAATAGTTATAAGCCAGTTTATTTGTACTTTAAAATAGTTCTTTTGTACCTAACCCGCCTTATTTTTCTATGTTTGATTGGTTGCAAGATTTTTATATTCAAAAGTGCTGCCGACTTACTATATTTAGCATTTTAAACACATTTTTAAAAAGCCCCTTCTCCTCTATAATTATACAAAACTTTTAAGTCCTATACCTTAAATAATTTTATATAACTATTAAATCACCTAAGAAAAATCTGGAAAAGTACCAGAAATCAATTAGTATATGTTTTACAACATATAAAATTTTCGAACCTAAATAATAATTATTTTTCCCGTAGCCAATTTTATAATCCAAATTATAATTTTCTTCCTTAGAATATTCATAATAATTCAACAAAAATTCAGAAAAATATAAAAATTGAAACCCATCTCTAAAATAGTTTTTTAGATCATCATAATAATTCGCAAGGCCAATAGATGTCATATAATAGGATTTTCATCTTAAAACATGTCATAAAATCTATATGAACATTAATAAATCATCAACAAGTATATAATCATTTTATCATTCAAAACATAGCAAATCTTTGCAAAATTATTCGGATTTATCTTACAACCGAAACCATAAAAATTTAAAGATGTAAACATAATTCACTTTTGCTTTAGAGATTAAGGGGCTTAATATTTGAATGGGTTTTATTCGAATTTGCTTTTTTTCTTTAGCTTTTCTTTAGTTTCCTCTTCTCCTTTCTGTGTTAATGGTGGGCGGCCTTGATTTTGAAAATTTTAAAATGAAATGAACGTGTACAATACACATGACTATGGGAAGTAAATATAGGAATGGCCTCTTTCCTATATTACCCTTCCTCTAACTCATTTTAAACCCTTCTTTACTTTGTTTTCTTTTAAAAGGCACGACTACCTTAAATGAAATCAAATCTCAATTCCAAAATAAATACATTATTTAATTTGGTTTATCTAACTAAATCTCCTAAATAATGTTATATAAAATCTAGAGTGTTGCAGACTCTCCTTTTTTAAAGAATTTCTCCTCGAAATTACAATAAGGCCCACAAAACAAACAAGACGGTAAAACATACCATCGAAAAAGTCAAGATAAGTATCTCTAATCCTGCTCTCAAGCTCCCAAGTACAGTCTCTGTCATCGTCACTCCACTGGACTTTGACTAATCTGACCGTCATGGTTCTAAGCCTCTTCTCATCTCTCGCAACAATGCGAACTGGCTTCCTCACTATGGTCAAGTCCGGTTCTATCAGTAAATTATCTAGCACTGTCAGTGCAATAGTAGTCTCTAGGTCTCTAACACACTTTCTGAGATGAGAAATAAGAAAAACATCATGGACATCTACCAAACTGCTGGTGACTCAAGTCTTTACGCAAGTTTGTCGGTCCTCTCAAGAATAGGAAAAGGTTGAACAAACCTAGGAGATAACTTCCCCGACTTCCCAAATCTAAATACACCCTTCGTTGGTGATATTTGACAAAAACCTGGTCCCTAACTGAGAACTCCAATTCTTTCCATCTCTTCTACATAATTTTTTTGCCTAGACTGAGCCTCCTTCATTCTAGCCCGAATGACCTTAATCTTTTCTGCTGCCTCTCTAACCAGATCTTGACCAAGAATCAACCTATCCCCGGTCTCCAACCAATATATGGGAGATTTGCATGGCCTTCCATACAAAGCTTCCAATGGTGCCATCCCAATACTAGTCTGATAACTATTGTTATACAAAAACTCAACTAGATGTAGATGGTCCTCCCATGATCCTCTGAAATCAAGAACACAAGGTCTAAACAAATCTTTCAAGATCATGTTAACTCTTTCTGTTTGCCCATTTGTCTGCGGATGGTAAACAGTACTCATCATAAGCTTGGTTCCCAAAACTTCCTGCAGACTCTTCCAAAACTCGCTAGTGAATAAGGAATCTCTATCACTAATTATACTGATCGGAGTCCCATGCAGTCTAAACACGTTCTTCATGAACAATCTAGATAAAATAGGTGTCGTCCTGGTTGACCTAACTGGAATGAAATGGACACTATTGGTCAATCTGTTCGCTATGATCCATATACTTTCATTACCCTTGTTCGACCTTGGCAACCTGATAATGAAGTCCATAGAAATAGAATCCCATTTCCACACTGGAATGTCTAACGGCTGAAGCAAACCACTTGGCTTTTGGTGTTTGGTCTTTGCCTATTGGAAATTCAAGCACTGCCTTACACACAAACCAATATCCCACTTCATACCTTCCCAAAAAAACTCCTCTTCATATCCTGAAACATCTTGGTACCTCCGGGATGTATAGTGAACTTCGAACGATGGAATTCTACTAAGACTTCCTTCCTTATGTTTCCCATACTCAGAACACAAAATCTTCCTTTCTTTCTCAACCACCCATTCTGGTCAAGACTGAATTCTTCAAGTCATCGCTTTTGGTTCCTTCCTTTAGCTTCCTGATCTGTTCAGCTAACATTGGATCCTCCATCTACTTAGAAGTAATCCGTTTGATCAACGCTGGTCGAACTTCTGAACAAGACAATACAACTGTATTTCTACTAGACCCAGCCTTGGATCTCCATTGCACTCTGTAATATGCTAATGCTTCTAAATCTTTCTACTCAACCATAATTGCTAACACTGCATTCTGATGCTTCCTGCTAAGTGCATCTGCAATCTTTCTGCCCTTCCCTGGTTTTTATTCAATTCCAAAATCATAAGCAGCTATGTACTCTAACCACCTCTGTTATCTCCTGTTCAGCTCCTTTTGAGGGAACAAATACCGCAGCGACTTATGATCTGTATGTAGCTCAAACCTTTCTCCCAAAAGGTAATGTCTCCACACCTTCAATGCAAAAATCATTGCAGCCAATTCTAAATCAAGCGCCGGATATCTGACCTCATGCAGTCTAAGCTGTCTAGAAGTATAGGCAATCACTTTACCTCTTTGCATCAGCATAGCTCCTAATCTCGTTCCACATGCATCATTGTAAACTATCAAGTCCCGATTCCCGTCTAGAACGACCAATCTAGGTGCATGGGTCAATAAGTGTTTCAATCTCTGGAATGCATTCTCACACTTATCGGTCCACACAAACTTTACATCCTTCCTCTTCAGCTTGGTCATCGGTACCGCAATCGGTGAAAATTCCTTGAGAATCTCCGATAATAAACCAGCCAACCCAAGAATCTTTTTTACCTCGGTTACTGTCTCGGATCCCCTCCAACTATTCACTGCATCTACCTTAGTCGAATCTATGACAGCCCTTCCTCTGAGACCACATGACCAAGAAACTTCACCTCTTTCTTCCAGAAGTGACACTTCGAAAACTTCACTTTCAGCTTATGCTGTGTCAACATCTCAAGCACTACTCTAAGATGAACTTCATTTTCTCTTTCATCCTTAGAGTAAATCAAGATATCATCTATAAATACTAGTACGAACCTATCCATGTGCTCTTGGAAAATTCGGTTCATCAAATCCATAAAGAAAGCTGGAGCATTCGTCGGTCTGAACGGCATGACTAACCATTCTTATGACTCATATCTGGTCCTGAACACCATCAAATGAATACTATCCTCTGCTACACTGAGCTGATGGAAACCTATTGCCAAATCCAACTGGAAAAATACCTTTGCTCCACTCAATTGGTCGAACATATCATCAATCCTAGGAAATGGATACTGATTCTTTATAGTTCTCTCATTCAACTTACGATAATCGATACATAGCCTCAACGATCCATCCGGCTTCTTAGCAAACACTGCCGCTGCACCCCGCTGCATCTTCAACTCCCTCATCTCTAAAGGGGTTATGCTATCTGGCGCCTACTCAATGGTTCGACTCCTGGGACCAAATCCATCAGAAACTCGATAGCTTGCCTTAATGGAAATCCAATACAGGCTCAAAGACATTTGTAAATTCTCTAACCACGAAAAACTTGGCTCAACCATCATCTGAATCCAAAGCACCCAACAAGGAAAACACAGCACCGCTACAACTTTCTATGATAAAGACAATCTGGTCATTGCAATCAGGGTGTCTAAGAGATATCTTCCTATCCTAGAAAAATATCCTAGCATCTTACTCACTTAACCAACCAATCCTAAGGATAACCCCGAACCCCAAAAAATCAAACACATGCAAACTGCACACAAAAGTATGATCAAACAGGTCAAACTCAAACTGGTCACACCTCAACCCTAGAGTTACATACCCTCTTATTGGATATGCAACCCGCAAGGAAGTAACTAAATATATGGGTTTAAGCCAAGTTTATCAATCAAACATCTAGATATAAAAGAATGCAATGCATCAATATTAAATAAAAATCTAACAGACATACCATGAATCTGAAGCGTTCCACCAAGAACTGCCTTTCCCTTCCTGGGTTATCGGCTTAGAAGTGGTAGGCTCCAATGCATACACCTTGCCCTTACCATCCCTAACGGGCTCCTTGCACTGGTTCTTGTAATGGCCAATCTAGCCACAGTTGAAGCACATGACATTCTTCCCCTTAGCCATATCCTTTGCTTTCCATGAGTGAAACTCATTAGCAAAGTGCCCTTTCTGGTCACATTTATAGTAGACAACCTCAGACTTCGCTTTCTTGGCTGCTCCACCCTTCTGAGCACCCTTCTTGGGAAAGAACTTTCCCTTCTGGCCGTGCTCAAACTAGACCCCTTTTTCTTTGCTCTTATCCGAAGACTCGAGGACGTCCTCCTGCCTCAAAGCCATCCCTACAACAATATTAAAAGGATCTCTACGGCAGGACAAAGTAACACTAGCCAATTCCGGCTTCAATCCTCTGATGAACTTCTCATTCCTCTTAAATACTGTATCAACTTAAGCATACCCATACTGGGCCAACTCTTCAAACTTCCTAACATACTCAGTAACAAACATCTCACCTTGTACCAGTTCAGCAAACTGCCTAATCAAAGCTAATTGTGCCATCACAGACATAAACATCTCCTGGAAGTCCACTTGAAATCCTCCTAAGTTATTGTCTCCTCATCAACTGTCACTGTTACACCGTTCCACCAGATCAATGAGGCTCCTTGAAGCTACCTATACGCTACCCTCCTCTTCTGCTCATCGTTGAGCCCTAGATCTGCAAAAATCCTTTCGCAATGCAACAACAGTTATATACCACAATGGCATCCTCCGTCCCCACAAACGACTTCCCTTCTAGCATCACATAATCTCCGCTCAACTTAGCAAAATGATTTACTACCAAAACTTCCAAAACCCCTGCTCTTGCAGCATTTCCTCCTAACACTCCAGCAGGAACTCCCGCCTTCATCATATTCTTGGAAAACTGATACATAGCTTCCATTCTGACCCGCGGGACCTCAACACCTACATTTTCTTCCTGTGCCGGACCTTGGTTTCTCCCAACATTAGGTTTGGCATTCCCTTCGGTTGCTTCCTCTTCCTGGATTAACCCTACTTCTTCTACCATCCAAATCTGTATTCAAACCTCATGAGATAAAGAAAGATAACCTAATCAAAGATAGGAGAATGGAGATAAAGAGCATACTTATATATAGAAAATACAAGTATGTTACTATAGCGTTATCCCAACCCTAATCTTACTCTAATTCCTTTGGATTTTTTTTTTTCAAAACCATTTTTAATTAAATCTTTCATAAACCTATGCTCTGATACAAATTTGTAACATCCCGTATCTAGAGGCTAAAAGCAAAGTGCTATGAATGTTGCAGTCATCCATAGCATTAACTTCTAGTGACAAAATACGGTAATGTTAATGGTATCCATAATATCAGAAGCACTTGTATATGTATAAAATCATAGATTTCTAAAAACAATAGTTTCAATGATTACATTTCCAATAATACCATATCCATGTTACAAAAATCCCCAAACGTAATCCCAGGCAATAATCAAATATAATTTACAACAATACGCCAAGAGCGACTTATGATGATGCCCCTTGGATAGTCAAAGCAATATAGACATAACCGTCTTAATACACGTCGGAAACAAATTAAAACAGAATTCCTAATATAGCCATCCCTTAGCCACCTACTTGTCTTCGGATGCTTTATTCGCAAAAATTAGCTAAAACCTGAAAACCTAAAACCTCTGCCAACTCAAATAAATTTTGAGTACCCAAGAGTTTAAGGGGAGACAAAAAATTCGAGTCAGAGATAAAGCCTGGTATGAATAATTTCTGTTATATCTCTGTTTACTGATATATAGTAAGACTATGCCGCTTAGCGGAACGGGTTTTCCCTCACTAATATCCCTTTTCAAAACGTATATTTTGCAAATATTTTCCTACAACCAAATTGGTTAATCAACTGATTATAATAATAATATAGCAAGATCCATTATGCTAAAAATAAGAATTAATGGACGATCTATCCGATATCTGGGCTAACTGCCCTCTCCTGGATGAACTATCCTAAAACTGATCATATCAAAATAGCAATATCTTTTATGCTAAATAATGGACTATCTATTCGTAATATAGGTAAAAAGGGTGGACTAACTATCCTTAAGAAGTAGCAAGGTCCGTTATGGTAACAAATGAACTAACTGTTCATATCTGGGCCAACTGCTCTTATCTAGACTAACAGTCCTCTGGGCTGACGGCCTTCAAAATGGACCGACTATCTGAATTTAAATGAGCTAACTGCCCGAATTTTCTTTGGGTTAACCACCCTTCAAATTTTCCTTAGAAACCTTTTCAAAATGATTTAGTCCGTCAAATCATATATATACAAGGAAAACACAACTTAGCTTTATTCTAAGCTATTTCTGTTGCGTCATATATACTTTACTCAAAATAATGTTGATGATGTTCAAACAAGGATTGTCTATCCTTTTAAAAATATGTTAAAGTCCTTTATAACTTAAAACAATTAGGCTATCTGCCTAGTCTTTATATTTGAAACCTTAGTTTAAAACTTTTAAACAACCACTCGAAATCATTGAAGGTAACCCCTTCGAAACCCTTAATAAAATCTTTCAAAATCATGGAAGGTAACCCCTTCGAAACCTTTAATAAAACTTTTCAAAATCATTGAAGGTACCTCCTTCAAAATCAATTAAAAGCCTTTCTTCAACAAGCTTTAAAACATATGACATTTGCCTTTAAAATCCTTTAAACCTTAGCCTTCCGTAATATTGCAAAACCATACCTTTTGACCTTGTCGAAAGGTCTCACCTTTCAACCTTGTCGGAAGGTCTCACCTTTCAACCTTGTCGGAAGGTTTCTTTTCGACCTTATCGAAAGGTCTGGTTTCTACTTTGTCGAAAGCCTGGGGAACCACCCCTGTGAAATCATTGATAAAACCTTTTGAAATCATTGAAACTAAAAACCTTTCAAAGCCATTGGGTTCAATTTAAAACAAGTGGAAACCATTCAAAGTTGACTAATTCGAAACCTTTAAAACGTTTCGATTAAAACATTTGGATTATGCTTTCAGTTAGAGCAAAAGGATCAGAAAAACATTAGAGTCGAAAGTAACTATTTCGAAACCTTTAACAAAACCTTTCGAAACCATTCAAAAAATCAATGAAGTGATGGAACCAACCCTTCGAAAGCAATGGAGAGGCGGTAAGTTTTAGAAAACTAAAGATTCCCTTTGAAAGCAACTGATTCGAAAGGTGGGAAGCGCTAACTATACTTTCGACCTTGTCGAAAGGTCTACGTTTCGACCTTGTAGAAAGGTTTCATTTGAAACAAGGAAGCAACCCTATCAAAAACTTTTCTTTTAGACCATTTGACATTACCGAAAGCTCTTTGTCAAAAGCTAGCAGTCATATTTTCCTTAAAATCAAAACAAAGCTTCATCTCTTTCGGAAGCACTTACCTTTCATCCCTGACCCTATCGACCTTGTCGGAAGCCAACTTTTTGACTTTAACAAATTCACTTCGTACCAGTTGCCTGATACCATGTGCACCGGTTATTAACCTAGTCAAAAGTTTTGATACCTTTCGACCTTGTCAGAAGGTTTGGGTTAGAGGCGGAACCTTGTTGCCGAAAGAGTTGAAATAGTTATAAACCAGTTTATTTTTACTTTAAGATAGTTCTTTTGTACCTAACCTGCTTTATTTGTCTAAATTTGATTGGTTGCCAGATTTTTATATTCAAAAATGCTACCGACTTTTTATATTTAGCATTTTAAGCACATTTATAAAAATTCCCTTCTCCTCTATGATTATATAAAACCTTTAAGTCATATACCTTAAATAATTTTATATAACTAATAAATCACCATAGAAAAATATGGAAAAATTCCAAAAAATTAATTAGTAAATGTTTTACAACATATAAAATTTTCAGACCCAAATAATAGTTAGTTTTTCCGTAAATAATTTATTAATCCAAATTATCATTTTCTTGCTTAGAAAATTCATAATAATTCCACAAAAATGCAGAAAAATCTAAAAATTGAAACCCAACTCTAAAATATATTTTTAAATCAACTTAAAAATTTGCAAGGCTAACGGATGTCATATAATAGGGTTTTCATCTTAAAACATGTTATAAAATTTATATGAACATTAATAAACTATCAATATGTATATAATCATTTTATCATTCAAAACATGGAAAATCTTTGCAAAATTAATTGGATTTGTCTTAAAACTGAAATTTAAAAATTTAGAGATGTAAACATTATTCACCTTTACTTCTTTAGCTCTTCTTTAGTTTCCTCTTCTCCTTTTCTTGTTAATGGTGGTCGGCCTTGATTTTGAAAATTATAAAATGAAATGAACGTGCACAATAGACACGGCTATGGGAAGTAAATATAGAATGGCCTCTTTCCTATATTACCCCTCCTTTAATTCATTTTAAACCTTTCTTTAATTTGTTTTCTTTTAAAAGGCACGACTACCTTAAATGAAATCAAATCTCAGTCCCAAAATCAACACATTTTTTACTTAATTTATCTAACTAAATCTCCTAAATAACGTTATTTACAATCTAGATTGTTACACATTAGATACGGAGGACGTGGAAGAGGAAGGGGAAGAGAGTAAAGGCGAGGAAGACGAAATTAAAGATATTGATGAAGATGAGTAAGTATGGAGGGTATTTATTATATCTCTAGTCATATCTACTTAAGTTGTTTATGTAATTTTTATGTTGTTGTGTTTCGTTGTTGGTGTTTGAAACATTTGTTATGATAATGTTATTTGATGAACTATGACCTCAAAACTTCGTGATGATATCTCTATTATATTAGTTTGTGTTCTATTTTTGACATATGATCTTGCAATATTCATTTACTTATCATACACTATCTCCTATTGTTGACATTATTTCTAATTTTTTTAATAATAAAGATGCAGAATTTCATACAACTATATTGATAGAGGGAGTATATAGTAAGATGGAGGATATTAATATAATACGATTGTATTATTTAACTTGTATAGTTGTCATCATCAAAAATGGGGAGATTGTTAGAACCTCATATTTTGATAATGAAAAAAACTACATAAGATCTGTTTCTATTTATAATCGATTTTGCAAGAAAACTATATCATTGATCGAGGAAGAGACAAGTTGGAGGTAACAAAGGTGTACGAGTCATAGTTATTTGCGTTCAGAAGTATATAATTGTTAAAATCTCTCCAAGTGGTATATACAAACATATACATTTTATAAAAATGGTTATCTTATTTTAAAAAACCAATTTTGATAGAATCAATCGACTAAACATACTTAAAAAGTCGATTGGTACATATATCAGCGAACTGACCAAAATAATTCAGTCAATTGTAAGCTTAAAATTTTATTATTTCAAAACGTTTTCTTAACTAGTCGACTATCTAGTAGAGAACGGTCGACTAATTTTAATCGAATAAAACTTATCATTTTTGAAATAAATTCTTTCTGGTTGGAAATCGCCTTTTGGACCATCAACTAGTAGAATAACCGACTTTTACCAGTCGACTGTTTGCATATAACGGGTAGCTTTTTGAAAACTATGAAACTTATATTCTTCCCCGCTCAATGGACACTTCACTTTGTAAACTGTTGCATCCATCTTCAATAGTGATTACTTTTCTTCAAAAATACTACTTTTCGACATCTATAAATAAATCTTTGAATCAAGAAACGATTAATTAATGAATTCCATTATCTTTCCTTTCAATATCTCTAGAAATTTTGTTCTTCCATTCAAAAGATCTTTGCAAAAAGATCACTCAATCATTCAAGAAAATTCTTACAAGTGATCTTCCAATTCCACACCTTTAAAAATATGCTCATACCACTTTCAAAGGAGATTATAGGAAGTCTATAACAAATCTCGAAATACGTGTTGATATGACACAATATTTTCAAGTGAGAAATCTCTGTAACACCTATTCTTCCGGGCTAAGTGAGGGTGATTGATTAGTGGAAACTTAAAGGGGAGCTTTGGGATTGGATGTAGGATGGCAGGTATGAGCCAGTATACAAATCTCGGTGTAATCGATTTACTCTACTTTGCTATATTATTATTTGGCTTGATTATAGTTATATACACATTTACATAATTTGCCCACATTAGACATCCTTTGCACTTTTAAATATGTTATGACTTGGCTTTTAAGAAAAGTGGAATGAATTGACTAAATCATTTTAGTGAATTTAAATGGGGTTGAATGGGTTAGGATTTATTTTGGGCATAAAAAAATTTTGAAGAAAAAAAAAATTAGCACCCAAAACCAATTCTTTGTGTTCAGAATATCATTTACGTTTGAAAAAACAAATAAAACTTGAATGAGTCGGAGAACAAGAAAGAAAGATGCAGATTGAGATGAAGAGTGAAAAAATTGTAAATAAAGTGGGAAGTGCCTTTTATGATATAGTTTTTGGAATTTGGCTCCTTACTTCTTCATAACTTTACTAAGCATCCATCATCCTCCAGCTTCCTTCCAAACCGTAGCTTGCTTTCCTCTCTTTGTTAATCCTCCTTTCGTTTTTCTAAAATCACATAAAAATATTCTAAATTATAGTAAGAATTTCCTATTCAATACTTGTAAGCCGGAATTTTCTAGAAGGGAAGAGGAATTATAGAAATAAGGATGTGCAAGTGTTGATAGCAAGCTAATCAGGGGAAATTCTACTTTCTAATGGTGAGTAGGACTAATTTTTTACTTAATATGATTTTCTTTATGCTTCAGTACTTGTTAATTTCTATATTTTATTAGGCTTTTAACCATGGGTGCTTTGTCTTTGTTGAATGGATGAGTATCGGGTTGTTTGATTGAAAGTATGCTTGAGTGAGTTGAATGGATGCTGGAATAATACACTGAAATTAAACCATTCATTCAGATAATGATTTAATCTAACGGATGATACCATTTCTTGTTAATATTATTTGGAAATGATTGTTATTAGCTTGAGGTTATATTTTATGGTTGGTTGAGCACCCTATACCTGTATGATTTATAAAGCGTACGAGTTTCGGGATGGTTAATTGAAATGTATTAGGAAGGGATGTTCATCCCATTGCAGGTCATCGATGATCCAAACTCGAGCACAAAGAGTAGGTGGTTGATGCAAGGTCATAGTGCCATAGAGAATGACATCGAGGTAAGGGTAATCGAGACGATTTATCATGTAGGATTGAATGGTAGGATAAATTTCCTTAAGAAAATTTACCTCATCAAGGTTCAAACCAGAATTTCTACTAGTGAACAGTAGACTGCCTAATGGGAATCGGTCGACCAATTGAAGTACAAAATAGAAGATTTTTGGCATAAAGGAAATAGGCTATTTTGGAGCCTAAACAGTTGACTGAAGGGGTCTAACCGATCGGCTTTTAAGAGGTCAATTGATTAGTAGAACCGAACATTCAACTATTTTGTCATAGCCATTTTGATTACAGCTTTTCGGTCGACTATACTAGAGGGACCGGTCCACTAATCGTGTCTTAATATGGGATCCGAGATTCTTTTGGGGTTTTTTACATACGGGCAAACTTTAAAGTTCGTAAAAGTCTCATAGGGACTAGGGTAACCATGGAACAATGTTCTTGAGTTCATTAGCGTATGAGCATGCATGGCTAAGGTTTATGGCTTTGGTGGCATATATTATGGTGTATGACTAATTAGATGGTATAGTGATCGGTAGGCGATTGAAAGTATGATCAAGATGTGAGTCGTAGGCCAAGATACTCAAATGACCTACATAGGAGGAAATTAGGTGATTGTGATTGATGTGACTTCTGTGTGGTTTCGGTATTAGGAATCACATCAATATCCTATCATCGATTGAGGGTCGGTATGATACGTCGCTACCTATAGTTAAGGGTTATAGCTATGGCTTAGGCATTACCGTTTCCCATCGAAATTGCCAGGGTTCTACCATGGCTTTCACCGAGTGTGATGAAAGATGCAGACACTCATCTGTATCGATGGTTGTCCTGACATGGCGGTAACCACTTTGTTTTCACCAATGTATGGAAGTTTGATGAAATGGAATTGTGTCTCATTAATGTCAATTTCATATATGTTTATGGGTATGAGAAGGTGATATCTTGGAGCTTTGGCACGTTTTTATATGCGTCTAGGTTTGCATAAAGATATTTATTGTAGTAATATTAGCGTTATTGTTGATTATATAAGCTTGTTAGATGTAGGAGAAGAGTATGGTTAGGTACGAGGCCTTTCACTCATTATATGCACTTTAGTTTACATATGTAGTTTATATTGCTCGGTTTCATTTAGCGGCGGGTTAAATGGGATAAGTTTCAAAAAAATTCCTTAAGTGGATCTTAATGGGCCTATATAAATAACTAGTTTGCATTCAGATCCAGTCACCATTATAAGTAAATCTTTCATTTCAATTTGAATGTGCTTATGTTATATATACATAAATCTAGACCTTTCACATTCCACATGTGAAACTTCTACAATTACTAGCCATAATGAGTAATTCATCTAATTAATGTGTTTGTATTTCTCATATATAAGGCGTATACTGCAAAAGGTAATATATGTGTGTGTGTAATATGGTAATATAAAACAATAATAACATGACATGTGAATAATATATACCTATGCATCAATTTAGACCTTTTACTTTCCACATGTAAAACATCTACAATAAATAGTCATATTGAGTCATTCATCCAAATTAACATGCCTGTGTTTCTCATGTATAATATGTATATAGAAAAATCTAATATGTTTATATATTTATAACATTATGACATAATAATAACATGACAAGTATGTGCTATAAAATTTGATATAAAAAACACGACAATACGACACAACAATAAGATGAGTGATGTATATTATAAACTATAGAAACATACAACATAATAATATAATAAAACAAAAATATGAGACGTGTATGGTATACATACATACATACATACATACATACATACATACATACATACATATGTGTGTATGGCAAGGATCTGCTATACCTCAAATCGCTCTTGATTTCAACCACATATTCTGATTTATATAATATATGAAGCAATGAGATAGAGAAAATATAATTATTTAAATTGGAACATGTGTTTAAAATCAAAGGAGATTCGAGGTTTGGAGAAAATAAGTTATAGTCGATCCTTACCATATATATATACATATATATAATATTATCATAGTTAAATGAATTATAATACCATATAAAGGTTATATAGAATTTTGAAAATATTATATATATTTATGTAAGTGTGTACTTTTTTTAATTCAAATTTGTTATAAAGTATCTAGTTAGCTTGACTAAATAAGAAGAAGTTTATTTAGAATCAAAATTAGGAATTTCAAAATATCTTCATTCAAACTTAGTTTAGCAAGGTGAAATATATATTTATACTTTATATGATAAATATATGCATAATAAGACTGTGTAATATTTCATACAAAATAGTTTTCATATTACTAACGTTGTCATAAGCCAACAATCAGCTTCATTTAAGTCAAATTATTTATAGTTTAAAATATGTTGATTTGCATATAGGATATTAAAGTTAATTATTCATTAATTCTATAATTATCAAACAAATTATATATATGGCAATATCGTCACATACAAGGGATTCACATAACATTTATGGATCTATGAAAATATTAAATTACCTCAGTGAACCTACTGCTTCTTATACCTTGATCTATGCATGTCTCCTGAGAATCTTATTCCATCTTCTTGATCTTGCAAGGATTAAAGAACTATCACCATTAAAAGAGATAAAGCTTTTAGATTTCTAGAATGGATCAAGGAGGTGGTTGGCCTTATGTAACAATCTGCACCCCAATGGGCCTAAATTTTTGCTAAGTCAAAACCCAAGTCCACCAAAGTATGAATCATTGATTTAGTATCCCACAAATAAACAAATAAATGCATATCAAAGTACTATCGATATAACTCACAGTGGAATAGTAAAGTGCAATAAATCATATAATGCTCTGATATGCATTTATTTGTTTATTTCCCGTATACCAGATTAGTTATCCGTAGTCTGGTGGACTTGGGTTTTCGATTTAACAAAAATTCAGGCCTACTAGTGTGCTGGTTGTTATAATTGGTATCAGAGCTTAAGTAAGTTGATTTTGGAAAAATAGGATACGTTGAGTGAATGTATTTGTATTTTTCCTATAAATATGGATATATTTTATGCCAAATCCTATAAATTCTGACTATAGACTAGCTGCAATCACATACTGAAAGATGGATATAGTTGCAGATGTACACTTATCCCGATTACCTCATGGGAAATAGGTCATATGGAAAGGCATCGACATAAAAAGATCATGAGAGCATCATATGGAAGGTCCTTGAAGTTGGATAGAACATGACTCCCTAGTTAGGCCCCTGGTATCCCAATAATTGTAAATCCTCATAGGATTACCAATTGATGACAGTAGGTCCAGATAAATGGGAAAGCAAGAGTCCATGTGTTGTAGATATCTGGAAGAAATAAGTTCCCAAAGAAAGGCATGTAGCAGTCAATCCAAGATAATAGTCGGATTTTAATATTTGGAAAAAGAAGATAAGTCAGAAGTAGGTAGAAAAGAAAGAAAGTCCAAAAAAGGGACAAATAAAAGTCCACTCTGAGTCCAACCCCATATGAAAGAATTTAGTGTATAAAATAAAATGACTAAGAAAAATATATAAATAATATATTGGAAATGATTTTCGAAGGATTCATTTGAAGATATAAAAGCCTTATTTGAAAGTAGGTTAATACTAAATTTTGGAAAAAAAAATATACATTTTATTTAAACAAAAAAGTTTGGTAGAAATTGAAATTAATTAAATTGGATTTTTTAATAAATAGGGTTTTAATAAAAAAATTCATTTCTTTTGAGAAAAATGTATATTTTACGAGTCACTAGAAAGTTATTCTCACCCCCTTCTCATTACAATCCATAGAATAGCCTTAGAGGGAATGATACTGGTGCAAGGCGGGAACAATGAAAGAACATGTTTCCTTATGCATACTCAAACATTAACACGGACATTAGATATTGGAAGTGTCAATCTTGGTCAATAACTATATGATTTATTGTACTTTATTATTCCACTGCAAGTTATATTGATAGTGTTCCGATATGCATTTATTTTTTTATTTGCAGGATATCAAATCAACGATCTGTACTTTGGTGGGCTAGCATTTTCGATTTAGCGCAAATTTAGACCTACCGGGGTGCGGATTGTTACACCTTATGATATGGGGGTTAGGTTCTTTTTCATTTTCGTTATGCATGAAATTGAAGGAGTTTGAAATGCTATTTATTTAAGAGTTGTGTAACACCCCATAAATTCAATGATAATTAACTAAAAATAATAATTAGTAATTAGTAATGCTAAAAGTAGAATTTTCACGAATGTCAGAATTTGTCTACGAAAGTTGCACTGTTACATTCATGGCAATTTTCTAATCAATTTTTATATACAATGTTTTACGATTGGAGCTCAAATGAAAAAATTGTTAAAGTTTGAATATTTCGGATCGTAAATAAATATGCATGTATTTAAGGAAATAAATGCAATTAACAAACATTAACGTTTACTTAACGTCTAAGCACAATTCATGTTAAATTAGATCAGTCGAAAAATGGATTCAAATGGGCAAAAAATGAATTAAAAGAAATGGTATAATTAATTAACATAAAACATTAACTGATCGACCCCTTTACTGAGAACGGTTGACGGGTGGAGGGGTAGCGGTCGACCACTTATACGCTGGCGGATGTAGTCTGAACTTAGGATGATCGAATCAGATTTAAAATAGAGTTATCAAACGACTGGTATTAATTAGAACACCAATAAATACGGGCCTAACCTCTCACTTTTCTTCTCATAATTTCTAAAGCATGATAAAGCTCTACAATTTCTTTTCTCTATAAATTCTTAAATCAAAATAAAACTTTAATCTGTATACATACATAAGTCTGGAGTATAGCTGAGGATAATAGAGAGAATACAAGCGTATATGATTGCGGTAATCTATAAATCCAAAATTATAAAAAGAATAGGATCGAATTTAATAGCCAAAGCCAAGGTAAACTATAAATCCAAATCAAGTTAAATTCAAATCTCTTCTGAGATCTTTATTTCTAATACGTATGTATATGCTTGCGATACATATCCCATTAGAGAGAAGAAGGGAGTCCATTAGAAATAACAGCGTTTAGACCTGGTGATTTGAAAGGCATAAAAGTGAGTGAGAAATTATATATTTTAAATAATATTATATTTATGTCATTGTAAATTTGTTCCTTGTATGCCTGAATATAATTATTTTGTTGTTGTAGGCTTAAAAATATACATGTAACGAATTTGAAAACTGTGCATACATATTTTATGAATTGTTATCTTGAAATAAATATTACTTGTACTTGAATCTAGAAAGTAAGGGTGAAAGTATTCCCTAAGTTAATGAATTATATAGTAATCTTAAATTTGTTGGGTAAACGCCATATATTAGTAAAGTTGAGTTAGAGATTATTATAAGATGAATTGGAATTTAAGTCGTATTTTAATTCATTGGAGTGAAATGTGTTACAATACAAATTTCTATAAATTATCTAAATTTATAAATATGAATAAAAGTGTTATGTTTGAAACAATAAGGAATATGCTTAAAAGAAAGAGACGTATGAAATAGGAATGTTTATCATATTTTAAGCCGTTTATTTCAATTATAACAAAAAGGATAATTCCTCATAATTTTAAACGTAACACAAATGCTCTTTTAGGTAAGTTATAGAAATTTATAGTGTCAACATTTCCTTTTAGAGGATGCAATTCCAATGCATTGAAATGCAGTAATCTCTGAGTATAAACTAAAGTTTATAATAGTAATAACAAAAATAGTCTAATTATGAAACGAATATATGCAGTAAAGACAAGTTAGAAAATTAAATAATAAACTACAAAATTTAGGTAGGGTAATGAAATGGGTAAGTTAGAAAGTAGTAACCAAAGGAAGATGAAGATAGTAAGAATTGAAAAGGAGCAGTAAAACAAACCTAATGAAACAAAGAGGATGTAAGCAGTAAAATATATTTAAATCTTTTAAGTAAAAATTAAGCAGTAGATGACATCAAATTGACAGTAATGAAACGACAAGTCAGTTATGTAAAAACTATTAAATATTAATAGTTGAACATTGGAGGCGTGGCAAACAAATTAGTATGAAAATATACATAGCCTCAAGTGTGCGTTTATGACAGATGTGAACTATTGAATGTAGCTAATAACTTAGATTAAATAAGAATGACACAGTCATTAGAATGGGTTGGAATTTAAAGTCAATAATGTTACACAACAGAAGTCTGCCCACCGCAAGGGGCTACTAGCAGTTGTGTATACATTATACTGATGTGGGATATATCTAATTATAGGACCGATAGGATTATACGTTCACATATGGATGAAGGGAATACCTAAGTTAGGTTGGTTTTCCCCGGTCGAAGTGTCAAAGGACAAGTAGATTCTACTTCAACCTTTTAGTAGGTACATTTTAAATAACTGAACAGGCATTTCCTATATCGCATTAGATAATCTAAATAGGAAGGTAAGCTAGTCTTGGCGTTATAACAGTGAGACTGTTACCAAATATGAGGAATAGAAGCTGTTACATAGGTCGAGATTGTCATTGATCCTGAGTGGTCAGTAGAAAGATAGTGGTTATGGCTAAACGGTTGTTCGCTAGTTTTTTGTTATCATGAGGCAAGGCTAGATAAAAAAATTGTGAACGTCTTTCAAAAATGAGTAGAATACAGCTAAAATATTGTGATGCCATTATTAGGTACTATGTGAGTTCCTTGGTATGCACGACGAGGATGTGATAATGTATTGACGATGGGTCCCGATCTGTGCAGTTAATGCGCTCGGCAAATTCAAAGCGGTGGAAGTGCAAAAAGTCAAAGCGAGGATACAGCGAGGATATATCGGGATATAGCGGATGGCTCTAAAATAGCATGTAAAACCCGTACTTAATGTTTTTACAAATATATAAATGGTAATTAAAAGAAAAATTATCATTCAATTGAATTATAATTAATACATAAATAGTTCTAAATAAAAACATGTGCGAATATACTTTAAATAAACGTAAAACTGTTATATATAACATAATTGAATTTAGTAGAATGTAGAGTATTTTCATTTTTGAAAATATATTAAAAATTAAATCAAATAAATTAGTTTCATAATTTTTATAATGTATAAATACAATTTTTCAATTCATTTTATTAAAGAAGATATAGCGGAAATAGCGGTATATAGCGGAAATAACGGGATATAGCGGAAATAGCGGGGCTTAAAGCGGAAAGGCTATATTTTGGGGTTACATGGAAAAATTGTAGCGGTAGAAATCCGCAATGAGATATAGCGGGGTTATAGCGGGGTAATAGCGGGGAATTAACTACACAGGTCCCGATGAGGTGCTGGATTACAGTTACTAGAGGGGAAAGTCTTAGTCCAAAAGGGGACCGTGGTACTTATATATATATATATATATATATATATATATATATATATATGAATGTATGTATGTATGTATGTAATTATTGTCTACCTAGGGTAGATGGGACGTATTATCTGTGTATATGAAGTCAAGACGACTAAAAAAACAATAGATATAACATGCAGTGGGAGGAAATCGACATAAACTAGTGTTATGTATAAAGATATGTAATTTGCCAACCACTAGAATGTTGTTTTGACCCCTCCTCCTTATAACCCACAGGATAGCTTCAGAGGGACATATACCGCTATAAAGTAGGAATGGTGGAAGGATAGATTTCACTATGCATGCTCGACATTGACAAGGACATTAAAAATTAAAGGTGTCAGCCTTGGTCGGTAATCATATGTTATATTATACTTTACCATTCCACTATGAGTTTAGATCTATAGTGCTTTGATATTATTTTGTTGTTTGTAGGCTGCCGAACACCACCGATTCGTACTTTGGTGGACATGTTTTTCGATTTAGTGAAAATTCGAGCCCACTGAGATGTGAGTCGTTACATTTGGACTCAGAGCTTGGTTATTCGTTCTTAAAAACTAGGACATGATAAGTGAATGTATTTATATTTTTACTATAATTAAATATATTATATATGATAAACTCTACAAACTCCGACTAGGAAGTAATTGTAACCATGTTCTAAAATGATGGACAACGCAGCTATGAGTTGGAATAATATATGAGGTTGAAGATATACACCAATCCCAGTAACCTTACGGAAAGTAGGTCGTATTGGAAGGCGTTGGTTTAAGAAGAGCACGAATGCAACATATGGAAGAGTCCTTAAAGCTGATAGTACTTGATTTCCTTGTAAAATACATACTTCCACATGGTTGTCGATCCCCGGTTACCGATTGATGATGTACATTAGATCAAGATAAGGGGAAAGTGAGAATCTATATGTTGCAAATGTACAGAAGAAGAATTCAATAAGTTCCGGAAATAAGGCATGTAGTAATCACTCCAAAATGATAGCTGGATTTTAATATTCTAGAAGAAGACAAGTCAGAAGTGAGTAGGAAAAAAGAAAAGTCCAGAAGAATGAACAGTTACAAATTCACTCTGTGTCCGACCCTATAAGAAAGAATTTAATACAAATTTTGAAAAAATAATTTGTTTTGAGAAATATATATAAGTGACATATTTGAAATGATTTTCAAAGGATTTATTTGTAAGTAGTGGAACTCTATTTTTGAAAAGTTAGTAAATATAGAATTTTTGAAAATTAAAATATTTATATTTTATTTAAATAAAAAGATTCAATAAGAAACAATGTTAGAAACATTATGAAATATAAATAGAAACAATGTTAGAAAATTATATAAAATAATATTAGTGACTAGAAACAATATAGGAAATTAAAGGAAATAAAAATGGATAGTTTCGGCAAATATGTGCAGTAATTGTACATACCTTTCTAGAAGTTCCCCTTTTATGCTATTAGGACTTCCACTTTGGTTGTAAATGGAAGTTTCATGAGTATTAGAAAATTAATAGGATGGAAGT
The DNA here is from genome assembly GCA_030765085.1 of Allium cepa. NCBI lineage: Eukaryota > Viridiplantae > Streptophyta > Magnoliopsida > Asparagales > Amaryllidaceae > Allium > Allium cepa. Next base: position 375,054,787 of record CM060929.1, on the reverse strand, counting down.
TTTTTTATCTACTCCAATTTTTAGTAAAGACTATAAAGGATGTTTTATATACACCGTAAAGTGCATTTTTGAAGAAAATAATTTGGTATAAAAAAAATGGAGCTTTTGGAATATAAAACTTAATAAATAGTTTAATTTAAAAATCCCACAATTAAGTAGTTAAATCTTCGTTGTTAAAATGTTTTAAAGGAAAAGTTGATCATAATAACCACCCTGTGATAAAATTTGACCCTTATTTAAAAAGAAATAAAGGATCTTTAAAAATTTTAGTTACATTTCCTTTTAAACTAAAAAAACTTAATTGGTAAATTCTTAATTATAGTTTTAAAAGTTAAGATGTATGCAATTAACATTGGTTGAAATAAGGAGGTTTTCATGGTTCCCTTTTTAAACCAAACTATTGAAGGATTTAAATAGAAAATTTCTAAGTTTATATTTTCAAAAGGTAAAAGTTTTGGGATAAAGCACTTTATAATTGTGAAGTTTTAATTTTATAAAAAGTGGCGAAAACCAAAACAAAATTTTAATATGGAGTAGACAGGAATGATTGTCCAGGTAAGATGAAGTAAAAGTTAAGAATATGAATAAAATAGCGATGAATTATCGTAGAGTAGCAATAGTGGACCCTTATAGAATTTAAGGAATACTGATATGAGCATAGGAATGTTTCATTAAACATGTGTGAAGACCATAAAGTGGAACTAAAAAGGAAATGGGAAATGGTATCGATGTACATTTTGCGAATTTTAGAGTATACCCGCTTGGATGGTTGAAAATAAAGAAAGTATATACAAAGATTCAAGAATACCGTCAAGAGATTTGGAATAAAAGAAGGAGGGTAATATTATCGGTTGTGATAATGGAAGTAATGGATGGACCTCATTTATTAAAAAGGAAAGTTAAGATATGTCGGTTATAGCAAAATGACATGTTAGAAAGATCCATTTAATTTAAGTAAGAAGTGATAGGACCACAACATCACTAATGCCTGTTGATGTTGAAGGGTAGCTTATAGCAATTGTTTCTTTGAGTTTGGGTTGTATGCATTAGTCATTTCTATTGTATTAAATGCATACGATGTTATGAGAAATGTTCTTTTCTTATTTGTTTCAGGATCGACTACCACATTTATTGGGAAACGGTATTAATAAGGAAAGCTCATAAATGGTACATAGCTAATGCAAAATAAACAAATAAATAAAGACTAGAAGTTTATAAAATAAATTAGGATATTTAATAAATTAGCTTGTAAATTAAAATTAAAATTAAGTCCTAAAAAGTAACAAAATTTTGGAAGATAAATTTTAGTGAGTGAAGAATAGGGAAATGTTACTATTAAACCATAGGTCACTATCCTTATGCCGTAAAAGCTAAAATTTATAAATTAACCTGTGTGCTAGTTGTTATTTTAAAATAAAAGGAAAAGTTATTGAAATTGATTAATTACCGTGTAATAGGATAGAATCCATTAGGGACATTAAACCATTGACTAAATCCCGACTGCGTAGGATGTCGCTTAATTTTTTTTGAAAAGATAAAAACAAATACCATTGAGAATTTTTGTTCAAAATTCTTTTATTTTAAAAATAAAGTACTTTAATGAAAACTTTGAAAAAAAATGAATTTTTGAATTTTAAAGATTTTTCCCAACTATTTTCAATTTTTTAAGAGAATCCATTCATATAGGAGGCACCGATTTAGAATTATCTTGCATACATATCATATGTATTGTGATATACCGAGCGTTTATACATGATTGGTTGCAAATTTGATTCCACACTAATTGGTTGGATAGCTTAAATTTGTTGTGCATTATGTCAGGATTTAATCCTTGAGGAATTTTGAGGATGAAATTTTTTTGAGGGAAAAATGTAAAACCCCATAAATTCAACGATAAAAGGATATTAATTAATAATTAATGATGCCGAAAATAGAATTTTTAAATACGTCGGAATTTGGCTACGAAATTTGCACCGCTGCGTTCGTGGTGATTTTCTGATCAATTTTTTTATAAAAAGTTTTACGATAGGAGTTCAGACAAAAATTATTAACATTTGAATATTCCGAATCATATATAAATATATATATATATATATATATATATATGTAATTAAGGAAATAAATGTAATTAACTAACTTAGTTAATATTAACACTTACTTAGAATTTAATAAAAATTATCGCTGAATTCGATCGGTTAAAATTGGAATTAAATGGGTGAGAAATGATTTAAATGAAACTATATAATTAATCAACATCAAACGATAACCGGTCGACCCCATTACTTCGATCGTTCGACCACTAGCAGTCGATAGGTGGTGGGGTAGCGGTCGACCTCTTATGTTTTGATAGTTGCAGTCTAAACCTAGGCCGAATGGCTTGGAATTATAACGGTTGGCATTGAATTCAAACCCTTATAAATGCAAGCCTATCCCATCACTTTTCTTCTTATATTTTCTGAAGCACGATGAAGCACTGCCATTTTCTTTTCTCCACAAACTGTTAAATTTAAACCAAACTATATCATATATATATATATATATATATATATATCTGTGTGAGTGCAAGTAGAGAATAACAAAGGATAATAGAAAAAATAGGATTGAATCGAATTGCTGGAGCCAAGGTAAAATATAAATCCAAATCTAAATTAAATTCAAATATCTTCCCAGATCTAAATTTCTAATATGTATGTATATGCTTGCAGTACATATTCTATAATAGAGAAGAAGGGAGTCAAGTAGAAATAATAGGGCTTGGGTCTGGAGATTTGCAAAGCTTAAAGGTGAGTGGGAAATTATATATTTTCAAAAAATATTATATTTATATTATTGTAAATCAATTCCTTATAAGATCGATTATGATTATTTTGGTGTTGTAGGCTTAAAAATTATGTAATGAATTTGAAGACTATGCCTACATATTCTACGAATTGTTAACTTGAATTAAATATTACATGCATCTGAATTTGGAAATTAAGGGTGAAAGTAGTCCTTAAGTTAATAAATTGTATAGTAATTCCAGATTTGTTGAGCAAACAATGTATGTTAGTAAATATTAATTAGGGGTTATTATAAGATGAATTGGGATTTAAATCGTATTTTAATTCATTGGAAGAAGTGTGTTGCAATATAAATTTCTATAAATTATCTAGTTTTATAAAAATGAATAAAAGTGTAACGTTTGAAATAACAAGGAATATGCTTCAAAGAAAGGGATAAAGAAAATAGGGATGTTTACCGTATTTTGTACTGTCTATTTCAATTATAACAGAAAAGATAATTCCTCGTAATTTTAAATGTAACACAAGTCCTCTTTTAGATAAGTCATGAAAATTTATAGTATAACATCTCCCTATTTGGAGGTCCAAAACTAACGGCTACGGATGTTGCAGTCATCCGTAGTTATTAATCATCGGTGACCAAATACGGCGACATTAGATACACAGAAACACAAAAGTATGGAAACATTTTAAACAATAAACAAATTCCACATTCCATTTCGAAATATTTTAAATTGATTACATAATTCCAATTCGCAGACCATGTTCAGATAACATAAAATTATTACAAAATACGCCAGCATATGAAGATGCCCCCTTGGTAGATCAGAATATATAAATAGGCAAGAAAACAATTTGCCTTTACAAACAAAACACACGGTGGAAATAAAAGAACTTTAATAACAAGTTTGTCTCCTGCACGTCCTCGAAAACTTTATTCATCTAAAAGAACACCTGGAAACCTTAACTCTCAACCGACTCAAAATCAATTGCGTACCTGAGAGTTTAAGGGGAAAACAAAAACTTCAAGTTAGACATAAAGCCAGGTATGAATATAATTTACCATCTCAAACCATTTAGATATTTAGTGTGACCATGACGCTTACGGGACGGGTTTTTACCTCACTAGTATCCTACAATATTTATAAAACCATATACTGTGCTTCTACATCCACAATGGTTAAAACATTGTATTTCAAAACAATATAATGATATGCAAAACAAATAAATCAATTATGGATTACCCAACCCCATTTATTCGGACTATCTATCTCAATTATAGTTTCTAGGGTTATTATTAACGTGTTAAATGTTAAGGACTATCTATCCTATTGCTTAGTTTTCATGGCGTCACTAAGAACATATTGGTAACTCCAATATCTTATTTCTTATCCTAGTTTTCATGGGCTAACCAGGAACCTATTGGCTGACTGCCAATGTCTTAATGCCGATATAGTTTTCATGGGATAACTACAAACCTAATGGCTCCTGCCAGTATCAAATCATAGCTTTCATGGTGTAACGACCCGTAAATTTCGAAAATTTAATTTGTTAATTTAATAGGATTTTTAAATTAAATTTTAGTAGAAATAATTAAGGGGGTAAATTAATATTGAAATGAAGGCTAAAATAAAATATATGAATGGTAATTAAAGCCTTTATTTGTAATATGAATAAAATTTCAATAAATAAAATGGTGTAAGTATTGTACCTGTATATAAGGTGAATTGAATAAATCCTATTTATTGGAACCTTGTTTATTGATATGCGAATGTATAATAAATGAGTTATTACAAGAGATTGAAATTTAAATAGAATTCTAAATAATGAAAAGTGGAAAGGATTATACAGGTGTATAATTTAATGCGAGAAAGGAAAGTATTTAATTGATTTTGTAGTAAAAACGTTGAAACAAAAATTGGAATAAGTGTATTTAATGAGAGTTGTTGAAATAATTGTTGTAGAGAATAAATTACAAATGTTATAAATTGTATAACGGTGACAACTATTGTTCGTTACCAATGCATTTAATTAATAGCGATTAAATGTAATTAATCATTGCTTTTTTGTAAGTTAAGAAAAGAACTGAAAATTTTAAAGGTAAAATCAATAGAAAGGTTAACTATATGCATAAGACGGAAAGTTGAATGGAATTCTAATAAATGATAATAATGGAAAACGTATACAATCAATGTAGGTAATTAGTAATTACAATGTTGTTGAAAGTAATAAACGTTTCTTTGTTGATAATTTATAACATAACGGAAAGAGTAAATGTACTCATTAGAATATTAATTACAATTGGATAGAGATTTTAAGTAACAGTGTTAATGCAATGTAAGTAATGCTAATTTAAGTCAATAATAAGGAATTGTGATGAATTCAAAATTTGTAACATATGGCTTGTAAACATATATTATAAATTACCTGCTTATTTATTAATGGAGTTAGAAATTGTAATAAGTGATAATAAAATGAATGAATGTTACATTAATGGAAAATGAAATAACGTTCGTTTAGAAGTTGAGTAATTATAGGGTCATAATTATTATAAGCATTACTTTAAAATTTATGTTTAGTTGTGACATTTATACGAGAAGTATGTAAAGTAATAAAGTCTAGTAAATTTAAATGGGTAATCAATAGAAATTAATCTAATTAAAGGATAGAGTTGTATAAATTAAGGAATAATGGGGAATAACGTAAATATTCTTCATAATAGGATGATTAGTGAATAATAAGAATGGAAATAAAGCTTTATAAATTGATTTGAATCTAAAATTTAATGAAAAGATTAATTGCAATTAAATGGATTAAATATTTTAAAATTTTCGTAAATCTTAATTTAGATGAAAGGGTAGTCATTTATGTAACATGGGTATGAATCTAATGTTAATTTTACTTATAAAATTGAAATTTATATTGAATGAAAAGGAAAATTTTAAGTTATGTCAATAAACTAGAATTTGTGTATAATAATAAGTTTAATTGAAATTAAATGAAATCAAACATCTAAATATTATGTTAATAGAAATTTAAAATGGAATCTAAGAATATTTGTATAATAGATTTTGAATCAAGGGTTGGTTTCATCAGGTAAATATAGTGAAGTGAATAATATGAATGAAGAATTAACTTATATTTTCTAAATTTAATGAAAGGGGAAATTAACACTGAAATGGTTAGATTTATCAACTTCTAAATTACATCTAAACTTTTTAAAACTTCTGTAAATGATTAAGGAAAAAAAAGATAAAATGTTCAATTATAAGATTTAAATTTAAAGATTGGATATTAATTAATTTATTTACTTATTTATTTAATTAATATAAAAAATAGCCATATTGGTCACGGACTCGGATTTTGACGAAACCAGTTTTGTCGGATCCATATCAGTGAATTATTTTAGGGTTTCAAGTTTCGTAGCGATCAGACTTGTCGTTTGATCGTACGAACGCGAAACGCCTTGAAATCGATTTAATTGGAATCAATTTGAAATCAATTTGAAAATATTGATTTCAGCATAACTTCTTCATACGATCGAATTTGGACGTGAAACTTTTTCCATCGCGTTCATAATATTTTAAAACACCTATTTTGATATATGGATTGACCCAATTTCGTTCCGAAGTCAGAACGGGCTTTTTGGGCCACGTTAGCGTTAGCACGTATATCCGACCCGATCCATCTACTCTATTTCTAACCTACCTATATAAACCCAGTTATAAACCTCAGCCTCCATCTATTCTCATTTGTTTGTGCGTTCATGTTTCCTCAACTCCTCCTTTCCAATGGATGCAAACCCTAGATCCAAACATAGTTCCAAACCAAATTCAAAGTCAAAAATTCAAAGTTCTCAAAAAAAATTTCAAAATAATATATGTTGAAGCTCTCGACGAGCGTAATTCAATGGTGTAATTCGTTTTTCAATTTGACGTATCGTTTGACCAGAAATCATGGTCAAAATTGAATTGGGCGTTTTTGACCGGTGCCTCTGATCGGAAAATCCTTTCTGGGTTTTGTAGAGGGGCTAGCGCGTTGCTCGTCGGTGAAGTTTGGAGGCGAATTGAAGGTCGGATTTGCGGCAAAACGCGGTCAAAGTCGCGGTCAAAGGATGAGAGTGGGTTCGAGCGGCTGTCTCTGGGTGCGCGTTTGGAAGTAGTTGCCTGATGCTTCACGTGATGACGTGGCAATGATTGTTGGTGATTGTGTTCTTTGTTTTATTTATTTTAATTTGATTTCAACTCGCAATTATCGCTATAACTTCTACATACGAACTTCCTTTTACGTGCGGTTTCTTTTGTTAGGATCGTATTGAAATTCCAGACTTGACGAAAGCTAGTTTGGATGAATTCTGAGACGGTCAAATTTTTGGGTTTAAATTGGATTTAAATTCAATTTAAATTCAAAAGGTGAGTGTTTTGACCCACTGACAACTTCTAATAGTTCTTATGTTCGTTAAATTGATTTATGATGTGTTTAAAATTTATTTATAGCTGTTTGGCATCTATTTCATCATCATCTCAGTAAATTGCATTCATCTTGATTAAATTGTTATTTAATTTAATATTGCATATTTCTGCCAGTTAAATTTATTTATTTTTGAATAATAAAACTGCCAGTAAATTTGTTATCTATTTATTTATTGCATTTAAAACTACCATTAAATAGTTATAATTTATTATTTAATATAAACTGTTAGTTAATACCTGCAATTTATTACCTGTTATTTTTATATGCTCTATATTGATGTTTTGTTTAAATTGGATGATGATTGTAATAAATGGTTGATGATTGATATTTGGATGAATGGATGCTATATATTATATTGTATAAACTGCAAGTTATTATGCATTTTCATTTCATTCGGGATTGCGGTTTGAAATGATATATAACTGTAACCTTTATTTTTAAATTACGGATTGAAATGATAGATATGTGTATCACTTGACCATAAGGTAGAAAATCATATACAGACACCGTCGTTCTCTCTCTATATAAATATTTTGAAAATGATTTCTACGGTTTGGATAGGATACGATTTAATAAATATTAAATTTTGATATTATATAAATATTATTTTAAACTATACATGTATAGTTAAATTTTGAATTTAAGCTATGTATAATCTGTTAAATAAAAATGAATAAGTTGAAATGGAGTTGATAAATTTATATTATATGATTAAGTACAGGCTTAGGATATAGAATTTAAATGATTCAAATAAAGTTAGATTGAAAGGTAAATTAGAAATTAAGTGGAATTGAGCGTATTTAAGAATTAAACTCTATAAGTTGATGTAGAACCTTATTAAGCTTGAAAATTTTAAAGGTACGATATTTATAACCTAAATTTTATTTCAAGATAAATTAAATGAATATTTCTAGTATAAATAAATTGAAGGAAATATTTAGTTATAGGAAGTTGGGTTTTATATAAATGATTATGGATTTATCATGCAAATAGTCAAGACTAAATAATAGAACTTTTAATTTGTTGAAAGAATAAATTCCAACCTTAGTTTTGAAATTATTAACACTCAAAATGGATATATATATATATATATATATATTGAAATTGAAGTGTTTTGGAAACTGAAAGTGAAATTTAAATTTATGGTTTAAACTTCATTTAAAGAAAATATATTTGTAAAGTCATGGAAATTATTTTTCTTTACAAAGTAATAGTAAAGTTAAAATATTTTATTTTATATACTGTTGAATATCCAAACCATTCAAGTTTTAGAAGTTATGGTTTTAAAGCTATGAATTTCGAAGTATTATGTTTTGAAAGTATAATTCAAATGTTTGGTTTCCAGATATTATAAATTTTTAAGCAATATGATTTTGGAAAAAGCTATATTTGAAATAAAATGATATTATTGATTTGGGTTTTACAAAAATATTATCAAAATGAGTTGGTTTGGAAATGGAAATGATATCGTACTTATGGGTTTTGAAATGGATAATTATATTCTGGTTTTAAAGTATAACTATTTTTTTAAAGACCGCGGTGTTATAATAATGTTTGGTTGTTGAAGAGACCGGGATCGGAAGTCGTCATACTCTCTGCCAACTCCGAAAACCACTTTAACAACCGTGTACGCAGTGGAGATTCCACAATGAAGTAGATTGGTGGCGGCGTTTCCTGTAAGGTAAATACATGGACCCAACTCCCGTGAGTTGGCATAAGGTGGCTAAAACAGGAGCAATTGATGGGTTAATAAGGTAGCACCTTTGATCGGACACATCCCTTCGATATTATACTTTGACTTTGGATTGATTCGGTGGCCACTTTTGATTTCTTTGATTTGGGGGTGTGGCTCGAGGTGGGCGGTAGCTGCGGCTATGCGTTACCACCGACCCGGAAGCGTAATTGGTATATCTACCCTGGCATTGCCTAGTTGTGCCGTGCCACCTACCCTAGCGCCTTATACGATTTTTGTTTTGTACCATACCTATGGAGTGCCCTCTGACGACGCCCAGTACAGGGGAGATTACGGTACTGTATAGACTATGAGAATATATAAATGTGTTATGGTGGAAAATGTAAAGCCTTAACGCTATTTAAAAGTAAGTTTATTTTACAATTAGACACTATTATAATAGCGAAATATACTATATATTAAATAGTTTAACGGATCCTTAGGAGATGTAAATCCCGAGCATCTCTTGAGTTACTGCACTCATATTTATTTCTGTTAATTTAACTCACATAAGATCTTTTATTTCTAACTCGAGTGTTTTGTCTTTTCAAATTCGCTCGGGTCAGTCCGAGCGTTTCAGGATTTGAAGATTTTATTCTGGAGGACGAAGACGAAGATTTTGTTGTATTACTACCTACTATATTATTCCACTACACTATTTAATTCCGCTGCATTGATATTTATTGGTATGTGAACTCTGATATTTATTGTATAAAGAAGAATCAAATGTTTTATAAACAGTTTTATGAACTGTATATTTATTATTATATTTTATCCTTCCCCTGTGAGATTCTCTTTTGTTTCCTTTCCCTGCTTTTCTTATTTACCCCATAACAATCCGCCCTTCCATATGGTTTGAATTGGCACGTGTGTCGATTTAATGCGTGCGAAAAGGCTGGACGTTACATCTGGTATCAGAGCTTTGGTTTAGCGATAAACCTTAGCTTTGTGGTGTTTGACTCTTTACTAATAGGGTAGTAATACCCTATGGGAGTCGCTGAGCGTATATATATGTGTGTGTGTATATATATATATGGGAGAGCGTATTTGTTGGTGTTATAATTTTTTTTAATATTGTGTTAGTTCCGTTTTGTATTTATAAATTCTGGTTGGTGCATGGGACGCTGTGGCATCAATAGGGATTTCTAAACACTTAATATGATAGACCGACATAATATTTGTTTTATGTAGGTGAATGCAATAATTTTGCCTATAATATTTTCTATATATAAAATAAAAAAATTCAAATGATATCTATATTTGGCTGCAATAGATTGGTTGTTAGGTAATTAAGTGTATAAATAATAATAGGAATAAGATTGAAAAATAAAATAAATGAAATTTGGAAATTTAGAACTTAAGTTCTGGGGTTTTGAAATTTCTTTCGAAATTTTTTTGGAATATAATAATATTGTTATAAGTATTTTCTGATATAAATATTTCAATATAATTCGGAAGAATTGTTTTAACGAAGATTTTGGAGAAAATAAGTTTTGCACTTTCCTCTCTGTCGCTGGAAAATAATTTCGGTGATGGCGGCCACATCATCGGCTTTCATTTTCGAGTTTCGAAGGGAAAGGCCACTGTAGTAGTTTTACTGCAGATTCATTTTGAAGAAATTTTTTTAAATTTTTTTGAATTGTTTTAAATATAATTAGAGATATATAAGTTGTAAGAATATATTTATCTATTATTTTAAAATAATTTGAAATTTAACCCGATATTAAATTCTTAAATTTCCATTAATTAATTGTTTCAATTATTGTAGTGAATTGAAACGTAGGTAATTAATAAATTAAAACCTCTAAAGGAAATAAGAGATTTAATGATAGGTTATAAATGGCAATAAATGAAACTTGAAATTATAACCTATGAAATAAAGAATATTATTATTGAACGTTAAATTAATCATAGGTAATGAGAAAACTTGTATAACTTTCAAGTACATTCTTTAAAAACATATATAACTTACCAAATATTAAAAGTTGAAATGTTCGATAGGAAATCTAATGAAAATTGTACAAGTAAAAATAGGCAATGAAGTATTCAATGAATTTGCTATTATAAATGAGAATTTAATGTTATAAACTTAAGTTATAATTGAAATTTTACTATAAGTGAATATAATAAAAGGTAAGTAATTCAAATAGATGAATATCAACTTAAGTAAATAAAATGGAAATGCTAAGAACTTAAATGGGACATGAATACTATTGATAAACAAATGTAAATAAATGAGGCATTCAATAATAAATGAATGAATAATTATAACGAAATAAAAGGAACTAGCGTGACCTGAGTTAATGGAATTGAATAATTGTAAGTAATAAGTAAAAATAAATGAAGCAAACATTAATGAGTAAATGTAAATTTAAAGGGATAAATCACTATATAAGTAAAAAGAAACTCAAACAACAAAGGTATGGAATGAAATTTATAATAAGTTAAGTTATTGTTGTTTGGATTGTTGTTGTTTAGTTGATGGTTGTTTGGGCAAGGATACTTTAAAATTGGATTTGGGGTGAATGAATAATCTATTTAGTTTTATCTAATACTATTGAGTAAATGATGCGCTAGTAGTTTATTCTTCATTCCGTACAATTTAAAAGTTTTGAACTCAAACAACTATTCGTTTGTTTGATTGAATGGTTGCTTTGTATTTGTTGAGTATGCTGTTTGTTGAAGTAGATGGTTGTGTATTGATTTGTTGATAGTGATTGAAACCACTTAAATATTTCACTTTATATAAATAGTTGACCCTTTGGATTATAGAAGTGAAAATGCAGGTTTTGGAAGCAATTGCTACTGCTTTTTGACCGGTGCCTCTGATCGGAAAATCCTTTCTGGGTTTTGTAGAGGGGCTAGCGCGTTGCTCGTCGGTGAAGTTTGGAGGTGAATTGAAGGTCGGATTTACGGCAAAACGCGGTCAAAGTCGCGGTCAAAGGATGAGAGTGGGTTCGAGCGGCTGTCTTTGGGTGCGCGTTTGGAAGTAGTTGCCTGATGCTTCACGTGATGACGTGGCAATGATTGTTGGTGATTGTGTTCTTTGTTTTATTTATTTTAATTTGATTTCAACTCGCAATTATCGCTATAACTTCTACATACGAACTCCCTTTTACGTGCAGTTTCTTTTGTTAGGATCGTATTGAAATTCCAGACTTGACGAAAGCTAGTTTGGATGAATTCTGAGACGGTCAAATTTTTGGGTTTAAATTGGATTTAAATTCAATTTAAATTCAAAAGGTGAGTGTTTTGACCCACTGACAACTTCTAATAGTTCTTATGTTCGTTAAATTGATTTATGACGTGTTTAAAATTTATTTATAGCTGTTTGGCATCTATTTCATCATCATCTCAGTAAATTGCATTCATCTTGATTAAATTGTTATTTAATTTAATATTGCATATTTCTGCCGGTTAAATTTATTTATTTTTGAATAATAAAACTGCCAGTAAATTTGTTATCTATTTATTTATTGCATTTAAAACTACCATTAAATAGTTATAATTTATTATTTAATATAAACTGTTAGTTAATACCTGTAATTTATTACCTGTTATTTTTATATGCTCTATATTGATGTTTTGTTTAAATTGGATGATGATTGTAATAAATGGTTGATGATTGATATTTGGATGAATGGATGCTATATATTATATTGTATAAACTGCAAGTTATTATGCATTTTCATTTCATTCGGGATTGCGGTTTGAAATGATATATAACTGTAACCTTTATTTTTAAATTACGGATTGAAATGATAGATATTTGTATCATTTGACCATAAGGTAGAAAATTATATACAGACACCGTCGGTCTCTATATATATAAATATTTTGAAAATGATTTCTACGGTTTGGATAGGGTACGGTTTAATAAATATTAAATTTTGATATTATATAAATATTATTTTAAACTATACATGTATAGTTAAATTTTGAATTTAAGCTATGTATAATCTGTTAAATAAAAATGAATAAGTTGAAATGGAGTTGATAAATTTATATTATATGATTAAGTACAGGCTTAGGATATAGAGTTTAAATGATTCAAATAAAGTTAGATTGAAAGGTAAATTAGAAATTAAGTGGAATTGAGCGTATTTAAGAATTAAACTCTATAAGTTGATGTAGAACCTTATTAAGCTTGAAAATTTTAAAGGTACGATATTTATAACCTAAATTTTATTTCAAGATAAATTAAATGAATATTTCTAGTATAAATAAATTGAAGGAAATATTTAGTTATAGGAAGTTGGGTTTTATTTAAATGATTATGGATTTATCATGCAAATAGTCAAGACTAAATAATAGAACTTTTAATTTGTTGAAAGAATAAATTCCAACCTTAGTTTTGAAATTATTAACACTCAAAATGGATATATATATATATATATATATATTGAAATTGAAGTGGTTTTGGAAACTGAAAGTGAAATTTAAATTTATGGTTTAAACTTCATTTAAAGAAAATATATTTGTAAAGTCATGGAAATTATTTTTCTTTACAAAGTAATTGTAAAGTTAAACTATTTTATTTTATATACTGTTGAATATCCAAACCATTCAAGTTTTAGAAGTTATGGTTTTAAAGCTATGAATTTCGAAGTATTATGTGTTGAAGGTATAATTCAAATGTTTGGTTTCCAGATATTATAAATTTTAAAGAAGTATGATTTTGGAAAAAGTTATATTTGAAATAAAATGATATTATTGATTTGGTTTTTACAAAAATATTATCAAAATGAGTTGATTTGGAAATGGAAATGATATCATACTTATGGGTTTTGAAATGGATAATTATATTCTGGTTTTAAAGTATAACTATTTTTTTAAAGACCGCGGTGTTATAATAATGTTTGGTTGTTGAAGAGACCGGGATCGGAAGTTGTCATACTCTCTGCCAACTCCGAAAACCACTTTAACAACTGTGTACGCGGTGGAGATTCCAGAATGAAGTAGGTTGGTGGCGGCGTTTCCTGTAAGGTAAATACATGGACCCAACTCCTGTGAGTTGGCATAAGATGGCTAAAACAGGAGCGATTGACGGGTTAATAAGGTAGCACCTTTGATCGGACACATCCCTTCGATATTATACTTTGACTTTGGAATGATTCGGTGGCCACTTTTGATTTCTTTGATTTTGGGGTGTGGCTCGAGGTGGGTGGTAGCTGCGGCTATGCGTTACCACCGACCCGGAAGCGTAATTGGTATATCTACCCTGGCATTGCCTAGTTGTGCCGTGTCACCTACCCTAGCGCGCCTTATACGATTTTGGTTTTGTACCATACCTATGGAGTGCCCTTTGACGACGCCCAGTACGGGGGAGATTACGGTACTGTATAGACTATGGGAATAAATAAATGTGTTAAGGTGGAAAATGTAAAGCCTTAACGCTATTTAAAAGTAAGTTTATTTTACAATTAGACACTATTATAATAGCGAAATATACTATATAGTAAATAGTTTAACGGATCCTTAGGAGATGTAAATCCCGAGCATCTCTTGAGTTACTGCACTCATATTTATTTCTTTTAATTTAACTCACATAAGATCTTTTAGTTCTGACTCGAGTGTTTTGTCTTTTCAAATTCGCTCGGGTCAGTCCGAGCGTTTCAGGATTTGAAGATTTTATTCTGGAGGACGAAGACGAAGATTTGTAGTACTACTACCTACTATATTATTCCACTACACTATTTAATTCCACTGCATTGATATTTATTGGTATGTGAACTCTGATATTTAGTGTATAAAGAAGAATCAAATGTTTTGTAAACAGTTTTATGAACTGTATATTTATTGTTATATTTTATCCTTCCGTTGTGAGATTCTCTTTTGTTTCCTTTCCCTGCTTTTCTTCCGTATGGTTTGAATTGGCACGTGTGTCGATTTAAAGCGTGCGAAAAGGCTGGACGTTACACATGGGCTGATTATGAACCTATTGGCCCCTACCAATATCATATAGTTTTATTGGGCTTACTATAAACCTATTGTCCCTTGCCAATATCTTTAATTAAAAATTTAACATCTAATAAGTTATATTCACTATTGGGTCAACCTAACTGGCTATTCTGCCCTTTCTCCAAAATACAATTATGAGTTAATAACAATATGAATAACATTTCAAAACCTTTTTTTATGTCATGATTATTACTTAAAATTAATATTGGGTTTATATTTGGAGACCATAAAAACATCTCTTTCGAAACCTCTGGATAGCCTCCTTCAAAAGCAAAGTCCTCTTTTCAAAACATTGTATATTACCTTTTGAAGCCCATAGTAAACATTCTCTTTCGAAATCTATCATTCCTTTTGATGGTATCAAATCATCTATTTAAAATATAGAGCTTTGAAACAATGAAAGTACCCATTTTGAAAGTACCGGGTTTACTCTTTAAAAACATCATTTGGGTCAAAATGGTTATGTAAGTTTCTCTTTTGAAACCAACAAAAATTAGTTTGGGGAAAAATTGATGGTGTTAGAACCATTTAAAATCAAAACCTCGGAGGACAGAGTCAAAACCCCCTTTCGACTCCATCAGCTTCGAACCACTCAATCCCTTTGAAAGCATAAAGGAAAAAGGCTTAAGTAAAACAGAATAACCCCTTCGACAACATAGCTGACTTCAATACAGTTGAAAGAGGAATTAGCGGCTTGGTTTCGACTGGGAAGAAAGTAGTCCTTTCGAAAGATCTTATTTAAGGCAAAATGTACCCCTTTGAAAGTTAATACCTTAACATAATATGACAACCTTCTTTGAAAGCTAATTATAAAACCCTTTCGAAAACATACGTTTCGACTAGGTCGAAAGCTTTGAGTAAAACAAGGTAAGACATTAACTTTTGAAAACAAAGAAGGGTTTCGACTCCATCGGAAGCTACCCTTTTGACACCGAGGCTTTCGCCTTCCTTCCAATCCACTACATACCATCCAAGTGATATCTTATGTATTGGTTTCAACCACATGGGTTTAAAATATGTTGGTTTCGATAGAGATGAGGCGGAATCAAAGGAGGCGAAAGGTTCTTGCTAATAGAGGCAGAATGCCTTTTTCTGATTTAAAGGCTGAATTATAGCAACTTTTAGTGATTTCTTTTTAACAACTTGCCTATTTGTAAAACACTGATTGGCTACCATAAAACTTTTTAAATACTTTACATCTAAAATTGCTGCATTTATTCAGATCCAAAATTAAAGGACTTTAAAGTTAAAGCTTTTCCATATAACAAAAACCGACGTTTGCAGAAAAGCCCTTCTTTTATAATAATTTATTTCCCTCATTAAATCAATTAGGAAAAATCCCCAAAAATCACAGAAATTCAATTTCATCATGTAATCAAACATACTAAAATTTTAGACCCAATTTCTTCCTGAATTCTCAAAATAAATTTTAAACCCAATTATATCATATTTTTCATTAAAAATTCATAAAAAAAATTGCATAGCTTGGAAAATTTTGAAAATTAAAAAACCATCTCTAAAATAATGTTTTACCTATCATAAAAAATTTCCATGGCACTATGAAATCATAAATTCTTTGTTTCGTGTCAAAACCGTGCAAATTCATGTGCTTATGAATTAAAACAAATCATCCTAACATAACTCTAGCATATCATCATCCATTTCATCACAAAAAAGAATTTAAATCATAAATTCAAAACCTTGTACTCATGAAATAAAAATAGAGATGGTAGGAGATTATTATTCACCTTAGAGTTGATAAGGATATTGAGATTTGTTATAGCTTAATCCTTCCTTGCTTTGATCTTATCTTTTGATTGAAATTTCCTCTTTCCCTTCCTTGTTAATGGCTAGCTATATTAGGGTTATTTGTGTTTATTTTGATTTGAGAAATAAAATGAACGTAAAAGGACAAAGGAACATGTATAGCCGTGAATATAAAGCGTGCCTATTTTTACTAATAAGGCCTTATGTAAGTTAATTATCTTATAAACCAATTTTTAGCCTATTTATTTTATTAATAAGCACGACCCTATATGTATAATTTATTCAAATCTCAATCTCCTTATCATCATTATTCTATTTAATTTATCTAATTAAATTTTCTAAATAATGTTGTCAAAAATTAGGGATGTTACATATAGTGTCAACATTTCCTTTTGGTGGATGCAATTCCAATGCATTGAAATGCAATAATCCCTTATTATAAAATAAAGTGTAAGTAGTAATAATTGGAATAGTCTAATTATAAACGAATATATGTCATAAAGGCAAGTTGGAAAATTAAATAATAAGCGATGAAATGTAGGTAAAATAATGAAACAAGCAAGTAAGAAAGTAGTAACCAAAGGGAGATAGTAAAATTTAAAAGGAACGGTAAAACAGACCTAATGAAATAAAGGGGAAGTAAGCTGTAAAAAATATTTCAAGTAAAAAGTTAGCAATAAATGACATTAAACTAACATTAATGAAATGAGAATCGGTTATGTAAAAATAACTAAATATTAACAGTTGAACATTGGAGGCATGGTAAATAAACTAGTATGAATATATACATAACCACAAGTGTGTGTTTATGACCGGTATGAATTATTGAATGTAGCCAATAGTTTAGATTAAATAAGAATGACATAGTCATTAAAATGGGTTGGAATGCAAGGTCAATAGTTTACACAAAAAAGGACCGCCTACCACATGGGGCTACCAGCAATTGTGTATACATTATACTAATATGAGACTTATCTAACTATGGGACCTATAGAATTATACATTTTCCTATAGGTGAAGGGAATACCCTAGATAGGACGGTTCACCCCAATCAAACTGTCAAATGAAAAGTAGAGTCTACTTTAACCTTTTAGAGGGTATGTTTTAAGCAACTGAACGTGCATTTCCTAGATTGCATCAGGTAATCTAAATGGGATGGTGCGCTAGTCTAGGTGCTATGACAGCGAGATTGGTACCAAATATGAGGAGTATGAGCTGTTACATAGGTCGAGATCGTCATCGATCTTGAGCGGTCAACGGAGAGATGGGAGTTACGCCTAAACGAACTACACCTCCTTTTAGTGCAGATCACGATTAGAACATACACCGCCTCATAGTTGTTCACTAATTTGTTTATTTTTAGAAGGCAAGGCTATACAAAAAATTATGGCGATCTTTCAAAAATATATAGAATATGGCTAAACTATTATGATGTTGTTATTTGGCACTACAGGAGTTCCTTGGTATGCATGATGATGAGGATGTGATACTACATTGACGATGCATCCTGACGATATGCTGGGTTACAAATTCTAGTAGGGAAAGTATCTTGGTCCAAAGGAGGACTATGGTACTTATACACATACACACATGTATGTAGTTATTGTCTACCTAGGGCAGATGGGATGTATCGTCCGTGTACGTGAAGTCAAGATGACTAAATAAAAATAGTAGACATGATATGTAATGGAAGGCAGTCGGCATAAATTAGTGTTATGTATAAAGTGTGTAATTTATTAGTCACTAGAACGTTGTTCTGTTCACCTCCTTGTTACAACCCACATGTTAGTTTTAGAGGGACAAGTACTTGTACAAAGCGGGAACCGTAAAAAGATAGATTTCCATGTGCATGCTCGATACTAACAAGGACACTAAAGATTAAGGTGTCAGCCTTAGTCAGTAATCATATGTTTTATTATATTTTACTATTCTACTATGAGTTTATATCAATGGTGCTCTGATAAGCTTTGTTATTTGCATGTACCAAAGAGCAATAATATCTACTTTTGTGGACTTGTGTTTTCAATTTAGCAAGCATTCAAGCTATTAGGGTGCGGGTTGTTACAAGTTGTTAGGAGAGTTATCTATCACTATCGTCACTTAAATTCAATGCAAAAGAATTCCCTTCACCACCTATGATGTACCCACCATTTCTTCCTTTACTAGTTATTTGTTTCCATGTTTAAACCCATTTAAACATGAATTTATATCATCCATTAATATTTGTATGTATTATGCTTATACACACACCTAAAAATTACTAACGATGTCCAAAATTTTTCCAAGAGCTTCCAAAGTTACTAATGGAAACTCCAGCTAATAAAATCACTCATAGCCAATATATCTTATCTATTAATCAATTTCAATTATTTATAACATATTATAAGCTAATTAAATTCGATGATATTTCGAAGATTATATAGATTCAATTGTGTGACTCCATGTAACCCCCATAAAAATAACAATAATTAATTAAAATAACAAACAATTCATAAGTCTTTGAAATGGAATTTAAGCAAATGTTAGAATTTGGTCATGAAACTTGAGCTATTGTGTTGGCGGGGCACTTCTGATCAATTTTCAAATATAAAGCTTCGTGATCGGAGTTCAAACAAAGAAGTTATAAGCGTTTGAAATTTTTGGATCAGAAATAATTCATATTTGTTTAAAATAATAGTATAAAGTTAATAACATCAAAATATGTAACAGTACTAATTCCATCCCCACTGATCGCAACCCTGGTGGAGATGGTCGACCGCCAGCGGTCGACTACTCTATACTATTAGTCATTGTTCGGTTTAGGGCCCGCGTGCCATGAACCTTGGCCAAACAGCTCGGATTCAATAAATTTTAATCGGATGAACATATTTGATTCGAGAGCCTATAAATACAGGCCTTGCCCCTTAACTCTCTTTTCATATTATCTGAACTGAGTAGCGGAGCTTTACCATTTCTCTTTCTCCACTACATCTAGAAAATTTTAAAATGCTACACACACGAATATACATAAATACATACATACATACATACATACATACATACATACATACATACATACATACATACATATATTTATATATATTAGAGAAGGGCAGAAAATAAATGAGAAGAAGAGAAGAAGTGAACCAATTTTGTGAAAGAGGTAAGTTTAGAAATTATAAATTTAGATTTCCCCTTAAACTCAAATCTCTTCTCAGATCTTAAATACTAATGAGTATGTACACTTTTAAATGCATATTTTTTGTTGAAAAGAAAAGGAGTCAGGCAAGAATATGGGGTTTAGATATCGAGATTTGAAAGCCATAAAGTGAGTGCAAAATCACGCAATTTGCATAATACTAAATTTATATCATTTGAATTCTATTTTTGTTATTATGCTTATGTGAAAACCTTTGAATTGTAGCCTTAATTGAATAAATCTGAATTAAAACCCTTGTCTACATATTTAGAAAAAAATTGTTTAACTTTGAAGAAATGGCATATACACCATAGATCTTGAAATTAGGGAGAATAGTCCTTAAGTTTATGAAATTTGATAGTTATAGAATTACGTACTTATTTTCATATTTTTGTTATTTGAGTCATAAACTGTTAAACTTGGTTAATCATTCAATTGGAGTGTTTTAATTTGACTTGGAAATTTTCTATTTTTCAATTTATTAGAAATATAGAATGCAAAAATTTTTGTATTGACTTCCATGTGAATTTCCATAAACTTTCCAATTTCACAGTTACATATGAAAAGTGCATCATCTGAAATAAGAAGGAATATTCCAAAGGAAAGAGATACGCAAAGTGTGGATTTTCCATAGTTTGCACTGCCGATTTCAATAAAATTATAATTTCTGGTAATTAGAAACATATCGTGATCCCACTTTTTGGTAGTTCATGGAAAGCTTCAATTGTAACATTTCTTTTTTAGAGAAGATATGGTTCCAATGCATTAAAATGTAAACATAAATATCTTTATGGAATTTACACATAAATGTATATTCAGAAATCCCTAAATATGGGAACTAAAAAGTTACGATAAAAAATATATATAAATAACTCATTACAACAACATTAATATATATGTATATATAAGTGAAGTATAAGTTTAAGAAACAAATAAATAAATATTAGTTATTATATTAATTACGTATAAAACATTAAAATACGAATAACGTATTACCAAGGGGTTATGAGGTCACAGTGTTAATAGGCATTAATTACACAGTTAACGGGAAATTACATTAAGCAAATATGTATGTAAATTCATTTAATGGATTTAATTGCAGAAATAAATATGATATTTATGAAGGAAGTTAAATAGACATGATAAATTGATTCTAAGCGGATAAATAAATTTCATTAATAGTTGTCCAATTTGAATATAAAAGATCATTTATGAGGGACATTCACTGGGTTAAACAAAATAGTAAATGACATTTAATAACATTATTTGAAATCGAATTTAAAGGTAGTAAACATATAAAATAAAAAGTAGCTCATATCAAGTAAATATATAAATACTAATAAATGAACTTAGGAGGCATAACCATTTTCCTAGTTGAAATTATATGGCCTTAATAATACATTTGCGATGAATTTGAATTAGTGGGGTCTAGCCCAATATTTAGGTTAATTATAAATAAACGACTTGGCTTAGTATGGGTTAGGATGCAAGGTCAATAGAGTTGCACAACAGAAGTCTATCGTCTACAAGGGGCTCCTGGTTGTTGTTTATATGTACTACTGACGTTGGAAATCTCTAAATATAGGACTAGTAGGGTATGTACATTTGTATATAGGTCTGGGATAAAATATGCCAAGAGTTCACATTGGAGTTAAAGTATTAAATAGTTAAGTACCTTTAGGGTGGTCAAGGTGTTTACTTTAGGTTTGAGGTATTAAATGGTCATTAGGTCTGCCTCTTCCCTATTTAAGAAGTCTTAAATAACCTAGGATAGTGCCTAACTAGGAAAGTGGGGTTTGCTTCAAATTCAAGCTAGATTTACTAAGTAATCATGATAGTGGGTGTTTTCCTGGACTTGTATTAGGCAAGTCTAAACAGGATTTCGTTTGGAGTTCGACGCTATGTGTAACATCCTCCACTTGGAGGCCCAAAACTAGCAGCTACAGATGTTGCAGTCATCCATAGTTATTAATCATTGGCGATCTAATATGGTAATGTTAAATACGTTGACATAATAGAAACACATGAATATGGAAAAAAATTAAATTCAACAAACAACTTTTTCGTTCCATTTCAAAAGCATTTCAAATTCATTATATAATCCCACAATAGTTAACCACATTTAGAGAAGTATAATTATTACAACATAGAGCGACATATGAAGATTCCCCTTTGGATGATCAGAGTATATATGCATTCAAACAACATTGACTTTACAACAACAACATGAAGGAATCAAAAAATAGGAAAGAGCACTAAGTAGCTATCATCCTTATACATATATTTCTGGAAGCTTATTTGTCTAAAGAGGTACCTGAAAACCCCAACTCTCAAACTACTCAAAATTAATTGAACACCCGAGAGTTTAAGGGGAAAACATAAATTACGAGTCAAACACAAAGCCTAATATGAATAATAATCTACCATCTCAAACCATTTAGATATCTAGTGAGACCACACCGCTTAGCGGAACGGGTTTTCCCTCCCCTAGTTTCTAATTCAAAACTTTATAAAACCATATAATGTGCTCCTGCATCCAAGATGGTTAAAACATAGAAATTCAAAATATTATGATAATATGCAAACAAGTAAATCAATCCTGGATTAACCATCCCCATTCATTTTTGCCTATCTGTCACGGTTATAGTTTCTAGGGTCACTATTAACCTAATATTTTTCATGGGCTAACTAATAACCTATTTAATACTTATGGACTCCCTATCTGATTTCATAGTTTTTATGAGATCATTAAGAACCTATTGGCACCTGTCAATAACTTTATTGTTTCATGGGTTCTCCCTGAACCTATTGGTATCTCCAATAACTTCCTTCTTATCCTAGTTTTCATGGGTGGACTAGGAACCTACTGACATCTGTCAATAACTTAATCCAGATATAGTTTTCATGGGTTCACTACAAACCTATTGGTCCCTGCTGATAACTCTTTCTAATCATAGTTTTCAAGGGTTTTCCATAAACCTATTGGCCCCTGTCAATAACTTTTTCTATACATAGTTTTCATGGGTTTACTATGAACCTGTCTATCTGACAACTACTTTAATTAGTGTTTGGGCATCCTATATTATGGTCTTCCTGACCTATTGAATGCAATTCTACTCATTCAGGAGTTAACTCAATTTATATTCACTACTGGGTCAACATATTTGGTTATTCTTTCCCTTTTCCCCAAGTTACATTTATGGGTCCATATTAAAGTGAATATGTAAACTAGAAGAAGTAAACATATTAACATAGTAATCACCAAGATTTGTGGTTTAATATCCTTGAAATCATTTTCATATAAAACATGGTTAATCGCTTTAACCTATTATTCTATAAAGAAAAGCTTCTTCAAAAACTCCAATTTAAAAGAATTTAAAAGCTCTTTTATAATGCCATGGGTTTTTCCTTTTAAAACTGAGATTGGGTTTTTTGCTTTGAAAACTAAGACTGTCAAAACCTTAAAACTTTGCTTTCGAAACTATTGGATAACCTCCTTCGAAAGCATTAAAATCTTCTTTTCAAAATACTAACACATGCCTTTTGAAGCATTTTAAAATATCTCTTTTGAAACTTTGAAAACTAACCTTTCGAAGGTATTAAAGCATTACTTATTATCACTTTGAAGCACAGCTTCGAATCCAATGAAAGTACCCCTTTCAAAATCATTGGGTTTATCTTTGAAAATATCTTTTGGGTCAAAGTGAATATATATAAAAGTATCCATTTCGAAACCTTTAATCTTCATATAAAATTGTCTGGGAAAATTGATGGCTTCGTAACCATCCCTATGAAAGCTCAAAACATTTAGGTAAAACTTTTGAAGGATAAATTCGAAACCCCTTTCGAAACCATTGCCTTAGAAACCCTTGAATCCTTTCGAAAGCTTTATGAAGCGGCTTAGTATAGGTTTAAACAAAAGCTACCTTTCGAATTGGTTGATGGCTTCAATCCATTTAAAAGGTGTAGGTACGACAAAAGGGTTACGACTTGGTCGAAACTACCCTTTTGAAAAGCATTGATTTTAAAACTAAGTAACTCATTCGGAAGCTACTATTTAAACAAGAGGCGGTAACCCATTTTGAAAGAAATTTAAAAAGACTCCTTCGAAAGCATATGTTTTGATTCGTTCGAAAACATTTAGTAAAACAGGCAAGCGAATTTGTTTGGAAAACAAAACAATGGTTTCGACCCCATCAAAAGCTATGTTTCGACACCATACCTTCCGTCCTTCTCCAACCCACTACGTATCAATCATATTGATACATTGTATATTGATTTCAGCATTGGTTGTTTTTGACTTGGAAGGCTTCGACTTGGTCGAGGTGGAAGCATAAGGTTGAAAGGTGGCTTCTAATAAAGACTGATTTAATGCCGTTTAAAGTGAGTACTTTATAACTAACCTGCCTATTTATAAATATTTGTTGGTTGCCATAACTTTTCGTACATTTTACAAAATAATTGCCGCATAATTTCAGATCTAAACAAGGATTAATTTAACAAATAAGCCCCTCCATTTTGCCAAACAATTAAATCATTTAGGTCCTCTTTCTAAAATAATTTAATTTCCATAGCAAATCGCATAAGAAATATCCCTAAAAGTCATAGAAATTCACCTTCAATATGTTATCTAACATATAAAAATTTCAGACCAAAATTCTTCATAAAATGACCAAAATTAATTTCTAAACCCAATTATTTATATTTTCCTTTGAAAATTCGTAATAAACTTTCCATGGCTCGGAAAATTATAAAAATTAAAGCCAGTGTACAAAATCATATTTTTCATAATATAAAATTTCCTTATGGCATCCCAAATTCATTATAATCGGTTTTACCCTTAAAACCGTGCATAAACAATTATCAAACAA
The DNA here is from genome assembly GCA_030765085.1 of Allium cepa. Lineage (NCBI taxonomy): Eukaryota > Viridiplantae > Streptophyta > Magnoliopsida > Asparagales > Amaryllidaceae > Allium > Allium cepa. Next base: position 375,030,025 of record CM060929.1, on the reverse strand, counting down.
TCTTGTTTGAATCAATTAGGTCAAAAATCCTAGCATATGATAAATCAAAAATCATCATAATGGATTTAATCTTAAACTCGAAAATCAAATGATCATAAAAGAAAAATAGGGATGGTTTTGATTATTATTCACCTTGATTAGGTTATGGACTTTGAGATTTGATTGAGATTAATCTTCCTTGCCTTAATTCCTTTGCTTTAGATTAATTTTCCCCTTTTTTTCTCTAGTAATGGCCGGTTCTGTTTTCCTTTTGATTTACATTTTGTGAAACTAAAAATGAAGGTGTAGCACAAAGGAAACAAGATATATAAGGTTAATGGGATTAAGGTGAGAAATTACCCTAAATACCCTTGCGTTAATTATTTCCTTGTTCATTAACAATTAAAATCATTTGTAAGCCCATTTATATCATTAAGCTCGACCTCTAATTTATTTTCAAATCTCAATTGCCTTATCACTCTAAGATTTGCATTATTCTATTTCTAATTAAATCTTCCGAATAATGTTATTAAAAATTAGGGGTGTTACAGGCTCCCCTCCTTAAAGAATTTCGTCCTCGTATAAGGACTAAATACTAAACATAGCAATCATCTCTAACCACTCCTAACAACCATACTAGCGTACTTGACTTGCGACTATCTATATGAATCTAATATAGACATACCCTTAAAACAGATCAGGATAAGTATCTCTAATCATATCTTCTATCCCCCCAAATGCAATCCCTCTCGTTGTCACTCCACTGAACTTTCACCAAACTGACTGTCGTGTTCCTTAACCTTTTCTCATCTCTCATTACAACCCGAACTGGTTGTCTAACAAAATTCAAATTTAGCACTACTATCAACTCTTCCAACATTATCGGAGGAATAGTTGTCTATGGATCATACATGTACTTGCAAAGATGAGACACATGAAACAAATTATGGATACCTGTCATACTACTCGGCAACTGTACTCTGTATGCGAGCTTCCCGGTCCTCTTTATAACTTAGAACGGACCAACATATCTCGGTGCCAGTTTTCCTGACTTTCCAAATCGTACTACACTCTTCATCGATGATACCTTAATGAAAACCTTATCTTCAACTGAGAATTCTAGGTCTTTACGCCTCTTATTTGCGTAACACTTCTATATGGACTGAGCTTCCTTCATCCTTTCTCAGATCAACACAATCTTCTCTGTTGCCTCTCTATCCAGATTTGGACCTAAGACTAATCTGTCTCCAGTCTCCAACCAATATGGAGGCGATTTGCATGGCCTTCCATACCAAGCTTCAAAAGGCATCATTCCTATACTAGTCTCATACCTATTATTATAGGAAAAATCTACTAAGTGTAGATGACCTTAAGTGATCTTCCCAAGATCGACCAAATTCCAATACACAAGCTCTTAATAAATCCTCGAGTACGTTATTGACTCTCTCTGTCTGTGCATCCATCTGAGGGTGATATGGATTACTCATCTTAAGCTTGTGTAACAACCCGGGATTTGCATTACCAATTAATAAATAAAAGTTAGGATTTTTATTTATTATAATGAAGCGTAAAAGGATTTGGAATAACAAAATTTATTTGAAAAAGGCTATTTTAATTAAACGGGAAATATGGGATTTTAAAATGAGGATAAAATGTTATTTTTGGAAAGTTAAATATTTTAGGAGAGATTTTAAAACGGGTTTGGGTAAGAAAAATGAGTTTTATAAACATACATGAACGCTTAGACTAATTTTTGGAAACATGTAAATAACCCTCTTCTTATTGGGTTACTAAACTTAACCCAATAGCCCACCCTAAACCTCCTCTATAAATTATCTCAAACTCTCCTAACCTCATTCATGCATCCCTAATCAAAACCCTAATCATTTCCTAAAGCTTTCTTGACAAAAGTGGCCTCTATCTTCATCTCCTTCTAGTTTTAGCTTATGCAAGTCATTCTATGCAAAGGTAATGCAAATACCCACCTCAAATCCATTTTTATATCTTTCTAATTTCTGAAATTTATTTGGTAACACATGTTTTATGTGTTTTTTTTGATCTTACAGCCTCCTAATCATCTTTTGCTAACTTGGGTTGATGCTATAGTGGTCTTTGTTGCTTTCTAGAGAGGTATATTGCTAAAAACCTCTTCTAGTATGTGTTTAATCCTCTTTTGATTTCAGCAATCATTTAGTAACACATGTTTTATTATGTAACATTCATTTTGGGTGTGCACATAAGGTGTTTGTGATATTGCTTCATAAGGTAATGCTAAGCTTTGGCCCTTTGTTTCCTTCAATATAGTGTATTAATCATTATATGGTAATTAGTGATTGATATTGGTGAAATTTGATGCCAAAAACTTGAAAAAAAAACCCCCAAAATCACTAAACTAAGCAATTTCATCAGGCTGGAATGTTTCAGCCTGAAAAAAGGCTAAAAACAAGGCTCTGAGTGCACCAGGGCAGGCCTGGGCTGCACCCAGGCTGCTGCCCAGGCGCAGCAGGCTAGCCAGGTTGGGCTAGCCGGTAGCGGGCCAGCCCGCATGGGCTGGCGCGCACGTTTATCACCCCAGCCCGCATGGGCTGGGGGCTTGGCATATCACCCAGCCCACATGGGCTGGGCGCGCATGTTTATCACCCCAGCCCGCATGGGCTTGGGGCTTGATTCATCACCCCAGCCCGCATGGGCTGGGGGCTTGGCATATCACCCAGCACGCATGGACTGTGCGCGCATGTTTATCACCCCAGCCTGCATGGGCTGGGGGCTTGACTCATCACCCCAGCCCGCATGGGCTGGGGACTTGGCATATCACCCAGCCCGCATGGGTTGGGCGCGCATGTTTATCACCCCAGCCCACATGGGCTGGGGGCTTGACTCATCACCCCAGCCCGCATGGGCTAGGTGCTTGGCATATCACCCAGCCCGCATAGGCTGGGCGCACACATTTATCACCCCAGCCCGCATGGGCTGGGGGTTTCACTCATCACCCCAGCCCGCATGGGCTGAGGGCTTGCAAATTCTCTCCAGCCCATGCGGGCTGGGGGCTGGGCCGAACCAGGCCGCACCATGCGGTGCAGCTGGTTCTAAAAAAAAAGGGGGGGAGGGGCTGCACCCACTGGGTGCAGCCGGGTTCCGAGTCCGGGTTGCACCATTTTGGTGCAACCGCTTCAAATTGTTGTTTCTGCAATGAACCTTTGGGCTTCAATTGCTAATCAAAATTTGTCAAATTTTGGTTCACAACCATTCGGAATATTTTCCAACGCGAATATTATTTTCAGTGATTTTCTGATTTATCGATTTCGTTGAGATTTGTCTCTAGATTTCGTACACGGGTTTTTATGAACTATTTTAAAAGGATTTTTCACTCCTAAATGGCTTTCGAAATTATTATATAATATTATTTTTAATTATTAAATTAATTACTCCATAATAGGAGAGTTTTCAAAAGCCGTTTTAAAGTGATTTCAAAAATCAATTATAAATCCGTTTCGCACCATTATTTTCTATAATAAAAATCTCACACTCACTTTTAGCACGTCGAGCGAAGTGGAAAGGTGCTTAAACGGTTAGGAAATCTCCGGCCTATGGAACCGTGTGTATTTTCTTTCCGGTTAATCCCCGACCTATTCGATTAATCGTTTTGACCTTTGGGTCTAGTTTACCGATGATACGAGGTGGACTTTTTATTGTTTGGAGTGTGAGCTTGCTATTGGTTAGTAAACCGTTTAGTGCGAACGTGGGGTATGGGACTCATTGTTAACACTTTACGGGTTCCTCTCCAAAAAATTTGTGACACATTAGCCTCTGGGCGGCTAGTACTGGACCTCTGGGTCACCACGCCTCTGGGAAACCATCTCTGGACGCCTGCTCTATGGAGCAGTTTTTAGGCATGTGCCTCTGGGCCTATATCCTTCTAAGAAGGATCTCGCCGTCTCGCGCGTTTCGCATCTGTGCGAGTGATCGATCACAACTCTACAGTACTTGGCAATAACGACTCTGGTCGGTGCACGTGCTATACTTGTATTATCTGATGATTTTTATATCCATTCGAGTACCGCCATTCGGTGTTGGTTCTATGGAACCATACGATGTAAGTTCGATTACCTTGTGGATTCACAGTGTCTCTGGACACTACATTTCAGTATTCGATTTTATTGATTTTTCAGTATATCCCTATTGCTCTTTGGAGCATCGATCTTTGCTTGGGTACTGATTACAGACTCTGGTCACTCTTGGGATTATTGCCGATGGGCAACTTTATATAGCTCTAGCTACGCCGATGATGTGAGGCGATTTTATTTATTTAACACTTTGGTGTTCTCTTTGGAGATTTTTACCGTTTATTGATGATTAGGGATCGTCATTTTATTCATGTAGTCCATAATACTCTTCTCTTTGGAGAAGTACTGTTTTATTTATGTACCGCATTATTATGTTTATCTCAGTTTATTAACTGATTGTTTAGCTAGCCTGACCCGAGTGTTTTTCGCTCGGGTCAGACCGAGTTGTTTCAGGTTAGGCCTCTGGACTTAGCTTTCTGTGCTTCTGCTTGGACATTATCTGCTATGCTGATAGATAGCTCTTTATATTTGTCCACTATTTTGATACTCTGATTATTCAGTCTCTTATGTACATATTTTGACTCGCATGTGTGAGCGGTGGCTTTGTACCCACCTTTTGATATTTGGATCTGTATTGACGATATATTATACCTATGTTCTGTGACTGTCATGTGACTGTTCTGTGATGATGATGTTGTCATTTAGTATTATGTTTGTTCTGAACCTATTTTCCTTAGCCATTGTAATTTCGTTATAAATGTCTATTGGATACGTCGAACCACTTGAGAAAAGAAAACCACCTATTCGACGTATTCGGTAGTTAGTTATAGCTTGATTACATATGGTTGCTTCCATTATACTCTATTCTCCGTTCTAGTAGACGGTATTACTCCGTAATACTCTTTACTAGAGTGGGTCTCGGAGTGGGGCGTTACATCTTGCTATCACCTATTCGACGTATTCGGTAGTTGGTTATAGCTTGATAACATATGGTCGCTTCCATTATACTCTATTCTCCGTTCTAGTAGACGGTATTACTCCGTAATACTCTTTACTAGAGTGGGTCTCGGAGTGGGGCGTTACATCTTGGTATCATAGCGAGGTTCAGAGCTACGTATAATAAACACAGAACAGTAACACTTAGTACAATACATCTTAGTATGGTTCAAATATTACAATGCCCTTTCCTCATGACATTGGATAGACAAGTTGAGAATATGTTTAGGAATACATTTATATTCCGTAGTATTCCATTTGAATTATCTATCTTTAAATCATGCTTAACTCGTATCTTATCTTATCTTTCAGTATGGTTGGGAGAGGTAGGAACCTCCGTTCTGCTGATGCTGGACAGTCCAGCAACCCTCACCCAGAGGGCGTATACATGACCACGGACCAGATCATGGAGCTGGTTCGTAACTCTCAGTCGCACTCTCAGTCTCCTGTACCAGTTTCTGATGCACCGCGCAAGTCTGCTTTTGCGCGCCTCTGCAGCGACTTTATTCATCTTGGAGGGAAGCCGTTCAATGGCTCCGAGACTGTTCTTGAGGTCCAGGCTTGGATCAGAGTTTGCGAGCGTAATTTCACTCGCATGAGCCTTTCTAACCATGACAGAGTTCTTGTTGCTTCTAGCCATCTTGAGGGCCGTGCCTTGGATTGGTACGAGCTCCTTATTTCTGAGACCGATGAGACCACTCTCACTTAGGATCAGTTCCGAGAGCGCTTCTTGCTCAAGTTTGTCCCCGAGTCCGAGAAGATAGCCCTTGTACGCCGCTTTATTGACCTTAAGCATGGGAAGACCTCTGTTGCTGACTATTCATCATCTTTCGAGGCCCTGTCTAAGTATGGCCTCGAGTTCATTAGCACTCCTTATAAGAAAAATCTCAAGTTTGTAGAAGGCCTGAAGAAATATTTGAATAAACAGCTTATGCTCCAGCTTAAGCTCCCTTTTGATGAGCTAGTTGACGCAGCGCTTCACCTTGAAGCGGTTGACCGTGAGAGAGACAGTGATGGAGATGGTGGAGGTTCTAAGAACCCCAATCAGAAGCGGGGTCCATTTCAGAAGACCAAGCCTTGGAACAAGAAGAAAAAGACTGGCAGTTCTACTTTTCAGACTCAGCCTCAGACTCGTTCTCAGTCCCAGACTCCTGCTCAGCCTAGTGGGACACGTCCTCCGAAGAAAAGCTTCAACTGTGGTTCTCCTGATCACTTTATTCGAGAGTGTCCCAAACCTCTCTATTGCACCTTCTGCAAGAAGGAGGGACACAGGATCTCCACTTGTCCTACTGCACCTCCTAGATCTGGCAAGCTTAATGCTGCCAAGGATCCTACATCTTCAGCTCAGCCTCGAGGTACGCCTCCTTCCTTTCTCGAAGCTTCTATTTTATTTCATGGTAGATCTTGTAGATTTCTCTTTGATACGGGTGCCTCTCACTCATTCGTATCAAAGGAACTAGTTGATACTTTATCTTTGGATATTACTTGTTTGGTTTCTTCACTAAGGATTGTGAATCTCATCGGCGGATCCACGACCCTTAGTCTGCTTTGTGAGGATATAGATATTGATCTTTGTGGATTTTCTTTCCGTGCGAATCTGAACGTTATGGAGTATTTGGGCTTTGACATGATTCTTGGCATGGACTGGCTCACTCAATATAACGCCAAAATCATTTGTTCGGAGCGGATATTATTTCTTCGTCATCTTGACTCGTCTGCTCCGTTAGCTATTGCTCTTCAGGATGTAGGGATTTCTGATATTACTTCATTTTCTCTTGATTCACGAGATGAGGATTTGGACATATCTCGTATTCCTGTTGTTCGGGATTTCCCCAATATATTCGAGCCAGTATCAGGCCTGCCGCCAAAGCGGGCCATTGAGTTCCGCATCGATCTCATTCCAGGCTCCTACCCAGTTGGGCATCCTCCAACGAGAATGTCTATTAAGGAGAATGAGGAACTCAGGAAGCAGTTAGTTGAGCTTGAGGCGAAGCAGTTCATTCGGTCCAGTTCTTCGCCATGGGGTGTTGCTGTGGTTTTCGTTAAGAAGCCCGATGGCTCTCTTAGGCTTTGCATTGACTATCGCAAGCTTAATGAGTTGACCATCAAAAATCGTTATCCATTGCCACGGATAGACGATATGTTTGATCAGTTGAGCGGTGCGAAGGTCTTTTCCCAGCTCGATCTTGCCACCGGATTTCATCAGCTATGAGTTGCGGACGATAGCGTTCCTCTTACCGCTTTCTGCACTCGTTATGGTTCTTTTGAGTGGTTGGTCATGCCATTCGGCTTGACGAACGCACCGGCTTTCTTCGTCGATCTTATGAATCGAGTATTCCGAGAATACATCGATAGGTTCGTTCTGGTTTTCATCGACGATATTCTTATTTATTCTAGATCCGAGGCAGAGCATGCTCATCATCTTGGATACTCTTCGTCAGCATCAGCTTAAGGCCAAGCTCTCCAAGTGCCTTTTTGGGAGAGCAAGGTCAAGTTCTTGGGCCATATTGTATCATCTGAGGGTATTTCTGTCGATCCTTCCAAGATCGAAGCTATTCAGAATTGGAAGCAGCCCGAGAACGTTCATGATATTCGTAGCTTCCTTGGTCTAGCGGGTTATTACCGTCGGTTTATCAAGGATTTCTCTCGAGTTGCACTTCCCCATACGACGTTGACTCGTAAGGGTGTTCGCTTTATTTGGTCTGATAAGCGTGAAGCTTCCTTTTAGCGACTGAAGGAACTTCTCACTCATGCTCCTATTCCTGTGGTTCCTGAGAGTAACCAGGATCTGGTTGTTTACACCAATGCTTTTGGTGGCGGGCTCGGTGCTGTGCTTATGCAGAAGGATCGGGTAGTTGCTTATGCTTCCAGGCAACTGCGTCCGAATGAGGTTCGCTATCCTACTCATGATCTTGAGTTAGCAGCTATCGTCTTTGCCTTGAAGACGTGGCATCACTTTTTATTAGGCGAACGCTTCACTCTTTACACCGATCACAAGTCTCTGAAGTATCTATTCAGTCAGAGGGATCTCAATATGAGGCAGCAGCGATGGCTTGAGTTTCTCGCCTCATATGATTTAGATATTCAGTATACCACTGGCAAGGGTAATCGTGTTGCAGATGCACTCAGTCGCAAGTACTCGGTGGTAGTTTCTATAATGATTGCCGAGTGGGATATTCTCGAGACCCTATCTTTGTGTGATGTTAGAGATCGAGCCCCATCCTCTAATTCTCCGGTCTTATTATTTAGCTTGGAAGCTCTTACTATCTTATTGGATCGCATTGCCCATGCTCAGCGGCAGGATCCAGACTTATTGCATCTTATTCATCTTCTCGAGTCGGGATCCAGTGATGAGACATTACTGGATTATTCTCTTGATTTTCATCGGTGTCTTTGTAGGAAGAATCGTATTATTGTACCATCTGATTTATCACTCAGGCGTGACATTCTGGACGAGTGCCATCGCACTAAGTACACTATGCATCCCGGTTCGAGCAAGATGTATGCCGATATGTGCCGGTTATATTATTGGGAGGGTTTGAAGAGAGATGTGGCAAGTTATGTGAGTGGTTGCATGACTTGTCAACAGATCAAGGCCGAGCATCAGCGTCCATCTGGTCTTCTTCAGCCGCTAGAGATTCCATTGTGGAAATGGGATCAGATATCCATGGATTTTATTGACGGTCTGCCTCGATCGAGGTCAGGCCATACTTCTATTTGGGCCATCGTCGATCGCTTGACCAAATCAGCTCATTTCATTCCCATTAGGTCCACTCGGGCTGCTCCTTAGCTTGCCAAGCTATATGTGAAGGAAGTCATTCGACTTCATGGCATTCCTAGCTCTATCGTCTGTTATTGAGACACTGTCTTTACTAGTCACTTCTGGAAGTGCCTACAGTCAGCTTTGGGTTCAAAGCTGAATCTCTCGACTGCTTATCACCCTCAGACCGATGATCAGACTGAGAGGGTGAATCATGTTTTGGAGGATCTTTTGCGCTGTTGTATTCTGGATTTCGGAGGTAGTTGGGAGGATCACTTACCGCTTGTAGATTTCTCCTACAACAACAGCTTTCAGTCTAGTATCGGCATGGCACCCTTCGAGGCCCTATGCGGAAGGCCATGTTGCTCTCCTGCTTGTTGGTTAGAATCTGGCGAGAAGCTTATTCTTGGTCCAGATTCAGTTCGGGAATCTTCTGAAAAGATTGTTCTTATCCGTCAGAGAATGAAAGAGGCACAGGACCGCCAGAAATCCTACGCGGACAACCGTAGGAAGCCTCTTATGTTCTACATTGGTGATTTTGTCTTCATTCGGATTTCTACCATGAAGGGGGTTGTGCGTTTCAGCTCTACAAGGAAGTTGGCTCCTTGCTATGTTGGACCATTTCCTATTACGGAATGCATCGGCCCCGTTGCTTATCGTGTGGCTCTACCTGCTCATTTTTTCGGAATGCATGATGTGTTCCATGTTTCTCAGCTTCGCAAGTGTGTACGCGATCCTGATTCTATCATTGAGCCGCATGTCGTGCCTGATTTAGAGATCTTACCTAATTTATCTTTGGAGCAGCAACCTCTTCGTGTGCTTGATTCGGAGGTTAGACGCCTTCGCAACAAAGAGGTTCCACTCGTGAAGATTCAATGGTCACCGAATCCTAAGGACTGCACTTGGGAGACTAGAGAATCTATCGAGCGCTCTTATCCTGGCTTTCTCCCATCTTCTTCTACGGGTAAGAATTCTCTATATTATCCCTATCACTTCTTTTGTGGAATTGACGTTATAGACGACATCTATCTTAAGGAATTGCGGGGATGCAATTTTCTTAGGGGGGAGTCTGTAACAACCCGGGATTTGAATTACCAATTAATAAATGAAAGTTAGGATTTTTATTTATTTTAATGAAGCGTAAAAGGATTTGGAATAACAAAATTTATTTGAAAAAGGCTATTTTAATTAAATGGGAAATATGGGATTTTAAAATGAGGATAAAATGTTATTTTTGGAAAGTTAAATATTTTAGGAGAGATTTTAAAATGGGTTTGGGTAAGAAAAATGAGTTTTATAAACATACATGAACACTTAGACTAATTTTTGGAAACATGTAAATAACCCTCTTCTTATTGGGTTACTAAACTTAACCCAATAACCCACCCTAAACCTCCTCTATAAATTATCTCAAACTCTCCTAACCTCATTCATGCATCCCTAATCAAAACCCTAATCATTTCCTAAAGCTTTCTTAACAAAAATGGCATCTATCTTCATCTCCTTCTAGTTTTAGCTTATGAAAGTCATTCTATGCAAAGGTAATGCAAATACCCACCTCAAATCCATTTTTATATCTTTCTAATTTCTGAAATTTATTTGGTAACACATTTTTTATGTGTTTTTTTGATCTTATAGCCTCCTAATCATCTTTTGCTAACTTGGGTTGATGCTATAGTGGTCTTTGTTGCTTTCTAGAGAGGTATATTGCTAAAAACCTCTTCTAGTATGTGTTTAGTCCTCTTTTGATTTCAGTAATTATTTAGTAACACATGTTTTATTATGTAACATGTGAATCATAGCTCTTTGATCATCTTTGCTTTCATTTTGGGTGTGCACATAAGGTGTTTGTGATATTGCTTCATAAGGTAATGCTAAGCTTTGGCCCTTTGTTTCCTTCAATATAGTGTATTAATCATTATATGGTAATTAGTGATTGATATTGGTGAAATTTGATGCCAAAAACTTGAAAAAAACACCCTAAAATCACTAAAATAAGCAATTTCAGCAGGCTGGAATGTTTCAGTTAGAAAACAGGCTGAAAACAGGGCTCTGAGTGCACCAGGGCCGGCCTGGGCTGCACCCAGGCTGCTGCCCAGGCGCAGCAGGCTAGCCCGGTTGGGCTAGCCGGTAGCGGGCCAGCCCGCATGGGCTAGCGCGCACGTTTATCACCCCAGCCCGCATGTGCTGGGGGCTTGACTCATCACCCCAGCCCGCATGGGCTGGGGGCTTGGCATATCACCCAGCCCGCATGGGCTGCGTGCGCATGTTTATCACCCCAGCCCGCATGGGCTGGGGGCTTGACTCATCCCCCCAGCCCACATGGGCTGGGGGCTTGGCATATAACCCAGCCCGCATGGGCTGGGCGCGCATGTTTATCACCCCAGCCCGCATGGGCTGGGGGCTTGGCATATCACCCAGCCCGCATGGTCTGGGTGCGCACGTTTATCACCCCAGCCCGCATGGGCTGGGGGCTTGCAAATTCTCCCCAGCCCATGCGGGCTGGGGGCTGGACCGAACCAGGCTGCACCATGCGGTGCAGCTGGTTCTAAAAAGAAAAAAAAAAGAAAGGGCTGCACCCACTTGGTGCAGCCGGGTTCCGAGTCCGGGTTGCACCATTTTGGTGCAACCGCTTCAAATTGTTGTTTCTGTAATGAACCTTTGGGCTTCAATTGCTAATCAAAATTTGTCGAACTTTTGTTCACAACCATTCGGAATATTTTCCAACGTGAATATTCGTTTTCAGTGATTTTCTGATTTATCGATTTCGTTGAGATTTGTCTCTAAATTTCGTACACGGGTTTTTATGAACTATTTTAAAAGGATTTTTCACTCCTAAATGGCTTTCGAAATTATTATATAATATTATTTTTAATTATTAAATTAATTACCCCATAATAGGAGAGTTTTCAAAAGCCGTTTTAATTGATTTCAAAAATCAATTATAAATCTGTTTCGCACCATTATTTTCTATAATAAAAATCTCACACTCACTTTTAACACGTCGAGCGAAGTGGAAAGGTGCTTAAACGGTTAGGAAATCTCCGGCCTATGGAACCGTGTGTATTTTCTTTCTGGTTAATCCCCGACCTATTCGATTGATCGTTTTGACCTTTGGGTCTAGTTTACCGATGATACGATGTGGATTTTTTATTGTTTGGAGTGTGAGCTTGCTATTGGTTAGTAAACCGTTTAGTGCGAACGTGGGGTATGGGACTCATTGTTAACACTTTACGGGTTCCTCTCCAAGAAGTTTGTGACACATTAGCCTCTGGGCGGCCAGTACTAAACCTCTGGGTCACCACGCCTCTGCGCAACCGTCTCTGGACACCTGCTCCATGGAGCAGTTTTTCGGCATGTGCCTCTGGGCCTATATCCTTCTGGGAAGGATCTCGCCGTCTCGCGCGTTTCTCATCTGTGCGAGTGATCGATCACAACTCTACAGAACTTGGCAATAACAACTCTGGTCAGTGCACGTGCTATACTTGTATTATCTGATGATTTTTATATCCATTCGAGTATCGCCATTCGGTGTTGGTTCTATGGAACCATACGATGTAAGTGCGATTACCTTGTGGATTCACAGTGTCTCTCGACACTGCATTTCAGTATTCGATTTCATTGATTTTTCAGTATATCCCTATTGCTCTTTGGAGCATCGATCTTTGCTTGGGTACTGATTACAGACTCTGGTCACTCTTGGGATTATTGCCGATGGGCAACTTTATATAGCTCTGGCTACGCCGATGATTTGAGGCGATTTTATTTATTTAACACTTGTTCTCTTTGGAGATTTTTACCGTTTATTGATGATTAGGGATCGTCATTTTATTCATGTAGTCCATAATACTCTTCTCTTTGGAGAAGTACTATTTTATTTATGTACCGCATTATTATGTTTATCTCAGTTTATTAACTGATTGTTTAGCTAGTGTGACGACAGCCCATGACTCCTGCACTAAACAAAGAAATAGTGCGCTGAAAAGTGTGCCAGGCCGCCATGGACGATCATCAGGGTAAGGTAAAACAATAAACTCTATCGTATTACTCACAGCGCATGGATAAAATACAATAGAAAAGTATACATAGTGAAGCTCCATAGAATAGAATCTCATCAATACACTACAAAACAATTTGATACAAACATCTGAACAGTCAATACAGCTAGCCTCACTACATATCACTCAGAGAATCATACAAACAGCGGAACATTCAGTACATATAGTAAGAAAACAATATGCAAAAGCCTCCAGCTCGTCTTCGTCATCAAGAGCGTTGGTCACTAAGAACAGCACCTGTCACCTGCTACCTAGTCTGCCCATCCCAAAACGGATGAACAGCCCAAGGTAATAAGAATTGAACATAAAACCTTGAGTCAAAAAAAAGTCCTAGTGAGCAGTAAATCAACTATCAAACATACCAAAAGACCATAAATGGTAAAAGGAATAGGAACCCAACCATCCCACTCCACCTCTTTCTACAGTGATAGCCCCTAGACATACTAAGCAGAAACAAACATAAAAAGCAGACAATTAAAGTAAAGCAATTATCACTCGAGTCAAGGTCGATGTTTTCCAAGTACAAACCCCCAAGGCCTAAACCAAGATCAGATAAGCACCCATAAAACATCGCTCTTGAGACCGAGTGACGATACAACCAAACATCCATGACTCTGGCTATCACTGTTATCATTGCCTCGATATCACCGTTAATTGAATGACCGGCTCATTATTTCATCCGTCCGTCAAGGGCTAATGGTAACCCCGGTTCTAGACATAACTCCGCACGTCATCGTGACCCGTGCCTAGGACTATCAAATCTGCCCAGAGTACTAGACCATTAACTATTAGTCTTGGGACTATCGAATCTGCCCAGCGTACTCTTGCTTTGAGCATGCTAGAACCTTCAACAACGATGAGATCTCAGCCTTCTAGTCATCCTCCTCGACGACTATTTCCATACTAGCTCAAGCGCCTCTCAAGCCAACCATTATCAACAAACTCGAACCATATCACCGAGTTATCAACATGCTTGGAATGATCCCGTCTGGATTAAACCAAGGCTATTTCATATCATGCTATGCTTCATCGCATCATAGCAAAGTCCCATCTCAACATCATGCTTTGCCTCATCGCATCATAGCAAAGTCCCATCTCAACATCATGCTTTGCCTCATCGCATCATAGCAAAGTCACATCTCAACATCATCATCAAATCTATCCATATGAGCATTTTCATCCGCTTCATATGCCACAGGCAGCTTTCCTTATTCAAGAGCCTTTCCACTTAGCTTTTGAATCATCTTCGAACAACTTGTCCAAAACAATCACTAATCAACTAATCAATCAAATAAATCATTAGTCCAAGTAATCAATCATTCAAACAAGGTCTAAATAAACAGTTATAACAATAATGGAAATTTCGTAAATAAAGAGTTCAAATCTAACAAGCATGAATTCTAAGTACTATCTTGATGAATGAACTAGCATAGGTTAACATGTAGTAAAGTGGATATCAAAACTTTATGAACAATGGATCTACATGCAGACTTAAGGAAAATGCATGAAATCACTATCTTTAACACACAAACAAGTCACTGATCCAATATACTCCTTTGGGTCCGTGTAAGAGATAACCACCACTCACCGAATCACCTAAACATCTCAAAAGCAACTAACTCCAGATCTGGACAGTAAAGGATCTAGCTCGATCCGCCAAAACTCCGCTTCAAACGATGAAATCTCTCTTCAATGGATGGAGATCTTCAATCTAAGCTCTTGGATCTTCGATTTGTTCATCAATCTTGGATGGAAGGAAGCACTAGATTAAAGTGGAGAAAAGAAGTGAAGAAGTGTTGTAGTCGAGCTCTCAAAATAGCAGCACTTCGTCGCTTCAAAATCCGGATCCCAAAAAGAGAGATAGGCACTTCTATTTATAGGTCGAATCCTATGAGTCGTCCGCCCCCCTTAAATCGGTCACGACTTAAGACCTACCGACTCATTCCTCTACGCGTCCTAACACAAACGCGGCTCAACACACACACGACCCAACGACTCACGACTCAACGACTCACGGCTCAAGCCACTGAACATAGGAGACGACCTAGCGACTCAACTATACAGCCGACCCAACGACTTAACCTAATACCTTAAGTCGCTCGAACGACCTAACCATAACACGGCATAGCCGACCTAACCTATGCGCCTTTAGCGACTTACGACTTAACTGGATGCCGACCTAACTAAACACAGGGCTAACCACTAGGTCGCTACCCTCCTTAAGCCGCTAACTCTCTTAAGTCGCTCCACGACCTAATCCAACACACGACCTAAGCCTCAACACGAGAATTCCTTAAGTCGGTCACTACTATAGGTCAGTCTCATCCCTTAAGCCGTTAACTCCTAAGTCGGCAATCACCTTAAGCCGGCCAAACGCCTAAGTCGCTCACTCCTATAAGTCGCTCTAACTCCTAAGTCGCTCCATCGACTTATGCTATGACACGACCTAATCTTGGACGACTCATCTCTGGACGAATCAAGCAATACTAACGACTTAACAACACTATCAACCTAATAACAACAATTCTACGATCCTTCGATCCGTAAAAATACGGGTCGTTACATTCTCTCCCCCTTAGGAATTTTCGCCCCCGAAATTCGAAACAAACAAGAGCAACCAAAACTATTCTGCATGCCTACCATCCATAGCAATCAACAAACCATGCATCCAATTACTAGCCTAGCATGCAGAATTCTAAGACTAGAACAAGTTACGAATTCATGAGATGTCACGACACCTTAGGGCCATACCTTGAAGAGTTCAGGATGAGCTGCCTTCATCCTCTCTTCCTCCTTCCATGTACAGTCGTTAACATCGTCACTCCATTGTACCTTGAGCAACTTGACTACCTTCCTCCTAAGTTGTTTCGTGTCAGTTTCCACAACACGAAGCGGCTTACGAGGTCTTCTAACAACTGGATCTACTTTCAAATCTCCATAGCTCTCAGCAGAAACCACTGTATCCGAGTCGTGCACATACCTCCGTAGATATGATACGTGAAAAACATTGTGCACACTCGCCATCTTTTCCGGCAACTCCAATTTATACGCGAGCTTTCCAATTTGCTCGATGATCGGGAATGGTCCAACAAATCTCAGAGTCAATTTTCCTTTCTCCCCAAATCGAATAACATTCTTCAGTGGAGAAATCTTCACAAAAACCATATCACCTACGTCGAATTCCAAATCCTTACGACGCTTATCGGCATAACTTTTCTGACGGTCTTGGCCTGCCTTCATTCGTCTCCTAATGATCTCTATGCAATCGAAAGTCTGTTGAATCATTTCTGGCCCAAGTATCAACTTTTCTCCTGTTTCCAACCAACATGTCGGAGAGTTACACGGTCTTCCATACAATGCCTCATATGGTGCCATACCAATACTTGAATGGTAACTGTTATTATATGAAAACTCCACCAAATGAAGATGATCTTTCCATGATCCTCCGAAATCCAAAACACATGCTCTGAGGAGATCTTCCAAAACTCGGTTGACTCTTTCAGTCTGACCATCTGTTTGAGGGTGATAAGCTGTACTCAAACACAACTCAGTTCCCAAAACTTCCTGGAAGCTCTTCCAAAATCTACTAGTGAACAATGGGTCTCGATCGCTCACTATGCTTTTCAGAATACCATGGAATCGAACTATCCACTTAACATACAGTTCAGCCAACTTCGATGCAGTCCTAGTTGATCGAACAAGAATGAATCTTGCACTCTTAGTCAAACGATCTATGATGACCCAAATCCCTTCATTTCCTGCTCTGGTTCTAGGTAACCCATCGATAAAATCCATCGATATTTGCTCCCACTTCCATGTAGGAACTTCTAATGGCTGAAGCAATCCACTTGGCTTCTTCTGTTCGGCTTTTACCAACTGGCAGTTCATGCATTTGGAAATAAAATTTCCAACATCCTTCTTCATACCTTCCCAGTAATAGATTCTCTTCATATTCCGATACATCTTATTTCCACCTGGATGAATTGTCAGCTTCGAGTGATGACTTTCCTTCAGAACTTCATCCCTCAATTCATCTATATCGAGAACAACTAGTCGTCCTTGTTTCCGAAGCCAACCCTCTCGATCGACCTCGAATCCTTTATCCTTCTCTGGTTCTAATCCAGATTCCAAATCACGGATAATCTTGACAAGCTTATCGTCTCGCTTTTGGCTCTTGCCAATTCTTTCCACAAGAGTAGGTCTTATCGATAAGTTTGCCAACATCTCAGGTTCCAATTCACATCTAGGCCTGAAGTCAAATCCAGCCAAATACTCGAGACTCTTCCATTCTAAAAACATGGCTCCCAATCCTGCATGTCTTCGACTTAACGCATCTGCCACTGCATTACCCTTTCCCGGAGTGTAGGCTAAACCAAAATCATATGATGCTAAAAATTCTAGCCATCGTTGCTGTTGAAGATTCAAATACTTTTGGGAGAAAAGATACTTCAATGACTTATGATTTGTAAACAACTCGAATCGAACTCCCAGTAGGTAATGTCTCCACATCTTCAGAGCAAAAACAATCGCCGCTAGCTCTAAATCATGAGTCGGATAATTCTTTTTATGCGGCTTTAGTTGCCGGCTTGCATATGCAACAACTTTATCCTTCTGCATTAACACTGCTCCAAGTCCAATACCACATGTATCGGTGTAAACTACCATCTCATCATTTCCACTTGGAATAGTCAAAACAGGAGCACTTGTCAATCGCTCTTTCAGGATTCCGAAAGCTTGTTCACACTTAGCATCCCATCTGAATACTTGGTTCTTTTTCATCAATCCTGTTAATGGTGCAGCTATCTTGGAAAAGTCTTTGATAAACCGACGATAATATCCTGCTAATCCAAGAAAACTTCTCACATCAGATACATTCTTAGGTCTAACCCAATCCTGGATTGCTGCCACCTTGGCGGGATCAACCGCTATTCCACTTCCAAAAATAACATGACCTAAGAACCTCACTTCGCTCTTCCAGAAGTGACACTTCGAAAACTTAGCTCTCAGCTGTTGTTTCCGGAAGATTTCCAAACAATACGCAAGTGCGTCTCGTGCTCTTTTTCAGTTCTGGAATAAATCAAAATATCATCCACGAACACAAGTACAAACTTGTTCAACTGATCCCTGAACACTCTATTTATAAGATCCACAAAATATGCTGGTGCATTGGTCAATCCAAACGGCATTACCAGCCACTCATAGAAACCGGATGGTGTCCTGAAAGCAGTCTTCGGCACACTATCCTTTGCCACTCTCAACTGGTGAAATCCCGTTGCCAAATCCATCTGAGAAAACACCTTAGCTTCGTGAAGCTGATCAAACAAGTCATCTATTCTCGGCAATGGATACTTGTTCTTCTTAGTCACTTTATTCAGCTCACGATAATCCACACACAACCTCAACGATCCATCCGCTTTGGTTGCAAACACAACTGGTGCACCCCATTCGGACACACTACGCCGAATGAATCCTTTCTGTAAAAGGTTATCAACTTGCACCTTCAACTCTTGCTGTTCCCTAGGCGCCATCCGCCTAAGGGGCATCACAACAGGTCTGGCTCCTTCAACTAGATAGATACGAAACTCGATCTCTCTATGCGGCGGTAACCCTTTGACCTCATCAAAGACATCCTCAAATCCATTCACAATAGGCACCGATGACAGTCCATCCCGTGGAACAACTAGCGAATACATGAAGCTCATGAAGACGTCTTCTTCATGCTTACATCGTATCACAACCTTCGCCCCTCCACATTCTCGACTGTCACCTCCAGCCTCTTACAATCAACACTTGTCGCATACTTCCTAAGCCAGTCCATACCCAAATTAACTCCGAACCCCGCAAAGTTCAGAACAAAACAATCACAAACAAAAGAGCAATCATGACTCGATACAACCAGACCACGGCATACCATACACAAACAAGACGAACCCCCAACTGGATTAGTCACAACCAATACTATCAACAATACCCAGTTCCAAACCCAACCGGCCTACAAGTTCATTACAAACAAAGGAGTGCGACGCTCCAGTATCGAATAACACTTTAACTGAAACACCACAAATGGAAATAGTACCTTGTACCACCACACTCTTTCCTTTCTCTTCCGTAGTAGGAGCTTTTGAAGATGATGGCACAGCCCCCAAAGCATAAGCCTGCACAATCTGCTTGTCCTTCCTCGGTTTCGTAAAATTTTTCCTGATATGCCCCGGCTTGTCACGGTTGTGGCACTTCACCGGCACTCTCGGATTCTTACAATCTCTAGACAAATGGCCCTTCTGCTGACAATTGTAGCAGGTCACTTCACCCTTCGGCTTCTTCTAGCCATCCTTACCCTTCTGTTGCTGCTGCTTCCTCTTCTTGTTTCCACCCTGCTATGGTTTAAACCCTTCCTTGGTTACAGCAACAACAGATCCTTCCTTAGGAAACAGATTCTCATGCCTGAGAGCTTTCTCCACAAGCTTCTCAAATGGGTCATCCAAATGATCCACCAACTGTCTCCCAAGATAAGTGTCCAAGCCTGTCACAAACTTCTCATTCTTCTGATAAGGATATTCAATATATGACCGAGCATACTTGGACAAAGCTATAAACTCAGAAACATACTCAAGAACTGGTCTTCCACCTTGCTTGAGTTCCACAAATTTCTTAAACAGAACATATTTCTGAGCTGTAGAAATGAACTTAGCCTCAATTCTGACTTGGAATTGCTCCCAAGTAATTTCTTCCTATGGAGTATCAATGGTGATAGAGTTCCACCAATCAGAATATCTTCCTTGACACTGTCTTGATGCAAGCTTCCTCTTAGTTGCATCCTCAATTCCCAAATCACCAAAGATCCTTCTACAAGCATCTATCCATCTCTGGACTTCTATGGTTGATTCTGTTCCCAAGAAAACCTTTCCTCCAAGAGCAGTATAGTCTTTACACAGCTTAGCAAAATCCACTGGTTTTGGAGCTTGAACCTGAACTCCAACATCTACTGATGGTCCTGGAGCTGGTATTCTTCTCATGATTGAAGTCATCATAGCCTCGAACATAGAAGCATAATCAGCAACTCCCTCAGAAGCACGCCCTTCCCTAGCAGCTTGTCTCTCTCTTCGACTCATTCCTAATATCTATAAGAAAATGATTAATACACCTTGAGAGACATCTGCATAAGAAGTTCAAATCCTTCTAAGCTACCATATTATATATAGCAATCAACCATAAAAATACAATTACGTCTCTCTTACGTAGTTACGTCAGCGAGCGTTGGCTAAAATCGATTAACCAAAGCTCTGCTACCAAATGTGACGACCGCCCATGACTCCTGCACTAAACAAGGAAATAGTGCGCTAAAAAGTGTGCCAGGCCGCCATGGACGATCATCGGGGTAAGGTAAAACAATAAACTCTATCGTATTACTCACAGCGCATGGATAAAATACAATATAAAAGTATACATAGTGAAGCTCCATAGAATAGAATCTCATCAATACACTACAAAACAATTTGATACAAACATCTGAACAGTCAATACAGCAGGCCTCACTACATATCACTCAGAGAATCATACAAACAGCGGAACATCCAGTACATATAGTAAGAAAACAATATGCAAAAGCCTCCAGCTCGTCTTCGTCATCAACAGCGTTGGTCACTAAGAACAGCACCTGTCACCTGCTACCTAGTCTGCCCATCCCAAAACGGATGAACAGCCCAAGGAATAAGAATTGAACATAAAACCTTGAGTCAGACTAAAGTCCTAGTGAGCAGTAAATCAACTATCAAACATATCAAAAGAGAATAAAGGGTAAAAGGAATAGGAACCCAACCATCCCACTCCACCTCTTTCTACAGTGATAGCCCCCAGACATACTAAGCAGAAACAAACATAACAAAGTAGACAATTAAAGTAAAGCAATTATCACTCGAGTCAAGGTCGATGTTTTCCAAGTACAAACCCCCAAGGCCTAAACCAAGATCAGATAAGCACCCACAAAACATCGCTCTTGAGACCAAGTGACGATACAACCAAACATCCATGACTCTGGCTATCACTGTTACCATTGCCTCGATATCGCCGTTAATTGAATGACCGGCTCATTATTTCATCCGTCCATCAAGGGCTAATGGTAACCCTGGTTCTAGACATAACTCCGCACGTCATCGTGACCCATGCCTAGGACTATCGAATCTTCCCAGAGTACTAGACCATTAACTATTAGTCTTGGGACTATCGAATCTGCCCAGCATACTCTTGCTTTGAGCATGCTAGAACCTTCAACAACGATGAGATCTCAGCCTTCTAGTCATCCTCCTCGACGACTATTTCCATACTAGCTCAAGCGCCTCTCAAGCCAACCATTATCAACAAACTCGAACCATATCACCGAGTTATCAACATGCTTGGGATGATCCCGTCTGGATTAAACCAAGGCTATCTCATATCATGCTTTGCTTCATCGCATCATAGCAAAGTCCCATCTCAACATCATGCTTTGCCTCATCGCATCATAGCAAAGTCCCATCTCAACATCATGCTTTGCCTCATCGCATCATAGCAAAGTCCCATCTCAACATCATCATCAAATCTATCCATATGAGCATTTTCATCAGCTTCATATGCCACAGGCAGCTTTCCTTATTCAAGAGCCTTTCCACTTAACTTTTGAATCATCTTCGACCAACTTGTTCAAAACAATCACTAATCAACTAATCAATCAAATAAATCATTAGTCCAAGTAATCAATCATTCAAACAAGGTCTAAGTAAACAGTTATAACAATAATGGAAATTTCGTAAATAAAGAGTCCAAATCTAACAAGCATGAATTCTAAGTACTATCTTGATGAATGAACTAGCATAGGTTAACATGTAGTAAAGTGGATACCAAAACTTTATGAACAATGGATCTACATGCAGACTTAAGGAAAATGCATGAAATCACTATCTTTAACACACAAACAAGCCACTGATCCAATATACTCCTTTGGGTCCGTGTGAGAGATAACCACCACTCACTGAATCAGCTAAACACCTCAAAAGCAACTAACTCTAGATCTGGACAGCAAAGGATCTAGCTCGATCCGCCAAAACTCCGCTTCAAACGATGAAATCTCTCTTCAATGGATGGAGATCTTCAATCTAAGCTCTTGGATCTTCAATTTGATCTTCAATCTTGGATGGAAGGAAGCACTAGATTAAAGTGGAGAAAAGAAGTGAAGAAGTGTTGTAGTCGAGCTCTCAAAATAGCAGCACTTCGTCGCTTCAAAATCCGGATCCCAAAAAGAGAGATAGGCACTTCTATTTATAGGCCGAATCCTATGAGTCGTTCGCCCCCCCTTAAGTCGGTCACGACTTAAGACCTACCGACTCATGCCTCTACGCGGCCTAACACAAACACGGCTCAACACACACACGACCCAACGACTCACGACTCAACGACTCACGACTCAAGCCACTGAACACAGGAGACGACCTAGCGACTCAACTATACAGCCGACCCAACGACTTAACCTAATACCTTAAGTCGCTCGAACGACCTAACCATAACACGGCATAGCCGACCTAACCTATGCGCCTTTAGCGACTTACGACTTAACTGGATGCCGACCTAACTAAACACAGGGCTAACCACTAGGTCGCTACCCTTCTTAAGCCGCTAACTCTCTTAAGTCGCTCCACGACCTAATGCAACACACGACCTAAGCCTCAACACGAGAATTCCTTAAGTTGGTCACTACTATTGGTCGGTCTCATCCCTTAAGCCGTTAACTCCTAAGTCGGCAATCACCTTAAGCCGGCCAAACCCCTAAGTCGCTCACTCCTATAAGTCGCTCTAACTCGTAAGTCGCTCCATCGACTTATGCTACGACACGACCTAACCTTGGACGACTCATCTCTGGACGACTCAAGCAATACTAACGACTTAACAACACTATCAACCTAATAACAACAATTCTACGATCCTTCGATCTGTAAAAATACGGGTCGTTACAGCTAGCCTGACCCGAGTGTTTTTCGCTCGGGTCAGACCGAGTTGTTTCAGGTTAGGCCTCTGGACTTAGCTTTCTGTGCTTCCGCTTGGACATTATCTGCTATGCTGATAGATAGCTCTTTATATTTGTCCACTATTTTGATATTCTGATTATTCAGTCTCTTATGTACATATTTTGACTCACATGTGTGAGTGGTGGCTTTGTACCCACCTTTTGATATTTGGATCTGTATTGACGATATATTGTACCTATGTTCTGTGACTGTTCTGTGATGATGATGTTGTCATTTAGTATTATGTTTGTTCTGAACCTATTTTCCATAGCCATTGTAATTTCGTTATAAATATCTATTGGATAAGTCGAACCACTTGAGAAAAGAAAACCACCTATTCAACGCATTCGGTAGTTAGTTATAGCTTGAGTACATATGGTCACTTCCATTATACTCTATTCTCCGTTCTCGTAGACGGTATTACTCCGTAATACTCTTTACTAGAGTGGGTCTCGGAGTGGGGCGTTACATCTTGCTATCACCTATTCGACGTATTCGGTAATTAGTTATAGCTTGATTACATATGGTCGCTTCCATTATACTTTATTCTCCATTCTAGTAGACGGTATTACTCCGTAATACTCTTTACTAGAGTGGGTCTCGGAGTGGGGCATTACATCTTGGTACCTAATATATCCTATAAACTCTTCCAAAATTCGATAGTAAATAAAGCATCTCTGTCACTGACTATACTATTAGGAATTCCATGTAGTCTAACTATGTTTTTCATGAACAACTTAGCTAAAATAGCTGTCACCCTAGTTGACTTAACTGGAATGAAATGAGCACTCTTGGTTGACCTGGCGACCATAATCCATATACTTCCATTTTCTCTATTTGACCTTGGCAACCCATCTATAAAATCCATGAATATCGAATTCCATTTCCAAACTGGAATCTCCAAAGGTTGAAGCAACCCACTTGGATTCTTATGTTCGACCTTCACTTGTTGACAATTTGCACACTACCTAACCCCCAAGCCAACATCCCTCTTCATACCTTCCCAATAGAAGCTTCTCTTCATATCTTGATATATCTTGGTCCTCCAGGATGAATCGTAAACTTGGACCGATGACATTCCTCAAGAACTTCTCTCCTTATGTCTTCAGCATTCAGAACACACAATCGTCCCTTCTTTCTCAACCATGCTCTCTAGTCAAGACTAAAATCCTTTATATCATCGATCTCGTTTCCAACCTCAAGCCTTCTAGTCTTCACGATTAACACTGGATCCTCTTTCATCTTAGAAGCAATCTTTTCGATCAACACTGGTCGAACTTCTAAATAGGACAACGTGACAGTGTTCTAAGCAGAACTAGAAGTCGATCTTACCTACACACTACAAGTAGTCAAAGCTTATAAATCCTTCCATCCTGCCAACATAGTTAACAGCACATTTTGATGTCTTCTGCTAAGACATCCGCTACTTTATTTCCATTCCCAGGAGTATACTTTGTACCAAAATCATAAGTAGCTAAAAACTCCAACCGCCTCTATTGTCTCATATTCATCTCCTTTTGAGAGAATAAATATCTTAAGGACTTATGATCTGTGTATAGCTCAAATCTCTCCTTTAAGAGATAATGACTCTAAATCTTTAATGAGAAAGATCCCCATAGCCAATTCCAAATCATGAGTAGGATATCTTACTTCATGCGATCTAAGCTGTCGTGAAGTATAGGCAACCACTTTACTCTTTTGCATCAACACAGCTCCTAATCTAGTTCTCCATACCTAAAATGATTTCGAAATCTATCAAATTAAAAACATACGGACTGCATACAAACTTATGACCTAACAATTCTAGTTCTAATTAGTCACATCTCATCGCTAGAGTTGCATATCCTCCAATCGGGTTCGCTACCCTTAAGGAAGTAACAAGGTATGCTAAACATAACCTATCAACCAACCACTGAGATATAAATGAATATGATGCACCGGTATCAAATAATACCCTAACTGGCATACTCCGAATCAAAAGTGTACCTTCCATTGCAGTCTTCCCTTTTTCATTTGTAATTAGCCTAGTTGATGATGGTCCAACAGCAAAAACATTTCTCTTGTCCGCCGTGACTGGTTTTGGAGACTGATTCTTATAATGTCCAACTTGGTCACAGTTGAAGAACTTCACACCCTTCTTTTCTACAGCCTTCTTTCCCTTGCCCGCCCGGCACTCATGAGCAAAATGACCTTTCTTTTCACACTTAAAGAAAACTAAATCAGCCATTGCCTTCTTCGTAGCCTCTCCATTCTAGGCTCCCTTCTTCTTAAAGAACTTTCTCTTCTTTCCCCGAGAACCCTAGGTTTCAACCCGCTTTTCTCTAGTACAAATAGCAAGCAACTCCTCATGTCGGATTGCCATCTCCATAACTACGTTACAAGGATCATGGAGATGTGGCAGGGTTGCCCTAGTAATCTCAGGCCTCAATCCTCGAATGAGCCTCTCATTTCTCCTGATGTTGGTGTATATAGCAGCATGCCCATATCGGGACAACTCATCAAACTTAGTTGCATACTCGATTACCCACATCTCTCCCTGCACCAAATCCATAAACTTTCTCATCAACATTGACTTAGCAACTTCAGATAAAAACCTCTATTTAAATCTCCCTTTTAAATCTTCCCAAATCAACTCCTCCTCTGGAACTCCGGTAGTAACACTATTCCACCAACGAAGTAATTCCCCTTGCAACTACCTAGAGACCAACCTTCTCTTCTACTCATCATCAAAACCCAAATCGATGAAGATCCTCTCATAGTGCAATAACCAATCCTCAGCTTCTATGGCATTCTTCGTTCCCATAAACGGTTTCCCACCAAGACTGGCATAGTCTCTACTTAGCTTAGCATAATTATTCCAACTAGAGCCATAAGATTAGCTCCTCCAAAACTTCTAGCAACAACAGCAACAGCTTCTGCGTGCATCAGATTGATGAAAAACTAATACATCACCCTCATATCCACTTGTGGATTCCCAGCACCCACATTGGCATCTACATTTTGGTTAGCATTAGCCTGTCGACCCAAGTCACTCCCAGTGGGTCGAACATTTCCATTGGTTAGGGTGCTTCCTCCACCAAGATTTTCTCTTCTATTTTCTGCCTCCATATCTTTGTTCTCGTCAATCTGCATACAAGCCTTAGTAAGATACAGAAGAACGGTCTAAGAGAGATGAGAATACGTACTTATATATATCTATATACCATATACAAGTACATTACTATAGCATTAACCCAAACCCCGATCTGATTTTATGATTCATTGGATTATGTTTTGAAAAAAAATCTTTTAGGTTTAAATTTCTTTTAAGTTTCATAAATCTATGATTTGATACCAACTTGTAACATCCCTCGCTTGGAGGCCCAAAACTAATGGCTATGGATGCTGCAGTCATCCATAGTTATTAATCCTCGGCGACCAAATATGGTAATGTTAGATACATTGATATAATAAAACATATGGATATTGGAAAAATTTAAAATCAACAAACAACTTTCTTATTCCATTTCAAAGAATTTCAAATTTATTACATAATCCCACAATCATTAACCACGTTCAGAGAAAATATAATTATTACAACGTACGCAATTTATCGAAAATTCTCCTTATTATAGGAAATAAATATATCTTAAATACTTTAAAATAATTTAAATATATTGGAAAATATTTATTTCAAATTCATTTGATTTATAAGACTATTTCAAAATTCATTCTAGAAAAACATTTGCTTGAAACGATAGAAATCGCAGAAAACGTTGAAATTTCAATATTCGAAAACATCACGAAAACCCGACAATCCGAGGTTCGAATTGGCCATACTTTTTGTCATTCATATGTAGATTAGAGCATTAGAAGTTCATCTATCGGACCACCAAAAATTCATCTCAAATTGCAATAGAAATAGCACCAAAAGCTATAGCAAAAGACAAACAAAAGCAGCAAAAAGGCTCAGGATAAAAGGCCATCAACTCATGTATTTAGGCCAACAAGGTTTGACCCCGCCTTTGGGCTAGTTGACTTGGTCGACCGCCAATGCCTGGTCGACCTGGTGGGTGCTGGGTCGACCTCTACGGATTTGATTCTGGTGCATTTTCTGGTTCGTATTCAATTTTGAACAGCAATTTGGCATAGCAAACGATCGAGTTTTGCAGTGAAAATTGATATGCGTATAGCTAAACAACTAAACTACAATTCAAAAATGATCCAGCAGCAATTCGAGTTAAAATCAAGAAATTATGGACACTTAAAGTGGCAACTAGAAATAAGAAACTCTTTAAAACAACAACAAAGAAAGATTCGTAAACATAAGCTTTTACAGAGCAATTTTCTTTGCAGCAGCACTTATTCCAGTTAGAATTTGTGAGTACTACACTCGCCTTGACGATTTGGCAAGAATTTGATAGTAACCTTGGTACTTTGGTGAAGAAAAGGAGCTCTAGTATCCTGTATTAGCTGAAAAAGAAACATGCAGAGCAAATAGAAACATTACAAACAATTCATAACCAGTTCTAAGATTTGGGATGAAATTTTTTGTAGTATTGGTGTAGATTACCTTTTATAGTATGGTTTTAGTGAATTACTTCTTGAATTTACAACAATTTTAGTGAGAATTGTGATTTAATTGAAGGAAGCCATTGATTTTCACCTTTTTCCAATTTTCTGTATATTGTTTTGAAAAGGAAGATGAGAAAACTAATGTACTTTTTGTTTCTCACTTACCAAAAGTATCCAAAATTATTAGATGGATCCAAATACCAAACCCACAAAGCCCAAACCTTATAATACTTAGAGAAAATTGAGTTATGCACAATTCTAACCAATATAATCAACGTATACACAATTTTCTTCATTTTAAGGCCAAATAAAATGTATACATCTATTTGTTTGCAAATAAAATTATTATTTTAACAAGATAAAATTTATTTTAACAATAAAATGTTATTTTTAATGATAGAACCTTATTTTTGACAATATTACACAATTACACTATTTTTAATGCAATAATCAATACAAAAATTATTTTCTTGCCAAATAAATTACAATAAATCATACAAACTCTTTTTAGTCATTAAATATTATTTTAAATAATATTTCATCTTTTATATTAAAAAATTATATAATTTCTTTATATTTCTCATTTTGAATTCAATAAAAGGTTAAAATTGACAATGTTTCCAATATTGTTGTACTTACCCAAACAAAATTGCAATTTGATTATTTTCTACTCAAATTCTCAAAATAAAGTTTTTAAAAATTTATTTTCATTACTTTAGATTTATTTCAACGATTTAACGTTGAAGTACATCATCTAAGTAATTTATTAGCTTCAAATTAATAAATACCCAATATTTTAATTTATTTAAACCAAATACTTATCCAATCAATATTTAATCCCATATTTATACCCAAATAAAAAAATAAAGTTCCAAACGGTATTTTTCTCATTTTATTTACAAAATTAATTGTTCGTTCCAAATAAACAATTTAAAAATTCCAATTATATTTTAATTTAAAATATTAAATTATAATTTGATATATACAAGTAATCTCCAAACCAAGGTTGTTACAGACTCCCCACTTAACAAAATTACGTACTGGCAATTTCTAGAGAAGAATTTGTATTCAACATATTAATTTCATCAATCAAAGGAAGGATAGATAAGCACGAAATTAAAATTCCTCACTCTCTTCCCAAGACGAAAGAAGACCAAGATAAAATTGCTCGGTAAATTCAATGATTTTCCTAAGTATACATACTAGGATTTACTGACAATTGAATTTCTTTGAGCAATACATCATGATTTCCAAAGTATCCCACTTTCGAAATAAAGCATAACGAGGTGCTACTCAAAAATCTATCAAAGGAGATAGATTTCTCGGAAACTTCTCAAATAGAGTCAGGATTTAACTCAACTTTTATCCCGAATTCCAATCAATAAGGCGATCATCAACACGACTTTCTGTATGTCACTACGGAAAGAGCTATTTCAATAAAACAAGAGAGATATGAAAACTCGATGAGAAGTGGTTCCTTCGAAGGCCACCAAACTCAAACGACCATAAAACGCAAGCCGTTAGACTATTGCACTAAGGCAAGATAAACACAAGGAATCAAAATATTGGTTTACGATCAAAACTTCCTAAAGTTTCAAGACTCGTTATTTTTATTATCATAATCTCAATTTTTTATACTTGGAAATTTTACAAACTCTTTACTATAGCACTTATAAAATGACAAATAATTTCAAACTCATATTCCCTTTTATTCCAAAATTAAGTTTTCGAAAGAATTTTATAATTTCATTTCAATAATTTTTAGTATAAAATTTTAAAATTTACTATTCTTTATTTTCAAGTATTCAAATTTTCATAACAAACTCCTTCTTTAACATGTATAACTCATTTTAAATTATTCAATAAACATTTATTTTTCAAACAAAGTATTATATCTTCATTTCAACAATAAAACATAACAATATTCAAACTCATATATTTCAATTATCATAGTGGCATTGTCTCACCATTAGTTTATAATGAATAACCCTTTCGATTGGCTGTAGAGTTGATCAAAACTGCCTCGCTACGCATCCAACCCCTATGGTTCAATGGTTGCATACAACATCCAAAATAAAAGTTTTAATTTTCAAACCGTAATAATTAATTTACAAAATAAATCTAATTAAAACTTAGTTTATCATGTCTGATTGTCTCATCACAACGTTTAGAAAATTCCTATCGACAACGTTGATCAGGCATATTGACCAGAATTCTTAAAGCACTCGATGGACAACCCAACACAAAGATCATATTTTATAAAAAGAAATTACTCATATTTAATTCTTAAAATGTTCTTTGTTTATCCCAAAAAGAAAATCCAATTTCTCTTAGAAATATACATCTTCAATTTTTGAATAGTTTGAAAACACAATTTATTAAATATACCCAAAATCAAAACACAAGAAGAACTCAATGAGATATTCCCAGAATACTCAATTCTCAAGATCGATGGAACAGACTGGATTGTTCGTTCTTCCGAACGGTATAAAAACTACTCACAAGACTCATAATGTGTGTGAAATATAGTAAAAGAAATGTTATCCTGCGCACCTCATAGCTAATGAGAATCAGTGTTGGGTCAACCTGAGGAAAGGCCCTAGCACCACACCATAGATTGAATAAGAAATCAGCAAGACATAAGGGTAAGGGTAAAATCTCTTCTCGATTGAGAAGAGGAACACAATTGGCAAATCATTACTTCGGGTGAAGTAATATCACATAGCCTACAAATGAGTATCCAAAGAGGTTATCTCAAAAGGGGATAAGAATTGACAATATCACATAAATTCAATGAATCACCTCATTTACTTAGTGGACATCCTTATGGAAGAATGATCGAAAGTCTAAGAACCGAAAATGAGGTCAATATAATACTCGATTGCCTGATTGGGTGTCATACCCAAAACGAACTCATAGAAATCAAGAGAGTCACAATGACCGGAATTCGAAATATATCATCAACATCTCGAAACCCAAGAGTGAATACAGAGACTTTGGAATCATAATCAATATTCTGAAGACAAGAAATAACAAATCAACTTAATTTGGATACCTAAATATAGGATCCTTCAAATCACATAATGTGGCTTAATAAAATGCGAGCCGCTCCTTCTCAAACTACTACAAACTCAAGATAGAAAATAGCGTGCCAATTCACATGCAACGATAAGCTACAAGGAACAAATCCCAAAATTATCACGTCAAGTATTGTGGATCCCCTCAAAAGGATTCACAGTCCTTAAGTAAGCAATAAGACCGTAACATCAAATATCATTTACAAATTTCTCCAGTACGGATAAATGCCAAGTACCTGTATCGAAGAGGATTTGAATAGAACGGCCATGAAAAAGAATATAACCTTCCAAAATGGTAGGAGATAAACCTCGAGACTGAGATGCACTACTAGAAGCCTTCACCACATTCATATTCCCCAAACTAGAACCTTTGCCTTTCTTAGGACACAAAAAACGATATGTCCTTCCTTCTTGCAATATGCACACTTGCGAGGATGAGGACACTTTTAGCTAGATGACCATGAGAACCACAATTGAAGCGTGCTAAAACTCTAGCCGAAGAAGGTGCTGCATGAAGATGAGAACTAGAACTGCCATGCTTTTCCTTCTTCCTCGAAGGAAAGTATTGAGATCTTTGAAAGGGAAATTTCTTCTTATTTGGGTTATTTTGAACCTTGGCCTCATCACTACTATTCCTTTCTTTTTCGACTGTTTCGAGGTGAAGCGCCGAATCTACAAGCTTCTTGAATGAGAGCTTAAGCTGAAGCATGAGAGACGTCTTCAAATATTTCTTAAGTCCAAAAATGAACTTAAGATTCTTCTTGTGTGGAATGCTAATGCACTCGAGCCCATACTTGGATAAAGACTCAAAGGGGGATACATAATCTGAAACAGATGATTTTCCCTGCTTTAACTCTAGGAAGCGACGGGAAAGAAAAGCCTTCTCAGATTCTGGCATGAACTTAAGCTCAAAACGGTCTCAGAAATGCTGCCAAGTAAGAATAAACTCGTCTATCTAAACAATAAGGAGCTCGTACCAATTTGGAGCTCATTCTTGCAGCATACTCGATGCCACAAGAACACCATGACGATCGAAAATCTCCATATGAGTAAAGATGCGCTCGCATGTTCGGAGCCAAGCTTGAACCTCTAAAACTGTCTCAGAGCCTTCGAATGGCTTGCCTTCGAGATGGGTGAAGTTACTACACATACGTGTAAATGCAGATTTTCACGGAGGAGAGGAATGAGTGGGAGGGGAGGCTGAGTGCTCCTAAGACGCTCAACAATCTGATTGGTCGACATATAGACTCCTTGGTGGCGAGGACCATCTTGCCTCCGTAGTGCGACCTCTTCTTCTTCCAGCCATGAGCTGAAAGTTAAGATAAGATAGGATTATTCATAGGGGTGGATATTAGCAATTCAAATTTGTTAAAAAGGAATACTATGGTATTTAAAATTTAACATTCCTAGACATATTCCTCTTAGCTACCCCCATAGGACACAAAAAGGTTAAGGACAAGATTAGGTTCACTATGATTGGGGATGATGTTTAAACTTGTATTATACTTGATGTATAACAATATGTGTATTGTTCTATGTTTTATTACATTTTGTCCTGAATACAGCTCTGATACCAAGCTGCGACATCCCACCCGAGACCCACATTAACAAAGAGAATTACTAGGCAATTCTGTCCGCTAATGCGGAGAATAGGGCTGGTTAAGGGTGACCATCATAGTCTTGCATTAGATAAGAGCTAAGTATGTCGATTTGGTACTCATTTTTTCATTTTGTCTTAAGTATTCGACATACTTAATTCCTATCTAATACACTACTATGGTGGCTACAAGATCGATTCAGAAATAAAACATAACAACATCAACAGTCTCAAGTCACAAAATAGCAAACATGAATAGATATACATGTTCACATACATCAATTGTAAAACAACATGCCGTAAGTGGTATTCAACCACAATATATATACATACATCCCCACAAAAGAATATACATATCGAAGTTCCCAATAAGACAACTACTATTAAAACTACACAAGAACAATGCTTCCTATCCAAAAGGGTTGATAGAGAAGTCCAAAAGATATTGCTAAGCCAAAAGTCCGAAAGATCTTAACCTGCAACTAGGTCTGACCTGAGTAATAAATACACGGATCAGGCTAACTAGATTATGATGATTAACAAGAGATAAATGGATACACATGCATAAGGGAAACATTCCTTTAAATATAAAGGAATGATAAAAATGAAGCCCCTTCACAATTCCTAGGGTGGCAATGGTATAATGGCTCAACAATAACTCATGAATAGGTTTAACATACCGTAAGTGATTCATACTCAAGTTTATTCAACATAAATGTAAACAAGCAAAATGATAGCCATAAGAGGAAACATCAAAATCTCCAACTCAATTGTGCCTCATTTCGTAGGCATATAAATATGTAACTCAGAATCAAGGAATCATGCAAACTCTTAACTCAAGGAACTCAATAAGAACTTAAAACCTCATAAAAATGAAATCAACATTTATGTATAACATCTCATATAGCTCTAGACTATTGATGTACTAAAGATATCTCAAATGGTGAAATCATAATAAAACTCAGAAAACCCGGATTGGCTAGATCCCCAATTGCATGCTGAAGAAATGTTGCACGTGCCAAACTCAGACCGGTACTATATATATATATATATGGTACCTATCCCAGATGACCGAAGTCGTAGAACTCAAACGACCAAAGTCACAAATCCCAAATGATCGAAGCCATAAATGCCAAACGACCAAAGTCCTATTTCCCAGACGATCGAAGTCGTAAAACTCAGATGGCCTGAAGGTCTATAGTACTGGTAACCCAGAATGTGTCACAAACTCTCAAAGAGGAACCCGAAGAGTGGTAATAGTGCATCCCATACCACACATTCTCACTTAAAGGTTTCCTAACAATAGACAATGCCATATTAGAAATTTTTTTTATCAAAAATCTTAAATCTCAGAAAACTCATGACTAGCCTCACCTCATTGGCAAGTAAAACAATATATCGGTTCTCATAGATTATAACTCCAAAGTTAGGAGATCTCGAACCACTAATCTTGCCAAACATTGGCTATCCCAGATAATTCCCAAAAATAGAAATTATAAATCTCAAAACACGCCATAAAATGGCAAATCCCAGAAGTGATCTCAAATCAATAGCTCATAATTGCTTCGATCGTACAAGCCCCGAATTAACCGAAAGGTAAATGCATGTGTCCCATACCATGTGTATTAATAAATCCTTAATTCTCTTCCTCATACGTTCGAAAAGTGTAAAAATATTATATATTATTTATAAAATAATTTACTAGAGAAAACGGGATTTTAAAACAATTTTCCGAAATCAATTTGAAAGCAATTTATCGAAAATTCACCTTATTATAGGAAATAAATATATTTTAAATACTTTAAAATACTTTAAAAATAATTTATAAATATTCGAAAATATTCATTTCAAATTCAATTGATTTATAAAATTATTTCAAAAATCATTCCAGAAAACATTTGCTCGAAACGATATAAATCGTAGAAAACACTGAAATTTCAATATTCGAAAACATCACGAAAACCCAATAATCTGAGGTTTGGATTAACCATACTTTTTGCTCATTCATATGTAGGTTAGAGCATTATAAGTTCATCTATTGGAGCACAAAAAATTCATCTTAAATTGCAATAGAAATAGCGCAAAAAACTACAGCAAAAGGCAAACAATAACTGCAAAAAGGCTCAGGATAAAAGACCATCAACACACGTACTTGGGCCCACAGGGGTCGACCCAGCCATTAGGCCGGTCAACTGCTTGGTCAAGCACTAGGTAGACTGCCAGGTCGACCTGGTGGGTGCTGGGTTGACCTCTCTGTCAACCTAGGCTACAGATTTGATTCTGGTGCATTTTCTGGCTCGTATTCAACTTTGAACAACAATTTGGCATAGCAAACGATCGGGTTTTGTAGTGAAAATTTATATGCATATATTTTAACAACTAAAATTTTTTTTGGTAAAGATGCACCAGCAGTTCAAGTTAAAATCAAGAAGTTATGGCCACTTAAAGTGGCAACTAGAAATAAGAAACTCTTTAAAACAACAATAACGA
The DNA here is from genome assembly GCA_030765085.1 of Allium cepa. Taxonomy (NCBI): domain Eukaryota; kingdom Viridiplantae; phylum Streptophyta; class Magnoliopsida; order Asparagales; family Amaryllidaceae; genus Allium; species Allium cepa. The sequence goes on along the minus strand of CM060929.1, from coordinate 374,995,416 downwards.
AAGATTCGTAAACATAAGCTTTTACAGAGCAATTTTCTTTGTAGCAGCACTAATTCCAGTTGGAATTTGTGAGTACTAAACTCACCTTGTTGATTTGGCTAGAATTTGATAGTAACCTAGGGACTTTGGTGAAGAAAAGGAGCTCTAATAACCTGTATTAGCTAAAAAAGAAACATGCAGAGCAAACAGAAACCATTATAGACAATTCATAACCAGTTCTAAGGTTTGGGATGAAATTTTTCATAGTATCGGTGTAGATTACCTTTTATAATATGGTTTTAGTGAATTACTTCTTGAATTTATATCAATTTGAGTGAGAATTGTGATTTAATAGAAGGAAGCCATTAATTTTCACTTTTTTCCTATTTTCTGTATATTGTTTTGAAAAGGAAGATGAGAAAACTAATGTACTTTTTGTTTCTAACTTACCAAAAGTATCCAGAATTATTAGATGGATCCAAATACCAAACCCATAAAGCCCAAACCTTATAATACTTAGAGAAAATTGAGCTATGCACAATTCTAACCTATATAATCAACATATACACACTTTTCTTCATTTTAAGGCCAAATAAAATGTATTCATCTATTTGTTTGCAAATAAAATTGTTATTTTAACAAGATAAAATTTATTTTGACAATAAATCGTTATTTTTAACATTAAAACCCTATTCTTGACAATATTACACAATTACACTATTTTATCACAAAAACACCATTTTTAATGCAATAATCAATACAAAAATTATTTTCTTGACAAATAAATTATAAAAAATCATTTTAACTCTTTTAATCATCAAACCTTATTTTTAAATAATATTTCATCATTTATATTAACAAATTACATAATTTATTTATATTTCTCATTTTAAATTCAATAAAAGATTAATATAAACAATGTTTTCCAATATTGTTGTATTTGCCCAAATAAAATTGCAATTTGATTATTTTCTACTCAAATTCTCAAAATAAAGTTTCTAAAACTTTATTTTCATTTATTTAGATTTATTTCAACGATTTAACATTGAAACACATCACCTGATTAATTTATTAGCTCCAAACTAATAAATACCCAATGTTTTAATTTATTTAACCATATACTTATCCAATCAATATTTAATCCCTTATTTATGCCCAGATAAACAAAATAAAGTTCTTTTAGTTTGCAATATTAAATTATAATTTCTGTTGTAATTTAATATATACAAGTAATCTCTAAACCAGGATTGTTACAACTGTATACAATGAAGCATACCCATATCTGACTAACTCCTCAAACCTTCTAGCATATGCAGAACAGACATCCCTCCTTGCTCTAATTCAGCAAACTTTCTAACCAGAGATGACGGTGGCATCGTAGACACGAACCTCTCCTGGAACCTCCCCTTAAGATCTGCGCATGCTAGGGTTTCCTCGTCCACACTTGCCGTCATACTGTTCCACCAAAACAAAGCTACTCCCAGAAGTTGTCTCGAAGCAAGCCTCCTCTTCTGCTCATTATTGTGCTCTGATCTGCAAAGATTCCCTCACATTGCAACAACCATTTTCCACATCTATAACATCTTATGTTCCTAGAAAGGGCTTACCCCCAAGATTAGCGTAATCTTCGCTCAGCTTATCGTAATGGTTAACTACCGGTACTTTCGAAACTCCTGCTTCTGCAGCGTCTCCTCCTACCACGCTGGCTGCAATTCCAGCTTGCATCATATTTATGAAAAATTGATACATAGCCCCATATCCACTTGCAGGACTCCAACACCTACATTCTCTGCTTGTTCATGACCTTACCTCTCCTAACATTAGGTTCGACATTCCCATCAGTGCCCTCCCCTCCTGGGTTAACTCTTTCTCTTCTACCATCCATATCTGTATTCAAACCGCATGAGATACAGAAAAATAACCTAACAAAGATAGGAGACTAGAAATAAAGCGTATACTTATATATAACAAATACAAGTACGTTACTATAATGTTATCCCATACCCCATTCTTACTATAATTCCTAAAGATTAAGTTTTAAAAACCATTTTTATTTTAAAGTTTTTCACAAACCTATGCTCTGTACCAAGTTGTAATATCCTATATCTAGAGGCCAAAAACTAAGTGCTACAAATGTACAGTCATCCATAGTATTAACTTCTGGTGACAAAATACGGTAATGCTAAAGGTATCCATAATATCATAAGCACTTAAATATGAACAAAATTACATATTTCCAAAAACAACATTTTACTAATTACATTTCAAAACAAATTCAAATCCAAGTTACATAATCCCGTATCGTTTACAATGTAAAGATCAATTATGATCATTGACGATATATGACGATGCCCATTGGTTGATCAGAATCAATATAGTCATAGCTATTCGTCAGCCACCTGCTCGTCTTCGAAAGCTTTATTTACCAAAATGACTAAAACCTGAAAGCCTTAATCCTTAGCCTACTCAAATCAATTTTGAGCACCCGAGATTTTAAAGGGAAATAAAAACTTCGAGTAAGACATAAAGCCTGGTGTGAATAATACTGTTACATCTCGGTTTACTGATATTAATTGAGACCACTCCGCTTAGCGGAACGGGTTTCCCCTCACTAATATCATCTTTAAAATATATTTTTCAAAAATCCTTTCCTACAACCAAACTGGTTAATAAAACTGATATAATAATAATAGCTAAGTCCGTTAAGCTATAATCAGGTAACAAATGGACTATATGTCCATAAGTATTAAATGGACTGGCTGTCCGATAACTGTCCCGATTGCCTGCAAACTGGACTAACTGTCCGAATCAAAATGGACTATCTATCCAAATAATTTTCTTAGGGTTAACTACCGTTAATCTTTTTCCTTGAAAACCTTTCAAAATGGTTTAACCTTTTAAATCATACTTATATAAGAATAATGTATTCTTAGCTTTATTCTAAGCTATTTTGTCATGTTATATATACTTTATTCAAAATAATGTTGACAAGATTTAATAAGAATTACTTGTTCTTTCAAAATAAGTTAAAATCCTTTTTAACTCGAAAACACTTTGGCTATTCTGCCGATTTAATATAATCGAAATCTTTTGTTTACAAACTTTAAACAACCCATTCGAAACCTTCTAAAGTACCTCTTTCGAAACTAATAAAGTGTTTCTGTTGAATGCTTTAAAATATTGGACATCCTCCTTTAAAATCTTTTAAACATTGCCTTTCGAAAACATAGGAAAAACCTTCCCCTTCGACTTTGTCGAAACCCTAGGTAACCACCCCTTCGAAACCATTCATTAAAACTCTTTCGAAAGCACTAAAGTACTAAACCTTTCAAAAGCCTTTGGATTTAATTTAAAACATGTGGAAACCTTTCAAAACCATTCAAAAATTTACCCCTTCGAAACCTTTGAAAACTGTTTCGGTCGAATCCCTCTGGATTATGCCTTTAAGTATAGTAAAACGATTAGAAAGCCATTAAAGTTGAAAGCATCTGTTTCGAAACCATTTAAAACTGTCTCTTTTGAAACCATTTGGGTTTTGCTTCAATCATAGAAAAAAGATCAATAAAACATTTAAATCGAAAGCATCTGTTTAGAAACCATTTCCTAAGTAACGAAGTGATGGTGGCGATACCCTCCCTTTGAAAGCATTGGAGAAGTGGCCAAATTTTAGAAAACAAAGTACCCCTTCGAAACAATCTGAGTCGAAAGGTAAAAAGGCGGCAACAAAAGGTTTTGACTTAGTCGAAAGTAGTTATTTAGAAATAAAGGCGACCCTCAATCGAAAGCATTTCCTTTAAATCCATTTGACCTAGTCGAAAGCTAACTAAGTCGAAAGCTACTTAGTCGAAAGCCATTTAGTCAAAAGCAAGAAGGTGTATTTTTATTTAAAAACAAAGTAAAGCCTCAACCCCTTCGGAACCCCTACTTTCGACTCCATACCTTCCGCCCACATCCAATTCACTACATATCAATTCCTTGATACCATGTGCATTATTTTCGACTTTGTCGAAAGCAAAAATGAGGAGGTGGAACCTCGTGCCGAAAGCATCAAAACAGTGAAAAACATGTAACAAATAGTTCTTTTCACCTAACCTGCTTTACTTGTTTAATTTTGATTGGTTACCTCTTTTCTTTACCATTAAAATGTGCTGTAATTTTCGAAACTAACTATTTGGATTATTGTAAAAAAGCCCCTTCTCCTTTTATAAACATATAAAATATTTAAGTCCTATACCTTAAATAATTTTATATAACCATTAAAAAACTTAGGAAAAATCTATAAAAATTCTAGAAAATTCCTTTTAATATGTTTTCCAACATATAAAAATTTCAGACCCAAATCTTTTATTATTTAACAGTAAATAATTTATAACCCAAAATAACATTTTCTTTACTAGAAAATTCATATAAATTCAAAAAAAAATTAGAAAATTTGAAAATTGAAACCCATCTTCAAAATAATATTTTTGGTCTATATAAAAATTTACAAGGCATTTCGATGTCATTTAATAGGGTTTTCATATCAAAACATATCATAAAATCTATATGAACAGCTATAAATTATCAACAAGTACATATAATCATTCCATCATTCAAAAACATGGAAAATCAATGCAAAATATTTCAGATTTTATCTTAAAACAGAATAAAGTAAATATGAGATGTAAACATTATTCACTTTTTCTTTAGAGATTAAAGAGATTGAGATGTGAATGGATTTGATTTGCTTAAGCTTCTTCCATGGCTTTTCTTTATCTTTTTCCTCTTTCTCTTGTTAATGGTGGCCGGCCTTAAGGTTTTAAAGTTTTAGGAAAATGAAATGAATGTGTAGAGATGCACGGCCCAAGAGAATAGATATAGGAATAGCCTCTTTCCCATTTTACCCCTCCCCTATTTCATGTTAAACTCTTCTTTTAATTCATTGTTTAAATGGCATGGCCTACCCCTTAATTAAATCAAATTTCAATCCCCTATTCAACACATTGTTTGATTTAATTTAACTAATTAAATATCCTAAATAACGTTACAAAAAATCTAGAGTGTTACAAAACATGTTCCACTAGTGCTTTTTCTGTCTAAGAGACAACCCACGTAATCAGCATCTGAATAACCAATTACTTCAAAATTATCACAAGAAGGATACCATAATCCAAAATTTTGTGTGTGTAAGAGATATCTCAAAATTTTTTTGTGGCTGTTAAATGAGATTCTTCTGGATTTTCTTGAAAATGTGCACAAAAACAAACAGAAAACATGATATCGGGTCCAAAAGCAGTAAGATAGGAAAGTGAACTAACTATACCTTGATATTTTATCTGATCAACTACGATTCCTTTTTCCAACTTTGTCACGCTTGGTTGAAGGTCTCATGGGAGTTCCAAGTGGCTTTGCATTCTCAATACCAAATCTTTTTAACAACTTCTTTACGTATTTGGTTTAAGAGATAAAGATTCCCTTATCGCTTTGTTTAATTTGAAATCCTTGGAAATACATTAACTTCCCTACCAAACTCATTTCAAACTTAACTTACATGACTTTTTCAAACTTTTCACATAATTTTATATTAGTAGCAACGTAAATGATGTCATCAACATAAATTTGCACAATCAAAAAGTCATTATGCTCATGTAATGGAAAAAAGTAATATCGGCACTTCCCTTCTTAAATCCGTTTTTCAAAAGATATGCAGTAAGACACTCATACCAAGCCCTAGGAGCTTCATTGAGACCATATAATGCTTTTTCAAGTTTGTGCACATGATTAGAAAAATTCATGACTTTCAAAACCAGGAGGTTGTTCTACATAGACATTTCTTTCAAATAACCATTTGGAAAGACACATTTTACATCCATTTGCTAAAGTTTAAAACCTTTAAAACACGTAAAAGCTAGCAAAATTCTAATGGCCCCTAACCTAGCAACTGAGGAAAATGTTTCATCAAAATTAATGCCTTATATTTGATTATATACCTTTGCAAACAATCTAGCTTTATTTCTAATTACATTTTCAGATTCATCTAGCTTATTTTTGAACACCGATTTAGTTCCCACAATTGGATAGTCATTTGGTTTAGGAACTAATTTCCAAATGTTATTTCTCATAAATTGGTTAAGTTCATCTTGTATGGAATTATCCAACATTCATCACTAAGTGCAAGATTAATAATTTTTGGTTCGATGTCAAAAATAAAACCACTTTAAATACCCAAGCATAAAAAACTTTGAATACCAAAGTGCAAAGATTTCTACTGAACGAAGAGCGTATTCGTATACCTGCCATTGGATTGCCTATAACCAATTCTGGTGGATGACTTGCCTTGAACTTCTAATTCTCCAGTTCTAAACTTGATTTTCAAGGATCAGTAGTGCACGAATCACCCTTGTTGTTGTCTTCACCAACTTTATCATTTGCACCATCGTCTTCATCATTACTTTTGTCATTCTCTGTGGTTGCATCGACATTCAACTCATTAAACTTCACATTTATAGATTCCACGATTGGTTTCAAGCGCTTATTGAAGATTTTATAAGCTTTGCACCTTGATGAGTATCCCATAAAAACACCTTCAGTTGTCTTGGATTCAAACTTCCTTAGATGATAACATGTATTAAGAATAAAGCACGAAGACTCGAATACCCTAAAGTATGCCATGTTAGGTTTCTTGTTGAACCATAATTCATGAGAATTTTTTATTAAGTATTGGTACAATCATTACATGGCATGAAGTATTAACTGCCTCAGCCCAAAATGATAAAGGAAGGTTATATTCATTTAGCATCGATCTAGCCAATTTATGCAATGTACAATTCTTCCTTTCGACTACCCCATTTTGTTGAGGTGTTCGTGGTGTAGAGAATTCATGTTTAAAACCATTTTATTCACAAAGATTTTGAAAATCCCAATTTTTAAAATCTCCACCATAATCACTTCTTATAATTATTATTGAAATTCCTTTGAACAAGATTTGCAAATTTTGAAAAATAATCAAAAGTTCTAGATTTTTGGCTAAAAATTAAACCCAAGTAAATCTAGAGTAATCATCAACGAACGCATAACCATACTTCTTACCATTTAAACTAGCGATGTCAATAGGCCTAAACAAATCTATCTGAATTAATTCAAGAACTCTAAAGGTAATTACAGTGTTTTTGGCATGAAAAGATGGTCTATTAAATTTACCCTTTGTACAAGCTTTGCACACTTTATTGTTCTTGAATTTTTAATGTGGCAATCCTTTGACTAACTCCTTTCTTTCAAGCTTTCCAATAGTCTTATGCTAGCATGTCCTAGCTGTCTGTGCTACACAGTGGCTTTCTTATCTTAAGCTACTAAGCACCCATAAAGTGTTTGATCATCAAACGATTGAGCATAGGCATTCCTTTTTCTCGGACCTATAAAAACAACATTAGTCGAAGATTTATTAATGATTTTACATATATTAACATCAAAGACAATGCTCATACCTTCAAGCAAAAAGAAAGAGGCCAAGGCAAGGTCAATTATGAACTCAGTTAATTCGGATAAAGGAATCATATGCTATAGATGTAGAAAGATGGGTTATATCCAAACCAACTGTCCACTAATTCAAAATGAGAAAAGAAAGAAAAAGAAAATGAGGGCATTTTCTACAACTTGGGATGACAAAAAGGAGAAGAGTGCACTGTGGTGATGAAATTGAAGTGAATTTGTGTTTGATGGGACACTCAACCCATGATGATAGCGATGACAAATCAAGCGAGGAATTGAACTATACTTATCAAGATTTACTTTTAATGTTTCATGAACTTATAGGAACGATTGATAGTCTTAGTCTTAAAAGCCAAAAGTTGAAATCTAAAAAAACCTGAGCTGCTTCATAAGTGATAGGTTAGAAACTAAACTTGAAAAAAATTGAAGAAGTTCAAAACCTTGAATGCTAAGATTGTTGGTCTTTAAGAGGGGAATTGGATGAATGCAAGAAAAACCTTGAAACTCTAAAATGTGATATTTTTTTGTTAATAAAAAATGACGATGTAACGAGAGAATTTAATTAACAGTTATGCCATGCTTATGGAAGAAATCGTTGAATATGCTTTAGGGAAATCGACTATTTGCAGATGAGGAAAGGCTTGGTTTCGATGAATCACAAAATAATACGAAAAATAGGATTGACAATGCCGATGATAGAAGTGTATTTCCAAAATGTATAGGGTGTGGTAAAATTGGATATAGCTTTGATAGATGTTGGTATAGGAACAAATGTAAACGTGTTTGACAAATTTGGGTTCCTAAATTCTCTCTTGGTACATTTGGATTACCAAACTCTTTTGTTGCAAATGCTGATAGACCCATGAAGTTTTCTACATTATCTTTTTCTCCCTATGTGTAGGTATGTTGGTGAGCTAAGGAACATCAGGGGTAGTACTTGGACTTGGGTTGTTCTAGACATATAATGAGCGATAAATCAAAGTTTCTTAGCCTAGAGATTATAGAGGTGTGAGTGTTATTATGGGAGATAATGGTAAATGTAAGATTGTTGGGAAGGGAACAGTAGGTAACAATACATTCTTCTTGACTGATGTCCTTCATGTTGAAAATTGCATTCTAATCTCATCTCTATAAGCCAACTTTATGATAAAGGATTGACATTATAGGTTGAGGAGTTGTGTACAAGGAAGTGATGGTCATTGTTTGTGAGTCTTGGGATTGGATGAAGGATATTAGACGAAGAATTGACTAAGCTTGGATTTTTTGGTGTTTTTTTATCCAATGAAGATGCATTCAAGAAGGGTCTGTTTATATAGGAGATGATAGAAGAAATACGCAGGAGATATGTAAATATGAAAAGACATGGGATAGAGTATATGGGGAAAGATATTAATTATAAAGAAATTTGTTTCCGTTTGTAGAAAAACGAAAATCCATATAGTGGGAAACCAAATTTGATTTATCTTCCAGAATATATCATTTGATTGTGTGTGTATTTCTTTGGTTCTTATCTCTATTAATTTCTTTTTCTTCATATGTACAACCTCTAATTGCGTACTGATATACTCTCTTCTTCAGTTCTTTAATTGTTTCATTTTCTTTGTATATGCACTCTTTTTATTGCACTGAAAGGAAAACATCTGCATAACCAAGATTTTATAACAAACCTGTAAATAAACAACACTAGACAAACATGTTAAACAAAATAAATGTTTGTTATCATCAAACAGAAATCATCAATTGCACTTTTCTACAATCTCCCCCTTTTGATGATAACAAACATACGTTGAGATTTATAGATAAATATAGAAGTGTTTGTCATGTATTGAAGTGGTGTGTGGAACTTAACGAAGTCTAGTGAAGTTCCCCTATGTAGATGCTCCCCTTACACACAAACTTTCCCTATTTAGATGTATGTTCACTTACAATTACAGAAACAATGATCTCCTTATGAAAGAGAATTCATAATCAAACTTCATAAGTAGTATTGAGTGTAATATGTCCATGACAAATTCATGTTAAGAATATTTAAGTTGGAAATGTTCCAAAATTAAAGACTATGGCTGATTCAATGAAAGTACATTGTCTCGAATAGTGGTACAATAAAGGTAAAGTATATAAATATAAATGCACAAATATAAACCGAGCCGAGGATGATTCCAAATGTTGAGAATTGCATAATATTTTTATATGATAACAATATCATGATATAGTTCATAACAAAACTTAGAGCTCACTAGAAGTCAAGAGACATACTCCGATTTTTTCTACATGATAAAGGCAGTTTATCAACATCGAAGAGAGTTATAGACATGGTAGATAATTGAAACATAATAACATACTCGTTCACTGAGGGACTGACCCGATTGGTTTTAATGAAACCAACTAGAGAAGTTGGAATAAGATTTAATAATTGACCCTAAGTGCATGTAGAGATTGGTAGAGTAAGTGCATGTTGAGATTGATAGAGTAAGGGGTATTGAAAGTGAAATACTATTCAAGAGAGGATTCGTATCCTTGGTTGTATGCGGTTAGTATCATAGGCAAACTCAAGTCAATTTAACGTCCAAATCTCTGGCTAAAGTAGTTCGGTTAATAATAATTGGTATTATTGAACCAAGGATTTCTTTTGGACTATGAAGTTGAATATGGACGATATTGGAATTTTGACCACTACAAAATTACATAAGTCCAAAGTGATATAGTTTTAACAAAGAGAATTGGTGTGAATAAAAGTCACAACCGGGTAATGCTTAACAAAGTGAAATTAGATTTTACTGAAACCAAGTAAGCAATAAATTTGGCCAAAATGTCACACCACCTTCTAAATGATGTGTGAACATTCATATTCGAATAGTTCACTATTAATTGCTAACCAAATTTATACCAGACAAGTCACACAACCAAAACAATGAATTCTCCTTCGACCATACGATTTAATTAGTTTGTAGTAGTTATAAATTAATTAATTAATTAATATTTATGAAATGTTAATTATAATTTTGAATTTGCTTTGAGAAATAAATATTACAAGATATGTTTACAATAGCTATGAATATATCAATCAATATATAATATTGCTAAGCAATTAAATTAGGTTTAATTATGTAGTGTTTTACATGGGATTAAGTGGGTTTAATGCCCATTATAGGGCTGCAATTTCCAGCAACAAACATGAAATAGGCGGTTAGGGTTTGAGGGTTAAGGGGCTTGGCTTTGATGGTTAAGATTAAACGAAAGAGATATATGATTAGTTCCACCTTTCTTTCTTTTCCGTCCATATATATAAGCTCTCTAAACCTAATTAGATCTTACTTTCTACTTAGCCTCCTCCTCCATCATTTTAATGGCAGATAATTAATCCCTTCTCCAACAAAAAAATCTCAAATCAATTTCAAGGTCCAATTACTATTTGATAGTTGAAGATCAACAATTCAAGGATAAGCAGACCTTTGATTTGGAAAAGGTTTCAACAAGAGAATTACTACGTCGAGGTGTGCTTTAAGGCTTCGGTAAAAAGGTATGTCATTTTCTATATAGATAATGATTTTGATACAATGTTTGATGAAAATTAAATTTGATCATCATAATTTGTATGTATGTATCATTATCTCATTTAATTAAAATTGTTTATGAAGATCGAATTGTTTGTTGAATGATATGATTAGGTTTTTATTTTGTTAAATCAAAATTGAATTTTTTTTTACTATTTGAACAACATCTAAGCGTAGATCTACGTTTTAAACATTCAAATTAAAGTGTAATCATTTAGATATGAAAGTTTGTAGGTTTAAATTAACTAATTGTTATTCTTTATTTTGTTAAACTAAAACTAAATCTATATATGTTGAAATACTATGTTTTATTTAGATCTATGTTTTTAATATTCAATTTAAAGTTCAATTCATTAGATCTGAAAATTTGCATATTCATGTTACTTGTTTTAAAATTAAAACTAAAATTTGTATATAATTAGTGCAATGTTTTAACTGTAGATCTATGTTTTAATCTTTCATAACAAAGTGAAATTTTAGATTTGATTGTTTATATATATGTATATTATTTGCACTTGTATTGCATTAGATATTTACAAGTGAATAAAAGGATTTTGACAACAAATCAACGTTTTAAAATTGGTTGCAATAACTATTTGATTTGTATTATCAGAAAGTTTTGGTTGAATCTCATATATACATCTTAAATCTGCATGTACGTGTCCATATAAAATTTAATTTACATTTTCAAATTGTCATAGTATTAAATAGTTTCTTTTCTTTTATTTTAAATGAGGCAATAATATGTATTTGCAATTTATTATTGACTGTTTATATTCTTATATAGTTTTTTTGTAGAGAGGACAAAAATTTGTATTGTTTTAACCTCAAGGACACAACCTCAATATTTTAACCACAAGGACAAATATTCTCCCAAAATTGTCGATAAGGACAAATATTCTCCCAAAATCAGTCATAACTACAAACGGTCAAATGAACCATTACTCGTCGCACCACCAACCACTCCCATTACTTGCACCACTAGCCTCGCCGCCGCCCTCAATACCACCCGCCGCCATCACATGCTACCGATAATTCTTAACTTTAAAAATGATACCTAAAAACTTCTTCCGTTAACTAAAAACTACTACCTAAAAATTGATACCTAATAACTGCTACCGACAACTAAAACTGATACCTAACAGATGATACCCAAATAAACCACCCATAATCTCCTAGATTCTCAAATTTATCAAGTTCGATCACCATTATCTAATTTACAATTCATTCTTGAACAAGCATTTCAAGCATAGTAATCATCCTTGTAGAAAATCAGTTCATCATCATATTTAAAGCACAAATAGGCCACCCATAATCAACATCTATCAAGCTTTTGAAATTGCATCGTTATCTCATATAATGATGCTTTGACTCAAGCATCTCCATTTTTTGATGCAAGCTAGATCGAGTGGCTCCACTCCAGCATAAGCATGGATTCCATTCAACTAAGGTAGTGGCATAATGGCGAGCATGACAGCGGTTCATTTCTAGGTAAAAAATAAAATAGTTTTTACAAAAATGATACATGTTGTCATTAAAAGTAATAGTTAAAAATTGATCCCCAAATTAATATGAAAACTGATACTCAAATAAAATTCATCAAATATTTGGTACTAAGGAAACACTAATTCAACTCAATGATCATCATATTTACTATATAACAACTTCATTTCTATTATATAATCAAACAAACTAAACAGTAAAAAATTCCACAGTGCATTTAAAAAGAATTATACTTAGAAAAAACAAAAATGATATCTAAAATTCGATCCTTACTAAACTCAACACAGCAATGCATTATCAATCAAAGCAATATGAATGCAAAGAAAATAAGGATTAGAAAATGTTCACTTCAAAATGTGAATTTATTATAGTATAATAGTTTTGTTATACAACAAAAATCACAAACTTAAAAATAACAAATATTTTCAAAAATGATACCTACAAACTGGAAAACTGATAGCTAACATATGATACCATTTCTTCTCTCCTAATTCTTCCATGGCTTGATCTTCTTCTTACACGACTTGCTCTTCATCTTCCTCAAATTGTTACCTCTTCTAAAACACCACTTCACCATGCGTCCCTGCCACCAGAGCCATTAATTTACCATCATCAGATGACTTCAAATCGAGCTACTTAAAAACCCTAGTTGTTTCCATCCACCGTCGAACCAACCACCCTCGCCACCAACGCCATCATAGTAACCGCCCTCGTCAATAACACCGCCTAACCTTGACGCCGCTCCAGACTCATTCATGCATTTTCCTGCCTCTGAGTTTAAATTCAAAAGTTGTCCTTTACGCTAAAATACCGAAGGCCGGTCCTCGAGGCTAAAATGCTGAGAATTTTGTCCTAGATGCTATTTTCCTGTTCTTATATTATGATACCTATTGATTCTCATTTATGTGCTGCATTAATTAAGTCTATTAAAAGGGAAATTGTATCATCATCCTTTATTTATTTCTCTTTTAAACTCCTATGTGATAACCATTCAACTTATTATTACATACATGTATACATATCTTGTCATATATTGGTTACACATTGTTATTATTTAATTATTTTGACATATATATACATACAATTTATTGTTGACTATTTATATTCTTATGTGATGATATTGATTGTCATTTATATGCTGCATTAATTAAGTCTATCAAACGGTAAACTGTATCAATTATCCTTGCCATCCTCTTTTTATTTCCCTTTTTTAACTCCTATGTGATAGCCATTCAACTTATTCTTACCTTCTCGTATACATACCTTATCATCTATTGATTACGCTTTGCCATTATTTAATCATTTTGACATATAATTAAAATGAGTATGTTTGATATATTCATACCCTTTCACAATCCACACTTAACAAAATTCTAAAATAATGTAATGATTAATAAATATGACTTTATTAAGAGTAATATTAGATTTAGATCTAATAAAACTTTTAGACTTCATAGGCCCTAAAGATATAAAGTAGGAAATGTTTTGAAATTTTCCCTTTTCACCACCACGGGCATGCCCAGTTCGTACAGTATTGGATTGGGTGCGGTACTGATGCAAAGAGGTAAGGTTGTCTCTTATGCTTGTTGGCAACTGAAACTGCATGATAAGAAATACCTGATCCATGGTTTGGAGTTAGTCGTGATAGTGTTCACATTGAAGATTTGGAGGCACTCGCTTAGAGAAAAGTTCTACTTATTCACCGACTATAAATTATCGAAATACCTTTTCTCATAGAAGGACCATAACCTTCGACAAAAAGGATGGTTAGAGTTTCTGACCTCCTACGACTTTGAAATTTCCTATACGTTGGCAAGGGAAATGCAATTGTAGATGCTTTTAGTAGGAGACATTCCACCTTGAGACCTATGTTCCTTGAGTGCACGTAGTTAGTTGGTTATCATTTCCAACCTAGGTTTAAGCTTGAGGCAAAAGTGTTGGTAAGCTAAACTATTAGACGTACTTTGATACCGTGGATCGGTACTAGTTAAAGGTGTGATGCTAGACTAGCTAAGATTATTTCTAAGATCGAGGCAGGAGTAAAATTTGAAGAGACAAAGAAGTACAAACTTGACCGAGATGGTTGGCTCCGTAAGGATGGTAGATTGCTTGTACGGGATAATAAAGGACTTTGGGACTCTAACAGTGCCATCATTTGAGATTGACTATACATCTCAGAGGCAATAAAATGTACAAAGATACAAAGCAGACATTTTATTAGGAAGCAATGAAAAATAACATCAAGACATTCATTACAAAGTGTATGAATTGCCAGTTAGTGAAGGCCGAGCATAAGAAGCCAAGCGGTTTTCTTCAACCGCTTAGGATCCCCTAGTGGAAATGGAAACAAATACTGATGGATTTCATCGATGGATTGCCAAGGACTAAAGGAAGGTGTGATAGAATTTGGGTCATGGTGCACGGATTAAAAAAAAGTGCTCGATTTATACATCTAAAATTAATAATAACGGCACAAAAGTTATCTAAGTTGTATGTGAAATTGATTATATAATATCAAGATGTGCCAAAGAGCATTGTAAGCAATCAAGACCTAATATTCACGCGCAAATTTTGGAGGAGCTGACAAGAAGCATTAGGAAGGAGCTGCATTTAACTATAGCATATCACCCATAAACTGATGGTCAGACTAAGAGAATGAACCGTATATTGGAGGTTCACATACGAGCTTGCATTTTGGACTTTGGAGACTCGTGGGATGATCATTTTCATTTGGTAGGGTTCATGTGTAATAATAGTTATCATTCGAGCATTGGTATGGCATCATTTAAGGCTTTGTATGGTCGACCATGCAATGCCCCATCATTTTAGTGGGAGGTGGATGAGAAATTAATACTTGAGAAAGATATAATTAGGTAAAAATCGAAGAAGATTAGGATCATTTGGCCCAAAATGAAATTTGTACAAGACAGACAAAAAAGCATGCATAAGAAATCCGTCCTTTCACATTTCCGCCTTGTACCAATACATGTCCCTCTAAGTATATCCTATGGTTTGTGATGAGGAGGAGGTCAGAACAACGTTCTGGTGAGTAGTAAATTACAAAATTTATACATAACATTAATCTATGTCGATTACTTCCCTTTACATGTTATGTCTACTATTTTAACTTGGTTGTCTTGACTACATGTACATGTATGGTATGCCCCACATACTCGGCGTATACAATAACTATATACGTGTGTGTGTGTAAGTACCACGGTCCACTTTTGGACCAAGATATTTTCTCCACTAATATCCATAACTCTGCACCTTGTCAGGATCCATCATCAACGCAGTATCATGTCCTCGCCACTGTGCATACCAAGGAACTCTAAAAGTTCTTAATAACGACATTAAAACTATTTAGTCGCATTTTATTCATTTAAAAATCTCCATTAAGGGTTATTTATCCTTGCCCCCTAACAACAAACTAACTATCTAACAACGGTGAGGCGGTGCATGTCTTAAACGTGATTTACACATGTAGGAGGTGTAGATTGTTTCGTCATAACAATTATTTTTCCACTGAACGTTGCAGAACTGACGACGCTCTCGTCCTACGTGTACAACCCTACTCCTTACATATATATAGTACCAACCTTGATGACATAGCACCGAGCCTACGCTCATCGTCCTATTTAGATTGGCTGATGCGTTCAAGGAAATATGTAACATCCCCCTAATTGGAAGCCCAAAACTAATGGCTATGGATGCTGCACTCATTCATAGTTATTAATCCTCGACGACCGAATACGGCGGTGTAAGATACATTGATACACAGATCACAAGAATATGAAAAAAAATTAACAAATTAAAAAAAACAATTCCATATTCCATTCAAGACATTTCATGTTCACTGCATAATCCCAAAAACATTAACCATGTTCAGAAAAATATAATTATTACACATACGCCAAGAGCGACATATGAAGATTCCTCCTTGATTGATCAGAGTATATAATAAGGCTAAAAGTCTGTCTTTACATTTAAAATACGCAGCAGAAAAAGATAACTCTAAATAACTAACTGCCTCTTGCACACCTCCAAAAGCTTTATTCGTCTAAGAGGAGAACCTGAAAACCCTAAATCTCAAACTACTCAAAATCAATTGAGTATCTGAGAGTTTAAGGGGAAAACAAAATCTTTGAGTAAAACATAAAGACTGATATGAATAATAATCTAACATCACAATCCATTTAGATATCTAGTGAGACCACGTCGCTTAGCGAAACATATTTTTCCTTCACTGTTATCCTAAAACCCTTTTTATAAAACCATATATTGTGCTCCTGCATCCACAATGGTTTTAGCATAACATTTCAAAATATAATGATGATATACATATAGAATCATTTTGGATATCCCATCCCCAGTTTAATTAACTCCCTGTCATATTTATAGTTTCTAGGGTCAAGATTAACCTATTAGTTTTTATGGGTTTACTAATAATCTTTTTATAATTCATGGACACCTTATCCTATTACAGAGTTTTCATGGGATCACCGAGAACCTATAGGCCCCTACCAATTAACTTAATTGATTCTTGGGTTCCCCTGAACCTATTGGTCATTACAATAACTCATCTTATATCGTAGTTTTCATGGATTGACTAGGAACCTGTGGATTACCTTAGTAACTCCCTTCTTAGCCTAGTTTTCATGGGTTTACTTGGAACCTACTGATACCTCCCTTAACTTCTTCCTCATCCTAGTTTTCATGGGTTGATTAGGAACGTTTCGACTGATGTCAATTCTTAATCCAGATATAGTTTCCATGGGTTCAATACAAACCAATTGGCCCCTGCAAATCATCCTTTATAAATAGTTTTCATGGATTTACTACGAACCTATTGGTTACCCCCAATATCTTCCTAATCATAGTTTTCATGAGTTTACTATGAACCTATCTCCCGAGCAACTTCATGATTTAAGCATCCTTTACCTTGGCTTTCCTGACTTCCTGGATGCAATTCTACTCATTCAGGAGTATATTCAATTTATATTCACTATTGGATTAACCTATCTGGTTCTACTACCCTTTTAACCCTGAAATACAGTTATAGGTCCTTTATCATGTGAATATATGCATATTTGAATTAGCAATCATAGCAACTTAACAATACCACTCCTGCGGGTTTAAGGTCTTTGAAAACATTTTCATATAAAACATAGTTAATCCCTTCAACCCGTACTTTTATCAAGGAAATACTTCTTCAAATTTACATACTTAAAATCATTTTAAAACTCCTTTATTTAGCCATGGGTTTCTCCTTTTTAAAATGAGTTTGATTTTAAAAAGCCTTTCGACACCTTCGAAACCTTGCTTCCGACTTCATTGGACAACCTCCTTCGAAAGCATTAAAATCTATCTTTAAAACATTAGGCTCTTGCCTTTCGAATACTTTAAAACATCTCTTTCGAAACCTTTTGACCTTGTGAAAGTATTGTCAAATAAGTATAGAAGCATAGCTTCGAAACCATTCAAAAATACCCGTTTCGAAACCATTGAAGCTTATCTTTCGAAACCATTGAAAGTCCCTCTTTCGATATAATTAAAGCTTACCCTTCGAAACCATTGAAAGTCCTCCTTTCAAAATCATTGAAGGTTACCCTTCGAAACCAATACCTTTCAAATCCATTGAGTTTATATTTAAAATAGCATTTCTTGGTCAAAGTGAACATAAGCATAAGCATCTCTTTCAAAACCATTCTTTATTTCAAAAAGTATTAGGGAAAATTTATGGTGTCGTAACCAACCTTTCGAAAGCATAAAACATCTGGGTAAAACAATTGAAGGTTGGCTTTGAAACCCTTTTCAAAATCATTGCCTTTGAAAGCGGTAGGAATTGGCTTATATTTATAAAAACATATAGTACCTTTGACAGCATTGATTTCTTCCATACCATCGAAAGGCATCTAAACACAGAAGGGTTTCGACTTGGTCGAAACTACCCCTTCTGAAAGCTTCAATTAAAAACTAAGTAACTGCTTTGGAAGCTACTAAAACAAAGGCGACAACTCTCCTTCGAAAGCCTCTTCAAAAAAACCTTTTGAAACCATTGATTATGACAACTGTGAAACCCTTTTATAAACGAGCAAGCGCTTTTCTTTTAAAACAAAATATAGCAAAGGACCCAACCCCTTCGGAAGCAACATTTCAACACCCTACCTTCCGCCTTTCTCTAATCCACTATGTGCCGGCTAACTGATATCTTGTGTATTGGTTTACTGGTTTCGACTTAGAAGGTTTCGACTAAGTTGGAAGCGAAAGCTCTGGGTCGAAAGTTCTTCCAAAGAAGGCGGAACCCCTTTTTCTTAGCAGAAGGCTATTTTTACCAAATAAAGCTAACCTTTTATAACTAACTTGTCTACTTGTAAACATCTAATAGGCTATCTTAAACTTTCAAATTATTTTACTAAATTTTTGCCGCATTTTCTCAGATCTAAAAATGGATAAATTTTAAAAATTAAGCCATTCCTATAAACAAAACAATTAAATCATTTAGGTTCTCCTTTCAAAATAATTTAATTTCCATACTAAATCACTTAGCAAAAATTCCAAAAATTCGCTTTAATCTTTTTATTTAACATATCAAAATTTCAAACCAAAAATTCTCAATATATTTTGCAAAAAATATTTATAAACACAAATAACCATATTTTCCTTTGAAATTCATAATTAATTCTCCACGGCTTGGAAAATTATAAAAATTGAAACCCAACTCCAAAATCTAGTTTTTCATAACATATAATTTTTCCATGACATTTAAAAATCATTAAACCTCGATTTTACCCTAAAACCGTGCATATCCCCTTTAAACAATCTTGTTTAAACCATATAAATAATAAATCAAACATATCATCATTCAATATGTCATAAAAATGAATTTTCCATTAAATCCGAAAACATATGATCATAAAACCAAAAATAGAGATGTACTGATTATTATTCACCTTAGATTAGATAAGAAAATTGAAGATTGATTGAGACTGATTTTTTCTAGCTTGAACCTAAGCTTTACTTTGATTTTTCTCTTTTCTCTTCTTCCCAACGGTTGGCCTTGCCCTTCCTTGTTTACATTTTTGTTTTGGTTAAAAATGAAAGTGTACGACTAAGGGAAATAGTTTAAGGGTGGGAAATATGGGCGGTAATTTACCCTAATACCCCTAGGTTTATTTTATCAAACACTTAGCCATTTATAGGTTCATATATTAATAAGCACGGCTATTTCATTTTTATTATCTACCTCAATCTCCTTAACTTCATTATCCTATTTAATTTATTATATTAAATATTCTGAATAATGTTATTAAAAATTAGGGTGTTACAAAATACCTACTTGGTTACTTAATATGTACCCCCAAAAAGATTAACGCAGCCTCTACTTGGCCATTTATCACTTCGACCGAAGCGAAGCATCCAAATTTGGTTTATTTCATTCATCTATACACGAACGTATAATCTCACGGATCCTATAGTTGGCGATGTCTCACATCTATACAAGGTATATACAACAATTGGTAGCCGCTTTCGGAGGTAAGACTTCTGTTGTACAATACTACTGACCTCGCAACCCAACCCATATTAATCACTATGTCATTTTTAATTAATCTAAGTTATTGACTAGATTCAATACTTCACACCCATCATAAATACATACTCGAGGCTATATTTATTTATTTAATATGACTTCTATGTTTAAATGTTGATATTCAGTTATTTTTACGTAAAACTTACTTTTTATTTCATTGCCGTTTAATATCATTTACCGTTTACTTCTAATTTTAATAGATTGAATATCTATTACTGCTTAATTTTCACTTAACACTACTAAATATTGCTTACTGTCATTTTTCAACTATTAGTTACCTTTATTTGGTTATTATACACTCTTACCTCCCTATTGCTTTATTTATATTTCTTACTTTATTGTTTGTTTTCTAACTATCTTAGAACGCATGTATTAGATTCAAAATTAAATAATTTTTATTATCACTACTACATTAATTTGGTTTATACTTAGAATTTTAATGCACTCGAATTACATCTTCCCAAAAGGAAATGTTAACGCTGTAATTTTTCATAAATTATGTGGATAGGACTTGTATTATTTTTGAAATTACAAGAAATTATCTTTCCTATTATTATTGAAATAAACGGTTCAAAATATGGTAAACATCACTATTTTATACATCTCTTTCTTTTGGCATATTCCTTGTTATTTCAAACGATACACTATGATTCATATTTATAAAACTGGATAATTTATAAAAATTTACATTACAACACACTTTATTCCAATGAACTAAAATACTACTTAAATCCCAATCCAAAATGTAATAACTTCCAATTCATGTTTATTAACATATATCATTTAACCAACAAACTTGGAATTACTACAAAATATCATTAATTTAGGGACTATTTTTACCCTTAATTTCTAGATTCAAGAATATGCAACACTAAATCTAGTTAATAATTTGCAGAATTTGTAGGCATAGTTTTCAAATTCATCACATGTATATATTTAAGCCTACAACTCCAAAATTATATCCAGGCATATAAGGAACAGATTTACAATGATATAAATCCAATATTACACAAAAATATATAATTTCCCTCACATCTAAGCTTCTGAATCTCTAGATCTAAATCCATTATTATTATTTGACAGTCTTTCCTTCTACCAAAATATGTATTAAAGTTTATGCATATTATTAGAACTATAGATCCAAGAAGTGATTTAAATTAATGTAGCTGTAAAGTTTTAGTCTAGAATTTACCTCTTCTTCGCAAAATTGAGTCACATTTTATTCTTCCTCTCTTTTATTTTCAGATATTCTATATATATGTATATAATACTATTTATAATTTTCATATTTTCTAGAATTTGTGGAGAAAAGAAAATGATGGAGCTTCGCTTCCAGATTCAGAAAATATGAGAGGAAAATTGAGGGGTTATGCCTATATTTATAGATGCACAAATCAATTCCATTCGTTAGATTTTAGTTTATAAAATCTAAACCGCTAAACTTTTGGTTATTATAAGCTGCCGCCTACCACTAGTCGATCGCTCTATTGCCACCCGTCGATCGATCTCAATAAAGGGGTCGACCGGTCATCTTTATATGTTAATTTATTATTTTGTGTTTATCTCATTCTATTTCTTTCCCTATGTGACCGACTTTGTTTCATTTGATATTAACATTAACATTAATTTAATGCTACTTATAGTAAGTATTAGTGTACCTTTACTTAAATTGATTAACAATAATTATTTCCTAGCTTTCTTTCATTCGATATTAAGGTTTTTATTTACAACGTTTGTTTTAAGGTTGATTAATTCTCATTTACTTCCTTCTACGTTTAATTTATTTATTTCTATAAAGGCCTGTTTTTCTGTACCCTTTGAGTCGACAATAACCACATATATCCAACCCAAATTAAATGAAAAGGCGGATCTTTAAGGGGTGAAAGAGAAAATAAAGACAGAACAAAATCTCATACGAATGGAATGACATACATTATTTCAATAAATAATCTTTACAGCGGAAAATTTTAAATCATATATCAGAGTCTAATCTATATTCAGCCAGGATAGTTATAACACCTACCTTTACAAATGCTGAAAAAACAAATGCAATAGATGTAGCAGATAATAGAATACGTCCATACTATGAGAAATGCGGATTACAGATCTTAAGGCTAGAATTAACACTAGAGGGGGGTGAATAGTGTTTTAAGTAATTACTAAATCTTTTTGAGTTTATGTTAATTTGAACACAAATGTATGCAATATTCAGACACAGATATGATCACAGAACCAAACACAGATGTAGAAATAAAGTAAAACAATAAAGGAAAGAGCACACCGGATTTTATACTGGTTCGGAGTTACCCTACATCCAGTCTCGAACACAAGTGCGGATTTCCTTTCAAAAGCAATTGTACAATTACACCCTCGATTTCAAGGCCACGAGGTACACCACTCCAGATTCACAATCCTCTGGGTAGAGATACTTGATTTCACGGGCAACAAGTTCACCCAATTGATTTCCTAGGCTACAATTACACCTTTTCTCGCTTGATTGATTTCATAGGCTACAATCATACCTTTTCTCGCTTAATTTATTACAAAGAAGCCTATAAATCTGAATAGCACTGAGATCTTGTTGACATAGTGATAGAGAATCAAACCAGAGATGATCTAGTTAGATTCAATGGTGATTTTGGCAGAGTAATGGTAAAAATATATATAAAGAAATGTGGAAGAAGAAGAGGAGTGAAATCAGAGAAAATATGAATGAAAATTCGTTTAAACCTGCACCTATTTATAGTAGAATAACAGCCATGTCCATTCGTGAAAGGATATGACGAATAGACACTTCTTTTGAAATTCAAATTTTTGAAATCAACTGCCATCTTGACGATAAGGGGTACTAGAGGTTGTCGACATGCCAAAGCAATTTTTGGTAATTTGTTCTTCTTTGAAAATAACTTCTATCTTATATTAAAACTATTTTAAACTTTATAAATATGCTTAACTATAGTTAAAATACATAAATAAATATAGAGAGTAATATTTTGATATATATAAGATTTTATTACAATCTTATATTTAAATCTAAGTATAAATATTAAAAGTTAAATATATTATTTTCAAAAGATAGTTAAAAACCAAGGATAATTTGATTTTGAAGATAAGGATTATTTTGAGGCTAAAAGTATTTAAAACCAGGATAGATGTTTTTGATTCTTTTAAAAGGAAGATTTTAAAAACAAGATATAATTTTGTAAAAATATTTTGAATAAAAGTTAGTGGATACAAAACAACGTTCCACTAGATTTTTGTAGGTTCCATCCTACTTAGGGTTCCATCTCTTTAACAGGCTCGAAGTGGATTCCATTCCATGAATAAATTGGATTTTAACATGTCGGTGCTTTTCTAGGAGTTTTAACAAAATTCCTAACTAAATTACAATCTTGAAATCTTGAACTCTTGATAATCTTGATACTCATGAGTCTTCAATCTTGATATCTTGAATCTCTATACTGTACAGTCTTCATTCTTGGTACCTGCATGGTTAAATCCTGCATATACATATATGTCTAAACTATATTGTTAGTATTTATATTTTATAACAAGTCCTAAGGTTGTTGTCATCAAAACCATCCTTCTTAAGGACTAAAAATCTCCCCTTTTTGATGATGAAAACCTTTGTTTATAAAATATTACTTCTATCCTTATAACTTCCCTTAAAACAAATAACTCCCTCTTAATCTATGCCTAATTATCCTATTTTATATTTCTCCCCCTTTGTCATCAACAAAAACTAACTCCAAACTATATAACTTCCCGTTAATCTAATACCATATGACTTGTGATTATAATGATAGTGTTATCATAAATAATCATCACTTAATTTTAAAACTAAAACTTAGTCCTAAATTACTAACTATCCTAACTAAGAATCTATATATGATAATTCAAACAATAGTGATAATTGTGAGAATTGTGAGAATTCAAATATAAGAACACAAATTATTTATTAATTATACTTTGTTATTTATATTCTATATTTCAGTTATTGAACAAATACCTAATTATCTTCTTAATTTAGTAAATATAGATTCATTTAAGGGTTTCGTTAAGATATCGGCAATTTGATTCTCAGAATTGATATAATCAAGAATAATTACTTCCTTACTTATGTTATCTCTGAGAAAATGATTTCTGATATCAATATGTTTAGTTCGAGCATGATGAGTAGTATTTTTGGATAAATTTATTGCACTAGTATTATCACAATAATTTGGTGATTTTGAGATATTTAAACCAAAATCTTTTAAAGTTTGTTGCATATATATTACTTGAGAACAAGCCAAAGCAGCAAAAATATACTCTGCTTCGGCTGTTGATAAAGAAACTATGTTTTGCTTTTTACTAAATCGAAAAATCAGAGAATGCCCCAAAAATGATAAGTTCCACTTGTACTTTTTCGGTCTGATTTACAACCAACATAATCAGCATCGCAGTAAGATATTAAGTCAAAAGAATCATTTTCAGGATAAAATAAACCATAATCAAAGGTGTGTTTAACATATCTTATAATACGTTTTACGGCTTTTAAGTGGGTCTCTTTAGGTGGGGATTGATATCTTGCATAGAGACAAACACTATGCATGATATCAGGTCTACTAGCAATGATATAGAGTAGTGATCCAATCATTCCTCTACATTATTTTTAATCTACATCGTTCAAGAGATCTTCTTTAGTAGGTACTCATTGGTTGCCATGGGAGTGGGTTTTCCACTTGCAGTAGTCAAACCAAACTTACTAACTAGGTCTTTAGCATATTTTTCTTGATTAATAAAGATGCCATTATCTAATTGTTTTATTTGTAATCCTAGAAAGAAGTTTAATTCACCCATATGACTCATCTCAAACTCTTTTGTCATTATTTCAGAAAATTCTTTATTCATTTCAAAATTAGTTGATCCGCAAATGATATCATCTACGTAAACTTGTACTAGTTGAATATCATTTTTATTTCTTTTAATAAAAAGAGTATTATCAACTTTATCAATTTCAAAATTTGATTGTAATAAGTAAGATCTTGGTCTATCATACTAGACTTTAGGAGCTTGTTCCAGACCATATAGAGCTTTCTTAAGTTTGTAAACATGGTTTGGTAATTTTTCATTTCCAAAAAGTGGTATTTGTTCAACATATACTTCCTCTTTTACAAAACCATTTAAAAAGGCACTTTTTACATCCATTTGACACAATTGAAAATTATTGTGATTTTCGAAAGCAAATAGAATCCTAATGGCTTCTAATCTTGCTACGGGAGCAAAGGTTTCATCAAAATCTATCCCTTCTTCTTGACAATAACCTTGAGCGACTAACCGAGCTTTATTTCTAACAACCTCTCCTTGTTCATTCATTTTATTTTTATAAACCCATTTAGTTCCAATTATAGTTTTATTTTTACGTCTAGGAACAAGTTTCCAAACATCATTTCTAGTGAATTGATTTAGTTCTTCTTGCATAGCCAAAATCCATGAATCATCAGTTGATGCTTCTTTTGGATTTTTGGGTTCAATAGTTGATATAAAGGCTACACTACTCATTTTACTTAGTCGATTTCTAGTTTTAACAACAGATTGCATATCTTCAAGTACATTTTCTATAATATGATCTTTTAAAAGTTTAATCTATTTATTAGGATGATTAATTTCATATTAGTTTTAGTTGACTCTTGATTTTGAGTGATTAAATCCTCTTCATCATTTGTATCTTCAAAATTTTTGAGATTTTCATCAAATGAAACATGCATTGTTTCTTCGATTGTGTTAGTTCTTAAATTAAACACTCTGTATGCCTTACTTCAATTAGAATATCCGATAAAGATACCTTTGTCGGATTTAGGATCAAATTTATCTAAATTATCTTTTGTATTTAAAATAAAATATTTATTTTAAAAATTCTAAAATAAGATACTTTAGGTTTCTTTGAGTGAAGAAGTTTATTAGATGTCTTATCAGTTAAAGGTCTAATTAAAATCCCATTTAAAATATAACAGGCGGTAGCAACTACTTCTGCCCAATAAACTTTGGTAATTTACTATCTGAAAGCATGGTTCTCGCACACTCTTGAATCGTCTATTTTTACGTTCTACTACTCTGTTTTGTTGTGGAATTCTTGGAAATGAAAAATTGTGAGTTATTCCCTTTTTATTGCAGAATTCCTCAAACTTTTCGTTTTCAAATTCACCACCGTGATCACTACAGATGGTTATAATTTTCAGAGAAAGTTGATTTTGAATCCTTTTTGTAAAGTTCTTAAAACATTCAAAAGTATCACTTTTATGTTTCAAAAATATTGTCTACATAAATATAGAATAATCATCTATAATTACAAAAACATATTTACTATGATTTATTGACAGAATTTGAGATGGACCAAATAAATCAAGGTGAAGTAATTCAAGAGGTTTTGAAGTTGAAATCATATCTTTTAATTTAAAGGAACTTTTTCTAAGTTTTCCTAATTGACATGCATCACATAAACTATCCACTTTAAAATTCATTTTAGGGAGATCTCTTACTAGATCATGTTTTGACAGTCTAGATAAGAGTTTGAAATTCAAATGCCCAAATCTCTTATGCCAAATCCAAGGGTCACTTATATTTGGCAAAAGACATAGGTTATCATTTGAAATTTTCATACTAAGAATATAAATATACATTTTCCTAATTCCATCAAATATTATGGTTGAATTATTATCTTCAATGTGACACTTATCTTTTTTAAATTTAATTTTATATCCTTGATCGCGAAGTTGACTAATACTTAGTAGATTATGTTTCAAATTCTTAACTAGCAAAACATTGGTAATAATAGAAGTTTCAGAGTTACCGACTTTGCCGATGACAATACATATCCTTTTGAGTTGTCTCCAAAGTTAACCAGTCCTCCGTCTTTGCATATTATATCATTTAGCATATCTAGATTGCCAGTCGTGTGTCTAGAGCATCCACTATCGAGTATCCATTTTTACTTTTTGATCTGCACAATTTGTCCGTTGTGGATTGATTCCTCAACACCCATAAAGCATGTTTCATGCACATCATACAATTTTGGTAGACAACTTAAATTTGAATATTGATTATATGCAGACTCAAGAGACAATGATGATCTGAATATTTCTAAACTAGTATTAACAAATATTTTAAACATAGCATTTTAAAAACTTTTCAAAAAATCATATTATGAAACTTCGAAAACCTTGCTCTAATACCAAATATGGGAAATGCGGATTATGGATCTTAAGGCTAGAATTAACACTAGAGGGGGGTAAATAGTGTTTTAAGGAATTAATAAATCTTTTTGAGTTTATATTAATTTGAACACAAATGTATGCAATATTCAGACATAGATATGATCACAGAATCAAACACAGATGTAGAAATAAAGTAAAATCAATAAAGGAAAGAACACACTGGATTTTATAATGGTTCGGAGTTACCCTACAACCAGTCCCGCACACAAGTATGG
This sequence comes from Allium cepa, assembly GCA_030765085.1. Classification (NCBI taxonomy): domain Eukaryota; kingdom Viridiplantae; phylum Streptophyta; class Magnoliopsida; order Asparagales; family Amaryllidaceae; genus Allium; species Allium cepa. The sequence goes on along the minus strand of CM060929.1, from coordinate 374,967,851 downwards.
ATTTTCTTTTAAAAGCAATTGTACAATTACACCCTCGATTTTAAGGCCACGAGGTACACCACTCCAGATTCACAATCCTCTGGGTAGAGATACTTGATTTCACAGGCAATAAGTACACCCAATTGATTTTCTAGGCTACAATCACACCTTTTCTTGCTTGATTGATTTCACAAGCTACAATCACACCTTTTCTCGCTTAGTTTATTACAAAGAAGCCTAGAACTCCGAATAGCGCTGAGATCTTGTTGAGATTGTGACAGAGAATCAAACAAGAGATGATCTTGTTAGATTTAATGGTGATTTCGGCAGAGTAATGGTAAAAATATATAAAGAAACGTGGAAGAAGAAGAGGAGTGAAATCAGAGAAAAGATAAATGAAAATTCATTTAAAACTGCCTCTATTTATAGCAGAACAACAACCATGTTCATTCATGAAAGGATATGACGAATAGACACTTCTTCTGAAATTCAAAATTTTGAAATCATCTGCCACTTGCTCGACAAGGGGTACTTGAGGTTGTCGACATGCCAAAGCAATTTTTGGTAATTTGTTTTTCTTTGAAAATAACTTCTATCTTGTATTAAAACTATTTTAAACCTTATAAATATATTTAACTATAGTTAAAATACATAAATAAATATAGAGAATAATATTTTGATATATATAAGATTTTATTATAATTTTATATTTAAATATGAGTATAAATATTAAAAGTTAAATATATTATTTTTAAATGATAGTTAAAAACCAAGGATAATTTGATTTTGAGGATAAAGATTTTTTTTGAGGCTAAAAGTATTTAAAACCAGGATAGATGTTTTTGATTCTTTTAAAAGGAAGATTTTAAAATAATTTCAAAAACAAGATATTATTTTGTAAAAATATTTTGAATAAAAGTTAGTGGATACAAAACAATGTTCCACTAGATTTTTCATAGGTTCCATCCTACTTAGGGTTCCATCCCTTTAACAGGCTCGAAGTAGATTCCATTTCACGAATAAATTGGATTTTAAGATGCCAGTGCTTTTCTAGGAGTTTAAAAAAAATTCCTAATTAAATTATAATCTTAAAATCTTGAACTCTTGATAATCTTGATACTCATGTGTCTTCAATCTTGATATCTTGAATCTCTATACTGTACAGTCTTCATTCTTGGTACCTGCATGGTTAAATCCTGCATATACATATATGTCTAAACTATATTGTTTGTATTTATATATTATAAGAAGTCCTAAGGTTGTTGTCATCAAAACCATCCTTCTCAAGAACTAACACATTCGATGATGAAGATCTCCAACTCTCCTTTGGAAACTTCAAGCGTCTTTAGCTAATCGTAAAACTACTCGAATCTAACCGGAGAACTAAAAATACCCGGATCAGGCTTGATAAACCAACCTGAGATACTTGAAATTTTAAATGTATAGCTCATGATGATTTTATCAAAATCTTGGAAAAGAAGGGTGTCTCATAAGACCACGCCCACACATAAATATGGATGGGTTTTTAACCTATGATAGCCAAAAAACTTTTATTACCAAAATATATTATCTTTAACGACATTCTTTTGGAAAACATCTTTCAAATAAACTTATTCAGATAAGGTATCAATAACCGAACTAAGTCCAAGGGAATATATCCATACTAGGTCATGTGGAATATACCGAACGGAATATATGATACCAAAAGGGGTAGCTAAAATGTTTACAAAGCATTATAGCTATTTTAAGAATACGATCAAAACTGTAAAGCTCGTATTAGAATTGGATTTTCCAACATGATAGGGAAACTCGATAACCATATATAGCAACTGGAATCCGTGGTCTTTCGTGCAAGGACTCTCACACCACTATTCCTTATATTGCCACACTTCTTGAGATCTGGTGGCTTCTCTTGCAAGGACTCACACGCCACTATACCACGCAATAAGGGTTCCCTCTGGACACCTTGGTGACCTATATCATACGCCGCCAGTCACCTTGAGGGATCATACACCACTCGCGTCACACTAAGCGTGAAATATGTAACATAGTTCCTGTATCATTTTCGAGATGTGAGGCTTGGGAGTGAGGTTATGCTCAATTTAAACAAAGCCACACTTTTCATACAAAACCATGCTTTAGTCTTCCACTTAAAATGTCACAGTGCCATTCCTTCAATCACTATTTGACTTTTACGAACATTCAAACTCTGAGTTCGTATGCCTCTAAGAAGGGTTTTAAACTAAGAGAAGTTGCCTTCTTTGCCACCATAGAAGTATGTTGGTAAAAATCAGTGTTTATGATCTTAGCAATGCAACGTCAGACATTTGTCCATACAAGTTCATTTTGGGACTGAACGAAACGGAAGACACTTTCCTCGGCCATTACTAGGTGAGAAGCCCTTGCAATCCGAAGATTTCAAACACGACACGACCACTGCTATAATAAATGTCTCTATATTGGGAGCTACCCATAGAATGTCAACAAGTAATCCTTCAGCTATGAAGATCTTTGGTTTTTAATAATCGTCATCTTCAACACGTCTTCAGTTTTGAACGTATACATTGGTTCGAAGTGGTTTTTAGATAGGGATCGCCCAAATCCAACCCGGTTCTTCGAAGCCAATCGTCGATAAAAAGATGTTAAGTTTATGTGTGATTATCAATCATCAGACAATTACTTCATCTTTTTTTTAAATCAAATATCTTTCTTAGATATATTCTTTTCAATTCATCCCATTTTCTTTTCAAGAGTATATGGAATCATTATGCCTCATTTATCAAATCATTTGGTTTATTTAAACCTTTCTTAAATCTTGGAATAATTCCAAATTATTTTCTCTTTTACTTAGGAAAACATTTCAACATTATTTCTTTAAATCTTTCATTTAAAACTCCTCTTTAATCTTGGGAAATACCAAGTCATCTTACTTAAGATCACATTTAAACTTAAAGATTTTCTATTTCCAAATCCTCATTTAACTGTGTTAAAGATGGTGTTATGTAAAACATTGTTACAACAAAACCAAAACCATTTTATTCAAAACCTATTTTAACTCTTGGAAAACTCTTCACTTTTTACTTTGGGAAAACCTTTTTAGAGCATCCGGGCTTTCTTTTCGATTTATTCCACCCCTCGTCTAAAAGATACAACGAAGGTCAGATAAGTTCAGGGAACTGGTTGCTCCATCCCTAACCTTAGTTACACACCTTGTTTTATTGTTTAGATCTCACAGACGGGACAAATGTACTAGACGTTTCCGCATACTCGGTTATTATTCTTCATTTTAAAAATGATTCGTTAAATTCCAAATTATTATTTAAAACATTTAATTATTCTTTTAAAAATATCTATAAAAGATTTGAAAAAGAATTGTTGAGTTTAAATCCATAATTCGTAAGTTATTAAAAAGTGTTGCAAAAAGTGTTGTATAAAGCTATATTCTTCAAAACGACGTTTATATCATTTAGAAATCCATCCTTTCAACATAAACATCTTAATAGATTTTTCAAAACTTATTTCATATTTTTAAACATTTTAAAAATATCATTTTTAAAGAAATCTCTTTTTAGATTTCAAATTGCAAAACTACGATGTTTTTAGAAAACTGTTTTGGACAAATTTCAAAATATACTTAATGAAATCTTGATTTTCTTTCTTTTTTGGAAAACTATACATATAATAGTCTGAAAAGTTCTTATCCTAAAGGATTCCGAGCTATATTCCATTTTGTGTACTTATTTAACTTTTTCGGCGTGAAATCACGAACTACCATTACGCAACGTGCCTAATTTTGACTTGTTTTTTAATTTCTTTCCAAAATTCATTAAAACACTTTTAAATGTTTATAAAACATATCTAAATCATTTAAAAATCATTTTAAACAATATTTCCATATTTCAAACTCATTTTCCATTCCATTTCATATTATAATATCATTTTCGAACTTTTTAAACTCATTTAAAGGCTAAATCACTCCATACACATATTATTATGGATTTAATTTACATTAAATTTAATTTGGTTAATTACTAAATATTTCTTTTATTATTTATCAAACCAAGTTATTAACCATTTCAAAACCTTGTAATCAACCATAATATCAACCAAGTTCTCATCCAATATCAATCAATATTTAACATATTAATTTCGAATTTAACACGTGTATTATCAACTTAAGTTTTATTAAAATAAAACTAAGATTTGAGTACTCACAATTAGTTCCACTCCACCACACTTTTTCGTAGATTTTCGAATCGATTCAGGTAGCACTTCTTTCTCTTTTTCTTGCTATGGAGCTTTCGGTCTCCTTCCTTTCTTCCTTGGTGCTCTCGGCCTTGTTTATGGAGGGGAGAGGCTCGGTTAGGGGTGGTGATGGAGGGGAAGGCCGTGAGTTTTAGAGAGGAAGAGAGGTGGTTTGCACTTGATTTTGAAGCGGATTGATATCCTATACTTGCTTAAATAATTTTTCTCTCTTGATATTCTGCCATTAATTTCTTATGATAAGAAGCCATTAGAGAAGCTTTAAGAAAGGAAGAAGAAGAAGAAATATTTTGATGTGAAAAAGTGGAGAGCTTAAGGTGGTGTTTATACATGAAGTTCTTATGTGAATTTACCTTTCTAACTTTAAGCTACTTTCATTTTAGCCACAAATTTGCATTACATTTCCAAGACATGATTTAGACCCTTAAGTACATGTATTTAATGTAGAAAAGATGGATAAGACATTAAGATTTGAACTTTGTACCAAAATGAAATGATTTCATTTTTTATATTTTATAAAAATGCATTAAAAATACACTTTCTCCTTTTCCATGCTTGATTCGATGGCTAAGTACATTAGCATTAATGAAGAAGAGATGTATGCTTTGATTTGTGTGAGATTTTATTTGATTTTGCAAAAGTAAACTTACTTTGTCATTTTGTGCTTTATTTAACTTTAAATAAATACTTAAGTTAATTAATCCTAGATTAATATAAGAGAGATTTTTACTTCATTGTTAATGCGTTTATAAAATACTATTCAAGTTGTAAAACGTTTGCACAACTTATATCGATCAAAACGTTGATTTTCGACAAAATATTTTACGGTCACATTTTGACTTTTTGTTAAACTATTTATTTATGTAAACCAAACTTGAAAATAAGTTTGTTATCATATTTAATTAATTAAAACAAGTGTATTTGACTTATAAAATAATATAAACCAATATCAATAATAACTTGCAAATATACGACATTGATTTTGTCCATGTGCGACAAAATTTGTCAATCACTATAACATAAGTCTATATATACAGTTATCAAAATTTTACTAACCAATTATTATCATTATATAATAATTTTAAAAGAAATTATTTATCCTTTGAAACAATTATTGGACTGTATATTCAATTTTATGGAAAACCATCTTTTGTCAATTTTGTCAATGTCACGGTAAAGTCCATAATCTTTATTCAATTCTAAAAATAAGTTCACCATTCTTATTATTGTATAAAACATGATTATTTAAGTTTGAAAATTCTATATTTAAATATTTCATTTTCAAAGTGGTAAAATCACGGGTCGTTACAATTTCCTTCTTCGCTTTCTTAATTAGATTTAATTTTATTGAATGCTATTAATTCACATTAATGATTGCTTAAACGCTAAGCTAATAATATTTATTGCCTCCTTTATTTTTTAAATGCTAGTACTCATTACCTTTATCCACATAAATCCTTATTTAATTCCTTTTCAATGGTGATTTAACTAGATTTACCGTATCTGTATCCTTTAACGATAACTTTTATATTTAATGCCTATTTTAATATTAAGTTATTAACATTTACTTCCTTAATTGGTTTTGAATTGTTTCCAATCCGAAAACATCAAACATAATAACATTTCCATTTTTACTTCGATTGAAAATTTTTATATATGAAAATTGATCAGAAAATTGTCATGAACACAACAATGCAAGTTTCATATTCAAATTCTGAAGTTTGTGAAATTTTCGTTTATAAGGTGTTACGCAAATCATGTTGGTATTAACATGATAAATCATGTTGGTATTGAATTGATTCTTCATACGAGGACAACTTTTGAGCAGTAAGTGAACTACTCCTGTAGTTTATAGAAAAAGACAAGACAAATATATGACAAATCATGTTGGCAGTGACATGATTTGTAAAAGAAATTTTGATGATGAAGCTTGGAAATTTGAAGGCTTGTACATATATGAAGAAAAAGTGAAAGTACAAGGTACAAAATCATGTCAGCACCGACATGATTTGGTCAGCATCGACATGATTTGGTTAGTATCGACATGATTTGAGTTACCAACTTGACTCATTCTTCGTGCCTAAAGCGTAGATCTTATCTCTTACCTGGTCTTCTACAAACCGGCGACTCTAAGGGATGGATTTGCCTATAAATATTCATCCTAGGGATTTTTTCTCTAGGGAATTCCATTTTACCACAAAGTGTTGTTGAACTCAAGTTTACATAGCTTTCTAGACTTGAATCTTTGCAATCCAATTGTACTTATGCAAACTCTTCTGAAATTAAATTAATTTAGATATAGACAGTGATTTGAGTTTGGACCATTATGAAATTCTACGTGTTTAAGCATTTTTCAGTCATTTTTAGATCTATAATTTTCATTTATGATCGATTGGGGATGTTGTGTCATTTTCTGATGCAATATTTTGGCGCTTTCACTGAGAAAGAATGTAACGTTTCGATTTTTCGTTGCCGAAAATCCGAATAGTTATGGGTTTTAAAAAAAAGAAAAGAAGAAGAAAGTAGAATGAAAAGAAGATAATAGATAAGGTAGAAGATGGAGAGGAAAGAAAATAGGAGAATAGAATGGAAGATTAGAAAATAGAGAGAAGAGAAAATAGAAAATTTTAAAAATAGAAGAAAAAGAGAATAGAGGAAAAAGAAAAACAGAAGAAAATAGAACGGGACAGAAAACAACAGAACAACATCAGAATCTCACAATTCGCAGCGGAACAACATATAATAATAAATGAATAATCTTTAAACAAAGAACTATCAGTTATTACATTTTATACATTACATTACATCATATCATCAGAGTGTACAACAACAACAAACAGTGTAGCGGAAAAAGAAATACTATATACTAGTAATATGCCATGCCATCCAGCTTGCCTCCAGCAACTCCTGATATCCAGAATATCCTGATAAACCTAACTCTTGACTGCCCGTGTGGAAATTGGTGGGCACCCAGAGTTTAGGAAGGAAAACAATAAACTCCAAGTCAGTCATGTGACTGGTGTGAGAACTCAAAACAGTTTATTTATCTTTGAAAACAAAATAGAAGAATATTTTTATTTCAATTCGCAATGCTTTTAAAAATGAGACTACCATAAGGCCTCCCGCACACACACACATGCAAACGCAGAATCGGAGGAGATTTCTCCTTATGATAGTCAAAGATGCTTGATACGCATTTAAAATAACATTTGATATTATTACCACTGCATAGTGTAGGAAAAATTCATTTCGAAAGTAGAATATAAATCTTAGCCAACATACGACCATTATCGTATGCCTACTATAGCTACCATCCAAACAGTGGTGACCACCATAAGTGAATGGCAGGTTCTACAACTAATACCGTACAAGTTTCGTATTGGGAATTGGATTTCCAACAAATGGTCAGGCCAAGGAACTTCCCATTGCCACATGAGAATGCCTCTGGAAAGACATCCCCGAGAACCAAACCGGAACTCTGCCAACACAAGACCGGGTTACCCCTAACTGGGTAACTACTGACACGAGCACGCCATTCCCCGATCGTAAACGACCTTTCTCACGGGATCCCGAAAACCAACAACCACAAAGTAATAAATTCGTAGTAACCACATAGGTTAAATATCTAGGCTCCATACCATGATACCACCTCTATCCAGAAGGAAATGTACATACCCTAAAGGGTGCTACCCCTCATAACCTTGCCGCATCTTTCCTGTTTTGACCATTTCCGGGGTGTGAGGCTCGACGAAGTCACGTCCACAAAACATACTTTATACAAAAGCCATGCTTTGGGTCAACAAATGATCAACACAATGATCACAAGGATAGACGATCAAATAAATGATCCTATCACAATAATCAACACAATGATCATTTACAGCATCACTCAGCATATCACATTACCAAATTGGGAATATATCGCTGATAACTTCAACTATATAACCTCTGAGCTCGTACGTCTCAGAGAAGGGTGTTAAGCTAAAAGAATAAATTCTCCGCCACCAACAGAAATATATTTGAAAGAAATCGGCTTTATATCTCAACTTGTAATGTCAGACATACTATCCATACAAGTCTGTTCTGGGCTCGAACAAAACCGAAGGCACTTACAAAGAAGTCCTTGCAATCCGGATATTCACAATCCTGATCGGATTCACCATCACATATGGAGAACTCTATACCGGAGCAACTCGGTGCAGAGTAAATCGACAGGTCATCCTATCGCTCTCGCAAATACCGGGTCTTCAACACCGATCTTCAAATGCAATTCACAACGACGTATCACATATTCGGAATGGGTTATACGACCCCATGGTCCTTTCCCGGTTAACCCGAATAGTGAGCGCTTATTTAAAAATAAGTGTGGCATTCACATTCAACAAATCACATCAATTACCCATTCAAAGGGAAATATTGATAGTCGGTTATTGAACTATCAATTGATATGCATACATCACCAGTTTCCAAATAATTTTCCAAATTATTTACTTTCCAAAATATCTTTACAAGATATATAATTTCAACACTTCAAAAATAAATCAATATTTATTTTTAACAAATTCCATTTTTCATTTATAGATTCCATAATGAATTTATATTCCAAAATATTCATGCATATATGATTTCAACTATCCATTTTCAATTTATCTTCAAAAAGATAAATTCTAAATATTCACTTCATATTGGAAAAACATTTCCATACTTATTTATTCATAAGTAATTCACAAATTCTATTTATTTTCAACACTTGGAAAATATTCAATATACTTAAATCGAAATTAAGTATATATTTCATTCTTTAAGGAAATCATTCTCTTAAACATATTTATTTGGGCCAAAACGAATGTTACGTAAAACATTGTTACGACAACCCAAAATCACTAGTATAGGGATTCGAAATTAAAATAGATATATAAATCCCAATACTATACAAAACATTTCCTTTCGGAAATCATTTACTATAACAACAGTGTTATAGTCCACTATTTCCTTTTCATTTCTCGAAAACGTCTATTTCAACAATTAATGTTGAAATCTATGGTTTCGAATCTCAACACAATTAAAACTTCGTTCGATCGTTTTAATTCTATTTCAAATATCGCATTCAAAACAATTTCTTTAACATGTTATTCACTATTCAAAAACGTGAATATACTTCATTAACAATTTCATCCTTTTATTCATTTTAATTCAAAGGATTATTCACTATTCAAAAAATGTGAATATAACTCCACTTATAGGTTTTAACAAATTTTCTTGTCAAAATAAGTCATTTGCGAATTTATAAAACAACGTTTATAAATTCCATTTCTATTTATTTATAAAAACTTCCTTTTTATAAATTCTTTTATTAACCTATTCCAGTTTATAACTCAATTATAAGCTAAAAGTTCATATTATAAGTTAATTACTTATAATAAATTTGTTTGCAAAAACCGTTACTTTGAACTTCATAATTATAAATCTTAAAATCTATAAGATTCGCTTATTCACCCAAATCTATTCCTTTAATAACTTTATAAATTTATAAATCTTACTATTTATAAATTTCATTCATAACTTTACCATTTATAATTCTATAAATTCCATTCATTTACAAAATTCATTTTCACTTCATTCAAACACTTATAAAAACTCGTTTTATAATATCAATATTTCAATTTATAAATATCCATTTATAAATCTCTTAATATAAATCAATTTATATTATTCTTTTAAAACGTCTTCAAATTCCTTTATTATTTCACCATTTTGATTCATAAAATAATTAAATTTTATAAATCCTATATTTAAACTTTTCACAATAAATTCTAAAATACCGATTAAGCTATTTTATAAAATCATTAGCATCATATTCTCAAAAATCAGTTTTTAACTATATTTCTCAAAAATCATAATTTTTATAACATTAAAAATTATAACGTTTATTTATTTAAAATGAATCAATTCCAAAAATATTTTATAAACGTATACTTTCAAAAATCACTTTGAAATCATTTTAAAATTCCAAATTTGGCCCAATGATGCTACACACCAAATAGTCAATCACGACAACAACGACATCATATATCGATATGATAGTCAATCAAATATCAAAATATCTGAAATCAAATAAATACTGTTGAGGAATCCAGTTGGATCCCTCCAACCTATTTTTCTGCATCCACAAACATTAGCACAATACCAATTTCGCTCCAGTACGAAATTATCGCGGTATATGTTCTTATTAAATATTATCCGCTTAATAATGGCGCAATAGGGTCTCATCCGCTAAACAAATAAATGCGGGAAATCAATAACTCCAACATATACATATGCCAATATATATATATTGCTACTATATATATAATACCAATTTCACTGTTTATGAAATATTCGCGGTATATGTTTTTAATAAATAACATCCGCTTACTAACGGCGTATAATGTATATTTTAACAATCAATAGATATTAATCAACATTCAAACATGCATTCAAATATTTTAAATCTAACTATTTAAAATAAAATCGAAACTGATTCGATTGAGTGAGAAATTCTCACCTTGATTTTAAATTCCGTTTTAGCGATTTATTTCGAATAAAATTAAACGGACGTTTAATTTTACCCAAAATTCTCACTAACTCCAAACGACTCCAAACCAACTCCATCGCATAGTGATCGTCCATACGATTCCAACGCAACTGGTTTCGCGCGTTTTCGACCTCGTATGAAAAAGTTATGAATTTTTGAAGTTTGTACACGATTTATATAAACTATTACAACATAAATAAACCTAACTTTTAATCACAGCCATAGGATCCTTCATCATGCAAATCTGGCCGTTCCCCCACTCTCCCTCTCCCTCACGTTTCTTCTACCGGTCACTCACGTACACAAACCCATTCCTTAGCCAACTAGGGTTCCAATTTGCAATCCCATTTCTCGACGAAACTCGATCAAACCACTTGCAATAGGAAGCCCTTCGCGAGAGCTACCTCCACCACCAACCACCTGAAGCTCGGCCTGCTCTAGACCCCTTGAAATGCGTGAAAAATCTGCAGGTTTCGGCCTCCATTGCTCCCTCCACGTCGCTCCAAACACGATCATCACCGTATGGAATCGAAGCTCTCGTCGAGCTCTTCGACTTTGTAGTTGAGCACTTCGCGTAATTCCTTACGGATTGAGAGAGATTAATGGAAGAAGATGAGATGATTTCAGCCATCCAAAGGGGGGGAGGCGGCTGCAGATGTAAATTAGGGTTAGGGTTTCTTTTTTTTATTTTTTTTGATTTATGAGCCTATTTATAGAAGAAAATCGAACACTATTCATCCCGGAAATTCCGAACTCCGATTTACGCGCCGAAACTGACGTTCCTAGGGTTTATCCCGCGTTCCGGACACAATGGAACAGGTTTCGGAAGCTAATTCGGACATCTGTGCGAGTTATGGCTGTAAACGCTCAATTTAAATTAAACCGATTTAAGCGATTTTCTAGGCGTTTTAATTTGTACCGGACAAACGGTAAATCCAATTGACTTGAAATTTGAAACCTCACAATAATATCACATTTCGGATCCGATGAAACTGGTTTCGTCGAAATCCGAGACTTTTTGAAAAATGGCTATTTTAGCTCGCCAAATTTAAAATTTAAAATAAATCGATGCGATTCGAGCTGCCACGATCAAACGATAACTCCGATTGACACGAAATTTGAAATCCGATAATAACTAACTATTACATATCCAATGGAACTGGTTTCGTTCAATTCTGAGACTGTTCAAAAATTGACTATTTTCACTAGTCGATTTTAATATTAAAATATTCAATTTTCACAAATTAACTTTTAATTCAATTTTAAAAGTTCTAAAATATCGTTCTAACTCCCATATGATAAAATAAAATTTTACAAATCATTTTCAATCATATTTAACCCAATTTTCAATTATTTCCATAATTTAACGTATTAAATTATCGATTTAATTATTCAATTAAATCCAATAATTCAAATAAAAATTTATTCGACTTATAAATTCACTTATTAATATTTAAAATTAAATAAATATTCAAATTTTAATTATCAAAAATTCTGGGTCATTACAAAGAAGACTCTTAAGCCCGGATTTAGCTTTAAAATTGGATTTGAAAAATCTGAAGGTTAGATCCAAGGATTATTCACTGTAGTTCTTAAGTTATTTGGACTTTGAAGAAAAGTCTACTACCTATCTTATAAGAAATGGCTACAAGGAAAGTTAATTCTGAATCTAGAGTTACTACTGGGGGTGAAAAGGAAGACTCTAAGCATAATGATGGAACTACTCAACCTTTGAATGCTTTACTAAGGCCTTCATCTCAGCATGATATGGCTAAGAGTTTATTATCAAATAGAAACAATAATGGGTGGGGCTCATCACCAAGCCGAACCCTATTCATCGAAAATATTCTAGTGAAAAAGTATCCGAAGAAATTCATGACATTGACTTTGCCATCTTATGATGGAACTACTGATCCAGGGTCGCATCCATTAAAGTATGGCTGGCATATGGATAGTGCTCGTGCTACAGATGGTGTGAGAAGTAGGTGCTTTCCCATATTTTTAATGAAGTTGCTATGATGTGGTTTACTTAGCCCGCAATGACGTCCATATACTCGTTTGACAAGCTTGAAAAGATGTTTATGGAGCAATTTTGGCTCCAAACTACTCAACCAAAGGATGTGATGTATTTATCGAATGTTCATTTAAATTCTAAAGAGACTCCAAAATATTTTATAAAAAGATTTAATGCTACAGTGACTGAAGTAAGCAGATTGTTTTGATTGCATTGGTTAATGGGATTAACCAACGGACTGATTTTGGTCGGTGGTTGACGAGAAAACACCATCCACTACGGAGGATTTTTATGGAATAGGATCCCAATTCCTACAATTCCTGTGCTTGGAAGAAGTAGATTTTGTTGTTGGTTTGGCAGGTTTCATTAAGAGGGACTGAATGTTATGGTGCAAAGCAACGTTGCTATCAAACGGAGTAGCGATAGTCATGAAATTTTTTTTTGAACATTGGAAACAATAATAATACTAAAAGAAAGAACCAAGTCGTCGGTGGGAAGATGCAAGACACCAAGAAGTGCATAAGGTACGCTAGACTTGGAGATTATACTCTATGAATGAATCTATTGAGAATCTTCGTCGTACCACACATGATACTGAAAATTACAAGAAGCTGCCTCGAAGGGAGAAAATTGAAGAAGAAACGCATTTAAGGAAGTGTTTTCTCTTTCATGAAATGCATGGGAACAATATCAATTAATGCCAACATTTGAAGGTGCGGTTGAGGATTTAACAAGAAAGAAGAAACTACAGTAATACATAAGGAACCCACAAGCTGAAGGGCAAACAAAAACAGACCACAAGGGCGGCCTGCCCAAGGGAATCAAGTTGGGTCCAGTATCGAGGGGAATAATGATTAATACCATCTCTAAAGGACCTCATCCAGCAGAGAAAAGCTAGAATGAAATGGAGCAATATGGTAGCTCATTAAGCCTATCCCTCAAGAAAGATGTTTCACCATAGAAGATAGGACTCTAGCAAAACCACAAAAAATGATGAATGATGAGATGCTGGTAAGATTTAGGCGCCAATGCTTGACCCCATATTGAATATGGTCTTGATTAGGCAGGCAATAGTGCATCGAGTCCTTAATAACTGTTGGAACTCGGTTAACATTTTGTTTAAGAAGATGTTTGATCAAATGCAGATCAGTGGGAAGGATCTAAAGCCTTGTAAATCTCACATACTGGGATTTACCGAAAAGGGTAAGGAAACTATTGGCTATATAGAGTTTTCGGTTGAATTAGTTGAAGGAAGCCGCAACATAGTGCAATTATCTTTATTGTTGTCGATAAATTCTTGGCCCATAGTGTTTTCTTGAGCCGACCGACTCTTGCCTGTTTCAGAGTTTCCCTTGCTTTGAGGTATTTAATGATGTAGTTCCCTACTAAGAATGGAGTAGGAGGAATGTAAGACAACAATAGTACTAGTCGAGTATGTTACATCGCATAGCATAGAGAGGCAAAGCAATGAGAGAATGGAAATGAAGGATAGAACTCTCTCTGCATTAATACTGTTGATGCATAGCAACTACCCGCCAATACTAGGCCCAGGTCCTATAGTAAGTTCTACCAACCCATGGACCTACTAAAATATTCAGAGAATGTAAAGGAAACACCGATGGAGTTGAAAATCGACATCCTAATCAATAATAAGGATTCGATGGGGGTTCTCTAGATTAGATCATATCTTAGCCTAAAGATGAGAAAGGAGTTGGTAGGATTTCTCTAGGTAAACATGGACGTGTTTGCTTATATGCATTCTGATATGTATGGAATTTCACTAGAGATGGCATGCCATGCATCGAATGTGGACCCAAGATATCCTCTAGTGAATCAAAAGAGGCGCAGTATGAAACCGGAGCGATCTGCTGCAATAGAAAAAGTGGATAAGCTGGAGGCAAATGACTTCATCTACGATGCACTATACCCTGAATGGGTATGGAATCTTATATCGGTTAAAAAAGTAAATGTGAAATGGGGATATGCATTGATTATTTTGACTGGAATAAAGCATGCTCGAAGAACCGCTTCCCATTGTCATGGATTGACCAACTTGTAGATGGAACAATTGCACATAAACCATTTTCCTTCGTGGATGTGTACTCCATCTATAATCAAAAAGTAATGCATATTGTAGATCAAGAGCATACTAGCTTCATCATTGATTTGGGGATGTATTGTTATCAAGTGATCTCATTCAGTCTGAAGAATGCTAGAGATACTTACCAATGACTGGAATATAATGTTTAAAGAACACAGCAGGTGAACTATGGAGGTCAGAGTAGATGACATGCTTGTGAAGTCACACTGATTAACGAATCGCATAGGTGATCTCTCTTAAATGTTCAGTGTATTCTGAAAGTATGAAATGAGGCTTAATCCATTGAAGTATTATTTTGGAGTCACATCACACAAGTTTCTAGGTTTTATAGTAAATTTAAGGGTCATTGAAGCCAAACCAGAATATATTAAAGCGTTAAAAAAGGCTACCACCCAAATACGAGAAGGTGAATGCAGAGCATAAACAAGAAGGTCACAACACTGCATAGATTCATCTTGAAGGCGATTTACAATTTTTTTGATGCCTTCAAGAAAGAGAAAGGAAAATTTATCTAGATGAAGGAATGCCAAGATTCATTCCGCAACCTATTAGACAATATGGAGAGACCAACAATTCCATCAAAACTTTGGAAGGAGAGGATTTGTTCATTTACTTAGCAGTCTCTACTCATGCACTGAGTGTAGCCTTGGTACATGAGGAGAGTAGAATCCACAAAGGCTTATGTGTTACATTAGCAGATGGTTTACCGGAGTGGAAAAGAATTATCTAAAGCTGGAGAAGTTGGCGTACTATTTGTTGATAGCTATGAAGAAGTTAAGGCTATATTTCTAAGCTCATTCGTTTAAGGTGTTGACTGATCATCCATTGAGACAAGTATTGCATCGACCGGGACTTTAGTAAGATTGATAAAATGGAATATCGATCTTAGCCGGTACAATATATCTTACCATCCAAGGAAAGCGATTCGAGGACAGGCATCAGCAAACTTCATTGTCGAATTCAACATCTAGGATGATGAGAAGGAAGAGGAATGGATTCAACTTTCTCAGTGAAAGTTATATGGAGATAGAACATCCAACTAGCATAATTCTAGGAAAGGGGTTGTTTTGGTGACCCGGAAGAGTGAAGGATCCGTTATGCCTTCAATTTAGAGTTCTCAGCAACAATAGTTAGGCCGAGTACGAAGCACTGATCGCAGGAATCAAGATAGAAAAGGAACTGAGAGTCAAGACGTGGCATATATTTAGAAACTCTCAAATGGTGGCCGGCCAAATTAAAAAGGAATTTCAAGCCAAGAGTGTGAGACTTGTCCTTACCTGATGAAAGTTTTGGAATTACTTAATGATATCGAACATTACACGATAATGCACATCCCTAGGGAGGAAAACATGAAAGCTAATTCACTGGCCAAGTTGGCCAGGTCTGAGGATGCATAACTTTTGGGCACCATTCTAGTTAAGTCTTTCATGACTGTAAGCATAAACGAGATTGATGTCGATTGGATCTTGGATGTCAAGGAAGAGAAGGAGTCATAGATGACTCCAATTAAAGAACATTTTCTAAAAAGGGCTCTCCCGAATGGAAGAAATGAACGAAAAAAAGTCCTATATAAAGCATCTCGATTTATTATGCCAGAAGGTGTGTTATATATGGGAGGATTATCAATACCATTGCCGAGATGTATCACTAAAGATGAAGCTAAGAAAATCATTACATAAATGCATGAAGGTAGTGGCACTGGGGGTCAGACATTAGCGAAGAAGGTTTTTCGTTATGGATACTTCTAGCCAACAGTAAGCCAAGATGCAACCGACTATTCTAGAAGATGTGAAATGTGAAAGAGAGATACCAAGAGTTCCATATATTAAGCTTACGCAAATGGTTAGCCTATAGCCCTTTGCAGTATAGGGAAGTGATATTATTGATGTGCTAACGATGACGAGAGGCGGAGAAAAATATGCTATAGTGCTTGTGGATTACTTCACAAGATGGGCTGAAGCGGAACGGCTAACATAGATTACTTCTAAGAAGTTGATCACTTTGTAGTAAAACATTTTATTTAGATATGTAGTTCATAGAAGATCATCACCTATAAGCGATAACAGAACTCAATTCGAGAGTGTCAAGTTCAAAGAATTCTATGCTCGAACCAAATTCAAAAAAGCTTCTTGGTAGTAACTCACCCATAAGCGAATGGACGTATATGGGCAGTAAACAAGATAATAAAATCCATCATTAAGAGGATATTTAAGAGAGCCAACAACAACTGGGTTGATGAGCTATCACTTGCATTGTGACCTTGTAGAAGATCCTCGTTTCCATGACCAGCCATACTCCATTCGCACTGGCCAACAAAGATAAGGCCATGATATGATCGAATCCAAAGTTCCTTCTCATCGAAGACTACACTATGATCTTAATATAAATTAGGAACTCTTACTTGAATTCCTCGACTTGGTCAAAGAGAAATGAGAAGAGGCTGACTTAAGGGTAGTTGCTCACTAGATAAGAGTAGCAGATAGTTCAATGCTAAGGTCAGAAAATATACCTATGAGATAAGTGACATCGTTTTGAAATAGAACATGGGTCTTTCCTAGTATGAGGGGTTTGGCTTGAATTGGGAAGGTCTTTATGTGATTACACAAAAGCTTTGGAACTTTCAAGCTATTTACAACTAAAGGGACCCCAATTCCATAGGCATGGATAGTGAGCATCTACCATGCTATTTTACTTAGGTTTAATTTTTGCAAATAATACATCCTATTGATTAGCACTTGATGTAATAATAAGGAAATATCTGGATTATTTGATTTTTCAAATAAAGTTGGCTTTTAGAATCAATACAACTGTATTCTTAAAAGTGTGACTTTGTGTTGCATGTTAACGACAGAATCAATCATTCTATGTTTTGAAAAACAAGATGTCTAAGTACCTAAAGATAGGTACCAATTAACTCCTTCAATACATGATTGGGTCGCTAGAGTATAATCGGATTAGGGTCAATCAAATGATTGCCCTTACACATCTAATATTTGTCCAATGGCTGAAGGTAGGCAAGGTCAAGGATTGATGCCTAGAGATATGCATCTAAGACACTGGATCCCGGGGATAGGAACGCTGTAGAATTGTATGTGGGTATGACCTTGCTTATGGCCTGACAAGACATGCTTAGCTGATGGTAAGCGAAGATGGTTGACAAAGCATCTTTAATCAACGCCCATAGAAAGGCAAAGTCGAAAATGGGTGTCCTGAGATAGACGTTCGAATGATTTTGAGAGATAGGAGTTGATGTAAAACTGAGTCCCTTGTGAGTACAAGCTTGTTTATGGCCTCATGGACCGATGATAAACAAGGTTGGTGGACCAAGTGACTTGACCATCACTCGAAGATAGAAGAAATTAATGATGGATGTCCATTGGTAGGCATCTAAGGAGTCAAATTCACAAAGAAAGGAGTGACATGAAATTAAGTATATCATGAATATAACTTTGTTTATGGCTGAACGGAGTACATCCAACCAAAGACAACCAAGCCTGGCCACGAAGTTGGCCAAAGGAATGTGGTTCTGTTTATTGCTAAGCAAGACACGTTCAGCTGAAGACAAATAGTTTAACCAATGGAATATTATTTTGTTAGCCAAACCGAGAAACCTTTTTGCCTATGACAAAAAAAATGAGTAATGAAAATACATTGAGCAACAGTACAAAATTATTTATATTTATGAAGTTATAGTGAATAATGAAATTGCATAGATCATAGACATGGACATGAATAATATATAAGTAACTGAATTATTTACGATTATATTGTAATGTAGACAATTATATAGGCCATGTAAATAAAAGTTGCAGTAACATAAATAAGAAAAAGGTTGGAATAACGAAAAGGGCCTTCTCTATCCCTAGTTCTTGTTTGATCTTGGTTTCCAAATATCAAATTTTTGCCTCTCTACCATGGGTGTAGTGTCAAGACCCTTTACATTGGTTATTATCAGCTCCTCATCAAGAAATGCTTCAGTGTCCTCCATTCCCTCAAGCGCCCTACTTTTCTCTACATTGGTACCAGGGCTAGAGATAGAGGGAAGAACCGGGAGAGCATATGTTGTGATGGGGGTAGATGCGGTCATGATAGAACTTGGACTTAAGGCGTTGCTGGCTAGTGGCCGTGGAGGCAATGTTGGTTGAATTGTAAGTTTACGGACAGATATGTAAAGATTAGAGATGTCTTCCAATGAGAACTGAAGTTTCTCGAAGACTAGGGGGATTAAAGATATACCTTGAGATGTTGGTGTTTCTATCAGAGGAGATTATGCAATTTCCCATTCTTTAAGAGTTTTCTGAAGTGAAGACTGGATAGAGGGGTCAATTCGAGTAATTAGAGATAGGGCGTGTATACCATAGAAATAGTTGTGTCGGGAGCTGTAGACGCGGGTGTTTGAGTTACGACAACCTCTAGAGTGACTCATTTAATGCCAGAGTAGAGTCATCTGCATAATCTGTGAAGCTAGGATCAGCATGAGTCTCATTAGGCACCCATTTCTTGACTACAACACTTATAGCCAAGATTATGCCTCTCTCTTCAAAAGCTATCAGATCCTCTTCATCGAGAAACTAACTCTTTAAGGTATCGTCTCGGGATTCAATTAGAGTTTCAGGACAGTTTCCCTCTAGCCATGTGAGATTCATAATCTCTATAATGTTGGTAAAAAATTGGAGGAAGGTGGCTTTTGTCTCTGCTTCAATTTGAATTTCTTAGCCTTGAGATCCGTGATTTCCTTTTCGGCGATGGTCGGGTAGGTCTTTGATTCAATAGATTCGCCTTGAGTTTGCTCCTTCGATGCTTGCTCGGCTTCAAGTTTCTTGAGCTTGGCCTAAAGAGTAATTTTTTCATCTTCTTTTTCCTTGATCTTCTTCTTGAAATTGACATTGGCGGCATGAACATTTTTCAGCTATAGGATTAGAACCAGGGTCTCTATCATGTGAGCTTATTGAGAATCCTTAGAGATTTGGCTTTTTCATCCCGTTCTTCTTAACCATGGCCAAATCCTTTTTGTAATCTATGCATATTTGGTTATGTTTTGCTCTCCACATCAAAAATACGGACGATTAACTGGTTAGCACTGTTGACGTCGCAGAGGTCCTTAGCCAGTTTCTTCCACTCATATAGTCGCTCCATGACCTCCTCGTGTCTGGTAAGGCCTTCATTCGCATAACTGCGTTTAAAGCCCCTGACAGTACAATCGAATCTAACCCCCTCAATGCAGTAATTAGAAAGAGCTACTTGCATCTCAACAATAACAATGGTAGTTTGGCCTTGGGAGGTGGAGGAGCAGCATGACTTGAGCTTATTTCTTTGCAAGCCCTATGGGATTGTTGAGATTGAAAAGGGATGATTGTTTTGGATTGTTGGGAAAATGAAGTAGCAGTGGTAGGAGGATGGGATGATGGAGGAAGCTTGTGGTAAGAAGATAGTCAGGGCTGGAAAGGTTGAGTGTGTGAGAGTTGTTGATAGTGAGAATCGAAGTCGCATCGTGAATGGTCGCGTGATTCCCTTTGCTCATCATGAGGGCGATGTCTCTCCTCGAAATTGCTCCCTTCTTGTTCCTTCTTTCTTACTCTCTTACTCTTTGTCTCTTGTTAAGAGCCATGATGCAAATAATAGGCATTGGGAGTCTAGGATCAGTTTTAGTGTGCTCTCTAAGCCTATCTATACGGCTGCATCATCCCATTGTACCTGGAAGGAAAATAGATCGAATCAGAATTGAATCGATCGATAAAGAACTACTGTGAAGTATTTATGCTTGTGATCCTAGAATTTTGTAAAGCATTGGCATACCCTAAGTAGTCTACAAACTGTGTTCAAGGGGGTCCAGAGATGGAGTCTCATCGCCCTCTGTAGTCTTGAGAATATCATTCGAATGAAAGCTGAACTCATGGGGGTTAGTGTTTAAGATGCCTTCAAAATTGAACCCACTAGAAGGAAAGTGGAGAGGTTCTTAAGGTCGCTTAGAGAACAAAAGATGTTATCAAAAGCACCTTCTAAGGGAGTTGACTCTTTAACACGTTTAATACGTGGTTTGATCGCAAGTTAGGAAGACTTGACAACCAATCATTTAGGACTAAGAGGTGTTGTGACCATCGTGCCTTTAGGGGATGTCACGCCATGTGATTCATTTCAGGTGTAACATCATCATTGTCTTTATCCTCATTATCACTCTCCCTCACCTTATTCTTTTTTCTCCTCTTCAACACAAATTTCATTTATGTTATCTCTTCCTCGTAATCCTTCTTTCCCTAAATTCTCAACTCCTCCATCTCCTTCTTCTCCAAGATTTTCCTCGACTCATAGGCCACCTTCGTCCCCCTAATCTTCATCATTATAGTTGTAAGCCGGGACAGGATGACTAGCATTGGCTCGGGTTTACATTAGATTGGGCATGACACTCCTACTATTATATAGGAGATGGAACCAACACATACGAGCGTTCGTAAGGAGGTAAGAAGTCTTCCTCAAATTTGAATCGATCCCTTCAGGGAATAAGAGGGCGCCTATAAGAGCATAGGTCAGGACTTATTTAGGGAGATTTGTTGGGAATATGGAAAAGTGTTAGATGCTTAGATTAAGAAAGCCCAGGTGTAAGGAAGATATATAAGGAAGGAACTTACGGTCAGATAGCCAAAAATTATTGAAGCCTTCGGGACATTGAACGATGAAGTATTCATTCCTGAAATAGCAGTGCTTATTATGTAGCTCTTGGACAACTTTGCAGTGGTCGAAAGATTCAACTATTAACAGAGAAGGCGAGTCTTGTCTATCTTTGAAGATCGGCAAGCAGATCAGCTCTTCAAAAGTGAGTAGACGAGCCAGGTGCATCATGAATATAATATAAAGGGAGCTCAACAGAGCGTAGCTATTGTGGTGAACTTGGGTTGGAGCTAATCCGAGCTCTTGAAGGAAGAATTTCATAAGTTTGCTAAAGAGGGCATAGGTTTCGATGGATACTTATATCTATTGCATATGGTGCATCCTATAGGAGGAAGATGGGCTCGTTTTTGGGGCTCATAAAGGAGAACTTCATCCTTGGGAATCCCATGTTTGAGATATCTTATCCTTAACTCTTTAGCAGTCAACTTAGAAAGTTTTTAGTTTGAACGATTATCAAAGACCATTAGAACATGTTGATTTTCCCTTGGAGGGGCAGGCCATGAGGCTAAGTCATTAGAACAGTTGGAGTTGATGCTCTTATGCGGTTGAACGTCTTATTACAGGTGGATTATAAGTAGATGCTTGGGTAGTAGAATAGTCTGCTTCGAGAGGAATAGAAAGACTGGTGCCTATTCTAAGACGAGGAGATCGTCTGGCGTCGTTCATTTTAAACTAAAAAACTTGACGATGAACATGGTCTGTGTTCTACTTTGATTAAAACCTATGTAGTTGATGTATAAAATCCAACGATGTCGACGTAAATTGACCAATCAGATCCTACATATTGACTGGGGCATTGGAAAGTGTTAATCTATGCCGTGTATGTCTTGTGTTCAGGGGAGGGTGTATGCAAACGTTCTCTGTAGATAAGCCTGCTCATGCTAGCAAAGGAGCTCCATCATGTTATGGAACTATGTGTTGGATTTTGCCCATTATCTTAGAATATACTATATCAAAACCGTTGTTTGGGGCAACATGGGATTTCCTTTGCAGGATTAGAAGAATGTGGCGCTTGACTCGAAGTGTTGATTGGAACGCCGAAGTGTGTTCGACAACATTGATCGTCTCCACTTTCATATGTGAAAGCTTGTTACATGTGTATAACTTAGGGTCTTCCTTGAAAAAACTCGAAGTTGGGACTTCGAGGACTTAAAGTGGGCACCAAGCAGGAGTGAAAAAGAAAGGCTTAGTGGCAAATGCAGAATGCTTGGAGTTAACTTCGAGTTGGATGAAACCACCCTCGAATTGTCATTGGTAATTAGCCACGAAGAAAAGAAGGAGCATGAATCTGAATTCAAAATTGAATTTACAATAATGATTTGGCATCAATGATTGTGGAATAACGACAAAAAGGTGACAACAGCTTAGGTGACACCAGAATCGAGGTAAAAGCCCTACCTTGATTAAAGTCGACATCTGGTGGTAAAAGCTTTAAGTTGGATTCGTAAAAAAGATTGGATCGCAGCGGCGTTGAGATAGGCAGTGGTAATCAAGGTGATGGAAGCAAAAATGAAGGCAAATTGATGGCAAAATCATGGTTGCAAAGAAGCAAGTATGCTCAAGGTCGAAATGAGATGTGGGATTTTCCTAAATGTTGGGTATATATAACACTTAAGAATCATGTTAGTACCGACATGTTTTGCTCCTCGCATAAAAAAGAGCAGGAAAATAAAAGATAAAATGGAAGTCTACCTGATTGAGATATGACGTAGACTCCACAGAATCGAAGGCTTCAACCTTACTAAGGAAAAGAGGTGGTTCAACTATTTATGACCATTTGAAGCGATGATAAATGCTTTTGGAATATACATGATGCTTCAGAATGGTTATTAGTTGATTGATGAACCTTCTACAGTTAGCATATGATTTCTTGTCTCAATCTAAAGCAAGCGTTTTGTTCTCACATAAGCATACTTTGGGGTCAAGTATTATTCAACATTTGAACTGAGTGATTTCTAGATGTATTTGGGTTTCAAGATGATGAAGAAATAGATCGAGGAGCTCAAGAGATGCCAAGAATGGTGAAAAGAAGAAGCACAAGAAGTTTGATAAAGTTTTGCATATGTCAAATTATGTCAACACCGACATGATCAATCATGTCAGTACCTAGTTTAAGGAAAATAGGTGAACTACACTTGTACTTTGTAGAAAAAGATATAATGTCGGCATCGATATGATTTGTGGAAGGAATTTTGGCAACAAAGCGTTGAAGTTTGAAGAGTTCAAAAAATATGGAGGAAAAGTGAAAGTACAAGGAACAAAATCATGTCGGCACTGACATGATTTAGTTGATACTAGCATGATTTGAGTTATAAATTTGACTCGTCTTTGTGCTTGAGTGCATGGATCTCTTCTCTTACCTAGTCTTATGCAAGTTAGCAACTTTATGGATGGATTCGCTATCCATCGTAGAGGAATAAAAGAGGGATATTTTTATATAGGGAAGTCCATTTTGCCTCGAAGTTCTATTAAACTCGAATTTACATAGTTTTCTATATCTTAAACTTAGTAATCCATTTGAACTTGCTCAAAATCAGTTGAAATAAGATTAAAAAGGACATAGGCAGTGATTTGAGGCTGAACCACTGTAAAATTCTATGTTTTAGAATTTTACTTTCATTTTTAGATTTATAATATTCATTTGTGATTAATTTGGGGTGTTGGGTCATAGTGAGGAAATTTTTCGTCCTTCAACTCCTCGATTACGTACAAAATAATTGATTCACTAATTACTTTATTGATTTCTAACTAGCAAAACTGAGTAATCTTAATTTTGCTGTGAGGCGGTGATTATGTCGCTGAACGCTTACATAATCGAATAGCTACACTTCAACTGTTTGTTAAAGCATAAGATCTAACCAATATTTAGTTCAGGTACAGGTAAAAAAAATTCAATGCTACAACTAATGAGGAAATTGCGTAAAACAATAAAGGACATGAGATTTACATGGTTCAAATTTTAAGAAATCAAACATCCAAAGGGAAAGTTTCTCTTTCTTCCTTTATCAGTGTTTTGGTATAGAATTTCATGGCAGAAAGTAAAGTTGAACCTTAAAGGTTTTCAAAAGAAGAAATGTCAAAAGATAAAGAAGTCCCCTTCATGCTGTAGTGCCTTTTCTATTTATAGTCCTAAAATGCATGCAAATTTATGGAATTTCTTTCTCATCGTTATGCCTTAACCATTGGATCACGCTAGATGTCGTTTATCCGCGTTGTCTATTTGACGTGGATAGATTATCGACGTGTCTTCGATGAGAATTTTGAATCTAGGTGAAAATCCAAAAATAAGAGTGGAAAAATCCAAAATTATGGTGGGAGAATTCAAATTTGAATTGACCTTGCTTATGGGATGCTAAAGAGATATTTGTAACATCCCGCCATTTTGGACCATTCAAATCGATAATAAAACAACACATATCAGACTTGAATAATTCAAAACAATATAGTTTCGATAAAATTTAGGGCAAAAAAAATCAATCACAGAATCACGGACACAGAATATCAGAATAAACATAGGAGTTCATGAAGCTCCTAGATACATAGTCTCAAACTAATACATAATACCCAAGTTTGAAAACAAATACAACGGAAAGTCCAGATACATAAGTTCTCTACTACAAAAGCAAAAGCTGAGTGAAAATAACTGGAATGTAAATATCAAGTAGATAGCAAATCTCCAGCGGATCTCTAGCTCCAAAAAGGGATGAATCCAAAGTTGTGAAACTCAGGCTGACCCGAGCGTAAAGCAAAGCACAAAACACTCGAGTCAAGAAATACATACTTATAAAATGTAAATTAACTCAAGTGAACTGCAAAAGAAATGCATCGGTAACTTAAAGGATGCTTGGGATCGCCCATCCTTTAAGGATCCGTTAAACTATCTACTATGTAGTAATATACGCTATTATAATAATGTCTAAAGTAAAGTAAACTATTAAAATAATGTTAAGGCATTACCCATATTCCCCTTAACACATTTTCTTTATTTCCATAGACTATACAGAACTGTAATCCCGCCCGTACTGGACGTTGTCAGAGGGCACTCCATAGGTATGGTATAAAACCAACTCGTAGAAGGCGCGCTAGGATAGGTGACATGGCACAACTAGGCAATGGCAGGGTAGATATACCAATTACACTTCTGGACTGTTGGTAACGCATAGTCGTAACTCCCGTCCAACTCGATCCACACTCCCGAATCAAAGGTGCACACCAAATCAATCATAATGTAATAGAATGGCTAACGATGAAGTGTGTCCAATCGGAGGAGCTACCTCACGCCCATCAATTGCTCCTGTTTTAGCCACCTTATGCTAACTCACGGGATTTAGGTCCATATATGTATACTTTTTAGGATTGTCGCCACCATCCTACTTCATTCTGAAATCTCCACCGCGTACACAGTTGTCAAAGTGGTTTTCGGTGTTGGCAGAGAGTATGACAACATCCGATCCCGGTCTCTTTAACAACCAAACGTTACTATAACCCATGGTTATTCAAGTTTAAATGGTTTATTTTTCATATCAAACATATTCCTTTCAAAAACCATATAAATTCCATATCATTATTCTTTAAAATATTATTCATTTTCCAAAGTCGTACACTTCCAAATTCATTTAACTATAACTCCTTGAAACGTAAAAATTTAGAGATCATAGCACTTTAAAAATGTAACCATTAGAACCATGACATTCGGAACTATAACCCCTTAGAAAATTTTGTGGCATTCTAGAAATATCACCTTTAAGAAAACACAACAGTACAGAAATGCTACTGTAAGAATTCGCAACAGTGTAGAATTGTTACTGTAAGAATTTGCAACGGTGAAGAATTGTTGCTGTAAGAATCCGTAGTAGTTCAGAATTGTTATAGTAAGAAATCGTAGCAGTTTTGAATTGTTACTATAAGAAATCGCAGCAGTTTTGAATTGTTACTATAATACTTCCTACTACAATAGTTTATATAATCTAATAGTACATATATTACTACAATAGTTTGTATAATCAAATAGTACATATATTTACAGTTTTATCATGGTCACTATATCATTCCTATTATATTACTCTAATTTTAGCTATTTGGTCATTAAAGAAACCACACCTTTAGTCAAATAACTTTGTAACTGTAATGTCAAATTTTAAAGCTGAAATCCTCATGCTAAGTTAAAAGTATGTTGTTAACTTACACTTTATTTTCTTATCAGTAAACAACATTCATCATTTTTATTGCCCAAGTTATACCATTTGCATTAGTTAAAATTTACATGTCAAATGTACGTTTAACTTACACTGTTTTTCCAAAAAACCGTTTATCATCTTAATCACTATTTCATGAATTAAAACTTACAATTTAAAGGTTAGAATAAAATACCATTATTAAGTCAAATCAGATTATAAAATTTCAATTAATCTTCATACTGTAAATTAGATTCCAAAATTTACATTTCCACCTATTTATTTCTTATTAAAAATTTAACACATATAAACAAATTTACAGAAATCATTACATTAAATTTTAGTTGAGATTCATGTATAAACTTCCAAAATACTTAATAATTTTTAGAAAAATCATTTTAAATCACCCATGGAGTCTGTATACAATTCTCTACCCTAGGGTCAAGTAAATACGGACATACATCATTTCAATCCGCAATTTATTAATTTTTCAGGTTTTATATCATTTCAAACCCACAATCCCAAGTCAAATAAAAATGCTCAGGCCTTTCATTTCAGCCCATAACAATTTTCCTTAATCTAAAGATCGTTCGGGTATGTATCGCTTCAAATTTTTAAAATTTTCACAGAAAGTTAAATTTTGACCAAGGTTGACCAAAATTTGCATTTTAAGAAAAATCTTTATTTTATTAAATTGGAAGAACATTTCACATCAAATCCCAAAATATTACATTAAATTACCAAGTTTATCAAATTTTAAAATAATTATATTCAAAGTTTCAAATGAATTTTCATTTAAAATATTTTCAAAATTTGCGGGTTGTTACAATATTTGTTGTCACTTGTTGACCTCGTTGTGTCTATGCTGACCAGTATTCGATGTTTTAGTTTTAATGCATATGAAGAGATACAGCGGTGAATATTGCCTGGTGCTCAGGTCATGCAACAATACTGATATTGTTTTCTTTACTTGATTTGATAGTATATCGGGTCGGAACATTCCTATGGCTATTTGTGAGTTGAATTGTAAGTATGGCTCTACGTTGAAGTATATATTGAGTGGCCTTGTATACAGCCCCTTTGAATGTCTTTCGACTATGTATAGAGTTGTCTAGGTTGCCTTCGGTATGTGCTGGTATGGACTTGTTCCCATAGGTTTGACAAAACATGAGCCTTGAAGACACGCCAGCTCAGCTCGGCATGTACTATGCCCAAACTTTGGTGCGGTATACCGTATTTGATTTTGATTTTAGATGTACCAGCCGTGGCTTGCCCCTGTTCCTTAATTCTTGCAATATTTATCTCTCGTTGCAGTTCCATTAGTTGCTGAGTTTGGGTCGGATTAGGTGTTGTGACTTCGAGTCGGTTCCCTCATATCTTGAAAGCAGTTCTCGGTAAGAATGGGTGTAACGTATCATTTTTTGATCCAACAATTAATAAGCGGCGAAAAGACTTGGAGTTCTCTGTTGGCAACATAGTGTTTGTCAAGATTTTTTAGTTAAGAATATCGTTCAATTTGGCAATAAAATGGAGGTTGGCACTAAGATTTGTATGCCCTTTTCCGATACTCGAAAGGATTGGAATTCTGACATATAGGGCTGACTTACCTAAGAAGATGGTGGGTGTACACAACGTGTCCTAAGTTTCTCATGTTAGGAAATTTATGAACAACTTATGTAAGATTATTACATCGAATCAACTGGATGATGTTGTGATTGAACCTAAAGCATCGACACCTTGTAATCCTACTTTTATAGTCAAGCAGAGCACAAAGCAGCTTAAGAAGAAAGCGATGATGTTGGTAAAGATTTAGTGGGGGTGAATGTGAAGGCGATCGTACTTAAGAGACCGAGGAGAGCATGAGGAGCATTTATCCGGAGTTCTTTACTTGGTGAGATTCCATTTTTATTGTTAGCTTTCACATTTGGTAGTTTGTTTGTTTAGGTTAGTACCTTGTATGCTAGGGCTTGCTTAGGATTTATTATTTGATATATATGTGTATATTTTATGGTTGTTGTCCTTGTTTGATTGTTAAGCTTATTTGGTATCTATATTATTGTGCTTAAGTTTTGGTTGGGTGGTATTTCAATGGTGAAATTCCTTTGGGTTGATAAAATGATTTTTAAATGATAAACTCATTTATCTTTTCTAATAAACAATATATCTTTTAGATCGAAATGGATTTTTTACCTCCTTAAAGACGAATTAAAATATTTTTTATTTTCTTAAAAATAAATGAATTTTCTAACAAGTTTGGCTCGGTTGATTGATAGTTCAGACTATGAGATTAAATGCAACGAGTTCGATCACCGAGATTGACACTTATCGGGCTAAATGAACCATACTTATCAGATTTAATGAAACATGTTCAAATAAATACATCGTTTACATTTTTTTATAAAAATAAAAGTAAATTTATTTAGCTTCAGAAGAATCAATAGACTTTAAAAGATTTAAGCATGTATTTCAAATTATTAGATGATGAAAATATTTTTAGTTTTCCAAATATACAAATCATTTATTTATTTTAAGAAAGAAAAGATAAATTCATTTTTCAGAAAATAATTTTTCAAAATATCAATTTTAATATTTAAGTTTTTTATACATAATTTTATAAAAATGGTGATCACCACTACCATTTGGTATGGATTTGTCATGATAAAAGATATAAATGATAAATACCATTATACAAAATATTACTCATCTTATTAATTAAATATTAGAAATAATTGATTAAAAATAAAATATTTATCACTCTGTATATATTTTATGTAAAAGTTTACTCATTCTAAAATAATCATAATTGTTAATACATGAAAAGATAAAATTTATTTATCTTTATGTAGAGTAGTATAGAATAAAGCAACAACTTTTCTTTGTTTATATAATCATGATTATTAAAGATGTTTGTAAATATATTCTTCTATACCAGTAGAACCATATATAATTTATCATTTTATAAGTAATTTTGTTTAAATGATGATTCTTTATCCTTTTTCTATAAAATTACAGTTAGTTTATCTTTTTATATGTAATGGTACAAGCTAAGACCGCCACTATCATTTTCTATACGTATATAATGTTATATCTTTACGTATAATATGATATGATAAAAAAAATGAAATATAAATATTCAACTAAAAATAATTTTAAGTTTATTTATCTGTTAATTTAAAGGGATAAGTGGTAGAAGGTAGAATATAAATTAATTGTTATATTATTATATTTTTATAACTAAAATGATAGAATAATACATAAAATTTAAAAGATAAATAACTTGATAATCACTTATCTTTAGATATAAAAAGGGAAAACCGAAAAGATAATGTATAAAATATAAATTACTAATAGAATTGCTAATAAAAATTACAGTGTGTGAATGCAATAGCAATGACCAAAAGAATGCGTATGAGTTTGGAATGAGCATACTAGATTTGTGAAAGCGATAAGTTTTTCTCCGACGTGAATGTTGAAGGGAATGTAAGGCGACCGTATGAGCCCGTGAATGAAAATAATCAGTAAGGGTACAAAAAAAATATGAAGAGAGAATAGCAAATCTTAAGATCAATTTATTAATGATCCTTAAACTACTTAATTTAAGTTGATTATAATATAATTATATGGATTGTACTTGAGCATGCGAAATTCCAAGTTAGCTTTGTAAGTATAGAACTTTATTTTACAATTTTAGATTACTGAAAATCTTTTCATGGAAAGTAAATTGCTTGGTTGACGATTATTCGTAAACTGTGGTAGTTGAAATTGAATGTATAACATGTTAACTAAACAATTGTATCTACTTTGTTAATTAACATAAAACATAAGGTACTAACAAAAAGTTTGGTGTAAGCATCTCTACATAATTTTACATATTTACATAATTTAATCATTGGTATGATTAGTTCGCAAATTGTACTGATTTACTAACTAAATTGGTGAATTTCATTACACTATTAAGATAATCTCATTGTTTCTACAACAAAAGAGATCCTGATGAAAATAACAAATCCAAATCATAACTCAAAAGATATGAAACAACCATAAGTGCAATGGCAGTGAGATTAAACAAGTTTTTATAGAAGATTCAAAAATTTATGTCAATTAAGGCAAAAACAAAAAATAGAGCGGCAATCAAATTTAAGCACTTCAAAAGGTCACTAGAGGATGAAATTTAAACAACTCAATTGTTGGATTGAGGGAATGACTACTGCTATGGACATTCTTGCCTATGGGATCCGGCCATAATGGGATGCTAACATAAAGGTAAGGGAAATCAGGGAGCTACAAGATAAGCACAGCGAGGCTAAGTAAATGGAATAGATGAAAGGAAAAAAGTAGACTTACCTTGCCCGATAGATGCACAAACATAGGCACGGTTTGGTTATCCCATAACTTGCTCTACCCTATAGATCCACAAACATAGTAGTTTTGTCTAGTGATAAGAATATGTTGACATGAATATAAGTTCGGTACTCCGAACACTGAACAGGAATTCATGTTTGGTAGGTGGTATACTGGACAAGAATTCTTGTCTGATGCAAGATACTACCAGATAGGATATTTTGTTCGACATCCAATACACCAAACAGAATATCTTGTCCAATGCAAGATATTACGAACAAGATATTTGTTCAGTGTTGTATACATCGAACAGAATATCTTGCCTGATGCGTATTCATGACCAAGCAAGGAACTAGGAAGAAGGGGAACTATACTGAACCAAGGAGTTGTATGAAGGAACATTGCCAGAAAGATGTCTACATCCACATGCCGAACCAACTGCCCTTGAACAGAGCCATTTCAGCCGAATCAAACAAGTTATTTATGGAATGAAATTTAAGCATATATGGAAATTCCTGCCCATATTTTCTTGAAAACAACCAAATCGAGAAAGTTATGTAGGAAAACTGCTGCTTTATTGGAATGACCTTCCTACCTTTGCACTTCTAAAAATATCTAAGTTTCTAGTAGCTACGGAGACAACTTTTTGGAGCCTCCAGATTTTGCCAAACAGGAATAGCCAAACAGAGCTTCTAGATCTTAACATTTTGCAATAAATCATTGTACTTCATATCCATATACTTGTAAGAGCTGAAATATAAGAAAGAAAATAAAAATAAGCATCGGAGCTAGGCCAATTACGGCCGAACCACTATAAATCTGTGTGTACTTTGCTTTTTTGCACTCTGTTTCTATTGAACTCTTTGTCATAAGTTCGATTGAAAGTGTTCGTCTACTTTTCATGCTAAATATTTTTGTGCTTTCATTGAGAGCTCTTAGCACATCTCCTAGTTCTAAGAGCAAAGTTGTTCGTACCAACGAAAATGTTAACCAAACTACTGCCAATCAAGAAAACTATTCATTTGGTACTACGAGCCCGAACACCATCACGAGGGAGATTTGGACAGAGTTGTGATAAAACTCGATACTCTTTCATTGTTCAAAAGTGAGCTATTGCGGACCAAATCATGACATTCTTAAAGCAGACGCAGCCAATTGCGCACAACACCAAAGTAAGTGGGAGATCCCAGTCATAGGGATTTAAGAGATGTTGGAGTTCATACTATAATAGCGAATCAAATCAAGAAAATCGAAGAGCATGGCAAATGAATGCCAAGGAAATAGATCGAGCAAGGGTTCAGCCTGACACTGTGCCCGAGGACTAGTTCGGCGCCGAACCACAGTGGTGGACCTGGGTTGGTTATAGCTGATCCTTCACAATCTAGGCAACGCTCTCTTGTTTTAGCAAAAGTGGTATAACAACCCTCTTCGGAATGAGCCTAATTTTCGATCTAATAAAACCCATCGAGCCTAAGGCATATTCCATAGCTAGCCGTTGGTTAGTAAAATTAATACAATGAACAATATACAGGGATATATCTATGCTTTCAAAATCTCACAGCGAAAGGAACAAAAACAATGACAAAAATAAGTACCAATTCCACAAAAATTCAATTCTCAAAAATAAAAATACCATCCCAAAATATCCATAGTATAATATCTCAAAATCACATCAATATGTCTAAAACTAGGTACATAAGAATGTGCCAAAGCATAGATAAATAGATAAACTGCCATAAATCTTCACCATTGCCTCCATCTTCTTTAAGCATCATCTCCCCTAACATGCAGGCTGTAATGAGGAGGAAGTCGGAACAACAATGATTGGTGAATGAAAATTTCAAGTCTGACGATAATAGTATTTGGACAATGCCATTTAGATAAGTAATATATCTTACACATCCTATATTATATTCTGTGAAGTATACCTCCACCTCCAAGCCAAAGTTTTTTCAAGTCCAACTTCATACGTACCTCTAAATGTAGGCCAAGGGGCCTTTCCAGTCCATCCTCGAAACTACTATAAGTCATAGCCTAACGATACGAAAGGAATCACATAAGCCACTTAATACCTCTTTAATAGGAATTAGTTAAACTTTGACTATTAAATACCTATACCCCAGGTAGATCTTCATCATTTAATACCAAAACCTAGGCAGATCCCTCTCTAGTACTTCCTAACCGATATCATAAGAAATCTCATCAGGTCACTTAATACTTCTTTTATGGGAAGTGACTGACTCTACAATAGCCAATTAATACCTCAACCCTGAAGCGGACCCCTACTAATGATTTTCCACTACCGCACCTAAAAGATAATCTCGACCATTTAATACTTCTTTGGTTGGAAGAGGGTAGACCCTACAACAGCCACTTAATACCTTCTACCCAGAAGCTGGCCCTTATTGGGAAATACATTGTATGACCCATAACCCAAATCATGATGTCTCACATTAGTCCGACTATTCGTAGGTATAGCTAGGTAGAGTTACCCTATAGAATTAGGACTAACTTTGCATCCACCATGGGTACTTATTATAGGCGATGTCTTACATCAATCTCATGGCTACACTACTAGTAGTCATATTAGCTGGATAGACTTCTATATTCTTTTGATTGACCTCTCATCCCTATGACTTAGTCTTATTTCAGATCTCCTAACATACTATAATATCTTACCGCATTTATGACTTAAGGCCATATAAGGAACACTCCTTATTTCTCCTTCAATTATGCATTAATTTCTATAATTATCCTTAACTTCCTTCCTAAGTGATTTAATACTATTTACTAACTTATTTATTCTATATGATATGAATAACACATTATCACTAATACGTTATTTACTTATATGCCATTTTTGTATTTATACATACATAATTTAGGTTAATTAAATATTCATGGGTGTGCATAGAAATATTCCTATTCTAAGATTCTACTTTCTAAATTGTTTATTTAAATGTCAAAAATCTAAATTTATGAAAGCCTAAATTTCATATAATAATTTGTAAAATAGCTAATATCCTTAGGAACACAAAATGGACTTGTATAAATATATTCAAAAATGGAATAAAAGTACCAAACTTATTTTACATTAATATATAGAATCAACATTTCTATGTCAAGGAAATAAAACTTATAATTTAAACCCTTTATGTTCTATTCAGCTTTTACATATACAACCATAAGGCAAAATAAGGGATTTATTTTCTATTTAAACCCTTTTATTGCAACAACATAAATTGGAAGTGGAATAGAACATGAATTATTCAAATCGCAAACAAACAAATTTGATTCTACTATAGTAAAATAAAATAATTGAAATTCCAATAAATCCAAGAATTAACATTTTATTTGAGGGAATTTTAAGGTTTTATGATTTAGGGTTTTCATATACAAAATTTCCCAAGGGTTAAAACAAATCCAAAGAATCGTAACAACCCACGCTTTATAATATCCTAAAATCAACACTGAACAAAAACATTTGGCTTTCGAATAACACGAAAGACATATTGTCAGGAAAGAATATTTAAAATGAACATTATACTAAGGCATATTGATAGGATCTCATAGTGAAATGATAATATATAATATACTGAATATACATGAACAAAACATGATTATGATATATATAAAAGTATGCATTAACGGAAATAACTGATAAATAAATATCAATACAATGAGTCAGAATGGAACGTCTGATGCAATAAGTCTTATATTTAAATAATATCTATCATGTACCACTATAATATTAAGTATATATAGAAAGTATCGACCTTGTCTCCACAGAATGCTCTAACTATCCTAAAAGCATATCCCCACAAGGACCTGACTTCCAAACAACTCAATCGATTACAAAAGACATGTCAAGATATAAGCGAACAAAGATAAAACGCGAGTCAGGCATAAAGCTTGATGTGAGGAGAACTGTCTCAAAATAATGTGTATTAAAACTATATATAATAAATAGGAACTACTAAGGCACTGCCGATCCTCTCCATAATTGTGGCTTAGGTAATCCAAATTGTCCATGAACAAGTAAAGTAAATCTATCCAAAAGATAGGGAATTATACCATAACCTGATCTTCAATTGTAAACAATGAGTCAACACAACTAATATAGTGTGACTGAAATGTAACAGCGTACTATGATAAAGGTAACCCAACATCCAGAAGTAGGGTAATCATAATATAAGTCTACCATGAAGTACATAATGATAGTAAATGCAGCAACCACAACAACATCCAAATAATAACATGCACAGCATAACAATGGAAGATAACAACGGAATACAAATCAAAACCCATCATTACTGATAGTTGAAGCCAACTATGAATATCAATCATAAACAACTCTATATACTTGAAACCTAGTCCCAATAGTATATAAAGCCACTATACCCTCTAAAGCAAGTATTGGTAATTTCAGTCTACTTTAAATACCTAAGACTTTTACAGATCACGTCGTAACCTTTGAAGCAAGCGTACGTGTTCTATGATCCTATAGTAGATGATTGTCATCATCCTTCTTTAGGACATCAAGGATTTCTTAGCAAATTCACATAACGTCTCAACAAAAGAGAATAACGATCATCCCGTATGGTACGCTATCGGGGCCATAAAGGAACGCAGATATCGTGTATGTATATATATGTATGTGTGTATATATATATATATATAACACATCATGTAATCAAATACGCCTATCATAAACTAAGACCGATATCTCGTCATCATTTTTCTATATGGATTGTCACTACTAATATATATAGCCACTAATATAAGTCTAATACTATATACTATAACATCCCGCCTTTTTGTACGCTTTAAATCGACAATAAACCACACACGTCAAACTTAAACCATACAGAAGGGCGGATTGTTATTGGAGTGAATAAGAAAAAGCAGAGAAATAAAAAAACAAAACAGAATCATGCAGCGGAACAACAAAATATAATAATCAAATAAATAGTTCATGAAGCTGTTTTACAAAACATTTGATTATATTTATACAACACATATCAGAGTTACCTGTACCAGAGAATAATAAATAACAATGCAGCGGAACAGTATGAATATAGTGGACTAATATGATAAATAATAGTAATACAATCTTCGTCTTCTCCCTCCAGAAGTAAGGTCTTCAAATCCTGAAATGCTCAGACTGACCCGAGCGAATTGAAAAAACAAAACATTCGAGTCAGAACTAAAAGATCTTATATGAGTTAAATCAATAGAAATAAATTTGAGTGGAACGGCGTCAGAGATGTTTATGGAATTTGACATCTCCTATCCATTGTCTAACATGAGTGCAGTAACTTAAGAGATGCTCGGGATTCACATCTCCTAAGGATCCATTAAACTATTTACTATGTAGTAATATACGCTATCATAATAATGTCTATAGTAAAATAAACTTACTTTTAAATAGCGTTAAGGAGTTACCCAATCTCCCCCTTAACACAATAATAGTCCAGCAGACCATCCAGTATCAGTGCATCTCTAGATCGGGATACTACCCTAAATACTCCACGGGCTACGAGAGAAAACCAAACTCGTACAAGGCGCGCTAGGGTAGATGACACAACACAACTAGGCAATGCCAGGGTAGATATACCAATTACGCTTCCGGACCGGTGGTAACGCGTAGATGCTACTACCGCCCACCTCGAGCCACACCCTCAAAATTAAAAGGCCCCAATCAATCACAAAGCAATAGAATGGTATTGAAGGAGCGTGTCCGATAAAAGATGATACCTTCTTAGCCCGTCAAACGCTCTTATTTTGGCCACCTTATGCCAACTCACAGGAGTTGGGTCCACGTATATACCTTAAAGGAACGCCGCTGCCATCCTACTTCATTCTAGAATCTCCACCGCGTACACGGTTGTTAAAGTGGTTTTCGGAATTGGCAGAGAGTATGACAACTTCCAATCCCGGTCTCTTTAACAACCAAACGTTATTATAACACCGCGGTCATTTCAAAATAATTTATACTTCAAAACCAGAATATAATATCCATTTCAAAACCATATAAATACTATATCATTACCATTTCAAAACCCAAACCAATATGATATCATTTTATTAAAACCCAAATCAATATAATATCATTTTTATTTCAAGTATATCCTTTCCAAAAATCATAGCACTTTCAACGTTATAACACTTTCAACGTTATAACACTTCGAAATCAAAACACTTGAAATATAACACTTTCAAATCATTATACTTTGAAACTTATAGCTTTGAAACATAACTTCCATCACTTAAATGGTTTAAATATTAAAATACTTTATATAATAAACTAGCTTCTTCAATTTCACAAATCAATTCCAAAACAACTCGAATTTCTAAATTATAAATTTAACCAAATTCCAAATCATAAATTTCTATACAATTTAGTTTCCAAATAAACTATTCCAAATTTTATCGATTTCAAAACAGATCTGATCCATAGAATAAACCATTTCAAATTCAATATATTTCAAACTTAAGTATTCAACAATTTCAAAACTAAGTTTGGTAATTACGATTCAACAATTCAATTTTCTATTATTTAGTTTTTAAATATTTTACATAACAAATCCATTATCATTTAAATAAAAGTCAAATTACAAATAACTGAATATTTTCTTCAATCTATTTATACTTGAAATATTCATTTAATTCACCTTAAACCAAAATCAAGTTATAAAAATCATGCCTTCTAAAATTTAAAATTTAATAAATTTCACATCAAGCTTATTTGAGTTTAATTCTTAAATAAATTCAATTTCAAATAAATCTCAATTTATCTTCCAACCTTAATTTTATTTAAGTCATTATAAACTCTATAATAAAATATAATTTAAATACTTAACCATATTATCTTAAATAAAATCAAACTTATTATTAAGCTTATTCTATATTAAAAAAAATTACACATGGCTTAAAATCAAGGATAAAATAACATTTATATAATATCTAAACTCAATATTTATCTAAAACCCTATATTTCTTCACAACCCATAGAAATCATTTCAAAACATTTTTATATATAGACCACGGTGTCTGTAAATAATTTCTTATCCTATGGTCAAGTGATACAGATATTTATCATTTCAATCCATAATTTAAAATATAAATATGGTTATATATCATTTCAAACCGCAATCCCGGATGAAATAAAAATTCATAACAACTTGCAGTTTATAACAATATAAAATACAACATCCATTCATCCAATATCAATCATCAAACATTTATCACAATAATCATCCAATTCAATCAATAACATTAATATAGAACAGACAATAAATGACAGATATTTACTGGCAGTTTATATTCAATAATAAATTTGCTAACTATTTTATCCAAATAAATTCAAATAAAATGGGATGATGATTCAAAATATGCCAAACAGTCATAAATAAATTTCTAATCACATCATAAGTCAATTTAACAAACATAAGAAATTTTAGAAGTTGTGAGTGGTTTAAAACACTCATCTTTTGAATTTAAATTATATTCAAATTCAATTTAAACCTAAAATTCAAACGGTTTTAGAATTCGTCCAAACCAGCATCAAAGTCTCCGGAATTTTGATGTGATCCTAACGCAAGAAACTACACATGAACTGGAGTTCGTATGTAAAAGTTATACAATTTAGAACATTCTAAACTTAAATTTAAATATAAAAAAGATACAAACCAGAAAGGCCAAGCCAAGTCATCACCTCCTTCCAGTAAACCCTACCACTCCAGAAACACGCGAAATCCCTGTAGCCGCTGTGCACTCGACCATCCACGGATGCCTATGGCCCCTCGCGCCAGTGCGCCCCCCACCCCAGGTCAACCTCGCCGCCCTGGAACACGCCTCGCGATGACCCACGTCACCGATCGGCCTAGATAATCATGGCACCGCCGAAAGTTTATTAATCCTAATCGAAGTTTCGAAGCAAATCTAGCCGTTAACTCACCCAACAAAGCACGACGATGGACTACGCTCGCTGCTCTCCACACTATGGTACCATCAATTTGTCGATCAGGCAGAGTCGATCTCGAAGCGATGGATGGCCAAGAATAGATTTATAATTTTTGGCCAAATAGTGGTTCCAATCGGAAAACAAATTTAAAATCCGAGATGCGCTCGTCGAGAGCTTCAGATCGATATATAATTCGGTAGGGTTTATGGAGTTTAAATTTTGAAGTTGGATTTTGAATTGAAATTGGATTGAGGAGCTTTAGGGTTTCAGCCGTTGAGGAAGAGGAGCAACAGAAGTTTTTGTACGTACAGAGATGATAAATAGAAAGGCTGCTAGGGTTTATAACTGGGTATGTATATATGTAGGGTTGAAAATAGAAAGAACGGGTCAGATTGGATTGAACGATATCGGCCCAAAAGCCTATTCTGCCTCCGAAACGAAAATGGGTCATCCCATATATCAAAATAAATGTTTTAAATATTTTAAAATCAATGGAATAGGTTTCAAGTCCACATTCCATCGTATAAAGAAGTTATGCCAAAATCAAGTTATTTCAAATTGATTTCAATTGATTTCAATTAAATTGATTTCTAGGCGTTTCGATTCCATGCGATCTAACGACAAGTCTGATCGTTACGAAGCTTGAAATCCTATAATAATTCACCGTTACGGATCTGATGAAACTGGTTTCATCAAAATCCGAAGTAGTGGCCAAAATGGCTATCTTTCAGGTTAATTAAATAATTTAATATTAAATTAACTAATCACTTCTTCAATTCAAATTTAATCATTTACCATTTCTATCATTTCTGATTACAAATAAACTTATAATTCATTGACCAAAATTTTCATATCAATCAAATAAGGTTTTATTGCAAAATTTATAGTGTTTACCTTCAATTTAAGTAAATTCAACTAAGTTATATTTTTAATTTCAAATAAATTAATCAATTTGTTTTCAATCTCTTTATTCATTCAATCATCATCTTATGGATAATTTAACATTAGTATATATCCAATTACCCTAATATTTTTATAGTCATCAACTAAATTCATATTAACGAGTTTTTAATTACGTTTAATTGCAATGGATTTAGATCTAATCCAATAGATTAAATAAATGGGTAAACAATTAATGGTTATCACCATTTGCCAAATTTAATCCCACTCATACTTTATTATCAACCAACAATTATTATAATTACTTATCTAACATTGATTTTATCAAAATACAGTTCACTGCATATTATTTCATCAATTTATATAACTTTGAATTTATTTCCTAATTTTCTATTTACAATCAATTATAGCCTTACAATTGTTTCAATTAATTGGGATTGCTCTAAATTAGTTATTTATTAACCCGCATTAACATTCTTATATTTCATTTTTTAACATTCACTTCATTATAAATTATAAAGTTTTTATTTCTTTCTAAATTTAACTACAAAATCTTATTAAATTAACCAAATTTAATTATCGAAATTTATGGGTCGTTACATATACGATCACAAACATAAGAATTGGTATTGTGTATGTTCACTAGTTTAAGATTGATACAATTTATCACAATATATGTACCATGAGTCAAAGCCCAAAGGTATGAGTTTACTTCATTTGATCGTACATGCTTGTCCAACGTGATCATGTGGCAGATCACCGTGCTGATCCCATGCTTGATCATTGTCGATCATTATTGATCACATATAAATCAAATTGCATTGGTGTTTGGATCTCAAACTTCCTTGTGCTTTCCACTTTTCGAAGTAGCCCAGTGTCTCCCTGAAGTTAAGTCGTAGGTTCACATATGCCCACACCCAAAACTAGGGAAAATTCCAAACGAAATGACACATGGCATAGGCTTACTGCCCAAGACCAAGTACCACCAGTGCAATGGTGGTCCACCACCAGTCGACTGGTGGTTTTTATTCCTGGACAATAAGCCATGGTCAGGCAACCTCGAATTCGTTGGTTCGAGCCTTGCCTTCACCATCGCTTCGCCCAACGATCGTCCTAGCATCCGAAGCCTGCCTTCATCCCATCAGACATTCCCTAGAGATTATTGATTGGTGATTTATAAGTGGTTCCTTATGTGTTCAAAAATTAATTTCGATACAAATACTACTCTTTTATGCATAGAGTTCCATGGGGTAATTCTTTCGACCCCGCCTCCTCTAATACTTCAATTTAAACTCAACTGACCATTCTTGCTTCATGTGATGCCTATGCATGTGCCAATACACTTATTTGGGAATATTAATATACACACATATGAAAAAACATTTTCACAACGCGAATCACATTTGAGCTTTATTGGAGCAATTACATGATCGGTTATTCTCTTACAAAGCTCAACGCACCCGATAGTTGTTGTAGCTTCACAAAATTGCATGTAACATGTTTATATACATGTATGGATATTACCATGCGCACATATAACTAATCACACAAATAAACATTGGTTATTAACAATTTAAACCATTCAACGAGTATTACTACATGACTTGAATTGTCTTGATTACTATATAACTTTGAATACACATATACATATACCCACTCGTGCACATATACATACAGGTATATTTGAGTAAGTAATTTAATTATTAATCAAATCCAAACCCACTTTATTTACTAAATTTTTTCAGTAAAAGTAAAACATCCTTTTATATTATTTTATAAAATCTTATGTCATTTTATAAAATACAATGCTTACTTATAAATCTATTTGTAAGTATTTTATAAAACCTTATAACTGCCTTATAAAATATCTTCTTCCTATTATTTTATAAAATCTCTAATTTATAACCCGCCACTTTAATACTATTTTATAAAATTACTTATTTTATAAAATATCACTTTTATACCATTTTATAAAATCACTTATTTTATAAAATATCAACATTATACCATTTTATAAAATCGATTATTTTGTAAAATATCACTTTCATATCATTTTATAGAATCACTTATTTTATAAAATATCACATATACCTTTTTATAAAATCACTTAATTTATAAAATGTCATTTTTATATGATTTATAAAATCGCTTATTTTATACTTTTATACTATTTTTTAAAATCACTTATTTTATAAAATATCAACTTTATTTATAAAATTATTTCTTTACAATAATAATATTTAAATATTAACCATTCACTTATAAAAATCATTCCTTACTTTAAATAGTATTTATAAGTATCAATAAGCTTCATTAGTCCCTTGATTAGCTTACTAAATTTTATAAAACCATTTAAATTAGTTTTATTATTGCTAACAAATGAGATGCACTTATGCTATCTAATTAGTCTCTAATTCAGTACAATATAACTTATAAT
This sequence comes from Allium cepa, assembly GCA_030765085.1. Taxonomy (NCBI): domain Eukaryota; kingdom Viridiplantae; phylum Streptophyta; class Magnoliopsida; order Asparagales; family Amaryllidaceae; genus Allium; species Allium cepa. The sequence goes on along the minus strand of CM060929.1, from coordinate 374,925,436 downwards.
TGCTTAATATCCCCAAAAAACCCATTTCGAAGCTTACTAATTATTTTAAAAATAGTAATCAAGGGTTAAAATAAATAATTATCTCATATACTCATGATTACTATATGAACATAAGCCTAAATCATATCATAGCATCCTTTAAATCATTATGCATATATCCGTAATCATCTATAATAAAATATATGAATGGTAGCATGTAAATTAGTAAGGAGAATCATCTCACTCACCTCTTTTTTCCTAAACCAAGCTCCAAATCACCAAAACCCAATTCATATTTCTCTTCAAAGTTTAGTTCTCCATCCAAAATTTGATTTAAGCCAATTCCTTCATGGGATTTGTAAAGAATGAGAAGAGAGAAATTATGGTGATATTTTAATGAATTTAGGAATTTTACTCAAGGGTTTAGGGCTTGGAAAAGATCATGGATTAAAGAATAATTAGAGATGGATTAGGAGAGGAAATGGAAAAGAAACGTGAGTGGAAAGTGATAACGAGAGAATGAAATGGAATTATGAAAGGGCTTATGACATGTAGGCTAGCCAATGGGCCTTAGCCCATTTCACTTTTTCTCCAAAAATCACTATTCGCTCCAAAAACTCATCGACTCTAAATATAGTCAAATATATACTCATTTTACTCATGTAGAAAAAAAACTCAACTTTGGGCATTTGAGTCCCAATTCGCTCGTTTGTAAAAGTTGAGTATAAGAGATGTTCTGTTAGTTGATGATTAAAAATTTAAATTAATCATTTAAATATTCGGTCGTCAAAACCGTGAAGTGTTACAGACTCCCTTCTTAAAAGAATTTTGTCCCTGAAATTATTATGAGTATGAGAACGTAACAGGACCGATCAAACTTCTCGACTCTAAATTTGGGAAAATTTCAGTTGTACTTTCCCTTATGCTATCAACATCACGGAAACTCCAAAATTAGAATGCAACACACAACTAGGGAATACGCGATAACCTACATTATCCCATGCATCCTAAAATTCATATCTCTCTTAAGAAAGCTTCTCACCATTTAAATGCCAATCAAAGCAAATAAGCATTTAAATAGTTATACATCGGCTCTCAATTACCTAATTGTATTATATAAAGAGGGCAATGCACTAACACGAAAACCAAATTCAAACATGTATAACTTTAGGGAAATAACCGATGCTACTATAGTTATACATGATAATAACTTGGAGAGTAAGCTCAAGTGAGTTAGTATAAAAATATACCACAGATTCCGAGTCACATCAAAAGGCAGTAGACTCGTATGGATCCCACCTTGACCCTATAGCGGGCATTGATGATATGTGATCTATTTTAGGTATTTATCACTATCTCTCTTCATGCAAACTTAAACTATGAAATTATAACTACCATAGAAGCAACCAAGCACACAAACACAAGCAACAGTCAATTGATAGAAATTAACAACAATAAGCAACAAAAAAGAATCTAACAATAAGCAAACAATAAGAAACAAGCAACGACCAATAAATAGCAAACCACGACAAGAAACTATAACTAACACACAATCTACCAAATATGCAAACAAGTAACAAAATCAACAACAATCAAAATCAGTCAACAACAAACAACGCCAAAAATTAGCAAGCAAATATGACCAATGGCAAACAACAGCAAGCATATAAAGTAATGGATAATTCAGAAAGAGTCTATACCAACACATAGGATAACCAATCAATAGATGAACGTGCATGTCAAACCATAAGCTCCATTGAGCCTGTTCGATTCTTAAAAGGAATAAATGCATAAGTTGTGAAAATCCCTCCATGAGCACAATACATGAAAGCGTACTACACCTCCCAATATGAAAAGACAAATTCATAAAGATGAAATAGTGTCTCGGAACCCTAAAATAAATCCAGCAACTTAAGACTCGACTTTTCTTCTCTTCCGAACAAAACTCATTCTTAAAGGAGAAAATTCTACAGATTAAATCATCATTAAACGAAGAATATAATTGCTTGGGTTTTCTCAAATTCAAACTCATCTCGACCGCACATTGTTAATAAGGATAATATACTAAGTGCACTACCATGCTCTCCTAAGCAAGTACCATCTTGTTACTTAGATGATTATCCAAATCACCACAAAATTAGTCGAGAAATCATTCCTCAAACCATCCCATCCAATAATAACCATACTACAATAGAACTTTACAATAACTAAAGATCATCCTAAATGATACGATACCCATTACGATCTTTTTTTTCTTGTAAGATTTCTTTGTTAAATTAGGGTTCGCCACCTGACTCTTCTCATGCGAACTCTGATCTGGTTTATTTGCTCGACTACTAAAATTCCCTCACACGACCCGAGTCGTGCTTTGGAAATCTCCCAATCAACTCAATATCCGCCTCAAGTGCTTGCCTTTAAGAATTGAGTGAAATACACTTGCGTAACTAGTGCAAATCGCCTAAAAACCTTGTGTTTGAATTAGGGATTGGAAATTGATATGTGAATGGGTCGAATCTTACTTTCAGCACATGGGATTACTCTTATCATCTAAGGTTTACTAACTCGAATGACACGAGCGACTCTAGGTAAATGCCTATAAGTCATCTATTCCGTCTATGCTCATTATCAGTCATCTGCCGAACCCTATCTGGATATAAATCTAAGTCATACTTCATCTACCAACCCCACTTAAGTTGAAAGCTCATGAATCAAGCTCGAACGGTAGTACTCTCGATTGCTTCACCTCGGCTTTGCACCAAAGGTGACTCATATAAGGTTTATCTTTACCGAAAAATTTACCGACCACGAAAGGTGTCGAGTTTAGCCTATCTATAGAGTAACAAGCAATATATGAAATATACCGCTCAAGTATTGAAAGGAACTATGACGCCCTGACTCGACCTTCGAAAATCGGCACCCGTACTTCACTTGTACTCGAATGCTGCAGATTCAAACGTCGAATCTGGCTCGTCGAAGCTTATAACACATTAAGTACAACAACACAGCGGAAGAAAATGAATAATATCATTGATACAAAAATGAACACAATATCTGATACAATATGATACAACAATATCAGAGACAATAACAACAGCGGCAAAGATAACTCAAATGTGATCTTTAATGCCAAACTCCAAAAACTCCATCTGCAATCCAAAGCTAGCTCGAACCCCCATCAAGTTGTACTAAGCAAGGTCAGTCATCCACAGACTGAAGAAGATTCCCAAAGATTGAAAGCTACCGAATCTACACCTTCTATTTGATTATCTGAAAAACCCAACTCTAGACTGCACGTGTGGAAAATTCTGGGCACTTAGAGTTAAGATAGGGAACAATAAACTCCAGATCGGTCATGAGACTGGTATGAGCAAACAAAAATAGTTTATCTTTAAAAAAAACAACAAAAGATTTTAAAATTGAAATCCGCAATGCTTTTTGGAAAATGAAACTACCATACGGCCTCCCAATGCACTCACAATGCAAACACAGACTTGGAGGAGATTTCTCCTTAAGATAGTCAAACATGTTTGATACGCAAAATCCTTTTAATATTATTATTAGTGCATAATGTAGAAAATCATTCGAAAGTATAATATTAATCTTAGCAAGCATACCACATTTCGTCGTATGCCTACTATAGCTACCATGTTTAATAGCAGGTTACTGCCATATTCCATGGCAGGTTATACAACTAAAACCGTACAGGGCTCGTATTGTTTTGTTTGGATTTCCAACAAATGGTCAGGCAAAGGAACTTCCCACACAAAATGGAACGCCTCTGGAGGGACATCCTTGAGAACCTAACCAGATCTCTGCTACATAAGGCCGGGTTACCCCTGCCCGGAAGTAACTACTGACACGAGTATGCCATCCCCCGGTCGTTACCGACCATTATCGGAGGCCTCGACACGAATAACCACACGGTAAAGTATCTAGGCTCCATACCGTAATAACACTTTCTAAATCAACATCAGTAAATATCTGGACTCCATACCATGATACTACTTTTTATCTAGAAGGAAATGGTCATATCCATAGGGGAAGCTACCCCCAAATAACCTTGCTGCCACGATTCCTGTTCGACCATTACCGGGATGTGAGGCTCGGCGAAGTCACGTCCATAAAGCTACGCTTTACACAAAAGCCATGCTTTGATTAACAAATGATCAGCAGCACATCGTATGCCACATTACCAATTAGGAATGTATCACTAGTAATCATCAACTACGTAACCTCTGAGCTCGTACGTCTCAGAGAAGGGTGTTAAGCTAAGAGAATAAATTCTCCGCCACCAATCAGAAATGTATTTGATAGAAACCAGCTTTACATCTCAAAGTGTAATGTCAGACACACATCCATACAAGTCTGTTCTGGGATCGAACAGTACCGAAGGCACTTCCAAATAAGCCCTTGCAAATCCGGGTATCCCCAATCCCGATCGGACTCCCCATCACATATGGAGATCTCTATACCGGCGCGACTCAGTGCTGAGACAATCGACGGTTGTCCTTTCGTTCTAAAAAATACCTGGTCTTCACTCCCGGTCTTCAAATGATATCCATTTACGTCGTATCACTTATTCGGAATGGGTTATATGACACAAGGCCCTCTCCCGGGTAAACCGAATAGTGAGAAAAATATTAAAAAACATATGGATATTGCGATCTTAGTTAAGTCACACTTAAAATCCAAAACTTTCCTTTCAAATGGTTTAAACAAATTACCATTTTCAAATCTTTAAACAAAAAGATTCACTTCACAAAGTTCACCAATCTTTCACAAAGATTCATTCATAGATTTCAAAACAATTTCTTTTTCAAATTAGGTTATCTCACCCAATTATTAAACCAAAGATTCGATTCATAGCTTTCAAAACCATTCCATTTCAAATCTTTTTATACAAAAGATACATCTTTTAGATCCTTTCTATTTCAAAACAATTCCCATTTCAAATCTTTTATATATAAAAGATACACCATTTAAAAGCCTCTTTAATTTGAAAACCAACTTCAACCATCTTTCACAAAGATTTATTCATAGTTTTCAAAACTATTTCAATTTCATTTCAACTTGAAATCTTTCAACGCAAATTGGAAACCCTTTCTTTATATGAAAGCTATTATTAATTGAAAACAAATAGTTTACGCTTCGGAAAAATCCGATTACATTTGCACGAGTTAAAGCCTTTTAAGTATAAAACTTGGGTTAAATCTAAATTCCCAAAACAATACTTTTAAAAATGGTTTAAAACCCATATAAACACATTTATAACTCGTATAATCGTTTTAAACCATAATTTCCAAGCATAGAATTTAATTTCAAATCCTGAATTCAAATTCAAATCAAATTAATTAAATTTCAAAACTTTATCAAGTTATTCAAAATAACTTTTATCTTTAAAACAACTTTTCAAAGGCTTTTATAATTAACCCAATTCCATTTCCAAAACTATTTGAATTTAAAATTCAACTTTAAAACTATTTCAAAAATATGTGACTTAATCAATTTTCTCGTGCAATTCATATTTGTATGTGTAAAGTGTAGTCCAGGGGTTTCACACAATAGTGCAACATCATCAATCATCACAGATTCAAGCATAGCAGTTATAGATAAGTGGTATATCTCTATAACGCTTATCTTCCATACACAGATTCACAGATAAATAATATAGATTTATCACAGATAAAATAAATTACATTCATCACATCTTGAATTAAAACAATTCATATCACAAAGCATCACAGAGTAGAGATATCAAGCAATTCACAGCATTCAATAGAATACAGTCATCCATAAGTAAGGTTAATTGATCATCTATTAATTGAAACCAGATTAATCACTAGTCTAGGTTAATTAATCATTTAATTTATCACAAATCATTTAATTAATTACCCTCTAATTATTCATTAATTAACCTTAATTAATAAAGTAATTAATTCTTTAACTATTAATTAATCAACCTTAATTAAATTAATTAACTTTAATTATTAATCATTAATTAATTACCATATAAATAAATAAATTTTAATTAATTACAATAGGTGATTATCCCTAATCACTTTCATTAAATAAATCATAAATTAATTAATTGTCCTTAATTATAATTAATTAAGTCTTAATCACCTTCATTAATAAATCATTAATTAATCCTTAATTATAAATTAATTAACCTTGTTAATCAATTCTCAATTAAGCAATCATCTACACTTAATTAATTATACAAATTAATTCATCTTAATTTAATTACCTAAATTACTTATCTTAGTTAATTAAGTAATTATACTTTAATTACTTTTATTAATAAAAACTTGATTAAATTAAGACAACTTATATTACATTAATCCTTATTTATCATTTGAATTTAATTTAAAAGCTTGAAGATTGGTTTATACAAAATCATTATCTTTTAATAATTAAAGTTAAATATCTATTGCTTAAACCATATTTAAATTTAGGTAATTAAGTAATTATACTTTAAAATTTTAATTCTTGAAAACTTGTACAACATTTCCTTTGTTTTAAAAACTTGCTTAAACATTTACTTTGTCTTAAAACTACATTTCCTTGCCTATTACAAATCTGGACACTGTACGTTTAAATTTCAAAACCCTGAACCAGTTTTACTTCAAAATTTAAAGTTGGAACAACTAAATGACCCGAGCCCTTCATTACAAAATCTCGAGCAACCCGATTCACTTGCTACCTCAACCACTTCGAATCAAACCCGTAAGAAACTCGTACCAAACTCGTATGAGCTGCTTCTTTCCAAACCCTAAAATTCCAGGTGCACGGATGTACAATATGCACATGTCCCAGTCACCTGACCGCCTCCGTTCCTCGCCGTGGCCATCAACAAGACGGCGATCACCTTACCGACCTATCCTATCCTCAACTTCGACGATACTTCTCGCGGCACGAAATCGAATAAGTCGATCAACCTGGAACCACCACATCATCGGTAAATTTCCAATCATCGACGAACCAAATTACGAGAACCATCGTCGGCCTCACTAAAACTTCGCCTCGTCTTCCATTATCGCTGCCACCCATCGCGATCATCTCCGGTCTTCTCACGGCAAAGAATTGTCCTTGTAACCATTGACTACACAGAATGACAGAAAACCCTACTTCTCTCCCTCCTGGCCGCCATGGTCAACTTAAACTCTGGTGATCATTTTTCCAGGGACCACCATGCCACCTCATTCCTCCAGCGAAAATCCCAAGGTTAAATGATTATGCGATCATCAAAAATCGAGCAAAGTCTCGATTCTGATCAACTTTCGATATCTAGTGATACGCATAGTTAAAAATCATGATATTTGTCTTAAAAATAATAGTTATTATATACGAATCCGATGATATAATCAAAACTTGAAATTTTAATACTTGATTTTTCTGATTTAAAATACTCATTACTGTAATTTCCATCTTTCAAAATATTTATTCAATAATTATACTTGTGATCTTTTTTAAAATTTGTATTACAACATTACAATCACTTTTCATTTTGAAATTAAAGCTTAGTACTGATTAGTTTAGGTGGTATGAATTTTTGAACTTGTTTTTAAAACCTGGATCTTTAAAAGAGGTGCACACACCAGTCTACATACATATATAGGCATTTTTTCACAAACATACAAGCATATAACTTCAAATAATAGTCCAACCACCAAGATATGAAAACGGGTTCAAAGGTCTGCTCACCTGAGGGATAAAGACAGAGAGGAACAGAGAAACTTCTTAAGCCCTTTTCAAATGATCTGGACTTGGATTTAATTCATCTTGCTTTTGTTTTCTGAAAGCTGGATTTTGATTTTGTTAGCTCGATTTTACTACATGCCCTGATTTGTTTATGGAATTGCTTGATCTTGACCCTTATTCCAGATTGAAGCTACTTTTGTTCTGATTTGGTTTCAGAAGAGCTTCCAGGATTTTAATTTCTGATCTGTTTCAATTATTTTTTTCAATTGTTTTAGCTTTGGACCTGAACCTAAAGCTTGCTTTCAGATCTTTGATTTTACTTTGATCTTGATGCTTTTTGATTCCCAGGTTTTAACATTTTTGAACAGAGGCCTTACTTTTCTTTTGTTTTCAGGTTGTAGTTTGTTTCAGTTTTGAATTTTGCTTTTGTTTTTGATTTATTCTTTTCTTTCTTGGTTTCAGATTTAAAAACGTTTGATCTGTAGTTTCAAGCTTGAGAGGATAAGAAAAAGAATTCAAAAGAAGCCTAGTTTCTATTTTTAAAACTTTTTAATAGAATTTAAATTAAAAGTAAAACTTAAATGCCACTTGTATTATTATGTTACACTTGCAAATTTATTTATCAGAATGCTTACACTTGTTTAAAATATTACAAATTATGTTTATATTCTTACTTCAATTTATTTTATCAATTTTGTTTTTAAACCTTTAAGCATTTATATTTTCATATCCTAATATATGTTTATATTCACATGGGTGTATGTATTTTAAACTTTGCACTTTCAAAATATACATTCATATCAAAGCTTTGTATTTATTTATTTATCAACTATATTTATGAACTATGATTTTATAAATATTTATCTCGTGTATATATACAAACCATTTTATTTTCATTTTCAAAAGATATATATATATACATATATGTAAGTTTAAAGCTTTTATTAATTCTTGCTTTACATTTGCATTCATATATTTTAACTACTTAGATTTATATCAATTTAAAGAAACAAATTATATTTTAATAAATATTCATTATTAATACTTATATAGCTTTATAAAAGAGAGATGATTTAGAAATCAATTATACACAAATATATAATCTTAAACAAGTTTTTTTCCAAAACAATATACATATGTATATATATATACACTAAAATTAGAAAACAAATGTTCATTACTTCTAAAATATAGAGTTTCCAAATTCAATTTATTTTTAAAATATCTACATTTAAATTCCCAAATTAAATTCTTTACTTACAGTCTATTCAAACACATCTTATATATTTGTTTTGGAAATACATACAAATAATTTCACATTTTATCCAAAAATAAATTTTGGCTAAAATCTAAGAATGTTACAAATTCCCCCTTTAAGAAAATTTTGTCCTCGGAATTTACCAGACAGAGAGATAACAAAGAATGAATACACAAAGATGGAGAATCGACTCACCAATCAAGCTGATTATCTATTCTTTATTTGGCATACCAAATCAGAATATCACCAATAATTATGAGAACACACTCATTCAATATTTCACAAGATACTCGGGTCACCTGATCTACGAAATATGCATGGCACTGGTTAGTTCGAAGGGATAACTACCGTTCGTAGAATATATCAGGACCCAAATAATATATAATTGGATTTAATCTTCCATAATTCTCAAACACTAGGTATGGATTCCAGACTTAGGTCGGAATACCCCATAGTATATATTAACTTGTTCCTCCTAGGACTTTGATCTTCACAAAAATTTACAACAGAATTTCAAATTTGGTTTTAATCGAAATCGTTTTATCGATACAATCAAATTCAGCTTCATATTCTATTAACCAATTTATTTCAATAAAATTTCAATTTCGTTAAAGTTAAAAACAAAATGCTGATAATGAGAATACGAGATAGGAATTTATCGATTCGCAGGGCCACCTTCACACCGAAGCTTCTCCCTCGAGCTGCCACGAAGTAATCAAAGAATTTTGAAATTGGATGATTAACAAAGGAGATTGGTAAAGAAAGTTATTTCCTTGTTATTGTAGGGTACTAACCATTTGTACTGGTACTCCCCTGTCCTCTATCTCGTCCCCTTCTTACAATCACACTTACTATCAATGGATAGCAAGAGAATTTACTAAGGCATACGGAGGAATATCTTAGGGATATACTCATTCAAGGGTATACTTCACCCTATCTCTAATGAGTTACCTAATGTATTATACTCCTGAGCTAAAGTTTCAACCTTCAGCTCTGATACCAATTTTGACGACCCTGACTCGACCTTCGAAAATTGGTACCCGTACTTCACTTGTACTCGAATGTCGTAGATTCAAACATCGAATCTGGTTCGCTGGAGCTTATAACACGTTAAGTACAACAACACAGTGGAAGAAAATGAATAATATCATTGATACAACAATGAACACAATATTTGATACAATATGATATAGCAATATCAGTGACAATAACAACAGCGGAAAAGATAACTCAAATATGATCTTTAATGCCAAACTCCAAAAAATCCATCTCCAATCCAAAGCTAGCTCGAACCCCCATCAAGTTGTACTAAGCAAAGTCAATCATCCAAAGATTGAAGAAGATTCCTAAAGACTGAAAGCTACCGAATCTACACCTACTATTTGATTATCTGAAAAACCCAACTCTAGACTGCCCGTGTGGAAAATTATGGGCACCCAGAGCTTAGATAGGGAACAATAAACTCCAAGTCAGTCATGGGACTGGTATAAACAAATAAAATAGTTTATCTTTAAAACAAACAACAAAGGATTTTAAAATTGAAATCCACAATGCTTTTTGAAAAATGAAACTACAATAAGGCCTCCCACCGTACACACAATGCAAACGCAGACTTGGAGGAGATTTCTCCTTATGATTGTCAAACATGCTTGATATGCAAAATCCTTTTGATATTATTATTAGTGCGTAGTGTAGAAAACCTTTCGAAAGTATAATATTAATCTTAGCCAGCATACCACATTTCATCGTATGCCTACTACAGCTACCATGTTCAACAGGTTACCGCCACATTCCATGGCAGGTTATACAACTAAAACCGTACAGGGATCGTATTGTTTTGTTTGGATTTCCAACAAATGGTCAGGCAAAGGAACTTCCCACACAAAATGAAACGCCTCTGGAGGGACGTCCCCGAGAACTTAACCGGATCTCTGCTACACAAGGCTGAGTTACCCCTGCCCGGAAGTAACTACTGATACGAATATGCCATCCCCCGGTCGTTACCGACCTTTATCTGAGGCCTCGACACCAACAACCACACAGTAAAGTATCTGGGCTCCATACCATGATACCACTTTCAAAATCAACATAAGTAAATATCTGGGCTCCATACCATGGTACTACTTTTTATCCAGAAGGAAATGGTCATACCCTCAGGAGGAGCTACCCCCAAATAACCTTGCTGCCACGATTCATGTTTCGACCATTACCGGGTTGTGAGGCTCGACGAAGTCACGTCCATAAAGCTACGCTTTACACAAAATCCATGCTTTGATCAACAAATGATCAGCAGCACTTCGTATGCCACATTACCAAATTGGCAATGTGTCACTATTAACCATCTACTACATAACCTCTGAGCTCGTACGTCTCAGAGAAGGTTGTCAAGCTAAGAGGATAAATTCTCCGCCACCAAACAAAAATGTATTTGATAGAAACCAGCTTTACATCTCAAAGTGTAATGTCAGACACACATCCATACAAGTCTGTTCTGGGATCAAACAGAACTAAAGGCACTTCCGAAGAAGCCCTTGCAAATCCGGGTTTCCCCAATCCCGATCGGACTCCCCATCACATATGGAGATCTCTATACCGGAGCGACTCAGTGTAGAGACAATCGATGGGTTGTCCTTTCGTTCTCGAAAATACCCGGTCTTCACCACCGCTCTTCAAATGCTATCCATTTACGTCGTAGCACTTATTCGGAATGGGTTAGATGACACATGGTCCTCTCCCGGCTAAACCGAATAGTGAGCGCAATATTTAAAAACATATGGATATTGGGATCTTAGTTAAGTCACACTTAAAATCCAAAACTTTCCTTTCAAATGGTTTAAACAAATTACCATTTTCAAATCTTTAAACAAAAAGATTCACTTCACAAAGTTCACCAATCTTTCACAAAGATTCATTTACAGATTTCAAAATAATTTCTTTTTCAAATTGGATTATCTCATCCAATTATTAAACCAAAGATTCGATTCATAGCTTTCAAAACCATTTCCATTTCAAATCTTTTTATACAAAAGATACATCTTTTAGATCCTTTTCAATTTCAAAACAATTCCCATTTCAAATCTTTTATATATAAAAGATACACCATTTAAAAGCCTCTTTAATTTGAAAACAAGGTCCAACCATCTTTCACAAAGATTTATTCATAGTTTTCAAAACTGTTTCAATTTCATTTCAACTTGAAATCTTTCAACACAAATTAGAAACCCTTAATTTATATGAAAGCTATTATTAATTGAAAACAAATAGTTTTCGTTTCGGAAAAATTCGATTACATTTGCACGAGTTAAAGCCTTTCAAGTATAAAACTTGGGTTAAATTTAAATTCCCAAAACAATACTTTTAAAACTGGTTTAAAACCCATATAAACACATTTATAACTCGTACAATCTTTTTAAACCATAATTTCCAAACATTGAATTCAATTTCAAATCCTAAACTCAAATTCAAATCAAACTAATTAAATTTCAAAATTTTATCAAGTTATTCAAAATAACTTTTATCTTTAAAACTTCTTTTCATAGGCTTTTATAATTAACCCAATTCCATTTCCTGAACTATTTGTATTTAAAACTTAACTTTAAAACTATTTCAAAAATCTGGGTTTTACACAATAGTGCAACATCATCAATCATCACTGATTCAAGCACATCAATTATAGATAAGCGGTATATCTCTATAACGCTTATCTTCCATACACAGATTCATAGATAAATAATATATATTTATCACAAATAAAATAAATTACATTCATCATAGCTTGAATTAAAACAATTCATATCACAAAGCATCACACAGTAGAGATATCAAACAATTCACAGCATTCAATAGAATACAGTCATCCATAACTAAGGTTAATTGATCATCTGATTAATTGAAACCAGATTAATCACTACTCCAGGTTAATTAATCATTTAATTTAACACAAATCATTTAATTAATTACCCTTTAATTATTCATTAATTAACCTTAATTAATATATTAATTAATTCTTTAACTATTAATTAATAAACCTTAATTAATAAATTAATTAACCTTTAATAATTAGCTTTAATTATTAATCCTTAATTAATTACCATTTAAATAAATTAATTTTAATTAATTACAATAGGTGATTATCCCTAATCACTTTCATTAAATAAATCTTAAATTAATTAGTTAACCTTAATTATTAATTAATTAAGTCTTAATCACCATCATTAATTAATCATTAATTAATCCTTAATTATAAATTAGTTAATCTTAATTAATAAATTAATTAACCTTTGGTTAATCAATTATCAATTAATCAATAATCTACACTTAATTAATTACACAAATTAATTCATCTTAATTTAGTTACCTAAATTACTTATCTAAGTTAATTAAGTAATTATACTTTAATTACTTTTGTTAATAAAAACTTGATTAAATTAAGACAACTCACATTACATTAATCATTATTTATTATTTGAATTTAATTTAAAAGCTTGAAGATTGGTTTATACAAAATCATTATCTTTTAATTGTTAAAGTTAAATATCTATTGCTTAAACCATATTTAAATTTAAGTAATTAAGTAATTGTACTTTAAAATTTTAATTCTTGAAAACTTGTACAACATTTCCTTTGTTTTAAAAACTTGCTTAAACATTTACTTTGTCTTAAAACTGCATTTCCTTGCCTATTATAAATTTGGAAACTGTTCATTTAAATTTCAAAACCCTGAACCAGTTTTACTTTAAAATTTAAACCTGGAACAACTAAATGACCCGAGCCCTTCCTTACAAAATCTCGAGCAACCCGATTCACTCGCTACCTCAACCACTTCGATTCAAACCCGAAAGAAACTCATACCAAACTCATATGAGCTGCTTCTTCCCAAACCTTAAAATTTCCAGGTGCACAGATGTATACCGTGCACATGTCCCAGTCACCTGACCACCTCCGTTCCTCATCATGGTCATCAACAAGATGGAGATCACCTTACCGACCTATCATGTCCTCAACTTCGACGATTCTTCTCGCGGCACGAAATCGAATAAGTCGATCAACCTGGGACCACCACATCGTCGGTAAATTTCCAATCATCAACGAATCAAATTACGAGAACCATCGTCGGCCTCACTAAAACTTCGCCTCGTCTTCCACTATCGTTGCCACCCCATCGCGATCAGCTCTGATCTTCTCACGGCGAGGAATTCTCCTTGTAACCATCGACTACACAGAACGACAGAAAACTCTACTTCTCTCCCTCCTGGCCGCCACGGTCAACTTAAACTCTGGTGATCATTTTTCCAGAGACCACCGTGCCACCTCCTTTCTCCAGCGAAAATCTCGAGGTTAAATGATTACGCGATCATCAGAAATCGAGCAAAGTCTCGATTCTGATCAACTTCCAATATCTCATGATACGCACAGTTAAAAATCATGATATTTGTCTTAAAAATCATAGTTTTTATATACGAATTCGATGATATAATCAAAACTTGAAATTTTAATACTTGATTTTTTTGATTTAAAATACTCATTACTGTAATTTCCATCTTTCAAAATATTTATTCAATAATTATACTTGTGATCTTTTTTAAAATTTGTATTACAACATTACAATCACTTTTCATTTTGAAATTAAAGCTTAGTACTGATTTGTTTAGGTGATATGAATTTTTGAACTTGTTTTTAAAACCTGGATCTTTAACAGAGGTGCACACACCAGTCTACATACATATATACAAGCATTTTTTTTCACTAGTATGCAAGCATATATAACTTCAAATAATATTCCAACCACTAAGATATGAAAACAGGTTCAAAGGTCTGCTCACTGAGGGATGAAGACAGAGAGGAACAGAGAAACTTCTTAAGCCCTTTTCAAATGATATGGACTTGGATTTAATTCATCTTGCTTTTGTTTTTTGAAAGCTGGATTTTGATTTTGTTAGCTAGATTTTACTACATGCCCTGATTTGTTTCTGGAATTGCTTGATCATGACCCTTATTCCAGATTGAAGCTACTTTTGTTCTGATTTGGTTTCAGAAGAGCTTCCAGGCTTTTAATTTCTGATCTATTTCTCTTATTTTTTTTCAATTGTTGTTGCTTTGAACCTGAACCTGAACCTAAAGCTTGCATTCATATATTTTAATTACTTATATTTATATCAATTTAAAGAAAATTGATTTCAAAACAAATTATATTTTAATAAATAAACACACATATTCATTATTAATACTTGTATAGCTTTATAAAAGAGAGATGATATAGAAATCAATTATACACAAATATATAATCTTAAACAAGTTTTTTTTCCAAATCAGTATATACATATATATATATATATACTAAAATTAGAAAACAAATGCTCATTACTTCTAAAATATAGAGTTTCCAAATTCAATTTATTTTTAAAATGTCTACATTTAAATTCCCAAATTAAAGTCTTTATTTATTGTCTATTCAAACACATCTTATATATTTGTTTTGGAAATACTTACAAATAATTTCACAATTTTATCCAAAAATAAATTTTAGCTATAATCCGGGAATGGTACAGGAACAGAAGCGAGTTCCCTAAAAATAGAGCATACCTCATTATAAAATCTCTTTCCATTTCTCCTGAGCAATAAGCCTGCTAGGACCCAGTAATGCCTGTAAGGCATATGTCATCATCACTTACTCACCCTTCAAAATTGTAGGATTGTCCTTCTGCAAGTGATCAAGCCAATCACAATTGAAGAACTTACGCTTTGCTCTAGCTAGATGAAATTTCATAGCAAAATATCCCCTTATGCCATAAGAGTGATATACTAGGTCATCTTTCATTTTTGCATAAGCTCAATCTTCCTTGTATCATGGTCTTTAGGCTTCGGTTGGAGCTTTAGTTGCTTTTCCACTTTCACTACTTCGAATGGTATCTCATGGGCATCCCTACGAAGGGGAACAATCCCAATAAGACTTTCAAAATTTCTCCTAACAAGTATAAGGCGAAGCGATGAACCTCCAACTGATTCATTAAGACCCAAGGCAAATCAATTTGCTTACAATAACAGAGTATCGACAATCTCAAACCCCAAAAACAAAAGGTTGAATTGGTCAACACTCCTTCACTGAAAAGCCGCTCTATTCAAGATGGATGGAATGCTCATGCTATTCACCTCCATGATCTCAGAAATGAATTAAAAACCAAAGAGATGCCTGGATTGATTCTAAATCACGGGCCTACTTATCAACCACATAAACACTAAGTCCTATCTATCCAAAGTCTCCCTTCTTTAAATGCTGAGAAGAAATCTTCCTTTTGTGGACATTTTCTAGACCTATATCAATGGAATCCCTTTTATGGACGAGCCTAAGGCCATGTCTCAACAATAGCCTCAGGACTCAGATATGGCTTCGCTCCTAGGCTAAGGAAATTACAGCACTGCTTTGAAGATTCTAAAGCTGGTGATGCTAGAAATACTAGTGCACCAAGAGCAACACCACTTTTGATGCCAATCGCATCAAGTGGATAAGTTCACGGGCAGCAAAACATTCATCCCTATAGCTAAATAGTCTATGAATTAATCAAGCATCATAGACTTTCCATCCGCAGTCGCTTGTGCACTCCGCCTGCCTATACTGATAGCCTGACGAAGATACCTTAACATTAGCAATGGAAACAAATCAAGTCCAAAAGACAAGTGGTGTATATAGTATAATACAGAGGAAAAATACAAATATGCTCTCTCTACATATCTCCTTTTACTAGATTGATTAATTCAGACTAGTCTACTTGATCCAAGTGTTGAGCTTAAGCACCGATACCAACTGTAACAACTCGCCCTTCTAATTTACTAAAATCATCATTAAATGAAAACATATGACTTTCGAATATCACAAAAGACGGATTGTGGGGAAAGAATATATAAAAAAAACATTATACTAAGGCATATCGGTAGAATCTCATAACAAAATGATAGTATATAATATATTGAATATGCATGAATAAAACATGGTCACAATATTTATAAGAGGATGCATTAGCAGAAATAACTAATAAGTAAATATCAATATAAAGAGTCAAAATAGAACATTTGATATATTAAGTTTCATATACAAATAACATCTATAATGTACTACTACAATATCAAGTATATATATGAAGTATCAACCTCTTCTCCACATAATGCTCCAATTATCCTGAAAGCGTAACCACAAAAGTGCTTGAATCCCAAACAACTCAATTGAGTAACCAAGAGTTGTCGTGACATAAATAGGCAAAGACAAAACCATAGGTCAGACATAAAGTCAGACGTGAGGGGAACTATCTTAAAAATAATTTATATTAAAACTATTTACAATAAATAGGAACTACTAAGGCATGACTGGTCCTCTCCACAATTGTGGCTCAGGTAATTATCAAAACTGTCCATAAGCAAGTAAAGTAAATCTATCCGAAAGATAGGAAATCGTATCATAAACTGCTCTTCTCTTATAACCAATAAGTCAACACAACTAATATAATGTGACTGAAACATAGCAACATACTATGATAAAAGTAACCCAGCATCCAAAAGTATGATGATCATAATATAAGTTTATCACGAAGTACATAATTATAGTAAATGCATCAACCACAACAACAACCAACTAATAACATGGACAACATAGCAATGGAAGATAACATAGGAATAGAGATCAATACCCATCATTATTGATGGTTGAAGCTACTACGAACATTAATCATAATTCAATGATACCCTTCAAGAGTTCAAGATATATAGTCTCATGTAGGTCCCATTGTACCCTCTGAAGGAAGCATAGGTGATATCTGACCTACTCTATATACTTGAAACCTGGTCCAAATAGTAAGTAAAATGTAACACCCCGTAAAATCAACCATAAATAAATTGAGTAAATTAAATTAAATAAGATATGGTTGAAAATTGGAATTTTATAAAAAAATGGAATTTGGCTACAAAAGTTATTCCATTATGTTCGTAGCGAAATTATGATCTATTTTCATATATAGTATGTCTGAAAAGGAGCTCAAATGAAGAAGTTATGAGTGTTCGAAGTTTTCAGATTTAAATTAATTTAGTTTGAATTCAAATTTAAACGAGTATTTAAATTTAGGTTCTGAATTTCAAAAATGAACTATAGGTTTACTTGGGGTTGGGTAAACGTTAATTTAGAAAATTAACGTTAAACATTAATTGGGGAATAAAATAAACGAGCAACAGAAACAAATCAACGCACCCCAAATGAGTGAAGAGGTTTACACCTCCGACCCAAGTGGTCGGCTCCTAGCGGTCGATCAGCCCGGGGGGGTGCAGTCGACCCCTATTTAGGGTGGCGGCTATGGTTTTCTCACATTTAAACACTCCAGATTTATCCATTTTTCACCTAACATCATCCTATGGTTCTGGTGGGTTTCAACTCCTATAAATAGGACCCTATCCTCTCTACTTTTTATTCATAAATTTTTGGGGAATTCCTTAAACCTCTACCATTTTCTCTCTTCAGTTAGATTTAAAAATTCAATTAGGTATTCAGATAAGGATTTTAATCCATTACTAATTATTCTTTTAATCGATTCACTTCTCCTCCAAACTTTTTTAATCTACCAAAATTATATATATGCATACATCATATATATATGTATGTATGTATGTATGTATGTATGTATGCATACCTATCGTTCGCTGTGTATATATATCAAAAAAAGGAGATCTAGAAAAGAGTTGCTATGGCATTGCAAATCCATATAAGAAAAGCAAAGGGAAATATGTGAATGCAAACCTTAGTATTTTTATTTCAATAATTAATTAGTATATATTATGGATTTGAATATGCCTTAGAGATTTTGGGGTTGTGAAAACAAAATGGAAGAAATCAACAAAAATTCATTTTTTTACGAAATGTCAATTCTATATGGGGATTCTCAATTATTTATGTTAATTTGATGGAATTTATATTATTTCTGCGACTTTTGAAAATTTCATAGTCTATTCCACTTCTCTTCCTTCTTTGATTTACATTATGAGTTTCTAATAATGCAATAAGGGTGTAGAGCATGAATCCTATTTTTTACATCACTAATTTCAAACAAAATTCCTCCATTTATTTCTTTGTAAAAGAGGATTTGAATAGAATATGAAGACGGAATTGCAATACTATTGTTTAGGATATTCCATTGAATTGATATAATAATTTAGGTTTCTATTTCTATTTAGAAGTCTATATATTGCAGTTTTGCATATGAATATTTAACCCTTGTTAGGGATATTGAAATCTTGAAAATCCAAAGTGAAAGGACTTGTGTTCGTATTAAGGTTAAATGAATTGACATTTAGCGCTAGTCTTTGGCGTATGAGCCGTATGCTTAGAATTTATTAGACATGAATATATATATTTATTCCTATTTGCATAATAAATGAATAGTTATAGCATATAATTGTGTAGTTAATTAGGTAATAATTGTCATTGATTCCTACTTAGGATGGTAATTAATATTTTAAGGCGTAGTAAAGAAGGTTTCTTATAAGGCCTTAATTATGAAGCGGTGAGATGAATATTATTTATGGAGAGTATTTCAATTATGGCTAAGTTACATAGTTGCGAGGTTAGTCAAAAGTCACACAGAAGTCTGCCCAGCTAATCTGGCTATCAGCAGTGTGACTTTGGCGTTGATGTGAGACATCTCATATGAAAAGTGTTTGTGATGATGTGAGGTTAGTTTCAAATTTTGCAGGGTAAATCGGCCCAGCTAATCTGATTACCAGCTCCTACGAATAGTCGGACTAATGTAAGACATCATTATGAATGTGGGTCATAATATGAAGGGCCTGCTTCGAGGTATTCGGGTATTAAATGGTTGTTTTAGGGTCCACCTCTTTTCCCTAAATGAAGTACTAAATGGCCAAGGGGCTAGTTATTAGACACGATAGGTGGTATCTCGACAGGGATGCACTTCAGGATAAGGTATTCAATGACTGTTTGAGGGTCTTCCTTTCCATAAAGAAGTATTAAGTGGCTACAGAGAATCCATGTAATGTCAGCTAGATAGTTATCATTAAGGGGTCCACCTTGGGAATTGATATTAAATGATGGAGTTTGCCTCAATTGAGGACATAAATGGCCAGGGTCTGTCTATTTTCCAATAAAATGTATTAAGTGGATTGAGAACTATCTCTCGTATTGTTAGATATTTATGATGTGGGACTTGGGTTACGGGATCTAGAAACCTGCTTCGAGAATGGAAGTTATTAAGTGGTTGATTGTGAACCTGCCTCCTTTCCTTATAAGAAGTATTAAATGGTTTTATGTACGCAAGACATATTCTTAATTTATAATATACTGTCCAAGTATTGAAATGGTATGACTCGAGGTTTTTATTCATGGGACGTTTGTTGTTATGAATACCTCCTTATTTTAATATAGGTAAGGGATGGAGTGACAACGTTGATGATGACTACCCATGTAATTTGGATAATTGATGTAATGGATTTTACTTGACAGTTTGTTGGTGTTTTGTATTATGACATTTCAAATGGTTTTAAAATAAAAAGGTCTGGTTGCTATTATATTTTATTTCATCCACTATGAGTTCTGAAAGAATAGTTATTGCTCTGTACAATTACATCTTTTTTCAATCAACGGTCAGCCTTGGAATGGATCTAAGTTTCGATAAGCCTTTTACGGGTTGAAATTCAAGCCTGGCCCTAGGTGGGTTGTTACATTTAGTATCAGAGCTCAGGTTACATGTTACACCCGTCCTTACCATGAATAGCAATATAGGATAGTAAGATCGAGTGGAAGGGAAATCTACTTAAAGCCATGGCATCTAACCCGGTCCAAGCACTATAATCAAAAGATCATAACAAGATACCAGCACTACGTGCATCAGGGAACAGGGGTGGGCCTCCATAGCTGTATCCAACAGCAAGGAAACAAAGTAAACAAAGGCATAGAAAGTAATGCCTGATGTACTAAGGTAACCAGACCTTTAAAACTCACACTTCGTTAATACCTACAAGAATAGGTATGTTATAGCTTATACCAAGGGCAACCTAGACAACACCGTGCAGAGCGAAAAGCACTCCAAAGGGGTTGTATACAGGGTCACTTGAAATACTCTTCAACGCAGATCCAACCTTACAAGAAAGCAATAAGCGTTAAGTTCTCTCTCTCATTAGTAATCAAAGTATGCTTACACAGAGGGAAATTCCAATCATGTATATCCTTAGACATGTTCCAAGCATATACTAAGTCGGTCCATAGAACATAATAGGCAAAAGCTATTCCGTTTCGATCCAACACATTACTAAGTCAATCAAGAAAAGAAAAGGTATTAATAGGGCATTGCGGCTTGAGCAGCAAACAAAGTTCATCACTTCCTTTTTCTCAAGAATACCACAAAGCTCCAGGGCGGTTCCCTAACATTCCTCTTAAGACATTTGCCATTTTGGAAGAGAGAAAACCGACCCATGCAAGCTCGAGTTTCCTGCCCAATTTTTCGAACATCCCGCTCTAAATTTCCAAGATCCTGCCAATATCATGATTTCCAGCCAAAAAATTATACCAATTTAAGCACAACAAACATGCACCATTGATAAGCGACAATTGGCAAAATCTTAAGATGAAGGTTGAAGGAAAACACTAAAGTTGATTACAGCAAACATCAATACAATTTTGATACTATAAAAGGAAAGGTTAGAGGACGAAGAAAGGGATCTTTCTTGGATCTTCTTTTAAACTTCTTCTCCTTCCAAAAAATAGAAATAAGATATTGTATGATTATAAGGCTATTGTAATCATTTGTACAAAAACCGCAAAGATATAGTGGAATATCTCATGGACGTATGATTAACATTGATGTGGACTGCGTAAAAATCTTTGTGTCCTTTACTTTTGCTATTCTACTATTTGATTCGGGATTCCCTTTTAATTGACAAAATCATTTCGACATTTCAACATACAGTTGAAGTGCGACTACACTACTATATAAGCATCCGATGATATAGCCGCTTTTGAAAAGTGGACTTAACATAGCTTAAGTCTGCTAGTTCTAACTCATGGAACAAATGGACAATTAAGTCGCTCCACGATCTAGTTGAGTGTGGTGAAGCCCAAAAACTTCACAAACATATTTGGTGCTAAAAGGACAGAGAACCTCCATCTCTTTGTTCCTCTTTCCTCATCTCCAGCAAGCTTCCAATTCCATCTTCCATTTTTCACCTTCCCATGGTTCACTGCCCTAGTTTGTCTGTTGCACATTTCATGCAGCAAACAAACAGTCATCGCATCCTTGAGAATAAAGATGGCGAGACCATCCAAAAACTGCTTGATAAAAGGACTCAATAATCGTTATTCATAGAATCAAGTTGAAGGGCTACTACCATTTGATTACGATCCCCCAATGGCCACCCTCCAAGCAAAGGCGCATGAGTATTTTTTGATTTGGACAACGACTCCGATGATGTAGAAAACCAAATGTCAGATCCAAAATCCACGTATACCTTGCCAGAAGACATTTGGAAAAACCTCTCATAACTTAGTCATAAAGGTAAAGACATCTCCTCATTTTGTCAGGAAACCAGGGGATTTAGCTGATGTGCCCATCGATTAGAGATCGAAATGGACGCCGATTTGAGATATCATCCCTACTACCAGGATCGGCTGAGATTGGGAGCATGATGGACTCAAAGCCTGGTGAAGTAACTAAAATTGAAGCACTAACAAGAGCTCATCTAGAATGATTAAATAAAAAAATATGTGTGTGTGTATAATGTACTAAATTGGTCGTAGGGATACTAGAGAGCCCAAACCAGTACACCATCTTTGTATTATTTCTCTTTGAAAGGAAGTTAAATACACATTCACAGTTCATCCCAATATTCGTTGATGAAAGCTTAATACATGATTAGTAGGACGACTCTCTCAACATTGAGAATGGTGATACTAGACCTACACACTTGAACTTGCATCAACGCAAGACCGGCTTCTTAGCCATGTGCTAAACAGGATAAAAAATTACCCCGACCCAATAAGAATATTCCTATGATAACAACCGTAGGAAGACTGCTCATAAGGATATTAGACTACCTAAACATTATAAAAACCTTATGTTAGTCAATTCAACATACCACACTGGACGTATGGATATTAGATAGCCCGAACAAGTTCAAAAAGATCATGTGCATGCCAATGTATATACACGACCTAACTTCTCAGTCAAATCTTCTTCTGCTCTTCGTAGCTCACCGTCATTGTTCAGAGGTGAAGTTTCTCCTATGAGCGCCAATGGCAATCTCAGAAATGGGAACGATGAAACTAGAGAAGAATGCAACCAAGCATACGACTAAGGACATTATGTCCCAAATAGTGGGTATGTCATGCTCGGACCATGGTTAAGGCTATAAAGGATGCTCCACTCCTGGACAAAGGGGAAGATCATATCATGCATGTAATCAGACTGGTGTGGGATGCTACACCAAGACCAACACTCAGATCGCATCAACATGTAAGAATAAGGCTGCAACCCATTAGGTCATGACTAGGAGACATATGTCACTCCAGGATACTATCCTAAGCATAAAAAGAAAGAAGAATACACAAAACGTGCCAAAAAGCTATTAGTTAGGTAAAAATCCAGTTTTTGCTCAAAGCTTGCTACAAAAAACTGGGTTACCAACACTTAGTTATGAATCTTACATCTTTACCAGAAATAAGTCTATCAATTTCTACATACATTTACATACTATACAATCTGGGTCATATTACAAATAATAATTAAGCTACAATTCTGGTCCAAGTTTGGAAAGAAAATTGGATACGGCCGCACTATGCCATTATGATGTGCTGAAATGTGATGTTGTGAGCTAATGCGTTTAGTGAACAAAAAAAGAAAATTAGTTTTTTAACTCATTAATCGTGACTGATGATGGGGAATGCAAAACACTTCTATAAGTAGAAGTGCGATAAACAGTGCGAGGATCGTAGATGGCATCGGCCAAAACATTTTCATAGTTTGAGATCTATACTCATAGTCGGCTCGGTAATACAAAAAGGACTAATTGAGTCCAGGCTAGAAATCTAAAAACATCAATTGCATATTACCGACCAATTTTTTCTATCTTTTCTTTCACCATCTCTTTATGAAGCTCATCCAAAAGAGACGTCCTATCCATCTTACCTTGAGAAACCGTGATAGAATCTAGTCGGGCCTCAAATTCTATATCTTGTTCACTAAGGCATATGTGCACCTCATAGTTATTTTCCTAATCCTCTTGAATTTTCCCAAGAGGTGCTCCTTTGTCTTTTTGACATCCCTAAGGAAGGGACTAAAGAACTCATCCTTAGTAGATACTAATGGTGAAACCCGAGTACCTAATGTCCCTAATTCCTCCTTAAAGTAATCCTTTAACTCTTTAATTTTGGCTTCATAATGAGTTTTCACGTCATTCTTCCATTTAGGTACCATATCCATGTTAACCCCAAATGGAGGCATAGGAACCATGTCCGACCTGAGGCAGACACATGAGAATTGAGTCCTTGGAGAATTTTCTTTTGCATTCATGTGCAGTGCCATCTCTCTGTCCATCTTTACAATCCATTTCCTTATCTTTTTGATTTCATCCTTATACACGGCCTCATATATGCTCTCAGCATTCTTTAGTAGGCCTTGTAATTCTACTACTCTGAGCAGAGTGGAATTTGACCTCTTCTGAAGACTGGCTACCTCTGAATCCTAATCGAGAGAAACCAAACGGAGCCAAAGTAAATAAATCCACACATATCTAAATCAAATAAATAAGCAAAATAACACTACTAAAAATTCATATATTTTGTAAAGAAATAACAGAACTTCCAAATCATGTCAAACACTATAGAATTTTTTTCCTTATTCTAAAGTCTTTACAATAGAATACCAAGATGCTCAATAAGGGACAATAGGAAGAGGTGGAACCGTACTGACAACAAATATCCAAAGAGGGTCATAATGCCCTCTTCCCCAAGGATCCAACCCCTGATCAACTACCACTTCAAAGCCCTCTTTGTCATTTAGAAAATTCGATCCAATGTGGGTTAGAAGAAGGCAAGAACATCATGAGACCATTGTAATAATGCCTCAACACACTTACTTCTGACTTTCTCTTGCTCAAGCTTACTTGAATAAGAAATGATCCTATCTTGGGCAACCTTCAACGTGTCCACAAGCTCATTACCTTTGTTGCTGCTCTTTTCCTATTCTCATTTAAAATCTTAATTAATTGAGCCTTTGTTTTCAGAATCTCATTTGGAAAGCACAAAATAATCTCCTAACAATGGTTTTCCATCCAACATTGTGAAAAGAAGAAATCCGAGAACCTGTGGGAGGAACAGGAGCTAATTTTGAGTAAGGCACATATACAATCCTCTTATATCCTACAACCTCTTGCTCACTAAGAAAACTGGTAATCACAACAGACATATCCTCTACTTGTTTCTTATATTGTGCAATCTCTTCTATATAAACAATTCTGTAAAGTTTTTCTCCCATCTTTACGGTCTGCTTAATCCCTTCCATCTTTGATGCGGCATCTCTTGACTAGGCGTACAGTCTTCTATTGCAAACATACTGACGTTCAAGTGTGCTCTTGCCACTTGCAAGCTCTGTATGGTTAAGCTTCAGCTCTGTTTTAAGCCTTAACATCATATTTGAGTTTAAAAACGTCATCCTTAAAGGTGTCCTAACGATGAATGTGGTTAGTGTTGAATAAAGCTCGAAACAAAATCAACTAAAACATTAAGAAGTAAAAGTTAATTACATATTCGAAACGTAACAGATTGGGTGTCAGCATTAATACATCTGGTATTGATTACATCATCCCTACTTGAGGACGTGCTCGGAAATCATATGTAAGTTAACAAAAACATGAAAAGTTATTCGTTAATCAAGTTTCCAAGTTTTTAGGCCTAAACGACTCAAGATCAAGGCTATCGAGTGGAAATGAACCACTCTCTAATGTGTATTGCCATCGATGCAACATGAAATCACTAAGAGCTTCTTTTTCTCTAATTACTCGACTTATTTAGCTAAAAACTCCTCAGTCTTAATCTTAAGATCCCTATGATTCTTGTCTAGTTCTTTTTCATTTCAAGTTATAGCCACGATGCTCAACCTAAGACAATCTAAATTATGCTTTTTAAGCCTAGCTCGGTCTCTCTCAATAGTTTTGTGAACGCATTCTCTTCAGAATACTAAACAAAATAGTGAAAAAAGCATGATCTTTTGCAAGCAAAATATAGCCAACACAATATCACATTACAAACACCAAAATAAAAATGTAAAGTTTTATGTGCAACAAAATACAAAAGATGTTTGGGGCGAATCATCTAAGTCTATCAGAGGATTTGAGTTAATCTTATTCACAAATGTGTTGTCTTGTCCTTTAGACTGTAGGTTCCCCTGATCTCTATCATCCCCTGCCATTTCTCCTCCAGAAGGACACCCAAAACTGTTTGGGTCATTATTCTGCCTTTCATCCTCTTCCTTCTCCTTCCACCGACCCTAACAATATGCAAAAATTAAAGAATCCAAAGATTGGCTCTTCAGAAAGTCGGGATTGACCTCAATTGCAAAATTACACTTGGCTGAAGAGAAAAACCAATAAGTCACATCGGAGGAGACACTATCAAGTTACTTCTTTGATTTGGTTAGCTCTTCCTTCACCGTACCTATCTCGTTCTTAACCTTAGCCAGTACGACATCCTTCTCCCTCAGCTCTCACTCTTTTAAAACCTGAACGACCTTAGCTACCTTAGCTACCCACTCGGTCCTCTCAGCCTTCTCTTAAAGCATTGTAGCCTCCTCCTCAGCCCTGACCCTAGCAAGAAGCACGAGCAGCCTGCTCAATGTTAGCCAAGGCAAGGTCAACTTCAAGTTTAACCACACACTTTGAAAGTAAGGCATGTACACTTCTTAATTCATGTGCCATCATCATCAAGATCACGGACTACAAGAATGTGAAGTTTGAACAATATAAGTGACAAACTAGAACAATTTGAAAAAACGAAAGGGAGATAATATGATTACTTGCTTAAGACTTGAGTTTCTCAAGCTATGACAAGATAGCAGAAGGGGACATCTCAGAGGCTACGGTAGTAAGGATGGGGGGACTTGTGCAATTCTACCTAGATAAAAACTCTAGATATGACCAATCCACTCATATTAAGGGCAAGATCGCTCTATAAAGAAGAGGCAGTCAGCCCGACAGGTGTACGAATAGGAGTGGGAAGAACTTCTAAGTCAGGAAGAGGTGGAGAACCAAATGGAAAAGAAAAGCTTAATCTCTTAGAAGTCGTAGGAAAACCACCAAACCATCGTGCAGTCTCTTTGGGGAATTTTTCTTCTTCTCCTCCTTCTCGGACCTAACGAAGCTTAGTAGCAGCCTCAATATACATTGAACCTACCAAGAAGAGAAATAACTAGATTAAAATTGTAAGCATGATAGTTCCCAATATCTGCCACAGGAAAGTAATACCCCCAGATAGTTGGGGAAGAAGTAGGCTTGAATATGCTACGGGAAACTATATAACCAAGACGCAATAAACCGTAATCCTTAATATTTGACTTAATAATCAACTCCTTTATCGTTTTGAGCTCTACAGGCAATGTGAAAACCTACCGGATATGAGGTTCATAAATCGCTCATCCTCCTTTGAAGGGATGGTATAGATCGAATAGAAAACAAGGAATTTGTCAAAATTCGAAACGAAGAAGTAGAATTCGGTCCATTTTTGGGTTATACTTAGGATACCCATAAAAAATGATTCCCTAGTCTAAATATAAAAGAAACCATCATTCCCCTTTTAAGGACTTCTTCTAACCTCGAAAAGAAATAGGAGTCCCTCTTTGGAAAGATTGATGCCATTTTCAGTATAAAGGACGAAAGTAGCCAAAGCAAGGGTATACAAATGAGGGGAAAGTTAAACTGAAGCAACATCAAGGATCACAAGCCATTAATGGATAGTCGGATGCATAGGAAGAAAAAACCACATCGAATATGTTTAGGACTAATGACTATATACCCTTTAATGGAGTATTGATGCGTTCATGGAATTTTAAAATCATAGCAGCATAAAACCCAGATTATTAAAGAATCCAAATAGTATCCCCCAGATTAGTGATTTTAGAAGGAGAATGCATAAAAGAAGACGAAGAAGAAGTCATGTTAAAATCCTAAAAGTTACTTCGAAGACAGACCAAGAATCGAAATGATTTTCCTATTTTTAATCTGCCATATTGCCTCAAAATTCGGAAATTAACTTGATAACATATCTTTTGGAGCAAAAGGAGTAAAAGAAATATGGGAAAGATGACGAGGAAAGATACGTACCTTAGTTTGAATAATGGCCGCATGATTAAAATAGTCCAAGTGATTTGTGAAATGTAGTTTTGTTGCAGGATTAATGAATATAAAGATTCATGAAAATTTGCATAGATAAATAAAAAGCAAGATTGAACAACTGATTAAAGATGATCCGGTAAGAGACTAATAAAAGTGCTGGAGCATTAAATGAAAATGTAGCCGAAAAGACTTATTCCCGGTGCCGAAAAGACGTATTATACTAAACTGATTAGGCATACAGATAGGTGTTTAAGGCAACAAGTCTACCCCGACCTATGGTCATTCAGACATGGAGGGCAAGTGTTACACCCCTTCTTACCACGAACTGCAATAAAGGAAACTGAGACAAAGCAGAAGGGAAATCAACTTAGAGCCATGACACCTAACGCGACATGAACCCTCTAACCAAAGGATCGTAACAAGAGACCAACACCACATACATTAGAGAACAAAGGCAGGACACCATAGCCGTATTTTATAGCAAAAAAACAAAGTAAACAGAGGCATGGAAAGCAGCATTAGATGTACCGAGGTAACCTGACCTCTAAAACTCGCACTTGGTTAATACCTATAGGAATGTGTCTGCTCTAGCATATATCAAGGGCAACTTAGACAGTGCCATGCAAAGCCAAAAGCACTCCAAAAGAGCTATATACAAGGCCACTCGAAATTTGCTTCAACGCAGACCCAACCTCATAGGCAAATGACAAGCATGAAGTTCTCTCTCATCAACAACCAAAGTATGCTTACACAAAGGGAATTCCTATCATGAATAGCCTTAAACACATTCCAGGCATGCACCAAGTCAACCCATAAAATAAAATAAGGAAAAGCTATTCCATTATAACCCGTTACCTTACTAAATCAGTTAAGGTTAGTAGAGATATCAGCAAGGCATTACTACCTGAACACCAAACAATGTTCATCACTGCATCTTTCTCAATATACCGTGAAGCATCAGGGCGATTCCCTACCATTCCTCTCAAGACATTCGCACTTTTGTGAAAGAGGAGACCAACCCATGCAGGCTCAAGCTTCTCGCCCAACTTTCTGGACATCCGGCTTTAAATTTCTAAGATCCCACGAATATCATGATTTCTCACCAAAAATTCATCATCAATCCAGGCACAATGAACAGGCACCATAGATAAGCGATAGGTAGCAACATCTGAAAGCGAAGGTTGAATGAAATGTTACACCCCTATTAATAGTTAAAAATTATTTAGGATATTTAATTAGATAGATTAAATAGAATAATGTAAATGATTAGGGAGAGTGAGATTTGAAAGGTCGTGTCTTAATGAACTAAGTAAAAAGATTGTTTTAAACTTAAAATACATTAGAAGATATACGAGAGGGGCAAAATAGGTAGATCCACCTTTTATTCCTTAAACCCTCCCTCTTCATATTATTCTCACCTTACTCATTCGTGAAGCAATCTAGAAAGAAGAAGAAAAGGAGGCCAGCCATAAGCAACCAAAGAAGATCACGAAATCATAGAGGAATTTAAGCAAAGTTTAGGGAAACTAAAGCACTAATCAAATCTCAAATCCATTAAAATCTAAGGTGAATAAAAAATGTTCCATCTCTATTTTTGGTTTTGAATTCGGTTATGCGTAATACCCGAATGGTTGATGTTTGTTTGCCAAGATATAGTTGTTTAATCATTGTTTGGATAGAATAATGGTCATTGGAATTTTTATGAAATTGTTTAAATGGGTTTTAAGGGTAAAATCTAATATCTTAACCTTCAAATGCTTTGACTTTTCGATATGTTGTATAAAAATTGGAGATGACTTTTTTAATTTCATAATTTTCCAATTTATTTAGATTATTTTATGAAATTCTTAAGGAGGAAATGGCTTAATTTCAAGTTTAATTATTTAAAATAATCAGATATGGATTATGGCTTCGAAATTTTTATATAGTAAAGAGAAGGGTATTATCTAATTTCTTTAGATTTTTGGGATTTTTCCCTAGTGATTTCAATTTATTATGCTAGATAAGCATTTGAAAGGATAATTAATTAGGGATATTAATTAATTATTTTAAATCTGTTTTGTAACTTGAAATTTAGTGGGCGGTAATTCTAAAAAGGATTTGTAAAAAAAAAATTATCCAATAGAAATTGGACAAGAAATAAGATTTAGTGAAAGGCTTTTCCTTCAAGTATTAATAAAATAGTTTTCACATGAATTACGATAGTAGCATACCACCCTAACGTCGCCGAGCCTAAGACAAGGTGGCATCCATGATTGTTGACGTCGAAGTGAAAGGAAGCATAAGATAGTTACTTAGATAGCTACGTAATATTTCCAAGTAGGCCGAAGTCGACTTTGTCGACAATATAGTATCGATGAAAATGGCTTATTTATGATTTATCTAAGCATTTCAAAAAGCATTAATGTTAACATCAATAACGTCGCATGTCTTCGTCGCTATTTTCAATGATGCCACACCTAATTACTTTTATTGTTTTCAAGACGACGGCAATGATGCCGCTTCATATGACTTCAACCTTATAAAGATAATAAGCGGCATAGCAGTAGAAGTGGGTCAAATTTAAAAGTTTTTTCATGACGTCGAGGGTCTTGGGTTCAATGTGCATCAAAGTTGGCGACCTTATGTTTAGAGTTGATGCATCATGTCTGCGGCATCGCACTTTAACTTTTAAGGTTGAATAGGCATGTTGATTTATAAATTTAAATGTTTTAAAGGGGCAAGGAGGCATGTGTTTTAAGAGGGTCGATGATCCTATATTTTCGGCATATAACCATATAACTTATAAACGTTACAATTTTTGGTTAATAGCTAATAGTTTATGGAAGTTGACAACGTTACTTTCGATATGAACTTATACTTAAAATAATCTTCGTTTGGATTCACCTTGGGTAGAGGGTCGATGAGGTATAGTGCGACTTGATTGTTGCCTATCTTCATCAAAGACGGAGGGCCTTATGCTTTTCATTTCGACATCATCATTGGGGATACTAATGCCGTTTTAAAAGATTGTAAACTTTGACACTATCAGTAGGGACACTAATGCGAGTGCACTTCGACGTCGATCTAAATCTATACTATGTTATGGTGGCGAGCCATATGACATTAACTCCGACTTTAAACCTTGGGGATACCATTGTTTGTTTTCAATAAATTTGACATGAATCATTTAGGGATACCAATGTTATATCACTTCGAAATGTTATAACTTTAAAGGAAACTAATCTAATTTGGGACACCAATAGATATAAGTTAAACATGTGGGTAACATGAGTTAAATTGTTAATTGATAGGTTCATAGTCATCCTAGGAAAACTATGAGATGTGAGATGGATAATCCATATCAATGTTGAAGATGGATAGTCTCTATGAGGATAATGAAGGGTTCATGGTCTTTCTAGGAAAACTATCACAACCCTTTTTTCCGTACCGATTTAAACCGACTTTGAACCACTCTTGTCAGCTAAATCGTACGGAAAGATGGATAATGAAAGAAAGAAGGTAGAAATAGAAAGAAGATAAAAGAAAAGAGAACAAATCAGAATCTCACAGCGGAACGAATAAATTATAATATAAACAAATCTTTACATGGAACCAAAACTGTTACCTTTATATATAACATATACAGGTTTTACATCAGAGTTACAACCATACAACTTAGACAGTTATATCAATCCTGTCCTTACAATCATAATCACAAGACCAAAGGATTACATATAAACATTTACGAGAATACATCCAGCTCCTTCTCCTGAAACTTCCACTCTTCCAGTTAACCCTGGAAATATGCTCGGTCTGACCCGAGAATATAGGAAAAACACCAAAGCCCGGGTCAGTCTGGTATACCAGCGTGAGAAAACAAAATCAACTTGATTATTAAATTTTGAAAATTCCTTTTGAAAACAAAAGCATCTCGTAAGACCATGCCACAAATAAACATGTCGGCTTTTTACCTTATGATAGGTAAAACATTTCTTATGAAATCCTCTGATATTATAATAGGGTCTATATACAAATACTTATTAAAATAGCCGAAATTATTACATTATTAAATTCCAGCTACTAGCCACATAGTGAGTACTACAAACAAAACTCGTACAAGGCGCGTAGGGTGAATGGATTTCCAACTACTAACTAGGCACTGGGGTACAACCTGTCATAGTACCTAG
The DNA here is from genome assembly GCA_030765085.1 of Allium cepa. NCBI lineage: Eukaryota > Viridiplantae > Streptophyta > Magnoliopsida > Asparagales > Amaryllidaceae > Allium > Allium cepa. The sequence continues at coordinate 374,892,961 of CM060929.1, read as the reverse complement.
TCTAGATCGGCGTATCGAGGACCCACCCTAAGTCCCCTGCAACACAAGGCCAGGACCATCCCTTACTGGACAGTCCCGAGCAAGATCACCCTGCGGTTGGGATCAGCAACCGCACCACTAAGCCGAAATAAAAGGCACATCTAGACAGGGATGACATCACCCTGAAATGGGTGCTACCCACCTAGCCTTGCTGCATAACCCCTGATTTTCAGTCATTCTCAGTTGATGAGGCTCGAGGCTAAGCGTTACTTTTTAGAACATATCCCTTAGAATGCTCACCGTCCACCTGACGATGTTCTGAAAGCATTCGTCCATACAAGTCCGTTCCGGGCTCGAACGGAACCGAAGGCACTATTCCTACTACATCCATTTTGGAATCACCCTCAGGATTAGTAGCGAGTAGCCCTTGCACTTTACTGCTCCATCTTCGACTCCAAGCTTTTGTCTTCATCTCGAAAATGTATCGTTGGATCGAAGTGGTTTTCGGATTTCAAACCTGATTCCGGTCTCTTTGAAACAACGTTCGCTGTTTCCTGGTAAACTCAACCCCGGTTCTTTAGGAAATACACCGACGAAATACAAGATTAGAGTTCACCTACTAACCGTTAGTGTACGGGTCTCCTTATAATTCGTCCTAGAGAACAAACGAGTTTATACGTACAGTATAGCACCTCGATTGGTAATCGTACCATATAATTCTCGAGCTTCCTCTAGATATTTCCAAAGTCACGTTTTGCCCAATTTTTGATAGTCGGTTATTTAACTATCAAAGCAATCAATCAATTCAACAAAGTTATTTTCCCATTGCAACCGTTAAACCTTGTTCACCTTTAAAAATCCAAGCGGATTACTATTTATTTAAGAAAGCTTATTTCATTTGAAATATATGTAAAATTGTTTCCTTTGAGAACATACTTATAAATTTCAAAATATCATTTCAAGTTTAGTAAATAAAATATTCTTCATAAAAGTTATTATAATTTATTATTTAAACTACTTTTATTAAAGAGATTTGAAGAAAATATGCTTAAATATTAATAAAAATTATCCTTTAAAGTGTCATTACAAAATGAGTTAATACTTGAAACAATTTAAAAATTATAACTTAAAAAGATTTTCAAAGGTAGAAATAAATAACTACTTTCAATATTCCAAATATTGATCAATCTAAAAAAACATTTCTAAAAATAATATTATTATTTTATTTTATTTTTAAAACAAAACTAATTTCACAAATCAATCCAAATCGAACAAGGCTTATCAGTCCAAACGGTACTTATCAATTCACATTTCATAATTCACAATCATAGATATTCAAATCAATCAACTTCCATAGGTCGATTCACAATATATTCTCAATATAATTAACAAGCACATAACAGATATATGCAAGAACAACAAATTAGAGATTATCATTACTAGAACAATTATTCAGACACAATCAGATCAATGGCTTACACCCTACACAACAATTAGATTAATTATACAATGGAATGGTGTCAGTTTCCGCTGTCCGAATGTCATCTAGTTTAAACAATCTAAACAAATACAACTAATCAATTGGGAACATTTCAACTATTGGCCGTAAAATTATTAAATTACATTCATCCCCGATTGATAATTAGATCCTATCTAAACAAGCTTATACAATTTCACATATTAACTTTAAAATGGATCATACTACGACGTAACATTCGTCGATACGAACCATTCATTCCATAACACTTTATTTATGAAATGATTATAATATAATATAACTTAAGGACTCGAATTCACTTCAAAGTATAAGCATTTATTCCCCTTTATTATTTTAATTATAATTCACTTTTTAAATTAATTATCCTTTATTAATTATTTTCTAATTACATTAAGTAATTAACTTTTAATTAATTACACAAATTAATTATTTTTAACCATTTCAGCAATTAACCCTTAATTGCTTTATTAATTACATAATCCCTTAATTAATTATAATTAATTATTTGATAATCATTTATATTGATTAATTATTCCTTAACTAATAAACCCTTAATCCCCTAATTAATTATTATAAATTAAAAATCTTTAAGCACTTGATTAATTCAAAAGCTCAATTATAATGATCTTCTAAATCATCTTTACTTTACTCAAATTATTCGAATAAACTTAAGTAAAAGAATTTTACCTTTTAAGTTGAATTAAATACTGATAACAATTTTACTTAAATAACTATAATTAAGTATTAATATAAACAAATTATTTTTATTAAAAACATATTGTTTTTAATTAAATCTTAAACAATATTTAAGATCAAGTTGTTTAAAGGATTCACTTATACCATCATACTTGTTAAAATGTGGGAAAACAATATGAATTTAAAACTTTTTATATACCAATTCTTTAAAATAATAAACTTTGTATTCTTCGAAATCGATTTTAAAGATTTACTTTAAATCACATACTTGTTATAACGTGGATATTTTAAAAGACTTACACAAACATTTACCCCCTTTAACTAGTATCTGGTAAAATTTAAACCTGCATTTCATTTATTTACAAACGAAATTATTGGGCCGAAACCCCAAATAGACCTAAGACCAAACATTTTAAAACCCTTATTTAACTTCACAAATCCTAAGCCCAATACCTACATATTAACCACGCCAACCAGTTTGGGCCGAAGCCCAACCCACAAACTCTGAACATCCACTCCCATCTTCCCCAAAAACTTTCGTGCTCACATTCCATCTCCAGGAATACAAACCAAATTCGAACGGTGATGCATCGCCTGAAACAACATTCCCTCGAATCAATTGTAGACAATCGCCGATCCCAAAACAACACCCATCCTCTAACGTGACGACGAACAACCCAACGCACTGCAACATGCTACCTAGAACCACGTGCACTGATACGCGTACACGTGTATGGCCAACACTCTGGCCATCTCACTGCGCGACACCACAATCCAACTTCACATCTTCGCTCGAATCCAACACGCTATTCGTCGAAGTAAACATCACCGACGATCGAAATTTCGAGCTCCAGATCGAGGATTTCAAAATGCAAAAATCCACACTCCACCACAAATCCACCTTCTGCTTCAACAACTGACCACAATCTCGAACATCATCCACCACGATCGAGTGCTCACACATGCAGCTACCCATGAGCCGAAACCCAAGAACTCCGGTTGCCCTCTTGTTTCTCAAAACCACCGCGATATAACCATGGCTTGAACCCCTCTTAAACCCTAAAACAACCATGCACGCGCAACCAAAAGCCAATTCGGAAATTCCGCCACGGTCATCACCTTCCCCAAGTCACTCAGCACCCTCCAGTCCTGGCCGCACCACCCCACGGCGATGAAATCGTCAGAAATTAATTTTTGAACAGAAAAAGTTCATCCCCAAGTTTCTTACAAACTAGACTGTTAAAAATCACAATTTAACCTCTAAAAATCCTATTTTTAACAGGGAAACCAACACGCATGCTTGAATCTTTGATTCAAATATATTGAAATTTCACAAAAACGTGATTTTTACTGTAAAACGAGCCCAAGCTAACTACACAGAATAATTAATTCATGAAAATATTTTTAACTTAAACTACACTAGTAAATAAGCATGTTCCTAGTTCACAAAATTTTCAAATTCAACCTAGATCACAAGATATAGGTTTTTGAAGTGAAGATAGATATGATAAACACTGTCAACAGAGCATGCAATTTTTTTTTCAATTTGAAACTAACTGTTTTCTCACCTTAAACATTTGCTTCCAGATGCTTTTAAAACTTGAAGATTCGAAAAGTTGAAATCTTGCTTTTGAATCCCTGAGCTTGAATCTAACAGAGAATATCTCTGTCTTCTTACTTGCAGAATATCAAAGTGTTGTTATTCTTCTTTTTATTTTTATGTACTGATACTTAAAAATGTTAACTGAGATATTCTTTAGCTACTGATTTTATAACCTATATAGTTATAAACTTTAATATCAATGATGGACAGAAATGACTTTTGGAGGCTGAAGTAAAATTTCTAAGCAGAGAGAACTTTGAAAAGAAACTTGAATAATTATGTTGGATTTCCAGATTTTAAAGTGCCAAATGTTAGTTTGCTTTACTGATACAATTTATTACTTATTTACCCATTGTTTACATTTGTTAAAACTATTTTCCAGGTTTTTGGTTAACCTGTTCTTTGCTTACTTCCAGTAAATGTTTTGCAATCTTCCTATTACTATATACATTATATAAACTATATAATGTTCAAAGTAAATATAACTATGAAGTTAGATATCCATAGTTATTATTATTTTACAGACCAACTACCCATAGTTTTAATTAGATTAATTTAGTTTACTTGCTCCTTTTTGTTAATCTGCATTTACATTTAACGGTAAAAATTTTGGAGGTCCATTATTTATTGTATTGTTTATATATGTCATACAATATTAATACACATGCAACTATATTTAAGATTTCAACAGCCCATACTTAAGGTTGATCAAGTAGAAATGTAATTGTCACTTTTACATTTTAAACAAAAATAAAAACTTAATTAAATAAGACTTAAGGTATGCATTCTCATAAAAATAAAGGTGAGGAATTAATCAATTAAAATAACACCCTTTTTGATTAATACTTTTTAATAAATATATTGTTACTCTAAACAAAATGAAATAAAATAACATTTATATTTTCATATAATTTTATACCAAATGAAACTTTGATAAAAATAAAATCCATACCATAGATTAAATTTCTAAATAAATCAAGTCACTCCCCTCTTTATAATATAAAAATATATGACTTCAAAGAAACTAAGTTTCATTAATATTTATGTGTAAATAGTTTCTTCTATTTATTTAAGTGATTTTTATACACATCAATTTATGACATTTTTCTCAATTAAATATTATAAATTTTTCTTTTAACTTATCATAACATATATATAAAAATTTCTTATTCAAAGTACATATATTTTCAAGAAACTTAAAATTATTTTATTCAATATAAATAGCATTGTTTGTATATATGCCAAGTCAAAGTATAACACTTTCACTTCATTAAGAATTTTCATCTAATTTTATTACATAAAAATTTATCATTCTATATATGAAAATAATGAATTTTCAATAAATTTAAATTTCCTATTATATTTCAACTTTAGGATAAATATACATATTTATCCTTGAAAAAAATTCATATATTAAATCTAAACAATATATACATATTTTACCTTAAAACAAAAATATATATTTGAGAAATTTTATTTAAATCAACTTAGTAATTTATTATAGTTTTGAAAACCCAAGTTATATTGATTTAGAATTTTTTCATATAATGATTAATCATTGATTAATGGAAATATTGTATATTAAAATACAATATCATTGAATATTATAAATAATATTAACAACTCGGGATGTCCAAAATCCCGGGTCGTTACAAAAAATATAGGCTGTATGATGGATAGTCCACATCATTTCGAGTTAAATGGAATATGTGTGATGGATAGTCCAACAAACTTGAAATTATTTAACCATATGTGGTGGGTAGTCAATATGGTAAGAGATGGGTAACCCAAGTAATAATTACATGCGAGATGGATAGTCTGCATTGTTCTAAATATACTTATATGTGAGATGGGTAGTCTACATAATTATAAGATGGGTAGTCAGATCAAAATAAGATGGGTGATCAGTTTAAATTGTGAAGGGTAGTTATTTGAAATTAAGAAGGATAATCTAATTAATTGGGATGGGTAACCCAAAATATATTGCACGATTATAAATGTTATTTTCTATATTCTAATCATTATGGTTGCAGAAACACAGTATATGGTTGTTATGCTTTTGTTAAGATACCAGTGAGGGGAAACTATGCCGCTCAACGGTGTGGTCTCACTAGATATCTATTTTGGTGCGAGATGGTAGGTTATTATTAACACCAGACTGTTGTCTCACCCGAGTTTTTGTTTTTTCCCTTAAACTATTGGGTACTCGTTTCAGTAATTTGAGAGTAAGGGTTTTCCAATTCCAATTAGACGAATAAGCTTCCAGAGATGTGTAGGAGGCAATCTAGCTATTAGAAGCTTTATCTATTTTCGCAGTATAGTTTGCTTCTGTCTATTTTGATGTAATGGCAAAATTGTATAATTTCCAAGTATTTGACTCTGATCAAGCAAAAGGGCATCTTCATACGTTGCCCTTCGTGTATTTTGTAATAATTATATTTTCTCTAAATGTGGAAATATGAATGGGACTATGTAATGAATCTGAAATATCTGTTATGAAATAAGATAGGAAAATTTGCTACTAAACTATGTTTGAAATTTTTTCATATCTATGTGCTTCTGATTATTGATATGATTAATATAGCCATATTTTGTCGTCGGGAATCAATAACTATGGACGACTGCAGCATTCATAGTAGTTTGTTTTGGGCCTCAGAATGGGGAATGTTACAAGTTGGTATCAGAGCATAGGTTTATATTAAAAGAGTTTTTAAACCTAAAGAGTTTTAAAAACCTAATACTAATGAATTAGAGAATAAGATTGAGGTTATTAGACAATGCTACAGTAACATACTTTTATTTGCTATACGTAAATATGTATTCTCCCCGCTCTCTTGGACCGTCTTCTTTATCTTACTAAGGCTCGTATGTAGATTTACAAGAAAGAATGATATGTAGGCAGGAAACGGAAGAGTGGATCTAGATGGAGGAAGCAACACAGCTAATGGAAATGCTTGGCCCAACATTAGGAGAAACCACAGTTGATAGGAAAATGCTAATCAAAATGCAATCGCCAATGTAGGTGCTGCGACCCCGCTAGTGGATATGGGGATTATGTGCCAGTCTTCATTGGCCTGATGCAAGATGGAGCTACTGCAGGGGTAGTTGTAGGAAATGTTGCTAGTGCGGGAGGAGTCAAACCTATAGCATCAGTTAGTAATAACTATGCAAAAAGAACTGAGATTACACCAGTCTAGGTGTAAAGCCTTTTCTGAGAACTGAAGATCAGTTGATTGGAAAACTGGCAATTGCACTATGAGAGAATTTTCGTTGATCTAGGATTAAATGATGAGCAGAAAAGGAGATTGGATTCTAGAAAGTTACAAGGAGCCGCTATATTCTAGTGGAATGGAGTTAGCATAGGGTTCCTGAGGAGGATTTGACTTGGGTAGATTTTTGAAAGAGATTCGATGAAAGATTTTGTTTGAAGTAGCTAAGTCCACTTTTCTCAGAAAATCTATCGAATTAGAGCAAGGGATATAATGGTATGGGAATATTCTGTTAAATTTAATGAGCTATCTAGGTATGGATGTGCCACTATTGACACTGTGATTAAGAGGATTGAGAAGGTTATCCGGGGGTTGAGGCCAGAGATTGCTAGGGCAATGATGCCACATCTCAAAGATCCACCAAATGTTGTGGTGGAGATGGCTGTTAGGAATGAAGAAACGCTTTCGACCTTTGGGAAAGAGAAGTCAGTGGAGAACCAAAATTCTCATAAAAAGAAGAGGAAATTCTTTAAGAGTAAGGGAGCTAAAAAAGATAGGCTTCCAAAAAGGGGAAAACTGATGTAGTTTGTTACAAATGTAACAAGAAGGGACACTATGCTAACGAGTGTCGATCTGGTGATGGCAAGGTGAGTTTAGGGAAGTAGAATGTGAAGTGCTTTAATTGCAACCAAGTGGGGCATTATAAGAACTAATGTCCAAAAGTAGCCAAGTCTAACTAAGGAAAGATGTTTTCTTTGGAGTTATCCACATCAAGACCAACAACAACTAAGAAGGGAAAGTATGTGATGGAAGGCACGTTTTTGATTCATAGCATGCCAGTTACTGTACTATTTGATATCAGTGCATTGCATTCATTTATATCTTAGTGTTTGTTAGATAAGTTATGTTTAGAACCATCATATCTTGTTACTTTCTAAAGGATAGCCAATCCAATAGGACGACACACAACTCTAGGAATGAGATGTGACCATTTAGAGTTTGAGTTGCTATGTTATAATTTAGTTTGCAATTTAAATGCATTTGATTTTATAGGTTTTGGGATTATTTTGAGTATAGATTGGTTAAGCAAATATGATGTTAGGATATTTTACTAGGATAGGAAAATATCATTGGGAAACCCTGATAGTAGTGACCGAATAGTATACTCAGTTGAGAATACGAGCCTAGAAATTTATGCTTTACTAGGTGCCACAGAAGTGGAAGACGAATTGAATTTGGGTTTAATTTTAAGAGAATTTGTAGATATTTTTGAGCCGGTTATAGGACTACCATCGAAATGAGCTATTGAGATTCAAATAGATCTTACATTAGGAGTTGAACCTATAAATAGACTACCTAGTAGGATGACACCTATCGAGAGAAGGAGTTGAAGGTGCAGCTAGTGGACTTAGAGGGATAGAATTATATTAGACCAAGCAGTTTGCCTTTGGCAGCGGTCGTAGTATTCGTGAAGTAACAGAACAGGTTGTTAAGATTGTGCATTAATTATCATAAGTTGAACGAAAAGGCGATAAAGAAACGATATCCTTAATGCTGAGAATTGATGATTTATTTGATCAATTGAGTGGAGCCAAAGTATTTTTCTAGTTGGATTTGGCGATAGGGTTCGATCAATTAAAAGTGGTAGAGGACAGTACTCCTTTGACAGCGTTCCGAATGAGTTTTGGCTCATACGAGTGGTTAGTGATGCCATTCAGATTAACTAATGCGCCTGTTTTCTTTGTGAATTTGATGAACTGGGTATTCCAAGAGCACTTAGATTGGTTCATGTTGGTGTTCATTAATGACATTTTGATATATTCTAAGGATGAAAGAGATCATGAGATTCATCTTAGAGTAGTACTTGAGACATTGAGGCGGCATCGACTGAAAGTGAAGTTTTCGAAGTGTCATTTCTGGAAGAAGTAAGGGAGGTTTCTTGGTCGTGTAGTTTTAGAAAAAGGGTTGTCAGTCGATCCAATCATGATCGAAGCTGTTAACAGTTGAAAAAAAAATCAGAGACAGTGACTGAGATAAGAAGTTTTCTTGCATTAGCTGGCTATTACCGAAGATTTATCAACGATTTATCGCGAATAGCAGCACCTTTGACTAGGCAAATCAGAAAGGACATGAAATTTATTTTATCTGATAAATGTAAGGAACAATTCCTTGAGTTGAAGCATTTGTTGACCAATGCTCTGTGTTAGTGTTTCTAGATGGAAATCAAGATTTGGGGGTGTATACGGATGTATGTGGAACAGGATTAGGAGATGTATTGATACAGAGGAATAAAGTGATTGCCTACGCCTCCATACAGCTCAGGCCACATGAAGTTAGATATCTAACTCATGATTTGGAGTTGGCAGTGGCGATTTTCGCATTGAAAGTATAATGACACTACCTCTTAGGATAACGATTTGAGTTGTATACAGATCATAAGTCTTTGAGGTATTTATTCTCTTATAAAGAATTGAATATGAGATAGCAGAGGTGGCTAGAGTTTCTAGCAGCTTATGATTTCAATATTGAGTATAAACCAGGTAAAGGAAATAAAGTTGCAGATGCACTTAGTAGGAAACATCAGGATGTGATGTTGGCTGTGTTGGCAGAATGGAAGGATATGGAGGCATGGACTACTTATAACGTGCAGTCATGATCGACTGCTAGTTCTAGTCAACACTACCATGTTGTCTTGCTTGGAAGTTAGACAATATTGATTGAAAGTATTACTTCTAAGCAAAGAGAAGACCCGGTATTAGCTGAACGGATCGAAAGACTTGAAAATGAAAATGAGATCTATGATCCAAAGGATTTTAGTCTTGACCAGAGGAAACGGTGAAGAAAGAAGGGATAGTTATGTGTTCCAGATTTGGTGACCTAAGAAGAGAAGTACTTAGGGAATGTCATCGATCAAAATTTTCGATTCATCCTAGAGGGACCAAGATGTATCAGGATATGAAGAGAAGTTTCATCTAAGAAAGTATGAAGAGGGATGTAGGCTTATGGGTAAAGCTATGTAAATTACCAGCAAGTGAAAGCCAAACATCAGAAGCCAAGTGGCTTGCTTCAGCTTTTGGAAATACCAGTTTGGAAATAGGATCCGATATCCATGGATTTTATTGATGGGTTGCCAAAGTCGAATAGGGGAAATAAAAGCATATAGGTTATGGTAGCTAGATTAATCAAGAGTACCCATTTCATTTTTGTTAGGTCTACCAGGATGGTACTTGTATTGGCTAAGTTGTTTATGAAAAAACATAGTTAGATTGCTTGGGATTCCTAGTAATATAGTAAGTGATAGAGATGCATTGTTCACTAGTGAATTCTGGAAAAGTCTATATTAAGTATTAGGCACCAAGCTTAAGATTAGTATCGCTTATTATCCTCAGACTGACAGGTGGACAGAGAGAGTCAATAAGGTACTTGAAGATTTGTTAAGAGCTTGTGTACTAGATTTTGATGGGTCAAGGGAAGACCATTTGCACTTGGCTGAGTTTTCAAATAATAATAGCTATCAATCTAGTACTGGAATGTCGCCTTTCGAAGCTTTGTATGGAAAGGACATGCAAATCACCACCATGTTGGTAAGAGACAGGAGACAGATTGGTCCTTGATCCAGATATGGTAAGGGAATCCATATAGAAGATTGAGTTAATTTGGGATAGGATGAGAAAAGCTCAATCTTGAAAGAAAAGTAACGTAGATAAGTGGCGTAAGTACATTGAGTACTCAGTTGGAGACCAAGTTCTTATTAAAGTATTACCGTTGAAGGGTGTGGTACGATTTGGAAAGTTGGAAAAATTGGCACTGAGATATATTGAACCATTCCATATTATAGAGAAGATCAAAAAACTCACTTACCGAGTAATTTGGCAGGTGTCCATAATGTGTTTCATATTTCTCATCTTAGGAAGTGTGTGCACGATCTAGAGGTTGTGACCTATAAATTCTTGATTGAGATAAGAGGGTTGTACAGTTAAGAAGTTGTGGAGGCCGTGATTTATAAATTCTTTGTAAACCCAAGATTTAGTTGAGTTAACCCATCTATACTCACTAAGCATATTTTTGGAGAGCTGTCATCCATACATGTATTTTGTGAATTTCCTAATGACTTTGAGGAAGTCTCGGGTCTCTCTTCCCAAAGGGAAATCCACTTCCAAATAGATTTGGAAAAAGGTGCAATTAAAGAAAGAAGATAATTGAATAAGAATATCTCTGAGCTATTAAAGGAAGAATTCATCCATCTAAGTACTTTGGAGTGGGGAGCTCTTGTTGTTTTCGTCACTAAGGTAGACGGTTCATTGAGACTTTCCATCGACTATGGGGAATTGAACAAGTTAACAAGGAAGAATAAGTACCCTTTTCTTAGGATAGACGACTTGTTCGATTGGCTTGGAGGAGCTAAAGTCTTTTCTCAACTAGACTTAGCAACCGGATTCCATTAGTTGAGGATTGTAGAAGAAAGCAAGTCGAAGACCACATTTTGCACACCAGATGGACTCTATGATTGGCAAGTGAGACCTTTAAGAAAGATTCCTTAGGCATATTGTTTATGAGCAAGGATTGGCAATAGACCTTGCTAAAGTGGAAGCTGTTTAATGATGGAAGACTCCTAGAAATGAATCGGAGGTTGGAGGTTTTCTCAGGTGGGTAGGCTACTATAGAAAGTTCATCAAGAACTTTTCGAGAATAGCAGCCCATTAACCCAGTTGACTAAGACGAACCTGTTCTTTCCTTGGAATGATAGATGCACTAAGACATTTGAGAAGCTTAAGTAGTTATTAACTAGTGCGTTTGTGCTCACTATTCCCAATGGAACCAAATCGTTTATGGTTTTCATGGATACTTATGACACAGAGTTAGGAGAAGTTTTAATGCAAGAAGGAAAAGTGGTTACTTATGTTAGTACGCAACTAAAGGATCATGAGAAAAGATATCCAGTTCATGGCTTGGAGTTGGTAGCTATCGTCTTTGCCTTGAAGATGTAGAGGCATTATCTCTTGGGAGAAAGGTTTAAGTTATTCACTAATCATAAATCACTCAAATACCTATTTTCTTAAAAAGATTTAAACCTTAGGCAGCAGAGATGGATGGAATATATAGCATCATTCGAATTTAGTATTCAGTAGAACCCTGGAAAAGGGAACATAGTCGTTGACACCCTTAGTCGAAGCCATGCTACCTAGGGTGCTATATATGAATGGAGGTAGTTGGAGTCCTCTCAAATTTTAACTTCCAACTGCCAACAGAACTCATCCAAGGATTTTTAATAAGTTATAGAGATTAGGCTAGCCTTGATAGACCGCATAAGGCTTGAGTAAGCGAAGGATGAGAAGTTAGCAGATATTTTGGAAAAGTTGAGGAACGAAGAGCATTTTCCCTATGCTAGTTGGTATTTAGTTAATGAGAAAGGATGCTTAAGAAAAGATGGACGCCATTGTGTCCCAATGGTCGATAATTTATTAAGAGAGGTTCTTATGTAATGTCATCACTCAATGATGACCATTCACCCTAGAGGAGATAAAATGTACATGGATATGAAGAGGATTCTCTTTTAGCTTGGAATGAAGAAGAGTGTAGCTAAGTTTATTACTAAGTGCTTGACATGTCAGAGAGTAAAAGATGAGCAAGGAAACTTTGGAGGACTATTACCATTGGAAATTTTGACTTGGAAATAGGAGCATATTTTTGTGGATTTTGTGGAAGGATTGCCTAGAATTCGAAGGGGTAATGAAGCTATTTGAGTTATTGTGGATAAACTCACTAAGAGTACCCATTTTATTATGGTTAGGAGCAATTGAACTGTCACTTCTCTCACGTTGATCTATATCTAGGAAGTAGTTTTAGTGCATTGAATTCCTGTGAGCATAGTTAATGACATGGACCTTTTGTTCACTAGTGTGTTTTTAAGGAGCCTACTAGCAGCTTTAAGAACTTCTCTGAATCTTAGCACTGCATATCACCCACATGTTGATGGTCAAACGAAGAGGGTAAACAGGATTTAAAAGACTTAGTGAGGGCTTGTGTTTTTTATTTTGAAGGACATCGGCAGTGACATCTACCTTTAGTTGAGTTTGCGTGTAATAATAGCTATTAAGCGATGATTAGTGTGGCCTCTTTTGAAGCATTTTATGGTAGGCCATGCAAATCGCCAAGTTATTGGTGGAAAACCACCAAAAAGTATTACTTGAACCTGATTTTATCCGTGATACCATGTAAAATGCAGAGTTGATCAAGCGATGAATGAAGGCAGCGCAAGACCATTAGAAATCTTATGCAGATAGAAGGAAATAGCTTGAGTTTGAGGTTGAAGATATGGTATTTTTCAATGTCTTTCCTCTTAGAACAGTGGTTAGGTTTGGTAAGTCTGAAAAATTGGGGCCTAGATTTGTTGGATCGTCCATAGTTTTGGAAAGGATAGGAAAACTTGTTTATCGTGGAGCCTTCTAACAGATTTGTAGCAATCCACAATGTTTTCTATGTTTCTCACCTTATAAAATGCCTTCATGACATCACTATTAGAGTTGATCCTGATCAGTTAGGGAAATTAGAGGTGGAGTCAATAGTACCCCATGCCACTACATGCATTATAAAGCATAAAACTAGTAGACTCCATAGTAAAATAATTAGGCCGATCTAAGTACAATAGGGAGACAACTCGATGGAAAGCACATGGGAAACCAAGGAGAAGACGAGGATCACTCATACAAAGCTTTTCACCGGTAAATTTTCTCCCAAAATTACACTTTTCCACAGTTACTTTACAATCACGTACAAAATTTTACGCATGTTTAGGATTTTGCATACATACATGCTTGACATGATTATACACTCACATTAGGATTGAGCTCATTTTACTATGTTAGTTGTAAATAATCACATTACACTTTGATTGAGTAAATGGTTGTGTAGAAAACTTGATTATGTAATATGGATGTTATTGCGCGCTATCTTGTTTGCCCCTCGAAAGATTTATGTATAAAATTATTTTTAAGGGGGAAGAATATAACACCCCATAAAATCAACATTAATAAATTGAGTAAATTAAATAAGGTAAAGTTGAATATGTAAATTTTATAAATTTGAAAATTGACCACGAAAGTTATTTCGTTGCATTCGTGGCAAAATTTTGATTTTTTTTCATATATAATAACCTAAAGACGGAGCTAAAATGAAAAAGTTATGAACGTTCAAATTTTTAGACTTAGATTAATTTAGTTTGGATTCAAATTCAAATGAATATTTAAATTTAAGGTTCGAATTTCAAAAAATAACTGTAGGTTTACTTGGGGGTTATTTAAACGTTTAGTTAAATAATTAATGCTAAAATTCAAATAGGAAATAAATAAACGAGCAATGGAAACAAATCAGTGCACCCAAATGAGCGGAGAGGTCGACACCTCCGACTCAAGCAATCGACCCCTAGTAGGCGACTGGTAAGGGAGCTGTCGGCCCTTATTCAGGGTGGAAGCTAGGGTTTTCCCACGTTTAAATGCTCCAGATTTATCCGTTTTTCAATTAACTTCGTCTTATGGTTCTGGTATGTTTCACCTCTTATAAATATGACCATATCCTCCGCACTTTTTATTCATAAGTATTTGGGGAATTCCTCAAACCTCTGTCATTTTCTCTCTTCAATTAGATTCAGAGATTTAATTAATAATTCAGATAATGATCCTAATCATTTTCTAGTTATTCTTTTAATGTACTCACTTCTCCTCCAACCTCTTTGAATCAAATAAAATTATATATACCTATCCTTCGTCGTGTATGTGTATACATACACACACACACACACGCGTGTATATGTGTGTGTCTATATATATATATGTATGTATGTATGTATGTATGTATGTATCAAAAGAAGGAGATATGGAAAAGAGTTGCTTTGGCGTTGCAAATCCATACAAGACAAGCTAAGGGTAATCTATGAGTGGAAACCTTAACATTTTTATTTTAGTAATTGATTAGGATATATCTATAGATTTGAATATGCCTTAAGGATTTTGGAACTGTGAAAACAAAATAGATAAAATTCCCCGAAATTTCTTTTTATTTCGAAATCTCAATTCTAGCTGGGGATTCTCAATTACTTTTGTTAATTTGATGGAATTAATATTGTTTCTAAAATTTTCGATAATTTCGTAGTCTATTCCACTTTTCCTCCTCCTTTGATTAAATTTTTTACTTTTCAATAATAAAATGAGGTGTAGAGCACGAATCCTATTCGTAGTTTACACCACTTATTCTAAACAAAATTTCTTCATTTTTTTCTTTGTAAAAGAGGAATTGAATATAATATGAAGTCGGAATTGTTCATATTATTTAGGATATTCCATTGAATTGATGTAATAAATTGGGTTTCTATTTCTATTTACAAGTCTATTTATTGCAGTTTTGGATAAGAATATTTAATCCTTGTTGTGGATATTAGAATCCCTTGTTAGGGATATTGAAATCTTGAAAATCCATAGGGAGAGGACTTGTATTAGTATTAGGGTTAAAGGAATTGAAACTTAACGCTAGTTTAGGGCGTATGGACTGCACGCTTAGATGTTATTAGGTATAGATATATATTTATTTCTATTAGCATAATAAATGTATAGTTATAGTGTATAATTATGAGTTAATTAGATATTTATTATCATTGACCCCCCTTAGGAAGGTAATTAATATTTTAAGGAATAATTAGGAAAATTCCTTGTATGGCCTTATTATGAAACGGTGAGATGAGTATTATATATATGGAAAGTATTTAAAATATGGCTAATTCATAGGAATGTGAGGTCAGTCAAAAGATACAGAGAAGTTGCATAGCTATCTGGCTACCAGCAGTGTGATTTTAGAGCTGATGCGAGGCATCTCCTATGATAGATATTTGTGATGATGTGTGTAAAATCTATAGGGTAAATCTGCCTAGCTAATCTGCCTACCAGTTCCTATGAATAGTCGGACTATCATGAGATGTAGTGATGAGTATGGGTCATAATACGAAGGGCTTGCTTTAGGGTCTTGAGATACTAAGTGGTTGTTTGAGGATCTGCCTCTTTTCCTCAAATGAAGTATTAAATGGCTAAAGGTCTA
This sequence comes from Allium cepa, assembly GCA_030765085.1. Taxonomy (NCBI): domain Eukaryota; kingdom Viridiplantae; phylum Streptophyta; class Magnoliopsida; order Asparagales; family Amaryllidaceae; genus Allium; species Allium cepa. The sequence goes on along the minus strand of CM060929.1, from coordinate 374,876,892 downwards.
GTTATTAGGCATGATATGTGGTATCTCAATAGGGTCCGCTTTGGGATAAGGTATTAAGTAAATAATTAAGGTCCGCCTTTCCATAAAGAAATATTAAGTAGCACGGGAGATTTGATATATTAGCTAGATAGTTACCATTGAGGGATCCGCCTTGGGAATAGGTATTAAATGATGGTGTTTGCTTCAATTGAGGTCTTAAACAGTCAGATTCTGCATATTTTCCTATAAAAGGTATTAAATGGCTTGGGTACTATTTCTTGCATTGTTAGACATTTATGACATGAGACTTGGGTTACGAGATTAAGAAACCTACTTCGAAAATGGAAGATATTAAGTGGTTGACTGCGGGCCTGCCTCCTTTCCTTATAAGAAACGTTAAGTGATTTATGTTTGCAAGACATATTCCATTTTAAAATATACTGCCTAAGTACTGAAATGGTAAGACTAGAGGTTTTTATTCACCAGACGTTTGTTTTTCTGACTCCCTCCTCATTACAACACAGGTTAGGGACAGAATGATAATAATGATGATGCTGAAGGTGGAGTGGCTTAAGCCTGTAGCTATTATTATTATCTTTTATGATGTTTTACGTTGTACCCATGTGTTTTGGATAATGATGTAACGGACTTTACTTGACAGTTTGATGATGTTTTGTATTATGATATTTAAAATGATTTAGAAATAAATGGATACAATTTGCAATTAATTTTTTTCCATCCACTGTGAATTCTAAAAGAATGGTTATTGCTCTATACTATTACTAAGAATGGTTATTGCTCTATACTATTACTTCTTTTTCCAACCAACAGCCGGCCTTAGAATGCATCTTAGTTTCGGTGGGCCTTTTCTGGATCGAAATTTTGGCCTATTCTGAGGTACCCTCTGAAGTAAGTATTGGTGATTTTCAGTATACTCTAAATACCTAATACCTTGGTGGATCATACCATACCCTCTGAAGCAAGCGTAAGTGTTCTATGATCCCATAGTAGATGATTGTCTTCATTCCCCTCTAGGACATCAAGGATTTCTTAGCAAATTCACATAACATCTCAAAAAAAGCGAATAACGGCTATCCCACATGATATGCCATCTAGACTACAAAGGAACACCAATATCATGTAGATATAAATCAAAATATAACGTTACACCTATCATAAACAAAGACCGATATCTCATCATCATCTGTCTATAAGAATGGTCACTACTGAAAAATCAAGAATATGTATGCCACTAATATAAGGCCATTATGATGTGCGATCACTAATATAAGAATCAATACTATGTACAGTCACTAATATTAAATCAGTACAACTTATCAAACTATACGCACCCTAAGTCAAAACCCGAAGGTATGGATTTACTTCATTCGATCTCACACACTTGTAGGATGTGATCATGTGGCAAATCATCGTGCCAATCTCATGCCTAATCTTTGTCGATCATTATTGATCATCTATAAATCAAATTGCATTAGTGTCCAGATCTTAAACTTCATTGTGCCTTCCGCTTCCCGAGTAGCCCAAAGTCTCTCGAAGTCAAGTCGAAGGTTCATCTAAACCCGCACCCAAAACTGGAGAAAAATCCTCAATGAAATGACACTTGGCCTAGGTTTACTACACAGGACCAAGCACCACCGGTGAACCAGTGTCCACCATTGGTTGACCGGTTGTCGCCTTTACTGGCAGTAGGCCTAGGTCAGGTAACCTCCAAGTCGTCAGTTCAAGCCATGCCTTCTCTGTTGCTTCATCCAATGGGCCTCCTAGCATCAGAAGCCTGCCTTCGTCCCATCGGACTTTCCCTGGAGCTTATGATTGAAGATTTGGAAGTGGTTCCTTACATGTTCGGAAACCGATTTCAATAAGAAAACCACACTTTTACGCGTAGTGTTCCGCGGGGAGATTCTTTCGACTCGGCCTCCTTTAACATGCCAAATTGAACTCAACCGACCACTCTTGCTTCATATGATGCCTTCGCATGTGCCATTACACTTATTTGTGCACATTAATGCACACAAGCATATGCAAACACACTAACATAATGAGAATCACCTTTCAGGCTTCACTGTAGTGATTACCAGATCTGATATTCTCTTACGTAGCTCAACACACCCGATAGTTGTTATGGCCACACGAGGTTGCACGTATCTTGTTTATATACACATACAAATATTGCCATAAGCACAAATAACTAACCACATAAATTAACAATGACTATTAACAATTCAAACAATTCAACAATACTAACTACAATACTTGAATTCTATTGATTACTATCGGTCTTTAAATACATGTATACATATACATGCTCATGATAAATATATACATGCAACGACCCACAAATTTATCAATTTGATAAATTATATTTATTTTTAAAATATTCAAATATAAGATTTTTTAACATAAATGTTTTGAACAATAAATAATATTAGTAATCTTATTTTGAATAAATACTTATAAAAATATATACTTTGAAAAAAAAAGTCAATAAAATGGCTGAAAATCATTTTATCGATAAACCACTCTATAATCGTCAAAAGTCACACACAGAACTGGATACATACATTTTTTTATCCATTTAACAAGAATATAAAATGAAAATATTTATTTTGTAAAATAAAATGTATTTATGACATCATTAATAATGTCATCGTTTTTGATAATTTACAAATGAATTCAATTGAGATTTAATGATTTAATAATTATTTTAATCTTTCAAATATTTTATTGAAATGATCATAATTCATTTTATTTAGTTATACAGTGATAATAAATCATTTATAATAGCTTCATAAAGATATATACTTGATCTAAAAATACAAGAAAATTTGTAATGGTTTATCAATACAACAACATTTTGTAAACACTTATTTAATATTGATTAATGGTTTTTTAATGCAAATGTTATCATTTTAATTAATTAATGATGATGAGAAATTACTTTTCGAATTTTGTTTACATTTATATGTAATTTAATTAATAAGTGAAAATGTGATTGGGAATCGGCTTTTAGATTTTCAACTTATTCAAAGTGATCACAACTTTGTTTGTTATCTTATGCACATACATATACATGCATTACATGTCACACGCATACATATAAATACATTTAACATATACATACATATATATATATATAGGAAAATATCTAAGATATTTTCTCAAAACTTCATCCTTAAGCATCCTAAAGTCAACTTACCCTCACCCATTAACTCCTTACACCCCATGACATACCAAGAGAGGACAAGCACATGGAGGAAGGAGGTAACATGCGAAATGATGGAGGAGAGGAGGTGGAAAGTGGTGATGTGAAAGCATATGAAAATATCATGATATTCTCCAAGCCTTAAGTCTATAAATACATGCACATACTCTCTCATATTTTCACATATTCTTCTAATTCTTCTTCTTTAGTCTAAGCTATTTTAATGGCTTCCTAAGTCATGGCAAAGTTATGCCAAAATATATCGAAAAAGAACTAAAATTATATACATACACATAAGAGATCAAAACTCCTCAAAATCAAGTGCAATCACCGCCCCTACCCTCTTATTACTCATGCCCCACCCTAATTCCACCATTAAGGCCAAGCACCATCACTCCAACATCAAGGTCGAACCTATTAAAGGCATATTGCAAGATACATGAAGCTCTGAAGCTAGAAAAAGGAAAGGAATTGCTACCGAAGTGCAGCTAGTTTAATTTAGAAAGCTATGGAAAAGTTTGGTGGAGTTGATATAAATCGGGCGTACTATACATTTAAAATTAAATAATCATCTATAACTATTTCAAGTAAGATTATATGGCTTTAAATTCTTGGATGATGTATATGAATTTTAGATAACTTGGTTGATTATACAGTTGGTTATATTGTTGATAACTTGGTTAAGTTACCAGAAATCATAATAAAAATAGTTAGTTAATTAACCATATTAAATTCATGGAAATTTAATCCATATTAATAAACGTATATGAGTTAGTAAGCCTCTTAATAGTTTTAAATATCTAAAAAGGTTAAAAATGAATATTATAATAATATATTATTATGAAATGGTTTAAAAGTTAATATAAGTTTTAATATGAAAAATATCATCCAAAAATAGTTTAAAATGATTTAAAAATGGTTTTTAAATGTTTTATAAACATTAAAACTTGTTTCAACAAGATTTGGAAAAGATATGAAATTTGAGTCAAAATAGGCTTGCCATGTAACGGTACTTCGCGATTTCATGCCGGAAAAGTTAAATATAGCTCAGAATTATTCGACATAAAATTTTTGTAAACACTTATAATCATAGTTTTCAAAAAAAAGTGATCGAGATTTCATTTAGTAGATTTTGAAATATGAGAAAAACAAGTTTCCCAACATAATCGTGATTTGGCAGTTTAGAAACCAAAAAGAAAAATTCTTTAATATGGATATTTTTAACTCTTTAAAAATATGGAATAAATTCTACAAATATACTAAATTTTTTTGAAAGGGATTTGAGTTATGAAAATGGAATTCCAGATGATAGAAAAGTTTTTTTGATCAAAGAAGCTTTAAAAACATTATTTGCAGCACTTTACGCATCAATTTTTAGTAACTTTTGAACATCGTGATTTTAACTTAATTATTCTTTCCCAAATCTTTTATAGATGTTTTCGAATAAATAAATAAGTGTTTTAAAGATGATTTGGAGGTTTCGTAATTATTCTAAAAGAGTTCAAATAATTGATTAGAAGAAAAGCTGGTATAAATAAGTGATTTAATCTTGGCTTTAAAGTCGATGAGCAGACTAGATTTTTCGATTCATGAGATTCGAATGTAATGTGCATAAACTAAGAAGATGTACAGGAGCAACCAGTGCCCTGGCTCACCTGGCCTCTTTCCTGGGCAAGGAATAGATAAGGTCGAATATCGAAAATGAGACAAGTACAAAAGATTCAAATTTACAAATTCAATTTCATACAACTTGGATTGTATAGAAATAATATTCTTATACTTGGTATTGAAGTTCGAGGAAGGAATCTGTACTATCCAAGTGAATTCAAAAGGTGATTTCACCATTATTCAATGGATAGCTAAGGTTAAATATGAAAATTAACATTGAATAAAAATGATATAATTTCTATAGATTCTTTTTTACTCAATATTAACTAGTTTTGAATTTACCATCTTAAGATAACATGGTTTCAGCTCAATTAAGATTTATGATTTGAAATAAGAAATCCTTATTAAGATTTAAATAAATAATTTAGAAAAAATTTCCTAAGTAAAAGGTAAAATGATTTGGAATTATTCCAATATTAAAAAGGTTTAATTAACCAGGGAATTTGATAAATGAGGCTTAATGATTTCATATACTCTTGAGACGATAAATGGAATAGTTGAAAAGAATATATCTCTAAAAGATAATTGAATGAATGGAAAGATTAATTAATTGGATGATGTTAGATTATCACCTATATACTTGATATCTTTTTAACAATGATTGGTTCGAAAAAACCAAAGTCGGATTTAGGTGATTCCTATCCGAAAACCATTTCGAACCAATGTATATGTTTGAAAGTGAAGATATGTTGAAGACAATAATTTTGAAGATGAAGATCTTCATGATAAAGAGCTGCTTGCCACTAGCCCCACGATTTCATATTATATATATGGTGGCAGTAGTGCTCTGTTATGAAAATCTTCAATGCAAGGACTAATCGCTACTAATCCTAGGGGTGATTCTCGACAGGATGTAATAGGGGAGTACCTCTGGTTTGTCCGGTTTTTGGACAACTTTTATGAATGAGTGACTAACATTTCATTTCTAAAACCACATACATTTATCTCTACAAACATATATCTATTTGGGGGTGTAGGAGGTAACTTTCTTATACATAACACCCTTCTTTTTTAGACGTACGAGCTAAGAGGTTGTACACTCGTGGAGATCAATCGTGTGTTGTTAGAAATGACAATATGGCATTCAAAGTGGAATCTGTTACAAGCAAAGCGTGCCTTTGTGGAAAGAAGAGCACATCATCATGAACCTCACATACCAGGAATAATACGGGATACTATGTGATCAGTTGGATATTTCGGGCTATCGGTTTTATTGAGGAAAGGGCATTTGTTGCCTTATGGGCAGGTATTCGAGGCTCGACTGAGAAAGATCAAAGCCATATAAATATGCTATCCATGGTAGCGTGACAATGTTATATGGAGGCTTGCTTGAGATAAGTGAATAGGCATCGGGAATTGTTACGCATAGATTTCCTAGCGGAGGAACGCCCACTAGTTCCCGATCATGTTGGAAATTCAATTCCAATACGTTGCCTCTGCGGTTTTGGTTGCAGTGCCTAGTATGCTAGAATTTAAAAACGTAACAATTTTAGCGATATTTTAATACATTTATTTGAAAAGGGTTTTTATAGCAATATCATTAGAAATAATAACAATGATTTTACATATGAAATGTTTTGGTTATTATAAGGTAAAAATCCGTCCCTATTTATGTGCGATGTAATCTTAAAAGATACCCTTCTTTCCTAAAGGTTTTGATTGAAATCGGTCTTATCAATACATTTATAAGTCGAGTTTTCTCATGTTGGTTTATAAAGCCTGATCTGGGTAATTTTTAACACTCGGTTCAGATCTGAGTAGTTTTAGGTTAGCTGAAGACGCTTGGAGTTCCTAAAGAAGAGCTGGAGATTTTCATCTATGTATGAACGTATTCTATTTTTCCGCTACAATTTTTTGTTGTTTTTCAACATTTTGTAAGGATATATATTTATAACTGTCCAAGTTGGGCTTAAGTTAGACTTTGATATTTTTATTTCAAATTATTCCACTATAAAAGATTGTATGATTAATAATATATGATTATTCCATTCGTGTGAGATTCTGTTTTATTTTTATTTTCCTTTCCCCCTACTATCCGCATTTTCGTTCAAATCGGGTTGGACATGCGTGATTTATTGTCAACTTAAAATGTACGGAATTGTGGATTGTTACAATACATGTATATTTGAGTAAGTTATTACTTGAATCAGAACTTACTTTTGTTTAATAATTCTTTTCAATAAAAGTAAAAAATATTTTATATTATTTTATAAAATCTTATATCATTTTATAAAACATAGTACTTGCTTATAAATCCATTTATAAATATTTTATAAAACCTTATAATCACTTTATAAAATATTTTCTTCTAATTATTTTATAAAATGCCACTTTAATGCTATTTTATAAGATCACTTATTTTTATAAGATATCACTTTTGTACCATTTTATAAAATCACTTATTTTATAAAATATCACTTTAATACTATTTTATAAAATCACTTAGTTTATAAAATATCAACTTTATTTATAAAATTATTTCTTTACACAAATAATATTTATAAACAAAACATTCTCTTATAAAATCATTCCTTTACTTACCAATTAAGCTTCTTTAGTCCCTTAATTAGCTTATTAACTTTTCTAAAACTATTTAAATTAGTTTTATTATTGCTAACAAATAACATGCATTATGTCATCTAATTAGTCACTAATTCATTCCAATATGACTTAAAATCACTTAATATCCCAAAAAAATCATATACAAGCTTACTAACTATTTCAAAAATAATAATTATGGGTTCAAACAAATAATTAGCTCATATACTCATGACTACTATATGAACGTAAGACTAAATCATGCCATAGCATCCCCTAAATCATTACACATAACTCCATAATCATCCATAACAAAATATATGAAATATAACATGTAAATTAGTAAGGAGAGTCAGCCCACTTACCTCTTTTTTCTCAAACCAAGCTCTAAATCACCAACACTCAATCCATAATTCTACTTAAAGTTGAGATCACCATCCAAAATTTGATTTGCGCCAATTCCTTCATCGGTTTTATAGAGAATGAGAAGGGAGGAATTATGGTGATTTTTCATGAATTTAGGAATTTTATTTAAGGGTTTTAGGACTTGGGAATAAAGAGGGAATAAGGAATTATTAGAGAGGATTAAGAGTGGAAGAGGAAAAGAAACGTGAGTGGAAAGTGAAAATGAGAGAATGAAATGGAATTATGTAAGGGTTAGCTTCTTATAGGCTAGTTAATAGGCTTGGCCCATTTCACTTCTTTCTTCAAAAATCACTATTCACTCCAAAAACTCATTGACTCCAAATATTATCAAATTTATATTCATTTTACTTGTATTGACAAAACAAACTCAACTATGGGCATTTCGAGTCCTAATTCGCTCGTCGGCAAATATTGAGTACAAGAGGTGTTATGTACTTGATGATTAAATATTGAAATTAATCATTTAAATATTCAGTCTTAAAACGGCAAGGTGTTACATTCTCTCTCCTCAAAAGAATTTTGTCCTTCAAATTCCTATGAGTAAGAGAATGCAATAGGACTGATCAAACTTCCCGAAACTAATTTAGGAACATTTCAACTATACTTTCCCTTATGCTATCAGCATCACGAAAACATCAAAATTAAAATGCATCACAAAACTAAGGATAGGGAATATATGATAACCTACGTTATCCCACACTTCCACTATGTGGAAAAAGGCATCAGAGATGGATATGCTTTGTTGTCTGAATGCATATATATCCGTCGTTAAATCTCGTACTATCTTATTGCAGATTAGACCATAAAGATGCCTTATTGTCTGATATGCATTAGCATGACGAAAAAAACCCACGATAAAAGAACCGTATGTTGTTTGATTTTATAGCATTATTTCTACAAATTCTTGTTATTCTATATATAAATATTAACTTGTATGAAAATTTTCTCACAAAATGAAATTTAAATATTTTATTTAAACAAATATTTTATTTCAAATCAAATTTAATTACAATACAACTTTCACTGTCACTTTACTTACATTTTCAAATACAACCTTCACTATCACTCTCATATATATAATATTTCTATACACTCTCATATACAACATCTCTTTTACTCACACCTACACGAGCTTATTTTTTATGTTGATCTTGATTTACTTGCTCCAGCTTGCGTCCAGCCATCTCCTATACCCATCAAATAGACAACGCAGGAAAATGCAAAAAAAAACCTAAATTGAAAAAAATAAATTGAATTTGAATATTGCCTTAGTTTATGGGTTTGTTTTTCTTCATGTTTTAGAGAGGGACGAATATACATGTACATGGACAACTTATGGTATGCACAGTGTATCACTGTGAATATCATAAGGCCGAGCCTCAATCCAATCTCACGAACAAGTGTGCACAAGGTAAAACCAAGCGGTGTACATAAGTCATTCGGCATTACACAGTCACACACATGTACATACATATGTATGCATGTATATATGGTGCAACAAACACAAGCGAAAATGGAAAATGGTGCAGCAAACAAAAGTGCAGCTAACATCACCAAGGACAGTTCAATAGAAGTGAAGACTGGAATATGATGCGGTGAACACAAGTGCATAAGCTCATATTAGTAAACCAAAATGAAACAAAATGAAAATTAGATACAGGCCAGAATATAAATTCAGACATGAATCAAAATGCATGTATATGTGTATCAGGTCAATACTAATGCAACAGCAAGCATGAACTGTGATTCAGATTGAGCAAGGCAACAAATGGAAATCAGATCAGACTCGTGTATAAAAGGCAGTTCAAACTATATATATACATAGAAATATATATATATATATATATATATATATATATATATATATATATATGCAGATATAAGAACATTCACATAAATATACATACATACATATATATATATATGTATATATTCATGGAAGTTCATAAATAATATGCAGATATATATAAACATACATGCACATAAGTATAGATAAACCAATACAGCATAAACAAGCTCAGGTAAAACAAATTCTGAAGAAAGTATCAAAGTGCACAAACAAGCAAGCATTAACTAATTCAACAACAACAAGCACTAATGTAATAGGCTATCGTCAGCTAGTTCAACAATGATGCATATGTATATACGTGGAAGTGAAAAACAAGAAATTCAAGAATCTAAAAGGTAATCAAGCTATGGACAAGAAACCAAAGCACATTAAACGGATTCAGCCAATATCAAGGTAGTGCACTACCTTATTCAAGGCAGTGCACTGGCGCTGCCTTGAAAAGGCAGTGCACTGCCTTGTCAAGGCAGTGCCAGTGCACTTCCTTGAATAAGGCAGTATGCAAGTACATGGACAAGGTCACAATGCAATAATGCAACATGTATACAAGGCCAACAACATAGACCAAGGCAAAGCAAAAACAAGAATTCAGAGACACGCACATATGGAAGTTTAAAGCAAAAACATGGTAATATTTCATACATACATACATATATACATATTCATGTATGTATATACATGGAAGATATTTCAAAAACCAAACTCAAAGGCCAACAACATATTAGTAATGGTATAGACATTCACACATATATACATACATATGTATGTATGCATATACGTGGAAGTTTAAACCATCGAGAATACAAGTAAAAGGCAGGGACAAGTGTACACACAAACTCAAATGATCAAATGAGGTGCAAGAACACAAATAAAGTGATCAAAGTTGAACATAACTTCCCAAAATAAAACAATGAAATAGAAATGAAATTGTAAGGTGTAAGAATCAAATGAATGGGAATCAAAAGAACATTCACACATATATACATCCATATATATGTATGTATATACATGGAAGTTCAAAACATCTACTAACTCAGATACAAAGCTATAAAACAGCAACAAAAGTTTTCACCATTACGACATATATATCACAAAACATATATGTACATATATACACATATATCTCAAAACAGAAATCTAAAAACACATATATCTCAAAACACATGAACTCGAGTGGAACTCGGATATGGTATACACATTTATACACAAATATATGTACATAAATACACATGAACTCAAGTGGAACTCAAGTGAAACTCAGCCAGGAAGTACATGGGTTGAAAACAGTGCACACTGCCTTGTTAAAATCAGCATCAAAGAAAATCAATATTTATAACCCAGATATGCATGGGGCGATTAAAAATGAGATAGCAAGCGTAAGTGCAAAATTATTAAATAAGATAATACTAACATCTATTAGATTTAAAAATCAGTAATAAAGAAATCAAACCCACAAATATATCTATATTCATAAAATATAGGTTTTAATCCCTATAAATAACCAAAAATCATATTGGGATGCCAATTTTTAACTCGCGGCATCAAAAGTCGAGAATGCAATAAATCAACAAAAGGCAAAAATCATACCGAGTAGTTGAATTCAAATATCATCGACTCATGAAAGCAATTGATTGTGAAACCCTAATTTTTAAAGGCTATTCGAAGATAAAAGGAGCGTCGTGAAGCAAGCGTTTGCAAGAAACCCTAATTCACGAACCTACATTTTGAGAAGAAGAGAGTATCGAGTTCTCAAACTGAAAGGAAGAAGCAAGCGTTTTGAGAGAATAAAGGCGGCCATGAATTAGAATGCCATTTTTTTCTTTTATAAATGAAAGAATTGAGAGAGGGAATGAATCGGAATGAAGCAGCCATGAAATATTATAGTGAATATGGAGGGGGAAAATGGAATGAGAAATAGAAGAACGAATAATTAAAAAATGGGCGGCCAAAAAATAATTGAGAGGGAAACCTAAATTATAGATGGAGCCAAAACTATTTTTTTATAACTTCAATTAGACAGAAAATAAAACATTGTCTGAATGACAAGCATGAACATTAAGATTTCATGGGCTATGTCAAACAATAAATTATTTTTCCATATGTTGCATGAAACAGTGGTAAATATTGGGATAACAAAAAATCTACCTTATGTTGTGTGATCACTGTTATCCGATTCAGTGTGGCATAATGTTCCCAAAAATTCATACCTTCCTTAAGAAAGCTTCTCACTATTTAAAGGCCAATCAAAGGAAATAAGCATTTAAATAGTTATATATCGACACTCAAGTACCTAATTGTACTGTACGAAGAGGAATATACACTAACACAGAATTCAAACATGCATAACCTTAGGGTAGTAACCGATGCTATTGTAGGTATGCATGACAATTCCTTAGAGAGTAAGCTCAAGTGAGTCGGTGTCAAAATATATCATAGAGTTTGAGTCACATCAAAAGGCAGTAATTCGTATAGATCCCATCTTGACCTCATAGAGGGCATGGATGATACGTGACCTATTTTAGATAGCTATCACCATTAATCTTTGCACAAAATTAAGTTATGAAATTATAACTACATAGAAAACAAGCAAAAATCAATCGATAGCAATCAACAACAATAAGCAACAAACAGGAATCTAGCAATAACAAACAACAAACAAACTAAAAAACAATAAGCAACCGATAAGTAATGAGCAACGATCAATCAATAGCAAACCACGATAAGCAACTATAACTAGCATACAAACTACCAAACATCGAAATAAGCAACAAAATCAACAGTAATCAAAGTCATTCAACAACAAACAACGTTAAGCAGTAGTAAGAAAATATAAGCAATGGAAAACAACAACAAGCATATAAAGTAATGGACAATTCATAAGGAGTCTAACTAACATGCACGATGACCAATCAATATTCGAACTCACATGTTAAACCATAAGCTCCAATGAGCCTGTTCGACATTTAGAAGGAATAAATGTATAAGTGGTGAACCTCCCTCCATAAGCATAATATAAGGAAGCCTACTACACCACCCGATATGAATAGAATTTTTTTTAAAACATGCTGCATCATGGAGTCTCAAAACCCTCGAATAAATCCAGCAATTCAAGACTCAACTTTCCTTCTCCTTTGAATAGAACTCATTCTTAAAGGATAAAATTCTACATATTAAATCATCAATAAATGAAGATATACAATTATCTAGGTTTTCTCAGATTCAGACTCACCTTAACTGCACAATGTTAGTAAGGATAATATACTAAGTACACTACGATGCTCGCTTAAGCAAGCATCATCTTGTAACTTAGATGATTATTCAAATGCCATAAAATTAGTAGAGAAATCCTTCCTCGAATTATCTCACGTAATAATAACCATACTGTACTAAAACTTTACAACCACTTAATAGTATCCCAAATGATATGATGTTGTTCCAATCTTTCGTTTTCTTATAAGATTTCTTTGTTAAATTAGGGTCGGCCACCTGACTCCTCTCGTGCAAACTCTGATTCGGTTTCTTGGTCTCACAACTGAAATTCCATCGCATGACTAGAGCCATGATACGAAAATCTCCCAGTCAACTCAAGAATTTGATTCAAAAGCTTGCTTTTAAGAATCAAGCGAAAAACCCTTGCGTAACTAGTGCAAATCACCTAAAAACCTTGTGCTCGAATTATTGATTGGAAACTGGTATGTAAATGGACCAAAATTTGGAAAATTTCCTTCATGGGTTTTGCAGAGAATGAAAAGTGTAGAATTAGGTAGATTTTTTCATGAATTTAGGAATTTTTTAAGGGGTTTAGGGCTTAGGAAAGAAGGGAGATTAAGGAATAATTTGAGAATGATTAAGAGAGGAAGAGGAAAAGAAACTTGAGTGGAAAGTTAAAATAAGAGAAGGAAATGGAATTACGAAAGGGTTAGCCACTTTTAGGCTAGCCAATGGGCCCTAACCCAATTCACTTCTTCAAAAATCACTATTCACTCCAAAAAAGTCATCGACTTCAAACATAGTCAAGTTTATACTCTTTTTACTCACATTGAAAAAGAAAACTCATCTACGGGTGTTTCGAGTCTCCATTTCCCATTTGTAAAAGTCAAGTACAAGGGGTATTCTGTTACTTGACAATAAAATATTTAAATTAATCATTTAAACATTTAGTCGTTAAAACCACGAGGTGTTACAATTTTACTACACAAACTATTAAAATGTGAAAAACTAAGATTTCCACTCACCTATAGTTTCCTACTTCCTTTGGATTTGATTCACACCCTTGCTTAACTGCTCCTTTAGAATATTTTTGCAGTATACAATAATTCGATTATAAATATATTAGATTTAAAATCAGAGACTATGAAAGAATAAAACTAGAAAACGTATATATTCATATCTAAATTTTCTCGCCTTTAAATTTTGTTGGTTCAGAATCATAGAACTGAAGAAGAGGACTGATAGAGTTTCCTTAGCATTCCAAAAAAACTGTGAATCGAAGTGAGAGGGCTAGCCTCTTATTTATTGTGGTTAGAACGCCCCAGAACCGCAAGATTTAAGTCAGAGTAATATGATAAAATCCAAGCCATTCTGGCCTAACAAAATCTCGGTCGCCTTACAAGCACTGGTTGATCGCTCAGCCTTAAGTGGTCTACTACTAGCAGTAGACCAGTAAAGCTAATGGGGTCGAGTGGTCCCCTTTTTTGGAATGTGAATTAATGTAATTTTTTACTTAATTCTTATTATATCACTACCATTAGTATTTTTCTCTAACGTTAAATTATTTATTTCTCATTTTAATTTAGACGTTAACATCATTTAAATTCAATATTTGAATTCATTCGAATTATTTTAAGTTCGAAAACTTCAAACATTAGTAACTTTTTCGTTTGAGCTCCGATTGTAAAACTTTATATATGAACGTTGATCAGAAAATCACATGCAATGATGTAAGTTCCATAGCCAAATTACAACATTTGTAAAATTCTTAATTTAGCCTTATTTTAATTTATTGATTTTTACGGGGTGTTACATTCTCTCTCCCTAAAAATCATTTCATCCTCAAAATCCATAAGGGAGGACAATATAACATGAACTATACGACCATGCTATATAACCAAGTTAGTTATATAACCATCTACTCAATCAAAAATGCAATTTGATTTTGTATGCAACATACTCTAGGTGACCTCAATCCTAGCGTGAATGCAAAATCATGACATATAGGCATGTATGCAAGCATCCTAGATATGCATAAGATTCTAAACGAGTACAAAAATAACAGTTAAAACTGTGGCAACCATCTCTACCATCTAATATAGCAACCACGATGCAAACATAACCTATATAATACTAAACTTTGGAGAGAGAAAATTTACCAGAGGAAAGATTAAGATGAGAAGCCTTCATCTTCTCTTCGTTTTTCCATGTTCTTCCCACTGGGTTATGCCCCCATTGCACTCGGACCAACTTAATTTCTTTATTTTGAAGTTTTCTAGTTTGGTGCTCCACTATTGCATGTGGTGCACGAGGTGTTGTTGGCTTCTTCTCAACATCCGCTAACTGCTAACACTCGATAACGGTAACAGTGTTATGCGGACATTTTCTCAAGTGCAATATATGAAAGACGTCATGGACTCTTGCTAACTTATCCATACTCAATATGCAAGTGTCTCCACCCTTTCCCAAATCCGGAAAGGCCCAACAAACCTTGGCACCAACTTCCCCGATGTACCAAACCTCGTAATCTTTCTAAGAGTGAAAACCTTAAAAAAACACTATGTCTCCAAACAAAACCTCTAATTCCTTCATTCTCTTGTCAGTATAGGACTTCTGACAGTCCTATGCAGTCTTCATTCACTGCCTAATCATATCTATCTTTTCCAAGTTCTCGCGGATCAATTTTGGTCCAAGAATAATTTTTTCGGTGGTTTCCCACCAATAATTTGGCGATTTGCATGACCTCCTATATAAGGTTTCAATGGGTTCCATGCCAATCATTGGTTGGTAAATATTATTATATGTAAAATCTATTAAGGGTAAATACTGCTCCTAATGTCCTCCAAAATCCATGACACAAGCGCTCAAAAAATCTTTCAAAATTTTATTCACCATTTCCATCTAACCATCGGTTAACAGGTAGTGAGCGGACTAAAGTTCAACATCGTTCCTAAAGCTAACTGCAAACTCCTCCAAAATTCACTACTGAATAAGAGGTCTCTATTACTAACAATACTAACCAGAACTCCATTCAGTCGTACTACCTCTCTAATATATGTTTGTGCCGAAGATGCTGTAGTTCTATTACTCTTTACGGGAATAAAGTTGACACTTTAGTGAGTCTATCTACTATAAGGCAAATAGTCTCATTGCCACTTTGGCTCCTGGACAACCCATCCATAAAGTCTATCGACATATGCTTCCACCTCCAAGTCGACACCTCTAATGGAAATAACAGTCCTCCAGGCTTTCCTTATTTCGTCATTATCTTTTGGCACATCAAACACCTAGAGAAATACTTCGCTGTCCTTTTCTTAATCCCTGATCAATAGAAAATTCGCTTCATATCTCTATACATTTTATCTCCACTGGGTGAATAGTCATCTTAGAATGGTGTTATTCCGCTAGCACCTCCTCTAAAACTTCCCCCACCATTGGAACATTTAGATGTCCATCTCCCCTCGGTCATCCCCTTTTGTCCATTGCATATTTACTTACATGGAGGAAATGTTGTCCTCTACTCAACTTGCCCAAAATATATACTATTGTCGCATCTTTCTTCTATTCTTACCCGATGTGGTCCATCGACGTTGGCCTAACTTCCGTCACTTCTGCATAGCCTAGAGTGGGTACTGTTGGCAGTTGGAAATTGAATATTAAGAAGAACTCCTACTACTTCCACTCATGCACAGCATCAAAAGTAGAATGCCAATGACTAAGAGCGTCGACGATAACATTCCTTTTTCCTAGGTTATGTTATATCCCGAAATCGTATGATGCTATGAACTCCACCACCGATGCCGCCTAAGATTGAAATCTTTTTAGGAAAACATATAATTTTCCTCCAATTCAAACACCCTTTGACCATTTTTCTCTTTTACCTTTTTAACTTTCTCCACGGCCACCTTAGCTTTAATTTTGAATGTAGCAACCTCCTTAGCTTCTATTTATACTTTATCTCTCTTTTTTGACATGCGTCAAGGTCTAGCATAGCTTTTCCTAGCTTGACTTTCATGTTAGAAAATTCATTTTCAAGAATCTTTAAAGCAATTTCGAAGGCCCCAATGCATTTATTCAGCTCCAAGGCCATAACTAGCCCCTTGAAAAAAGAGGAACAAAAGAAATGCATATCACACATAAGTATATGTGTATATGTATACATACATCTATGCATTTATGTATATTTACACGCACATATAACCAGTTACGTCTGAACCAAAACAAAAACACACTAAATGTCAAACGAAAGTGGGCAAATACTAACTTGATAACCAAAGCGATGTAAACTTGTGAAGACCTCCTTGGTAGATAGGGTGGAAGAGGTTAAGGAAGCAGAAGTTCAAACAGAAAAAACATCAATGAGGAGACATTCTATTTTCTCTACTAATTCGCAACAGTGCCCCCCTCTGGTAAAAACAAGAAGTGAGAAAAAGAAAATCACACACAAGTGTGTGTGTCTGTATGTATATATGTATGGATGTGTTTGTGTATACATACACATAACCAAGCATATATAAACCTAAACAAAAACACATTGAATGTAAAACGAAAGTGGGCAAGTTATAACTTAATAACCAAGGCGATGCAAACTTGTGAAGACCTCCTTGGTAGACAGGTTGGAAGAGGGCAAGGAAATAGAAGGTAAAGTAAAAAAATCATCAATAAGGAGATGCCATATTTTCTCTACTTGCAACAGCGCCCCCGATTTGTAAAAGCAGGAAGTGAGAAGAACCAGATGATATACGTTCCACTTAATGAGCACAGTAGGAGAAGCAGCCATATAATGAGCAGGGTCATCATGCCTCCTTTTTTTGAAGACATTCAGTGAAGCTTCCATACCATCCTTGGGCCTCTTCTTGTCTGTATGCTTCTTATCAATAGGTTTCTTACTAAAAGCCTTAAGCAAATCCGACAAGAAGTAGGAAGAAGCAGACCACACACACATGTGTGTGTGTGTGTGTTTGTGTGTATATGTGTGTGTGCGTGCGTGTGTATCTGTGTGGGCATGTGTGTGTGTGTAAAACCAACTACATCTGAACCTAAACAAAAACACATTAAATGTAAAATGAAAATGTGTAAATACTAACTTGATAACCAAGGCGATGTAAACTTGTAAAGACCACCTCGGTAGACAGGTTGGAAGAGGGCAAGTGTTATCCCACTTTTTGGATAAAAACTGGAATATCGACAAATTGGCAAGGAATGTTGGATATCGTGGTTGAGCTCCGATTGGGATGAAATTGATTGGAAATGATGATGAGGATTAGGAGAGGCTATGTTTCAAATTTCAGGTTAATCGGGTTTCGTATGAAGGAGATATGATCGATGCAAGGTAGGGAGAAGGTACTGCCGAACCAGATGCCACTCCACTGCATGCCGAACCAGATGTCACTCCACGGCATGCCGAACCAGATGCCACTCCACTGCATGCCGAACCAAACACCTTCCCCCTACTGCCGAACCAACTGCCGGTCCAACTCCCACCGATCCAAGCCTCACAGAATCAAGCACCGGACCAACCATCACTGGATGTCTCCCCACCGAACCAAGTCCCACCGAACCAAACCAAGACCGGACCAACCCTCTACACACCACCGAATCAAACTCCACCAAGCAACGACCGAACCAGAGCATGCCGAACCAAAGTTGCCGGTCCAGGTTGCTTCAGCCCAGGCCCACCAGCAGCTATATACACCCAGGACCCCTGCCCCCAGCCTCACTCTATAAATAGAGGGGCAGTGGTACAACAATGGCAGACAAGTTTGAGAGCTCAAGCCTGGAAGGAACTTTCGAACAACTTTGATATACTTGTAATCAAAGCTTTGTACTTGTAATCGGATCGGAAAAGGAAAATAACATAAAAAGTGGACGTAGGCACATTCTGGCCGAACCACTATAAATCTGTGTGTCTTTTACAGTTTAGTCCCTGCTTTTTACGTATTTGCATAAACCACCTAAATCATTACGAATAACGTAAAATCAACTAAATCATAAAACTTGGAGGTGTTTGCCCATTTTTTGTGCAAGCATTCTTGGGTTATTTGCTGAGATCTGTGATTTGTGTTTGAATATTGCTGATTTATTTTCATACACTGGTGCTTTAACGGTATTTGGGGTTTGTGGCCAATTTTGGCGCAAACATTTTGGTGCTTTCACTGAGAAGAACCAGCACCCGCTACATCGGATAGAAGTTTGGATTTGGAAGACAATGACTAGGCAAAATAGTAGAAGGCAAAGGGCTGAGAGAAGCCAACCGGTAGGAAGTCAACAAGCATCCTCCGGAGCTGAGGAAGGACCGACTTCGATCTGCATAACCCGGGAAGAAATGGAAGCCATAACAAATTCACTACAAGAGAGGTTGTTGAAGAGTCAACAAGAGATGATGCAGACTTTCTTGGAGCAAATGAGAGCTGCAGGGACCCTGAACATAGGAACAACTACAGCGGCTGTGGATGCAGGACAAGGAGCTAGGGTTATGGAACCCAATGGAGGACAGGATGCAGAGCTAGAGGGCAATCGACAAGGGCTTGGGGGCAGGCCCGCAGGATCCAACACAGGAGGACCTTTGGAAGGAGTTCAACAGGCTAGAACCGACGTTGCTGCTAGCGAGCCACATGAAGAGTATGTACCGGAATACCCTCGGGGGCAACCCCCGACAGACAACGCTGGATTGGAAGATATAATCAGGAAGACTGTGCGAGGTGGTTTGACCAACGGAGACTTGGAAGGAGTGAACATGAGTCCGTTCGCTCGAGAAATAAGGATGGCTCAGAATCCACCTAAGTTCAAGCTACCTAGCATGGAGGTATACGATGGCAAGGTAGACCCTACGGATCACTTGATGAGGTACACCAGACACATGGAGGTGCTGGAGGCATCGGAGGAAGTGATGGCTCGATGCTTCCCTTTGTACTTAACGTACTTAGCTGCGATGTGGTTTAGGCAGCTGGGAGAAGGATCTATCAGGACTTGGAGGGAATTGGTGGAAAGGTTTTTGGGACAGTTTCGAGTTCATGTCAAGAGACCGAAGAACGTGATGACATTAACATCAGTGAAGCAAAGGATCGATGAATCGCTTAGAGCGTTTCTAACTCGATTCAGTGCCGCAGTTGCTTCGGTGGATCGGCCCGATCCATCGATGGTTTTAATGGCAGCAGTATCAGGAGTCAGGGAGAACTCGGATTTCAAGGTATCTCTGATACGAGATCCCCCACGGGATCTCGACGAATTCTTTCACGAGGCAGAAAGGTTCCTTCGGCAAGAAGATGCGAGTACGGATTTAAAGTTAAAAAAGGTTAATGCAATTGAGATTGGAGGACCATCCAGCAAAGGTTTGGATAAAGACAAAGGAAAAAGGAAGTTGGACGATGATTCTAGAAATGCAAGGAAGCAATGGAAGGATCCAAAGTTTTCCACATACACGGGATTGAACGAGACGCTGGAGCGGATATACCTGGATACTCGAAATCGCCTTCCCTACCGGAGGCCGGCTAGGAGAGAACCAACGGAACGGGAAAGAACATCAGGAAGGCACTGTCTCTTCCATGATTTGGATGGACACGACACCAACAGCTGCAGGCACCTAAAGGACATAATTAAGGAGCATGTAAGGAATGGACAGCTGCCACAATATGTTGGACCTCGGAATGCAACGGCGGGGCAGGAGCAACCGCCGCCTACCTCAAGCTACGATGGCGGGAGGCCTAGAAAAGATGGTCGGTTGATCATCCATTGACCAGGTTATTATGAAATAAGTAGCGAACTATTGGCAAGCAACCAAGTCATTTACATATGTACGGGGACGGAGATAGCCCCTAGGCATGCTCTGAATGATGATAAACTACAATGCTATGGTTTGTGAAATTTATCTTTTGCTTTTGGATTGGACACTGCTTTTGTTTTTTGGTTTTCGGTTTTGGAGCTTGGATTGAGCTCCTGGTTTTTCTTGCTTTTTGATTTGGATTTTCCTTTGAATGATTGTTTTCGGTTTTGGATTTTGGTTTGGATTTCTGGTTTTCTGGTTTTGATTTGGATTTTGGATGTGGATTTTGGATTGGATTTTGATTGGATTTTTATTCTGGTTTTCTGGCTTTGATTTGGATTTTGGATTGGATTTGGATTGAATTTTTATCTGATTTTTGATAAACGGTCGTCGGGTATGGATTATGCCTGGCAAGGGGTGAGTCGCTTTGCCCGAACGTGGTAAATTGACTCATTCAGGTCGTCGAGTATGGACTATGCTCGGCAAGGGTCCGGAGTGACCAGGATTCGGACTAGGACTTAGGCCCTATATTATCAGTTGTTATTTTCAGGTCGTCGAGTATGGACTATGCTCGGCAAGGGTCCGGAGAGACCAGGATTCGGCTTAGGACTTAAGCCATGGCATTTTACAGCGTCCAGGGACACTGGACCAAGGTCGTCAAGTGTGGATTACGCTTGGCAAGAACCCGGAGAGGTTAGCAAAGCGCCCAGGGACACTGGGCTAGGGTCGTCAAGTGTAGATTACGCTTGGCAAGAACCCGGAGAGGTTAGCTCAACGTCCAGGGACACTGGACCACGGTCATCAGATGTGGATTACGCTTGGCAAGAACCCGGAGAGGTTAGCTCAACGTCCAGGGACACTGGACCACGGTCATCAGATGTGGGTCACGCTTGGCAAGAAAACGGAGAGGTTATGGATTTGGATATCGACCCGGAGAGGTCCTGGATTCAGTTATTGGCTATTGGATAAGGATGGATTGGGACTCTGTTGTCGAGTTCGGACGGATATGGAATTGGCTAAGGCTTTGATTATTGGATTTGGAATTGGACATCAACTCGGAGCAGTCAAGGATAACATACTCTGGCAATATGGTTATGGACTTTGGATATTGGATTCGGAATTATTCAAAACACGCCTTGTTATCACAAGGCATGTTTTGGGGGGCAAAGTATTGTCCCACTTTTTGGATAAAAACTGGAATATCGACAAATTGGCAAGGAATGTTGGATATCGCGGTTGAGCTCCGATCGGGATGAAATTGATTGGAAATGATGATGAGGATTAGGAGAGGCTATGTTTCAAATTTCAGGTTAATCGGGGTTCGTATGAAGGAGATATGATCGATGCAAGGTAGGAAGAAGGTACTGCGGAACCAGATGCCACTCCACTGCATGCCGAACCAGACGCCACTCCATGGCATGCCGAACCAGATGCCACTCCACTGCATGCCGAACCAAACACCTTCCCCCTACTGCCGAACCAATTGCCGGTCCAACTCCCACCGATCCAAGCCTCACAGAATCAAGCACCGAACCAACCATCACCGGATGTCTCCCTACCGAACCAAGTCCCACCGAACCAAACCAAGACCGGACCAACCCTCTACACACCACCGAATCAAACTCCACCAAGCAACGACCGAACCAGAGCATGCCGAACCAAAGTTGCCGGTCTAGGTTGCTTCAGCCCAGGCCCACCAGCAGCTATATACACCCAGGACCCCTGCCCCCAGCCTCACTCTATAAATAGAGGGGCAGGGGTACAACAATGGCAGACAAGTTTGAGAGCTCAAGCCTGGAAGGAACTTTCAAACAACTTTGATATACTTGTAATCAAAGCTTTGTACTTGTAATCGGATTGGAAAATGAAAATAACATAAAAAGTGGACGTAGGCACATTCTGGCCGAACCACTATAAATCTGTGTGTCTTTTACAGTTTAGTCGCTGCTTTTTACGTATTTGCATAAACCACCTAAATCATTACGAATAACGTAAAATCAACTAAATCATACAACTTGGAGGTGTTTGCCCATTTTTTGTGCAAGCATTCTTGGGTTATTTGCTGAGATCTGTGATTTATGTTTGAATATTGCTGATTTATATTCATACACTGGTGTTTTCACGGTATTTGGGGTTTGTGGCCAATTTTGGCGCAAACAGCAAGGAAGCAGAAAGTAAAGTAGAAAAATCATCAATAAGGAGATGCCATATTTGTTATACCAATTTAGCAACACCGCTCCCTCCGGTAAAATAAAGAAGTAAGAAGAAGTTGGTGAGATACGCTGCCCCTGAATGAACGCAATAGGGAAATTATTCATATAATGGGTAGGGTCTTCATGCCTCCTTTTTTTTAAAGACATTCTCTGAAGCATCCAGATCATTCGTAAGCCTCTTCTTGTCTATATGCTTCTTACCAATAGGTTTCTTACAAAAATCCTAAAAAAAATCTTACATTATACCCATGTGGTAAAAATAGACAAAAGAATAACAATGGAATTAATTAAATAAATAACAATTAAAATGTTAGCATAAAGATCAACAATGAGCTAAAGTAAATAAACTTGATAGCTAAAAATGTACCCTTGTGTGCAGTAGGATCAAAAAACAACAAAGATGGAACGATAAAAGTGACGACGCATGCGTAGAAATCCATATTTGTGCAATAAAGGTTCATTATAGAGATAGGGTCCCTTTTGAACATCTTTGCTAAAGTTATAGCAGTCTCTCTTAGAGTAGTAAATAAATCCCTCCCAATTCTCAAAAAAATGGGACGACCAACTAAAGGCAAAGGACTATAGGTAAAAAATCTCACCTTTTTTAATTAATAATAATAAATATAATAAAAATAATAAAGGCAATACCAAGTAATTGAAAAGTGGGAACAAAATCGTTTAAATTGGAATATAGAAAAATTTATCATTCAACATGTGAGTCCTACAAGGTGAAACAATAAAGAGGGAGCTTGGGCAAATACTTGGCATATTTTCGATCTAAACTTCCGGGATTTTTTCTTATGTACTTCTAGGTCTTTTAGTTAAGTTTTGAGTTGTCTTAGCGCAAATTGAATGTTCTAACTTCTTCTAGATTCTACTAGGTTAAAAGCGCGGTTAATATTTGCCCCTTAGAGCATGCTTTCGTTGAAAACAAGGTATGCTCTAGAATTATCCATCTTCGGCTTTTCATTTCATGGAGCTTTATTGGTCATATCTTGCTTCTTTGAGTAGCTACCTATGATGATCCGGCTAACTATCTAGTCTTAGTGGAAATCTTCATTAGTCGTAATTACGGAGCGATCTTGACTTGATAACCTCTAGAATGTATATGAATATCGAGTTGGGCAAACAGTGAAAGTTTGTGGACATTTGGGGGAAATAAATTGGATTGGATCGGCACTGATCCAAGTACTTAGCATGATTTCTGCCTTCCTCTTCTCTCTGTTTTTTTAATAAGAGGGATCAGATCTCCATTTTTTCACTTTATATTTTCCAGCCAATTCGAACCAAAACTCATGAAACTTTCACCGATCAATCACCTGTCACTACTAGAGTGCCAACGTCATTAATGTTCTCCCCTAGCGCCACCTACTACCACTTTATGAAGTCACCACCACAATAATTATACCTGCCTTACAGCGCTACCAATCCAATTCACCCACCACCCTAGTTCGAGCTATCTTGAATCGAAGATCGTTATTTTTCGCTATTTCAAAGGTCGGTGAAGTGGGTTTTGACATGTTGCTACATTATTAATCGATATTGAGGTTTTTTGATGATGGATATAGTGGAAGATTCGAGTTAATTGTGATTTTGTGGAAGAAAATAGTAAATCGAGTCTGAAGTTCATCACGGAACATAGCAAGGGTTTTGCCCAGGTGCTCGACATGTTTTGCTATCTTCATCCACAAAATCAGAATTAACTTATACCAAGTTTCATAGTCGATTCTGGCATGACATCCTGTAGATTACAGATTGATTTTGGTTTTTTGGGAGGTGATAATAACTTAGTATAGCGTCCTGCATGCAGCTTAGGTTGTTATCGCTTTCCAAGAAACTAAAATCGACTTATGCTGATAATTTTCTTCCCAATTCGAACTCATCGGTCTATAGTTGCTCATATTGGTTTGGTATTGTCATTGCATAGTCAGTGAATTAGGAATAGGAAGAGCTTTCCGTGTTGCTTCGAATAATGAATCCATTATCGATCGTTGATCGATAATGAGTAAGTGTAGAAGAAAAGACATTAATAGCTTTTACGTATCACTATTTTCGGTGTGAGTGAGCCATCTACACAGAATGGTCTATTCACAACGTTCAGGACACCAAGCCCGTTGTCGCATAGATTACACATCACACTCACTCACGGTTAATATTTGGAGTCTGATCGATGATTGATACACGTCAATTACCTTTGGAATTCCAAGCATCAACTATGCTAGGTGTCTATGGTTTAAGTATTTGGCGACCTAAACATTTCAAACACAAGCTTTCTTACATAAAATGACGTGCAAATCCTCTCGGTGCAAGTCAGTTGATGGAAGTTCGCCTATTTCTGAAGCGGAGTCTTCATCGATCATGGCTGGACCTGCTACTTCCATGGCTCAGGGCAATATGATCGTCTGATCCCAGTTGGCCCCGTCATCAACCGCACCCCCCTCCCCAACTTTAGGTTTTTTCTTGATCCTTTAAAGAAAGCCTCTTTGATCCTTACACACAAAGCTTTGTGAAGCATTTTCTTACAATATGGCATCTCAAAGGACGATGTACTTCTATCGTCAAAAGGAGAATTTTCTCATAGGCCACCTTTCATATACGTGGCTTGCTATTATTTATTCACTTTCTTATAGCGACTCTTTAGAACATGGAGTTGGCTCCATTCCAAATCCTCTCGAATGGTAACGCCATGCTAACTTGCTTGTACATTCTGTTGATGCGAGCACTCAACCGCGTCACGAGCTTTGCCGAGCTATAGCATCTCCTATTATTTAAAAAGAGGGAGGCTAACCAGTCACTTGTTTATATTAAGGCGTAATGTAGCCGAAATCTTATACTCGATCTTCCTAGCAAGGTTCCCTCATTCAAAAATCTGTTCTTTTTTGCCAAGTGTCTAGAGGGATTCACCCGTCTGTGGGCCATAAGGGGTAAATTTCTGGCACCACGCATTGAATTTCCTTTAGCTTCTAAGAAGTCTTATGAACAATCATCTATTCTTTTGTAGTTCTCCCAAAGATTAACAAAGATCCGACGCTTTTCCCCTTTCTTAACGCTTGAAAGTAGTTGATGCTCGAGAGCACATAATCGGGTTTCTATTCACAGATGAAAATCTTCACCGGTTGGGCTCTTACATCCCGAAAGGTATGTTGGATTCATTAGAGCCCCTTCTTACTCCGAAACCCGAACTCGCTTAGTTTCCTCTTCTCATGATTCTAGTGAAGGTGACGATGAAGACGATAAGGAGGAAGAAAGTGACTCGTCCTGTGGGTAAGAAAAACTTTTGAAGAGGCCCATGTTCAAGTTGAGGTTGACAGTCTGCCTAAGATGTCTTTGATCCCGGAGGAGAAAGAATAAGAGTTTGTTCATCGGTTGGGCAAAGCTCCGTTGATTAAGGGAAAGAAGGAAGGATAGGTCGATGAAGGGCTACTTTTAATCAAAAGAAGAAGTAAATTGGGATACTGATACCGACAAAGGCGGTGTTGATTTAGGTGTCAAGGCCCTAGAGCTGATTCCCGAACATACTCCCTAACCTCCTTCAAAGGAATGTTTTTAAGAAGCTCCTCCCAAGAACGAGCCCATTCCCAGCCCTTACCGGAGGGCGTCGATTTTGACTTAGGAGAGGCAAGCGACATTTTTGTAGATATGGAAGTCCTAATGGGCGACTTTACTTCGGAATGGTTTCCTTTTTAGCATACCTAAATCATTAATACAGAAACTGATGTCTTGACATTAGTTAGCGATCGATCTGGTTTATGTTTTCTATTGGGGTCATTAAACTGTAGCACACACTTCACAAGGATCATGCATTTCACTATTATTATCTTATCATATTTTTATCCATCAAATGCCTTTTTTCTAAAGTCATTTTGTTATTTTTTGCAAGGATCATGTCTCATGGCTTCTACAGCAATCTTAACCGAGTACTTGAGTCTCAACATTCGAAAAGGTATTCTTCCAAATACCATGCCTCCTGTGAAACTAACAAAGAGAGACGGAGGAAAAAAGATAAGAAGGCAAAAGAGTGCCATGGTGCTGAGATGGATCAAAACCATGTTAGAGGAAGTGGCCATGAGAAAAGAAAAAGCCCGATTGAATGGGAAGATCCATCAAAGAAGCTAAAGAAAGATCAAGAACATGCACCCACCGTACAGCTTCCTACTTCTACTGGGATCATCGTTCCCGCTTCCGGTGTCATGACCTCCTACACTCATGCTATAGTGGCCGCTTCTCTCCCAATTTCAAGGTGGGCCACATATATTCTCCTTGTTGGTCTGCCGCTCCTACAGGATGCATTTCCCAACATGTTCTTAAGGGGGTTGTTCTCGATAAACCCGACTTGAAGTCAATTTGCATAGAATCTTATTCACCCCATCTTCATGCGATTTAGAGCAACTTGGAGCAAGCCAAGGGGTGGAAGAAATAGTGCAAGCAGCTTTATACCATTAATCGAAACAATTACGAGGAGATTCTTTCGTTTAAGTCTAAAAAAAGATGAATACGAAAAGTAGCTTGCAGACCGTGGCTCGGATATTGAAGAAGGAAAGGGATAATGCCTTAAAGAGAGAAAGTAGGAGTGCTTCTTTATTTAAGGAGCTGAAGGAGTCTTCCAACCGTATCACACTCACACTCAGAGATGAAATAAAGAAGTGCCACACCGATGAGGTGGCTTTAAAACAAAAACTAAGGCAAGTGAGACAATGGTCATTGTGGAGAAGAAAGTCGTCGTCGAGCAATTCTCGAAAACTACTACTCTATGTGCTCAAATTTTAACTTTGGAGGTTGAGAAAAATCAACAGTCAATTGAGAAGGTAAGAACGAAAGCTAGCCTTTCAGAGCTCCAAGATACTTTTTCTAAGAAAATGGAAGGCTTGGATGCTACCGTTTAGGCTTCTATGCTAATTCCATGCTCCATCTAGGCAGATGTCTTGGTTTGTGCTGTTTGAAATGTGTATTGGCATTGGTTTAAGTATGTTGAATGCTGATGATGTTGAAGGCTGGAGCACAGGTGAATATTGAGCAGGGGATATACAGTGCAATGTTTCGCATGCATCGACTATGGAGATGGTTAGAGGTATAGATTGATAGCAAGGAGGTGGAGTTTGTGGAAAATTGATTAACTATGAGTTGGTGATTTTGGTGTTGAAGGGAAGTGTAGTGGTGATCGGTTGTAGTTTGTTGTAATGCAGATGACTGTGATATGCAATGAAATAAATGCATTACTGTGGTTATTTGTTTGTAGTCAAGGGATAGTGTTGTATGAAGAGTAAGTATGCAGAAAGTATGCGAGAGGAATGGTGAGTGGCAACAGTTTGTCGTGGTAGGTTTGCGGAGATGACTGGTTGAGCCGTTGTAGCGCAGAGGAAAGTCCGTTGAGATGTGAAAATGTGAGGTATATAACAGTGGATGAAAGATGACTGGTATATGACAGCAGTTTGGTAATGAAGTTAGCGGTAATGAAGTATGGCTAGCAATGAAGTATGAGGACAGTATATAAGTGATATGAGTGATATGGAATATAGTAGTATGGTTGGTATGGGGGAGTGGGATGAATGGTTTATGTAAGTGACAGTGTGGTATGGTAGAAGTGCACAAGTAGGAATGGTTGCAAGCACAGGGTGGAAATGAATTGAGTTGTGTTATTGTGGCACAGGATAGAGTTGAAGTTTGCTTGGGTTGTCAGTATCACAGGGGTGTAGCTATGTTATATGAAATGTAGATGAATTTGAAAATGGGTTGAAGAGAGGGGAGGTGCACAGGGAGGTGCACTGCAATTGTGAGATACGAGTTGACGATGTAGTTTGAATCAGGGGAGGTTAGTTGTTCAGAAGGCAGTGGAATAAGAACGTTGTGATAAAGGAGTTTAGTAAATTGACAGTGGTGTGGTGAAATCTGGTCTGGTGGAAGGAAGTTTGGCAGTTAGAAGTGATGCAGAGAAATGAGAACAGGCAGAGATGCACAAAACTATGCACAGAACAGTGGAAGAAGAAGTGTTAGAGAGCAGTTTTTTTTTATTTTGAAAGCAATGTAAACAAAAGAAGGAAGTGCAATTGATACGTAAATGAAAATTGAAAATAAATGATTTTTTCTCTTTTTGAATTGTCTATGTTTTTTCTTGTATAGAAAATGAAAATGGTAATGAAAAAGAAACCAACAAACTACAAACAACAAAAATCAAAATGCACAAAAAAAAAAATTAAATGTACAAACACATGAAAATCAAACAAAAATAATTCGAAGAATAGAAAATTAAAATCAAAGCAAATTCCCCGGCGACGGCGCCAAAAACTTGCTCGGACGACTAAGTATATATGAACTAGAAAATAGCCAAATGAATTTTATAATAAAATTAACCGCAAGCGCACGGTGTACGAATGTAGCACGTGGCGAATACGGGTCGATCCACAGGGAATTGATGATTTTAAAAATACTATTCAATCAAATTATACCAAAGTCGAGCGAAAGTTAAGCTAGAGAATTAGAGAATTAACTAACTAACTAAAAGAAAAGAGAAACAAATATAAGAGTTAAGTGACAATTTAGAGAATAAATCCACTCTCTAGATCATGTAGTTCAACACATATGAAATCATGATCTCTCTTTTATGGTCATTAGTGCTTTAATGATGTGCTTATCATAAGTATGAAATATTTATGTTATTGATTAGCTAGCATAAGTCATCAAACTATAACACATCCCTTAAAGCACTTACTAACTTTCATGAAACTTGACAAAGAAAATGAAAATGAAATCTATCTTAAGTATGGCCTATTAACTATTGATTATAAATATAGACCATCAAATTTTAATTTCAAATCACTTTCTTTTGCCATAATCATATTTTGATGAAGAGACAGTTAGTGTTAGTGATTGCTTAAGCATAGCCTATTTGGTGTTTGGTGTCAACAATATAGACTATCAAAATTCAAAGCAAAAACAACTAGTAAACCATTTCTATCATCATAATTAAGCACAAAAAGAGAGCATGAATTAACAAATAGTTGAAGCTACATAATTAGAGAGCTTCATTACCCCTAAATTGAAGGGGCTTAGCCTCTCATATTTGTCATTTGATTAACAAATGTAGCTAGCAACATTGAACAAAAAGACAGAAAAATGAAAGCTAATGAAAAAGACAACTAATCTAATTGCATAAAGGAAAATCTACACTACTTGCATAAAAGGAAATGAACATGTAATTAAAAAAACAATAATTAACATTGCATAAAAAGAATAGAAAATTACATGAAATAAAAATGGCTAAGTAGCCATGAAAAGAAAGAGAGCTCTCATTTTATTTTCCTAAGAGAAGAGACTAGGAGAAGAGAGCCTAAAAGAGAGACTAAGGAAGAGGAGAGATTACATGAAACATATGTGTATTTATACATGTATGAAAGCCTAATTCATATTTTTAGGGAATGTCCAAAATGCCCTTGAGGTAGTGTGGCCACCAAGTAATCATTATCATGTCATAATTCTCATTTAAGTGTACATGAAGCCATTAATTCCATAAGCATGTGCATTAGCCTCTAATTTGTACATTAAGGTGGTGGTAGGTGGGTTCCTCCATGATCTTCAGTTTAAATTATTTCCATCTTCATTCCGTTGTGTTCTTTATATGCGTGCATATCTTCTTCATGAAACAACTTGTAATTGAAATCAAATTCCTATAAAATAGTATGGAAATTTCTAATTATTTTTTCCCAAAGAAATATATGCACACAAATCAATGTTTTGCCCCTATATGAAGATGGATATGTGACAATTTGAAATTAATATGGATTTTGGTTAAAACAAGTTAAAATACCCAATATGATCATTTATTTAATTTAAATAGAATAAATATGGTGGTAAAAGTATGCACATTTACGTGCACATAAAATACCCCCACACTTATCTTTTTATTCGTCCTCGAATAAAGAAAAACTAATATAAATCCGTTTTCGTATGGAGCACGATTGCATTGAGCGTATACAACAAGCCGTTAAGCCTCTGGGTGTCCCCAGTAGGACAAGTGTTGTCTCGTGAGGGTTTTCAGTGGATACTACCCACAAAATCCAAATGCAGGATGAAAATATTTACAAAATGCAAGATTTATTTACAAAGAGATGAATGTGAATTTTTGAAAATATTCACAATGAAGGATTCACTTTTAAATCGACACAGATAAGTTAAATATAAGTTTCGGTCATTATCTTGAAAATTTAAGTCATTAACTCGTCGAAATTTCCAACAAAAATTAAGTTATCATAACAAATAAACTATAGTTTAACTTGTTGTTTCAGTTGATAACAAAATGTAATTATAAAATGGATCCTTAATTGATTATCAAATTTATCAAAGGGTTATATTCATTTCTTTTCAATAACAAGTCAAATCAAATAAGTTAAAATAGTGCTTGGATTTCATTTGCTTACTCTCTCTTATTTTTTTGAAATTTTTATTGATAATTACAATATTTACATATGCCTAACTCAGATAAAATGAGGCCAGATATATTACCCATGCATTGTCTTGTGGACTTATGTGAAGGGAATACAGAGCGTGGCGAGTGAACACATGAGTGTGAACACCTAGTGACTATAGGCGTTATTAAAAAGAATTTTTATATATACACCTAGCTCAGATAAACTAAGGCCAGCTATACCGATCGTGCACTGCCTTTCGGGCTTACGTGAGAAAGGTACAGAGCATGGCGAGTATACACACAAGTGTGTACACTTGTCGACCATAGGTGTTAATAGAAAATATTTGCATATATACAAATGTTTTGTTTTTTTTATATATGGTTTTTTTCGAATATTTTTTTGAAAGAGAGAGTTTTGCAAAATAATCTTAGCAACACTTAACTTAGAAGACAAAAAATATACTATATCCTTTACTTTAAATCAACCACTTTTTAAAACAAAGATTTTCAATTAGGATGTACTTCATAATTAACACCTATGATTCTTCCTATATACTAGTTAAACCATTATTATTTGTAATCAAACTTCATTTTTATTTTTGTTAAGACAAATAAATTTTCAATTTAATAAACCAAAACCATACATTTATCTTATAGTGTTTCTTTAAAAATAAATCAAAATGCTTAAATAAAATTGTTTTTTTTTTGAGATTTTTTTTTTTGCAAAGAAAAAGTAAAAATAAATCATGAAAAATCGAAAATGAAGACGAGTCTCTCCCCACACTTGATTTTGACTGTGTCCTCATAGTTTACCCAAGTGGAAGAAAAATAAAAACATAACCTTTATTCAAATGAAAATGAAAAGATGATTATTTACAAGACATCAGAAAGTACGCCGTTAAAGAATAAATGAACCGGTCTTTCAAAAACCGATTCATATGTCTCACCAAAATGCGAGACACAGCTCAAGTGCAGAAAACCAAACCGTAAAAGATTTTGAAGTTGAATGTTGATTTGGAAAAACGAATGTTGTTTTATTGAAAATTGTACGAGTCGTTTTGTTTTCGATGATTTTTGGGGTCGATAAAACAATTGATTGAAGTTCAAGTATATTTTCACCAAATTGAAAGTCAAGCTCATCATCAATAAAAAAAATTAAATAATTAATTTCCAAATTGAAATGGTGATTTAAAACTTTCCCTTGAGAATTTAACAACTCATTTTCAAAAAGTCCAAAGAAATCGTGTTCATTGAATTCATCTTCCTTATTTAGATTATCAACAACTTCATCACATATATTAAGTTCCAAATCGAAAGTTTTTGTGTTCAGATTTTCGAAATCGAGAAAAGGAAGATCGAATTTTAAATTAGGTTCCACACCCTCAAAAGAATTGAAATCCAACTCAATTACCAAATTTTCAACAACTTCGTTAAGATTTTCATTTTCAATTTCAAAAGTTGTTATTTAAAAATCGTTAATTTGGGTAAAAGATGGATTATCACTCAACTCATCACACGTTATGATTTGGTTTTGTTTTTCATGTTGATTCAAATATGTTTCAAACACCAAATCCATGTGATCATTGTACATTTCATTCATTTGTTCAATAAAGTCAAATTTGTGATTATTAATTTGAAATTTTTTGATTTGGATTTGTTAAAAACAAGAATCATCAATTTCGATGAACGGTGGATTATTATTTGATTCTTTACAAGTTGAGATTTGATTATGATTTTCACGAAAAGTTTTATATTTTTCAAGTAATAAATCCCCGTTATCTTTTTCCATTTGCTCAACAAAATCAAATTCATGATTATTAGTTTGAAAATTTTCATTTTGAATTTGTTGATAACCAAAGTTTTCAATTGTATCGAGGTCGAGATTATTCTCGTTGCCAAAATTATTTACAAATTGGTTCACATTTTCATTTTGATTTTGAACTCATTTTGAAGTTCTGAATTGAATTGGCATGGTCTATACTCGAAACCATTTGAATTTTGAATTGAATTCAAATATTGAAATCCTTGACCTATGTTATTACGCAAATATGAATTACACAAATCATTTATATTTTGGTTTTGTTGTGTAGAGAAGTCAAGTAAAGACGAAATGCTATTTTCGAGATTCGAGGGTTGATCGCCGTTTTGAAAACTTTGTTGTTGAAAATTTGAATTATTTACAAAATAGTTGTCAGTAAAATATCCATAAGAATTTAGAGTGAAATTATATGGGTTATATTGATTTTCACAACTATTGTAGAATTCATGTAAGTGGGGAAAATACGACATTTTCAAGAATGTTGTTTTTTATAAAGGAAAAATATTTACAAATTTTTCAAAATGGAAAATTGATTTTTGTTTGGTTCTTGATTTTTAATTTTTTTTTGAAAATATTTTATATATATGTAGTTTTTAAATTTTTGTTTTCTAAATTTTTTTGGATTTTTCGAAATTTCAAAGAAAAAGGATTTAAAAATTTTCAAAGGAAAAGGAATATTTATAATTTCTTCGTTTTGAATTTTTTTTAAATATGCATGAACTAATGCAACTAAATGAATGGAAGGGTTAATTACAAATGATTTATCCTAAGTTAACTCAAAATTATATACTCACACATTGTCTTAAATCAACAAGATAGTTCTCAGCCAGGTAACGGGCAGGAGTTATCGGTGCACCACGAATCACGGTAACAATGCAGCCGAAGGTTTAAGTACGTTCAGAGGAACAACCACTATAATATTTACGAATCACCGTAATATTTATAAATGATTATTACTCTGCCGTAGCCTAGACACCAAGAAATTAAATTGTTCAAGAAGACAATTTGTCAATATACAATTAAGTGTTATCGATGTCTAACCGTTATTATTAATCGAAATCTAAGATGAAATGCAAAGCAGAACTTAAACGTGTATTAATAATGCAACCACGAATGGAATTCTTGTTTTTGTTTTCAATTTTTTTTGTTTTTCTAAATGCAAGTAAACAACAATGCTAGACAAACAAAAATAATAGATATATACAATGCAAGGCAAATAAAATGAAAATCATTAAAAAGTAAGCAGTTTTTTTGGCAAGTTAAGCAAAGCAAGCAGTTTATTTTAGCAAGCACTTCTTCTCCTTCTATAATTCTGCTTTGGCAACCTACAGTATACCGAACTCTTTACCCAAACAATTATACGATCCCTTTAGATTCCAAGACACAATTGCCACATCTCAAATCAGATTTTCAGATAAAAATTTGTGTGAATTTCGCTTGATTGTTGCGATTGATTCAGGTTGTTGATTGGTCAAAGGTCTATAGAATTGGTTCGGTGATGGTCAGCAGTTCGTAGGGGGCTCGTCTTGGATTATCGATTCGTGAATTTTCAGGTGGGAAATCGTTTAGATTGGTGACGCGGTCGTGGTTCGACTTTGATTTCGTGATTGCCGAGGTGATTGGGTTGATTGAGTATGGATGTGGATTTCGGCAATTGTCTAATTTTGGTTGCGGTGATGGATTGTGACAGAGTGATGCCGTGATAAGGATTGCTTCATGCAGAAAGATTGTTCGTGGTGGATGGTCACAGTTGTGAAGCAATTTGAAGATCAAGAAACGCACAGAGGTATGTTGTATTGATTGTGTTCGGCAATGGTGTTGTATGGTGGAATATGGAGTGGTTACAATAGAAGGGGTATGTTGTTGATAAGGAGTTGTAGACGTGATGCTGATGTTTAGGGGAAGTCTGACTCTAAGATATTGATGAATGGTGTTCAGTGGTGATGCAGTTGCTAAATGGTGGTGAGGAGAGGTGCAGTGATGTACAGGGCACAGAGCAGCAGCAAGTCAGTGGGAAGAGACTTTGGTAGTGGTTTGTGAGCGGTTAGTATGTGGATGTATGTGAATGAAGGTGAGGGATAGAAATGAAATGGGTCAAGTATCAGGGAAGGTTGATGGCAGTGTGCGTGATGGATGAAGTAGCTAGCGTCAGAGGAAATTGTTTGAATTGAATGGTGCGGGAGATATTCAAGTTATGCGGGCAGTTGACAGTGGAGATTAGTAGTGGGAAGATGTCTTGGTTTGTGCTATTTGAAATGTGTATTGGAAGTGGTTTAAGTATGTTGAATGCTGATGATGTTGAAGGCTGGAGCACAGGTGAATATTGAGCAGGGGATATACAGTGCAATGTTTTGTATGCATCGACTATGGAGATGGTTAGAGGTATATATTGACAGTAAGGAGGTGA
Source organism: Allium cepa (assembly GCA_030765085.1). Taxonomy (NCBI): domain Eukaryota; kingdom Viridiplantae; phylum Streptophyta; class Magnoliopsida; order Asparagales; family Amaryllidaceae; genus Allium; species Allium cepa. The sequence continues at coordinate 374,841,400 of CM060929.1, read as the reverse complement.
AGTTTGTGGAAGATTTATGAACTATGAGTTGGTGATTTTGGTGTTGAAGGGAAGTGTGGTGGTGATCAGTTGTAGTTTGTTGTAATGCAAATGACTGTGATATGTAATGAAATAAATGCACTGTTGTAGTTAGTTGTTTGTAGTCAAGGGATAGTGTTGTATGAAGAGTAAGTATGCAGTAAGTATGCGAGAGGAATGGTGAGTGGCAATAGTTTGTCGTGGTAGGTTTGCGGAGATGACTGGTTGAGCCGTTGTAGTGCAGAGGTAAGTCCGTTGAGATGTGCAAATGTGAGGTATATAACAGTGGATGAAAGATGACTGGTATATGACAGCAGTTTGGTAATGAAGTTAGCGGTAATGAAGTATGGCTGGCAATGAAGTATGAGGACAGTATGTAAGTGATATGAGTGATATGGAATATAGTAGTATGGTTGGTATGGGGGAGTGGGATGAATGGTTTATGTAAGTGACGGTGTGGTATGGTAGAAGTGCACAAGTAGGAATGGTTGCAAGCACAAGGTGGAAATGAATTGAGTTGTGTTATTGTGGCACAGGATAGAGTTGAAGTTTGCTTGGATTGTCAGTGTCGCAGGGGTGTAGCTATGTTATATGAAATGTAGATGAATTTAATGTGGGTTGAAGAGAGAGGAGGTGCACAGGGAGATGCACTGCAACTGTGAGATATGAGTTGATGATGTAGTTTGAATCAGGGGAGGTTAGTTGTTCAAAAGGCAGTGGATTAAGAACATTGTGATGAAGGAGTTTAGAAATTGACAGTGGTGTGGTGAAGTCTGGTCTGGTGGAAGAAAGTTAGACAGTTAGAAATGATGCAGAGAAATGAGAACGGGCAGAGATGCATAAAACTGTGCACAGAACAGTGGAAGAAGAAGTGTTTAGGGAGCAGTTGTGTTTTTTTTTTAATTTTGAAAGCTAGTAAACAAAAGAAGAAAGTGCAAATGATATGTAAATGAAAATTGAAATGAAACGATTTTTTTTCTCGTTTTGAATTGTGTATGTTTTTTTGTATAAAAAATGAAAATGGGAATGAAAAAGAAACTAGCAAACTACAAACAACAAAAATCAAAATGCACACAAATAATATTTTTTTAAATTCACAAACACACAAAAAAAACACACGAAAATCAAACAAAAATAATTCGAAGAATAGAAAATTAAAATCAAAGCATATTCCCCGGCGACGGTGCCAAAAGCTTGCTCGGACGACTAAGTGTCTATAAACTAGAAAATAGCCGAACGAATTTTATAATAAAATTAACCGCAAGCGCACGGTGTATGAATGTAGCACGTGGCGAATACGGATTAATCCGTAGAGAATTGATGATTTTAAAAATGCTATTCAATCAAATTATACCAAAGTCGAGTGAAAGTTAAGCTAGAGAATTAACTAACTAACTGAAAGAAAAGAGAAACAAATATAAGAGTTAAGTGACAATTTAGAGAATAAATCCACTCTCTAGATCATGTAGTTCAACACATATGAAATCACGATCTCTCTTTTATGGTCATTAGCGCTTTAATTGATGTGTTTATCATAAGTATGACATATTTGTGTTATTGATTAGCCAGCATAAGCCATCAAACTATAACACATCCCTTAAAGCACTTACTAACTTTCATGAAACTTGAAAAAAAAATGAAAATGAAATCTATTTTAAGTATGCCCTTTTAACTATTGATTAGAAATATAGACCATCAAATTTTAATTTCAAATCACTTTCTTTTGCCATAATCATATTTTGATGAAGAGGCAATTAGTGTTATAGATTGTTTAAGCATAGCCTATTTGGTGTCAACAATATAGGCTATCAAAATTCAAAGCAAAAACAACTAGTAAACCATTTCTATCACCATCATTACGCACAAAAAGAGAGTATGAATTAATAAATAGTTGAATCTACATAATTAGAGAGCTTCATTACCTCTAAATTGAAGGAGCTTAGCCACTCATAGTAGTCATTTGATTAACAAATGTAACTAGCAACATTTAACAAAAAGAAAGGAAAATGAAAGTTAATGAAAAAGACAACTAATCTAATTGCATAAAGAAAAATCTACACTACTTGCATAAAAGGAAATGAATATGTAATTAAAAAGAAACAATAATTAACATTGCATAAAAAGAAAAGAAAATTACATAAAATAAAAATGGCTAAGTAGCCATGAAAAGAAAGAGAGCTCTCATTTATTTTCCTAAGAGAAGAGATAAGAGTAAAGAGCCTAAAAGAGAGACTAGGGAAGAGGAGAGATTACATGAAACATATGGGTGTTTATACATGTATGAAAGCCTAATTCATATTTTTAGGGAATGCCCAAAATGCCCTTGAGGTAGTGTGGCCACCAAGTAATCATTAGCATGTCACAATTCCCATTTAAGTGTACATGAAGCCATTAATTCCATACGCATGTGCGTTAGCCTCTAATTTGTACATTAACGTGGTGGATAAGTGGGGTCCTCCATGATCTTCAGTTTGAATTATTTCCATCTTCATTTCTTTGTGTTCTTTATGTGCATGCATATCTTCTTCATGAAACAACTTGTAATTGGCATCAAATTCCTACAAAATAGTATGAAATTTTTTATTAATTTTTCTCAAAGAAATATATGCACACAACTGACCATTTTTCCCCTATATAAAGATGGATATGTGGCAATTTGAAATTAATATGGATTTTGGTTAAAACAAGTTAAAATACCCAATGTGATCATTAACTTAATTTAAATAGAATAAATATGGTGGTAAAAGTATGCACATTTACGTGCACGTAAAATACCCCTACACTTATCTTTTTATTCGTCCTCGAATAAAGAAAAACTAATATAAATCCGTTTTCGTATGGAGCACGATTGCATTGAGCGTATACAATAAGCCGTTAAGCCTCTGGGTGTCCCCAGTAGGACAAGTGTTGTCTCGTGAGGGTTTTCAGCGGATACTACCCACAAAATCCAAATGCAGGATGAAAATATTTACAAAATGCAAGATTTATTTACAAATAGATGAATGCGAATTTTTGAAAATATTAACAATGAAGGATTCACTTTTAAATCGACACAAATAAGTTAAATATAGGTTTTGGTCATTATCTTGAAAATTTAAGTCGTTAACTCGTCAAAATTTCCAACAAAAATTAAGTTATCATAACTAATAGACTGTAGTTTAACTTGTTGTTTCAGTTGATAACAAAGTGTAATTATAAAATGGATCCTTAATTGATTATCAAAGTTTATCAAAGTGGTATATTCATTTCTTTTCAAAACAAGTCAAATCAAATAAGTAAAAATAGTGCTTGGATTTCATTTGCTTATTCTCCCTTATTTTTTTGAAATTTTTATTGATAATTACAATATTTACATATGCCTAACTCAGATAAACTGAGGTCAGATATATTACCCATGCACTGCCTTGTGGACTTATGTGAGGGGAATACAGAGCCTGGTGAGTGAACACACGAGTGTGAACACCTATTGACTGTGGGCGTTATTAAAAAGAATTTTTATATATACACCTAGCTCAGATAAACTGAGGCGAGATATACCGATCGTGCACTGCCTTTCGGGCTTACGTGAGAAAGGTACAGAGCATGGCGAGTGTACACACAAGTGTGTACACCTGTCGACCATAGGTGTTAATAGAAAATATTTACATATATACAAATGTTTTGTTCTTTTATATATGGTTTTTTTCAAAAAAAATTTTTGATAAAGAGAGTTTTGCAAAATAATCTTAGCACCATTTAACTTAGAAGACAAAAAAATGTTATATCCTTTACTTTAAATCAACCACTTTTTATAACAAAGATTTTCAATTAGGATGTACTTCATAATTAATATGTACGATTTTTCCTATATACTAGTTAAACCATTATTATTTGCAATCAAACTTTATTTTTATTTTTGTTAAGACGAATAAATTTTCAATTTAATAAACCAAAACCATATATTTATCTTATAGTGTTTCTTTAAAAATAAATCAAAATGCTTAAATAAAATTGTTTTTTTTGAGATTTTTTTCTTTTTGCAAAGAAAAAAAATAAATCATGAAAAATCAAAAATGAAGATGAGTCTCCCTCCACACTTGATTTTGACTGTGTCCCCACAGTTAACCCAAGTGGAAGAAAAATAAAAACATAACCTTTATTTAAATGAAACTGAAAAGATGATTATTTACAAGACATCAGAAAGTATGCAGTTAAAGAGTAAATGAACCGGTCTTTCAAAAACCGATTCATTTGTCTCACCAAATATACGAGACAGAGCTCAAGTGCAGAAAACCAAACCGTGAAAGATTTCGAAGTTGAACGTTGATTTGGAAAAACGAATATTGTTTTATTGAAAATTGTACGAGTTGTTTTGTTTTCAATGATTTTTGGGGTCGATAAAACTATTGATCGAAGTTCAAGTTTATTTTCACCAAATTTAAAGTCAAGCTCATCTTCGACAAAATTTCTCAAATAATTAATTTCCAAATTGAAATGGCGATTTGAATCTTCCCCTTGAGAATTTAACAACTCATTTTCAAAAAGTCCAAAGAAATCATGTTCATTGAATTCACCTTCCTTATTTGGATTATCAACAACTTCATCACATATATTAAGTTCAAAATCGAAAGTTGTTGTGTTCAAATTTTCGAAATCGAGAAAAGGAAGATCGAATTTTAAATTTGGTTCCACACCCTCAAAAGAATTCAAATCTAACTCAATTACCAAATTTTCAACAACTTCGTTAAGATTTTCGTTTTCAATTTCAAAAGCTGTTATTTGAAAATCGTTAATTTGGGTAAAAGATGGATTATCACTCGACTCATCACACGTTGGGATTTGGTTTTTTTTCATGTTGATTCAAATATGTTTCGAACATCAAATCCATGTGATCATTGTACATTTCATTCATTTTTTCAACAAAGTCATATTTGTGATTATTAATTTGAAAATTTTCGATTTGGATTTGTTCACAACAAGAATCGTCAATTTCGATAAACGGTGGATTATTATTTGATTCCTTACAAGTTGAGATATGATTATGATTTTCACGAAAAATTTATATTTTTAAGTAATAAATCCCCATTATATTTTTCCATTTGCTCAACAAAGTCAAATTCATGATTATTAGTTTGAAAATTTTCGCTTTGAATTTGTTGATAACCAAAGTTTTCAATTGTATCGTGGTCGAGATTATTCCCATTGCCAAAATTATTTACAAATTGGTTTGCATTTTGATTTTGATTTTGAAACTCATTTTGAAGTTCGAAATTGAATTGGCATAGGCTATACTCGAAACCATTTGAATTTTGAATTGAATTCCGATTTTGAAATCCTTGACTTGAGTTATTACACAAATATGAATTACACAAATCATTTATATTTTGGTTTTGTTGTGTAGAGAAGTCAAGTAAAGATGAAATGCTATTTTTGAGATTCGAGGGTTGATCGTCGTTTTAAAAACTTTGTTGTTCAAAATTTGAATTATTTACAAAATAGTTGTTGTTAAAATATCCATAAGAATTTGATGTGAAATTATATGGGTTATATTGATTTTCACAACTATTGTAGAATTCACGTAAGTGGGGAAACTCGGACATTTTCAAGATTGTTTTTTTATAAAGGAAAAATATTTACAAATAAAATTTATTTTCAAAATGGAAAATTGATTTTTGTTTGGTTTTTGATTTTGATTTTTTTTGTTTTTGAAAATATTTTATATATATGTATTTTTTTTTAATTTTGCTTTTCTAAATTTTTTTGGATTTTTTGAAATTTCAAAGAAAAAGCATTTAAAAAATTTCAAAGGAAAGGGAATATTTACAATTTTTTTAGTTTTGGATTTCGAATTTTTTATTTATAAAAATATGCATGAACTAATGCAACTAAATGAATGCAAGGGTTAATTACAAATGATTTATCCTAAGTTAACTCAAAATTGTATGCTCACACATTGTCTTAAATCAAGAAGATAGTTCTTAGCCAGTTAACGGGCAAGAGTTATCGGTGCACCACGAATCACCGTAGTAATGGAGTCGAAGGTTTAAGTATGTTCAGAGGAACAACCACTATAATATTTACGAATCACCGTAATATTTATAAATGGTTATTACTCTGCCGCAGCCTAGACACCAAGAAATTAAATTGTTCAAGAAGACAAATTGTCAATATACAATTAAGTGTTATCGATGTCTAACCGTTATTATTAATCAAAATCTAAGATGAAATGCAAAGAAGAAATTAAACGTGTATTAACAATGCAACTACGAATGGAATTCTTGTTTTTGTTTTTTAAAATGCAAGTATACAACAATGCTAGACAAACAAAAATAATAGATATATACAATGCAAGGCAAATAAAATGAAAATCATAAATAAACAAGCAGTTTTTTTGGTATGCTCAGCAAAGCAAGCATTTATTTTAGCAAGCACTTTTGCTCCTTCTGTAATTCTGCTTTGCAAACTCTTTACTCATACAATTATACGATCCCTTCAGATTACAAGGCACAATTGCCACAACTCAAATCAGATTTTCAGATAAAAATTTGTGCGAATTTTGCTTGATTGTTGCGATTGATTCAAGTTGTCGATTGGTCAATGGTCTGTAGAATTGGTTCGGTAATGGTCAGCAGTTCGTAAGGGGCTCGTCTTGGATTATCGATTCACGAATTTTTAGGTGGGAAATCATTAAGATTGCTGAGGCGATCGTGGTTCGAGTTTGATTTCGTGATTGCCGAGGTGATTGGGTTGGTCGAGTATGGATATGGGTTTCGGCAATTGTTTGAGTTTAGTTGCGGTGATGGATTGTGACAGAGTGATACCGAGATGAGGATTGCTTCACGCAGAAAGATTGTTCGTGGTGAATGGTCACTGTTGTGAAGCAATTTGAAGATCAAGAAACGCAGAGAGCTATGTTGTATTGATTGTGTTCGGCAATGGTGTTGTATGGTGGAATATGAAGTGGTTACAGTAGAAGGGTATGTTTTTGATATGGAAGTCCAGTGGTGATGTAGTTGCTAAATGGTGGTAAGGAGAGGTGCAGTGATGTACAGGGCATAGCCAGTCAGTGGAAAGAGGCTTTGGTAGTGGTTTGTGAGCAGTTAGTATGTGGATGTAAGTGAATGAAGGTGAGGGATAGAAATGAAATGGGTCAAATATCAGGGAAGGTTGATGGCAGTGTGCGTGATGGGTGAAGTAGCTAGCATTAGAGGAAATTGTTTGAACTGAATGGTGAGGGAGCTATTTGGGCAGTTGATAGTGGAGATTAGTAGTGGGAAGATGTCTTGGTTTGTGTTGTTTGAAATGTGTATTGGCAGTGGTTGGAGTATGTTGAATGCTGATGATGTTGAAGGCTGGAGCACAAGTGAATATTGAGAAGGGGATATACAGTGCGATGTTTTGTATGCACTGACTATGGAGATGGTTAGAGGTATATACTGACAGCAAGGAGGTGGAGTTTGCGGAAGATTGATGAACTATGAGTTGGTGATTTTGGTGTTGAAGGGAAGTGCGGTGGTGACCAGTTGTAGTTTGTTGTAATGCAGATGATTGTGATATGCAATGAAATAAATGCACTGCTGTGGTTAGTTGTTTGTAGTCAAGGGATGGTGTTGTATGAAAAGTAAATATGCAGTAAGTATGCGAGAGGAATGGTGAGTGGCAACAGTTTGTCATGGTGGGTTTGTGGAGATGACCGGTTGAGCTGTTGTAGTGCATAGGTAAGTTCGTTGAGATGTGCAAGTGTGAGGTATATAACAATGGATGAAAGATGACTGGTATATGACAGTAGTTTGGTAATGAAGTTAGGGGTAATGAAGTATGGTTGGTAATGAAGTATGAGGACAGTATGTAAGTGATATGAGTGATATGGAATATAGTAGTATGGTTGATATGGAGGAGTGGGATGAATGGTTTGTGTAAGTGGCAGTGTGGTATGGCAGAAGTGCACAAGCAGGAATGGTTGCAAGCATAGGGTGGAAATGAATTGAGTTGTGTTATTGTGGCACAGGGATAGAGTTGAAGTTTGCTTGGGTTGTCAGTGTTGCAGGGGTGTAGCTATGTTATATGAAATGTAGATGAATTTGAATGTGGGTTGAAGAGAAGGGAGGTGCACAGGGAGGTGCACTGCAATTGTGAGATATGAGTTGATGATGTAGTTTGAATCATGGGAGGTTAATTGTTCAGGAGGCAGTGGATTAGGAACGTTGTGATGAAGGAGTTTAGTAAATTGACAGTGGTGTGGTGAAGTCTAGTCTGGTGGAAGGAAGTTCAGCAATTAGAAGTGATGCAGAGAAATGAGAACAGGCAGAGATGCACAAAACTGTGCACAGAACAGTGAAAGAAGAAGTGTGAGGGAGCAGTTGTTTTTTTTAAAATTTTGAAAGCAATGTAAACAAAATAAGAACTTGCAGATCTAATGAAAGCTAATGAAAAAGACAACTAATCTAATTGCATAAGGAAAACTACACTACTTGCATAAAAGGAAATGAACATGTAATTGAAAAGAAACTATAATTAACATTACATAAAAAGAAAAGAAAATTACATAAAATAAAAATGGCTAAGTAGCCATGAAAAGAAAGAGAGCTCTCAATTATCTTCCTAAGAGAAGAGACTAAGAGAAGAGAGCCTAAAAGAGAGACTAAGGAAGAGGAGAGATTACATGAAACATATGAGCATTTATACATGTATGAAACCCTAATTCATATTTTTCAGGAATGCCCAAAATGCCCTTGAGGTAATGTGGCCACCAAGTAATTATTTGCATGTCATAATCCCCGTTTAAGTGTACGTGAAGCCATTAATTCCATAAGCATGTGCATTAACCTCTAATTTGTACATTAAGGTGGTGGGTAGGTGGGGTCCTCCATGATCTTCACTTTGAATTATTTCCATCTTCATTCTTTTTTGTTCTTTATGTGCATGCATTTCTTCTTCATGAAACAACTTGTAATTGAAATAAAATTCCTACAAAATAGAATGGAAATTTCAAATTAATTTTTCTCAAAGAAATATATGCACACAAATGACCGTTTTGCCCCTATATGAAGATGGATATGTGACAATTTGAAATTAATATGGGAATTTGGTTAAAACAAGTTAAAATACCCAATATGATCATTTATTTAATTTAAATATAATAAATATGGTGGTAAAAATATGCACATTCACGTGCACATCAGCTTGAAATTGGAAGCTCACAAAATAGTCTTAGACAAGGTAATGACGTAGCGATTCATTGTTCCATGCTCGAGGAATTTGGATTCCATCAACGGTTGTTAGCTTGAATGTGCTTCCCTTAGCTTTTGATCAATCACATATGGTCCTTCCCAGTTTGGTCCAAGTTCTCCTAGTACAGGGTAAACCCTCTTAACGAAAAAATCTCCCGCTTTGAAGGTGTGCTTATGAACTTTAGATTTGAAGTACCATGCGACCCTTTTGGAGTTGGAGTTGAAGCCTGAGAAGTTGCAAATTAGAGGTGGAAAACGGAGAGTGCCTAGTTGTAGATTTGTGCGTTGTCCTATAAGCCTCTAGTGCAAGTGGAAGTTCATCGACCAATTTCCTTTCGTTTTAGTTAGCCACTTTTCAATGATGGACTTGATGATCTTGTTTACTGCTTCCACTTGTCTGTTTGCTTGCTGATGTACGATAACGGAAAAGCTTTTCTTGATTCGAACGTATTTGCAAAAGTCTTTGAACTCAGCGCTGTCGAATTGAGTCCCGTTATCCGTGATGATTTTCTATGGAACATCAAACATACAAATAAATTTTTTAATGGCAAAGTTAATAACTTTCTTTGTGGTAATAGTGGCTAGCAGTTTCGCTTCAGCCCATTTGGTGAAATAGCCAACAACAATGATAGCATATTTGGCTCCTCCTTTAGCCATTGGTAATACACCAACAAGATCGATTCCCAAGATTGCAAAGGGACATGGGATGACCATCTGTGTTAGCTTTGTCGAAGGAGTTCTTTTAATCTTGCTGAATCTTGGCATTGGTCGCATCATCTGGCGTAATCTACAACATCGCGGTTTACTGTTAGCCAAAAATACCCATACCGAAGAACTTTCTTTGCAAGGGTTTTCCCCTGGTATGATCTTCGCAGTCTCCTTCATGAACATATCTTAAGATCCTTCAAGCTTCATCTTTGGTCACACATTTGAGCAAGGGAGTAGAAAATCCCCTTCGATGGAGTCTTACATCATGTATTACGAATCATCGTGCCTTCTGAAGAAGCTTTTTCCACTAATTCCAATCTACGAGTAGGGTTCCTGCGAGCAGGTAGTCCTTGGTTAGAATCATCTATGACTCTGGTTCTTTTGTTGTTTCAAAAATCTAATCGATATCCATTTCATTTATGCTTGGAGTGGTCAGTGTTTGAACCGAGACTAGCCCCAACAATTGAGCTTCTCTAGAACTGGCCAGGTTGGCTAGATAATCCGCCTTCGTGTTTTTTTCCCTTAGGATATGAGTTATGGTGTAATGCTCGATGTTGTTTAGCAATTCCTACGCTTTAGATAAGTACGGTCTGAGGTTATCCCCTTGAGCCTGGCATTCGCCTTTCATCTGACAGACGACTACCTGAGAGTCGCTATAGATGTGTTTGGACTTTATCTCGAGTTCCTTCACAACTTCGAGCCCACCTATCAATGCATTATATTCTGTCTCGTTATTTATTGCAGGGAATTCCAAGCGCAAGGCATGTCAAACGGATCGTCCTTCGAGAGTCTCAAGCACTTCCCCTTCACCCGTACAGAAGTTGTTAGATGCACCATAATTGAGCAACTTCCAATGTGCCTCCATAATTGCACTCATTCCTTCCTCATTGTCTCATATTGTAAACTCAACAATGAAATCGTCCAGCGCCTTCCCGTTGATCGCCTTTCAAGGGTTGTATATTATTTCATACAAACTTAATTCGATGTTCCATTTGATAAGCTATCCATAGGTCTCGGGGCGGTATAACAATGCTTCAAGGGTTGATCTATCAGCACTCTGATTGGGTGTGCCTGGAAGTACAGTCGTAACTTATGGATGCGATCAAAAGGACTTATGCAGGTTTTTCCAATTTAGTTCTTTTCTTGCTCCAGTGAACCATTTACCGATGTAATATATGGGTCGCTGGATCTTAGCTTCTTCTTGTACGAGTGCGGCACTCAATACAGGGGAGAGACTGCTAAGTAGATGTACAAATCTTCTCCATCTATCGGCTTTGATAGGATTGGTGGGGTTTCCATATGTCGCAGCAGCTCTTCGAACGCAGTTTGACAAGCTTGATTCCATTTGAAGTTCTTCTTTCCCTTCTTTAGTGCATTAAAAAGTGGTATATGTTTATCGGTTGCTTTAGAGATAAACCGGCTTAGTGCTGCAACTTTTCCATACAAGCTTTGTAACTCTTTCCTATTCCTCGGGGCCTCGATTTTCCGCAAAGCGGTTATTTGTTTGGGATTTGCATCAATGCCTCTGGCGCTTATGATGCGTCCCACAAACATTCCAGAGGCTACCCTGAAATGACATTTAAGTGGATTGAGCTTCATTCTATATTTGTGGAGTATTTCAAACATTTCAGTGAGGTTGTCTAAGTGGTTTGCAGCTACGCACGATTTGACCAACATATTGTCCACATAAACTTCTATAGTCTTCCCAATCTGATGTTTAAACATAGTATCCACTAGTCATTGGTAATTTGACCCAGCATTCTTTAAGCATCCCCAGCATTCTTTAAGCCAAATGTCTTCACTCTATAGCAGTGAGTCCTAAACCATTAATGAAGCTGATATTTTCTTGATTGGGTTCTTGCATCATGATCTGGTTGTATCCCGAGTATGCATCCATAAATGATAGTAATTCATGTCCAGCCATCCCATCCACAAGTTGATCGATTTTGGGCAGAGGAAAGCTGTCTTTCGGGCAAGCTTTGTTTAGATATAAGTAGTTGATACAAGTTCGCCATTTCGCATTGGACTTCTTGACTAAGACCGGGTTGGACACCCGTTCGGGGTAGGTTTCATCATGGATAAAACCATTCATTATAAGTTTGTCTACTTCTTCTCTCAGCGCTTTCGACCGCTTGGGTTCTAGGCTACATCTTTTCTGCTTCATTGGCACATACTTGGGATCAATGTTAAGTGTGTGACATGCAATTTCTGGTGACACCCCGCACATATCGGAATGTGTCCAAGCAAATACATTTAGATTGGCATGGAGAAATTTGATGAGTTTCGTTCGCATCCCGTGTCCAAGATGTGATCTGATTTTCAGGACCCTTGTTGGGTCATCCATATCAACTGGAACAGACATCGTTAATTCTGCCGGTGCTACCCATTCCTCCCCTGAACTCTTCTTTCTAAGGTCCAAAGCCTTATCAAATCGGCTATGGTCCTTAAGCCAGGGGCAGCTCTATAGTTGCTATTTGGTAGGTTCATGAATGTGGGGAGTTCTCCCCACATTCTTCCCCTTTTATTTTCTTTAGACTCACGTAGTTCCGTGATATAACATTCTCCGGCGGCACTTTGGTCTCTTTTGATCACCCCGACTCCATTTTCTGTCGGAAATTTCATAGTTAGATACCATTGAGCTAAACTAATCCTAAAATCTACCAAGGAAGACCGCCTCAGGAAGGCATTGTAGGGAGAAATTTCATCTACGATCACAAAGGCTTGGATGAGGGCGACTCTTCGGTCGCCTTCTCTGACTTCTACGGGTAAGTCTATCATTTCGACAGGTTGCTTTGGTTCACTAGTGAATCCCTGAATCTTTGTTCGGCAGGCGGATATGTCCTTCATACTAATGTTCATCTGATTAAAGGTGTGTTTGAAAAGGACGTTCATCGAACTGCCATTGTCAACCAAAACTCATCGGACCATGGCAGGTCTGATTCCTACTGTCACGACCATGGGGTAGAGAGATGGAGCTTCTATCCCTTCAATGACTCGATTCCGGAATAATTTGTCATCAGGGTTTTCTGAAGCACGAATCTTTCGGAGCATGCTTTATTGAGCTCGCATACCACTTCGTTTCTTCCCAACTCTTCTACGTGGAATGGGGCCCTCCAGATATCGTTCCAATGATGATTCTCTGGTCAGTTCATCTAGGTCCCGCTTTACTGGTTCCATCTTGATTCCTTTGATCTCTAGGAGCTTGGGGCGCTACGGGCTGGTCAGGATTCTGTGGTTTCCTCACATACTACTAAAGCTTGTTTTCTCGAATCAGCTCCTCAATCAAGTTCTTTAGTTGACGACACTCATTCATGTTGTGGCCATGTGTCTCATGGAAGCGGTAATACTTTTCAAAACGATTTTGTTGTTCAGTTGCTTTATTTTTAGATGGCTTTTTGTACTCTTCCATCCCCTATGTCGCAAGATAGATTGTTTTTGGAGTATCGTTGAGCAGTTTGTATTCTTTGGGCCTTAAACCTTTAAGTCGCTTGTTACTTCGGTTTCGCTTGTTGGAGTTCCGGTTCTTCCTTTTCGATTTCCATTTTTTCGTGCATTCCCTTCAACGGCCTTAGAGGTATTTATGTCTTAGTTTATCGCCGTAACATTCTACCCAATGTTGATTGGTTTTAAGTTAGCAGATTTCCTTTCTAGTTTATGTGCCTTTTCCAATCTCATATTCTAGCTCGCTTTTCGTTTGAAGTCTTTCTTGGTGGTAGGTTGTTTCATTTTGATCCATTTTATGAATTCAATTTCGTGGTGGATAGCACAAACCAAGGCCATGAAAACCATATCCTCATTCGGATTACTTACTTCAGTCACGGTGATAATGAATATATTCACGAAGGAATTTAGGGAATCGTTCCATCTCTGGAATAGGTGTAACATTCCCTACTTGGAGGCCCTAAATTAACGGCTATGGATGCAGCAGTAATCCATAGTTATTAATTCTCGGTGACCAAATACGGTAATGTTAGATGCATTGATATAAAAAAACGCATTGATATGGAAAATTTTAAAATCATTAAATAACTTTCACATTCCATTTCAAAACATTTTAAATTCATTACATAATCCCAGATTCGAGAACCATATTCAGAGAAAATATAATTATTACAACATACGCCAAGAGCGACATATGAAGGTGCCCCCTTGAATGATCAGAGTATATACATGCAATTAAACAACTTTGCCTTTACAACAAAACATGCAAAATCAAAATAGAAAGAACTCTTATTAAATAGCTTGCCTCCTACACATCTCCAGAAGCTATTCATCTAAAGAGGCACTTGAAAACCTCAACTCTCAAACTTCTCAAAATCAATTGAGCACCCAAGAGTTTAAGGGAAAAACATAAACTTCGAGTCAGACATAAAGCCTAGTATGAATAACAACCTACCATCTCAAACCATTTAGATATCTGGTGAGACCACATCGCTTAGTGGAATGAGTTTTCGCACACTAGTATCTTATCCAAAACTATGTAAAAACCATATACCGTGCTCCTGCATCCATAATGGTTAAAACATAACAATTTAAAATATTATGATGATATGCAAACAAGTAAATCAATTCTGGATTACCCATCCCCATTCATTTTGACTATCTATCTCAATTATAGTTTCTAGGGTCGCTATTAACATATTAGTTTTTATGGGCTTACTAATTACCTGTTTAAAACTTATGGAATCCATGTCGGTTTCATGGTTTTCATGGGACCACTAAGAACATATTAGCCCCTGCCAATAACTTCATTCTTTCATGGGTACTCCCCAAACCTATTGGTATCTCCAATAACTTCCCTCTTATTAGAATTTTCATGGGTTGATTATGAACTTATTGACTTCTGTCAATAACTTAATCTCGGTATAGTTTTCATGGGTTCACTACAAACCTATTGGCCCCTGCCAATAACTCTTTCTAGTCAAATTTTTCATGGATTTACAAAGAATATGTCTATCTGACAACTTTTTAACCAGTGTTTAGGTATCCTATGTTCTGGTCTTCCCGACCTCCTAGATGTAATTCTACTCATTTAGGAGTTAACTCAATTATATTCACTACTGGATTGACCTAGCTGATTATTCTACCCTTTCTTCCCAAAATACAGTTATGGGTCCATTTTAAAGTGAATATACATATTATAAGAAGCAAGCATAATAACATAATATCACCAACATCTATAGTTTAGTATCCTTGTAAGCATTTTCATATGAAATATGGTTAACCTCTTTAACCGATTACATTATTAAGGAAAGCTTCTTCAAAAGCTCCATACTTAAAAGTTATTTTAAAACTCTTTTATTTATGCCATGGGTTTTCATTTAAAAATGAGATTGGGTTCTTTATTTCGAAAAATAAGGCTATCGAAACCTTAAACTTTTACTTTCGAAATTATTGGAAAACCTCCTTTGAAAGCTTCCAAATCTTCTTTTCAAAACACTAAGCATATGCCTTTCGAAACACTTTAAATCATCTCTTTCGAAACCCTCAAAACGTACCTTCCGAAAGTATTAAAGCATCATTTATTAACTCGCAGAAGCATAGCTTCAAAACCATTGAAAGTATCCATTTCGAAACCATTGGGTTTATCTTTAAAAATATCTTTTTGGCCAAAGTGAATATAAATGAAAGTACACTTTTCAAAACCATTTAATAAAAGAGTTTGGGGAAAAACCGATGTCTTCGGAACCATCCTTTCGAAAGCTTAAATCATTTAAGTAAAACATTTAAAGGATAGCTTCAAACCCCTTTCGAAGCCATTTCCTTCGAAACTATTAACCCTTTCGAAAGCTATAGGAAGCGGCTAAATTTATTTAAATAACAAAAGCTACCTTTCGAAAGCATTGATGACTTCAACACATTCGAAAGGTACAAGGTCGGCATCAGGGTTTCGATTAGGTCGAAACAACCCTTTCGAAAGCTTTGATTTAAAAATAAGGCAACTCTTTCGAAAGCTTCACTTTAAACAAAAGGTGGCGATATATTCGAAAGCAACTTCTTTGAAAGCTACATTGAAGTGGTTTCAACCTCTTCGAAAGCATTCTTTTAAAAACAAGGCAATCACATATCTTTTGAGAGTAAAATAAAGGCTTCAACCTCTTGGAAACCATTGGTTTCAACACCATTCCTTCCGCCTTTCTCCAATCCATTGCGTACCATATTGATATCTTGTGTAATGGTTTCGGCTTGGTTAGTTTTGACTTGGTTTAGGCGGAAGCATAGGGTCAAAAGGTTGCTTCTGAAAGAGGCGGAACATAATTTCTGGATAAGACAATTTTAATGCCTTTTTAAGCAATTGCTTTTTAACTAACCTGCCTATTTGTAAACATTTAATTGGTTGCCATAAACTTTTCAAATACTTTCTTAAAATTACCGTAATTATTTCACATCTAAACAAAACTTAATCTAGCAAATAAGCCATTCCATTAAGCTAAACCAATAGTACATTTAAGTCCTCCATCTAAAATAATTTAATTTGTATAGTAAACTACTTAGGAAAAATCCCAAAAAATCATAGAAATTCACTTTTTGTATGTTATCTAACATATATAAAGTTCAGACCCAAATTATTCATAATATTGCCAAAATTAATTTCTAAACCCAATTGTTCTATTTTCCTTTGAAAATTCGTAATAAATTTTCCCTAACTCAAAAAAAATTATAAAAATTAAAACCCAACTCCAAAATAACGTACTACATAACATATAAATTCCTTATGGCATTTAAAATCCAAAATAAATGATTTTAGCCTTAAAACCGTATAAAACAATTATCAAACAAACTAATTTGAATATATCATATCATGAAATCCAAGCATATCATCATCAAAATCATCATAATGAATTTAAAATTAAACCCGAAAATCAAATGATCATAAAAACAAAAATAGAGATGGTTTTGATTATTATTCACCTTGATTTGGATAAGGAATTTGAGATTTGATCCTTGATTGATTCCCTTAGCTTGATTCTTAGCTTTAGATGAATTTCTCTTCTTTTCCTTCTAAGTAATGGCCGGCTTGAGCTTTAGATTTTACGTTCTGAGTTTTTTAAAAATGAATATGAGAAAGAATGGGAACATGGGTCATACGTATTAAGGATATATGGTGCGACAATTGTTTTCTTATTAATTAACATATAAAATCATTTGTTAGCCCATTTATTTAATTAAGCTTGGCCTCTAAATAAGTTTTCAAATCTCAATCCTCTTATCACTCTAATATTTACATTATTCTATTTAATCATCTAATTAAATCTTCTGAATAATGTGATTAAAAATTAGGGATGTTACAGGCTCTCTTCCTTGAAGAATTTTGTCCTCGAAATTCAGTAAGGACTAAATACGAAACGTAGCAATCATCTATAATTGATTCTAACAACTATACTAGCATATCTGACTAACAACTATATGTTAAAGCTAATATAGATATACCCTCAAAGAAGATTGGGATAAGTATCTCTAATCCTATCTTCTACCTCTTAAGTACAATCCTTCTCGCTGTCTCTCCACTAAAATTTCACCAACTTGACTGTCTTGTTCCTCAATCTTTTGTCATCTCTCGTTACAACCTGAACTGGCTGTTTAACAAAAATCAGATTAGGCTCTGCTATCAAATCTTCCAACCCTATTAGAGGAATAGTAGTTTTTGGATCATGCACATAATTGCGAAGATGAGACACATGAACACATTATGGACACCTGCCATACTGCTCGGCAACTCAACTCTGTATGCGAGCTTCCCGACCCTCTCTATAACTTGGAAAAGACCAACATATCTCGGTGCCAGTTTCCCTTACTTCCCAAATCATACACAGCCTTCATCGATGATACTTTAATCAAAACCTTATCTCCAACTAAGAATTATAGGTTTATACGCCTCTTATTTGTGTAACTCTTCTATCTGGACCGAGCTTCCTTCTTCCTTTCTTAGATTAACTCAATCTTCTATGTCGCCTCTCTAACCATATATAGACCTAAGACTAATCTGTCTCCAATGTCCAACCAACATGCTCATGATTTTCATGTTCTTCCATACAGAGCTTCAAATGGCGCCATTCCTATGCTAGTTTGATAACTATTATTATAGGAAAACTCCATTAAGTGTAGGTGATATTTCCAAGATCCACCAAAGTCCAATACACAAGCTCTCAATAAATCCTCGAGTATCTTATTGACTCTCTCTATCCGCCCATCCATCTAAGGGTGATATGTAATACTCATCTTAAGCTTGGTACTTAATACATCCTATAGACTTTTCCAGAATTCACTAGAAAGCAAAGCATCTCTATCACTGACTATACTACTAGGAATCCCATGCAGTCTAACTATGTTCTTCACGAACAACATAGCTAAAACAGGTGTAGTACTGGTTGACGTAACTGGAATGAAATTGGAACTCTTAGTCAACCTGTTCACTACGACCCATATACTTTCATTTCCTCTATTTAAACTTGGCAACCAGTCTATAAAATCCATGGATATCGAATCCCATTTCCAAATTGGAATCTCCAAAGGTTGAAGCAACCCACTCGGCTTCTGATGTTCGGCCTTCACTTGTTGATAGTTTGCACACTACCTCACCATATTCCAACATTCCTCTTCATACCTTCCTAATAGAAGCTCCTCTTCATATCAAGATACATTTTGGCCCCTTCAGAATGAATCATAAACTTGGAGCGATGACATTTCTCAAGAACTTCTTTTCTTTAGTCCTAACATTCGAAACACATAACCGTCCCTTTTTTCTCAACCATCCTCTCTGATCGAGACTAAAATCCTTTAGATCATCGATCTCAGTTTCAATCTCAAGCCTTCTAATCCTCTTGGCTAATACTGGATCCTCTTTCTTCTTAGAAGCAATCCTTTTGATCCACACTGGTCGAACTTTTAAACAGGATAACATGGCAGTGCTCTGACTAGAACTAGCAGTCGATCTTAACTGTACACTACAAGTAGTCAAAGCTTCCAAACCTTTAAATTCTGCCAACATAGCTAACACTACATTTTGATATCTTCCGCTAAGAGCATCCACTACCCTTATTACCTTTCCCAAGTGTATACTCTGTACCAAAATCATAAGGTGCTATAAACTCTAGCCACCTCTGTTGTCTCATATTCAACTCCTTCTGAGAGAATAAATACCTTAAAGACTTATGATCTGTGTATAGTTTAAATCTCTCCTCTAAAAGATAATGTCTCTATATATTCAATGCGAAGATCACCCGCATCTAACTCCAAATCATGAGTAAGATATCTCACTTCATGTGGTCTAAACTGTCGTGAAGTGTAGGTAATAATTTTACCCTTCTGCATCAACATAGCTCCCAATCTACTCCCACATGCATCGATACACACCACCAATCCTTATTTTTCGTCTGGAGCTACTAACATAGGTGCGTTGGTCAACAAATGCTTTAACTTAAGGAATGCTTCCATACATTTACCGGACCAGATAAACTTCACATCCTTCCTAGTTAACTTAATCAAAGGTGCTGCTATCCGTGAGAAATCCTTGATTAATCTCCGATAATAGCCAGTAAGTCCAAGAAAACTCCTTATCTCAGTCAATGTCTCTCTTCTCTTCCAATTATTAATATCTTCGATCTTATCTGGATCGACTGACAAGCCCATCTCTGAAACTACGTGAAGAAATTTAACCTCTTTCTTCCAAAAATGACACTTGGAAAAACTTTACTTTTAGCTAATGCTGCCTCAACATCTCAAGAACTACTCTAACACGATCTTCATGCTCTCTTTCAACCTTAAAGTATACTAAAATGTCATTTATAAACATCAACTCAAACATATCTAAATACTCTCGAAAAACTCGGTTTATCAAATCCATGAAGAAAGTAGGTGCGTTCGTTAACCCGAATGACATTACTAGCCACTCATATGAACCATACCTAGTTCAAAATGTTGTTAAAGGAATACTACACTCTACCACTCTTAACTGATGGAAACCTATCGCCAAATCCAATTGGAAAAACACTCTGGCTCCACCTAACTGATCAAATAGATCATCAATTCTTGGCATTATTCTTAATCATCCTCACGTTCAACTTACAATAGTCGATACACACCCTTCTCGGCAAATAGATCATTAATTCTCGACAAAGGATAATTATTCTTAGTTATCCGTAGCACGAGGCATGTTAAGTTTGGGTCGTTTTCGAACTAACTTTTTGAATCGGTACCGATCCAATTGGATTGGACTCCTACCGACACAATTGGATTGGATTGGTACCGATCCGAAATATGTGCAATTTTTGCACAACTCCTTCTTCTTTGGCTTCTTTTCTTGCATATGAGGTTTCCTACGCGTTTCGTAGCTTGTTGACTTGTTTTGATGATGGTTCATTTGTAAATTAGATTGAACTATAATTCGAATCAAATAAGTCTTGATTTCTTCAACTTGGATGCTCGAAAGGTTGTCAAACTTGGTTGATAAGTTTAGGAGAGATGTAGAAATATAACGCATGTGGATTTGAAAATCCACATGTTAATAATTTGGATTGGCACCGATATAATTGGGTCGGATCTGTACCGATCTAATTGGGTCGGATCGGTGCTGATCTAAATATTTAGAACATTTTCGATCCAAACTTTCGAGGTTTCTTCGTCATGTACTTTTAGGTCTTTCGGTTAAGTTTCGAGTTGTCCTGCTGCAATTTGAATGTCCTAACTCCTTCTGAATTATTCTAGGTTAGAAACCTGATTAACAATATGCACGTACCATGAATAATTAAAACAAGAAATAACAAGGGAAGAGAAAGAATGAATACATTAAAAATTCATTAGATCGTTCAGGTAATAAACAAGAGAAATTATCATAAACATTTAGTCAAACAACTTGAAAGAGTATATGCATATATATACACACACAAATACACACACACACACACACACACATATATATATACATATATAGATATTCATATATATGTGTGTGTGTGTATGGAAGAAGAAAGAATCTCATATACATAATATATAAATAAAGGAGAGATTTGCTTACAAGAAACGGTATGGTTTCCCAAGAATAATAGTACAACGTGAGAGAACAGTAAGCAACCTTGCAGTAGACGATATAGTGTAAGAGAAATACAAAATTAGTTAAAAGTGAGAAGAAAAGAAGAGCTAGAAATATATATTTCTCTGACAACAATACTAACCCTTAAATTCAAACGATATAAAAAATATTTATCGTCAGATGTTAATAATCATAAAAAGTGTCTGCAAAAAACAAGGACTTTGTAAATCATGAAGCATCTTGTTTGACAATGATAAAAACTACCCAATCCCATTAGGCTACATGTAGAAAACATTAAATGCGAAAGATAACTGATATGACTATTAGAAAAAGGGATACGAAAGTACAAGTTTACCCAGATATGCTTCAGCACTGACTTGAAGGGCAAGTATTACATTCATTTTTTGCTTTAATAATATTTTGGAGTGCAGAACCAGAAGAACAAAACAAGTAGACGACCCCGAATATTAGGAGGGTATAACGGGCCGCTCCCATTAGAAAGAAATGACACAAGTCCTACGATTCAACACTTAATACCCAAAGGAAAGTTCTTGCCTGAAACTACACATATTATAAATTCGTACACAATGGTCAGTGCGGCAAAGTTTCCAAAAGAGAATATAACAAAATAAACTACGTCATTAATAAATCGACATGATTTAAAACACACAAGCATATCTACAAGGACAAAATACACCATTTGTCTAAAGATAAAAGGCGCAATCACTACAAATACGAATTACGACATCTTCATTAATAGGAACTGAGTTGCCCAATTGAAGGAAAACAATACCATTATCTTGAAGGCAAACCGCATCATCGTCTTGAAGACAAACTACACCATTACCTTGGAGGCAAACTGTGTCGTCATCTTGAAGGTAACTTCATCACTACCATTGATGAAACTAATCTAATATCACAAGAACTTGTGTTGACTATGATGCTATATAAAAACAATGCAGAGACAACCAAACAAGCAATTAAAGAACAGTTTTCAGATCTATCCCCAAAACTGCACATAACAAAAATCAAAGCTCTCGTCTAAAACCAAATATAAATTTCCCACCTACAGCGAAATCTTCCCACCCAAAGCAAATCTCATCGCATGTATCCACATCGGCAATCCATGCACAAATAATCAAGTCAACAGGTGAATAACAAGTGGTACGGTCCAATGGCAAAGGAGGAATGCGAGACACATAATGTCCTAATGTTATAAATAGGAAGACACTATAGCAGAAAAGAGGACCATGTTTTCTTTGATTCTCTCTAACTTATATACTCAAAATAGTTATACTCACCGCTATTAAAATTTGTACTGAGAAAAATATAAGTGATAAAGAATTAACCTATGGACGTAGGATTTCTTAACATATGAACCACCTAAATCTTTGTGCCATTTACTTTTCAGCATTTATTTACCACGTTTTCTGTACTTGATTTTATTTGGCTTTGATTGGATCAATTGCTAATTGAAATTGACATTTTTACCAAATAGTTAGAATATATCTACTTAATTGTATAAGTTTAAGAAACATAATCACTTCTTCCATGGTGAATTTAATATCAGTTACATTCGATAATTCCTAATTATAAAAGCATTCAGCACCATGGTTAGTTCATAACTAAGTTGCCGTAGAATGAAAATTCTCATTAGTAAATAACTTTGAATTATTAATGTTATAATTTATGACGTTAAAATATCACTATTGTCCTGCTGAAGCGGGATTAAATTACTTAAGGGAGTTTTTTCCCTAAGGAAGAGACATGCGAAAAGAGTATTCTAAATGGAGCACGAATGGGGAAAGTTGTGCGAAAGGATAATACATTTTTGTGATGCAAAAAGGGCAGAGAAAGGGAATGATTGTTAGTAATTATAATGTAATAATTATTGCTAATGACATTTAGTTTGTAATTAATAAGTATTGCACATGATTACGCAAATCTAATAATAAAAGGAAAATAGTTTGTAACAAAAACAAATGGAACATATACAACAACTTAGAAATATAAATATAGAGATATAGATGCAATAATACAACTTAGATATACATTTAACAAAATCCTGCAGTAGTTATTACATTCCTTATGTTACCTCAAACCAACGCCATATTATTTGCGACGCTTCTTTCGATTAGTTTTTTTCTTTTTCTTGGGTCGCTTGAATATTGTAGTATTTTTTCAAGGTACCCATCTAGAATAAGATCATGATAATCATCATTAGCACAAAGTTTGTATTATTAGAAGTGAATGAGTTATATTGGGAAATGCGAAGACATTAATTGCCTTGGAAGTTGAATAGTTCCACATCTTGGAATAAAATAAACTATTTGTATTTATATACTAAGATGTGGATACTAAGACAATTCATATAGACAAAGAGAGACACAAACCATGACAGATGGTGCAATGCACCACTCTACATGCACGCGCCCGCTCCCATGTCCATGCCCGTGTCGAGCCTGAACCCGAACCCGAACCCGCACTCGCATCCACGGCATGGGCGAATGGACGTTTGAGGTATATTAGAGGCACTTAGCACTTTGCAGTTGGCAGTTGTCATTACATGGCTGTTTAGATCGAACAACTTTTATTTCTGTCCGTTCGAATTCAAATGGTCACAATGCTTGGTAAATGGTTGAAACCTTTCCAATAGCCGCATCCGTTTGAACAGGCACCTATTACCGAAAAGGTGCACCTCCCCGTGCCTACATATAGGCAGATAGAAAATAGTAAAAACACAATAAAGTTTTTCTGCATTTTCTTTCTCCTTACAGCACTCTGTTCCTAATATACACTCTCTTGAGTTCGTTTTGCTCTGCGATTGTTGCACAACATCGCAGAGAAGGTCCGTTTTAACTTGGAAACAATTGCTCGATAGCTTTAAACGCCGTAGATGGAGCAATATTGTTTTAAGGAAACAACTTTCAGACGCTGGACTCGAAAATATAATCGGTATGTTGTTTACCGCATTATTTGTAAACTGCACAGTTCTACTTGTAACAATTTTTACGACATGCATGTGATAATTTGCTGTTGTTGCAATTGCAACATAAGTGTAATAGTTTCGTAACACCTTTCCGACGTTACTGTTTGACAGTTTTGTAACACTTTTTGGACGTTACTGCTTAACAATTTTGTAACACCTTTCCGAAGTTACTAATAACAATCTTGAAACAATATTGATTTATTGTTCGCTGTTTTGTATATGAAAATATCTAATGAACGCAACAATTCTGCACCAACACAGACTGTGATTACTACTCAGTCTACAATTATGTTCCAACAATGGCGCCGTCTTATGGAAAATGGCCACAAAAGTTCACATGGATGGACTTCAAACACTGGCAGCAAAAGATGCTGTTTTACTTGATGACTTTGGGCCTTGCAAAGTTTCTTACACAAGATGCTCTGTAGTCGAAGAATTAGAACCCGATGCAACAAAAGTTGAAGCCTTGAATGTCAGGAAGAGTTCTAACTTTATGTGCAAGAACTACATATTAAATGGGCTTGACAACAGCTATACAATATCTATTATACTGCTAGAACTTCTAAAGAACTTTGGACAACATTAGAGAAAAAGTACAAAATCGAAGATGTGGGCATGAAAAATTCATAACAGGGAAATTCCTTAACTTCAAAATAATTGACACAAAGACTATTATCAACTAGATTCAAGAGTTACAATCATCATTCACCAACTGCACGATGAATGAATGACTCTAAGCGAATCCTTTCATGTTGCCGTTACAATTGAAAAGCTTCCTCCATCATGGAAAGATATCAAAAACTACCTTAAGTACAAGCGCAAGGAGATGACAATGAAGGAACTTGTAATCTGATTGAGGATTGAGGAAGATAACCAAAAATTCGAAAAAAAGACTTTACATACCATGGTTGTCAAGGCAAATATAGTCGAGTCAGAGAAACCCAACAAAAGGAAACGTGAGCATCCTCCTAAGAAATCAAAGAAATTTCAGGGTTCATGCCATAATTATGGAAAGAAAGGACACAAAGCCATCGAATGTCGCGCACCTAAGAAAAAGGAATCAGAAACAAACATGGTTGATTTCTCAAAAGGCATGTCTGATATTGACTTATGTGCAGTAGTGTCCGAATGCAACCTTGTTGGTAGCTCGAAGGAATGGTTTGTAGACACGGGAGCCACATGACACATATGTGCAAATAAGTGGATATTTACAACCTACAAAACTACTACTGAGGACGAACGACTTTTTATAGGTAATTCATCTGCATCAAAAGTCGAAGGCAAAGGAAAGATTGTACTGAAAATGACTTCTGGAAAAGAATTAATTTTGGAAGATGTTCTTCATGCTCCAAAGATCTGCAAGAATCTGATTTTTGGATCACTACCTAGCAAGCATGGATTCATACTCACTTTTATGTCTGATAAGTTTGTGTTGTCAAAGAAAGGAGTGTATGTAGAAAGAGGATATGTTTGTGATGGTTTATTTAAGGCATATGTAACCACTATTGTGCCAAACAATAATATGAATAAAATTGAATCTTCTGCTTATATTGTTGTTTCCTCTAACATATGCAATTCTAGATTAAGCCATGTAAATTTCGATACCTTACGAAAATTGATTAGTCTAGACGTTATACCAAAATGTAACATAGATTCCAACTATAAATGTCAAGTTTGTGCAGAAGCAAAATTGACAAGAACCTCGTTTCATCATGTTAAATGAGAAACTGCACCTCTAGAGCTAATACACACAGATGTATGTGACTTAAAAATGTGTCAAATTAGCGGTGGAAAAAGGTATTTCATAACCTTCATTGACAATTATACAAGGTACTGTTACGTGTATCTCATTAAAAGTAAGGACGAAGCATTCAACATGTTCAAACAGCATAAAGCAAAACTTGAAAATCAACTCAACAAGAAAATGAAAACTTTAAGAAGTGGTAGAGGAGGAGAATATGAATTTCCTTTGAGAATTCTGTGTCGGACATGGTATTATACACCAAACTACGGTCCCATATTCACCTCAATCCAAAGGTATAGCCGAACGGAGAAAAAGAACTCTTAAAGAAATGATGAATGCCTTACTAATTAGTTCTGGCTTGCCAGATAACTTTTGGGGAGAATCTATTCTTTCCGCAAATCATATTTTGAATAAGATACACAAAGAAAATATCTAAATCTCTCCACGAACTTTGGAAAAATCGACCGCCATCCTACAAATACTTAGAAGTGTGGGGGTGTTTTGTGAAAGTAGAGGTACCTAAATCAAAGAAAGTCAAAATTGGACCAAAAACAATTGATTGTGTATTAATTGGATATGCACAAAACAATGCTGCTTATCGGTTTTTGGTATACAAATCCAAAACTGATGATATTCATGTAAATACCATCATTGAGTCGAGAAATGCTAGATTTTTCGAGCATGTATACCCTTTAAAACATGGTATTGAAAATTATCCTCAAAAGAGACCAAGAGAAATTGAAATCTCCAATTCACTTGAGAATACCGAACAAAATATTGATAATGATTAGCAAAATAGTGCTAATCAACAAGAGGAGGAACCAAGAAAAAGCAAAAGATCAAGGACATCCAAAACCTGGTCCTATATTAGAAGATTATCCATTGACATACAAAAAAGCTATGTCCTCCACCGATGCCATTTACTGGAAAGAGGCCATTAATAACGAAATCGAATTCATTATGGTAAATCATACATGGAAGGTAGTTGATTTACCTCAAGGATGCAAGACTTTGGGTAATAAATGGATTTTTAAGAAGAAATTGAAACCTAATGTTTCAATAGACAAGTATAAAGCTCGACTTGTGGTTCAAGGTTTCAAACAAAAGGAAGATCTGGACTATTTTGATACAGGTTCTCTAATAACTAGAATAACATCAATAAGAATGATAATAACAATCACATCCATGCTCGATTTAGAAATACATCAAATGGATGCAAAAACAACATTTTTAAATGGAGAACCAAAAGAAGAAATATACATGAAACAACCTAAGGGTTTTCTAAAAATGGAAAATGAAAGTAAGGTTTGTAGATTAAGAAAATCACTGTATAGGCTTAAACAAGCGCCTAAACAATGACATGAAAAATTGGATGAAAATATGATATTAAATGGATTTCATATAACTGAATGTGACAAATATGTCTATCCAAACATAGAAATATGAGATACGTCATTATATGTCTACATGTAGATGATCTACTAATATTTGAAAGCAACAAAGAGATAATAAAATCTATAATAGATATGCTCTCTGCCAGATTAGATATGAGAAATCTGAGAATCGCTAATATGATACTTGGTGTAAAAATACATAAAACCAACCAATGATATGTGTTGTCCAAATCACATTACATTGGAAAAATACTTGAAAAGTTTAAACAACACAATGTAGTATCAGGAAAAACATCCGTAGATTTGAACCAAAACTGGTTTAAAAATAGCGGTGATAGTATTTATCAACTTTAGTACTCTCGTATGTTAGGCATCATTATGTAATAATGAACTGCACTAGGCCTGATATAGCATGTGTTGTAAGTAAACTCAACAGATATACTAGCAATTAAGGAAAGAATCACTAGAAAGCTATAATTCAAGTACTAAGATGCCTAAGGTATACATAATGTCATGGACTACATTATGACAGGTACCCAAGTAATAGAAGGGTATTATGATGCAAACTGGATAACTAGTTCATTGGATACAAAATCTACTAGTGGATATGTGTTTACCTTAGCTGGTGGGGCAATATCTTGGAGATCCTCTAAATAAACTTGTATAGCAAGATCAACTATGAAATCAGAATTTATTGCCTTAGACAAAGCAGTAGAAGAAGCGGATTGGCTTTAAGGTTTCTTAGAAGGTATTTCGAATTGGGAAAAACTTGTACCTCCAATAGGCATATATTGTGACAGCTAATCAGCCATTGGAAGAGCCAATACTAAGCTTTATAATGGCAAGTCTAGAGATATTTTCATAGACATAAAACTGTTAGATAACTTCTCTCCAATGAGGCTCTCACAATTGACTATGTAAGTTCAAGTGATAACATTGTGGATCCACTAACAAAAGGTTTACCTAGAGAGAAGGTTAATATCTTATCGATGGGAATGAGGTTAAGGCCCATAAACTAAAAGTTTCTTTAAACAGAAACCCCACCTAACTAACGGCGTATCCCAAGATCTAGGTTCAAAGGGACAATTAAGTTTAGATAAACTTGATAACACTGTAAATATTCAAACCATTCCTATGATAAGTCAGTGCACCATCGTCGGAGAATATGATAAGTTTTGACACTTTTAATGATGTCTATACTTGGTAATATTATAGAATCAAGTAGAGTATTGAAAAAAATACATGTTACAGAATCACCTACGAGAGTGCGAAGATGCCGCTTCAAGGAGAATTATAAGGCTGAATTTTCCAAAGCACTCATGAGACCAAGATAATGTTCATGGCAAAAACGAACACAAATAGAGAACAAAGGAGGATTAGAAACACTTAATGCGTGTTGTCTATTTTAGATTTACAAAAAGGCTTACATTCAAAGGCAACCTAGTCCACCGATTCGCTAATAAGTCAAAAGGATAAACATTACAGAAGTTCAAGGCCAATGTGCTATTTAACCGACACGATAAATGTTTCGCATAATTTTAAGAACAAATTGAACAAATACTCATTCATGTAGGGGATTGTTTGAAATGAATGAGTTGTATTATGGAATGTGAAGGCATTAATTGCCTTGGAAATTGAATAGTCCACATTTGAGAATAAAATAAACTATTTGTATTTATATACTAAGATGTGGACACTACGACAATTCATATAGACAAAGAGAGACACAAGCTATGACAGGTGGTGCAATGCACCACCCCGAATGCGCGCGCCCACGCTCGTGTCCCTGTCCGTGCCTGGGCCCGAGGTCGAACCCGAGCCTGCACCCGCATTCACGGCGTAGGCGAATGGACGTTTGAGGCGTATTAGGGACACTTAGTACTTTTTAGTTGGCTTGGCGTGGCTGTCCAGACCGAACAATTTTAATTTCTGTCTTTCGAATCCAAACGCCCACGACGTTCGGGAATAGGTCACAACTTTTCAGCAGTCGTATCCGTTTGAACATGCACTTATCACCGAATTGGTGCACCTCCCCGCGCCTATATAGGCAGACAGAAAATAGTAAAAACACAATTAAGTTATTCTGCATTTTCTTCCTCCTCACAGCATTCTGTTCTTAAAATACACTCTCTTGAGTTTGTTTTGCTCTACGATTGTTGCGCAACATCGTAGAGAATGTCTGTTTTTTCTTAGGAAACAATTGTTCGATATCCTTAAGCGCCGTAGATGGAGCAATATTGTTTCAAGAAAACAGCTTTCAGACGCTGGATTCGGATAATACAATCGGTATGTTGTTTATCGCATTATCTGTTAACTGCACAGTTCTACTCGTAACAATTTTTGCGACATGCCTGTGACAGTTTGTTGTTGTTGCAATTTGCAACCTAAATGTAACAGTTTCGTAACACTTTACTGACATTACTGTTTGGCAGTTTCGTAACACTTTTTTAACGTTATTGTTTAAGACTTTCGTAACACCTTTTTGACGTTACGGATCAGATGCTTTCCCTTTATTCAAGTATAAAATTGAATTACCATTGTAGTAACAACCACCTTAACGTGAATTAGAAATAGATTTGTCGGCATTTTGATTAAGATCGCAAATTTTCTTTTCCATATTCTGAATGTTCATTTGATTACCATACGTAAACTTGAATGATTGACATTGAAATTTTATTTTTCAAATTTGGTTCATTTCGAGTTTCATGAGGACCGGGGATATAATATCTAATATTTCAATATGAAGGTATATAACCATCTATTATGTACTCCATGTTAATTGAATAATACCAACCTAGTGGAGGAGGCAAAAAGTGAGTTTCTATCGTTTATTGTGTAGTTAAAGACTCTACTACTATTTGTAGTTCCTTCCTAATATTATATCAAACCAATACATGAACATGACGTTTTATGTGACTTACCTTGTCCAATAAATGGTTGTGGATTGCTAAGAGCTAAATGTGCAACTATGTGCATACAGTCTACAATTTTGGTATAATTTTTGAAAAGGGGACAATATAAGCTAGAACTTCTAATTTTCTCTAGTACAATGTTTAATTGAGAATCATCCAATTTAATTACATCTTTCAGCACTACCGTAACAACTTTTAGACTAACATAAAAATTAATACAAGCAGTACTACTCGATGTTTGAACTACAACCTGACCCGTTGGAAAAGACAAAGCAGTGATGTATAAGGACATTGCAATCATTTCTTTAACACAGACCTCTTTTGTGGGCTGAAAATGATAAGATTGCAAATAATCACATCACGGAATGAAGAGAAAGTCTTTTCATACAAAGGCTTTGTCGGTAATGCTCTTGATGTCCAGATAGAATATTGCTTAACAAAAGAGTGTGGAGGAGGAAATTGTAATTAAGGAAGTGATGGAGAAGATCGCGTTACAACCCAGTTAACCTTATGTGCATCAGACGCGTTGAAAATGTTAATTAGACTGAAAACAACTGCGAGTACTCTAAATGGTTTAGTGAGTACAAAGCTTAAAAAAAAAAAAAAAAAAGTATACCATGTACTTGTCTATCCATCTTTTCGTGCTCTACGACAACCTCTCGAAAATCACATAAAACAACCACTATCCTAGTCCACATCAGCACAAAATCTGAAACGAATGGTCGCCTCCCGCGCTCAAACCCAATCATCACTTATCCCTAATCACCCACTCCCTTTTCACTTCAGAATCCAATTCAATTTCACTCCCTCTCTTTCTCTCCCTTGAAAATCAACCAGAACATCTCAGCAATCAAATAAGAGAGGAAATAGTTGTTTGATTCCATGGCCGCAGCAGCAACCACCGCGACCTGTCTTGTTGCTTCCATCAAATCTAATCGGAGTGTGGGCCCACATTGTGTTGGTCTTCCTTCTCTTGCTTTCTCGTCTAGTGTGGCTTCTGCTACGTCTTTGACGGCCGTTTCAAAATGTAAGTCTCTTTGCATGAATCTTATTTGCTTGACGAAACGTCTGAACATGTTTATAGATGCTACAGGAAGGGGTGACTGCTAATTTGTACAATGAAAGCTTATAATTCGTATTGCTGATATTCTTTTTCTTATGAAGAAAGTTTGTTCATTACTAGGCCTTCTTCATTTGTTAATAATGTTTATTACCTCAAACTGTGTGGAGAATCAAGGATTCGGTATACTCACTGTTAAAAAGTCTATTATTTGTGAGCCCATGTTATATCAAAATTTATATCTAGTAATTTCAGCAGCCAGAGATAACGAGTGTACCATTTGCGCTCCAGGCAACTGGTCGTTCTAGGCGACTGGAAAAGTCGACCAGTCAACTGAGACGTCAGAGCTCCTCTCGGGCTCAAAGTGCACTAATTAACAACCAATCGACTGGAAAGCATTTTAGTCGACTGGTGGATGCTACCAGTCGTCTAGATGTCCGTAGCTCATGCTACAGGCCTCCACGTTCTTCCTCTCTCCTTCGTCTTTTTGTCTCTTCGCCATTGAGCCTTCTCCGCTTTTCCAATCGACGCATTTCTTCTCCTATCTTGAAATATTGTATCACCACCTCTAACATGACAAACCTTCGCTTTTCAGCCTTCTCGTTTTAACAATTCCTGAATTTTGCTGTGTTATGACTCTACAGTCTGCGGCTCAAAAATTCTTCAGCTTATAAAGATTATCTCACTGCCATAGACTGGCAGTTGTTACTTGAAAGTCACTATACTTGCCCTTGGCATGAAAAGTAACTTGAAAAGAGATGCATTATTTGTAATATGTATGTTCAAAGGTTACGATAGACCGAATGTGTCAAAATCATTTAAAGTTTTATATAAATTATGCTAATACAATATTTTCCTTGCTTTAGGTCCTAAGATGAATAGAAATGTTTCTTTCAAGGCAACAGGAGAAGCACCAGCTGAAGTTTCAGTAGAAACTCCTGAAATTGTGAAAACTATACAAGATGCGGTATGATCTGATGACTGTTTCCATCCTTTATTGTTTTCATTATAGCAATTTCTTAGCTTATATTCTTCTGTTAAATAGTGGGACAAGATTGATGATAAGTATGCAGTGGCATCTCTTGCATTTGCAGGAGTAATTGCACTTTGGGGCGCAACTGGATTGATATCGGTAAGAAAACATTATTATTATTACTATCATTATTTGGAAAACATAATATATTTGCGTAAGTTTTTCAAGTTTAAGATTCCATCATGTCAATTTTCTTAGTATGTTGCAACTCTGAAAGCTAAAGAAATTATATTTTGTATCTGCAACCAATGTTTGATAGTCTATAATTTGTTCTATGAATTCATGCTAGATAAACGAACGCAGATTATTTATCTATGCCATTCAAATATATTACTCTCATGCAGGCAATCGATCGGCTTCCTTTGGTTCCTGGGATTTTTGAACTCGTAGGGATTGGATACACTGGAGTATGTCTTAAACCTTTAGCTATTTTGTTAATCATGCTCACACACTCTTCAGTTCAAGGTAACAGAGCACTAGGTTCTTAATGGGGTAGAACACAAAATTATCATCTGTTAGATACCATGTGGCCATTGTTCTTTTCATTTGTTTCTGCAAGCCTTTTTCTGTGATTTGATCCTTACAGGCCGCATACTAATTTTACATTTTTGTTTGACAGTGGTTTGGATATCGTAACCTGATCTTCAAGCCTGACAGGTATGGTCCAAATTTACGATATTTCATAGTGTTAGACATATTTAATTCTAAATTGTTATTTTTTGTTTGTTTTGTTTTCTGAATTTCAATATTCAACTGCATATAAAAAAATTTACGTAAGAACTCTGAAAATCCATCAAGTAAGCATAACCTCTTTCACGCTTATTCAAATTTCCGAGTCAAGCAAAAAGTAGGGCAGTTCACAATATTACTGTATATGTAAATCAGTGGTCTAATCTGCTTCTTAACACCGAAGCGAAAATATGAGGAAGAGGAATATGAGTGCACAATTTGTGCAGTTAACTTGCTGTATTTCTGTTAGTTTTTAGAAAAACCCCTCTACAACAAAATTCGTCGTGTT
The DNA here is from genome assembly GCA_030765085.1 of Allium cepa. Classification (NCBI taxonomy): domain Eukaryota; kingdom Viridiplantae; phylum Streptophyta; class Magnoliopsida; order Asparagales; family Amaryllidaceae; genus Allium; species Allium cepa. The sequence continues at coordinate 374,808,286 of CM060929.1, read as the reverse complement.
CTTTTATTATTATTTTTAATTTTTTTTGTTGGGTGGGGGATAAATCCGTAAACTTCACCCAATGGTACCTGTAAGACAGCTAAGTATGACAGTCATTTTTATGTCCAAGCGTACATTTTTTAGTTTAACTAATCACCAAGATGCCTCCTTAAAAAAAGGACATATTTATGCCGTAAAACTTGATCTAAATGGTTTATATGTTTTGGAAGCCAGACTTGTATACCACGTTTGTAAGGGACTAAGTGGCTACGAATTGGATTACTGATTTTTTTTACATTATTTACACTTTAAAAATAGAAAGAGTTGAAAAAAGAGCAGACATCAAAATGAAGTGGTAGGTATGACTCGCATCAGTGGGTTTGTGGATTTTCAAGAAATATAAAATAAACATGGTATATACCGTTAGCACATGACATTAAAAATTATTATGTTACAATCAAATGTTACCAAAACTAATTATATTCTCTTTGGAAGATGATAGAATTATTATAAATTCTTATTTGTTTTTGTTGATATTTTAGGATTGTGACTGTAGTTTTATTTTATCTCAAATGATATTGTATTAGTCACTTTATTAAATGATGGGTTGATTCACTGTTTCAGATCTTATTTATCTCGTCCGAGATTTCGTTCGAGATCTCATATTCAAATTTGAACGAGACGGGATTTAGCGAAATGAGACATTAAATTCTGTTTATGTATCATTTGACACTCATCTCATTCAAGGTAGTGAAATTTAAGGTGAGATCTCATACGAAGAGCTCATACGGAGTTATACTTTTTCATTTACTTACATATTTTTTTACTTCTTTTGTGAGTCCGCAAGAAATTACACTCCAAAGACTTTTAATGGGTGATGAAAAAAAAACTTATTATTCACTTTTTATATTTTTAATATTCAGACGAGTGGGGAATTGTTCACTTAATATCAAATCAATCATGTAATCACATTGATCTAAAATGTAAAATTAATATTATCATTTTATATAAGTTATGTATGTTAATTTTTTTTTATATGTAGACGACAATTATTACAATAATATTAAAATATCAAATTTAGACTTATATTACTTCGAGATAGTCCCGAGATGGACTTTAGAATTCGAAATGTACACCCGAGAAAACACGGTATTCACAAAATGAAAACAACTATATCATAGATTTTGAATGTATATATACGTAAACAAAGATTTATAAAGCCTCTCGACCATCAGTGTTGACCTTCATCCTGTTATGGGAATTCTAACTCGACCACTCAAATTAAAACCCAAAAACATAAAGGAAAACGAGATCGCTGTAAGAAGTGCAAAAACAACCAATTAATATCTCTATCCAAATCTCAATCCTATACAAAAACAATCACAATCACTAAATAAGCAATATAAAAACAAAACAATAGCGATAAAATAAATCACACATCGATTTATAGTGGTTCCACTAACGTCTTGTTAGTGTAAATCCACTTTGAGAGAGAGAGCATTTATTAATACCAATGAGAAGAGTTCAAGAGATTGATTACAATGATCAAATATCCAAATAGAATAGATTTGTGGTGAAAAGAATTGAAGAAAACTAGGTTTTGCTAAACCATAGTTAATGAAGGATAAAACCCTTGATTAAACCCTTACAGTCACAAAGTCATCTTGCTTTGAATCCTGAAAATAGCTTATATAGTGAACCATCCTTCATTAGAAAATACTCGATTTGTCCCTTGAAGCCTTACAAGCGAATACACAAATCTTGTGCCCAAAAAAAAAACTGCACTGCATCAGGTGTCTATCGCAACTTTCGGATTGTAGTAAATATGCTGTCATATGTTTGTCACAAAACTACGTGTGTCACACCTCTCGGGTTACAAAAACCCCGGGCTCGGACGTTTGTGACAGACGTCTGTCACATGTTGCTCCAACAACACCCCACCTTCTTCGCCATATCTTTCTCATTCGAACTTCGATTTGCAAATCGTTTTCACCGTTACAAAGCTACTTCCGACCTCTTCAATTCTCCTTATAGTGTCATCAAAAGTCAACATTCCAACTCGACACTATATCCATCTTCATCACCACGAACCAATGACATCATACCATCACCAACAACCGATAGTACCAAACTATCACCACTTCTACCTTCAACAAAATAAGCTTGAATGCTTTCTTAATGAGCTTCGGCAAAGTCACCGTCTATTGCACTGCATCAACGAGCTCAGACAAAGCTCTCGCCCGCTTACGAAATGTTGAAAGCACCTAAATCCGAAACCGTCTCACCAAAAGACAAAAGTACTAAGAAGAGTAAACTAGTACTTACCAAGAAGATAGAATCGCAATCTCTTATCGATACTTTTCACCATTCATAACCAAGCTCCTTTCTCAACCGTGCCACCCATTGGCACCTAGCACTTCAACAAGTGAATAAAGTTTGAGCAATGTTCTAAACTTTCCAACCGACAATGCTTTAGTAAACATATCCGTCGCGTTATCCTTCGTGTGCACTTTTCGAAGATATACTTGCTCATCTTCATCCATGGCTTCAAAAAACGACTCTTTCACTTCAATATGCTTAGTCCGTGAGCTAAATGCCAAATTCACTACCAAGTGAATAGCACTCTGGCTATCACATCGTACATCAATGCTATCGTGTTCATATCTCAAGTCACACAACAATCGTCTCAAATAAAATGCCTCCTTTGCCGCCTCCATCGCAGCTATCAACTTCGCTTCCGTAGTGGATAAAGTAACTACGGTCTGCAATCTCGATCTCCAACTTATGGTCGTACCACCAAGTGCGAAGACATATCCAAAAGTTGACTTTCTTCAATTCCTATCACCGACGTAGACCGAATCAAAATAACCAACCAACTTGCAATTCTTCGCGCAATACCACTAAAAACAAGACGATGAGATGATGCATCTCTAAGGTATCTCAATATAAGTTTCGCAGATTCCCAATGCGATTTTCCCGAATTAGTCATGTACCAACTAACCGTTTCGACGCATTTGCAATATCGGACCTTGTACACACCATAACATATATTAAACTTCCAACTGCACTAGCATATGACACATTTTCCATATAAGCCTTGTCTTTCTTCAAGATAGGTGATCCCTTACTTGGAAGCTTATATGCAAAGGTAAATGTGTATTTGATGCCTTTGTATTCTTCATGCTAAACCGACAAAGCACTTTCTCTATGTACTTCTTTTGAGTCAATTTTAACTCAAAATTCTTTCGATCCCTACCAATTTTCTTACCAATATTCTTTTGACTTCTCCAACATCCTTCATTTCGAATTCCGATTTCAAACTCAATTTTAACCTATCGATTTCATTCTTATCCTTAGAAACAATGAGCATGCCGTCCACATACAAGAGCAATCATTTTTCAACCTCTTGAAATATACACAAGCATCCGCGATGCTTCTATCAAAACCATCTTCACACACAAAATGATCAAATCTTTTGTATCATTGTCTAGGCGATTGCTTTAAACCGTATATTGATTTCTTTAACTTGCAAACCAAATTTGACTTACCATCTACAACAAAACCTTCCGGTTGCTCCATATAGATGTCTTCATCCAAGTCACCATGCAATAAGGCGGTTTTCACATCAAGTTGCTCCAACTCCAAGTCGTGAATAACAACTATAGTATGTAATATTCGGATTGAAGTATGTCTCATAATCGGTGCGAATATCTCTCCTTTTCCTTTCTTTGTGCAGACCCCTTAGCCCTAACTTTGTTTCATTCTTCACTTATATATCCATTTGCACTCAATAGCACGATTTCTTTTAGGAAGTGGAACCAAATCCCATGTTTGATTCTTTAACAACGATTGCATCTCTTCCTCCATGACACAAATCCACTTTGAGTTATTATTCTACTCCATGACGCCATCAAGGTTCATCGGCTTATCTTGAACTACATGAAGAGCATAGTCAAATTATCACAAAAGCTAAGATAGTTCCAATCACTATAACTATCGGGTGACCTTATAGCACGTCGACCCACCCGACTAGCAATACCATCATCCAAACTCCTTTCGGCTCCGCCTTGAACCGAATCCTCTCTATAATCATGTACATAACCAACACTACTAGATGAACCATGTTGACTACGTGATGTTACATCAATTGTTTACCCCTCACAAGCGCTCCAACCACTATACTCCTTGAACAAAATTTGGGAATAACTTCCTTCTCCTTTGATTTGCCACGAACCAAATCCAGAACATCCGATGAGCTCTTATTCTTCTTAAACAAAGCCGACTCATCAAAAGTAACATGACAAGAATTCACAATTTTCTTCGTTTCCAGATTCCATATCTGATAGCCTTTTACACCGTCCGTATAGCTAAGTAAGATTCCCTTGAAAGCTCTAGGCTCGAGCTTATCATTTCCTGGATCATGCGCATAAACCGAACCACCAAACATACGAAAATAATTCAAGTCAATGCTCTTTTCTTTCAACACTTCCTCCGAAATTTGTTACCAATAGCCGAGCACGGAATTCGATTAATAATATGCACCGCGGTTGACAAAGCTTTGACTGAAAATCTTTTAGACAAATCCGATGTCAATCTCAAGCATCGAGCTTTCTCAAGTAGAGTACGGTTCATCCTCTCCGTAATACCATTCGAATGCGGATCTTTCGGTATAGTAAAATGCCTCTGAATACCATGATGCATGCAAAACTTCGAGAACTCTCCGGAAACACTCTCCGCCATTGTCGGACCTTAGAATCTTCAAAGATTTGCCACTCGCATTCTCAACAAGACCCTTTCATGCTTTGAACTTTGCAAATGCCCCCGACTTGGACTTCATTACATACAACCATGCCTTTTGAGAAAACTCATCAATAAAAAAAATACAATACCTTGCTCCTCCTAAAGAAGCTACCGGTGCCTGTTCCCAAACGTCCGTGTGAATGTTCAAGAAGCCTTCTCGAATCATGTTTTTCTTCACCGAATGAAACTTTTGTTTACCCATGACACATTCCTCGCAAAACTCTAGTTTGTTGAAACTTTCTTCATCGATCATCTCTCTCTTCTGTAAAATATCACAAGTACTCTCTAAGACATGACCTAACCTCTAATGCCATAATCTAGTCGCATCCAAGCCACGAGAACTATCAACTCTCACGCAAGTTTCACATTTTATAGTCACACCTTGAAGCAAATAAACACCAGCAGTCTTTGCACCCTTCATCACCACAAACACATCATTCAAAACCTGCAAACTGTTTCTCTCAATATTGATCTTACAACCTAAAGAATCTAGCTACCCCAAAGAGATAATAGGCTTCCGAAGTCCCCGAACATCCGAATTTGCACGGAACCAATGTCTTTCGACTTATAAATAACAATATTACCCATAACAATTGAATTCTCTTGTTTTTTGATATAAGAAGAAAAACAATTCATATTCGGCGTCATATGATAAGACGCCACCGAATCGAGCAACCATTCGTTACCCGAAGCATTCGATGCTACCGCCGTCAACACATCTACGTCTCCCTCACCAACTCCATTCTCCAACGCTATGGATGAAGATGCTACTTCCTTCTTTGCGTTCTCCTTGTCCGAACACTCATTCTTCCAATGACCGTGTTTCTTACAAATAAAGCACTTGCTATTTCTTTCCATTGACTTTCCTCTCCAACCGGGCTTCCTTGATTTAGAACCATCTCGGTTCCCTTTCTTCTCATATCTCTCATTCTCCACAAATAAACTATGACCACTACTAGCACCACTACTTCCATCAACCAACTCCTTCATTTGATCCCGCAACTTCTCGCTAAGAAGACCCATTTTGACATCATCTGTAATCAAAGTATCCCGGCTATAGATCAAATTATTCGAGAAACCTGTATAACGGTCTGACAATGATCACAACAATATCATCGCCTTTGTTCTTCCTCAATCTTCAAATCTGCTGCTTTCATCTTTATTAGCAAACCATCATAGATATTCAAGTGCACTTTGAGCGAAGTTCCTTCCTTCATCTTATAGGTTATCCGTTTGCAACATGATCAAACGATTAGTTAGTGATTTCTTCATATACAACTCCTTCAATTTGTCCCATATACCCTTAGCGGCAGCCTCACCACTAATCTTGAAAATAACGTTCTCCTCCATAGCTAGTTGAAGTATAGTGAATGCCCATTCTTCCATTTCCTCTCTCAACATCTGAGACGTCCATAGGCAACAAATGTGTATCAATACTACTTGATACACTCGATTTTGCCTTAGAACCGCTTTCATCTTCCATTGTCACTTTTCAAAATCGTTATCGTCATTCCACTTGTCTATAACCAACTGTGATTCCGAAACCGCGTACGATCCACGTACATACGACGTTGCACCACTTGAACTAACCATTAATGGACTACCTAAGATATTATCTGATTTTGGCTTTTCCACAATCACCTACCAACACCAAAAACTCTGATACCAAATGTTGTGGTAATTCTAAATCGAGACCATTCAAATCAAAACCCCGAAGCACATCGGAAAACGAAATTGTGGTAAGAAGTGCAAAACAACCAATCAATATTTCTATCCAAATCTCAATCCAATCCAAAAACAATCATAATCACCAAACAAGTAAAGAAAAACAAAGCAATAACGATAAAATAAATCACACACTGATGTATAGTGGTTCTACTAATTTCTTGATAGTGTACATCCACTTTGAAAGAGAAACTTTATTAATACCAATGAGAAGTGTATAAGAGATTGATTACAATGATCAATATTCAAATAGAATAGATTTTTGGAAGAGAATTGAAGAAAACTAGGTTTTGTTAAGCCCTAGTTAATTCAGGATAAAACCCTTGATTAAACTCTTGCAGTCACAAAGTCATCTTGCTTTAAATACTGTAAATAGCTTTTATAGTTAACCATCCTTCATTGGCAAATACATATTTTCCTCTTGAAGCCCTAGAAGCGAATACACAAATTTTGGACCGAAAAAACGAAGGTTTGAAAACTCGGTTTCGATTCCGTTTCGGACATTTCAATTTTTTTGTTGTTTCGATCAGTTTCGGAAGTTTCAGACGTTTTAGATTTGGTTTCGGTGCTTTTTAACGAAAATGCATTAGCTAAATTAAAGTGAAATGATTAAATTAATTTAAAATTCCTAAATCAAACAAAACTAATTAAATAAAACTAAATTTAAACTCTAACTAAATAAACAGCCCACTCTGATCAATAATACTTTAAAATCTCCATTTCCCGCTCGATACAATCTTGCTTCAAAGAAGAGAAAAGAGGAATCACACTACGGAAGACTACAGGAAGCTCGATTTGAGATGCAATTCGAAGAATAGTGTTGATTTCAACAGAGGTAAGTATTAATTGTTTAGTTTTTTGTATGTATCAACTCCAAAAGTTGTTTCTTCTTTCCTCTTTTGGATTTTGATTTCTTTCTAAATAAACTAGCCCGAAACCGAATTTGTGACCCAATATCGGACCGGACGTCGATACCGGTCCGCTACGACCGAATTTTGGTGTACCGGCTGATACCTTGTACCATGGTAAAAACAAAACTGCACTGCTTCAGAATTCTATCATAACCTTTCAGACATCTGTCGCAACTTTCGGGCTGCAGTAAATCTGCTGTCAGAAGTCTGTCACAAGATAACAGACGTCTGTCACAACTCTCGAGTTACCAAAACCCAAAGCTTAGACGTCTGTCACTTTGTGACAGACTTATGTCACCTGTTTCTCCAGCTACACTCCACCTTTTTCGCCATATTTTTCTCCTCTGAGCTCCGATTTGCGAACCATTTTCATTGTTATAAAGCTATTTTGACCTCTTTAATTCTCTATATAGTGTCGCCAAAATTCAACACATTCCGACGTTGCTTTTTAACATGAAAAACATTCCTATGCACCATGGCCCCTTTATCGACTCAACAGATTCAAGTGCCTTATGTATTTTTCCCCTCTATCAACTATCAAGTCAAGCAAGTCTCATTAATAATGTATGTTCGACGACTCCTATGTTTCCAAAATACTTTTATATAAATATCCCGGTTTGGTACTTGCATTTTCAACCACGGTAGGCTAGAGGCTGGAAACACGTTACACATCAATTTTGATGGTCTGGAATATATATATGAGAAAGTCTATTTGAACACAATTTGGTAACACAAAAGATCTCTACCATTTGATTGCCCTTTGAATTCCACCTTCCATATAAAGATAAAAAGATCCAATGGTTCAGATCTTTTGTGCCACCATTTATGCCATCAATTTGTGTACGCACGTGCACGCGTGCGCACACACACAGAGACATACATACATACGCCCAATGCGCACGCCCGACGGGCGTGCACATGGATAAATTTGACAAAGCTGGAAATGAGTTTTAAATTGGTAGTTGTTGCATTAGTTTTGGTCACTGCATCCTAGGTGAAATTATTTTGGTAGTCTACGTGAATTATGGGTATTAGGTATTTTATTCCAATATAAAAGTCGGAATAATGGTTATATAAATAGCATAATTGCAAAGATAATGATGTTTCATGTAGCTTTTGCTGTTGTTATATATATATAATTGTGTATTATACATGTTATAGGCAATTAGTCAAAATGACGTGTATGAATGGATGTAGGTGTCTGGAAATTTAGTTTAGTTTAAACCCTAGGGGCTGAATATAGAAGTACGTACTATAAATTTATATAACATGATATTGCATTGTTTACCTTTTTTCTATTTGCGGAAGCATTTCTTGTGTTGATGGAAAGAAATTTTTTTTGTACAAATCATTAGAATCTCTATAAAATTTTCATTTTGTTGCACATAAACTGTGTCATACATAAGTAAAATTCAAAATAAAAATTTTGAATTATTATTAAAAGCAAGTGGATGAATTTGGTACAAATGGAATCTGGTATTCCATAGCCACTCTATTGCAAGATCTCCATACATTCCCGCCATCCAGGCATATTTCTTAACAGCCTAAACATGGAAAAAGGAATATCTATTCATACAAAAGGATCTATTTATCTATCTTATAGAAACTCAAACATGCTAACATAGTCAACAGCTCACCCAAAGACGCAATAAACAAAAATGATAGCAGGTCCGTGTATCTCTCCGACCTCCTTGTGTCACAAGATAGCCTTATTGGCATTCCATCGGCGTAGTTTTGTGCAGAAAAAGTGATGTTGGCTTAGAAAAAGCTGAATGCGTAATAGAGGCATATGTCATGGTATGTACATAGTGGCTTTCATAGTCCGGCTAGTAGAAAGTCGCTATAAAAATTTGATCAGAGACATACTGCAGAACGGGGTTGTAGATCCAAGAAGTGGATATAGATGCGCTGTTATGTAAATTTTGAACTTCATATATAAAGATATAACATTATGGCCACTTAAACGCAATGTTCTAACATGACTGTTCTACAGTTCATATGCATAATATAAACTATTGCCTACAGATAAAAAAAAATACTTAACAAACTCTCGTTAATTCAAAAATACATCTCTACTACTAATAAAAGAATCAAATTGAACTAATTTATTCGGTGTCTTTTTGAAACAGGAAATTATTGTCAAGGACAAAATTTCACAGCTTTTTAGCCTCAAGGACAGACCTTCAATATTTTATCCTAAAGGACAACTTTCTGTAGGTATCAGTTTTTAGTTATCGGTAGCAGTTTTTAGGTATCAGTTTGTAGTTATCGGTAGCAGTTTTTAGGTATCAGTTTTTAGCTCGGTATCAGTTTTGTTGTCCTTATGAATAATTTTGGAAAATGTTTGTCCTTGTGAATAAATTTTAGAAGAATGTTTGTCCTTGTGGCAAAAATATTGAGGTCGTGTCCTTGAGGCAAAAAATATAGAAATTTTTGTCCTTTAAATTAATTCCCCCCTTTTTGAAATTCCAAAAATGCTCTTGCTTTCTATTTATATGTTTGCACTCAAACAAAGTATTAACGTATACAATAATACAAACAACCCGTGCGCGAAGCACGGGCCCATACTAGTATCCATAAAAATTGCTCTACAACCTTTACTAAATATAGTTGCTTGCAGGAAAATATAATTTTATAATTTCCAATACTATTTTATTTCTAAACTATTCACAATATTATTGGTAAAAATAAAAATATTTTTCTTTTGACACAAATCTCATGACTTCAACTTCTTTATATAAATGTTAAAAGAGCAACTAAAAGCTAAAAAATTAAATAAACTAGCGAACCATTTATTGAACATTTTGGTCTAGCTTTTTCAAAACTACAAATATTAACTGTACCTATTTCATAAAGATCTAAATTCTTATTCAAATTCTCGTGCACCAAAGAAAATAGGGGACAGATAGACAAAACGAAAAGATTTGATCGTAATCATGCTTACTCATCAGGTCTGCCACATTTAGCTCTCATACTCAGTTTCTTTGTAACTGGCAATCAACATTTACTGCTGCAAACAAAATACAGTAATATTTTGAGCAAACAACTCGATAAAATTATCCAGATAAAGCAAAATCTAAATGAATGAATGTATGCATGAGGTCAGGAAATTTGTACCACGGTATATTGTTCAAGTAATAAATCAAGTCATTGTTACTTGCACTCAATATGTCTTTTTCCATGAGTAACCTCAATTCTAACTTGGTGAATAGGGAAATGGTGAAATATATGCGCAGTGAAAAATTATTTTCTTGTTGTATGCATTCGGATAGTAATATAGGTCATATATAATAATTAGAGACTACAGATTACAGAATATAGACTAAATTTTATAACAATTTGAAATTACAACCAAGAACCAAGAAACAAAAAAAAAAAAAAAGAACATAGTAAATGATGAAATGTCCACAAAACTAAAGTCTAAAGGAAGGCCATTGTAAGTTACAACAAAATTGGTAGGTTTAAAAAATGAATGCCATTAGAACTGGCTGCAATCATCTTCATTTCAGATATTGTATGCACCTTTGTACATTAACATGAATTATCATCTTGACTGAAGCTAGATACACGTTGAACTGTAAATTTATAAATATTTGGAAACATTATACTGATTTTAAAAGTCGTTTTACAACAAAGTAGTATGTACGGAACAAACCAACTCAAAGTTTAACATAAGCTTTACCTATCTGCATCTTTCATGCATTTCTTTCAAACACAGTTGTAATAAACGAGTGTAGACCTCAAGCAATTTGAATTTAAATAAACCGAGTGGCAACCTAAAATGTCTAACCCTGACATTAATAATAATGAGAATAAGGTCTGTGTGGAAATTTAAGTTTACTATAGAACCCAACTTCGCGAAACTATAGTAATGTAGAGGTCATCCATACTTAATGAAATAATATAGAGATTCTAAATATATTGAATTGTTGAATGCTTTAGGTAAGCGTTGTGCGTGTGTATATAGGTATACTTCAAATGGGTAGCTATAGGCTTTAGCTGCATCTTTCATGCTATTGAGGGAGATAGAAAGAGCTGTAAGAAGTTGCCACTATTACAATCCGTTGACCAATATTTCATACACACACATATATACATTTAACTGCACACACACATAGGTAAATGTGTGTATATGCATTAATATACACATACATAAATATATGCATTTTTGTCCCAAAAATTGATCTGATTTGTTAAATAAATAAGGGGAAGTATATTCATGAATGTAAATAAATCAAAGTTGAAAAGTTAGAAAATAACCAAAAAATGAACAGGATAAAAATTAAAACGTCTGCACCACTACCATGAAATAACATCATTATTGGATAATTACATGACAGTTCATACGAAACTAAAATGAAATGGAAGTACATATAGTTTGTAATTGATTGCTTAGTATGAACAGTATACTAGAATACCACAAATAACTTAAGACATGAAAACACTCTAAAACGGATGATTTAATTTTATTTAACATAACCCACTAACAGTTGACAAAGGGCAACTCTAAAGCGGTTCAGTTACCAAATAATGAATAAACAGGTTATCAGGAAACAAATTGCATTCATCCACTCTCACCGCAAACACAATTATCAAGTAACGACTAAAATCTATACATCAAACCGTTACTCAATGGCTTATGTGTGGTACGTGGTTGTATTTTCAGTTACTCCTATTTTGTAAGAGCATGTATGCACAATCATTTTTGCAGCTCGTCTGAAACAAATGGTGAATAGCAGCTACGAAGTTAGTAGAAGAAAAAAGAGTTCGATTGCAACAAAACTGAGGGGAGTAAGGCTAAAAGAACTAACAACTGGTGTGGTAAAAAAATATTGATGAGTAGATGTCCAATGACTGCGTTAAACTACAATGAAATAGTTTGCATTTTGAAATAAGGCCAACCGTCCACGTAGTTGGTCGCAATGCTAATTCAATATTCAGACTGATTACTCACATGACAATTGATTAGCTTAGAAATGATACCGTACACTAATAAAGGCCTTAAAAGCAAAACTTTTTGTTAACACTTAACAAAATCAAGCTTTGAAAACCACATATAACAATGATACACCTTATCGAACATGGAACAATGCACGTCAAGTGTTTGAGTGGCTTTGCTCCTTTTTTGCATCGCACGCCATTAATAACTATGGTCAAAGAACTATGTATCATTAATCTTTTCACACATCTTATTGTTTGCATAGTGGTTATGTTGGTAGAAGATATGAAAGCAAGTCTAAATAAACCACTCATTAACGATTGGGTTTGAGAAAATTAGTTATCTTTCACATATTTAAATAATTAAATCCAACCTCTTGTCATTTCCAATGCAAGCTTATAATTTTACTTGCACACCTCCTTTTAGCTGCGGCTTAAAAATGAATGGTGTACGTAGTTGTTATGATATATGACTGAAACAAAATTAATACTGATCATATCTGTAATAGCTCAAACTCTTCCACAAAACTTTAGATTGCACAAATAAAAGAAGAATGCACTCTAGTTAAATCAAAGGCGAGAATAAAATTAAGTTCGGATGGGGCTCCTTTAAATTATCAAGGAAACGTTGGTAACCAATAATTTAAACATACATGCACTCAAAACTCAAATCTGGAATTTTTGAGGTTGAATGACGACATAACCATCTGAAAATGAAAATGAACAACCCTCTGTTTAAGCTTGTATGCACTCAAAACCTAAATAAATTCAAATGCATGACAATAAAATGAGCACAAAATCACTGTTTAATGTTAAGAATGATAGGCTTAAGCACTCAAAACCCAAACATATGAAAATGAACACAATTGCCTGTGGAGCAGCAATGTTCTATGTCTAAATCTGCGACAACAGTTAGATACATTAAGATAGCAAAGTAGGAAATTTAATATTAACTAAAAGAACATACTATAATAAAAATATACATTACCAAAGGATTTGAAGTGCAAATTAGTAACACCCAATCCCCAAATGACACTAATGTTAAAAAATTAAATGGCTTCAATTGATTACACCGATGTGGAAAGTGACATATAAAAGAAGAGGACGTAGGTTCAATTAGACATTCATGTACCTATATCTAAATCAAGCAATTCATAAAAACTTAGAACGATCTAGCGTAAAAGCCAAAACAATAAAATAAATCGCATATATACGGTAAACAGAAGTTTCACAAATGTAGTACTAACACGTCAGAATTCTAGAACAAAGAGTCAACGACTTACAGAAGTGGAGGTTGAGCTTCTAAATGCTTTCAATAATTTTCTTCTCTCATCCATTATTAGGTTCATGATTGCTCCGTTGCTTTCAATATTAATTTTTGCACCATATGGAAAAACGATTATTTGAGAGTGGTGAAACAAATGCCAATAAATGGTATTGCAGTTACTAGCGAACATGGGTCATGGAAGTTACAACTATACCCACTCTACATTTTTACTTCCTTCTTATTAAATCAAGGGCAGTATTCTTATTAAATCAAGGGCAGTTTCGTCAATCCAAAAAAGGCTTCACTATGGGAAGTATTTGCTTTATGTATGCGTGTGTGCATGTCGTTAAATGATCTTTGTCCTCCACTTTATTTTAACAATCATAATGTGATGTAAAGTTGATATATCTGTATCTTAAAAAGTCCTTTTTAAACATTTCTTTAAATGATTTCTCTGCCTACATAATTTATCCATGTTATATTTATACATCAACATTGTTTTTTACTATACATATTTCATTCTACTTATCGATCTGATTTAGTCTACCCAGAAGTACCATGTTACGTACTATAATGTTCACGCTTTTGTTTCCGTTCTATGTACCACTTCAATTCGCTAAACACGTAACTTAACACAAGACAGTGATTTACCGTGTCTTGGAAGCTTGGGATATTAGAAGCAACGTCTGAAGCAGTGTTGCTTTGGAACTTTACCCTGATTTTCTTTTTGCTCTTCTACATGCGAATGTTTTCTTGCTCTTCGAGCTACAAAAGCTTGTGTGGCGATTAGGCGAAATAATGCAGCAACATCAGTTTTACTAACAAGTTAAAAAAGGAGGCTCTCCTTTACTTTCAGCATCATCAAAAGCATTACCGACACACGGTGGGTGGCATCGCAAATATCAGAGATGGTTTGATACAATTGCCCGACTGACTTGTATCCCACTTGATAGGTCTATCTTGTAGGCAATCTTTTGGCAGAGTTGGATTCAAACCTACATATAGGCTAAGATTCGTGTTCGATCATCTTCGCTCTGAGCAATGAATCTGATGAGATGCGAACCAGTGACCACTTCAGGGTGTCTAAATTGGCAAGTGGTTCAAATTTGAACTTTATCCCTATAGGCGTTCTTACAAGAGTCAACCGAAATTAGAATTGAATAATAAGTTGAAGTCATCAATATATATTTATTAAGTTTAAGTTTTGAACTTGGAAAGAAGCTGTATCTTTCTGTCCTTGAGATCAGCAATGGTATTCAGCTGATAAGTCCAACCGAAACCATCAGTCTGGTTTCTTATGTTGCTTTGTTCTCCATGATATTTTTCCAAAAAACTTTGGCCTTGTTTGGTTTGTAATTTTTAGTTTTGTGTTTTCGCCTATAAAACATGCACACAATGCATGTATTTTAAAAAACAAACAATTTGAAAAAAGAAGTTAAAACATAATTATTTTGTTTTTCGTATTTTGAGAAGTGACAAAAGAATGAAAAACAATTCACCATTCACCATCCCTATGCTCATTCCTTCGTCCCTCCGTCATTGTCGTCTTGACCTAAAATTTTAAATTTTTCATCCGTTATCCATATATTTTGTTATGCATGTTGGAAACACAAAATATAAATACAAAATGAAACCAAACAGATCCTTCACAATAAGCGAATATGAGTTATGTCTTCTGGTTTGTAAGCTATATTATAATTTCTCTGCTGTTGCAAATGCGGGTGTTAGTTTGGGCCAACCCGCAGCCCATCTAAATATCTTTACATTTTGCCTATATAAAGGCATTCCTCTGTATACGAAAATGTACTGAGTTTTGATATAATTCAATACAATAAAATACTTCATCTTCAACAAACTCTATCTTGGTATCAGAGCATTAAAGAAAACTGCTTAACAGCAGATTCTCTCATCAGAAGATATTTTCATCACGTGAGAGAGTTATTCATCATTTGATTCAAGTGCCGTGCCAAGAAGAAGGATCTCAGAGTCATCTCATCATTGATCCATCATCGGCTGCACTCATATCATCAGAACTTTCAAGAATTCATTCCTTTCCTTACCCGCAGTGCCCTACCAAAGCATTGGTGTCAGGTCTTCATCATTCACCAGTACTGGTTGCACTTACTGATCTTCCCTCCATTTCTTGAATTAATTCCATTCTTTACTATCTTGAACTCAACTGTTCTAAGGATACAATCTTCATGGCTGATGAAAACAGCAACATAGCCATGTCTGAAAATTCTGTGCCAAGAACTACCCAAGATCAACCAAATGACACTCAAGACTTGATCAAATCCATTATCAAGCCCCAAAGTCAGATTATCACCATTCAGTTGAATGAATCCAACTTCCTGTTATGGAAATTCCAGATCGAAACAGCCATTAGAGGATATGGCCTGCAAGAATTTGTGTATGGCACTTCAATCACCCCACCAAGATTCTCTACAGATAACGAAGGAAAATTAGTCAGTAATAAAGACTATATCACTCATGAAAGACAAGATAGCCTGATTAGTTCTTGGCTACTATCCTCAATTGGAGCAAATCTCATGCCACAGCTAGTTGGTTGCAAGACAGCACATGAGATTTGGCACACAATTGAACAAATATTCAATTCTCAATCTGCAGCAAGGATAATGCAATATAAAAGGCAATTACAGAACTTAAAGAAAGATAATGACAATATGAGAGAATATCTTTCCAAAGCTAAAACTATTTGTGATCAACTTGCATGTGCTGGACATAAAGTTGCAGACACTGAACAGATATTATGTATCTTGAATGGCTTGGATGAAGAGTATGAAGCTGTTGTAGCAATAATATCATCCAATGAAAAACTACCCTCACTTCAATCTGTTCAGTCAATGTTAATTGCTCATGAAGGCAGATTAGAGTTAAAGAAACCTATGAATGGGGAATGTAATGTCAATTATGCACAGAAACAGGAATTCAGATAAAGGCCAAAGTAACAGAAATCAGACAGGATGTTGCAGAGGTGGTCAATCTAACCGTGGCAGAGGTAGAAGTGGCAGACCAAACTATAACAACAACAAACCAAGATGTCAAATATGCGAGAAGTATGGTCACACAGCTAGCAAATGCTACTTTAGATTTGATGCTAATTTTACTCCTGTGCAACAGAATAACAACAATAACAGATCTCAAAACCATAGTGTGAATTTGGTAAATAATCCGCAAGAAACCAAGCCAGAAAGTTCAAATAACAGCATTGCAAAGATTGAAGACATTCAAGATGACAGTTGGTTTCCAGATTCTGGTGCAACAAATCATGTGACAAACAACTTGAATCAACTAAATCTTGGAAACAAAGAATACAAAGGTAAACATCTATTATATTTGGGTGATGGTAAGTCAATACACATATCTCACACTGGAAGTGCAAGTATTAATGGTACCAGGCAATTATATCTCAAGAACTTACTAAGAGTACCATTAATCAGAAAAAACCTAATGAGTGTCTCACAATTCGCTAAAGACAACAATGTATATTTTGAATTTCATTCAAAGTACTGTGTTGTGAAAGATAATCTAACAAATGAAGTTCTTTTGCAGGGTAGAGAACACAATGGGTTATACAAATTTGATGTGATAAGAACAAGAAAATCTGAGTGCAAATGCAGATCATGTCATGTAATTGAATCTAGTAATGTTGAAAAATCCAATGACAACTTTGATGTATGGCACTGCAGACTGGGACATCCCAGTATAAATGTTGTAAAACATGTTTTGAATGAATGTGATAATATTCTAGTTAAACAAATTCCCAACTCTTATATATGCACATACTGTCAATTAGGTAAGAGTCACAAACTTGCATTTCCAGACTCAGAAACTGTGTATAAGAATCCTCTTGATCTAATTGCTACTGATCTTTGGGGGCCTGCCCCAATCAGTGCAGATTATGGTTACAAGTATTATATTTCTTTTATTGATGCTTATTCTAGACATGTATGGATTTACTTTCTGAAATCAAAATCTGAGACTAACAATGCAGTGATACAATTCATCACAAATGCTGAAAGGCAAACAAATAATCAGGTGAAAGTTATACAAACAGATGGAGGTAAGGAATTCTTACCATTAAAAAAATATTTTCAAGACAAAGGAATCACACACAGAATCACCTGTCCTTACACATCTGAGCAAAATGGTCTCATTGAGAGAAAACACCGACACATTGTTGAGACTGGTTTGACTTTGTTAGCACAAGCATCTATGCCACTTAAATTCTGGCCAGATGCCTTTTCTACTGCAGTTCATTTAATTAATAGACTGCCCACAAAAGTGCTAAAATACAAGAGTCCAATGGAAGTACTGACTAAAGTCAAACCAAACTATCAAACTCTAAAGATGTTTGGATGTCAGTGTTTTCCCTATATAAGACCATATAACTCACATAAGTTGGATTATAGATCTACACCCTGCACATTCTTGGGTTATCCTACTAATCAAAAGGGCTACAAGTGTCTTGATAATAATGGCAGGGTCTATATATCCAGGCATGTAATATTTAATGAGCATGAATTTCCTTTTAGCAATGCAGATATAAAGACATCTCAAAAAATATACAATGCCAAACATTCTGTACCTCCTATAACTCCTTCACCAGAGATAATCATACCTGTTCATGGTGAAGATGATCATGCCAGAAGAGACATCATCCCACAACACACAATGCTCACAAGTGAACCAGGTCATGAACATGATGGGCATAATGAAGGTTCAACTAGAGTCACTGCAGCTAACAGCAACAACCTGAATGATCCTTGTCAAATATCAAATGATCAGCAGTCCAATGATGATCAGCAAAGGAACACTGATACTGATGCTGATAATCAGCAAAGAACCACTGATACAGATGAAACTCAGTCCACTATCCCTGCAAACACTGGTCACCACATGATAACTAGGGCAAAAAGTGGTATATTTAAACCAAAATCTTTCAGTATTGAATCAGACATAAAGGAGCCTAACACATATCAACAGGCAGTCACTGATAACAACTGGAGAACTGCCATGAGTGAAGAGTATAATGCTTTAATAAAAAATAACACTTGGGATCTAGTGCCAAGACCTATGAATAAAAATATTATAGGATGCAAGTGGACATATAAGTTAAAGAAAAACCCTGATGGCACAATTCTTAGGCATAAAGCAAGATTAGTTGCAAAGGGATACTCACAACAGAATGGGTTTGATTTTAATGAAACATTCTCCCCTGTTGTGAAACCAACATCAATTAGAATAATTTTAACTATTGCTTTGCATAAGAATTGGGCCATTCAACAATTAGATGTTAATAATGCCTTTCTCAATGGTGAATTGCAGGAAGAAGTCTACATGGAGCAGCCATATGGTTTCATAAAGAGTGGCAGTGAACAACTTGTGTGCAGGCTTAACAAAGCACTTTATGGTCTCAAACAAGCCCCTAGAGTCTGGTTTGAGAAATTAAAGGCTACTTTATGCAGACACTGCTATCATCAAACCAAATCTGATAACTCACTGTTCATTAAAACTCTTAATCATACCATCACATATATATTAATTTATGTGGATGACTTTATCATTACAGGCAATAGCAAATCTGAGATTGACAACATCACACAATGCTTAAAGGCAGAGTTCTCTATTAAAGACTTGGGAGAACTAAATTACTTCTTAGGTATTGAAGTCAAAAGAGTGTCAGATTCTGAAATTCATCTTAATCAAAGAAAATATATCAATGATATTTTAGTCAAAGCCAAGATGGATAAGGCAAATCCTCTTCCCACTCCAATGACAAGTAATTTGCATCTTTCAAAAAACAAAGGTGATCCAATACTGAATGACAAACAATACAGAAGTATAGTGGGTGCACTACAGTATGTTACAATAACCAGACCAGACATTGCTTATAGTGTTAATAAAGTGAGTCAATTTATGCAAAGACCACTAGATGAACATTGGAAAGCTGTAAAAAGAATTCTGAGATATCTCAAGGGAACTATTAATCAAGGGTTAATTCTACAATCATGCTCATCACTACATATTACTGGTTATTCAGATTCAGATTGGGCAACAGATTGGGATGACAGGAAATCAACCACTGGTTACTGTGTGTTCTTAGGCAACAATTTGATATCATGGTGTGCAAAAAAACAGCAAACTGTTTCAAGATCTAGCACTGAAGCAGAGTACCGAAGCATAGCAAGCACTACAGCCGAAATTATGTGGATAAAATCACTTTTAGGTGAATTACATGTTAATTTCAACAACAAAGCCACCATATGGTGTGATAATCAAAGTGCTATATCACTTACAGTAAATCCAGTTCTACATTCTCGCATGAAACATATAGAACTGGATCTACACTTTGTTCGTGAGCAAGTTATCAAAGGAGAAGTAAGGGTTAATCACGTACCATCTACTTACCAGAAGGCAGACATACTAACTAAGCCTCTGTCAAGACAGAGCTTTATTCGTCTCAGGCGTGAGCTTAATATTGATGAAGCAGACGGTAACCTGAGGTCAAAGTCTCCGATTTACATCCCTAAAGCTCCTCTCTCAACAACTGAAGTCTTCAGCAACCAGCAATCTAACCTAACTTCAAAAGCAAGCCTGTCCAGTGTCACTTTGGACGGAAATTATCATGCTCTAACTCCAAAGACTTCAGATTGAACTTCTTCTGAGTTTCTGCCTCACTCGATTTACTCAAAGCCTTAAAGTTTACCGCTCATCTGTTGAATCTCTAGCCAACCTCTCAAGTTTGCTGTAGATCTGAGGAATCAAATGAATAATTCTCTCAAATTTTTCCAAAAAGGCGGTGGATCTGAAGAATCGCTCACAAACCCTAAACCTAATTTGGGTTTGAGGGTTTGAGGGGGGTGAATAAGCGAATATGAGTTATGTCTTCTGGTTTGTAAGCTATATTATAATTTCTCTGCTGTTGCAAATGCGGGTGTTAGTTTGGGCCAACCCGCAGCCCATCTAAATATCTTTACATTTTGCCTATATAAAGGCATTCCTCTGTATACGAAAATGTACTGAGTTTTGATATAATTCAATACAATAAAATTCTTTCACTTTTATTCCTTGCCTATTTACAGGTGATTTTTATTTCGATAGCCTCAAAATTCGGCTATGTAGCCTATTTATGAATACTTAAGTTTTCTTGACGAGATTTGTACTCTTTTCATCATCTATCTTTGCAAGCGTCTGTGTGAAATTTGAAAGAAGAGTTTGATTGATCAAGCATTGTTGACGGTTTTAGGGAAAGTTGTTTTGAGAAAATGGTAAGATGAAAAAAGAATGTGCGCTGCTATTGGCTTCCAGTTTCCGACCACCATTATAATCTCAGTTGCGATGATTACAAAGATATTAGTTTTTTTTCTTCATGTGTTAAATTATATTTTTCTTCAATAAACAATCATAGGTATTTCTCAGAGTTTTTTGATTTTTCAAGTCAAAAGTAAAAACCTGAATGTCAATAATAGTACAATTTTTTTTTAAAAATAATTTTCTGGTCAGTAAACAGTAAGTCCGATACTTCGAACATAAATTTACGCCGGAGGAACCCCACGTGGATTAGTACAGTTGGTTGTTGCATAGACGAGATCGGAGGTCCGATACACACTGAGTATGTGATGGACACGGTGCTTATTTTCTCTATTTTCTCAGAGTTACAAATAAAGCTAGGTTCGAAGGTTTGTTCTCTTTATATTAAATAAAAGAGGTTTTTCATTCAATGCAAATTCCGTAAATAGCAACAATTTGACCCAACATAGGCAACGACGTAACTGGACATAAATTCCATAACTAGTGTTGCATTTATGTTAACCAATGCAGCCTAAAGAGATTATTTGTATTAGATTGTGGCGTGTGATTTAATCATAGTTAAAAAGGTCTGGTGGATAGGACCGAAGCTTATTTGATACACCACCTATGTGATCTGTTTGACCTATCACATGTTAGGTATTCACATTCGTGACATGTAGGAATGACAATGGGGTGGGTTGAGTCAGGTTTTTAGTGCACCATATCCGTTCTGGATTATTTAAACCTCGCCCCAGACCCGTCCCATAGACCTGGTGCAGTTTGGAATTTTGCCTCGTACCTGGAACTCGTACGGGTCAGGGTAGACTCTACCCGTCGCAAGACTCAATGAGTCTCTATGTATTGATTCAAAATTGTGTACCAACATACATATATACTCGTTATCACGAAATAATACATGAAATACAAAAAAACAATGTGTGAGGGAAGTTAATAAAAATGATGTCTACGATAACAATTCAGAAAATATATACATATGTTACTGTATAATTATCAATGACGCAACTAAATTTCTAATTTTTTTCTATAGATTATTGATTGGAACATTTTAATATCCACGCTAGAATTACTTATATCTAAAAAAAATTAATAAATCATTATAGTAATAAAACAATTTCATGAGATGTTAGTAGTGCCGGTCGGGTTGAGGCGGATTAGTCGAGCCCGATCCGATCCTAGATCCGGAGCACTCAAGAATGGGTCACGGGTCTACATGCCCAATGGGCCGGGTCTGGACGGGCCAAAACAGAGGTGGGTTGATTGGGTTTGGACCCTAGATCCGTCCCATTACCATCCCTAGTGACCCGTTTCCGGGGATCGTGATTAAAACAGATTAAGGTTCATGTTCCATTTTATTTGATCCAACACGGCATTAGTTAGGCCATAAATGTTTATAGATCTGATTTGGTTTAGATCGACGAGTTAGATGAGTTGAATGGATTATCAATTTTCATCTATTTATTAAAAGGACAAATTTTCGAAGTTGGTTAGTTTTCGAAACAATTTCGCGATTTTTGCTGGTTTTGAAACTTATTATTAAACAAAGCCATTTTCTACCCAGTTTGCGTCCAACTCAGCAATTTGTAACTTTCCAGTCTTAGGCGCAACTCATAATTGCGTCTATAATTTTTATTTTTAAAGAGTACGCCAAGTCAAATAATAGTAATTACATTATTGGCGTATCTATGAATTGCGCAACTTGTTTTTTTACAGCCGCAAGTAATAGTTGCGCCGGAATAATAATGCTGTAATATAAAGACAGCAGTAACCCATATCCCCACAAGTTGATGTTGCCTTGATTTTTGGTTGTAATGTTTATTTATTGTTTGATTTGTTAATTTGTTGTTGTTCCGTGTGACGTACTATGGATATAACGTACAAAAACTGCATATAAAATAAATCAAACTTACAAAATATAGCAACTGACATATATGTTCGACCAAAGATAACTTGCAATAGCAAAGTAGCTTACAGAATAAAAATAGAAGTTATACAATACACAAATGACATAAATAGTAAAAACCATCAAATAAGTTATTGCTTCTCTCACGTTCTTCTCTTATGATCCAATTTACCGCACTGTCTACATCTGTCATGTCTTATGTCCCCCATTTCATCCATGGCTCTTCTAATTCTTGTGAATCCGGGTCTTCCTATATTCTTACGTGTTGGTGGCGGGTGTATTATTAGGTCTTCATGTCCATCCCAATATCCACTGTCGGACACATGATGAAATCCGGAGAATAACCATGTCTATAACTGTATGTTGTAAACCAGAGCGAAATAAGAACATTGTGAGCTCTGTTCACTCCTTCTCTATATCGTGCACATGCAGCGAAAACATGAAACATGGAAAATGGGCAAGAATATGAATATTGCATAAACAACTGCAGTTGTCATTGACAATATTTACTGCATAGTTACATGCTTTTGTGTCTGTTACTTGCAACTCAGTTAAGCTGAACCCGTTATTGCTTATATTGCGCGCTTCTGCTGCATATATTTCCATTATTTTTTCATACGTTGAAGTGAGCACAGCTGTGTACTCCAGTCCATCAGCACGTCTTCTGCAGAAGTAGCTATTAAGACGATGAAATGTACGTACTACTAATGCCTTTAACAGTAACGATCTTGCACATTTTAGAACTCCATTGAAAATCTCCGAAGCATTGATAGTTATCATACAAAAATGTTCACCGTTGTTCTTATAAAAAGCCAACTGTTCATCCTTATGTTTGAGTCTACTGTCAATCCATCTGTCAGCGGTCGGACTTATATTTTTTAATTCTTTGTATGTTACCTCGTCTCTTGCTTCAGTACAAACATGGAATAAGTTTTGCAAAATCTTACGATCAAAACCAGCCTTTTTGACATTTGCTTTCAAATGACGAAGGCAGAAGCGATGATGATGCGATCTTCTCCATTTCTCTTGCTAGGCGGTTGGAATTCCTTTCATTCAATCAAAAATGAATGCAATACATCTTGCATTTAAAAATGGAATTAAGTGTCCCATGCATGGAAATTAATCATCTCCAAGGCTCACCGAATTGATTCGTACAATAGCAAATGCCAAAAGAAAATGAGAATTGTTTGCATCAACTCCTGTAGCCATAAGCAACGTACTTTGATATTTAATATAAAGATGTGTTCTACCAATAGAAAGAACATGACAACAATACTTGAAACATTCAATGCTCGGTCCAAATGCGCAGAAAGTCCTCCAAAATTGAACGCCTTCTGTATGAACATGATAAATAATGTATGGATTGCATTTCTGTATTGCAAGAAGAAGCTATGACAAGTCATAGTATAGTATGAAAATTCTCAATCGTCAAATATTTTAGACACGGCTTTGCTTAGTCCTTTTCAAGCTCTCATTTAGCTTATTTGAATTTTGTACGTATTTTCCATAAGCTTTTAGACATATTTTGAAGTGTAATTTAAGTTCGATCGAACACGTGAAAGGATTTGGTACAGATGAATTTGGCTGTTGCTTGTTTGTGGTTCAAGTTGATGATTGGATTTGAGCATGTGTGATCACCATCGTATTTTTTTATCACCCACCACCCAGACGCAACTATAAGTTCCGATTGTAAGAAAACGAGTTGTGCAATTTATAGTTACGCCAGTAATGTAATTACTATTATTTGATTTAGCACAACTAAGAGCTGTTCCAATTTAAAAATAAAAATTATAGACGCGATTATGAGTTGCGCCTAAGACTGGGCAGTTACAAAGTATTGAGTTGGACGCTAACTGAGCAAAGACTAGCCTTATTTGATTATAAGTTTCAAAACCAGCACCAATCATGAAATTGTTTCGAAAACTAACATATTTCGAAAATTTGTCCTTTATTAAACGATCGTTTCAATCGTATAAATAAATAATAAATAAATTATTTAAAAAATATGTTGATCCATTGGGATAAATCCAAGCAGGATTGACTTAGATCTAACAACGTCAATCAAATAACTAGATTGTTTGAGTTAGCGTTTTAAAGATTAAGCTAGTTCAGGTTATAGATTTAATTGTGTTTGAATTGTGTTTGAGTTGGTTCATGTATCTGAGTCAAATATTTCATTGTTTAGACGGTTAAGAATCGATCCATTTATTTTCTGTCAAAGTTATAGAACCTATATTGATTAACAAACCAGCATGTTGAGTGTGTAACTATCACTGCTTTTGCGGACAAGAGTTTGGTAGGGTGTTTAGCGTCAATGAATTTATTCAATGAATTTAATTTTTACGTCCGACATAAATCATTTTCATTGGATGTAAAAAGTACGTCAGCGGTTCTTACCTTAGTTTTTACCGTTTTAAATGGGAGAGTATTTTTCGGACTTAATTTTTACGTCGGACGTAGATCAATTAACTCGGAAGTAAAAGAACTTAAATCCAAAAAATCCCCTACATAAACCACCTTAACTGACAATTTTCAACACATATTCATTGCTTATTCCTCCTGTTAATTCCAGCAATGTCCAAACACGATTTTGCATACAATAATTCGGACAAGGATTCAAAAATTCGAATAACTCAACTGATAGTGATGACTTATCTAACTCCGATGAGTAGATGAGTATGATAAGGATCTTGCTTATAATACTGGAATGATGGTAAATCATAGTCAGTCCATACTAGACTAATGTGGGTTGATGATGTTCTTGATGATTATAAAAACAGAAGTCAAGATCTTTTCCGAATGGAAAGTGCTAGCTTCAGATGCCTTTGTGACGTTCTAGTTAATATGTATAGTTTAATTTCAACTCAAAAAATAGACATTCTTGAAATGACTGTAGTGTTTTGTTACATGATAAATCATGTAGTATGACAAAGGTTGGTAGTGGAAAATTTTAATCGATCCATGGGCACTGTTAGTTTATGAGTTTTTATGGTTTTGCAATCTGTCTTACTTTTGGCCAAAGATAATATTAAATCGATAGATTTCAATGGAACTCCTGATAAATTAGGTATGATACACGATACCATCCTTTATCCAAAATGCTGTTGGAGTTATTAACTGAACACGTGTTCCTGCGATGGTTAGTAAAGAAGAATTACCAACGTATATAGGCAGAAAGATATTTCCAACGCAAAATATTCCTGTTATCGTTAATTTGATTCAACATTTGGTTTCGTAATGTCTAGGTGAAAAGGTTCTGCCTATGATAGTAGATTGTTAAATCATGCTATTGAAGAAATTGTAACATTTCCACATCTGTCACGTGATAAATATTACCTTGTAGCTAGACTTAGGATACAAGCTTAGAAACAGCTATTTACCATCTTATCGTAACAAAGGCTAACACGTTCCAGAATTTCAGTGAAGTCGGAATGATTCCAAATGCGTAATGAAAATTTTAATTTTTATCATTCTAGCCTACGCATGGCTTGGAAAGAACATTTGGTATTTGAAAAAAAATGAACATTTTATGAGATATGCCGACATATAGTTTCGCCAGATAAGCATAGTTTATCGTTTCAAGTGTGCTGTCCATAATTTTATTAGAAAATACAACGGTACATATCTTTATTTTGAATAAATAGTTAATAAAGAAGTTTCACGAAGTTATGCTTAAAATTGGCGTGAACATTCTCAACAAAACCATGGTGGTGGAAGTTCATCAAATACACAACAGACTGTTGCAACACATGATGAAACTAGAGATGCTTTGATCCCGCAGGACGAAGTTGATATATGTTTTTTTTACCATTGTATTTTGGTTAAAATTCCATGCAAAGTTATGTTTGTGTTTCGACTAAAATTAATAGTAAGTTTTTAGAATTTGAAGTTGAAATTGAATTTGCATTATTAACTCTAGAATATAAATTTAATCAACCAATCAATTAATTAATAATAAATAGTAATTAATTAAAAATAATAATAATGAATAATGAATAATTATTATTTAACTATTACAAAATATATAACTATTTCCAAATTAGTCAACATTTTTTACATCCTACCCAGCCTCTAACCAAAAAATTATCTATGAACACTCTAACATTTAACCGAAGTTGTCCTTAAACGCACCTAAGGTCCCCATCCGGAATGGAAAAATGCTCAAGGGAAGCATTTTACATTATTTATGTCAGATGTGAATAATTTACGTTCACCATAAATACTCAGGTGAGCGTTTAATTAAGGATGCTATTATTTACATCCACCTAAACTCTTATTCCACCTAATCACCTCACCCACTTATCCTCTACGGTCACCCACCACACCCACGTTGTCGTAACATTTTTATTTTCTCATAATCATAACTAAACCTCTCATCTCCCTCTTTCTTCTAACAACGGAATCAAAATTTCTCCATTCAATTTCTTCATATTCAATCTTTTTTTTAATTTAATGCTACACCGGGATGTATAAATCCAATTAATTTTTTTACAATCAAGTTGTTAACTACTTTAATTATAAGTAGAATTTTCATTTTTTAAATTGTGTAACAATAACTAATATTAACATAGTAAAAAATAATTTGCAGTTCAAATTAGGTGTTACAATATAGCATATTAAAGAACATTCATTACTGTTTCGATAAAAAATATTCAATTATTATTATTTTTGTTGTTGATTGAAAAAAAAAAGCGATGAAACCGATTGTAGTAGAAAACAACATGATATAGTCAAATATATTTAATTATGATAATCCATTTGCTAGAAAATTAACACGTTACGAAATTTTTGATTTACATTCATATCCTTAAAAGAATTAATATATTAACTAATCAACTTCTAATCTAAATTTCATAAAAGGAAATTTATTTACCTTTTTTTAACTCATTTTCTTTTTTCATTAATGATTAGCAGAATTGAAAACAACTATGTTTGCCTATTCAATTTTATTATTTGTATATTGTCCGATTATCTTTTATTTAATTTCAAATCATCTTCTAATCTTAAGATGAGTATTTGAAGTATATTTCGTGATTTAGTTTAATTACTGTTGAAGTGGTGTTGGTAAGGGTTTAGCTAACATCGTTAATGAAAAGTGGACAACCTCTCCATTTGCCCATCGGAAAAAAAAGAAACAAATATTTACGTTGGATTCCATTTAGATGTTTATTTTGTGTATGAATTGCTCATCCCGTTTCTTTCTCACTAAGCATCACATCACAAATCAAAACTTTTTTGTTGGAAAATTTGATTTTAAAATGAATTGTTAAAAACATTGAAAGGAGTATAGAATACCACTCTTTTTAAATAGACCCACGTTGTGGGAAACTATAGAGTGGTTCTATTTAAATGTAGGATTCCCCAGAGAAAGGATGGACCTTTGGACACTCAATGTTATCTTTTGTGTTGAGGAGGAAGAGCATGTTGATCATCACACACGCGTGCGCCGACCGATCGATTCAACCTGTGCTGGGCTGGGCTTGGCTTGGCTGATGTGATTTTTTTCCCATGTAGAACAAGTTTGAAGGTGATTTGAAGACATCAACGTTGCATTGTACAGAACAGAATTACATTGTTGGCATGAAAGGTGCAAAGAACAAACTGAAGCGTTTTGCTGCTGCGGAGGTATCCAACTAATTGGTACAGCAAAGCTTCAATCTTATTTGAAGACATTAATGCTGTGTTTGTACAGCGATCCGCGGCTCAACCACAAATGAGCACAAAGACACTACAGATTCGATTTACTAACACTTTTGAATGACATCATCCTCTTCTTTCTACTTCTCCTAGAAAGCCAATTCGTCAACGAAGTGCAAAAGATACGAAGTTGTTTATGGAAACCCTTTTCTTCTGCACTTAATAAAGACGGCAGAAAAAGATATAAATTTGGATCATTTTGATCTAAATTTATTTTTAATTTTTTGATAGGAACAGTTTCATGATCGCAAACCTACCACACAAATTGGATGCTCGGATGAGGTTATACATATAGTTCTAGGCCATAATGGAAATATCAAGGGCAACTAGGGATTCAGATGGGAGAAACTTCACTATCGATGACACATTCTGGAGTGAAGCAAGAAAACTGGACAGTCCACATCACTTGAGAAATGAACTTTTGATTTTATGGGAGGCGATGGATTACTGTCCCTATGGAAACCTAGCCAATAGGACTTTTCCATTTAACGACTAGACCAATGTCCAACTACCACCTTTTATATCCTATAAGCAAGCATGGAGATGGTTATAATGGAAATTGCAGCCAAGAAACGAAGGATGCAAGATAGGGTGGAGAGCTCAGAAGAGTCTCTGGACAATACAGATTTGAACAAGTTCAACGACATTCAGCTCTCCCCCACTCTCCAAACGCTTTCTCCAGTCGCTTTCATCCTGCAAAATAGACCTAACTGAAAATGCAGGAACAAAGGATCCACTTACTACTACTGCTACTCTATCTTTTGTTTTTGTTTCTTCCTCCGAAATCACACCTTTTTGGCGAATCAAGGAGCATTTGAGATGCCTTTTCCTCAGATAAATAGGCACTTACGGATTGGTGTTGAGGAATTCCGGCTAGGTGGGCTTCATGGAGATGATACTGGAAGATGTAGAGGACGATGTAGCTAGAGATACGGTCTACTTTCTTTTTAGTAGTTACCGTGGTGGGCATTACTTGTGATTTTGATTTTCAATTTTTTTTTTCCTTGTAAAAAATGATTACAGTGATCACGGTATCATACAGTGATCATGCATTATCTTTCGTGTTCCATGCAATTAGTAATTTATGGAAATTAGGAAAACTCTTTTCAAAACAATTATCAAGAAACACCTGTCTCAATATTTTCGGTGAAATGTGCATTTCGAACCGTACATATTTCAGTTAAAACTTCAAATATTTGCAGTTCAAAAGACACATATTTGTAAAACAAATATTTATAATGTGATTGTAATTAAATATTTAAGGTGTAGAACATTTTTACGGTGTAGACGGTAAATTCTCGTTTTATAAAATGTATAGTTTGAACTGCAAATATTTATAGCGTAAAATGTAAATATTTGCATTTTTAACTATCAATTTATGCAATTTAAAATACACATTTTAGCTGGAAACGTCGACGATGGTTTTTCATGAAATATGTTTTGATAGGTAGCGAAGTTGAATTTTGAACTTTTGAAGAGCTTTAAATAAATGTTGCTACTATAATAAATTAATTATTTAGTATCAATAATTAATAATAGATAATAATTATTAATTATTAATTTTAAATATTAAATGTCGATTATTTTATTACGGGAAATTATTGTCAAGAACAAAATTTCACAGCTTTTTAGCCTCAAGGACAGACCTTCAATATTTTATCCTTAAAGACAACGTTCTGTAAGTATCAGTTTTTAGTTATTGATAGCAGTTTTTAGATATCAGTTTGTAGTTATCGGTAGCAGTTTTTAGGTATCAGTTTTAGCTCGGTAGCAGTTTTGTTGTCCTTATGAATAATTTTGAAAAATGTTTGTCCTTATGAATAATTTTTAGAAGAATGTTTATCCTTATGGTAAAAATATTGAGGTCGTGTTCTTGAGGCAAAAAATATACAAATCTTTGTCCTTTAAATTAATTCCCCCATTTTATTATTGATTTTTAAAAATTAATTAAATATTAGATATTACTTAGTAATTATTTATAACATAATAGGGGATTATTGTGAAGGACAAATTTATTCAGCATTTTAACCTCAAGGACAGACGATCAATATTTTAGCCTGAATGACAACTTTCTTTAGGTATCAGTTTTTAATTATTGATAGCAGTTTTTAAGTATCAGTTTGTAGTTATCGGTAGCAGGTTTTAGGTATCAGTTTTTAGTTCGGTAGCAGTTTTGGAAAAATATTTGTCATTATGAATAATTTTGGAAGAATGTTTGTCCTTTTAGTTAAAATATTTATGTCGTGTTCTTGAGGCTAAAAATATACAATTTTTTGTCTTTTAAATTAATTCCTCCATATTTATAATTACATATTACTTTTTTTTACGGCATTGAGAATCAAATTTTGTCTATAAACTTCGAGGAAATTTGCATCGAATCTGCAGCATGTGTATTTATTAATTCTTAACTATTGAATTTTAATACTTAATTGTTAATAATTATTTATTTCAATAACAAGGAAAGACGGAAAAAATTTCAATTCCAATCAGCCTCTAATCAAATGTATTCAGGAAAGCTTTCAACTTCTAGCTCTATGCATATGTGTGAAAGTACACGCCCGAATGGAGCTTGAATATTTTGTCTTCAGATTTGTGCATTCTCGTACCATTACAAATAATGGACCTGTTAACTTGTATTATCTCTCTTCCTTTTAGATCGACCGAACGAGCTCTGCATCCAAAAGAAGTAAAACCAACCACGAAACTAGTTTTTTAAAAATCATTAATAAATAAAACGGCAAAAACGTTGCCGTTTTATTGCAAAAATTGTTAAAATAGCAAAGTCATTTTCGTAATAAATGGCAATGTTTTCGCTGTTTTAAAAACAAATCGTCTGTTCAGTATACTAGCCACGAAATCGTCTAGAACCAGCCACGGATAACCGATCAATGCATTCTGGTTGTGCCGTGGCTTGTTCAGTTTATTTTTTCAACCGAACACGCTATTATTGATCGTGCTCTCAAATGGTATAATTATTTGAACCGTTTAGTTTCGTTTTACAATAATGAGTTCCAATATAAAGAGTAGCAAATAAATTGTTGAATATGGAAATTTGGGTACCAGTTAATCTATGTGGATATATATGATCACGTATCCATTCAGACTTAAAATAGCAGTGTATGTAAGGGTTGTGATAGGTTTATACACCCACAAGCGCAGGTAAACTGTTGGGATAAGCAATGCATGCAAGTCAGTTTTTCAACAGTAAACCTACTGTAGAAACAAAATATTCATAAATCCCGTCTATTTCGGTTGCAGAGAAGCTTTGATTGAAAAGGTAAAGGGCGCATATGTGGATATAACTGGGAGTAGCTAACCAAGAATGACTTGGATTAGCCTTTAGCCTCGTACAGTGCAATTGATGATCTTGTCTTTTTAAGGGTATGCTCTTTCTAAGGTACCTGCTTTTTTTTCTTTTTTTCTTTTTGAGTTAAATGATGTAATAATATATCTATATCATTGGAGTGCCTTTTTATTTCAAATTTTGTTATCTGAAAACGATCTTGTTTAATTGGTGCTAGTAATAGCAGAAAATGATTATAAACACAATGTTGGGCTACGTCTTGGTTGGTACTATCTATGCTAGGCTACACTGATCAAAAATACCACAAGACTGACATGATATGTTTAATAATACTTTTCAAAAAGTTTTAGTAATGAATCCATGTATACGGAGAAAGAAAAAAGGAAATGTTATGTATATACATCCTTGATGGACACGACGTATATTAACTTTTACACTATTTTAAATGATGAACTAATGCCGAGATAGATGCATAAGATATTGTAAAGGTAGCGTAAGAAGTAACTTTAAGTGGGGAAGAGAAATGGAGTAGAAACAGATGTGGTCAAAGTAGTAAAGCCCAAGATATCCTTCCAAATACTCCACGGGCTAAAACCCCTTTTTCTACCGTACGTTGAACCCACGCGCCTAGTGATGCTCGCCCTTTTCACCATCTCCAATATCCTCTCAAGCGCCAATACTTTTATTTGCATATTCTATATTTTAAGTTTTGATATCCCAAAGCATAAGATATGTTTGTATTGCAACATGTCCCCTAGATTTTGTTGCTTTTCGCCTTTCAATCAGTTCGCAGATTTTGTTGCTTTTCATCGTTCAATTACTTTGCTTTTATACCAAAAAATAATGACAGGGTTTAGATGACGTGTATTCGATTTGATACTTGTTTTTTGTTCATGGAGAAATATGAAACAATTATCATGACCTATGGATTCCTCATTCCTCCATGAGTTCATTACTCTCTTTCAAATAAAATAATAATAATAGTAATAATAATAATAATAGTAATAATAATACTTCTATTCTTTTTACGCTTTTATTTTGCCCTGCTATAAATAAAACTACTATGAATTGTACAAGTTTCGTATGAATTTGACTTTGAAAAGTGTTCATTAGTGATTGTTCAAATTAATTTCGAACGATAACTAGGACAATAAAATGTGTACAAACTCATGTTTATTTGTTCCATCCAACGATCTTTCTACTATTTATTCATTGTTCGGCTCATTCGAAGAGTATTTGAATTAAACCTCATCTAGTTAGTGATCATCCAAGTTTCTTATAGCATAAAAACTGGATGCACCTCTGTTTCATCCGAACGACTTTCACCCTTAAAGTTCAATTTTTTTTTAAAGTGTACGCCTATTTAGCCTTTTTACTTTCATAACCAAGGAATAATAAATTTACAAGACTTGACACACATATTTTCATATATATATAAGTAAAAGTAAATAAATGGTATAAATTATTCTAATTAGTTCTTGATTTAAAATTTACGATATACCTACATGGTGAACAAATAAATGTTTATGGAAATTTGGTCGGCACCTTTAAAGTCAAGTTTAATACATAAGAAACTCCTTGAGCAATTTTTATGAACGTTTTTATCTATCTAGTTAATTTCAAAATTTCATTTTTCCATTTTTTTTTATACACAATCTCATATGCGAACTTTAGTTTTTTCGAACAAATTTGTTGATTTATTCAAATTTGTTTTGGTTTTTTTTTTCATGTGGTTTCTTCTCTATAGGTGTGAGTTTTGCTAAGAACTATACATTTTTATTCTTTGAAATGTATTTTGGTGCAATGATTTTGCAATTTTGTTGGACACGTAAGTATATTTTGTGATAGTTTCAGTTCTATCTGAACAATTTCCTACATCCATTCATTTTGCAAATATTTGCATAATTACGTATCTATTTTGTAGATACTTACAGAATTACGTATTCATTTTGCAAGTATTTGCAAACACATTCGTTGCACGAATTTTTCGTACATAGAATTTAGAGATCGATATCAATTCTCTATGCAAATCCAACTGCGATGCCCAATCAAAAAAAGTGTGGCCTGCTACGACGATGTTCCAATACAAGCAACCATGAAGAAGTACCCACCATTGGAAGAGCCCAAGGTCGATCGACCATCCCCTAAAATGTTCGTCC
This sequence comes from Allium cepa, assembly GCA_030765085.1. Classification (NCBI taxonomy): domain Eukaryota; kingdom Viridiplantae; phylum Streptophyta; class Magnoliopsida; order Asparagales; family Amaryllidaceae; genus Allium; species Allium cepa. Next base: position 374,774,271 of record CM060929.1, on the reverse strand, counting down.
ACAACATCGTGTCCATTACGAAAACCATTCCTGACCATTATTACGATTAGCTGCATAACTGCATTGACCAATTCGAGCCTCACCATCCTCCCACTACAACAGTTTATGGGTTTCATAGCATTTGAAAAACGCTATAACAGGCTACCGTAGCGTTTCAGAGAACGCCGTGGAACCACAAGCTATGGTAGGCCGACAGCATTACATAGCAGGAAGGAAAACGCTATAATAGCTAATAGCGTTTACAAAACGGCATAGCGTTTGCAACCTACCATAGCGTTTTTTCTCTGTTATTAAACTTAAACGCTATAGGGAATATAATCCTTCATTTAACTTCTATAGCGTTTTCGAGCACATTTTATAGCGTTTCATCAAACCATGTTATAGCGTTACAATGTTTTTCGATAGCATTTCTTTTCATGCTTGTATAGCGTTTTTATTTTCTACTATAGCGTTTTTGATTCTATTATAGCGTTTTTGATGCATAAATCTTACATCTCATATAGAGTTGCGATAGCGTTTGATGAATCAATAGCGTTTTTCAAACGCTATTCTATATAATATTAATTTTCAGCATTTGTTTCATATTTCTTTCTATTATATTATATTATATCACACACACACACACACACACACACACACACACACACACACACACACACACACACACAGATAGATTACCAATTTGAATTTACAGACATTTTCACACAATTGCATATACATTGCCAATTTCAGTCTTTACATTGTTTTTGATACATTACTGAAACAAAAGTGCATTGCAATGTCCAAGTTTACATTCTGTTGTTATACCTGAACTGCCTATCACCTTCAACATAGCCGCAGCTTCAACCCCAAACAGCATTCACATCTCTACCACTTCTTCAGGCAACCACCTTGCACCATCACAGTTGCCACACTCCTGCTGACCACTAGTCACTGCTCCTCCCTGTTACATTTGCCTGCCGCTTCATATTGCTCCCCACCCACCTCTGTTACATACAAAACTATCTGCTCCAATACAACTCCATAACACTTTGACCATCAGCCTCCAAAACCACTCCAAACCATTACACCATCTCATACAAAACTTCTACATCACTTTAGCGCCATCACCATTTCACATTCACCAACTTCTTGCTTATCCTCCTTTCTCTGTGCACACTCCTGTGTGCACATTACATACAGTGCATCATCTCCTTACTCATCCATTCACATTATATACAGTGCCACTTCACTCACATACCAACATCACCAGAGAATACTTCATACAGCACTACATTACCATTACTATACAACCATCTCCTGCCCATACTACAACATATTCACCCATAAAAAAAAACTTGCACAACTCCTTTCCCAGTCCTCAACTTCTTTTCATCTACCTTACTTCAACCACAAACTCCTACTGCAACACTTTACACCAAAACAACACTCTAACCCTGACCATCTCTGACTACCCACCATTGCATAGCATACCACCCCTGCCCACATCAAATCACACTGACATCTAAACAACCCTTCAATATCCTTTCACCATATCACCAACAACCAAACCATCATCGCCTTCCTACTCAACTGCAGCCAAACAAAACGCCTCACCAGAATCCCCATTCATCTCCATCACAGTCAAACTACCATCACAACCAACTTTCCTCCTTGAACCCCTCACGATCGTCACTTCAACCAAATCCTTCAACCAATCTTCCAACTCATTTACATCACCACTGTCTACATAGTCATTCACCTCCTTCCAATTCCACTCTCTGCTGCTATCATACTTCCCCTCACAACCACCTGCAACACATAATCAGTTTGAATTTATACAAATGAATTTATAGCCCTTAGTCTCAAAATATAACTCGCTGCTATTTCAAACTCATTACAATTTAATAACTCAAGTCTGTAAGAATCGATTTTAAGAAGCGACCAAAGAACTTCAATTTAAAATGAAACCAAATCTGTAAGAATGATTCAACATGTTACTAAAACATATTATATAGGTAAATAACTATGCAAGCAAATTGAAACTGGAAGAGGATAAAAATATTTCAACATAAATTTAGTTTTAAACTTTTGGACAACAAATGAGTAACAAGATAGAGATAATGATAGAAAGTTTTAAACTTACAGATAGAGAGACTTTGATTTCTTTTGCATTACTGCCACCTCACTTCTAGCACAGGTCGATATTGTTGTGTGCTATGCAAGAAATAACAAATTATCGACCGCATTCTCTCTTTGGAAGAAAAGGTAATTTGGTTAAATATTGTAGGAAAATTTTCTCATGTAAGTCACTTTTCGAAACCTATTACGGAAACAGACTTGTTTCCAAACTAATTACAGAAAAAGTTTGCACAATTTAGAATTGCACCAGTCTGCCATGCTATATTTTAAAAAGAAAAAAATAATAAATTGTTGTGCAATTTAGAATATCGTCGGTTAGCACTATCTTCAATTGCAGTCCAAAAATTTTCTTTAAAAAAATTGTTATCGTGCGATTAAGTAAATTTTTATGACGCGATCCTTGATCGCACCATAACGGTAGTGCCAGTTTGCACTATCCTAAACAGCACTTCATAATATTTTTTAAAGGTTTGTTATGACACGATCCTAATCATACCATAAAAAAGTCTACATGATGGGAACAAATTTGTTTTCGTAATAGGTTTCGAGAAGTAAACCAAATGCATAAATTTTCCAGGATTGTATTGTAACCTATAATTTAAAGATTCCTTTGAAATTTGTTTCAGTAGTACATGATTCCTTTGAAATTTGTAGGGAATTGCAGAAGTAAAAAATTGAAAACTCCATCATTCTACAGATTTCTTTTATTCTATAACTTTATAAAAGTGCATCTTTAACTCAGTTTTTTTTCATGCTCGGATAAACTGAATCTTTTCAAATAGGGATAAAGAAAATTATTTGATATAAAGGTTAAAAGTATTATATCCCCTAATATTTTATGTTGCATTACTATTTAAATTGTAAGAAGGAGAAAATAGAAAGAAATAAGCATTAAAAAATTTAAGTTCGTTTCATTAATTAAAAGTCTCTATGTCAAATTAACTGCATCTTTTATTTCATATATTACATCAAGGTAGTTGCAGCTTTGTTTCATAATTTTATCAAGGTATTTGTTCCTTTGTCTCATAATTTCACCCCTCTGACCTATTAAAGAAACATATTATACACAACTAAAACGATTTAAGCATAAACAAATGCAAATTGGCATTACAAAAAGCTATCATACACCAATATACTCAAAAAAGCATAAACAAAAGTTCCATTTCTATATTCATCATATGCTGGTTTAACAGTTGGTACTCGGTGCCAGAGAAATAAAAATGTTACATATACTTTCAAGAAAGCAGTAGATGAAGGATAATAGGTAAACTTACCACAGTGGAAGAATTGCACGCTGTGTGGAAATCCTGGCACCGCCTTGCCTCAAACACTGTTTCAGGGAAGATAAAATTTCAAATATCAATTACTTGTTGAAGAAAAATATATTAAGGTTTTATGTGTGACGGATAGATAGAATAATAGGTAGACTACAATAATCAATCAAAGATATCGCCATGAAACAGCCATTGACCAGTTACAACAACATAGACACCTGCACTAAGATACCTGCACTGAAATAAAGCAGATCATTGGAACATACTAAATATACATCCAGCCGTTATCTTTAAAACTCACACAAGGATACCTGCACTCCAATCTTTCGCCATTTCTTTAGAAAGTTGTTTTCTCTCCTCATCCCCTGTTAAGATTTATAACGTGTGTATTAATATCACATAACAATGATATTTTCCCTCATGGTGGGATATACACCATGTGTGCCTGATTATTTAGTGTTGACAGATGGACTTGTCAATCAATTGATTTAGAAATCTATTCCATTAATCCAAATCAATATTGTAATTTATCATATAATCAATTATTGGATATCGCTATACTTTGCTGTTCCACCAAGTTATTTTAGACCAGGCTTGACCATTTGGCGAGAAGCGACGGGCTATGTAACTAGAGTTATTTGACAAAAACTAAGAGATCATTTGAACGTAGCAAGCCAATGATACTGGGATCACTACCTTAAGGAGCAAAGTGACCCTTCAGATGGACGTTTAGAAGCGTTAAAATTTGTCTTTGAAACACAATTGGTTCCCATAATTGGACCAACCATACATCATCCAATCATGCCATAAAATTTAAGCGGATGAAGTGTTGATTTGTAATTGAAAATTGCAAGTTCATTAATTTAAACCTGATTTGAATCTATGATATATATGTATACAAATCAATAAAAAAATGCAAGTGTCTTTAACCACAGATTCTGACTAAATCAATGAGAGTACTGGGATTTATATATATATCCATTAATCTAGGGTCTGAACATCAAGCTGGCATGTTAGATAAGTTGCAGCATGTTCGTATCATGGACAACTTTATTGGTGGATTAATAGAGGAAATAAAATATGAAGTGATGGCAGCAAGACCTATGTTTTTTAGGGAACTACTACCTTAGCAAAAAATATGAAGAAAAGGCATGTGAATTATAGAATGTTATAAACTTACAGTTAGAGTGAAAAGAGCTTCTTTTTTTTTCTTCTTCTGATCAGTTAACAAACTTTGGGATTGAAAGCTAGGTCACTAAGGATTGGGATCAGACAGAAAAATGCCTGGCAGATACCAAGTTCTGTACAGTTAAATTTTCGACAGTTATAAATGAAGCTACGTCAGCCTTACAATTACCTAATTCAACCTCAAATTTAGATCATTTGCCTCCTGTTGAGGTAATTTCTCTTCATTCATTGATCTATCGCACTCATTAACTCTAGGATTTATAATTTTATACGGATTTTAATCGTCCAAAATACTATTGCTATGCTATACCTAATATAATAATTTTAGTTTAATTGGATATGAATTCTCTAGTTCTTAATTATGTATCTGAATATAATAATAAATAGTCTCTGAATAATTTTTTGAAGTGTAAGCTAATCCACAACACAAATTTTAATCATCCAAAATGATTTTTGTCTATTTTACCACTTCTTATACATTTGAAAAATCAAGTAATGCAATTTAGCATTAAATAAAAAAGAAAATGAAGTATATCGGAGTAATACCTGAATGGAACTCCACAACACAAATTTTAAATCATCATCAATTGACCGCCAATCATCAATCATGACTGCAACATGCTCCCATACGAACGAGGGGTACTTATCAGAGTAATACTTGAATGAAACTCAATGCTGCATACAAATGTATCAGCTTAGAAATATTATTCAACGTTGCATATAATTGTTCTTATCTTGAAGTCAAAAGATGCATCTCTCTATTACATGATGCCATTTTGTGGCTTGAACATGAGTTTTTGTGAAAATTCAATACTTTGTTATATATAAATGTTTGTTGTCATGAAATTTAAACAGCAAAAGATAGAAGTATTTGCCTATTTTAGAAAGATAAGAATTAAAAATAGTTTTTTCATGTGTGAGCAACGGGTTCCTTCTGTTCTCGTTTCGTTGCTGCATCACACTGGACATATCGAATTTCAGAAAAGATGCAACAATATTAAGTAATAACTGAAAAAAAATCAAACATTGAAATTGATTATGTACCTTGAAATTGGAATCCTAAACTAATATATAATCAACCTACATAAACTTATTAGACCCATAAATCATCGAAAAGGACATACAAACGGATAAATAAATTCTTTGGATCATGAAATAGAATCGTTAATTATAATAAACAATAAAAGTACAAACTACAAATATAATATCTCTCACATTTAAGTCCCTTGGGACTGAAAATGAAATAGCAAAACATAATATAAATTCTAGTGCATGCAATTTGCAAACATGAGCATAACAGATAATTATAAATACAGCAATGTAGTATAAACCCACATCATGTTCAACAGAAATATAAAATATTACCTTTGTGAACATATCCGCCATTTAATTGATCAAATTACAACATGAGTGTCCAACATTTTAACCCTAAATATGAGTATCTATGAGATAAAGAAAACGACTAACTTTATGTTTCTAACGGGATAACATCCACCAGCAGAAGTAGACAAAATGAAACTTACAGGGAAAAAATGTACTAGAGAACAAACATGATTTTTTTTTACTATATGCATGAAAAAGAAATAGCAAAGAATTTTACTTCGAGACATGGCATGCCTTATGCTATGAATTGACTGATTTAACTTGTATGGATTATTTCAATATAAATTTCTTTCTTTTTGTTTGCAGAGAAACATGCACAAACTGGATATATGATGTGATTCCTGACGCTTTCCCATATGTTAGTCTATACTTAGTTGATGTATGTCTTGTTGTCACGAACGAAGTTCTAACTTGCAAAGTGTTTCTAATATATAATTAAAGTTTTCTGGATTTAGAAATCACAAATTAGAAGTTTTCCATGAATTTAAACATAAACTATGATATCTTTTATGAATTTATACGAAGTCTAAATTGATAATAGCATAATACCTTTTATCTTGATATACTTTGTGTTTGCTTCCTGATTTTTTATGAGTATATAATTTATTTACCTTTTAAGTCTTAGATCTGAGCTCACATGATTGTAAAGAAAATGAAATCATGAAAATGATGTCTGCTACAAGTTCTACTTAGTCAATGCTGCTGAATAAATAATATACTGAATGCACCATAATAATAAAAAATAGATTTTGACATTTCCTTAAAACAGATATTGAAGTTATTATTTATTTAAGTCCGCACTCAACTTCCACTTTCCCACAAAATTACAGATAAAATAAATTTTCATTGGCACATTGTATATTAAGGAGATTGAGGGCTATGGACATATTGTATATTACTGATTAAGCATCAAATCAAACTTTATAAAAATTCTTTTTGATAGAATATAGCTTAACAAATATTACTAATCATTGGCATCATTGTATATTGATTTTGGAAATAGTCTTCTGATCCACTCAAATGCATATTAGTGATTTAAAACTGTAGCACATCATGTACTGTACATTTATTCTTATCTTTCTATCTTACACGTTATTAATGCTTTTATGAAAAAAACAAAAAATAGTTTTATACATTAATTGATAATATATAAACTATCAGTGATAAGTAAATGAGAAACTACAGGAGGCATACTTCCAAGTCCATGATTTCTGTTAATGTCGTCCGAACTATGTCCAATAAATTGAATTGTTTAACTATAAATTTTAATAATCAAAGATTAGTTCATTAGAGCAGATAGAATCCCTGATTTCATGTTGAATTATTTAACTATAAATTTTGATAATCAAAGATTAGTTCTTCAGGGTTTGCATAGCAGCTGCAACAAACCATGCATTTCAGGAATTATAGATCCCTGCATGAATAATGTAAGAATATCACCCTATGAATATATACTTGCACATTTTTTTACCTGTAATTATATTTCCAGTACTCAATATATCAACCTTTGGTCAACAAAGTATAGGTTACATATTACAAAAAAAGAATAAGAATAAAAGATGAAAAAGGAACCTGGTGTGAGAAATGGAATAGAGAAACTCAGGCATTGTAGGACCAGCCCTACGCGGCGTACGGCAGATGAGCTTCTCTGTCTTGTTAGTGATTTTCATTGCAGTATACTGCATTCTCACTTAATTGCAATTGCAAACATCACGACAACTTGAAAAAACAACAAAAATAGAAATAAGAAGGGAGTTGGGCAGCATAATAATATGTAGGATTTTATGTGGTCATCAGAATTCATTGCTTTCATGGTGCTCTTTATATTGCCACAGGTGTATAAAATGCAGAAATATTTGTGGAGATAAATAATAAGACGACATTGGTTTACTGTTTTACAGTCATTTTTTCTTTCTGAGATCTGTCTATATAGTAGTTACATTGCTTATGAGAGTAGTGCATCTTGAAACAACATAGATATTGTGTTACCCCTTTTTTAGACCTTACACTCATTTAATATGAGTGGATAAACAATAGAAATTTTTCATCAGAACCTGCACATTTACTATGGTACAATGTACATATGAACAAACTCTAGTGACATTCATCCATATGAGCAAGAAAAAAAAAATACTTCGTAGAGGAGAGGGGCAAAAAAAAAACAAGGAGAGAAGTAAATACCAAGTTTTAGCCTGAATACTTATCAAAACTATATTATCATTCATCGTTAAATACACCTCATCGACAAAAAATTATACAAATCTGAAATATGAAGACCAAGAAAACTAAGGAGGAATTATATGGCAGGGATTTAGATCCTTCATTTATGTGTGTCTGTGTGTGTAGACACGCATGAAATAAGAAGGTAATAAATAAAATAAAATAAAATAAAATAAAATAAAATAAAATAAGACCAACCACTTTCAGAAAAAAGTCTAAATATCACACTGTAAAGTCAGAATACAACAACCAAATTCACAACATACAACATAAACAACACCACAAACACTAAAATAAACATAAAGTTCTAGATATCGAATGATAGATTGACGCTGAGTGATGGAATTTCAAATTTCAAGATGCCAATTCCAGATTTGTTACTTTTTATATCAACCCGGCAAGTATCTTCTATTTCCTTGTAAAATGAAATCAAAGTAATGTTGCCAAAAAATTATTAAATAACGCTGAAACTAAGAAATTGAGTTCTTGACAGCTAAACTATACATTGATAAGTAACCACGCTGAAACATGTTAATTCAGAGTGGAGAAAAATATTATGAAATTAGTGTTTTCGGTTAAATAATACGTTAATTCAGCTTAGCTAACTAATAAATTTTTAGTGAAAAACATATAACAAAGTTTGTAGTACCTCTCATGCCCGTTCAAGTTGGACAGATGCGGGATCGGCTACTGATGACAGGGTAGATTCGGTGATTCACGATTTTGCAGGTTAGGGATTTCGTGATTCGATGTTGAGATTAGGGATTTCGTGATTTAATGTTGAGATTAGGGATTTCATGATTCTGCGATTAGGGATGTTGAGATTATGGATTAGGGATTTCTGTTGACTGCTGGAGGCGATGAAGTGAAACAAGTAGGGCTGTTTTCTGAAGGGAAGGGTAACAAGCGCTCTTTTTTAGTTCCCGCACAAAATATTTTTATTGGCCGCCTTTTTGCTTGTAGCGTTGAATACACGGAATATATTTCTCAAATAAAGAGAAAAAGGGGAAACGCTATTTGTTATTGCTATGAAAGATTCATTTTGTTGTAGTGTCCTCGGCCACCAACAAGAGATCCTTGTTTGTCCCTAACATAAAACCAATGCCCGACACTTCATTTCAAAATTTGAAAAACAAATTGGCGGCATGTATGTCAACATACCATCTACCTATATGTTCGACAAATGCATGTATATTTGAAAACTTATTTCTTTTATATTGTTTTGAAAATTTTATACTTTGTAAAATAATTTGGTGCTTTATAAAATAGTTTGAACATAGTTTATAAACATTTGGAAGTTTATTTTTTTTATCTAAAATATTTTGGAACATATTTTGAAAATTTATTTCGTTTTAAAAATATAAATGGTAAAAAATAGGAGTTAGAGATCAAAGATTGCTAGCAAGGACTTTAACAATATACGCTATGATTCTGTACACTAAATTATAATCTTGAGATCTTCATACCTTGTTCTTTGTACTCATGAGTCTTTATACTGTCCAGTCTTCCATTCAACGCCCATGTAATAATCTGCACTATACACTATATAACTTGATAAAACATCAACATCTATGTTTTATATAGATTTATATGGTGTATTTAGTTGTCACCAAAATCGATATAACTGAGGTATTAACAATGAAGTACGCTGTTGATTTCATTTTCTATTGTATGTATTGTTATATTATGATATAATTACTAATCCGAGTGCATTATTTATACATTAGTATAAAATTCTTAGGAAAAATATACAATCAATGGCAATTCCAAATATGTTTGTGACCATGAGTTTCAAACAGAACACTCTAAATGCTTTTCTTTGATTGTTCCTAGTCAAACTGGAACGAGAAAAGGATATTGATACATTAGCAAAGACTAATGTATGTAATATTCTCTATACGATGGACAATGAATCACCCATAGTCATTAGGACACAAATAGATTACATATTTGTGATTGTTTGAAATAATTACAGAGTAACTCAATAAGAGTCTTATATTGGTTAATACAACTAAGTAATAATAGAATATCTCATGTAATGATATGAATCAGTCTTCAAACTTGAGAGTACTATTTATCTTAAGTAAGGAAACTATACTTTGATTAGGGTCAATCACATGACATCATAATCATGTCATGACCATAATTTGGTGCATATTGAACTATTTTAAGTGAAACATTACTCAAGAGAGGATTCGTCTTCTTTGTCGTAGATGGTTAGTATCAAAATTGGTAGTGAACTTGAAGTCAAAATCTACGGCTAGAGTAAATCGTTAGTCAATAAATGTTATCAGATGGAACAAAGTGCTTTAATGTGGCACTACGCAGTAAAGTACAAAAATTGGATTTTTTGACCATTAACCAAACTTTAGACATCTTGGGAATATAATGATGACGAAGCATGTAAAAAATATTATTAGTAAGGTGTGGTTTAATAATTATTAGAAACTGTATTTTGCCTAAATAATCTATAAGCAACCGCGTTCACACTATGAAGTTAACACAACAATATAGTTAGCAAATTTTCGAGTTCAACAAGTTTACATTAATTTATGAATATTAAAAATTAATAATAAAAATTATTTCAAATATTGTGTCAAATTTTTACGGTGTTAATTTATTTACGTAAGCGCTTAAAATTAATTTAAAAAAATATATGGTTCTTATACATTAATTTAATTAAATATATAGGTTGCTATAAATATTTAATTAATTAATATATGATGTTAATTAGGCCCAAATCATGAGATTTGTTCCCATGAGAAGGCCAGGAATACTAATGGAGATATGAGATATGAATGCTTCTCTTTGACCAAGATTAGATCTTGAATTAAAAGAAGAGGAAAATATGGAGATGTTTGTGATATATGGTAGCAATAAATTGCACTACCTTCTCTCATTCTAAAACACATAAAAAAATAAATCTAGCCCACGTTAAATTGCTGGAGCCTTAAAGCTAGGATTTGCACACAGAGCTAGAGAAAAGAAAATTAAATCCGAGCTGGAATAATTAACAACACAACATGTCAACAACCGGTGGATCTAACGGTAAACACATCCTCAAATAATTTACACATCCACACACACACAGATATATATATATATATATATATATCATCTTGCTTTCAACCATATAAAAAAAATAAAGTTATTTTAAAATATATTTACATGCGTATATATATATATATATAATATGTGTATATATATAACAAAAAATAGTTTCTTTCTTTTAGCCTAACATAAAAAGCATTTATTTTATTTATTATACGTGCACATTAATGATATATATACATATATTGGTCAAAGCGTTTGTTAATATATTTCTCTTTCGATTTTAGTTGAAAAGAATTGTTTATAAACATGTAAGTAAATATTATTAGGTTAAATTCAAATAAAATTTGAAATATATAATTATATATTCGAAAATTTTAAAAATATATAAAATTGAATACGTTTAAATATTTAAATTTTAAATAATATATTACATTATTTAAGAAATTATATATATTTTTTAACTTTTATGCTGAAAATTTTAATAACAAGAATAAATCTTTTTTTTTCTTAGTCAAATTAAAAAAAAAATATTTATATGTATGGCCGTAAAAAAATTATATGTATATATTTTATAAATATGCATAAATATATTTAGGAGATATATTATATGATCATTTTATGTAATATGATCTTAAATCCCATTGATCACAAATACAATATAGTGTCAATCTCATGAATTCCTGAGATTGGTTTATTTATATCATATGGTGATATTCAGGTTGTGAATATGAATCTCCATTGAATAAAATAAAACTAATTAAATTAAAAATTAGTGTTAAATCAATCTAGAACATAATCTGAGTTATAATATTTTTCTGATAAAAAAATATTAGAACAAAGATGTCATAGCCCATATTATGTCTATATGATAATTTACCAACACATAGGGCAATCATTTGAGCAATCCAATTAGACGGCTGTCCAATGGAAGGATTTTAACTAAAGAGAAGTGTTAGGAGAAAATTTGGCACTGTCTTGATACATACCAAATACAGCTTGAAAATATGCTTGAGGTCAGGAGATGCACCTTGGTCGAAATGTCATCTCAATCTAGGCATGGTCATCTTAAAGTCAATCCTTCATGCAAGCAATTTGGGCCTCAACTTGGAGAATCACTGACTATGTCACCCAATGGAACATCCAAAGGCACTGCATGTTCTCGATGATACAAAGTTGTTAGTCTAAGTTTCGCTCAATTTCTACTAAAACCGAAGAAGTTGTGGCACAACAAGAAGATTGTAAGGATTCGAATAGCTGAACGGTCCAAAAGGGAGTAAGTGTTGAATAGGAAAGACAATTCGATGGCGTGCTTGCCAAATCGACTTCTACCTATATCGAACTAACTTTTTCCAAGCCAACTTGGCCGTACATGGAAAGTGCATATTTTGTTGTAAACTCTTACCTATAAATACCAAATGGGTAAACAGTATTGGCGGACAAGTTTGGAGAACTTGAAACTATCAAACCAAATTAGCTAAATTTAATTTCTAGAGCATTCTTGGTAAACAAGGAATCAATACAACCATACAAATCATCTTCAATAATGCAATCCACCATCCAACATCGAGTTGTAGTGGAACAACCTCGAGATTAATGACTTTAAAATTTTCCAACGACATATCTTGTAACTTATAATTTTTGTAACCGATCCAAGAAAATCTAGTAAGCGTTGTGGCGATTGTTAATCGGACAATCATAATAGAAGATATAATGTAAATGTAGGATAGAGATTTTTGAACCACTATAAAAATCAGTGTGTTGTTTACTATTTTTTTGCACTTTACTTCATGCTTTTTGTATTTTGTATGTGACTAGTGATCCAAATTAGAGTAGGAACATAATATATTTAAAGAACAGAGGTCGCATCTCCTAAAATTAAGCACTAGATCACACTCTTGATTCTAGATGTTGCTCAAATTTTTTGGAAATAAGAAGGCATGTTAATTAAAGTATCTCAGCCTACCCCGGTCTGGTCGGTCTAGGCCGACGAGGCTCAACAGCTCATAAGCCTGCCACATCTAGGAACAGGTCGACTAGTGTTCTTATGTATGATCATAACCTGAATCCAGCCTAGACCAGCATCAGCTCACCTTCTCAATTGCACGTTAAACCTACTACTGGCAAAGCCTCCCAACGCAACAACCCCAATGACCAACTTGCCCGTTAATGCGAGGCGCAAGCCCGACTCAAGCCATCTCTCATTTGGTCGACCGACTCTTTCTCTTTGGCCCGCTCACCTCGACAACATGCAAGCCCGCTTACTCAAGCACCTCTCCCTCAATTATTTTCTGAGCGGCATGGTTTTCAACTGTCTCAAAGGTGGCCCATCATCGATCCAGCTTCAATACCTCCACTTGCAACTTGTACTGTCTTGTCTTACATGGCTCAGCATGCCTTCGGCTTTTATCGGCTCCTCATCCTCATTGTGGTCTCTCCAGACTAGCTCGACTCATCCTACGACCTATGCATTTAGGAGCAAAGCGGTAAGAGGTATAGCCAGATATACCTATTTTGACCAGAAGTATGTCCCATTTCCTACAAGCACATTGCAAGTACAAGGCACTTAATACAAAGCATGGTCAAGCATACTCCTGGTACAGTCCAGTTGGCCTTCATCTCAACCATGCACTCCTTTTGTTAATCGTCCTTCATCAAATCCATTCAATCAAATAATGGTCAGACACTCTTCATGCTTTTTTTGTGGCTTCAACTAATATGAGAACTCAGCATAGCCACTTCCAAGTGGTTGAATGGTCCCCCGTTTGAGGGGACACAAGGTTGGATTGTCCTTCGATGGAAGGGATCCTAGGTGGGATGGTCCCCTGACGGAGAGGATCCAGGTTAAATGGGCGTTTAGGGGAAGGGACCATGGGTTGGAACCCATGATCCGCCACTCAAGCTTCCTGATATTTGCAACTTCATTAGTCTAGATTTGTCATATTTTCTTATTATTTTCTTATAATTTCTTGTAAGCAGGAGAGTGACATATAGTAAGAGAACTTCATTGTGGACGTAGGCAACTTGGTCAAACCGCTACACATCTATATCATTTACCATTGAATGCTCTTTTCCCCTCATTTTCCATCATTAAGTCTAGTGATTAGCAAGTAACTTTTGCTCTTTATAATGCATTATCATAAGTCATATCGCTAATATTTTGACACTAGGAGGGGCAACCTACGATCTTGTGGTCAATAGTTTCTTGTGCAAGTCCTTTGCTCGCTTGATATCACACATCTAGCATCAACAATGGCAATGGTAGTTGGTGTTCTACCGCCTCCTCCAAGCATCAAGAAGATTCTGCAGCTACCTCAGTTTGGCTTCGTATCGTGTACAGTGGCTATGCACACCCGCTCATCCTCAAATCACTGCTATTATCAACCAAATTATGACAGCCATGCGCGTGTCCAGTTTGAGGGTCATGCCCATCCGCTCAAACAACTACCTCAAGATTTGGACCATCTCGTTAGCCCGCTTCATGGAAAAATTCGAGGGTAGGAAAACCCCTTGGTAAATCTTGGCCATTCACCAAGCACTCACAGACAGAAATCCTAGAGACCCATGTGTTGAAACTAGGCTAGGCCGTAGTAGAAGAAGTGGGTAAAATTCAATCTTTTTACGTATTTGGATCTTTAATGGGCCTATGTAGTCTATATCCATAGAACTTTTCTAAATTTTCTTTTAAATAATATCATTATTTTATTTAAATTGATAAATAAAGTTTTGTTTTATTGCTGTTGTTATCCATATATTTTCTAAGAGGAATATACATGGAAGCAAGGGAAAGTAACATTACTTCAACGAAAGGATGCCATGCCACCAAGAATGTCGAAATTAAAGAAAGAAGGGATATCAAACTTCAAGCGACTCCAAAAAAAAAGATATCAGACTTCTATATAAAGGTGTCGAATTTCTAAAAGTATCGAATTCCAAACAATTGGCTAACACAAAATAATATCGTACATGAACATGGCAAGGAGGTAGTCAAACCTCAGTAGTGAGAAAGGTACCACCCCAAAGTTTTGAATTTATAGAGATGTCGAACGATAACAAACTTTACCAAATGTATAAGGAAATAGATGATATCGAATTTTTATGACCCTTTGAAATGTCGGTCGTCTAAACATACAAGAATAACACAGAATGATGAATCTAGAGGGGATGTCGAACTCCAACAAAGGAGGACGTTATCAAGCTTTCGCAAATAGAGAATGATGTCGATTATCTATCGAACGTGAATGTTAAATTTCCAAAGAATACAGGCTTTAGTAACAAGAATGTTGGGAAGAACTGTTGTTAAACATTGACAATAAGGAAAGAAGATACCGGACTAACAAAAGCAGATGACAAATGATGTGGAATGACAACATTGAAGAAGAATTGAACACCTAGCAACAAGAAGATATCGGATCTCAAGCAATTCAAGTGACATCAAGCCTCTGCAACTTAATGTTTTAGAGCATGAAGCAAAGGAAGGACGCCATACTTTAAAGAGGTATGGTTGATATCGAATAACCGTGATACAACATATGTCGTGTATTATCAATGGAAAGGAGGATTCCATACGTTAATAGTTATGAAGGATTTCAAACTTCGTGAGACATATTAGGTTGTCGCATATCAATAATGAATAGAACGTTGTCGTAAACCTTCAGTGTTCAAAGAGGTGCCGTAAATACACAATTTTAATGGGATGTCGTAAATCATCAATGTAAAGAAGGTTGCTATCATCAGCACAATGAAGGATACCAAAAATCAATGATACCTAAGGACACGTGGCAGCTATGCTGTCTGACACCACTCCTATAAATAGATCCCCTTGGCTATTCAAAAAAGGGGGGAATTATTTTGTTATACCAAAAATTCTCAATAGCAAAAGCAATGATTATCTTCCTAAGGAAAGTCAAACGCTTTGTATCCATATGTATTGCAAGAGTTATGATGCTTAGGTATTTAAAGAATAAATGGATTGAGCCTGTCTCAAAAGAATAATACTACGGGCTGAAGGGAAAAGCGCATTAGCGAATCCAAACTTCGAAGAACCAATCTATAGCAAAAGGAATCAATGGTCGAAGTGACCAATAAGACAATATGCAGCTCAAATGCAAGAGGCCATTTAGGCTGGAGACAATTCATCAATCCGCACTCCTTATGCAGTAATGCTAGTTGTCTAGAACCGTACAACAAGCAACCTCAGCAATTCAAGGAGAAAATTCTCCATCAATGGCACTACAAGATGCTGACTATAAATAGGCGACAATCCCAAAGCATAAGTGATCATTTTGAGCAAAAAAGAACTAACACATTTATATAGTACTTTCCTATATTAGAGCTCTATTCAAAAACTCATCAATGGAGGTAACATCTAGATTCAATGTAATAAGCCTCTCGGGTAAACAAGAGTAACTAAATAGGGAAAGGACAGTGGACGTAGGGAATTTCGACCCAAACCACTATAAAAAGCTGTTGTTGTTATTATTTTCTACACTTTATCTTCTTCTCGTTTACCATCGTGACTTCATAGCTCAACCTTTCATAACTTCAACTTATTTAAGTCTCGGTAACCTTATATCTGGGACTCATAACTCAAGTAACTTTTGAAGCTATATTTTTGAACCTCATGGTGTTGGGTGTAGACGAATCTCTGCACTAACATTTTTGGTGCTAGAAGGAGGGTCGGAACCTTCGTTATTTGTTCCCTCCCAGAAAATCTACTAACATCATCTCTCCAACTATAGCTAGCTTTGAAAAGCTAACCCCAGAGTTGCCCCTTAACCTTCATATTTGGCTCATTGAAGAGGATAACAATAAGAGATTGATTACTCTCATCTTGGAGAAAGAGATGATCCTATTTATGAACTTCAAGTTCTCCGATCATATAATTTTTGGGGTATTTACGAGAATCTCTCTAAGATTCTTCTCAACTTCGAGGGGCGGTCATGGCTATTGCGAACAAAATTAAGGACCTGAGTATTGTGATAATGACAAATAAAGGTTCCTCTCTCCTTGCTAAATGAGCCCTCCCGGCCACTTTTATTCTTCGTCCGCGGAAGAAGGCCCAACGAGACCAAGTCTTCACTACCTTCAATTAGAGCCTGTCTCGGATCTTTCTAAAAGCATGTGGAGAACTCCATTATCCAAACTATCCCCCACTCGTTAAAGATGATCCAAAAGGAAAGAATCATTGTGTTTATCATCAAGCGAATGGGCATGAAATAGATAAGTGTCGAAGACTTTCTTAAGCCATACAAAACTTCAAACAAAATGGGGGATTGATTGAATTTATTAAATAGTTAATTAAATACCTCATCTTTATAAATGTTTAACTTTGTTTCTATGTTTCAGGGGAAATGTATGTAGACTTCAACCATATATATATATATATATATATATATATATATATATATCCTCCTTTTGAAGACAAAGAATACTATGTGGATCTTTACACTGGAAGAAATCTCTCACCTTATCAAAGACGCTCCTTTCAAGTTTAACTCTTTCCTCTCTTATTAAGTGCAATTTAGTCTCGATACCTATAAAGTTTAATCTAGTACATCCCCCATTTTAGTTATTTTCAATTGTTGTGTCTGTAGTTAAAGTCCAAAGGCCGAAACTTCTTTATTGATCTGACGAGGTCAATAAGGAGTTTCACTTTTTTCTTAAAAATATTAATTTCCTTAATAATTCTCTTTCTCAAACTAGAATTAAATATGTTTTCTACATAAATAATACCTACTAACTACTCAATCTCAAAAGTCTTTTACAAAGTAATTCGAAAGCATTCCTATATCTCTTTTACCAAGTTACAATTAACTTTCCGTGTAATCGGTAACTTAAAATAGATTTAGATGGCCAACACCAGCCAAAAGCGATTTTAGATGCCAGACACTTGCCAAAAAATGGTTATTGATGGTCGACGCCAGCCAAAAGTGGTTGTACATTAGGACCCAATAATAAGTTGGTAGACCTCGCCATAAGAGCACCCCACAGTGATGCACAATAAAGTGTAAGGCCAATATCACCTAGGTTTAAAAATATGTCGAAAAGTAGAATGCTAAAAATGAGTCATGGTTAGTGGAATCATGCCTTGGGTAGATTTCCTGTTAGATTAATATATTAGGCTGATTCCCAATAACAGTGAGCTATGGTCCAGTAGTACCGTGCATTGGTAAATCCCCAGTTAGATTAGAATGTTGGTAGATTCCCAATTAGATTAGAATGTAGGGTAGATTACCAATAATAACGAGCCATGGTCAAGTAGTACTATGTATTAGATAGATTCCCAATTAGATCAGATGTTGGATAGATTCTCAATGATAGTGAGCCATGGACGAGAAAACCCAATCCAAGCTGTAAGGATGGCATCAGGCTAGTATGGATGGACATCAAAAACCCTAATACGACGAGATGCCAAGGGGCAATAAGAACCCCAAGATAGAAGTAGAAAGGACAAGCAAAACGGCTCGTGTTGAAAAAATTAGTTAACCAAAAGACAAAAAAGGCCTCATTGTTACAGACAGATTAAGTGATTATTAGTACATGGAATACAATATACAAGAAGGAAAGAAGAAGAGGCAACGTCTCATAAGCCTTCATACACGTTTTCGACTTTAGTTTTGGCCTCTTTAACGACCTTCTCTAGGTGGGATTTGAAATGATCCTCTATCTTGTCGTATGTCTTAGATACCCATTCCTACTTAAACTACTTGAACAAGATTCTTTGACCATTCTTAGTACCCACAAGAATGTCCGATGTATTAAGTACTGGGGCTAAGGGAGAACTCCTCTTAGGTTGAGCACGAGGATCAAAAGGGAAAACAATGGTTGTATAAGAAGAAGAAAATCCTATATCGGCACGACATTTACTTCCCCCCTTCTGCGAGCTAGAGGGGCCGCAACCTAACCTCATTGGTTTTCTTATTTCTAGTTTCAAGTTCTTCTATTTTGATTGCCGAAAGCTACCAGTGAGAATCATCCAATCATTGTCGGAGAATAGACATGGACTCCCATAAACTAGAAATGGCAGATTTCAAAGCTTGACCAGTAACCGACACCACCTTCGGAATAGCGGACAACATCTTGGATAACTCTTCGAGTGTCTGCATTAAGGATTCGTTGTCTTTCAATGTAGCATGAATATTGGTACTGAGATCAGGGCTACATTTCGTTAGTTCAGCTATTTTATCATCGAGACTTTGTTGCAAGGAGGCGTAGTCTCTCTCCAGTTCTAAGCGGTTGCGACATGATTGCCCCTAAATGAAATTCGAATTAAAACCAGAAAAGGCTGATCATCGTAAAGGCAATTCTTTTCATTTTATTAAATATTAGTATAGATACAAAAAATTAATGGTCCTCTAAGATGCGAAAATTTCTCCTTAGTAGCCAAAATAATTGTGACGCCCCACTCCGAGAGCCTCGTTAACAAAGAGTATTACATAGATAATACTGTCGGCTAACGCAGACAATAGAGTATAATGGAAGCGACCATGTGCAATCTTACCTTAACTATTCACTAAATATGTCGAAAAGTAGAAACACATTAAAATTCGACCTATTCAATAAATATTTAAAGCAAAACTACAATGGCTATAGGATCTATCAGAAGAAAATATAACAACTCAAATGTAATATACATCACAGAACAGTCGATCATAATATACACATACACAGATACACCACAGAGTATACAAAATAATACATGTCAAGTGGTACAGGAGACCACCATATACAGACGAGACGAAAGAGTATAAATCAGAGTTATAACAGATAAGGACTACAAAAGACGCTATAACAAAATGAAGCTAGCGAATAGTCCATGCGGAAGCAAAATAGGCTAAGTCCCAAAAGCACCTAACCTGAAACATCTCGGTCTGACCCGAGTATAAAATACACGGGTCAGTCTAGATAACAAATCAGTTAGGTAAACTGAACACTAATAAACCTGCAAGGTCATACAGTATAATAAATATCTCTAGGAGAGATAACACAATCATCAACAAGAGATGAATCATATAGGACAAGCCTCATATCATCGGCAACATATAGAAACAAAGGATACAAATATCCCAAAACAAGCCAATAGGCAAACAACAAATACCAATAAGGTATACAAGTTCCACAAGGTAAACGCTATACTCCATGCGGCTCAAAAAGACCAATACCGAAGGGCGATACCAAGGGAATATACATATCAATGAAACATCATAAAATTTGCTCGAGCTCAGTACTGTACAAACAAGGATCCATGAGCCCGAAGACTCCAAACCCAAGTATCACCCATGCGGCACATAAGGCCAACATCAGAGCGAAACTATATAGGGCAACAAACCCGAAGGCACACACACGAAGGCAACATACCCGAAGGCAACATACCCGAAGGCAACATACCCGAAGGCAACAAACCTAGGGAGACAGTCCGAAGACACTATCCCAGAGGCAACAAACCGTAGTGGTGAAGGTCGAAGACCCAGTACTAGACACCACTAACTGGCGGAATGTGTCACAACTCTCGAAAAGGAATCCAAAAAGTGTTAACGTATGTCCCATAACCACTCGTTCGCACTAAACGGTTTACTATCCGTCAGTCCCTTTCACACTCAAAGCAGTACAAAGTTTACCTCATATCATCGATAAACCAAACCCGAAGGTCAAAACAATCAATCGAATAGGTCGAGGATTAATCGGAAAGATAAACGCACAGATTCATGGTCCGTGTTTTGCCCACCCATTTAATCACCCTTCCACTTCGTTCGAAGTGCGAAAGTGTGTGTGTTTTAAATAGAATTTATAAATTAGAGAAACGAACTTTTAAATGCGATTCGAGAGATTATTTTATAAAAACCCGTGGATTAAAATTAAAAGGAACCATCAAAGTCAAAACAATTGATAATCATACATAGGATCATCATGAATCGATTCAAATTGAAAATTCAATCCCAAAAGGCAAAGTGGGCTGAAACAGCAGGTTCAGTCGACTGAACAGAGTTTTCAGTCGACTGGCCCTATACCTGGAAAATTTTCCAGGTTTAGGAAACTTTCTGTTTCCAGGTTCAGTCGACTGTGCAGAGTTTTTCAGTCGACTGAATCATGCCTGGAAACTCTCGGGTTTCAGGTTCAGTCGATTGAATAGAGTTTTCAGTCGACTGAATCATGCCTGGGCTGTTTTTCAGCCTTATTCAAATGAAGAGCAAACTCTCCCAAAATGCAATCGGACGAACATTGGCTCTAAGGGCTTATGCCAATCGACAACCCGGCCCAATATGTTCCTCGATGCATCACCAAAACATGATTAAAACATCAAAGTTAGGATTTCAAAGATTTGAACCCAAAACACTAAAAATTGGAATATTCCCCAATTCAATTGCAAGTGCATATGAACAAGGTGTTAGGAATTCATACCTAACATCAATGAAATCAAGAGAAGTAGATGTGAGTTCAACACTCACCTTTTTACACAAAACAAAGAAGATGAAGAAGCACAATTGCAAGGGATCAACCAACTACACTCCACTTCAACACTACAAGCTTCAATCTAGAATCAAAAGCAAGTATTTCCTAAGTTAGGGTTAGGAAATTACTGAAATTGAAGAGGAGAAAAGATGGAGAAGGTGGAGATGAACTTACCAATGGATTCTTTTTGATTTTGGAGCAAGAATCAAGTTACAAAGGAGAAACTAGGGCTTGCTAATTTCTATTTCTCTTTCCCTTCCCCAATTTCAGTTTTTAGTTTAAGAAATAAAATGAAATGAAGATGAAATGAAGAGAAGGGTTGAGCTAGGGGTTAAGTGAGCTAGTGGGCTGAACCCAACCCCAAACCCAATAGGAAAAGTAGCCAAAATTTCACAAACTCCAAACATATCAAAGATTATACTCAAAAAGATCGCAAACGCCATTTTGGACTCAATGGAAATGGTTTCGAGCTCCAATTCGGCCATTTGCAGAAAGTAACATTTCGGACCCCAAAATCCGAATAACGACGCTATATTTAAATCAAACATTTAAATATAAAATCGTTAAATATGCGGGTTGTTACAGATCTCCCCTCCTTTCAAAATTACGTCCCCGCAATTCCTAGAGACGATATTTGTAACAACTACATACATACAACATACAAAAGAAAGAATAAACTTTAGACACAGAAATAGACTTACCATTACGAAGCAAGGATAGAAAACCTGGATAAGATCGCTCGATATACTCTCTGGTTTCCCAAGTACAGTCATTGGGATTAGCGGACCATTGAACTTTAACAAGCGGCACGTCCTTGTTCCGAAGGTGTCGCACCTCCGTGTCAAGCATGCGAATAGGTTGCTGTACAATAGATAAGTCCGGTGAGATCTCAAGCTCTTGCAAATCAGGAGAATCAATTACAGAATCCGATTCTCGAAGACACTTCCGAAGTTGCGAGACGTGAAACACGTCATGAATGCCAGATAAATGAGCTGGAAGTGAAACTCTATAAGCCACAGGGCCAATACGTTCAGTAATAGAAAACGGTCCTATATAACGAGGAGCCAATTTTCCAGTCGCACTGAAACGCATAACCCCTTTCAAAGGAGAAACACGAATAAAAACAAGATCGCCGATCGAGAACTCGAGAGGCTTCCTACGGTTGTCCGCGTAGGATTTCTGGCGACTCTGTGCCTCTTTCATCCTCAATCGAATAAGATCAATCTTCTCAGAAGAATGACGAACAAAGTCCGGGCCAAGAATAAGCTTCTCCCCAGATTCCAACCAACAAGAAGGTGATCGACATGGTCTTCCGTATAAGGCTTCGAAAGGAGCCATACCGATACTAGACTGAAAACTATTGTTGTAGGAGAACTCTACAAGAGGTAGGTGATCCTCCCAACAACCACCAAAATCAAAAATACAAATACGGAGAAGATCTTCCAAAATACGATTTACCCGTTCAGTCTGTCCGTCAGACTGCGGATGACAAGCTGTAGAAAAATTAAGCTTTGTTCCCAAAGCTTGCTGAAAACTCTTCCAAAAATGACTCGTGAATAAAGGATCACGATCACTCACAATAGAACTAGGAACACCGTGAAGTCTCATGATTTCCTTGACATACAACTTGGCCAAATGCGAAGCTGTCCTATTAGACTTAATAGGGACAAAATGTGCAGACTTGGTGAGGCGATCAACAATAACCCAAATAGTAGAATGACCTGATCTCGAACGAGGTAGGCCGTCAATAAAATCCATAGAAATTTGATCCCACTTCCACAATGGAATCTCAAGAGGTTGAAGAAGTCCAGAAGGACGCTGATGTTCGGCCTTCACACGTTGACATGTCATGCAGTTGCTCACATAACTCGCCACATCGCGCTTCATGCCTTCCCAATAATAAAGACGACGCATATCGGCATACATCTTACTACTACCGGGATGAATGCTATACTTAGAACGATGGCAATCATCAAGAATGTCATGCCTAAGTGCAAAATCAGAAGGCACAAAAAGACGGTTCTTCTTACGAAGACACCTATGAGAATCAATGCTAAAATCTTGCAACGCCTCATCACAAGATCCAGACTCACAAAGCTGAATAAAATGCAACAAATCAGGATCACGCCGCTGAGCATCGGCAATACGATCCAATAAAATAGGTCGAGCTCCCAAACTAAATAATAGAATAGGAGAATCAGAAGATGAACCTCGATCACGAATTTCACAAAAAGATAGAGTCTCAAGAATATTCCATTCGGCAAGCATCATAGAAATAACAGCCGAATGTTTACGACTAAGCGCATCTGCAACACGATTACCCTTACCAGGGGTAAACTGGATATCAAAGTCATAGGAAGCAAGAAACTCGAGCCAACGCTGTTGTCTCATATTGAGTTCCTTCTGAGTAAATAAATACTTCAAAGATTTATGATCGGTATAGAGAATGAAGCGCTCGCCCAATAAATAATGTCGCTAAATCTTCAAGGCAAAGACAATGGCGGCTAACTCAAGATCATGAGTGGCATAGCGAACTTCATTCGGACGCAGTTGCCTAGAAGCATAAGCAACTACTCGATCTCTCTGCATAAGCACAGCACCGAGACCACTACCACAAGCATCGGTGTAGACAACAAGATCATGATTCCCTTCGGGAACCACAAGAATAGGAGCATTAGTGAGAAGTTCTTTCAATGTCTGAAAGGAAGCTTCACACTTGTCGGACCAAATAAAACGAATGCCTTTCCGAGTAAGGCTTGTGAGAGGAAGCACAACACGGGAAAAGTTCTTAATGAACCGCCGGTAATAACCCGCTAATCCAAGGAAACTACGAATCTCATGCACATTCTCAGGCCTCTTCCAATACTGGATGGCTTCGATCTTTGAGGGATCGACAGAAATGCCATCGGAAGATACAACATGGCCTAAGAACTTAACCTTATTCTTCCAAAAGTAGCACTTGGAGAATTTGGCTTTAAGCAGATGACGACGAAGAGTACTCAAGACAATTCTCAAGTGATTAGCATGCTCAGCTTCAGACTTAGAATAAATAAGGATATCATCAATGAAGACAAGAACAAACTTATCGAGATATTCCCGGAATACCCGATTCATGAGGTCAACAAAGAAAGCAGGAGCGTTCGTCAAACCGAACGGCATAACGAGCCACTCAAAAGAACCATAACGAGTGCGGAAAGCGGTAAGAGGTATGCTATCCTCCGCGACTCGTAACTGATGAAAACCTGTGGCAAGGTCAAGCTGAGAAAAGACCTTGGCACCACTCAATAGATCGAACATATCATCGATCCTATGCAATGGATACCTATTTCTAATGGTCAACTCGTTAAGCTTGTGATAGTCAATGCAAAGCCTAAGAGTTCCATCAGACTTCTTCACAAAAACGACCGCGGATCCCCACGGAGAAAAACTGGACTGAATCAACTGTTTGGACTCGAGCTCTAAAAGCTGCTTCTTGAGTTCCTCATTTTCCTTTGTAGACATCCTCGTGGGAGGACGACTAACTGGCTGCGCGCCTGGAATGAGATCAATGCGGAACTCAATTGCCCGTTTGGGTGGCAAACCCGAAACAGGTTCAAAAACATCAGAAAAGTCACAAGCAATAGGAATACGAGATACATCATCACCATCTCGCGAATCAAGAGAATACAAAGCCATCTCGGAATTATCCACATCCCAAAGAACAAGAGATAACTGAGAAGGTGAATCAGGATGACAAAGATATAAAATTCTCTCGGAACAAATAATCCTGGCATCGTACCTCACTAGCCAGTCCATACCAAAAATCATATCAAAACCCAAATGAGAAACAACGTGCAGATTCGCACGAAAAGAAAAGCCACATAAAACAATCTCAATATCATCACAAAGAACACTAAGGGTCGCGGATCCCCCAATAGGATTCGCAATCCTTAAAGAAGTAACCATACAAGAAACATCCAAAGATAAATCATCTACAAGCTTCTTCGATACGAAAGAATGTGAAGCACCCGTATCGAAAAGAACTCGTATACTATGATCATGAAATAGAATTGAACCCTCCAAAATAGATGGAGTCATACCTTTGGATTGAGAAGGACCTCCAGAAGCATTAGCCACATTGAGCTTGCCAGATTTTGCATTAGCAGGAGCAGTAGGACAAGCAGAAACATGATGACCTTCCTTCTTGCAATTACGGCAGAAGAGAGGCTTTGGACAAGCTCGAATAATATGATCCGGAGAACCACAATTAAAACACTTTCGAACGAAAGGTGTTCCGGAAGATTGAGGCTGAGAGCTAGGACCACCGGTCTTCTTCTTCTTATAAGGAAAAGGCTTCTTCTGAATTGGAAACTGCTTCTTGTTGGGGTTTCTGGAAACCTCAACATCAACATCACTATCACACTCCTTCTCGACGGTCTCGAGATGAAGCGCCGAATCAACCAATTCCTCAAAAGAAAGTTTAAGCTGGAGCAACAAGGACTTCTTAAGATATTTCTTAAGGCCAGAAACAAACTTCAAATTCTTCTTATAAGAAGTGCTGATGAATTCAAGACCATACTGAGATAAAGCCTCGAACGATGCGACATACTCAGAAACAGAAGATTTCCCTTGCTTCAACTCAAGGAAGCGACGGGTCAATAAAACTTTTTCAGATTCAGGAACGAACTTGAGTTCAAATCGTCCCCGAAACTGAGTCCAAGAAAGAGTAGACTCATCAATTTCAGCTATAAGAAGCTCATACCAGTCAAGAGCACGCTCTTGGAATAAGCTAGAAGTTACAAGAACTCTATCATGATCAGAAAGATCCATGCGAGAAAAAATACGCTCGCACGTGCGAAGCCAAGCTTGGACGTCAAGAACAGACTCGGAGCCCTTAAACGGCTTTCCTCCAAGATGAGCAAAATCACTGCACTGACGTGCAAAAGCAGACTTGCGAGGTGGAGACACTTGAGGAGGAACGGGAGGCTGAGTGCTCCTAAACAATTCCAAAAACTGATCGGCAAACATATATACGCCATCCGGATGCGAGCCACTAGATTGCCCAGCATCCGAACGTCGACCCCTGCCTCTTCCAGACATAAGCTGAAAGTAAGATAAGAACAAGATTATTCACAAGGTAGATATTACAATATGGGATACTACGGAATAAAATGCATTCCTAAACGTATTTCCAATATCTATCTAACCTTGAGGGAATAAAGAGACACGATGATTCAAGGATCTGTATCACTTGTACACTTTGATGTACCATAATATGTGCATATATTCTGTGTTTATCATATTTTGTTCTGAACCTCGCTCTGATACCACGCTGTGACGCCCCACTCCGAGAGCCTCGTTAACAAAGAGTATTACATAGATAATACTGTCGGCTAACGCGGACAATAGAGTATAATGGAAGCGACCATGTGCAATCTTACCTTAACTATTCACTAAATATGTCAAAAAGTAGAGACACATTAAAATTCGACCTATTCAATAAATATTTAAAGCAAAACTACAATGGCTATAGGATCTATCAGAAGAAAATATAACAACTCAAATGTAATATACATCACAGAACAGTCGATCATAATATACACATACACAGATACACCACAGAGTATACAAAATAATACATGTCAAGTGGTACAGGAGACCACCATATACAGACGAGACGAAAGAGTATAAATCAGAGTTATAACAGATAAGGACTACAAAAGACGCTATAACAAAATGAAGCTAGCGAATAGTCCATGCGGAAGCAAAATAGGCTAAGTCCCTAAAAGCACCTAACCTAAAACATCTCGGTCTGACCCGAGTATAAAATACACGGGTCAGTCTAGATAACAAATCAGTTAGATAAACTGAACACTAATAAACCTGCAAGGTCATACAGTATAATAAATATCTCTAGGGGAGATAACACAATCATCAACAAGAGATGAATCATATAGGACAAGCCTCATATCATCGGCAACATATAGAAACAAAGGATACAAATATCCCAAAACAAGCTAATAGGCAAACAACAAATACCAATAAGGTATACAAGTTCCACAAGGTAAACGCTATACTCCATGCGGCTCAAAAAGACCAATACCGAAGGGCGATACCAAGGGAATATACATATCAATGAAACATCATAAAATTTGCTCGAGCTCAGTACTGTACAAACAAGGATCCATGAGCCCGAAGACTCCAAACCCAAGTATCACCCATGCGGCACATAAGGCCAACATCAGAGCGAAACTATATAGGGCAACAAACCCGAAGGCACACACCCGAAGGCAACATACCCGAAGGCAACAAACCTAGGGAGACAGTCCGAAGACACTATCCCAGAGGCAACAAACCGTAGTGGTGAAGGTCGAAGACCCAGTACTGGACACCACTAACTGGCGGAATGTGTCACAACTCTCGAAAAGGAATCCGAAAAGTGTTAACGTATGTCCCATAACCACTCGTTCGCACTAAACGGTTTACTATCCGTCAGTCCCTTTCACACTCAAAGTAGTACAAAGTTTACCTCATATCATCGATAAACCAAACCCGAAGGTCAAAACAATCAATCGAATAGGTCGAGAATTAATCGGAAAGATAAACGCACAGATTCATGGTCCGTGTTTTGCCCAACCATTTAATCACCCTTCCACTTCGTTCGAAGTGCGAAAGTGTGTGTGTTTTAAATAGAATTTATAAATTAGAGAAACGAACTTTTAAATGCGATTCGAGAGATTATTTTATAAAAACCCGTGGATTAAAATTAAAAGGAACCATCAAAGTCAAAACAATTGATAATCATACATAGGATCATCATGAATCGATTCAAATTGAAAATTCAATCCCAAAAGGCAAAGTGGGCTGAAACAGCAGGTTCAGTCGACTGAACAGAGTTTTCAGTCGACTGGCCCTATACCTGGAAAATTTTCCAGGTTTAGGAAACTTTCTGTTTCCAGGTTCAGTCGACTGTGCAGAGTTTTTCAGTCGACTGAATCATGCCTGGAAACTCTCGGGTTTCAGGTTCAGTCGACTGAACAGAGTTTTCAGTCGACTGAATCATGCCTGGGCTGTTTTTCAGCCTTATTCAAATGAAGAGCAAACTCTCCCAAAATGCAATCGGACGAACATTGGCTCTAAGGGCTTATGCCAATCGACAACCCGGACCTATATGTTCCTCGATGCATCACCAAAACATGATTAAAACATCAAAGTTAGGATTTCAAAGATTTGAACCCAAAACACTAAAAATTGGAATATTCCCCAATTCAATTGCAAGTGCATATGAACAAGGTGTTAGGAATTCATACCTAACATCAATGAAATCAAGAGAAGTAGATGTGAGTTCAAAACTCACCTTTTTACACAAAACAAAGAAGATGAAGAAGCACAATTGCAAGGGATCAACCAACTACACTCCACTTCAACACTACAAGCTTCAATCTAGAATCAAAAGCAAGTATTTCCTAAGTTAGGGTTAGGAAATTACTGAAATTGAAGAGGAGAAAAGATGGAGAAGGTGGAGATGAACTTACCAATGGATTCTCTTTGATTTTGGAGCAAGAATCAAGTTACAAAGGAGAAACTAGGGCTTGCTAATTTCTATTTCTCTTTCCTTTCCCCCATTTCAGTTTTTAGTTTAAGAAATAAAATGAAATGAAGATGAAATGAAGAGAAGGGTTGAGCTAGGGGTTAAGTGAGCTAGTGGGCTGAACCCAACCCCAAACCCAATAGGAAAAGTAGCCAAAATTTCACAAACTCCAAACATATCAAAGATTATACTCAAAAAGATCGCAAACGCCATTTTGGACTCAATGGAAATGATTTCGAGCTCCAATTCGTCCATTTGCAGAAAGTAACATTTCGGACCCCAAAATCCGAATAACGACGCTATATTTAAATCAAACATTTAAATATAAAATCGTTAAATATGCGGGTTGTTACAATAATCCTAAGACTTCTACTCCTAGCTCAGCATGAGACCCTGAGGGTCTAGCCATATTGGGGAAGGAAACGTTCTTCACTAAACCACCTTTTGGTACATAATTTCTTGAAGTAGAAAAATTTACTAGAGATAAGTTAAGGTTAGCTTCTGGAATATATTGGAGAACGTATTCTGAAACATGTTCGCTTTCGGGGGCGTTCCCTTCAACAATAGCTAATGGAGATGGAGTTACACTTTGGTAACTAGGTAAAATCTCCAGATTTATAGTTAGGCTCGGATCATAGAATATCCGGAGGAAAGATGGCCTTTTATTCTTCAACTGAGCGTCTCACGGATGTGGTTCAAAGAGTTGGGGAAACTCTTGAATGACTTCATCTAGGTCAAACGAAAGCTTTAATTTACCTCTAAGACCCAAGATTTGGTTAGTTAATCTTGTACCTCTAAGGTTATGGGATTTAATTAATTTAGCATAAGTTCGGTCATGTGTAACATGTACCTCCTTGATCTAATTGGATAAGTTCACATTTCTTAGTCCACTAGATGTTAGTTGGGATTTAAGGGCACCTATAATTGCTAACAAATTCGAGTTTTTGTTTTGAATCCTCTTCCATAATACTTGGTATTGGGAAGTGAAACCCAACATTCTCTGTTTCAAAATGGGTAAAGGAATATATACTTCAGAATATACATGGCGAAGTCAGTAAAGAAAATAGTTTACTAAAAATCCAAACATTAAACAAAGTTTTCATCAAAGCCAAGAAGCACCATAGACAAACACACAAAAAGGAAATGTACCAAAAATAAAACAAACCGAAAGCTCAAACATTATCAGCAACAGATTTCTGGGAATCAGAATAACGACTTACCTTTTCTTTATCAACAATCTCATCCACTGGTGTCAAGGAGCCAATACCCCCTAAGGCTCGAACTTTTTCATACTTCTAGGAAAAACTCTCTTCAATCCTTTCGCCATTAGTATTAAAGCCCATCGAGAGAGTTACGCCTTTGTCCCGGTTGAATTCATAGGCGTTGTAGAGGATCTTGAAGGCTTCAGCAGCAGTCATCTTATCGACCTTTTCCTTAGTGACCAAGCCCGAGACCCCTTTCTTAGCTTCTAACAACTCTTCTTTATGCTTGGCCTTTTGATCTTTTGAGACCTTCTCCAATTCTGCAAGTTTGGTCTCAGAAGCTTTCGCCTCCTTAAGCCTCTTCTCCTTCTCATCCTGGGCCTCCTTCTCGGCCTTCTCCTTATATTCAGTAAACTGCTTCTCAATGGACTCGGCCTTTTTCTTATATTCAGCCAATTGTCTCCCAACAGCATCAGCCCTCATCAATTCTCCCTTAAGCTTTTGGAACCCTCGGTGGAGAACCTAGAAATCAGCCATGACTTGGAAAAAGGTCATTACGAAACTAGAGAGATAAATATTTCATAAGAGAGAAGAGGCCTTTACCCTGAGGTTGTCCTCCATCCCTATGCTCATCATCCTCCCAAAGCTATCAATGTCGTCAGCGAACTCCACTTGGGAGTTCCTTACAACCTTGGGTAGGTGACATCAATAGTGGAACGGGTGACATCAATCACTTAGTCCACCTGGTCCTTGACAAAAGAAGTCAAAACAAGGGCATCTACGTTAGGTATGGCTTTAGTAGAAAGTATATTCTTTTTACATCTTTTTGCGGATGGGTCCTTTAGAATTGGTTTTGGTCGAGCAGAAGTGGAGGAAGATGTTTGTTCAATAGTAGTTCACCTATCTCGAATTCATCTCCATAAGTCACCGCCACATGAAAAGAGAAAGCGGGTTAGATAAATAAACTTATATTTTGTGAAAGTTATATGCAGAACACATGCTACAAGATACTTAAAATCGAGGCCTACTCTCAAGAGCGGCATCCTATCTTTCAGTCTCTGTGTTTTTGGGATCAAAATGAGTGGATTCTTCGAGATTACACAAATCAATCACGTCCAGGGGCAAGGTTTCGGTTGAAGGGGGATCATGTTCAAGAAACCTAACCGAGGATGATAGCAATCTACAAGCCTTAAGATTAACCTCGGTAAGAACAAAATATCTAAGCCTTGCCCCTTTCGAAATTTTCATGACCTCTTCATACCTAGCATCGAAAAGATCATTAAGGGTTAGGGCCTTGTACCTCCCAACGTTGGCTAAGGAGATAAAAGAGAAAAGGATATCAGGGAACAATGTGACCAAAGCTTAAAAGGAAGAACATTCTAAATAGAAAAAATTTGAAAACTTACCAGTCTCTAGCAGTTCAGTAACAACTCGAGGATCATTTTCCTTCATGAAAAACCGATGAGTTGTTGTTACCTTGCCGAGTGGCTTGATTAGGTGCATCATTTTTTTCCAAAAAATGAAGGAACTACATGGGAATCCTTCAGGAGCAAGTGGGAGTGATATCCTATTTGCCAAATGCTCTAAGGTCCCCGTAAAGAACCCTTCAGGAGGTTCACTCCAGTCATCTTGTTGACATGGGGCCTTGACTTCGACTCCTTCAATCCCATAACTCTCCCTCCAATTCTCCAACTATCCTTGATTAGTTATAGGTCAGTCTATTGAAAAGCCTAAGAAGGGACCAATGTTAAAATAGTTATCCAATAGAAATTCCCAAAATCTTATCGAAAAGGATTAAAGTCTTATGGTCCAAAAGGAAATTGAGCCGAAAACTAGATTCTAATCCCAAACTCAAAGTTCTGAACTCTTTCAAAGAATCATCTTATCAATAAAGTGATTATCAGTAATGAGCGTCATGGATTAACTAATCGGATAATACCCAAATAAAGATTGATTGTTAATATCACAATGGTAATCAAATTTGAAATTTTACTGAATTTGAAAAAGGGAAATGCTCGCAAATATTGATAATGGCAAAAGATACAGATTAAATCATAGGAAAAACCTAAAAATTTACCGTTTCAGTTAAAGATTTGCAGTAATCTGTAAAAGTTATCAAGCTTTTAATCACGGAGGCAACCGTTAGCA
Source organism: Allium cepa (assembly GCA_030765085.1). Taxonomy (NCBI): domain Eukaryota; kingdom Viridiplantae; phylum Streptophyta; class Magnoliopsida; order Asparagales; family Amaryllidaceae; genus Allium; species Allium cepa. Next base: position 374,741,662 of record CM060929.1, on the reverse strand, counting down.
ATATAAGTAAGAAAAAAGGAAAGCGAAAGGGTTTAATTAAACCCTAGAGCCAACGATAGAGATTATCTAGTCATCAAAATCCTAACTATAGAGCAAACATGGCAGTGTCAGAATACAAATCATCATGGGAGAAAGAAAAGGAAGGAACTTTTCTAGAGAAACCAATAGAATCGTGACAGTTGGCAAAGGCATTTAATGCAAAAGTCTGACCCATCCTTTCAAAATTAAACCTCGACTTTCCTTGAGACCTCATAAGACAAGTATCTCTTAGACCTCATGATCTCAAGTTAGATTTTGCATTTCGGCATTAAATCAGCTTTTGTTAATTAGTCTAGATAACTTTAAGTGTCAAGCATGATTTTCAAAAATTTAGACCTCATGGTCTCAAATTGATTTTTCTTTAGGGCACTGAAATAGTTTCGCTTGTCACTTAGTCTAGATGGCTTCAAGTGTCAAAAATGACTTTCAAAAGTTTAGACCTCATGCTCCCAAATTAGATTTTGTCTTTTGACACTGAAACAGATTCGTTTATCATTTAGTCTAGATGGCTTCAAGCATCAAGCATAATTTTTAAAAGTTTTGACCTTAAAGTCTCAAATTAGATTTTGCCTTTTGGCATCGAAACAATTTTTCTTGTCACTTAGTCTTGATGGTTTCAAGCATCAAGCATGATTTTCAAAAGTTTAGACCTCAGTTTCTAATTAAAACTTTACCTTTAGGCACGGAAACAGTTTCGCTTGTCACCTAGTCTAGATGGCTTTAAGTGTCAAGCATGATTTTTAAAAGTTTAGACCTCATGGTTTTAAGTTAGATTTTGCCTTTCGGCACCAAAACAGTTTCCCTTGTCACTTAGTCTAGATGACTTCAAGTGTCAAGCATGATTTTCAAAAGTTTAGATATCACGGTCCCAAATTTGATTTTTCCTTTTCACACTAAAACAGTTTCACTTGTCACTTAGTCTAGATGGCTTTAAGCGTCAAACATAAGTTTCAAAATTTTATAGCTCACGGTCTCAAGTTAGACTTTGCCTTTTGGCACCAAAACAGTTTCTCTTGTCACTTAGTCTAGAAGGCTTCAAGTATCAAGCGTGATTTTTAAAAGTTTAGACCTCATGTCCTCAAGTGAGATTTTTGCCTTTCGGTAAAAAAAATGGTTTTGCTTACCACTTAGTTCAGGTAACTTCATGTGAAAGGCATGATTTTTGAAAGTTTTGACCTTACGGTCTCGTTTAGATTTCACCTCCGGATGTTCAAACATATATTTCTCATCATCCAACCTAGATGGCTTCACATAACCAATATAATTTTGAAAGCTTTTGACCTCTTGGTCCAAGATCTGTACTTCTTCCATATATATAGTGCAGAATGACCTTAGAAGATAATCAAGAAAAGTAAACCAAACCCACACACTTCAAAGTTCACTCCATATTTCACATATGAAGTAAACTTTGATGGGCATGTGTATATCAAAAAATTTCAATAGCAAAAACAATGATTATCTTCCTAAGGAATGTCCAACGTTCTGTATCCATATGTATTGCAAGAGTTATGATGCTTAGGTATTTAAAGAACGAATGGTTGAGCCTGCTTCGAAAGAATAATACCACATGCCGAAGGAATAACCCATTAGCGAATTCAAAGCCCGAAGAACCAAACTATAGCAAAAGGAATCAATGGTCAAAGCGACCAGTAAGAAAATATGCGACTCAGAAGCAAGAGGCTATTTAGGCGGGAAGATAATTCATCAATCCGCACTCCTTAAGCAGCAACACTTGATGTTTAGGACATGCTCCATTCATAGTCGTACGACCCGCAACCTCAGCAATCCAAGGAGAAGATTTCCATACATGGTACTACAACATGCTGGCCATAAATATGCGACAATCCCAAGGCATAAGGGATCTTTTTTGCGTAAAAAAGAACTTACACAATCATGATGTACTTTCCTGTATTAAAGCTATATTCAAAAACTCATTAACGGCGGAAATGTTTAGATTCAGTGTAATAAGCCTCTCGGCTAAACAAGAGTAACTAAATAAGGAAAAGACAGTGGACGTAGAGACTTTAGCATGAACCACCATAAAAAGCTCTCGGTGTTATTTATTTTTTGCACTTTATCTTTTTATCGTTTTCCATCATGACTTTATAGCTCAACCTTCCATAACATTAACTTATTTACTTCAAGTCTCGGTAACCTCATACATGGGACCCAAAACTCAAGTAACTTTCGGAGTTATATTTTCGAACCTCGGGGTGTTGGTGTACATGAAATTCTACATTAACACATTTCTTTCCCTCCTTAAATTTGAAAATTTGTAATCCTAAATTGAACTGAGGCAAAATCAAGAATTCTGCATAACTTCCGAAACTAATGAAAACAAGGACTTGGAAAATTTTGCATAGCATATTTCTCATGAATTGTGCATATATAATTGTTGCCGAACTATGGACGTGCATATGAAATTTTTTTGACTTGGATTCGGGCTTATAACAAAATCCTTTAAGTCCTTGTGTAAATTAAGGATTCTCTTGCATAATGCTTGACGTGCCTAGATGACATATAAACAAAAAGGATACTGACTTATGAGAATCGTCTATTTAGTTCATCAATAAATAATAATGGATTATTGCATAATTAAGTGACTTATCTATTTTTCTTTTGGACATACAGCTCAAACTTTCCTGAAAGTCCATAAGCATTGTAGAACTATTTCGAATAACATTATTGTGCATTAATTCTTGAGTTAATCTTTGATTTAATAACACCCTCATGATATCATGGATGTTATTTCAAATTCTGGTTTGGCATGGCATCACAAATAATAGGCCACTTTTTGGTTTAATAATTTATTTATTTCTAAAGGAGGGCTCGAATCTCAATGTGGAAGTCACGATTTTTGAAATTTTTTGACCTAAAGGCTCCGATTTAGATTTTTCCTTTCGGTGTTAAGCATTTTTCACTCATCATCCAGCCTAGATGGCTTTACATAACCAATATGATTTTGAAAGTATTTTACCTTCGGTCCAAGAGCCGTAACTTCTCCCATACATATACTATAGACTAACCTCAGAAGATAATCAAGAAAAATAAACCAAACCTGCACACTTCAAAGTTCACTCCATATTTCACATAGGAAGTAAACTTTAAAGTGCATGTGTTATACGAAAAATTAACTATAGCAAAAACAATGATCATCTTCCTATTGAAAGTCCAACGATCTGTATCCACATGTATTGCAAGGTTATGATGCTTAAGTATTTGAAGAATGAACGGGTTAAGCCTGTCTCGAAAGGATAATACCATGGGCTGAAGGAAATATGTAACGGCCTGCCTTTTTGGACGTTTTAAGCAGACACGCATGCCAGACTCAAACTATTCAAAAGAGCAGATTGTTATGGGGTAAATAAGAAAAAGAGAAAGAAATAAAACAAATACAGAATCTCGCAGTGGAATGACAAAATATAATAATCAAATAATAGTTCGTGAAGCTGTTTTATAAATACATTTGACTAATCTTTTACAACACAAAAATCAGAGTTACATAAACAGGAACAAATAAATAAATAATGCAGCGGAACAACATGATGCAGTGGAATACATATCATAAATAATAATAATACAAATCTTCGTCTTCATGCTCCAGAAATAAGGTCTTCAACCTTGAAATGTTCAGCCTGACCCGAGCGAATTGAAAAGAAAAAACACTCGAGTTAGAACTAAATGATCTTATGTAAGCTAAATCAACGGTAAATATGAGTGCAATGTTGTTAGAGATGTTTACGGGGTTTGACATCTCCCATCCAGTGTCTAACGTGAGTGCAATAACTTAAGAGATGCTCAGGATTTCCATCTTCTAAGGATCCGTTAAACTATCTACTGTGTAGTACAATATGCTATTACAATATGTCTATAATAAAGTTAAGGTATTAAAAATAGCGTTAAGGTGTTACCCATATCCCCCTTAACACATTTTATATGTTCCCATAGTTTATACAGTACCTTATGCTCCTCCGTAAACTGGAGGGTTACACAGAGGGCAGTCCATAGGTATGGTACAAAACGAACACGTAGAAGGCACGCTAGGGCATGTGAACACGATACTCGAGGCAATGCTAGGGTAGATATAACGATTGCATATCCGGACTGGTGGTAACGCATAGCAGCTACTACCACCCACCTAGAAACATACTCCCGTAATCAAAATCGAGGGGTGGCCACCAAATCATTACAAACTCATAATATGCTATCGAAGAAATGTGTCCGATCGGAGGTGCGACCTCACTTGGCCCGGCGTGGCTCATGTTTTCGTCCCATCTAAGCTGACTCACGGGAGTCAGGATCACATCATACCTCATACAGAAATTGTTTGCCAAGCCATCCTACTTTATTTCTGGAATCTGCACCACGTATGCAGTTGTTAAAGTGGTTTTCGGTATTGGCATGGAGTATGACAATATCCGATCTCGGTCTCTTTAACAACCAAACGCTTATTTCACATCGGATGGTTCTTTACATTTTAAAAGTCAGTTCATAATTAATATCAAAATATCTATTCGATTTCAAACCATATCACTTTCGAAATCATATTCACTTTCAAAATCTCCTTCCCTTTCAAATTCATATTTACTCAAATATGTCATTTCATAAAAAGGTATCAATTTCATATTCCGACTTAAGTTGTATCAACATCAAGGATTTAAATATAAATATTCCAACTTTCCACAATATGAAATTTTAGAAAATAGTTTAAATAGTTTAATAGTTTGAAAATAGTTTAAATAAATAAGATAATTTAAATAGTAAAATATTTCAAAAATATTTAAATTTGGTTTAAATTGATTTAAATGGATTAAATATAGATCAAGTAGATTTAATTAGATTTAAAATGTTTAAATAGATTAATTATAGATTAAATAGAGTTAAATTATATTAAGTAAATTTTTAAATAGATTAAATAAATTTAAAATAGATTAAATAGATTTAAATTATATTAAATAGATTTAAAATAGATTAAATAAATTTAATTAGTTTAATATAGGTAAAATAGATTAAATTGTATTAAATAGGTTACAATAGATTAAAATAAATTAAGATGGTTTAAATTGATTAAAATAGTTAATTTAATTAAAATAGTTTAGATTAATTTAAAATAAATTTCAAAGTTATATCCAAACATTTTCAGTAACTCAATTTCGATAAATTCATTTATATTTGACATTTAAACTTTGAAATTCAAATTTAAATCCTTTGAAAAATTCATTAAATCAATTCTAATTTTCACATTAACACTTGGATTATCGAAACTAATTTAGTTTACATAAATCAGTTTCTATTTCAAAATGCCAGTTAACTGAATACAAAATTTAAGGAATTAAAAATCATATAATTTAACCAATCCAGTGTCCGTATATAATTTGCTACCCTAGGGGCAAGTGATATAGATATTTATCATTTCAGTCCGCCATTTAATTTACGGTTATATATAATTTCAAACCGCAATCCCGAATTAAATAAAAATCCAGAAAATCGCTCGAGTCTATTATTTCAACCCATAACGATTTTTTCCCAATCAATAGATCGTTCGGTATGTATCATTTCAACCCATAGGGAACTTTTAGTATTATAACAATATAAATTATAGCATCCAGTCATTTAATAGCAACAATTCAAACGTACATCAAAATCATCATTCAATACAATCAATAAACAATAACAATTAAGCAGTGATCAATGTCAGGTATTAACTGGTTATTAAACTCCAATATTAATTAAATGGCTATTTATTTCAATAAAGGTCAATTTAGCTGGGATGACAAATTAAATATATCAAACATCAACAAATAAATTTCAAATCACATCAAAATTTTAATTTAACTAACATAAGAAAATTCAGTAGTTGTGAGTGGGTCAAGCATCCACCTTTGATTTCAAATCGATTTGAAATTCAAAATAGGGTTTAAAATTCGACTGTCTCAGAATTCGTTCAAATTAGCGCCAAAATGTCCAAAATTCCGATACGACCCCAACGAAGAAAATCGCATGTGAATCTGAGCTCGTATGCAGATGTTATTAATGTTAGAAGATTGGAAATTTTGACTTCGGGTCTTACTTCGAGTCGCCGCCTCAATTACCCGGTGCTTGCTCTGAGTTTTTGCCAAAATGACTCAAGACCCGAGTCATTCGGCTCCTGACTCGAAGTTGCTTCATGGTTTTTGCCTCTGGAACTCGAAGCGTGCCCAGATCCGCCTTGTTTGGCCTCGAGCTTTCTCTGACCCCAAGTCGTTGTAGGGTTTTCTCCTTTGAAATTCGAAATAAACCTCTCCCGACTCCAAGTAAACCTGGAGCTATTTTTTTTCTCCTGAAATTAGGTTTTGGAATTTGGGAATTAGGTTTTAGAAAGAGGAAAAAGTACGTACATAAATAATAGTACGAGAAACAACTAGGGTTTGTAACAGCTTATATATAGGTAGGGTTGGATCGAAACAACTACGCGACCCAAAAAGCCTGTTTTGACCCTGAAACAAAAATAGGTCATCTCATATATCAAAATAGATGTTTTTGATAATTTTAAACTCAATGGAACAGGTTTCAAGTCCTAATTCCATCGTGTGCAGAAGTTAGCTTTAAAGTTAGCTTATTTCAAATTGATTTCAACTGAATAAATTTATACGCGTTTCGAGTCCCTACGACAAGTCCGATCGCTACGAAACTTGGAATCCTATAATAATTCACCGTTACGGATTCGATGAAACTAGTTTCGTCAAAATTCGAGCCAGTGGCCAAAATGGCTATTCTCTCGCTAATTAAATAAATTAATATTAAATAAATTAATCACCTTTTATATTCAAATTAATTAACTAACCAATCTTTATCGTTTTTCATTGCATGGTCATTTAAAATAAATTAAAAAAAGTTTATATATAATTCAGTGTTAAATATTTTGCAAATTACAGTGTTCAATTACAACTGTAATTAAATCCAATTAATATATTTTAATTTCAATAAATTTATTTAATTTGGTTTCGATCTTTTAGTTCAATCAATTATCTCTCTACATACATAGTTATCATTGTTATACATTTTTTACATTAGTATCTTACCGTTTTCACCTTACTTTTCATTAACAAAATCTTTAATTGCATTTAATTGTAATAAATCCATTTATTATAATTTAAATTCCAATAAATTGGGCAAACCTGATTGCAATTCTTTTTATTCAATCAATTATTATATCATGCATAAAATTTCCATTGGTTACATCTTATTGAATCAACATTCTACAATTATCAATTTGACCTACATTAACTGCACAAATTAAGTGAACTAATTTCAATTGATTTCCAATTTTAATTTAACAGGCTTAATAAAGAGGTAGCATATAATAATTGTCACCCTTCACTTTTATTTACATTTGTATGTTTGTTATTTGCACATAAATGTTATAGCTGTTCATACAACATTCATTTTTTTCAAGTTACAATTTATTACATACTATTTGATTAATACAACACTTAAATTATCAATTGCTCTTTTTAATTCAGTTATCAATTAATACATACATTACTAAAATTTATTCACAACCTATATCAATTATAACTCTTTAATCCTTTTAATTAATTGGAATTACATTCATGCCATTATCAGTTTCCTTAAATTAATACAATTTAATTTCATTCCAGTCGTATTCTCATTATTAATTCACAATTTTTTATTTCTTCTCACATTAAATCGCAGAACCTTATTAAATTAACTATTTTTAATTATCGTAATTTACAGGTCATTACAGAGTAGCCTATTGGCGAATTCAAAGCCCGAAGAACCAATCTATAGCAAAAGGAATCAACGGTCGAAGCAACCAATAAGAGAATATGCAACTCAGATGCAAGAGGCCATTTAGGTGGCTGACAATTCAACAATCTGCACTCCTTTAGCAATAGTGCTAGGTGTCTAGAATAAGCTCCAATCGTAGCCGTACAACAAGCAACCTCGACAATCCTAGGAGAAGATTCTCCACACATGGCATTACCGCATGTTGGCCATAAATAGGCGACAATCCCAAGGCACGAGGGATTATTTTTACGCAATTACACAATCATATAGTACTTTCCTATATTAAATCTATATTCAAAAACAAAGTAATGGCAAAAACGTCTAGATTCAATGTAATAAGCCTCTCGGCTAAACAAGAGTAGCTAAATAAGGAAGACAGTGGATATCGAGACTTTCGACGTGAGTCACTATAAAAAGCCCTCGGTGTTATTCATTTTCTGCACTTTATTTTCTTCTTATTTACCACCATGACTTTATAGCTCAACCTTCTATAACCTTAACTTATTTACTTCAAATCTCGGTAACCTCGTACCCGTGACCCAAAATTCAAGTAGCTTTCGAAGTTATATCTTCAAATCTCGAGGTGTTGGTGTACACGAAATTCTACATTAACACATTTCTTTCCCTTCTTAAATTTCAAAATTTGTAACCCTAAATTGAATTGAGGTAAAATTAAGAATTCTTTCTAACTTTCGAAACTAATGAGAAGAAGGACTTGGATAATTTTGCATAGCATATTTTTCATGAATTGTGCATATATAACCGTTGTCGAACTATGGACGTGCATATGATAAATTTACCTAGATTCAGACTTATAATAAAATTGCTTAAGCCATTGTCTAAATTAAGATACATCTTGCATAATGCCTAACATGCCTCGATGACATATAAATAAAAAGGACAGTGACTTATGAGAATCATCTATTTCGTTCATCAACAAATAAATAATGGACTATTGCATAATTAAGTGACTCATCTATTTTGCCTTTGGACATACGTCTCAAACTTTTCAACAACTTCATTAACCTCCCGAAAGTCCCTAAGCATTATAGGGCTATTTGGAATAACATCATTATGTATTAATTCTTGAGTTAATCTTTGATTTAACGACACCCTCATGATATCATGGATGTTAGACCAAATTCTAGTTTGGCATGGCATCATAAATGACAGGACAATTTTTGGTTTAACATTTTAGTGCTAAAAGGACGGCTTGAACCTCAAAGTGGAAGGCATGATTTTCGAAAGTTTTGACCAAACAGTTCCAATTTAGATTTTGCCCTTGGGAATTCAAACCTTTTCACACATTATCTAGCCTAGATGGCTTCACATAACCAACATGATTTTCATAGTTTTTGACCTCTCAATCCAAGAGTCATAACTTGTTTTATACATATAGTGAAGACTTACCCTAGAAGATAGTCAAGAAAAATAAACCAAACCAACACACTTTAAAGTCCACTCCATATTTAACATATGAAGTAAACTTTGAGGGGTGTTTGTGTCAAAATTGGGCACAACACTCTTCGGAAGTTTTTGAAGAGATAATAAATGAAGAAAGCAAATTAAAATGAGGATTATCTAACAAAAACTCCAAGCAACAGAAAGTAAATTGCACAGAAGACAACAATTTAGAGTGGTTCGGCGATTTGCCTACGTCCACTATGAAGTTTTGTTATTTTATTGCTCGATATTCGGAGAATACAACTTTTATATGGCTAAGTACAACAGTTCTTAAGCAAAAATTCGAAGTCAAAGGTAGCGGTGGTGCTCTGAAGCAATTCTGGCAGCGTCCGGGCGTGCTTTTTCTCTAGAAATTCTCCGATCCCCTTTCTGAATGACCAGGGGCTCTATTTATAGGTGCTGGAGGCTGATATTTCTCCTAAAATTCGGGAAGACCACTTCTGGCACGTGTAGGGGGCCCACATGGCCGAATTCTAGAGATCCGGGCCCACTTTTGGATCGATTCGACCCTTGGTTCGAATCGATCAAAAAAGTGTCCAATCGTGATGAAACTTGGCATGGACATTCTTCTATGTACGTGCAAGCTCCTGTGAAAATTTCATAGCATTTGGACTCGTAGATCTCAAGTTATGATCGATTCAAGATTGCATTTTCAGTTGATATGCGTGCTTCGAATCCATGTTCTTCGAATCGATAGGGTCGAGTCCTTGGCTTCAGCTGCTACAACTTGATGGATTCGATGTGTTGGATTCGAGGGTTATCTTCTTTCGAATCGATGATGTTGGCACTTGTTCGGATCGATCGTTGTTAGCTACTGCAGATCGATTCGAAGTTGCTTCAGTATGTTGGATTCGATGAACTCTCGCTTGATGGATTCGAAGACAGGAGCACTCTGATGGATTCGAAGACAGGTACACTCTGATGGATTCGAAGACAGGAACACTCTGATGGATTCGAAACAAGGCGTGCCCTCGATGGATTCGAACCTACATTCTTTGGATGGAGTCGAACTGAGACATACATAGATGGATTCGAACCTATATATGTGAGATGGGTTCGAGGCAAGGGCTCGCCCCTGGGTTCAAAGCTATGCGTGCCCTGAGGGATTCGAACTCTGATCGATTCGAGCCTGGGTCTCTCGTATGGATTCGAAATAAGGCCTACCCTCCTTATTTTCTTTTTGCGACATCTTGAGTATACGAACTCGGATTTCCCCGAAATTTGGAACGTTGGTTTCTACAGCTTTGCTTGACATGTCTTATCAATTGTAGCCCGATCCGGACTCGGATAAAATTCGTCGATATCTGTAGTTGCCCAACGATCATTCAAAGCTGAAGATGTATGATCCTGTTTCTTTCTGGTCGGTTCCTTGGTATCTCGGCCCTGCCAAAAGGCGGGATAACATTTGCCTCCCAAAGTACGTCTTGTGTAAACATGGCGTGCTTTGAAAAGCTAAAATCTAACGCCGGACAATTAGGACATGCTCTGCTGAAAGCTGTATTCTTTATTGCTGTTATCAACTGTCGTATGATTGTGATCGGTTGTTCGTCGTTGAGACCATGACAAGATGGATATCCGATCCCTGTGAACGACAAAGATCAAATATTAGTCAAACATATGCGTATACGTGTATCGCCTTGACCTTGGTTAACTTTGCGTGATTGCAAGTTGTTGCCGGTTTGGTTTGTTATTGAATTCTGCATCGACCCTCTCCTGAACCGATTTGGGATTAGGGTTAACGTTTTGTTGTTATAGCCATCTATGATCATCCTTTTGTATCGATCCTCTCCTGAATCGGTGTAAAAGGTAGATCAGTTAACTTTTCATATCGAAGTGTTGTATTCATTCTCATCGACGGTGCTGAATGGATTCGAAGCATGCTTGTTCGAACCGATAGGGTTTCGAATTGATGGAATTGCTGGTTATGGAATAGGTTGTTCAAATCGATAGGATTTTTCAACTCAGTCCTTATTCAAGTGCTTCGAATCGATGCTGTCCTAATGGATTCGAAGTCATGTATTTTCGAATCAATGGTCTTACCTTTGCTCAGTGTTTCATCGAATCGATGGTGCCTCGCATCGATTAAAATGGGATGGATTCGATTGTGTAAAAGATTGGAAGGTAATGGGTTCGAAGTGGAGTATGGATTCGGCCACGTGATGGATTCGAAATCACGACTTTACACTGTGATGGATTCGAGTGCAATGGGTTATCGAGCATTTGTTCGAATCGATGGGGTTTGGCTAGTGACCGGCGGTAGGGAGTAAACACAACTGGGAGTCGAAGAGCCACGCGTTTTCTGTGGAACCCATATAAATATCCAAGGCCGTCTTCATTTTTAACTTCTTACTTTTCACTTTTTACTGTGGTTATATCTCCGAATCGATCCTCCAACGCCAAATACAACTGCATTCTGCACGAATCGATCCAATTTTTCCCAGTTTTTTACCTGTAATCGAATCCAATCAGGTAAGTCAAAGGATCGATCCGAGTATAGAACGATGAAAACTGAAAATTCGACATCGATTTCAATCTTTTCTTTCGAAAACCATGAGTGATAGCGAGATCTGAAATGGGTTGACTCGATGGATCTGGGGATCGAAACCATTCAAGTCGTATTGACTCTGAGTGTTATCAGGGAGAAGTGTAGGCAATGTTGGATGTCATCTTCCTTCCCTGCTTCGCATCGATTAGGGCATAAGTAGTTCGAACCGATCAAGAAGGCGAGACTTCGAATCGATGTAGGAATAGGTAGTTCGAATCGATCAAGATTGCAAGATTTCGAACCGATGGATTCGAAGGACCGTGCCGATCGATTCGAGGTGATAATACCCTGATCGATTCGAAGGTGCTCAGTGTGGATCGATTCGAAGTTATGCATAGCTCATGGATTCGAAGTACTTCTCCACCCTTAAGCTGCATCGAGTCGACCTTCTTGGATTCGAGGCGCATGGATTCGAACGTCTTCGATTCGACCCGTATCGATTCGAACGTTCGAACATTTGAAACTTCTGATTCTACGATTGGCTCCAACTTCTGAGCTATGACCAATTTCAAGTTTGAACTTTTTGTCGAGCTTAATGAACTTTAGCATACTTGACCCCGACGAGCTTCGGCCTTGCATAATCGAATCTAACTTGACCTCTCCATTGAAGCTCGTTGATGGCACCATGACTTAAACAAAATATAACGAATTTATTACTTGAATTGGCCAATAGCTTCTGGGTGGCGTGAAAGTGACGGTCAGCGATGACTGTCGTTTTCATTCTCAAATTCCAAAGTTTCATAGTTCGGACACCTCGTTTCATCTTGTAAAATCTGCTTAAATTTTTTTTTTTTTGCTTAGCATTTGCATTGCACAACATACTCATACACTTTGCACCGCCGAAATGCATGGGTTTTTTTTACGTTTTTAACGCCATTTTCTGGTGAGTTAGTTAATTATGGAGTCTTCGAGTTCTCAACAACAAGAAGCACAAAGCTCGCCCCTTCCAGCGCTTGAGATTCCAGACATCCCTCCTGAAGTCGTAGATCCGGCCCCGGATGAATTGCCGGAGGCCATATTTATCGAAGATCCGGTTGATTCTGTTCAATCCAATATCTCAAAGTCTCTGTTGGGCCGGATATGTTCGAAACACAACATATCTCTGGACGATGTTTTATTACCCAGTGCTAGTGATAGACCACACAACCCTCCTGAAGGATATACTGCCTTCTACCGCCATGCCTGTGCGGCTGGATCTCTTCCTCCTTTTAACCAATATATCAGAGAGATGCTGTCGTATTTAGGAATCGCTCCTTCACAGCTTCATCCCAACGGGCATGCACTACTAAATAGTGTCTTTGTCATATTTATGGATTGCCTTTTTCGCCCGCCAAGACCTAACGAGATCAGGCACATCTTCAACTTTAAGAGTAGGGGTGATAGCCCGTCTTTCACTTTTCTGGAGGCAGTCAGGAACTGTCAGGTCGTGACTGGGGCCTAGACCAGGCTTAGTTATTTCAAGAACGAGTGGTTTTTTGTCCGATGCCCCCCAGGGTTCGCCAGGAGATGGTTATCCAGACGTAAGCATCATAATTCGTTATTGAGTGGTCACTTTTAATACTTTAGACTAATACTCTGCCACTCTTGCAGCCATCATTTCGAGACCTACTGGTGGGCATTATAGGGGTGTCGTTCAAAGCTTGCAAAGGGTTCCCCATGACTTAAGGCACATAGATTTGCTATTGACTGATGATAACTTAAGGACATTGGGTTTGATTGAGATGGGCCAGAGTATTGTGATTGAAGGTTTGGCGAAATCGGCCTCGAGGAAGAAGAAGAAAGTGGCAAAGAGAAAACCTGGCGTTGTAATAAGAGAAATGAGCGATGATGAAAGAACGCCCACAGACACTGATATAGCAGCCGACCTTTCCCGAATAGAAGAGGGTCAGAAAGGCAAGGCTGCTGTACCTAAGCTTAAGAGATGGAAGTCTGTAGTCGTAACCCGTTCCCAACCTGGGGTTACTGTTTCCAGCGCCTCTCCTTGTCAGTCCGGAGACCTTTTCACAGGGTTGGACGATATTCCCATTCCGCACTACGTATCTCTCCACCACGGGTCCGGGTTGGAAGAGCTCCAGGGAGCGCTTGATATAAGCGAATCTTTACCCGTTAGTGTAATCGACGCTTCTGGTTGGTCGGGGGGTTTGCGTATTTATACACTTTTCACAACACTTCACGACTTCCACACGCATTGCAGTGTTTTTTCTTGGTACTTAATCGAATTGTTCCTTTTTTACAGGTGCCATGTCGAATCGTACTTCTACACTTGATAAACTTCGGCGAGTACACCATTCTTCATCCTACTATGAGTCTCGCCGCAGGGATTCTGACCGAGATCGTGAGCGGAGGTATTATGAGCAGGAGCATCGTGATAGGGACCATTCCCGACACTATTCTAGCCAGGAGCATTCTGATAGAGACCGAAGGTATCGTTCACCCTCTCGTTCTCCTCCGTCATCCAGGGGCCAAGCACCTGCAGTCGAAACTTCGCGGCAACAACCATCTCAACAAATTTCTAAACCTGGTCCACATCGCTCAAGGACCGATACGGCCACGACCGTAACCGTAGAGGAGGCACCTCTTGAACTGTCTGGTGAAGGGGCTATTAGAATTGCTCAGTTGAAAAAGGACTTTCCAGAAATATGCTTTGACGCCTATATCTTTCCACCCAACCTTAAGAGAATTCCCGAAGAGGCCGTGCACACCGCCCTCGGCTATACCCGGGATTTTTATGCTCAATATAAAGAATGGTACAGGGCGGTTGTTAATGCCTCAAAAGTAGCCTTCGAACGAGCCAAAGTTATTGAGAACTTGGAAGCAGACTTGGCTCAGAAGAACCGTATTGTTGACGTTCTTCAATCTGAAACGGAATCTTCTCGCAAGGCTGAACTGGAGTCGCTACAGAAGGTCGATGAGACATTAGCTGAGATGGCGAAAATGCAACAAGCGCATTGTACTTTAGTTGAGGATTTAGGCCATCGGTACAAAAATGTTGAGGCCGAGCGAGATGCGGCGGTCAGGGAACTTGAGGAGTTAAAAGCTAAATTCGCCAGTTTAAACAAGGAAAAAGATGACGCTAATGCGGCCGCACAGGAAGCGTGCGAGCAAGCTGTGTTTCTCCGAGCTGAACGAGACGCGGCAGTTGCTAAGGTTGAAGCGGTGGAAGTAGAGGTAGAAGGGAGAGTTCAAGCGGAGATATTCAGAGTAGAAGCTGAGTTTGATGATCTTCTCGACACTTATAATGCTAATGTACTTGAGCACAGGAATCTCTCGTGGCTCGGAGATTATTCTACGCTTCTGCTCAGTGCTTGGAAAAAATTGGTGGCGAATAAAAGAGCATCTCTCCCTGAAGGCGCCGTAGACGAATTTGAACTTGAATCTCGCTTGTTGAGTGAAGAGGAAAGGAAACTCCTCCATGATGCGATGATCTCCGCTGAGAGGGAGAGACTTGGGTTTCATCATGTAGAGACTGGTGAAGGTTCTGGAGCCGCACATGACAGTGAGAATGTTCCAGTTGGTGCCCCAACCTCATCTGGAGTCGTTACTACAGCTAGTCCACAGGTTATCCCTGCTTATAACCCGGATCGACCGGAACTGTCTCTCGGTACATCTACCGTTTCTGAACCTGTTCTATCACCGAGCCGCAGCAAAGAAGGTATTATAAATGTTGCTTAAGTGTTTTTGGAATTTTGAACTTGTAGCCGATCGTTTGACTAATCATCTTCTTTTCGGTTTAATCATTGAATGAAAGCGATGCGCCAGCACTTCCAATTCCACAAGTTTCGCAGCCAATGCTAGGAGCCGTTGTTACTGAGGCCATCACGACCACTGTTTTTACCAGCGAGATGGGAGAAGGGAGCTCGATGTCGTTTGATGTTCAGATGACTGAGGAGCTTCTCAAGCAACCTTGTGAACCTTTTCCTGATCCTTCCTTTACAATGGGTGGTGTTGCCTCATCTTTTAGCTCATTTATGCCGACCGCCAGTGTTTCCAGCGCTGCTCGATCTACCCGAGAAGAAGAAATTCTTGCTGAGATAAGCGTCGAAATGGCTACGGTGACGGCAGTTGGTGGTTCTGGAGGCGATGTTGCTCCACCAAGCCTAACTCCTTCAATCGTTACTTCTCTCACCAGCACTGTTATAACTTCTAGCGTTGAAGCTTCGCTACCTGCTACGGCTCCTCCGCCTTCGGTTCGCCCTCTAAAAAGGATCTCTGTCCCTTCTAGCTCTGAAGAAGACGTAGATATCATGCTAGACCCTGAGGATTCTCCAAAGAAGGACAAGAAATCTCGTAAGAAGCCGGGTAGCGGGTCTAGCGGCTCAACTCCAAAGAAGAGACATCGGAAGAAGAAGGAATGAACTTCTTGTCTTGTCATGCAGTTGCGAAGTAGAACTTCTTTTTACTTCTCTTTTTGTTGGCCGTGTATGAGTGTGGATTCGGCACCCACTTTATGAGTTGTTTTTGATTTTATCATGTAATCAAACTCTTTTTTCGTTTGTTAATAAAATAGAAAACAACTCTTTTCTTATTTGCTTAAGTATTGCATTGATTAGCTTATGCCCACATATGCTATAAGCCTTGTATACATGTCCACACTTCGGGGACTTAACATAATCTGTAGTTAACAGTTTGGTGTACTTGTGGTGTTTTCACCGTCAAGTAGAGTTTGTTTTTATTTGCCAAGTTTGAGAATCTTGGTCGCGAGTTGTGATCGATGAATAACCGAACTTCGGACATTGTATCACTTTGGTCAGTGATTAACACTTAGCTTTTTCGCCCCCTAGTCTCGGGGAACGACATTTGCATTTTTGTGGTTGAGTGCGTTTACTGCAAACTTTAAACACGTGTCCGCATTCTGGGGACTTAAGACAATTTGAGATCGATAATCCGGTTCGCACTCCGGGAACTCGAGGGTTATCGACGCTTGTAACACGGTCCACACTCCGGGAACTTGGAAATGACGTTCACATTCCAACTCGCGCCCTGAGAAGTTGGGGTTTGTTCGCGCTCTGGAAACGACTTATTTAATGTTTATACTCCAATTCGCGCTCTGGGAAGTTGGAGTTCGTTCGCACTCTGGGAACGAATTATTTAATGTTTATACTCCAATTCGCACTCTGGGAAGTTGGAGTCCGTTCGCACTCTGGGAACGAATTGTTTAATGTTTATACTCCAATTCGCGCTCTGGGAAGTTGGAGTCCGTTCGCACTCTGGGAATGAATTGTTTAATGTTTATACTCCAACTCGCGCTCTGGGAAGTTGGAGTCGGCTCACACTCTGGGAGCGGTGGATTTGTACTCCGATTCGCGCTTCGGGAACCGAGAGTTGAAGTTTATACTCCAATTCACACTCTGGGAATTTGGAGTTGGCGGAGGGATTGTCGTGTATCAATCCCCGTGAATGTTGATGTAGTGTTCTGCCCCCGAGCTCGGGTTTCACTTAGTGAGTGACCGGTCGCATCACAATCACTCCCTATTTGAATAAGTCCCACCACGTGATGGGACTTAGCTCTTCGTGCATTGTAATATAGTGCGTCATATTCAGTAAATCACAGCTCTGGCTCGAAGAGATGGCATTTTATTGCTGAAACGAGAAAATATGGCAAAGTCAGTTGCCTTATTACAAATTTAAGTCTCAAAATGCTAGAATAAAATGCAAAGAAATAAATTGACAGAAAGTAAATGAGTAAAATCTTTCATATGTAGTAGCGACGAAGACTTTCGCTATTCCAAGCTCTCGGCAAGGTAAAACCGTCAACTGTTGATAATTTGAACGTGCCATCTCCGAGCTTTTGTGAAATCACATACGGCCCTTCCCAATTTGGCTTCATGTGTGAAGGGACCGGATAAACTCTTTTGAGTACGAGATCGTCGAGTTTGAAGGTTCGCGGACGGACCTTGGCGTTGTACAGTCGAGCGACTTGATTACGATATGCGGCTGCCCTCAAATCAGCCTCTTTGCGCTTTTCATCGAGTAAATCCAAAGATTCAGCAAGTAATATGGCGTTTGTTTTCGGATCGTAATACGTTACACGATGAGAATGCACTTCCATTTCGACCGGGATAACGGCTTTAGAACCATAAGATAAGGAAAACGGGGTATGACCGGTTGCAGTTTTATGAGTCGTTCGATAGGCCCATAATGCCATAGGAAGTTCGTCGACCCATTTGCCCCTAGCTTTTTCCAGTCGCTTCTTTAGAATGGACTTGATAACTTTATTAACAGCTTCAACCTGACCATTTGCTTGAGGGTGCGCTACTGCAGAGAATTTCTTATGGATGTGAAATCGTTGACAGAAATTTTTGAATTCAGTACTGTCGAATTGAGTTCCGTTATCAGTGATGATAGTATGTGGGAGACCAAAACGGCAGATGATGTTACGCACTACAAAGTTGATTACTTTCTTTGTTGTAATTGTCGCAAGGGATTCAGCTTCAGCCCATTTGGTGAAATAATCAACTGCGACGATGGCGTACTTCGCGCCACCTTTGGCCAGAGGCAATGTGCCAATGATATCCATTCCCCACACCGCAAATGGCCAAGGAATGACCATTTGGGTTATCCCAGTAGGCGGGGCTCTTGGAATTCGAGCATGTTTCTGGCATTTGTCACATTTTCTAGCGTAGTCTGCAGCATCGCGATTAACAGTATGCCAATAATATCCATATCGAAGTATCTTCTTTGCTAGTGCTTGCCCCCCAGTGTGATCACCACATTCTCCTTCGTGTACATCGTGTAACACTCGTTTGATTTCATCGTGTGCGATACACCGGAGGAGAGGGACAGAGTATCCTCTCCGATACATGACTCCATTCTGAATAACAAATCGTGAGGCCTTTCGCAGAACTTGTCTTTTCTCGCTTCGCCGCTCGGGTAATACACCGCGTTCGATATAATCTTGATAAGGAGTCATCCACGACTCCTTGATGGAGGTAGCTTCAAATGTGAAATCAGTCTCCCTTCGATCAATGCTCGGAGATGATAGGGTTTCAACCGGAACAACCCCCAACTGTTGAGCCTCACCCGTACTTGCTAACTTTGCCAATGAATCAGCTTTCTGATTGTGCTCTCGGGGTATGTAGAAAATGGCATAGTAATCGAATTGATTAAGTATCTCCAGAACTTGAATTAGATAAGCGGCCAGTCTTCGATCTTTGGCCTGATATTCACCTCGAACTTGACACACTATCAATTGGGAATCACAGTAGATCTCTACAGCGATGATTTTCAGATCACGGGCAAGTTTTAGTCCGGTAAGTAGAGCTTCGTACTCGGCTTCATTGTTGGTTGCGCGGAACTTGAATTTTAAAGCATAACATATGGATCGTCCTTCGGGGGTCTCAAGCACTATCCCAGCTCCTGAGCACCGATCGTTTGACGCACCATCGGTGTACAACTTCCAGATGTATTCGGGAGATTTGCTGGTTTCAGGCAAGTCTTCAGGAATAGTGAATTCGGCTATAAAATCTGCTAGGACTTGGCCGTGAATGGCTCTCCTTGGAGTATAAGTGATGTCGAATTGACTCAGTTCGATGTTCCACTTCAGTAACCTACCAGACGTCTCAGGCCGCATAAGGACCTGTCGTAACGGCTGATCGGTGTACACAGTAATAGGATGAGCCTGGAAATATGGCCGGAGCTTCCTCGAGGCAATGACTAGGCAATATGCCAACTTTTCAAGCTTTGGATAATTTCTCTCGGCTCCGGTTAATCGTTTACTCACGTAGTAGACCGGCTTTTGCACTCGGTCTTCCTCCCGAATCAATGCAGCACTGATTGCATTCTCTGATACTGCCAGGAAAAGATATAACTGTTCATGATCTACAGGCTTTGAGAGGATTGGTGGTACGGAAAGATGTTGGATTAGTGATTGAAATGCGCCCTCACATTCTGTGGTCCATTCGAAGTTTCGTTTCCCCTTTCGAATTAAATCGAAAAATGGAAGGCATTTGTCGATCGATTTTGAGATAAACCTGCTCAGTGCTGCCACTTTCCCGTTAAGACTCTGAACTTGCTTTATGGTTTTCGGAGTTTGGAGATTTCTGATTGGCCAGATCTTTTCGGGGTTGGCCTCTATTCCTCGGGCATTGACAATGAACCCAAGAAATTTTCCGGATGCGACTCCGAAATGACACTTGAGTGGATTAAGCTTCATTCCGTATTTCCGGAGGATGTCGAACATTGACTCCAAGTCCTTGACATGATCATCAGAGTACCGTGACTTCACCAACATGTCATCTACATAGACCTCCATAGTCTTTCCAATCTGATTGGCAAACATTCGGTTGACTAAGCGTTGATAGGTCGCGCCAGCATTCTTTAATCCAAAAGGCATGACTTTGTAGCAGTACAACCCCAAGTCGGTTACGAAGCTTGTGTGTTCTTGATCCGGTACATGCATGGGTATCTGGTTGTAACCTGAGTAAGCATCCATGAAAGATAACAATTCATGTCCAGCGGTTGAATCTACCAGTTGATCGATCCGGGGGAGTGGAAAGCTGTCTTTCGGGCAGGCTTTATTCAGGTCAGAGTAATCGATAAACGTTCTCCATTTTCCATTTGGTTTCCAGACAAGTACGGGATTGGACACCTATTCTGGGTATAAAGCGTCTCTAATGAACCCATTTAATTTCAACTTATCGACCTCTTCTTTCAGGGCAGCAGATCTCTTTGGATCCATGCTACGCCTTTTCTGCTTGACCGGGATATACCGCGGGTCAATGTTCAAGGTGTGGCTCGCGATGTCAGGCGAGATTCCGCACATATCAGAGTGTGTCCAGACGAACACGTCAAGATTCGCCTGGAGAAAATCAACCAATTCCTGTTGTGTCTTTTGGTCAAGTTGAGACCCAATCTTCAATATCCTCGAGTCATCGTGATTATCATCAATCGGGACATCAATGGTTAGCTCGGCCGGAGAAGCCTGACTTTCCGTAGATTCTTCTTTATTATCATTATCCCTTGGATCAAGATCCTTTTGGAATTGGTCGTGGTGCCCAGGCTGGAGCCCAGGCGCTAATTGTCAATCGTCAGTAAAACGGACGCAGAGAGATTCCTCTACGCCTTTTCCTTTCTCTTTCCGCTGCGCCTCCCGCAGCTCAGCAACATAACATGCTCTTCCAGCAGCCTGATCTCCTTGTACAACTCCTATTCCGTGATCAGTAGGGAACTTCAGAGTTAAACACCATGGGGCAATAGCAGCCCTAAATTCGGCAAGGGCCGGTCGGCCCAAAAAAGCATTGTACGGGGAAGGAATATCTAAGACAACAAATTGCAACATCCGAACTCTTCGGCATTCTCCCGCTCCCAACTCTACTGGCAATTCAACTATTCCAGTTGGTATTGTTGCACTCCCATTGAAGCCGTGGACTCGTGATTGACAAGGCTTTAAGTCCTTAGCTTCCATTTTCATTAAATCATATGCTCTTTTAAATAATATATTTACGGAACTTCCGCTGTCTACCAAGATCCTCTTCATCCAAGCAGGACCAACTTGAGCGGATATAACCAATGGGTCAATTGTGGGAGCTTCGACTTTATCAGCATCTCGATTTCTAAACACGATTTCATCATTGTCTTTTGTTGTTTAGCTGGCGTTCCGTCTTCCGAGTTGCTGTAGCATTCAAAGTCTACATGCCTGATTGAGCTAGCATATGACTCCATTTCTCTCCAACTTCTGTCTGCCGAATGAGGACCACCACTTATTGTATTGATAACCAACCTTCCGCCTGTGCGAGCAGGTTCACCTTGTCTTTCCTGATTCTGCCTTCGATTTTGATTAGATGGGCCCGCTCCACCAGACTGCGGCGCCCGAACAAACTGGTCCAACTTTCTTTCTCTGATCAACTTTTCAATGAGGTCTTGCAAATGTCTACACTCATTGGTATTATGCCCATAACTTTCATGAAACCTACAGAACTTCCCTGTCTGAATTTGCTTCTCCGATGAAGTCTTCGGAGCAGGCTTCTTGTATTGCATAGTATTACAAGTCCGTAAGTATACGTTTTCCAGTGACGTGTTAAGCGGTGTATAATTGTCAAACATTGCGGCCCTACGTCTCGGACCACGATTCTGATCTTGCTTCTTGCTTCGGTTATCACCGTTTCTTGATCGCTGGGCCTGTTTATTTTGTATATTCAATTCGACTTTTCCCGAATTATCTCTGGACTGTTTAACCGCAACATTACTCTGAATCCCTTCACTGCTGGGCCTTGCATCGTCCTGCTTCCTAGACTATTTCACATCCTCTCACCTCAAGAATTGAGCAGCTTTGGAATAGAAACGGTCCAACGACGCGGGAGGTTTCCTGGCTAGCCAATTTCCAAATTCTGAATCAGGGTCGATTCCTTTAATCAGGGCCATTAGAATGGAATTATCATTAGGGTTGGTGATCTCTGCGCATGCAGCATTGAATCTCTCCAAATATCGTCTAAGTGTTTCTCCGGGAGCTTGAGTGACACTTGATAGGGTATTAACATCTTTAGGTCGGGCAATATGCATGCGAAATTGTTCAACAAATTTAGTAGCTAACTGGTCAAACAAAGAAATAGATCGTGGCGGTAATCGGGTGAACCACATTGTCGCAATTCCCCTTAAGGAAATAGGAAAACTGCGGCACTTTACTGCGTCATCAGCTCTTGCAGCAGTCATTGACCATTCATATTTCAGAACATGTTGATTTGGGTCGGAATTTCCTTCATACATGGGAAGGGTTGCCATTCTGAATCGCCGAGGAGGTTCAGCATACAATATGTCATCAGTAAATAGGGTATGACTCCGGGAGATTCCCCAATCGTCATTTGTTAGGCCTTGACTCTCGCGAATCATTCGTCGTACCATGGCTGAGAAGTCTGGTATTGGAAAATTCTGTGGGTGGTGAGCCAAAGTATGGTCGGGTTCCATAGTGCGAGGTGGGATCGGACGCTGTCGACGATCATCATCTCACCTCCTTGGCTCGATGTCTTCTGGGACATATGGCTCTGGAGCCTGTCCCTGCTGATGATAATTTTGATTGGAGTGATCTTGAGCATCAACTCCTATGTCAACTACAGCGGCCGTAGCAGCTCGATCGTCTGCAGTGTATTGAGGAATAGTGCCTCCTCGGGAGGAGGGTCCAGTATGGAAGCTGGTAGATGGGCCAACCCTTATTTGCCCAACGGTTACCGCCTGTTGACAGTCAGCGGCTTGCGTATGATTTCCGTCTAGCCTGGGACGGATAGATCTGGTATTTTAATCAGAGGAAGCGGAGCTTTCGATGGAAGAACGAGGAGCTTGATCCCTTCTGGATCTTCTTCGCTTTTGGCGATTTAGTTGGTTGGTCAACTCAGCATTAGTGCGCAATTGCTCAGTTAGCTGTTGTCTGCTTTGGGTTAATTCTTGGAGTAGTGCTTGGAACTCTTGCCTTGTGACCGGACCTGACTGATCCGTATGCCCAACAGCATCTTGGTTAGTGGATTGTAGCTGTGTGGGATTTTGCCTATCCCGGCCTTCCTGATCACCAATGTTGGAAGTGGTTCTTGTACTCACCATTTTGAAACGTTGAATTCTTTCCTAGACTTTTAACAAATCTGAGTAGAATGGAAGGAATTTGAATGTGAGGTCTGGATCTCTCTCTTAGATTTATGCAATCCGGTATCGAAGATAGATCCAAGGAGCAAGAGAAAAAACTAGGTTTTCTCTCAGTGAAAGCACCAAAGTGTTTGTGTCAAAATTGGGCACAACACTCTTCGAAAGTTTTTGAAGAGATAATAAATGAAGAAAGCAAATTAAAATGAGGATTATCTAACAAAAACTCCAAGCAACAGAAAGTAAATTGCACAGAAGACAACAATTTAGAGTGGTTCGGCGATTTGCCTACGTCCACTATGAAGTTTTGTTATTTTATTGCTCGATATTCGGAGAATACAACTTTTATATGGCTAAGTACAACAGTTCTTAAGCAAAAATTCGAAGTGAAAGGCAGCGGTGGTGCTCTGAAGCAATTCTGGCAGCGTCCGGGCGTGCTTTTTCTCTAGAAATTCTCCGATCCCCTTTCTGAATGACCAGGGGCTCTATTTATAGGTGCCGGAGGCTGATATTTCTCCTAAAATTCGGGAATACCACTTCTGGCACGTGTGGGGGGCCCACATGGCCGAATTCTGGAGATCCGGGCCCACTTTTGGATCGATTCGACCCTTGGTTCGAATCGATCAAAAAAGTGTCCAATCATGATGAAACTTGGCATGGACATTCTTCTATGTACGTGCAAGCTCCTGTGAAAATTTCATAGCATTTGGACTCGTAGATCTCAAGTTATGATCGATTCAAGATTGCATTTTCAGTTGATATGCGTGCTTCGAATCCATGTTCTTCGAATCGATAGGGTCGAGTCCTTGGCTTCAGCTGCTACAACTTGATGGATTCGATGTGTTGGATTCGAGGGTTATCTTCTTTCGAATCGATGATGTTGGCACTTGTTCGGATCGATCGTTGTTAGCTACTGCAGATCGATTCGAAGTTGCTTCAGTATGTTGGATTCGATGAACTCTCGCTTGATGGATTCGAAGACAGGAGCACTCTGATGGATTCGAAGACAGGAACACTCTGATGGATTCGAAGACAGGAACTCTCTGATGGATTCGAAACAAGGCGTGCCCTCGATGGATTCGAACCTACATTCTTTGGATGGAGTCGAACTGAGACATACATAGATGGATTCGACCGTATATATGTGAGATGGGTTCGAGGCAAGGGCTCGCCCCTGGGTTCGAAGCTATGCATGCCCTGAGGGATTCGAACTCTGATCGATTCGAGCCTGGGTCTCTCGTATGGATTCGAAATAAGGCCTACCCTCCTTATTTTCTTTTTGCGACATCTTGAGTATACGAACTCGGATTTCCCCGAAATTTGAAACGTTGGTTTCTACAGCTTTGCTTGACGTGTCTTATCAATTGTAGCCCGATCCGGACTCGGATAAAATTCGTCGATATCTATAGTTGCCCAACGATCATTCAAAGCTGAAGATGTATGATCCTGTTTCTTTCTGGTCAGTTTCTTGGTATCTCGGCCCTGCCAAAAGGCGGGATAACAAGGGGCATGTGTTATACCAAAAATTATCAATAACATAAACAATGATTATCTTCCTAAGGATAGTCCAACGCATCATATCCATATGTATTGCAAGAATTATAATGCTTAGGTATTTAAAGAACGAACGAGTTGTGCCTGTCTTGAAAGAATAATAGCACATGCCGTAGGAAATTGCCCATTAGCGAATTCAAAGCCCGAAGAACCAATCTATAGTAATAGGAATCAACGATCGAAGCAACCAATAAGATAATATTCGACTCAGATGCAAGAGACCATTTAGGTGGGAAGACAACTCATCAATCCGCACTCCTTATGCAGTAAAGCTAGAATAAGTACCAATCGCCGTACAACAAGCAACCTTGACAATCTAAGGAGAAGATTCTCCACACATGGCACTACAGTATGCTGGCCATAAATAGGCGACACTCCCAAGGCATAAAGGATCTTTTTGCACAAAAAGAACTTACACAATCATATAGTACTTTCCTATATTAGAGCTATATTCAAAAACAAATTAATGACGAAAACGTCTAGATTCAATGTAATAAGCTTCTTGGCTAAACAAGGGTAACTAAATAAGGGAAAGATAGTGGACATAGAGACTTTCGGCGCAAACCACTATAAAAAGAACTCAATGTTATTTATTTTCTGCACTTTATCTTCTTCTCGTTTACCATCATGACCTTTTAGCTCAATCCTCCATAACTTCAACTTATTTACTCCAAGACTCGATAACCTCATACCTGGGACCCAAAACTCAAGTAACTTTTGGAGTTATATCTTCGAACCTCGACGTGTTGGTGTACACGAAATTCAGCACTAACACATTTCTCTCCCTTCATAAATTTGAAAATTTGTAACCCTAAATTGAATTGAGGCAAAATCAAGAATTCTTTCTAATTTTCGAAACTGATGAGAACAAGGACTTGAATAATATTGCGTAGCATATTTCTCATGAATTGTGCATATATAACTGTTATCAAACTATGGATATGCATATGGCAAATTTTTGATTTGGATTCGGGCTTATTACAAAATCCTTTAAGCCCTTGTCTAAATTAAGGATTATCTTGCATAATGCTTAACGTGCCTAGATGACATATAAACAAAAAGGATAATGACTTATGTGAGTAGTCTATTTAGTTTATCAGCAAATAAATAATGGACTAGCACACAAATAAATGACTTATCTATTTTGCCTTTGGACATATAGCTTAAATTTTTCAGCAACTTCAGTACCCTCCTGAAAGTCCACAAGCATTATAAGACTATTTCGAATAATAGCATTGTTTATTAGTTCTTGAGTTAATT
Source organism: Allium cepa (assembly GCA_030765085.1). NCBI lineage: Eukaryota > Viridiplantae > Streptophyta > Magnoliopsida > Asparagales > Amaryllidaceae > Allium > Allium cepa. Next base: position 374,715,447 of record CM060929.1, on the reverse strand, counting down.
TTTGATTTAAAAACACCCTCGTGATATCATGGATGTTAGACTAAATTTTGGTTTGTCATGGCATCATAAATGATAGGCCAATTTTTGGTTTAACATTTTAGTGCTAAAAGAGGGCTCCAACCTCAAAGTGGAAGGCACGATTTTCGAAAGTTTTGACCTAATGGTCCCGACTTAGATTTCGCCTTTCGGCATTCAAACATTTTTCACTGATCATTAGCCTAGATGGCTTCACATAACCAATATGATTTAGAATGTTTTTGACCTCTCGGTCCAAGAGCCGTAACTTCTTCCATGTATATAGTGCATATTGACATCAGAAGATAATCAAGAAAAATAAACCAAACTTGCACACTTTAAAGTTCACTCCATATTTACATATGAAGTAAACTTTGAGGGGCATGTGTAAAACCAAAAATTCTTATTAGAAAAAACAATGATTATCTTGCTAAGGAAAGTCCAACGCTCTGTATCCATATGGATTGCAAGAGTTATGATGCTTAGGTATTTGAAGAACTAATGGGATGAGCTTGTCTTGAAAGAATTATATCATTGGCTGAAGGGAATAGCCCACTAGCTAATTCAAAGCCCAAAAAAGCAATCTATAACAAAAGGGATTAATGGTCAAAGCGATCAATAAGACAATACACGACTCAGATGCAAGAGGCCATTTAGGTGGAAAGACAATTCATCAATCCACACTACTTAAGCAGCAACGCTAGATGTCTAGAATAAGCTCCAATCGTAATTGTACAATAAGCAACCTCGACAATCCAAGGAGAAGATTCTCCACACATGGCGCTACGACATGCTAGCCATAAATAGTGACAATCCCAACGCACAAGGGATTTTTTTACTCAAAAAAGAACTTACACAATCATATAATACTTCCTATGTTATAACCATATTCAAAAATAATTTAATGGCAGAAATATCTAGATTCAATGTAATAAGCTTCTTGGCTAAACAAGATTAACTAAATAAAGAAAAAATATTGAATGTAGAGACTTTCGACGCAAACCATTATAAAAAGCTCCCGGTGTTATTTAGTTTCTGCACTTTATCTTCTTCATGTTTACCATCATGGTTATATAGCCCAACCTTAAATAACTTTAACTTATTTACTTCAAATCTCGGTTACCTTATACTCAAGAACCAAAACTCAAGTAACTTTCGAAGTTATATCTTCCAACCTCGGGGTGTCAGTGTACACGAAATTCTGCACTAACACATTTCTTTCCCTCTTTAAATTTGAAAATCTGTAACCCCAAATTGAATTGAGGCATAATCAAGAATTCTTTCTAACTTTTGAAACTAATGAGAACAAGGACTTGGATAGTTTTGCGTAGCATATTTCTCATGAATTGTGCATATATAACTATTATCGAACTATAGATGTGTATATGACAAATTTTTTACTTAGATTCGGGCTTATAACAAAATCTGTTAAGCCCTTGTCTAAATTAACGATTATCTTGCATAATGCGTAACATGCCTTAATGACATATAAACAAAAGGGACAATGACTTATGTGAATCATCTATTTAGTTCATCAACAAATAAATATTGGACTACTGCACAATTAATTGACTTATGTATTTTTCTTTTGGACATACAGCTCAAACTTTTCAACAACTTCATCACCCTCCCGAAAGTCCATAAGCAATATAGGACTATTTCGAATAACATCATTGTGTATTAATTCTTGAGTCAATCTTTGAATAAACAACACCATTATGATATCATGAATGTTAGACCAAATTCTGGTTTGGCATGGCATCATAAATGATAGGCCAATTTTTTGTTTAACATTTTAGTTCTACAAAGATGTCTCGAACCTCCAAGTCATTATAATTTTATCTTAAAACTAATTACTTGAAGTTTTTTTAGGAAATGGTGAGAGCTTGAAGAATTAATGTTCTAAATGACGAGACATTACAATAAATGACGTTGGAAGACAATATGACTCCATGCTTTAATCTAGAAAATGTAAAGACTAGACAACCTTCAAAGCAAGCAAAGCCAACGAACGGTGAAGCCAAAATTAAAGAATTAATGCAACAAATGGTAGCAATGCAAGAATTATTAGAGAAGGTCCTTACGCAGAACTCTTCTAAAACAACAAGGCCTACTGAAGAAGAAGAGGTTGAATCTCCAAGGAGAAATCTAGTTACTTCCATGATCAAAAGCAAGGATAAAGGAAAAGTTGTTTTGTCCTCACAGAAAAGAGGAATTCAAAAGTATGGAGGTACAATATTCCCTCCAAAACCACATAACAAGGTTAAAGAAGGTCGCCAAGAAGAATTAGCAGAAAGGTCTAACAAACAATCCAGAAGTTCAATCTCATGTAAGAAGTACATGCCTTATAGAGATGATTACAATGATGACGAAGTTTACTTGAGAGACATAGCTGATAAAATAGTAAAGAACATGCAACGAACCAGATTTTTGAATATTTTATAATTAAATATTAGAACTTTTTAAATATTTAATTCGTGGATTTAATGCGGATAAAATGATTTCGAAAGGTTATTTAAATTCTATTTGAATAATAAATGATATTGTAAATTTTAAATTATAATTTGAGTGACTAAAAATTGTTTTAATAAATGTGTGAAATTATCATTCTGGGACATTGTCCCAAATTTTGAAGAAACTAGTGCCATTGGATTCAGAATAATGAATTGTTGTATGTCGACGAGTTTCATGATGATTAGATGTATCGTGTGGACGTGTGTGCTCGAGACACGCAGCGCAAAATTAAAGAGAACAAAATATTATTATTATTTTCCTATAAATAATCCTTAACTGAACTTATTTCACTATCTCCCTCTCTTCTCTTTTGTTTGCTCTTAACCTAAAAAAGCTTCAGCTGCCTTTCATTTTGAATTTTCCCATAACATCGCTTGATGAAATACGTCGAGAATGGATCCATTAGCTTTGTATTAGCAAGGGCGTCATGATGGTGTATCTCCATTAGGATGCGATGGAGGTTGAGGGTGTTCGAATGGTTGCAGCTGTAACTAGGGCTGGCTCTTGGCGTTGAATTAAGGGGAGATAGGGTTGGTCGATGGTGGGGTTGAATTTCTCTGGTGATGGAGTATGGGTGGGAAGAGATTGGTAAAGCGCGACGCCATATATGGGGTAGCGACATTCTACTGTAGTAAGGAGGCAACTTCATCATGAATTTATAGGAGTGGTCGGAGGCATTTTTGGTGGTGCAATTAGACTCATGTCATAAAGGGTATATCGTTGGTGGTGTTCGAAGTTGTTCCAGGTCGACGAGGCGTAATGCGACTTACAGGGTCGATTTGGGGAAAAATGGAGGTCGGAATTTGATCAGGTGGGTCGAATGTTGATTGGTTAGGTCCGTCGAGTAGAGCTCGCAAAGTTGTGTTTGACGGTGGTGTTCATTCGTCGTTAAGTGGCAAGTAGCTTTGGCGATGTTCGTGCGTGCAAACTTGTATGAGGAGTTGTGCATATCTGTAACGATCTCGGTTTTGAATTAAATTTAATTTGGTAATTAAATTTATTATGGAATTAAATTCTGGATAAATTTGAATTCTTCCAAATTTTATAAAGATATTAGTTTGTTTGTTAATACAAATATATATATATATATATATATATATATATATGATTTTAAAATAGAATTTCTAATTGAAAATTCTGAAATAAACATTTTGAATAATATATTAATTTTAAATTTAATTGTGAAATAATTTGAATTTTCCAAATTAAATAAGATAGGTACCTCTTTATTTATATATACACATTGATTATAAATTGAAATTTGAATTTTGAAATTCAAATATAGATGTATTGGAATATATTTAAAACCATATTTTAAAATAATAAGAATTTGTTTTCTAATTTTAATATATATATGTAGCTTGAAAATTGCGTTTTGAATTTAATATATGAATTTTCAAAAGTCTTTTAAAGTTAAGCATCTATATTTTAGAAGAAACTTATATAATATGTGTGTTTAATTATTATGAATAATTAGTTTTAAAATCATTTTTAATGTTATATAAATGATAATAAAGAAAAAATGTATTTATTTAAATATGAAATATAATGTAAAGTTATATTTAAATATTATTAACATGAAGATTTAAAGTGTTTAAAAATATATAGTTTGTAAATATATAAAGGTATAAATAAAAAACTTAAAAACATGATTTATAAATTATAATAACATAGGGTTTAAAACATAAATTGTAAATTAAATGAAACAAGGGTTTCAACATAAAAAATACACATTTGGACATTTGTAAAACATAAATGCAAGCCATTAACAAGTGTAGGTTTATTTTAACAAGTGGAAAAAATAAACTTTTTTTTATTTTAGAATATTAGAAAATAGGTATAGAGAAAGAAAAGCATCCTCACTTCTCAAATTTCTTTATCTTCTCATTTCAAACCTATAAACTAAGAAACCTGAAAGAAAAAAAATATCAGGCAACAAGATCAGTTTCAATTGCTATATCAAAAATCTAGTTCGAGCTCAACAATTTGCAGATCTGATTCCAAACTAAAACAAAACAGATGCGAAATCGACCGTCAAGTGTCAGATACAAATCTTAAGCAAAACAACTAATTCAATCTCAACCTGGAATAAAAACCTGAATCAAGCATGCAAACAGAATTCAACTTCATCAAGAAAAGTAAAGCTTTCAACAAACAACAGTTAAGATAAAGCATATCCAGGCCAAAATCATCCTCCAGTTTGCAAATTTCCAGGCTCTATCTTCATTTTACAGTGAGTAAATTTCTTCCCTCGGAAATTTGATCAGTGTTATCTTTTAACGTATGCTTGAATTAGTGTTGTGGAATGTTTGCACATATGAAATTAATTGTTGCACACATAGAAATATAAATGAATGTTTGTACAGGGCTGTGTACATATGCATTAAAATCTTTGTTGATAAACAAACCAACTCAAAAATCTATTTCTCCTTCTCTAATCTCTTTTAGCACATAATATTTAAAAGAAATTTGTTTATATTCATCAGACCCAATTTATAAAAATAATTTTAAGAAATTATACTGAGCAATTATTCCCAAAAATAGATATTACAGTGATAAACCAAAATTGGTCAGAAAAAAAATGATATAATTTTACGTTTTGATTTCATAACTTGATTAGCATATGAAAATAAGGATTTTTGGTGTTAATACTATGATTTTTAAGTGCGAAATTCGAGAGGGATTGCATGTTAAACGTGAAGTGAGTTTTGATCGAATTCTGGTGATCGTTGAGGCTTTGGAGGTCGGGGTTTCTGCTAAAGCAAGCTGGGTGATCGGAGATGGTGGCAAAAATGGTGGAAGGAGGTTTAAGCCACCGTGGCGGCGGTAGTGGGTCGAAATAGATTTTAAATCCTAAATTGGTCGAGTTCGGAATAGGGGCTGCTGCATCATTCCTTGGGCATCGAGTTGCACCGGACTTGGGGGGAGGCAACGTGGAAGACATACGAGTGTGTGGCCGGGGTTGCGCGACTTCAGATCATCGGTGGTGGAAATGCATGGGGTTTTTGGATGTTCGTTTCGTTCCAGGTGGTAGTCGAGTTGCTCGATTTTGATTCACTGTTGAGTTCAATGATCTGGTTGATCGTTGGAGTTGTTATGGTCGTCGACGACTTGCCTGAAGTTGCAGCATCGATCGGAGCTCTGGCGACTAAGCGTACACGTGCACGGTGCACATGAAGGTGTCTGGGTTGTGATTTGAAAAAGTGAAAGGAGAAGAAGAAAGGAGCTCGAAGATGAACCCAGGAAATTTGGGTTGTTTGCTTGAGGCTTGTTTCGGGTAATTCATGCATGTGTTACTATGGGTAATGGTTTTCTAATTTTAAACAGAAACAAGTTTTGAAAAGAAAAAAAAATGAATGAGAGTAGTTTTCTCGGGTCGGGACTCAAGATTGGTTCGGTAAAGACTCGGGTCGGGTTAAAATGATTAACCAAGTTTTAAAATAAAAATAAGTTTTCAAAAATTTAGATTTAATCAAATTTTAAAATATTTTCTTACACAGATTTCTTTTTAAGAATAACAAATGTTTATTCAAATGTTTGAATAGATAAAGGGTGTAAAAAAATTATTTTTACTTTAATTAATTAAGGAGATAATTTATTAAGATAAGATGTTTTATCTTGTAATTAATTTAAGGGTGATTTAATTAATGTAAGTAATTAAGGTATGATTACTTAATGGAATTAATTACTTAATGTAATTAAGGGGTAATTACTTTGTGTAGTTACATTAAAGGATAATTGATTTATGTGATGTAATAATTAAAAGAAATTAATTTCTTATAGATAAATACTTAAAGTAATCAATGGTTGAAGTTGATTAGGTGATTAGGATAATCACTTATTATAATTAATTAAGGAAAATTAATTAAATGGTAATTAATCAAGGGTTATTCAATGTAATTAATTAAGGATAATTAATTAAAGGATAATTAAATAATTAAAGGTTAGTGATTAAAGTTTGTTTTATTTATTAATTAAGGATGATTAATTAATAATTAAAGGTTAATTAATTCATTATTAAAGGATAATTAATAAGTGATTAAAGGATAATTAATTAAAATGGTTTGTAATTAATTAATGTTAATTAACCTGTATTAGTGATTTATTCATAAGTAACTAATATGGTTTTAATTAATCAGATGACAAATTGATCTTACTTATGAATGTTTGGATTCTATTGAATGTTGAATTGTTTGATATCCCTGATGTGTGGTGCTCTGTTTTGATTTGAGCTGTGATGAATGTAATTTATTTATCTGTGATGAATTTATATTATTTATCTGTGAATCTGTGAATGAAGATGAGCGTTATAGCAATATATCGCTTATCGATATTGCTGTGTTTGGATTGTGATGATTAATGATGTTGCACTATTGTGTAAAACCCTTGGACTATACCATACATACACAAATATGGATTTCATGGAAAATCGGTTATGTCATAGATAATTTGAATTTAATATTATTTTATTCAAATGATGTAATGGTTTTAAAAATTCAATTTTTAATCCAAATAGTTTTGGAATTGGAATTGGGTTAAATATGAAAAGCTTTTGAAAAGGAGTTTTGAAGATAAAAGTTATTTTGAATAACTTGATAAAGTTTTGAAATTTAAATAGTTTGATTTGAATTTAATTTCAAGATTTGAAATTGAATTCTATGTTTGGAAATTATGGGTTAAAAAGGTTATACAAGTCACAAATGTGTTTATATGGGTTTTAATTAAAAGTATTGTTTTGGGAATTTGAATTTAATCCAAGTTTTAAACTTGAAGGGCTTTAACTTGTGCAAATGTAATCGTATTTTTTCGAAATGAAAACCTTTGTTTTTCAAATAATAACAGCTTTCATATAAAGAAAGGATTTTCAATTTGTGTTGAAAGGATTTCAAGTTTTGAAATGGAAATGTTTTGAAAGCTATTAATGAATCTTTGTGAAAGATGGTTGAAACTTGTTTGAAATTGAAGAGGATCTTAACGGTGTATCTTTTGTATAAAAGATTTGAAATGGAATTGTTTCGAAAACTATGAAGGAACCTTTGTGAACTTTGTTTTCAAACAAAAGTGGATCTCAAAGATAGATCTTTTGTTTAAATATTGTAAATGAATCTTTGTGAAAATTTGGTGAACTTTGTGAAGTGAATCTTTTCATTTAAACATTTGAAAATGGTAATTTGTTTAAACCATTTTAAGAAAGGTTTTGGGCTTCAATTTGTGACTTAACTAAGATCCCATCTATCCATATGTTTTTTAAAATGAAGCGCTCCTTATTCGGTTTAGCCGGGAGAGGACTTTGTGTCATATAACCCATTCCGAATAATGGTACGACGTTATGGATTGCATTTGAAGACCAGTGGTGAAGACCAGATATTTTCAAAAGTGAAAGGATAACTCGTCGAATGTCTCTGCACCGGCTGGTCTCGGGTATAGAGATTTGATCATCCGTTGTGATGGGGAGTCCGGATGTGATTAGGGATTATCAGGATTTGCAAGGGCTTCTTTGGAAGTGCCTACGGTTCTGTTCGAACCCGGAACAGACTTGTATGGATGTGTGTCTGACATTACACTTTGAGATGTAAAGCTAGTTTCTATCAACTACATTTCTGTTCGGTGACTTAGAATTTATTCTCTTAGCTTAGCACCCTTCTTTAAGACGTACGAGCTTAGAGGTTATGTAGTTGATGTTACTAGTGATACACTCCCAATATAGCAATGCAGCATATGAAGTGCTGCTGATCATTTGTTGATCGAAACATAGCTTTTGTGAAAAGCAAAGCTTTGTGGACGAGACTTTGTCGAGCCTCATGTAACGACCCATAAATTTTGGTTAATAAATTTGTTAGTTTAATTTAAATTTTGCAATTTAATTTAGGAAGAAATAAAAATTCTAGAAGTTATAATGAAGCAGATGTTAGAAATTTAAATGTAGCAATTGAAATTAAGATTTACAAATTCAAATTGTAATTGCAATCAATTGAAATTGGGAATCCATGTCATACTTGGTTATAAGTTTAATGTAAGAAACAAACGGGAATATTAAATTTGCTAATGAAATGTTATAATCAGAAGTATAATGGAAATGCAACTAATTTAATATAATAAGAAGGTAAGTAATAAATAAATAATTGAAAACTTTAGTAGATGAATTAATGTGCAAAGGAATTGCATGTAAATTTAGGCAATAAAGTTAGTCAAAGCTGAATTTGTATAAATTGAATTTTGTATAAATTGCAATAACAATAAATAAAAGTTTACGTTAATTTTAATTAAGGGATACTTTGGGAATAATGTTAACAGTATTCATAATAGAACAAGTTGTTGAATTAAAGAAATGGAAGAAAAGATCTATTAATGTAAACTTAATAAAAGAATAAATAGAAAGGGATGGTCTGGGGAATTATTGAAATTTGTTAATGAGAAAAAGAAAATAATAATATACTTAATGGTAATTAGATGAAAGCAGAAGTATTTAAGAATTATAACATATGTTTGATAATGGGGAATTCATAGGTGTAATTAAAGTCGTGGTAACACACGTTATAAGTTACCCGTTTATTTGGTTTAATAATTAAAATGTGAATCAATAGGAACTAAATGAGCCTTAATGTTATATTAATGAGAATTAACGCAATAACTAAATTTGTGCACACCCTATTAATTGAAACAGATGGTAAAGTTAGGATTGATTGAAATTAGTAAATTGGGCAAGGAATTCAAAATTATGTGAACTGATGAAGAATATGTGATAAATAGTAAATTTATAAAATCAATGTCCGTAAGTGGTTATAATATTTATAGTTGATAATAAACGTTACTTGGTGATTATTAATATAATAATGGAAGACGTAAATGTAATAATGGAATAATGGGAATTGTAAATTTACGAATAGTGTATGTAATAAATAAATAGAAAACGTGAAATTTTTCATAAGTAATAAATTGGAAAAGGATGGGAATTAAGGTAAATTTATATATTGGTTTAAAACCTTAATTTATGTGGGTAATTAACAATATTTCACATTTTGAAAACATAGCCTTTAATACAAAGTAAGATAAATAGGGGTATATATTGTATTGGAATATAAGACAAAAAGGTAACTAAGTTATAGATTAATAATAGACTTAATAAAAGAGTTGAATTAAACCAATCAATTTATTTGTAAACTAATTAATATGTAAATGAAGTTATTATAAATGAAATTAATTTATCACGCTAATTGAAATGAAAATGAAATTTGAATATATTAGTGGAATGAAATGTGAGACAAGTGTTAACTGTGGCATAGAGTAATAATAGACTCAATTAAGAGATTGGAATTGAATCTAATCAGTTTAATTGGAATTTATTAAAATTAATTTGGATTCAATTTATAATAAAGAGATTATTTGAGTAAACGAAATAAAACTATAATTGGAGAAATTAACACTGCAATTGATAGAGTTATCAACTTTTAAATTACATCTAAACTTGTTTGAAATTTTGTAAATGATTAAGAAATATAAAAGTGATAAAATTTTCAATTATAAGATTGAAAGTTAAAGATTGGATTTAATTAATTAATTTACTTATTTATTTAATTAATGGAAAACTAGCCATTTTGGCAACTGACTTGGATTTCGACGGAATAAGTTTCATCGGATCCGTAAAGGTGAATTATTGTAGGGTTTCATGTTTCGTAGCGATTGGATTTGCCGTTTGATCGTACGGACTCGAAACCCTTGAAATTTATGAAATTTGAATCAATTTGGAAAATTTGAATTTAGCATAACTTATTCATACGATGGAATTTGGATGTGAAACTTTTTCCATCGCGTTTAAAATATTTTTAAACATATATTTTGATGTATGGGTTGACCCTTTTCCGTTCTGGAATCGAAACGGGCTTTTTGGGTCAATATCGTTCAAAACCCAAATCCAACCTAGCCCATTCTTTCTATTCTGTTTGCCTATATATATTTGGTTATAAACCCTAAGTCATTGCTTATTCCTCATTCTAAACGTATGCTCTTCCTCATTCCACTGCAAACCCTAATCTTCCCAATCCAATTTCAATTATTATTTTTTTAAAAAAATTTGCGGATCTGCAGCAATTTCTGGTCGCGCTTCGATTTTCAGAGGCAAAAACGCTGTATCTACTTCGGGTTAGGAAGAAAGTTACTCGGGTCGCTCCGGGTCGTTTTGGAAAAAACTCCAAGCAAGCACCGGGGAATTGAGGCGCTGGACCGAAGTTGAACCCGAAGTCGACTCAGGACCAGAATTTTTCAATCTTCTAATTTTCCTAACTTTTTCATACGAGCTTGGATTCATACGCGGTTTGTTTTGCTGGGATCGTATTATAATTACGGACGTTTTGAAGTTGGTTTGGATAGATTCTAAGACTGGTCAAATTTTGGGTTTAAATTGGATTTAAATTCAATTTAAATTCAAAAAGTGAGTGTTTTAACCCACTCACAATTTCCAAAATTTCTTATGTTTGTTAAATTGATTTATGATGTGTTTAGAAATTTATTTATAGCTGTTTGGCATATATTTCATCATTAACTCAGTAAATTTGCATCCATAAAATTTACTTGTTATTTAATTCATTTTGCATATAAACTGCCAGTTAAAATTTTTGTTAAATTTATTATTGCATATAAACTGCTTGTTAAATTTATTTATTATTGCATATAAACTACAGTTAAACAATTATTTAATTCATTATTGAAAAATTAACTGCCAGTAATTAATTATTACTTATTGATGTGATTGTTTGAATTGGATGATAAATTGATAAATGTTTGATGATTGATATGATAGATGAACGGATGCTGTATTTATATTGTATAAACTGCAAGTCACTATGCATATTCATTTCATTCGGGATTGCGGTTTAAAATGATATACAACCACATTTTATTTTTAAATTGCGGATTGAAATGATAAATAACCGTATCACTTAACCACAGGATAGAAAATTTTATACAGACACCGTCGGTCTATATATATAAATATTTTGAAATGATTTCTATGGTTTGGATAGGATACGGTTAAATAAATATCAAATTTTATTTATATAAAAATTATTTTATATATAAATATATAGTTAAATTTTTGAATTTAAGCTATGTATAAATTGGTTAAATAAAATAAATAAGTTGAATAATGGAGTTTTTTTTATGGTTAAGTACATGTTAAGATATTGAATATGTATATATAGGGTTTTAATGATTTAAATCAATTAAGATTGGAAGTTAAATTGGAAATCAATTTGGAATTGAGTTTTTAAGAATTAAACTCCGTAAATTGATGTAGAATTTATCAACTTGGAATGTTAAAAAGGTATGATATTTGTAACTGAATTTTTATTCAAGTTGAATTAAATGAATATTTCTAGTATAAATAAATTGAAGGAAATATTTAGTTATAGGTAATTTGAGTTTATTTAAATGATTTTGGATTTATTATGCAAATATTTAAAACTAAATAATAGGACATTAAATTGTTGAATAGAAATTTCCAACCTTAGTTTCTAATTGTTTAATACTCAAAGTTTGAAATATATTGAAACTGAAGTGGTTTATCAAAAGTGAATTTAAATTTATGGATTTAGACTTAACTTAAAGAGAATAAAATTCTAAAGTCGTGGAAATTATTTACTTTATAAAGAAATTTTAAATTCACACCATCTTATTTTATGTACTGTTGAATATCCAAACCATTTTAGTTTTGGAAGTTATGGTTTTAAAACTATGGATTTCAAAGTATTATGTTTTGAAGAGTTACAATTCAAATGTATGGTTTCGAGATATTATAAATTTTTAAAATGGTATGGTGTTAGAAAAAGGATATATTTGAAAGGATATCATATTGTTTTGGTTTTAAAAGAGGAAAATGATATCGTATTTATATGGTTTGAAAGAGATATTGTATTCTAGTTTTAAAGTATAAATTATTTTGAAATAACCGCGGTGTTATAATAACGATTGGTTGTTGAAGAGACCGGGATCGGAAGTTGTCGTACTCTCTGCCAACTCCGAAAACTACTTTAACAACCATGTATGCGGTAGAGATTCCAGAATGAAGTAGGATGGCGGAGGCGTTTCCTTTAAGGTAAATACGTGGACCCAACTCCCGTGAGTTGGCATAAGGTGGCTAAAACAGGAGCGACTGACGGGTTAATTGAGGTAGCACCTTTGATCGGACACATCCCTTCGATATTATACTCTGACTTTTGGATTGATTCGGTGGCCACTTTTGATTTTTTTTTATTTGGGGGTGTGGCTCGAGGTGACGCGTAGCTGCGGCTACGCGTTACCACCGACCCGGAAGCGTAATTAGTATATCTACCCTGGCATTGCCTAGTTGTGCCGTGTCACCTACCCTATCGCGCCTTGTATGAGCTTGGATTTCTCCCGTAGCCCGTGTGGTATCCTCTGGTGGCTTCCTGATCAGGAGGGACTATGATATTGGATGGACTACTGGGATTATTACGTGTTAAGGGGAATATTGGGTCACTCCTTAATGCTAAGAAAAAAGTAAGTTTATTTTACAATTAGACACTATTATAATAGTGCAATATACTACATAGTAAATAGTTTAACGGATCCTTAGGAGATGTAAATCCCGAGCGTCTCTTGAGTTATTGCACTCATATTTATTCATGTTGATTTAACTTACATAAGATATTTTAGTTCTGACTCGAGTGTTTTGTCTTTTCAATTCGCTCGGGTCAGTCCATGCGTTTCAGGATTCGAAGACCTTAGCTCTGGAGGAAGAAGATGGAGATTTATATTATTATTATTAGTCCACTATACTCATACTGTTCCGCTGAATTGTTATTGGTATGTGTAACTCTGATAAATGTGTAAGTATAATCGAATATTTTGTAAAACGGCTTTATAAACTGTATATTTGATTATTATATTTTATCCTTCCGCCGTGAGATTCTATTTTGTTTTATTTCTTTCTCATTTTTCTTATTTACCCCATAACAATCCGCCCTTTCGAACGGTTTGAATTGGCACGTGTGTCAATTTAAAGCGTGCGAAAAGACGGGATGTTACAGTGTGGTATCAGAGATTTGGTTTAGCGATAAACCTTAGCTTTGTGGGGTTTGACTCTTTACTAATAGGGTAGTAATACACTATGGGAGTCGCTGAGTGTATATATATGAGAGAGCGTATTTGTTAGTGTTATAAAAGGTTTTAATATTGTGTTAATCTGTTCCGTTTTGTATTTATAAATTCTGGCTGGTGCATGGGACGCTGTGACATCAATAGGGATTTCTAAACACTTAATAGGACGGACCGACATAATTGGTTTTAATATAGGTGAATGAAATAATTTTGCCTATTATATTTTCTATATATAAAAAAAATTTAAATGATTTATATATATATATATATATATATATGTATGTATATTTATTTGGTTGCAATATATTGGTTGTCAGGTAATGGAAAATTATAAATAATAGTTGAAATAAGATTGAAAATAAAATAAATGAAAATTGGAAATTTAGAACTTAAGTTCCGGGGTTTTGAAACTTTATTTCAAATGATTTTGGAATATAATAGGAATATTTTAGAAGTATTTTCTGATATTAATATTTCAATATAATTTTGACAAAATGTTTTAAAAAAAGGGAAATTTGAAAAGGAAATAAATTTTGTGCTCCCCTCTCTGTCACTGGAAAATAATTTCGGTGATGAGTGCGCGCATCATGGACATTCATTTTCGAGTTTCGAAGTGGGAAGGCCATTATAGTAGTTTTACTACAGATTTATTTTGATAAATAAATATAAATTTTAATTGTATTAATTATAATTGGATGTAAATTGTAAGTATACATTTATCTATTATTTTAAAATGATTTGAAATTAATCAAGTATTTAAGTTCTTAAGTTTCCATTGATTAGTAGTTTCAGTTATTGTAGTGAATTTGAACGCAAGTAAAAAAAAATATTTGAAACCTCTAAAGGAAATAAGAGATTTAATGCTAAGTTATAAATAAATAAATAAAAAGAAATTAAAGGATAGGTTATAAATGAAATAACAAGAAAGTTGAAATTGTAACTTATAAAACAAAGGTTATAATTACTGAACATTAATTAGTTAAAAGAATTGAGGAATCTTGTATAACTTTCAATTACATTCTTAAAAAGCATATTTGTAACTTACCAAATATTAAAAGTTGAAATGTTAATAAGGAAATGTAACAGATATTATACAAGTAATAAATTTGAGGCAATGAGAGTAATTGATGAAATTCCTTAATAAATAAGAATTTGATATTGTAATATTATAATCTTAAGTGTAATTGAAAAGACTACTAACTGAAATAGAAAGGTAAGTATTATCAATGAAATTTAGAATAAATGAAAGTAAATAAATGAAATTAAGTAGTATAAATGAAAGATAATAAACGTAAGTAAATGATTGAAGCTATTTATTAATAAAATAAGCAGAAAGATGAATACTGCAAATAAATGAAGAAGAAAAAAGATAAACCATTATACGTATAAAAAGAAGTCAAACAACAATATTATGAAATGAAATTGACAAGAATAAACTTAGTTTATGGTTTGGATTTTTTGTTTGTTTGGTTTATGGTCATTTGGGTAAGGATATTTTAAAATTGTTTGGATGAAGAATAATCTATTTAGTTTCACCTAAGACTGTGGAGTGAAGGGTACGCTTAGTAGTTTATTTCCATTCCGTACAATTTAAACTTCTGAACCCGAATAACTATTTGCTTTGTTTGATATGAATGAATGATTGATTTGTATTGATTCTATGTGATGGTTGCAAATGATTATTGGTTGTATCTATTTGTTGTTTAAGGTTGAAACGACTCTAATATTTCATTTTATATAATTGTTAACCTTTTAGATTATATGAGTGAAATGCAGGAAATTGCTATTGCATTTGGTTTCATAATTAAGCGTATATTGCCCGACAAATAGGTACGTTTACGGATTACGTTTTATAGCGCTATTATATTGTTTTCCCATGTTGGGATATATATTATTTTGGGAAATATATGTTATATATTGTTATTTTTGATATTATATTGTCTCCCGAGCCTCTCCATACAAAGGAGACTCTGCCAAAATAATTCGTAAATTTTGGACTTAGAATTTTTTTGAAAATATTCTCCAAACTTTATTGATTTAAGTATAAAAAGATATAATGATTGTAAATTTGTTACTTTAAATAAAACTACAAATTTAATTTAATTGTTTATAAAAATTTTGTTTGAATAAGATATATTGATTTCTTAGTTTTTCTTTTCCCTTCTTTTTCCTTTTCGGGGACGAAAAGTTTTGAGTGGTGGAGAGTGTAACGACCCGTAAATTTTGATTAATAAATTTGTTAGTTTAATTTAAATTTTGCAATTTAATTTAGGAAGATATAAAAATTCTAGAATTTATAATGAAGCAGATGTTAGAAATTTAAATGTAGCAATTGGAATTAAGATTTACAACTTCAAATTGTAATTGCAATCAATTGAAATTGGGAATCTTTGTCATACTTGGTTATAAGTTTAATGTAAGAAACAAACGGGAATATTAAATTTACTAATGAAATGTTATAATCAGAAGTATAATGGAAATGCTACTAATTTAATATAATAAGAAGGTAACTAATAAATAAATGATTGAAAACTTTAGTAAATGAATTAATGTGCAAAGGAATTGCATGTAAATTTAGGCAATAAAGTTAGTCAAAGCTGAATTTGTATAAATTGAATTTTGTAGAAATTGCAATAACAATAAATAAAAGTTTACGTTAATGTTATTAAGGGATATTTTGGGAATAATGTTAACGGTATTCATAATAGAACAAGTTGTTGAATTAAAGAAATGGAAGAAACGATCTATTAATGTAAACTTAATAAAAGAATAAATGGAAAGGTCTGGGGAATTATTGAAATTTGTTAATGAAAAAAAGAAAATAATAATATACTTAATGATAATTAGATGAAAGCAGAAGTATTTAAGAATTATAAGATATGTTTGATAATAGGGAATTCATAGGTGTAATTACAGTCGTGGTAACACACGTTATAAGTTACCCGTTTATTTGGTTTAATAATTAAATTGTGAATCAATTGGAATTAAATGAGCCTTAATGTTATATTAATAAGAATTAACGTAATAACTAAATTTGTGCACACTCTACTAATTGAAACAGATGGTAAAGTTAGGATTGATTGAAATTAGTAAATTGGGCGAGGAATTCAAAATTATGTTAACTGATGAAGAATATGTAATAAATAGTAAATTTATATAATCAATGTCCATGAGTGGTTATAATATTTATAGTTGATAATAAACGTTACTTGGTGATTATTAATATAATAACAGAAAACGTAAATGTAATAATGGAATAATGGGAATTGTAAATTTACGAATAGTGTATGTAATAAATAAATAGAAAACGTGAAATTTTTCGTAAGTCATAAATTGGGAAAGGAAGGGAATTAAGGTAAATTTATATATTGGTTTAAAACCTTAATTTATGTGGGTAATTAACAATATTTCACATTTTGAAAGCATAGCCTTTAATACAAAATAAGATAAATAGGGGTATATATTGTATTGGAATATAAGACAAAAAGGTAACCAAGTTATAAATTAATAATAGACTTAATAAAAGAGTTGAATTGAACGAATCAATTTATTTGGAAACTAATTAATGTGTAAATGAATTTATTTTAAATGAAATTAATTTATCACGCTAATTGAAATGAAAATGAAATTTGAATATATTAGTGGAATGAAATGTGACACAAGTGTTAACTATGGCATAGAGTAATAATAGACTCAATTAAGGGATTGGAATTGAATCTAATCAGTTTAATTGGAATTTATTAAAATTAATTTGGATTAAATTTATAATAAAGAGATTATTTTGAGTAAACGAAATAAAAACTATAATTGGAGAAATTAACACTGCAATTGATAGAGTTATCAACTTTTAAATTACATCTAAACTTGTTTAATTTTTTGTAAATGATTAAGAAATATAAAAGTGATAAAATTTTCAATTATAAGATTGAAATTTAAAGACTGGATTTAATTAATTAATTTACTTATTTATTTAATTAATGGAAAACTAGCCATTTTGGCAACTGACTCGGATTTCGACGAAACAAGTTTCATCGGATCCGTAACGGTGAATTATTGTAGGGTTTCAAGTTTCGTAGCGATCGGATTTGTCGTTTGATCGTACGGACTCGAAACGCCTTGAAATTTATGCAATTTAAATCAATTTAGAAAATTTGAATTTAGCATAACTTATTCATACGATGGAATTTGGATGTGAAACTTTTTCCATCGCGTTTAAAATATTTTTAAGCATATATTTTGATATATGTGTTGACCCTTTTCCGTTCCGGAATCGAAACGGGCTTTTCGGGTCAATTATCGTTCAAAACCCAAATCCAACCTAGCCCATTCTTTCTATTCTGTTTGCCTATATATATGTGGTTATAAACCCTGGGTCATTGCTTATTCCTCATTCTGAACGTATGTTCTTCCTCATTCCACTACAAACCCTAATCTTCCAAATCCAGTTTCAAATTTTTTTTTACTTTTTTTTACTTTTTTTTAGGGATCTACAGCAACTTCTGGTCGCGCTTCGAGTTTCAGAGGCAAAAACGCTGCATCTACTTCGGGTTAGGAAGAAAGTTACTCGGGTCGCTCCGGGTCATTTCGGCAAAAACTCCAAGCAAGCACCGGGAATTGAGGCGGTGGACCGAAGTTGAACCCGAAGTTGACTCAGGACCAGAATTTTCCAATCTTCTGATTTTCCTAACATTTCCATAGGAGCTCGGATTCATACGCGGTTTGTTTTGCTGGGATCGTATTAGAATTACGGACATTTTGAAGTTAGTTTGGATAGATTCTGAGACTGGTCAAATTTTGGGTTTAAATTGGATTTAAATTCAATTTAAATTCAAAAGGTGAGTGTTTTAACCCACTCACAATTTCTAAAATTTCTTATGTTTGTTAAATTGATTTATGATGTGTTTAGAAATTTATTTATAGCTGTTTGGCATATATTTCATCATTAGCTCAGTAAATTTGCATCCATATAATTTACTTGTTTAATTCATTTTGCATATAAACTGACAGTTAAAATTTTTGTTAAATTTGTTATTGCATATAAACTGCTAGTTAAATTTATTTATTATTGCATATAAACTAAAGTTAAACAATTATTTAATTCATTATTGAAAAATTAACTGCCAGTAATTAATTATTATTTATTGATGTGATTGTTTGAATTGGATGATAAATTGATAAATGTTTGATGATTGATATGATGGATGAACGGATGCTGTATTTATATTGTATAAACTGCAAGTCACTATGCATTTTCATTTCATTTGGTATTGCGGTTTGAA
This sequence comes from Allium cepa, assembly GCA_030765085.1. Taxonomy (NCBI): domain Eukaryota; kingdom Viridiplantae; phylum Streptophyta; class Magnoliopsida; order Asparagales; family Amaryllidaceae; genus Allium; species Allium cepa. Next base: position 374,696,524 of record CM060929.1, on the reverse strand, counting down.
ATGATATACAACCGCATTTTATTTTTAAATTGCGGATTGAAATGATAAATATCCGTATCACTTGACCATATGATACAAAATTTTATAAAGACACCGTCGGTCTATATATATAAATATTTTGAAATGATTTCTATGGTTTGGATAGGATACGGTTAAATAATTATCAAATTTTTATTTATATAAATATTATTTTATATATACATATATAGTTAAATTTTTGAATTTAAGCTATGTATAAGTTGGTTAAATAAAATAAATAAGTTGAATAATGGAGTTTGTTTTTTTTACTGGTTAAGTACATGTTAAGATATTGAATATGTATATATAGGGATTTAATGATTTAAATCAATTAAAATCAGAAGTTAAATTGGAAATCTATTTGGAATTGAGTTTTTAAGAATTAAACTCCATAAATTGATGTAGAATTTATTAACTTGGAATGTTAAAAAGGTATGATATTTGTAACTGAATTTTTATTCAAGATTAATTAAATGAATATTTCTAGTATAAATAAATTGAAGGAAATATTTAGTTATAGGTAATTTGAGTTTATTTAAATGATTTTGGATTTATGATGCAAATATTTCAAACTAAATAATAGGACATTAAATTGTTGAATAGAAATTTCCAACCTTAGTTTCTAGTTGTTTAATACTCAAAGTTTGAAATATATTGAAACTGAAGTGGTTTATCGAAAGTGAATTTAAATTTATGGATTTAGACTTAATTTAAAGAGAATAAAATTCTAAAGTCGTGGAAATTATTTACTTTATAAAGAAATTTTAAATTCACACCATTTTATTTTATGTACTGTTGAATAGCCAAACCATTTTAGTTTTGGAAGTTATGGTTTTAAAACTATGGATTTCGAAGTATTATGTTTTGAAGAGTTATAATTCAAATGTATGGTTTTGAGATATTATAAATTTTTAAAATGGTATGGTTTTGGAAAAAGGATATATTTGAAAGGATATCATATTGTTTTGGTTTTAAAAGAGGAAAATGATATCGTATTTATATGGTTTGAAAGAGATATTGTATTCTAGTTTTAAAGTATAAATTATTTCGAAATAACCGCGGTGTTATAATAACGATTGGTTGTTGGAGAGACCAGGATCAGAAGTTGTCGTACTTTCTGCCGACTTCGAAAACCACTTTAACAATCGTGTACGCGGTGGAGATTCCAGAATGAAGTAGGATGGTGGCGGCATTTCCTTTAAGTTAAAACGTGGACCCAACTCCCGTGAGTTGGCATAAGGTAGCTAAAACATGAGCGATTGACGGGTTAATTGAGGTAGCACCTTTGATCGGACACATCCCTTCGATATTATACTCTGACTTTTGGATTGATTCGGTGGGCACTTTTGATTTTTTTTTATTTGGGGGTGTGGCTCAGGTGGGCGGTAGCTGGGGCTACGCATTACCACCGACCCGGAAGCGTAATTGGTATATCTACCCTGGCATTGCCTAGTTGTGCCGTGTCACCTACCCTATCGCGCCTTGTACGAGTTTGGATTTCTCCCCTAGCCCGTGTGGTATCCTCTGGTGGCTTCCCGATCAGGAGGGACTATGATATTGGATGGACTACTGGGACTATTACGTGTTAAGGGGAATATTGGGTCACTCCTTAATGCTAAGAAAAAAGTAAGTTTATTTTACAATTAGACACTATTATAATAGCGCAATATACTACATAGTAAATAGTTTAACGAATCCTTAGGAGATGTAAATCTCGAACGTCTCTTGAGTTATTACACTCATATTTATTCCTGTTGATTTAACTTACATAAGATATTTTAGTTCTGACTCGAGTGTTTTGTCTTTTCAATTCGCTCGGGTCAGTCCAAGCGTTTCAGGATTTCGAAGACCTTAGCTCTGGAGGACGAAGACAGAGATTTATATTATTATTATTATTAGTCCACTATACTCATACTATTCCGCTGCATTGTTATTGGTATGTGTAACTCTGATAAATGTGTAAGTATAAACGAATATTTTTTTAAACAGCTTTATAAACTATATATTTGATTATTATATTTTATCCTTCCGCCGTGAGATTCTACGTTGTTTTATTTCTTTCTCGTTTTTCTTATTTACCCCATAACAATCCGCCCTTCCGAACGGTTTGAATTGGCACATGTGTCGATTTAAAGCGTGCGAAAAGGCGGGATGTTACACCTCGCAACCCGAAAATGGTTGAAACAGGAATGTTGCGACAAGGTTTTTAGGGGTTACGCCCCTGGGGTATGTCCATTTCCTTCTGGATAAAAAAGTGGTATCATTGTATGGAGCCCAGATATTTAACTACGTGGTTGTTGCTATTTGTTGGTGAATCCTGGGGTAAGGGTCGGTAACGACCGGGGATGGCTTACTTGTATATTTACCTAGTTACAGAGGTAATCCGGCCTTGTGTTGGTGGAGATCCAGTTTGGTTCTTGGGGGCGTCCCTCCAGAGGCGTTCCATTCGGTGAGGAAGTTCCTTATCCTGACCATTGTTGGTAATGCAATCATCCAATACGCGCCTTGTACGATTGTAGTTGTATAACCTACCATTCTTAAATGGTAGCTATAGTAGGCATAGTATAATGGTACCTATGCTGGCTAAGATTAATATTATACTTTCGAAAGGTTTTCTGCACTATGCATTAATAATAATATCAAAAGAATTTTGCGTAGTAAGCATGTTTGACTATCATAAGGAGAAATCTCCCCCAAGTGTGCGATTGCATTGTGTATGTGCCGGGAGGTCTTATGTTAGTTTCATTTTTCAAAAAGCATCGCAGATTTCTTTTAAATTCTTTTGTTTTGCTTTTGATAAAGATAAAATGTTTATTTTTCTCATACCAGACTTATGACTAACTTGGAGTTTGTTGTTCCCTTTCTAAACTCTGGGTGCCCACAAATTTCCACACGGGCAGTTTAGAGTTAGATATTTCAAATATTCAGATAATAGATATAGATTCGATATCTTTGGAGTCATTGGAGTTTGGTGATCGCATCCATGGCTGGCCTTGCTTAAGTCTATTTGCGCCAAAATTGGTCACAAACCCCGAATACCGTGAAAGCACCAGTATATGAATATAAATCAATGATATTCAAACACAAATAACAAATCTCAGCAAATAATAAACAGCAATCCAGAAATAAAGAACAGAGACACAAGTTTTATAGTGGTTCGGCTATCTCCGGCCTACGTCCACTCCAAAGTTTTTTATCCTTTCTATTGATTATCCTTGATGATTACAGATGATTACAGCAGTTACAAAGTCCAAAATCTGAAATAAATAGTAGCAATGATGATATGGAATGGGTCTGGCAGCGTCCGGGCGTGCTTTCCCCTCCCAATTCTCCGACCCCTTTTCTGAATGACCAGGGGATCTATTTATAGGCGTAGGAGGCTGATATTTCTCCTAAAAATCCGGTAGACCGCTTCTGGCACGTAAGGGGGGCCCACGCTCCCGGCCTCAGGAAATTGGGCCCACTTTGGGATCGATTCGAACTCCATTCGAATCGATCAAGAAATCATCCAATTGAGCTGAAATTTGATGAGAACATTCTTCAACATATATGTAAGCTCCTGTAAAAATTTCATTGCATTTGGATCAACGGTTTGGGAGATATGATGGATTCGAATTTGGGGTTGTCCGTTGCCTGTCGCCTTCGAATCCATGCTTCGAACCCATGCTTCGAATCCATGCTTCGAATCCATCCAAAGCGCGTGCGTACCGATGACGTGGCACTATTTCTCTGGGTCGATCCCCCTTTGTCGCCGTGTTGAATGCTTCCCTTCCTGAAGACGCGTTCGTATCCATTTTCCACGCTTCGTCCTTATCCATAACTTCACAACGGTCATGTTCGTATCCTTTAACTTGCGTCTCCCTTCGCATCGGTTCCTGGAGTTCACTTCGAATCGATCCCACGTGATATGGTCGACTCGAAACGAGTATGGGGATATCGATACGATGTGGTCATGAAAGATGGATTCGAACGATGCTCTCACCTGATGGATTCGAACGAGACTGGAGTCGAAATGAGCCATCTGCACCCATCCTGATCGATGCGAAGCACATCGATTCAAAGAACCTCCACATGCTTGCTACCATTCTGGGTTTGTTGCCATCGAACCGAGATCCATCTACCCTTCCTATCTGATCGATACGAGCCTATCGAGTCGAACCAGTAACTCGATCGATTCGAACACTATCGAGTCGAACCAACACCTGATGCGAACTTCACAGAGCCAAATCCATACCAATCGATACGAAGTGTATCGATTCGAACCTTGTGTGCCTTCGATCGATTCGAACCTGATGGGTTCGAAACGAACACCTTGATGGGTTCGAACAGCCATGCCCTTCCTACCTTGCATCGATCATAACTCCTTCATATGAACCCCGATTAACCTGAAATTTGAAACATAGCCTTTCCTAATCCTTATCATCATCTCCAATTAATTTCGTCCCGATCGGAGTTCAACCAAATTTCGACGATATCGATCGTAGCCTTGATTCCAACTGATCTCCAATCCTGACATCCATCATTCCTCGTCCATTTGTTGATATTCCAGTTTTGACTAAAAATGGGATAACACTTTGCCCTCCAAAACATGCCTTGTGATAACAAGGCGTGTTTTGAATAGTTCCGAATCCAATATCCGAAGTCCATAGCCATATCGCTAGAGTATGTCATCCTTGACTGCTTCGAGTCGATGCCCAATTCCAAATCCCGTAACCAAGGCCTTAGTCAATTCCATATCCATTCGAACTCGACAGCCGAGTCTTAATCCATCCTTATCCAATAGCAAATAACCAGATCCAGGACCTCTCCGGGTAGATATCCGAATCCACAACCTCTTTGGGTTCTTGCCAAGCGTAATCCACACCTGACGACCGTGGTCCAGTATCCCTGGACGTTGAGCTATGCCGTGGCTTAAGTCCTAAGCCGAATCCTGGTCTCTCCGGACCCTTGTTGAGCATAGTCCATACTCAACGACCTGAAACAATAATCGATAATATGGGGCCTAAGTCCTAGGCCGAATCCTGGTCACTCCGGACCCTTGCCGAGCATAGTCCATACTCGACGACCTGAATGAGTCAATTTACCACATTCGGGCAAAGTGACTCACCCCTTGCCAGGCATAATCCATACCCGACGACCATTTATCAAAAACCAGATGAAAATCCAATCAAAATCCAATCCAGGATCCAACTCCCAAAAATCCAAATCGGAATCAAAAAATCAGAAATTCAAACCAGCATCCAAAACCAAAAACAATCATTCAGTGGAAAATCCAAATCAAAAAATAAGCAAAAACCAGGAGTTCGATCCGAACTCCAAAACCAAATCCAAAGAGAAAAGCAGTGTCCAATCAAAAAAGCAAAAGATAAATTTCACAAACTACAGCATCGCAGTTTATCGTCATTCAGAGCATGCCTAGGGGCTATCTCCGTCCCCATACATGTGTAAATGACTTAGTTGCTTGCCAGCAGTTCGCTACTTATTTCACATTATCCTGATCAATGGATGATCAATCGACCATCATCCCTGGGCCTCCCATCATCACGGCGAGAGGTTGTCGGTGGTTGCTCCTGTTCCACCGTTGCATTCCGAGTTCCGACATATTGCTGTAACTGTCCATTCCTTACATGCTCCTCGATTATATCCTTTAAGTGCCTGCAGCTATTGGTATCATGTCCATCTAAATATGGAAGAGGCATGCCTTCCCGATGTCCTTTCCCGTTCTGATGGTTCTCTCCTAGCCGGCCTCCGGTAGGGAAGGTGATTCCGAGTATCCAGTTATATCCGCTCTAGCGTCTCGTTCAATCCTGAGTATGTGGAAAACTTCGCATCCTTCCATCGCTTCCTAGCATTTCCAGAATCATCGTCCAACTTCCTTTTCCCTTTGTCTTTATCCAAACCTTTGTTGGATGGTCCTACATCCTGAGTTGCATTAACCATTTTCACCTTTAAATCCGTACTCGCATCTTCCTGCCGAAGGAACCTTTCTGCCTCGTGAAAGAATTCGTCGAGATCCTGTGGGGGATCTCGTATCAGAGATACCTTGAAATCCGAGTCCTCCCTGACTCCTGATACTGCTGCCATTAAAATCATCGATGGATCAGGCCGATCCACCGAAGCGACTGCCGCACTGAATCGAGTTAGAAAAGCTCTAAGCGATTCATCCATCCTTTGCTTCACCTATGTCAATGTCATCACATTCTTCGGCCTCTCGATGTGAACACGAAACTGTCCCAAAAACTTTTCCACCAATTCTCTCCAAGTCCTGATAGATCCTTCTCTCAGCTGCCTAAACCACATTGCAGCTAAGTCCGTCAGATACAAAGGGAAGCATCGGGCCATCACTTCCTCCGATGCTCCCAGCACCTCCATGTGTCTGGTGTACCTCATCAAGTGATCAGTTGGGTCTTCCTTACCATCATATACCTCCACGCTAGGTGGCTTAAACTTAGGTGGATTTTGAGCCATCCTTATTTCCCGAGCAAACAGACTCCTATTCACTCCTTCCAAGTCCCCGTTGGTCAGACCACCTCGCACAGTTCTTCTGATGATTTCTACTAATCCGGTATTGTCTGTTGGGGGTTGCCCCCCATGCCCCCGAGGGAACTCCGGCACATATTCCTCGTGTGGTTCACTAGAAGCAACGTTAGCTCTAGCCTGTTGAATTCCTTCCAAAGGTCCTCCTGTATTGGATCCTGTGGGCCTGTCCCCAAGCCCTTGATGATTGCCTTCTGGCTCCGTATCTCATCCTCCATTGGGTTCCACGACCCTAGTCCCCTGTCCTGCATCCACAACGGCTGTGGCTGCTCCTAAGTTCTGCATCCCTGCAGCTCTCATTTGCTCAAAGAAAGTCTGCATCATTTCCTGTTGGTTCTTCAACAATCTCTCTTGCAAAGAATTTGCCATAGCCTCCATTTCATCCCGGGTTATGTAGATTGAAGCCTATCCTTCCCCGGCTCCGGAGGATGCTTGTTGACTTCCTTCCTGTTGGCTTCTCTCAGCCCTTTGCCTTCTACTATTTTGCCTTGTCATTGTCCTTGAATCCAAACTCTTTCAAAATCTTCAAATCCAACTTTCAAATCCGATGTAGCGGGTGCTAGTCCTTCTCAGTGAAAGCACCAAAGTGTTTGCGCCAAAATTGTCACAAACCTCGAATACCGTGAAAGCACCAGTGTATGAATATAATCAATGATATTCAAACACAAATAACAAATCTCAGCAAATAATAAACAGCAATACAGAAATAAAGAACAAAGACACAAGTTTTATAGTGGTTCGGCTATCTCCGGCCTACGTCCACTCCAAAGTTTTTTATCCTTTCTATTGATTATCCTTGATGATTACAGATGATTACAGCAGTTAAAAAGTCCAAAATCTGAAATAAATAGTAGCAATGATGATATGGAATGGGTCTGGCAGCGTCCAGGCGTGCTTTCCCTCTCCCAATTCTTCGACCCCTTTTCTGAATGACCAGGGGCTCTATTTATAGGCGTAGGAGGCTGATATTTATCCTAAAAATCCGGTAGACCGCTTCTGGCACGTAAGGGGGGCCCACGCGCCCGGCCTCAGGAAATTGGGCCCACTTTGGGATCGATTCGAACTCCATTCGAATCGATCAAGAAATCATCCAATTGAGCTGAAATTTGGTGAGAACATTATTCAACATGTATGTAAGCTCCTGTAAAAATTTCATTGCATTTGGATCAACGGTTTGGGATATATGATGGATTCGAATTTGGAGTTGTCCGTTGCCTGTCGCCTTCGAATCCATGCTTCGGACCCATGCTTCGAATCCATGCTTCGAATCCATCCAAAGCGTGTGCGTACCGATGACGTGGCGCTATTTCTCTGGGTCGATCCCCCTTTGTCGCCGTGTTGAATGCTTCCCTTCCTGAAGACGTGTTCGTATCCATTTTCCACGTTTCGTCCTTATCCATAATGTAACAACCCTGTATTTTGTAATTATTTTATTGTATATTTTAATTATTTGTAATGTAAGATTTTGATATAAAAACTTATTTTACTTATTTGAAATGATTAAATTTATTATTTAAATATAATCTTGATTTTTATATGAGTTATAATTCCAAACTTGTGTAAGTTGAATATTTGCCTGAAATGCTGATTTTGGTCAAAATAGTCAAACTGTGACTTTTAACTTAAAAATTTTAAAAGTTTAAAATTTTAATTTTTTTCTTTTATTATAAAAGTACATAAAATTCTAAGAATACCACTTTTCGTTTCGTTGAAATCGGATGTAAATTGTGAAAGTTATACCCTTTACAATATTGTGCGTATATAGGGTTATTTAACAATGACTATTTTAAATTGTATAAGTTACTTCTTCTTTGTTATATTTTACTTTAATATGGGATAATATGTTATATTATGTATATTTTGACTTTTAAGTATTTTTAAAATGATAATATAATTTTCTAAAGTTCATTTGAATTTATTTCTAATTTTAAAGCCTAGTCTACAATTTTAAGCCATTTTCTTAATTTAATTATATATAATTAAAATTTATTTATTTATTTTATGCACACACTTTTATTTGCTGTGTTTTACTTTATTTTATTCATTTTACATGTATTTAAATTAAAGTAAATTTTTCCAAAGTATATTGAAGTTATTTCTAATTCTTAAGTCAAGTTTTCATTTTCTGTGCTATTTTTCTTATTTTAATCATATCTAATTAATATTTAATTATTAATATTTTTTTTATCTGTTATACTTTCAAATTTTAACTGATATTTTAATTAGTTTCAGTTATTTAGATGTATATAAATATATATGAGAAATTTGAAAGGGTTAAAGGCTAAGAAACGTAAAAAAAACGTTTCACTGTTTCTTTTGCAGTTTCTTTTGTCATCAATACATCTGTTTTCTGGTATTTCCCTATACCATCTCCAGCCGACTTCCCTTGCTTATTTGTCAAGAAATTTCTCTTTCTCAAACCCTAAAAAAAAAAAGGAGATCATGGCCTCCATCTTGCAAAATCTGGTAAGTTCTTCTTCTTGTTTTCCTATTTCCTAAATGATTTTGCACCTTGTTCTCAACTATTTGGATCGGCTCCTCCCTCCACCACCACCTAGGCCGCCTCTACCACCAGCACACCTGACCAACACCTCCTCCAGCCCCTTCCCATGTCCTATCCATGTCCCTAGGTGATGTTCATCAACCTAGAAATGAACAAGACATCACATATATATAAATCTAGACCTAGAATTGTCATCACCACTTCCACCACCCATAGCCGCCACCTACATGACCACCACCACCTCCAGCACCTCCAGCACCCTCTGCCACATCATCACCTTGGACCCCACACCTCTGGACCCGACCATATAGCCCATGGCCGAACCCTTTTGTAGCAAAGAGATGATGAAACTTTGCCTTGTATGGATAGTTGTTGCACCTATATCTTCACTCCACCAAACACAAGCTAGGCCGACCCTATAGAGACCCAAACTAGACCCTAATACATGCCATGGCCGAGCTCAACCAACCCTAGCTGAAGTATGTGAAGTTGAGAACAAGTGCAAACCATTTGATGTTGTTTTGGACACTAAATTCCTATGTTGTTTTGTGATAATTCGTGTTGTAACCCCTCCATCTTCATCCACTTGTTGCCATGTATTTTGATGCTAAACCCAAGTCATGTTGACACCTAGGCTGAGCCTAGTGTGATGAGAACAAGCCCATTTGATCATGTGACAAGCCATGTTGTCGTGGTCAGGCACTTTCGTGTTAAAGCTGGGTAATGTTCTTTGTTGATTTAAAAATTTCCATTTCGTTTCAATTCATGTTTGTATTGTATGCATATGTTTATATGGTCTTGTTATTTGTTGTATACAAGATCATTATCAAGGCTTTCCATTCATTCAATTCAAATCGTTTTTGTCGTGCTTTTGAAATCGCTCTTGTGTTTGTTGTTTGGTCTCCAGCTTGAAAAAGGTGAGTCTTTCTCACTCTGACATTTATACTTATGAAAAGTGAATTGATGACAAGTGTTTAGTAATATAAAATGTTTATGCAAGTTAATGATGATCATATGATATGCTATGCCATGTTATTACCATGTTAAAACTGTTAATTTTCACCTGACATCTCATATATGACTGTATATTGTGATATTTACCTTGTTTATATTATTTCTGTATATGATCACACTGCAAGTTCCCTGTTAGAAAAAAATGTTATGGGCTGAAATGATAGGCCTGAATGGTTTTAAATTATTCATTTTGACTTGGAATTGCAGGTTTGAAATGATAAAACCCGGATTTTCTTTGTAAATTATGGGTTGAAATGATATATTACCCGTATCACTTTACCTAGCGTAGAAAATTATATACAGGCCCGTAGTTAAAATATGTTTTTCTAAATTTTTTTAAATATTTTAGAAATTTAATTATTATAATATTTTGATTTTTAATTTAATAAAAAAAGGATTTTTGTAAAATATTATTGATTTTCTGAATAATTGTAAGTGACATGAATTAATGAAAAAGTTAGAAATTTTGAATGTAAGTTATTTTGGAAATTTTGATTTAATTTTAATTGGAAATTTAATTGAATATGAAATTATGATAAATTTATGATAATTTGAATTGAAATGAATTTAAAGTGATTTTTATATCATATTAATGATTTTTAATAAAGTTGAAATGTGAAATGAATGCATATCGTAAGTTGAAATTTTGAAATATAACTACAATTGGAAATTTATGAAATTGACTTAAAAGTGAACTTTTAGTTAAGTAAATAAAAATAAAATTAAGTTATATTTGAGAATTTGTACTTAAGTGTTAAGTTGAAATTTAATGTAATGGATTTAAAATTGAACATTGCAATTTAATAAGTGAATTATTATTAAATCTTGATTTTTGAATGGAAATTTAACTTTATAAGATCATGAACTTGAGAAAAATTAAATGATGTTATAAATGTGAAAATGTATGATTTTATAAGTTAAAAATGTTTTAAATAAAAATATAATTGGTTGAGAAATTATATTGAATATTTGAAGTTAATTGACTGTATTTTTGAAATGCTATTAATTACAATGTAAGTGATATTACAGCATTTGAAAATGCTGTAGTTGATGATAATGAACTAAAAAGCTAAATTGAATTAAAAGCTTTTATAGCAATTTTTTTAAGTGCTATAAATTATTGAATTTTACTAAGTTTATTCGAAATTTACGTAAACCCTATTACAACATTTTAAAATGCTGTCTTTTGTTAAATTGAACTGTTTTGAATGTATTTTTCCGTAGCATTTTCTAAATGCCACGAAAAGTGAATTTTCACTGCTTTGATAAACTTAAGTGAATAAATGAACTTTGGAAGTCGAAAATTTTGGAAATTTAATAATTTAATTATTAAACATAATAACTTCATTTTAATGATTAAAAATGATTTTTGGAATATATACTGTTTTGAAATATGGATTGAAATGATATTTTAAATTGAATAAAATGAATAATGATTTGAAATGAATGTGGTTTCAAAAACATATGATATTTTGATATATTAAATGATTGAAAATGTGGTTTTGAAAACATATGATATTTTGATATATTAAAATGGTTTGAAAATGGAGTTTTGAAAGATATGATATTTTGATATTAAAATGATTTGAAAAGAAGATCCGAAAGATATGATATTTTGGAATGATTTAATCTTTATTTTGATTAAGATTTGGGTTGAAATAATATTTTATTTTGAAGTATAAATATCGTTTTAAAATGTTATAACTACGGGTTATAATAACGATTGGTTGTTAAAGAGACCGGGATCGGATATTGTTCTTATAGCCGGCCAATACCGAAAACCACTTTAACAACTGTGTACGCGGTGGAGATTCCAGAATAAAGTAGGATGGTGGCGACGTTCTCGAGGTATATTACATTGACCCAACTCCCGTGAGTTGGCATATATGACTAAAACAGGAGCTATAACGGGCTACACAAAGGGTCGCACCCTTTCATCGAGCATGCTCCATCGGAAACCATTCTATTACTGTTGTGATTCGATTCGGTGGCGCCACTTTGATTCGGGGGTATTGTTCGAGGTGGGCGGAAGCTGCTGGCTTGCCGTCACCACCGGTCTGGGAGTGTAAACGGTGTATCCACCCTGGCATTGCCTCGCGTGCCGTGTCATATCCTTATATCGAGCCCACTACGATTTTGGTTTTAAAGATCCGACCGCGTTAAGGTTCACCATCCCCTTAACGCTATTTTCTATATGATTATACTTTACTGATTAGACACTACCGTACATAGCGTATATTACTACATAGTAAATAGTTTAACGGATCCTTAGAGGATGGGCAGTCCCAAGCATCCTTTATGTTACTGATGCATTTTGTTACTGTTCACTTGAGTTGATTTACAGTTTATAAGTATTTATGTCCTGACTCGAGGGTTTTGTGTTTTGCTTTACGCTCGGGTCAGATTGATTGAGTTAGCATTCAAAATTCACCTTCGGTGTTGGATCTTTCCTTGAAGATCCAGCCATCTATTTTGCTTCAGTATCCAGTAGTTCAGTGATGTATCTGATTTGTACCTGATGTATCATGTTACTCTTCTGTTGTATCTTATTAAACTCTGATGTATCTCATATTTATATAGTAGCTTCATGAACTACTATCTCTTTTTCTTCCGCTGCATTTTTATATACTCTGTGTCTATGATCTGTGATTTTTATTTACTGTATATTCTGAGGTTTGCCAAATTTTTATTTACAACGCGGTATTTTGAGCAATTCAATTCCGGCATGAGTGTCTACCTATACACTTATAATGGATGCGAATGGTTGAAAATACCGAGTCGTTACAGTTGGTATTAGATCTTTGGTAGCTCTAGGCATAACTCAGCATATGGAGTGAATGTATTTACAGAATCACTTTCATTCGAGTTTGAATCTCTCCCTTTTGACTCGATTCCTTTGAATTTCGGAACATTCCCTACGGTTCCAAAATCCATTCGTATCCCTCACTATTCATCTTCTTTTGATTCTGGAGTAACCCATAACTCCGCTTCGAATGATCTTTCTAGTGAGTCGGCGGCCACGCCAATTTCAAATTTAATTGAAAAAAAGGGAAAACTCCTTTGCAGTTAGCATCGATTCACCAGAGATTCTTATCTATCCTTGGTTTAGATGCTAATATTTTTTGTTATTTCAAACTCTAACTCTTGAGATCGAATGTAGATTTACCCAAGAAAAATCAACATTGATCTTATTCTTTAAGTCACGGTTGACCCAGTTAAGGTTGCCCGTGATTTATATAAGCTTATCCATCTTCCTATTCTGTTATTTAATCATGTCATCCTTGTTTCCAACTTATTTTTAAATCATAATCTCCTTTGATTTGTGTTAATCAAAAAAATTTGAATCTCTATCCTTCTTTGAAAATCTATTCATGTATAGTGTATTTGTAAACTAGTATTTAAAATTAAAGTGTTTTATATATTGTGTTGTTTGAGTTGTTGATGTTGAGTTGGGTTTCTGATCGATACGTCTGATCAGCGCTATCGATAAGATTTCCAAAACACTTTGACAGAACAAACGGACACAATATATATATATAAAAAAATTGGTTAATGAAATAAATTTTGATATATAAGTAAATTTATGGAACTTAATGAAATGATTTAAATTGATAATTTGAAGTGATAATACTTGATTTATCATTTATTGTTCTACAAATAGATCTATAAATATTTGTTTATAAATTTATTTGGGAACTGAAATGAATTTAAACAAGAATTTGAGGATTTAAATTCCGATTATTTCGAACTTTGGTTTAAATTTTTAAAAGGTTATATTATTTAAAGTATTTTGAATAGAATTTGTTTTCAAAGAATTTTAAAGGTTTAAAATTTGTGCTCTTCTCTTTGTCGCTGGAAAATAACTTCGGTGATGATCGCGACATCATCGACGTTCATTTTCGAGTTTCGAAGTTAAGCTCTTCTATAGTCTTGCTACAGCTTTGTTTTGGGGAATTTAATTTGGTTTGAATTTTCTGAAATATGACTTGATTTATAATATATATGTATATATATAGATATATGATTGAAATTTGATTTGACATATTATATATATATTATTACTTATCTCTAAATGGTTTGGAGAAATCGGAAATACAATTCTTAAATTTTATTTTAAATAATAATTTCAATTATAAAAAGAGAATCAAAAATTTGGATAAATGATTAAAACTTGAGAGAATTGAATTGGAAAGTTTTATTTGTATAATATAATTGCATTCAAATATAACTTACCAAAATTTTAGAAGTTAACAATGTAATTGAATAATATACAATATAAAAAGATTTTTTTTTATAAAATTTGAGTGGTTATAATAAATGTTATACACTTAAATTTTATGTTATAAAACGATTAACAGAGTTAAAGAATAATAAAGGGTAATTGAATAACTTACAATAAAACAATGTTAGAAGAACTAAGAATAAAATAAAGCAGTTATAATAAGTGTAAGTATATTTAACATCAGTGATGAATATATTGAGAGGAATAAATTTAAGTTTAATTAGGAATAAAGAAGAATTAAATTTATTAAGTACAATGTGAGTGTAATAAATGATTATTTTTTCAAACCCCTGGTTTTATGGTTAATTTTAGATGATTGGATAATAAGATAATGAAATTTGAGATAGTTGAGATTTATTTAACTTGTGTAAAGATTTATTCTCTGTTTAAGTTGAAATTTCCATGCTTTCAAATCTATTTCCTTATTTTGTTTTCAAACTATCTTTTGGTTGTCCTTATCATCCTTATCTTGCTATAGACTAGTATAGGCATCTTTCTATAATCTTTGATAATCTTTGGTAATCATTTGAATCTATTTTGCATGTTTGAGTTCTTGATTTTTGAGAATCTTGGAAAGATCACCTCCACCTTGTAAAACATACCTATAACAACAGTTATCAGGTATAACTTCAATCTTCTTGTCATCTTATCTTAATCCTATTTCACTCTACCTTTTCTGTGCCCTTCCATACCTCATTCCTTTTCGGGGACGAAAAGTTTTGAGTGGGGGAGAGTGTAACAACCTTGTATTTTGTAATTATTTTATTGTATATTTTAATTATTTTTAATGTAAGATTTTGATTTAAAAACTTATTTTACTTTTTTGAAATGATTAAATTTATTATTTAAATATAATCTTGATTTTTATATGAGTTATAATTCCAAACTTATATAAGTTGAATATTTGCCTGAAATGCTGATTTTGGTCAAAATAGTCAAACTGTGACTTTTAACTTAAAATTTTAAAAGTTTAAAATTTTAATTTTTTTCTTTTATTATGAAAGTACATAAAATTCTAAGAACACCACTTTTCATTTCGTTGAAATCGGATGTAAATTGTGAAAGTTATACCCTTCACAATATTGTGCGTATATAGGGTTATTTAACAATGACTATTTTAAATTGTATAAGTTACTTCTTCTTTGCTATATTTTACTTTAATATGGTATAATATGTTATATTATGTATATTTTGACTTTTAAGTATTTTTAAAATGATAATATAATTTTTCTAAAGTTCATTTGAATTTATTTATAATTTTAAAGCCTAGTCTACAATTTTAAGCCATTTTCTTAATTTAATTATATATAATTAAAATTTATTTATTTATTTTATGCACACACTTTTATTTGCTGTGTTTTACTTTATTTTATTCATTTTACATGTATTTAAATTAAAGTAAATTTTTCCAAAGTATATTGAAGTTATTTCTAATTTTTAAGTCAAGTTTTCATTTTCTATGCTATTTTTCTTATTTTAATCATATCTAATTAATATTTAATTATTAATATTTTGTTTATCTGTTATACATTCGAATTTTAACTGATATTTTTGTTGAATATGCGCTTATATGATTTTTGTTTGATGATAATAAACATATATACATTCGTTTAAATGTATTTGATAATATACTATTTTTTTTTCACAGATTAAATAAATATTTGCTGAATAAAATAAATAACACAGAATTTGAATTCAAACGAATATTTTATTCAAATAAATATTTATTACAACTTTGAATAGTACAATTTCAAGCTCTCACTATAACTATACAACTTTGATTACAATTACATCACATTTCATATTTACAGGTCACCTCACTACATATCACTCACACTCGTATTTATCTTCAACTGCATTCCAGTTAGAATCCAGCATCTGAGCAATCTGCAAAAATATAAACTAACGCAGTAAAATTGAAAAAGAAATATTTTTGCAATTCAAAAATAAAATATGGTTTTTGAAAATAATATTTGCCTCAGTTATTTGGGTTGTTCGTCATCATTTAAATTTGAATTCATCATACACGAACAACTTGTGACATACACAGTGTATTACTGTATATGCCACAAGGCCGTGCACACCGATATATACACTTGATCGATTTACAGGGACAGGTGAGCACAGGTCAAACCCAAATGAAAAGCCGGGTTCAACTCACGTGCAATAACATTGAAAATCTCGAATCGAGCACAAGGTCAAACCCGAGTTTTTTTGAAAAACTGGATTCAACACAGGGCAGGTCACAAGTCAAAAACAGTGTACAAAACTCAATGCAAGTTCAAGTCATCAAGTTCAAGTCAGACCACTGTAATAAGGCAGTAGTGTACATAGATACAACTACAACAATGACCAAAAGTGTACAGCAATGCAAGTAAAGATGACACAAATTCAAGCAAATGCAACAAAGATGCAAGCCGCAGCATACCAGTGACATGAATGCAGTGTACAACAATGGAACATGACTATCATGGTACAATTCAAAGCTCAAGTTCAATCCCAAAGGAAACTCAACAGTACGGTGAAGTACAAAGCAACTACAACATATGCAGTGAAGCAAGAATATAGCAGCAATGTACATGTACCAATGATACAAGAGAAGTGAACAACAATGCAACAGTGTGGAAGTTAAACAGTGATGAAGCTGGAAATACAAAGACCAGCTACTCAATGCATGCAACATGACTCGACTACAAGAACATCACAAGTAAATCAGCAGGGCAATGCACAAATGCAACAGGTCACAGTGACACCATTAAGCATATGCAAACAAAACAAACTACATCAAGTAGCAAATCAAACCAGAATGCATCAGTGTACGGTGAGCCCGACAACAAAGTGACTCAAGACTGCAACAAACATCAGCAGGTGAACAAAAGACAGTGGAAATTACTCAACTATGGATGCGAGTACAAAATGACCAAGCAAGTGCACCAATGAACCATCAAAGTATGCAACAGTTACAAGCTAGAATACACACTGCACTAATCCAGACCAAAGCAACCTTATCTATGCTCAATGTACAGTGCAAACACATCAAGTAAATGATACAACATGACACAAATGAAAACTACTCAATGATGCAACATTTTAAAATGCACAAATATGCTATGTAGTGAAGCCAAAGCAATCAGGACAATGTTGAACAATGTAAATGTCGAAGTCGTGGAAGCATAACAGTGTCAATATTAAATTCATGAAATCAAGATCAGCATTGAAACAAAGATGGCCAGAGCTAAATTACACAGGGGCCAGAAATTCAAGAAGCCGAAATTACAAAATTGGAACAAGTTAAAAACCAAGTCGATGTCAAACATTATCCAGCATCAAGTTCGTGTCAAAATTTCAATGTTGAACAAGTCAAAGTCGAAAGTCATCACGAAATTAATTCAAAGTCGTAATCATCAAGCAACCAAAATATTCACATATGCAAATCTAGGGTTACAAACCCTATATAAACCACGAAACATCATCGCAAATTTATGAGAGTTCGAGCATAACAAAAAACAAATCATCCAACTCGAATCACGATCGAGTTCAGGCATCAACCCAGTAAAGAAAAAGGATAAAATTACATACCGAAGCAAGGAGTCGAACTCGATCGAACAACGAAGCAGCCGAAGTAAGCAACAATCGATCAACAGTACACGCGAAGAATCATTGAATCAATCAACAAATTATCGGCACTTCGAAAGCCCCAATTTGATCAAGGACAAAGCCCTAAAAAGGAACGGCCGCCATTACGAACAGAGAAATAAAAGAGACGGGTCGAATAGCAAAGGAGGCCGGCCTACTTTCTAAAGGAGTTTGTTTTAAGGGCTTTAAATTTATAATTAGGGCGTAATTTTATTTTAATTGTATTTTCTTTTTAAACCGTTTTAAATTTCTAGTCGTGTGACTAGGGGACAAGCTACGTGGCGTAGCTTGAGAATTCGCAACTCGGTAGTTGAGTTGAGGCAGGGTTTTGAGCGTAGAGTTAGATTAGTCAATAGCTGGTATAGCGAGTTTACGTGTGTAAGCGAGGGACTATCTAATTTCTAGTAGAAACCTTGGGGGCAGCACGTAGGCAGGGTTTTGCCGAAGCTGGGTAAATTCTGTGTTGTTCTGTTTTATTCTGTTATTTATATTCTGCGATATCTGTGCTGCTATTCTGTGATCTGAATTGAAATTAATTTATAAGCTTCCGCGATTAATTTTTATAATTTACACTATCACCCTATTCACCCCCCCCCCTTTAGGGTGAAATCGATCCTACAATTTTAATTATTTTCAGTTATTTAGATGTATATAAATATATATGAGAAATTTGAAAGGGTTAAAGGCTAAGAAACGTAAAAAAAAACGTTTCACTGTTTCTTTTGCAGTTTCTTTTGTCATCAATACATCTGTTTTTTGGCATTTCCCTATACCATCTCCAGCCGACTTCCCTTGCTCATTTGTCATGAAATTTCTCTTTCTCAAACCCTAAAAAAAAAAGAGGAGATCATGGCCTCCATCTTGCAAAATCTGGTAAGTTCTTCTTCTTGTTTTCCTATTTCCCAAATGATTTTGCACCTCGTTCTCAACTATTTGGATCGGCTCCTCCCTCCACCACCACCTAGGCCGCCTCCACCACCAGCACACCTGACCAACACCTCCTCCAGCCCCTTCCCATGTCCTATACATGGCCCTAGGTGATGTTCATCAACCTAGAAATGAACAAGACATCACATATATATAAATCTAGACCTAGAATTGTCATCACCACTTCCACCACCCATAGCCGCCACCTACATGACCACCACCACCTCCAGCACCTCCAGCACCCTCTGCCACGTCATCACCTTGGACCCCACACCTCTGGACCTGACCATATAGCCCATGGCCGAACCCTTTTGTAGCAAAGAGATGATGAAACTTTGCCTTGTATGGATAGTTGTTGCACCTATATCTTCACTCCACCAAACACAAGCTAGGCCGACCCTATAGAGACCCAAACCAGACCCTAATACATGCCATGGCTGAGCTAAACCAACCCCTAGCTGAAGCATGTGAAGTTGAGAACAAGTGCAAACCATTTGATGTTGTTTTGGACACTAAATTCCTATGTTGTGTTGTGATAATTCGTGCTGTAACCCCTCCATCTTCATCCACTTGTTGCCATGTATTTTGATGCTAAACCCAAGTCATGTTGACACCTAGGCTGAGCCTAGTGTGATGAGAACAAGCCCATTTGATCATGTGACAAGCCATGTTGTCGTGGTCAGGCACTTTCGTGTTAAAGCTGGGTAATGTTCTTTGTTGATTTAAAAATTTCCATTTCGTTTCAATTCATGTTTGTATTGTATGCATATGTTTATATGGTCTTGTTATTTGTTGTATACAAGATCATTATCAAGGCTTTCCATTCATTCAATTCAAATCGTGTTTGTCGTGCTTTTGAAATCGCTCTTGTGTTTGTTGTTTGGTCTCCAGCTTGAAAAAGGTGAGTCTTTCTCACTCTGACATTTATACTTATGAAAAGTGAATTGATGACAAGTGTTTAGTAATATAAAATGTTTATGCAAGTTAATGATGATTGTAACATCCCGCCTTTTCGCACACTTTAAACCGACACACGTGCCAATTCAAAGCATACGCAAGGGCGGATTGTTATGGGGTAAATAAGAAAAACAGAGAAGAAATAAAACAAAATAGAATCTCACAGCGGAAGGATAAAATATAATAATCAATATACAGTTCATGATAACTTTTTACAAAATATTTATTTTACTTATACAATGAATATCAGAGTTACACATACCAATACAATCAATGCAGCGGAAATTTAGAGTGTGGTGCAATACTATAGATAATAATAATACGACTCCTTCGTCTTCGTCCTTCAAAGCTAAAGTCTTCGATCCTGAAACGCTCGGACTGACCCGAGCGAATTTGAAAAGACAAAAACACTCGAGTCAGACTAAAAGATCTTATGTGAGTTAAATTAACAGAAATAAATATGAGTACAGTAACTCAAGAGATGTTCGGGATTTACATCTCCTAAGGATCCGTTAAACTATTTACTATGTAGTATATTGCGCTATTATAATAGTGTCTATTTGTAAAATAAACTTACTTTTTAATAGCGTTAAGGGGTTACCCATATAGCCCTTAACACAAATAATGTCAATAGTCTATACAGTACCGTAATACCTCCTGATCGGGAAGCTACCAGAGGATACTCCATAGGTACGACACAAATAGAAACTCGTAGTAAAGGCTCGGTATGGTAGGTGACACGGCACAACTAGGCGATGCCAGGGTAGATATACCAATCCAGGCTGGTGGAAACGCGTAGCCGCAGTTACCGCCCACCTCGGACTAACTCCCCAAAATCAAAATATAGAAGTGGCCACCGAATCAATCCAAAATCAAAGTATAATATCGAAGAGGAGGGTCCGATCAGAGGAATGACCTCATTGGCCTGAGAATCGCTCCTGTTTTAGCCACCTTATGCCAACTCACGGGAGTCGGGTCCACGTATTTACCTTACAGAAAACGTCGCCACCACCTACTTCATTCTGGAATCTCCACCGCGTACACGGTTAGTCAAAGTGGTTTTCGGTATCGACAGAGAGTATGTCAGATATCCGATCCCGGTCTCTTTGCCAACCCATCGTTATTATAACACCGCGGTCATTTAAAAATAGGTTATACTTTAAAAATCAGAATAAACATTCCATTTCATAACCATGAATACGATATCATTTCAAAACCCAAAACCATATTTTATCACTTATCCCAAATATAATTCTTTTCCAAAATCAAAATGCTTTAACTTCATATCGTCTGAAAATCAAATATTTTCAAAGCGTAGTATTTTGAAAATCATAATTTAAAACCATAACTTCTATAAAAAAAACTTGAATGGTTTGGACATTCAACGGTATATGAATTAAATGGTTTAACTTAAATGTTACTTTGTAAAGAAAATAGTTCTCATGGCTTTACAAATACATTTCTTTATTAAAGTCTAAACCAAAATTTATATTATCTCTCTCAAGTTCCAAAACCACTTCAATTTATTTATATATACGTATATCCATTTTGAGTATCAATATTTCAAACTAAAATTGGATTTTATTCTTTCAACAGATCAATTGTTCTATTAATTAGTCTTGAATATTCACATAAAATCCATAAATGATAAGACTTCAATTTCTAGTAATAAAATATATATATTTTCCCAATTCAAATTATACTAGAATATTCATTTCAATTTATTTTGGGAAAAATCCAATTATAAATATCATATCTTAAAATTTCCAAACTTAACATTTAAACATATGATATAAATTATTAAACTCCATTTTCTTAATTTTTTTCCATTTTTAAATAAAGATTTTTATACACCTTTTTTTTTCAAAAATTTCAACTTCATATGTATACATATGGAAGAATAATATTTATACAATATAAAATTTAAGATTATTATAAACCGTATTCCATCCAAACCATAGAAATCACATTAAAATAGTTATATATAGACCGCGGTGCCTGTATAAAATTTTCTATCCTATGGTCAAGTGATACGGATATTTATCATTTCAATCCGCAATTTAAAAGATATAAAATTTTGCGGTTGTATATCATTTCAAACCACAATCCCGAATGAAAGGAAATATGCATGATAATTTGCAATTTAATGATATACAATAAAACATCCATCAACATCACCCATCATCCAATCACAATCATCAAGCAATATCAATCAATAACAATTTATATTTGATAATATATAACAGGTAATAACTGGCAATTTTATTCAGATTAAATTTAACAACTATTAATCTAACAGTTTATATTCAGTAATAATCTATATAACTGTTAACTAGCAGTTTATAGGCAAACAAATAAATTCTAACTATCAATTAATACGCAATAAATAAATTAAATTAACAGTTAAACTTAATAAATGCAATTCAACAAATATGAGTGAAATAAACATGCCAAATACTCATAAATAAATTGCTATTCATTTCTAAAATTAATTTAACAAACATAAAAGCTTCTAGTAGTTGTGAGTGGGTTTTAAACACTCACCTTTGGAATTTAAATCGAATTTAAATTCAATTTAAACTCAAAATTTTGACGGTCTCCAAATCCATCCAAACCAGCGTCAAAACGTCAGAAATTCCGATACGATCCCAGCAAAACAAACCGCGCGTGAATCCGAGCTCGTATGCAAAAGTTATGGAAATTTGAAAAATGGAAAAATTCTGGTCCTGGGTCGACTTCGGGTTCGACTTCGGTGCGCCGCCTCAATTCCCCGGTGCTTGCTTGGAGTTTTCGCCAAAACGACCCGGAGCGACCCGAGTTATTTTCTTCCTGACCCGAAGTTGCTCTAGGGTTTTCTCCCCTGAAACCCGAAGCGCGACCAGAAGCTGCTGCATATCCGATTTTTTTTTTTTTTTAAAAAAATTTGAATTTTTTTTTTTTTTTTTGGAATTTGGGAATTAGGTTTTTTTTCTTCCATTAGAACGAGGAGGTGAGAAGGAGATGTATGTATAGAAAATGAAAATAAGGAGTGGCTAGGGTTTATAACCGTGCTTATATAGGTAGACTAGAGATAGCGTAGATGGATCAGATAAGTGAACGTACGAAACAAACTATGGCCCAAAAAGCCCGCTATGCCTCCGGAACCGAATTTCGTAAATCTATATATCCAAATAGGTAATTTAAAATATTCTGAACGCGATGGAAAAAGTTTCACGTCCAAATTTGATCGTATGAAGAAGTTATGCTGAAAACAAAATTTCCAAATTGATTTCAAATTGATTTTATTAAAATTGATTTCAAGGCGTTTCACGCCCGTACGATCAAACGACAAGTCCGATCGATATGAAACTTGAAACCCTATAATAATTCACCGATACGGATCCGATGAAACTGGTTTCGTCGAAATCCGAGTCCGTGGCCAAAATGGCTATTTTTAATATTCATCAAATAAATTAAATAAATTATAAAAATCCAAATTTTATATTAAATTCTAAAATTGGCCAAATTTTATTTCTTATATGTAATCAATTGAAAAGATTTAACAGGCTTAGCTGTGAATTAAAAGTTGACAGTATATTAATTGCAATGTTAATTTCTACACTTTCTTATATTTAAGAATTTTATAAATTATATTCTCAAAACACATACTTTAGATTTTTAATCTTTATATTCTCAACTTTCACCTAAAATAAAGATGCCATAAACATTAGTTCCTGATTCACATCATTATTCTTTAAGTCTAATTTAAATCTCAATAACGTAGTATTTAACGTTAGAATCCATTTTATTATGCATAAATTACAAATTTTACTGACCCAAATTTTCTTCTTTTCATTCCATATCAATTGTCAATCCTATAAGAAAAATTAACATTAGGTTCATACTTATTACAAATAACTCCAATTTCTTCCAAATAATAATTACATAACTATTAAATATTAAATTCATTTAATTGCAATAAATTCAATTGATTGCAATAAATTTCCAAATAAATTTGGATCTTTATTTGGTTATACAAAAAAAATCCGTTATCACTTACCTAACAAAGTTATTATTACTTAAGATCTCATTGCATCCACATTTTCACATTTTCATTTCCTGGTTTCTTTACTTTATTCTACATAAATTATTATAAATGGGATTTTTCTTGGTTACATCTTATTTGTATTTAACATTACTCATTCACCAATTCATTTCACTTTAACTGCGGTAAATTGGCGGATAAATTGAATTTGATTCCCAAAATTTAAATTAACAAGCAACAAGAATAGGTAACACACAATAGTCGTTACGCTAAATTCTAGTCACCTAAATAAGCTTTTATTACTTTACAAAATGGAATAACTTTTAAACTCATAAATGTAATACCAAAACCGTTATAAATCCAATAAATTTCCAAATCGAAGTTTGTACACATTTTACACAACTATTATGATTTCTCACAGAACGTTGAATTTATTAGATGACCATTTATTATAATTTAATTCCCTTAATTGAATCAAATGCTTATAATTTTTACATTCTTACCATTCCTTCCCATTATAAATTCATTAACGGATTTACAAATCTCTATCTTCCAAATATTAAATAACCAAACTGATTACAACCACTAACCAAACTGATTACAACCACTGTTCTTATCAAATTTTCATAAATTTGTTCAAATCTATACTCTTTTTCCATATAAATAAATTTTATGTTACTACTAGATTTTTTTTTCCACTACAGCCATTAAATTTTTACTATCTACACTTATTACATCTTTGTATTAATGAATCCCATTCAAGTTAATATTTATATTAAATTCATAAATTCAACATTTATATGTTTCTTAAAATTAACTTTCAACCAAATGTGCCAGTTTACATTTCATTTCTATTCAATATATATTCATTTTATTCCGTTCATTCGGATACTGCATTGAAATATATTTATTCTCTAATACTAACGTTATTATCATTAAATTATGATTGGATTCCAAGTTTTTATTCAATACCTTGAACAATAACTTACATATTAACCAAATCCTTCTTCTACTTAATTCAAATTGGATTATGTTCCAATTCCTATAACCTAGGTCTTGAGTCACCATTTACATAATTAAATTTAGCGTTTATTTCAATCTTCATTTTTAATTTAAAGTTTCTACTAAATTAAATTACAAAACTTATGAACTTTAACAAATTTAATCCACCAAATAAATTTTTCTAATGTTTATATATTTGCAATTCAATTCAGTTATTATTTCATTAATACCATTTTAATCAACTAATTATGACTTATAACCACAAACACAAATTTTCGTTATTTCAATCTATGTCATATAAACATTTTAAATTATTTACCTTTAATTACAGTTACTAGCTAACCCCTACATTTACTCCATTAAAAATCCTAAGACTTCTATTTCAATTTAAATTAGATTAGAAAACATATCAAATTGACTCATTTAATATTATTGAATTTAACGGGTCGTTACACTCTCCCCCACTCAAAACTTTTCGTCCCCGAAAAGGAAAAAGAAGGGAGAAGGAAGAATTAAAACAGTACATCTATTTCAAATATTAACTTATAATCAATAATTTACTAAATTAATTTCCTTAAATGAGATATGCCCGTTTTATAGTCATTATAACCTTTTATACTTAAATCATTAAAGTTTGGAAAATATTCAACAAAATTCTAAGTCCAAAATTTACGAAAATTTTTGGCAGAGTCTCCTTTGTACGGAGAGACTCTGGAGAAAATATAATATCAAAATATACAAATATATTACATATATTATCAAAATATTATCCCAACACGGGCAAAATTATAAAATAGCGCTTTAAACGTAATCCGAAAACGTACCTATTTGTCGGGCAATACGCTTATTATTATGGAACCAGAGCAGTAGCAGTGGCTTCCATAGCCTACATTTCACTTATAAAATCTAAAAGGTTAAATATTTATTTTAAAGTGAACTATTCAAGTGGATTCAATCATTAATCAACCAAACAATTCAACAACCATCAACCTTACAAACAACATACATACACAAACAAAGCAACCATTTAATCCATCAAACAAATAGTTGTTTGGGTTCAAACTTGAAATTTGTATGAAATGAAATTAACTATCAAGTGCATCCTTTACTCAACAGTCTTAGATGGAACAAAGATAGATTATTTATTCATCCAACAACTTCAAATTCCTTACCCAACAAACATAAATCAACAATAACAATTCGAACCAACACCAATTTAGCTTATTATACATTTATTTCATGCTTCAGTGGTTTGATTTTCTTTCTTTCATTTACGGAGGGATTTCTTTATTTCTTACAATTTCATTTTACATTTATTACAAAATTCATTATATTTGTATTCCAATTTATTGACTAACGTTTATATCATCTATTTATACTACTTACCTTTACTTATAGTAAAATTTCCAATTTAACTTAAGTCTATACAATTAATTCTCATTAATAATAGCAAATTAATAGAATACCTTTATTACCTTACTCTTCACTTGTAAAATTTCCCCTTACATTTTCCTACTAACATTGCAACTTTTTATTATATGGTAAGTTATGTATGTTTTAAGAATGTAAGTGAAAATTTACAAGTTTCTTCTCCATTCCTTTAATTAATATATATTTGTTTTATAAATTACAATTTCAACTCACTTTTAATCTCATTCATTTATTTAATGCTGAAGTTTCCATTATATTTAATTACAGTAACCCTCTACTTACACTTAATTTATTAACCTTATAACTTGCATTCCTATAAGTGAAAGATTTTACTCATTCATTAACTATGGATTGCAGTCATTTATATTTTTCCTACTTTCCATTATATTAGAATAGGGGAAATTAAGGCGTACTTAAGTTAATAACCCTACAATCAAACTTTATAAATTAAGGAATTTCATTTTTTTACTTTCTTAAGGTTAAAATCACCTATTAATAATACAACCTTTAATTTTAGTAAAATTCCAATCATCACTTAAGTTAATACCATTAAATTCTTATTTATAACAGTAATTTATTGAATACTTCATTATAATATTCTATTCCACTCTTAATTCACATTTCAACTTTTTATACTTGGTAAGTTATTTATGTTAAAGAAAAAGCAAAAGAACTTATACAAGTTTAATCTCAACCCTTTTAATTCGTTGATTTTCAATAAATCTTTACCATTATTTATCAGTTAAAATTTTAACTTCCTTTATACCTAGCATTAATTTTCTTACTTAAATTAGAGGTTTCAATCCATTTATTACTTACTTTATATTTCCCTAAAAATAATTTAAACCATTAATTAGTGGAAAATTTTAGAATTAAATACCGGGTCAAATTTCAATTTTATTTTAAAAATAATAGATAAATGAGTTCTTACAACTTATATCTCAATTTATATTTAAAACAATTTAAAATTTTAGATAATTTCAAAATAAATCTGCAGTAGAATTTACTACAGTGGCCTTTCCCCTACGAAACTCGAAAATGAAAGTCGATGATGCGGCCGCCATCACCGAAATTATTTTCTAGTGACAGAGAGGAAAGTACAAAATTTATTTTCTCCAAAATCCTCTTTTAAAACAATTCTTCCGAATTATACTAAACATTTATATAAGAAATTACCTATAAACCAAATCATTATATTTCACAAATTGTAACGTTTGCGATTTTTCGTTGCCGAAAAACCGAATAGTTAGGGGTTTTAAGAAAAATTTAAGAAAAGAAAAAGTAAGAAGAGAGGGAAGAAAAAGAAAATAGAGAAAGAAGGAAATATAAAATAGAAATTAGAGAGAATAGAAAACAATAAAGAAAATAGAACATTTTAAAATAGAAGAAAAAGAGAATAGAGAATGAAAAAAAAAATAGAAAAATAGGACGGAATAGAAAACAAGAACAACATCAGAATCTCACAATTCGCAGCGGAACAACATATAATAATAAATGAATAATCTTTAAACAAAGAACTATATCAGTTATTACATTACATCACATTTCATTACATCATATCATCAGAGTGTACAACAACGACAACAAACAGTGCAGCGGAAAAAGAAATACTATATAGTAGTATACGCCATGCCATCCAGCTTGCCTCCAGCAACTCCAGAATATCCAGAATATCCTGATAAACCTTAACTCTTGACTGCCCGTGTGGAAATTGGTGGGCACCCAGAGTTTAGGAAGGAAAACAATAAACTCCAAGTCAGTCATGTGACTGGTGTGAGAACTCAAACAGTTTATTTAACTTTGAAATCAAAATAGAGGAATATTTTTAAATTCAATTCGCAATGCTTTTAAAGATGAGACTACCATAAGGCCTCCCGCACACACACACAATGCAAACGCAGAATCGGAGGAGATTTCTCCTTATGACAGTCAAAGATGCTTGATACGCATTTAAAATAATATTTGATATTATTACTAGTGTATAGTGTAGGGAAAATTCATTTCGAAAGTAGAATATAAATCTTAGCCAACATACGACCATTATCGTATGCCTACTATAGCTACCATCCAAACAGTGTTGCGACACCATAAGTGAATGATAGGTTCTACAACTAATACCGTACAAGTTTCGTATTGTTTCTTTGGATTTCCAACAAATGGTCAGGCCAAGGAACTTCCCATTGCCACATGAGAATGCCTCTGGAAAGACATCCCCGAGAACCAAACCGGAACTCTGCCAACACAAGGCCGGGTTACCCCTAACTGGGTAACTACTGACACGAGCACACCATTCCCCGATCGTAAACGACCTTTCTCACGGGATCCCAAAAACCAACAACCACAAAGTAATAAATTCGTAGTAACCACATAGGTTAAATATCTGGGCTCCATACCATGATACCACCTCTATCCAGAAGGAAATGTACATACCCTA
Source organism: Allium cepa (assembly GCA_030765085.1). Classification (NCBI taxonomy): domain Eukaryota; kingdom Viridiplantae; phylum Streptophyta; class Magnoliopsida; order Asparagales; family Amaryllidaceae; genus Allium; species Allium cepa. Next base: position 374,667,759 of record CM060929.1, on the reverse strand, counting down.
AAGGGTGCTACCCCTCATAACCTTGCCGCATCTTTCCTGTTTTGACCATTTCCGGGGTGTGAGGCTCGACGAAGTCACGTCCACAAAAACATACTTTATACAAAAGCTATGCTTTGGGTCAACAAATGATCAACACAATGATCACCAAGATAGACGATCAAATAAACGATCCTATCACAATAATCAACACAATGATCATTTACAGCATCACTCAGCATATCACATTACCAAATTGGGAATATATCGCTGATAACTTCAACTATATAACCTCTGAGCTCGTACGTCTCAGAGAAGGGTGTTAAGCTAAAGAATAAATTCTTCGCCACCAACAGAAATATATTTGAAAGAAATCGGCTTTATATCTCAACTTGTAATGTCAGACATACAATCCATACAAGTCTGTTACGGGCTCGAACAAAACCGAAGGCACTTACAAAGAAGTCCTTGCAATCCGGATATTCACAATCCTGATCGGATTCACCATCACATATGGAGAACTCTATACCGTAGCTACTCGGTGCAGAGTAAATCGACAGGTCATCCTATCGCTCTCGCAAATACCGGGTCTTCAACACCGATCTTCAATGCAATTCACAATGACGTATCACATATTCGGAATGGGTTATACGACCCCATGGTCCTTTCCCGGTTAACCCGAATAGTGAGCGCTTATTCAAAAATAAGTGTGGCATTCAAATTCAAACAAATCACATCAATTACCCATTCAAAGGGAAATATTGATAGTCGGTTATTGAACTATCAATGGATATGCACACATCACCAGATTCCAAATAATTTTCCAAATTATTTATTTTCCAAAATATCTTCACTAGATATATAATTTCACACTTCAAAAATAAATCAATATTTATTTTTAAAACAATTCCACTTTCTTTTATAAATTCAATGGTGAATTTACATTTCAAATATCCATGCATATGATTTCAATAATTCATTTCAATTTATCTTAAAAAAGATAAGTTCTCTAAACGTTTCATTTCACATTGGAAAAACATTTCCATACTTATACATTCATAAGTAATTCACAAATTTTATTTATTTTCAACACTTGGAAAATATTTAATATACTTAAATCGAAATTAAGTATATATTTCATTCTATTAAGGAAATCATTCTCTTCAACATATTTATTTGGGCCAAAATGAATGTTGCGTAAAACATCGTTACGACAACCCAAAATCACTAGTATAGGGATTCGAAATTAAAATAGATATATAAATCCCAATACTATGCAAAACATTTCTTTTCGGAAATCATTTACTATAACAACAGTGTTATAGTCTACTATTTCCTTCTATTTCTCGAAAACGTCTATTTCAACAATAAATGTTGAAATCTATGGTTTCGAATCTCAACACATTTTAAAACATCGTTAGATCGTTTTAATTCAATTTCAAATATCACATTTAAAACAATTTCTTTAACATATTATTCACTATTCAAAAACGTGAATATACTACGTTAACAACTTTCATCACTTCTATTCATTTTATTTCAAAGGATTATCCACAGTCAAAAATGTGAATATAACTTCATAAATAGGTTTTCAACAATTTTGCTTATCAAAATAAGTCGTTTGTGAATTTATAAAACAACGTTTATAAATTCCATTTCTATTTATTTATAAAAACTTCCTTTTTATAAATTCTTTTATTAACCTATTCCAGTTTATAACTCGATTATAAACCAAAGTTCACATTATAAGTTAAATGCTTATAAAACGATTATTTTACAAAATCGTTCTTTTTAACTTCCTAGTTATAAATCTTATAGCTTTTAAGATTCAATTATTCATCCAAATATATTCTTTAATAACTTCACAAAATTTATAAATCTTACTATTTATAAATTTCATTTATAACTTCACCATTTATAATTTTATAAATTCCATTCATTTACAAAATTTATTTTCACTTCATTCAAACACTTATAAAAACTCGTTTTATAATGTCAATATTTCAATTTATAAATATCCATTTATAAATCTTTTAATATAAATCAATTTATATTATTCTTTAAAACGACTTTAATCTCCTTTATTATTTCACCATTTTGATTCATAAAATAATTAAATTTTATAAATCCTATATTTAAACTTTTCACAATAATTCTAAAATATCTCTATTAAACTATTTTATAAACTCAATAGCATCGTATTCTCAAAATTCAGTTTTTAACTGTATTTCACAAAAATCATAATTTTTATAACATTAAAAATTATAACGTTTATTTATTTAAAATGGATCAATTCCAAAATTATTTTATAAAACGTATACTTTCAAAAATCACTTTAAAATCATTTTAAAATCCCAAAATTTGGTCCAATGATGCTACACACCAAATAGTCAATCACGACAACAACGATATCATATATCAATATGATAATCCATCAAATATCAAAATATCTGAAATCTAATAAATACTGTTGAGGAATCCAGTTGGATCCCTCCAACTTGTTTTCCTGCATCCAAAAACATTAGCACAATACCAATTTCGCTCCACTACGAAATTATCGCGGTATATGTTCTTATTAAATATTATCCGCTTAATAACGGCGCAATAGGGTCACATCCGCTAAAAAAATGCGGGGAATCAACAACTGCAATATATACATATGCCAATATATATATATATATTGATATTATATATAATACCAATTTCACTGTTTATGAAATATTCGCGGTATATGTTTTTAATAAATAACATCCGCTTACTAACGGCGCATAATGTCTATTTTGACAATCAATAAATATCAATCATCATTCAAACATGCATTCAAATATTTTTAAATCTAACTATTTAAAATAAAATCGAAACTGATTCGATTGAGTGAGAAGTTCTCACCTTGATTTTAATTTCCGTTTTAGCGATTTATTTCGAATAAAATTAAACGGACGTTTAATTTTACCCAAAATTCTCACTAACTCCAAACGACTCCAAACCAACTCCATCGCGTAGTGCTCATCCATACGATTCCAACGCAACTGGTTTCGCGCGTTTTCGACCTCGTATGAAAAAGTTATGGGTTTTACAAGTTTATACTAATTTAAATAAACTAATTACAACAAAATCTTTATAATATTAAACCTTCTCAAAATCTGCCGTTAGATCCTACACCCCCCCATCTCAGCCGTGCATTTGCTTTCTTTTTCACGCGTGTGTTTGCCTCCAGTAAACAACGCAAGGCCGAACCCATGAATCACATACTAGGGTTAAATTTTGCCTCTCCTATACTTGATTAAACTTCATCATACCCTCACCATCTTGAAGCCCTTCGCAAGAGCTATCTCCACCACCCCTAGCATGAAGCTCGGCCCCCCCATGATGCTCGAATTCCGTGCCAAACCGAAGCCATACGCGACCAATTTTCTCACAAATTACAACTCCTATCTCGATCATAACCGTTGAATCTGTAGAGCTCGTGATGCTCTACCTCTTTGCTGTTGGAAGATTTTCGAATTGCTTGATGGATTGAGAGATTTGGGGGAGAGAAGTTGGGATAATTTCGGCCATTCACTGTTGTAGGTGGCGGCTGTGAATTATTAGGGTTAGGTTTAGGTTTTTTTTTGTTTTTTTTGAGATTTATGGTGTATTTATAGGAAAAAAATCGAACACTATTCATTCTGATTTTCCAAACTCCGATTTACGCGCAGTGACCAACGTTCCTAGGGTTTATCCCGCGTTTCGGACACAATGGAACAGGTTTCGGAAGCTAATTTGGACAACTGTGCGAGTTATGGCTGTAAACGCTAAATTTAAATTAAACCGATTTAAGTCGATTTCTAGGCGTTTTAATTCGTACCGGACAAACGGTAAATCCAATCGACTTGAAATTTGAAACCTTACAATAATATCACATTACGGATCCGATGAAACTGGTTTCGTCGAAATCCGAGACTTTTTGAAAAATGGCTATTTTCACTCGCCAAATTTAAATTAAAAATAATTCGATGCGTTTCGAGCTGCCACGATCAAACGATAACTCCGATTGACACGAAAATTGAAATCCGGTAATAACTAACTATTACGGATCCAATGGAACTGGTTTCGTTCAATTCTGAGACTGTTCAAAAATTGACTATTTTCACTAGTCGATTTTAATATTAAAATATTCAATTTTCACAAATTAACTTTTAAATTGATTTTAAAAGTTCTAAAATATCGTTCTAACTCCCATATGATAAAATAAAATTTTACAAATCATTTTCAATCATATTTAACTCTATTTTCAATTATTTCCATAATTTAACATATTAAATTATCGATTTAATTATCCAATTAAATCCAATAATTCAAATAAAAATTTATTTGACTTATAAATTCACTTATTAATATTTAAAATAAATTAAATATTCATATTTTAATTATTAAAAATTCTGGGTCGTTACAATCTTCCCCCCTTAAAAGAATTTCGTCCTCGAAATTACAAATAAGAAAAGTTACAGAATCTATTAATTTTCAAAAATCCATAGTCAAACTTCTTACAATAACTTACTAAGTTTTCAAGTCATACTTAGTTATCTTTTCAAAAACAACTACTATTGTTTAACTTTCAATTCCAAAATCAAAGTTTAAGTTTTCAAAATTTTCCAAATTTTCTCAAATTTTTTCTAACGCCTTAAATTTCCAGAAAAATTCGCCATAGTCTCCTTTGCGCGGCTCGATCCGAAAAAAAAATGACAGTATATATATCACAAATATACATCTCATCAAGTAATGAGGCATCCCAAAGGGAAAAAAGTGTAAAAGTACGGTATGTAATCCGAGATATGTACCTTATATTTTTATTAGCGAGCATATACGGCTAATATAGCGCGAAAGCGAGCTCCAAATGCGAAGCAAACGCGATCCGCACCTACTAAACACTCAACAAACAACATGAGAACATGCATATAGGCAATAATCTCAATATACAACATATATCAACATAATAACTATATATGTCAACATAGCAAATGCCACATATTCAAACGTCAACCAACTAACATCCATAACCAAATCAATATTCATTTATATTCTCATTAATATTCAATGAATTGGTTTTTCAATTTAATCACATTTGATTTATATACAGTGGATGTTCTTATTAACATTCATTCTCAATTCAATTAGTTATCATTTACTAATTTAAATCCAATTCACATTCAATTCTATTCAAATTTATTTACCTTTAATTTGAATTCAATTACATAGCTGTCAATTTCATTAACACTTAATGAATTATATACTATCAACTAACAATCATATAACAACCAATGTATATTAATTGCAACCAAATTCCTTTGTTTATATTCATTCAATTTGATTTAACACCATCACTTTCAATTGGTTTAATTAAATTGATTTTCATTCAACTTATTCAACTTTCTAATAACATTAGATTTTAATGAATTTCACTTACATTCATTATTTCATATCAACTAAATTCACATTCAATTGATTAACATTCAATTCATTAATTCAATTCAATTACAAAATCGAATTTCATTTACATAACTTAAGTTCATATCTATCACTTAATTTTATTAATTTACTTTGATACTAATATCAATTTCATTCAATAACACTTAAGTTATATTCCATTTACAAACATCACTTTGTTTTACTTAACTTAATTTCCTACTTGTAAATAAATTCAGATTTCAATTCTAAAGTAAATTTTCCATTTAACTTTAAATTCATTTTTATTTACTACTCATATTCATATAGTTTCACTTCTTATATATATAAGTTTATTTCACAATTGTAAATCACTTTAATTATAATTCAACTCTTATAATTCTTTACCTATACAATTTATTCTTCAATTTAGATTATTCAAACATCTAAACAATCAACTTATTTTCACTTTAATAATTCTGAAAAATTATTCCTTTATATATAAAATATAATTAAGGTAAAATTATTTCATTTACCCAATTAAAAATCAATATTGTGCCGAATTGTTCTATTCAAGTGTTTAGAAACTCCTTCGGCATAGTCTTGCGGACCACGCTGACGAAAGTTCATATACCACTAAATAAACCAATCATCACAATATAAAACAATTTCATATTCACTAACAAATACGCTCTCATAGCTATTATTACTCTCAAACTCAATCTAGAGTACTACTGACTCTATCTCTAATGAGTAATACCCAACAGAACCATGGTTGTCGCTTAACCATAAGCTCCGATACCAAATGTAACGTTTGCGATTTTTCGTTGCCGAAAAACCGAATAGTTAGGGGTTTTAAGAAAAATTTAAGAAAAGAAAAAGTAAGAAGAGAGGGAAGAAAAAGAAAATAGAGAAAGAAGGAAATAGAAAATAGAAATTAGAGAGAATAGAAAACAATAAAGAAAATAGAACATTTTAAAATAGAAGAAAAAGAGAATAGAGAATGAAAAAAAAAATATAAAAATAGGACGGAATAGAAAACAAGAACAACATCAGAATCTCACAATTCGCAGCGGAACAACATATAATAATAAATGAATAATCTTTAAACAAATAACTATATCAGTTATTACATTACATCACATTTCATTACATCATATCATCAGAGTGTACAACAACAACAACAAACAGTGCAGCGGAAAAAGAAATACTATATAGTAGTATACGCCATGCCATCCAGCTTGCCTCCAGCAACTCCAGAATATCCTGATAAACCTTAACTCTTGACTGCCCGTGTGGAAATTGGTGGGCACCCAGAGTTTAGGAAGGAAAACAATAAACTCTATGTCAGTCATGTGACTGGTGTGAGAACTCAAACAGTTTATTTAACTTTGAAATCAAAATAGAGGAATATTTTTAAATTCAATTCGCAATGCTTTTAAAGATGAGACTACCATAAGGCCTCCCGCACACACACACAATGCAAACGCAGAATCGGAGGAGATTTCTCCTTATGATAGTCAAAGATGCTTGATACGCATTTAAAATAATATTTGATATTATTACTAGTGTATAGTGTAGGGAAAATTCATTTCGAAAGTAGAATATAAATCTTAGCCAACATACGACCATTATCGTATGCCTACTATAGCTACCATCCAAACAGTGTTGCGACACCATAAGTGAATGATAAGTTCTACAACTAATACCGTACAAGTTTCGTATTGTTTCTTTGGATTTCCAACAAATGGTCAGGCCAAGGAACTTCCCATTGCCACATGAGAATGCCTCTGGAAAGACATCCCCGAGAACCAAACCGGAACTCTGCCAACACAAGGCCGGGTTACCCCTAACTGGGTAACTACTGACACGAGCACGCGATTCCCCGATCGTAAACGACCTTTCTCACGGGATCCCGAAAACCAACAACCATAAAGTAATAAATTCGTAGTAACCACATAGGTTAAATATCTGGGCTCCATACCATGATACCACCTCTATCCAGAAGGAAATGTACATACCCTAAAGGGTGCTACCCCTCATAACCTTGCCGCATCTTTCCTGTTTTGACCATTTCCGGGGTGTGAGGCTCGACGAAGTCACGTCCACAAAAACATACTTTATACAAAAGCCATGCTTTGGGTCAACAAATGATCAACACAATGATCACCAAGATAGACGATCAAATAAACGATCCTATCACAATAATCAACACAATGATCATTTACAGCATCACTCAGCATATCACATTACCAAATTGGGAATATATCGCTGATAACTTCAACTATATAACCTCTGAGCTCGTACGTCTCAGAGAAGGGTGTTAAGCTAAAGAATAAATTCTTCGCCACCAACAGAAATATATTTGAAAGAAATCGGCTTTATATCTCAACTTGTAATGTCAGACATACAATCCATACAAGTCTGTTCCGGGCTCGAACAAAACCGAAGGCACTTACAAAGAAGTCCTTGCAATCCGGATATTCACAATCCTGATCGGATTCACCATCACATATGGAGAACTCTATACCATAGCTACTCTGTGCAGAGTAAATCGACAGGTCATCCTATCGCTCTCGCAAATACCGGGTCTTCAACACCGATCTTCAATGCAATTCACAACGACGTATCACATATTCGGAATGGGTTATACGACCCCATGGTCCTTTCCCGGTTAACCCGAATAGTGAGCGCTTATTCAAAAATAAGTGTGGCATTCAAATTCAAACAAATCACATCAATTACCCATTCAAAGGGAAATATTGATAGTCGGTTATTGAACTATCAATGGATATGCACACATCACCAGATTCCAAATAATTTTCCAAATTATTTATTTTCCAAAATATCTTCACTAGATATATAATTTCACACTTCAAAAATAAATCAATATTTATTTTTAAAACAATTCCACTTTCTTTTATAAATTCAATGGTGAATTTACATTTCAAATATCCATGCATATGATTTCAATAATTCATTTCAATTTATCTTCAAAAAGATAAGTTCTCTAAACGTTTCATTTCACATTGGAAAAACATTTCCATACTTATACATTCATAAGTAATTCACAAATTTTATTTATTTTCAACACTTGGAAAATATTTAATATACTTAAATCGAAATTAAGTATATATTTCATTCTATTAAGGAAATCATTCTCTTCAACATATTTATTTGGGCCAAAACGAATGTTGCGTAAAACATCGTTACGACAACCCAAAATCACTAGTATAGGGATTCGAAATTAAAATAGATATATAAATCCCAATACTATGCAAAACATTTCTTTTCGGAAATCATTTACTATAACAACAGTGTTATAGTCTACTATTTCCTTCTATTTCTCGAAAACGTCTATTTCAACAATAAATGTTGAAATCTATGGTTTCGAATCTCAACACATTTTAAAACATCGTTAGATCGTTTTAATTCAATTTCAAATATCACATTTAAAACAATTTCTTTAACATATTATTCACTATTCAAAAACGTGAATATACTACGTTAACAACTTTCATCACTTCTATTCATTTTATTTCAAAGGATTATCCACAGTCAAAAATGTGAATATAACTTCATAAATAGGTTTTCAACAATTTTGCTTATCAAAATAAGTCGTTTGTGAATTTATAAAACAACATTTATAAATTCCATTTCTATTTATTTATAAAAACTTCCTTTTTATAAATTCTTTTATTAACCTATTCCAGTTTATAACTCAATTATAAACCAAAGTTCACATTATAAGTTAAATGCTTATAAAACGATTATTTTACAAAATCGTTCTTTTTAACTTCCTAGTTATAAATCTTATAGCTTTTAAGATTCAATTATTCATCCAAATATATTCTTTAATAACTTCACAAAATTTATAAATCTTACTATTTATAAATTTCATTTATAACTTCACCATTTATAATTTTATAAATTCCATTCATTTACAAAATTTATTTTCACTTCATTCAAACACTTATAAAAACTCGTTTTATAATGTCAATATTTCAATTTATAAATATCCATTTATAAATCTTTTAATATAAATCAATTTATATTATTCTTTAAAACGACTTTAATCTCCTTTATTATTTCACCATTTTGATTCATAAAATAATTAAATTTTATAAATCCTATATTTAAACTTTTCACAATAATTCTAAAATATCTCTATTAAACTATTTTATAAACTCAATAGCATCGTATTCTCAAAATTCAGTTTTTAACTGTATTTCACAAAAATCATAATTTTTATAACATTAAAAATTATAACGTTTATTTATTTAAAATGGATCAATTCCAAAATTATTTTATAAAACGTATACTTTCAAAAATCACTTTAAAATCATTTTAAAATCCCAAAATTTGGTCCAATGATGCTACACACCAAATAGTCAATCACGACAACAACGATATCATATATCAATATGATAATCCATCAAATATCAAAATATCTGAAATCTAATAAATACTGTTGAGGAATCCAGTTGGATCCCTCCAACCTGTTTTCCTGCATCCAAAAACATTAGCACAATACCAATTTCGCTCCAGTACGAAATTATCGCGGTATATGTTCTTATTAAATATTATCCGCTTAATAACGGCGCAATAGGGTCTCATCCGCTAAAAAAATGCGGGGAATCAACAACTGCAATATATACATATGCCAATATATATATATTGATATTATATATAATACCAATTTCACTGTTTATGAAATATTCGCGGTATATGTTTTTAATAAATAACATCCGCTTACTAACGGCGCATAATGTCTATTTTGACAATCAATAAATATCAATCATCATTCAAACATGCATTCAAATATTTTTAAATCTAACTATTTAAAATAAAATCGAAACTGATTCGATTGAGTGAGAAGTTCTCACCTTGATTTTAATTTCCGTTTTAGCGATTTATTTCGAATAAAATTAAACGGACGTTTAATTTTACCCAAAATTCTCACTAACTCCAAACGACTCCAAACCAACTCCATCGCGTAGTGCTCGTCCATACGATTCCAACGCAACTGGTTTCGCGCGTTTTCGACCTCGTATGAAAAAGTTATGGGTTTTACAAGTTTATACTAATTTAAATAAACTAATTACAACAAAATCTTTATAATATTAAACCTTCTCAAAATCTGCCGTTAGATCCTACACCCCCCCATCTCAGCCGTGCATTTGCTTTCTTCTTCACGCGTGTGTTTGCCTCCAGTAAACAACGCAAGGCCGAACCCATGAATCACATACTAGGGTTAAATTTTGCCTCTCCTATACTTGATTAAACTTCATCATACCCTCACCATCTTGAAGCCCTTCGCAAGAGCTATCTCCACCACCCCTAGCATGAAGCTCGGCCCCCCCATGATGCTCGAATTCCGTGCCAAACCGAAGCCATACGCGACCAATTTTCTCACAAATTACAACTCCTATCTCGATCATAACCGTTGAATCTGTAGAGCTCGTGATGCTCTACCTCTTTGCTGTTGGAAGATTTTCGAATTGCTTGATGGATTGAGAGATTTGGGGGAGAGAAGTTGGGATAATTTCGGCCATTCACTGTTGTAGGTGGCGGCTGTGAATTATTAGGGTTAGGTTTAGGTTTTTTTTTTATTTTTTTTGAGATTTATGGTGTATTTATAGGAAAAAAATCGAACACTATTCATTCCGATTTTCCAAACTCCGATTTACGCGCAGTGACCAACGTTCCTAGGGTTTATCCCGTATTCCGGACACAATGGAACAGGTTTCGGAAGCTAATTCGGACAACTGTGCGAGTTATGGCTGTAAACGCTCAATTTAAATTAAACCGATTTAAGTCGATTTCTAGGCGTTTTAATTCGTACCGGACAAACGGTAAATCCAATCGACTTGAAATTTGAAACCTTACAATAATATCACATTACGGATCCGATGAAACTAGTTTCGTCGAAATCCGAGACTTTTTGAAAAATGGCTATTTTCACTCGCCAAATTTAAATTAAAAATAATTCGATGCGTTTCGAGCTGCCACGATCAAACGATAACTCCGATTGACACAAAAATTGAAATCCGGTAATAACTAACTATTACGGATCCAATGGAACTGGTTTCGTTCAATTCTGAGACTGTTCAAAAATTGACTATTTTCACTAGTCGATTTTAATATTAAAATATTCAATTTTCACAAATTAACTTTTAAATTGATTTTAAAAGTTCTAAAATATCGTTCTAACTCCCATATGATAAAATAAAATTTTACAAATCATTTTCAATCATATTTAACTCTATTTTCAATTATTTCCATAATTTAACATATTAAATTATCGATTTAATTATCCAATTAAATCCAATAATTCAAATAAAAATTTATTTGACTTATAAATTCACTTATTAATATTTAAAATAAATTAAATATTCATATTTTAATTATTAAAAATTCTGGGTCGTTACACAAATCCTTTGAAAGAAGATTTTCAAAAATCCCGGACTTAAGTTCTAAAATCTCCAATTTGATTTATTATAATTTCAACTTAGCTTCAATTGTTATAAATATTTTTATTTCCTAACACCCAATCTATAGCAACCAAATATATATATATATATATATATATATTTTTATAAAAATATTTTTATATATAGAAAATATAATAGGCAAAATTATTTCATTCACCTATATTAAAAACAAATATTATGTTAGTCTGTCCTATTAAGTGTTTAGAAATCCCTATTGATGTCATAGCGTCCCATGCATCAACCAGAATTTATAAATACAAAGCGGAACAGATTAACACAATATCAAAATCTTTATTAACACTAACAAATACGCTCTCTCATATATATACACTCAGCGACTCCCATAGGGTATTACTACCCTATTAACAAAGAGTCAAACCCCACAAAACCAAGGTTTATCGCTAAACCTGGCTCTGATACCAACTGTAACATCCCGCCTTTTCGCACACTTTAAACCGACACACGTGCCAATTCAAAGCATACGCAAGGGCGGATTGTTATGGGGTAAATAAGAAAAACAGAGAAGAAATAAAACAAAATAGAATCTCATAGCGGAAGGATAAAATATAATAATCAATATACAGTTCATGATAACTGTTTACAAAATATTTATTTTACTTATACAATGAATATCAGAGTTACACATACCAATACAATCAATGCAGCGGAAATTTAGAGTGTGGTGCAATACTATAGATAATAATAATACGACTCCTTCGTCTTCGTCCTTCAATGCTAAAGTTTTCGATCCTGAAACGCTCGGACTGACCCGAGCGAATTTGAAAAGACAAAAACACTCGAGTCAGACTAAAAGATCTTATGTGAGTTAAATTAACAGAAATAAATATGAGTACAGTAACTCAAGAGATGTTCGGGATTTACATCTCCTAAGGATCCGTTAAACTATTTACTATGTAGTATATTGCGCTATTATAATAGTGTCTATTTGTAAAATAAACTTACTTTTTAATAGCGTTAAGGGGTTACCCATATAGCCCTTAACACAAATAATGTCAATAGTCTATACAGTACCGTAATACCTCCTGATCGGGAAGCTACCAGAGGATACTCCATAGGTACGACACAAATAGAAACTCGTAGTAAAGGCTCGGTATGGTAGGTGACACGGCACAACTAGGCGATGCCAGGGTAGATATACCAATTGCTATCCAGGCTGGTGGAAACGCGTAACCGCAGTTACCGCCCACCTCGGACTAACTCCCCAAAATCAAAATATAGAAGTGGCCACCGAATCAATCCAAAATCAAAGTATAATATCGAAGAGGAGGGTCCGATCAGAGGAATGACCTCATTGGCCTGAGAATCGCTCCTGTTTTAGCCACCTTATGCCAACTCACGGGAGTCGGGTCCACGTATTTACCTTACAGGAAACGTCGCCACCACCTACTTCATTCTGGAATCTCCACAGCGTACACGGTTAGTCAAAGTGGTTTTTGGTATCGACAGAGAGTATGTCAGATATCCGATCCCGGTCTCTTTGCCAACCCATCGTTATTATAACACCGCGGTCATTTAAAAATAGGTTATACTTTAAAAATCAGAATAAACATTCCATTTCATAACCATGAATACGATATCATTTCAAAACCCAAAACCATATTTTATCACTTATCCCAAATATAATTCTTTTCCAAAATCAAAATGCTTTAACTTCATATCGTCTGAAAATCAAATATTTACAAAGCATAGTATTTTGAAAATCATAATTTAAAACCATAACTTCTATAAAAAAAACTTGAATGGTTTGGACATTCAACGGTATATGAATTAAATGGTTTAACTTAAATGTTACTTTGTAAAGAAAATAGTTCTCATGGCTTTACAAATACATTTCTTTATTAAAGTCTAAACCAAAATTTATATTATCTCTCACAAGTTCCAAAACCACTTCAATTTATTTATATATACGTATATCCATTTTGAGTATCAATATTTCAAACTAAAATTGGATTTTATTCTTTCAACAGATCAATTGTTCTATTAATTAGTCTTGAATATTCACATAAAATCCATAAATAATAAGACTTCAATTTCTAGTAATAAAATATATATTTTTTCCCAATTCAAATTATACTAGAATATTCATTTCAATTTATTTTGGGAAAAATCCAATTATAAATATCATATCTTAAATTTCCAAACTTAACATTTAAACATATGATATAAATTATTAAACTCCATTTTCTTAATTTTTTTCCATTTTTAAATAAAGATTTTTATACACCTTTTTTTTTCAAAAATTTCAACTTCATATGTATACATATGGAAGAATAATATTTATACAATATAAAATTTAAGATTATTATAAACCGTATTCCATCCAAACCATAGAAATCACATTAAAATAGTTATATATAGACCGCGGTGCCTGTATAAAATTTTCTATCCTATGGTCAAGTGATACGGATATTTATCATTTCAATCCGCAATTTAAAAGATATAAAATTTTGCGGTTGTATATCATTTCAAACCACAATCCCGAATGAAAGGAAATATGCATGATAATTTGCAATTTAATGATATACAATAAAACATCCATCAACATCACCCATCATCCAATCACAATCATCAAGCAATATCAATCAATAACAATTTATATTTGATAATATATAACAGGTAATAACTGGCAATTTTATTCAGATTAAATTTAACAACTATTAATCTAACAGTTTATATTCAGTAATAATCTATATAACTGTTAACTAGCAGTTTATAGGCAAACAAATAAATTCTAACTATCAATTAATACGCAATAAATAAATTAAATTAACAGTTAAACTTAATAAATGCAATTCAACAAATATGAGTGAAATAAACATGCCAAATACTCATAAATAAATTGCTATTCATTTATAAAATTAATTTAACAAATATAAAAGCTTCTAGTAGTTGTGAGTGGGTTTTAAACACTCACCTTTGGAATTTAAATCGAATTTAAATTCAATTTAAACTCAAAATTTTGACGGTCTCCAAATCCATCCAAACCAGCGTCAAAACGTCAGAAATTCCGATACGATCCCAGCAAAACAAACCGCGCGTGAATCCGAGCTCGTATGCAAAAGTTATGGAAATTTGAAAAATGGAAAAATTCTGGTCCTGGGTCGACTTCGGGTTCGACTTCGGTGCGCCGCCTCAATTCCCCGGTGCTTGCTTGGAGTTTTCGCCAAAACGACCCGGAGCGACCCGAGTCATTTTCTTCCTGACCCGAAGTTGCTCTAGGGTTTTCTCCCCTGAAACCCGAAGCGCGACCAGAAGCTGCTGCATATCCGATTTTTTTTTTTTTTTTTTTTAAATTTGAATTTTTTTTTTTTTTGGAATTTGGGAATTAGGTTTTTTTCTTCCATTAGAATGAGGAGGTGAGAAGGAGATGTATGTATAGAAAATGAAAATAAGGAGTGGCTAGGGTTTATAACCGTGCTTATATAGGTAGACTAGAGATAGCGTAGATGGATCAGATAAGTGAACGTACGAAACAAACTATGGCCCAAAAAGCCCGTTATGCCTCCGGAACCGAATTTCGTAAATCTATATATCCAAATAGGTAATTTAAAATATTCTGAACGCGATGGAAAAAGTTTCACGTCCAAATTTGATCGTATGAAGAAGTTATGTTGAAAACAAAATTTCCAAATTGATTTCAAATTGATTTTATTAAAATTGATTTCAAGGCGTTTCACGCCCGTACGATCAAACGACAAGTCCGATCGATATGAAACTTGAAACCCTATAATAATTCACCGATACGGATCCGATGAAACTGGTTTCGTCGAAATCCGAGTCCGTGGCCAAAATGGCTATTTTTAATATTCATCAAATAAATTAAATAAATTATAAAAATCCAAATTTTATATTAAATTCTAAAATTGGCCAAATTTTATTTCTTATATGTAATCAATTGAAAAGATTTAACAGGCTTAGCTGTGAATTAAAAGTTGACAGTATATTAATTGCAATGTTAATTTCTACACTTTCTTATATTTAAGAATTTTATAAATTATATTCTCAAAACACATACTTCAGATTTTTAATCTTTATATTCTCAACTTTCACCTAAAATAAAGATGCCATAAACATTAGTTCCTGATTCACATCATTATTCTTTAAGTCTAATTTAAATCTCAATAACGTAGTATTTAACGTTAGAATCCATTTTATTATGCATAAATTACAAATTTTACTGACCCAAATTTTCTTCTTTTCATTCCATATCAATTGTCAATCCTATAAGAAAAATTAACATTAGGTTCATACTTATTACAAATAACTCCAATTTCTTCCAAATAATAATTACATAACTATTAAATATTAAATCCATTTAATTGCAATAAATTCAATTGATTGCAATAAATTTCCAAATAAATTTGGATCTTTATTTGGTTATACAAAAAAATCCGTTATCACTTACCTAACAAAGTTATTATTACTTAAGATCTCATTGCATCCACATTTTCACATTTTCATTTCCTGGTTTCTTTACTTTATTCTACATAAATTATTATAAATGGGATTTTTCTTGGTTACATCTTATTTGTATTTAACATTACTCATTCACCAATTCATTTCACTTTAACTGCGGTAAATTGGCGGATAAATTGAATTTGATTCCCAAAATTTAAATTAACAAGCAACAAGAATAGGTAACACACAATAGTCGTTACGCTAAATTCTAGTCACCTAAATAAGCTTTTATTACTTTACAAAATGGAATAACTTTTAAACTCATAAATGTAATACCAAAACCGTTATAAATCCAATAAATTTCCAAATCGAAGTTTGTACACATTTTACACAACTATTATGATTTCTCACAGAACGTTGAATTTATTAAATGACCATTTATTATAATTTAATTCCCTTAATTGAATCAAATGCTTATAATTTTTACATTCTTACCATTCCTTCCCATTATAAATTCATTAACGGATTTACAAATCTCTATCTTCCAAATATTAAATAACCAAACTGATTACAACCACTGTTCTTATCAAATTTTCATAAATTTGTTCAAATCTATACTCTTTTTCCATATAAATAAATTTTATGTTACTACTAGATTTTTTTTTCCACTACAGCCATTAAATTTTTACTATCTACACTTATTACATCTTTGTATTAATGAATCCCATTCAAGTTAATATTTATATTAATATTCACAAATTCAACATTTATATGTTTCTTAAAATTAACTTTCAACCAAATGTGCCAGTTTACATTTCATTTCTATTCAATATATATTCATTTTATTCCGTTCATTCGGGTACTGCATTGAAATATATTTATTCTCTAATACTAACGTTATTATCATTAAATTATGATTGGATTCCAAGTTTTTATTCAATACCTTGAACAATAACTTACATATTAACCAAATCCTTCTTCTACTTAATTCAAATTGGATTATGTTCCAATTCCTATAACCTAGGTCTTGAGTCACCATTTACATAATTAAATTTAGCGTTTATTTCAATCTTCATTTTTAATTTAAAGTTTCTACTAAATTAAATTACAAAACTTATGAACTTTAACAAATTTAATCCACCAAATAAATTTTTCTAATGTTTATATATTTGCAATTCAATTCAGTTATTATTTCGTTAATACCATTTTAATCAACTAATTATGACTTATAACCACAAACACAAATTTTTGTTATTTCAATCTATGTCATATAAACATTTTAAATTATTTACCTTTAATTACAGTTACTAGCTAACCCCTACATTTACTCCATTAAAAATCCTAAGACTTCTATTTCAATTTAAATTAGATTAGAACATATCAAATTGACTCATTTAATATTATTGAATTTAACGGGTCGTTACAATGATCATATGATATGCTATGCCATGTTATTACCATGTTATTACCATGTTAAAACTGTTAATTTTCACCTGACATCTCATATATGACTGTATATTGTGATATTTACCTTGTTTATATTATTTCTGTATATGATCACACTGCAAGTTCCCTGTTAGAAAAAAATGTTATGGGCTGAAATGATAGGCCTGAATGGTTTTAAATTATTCATTTTGACTTGGGATTGCGGGTTTGAAATGATAAAACCCGGATTTTCTTTGTAAATTATGGGTTGAAATGATATATTACCCGTATCACTTTACCTAGCGTAGAAAATTATATACAGCCCCGTAGTTAAAATATGTTTTTCTAATTTTTTTTAAATATTTTAGAAATTTAATTATTATAATATTTTGATTTTTAATTTAATAAAAAAAGGATTTTTGTAAAATATTATTGATTTTCTGAATAATTGTAAGTGACATGAATTAATGAAAAAGTTAGAAATTTTGAATGTAAGTTATTTTGGAAATTTTGATTTAATTTTAATTGGAAATTTAATTGAATATGAAATTATGATAAATTTATGATAATTTGAATTGAAATGAATTTAAAGTGATTTTTATATCATATTAATGATTTTTAATAAAGTTGAAATGTGAAATGAATGCATATCGTAAGTTGAAATTTTGAAATATAACTACAATTGGAAATTTATGAAATTGACTTAAAAGTGAACTTTTAGTTAAGTAAATAAAAATAAAATTAAGTTATATTTAAGAATTTGAACTTAAGTGTTAAGTTGAAATTTAATGTAATGGATTTAAAATTGAACATTGCAATTTAATAAGTGAATTATTATTAAATCTTGATTTTTGAATGGAAATTTAACTTTATAAGATCATGAACTTGAGGAAAAATTAAATGATGTTATAAATGTGAAAATGTATGATTTTATAAGTTAAAAATGTTTTAAATAAAAATATAATTGGTTGAGAAATTATATTGAATATTTGAAGTTAATTGACTGTATTTTTGAAATGCTATTAATTACAATGTAAGTGATATTACAACATTTGAAAATGCTGTAGTTGATGATAATGAACTAAAAAGATAAATTGAATTAAAAGCTATTATAGCAATTTTTGTAAGTGCTATAAATTGTTGAATTTTACTAAGTTTATTCGAAATTTAAGTAAACCCTATTACAACATTTTAAAATGTTGTCTTTTGTTAAATTGAACTGTTTTGAATGTATTTTCCGTAGCGTTTTCTAAATGCCACGAAAAGTGAATTTTCACTGCTTTGATAGACTTAAGTGAATAAATGAACTTTGGAAGTCGAAAATTTTGGAAATTTAATAATTTAATTATTAAACATTATAACTTCATTTTAATGATTAAAAATAATTTTTGGAATATATACTGTTTTGAAATATGGATTGAAATGATATTTTAAATTGAATAAAATGAATAATGATTTGAAATGAATGTGGTTTCAAAAACATATGATATTTTGATATATTAAATGATTGAAAATGTGGTTTTGAAAACATATGATATTTTGATATATTAAAATGGTTTGAAAATGGAGTTTTGAAAGATATGATATTTTGATATTAAAATGATTTGAAAAGAAGATCCGAAAGATATGATATTTTGGAATGATTTAATCTTTATTTTGATAAAGATTTGGGTTGAAATAATATTTTATTTTGAAGTATAAATATCGTTTTAAAAGGTTATAACTACGGGTTATAATAACGATTGGTTGTTAAAGAGACCGGGATCGGATATTGTTCTTATAGCCGGCCAATACCGAAAACCACTTTAACAACTGTGTACGCGGTGGAGATTCCAGAATAAAGTAGGATGGTGGCGACGTTCTCGAGGTATATTACATTGACCCAACTCCCGTGAGTTGGCATATATGACTAAAACAGGAGCTATACCGGGCTACACAAAGGGTCGCACCCTTTCATCGAGCATGCTCCATTGGAAACCATTCTATTCTTGTTGTGATTCGATTCGGTGGCGCCACTTTGATTCGGGGGTATTGTTCGAGGTGGGCGGAAGCTGCTGGCTTGCCGTCACCACCGGTCCAGAAGTGCAAACGGTGTATCCACCCTGGCATTGCCTCGCGTGCCGTGTCATATCCTTATATCAAGCCCACTACGATTTTGGTTTTAAAGATCCGACCGCGTTAAGGTTCACCATCCCCTTAATGCTATTTTCTATATGATTATACTTTACTGATTAGACACTACCGTAAATAGCGTATATTACTACATAGTAAATAGTTTAACGGATCCTTAGAGGATGGGCGGTCCCAAGCATCCTTTAAGTTACTGATGCATTTTGTTACTGTTCACTTGAGTTGATTTACAGTTTATAAGTATTTATGTCCGGACTCGAGGGTTTTGTGTTTTGCTTTACGCTCGGGTCAGATTGATTGAGTTAGCATTCAAAATTCACCTTCGGCGTTGGAGCTTTCCTTGAAGATCCAGCCATCTATTTTGTTTCAGTATCCAGTGGTTCAGTGATGTATCTGATTTGTACCTGATGTATCCTGTTACTCTTCTGTTGTATCTTATTAAACTCTGATGTATCTCATATTTATATAGTAGCTTCATGAACTACTATCTCTTTTTCTTCCGCTGCATTTTTATATACTCTGTGTCTGTGATTCTTATTTGCTGTATATTCTGAGGTTTGCCAAATTTTTATTTACAACGCGGTATTTTGAGAAATTCAATTCCGGCATGAGTGTCTACCTATACACTTATAATGGATGCGAATGGTTGAAAATACCGAGTCGTTACACATAACTTCACAACGGTCATGTTCGTATCCTTTAACTTGCGTCTCTCTTCGCATCGGTTCCTGGAGTTCACTTCGTATCGATCCCACGTGATATGGTCGACTCGAAACGAGTATGGGGATATCGATACGAAGTGGTCGTGAAAGATGGATTCGAACGAAGCTCTCACCTGATGGATTCGAACGAGACTTGAGTCGAAGTGAGCCATCTACACCCATCCTGATCGATGCGAAGCACATCGATTCGAAGAACCTCCACATGCTTGCTACCATTCTGGGTTTGTTGCCATCAAACCGAGATCCATCTACCCTTCCTATCTGATCGATACGAGCCTATCGAGTCGAACCAGTAACTCGATCGATTCGAACACTATCGAGTCGAACCAACCCCTGATGCAAACTTCACAAAGCCGAATCCATACCAATCGATACGAAGTGTATCGATTCGAACCTTGTGTGCCTTCGATCGATTCAAACCTGATGGGTTCGAAACGAACACCTTGATGGGTTCGAACAGCCATGCCCTTCCTACCTTGCATCGATCATAACTCCTTCATATGAACCCCGATTAACCTGAAATTTGAAACATAGCCTTTCCTAATCCTTATCATCATCTCCAATTAATTTCGTCCCGATCGAAGTTCAACCAAATTTCGACGATATCGATCGTAGCCTTGATTCCAACTGATCTCCAATCCTGACATCCATCATTCCTCGTCCATTTGTTGATATTCCAGTTTTGACCAAAAATGGGATAACAAAGTCCTACTTGATGGGGATTCGAGCTAGCTTTGGATTGGAGATGGAGTTGCAGATATTGGAGTTCTCACTTGGTGGTTCAAGTTCAAGTTATTTATTCTGCTTTAGCATTGTATTTGTGCTCTGATATATGTTGGGCAGTGTTGTATCATATTTGAATATTGTATTCATTAGAGATATACGATATATTCATTGTTTCCTTCCGCTGTGTTATTATACTTAATGTGTTATAAGCTCCGGCGAATCAGATTCAACATTTGAATCTGCGGCATTCGAATACAGATGAAGTATGAATGTCGATTTTCGAACGCGAAAATCGAGTTGTCACAATATCAGTAAGCGAGAATTTTTGAAATACAGAAGAAAGATACGAGGGATTGGTTTATAGGGTAATAATTAGTTTAATTAAGTTGTTAGTTAATTAACTATATTTTATAATTCGAAAACTTATAAAATCTATAACTTTTGCGTATAGGGTCCAATCGAGATGCCATTTTCGCCATTGCATTCGTACTAGGAATATTTACGCATTAAAGTTGGATTCGTCGTGTTTGGAGATTGTGGGAATTTTAGTCAAAATCGAACGCGTTTGATTTCGGACTAATCGAAAACGCGAAAACGTTGGCTGGAACTTAGATGTGATATCCCGGAATTTTTGGCAATATAAATTTAATAATCTGTGTTAAAAATTAAGTTGATTTGATAATTTTTGTTAATAAAATTTGAAATTGATTTAATAATCTTCTTTTAATAAATATTTAAATTAGTAGATTTTATTTATTTAAAGAAAATAAATATATAAGCATTGGTTTGGAAGTTAGTAAATGAAGTAATTTTCTAATTTTAATTTATTTTTGGTAAATTGGAAATTTTGATTTAAATTTAACATTTAACTTTTCAAAGCAATTCAATAAATATCTATATGGTTTGTAAATATTAAAGGTAAATCTTATTTGTCTAAAATTATATTTAATTAGCTTATATAAGAATTTAAAATACAATTTACAAATGATCTTAATATATTGAGTACTAGAAGTAAATTATAATCTCTTTTATAAATTATTTAAATTTGTTAAACTTATTATTTTCAAATAATAATTATAATACCTTGTTTTTATAAACATAAATAGATTTTTAGAAATAGAAATGTTATTTTTAAATTTAAATAAAAGTTATATATGCATATATATGTACAACTTGATTTTTAAATTAGGTTTTATAATTAATTAAATTTGAATTTAATGTTTTGAAATTTAAAAGAATAAATACTTAAATTTTTTTTAAAGCTTTTATCTATAAATTGTTTTGTTTCATTATCTTTAAATAAAAAAGGAAATTTATATATACATAAGGAATAAAATAAGTTAAAGTTTTTATAAACAATTTAAATTAAATTAAAATACTCTTAAATTACACGTGTAAGTTTCTTAACACACCTTAATGACATGTGTTAGTCATATAATAAACCAAGTGACAAATGTTAAAAACCAAGAAACAAGTGTCCTATTTTTTTCTTTTTCTTGTTCTTTATTTTTAATGAAATTAAAAAATTTCTTATATAAACACATTTTTTTCCCACCTCATTTTCTTTTTTATTCTTCTTCCTTACGTAAGTAACCTTCAGCTGGAAATCTGAAAATCTTCTTCTTCAAATCAAAACAAAAATCTGTAATCAAAAATTAAACCAAGATAAAAAATTTGCAAACTTCTTCTTCAAAACAGAAAATCTTATTCAAGATTAAATTCTTGCATAATCTGTAATTCCCCTCAAAGATCAACCTGGAACTCTTTTCTTAAAATCTGGAAATTAGAACTTGATCATCAATTCTACAATTCATTAACCTGAAAAATCAAATTTGCAACTCTAAAAGCCTGCAGTCTTTTTCTGTTTTGAACGTCCAAAAGCTTGCATGCAACTGAAGATCTCTGCATTTCTGTTTTCAAAACTTCATCAAGCCTGCATTTTTTTTTGGAAACATACAAATGAAATCAGGGAGCAAGCATTTGCAGTAAATCAAGACTAAAGTTTTTAAAAAGCAAAACAATAAGCAACTTGAAGTTTTGAAATCAAAGCAATTCAGGTTCAAGCTTTTCAAAAACAAGTGCTCTGCTCATAAAAAAATTCAGTGAGTAACATTTTTTTTTAAAAAAACTTAAGCAAATATAGTTTCTTGAATTTTTTCCTGTGATAATCATGTTTTGTGTGGATATATATGATGTAATTTTCTGTATATTTATGGATGTCTGAATGCATGCTTATATTGTGATATGTTCTTGGCTGTTCTAGAATTCCAGGTTTAAATCCTGATTAAAAATCATGATATTATAATCTAATCTATGTTAAGAATTAAGATTTAAACAAAAAAATAGCTGTGAACATAAGTTAAAGTTTTATTTAATATGAATTTTTTTTGTACTGTCTCTGGAAACATAACAGAACAGAACAAATTTTAAGAAAGTAGAATTTTAATTTTCTAGATTCATTGATTAAAGCTTATAACCGATTACATGATCAAAGACTTGAATTTTAAAACTAAAATTATAATTTTTGTTTGAATATGATTATGTATTTCTGATTTGACCAGAAAAGGTATTTTGGTATGATTTTGTCAATCTGAGTGGTCGGGATGGCTAGCATCGTTTCTGGTGATGGAATGGTGATCGGGTATTCAGGGAAAAATAGATGGAGGAGGATCTGAGCATTGAGGCAGTAATGATTTAGGATTGAAATTTATAACCCTAGTTTCTTTATTGATCAGTAATTTGATCGCCGTAATTTCTAGAGGCAACCGAGCTGTTCCAGATTTAGGGGGATGATTGATGGAGTGTGGAAGTGGTTGTGGCTGGAAGTGAAGTTTCTCTGGTGATCGGATTTTGGTGTTTGAAGTGAATTACAGTTTCGACATTTTTTCCAGTTTGAGCTCATAAGGTCAATTGTGATTTTTGGCTTCTGGGGATTGCTTGATGGTCGGAAATGTGTTGGAGGATGGTCGCCAACTTGCGAGTGTCGTCGCGAGAGGTCGGAATTGGTTGCAGTGGTGGTGCAGGTGCACGAAGTTCATAGCGTATCAACTGTTTTTGGGGAAGATGATTACTCGTGTTTCTATCGGGTTTATTCAGGAGTTGCTTGAAGCTTTAGGTTGTTGGACTCGAAGACTTTGTGATATGGGCTCGGGTATTTTGTTGATGCAGGTTTATGTATTAAATTTGACAGCATTTAGTTTGAATGATATTCAAATGGAATGTTACTCGAGTTTACCCGAGTTTATTTAGTGTTTTACTCAAGTTTATATAGTGTTTTACTCGAGTTTATTTAATGTTTTACCCGAGTTATTTTAGTGATTTGTTCGAGCTAGATTAGGTTAGGCTCGAATAATTTAATTGTCGCGGGTTAGATTTGTCACATGTTAAAAATCCTGTTATGTTTTCAAATTTAAACTGAAATTTAAATTATTAAGCAAAGATTTAAAATATGTTTTATATTTTAATTTTAAATTATGGATTCAAGTTTAATTTGAATATTAAGATGGAAATAAATAAAATTTTAAATTCAAATTTGTTTAAAATACTTTAAAGGGTTTATTTTAAAAATGTTTTTAAAGAAATTTGAATTTAAATTGGAAATTCTAAAATATAAAGAAATGTTTTAAACAAAGTTTAAACTGATTCAAATCTAAATTTGAATCTTTGTTTTAAAATAAATTTAAGTTTTATAAATTTAAGTGTTTTAACAATTTGAATGATGAATTAAATTTTAAATGTTTTGAATTTAAAAAGAAATTTGTTTTAACTATTGTAAAATTTCTTTTATAAGAGAAAGTATTCTTTATCATGTAAATTTAAAGGTTTTAAATTGATTTTAAAACTTGTTGAAGTTAAATTATAATTTAATGATTTGTTATGCATTTAATTATTAGGGTAATTAAATGAATAATTAATTAATTTAATAAATTAATGAAATGAATAATTACTTAAAGTAATTAAGGGTTTAATCTTAAAAGTTTAAGGTAAGTTTTGATTTTAAGTTAATGATTTGTAATTAATTAATCAAGCAATAAAGGATTAATTAAGTTACAGTTAACACTTAATTAAATAATTAAGGGTTAATTAATGGGTTATTAATGGTTAATTAATTTGTAATAAATAATGATTAAAATAAGTTAATTACTTTAGAAAAATAATTAATGAATCGTTAATAGTTAATGAAGGTTATTAACTAAGAATTATTTAATAATTAATTAATGTGATTAATTTTTAATAATTAATTAGATTAATTAATTTAAAGATAATCATTTGTGTAAATTGTTAAGTATAATTACTTATGGAAGTAACTAAGAAATTAATTACTTATTGTAATTAATTGAGTTTAATTTGATTAGATTAAGTTAATTAATTTAGTTTAATTAATTTAGAATAATCATTTGATGATTTGTGAAGTGTAATTACTTAATGTAATTAAATGCAGAGAAATTTCTTAGGAAAGTAATTTATGAGTAATTACCCTATGTAATTAATTGAAGGTGATTTGTCGATGAATGTAATTTGAGTATAATTACTTTGTAAAATTAATCAAGGGATTAATTGGAGATAATTAATTAAGGAGTAATTAATTTATTGGTAAAGTTATTAAGGATAGTTAATTACTGAATGGAGTTTATCAAGGGTAATCCACAATTATGGTTTAAATAAAGATTAATTACTTAATGTAATTAATTTAAATAGAAAATGTAATTAGAGATCATTAATTATTATAATTAATGATGTAATTGGGAATAGATTTATTTGGAAATAATTAATAAATGAAGGGATTAATTAATGTAATTAATTAAGGATTAATGTAATTAATTATAGTTAATTAATTAAGGAAGTAATTAAAGATTAATTACTGTATTTGGTTAAGTATAATTAATTTGAGAAATTAATTAGTGGATAATTACTTGAATGTAATTAAAGGTTAATTAATCAGGGACGACTAATTAAAATAAATAATTGGTTGATGATTAATTAATTGATTTATAATTAATTAATAGTGGTAAGCGAGATTTATATTGATGAAGTAATTAATTTAATTCACTTTAAATTAATTAGAAATGATGTAGTTAATTTAATTTATTTTAAATTAATTATATTTGGTGTGATTATTAATCATTGCTTATATGGATAATGATGTTGTTTGCCTTGAATGGTTTGAATCTCAGATATGAGGTAGTAATGTTGAGTGATATGGATGCATTGTGATGATGATTTGGATTATCTTCTGATAATGATAATATGGATTATCTGTTGTGATGATAATATTGAATATCTATTGTGAATCTGTGGATTATCTATCTGGATGTATATAGATAATTCAATTGTTTTAAACTCTAAAACAACTTGGCCTTAAAAGATATGCTTTGGATTTCGATGAGACCGGGATCGGGTTTCCAAATTTGGATATCCGAAAACCACATCGATCCAAATTTACGATAGGTCGTGAATCTCATGTGAAGAGTGAAGACTCGAGGTGTAAGAACTATTCATCAGTATAAATCTAAGGGTGATTCCGAGATGAGTTTGACGGAGTAGTACTTTCAGATTCGAGATAAAGATTCAGAGTGCAAGGGTTATCGTCGTTAACTCTGAGGGTGATTCCAAAATGAGTGTAACGAGATAATGCCTTCGGTTTCGTTCGAACCCGGAACGAACTTGTATGGATTGAATGCTTTCAGAACATCATCAGGTGGAAGATGAGCATTCTAAGAGATGTGTTCTCTAAAGGTAATCGTAGCCTCAAGCCTCATCAATCGGGAATGGGTAAAACAGGGGAGGTGCAGCAAGGCTAAGTGGGTCATGCCCAAGTAGGACGAGATTTTCCCCTGTCTAGAAGTCCCTTTTTATTTCGGCTGTATGGGCGGTTGGAACGTAAGCCAACTGCGGGGTTGTCTTGTTCGGGACTGTCCAGTAAGGTTTGTTCCGGTCTTTTGTTGTAGGGGATTGGGAGTGATCCTCGATACGTTGATCTAGGCCACGTACTGTGACGGGCGGTACCTCGGTAGCCCTGCCATTGATGGAATCCAAAATCCAATAAGTGCCAACGGTTTTGATTGTATTACCCACTTTTGTGGCTAGTAGCTGGAATTTGATAATGTAACAATTTTAGCTATTTCATATTTACTTGAAAACCCTAAACCTATTATAATATCACTGAATTTCCTATCAAATGTTTTGGTTAGCGTAAAGTAAAAACTTTTCCATGTTTATGTGTGGGAAGTCTTACGTGATACCTTTCTTTTCAAAGGTTTTCAAAGTTAAGCAACTTTTACCTGTTACTCACACTAGACCCATGTCTGACCCAGAGTTTATCTTCTGTTTTCTTAAACTCTTGGGTACTCAAATTTTTACAAGTAGCCAAGGGATTCAGGTTAGCTTTGACGAATTTTGGAGGAGCAATGGAGCAGGAGACTTCGGCGTCAGATATATAGTTTCCGCTGTGTATTCTCTGTGTTGTCTCTGAGTTGTATTGAGTTGTAAAATCTAGACAGGTGTTTATAACTGTCTAGTATGTGATGTGTAATCTGCGTAACTCTGATTAGTGTTGTATACTATGTAATATTTGTTATTAATATAATTAACTCGTTCCGCTGTTGAGGTTCTGTTGTTGTTTCTTCTTTCTTCTCTTTCTTTCTCTTTTCTATCCCTTTCTTTCTTCAAGATGATGCGACTTTCTGTGGAGAAAAAGTCGGGTCGTCACAGGTGGTATCAAAGCGCTAGGTTGAGTTAATACCTAGGCTTTGAAGAAATTTCTTTCTTGAGAGAGCGTATTTGTAGTTTTGATTATATATATATATATATATATATATATATATATATATATATATATATATATTCTACCTATCGGTTGGGTTACCCGTACGGGTTTGCCAATATAAATTATAAAGGTAGATAATGTAGTGGAGTGTGTAACACGACTACTACCATTGGTTGGAGTTTGAGTGATAAGGTTGGAAGTGTATCTGTCGAGACTGTAGACTGAATACTGTCTCGAGTAAGTTGTGCAGAGTGTAGAGATTTCATAGATCTCTGAAGGTAACCTGTAAAGGTTCGGGGTCCATCTTTGAAGTTGGATGTGAAAGAGGCTATGCAGTAGGATCGTGTAATATGGATTAACGGAAAAGTCTAGGTAGATAAAGTAAGTAAAAGCAAGGAGACACCAGGATTTTATACTGGTTCGGACCTCTAGTCCAACGTCCAGTCCCTAAGCTTCACTTAGGAATTTCACTAACTAACACCCTCACTTAACCCGAAGGAATAGGTTTACAACTTACCTAAACAACCGAACGGAATTTCTTGCCTCAACTACCGAAGAGGACTTCAACTCAATTACCAAAAAAAAATATTCGACTTGTTGTGCTCTTATCAACACTAATGAGTCTAATGTAGTACAATATTCCTATAATCTTATCCTCGAGAGTATGCAATGTGTTTGTGAAGATTTAGGAAATGTGAATTGCTATGAATCAAAAGAATGTTGAAAACAAAGCAGTGGTTCAAGCAATAGAATTGTGAGTGCTTTGAGAATTTCTAGATAATATGTTCAAGAAGATAGTAAGATTAAAGCAAGAGAATTCGGTAAATTGAAGATGTTAAAATTATGTATTTATACTTGTAGAAGAGGTGCATTTGTTGGCTAAGGTTGCAGACAAGAGATGCTTCCATTTCCATTGGTGAATGGTTGCAACTCTTGGGAGGAAGAAGGTGTCCATTCATAGAAAATTCGCAGGTTCAAATTCAGTCGACTAAACAGAGAATTCAGTCAACTGAAAATATGAAGTAAAATTTTCAGGAACAAATTCAGTCGACTGAGCAGGGTGTTTCAGTCGATTGAAACTGTACATGTTTGTATATGCGTAACAGGTTCAGTCGACTGGTCATCCCTGTTCAGTCGACTGAACTATTAAGCTGTGCACAGTGAATGTGTATTAAGAAATGAAATTTATAACATGTGTTCTAGTGTGTATGCAAGCCTCTTGGGGATAGATTTTAACAATAAATCTAAACTAAGACCTATATAAAAATCATACTTATGTTTATCCTTGGTCTTCATCGTTCTTTCTTTAGCTTTGCACATATGTCTTCCTTTTTGTTGAAGCACATTGTCATTGATCAAAATTTTAGCGTATCAACATTCTCCCCCTTTTTGATTGATGACAATACTCATGTGTAATACTCATGTGTATAGAGATTATTTCCTCCCCTTGAATATATGCACATATTTTCTACAAAACAAGGTTAGTAACATAGATTTCTCCCCCTTTGTCATCGACAAAAAGGAAGTAATAATCATAGAAATATGTTGTCAAACCAATCACTGATATGCATGTCAATCGTTTAAGAATGTAGCATAGATATAGCATAAAAATGTAGCATGAGAAATAGAATGTTGCATGAATGAATAAAATATAAAATGTAGCATGAATGAAACATAAAAGATTATTTATACAAGCCTTGTGATAATAAGAAGCCACAAAAGAGTTTATTCATCTTTGTCCCAATCATATGAGGCTTCTCTCCCTCCCCTTAGTTCCTATAACAGATTGATTATTCGGACGGGGAACTAATTCCCAAACATCGTTACGTTCAAATTGATCTAATTCTTCTTGCATTGCGATAATCCAGTAATCGTCTGTTGATGCTTCTTTAGGATTTTTAGATTCGATTGTGGAAATGAAAGCTACATGTCCCATTTGATTTAGTTGATTTCTTGTCTTAACTTGAGAATTGATTTCGCCTATTATGTTTTGAGTAGGACGATCTCGTAAAATTCTTGGTGATGATCTTAGTTCATTATTACAATTTTCAAAATTTGTATTTTCTATATTTATAAATTCTTCATCATCTTTTATACTTAATTCTTTGTTGAAATTCTCATCAAAAGATACATGTAAGGTTTCTTCGATTACATTTGTTCGTTTATTAAATACTCGATATGCCTTACTTCGTTCTGAATATCCTACAAAAATTCCTTCATCGGATTTTGAATCAAATTTACTTAGTTGATCTTTTGTATTTAAAATAAAACATTTTGATCCAAATATTTTGAAATAAGATATATTTGGCCTTTTGTTGTTAAATAGTTCATATGAAGTATTTTCAGTTAATGGTCTAATTGATATTCTATTCAATAGATAGCATGCAGTAGCTATGGCTTCTGCCCAAAAATGTTTTGGTAGAAAACTTCCATTTAATAATGTTCTAGCGCTGTAATGTTCTATTCTTTCTTTCTACAACTCCATTTTGTTGAGGAGTTCTAGGAAATGAAAAATTATGATTTATTCCTTTCTTTTTACAGAACGTTTCAAAAGCTTCATTTTCGAATTCGCCTCCATGATCACTTCGTATATTTTTAATCTTCAAATCTTTAGTGTTTTGAATTCTTTTGACAAATGTTTTAAAATGCTCAAAAGTATCACTTTTATTTTTCATAAAAATAGTCCATGTATATCTTGAGAAATAATCAACTATTACAAACACATATCGATTATGATTAATGGATTGAACTTGTGTTGGTCCAAATAAATCCATATGTAGTAATTCTAATGGTTGTAAAGTCGAAATATTTTTCTTAGATTTGAAAGATGATTTTTTTAATTTTCTGTTTTGACAATCATCATAAAGATTTTTTATTTTAAAGTTTATTTTGGGTAAACCTCTCACTAATTCATTTTTGGAAAGTTTTCTAATAGTTTTAAAATTTATATGACAAAATCTTTTGTGCCATAACCAAGGATCGTTATCTTTGGCTAGTAAACACATACTTGTATTATGATTAATATTCATATTTAGAATGTAAATATTCCTATCTCTTTTTTCCTTCAAAAACAAGATTTTGGTTTTGATCAAAAATACTACATTTATTTTTCGAAAAAGTTATTTTAAAGCCTTTGTCACAAAGTTGACTTATGCTAAGTAGATTATGTTTTAGATTTTCAACTAATGAAACACTTGTTATAAAAGGTAAATTTGATGTACCGTAATTGCTCACATCTCCTTTGCCAATGATATAGCCTTTTGAATTGGCTCCGAAGGTAACCGAGCCACCATCAAAGTATGCGATGTTTGTAAGCATATCTCTGTCTCCGGTCATGTGTTTTGAGCAACCACTGTCTAATATCCATTTTTTCTTTTTAAGTGGGACCTGAAAATAAATACAAAATTATTGGTACCCACCTTTTAATAGGGTCCTAAAAAGTTAGAACTTAGGAAGCCAAACCCAATTTGGTTTAGTATCCTTTTTATAAATATAGTTTTTATTATTATGAACACTATCCATAAATGTTTTAATATATTTATTCCTAATTAAAATATTGTTAGTCTTTGGAACCCAAATTTTGACTATCTTGGTTTCTACTTTTGTTTTAATAGGTTCTTTTAATAATATTTGTTGTTTTGAATGAATATGCCTCTTAAAATTTGTATTTTTCTTTTTAAGAATTTTTGACTCCTTTTTATATCCTAATCCATGTTTATTTGAAGAGGATTGAGAATTTTCTAAAATCTTAGATAAATTTTCTCTTCCTTTGTTAAAGTTAGACACATTTTAAGTGATGTTATCTAATCTAGCTTGAAGACTATTATTTTCTAACTCAACTTGTCTAATCTTAGTTTTTAACTCATGATTTTCAGAAACAATTATATCATGCTTTGTCTTTTGAGTTTCAATTTCTTGACTTAAAAGTGATAATTGAGTTTCCGAATTTGAATAGGATTCTTGAACTTTTTCAAGTTCTTCTTCTAAAATTTTCTTTTCATCTTTTAACATATCCCTTTCAAATTCAGCTTTGTTTTGATTTTCACGAGTTTCTTTGAGTTTCTTTTTAAGAGTTTTTATTGTGTTCAAAAGTTCAGTGTTTACTTCAATTAAGTCATAGAAAGTTAAATTACTTACTTCAGATTCTTGAGCCATGAAGCATACATTTGCCTGTTCATTGTCGCTATCATTTTCACTTTCGGATGAAGATGAATCCGAATCATCTCATGTCACAGAGAATGCCTTCTTTTTGAATTTCTCTTTTTTTTGTTGAGAGCTTTTTGATTCTCCTTCTTTTGCTCTGGGCAATCCTTATGCATGTGACCTTTCTTGTGACAGTTGAAACATTCTATATTCGAGGATGTCGGTTTGTTCAAGAAATTCTTATTGAATCCGTTTTTATTTCCTTTTCTATATCTTAAGAATTTCTTGAAATTTTTGTCTATAAATGCTAAATCCTCATCTTCAGACTCTGGTTCTTCCTTTTCTGCATGAAAAGCTACATTCTTTCTTTCTTGAGCTTGACCTTTCTTAGCTTGCATATTTACTTCATATGACATAAGATTTCCAATCAATTCCTCTGGTTTCATTGTAGATAGATCATTTGCTTCCTCGATTGCTAGTACTTTTCTCTCCCATTCATCAGTGAGTGAATTTAGAACTTTAGACACAATGTCAAAATCCGTGTATTTTTCTCCTAGTCCGATTAAAGCATGATGAATTTCTTGAAATCTCGAGTACATGTCATTGATGGATTCATTTTGTCGCATTCTAAAGTTTTGGAATTAATTCTTTAGCATGGATATCTTTGTTTGTTTAACCTTGTTTGTGCCTTCATGTATGACTTTAAGTGTTTCCCAAATTTGATATGCAGTAGTACGTATGCTAACACGGTTGAATTCATTTCTATCCAGGGCGCAAAATAGCATATTCATAGCTTTGGCATTTGCACTAGCTTCATTCTTTTGAATTTGTGTCCATGTAGGATAATCGGTTGTGGGTACAACGAACTCTGCTTGAGTAGCATTCCAGGCTTCGAAACTTGTTGCTTGCATATAAATCCTCATCCTTGTAGCCCAATAGTTATAGTTTAGTCCATTGAATAGAGGAGGTCTTTGGGTAGATTGTCCTTCCGCAAATGTAGAACTATAGGCAGATGTTGTGCTTGTACTTGCGTTATTTTCCATATTATCAATATGTCTAATAACGGTGTTATGGTTATAGGACGACCTTGCTTTGACACCAATTGAAAGAGCTATGCAGTAGGATCGTGTAATATGGATTAACGGAATAGTCTAGGTAGATAAAGTAAGTAAAAGCAAGGAGACACCAGGATTTTATACTGGTTCGGACCTCTAGTCCTACGTCCAGTCCCTAAACTTCACTTAGGAATTTCACTAACTAACACCCTCACTTAACCCAGAGGAATAGGTTTACAACTTATCCGAACAACTGAACGAGATTTCTTGCCTCTACTACCGAAGAGGATTTCAACTCAATTACCAAAAAACAATATTCGACTTGTTGTGTTCTTATCAACACTAATGAGTCTAATGTAGTACAATATTCCTATAATCTTATCCTCGAGAGTATGCAATGTGTTTTTGAAGATTTAGGAAATGTGAATTGCTATGAATCAAAAGAATGTTGAAAACAAAGCAGTGATTCAAGCAATAGAATTGTGAGTGCTTTGAGAATTTCTAGATAATATGTTCAAGAAGATAACAAGATTAAAGCAAGAGAATTCGGTAAATTGAAGATGTTAAAATTATGTATTTATACTTGTAGAAGAGGTGCATCTGTTGGCTAGGGTTGCAGACAAGAGATGCTTCCATTTCCATTGGTAAATGGTTGCAACTCTTGGGAGGAAGAAGGTGTCGTTTCATAGAAAATTCGCAGGTTCAAATTCAGTCGACTGAACAGAAAATTCAGTCAACTGAAAATATGAAGTAAAATTTTCAGGAACAAATTCAGTCGACTGAGCAAGGTGTTTCAGTCGACTGAAACTGTACATGTTTGTATATGTGTAACAGGTTCAGTCGACTGGTCATCCCTGTTCAGTCGACTGAACTATTAAGCCGTGCACAGTGAATGTGTATTAAGAAATGAAATTTATAACATGTGTTCTAGTGTGTGTGCAAGCCTCTTGAGGATAGATTTTAACAATAAATCTAAACTAAGACCAATATAAAAATCATACTTATGTTTATCCTTGGTCTTCATCGTTCTTTCTTTAGCTTTGCACATATGTCTTCCTTTTTGTTGAAGCACATTGTCATTGATCAAAATCTTAGCGTATCAACAGGATGAGTTGAATTTGGATCTATCGATTGGGCAGTAGAAAATGATGGTATCTTGATACCTCAGGAATTAGTAGCCGTGTGATGAGACACAGTGACTATGGATGTCTCCGAAGATGTTTCTTGGAACAAATTTAGGAAGTATGTCTGCTTCGATGTTGTGGCTGGGTTCAGCAGGATGTTTCTGTCTGGTATGAGGTCCTAGTTTCTCGAAGAGCTTTGGATTAGGAAGTCTTTGGCTTCGGTGTCAGTTGTGCAGCTCGGAGTATTCTGTGTGCTAGCAAGAAGGTCTTCAAGTTAACAGCTTTCTTTGGATATTGGACTGGTTGATCGCAAAAGTGACTTGCGATAGTTTGAGTGTTCTCTTGAGTTATCGGAAGTTTTTCCGCATCTAGAGGTTGAGTTTTCTTATCGACTGGATTCCAGGAGTGCTATCGGTGTTTCAGTTTAGTAGAAGGATGACTTCTAGAGCAAAGGTTTGGTGAAGCAGCTTAGGATTAGGTGGGACATCTGGGTTTTCTTTTATGGATCTGTTGAACCATATTTCTGAGATGTGTTGTCCAGTTTGTGCTCAAGTTTTTCTTCTACTTCAGATCAGAGTTGTGCAGCGGAAGCAGTTTGGGAGTGCTTTAGTTTTATCTTTTCCGGATAGGAGAAGTAAGTTAGTCTTTTGATGTTTGTGGAGTAGAGTTGGTGTTCTTTGTTTGGGATTGATCTTGAGGAGATCATTCTGTTGGGTTGTTTTGGTCCAGTTTGTTTCTTGAGACATCAGCAAAGGTTGAGCTGATCGGGAGAGACGAAGGTAGCCCAGGATCGTCAGAAGTGTTTTGTGGATAAGAGACGAAGGAATTTGGATTCCGGAGTCGGAGACTTGATTTTGAGTAAGACTAGGTAAGTCAGCTCCGAGGTATTTTGGATTTTTTTCTGTGTTCTTATAAGGATTGGTGTTTGATTTTCAAGGTTGAATTGCCAGTTTGGATGACCGGGGTTCGATTTTTTTCACGTATCTCTGAGGGAGTACATGTATGGTCTATCTCTGGTTGTGGAACCAGCAATTCAGGAGGATGTGATTGTTGAGTCAGACTTGTCTGTAGCCTGATATCCTGTTTAGTTTTGTAGATCTAGTCGGATAGGAGCACTGTAGCATAATAGTATTGATTGTTTGGATTCTGTAGAGTGAGTATCCCGGTATTTATATTTGGGAAACTTTGGAAATTCTATCAAGAATTTTTTCTGGATAGTTAGATTTGTTTGTTTGAGTAAATTAGTTGCTATGGTTGTTAGCATATGATTAATATATGCTTGTGTTTTAAATTAAAACCTTAAGATAGATTATTGAATTACCTTTGCTTTTAAATTTTGGGGACGAAATTCTTTTAAGTGAGGAGGAATGTTATATCCCAGAATTTTTGGCAATATAAATTTAATAACCTGTGTTAAAAATTAAGTTGATTTGATAATTTTTGTTAATAAAATTTGAAATTGATTTAATAATCTTTATTCAATAAATATTTAAATTGGTAGATTTATCTTTTTAAAGCAAATAAATATATAAGCTTTGGTTTGGAATTTAGTAAATGAAGTAATTTTCTAATTTTAATTATTTTTGGTAAACTAGAAATTTTGATTTAAATTTAACATTTAACTTTTCAAAGCAATTCAATAAATATCTGTATGGTTTGTAAATATTAAAGGTAAATCTTATTTGTTTAAAATTATATTTAATTAGCTTATATAAGAATTTAAAATACAATTTACAAATGATCTTAATATATTGAGTAATAGAAGTAAATTATAATCTCTTTTATAAATTATTTAAATTTGTTAAATTTATTATTTTCAAATAATAATTATAATACCTAGTTTTTATAAACATAAATAGATTTTTAGAAATAGCATTTTTATTTTTAAATTTAAATAAGAGTTAAATATGCATATATATATATATATAACTTGATTTTTAAATTAGGTTTTATAATTAATTAAAATTTGAATTTAATGTTTTGAAATTTAAAAGAATAAATACTTAAAATTTTTTAAAGCTTTTATCTATAAATTGTTTTGTTTCATTTCTCTTTAAATAAAAAAGGAAATCTACATATACATAAGGAATAAAATAAGTTAAAGTTTTTATAAACAATTTAAATTAAATTAAAATACTCTTAAATTACACGTGTAAGTTTCTTAACACACCTTAATGACATGTGTTAGTCATATGATAAACCAAGTGACAAATGTTAAAAACAAAGAAACAAGTGTCCTATTTTTTTCTTTTTCTTTTTCTTTATTTTTAATGAAATCAAAAATTTTCTTATATAAACGCATTTTTTCTCACCTCATTTTATTTTCTATTCTTCTTCCTTACTTAAGTAACCTTCAGCTGGAAATCTGAAAATCTTCTTCTTCAAATCAAAACAAAGATCTGTAATCAAAATTTAAACCAAGATCAAAAATCTGCAAACTTCTTCTTCAAAACAGAAAATCTTATTCAAGATCAAATTCCTGCATAATCTGTAATTCCCTTCAAAGATCAACCTGAAACTTTTTTCTTAAAATCTGGAAATTAGAACCCGATCATCAATTCTGCAATTCATTAACCTGAAAAATCAATTTTGCAACTCTAAAAGCCTGCAGTCCATTTCTGTTTTGAAAACAACATTCAAAAGCTTGCATGCAACTGAAGATCTCTGCATTTATGTTTTGAAAACTTCATCAAGCCGGCATTTTTTTCTAGAAACATACAAATGAAATCAGGGAGCAAGCATTTGCAGTAAATCAAGATTAAAGTTTTTAAAAAGCAAAACAAGAAGCAACTTGAAGTTTTGAAATCAAAGCAATTCAGGTTCAAGCTTTTCAAAAACAAGTGCTCTGCTCATAAAAAAATTCAATGATTAACATTTTATTTTAAAAAAAAACTTAAGTAAATATAGTTGCTTGAATTTTTTTCCTGTGATAATCATGTTTTGTGTGGATATATATGATGTAATTCTCTATATATTTATGGATGTCTGAATGCATGCTTATATTGTGATATGTTCTTGCCTGTTCTAGAATTCCAGGTTCAAATCCTGATTAAAAACATGATATTATAATCTAATCTATGTTAAGAATTAAGATTTAAACAAAAAATAGCTGTGAACATAAGTTAAAGTTTGAAGTTTTATTTAATATGAAAAAAATTCTGTACTGTCTCTGGAAACATAACAGAACAGAACAAATTTTATGAAGGTAGAATTTTCCAGATTCATTGATTAAAGCTTATAAACCGATTACATGATCAAAGACTTGAATTTTAAAACTAAAATTAGAATTTTTTGTTTGAATGTGATTAAGTATTTCTGGTTTGACCAGAAAAGGTATTCTGGTATTATTCTGTCAATCTAAGTGGTCGGGATGGCCAGCATCGTTTCTGGTGATGGAATGGTGATCGAACATTCAGGGAAAAACAGATGGAGGTGGATCTGAGCATTGAAGCAGTAATGATTTAGGATTGAATTTATAACCCTAGTTTCTTTATTTGATCAGTAATTTGATCGCCGCAATTTCTAGAGGCAACCGAGCTGTACCAGATTTAGGGGGATGATTGATGGGGTATGGAAGTGGTTGTGGCCGGAAGTGAAGTTTCTCTGGTGATCGGATTTTGGTGTTTGAAGCGAATTACAGTTTCGACATTTTTTCCAGTTTGAGCTCATAAGCTCGATTGTGATTTTGGGCTTCTACAGATTGCTTGATGGTCAGAAATGTGTTGAAGGATGGTCGCCGACTTGCGAGTGTCGTCGCGAGAGGTCGGAATTGGTTGTCGTGGTGGTGCAGGTGCACGAAGTTCATGGCGTGTCAGCTGTTTTTGGGGAGGATGATTACTCATGTTTGTATCGGGTTTATTCGTGAGTTGCTCGAAGCTTTAGGTTGTTGGACTCAAAGACTTTGTGATATGGGCTCGGGTATTTGTTGATGCCGGTTTATGTATTAAACTTGACAGTATTTAGTTTGAATGATATTCAAATGGAATGTTACTCGAGTTTATTTAGTGTTTGACTCAAGTTTATATAGTGTTTTACTCGAGTTTATTTAATGTTTTACCCGAGTTATTTTAGTGATTTGTTCGAGCTAGATTAGGTTAGGCTCGAATAATTTAATTGTTGCGGGTTAGATTTGTCACTGGTTAAAAATCCTGTTATGTTTTCAAATTTAAACTGAAATTTAAATTATTAAGCAAAGATTTAAAATATGTTTTAAATCTAATTTTAAATTATGGATTCAAGTTTAATTTGAATATAAAGATGGAAATGAATAAGTTTTTAAATTCAAATTTGTTTAAAATACTTTAAAGGGTTTATGGTTAAAGATGTTTTTAAAGAAATTTGAATTTAAATTGGAAATTTAAAATATAAAGAAATGTTTTAAACAAAGTTTAAACTGATTCAAATCTAAATTTGAATCTTTGTTTTAAAATAAATTTAAGTTTTATAAATTTAAGTGTTTTAACAATTTTGAATGATAAAATAAATTTTAAATGTTTTGAATTTAAAGAGAAATTTGTTTTAACTCTTGTAAAATTTCTTTTATAAGAGAAAGTATTCTTTATCATGTAAATTTAAAGGTTTTAAATTGATTTTAAAACTTGTTGAAGTTAAATTATAATTTAATGATTTGTTATGCATTCAATTATTAGGGTAACTAAATGAATAATTTATTTATTTAATAAATTGATGAAATGAATAATTACTTTAAGTAATTAAGGGTTTAATCTTAAAAGTTTAAGATTAATTATTCTTAGAATAATTAACTTGTAATTTATGAATCATTAATTAAATAAGTTTTGATTTTAAATTAATGATTTGTAATTAATTAATCAAGTAATAAAGGATTAATTAAGTTACAGTTAACACTTAATTAAATAATTAGGGGTTAATTAATGGGTTATTAATGGTTAATTAATTTGTAATCAATAATGATTAAAATAAGTTAATTACTTCAGAAAAATAATTAATGAATTGTTAATGGTTAATGAAGGTTATTAACTAAGGATTATTTAATAATTAATTAATGTGATTAATTTTTGATAATTAAATAGATTAATTAATTTAAAGATAATCATTTGTGTAAATTGTTAAGTATAATTGCTTATGGAAGTAATTAAGAAATTAATTACTTATTGTAATTAATTAAGTTTAATTTGATTAGATTAAGTTAATTAATTCAGTTTAATTAATTTAGAATAATTATTTGATGATTTGTGAAGTATAATTACTTAATGTAATTAAATGAAGAGAAATTTCTTAGGAAAGTAATTTATGAGTAATTACCCTATGTAATTAATTGAAGGTGATTTGTTGATGAATGTAATTTGAGTATAATTACTTTGTAAAATTAATCAAGGGATTAATTGGAGACAATTAATTAAGGAGTAATTAATTTAATTGGTAAAGTAATTAAGGATAGTTAATTACTGAATGGAGTCAATCAAGGATGATTAACAATTATGGTTTAAATAAAGATTAATTACTTAATGTAATTAATTTAAATAGAAAATGTAATTAGAGATCATTAATTATTATATTAATGATGTAATTAAGAATAGATTTATTTGGAAATAATTAATAAATGAAGGGATTAATTAATGTAATTAATTAAGGATCAATGTAATTAATTATAGTTAATTAATTAAGGAAGTAATTAAAGATTAATTACTGTATTTGGTTAAGTATAATTAATTTGAGAAATTAATTAGTGGATAATTACTTGAATGTAATTAAAGGTTAATTAATCAGGGATAATAAACTAAAATGAATAATTGGTTGATGATTAATTAATTGATTGATAATTAATTAATAGTGGTAAGCAAGATTTATATTGATGAAGTAATTAATTTAATTCACTTTAAATTAATTAGAAATGATGTAATTAATTTAATTCATTTTAAATTAATTATATTTGATGTGATTATTAATCATTGCTTATATGGATAATGATGTTGTTTGCCTTAAATGGTTTGAATCTCAGATATGAGATAAGTGATGTTGAGTGATATGGATGCATTGGTTGCATTGTGATGATGATTTGGATTATCTTTTGGTAATGATAATATGGATTATCTATTGTGATGATAATAATGATTATCTATTGTGAATCTGTGGATTATCTATCTGGATGTATATAGATAATTGAATTGTTTTAAACTCTAAATCAACTTGGCCTTAAAAGATAAGCTTTGGATTTCGATGAGACCTGGATCGGGTTTCCAAATTTGGATATCCGGAAACCACATCGATCCAAATTTACGATAGGTCGTGAATCTCATGTGAAGAGTGAAGACTCGAGGTGTAAGAACTATTCGTCAGTATAACTCGGAGGGTGATTCCGAGATGAGTTTGACGGAGTAGTACTTTCAGATTTGAGATAAAAATTCAGAGTGTAAGGGTTATCGTCGTTAACTCTGAGGGTGATTCCAAAATGAGTGTAACGAGATAATGCCTTCGGTTTCCTTCGAACCCGGAACGAACTTGTATGGATTGAATGCTTTCAGAACATCGTCAAGTGGACCATGAGCATTCTAAGAGATGTGTTCTCTAAAGGTAATCGTAGCCTCAAGCCTCATTAACCGGGAATGGCTAAAACAAGGGAGGTGCAGCAAGGCTAAGTGGGTCATGACCAAGTAGGACGAGATTTTCCCCTGTCTAGAAGTCTCTTTTTATTTCGGCTGTGTGGGCGGTTGGAACGTAAGCCAACTTTTGTGGCTAGTAGCTGGAATTTAATAATGTAACAATTTCAGCTATTTCATATTTACTTGAAAACCCTAGACCTATTATAATATCACTGCATTTCCTATCAAATGTTTTGGTTAGCGTAAGGTAAAAACTTTTCCATGTTTATACGTGATACCTTTCTTTTCAAAGGTTTTCAAAGTTAAGCAACTTTAACCTGTTACTCACACCAGACCCATGTCTGACCCAGAGTTTATCTTCTGTTTTCTTAAACTCTTGGGTACTCAAATTTTTACGAGTAGCCATGGGATTCAGGTTAGCTTTGACGAATTTTGGAGGAGCAATGGAGCATGAGGCTTCGGC
This sequence comes from Allium cepa, assembly GCA_030765085.1. Taxonomy (NCBI): domain Eukaryota; kingdom Viridiplantae; phylum Streptophyta; class Magnoliopsida; order Asparagales; family Amaryllidaceae; genus Allium; species Allium cepa. The sequence continues at coordinate 374,626,311 of CM060929.1, read as the reverse complement.
GTTAGATATATAGTTTCCGCTGTGTGTTCTCTGTGCTGTCTCTGAGTTGTATTGAGTTGTAATATCTAGACAGGTGTTTATAACTATCTAGTATGTGATGTGTAATCTGTGTAACTCTGATTAGTGTTGTATACTATGTAATATTATGTTATTAATATAGTTTATTCGTTCCGCTATTGAGATTCTGTTGTTGTTTCTTCTTTCTTCTCTTTCTTTCTCTTTTCTATCCCTTTCTTTCTTCAAGATGATGTGACTTTCTATGGAGAAAAAGTCGAGTCGTCACGTTAGGTGAATTTTACTCACCAGTTGATTGAATATTATTGTGTATATAATTGTTATTGTATTTAAAATGTAAAATATATACCGAACAATGCAAGATTACTTTTAGACTCCGCCTTATTTTTTAAAACAAGTGACAACATTATATTGCAGTATAATATTCCTTTTGTTCCTATGAAACATGTATCGTGGTCCAGACTACTTGTTTACCTGCTTGATATTGCTTTGTGAAAAGTGATAGTGTGTGGTAAATGTTTGAAATGATATAGTCGTTATAAACGTGCTTTGAAATCCCCATAGTTGAATATGTTAAACTGAATAAATTGTGGCATATTGTGGAAAAAAAATTTTGTGTGTGTGTGGCTACACATGTTTTGGTGTATTTAACATAAGGGAATTGGTTTGGACATTTGTGGTAACTGGAAATGGAAGTTGTTGATAATTAATTATGGATTTTTAAAGTGGTGGTTTTAAATTATAAAACTGATTTTATTAATGTTTAAAATAAGTGGTTTAAAATATGTATAATTATTTTAAAAGGTATATTTCTAGTATTATATGGTTTTAAGAAGTTGTTAAAGATTTTATTGATAAATAAATGGTTTATATATTATAACATTTTGCAAATGGTTTTTAATATTTTATTAAATATCTTAGTATTATGAATAAATTAGTATATATGTATGTGTATAACATATATAAATTTTTCTGAAGGTGTTTTAGAATATTTGGAGGTTTAAAAAGGAAGTTTAATATTTTGTAAAAGAGATAAAGGAGTTTTTAGATTATAACATTTACGTTATATGGATTGTTTTATAAAATGATTAAACAAGTATATTACCTTGTTTAATACGTGGAGAAGTACTCAGAGATTTAAATTATTATTTCAAAGTTAATGGCAAGTATAAAAGTGATTTTGGGTTTATAGTAATGATGTTTTTGCAACATTTATTTGAACCATTTAACTATACTTTTGAAAAGTGATTGGATCTTTAAAATGCTGATTTTATGATAACAGAACAATGAACTGATTTTGGGGTTTATTGTAGAAAATGTTTTAGTAAGATTTGTTTTTAAACCGCTGAATAGTATTTTAAAGTGGTAAAATATTGCTAAGTGAGTTTGGAAAATACTTAGAACTTTAATAATGGAATTTTAAAGAGAATAACAAGTATGAATTGGTTTTGGGTTTGTTGTGGCAATGTGTTAATAACATTTGCCTTTAACCCATTTTTATTATACTTATTAATGTAAATAGATCCTTGAAAAGAATGTTTTGAAGATAATCATAAGTGAAATGGCTTTGGGTTTGTAGTGATAGTGTTTGAATAACATTTGTTTTAAGCCCTTTTGAAATTGATTTGTACTTATACGGTTGAGACTAGTATATGAATACTTTTGAGAGTATCGAAATGTGTTGAAATGAATAGTGATGTTTTAATTGAATAGAAAAGTTTATTCAACAAATGGAGTTTCATTTAAAAAGAGTTTATTGAGTAAAAATGAGTTTTATTAATAAAAGAGGTTTTAAACTAATAAAGGAAGTTTAATTAAAAAGGAGATTAGAAGTTGTTTATATGACTTGATCATGCTTGTGTGTTACTTGCTTATAGATAGTACACATGATTTAATTTCCCGTATGCAATTATTCTCATTGTTATTTGATTTGACCAAATGTACTTTGGAAATATCTAGAAGAAACACAAGTATTATATGATACAGTTGTCTTCAGTGTTGCTATATTGTACGTATAAACTCATTTTGGTCTTTTAGGACGAATGATATGGAAATCCGCCAGCTTAAATGATTAGGAGGCGATCTTCGATCTTATGTTGTTTTTTTTATTTTCCACAGAACCGAAGTTGAGATTAGCAGAAAATCGATCAATTGGTTTTTGAAGCACCCGGTAAGCGGGGGAGTGTACTTATATGAGATGATTGGAAACCATAACCACTCTAAAACCATATATGTGGTTTCATGCTTTGAAAGTGGTTCATGATTCGTTCGAGATGTTAGAGTTTATATGGAGATTCGAGATTTGTTTGAGATGCTCGAACATATGTAGTTGTTTATGATCTATTCAGGATGTGGGGATCCATGTGTGATTCAGAGTCCTGTTGAGGTATGAGAATCCATGTATGATTTCGAGATCTATTAATCCATGTGTGATACCAAGACCTGTTGAGATATGGGAATCCATGTGTGGTTCCGAGATCGTTTTGAGTTGGAGCTCGTGTGGAAGATCTGATCAAGTGGTGGCCCGTGTGCTAGAATGTTGGATATAGCCTTAGCGGTTGTGATTGTATACCTATTATTGTTGTGATGTACACTCACTTTCATAGTAGCTATGTGATTATATATATTTCACACCTTAGAAATTATTATTGTCATTGTATTTTATAAAAGAAATGGTTTCGTTATCATAAGGTAAAAATCTGTTCGTGTTTATTAGCGGTGTGGTCTTACGAGATACCATTATTTTAAAGTAGTTTTAAGATATAATAAATCTATATGATTTGAGTTTATCATGCTGGTTTACCAGACTGATCCGGGTGATATTTTCTTATTGCTTGGGTCAACTCGATTATGTTTCCAGATTTAGCCATGGCTCATTGGAGCTCTTGAGAGGAGCTAGATGATTACCTATCAAAGTTTTTTTACGCTGCATTACTTGATTTTTATCTTTCAGCATTTGTGTGGACATGTGGTTATAACTGTCCAAGATGATAATATTTTAGTTTACTCTAATTGATGTATATATATATCAAAGTTTTTTTAGTAAAGACCTTTTGAGATATTATATATCATCATTCTGCTGTGAGATTCTGATATTATGTTATTCATTCTTGTTCTGTTTCATTTTCCTTTTATTTTACCATAATTTCTATCTTTTCAGCACTTGGGTGCTTGACACGTGAATACCATGGATGTATTAGTGTCAACATTCGAGGATCGAAAATGCTGATCGTTACATGTGGTACAGAGCTGGTGGTTAAGCGAGAACCTTGGCTTTGTTAGGTATAACTCATTGAGAGATAGGGCAATGAGATGCCTTATTATGAGTTGAGCGTATATATACGAGAGTGCGAATTTTTTGTTGTTATAAAAATGTTTTGTATTGTGTTGATTGGTTTGTACAGTGGCTTATGGATTCAGATCAATATGAGTCACTATCGTTGTTGATAGGGATCTCTAAACAGTTGGACATGGAAAACTGATACAATATTGGTTTCGAAATAGATAAATGAAATAATTTCTCCTAGGATTATATTTTATACGTAAAAGAATTTTTTTCATAAATTGATATGGTCATTTATGATGTTTTTGTTTGTTAAGAAATAATGGTATTTAATTATTATTTTTTAATTTGTGTGCTCAACTAGTTTATGAGCAATTTTACCTTTTCACTGCATGAGTTGGATAGATAGTAACTTATCTGAACATTGTAACGAACACCTTATGAATTAAATTTCACAATTTGATTATAAGTCATTCAGCGATAATATTGGGTTAAATTTGAATTTAATAAGAGTTGTTCATTATAATCGTAATGGAGGAATAATATTTTGGAATAAACACTTGTGTGATAGTTTTATATAATAAAGTGACTTATATAAATATGTTTACAAGTATAGTTATAATTAAGAAGAATATCTAAACTAAGAATTTGAAAAGCTAAATCCTGATATTTTAGAAACTAGTTTTCTAAATATTTTGGAAAAATAATAGTAGTATTATTTGGAAGTAAATAATTGGGAAATTGGTTTAGGTAATTGATATTATGGTACTTAATAATATTAACGAAGTATTTGATACCATTTTGGAAATAATTTTGGTTAAGTCCGAAAGGCATGGTTTGGATGTACTAAACTCACTCCTGTCGTCGGAAAATAATCCTGGTGATGACTGCAGCATCATCGACGTTTATTCTCAAGTTTTAAGGTAGGCGATGCTACGAGAGTAGTTTTGCTTCGAAGTTGTCTTGGTAAAAGAAATTTTGATTTAAAATATCAAAAGTAAGATTTGGTATACAAAAGTTACAAATACATATATTTTAACATGATTTGAAATGAAAATCGAGTGTTTAGCTCTTAGGTTTTTCGGTTAAGTTATATCAGGACACACATAGCTTATGCATCGGATTGAATGGTATGTGCATCGTATATGATGTGTTTGGTTGATTGTTTTCATTTTCTAAAATTAAAAGGAACTTTCGACGATTTTGGACAGTCGAAACCTCGGTATTTTGTAAGAAATTTGAAGCTAAGTGTTTTGTGAAAATATAAAACTAAGTTTATATAGCATTTGAACTTAGAAGATAGTTTAATTGAAACATGTTTAAATTGATTGTATATCCATGTTAAGTAATAATGAATTGGATATATTTGTATATACACTTAGGATATAGTAGAGTGCTATATGAATATGAACTTAAGTTATATAATGTTTAATAACTTGAAGTAAATTTTATGAAATGGTTCATAAATGAATTTAGTATTAACTGAGAAATACTATATGCAATAATGAACGTGGATTAAAATGAAAAGTAATTGGTGTAATCAAGAAACCAATTTAATAGAGTATGTAAGTTGTACGTAGATCATCTTATTCGCATACCAGTTCTTGATCTATGATTCGAGTATATAGATTTCGGGATGATTCACACCTGTTCGAGTTAGGATTTTTCACTCGATTCTTGTTGGCGAACACTTGACACATATTTTTTATATGTTCACAAAGTTTTCTATCATAGAATATAGCTATGTAAGGGGAACAGATGTTTCTAATAAGGAAAGTGGATCGAAGTCCGCACTAGAGAGGTCAAGTGATCTATACTAGTTTGGTAGTGAAATATATGTGGTCGAATTAGCGATCGGAGTTGATATTGCGTATGGATGATATTTGTATATAATATGGGCTTTAATAAAATTATATACTATGTTTTTTGGCTTGTGGAGAGTTTGGGGAACGACTGTTCAAATTGCTTTAGGTAGCATGAGTGATCGACTGAGTGATACCTGAGGCTATTGAGCATAAGATACACATAGTAGATCGTTTATCATTCATGTGCGATGAAAAAGTTTCCAAACTTGAGAAAACCATGTGCTTATTTGCTAGTGATTGCAATACCGTTAGTTATTGATGTATGATTGTTGCTTTGTGGCTTGTGTTGGAATTTCGAAGGCAAGATTCTTTTAAGCGGGAAAGAATGCAACGACCTGGATTTTTGAACGTTTATAATTAAATATTGAAATTATTTAAATATTTAAATCGTGGATTTACTATGGTCAAAAATGATTTTGAAAGCTTATTTAAATTCTATTTGAATAATAAATGGTTACAATAAATTTTAATTTCTAATTTGAGTGATTAAAAATTGTTTTAATAATAATTCGTTTTAATTAACGTGTGAAATTATTATTTCAGGGTAGTGCCTTATATTTTGATGAAACAGATGCCAATGGATCCGAAATAATGAATTGTTGTATACTGATGAGTTTCGTGATGATCAGACGTATTGTGTGGTCGTGCATGCTCGAAACGCGCGTCGTAAAATTAAAGAGAATAAAATATTATTATTATTTTCCTATAAACAATCCTCAACTAAACCTATTTCACTCTCTCTCTTCTCTTTATTGTGAACTAAGAAAAGCTTTAACTGCCTTTCATTTTGAATTATTCCCAGAGCATTGCTCGATGAAATTCGATGAGAGTGGATCCATTAGCTTCGCATTGGTAAAGGCATCATGATGGTATGTCTCGATTAGGGTGTGACAGAGATTGAGGGTGTTAGACTAGTGGTGGCCGTAACTGGGGTTGGCTCTAGGCATTGATTTAAGGGTAGATTGGGTTAATCGATGGCGGCGTTGAATTTCTCTAGTAAAGGAGCATGGATGGAGAAGATTAGTGAAGTGGGACGTGGTATATGAGGATGCGACATTCTACTATAGCGAGGAGGCAGCTCGATTGTGAATTTCTCGGAGTGGCTAGAGGCATTTTTGGTGGTGCAGTTAGACTCAATCGTCAAGGGGATGTCATTAGTGCTATTCGGAGTTGCTCTAGGTTGGTAAGGCATTGTGCGACCTGTAAGGTCGATTTGGGAAAAAATGGAGGTTGGAATTTGATCAGGTGGGCCAAATGTTGATTGGTTGGGTTCGAGGAGTCGAGCTCGCAAAGTGGAGTTTAATGCTGGTGTCCCTTTGTCATTTAGTGGCACATGGCTCTGGCGGTATTCATGCGTGCAAGCTTAGACGAGGAGTGTGCATATTAGTATGCAGGAGTTTTTGAAATGGAGAAGAAATGGATGAGCGATTGGTTTATAAGGTAATTAATTAATCTAATTAAGTCCATAGTTAATTTATTATATTTTATAATTTGAAAATTTATAAAATCTATAACTTTTGCATACGAGGTCCAATCGCGACGTCGTTTTCGTTGTTGCTTTCATATCAGGAATATCTACGCATTAGAGTTAGATTCATCGAGTTTGGAGCTTATGGAAATTTTAGTGATGTTCGATTTTGGACTATTTGGAAATGCGAAAGGATAGAGTTTTGCTTACCAATTGACTGATTATTATTGTGTATATAATTGAACTTATATTAAAAATATAAACTATATAACAAACAGTGCAAGGTTACTTTTAGACTCTGCCTTGTTTTGTAAAACAAATGACAACATTATATTACAGAATAATCTTGTAACGACCCGCCTTTTTGGACAGTTTAAATCAACGATCAAATACCCATGCCGATTCCAAACCATTTAAAAGGGCAGATGGTTATTGGGGTAAATAAGAAAAGAAAAGAAAGAGAAATAAAGGAAAAGAAACAACACAAAATCTCGCAGCGGAACGATAAAATATAATAGTCAAATAAACAGTTCATGAAGCTGTTAACTATACTTTGACAATTATTTATACAACATTTATCAGTGTTATACATATACAATAGAAAAATTAAAATAATGCAGCAGATAGCATGATGCAAGGGTAATAATAGTAATAGTATACCAAATCTTCGTCTTCATCCTCCAGAATAGATCTTCAAAATCTGAAAAACTCAGGACTGACCCGAGCGTAATGAAAAGACAAAAAACTCGAGTCAGGACTAAAATATCCTTATGAAAGTTAAATCAATCGTAAATAAATATGAGTGTAACGGCGCCAGAGATGTTTACGGGGTTTGACATCTCATATCCAGTGTCAACGTGCATGCAATAACTCAAGAGATGTTACGGGATTTTCCATCTCTTAAGGATCCGTTAAACTATCTACTATGTAGTAATGTACGCTAAGTAGATAATGCCTATCAGTAATATAAAGGATAAAAATAGCGTTAAGGCGTTACCATAATCCCCCTTAACACATTTTTATAATGCCATAGTCTATACAGCACCGTCAGCCCCACCGTAAACTGGTGGTTATCAGAGGGCACCCCATAGGTATAACACAAAACAAAACATAGTGGTCGCGAATAGGATAATCAGTATGACAAGGTACATGAGGCGATACCAACTAGGATACTAGTAGTTGCGTGATCCGGACTGATGTTGAGCATAGCCAGCAGCTACCCCAACACCGCGAAACAACACTCCCAAATCAAGGGGTGCACCCAAATCGCATCACAAATGTAATATATATGGTATCGAAGAAGTGTGTCCGCTAGAGGTGGCGAACCTCAATGGCCCGGCGCGGCTCCAATTTTAGTCATGTCAGGGGTCATCCAATAATCGTTCTCTTTCTTCAGTCAACACGTTCACCAAACCATCCACTTCATTCTGGATCAACACTCCGCGTATAATAGTTATTAAAGTGGTTTTCGGTATCGACAGAGAGTATGTCCATATCCGATCCCGGTCTCTTTAATAACTACGTATTATTACACCATTGGCTCTTTTACATTTCAAATCGACTCATAATTGATATCAAAATATCATATTCGCTTCAAAAAATCAAATCCATTTCAAATATAATCGTATCTATTAAAACTCAGATTCCGTTTCAAAAATCATTTTTCGTCTCAATATCTTATTTCGATTTCAAAATCAATTCGGATTTCAATTTAGGTTGCAACTTCATTTAACGTAATTCGTATTTAAATTCAAGATTTAAATATAAACATTTCACCTTATTAATCAGCTTGAATTTTTTAGAAAATAGTTTAAGTAGTTTAAAAGTAGTTTTAAATAATTAAAATAGTAAAAGATACTTAAAAACTAAAACGGATTTAAAATAGATAAATTAGTTTAAAATAATTCAAATTGGGTTAAGTAGATTTAAAATAGATTAAAATAATTTAAGTATTCAAAAATGGTTTATATAACTGAGTAATTTGGAAAACAAAATAAACAGCTTCAAAACCAATCCATTTCCATTTATAACTTCCCAATTCAAATCAATTTCAATTTCCATTCTACCGATTCAATTTCGATTTCAATTCAAACCAATGTCAACTTTGACTTCAAATTTATTCAATTTGATATTCACCTTTAATTTATTCAATTTCAATTTATATCGATTTGGAGCTTGATTTTTCAAAATATCCATTTATAACACTAAACAAAGTTATCCATCAATTTTCGAGTTTAAATCCAAATTTCAAATATGATTCAATTCCAAGCTCGACTTCAAAATATCATTTTTTATCACTTTTACTTAGTACTATTCAAAGCTCGAATTACGGTTATATCTTTAAACAAATCAATTTTCGAAATTCAATCATATCCCGATTTTAAATCCCAAAGTCTCCACTTTAATTATTTAACGATTTCTTTTAACCAAAATCTATTTCAACATTCCAAACTCAAATTTCGATAAATTCGATTTCAATAAATTGATTTCTATTATAACTTTTAAATCAAAACATTTAAATAAATTTCAAATCGACGATTTCAAAAATTATTAATTTAGCCAATTCGGTGTCCGTATATAATTTTCTATCCTATGGCCAAGTATTATTTATTTCAATTAAATGTCAGGGATGGGTATATATTACTTAAACCAATCACAGTGTCATATGTATGCATAACAGTATATATATAAGCAAATAAACATCCAAACATTTAAATATCAACCAATAACATCCATCAAAATACATCATCCAATAGACAATACAATTCATGGCAGTTTCATAGTTATCAATGTCAGGAAATTTAACCGCAATTCAATTTTTAATTTCAATTTAACTGTCAATTTAATTTTTCAACGGTTAATTCAAATGACAAGCTATATGACAATTAAATTTTTATCAAACAACGACAAATAAAATCATAACACTTCATAATGTCAAATTTATCTAGCATAAAAATATTTAGTACGTTGTGAGCGTTATAAAACACTCACCTTGATTTTACAATTTTAAATCAAATCGAACGACGTTCGATTTAACCCAAAATTTTCTCTAGCTCCAAACGATTCCAATCCAGCTGCATAGCGTAATGCTCGTCCATACGATTCCATCGCAACTGGTTTCGTGCGTTTTCGACCTCGTAGCAAAAAGTTATTATATTTTAAACATTCACGAAATTTAAATAAAACTAATTACACAAATTTCTTTTTAAATTATACCCTACAACATCTCAGCCATCCAATCCATCATCTGCAAATCTCGGCCGCAACCTGCTTTCATCTTCCTCACGCGAAACTCTCAGGAAAAACGAACGCAACTAAGAACCCATCACCAATGAACTAGGGTTCCAAATAGCTCCTCCACTGATCCACTTGAAGGCGATCAGAGACTACCGCGTCGAAGGCCATTGCTCCCTCCACCCACGTCCTGGTTGCGGCCAAGCTTGGCCTCCCCCTCCTCTCTCGAAAAGCATGCAAACGGCCGGCCTTTGGACGAGATTTGCCGTTGATTCAAAGCTCCAAACACGATCATAGCCGTTGAATACCTAGATCTCACTCCCCTCTACAAGTTTCATGTTGGAAGTTTGTTGAATAGATTGACGGATTTGAAGAGATTAGAGGAGAAAAGTTGAAAGTTTCTGGCCATGCATCAGGTAGGAGGCGGCGGCTGATGGATAAAAGCCCTATGTGACCGGCGTTTCTAGGGTTTACCCCGCGTTCCAGACACAATGTAATAGGTTTCGAAAGCTAATTCGATCGTATCCGCAAGTTACGGAAGTAAACGATCAATTTTAAATTAAACCGATTAAACGATTTTCTAGGCGTTTTGGCTTGCCCCGGACAAACGGTAAATCCGATTGACGCGAAATTTGAAATCTTACAATAATATCATATTACGGATCCAATGAAACTGGTTTCGTCGAAATCCGAGACTGTTTGAAAAATGACTATTTTAACTCGTCAAATTAATATTAAAACAATTTCGATGCGTTTCGAGCTGCCACGGTCAAACGAAAACTCCGATTGCTATGAAAATTGGAATCCTATAATAACAAACTATTACGGATCCAATGGAACTAGTTTCATCCAATTCTGAGACTGTTCAAAAATTGGCTATTTTTCAGTCGATAATTAAATATTAAAATATTCAATTTTCACAAATTTACTTTTAGTTCAATTTTAAAATTTCTATAACATCATTCTTACTTTAATATGATAAAATAAAATTTTACAAATCATTTTTAATCATATTAAACCCGTTATTCAATTATCCAGTAATTTCCAATGTTAAAATCTTATTAACTCTATTCTAATCCCAATATAACTTATTTTCACTTTGGAAACCTATCTGAATCATATTAAATCAAATTTCAATTATTCACTCTATTTTCATATATTAAATTTCAATATCAAATTGATCATATCAAATTCGGAATTTAATTATTCAAACATCTGCAATATTAAATTTAAACAATTTGATTATTCTTAAATCACTATCTTTTGAGATATTCAAAACGAACTTAAAAATTTAACTTTTGAAATAAATTAAAATTATAGAACAACTATTTCCATTATATGGTTATTCAATTCCCATTATCAAATTATTCAATAATTTCCAAATATTTAAACAATTTCGATTATCCAATAATTCATTATCTTTTGAAATATTGAAATTGAACTTATAAGAATCAACTTTTAAAACCAATTCACAATTTAGAACACTATTTTTATTCTACAGTTATTCAATTATTCAATAAGTTTTAAATATTTAATTTAAACAATTTACTTGTTCAATATTCAATATTTTATTTTAAACAGATTTTACTTATCAATCAATTACTCTATTATACCCAATGAAATTCGATATTTATTATCCTATTCAACTATTGATTTCAAAGGCATTCACTAAGTAGCATTCATTTTTCATTACTTGGATAATTATTGTTGCAATTCATTCCAGTTATTATTATTCCAAACGAATTACAAATTTTTTTCTTCTAACATTAAATCATGAAATCTTTTAAATTAGCTACTTTAATTATTGAAAATTTACGGGTCGTTACACTCTCCCCCACTCAAAACTTTTCGTCTTCGAAAAGGAAAAAGACGGGAAAAGGAACTAAGTATAGAATTCAACATTAGATATATTTTATTCAAAGTTACCAACTTATAAACAATGAAATTCCATTTATAAATCGTTACTACACTTCCACTAAGTTACTCCGAACGGCTTTCTAACTTAAAAGGTTAGTTATCAAAACAAGTTATAAATAATTTTTAAAACTTGAAAATTTTTCTAACACCCGGATTTACGGAAAATTTCGGCAGAGTCTCCTTTGCGAGGCTTGATCGGTACAGCTACAAAACGCCTCTACGGGCCCCAAACCAATAAAAGAAAATCAAAAGCCAAGTGGCTCATCAAAAAAAATCACCAAATCCAATGACAAAATAAACATGTACCTTATATATTATTAGCGAACATATATGGCTAATATAGCGCGAAAGCGAGCTCTAAATGCGAAGCAAGCGCAATCCGCACCTACTAAACACTCAACAACCATGAGAAACATGCATATATGAAAATAATATCAACATACACCATATAGCAACATAACAACTACATGAGCCAACATAGCGAATGCAACATAACAACAAATGCAACCATCAATCAACTATCATTCATATAACAACCAAATCATACCCAACATAACCAAATTATTAACTTTTTACATTCAATTTGGTTTATCTCTTTCAATTCCAATTTATTCTTAGCCATACCAAATTCTTTTGTTTACATTTACTTCATATTCAGTTTCAGTTAATAACCAATTTATTTGCGGAACATTTTATAAATGCAGAACATTTTATTAGTCATCACTTTAATTTACAGTCATTCCATAAAAGTCTAACTTCTTATATATGACTTTTCTTAGTTGATAGTTATCTCAAAAGTTGCAAATTTATCTTCACATATTTGGCATCTTAAATTTCCAATATTAACTTTTAATTAAGTTCGTAAGCCGTACATATATCATCCATGAGCAATATCAATCTAATCGCTTATTCGATCACACAATTTCACTTCCAACTAGTATCGTTCACACGACTCCCTAGTGCAGACTCAGATTTGGTTCCTTGATTGGGAACTGTTACTCTCCTTGCATAGCCATATACTATGATAGAGAATTCCAGAATCAACCCAAATCCATATCCAGGGTTCGTCGTCGAGAATCGAGTGGAAAATCCTAACTTGGATCAATATAAATCATCTCAAAATTTTGTGCTCGAATTTGGATCAAATCGTTATACGAATAAAATAATATACGTAAAATCTCACGTATTACCTTCCAATGGATTTCTATCCAATTTATCTATACTAAATTATTTTATTGGCTTCTATTTTTTCCACTTAATTACTCACAATCCATTATTCAATTAGTATATTCATTTCTTTACAAAGCATATTCTTTAACATTATCTTTTCTTAAACATCATATCATAGAATTTGCTTACTCAAGTTCAATTTAAACATTCCATATAATTTAATTAAACTCAATTTTTATTTTCCAATTGATTCTTAGCTATACCAAATTCTTTTGTTTTCATTTACTTCAATTTCATAATTTTAGTTAATAACAAATTTATTTATGGAACATTTTATGAACCAGCACTTTAGTTTATTAATCCTCCTATAAAAGTCTAACTTCTCCTATATGACTTTTCTTAGTTTACGGTTATCTCAAAGTTACAAATTCAAAATTTTTCTCTATGCAATTTATATTTATTTTCTATAACCAATTTACAAAAGATATTATACAATTCATTTGTCTTCTTTCTTAAGTTCACTTACTTGTTCCATTTATCCATTCATCATTTCAGGTTATATTTAAGTATATAACATTTTTATCACAACCAAATTTTCATTTATATACATTTTAATTCCATTTGAGTTTTCCTTACTTGTGTACTTCAATTATTTTCAGGTTCTGTTTATTTGTACAACATCTCATTACATATCCAAAACATCATTTCAACTTCTTAATATTTGGTAAGTCATATTATATGTTATTTGAATGCAAATGTGGTATTGTACAAATTTATAGAATTTCATTTTACTTAATTAGAATGTTTACTAATTTAATTTGTTTAAATCCTCTTTACCTTTCAACTTTAAAGTTTTCCCAAAACAATAAGCTTATATATCTTAATCCTCTTATTTTATAAATTCTGGTTATTCACATTTAATTTGAAAATTACTAATTAACATAACTTAGAAATTTAAATGCCCGGTTCTTTCCAAATCGTTTGAAATAAACATATATACTTATATCTCTTTTTTTTTATATAGCAAATCATACCTTTAGAGTTTAAACCAAAATCCATTTACCCAAAATAATTTCGAAGAAAAGCAAAGCTTCTTAGAAGTCTCCCCCACTTTGAGACTCGAAAATGAACATCGATGATGCTGCGCAGTCATCACCGAAATTATTTTCCAGCGACATAAGAGAGGAGTACTGAATTCATTTCTTCTTAAAATCCTTTCAAAATATTTCTCATAAATATTTTCCAACTAATATTACAATATATTTTCTTCAAAGCTTTGAAAACCATTTTCAAGATCTCCGGGTCTTAAATTCAATATTTCAAATTTAAATCTATTTTAATTTATAAGTCACCTTTATAAAATATTCTTATAGGATTTTCTTTCTTAAAACATTCCAAAGTGTTTTATCATTGTTCATTTTGTAATTCGCCTTATTTATTAAATTACAATATCCAATTAATGATAATAACCAATATTTTCATTCCTAACAACCAGGTAAGCTAGATAAGTCACACTAATTTATGAAATTTTTTCTTTATATACAAAATATAATTATAGCAAAATTATTTCATTTACCCAATTTCAAAACAATACTATGCCGAATTGTTCTGTTTAAATGTTTAGAGATCCCTATCAATGACGTTAATTACTCGTATTGACCAGAACCCATAAGCCACTCAAAATATCAACCGACATAATATAAAACATTTTATATCACTAACAAATACGCTCTCTCATATATATATTCACTTAGCGACTCATCATAGGGTATTACTACCCTATTTATAAAGAGTCAGACCCCACAAAGCTAAGGTTATCGCTAAACCAAAGCTCTGATACCAACTGTAACGACCCATCTTTTTGGACAGTTTAAATCGACGATCAAATACCCATGCCGATTCCAAACCATTCAAAAGGGAAGATGGTTATTGGGGTAAATAAGAAAAGAAAGGAAAAGAAAGAGAAATAAAGGAAAAGAAACAACACAGAATCTCGCAGCGGAACGATAAAATATAATAGTCAAATAAACAGTTCATGAAGCTGTTTACTATACTTTGACAATTATTTATACAACATTTATCAGAGTTATACATATACAACAGAACAATTAAAATAATGCAGCAAATAACATGATGCATGGGTAATAATAGTAATAGTATACCAAATCTTCGTCTTCATCCTCCAGAATAGATCTTCAAAATCTGAAAAACTCAGGACTGACCCGACCGTAATGAAAAGACAAAACACTCGAGTCAGGACTAAAATATCCTTATGAAAGTTAAATCAATCGTAAATAATATGAGTGTAACGGCGTCAGAGATGTTTACGGGGTTTGACATCTCATATCCAGTGTCAACGTGCGTGCAATAACTCAAGAGATGTTACGGGATTTTCCATCTCTTAAGGATCGGTTAAACTATCTACTATGTAGTAATGTACGCTAAGTAGATAATGCCTATCAGTAATATAAAGTATCAAAATAGCGTTAAGGCGTTACCATAATCCCCCTTAACACATTTTTATAATGCCATAGTCTATACAGCACCGTAAGCCCCACCGTAAACTGGTGGTTATCAAAGGGTACCCCATAGGTATAACACAAAACAAAACGTAGTGGTCGCGAATAGGATAATCAGTATGACAAGGTACATGAGGCGATACCAACTAGGATACTAGTAGTTGCGTGATCCGGACTGATGTTGAGCATAGCCAGCAGCTACCCCAACACCGCGAAACAACACTCCCAAATCAAGGGGTGCACCCAAATCGCATCACAAATGTAATAGATATGGTATCGAAGAAGTGTGTCCGCTAGAGGTGGCGAACCTCAATGGCCCGACGTGGCTCCTGTTTTAGTCATGTCAGGGGTCATCCAATAATCGTTCTCTTTCTTCAGTCAACGCGTTCACCAAACCATCCACTTCATTCTGGATCAACACTCCGCGTATAATAGTTATTAAAGTGGTTTATGGTATCGACAGAGAGTATGTCCATATCCGATCCCGGTCTCTTTAATAACTACGTATTATTACACCGTTGGCTCTTTTACATTTCAATTCGATTCATAATTGATATCAAAATATCATATTCGCTTCAAAAAAATAAAATCCATTTCAAATATCATCGTATCTATTAAAACTCAGATTCCGTTTCAAAAATCATTTTTCGTTTCAATATCTTATTTCGATTTCAAAATCAATTCGGATTTCAATTTAGGTTGCAACTTCATTTAACCAATTCGTATTTAAATTCAAGATTTAAATATAAACATTTCACCTTATTAATCAGCTTGAAATTTTTAGAAAATAGTTTAAGTAGTTTAAAAGTAGTTTTAAATAATTAAAATAGTAAAAGATACTTAAAAACTAAAACGGATTTAAAATAGATAAATTAGTTTAAAATAATTCAAATTGGTTAAGTAGATTTAAAATAGATTAAAATTATTTAAGTATTTAAAAATGGTTTATATAACTGAGTAATTTGGAAAATAAAATGAACAGCTTCAAAACCAATCCATTTCCATTTATAACTTCCCAATTCAAATCAATTTCAATTTCCATTCTACCGATTCAATTTCGATTTCAATTCAAACCAATGTGAACTTTGACTTTAAATTTATTCAATTTTATATTCACCTTTAATTTATTCAATTTCAATTTATATCGATTTGGAGCTTGATTTTTCAAAATATCCATTTTTAACACTTAACAAAATTATCCATCAATTTTCGAGTTTAAATCCAAATTTCAAATATGATTCAATCCCAAGCTCAACTTCAAAATATTATTATTATTTTCACTTTTACTTAGTAATATTCAAAGCTCGAATTACGGTTATATCTTTAAACAAATCAATTTTTGAAATTCAATCATATCCCGATTTTAAATCCCAAAGTCTCCACTTTAATTATTTAACGATTTCTTTTAACCAAAATCTATTTCAACATTCCAAACTCAAATTTCGATAAATTCGATTTCAATAAATTGATTTCTATTATAACTTTTAAATCAAAACATTTAAATAAATTTCAAATCGACGATTTCAAAAATTATTAATTTAGCCAATTCGGTGTCCGTATATAATTTTCTATCCTACGGCCAAGTAATTATTTATTTCAATTAAATGTCAGGGATGAGTATATATTACTTAAACCAATCACAATGTCATATGAATGCATAACAGTATATATATAAGCAAATAAACATCCAAACATTTAAATATCAACCAATAACATCCATCAAAATACATCATCCAATAGACAATACAATTCATGGCAGTTTCATAGTTATCAATGTCAGGAAATTTAATCGCAATTCAATTTTTAATTTCAATTTAACTGTCAATTTAATTTTTCAACGGTTAATTCAAATGACAAGCTATATGACAATTAAATTTTTATCAAACAACGAAAAATAAAATCATAACACTTCATAATGTCAAATTTAACTAGCATAAAGATATTTAGTACATTGTGATCGTTATAAAACACTCACCTTGATTTTACGATTTTAAATCAAATCGAACGACGTTCAATTTAACCCAAAATTTTCTATAGCTCTAAACGATTCCAATCCAGCTGCATAGCGTAGTGCTCGTCCATACGATTCTATCGCAACTGGTTTCGTGTGTTTTCGACCTCGTAGCAAAAAGTTATTGCATTTTAAACATGCACGAAATTTAAATAAAACTAATTACACAAATTTCTTTTTAAATTATACCCTACAACATCTCAGCCAGCCAATCCATCATCTGTAAATCTCGGCCGCAACCTGCTTTCATCTTCCTCACGCGAAACTCTCAGGAAAACGCACGCAACTAAGAACCCATCACCAATGAACTAGGGTTCCAAATAGCTCCTCCACTGATCCACTTGAAGGCGATCAGAGACTACCGCGTCGAAGGCCATTGCTCCCTCCACCCACGTCCTAGTTGCGGCCAATCTCGGCCTCCCCCTCCTCTCTCGAAAAGCGTGCGAACGGCCGGCCTTTGGACGAGATTTGTCGTTGATTCAAAGCTCCAAACACGATCATAGCCGTTGAATACCTAGATCTCACTCCCCTCTACAAGTTTCATGTTGGAAGTTTGTTGAATAGATTGACGGATTTGAAGAGATTAGAGGAGAAAAGTTGAAAGTTTCTGGCCATGCATCAGGTAGGAGGCGGCGGCTGATGGATAAAAGCCCTAGTTTATTTCTTTTGCAAATTTATGAAGACAAGGGGCTATTTATAGGAAACGACGAATACTATCCATCCGGCTTTTACAAACTCCAATTTACGCGCGGTAGCCGGCGTTTCTAGGGTTTACCCCGCATTCCGGACACCATGGAATATGTTTCGGAAGCTAATTCGATCGTATGTGCGAGTTACGGAAATAAACGATCAATTTTAAATTAAATCGATTAAACGATTTTCTAGGCGTTTTGGCTTGCCCCGGACAAATGGTAAATCCGATTGACGTGAAATTTGAAATTTTACAAATATCGTATTACGGATCCGATGAAACTAGTTTCGTCGAAATCCGAGACTGTTTGAAAAATGACTATTTTAACTCGTCAAATTAATATTAAAACAATTTCGATGCGTTTCGAGCTGCCACGGTCAAACGAAAACTCCGATTGCTACGAAAATTGAAATCCAATAATAACAAAATATTACGGATCCGATGGAACTAGTTTCGTCCAATTCTGAGACTGTTCGAAAATTGGCTATTTTTCAGTCGATAATTAAATATTAAAATATTCAATTTTCACAAATTTACTTTTAATTCAATTTTAAAAGTTCTACAACATCATTCTTACTTTAATATGATAAAATAAAATTTTACAAATCATTTTTAATCATATTAAACCCGTTATTCAATTATCTAGTAATTTCCAATTTTAAAATCTTATTAACTCTATTTTAATCCCAATATAACTTATATTCACTTTGGAAACCAATCTGAATCATATTAAGTCAAATTTCAATTATTCACACTATTTTCGTATATTAAATTTCAATATCAAATTGATCATATCAAATTCAGAATTTAATTATTCAAACATCTGTAATATTAAATTTAAACAATTTGATTATTCTTAAATCACTATCTTTTGAGATATTCAAAACGAACTTAAAAATTTAACTTTTGAAATGAATTAAAATTATAGAACAACTATTTCCATTATACGGTTATTCAATTCCCATTATCAAATTATTCAATAATTTCAAAATATTTAATTTAAACAATTTCAATTATCCAATAATTCATTATCTTTTGAAATATTGAAATTGAACTTATAAGAATCAACTTTTAAAACCAATTCACAATTTAGAACACTATTTTTATTCTACAGTTATTCAATTATTCAATAAGTTTTAAATATTTAATTTAAACAATTTACCTGTTCAATATTCAATATTTGATTTTAAATAGATTTTACTTATCAATCAATTACTCTATTATACCCAATGAATTTCGACATTTATTGTCCTATTCAACTATTGATTTCAAAGGCATTCACTAAGTAGCATTCATTTTTCATTACTTGGATAATTATTGTTGCAATTCATTCCAGTTATAATTATTCCAAACGAATTACAATTTTTTTTTTCTAACATTAAATCACGAAATCTTTTAAATTAGCTATTTTAATTATCGAAAATTTACGGGTCGTTACAAATCTTCCTTTTGATTCAGTGCGACTTATATCGTGGCCCAAACTACTTGTTTACATGTCTGATATTGCTTTGTGGAAATTGATAGTGCATTATAAATGTTTGAAATGATATAGTCATTATAAAGGTGCTTTGAAATCCCTGATATTTGACGTGTGTTAAATTGGATAAATTGTGGTATGTTATGGAAATATATATGTCTGTGTGTATGCCTGTGTTTGGCTACACACACTTTGGTGTGTTTAATATAATGGAATTTTTTGGACATTAGTGGAAACTGAAAATAGAAGCTGTTGACAATCAATTATGGATTTTTATAGTGGTGGTTTTAAATTATAAAAAGTATATTACCTTGTTTAATAAGTGGAGAAGTACATAGAGCTTTAAATGGATATTTCAAAGTTAATGGCAAGTATAAAAGTGATTTCGGGTATATAGTAACGATGTTTGTGCAACATATGTTTTAACCCATTTAACTATACTTTGATAAGTGATTGGATCTTTAAAATGGAGTTATAAAGATAATGAAATAATGAAGTGATTTAAGGTTTGTTGTAAACAGTGTTTTAGTAACATTTGTTTTTAAACCCTTAAATAATATTTTAAAGTGGTAAAATATTGCTTAGTGAGTTTGGAAAATACTTAGATCACTAATAATGGAATTCTAAAGAGAATAACAAGTATGAATTGACTTTGGGTTCGTTGTGGTAATGTGTTGATAAGATTTGCCTTTAACCCATTCTGATTATACTTATGAATGTAAATAGATCTTTGAAAAGAATGTTTTGAAGATAACAATAAGTGAAATTGTTTTGGATTTGTAAAGGCGGTCTGTGGGTAACTTACAGATATGCATGCGAGTGTGACGCATTTGGATAGTATGGCCAGCTATATATTTCCTTTGGTACATTCACTGGGGATGTATGTTGCTTCGGAAGGATGTCTTTGATCCTTATGCAGTAGATCGGGGTCAGCTTTAATCTGAGGAGTTCTATAGGGAAATCCTACACAATTTGTGAATGCGCCTTAGTGGTTGTGACTGGGTACCTATTATTGTTGTGATGTACACTCACTTGCATCGCAGCTATGTGATTATTTATATTCACACCTTAGACTTTATTATATTATCCTTGGATTTTATAATAGAAATAGTTTGGTTATCGTAAGCCAAAAACCTGACCATCTTTATTGGCAACACAATCTTACGAGATACCTGTTTGCGCCAAAATTGGTCACAAACACCCAAAGTCGTGAAAGCACCCGTTTACGTACTCAAATCAATAACGATTAACACAGAACTCAGTAACAATCAATAAATAATTCAGCTCTAATCAACAAATCACAATAATTCACGAACAACAATCACAAACACAGGATTTATAGTGGTTCGGCGTTCGCGCCTACGTCCACTTTGAAGGTTTTCTCTTTATTGCTTTGCTTGATTAAATCGATTACAATGGATTACAGCCGACTATTGCTTTGAAATCTGAATACAACAGCGATTCTGATAGTTAAACTTGAATCCGGCAGAGTCTTGGCGTTCAATGGCGGAAAAGATCCCTTTTTCTGAAGGCTTCAGGGTGCTATTTATAGGCGTTGGAGGCCCAGATCTTGCTGAAACTTCGTGAGACTTCTTCTGGCACGTGAGTGGGCCCACGCGACCGACCCCACCAAGTTTCGTCTCGATCGGACATCGGTTCGAAGTGATTTCGAACCCATCAAGGAATGGTCCAATCGAGCTGAAACTTGGCAGGAACAATCTTTACCTCATATGGAAGCTACTGTGAAAATTTGGTTGCATTTGGATTAGTAGGTTAGGAGATATCTTGGGTTCGAATTAGACTTCATGGCCAGGCTGCTTGTTTCGAACCCATTGCGTTCGAACCGATAGGTTCGAAACCATCACAGCACGCGACTTCGTGGTGACGTGGAGCGCAGACTTCGAATCGATCCGGACTTCACTCCGTGTTGACCGCTTCGACTCCATATATCTCGGCGCATTCGAACCGATGGAAGACACGTCATCGTGATTGGTTGACTTAGTGGGTTCGAATGGAGCTACACAGGATGGGTTCGAAGATGGATGGATTCGAGGCATGGCTCACGGAAGGGTTCGAAGCAGGGCTCTGCGATGGGTTCGAAGTAAGGCTTTGTGATGGGTTCGAACCAGTTGGGTTCGAAGTGGAGTCGAGGCTGATGGTTTCGGGTGTGGCGTGGCAGTGCTTATTGGTTCGAAAACAGGTGGTTTCGAACTGGATGGGTTCGAAACGATGGGTTCGAACACCATCGATTCGAACTGGGGCATAGGCTTATGGATTCGAGGCGCAGCCTTATCTCTTGGTTTCGAAATAGGTTGAGGGGGATGGGTTCGAACCAGACAACGCCCATTCCTCTTAACCTGAATCCATCATAACTTGAGCATGCGACCTCGGATTGACTTGAAATTTGGAATGCAGATTCCTACAACCTTTCTTGTCATGTCCTATCAATTGTGGCCTGATCCGGACTCGGGCAAAATTCATCGATATCCATAGCTAAGTGATGTATAACCAATCTCTAAGACGGACTGTTTCCCGTTTTCGACCAATCTTTTGATATCACGGCTTTGCCAAAAAGCGGGATAACATTTTGCCCCCCAAAACATGCCTTGCGGTAGGAAGGTGTGTTTTGTAATGCTTCGAGTTGGATGTTCATATCCGATTATCAACCTGCAAAGAACTCAATAGTTCCATATGTCCTCAAATGACGATCGTTCGGGATCGAGCCATTTGGGATGAAGTGCGGCCGTTCATGGTCAAGCGCTCAACTTCAAATGACGATCGTTCGTGATCGAGTCATTCGAGGTGAAGTGCGACCGTGCGCGGTCGAGCGTATAAATCCATGCTTCGATCGTTCGGGATCGTATGCTGCTTGAGGTGAATCGGGACCGTTCGCGGTCCGTGCCGTTCGTGGCATAAGATCGAATAGGACCGTTAGCGGTCGATGCCGTTCGCGGCGAATGATGAGATGGGACCGTTCGCGGTCGACTGCCGTTCGTGGCAAATGATGATCGTTCGCGACCAAGTGCCGTTCAAGGCGAATGGTGACCGTTCGAGGTCGGTTTTCATAATCAGTGAGCCATGACCGTTCGCGATCAATGGCGTTCGAGGCAGGAAGCGATCGTTCGCGATCGTGTGCCGTTCGAGGCGAATCTGTGACCGTTCGCGGTCGTGTGCCGTTCGAGGCGGAGGGCGATCGTTCGCGATCGTGTGCCGTTCGAGGCGAATTTGTGACCGTTCGCGGTCGGGTTTCGGACCTCAAGTGACGACCGTTCGCGATCAAGCCATTTGAGGTAAGGCGAGTTATGACTGTTCGAAGTCGGGTGCCGTTCGAGGCGGATTGTGTGTGTGCCCGGGAGGGCTTGGTGTTATCGATGCCAGGGTCACGTTCGGGTGAGTTCCTGGATCGTTTATAGGGGCGGTTCATCGCCGTCTCAGAGCATACCTAAGGACCGTTCGCGACCCTGTACATGTGCAAGCAGCCTAGCCATTTCAAAGTTATCAGAATCAAATATCTATTAAACGAATGAGTTCCAAAAACAATTGTCCAAACAAACAAAGTTCAAATGTTCAAATCAAAAGGAAATGAAAGTAAAGCATGGATGTCAAAGTGTAAGTTCCCACTACGAAACGGTTGATGATCACTCAGAGCATGTCTGGAGATCGTTCGCGATCTCGCACATGTGTAAATGATTTAAATGCGGTAGTGGAAGCTTACAACTTGTTCATCGTTATTTCATTCAGTTGATAACCAAACAGTGCCTTGATTCAGGATCGCCTCTAGCTGACGTGGATGGTGGTCGCTCTGGTTCCGCCACAGGAGCTCGCCTCCTTACATACTGAGGGAGCATACCGTTCCTGATATGCCCTTCCACTTCATCCTTCAGGTGCCTACAATCATTAGTAGTATGACCATTTAATTCATGGAATACACAGAACTTATCTGATTTCCTTTCGTCTGAGGTAGGATCCCTTCGCATTGGCCTACGATACGGAATCTGTTCTTTGGTATCCTGGTAAATTCGCTCCAGGCTCTCGTTCAACTCAGTGTAGGTGGTGAATCGCGGCTCCCTCCGTTGCCGCTTTGATCTGTCTCTGTCATTCTCAATCTTTCTTTTACCTTTATCTTTGTCCGAGTCTCTTCTAGGGGCGTCTTTGAGTGCAAAAATTTCTATCCCATCTCCTTCTTCTCTCTCGGCATTCGCATCTTCTAATCGTAAAAACTTTTCCGCTTCATGATAGAATTCCTCTAGATCAATGGGTGGATCTTTAGTCAATGAATTCTTGAACTCTGTGCCGTCAGCTATTCCGGACACAGCTGCCATGACCACCATGGACGGATCCGCTCTATCCACTGAAGCTGCTGCTGCATTAAATCGTGCTAGATAACTCCTCAAGGTCTCTCCGGCCTTCTGCTTTAGGGTTGCCAGAGTCATCACGTTCTTGGGTCTGGTAATATGAACCCTGAATTGCCTCATAAATCTCTCCACTAAACCATTCCATGTTCCGATGGATCCATTCTCCAACTGTCTAAACCATAGTGCAGCGATATCTGTCAAGTACAATGGAAAACACCGGGCCATAACCTCCTCCGATGCCCCCAGCACTTCCATATGCCTTATATATTTTGTCAGATGGACCGTGGGGTCCGTTCTCCCGTCATACATATCCAATGATGGTAGTTTGAAATCAGGTGGGTTCCTAGCTTGCCTGATTGCTGAAGTAAAAGGACTTCTATTGACATCTTCCAGATCTTTGTTCACCATACTGCCTCTCAAAGCTCTCCTAACTATCCCTGCTAATCGGTCACTGTCTCCGAGATGTAATCCTTGTTCACTACTTCCAACCTGCCCCCCGAGTTCGCGAGGTAACTCCGGGATCTGCCCCCTTGACTGAGCGTTCGCATCTCTACTACTACCGGGTTGCGCAGATGCTCCTCTTTCTCTTTCCGAAACTGGATCAACGTTTTCCAAGGGTGTGCCCCCTAATCCAGGTGCTACTCCGGATGGTCCTGCTCCGTTCTGGACCCCATTGGCTTCCCTATTCTGTGCTCCGAGCTGTCCTATCTGATGGAGTAAACTCTGGATCATTTCCTCTTGCCTCTTCATCATAGTTTCCATCTCGTCCCTAGTAATGTATATTGATGGTTGGTTTGCTCCTGACGAAGCCTCTTGGCTTCCCTGCGGTTCACTTCTCTCAGTCCTTAGTCTCCTACTCGATTGCCTTGCCATAATTCCTAAATCTGAACTTCTGAACTTTCAAATCCAACTTCTTCCTGAGTTCAATTCTCAGTGAAAGCACCAAAATGTTTGCGCCAAAATTGGTCACAAACACCCAAAGTCGTGAAAGCACCCGTTTACGTACTCAAATCAATAACGATTAACACAGAACTCAGTAACAATCAATAAATAATTCAGCTCTAATCAACAAATCACAATAATTCACGAACAACAATCACAAACACAGGATTTATAGTGGTTCGGCGTTCGCGCCTACGTCCACTTTGAAGGTTTTCTCTTTATTGCTTTGCTTGATTAAATCGATTACAATGGATTACAGCCGACTATTGCTTTGAAATCTGAATACAACAGCGATTCTGATAGTTAAACTTGAATCCGGCAGAGTCTTGGCGTTCAATGGCGGAAAAGATCCCTTTTTCTGAAGGCTTCAGGGTGCTATTTATAGGCGTTGGAGGCCCAGATCTTGCTGAAACTTCGTGAGACTTCTTCTGGCACGTGAGTGGGCCCACGCGACCGACCCCACCAAGTTTCGTCTCGATCGGACATCGGTTCGAAGTGATTTCGAACCCATCAAGGAATGGTCCAATCGAGCTGAAACTTGGCAGGAACAATCTTTACCTCATATGGAAGCTACTGTGAAAATTTGGTTGCATTTGGATTAGTAGGTTAGGAGATATCTTGGGTTCGAATTAGACTTCATGGCCAGGCTGCTTGTTTCGAACCCATTGCGTTCGAACCGATAGGTTCGAAACCATCACAGCACGCGACTTCGTGGTGACGTGGAGCGCAGACTTCGAATCGATCCGGACTTCACTCCGTGTTGACCGCTTCGACTCCATATATCTCGGCGCATTCGAACCGATGGAAGACACGTCATCGTGATTGGTTGACTTAGTGGGTTCGAATGGAGCTACACAGGATGGGTTCGAAGATGGATGGATTCGAGGCATGGCTCACGGAAGGGTTCGAAGCAGGGCTCTGCGATGGGTTCGAAGTAAGGCTTTGTGATGGGTTCGAACCAGTTGGGTTCGAAGTGGAGTCGAGGCCGATGGTTTCGGGTGTGGCGTGGCAGTGCTTATTGGTTCGAAAACAGGTGGTTTCGAACTGGATGGGTTCGAAACGATGGGTTCGAACACCATCGATTCGAACTGGGGCATAGGCTTATGGATTCGAGGCGCAGCCTTATCTCTTGGTTTCGAAATAGATTGAGGGGGATGGGTTCGAACCAGACAACGCCCATTCCTCTTAACCTGAATCCATCATAACTTGAGCATGCGACCTCGGATTGACTTGAAATTTGGAATGCAGATTCCTACAACCTTTCTTGTCATGTCCTATCAATTGTGGCCTGATCCGGACTCGGGCAAAATTCATCGATATCCATAGCTAAGTGATGTATAACCAATCTCTAAGACGGACTGTTTCCCGTTTTCGACCAATCTTTTGATATCACGGCTTTGCCAAAAAGCGGGATAACAATACCCTTATTTTGAAGGGTTTTAAGATATAATAAATCTACATGATTTGAGTTTCTCATGTTGGTTTACCAGACTGATACGGGTGTTATTTTCTTAATGCTCGATCATCTCGAGTATGTTTCTAGATTTAGATGTGGTTCATTAGTGCACTTGGAGAGGAGCTAGATGATTTCCTACCATACTTTATTTCCACTGCATTACTTGATTTGTATCTATCAGCGTTTGTGAGGACAAATGGTTATAACTATTCAAACTAATGATACGTTAGTTTACTTTGATTGATGTATGTAAATCAAAGTTTTCTTTTTGGTAAAGACCTTTTGAGATATTATATACCATCATTTCGCATGTGAGATTCTGATATTATGTGCTTATTTCTGGTTCTATTTCTTTTTCCTTTTATTGTACCCTAACTTTTTGTCTTTCCGACACTTAGGTGCTTGGCATGTGAATACCGTGAATGTATTAGTGTTGACATTCAAGGGTCGAAAAGGATGATCTTTATAGGACTTGCTTGATATCAAAGGAAAGAGGACCCTTGATCCTTGATTCAATAATTCTCATGACGCCCTCTTCTCAGAAAGAATAATGTCTGTCAAAATCCATCACACATCAAAAATTCCATCGCTAAGGCATAACGGGACCATTTATCTCGATGATCATCATCTAGCCTTCGAGTGCCAAATATACCATCACAATGCTTCTAGAGCCGTATGCCATAGGCTCTTTCCGACCACTTTTCAAGGAGAAAATGCTAAGTGGTATAAATATCACAGGGAGAAAACCATTTATTCTTCGAAGAAGTTGTTTTACAAATTTTCAGCATAGTTCTGTGTGTGCAAGGACCCTAGCATCGATTTTACTGTGTAGGCCAATGTTAAGTAGAGACCAAGAGCGCTGCTTGGTGAATACTTGAAAATATTGAACACGGAGGCATTGAAAGTGGAGAACATGGCTGATAGGGAAAAATTAGTGGCAGTACTTTTAGGATTGATTGAGCGAACACCCCTTATGGAATGAACTTTATATCCATAAGTGTAGAGACCTTAAAGATTTTCACTCTCAAGCTGACAAATTCATCCATATGGATGGAATGTATCATGCTAAGAAAAAGTCTCAGACAAAGAAGGAAGCAGGAAGATCTGGCTTTGATCACCCTAATAAGAAGCCTAGATGGGATGATAGCAAAAGATGAAGATGAGAGGAGATCCTTAAATCCGACTACGTGGCCTTAAACAAACCAATCTCCTATATTTTTGCTATAGCTAAAGATGGGGGAAACTTCCTAACTACTTGCAAGGTAAGGAATAAACCCAAGCTAAGAATTGGAGGAGATATTACGCATATCACTAGGCAAACAGACATAAAACTAAGTTATGTCGTGTTTTAGCTGGAATCATTCAAAATATGATCCGATCAAGATTCTTAAAGGAACTTGTCAAAAATAATCAAAAACTTGCCCATCTTGAAAAATATAATCAAATGCCGCCAAATAATGCCATGAATTTTGTTGGAAACAATTCTCAGCCGTATTTCATTTTATCGATTAATCGAATAGACGTTATCCATGGAGGTTCACATTTAGTCAGAAGCAGCAAGGGGCCAGAAGTAGGTATATAAGAGAGGCCAGAGATGGAGTCATTTCTATTCCCGTGGAGCTACCACTCAAAAAATGAAAACATCAGTGTCAGATGCATAGTCTGACGATGACTCCACAGGAGTTAAGAGAGGTTCGCCATCCGTGCAATGACCCGCTAATGATAACTGCATAGATCAGACTTTCCATAGTCACACAAATCCTAGTTGATACTGGAAGCGCAGTGAATGTTTTCTTCAAGCATGCCTTCGAGTAGATGGAAATTCCTGAAAAATAGTTAGAGCAAAGCTTCAAGCCCACCTTTGGGTCTAATAACAAGGGATTCACTCCAGTGTTGTAGATTAATCTTCTACCTCAAATGGAGATTCCACCCTATTCAAGAACTTTCGAAACCTTATTCATCATAATTGACTAACCTTCCTACTACAATGCTTTTGTGTCACCGAAGTATCTGATGGTGAAATTTCAACCAAGAGTAGATGAGTATGATAAGGGGAGAGCAATTCAGCTCTCGAGAATTATATTTTGCTGCCCTCGGTCAATGCAAAAGGGTTAATCTTTCTTATTATGATTTGGAGAAATACGAATCAATCAAAACAGAAATCAAAGGCCTCTGGATGATAGTCCTCTAAGTCAACCATCCAAGGCAAACGAGAAGATGAAGATAACTGAAAAAGCTAAGAATGTACTAAAGAGATTTCAATTTTCTGAAGAAAAAGAAAAAGGAAGGAGGCAAACCTAATAAACGTAGAAATAGGTGGCAAAGAGATTGTCACTAAATTTGATTGTAGAAGCCATCAAGAGTGAATAAAGCGAATGAAGATCTAGAGATATGTTTGGATCCGATTGATCCAACAAAGATAGTGAAGATTAGGAAAGAGCTAGATGGAAAACCCAGTGGGGAGCTTGTCCAGTTTCTTCAATTTAGCAAAGATGTATTTGCTTGGACTCATTCAGATATGGTCGGAATAGATCCAACGATCATGAGTCATGTTCTAAACTTAGACTCAAATGTTACACTCATTCGACAGAAGAAAAGGCAATTTGACTAGATCCGACCTAATGCTTTGAAAGAAGAAGTCGAAAGGCTACATGAAAATGGATTTACTAGTGAGGTGCTTTATCTGAAATGGTTGGCTAATAAGGAATTAGTCAAAAAGTCCAATGGAAAATGGAAAAAATGCATTGATTACATCGATTTAAACAAAGCATAACCCAAAGATTGATACCCAATTTCGAGAATAGATCAATTAGTTGACGCTATGAGTGGACATAAGCTTTTATCCTTTATAGACGCATGTTCTAGATACAACCAAATCCCTATGTTCAAGCCGAACGAGGAAAATACAAGTTTTCTAACAAACTAGGGAATATATTGCTAAAAGTAATGACCTTTGGGCCAAAGAATGCCGAAAAAACATATCAAAGGCTAGTGAATTAAATGTTTAGAGAACAAATTAGGTGAAACATGGAAGTATACGTTGATGGTATGCTAGTTAAGTCCCAAGAAATGGGAATTCATCTAAGCGATCTCGAAGAGATGTTCGGGATCCTAAGGAAATATCAAATGAAGCTCAGTCCGTATAAATGCTCTTTCGGGATTTAGTTTGGGAAATTCTTAGGTCATATTGTTAGTGCATGGGGAATTGAGGCTAATCCTAACCAAATTCAAGCTATCAAGGATATGGTAGAACCAAAATCACGTAAGGTTGTGATGAGCTTAACAGAAGAGTGGCAGCATTGAACATATTTATCTCTAAGGCCACCGAAAAATGCATAACGTTCTTTGAGGTCATCAAGAAAAAGAGAAACTTTGAATGAGGGGGAGATTTCTAGAAGGCTTTTAAAGAGCTGAAGGATCATCTTAAAATGCCTCCAATCCAGTCTACCCCAGTAGAAGGGGAGAATCTTTATCTTTATGTGACAGTTTATAAGCATGCAATAAGCTCCGTTTTAGTAAGGAAGTGAATGGTGTTCAACTTTCAATACATTTGTTAGCAAAAGGCTCAAGGATGTGGAAATTAGATATCCGATCATAGAAAAGTTGGCATATTGTTTATTGCTCATCGCTTGAAAGCTAAGGGCTAATTTCCAAGCACAACCAATTAAAGTCTTAACCAACTTTCTACTCAAAGTAGCATATGATCTTAGTAGAAAACATTAGAATGTGGTGTTAGCTATGTTGGAAGAATGAAAGGATTTAGAAGCTTTGACTACTTGTAGTGTGCAATTAAGATCGACTGCTATTTCTACTCAGAGCATTACCGTGTTTCCTGTTTAGAAGTTCAAGCGGTATTGATCGAAAGGATTGCTTCTAAGCAGAAAGTGGATCCAGTATTAGCCGAGAAAATTATAAGGCTTGAGGTTGGAACTGAGATTGATGATCTAAAGGATTTTAATCTTGACCGGAGAGGGTGGTTGAGAAAGAAGGGACGGTTGTGTGTTCCAAATGTTGAAGACTTAAGAAAAGAAGTTCTTAAAGAATGTCATCGGTCCAAATTTATGATCCATTCTGGAGGGACCAAGATGTATTAAGATATGAAAAGAAGCTTCAATTGGGAAGGTATGAAGAGGGATATTGGCTTGTGGGTTAGACAATGTGCAAACTGTCAACAAGTGAAAGTCGAATATTAGAAGCCGGGCGGATTGCTTCAGTCTTTAGAGATTCCAGTTTGAAAATGAGATTTGATATCCATGGATTTTATAGACGGCTGCCAAGGTCAAATAGGAGAAATGGAACTATATGGGCCATAATAGACAGGTTGACCAAGAGTGTTGATTTCATTCCAATTAAGTCAACTAGGACGGCACTTATTTTAGCTAAGTTGTTCATGAAGAACATAGTGAGATTGCATGCAGTTCCTAGTAGTATAGTCAGTGACAGAGATGTTTTATTTACTAGTGAATTCAAGAAGAGTCTACATAATGTATTAGGTACCAAGCTCAAGATGAGTACTGCATATCGCCCTCTGATGAATAGGCAAACAAAGAGGGTCAAACAGATACTCGAGGATTAAACGAGAGCTTGCGTATTGAACTTTGGTGGATCTTGGGTAAATCACCTACATTTGGTTGAGTTTTCCTATAATAATAGTCATCAGACTAGTATAGGAATGACCTTTTTTGAAGCTTTATATGGAAGGCCATTGTAACATTCCCCTACTTGAAGGCCCAAAAGTAACGGTTACGGATGCTGCAGTCATCCGTAGTTATTAATCTTCAATGACCAAATACGCAGTATTATGATACACAGATCACAAGAATCTGGAATAATCTTGACTATTCAGAAACATATTTCCATATTCAGATTACAATATTTCATGTTCATTACATAATCCCATAATATGTTAACCACATTTAGCAAAATATGATTATTTCAATTACTCCAAGAGCGACATATGAAGATGCCCCCTTGGTTGATCAGAGTATATAGTAAGTCTAATAAATCTGCATTTACATCCAAATAAACAGTGGAAAAGTAAACTCTAAATGACTATCTACCTTCTACATGCCTCTAGAAGTTTTATTCATCAAAGAATCGAACCTGAGAACCTTAAATCTCAAACTACTCAAAATCAATTGTGTACCCAAGAGTTTAAGGAGAAAACAAAAACTTGGAGTCAGACATAACGCCTGCTATGAATAATAATCAGACATCTCAATCTTTTTAGATATCTAGTGAGACCACGCCACTTAGCGGAACGAATTTTCCCCTAACTAGTATCCTAAAACCTTTATAAAACCATATACCGTGCTCCTGCATCCACAATGGTTATAATATACATTTTCAAAACATTATGATGATACGCATACTCGAAAATAATTAGGGTTTCCCAATCCTAGTTTAATCCGACACCTTATCATAATTATAGTTTCTAGGGTCACCATTAACCTTTTAGTGTTCATGTGTTTACTAATAACCTTTTCATAATTAATGGACACCCTATACTATTTATAGTTTTCATGGGATCACTGAGAACCTATAGGCTCCTGTTAGTTAACTTAATTAATTCATAGGTCCCCTTGAACCTCTTAGTCATTTCAATAACTAATCAGCTTATCCTAGTTTTCATGGGTTGACTAGGAACCTATGGATTCGTCCAGCAACTCATTTCACATCCTAGTTTTCATGGGTTGACTAGGAACCTATTGATACTTCCATTAGCCACTTTTTTATCCTAGTTTTCATGGGTTTACTAGGAACTTATTGACTGATGTTAATTCTTAATTTGGATATAGTTTTTATTGGTTCACTACAAACCAATTAGCCCGTGCCAACTGTCCTCAATACACAGTTTTCATGGGTTAACTATGAACCTGTTGGTTTCCTCCAACAACTACTTAATTGTAGTTTTCATGGGTTTACTATAAACCTTTTGGTTACCACCAATAGCTAAAAAGTTTAAGCGTCCTATATTTTTGGGCCACCCTGACTCCTTATATGCAATTCTACTCATTTAAGAGCTTAAGCAATTTTATATTCACTGCTGAGTTAACCTAACTAGTTCTTTTACCCCTTTTCCCCAAAATAAAGTTATGGGTTATCATGTGAATATATTCCTATTTGAAAAAGCTAATTAGCAATTTTACAATACCACTCCTGTGGGTTTAAGGTCCTTGAAATACATTTCACAGAAAATAGTTAACACCTTTAACTTATATTTTTATCAAGGCAATACTTCTTCAAAATTACATACTTAAAGGCATTACAAAGCTCCTTTATACAAGCTGCGGGTTTCATTAAAAATTTGAGTATGGGTTTTAAAATCTTTTGACAACATCGAAAGCTTCTACTTTCAACCCCTTCGAAAGCATTGCTTTCGACCCCTTCGAAAGCATAAAACATTTCATTTAAAACAATATGCTCCTGCCTCTTAAATACTATAAAACATTGCTTTTGAAACCTTTCGACCTTATTACGGTATCATTAAATAAGAGTAGAATCTTTCGAAACCAATGAAGGTGAAACCATTCGAAACCATTGAAAATTAAAGCTTTCGAAAGCATTTGGTTTGTACTTAAATATATTACTTTGGGTCATGGTGAAAAATGGTGAAAGTATCTCTTTCGAAAGCAGTAAAATATCTGAGAAAACCATTAAACCTTACAACAACATCAGAAGCTGCTTCTTTCGACCTCTTCCAAAGGTTTGGGAAGCAACTTGTATTTAAAAAATAATTGAATCTTTCGACAACGTCGGAAGCTCCTGCTTTTGACCTCTTTGGAAGGTTTAGGAAGCGAATTGTATTTTTATAAATAATTAAACCTTTCAAAAATGTCGAAAGCTCTTGCCTTCTACCCCTTCAGAAGGTTTGATCAAAAATAAAGGTGGCAGTTCTCTTTTTCAAAATCCTCTTTGAAACAACCATTCAAAACATAGCTTTCGACTGTGTCAAAAGCTCCTTTTAAAAGCAACCTTGCGAAAACATAGCTTTCGACCTTGTCAAAAGCAAGCATAGCTTTCGACCTTATCAGAAGCTCTTTTAAAATAGGCAAGTGATTTTCTTCTTTTCAAAACAAAGTAAACTAAGGAACCATTTTCTTTGAAAGCAACCCTCCAAAAGCAACCCTTCGATACCATACCTTTCGACTTGATCCAATTCACTACATACCACCTGAGTGATATCATGTGCATTGCTTTTGACCTTGTTGGTCAATGAAGTTGAAAGGCCTTGGTCGAGAGGTTCGAGTCAAAAGGTTTGCCAAAGAAGGCGGAACGGCCTTTTTCTGGGCATAAGCTAATTTTTCCATGTAAAGTAGACTTTTTGTAACAAACTTGCCTAATTGTAAACATTTGATTAGCTTGTAACTCAAATAATTTGGATAATTTTGCTGCATTTTCTCAAATCTAAAATTAGATTAACTTTTAATAGATAAGCCCTTCCTATTATCAAAACAATTAAATCATTTATGTCCTCCTTTCGAAATAATTTAATTTCCTTACAAAATCATTTAGTAAAAATCCCTAAAAATTCTTGAAATTCATCTTAAACATGTTCTCTAACATATTAAAATTGTAAACCCAAATTCTTAATTTATTTTTCAAAATAAATTTATAAACCCAAATAACCATATTTTCCTTTGAAAATTCATAACTAACTCTCCACGGCTTGGAAAATTATGAAAATTAAACCCAACTCAAAAATTATATGTTCCATAACCTAAAATTTTCCCATGACATTTAAAACCCATTTAATCGTGGTTTTACCCTAGAACCGTTAAAATCTCCTTTAAACAACCTTGTTTAAACCATTCATATCATAGATTATGCATATCATCATTCAATATATCATAAATATGGATTTATCCTTAAATCCAAAACCATATGATTATAAAATCAAAATAGAGATGTAGAAATTATTATTCAACTTAGATTGGATAAGGAAATTGAAGATTGATTGAGATTGATTTCTTCTAGCTTGAATCCTAAGCTTTACTTTGAAACTTCTCTTATCTTCTTTCTTTTAATAGTTGGCCTTGCTTATTCTTATGTTTATGAATTTTGTTTGAGATACAATGAACGTGTATGACTAAGGAGAATAATACAAGGGTGGGAAATATAGGCGGCTATTTACCATAAAGCCCTTATGTTTAACTAGCTAACACCTAACCATTTATAAGCTCATTCATTTTAAATAAGCACGACCATTTAGTTTTATTAATCAACCTCAATCTCCTTATCTACATTATTCTATTTAATTTATTCTAATTAAATCTCCTGAATAATGTCAATTAAATTAGGGGTGTTACAGCCATGCAAATCACTAGCATGTTGGCTGGAGATTGGAGAGAGATTAGTCCTAGATCCAGATCTGGTTAGAGAAGTGACAGAGAAGATTGAGTTGATTCGAGAAAGGATGAAGGAAGATCCGTCTAGATAGAAGATTTACGTAGATAAGAGGCGTAAATACATGAAATTCTCAGTTGGAGATAGTGTTTTATTAAGGTATTACAGATGAAGGGTGTGGTACGATTTGGAAAGTTAGGGAAACTATCACCAAGATATGTTGGTCTGTTCCAGATTATAGAGAGGATCGGGAAGCTTGCATACAACGTATAATTGCCGAGCAGTATGGCAGGAGGCCATAATGTATTTCATATGTCTCATCTTCGCAAGTACGTGCATTATCTAGAGACTAATATTCCTCCAACAGAGTTCGAAGATCTAGTAGGAGAGCCTAATTTGACCTTTGTTAGACAACTAGTTCGGGTTGTAAAAAGAGTTGAGAACAGATTAAGGAACAAGATAGTCAGATTGGTGAAAGTTAAGTGAAACAACAACGAGAATGACCATACTTCGGAGACAGAAGATAGGATTAGGGATACTTATCTTGATTTGCTTTAAGGGTATGTCTATATTAGATTTATATAAATATTTGCTAGTCAGGTAGTATGGTTGTTTGGCGCCATTACAGATGATTACTATGTTTAGTTTTTAGTCTTTACTAATTTCGAGGATGAAATTCTTTAAAGAGGGAAGCCTGTAACACCCCTAATTTTTTAATAATATTATTCAGCAGATTTAATTAAATAAATTAAATAGAATAATGTAAATACTAGAGTGATAAGGGGATTGAGATTTGGAAATAAATTAAAGGCCAAGCTTAATGATATAAATGGGCTTATAAATGATTTTCATTGTTAATTAACAAGGAAACAATAAATGTAAAGGTTTATTAGGAAATTGCCACACTATTACCTTATATTCTTATTTCATTCTCGTACACATTCATTTTACAAAACAAAAATAAATGTAAACAAAGAGGTGCCGGCCATTACTAGGAAAAAGAGGAAGAAAGGAAATTAAAGCTAAGGATTTAAGCAAAGGGAACTAATCTCAATCAAATCTCAAAGTCCTTATCCTAATCAGGGTAAATAATAATCAAAGTCATCTTTATTTTTTTCATATGATGATTGGTTTTCGTGTTAAATATTAAATCCATTATGATGATTTTGTTAATGATATGCTTGGATTTTTTAACATGTATGATTTAAATAAGATTGTTTTAATATAATTTTATACAATTTCAAGGGTAAAACTGATTATAATGAATTTCGAATGCCACAAAAAAATTATATGCTATGTCAAACATGATTTTGGAGATGCGTTTTGATTTTCATAATTTTCCAAGCTATGGAAAACTTATTTTTAATTTCAAAGGAAAATATGTATAATTGGGTTTAGAAATTAATTTTGGTTATTTTATGAAGAATTTGGGTTTGAAAATTATAGATGTTAGACAGCATATTAAAAGTGAATTTCTGTAATTTTTGAGGATTTTTCCTAAGTAATTTATTATGAAAATTAAATTATTTGAGATAAATGACTTAATTGTTTTTTTTGTTTTGCTTAATGGAATGGCTTATTTGTTAAATTAATCTTTGTTTTGATCTAAAATTATGCAGCAGTAATTTTGAGAAAGGATTTGAAAAGTTTATGGCAACTAATTAAGTGTTTACAAATAGGCAGGTTAGTTATATAGTATTTACTTTAAATAGCATTAATTCATCCTTTAACTAAAATGGTAGGTTCTGCATCTTTTAGAAGCACCTTTCGACCCTATGCTTTCGCCTTCAACCAAGTCAAAACCTACTAGGTCAAAACCAACTAGGTCGAAACCAACTACGCCAAAAATAATTCACTAGGTATCAATATGATTGGTACATAGTGGATTGGAGAAAGGCGGAAGGCATGGTGTCAACCCTAACCTTTCGATAGGTCAAAACCTTTGTTTACTCTCAAAAGATATAAGTTTGCCTTGTTTTCAAAACAGTGCTTTTGACCAAGTCGAAACCTTCATTTTACTTTCCAAAGGAATGTGCTTGCCTGGTCTACTAAATGCTTTCAAAAGGGCGAAACATATGCTTTCGAAGGGGTTATTTTATATTGATTTCGAAAGGGGTGCCGCTTCTTTTTTAAATCGTAGCTTCTAAAGAGGTTACTTAGTTTTAAATTCATGCTTTTGAAAAGGGTGGTTTCAACCAATTCAAAACCCTTCTGCCTTCCATATGCTTTCGAAGGATCAATGTTTTTGAAAGGTAGCTTTTGTTTTAAACCTGTACTAAGTCACTTCCTAAAGCTTTGGAAAGGGTTCAAGGGGTTTTGAAGGCGATGGTTTCAAAAGGGTTTCGAAGTAATCCTTCAAATGTTTTACCGAAACGTATTGAGCTTTCGAAACGAAGCTATAACGACCCTGACTCGACCTTCGAAAATCAGCACTGAATACATCCCCCGTATTCGAATGCTGCAGATTCAAACGTCAAATCTGGTTTGCCGGAGCTTATAACACATTAAGTACAACAACATAGTAGATGAAAAATGAATAACTTTATTGATATACAACATCCTGATACAAATGATATCGATATTAGAGCATAAAATATATACAATAGTGGAATACAACACAACTGGATGGCCTAGACTCTGCAACCATCGACAGCGGAAAGGTAAATCCAATAGAATTTCCAAAGGATAGAAAGAAGGATAGAATCAAAAATTGCATCTCCATCTCCAATGCTCCAAATTGAAAGCTCGAACCACCATTACGTTGTATTAAGCAAGGTCAATCCAAGTGAACAAATGCTATCGCCGAATCCAAAGGCTATATGCTATCGAATCTACACCTACCTTTTGATTATCTGAAAAATCCAACTCTAGACTGCCCGTGTGGAAAATACTGGGCATCCAGAGTTTAGAAAGGGAACAATAAACTCCAGGGCAGTCATGCGACTGGTATGAGCAAACAAAAACTGTTTATCTTTATCAAAAGAAAAACAAAAGATTTTTAAAGAAATCTGCAATGCTTTTTGGAAAATGAGACTACCATAAGACCTCCCATCACACACACAATGTAAGAGCACAATTGGAGAAGATTTCTTCTTATGATAGTCAAACATGCTTGATACGCAAAAACCTTTTGATATTATTATTAGTGCATAGAGCAGAAATCCCTTCGAAAGTATAATATTAATCTTAGCCAGCATACCACATTTCGTAGTATGCCTACTATAGCTACCATGTTCAATAGCAGGTTACCTCCACATTCCATGGAAGGTTATAAACTAAAACCGTACAGGGCTCGTATTGTTTAGTTTAGATTTCCAACAATGGTCAGGCAAAGGAACTTCCCACACCAAATGGAACGCCTCTGGAGGGACACCCCCGAGAGCCTAACCGGATCTCTGCCAACACAAGGCCGGGCTACCTCTGTAACTAGGTAACTACTGAAACAAGCATGCCATCGCCCGGTCGTTACCGACCTTTACCCGAGGTACGTCTACACCAACAACCACAAAGCAATAAGTTTGCAGCAACCACATAGGTTAAATATCTGGGCTCCATACCATGATACCACCTTTTATCCAGAAGGAAACGGACATACCCTCAGAGGGCGCTACCCCCAAATAACCTTAATGCAATGATTCCTGTTTCGACCATTAACGGGTTGTGAGACTCGACGAAGTCTCGTCCATGAAGCTATGCTTTTCACAAAAGCCATGCTTCAATCAACACATGATCAGCAGCACTTCGTATGCCACATTACCAAGTTGGGAATGTATCACTAGTAAATATCAACTACATAACCTCTGAGCTCATACTTCTTAGAAAAGGGTGTTAAGCTAAAAGAATGAATTCTCTGCCACCAAACAGAAATGTATTTGATAAAACTAGCTTTACATCTCAAAGTGCAATGTCAGACACACATCCATACAAGTCTGTTCTGGGTTCGAACAGAACCGATGGCACTTCAAAAGAAGCCCTTGCAATCTGGGTATTCACAATCTCGATCGGACTACCCATCACATATGGAGTTCTCTATACCGGCGCGACTCAGTGCAGAAACATTTGACGTTTTAAGCAATTTTGATCAACTCGAATTTTCTCATTAAATACAAACTTAAAAATAATGATTTCAATATTAAAATTTATCATTTGCAAGTTTGAATCAGGTTAAAGATTCAAATCAAGAACCCCAGATAATTGATTTTGAACTTATATTTAATCATACCTGTAACTTCCTATTTTTGAAATATCTATTTAACTTGATCACTTGGAATTGTTTTTAAAACTTAAAGCTTGATTATCCCATCATATTTCATTTAAAGATCTTCACCAAAATCTATTTTTATTTTTGAGATATAAATTTTGGTAAGAAATTCTGGTGTTTGAGGAACAACCGAGAGATGTACACAGACATATATCCAATTATTTATATATATACACACACACAGACAATGCATGCATATTTCAGCAACTAAACAAACATTTCTAAATGTAAATCCAAACATCAAATCATAAAAGCAAATTTAAGTGGGGTTTGCTCACCTGAAAGTTGATTAAGCATAAAACAGAGAAGACTTTTATTTTTGAAAACTGGCTTGAAACTTGCAACTGGAATTTGATCCAATCTTGATTGTTGAATAACTGGGTTGAATTTGAATCTGTTATGAGTTTATCAACTACTTGTTGCTTGACTTAATTGAGTTGAATTTAGTTGCTTTCAGGATTTTGAACTTGAACAGTTTTGAATTTGTTTTAATTGCTTTCAGTTTTCCTTTTCCCTTTGATCTGGACTTTGATATATTTGATCTGAAGCTTGACAAAAACTGGGTTGAATTCATAACTTGCTTTGATTTTGATTCTTGTTTGCTTCACGTTGAAATTGTATTTTGATTATGGTTTGTTTTAGGTTTGAGTTTCTTTGCTTAGTTAAATAATTTAAGAAACAGATGTTGATTTAATTTCTAGTTTGGTTTGAATCAGGTCAAATTTTAAACAAAATGGGAAGAGAAGAAATTTGTGGGATTTGATTTTCACTTTAATCATTATTTTCAAGATAAAGAGATATAAATGACAATTGTTCAATGCATGATTTAAATCTTTACACTTGTTGATCTTCATGTTTAAATTGCTTACAAATGTTAATTTGTATGATAAAATTTTACACTTGTAAATTATATATATATATATATATATATATATATATATTAAATATTAAATGTTTAAATGTAAGAGATTTGTATTTAAACCCTTATTCATTATTTTCTTATGTTTATATTTTAAACGCTTTATATTTTCATATTAATAATATTTAATTATAACTTTATATTATATTTTCTATTTAAAAAGTACATTTTCCTTTTATAATTATATATATATATGTTATTTTAAAGAGAAAGACCATTATCCCTTTATTCAAATTATATTTATTTTATTAATTTCAAAAGGCATGTATATTTATATAACCTTAAGAAAAATAATTTGAAATCAAGTTATACACTTAATAAATAATTATACATATATACAAATTTTATAAATTTAAAACATAGTGTTTTT
This sequence comes from Allium cepa, assembly GCA_030765085.1. Classification (NCBI taxonomy): domain Eukaryota; kingdom Viridiplantae; phylum Streptophyta; class Magnoliopsida; order Asparagales; family Amaryllidaceae; genus Allium; species Allium cepa. The sequence goes on along the minus strand of CM060929.1, from coordinate 374,586,012 downwards.
CAAATTCAATTTATTTATTTTAGAATATCAATTCCAAGATTCAAACAAAAATCCATTTACATAAATATATGTAAATAACAACACATATCTTTATTAAGTTTGGAAAAATTCAATTTAATTCACAATTTTAATCCAAAATTTATATTAATTTCCAATTTAACGTTGGCTTCAAAATTGGGATTGTTACAAAAGCGATCAAAACTTTCCCGAACAATTTTACATGAAGCTTAAAGGTTTCGAAAAGGTTTTTTTTATGTATTCACTTTGATCCAAAGGATATTTTAATGATAAATGCAATGCTTTTGAAAGGGGTACTTCAAGAGGTTTAGAAACCATGCCTCTAAGAGTTAGTAAGCATTACTTTAATACATTTTAAAGGTTTTGAAAGAAAGGTTTTAAAGTGTTTCAAAAGGTAGGTGCCTAGTGTTTTAAAAAGAAGATTTATATGTTTTGAACAGAAGTTTTCCAATGGTTTCGAAAGAAAATATTAAAGATTTTGAAAACCTTAGTTTTCAAAACAAAGAAGCCAATCTCAATCTTTAAAGGTAAAACCCATGACATTATAAAGGAGCTTCTACATGCTTTTAAATTGGAATTTTTGATGAAGTTTTCCTTCATAAAATAATAGGTTAAAGGGATTAACCATATTTTATTAGAAATTGATTTCAATGATATTAAACCATTGGTATTGTTATATTAATATGTTTGCTTCTTCTGATATACATATTCACTTTAAAATGGACCTATAACTGTATTTTGAGGAGAAAAGACAGAATAACTAGCTAGGTTGACCCGATAGTGAATCTAAATTGAATTGACTCCTGAATGAATATAATTGCATCCAAGAGATCAGATAGACCAGAATGTTGGATGTCTAAATGTTGAAGTTGTCAAATAGACATGTTCATAGTAAACCCATGAAAACTATGTTTGGAAAAAGTTCTTGGCAAGTGCCAATAAGTTCATGTAAACCCATGAAAACTATGTATAAATAGAGTTACTAGCAAGGGCCGATAGGTTTGTAGTAAACATATGAAAACTATATCTGAATTTAGTTATTGACAGAAGTCAATAACTTCCTAGTCAACCCATGAAAACTAGGACAAGAGGGAAGTTATTGGAGTTACCAATAGGTTCATGGAGAATCCATGAAACAATGAAGTTATTGGCAGGGGCCAATAGGTTCTTAGTGATCCCATGAAACTTTGTAACCGGACAGGGATTCCATAAGCTTTGAGCAGGTTATTAGTTAGCCCATGAAAACTAATAAGTTAATAGTAACCCGATAAACTGTAAATGAAACAGATAGTCAAAAATGAATGGGGATGGGTAATCCAGAATTGATTTACTTATTTGCATATCATAGTAATATATTGAATTGTTATGTTTTAACCATTGTGGATGTAGGATCACATTATATGGTTTTACAGAGTTGTGAATAAGATACTAGCGAAGGGAAAACCCGTTACGCTAAGCGGCGTTGTCACACTAGATATCCAAATGGTTTGAGATGGTAGATTATTATTCATACCAGGCTTTATGTCTGACTCAAAGTTTATGTTTTCCCCTTAAAGCCTCAGGCATTCAAAGTGAGAGTTGAGGTTTTCAGGTACCTCATTAGACAAATATGCTTCCGGAGATATGCAGGAGGCAAGCTAGCTATTTAGAATTCTTTTCTATTTTGATTCCGCTGTGCTGTTGTAAATGCAAAGATGTTTAATTTCCTATATTATACTCTGATCATTCAAGGGGGCATCTTCATATGTCGCTCTTGGCATATGTTGTAATAATTATATTTTCTCTAAATGTAGTTCTCGTATTTGGGATTATGTAATAAATCTGAAATGTGGATTTGAAATTTAATAAGAACAGTTGTTTTTTAAATCTGTGATTTTATTTCGTATCCATATGTTTCTACTATATCAATGAATCTAACATTACTACATTTGGTCGTCGATAATTAATAACTATGGACGACTACAACATCCGTAGTCGAATGTTTTGGGCCTCCAGGTGGGGGATGTTACACTTCTATTCAGAAAATTATGGTATCATTACTAAATTGATATTTTGTCTTCTATTTCAAAAGGAGATATTAATACCAGATGGTTCTCTAGTCTTGTATTCAAAATATAATATCGTCAGATGGATTTTGCAACCTATAATGGTGTTAATGCCAGATAGATTTCTGGTTCTCTATTCAAATTAAATTATAACATATTTCTGCACTAGTGAATTTACAATCTTCCTAGGGAGCAAATCTCTGGTCTTCTCAATTAAACTTAGCATTATATCAAAATATGAAAACCACTTTATATGAAGAAGAGGATAAACTAATCTTTGTTAAATCCGAAAGGGATTGTTTAAAGTTCAGTATAAAGTTAATAGTGAAAATTGTCATCAATTATTTTATGTTTCTCAGGCAAAATAAGATTGAAGAGAAAATCTTGTAGAAAGTTGGAAAAGTGAGAAATTTTTTGGCTTTACACTAAAGCATAAAAAACTTCTTTCATACAAGGAGAAGGGCAAACATCATCCATATATTTTCTAAGAGAAATAAACATGGAAGGAAGGGAAGGTAATGTTACTTCAACCAGACGACATCTACCATAAAATGTCAAAATTAAAGACAAAATGGGATACAAACTTTAAGCAACTTCAAAAAAAGATCTCGGATTTCAATACAAAGGTGTTAAATTTTTAAGAGTACCGAATCCAAAAAAAATGGCCAATCAGAAAAATATCATACATAAACATGGCAATGAGGTTTCTGAACCTTAATAGTGAGAAAGGTACCACCCTAAGGTTTTGAACCTATAGAGATGTCAAACGCCGACAACCTTAGGAGTTATCGAATTTATAAGGAAGCAAATGATATAGAATTTTTATGACCCTTTGAAATGTCGGGCATCTAAACATACATGAATAACAAAGAATGATGAACCTAAAGGGGATGTCGAACTACAATAAAGGAGGACATTATCAAGCTTCCACAAATAGAGAATAATGTCGTATATCTAACGAAAGTGAGTGTCAAATGTTTAAAGAATAGCAGGCTTCAACAACAAGAATGTCAGGAAGAACTGTTGACGGACGTTAACAATAAGGCAAGAAGATATCATATTTATAATAGCAGATAACAAATGATGTTGAACGACAACATTGAAGAAGTATTGAACGCCTAGCAATAAGAAGATTTGGATCCCAACCAATTCAAGTGAATCGAGCCTCTACAACTTAATGTTGTAGAGCGTGAAGCAATGGAAGGTTATCGCACTTTGAAGAGGTGTGAATGATATCGAATAACTATGATACGACATATGTCGTGTATCACCAATGAAAGAAGGATGCCAAACAATAACAGTTATAACGGATTTTGAACTTCATGAGACACGGTCGGTATCAACAATGAATAGAAGGTTGTTGTTTAACATTAGTGTTTAGAAAGGTGTTGTAAATTATCAATTTTCAAAGGGATTTCGTAAATCATCAATGAAAAAAAGGTTGCCGCATATCATCAACTTAATGAAGGGTGTTGAAAATCATTAATGCCGAACGACATGTGGCATCCATATCACGTGCCGCCACTCCCATGAATAAACCCCCTTGGCTATTCAAAAAGGGGAGAATAATTTCTATCCCTCCTTCTTAAATTTGAAAAATTGTAAATTAACTTGGGGAAAATCAAGAATTCTTTGTAACTTTCGAAATTAATGAGAATATGGACTTGGACAATTTTGCATAGCATATTTCTCATGAATTGTGCATATATAACGTTAACTAACTATGGACGTGCGTATGAAATTTTTTGACTTGGATTCGGGCTTATAAGAAAATCCTTTAAGCCCTTGTCTAAATTAAGGATTATCTTGCATAATGCCTAACGTGCCTAGATGAGATATAAACAAAAAGGACAGTGACTTATGAGAATCATTTATTTAGTTCACTAACAAATAAATAATGGACTATTTCACAATTAATTGACTTATATATTTTTCCTTTGGACATGCAACTCAAACTTTTCAACAACTTCATTACCCTTTTGAAAGTCCATAAGCATTATAGGACTATTTCATAAACATCATTGTATATTAATTCTTGGGTCAATCGTTGATTTAACAACACCATCGTGATATCATGGACGTTAGATCAATTTTGTAATAACCCGAATTTTGATCACTTTAATTAAGTATATTTAATTATTTTAAATATTCATATATAGACTATTTTCAACAAATAATCAAGAATTGTGAAATGAATGACAATAATGAACATATTTTGGAGAAATATTCATAAAATTATTTACTTTGGAAAAAATATCGATAAAATGGCCGAAAAACTGTTTTATCGATAAACAGCTTTATAATGTTAAAACGCCACGCACGGAGCTGGATACACACTTATTTTTATAATTGAACAGGAATATAAAGTAAAATCATCTATTTTATTTTTGAAAATAAAATGTGTTTATGATATCATTAGTGATACCCTTATATTTAATAACTAATTTATTAAATTAAATTGAGATTTAATTATTTAATAATTATTTTTATTATTCAAATAATTTTTTTAAATAATGATAATTCACTTTAAATAGTTATAAAGTGATAATAAATCATTTGTAATAATTTTATGAAGATATATACTTGATTTGAACATATAAGGAAATTCGTATCACTTTATCGATATAATAGCGATTTTTGTAAATATTTATTTGTATGGTTTTATAATTCAAATATGTTTATTTTTAATCATCTAAAATGATAAAAAATAGTTTTTATATTCTGTTTATAAATATATGTACGTTAATTAATAAGCGAAAATATGACCGGAAATCATAATAAAAATTCGTAACGGTTTGACATATATAAGTTATACAATGTTGTTTATGTAACTTGTGCACCTTTATGAACAATGGTAGAAAATTGGAAATAAATTTACATATGGTAAATATATAAAAAAGGATATTTATAAGTTTAGAAAGCAAACATCTTCTCACATCAAATCCACCTTACACCACCATTATCACCTCTACATCATCCATCACATAGAGAGAGTTGGGCAGCCGTGCACCTTAGAGTGGCTAGAAGGGGATGGCAAGGAGTAGTTTTGTCCCTCCATGTTATGATATTTTGGTTTTCTAAAATACTATGAATACCACACCCCTTCTTCATATTTTTCACTCAATTTTCTTCACTCTCTTCTCCACATCATCATGTTATTCAATGGCTTCTCATGTTGATAAAGTTACAGAGTAAAATATCTCAAAAAGAAATAAAATATGTGCATTATATATATAATTATATATATATATATATATATAGTAGTAAAACATCCCAAAACAACTTCAAAACTCCTCCTTTCCACCATAGAAACCCACATCCATTGTCTTCCTCCACCTTTTGCCGAGCCCACCACCTTAGGCCGTAACTTCCCTTGCTAGGCCAAGCCATCCAAGGCTCTCAAGCTCGATTTTGTGGAGTTTTATTTCGTGATAGCAAAGCTATAGCCAATTTAAAATTAGCTCAAAGGAAAATGATGGTGAAAAAATTCCTAAACTATAGTTATATATATATATTATTGGGTGACATATAAGTTTGGATATGATGGTTAATGATGGTTGTTTATCATGGTTGAATATGATATTACAGATGTTTAATATGGTTGTTGAATATATATAAACGTTTAATACACGTCGAAAATCACAAAGGAAATCGCTTTTATTTTATTAATGAAATGGTGTATACGGATTGTGTAAACCTCTTAAAATTGTTTAATATGGTTTAGAAATGTTTTATGAACATTTAAAAGCACTTTGGTGAATTTTAAATAAGTATTGAAAATTTATTCGAATTTAGGCTCGCTAAGTAACGGCAGTTTGCGATTTCACGACTTAAAAGTTAAACCCATTTATAGGGTGTATTCAGAATCAGATTTCTTTGAAATAAGAATTTTCCAAAATCTTATAATCATAGTTTTTTTAAAAAGAAAACAATTGAGATTTTTTAGTAGATTTTAAAATATGAGCAAATCAACTTTTAAATAAAATTGCGCTTTGGCAGTTCGCAGGCCAAAGTAGTAAATATTTTAAATGTGTATTTTTAGATCTTCAAAAATATAAAATAAATCCTATAATTATTTTTAAATGTTTTAAAAGAGACTTAAGTTGCACAAATGGATTTCTAATTAATTGAAAAGTTGCTTTAATCAAATAAGCTTTGAAAACACTATTTGCAGCAGTTTTCGCATCACTTTTTAATAACTTTTGCAACAATGGTTTTAACTTAATTATTCTTTCCCAAATATTTTGTGAACCTTTTCAAGTAAATAATTAAGTAATTTTAAAGTGATTAAGTGGTTTGAAAATGAGTATTCTAAAACAACTAGTACGTTAATTCCATTTATGAGTGTTATAGAAAATCCGACCAAGGAATGGAATAGATTGAAGGGAAAGCCCAGATGCTCTAAATTAATTGAAAGTTAAATAAGTATGTTAAAATATTAGATTCGATAAATAACTTGACCGCCCTATGGGTGAAGAGAAGTAGTCTCCAGGCAAGGGTTTGGAAAACCAGTTGTCTGCCCTCCCTAGCTACTTAGACTGGCCCGATGAAGGGGATAGTAAATTTGATTTACTCAGATCAAAATTTCTCAGTGTAAAAAATATATAAATTTTCCAAATTTAAATAACTTGGATTATATGGAGATAATCTTCTTATAATTACTACTAAATTCCAAGGAGGGAACCCATACTATCCGTGTGAATTTAAAAGGTAATTTCACTGTTATTCGACGGATAGTAAAGGTTGAATACAGAAATTGATGTTGAGTAGAATTAGTATCATTTCTTTTGACACTTTTTGACCCAATAATGTTTTCCAAAATGACTTATGAAAATGATTTGAAATTAATTTAATTTCTATACCTAAAATTTATTGGTATGGGTTTATAGTAAAAGTGTCTTAAATAACATTGTTTTTGACTTAATTTGAAAGTATGATTTGAAAATCTTTATTAATATTTAAATGAAATGATATGGTAATATTTTCCTAAGTGGAAATGAAATAACTTAGAATTTATTCAGGATTTATAAAGGTTTCAAGTAATCAAAGGATTTGATAAGAGAGGTTTAATAATTTCGTGTATAACGAAATGAAATGTTTTAAAGATATATATCCCTTAAAGATATTTTTGATAAAAAGGAAGTAATTAATCAAATGATAAGCACCTATTTACCTAACAACTTTCAATCGTCGGTTGGTTTAGAAGAACCTGGGTCGGATTTAGGTGATTCCTATCGGAAGACCACTTTGAACCAATATACCTATTTGAAAATAAAAGGCGTAGGATGATATGAATTGGAAGATGGAATATAGGGCTGTATGTCACCGACCCTCGGAGAAATTTTCCAATATCACTTATTAGCGACAGTAGTTCTTCATTTTAGATCTTCGATGCAAGGACTTCTCGCTGCTAATACTAAGGGTAATTCCCGATAGATGTGGTAGGAGTGCCTTCGGTTTGTCCTATTCCTGGATGACTCGAATAGACGAATGTTTGACATTGCATTTCTAATTTCATTGATTGATCTCTATGAATGTATCATTTATTTGGTGGCGGAGAAGAAAACTTCTCTTATCTTAACACCCTTTCCTGATACGTACGAGCTTAGGAATTATATGATTGTAGAAATCAGTTATGTAATTAAGGAATGACAATATGGCATTCAAAGTGGAATGTGCTATGTGAAAGGTAATCTTTACCTCAGGCCTCATCGCCCGGTAATGGCTTAAACTGGGTACACCGTAAGGCTATGTGATTTACAACCATTAGGGTATGATCATCACCTTTCTAGATAACTTTTTATATGTTAAGCCCACTGTTGGCCCAAGGATCATTCCAAAAGCTGAAAGTTCGATCAGGAAAGGCTGTGTGTTTTAGGAAAGGCAGCAACTTGGGCCTCAGGTTCAGAATAGATCTCAAAGTCTAGCTGCACCCTTAGGGGATTTCCATACACCAAAACGATTTATTGCGTAGGTTATATTTCTTTGTCCAAGTAACCCATATATTGTTTTTAGAGTTAAGTAAGTTGTCCAGATGAGCACTGAAGGCAGCCATTCCAATTTATGATAATAATGATGCCAAGGCCACCCAGGTTCTTCTTAGTTTCAACTTTGCTGAAGCTAACAGGCTTGAGACTATAGAATGGATGCATCTATTCCAAAGGAAGTTACACATTGCCTTTCTGATCATACGGATAAGTTTCTTAGGGAGGATGAAAGTTCTGCTCCAGTAGGTTGTATATGAGAATACGGCAGATTGAATGAGAGCTAGTCTTCCAGCTTAAGAGAGGTTTCTACTAGCCTAACCATTTGTGGTACTAGTAACCTTTTCATATAGATGCTTGCACTGGTTCATGGTGATTTTGGAGAAGGTCATGGGAATCCTAAGGTAAGAAGATGATTTTGGAGCACGGGGAAGGTGGCAGGTTTGCAATAGAGAAAGGGATGTTGGGGCAAAAACTCTTGCAATATGTATGGAGGACTTGTCATAATTAATAACAAGCCCATAGAATTTGTGAAATGCATTTAGAACTTCCATGATGTTGCTGATAGATTGAGTAGTAGGTTTGGTGAAAACCATTAGATCATCAAAAAAAATAAGTGCAGAGATTAATGGATATTTATATTTGGGGTGGGTGAGAATCTTGTTGCAGGCAATCTCTAGATTTATCATAGTTGTTAGAACTACCATGACAAGGATGAAAATGTAAGAAGACATTAGGCAGCCTTGTCTGATTCCTTACTCTTGAAATATCCTATTGTCATTCCATTGTAATTCAAGGAGAAGTGAACAGATGAGATGTAGGTGTATATCCAAGAGGAAAAATGTGGTGGGAAGTTCATTTTGGCAAGCAGTTTGGAGACAGAGGACCACTAAACAATGTCATATGCTTTCCTTATATCAAGTTTTAACATGGCTGTTGGGCTAACAGTGGCTTTATCGTAATCCTTGGGAAGTTCATGGGAGAGGAGCACATCGTTTAGGATGCTTCTCCCTTGCAGGAAAGCTACTTGGTTAGGGGATATAAGGGAAGGAAGCACAACCTTAAGCCTACCAGCAATGATTTTGGAGGGGCATTTATATGTGATGTTGCAGCATGAGATAGGTCTAAAGTCTGAAACATTGAGTGGATGGTCTGTTTTGGGAAGTAAAGCTATGTTGGTAGCATTTACTCCTGAAAGCATCTTATTGTGGGAGAAGAAGCTATTCACAGCTCTGTTGAGATCATTCTTAATGATTCCCCAACAATTAGTAAAGTAGTTAGCATTGAAACCTTCTGGTCCTCCACATGAATCCTTGTTCATCTCAAAGATGCTTTGCTTTATTTCATCATCGTTCACCTTAGCAGAAAGGAATGCAACTTGGTCAATGCCGAGACAAGGGAGGTCTAGGTCGTTAAGGATAGATAGGTTAGGCTGGAAATCTTCAGCATTCCCAAGGAGATTTGTGAAGTAATCACGGAAGGCTATCAACTGCATGTGGAGTAGAAAAAATCTCCCAGTTCGGTCAATTATGTTATGTATGTGGGATTTGGAGTGTTTAAATTTTAGGCTGTTGTGAAATTTTTTAATATTCCTGTCTCCAAGATTATTCCATTTGAGTCTGAGCTTTTGTCTCCTCATGTCATCCTCTATTTCTAATGCCTTTTGGTATTGGTCTTGAAGGTTGTATTAGGTGTTAGCTAAATCAGTGTTATCTGGGTTTTGCATTGCTTGTGATCGAGCTTTGGCCAAAGAGGTCTCAAGAGAGGGAGAGAGAAGATCACCTTTCCCAAATTTGCTTCTAGCCCAAGATCCAAGAGTTCTTTTCATGTTCTTCATCTTTTGGTTCAAAACAAAACATGGGAATGCTAGTGTAGTTAGTGCTTCAAGCTTCTTTAACAATATTCAAAAAATCCGGCTCTAATGTCCAAATATTAAATTTTTTAAAAGAGGACCTTCTTTTTAGTCTACCAATTTCCATGTGAATGATTTGGGGTGAGTGATCAGAGAGAAGAGGAGAGAGGAGGTAGGTTGTCAAGGATGGCCAGGTCGTTAATGATGGATAGTTGCAAAAGGTGTGATCAATTTTATTGTATATTCTTCTTCCAGTCCTACTTTTGTTGTCCCAAGAATATCTGGCTCTAGAAAATGGAACATGAATGAGGTTGGAGGAGTTTATTAAAGTGTTCAGTGGCGAGATCTCTTTTAAGGAAACTGCATTTCCACTTGATCGATCACTAGAGTTGAGGAGGTAGTTAAAATCCCCAGAAACAATCCAGGGATGGGTATTTTGGGCTAGGTGAGGGAGGTATTCATGAAGTGATTGCCTACTGTGAGCACTGTTATCAGCATAAACTATAGTTAAATACATGAATTTGGATTTAGGGATGTGAAGAAGATGTGAGTGAATGAATAGTTTATGAGGGAGAATCGGGGACATTTTGTAGATGTTTGGGTTGTAGAGGATTAAAATTCTTCCACAAGGAGCTTCATGAAGGTTGTGATAGGTTTTCCATGAACGGTTGAAATAATAAGCAGCTTTAAGGCCAAGGGCTATGTTGAGTTTAGTTTCAAGGATTGCTATGAGATGGAGATTATGTTCCATAATGATGGTGTTGAATTGATTAAGTTTAGTTTCGAGATGGGCACCTCTTATATTCCACACTCCTAAGGCTTGTGCCAGTGAGGTAGACTGTTTTTATTGGATTTATGATTTGTCTTGCTTCTAGTTGTAGAAGAAGAGCTTCCACTTGTTTCTGGAAGGATTCTGGTGTCAGAGGAGATCTTGGAGATGTTGAAATCTTGAATGGATTTATTGCTTTGGTAGTTTTTTCCTATGTTTTTGGATTTGGATTGGAATGGGGATGGTGTGAATGGGTGTAGGTGATTTGATTAACTTCTAGCTTGGAGGAAGGTGTAAAAGGGTCATTGGAGGGAATGGGCATGTCATAATAACCAGGAGGTGGTAGGATGCAGGAGTAAGGCTCTAGAGGGGAAGACATGACATTGACTACAACGTCATCAAATTGGTTATGGGGAGAGGGTGGAGTTGCTTGTTTGGTTTTTGGGGTGGGCATAGTGGTAGTCTTGGATAATTGTTTTAAAGGCAGAGTAGTTATGTGTGCACATGGTCTCACCATGCACACATCTTCTATGCATGTTTTGTTACTTTCGGTAATAACCACAGAGTCTTCCATATTTGTTGCATGCTCCACTCCATCATCCTCTTTCAGGGTTGACATATTTTAAGCAAAACATGCACTGAAATTTTTGTTACTAATTATAAATTATTATAATATTTTAAGCAATACTAAACATATTTTAAAAAAAAATGTAAACTTATGGGTAAAATTGTTTTAAAAAAAGTTGTAGTTAATTAATATGTAATCGTAAAAAACAACATTTTTACAACATTTTAAAACTACTGTTAAAAGGGAATTGTGACAACGTTTAAACAAAGTTGTAAAAAATTAACTTTTACAACATTTTTGGAGAAAACGTTGTAAAAAGACCTGTTTTACAATGTTTTCCGTAAAATCGTTGAAAAAAATATGTTTTTGCAACATTTTCTTAGAAAACGTTGTAAAAGAGGTTTTTCTACAAAGTTTTAAATACAAATGTTGTAAAACAAACGTTGTAATAAGCAGCATTTGTTGTAGTGGATCCTTTCTAAGATTTAGAAAAACTCCATTAGGGTTTCAGTAAGAAATCCTATATATCATTTTGTTTCCCTTTATTTACCCAACCTATTCTTCGCCAACTTTCTAAATCTAATATATATATAAAATCCCTTGTTATATATGCCAAAAGAAAGAGATTGTTAAAGGCATGCTAAATCCAAAGGAGGCAAAGCTAAGGATGTACAACGAGTGGAAATCTTAGCTTTTCTATTTTAGTAATTGATTAGTATATTTTCGGTTTGAATATGTCTTAGGGAGTTTTGGTTTGTGAAAACATTATATTACAAACCCTTAAAAATCCTTTAATGCAAAATGTTGATTCTACGTTGAATTCTTAATTTATTTATGTCAAAACAATGGAAATTGTGCAGGTTTGTAGTTTTGATAATTTTATATTCTATTCCACTCCTTATTCTTTTTCTTTGAATTTGATTAAAGAATTTTGATTAAGAAATAATGTGTAACATATGAATTTATTCGTAGTTTGTACTGCTTATTCTTATAAATTAAATAGAATTCCTTTGTTTATTTTTATATGAAAAAGGTGTTGAATAGAGAGTAAAAATTGGAATTGTAAGTTTCTGTTAATATATTTTATTATTTTAGTGTGATAAGTTGAGTTTAAATTTTTATTTGCTGGTCTATTAGCATGTATGTATGTGTCTGTGTATTTTCATAATTAACCTATAATTGCATAGTTTAATAGATTATTAATTTCATTAAATCCCCTTTAGGAAGGTAATTAATGTTAACGGTGAAATAAGACAGATTTCTTATAAGGCCTTGATTATGAAAATGGCGAGATGTGTGATAATATATGTAGAGTGTAACATAGACTTCGACAATATGACTTTAGGGCTGATGTAAGACATTGCCTACAATAAGTAACTATGATGGCGTGAGGTTAGTCCCAAATTTTGCAGAGTAAATATATCCATCTAATCTGGATACTAGTACCTACGAAAAGTTGGGCTAGTGTGAGACATTGTTGTGGGGTACGATTCATAATACGAAGGACCTGCTTTAGAGATTAAAGGTATTAAGTGGCTGTGGGAGAAACAGCCTCTTCTCTATGTAGGAAGTAGTAAATAGTCGAGATTATGGGTTAGGAATGATAGAGGATATCTCCAGAAAGGGCCTGCTTCAGTAGGAAATATAAAGTGGTTGAAGTGATTCCACACAATGTCAGCTTGATAGTTACTAGTGAGGAGTCCTCCTTAGGATTATAGATAGTAAGACCTGCTTTAAATAAGGCATTAAATGGTCACAGTCTGCATAATTCCCATTAAAAGGTATTAAGTGACTTAAATACTATCTCCTATATTGACAGAACATTATGGACGATATATATGGGTTATTGGGATGATATCAACTTAGCTATAGGCTTATATTTGGAAAGCCTTTTTTAAGTTTGAGAAATTTTTCGGGCTTATATTTGAAAGGACATATGATGTAGGTAGAAATCGTAAGACATATTTCTATTTGAATTATACTGCCCAAGTACTAATATAGTAAGGCTCGAGATTTTTTCATCAAATATATATTGTTCTAACTCCTTCCTTATTACAATACAGGTTAGAAAGATGATGATGTTGAAGGCGAAGGCATGGAGTAAGCTTGTGGCAGTCCGTCTATTTATCCATTTATGTTATTTTCAAATATACCCATTGAAAGTGTAACGACCCGTAATTTTCGATAGTTAAAAATTATTAATTTAATAAGATTTTGTGACTTAATATTGGGAGAAACAAAAATTTGTAATTTATTTATGTAATAATAAATAGAATGAAATGCAATAATGTTGATTTAAGTTAATTATTAACAATTTAAATGAAATTACAATCAATTGAAATGATTTAAAGGGTATGCTTAGTTATAAAATGAATATAGGAAAACAAATGTAAATATCGAATTAATTAATGAAATAAAGCATAACTAATGGTAATTGAATAAAATCAGTGTTAGGTAAGTAATTGTAACATTTTCTTGTAAATTATGAACTTATAAGTGTGATTAAAAGTTAATGGTAACAATTATTATATGTTACCTATTTATTTGGTCTATTATATTTAATTGGAAATCAATTACAATTAATTCACTTAATTAATGTAGTTAATGTGGGTTAAATTGATAGTTTATGAATGTTAACTCAATAAGATGTAACTAATGAAAATTTTATGCATAATATGGCAATTGATTGAATAAAAGGAATTGGAATCAAGTTTGACCAAATTATTGGAATTTAAATTATAATAAGTGAATTTATTACAATTAAATGTAATTAAAGATTACGTTAATAAATAGTAACATGAAATGGTAAAACATTAATGTAATAAAATATATAACAATGTTAACTATGTATGTAGAGAAATAATTGATTGAATTAAAAGATTGAAACCAAATTTAATAAATTTATTGAAATTAAATTTTATTAATTGAATTTAATTATAGTTGTAACTAAACACTGTAATTTGTGAAATATTTAATACGGAATTATATGTAAACTTGTTTTAATTTATTATAAATGTTGAACTGAAAAAGGTGATTTAATTTATTTAACATTTATTCATTTAGTTAACTTGAAATATAGCTATTTTGGCAACTGTCTTGGATTTCGACGAAATCAGTTTCATCAGATCCTCCACGGTGAATTAATTATAGGTTTTCAAGCTTCGTAGCGATCGGACTTGTCGTTTGATCATATGAACTTAAAACGCTTAGAAATAATTCAATTGAAATCAATTTGAAATAAGCCGTTTTTAAGCCATCTTTATATGATGGAATTAGGACTTGAAAACTATTCCATTGAATTTAAAATTTTCGAAAACATCTATTTTGATATATGGGATGACCAATTTTCGTTCCGGAGGCAGAACGAGCTTTTCGGGTCGTTTATCGTTCAACTTTAATATCGATCTTATCCATTCATTTCTATTTCTGATCTGCCTCTAAATAGCCTATTATAAACCCTAGCTATTTCTTATTCTATTTGTTTGCACATACAATTTCATCTGTCCACTTCTCCTTCTCAATGGTAGACAAACAAACTTCCAAATTCAATTGCAAATCAAAATCAAACCGAAAAATAAAACTCCTCAAAATATATTGAATTATATATCGATTCGAAGCTCTCGACAAGTGCAACACAAATCTGTAGTTTTTTTTTCGATCTAGGTTTCTGTGTGGCCGAAATTGGGGGATTAAACCTCGGCCGTTGATCGTGTCACGATCAAGTTTGTCCGATCGTCGATTGGAGGGTATGATTAGGTGGAGATTGGCGAATGGAGTTCATCGATGTTGGTGGTTTGAGATGCTAATGGCTAGATCACCTTAAAGAATTCGATTAGGATATATTTGAACGGTGGCGGCTGTGTAGTTTTCATCTTTGATGGGCGCTTGGTGGCGATCGCGGGCTGCCGCATAGTCATAGGGGAGGTCGACAACTTCTCTGGTCAAGGTGGACATGGCCGCGAAGGCCAGCGGCAGCGTGGGAATTGATGTGAACGTGGCAGCTCAGGGTTCAAACGTAATGTATAGTAGAAGATTGGGGTTGCAGTTTTCTAGGTGATGCGGCCGTGATTGGTTTGTCCTTTCTTTTTATTTTATTTTATTTGAATTTCAATTGCCAATGTTCTAACGTACATATATTTTACACACGAGGTCCAACTCACGTGTAGTTTGTTTTATTGTGATCGTATCGAAATTCCGAACATTATGACGTAGGTTTGGTCGAATTCTGAGACCGTTTGAATTTTGGGCTTATTTTGGATTTTAAATCGATTTAAAATCAAAGATAGGTATTTTAACAACTCACAACTTCTAAAATTTCGTACATTAGTTAAATTATATTTATGATGTAATTAGAAATTTATTATGGCGGTTTGGTGTATTTAAATCATAATTCCAGTGAATTTGAATTTATTTTGAATTAAATTTTCATTTCATTTATTATTGAATTTAAATTGCTAGTTAATTTTCCATAAATGATAACCTCTTATTTGTTGAAATGTATTGTTCGAATTGGATGATGATTACGATGGATGTTTGGTTGTTGATATTCGATGATTGGATGTTATGTTTGATTTATATATTGTTATCACTCTGCAAGTTCCCTATGGGTTGAAATGATACATACTGGAATGATCTATAGATTAGGGAAAAATCGTTATGGGTTGAAATGATAGACTCGAGCGATTTTACGGATTTTATTTAGTTCGGGATTGCGGTTTGAAATGATATATAACTGTAAAATTTTAAATTGTAGACTGAAATGATAAATATCCGTATCACTTCACCCTAGGGTAGAAAATTATATACGGACACCAGATTTGCTAAATTAAATGATTTGTGAATCTTAAATTTTTTTAATTTAGGTAACTGGTATTTTGAAATGGGAATTGATTTATATAAACTGAATACTTTCGATAATCCAAATGTTAACGTTGAAATTGGAATTGATTTAATAAATTGTTCAAATGATTTCAAATTGAAATTTCAATGTTGAAGTGTCAAATATAAATGAATTTATTGGAATTGAGCTATTGAAATGTTTGGATATAACTTTGAAATCTATTTTAAATCAATTTAAACTATTCTAATTAGTTTAAACTATTTTTAAATTATGTTAATCTATTATAACCTATTATATCCAATTTAACTTATTTTACCTAATTTAAACTAATTAAATTTATTTAATCTATTTTAAATTTATTTAATCTATTTTAAATCCATTTAATGTAATATAAATCTATTTAATCTATTTAAATCTGTTTAATATCATTTAGATCTATTTAATCTATTTTAAATCTATGTAGATCATTTTAAAAGTCTTATTAAATCAAATTTAAATATAGTTAAATTATTTTTACTATTTAGACTATTTTAAATCTATTTAAACATTTTAAAACTAAATAAACTATTTATAATTACCTAAACTATTTTCCAAAATTTCAGACTGTGTAAAGTTGAAGTATTTATATTTAAATCCTTGATGATGGTACAACCTAGGTGGAAATTTGAAATTGATACCTTTTCTGAATGACATATTTGAGTAAATATGATTTTGAACGTGAATATGATTTGAAAATGATATGGTTTGAGAATATGATATTTGGATATCAATTGTAAATTGACTTTTCCAAATGTAAAAGAACCATCTGGTGTGAAAAAGTCTTTTGGTTGTTAAAGAGACCGAGATCGGATATTGTCATACTCTCTGCCAATACAGAGTATATTCTATTTTATAAATACATTTGATTATTCTTTACAACATGAAATCAGAGTAATATAAAACAAAAACAAGTTAAAGAGACCGAGATCGGATATTGTCATACTCTCTGCCAACAACCTTGTTTTGGCGAACGATTTCTGTATAAGGTATGGCGTGACCCTAACTCCCGTAAGTCAGCTTAGATGTAACTAAAACAGGAGCTATGTCGGGGCCAAGTAAGATCATTCCTTCGATTGGACATGCATTTTCGATACTATACTATAAAATTTATGATGATTTGGTAGCCACCCCTTGATTTTGATTATAGGAGTGTGCTCCGAGGTGGGAGGTAGTAGCTGCTATGTGTTACCACTAGCTCGGTTCTGCAATTGGTAAATCTACCCTGGCATTGCCTCGAGTGCCGTGTTCCCCTTCCCCTAGAGCACCTTCTATGAGTTTGTTTCGTACCATACCTCTGGAGTGCCCATTGATAGCCCTCCAGTTTACGGAGGAATCACAGTACTGTATAGACTATGAGAATATATAAAAATGTGTTAAAGGGAATGTTGGTAATGCCTTAATGCTATTTTAGTACTTTTACTTTACTTTAGACATATTATAATAGCATATTGCACTACATAGTAGATAGTTTAACGCATCCTTTAGAGATGTGAATCCCAAACATTTTTTAAGTTACTGCAACCACTTTAGAATGAGTCGCTAAGAGTATACATATGAGAGAGCGTATTTGTTAGTGTTATAAAATGTTTTTATATTATGTTAACTTATTCCATTTCATACTTATAAATTCTGGTTGGTGCATAGGGTGCTACGACATTGATAGGGATTGCTAAACACTTAATAGGCAGAGCGACACAATATTGTTTTAAATATAACTGAATGAAATAATTTTGCCTACTATATATTTTGTATATAAATTAATAAATTTTACAAATGATATAGTTGGATGTAATATATTGGTTGACAGATAGAGAAATTTTATAAATACTGATTGAAAATTTAGATGTACAAATAAAATGAATGTAAATTGAAATTTGAGAACTTAAGTTCCGGAATTTTTGAAATTTCTTTCAAATGATTTTGAAATATAATCTTAGCATTATTTTGGAATAAAATGCTTGTTTTCTAGTATAAATATTTCAACATGATTTAAAGAAATGTTTAAAGAATTTTGAAGGAAATAAGTTCTGTACTCCCCTCTCTGTCGCTGGAAAATAATTTCGATGATGAGTGTGCGCATCATCGACATTCATTTTCGAGTTTCATTGTGGAAAGGCTACTGTGGTAGTTTACTACTCTTTTGTTTTGATAACAAATCTAAATTTTCCTAAATACAGTTGGATATGTATATATAAGTTATGAGTGTGTGTGTATATATTATTTTAAAAATAATTGAAATGAAACTCGGTTGTCTAGTCCTTAAGTTTCTATAAATTAGAAATTAAAATTATAGTAATGGATGGAATCTTGACTAAATTAATAATTGGAGCCTTCGAAAATGAAATTAAGAAATCTGATGTTAAATGATTAATGAAAATAGATGAGAAATTTAAACTTTATAAATTGTAATAAAATAGGAAATGAAAATAAGAAATGGTAACTATTGAACATTTTGATTTAAATTAAATATGAAACTTGTGTAACTTTTTATTGCATTCTAAAAGATAGATATGTATAACTTACCAAAATATCAAAAGTTGTAATGTTAAATAGGATATGTGATAGAAAATAAATAAAACTCTAGAAAATGAAGTGTTCAATAGACTTACTTTTATGAATAAGAATCTAATGTTATAAATTGTAATAAACTAAAGTTAATAGTTTGAAATGCTACTAATTAAATGTAATAAAAGTGAATAATGTAAGAGAAAAAAATGATTATAAACTTAGGTTAACATTATAAGCTATTTATAATCAGATTTAATGAAAAGGGTCATTACTATAAGCAAATAATTATAAACATAAATTAATATTGAAACCATTTACAATTCAAATGAATACTGTATAAAGTGAATGATTATAACTTCAGAAACCATTGAAATGAGTTAGAAATGGAGTTAATATTCAATAATATTTTAAGTGTGGAAGAATGATTGTGAGATAGAAATAATCTATAAATGGTAAATTGAATTGTAAAGAAACTTACTGAATAATGTATAATTCGATAATTGAAATAAAATAAATCATTTAGGCAATGAATGTAAAGTGATAAATGAAAGAAAATGGAATTGTATGAATACAGGAGAAATGAACTTTTGTATGTAATAGTGAATGTAAATTAATGGAAATAGACATTTTATGAATGAGAAAAGAAAAATAAATATCGAGATGGAAAAAAAAATCAAACTAAACAGTAATGTGAAGTAAACTGAAATAAAATGTAAATAATACTTCAATAATAAATCCATTTATAATTCAAATAAATTGAAATTGACATAACTTATGTAAGTAAAGAATGCAAATTAATGAAATAGGTCTTACATAAATGAATGAAAATTAAAATTTTGTGAGTAATGAACGTGAATTAAAGGAAATCATTGTATGGAAAAAAACAATTAATGATGTGAAAAGACAAATAGAGTAAACTTAAAAATGTGTTGGATTATTTGTTTGTATTGGATTATGGATTGGTTGGGAAAAGATACTTCTATTTTGTATAAAGATGTATAAATAATCTATAAAGTTTTATCTATACTGTTAAGTGTATGGTTTACTTCATGGTTTATTTGTCATTTTATATGATTAGAAGTTCTGAACCCAAACAAAACAATTATTGGTTGCTGTGGATGTATGTTTGATTTCTTTGATTGCATGTGGTGATATGATGGTTGTATTTTTTGTTTGTAAGTGACTATTGTAGGTTGTATTGTTTTCTTGTTGTTAGTTTAAACAACTTAAATATTTCTCTTTTATAAAATTATTAACTTTTTTGGATTATATAAGTGAAATACAGGTCATGGAAGCAATAGCTGTAGCTTTTGGTTTCATAAAATAAGCGTTATTTGCCCGACAAATAGGTACGTTCTTGGATTACGGTTTATAGCGATATTATTTTGCTTTTCTCATGGCTCGGGTATATGTGTTTATTATTGATATTATTATTTCTTCCAGACCTCTTCGTACAAAGGAGACTGCCGAAATTTTCCGTAAGTTTTGGACTTCGAAATTTTGTAAAGTGTTTTCAATTTTTTATAAACCTGAGTACAAAAGGATTTAATGGTTATAAATTGATATATTTTACTTAAATTATTTAATTTTGTAAATTTATTTGTTCATTGATTTAATATTTTGAATAGGATATATTGATTACTTAGTTCCATCTTTTCCCTTCTTTTTCCTTTTCGGGGACGAAAAGTTTTGAGTGGGGGAGAGTGTAACGACCCGTAATTTTTTATAGTTAAAAGTTGTTAATTTAATAAGATTTTATGATTTAATAGTGGGAGAAATAAAAATTTGTAATGTATTTATGAAATAATAAATAGAATGAAATGCAATAGTGTTAATTTAAGTTAAGTATTAACAATTTGAATGAAATTCCAATCAATTAAGATAATTTAAAGGGTATACTTGGTTACAAATAGAATATAGGAAAATAAATGTAAATATCGATTTAATTAATGAAATAATACATAACTAATGGTAATTGAATAAAATCAGTGTTAGGTAAGTAATTATAACATTTGCTTTTAAATAATGAATTTATAAGTGTGATTAAAAGTTAATGGTAACAATTATTATATGTTACTTATTTATTTAGTCTATTAAATATAAGTGGAAATTAATTGCAATTAATTCACTTAATTAGTGCAGTTAATGTAGGTTAAATTGATAATCGTAGAATGTTAATTCAATAAGATGTAACCAATGAAAATTTTATGCATAATATGGCAATTGATTTAATAAAAAGAATTGGAATCAAGTTTGACCAAAATATTGGAATTTAAATTATAATAAGTGAATTTGTTACAGTTAAATGTAATAAAGATTATATTAATGAATAGTAAGATGAAATGGTAAAATATTAATGTAATAAAATATATAACAATGTTAACTATGTATGTAGAGAAATAAATGATTGAATTGAAAGATCGAAACCAAATTTAATAAATTTATTGAAATTAAATTATGTTAGTTGGATTTAATTACATTTGTAATTGAACACCGTAATTTGTGAAATATTTAACATGGAAATATATGTAAACTTGTTCTAATTGATTATAAATGTCCATGAAATCAAAAATGAAAAAATGGTCAGTTCTTAAATTTGAATTGAAAAAGGTGATTTAATTAATTTAATATTTATTTATTTAATTAACTTGAAATATAGCCATTTTGGAAAACTTTCTCGGAATTCAACGAAACCAATTTCATTGGATCCACAACGGTAAACTATTATAGGATTTCAAGTTTCATAGTGATCAGACTTGTCATTCGATCATACGAACTCGAAACGCCTTGAAATCAATTCAATTGAAATCAATTCAATTGAAATCAATTTGGAATAAGCTGATTTTAAGCTAACTCCTTCATGCGATGAAATTAGGACTTGAAACCTGTTCCATTGAATTTAAAATTTTCAAAAACATCTATTTTGATATATGGGATGACCAATTTCCATTTCAAAAGAAGAACGGGCTTTTCGGGACATTTATCGTTCAACTTTAAAATTGATCTTGTCCATTCATTTCTATTTCTGATCTGCCTATAAATAGCCTGTTATAAACCCTGGCTATTCCTTATTCTATTTGTCTATATGTACAATTTTATCTATCCACTTATCCTTCTCAATGGCAGACAAACAAACTTCCAAATTCAATTGCAAATCAAAATCAAATCGAAAAATAAAACTCCTCAAAAAATATCTAATTATATATCGATTCGAAGCTCTCGACAAGAGCAACCCAAATCTGTAGTTTCTTTTTCGATCCGGGTTTCTGTATGGTCGAAATTAGAGGATTAAACCTTGGTCGTTCATCGTGTCACGATCAACTTTGGCCGACCGTCGATTAGAGGGTCTGGTTTGGTGGAGATTGGCGAATGGAGTTCATCGGCGTTGGTGGTTTAAGATGCTAATGGCTAGATCGCCTTAAAGAATCCAATTAGGGTTATATTTGAACTGTGGCGACTGTGTGGTTTTCATCTTCGATGGGCGCCTGGCGGCGATCGCGGGCTGCTGTACAGTCATAGTGGAGGTCGACAACTTCTCTGGTTGAGGTGGACGTGGCCGCGAAGGCTAGCGACAGCGTGGGAATTGATGTGATCGTGGCGGCTCAGGGTTCAAACGCGATGTGCAGTAGGGGATTAGGGTTGCAGCTTTTTGGGTGACGTGGCCGTGAGTTGTTGGTCCTTTCTTTTTATTTTATTTATTTTATTTGAATTTCAATTGCCATTGTTCTAACATACATATCTTTTACATATGAGGCCTAATTCACGCGCGGTTTGTTTCGTTGTGATTGTATCAAAATTCCAGACATTTTGACGCTTGTTTGGTCGAATTTTGGGCTTATTTTGGATTTTAAATCGATTTATAATCGAAGGTGGGTGTTTTAACCCACTCACAACTTCTAAAATTTCTTATGTTAGTTAAATAAAATTTATGATGTGCTTAGAAATTTATTTATGACTGTTTGGTATATTTAAATCGTCACTCCTATTAATTTGAATTTATTTTGAATTAAATTGTCATTTAATTTATTATTGAATTAAAATTGCAAGTTAATATCCCCGTAAATGGTAACCTGTTATTTGTTGAAATGTATTGGTCGAATTAGATGCTGATTATGACGGATGCATGATTGTGGATATTAGATGATTGGATGTTATGTTTGATATATATATATATATATATATATATATATATTTTGTTATCACTCTGCAAGTTCCCTATTGGTTGAAATGATACATACCCGAATGATCTATAGATTTGGAAAAAATCATTATGGGTTGAAATGATATACTCGAGCAATTTTTTGGATTTGATTTTATTCGGGATTGCGGTTTGAAATGATTTATTGTTGTAAATTTTTAAATTGCAAATTGAAATGATAAATATCTGTATGACTTGATCCTAGGGTAGTAAATTATATACAGACACCGGATTGGTTAAATTAAATGATTTGTGAATCTTTAAAATTTTAAATTCAATTAACTGGTATTTTGAAATGGAAATTGATTTATATAAACTGAATTATTTTTGTAACGACCTGGAATTTTGGTCGTTAGATTTTGAACATTTAATTCATTTTTAATGTTGAATGTGGATTTTGGATTGATTTTGAATAAGAAGATTTTGGTTAAATTAATAAGATTAGTTAAAATTTCAAATATGGCTATTCAATTGGATTTGAATAATAAAAATTAAACATTTGGATATGGGATAATTAGTAATTCTGGGGGTAAATAGATAAAAAATAGTTTCTAAAATTTATTTTAAGCCTATTTGGATTTAAATAATGATGTTGGACTTTTGGATGGAATCAAAAGTCGATAAGTTTAAAATTTAAAATTTGAAACGCCAATGCAGGGTGAGTTAATCTCACTCACATCTGGATACCATTTAATTTAAATGGAAAATATTCAAATGATTGATTGGTTGATTAGATGAATGTGATAATTATTATAAGATTTGATCGATATTTTATTTGTTATGTTAATATCTGTGGATGTAGGGAAACAGGTTGGAGGGATCCAACTGGATTCCTTACAAATAGAAATTATAGTTATAATTATGATATATTTCATTGATATCCTGTGATAGATAGATTTGGAATTTTGTTATTCTGTGTTATGGTTGAATAATATAATTTGGTATTTTAAAATATCAATAAAGTGAAATAGGAGTAAAAAGGAAATGAAAAGTGACTTTAAGGAATGAATTTAAGTAGATTAAATTCAGGAATTGGTTTGGAATTCGAAATGTTTTGAAACTGTGATTGGAATGGAAACGAGAAACGAAAATTTATAAATTGGGTTTATGCATAAATTGGTATATTATCGGTGGATAAATTTTGAAAGCATAGATTTTCGGTGGGAAATTCCATAAGAAGGTATAAATTGTTCTAAAAATAAAGATGGATTATTTCTAAAGATAGAAAGTGTTTTCCCTGGAAATTAAGTATGAATTCTAAGAAAGCTTCCAAAATATAAATTAGCGGTTTAAAATGTGTTTAGGATATTTGGAGAAATGTTACTTTTAATTATTTCAAGTACAAAGTAAATATTTATTTAAAGAATTTGTAGTACTCAATTATTTACAGGTACAATAGTATTAAATGTCCAAAAAGGGAACTTTAATATAAATAATTGATTTAATAATTTTATTTTAAAAAGTAATTTGGTTTAAATCACTTAGAATCTCCCCTATATTTTCTCAAGTATTATTTTATTTTAAATAATTTCTAGTAGCCATATTTTAATAATTTAAGCATATATTTTGGAGAGTGATTTCGAGGAAATGGGAAATGTGTTAAAAATAAAAAGGTGGTTATTTTTAAAAGTGTTGAAAGAAGTTTACGGGATTTAAACGTAAATTTGAACTGAGATAAATCCAGCGGGATTTATAAAAAGAATTCTTTGGTTTATTCTAAATGGAAGTGTATTTTTCTGAAAAGCCAAGTACGTTTTTAAAGCAGATTTTTGAGTAAAGTTAGAAGTTTTGGAGTTGTTTTAAAAGAATGGTTTCAAGAAATTACTATTTAAGTTGTAAAATTTTTAAAGGTAAATATTTAATAAATTAGTTATAGAGGTAATTATTTTAAAGGGGTAATTGGTATTATGTTTTGAAATGAATATTATTAATATTTATATTTTATAAAATGGATTTATTTTAAAGATAGTTTTGTTGAAGTTTTATTTGAAACTAGTATAAAATTTTGTAACTCATCTTTTAAAATTTAATTTGAACTTAACCTTTATTTTAAAATTTAGCTTATATTTTATAAAGTAGTTGCTTTAAATATTTTTAATATTTATCTTGAATAAAATGTTTAAGTAGTTAATGTAAATATTTTAAAGTATATTTAGAATAAAGTGACTTAATTGTTTTAAAAATCTAAATATTTGGACTTGTTTGTTTCTCAGTGGAAATGAATATTTGAGAAATTTATTCCATGACAGAATGTGAATTGAAAACTGTTTTCAAAAGGGTTGAAAGTGGAAATATATCTTGTGAAGATATTTTGAGTTTAATAAATAATTTGGGAAATATTTATTGTTTGATGGATGTTTATGAATGTTAATTAATAGTTAAATAACCGACTATCAATATTGGCCAAATGCGCTGATCGTTTCGAAGAGACCGGGATCGGGATTTATTTCTCGAAAACCACTTCGATCCGGTTTGTATTTTTTCGTGGGAAAAACGAGTTCGGAGTCGAAGATGGAGTAGTGAAGTGCAAGGGCTAGTCGCTACTAATCCTGAGGATGGTTCCAAAATGGATGTAGTAGGAGTAGTGCCTTCGCTTCCGTTCGATCCCGGGACGGACTTGTATGGATGAATGTTTTCAGAACATCGTCAGGTGGACGATGGGCATTCTAAGTGTAATATTTTAAAAAGGTAACACTTAGCCTCAAGCCTCATCAACCGAGAATGACTGAAAATCAGGGGTTATGCAGCAAGGCTAAGTGGGTAGCACCCATTAGGGTAAGGTCATCCCTGTCTAGATGTCCCTTTTTATTTCAGCATAGTGGTGCAGTTACTGATCCCAACCGTGAGGTGATCTTACTCGGGATTATCCAGTAAGGGGTAGTCCCGGTCTTGTGTTGCAGGGGATTGGGAGTAATCCTCTGTACGGTGATCTAGGCCATGTACTGTGACAGGTGGTACCTCAGTGCCTAGTCATTAGTTGGAAATCCATTCTCCCTACGTGCCTTTTATGGTTTTGTTTGTATTACCCACGATTATGGCTAGTAGCTGGAATTTAATTAATGTAACAATTTCGGTTATTTTAATAAGTATTTGTAAATAGACCCTATAATAGTATTAGAGGATTTCGATAAAAAGAGTTTGGGCTATCGTAAGGTAAAAACCCGACATGTTTATTTGTGGCATGGTCTTACGAGATGCTTTTGTTTTCGAAGGATTTTGAAAACTTTAATAATCAATTTGACTGTGATTTCTCACGCTGGTATTCTAGACTGACTCGGGTGTTATTTTGCTATATTGCTCGGGTCAGACCGAGTATTATATGTTCAGGATAGGATGCTATGGAGCTCATTAGAGGAGCTGGAGTCCGAGACGTATTACCGTATTTGTTTATATCCGCTGTTGTGATTTGTTTGAAATTGTCAGGCTGGTAATTGTTGTTGTTTGAGATATACTCTGATGGTATATTGTATAAAACAGATATAGTTTTCATTTTGTGTAAAGGTCTGATATTATGTATTATATTTTGATCCGCTGCGATTGTGAGATTCTGTTATGGTTTAGTTCCTTCTTTCTTTTATCTTCTTTCTTTTCCCTCAACAATCTGTCTTTTCCGGCACTCGAGGGTCTGCATATTATTCCGTGTTGTATTTTGTGTCAATTTTCGAAGGTCGAGAAGGGCGGGTCGTCACACTTGGTATCAGAGCTTAGGTTGGTGATAAGCTTGGCTCTGGTGGGGAAATTACTCATTTAATAGAGTCCATAGTACTCTAGAATGAGTTGAGTGTAATAATAGATATGAGAGCGCATTTTTAGTGAATATAAAAACTGTTTTTATACTGTGTTGACTTATCGGTTGAGTGTTTATGAATTCTGGTCGGTACGGAAAGTACAACCGTATCGATAGGGGTTTCTAAACTCTTAAACAAGGTAACCGACATAGTATTGTTTTTAAAGTGGGTAAATGAAAAATTTTACCCAAAATTATATATTGATATAAAAGGAATAATTTTCTAAAATTATTATACATATTTGGATGTTTGGTTGTTAATATTATAATCGAATATAAAAATCTAAAATTTGAAATGGTTTATAACCAAATAGAATTCTATAATTATGACCTATCCAAAAGAAGAATAACTAAAATTTGATTTAAACCAAAATTTAGATCCTGGAAATTTTGAAAAGTGTTTTAAATGTATTTAAAACAAAAGTTTGGGAATTTAAAATCTTGGAAATGTTTGAAATGTTTTCCAAAGTATTGGAGGGCAATAATGGAGTATTATTTTGGAAAATATTTTTGAACGGAAATTGATTTGAAAGGAATTTGTGGAAATAAGAAGCACTGAACTCACTACAGTCGTTGGAAAATAATCCTGATGATGATGGCCACATCATCAGAATTCATTTTCGAGTTTCTAAGGTGATGGATTGCTACCGTGGAGATTGGTTATGATATTTGTTTGGACCTTTTGGGTATACAAATGGTTTTAGAAATTTCAAAAGGGAAATTTGTTTTGGTAAAACCAAGTGTTTTGGAATTCAGTGATTTGATTTGATATACCTAGCGGGTATGTGTTATTCGTGATTTTAAAATGGTTTTGAAATAAAACCGGGTAATTGAATTCTGGGAACTCTATTTAAATAATGTGAAAAGTTAAGATAGAGAAACTACTGAACCTATTAAGTGAATTTGATTTGAATAAGAAGGGAAAATGAAATTTTAATCCTGGAATTAAAATTTAATTTGAGTAATGAAAGTGAATAAAATATATTTGAATTTAACTAGAGATAAGTTAAATAAAATTGAAATTGAGATCGAATTAAAGTGGATAAAGTTGAAATGTAAAACGACTTTGTAATTGTGAGTTATAATTGTGTAATGAATTTGTACCCATAAGCTATTAAGTGTTATACTTATAATCTGAAATTGTGGATTAAAATTCGTGTAATGAAAAATTTATATCCTTAAGAATTCAGTGATGCATATATATAATTCAGAATTGTGATTTTAAGATGAAAGTGGACCCAAATGAGCAATATAAGCTTTTAAGTAAATAAGTTGGTGAACTTAAGAATAGGAAATGAAATTGTAAAACCAAAATAAAATGGTTGGAATTTTATGGGAAATTCAAAATTTAAATCATAAATGAAATGTAGAGTGAGATAACGCAAAGTGAAATATAAAATGTGAATGAACTTAGGTTAGTAAATAAGTTTTTGGACTTATATATAGAGAAATAAAATTTAGTTGAATTTGAACTGAATTAAAATCAAAACTCAATTGTGCTACAAAATAATATTGAATGGATTAAATTCTTATTTAAAATAGTAAAGGAAGTGGTATGAATTTAAGTTGGCTAAATAAAATTTGGTTGAACTTGAATTAGAATCGGAAAAGAATTGAATTGAAAGAAAATTTAATTTAGTTGAAATGATATTGAATGAAGTAAATGCCCACTCAACTAAATCCAAAGGAATTGTTTGAGGATGAATTTAGTGTAAGCTAAATTAAATGGAAATTGTATTGGAATGAATAAAATTTTGGTAGCTTGTTAAAAGTTTGAAAGGAAAAAATAAAACCCAGTTCTAGTTTAGAATAATTCGAATGGTTATGTTATCTACAAAATAAATTCAGAAGTGAATTTTGAATGTGAATTAAAATTAGAAGGGATTGAGTAAGTAAACAAATTGAATTAAAATTTGTAAATGGATTGGAATTTGATTTGGTAAGAATCAAGTTAAAATGAAAATAAAATTAATGTAAGAAGAAATGGAGTTATTTTGGAGTTGAAATGACTTAAGAAATAATGTAACGGTTGTTGTCGAGTTTTAAGAGATGGTTTTGAATAAACCTATATAATGAATTAGAAGTGTAAGAATAGGAATTTAATTTGATAATGGAATTAAAATGAGGATGTTTGGGTTGTAAATAATCCAGAATGGAATGATATTAATATAAACTTAAGTTGGATGATGAACTTGAAATGAGTTAGGGATTTGATTTAATAATTGCAATGAAGTGAAAATTGTTTGGGTTATGAATAATTCAGAATGGAATAATATTAATATAAATTTATGTTGGAATTGTTTTTAAATGGTATAAGCTTAATAAATGGTTATTTGTTTGAATAACAAAAAACTTGCACGGAAATTAGTCGTTATGCCGTAAACGAAAGTGAATGAATTAAGAGAGGTAAATAGAATTGGTTTTTGAATAAATTGGAATGGATTGAAATTTTATTAAGTGGATTTGTATATAAATGCAAGTGAATCATAAAAGAGATGCGAATGAATCAAATTGAAAATAAAACTGATTGTCCATCAATTGGAAATTGAATAAGAGTAAATTTATGTAAATAAGGCTTATAAACTAGTTTGATGTGAAATGAGCTTAATTGGTACAAAGATGAATTGGTCGTATTAAATATGAATTGTCTGTAGTAAACTTATATGTAAATCATTAGAGTGAAACAAAATGAAGTATGGATTTCCAAAGAAAACTAAAGTAGTGTTGAAACCTTGTGATTGCTTATACAAGATGGTACTTGCAGGATTATGAAATTTGTTTGTTTGAACTATGTAATTGTCGTGCTTAGCTAAGATAAATATATGGAAGGATGTTATAAATCTTATATTATTGAAACTTATGGCTTGTTTGAGTAGGTATAGGTACGGGAGACAATCGATAGAGTTGGAGCGCATATATGCAATATATATTAGCTGCTTGCTTTTAAAATGCTAATCTAAGGTACGCCTACACAATAAAATTGAAAAATGATATATATATATATATATATATATATATATATATATATATATATATTGTGATATATTTTGTTTTCCGAACGTGTGGGTCGATGTATATATATTTATGTCTATTGTGAAACGCTCTCCGTACAAAGGAGATGCTGTCAAATATTTTCAAAAATTTTGAGAGTTAGAAATTTTTTGAAAATTTTGGTTAACTAGGAAAGTTATTTTTGAAATGATGTTGAAACAAAACTTTTGAGTTAAAAATGAAACAAATAGTTTGGAATTGAGCTAAAAGTTTTGGGTGAGGTGAATGTAAGTTTTTAACTAAGTATGGATAAGTAAATGAGGTTAGTAGCATTTTTCATACCTTAGCAAATTTCGAGGACAAATTTTTTTATAAGGGGGGACGAATGTAATGACCTGGAATTTTGGTCGTTAGATTTTGAACATTTAATTCATTTTAAATGTTGAGTGTGGATTTTGAATTGATATTGAATAAGAAGAATTTGGTTAAATTAATAAGATTAGTTAAAATTTCAAATATGGCTATTCAATTGGATTTGAATAATAAAAATCAAATATTTAGAAATGGGATAATTACTGAATCTAGGGTAAATAGATATAAAAATAGTTTCTAAAATTTACTTTAAGTCTATTTGGATTTAAATAATGATGTTGGACTTTTGGATGGAATCAAAAGTCGATAAGTTTAAAATTTAAAATTTGAAATGCCAATGCAAGGTGAGTTAATCTCACTCGCTTCTGGATACCATTTAATTTAAATAGCAAATATTCAAATGATTGATTGGTTGATTAGATGAATGTGATAATTATTATAAGATTTGATCGATATTTTATTATTTGTGTTAATACATGTGGATGCAGGAAAACAGGTTGGAGGGATCCAACAGGATTCCTCACAAATAGAAATTATATTTATAATCTGTGATATATTCATTGATATCCTATGATAGATAGATTTGGAATTTTGTTATGCTGTGTTATGGTTGAATAATATAATTTGGTATTTTAAAATATCAATAAAGTGAAATAGGAGTAAAAGGAAATGAAAAGTGATTTTAAGGAATGAATTTAAGGAAATTAAATTCAGGAATTGTTTTGGAATTTGAAATATTTTGAAACTGTGATTGGAATGGAAATGAGAAACGGAAATTTATAAATTGGGTTTATACATAAATTGGTATATTATCGGTGGATAAATTTTGAAAGCATAGATTTTCGGTGGGAAATTCCATAAGAAGGTATAAATTGTTTTAAAAATAAAGATGGATTATTTCTAAAGATAGAAAGTGTTTTCCCTGGAAATTAAGTGTGATTTCTAAGAAAGCTTCCAAAATATAAATTACCGGTTTAAAATGTGTTTAGGATATTTGGAGAAAATGTTACTTTAAATTATTTCAAGTGCAAAGTAAATATCTATTTAAAGAATTTGTAGTACTCAATTATTTACAGGCACAATAGTATTAAATGTCCAAAAAGGGAATTTTAATATAAATAATTGATTTAGTAATTTTATTTTAAAAAGTAATTTGGTTTAAATCACTTAGAATCTCCTCTAAATTTTCTCAATTATTATATTATTTTAAATAATTTCTAGTAGCCATATTTTACTAATTTAAGTATATATTTTAGAGTGCGATTTCCAGGAAATGAGAAATGTGTTAAAAATAAAAATGTGGTTATTTTTAAAAGTGTTGGAAGAAGTTTATGGGATTTAAACGTAAATTTGAATTGAGATAAATCCAGCAGGATTTATAAAAAGAATTCTTTGGTTTATTCTAAATGGAAGTGTATTTCCCTAAAAAGCCAAGTACGTTTTAAAGCAGATTTTTGAGTAGAAATTAGAAGTTTTGAAGTTGTTTTTAAAGAATGGTTTCAAGAAATTATCATTTAAGTTGTAAAAATTTTAAAGGTATAATAAATTAGTTATAGAGGTAATTATTTTAAAGGGGTAATTGGTATCATGTTTTGAAATGAATATTATTAACACTTATTTTTTATAAAATGGATTTATTTTAAAGATAGTTTGGTTGAAGTTTTATTTGAAACTAATACAGAATTTTGTAACTCATCTTTTAAAATTTAGTTTGAACTTAACCTTTATTTTAAAATTTAGCTTACTTTTATAAAGTAGTTGCTTTAAATATTTTGAAAATATATCTTGAATAAAATGTTTAAGTAGTTAATGTAAATATTTTAAAGTATATTTAGAATAAAGTAACTTAATTGTTTTAATAATCCAAATATTTGGACTTGGTTGTTTTTCAGTGGAAATTAATATTTGGGAAATTTATTCCATGACAGAGTGTGAACTGAAAACTGTTTTCAAAAGGGTTGAAAGTGGAAATATATCTTGTGAAGATATTTTGAGGTTAATAAATAATTTGGGAAATTATTTATTGTTTGATGGATGTTTGTGAGTGTTAATTGATAGTTAAATAACCGACTATCAATATTGGCCAAATGCACTGATCGTTTCAAAGAGACAGGGATCAGGATTTATTTCTCAAAAACCACTTTGATCTGGTTTGTACGTTTTCGTGGGAAAACGAGTTCGGAGTCGAAGATGGAGCGGTGAAGTGCAAGGGCTAGTCGCTACTAATCCCGAGGATGATTCCAAAATAGATGTAGTAGGAGTAGCGCCTTCGGTTCCGTTCGAACCCGGGACGGACTTGTATGGCTGAATGCTTTCGGAACATCGTCAGGTGGACGATGGGCATTCTAAGTGAAACGTTCTAAAAAGGTAACGCTTAGCCTCAAGCCTCATCAACCGGGAATGATTGAAAATCAAGGGTTATGCAACAAGGATAAGTGGGTAGCACCCATTAGGGTGAGGTCATCCCTGTCTAGATGTCCCTTTTTATTTCGGCTTAGTGGTGTGGTCGCTGATCCCAACTGTGGGGTGATCTTACTCGGGATAATCCAGAAAGGGGTAGTCCCGGTCTTGTGTTGTAGGGGACTGGGAGTAATCCTCGGTACGGTGATCTAGGCCACGTACTGTGACAGGTGGTACCCCAGTGCCTAGTTATTAGTTGGAAATCCATTCTCCCTACGTGTCTTTTACTGTTTTGTTTGTATTACCCACGATTGTGGCTAGTAGCTGGAATTTAATTAATGTAACAATTTCAACTATTTTAATAAGTATTTGTAAATAGACCGTATTATAATATCAGAGGATTTTGATAAAAAGAGTTTTGGCTATTGTAAGGTAAAAACCCGACATGTTTATTTGTGGCGTGGTCATACGAGATGCTTTTGTTTTCAAAGGAGTTTGATAACTTTAATAATCAATTTGAGTGTGATTTCTCACGCTGGTATTCCATACTGACTTGGGTGTTATTTCATTATAATGCTCGGGTCAGACCGAGTATTATATGTTTTAGATAGGATGTTATGGAGCTCAGGAGGGGAGTTGGAGTCCGAGATGTATTACTGTAATTTTTTTATATCCGCTGCTGTGATTTCTTTGAAATTGTCAGGCTGGCAATTGTTGTTGTTTGAGATATACTCTGATGGTATATTGTATAAAACATATATAGTTTGCATTTTGTGTAAAGATCTGATATTGTGTATTATATTTTGATCCACTGCGATTGTGAGATTCTGTTATTGTTTAGTTCCTTCTTTATTCTATCTTCTTTCTTTTCCCTCAACAGTCTGTCTTTTCCGGCACTCGAGGGTGGCATATTATTCTGTGGTGTATTTTGTGTCGATTTTCGAAGGTCGAGAAAGGCGATTTATCAAAATTTTCGATTATCCAAGTATTAACGCTGAAATTGGAACTGATTTAATAATTTGTTCATAGGATTTTAAATTGGAATTTCAAAGTTATAGTGTCAAATATAAATGAATTTATCGAAATGGAGTTAATGAAATGTTTGTGTATAACTTTGAAATCTATTTAAATCAATTCAAACTATTCTAATCAATTTAAACTATTTTTAAACTATATCAAACTATTAAAACCAATTTGATCCAATTTAACTTACTTTACCTAATTTAAACTAATTAAATTTATTTAATCTATTTTAAATCCATTTAATATAATTTAAATCTATTTAATCTATTTTAAATCTACTTAATATCATTTAGATCTATTTAACCTATTTTAAATCTATGTTTATCATTTTAAAAATATAATTAAATCAAATTTAAATCTATTTAAACTATTTTTATTATTTAGACTATTTTAATTCTATTTAAACTATTTTAAAATTATATAAACTATCTCTAATTACCTAACTATTTTTCAAAATTTCAGACTGTGTAAAGTTGAAGTATTTATATTTAAATCCTTGATGATGATACAACCTAAGTGGGAATTTAAAATTGATACCATTTGTGAAATGACATATTTGAGTAAATATGATTTTGGAAGTGAATATGATTTGAAAATGATATGGTTTGAGAATATGATATTTTGATATCAATTGTAAATTGACTTTTTTGACATGTAAAAGAACCATCATTTGTGAAATAAGCGTTTGGTTGTTAAAGGGACCGGGATCGAATATTGTCATACTCTGTGCCAATACCGAAAACCACTTTAACAACTGTGTATGTGGTGGATATTCTAGAAATGAAGTAGGATGGTTTGGCAAACGATTTCTGTATAAGGCATGACGTGACCCTGACTCCCGTGAGTCAGCTTAGATGTGACTAAAACAGGAGCTGTACCTGGGCCAAGTGAGGTTATTCCTCCGATCGGGCATGCTTCTTCGATACGTATTATGACATTTATAATGATTTGGTGGCTACTCCTTGATTTTGATTATGGGAGTGCGTTCCAAGGTGGGCGGCAGTAGCTGCTATGCGTTACCACCAGCCCGGTTCTGCAATCGGTAAATCTACCCTATCATTGCCTCGAGTGTCGTGTTCACATGCCCTAGA
Source organism: Allium cepa (assembly GCA_030765085.1). Taxonomy (NCBI): domain Eukaryota; kingdom Viridiplantae; phylum Streptophyta; class Magnoliopsida; order Asparagales; family Amaryllidaceae; genus Allium; species Allium cepa. Next base: position 374,551,527 of record CM060929.1, on the reverse strand, counting down.
GCGCCTTCTACGAGTTTATTTTGCTCATACCTATGGAGCGCCCTCTGATAGCCCTCCGGTTTATGGATGAATTACAGTACCGTATAGACTATGGAAATAGATAAAAATATGATAAGGGGGATATGGGTAATGCCTTTACGCTATTTTAATACTTTTACTTTACTGTAGACATATTTTAATAGCGTATTGTACTACAAAGTAGATAGTTTAACGGATCCTTGGGAGATGTGAATCCCAAACATCTCTTAAGTTACTACAACCACGTTAAACACTGGATAAGAGATGTCAAACCCCGTAAACATCTACGATGCCGTTACACTCATATTTACTATTGATTTAACTTACATAAGATCTTTTAATTCTGACTCGGGTATTTTTTCTTTTCGATTCGCTCGGGTCAGCCTGAGCATTTCAGGGTTGAAGACCTTATTTCTGGAGGACGAAAATGAAGATTTGTGCTTTTATTATTTATTATATTCATTCCACTACATCATGTTGTTCCGCTGCATTTATTTAGTATTTACTTTTGTTTTATGTAACTCTGATTTCGTGTTGTAAAGAATAATCAAATGTATTTATAAAACAGTTTCATGAACAGTTATTTGATTATTATATTTTGTCATTCCGCTGTGAGATTCTGTATTTGTTTTTTTTCTTTTTTTTCTTTCTCTGCTTTATCTTATTCACCCCAATAAATTTTTTCCCTTTGTATGGTTTGAGTTTGACGTATGTGATTTATCGTCGATTTAAACCGTCCAGAAAGGCCAGTTGTTATAGAAAACTATTTTATTTCAAAAATGATGGACTATAGATATGTATTTTGTTATGTTTTAAATGACATTTTGGAGCCGAATAAAATGGTTACTGTTATTATTATATTTATTCCTTCCGCTGTATGATCTAAATGTATTGATAAATAGATCTATATTGTTCTTTTTACCAACCAACAACTAGCTTTGAGATTGGTCTAAGTTTCGATGGGTCTTTTCTGGGTCAGAACTTAGGCCAATTTAAGGATGAGTTGTTACATATGGTACCAGAGCGTAGGTTACCAATCAATGGGATTGGCATACATATGAGTGGGACACTTATTATTTTTTAGAGTATTTTTCAAAAAACCTACTACATATAAATATACTTATTTTTAAAGTACACAAAAATACTAGGCAAATCTTTACTTTAGCTTATAGTACTATCTTTAGAAATGTTGATGGAAAGGATTGTAACTCCAAGGTTGATAAGCCAACAAATGTGCAATAAATAGGAAGTTACAAGAATTTAATAAGGATATAAATAGGCCAATTAAAGAGATTATTAGGGTAATTATGGAAAGATAAGGAAGGCCTAATAGGTAAAATTTGAATGAATAAATAAATGTCGTTAAAAATTATATGTTAAAATAAAAATCATTTATCACGAAGAACTGACATTTATAGAAATATTAAATAAACATGTTGGACAGTAATTAAATATTATAAGGCCACATAATTATCATTAGGTTAAATTACATAGCCTTAATTATACAGTGAAGGTCAGTGGGATTAGCCCAATACATAAAAATTGATGCGAGATAAGAATCCATGTGTTGTACAACCAAAAGTAAGGAATGGAGCAAGATGTGAAGAAGGAGTGGAACAAGTTCCCATAAGAAGGTGTGCATTAATCACCATAAAGAGATAATCAGATTTTTGTGAAGATTGAGTAGGGAGGAAGGAAAATTCAATAGGAAGGACAATGAAAGCTAATTTATGAATCTAACCCCATGGGAAAGAATTTGATAAAAGATTTTGGAAAAATTCCGTGAACTGTTTTGAATAAGTTTTTAAATGGTTTATTGAGAAGTAGTTTTGAAAAAGTAAGAAAATTTGAAAAATCATAATTTAAAATTTTGTTGAGTCAAAAGTTTCTATTTAAAAGGTTTTTGGTAAAAGTGTAACGACCCGGTATTTTCAACCATTCGCATCCGCACATGTCGGACTTGAATTGCTCAAAATATCGCGTTGTAAATAAAATTTGGCAAATCTTAGAATATACAGTAAATACATAGTCACAGATCACAGACACAGAGTAAATAATAATGCAGCGGAAATAAAAGAGATAGTAGTTCATGAAGCTACTATATAAAAATAAGATACATCAGAGTTAAACAAGATACAACAGAAGAGTAACAAGATACATCAGGTATAAATCAGAATACATCACCGAGATCAATGGATACAAAAAGCAAAATAGATGGCTAGATCTTCAAGGAAAGCTCCAGCTCCAAAGGTGAATCTTGAATGCTAACTCACTCAATCTGACTCGAGCGTAAAGCAAAACACAAAACACTCGAGTCAGGACATAAATACTTATGAACTGTAAATCAACTCAAGTGAACAGTAACAAAAATGCATCAGTAACTTAAAGGATGCTTGGGATCGCCCATCCTTTAAGGATCCGTTAAACTATTTACTATGTAGTAATATTGCGCTATTATAATAATGTCTACAGTAAAATAAACATACTTTTAAATAGCGTTCCGGGCTACCCATATCACCCTTCACACATAATAGTCCCAGTAGTCCATCCAATATCATGCCATCTCCACTCCGGGTGACTGTTAGAGGATACCACATGGGCTACGGGAGAAAAACAAACTCGTAGTAAAAGCTCGGTATGGTACGTGACACGGCACACAAGGCAATGCTAGGGTAGATATACCAATTACGCACACGGGCTGGTGGTAACGCAGCAGCCACATACGCCCACCTCGGAACACACTCCCAATCAAAATCGGAGGATGGCCATCTAATCAATCACCAGTAAGAGTATAGTATCAAAGAAATGTGTCCGACCAGAGGTGCTACCTCCTTTGGCCCGAGATCGCTCCTGTTTTAGCCACCTTATGCCAACTCACGGGAGTTGGGTCCACATAATATACCTCAAGAACGTCGCCACCATCCTACTTCATTCTGGAATCACCACCGCGTACACGGTTGTTAAAGTGGTTTTCGGAGTTGGCAGAGAGTATGACAACTTCCGATCCCGGTCTCTTTAACAACCAAACGTTATTATAACGCCGTGGTCATTTCAAAATAGTTTATATTTCAAAAGGATCAAATCATTTCATTTCAAAACTATATTTCTTTCAAAATAATTTATACTTCGAAACCAAAACCATTTTTATTTCAAAACTATTTATTCAATCAAAATTGCTTATACCTCGAAACCAAAAACATTTCAAACATATATTCATTTCAAAATCATAATATTTTCAAAGTATAACTCTTTCGAAACCAAAAATACTTGAAACAATTACACTTTGAGAATCATAACATTTCAAAATCATACATTTGAAATCATCGGATATTCATTTAATTCTTTACATTTTACAATTCATTCAATTAATCCCAAATTTTCAATTTCCAACTTAATTCAATTCGAACCATCAGTTTCAATTAAATTTCCTAATAACCATTTCCAAGTCATATCAATTTCAAATATAGATTTGATCCACAAATTAAACTATTCAATTTTTAATATATTTCAAAGCTTTAATATCTCGCATTTCAAAAACTAAATTTTATAATTTCATATATCTCAAATCTAGTTTCATTATTACTTAGTTTTGAAATATTCATTTCATAAATCCAATATTATTTAAATAAACTCAATTTAAAATTAAAATAAATATCCTTTCATACCAAAAAAAAATTTAAATATTCATTAATCAATAGTACATATCATTCCAATTCATATTCTTTATCAAATAAAGATCAAATCATTTCCAAACCTTATTATCAAATCATTATTTGAATTCAAATTCAAATACTCAATTTTAAATATCATTTTAAATCAAATAAATCATTCATTTGTTACTTCAAGTATCATTACAAAATACATTAAAAATTCCATTCAAAAATTCATTTATCTCATTACATTTCATTCCATTTAACACATAACCAAGTAAACCCTATTTAAATTCAAATTCAAATTTAAATTCCTTAAAAATTAAAATTAGAATATTAAAATATATTCAAAACTTCTTAAATTTCACAATTAATCAATTTCCAAAAGTTAAATCATTTAACACTTTAAAATATAACTCAAACAGTGTTAAAATCTATAACATTTCAAACATTGTCAAATTATAGCAACGACGGCATTTATAAAGTGCTATCGTAGATTATAGCTTCCAAAAATGGTTTAGTTCAAGAATAACGGCATTTATAAAATGTTGTAATAGATATTTAGTTATTTCAAACATTGTTAGATTCAAAACAATAGCATTTAAAAATGCTGTCAAAAGACTACAACATTTGAAAATGCTATATAATTCCAGATTTCATTTTAGCTTTTCGAAAATAATAATAAAACTCCAAATTTTTATTATAACTTAAAAGTCACATTTCTAGACTTTAAAATTTCACATTTAAAATCATTTTAACATATGATTTACCACAACAAAATTTTTAGATCAAATATTCAATTTAAAAACTCCATTCATTTATTAAGTCAAAATTCACTGTTTATTAACATATAAATTAAATAAAACTTAAAATTTTACTTCAAATATAATTTTAAAACTTTAAATTTAATTTCCATTATTTATTTACATCTTCAAATAAAATTCAAAGTCTAAAATCTCAATTATTTCACATTTACGTACTCAAATTCACAATTTCAAGACTTAATATTTAATTTTCTTAAAACCATAAAATATATATTTTTAAAATCAAAATTTCATACTTTTAAAAATACATATTTTAATAAAAATCATTTAAAAATATACCACGGGGTCTGTATATAATTTTCTAACCTAGGTCAAGTGATACGGATATATATCATTTCAATCCGCAGTTTACAAAGAAAACCCGGGTTCTATCATTTCAAATCCGCAATCCCAAGTCAAATAAAATACAATAAAAATCGCCCAGGCCTATCATTTCAGCCCATAACGATTTTTTCCTATTCTAAAGTCCATTCGGGTATGTATCATTTCAACCCATAGTGATTCTATTCTAACAGGGAACTTGCAGTGTGATCTTATGCATAAACAATATAAAAAATGTCAATGTCGCAATATATCAAATGTCAGGAGATAATTAACAGTTTTAACATGGTAATAACATGGCATATCATATCATATGATCATCATTAACTTGCATAAACATTTTATATTACTATACACTTGCCATCAATTTACTATTTCATAAGTAAATATGTCAGAGTGAGAAAGACTCACCTTTTCAAGCTGAAGACCACTACGACATACAAACATGATTCCAAGGGCACGACAAGCACGACAATGGATTCAAATAAGTGGAGAGAGCCTAGATGATCATCTTGTAACAATCCAATAAACACAAACAAGACAATGCAACACATGAATATACAACACAAAACAATATTGAACAAGTTGAGATACAAAGCAACAAAGACAAGACGGTTAACCTTGCCTTAACCACTCCACTGCTCGACCATAGAGGATCTTTTGCTTGGCCATTGACGTGTGTTTGGGTCAGGTATGGTATCATATAGGTCAGATTTAGCACACCCATGCACGGCAACATGAAGTGATGTTAAGGGGTAGTGGTGATAATATGAAGCATACATAGGTTCAAGTGCAAAATAGAGTGGTTTATGCAACATTTGGCTCGGTTATGCCAAGTTTTGGGCTCGGCCCTACATACTTCAGGTATGGTCAGATCTGAAATGATGTCTAGAGGTGGTGTAGGTAGGTGGTGGTTGAGCTAGGGGTGTGGCCAAGTCAAGATATGAAGGAGATAGTGAAGATAGACTTGGCTAGGCAATGTTTTCAAGGAGTGTTGCAATGTTTTGTGGAGTTTTGTGGTGATGGCTTCATCCAATGGTCATGGCCTGATCTGGAGGTGGGGATAGGTGGTGGTTGCTGCTGCTGGTGATGGTAGAGAGTATGGTGGTGATGGTGGGTGGTAGAGGCCAAGCAAAGTTAGGTAGAGATCTAGGCAAAACAATGAAAAGAAGAAGGAAAAATAGGAAGAAGAAAGCCATTAGAATTTCTTTTTTTTTTCTCTTCAAGAGAAGTAGCCATGAGTTTTGAGATGTGAGAAGGATTTCTCACGTGAAAATGAGGAAGAATTCACGACATTTCAAAAAAAAATGGACGGCTACTCAAAAATGAAAGGGCAAAAGCAAGTGAAAGGTCAAAGTAAATGAAAAGTCATAGGTAATATGAAAAGGTTTGACTCTTTATATTTCTATTTCCATTTAATTAAAATAAACCATATATATTTCAGTAAATAAAATATAAAACTGAACAAAATAAAGTTGAAAAAGAAAATAAATAAATATATTTTATAAAAATATAAAATAATTATGAAAATAGCACAATAATAGAAACTAGGGTGAAAAATTGTAGAAAAAAATACAATAAGCTTTGGAACATTATAACATCACTCTAAAAATATTTTAAAAATGAAATTATATATATAACATGTCATATTACACTTATATTCAAATTATAACAAACAAAAATATTATTTATATAAACTAAAATAAACAATTTTGTTAAATAAAACAATGTACAGACAATATTGTAAAAAACATAACTTTCACAATATTATTCGGATTTCAACGAAACGAAAAGCAGTGTTCTTGAAATTTTATTTACTTTCATAATAAAAGATAAAATTCAAATTTTCAAACTTTTAAAATTTAGATTTAAAAGTCAAAGTTTGACCAAATTGACCAAAATTCACATTTTCTGGAAATATTCAATTTATGCATGTTTGAAATTCTAATCCACATCAAAATCAACATTTATATTTCAATTAACAAAATATATTCATTTTAATAAATAAAATGAAGTTTTTAAATTAGGAATTTAAATTAAAATAATTAAAATATATAATTACAATAATCAGAAAATACAGGGTTGTTACACTCTCCCCCACTCAAAACTTTTCGTCCCCGAAAAGGAATGAGGTACGAGAAAGCACAAAAAAAGATAGCATGAAATAGTATTAAGACAAGATGACAAGAAGATTAAAATTATACCTGATAACTGTTGCTATAGGTAAGTTTAACAAGGTGGAGATGATCTTCTCAACATCCTCCAGAATCAAGAACACAAGCACGAAAAAGATCTTCTAGAATCTGATTCACCCTTTCCGCTTGACCGACGGTCTATGGATGAAAAGCAGTGCTCAGATTCAAAGATGAGTACCAAAGATTATTAAATATTATAGAAATATTTCTAAACAGACTGGTATAAGCAATAACCTCTCATTCTGTAGCAAGATAAGGGAAATTAGGACAACTAAAAGATAGTTTGAAAAACAAAATAAGATAATAAATTTGAAACCATAAAATTTCAACTTAAACTGAAAATTAATTTTACATAAGTCAAATAAATTTTAAGCATCTCTAATTTCATTATCTTATCATCCAATTATCTTAAATTAACAAATCCCTAAAATCGTGTATTTGAAAAATCTTTTATTATACTCAAAATGTACCAAATAAAATTTAATTCTTCTTCATTCCTAATTAAAATTAAGTTTATTTATCTCAATATATCTTATCACCCATGTTAAATATATTTATATTAATTATAACTGCTTTAATTTATTCTCAGTTTCTTTAACATCATTTTATATTGTAAATTATTCCATTACCCTTTTCTTTGTTTACCTCTGTCAATCTCTTTTATAACTAAAATTTAAGTATATAACATTTGTAATAACCACTCAAATTTTATTTATAAAATCTTTTTTTTATTGTACATTATCCAATTACATATTCAACTTCTGAAAATTAAGGTAAGTTATATTGGAATGAAATTGTGTATTATACAAATAAAACTTTCTAATTCAATTATTTCAAGCTTGAATATTTATCCAAATCTTGAAATTATACTTAGAAATTATCCTTGAAGATAAAATTTAGGAATTAAATTTCCGATAAATTCCAAACTATTTAGAGATAAATAAATGCACATATACTATATATATATATGTATGTATATATCCATTCAAATTTAAATCATATGTCAGCATATGTTATAAATCGAGTCTATTTTAGAAATTCAAATCAATTAAATTTCCAAAAAAACTTGTAGCAAGACTACAGAACGGTCTCTTCACTTCGAAACTTGAAAATGAACATCGATCATGCTGCAGTCATCACCGAAATTATTTCCCAGCGACAAAGAGAAGAGCACTAATTTTAAAATTCTTTGAAAACAAATTTCTATTCGAAAATACTTTAAATAATATATCCTTTAAAACATTAAACACCAAGTTTGAAATCCATCGGAAATTAAATTCTCAAATTCTTGTTTTACATTCATTTTAAATTTCCAAATAAATTTTGTAACCATGTTTTATTGTTCAATTAGATATATGAAACAATAGAAAATGATATATAAAATCAAATATTATTTCTTAACAACCAATTCAAATAAAATCCAGATAAAGATATATAATGAAGGTACAAAATTTATTTCACAAAAATTTATTTCATTACTAAATTTTAAAAACATATTGTGTCAGTTTGCTCTGTTCAAGTGTTTTGAAAATCTTATCGATAGCGTTGATCAGACGAATCGATTAGAAACCCAAATCAACATCAACCACTCAAACAACACAACATATAAAACATTTTAAATATTAGTTTACAAATACACTTCAAGAATAATTTGAAGATAAGTTGGAAACAAAGATGAGATGATTAAATAACAGAATAGGGAGATGGATAAGCTTATATAAATCGCGGGCAACCTTAATCGGGTCAACCGTGACTTAAAGTATAAGTTCGATGTGGATTTCTGGGTAAATCTACATTCGACTTCAAGAGATAGAGTTCGGGATTATAAGAGGTAGTAGCACCTAAATCGAGGATATAGAATCTCTGGTGAATCGATGCTGTCGTAAAGGAATTTCCCCCTTTACAAATAAATTTGAGGTTGGCGAGACCACCGACTCATTATAAAGATCATTCAAAGTGGAGTCATGGGATACTCCAGAATCAAATGAAGATGAATAGTGAGGGACACGAAATGGATTTTGAAACCGCAAGGAACGTTCCAAAATCAAAGGAATCGAGTCAAAAGGAAGGGGTTTAAACTCGAATGAAAGTGATTCTGTAAATACATTTACCCTATATACTGAGTTTTGCCTAGAGCTACCAAAGCTCTGATACCAACTGTAACGACCCGGTATTTTCAACAATTCGCATCCGCACATGTCGGACTTGAATTGCTCAAAATACCGCGTTGTAAATAAAATTTGGCAAATCTCAGAATATACAGTAAATACATAGTCACATATCACAGACACAGAGTAAATAATAATGCAGCGGAAATAAAAGAGATAGTAGTTCATGAAGCTACTATATAAAAATAAGATACATCAGAGTTAAACAAGATACAACAGAAGAGTAACAAGATACATCAGGTATAAATCAGAATACATCACTGAAATCACTGGATACAAAAAGAAAAATAGATGGCTAGATCTTCAAGGAAAGCTCCAGCTCCAAAGGTGAATCTTGAATGCTAACTCACTCAATCTGACTCGAGCGTAAAGCAAAACACAAAACACTCGAGTCAGGACATAAATACTTATGAACTGTAAATCAACTCAAGTGAACAGTAACAAAAATGCATCAGTAACTTAAAGGATGCTTGGGATCGCCCATCCTTTAAGGATCCGTTAAACAATTTACTTTGTAGTAATATTGCGCTATTATAATAATGTCTACAGTAAAATAAACATACTTTTAAATAGCGTTCCGGGCTACCCATATCACCCTTCACACATAATAGTCCCAGTAGTCCATCCAATATCATGCCATCTCCACTCTGGGTGACTGTTAGAGGATACCACACGGGCTACGGGAGAAAAACAAACTCGTAGTAAAGGCTCGGTATGGTAGGTGACATGGCACACAAGGCAATGCCAGGGTAGATATACCAATTACGCACACGTGCTGGTGGTAACGCAGCAGCCACATACGCCCACCTCGGAACACACTCCCAATCAAAATCGGAGGATGGCCATCTAATCAATCACCAGTAAGAGTATAGTATCGAAGGAATGTGTCCGACCAGAGGTGCTACCTCCTTTGGCCCGAGATCGCTCCTGTTTTAGCCACCTTATGCCAACTCACGGGAGTTGGGTCCACGTAATATACCTCAAGAACGTCGCCACCATCCTACTTCATTCTGCAATCCCCACCGCGTACACGGTTGTTAAAGTGGTTTTCGGAGTTGGCAGAGAGTATGACAACTTCCGATCCCGGTCTCTTTAACAACCAAATGTTATTATAACGCCGTGGTCATTTCAAAATAGTTTATATTTCAAAAGGATCAAATCATTTCATTTCAAAACTATATTTCTTTCAAAATAATTTATACTTCGAAACCAAAACCATATTTATTTCAAAACTATTTATTCAATCAAAATAGTTTATACTTCGAAACCAAAAACATTTCAAACATATATTCATTTCAAAATCATAGTATTTTCAAAGTATAACTCTTTCGAAACCAAAAATACTTGAAACAATTACACTTTGAAAATCATAACATTTCAAAATCATACATTTGAAATCATCGGATATTCATTTAATTCTTTACATTTTACAATTCATTCAATTAATCCCAAATTTTCAATTTCCAACTTAATTCAATTCAAACCATCAGTTTCAGTTAAATTTCCTAATAACCATTTCCAAGTCATATCAATTTCAAATATAGATTTGATCCACAAATTAAACTATTCAATTTTTAATATATTTCAAAGCTTTAATATCTCGCATTTCAAAACTAAAATTTATAATTTCATATATCTCAAATCTAGTTTCATTATTACTTAGTTTTGAAATATTCATTTCATAAATCCAATATTATTTAAATAAACTCAATTTACAATTAAAATAAATATCCTTTCATACCAATAAAAAATTTAAATATTCATTAATCAATAGTACATATCATTCCAATTCATATTCTTTATCAAATAAAGATCAAATCATTTCCAAACCTTATTATCAAATCATTATTTGAATTCAAATTCAAATACTCAATTTTAAATATCATTTTAAATCAAATAAATCATTCATTTGTTATTTCAAGTATCATTACAAAATACATTAAAAATTCCATTCAAAAATTCATTTATCTCATTACATTTCATTCCATTTAACACATAACCAAGTAAACCCTATTTAAATTCAAAATCAAATTTAAATTCCTTAAAAATTAAAATTTAAATATTAGAATATATTCAAAACTTCTTGAATTTCACAATTAATCAATTTCCAAAAGTTAAATCATTTACACTTTAAAATATAACTCAAACAGTGTTAAAATCTATAACATTTCAAACATTGTCAAATTATAGCAACGACGGCATTTATAAAGTGCTATCGTAGATTATAGCTTCCAAAAATGGTTTAGTTCAAGAATAACGGCATTTATAAAATGTCGTAATAGATATTTAGTTATTTCAAACATTGTAGATTCAAAACAATAGCATTTAAAAATGCTGTCAAAAGACTACAACATTTGAAAATGCTATAAAATTCCAGATTTCATTTTAGCTTTTCGAAAATAATAATAAAACTCCAAAATTTTATTATAAATTAAAAGTCACATTCCTAGACTTATTATAAATTAATAAGTGGAGAGAGCCTAGATGATCATCTTGTAACAATCCAATAAACACAAACAAGACAATGCAACACATGAATATACAACACAAAACAATATTGAACAAGTTGAGATACAAAGCAACAAAGACAAGACGGCTTAACCTTGCCTTAACCACTCCACTACTCGACCATAGAGGATCTTTTGCTTGGCCATTGATGTGTGTTTGGGTCAGGTATGGTATCATATAGGTCAGATTTAGCACACCCATGCACGACAACATGAAGTCATGTGAAGGGGTAGTGGTGATAATATGAAGCATACATAGGTTCAAGTGCAAAATAGAGTGGTTTATGCAACATTTGGCTCGGTTATGCCAAGTTTTGGGCTCGGCCCTACATACTTCAGGTATGGTCAGATCTGAAATGATGTCTAGAGGTGGTGTAGGTAGGTGGTGGTTGAGCTAGGGGTGTGGCCAAGTCAAGATATGAAGGAGATAGTGAAGATAGACTTGGCTAGGCAATGTTTTCAAGGAGTGTTGCAATGTTTTGTGGAGTTTTGTGGTGATGGCTTCATCCAATGGTCATGGCCTGATCTGGAGGTGGGGATAGGTGGTGGTTGCTGCTGCTGGTGATGGTAGAGAGTATGGTGGTGATGGTGGGTGGTAGAGGCCAAGCAAAGTTAGGTAGAGATCTAGGCAAAACAATGAAAAGAAGAAGGAAAAATAGGAAGAAGAAAGCCATTAGAATTTCTTTTTTTTCTCTTCAAGAGAAGTAGCCATGAGTTTTGAGATGTGAGAAGGATTTCTCACGTGAAAATTTGGAAGAATTCACGGCATTTCAAAAAAAAATGGACGACTACTCAAAAATGAAAGGGCAAAAGCAAGTGAAAGGTCAAAGTAAATGAAAAGTCATAGGTAATATGAAAAGGTTTGACTCTTTATATTTCTATTTCCTTTTAATTAAAATAAACCATATATATTTCAGTAAATAAAATATAAAACTGAACAAAATAAATTTGAAAAAGAAAATAAATAAATATATTTTAGAAAAATATAAAATAATTATGAAAATAGCACAATAATAGAAACTAGGGTGAAAAATTGTAAAAAAAAATACAATGAGCTTTGGAACATTATAACATCACTCTAAAAATATTTTAAAAATGAACTTATATATATAACATGTCATATTACACTTATATTCAAATTATAACAAACAAAAATATTATTTATATAAACTAAAATAAACAATTTTGTTAAATAAAACAATGTACAGACAATATTGTAAAAAACATAACTTTCACAATATTATTCGGATTTCAACGAAACGAAAAGCAGTGTTAAAATTCAAAATTTCAAACTTTTAAAATTTAAATTTAAAAGTCAAAGTTTGACCAAATTGACCAAAATTCACATTTTCTGGAAATATTCAATTTATGCATGTTTGAAATTCTAATCCACATCAAAATCAACATTTATATTTCAATTAACAAAATATATTCATTTTAATAAATAAAATGAAGTTTTTAAATTAGGAATTTAAATTAAAATAATTAAAATATACAATTACAATAATCAGAAAATACAGGGTTGTTACAAAAAGTATTTTTCATTTTTGAAATTCTGGTTTAAAGTTGGTTGAGTTAAAAAGGTTTTTGATTTTTAAGAAAGGGATACTTCGTTCTTAAAATAAATACGAAATAGAGGATATGTTGGACTTGATGATTTTTTCTTTCATAATTTTGGAGTTTTTTTTTAAATTCTTTCTTAAAGGGGAATACATGAAAATGGAACTTAATTAAGTTAAGGAATAGAGAATAGAAGGATAAGAATAACCAAGATAGGTGGAAAATTTTCGTATAAGAAAAATATAGAGAATAACAGCTGAAGTAGGAGACAATTAGTTAGGGGAAATATAAATAGAGGCAATATTAGAAGATTTGGATAGAAATAGCATTATGAATTTATATAAAATAAGATCAGTAATCTAGTTAGAAATTAATGGAATAGAATCTATCCTTACTACTCCACTTTTCATTATCTAAAGTTACAAAAATTATTTAGTTAAAGGACAATATTTTTGAGTCATAGCGCAATATATGTGGATTTATATTTTTGGGATAAGATAATTACTTAAATAGGAATTTGGCATGCATGTGAATAGATTGTTGTTTGAAGTCTACTAAAATAATTGTCTTGTAACTAGAAATATCTTTTAAATAATGAACTTTTCATAAGTATAGGCCATGATTTCATGGACTAATAAATCTTATTTTGAATTTAATGTAATAAGTTTATTAGTATGAAAATATTTTATTATAATTTACTTTGTATGTTGTAAAAGGTTTTTGAGAAGAGAATTTTTTTTCTCCTTTATGGAATCAAGCATATTTTGAAATTTTAATTTAATAGTAGTTTGGTTTAATAATTAAGTTTTAAAAGGTTTTAATTAGAAGTCCAACTCTAAAGAAATAAGTCTTTGTTGTAGAAAGATATTAAAAAGGAAGAGTTGGTCAGAAAAATGAAAAATTTTCATGACTCCTTCTGGTATAAATTTTTTTTGAAAATGAAAAAAAGGATTTCCAGGTTTATATTTTTAATGATAAAAGTTTGGATAAGATTGTTTATAATTGTAAAATTTATGTTTCAAAGGGTGAGAATGTTCGTCGACGGAAATTTTGTCAGTTTAGAAAACCGTCGAACGAATTTTGAAATAAAATTTATACCGCAAGCGCACGGTGTACGAATGTAGCACGTGGCGAATACGGGTCGATCCGTAGGGAATTGATGATTTTAAAATTCTATTCAATCAAATTAACCAAAGTTGAAAGAGTGATTAACTAAAAAAAATGACAAAAGAAAATAGATAAAAATATGAGAGTTTTAAGACAATTTAGAGGCAATTTCCACTCTCTAGATCACATAAATCAACAAAATGAAGTTATGATCTCTCTTTTCTTGTCATTAGTGAATTAGTTGATGTGCTTATCATAAGTATGGTATATTTGTGCTATTAATTAGCTCAATATAAACCATCAAAATATAACACAACCACTAATACACTTTTAAATCTCATAAAATATGACAACAAAGTTGAAAGCAAAATTTATTTTAAGCATGGCCTATTAACCATTAATTAGAAATATAAGCCATCAAATTTTAATTTCAACAATCACTTCTTTGCCATAATCATATGTAGATGAAGAGGCAATTTGTGTTTTGTTTGTTTAAGCATAGCCTATTTGTTATAAACAATATAGACTATCAAATTCAAAGCTAAACAACATCATTAAACCACTTCATTCATTCTCATTGAGCATAAAAAGAGAGCATAAACATCAAATTAAGTTGAAGCTACATGATTAGAGAGCTTCATTACCCCTAAATTGAAGGGGTTTATCCTCTCATATTTGTTATTATATGAACAAATGTAGCTTGCAACATGAGAGAAAAAGAAAAGGAAAAGAGAGCCAAGTGAAATGGAAAACTATTCTAATTGCATAAAGGAAAATCTACACTACTTGCATAAAAGGAAATGAACATGTAATTAAAAAGAAACAATAATTAACATTGCATAAAAGAAAAGAATTACATAAGATAAGAAATGGCTAAGTAGCCATGGAAAGAAAGAGAGATTTGATTTATTTTCTAAACTAAAACTAACAAACTAAGAGGAAGATGGCTACATGAAACATAAGGGGTATTTATACAAGTTAGAAACCCTAATGCATATTTTTGGGTAGTACCCAAAATGCCCTTGGAGGAAGTGTGGTGGCCAAGTTATCATTAGCTTTAATAATCTCCCACTTAAATGTACATGAAGCTTTAAATGTCTTTTAGCATATGCATTAGCCTTTAATTTGTACATTAGGTAGTGGGTAGGTGGGGTCCTCCATGTTCTTCACTTTGAATTATTTCCATCTTCATTCCTTTGTATTCATTTTGTGCATGCATATTCCTTCATGAACCCACTTTTAATTGAGTGTAATTTCCTACAAAATAATATAAAAATTTCCAATTAAATGTTCTCAAATTAATATATGCACAAAAATGACCATTTTGCCCCTGGATGAAGATGAATATGTGACAATTTCAAATAATATGAATTTTGGTTTAAACAAGTTAAAATACCCAATATGATCATTTATTTAATTTAAAAAGAATAAATATGGTGGTTAAAATATGCACATTTACATGCACATCAAATACCCCCACACTTATCTTTTTATTCGTCCTCGAATAAACTAAAACTAAAGTAAATCCGTTTTCGTAGGGAGCACGATTGCATTGAGCGTATGCAATAAGCCGTTAAACCTCTAGGTGTCCCCAGTAGGACGAGTGTTGTCTCGTGAGTGTTTTCAGCGGATACTACCCACAAAATCCAAATGCATGATGAAAATATTTACAAAATGCAAGATTTATTTACAAAGAGATGAATGCAAATTTTTGAAAATATTTACAAATGAAGGATTTATTTTTAAATTGACACAAATAAGTTAAATATAGGTTTTGGTATTATCTTGAAAATTTATGTCATTTACTCGTCAAAATTTTCAACAAAAATCAAGTTATCATAACAAATAGACAATAGTTTAATTTGTTGTTTCGGTTGATAACAAAGTGTAATTATAAAATGGATCCTTAGTTGATTATCAAAGTTTATCAAAGTGGTATTTTCATTTCTTTTAATAAAAAATCAAATCAAATAAGTAAAAATAGTGTTAGGATTTCAATTGCTTGCTCTCTCATTATTTGCAAGAAAAATTACACACCTAGCTCAGGTAAACTGAGGCCAGATATACCACCCATGCACTGCCTTTCGGGCTTATGTGAGGCGAGCACAGAGCATGGCGAGTGCACACACTTTCATGCATACACTATCGACTGTAAGTGGTTTTTATTAAGTCTTTCTTTTTTTTACATGTGTTCCATACATCATAACCGTGAGGACTTTTAAATGAGTATGAAAGCACATAATCAAAAATTCCAAGTATTTCACCCATGCATAACCGTGAGGACTTTTAAATGAGAGTGAATACTTTGGATGTATTATTTTTTTTATTTTTTTATAATTTTTTTAAGAGAGAGAGAGTTTTGTAAAATCATCTTAGCACTATTTAACTTAGAAGACAAAAAAAAATGTTATATCCTTTACTTTAAATTCACCACTTTTAAAACAAAGATTTTCAATTAGGATGTATTTCATAATTAACACGTATGAATCTTCCTATATACTAGTTAAACCATTGTTATTTATAATCAAACTTCATTTTTATTTTTGTTAAGACAAATAAATTTTCAATAATTTCAATTTAATAAACCAAAACCATATATTTATCCTATAGTGTTTCTTTAAAAATAAATCAAAAACACTAAAAATAAATTCTTCTTTTGTTTTTGGATTTTTTTTTGTTTTTTTTTGTTTTTTTGAGTTTTTTTGAAAAAAAACGAAAAACTAATCCTGAAAAATCAAGAAGAAGATGAGTCTCCCCCCACACTTGATTTTGAATGTGTCCCCACAGTCAACCTAAGTGGAAGGAGAAAAATAAAATAAAAATCCAATATTTACATGAAAGATTATTATTTACAAGGGATGAGAAAGTTACAGTCAAAAAGTAAATGAAACGATCTTCTAAAGACCGATTCATTTGTCTCATCAAGTGTGTGAGACACGGTTTAAGCACGAAAAACCAAACAATCAAAGATTTCAAAGTTGAATCTTGATTTGAAAAAACGAATTTTGTTTTGAAAATTGTACGAGTTGTTTTGTTTTCGATGATTTTTGGGGTTGATAAAAGAATTGATTGAAGTTCAAGTTTATTTTCACTAATTTGAAATTCAAGCTTATCATTGAAAACATTTTCAGAGTAATTGATTTCAAAATCAAAATGGTGGTTTTCATCTTCCCCGTTGGAATTTAACAACTCGTCATCCAAAAGTCCAAAAAATTCGTGTTCGTTAAATTCATCTTCCTTTATTGGGTTATCAACTTCATTATTTATATAATTTTCAAAATCCAAAGTTGTTGTATTCAAAATTTTGAAATCGAGAAAAGGAAGATCGAATTTTAAATTTCGTTCCACACCTTCAAAAGAATTTAAATCCAACTTAATTACCATGTTTTCAACAACTTCGTTAAGATCTTTATTTTCAATTTCAAAAGTTATTATTTGAAAATCATCGATTTGGGTAAAAGATGGACTATCGTTTGACTCGTCAAACATTGAAATTTGATTTTGTTTCTCACGAAAATTTTCCAATGTTTCAATCAACAAATTCTTGTGATCATCGTAAATTTCATTCATTTGTTCAAAAAAGTCAAATTTGTAATTATTAACTTGAAAATTTTCGATTTGGACTTGTTGAGAACAAGAATTGTCCATTTCGATAATTGGTAGATTATTACTTGATTCTTCGCAAGTTGAGATTGGATTATGGTTTTCACGAAAAGTTTTGTATTTTTCAAGTAATAAATCCCCGTTATCCTTTTCCATTTGGTCAACAAAATCAAATTCATGATTATTAATTTGAAAACTTTCATTTTGAATTTGTTGATAACCAAAGTTTTCAATCGTATCATTATTGAAACTATTCCCATTGCCAAAATTGTTTGAAAATTGGTTCACATTTTCATCTTGATTTTGGTATTCATTTTGAAGCTCGAATTGAATTGGCATGGGTTACACTCGAAATCATTTGAATTTTGAAGTGAATTCAAATTTTGATTATTTTGAAAACTTTGATTCGAGTTAACGCACAAATATGAATTACACAACTTATCTATCATTTGATTTTGTTGCGTAGCCATTTCAAGTAAAGATGAAATGCTATTTTCAAGATTTGAAGGTTCGTCATCATTTTGAAAATTTTGAGGTTCAAAATTCGAATCGGTTAAACAATAGTTGTTGTTGAAATATCCATAAGAATTTGAAGTGAAATTATATGGATTATATTGATTTTCACAACTATTGTAAAGCTCATGTATGTGGCGAGACTCGGACATTTTCAAGAATGTTTTTTTTTTTGGTTTTTTTTTATAAAGAAAAATAGTTACAAATAGAATTTATTTTTCAAAATGTAAAATTGATTTTTGTTTTGCTTTTGGATTTTCAATTTTTTTTGGCTTTTGTTTTAAATATGTTTTGTATTTTTTTTGGATTTTTGTTTTTCTAATTTTTTTTGGATTTTTGAAACTTCAAAGGAAAAGGATTTAAAAGTTTCAATGAAAAATAAAAGAAATATTTACAATTTTTCTAGTTTTGGATTTTTGAATTTTTTTTTAAATATGCATGAACTAGTGCAACTAAATGAATGTAAGGGTTAATTACAAATGATTTAACCTAAGTTAACCCAAAATTGTATAATCACAAACTGTCTTAAATAAACAAGATAGTTCTAAGCCAGGTAACGGGCAGGATTTATCGGTGCACCATGAATCACCGTAGCAATGCAGCCGAAGGTTTAAGTACCTTCAAAGAAACAATTCAGTATAATATTTATGAATCACCGTAATATTTATAACTGATTACTGCTCTGCCGTAGCCTAGACACCAAGAAATTAAATTGTTCAAAGAAGACAAATTGTCAATATACAATTAAGTGTTATTGATTTCTAACCGTTATTATTAATCAAAATTCTAAGATGAAATGGAAGCAGAAATTACACGTGTATTAATAATGTAACCACAAATGGATTTTTTTTTTTTGAATTTGTTTTTTTAAATGCAAGTAAATAACAATGCAACACAAACAAAAACAATAGATATATACAATGCAAGGCAAATAAAAAGAAAATTATAAATAAGTAAGCAGTTATATTTTTTTTGGCAAGCTCAGCAAAGCGAGCAATTATTTAACAAGCATTTCTGCTCTTTCTGTAATTCTGCTTTGGCAACCTGAAATAAAGCAAGATATATACAACCTTTTTTTGAAAGGAAACTTAAAAATAGGGTTTTACTTTAAAAAATAATAATTGGATTTTTCTTTTTTCTTTTTTTTTTGAATTTTTTTTCTTTTAAAATATGATGATACTTGAACAAAAGAAAAGAATTTAACTAAACCAAACTCAGCCCACTTAAATGTCAAAGCCCAAAACCGCAATTTTATATTCCCTTTCTCTGATAAAATAACTTAACAAAATAAGCGGAGACTCAAACGAACGCAAAACAAAATCACAAATTTTCAATCCCAAATTCGCAGACTTCAAAAACACAGAACAAAATCGAAAAACAAGCGGGTTAGTGAGGCGATTGGT
Source organism: Allium cepa (assembly GCA_030765085.1). Classification (NCBI taxonomy): domain Eukaryota; kingdom Viridiplantae; phylum Streptophyta; class Magnoliopsida; order Asparagales; family Amaryllidaceae; genus Allium; species Allium cepa. The sequence continues at coordinate 374,531,658 of CM060929.1, read as the reverse complement.
TTTCTGAAGCGATTTGGAGATTTCGTAGGGGTTGCAGTGGTTCGAATTCGAGTGTCTCGATGGGGTTGCACTTGGGTGGTCGTGTGGTGTCTGGTTTCAGGAAGTTCGAGTGGGTGTTTTTGAAAATGACAGAAAATGGGTGAGGCGGTTGAATTTGTGAAGTTCGTGGATGGTTCGTTGCGGTTGCTGTTTGTTCAGAGGTCGTGGTGAAGGGGGATCTGAAGTCTAAATCGTGGCAGTTTGGGTAGGTGGTTGAGTGTCGCGAGTCAAGGCAGTAGGGTGGTAAGGAAGTGATGCTGTGCGCGTCTGGTGGTATGGAGAAGAAGTGCGGCAGCCTGATGGTCAGAGAAGTGAATGGTAGTTGAATGCAAGAAGTTTGTGATGAAGTTCTGGTCGAAGGCAGGAAGTTTATGTGTTTGTTTGACGATGGTTTGCAGCACTTGAATTTGTGGTGATGATGTAAGTGAATTGTGAGTGAATTGTGAGCAGTGCACAGTTTAGAGGAATGTAGAAATCTAGTGGTCAAGCAAGGATGGTGAGAATGCTGCCTGGTGGCTCTTTGGCAAGAAGCGGTGAGGATAATGCTTGATTTGGTTGAAAATTATGGAGATGGTTTGGAAGGTCGAGAACAGTGGTGGCAGATGGTCTGTTATATTGTCAACTGTGATATTACTGTGAAATTGTCGAGAGCACTGTATGTAGTTACTGGCAGTGTTGTGGGATGGTTTGTGGAGTGTTGTATTGGTTAGACAGTAATGGGTAGGGGGTGATGAAGTTTTGACAGTGATGAATGATGTGGTTAGTATGGCAGTGAGGCAAAGGAGAACATGATGTTGACAGTGAAGTTTTGTTGACGTATGAGTGATGAAGGGGGATGGTTGTGGAAGCAGTGCTTTGTAAGGGAAGTTGAAAGAAGTTGTTGTGACTGTCAAGTGGATTTTTGTGGTGTTGCACAGGATGTTAGTTTTGGAAGATGAAGTGTGAAGGAAGTTAATGTTGTTTAGTTGTATGAACTTGAATCATGGAGTTCACAAATGCTTGGATCAAGGGGAGTATGTACGGAAATTTGGAGTTATGCAGGTGGTGGAGTTTGGGTGGAAATGTTGGTAGAAGGGGATGGTCAGGAATGTGAAGTTGCACAGGATGTTGAGTGGAAGTGGTGAATTGAATGAGGATGCTGTTTGCGGTGGCTTTGGGTATAGGAGATGTGGCAGTGGTGGGGAAGTTGTCGACAAGGCTAGTGATTGGGTATTGGCTATAATGTTGAGCAGTTGTAGTCGTTAAGTGAATGGCAAGGAGGGGATGAAGTGCACTGATGTGCAGGTTGGCAGAGGAGGGAAAAATAAAAATGTGAATCAGAGAAGTATTGACAGTGGGGTGGTTATGTGCCAAGAAGACAGTTGGTATCGAGGAAGGTCTGGAGCAGTTGTGAAGTTTGGTTGACAGAGGCAGTTTTCAGTTTGGACAGTGGGGAATGCTTTGGTATTTGAGTGCAACAGAGGGGTGAGGGGTATAGCACAGTGCACAGTGCAGTGTAATTTTTTTTCTTTTTTGTATTAAAGGAAAAGAAATGTAAAAAGTAAATAAAAATTGCAAGTGAAATAGAATTTTTTTTTTTGGTTTTGAAATTGTGTATGCCCTTTTTTCTTATATATGCAAGGCAAATGAACAACACACAACAAACAAAATGCAAACAATAAAATCAAACAACACACACAACAAATTTTTTTTTAAATGCAAACAAACACACAAAATAAAAACACAAATAAAATCACACAAAAATAATCCGAAGAATAGAAAATCAAAATCAAAACAACTCCCCGGCAACGGCGCCAAAAACTTGTTCGTCGACGGAAATTCTGTCGGTTTAGAAAACCGTCGAACGAATTTTGAAATAAAATTTATACCGCAAGCGCACGGTGTACGAATGTAGCACGTGGCGAATACGGGTCGATCCGCAGGGAATTGATGATTTTAAAATTCTATTCAATCAAATTAACCAAAGTTGAAAGAGTGATTAACTAAAAAAAATGACAAAAGAAAATAGATAAAAATATGAGAGTGTTAAGACAATTTAGAGGCAATTTCCACTCTCTAGATCACATAAATCAACAAAATGAAGTTATGATCTCTCTTTTCTTGTCATTAGTGAATTAGTTGATGTGCTTATCATAAGTATGGTATATTTGTGCTATTAATTAGCTCAATATAAACCATCAAACTATAACACAACCACTAATACACTTTTAAATCTCATAAAATATGACAACAAAGTTGAAAGCAAAATTTATTTTAAGCATGGCCTATTAACCATTAATTAGAAATATAAGCCATCAAATTTTAATTTCAACAGTCACTTCTTTGCCATAATCATATGTAGATGAAGAGGCAATTTGTGTTTTGTTTGTTTAAACATAGCCTATTTGTTATAAACAACATAGACTATCAAATTCAAAGCTAAACAACATCATTAAACCACTTCATTCATTCTCATTAAGCATAAAAAGAGAGCATAAACATCAAATTAAGTTGAAGCTACATGATTAGAGAGCTTCATTACCCCTAAATTGAAGGGGTTTAGCATCTCATATTTGTTATCATATGAACAAATGTAGCTTGCAACATGAGAGAAAAAGAAAAGGAAAAGAGAGCCAAGTGAAATGGAAAACTATTCTAATTGCATAAAGGAAAATCTATACTACTTGCATAAAAGGAAATGAACATGTAATTAAAAAGAAACAATAATTAACATTGCATAAAAGAAAAGAATTACATAAGATAAGAAATGGCTAAGTAGCCATGGAAAGAAAGAGAGATTTGATTTATTTTCTAAACTAAAACTAACTAACTAAGAGGAAGATGGCTACATGAAACATAAGGGGTATTTATACAAGTTAGAAACCCTAATGCATATTTTTGGGGAGTACCCAAAATGCCCTTGGAGGAAGTGTGGTGGCCAAGTTATCATTAGCTTTAATAATCCCCACTTAAATGTATATGAAGCTTTAAATGTCTTTTAGCATGTGCATTAGCCTTTAATTTGTACATTAGGTAGTGGGTAGGTGGGGTCCTCCATGTTCTTCACTTTGAATTATTTCCATCTTCATTCCTTTGTATTCATTTTGTGCATGCATATTCCTTCATGAACCCACTTGTAATTGAGTGTAATTTCCTACAAAATAATATAAAAATTTCCAATTAAATGTTCTCAAATTAATATATGCATAAAAATGACCATTTTGCCCTTGGATGAAGATGAATATGTGACAATTTCAAATAATATGAATTTTAGTTTAAACAAGTTAAAATACCCAATATGATCATTTATTTAATTTAAAAAGAATAAATATGGTGGTTAAAATATGCACATTTACATGCACATCAGAGAACTAAAATAAAAAAATTTATGAAGAAGATAGCGATCACTGCCTAGGTAAGGCAGTGTAAAGGTTTTCAGATATGTGTAAAATAGGAATAGTATATACAATCTGATCTGGAAATTTGAAATCAATTTCAAATATTTAATTATGGAATTTTGGTAAAATTATTCTAGATTTATAATTGGGCTGTAATTTAGGTTGCCTTAGGTGACTTGGAATATAAATTTCTATGTTTTGATTTATTTGGAGCGGTCACCGTTTAACTTCAATAAATTTTTCAGTTCTAAAATATGTATAAAAGTATGGTGTTTGAATATATAAGGAATATTCCAAAGAGGAAAAGAGATGTGTAAGATATGGATATTCTTTCATATAGTTTACAGTGTCTACTTCAATAAAAGAAAAATAAATTATTTCTTATAATTTCAAAAAAGCATAAAATCTCACTTTGGTTAATTTGCAGAAATTACAATGGTGATTCTTTTTCGAATGATATCTTTGATAAACTAAAATGTGGAAATAAATGTTCTAATTTAGAAACTAACATATAGAAACACGTATAACCGCACTTAACGTACAAAAATAGAAATATTTAAATATCGCAAGTTACAGCGTTAGTCTATTAGTTATTTTATGACTAGGATTTATAGATATTAATTACAAATTTAATGAGTAATAAATTTTTAAGTAATGAGAGTTAAAAAGAACTAAATAAGGGCGGATTAAGGAATTTAATATGGCATTGATGAAGGAATTGAACCGGTATAATAAATGAATTTTGAAATCAGTAAAAGATTAAAGGGATTTAAATGAGGATTGATTAGAGATGGTTCAACTTTGACATTAATGATCAATTACTATAGATATATTAGCTGAAGTTATGATGGACCATATTTATTAGAAACCAAGGTGTATTAGGGCCCCAACATCATTAACACTAGTTAAAGATAAATGGAAACTTCTTGCAAAATTTTATTTTGGAGTTTTTGACTGTTATCACTAATTGTCTCCCATAGGATTTTGGAAAAGCATATGATACGATGGACGATATGTTCCTATTTTATCATTGGGTTGATTTTATGGATATGATTAGACCGCATAATATATATACATATGTGTGTGTGTGTGTGTGTGTGTGTGTGTGAAGGAACAGCGTAAATAAGGAAATTTCATAAGGACGCTTAGCTAGTGATAAACTGTAGGCAAGACTACAAGTTAACGAGGAAATTAGGTTAGTAACTGGAAATAAAAGAATGCTTCAGTCCTACTTTTTTTTATAATTTTGGGAAAAATAAATTTTAGGTTTTTGAGAGACACCATTCAAGGATGAGCATTCACTTGGAGGAGATAAGATGAATATGGATATAAAGAGAATTTTCTATTAGATAGGGATGAAGAAGAAGGTGAATTTTTTTCCATTAGGCGTTTGATGTGCCAAAACAAAAAAATAGTGCTAACTATGCAACGAACGAAGGCCACACAAGATCGTCAGAAATCCAATGTAGACAAGCATAAAAAAGAGCTTGAATTCGAAGTAGAGGATATGGTGCTTACCACGGTTTTTCTTCTTAGATAGGTCTTGAGATTTGGATAGTCGGGAAAATTGGCATCAAGGCTTGTTGGGCCTTTCCTAATTTTAGGGGAAAATAGGAAAACCTACGGAGTTACCGGATAAGTTAGCAGAAGTCAATGACGTTTTTCATATTTCACATCTGAGGAAATACCTTCTAGTACAGCTACTGTGATAGGGCCTAGTATATTGGGGGATACTGAGACAAAACCAATAGTATCCCGTACCATTGCAAGCATTATGGAGTGCGGAACTAGGAAGCTCCGCAACAAAGAAACTAGACTGATCTAATTATAATGGGGGGAACCCGGTGGAAAGCATAAGGACTTCTCAATGCTAAGCTATTCAAAGGCAAACTTTACTCTCCAAAAATTAGGTTTTGGCCGCATTATGCTTGCTTGATTGGATGATAAAAAAAGTTTATTACAGCTTTACTATCACTTTTGTACTCATATAGAACACTTTATGCATGTTTAGGGTGTTTGCATACATACTTATATGCCACAGTTATACACTCACACTAGGATTAAGCTCACTTTTAGAATGTCTGCGTACAAAATCACATTGTACTTTGGTTGATTAGATGGTTGCATAGATAACTTAACTGTATAACATGGATGTTAATTGCGTGTTACGCTATTCGCCCCTTTGAAAGATTTGGGGATGAAATCCTTTTAAGGGTGAAGAATGTAACACCCCGTAAAATCAACCATAAATAAATAAGTTGAATACATTAAATTAAATAAGATAGAGATAAAAATAGAAATTTTGTAAAAGTCAGAAGCTAACCATGAAAGTTATGCTATTGCGTTCGTGGCATCATTCCGATCAATTTCGTATATGATATCTCGAAAATGGAGCTCAAATGAAAAAGTTATGGACGATTGATGTTTTCAGATTCAAAATAATTTAAACAGAATTTTAATTTAGTTAATTAAATAATTTGTAAATTTGAAATTCAAAAGTTAACAATAATTAGACTGAGGGTTAAGTGAACGTTAAAATTAATGTTAACATTAAAAAGTAATTAATGAATTGAATAAATCTATCAATGGCAACAAGTAAATGGTCCCAAAATAAATGGACCATTCATCTGCTCGCTATGATCAATTGACTATTAGCGGTCGATCGATGGGTAGCAGCGGTCGACTGGTGATTAACAGTAGTGGCTAGGGTTTTTAGCAATATGAATGTTCGGATTTTTATAAAATTAAACCGAGTTGAATCCGACGGTCCCGGTGCTTTTCAAGTACTACATAAGACCCTAGTCCCTTCACTTTTATTCATAAAATACTTTGGGAAAATAGCGAAGCTTTGGCAGTTTATCTCTTGTAAAATTCAAAAAAACTACATTAGGGTTTTAGGTAAGAAATCCTATATATCTGTTTTGTCTTATTTTTATTTTCTCAACTTATTTTATCCAACTTTCTGAATCTAATATGTATATACATATCCCTTGTTGTATATATCAAAAAGACGAGATCCGATAGAGATTGTTAAAGGCGTGTCAAATCCAAAGTAGGAAAAGTTAAGGACATATAATGAGTGAAAATCTTAGTTTTTCTATTTTAATAAATTATTAGTATAACTTGGGTTTAAATATGCCTTGGGTAGTTTTTATTTGCAAAAACGTCATATTACAAACCCCAAAAACTCCTTCAATGTGAAATTTCAATTCTAGGTTGAAATCTCAAATTTGTTAGGTCAAAATAATGGAAATTGTGTAGATGTATAGTTTTGATAATTTTACTTTCTATTCCACTCCTTATTCTTTTTCTTTGAATTTGGTTAAAGAATTTTGATTAAGGAATAGTGTGTAAGGTACGAATTTATTCGTAGTTTGCACTACTTATTCCAATAAATTAAATAAAAATTTCTTTATTTATTTTTATGTGGAAAAAAGGGTTGAATAGAGTGTACAAACTCGAATTATAAGTTTCTATTAAAATATTCCATTATTTGATGTAATAAGTTATGTTTAAATTTTTATTGTATACAAGTCTATTGATTGGAATCTTTAGATATGAATATTGAAATTTTGGTACTTTTGATAATATGGAATGAGACTACTATAATTGATATATATATATATATATATATATATATATATGCGCAACTAACATATAATTGTAACATACAATTGCATTGTTAAATAGGTCATTAATTCCATTAAATCCCCCTTAGGAAGGTAACTAATGTTAAAAGCGAAAAAAATTCTTATTATGAGGCCTTGATTATGAAAACGATGAGATATGTGATAATGTATATACAATGTGATATAGATTATGACTAGGTTATAGGGATGCAAGGTTAGTTAAAAGCATAGGGAAGTCTGCCTAGCTAATCTGGCTATCAGCAGTGTGACTTTGGGGATGTGAGAGAACGTCTATAATAAGTGACTATGGTGATATAGGGTTAGTCCTATATTCTATAAGGTAAATCTACACAGCTAATCTGGCTACTAGTACCTATGAATAATCGGGCTAATGTGAGACGTCACCATGGGATGCGGGGTCATAATTCGAAGGACCAACTTCAAAGATCGAAGGCATCAAATGGTTGTGTGAGGGACCACCTAAGAAGTAAAAAATGGTCTAGATTATGGGTTAAGCACAGTAGAGGATATCTAGGGAATGGATCCACTTCAATAGAAAGTATTAAGTGGATGAAGAGATTCGTGCAATGTCAGCTAGATAATACCCAGTGAGGAGTTCGTCTTAGGATTATAAATAGTACATGACATGGACCTACCTTAAATAAGACATTAATTGGTAAGAGTCTACCCAATTCCCATTAAAAGGTACCAAGACTTGAGTACTATCTCTTACATTGATGGGACACTATGGACGAAATATGGGTTAATGGGATGATAGCAAGTTAGTTTGGGTTTATATTTAGAAAGACTTTTATGTAAGTTTGAGAAAAGCCTTTAAGCTTATATTTGAAAAAACTTATGATGTAGGTAGAAATCATAGGACTCATTTCTATTTGAATTATGCTACCCAAGTACTAATATAATAAGGTTTGAGATTTTTATTCACCAGGCATACGTTGTTCCGAATCCCTCCTCATTACAACAAAGGTTAGAAAGATGATGATGTTGAAGGCGAAGGCATAGAGTAAGCTTATGGCAGTCCATCTATTTATCTATTCATGTTATTTTTAAATGTATCCATTGGAAGCCGTTGTATTTTAAAAATGATGTACTATGGATATGTATATTATTATGGTTTTAAATGACATTTTGAAACTGAATGAAATTGGACTGTTGTTATTATATTTTATCCTTCCGTTGTGAGATCTGAACATGTAGATAAATAGCTCTGTTTGATATTTTTACCAATTAACAACCAACTCTGAGATGGGTCTAGGGTTTGATGGGCAATTTTTGGTCGGAATTTAGGTCCATTTCAGGACGTGTTGTTACAAGTAAGAAATGTACACTTTTGGTTAGTCGATCCACTATAACCCAAATGACTTCATTGCTTTTCCTCGGCCTGGGTAGCCCGTCTATAAAGTCCATAAATATATGCTTCCACTTTCATTAAAGAAGTCCAGCTATCTTCTAGTGGGCACCTTTTACTCGTTGATATTTAGAAATCCTACTCACAAATATGGAAACATCCCCCATTATACTTCTTCACTTAAAAGTCCACTTCATATCCTGATACATCTTGGTAACTCCTAGATGTACTCTAAGTCTCAAACGATGACTTTCTGCTAACACCTCTTGCCTAATCCCATCAATATCTGGAATGCACAACCTCCTATTCATTCTCAATATACCTCGCCTACAAACCTCATATCCTAACCACCGCTATAATGCCTCATTCTCACCTACTGCTTTAGCTATCCTTGCAATATGAAGACCTCTCAGCTGATTTCCTTCAATATGACTAATAAGGATCGGAAGCACTTTTACATTCGCCATAACCACATACCTCCTCCTAAGCGCATCAGCTACAACATTCATTTTTCTAGGAATATACAAAATATCAAGATCGTAGGCCACGAGAAACTCTAATCACCATTGTTGTCTCATGTTAAGGTCTTTCTAGATGAAAAGATACTTCAAGAATTTTTGCTCCTTGTACAACTCGAACTTCTCACCAAGTAAATGATATCTCCACATCTTTAATGCAAAAAAAACTACTAATAACTCCAAGTCATGGGTTAAATACCTCAATTCATGCATCTTGAGTTACCGACTGTCATAAGCAATAACCCTTCCATGATGCATCAACACTAAACCTAAACTGTCCCACGAGCATCTGTACAAACAACTAAACCATCACCTCCATTTGAAACAATCAGAACAGGAGCGCTAGTCAACCTTGTCTTCAACTCTTTGAGTGCTTGCTCACATTTACCAATCCAAACAAATTTACATCTTTCTTTGTAAAATTCGTCAAGCATGAAGCAATCTAAGAGAAATCATGTATAAACCACCTACAACAATTTGTTAACTACAAGAAGCTCTAATCTTAGTTGCGCTTTCCGCGCTCTTCCATTCCTGAACAACCACAACCTTCGTTGGATGAATAGAAATGCACTCCATCGAGAAAACATGTCCTAAGAACCTAAACTCATGCCGCCAAAAGTGACACTTCGAGAACGTAGCATATAACATATGCTCTCTCAATGTTTCAAGTACAATCCTTGGATGGTGAGTATGCTCCTCCTTAGTTTAAGAGTAGACCATAATATTTTCAATAAATACAAGAACAAAATTATTCAGCACATCTGGAAAACCCGATTCTTCTAGTCCATAAAATGTATTGAGCATTAATTAGGTCAAACGACATAACTAACCACTCATAAAAATTATCAAACCTGAAATCCATTAAAAGTACATTCTCCTCTACTACCCTCAATTAATAATACCCTATTGCAAGGTTCAGTTAAGAAAATACTCGAGCACCATGCAACTGACTAAACAAGTCATCTATCCTAGGAAAAGGATGCCTGTTGCTAATAGTCCACTTATTAAGCTCATGGTAATTACACAAAATCTTAAGGAACCATCCACCTTTGTAGCAAAGACAACAGGGGGGTCTCCAAATCGATCTACTAGGTCGGATCAAGCCTTTACGCTATAAATCGCTGACCTAGTTAGCTAACTCTAACTTCTCTTTTGATCATAGCCTATGCACAGGAAACACAACAGATTTAGCATCTTGAACCAAATCAATACGATATTCAATCTCACGATAAATTCATAAACTAGACACCTCTTCAAATTCATCCGCAAACTACTGTACAATGAAGATCGAACCCAATTCCTCTTCCGCCACATCAAGAGAATACAGAAAACTATATATAAGTGAGTTGGGTCCTTCACAATAAACTACTTGAATCTTACCCTTTTCTCTCTTCAATGATACAGTTCACTTAACACAATCCAGGATAGCATGGTTTCAAGGCAACTACTCCATCCCAAGTAATACATCGAATCTTAGAAACCCAAGAACATACATATCGCATGGAAGGAGTAGGTCATGATAAGTAGCCAAAACTCTTAAACATATCATATTAAGGTAGGCCAAGCCTTCCATAAGGTTCGATACACAAATAGAGTCAAAAGTTATAATTGACTTTGGTTTCAATCTATCAACAAGATTAGGAAATGAAACTAAGAGAAGCACGGTTATCAAATAAAACACGAACATGAATTCAATAAAACAAAAATATACCTTTAAGAATCTATTTCCCTTTTGCAGCTTCAGAAGTGGAAGATGTTGTAGCAAGTGCGAAAACCCTAGGCTGTTGTCCTTCTAAAGTATAGGACAATCTCTAACCATATAACCTGGCTGGTGGTAGTTATAACAAACCTTACATGGAATAAACGGTCCTCTATTTGTTTATGGCTCAATGTCCGATACCCTTGCAGCCAATGCTTTGACTATTGCAGCTTTTTCCACTTGCCCACCCGCACTCAACCCATAATTCCTAGTAAAATGTCACTTCTGTCCATATTTATAGTAAGCTAAATTTGAAACACCCTTTGATGGCTGAAACTTATGCTTGTTGTTTCCAGTTGGTGTAGATAAAAATGACTTTGGAGCCAAACTCTCGAACCTCAGACCCATACCTATTAGATTCACAAACAATACCTGGATATGATTTGTCATCTCCATTTGAAACTCTAGACGCATATCTGCAATGAACATCTCATTCTTCTTTAGTAGTGTATCTACTAACTCAAGCCCGAACTAAGATAATGCATTGATGTTTTCATACTCAACAACTAACATAGCCATTTTCTTTATATTTAAGAAACTCCTAAACAACATAGTCTTTTCGGCCTCCGAAACAAACTATATCTCAAACACTTCCTTGAATTAGGCCTAAGAGAAGTCATTCTCCTGGACATCTGCTGTGATAACCCATACCCAGTCGGCATGAATTTGTGCTACATCAAAAATCTAAGTCCATAAAGTATGGATTATTGGTGTTTGGTATCCTGCAAATAATAAAAATTTATCGATGCACTGCTGATATAAACTCTCAACGGAATAGTAAAGTATAATAAAACATATAATTACCGACCAAGTTGGACACCTTTAATTTTTAGTGTCCTTGTCACTATCGAGCATGCATAAAGAAACCTATACTTCCACTGTTCTCGCCTTGCACCAGTTCCACTACATTGAAAGCTATCCTACGGGTTGTAATGAAGAGGGCATATGAACAGCGTTCTGGTGATTGGTAAATTACGCACTTTATACATAACACTATTTTATGCCGATTGTCTTCCATCACATGTTATGTCTTTTATTTTACTTAGTCATCTCGTCTCCATGTACGCATATGATATGCCACATCTACTTGAAGTGGATAATAACTACATCCATATATAAATATATTATGCACTTTATACAATCCCCCTTTGGATGGGGATACTTTTCCTGCTAGTATCCCTAACCTAGCACCTCATCAGGATCCATCGTTGATGCAGTATCGCATCCTCGTCGTCATGCATACCATGAAATGCCTATAATGCCTAATGACAACATCATAATAGTTTAGTCATATTCTATTTGTATTTGAAAGACCTTCGTAAAGTGATATCTAACTTTTTCCCCTAACAAACAACTGCGGCGGTGCATGACCTAAACATGATCTACATTAGTAGGAGATATAGCTTGTTTAGGCGTAACCCTTGTCTTTCCACTGACCACTTAACATTCTCGACCCATGAAACAGCTTCTTCTCCAATATATGGTACCAACCTCACTGTTACAGCATTGAGCTTTGCTCACCATTCCATTTAGATTGCTTGGTGCAATCTAGGAAGTGTCCATTTGTAACTTAATATCCCCTAAAAGGTTGAAGTAGACTCTACTTATCCTTTGATACTTCGATCGAGGCGAAACATCCAACTAGGTAATCCCTTCACCTATATGCAAACATATAATCGTAGGGATCCTACAATTAGATATGTCCTTCCTCAATATAATGTATACAAAAATGCTGATAGCCCCTTGCGATGGGCATGCTTCTGTTCTGTAACACTACTGACTTCGCATTCCAACCCATTTTAATGACTATGTCATTCTTATTTAATCTAAGCTATTAGTTGTCTTACTAATTTACACCCGTCAGAAATGCATTCTTGGGGCAATGTATATATTCATACTTATTTATTTATTACACCTCCAATGTTCGCTATTAATATTTAATTATTTTTACATAACCGACTCGTTATTTCTTTAATGCCAATTGAATGTCATCACTGCTTACTTTAAACTTAAAAGAATAATATATCTTTTACTGTTTACTCCTATTTTATTTTATTAGCTCTATTTTACTGTTCATTTTAAATTACTACTATCTTCATATGATTACTACTTTTTCATTTCATATTTTTACCTAGATTTCATCATACTATTACTTAAGTTCTAACTTGTTTTATTGCATATATTCATTTCATAATTAAACTATTGTTATTATTTCTATCTACAATTCTTTAGTATACACTTAGGGATTCTGCATTTTATTTCGTTGGAATTACACATTCCCTAAAAGGAAATATTAACACTGTAAATTTCTATAACTTATCAAAAAGAAGATTTGTGTTATGTTTGGAATTACAAGGGATTATCCTTTTATTTTTATTAAAAAAGATAGTAAAATACGGTAAACATCCTTATTTTGTACATCTCTTTGTTTTTAGGCATATTTTATGTTATTTCAAAAAATACATATTTATTCACAGATCTTAACTTGATAATTCATAGAAACTTACATTGCATTGTCCAACATTCCAAGTATTAAAATACTACTTAAACCCCAATAATTTACTATGATAACTTCTAATTTATATTTACTTGCATAAATCATTAAATCAACAAATCTGAAACTACTATATGATTTATCAAATTCAGGGACCACTACCACCCAATATTTTCTAGATTCAAGTAATTGCAGTATTAATCTAAGTTATAAATCACAGAATATATAGGCAGGGTTTATAAATTCATTATACAATTAGGCCTACAACTCCAAAATTACATTAAGGCATACATGAATGGATTTATAACGGTAAATTCAATATTATATAAAAGTATATAATTTCTATAACGACCTGAGAATTTTAAGGATTTTTTAATGTAAGTAACTGAATTATTTCTTGAAAATAAAACAACTAAATTTAACAGTAAAAATTGGATATTTGCTATGCGTCTATTTAAACATAGCAAATGACATATTTTCTTTAGAAAATATTAAAATTAGTTCTGTTGTGTAATTTTCAATTTCAATTTAAATCAGTTAAAACTAATGGAAATAAAACGTTTTCAAAACCTGAATATTTGTATGTAACAAAAATATAAATCATTTTCTGAGTAAGATGTCATATTTTGTTTCATTAAATTTGGTTTATTATAGCTCATTTATCTTATTGTCGTAGTTTTAACAGCATTTTTTGTGGTGAAAAATCGAGTTTGATAGCTTGATCGTATCGCTGATATCTGCATACCATTCGGTTCGTCTCGTCGTGTTAATCTCCGTAGTATATTCATTTGTGTGTTTCGGCGTCCGTTGCGCAGCGAAATCTATAGAAACGACTAGCCATACCGGTTCCTCTTTCGAGCCTTATTAGTTTCCTGGCCATTCATATGTCCAACATGTGAAAATCAATCACCACTAGCTTTTATCTCTAGAATTAATTCATGCCTGTGACTTTTGTTATTCCCTGGTACTCAATTATTTGCCGATTCGTTCACATTCTTTTCCCCTTGTTTCTTTTTCACTGTTCATGCTTTTGAGGGAGATGTTTTATTACCAGAAGCTTTGCCCACGTCTTTGCCATTTCCCAGCCCATGTGAATCTACCTATTCCTTCTACATGGTCGCAAGCATACTCTCCACTGACCAATCGCACCCACTTCCTCCCCGGCAGCCTGACCTCCTCCCGTTTCCATTCGAATATCCACCAATAATCGAACAACCATGCTCCTTCACTTGCAGCCGAGAATGAACGCCCATTACCCGCCACCTTCTACCCTCCTTGAATCGAGCTGACCTACCACCTTTCAACCTCCAAGCAATCGAGATTCACCATAGCCACTCCACAAACCCGAACGCCCCTCTGCCTTGCATCTCTACCAAATGCTCGCCACCCAGCACTCAACTAACCCGCCCCTCCATAGCAGTAGCCGACCACAGCCATTCCCCGACCATTCTTCCCTGTTATCGCTGCCAAAACCCTCTCCACTTCTTGACCATCAATCGAAATCCGCCTTGCACATACGACAGCCCACCTACTCGTCGACAGTGTGCCCGTCAACCTCCCACTGCCCGAGTGCCTACACATAAGCCATGTCCCTATCTTTGCACTCACTGTATCCACTTATCTCCACATCTTCCATCTCTCTTGCACAGCACTAACGGAAGGTTCATCTCTTCTTTTATATTTTTAGATGTGTGTGTGTATATATATTAGTCCGAGTACTTCATGATATGTTTTGTAAATATCTAAAATGTGTATATTTATATATAATATGTTTTGTTTTCTAAAATGTTGTTGTATGAACGCTAATATTTATATTTTTGAAAGTATATATATATAGATATATATTTCTTTTTTAATAGTATCATGGTGTTGGCAGTTTATGATTTAAGCATTTATAGGAAAAAAATTATTATTGTTTTGAGTAATGATTTCATGTAGGATACATTGATTTATATTTCATGTATACATATAACAGTGTAAATATTTGTATATATAATATACTGGTTTTGAGTAATATTTCATGTAGTGTACATATAACATGTATTTCATGTATTATATATATTGATTTTAGTATTAATTTAATTATGATATATATAAAGATTTGATTTTTTATGTGTTTAAATTAATATTGATCTTGAAATATATACAAATTTTGTTCTAATATGTTTTTAAATTAAACAATGATTTTAAAATATACATAGCTTATGTATAGTTCACTTATATAATTGATTTTTTTATCAAATTCATTTCGTCGTGCTTTGCTTTTGTCTTGGTGCTGTCCAAATTGGTCGCAGCAGCTATATGCTTTCCTTTATGTCCGTGTCCGTATCGATGTCCATGTCACCATCTTCGCTGTTGTTGTTCTTTAGCCACAATAGGTGAGAAATCACTCATGATCAACATTCTTATATTTAGTAAATTTAATTCACATGAAATGGAAATTGAAGTATGCTGTTAAATTTGAATTGTTGAGTTATTAAATTGTTAATTATGATATACCATTATCTGCAATTGCTTACCTATGACTCATGACAACATAACCTATTATATATATTTAAATTTGTTACTGATGATATATGCCTGTTGTTATTATCATATTTGTTCTCATTTTGCAAGTTCCCTGTTAGTTAGAAATTCCTTACGGGTTGAAATGGTACATAGCCGAATAATATTATAGACTAAGGGAAAATCGTTATAGGTTGAAATCATAAATCCAACCGATTTTCAATGCTTTTAAAATTTTAAGATTGCGAGTTGAAATGGTAATTACCCGCAAATTCTAAATTTAAATTGCGCATTGAAGTGATAAATATCTGTATCGCTTGACCATAGGATAGAAAACTATTATACGGACACCGTTGGTCTATAACTTGAAAATGATTTCAAAAGTTAGAAAGGAAATATACGAGTTTTATTAAATATTGATTTTTAAATTATAATATAAAGAATTTATTTTATTATATGTGAAAAATTAAGATTTTTAAAAATTATATGTTTTGGAAATTTAAAATTATAAGTTAAGTTTTGAAGTGAAAATTTTACAATTTTACTTAAAACTTTATTATTTTTAAATATATAAAGTAAAATTTAAAATAGATTTGATTTAATAATAAGATTTTATTTTATAAAATCTAATTTACCTAATATGTAATACATTATTTTATATTTATTTAAATTTATATTAATATTTTGAAAATAGATTTTGCAATAACTTTAATAAATTAAGATTGGAAAGGTAAATTGAAATTGATTTGTAATTTAATTTGTTTAAGAATTGGATTTAAATAGAATGAACATTTTCAAATTTAAATAAGATTGAAATTGAATATTTGATTTTGGTTTAAAATTTTAATTTGTGATTTTATTTAAATGTTTATAAAAGTGATTAAATGAATATTTTCAGAATTTAATATAATTGAAGTTAGATATTTAATTTTAATATTGTTTTAAATTTGTAATTCAAACCTGGACTTGAAATCGATATAAACTAAGAATGCTTTAATGGGAATTTGAATTAAACCTTTAACCTTTTCAATTGAAATTGTTAAACTGAAATTGATTTAAAGTGGATTTTGGAACTTAAATTAATTTGAATTGATTTGTGAAATTGGAAGAAATGGCTCTAATTTGAAACTATTTCCGATATAAACTATTTTTAACATATAAACTTTTTTAATTTATAAACTATTTTAATATATAAACTTTTTTAATATATAAAATATTTCAAACTATAAACTATTTTTAAATATAAACTATTTTTATAATATAAACCACTTTCAGTATTCAAACTGTTTAAAGTTGGAACTTTTATGATTTAGATTTAATGGATTTAAATGTGAATATTTTGATACGATGGTTTAAGCTATTTTGTGGTTATGATTTTGGAAGTGAATATGATTTCGAAAGTGATATGATTTTGGAATGAATATGATATTTTGATATGAAGTATGGACTGCTTAAAATAAAAATGACAACGGTGTGAAATAAGCGTTTGGTTGTTAAAGAGACTGGGATTAGATTTTGTCATACTCTTTGACGATACCGAAAACCACTTTGACAATTGTGTACATGGTAGAGATTCTAGAATGAAGTAGGATGGTTTGGTGACGATTATGTATGAGGTATTAATGCAACCCTGACTCCCATGAGTCTGCTTGATGTGGATAAACCAGGAGCTATACTGGGCCAAGTGAGGTCACACCTCCGATCGAGCATGCTTCTTCGATATCATTCTATTACTTTGTGATATGGTTGGGTGACCTTTAATTTGGGAGTGTGTGTCGAGTTGGGTGGTAGTAGCTACTATAAGTTACCACCAGTCCGGAAGTGCAACGGTAGAATCCTACCCTCACATTGCCTCGTGTATCTGTCACATGCCTTATCGCATCTTCTATGAGTTTGGTTTGTACCATACCTATGGAGTGCCCTCTGGTAGCCTTCCAATTTATGGAGGAATTACGGTACTGTATAGACTATAAGAATATGTAAAATGTGTTAAGGGGATACGGGTAACGCCTTAACGCTATTTTAATAGTTACTTAACAATAGACATTATCTATGTAGCGTATTTACTATGTACATAGATAGTTTAACGGATCCTTAATGGATGGGAATCCCAAACATCCTTTAAGTTATTTGGTATTTTAGTTTACATTTCACTTGAATTGAATTTACTAACATAAGTGTGTTAATCCTAACTCAAGTATTTTTTGTTTTGCTTTATGCTTGGGTCAGACCGAGTGTCACAGCATTTGACTCACCTTTGGAGCCTAGAGAACTACTTGGAGTTATCTATTTAGCTTTCCAATTGTTTTGTTCAGACTTTTCATTGACATTTGTATTAGAAACTTCTATGTATTTAAGATTTTTGTTGTACTTTATTTCAGACTTTGTTGTTTATTATAGTAGCTTCATGGACTACATTTATCTATTCCACTGCTTATTGTTGTATAACTCTGTGTTTGTAATTCTGTAATTGATTTGTTTACTGTATATGTTGAGTTTTGTCAAATATAAATTAACAATCTACAGTTTTGAGCAATTCAAGTCTGACATGAGTGGATGATCATCAATTTGAATGGTTCGAAATAGTGGGTCGTTGTAATTTCTCACTCACTTTTTAACTTCTCCAAATCTTTAGATATAATTCATGTTATTCCAGTTGATTCCCCGTTTTCTCCCTATCAGATTACATATACCTCAAGCATGCATATATCTATTAGAAATCTAGACCTCATATGAGATTTATATTTAATCTAAATTCAGATCCGGATTTATAATTTACCTTGGCTTTGGCGATTCGATTTGATCATATTCTTCTTCTATATTAATATGTGCTATTCCCCACTTATATATATGTATATATAAACAATAGATTTATTTAGATTGAGAAGAGAAAATGGAAAAGCTTCATCGTTGCTTCATAAAATATGATAAGAAATGTGAGGGGTTAAGCCTGTATTTATAGGCATTTGAATAAATTCCAACCATTACATTATTTTCTGTTAAATCCAGACCGTTCAGCCTAGGTTAAAAATGCAGCCGCCATCACCCATCGGTCAATCGCCATTTCCCGACCAGTCGACTGCTAGCGATTGACTAGTCGAAGTTAGTGGTCGACTAGTTTGGTTAATTACGTTAATTTGTCATGCGACTTATTGTTTGTTGATTTAATTCCTTATACGACTGATCTGGATAATTTCTTTCTGCTTTGATTAATGTTAACCTTACTTAAACGTTAAGCAACCATTAACGTTAATTAGCGTTAACTAATTTAGTTTATTTTTCTACTTACATATATAATTATTTTTATCCAAAATGTTCATACATTAGTAACTTTTTCATTTGAATTCTGATTTAAAACTTTATATATGAAAATTGATTAAAAAATGGCCATGAATCCCATTGCGTAAGTTTCATCGCCAAATTCTAACTTTGTAAAAATTCAATTTCAACGAAACTATTTATTAATTATCGCTAAATTTCTGGGATGATACATTCTCCCCGTTAAAAAAATTTTATCCCTGGAATTCCTCAAGGACTAACCATATAACATAGCATGTTACCATGCTAATCTAACCAACCAATTAGTGTGCAATCAATTTCGCAACAATAATGTACCAGTGTACAGTGTATGACAACATATATGGCATGTATGCAAAATGATTCTATATCGATGCCTACTATATGAATACATCTTTAGAGCCATTTTTGAAAATATGATGTGATTAACATATATATACTGGCAGTTTTATATGTTGTAAATTTTGAAAACCAAAATATTTGTTTTTGCATTCAAGTTTTCTATAGTTCTACTAATAGAAGCACAGTTCAACTAATTTTGCATCCAATCTCTACCATCCAAAATCTTTGCACATCATTGCTAACATTGAAAATTTTAAAAATCCAATTTTCTAAACTTATATTCTTATGTCAGAAAAGATTTTAGATGGAAAAATCTATATTTTCATCCTTCTCTTACGTACTAATTCCAGTGTACCTTGGAACCTTCTCTTTTACCCCCAATTCTTTTCAACTTTTCTAATTACAGACCACATAAGAAATTTTACTTTTAAAAATTTTAAAACAGAGTTATTTTAAAAAGGTTTGGTTTATCTATCAACAAGATTTTGAAAAGGAAATCCTAAGATTTAAATGGTATTTTCCCTTATCGCTAACTACCTTTTCCTTTACTGTCACTTTTGCCGCACAGTAAAATTCATACTTGCTAACTTGTCAACTTTTTTCCTATACTATTCATGTGACATTTCAAAAATCTAAAATTCCCTCTTTTTATTTTAAATTGTTTTTAATTAAATTTAGAAATGGTGAGAAAATATGAAAATAAAACTCATTTTTTTCAAAACTTTTACAAAAACATTTTCTATTAAATATCAAAGATTTATGAATAATTTTTTTCAAAGGTATCTGTTTTTATCTTTTCAAAACCAATTAAGCCGCAGCCTACGCAGTCGGAATTTAGTCAATAAGTTAATGTCCATGATTATCTCTTTTCTCTACACAGTAAATTTCCAATTCTCAAAAACATTTTCCTTTATTTTAAACAAATAACTAGTTTACAAGTTTATTCATAAATTTTAGCTTTTTAGACGTAGGGATATTGACCCATAGTTTTGCAACAACCCTTCCCTGTGTTTCGTTTCACCAAAATTTATCTTCCATTTTATTTTTATTTTTCGGTACTTAACTTTTCCTTTAGTGGCTAATTTAATAAATTTGCTAATATATTTTATGAACTACCCATTTTTCATTTATTTACATTGCATTAGTTAAGTGTCCTTTATGAGATTTCCTCATCCATATTGCTTTCGAACACATATAGTGGTCAATCCAGAAACCAATAAAAGAAACATTTATCATAATATCGTATGTGTTTTATTCAACAGAAACAACTAATGCTTACAATTTAACAATCCTAAAAGAACAAGTGCTTGAAGCCACCTTCAATATCAACTGACATCAATGATGTCGTGGCCCTATCACTTCTTACTTAAATTAAATGGACTTTTCTCACATATCATTCTACTATAATCCACATATCTTAACTTTAATTTTTGGCTTCTATTAAAGTCCGTTCATTACTTCTATAATCATAACCAATTATATTACTATCTTCTTTTAATCCCAATCTCTTGGTAGTATTCTCAAACCATGGTACATGCTTTCTTTATTTTTTTGTGCAGGTATAATCTAAAACTCGCAAAAATGTACTTTGATACCATTTTCCATTTTCTTATGGGTTATAATTTATGGTCTTCACATATGTTTACCGAAACATTCCTAGTCTCGTACCAATATTCCTTCTATTTTATGGGGGTTTGCTATTGCTACAGTACAAGCATTCATTACTATATTACTCATAGCTTTAATTTTTACCTGGTCTAACGTAGGAAATCATCTATATTTACTCCATACTAAAATTATAGTTTGGTTTTCACTACTCCTTATAAAAATAAAAGCTTTACAGTAATGAAGTGGTTAATCCCCAAAACATTTATACTTAAATGTAAAAAATTAGAAATATTTTATTAAATTCAAAATAACTTGGTGTCTTTACTTTTAAAACTATAACTTATGATCTATCAATTGAGTTTATTTATTAGGTTTAAAAGGAAATGTGAGCAATTAAATTTTTTAAAAATTATTTATTTCTTTTCAAATGAGGGTTAAATTTTATTACATGAATGGTCATTCAAATCAACTTCTCCTTTAAAACCTTTTAACGACGAAGATTTTACTTCTTAATAGAGGGATTTTTAACTCAAGCTATTTATTAAGTTTTGTATTTCAAAAAATAAACTTTTATACCAAACCATTTATTTAAAAATACACTTTAAAATGTCTCTAGATAATCTTTTATAATTTAACAATAGAACTGGAGTGGACAAGGGAACTTCTATCCTATTATTTTCATGTTACTCATTTTATGTCCACTTTCAATCCTTGGTGGAGTCTCCACTGGCATGTGAGGGGACTTTTAAAAGATATGTGCAATCAATGAGCATAATTATAGAAAATATCCATTTTCATCTGTTTTTCCTTTGATTTCCTGTATTGCTTCTAATTAGGTTTCTAGTATTATTTTTAATATAAACTCCTCGCACTATTTCTAATCATTTTATATAAATTTCTATATTATTTTCTATTTGTATTTCATAATGTTACTACTATTTAATTTTCTTCTACCTAACTACTCTTACTTAAATGGATCCTCTCTATATAAATTTTCTCTCAATTTATAGTCTTCTTTATTGAACCATTGTAGTTTGTTTGCTTATTGCTTCATTTTTAAGTTCTGGCCTCCTTTACATCCTTTTTAACCTACTTGAAGCCGGTACCATTTCTTATTGTCCAACCCTAAAAAGAATTTTACGACTTAAATTTTTTATCATCTTAGAGAAATCAATGAGTTATATATGCTATACTATTTTTTTCTAAAAGAACTAACTTTTTATTAAAACCTCATTTTCTAAAAATTTTGATTTAACTAATTTTATTTTCTTCCACAAAAGTTTATTTAAATATAACATTGATACTTTATTTATATTTTTTTTGAAAATTTAATATTTTCTTACTTTTCAAAATAGGTTTCTCTACTTTCATGTAAATCCTATAAAAATCATTTCAAATACTATTTCTTTTTCAAACATTTAAATAATTCCCCTAAAAATCATTTCAAATATATAATTTATATATTTTCTCAAATCCTTTTACATTAAATTCTTTTATGTGGCGTCAGACTCAGAGTTGTTTTACTTGTCCCTTCTTTTGGACTTTTCTTTTTTTCTAATCACTTAATGACTTATCCTTTCCTAGAATATTAAAGTCCGACTATCATAATGTAGTGGTTACTACGCACCTTCCTTTGGGAACTCGCTCAATTCTTACTTTGAGATATCTGCAACATATAGATTCTTACTCTAACATTTATCCGAACCTACTGTACATCATCAATCGAAAATCCATAGGGATCTACAATCATAGAGCAACTTATGCTCTATAAGAGAATGAAGTACTATCCAGCTTTAGAAACCCTTCCATATGTTTCATTCATGCTCTTCTTAAGTCAACGCCTTCCAATGCAACCTATTTTTCATGGGGTAATCTAGATAGGTGTATTCTTCAACTTCTTTTATTATTCCAACTTATAGTTGCATTATCCATATCTTTTTATAACATGGTTGCAACTACTTCTATAGTCGATAGAGTTTGGCGTTATATATATATATATATATATATATATAGTAAAAATATAAACATGTTCACTTCGCATATCCTAATTCTTAAAATCGTTAACCTGAGCTCTAATACCAAGTGTGAAAACCCCCACCATAGTGGGCATTCTCATTAGAATTTTCATACTAACCCAGCTATTCATAGAAAAGACCATCTTTACTACCCATGGTTGGTGTTTGGTGTCTTGCAAATAACAAAAGTATATCAGAGCACCATTGATATAATCTCTCAACGGAGTAGTAAAGTATAATAAAGCATAAGATTATTGACCAAGGTTGACACCTTTAATCTTTAGTCTCCTTGTAAGTATCGAACATACGTAAAGAAATCTATCCTTCTACCATTCCCGCCTTGCCCTGGTACCTCTCCTTTTAAAGCATCTTATGTGTTGTAACAAGGAGGGGGTCAAAATTACTTTCTACTGACAAGTAAATACACACTTTATGCATAACACTAGCTTATGCCAATTTCCTTCCATCACATGTTATGTCTTTTATTTGACTTACTCATCTCGTCTCCATATACTGGTATTATACACCCCATCTATTACATATTCATTTACTCAGTGGTGTCTGCCCATGCATTAAGCGCAGCACTTGTGCATGAAGAAGCTAAAGTTCAATGACCCTTCTATTACATAAGCAAGTGATTTACCGGAGCTGGATGGAACTATCCAAGGCTGGAAATACTAGTGTGATGCTTGCTAATAGCATCTAGGAAACTGTGACCATATTATAAGCTCATCCGATCAAGGTGCTGAAAGATCAACCTTTGAAACAAATACTCTATCGACCCAAGACTTCGGGACAACTTCTAATGTGAAACATCAAGTTAAGCCAGTACAATGTGCCTTACCATCCCAAGGTAGCGATTAACAGATAATCATTAGTCGACTTCATCACCAAGTTCAATATTCAAGACAGCGAGGAGGAGGACACAGCAGTCATGGTATCCCACTGGAAATTGTTCATGGATGATGTGTCAAATGAATTTTTCTCAAGAGTGGGAGTTTTTCTTGAAACTCCTAAAGGGTGATCAGTTTGCTATGTGCTAAAATTGGAATTTCCTGCCACCAATAATGAGGTAGAATACGACGCGTTCATAGTAGGACTAAAGATTGCGAAGGAACTAGAATAAAAACTTTGCATATCTATGGTGAATCCTAACTTGTCATCTGCCAAGTTAGAAGGGAATATCAAGCTAAGGGTGCAAAACTTGCCCCTTGCTTATCGAAAGCTTGGGAGTTACTCAGTTGAACACTTCCAAAGAGGAGAATATGAAGGTTGGTTCCTTAAGAAGCACAACTTATGGGATTGTATTCGATAGAAGTATTAACTGCTCCTAGCATAGATCAAATGGATGTTCATTGGGTTTTGGAGACTACCAGAGTCGTGGATGATGCCAATAAAGGACTACTTATTCAAGGAAATACTCCGTAGAGACAGAAATGAAAGAAAGAAGCTCCTTTGAAAGGCACCACGATTCATAATATAAGATCGGGTGCTATACAGGAGAGGATTATCCTCCCCTTGCTTAGGTCTATAACCAAAGATGATGCTTGGAAGATGCTCATGGAAATTCATGATGGCAACTATAATGACCACATCGGAGGGCAGACACCTATGAGGAAGATACTTCGCTGCGGATATTTCTAGCCAACATGTACCGAGATGCAGCAGACTACACCCTACGGTGCGATCGATGCTAATAATTCGCAAAGATTTCAAGATCCCCATTTTAAAACTTATGTAGATGGTCAGTCCCTAACCTTTTGCGATATAAGGAATCAATATAATTGGTGTACTACCGATAACAAAAGGAGGAGTCAAATACGCTGTCATTGCAATTGATTACTTTACAAAATGGGCTGAAGCAGAATCGCTCTAGAAAAGTAATTAATTTTGCAATAAAAAAATATTATTTATAGGTTTGGAGTACCGTAGAAAATTATCATAGATAATGGGACTCGGTTTGAGAGTGCCGAGTTCAAGGAATTTTGCAAGTGTTACTGGACCGAGAAGAGGTTTTCTACAGTAGCACACCTACAAGCAAACGGGCAAGTGGAGACAGTGGAAAAATCTCAAGTCCACCATAAAGAAGCGGCTGACTAGAGCTAAAGGAAATTAGGTTAGTGAGCTTCCACTCGCACTATGGGCTTACCAGAGAACACACAAATCAGCGACTGGGTACTCACCATTTGCCTTGGCATATTGTTCAGAAGCTACGATCCCAGTAGAAATGGAGGTCTCTTCTCATCATAGAAGACACTTCAATCAGAGAGAGAATGAAGAGCTACTACTAGAGTCCCTCGATCAAATCCCTAAGAAGTGAGAAGAGGTTGAACTGAGGATCGCTGCTTACCGGAAAAGAGTGGCATGACACTTCAACACCAAGGTTCACAACCAAACTTTTGAAGTGGAAGATATCGTCTTGAAACGAATCTTCCTATGTGCAGGAGAGCTTAGCCCAAGCTGGAAAGGACCTAATGTGATTGAATAGAAGCTTGGAGGTGAAACGTTTAAGCTGGTTATAGAAGATGGAATTCCCATCCCTTGTGCTTAAAACAACGTCTGGCTATAGCACTGCTCTATCTAGTTTTCCTTATTTTCACAAATAATTTATCTAAGGACATTGATGGTGTTATAAACAGGCAGGATTCTCCATCTCTTCTATTTATCAATAAAGTTAGCTTCTAGAACCAATGCAACCATGTTCTCATAAGAAAAACCATGGAGTTAAGAAGGAAAATTGATTCAAATCATCAAATCGACGAGGAAAATCGATCCTAGCATTCTGAGAATCGACATTGCTCCAGCAATTTTGGGAATTTCCAAACCATCGGGTCGATAGGGAAAAATGAATCAAACCACTGGATCGATGGGAAAATTAATCCCAAGCTTTTGAGAACCAGCATTGCATCGGCAACATCGGGAAGCCCCAAACTGCCGGGTCAATGGGGAAAATCGACTCAAACCACCAGATCGATGGTAAAAATCGACCCTTGGCTTTTGAGACCTAACATTGCTCTGGCCATGTGGGAAAGGTACAAACTGTCAAGTCAATGAGGAAAATCGAATCAACCACTAATTGATGAAGAAAATCAATCCTTGCTTTTTAAAAATCGGCATTGCTCCAGCAATGTCAAGAAGGCAAAAAAAGCTCGATCGATGGTTAAATCGCTACTAGATCCTGAAAATAGGCATTTCCCCAGCAACGTTAGTAAGTTTGAACTGCTAAGTCAATAAAAAAGTCAAATCTAACCTCTCGGAACTAGACCACAAATAGAGATAGGCGATGCAAAAGGAATTAACTAGGGCCCGTAGATATGCAATGTCAAGGAAAAATCCATGGATTCGAGCCATTTGTGTATAAGTTTCTGGAGATAGAAACTAGCACACAATAAGGATCGCAATATTAAATTTGGAAGAATCTATGATGATGAAAGATGATGATTACACATCTCTATGATACATACATCCATAATGACATCGGTTAGTGATGTCAACTTGGAAGAATTTAAATGCAGCCAAGGAACTGGTGGCATTAAGATATAATGCTTGGAATCAAGCAGTAAATGCCACTAGCTTCTAGAGATAGGAACTACCATGTAGATTGGACATAGGGCAATCGATTAAGATCCACGAGATATCCAATTCAACCCTGTGGACAGGGGCTTATATGCCAGAACTTGGTTAAAAAGGACTCGATCAAGGCCAAACAAGAATAGTCATAAAGTTATCTGAACTCATAGCTCTATTACTCCAAACAGAGCTAAGAAATTGAATATACTAAAGCAATTACAGAAATATTGTTTATATGCATAGTTTTGCAGTAAATAAACATATTTCAAAAAAATAGAAGTATATAATACAAGAAATTGCAATAGCAACAGTCAAATTATATACACACATAAACAGGCATGGTATATAAAATGTAGAAAAGTATAGAGAAGAGAGATTACAAAGGAAGAGTTAATCTTTAATTACCAATGATCTTTTTATGCATACACAAACAATTAGGGTCGTACCTGCAAAATCTCAACCAATTTAAGCAAAAAAGACAAAAATACAGATTTAATCGACAAAACAACAATACAAAAAACAAAATGACTTGGCTATCCTAACCTGCTAGGCCTTCTACTTCTTGTCACCTCGGCATCCCTTATTAGTATTTCCTGGATGAGTCTACTTTCCTCTCTTTGGGTTCCCCACCAGAAGGATTGCTACCTTCTAAATGAGTGGACTCTTCACCAGTAATAGAAACAGGCTCCTCGGACTTGATAGCGTGGTCATCAGTGTGCTTCGACAGCCTAATCTTGAAAGTGGGAACTTTTTTATGGGAGCTTGTCAGTTTCAGAGTTTAAAGCTTGGTGGCCCTAAACACTTTCTTCGCTTGAATTTTCGCCCTATCCTTCCTCAATCTCTTAGCTATAGTTTCATGCTTGGTCAGGCCAGAAGTGCCTGTGATGAAAACATCCTCCTTTTCAGAGACAGAAATGTCTTCCAAGCTCTCTAAAGCGACGATCTTCTTGGAGTCAGGACCCAGGCTGGAACTAGAGGTAGGAATGGATGCGGTAAGCCCCATGGAGATGGTGGTTGACATAGTAAAGATGGCTTCGGTTCCTGAACCCTATGTAGCCGAAGGTGGAGGAGGCAGCTGAGGTTGACCTACAAGTTGGAAAATAGAGTGATAAAGTTTAATGACAGATTCTCATGAGAACTAAAGATTCTCGAAGATAGAAGAAACAAGAGATATACTTATGTAGGATTCCATTAGAATACGATGAATTCACCTTCTTCGGCCCCAAGCTCCCTAGACTGAACCATGATAGGAGGGATGTATTATTCATAGGGAGTATCTATTAATAAAGCAAGAAGAACGCGAGTAGTTACAGAACTAACTCCCATAGAAGTAGGAATGGTTGTTGTGGCTCTTAAGATTTTGAAGCGGATGTTTCACCCTGACCCAAAGAGCTTGGGTCAACAAAAGCTTTGGAAACAACAGTATCGGCACCATCTTTAGATAGGGTAGCTTTTCAAGTGGAAAGAGCTTTGATATCTTTAGCATCGAGATAAACTATCGTCAGTTCTTCTTCGAAACAATTTTCTACGATTTGCGCAGTTTTGCATTACACTTCTTCTAAAGCGCCAGCAAGCGCCTCAAGATAGAGGTTGCCATCTCAGATTATTATACATGACTACATTAGTGTAAAAGTACAATATGTTAGCATCAAGCTCGGTTAAGATCTTTGCCTTCTCATCTCAAAGCTCTTTGAGCTTCTGCTTGAAAATTACATGTTCAAGACCGACGACATCTTTGTTGGTGGTCAATTGCTCCTTTTCATTAGCAAGTTTTTGAACCTCCTCATGAAGCTTAGTAAGTTCAACACTTACTCCGGTATGGTCTGGTCCCAAGCTCAGATAACTTCATATTTTTGAGTAAGCGCTTGCGCCTTTTCGTCGGCTTGTTTCTTGAACTCCATACCCTCAGCATAAGCATCTTTCAATTCGTTCCTTATCACAAATTCGATGTGGTTATGGGAAAGCTTTACCTTATCCATTAGCTTATCTATGCTCTCTTTCTTCTTTAGAGTGAGGTCTCTCTCTAGTAACCTTAGTCGAATCATCCTCCAAATCTTTCATCATCTGCTTGAAAATAGCCCTCTCTGATTCGAAGGATTGAATATTGGTGTAGTTAATCTTGTTTACTTCAAAAAGAGCAGCTCAAA
This sequence comes from Allium cepa, assembly GCA_030765085.1. Lineage (NCBI taxonomy): Eukaryota > Viridiplantae > Streptophyta > Magnoliopsida > Asparagales > Amaryllidaceae > Allium > Allium cepa. The sequence continues at coordinate 374,502,989 of CM060929.1, read as the reverse complement.
GTTTCTTCACTTATACCCTTTGTCAACGCCCTACTCGACATTCTTAAGATTTTGCATCACCACCTCTTTTGGCATACCAAAGATATCTTAGTCGAATTTGACGTTATGCAAAAAGTGGTGTGGTAATCCTGGTTGCAAGCGGAGAGGACCGAGTGAAAGAGTGAATGGATGAGCAAAGAAACCTTTGGAAGTAGGCGGAATTGTTGCAGTCATAGCTTGGGAGGTCAGAATTTGTTGAGTTCAAGAAGTATGAGCCTGTGTATGAGATGAAACATTAGATAATATAAGCCCACAGTGCTCCGAGTAATCTCTTGAGCGCTTAGAAAGGTCGCAAGATAGCTCAATATTGGCTTTTCACTTTCTTCTCTCCTTCTCCATCTCCTTATATATTTTCCTATCGACCTTGCAAGCTTCGTCATACTTGTGGTCTTCCCTCATTCGCTTCTCTTCCTCGAACTCAAAGCGGCAAGGCGGATAAGGATCGAGAATTTGGCATTTGTACGCACTGCATAGCAGAAGGACTAATCATAATGATCATGGCCCATGGAACTTGAAACAAGGATAAGAATATTATTAATATTGGGATTTCAAAGTAAAATCCAATGCAAGAGTGAGTGTCGGTGGTCCTAGTGAAGTGTGTAGTGCCAGTGACCCCTTAAATACTCTACCAGCTGTATAAGCAAGGAATTAAAGTGGGGTCTCTCTACCTTCACTTACAAAGCCCATTGGCAAAAGAGAGATTTTTAAACCAACATCCCTCAAAATTTCTCTAATGGTGTAGTTGATCTCAAAAATGTCACTTAAGCTAACGAAGATGTCACCAATGCATCGAGATCGAGGAAAAACCTCTATTGAAGGCAATATAGATTGATCTCTGTCCATTTTAATAGTTCCTATGGAAATGTGCTCCTGACGAGGCAAGCTAGGGAGAATAAGACTCATCCTAGGTGACTCACTTAATGATTGATATCCTTCTTCACTAGTGCGATAGTCGTTATCATTGTCACCGGCATCCTCTTCTTCCTCGACTACTTCTTTTCCTTTTTTCCTTATGAATCTCTCATCTTCTTCTGGGACCGAAGACATCCTCATACTTTCATTTAATCCGCTTGGAATATCGGAGCTATAAGTGGGGGAAGAAGTATGGGTATGATCCCTGGAGCCACTTTGCGTTAGAGACGTGGCAATATAAAATCTTTCTTGGCAAAACAAACAATACATCCATATATTATCATTCGTAGAAAGAATGCAACGGTGCGTTGATTAAATCTAACTGCCTTTAGAGCATTAAATGTCCTACCATGCTCTTCCCTATCATCACAAGCCGGAATGCCCATGAGGAAACACATATAAAGATAGAAACTTTGCATTTTTTTCACGAGATAAGCAAAAGAAAAGAAGTATACACCCGAATAGACAAAACCAGTTGAAACCATGCGGGCATAACATAAAGAAATATTCGTTATTGAAGGCATAATACTTGTTGTGGAGTTAGTAATCACTTTATGTCCTTTCTAGGCCTCTATAATCAGATGGGACGGGGAATCCCACCATTTCTTGAATTGGAGAAGATAAGTTAGCTTGTTGAATCTCAAAGGCTAGTTGAATCTATTCATGAAGAGCATGTGCAATGAACTTAGAAGAGAATAGTCGTTTGGGTGGATGTGGAATGGGGCTAGTCCAAGCTCTTGAAGCATGTCATTATGAAATAATTGAATGGCAGGATGGCACCGCCGAGGCACATATACTGATTGCATTTTGTGACATCCAACGGAGAGTTATGAGCGAATTCAATGCTTGTTAGTAGACAGAAATCATCCTCGAGAATGTCGTATTGAAGGCGTATGTTTTGGAGTGACCTCGTACAGAGGATAGAAGGCACCTACTCTGGCGAGTTGTTCAAGATTCTCAATCCCTGAGGCAGCTAGCCAACTACCAGCTCAACTAGAACTATATGACTTTGGGATTGAAAAGTTTTAGGAAGGCTTGGTCTGATAGGGATGGATGGTGAAGCGGGAGCTGTAGAAGATCTAGCTTTAGGAGGAGTGGACGATCATTTGCTAAAGTGAAGATGGGGCGACTGCTGAGTCATTCTAAACAATAAACTTAGCATTCAACATGGTCAGATATGTTTTTTTAATAATAAACCAGCGTGACCAACGACCGAAGTCCAAACAATGTCGACATGTGTTAACCATTGAGATTTTGAGCATTAACCGGGCAAGTGCAGTGTGTTAATCTATGTAGTGTGAGTCCAGTGTCATGTACATCATAAATGGACTATCCTATGTAGATAGCCCACTTATGCCAGAAAAACAAGCAGCATCATACTTTGATGTTATATTTTAGAACTTATTATCAATGAGTAATCGATAATGAAGCCATTGTCCCAAGTTACATGGAAAGCTTTTTTTTACAGGATCTTTGGAATGCAAAAACAAGAAAAGTGATGCGATGGGATCATCTAGAGCAATCGATCTCGATATAAATCGTTGCACTAGAATTAAAGTGGCAATAGAGACTTAGCCAGGTTTTTGAAAAGAGATAGTTGAATTTAGAGAACAGGACTTAGTTTCGGAATAGTGTGAATTCGATCTGGGCAAAGCCCAACTTCACCTTCGATCAAACACAACCAAAAGTTCATCCATCTCCTTTCAATTGCAATCAACCAAATCCCCATTTCCATCGCCATCACAAAACCAATCATTGCTAACCTCAAGTTTCAAATCAAATCATAACCAAGCATTTTCAATTTCTCGTGGCCAAGTTATTTGAACGGTGGGCTAACTGCAACGAATGCCTCAGAGTGACGGTGAGTGCTTCTAGGCGATGACGGTAGGGGAAAGCAGCGGTGGAGATCGATCAATGGTGGATCCGGGTTAGGTCGGTGGATTTAGGTCGGTCATGGAAGATTGTATGACTTGAGTGTAAAGAAGGTCAGAAGGCTTAGTGCAAAGTGAAAAGTTAACTAAAATTTTCTAAGTGTTGGAATATATTAGCTCCAGGGGCAAATAAAATGACTCAATACTAAGTTAAATAACTTAGCATTGAGTTGTTTTCCTTCCCCAATATCTTCCCAAAAGCATTGCAGAAGTGCCAACCCAAAGCATGAAGTAGTCTTCTAGTGCAAATTTCATCACTAATGCAAAGAATTGGTATTTGAACTATAGCTATGTCGAACAGCTAAAGGAATGTCTGCTAAAAGAAGGCAATACCTCGAGATAGAATTCGAACGATCAACTTGAATTTATAGGATAGTAGTCAAGGATTTGTCTCGAACTAGAGCATGCTTTGTTTTCAATGAAAGCATACTCTCGAGGCAACTGCTAACTGGGTTTTTAACCAAGGAGAAGTATAACACCCCATTAATTTGGCATCAGTTATCTAAGTAGTTAGTTAATAAGTTAGACTCCAAAAATAGAATTTGTACAAATGATGAAATTTGACAATGAAACTTGCACCATTGCATTCGTGCCAAAATTCGTAGCAACTTTTCTATTTGGAGTTTTGCGATCAGAGTCCAAACAAAGAAGTTACGGGCGAAAAATGAATTCGAAACGAAAATAATTCGATTAAACAAATTGACATTTATAAATTAATCGCTCAGGCCCACAGAGCAAACTTGACATTAGGAATAGTCATCCCCTAGCAGTTGATCGGTGCTCCTTAGGTGGTTGATAGGTCGCCTTCGGGCGGTTGCAATTATCTTAAGCCGCAACGACCCGAATTTAGTATTTTAAATCGTATGGTTATGGTTGATTCTAGCGTCTAGCCCTCCCTTCTCTTCTCATATTTTTCTAAAGGCAGCAGCGAAGCTCTACCATTACTTCTTCTTCACTTTCTTTTTAAATTATAAAAATAAGATATTTATATCTATATTGATACAAATTAGAGAAGGATTGAAATCTTACAAAAGGAAGAAGAGAAGAGAATAAACTATATACGTATTTGAGGTAATTTATAATTATTTATATATTTGTATCTATTCTCTCTCACAATCCAAAATCTCTTCTTAGATCTGTAATTCTAATATATGTATATACCCTTTTTACACATATTTTTTGGATTAAAATGGATTCAGAGATGAACCAAAGGTTCTACTTCAGATACAGAGATTTGGTGAGCAGGAAATTTTATATATTGTTTATGATTTTAAATCTATTTCATTGGCATATATTTGATTTTTATGCCTAAATCAATTTTATTTGTGAATTGTAGGCTTAAATAAGTATAGAAAAAAATTTCCTACATATTCTTGTTTTGCATCTAATTTGAAATAGGTGTACACCTAGATTTGGAAACCAGTCCCAAAGATTACTTGGGTGTAAAATTAGATTTTTGGATTAATGCACAAATTTGTGTTAAGTTGTAGATTTTCTATAGTTTAATTTTAGGAAGAATATCCGCTTGATCTTTATAAATTTGTTTACTATTTCCATTTTTAATTTAAAAAGGCAACGCTTGATTTAAACAAGGAATAAAAAAAAGGGGAGAGATGTGATAAAGTACAGATTTATTCTTCGCAGTTTACACTGTTTAATCAGAATAAAAAGAAATTATCCATTCCTTGTAATTTAAAATGCAATAGGTCTTTCCTTTTGTGTTAAAACCAATTTATGGAAATCATAGCAGAAAATCTTTCTAATGAATCTAATTCCAACAAATTAAATACGAAAAGTATATTCTAGTTTAATATGTACGACTAGAATATATTTTGATAGAAATATGTAGTTTCATTAGGCAGTTTATACGTATTTATATTGTAAACGAAGCATAGCATTTATTCATGCGTTATTTATGCGTAACGTTCATTAGTAATTATTATATTTAGGGAAGCAAATAGGTAGAATTAAGAAATATAGTAGCACCTATTAATGAGAATTTTTTTAGTAATTACCAATAATTAATAGGAAATAAAGGAATTTAACCCTAATTAATGAGAAATAATAGATAAGATTAGATTAAGGGTTACTATTGGCTAATTAAAGATTGTAACTTCAAATAATGGGGAATTGACGGAAATGAGTTAAGAGTTACAGTTAATCGGGTCAAGTCAATTAAAAGGACTGATAAAAATGGAATATAAACAAAAGGTTACTAATTTGAAATTAGTAATCATACATAAATATCATAGGAAATGTCCGTTAGGATTTTATGGACAAATTGACATATATGAGCATTAAAAGGGGATTTATGGGTAAATAAGCATTTATGGAAAATCTTATCACCTTAAATAAAAGAGAAGTAGTAAGCTACGCCTAATGTCTACCTAAGATAATATAAGTAAAGACTTAGAATGGTTAGTTGGACTTAGTAGGTTAGTGGTGCAAGGTTAGTAGAGTCACTCAATGGAAGACTGCCCTTCACTTTGAAGCTACCAATAGTCGGGTGCACTTACTACTGATATGAGATATCACTAATCCTTAAACCCATGATGACGTGAGAGATTGAGCCTGCTTTCTTAAATGGAAAGTATCAAATGGTCCAAATTTGAAATTAGAAGTGGCAGGAGATATCTCCATAGGGATCCGTTTTTGGTTTGAGGTATTAAGTGGTTGTTGGGTCCGCCTCTCTCCTAAGAAGAAGTTTTAGGTAATCTAGTGAGATTCCAAATAGGATGTCTCCAAAAAGGTTTTACTTTAGTGTTAAGGTCTTAAGTGGCTGTATGGCCTACCTCCCTATCAAAAGAAGTAACCTAATGAGATTCCGGATTTATAATTAAGAGTGATAGTGGATATCTTAGGAAGGGTTTGCTTAGGGTTTAAGGTATTAAGTGACTGATCGAAAGGTTTGCCTCTCTCCTAAAAAGAAGTATTAGGTAAGCTAGTGAGATTCCAAGTGATGTCAGCTAGATAGTACCAATGAGGAGTCCGCTTTGGGGTTAGGTATTAAATGTCAAAGTCTTATCTATAAATAAGCATTGAATGGTTAGAGGTATTCCTAGTCCTTAATAATGAGTACAGTCTCTCACATTGCTCAGGCTGTAATAACGATAGTACCTTTAAGGAATTCGTCTGAGGATAGGTATTAAGTGACGCAGGACCTGTCTAGAATATAGGTATTAAATGGTTAAAAGTCTGCATAGTCCTTTTAAAAGTATTACGTGATTGGGTACTGTCTCTTTGTGGCAATGATTTTATTGCCGATAGATGCGGTGATAGTTAGACATTAAACATCCAAAGCCATAAATAGTGATTAAAGGTCTTTGTAGCTAGGACCCATCGACCATTAACAATATTGTTAGAAAACCACTTCGGGAATAGATCTTAAATGACAGGGTCTACCTTGATTAAGGTCTTAAATGGCAGATTCTACATATTTCTCTTTTAAAAGTATTTTGTGATGATTATAAAAGCCTACTTCATATTTAGAAGTATTAAGTGGGAAATGGGTTTGGAAGTATTGGGTGGTAGATAAGGCTTCATCAGTACTTTCTACCTTGGGATGGGGTAAGTAACTGTGTGTGCAATGCAAGGTTAGATTAGAATTGCTAACCTTAATAGACATAATGGTTGCGACGACCTGGAATTTTTAAGCAATTTAAATTGGAATATTTAATTGATTTGAAATATTAAAAAGTAAATTTTTTTAACTTGAATTCAAATTCACTAATTAATTGTTAATTAAATTATTGAATTAAATAATTTAAAATCGGGTAAAATATGAAATCTGGGATTTTAAGCCTGTTAAAAATAATTTGAAGGCTTGTAAAATTTATATTGATAACAATGAAAATAATAGAAGTTGTAAAATTGAAATTAACAGTGGTTTGTTCAGTTTTAAAATTTTATAGTTTAAATTGAATTTAAAATAGCCTTCCGAGGCGCAGTCTCGGAATTCGACGAAACCAGTTTCATTGGATCCGTAATATTGTATAATCATCGGATCTCGATTTTCGTAGCATTTGGAGTTGTTCTATGAGCATACGATTTATAAACGCACTGAAATTTATATCGAATTCAATATAATAACTGGGTCCAAAAATCTATCTTCTCCATACGATCGAATTAGGACTCGAAACCTTTTCCATTGCGTTCGGAATGGGGGTGTAACATTATGAACGCCTAGCAGCATGTTGCGATTGGAGGTCGAGACTTCAAGTTGCGATATCATGACAATTTGAAATTTAAAATTTAAATAATATGATTATATTTATTCCAGTCAAAACAAAGTCGCCTCATCCGTTTTCCTCGATTCAAAACACTGCAACCTTTCTCCTCACGCCGGCATTAATGTCGCTTCCTTTTTAAATCACGCCTACTTTCTTCACTCAGTTAAAATAAAAGAAAATAAAATAAAATAAATTGATAAAATCATGGCCGACATCAGAGAAAAATGAAATCGCGACTTGATGGTTTTTCTTTCCTCCTTTCAGTGCGAAAACGAGAGCTTCAAAGGAAATTCAATGGCCGCTCTTTTCAGTTTTTAACCGAGGAAAAAAAATATAATGGCCGAGTAAATCCTCTTCTCGTTCGAAATCCCTCTTCTTCCCAAACTTTTAGCTCCTTCACAATTCGCGTTCGAAAATGGCGACTTTGAATCGTCGTTCACCCAAATAGCTAGGGTTCGAAGTCGAATGATTTGAGCAGCTGCGAGGGATATCGCGAGTGATCTCGTGAACTTGGGAAAGCATTGTGGAACGTGGTTGTTGTTTTGTGAATTTTATTCGAAGCTGCTCGAACGAGGGTTCGAGATTTGGAGAGGATGCGCGAGGGAGGGGTTCGGCTTCGTTGCTTTGGGTTGGCAGGCGATGGTGCTGCTCGAATTGAGTGGCATTTGGTGGTTGTTCAGTCGACGTAAGGGAGACTCTCGTGGGTATCGTAGTGATTGGTGGTTTGGGGTTCGCGTCTGAGGGTCGACGAGCTGAGGTTTGATTTTCTTTGTTTCTGATAATTAATTTAAACTCGGTTATTGCTATTTTGATTTACAGGAAGAAAATATACAACAGTGGAGTGTATTTATATGCATATTTTTATATACAAACGCAAAGATTAGAAAGATATTTTTTAAAAATAAAAAGAGAAGAAAAGTTTTAATCATAAACAGAAACATATGTAAATAGGTAGGATTTTGAAAATGTAAAATTAGGAATGGAAATTGTCTGATTAGAAAAGAAAATGTAAAGGAGGTTAGATATTGTTATTGTAATCAAGTTTAAACTGGAAATGGAAAAGAAAATTTTATACTTGTGTGCACGCTTAACTTACTTAATTATTTTAAGTAATTTATGAAAGGAAAATTGATTTAAAATTTACTATTTTGGTTAAATTAAATTTAAGGTTAAAATTTAATCATCGGTTAAATAAAATAAATAAATTGTGAATAATTGTTTGACTGGTTCAAATAATAATAAACCGTGAATTGTTATACAAGGTTTTAAAAATCAAGGAAACAAGCCAGCTTGGAATGGATTGCGAAGAGCAAAGGGAGGGTGAGTTAATCTCACTCAGCTGAATTAAAATTAAATTTAAATGACTAAATTTAAATAATTGTTTGAACGGTTGAAATTGATTGATGTGCTATAGTATGGTATATTCTGGAATTGGCATATTATTGTGCTAACATCTGTGGATGCAGGGAAAACAGATTGGAGGGATCCAACTAGGCCCCTCAACATTTATTATTTAATATTCTCTGTTGTGATTACTTGATATTCTATGATGAATATATTGGAATATTGAATGTTATGATTTGATTGGATATATTTGGGTATAATGAATTACCGAAAATATATAAATTGGATTTTTGGAAAGAAAATAAAGGAAGTAAATTTGTAAATGAAATAATCTTAGAAAATTTAATAAATTAAGAATGAATTGAGAAAGGAATGGAAGTATTTTAAATACTAATAAATAACTTCGAGTTTGAAAAGAAAAGTATTTGAATAAACAGTAATTGATGAATCGTAAAATTTTGTGATACTAATTTAAAGGAATAAAGAATTATTTTAAAACTTAAATTTTTAAATTTATCTAAAGGAATGAGAAGTAAATTGAGAAATCTAAATTGGTATTTCAAATAAAAGTATTTTAAATCATAATTAAGGAATAAAATCTAAATTAAAGAATTTTTGAATAAATGAAGTAAATTGGAAATCAATTTGGAAATTGATTTAAGTGTTTGAAATTGGATATTTGGAAGAATAAATTCAAGTTGGGAATTTATTAAAGGAATGAGAAAAATTGTTTAAAGATAAATAGTGATTTATTTTTTAAAGGTTGTGAAGAGAAGTATATTTCTCTGGATAGCCAAGTACGTTTTAAGTAAATTCTTAAATATAAGATAAAAGTTTAATGTTGTTTTAAAAAGCATGTTTTAGAAAATTTATTATTTCTAAACGTTTAAAATTCTAAAGTAAATATTTGTCAAATCTATTATTGTAAAATTATTAAAAGATGAGTTAGTGTTTTGTTTTAAAAAGTGAAAAATCTAGTTTTATATTTTATTAAGTAACCTTATTTTCAATTATTCATTTAGTATATATTTTTAACAAAATTATTGAAATAGTTTTTAACTTAAAGGTTTTAAAGTATATTTCAAAGTAAAGAATTTTAAATTATTTCAAAAATATAAAGTCTTGTGCATGGTAATTTCAGAAGAAATAGAAAATATTTGGGAAATTTATTCAGAAAAGGAAGATAGCTTTGAAAACTATCTTCAAGGGGGTTTGAAAAGTGAAAATATATCTTGTAATGATATTTTTGAGGTTAATAAATAATTTGGAAAATTATTTATTGTTGGATGGTTGTTTGCGAATATTAAGTGATAGTTAAATAACCGACTATCAATATTGGCCAAATGCGTTGATCGTTTCAAAGAGACCGGGATCGAGATTTATTTCTCGAAAACCACTTCGATCCGGTTTGTACATTCCGTGGAAAATGATTTTGGATTCGAAGATGGAGTGGTGAAGTGCAAGGGCTAGTCGCTACTAATCCTAAGGATATTTCGAAAATGTATGTAGTAGGAATAGTGCCTTCGGTTCCGTTCGGACCCGGGACGGACTTGTATGGACGAATGCTTTTGGGACATTGTCAGATGGACGATGGGCATTCTAAGGGATAAGTTCTAAAAAGGTAACGCTTAGCCTCAAGCCTCATCAAATGGGAATGACTGAGAATCAGGGTTATGCAGCAAGGCTAGGTGGGTATCACTCAAGTAGGGTGAGGTCGTCCCTGTCTAGATTTCCCTTTTGTTTCGGCTTAGTAGGCGTTTGAAGATCCCAACAGCGGGGTGATCTCACTCAGGATTATCCAGTAAGGGGTAGTCCCGGTCTTGTGTTGCAGGGGAGCGGGCGTACTCCTCGGTACTGTGACCTAGGCCACATACTGTGACAGGTGGTACCCAAGTGCCTAGTCATTAGTTGGAAATCCATTCTCCCTACGAGCCTTGTACGAGTTTTGTTTGTATTACCCACTCTGTGGCTAGTAGTTGGAATTTAATAATGTAACAATTTCGTTTATTTTATAAGTATTTGTACATAGTCCCTAATATAATATCAGAGGATTTTTATAAAAATTGTTTTAGCTATCGTCAGGTAAAAACCCGACATGTTTATTTGTGGCGTGGTCTTACAAGATGCTTTTGTTTTCAAAAGGGTTTTTGAAACTATAATAATCAATTGAGTGTGATTTTCTCACGCTGTATTCCAGATTGACTCGGGTGTTATTTAACGGTAATGCTCGGGTCAGACCGAGTATTATAGGATACAGGATATGATGCTGTAACGACCCGCTATTTGGACTATTCACATCCGCACATGTCAGACTTGAATAATTCAAAATATCGAATTGTTAATTTAAATTTGGCAAAACTCAGATATACAATAAATAAATAATCACAGAATCACAGACACAGAGTAATAATATGCAGCGGAAGTAAAAGAGATAGTAGTTCATGAAGCTACTATATAAATATATAAGATACATCAGAGTTTACAACAAAAAAGAAATACGATACATCAAGTACAAATCAGAATGCATCACTGGAATCATCTAATATCGTAAGCAGAATAGATGGCTGGATCTTCAAGCAAAGCTCCAACTCCAAAGGTGAGCTTCGAATACTGGTACACTCAGTCTGACCCAAGCGTAAAGCAAAACACAAACATTCGAGTCAGGATTAACATTCTTATATCAATAAATCCAACTCAAGTGAAATAACAATTGAAATACAAGTAACTCAAAGGACATTGGAATAACCATCCTTTAAGGATCCGTTAAACTATCTACTATGTAGTAGTATATGCTAAATAGATAACATCTATCAGTAATATAAAATACCAAAATAGTGTTAAGGCGTTACCATTATCCCCCTTAACACATTTTTATATAAGCGTTATAGTCTATACAGCACTGTAAACTCCACCGTAAACTAGTGGGATATCAGGGAGTACTCCATAGGTATAACACAAAACAAATTCGTAGTGGTCGCGTATATAGGGATACAAGTATGACAAGGCACATGAGGCAATACCCAAGGTAGTGAAAATACCGTTCGCCTGATCCGGACTGGTGAAAACGCATCGCCACAGCGATCGCAACACCACGAAACAACACTCATGAAATTCCGAGGGTGCACCAATCAATCACAAGTAATGAGTAGTAGTTACGAAGAAGTGTGTCCGCTCGAGGTGGCAAACCCCATTTGGCCCGGCACGGCTCCTGATTTTAGTCATTTCCAATTTGACACAAGTGTCAAGGCTATCCATTATCGTTCTCTTTCTTCAGTCATCACGTACATCATTCCAACCACTTCATTCTGGATCATCACTCCGCGTATAGTTATTAAAGTGGTTTTCGGTTTAGATAGAGAGTATATCCATAACCGATTCCGGTTTCTTTAATAACTTTCGTAATTATTATCCCGATTGGTCGTTTAATATATTTCAAACCAAATCAAATTCAATTTAAATTTCAATTCGTAAACCAACATTTCATTTGTCTTCTTAAATCAATTTCCAAATTTACGGTTCAAACTTTCAAATTACCATTTCAAATCTTATAATTCAATTTCAATTTTATTTAAACAATACAAATATTGATTCAAGTTCGTATATAAATTTCATTCCGAAATCATTTAAATTAATTTAATTTAACGTTCAAATCAATTTAAATTCATTTATCGATTTCGTTCAATATTCGCTAAGTAAATTAATCCTTCAAAACAACTTCTATTTAAATTCTAATTCATTTAAATCAATTACTTACGTTCAACTTCGTTATATCAAACTTCAAATTGAAAAAAAAAATTCGTCAAATAAATTCTTCAAATTTCAATTCTTACGTTAATTTCAATAAATCCCATTTATTTCAATAAATCACATTTTATTTCTTGTTAAAGAAATCAAATTTCACTTATTTATTGACTTCGTTACAAATTTCTAACTCAATTAATAAAGGACTAAATTTCACAAAATCGAGAAGTTTCAATTTCACTTATTAACTTATTTAAATAATTTTTCCAAAACTTTAATAAATAAAGAACTCAATTTCATTTCTTAACGAAGTTCAAATCCACTTATTAAAAAGTTCAATTCTCATATCAAAGAATTCAAGTTCTATTCAATTATCAAATAATTTATCTTATTCAATTATTAAATAATTTCAATCTTAATTATTAATAATTTCAATCTTAATAATTAAATAATTCCAAAACTCAATTATTAAATAATTCTAAACTTAATTATTTATTAAATTTTTAAACCACGTTCTTTCAACAACTACTATGTTAATATATTTTTTCAGATTATTAAATATCAACATTTCCTTTCATAAAATTCAAATTCCAGCTTCATTTCAAAACCTTATTCTTTATTCGAATAAAATCATTATTTTATTTTTAAATCAAGTTTTCGACCAATTGGATTTATTTAATTCTCTATCCTAAGTCAAGTTCATTTAGGCATTTATCATTTCAACCCGATTCCATTTCAATTCAAAAATCAAAGCATAGTAAAGGGAACTTGCAGTGTGATAACTGGGATGGTGTCAAAGTAAATAAACAAGCAGTAGCATTCATACATAACAATTCAACAATTATTCAATAATCCCAAAATAATCGCATTAATTTACATTTGTTATTTATGCAAATTAATAAGATTATTCCTAGAATCTACACTATCATTTCATGTAGATTAAAGATTATTACAGTAATATTTATACGGTTCTTCACGATATTTATTATTCAATTTCAAACTTCATCAATTTATACAACATACATTTAAATGGTTTAAGGTGTCGTTAACACTATTTCTACGTGTCAATTTATTTAACATTCAAAGGGGTCATATTATACAAATTTAACTAATCACTTCAACACATATCAATTTCAAATTGTTAACTATTCCACGTCAATTTCAATTGCATAATATTTATCACTTTATACATTTCAATTTAACATCCAATATAAACAACAACAATCAATTAATTATCAATCAATTGGATTATTATTGCATACATAAAAGATAACGGTGTCAGATGTCAAAGGTGAACTGATACATAAATAACAGTGCAATGAATAACCACAATATATTTCAATTGTCGTTTCAATTGAATCAAATTTAATAAATAAAAGAATATTAATCGTGGGTGACTGCTCATCTTTCGAGGCTAGATGATGAACGAGAAGATGACACAGATACGCACACTGATACGGATACAGAATTTGAATTGCAAATCCCAGCAAACAAAATCGGCACGGATCCGACGAATAAAGCTGATAACAGAAATCGATTGAACACATCAGAACGAGATCGATGAAGAAAATTGGTATACGTGAACACTTATGCATAACTATACACATAGCTATATATACAAAATTTCAAACATATATTAAATTAAATATATATGCATTTTAAGATACATTTTTTTTTCTTCAACAAAATCAGTAACAATATGTTCATGAATGCAGACCTTACATAAAATATTTATATATATGTACAACACCAACTATAGGTACAAATGGCATGCTATTTCATATATGCAGACTTTATATCAACACTGTACATATTTCTTTAAATAAAATAACATATTAAATTTTACTGCAATATAAATTTTTCACATGCAATCATATAGGCCGCACAGAGAAGGCCGAGATATAAAATCAAAACAAGGCAAATACATATACCAATTTATCAAACTTTACAAACACTACTTATATACATGTTAATATATACTGTCTCTTTTTTTTTTACTAACCTATTACTGTCCAAAATTTATATAATAGAAACCCAAAGTATGCAACTAACTTATACCTACAAACTGGACATATTTACCTACATATTTTATGCGTAACAATATTTGGAATCAAATCTTAGTTTACAAACATATATATATTTAAACTATTATATACCAACTTGTTCAATAGTTACCTTATAATGTGTATACTTGGCTAACAGATCACCTAACCCTTCAAATTTTGACTAAACATTTATCACAGAAACCATGCAAACTTCAAATATGAATATAATATAATTCTTACTAATAGGTAATAGATAATGCTGATAACAGTTATCATGCGCAACAATATAATGCATACTTGTGTATATATAATAATATGTATAAGCCAGTAAAATCAGGTATAAAATAACACACACATATATATTATATCAATATCTTTGTATAACTTCCAGCTAGATTGCAAACAATGAATATGAGTTTTGTCATACACACGCGGTTCTTATTTCTTTTCTTTTTTCTTTCAGACAGGCTGATATGCTTAGAAAAATAAAATATAAATATATTACCCTTACATACTACATATATAGACACAGATTATAACTATAAAAAAAATCAGGTATATGTACCTTTATAAGAAAAAGAGAACAACTGACTAAAGTGTACAGTCGTTCAAACGAGGCTGGTTGACGAAGTCAGGGTGGAAGTAGGCTTAGCTGTTGGGTGTGGGTGGGCTCCTGCTGTGCATTGGAGAGGAAAGTATGCTCTTAGGTGAGTGGATCGGCTGAGCCGGGCTTTTCTTGGTCAGGAAAGCATGATGGAGATGAGATGGAGTACGGTGGTCAGGGCTGTCGCGTGCGTAGGTGGTAGAGGCGGCTGCGCGAGTGGGCTCGGCTCCATCGTTAGGTGGTGAAGGCCGAAGGGGAAAAGTCTGGGTTCTCGGGTTCGGCACTTTGCTGTGCAAGGAGGATCGAGGGGGTTGTAACGGTTAGAGATTTGGTGGAGGGTGTCGGCTAGATTTGCGAGGTCGGAGAGAGGTTGCGGTGGTCAGCGGGTCATGTGGCTGGGGCACGAGAGGGAGGAAGAAGGGAAATGGGCCGAAGGTGTAAGATGCGAGGGTGGGGTTTGAGTTGCATGCGGTTGTGATTTTTGATTTTTTTAGAACTTGCTGTAATATTTTTTAGGAGAAGGAATTAGAAGAGGAGGAGAAGAGAGATGGCTCCAGGCAACGAAAATGAAGAAAGTAGCAGGTAGGAGGAAATTGAATAGACGAGGCATGCTAAAAACGAAACGTCACTGACCAATGAAAATAAACCATATTCATGAAACAACGAACCGTTACCAACCAATTGAAAATAATGAAACAACAACTGTCACATTTTAATTTTCTAAAATTAATCGAAAGCAATGAAGGTTGTTTTCAATCGGTAAAAATGAAAGGTCAGAAAAATAAACGAACCGTCAATTATGAACATTGGAACCAACCAAGATCAATATCGATACGGTTAACGTTTCTATGATTTCATGGCGTACCAGATTCCGAAACACGGAATTGAATATACTACGAAGATCCGCACGACGAGACGATCGAAATGGTATAAGGATATCAGTGGTACGATTTGAATTATAAAAATTCGAATTTTTTTATAATAGCGGGAAAATGCATGAAAAACGTAGAAAAAATAAGATCGACGGAGCCAAAGATGTCCACATTTGGAAAAAACGACAAACTAACATCTTGCTCAGAAGATGGTTTAGAATTTTTCTATGTAAAAATATTTTGGTTTTGACAACGTTTTATTTTCATCGCTTTTTAACTGCTTAGATTGAAGTAAATTTACGCACGAAATAAACTTTCATATTTTCGGACGAAAAATTTACCGGTTGCCATGTTTAACTAGACGCATTTCAAATATAAAATTTATATTTCAAAATTTTATCGTTTATATTATATTTTTATTTACACACGAAAACGGTTAATTAATTTAAATAAAATCGTTAAAATACCCGGGTTGTTACATTCTCCCCCACTCAAAGCTTTTCGTCCTCGAAAAGGAAGTAGGTAGGGAATAGAAACAACCAAAAGAAAATAGACCTGAATTCCAAAATAAAACCATTAATTTAAACCATACAAATTTCAATTTACCCTAATTTATACACAATATTTGATTTAAAATCCATGGTATTTCAACAAGTTGATTTAATTTCAATTTATTAATATTTGATACCAAAAGATTTCTTGCAAAACAAAATTTTATTTATTTATCTCATTTATTCATTGTTTTATTATCCAATTATCCTCAATTGACAATTTTCTATAAATTTGAATAATCATTTATTATAATCATATTTTATTTAACCAACTTAATTCTCCTTCAATCCAAATCATTATTTAATTTATTCTACTAAATATATCTTATCACATAGATTAAGTATATTTACACTTATAATAACCACTCAAATTTATTTAAAAATTCCTTTGATAACATTTTCTACTTATAATATTCAATTACATAGTTAATTTTGAAAAGTTAGGTAAGTTATATATAATGCAATTGAGTATTATACAAGTAAAATTCTCTAATTTAATTTTTTAAGGCTTTACTATTTATTCAAAATATTGATTTCATTTTATAATTGAAATTGTCCTTTATCATAAATTTAAGAATTTAAATTTTCGAGTAACTTCAAATTTTTTTAGAGGTAAATAAGTAATTATATCAAATCAGATTTAAATCGTATATTAATATATATATATATATATATATATATATATATATATATATTACAAATCAAATCATACCCAAGAAATTTAAATCGATTTAATTTCCAAAACAAAATTGTAGTAAAGCTACGAATTGGTCTCTTCCTTTCGAAACTCGAAAATGAATGTCGATGATGCGGCCGTCATCACCGAAATTATTTTCCAGCAACAAAGAGAGGAGCACTGATTTAAACATTTAAAATTCTTTGAAACGGTTTCTTCTTGAAAATATTTTAAATAATATACACATTAGAACTTTAAAACCATAGTTCGATATTATCGAAAATTAAATTCTCAAATTCTTATTTAAATTCACTCCAAATTCCAAATCAATTTATAACTAATTTTTATAAATTCGTTTATTTATATTATGCAATAGTCAATGGTTTATAATACAATAAATGAAGATATTACCATTTCGGACAACCGGTTCATTAACATTTAATTTCAAAAAATTTATACTTATATATAATATAATCATACAAAACTATTTTATTATCCAAATTCGAAAATACTATTGTGTCAGTTTGCTCTGTTCAAGAGTTTTGAAAATCCTATCGATAGCGTTGATCAGACGAATCGATCGAAAACCCAAATCAACATCAACAACTCAAACAACACAATATACATACACATTTTAGTATAAATACACTTCCTCGCTTTACGATATAATAATGGATTTTAAAATAAGCATAAAGATTCAAATTTGATGGAATTAAATGAAAGAGGATTTTGATTCGATAATAAGTTCGAAACAAAAGATAATATAATTCAATTAACAGAATCGGGAGATGGACAAGCTTATTTGATTCATGGACGACCTTAACCGGTTCGACCGTGACTTAAAGAATAAGATCGATGCAGAATTCCGAGGCAAATCGACATTCGATCTCGAGAAATAGAATTCAGGTATAGTAGGGAATAGATAGCATCGTAAACCGAGGATACAAAAATCTCCGGTAAATCGATGTCTATTATAAAGGAGTTTCACCCATTTACAAATAATTCGAAGATTGGCAAGATCGCCAATTCATTATAAAGATCATTCGAAGTGGAGTTATGGGATGCTCCGAAATTCAGAGAAATACGAATAGTGAGGGACAAGAGTTAATTTCGAAACTAAGGGACGTTCCAAAATTCAAAGGAATTGAGTCAAAAGGAAAAGATTGAAACTCGAATGAGAGTGATTTTGTAAATACATTTACCCTATATGCTAAGTTTTACCTAGAGCTACCAAAAGCTCTGATACCAACTGTAACGACCCGCTATTTGGACAATTCACATCCGCACATGTCGGACTTGAATAATTCAAAATACCGAATTGTTAATTTAAATTTGGCAAAACTCAGATATACAGTAAATAAATAATCACAGAATCACAGACACAGAGTAATAATATGCAGCGGAAGTAAAAGAGATAGTAGTTCATGAAGCTACTATATAAATATATAAGATACATCAGAGTTTACAAAAAAAGAGAAATACGATACATCAAGTACAAATAAGAATGCATCACTGGAATCATCTAATACCGAAAGCAGAATAGATGGCTGGATCTTCATGCAAAGCTCCAACTCCAAAGGTGAGCTTCGAATACTGGTACACTCAGTCTGACCCGAGCGTAAAGCAAAACACAAACACTCGAGTCAGGATTAACATTCTTATATCAATAAATCCAACTCAAGTGAAATTACAATTGAAATACAAGTAACTCAAAGGACGTTGGAATAACCATCCTTTAAGGATCCGTTAAGCTATCTACTATGTAGTAGTATACGCTAAATAGATAATGTCTATCAGTAATATAAAATACCAAAATAGTGTTAAGGCGTTACCATTATCCCCCTTAACACATTTTTATATAAGCGTTATAGTCTATACAGCACTGTAAACTCCACCGTAAACTAGTGGGATATCAGGGAGTACTCCATAGGTATAACACAAAACAAATTCGTAGTGGTCGCGTATATAGGGATACAAGTATGACAAGGCACATGAGGAAATACCCAAGGTAGTGAAACTACCGTTCGCCTGATCCGGACTGGTGAAAACGCATCGCCGTAGCGATCGCAACATCGCGAAACAACACTCCTAAAATTCCGAGGGTGCACCAATCAATCACAAGTAATGAGTAGTAGTTACGAAGAAGTGTGTCCGCTCGAGGTGGCTAACGCCATTTGGCCCGGCACGGCTCCTGATTTTAGTCATTTCCAATTTGACACAAGTGTCAAGGCTATCCATTATCGTTCTCTTTCTTCAGTCATCACGTACATCATTCCAACCACTTCATTCTGGATCATCACTCCGCGTATAGTTATTAAAGTGGTTTTCGGTTTAGGTAGAGAGTATATCCATAACCGATTCCGGTTTCTTTAATAACTTTCGTAATTATTATCCCGATTGGTCGTTTAATATATTTCAAACCAAATCAAATTCAATTTAAATTTCAATTCGTAAACCAACATTTCATTTGTCTTCTTAAATCAATTTCCAAATTTACGGTTCAAACTTTCAAATTACCATTCCAAATCTTATAATTCAATTTCAATTTTATTTAAACAATACAAATATTGATTCAAGTTCGTATATAAATTTCATTCCGAAATCATTTAAATTAATTTAATTTAACGTTCAAATCAATTTAAATTCATTTATCGATTTCATTCAATATTCGCTAAGTAAATTTATCCTTCAAAACAGCTTCTATTTAAATTCTAATTCATTTAAATCAATTACTTACGTTCAACTTCGTTATATCAAACTTCAAATTGAAATAAAATAAATTCGTCAAATCAATTCTTCAAATTTCAATTCTTACGTTAATTTCAATAAATCCCATTCATTTCAATAAATCACATTTTATTTCTTGTTAAAGAAATCAAATTTCACTTATTTATTGACTTCGTTACAAATTTCTAACTCAATTAATAAAGGACTAAATTTCACAAAATCGAGAAGTTTCAATTTCACTTATTAACTTATTTAAATAATTTTTCCAAAATTTTAATAAATAAAGAACTCAATTTCATTTATTAACGAAGTTCAAATCCACTTATTAAAAAGTTCAATTCTCATATCAAAGAATTCAAGTTCTATTCAATTATCAAATAATTTATCTTATTCAGTTATTAAATAATTTCAATCTCAATTATTAATAATTTCAGTCTTAATAATTAAATAATTCCAAAACTCAATTATTAAATAATTCTAAACTTAATTATTTATTAAATTTTTAAACCACGTTCTTTCAACAACTACTATGTTAATATTTGTTTCAGATTATTAAATATCAACATTTCCTTTCATAAAATTCAAATTCCAGCTTCATTTCAAAACCTTATTCTTTATTCGAATAAAATCATTATTTTATTTATAATTCAAGTTTTCGACTAATCGGATCTATTTAATTCTCTATCCTATTTATCATTTTAACCCGATTCCATTTCAATTCAAAAATCAAAGCATAGTAAAGGGAACTTGCAGTGTGATAACTGGGATGGTGTCAAAGTAAATAAACAAGCAATAGCATCCATACATAACAATTCAACAATTATTCAATAATCCCGAAATAATCGCATTAATTTACATTTGTTATTTATGCAAATTAATAAGATTATTCCTAGAATCTACACTATCATTTCATGTAGATTAAAGATTATTAGAGTAATATTTATACGGTTCTTCACGATATTTATTATTCAATTTCAAACTTCATCAATTTATACAACATACATTTAAATGGTTCAAGGTGTCGTTAACACTATTTCTACGTGTCAATTTATTTAACATTCAAAGGGGTCATATTGTACAAATTTAACTAATCACTTCAACACATATCAATTTCAAATTGTTAACTATTCTACGTCAATTTCAATTGCATAATATTTATCACTTTATACATTTCAATTTAACATCCAATATAAACAATAACAATCAATCAATTATCAATCAACTGGATTATTATTGCATACATAACAGATAACGGTGTCAGATGTCAAAGGTGAACTGATACATAAATAACAGTGCAATGAATAACCACAATATATTTCAATTGTCATTTCAATTGAAATCAAATTTAATAAATAAAAGAATATTAATCGTGAGCGACTGCTCACCTTTCGAGGATAGATGATGAACGAGAAGATGGCACGGATACGCACACTGATACGGATACAGAATTTGAATTGCAAATCCCAGCAAACAAAATCGGCACGAATCCGACGAATAAAGCTGATAACAGAAATCGATTGAACACATCAGAACGAGATCGATGAAGAAAATTGGTATACGTGAACACATATGCATAACTATACACATAGCTATATATACAAAATTTCAAACATATATTAAATTAAATATATATGCATTTTAAGATACATTTTTTTTCTTCAACAAAATCAGTAATAATATGTTCATGTATGCAGACCTTACATAAAAATTTATATGCATGTACAACAACAACTATAGGTACAAATGGCATGTTATTTCATATATGCAGACTTTATATCAACACTGTACATATTTCTTTAAATAAAATAACGTATTAAAATTTTACTACAATATAAATTTTTCACATGCAATCATATAGGCCGCACAGAGAAGGCCGAGATATAAAATCAAAACAAGGCAAATACATATACCAATTTATCAAACTTTACAAACACTACTTATATACATGTTAATATATACTGTCTCTTTTTTTTTTTTACTAACCTATTACTGTCCAAAATTTATATAATAGAAACCCAAAGTATGCTACTAACTTATACCTACAAACTGGACATATTTACCTACATATTTTTGTGTAACAATATTTGGAATCAAATCTTAGTTTACAAACATATATATATTTAAACTATTATAAACCAACTCGTTCAATAGCTACCTTATAATGTGTATACTTGGCTAACAGATCACCTAACCCTTCAAATTTTGACTAAACATTTATCACAGAAACCATGCAAACTTCAAATATGAATATAATATAATTCTTACTAATAGGTAATAGATAATACTGATAACAGTTATCATGCACAACAATATAATGCATACTTGTGTATATATAATAATATGTATAAGCCAGTAAAATCAGGTATAAAATAACACACACATATATATTATATCAATATCTTTGTATAACTTCCAGCTAGATTGCAAACAATGAATATGAGTTTTGTCATACACACGCAGTTCTTATTTCTTTTCTTTTTTCTTTCAGACAGGCTGATATGCTTAGAAAAATAAAATATAAATATATTACCCTTACATACTATATATATAGACACAGATTATAACTATAAAAAATATCAGGTATATGTACCTTTATAAGAAAAAGAGAACAACTGACTAAAGTGTACAGTCGTTCAAACGAGGCTGGTTGACGAAGTCAGGGTGGAAGTAGGCTTAGTTGTTGGGTGTGGGTGGGCTCCTGCTGTGCGTTGGAGAGGAAAGTATGCTCTTAGGTGAGTGGATCGGCTGAGCCGGGCTTTTCTTGGTCAGGAAAGCATGATGGAGATGAGATGGAGTATGGTGGTCAGGGCTGTCGCGTGCGTAGGTGGTAGAGGCGGCTGCGCGAGTGGGCTCGGCTCCATCGTTAGGTGGTGAAGGCCGAAGGGGAAAAGTCTGGGTTCTCGGGTTCGGCACTTTGCTGTGCAAGGAGGATCGAGGGGGTTGTAACGGTCAGAGATTTGGTGGAGGGTGTCGGCTAGATTTGCAAGGTTGGCGAGAGGTTGCGGTGGTCAGCGGGTCATGTGGCTGGGGCACGAGAGGGAGGAAGAAGGGAAATGGGCCGAAGGTGTAAGATGCGAGGGTGGGGTTTGAGTTGCAGGCGGTTGTGATTTTTGATTTTTTAAGAACTTGCTGTAATATTTTTTAGGAGAAGGAATTAGAAGAGGAGGAGAAGAGAGATGGCTCCAGGAAACGAAAATGAAGAAAGTAGCAGGTAGGAGGAAATTGAATAGATGAGGCATGCTAAAAATGAAACGTCACTGACCAATGAAAATAAACCATATTCATGAAACAACGAACCGTTACCAACAAATTGAAAATAATGAAACAACAACTGTCACATTTTAATTTTCTAAAAGTAATCAAAAGCAGTGAAGGTTGTTTTCAATCGGTAAAAATGAAAGGTTAGAAAAATAAACGAACCGTCAATTATGAACATTAGAACCAACCAAGATCAATACCGATACGGTTAACGTTTCAATGATTTCATGGCGTACCAGATTCCGAAACATAGAATTGAATATACTACGAAGATCAGCACGACAAAACGACCGAAATGGTATAAGGTATCAGTGGTACGATTTGAATTATAAAAATTCGAATTTTTTATAATAGCGGGAAAATGCATGAAAAACGTAGAAAAAATAAGATCGACGGACCCAAAGATGTCCAAATTTGGAAAAACGAAAAACTGATATCTTGCTCATAAGATGGTTTAGAATTTTTCTATGTAAAAATATTTTGGTTTTGACAACATTTTATTTTCATCGCTTTTTAAATGATTAGATTGAAGTAAATTTACGCACGAAATAAACTTTCATATTTTCGGACGAAAAATTTACCGGTTGCCATGTTTAACTAGACGCATTTCAAATATCAAATTTATATTTCAAAATTTTATCGTTTATATTATATTTTTATTTACACACGAAAACAGTTAATTAAATTAAATAAAATCGTTAAAATACCCGGGTTGTTACAGATGTTGTGGAGCTCAGGAGACGAGCTGGATGACGATACGTACTCCCGTACTTGTTTATATATATGTTCCGCTGTGTTGTTTAGTTGTGCATCCAGTTGTATGTTATTGATGTTGAATTGTGATTGATGCACTCTAATGATGTAATATATATAAATAGATATATCTGATTTTGTGTAGAGATATGTTAATATCTATTATATTTTATTCCGCTGCGATGGTTAGATTCTGTTGTTGTTTTCTATTTTATTCTTCTACCTCTTCTTCTTTAACCCAAATGGTTCGTATTTCTGTGCAACTTGAGTTGATTGTTGTAGAATAGTGTAGACTCAAGAGGTACGAATTTGCGGGTCGTTACACTTGGTATCAGAGCATATGTTGGTGATAACCTTTGCTCTGGTGGGAATTACTCATTGAAATAGAGTCAATAGTACTCTAGACTGAGTTTGAGCGTATTAATAGATATGAGCGCGTATTCGTTAGTGGATATAAAATGATTTTATATTGTGTTGATTGGTTTATTGACTAGTTTATGGATTCTGGTCAATACGAGTAATTAACGTTATTGACAGGGATCTCTAAACACTTGAATAGAACAATTCGACACAGTATTGTTTTAAAGTAGGGAAAATGAAATAATTTTACCCAAATTATTTTTGTATATAAAAAAGATATAATTTTTGTAAAGTATTATAGTATTAGGATGCTTGATTATTAAGGAATGATAATATTAAATTATTAACACTATTGTGTTGAAACTGAATAAGAAATTGAAAACTTACAACCAAAGTTGAAGAATAAATTTATATAACAAAATGAAATTTGAAAAATAGATTATAAATATAATTTATAAATTGAAATAAACTTCATATACAAATGGGATTTGTAAATGTAAACTATAAAGGTGATTATAATTTTGGAATAGAATTCCAGAGAGCCATTTGAAATTGAAATGAGATAAAATTCCAGAGAATGTTTGAATATAGATTTAGAGGAATTGCAATTTGGATTTTTTTGGAATTTTTTTTTAAATTCCTTTGGGTTTGGAAACGGTTTTCAAAGGGTTGGAGGAATAATAGTAATATTTTGGAAATATTTTTGGGTTGTATTTGAAATATTGTGAGATTTGGAAATTAAAAAAATATATTTGAAATGTTGTTAAAGAAATAAAAGCACTAAACTCTTTCGGTCGCTGGAAAATAATTCCGATGATGATCGCGACATCATCGGTGTTCATTTTCAAGTTTCCAAGAGAGGAATTACTACCTGAATATTTTAACTTGGAATTGTTTGCGAACTGGGTTTGGTTTTGAAAACTCAAAGGGATAATTGAATTTGCCAAAGGATTTTGGATGTAGTTGATTTCAAAAGTGATTTTGGAATTCTGGGAAACTGTTTAAACTCTGGAATTTTATTTTAAATGTTTATGGAATAATAAAAATAAACCGGCTAAATGTATAATTCCGAGTTAAAAGTAAAATGTGAATGGGATTGGTTGTTCATTGATGGAAGTATGATAACAAATAAGTTTATGACTTATAAAATTTAGAAGTGAAATAAATAAGCCAAAATAAAATTGATTTGAATACTGGGAAGTGAATGAAAAATTCAAAACTTAAATTATAAAATAAATCGACCTCCAGTAAAATAGTTAAAGTGGTTTGAGATAAAAATAAAATATTGGAAATAAACCTTGAATAAACAAACTTATAATTAATTGGAAATGAAATATGGAGATGGAACTTGAATTGGTTAAATGAAAGTCGAATACCAATTTAATGTGGTAAATGTTTAGTTTGCAAATAAATTATGGAATGAGTATTCGATGTAACCAATATGAAATGTTCCAAGATAAATAAATGGATTCAAATAAAATAAATGAGAATATAGAATGCAAAATAAATTGAATGGAGTCGATTAAAATAAAATCGAATTAAGTATAGATTGAATTGGTATCAATTCTAATTAGTTATAAACTGGAATGAATATTCCCTTAAGTAAATATTTTTGAACTTGCACAAAAATAATAATTGTCGTTTGACGTATATATAAATTCTATGGATTAACAGAAGCCAATAAAATTGGTTTTTGAATCAACTGTAATAAATATGGGCTTGTTTGGATGAAAAATAAATTGAATGTAAACAATGAAGTGTAAATGAATTCAGCTTGGATTGTCGGTGAATTGAATGTAACTGGAAGTATGAAATTCAAAATGGTTGATTGATTAAACTAATTTAAATTAGTTGGTAGATGAAATTGGTTGGTAATTGAAATCAAATTAGGGATTTAATTTGGAAAGTGCTTATAAAATATATATATATATATAACTTGAGTTTTAAAGTTGAAATAACTTGACGAAAAATAAAATAACTAAAGTAATATTTGAATAAAAGCTTGATTTAAGTAAAATTGTGAAATGGTTGTGTCGATTTTTATGAAATGACTTTAAATAAAACTTGTTTGGTAAATGAAATTAGTAATTGAGTTAATTACTTAAGTTATATTAATGAGAATTTGACTTGGAATAAAATGGAAGTTAGATTGCTTTTGAAATTAATTCAATTTAAATGAGTTTGCTTGGACTTAAAATGAATTCAAGTTAAGTAAGAGAGTTGTGAAATCATTTAAATTGAACGGGATGGTTTGAATATTGTTTGGAAGCATTCAAAATAAGCGTCGAAATATTTCATATGTGCTTATGGAAGTATATAATATGCACTGTTTATAGAATCCATGTTTTAGTTATTTATATATAAGCGAAATGCTATAAATTTTGTATATTGTCACTTACCTGTTTAAATTGAGTAAGTACAGGAACAGAAGAGCCGTAGGGCTGGATTTGATCACGCAAAATGCTAAATAAATAACCGCTTTGCTTAAAAACGCTAAATAAGGTACGCCTACGTAATACAAATAGGAAATATGAACTATTTTTCTGTTTTCCGACCGTGTGGGTCGATGTTTATATATTTATATCTCTTGTCAAATTGCAAAAGCTCCTCCGTACAAAGGAGACTCTGCCAAAAAATTTCGAAAATTTTGGGAGTTAGAATTTTTTTTTAACCTTTTGAAAGTTTTCACTAATGACAAATAATTTAAATTTGTTAAGCAAATAGAATTATAACTGAATGTTGAAATCTAATTTAAATTGTATAAGTAGAGTAAGTTGAACTGAAGAATTGTTCAAAGAAACTAAAGGAAGGAAAAAGTTTGCAAATAAACTTTTATTTGAGATTTTAAATAAATTAGTAAGTAAAACTAATAGAGGAAATGGTTAATTAAATATGGATTGAGATAGGGTGAATCAAAATTCAATATTCAAAGTTTGGAAATGAATTGAATTGAAGTAAAATTGGGAAGAAGTATTTATATTTGAAATTAATAAATAAAGTGAAGCAAATTGAAATTTTTATGGAATTGTAAAGGCAAATTGAATAAAATGGATATAAACTCCAGTAGTGAAGTGGAAACAAATTCAAGAGGTATATAAAATATTTATATTGAATTTAAGAAACGAAGGTGAAATTCTTAAGTAAGTTGGCATTGGAAATATACTAAGTGAATAATTGAATGAAGACTAAAACTGGAAGTTGTGACAAGGGAAAGTGAGTATAAGTGAATAACAATCAAAATAAATGTGAATAAAAAGGGAATTGATATAATTGGTAATCAACTGGGGCAAATACGTAGGATGTACATATATTATTTTATTCGCAAAGCTATATTGATCCATAATTCGAGCACAAAATTTGGAGAGAGTTTTATCGATCCGAGTTAGGATTTTTCACTCGATGTTCGACGGCGAACCTGGATATGGAATTTTGATTGATTCTGTAAATTCTCTATCATAGTTTACAGCTATGCAAGGAGAATGATGGTTTCTAATCAGGAAATCAGATCTGAGTCCGCACTAGGAAGTCGGGTGGACGATACTAGTTCGGAAGTGAAATTGTGTGATCGAGTGAGCGATCAGATTTGGTATTGCGTACGGATGATATATGTGCATCGTACGGGCTTAAATGGAATGAACATTGAAATTTTGGATAGATGTCAAATAAAGGTTTTTGAATGTTGTGATTGGATACTATTGCTAAACAGGATATGCAGGTATGAAAAAGGGAAAGGAAAATTGGTTTTGATTTCAGATAATAAATTAGAATTGCTCGACAAAAAGGTATGTGTTTAAATTTCTATATGGAATTTGATTTGGTTTTTGGATCAAGCCACTTGGCTTTTTATTTTCTTTTTTGGATTTGGGAGGCCGTAGGGCCATTTTGTAGTTGTACCGAGCTAGCCGCGCAAAGGAGACGCTGACAAAAATTTTCGAAAATTTCGAGAGTTGGAAAAATTTTGAAAAAATTCTGATAATTTTAAATTTGATTTAAAAATCGAAAATGATGATTAAGTAATATTGTTTGAAACTATGTAAAGTTTGGGGAATTGGTTGGAGTAATAGTGGGTCTTTAATAAAAGATATGTTATGACAAGTTGATAAAACTGTTTGGTTTTGGAAAATAGTAATGGGTATTGGATCATTCTTCCTAACTAATAATTTCGGGGACGAAATTCTTTTAAGGGGGGAGGAATGTAATGACCCAGAATTTTTAAGCAATTTAAATAGGAATATTTAATCGATTTGAAATATTAAAAAGTAAATTTTTTGAACTTGAATTCAAATATCACTAATTAATTGTTAATTAAATTATCGAATTAAATAATTTTAAATCGGGTAAAATACGAAATCTGGGATTTTAAGCCTGTTAAAAATAATTTGAAGGCTTGTAAAATTTATATTGATAACACTGAAAATAATAGAAGTTGTAAAATTGAAATTAACAGTGGTTTGTTCAGTTTTAAAATTTTGTAGTTTAAATTGAATTTAAAAATAGCCTTCCGAGCCACAGTCTCGGAATTCGACGAAACCAGTTCCATTGGATCCGTAAAATTGTATAATCATCGGATCTCGATTTTCGTAGCATTTGGAGTTGTTCTGTGAGCATACGATTTATGAACGCGTTGAAATTTATATCGAATTCAATATAATAAATGGGTCCAAAATGCTATCTTCTCCATACGATCGAATTAGGACTCGAAGCCTTTTCCGTTGCGTTCGGAATGGGGGTGTAACATTATGAACGCCTAGCAGCACGTTGCGATTGGAGGTCGAGATTTCAAGTTGCGATATCATGACAATTTGAAATTTAAAATTTAAATAATATGATTATATTTATTCCAGTCAAAACAAAGTCGCCTCGGCCGTTTTCCTCGATTCAAATCACTGCAACCTTTCTCCTCACGCCGGTATCAATGTCGCTTCCTTTTCAAATCACGCCTACTTTCTTTCTCTCAGTTAAAATAAAATAAAATAAATTGAACTGATAAAATCATGGCCGACATCAGAGAAAAATGAAATCGCGACTTGATTGTTTTTCTTTCCTCCTTTCAGTGCAAAAATGAGAGCTTCAAAGGAAATTCAATGGCCACTCTTTTCAGTTTTTAACCGAGGAAAAAAAACTAATGGCCAAATAAATCCTCTTCTCGTTCGAAATCCCTCTTCTTCCCAAACTTTTAGCTCCTTCACAATTTGCGTTCGAAAATGGCGACTTTGAATCGCCGTTCACCCAAATAGCTAGGTTCGAAGTCAAATGATTTGAGCAGCTGCGAGGGATATCGCGAGTGATCTCGTGAACTTGGGATAGCATTAGGGAACGCGGCTGTTGTTTTGTGAATTTTATTTGAAGCTGCTCGAACCAGGGTTCGAAATTTGGAGAGGTTGCGCGAGGGAGGGGTTCGGCTTCATTGCTTTGGGTTGGCAGGCGATGGTGCTGCTCGAATTGTGTGGCATTTGGTGGTTGTTCAGTCGACGTAAGGGAGACTCTCGTGGGTATCACAGTGATTGGTGGTTTGGGGTTCGAGTTTGAGGGTCGACGAGCTGAGGTTTGATTTTCTTTGTTTCTGATAATTTATTTAAACTCGATTATTGCTATTTTGATTTACAGGAAGAAAAATATACAACAGTGAAGTGTATTTATATGCATATTTTTATAAACAAACGCAAAGATCAGAAGGATATTTTATAAAAATAAAAAGAGAAGAAAATTTTAACCGTAAACAGAAACATATGTAAATAAGTAGGATTTTGAAAATGCAAAATTAGGAATGGAAATTGTCTGGTTAGAAAAGAAAATGTAAAGGAGGTTAGGTATTGTTATTGTAATCAGGTTTAAACTGGAAATGGAAAAGAAAATTTTATACTTGTGTGCACGCTTAACTTACTTAATTATTTTAAGTAATTTATGAAAGGAAAATTAATTTAAAATTTACTATTTTGGTTAAATTAAATTTAAGGTTAAAATTTAATCATTAGTTAAATAAAATAAATAAATTGTGAATAATTGTTTGACTGGTTCAAATAATAACAAACCGTGACTTGTTATACAAGGTTTTAAAAATCAAGGAAACAAGCCAATTTGGAATGGATTGCAAACAGCAAAGGGAAGGCGAGTTAATCTCACTCAGCTGAACTAAAATTAAATTTAAATGATTAAATTTAAATAATTGTTTGAATGGTTGAAATTGGTTGATGTGCTAAAGTATGGAATATTCTGGAATTGGCATATTATTGTGCTAACATCTGTGGATGCAGGGAAAACAGATTGGAGGGATCCAACTGGACCTCTCAACGTTTATTATTTAATATTCTCTGTTGTAATTACTTGATATTCTATGATGAATATATTGGAGTATTGAATGTTATGATTTGATTGGATATATTTGGGTATAATGAATTACCGAAAATGTATAAATTGGATTTTTGGAAAGAAAATAATGGAAGTAAATTTGTAAACGAAATAATCTTAGAAAATTTAATAAATTAAGCATGAATTGAAAAAGGAATGGAAGTATGTTAAATACTAATAAATAACTTCGAGTTTGAAAAGAAAAGTATTTGAATAAACAGTAATTGATGAATTGTAAATTTTGTGATACTAATTTAAAGGAATAAAGAATTATTTTAAAACTTAAAGTTTTAAATTTATCTAAAGGAATAAGAAGTAAATTGAGAAATCTAAATTGGTATTTCAATTAAAAGTATTTTAAATCATAATTAAGGAATAAAATCTGAAATTAAAGGTTTTTTGAATAAATGAAGTAAATTGGAAATCAATCTAGAAATTGATTTAAGTGTTTGAAATTGGATATTTGGAAGAATAAATTCAAGGTGAGAATTTATTAAAGGAATGAGAAAAATTGTTTAAAGATAAATAGTGATTTATTTTTTAAAGGTTGTGAAGAGAAGTATATTTCTCTGGATAGCCAAGTACGTTTTATGTACATTCTTAAATATAAGATAAAAGTTTAATGTTGTTTTAAAAAGCATGTTTTAGAAAATTTATTATTTCTGAACGTTTAAAATTATAAAGTAAATATTTTTCAAATCTATTATTGTAATAATTATTAAAAGATGAGTTAGTGTTTTGTTTTAAAAAGTGAAAAATCTAGTTTTATATTTTATTAAGTAACCTTATTTTCAATTATTTATATAGTATACATTTTTAACAAAATTATTGAAATAGTTTTTAACTTAAAGGTTTTAAAGTATATTTCAAAGTAAAGCGTTTTAAATTATTTCAAAAATCTAAAGTGTTGTGCTTGGTAATTTCAGAAGAAATAGAAAATATTTGGGAAATTTATTCAGAAAAAGAAGATTGTTTTGAAAACTGTTTTCAAAAGGGTTTGAAAAGTGAAAATATATCTTGTAAAGATATTTTTGAGGTTAATAAATAATTTGGAAAATTATTTATTGTTGGATGGTTGTTTGTGAATATTAATTGATAGTTAAATAACCGACTATCAATCTTGGCCAAATGCGTTGATCGTTTCGAAGAGACCGGGAGCGAGATTTATTTCTCGTAAACCACTTCGATCCGGTTTGTACGTTTCGCGGAAAACGATTTTGGATTCGAAGATGAAGCAGTGAAGTGCAAGGGCTAGTCGCTACAAATCCTAAGGATATTTCCAAAATAGATGTAGTATGAATAGTTCCTTCGGTTCTGTTCGGACCCGAGACCGACTTGTATGGACGAATGCTTTCGGGACATCGTCAGATGAACGATGGGCATTCTAAGGGATATGTTCTAAAAAGGTAACGCTTAGCCTCAAGCCTCATCAAATGGGAACAACTGAAAATCAAGGGTTATGCAGCTAGGCTAGGTGGGTAGCACCCAAGCAGGGTGAGATCATCCATGTCTAGATGTCCCTTTTATTTCGGCTTAGTAGGTGGTTGCTGATCCCAACCGCGGGGTGATCTCACTCGAGATTATCCAGTAAGGGGTAGTCCCGGTCTTGTGTTGCAGGGGAGCGGGCGTACTCCTCGGGACTGTGATCTAGGCCACGTATTGTGACAGGTGGTACCCCAGTGCCTAGTCATTAGTTGGAAATCCATTCTCCCTACGAGCCTTGTACGAGTTTTGTTTGTATTACCCACTCTACGGCTAGTAGCTGGAATTTAATAATGTAACAATTTCGGCTATTTTATAAGTATTTGTATATAGTCCCTATTGTAATATCAGAGGATTTTTATAAAAATTGATTTAGCTATCGTAAGGTAAAAACCCGACATGTTTATTTGTGGCGTGGTCTTACGAGATGCTTTTGTTTTCGAAAGGATTTTTGAAACTTTAATAATCAATTGAGAGTGATTTTCTCACACTGGTATTCCAGACTGACTCGGGTGTTATTTAACTGTAATGCTCGGGTCAGACCGAGTATTATAGGATACATGATATGATGCTGTGGAGCTCAGGAGACCAGCTGGATGACGATACGTACTCCTGTACTTGTTTATATATACGTTCCACTGTGTTGTTTAGTTGTGTATCCAGTTGTATGTTATTGATGTTGAATTGTGATTGGTGCACTCTAATGGTGTAATATATATAAGCAGATATATCTGATTTTGTGTAAAGATATGTTATTATCTATTATATTTTATTCCGCTGCGATGGTTAGATTCTGTTGTTGTTTTCTATTTTCTTCTTCTACCTCTTCTTCTTTAACCCAAATGGTTCGTATTTCTATGCAACTTGAGTTGATTGTTGTAGAATAGTGTAGATTCAAGGGGTATGGATTTGCGGGTCGTTAAAATGGTTAAATGAAAACCAAATGGTATAAATTTATATTATAGACAATCTATAGATTTTCAAGTCACCGGAACAATGTTCTAACCTCCTCCTCATTACAACCCACATGATAGATTTTGAGGAACATGTCATTAGAGTTGGATATGATTAGTTGTTGGAGAATTCTTCTTTTCACTCAGGCTCGATGCTGGTGTGACAACCTGTTATCCAAGGAGTACCACTAATTCCAAGGTAGTGGTCATAATTTGTATTCGCATCTTATTATTGTTTCCACTGTAAGTTTAGATTTTTATCAATCTTTGATAATGCTCATGTTTATTTGCATGTAGCAAATCCAATGATATATGTTTTGATGAACTAGGATTTTGATTTTTGTTAAAATTTAGGCCTACTAAGGTACGGATTGTTACATTTGGTATCAGAGCCTAGGATAGTAGATCAGGGGAATTTGGATAAATTGAGAGAATGTATTCGTATTTCCCTATCTAGTAATATTATATTTTTACACTAGATTCTAAGAATACCGACTATAGAAGTAGTTGTAGTTCCACTTCGAAGGAATGGGTAAAAAAACTATGTGTTGGAAATATCTTAAAGTTAAGATTTTCACGCTAACTTTGAAGTACCCCACGAAGTGCTGGTGATGCGTAAGGCGCGGTTGATGAAGAGTGTGAGTAAGACATATGGTTGAATCTCAAATACTAGAGGTGTATGACTTGATGTTTGAGATCTATCTACCTTGTGATTTTTAATTTTGATGATGAGTTTCAATCAGAGACGCTCTAAATGGACGAGGAATTAGAGTCTGTATGTCGCAATTGTCTAAAAGCAAGTTTTTGCAAGGCTGCATTCATTGATCACCTCTTTGATGCCTTTTCCCAAGGATTGACTTTAGAAATTTTGTTTAACAAAAAAGTAAGTTTTGAAGTCCTAAAATATTTTTATGCATATACCAGCAAAGGCTTGATTTTGATTTTTGGCAAATATAAGTTTGATTTTTTAAGGGAAGTTTCGGTATGAAATATTTTCTAAGTATAAAGGAGCATCCGTTTAGCTAGTGACTTTTTGGTTTAAAAAATTAAGGTTTTTTACTTTCTCTCTTTATGGTACAAAGAAAATAGGAACGACGTTCAATTTTATCAGAGTATGTACTTTGAAGGGTTGTTGTACCATTAGCTATTGTAAGAAATATTTCCATGCGAAGTAGGCATGAAATAGCAGCTGGAATAATTTTGCATTTTTGGAATTGTTGTTGGAACTACTATGAATTTCCAGAGCATGGTTCGGGACTAAGCGGTAAGCTTTGACACGCCGTGATGAGAATAGGAATTTTTTAGATCATGTCGAATCGAAGTAGATGGTGTGAAATGATTATTATTATTATTATTATTTAATCTGACCCTAATTGGGTCTAGGTTTAATTAACCTCTAAATCTCATTCAACGGTTGACCGCTTAGCGATAAATCTATAGTGGTATACCAACTAATGAGCTTTGGCACAACTTAAACCTAGAATGGGACCGTAAAAGTCACGTCTGAATTTGCCCAAGTTTCCTTTTTTCGTTCCTCCTTCCTCAATAAGCCGAACCCAATCTTTATCCTCCTCCTCCTTCTCTTCCAAGTAGCAGCGCTCTCTTCCATTCCTCCTTTAGCCGACATCATTTTTCCCTTGGAGCAGCCTCCTGCTCATGCTGGTTTTGCACATTAGATCTCGCTCTACCGCCACTTCAGATCCAAACATTACTTCCTCCCTGCAACCACTTCTTAGACGAAGACACCTTTCTACATTGCTAGTTTTTCCTCGCACCATTATAGTCTCAACCCTCAAGAGGCAACTTGGTTGGACCGGAATGAGTAGAAGGTTTCACCACTTTTGGGCTAAAAGAGCTACTCATCATGATAGGATTTGCACTGATCCTCTACTTCGAGAATTTTGACCATGAGTGTTACCCACGCTGCATCTGCCTTTTTGATGGAGGTAATAACTTAATTAGTTTGGAGATAAAGGGTGTCTTGATTGGGCTGACTAAAGATGATCTCGTTGAGATTTTGTAGGCCTCCACAAAGGACGCAGAATTGGATAATTTAGAAGTGACCGACTCAAAGATTTTACATCAGATCTTTAACTCAAGACGTCGGTATTTAGTTGTTGTATAAGCTACGTCCGACTGGCCATTTGACTATATGCATCATTCGACACAACGTCATTCCTAAGATGGAAAGAAATGACTGGATTTATACCTTGGTGTGGAGGACCACCTATGCTAGTATTAGCGGCATCACCGTCAATTTGACTCGCGCCCTTATGATGCAATTTGTTGATCAAGGATTAGCACTCCGCAGAGTCTTTCCATATTTTCACCTACCCACTCTCATCTTTAGGTAATATAAATGAACCTCCATGGAAAGGATGTTTAGCAGAAGGTTCCTTCTTCCATCGATAAATCCTTCATGTAACTCCTCTAATTTTTAAATAACATTATTCAGAATATTTAATTAGATAAATTAAATAGAATAATGTAAATGTTAAGTGATAGGGGAATTGAGATTTTTATAAATATAATGGTCGTGCTTATTAATTTAATTGGGCTAAAGAATGTTTATAGACAAATTAAAATATAAAAGGGTATAATGGGATTTAGCTACATCTATATATATATGGGCATTTCACTAGAAGGACAAACTTCGCAGTCGAATTAGTTTCTAGGACACACGTTCAAAGAAATTACTTTCAAAGCCAAAATTAGCAGAATAATTGCTTTTAAGGACAAAGTTGATAGCCCATTTACTTTCAAGCACATAATTTCATAGGTTTTTTGGCCCTACAAACTAATTATTTCACGTTTTGTCCTTGAAAGTAATTATTTTCGTTGTGTGTCCTAAAAACTAATTCCACTTGCTAAAGAGGCCCTTATGGCTAATTTCCACACACACACACACACACACACATATATATGTGTGTGTGTGTTTTTACCCTTAAAACCATTCACACTCATATTCAATTCCTCACGAAAATAAAAATGTAAGGGAAGAAGATAAGGCCGACCATTAAAAAGAAAAGAAGAAGAGGAAATTCAAAGAAAAAGAAAAGAAAAGAAAAAAGGGGAATCAAACTCATCTCAATCCATTTTCTTATCAAAGATTAAGGTGAATAATAATTTCCATCTTTATTCGCTGAAATTGATGTTCGATGATGATATGCACGAATTTGGTTTGTTTAAATTTATACAAGATTGTTTAAATTACAATTGATACGGTTTTAGATCAAAACCGTATGATATTGATGTTTGAATGCTATGGAAAAAAATTTGTTACGAAAAACATGATTTTTGAGTTATGCTTCAAGTTTGATAATTTTTCAAGCTATGGAAATATTATTATGAATTTTTAAATGAAGATATATTACGTTGGGTTGATGATTTAATCTAGAAAAATACATTGAGAATATGGGTTAGAAATTTGATATGTTAGATAACATGATCAGAGTCAATTTATGTGATTTTGTGGATTTTTCTTAAATGATTTTATATACAAAACAAATTATTTTGAAAAGAGGATCCAAATTATTTACGTGTGAATTAAAAGGAAAGTTTTATCTGCAAAAGTTTAAGTTTGATACTTATCCAAAATAAAAAGGTGGTTAGTTTTCAAAAGCATGGGAAATACTTAAGGCAACCAATAAGAAATATACATATATGCGGGTTAGTTTGTATAAGTTGCTTAATCTAGTGTTTTACCAAGAAAAACAGGGTCGCCTCTATTTAGCATACCTTTCGCCTCCAACCTTTCACTTTCAACCAAGCCAAAACCTACTAAGCTCAAAACCAACACAAAAGATATCACCTAGATAGTACATAGTTGATTGGAGGAAAGACAGAAGGCATGGTGACGAAAGTGTAGCTTTCAATAGGGTCGATACCTTAGTTTATTTAAAAAGATAAGCACCTGCCTTTATTTTACTAAGTTTTCAACTTAGTCGATACTTCTGTTTTTGAAAGTAGTTTTGTAATGGTATTCGAAAGGGTTGTTTTTTTAAAAAAAATAAGGGTTTTGGAAGAGTTCCTTTAATTATAAATCAATGCCTTCGAAAGAAGGTTTTCCAACTTTGTTATTGAAAGAAGGTTTTCCAACTTTGTTATTGAAAGAAATAAGGGTTTCAGTGCTATTGAAAGGAATTGTTTGTTTTAAAGCCATATTATGTCATTTTCTAAATACTTTCAAAAGGGTTATCGGTTTCGAAAGGGGTTGTTTTTCAAAAGGAGTTTCGAAGCTATCCTTCAATATTATAAGTATATGCTTTCGACACTGTTGGAAGGGGATAGTTTCAATGCCATCATAAATTCCCAAATATTATTATATGATAGAGAATGGTTTCGAAAGAGATACTTTTGTGTGTGTGTGTGTGTATTTCTTGGAACCAAATGATATTTTTAATGGTAAACCGAATGTTGTTGAAATGGGGACTTTCAATGCTTTACGAAGAGATACTTCTAATGGTTTCAAAGCTATGCTTCTTATAATCAGAAAGTAACATTTTATTACATTCGAAAGGTTTTGAAAGAAGGATTTTAAATTGCTTTTAAAGGACAAAGCCTAATGTTTTGAGAGAAAAAGTATGCTTTCAAAGGAGGCTATCTAGTGAGGTCGAAAGCAAGGTTTCGAAGGTTTCGAAAGTATATTTTTCAAAACAAATGACCCAAACTCATTTAACAGCTAGAGCATGACATATTAACATACATAATAATTTGATATGAAGTTTTTGAAGAAGTCTAAATAGGTTAAAGGGATTAACCAAGTTATTATAATTACTTCTTTATATATGTACATATTCATCTTATTATGAACCTAAACCGAAACTTTAGGAAAAGGCAGAATAACTAGTTAGGTTAACCCAGTAGTGAACATATACTAAAGATATTGGTAGAAGCCAATCAATTCACAGTAAGCCCATGAAAAGCATGTAAGGATAATGATATTGGTAGGGGTCAATAGGTTTATAGTTAGCCCATGAAAATTATGTATAATTGAAGATGTTAGTCGAAAAGGTTTATAGTTAGCCAACGAAAACTGTATCTGGATAAGGCAATGGTATATTGACAGATAGTCGATAGGTTCCTAGTCAGCCCATGACAACTAGGGTAAAAGAAAGATATTAACAGTTAGTCAATAGATTCCTAATCAGCCCATGAAAACTAGTGTGACGCCACACCTCTATGCCCACGCTAGCCAAGAACACTACGGTGTAGTGCTGTCGACTAGCACGGAGAATAAGGCTGTTGAGGAGCGACCATCCATGTAATTGCCTTGTGCGAGCACCGGTATGTCAGATAGTAAAAACGTGCATTTCATTTCAGGAGGGAATCCGACATGCCGATGCAAACTCAAAGCTACTACACAGTGGCTATAATAGTCTAGGACAAAAATATAAAATAATAACACAGATAATATAAATGCGGAACACAGATGAAACAGAAAGTCTCATATATATATATAATAACTGATGTCAGTTACAATACATAAGACACAATACATGTGATACAACTACAACAGTCGACTCAGGAAGTTATATATACAAGTACATTATCGACTCATATACATGAATACATATCAACCTATACTATGACTCGACAACTACAAAAGATATGAAAAG
Source organism: Allium cepa (assembly GCA_030765085.1). Classification (NCBI taxonomy): domain Eukaryota; kingdom Viridiplantae; phylum Streptophyta; class Magnoliopsida; order Asparagales; family Amaryllidaceae; genus Allium; species Allium cepa. The sequence goes on along the minus strand of CM060929.1, from coordinate 374,464,546 downwards.
TCTTCATAGCTCAAACAGCATCCCAAAGCAGAATATCTACGACCTGAAAATACTCGGTCTGGCCCGAGTATTAAATTCAAAAGGAAATAATACTCTGGTCAGTCTAATTCAAACTCAGTATTAGTGCACAGAAGCAATAATAATTAAATAACGAATTGACGACAATCACAATAAATCTCGTATATCCAATCACTAATAAGGATGAATTGGACAAAGGAATCAAGTAATTGGAAACATCAATTAAGACGTCAACTCGAGTAGGGCTGCAGTATACGCAAGCGTGTACTGCCACGCCACTACAATGATAATGTACACAACCGGGCACAAAGTCAAACCCAAATAAATTACGGTTCAACACAGGGGCAACATGAGTGGACAAGATCAAATAATCAAATATACAACAGAGCTCCATGCAACAATACTTTTGAATGGAGGCGGTGTAACAACACATAACAAAGAAGATGGTCAACACTTATGAATACATCTACAACAACAATGAATGCAGACTGGCCAGAAAGAAGCCCAACTAATTACACATGAACCAGATATGAAACGACAATTTTGACAAAACAGTTTCACGAATGCAAAGGTCAGAAAAATGAGCAATGCACTAAGCAAATGAAGCAACGTACATATATATGTACGCATAACTGCACAATGAATTAGAGTGGACAGGGATGGCAACTGCAAAAATCAAGTCAGATGCACAAAGGCAGATGATACAAACTACATGAAGGCAGTAGAATGAAGGTGAGGGCACCAAAATTATGGCACCACAGCACACAAACAAAAGAAGACAGTCAAAACAATGCTCAGGTAACCCAAAGCAGTGAACAACACTGTCCCAAACTCAAAAACCCAATACAATACAGCACAGTCCAATATGATATGGACAGTGGAAAATATGACACCAAGCTCAAGAAATGAAAGTGAATTAATTGCCACAAATCAATGCCAACAACATGAAATGGAGAACATCATTGCAACAAAGTGGACATGCAACTGATTTTAAGTAACTGGCAACAAGTATATGAAATATACTTGTAAAAATACTGGGTAGGGCACTTATGATAAGGCAACACAATGCAAACTGAGTTGCGCACCAAATCGAAAACGAGCCTGAGGCAATAAATCAAAGGAATGAAACACTACAGGCAAAAAAATCTCAAAAATACAACTGAAATGCAAGCTGCATAAACATGTAAACATATGCATGCTATCAGCAATTACAAAAGGCAAAGGTCAAATCACAACTATCATGATTCAACACAACTGCCAAGCCACTCGATAACATGGAAAAATAGCATATGCAGTGATACATGAAGAACATGCATCACTACAGCAACTAAAAGTGAACTAGGCATATGTACCCAAACCAAAAGAACTCAGTAACAAGAAAAATGAAATGCCCAGAAGCAATTCCCAGTTTTGTACCAAGATAACTGCAGAGTAAAATAAGACATGCCGAAGTCACCAGTAACAACTACATGATACAGGACAATGCAACCCAAGTAGAAAATATGTGGGAACGTGAACCAGTAACAAATGTTCAAGCATCACAATAAACCCAATACAGTGATACGCGACAACAACAAAGTGAAGTTTGGGTGCCTAAAAAGTCAGAGGCAAGGTAACTGCAGACTACTTATAAATGAAGACTACACGATCTCGATGCATCTGAAAAACATACTCGAGACTGGTGGTAACAAGTTCGACTAAGAAACTGTTGTCAAAAGCAGTTATAAAAATAGTATGAGAAAAGTAAACGAAGACACAATCACATATCAACCAAAGTCAGAGACCAAAATCAAGCATCACATGGATTGGTCAGTGAACACAATTAAGTGAAAGTCGAAGTCAATCAGAAATTCACGAAATCAAAGAAATAGGCGAAGTCAAAGGAAATCATCAATACAATCAAGTCGAAGACGAAGACCACGAAGACAGAATGAGCAAACGAATTCAACTAAATTCGAATTAGATGTGAGTAAGTATAAATTACTCACCTTAGGTTGAAGTGGCCGAGACCCAAGCAAAGAGAAGGCATCGAAGCAGCCACGAGCAAGTTGAAGTTGGCGCCTTCGAGTGCAAGAAGCGAACGATCGAAGAAGCCCTAGTTTCAATTTGGGGATGATGAGGAAGAGACGAGATGAAGCCGCCATTTTCAATTTGCTTCGTTCGATTTTTATTTAGGGTTGAGAATGGAAAAAAGGAAAGAGGATTGAACGGTTTATTTGCCTTAGTTAATTTTCACGGCCACGATAAAAACATGGGCCACAAACTTTAATTTTTAAAGCCCTTTAATTTTACTAAAAATTTGTAAAAGAATTTTAAATTCAAATTTCAAAACTTCAAATGGCAGTTTGCAACAATATTTATCGTTTAAACGTCGATTATTAATTGATGCGAAAAAACCGGGTTGTTCAGACACCCCTCCTTAAAGAAATTGCGTCCTCGCAATCATAAAGAACAAACGGACAAAAGGTAACAACCATAAGAGCATATCATCACGTGACGAAGAAATTCGAAATAGGAAGTTCACCGTAAAGAGCATGAAGGAGCAAGCCAGAACGTGTTTGCTCAAAGTCAAATCTGGTGAAACTTCAAGCTCTTCAATAATACCGGGCTCAAGAATAAAATCGGAATTCCTAAGGCATTTCCGTAGAAGGAAGACGCATGAAACACGTCATGAATAACAGAAAATTGAGCCGGTAATAAGAGGCGATAAGCCAAGAAACCAATACGTTCAGTGATAGGAAATGGCCCAATATATCGAGGCACTAACTTTCCCGACCGACTGAAACGCACAACACCTATCATAGGTGAGACACGAATAATTTGGAACAACAGCGTAGTACAATTACGATACGCCAGATGAATCAAAGCTTCATTAATTCGGAACGCCGACGTAGTACAAAAACAGTACATTCAATGAACCGATCACCATAAAAGAACATCAGACGCAAGTCCATAAAAGGAATGAGACGAAGCTCAACAAAACGAAGTACATCGAAACGTCTGATGAACTTGGTAAAAAGATGATTCCATTCGGACATCATCAAAGAAACAACCACTTGTTGCCAACGACAAGTGCATCGGTAACACGATTTCCCCCTCCGGGAGTGTAAAGAATATCAAGATCATGAGATATAAGGAACTCGAGTCAACGTGGTTGACGCAAAATTAGTTCCTTATGAGAAAATAAATATTCCCAAGATTCATGATCAGGGTAGAGAACAAATTTCTCACCCAAAAATAATGATGCCAAATTTTTAAGAGCGATATCAATAGCCACGAGCACAAGATCATGAGTGGCATATCTAGTCTCAATAGGCATTAATGATTAAGAAACACAAGAGACAGAACGTTCTCTTATGCAAGAGAATGGCATGCAAACCAATACGATTAGCATTGGTACAAACGATAAAGTCTTGGTTCCCTCGGGAATCACAAGAATAGAAGTATCGGAAAAGAGTTGTTTTAAATAATATTCTTTCCCGAAAAGCTAAAACTTTCGAAATTTACAATTTACTTTATGTAATTATCTTTTCAGGCAGATTTACATTTTAAAATTCAATTTACTGTGTCTGATTGTCTCATCAAAGCGTCTAGGAGATTCCTATCGATAACGTTGATCAAGCGCATCGACCAGAATTCTTAAAGCACTCAATGGGCAATACAATCACAAAATATTCGATTATCAAAAACGATAACCAGAAATCACAAATATTCAATAAACAAGTCCGGAATTAACCGAAATAGCAAACGCACATGTCCCATAACCACGAGTTTTACTAAATCGTTTAATTCACTTCATCGTTTCCTTGAAGGTGCAAGAATTGTGTATTTTAAAAATAACATTTCACATTCTCAAACGGACAAGTCCGGAATTAAACGAATCAGTAAAAGAAAGGGGTCATAGTCCTCGATTTTGCTGAATCGTTTAAATCGCTTCCTCATTCTTTTGAAAGCGTAAACTGTAAAAATTTTGAAAACGATTTTTTTTATTTTGAAACAATTTTTAAAACACGTGATTAAAACAGCGATATTAATAGCAACTTCGATAAGTGGATTTTCATTCATCAAAAATGTCACAAGAATCTTCTCAAAGATAGAAAGGGGTATCATACCCTAAACTTGTATTCATAACAAGTCAATAACTCACAAATTCACCAACGCACAAAAATTGATAAAACTTATCAATAGAAATCACGAAAATTGGTGAAGCACAAATTCTAGAAATCTACACAAGAAATCCAGAAACCACAAGATGAGAGTATGAAAACTCGAACGGGAGTATGAAAACTCGAATGGGAGTATGAAAACTCGAATGCGAGTATGAAAACTCGAATGAGAGTATGAAAACTCAAATGGGAGTATGAAAACTCACCTACACGCGAGCATGAAAACTCATCAGCACATGTAACGCAAAGCAAGAACGGGAGCATGAAAACTCACCTACATGCGAGCATGAAAACTCATCAACACGTGCAACGCAAAGCGAGAACGGGAGCACGAAAACTCACCTACATGCGAGCATGAAAACTCATCAGCACGTGCAACGCATAACGAGAACGGGAGCACGAAAACTCACCTACATGCGAGCACGAAAACTCATCAGCACGTGCAACGCATAACGAGACGCTATCTCATGGTTGCAAGTCATTAATTTTGACACACCAATGGCCCGAAGATCGTGGGGCGCTACCCCACATGTGTGAGTTGGAATCACACAGATTGAGGTCTAGACTAACCAAAATTCAAAAAGGTATGTGTGAGTGGAATCACACAAGTGGTGTCTAGTCTAACCTCGCAAACAAAAGGAAAGTATGTGTGAATGAAATCACACAAATGGTGTCTAGACAATCCTCAAAGCCCAAGAGATATGTGTGAGACGAAATCACACCGATGAGGCCTAATCTAACCGTGCAACAAGGAATTATGTGTGAGACGAAATCACACAAATGGTGTCTAGACAATCCTTAAAGCCCAAGACATATGTGTGAGATGAAATCACACCGATGAGGCCTAGTCTAACCGTGCAACAAGGAAATATGTGTGAGACGAAATCACACAAATGGGGTCTAGGCTAACCAAAAAGGTATGTGTGAGTGGAATCACACAAGTGGTGTCTAGCCTAACCAAAAGGCAACATCGCACAATTGCTAGTCTAAATCATAAGAATGATCGTCATGATCAACGAGAAGTGTCAATTACACTAAGTTAGTGAATACAAAAGTTTAGCTTCATGTCCCATAACCACTAGCTTAACTTAAATATTTACGAACAAACTGTAGTTCGTCACTAGAAAATTGTCACAAGAGATTCAATCGAATAAGTCCAAGAATTAACCGGCGAAGTAAACGCAAGCGTTATATACCACTCGTTTTACTAAGTCGTTTAATTAGATTTCTCATACGAGTGAGGTAAAGGTTAGTATATACTAATAGATTGGAAAACAGTTTAGGAAAAGAGTTTTGTAGTAAAATAGTTTTGAAATCGTTTGAAGAAAAGGGTTTTGATATTTTACTACTAGTATAGAAAACCTTTATATTTTTAAAGTGACAAATCACAAAAATGATTGTAGAAACAATCAATCACAAGAATTTACATACAAAGATGTGAATAGAATCCAAAGAAATCGATATTGTACCCATCAAAAGGTATGTTCACGAAAATCCCGAAGAAAATGTTATCAAAGTTGCTAATAAATGATAGCAACAAATCGGGGAATTAACAAGAATCGATTAAATTTGGAAACCAAATGAATTCACTAAAATTCACATTCGAAGACGTGAATTAAAATCCAAAGAATTTGATTCTAAATCCATCAAAGTAGGAATATCCAAAAATTCCAGAAATAGAAGTTATCAAAGTCGACAATGGAGATAACAACTAATCGGAAAAGAAGAATCGACCAACAATTGGAAAGACCAAGCAAAATGAGCATAAATGCATGAATGACTTTAACAAAAGTAAAAGTCATGTCAATGTCAATATCGACAAGGCAAAGTCCAAGACAATTTCTTTTATACCAAAGAAATTTTAAAACTATCAGAGAGAGGCACATGAAAACCAACCAACCATGGATAAACAAACAGAGTCGACAATTGAAATGCAATTTGTCTCAAAGATTGATACCCAAAACTCAATTGCATCGAGACTGCGTCAAGTACACGAATCAGAGACAAGAAAGCATATATACAGCAGTTCGAATAAACAATGCGAGCTCAAATCAAAGTGGGTACGAGTTGCAGCAATATGCAACTTGGTATAGCATATACACAAGGATACTTAGCAGTGCATACTCGAATGAGCAAGTGCAACAGAGAATAGCAGCAATGCTCATGAATAAGAGTTAAGAATTCATACCTAACAAATCAAAGATGATCTTAGGCAAAAATGAGAGATAAAACATCGACAAATAGTTGTAACACATGTTCCATCTAAGTTATGTTTTATATTCGTCCTAAACCCCAGGCTCTGATACCAAGCTGTGACGCCCCACCTCTATGCCCACGCTAGCCAAGAACACTACGGTGTAGTGCTGTCGACTAGCACGGAGAATAAGGCTGTTGAGGAGCGACCATCCGTGTAATTGCCTTGTGCGAGCACCGATATGTCAGATAGTAAAAACGTGCATTTCATTTCAGGAGGGAATCCGACATGCCGATGCAAACTCAAAGCTACTACACAGTGGCTATAATAGTCTAGGACAAAAATATAAAATAATAACACAGATAATATAAATGCGGAACACAGATGAAACAGAAAGTCTCATATATATATATAATAACTAATGTTAGTTACAATACATAAGACACGGTACATGTGATACAACTACAACAGTCGACTCAGGAAGTTATATATACAAGTACATTATCGACTCATATACATGAATACATATCAACCTATACTATGACTCGACAACTCCAAAAGATTTGAAAAGTCTTCATATCTAAAACAGCATCCCAAAGCAGAATATCTACAACTTGAAAATACTCGGTCTGACCCGAGTATTAAATTCAAAAGAAAATAATACTCGGGTTAGTCTAATTCAAACTCAGTTATTAGTGCACAGAAGCAATAATAATTAAATAACGAATAGACGACAATCACAATAAATCTCGTCTATCCAATCAATAATAAGGATGAATTGGACAAAGGAATCAAGTAATTGGAAACATCAATTAAGACGTCAACTCGAGTAGGGCTGCAGTATACGCAAGCCTGTACTGCCACGCCACTACAATGATAATGTACACAACCGGGCACAAAGTCAAACCCAAATAAATTATGGTTCAACACAGGGGCAACATGAGTGTACAAGATCAAATAATCAAAAATACAACAGAGCTCCATGCAACAATACTTTTGAATGGAGGCGGTGTAACAACACAAAACAAAGAAGATGGTCAACACTTATGAATACATCTACAACAACAATGAATGCAGACTGGCCAGAAACAAGCCCAACTAAGTAAACATGAACCAGATATGAAATGACAATTTTGACAAAACAGTTTCATGAATGCAAAGGTCAGAAAAATGAGCAATGCACTAAGCAAATGAAGCAACGTACATATATATGTACACATAACTGCACAATGAATTAGAGTGAACAGGGATGGCAACTGCAAAAATCAAGTCAGATGCACAAAGGCAGATGATACAACCTACATGAAGGCAGTAGAATGAAGGTGAGGGCACCAAAATTATGGCACCACAGCACACAAACAAAAGAAGACAGTCAAAACAATGCTCAGGTAACCCAAAGCAGTGAACAACACTGTCCCAAACTCAAAAACCCAATACAATACATCACAGTCCAATATGATATGGACAGTGGAAAATATGACACCAAGCTCAAGAAATGAAAGTGAATTAATTGCCACAAATCAATGCCAACAACATGAAATGGAGAACATCATTGCAACAAAGTGGACATGCAACTGATTTTAAGTAACTGGCAACAAGTATATGAAATATACTTGTAAAAATACTGGGTAGGGCACTTATGATAAGGCAACACAATGCAAACTGAGTTGCGCACCAAATCGAAAACGAGCCTGAGGCAATAAATCAAAGGAATGAAACACTACAGGCAAAAAAATCTCAAAAATACAACTGAAATGCAAGCTGCATAAACATGTAAACATATGCATGCTATCAGCAATTACAAAAGGCAAAGGTCAAATCACAACTATCATGATTCAACACAACTTCCAAGCCACTCGATAACATGGAAAAATAGCATATGCAGTGATACATGAAGAACATGCATCACTACAGCAACTAAAAGTGAACTAGGCATATGTACCCAAACCAAAAGAACTCAGTAACAAGCAAAATGAAATGCCCAGAAGCAATTCCCAGTTTTGTACCAAGATAACAGCAGAGTAAAATAAGACATGCCGAAGTCACCAGTAACAACTACATGATACAGGACAATGCAACCCAAGTAGAAAATATGTGGGAACGTGAACCAGTAACAAATGTTCAAGCATCACAATAAACCCAATACAGTGATACGCGACAACAACAAAGTGAAGTTTGGGTGCCTAAAAAGTCAGAGGCAAGGTAACTGCAGACTACTCATAAATGAAGACTACACGAGCTCGATGCATCTGAAAAACAAACTCGAGACTGGTGGTAACAAGTTCGACCAAGAAACTGTTGTCAAAAGCAGTTATAAAAATAGTATGAGAAAAGTAAACGAAGACACAATCATGTATCAACCAAAGTCAGAGACCAAAATCAAGCATCACATGGATTGGTCAGTGAACACAATTAAGTGAAAGTCGAAGTCAATCAGAAATTCACGAAATCAAAGAAATAGGCGAAGTCGAAGGAAATCATCAATACAATAAAGTCGAAGACGAAGACCACGAAGACAGAATGAGCAAACGAATTCAACTAAATTTGAATTAGATGTGAGTAAGTATAAATTACTCACCTTAGGTTGAAGTGGCCGAGACCCAAGCAAGGAGAAGGCATCGAAGCAGCCACGAGCAAGTTGAAGTTGGCGCCTTCGAGTGCAAGAAGCGAACGATCGAAGAAGCCCTAGTTTCAATTTGGGGACGATGAGGAAGAGACGAGATGAAGCCGCCATTTTCAATTTTCTTCGTTCGATTTTTATTTAGGGTTGAGAATGAAAAAAAAGGAAAGAGGATTGAATGGTTTATTTGCCTTAGTTAATTTTCACGGCCACGATAAAAACATTGGCCACAAACTTTAATTTTTAAAGCCCTTTAATTTTACTAAAAATTTGTAGAAGAATTTTAAATTCAAATTTAAAAACTTCAAATGGCAGTTTGCAACAATATTTATCGTTTAAACGTCGATTATTAATTGATGCGAAAAAATCGGGTTGTTACCACTAGGATAAAAGAAATGATATTGGAGTTAACAATAGGTTTATAGTGATCCTATGAAAACTATATAAATGGACAGGGAGTTCATAAATGTTTAACCGGTTACTAGTCAGCCCATGAAAACTATTACGTTAATGGTAATCCTAAAAACTATAATTATGACAAATTGTCAAATTGAATGGGGATGGGTAATCCAGAATTGATTCATGTGTTTTTCATATCATCACATAATAATGTTTTGAATTGATTAACCATTGTGGAGGTAGGAGCATAGAAAATGGTTTATAAAGGTTTTAAAATACTAGTGAGGGGAAACTCATTCTGGCTAAGTCGCATGGTCTCGCTAGACCTCTAAATAATTTAAGATGGTAGATTATTATTCATACTAGACTTTATGTCTGACTCAAAGTTCATGTTTTCCCCTTAAACTCTTAGGTACTCAATTGATATTTCGTAGCTTGAGATTTGAGGCTTCTAGGTACTTCTTAAAACATATAAGCTTCCGAAGACATGCATGAGGCTTGTAGTTATTTGAGTTCTCTCTCATAAGATTCCATTGTATTATTTTGATAAGGCAAAGCTGTTTATTGCCTATTATATGTTTTGATCACCTAGGGGGTATCTTCGTATGTTGCTCTTGGTGTATATTGTAATAATTATATTTTTCTTAATGTGGTTAACATTACAGGATTATGTAAAGAATGTTGAAATTGGTTTTTGGAATGGAATGTGAAAGTTGGTTCTAGATTTTAAAACTTTTTCCATATCCGTGTGTTTCTGGTATACCAATTTATCTAACATTACTGTATTTGGTCGTTACGGATTAATAAATATGGATGACTGCAGCATCTGTAGCTGTTAGTTTTAGGCCTCCAAGTAGAGGATGTTACAAGTTGGTGTCAGAGAATAGGTTTATGAAAACTTAGGCACTTTAAATCCTAAAAAGATTTTCAAAACATAATCCAATGAATTAGAAATTTGATCAAGGTTCTAGTAACGCTTTAGTAACATACTTGTATTTGATATATTGGAGTATATGTAGTTAAGTACATAATTTCCCTTTTCTGTTAGACCATTCTTCTGTGTCTTACTAAGGCTTGTATATAGATTTACAAGAAAGAAGATATGGAAGCATAAAATGGAAGAGTAAATCTAGGTGGAGGAAGCACCATAACCGATGGAAATGCTTGACCTAAGACCCGAAGGAATCAAGGTCGATAGGCTAACTCTAATCAAAACGCAGAAGCCAATATGTGTGCTAGGAATCTTCCAATAGATGCGGGAATGATGTATCAGTTCCTTGCTAATTTAATGTAACCAGGAGCTGCTGGTAATATTGGAGGAGCTAATCTTGTGGCTCTTACTGGAAATTATTATGCCAAGCTAAGACTACATTGGTTTAGATGGAAATCCATTTATGGGAGCAGAGGATGTTATCGAAGTGGAGAATTGGTTATTGCATTGTGAAAGAATATTTGCTGATCTGGGTTTAGAAGATGAGCATAAGAGAAGGTTGGCCTCTAGGAAATCGCAAGGGTCAGTACTTCACTGGTGGAATAGTGTGACCGTCGGAGTTCCAAAGGAAGAATAGACTTGGGCTGATTTTTGAAGGAGATTCGAACAGAGGTTTATTTTTGAAGTTTCCAAGTCAGCATTGATGAGAAGATTTATGGATTTAATTCAGGAAGATATGCCAGTTGTCGATTATGCAAATAAATTTGATGAGCTATCCCAATATGGATATGCCACTATAGATACCGACATCAGAAAGAATTAAAGGTTTATTTGGGGACTGAGCCCGAGCTTGCTAGGGCAACCCTGTCTCATATTCATGATCCCTACAATGTGGTGGTAAAGATGGCCATTCTCCATGTAGAGATGCTTGCCGTTTTCACTAGAGAAAAGCAAGTTGAATCCCAGAGTCCTTAAGGAAAGAAGAGGAAGTTCTTCAAAAAGAAAGAAGCCTAGAATGTAGATTCAGCTAAGAAGTCAAAAGATAATTCAGTCTGCTAAAAATGTGACAAGAAGGGTCATTTTGCAAATGAGTGCGGGTCGGCAAGGGGCAGAAGAAGGCTGAAGATAAGAAGAATGTGAAATGCTTCAATACAATCAGGTTGGGCATTACAATAACCAGTGTCCAGAGCCAGTTATGGCAGAAAAAGGAAAGGTTGTTGCTATTGGACCACCATCTTCTTCAAGACCAACTGCAGTAGATAAGAGAAAGACTGTGATGGAAGGTACATTTTTGATTCAAAGTATTTATGTTAGGATACTATTTGATACTGATGCATCACATTCATTTATATATCAGAATTTGGTTAATAGGCTATGCTTAGAACCCACTTACCATATTCCTTCCTTAAGGGTTGATAATCCAATAGAAGGATATGCAATTCTGGGGATGATATGTGACCAGTTAGAACTTGATTTGTTAGGTCATATGTTTGCATACAGTTTGTATGTTTATGATTTCATATATTTCAGGATCATTTTGGGTATGGATTGGTTGGGTAGGTATGAGGCTAGGATATTTTGCCAGGAAGGAAAATATAATTAAGGCATCCAAATAGTCATAACCGAATCATCTCTTTAGTAGAGAATTATGACCGAAGTATATGTGCTATGTTAAGTGCCTTGAAAGCAGCAGAAGAGCTATGTCAGGTTCGAGTTGCAAGAGAGTTTGTAGATATGTTTGAGCCGATTATAGGACTACCACCGAAATGAGCTATTGGGTTTCGAATAGATCTTATACCAGGCGTTGAACCTTTCATAGACCACTTAGCAAAATGACACCGGAGATGAAAGAATTGAAGGTGCAGCTGTTGGATCTAGAAGAAAAGAATTTTATCAGACCAAGAAATTCACCTTGGGAGCGGTCGTGGTTTTCGTGAAAAAGTCAGATGGGTTATTGAGCATGTGCATCGACTACTGTAAGCTGAATGAAAGGAAGACCAAGAATAAGTATCCTTTGCCGTGAATAGATGATCTATTTATGAGTTGAGTGGAGCCAGAGTGTTCTCCCAATTGGGTTTGGCAAAGGGGTTCCATCAGTTGAGAGTGGCATGGGACAGTTCCCTTTGACGGCATTTCTGACTAGGTATGGTTCGTATGAATGGTTAGTGATGCCATTCGGTTGACGAATGCACCTGCTTTCTTCGTGAACTTGATGAACCGATTTTTCCAAGAGTACCTGGATAGGTTCGTATTGGTATTTATAGATGATATTTTGGTGTACTCGAAAAATGAGAAATAACATGAGGATCATCTAAGGGTAGTGGTTGAAATGCTGAGGCAGCATCAGCTAATGGCGAAGTTTTTTAAATGTCATTTTTAGAAAAAGAGGTCAAGTTTCTTGGTCATGTAGTTTCAAAGGAGGATTTGGCAGTAGATCCAGTTAAGATCGAAGCTGTCAATAATTGAAAGAGACCAAAGACAGTAGCCGAGATCAGAAGTTTTCTGGGACTAGCTGGCTATTACCAGAGATTCATTAGAGATTTTTTGCGGATAGCAGCACCTTTAACCAAGTTGACCAAAAAAATGTAAAGTTCATTTGGTTCGACAAATGTGAGGAAAGATTTCTTAAGTTAAAACATTTGTTGACCAATGCACCAGTACTAGTAGTTCTTGATGGAAACCAAGGGTTGGTGGTATACACTGACGCATGTGGATTGGGATTGAGAGCAGTATTGATGTAGATGGTAAAGTCATTGCTTGTGCTTCTAAATAGCTTGGACTACACGAAGTAAGATATCATGCTCATGATTTGGAGTTGGCTGCGGTGATATTCACATTGAAGATTTGGAGACATTATCTGTTAGGAGAGAGATTTTAGCTATACCCAGATCATAAGTCATTAAGATGTTTATTCTCTCAGAAAGAGTTAAATATGCGACAGTGGAGATGACTGGAGATTTTGGCTGCTTATGATTTTGGTATAGAATATACTCCTAGGAAAGGAAATAAAGCAGCGGATGCCCTTAGCAGGAAACATCAGAATATGGTTTTAGCTATGTCGACAGAATGGAAGAATTTAGATACTTTGGCTACGTGTAGTATAGAACGACTGGCGATTCTAGTCAGAGTACTGCAATGTTGGCCTATTTAGAAGTTCGACCAGTGCTGATCGAGAGAATAGCTTTTAAGTAGAAAGAGGGTCTAGAATTAGCCAAGAAGATTAGAAAACCCAAGGTAGGATCTGAGATCGATGATCTTCAAGGTTTTAGCATCGACCAAAGAGGATGGTTGAGGAAGAAGGGATGCTTATGTATTCTGAATGTAGAGAACTTTAGAAGAGAAGTTCTAGGTGAGTGTCATCGATTCAAATTTACGATTCATCCTGGAGGAACCAAGATGTATCAAGATATGAAGAGAAGATTTTATTGGGAAGGAAAGAAGAGGATGTCGGCTTGTGGGTTGGGCAGTGTGTTAACTGTCAACAAGTGAAAGCGGAACACCAGAAGCCGAGCGGGTTGCTTCAGCCTTTATAGATTCCTATTTGGAAGTGGGATTTTGTATCCTTGGATTTTATAGATGGGTTGCCAAGGTCGGACAAGGGAAATGAAAGTATATGGGTCATAGTGGATAGATTAACCTAGAGCTCCCATTTCTTTCCAGTGGAGCCATCCAGGACGATATATTTTTGGCAAAGTTGTTCATAAAGAACATAGTCAGACTTCATGGAATTGCTAGTAGCATAGTCAGCGACAGAGAAGCATTATTCACCAGCAAAATTTGGAGAAGTCGACAAAGAGTATTAGGTACCAAGGTCAAGATGAGTACAACATAGCACCCACAAACAGATGGACATATTGAGAGTGTCAATAAAGTACTCGAAGATTTGTTAAGAGCTTGTGTAATCGATTTTGGTGGATCTTGAGAAGATCATCTACATCTAATTAAATTTTCCTATAATAATAGCTATCAAACTAGTATAGGAATGTCGCCTTTTGAAGCTTTATATGAAAGGCCATACAAATCCCCAGCATGTTGGTTAGAGACTAGAGGCAGATTAGTCTTAGGTCCAGATATGGTTAGAGAGGCATCAGAGAAGATTGAGTTAATTCAAGAACGGATGAAGAAAGCTCAATCCAGACAGAAAAGCTACGCAAATAAGAAGCACAAAGACCTAAAATTCTCAACTGGAGATAGGGTTTTATTAAGGTATCACTGATGAAGGGTGTGGTATGATTTGGAAAGTCAAGGAAACTGGCATCGTGATATGTTGGTTCGTTCCAGATTATAGAGAGGATCAAGAAGCTTTCATATATAGTACAGTTGATGTGCAGTATGGTAGATGGCCATAATGTATTCCATGTGTCTCAGCTTTGCAAATATGTGTATGATCCAGAAACTACCATTTCTCCAACTGAATTGGAAGACTTAGTAATAGAGCCTAATTTGACAGTTGTTAGACAACTAGTTTGGGATATGGCAAGGGATGAGAAGAGATTAAGATCCAAGACAGTCAAGTTGGTGAAAATTCAGTGGAGCGACAACGAGATGGACTGTACTTGGGAGACAGAAGACAGGATTAGAGATACTTATCCTAATCTGCTTTCGGCGTATGTCTATATAAGATTTATATAGATAATTGCTAGTCAGAAAGACTAGTATAGTTGTTAGGTGTTGTTACAGATGATTGCTATGTTTAGTATTAGTCCTTATTGAATTTCGAGGACGAAATACTTTAAGAAGGGGAGCCTGTAACACCCCTAATTTTAAAATAACATTATTCAGAATATTTAATTAAATAAATTAAATAGATAATGTAAATATTAAGTGATAATGGGACTGAGATTTTATTTAAAATAAGTGGACATGCTTATTAATATAATTAGGCTAAAGAATCGTTTATAGAAAAATTAAAATATGAATGGGTATAATGGGATTTAGCTACATCTAACATTAACTTTATATATATATATATATGTTTACCCTTAAAACCGTTCAAACTCATATTTAGTTCCTCACAAAAATAAAATGTAAGGGAAGAAGATAAGGCCGACCATTAAAAGAAGAAGAGGAAATTCAAAGAAAAAGAAAAGAAAAAGGAAAAGGGGAATCAAACTCAACTCAATCCATTTTCTTCATCAAAGATTAAGGTGAATAATAATTTCCATCTTTATTTGCTGAATATTTGATGTTTGATGATGATATGCACAAATTTGGTTTGTTTAAATTTAAACAAGATTGTTTAAACTATAGTATATACGGTCTTTGATCAAAACGTATGATATTGATGTTTGAATGCCATGGAAAAAATTAATGTCATGAAAAACATGATTTTAGAGTTGGGTTTTAAGTTTGATAATTTTCCAAACTATGGAAATATTATTATGAATTTTTGAATAAAAATATATTACAGTGGGTTGATGATTTAATTCAGAAACGTATATTGAGAATTTGGGTATGAAATTTTGATATGTTAGATAACATGATCAAAGTAAATTTATGTGATTTTTGAGGATTTTTCTTAAGTGATTTGATATACAAAATAAATTATTTTGAAAAAAGGACCATTGTTTATGAGTGAATTAAAAGGAAGGTTTTGAATTAAAAGGAAGGTTTTATCTGCAAAAATTTAAGTCTAATACTTATCCAAAATATAAAGACGTAATTTTGAAAAGCATGGGAAAAAGTTAAGGAAAACAATAAGAAATTTACACGTAGGCAAGTTAGTTTGTATAAGTTGCTTAATCTAGTGTTTACCCTAGAAAAACAGGTTTCGGCTCTATTCAGAGTACCTTTCGCCTTCGACCAATCGAAACCTTACTAAGCTCAAAACCAATACACAAGGTATCACCTAGAGGGTATGTGGTGGATTGGAAGAAAGGCGAAAGGTATGGTGATGAAAGTGTAGCTTTCGATAGGGTCAATACCTTAGTTTATTTAAAAAGATAAGCATCTACATTTATTTTACTAAGTTTTCGACTTAGTCGATACGTATGTTTTCGAAAATTGTTTTATAATGGTTTTCAAAGGGGTTGCTATGCTTGTTTTAAAAGGAGAAAAAGGGTTTCGAAAGAGTTCCTTTAATTATAAATCACTGCTTTCGAGAGAAGGGGTTCCGACTTAGTCTGAGCCCTACCTTCGATTCTTTTGCCTTTCGAGTGTATTGAAGTCATCAATGCTGTCAAAAGGCATTGTTTGTTTTAAAGCCATATTATGTCGTTTTCTAAATGCTTTCGAAAGGGTTATGGGTTTTGAAAGGGGTTGGTTTCGAAAGGGGTTTCGAAGCTGTCCTTTAATATTTTAAGTGTATGCTTTCGACTCTGTTGGAA
The DNA here is from genome assembly GCA_030765085.1 of Allium cepa. NCBI lineage: Eukaryota > Viridiplantae > Streptophyta > Magnoliopsida > Asparagales > Amaryllidaceae > Allium > Allium cepa. The sequence continues at coordinate 374,447,892 of CM060929.1, read as the reverse complement.
GGGATGGTTTCGATGCCATCATAATTCGCCAATATAATTATATAATAAATAATGGTTTCGAAAGAGATACTTTCGCATATTTTTTTTGGGCCCAACCGATATTTTTAAAGGTAAACCCAACGATGTCGAAAGGGGGACCTTCAATGTTTAGAAGAGTTACATATAATGGTTTCGAAGCTATGCTTCTAATAATCAGTAAGTAATATTTTATTATATTCGAAAGGTTTAGAAAAAAGGATTTTAAAGTGCTTTCATAGGTAAAAGCCTTATGTTTTGAAAAAAAAAAATGCTTTCGAAGTAGACTATCCAGTAAGGTCGAAAGCAAGGTTTCAAAGTTTTCGAAAGTATAGTTTTCAAAACAAATGACCCAATCTCAATTAAAAGCTAGACCATGGCATATTAATAAACATAATAATTTGAAATGAAGTTTTTGAAGAAGTCTAAATGGGTTAAAGGGATTAACCAAGTTATTATAATTACTTCTTCGTATGTGTATATATTCATCTTGTTATAAATCCAAACCAGTTTTTGGAAAAAGGTAGAATAACCAGTTAGGTTGACCCAATAGTGAATATAAACTAAAGATATTGGCAGGGGTCAATAGGTTCACAGTAAGCCCATGAAAACTGTGTAAGGATAATGATATTTGACAGGGGCCATAGGTTTGTAGTTAGCCCATGAAAACTATGTATAATTGAAGTTATCAGTTGGATAGATTTGTAGTTATCCCATGAAAAGTATATCTGGATAAGGCAATGGTATATTCACAGATAGTCAATAGGTTCCTAGTTAGCCTATGACAACTAGGGTAAAAGAAAGATATTGACCGTTAGTCAATAGGTTCCTATTTAGCCCATGAAAACTAGGATAAAAGAAATGATATGGAGTTACCAATAGGTTTATAGTGATCCTATGAAAAAAATATAAACGACAGAGGGTCCATAAATGTGTAACTGATTATTAGTCAGCCCACGAAAACTATTACATTAATAGTATCCTAGAAACTATAATTATGACAGATAATCAAATTGAATGGGGATGGGTAATCTAGAATTGATTCAATTGTTTTGCATACCATCACATAATAGTGTTTTGAATTGATTTAACCATTGTGGATGCAGGAGCACAGAAAATGGTTTATAAAGGTTTTAAGATACTAGTGAGGAGAAACCCGTTTCGCTAAACGACCTATAGGCTTTCGGGTACTCATTTGATATTGAGTAGCTTGAGATTTAAGGCTTTCGGGTACTTCTTAAGACGTATAGGCTTCCGAAGACGTGCATGAGCCATGTAGTTATTTGAGTTCTCTCTCATAAGATTCCACTGTATTGTTTTGATAAGGAAAAGCTATTTATTGCCTATTATGTACTCTGATCACTAAGGGGGCATCTTCCTATGTCGCTCTTGATGTGTATTTTGATAATTATATTTTTTCGAACGTGGTTAACCTTTTGGGATTATGTAAAGAATGTTGAAATAGGTTTTTGGAATGGAATGTGAAAGTTGTTTTGATATTTTTAAACTTTTTCCATATCCATGTGCTTTTGGTATATCAATTTATCTAACATCACTGTATTTAGTCGCCGAGGATTAATAACTATGGATGACTACAACATCCGTTAGTTTTGGTCCTCCAAGTGGAGGATGTTACACTTCCTTAAGAAGATGGCAATTCTGAAGCCGTCAGTAACACCAGTGGTGTCGACAGCATGAGAATAGGTGTATAGCCACCATGCTACAACCATTTAAGGGTTACAGCAATGGATCGAGCTTCAGCCGTAGAGCAAGGCTTCTCGTAGTTTGTAGGCATTATTTTAGGATTTATGGTGTTGTATCTTTTCCCTTCCAGCATTTGTTCTTTTCTTTTAGGTTGTTTGGGTCGTAAATATTAGTTGTCTCTTGTAAAAGGCACAAACGATATTACGAGTTTCTATTTATTTACAATGTTATTGTTTCTAGTTATGCAAACTGCTCCTATATATGCAAAGTAAAGAAGCAGTATAAGTATGGTAATCTCATAAAGACTCTTGACTAACATTAAATGCACTATAAAACTGGAAGTTTAGAATCATTGGGAAATTTGAACAAAGGACGTGATAAAGCTGTTTTTGTATTATGGTTCATTGTTCATGCTTCATAAAAGCTAAATTTTCTGAATAATAGATGTGTTGATATTTTTTCTTCATGTAAAAGTCAACTTTATACGTAAAGTTTAGTTGTCGATTTTAGAATTTGGTTTATGCGTTTAACACATAATCGACTTTTGACTACGCTGAGATCTTGGCAAGGTTCATCAAATTTTTTGAGAAGGAAAATATTTTGAAAAGATTCTCCTTGATTGGAAAAGTTTCTCTTTTGAAAAAAAAAATTGTGTTTTGTTTATTTTGACTCTTAAATTATTTTTAGAGTTTCTATCCAAAAATTTGATTTCAATGGAAAATGTGCGTCTAAATGTTTTAGGATTTTAATTTTCAATTGACGTGCAAATTTGAAAAGTGAGAAAGATTTTTTGTGAAATCATTGATTTTGAAGGCCACATGTTAGGCATAGAGAAGAAAATAGTGCTAGAATTTGCGAATTTAGTGGCGCATTAGAGTCGGCGATGCGATAAATGCAAGCGATAATAAGGAAAAAGAATTGTTTTAGCCTTTTATTTTCATACCTAGTCAAAGACGCGCGCAAGTCTATTTTTAGACTCAATTTCATTTTAGAGCTTGAAAATAAGCCTCTATATGCGTTTTATATGTGGAAACTTAGAGTAAATCTGGAACAGCGAGGAAAATTCCACTATACTACGGAAATAAAAAGATTATAGAGTGATAAGAATGATAAATTCTCTTCCTAAATTCCTTTTTCTGGCATAGGAGTAAAGTTTAGGAAGCGACTTTTTGATGCGTTTGATTTATGGAAGGTAGGAAGTGGATGCATGATTGTTTTGCACTTCTATTCATAGGAGTTAGGGGTTTTGGTTGAGAAGATTTTTCAAAAAGCTATATATATATATATATATATATAGAACTGCCAGTATATATGTAGATTGTTTGCATTATATTTCCAAAAATGTTTTCAAAAGTAATGCATTCACATAGGAGGATTCGGTTTAGAATTACTCTGCATATATATTTTCTGCGTGGTGATATAATAATGTACTATACACTTGTGCACGTTGGTTGCAAAATTGGTTGTACACTCATTGGTTCTGTAGTTTAGGATAAACTGGAGCCAAAACCATGACTTAGTCATTGGTGAATATTTGGGGACGAAATTATTTTCAAGGGGGAAGAATGTAACACCCTGTACTTTAGCACTAGTTATTTAATTGGTTAGTTCATTAGTTAGGCTCCAAAAATAGAATTTTTGCAAACAATGAAATTTGACTAGGAAACTTGCACCACTATGCTCAAGCGAGATTCTAAGCAACTTTCATATTTGGAGTTTACGATCGGAGTCCAAACGAAGTAGCTGCGGAAGAAAAATGAATTACGAATAGAAATAATTCGATTAACTAAATTAACATTAATTAATTAATCGTTCGAGTCTAAAGGCCGACTTGTCATTAGGATCGGTCGACCCCTAGCGGTTGATCGGTGCTCCATGGGCAGTCGATCGGTCACCCTTAGGCAACTGCAATAAACCTAGGCCACAACGACCTGAATTTAATATTTTAATTCGTATGGTTGTGGTTGATTCCAGTGTCTATAAGTTCAGGTCTAACCCTCCCTTCTCTTCTCATATTTTTCTAAAGATAATAGAGAAGCACCACCATTTCTTCTTCTCCACTTTCTTTCTAAATTATTAAAATAAGATATTTATATCTATATTCATACAAATTGGAGAAGAATATAAATCTAATAAAAAGAAGAAAAGATGAGAATCAACTATATGCATATTTGAGGTAATTTATATGTATTCATATATTTGTATCTATTTTCTCTCTCAATCCCAAATCTCATCTCAGATCTATAATTCTAAATATGTATATACCATTTTTATATATATTTCTTGGATTAAAAAGGATTTAGAGATTAATAAAAGGTTCTACTTCAGATCTGGAGATTTGGATCACTTTTAAAAGATGAGTGGGAAATTTTATATAATGTTTATGATTTTTAACCTATTCCGTTGGCATAGTTTGATCTTTATCCCTAAATCAATCTATTTATGAATTGTAGGCTTAAATTAGTGTAGAATACTATTGCCTACATATTCTTATTTTAGATTTAATTTGAAATAGGTTTACACCCAAATCAGGATATCAGTCCCAAAGATTTTAGAATTTGAATGTTGTATATTTTTATTTCAGATCTATACTTGAGTGTAAAATAGGATTTTTCGATTATTGCCTAAATTTGTGTTAAGTAGTAGATTTTCCATAGTTTAATTTGTGGGAAGAAGATCCGTTTAAGTTTTATAAATTTGTTAATTTTTCCACTTTTGATTCGAAAAGGCAGCGCTTGACTTTACAAGGAATAAAATAAAAAGGAAAGAGATGTGTAAAGTAAGATTCATTCTCCATAGTTTACCATTTATTCCAAATAAAGTCAAGTTATCCATTCCTTGTAATTTCAACTTTCCTTTTTTAGTAAACCATATGGAAATCATAGCGAATTTTTTTTCTAAGGAATCTAATTCCAGCAAATTAAATATGGAAAGCATATTTTAGTTAAATATGTATGTCTAAAATATATTTTGACAAGAATAAGTAGTTTTATTTTGGCAGTTTACACGTATTTATTGCATTGATAAAGAAGAAGAACATTTATTCATGTGTTATTATGCATAACGTACATTAGTTACAGTTATATTTGAGGAAGCAAATATGTACAATTAAGAAATGTAGCAACTTCTATTAATGGGCGATAAATTAGTAATTGCCAATAATTAATAAAAAAATAAAGGATTATAACCCTAGTTAATGGGAAATTAATTGTAAATAAAGGATAAGATTAGATTATGGGTTATAATTAGCTAATTGAAGATTGTAACTCCAATTACTGGGTAATTAATGGAAATGAGTTGGGAGTTACAATTAATAGGGACAAGTAGATTAAAGGGACTGACAAAAATGAAATAGATATAATAGGTTACTAATCTGAAATTAGTAATCATACATAAATGTCTTAGAAAATGTTCGTTATGATTTTATGGAAAAATTGACATTTATGAGCATTAAAAAGGGATTTATAGGTAGACAAGCATTTAAGGTAAATCTTATTACCTTAAATAAAAGGGAATTGTAAGCTAAGTCTAATGTCTACCTAAGTTAATATAAGTAAAGACCGAGGATCGTTAATTGACTTAGTAGGTTAGTGATGCGAGGTCAGTAGAGTCACTCAAGGGAAAACTGTACTTCACTTCAAGGCTACCCGCGGTCAGGTGCACTTACTACTAATGTGAGAAATTACCAATCCTAGGACCAATGGCGATATGAGAAATTTAGCCTGCTTTCTTAATTTAAAAGTATAAAATGGTCCAAATTTGGAATTAGGAGTGGTGAGGGTTATATCCATAGCGGTTCGCTTCTGGTTTGAGGTATTATGTGGTTATAGGGTCCGCCTTTCTTCTAAAATGAAGTATTAAGTAACTTAGTGAGATTCCAAATAAATAAGGATGTATCTAAAGGGTTTATTTTAGTATTGAGGTATTAAGTGGCTATTATAGGGCCCGACTCCCTATCGAAAGAATAACCTAATGAGATTCCATATTTATAATTAAGAGTGATAATGGATATCTCGGGAAGGGTTAACTTTCGGTTTGAGGTATTATGTGACCGATCTAAGAGTTCGCTTCTCTCCTAAAAAGAAATATTAGATAACTTAGTGAGATTCCAAGCGATGTCAGCTAGATAGCACTAGTGAGGAGTCCATCTTGGGGTTAAGTATTAATTGACAATGGTCGACCTTTAAATACGTGTTAAATGGTCAAGAGTCTGCCTAGTCATTATTAGTGAGGTATTAAGTGGGTTAGGTACAGTCTCTCACATTTCTAAGGCCGTAATGACGATAGTACCAGTGAGGAGTCTGCATAAGGATATGTATTATGTGACCTAGGACCTGCCTACAATACAGGTTTTAAATGGTTAGAAGTCTGCTTGGTTCTTTTAAAGGTATTAAGTGGTTTTTGTACAGTCTCTTCATGGCGACGATCTTATTGGCGATAGATGCAGTGATAGTTGGACATTAAATGTAGAAAGCCTTAAATAGTGGTTAGAGGTCTGCTAGGACCCATCGACCATTGACAAAATTGTTAGAAAATCACCCTAGGAATATGTCTTAAATGACGGGGTCTACCTTAATCGGGGTCTTAAATGGCAAAGTCTGCCTATTTCTCTTTTAAAAGTATTTTGTGATGATTATAAAACCCGTTTTAGAAGTATTAAGCGGCAAATGGGTTTTGAAGTATTGGGTAATTGATAAGGCTTCATCAGTATTTTGTATCTTGGGAAAGTAATCAATCATGTGTGCAATGCAAGGTTAGATTAGAGTTGCTAACCTTAATAGACATAACTATAAAATAGAAACCAACCAGTATAAATTTATGTTATGGATAGTTTATAGATTTTCTTGTGACTAGAACGTTTTTCTAACCCCCTTCTTGTTATAACACATGATAGATTTTGAGGAACAAGTCACCAAAGCTAGATGTGTTTATTTGTTGGAGAAGACTTCTTTTCTCTTATGTGTTTAGTTGTTGGAGTAGTCATAATTAGTGTTCTTATCCTATTATTGTTTCCATATTAAGTTTAGATATTTATCAATCTCTAATAATGCTCATGCTTACTTGCACGTACCGAATCCAACAATCGGTGCTTTGATAGGCTTGGATTTTTATTTTTGTCAAAATTTAGGCCCACTGAGGTACGGGTTGTTACAATAAGTCGATGGAAGTTAAAACAACATAACAAAAATAAAACGAATCTAAACATTAGTAGCACATCTAGAATGGGCAAGAAAACAATTTGAGAAAGTTTCACCCAAAATGGAGCCAAGGAAATAACTTAGCATTAGAGTTATTTGGCTTGGTATCGATTGATTTTCCTTCCTCTAATTGCCTTCCGATCTTCACACACCTCATGCCTTACTCCTTCTAATCATGATCAAGTGATTTTCCTTATGTTAGGATGGCCACTTCCAAGGATTGAAGAGAAGAAAGCCAAGAAAATAGGATAAGTCAAATGATTATTGAACAATCACTAGAACCAAGAAAGGTCAATGAAAAGAGCTGGAACATGTCAACTAGAGGATATGAGAGCAGTGCAAAATGTTGGAGGATATCCACTTAAGTAAATAAATTGGAATTGAGTCAAATGACTTGGAAATGAGTTATTTATTTAACTCGATTGCCTCCGAGTTTTCTTATGTAAGCTTGGGCCGACGTTTGGACTCTATCGCATGCAGGCTTTTGACCCAATACACCTATACCTCTATAAATACAAGCCATAGTACAACCAAAAGAGGATCTTCTTGATGCTCTTTCTTCTTTACTTTGGACTTGGGACTCCATTGCTCTTCGCCATCTTCCCTCCTTATAATAGTCACTAAGGCAGCTATTCTTGGCTATTTTAGGCCTTAGAACTTGTTAACCTCTTGTACTTGTAACTCCAATTCTCTGTAATCTCATACAAACTATCTCAAATCCATAACCAATGAATATATAAAGTGCACGTAGGCTGGAGATTGCCGAGCCACTATAAAAATCTTGTGACTCCCTGTTCTATTTTTTTATTTTCAGTACTAGCAGTCAGATCTAGGTCATGCAGGTCCCCTACAACTCATTCTTGGGTGTTGATCCATTTTTATCATCATTAGATTTAAACTTCCATATTTTTCCAGTAATAAATACTCTTATAGTACTTATCAAAAAAGGAAGGAAGCCCCTAGGATGTCTTTCAGAGTTAACTTTGAAAATCGCCGAGAACTAGGCATATTCAAAGTGTATCCATAGCGACCTTTTCACTTCTAACTTTTACAACTTCGATTCATAATTTCTATAACATTGCAAACCAATTCTTTATTTTCCTATACACTAAAATATTGTGTAGAGAATAATGAAATAAAATTATTTTGGGTTAAGATCATAAATCTTCCATTTACACAAGTTAAAGTTAAATGATATCGAAGTGTACTTATAGCGACTATTCTTGCTTCGAATAATTTCAAACATACTTTAATTCCACACCAAACCAGCAAAACACAAAGTCTAAGCCATACCATATGGTATAGAAGGTAATAGAAATGATGTTATAAAATACAAAGTTGTCATTTGCTTTCAAAATTAAGAGGGGTCCAAAATTTATAACTTTAATCGGTTAATGTCAATTTAACTTTATATTTGCATACATACACACAAATACACATATACACTCAAAATATATACAAAAAAGATAGTGATATAGACAACCCTAAAAAGCCTACAACATGCCCAAACACACAAGAATCAAAGAACTACTTCCTACAATCACCAAAAGCCTAAAGTTTCAACCTTTAGGACCAAAATCACAAAGCAATGTCACCTCGTCCTTCCTCATGCTCATGGACACAAATGGAAATCTCATTTCCTCTTCACTTCTTCTACCTTTAACTTTAGATCTATGCTTCCTAAGGTGTTGGTGAAAGTTTGGGGGAGTTTGATGAATTTATGAACAAATTTGATAAATATTAGTGAAGATAAGTGGACTAGTGTTAATCACTTTTACCATTTTTCTTCTTTTAAATATTTTCAAGCATTGAAATGTTATAAACTGTTTAACACCAATAGGACCCTCCTTTACATGGCCAAGATCCCTTCCCATGTGCCTTGCATGCTCCTTTTACTTTATACATTATTTTCCCTTAGTAAATTACTGTTTTACTCTTACACACAAAATACCTTCTTTGGCATCACCCATGGCATCATCAAATACTTTACTTTCCATGAATCGCAAAACATTTTTCTTTCATATTAATGTTCTCCTAAGCAAATAATTGTATGTAAAAAATGTTTGAATAACTTCTAACAAGTAAAAAACTGTTAATCGATAAAAACCATTTTCGGTCACATTATCGATATTTCTTAAAAGTATTTATTTTTGTAAACATTTTTTCAAAATTTTTTACCATCATTAGTTATGATTTAAAAGGGAGTTAACAAGGTTATTTAATAACTTTAATAAAATTTAATCTAAGTTTCAAATATTTAAATAATTCGAATATTTAAATATGAAGTGTTCAAAATTCTACGTCGTTACATTTATCAAGTTAGGTGCATATAATAATCACATAATTGCCCTAGGGCATACCTCTATCTATATCATTCTCCCACTTGCATTTAGGGTAAATTATGTATCTCTACCTATTCCTTCTGTCAGTTTTGATGAGAACTGATCGAATTAGACCTTCAATGAATAGATCTGCTATGTTAGTTTAATTAACTACTCTGTCAATCAACTCTCTCCAATGTTGATAAACTACTTTTATCATGTGAAACTATTCAAAGCATATTTCTTAACTTATAGTTAGCTCTTATCATTATGTTTTTATCTTATGATAATAATGTAGTATTCTTAATACTTGGAATCACCCCTAGCTCAGTTATAAATTTGTGCATTTATATTTATACGTTGCTCTTGTCATGGTACGCTATTCAAAGCGATTTTACTTAGCCTTTTCATTGAAATAACCATAATGTTTCATTTGGAAAATTTTCAACTTAAAGTTTCTTAACTAAAATTTTGACATGAATTTAATATTGATATAGTACACATAATATCACTCATGAAGATTAAGTTTGTATACTCCTTCAAAAGTAATTTGTTGTTTTCATAAATAATTCTCTAGTATTTGGTAAATACTTGATAATACTTTAAACTACCATTTAGTGACCTTAATTTGGATTTGGTATTTGCTTAATTAATCAAAAATATAAGTGAATTATGATAATGTAGAAAATACAACGTTTGTGATAACTCCTATTATCTTTTCATAATCAATCATCTTACATATTCCATTTAAACACTTTAATAAGGCGTCTTTACATATTATTTGGGACATTCCTAATATCCTTTATACTTGTTATAAAAGATATAGTTTACAAATCCAATAACAAGTATTAAACAAACGAACTATCATTGATTTTAACATAAGTACATTGTTAACAATTAATAATCCGTTATTTACCTTTTTAGAAATATTTTAATACATTTAATAGTTCTTTCTTGTTGATACACACTTCCTCTGCATTTTGATTGAAAATCGAACTATTTGACATTTCTATCAAAATACTTACTCAATTCTAATTCTTAAAGAATTATACTTCCATATCATTTCTTAGATCATATACTACAACTACAAACTCAATATCGCCCCGAGACACTTTGTTTGTTATGGGCAAACAACCAATTCTAAATCATTATAGAATTTTCCATTTCAACACATATGTTCCAAAGGCAAACATGCCAAGTGATAATTTTATGAGTAAATATGATTTAACTTAAGCATGTTGAATAATGATTCTATTACGCTAATTTCAAATTTTGAAATTTTCAATGTTATTCTTATCAATGTTGCTTATTATATTGCAAGTACATTAGTCTTGCTCTCGAAATCACATTTGCAACCGATGAATCATATTCTTTCTAATACAACTAACAAAATCATATTTTATTAGTGTACTTGGAATCCATATTGAATTTGCGCATTATATTATATTATGGAGCCAATACTCTTAATCGTACGATTGATAGTTGATGATTATATTTCTTGAGTTGAAAAGAAACTCATAGTTTCTCTTCAATATGCGAGAATATTTAATAGACATTGTTATGCATTATGTTTATTGACGCTTGGTTAATTTCATTCAGCCCTCATAATAAGTTTAATCTTAGGATCGTATCCATATCAATTTCACTGGCAATAATTTCTAAAAGAATTCCTTTGCTACGAAGTTGGTATTTCTTGGAACAATAGTTGTTTCTCAATGAATGAAATAGGTATTCATAAACACTTTATTAATTGCCTTATGCATAAAAATGATTTAGTTTTATTTTACAAAACTTATGTTTATAACATAAATAGGTCGGCCAATAATAATCGATTCATACAAAATCACCCATGAAAAATTATTATGAGTACACTTTCGACTGGTGCAACCTACCAACTTCTTGGCCTAGGGTATGTTGGGGTTTCTTATAAACCCTCATCATGTATGATTTTATAAACCATTCTTTGGATGAAATTAATTTTCTCCTTGTGTACTACTCTTAGGTGCCTGACATTACAGAAAGAGATTGCTCAACTTCACTGGTAATTAATCATATTTCGTTCAACCAAGTTTGATTACCTCTTATCGACATATCATCATGTATCATAAGGAGGAGTGAATTCTGAGATTGAATCTTTATTCATTTTTAGGTGCATTCGAAACCTTTTCCAATATATTCAGATATTCAATCAAATCAAATAAATTTTCTTTTGCATGTTATTTAGTTTACTTCTATAATGACCTGGAGTTTTACCACCTTGAGTTGTATATATTTAATTTAAATATTCAAATAATAAGGTCCTTAATCTAAATAAAAACTCTTTTAAATGATAAATAATGATGGTGAAATAGTTTCTAAAAATTGTTTACAAAGGAAAAAATTTATTAGTCAGAAGAATAATAGAAAATGTGACTGAAATCCCTTTTTGGATTATTCAACTTTTTATCGAAAGGAAAATTGTAAAAGATCGAAAAGGCCCTTGTATATGTTTCACAAACCAGTACTTACATTTTATCTAAGTGGAAAATTTCATTTTGAAAGATGAAAGGCAAGAAAAAGAATGGTAAATGGGAAAAAACACACCTAAAGCTTGAAACGACCTTAATTAAATGTAATAGGCAAAAAATTGCTTAAGCACACATTATCAGCCAACAATTTCACCTCATCGGCCATTATTTTTTTGCATGGGTGTATCTTGATGGCTAGGAAAATAATGATATTGGAAATAAATCTATATTCATTCTTGTTGCCTTTTCTCCTTATATATATCTATAGCCATCGGGTTAGTCATGTTTAATTTCTTGCCTAAGCAGTTTATTTTTTTTCAAACTCCATTCAAGTATTAAAGGAAGAAAAGAAATCACAAACTAAAACATAGCTTGGATTTGTTCAGGAATGATAAAGATGTGGAAGGTGAGATGTTTTTTTTGCTACTGGTTATTTCCCCGATGATTCTAAATGATGTATGCAAGTATAATTGTGTGGGATTTTATTGTAAAATATGTGTATGCTCTATGTTAAATCAAGAAAAGAAGGAAAAAAACAGTTTGGGTTTAAATTAGTTACTGGAATGTGTATCGACTCTCTACTCTTATTAAACATAAGAAAAATCATATTCCTATGATTTCAAAAATCAATCTACCTCAAACCATTGAGTTTTAGCCTTAGCGAAAGTTGTTCCTATTGGCCTTTAGTATTTTTAAAAATTCGTTGCTCGAGATTTCAACGATCAAGTAATTGCCAAAAACCAATAAAGAGGAAAAATGTTCGTCGGTAGTGTCGTTGGGATCATATAGCGACATAGTATTTTTAGTGAGGTCTCGGTGGAGTTTCGTGTCGATGATCGTTCAATGGTTGAAAATTAAGGTTGGCGATAATTAGATATTTAGGCTACGGTACATGAAATGGAGGATGGCGTTCTGTTTTAGACTGAGAGGCGCTTCGGTTTGCAAAATTTGGTGAATTTCAGTGCAAAAGGGCATTGTGGATTTCTTTTAATTTCTTTTGTTTTCTTTTATTAAAGATAAACTGTTTTTGTTTTCTCATACCAGTCCCATGATTGACTTGGAGTTTATTGTTCCCTTTCTAAACTCTGGATGCCCATAATTTTCCATATGAGCAGCCTAGAGTTAGGTAGTCAGATAGTGGATGTAGATTCGATATCTTTGAAGTCTTTAGATTTCGGTGATCGCATTCATGCCTGACCTAACTTAATACAATGTAGTGATGGTGGTTCGAGCTTGTTGGTTTGGGAGTTCTTTGAGCTTTTGGTTTTGGAGATGAAAGTCTTTAGAGTTTTGGAGTAATTCGTGTCGCAATGTTGGATTCTTTCTTTCCTTCTCTTTTGAAGATTAGCATTGAAGATGTTACCTCTTCTTCTAGTGCTATTATATTTCCGCTGTTGTGTATCTTTGATGTATAATGATATCGTTTGTATCAATGTGTTGTATCAAATATTGTATGTCAATAAAATCATTCATTTTTCTTCCGTTGTGTTGTTGTACTTAATGTGTTATAAGCTCCATCCGAACTGGAGTTCGACGTTTGAATCTACGGCACTCGAATTCGGGTGAAGTACTTATGTCAATTTTTGGATGTCGGATTTCGGGTCGTGACAAGTGGTATCAGAGCTGAAGGTTGAGTAAGAACTTTAGCTCGGGAGTATAACACATTAGGTGACTAATTAGAGATAGGGATATAAATGCCCTTGAATGAGTATATCCCTAAGATATCTGTCCTAATGCCTTAGTAAATTCTCTTACTATTCATTGATAGTGAGTATGAGTGCAAGAAGAGGATGAGATAGGGCACAGGGGAGTACCACTACAATTGGTCGATGCTCTGTAACAACAACGGAAATAACTTTTTCTATCAATCTCTTTGATCATCATTCACTTCTAATTCTTTGAAGACTTCGTGGCAGCTACAAGAAGAAGCCTCGGTGTGGTGGTGGCCCTACAAATTGTGTAGATAAGTTCATATTTCGTATTCCCTTCATTAGTTCCCTATCAGCTTTTCATTTTAACTTTAATAAATTTGTCATTAAAATTGGAATAAATTGGATAATAAAATATAAACTTGAATTAAATTATATCCGTTTGTCTGTTCTTTAGGATCTAGATATATTCTACAAATGGTTAGTCATCCCTTCGAACTAACTGATGCCCCTGTATATTTCGTAGACTGGATGACTTGAGTATCTTGTGAAGTATTGAATAGATTCGTTCTCATATCTATTGTTGACATTCATTTTTGGTAAGCCAAATGCAGAATAAATATTCAGTTTGATCTGGTAAAACATTCTACATCTGTTCTATGTTGTCTCCCTGTCTAGCAAATATCGGGGACGAAATTTTCTTAAGGGGGGATCTGTAACGATTCCGGTTTTTGGGTCAAGTTTAAATTGGTAATTAAAATAATTTTTTGAATTAAATTATGAATTAATTTGAATTTTTCAAATTAAATAAAATATGTGTTTGTTTATTTATATAAATAGATTGTGATTTAGAATCTGAATAATTTAAAAAATAATAAAAATTTATTTTGGAATTCAAAAAGTAAATATTTTATAAAATAAATTGGATCTAAAAAGTTATATTTTGAAATTGATATAAATAAATACAAAAGCTATTTAAAAAGTTAAAATCAAATATATACATATTATATATTTATTTATTAATGTTTGATTAATTTTAAACCACATACTTTAAAGTCATAAATAAATAAGTTTTTATACTTTCTTTTTAAATTTACTTGAACTAAGTATAATTTGTATACATATGAAAATTTGTAAAACCTATGTAAAAATATAACTAAAATAAGAAACCATGTTTCATAAATTAAATTAAATTAAGGGTTTAAAACAAAGTTATAAATTAATTAAAACAAGGACTTAAACTAAAATTAAATAACATATGACATTTGTAAAATAAGGGGAATATGTAATAACACTTGTGATCAAATTAGTATACATAAAATACAAGTGTCATGCTTGTCTCTATTTTCTTTTTCTTTTTGAAATTGATGAATAAAGATAAGTAGATAATATATATATATATATATATATATATATATATATATGCATCTGTCTCCCTCTTTCTTCATTTTCTTTCATATACTTCAAAATAATTCAAAATTTTAAAAAAACTAAAACCTGAAAGAAGAAAAAATTTACAAGCCTGAGATCAAATGAAATAAAACTTCAACCTGAAAATACAAAGATGTAAATCAAAGCAAAGTTCAACAAGTAAACTACAACCTAGAAGCTTAGATCAAAACAAAAGTAGTTCTGTTCAAAAGAAAATCTGAAACAAAACATCTAGTTCAAACAATTCAAAGATCAGGATCAAGCGAATCAAGATTTATCAAACAAGTTCAAACCTGATTCAATGCAAAGATCAGAGCCCAAATCTAACAAACAAATTCAAAATACAACCAAGACAGTTCAGATCAAATCAAAACCCGATCAGAGTTTCTAGATCAAAAGAATATGAAAAACCTGTTCTCTGCTTTCATGTCAGGTGAGCAAACTTCACCTTTAAAAACTTAATCTTCTTTATTCTGAAATACTTGTGGTGATGAGTGAAAATGATGATCTGGAAATGCTTCGTATGGTTGTAGATATACATTTTTGTTTAGATATACAAATGTATGGATGCATGTCTGTGTATCTTCATAGGCATACCTCTGTGTTTAACAGGCTTAAAAATTTCTCAAAAATAATTCCTAACTCCTCATCCAAACCATTATAAAATGTGATGTTTAAAAGGAATTTGATTATAATGATGTATTACAAATTTTAAAAATAAAAACAAGTAAGACTATTAAGTAATTTATCTGGAAATTAAATTTACAGTGAAAAGAAATCAAAACATGTTGAAAATCAATCGTGTAGATTGCAAGTCTCTAATTCATGATTGAATTCATTCTTGAATTTGAAGATTTTTGGAAAAAGTTGACTTTTATTTTATAATTAGAGGAGAAATCAAGGACGGTCAGAAATTGGGTTTTTCGACGAATTCTGGTGGTCGCGAGGTTCTGAAACCTTGGGGTGGTGGTTGGAAGAAGATCATAGGTTGGTGGTTAAAGGAAAAATGGTTGATGGGTTGCTCATAGTCTGTGGTGGTTGAACGTTGACGAGCTAGGGTTCAAACCAAAAATTTTTGGTCGATCTTCTTCTAGAGGCAACTGCGTCGCAAATATTGGATCGGACTACGCCGGGTCAGGTGGGAACGAAGCTTGGATCGTCGATGAAGGGATGGACGTGATGGCAAGGATTCTGGTGATCTAAATGATCGGTACGAGGCAATTTAGTTGACTGAAGTTGGTTTGCAGGTTGAGTCGAGCAACTCGATTTGGATTCAGATCAAATCTGACAAAACTAAGTGTTGGGGATGATCGGTGAGGTCATCGCCGTTGTGTCGATGACATCGACGTTGGTCAGAGGTGATCTGATCACTTGTGCATGTGCATGCGCTAATACGAGTATCTGGATGTTTATGTGATTGGGGAAGAAGCTTTTGCCTTGGGTTGGTTTAAGGGATAATCTCGTGTTGGCTCGAAGTAGTGGAGTAAGGGAGGTTACCCGGGTTTTGTCTCGAGATTCCTTCGAGTTAAGCTCGAGTTTGGAGGTAAATGTAAAAAGTTTTTAAACTTTTTAACCAAATCAAGTTTACTTAATACAATATTGTTAAAACTACTACTTTTGTAAATAATGAATGTTTACTTATGTTTAAATTTGTAAAAGGTTTAAAAATAAATTATTTCAAATTTATTAAGTTAAAAATGTTTTAATCTATATAACTTTTGGTTTTAAAGTATATAAACTTAATTTTTGTAATTAAGTGAATAATTGAGAAAATGAAATGGTTCTATAATCCTTAATCTAACTTAAAGATTTTAAGTAAACTAATGTATTGGTGATGGTCTACTTCCAAAGGATTATTAAATAAGGATTGAATGATTATTAAAAATAATAAAGGTAAATGGATTATCTTTTAATTAATTAAATCTTAAGTAATTAAAGAATTATTAATTAATAAAAAGAATGATTACTTGGTTGAAATATTTAAAGGTTAATTACTTTGTGTAATTAATTAAGGTGATTTATTAATGGATAATTATTAAATGTAATTAAAGGGGCTAATTAATCAAAGGTTAACTAATTTGGGTAATTAATTTAAAAGATTGATTTATTAATGTGATTAATTAAAAATTAATTAATGTAAGTAATTAAGGGTAGTTAATTACTTAAAATACTATTTACTTAATGAAAGTAATTTAAAAGGATAATTACCCAAGGTTTTAAAGGAATTAATTATTTAATTACGTAAAGATTTGTTAATCAAGGCGATTAATTTATTTATGTGAATAATGTAAGGTTAATTAATTAAGGATAATTAATTCATTAAATGGTAATTAATAAAGGGTTAATTAATTAATGTAATTAATTAAGGAAAATTAATTAAAAGATAATTAAATAATTAAAGGGTAATTATTTAATAATTAAAGGTTGATGAAATAAATAATTAAAGGTTGATTAATAAATAATTAGAGGATAATTAATCAAAAATAGTTTGTAATTAATTAATGTTAATCAACCTGGATTAATGATTAATCTGGTTTTAATTAATCATATGATTAATTAACCTTACTTATGGATGTTTAAATTGCATGGAATGCATTGAATTGTTTGATATCCCTGATTTGTGATACTTTGTGATATGAATCATTTTGATTTAAGCTGTGATGAATGTAATTTTTTAATTTATCTATGATGAATTTATATTAATTATCTGTGAATCTGTGAATGAAGATAAGCGTTATAGGACTATACCGCTTATCGATATTGCTTTGTTTGAATCTGTAATGATTGATGATGTTGAACTATTGTGTAAACCCCTGGACTGCACTATATACACACAAATATGGATTTCACAAGGAAATCGGGTAAGTCATAGATATTTTGAAATCTAAATGTTATTTTGTTTTGAAGTTGAAGTTTGAATCCAAATGGTTTTGAAAATGGAACTGAATTGAATATGAAAAGCCTTTGAAAAAGAAGTTTTGAAATTGAAATTTAGTTTTGAATATACTATATCTTGCTAAATATTATTTGAAATTATTTTGGAAATCATGGTTTGAAAGGTTTATACAATTTTTACGTATGAATTTAAAATAATTTTAAATAAATTGTTTTAGGAATTTGAATTTAATTTAAATTAGAACTTGCCAATAATATGACAGTTCGTTGATTTTCTGGTTTATACTTTTAAAGGCTATAACTTGTGTATATTTGATCAGACTTTTCCAAAAAAAAATGTATTTATTTTCAAAGGATAATAGCTTTTAAATAAAGAAAGGATTCCCAATTTTGTTGAAAGGGGTTTCAAATTTGAAATAGAATTGTTTTGAAAGCTATAAATGAATCTTTGCTAAAGATTAGTGAACTTTGTTTTCAAAATAAGAGGATCTTAAAGGTGTATCTTTTGTATAAAAGGTTTGAATTGTAAATAGTTTTGAAAGCTATGAATTAATCCTTGTGAAAGATTGGTGAACTTTATGAAGTGTATCTTTTTGTTTAAAGATTTGAAAATGGTAATTTGTTTAAACCATTTAAAGAAAGGTTTTAGGCTTTAAGTCGGGACTTAACTAAGATCCCAATATCCATATGCTTTTTAAATTAAGCGCTCATTATTCGGTTTAGCCGGGAGAGAACTTTGTGTCATATAACCCATTCTGAATAATGATACGACGAAATGGATAGCATTTGAAGACCAGTGGTGAAGACTGGGTATTTTCGAAAGTGAAAGAATAACCCGTCGAATGTCTCTGCACCGAATGGCCCTGGTATAAAGATTTGATTACCCTTTGTGATGGGAAGTCCGGACGTGATTAGGGATTATCCGGATTGCAAGGGCTACTTTTGAAGCGCCTTTGGTTCAGTTCGAACCCAGAACAGACTTGTATGGATGTATGTCTGACATTACACTTTGAGATGTAAAGCTGGTTTCTATCAAATACATTTCTGTTTGGTGGTGGAGAATTTATTCTCTTATCTTAACACCCTTCTTGAGACGTACGAGCTCGAAGGTTATGTAGTTAATGGTTACTAGTGATACATTCCCAATTTCGTAATGTGGCATACGAAGTGCTGCTGATCATGTGTTGATCGCAGCATGGCTTTTGTGAAAAGCGTTGCTTTGTGGACGTAACCCGGCCTTGTGTTGGTAGAGATCTAGTTAGGTTCTCGAGACATCCCTCCAGAGGCGTACCCTTGTGGCCAAGGAAGTTCCTTAGCCTGACCATTGTTGAAAATCCAATCACCAATACGAGCCTTTTACGGTTTTAGTTGTAGAACCTACCATTTAACATGGTAGCTATAGTATGCATACTATAATGGTACGTATGCTGGCTAAGATTAATATTATACTTGCAAATGATTCTGCACTACGCACTAATAATAATATCAAAAGATTTTGCGTATGAAGCATGTTTGACTATCATAAGGAGAAATATCCTCCAATTGTGCGCTTGCATTGTGGGTGTGCGGGGAGGCCTTTTGGTAGTTTCATTTTCTAAAAAGCATTGTGGATTTCTTTTAATTTCTTTTGTTTTCTTTTGTTTTCTTTTGTTAAAGATAAACTGTTTTTGTTTGCTCACACCAGTCCCATGACTTACCTGGAGTTTATTGTTCCCTTTCTAATCTCTGGGTGCCCATAATTTTCCACATGGGCAGCCTAGAGTCAGGTAGTCAAATAGTAGATGTTGATTCGATATCTTTGGAGTCTTTGGATTTCGACAATCGCATTCATGCCTGACCTTGCTTAATACAAAGTAATGATGGTGGTTCGAGTTGGTTAGTTTGGGAGTTCTTTGAGCTTTTGGTTTTGGAGATGAAAGTATTTAGAGTTTTGGAGCAATTTGTGTCGCAATGTTGGATTCTTTCTTTCCTTCTCTTTTGAAGATTATCATTGAAGATGTTACCTCTTCTTCTGGTGCTATTATATTTCCGCTGTTGTGTATCTCTGATGTATATTGATATCGTTTGTATCAATGTGTTGTATCAAATATTGTATGTCAATAAAATCATTCATTTTTCTTCCGCTGTGTTGTTGTACTTAATGTTTTATAAGCTCCATCCGAACTGGTGTTCGATGTTTGAATCTGCAGCATTCGAATTCGGGGGAAGTACTTATGTCGATTTTCGGACATCAGATTTCGGGTCGTGATAAGTGGTATCAGAGCTGAAGGTTGAGTAAGAACTTTAGCTCAGGAGTATAACACATTAGGTGACTCATTTGAGATAGATATATAAATGCCCTAGAATGAGTATATCCCTAAGATATCCGTCTGAATGCCTCAGTATATTCTCTTACTATTCACTAATAGTGAGTATGAGTGCAAGAAGAGGACGAGATAGGGGACAGGGGAGTACCACTACAATTGGTCGATGCTCTGTGACAACAACAGAAATAAATTTTTCTATCAATCTCTTTGATCATCGTTCACTTCCAATTCTTTAAAGACTTCGTGGCAGCTACCAGAAGAAGCCTCGGTGTGGTTGCCGCCCTGTGAATCGTGTTGATAAGTTCCTATTTCGTATTCTCTTCGTTGGTTCGCTATCAGCTTTTCGTTTTAACTTTAATAATTTTGAAATTTAAATTGAAATAAATCGGATAATAAAATGTAAAGCTGAATTAAATTGTATACATTTGCCTATTCTTTGGGATCCAGATACATTCTACGAATAGTTAGTTATCCCTTCGAACTAACCAATACCCATGCATATTTCGTAGACTGGATGACCTGAGTATCTTGGGAAGTATTGAATAGATTCATTCCCATATCTATTGTTGATATTCTGATTTGGTAACCCAAATGCAAAATAAATATTCATTTTGATCTAGTAAAACATTCTCCATCTGTTCTTTGTTGTCTCCTTGTCTAGCAAATTTTGGGGATGAAATTTTCTTAAGGGGGAATCTAAAACGATCCCGGTGGTCAAATTTAAATTAGTAATTAAAATAAAATTTTGAATTAAATTGTGAATTAATTTGAATTTTTCAAATTAAGTAAGATATGTGTTTGCTTATTTATATAAATAGATTGTGATTTAAAATTTGAATAATTTAAAGACTAATAAAAATTTGTTTTGGAATTCAAAAGGTAAATATTTTATAAAATAAATTGGATTTAAAAAGTTATATTTTGAAATTGATATAAATAAATTGACAAAAGCTATTAAAAAAGTTAAAATCAAATATATACATATTATATATTTATTTATTAATGTTTGATTAATTTTAAACCACATTCTTAAAGTTATAAATAAATAAGTTTATATACTTTCTTTTTAAATTTACTTGAACTAAGTATGATTTGTATATATATGAAAATTTGTAAAACATATGTAAAAATATAACTAAAATAAGAAACCATGTTTCATACATTAAATTAAAGTAATGATTAAAACAAAGTTATAAGTTAATTAAAATAAGGACTTAAACACAAATTAAATAACATATGACATTTGTAAAATAAAGGGAACATGTAATAAAATTTGTGATCAAATTAGTATACATAAAATACAAGTGTCATGCTTGTTTCTATTTTCTTTTTCTTTTTGAAATTAATGAATAAAGATAAGTGGCCAATATATATATATATATATATATATATATATATATATATATATATGCGCATCTATCTCCTTCTTTCTTCATTTTCTTTCATATGCTTCAAAATAATTCGAAGTTTAAAACAAAGTAAAACATGAAAGAAAAAAATTTACAAGCCTGAGATCAAATGAAATGAAACTTCAACATGAAAATACAAAGATGCAAATTAAAGCAAAGTTCAGCAAGTAAACTACAACCTGGAAGCTTAGATCAAAACAAAAGTGATTCTGTTCAGAAGAAAATCTGAAACAAAACATCAGGTTCAAATAACTCAACGATCAGGATCAAGCAAATCAAATTTATCAAACAAGTTCAAACTCGATTCAATGCAATGATTGAAGCCCAACTTCAACAAAACAAATTCAAAATACAACCAAGACAGTTCAGATCAAATCAAAGCTAGATCAAAGTTTCCAGATCAAAAGAATATGGAAAACTTGTTCTCTGCTTTGGTGTCAGGTGAGCAAACTTCACCTTTAAAAACTTGATCTTCTTTATTTTGAAATGCCTATGGAGATGAGTGAAAATGATGGTTTGGAAATGCTTTTTATGGTTGTAGATGTACATTTTTGGTTGGATATACAAATGTATGGATGCATGTCTGTGTATCTGCATAGGCATACCTCTGTGTTTAACATGCTTAAAAATTTCTCAAAAATAATTCCTAACTCCTCATCCAAACCATAATAAAATGTGATGTTTAAAAGGAAATTGATTATAATGATGTATTACAAATTTTAAAAATAAAAACAAGTAAGATTATTAAGTAATTTATCTGGAAATTAAATTTACAGTGAAAGAAATCATAACATGTTGAAAATCAATGTGTAGATTGCAAGTCTCTAATTCACGATTGAATTCTTTCTTGGATTTAATGACTTTTGGAAAAAGTTTTTGATTTTTAGTTTAGAATTAGAGGAGAAACCAATGATGGTCTAAAATTGGGTTTTTCGATGAATTCTGGTGGTTGTGAGGTTCTGAAACCTCGGGGTGGTGGCTGGAGCAAGATCATAGGTTGGTGGTTAAAGGAAAAATGGTCGATGGGTTGCTTCTAGGCTGTGTTGGTTGAATGTTGACGAACTAGGGATCAAACCCAAAAAATTTGGTTGATCTTCTTCTAGAGGTAACTGCATCGCAAATATTGGATCGGACTGCACTAGGTCAGGTGGAAACGAGGTTTGGATCGTCGATGAAGGGAAGGACGTGATGTCAAGGATTCTAGTGATCTAGATGATCGGTACGAGGCAATTTAGTTGATCGAAGTTGGGTTGCAGGTTGAGTTGAGCAACTCGATTTGGATTGTGCTAGGGATGATCGGTGAGGTCATCGCCGTTGTGTCGATGACATCGACGTTGGTCAAATGTGATCTGATCACCTATGCATGTGCATGCGTGTATACGAGTATCTAGATGTTTATGTGATTGGGGAAGAAGCTTTTGCCTCAGGTTGGTTTAAGGGATAATCTCGTGTTGGCTCGAAGTAGTGGAGCAGGGGAGGTTACCCGGCTTTTGTCTCGAGATTCCTTCGGGTTGAGCTCGAAGTTGAAGATAAATGTAAAAACAGTTTTTAAACTTTTTAACAAAATCAAGTTTACTTAATACAGTTTTGTTAAAAATACTACTTTTGTAAATAATGAATGTTTACTTAAGTTTTAAATTTGTTAAAGGTTTAAAAATAAATTATTTCAAATTTATTAAGTTAAAAATGTTTTAACCTATATAACTTTTGGTTTTAAAGTATATAAACTTAGTTTTTGTAATTAAGTGAATAATTGAGAAAATGAAATGGTTTTATAATCCTTAAACTAGGTCAAAGATTTTATGTAAATTAATGTATTAATGATGGTCTATTTCGAAAGGACTATTAAATGAGAATTAAATGATTATTAAAAATAACAAAGGTAAATGGCTTATCTTTTAATTGATTAAATCTTAAGTAATTAAAGAACTATTAATTAATAAAAAGAATGATTACTTAGTGGAAATATTTAAAGGTTAATTACTTTGTGTTATTAATTAAGGTGATTTATTAATGGATAATTATTAAATGTAATTAAAGTGACTAATTAATCAAAGGTTAATTAATTTGGGTAATAAATTTAAAAGATTGATTTATTAATGTGATTAATTAAAAATTAATTAATGTAAATAATTAAGGGTTGTTAATTACTTAAAAGATTAATTACTTAATAAAAGTAATTTAAAAGGATAATTACCCAAGGTATTTAAAGGAATTAATTATTTAATTACTTAAAGATTTGTTAATCAAGGTGATTAATTTATTTATATGATTAATTTAGGGTTAATTAATTAAGGATAATTAATTAATTAAATGGTAATTAATTAAGGGTTAATTAATTATTGTAATTAATTAAGGAAAATTAATTAAAAGGTAATTGAATAATTAAAGGGTAATTATTTAATAATTAAAGGATAATTAAATACATAATTAAAGTATAATTAATAAATGATTAAAGGATAATTATCAAAAATGATTTGTAATTAATTAATGTTAATTGACCTGGATTAGCAATTAATCTGGTTTCGATTAATCAGATGATTAATTAACCTTACTTATGGATGTTTAAATTGCATGGAATGCTTTGAATTGTTTGATATCCCTGATGTGATACTTTGTGATATGAATCATTTTGAATTAAGCTACGATGACTATAATTTATTTACTTATCTGTGTTGAATTTATATTAATTATCTGTAAATCTGTGAATGAAGTTAATCGTTATAGGATTATACCGCTTATCGATATTGCTGTGTTTGAATCTGTAATGATTGATGATGTTGCACTATTGTGTAAACCCCTGGACTCCACTATACACACACAAATATGGATTTCATGAGGAAATCCGTTAAGTCAGAGATATTTTGAAATCTAAGTGTTATTTTGTTTTAAAGTTGAAGTTTGAATCCAAATGGTATTGGAAATGGAATTGAATTGAATATGAAAAGCTTTTGAAAGGGAAGTTTTGAAATTGAAATTTAGTCTTGAATATACTATATCTTGTTAAATATTATTTGAAATATTTTGGAAATCATGGTTTGAAAGGTTTATACAATTTTTATATATGAATTTAAAACTATTTTAAATAAATTGTTTTGGGAATTTGAATTTAATTTAAATTAGAACTTTCCAATAATACAGTAGTTCGTTGATTCTCTGGTTTATACTTTTAAAGGCTATAACTTGTGTATATTTGATCAGATTTTTCCAAAACAAAATGTATTTGTTGTCAAATGATAATAGCTTTCATATAAAGAAAGGATTCCAGTTTTATTGAAAGGGGTTTCAAATTGGAAATAGAATTGTTTTGAAAGGCATAAATGAATCTTTGCTAAAGACTAGTGAACTTTGTTTCCAAAATAAGAGGATCTTAAAGGTGTATCTTTTGTATAAAAGATTTGAATTGTAAATAGTTTTGAAAGCTATGAATTAATCCTTGTGAAAGATTGGTGAACTTTGTGAAGTGAATCTTTTTTTTTAAAGATTTGAAAATGGTAATTTGTTTAAACCATTTGAAGAAAGGTTTTGGGTTTTAAGTCGTGACTTAACTAAGATCCTAATATCCGTATGCTTTTTAAATTAATCGCTCTTTATTCGGTTTAGCCGGGAGAGGATTATTTCATATAACCCATTTCGAATAATGATATGACGAAATGGGTAGCATTTGAAGACCCATGGTGAAGACCGAGTATTTTCGAGAGCGAAAGGATAACCCGTCGAATGTCTCTGCACCGAATGGCCCCGGTATAGAGATTTGATCACCCTTTGTGATTGGGAGTCTGGACGTGATTAAGGATTATTCGGATTGCAAGGGCTTATTTTGAAGTGCCTTCAGTTCTTTTCAAACCCGAAACGGACTTGTATGGATGTATGTCTGACATTACACTTTGAGATGTAAAGCTAGTTTCTATCAAATAATTTCTGTTTGGTGGCGAAGAATTTATTCTCTTAGCTTAACACCCTTCTCTGAGACGTATGAGCTCAGAGGTTATGTAGTTGATGACTACTAGTGATACATTCCGAATTTGGTAATATGGCATACGAAGTGTTGTTGATCATGTGTTGATCGAAGCATGGCTTTTGTGAAAAGCGTAGCTTTGTGGATGTGACCTCGTCGGACCTCACAAACCAGAATGGTCGAAAGAAGAAGGATGTGGTAAGTTTATTTAGGGGTAGCGCCCCCCTAAGGGTATGTCCATATCCTTCTGGATAGGAGTGGTATCATGGTATAGATCCATATACTTAACTTATGTGGTTGCTGCAAACTTATTGCTTTGTGGTTGTTGGTGTTGAGGGCCCTCGGATAAAGGTCGGTTACGACCGGGGGATGGCATACTCGTATCTGTAGTTACCTAGTTACAGAGGTAACCCGGCCTTGTGTTGGGAAAGATCCGGTTAGGTTCTCAGGACGTCCCTTCAGAGGCGTACCCATGTATCCCAGGAAGTTCCTTAGCCTGGCCATTGTTGGAAATCCAATCACCAATACGAGCCTTGTACGGTTTTAGTTGTGGAACCTGCCATTTAACATGGTAGCCATAGTAGGCATACTATAATGGTACGTATGCTGGCTAATATTAATATTATACTTGCAAATGATCTCTACACTATGCACTAATAATAATATCAAAAGGTTTCTGTGTATCAAGCATGTTTGACTATCATAAGGGGAGATCTCCTCCAATTGTGCGCTTGCATTGTGTGTGTGTGTGGGGAGGCCTTACGGTAGTTTCATTTTCTAAAAAGCATTAAGGATTTCTTTTAATTTCTTTTGTTAAAGATAAACTGTTTTTGTTTGCTCACACCAGTCCCATGACTGGCCTGAAGTTTATTGTTTCCTTTCTAAACTCTGGGTGCCCATAATTTTCCACACGGACAGCCTAGAGTCAGGTAGTTAGATAGTAGATGTAGATTCAATATCTTTGGAGTCTTTGGATTTCGACGATCGCATTCATGCCCGACCTTGCTTAAAACAACGTAATAATGGTGGCTCGAGCTTGTTGGTTTGGGAGTTCTTTGAGCTTTTGGTTTTGGAGATAAAAGTCTTTAGAGTTTTGGAGCAATTGGTGTCGCAGTGTTGGATTCATTCTTTCCTGCTCTTTTGAAGATTAGCATTGAAGATGTTACCTCTTCTTCTGGTGCTATTATATTTCCGCTGTTGTGTATCTCTGATGTATATTGATATCGTTTGTATCAATGTGTTGTATCAAATGTTGTATGTCAATAAAATCATTCATTTTTCTTCCACTGTGTTGTTGTACTTAATGTGTTATAAGCTCCATCCGAACTGGAGTTCGACGATTGAATCTACGGCATTCGAATTCGGGTGAAGTACTTGTGTCGATTTTCGGACGTCGGATTTTGAGTCGTGATAGGACACTTGATTACATTCCAATTGATTAGTATTGGATAAGTGTTGTATTCATAATCGATTGTTAATTATGAGTTTAATTTATATAGTGGAGGTGATGTAAATACCTAGATTATAAGGTGGATAGTAATGGATTTAATGGTGACTTGATTAAGTACCATTGGAGTGCTAAGCCTTTTCTAATTTGAAAGTTAGTCATTTAATAAATTTATTTTGAAGACGATAATTCTTAATTCTTAATTATTATTAAGACTTTGAAGGTAAGTGGTATTTATCAATAATGATTCAAAAGATAATTGATTATTGTTTTAATAATAATAATAATAAAAGGATAATTATTTGATTCTTTAAAGTACCTTATAAAGTTAATTAAGAATATTTTTCCAAGTTATTTAATTATTGCCTTAAATTGTTTAGTTATATTGTAATTATTTGTTTAAAATTTAATTAATTATTTAATTAAAGTTATTTTATGACAATTTGATTTTAAAGTAAATTTTTATTTATAAGTTAATTTTTATTTATAATTAATTATTTTATTGTATTTTTAAATTATTATGTTATTATTTTAAAATTGGTTGAAGTTAATTCAACATATTATTAGTGTATTCTAAAGTTATTATTTTGAACGAGGGTTAATAATCATTAAACGAAGAAGCTAAATAATAAATTGGTTGTCAAAGGTGTTTAAATTATGAATTGTATTAAAGGAATGTTATTAATGGAGGTTCACGTAAGGAGTTAGTTGTAAAAACCAAGGAAGTTTATTTAAGAGATTTTATAAATTAAAAGTAATCTTAGGATTGGAAAAGAGTTTGTAAATGATGTGGATATTTATAAAAGGATTATTAATGGTTTGCTATTTACAAAGAAATTAGGAAATTAACTTGGTGATTTGTAAAGAGTTGTATAAATAGACTTGAAAATCTATAAATGAGATGTTTGTAAAATAAAAGAGAATTATGCAAAGAGATGGTTTTGGGTCATTTATATCTCCATTTTAATATGATTTTTAATAGGAAAGGTCTCTAAGTGTTAGTGGATATGTTTTACCATTTATAAGTATGTAAAAGTAGTTTTCCATGTTTTACCAAAAGTGAAATAGGTTTGTGAATATACTTATTCCGTTGAGATAAGTGTAAGATTATATTTTCTAAATATCAAAATATAGTGGTTTGGGAATATATTTATCCTATAAAGATAAGTATTAAAGGGAGATCTCTAAGTTTCAGAAAGTGATGTTAAATCAATAAAAGGTAAACTTGAGAGGCTTAGTGATTCCATAGGAAATGTAATTTCTGTTCGAATGTTTATTATTTGATAGTTAGATAACGACTATCAAAATCTAGACCAAAACGTAACATTGGAAAATCTAGGATAAACACAAAAATTATATAGTACAGTTACCGACGATGGTATTATACTGTACGTATAAACTCGTTCCATTCTTCTAGGATAAATAGTAGGAAATCTATCCACTAATGGTTAGGAGGTGATCTCCGCTCTTATCTTTATCTGTTTATTTCCAAAAGAACTGGAGTTGAGTTTACCGAAAATTATTGAAAGTTGTTTCAAAGAGATGAGGATAGGATATGTTATCCGAAAACTACTCCGATCCAACTCAAGCATTTCAAATTGAAGACCTCTTGAAGAATATGGAATCGAAGACAGAGCTTTGAAATGCAAGGTCTATTAGCTATTAATCTTGGAGGAATTTTCTAAAAAGGATGTAATAGAAATATACTTTTAGTTTAATTCAGTCACAGAATGAACTCATATGGATGAATGCTAGCATTGCATCGATTCCTAGGGAGCAATGTTGCATTCCAAGTGGAAAGTGCTATATAAAGGTAAAACGTAGCCTCATGCCTTATCAACCGAGGAATGAAAAAAATCGAACATGCAGCAGGACCAAGTTGGTCGCTCCCAGCAGGGTATGGTCATTCCAAAATCTAGATCGATTACTATCTACTCATGTATGCTTTGGGGCCCATTAATAAAAGGGGTGATCATATTCAGTACTACTAGTCAAGTGGTAGGCCATTCCTGTGTGGCAGGGTACTAGACGTTCTTGTCAGACACCGGTGCATTTTATCTAGAGATGTACAATCTGAAGGTTGTTCCTTGCCTTGTCATAGTATAAAACCATTCTCTAATACATTCCTTTATGATTTTAGATGTACCCAACTATATTGGAACATAAGATGCAAGAATTTTTAGCTATTTTAATATTTTATTATCACCCTTGGACATTATTATAATATCATTGAATTTTCTACAGAAAATGTTTTGGTTATCAAAAGGTAAAACCCCGTTTGTGTTTATGTGCGGCGTAGTGTTACGAGATACCTTTGATTTTGATAATTTTTACAAGTTATAATAAATAAAATTCCTTATGATTTAAGTTTCTCATATGGTTTTTACCCGACTGACCCGTACGTTGTTTCTCCCTAATGCTCGGGGCAGACCGAGCATATTTTTCAGATTTAGCTTTGGATGCTTTTGGAGCTCAGAAGTCAAGCTGGATAGTCAGAACGTATTCATGTATCTTATATTCTTCCACTATTTAGTGTTCTTGGTCTGGTTATTGTATTTATCAAATTGTCAGGAAAGGTTGTTAAAACTGTCTAGGCTGACTTTTAGTTAGTATACTTTGATTGATGTCTGTATGTATATTATCTTTTTGTTTCTTGGGTAAAGATTTATTTCATACTATATGTTAATTGTTCCATTGTGTGATTATGTTTTGTTAGTTTCTTCTTCTTTCTTCTTTTCCCTCTAACTATCTACCTTACCGTTCAATTTGAACAGGCCATGGGTGGTTGATTACACGCTTAAATTGTACGGAAAAACTGGATCGTTACAACTTCTATCTTAAACTCTATGACCTTATCATAAACATATTACATGTGTATCAAATAGACATGTCCATGTTTGTGATAAATGAATACAATGAAATACGTGGAACCATTTTGGAATTAACAGACTTTTGATTGCAGACATCTATATGTATCAATCCACAGGATTCATCAGCTCTTATGATGCTCCCATTGAATTTGTATTTCACCCTAAATTTTCTAAGATATAATTACTAGTACCATATGACTCATAATCATATAATCAAAAATTATTTATCAGAACCATGGCTTAGTCCATAATTCAAAAATAACTGCAATTAAATTTGGATGCTTATGTATTTTTATTGCATCACTAATACTAGTATGGTGGTTTTATTTTATAATGAACATTCATAATATTCATATTAAAATAATATTGTCTATTTTCATTCAAAAATGAAAAATTATTATTATTTCATAAATAATATTTGGTACGATTTACGAAATAATTTTTATAACTTGGTATGATCAATAAGTATTATATGCCATGCTCCCACTATTTTCGTCACTACTATAATAGTGTATGAAATATGAAGCACCAATCTACCACTTAATATAAGCTATTTATTTCATTTACTATAACTGGTTTACAATTGAGAGTTTTTGAATCAAATATCTTAAAGTCGAATAAATAAATCACAAGAAATAAATTTCTATGTGAAAATACATTTTGGAATAGAAATCATATTTCTCCTTCCAATATTAAGTATCAATTATTATTTCACTATCCTCCTTTTCAATGTTTCTTCATGAAGGATACATTCACACTTATACATTCGATTTCCATTTTAAATATTTGAAACATTCAAAGGAAATCCCAACAACAATATCATAAAACCTCTTTAAAAAAGTGCATTTAGTCATTCTTAACTCTTCAGGATATCAAATAAATTGCACTTCACATAAACTGATGAAACTGACATTTCAGTGACCAAATTTTTAGATTTATCTTGTAGGCTTTGGTCCGATGCTATATTTAATAGGACAAGATCATTATTATAACCAATCATATTGAATACACGATCTTAGACTACAATTTACTTGCTTATTTCGATGAATTAATTTCATCGAGGTACCGTACACTATGAATTATGACAGTTCAACATATAACATTAATATGTGATCATATATGGATCAAATATCCATATTGTTATATTTCTTTTAGATTTTGAATCTCATTAAAGACAATATACAGTCTAGAGCAAGTAAATTCATAAGTGACCAAGTTATGAACGTATTTAGTGATTGTTTAATTAGGCGCTTGCATGGATCATCATGCAAAAATTTGTTGGTAAGTATATTTTAAATTTCAATTTATCGATATTAATTTAGTTCATTTGTATATTTTAATTGACAAGCAATTTATCAATTATATTAATTGCACAGATTTGTCGATATAGATTATTATAACTTTATATAGCATATGTTTTTATAATATTAAAAAGGTTAAACATTACCATTCATTTTTCTAATAAGGCTCCCGCTAGTCTTTTATGTTTCTTCAAACCCTAAGACAAAACATAGAAGTCTTTCGATTTCATAGTCGGTGTTAGGACTCATCTATCTTGGAATATTGACATTAAGTTTGCTCAATAAGTCATAGCCTCATAAACTATGGATAACTCCTTATCGGTTGTATCATGTACTACTCCTAACCTATGGTTCCATTTCCTAATTTCATTTTGACTATGAGTTTTCTCATCAAATCAAAAGAGATTATTCACTCGTATCTACCATTTTACAACGGCCTAAGTATGGTATATGTGTATTGAGTTTGCTCAATAAATATATATAGTTATCTTGCCTCGTCTAATTTATATATTAATAATACTATACATAATTCTCTAGCTTGAGTTTATTCAACAACCATTGAGTATGCAAGCAGTTTATTGATATATAAATAGTAGACAAAACACTTACATCAAAGGTTCAAAATCATTAATATATTTAATCAAGTGATATCGACTTATAAAATAATGTATTTCTTAAGAAATACCTACGCGATTCAAATGTCAGACACATCAAAAATCACGGTATACATCATATACATATGTATATATTCCTTAAGTCTAATTGGGTTTCTTACTGTTCCACCTTCAGTTTAAACATTTACATTAAATATTTTTTATTATTATATAACTTTTATACT
Source organism: Allium cepa (assembly GCA_030765085.1). Classification (NCBI taxonomy): domain Eukaryota; kingdom Viridiplantae; phylum Streptophyta; class Magnoliopsida; order Asparagales; family Amaryllidaceae; genus Allium; species Allium cepa. Next base: position 374,416,043 of record CM060929.1, on the reverse strand, counting down.
TTATCAACCTTATATAATACTTTATGTAATGTTATATTAATTAAATCTTATTTAATTAATTTAACTAATTAACACTTTAAATAATTATTATATTATTTAATTATAATATATTATATTGAATATATATACTATAACCTTTATAATATTGACTTATGAATTAACTTTTAATTTATTTATTTCATTAAATGATTTTAATTAAATTTCGTTAATTTCAAAAATTCTTTATACATACATACATACATACATACATACATATATGCACTCATATTGTCTTAAGCAATTCAAGATAACATAATATATATCATTATATAATACACACACAGATTTATACATACATACATACATATATATAAATAATATTTTTGAAATTAAATTTATAAATGTTTCAAACATTTTGAAAAGTTATATCCTAACTTTTATAATATATGTTTTATTCTGAATTTAACTTTTAAATTTAGAAATTTTATTTTAGTTTTCTAAACAATTTGAAAATCATATTATAACATTTATAATATTTTTCTAATTTTAAGTTTATTTGTATTTAAAACTATTATTTAAATTCAAAACAATTATGAAACCATCCCAAGGCCCAAACCAATTTGGACCTTTATATTGGGTTTAAACTTTGAGCTTACCTCATCAACTCGGGCCAGGCTAGTAGCCAAATAGGGCAGTATACTTGATTATCCAAACCCAAACTTAGATACTACTTTTTAAGACACCTTACTATATGGGTAGATTTTAATAATTTAGCCTAATACAACCAATTTTAGACCGCATAGGTTATTTGGCTTCGATACCATTGTTGGGACTTGGTCAACCCGTGGCAGAAGATATGGGTAAATTTCAAAAAAATTAACCATTTTGGATCTTTATTGAGCCTTTGTAGTCTAAATCCATTTAGAACTTTTCAAGATTTTCTTTTAAATAAAATTATTATTTTATTTAAATTGATAGATAAAGTATATTTTATTGTTCTAATTATAATTATAATACAATATGTTTATTATATACACATATGTGTGTACATGCACGTGTAATATAAATGGTGTACATGGTTTAGTATGCCCATGTATAGATGTTGGGATTTAAGTCACAACGAACATATTAGCCCATATGTATACGTGTGTGTTGTCAAATATATATATATATATATATATATATATATATGTGTGTGTGTGTGTGTGTGTGTGTGTGTGTGTGTGTATAAATAAATAAATACATATAGTTTTATATTATTGCAAAAGAGTGTTTGTAAATATAAGCATTTATATAAATATAATATATATATTTATATATATCAGTGTGTATAAATAAATAAATACATACATACATATAGTTTTATATTATTGCAAAAGAGTGTTTGTAAATATAAGCATTTATATAAATATATTATATATATACATATATTAATTTATATGCTATATTGTAACATAACATAATTAAATAAATTATGGATAACAATGAAAGTCAAAATCAAATTTCAAATTCAAATTTTAAATTTAGATCTAGATCTATAAAATAAATATCAAGTAGCTTCAAATTCAAATAAATATACTAATTTTAAACAAATATAATATATATATAATGCGTATATATTTCCAAAATTATTTTTTATAATTTAAAATAATATTTAGGTAATACTCTTTGTGTGTGTATAATGTTTATATATAGGGATATTTTTCACATCAATTAATAATAAATATGTATATGTGAAAAATATACATAACAAAAATCCTTTTTTTAGTTTGAAATTATTTTATCTAGCTAAGATATATTTTTAAATTAATTAATTCCATACGAAATTAATATAAAATTTATATACATATATTTTATGCAATTTATATATGTATATATATAAACTGGATGTAACATAAATTATATAAAATATTAAATTATATTTAGATTCTGATTAAAAAAATTTCCCGAGTGAGAAATATGTATGAAAATACATATGTAATTATTTTTAATTTATACACACTCATATATATATATCATCTAAATGAAGACAATACCAATATATGTAGATTCATTATAAAATATATACATTGCCGTAGCATATAATAATAAACGAACAATTATATATGAATACTTAAACATAAATATAGAAATTTACTTTGTCATTAGCCTAGATGAAACACTTGAGATGCTGAATCGAAACACCTTGAATCATATTTCCAAAATCCAGAAAGAGCTACCAAGCTAAGTGCAGCATCCGCCGATCTTCAAATTTGATTTACTTTGTGTATTTGGAAACTTGAAAAATAAGGTGGGGATAGGAAAGAGTGGTCAGTCTGATCTATAAAGAGTGGAGGCTTACCTTTCATAGAATGGGATGTGAGGTGTATAAATAGTTACGGTTCAAAGGAGCAAAAGGAGGATCTAGATGCACACTTTTCTCTTACCCATTCCCACCTTTTGAGCCATCATTTATTCGCATTCAACCGTCCATATAGCCGGCCATACCAACCCTCACTTAAGCCTTCTGACTGCTTCAAGCCCAATCGAATAAATATGCAATAATATCTAATTAAATACACATCGATATCGTATATCGATACGTATGTTTCTAACTATTATATACATATTATTTAATAATGATCTATACAAATTAAATAAAATTTTGAAGTTAATATTTCATAAATATTTATTAATTAATTAAATTAAATTATAACAGTCATAATTAATTAAATCAAATGGTAGTGGGTGTATTCAACATGTTGGTTGTGTGACTCTTAGGTATAAATTTAGTCAACAATTAATATCAAACAATTCAAATATTAACGTTCGCACTCACTTAGTTGGTTGTCTGACATTATAGCCAAATTTATCACTTACAAAGATCTAGTAAAATCTAATTTTAGTTTATTTAAGCGTTACCCGATAGAAACAATTATTTACCTAAATTCTCTTCGTTAAAACTATATCGTTCCAGATTTATGGAATTTGGTAATGGTAAAAATTCCATTATCGTCCATATTCAATTCTATAGTATAAACATAAATTCCTTGGTTCAATAATAAATCCATACTGCTCCAGCCAGAGAATTTGACTTTGAGTTGAATTTAGTTGACTTGATACTAACGTCGTATAATCGAGGAGATAAATCCTCTCTTGAATGGTTTTTCACTTCCAATGCTTCCACTCGAACTAATTATAGTAGTTCGATGGACGTCATGCCATGATTTAACCGTAACCAAAGTGAAGCATCCACATTGAAGATCAACAGTATTCTCAAGTCAAGAGAACTATATAATTTTGTCACATCGACATTTTCTGTTTAACCTTAGTTGGAACCAAAAAAATTTATCGACCGAGTTATTCCATAGTTATCTAACAACTATTAGAACGTAACCTCTTAGTGCCTTCAGTAGTCATAAGTAATGCACTTTCCAACTTTTGGAGAATGTTACATACTCCAGTCTCAATGGATATATCAATATTCAGTATTGATCCAACTTGAGTAGAAATATTTAAAATAATATGTATAATTTCACTATGATAAATTACTTATAGTTACAACACGATGTAACTATTATCGCAAGACATACTATATATTGATTTTATATTAAATGTACTTTTAATTAAATTAATTAATTAATATAGCACATTATATTAAGTATATAATAGACACATTTTATTTCAAAAAGATTGGTTATCGAGTTAGATATATATATATATATATATATATCAATTACATATTTGCTCCTAAGGATTACCTTTATCTTTATCGCCATGCATTCCTATTAAAGTCTGAGGTAGCCCTATTGAGTGTTGTAAAATTGTTCTCTCATTCATATTTAACCCAATGGCGTCCGAAAGCGGCCGGATGTCCGCCCGCATGTATCAAGGTGCCTAGATTACACCGCTAGTGCCTTTCTGAAGTTTGCCTTCGAGCTCGTAATCTGTTGTGAAGAATGCATTAAGAATCGCACGGTCAAGATCATTCAGCACCTTCGCCAAGGCTATCTATAACAACATGCACTTTTAATGATTGGATATTTAAATACTTAATCGTTAACAAATTAAAGTTTTAAAAAGATGCATTTTTGCGTATGAAAAATTAGGAATGGAAACCACTCCATTGAGTTAGGATTGATGTTTGTGAATTAAAATGAGTATAAATATCGCTACATTTGGAGTCATAGTATTATAAAGATTTAAGTATTCTTATACATATTTATAAAAAATATATGTGCAGTCGAGTCCAATGGGATCTCGACTAATGACTTGTGTTTCTAAGATGAGGGCTTCATTATAAGATGTGTGATTGAGGAATTTTTGGAATCGGGTGATACAATGGCCAAAACGACATCGAAATGCATGAAATCATCATTCCAGAGCATTATATTAGATAGCGATGAAATTTATACTTTCTAGAGTGAAAAAATGAGGTGGTGTGCGTGATGTGCACATAAATATGCATATATTTACATCCATATTTTATCTCTTTTAATTTAAATAAACATCATATTTAGGCGTTTTAACATGTTTAAAACCAAAATTCAATTATTTTTAAACCATCATATTTTCATCTTCATTTAGGGGCAAAACGGTCATTTTTGTGCGTGTGTCAAGTAAGAATTTTCACTTTGACAATTTTAATGAGTTTTATAGGATATTTTGATGCATATGGAAGAGGGATTCATGATGATATATGCATTCACAAGGAACAACAAAGGAATGAAGATGAAATAATTCAAGTTCAAGATCATGGAGGACCCCACCCACTTATCTTGATTTTTAATTAGGAGCTAAGCATATGCTAAAAGATCATTAAAGCTTCATGTACATTTAAGTGGGGGATTAGTGGATGTTAATGATTACTTGGTGGCCACACTACCTCAAGGGTACTTTGGGAAGCTCCCAAAAAAAGGAATTAGGGGTTTTTGTACGTATAAATTGCCCTCTTATGTACATGAAACCATATTATACTCTTTCATATTTGTTAGGAAATTAAGAAAGTAAGTTGTAAGCTTAATGTTGAGTGAAATAAAAATGGTTTCCAAGCCTCTTTCTCCTCTCTTTTCTACATGTTTTTCTTTGCTTTTATGTTAATGCTTATTTATGTGCTCTCTTTCTTTTAATGTTCATAGCTTAGATTTAAATTTATGCAAGTAGTGTAGCTTTAATTTTTATGCAAATAGTTAGTAGTTAATCTCTCTTTGTTCCTTTGCTTAGCTTTAATTTCTTTACTTTTTTTTGATAATACAAATGAGTAGCTAAACCCCTTCAATTTAGGGGTAATGAAGCTCTCAAATATTATGTAATTTCAACAATTCTTTGATTTACGATCTCTTTTTGTTTATGTTTCTTGAGAGTGAATTTTGATGCAAGTTTATACAAGTGGGTTTGATAACTTATGCTGCTCTTGCAAATGAGCTATTCTTATTCAACATAAACACAATTTGCATCATCATTTGCTAATCCATTTTCGATTTTGAAAGGAAAGTAAAAATGAATTTTTATGATCTATATTACTAGTTAAAATTGTAAATAGATCATTCTTAAAATAGCCTTTTCTTTGGCTTCATTTTCATGAGAATTAGAAGTAGTATAATTGTTGTATTATAGTTTGATGGTTTAATTTATGTTAATTAATAACATAAACAAACCATACTTATGATAAATGCAATGATTATTTCACTTAATATCAAAGTTAGAGTCAAAAATTATTTGTTTGTTTATTTACAAAAATGTGAGAGTATGTTTCCCTCTAAATTGTTTTCTAATCTCATAGTTTTAATTTATTTTAATTCTAGTTTTAGATTCATTTTGTTTCTAGTTAACAATCTCTCCTCCATTTGGTCTAATTTGATTGAATAGATTTTAAAAAAAAAAATCTTAAAAATTCCCCACGGATCGACCCGTACTCGCTACGTGCTCCATTCGTACACCATGCGCTTACGGTAAATTTAATTTGAAAATTTTCGACTATTTTCTAAACTGGTAGAAAATTAGCAAATTAACAAGTTTTTGACGGCATTGTCGGGGAATTGTTTTGATTTTAGTTTTCTATTATTCCAATTATTTTTCGTTTAAATTTTTTTTATGTGTATGTTTGTTATTTGATTTTTGCTTACATGTTGATATTGTGTTCTATTTCCATTTCCGTTTGCATATTTATATTAAAAAAAGAGAACACACAATTTCAGAACAACAAAAAAATCAGAAACATTTTTTTTCCTTGTCAATATTGCATTTACATTTTTATTGCAATTCTTCTTTTTCCATTTACATTCAAAAAGAAAAAAATTCTGCTGTGCTTTCTGTCATCCACTGTTCTAAATATCCCTCTGAAAATTACCATCACCTGGCTCCTCTCACTACTGCCCTCAACAACCACTTCTGACCATCCTCTATAACCATCAGCTTCACATTACAACCATCCAAACCTCAACTTGCTCATCTATATCACCAACATCACAAAACCACTGCCACATATCACCATTTCTATCACATTCTCTTCACTAATTCATATCACAACCTGCTGCTATTACAACAACCACTCAACCACTAACCAACTTCACTCTACAACATCACAGACCATCACTGCAACACCCCCCTTTTGCTTCTCACTTACCCACTGCTGTCCCTATCACTACATATACTATTACAATCATCATCAACAACTGCCTGCATTATCTCCATAACGACACCATATCTGCTACAGTTACCACAGTTTATCAACAACAGCAAATAATTCTTAGATCCCCTGCCACTCCACTTCCCTTCAATAAACAATCAAACAACTTCACTGTAGGATCGATTTCACCTTAGAGGGGGGTGAATAGGGTGATAGTGTAAATTATAAAAATTAATCGCAGAAGCTTATCAATTAATTTCAATTCAGATCACAGAATAGCAGCACAGATATCGCAGGATATAAATAACAGAATAAAACAGAACAACACAGAATTTACCCAGCTTCGGCAAAACCCTGCCTACGTGCTGCCCCCAAGGTTTCTACTAGAAATTAGATAGTCCCTCGCTTACACACGTAAACTCGCTATACCCGCTATTGACTAATCTAACTCTACGCTCAAAACCCTGACCACAACTCAACCACCGAGTTGCGAATTCCCAAACTACACACCGTAGTTTGTACCCTAGTCACACGACGAGAAAATTAAAAAAAATGGTTTAAAAGAAAATATAAATTAAAGAACAATTCAAAATTGAAATAACCCTAAAATAAAACCCTTATTATAATTTTTAAAACCCCTTTTAACATAAACAAGGTCGGCCCTTTATTCACTTCTTCAACCCGTTCCTTTTATTATTATTTTTTCTTCGTGAAAAAAAAATAGCCGCTCCTCAGATTTTAAGGCTTCGTCCCTGATTTCAAAATTAGGGTTTGTTCAAATTGAAGTCGCCGCTTGATACAGATAGTTGTAGGCTTCGTTTCTTCTTCTATTAGCTCACGGCTCTTCGATTTGGATCGAATTCGTATGTGATTTTCTGGTATGTGTTTTATTCCTTTTGCTCTGCTGATTTTGGCTTTCACGAACTCGATACTTTATGCCGATGATGATATTGGGTATTTATAGGATTCGAAATCCTAGAATTGCGTTCGTATATGTTGATTTGAATTTGTCAAATTCTTCATCTCGGCCACTTTATTATTCTCGAACGATTGAGATTGATTCTGACTTGTTCAATATGAATATGCTTTCGGTGATTTATTTCGTGATGACCACGGTGTTGATTATTGACTTGGTAAAAAACACAGCTTTGATACTTTGTAAACTTTCCATTCTTGTTTTGCATATTTTAACAACTTGCCGCAGTGTTGGTTCGACTCTGGTCATTTTGTATTTCTGTATATTGCTGCAGTCTTCATTTCCTTGTATTGTCTAGTACAGTTGATTTGGATTCATATGATGTTGAGCATTGGATTTTTGAAACTTTGAGTTGTAGTCTTCTGTCTTCATGTAGCTTGGTACATTCCTGTAGCACATCTATGTCGTAGCCTGGACTGGTGCATACTGTGGTTTGTATATGTGTAGTTATTATTGCCAGTTGCCTCTAGTTTTGTTGATCTTGCCTTGTATCACAACCTACTGCATATTCCTCCTGTAGCATGCTTGTTGTTGCATACTTGTTTGTATTTACTTGGTGCATTGCTGTCATGTTGGTTCAAATTGCACTTGGTCTTTGTTGCATTCTTTGTACTTCATTTGAGGTTGTCTCCGCCTTCTGGTATGCTGCAGCTTGGTCTTTGTTTTGATTCATTTCGTGATGATGTTGATTTCATGTTGCTATTGCATTATGTTGGTCTGACTCGAATTTGATATTTGAGCTTCAGTAGTTTCTGGTTGGTCACTTGATTCACCTGTGCACATTGTTGCTTGGTTCTCTGACCTTGTTGCTTCATTGCTTACTGTCATTTGTTTCTTCGCTTGTGCATATTGTACTCGATACTGTTGCATTGTTTTCTGGTCATTTGCACTTGCAGTTGGTTCATTTTCGAGTCTAGTTGATGTTGCTGAAATCTGTAGCATCTTGGTCAACTTGATGTTGTAGCTTGCTGTGTTGATCTTCCTTGCTACCTGGTCGACACTTGCACTGATATTCATTTGAGTTGGGCATCATGTATTTGTTGCAGTCCATGTTGTTGCTTGAGTCTCTGTTGAAGTTGTATTGGATTTCATTCTGGTTAGCACTTGCATCACCACTGTAACACATATTCAACAATACATGTTGTGCATTTCATTCAGTCTTCATTATGGCCTGTTGCACTGGTTATTGTAGTTCGATTTGGGTCGATTAGTTGCTTCAAACTACTGCTGCTTCATTGTAGCTGTGTTGACCATTATGCACTATAGCTTGCTGTCATGTTCGCTGTCACTTGTGCATTGTTGAGTCACTTGAGTGTGTTGATGAATGTGTGCATCAATGTACATGCTTTTGCCGCTGTTTGATATAATGTTTTGAACCATTGTTTGTTGTGGCATTGCATTACCGTGCATTGAGCATTGTACTTGAAGTTTGCTGACTTCACGTCGCCTTAACTTGGTTGATGCACTGAGTTGAGTGGTGACTTGACCTTTGCATTGTTTATTTTTCTAATTTTCACCTGAGTTGAATCCGACTAGGATTTGACCTTGTGCTGAATGACATTGTTTTATTGCACTTGAGTTGAATCCTGTATTTGGGTTTGACCTGTGCTCACTTGTCCCTGTAAATCGATCAAGTGTATATTTCGGCGTGCACGGCCTTGTGGCATATACAGTAATACACTGTGTATGTCACAAGTTGTTCGTGTATGATGAATTCAAATTTAAATGATGACGAACAACCCAAATAACTGAGGCAAATCATATTTTCAAAATCCATCTTTTATTTTATATTGCAAAAATATCTCTTTTTCAATTTTACTGCGTTAGTGAATATTTTTGCAGATTGCTCAGATGCTGGATTCAAACTGGAATGAAGTTGAAGATAAATATGAGTGTGAGTGATATGTAGTGAGGTGATGATATGTAAAATAGTGATGTAATTGAATTTGTATCAAAGTTGTATAGTGAATAGTGAGAGCTTGAATTTGTATACTATTCAAAATTGTAATAAATATTTGTTTGAATAAAATATTCGTTTGAATTCAAATTCCGTGTTATTTATTTTATTCAGCAAATATTTATTTAATCTATGAAAAATAAAATAGTATATTATCAAATACATTTAAATGAATGTATATATGTTTATTATCATCAAACAAAAATCATATAAGCGCATATTCAACATTCACCTCATTGCACAGTGCTTGTGCATAACTCCATCACCATCTCAAACCCCCTTCAAACCACCGCACACTATACTACATCTCCCTAAACCTCGCATAACCCATTGCCTGACCTCTGTCATTCCTACTGCTTCTCTACCAACAACCCATCATCAAACAACACACCATCAACCAACATCATCCACTGACCATCATCCTTCATTGCAATATACCAGAGCAACCCCATACATCATTGAACCATCACCTAAAACCAAACAGTGACCACCATAACTCATCATACTCCCCTGCCTCATTGCGACCACAAATCCCTCCTTTTCACGGCGTTCACCTGACCATAAACCCATTACGACCTGCAAAATGGCCACTCCCAAATCATCGACTTCAACCGCATATCAATCGCGACCCAAACAATCCAATCACGACACCACCAGAACCCACACAGCAGCCAACTTACAACAACAAAGAGCAGCCTCACAACCATCACTTCTAAGTCATCGCGACCACTAAGCCACCAGTCGAACTACCAGTAGCATCGTCACTCCCAAAATCACCGAACCCCAAATCGCCTGAAACCGAAACTCCAATTGCTACCCTCCACTTCCCTCACCAAATTACTACTCCTCGGCCAACTTCAACAACCCAAAGCCAAACCATCACCGTAGCTTCAACCTCGTAAGCAACCAACTACCAAACTCCACCGCAATTCGAATACAACCGTGAATCCCAAATCGAGTGCTTCCATTATCATCATCGGTTGCTACATCACCGAACCATGCAACAGCAGAATTTAACCCCGTAGCACAATCGAACTCCCACAATTTCCACAACCCCAATCTCCAAGTCTCCAAACTCCAAACAACCTGCCATTTCAATTTCGAGTTTAAAATTGATTTTAATTTTTGGAATTGTTTGCGAACATAGTTCGAATTGATTTCTGAGAATGAATATTGGTTTTTGAGAATTAGGAATACTTGTGAATGGTTGTGAAAACGTTCTTTTGTTTAGTTAAGTTTTTTTTTATTTTAAGCGGGTTGGGCCCTTGTTAAGATTAAACAAGTTAGATTGTTTTTACCAAAAAAACAAAAAAGCTCTTCGCTAAAAAAAGAAAAAAAGGGATTTGTTTTCTTTTAATTTTGTTTTGTTTTATATTTTGAAAAAAAAAAAGAAAACAAAACAAGTTTCAATTTGTTTGATTTTTAGTTTGTTTTGTTTTGTTTTCACTTGTTTGTCTTCTTTTAGTTTAGTTTTCTTTGACATATATATATTAAAAAAATAAAAATGAAAACACATAAAAACAAAAAACTTGAATATATCTTTGTTTTACTTGCAAATTGGCAAAGCAGAAATTCGCAAAAGAAAGAAGTGCTTGCCAAAAATAATTGCTTGCTTGCTTTCTCTAAAAAATTCCGCTTAAAAATAAAATTGCTAATAATCCGCATGCTCTGGTATCGTACCATTTTTCCTTGTTTTTATTTGAATTGCATTGTTGGTTGCTTGAATTTGCATTTGTATATGAAAAAAATTTCAAAATCCAAACACAAAAACCAACTTCATTTTAGTTGCATTGTAAATTCACATTTAATTTTCGTTTTGCATTTCATCTCATCTAATTTTCTTTTCTAAGGGTAATACCCCAATTCACATAAGGTGAGGCATTTCATCACCCTTTCCTTAGCCCACAAATGCATTTCATCGTAGAATTTGACTAATAATAAAGGTTAGACGTTGGTCTTAAGGGTGTCACGAGCGCACTTAGGGCTTAATTATATCTTCATAATTGTTTTCTTTAAAAAAAATTATTTCTTGGTGTCTAGACTACGGCAGAGTAATAACCATTTATAAATATTATGGTGGTTTATAAATTTATAGTGGTTGTTCTTCTGAAGGTACTTAGACATTTGACTACATTATTACGGTGATTCATGGTGCACCGATAACTCTTGTCTGAGAAATATTTTTGTTGATTTAAGACAAAGTGTGATTATACAATTTGGGTTAGGAGCTACTAAGGACATAAAATTAGAATTAAGTAATTTGCATTCATTTAGTTGCATTACTTCATGCATACCTAAAAAAACAAAAAAACAAAACAAAAAAAAAAACAAAAAAATTGTAAATTTTACTTAACTTAATTTTTAATCCAAAAAAAAAACCTTTTTTCCTTACCTTTGAAAATTTTCAATCAAAAACAAAAATCCAAAAAAATATAAAATCTTTTCAAAAAGGAAAAATTTTGAAAATTCAAAAACAAAAATCAATTCCATTTTCTAAAAAGAAAAAAAACAAAATATCCTTTTGAAAATTTAAAAAACAAAAAAATATACAAAAACAAAAAACAAAACAATTTGAAAAACCAAAAACAAAAACAAAAAAAATTCAAACTTCTCTTTTGAAAATAAGTTTCACTTGGTAAATAGTTTTCTTCTTTGTTAAAAAAAATTCAAAAACAGAAACAATTTTTCACTTCGTTTTTCAAATCTTCTTTCACTCACTAAACTCGATTCTAACTTCTTTCTCTTCTCGACTTTTACTTGTGCATGTGTACTTGGACTCGTGACACAACAACAAATCATTGGACTTGCGACTCAACAACTAACCGTTTAACTTGAATAGACGATCCACCCGAAATGGCGAACGAAAATGCCCCTCTAACTCTTATGGATAGAATCTTTCCCGACAGAGTTTCTATTCCGTCTTGCATCACGTTACCCACCCCTATGGGTAACTATTTCGAGATTCACTCAAACCATATTACCATGCTTCCGAAATTTGGCAATTTCGAGCACGATGATCCACACATCTTTTTGACTAAATTCCAACAAGTTTGTGCAACCATTAAACTCCAACAATTTTCCAATGACGGAATCAAACTTTGATTAATCTCATTCACTCTTACGGATTACGCTGAAAAATGGTTGAATAACTTATCATCGAACTCGATTAAAACTTGGGAAGAATTTGTAAATGCTTACTTAAAAAGGTTATACCCTTTGGAAAAAACAAGTAGAATTCGAAAAGAAATTGTAAATTTTCATCAATTCAAGGGAGAACCATTCGGAAAATATTTTGAATGATTCAAAGAGCTTCTGATAAAAAGTCAACACCATAACTTTGGAAAATGGACGATTTGCCAAATCTTATACAATGGACTCGAAAATAGCTCACGAACAATGCTCGAATCAATGTGCCAAGGGAACTTTCTTGCCCAACATCACGATGATGCTGGCAATTTCTAGAAAACCTCGCTGAAAAGTTGTCCCAATGGTAACGTTCGAATGAAAAATCAATTTACTCACGATGAGTGCAAACTCGATAGAATCTTCTTTTGCTTTGGAAGCTAAGATCGACGCAATGACTAAAAATTTTGATAACATTTTCTCATTAAATCAAATGAACCAAGCTTCCCAAGTGATGTGTTATAAATGCAACGATCCTAATCATGTAGCCGATCAATGTCTCAATTCTGTCGAACAAATCAATGCTTTTAATAAAATAAAAAACGACTCGTTTTCTCAACCATACAACCCTGGTTGGAGAAGGAGAAATCATCCAAATTTTGTGTGGAACCAAAACAACCCAATACGAATACTATTCGTCCCAATTTTCAAGCATCCTGAATAATGCTTCGAATCCTACCTTTCAGCCTAATAATTTCCAACCAAACTTTGCGGTTCCGTCTCATAATCAACCACAACGATCAAATTTTCAATCAAATTCTGCTTATCCTCACCAAGACGATAATCGTTTAACTTCACTTGAGAAAACTCTTGAAACGTTGGCAAAAGCAACTACTCAAAGCCATCAATCAAACAGCAATTTGCGAAATTTATTGACTTCATGTATGCAAAACACAAACTATTCGATTGCAAAACTTGAAATGCAAATGAGTTAATTAGCCTCGGTAAGTGAACATGAACGTGGAACGTTCCCAGGCCAACCACTTTCGAATCTCAGAAATCAAAACACAAATTCAAATCAAGCCCATGTTGTTCAAGATAGCAATGCCACCCAATTGAATGCTATCACAACTCTCCGTTCCGGTAAATAGATTGATAATCCAAATGATTTATCGAAAACTTCTCTCAACACCTCTAAAATAACGAACGAATCCGAACAGAATGCGGAGCCAAATGTTGAATCGAATGCCAATAAAAATTCTTCTTCTACTACTCAAATAGACCTACCTATTGAGTATCGTGTTCCATTTCCACATCGTCTTCGACCAATGAAACACTCGGACCAAATGGAAAAGATGTTGGAAAATTTTAAACAAGTCAAAGTTAACATTCCGCTTCTTGACATCGTTCAATAAGTCTCCACTTACGCGAAATTTCTTAAGGACTTATGCGCCCAATTTGACACTCAAGTGACTAAAAAAATCTTCTTAGCCTCCAATTTGAGTGAAGTCTTGTCCCAATCCATGCCCGTTAAATAAAAAGATCCTGGCTGCCCTACGATTTCATGTACAACTGGAGACAAGATGATTAACAAATGTTTGATAGAATTAGGCGCGAGTGTCAACTTGATTCCATACTCCATGTATGAACAATTTGGCTTAGGTGAGCTCAAATCCACAAAAGTTATGCTTCAATTCATCGATCGTTCGATTAAGGAGCCTGTGGGAGAAATCGAGGACGTGTTCATTCGAGTAAGGCAATTCATATTCCCTGTTGACTTTATCGTTCTCGAAACACAACCCATACAAAACCCTCGATCAAATTCCATTGATTTTAACCCGACCATTCTTAGCCACCTTAAATGACTTAATCAATTGATGAAAATCTCTTTTGGAATCATGACTTTGGATCTTAACATTTTCAATCTTGAAAGCCTATCAAATAAAACTCGCAACCAAACTTTGAAAGTTAGCGTCATTCGCGAAAACTTCGAAAATGAGACACTTGACCACCTTACTGATGAACACGAAGCTGAGTACGAAAAAATGTTTCTTGAAACTCCCAACGAAATTGAAGACACTCTTCCCTTTGATCACTTCCAATTAAGTTCAAATCTCAATCAAATTCTTTGATCGAAAAACTCCCAAAATTGGACCTTAAGCCACTTCCCGACCACCTTAAGTACGAATACTTAGGTGAAAACGAAACTTGTCCTGTCATTATTTCTAGCGATCTTTCTCTTGACCAAGAAACTTCTCTTCTCTCTATTCTTTCGAAAAACAAGGAAACGATTGGATGGTCGATCTCGGATATAAAAAGAATTAGTCCCGCTCTTGTTCAACATCACATCCATTTAATCGACGTGCAAAGCCTTTTCATGACGCGCAACGAAGGCTTAATCCAAAAATGGAAGATGCGGTGCATGATGAAATTCTTAGACTTCTCAACAACGGAATCGTTTACCCAATCTCTAAAAGTTCGTGGGTTAGCCCAATTCACATTGTACCGAAAAAGTCTGGGCTAACCATTGTCAAGAACGATTCAAACGAACTTATTCCAAATCGTACTCAAACAGGTTGGCATGTTTGCGTTGACGATCGAAAACTAAATGCTGCAACACGTAAAGATCACTTTCCTCTTTCTTTCATTGACCAAATGCTCGAACGATTAGCTGGCCATGAATTTTACTGCTTCCTCGACGATTATTCTGTCTATAACGACTTTCACATGTCCATTCAGTACCTTTGCTTATCCTTTTGCCATTCGGACTTTGTAACACTCCTATGAATTTCCAATGATGCATGGTTGGAATCTTTTCCAACATGATTGAACGCTTTCTAGAAGTTTTTATGGACGATTTCTCAATCTTTGGCGATTCTTTTTCCCAATATTTACATCATCTCGAGTTGGTTCTAAATCGATGTAAAGAAAACATTTGACTTTGAATTGGAAAAAATGCCACTTTATAGTCAAACAAGGCATAGTCCTTGGACATATCATCTCAAATAAACGCGTTGAGGTAGACAAAACGAAAATTGACGTAATTGGAAATCTACCCATTCCAAAATCTGTTAAGGACATTTGATCATTTCTAGGACACGCTGGATCTTACCAACGCTTTGTGAAAGACTTTAGCAAAATCGCTCGTCCTTTGACGATTATTCTTGGAAAAGACGTTCCGTTCGATATTAGTTCTGATTGTATCTCTTCTTTTGAACGTCTTAAAAACGAACTCATTTCTGCTCCAATCATTTGTGCACCTAATTGGGATCTTCCTTTCGAAATAATATGTGACGCCTCAAACTTTGCCATTGGTGATGTTTCAGGACAACGCATCAACAAGATCCTTCACGTCATTTACTACATGGGTATGACTTTGAACAATGCTCAACTCAACTACACAACAACCGAAAAAGAGCTTCTAGCTGTCGTTTTTGCGCTTGAAAAGTTTCGATCTTATTTGATAGGCTCACACATTACTATGTACACGAATCACTCTGCGCTTCAATATCTCTTCGCTAAAAAGGATGCTAAATCCCATCTGGTTCGTTGGATCCTTTTACTTCAATAATTTGACCTTACAATCAAAGTCAAAAAAGGATCCGATAACGTCATAGCCGATCACTTGTCTCGTTTTCCGAACGCATCATCTTCTTTGCCGATCAATGAAAACTTCCCCGGTGAACAACTTCTTTCAATCTCTATCGATCCATGATACGCTGTTATAGTGAACAACTTAGTCACTAAAGAAACTCCCTCGTTTTGGTCCAAATAGGGCAAATACAAATTCGTATCCCAAGTGAAATATTTCTATTGGGATGATCCATACTTGTTTAAATATTACTCTGACCAAATCATCCGACGTTGCCTTTCGGATAATGAGATCAGGTGTATTCTTTCATTTTGCCACAATCAGGCATGCGGTGGACATTTTGGTCCTCGAAAAACTGCGGAAAAAGTGCTTTAGGGTGGTTTCTATTGGCCTTCTCTTTTCAAAGACTTGTTTGAATTTTGTAAAACTTGCGATCGATGTCAAATGTTTGGAATAATTTCTCTACGAAATATGATGCCTCTCAACCTATTCTTACGATCGAAATCTTTGATGTCTAGGATATCGACTTTATGGGACCTTTTTTCAATTCTTTTGGAAACTTGTATATCCTTCTCATTGTC
Source organism: Allium cepa (assembly GCA_030765085.1). NCBI lineage: Eukaryota > Viridiplantae > Streptophyta > Magnoliopsida > Asparagales > Amaryllidaceae > Allium > Allium cepa. The sequence continues at coordinate 374,399,228 of CM060929.1, read as the reverse complement.
GATTACGTCTCAAAATGGATCGAAGCCGTTCCTTGCAAAACCAATGACCATAGAATTGTTGTGAAATTTCTTAAAGAAAACATCTTTTCGAGGTTCGGAACACCTCGCACAATAATCAGTGACAACGGAACCCATTTTTGTAACCGTTCTTTTGAAACTTTAATAAAGAAATACTCGATAACCCACAAGTTATCCACTATGTGTCATCCCTAGACTTGTGGTCAGGTTGAAGTTTCAAATCGACAAATAAAACAAATTTTGGAAAAAGATGTTAATAAAAATCGAAAAGATTGGTCACAAAAATTGATGTACGCGCTTTGGGCTTACCGTTCTGCTTTTAAAACTAACCTTGGGATGTCCCCATTTCGTTTAGTTTACGGTAAAGCTTTCCATTTACCCGTTGAAATCGAACACAAAGCGTTGTGGGCAATTAAGAACTTAAACTTGGATCTTGAGAAAACTGGTGAAAACCGAAAACTACAACTTAACGAACTAGAAGAACTTAGGAACGACGCGTATGAAAACGAGAAAATTCACAAAGAAAGAACCAAAAAATTTCATGACAAGTCAATCCTAAGGAAAACGTTTTCACCTACCCAAAAGTTCTTTTATATGACTCAAGACTTCATTTATTTCTGGGGAAACTTAAAACAAGATGGACTGGACCATTTGTGGTACGAACTGTTTTTCTATATGGTACGTAGAAATAGAAAACCCCAGGGATGGATCGATTTTCAAAGTCAACGGTCATTGTTTGAAACCTTTCTTGGAATTTCCAAAAAACTAAGAGGAGGAGCTCATGATCCTTCATGAGCCAAGCAAAGAATGTTAACCCTCTTTTGTAAATATGTAGACATTTTTCCCCGTTACACTCATTATATCATGCATTGACTGTAGGGACACATTCAAAATTAAGTGTGAGGGGGGATCTCATTTTCATTTTTTTAGTATCATGGCATTTTTGAATTTTCATTTCTTACTTAAAAAAAACTCAAAATTCCTAAATCTTTTTAAAAAAAAAATCTTTTTAGCATTATGATTTATTTTTGAAGAAACGCTATGGGATAAGTGTAAGTTTTGGTTGATAAAATTGAAATTTTTAAAAATTTAATTGTCTTAACAAAAATAAAAATGAAGTTTAGTTACAAATAACTATGGTTTAACTAGTATATAGGAGTGTTCATATGTGTTAATTATGAAGTATGTTCTAGTTGAAAATCTTTGTTTAAAAAAGTGGTAAATTTGAAGTAAAGGATATAACATTTTTATCTTCTAAGTTAAATAGTGCAAGATGATTTTGCAAAACTCTCTCTTTCTAAAAAAATTTGAAAAAAATCATTTGTATATATGTAAATATTTTCTATTAACACCTACGGTCGACAGGTGTACACACTTGTGTGTACACTCGCCATGTTCTGTATCTTCTCACATAAGCCCGAAAGGCGGTGCATGATCGGTATATCTGACCTTAGTTTATCTGAGCTAGGTGTATGTATATATAAATTCTTTTATTAATAATGCCTATAGTCGATAGGTGCTCACATTCGTGTGTTCACTCGCCACCCACTGTATTCCCCTCACATAAGCCCGAAAGACAGTGCATGGGTAATATATCTGGCCTCAGTTTACCTAAGTTAGGCATATGTAAATATTGTTAATATCAATAAGAATTTCAAATAAGAGAGAGCAAGCAATTGAAATCTACACACCATTTTTACTTGTTTGATTTAACTTGTTATTGAAATGAAATGAAAATACCAGTTTAATAGACTTTGATAATCAATTAAGGATCCATTTCATAATTACGTTGTGTTAACAGCCGAAACAACTAGCCAAACAATGGTCTATCTGTTATGACAACTTGATTTTTATTGGAAATTTTGATGGGTAAATGACTTAAATTTTCAAGACAATGACCAAAACTTGTATTTAACTTATTTGTGTCTGTTTAAAAGTAAACCTTTCATTTGTAAATATTTCCAAAAACTCACATTCATCACTTTGTAAATAAATCTTGCATTTTGTAAATATTTTCAATTTCCATTTGGGCTTTGCAGGTAGTATCCGCTGAAAACCCTCACGAGACAACATTCTTCCTACTGGGGACACCCAGAGGTTTAATGGCTTGTTGCATACGCCCAATGCAATCGTGCTCCCTACGAAAACGGGTTTATCTTAGTTTTCTTTTATTCGAGGACGAATAAAAAGATAGGTGTGGGGGGGATTTGATGTGCACGTAAATGTGCATATATTTACATCCATATTTTACCTCTTTTTATTTAAATAAACATCATGTTTGGGCATTTTAACATGTTTAAAACCAAAATTCAATTATTTTCAAACCATCGTATTTTCATCTTCATTTAGGGAAAAACAGTCATTTTTGTGCATGTGTCAATTTAAGAATTTTTACTTGAACAATTTTTGTGATTTTTATGGGATATTTTGATGCATATGGAAGAGGGATTCATGATGATATATGAATGCACAAGGAACTACAAAGGAATGAAGAGGAAATATTCCAAGTTCAAGATCATGGAGGACCCCATCCACTTACCTTGATTTCCAATTAGGAGCTAAGCACATGCTAAAAGGGCATTAAAGCTTCATGTACATTTAAATGGGCGATTACTGGATGTAAATGATTACTTGGTGGCCACACTACCTCAAGGGTACTTTGGGAAGCTCCCTAAAAAAGGAATTAGGGTTTTATGCATGTATAAATAGCCCTCTTATGTACATGAAAACATTTCTACTCTTTCGTATTTGTTAGGAAATTAAGAAGGTAAGTTGTAAGCTTTATGTTGAGTGAAATAAAAATGGCTTCCAAGTCTCTTTCTCCTCTCTTTTCTACATGTTTTCCTTTGCTTTTATGTTAATGCTTATTTATATGCTCTCCTTCTTTTAATTTTCATTGCTTAGATTTACATTTATGCAAGTAGTGTAGCTTTAATTTTTATGAAAATAGTTAGTAATTAATCTCTCTTTCTTCCTTTGCTTAGTTTTAATTTCTTTACTTTTTAATGTTGAAACTTATATGTGTTGATTTGATAACACAAATGAGTAGCTAAATCCCTTCAATTTAGGGGTAATGAAGCTCTCAAATATTATGTACTTTCAATATTTCTTTGATTTATGATCTCTTTTTGTTTATGTTTCATGAGAGTGAATTTTGATTCAAGTTTATACAAGTGGGTTTGATAGCTTATGTTGCTCTTGCAAATGAGCTATTCTTATTCAACATAAATACAATTTGCATCATCATTTGCTAATTCATTTTTGATTTTAAAATGAAAGTAAAAATGAAATATGACGATCTATATTACTAGTTACAATAGTAAATAGTTCATTCTTAAAATAGCTTTTTCTTTGTCTTCATTTTCATGAGAATTAGAAGTGGTATAATTGTTGTATTATAGTTTGATGGTTTGAGATATGTTAATTAATAAAATAAACAAACCATACTTATGATAAATGCAATGATTATTTCACTTAATATCAAAGTTAGAGATCATAAATTATTTGTTTGTTGATTTACAAAAATATGAAAGTGGATTTGCCTCTAAAAATTTTTCTAATCTCATAGTTTTAATCTCATTTTAATTATAGTTTTAGCTTCATTTTGTTTCTAGCTAACCATCTCTCCTCCATTTGGTCTAGTTTGATTGAATAGATTTTTTTTTTAAATCTTAAAAATCCCTACGGATTGATCCGTACTTGCTACGTGCTACATTCGTGCACCGTATGCCTCTGGTAAATTTAATTTGAATTTTTTTGACTATTTTCTAAACTGATAGAAAATTAGCTGATTAACAGTGCGCCAACGAGTTTCATAAGGATCTGATGTGCTATTTGATTGTATGAGCTCAAAACATGTGGCAATTAATTCTAAAAATCAAATAAAAAGATATATATTATATATACCATTCCATTTTAATATTTGTTTCACTTTATCTTTTATTTCCTTCCTTCTTCAGCAACCAAAGAAAGCGGCTCATCGATCATCTTAAAATTAAATCAAGAGCTTTGTTGATCATATGGGAAAACATAGAGTAGCACGGCATTCCACTAGGCGAGACACATGTAGTGGAACCCCTGATTCCTGATATGGTGGTGATTTAGCATTGCCTAACTTTTAGGGTTTTTGGTTGGGTAACTTTCGTTGGAGTTGGAGGTAAGTAGAAAGGGGTGTGGGGATAGACTTAGGAGATGAAGGCGAGGTGGTTGGTGGTATTCCAGAAGCATGCGACGTCCTCTTATGAGTTGTGAAATTAGCCTAGCATGGTGATGGGGCAGAATATGTTGAGTTTTGTGTGCTTTGTTCCATCGGGCTCATCGTCGTTTAACGTGAGGAAAGGAGGTGATCAGGCACGATTTCATGGAGCGTAGCTTGCATGGTGGCGGCGAAGGGCACAATAGGTTGAGTTTGTATGTGCTGAAGTGTACAGAAAGGGAAATTTAATTTATGGAAGAAAAGGAAATTAAGGGATTATGGTAATTCATTAATTAATCTTGTTTTGTTTTTAATTTGTATCAATTTCATAAGAGGTCCAATTCATACGCGGTCTTTGCCATTGCACTCGTAGTGTGACTATCTACATCATTATAGAAGGTTGGACTAGATCCGGACATTTGCGAGATTATAGTTCAATGAGCGGAATTGTAACTCTGAATTTATATTTCAATATAAATCCCCATAATTTTATCAATTGAGAAACATAACCTAAAGAGGTAGAATAACATATATAAGTAATTATTGCCTCAATTGATTAAATTGGTTTGAGTAGATATTCTAGATAATTGATTATGATCTTTTTTGTGTGTGTGTATGTATTGTGCTTTCTATTCGTACTGAATAGAGTTAGACGGAGCTATATTAAATTATAACCTGGTTATAAATTAATTAAACTCCAATTTATAATTTTATTAGAGATAGAAATATTATTATATATTTTATTTCAGATATTTGGGATAATTGATTTGGATCCTGTATATACATATGTATGTGCGTGTGTGTGTATTGTGTTCTATCAGTATTAAATAGAGTTGGATTGAGTTGATATTAATTTATAACATGGTTATAAATTAGTTAAACTCAAATTTATAGTTGTATTAGTGGAAGAAATATTATTATATTTTACTACTATTCAAAATAGAAATTACAAAAGAAGTATTGTATTATTAATCCAAAATATTGTTACAACATGATTTATTAGCTTTTGACCCTAAGAAATGGTTTATGATATATCACTACGTACATATATAATATACATGAGCTATATAGGATTTTGAGACATTATTAATGATTAAACTAAATTTTAATAAAAGAATTAAGCGATATTAAACTATGATAGGGTTGATTCAGTGAGAATATAATTTTATAAAATAAATGAGAGACTTTGTAAAATAAAAAGAAGATATAATTGTTAGATTGGTGACTTAAGCAAGATGCATTTTTGTTAAATTGTTTATATAATTATGTGTCTGAATTATTATTGATATTAAGATAATATATTTGTTACTTTGATTATGTATTGCCATTGTGTAAGTAAATATGCACGATATGTGTTTTTTAGTTCCATATAGTTGGACTGGATATATATAGACCTGCATACAGTTTATGTGATTAATATATGTCTATATGCATGTTTTTATATCCGATTTTGGGTTATTGGGAGATGCATTGAATATTATATAAATACATATATATATATATGCATATATTTTATTTATTTATTGGGATGTTGTGACGCCCCACCTCTATACCCACGCTAGCCAAGGACACTACGGAGTAATGGCGTCAACTAGCATGGGGAATAAGGCTGTTGAGGAGCGACCATCTGTATAATTGCTTTGTGCGAGTACCGATATGCTAGATAAAAATATAACTTTTCATCTCAAGAGGAAATCCGACATAATGATACAAACTCAAAGCTACTACAGAGTGGCTAAATATAATCTTCGGAAAAAAATATAGAAATATCATAACACAAATCAGTCACAGAAGTTCATATCTCAAAGGCGGAAACATATATGAATATTACACATAAAAGTGTACATCAGAGTAGTGGTCTAACAAGATCCAAAATATCACAAAAGAATAGTTACAAGTGCTACACAAAAGAATAAGTATACATCATGGAGTCTATATCTCAAATATATACAACAAAATAAACTACTAATCTAAGTAGTTAGCCAAAAGTCAAATAATTCTCCCCGACAAGGAGTCAAACAGAAGCACCTGCAACATCTCGGTCTCACCCGAGTATTATTTAATAAGAAAATAATAAACGGATCAGTCTAACTATAAATATCAGATAAAATGATATAGAATAAGAAATATGACAAAAACGTATGATAACCATAAAGCCATACTATGATAAGTATGTAATTGAAAATCAACCAGAGATTAATCAATATCACAAGAATCTTCTCAAAGATCAAAAGAATGTCATACTCTTTAGTTTCATTCACCGAGCCACAAATATCAACATCATATCGATGCCAATCATAAAAGCTGGTGGAACACAAATACTAGAAATCAGCAATAGAAATCCAGAAATCACAAAAAAAAGGGAGGCCTATCATAAACGGGAGCATGAAAACTCACCAACATGTGCATCACAAACGGGATGTTATCCCATAGTCGCTAACCATAGAGTTGGTGCAACGACGTAGTACAATATTGGTACGCCCGAGGAACCTGAAACTCGAATAATTCGGAACAACGACGCAGTACAACGGGACGTCCGATGATCCTAATAAGCTGGTACAACAATGTAGTACAAAGGTACGTCTGACGGACCGAACTCCATAAAAGAACATGGGTCGCTAGCCCACCAAAATTGAGTCGAAACTCCAAATAATACATAGGTCGTTAGCCTATAAAAGAAATGAGACGAAACTCAATAAAACGAGGTATTGTCCCCTACGTGGACAAAGAAACCTAGCATATCTCTAGTCTAAATCACATAAATGATCATCAAGAAGTGTCAACTGCACCAAGCTAGTAAATAAATGAGTTTAGCTTCTTGTCCCATAACCACTTGCTTAACTTAAGTATTTACGAACAAATTGTAGATCTCCACTCAAAATTTGTCATAAGAATTTCAATCGAACAAGTCCAAAAATTAACCGACGAAGTAAACACAAGCGTTTCATGCTACTTGTTTTACTAAGTCGTTTAATTAGATTTCTCAAACGAATGAGTTAAAGGTTTGTATATACTAATAGATTGGAAAAAGGTTTAAGAAACGTGCTTTGTAATAAAATAGTGTTGAAATCCTTTAGATGAAAGAGTTTTGATATTTACTTCTAGTATTGAAACCTTTATATTTTTAAAGTGACAAATAACAAAAATGATTGTAGGAACAATCAATCACCAAAATTTCACGTACGAAGACATGAATTAAATCCAAAGAAGTCGATATCAAATCCATCAAAATGGGTATTTCCAAAAATCCAAAAATAGAAGTCAACGAAGTCGAATGAATGATAACAACAACTCGGATAATCACAAATCGATAAAAGTTGGACTCACGAGCAAAATACGCAAATCAAAATGAAGCAAGCAGGTCAGTCGACTAGCCCAGATGGTCAGTCGACTGGTACAGAACCTGGAAATTCTCGGGTTTCCAGGTCAGTCGACTGATACATCAGGTCGATCGACTGATACGGGGACAGAAAGTTTTCTGCCCCCTAGTTCAGTCGACAGACCTACTGTGTCAGTCAACTGAACCTGCTTCCAGAGCAGAATCAGCCTAGCCCCTTGTGGGGTAAAATCCATAACACGCGACGGAGGCGAACAAGCGAGCAATGACGACTAGGGAATTACGCCATGCGACAACCCAACCTTGTATGGCCCTCTGAAACGTCCCGCAATCACATTCAAACATCCATAAAAGGATTTTCACAAGAATTGGACTTAAAAACCAAAAATCGGAATATTCACCAATTCAATCTAAATCAAAAGCAAATGCACATGAAAAAGTGTTAGGAATTCATACCTAACAACCAAAGATGGTTATAGACATAGATGTGAGATAAAAATCTCACCTTTAAACCCAAAATAAATGAAGAAGAAGCTATAGAGTAATGGTAAGGACAATAACACTTCAATTCCAACCCAACAAGCTTGAATCTAAGCTTAAAAGGGAAGCATTTCCTAAGTTAGGTTTAGGAATTTCTGAAATTAATAAGAGAATGAGTTGGAGAAGAAGAAGAGAAGGCTTACCAAAGCTTCTCCTTTGAATTTGGAGCTAGAACTTGGATTTGCAAAGAAGATTAGGGCTTGGAGTTTTAATTTCCTATTCCACTCTCCATTGTTGCTAAAGCTTGAGTATTAGGAAATAAAAATGAAGTAATGAAGAGGAGAGGGCTGGGGCTAAGTTAATAAGTGGGGTTAATGGGCTGAAACTAAACCAAAGCCCTAAGTGAAAAAGTGGCAAAATTTCGCTAACTCCAAACATATCAAAGTTTATACTCAAAAAGATCGCCAACGGCGCTTTGAACTCAATGGAAGCGGTCCCGAGTCCTGATTCGACCGTGTGCAAAAGGTAGCTTTTCGGACTATAATCCGACTAATGATGAAATATTTAAATAAAATATTTAAATGCTCAACCGTAAAATATGCGGGTTGTTACAGACTCCCCTCCTTAAAGAAATTCCGTCCTCGTAATATTTAAGAAGAAAATAAAAAGTAACAGCCATGAAAGCATATCAACACAAAAGAAATTTGAAATAAGAAGTTCATCTTAAAGAGCATGGGAAAGTAAATCCGAATGTGTTCGCTCGATGAGTTCTCTGGATTCCCAAGAACAATCCTTAGGATTTGAGGACCATTAGACTTTCACAAGAGGAACATCTTTATTTCGAAGGCGTTTTACCTCCGAAGCAATGATACGAATAAGATGTTGCTCATAAGTCAAATTAGGCGAAACCTCAATTTCTTCTACAATACCGGGCTCAAGAATAGAATCGAAATCTCGAAGGCTTTTCCGTAGTTGAGAAACGTGAAACATGTCATGAATAGCAGAAAACTGAGCCTGTAATAAGAGGTGATAAGCCACGGAACCAATACGTTCGGCGATGGGAAATGGACCATTATATCGAGGTGCTAATTTTCCCGATCGACTGAAACGCACAACACCCTTCATAGGTGAAACACGAATAAATACAAAATCTCCCATAGAAAATTTTAACTTCCTTCTTTGGTTTTCGGCATAGGATTTTTGTCTAATTTGGGCTTCTTTCATCCTATTACGAATAAGGTCAGTCTTTTCTGCGGAATCACAAATAAAATCTGGTCCCAAAACCAGCTTCTCACCGGCCTCAAGCCAACAAGAAGGAGATCGGCATGGCCTTCCATAGAGTGCCTCAAAAGGTGCCATACCAATACTAGATTGGAAGCTATTATTATAGGAAAACTCAACAAGAGAAATATGATCTTCCTAACTTCCACCAAAATCAAGAATACATGCACGAAGAAGGTCTTCAAGAGTTTGATTCACATGCTCGGTTTGTCCATCGGACTGAGGATGATAAGCGGTGCTAAAATTAAGCTTCGTTCCCAAAGCTTTTTGAAGACTCTTTAAAAATCCACTAGTAAACAATGGATCATGATCACTAACAATAGAATTAGGAACTCCATGTAATTTAACAATTTCTTTGATAAAAAGTTTGGCCAAAAGAGGTACGGTCCGATTGGACCGAACGGGAATAAAATGGGCGGATTTTGTAAGTCTATCAACAATCACCCATAAGCTATCATGACCCGAATGAGAACGGGGAAGGCCGTCGATATAATCCATGGAAATTTGATCTCACTTCCAAATTGGAATGTCCAAAGGTTGCAATAACCCGTCGGGCCTTTGATGCTCGGCCTTAATTAGTTGGCAAGTCATGCAACGCTTAACAAAGTTAGCGATATCAAATTTCATTCCCTCCCAATAATAAAGTCGCTTCATATCCGCATACATTTTACTACTACAGGGATGAATGGTAAATTTAGAATGATGAGAATCTTCTAAAATGTCTTTACGAAGATCACTAACATTTGGCATGATAAGTCTTCCAAATTTTCGCATGCCGCCACGAGAATCAACATCAAAGTCTTTCAAAAATTCAATATCAAGTTTATCCCTCAATCTTTGGCTAAGAAGTGCCAATTCGGAATCTAACTTTTGAGCTTCAAGAATGCGATCAAAAAGAGAAGGATGAGCCTCAAGGCTACATAAAATAAGAGATGAACATAAATCGGATACAAGATCACGAATCTCACAAGTGGATAATGTCTCGAGATCATTCCACTCGGATATCATCATATAAACAACCGCTTGTTGCGTTCGGCTAAGGGCGTCGGCAACATGATATCCCTTTCTGGGAGTATAAAGAATATAAGATCATAAGATGCAAGAAATTCGAGCCAACATTGTTGACGCAAATTAAGTTCCTTTTTGAGAAAATAAATACTTCAAAGATTTATGATCGGTGTAAACAATAAATTTTTCTCCCAAAAGATAATGACATCAAATTTTAAGGGCGAAAACAATAGCCGTGAGCTCTAAATCATGAGTGGCATATCTAGCCTCGGCTGGCTTCAATTGCCCAGAAGCATAAGCAATAACATGTTCTCTTTGCATAAGAACGGCATCCAAACCAACGCGACTAGCATCGGTATAAACAATAAAATCTTGATTCCCTTCGGGAATAACAAGAATAGGAGCATCGGAAAGGAGTTCTTTTAATTTCTGAAAAGAAGCTTAACATTTGTCCAACCAAATGTACTTAACTCCTTTCTTTGTTAAGCTAGTAAGAGGCATGGAAATTTTTGAAAAGTCCTTTGTAAAACGGCGTGGTAACCTGCCAATCCAAGAAAGCTACGAATTCCGTCACACTCTCCGGTCTCTTCCAATTTTGTATCGCTTCAATCTTTGAAGGGTCCACAGAAATTCCGGATTCAGAAATAATATGACCGAAAAACTTCACACGAGATTGCCAAAAATGGAATTTAGAAAAAATTTCTTTTAATTGATTGCTCCTAAGAGTTTCCAACGTAATCCGAAGAGGCTTTTCATGCTCTTCCTCAGTTTTTGAATACACAAGGATATCATCAATAAATATGAGAACAAATCGATCGAGAAAATCTTTGAAAACTTCATTCATAAGGTCAACGAAATAAGCCGGAGCATTCGTTAAACCAAATGGCATAACAAGCCATTCATAAGATCCATAACGAGTATGGAACGATGTCAAAGAAATGCTATCCTCTGCAATACGAAGCTGATGAAAAACGGTTGTCAAGTCCAATCATGAAAAGACTCTAGCACCACTGAGTTGATCGAATAGATCATCAATCCGAGGTAAAGGATATTTATTCTTGATAGTAAGATCATTAAGCTTGCGGTAGTCAACGCAAAGCCTAAGTATAACATCGGATTTCTTCACGAAAATGGCTAAAGCTCCCCAAGGCGAGGAACTAGAGCGAATAAATTGCTTCGTCTCCAATTCGTGTAATTGTTTGCGCATCTCCTCATTCTCTTTATTGGATATTTGATAAGGAGGAAGAGTAATAGTTAAAGCTCCAGGAATTAGATTAATCCTGAACTCAATTGCTCGCTTAGGTGGTAATCCTAAAACGGGCTCAAATATGTCAGAAAATTCACGAACAACGTGAATAAGAGAAATGACATCTTCCTCATCATCATTATTTTTATCATGAGGATTTAAAGAATGTAAAGATGCAGCCAATTTGGAATCCGAATCTTTAAGAACAATAGAAATATGCTTAACAGATTGAGGATGTCGAAGATGAATAGTCCGCTCATGACATAGGATTTGAGCTTCATAACAGCTAAGCCAATCCATTCCCAAAATCATTCCAAAGCCTAAGTAACGCATAACATGCAAATCGGTTCGGAAATAAAAATCACATAAAATAATCTCGACATCACTACAAAGCAAACTGAGTGTTGCGGATCGACCAACCAGATTCGCAATTCTCAAAGAATCATTAAAGCAACAACACTTAAAGAAAAAATATCAACAAGTTCCTTAGATATAAAAGAATGGGATGCACCCGTATCAAAAAGAACTCGAATAAGTTGATCACGAAACATAATAATGCCATCAAGGATAGAATGAGAAATACCTTGACAACGGGATGTGTTACTAGGGGCTTGTGCAACATTTAACTTTCCCTCCTTCTTGCCTTGAAGTTTGGGACATGAAGATAAAAGATGACCCGAACTTTTGCAATAGCGACAAAAGAGAGGTTTCAGACATCTATTGGCATAATGGTCTTTAGAACCACAATTGTAGCATTGCCCACTACTAGGGGTAGGAGTCTTTGCTACAAAAGTTGCTTGTTTTCCTTTCTTGTTGAGATTAGGACCTTTGAATTTGATAGGCCTTTTATTGTTGTTGTTGAAGTTTGGTTTGACACCCACAACTTCAACGTCACTCTCCCTATCTGCCTCTTCAAGTCGAAGAGCGATATCAATGAGTTGATCAAAAGAAACTTCTAAGTTTAGAAGTAATGGCTTCTTGAGATTTTTGTTCAAGCCATAGACAAATCTTTGGTTCTTCTTCAATGGGGTGTTTATGTATTCAACCTTGTATTTAGCAAGTGACTCGAATGATGCGACATAATCTGCCACAGAGGATTCACCTTGAACAAGGTCAATGAAACGACGAGCCAAAGTCACCTTCTCAGCTTCTGGCACAAATTTTAATTTGAATCGTTCTCGGAATTTCTCCCAAGTAAGATCCGCTTCATTTATTTCAGAAATCAGAAGCTCGTACCAATAATACGAAGGTCCAAATAATACGAAGGTCGTTAGCCTATAAAAATTGAGTCGAAACTCCAAATAATACGAAGGTCGTTAGCCTATAAAAGAAATGAGACAAAGGTCAATAAAACGAGGTAACGTCCCCAACGTGGACAAAGAACCTAGCATATCGCTAGTCTAAATCACATAAATGATCATCAAGAAGTGTCAACTACACCAAGCTAGTAAATAAATGAGTGTAGCTTCATGTCCTATAACCACTTGCTTAACTTAAGTATTTACGAACAAATTGTAGATCTCCACTCGAAATTTATCACAAGAATTTCAATCGAACAAGTCCAAAAATTAACCGACGAAGTAAACACAAGCGTTTCATGCCACTTGTTCTACTAAGTCGTTTAATTAGATTTCTCAAACGAATGAGGTAAAGGTTTGTATATACTAATAGATTAGAAAACGGTTTAAGAAACGAGCTTTGTAATAAAATAGTGTTGAAATCGTTTAGATGAAAGAGTTTTGATATTTACTTCTAGTATTGAAACCTTTATATTTTTAAAGTGACAAATCACAAAAATGATTGTAGGAACAATCAATCACCAAAATTTCACGTACGAAGACATGAATTAAATCCAAAGAAATCGATATCAAATTCATCAAAATGGATATTTTCAAAAATCCAAAAATAGAAGTCATAAAAGTCGAATGAATGATAACAACAACTCGGATAATCACAAATCGATAAAAGTTGGATTCACGAGCAAAATACGCAAATCAAAATGAAGCAAGCAGGTCAGTCGACTGGCCCAGATGGTCAGTCGACTAGTACAGAACCTGGAAATTCTCGGGTTTTCAGGTCAGTCGACTGATACGTGGACAGAAAGTTTTCTGCCCCCTGGTTCAGTCGACTGACCTACCATGTCAGTCGACTGAATCTACTTCTAGAGCAGAATCAGCCTAGCCCCCTTGTAGGGCAAAATCCATAACACATGACGGAGGTGAACGAGCGAGCAATGACGACTAGGGAATTATGCCAAGCGACAACCCAGCCTTGTATGGCCCTCCGAAATGCCCCGCAATCACGTTCAAACATCCATAAAAGGATTTTCACAAAAATTGGACTTAAAAACCAAAAATCGGAATATTCACCAATTCAATCTACATCAAAAGCAAATGCATGTGAAAAAGTGTTAGGAATTCATACCTAACAATCAAAGATGGTTATAGACATAGATGTGAGATAAAAATATCACCTTTAAACCCAAAAAAATGAAGAAGAAGCTATAGAACAATGGTAAGGACAATAACTCTTCAATTCCAACCCAACAAGCTTGAATCTAAGCTTAAAAGAGAAACATTTCCTAAGTTAGGTTTAGAAATTTCTGAAATTGATAAGAGAATGAGTTGGAGAAGAAGAAGAGAAGGCTTACCAAAGGTTCTCCTTTGAATTTGGAGCTAGAACTTGGATTTGCAAAGAAGATTAGGATTTGGAGTTTTAATTTCCCATTCCACTCTCCATTGTTGCTAAAGCTTGAGTATTAGGAAATAAAAATGAAGTAATAAAGAGGAGAGGGCTGGGGCTAAGTCAATAAGTGGGGTTAATGGGCTGAAACCAAACCAAAGCCCTAAGTGAAAAAGTGGCAAAATTCCACTAACTCCAAACATATCAAAGTTTATACTCAAAAAATCGCAAACGACGTTTTGAACTCATTGGAAGTCGTCCCGAGTCCTGATTCGACCGTATGCAAAAAGTAGCTTTTCGGACTATAATCCGACTAATGATGAAATATTTAAATAAAATATTTAAATGCTCAATCGTAAAATATGCGGGTTGTTACAGATGCAATTTAAAGCATTTTTATATAGTTTTGGTCTGTTCGACTTGGACCTACTGATTGGTGAACGGAATTGATTGTACCATTAAGGTGCACGACCGTGGATGTGGTTCCAGAGTAGGGATGGAGAGAGATTGGGACGCTAATCTAGAGTAGGTTATATAATGTTTTGTAGTATGGAAGGGTGTTGCGACAGGACATAAAGCCCAACTTCTTTTAAGGTGTTGGTTTTCAAGGGAGTCCAAAATATAGTTATGGCTGTCGGTAGTCCTCTTTGGTAGCTAATTGCAATTCGACATGATTTATCGATACACAATTTATGCATATGTGTAGTTCGGTACGCCTGACTTAGGGTTCTGAATAGTAGACGAAATGTATTATGTAGATGTACAAATATGTGGTTCAAGTAATATATATATATATATATATATATAATTGTGGATGCACAATTTTGGTGATTTATACATATTGGTTTAGTAACCTGACTAGACGGTTGTGTGAAGCACTTCTAGAATGAACCATATTCCATATGGTGATGACATTACTTCAGTGTTATGTGCACATGTAAGAAGGGTATACATAGGGTTTAGTGTTTACACATGCTTCTAATATTTCGATTTAGACAACCGGAAGGAAAGGATGCCAGTGAAGGAATCCACGGTACCTTTGAGGCACACGACCTGTAGATGCTAGTGAGAGAGATTGGGATGCCAGTTTAGAGTAGGTCATATACTGTTTTGTAATACTAACAGGTGTTGTGATAGGACCACAGGCCAAATTATTTTGAGGTATTGGTATTTAGTAGAGTCAAAAATATAGTTGTGGCTCTCAATATATCTCTTTGGTAGCTAATGACAATTCATGATGGTATCAATTATATAAATCTATATTTTGGTTTTGGGTATTAGGATGCTATGTTAATGGCATTGTTATATCACTATATTTGTTTTACATTTTAGATGCTTTGATAGGGATCTTTGAATCAATTGGTGTATGTAGCGGACTCCGCCCATCAGTAATGATGGGTACCAAATTACTCTTTATATGTCTCTTATCATTATGATTATGCATGTTATATTGGTTGGTTGATTATTATTATTATTGAACATTGTATTTTAGACTTATGTTGTGATGTTTATATTATTCCTACGTTGGTAAATTAGGTTACCTCTATCATAGTATGTTTTTTGTTTCAGTCATATTATATTAGTTGTGTGGACTCGTTAATTACATGAGAAGAGCAGGTTACAGTGTGATTCTCTACCTTTGAGTTAGGATCACTTTACTTGTTTATGGGAAGTCCAAAGTATTCTTGATCCACATTTATGGAGAGGACCGACTGTAATTCAGTAGTTTCCTATTTATATGTACATGGTTTTGATATAAGGTATTTTGAGATAGTTCCCCCTCATAACAGGATTTATGCATTACCATGTTTACCTTTGTTTATTTATGTCATGACACCTCTCGGGTACTAATTGAGAAGTTTGGAAGCTAAGTGCTTTTAGGGATACGCTTTCAAGACAGGTAGAGCACTTTGGAGACGAAGTCGATATTTTGGATATATAATTGATATTGTGGTAGTACATTATAAATATGCTATTTACATATAAAAAATTTGGTATCAGATATTGTTCTGCGTTGATATTTACTTTTCAGATACTTCCACTAGTACAGTCTCTTATATATTATTTATAATGTTATGTTCATATGAATATATTCAGTATATCATATATTCATCATGCTATGAGATTCTATCGTTGTGCCTTGGTTTGTTGTTTTGTTTTCTATTTTACCTTGGCAAGCTATCTTTTTTGGTAGCGGGAGTCGGACATTGTTATTAGACATTAATTCTCGGTATTACGAAGGTCAGATTGTCACACTACCTAATAAGGATGAGTTATCATGTGCTCATTACCTTGTTTTGGGACCGCTAGCCTTTGCCACCCAAGACTGCATGAGTTGTCGCTCTCTTCCAGTTCAGTCGGCTATCCACGATGGTGGATTACTATGAATTTGTTTCCATGTAGAGGACTGCCAAGGCTATCCAATAAGGATGGGATATCAAGTGCTCATTACTTTGTTTGGGAACTGCCAACCTTTTCCGCCCATAACTATGCAAGCCGTCGCTCCTTTCCTACCCAATCCGCTATCCACAAGAGTGGATTACCGAGAACATATTTCCTTGTTTGGAATTGCTAAGTCTATCCAATAACGACGAAGTATCATGTTTGGGGACTATGAACCCTTGCCACCCAAGACAGTGGGAGTCGCTGCTCCATTCCTTCCTAGTTGGCTATCCATAGGTGGATTATCGAGATACCATTTCCTTGTCAGGAACTACCAAGGCTATTCAACAAGGATGAGTTATGCTTATTGCATTATTTGGGAACTACTACCTTTTTCGCCTAGGACTCCATGAGCAATCGCTCCCTTCCTGTCCGACTAGTTATCCATATGGCTAAACTACTAAGAATCCATTTCAATATTGGGGGCTAGGATATTAGCGAGATTGATTCACCGTGAATTCAATTCTTGCTCAGAGGTTATCCACTACCCCATGAGTTTGGGTGAGAATTCTCTCCCCTTCATGCTGGGATGCATCAACGTTCGAGTATGTTGCCGTAACGGTTCATACCCCTCAGCCGCAATGCCACTCATCCTTCGTACAAGATATGACACTATTGTCTGGACCAATGAACTTACCTTGAGTGATGTCGAAGTTCATCATTTGCATTGTGCCCGCATAGGAATAGGCCAAGCCTAGCTCCTTATTACAACATGTCACTTTGAAGAACCTTTAAGCATCTCAGCACTTAATTTATGCCAGGACCACCCAACAGTAGAGCTATACACAGACAAGTTCACTCTTTACTAATTCTATCTACTAAATTCTTGTGAGCAAAGGTGCATACCGCTTATCTCACCATTACACCACACCCTTATGCACGAATGTTCGATCTAGCCATGTGCCCCAGTTTGAGGCTAGGACCCCCAATCATTACCTGACTGGTGGCGTGTCACACAGGAGAACCCTTAAGCCCCATGTACTATGGTTTGAATTGGGACCATCCGCCGCTTTACACATGATCGCTTATCACCTAAGAGAACCCATGGACCGACATATGCTCTTACTCAATGCCAATGCTACCCACCACTTAATACCTGGCCGCCTCTTAGCTCTAACCAATGCCTGGGTTCATCTCGTCCCATGATAGTTTTACTTTTTTCATTCCTTAAATAAGAAAATTTTTCTACAAATAATGCAATAATTCCTCCTGGCCGCATGCTTCCCGTGAGAATCTTGAGCCACTTTACACTTAGATTCGCATCGGGATTGCCATCAATAGCGTAGCATAGTGAAGCTCGACTATCATTTTCCAGCCTTGCCACCTGATAAACAAACAGGTTTCTCGATCAGTGCTCGCTTCTGAGTCTATTGACCTACCGGGCCTATCCGTTAAATCAGATTGGTTTACCCATCGCAAAGGACTTTCTTGGCTATCCTAGGTATGCCACCTTACCATCCGTAGATAGATAAGTAAAGGTAACTAATTTCATGGACAACAAGTTTTCAATAAAAGATCTATTTTTAGTTAGTTCACAAGAATGTAGGGGCATAATGCCCTGCCATTTTAGAGTGGGTGGTATATTACTTCGTAGTATATACGAATGTTGCAATAAGAAACCGTGGGACAAATTCTTTTGAGGTATTGGTTATCAGGGGATTCTATAATATAGTTGTGGTACTCGATAGTCTCTTTAGCAACCGATGACAATTGGGGATGGGTATCAGTTATAGATATACGTATTTTGGTGTTATTCATGGAGATGCAATGTTAGTAGCTTTGTTATATCGCTATATTTTTTGCATTTTAGAGTCTTCGATAGGGATCATTAAATCGATTGGTGTTCGTAGCAGACTCTAATCATCATCAATGATGGGTATCAAATTATTCTCTATATATCTCTTATCATTATGATTGTGCACGTTATATTGATTGGTTGATTATTATTGAATGTTGTGTTTTAGACTTACATTGTGACGTTTATATCACTCCTAAATTGGTATATTGTGTTACCTCTGTTATAGTTTATTTATTACATTTCAGTCATATTATATTAGTTGTGCTAACTCGTTGATTACAGTAGAAGAGCAGGTTATAGTATGATTCCCTATCTTTGAATTGGGTTTACTTGTTTATAGGCAGTTCGGATTATCTTCGAGCCACATTTGTGGAGAGGACTGGCTGTACTTTAGTGATTTCCTATTGGTTTATATATGGTTTTGATATACGGTATTTTGAGATAGTTTCCCTCATAACAGGCTTTATGTCTAAGCTGTATCTTATCTTTGTCTATTTATGTAATAACAACTCTCGGGTACTCGATTAAGTAGTTTGAGAGCCTAATGGTTTTGGGGATATGCTTTCAGGATAGATGGAGCACTTTGGAGGTGAAGTCGATACTTTGGTACATACTTAATATTCTGCCAAGACATAACAGATATGATATTTATGTATGAAACTTTTTATATCAGATATTGTATTCTGACTTTCTATAATTGGTATTAATTTATCATTACTTCCATCGGTATAGTCTCTTATATGTTGTTATCTTGTTATGTTCATGTATATTCAGCATATTATATATTGTCATCCCATTTTGAGATTCTACCACTACACCTTGATTTGGTGTTTTGATTTTTTTATTTTACCCCGACTATCTATCTTTTATGGCATTCAGGAGTCAGATGTTGTTATTTGACGTCGATACAGGGTATTATGAAGGGTGTGTTATCGCAGTTAGTATTAGAGCTTAGGCCCAACACTTATATTAAATAGAACAATTTGAGTTAAGTAACTTGGTAGATAGGGAAATGTTGAGAGTGCATACTTGTAATTTTCTACTATATGATATTGTACCATCCACTTATCTCCTAAACTTTGTTTTATCTAGTTGTTAGTGGCTAAAGATTCTTCATTTAAGATATTTGTATAAGCAAATGGGGTGCATGAGCGAGTGTTGTTATGTAGTATGAGATGCTAGATTGATTCAGAGACATTAAAATACCGCTATGGATGTTTCACCATCTGTGAACATTCTGGTAGCTGTGGTAGGTATTGGAGGTGATGTAGCCCTTGGGGCATGGCAGTAGAGGATATTGACAAGCAGACCATGACTTGGTTTAATTCTAGACATCACTTTAAATTTCGGTTTATTTATGAGATTGAAAGGACATGCAACTCGAGGGTCTCATCCATTTGCAGTAGGGTAGCTTGTCAGTGAAAGGGTATGTTAGTCAATTTAACCTTTTGTCAAAATTTTGAGTGGAGATGTTATTACTCCTTAGAACTAGGCAAGGAAGCCAGCCTAAGGTCTTAATGCATGGGTTTGGGATTTATTGCTTAGACATATTCCATTATTGACCCCTCATATTGTTAGTAAATTACTTTTGTAATGTTTAATCTTATATGGATATTCTTGGCTATTAATCTAAGGCACAATGATTGAGAGTACTGCCATACGAACTTAATGTACGAGATTTCAAGTGTAGTGGAGCTGTTTGGTGGAGTGTGACTTGTATTTTATATCCAAGTAGGATTATGTGGTTGCCAGAGAATGAGCAAGGATTGAGTGGATGACTTCCACATTTTACGTAGAGTCATTCATGTTAGAAGTGTTTAATTTTGTGCTAGCATACCTTAAGCTATAACAACTCACCTTTTCGACCCTTAGAAGTCGACACTAATACATCCACCGTATTCATATGCCGAGCAATCAAGTGTCAAGAAGAAAAATTATTAGGGCAAGCAAAAAGAAAAATAATAAGGAAAAACGAACACAATATCAGAATCTTACAGGTGAATGATAACATATAATATCAAAAGACAGTACAAACTGTCACTTTAAGATATATAGCATTTCAGAGTTACAATCCTAAGTACTATCATCAGTCTGGACAGCTATAAGAACATGTCATCACAAATGCTAATATATACATAACAATAGTGTAGCAGAAATAAGAATACCATGGTAAGTAAAAGCAACCATCTCGTCTCCTTGAGTTCAAAAAAATATCAAAGAAAACTTGTGCTTCTCAAACTGCATGAAATAGCACCCATGGAACTAAGTTAAAGGTAAAAGCATGAGTCAGAAATAAGTCTGGTATGAGAAACTCAAGAAATATGTTGCTAGCATATAACAGTCTCTTATATATTGTTTATCCTGTTATTTTCATATATGTTCAGTATATTATATATTATCATCCCGCTATGGGATTCTATTACTGCACCTTGGTTCGATGTTTTTTTAATCTCGACAAGATGTCTTTTGTGGTATCTAGAAGTCAACATATTATATTTGATCGTAATTGGGGTATTACGAAGGGCGGGTCGCCACATTTCTAATAAGGATGATTTATTATGTGCTTGTCATCTTGTTTCGCAACTACTAACCATTGCCACATAGGTTGAGCGAGCCATCAGTTCCTTCCTGCCTGATCGGCTATCCATGATGGTGTATTGCCTAGAATCCATTTCCTTATCAAGGATTTTTAAGGCAATCCAATAAGGACAAGATATCATGTGCTCATTACTTTGTTTGGGGAGTGCCAACCTTTGCCGCCTAGGATTGCACCAACCATCGCTTCCTTTTGGCCCGGTCGGCTATCCATGAGGGTGGATTACCGAGAATCTATTTCTTTATCGAGAATTGCCAAGGCTATCCAATAAGGACGAGTTATCATATGCTTATTACCTATTTTGGGAACTACTTTACCTTTTTTGTCTAGGACTGCGCAAGCCGCCGCTTCCTTCCTTCCAAATTGGCTATCATGAGGCTAGATTATCGAGAACCCATTTCCTTGTCAGGGACTACCAAGGCTAATGAGCAAGGATGAGTTATCATGTGTTCATGACTTTTTTTGAGAACTGCTGCCTTTGTTGCCCAAGACAGCATAAGCTATCACTCCTTTCCTAACCGACCAACTACCCACGAGGGTGAAGTATCGAGAATTTATTTCCTTATCGGGGACTGCTAGTCTATCATATGATATTGAGTCAACATCCATTTAATTCCTTGCTCGAGGACTACTGATTACCTAGTGAGTTTGGTTGTGACATCTCTCCCTTCGTACGGAGGTGCATCGATGAACAGATACAGAGCCATAATGGTTTGCACCCCTCGCCTGTGATGTTGCTCATCCTCCACAAAGAATGAGACACTATTGTCTAGACTAGTGATGTTGCCTCGAGTGATTCAAAATCTGGCATTTATAGTGTGCCCACATAGCAATAAGCTGAGCCTAGCTCCTTATTGCAGCCTATCATCTCGAAGTACCTTCAAGCCTGTCAAAGCTTAGGTTCGTGTTGGCACCACCCAATAGTAGAGTTATGCACAGGTAAGTTCACTCTTTACTATTTCTAACATCTAAATTCTTATTAGCAAAGGCTCATGTTGCATATCTCGCCATTACACCACACCCTTATGCATGAGTGTTCGAGCCAGCCATGTGCCCCAGTTGAGCTGGGACATTTGGTCATGTAATGACTGATGACATGTAACCAGGAGAACCCTCGAGCCCTCATGCACTCCAGTTCGAGTTGGGCCCATCCACCACTCTATACATGATCACTTGTCAACCAGGAGAATACATTGACTAACATGCACTCACACTCAATGACAAAGCTACCTACTGCATGATAGTATTACTATTTAGCACGCCTTAAACGAGAATTTTTGTTGAATATAATGTAGGAATTTCTCCTGAATGCGTGCTACCTGGGAGGACCTCGAGCCACTCAACACTTAGATCCTATCGGGACTACCATCAATAGAGTAGCACAGTGAAGCTCAACCATCATTTGCTGGCCTCAACACCTGACGAATAACTGGGTTGCTCGACCTGTGCTTACCGAGTCCATTGATCTATCTATCCTATTGATCAAAAAATAGTTAGTTAACCCAGTGTAAAGGACTTTCCAGTTTTTCAAAGGTACACTACACTGCCAGTCATAAACAAATGATCAAATACAACTTATTTCATAGACAATAAGTTTTCAACAAAAGATTTGTTTTTATTCAGTTCAAAATAATGAGGGGCCACAATGCCTACCCAGCTAGGCTTACAAAGATTTTTAGTTGTTAATTAATTAAAAAAGAAGAAAAGAGAAAGAGAAGAAGAAGCACATCAACAGTGCTCTTCAAATTCCAACTGTCCCACGCTCTTATCAACGCTTAGAATGTGCCCTCTTGCACTTGCGGTACTCCCCCGACACTTTAAAAAAACAAGAAATTATTGAAAATAACTAAGGGTGCTACCACCTTTGAATCCTTTCCTATCAATCTCACAAGAGACCCTAAAGCGCTTCCAAACAACCTTACTAAGGAGTAGAGTAAGGCTTAAGATATGGTAGAAGCGACAAAGGAGACATCTACTACTATTTCCAATAGGGCACCGAAGCATCCAAACTGACCTGAGGTCGTAAAGGTCAGAGCATCAAAGCAAGGAAGCCCTCCAGCTTCACTAGGATCAATTATCTGAGATCGATGACCAAATACCATCGGGGAGATGGCCAGAGAGCGGAAGCATAGATTTATCCCAAATGCAAGATCCATCTTAAGAAGCAAAATTCCAAGAAAGTGGTCCAAACTGTAATCAACAAATATAGCTCGTTCCCCAAAGAACTGATTACTTCCTTTTAATCCCAAATAAATTTGATAAAAACCCAAGCGCTCAAGAGAAATGGGAACAGAAGAAAAGTTGAAGTAATCTATTTTTACCAACAAAAAACCATGCAAATTTCTAATTTGCTAGAGAAATTACATGATAATATGCCCATGGATTTAAAGGAGAAGAAAAGGGGGTATTTATACATTTCTCCTTTCAAGCACAATCGTTATTATATAAAAGGCAACAACAATCTTAACTGTTTAAGACTGATAATTGATGTGTCACACCATGCACATGGGCGAAATGACATATCACTACCGCATCATGAGAAGCACAAGCGTCACAGTCAGTGATGCAATGCCACAAGGGTGGTGCATTAGTTGCATAGAAGAACGATCAATCGATGGAATCTCTAAGGTTTTACAAGCTTATGTTTTCTCATGGGCTTGGCGGACAAAATGTTGCTCGAACTTTTTGTAACTAAGAAGGCATGCTAATCAAGGTATCTCAACTTGGACTGGTTCAGTCCAGGCTAATTGGGTCCAAGTTAGCTCATAAGCTAGCCACGACTAGGAATGGTCGTCCCGTGTGTGATGATAGCGCAAAACCATCCAAAGCCTGCATCGGCTTCTCTGCTCAATTTCACATCAAGCCTTTGGTTGGCGAAGCTTCCTAACGCATCAACCCCAACGATTAGCTCACTGGTCAATGCAAGACATAATCTTAGTTGAGCCCATTCCCATTGACCGACCGAATCTTTCTAGCACACTCACGGGCTGACAATAGGCCATCTTGCTTGCTTGAACATCTCTTCCTCGGTTATCTTCCGATCGGCATGGTTTGAGGTAGTCTCAAGGGTGGGCCATCATCATTCTAGCCTCAATACCACCACTCACGACTTATACTCCATCTCGTCTCACTTGACTTAGCATGCTACTAATACTTATAGGCCACAATCCTCTGTATGGTCATAGTAGACCAGCTCGCCCATTCCACCACCTAGGCATGTAAGAGCAAAGCGATAAGAGGTACAACTAGATGTACCTATTTTTGATAAGAAGCATGTCCCATTTCCTACAAGCATACTACAAGTAGATGCAAATATAATCAAAGCATGGTACATCATACTCCTGGAATAACCCTATTGGCCTTTATCATAGCAACACACTCCTTTCTTTCGCTAGCTGTCACCAAATCCAATCAATTAGATTAATGGCCAAGCTTGCTTCATTCCTTTTTCATGGCACGCTCTTAGCTATCCAAACATCAATTCAACTACTATACGAACCCTATGCATGATCACTTTCAAGGGGTTGGATAGTCCATCATGAAGGGAATACCAAGTGAGATGTTCCCTAGTGAGGGGACCCTAGGCTGGATGGTCTTTCGATATAGGAGTCCTAGGTAGGCCCTAGTGGAGGAGGGGCCCCAGGTTGAAACCATTGATCCACCACTCAAGCTCCCTTAGATTTGCAGCTTTGTTAGTCTTAGTCGTATCATCTTTTATTATTGTTCTCTTGTAATTCCTTTTAATTGGAGAGAGTCATATGGTAAGAGAACTTTATAGTAGATATAGACAGCTTGGTCGAATCATTTCAATATGAACTCATCAAAACGTATTGTTATGGATCTACTTAGGATATTTAGAGTAAGTTCATGAAGTAACCACATGTCATACTCATAGTCAAAGGCAAATCTTCTGTAAATTGTTCGAAGAAGAGAAAGTATAGGTCGAAGGGTAGTAAGAGTAAAGCTAAGGCGAAGGAAGCGAAGGTAGATTGTAACCATTGCTCTAGAATGGAGTACTAAAAGTGGAACTTTCCATATTATCCGAAAATCTACAAAGTAAGAAAACCGATTCCCCTCATAATGATATTTTCCCTTGAGAAAAATGTTTCTCTATAAGGCTTCTTCTTGGGATTTAGATACTTTGAAACTTATATATGTAATTTATTATAGGGAGTTATGAGCAAGAGGCTCATAGTAAAGTATGCCATATTCAAAGTTGCAAATAGTGCTACTATAGTTGTCGTAGTATTAGGAGATTACCATGTGAAAGTTGTTAGTGGATGATTTATTTTTATATATTTCTTATTTTATACTGAATTTTACTTGAATAATCTTCATTTCTTGTTTAATGGAAAATGGTATAGTTTTATTTGCAATTACAATGTTAAGAATATTTGTTATGTTAATTAAATTATTTTTTGGTACTTTTTAAGATGGAATTTATATTTTAACTATAATCATGTATTTGGTTGTTAATATAATAGTGTATCGAAAATAAATGACAACTACTTATGACACTGTGTCATGGCCCGTTTTTCCGTACCCTTCGAATCGACAATAAACAACACATGTCCAACTCAAATTGCATGAAAATACGGAACATGAAGGGTAGTAAAGAAAAATAGACAGAACAGAATCTCACACGAATGGAATAACATATAATATTGAACAAATATTTTTACAGCGAAAAACTTTTAAATACATATATCAGAGTCTAACCTAAATCCAGCTTGGACAGTTATAAACATATGTCCTTACAATTGCTGACAAACATCAACTAAAACTAACTAAGTACAACGGATAATACAATATGTCCATACGTAGATGAACATCTCCAGCTCTCCTCTGGAAACTCCAATCGCCTTCGACTAACCTAAAACTACTCGGATCTGACCCGAGTATTGAAGATACCCGGATCAGGCTTGATAAACCAGCTTGAGAAAAACTCAATAGTAAATACAGTGTCATATATCAGCCTTTTTATAAATCCTTTGAAAATAAAGGGTATCTCATAAGACCACGCCCACACATAAACACAGACGGGTTTTTACCTTATGATAACTAAAAAACTTTTATATCAAAACCTTTGATATTATTTCTAATGACATCTCTTTGAAAATATTTGCAAACAAACTTATTAATCTTAGCCGAAATTGTTACATTGATTAAATTCCAGCATAATAGGTTTACAATCAAGTCTATAGGTTCTTATTAGAGAATGGATTTCCATACAAATGACCAGGTGAAGGATCTACCTTCCGAAATGGCTATACCTCTATATGGATGTCCCGAGGAAACATCACAAAGCACCTCTACCAACACAAGACCGGCCTACCTCTATAACTAGATAGTACCGAATATGTCATCCCTCGGTCGTTACCGACATTTAACCGAGCACTCGTTTTCCATACACCATATTAATTTACATCCCGAACGTCATGGCAGAAAGAAACATATCTAGAAGGGGATGATCATACCCTAATTGGGAATGACCCACTTAACCTTGCTGCATCTAATCCTGTTTTGGCCATTTTCGGTTTGATGAGGCTTGAGGCAGCGATTATCTTTTCACATAGCACATATCACATCTTTGAGTGCCACATTGCCATTTCCGTTAACTACTAATTGTCTTCCACAATAATACAACCCTTGAGCTCGTACGTCTCAAGAAGGGTGTTAAGCTAAGAGAAGTTACCTTCTCCGCCACCATTGATGTACGCTTGTAAAAACCAATGTACGTAATCTTTAGAAATGCAAAGTAAAAATTCCACCGTACTAACCGAAGGATGGGAAGGAATAAAGCGAACAAATCCACTAATTCGTCATCCTCAAATCAGTCTTTCCTGGGGTATTGTTCCAACAAATACATAGACAAACGTCCATACAAGTTGTACAGGAACATGACAAACCGAAGGCACTCTCCTACTACTACTAGCAGCGAGTAGTCCTTGCAATCCGAAAAATCTCCATCACGAGGAGTCCACTGCTATAAATAACTCTATAAAGGGGGCCAGCCAGAGCATGTTCAACAAGCAATCTTCACGCTATGAAGATCCACGGTCTTCAAAAATCATCATCTTCAATATATCTTCACGTTCAAACGTATACATTGGTTCGAAGCAGCTTTCGGATAGGAATTACCCAAATCCGACCCTGGTTCCTTCGAAATCCATTTTTCGATAAAAAGTGAATATGAGTATATAGGATTTATTAAGCCTCTTTTCACTTAAATTCTTTTCGGATGATTTCAAATTATCTTCTTGTTACTTAGGATAATTCTAAGTAATTAATTCTTTTACTTTGGAAAATATCTCAAATTTCCTCACTTAACTCTCGATCCAAATTCCTTAACTTTTAGGTAGGTCAAAAACAATATTATTTAAGACATCATTTATGATAAACCCTAAATTAATTTTAGCAAACATTTTTGAATAAATAGGATCACAGAAATAATTTGTTTTGGAGATTGCTTAAAATTTAGATAATACCAATCTTCTTTTATTTTGGAAACTCAATATGATCTTTTTATTTAAGAGCGTTTGGGATTTCCTTTCGATCTGTTCCACCCCTCGCCTAAGAAAAGAAAATATGGTCCAGGTAAGTTCAGGACACTGGTTGCTCCATCCCTAACCTTTGTTAAACACCTTGTTTTGTCTTCCCAGACCTCACAGGCGGGACAAATGTACTAGTCGTTTCCGCATACTCAGATTTTCCACTTTATTTTGGAATTGCTTATAAATATTCCAAATTATCTTTCAAAACGCTTAATGATCCTTTTTAAAACATTCACAATTAATTCTGGAACAATCGTTATTACATTTAAACTCACTTCCAAAAAGTTATAGAATTCGCAGCATAAAAGTGCTGTGGAAGTGCCGTATAAGCTTAATTGATTAAATTAACTTCAAAACATTCGATAACTCATATTTTTCAATCAAAATCTCTTTTAAATAATTTAAATAGATTTATCAAATTTATTTCATATTTTTCCATAAATAAAACGTTCATTTAAACGGATTTCCTGATATGGTCACTTAACTGCACTAGTGCGATTTTTCTAGAAAATTGATTTGGACTTATTTCAAAAGCTACTCAACGAAACTTTGATTTTCTTTTTTTTTGTTTGGAAGATATGGTTATAACAGTCTATAATTTTCTTATCTCAAAGAATTCCAAGCTATATTTCACTCTACATATTCATTTGAACTTTTCTGCACGAAGCCGCGAACTACCATTGCACGACGCACCTAGTTTTAACTTATTTTTCAATAGTTGAAATAATCTATTCGAATTGAATTCTATTACTTTTAAAATCATTAGAAATCATTTTAAATCAATATTCTCCTTTTTAAAGCATTTAAAATGTATTTTTACTATTACCATATTATAATATTATTTTATTCCTATTATTTTAATACTAAATTTTAAATTCCAATTTTAATTAAATTTCAATTCAAATCTCAAAATAAACTCATTTCAAACTTAGATTTCAAATCTAGTTTCAATTTAAACCTCAATTCAATCTTGAACTAAACTTCACATTTCAAAATCGATTTCAATTTCAATTTCGCTATTTATCTTAATTTCAATTGCAGTTTAACTATCCTTTTTAAATCCGTTTCACTTCATATTTCAAATTCTCTTTTATATTTACTTTAATTTCACTTCTAACTGAAAAGAGACTTATTTTTTCAAAACATCTCATATCACTAAAATATGGTCTTATTAATAAAGGTGATTACTTTAATCAAAATGAACATAACCAATATCCATCTTTATCACTATTATAACATTCATTCAATCAATCACATACATATGATTTCAAATCCAACTTTCACTATTAATACCATAATGGAATTTATTACCACAATTCAATTATCTAACCAACTATTAAGCATCCATATTAAGAATCAAATAAACATTCATATGTCATAAGGGTGTAAATGTGATTGTTTTAACATAACCAAAATATAAATTCAAAAGTGATGAGAATTTCTCACCTTTATATCCACTCCGTCAATCTTTAGGCGAATTGGCATGTTAACGAACTAACGTGCTATCTCCAACGGCTTTGAATTCACCGCTTTCTTTTTCCTTCTTTTTTTTTCTTTTTTTCTTTTTTATTGGAGAGGAGGGTACGGCCTTGGTATGGTGGTGTGGCCGAGGGTATGTGGTTTTGGAAGGGGCTACGGCCTTATGGAGGTGGATAGGTGGATGTTTGGCTCGGCTTGGGGTGTTTGAGGGTGGGTAGGTGATTTTAGAGAGGGGTAAGGTGGTTTAGGTGATGGGTGGTAATGTGGAGGTGGTAGCTTGAAGGTAGAAGAGAATGGTGGAAGAGAGGTTGGATGCCGTGGAAATGGAGGTGAAGGAGAAGGAGAAAGTGAAGAAGAAAGGTAGAGAATGAAGTGTGAAAAATGAAAGGTATGGATGCATATTTATATTTGAGCTTTGGATGGCAAATGACTAAAATACCCTTCTCTACCCTTTTTGAGTTTTCATTTACTTTTTTACCTTTGATTTAACCTTTGCTTAATAGAGAAGAAATGGTTTGATTTGAATTTGTACTTAAGAAATGATGTTTACCTATTTTTCTTACACTTTAAAATGTTAAAATAGGTATAAGTGTGTAGGTAGTTAAGAGAGGTGTCACTTTCTTATGGTTTATAATATTTTAATACTTAAGTTTGCTCTCTTTCCATGCTTATATATATCATCTCATTAATGAGATATGATATAAAGAAATGATGTGGTTTATTAAAGTTTAAATTTAATTTGAAATTAGTCAAATCATGTCTTCTCACTTTTTATACATTTATTTAAACTTTTCAAAAGTAAACTCCTTTTGTCTTTTAGTGCTAAATGTAAAGTATTTAAATAGTTTGTAAACTTGTATTTATCTGTTAGAAAATGTATCAAGTTGCAATAACTTTTGTCGATTAAAGTTTAATTTAATTTGAAATTAGTCAAATCATGTCTTTTCACTTTATTATCTTTATTAGATGTTTTAAATAAGATTCACCTTTTTAAATAAATATCTAAATCCATTTATTTAAGCCTTTATTTATTATTAACAAAACTTAACTTTTGTCGATTTGTTCAAAAATCCAAATTTATACTTTTTAATCTATTATCTATAAGAATAGATAAATTTCTCTATTATTATTTATTATATATAACATATTTATTTAAGATTTAAATTCCTTAACAATTTAAAATGAACGAAATCTCTCATTTAAGTAGCGAAATTACGGGTCGTTACACATTGTAAACTAGGCCATATGGATAAGAAACAATTAAACAAGTTAGGAAACCAAAGGTTTTTTCCATCTTTTGTATCTAAATCATTTGGCACTAGTAAATCATGTCTCAAAGGTAAAATGGCCAAGAACCCAGTCAATGGGACCAAAGAAAGAGTTACTAAACTATTAGGACTAATAGTTACATATGTATATGGTCCTATGTCTACCAAATGTGGGTTTTTATACTTCATTAAATCCACCGATGATTTATCCAAATATGTATATGTATACCATGTGAAACAAAAATCAAAGATCTATGACAAAGTCACAGATTATAAGAATCAAGTTGAAAACTGAACATGCAAGAAAATTAAAACAATTCATCTAATCGAGGTGATAAGTAAATTAGATATGAACTACAAGGGTACCTAAAAGAGAATGAGATTCTCTATTAGATCACTCCTTCCTATACACCTTAACACAACAATGTTTCATAAAGGAGAAATCAAAATTTTTTAGACATGGTTCGATTGATGATAAATAATACCGAGTTACTTTTAGGAATATTCGATTGAAATCTTTACACATATACTGAATTCTATACCATTTAATTCTATGCTCAAGACACTAAACGAGTTATGGATTGTTAAGAAACGTAAACCCAAGTAAACTTGAGGTCAGATCCGTATTATGTAAGTTTATAGGGTATCCTAGAAATTCTCCTAGATACATATTTTATCATACCGAGGAAAAAACGGTATTTCTTTTTAAGACATGCCACCTTTTTAGAAAAGCAATTTCTATCTTGAGAATTTAGTGGCAGTAAGATAGATCAGGTTGAGATCCAAGAAACTCCCATTGAAACTAAATTTTTAGATAGTAATTCAATACCTATAAAAGGCACACAATTTATTAGACAATCTAGTATGGAAGCTTGCATGCAAAAGAGATCATATGGGTTTCTATTGATGATGAGAAAGAAGATTGCACCATCCATGATGTTGTTCTCCTCACCTCATATTCTTGGAGAGTAAAGATTCTAACCTATGGTTTGGTGTAATGAAATCCCAAATGTATTCCATATACAAAAATAAAGTTTAAATTTTTAGAAAGTGTACCCACCGGGGTAAAACCCATCGATTACAAATGTATATGTAGAAAAAATATCGACGTAGATGAAAAGGTTGAGATTTATAAAGCAAGATTTGTGGTGAAAGGTTTCTGACAAATTTAAGGTATTGATTATGACAAAAAGTTTTTCTCGCACAATACTTAAATCAATCGGACTACTTGCAGTTATTGAAAATATGACAATGAAATATGTTAAATGGACATCATATAGAATTTCTAAATAGTGATTTGAAGATACTATTTGTATATCGTAACCAAAGGGTATCGAATTCAGTGGGAACAGTGACAAGTCATGTAGAATCTTGGATTAACTTATATTCTTAAGCAAGCATCAAATGTTAGTATAGATCTTTTGACAATGTAATAAAATAGTTTGATTTTAGGCAAAACAAAGAGAAAGTTTGTATATATAAGAAAGATTAAAATGATGTTGACACATTTTTAGTTTTGTACATCGATGATTTACCACTGCATAGAAACGATTTAGCAATGTAACAATCAATGAAAGCTTGTTGTCAAATAATTTTTCGATGAAAGAGTTGGGAGAGGTATCCTTTGTACTAGATATAAATATATACATAAAGACAGATCTTAAAGGATATTAGGATTTTCCCAAGAGATGTACACAGACAATGTTCTAAAAATGTATAGTATGGAAAATTCCATGCATGGAATGCTCTAGTGTAGAATGGAAGTGTACTTTCTAAGAAAGCTCCCCATCTACGAATGTAGAAAGACAACATATGAGTAGTGCAACGCGGGGTTGGTTTAATAAAGGGAAATTTGATAATTTTACAAAAAGGGACCTTATTATAATTTTTATACATGAATGAATTACAAAACAAATCTTGTACCATTGTCAAGATTAGATTTTTCTCATCAAATTTCACTATAAGAATATTTTAACCGAACATTGGAGTTAATAGTAATTACTGAATTGGTTTCATTTTTAATTTCGGCTAACTTTGGGTCATAAGGTCCATTTATGCCAAATTTAAAATAGATTAGTTTCCTAATTTTGAAAATCATGTATTTCCATTCATTCTTCTTCCACTCCTTAAACAAATGGATGAAACCTATCTTTCTAAAAACCTAGATCTTAAATTTTGAGGGTAATTCTTCGTTAAATTAGATAATTTTTTATGTTAAAGATATCAACGTGAAAAGAGTTATGAGAAGATATCAATTTCAAATCATTTCATGGAGATCGAAGCCTAGAGCATTTTCAGATAGCATAGGAGAAGGAGATCCAATTTGAATTTGGGCTATCTTTTGTAATGGGTGAGTGGGAAATCATTAATGAAGATATATAATGTTGCACATGCTTTTACTTCATTGACAATGTCCTAAGGTATGTTAGCAGATTTATCGAATATGATCTATGTGTTATAGTAAACCTAAAATTGGATACTGGCATTTAGATGGGTGTAAAAAATGTAAAAAGTTATGTACTACAGATAAATTATGACTGTAAGAATGGTTAAATTGGGGAAATGAATGGACCATGGTCGAATTAATAAATTGTTGGTTGATTAACCGTAAATTAATAATGATGATATACGAAGATGAAAAAGTCAAGGTTAGGCTCAGTTAATATAAAATTAAGTAGCATTTATGGGTTAGTGGTCAATGTAGTAGGAAAATATAGATAAATGAAGTGAAAATATAAAGAGAATAGGGCAATAATCGTGTAACACCCCTAATTTTAAATAATATTATTCAATAGATTTAATTAGGTAAATTAAATAGAATAATGTAAAGATTAGAATGACAAGTGAATTAAGATTTGAAAATTAAATAGAGGTCGTGCTTAATTAAATAAAATTAAAAGAATGAGTTTATGGAAATGGTTTTATAATCTTGCTAATAAAATAATAAGGCAAGAGTATTA
The DNA here is from genome assembly GCA_030765085.1 of Allium cepa. Taxonomy (NCBI): domain Eukaryota; kingdom Viridiplantae; phylum Streptophyta; class Magnoliopsida; order Asparagales; family Amaryllidaceae; genus Allium; species Allium cepa. The sequence continues at coordinate 374,365,884 of CM060929.1, read as the reverse complement.
TGGGAAATAGCCATCCACCATAACCTTTAACCCTTAAACCCTTATTCCCATTTTTCATTTCATGTATTCACAAAGTAAATAATATAAGAAAAGGGGAGCTCAAGCAGGCCATAACCTAAGGGAAAAGGAGGAGAAAAATCAATTGAAAGCTAAGGAATCAAGCAAGGAGAATTAAGCAAGACAAATCTCAAGTTCCTTATCCAAAGAAAGATGAATAATAATCAAAACCATCTCATTTTTACTTTCATGAACATTTGATTGCTGGTTTTATGTTTAAATCTGTTTTGATGATTTTAACGACGATACGCTTGGGTTATATGCCATGTTTGATTTAAACAGAAATGTTTGATTCGATTTTAAGGTTAAAATCGTATATATTGGACTTCAAATGTCATGAGGATTTAATATGTTATGTAAAAAATTACTTTGAAGATGGGTTTAAATTTTCATAATTATCTAAGCTATAGATAATTTATTTTAAATTTTTGAAGGAAGAAATTAATAATTGGGTTTAAAATTTTTGACTATTATATGAAGGATTTTGGGTTTGAAATTTATATATGTTAGATAACATAGTAAAAATGAATTTTTTTTTATTTTTGGGGATTTTTCGTAAGTAATTTACTATGAAAATTAAATTAACTTTGTTGGAGGACTTGATGTCTTAATTATTTTGCTAAAAGGGAGGACTTCTTTGTTAATAAATTTTAATTAATTCGGATGAATTCTGTAGTCTTTTAGAAAATATTTTGGTAAAGGTTATGGCAACCAATTATATTTTTACAAAGATGCAAGTTAGTTGAAAAGCATTTACTTAAAAGGGTAACAAAAAAGTTTTGTAAAGATTTATTATTTCGCCACTTCCAGTAGCAACATTTCGACCGCATACCTCTGACCCAACTAAGTCAAAACCAATACATATGGTATCAGTGCTTTGGTATGCAGTGGATTAGAGAAAAGCAGAAGGTATAGAGTTGAAACCATGCTTTTGAAGGGGTCGTGTCCATTTTAAATAACTTTCGAAGGACTTTGTTTACTTTTGAAAAAAGATGCCGCTTTCCTTGATTTAAAGGAGAAGCATTCGAAAGGGGTTGAATATAGCTTTCGAAGGGGGTTTCCACCTTCTTGTTTTGAAAGGGTAGCTTTCGAATGAGTTTGTTTCTATTTTATTCCGCTGTGTTTTGATGTAAAGGCAAAGTAGTTTAATTTCCTAAGTTTATACTCTGATCATCCAAGAGTGCATCTTTATAGGTTGCTCTTGGCATATTTTGCAATTATTATATTTCCTCTTAACGTGGTTCTCGAATATGGGATTATGTAATGAATTTGAAATATGATTGAAATGAAATGAGAAAATTGTTTAATGGTTTAAAAATTCAAATCCATGTGTTTCTGTTGTATCATTGTATCTAACGTTACCGCATTTGGTCGTTGATGATTAAAAACTATGGATAGCTACAACATCTATGGCTGTTATTTTTGGACCTCCAAGTAGGGGATGTTACAAGTTGGTATCAGAGCATAGGTTTATGAAAACTTAAAAGAAATTTCAAATTAAAATGATTTTTCGAAACATAATCCAATGAATTAGAAAATAGGATTGTGGTTTGGATTAACGCTATAGTAACGTACTTGTATTTGATATATATATTTGTGTGTGTGTGTGTGTGTGTATGTATGTATGTATGTGTATAAAAGTACGTATTTCCCTCTCTCTTAAACCGTTCTTCTGTATCTTACTAAGGCTCGTACGCAGATTTATGAGAAGGGAAGATATGGAGGCGGGAAACAAAAGAGGAAATATCGGTGGAGGAAGCACCACAAAAAACGGAAATGCTCGACCTAATAGGAGAAACCAGGGTCGATAGGAAAATGCTAATCAAAATGCAAATGCTAATGTAGGTGCTAGAAATCCGCCAGTAGATATGGGGATGATGTATCAGTTCTTCGTTAATCTGATGCAAGCTGAAGTAGCTGCTGGAGTAGCTAATCCCATGGCTCCAATTAGAAACAACTATGCTAAGGTTAGCAGAGATTATACCAATCTTGGTGGAAGCCGTTTTTAGGAATGGAGGATACTATAGAAGTTGAGAATTCACTTTTGCATCGTGAAAGGATCTTTGCTAACTTGGAATTAAACGATGAGCAGAAAAGGAGAATAGCCTATAGCAGTTGTAGGGGGCAGCACTTCATTGGGCAATAATCATGTAACACCCTAATTTTAACTAACATTGTTCAGGAGATTTAACTAGATAAATTAAATAGAGTAACGTAAAGATTAGAGTGATTAGGGAATTGATATTTGGAAATTAAATAGAGGTCGTGCTTAGTTAAATAAAATTAAAAGAATGAGTTTATGGAAATGGTTTTATAAGCTAACTAATAAGAGAATAGGAAGGGTATTATAGGAAATAGCTATCCACCCTAACCCTTAACCCCTAAACCCTTATTCCCATATTTCATTTCATTCATTAAAAAAGTAAAAATATTAGAAAAGGGGAGTTCTAACCGACCATAACCTAAGGGAAAAGGAGGAGAAAAATTAATTAAAAGCTAAGGAATCAAGCAAGGAGAGTTAAGCAAGATCAAATCTCAAGTTTCTTATCCAAATCAAGGTGAATAATAATCAAAACCATCACGTTTTTATTGTCATAAACATTTGATTACGGGTTTTATATTTAAATCCGTTATGGTGATTTTAATGATGATATGCTTAGGTTATATGCCATGTTTGATTTAAACAAAATGTTTTATTCAATTTTAAGTTTAAAATTGTATATATTGGATTTCGAATGCCATGAGGATTTAACGTGTTATGCAAAAACATTATTTGGAGATGAGTTCAAATTTTCGTAATTATCCAAGCTATTGATAATTTATTATGAATTTTTGAAGGAAGAAATATATAATTGGGTTAAAAAATTATTTCGGCTATTATATGAAGGATTTTGGGTCTGAAATTTATTTATGTTAGATAACATATTAAAAGTGAATTATTATGATTTTTGGGATTTTCCCTAAGTAATTTACTATGGAAATTAAATTAACTTAGTTGGAGGATTTGAATGTCTTAATTTTTTTGATAAAGGGGAGGAATTCTTTGCTAATTGTTCTTAATTAATTTTGGATGAACTCGATAGTCTTTAAGAATTTTTTTTTGTAAAGGTTGTGGCAACCAATTATATTTTTACAAACAGACAAGTTAGTTGAAAAGCATTTACGTAAAAATGCAACAAAACAGTTTTGTAAAGATTTATTGTTTCGTCCCTTTTGGTAACAACCTTTGTCCCCAACCAAGTCAAAACCAATACACATGGTATCGATGCATTTATATGTAGTGGATTAGAGAAAAGAGGAAGGTATAGAGTTGAAACAATGCTTTCAAAAGGGTCGGGGCCATTTTAAATAACTTTCGAAGGACTTTGTTTGCTTTCAAATAAAGATGCTGCTTGCCTTGATTTCGAAGAGATGCTTTTGAAAAGGGTTGAATGTAGCTTTCGAAGGGGGTTCTCGCCTTCTTGATTTGAGAGGGTAGATTTCAAATGAGTTTTTACATTTTATGCTTTAGAATGGAGCTTTTGAAAGGGTAGTTTGAACCTAGTCGAAACCATGTGTCGTCATCATCCTTTTCAAATAGGTTGAAGTTATCAACGAGTTTAAAAGGTAAGCTTTTGTCTTATAAATATAAAAGTTGCTTCCTAATGTTTTCAAAATGGTTCCAATAGCTATTTAGACTAAATTTTTCGAAGGCAATGACTTTGAAAGGTGTTTCGAGGCTATCCTTCAAATTGTTTTACTTAAAGACTAATGCTTTCGAAAGGATGGTTCCGAAGCCATCTGTTTTCCCCAAATTATTTTACTTGAAGGTTAATGATTTTGAAAGGGTTACTTAATTTATATTCACTTTGACCCAAGAGTTATTTTTAAGGATAAACCCAATGGTTTTATAAGAGGTACTTTCAAATGGTTTCGATGCTATGCTTTTACAAGTTGGAAAGAAAAGCTTTAATACTTTCGAAAGGAATTTTTAGACGGATTCAAAAGGAAGCTTTTGATGCTTTCGAAAGAGTTGTTTTAAAGCATTTCAAAAGGCATATATTTAGTGTTTTAAAAAAAGGATTTGAATGCTTTCGAAAGATATGTTCAATGGTTTCTAAAGCAAAAGCCTAAGGTTTCAAAAGCCTTAGTTTTCATCACAGAACCCATTCTCATTTTTAACGGAAAAATCCATGGCAATATAAAAGAGCTATGAAGTGGATTTTAAATTTGGAGCTTTTGAAGAAGCTTGCCTTGATAAAAATAATGGGTTAAAGGGATTAACCAAATTTCATATGGAAATGATTTCAAGGATATTAAACCATAAATGTTGGTATTGTTATGTTATTGTATATGCTTCTTCTATAAATATATTCATTATATAATGGACCCATAACTGTATTTTGGGGAGGAAGGGCCGAATAACTAGCTAGGTTGACCCAGTAGTGAATATAAATTGAGTAAACTCTTGTATGAGTAGAACTGAATCCACGAGGTCAGATAGACCACAACTTAGAATGTCCAATGACTGATCAAGAAGTTGTCAGTTTAGACAAGCTCGTATTAAACTCATGAAAACTATGATTGGAGAGAATTATTGGTAGGGTCCAATAGGTTCACAGTGATCCCATGAAAACTATATCAGGATAAAGTTATTGACAGAGATCAATAGGTTCATAGTCAACCCATGAAAACTATGATATAAAAGAAGTTGTTAGAGACACCAATAAGTTCAGAGAGAACCCTTGAAATACTGAAGTTATTGGCAAGGTCCAATAGATTCTTAGTGATCCCGTGAAAACTATGAAACCGTATAGATAGTGCATAAGCTGTAAACAGGTTATTAGTCAGCCCATGAAAACTAATAGGTTAATAGTGACCCTAGAAACTATAACTGAGATAGATAGTCAAATGGATGGGGATGGGAAATCCTGGATATTTTTCTTATTTGCATATCATCATGACATTTTAAATTTCTATGTTCTTAACCATTGTGGATGCAGGAACACAGTATGTGGTTATTATAAATATTTGGGCTAGATACTAGTGAAAGAAAAACCCGTTCCGCTAAGCAGCATGGTTTCACTAGATATATAAATGGTTCGAGATGGTAGGTTATTATTCATACCAGGATTTTTGTCTGACTCAAAGTTTATGTTTTTTTCCATAAACTCTCGGATGCTCAATTGATTTTGAGTAGTTTGAGAGCTGAAGTTTTAGGTTCACCTTTAGACGAATAAGCTTCCAGAGATGTGTAGGAGGCAAGCTATCTAATAGGAGTTCTTTTCTATTTGATTCCGCTGTGTTTTGATGTAAAGGCAAAGTTGGTTAATTTCCTATGTATAGACTCTAGTCATCTAAGTGAGCATCGTCATAGGTCACTCTTGGCATATTTTGTTATAAATATATTTCCTATGAACATGGTTCTTGAATTTGGGATTGTGTACTGAATTTGAAATATGATTGAAATGAAATGAGAATTTTTTTTAATGGTTTTAAGAAGATTTCATATCCATGTATTTCTATGGATGACTGCAGCATCCGTAGCCATAAGTTTTAGGCCTCTACATGGGGGATGTTATAAATTAAGGTGTTAAATGATCATCAATGCATATAATATAGTAATATTTTTTATACGATCATAAAATGAGATAAATTATCCCTGGATAATATAAAATGAAATATATGTATAATATAAATAGAATCAGTACAAATACTTAGTGAAAAACTCGATGAATAGCTAAAAAATTGCAATACCCTACTAAATGGATGCATTGTTGAAATTACCAATCATCTGAAATAAACGGTAAAAACCTACAAGTTTATAGTGTAAATTAAGGGATTTCAAACATTAAACTTTTATCTGGCTATTTGAACTTGGGTACTCGAATGATGAACTTGTATTCAATCAGCTAAATAATTGAAGAAATAATTCTTTAAGTGGTTAGACGTCTGAACGTTTGACCAAACATCTGAGTCATAGAATCAGACATTTAAATGCATATTTCAAGGCTACATGGAATTTGGACCCTGAAGGGTCTATAAATGGTTTTATTTTTTGTAGGGTAATATTAGTGATAGAGCAAAGAGTATGCATATGGGAAATTATGTAATTTATATGAACTTAACTTTGTAAATACTCTTGTTAGTGATAAAGTATGCCTTTGGTTTTGTTTTCTATTTTATGGGTTGTTATATTGTGATATAAATAATGAATTAATTACATTAAACATAGTAAGTTGAAATTCCTTACGAGTAATGTTTAATCGATTGCAGTTACAAACGTGTTCATGGCCATGAGTGTTGAATCAATGTAAACAAAACACTAACTCATTTACTACAGTTCTTTAACCGTAGGAATTAATATACCGAGGGCAAAACTCTTGAAAGCTCCTAGTTGGGATGTATTAGAAATGGATATTGGTATGTATATTGAGAATAGTATATGTAACACTCTTTATATGATGGACAGTGATTTTCTTATGATGGTTGGTGGCTACAAGGAGTTACGCCCTAAGAAGTAGTCTTCGGACTTGAGGGTATTGTCGATCTTAAGTACCTAGGCTATACCTTTATTGTGGTTAAATATTTGACATGATGACCTAGTCATGACCACAGTTGGGTAGACGTTAATCTACTTGAAGTAAGACACCATCCAATAGAGGATTCTCTCTTCTGTTATACGTCAGTATCGTTGTAATTGGTATATGACTTAAAAGTCAAAAAAATTGGCAAGAGTAAGTCAGTTAATCAACATGTTGTTGGATTGAGACAAGGACATTAAAAGTTGTTTATGCAATCAAATACAGATATTAATAGAGTTTTTGACCGTATACCAAACTATAGGTACCTACGTGACACATTGATGACGACAAGAATATGTGTACAAACTATCATTACTTAGTGAGCTTATTTTAGATCAAAAATTTGGATTTTGCCTAAATGTTTTGTAAGCGTTGGACTTGGCTCGATAATGTGCTTCAACATAGTTCGTACGTGCTTCGGTATTTTAATTTTTTAAATATTGAATGAGGATCAGTTCACCTAGAGAGTCAAAATGTCGTGTTGTTAATTATTTTCGAGTTCACCCTAGAGAGTCAATACTATCGCTTTGCTTAAGGATTGAATGGAGCTTCATAGTTCATATACTGCATAGTAATGGTGGAAATAGTGGGAGTATGCCATATAGCACTTAATGATTGCATCAAGTTATGGAAGTTGTTTTTGTAAAACTTGCAAAACATTATTCCTGAAATAATAATCATTTTCCAGTGTTGACTAAAAAATAGACATAGTTTTATTTCAATATAAACATTATGAATATTCGTTATAAAATAAAAATATAATAGTAGCATTATTATGCATAGGAAATTATAGAAGTGTCTAAATTTATTTGCAATTATTTTAAAATTATAGACTAATTATATGATCATAAATCATATGGTACAAGTGAATTATATCTCAAATAATTAAGGGCAAAGCACCCGTTGAGTGGGAGCGACATAAGAGTTGATGAACTCTTTGGATCAACACATATAGATGTATGTAATCATAAGTCTATTAATACAAAACAGTACTACATACATCGCCGTATTCACCAATGAGTTATCACTGATATGAACATGTGTATTTGTTACACATGTAGCATGTCTATGATAACCTCAATAAATATAAAATAAAAGTAAATAAAATAACATGTAACAAAAAATAAAAATGATTCGATTTGATTGAATATGTGAGTATATTGGAAATAGTTCCAAACGTACCTAAACATGAAAAAAGGTTCAATCTCAAAATTCAATCCTCCCTATGACTCATAATGATGTATCGCATACGAAGCAATCGAACTTTGTTGAACAAAATAAGATTAATTATGTGTAAAGTTGAGTTAACTTCTTTCCATAAGGTTGTGTACTTAAGAGTATTACAAAAGGTTAAATTAATTTCATCTAAGAATATTTTACAAAATCCTACAAGATAAGGGTTTATAAGAAACCCCCAACATATCATAGGCCAAGGAGTTAGCAAGTTATTCAAGCAAAAGACTGCACGTGATAATTTTACGTGAGGGATCTTGTATCAATTACTCTAGAAGTCATTCAGGAATGATAATCATTGGATAATCAATGTATGCTTTGAACTTAAATGTTGTAAACCAAAACCAAATCAGTCTCATATATAAGGCTGTTCAAAAAATGTTATGAATATATATTCCATTGCATTAAGAAATAATTTTTGTTTTATGAAATACTAATTTCATAGTGAAGGATTGTCTTTTTGAAATTATTGGTAGTAAAATGGGTTTAGATACGATCCAAAGATGAAACTAATTATGTGGGATGAAATGAAATCAGCCAAACCTAAATGAACATAATGCATTAGAATGTCTAACAAGTATTTTTCCATACGGATGAGAACCTATGAGTTTCTTATCAACTTCAAGAATAGATAACCTTAGTTGTCAACTAAAGCATTAAGAGTATTGACTTTGTAACGTGGTACGATGCACAAATCCAAAAGGATTCCCGGTACGTCATCAAAATATGATTTTGGTAGTTGTACTTGAAGGAATATGATCCATCGATCGTAAATTAGTCTTTAAGAGAAATGTTAGTGTGGTTGGAATATTATGGGGGCACATTGATAAGAATAACATCATAAATTTTAATTGTTATAATTAAAATAATAGATTTTCCATTCGAATATGCTCATGCTAATTCAGATTTTACTCATAAAATTATTGCCTAATATCACTTTGTGTTTTTGTACATATGTGTTGAAATGGAAAATTGTGAATAATGATTTAGAATAGATCATTTTCATCTTATAGCCAAAGTGTCCCTAAGTCAGTGGGAATGATATCGAGTATTTAGGTTTTCTGGACATGTTCCAATAACATATACGAAAGTAACATTCAACAAGTGTCAAAGTTGAACAAGTATTTTGATAGATATATGAAAAGGTTTGATTTTCTGTCAAAATGCAAAGGAAGCATGTCTCTATAAGAAAGAACATCCTAAGGTACATAGATATTTTTAAACCATAAGTGAACAATATACTGTTGATTGTTAATGATATACGTATGTTAAAATCCATATTAGTTTGGTCATTTAATACTCAATATTGGATTTGTAAATTATATCTTTTATAATAATTATAAAGTATGCTGGGAATGTCCCAAACGATATGCTAAGATACACTATGTTTAATATAGAACATATAAGATGAATTCCTTATGCATTGATAATAGGAATTATCATAAATGTCGTAATGTCTATAATATCATAATTTACTTATGTATTTGATGCATGAAGCAAAAACCAAATCCAAATCAAAATCACTAAATGGCAGTTTAAAGTGTTCTTGAGTATTTACAAAATACTAGAGAATTGTTAATAAGAAGAACGAACTCTTTATGAGGAATAAGTGCTATTGAGTATAATATGTCAATGTTTAAATCATATCCAAACCTTGATTAAGAAGCTTTAAGTTGGAAATGTTCCAAATAAAACGTTATGACAAATTCAATGAAATGGCTAAGTACATCATTTTAAATAGCGCCACGATAAAGGCAATGTAAATAAATATAAGTGAAAAAATTTATAGTTAAGCAAGGGATGATTCCAAGTACGAAGAATACTAAATCATTATTATGTAATAATAATGTAATACAAGAGCTCACTAGAAATCAAGAAACCTACTCCAAATAGTTCCAAATGATAAAGGTAGTTTATCGACATCGTACAGAATTGATTTGTAGAGTAGATAACTAAAATAACAGTGCAGACCCATTCATGAAGGGTCTAACTCGATCAATCTTTAGTAAAATGATCGAGGGGATTAGACTGAGGTTCCATAATCGACCTAAGTGCAAGTGGAGGTTGATAGAGTTAGGGGTATACCCTAGAAGCAACTATGTAATTGTTACATATATCTAACTCGATAACCAACCCTGTTTAAAGTAAAAGATGTTTTATTTTTATTATATACTAATGTAATAGTTGTATTAATTAATTAGTTTAGTTCATAGTATATTTAATATAAAATTCATAAGTGGTATGTTTTTTATAGAAGTTACAATGTGTTGTAATCATGAGTGGTTTAGTACAATAAAATAAACATACTGTTCTAAATATTCCTAATCAAGATCTATCAAGACTAAATATCAATACATCCATTGAGACTAGAGTACGTACTACTCTCTAAATGTTGGGTGGTGCATTACTCATGCTGCTGGGGGCACCAAGGGGTTACGTACTGATAGTTATTGGATAACAATGGAATAACTCATTCAATAGTTTTATGTTAGTTGAAATAACTAAGGTCAACATAAAATATCAGTGTGATAATATTACACGGTTCCCTCGACTTGAGAATACTATCAAGCTTGAATATAGAAACTCTGCTTTGATTATAGTTAAATCGTGGCATGACGTCCATTGTATGACTATAGTTGGAATGAGTGGAACCCCTGGAAGTGAGAAGTGAGACACTATTCAATAGAGAATTCGTCTCCTCCGTTAACATGGGGTTAGTATCACGGCCAACTAAATTTAACTCAAAGTCAAAGCCATTAGCCAGAGTGGTTCAGTTAATTATTATTATTATTATTGAACTAAGTACTTTTTGTTTCGACCATAAAGTTGAATATGGACAATATTGTAATTTTGACTATTGCTAAATTTCAGAAGTCCTAATGTGATATAGTTTTGATGAAGAGAATTGATGTAAATAATTGTCAATGTCGTGTAACGCTTAACTAATTTAAATTGGAATTTTATTGAAGATTGCGAGCGATAAATTTGGCCATAATGTCACCATACCTGCTACATGACATGAAAATGTAATGTTCAAATTATTCAATACTAATAGTTGATTGAATTTACACCTAAGAGTCATACAACCGAAATGGTGAATACTCCTACTACAACTGATTTAATTAATTATAATTGTTATAAATTAATTAGTATTTATTAAATATGATTATGAAATTTTGTCAAATTAGTGTTGATTAGTACTAAATAGTGTGTATATAATACTTATAAACATTATCGATATACAATACCGATATGCATTTGAATTGGATTTAAATGCATATTCATTTAGTCAGGCTTGAAGCAGTTAGGAGGCATAAATAAGGGCAATTATAGTCGACCATAGATGGGTGCAAAGTGGATTGAATATTGATTCAAAATAAGGTGAATAGATATGAGGAAAAGTTGGATATAGGCTATCTTTTTCCTTCTTGGAACCTATACTATTTAAATACATCTAACCCCGCCTTTTTTTCTGCTAGATTTTTGCATACTCTCATCTCATTTCAAGTAGAAATCCCATCCTCCATATAATTTTCAAGCTCATAAAACACAAATAAATTACAAATCAATGTGTTGGTGGTTGTTGCTTTCAGTTTGGTAGCTCTCTTTAAAGATTTGAATACATATTCAAGGATTTAACAGATTCGACATTTAAAGTGTTACTTCAAGCCAATAGATAGGTAAATATTCAATAAACATACATATACACACACATACGTATATACATACATACATACATATATATATATATATATATATATATCATTCTCCTATTTCCTTTTTTATACAATAACATGAATCACATACGTATGTGCTGTTAGTATAGGATGTATATATAATTATATATGGTAATAAAAAAATAAAATAAAATAAATTATATACGTTTTTATATATATTATTTAGCCAGTAAAGAAAAACTTATTTTTAATGTTTAAAACTAAATATCGTTTTAAAACAACAACAAAAATTGGTTTAAAATTTTTTTTGAAAGGAATTTTAAATATATATATATATATATATAAAAAGACACACATATATATTAACGTATAAAATGTGTACGCATAATTTTTTTAATTTATATACATAGCATATTTTCCAAAAGAAAATAATGCAAATATATTTAAATTAAAAACTGTATATATGTATACTTATTTAAATATAAAATCTAACTTTTACTTCGTATATGTATGTATGTATATAAATACAAGATATACATATAAATATTTAAAATTATCTATGTACGTTTTGTGCTTGTTTTTAAAAAAAAATGATTTTTTATGATTTCTATATGGAAATCTATTATTTATTAAAAAACAAAACAAATTTAACATCACATGAATTTTAATAATAAAAAGCTTATTATTTAGTCAAATAAAATTCAACCATATATATATATGTTTATACATAGATTTAATTATTTTAACATTAAGTAAATGTATATATGTTTATTTTATATTAAACTTTAAAATTAATATAATATGTGTATACAGTTGCATGTATATGTAATCTTCAAAAAAACTAAAATTTTCCAATTTTAAAATTTATATATATATATATATATATATTAAATTATCAAATCATTTTAAACTTAAAACTAATAGATAATTTACGTAGGTCTAGATCTAAAAAGTTAACATTTGAATCTGAATTCTAGATTTTGTGTATATATATATAAGTTTATTTTATATTATACATATGTGTATGTGTATAAATATGTATACAAATATTTACATTCCACAAGTATAATTTTTATATTTATGGAACTATATACATTTACATATATATACATATGCATATACATTTACATATATATATATATACACATATGCATATATATATATATATATATATATATATATATATATATATATATATATACAGATGCATATGCATATACATACATGTGTGTGCGTGTCTATATTAGACATCACATATGTATATGGAGGGACTGATATGTCCACTATGGTGTAAATCCCAGCACCTACACAGGAGCATGTACACGATAAATGTTGCATGTGCATGCACACATACATGTGTATGTGATGCATATGTTATATTATATTATATTATAGAGCATTAAAATAAAAATTTATGTACAAATAAAATTTAGACTCCATAGGCCTAATAAGATCCAAATGGAATAAAAAAAATTAGATTTCCTATTTACCCCATTGCTTGCTAGCCTAGTTCCAACACATTCTGATGACGAGCTCTTGGTAGGTCAGGCTAAGATGGCGAAAGCCAAACGGCATGGCTCTGTAGCATTAGAGCCTTGTGTTCGTAATGAAGGAGTGTGCTCTTAGTCTAACCCATGCATTGTAATCTTGTTATACCTAAATAGGCGTATATAATCATAAGTAGTTCATGTCTATTGGTTGCATCCACAAGTTGATATATGCGGTGCTATATCTTTTGGAACAGACCTTATTTAAATTGGAAAAATCGATATAATTTCTACAAGCCCTATTTGGCTTAAAGACCAATACTAGGTTGGCTACCTAAATTGTTATTCAGTTTCATGAATGAATCCATTTGCATAGAGCTTTTCTACCACTTCCTTGAGTGCTTAATATCTTTCTTGATTGAGCGACCTTCTTTTTTATTGCATAGGGTGAGTTTTTGGATATACATTGAGTGCGTGGTGATGATGGAAGGACCTATGCTGCCCATGTGGGCATGCCACTAGGAAAAACACATTTTTTTATTCAAGAAATATTTTAATTCTACAATACAGTTTCATTAACAACACAACTTCAGTTACATTTCAATTTAAATAACTTTCCTCACTACATATCGCTCGTTCACTCATATTTGTTCTTCAACTATATTCCAATTTGTAGCTAGCATCTAAATTAACTGCAAAATAAACACTGATGTAGTAAAACTGAAAAAGAAATATTTTTGCAGTGTAAAATAAAATGTGTTTTTTAAAATATTATTTTCCTCGATAATTTGGGATGTTCGTCATCATTTATTTTGATTTCATCAAACATGAATAACTTGTGACATGCACAGTATATCACTGTACATGCCACAAGGCCGTGCACACCAATATACACCTGATAAAACTGCAGAAACAAGTGAGCATAATGTCAAACCCGAGCCGAGGCTGAATTCAACTCGGGTGCAATACAAATACATCACAAAATTGTGGAGTATAAGTTCTCATACAACAAAAAAAGCCAAAACCAGACCATGCGAACAAGTGCACAAATATGTACATGAGAATAGACTCGACAGTAGAGTAATGAAACAACTTCAACCAGAATAAAATGTACAAACCAACTGATCACAAAACTTCAAACTTAAACTTAAATGTGCAACATCAAAATGTAGTCAAACATCAATACCAAGGAAAAGTGCAAACAGTTTTGAACACAATAAGGCATGGATTCACTAACAATAAAGATTGGAAGAAACTGCACATGCTAATATGCATATATACATGTATGAACACACATGTGTATATATATATATACACACAAACACATGCAGTGCACAACATTTCAGTGCAAGACTGCACAGTCAAAGTATGAGCAAACGGTTTCAAAGGATGATGCTAGAGAATCACTAGGTTAAATGGAGGAAATGCAAAATCAGAAAATACATATATACATACATACACACACATATATATATACACACATATGCAAACACACATGTATAAATATACATGTTGTGCACATGAATCAAATGGCTAAGACCTGACACAAGAAAGAAGGCAGCAGAGAAAGGTACACAAGTGAATGACAACCACCCAAGGGAAACATGCAATAAAAATGAAGTACATAGCATACATGGATGCATGTCATCAATGAACTCAAATATCAACAAGACCATATTTCAGTAATATGTACAACAGTGTAGAGTATGACATGTTCAACCATTCTACAAGTTCAGGCATCAAGTTCACCAAACAAAATGAAATAGTGATGCAACATTGATACCAAAGACTACAAGACCACAACAACATATAGACTCAACAATGAACTGGCTCGAAGCAACAACCCAATACAAACACAAAGCATGCCTCAGTTCAAACTCAAGTATGAATGATGAACTTAATGGAACCAGACCAAGCTAGTGAACAAACATAACAAGCACCCTCACACATGTGTAAACACAGTGTTGAAACAGAGACCAGAGGCACATTGGAATATGCAATGCAACAAAATGGACAGTGCAACCAACCAAAATGACAAACAATACAACCTGACTTAGAGTGATGCTAGAGAACAGAGACATGGTTTGAGAACAATTTACAAAGCAAATGATAGTGCATATAAGCACATACATATGTAACGGGTGCAGGTGTACAGACTCATGCAAACAGGTGCAAGTATACAACAATCAAGTGAAGATTCTAAGAGGAACAAGTAAAGGCATCACAACTGTAACGACTTGCAAATCCGTACCCCTTGAGTCGACATTATTCTACAACAATCAACTCAAGATGTACAGAAATACGAACCATTTAGGTTAAAGAAGAAGAGGTAGAAGAAGAAAATAGAAAACAATATCAGAATCTAACCATCGCAGCGGAATAAAATATAATAGATAATAAATGATCTTTACACAAAAAGAAATATATATCTGTTTATACATTACATCATCAGAGTACATCAATCACATAACACACAATTGGGCAGCAATCATAACCTGCCCTCATACAACTGAGTACACAGCTAATCAACACAGCGGAATATATAAAACAAGTACGGAAGTACGTATCGTCATCTAGCCCGTCTCCTGAGCTCCACAGCATCGTATCCTGTATCCTATAATACTCGGCCTAACCCGTGCATTACAGTTAAATAACACCCGAGTCAGTCTAGAATACCAGCGTGAGAAATCACACTCAAATTGATTAATAAAGTTTCAAAAATCCTTTGAAAATAAAAGCATCTCGTACGACCGCGCCACAAATAAACATGTCAGGTTTTTACCTTACGATAGCTAAAACACATTTTATTAAAATACTCTGATATTATAATAGGGTCTATATACAAATACTTATTAAAATAGCCGAAATGGTTACATTATTAAATTCCAGCTACTAGCAACAGAGTGGGTAATACAAACAAAACTCGTACAAGGCGCGTAGGGAGAATACTTAATTTATTGGTATATGGGACTAATATAAATCATCCGCTGGTATTCTAGAAAAACTAATTTAATAGTTAATTAAAAATAATACTTAAGGAATATTTAAAATAAGGTTAATTCATATAATATAAAACTAGATTTTCTCCTTTAAAACAAAACACTAAGTCACTTTTAAATAATTACTACGATAATAGATTTGAAAAATACTTACTTTAGTATTTAAACATTTAGCAACAATAAATTTTCTAAAACATGCTTTTTAAAACAACATTAAAACTTTTATCTTATATTTAAAAATTTACTTTGAAAACGTACTTGGCTATCCAGGAAAATATACTTCTCTTCGCATTCTTTAAAAAAATAAATCATTGTTTATTTTTAAACAAATTTTCTCATTACCTTTAATAAATTCCCATCTTGAATTTATTCTTCCCAAATATCCTCTGATATATTACTTTGCTTTTATAAACCCCGTTTATAAATTCCATATCCACATTCTTATTTAAAAGACCCGATTTTACACACTTAAATCAATTCCCGAATTGACTTCCAATTTACTCCATTTATTCCAAAATCCATTAACTTCATATTTAAATCCTTAATTATGATTTAAAATACTTTTAACTGAAAATACCAATTTTAGATTTACCAAATTACTTCTTTATCCTTTTAAATAAATTTGAACTTTGAATTTTAAAATAATTATTTATTAGTATTTTAATATCACTTCCATTTCCCTTCAATTCATTCTTAATTTATTCAAGTTCGCTTTAATTATTTTACTTAGAACTCCACTCTTTTATTTTCTTTCCAAAATCCAATTTATACATTTTGATAACTCAATGTACCGAAATATATTCAAGAAAACTATAACATTCCATTATTCCAATATAATTCATCATAGAATATCAAATAATCACAACAGAGAATATTAAATAATTTAAATAAATGTTGAGGAATCCAGTTGGATCCCTCCAACCTGTTTCCTACATCCACTGACGTTAGCACAATATAAATACCAATTCCACTTCAAGGTGGAATATTGCGGTATATGGGATTAATATAAATCATCCGCTATTATGCGGCGCATGGGGTCTCATCCGCTATATAATACGGGAATCAATCATTCCAAGATATATTATATACTACTACATATAATATAACACACCAAATCAAATCAATCAATCAATTATTTAAATTTAACCATTTAAATTTAAATTACCAAATGAATGACATTAACTCACCTTTGATTCCTGTTTTACAACCACTTCATTCTCGATATGATTCCACGATTTTCAGACCTTGTATAACATTAGGCGTTTTACTAAAATTAGAGTCAATTGAACAATTAAATTCCCATTTGATCTTTTAATTAACCACAGATTTTATTACCATTAACAAAAATTAATTTATTAATAATTTAATTTAAACTAATAATTTCCCTTCAAAAACTTTTAGTAACTAAAATAGATTAAATAAGAAAATCGTATAATTTTTATCACAAATCCCTTGTAAAATTTTCTTCCAATGCCTTATATAAATTTCTTGTACATATATTTAACTTTTGCATAAATAAATAATCTAAATTTAAATTTAAAAACAGAACTATTTTAGATCTAGCTGTCTAATTAACTACTTTTCTTCCTGTTTATCTTTTCGGTAAAACAATATGACAATTATAAAACAGTAATTAATTTTACTGTTCATATATAAAAATCGAAAAATAAATAAAATAAACTACTTCATAATTTACTGCTAATATTTTCCAACCTATGAATATTTATTTAATTAAATAAAATAAATGGGTATATACCTCACAGCAAACCCCTCGAGGCCGCTACCACTTCGTCGAACTCGCGTTAGGTTGAAGTCACCTCCAGGAATCACGCTGCGCTCTTCCACCTTTGTCGCTGACAAACCCTACCACCTAATGCATCGCCACCGCTCCTCATCAATGACCGTCGTTTCAACACGCGCCCCCACATCGCGATGCTTCCAACCCTAGCTCACTGCTTCGGAACCCCCGAAATCGATCCTATCATCATAGTGCTGCTATTCACGTCCCACAACCCCTTCGAATTTACCTCATTCGAGCGCGAGTACGTGCGCCCACTGTGACGCCCCACCTCTATACCCACGCTAGCCAAGAACACTACGGTGTAATGCTGTCAACTAGCACGGAGAATAAGGCTGTTGAGGAGCGACCATCCGTGTAATTGCTTTGCGTGAGCACCGATATGTCAGATAGTATAACGTGCATTTTATTTCAAGAGGAAATCCGACATACCGATACAAACACAAAGCTACTACACAGTGGCTATAATAATCTTCGGAAACAAATGTAGAAATAAGCATAACACAAATCAGTCACAGATAATTCATATCAGAAAGGCGGAAGAAGATATGAATATATAACTAACACATGAAAGTGTATATCAGAGTAGTGGTCAAAAAGATCCACAATAATACAAAGGAATAGCAACACGTGCTATACAAAAGAATAAAACTATGAGTCCATATCTCAAGTGTATACAACAAAATAAACTACTAATCTAAGTAGTTAGCCAAAAGTCAGAGGGATCAATCACAAGTGAGAAGTAAAGCAGAAGCACCTGTAACATCTCGGTCTGACCCGAGTATTATTTAATAAGAAAATAATAAACGGATCAGTCTAGCTATAAATATCAGATGAAATGATATAGAATAAGAAATATGACTAAACGTATAATAATCACAATGTCAAGCTGTGATAAATAAGTAATTGAAAAATCAATAAGAAATTAATCAATATCGCAAAGATCTATTCAAGATAAAAAGGAATGTCATACTCCTAATTTCATTCACCAAGCCACAATAATTGATAAATCAAATCAATATAAATCACGAAAATAGGTGAAGCATAAATTCCAGAATTCAACACACGAAATCCAGAAATCTCAAGAAAAAGGATGGCCAATCCCAAAAAATGAGCCGGAGCTCCTCCAGACAGGGTATAGTCCCCCATTGCGGACTTTGAGTCGAAGCTCCTCCTGGTGAGTCAAAAACTCCTCCTGACAGGGTATAGTCCCCCATTGCGGACTTTGAGCCAGAGCTCCTCCTGGTGAGTCGAAACTCCTCCTGACAGGGTATAGGCCCCCATTGCGGACTTTGAGCCGAAGCTCCTCCTGGTGAACCGAAGTTCCTCATGACAGGGTATAGTCCCTCATTGCGGACATTGAGCCGAAGCTCCTACTGGTGAGTCGAAGCTCAATAAAAACGATGTACAGTCCTCCACGTGGACAAAGAGACATCGCACAATGCTAGTCTAAACCATAAAATGATCGTCATGATCAAAGAGAAGTGTCAATTACAGTAAGCTAGTAAATATATGAGCTTAGCTTTATGTCCCATAACCACTAGCTTAACTTAAATATTTACTAACAAATTGTAGATCTCCACTAGAAAATTATCACAAGAGATTCAATCGAACAAGTCCAAGAATTAACCGATGAAATAAACGCAAGCGTTTCATACCACTTGTTTTGCTAAGCCGTTTAATTAGATTTCTCATACGAGTGAGGTAAAGGCTTGTATATACTAATAGATTGGAAAACGGTTTAAGAAAACGAGCTTTGTAATAAAATAGTGTTGAAATCATTTGAAGAAAGAGTTTTGATATTTACTACTAGTATAGAAAACCTTTATATTTTTAAAGTGACAAATCACAAAGAAGATTGTAGGAACAATCAATTACTAAAATTCACATTTGAAGACGTGAATGAAAATCCAAAGAAATCGATACCGAATCCATCAAAGTGGATATATCCTAAATTCCCAAAGAAAATGTCATCAAAGTCGATAATAAATGATAGCAACAAATAGGAAACAACACGAATCGATTAAAGTTGGAAAATTCAAGCAACTAGGCAAAATAGGCATAGTTGGCAAATAGCAGCAGGTCGGTCGATCGGACTCCCTGAGTCGGTTGACCGAACCAAAAACAGAAGTGCACGGGGTAGCAGGTCGGTCGACCGGACCGTGAGCTCGGTCGACCGAGCCCTGTAGCCTGCACTTCCAAACAGAGGCAGGAAGTGCCCGTTTTACAGGTCGGTCGGCCGGCCCAGGGGCTCGGTCGGCCGGCCCAGGGGCTCGGTCGGCCGAACCTGTTGCTGGCACTCCCATGCCCTATTTCAAATGAGGTGCAAATCTCGATCAAATTGCAATCGCACGAGCAACGGCGCTAAGGGTTTATGCCAATCGACTACCCGACCCTATATGCTCCTCGATGCATCACCAAAAACATGTTCAAACATCAAAGTTAGGATTTTTAACGAATTGAACTCAAAACACTAAAAATTGGAATATTCACAAAAGCAATCCAAATCAAAATCAAATGCACATGAATAATTGTTATAAATTCATACCTAACAATCGAAGATAAATATAGACTAAGATGTGAGATAAAAATCTCACCTTTGAACCCAAAAACAATGAATGAGAAGCTTGAAGACAAGGGAAGATCAACCACACTTCAATCTCAACACTAGAAGCTTGATTCTAAGCTTAAAAGAAGAACATTCCCTAAGTTAGGTTTAGGAAATTTCTGAAATCAAAGAGAGAATGAGTTGGAGAAAATGAAGAGAAAGCTTACCAATGGGTTCTCTTGAGTTTGGAGCTAGAAGATGGATTTGCTAATGGAAACTAGGGCTTAGGATTTCTTAATTCTTTTTCTCTTCCCCCATTTTTGATGAAGCTTGAATGTATTAGGAAATTATGAAGTAATGAAGAGGAGAGGGGGTTGGAACTGAGCTAGTAAGTGGGGTTATTGGGCTCATCCCAAACCAAAGCCCTAAGTGAAAAGTGGCAAAATTCCACCAACTCCAAACATATCAAAGTTTATACTCAAAAAGGTCGCAAACATCATTTCGAACTCAATGGGGGTGGTCTCGAGTCCCAATTCGACTGTTTGCAAAAAGTAGGTTTTCGGACCAATATCCGACGAACGATAAAATATTTAAATAAAATATTTAAATATACAATTGATAAATATGCGGGTTGTTACAGACTCCCCTCCTTAAAGAAATTGCGTCCTCGCAATACTTAAGAAGAAAATAAGAAGTAACAACCATAGAAGCATATCAACACAAAAGAAAATTTGAAATAGGAAGTTCACCATAAGGAGCATGAAAGAGTAAGCCTGAACGGGATCGCTCGATGAATTCTTTAGATTCCCAAGAGTAATCCCTAGGATTAGAGAACCATTGAACTCTCACAAGAAGAACATCTTTATTCCGAAGGCGCTCAACCTCTGAAGCAATGATACGAATGGAATGTTGCTCATAAATCTAAACTAGTGAGACTTCAATTTCCACAATATCACCGGGCGCAAGAATAAAAATCGGAATCCCTAAGGCATTTCCGTAGATAAAAGACGCAGAAAACGTCAAGAATAGCAGAAAATTGAGCCAGTGCAACGGCGTAGTACAAAAACGGTACGTCCGAGAAATGAGGAACTCGAATAATTTGGAACAACGGCGTAGTACAAAAACGGTATGCCAGATGATCCAAAGCTTGAATAATTTCAGAACACCGACGTAGTACAAAAACGGTATGTCCAATGAACCGATAAACCGGAACAACGATGTAGTATAATAATGGTACATCCATTGATCCAGATAAGACAGAACATCGATGTAGTATAATAACAGTACATCCGATGAACCGAACACCATAAAAGAACATCGGACGCTAGTCCATAAAAAATGAGATAAAGCTCAATAAAACGAAGTATATCAAAACGTTCGATGAACTTGATAAAAAGATGATTCCATTCAGACAGCATCAAAGAATCAACATCTTGTTGCCTACGACAAAGCGCATTGGCAACACGATTTCCAGAATATCAAGATCATAAGATGCCAGCTCGAGTCGACATGAAGTTCCTTATGAGAAAAAAAATATTCCAAAGATTTATGATCGAGGTAGAGAACAAATTTCTCATCCAAATATGATGATGCCAAATTCCAAAAGTAAAAACAATAGCCGCGAGCACTAGATCATGAGTGGCATATCTAGTCATTATATGCTATAATGATTTAGAAGCACAAGTGATAGCACGTTCTCCTTTGCAAGAGAATGGCATTCCAAACCAATACGACTAGTATCGGTACAAATAGCAAAGTCTTGGTTCCCCTTCAGGAATCACAAGAATAAGAGTATCGAAAGGAAGGGTTCTTTTAAGTAATCCTCTTCCCGAAAAGTTAAAACTTTCAAAATTACATTTTTATTTTTATGTAATAATCTTTCTACAAAAATTTACATTTTTACAAGTCAATATATTGTGTCTGACTGTCTCATCAAAGCGTTTAGGAGATTCTTATCGATAACGTTGATCAAGCGCATCGACCAGAATTTTTAAAACACTAAATGGGCAATACAATCACAAAATCATATTCTATAGGATAAGTAAGTTTCTCAAAAACTCCTAAGAATATTCTTTGTTCGTTTTAACAACAAGAAATCAATTTTACTTATAAATAAATCTTATGAAAAAAAAAATTGCAAAATTTTAAATTACTATTTTCATCCAAAATCAACATATACAAAAATGATCTCATCGAAATATTCATAGAATACTCGATTTATAAAATGGATGAAATAAGCTGGACAAACTGAATGACATAATAATTCATTCATAGGAATCATAACAAGTGCGGAATGCGGTAAGTGGAATGCTAACTCCCGCAACTCGTAGCCAAATGAAAATCGGTGGTAAGGTCAAATTGAAAAGACCTTAGCACCACACAAAAGATTACTTAGGTGATAATCCTAAGACAAGCTCAAAAATACCGTAAAATTTCTCAAACTACATGAATGAGAGAAATAACACTTTCCTTATCTTGAGGGCTTAAAGAATAAAATGATGTCATCCAGTTGGAGTCAAAATCATAAAGGAAAAATAGAAATCTGCTTAACAGATTGAAATTGTCGAAGATGAATAGTCCACACGGAAAATAGGATATGGGCTTCACAACGAGTAAGCCAATCCTTACAAAAATCAATTCCGAAGCCTAAGTAAAAATATCGGCTCGGAAAGAAAAATTACATAAAATAGTTTTGACATCAATAGAAAGCAAATTGAGTGTTGCGGATCAACCATCCGGATTCGCAACTCTCAAAGAAGTCATCAAGCCCAAAATATTTAAAGAAAAAGAATCAACAAGTTCTTTTTGATATAAAATAGTGAGATGGAACCCATATCAAAAAGAACACGAACAAGATAATCACAAAGCAAATGTCATCAAGGATTGAATGAGAAATACCTTGACCACGAGAAGTGTTGCTAGGGACTTGCAGCTTTCCTTCTCTCTTGCTTTGACGCTTGGGACACGAAGATATATAATGATCCGCACTTTTGCAATAGCGGCAAGAAATAGGCCTTGGACACCTATTTATATAGTGGTCCCTAGAGCCACAATTGTAGCATTCTCCGCGATTAGAGATAGGAGTATTTGCTATAGAAGTCTCTTGCTTCGCCCTCTTGTTAGGATTAGGACTTCCGAACCTAATAAAGGGATGCCTCTTATTGTTGTTGTTGGAGTTCGGTTTTGCACTCCCAACCTCGACATCACTTTCTCTATCGGCCTCTTCAAGACGAAGAGCGATATCATAAGCTGATCAAATGAAACCTCAAGTTTCAGGAGCAATGGCTTCTTAAGATTCTTATTCAAGCCATAGAAAAATCTCTGATTTTGTTTCAATGGGGTGTTAATGTATTCAACCCCGTATTTGGAAAGAGATTCGAAAGATGCGACATAGGCTGTCACAGAAGATCCACCTTGAACAAGGTCAATAAAACGCCATGCTAAAGTTACTTTTTCAGCCTCCGGCACGAATTTCAATTCGAATCTTTCTCGGAATTGCTCCCAAGTGAGATCCGCTTCAACGATTTCAGAAATTAAAAGCTCGTACCAATCTAATGTTCTTTCTTGGAGCATGCTAGAAGCCAACTGGACTCGATGTAGATCAATAAGGTTCATGCGAGAAAAGATGCGATCACATGATTTGAGCCAAGCTTGAATTTCTATAACACTCTCGGATCCTTTGAATGGCCTTCCACCCAAATCGGTATAGTATTTGCACAAGCATGCAAAACCAGATCTAGGATGAGTAGGCTCTGGATTGGGTCCGGCAGCTTGAGCATTCTTAACAAGATCTAAAAGCTGCTGAGCAGACATGAATACTCCATCCTGGGGAGTAGCACTAGATTGGCCGGCGCTGGGACGGCCTGGTCTAACCATTTCTCTTCTTTAAGAAAGAAATAAAGAAGAAGAAAAAGTTATTATCAAGATAAATATCAAGCAATTCTTGATAGATAAAACAAGGAATCATAAAGAAAATAGGATGAATCGGTACAAAGACTCGAATTAAATCCTAAAGCACGACTCCTAAGAAAGACTTAGGACGATGATCCTTGTTATATTATTCCATATTGTTCCGAAGTTTGGCTCTGATACCAAGCTGTGACGCCCCACCTCTATACCCACGCTAGCCAAGAACACTACGGTGTAATGCTATCAACTAGCACGGAGAATAAGGCTATTGAGGAGAGACCATCCGTGTAATTGCTTTGCGCGAGCACCGATATGTCAGATAGTATAACGTGCATTTTATTTCAAGAGGAAATCTGACATACCGATACAAACACAAAGCTACTACACAGTGGCTATAATAATCTTCGGAAACAAATATAGAAATAAGCATAACACAAACCAGTCACATATAATTCATATCACAAAGGCGGAAGAAGATATGAACATATAACTAACACATGAAAGTGTATATCAGAGTAGTGGTCAAAAAGATCCACAATAATACAAAGGAATAGCAACACGTGCTATACAAAAGAATACAACTATGAGTCCATATCTCAAGTGTATACAACAAAATAAACTACTAATCTAAGTAGTTAGCCAAAAGTCAGAGGGATCAATCCCAAGTGAGAAGTCAAGCAGAAGCACCTGTAACATCTCGATCTGATCCGTTTATTATTTTCTTATTAAATAATACTCGGGTCAGACCGAGATGTTACAGGTGCTTCTGCTTGACTTCTCACTTGGGATTGATCCCTCTGACTTTTGGCTAACTACTTAGATTAGTAGTTTATTTTGTTGTATACACTTGAGATATGGACTCATAGTTGTATTCTTTTGTATAGCACGTGTTGCTATTCTTTTGTATTATTGTGGATTTTTTTGACCACTACTCTGATATACACTTTCATGTGTTAGTTATATGTTCATATCTTCTTCCGCCTTTGTGATATGAATTATCTGTGACTGATTTGTGTTATGCTTATTTCTATATTTGTTTCCGAAGATTATTATAGCCACTGTGCAGTAGCTTTGTGTTTGTATCGGTATGTCAGATTTCCTCTTGAAATAAAATGCACGTTATACTATCTGACATTTCGGTGCTCGCGCAAAGCAATTACACGGATGGTCGCTCCTCAAAAGCCTTATTCTCCGTGCTAGTTGACAGCATTACACCGTAGTGTTCTTGGCTAGCATGGGTATAGAGGTGGGGCGTCACACCTACGAATTAGTCGCGATCCCTCTACGAATGTGTAACGATCCCAATTTTGAATTAATATTAAATTGATAGTTAATGTAGATTTTGAACAAATTTTGGAATAAAATTTGAATTTGACTTTGGATTCTTGAAATTTAAATACGAAATGTAAATTAAAACAATTAGCATTAAAGTTAAAATAAATATTTAAGCTAGAAAATAAATTTGACAAATCAAATAGATATATAATAAGATAAATTATAAAATATAAAATAACATATAGCTAAATTCAAACAACATAATTAGAGTAGAAATTTATTTACAACACAAAGTGACAAGACAAAGACAAAACAAAAGAAAGAAAATGTATACAAGAAGACAATATAATCAACCTGGCAAAGCAATGATATAAACAAGAAGCAATGAAAACAAACTGTACAAACAAATATATATATTCATGTGTATAAGCTTATAAAACAAAACAAATAAAGTATACATACATAAAGTAAGAACAGAAAAATAAAAACATAAATAAATGCATATACAATTGAAATAGTATGAACTTATAAAACAAAGCACCAAAAACAAGAAATCATCTCAACATAAACAATCCCATCTCAGCCGAAATAACATCAATGAAGATAAGTATGAACACAAATAAGATAAAAGAAATAGGTAGGTAGCCTGTAGGGAGATATGCAGGCAAGAAAGAGTAAGTATAGAAACAGAATAAAATAAGTATAAAAAAAATGAAACAAGTACGGAGACATGTACCTTGGCATTTAATGCTAGCTAATGCCATATCTTTAGCGCAGACAATAAAAATATCATCTCAGCATATATAGAATGTTATACATCAGCCACCATAACATATCTATCACCTGTACAAACATTATAAAATACCCTGTACAAAGTGATATCCCTGTAAACTTACTCTACATATGGCAATCTTCATCAGTTCGTTCATTTGAACTAGATACCTCAAGAAAATAATGTCAACTTGAACTTAAACAAAGATTACAAACAATCAACTAAAACCAGAAGAATCAAAGAAGGGGTTTCAGCTTATTTTGTTTTACAAGCCTGTTTCAAACAAATGAAGCTCTGTACATTTTGCAAGACAAAGGTGAGTTACAACAGCTATTTAAATTTGAATCTATGTTGCCATTGCTCTGTGTATATGCATATATCAGTGATATCTCTTCTCTGTTACATTACAGAGTATCAGACAACATCAAAATTCAATTTCTTCTTCCCTAATCAATATTAGGCTTTGATTTTAAAATAAATTAGTTGTGTTTAAGTACGAATGATAACTTAAAAATAGTTTTATGTCATAAAAATGTATATAGATGGAAAAATCAAATTTTTACGGTGGTAACTTCATTTTCTGGAAAATTCGAATGTCATGAAATATTGATTCAAATATATAACTGGAATCCTTACTGGAAGCGATGATTTTTAGAGGTGGAGTTTGAGAGAAGTTCGAAGATGATCGAAATGGGTAGTTTGACCAATTTCCGGGGACATGTGGAACTAGGGGTGATGGTGTTGTTCGTGAAGATGGAGAAGCCTACGGGGGTCCTAGGAAAAATACTAGTTGGGGTTGCCGTTGAACGTGGTGACGGCGGCGAGCAGTTTTTGCTCGTAAACCTAGTTTTAGCGTGGGGTTGTTTTTCAATTCGTTCGTCTTCGATCGAGCATCGAGCTGCTCGAGTTTTGGGGTAATGGTGGTTGTCGAGTTGATGGAGTCGTGGCCGGAAGTTCTAGTGTTCTGGTGGTCGGAGCGTCGAGGAAATGGCATTGACCGGGATGGGGTCGTATGGGTTTGAGTGTTCCAGGTTTCGAATGTTTATTCGAATTTCGATCTCAAGGTGGTGACGCAGATATGATGGTCGGAGTTGGATCTGGGGAGGATTGTCGACGTGTTCGACAACGTGACGGGGCCGGAAGATCGCCAGCGGAGAAGTGCACGTGCACGAGCACTCTGTTGCTTGAGTGTGTTGTTGCCTGGAAAGAGCAGAGGGGATTCACGCGTCGAACTCGAGGAATTCGAGTCATTTACTCGAAGCTGTGACAGAGTAAACTCGGGTCAGAGTTTGTCCCAGTTTTTCAACCTGGAAACTTTTTTTTTCTCTCTGTTTGAAAATTTTAAAACCAAATTTAAATTTTAAACCAAAATTTTTAAAGCTGAGTTCAAATTAAAATGTTAATATAAATTCAAGTTGAATTTAGAGTTTAGATTGAACATAAATAAGTTTTAAATTTAAATTTTTTTAATAACTTAAAAGCAATTCAAAATATATTAAAGAGATTTGAAATGGAAATGGATTTGAAATTTCAAATGAAAAATTTAAGCAAGTTGAAACTAAAAGTTTAAATCTGAAATTAACTCTACATCTGATTTCAAGGTTTCGAAATTAAGTTAAGCTTTATAACTTAAGTGTTGAAAAAAAAGAAAAAGAAATTAAAAGGGAATTTGAAACATTGTTTCAAAAATATTGTGAATAATACTTAAATTATAAATATGGTTGAAGTTTACTTTAAGTAATGAAGTTAATAATTTCTATTTCATTAACGAATGAATTTTCTATAGTAAATCGATTTATAATTAATAATGGTTAATGTGAGAAATTTTCTTTAAAAAGGGAATTAAAAAAACTAAATAGTTAATGAAATCATTAACTAAGATTATCTGAACAATTAATTAATGTGATTAAATTTTTAAGAATAAATTAGATTAATTAATTTAATGATAATAAATTGTGGAACTACTAAGTATAATTAATTAACTATAGAAATTATGGAATTGATTTATTTAGCATAATTAATTGAGTTAATTTGATTTATTCAAAATCTAAATTTCTTAAGTTAATTAATTCAGAATAATCACTTGATAATTTTGAAAATATAATTACTTAGAGAAGTAATTAATAGATAATTAATGAATCTAATCAATTAAATGATGATTTGAAATTTGAGTAAATTATTTGTAAATAAATTTAAAGAATTAATTAATAATGGTGATTAATCAAGATTAATTTAATAATTAAAGATTAATTGATTCATTAATTAAGAATGATAGTTAATAATTAAGGGTTAACTAATAAATTGTGAAGGGAATTTATTTCAAATAATTTGTAATTAAATTATGATAATTAACCCGGATTAATAATTGATACATCCGATTTAAATTAATTATTTGATTAATAAATTCACTTGTGAATGTTTGGACTTGGCTGAATAATTGTTTTGTTTGATACCCCTGATATGTGATGCTTTGTTTTGAGTTGTGTGACTTATTTATCTGTAATTTATATATCTGTGATCTGTGATCTGTAAATAAAGATGAGCGTTATAGTTATACTGCTTATCAACTATATTTCTGTATTTTTAATCTGTGATGATTGAATGTGTTGCACTATTGTGTTAAACCCCTGGACCACACCATACACACACCAATATGTATTTCACGAGGAAATCGATTAAGTCACAGATTTTTGAAGTGACTTAAATTAGACAATTTGAATTCAAATGTTTTGGAAATGGATTGGGTTTAAAGTGAAAAGCTTTTGAAAATGGAATTTCAAAGATGAAATTTATTTTGAATAACTTGATTGAGTTTTGAAATTTTAATATTTTGATTTAGATTTGAATTCAATATTTGAAATTGAATTCTATATTCAGTATTTATGATATTAAATGGTATACAAGTTTATATGGGTTTTAAACCATTTTAAGGTGTTGTTTTTGGGAATTTGAATTAACCCAAAGATTTTAACTTGTATAAATGAGATCGAATTTCTCCGAAACGAAAACTACTTGTTTTCAAATAAAAAAAATACTTTCATTTAAAGAAAGGATTTCCAAATTGGGTTGAAAAGTTTCAAGTTTGAATTGGAATTGTTTTGAAAGGCTATGAATGAATCTTTGGAAATGATTTTGAAAGCTATAAGTTGAATCTTTGATTTAAAGATTCAATAAGTTAATCGAATTTTGAAAGCTATGAGTTAAATCTTTGATTTTAAAGATTTAACGAGTTAATGCAATTGAAATGGAAATTGTTTTGAAATCCATAAATGGATCTTTGTGAAACTAGGAGAACTTTGTGAAATAAATCTTTGTTTAAAGTTTGGAAATAGTAATTCGTTTTCAACCCTTTGGAGGAAAGTTTTGGGTAATAAGTTGTGACTTAATTGAAATCCCAATATCCATATGTTTTTGAAATATTGCGCTCACAATTCGGTTTAGCCGGGAGAGGACCTTTGTGTCATATATCCCATTCCGAATATGTGATACGTCGTTATGGATAGCATTTGAAGACCGGTGGTGAAGACCGGATATTTTCAAAAACGAAAGGACAACTCGTCGAATGTCTTTGCATCGACTGGTCCCCGATATAGAGACTCCATATGTGATGGGAAGTCCGGACGTGATTAGGGATTATCCGGATTTGCAAGGGCTTCTTTGGAAGTGCCTTCAGTTCTGTTCGATCCCGAAACAGACTTGTATGGATTTTGTGTCTGACATTACAAATTGAGATATAAAGCTGATTTCTTTCAAATATATTTATGTTGGTGGCGGAGAATTTATTCTCTTAGCTTAACACCCTTCTCTGATACGTACGCGCTCAGAGGTTATGTAGTTGATGGTTATCAGCGATATATTCCCAATTTGGTAATGTGACATGCTGAGTGTTGCTGTGAAATGATCATTGTTTGATCATTTGTGATATGATCATTTGTTTGATCATTTATCTTTGTGATCATTACTTTGATCATTTGTTGACCCAAAGCATGGCTTTGTACCAAAGTGTGGCTTTGTGGACGAGACTTCGTCGGACCTCACACTCCGGAATGGTCAAAACAGGAAAGATGCAGCAAGGTTATTGGGGGTAGCACCCCTTAGGGTATATGCATTTCCTTCTGGATAGAAGTGGTTTCATGGTATGGAGCCTAGATACTTAACTTATGTTGATATCGCAGATATATATATATATATATATATATATATATATATTACTTTGTGATTTGTTTCTAGGGCCCCGGTTAAAGGTTGTTTACAACCAGGAGATGGCATACTCGTGTCAGTAGTTACCCAGTTAGGGGTAACCTGGCCTTGTGTTGGCAGAGATCCGGTTTGGTTCTCGGGAACGTCCTTCCAGAGGCATTCACATGTGGCAATGGGAAGTTCCTTGGCCTGACCATTTGTTGGAAATCCAAAGAAACAATACGAACCTTTACGATTGCAAATTGTAGAACCTGCCTGCTCAGGAGGTAGCTATAGCGGGCATAATATAATGGTACCTATGCTGCCTAAGATTTATATTCTACTTTCGAAATGTTTTCTACACTATGCACTAATAATAATAATCAAATGATTTGATTTTGCGTAGTAAGCATCTTTGACTAACATAAGAAGAAAACTCCTCCAAGTCTGCGTTTGCATTGTGTGTGTGGTGGGAGGTCTTATGGTAGCTACATTTTCAAAAAGCATTGCGAATTGATTTTAAAAATCTTTTGTTGATTGTTTTAAAAGATAAACTGTTTTTGTTGCTCACAACAGTCCCACGACTGATCCGGAGTTTATTGTTTCTTTCCTAAACTCTGGGTGCTCATTATTTTCTACACGAGCAGTCTAGAGTTAGGTTATTCAGATAGTCAGGTTTAGTAGAGTATCTGGAGTTAGTTCAGTCTTTGGGTCACACCAGTCTTGCTTAGCTTGGTGCATCGTTATTGGGAGTTCGAGCTATTTCGGAATTGGAGCTTTGGAGATGGAGATTATCCGCTGCTGGTGTTATCGTTTTCTTTTCCGCTGCTATTTCTTGTATCATATCTCTGATGTATGTTGATATTCATTTGTATCACTCTGTTGTATCAGATATTGTATATGTGTTGTATATCAATATATTCTTCTTCTTTTCCGCTGTGTTGTTTACTTAATGTTGTTATAAGCTCCGGCGACTCGGATTTGAACGGTCGAATCTACGGCATTCGAGAACGATGTAAAGTATGGATGTCGATTTTCGAGCGTGAAAAATCGGGTGTTCGTCACATTTGGTATCGGAGCTGAGGGTTAAACTTTAGCTCAGGAGTATAACACATTAAGTAGCTCATTAGAGATAGGGTGAAGTATACCCTAGAATGAGTAATCCCTAAGATATCTGTTCGAATGCCTCGGTAAATTCTCTTGCTATCCACTGATAGTGAGTATGAGTGCAAGAAGAGGACGAGATAGTGGACGGGGGAGTACGACCATAAATGGTCAATACCCGGTAACAGTTGAAACAACTTTCTCTATCTTTCATCTATCTTCGTTATCTCTCTGGCGAATTTCGAGGACGAAATTCCTTTTAAGGGGGGAAGTCTGTAACGACCCCAATTTTGAATTAATATTAAATTGATAGTTAATGTAGATTTTGAACAAATTTTGGAATAAAATTTGAATTTGACTTTGGATTCTTGAAATTTAAATATGAAATGTAAATTAAAACAATTAGCATTAAAGTTAAAATAAATATTTAAGCTAGAAAATAAATTTGACAAATCAAATAGATATATAATAAGATAAATTATAAAATATAAAATAACATATAGCTAAATTCAAACAACATAATTAGAATAGAAATTTATATACAACACAAAGTAACAAGACAAAGACAAAACAAAAAAAGAAAATATATACAAGAAGACAATATAATCAACCTGGCAAAGCAATGATATAAACAAGAAGCAATGAAAACAAACTGTACAAACGAATATATATATTCATGTGTACAAGCTTATAAAACAAAACAAATAAAGTATACATACATAAAGTAAGAACAGAAAAATAACAACATAAATAAATGCATATACAATTGAAATAGTATGAACTTATAAAACAAAGCACTAAAAACAAGAAATCATCTCAACA
Organism: Allium cepa; assembly: GCA_030765085.1. Taxonomy (NCBI): domain Eukaryota; kingdom Viridiplantae; phylum Streptophyta; class Magnoliopsida; order Asparagales; family Amaryllidaceae; genus Allium; species Allium cepa. The sequence continues at coordinate 374,333,461 of CM060929.1, read as the reverse complement.
TAAACAATCCCATTTCAGCCGAAATAACATCAATGAAGATAAGTATGAACACAAATAAGATAAAAGAAATAGGTAGGTAGCCTCTAGGGAGATATGCAGGCAAGAAAGAGTAAGTATAGAAACAGAATAAAATAAGTATAAAAAATGAAACAAGTATGGAGACATGTACCTTGGCATTTAATGCTAGCTAATGCCATATCTTTAGCGCAGACAATAAAAATATCATCTCAGCATATATAGAATGTTATACATCAGCCACCATAACATATCTATTACCTGTACAAACAATATAAAATACCCTGTACAAAGTGATATCCCTGTAAACTTACTCTACATATAGCAATCTTCATCAGTTCGTTCATTTGAACTATATACCTCAAGAAAATAATGTCAACTTGAACTTAAACAAAGATTACAAACAATCAACTAAAACCAGAAGAATCAAAGAAGGGGTTTCAGCTTATTTTTTTTTACAAGCCTATTTTAAACAAATGAAGCTCTGTACATTCTGCAAGACAAAGGTGAGTAACAACAGCTATTTAAATTTGAATCTATGTTGCCATTGCTCTGTGTATATGCATATATCAGTGATATCTCTTCTCTGTTACATTACAGAGTATCAGACAACGTCAAAATTCAATTTCTTCTTCCCTAATCAATATTAGTGTTTAAGTACGAATGATAACTTAAAAATAGTTTCATGACATAAAAATGTATACAGATGGAAAATTCAAATTTTTACAGTGGTAACTTCATTTTCTGGAAAATTCGAATGTCATGAAATATTGATTCAAATATATAAATGGAATCCTTACTGGAAGCGATGATTTTTAGAGGTGGAGTTTGAGAGCAGTTTGAAGATGATCGAAATGGGTAGTTTGACCAATTTTCGGGGACATGTGGAACTGGGGGTGATGGTGTTGTTCGTGAAGATGGAGAAGCCTACGGGGGTCCTAGGAAAAATACTGGTTGGGGTTGCCGTTGAACGTGGTGACGGCGGCGAGCAGTTTTTGCTCGCAAACCAAGTTTTAGCGTGGGGTCGTTTTTCGATTCGTTCATCTTCGATCGAGCATCGAGCTGCTCGAGTTTTGGGGTAATGGTGGCTGTCGAGTTGATGGAGTCGTGGCCGGAAGTTCGAGTGTTCTGGTAGTCGGAGCGTCGAGGAAATGGCGCTGACCGGGATGGGGTCGTATGGGTTTGAGTGTTCCAGGTTTCGAATGTCTATTCGAATTTCGATCTCAATGTGGTGATGCGGATATGATGGTCAGAGTTGGATCTGGGGAGGATTGTCGACGTGTTCGACAACGTGACGGGGCCGGAAGATCGCCAGCGGAGAAGTGCACGTGCACGAGCACTCTGGTGCTTGAGTGTGTTGTTGCCTGGAAAGAGCAGAGGGGATTCATGCGTCGAACTCGAGGAATTCGAGTCATTTACTCGAAGCAGGGACAGGGTAAACTCGGGTCAGAGTTTGTCCCAGTTTTTCAACCGGAAACTTTTTTGTCCCTCTCTTTTTGAAAATTTTAAAACCAAATTTAAATTTTAAACCAAAATTTTTAAAGCTGAGTTCAAATTAAAATGTTAATATGAATTCAAGTTGAATTTAGAGTTTAGAATGAACATAAATAAGTTTTAAATTTAAATTGTTTAAATAACTTAAAAGAAATTCAAAATATATTAAAGAGATTTGAAATGGAAATGGATTTGAAATTTTAAATGAAAATTTTAAGCACGTTGAAACTAAAAGTTTAAATCTGAAATTAACTCTACATCTGATTTCAAGGTTTTGAGATTATATTAAGCTTTATAACTTAAGTATTGAAAAAAAAAGAAAAAAAAAGAAATTTAAAAGGGAATTTGAAACGGTGTTTCAAACATATTGTGAATAATACTTAAATTATAAATATGATTGAACTTTACTTTAAGTAATGAAGTTAATAATTTCTATTTCATTAACGAATGAATTTTCTACAGTAAATCATTTATAATTAATAATGGTTAATGTGAGAAATTTTCTTTAAAAAGGGAATTAAAAAAACTAAATAGTTAATGAAATCATTAACTAAGATTATCTGAACAATTAATTAATGTGATTAAATTTTTAACAATAAATTAGATTAATTAATTTAATAATAATAAATTGTGGAACTTCTAAGTATAATTAATTAAGGATAGAAATTATGGAATTGATTTATTTAGCATAATTAATTGAGTTAATTTGATTTATTCAAAATCTAAATTTCTTAAGTTAATTAATTCAGAATAATCACTTGATAATTTTGAAAACATAATTACTTAGAGAAGTAATTAATAGATAATTAATGAATGTAATCAATTAAATGATGATTTGAAATTTGAGTAAATTATTTGTTAATAAATTTAATGGATTAACTAATAATGGTGATTAATCAAGATTAATTTAATAATTAATTGATTCATTAATTAAGAATGATAGTTAATAATTAAGGGTTAACTAATAAATTGTGAAAGGGAATTTATTTCATATAATTTGTATTTAAATTATGATAATTAACCCGGATTAATAATTGATACATCCGATTTAAATTAATTATTTGATTAATAAATTCACTTGTGAATGTTTGGACTTGGCTGAATAATTGTTTTGTTTGATACCCCTGATATGTGATGCTTTGTTTTGAGTTGTGTGACTTATTTATCTGTAATTTATATATCTGTGATCTGTGATCTGTAAATAAAGATGAGCGTTATAGTTATACTGCTTATCAACTATATTTCTGTATTTTTAATCTGTGATGATTGAATGTGTTGCACTATTGTGTTAAACCCCTGGACCACACCATACACACAAATATGTATTTCATGAGGAAATCGATTAAGTCATAGATTTTTGAAGTGATTTTAAATTAGACAATTTGAATTCAAATGTTTTGGAAATGGATTGGGTTTAAAGTGAAAAGCTTTTGAAAATGGAATTTCAAAGATGAAATTTATTTTGAATAACTTGATTGAGTTTTGAAGTTTTAATATTTTGATTTAGATTTGAATTCAATATTTGAAATTGAATTCTATGTTCAGTATTTATGATATTAAATGGTATACAAGTTTATATGGGTTTTAAACCATTTTAAGGTGTTGTTTTTGGGAATTTGAATTAACCCAAAAATTTTAACTTGTATAAATGAGATCGAATTTCTCCGAAACGAAAACTACTTGTTTTCAAATAAAAAAAAATACTTTCATTTAAAGAAAGGATTTCCAAATTGGGTTGAAAAGTTTCAAGTTTGAATTGGAATTGTTTTGAAAGGCTATGAATGAATCTTTGGAAATGATTTTGAAAGCTATAAGTTGAATCTTTGATTTAAAGACTCAACAAGTTAATCGAATTTTGAAAGCTATGAGTTAAATATTTGATTTTAAAGATTTAACGAGTTAATGCAATTGAAATGGAAATTGTTTTGAAATCCATAAATGGATCTTTGTGAAACTAGGTGAACTTTATGAAATAAATTTTTGTTTAAAGTTTGGAAATAGTAATTCGTTTTCAACCCATTGGAGGAAAGTTTTGGGTAATATGTTGTGACTTAATTGAAATCCCAATATCCATATGTTTTTGAAATATTGCGCTCACAATTCGGTTTAGCCGGGAGAGGGCCTTTGTGTCATATATCCCATTCCGAATATGTGATACGTCATTATGGATAGCATTTGAAGACCGGTGGTGAAGACCGGATATTTTGAAAAACGAAAGGACGACTCGTCGAATGCCTTTGCATCGACTGGTCCCCGATATAGAGACTCCATATGTGATGGGAAGTCCGGACGTGATTATGAATTATCCGGATTTGCAAGGGCTTCTTTGGAAGTGCCTTCGGTTCTGTTCGATCCCGGAAGAGACTTGTATGGATTTTGTGTCTGACATTACAAATTGAGATATAAAGCTGATTTCTTTCAAATATATTTCTATTGGTGGCGGAGAATTTATTCTCTTAGCTTAACACCCTTTTCTGATACGTACGCGCTCAGAGGTTATGTAGTTGATGGTTATCAGCGATATATTCCCAATTTGGTTATGTGACATGCTGAGTGTTGCTGTGAAATGATCATTGTTTGATCATTTGTGATATGATCATTTGTTTGATCATCTATCTTTGTAATCATTACTTTGATCATTTGTTGACCCAAAGCATGGCTTTGTACCAAAGCGTGGCTTTGTGGACGAGACTTCGTCGGACCTCACACTCTGGAATGGTCAAAGCAGGAAAGATGCAGCAAGGTTATTGGGGGTAGCACCACTTAGGGTGTGTGCATTTCCTTCTAGATAGAAGTGGTATCATGGTATGGAGCCCAGATACTTAACTTATGTTGATATCGCAGAAATATATATATATATATATATATATATATATATATTACTTTGTGATTTGTTGTTGGGGCCTCGGTTAAAGGTTGTTTACAACCGGGAGATGGCATACTCGTGTCAGTAGTTACCCAGTTAGGGGTAACCCGGCCTTGTGTTGGCAGAGATCCGGTTTGGTTCTTGGGAACGTCCTTCCAGAGGCGTTCTCATGTGGCAATGGGAAGTTCCTTGGCCTGACCATTTGTTGGAAATCCAAAGAAACAATACGAACCTTTACGATTGCAAATTGTAGAACCTTCCTCCTCAGGAGGTCGCTATAGCGGGCATAATATAATGGTACCTATGCTGGCTAAGATTTATATTCTACTTTCGAAATGTTTTCTACACTATGCACTAATAATAATAATCAAATGATTTGATTTTGCGTAGTAAGCATCTTTGACTAACATAAGAAGAAATCTCCTCCAAGTCTGCGTTTGCATTGTGTGTGTGGTGGGAGGTCTTATGGTAGTTACATTTTCAAAAAGCATTGCGAATTGATTTTAAAAATCTTTTGTTGATTGTTTTAAAAGATAAACTGTTTTTGTTGCTCACACTAGTCCCATGACTGATCCGGAGTTTATTATTTCTTTCCTAAACTCTGGGTGCTCATTATTTTCTACACGAGCAGTCTAGAGTTGGGTTTTTCAGATAGTCAGGTTTAGTAGATTATTTGGAGTTAGTTCAGTCTTTGGGTCACACTAGTCTTGCTTAGCTTGGTGCATCGTTATTGAGAGTTCGAGCTATTTCGGAATTGGAGCTTTGGAGATGGAGATTATCCGCTGCTGGTGTTATCGTTTTCTTTTCCGTTGCTATTTCTTTTATCATATCTCTGATGTATTTTGATATTTATTTGTATCACTCTGTTGTATCAGATATTGTATCTGTGTTGTATATCAATATATTATTCTTCTTTTCCACTGTGTTGTTTACTTAATGTTGTTATAAGCTCTGGCGACTCAGATTTGAACGGTCGAATCTACGGCATTCGAGAACGATGTAAAGTATGGATGTCGATTTTCGAGCGTGAAAAATCAGGTGTTCGTCACAGAATGCCTCTGCGCCGGCCCTCCACCATACTTGTTTTTTATATATATGGTTCTTGTTCGATTTGGGGGAGAAAGAAGATAGCAGCAACGACTTGAATTCAAGAGTGATCTGTTGCGTGCAAAATAAAAAGAAGATGGGGAGACAAAAAACGATGGTTGCGTGTACACAGTTGTCTACGGTGATTTTGAAAGGCGAGCTGAAGGAAAAGAGATAGTGACGTGAAGGAAATATAGCTGAATGTTGGTTAAGGTGATAAAGGAAAGACAGCTAATGTGAATTTATTTCGGCAGAAGCTGACCAAAAGAAATATATATATTGAATTTCGATATAAATTTCAACGCGTTTAAATATCGTATGCTCACACAACAATTCCAATCACTATGAAATTTGAAATCGATAATAATACAATATTACGGATCCAATGGAACTAGTTTCGTCGAAATCCGAGACTGTGTCCCGGAAGGCTATTTTTAAATTCAATTTAAACGATATATTTTCAAAACTGAAAAAATCACTGTTAGATTCAATTTTAACACTTCCATTATCTTCAGTGTTATTAATATAAATTTTACAAGCCTTCAGATTATTTTTAACAGGCTCTAAACTCTAGATTCAACATTTTACCCAATTTCAAATTATTTAATTCAATAATTTAATTATCAAATAAATAGTGATATTTTGTAATTCAAGTTAAAAGTTAACTTTTAAATATTTAAAATCAATTAAATATTCTGATTTCAAACATCCAAAAATTACGTCTCGTCACATTCCTCACCCCTTAAAAGAATTTCGTCCCCCGAAATTACTATTTAGGAAGAATGGTCCGATACTCGTTAACCTTTTTCCCAAAACCAAATAGTTTTTATCAACTTTCCAAAACAATCTTTTTATTAAGAACATCCTATCACAATTCCTAACTTTCCAAACTTCTTTCATTAGGTTCCCACCAATATCATATACCCAACCATTCAAATTTCGATTTAAAACCCAATTTAAATTTTCAAAATTTCTCAAAAATTTTCTAACTCCCTAAATTTCCGAAATTTTTTGCCAGCGTCTCCTTTGCACGGCTAGCTCGGTACAACTACAAAATGCCTCTACGGGCCCCCAGATTTCAAAAGAAAACAAAAGCCTAGTGGCTAGATCAAAAACCCAATCAAATTTCATACAGAATTTTAAACACATGCCTTTTTGTCGAGCAATTCAAATTTATCTTTTGAAATCAAAACCAAATTTTCCTTTCCCTTTATAATACCTGTATATCCTACATAATAATAATATCCAATCACAACATTTAAAAACATTTTATCAACTTACTTACAAAATGTCAATATTTATTCATATTAACTTAGAATATATTTGTAATATCAATTTCCAATCAAGAATTCGCCATTCCTTTCTTAAGTTTAGTATAAGCATTTTATATGTTTCTTTATTTATATTCACTTCACCACTTTAGTTTATATCTATTTCTATTTAAATTGGTTCTCCCATTTCTATATGAATTTAATTTATTTTCAACTCTGAATATTGAATTATATCTTACATTTATACAGATTCATATCATTATTTTAAATTAGTTGCATTTCCTAATTTATTTTCAAATCTGAAATCATTTCGTCGCTAACTAAAATTTTCCTTAAAATTTCCATAAAATTTTCTAACTCCCAAAATTTGAGGAAAATTTTGGCAGAGTCTCCTTTGTGCGGAGGAGCTTTTGCAATTTGACAAAAGATATAAATATATATACATCGACCAACACGGTCGGAAAAACAAAAACAGTTCATATTTCCTATTTTTATTGCGTAGGCGTACCTTTATTTAGCATTTTTAAGCAAGCGGCTTATTATTTTAGCATTTTACGCGATCAAATCCAGCCCAATGGCTTCCCAGTACCTGTACTTACTCAATTCAAACATATAAGTACTAAATATATGCAAATTTATTAACATTTCTCTTACTTTCAATAGCTAACACATGAATTTCATATATAATGCACGTTATATAATTTTCATAAGCACATATAAGGTTCCGACACTTATTACAATTGCCTACAACCAATTTTCAAACCATTCCATACAGTTTAAGTGATTTACAACTTACATGCTTATATCTAATTCATTCTAAGCAAAACAAACTCATATTCATTCCAATTGATTTAAAAACCATCCTATTTCACTTCTAATAACTCACAGAATTTTATCTAATCCCATTTTCATCAAACGATCCATTTTCTAATGCAGTTCGACAATATTAATGTGATTAAATAATTACGTAAGCTTTATAACCATTTAAATCGATTCCAACTCAAAGTATATAAATTCCATTCCAATCTAACTTATTTACAAACTGTATAGTTGCATTCCATCCCGTTTCACATTGGTTTTGTTCAAAGTCATTTTGTTATACTCGACATCATCCCATGCTTCTATTAACTTTAAACTTAAGTTAATTTACTTCAATTCACTACCATTTCATAACTTAAGCCCATTCTCATTTTAATTTATTCATACTCGAATTGGATTTATTTTCATCTCAAATCATTTTATTTTAAATCCAATTCCATACAACTTCAATTCATATTTAATTCACTTACAATTCTAAGTTGAATTTCTATTTATAACCCAAGCTTCATTTCCAAACTCTATTATCTATTCACAATTCAATTCTAAGTTAATAATTTCGAGTTCCATTTCCATATTACATCAACTAATTTATCCCAAATTTAGTTTATTTCTCACTTTTAATTCAATATTTGATTTTTATCTCAAAAAAATCACTTTATTACTTAACTTGAATTCAATTCTATTTTATAATTCAAGATTGGTTTTTCATTTTTTCCACCAAAATGTCAAACAATTCTATGTTGGCCTTTATTCCTCTCTTTTTCTCTCTTATAAGCCATACACTTATATTCTTCTCATAAACTCCAACTTTTATAAGCCGTCGGAATTTATTCATTCCAATTCACATTTTTATTTAACCCGTTTCCATTTAATATAACTTCTTACCATTCTTTTAATTTCATTTGAATAAGAATTCAATTCTATTTAATATTCTCTATAACTTACTGAATTTTAAATTCAATTCAATTTTATTTAACCTAACTCCAGTTAAATCTATCTACATACCATTCTTTCGAATTTTGTGAAGCAAGGACTTAATTCCATTTAATATCATTACAATATCCAATTTTGGTTCATTTACTTACAATTATAAATTCATTTGTTCATCCTCAAATTCATTTTCAATCAATAAATTTTATTTCCAAACATTAATTATTTTTAGTCCATTTGAATTAATTCTGCACTTTATTTTACACAATTTTAAATCAAACATTATCCAGTATTCAATTTCATTTCATTTGCATACCATATTAATTAATCAGTTACTTATTAATTTTAATCTTAAAACTTTGTTTATTTAGTCCAACTTGACTAATTTCTTTTTTTCCATTCAAACTTAAGTTCAACATTCAGTTTAAATTTCTCTTTTTTTTTCTTTACACGTTTGAACTCATTACTAAAATGTGCAACATTCAATTTTGAAAACATATATATCTAACCAAAATATTCCTTGGCATTTTCAAAATCAAACCAAATTTCTCCAACAAACATTTATCCAAAACATCTCGGTAGCAATCCCTCTTTTGTAAACTCGAAAATGAACACCAATGATGTCACGATCATCATCGGAATTATTTTCCAGCGACCAAAAAGAGTTCAATGCTTTTATCTCTTTAAAACATTTCAAATATCCTAAATTTCAAGTCACAATAGATTTTAAACCCAATTCAAAATATTTCTCAATACATATTATCATCCCAACTTTTTGAGAATCATTTTCAACTTCAAAGGAATTTAAATTTCCAAATTTTCAAATCCCAAATCCTTTAAATTTATATTCAAACATTACTTTGGAATTTTATCTTATTTTAATTATTAATCACACTATAATTCACATTTATAGTTTACATTTACAGATCTTATTTGTATATGCATTTGTTTCTTAGCTTTTACTTATGATTTCAATATCTTATTCAATTATAATTAACATTTACAAATTCCATTTATTTATTAATTTATTCCTTAATATTTGGTTATTATTTCAATTTCTTATTCAATTCTCATACAATGATAATAATTTAATATTATCACTTTCTAATAATCAAACATCCATATATAATTATAACAATTTACGAAAAATCATTTCCTTTATATACAAAAATCATTTTGGGTAAAATTATTCCATTTACCCTATATAAAACAATACCATGTCGATTTATCTTGTTTAAGAGTTTAGAAATTCCTATCGACAATATGGCGTCCTACACATTAACTAGAATTCATAAACACTCAACAGATAACTCAACACAATATAAAACAATTTTATATTCACTAACAAATACGCGCACATATCTAATAATACTCTCAAACTCATTCTAGAGTACTACAGACTCTATTCTATGAGTAATTCCCACCAGAGCCAAGGTTATCACCAACCTGGCTCTGGTACCAAGTGTAATGACCTGCAAATCCGTACCCCTTGAGTCGACACTATTCTACAACAATCAACTCAAGATATATAGAAATACGAACCATTTGGGTTAAAGAAGAAGAGGTAGAAGAAGAAAATAGAAAACAATATCAGAATCTAACCATCGAAGAAAAATAAAATATAATAGATAATAAATGATCTTTACACAAAAACAAATATATATCTATTTTTACATTACATCATCAGAGTACATCAATCACATAACACATAATTGGGAGGCAATCATAACCTGCCCTCATACAACTGAGTACACAGCTAATCAACACAGCGAAATATATAAAACAAGTATGGAAGTACGTATTGTCATCCAGCCCGTCTTCTGAGCTCCACAGCATCATATCCTGTATCCTATAATACTCGGTCTGACCTGAGCATTACAGTTAAATAACACCCGAGTCAGTCTGGAATACCAGCATGAGAAATCACACTCAAATTGATTATTAAAGTTTCAAAAATCCTTTGAAAATAACAACATCTCGTAAGACCATGCCATAAATAAACATGTCGGGTTTTTACCTTACGATAGCTAGAACACTTTTTTATTAAAATCCTCTGATATTATAATAGGGTCTACATACAAATACTTATTAAAATAGCCGAAATTGTTACGTTATTAAATTCCACCTACTAGCCACAGAGTGGGTAATACAAACAAAACTCGTACAAGGCACGTAGGGAGAATGGATTTCCAACTAATGACTAGGCACTGGGGTACCACCTGTCACTGTACGTGGCCTAGATCACAGTACCGAGGATCACTCCCGACCCCCTGCAACACAAGACCCGGACTATCCCTTACTGGATAATCCCGAGTAAGATCACCCCACGGTTGGGATCAGCAACCGCACCACTAAGCAAAAATAAAAGGGACATCTAGACAGGGATGACCTTACTCGAAAATGGGTGCTGCCCACCAAGCCTTGCTGCATAACCCCTGATTTTCAGTCATTCCCGGTTGATGAGGCTTAAGGCTAAGCATTACATTTTTAGAACATATCCCTTAGAATTCCCATCGTCCACCTGACGATGTTCCGAAAGCATTCATCCATACAAGTTCGTCCCGGGTTCAAACGGAACCGAAGGCACTATTCCTACTATTCATTTTGGAAATATCCTCAGGATTAGTAGCGACTTACACTTGCACTTCACTGCTCCATCTTCGAATCCAAACTCGTTTTCCACGAAAATGTACAAACCGGATCGAAGTGGTTTTCGAGAAATAAATCTCGATCCCGGTCTCTTCAAAACGATCAGCGCATTTGGCCAATATTGATAGTCGGTTATTTAACTATCAATTAATATTCACAAACAACCATCAAACATAAATAATTTCCCAAATTATTTATTTATCTCAAAATATCTTCACAAGATATACTTCCACTTTTCAAACCCTTTTGAAAACATTTTTAAACTACCTTCCTTTTATAGAATAATTTCCCAAATACTTCCTAGTTCCACTGAAATCACCAAGCACAAAACTTTAGATTTTTAAAATAATTTAAAAACACTTTATTGTAAATATGCTTTAACATTCAAATTTATAAAATCTACTTTAGTACTTAATTAAAAATAATACTTAAGGAATATTTAAAATAAGGTTACTTCATAATATATAAAACTAGATTTTCTCCTTTAAAACAAAATACTAAGTGACTTTTACTACTATATTAGATTTGAAAAATACTTACTTTAGAATTTAAACATTTAGCAATAATAAATGTTTTAAAACATGCTTTTTAAAACAACATTAAAACTTTTATCTTATATTCAAAAATTTACTTTGAAAACGTACTTGGCTATCTAGGGAAATATACTTCTCTTCGCATTCATTAAAAAAATAAATCACTGTTTATTTTTAAACAAATTTTCTCATTTTCTTTAATAAATTCCCACCTTGAATTTATTCTTCCCAAATATCCTCTGATATATTACTTTGCTTTTATAAACCCCGTTTATAAATTCCATAGCCACAATCTTCTTTAAAAATCCCAGTTTTACACACTTAAATCAATTCCCAAATTGATTCCAATTTACTCCATTTATTCCAAAATCCATTAACTTAAGATTTAAATCCTTAATTATGATTTAAAATACTTGTAACTGAAAATACCAATTTTAGATTTACCAAATTACTTCTTTATCCTTTTAAATAAATTTAAACTTTGAATTTTAAAATAATTATTTATTAGTATTTTAATATCACTTCCATTTCCCTTCAATTCGTTCTTAATTTATTCAAGTTCGCTATAATTATTTTACTTAGAACTCCACTCTTTTATTTTCTTTCCAAAATCCAATTTATATATTTTGATAATTCAATGTACCGAAATATATTCAAGCAAACTATAACATTCCATTATTCCAATATAATTCATTATAGAATATCAAATAATCACAATAGAGAATATTAAATAATTTAAATAAATGTTGAGGAATCCAGTTGGATCCCTCCAACCTGTTTCCTGCATCCACAGACGTTAGCACAATATAAATACCGATTCCACTTCGAGGTGGAATATCGCGGTATATGGGATTAATATAAATCATCTGCTATTATGCGACACATAGGGTCTCATCCGCTATATAATGCGGGAAATTAATCATTTCAAGATATATTATATACTACTACATATAATATAACACACCAAATCAAACCAATCAATCAATTATTTAAATTTAACCATTAAAATTTAAATCACTAGATGAGTGAGATTAACTCACCTTTTATTCCTGTTTTACAACCCACTTCATTCTCGATTTGATTCCGTGATTTTCAGACATTGGATAACATTAGGTGTTTTATTAATATTCGAGTCAATTGAACAATTAAATTCCCATTTGATAATTTAATTAACCACATATTTTATTACCATTAACAAAAATTAATTTATTAATAATTTAATTTAAACTAATAATTTCCCTTTAAAAATCTTTTAATAACTAAAATAAATTAAATAAGTAAATCGTGCAATTTTATCACAAATCCCTTATAAAATTTTCTTCCAATGCCTTACATAAATTTCTTGTACATATATTTAACTTTTGCATAAATAAATAATCCAAATTTAAATTTAAAAAACAGAAATATTTTAGATCTAGCTGTCTAATTAATTACTTTTCTTCCTGTTTATCTTTCCGGTAAAACAATAATAATGATAATTATAAAACAGTAATTAATTTTACTGTTCGTATATAAAAATCAAAAATAAATAAAATAAACTGCTTCATAATTTACTGTTAATATTTTCCAACCTATGAATATTTGTTTAATTAAATAAAATAAATGGGTATATACCTCACAGCAAACCCCTCGAGGCCGCTACCACTTCGTCAAACTCGCGTTAGGTTGAACTCGCCTCCAGAAATCACGCTGCGCTCAACCACCTTCGTCGCTGGCAAACCCTACAACCCAATGCATCGCCGCCGCTCCTCATCAGCGACCGTCGTTTCAACACGCGCCCTCAAATCGTGATGCTTCCAAACCCTAGCTCACTGCTTCGGAACCTCCAAAATCGATCCTATCATCACAGTGCTGCTATTCGTGTCCCACAACCCCTTCGACTTCACCTCACTCGAGCGCGAGTACGTGCGCCCACGAGTCGGTCGCGATCCCTCTACGAATGCCGCTGCGCCGGCCCTCCACCATACTTGATTTTTTTTATATGTACGGTTCTTTTTCGATTTGGGGGAGAAAGAATATAGTAGCAACGACTTGAATTCAAGAGTGATCTGTTGCGTGCAAAATAAAAAGAAGACGGGGAGACAAGAAATGATGGTTACGTGTACACAGTTGTCTATGGTGATTTGAAATGAGAGCTAAAGGAAAAGAGACAGTGACGTGAAGGAAATACAGCTGAATGTATGTTAAGGTGATAAAGGAAAGACAGCTAATGTGAATTTATTTCAACAGAAGATGACTTGAAGAAATATATATATTGAATTTTGATATAAATTTCAACGCATTTATATATCGTATGCTCACACAACGACTCCAATCACTATGAAATTTGAAATCCGATAGTAATACAATATTACGCATCCAATGGAACTGGTTTCGTCGAAATATGAGACTGTGTCCTGGAAGGCTATTTTTAAATTCAATTTAAACGATATATTTTCAAAACTGAACAAATCACTGTTAGATTCAATTTTAACACTTCCATTGTCTTCAATTAATATTTGGCCAGTTCTAATTAATATTTTGGGCTTTAATTTAATTTAGGGTTTTGTATTTGTTTTTAATTTGCATTTTTCTTTTAAACTTTTATTCTAGTCACATGACTAAGGGACGAACTACAGTGGTGTAGTTCAAGAGTTCGCAACTCAATGGCTGAGCTATGGTAGGGTTTTGAGCATAGAGTTAGTTTAGTCGATAGTAGGTGTCGTGAGTTTACGTGTGTAAGCGTCTGACTACTTAATTTCTAGTAGAAACCTTGGGGACAACACGTAGGTAGGGTTTTGCCGAAGCTAGGTAAATCTGTGTTGTTCTATTTCTGCTTTTATTATTCTGCTATTATTTGTGATTCAATTATTTTATATATTTCTGCATTGATTTTGATAATTATTAGTATCACCCTATTCACCCCCCACTAGGGTGAAATCGATCCTACAAGTGGTATCAAAGCTAGCAACAAAAGCCGATTTTTGTTTAAAAAATTATATTTTTCAAAAAAACAATTTTTGTTTATTTATTTTTTAAAATTGCGTCTTTTAATAATGATTTTGCTGAGGAACAGTCCATAGTTATACCACCTATGTTCAAGGGTGAATATGCTTACTTGAAAAATAGAATGAAATTTTTTACAAAAACCATTGATGCGTTGAATATTGTTGAAACAGGATATAGAACGCTAACTATAGTAGTAGACAATCAAGAAATAGATAAATCGATGGATCAATGGACATATTCTGAAAATAAACTACAAAATGCTAATGCTAAAGCTATGAATTCTATTATTTGTCCATTGGATCGAATTGAATTTAATCATGTCTGACATTGTCTAACTACGCAGGAAATCTTGCAGCACTTGAAGTGACTCACGAAGGAACATCTCAAGTCAAAGAATCTCATCTTGCCATGCTTAGTAGCGAATACGAGAACTTCACAATAGCCAAGGATGAAAATGTCAAAGAGATGTATGGACAGCTTTCCAATCTCGTATACAAATCAAAAGCTCTCGGAAAATCATACACAGAATTGAAAATAGTCCGAAAAATCCTCAGAGTCCTTCCACGAAATTTTGAAGCAAAAAATTAATACCATTCAAGAATCAAAGGATTTAAAAAAATCAAAGTTGAAGAACTCATCGAAAATCTCACCACTTATGAGCTAGAAATAAAATTCAAGGAAGAACGAGAAGGTGGTGATACTCGAAAGAAATCAATAACTCTTAAAGGAACAATGGAAAGTGATGATGATGATGGAGCAGCTGAATTAGCACTAATGAAGAGATTCAAAAGGTGGAATCACAAATATGGAAATCCAGCTCTAAATCAAAACTTGAAAAGCATAATAGTCAAAGTACTAGACAACTCAGAAGAGCAGGAGATCATTTGTCACAAGTGCAATAAACCCAGTCATATCAATCCCAATTGTCCTCAGAATCGACTCAGCCATTGAAAGAAACAGAAAATGAGAAGTTTTGCAGCCACTTGGGATGAAACTGATGAAGTTGATAAAAGCACTGGCAATGAGAGTGAAAATTGAAATTTGTGCCTTCAAGAAGAAACAATTGACAGTGATGATGATGAGCCAAGCGAGGTATCAAAACTTACTCACTTAGAATTACGTATATATTTTCACGAAGTAAATGACTATTTTGAAGGACTTGGGGAGAAATAGGCTAAAATTGAATTACAAAGAGATAGTTTAATAGAATTAAATAAACAACTCAATCAAGTGGTTAAAAACTATCGAAACAAGCGCCCTAAGTGTGATAAGTGTCCATCATTTGAAGAAGAAATTAAACAATCAGAAATTAAAATTAAATCACTTGAAAATGAAATTCTGATTTTGAAAGAAAGTGAAAACACTGGGAGAGAAAATTCTATTAAAAAGTGCACTCGATTATTGAATGAAAATGAATCTCTTAAAACACAAGTCCAATAATTGTCTACAACTTTAGGAAAATTTTCCAAAAGAGAAAGATCGCTAAATATGCTATTTGGGAAACAAACCATTAATGCTGTTAGACAAGGACTTGGATATAATTAATCTGAACTTGTTAGAAGAAAAATTAATCAAGTCAAATCCGAGCGCACAATTTATAGAAAAATTGGACACAATCAAAATAATTGTTGGTATAGACCCAAAAACTGAAAACCATACCAATTTAGGTTCCGAAAGGCATTAATATAAAATCCCTTAAAGTCAAACAAATCTAAGTGCCAAAAGGAACAAATATAAATAGACTTGGGTCTACACAAACATATTTTTCGAAATCTTTTGCCAATAACAACCCTGGACCTATAAAAACAAATAGGTCACATAAATACTTTCCCATGTAGGTGTCGTGGCAGGCTAAGGAACAACAACAGTATTACCTGGATTCTGGCTATTCCAGGTATACGATGGGCGACAAATCAAAGTTCCTTAGCCTAGTATAAAGGTGGCAGAATCAAAGTGGACAACAACGAAAAATTATCGGCAAAGGTAAAATAGGTGATGATATATTTATCTTGAATGATTTATAAATGTGTAAATCTGCACCATAATCTAAATTAAATCACCCACTATGTGACAAAGAAATGAATGTTGACTATGATTCTGACTTATGCAAAAATTTTGGCCAATGATATTTTTATGCCAAGAACATTGTAAGTACCTCTAGAGTCTTTGAACTATTTCATATAGATTTGCTTGGACTAACTTGTAAAGTTAGGTGAAAAAGGATGTTATTTTGTGTTGGTTGATGATTACTCTAGGTACATGTGGATATATTTGTTTATTCTAGACCTGACATTATGTTTAATGTTTTTTTATTTGCATGGTTTCAACTCAAATTCAAAAGAATTTCATTTAAAAGCTGTAAAAAGAATTTTAAGGTATTTGTTGCACACTCCGTGATCTGATCTATAACATCCAACTAATGATAATCTTGAGTCAAAGGGAAATTCAGATGTAGATTACACTGGTTATCTAGTTGATAAAAAAATTACTAGTGGAATGTATTTTATGTAGAGACATCCATTAGTTGCATCACATTTTCAAAAAAAATCTACATATTTTTCATTCCAAATGATTTTCAATTTGCAGACATTTTTCTTGTGAAACCCTTTCCAGTAAATAGTTTTTGTTGACTTTGTTTCAGATTAGTCATTTTAGAAAATTTGATTTTATAATTATTTTTGGATTTGATCTTAAATGACTACATTAACTAACCTGACTCCCTACTGATTATCGAAAAGATAAATAGTGATGAGTGTCGGTATTAGTCATATATTATGACTTGAGATAGTATATTTAGTAAATTTCTTTAAAAATTTAAACAACATTTATAATAACTTTTGATGGGTAAAAATTCCATGACCATCTCTATTTCTATCATATTTCTAACGACCATCACTCATCAAAATCCAATAGTATGTCAATATGTTGTATTTTAAACAAGAAATTATTCGTTTTCATTTTATTTTATTTTATTTAATAAAAACATCCAAAGTATTCACTCTCATTTAAAAGTCCTCACAGTTATGCATGGGTGAATTACTTGTAATATTTGTATATGTGCTTTCATGCTCATTTAAAAGTCCTCACGATTATGCATGTATGGAACACATATCAAAATTAATTATTAAATAAACTAGTTGACTCTAATCTCGTTTAAAAGTCCTCATGGTTATTCGTGGTTAGAAGATGCTTGAAATTCATTTTTTTTATGAAAATTTGAAATACTACTAATCTCATTTAAAAGTCCTAGCGGCTATGCATGGTTAGTAGTTATTCAAATTCCTGATATAAATATACCACAAATAAACACAACTACATGATTTTGTATGCTGACATCATCCTTATCATTCTAAAGTGGAATATGCGCCTAACAGAGTATTTGATATTTTTGTTTGATTTTTTATTGAAATTAAATATTTATACCCAATTGGGCATTAATGTTGTATTGAAGTTGTACTAATATCTATCACTTTATATCTATTTTTCTAACACTATTACTCTTTTGCTAATAACGAAAGAGGGGAGAAAAATTAAGATTTTGACAAATAAAGGTCAAATATTTTATTTTATTTTATTTTTTATTTTCATCTAGGTTCATTTGCATAAATTTACTTATGTTCATGCATATATGGAGGGGGAACTTTGTTGTAGAGAGAGAACATTCAAATAGGGGGAGCAAATTGAATGATCAACTACATTTAATAAATTCAAAATCTTAAATATATGTTTGTTATCATCAAAAGGGAGATATTGTTGAATATGCTAGTATATTTTTTTTTTTGATGATAATAAACATATATATATATATATATTCATTTAAATGTATTTGTTATTGTACTATTTTATTTTCACATAATTAAATAAATATTTGCTAAATAAAATAAATAACACTAAATTTAAATTCAAACAAATATTTTATTCAAACAAATATTTTACTACAATTTCGAATCGTACAATTTTAAACTCTCGCTATACGCTTATACGTCATCATTCTATAATACAATTTCGCTTACAACACAACTTCAATTACATTTCAATTACATAACTTTCCTAACTACATATCACTTGTTCACTCATATTTGTTCTTCAACTGTATTCCAATTTGTATTCAGCATCTGAACTATCTGCAAAATGAACAATGACGTAGTAAAATTGAAAAAGAAATATTTTTTGCTACGTAAAATAAAATGTATTTTTGAAAATATTATTTGCCTCGGTTATTTAGGATGTTTGCCATCATTTATTTTGAATTCATCAAACATGAATAACTTATGACATGCATAGTATATCACTATACATGCCATAAGACCGTGCATACCAATATACACCTGATAAAACTACTGAGACAGGTGAGCACAAGGTCAAACCCATGCCGTGGCTGGATTCAACCCAGGTGCAATACAAATACATTACAAAATTGCTGAGTACAAGTTCTCATACAACAAAAAAACAAAATCAGACCATGCTAACAAGTGCACAAATGTGTACACATGAGAACAGACTCGACAGTAGAGTCATGAAACAACTTCAACCAGAATAAAATGTACAAACCAACTGATCACAAAACTTCAAACTTAAACTCAAATGTGCAACAACAAAATGTAGTCAAACATCAATACCAAGGAAATGTGCAAATAGTTTCAAACACAATGAGGCTTGGATTCACAAACAAGAAAGACTGGAAGAAACTGCACAGGCTGACATACATATATACATGTGTGAACACACACGCACATGTGTGTGTGTGTAGTGCACAGCATTTCAGTGCAAGACTACACAGGCAAAGTATTAGCAAACAGTTTCAAAGGATGATGCCAGAGAATCACCAAGTTAAATAGAGGCAAAGCAAAATCACAAACATACATACACATACACATGTATACATATACATATATGTTGGGCATATGAATCAAATGGCCAAAGGCCAAACACAAGAAAGAAGGCAACATAGAAAGGTACACAAGTGAATGGCAACCACCCAAGTGCAACATGCAACAAAAATGAAGTACATAGCATGCATGGATGCATGTCATCAATGAACTCAAATACCAACAAGATCATATTTCAGTACACATGTACAGCAGCGTAGAGTATGACATGATCAGCCATTCTACAAGTTCAGGCATCAAGTTCATCAAACAAAATGAAACGGTGATGGTACATTGATACCAGAGACTACAAGACCACAATAACATATAGACTCAACAATGAACTGGCTCAAAACAACAACCCAATACAAACACAAAGCATGCATCAGTTCAAACTCAAGTATGAATGGTGAGCTTAATGGAACTAGACCAAGCTAATGAACAAACAAAACAAGAAGCTTCACACATGTGTAAACACAGTGTTGAAACAGACACCAAAGGCACACTGGAATATGCAATGCAACAAAGTGGACAGTGCAACCAACCAAAATGACAAACAATACAACCAGACTTAGAGTGATGCAAGAGAGCAAAGACATGGTTTGAGAACGATGTACAAAGAAAATGACAGTGCATATAAGCACATACATATGTAACAGGTGCAGGTATACAAACTCATGCAAACAGGTGTACAACAATCAAGTGAAGACTCCAGGAGGGACGAGTAAAGGCATCACAACATACATATATTCATGTGTAAATACACACATATATGCATTGGAAACCAGACAACAGCTCAAATGAGCAATTTCGGACAAGTGCGCAAATCAATGATTCAAGTGTAACCGAAATGAAGTGCGACCGTATCAACTCAATGCAAAGACTAAGTCAACATACTTTAATCAAAAAAGTCAATGTCGTAGGAATTTCAATCTAAACATATCAGATTTTAAATAACAAAGTCAAAGTCGTGGTGGCCAAGGTGATAACAAGAATCTAACAAGTCATAAAAGAAATTAAAAGAAAGCCAATTATGTCAAAAATTCGAAGTGTTGAAATCAAAGATGTCAACAGAGAAAAGAACGGAACAAAATCTAAAGCAAATTCATGAAGCCGTGGCGATCAAGAAAGCATAATAGAAAATATATGAATTGAACTAGTCGAGATTAATCATCAGCGTTAAATCGAAAATCAATGGCCAAGATTATCATGTGAAGAATTCTAACTGAAAATATGCAAATTGAACATTTAGGGATTTATCCCTATTTAGAACCCAAATCATCATCGACATAATTAGCATTCGAGTTAAAACAAATACCAGAGCTAGCTAAGTCACGAACAAACATATAACTCAAATCAAAGTCGAGAAAATTAAAATCAAACAAGAAAATCATGTACAAAATCACAACATCAACCTCAACCTATTGAAGAAACCGAAAGCAAATTGAAGATAAGAGACGATTGACAGAGCAAAGCAAAGTAAACCAGTTCAATCACTCAAAAAAAATGGCCGCCTCAAATTTTAGAAGCCTTGAATTGTTGAAAGAGGAAGGAACGCAACCTTTTTCACAAAGCAAAGAATACTGTCCGAAGAAATACACGAAGATAAAAAAGAAAAAGGGGATTGTCTTTTAATTTTAAATTGGGCCGGTTCTAATTACTATTTTGGGCTTTAATTTAATTTAGAGTTATGTATTTTTTTTAATTTGCATTTTTCTTTTAAACTTTTATTCTAGTCTGTGACTAGGGGACGAACTACGGTGGTGTATTTCGAGAATTCGCAACTCAATGGCTGAGTTGTAGCAGGGTTTTGAGCATAGAGTTAGGTTAGTCGATATCGGGTGTTGCGAGTTTATGTATGTAAGCGTTTGACTACTTAATTTCTAGTAGAAACCTTGGGGGGCCAGCACATAGGAAGGATTTTGTCGAAGCTGGGTAAATCTATGTTGTTCTATTTCTGCTTTTATTATTTTTCTATTATCTATGCTGCAATTATTTTATATATTTTCGCATTAATTTTTATAATTATTAGTATCACCCTATTCACCTCCCTCTAGGGTGAAATCAATCCTACACCTAACCCCTACTACTCCTAGCCACTTGTAGGATACTACAATTTGATAGTACCCATGTGATAGTTATAACTATTTTATTACCGTCCACATGTTGGGGATAGGTAGCCAGTTGTTGTGTTGCTTTGCACGTTGCCTTCCATACTGCACCAATATAGTCTCGTGGATCAACTGTTCTATTTTATCCTTTATATGTCTTCACTATTTGGTGGAGCGATCCTCGAACTAATGAAATTTCAAGGTATTTTTCATTACCCCTAGGCTCCTCCCTCCACCCCAACAAGGAGGGTATAGGCCATTGGAAAGGCACAAGCTCTCGCATAGCTAGATAGATTGTTTCCTTGTCAAAGTTCAAAGTTGCATAATTTCTATGCTTGGGCTAGAAGTGCGAACTATCTTCCGTATGCTTCTTGTTATTTTCTTACCAACTATTCTTTCGGCGATTGTCTTCCCTTGGGCCAGATTTTTTATTATGCTCATTCTCCTTATCACTGTTAGATATGTCTACCTCTTCCATGCTCATTATATTGTTTACCCTATAGAGAAAATTGGTCAAGGACAAAGTAGGTTGTTTCTACACTTCCTTCAACATCTAGTACCCGACCCTTGAACACCATGTGACTACCAAATTCTTATCCGCTCCCCTTAGCATGATTTGATTAGTTGTTGAAGTAGTTGAAATACGAGCAGAGAGACTTAGTCGAGCCATGTCTTATGCTGCCTAACTCGCTCACCATCATGATGGTCTTCGATATGAAGAAATAAGCTTTGAATTCGAAACATAATTAGGCCCACAAGTGGACACTACCCACTCAAAGAGGAAGGAATTAACGAGAAGTCAGTCTAGTTAAGGTGCAAGGAAAGTGAATGCACTTGGCATAGCCAAGACATTATTAAGTTGAAGGCGTATTTGGTCAGACGGGTCCATGCTTCTATTGTTCTTGTCTATTGAAGACAAATCATACCTCTGGTAGATGTAGATGCTCATGATTTCTACGAATAAAGACACTTTATTGTCATCATCTAACTTTCTTATTTGGATTCCATGCATTTATTGGTGCAAGGCAGCCATTACTTCTCAGAGACCAACATCTTTGCCCCGTTGATAGAGCTAGCCTTTTGCTGAAGTAAGAATCCTCCATCATCTATCTAGTGATGGAGATCAGTGGTGGCGGCATGGTAAAAGGGAGCGATGATGTCAAATTGGTGTAAGACGCCTGCTTCAGAGGACAAAGGGCGACCTGGTAGATGGCTTCTTCATGAGCGTGACCTAGGCTGAGGAACCCCCTATCGGGGTCTGGAGTGGAAGACAGATCTCTAGGTTCTAAAATACGATTATGCCCATCGCCGCTGAGATGGTCAAAGCATAGCTTGCGTGCCACATTCGTCACCCAAAGGAGATGAAATGCAAACAATCTCTTCACCGAGGGGGAATGATGATCTACTTTGAACTTTTAGTACACCGTTGGCCTAGGCTCTAAGATGTCATAAATATTCCCCTGATTTTGGGTAGAGTGCTTGTCCCAATAGTGGATAGCAGCACCTTTAATAGAGGACTCCAACATGACCCTCTCATGGGCATCATGCATTATATTGTATATTTTGGGAATAGCAGACTGGATGGTGGTATGACCAAATGGTGAGGGGGCTACTGAACCAATGTTTGCAGTTGTCTGGGAACCTATTCTAGCCCTATGGCGTTCACCTCATAAGCTAGTCTTCTTATGCTGGTCAAGCCATTGATCATGCTAAGCCACATGTCGTTGCTCAACTTTGGGATGTGGAATACAGCACTAGCCCCGCTGGCCTAATTTGTGTTATTATCATTTGAGTTATCGGCTTCGTTCTCATTGTGGGGCTACGTGATGTGAACATGAAAGTAATATATAGATAATTAAATGATGAAAAAAGATAGCTTTTTAGGAAGGCCCTCCTCTAGACATCAAAATGTTAACAAAAAATTTAGCCAACATCAGAATTATGGTTAAGAGTTAATACCAACAAAGATAATTCTCTAATACCTTGATTTGGAAAATAAAATAAGGAAGTAAAATATGTGAAAAGCAAAGAAACATAAGACCTAAAGCGCTTTGATCTAAGTCAATCAACATCCACCATGAGGAATTTCTTATTTCTTTGTTACCATTATAATAACATAGATTATAAGGACAATAACAAGAAAGCAAATGCGTAAGAGCCCATGTTCTTATAGCCTTGTGAAAATGAACATTTTTATGTATTTATAGCTATTGGAATCTGTGATGAATGGCTAAGATGGTGCTGCCAAAGCCCAAAAATTACTTGGGTTGTTGATTAAGGCGCTTGGTTGATGTATGCTAACTTGGGGTGCCAAATGGACCTTATAATTTAGATGATTCCAACTGGTGGTCCTAACTTTCGCATGACCTAGTAGTAACATGCGGCATGAGATCAAGTAGTGGATTTGCTATGTTACTTTGCTAGGTGGTAGGAATAGGCATGGAGCAGTTATTGCATAGCAGTGCTTTTATCAGTTGAATAGTGTTGTATGTGCAAGTCTCAAAGGGACAATACTTTCGAAGCTTCTTTTGTAGGGATAGCTAGGTGCCTATGTCCAAGGCCTATTCTGCCAAGCTAGGGGTGCTTCAATAATTGTGGGAAGCTGTAGTGAAAGGCGAGCAGTGGAACCTACTAGAGAGTGAGTCGCTGGATGGGTTGCTCAACTGTTGAGTGTTATATTGCATGTCGATCCATCATCCACAATAACAACCTATAATTATAGTCTTTGAATTTTAATTCTTAATTTATTTAAATATTCGGATTTGGTTCAAATATAATAAATTATAAGAAAATCAGTTTTTATTAAAATGACTTTATTTTTAATGTCGTATTTTTAATTTAATTTAAAAGAGTTTTCCATAATTTTTAATTTGAAAATTAATTAAATTTTTGTTTGATGTATTTTGCGGAAAATGTTGGTATTTTTGAAACTTTACAAAATAACTAAACTCGACTATTTTATCGTTGCTTTGTGATCACGTCACATTTCTATATGCGATCATATTATATTTTCTGTCGTTCGCGACTCATACACAAATGGGATATTGTGTAGCGGAGTACTCTAAAATCTTTTAAAATAAAATTTAAATAATGCACATACATAACCCTCTTTCACTTCTTTTCCCTTTGTCCTTGCTTGTCCTGGCATTGATTTTTGGCTGCTTTGCATTAAGTATGAACGGATGGAAACACAAAAAAGTATGCATATTGCATTTCATTGCCTCCTTGCATATTCATGTACTCAGCCACCCTTATTCCCCTGCCTCTTGTTTCCTTGCACCCTTCATCTTACAAGTACCATATGTTTGTCCGTATTAGTATAAACGTTGCTTTACTCCATTTCATTTTCTAGTTCACCTTCTCTATAACTTCAAACTAAGAAAACAACACACAACACATCTTCCATTTCCTCTTGCTTCATCTTCTCTGTGTTATCAAAATCAAAGAAACTACATCACCTCCTCTTTTTAAAAACTAACAACTCTCTAACCATTGATAACTAGCTCATTCGACCAACTGGAAGTTGTTCATCATCAAGTCTAATTATTTTTTAAAATAGTTTCAAGATTTTTCATTGAGTATAGTAAGAGTTGCATGTCAATTTCTGTAGGTGACAATGAATAGAGAATTTTTTATGGTCATAATTTGGCAAATGGAGTATACCATCGTGTTTATCTCGACGGGTCGGGATTCTAGAAGTTGTTTGCGTGATTTTTAGTGGCTTAGTTTTCCATAGAGGAAGAAATGACCAATTTGCAATCATATTTTTTCTCGGCAATGGGTTGGTCCAGGAAGGCGAGGGAGGTGTCAAGGAGGAGCCTGGGGACGAGATGGAGTTATTGATCGTGGTTAATTGACCTTCAGTGGTCGGAGGTGGCACGAACAGCTAGATTTAGTGGCCATTATTTTAGGAGCTCATATTTCATTATCATGATGGTGATAGAGGGGTTTTGGATCGATGGTATTGGGTTTGGAGGAAGGGCAAGTCATGGCGGTTTTAGAGGTGGTAGTGGCAGGGATCGTAGATGGACGTGGGGGAGAGGCGAGCTCCATTTCCACAAACTGGAAGTGATCGAGTTAGGGGAAGGTAGTCGGATTTTGGACTAAGGCACTAGAGGCATAGGGCGATGATGCTATTGCGACGAGGAGGTGGTGCACATTTGACGGTGGGCTTGGATGGGCGAATAGGGCGACGTGATACTTGCACATGCACGGCGTGTACATAAATTCGGGTATACGAATTTCGTTTAGGAAGAAGTAGTTACAATGTTTCTAGGTCTAGGTTAGGTGATGTTGCATTTAAGTTGGGATAGGGTATTGGATTATGAGGGTTTAAGTATTTAATTTTGGGGCCAAGGATTTGAAATAGGGGAGGATCACAATTGTAAGCAGGTTTCAAGTCTTTAAGGGAGCCGATGTTTGATGCGGGCATTGTTCATTTGGGCCAATCATGTATGGATGGTGAGAAATCTAAATTAAAATTAGGTTAGTATGTATGTATGTATGTATGTATAGTGTTAAGTTTGAAAATTCATATCACATCCATATTTAATCCATTTAACCTATGGATTTTTGCATTGTATTCGTATTGACGAGTACAACGCCTTAGTATATTTATTGCTAGTTTTGGTGAAGTATAATTTGATGATAAATTTACACTAGTTGATATTAATTGCGTTACTTTAGATAATAATGTAGTCTAATTAATTATACTTAATGGGTGTTATCTATTTGGCCAAATTAACACCGTATGATTAAATAAATTTAAAGAAAGTGATTTGGACACCAGTTTAGTGGAATAAAAAACCATCTCTCTAACTAAATTAATTGGACATCTAATTAGCAAAATAATCTTTGCTCTTCTATTTTATAGATTTGGATATCTAATTTTATGTCGTTAATTGATATGCCAATTAAACGTTATTAAATGAGTAATGTGATAACTAGTGTCGGTTAATTGTTGAATTTTAGTCCCATGGATGCTGATGATGTAAATACCATAATTAACTTGAATAGTTAAATCGAATCATATAGTAGCTTGTTTAAGTACCATTGCGATCGCTAAGCCTTGTTTCGAATTTAGAAAAAAATGGATTTAAATCAACTTCAAATTTAAAATATTACAAATGTTTTATATGATAATTATTTCATTTACAATGCTTTAAAGTTAACTTATTTATATTCTACATATTGTTTAAAATTATTAAATTATTTCTAATATGGTTTAAAGTTATTTTATACTTTAATATCATTTAAAGTTATTTATTAATTTGTCTTAAAGTTAATTATTATTTTAAAATTTATTATTAGATTAAAGCTATATTATTATTTGAAAAAATTAATTATTTAAAGTACTTATTTAAAGTTAATCATTTTATATTTTAACGTTTATTATTTTATTTCAAAGTTATTAGTATGTTATTAATACTTTAAAAGTTTATTTATTATAATAATAATATTGTTTTAAGTTATTTAAGTATATTATAAATATTGTTTAAAGTTACTTAATGATATTTAAATGTGGTTTGAAGATAATTAATTAATTATTTAAGATGTTTTTAGATAATAATTTGTTTTATTTAAAGTTGTTTTAAATGATAAATTGTTTTATAAAACGGTGTTTAAAAATAATAAGCTATTTAATTAAAAAGGGATCTTTTAAATTGAAAGGTTTATATGATTTTTTTTATTTAATAAAAGAATTTATTAAAGGAACTTATAAATTTGAAAGGAATTTTGGAAATTAGAAAGAAGTTCTTTTTTAAATGTTTTAGAGATTTAAAAGGGAAATTTTGATAAATGGGTTTCCAAGATTTATAAAGTGTATTTTATAAATAGATTTTTGAGATTTATAAATGGGAGTTTTATTAATGATTTTTGAAGATTTATAAATAGTACTTTATAAATAAACTTGAAGATTAATAAAGAAATTTTATAAATAGATTTGGAGTTGTAGTAAAGGAGACTTTTATAAATAAAAGAAATTTATTAAAAGGTTTTAGAGAAAAAATTTATAGAAGATTTTGAGATTAGGATTTATGTTGTGGAACTTTTGCTCCATACTTAACATGGAAGGAATAATGTTTGGGGTTATTCAAATCTCAAATTTATATAACATTTTTTTATCCTTTTAATTTGATTTTTGAAATAAGAAATCTTTCATAATGTTTTGTGAACATACTTATACCACTGAGATAAGTATATGAATAATTTAATAAATATTTGAAAGTTGATTTCAAATAAATGAAAGATTAATTTAAGAGGCCTAATGGATTTCGTGGGAAAGTAATATCTATTTTGAATGTTTGTTTATTTGATAGTTAAATAATGAGTTAATATGACCTAAATATGTAATCCTTCTTAATTTTGATGATACGGAAACATTTATTACCTAACATAAAAGATTTTAATTTTGAAAGTATCCAGGAGAAATACAAGGATTATATGGTATAGTTACCATCAGCAGTGCTATCCTGTACATAAAAACTTGTTTCGTTCTTCTAGGACAAATAATAAGGAGATCCATATATACAAAAGGTTAGGGGTGATCCCTGCTCCTATGTATTGTCTGATTATTTCCAAAAGAACCAGTGTTGAGCATTCTAAAAATCGATCAATTGGTTTTGAGACATCCGATAAGAGGGGGAGTGTACTTGTAAGAGATGACTCGAAACCGTAACCACTCCAAAACCATATACGGATTCTACGCTCAAAGGAGATTCCAGATCTATTTTTGATTTGGAATCCGTGGGTGATTTCGTGACCCGTTAGGGTACGGGAATCCATGTATGATTCTGAGATCTTTGTTGAGATGTGGAAATCCATGTGTGATTCCAAGACCCGTTGGGGTATGAGAATCCTTGTGTGATTCCGAGATCTAATTTGAGATGTAAGAATCCATGTGTGATTCCGAGGCCAGTTGGGGTATGAGAATCCATATGGGATTCCGTGATCTCTAAGGTGGTAGTGCTTGAGCTGGAATGCTGGACGTAGCCTCATTAGTGGAAATGAATAAAACCAAAGATAGGATGCATGGCCAGTGTTTAAATAACCCATGAGGTTACATTCGTCTCCTTCTAGGGTTACCCACGGTTTTTATGCATACATGGAGCGATGCGTTTGGCCTTGCATGGCCAGCTTGTATTTCTTATTGTATATCACTAAGGATGTATTGTTGCTTCAAAAGGATAACTCTGAACCTTGTGTAGGAGGACTGTTCTTAAAGTACTGAAGGCACCTCCGTGGAATCCTACACAATTAGCAAACGCATCTCATCGGTTTTGGATTATATACCTATTACTATTGTGATATACACTCACGAGCATCACAACTACTTCATCATTATTATTTTCACCCTTATACATTATTATAATATCATTGGGCTTTCTATGAAAGGTTTTGGTTATCGAAAGGTAAAAAACATCCATGTTTATCTACGGTGTGATCTTACGAAATACCTTTGTTTTGAAAAACTTGGAAACATAAGTAAATCAATGTATTATGTTTCCCACATTGGTTTTACCAGACTGACCTGGGTGTTGTTTTCTGTAATGCTTGGGTCAGCCCAAGCATATTTTCGAGATTTAGTTGGATACATTGGAGCTTTCAGAAGATGAGCTGGATTCTCCAAGACATATTCACGTATCTTATATTCCTATACTATTTGTTGATCTTGATTTCAAATTATGTTTAACAGCAATTAAGGACGGGATGTTATAACTGTTCAGGCTGAAAATAGGTTAGTATACTATGATGTTATGCATAATAAAGATGATTCCTTTCTTTAAAGATCTTCTACATTGTTGGAATCTCAATTTTGATTGTGACAAACTATATAAAATATTATGTGTATACTAACCATCTTTGCAGGAGATTTATTGCAGATTCCTTTTCAGATGTTTAAAGCTGAGTATTGTGTGTCTAGAGTCTATACTTTACTTAGAAATTTGTTAAAATCTTTCCTGAAATGATATATATATATATATATATATATATATATATATATATATATATATATGCACACACATGCACACACATGCACACACATGCACATACATGCACAAAAGTCCAAACTCAGACGTTTGAAACCATTCATTCAGACATCTGAATGCTGAAACCTAAATATTGTATCACAATATTCAAACGTCTGAATGATAGTTTTCAGACATCTGAATATAGTCAAAAATTGCCTAAAAGCTTGCTATTTGCGTTTCAGTCTAATTCAGAAGTCTGAAATTTTTAATTCAGACGTTTGAAACCATTCACTCAAACGTCTGAATGCTGAAGCAGTTGCAACAGCTTGTTATATTTTGAATTGTGTTTCTATTCGACCATTAACTAAGAATACTCCTTATGAACTTCTTAATGGTCGAAAACCAAATATTTTATATTTTAAAGTTTTTGATTCAAAATTTTTTATTTTAAACACAAAAGAATAGCTTGGTAAATTCGATTCAAAATCCGATGAAGGAATCTTTGTAGGTCAGATCGAAGCAAAGCTTATCGAGTTTATAATAAAAGAACCAATATCATCGAAGAAATACTTCATGTATCCTTCGATGAAAATTTTAATCAAATACCAAGTATAAGATATGAGAAGAATTCCCTGATAATATAACAAATATAGAAATTTCAAATTTTGAAAATAATGAAACCATGATTTACAATAACAATGAATTAAGATCTCCACCTAGATTATTAAGAGACCATCCTTCTGTTAATGTTATTGGGGAACTCAACTCATCTGTTAGAAGAAGAAGTCAATTAAATCAAATGGGTCATGTATCTTTCCTTTCTCATGTTGTACCTAAAAATATTAAAGAAGCATCCACCGATGAGAATTGGTTAATCGCTATGCAAGAAGAGCTAAACCAATTCAAAAGAAATGACATTTGGGATTTAGTTCCAAGGCCTAGTGATCAATCAGTTATTGGTACAAAGTAGGTCTTAAAAAATAAAGCAGATGAGCAAGGGAATATTACTAGAAATAAAGCTAGATTAGTTGCACAAGGATATAATCAAGAAGAAGGGATTGACAATGAAGAAACGTTTGCTCCGGTCGCTACACTAAAAGAAATACGAATCTTACTGGCCTATGCATGTTTTCATAACTTTAAATTATTTCAAATGGATCTGAAAAGTGTCTTTTTAAATGGTTTTATAAAATAAAAAGTTTATGTTGAACAATCTCCTTTATTTGTACGAACAATTTCCTGACCATCTCTATAAACTTAAAAAGGCCTATATGGTCTGAAACAAGCACCCCATGCTTGGTACGATCATCTTCAAAGATATTTAATAGATTCTGGTTTTGAAAGTGGGAAGGTTGATCAAACTCTTTTTATTAAAAGAAACAAGCAAGATATTTTATTGTTCAAATATACGTTGATCATATTATTTTTGGATCTACAAATGAAACATTATGTCAAGAATTTTCTAATATAATGACCAAAGAATTTGAAATGTCACACATGAGTGAATTAAATTATTTTTTTGACTTACAAATAAAACAATTAGAAAATGGTATTTTTATTTATCAAGAAAAATATTGTAACAATCAAATTAAGCGCTTTGGTGTGGAAAATACTTCTACCAAATCAACTCCTATGAGTACAACTATACATCTTGATAAAGATGAAAATGGCTAAAGATTAACTAAAAATTATATGAAGTATGATTGAATCGTTAAGTAGACCTGACATAATGATGAGTGTTTGTTTGTTTGCACGATTTCAAGCTGATCCCAAAGAATCACATTTGCAAGCAGTGAAATGCATACTACGGTATCTTAATAAAACCAAGGACTTTGGACTATTCTATCCAAAGAATGTCCTTTTGAATTAGTGTTCTATAGTGATGCTGATTTTGGAGGAAGCCGAACATTTAGAAAAAGTACAAGTGGGACTTGTCACTTCATTGGACGGTCTCTTGTATCATGGTTTAGTAAGAAACAAAACTATGTTTCATTATCGACATGTGAAGCAGAGTATATTTCCGCAGCTTTGGCATGTGCTCAAGTTATCTATATGCAACAAACATTGCAAGATTTTTGTTTTAATTTATCCAAATCAACTATTTACTGTGATAATTCTAGTGTTATAAATTTATCTAAAAATGTTGTTAATCACTCACGAACAAAACATATTGACATTCGTCATCATTTTCTTTGCGATAATATTGAAAACGATTTAATAAATCTAGAATTTGTGTCCTCTGACAAATAATTGGCAAATATCTTTACAAAATCATTAAATGAAAATACTTTCATCAATTTAAGACGAGAACTTGGAATCGTCTCTTATAAAGATTTATAAGTTCACATTTTTCTAATATATATGGTTTTTATATTTTTTAATTCTTATTTAATTTTAAAAAATAATATAAAAATTTTTGGAGGTGGTTTATCAAGCATTCGAACTCAGGATCTCATACTCGGTAGTCTTCTACCCTACCACTTCACTCTCCACCTTTTTCTGAAACATGAGGTTGTTGTTGAATTTTTATTTACCTTTCTTCCTCACCTCCTTTTCCTATGGCCATTATTCTTTTAACCAT
This sequence comes from Allium cepa, assembly GCA_030765085.1. NCBI lineage: Eukaryota > Viridiplantae > Streptophyta > Magnoliopsida > Asparagales > Amaryllidaceae > Allium > Allium cepa. The sequence continues at coordinate 374,301,277 of CM060929.1, read as the reverse complement.
ACATTGTTTCTCTATTTTTATCTTGTTGCTAACTATATATTCTCTGTTTTTTTCTTAATTCTTTGCACCAGAATTCATTCAAATTTTTTTAATTTTTTTTTCAAATTTATGTTTCATCATGTTATCTCAATACATCTCTGAATCATCTGAGCTTTCTTATACTTCTCCTTCCTCGGGATCGGATAATCTACCAACTCCTACACCTATTTATGAATCGGTTTCGATTTTTCCACCCTCAACTCATACTGGATATACTCCACCAATTAAAAGAACAAGACGGTCTCTCTTTTTTGGATCACTATCCACAAAAGAGAAAATAAATGATATTCATCACTATCAGAGAGAAACATTGGAATTACAACGTGAATTATACTATGAACAAAAGGTTAATGCCAAACGGCTTAGCTTTTTGGAACAAGTAGCATTAAAGTTCTGTGGTTCTTCATCAAAAGACAATGTTCATCAACTGTCTATAGTTCGTTCTCCTAATCGTCGCAGTCCTTGGGAACCATCACCACAACATCCACCGACATCACCAAATTCTTGGGAATGTGGCAACAGATGGTCTCCACTTCGACCATTTGTAGAGAACACTAAAATTGAAGAAGGGCCATATCATACTTTATCCTCTTCTTCAAAATCTCTTAAATTATTTCTTGTTGTTTATATACTATTGTAAATTTGTCATTTCATTCTATTTATTCTAAACTTGTATTTTGTAAAATTATTTAATGATATATATTGTTTTCTACTCTCAATAAAGGCAATATGTGCCTCTGAGCAAAATTCAGACGGCTGTTCTATTAGAAACAGACATCAGAATATTCATAGCAGAATTTTTTTTGCCCCAGATTCAGACGTCCGAATCAATTACAACAAACTTTTGAATAAGGCCAATTTTGAAGTAATTCCTTACGGGTTGCTTTTCAACCCAATTCCGACATCTGAGTCAAATGATTCAGACAGCCGAATTTTTTCTGAGCCTATTTTTTAACCTTTCTTCTTTATTTTATTTCCCTTTATACCCTTGCATTTTCACCCTCTATATAATGCCTTTTCACTTCATTCCCACTTACTGTAGAACCCAAGCCCCCATTTTCATCTCTCTCCAATCTTTTACCTTTCCTCTAACTCTCCAATGACACCAAGATCAAAAAGAACTAGAGAATCAACTTCCGGACCATCCGAAGACCAAATTCAGCAATGGCTATGGAATGATGTTGTTGTTTCTCGATTTAATTCTATGAAGAATTCCAACATCTTCGAAGGAGCATTCATGAAATTCCTGGATTTCGCAGCATATCATATTAGAAAGTTAGCGTAGCAATTCCACTTTGATAGCTTGATTGGGTATAATCCTAACAATGTTAAGATTAATCATCTTATGATTAAACTTTTTCTTGCAAACTTAAATTTTGATCATCATAATCCCCAAAACCGACAAGATTGTGTTTGGTCGATAGTTTGTGGCGTAAGAATCTTCTTACCTTTACAAAGATTAAGTCATATTTTAAATTGCCCTTATCAAGGAATTGATATTAATGAAATTGAAGTTAATATGGATCATTGGGATGAAGTTTCACATCAATTTTTGTCCGATCAACTTATAAATTTGGGTAATTTAAAATATACCTTCTTAAGGCCACAAGCTAGGCTCATTCACCGTGCACTTATTCATTCTCTCCAACCAAGGATGGGAAGTTATAAAAAAGTGTATAAATAAAACTTCCAAGCACTTTATTCTATCTACTCAAATCAACAAGTGAATTGGGGAAAAATTATTTTGGATGAATTTCAAGACATCACAATCTGGAGAAAATATAGAACCATTCATTATGGTGCTTATATTATGCGCATCCTCTTAAATGTCGGTGTACCAATGATAAACTCCAATTTCACAACTATTAGTGAGTTAGGCGCTAAAACTCTAAGATTGATGGGTCTTCCTACGCGGCCTCCTCCTCAACAAATTATTTCCTTCCACCAATGGTTGCAAAATGTTCAACAAGGTGTTCCTCAACCTCGAGACACTAGTATTGCTTCTTCTTCTCATACTCAACATGAAGAAGAAGAAGAGGACGATGACACCATCCAAGAAATTGACCTAGAAACTTCTTCAAGACAAGCCATCATCACTCTCTCCCAAAATCAATCAAAGATTCATCGGGAAATTAAGGCACTCGAGAAGAAGATGGAAAGAAAATTCAACTCTATCAAAGGTTTTCTCAATAAAATATGGGATCGAATTTCTTGTTCTGGCTCTACATCCACTCAAGCTTACAATCCGTCTCCATTTGAGTGGTCTTCCTCTAGCTCGAGTACTAATCACAATGATCCGTCTCTTTCAAGCCAATTTTAATTATCTTTGTCTATTTCAGTTGTTATCTTATGTTTTGCATAATTTTGATTGACTAGTTGTATGAGAAATTTCTGAGTTATTATCTCTTTATGTATTATTATTTACTACTCTGATTGCTTTAATGAAATGAACTATCTATTATTTTATATGCTCTTTTTGTCGATGACAAAAGGGGAGAAATATAAAATTGTGCATATTGACAAGTTTTAGAAATTTAAAATTATGCATATTGACAGGGTGAGTTACAATACTTTAAAAGTTTATTATTGGTTATATAGTTGACATCATCTAAAAAGGGGAGAATTTTGGAATCTCAATTTTGATTGTGACAAACTATATAAAATATTATGTGTATACTAACCATCTTTGCAGGAAATTTATTGTAGATTCCCTTTCAGATGTTTAAACTGAGTATTGTGTGTTTAGAGTCTGTACTTTACTTAGAAATTTGTTAAAATCACTCCTGAAATGATATATATATATATAAATATAAATATACACACACACATGCACATACATGCACAAAAGTCCAAACTCGAACGTCTGAAACAATTCATTTAGACGTCTGAATGTTGAAATCTGAATATTGTTTCATGATATTCAGACGTCTGAATGATAATTTTCAGACGTCTGAATATAGTCAAAAATTGCCTAAAAGCTTGCTATTTGCGTTTCAATCTAATTCAGAAGTCTGAAATTTTTAATTCAAACGTCTGAATATTTCCAACTGCTATTTTCTTGAAAAGACACTTCTCTTCGCCAAGAGAAACATTTTTAAAATCAACAGTTGCATCCGTTCTTTTCAACATAACTTTTCATTTATAGATGCAACTCTTTATCTACTATAAATAGATTACATAATTCAACAAACAACTTACGGAATTTACTTTTAGCGTTCTTGAATTCTCATCTATTCTCAAGATTTCAAATTGCACTCAAATTGCTTACATACTTTGATAATTAATCAATTTATCTTCCACGTTTCTCAAAGCACATCACACTATATATCATAAAGGAGAAGATTATAGGAAGATTATACTTAATTGACTTATCAGTGTTATTTAAGAACACATTTCAGATGCTTTTGTTATTTGTAAAGAAGTCATGTTTGGTTGCTCAGGTCCTGTTCGGTTGCTTAGGCGGGTGAAGTCCTGTTCGGTTGCTCGGGCAGCGTAAACCTGTTCCTTCGAGTTAAGTGAGGGTTATTATAGTTGAAATTCTAGAAGAGTTTGGGACTGGACGTGGAATGGAAAGTTTGAACCAGTATAAAAAGTCTCGGTGTGCTTGTTTTATTTTACTTATTCACATTGCTATAGTAACTTAGTTTATTTCCACACTAGTATAATATAATTCCTTATAGCACGATCCGCATTGTCTTTTCATTTTCTCATCACGTCATAAGGTTCTGTTATATCTTATATTTTCACCTCAACAATCTGTCTTTCTAGCACTTGAATGTTTGGCACGTGAATACCGTGGTTGTCTTAGTGTCAAATTTTTAGGATCGAAAAGACAGGTCATTACACGTGGTATTAGAGCTTAGGTTAAGCAAACACCTAGGCCTTAGCGGGGTAGACTCGTTAGAGAAAGGGTAAGTGACACCAAAGAATTAGTTGAGTGTGTGTGTATGACAATACGTATTGTTAGTGATATAAAAATGTATCATCGTCTAAGCATATGTCTAACAATTAACTAATTCTTGGGTGTATTGTTAGACATATGCTTAGACGATGAGACATTATTAATTGTTTTATATGCTTAGAAAGAGTAGGAAGTGCTAGTGATTGTATACTAATTGAGTGGAACTAAACTTGCACCTGCACATATGCTTAGACGATGATGAAGCAGCGGGATGCACACTTGAAAATGAATTCTCAATAAGATTCCTTACTGGATTATGAAATTCTGAACATGAATATGAGTATCTTTTATGCTGGAAGTATGTTGCCTAAAAAAAGGCCTAAAATAATGAAAAATAATTGGTATAGTTTGATTAGACGATGCTAGAAAATAAGGTGCAAGAAATAAAACTAAACACGTGCCAGAATCCTAAAGTAGTTTTGCTTCTATAAATTCACTAAGGCAGTAGCTTCAGCATAGAATATAAGTAATCATGAATAAACAGACTGAATTTCATTTAGGCACTATGTCAATCCACCAAGTCAACCATATATCAGCTTAAGTTATATTAGAACCTTTCTTTTCTTACCTTTCCATTCTACTACATTTAGTTTGCTAATATACTGTAAACATCAATCTATTTACATTCTCTTCAAACTTCAATATATGAACAACTAGGCCGTTTATTTAAAGAAAAGCATGAAATATCAATTGGATTCAAAGAAGAAATAACAAATCTCAAAAGGTATAAAGGGGTTTTAAGTTCTAATATAGGATAACTTGCTTACTGTCTTGCTGTCTTGCAGGCCCTGTCCACCGATGAAGTTGGATTTTGGAGATGGATTGCTAATAAAGAGATTGGTGATTTCATTCCCAAATGATGATATGTGGACCATAATGCATAATAAGAAATAAATCATACACGTTAGTGATCCTCAACCATTAGAAATATCACCACCTACTACACCAGCAAGTAGTCCAACATCAAATTCATCCTTGCAATCACCTATCCCTGTAGTCTGAAAAGTTACGTTTATATCTCTAGAAAGACATGTTCATGAAATACTCAAAAAATTTCAAATCCAGGGTAGGAACTCTTTGCTCACACCTACTAAAGTTAGTGTGAAACTGACAAAGGAACCTGAAGCAATGGAAGTGGATAGTACTTTGTATAAACAATTAGTATGAAGTCTTATGTATTTAATAGTTAACACAATGGGAAAAGAATACTGTTGTATAACATGTTATCCATTTTCCCAGCAACCTACCTTCCAATTTCCAAATCTTTATTTCCTTTTTGTAAAAGCTTTGTTATCTTGTACCCTAAAAGCAAATGATAAACTGTAAATTTTTTTAAGAAAAAACCCCTTGCACTTGTAGTATACCCCAAATATGATTACTGAACCATGTTATTATTGTAATTCACAACTATAATTAATGTTTTTATCAGTTTAACATGTGCCCTGAGCTAATTTGTAGTTTCCCATTTTATGGTTTGAAGCAAGAATTTCAAAATGGATTTAAAATCATAAATCTTAAAGTTCAATTTCAAATTGAAAGTGGATTTAAGTTATATTTCTTTTGTTATAGGAATTTATATTTTGTTTTGTATACATGTTTGTATGCTAAATATTTTTGTTCCTTTTGGATTACTAAACGATATTGGAGTACATAAAAGCATCAACTTTTTATATGTAAAGTTATAATTAATATATTTAAAATTGATTTTAGTGCTTAAATTTCTAAAATTAAACCCGAAATATAATATTTTTCTCCTTGTCCTATCTACTTCATTTTTTCACAAACTAATAAAAGTTGAACTTTAAATTCAGGTAAATATCTTTACATTTTCTATTTCAATGTGGATTGAATAAATTTTCTCAACTGTGATTTTAGTTTAGGTTTGAATCGGGATTTGAAAATTGAATTGTAATGTGAGAAATTTAATTTGAAATGATATTCAAATTGTTATATTTAAAGTTTTTTGACAACAAATTTTTGATAATAGTTGTCAAACAATATATAATGCATGTGTAATATAGCTTAATTTCACTTTTATAAATGTAATGGCTCGAAGATTTTCGACCCTGAAAATCGACTCTAATACATTCACTATATAGAGTGCCGAGCAATCGAGTGCCAGAAATACCATGCTGTTAGGGTTAAGAAGAAAAAGAGATAGAATACGAAATAGAACAACAAGACAGAATCTCACAATCGCAGCGGGACAAAATATAATATAAAGTAACAGCATTTATATAAAGAAAAGTTGTAACCGTTAATATACATACAAGATATCAGAGTACAATCATCAGCAAAATAATCTGGATAGTTATAATAACTTGTCCTCCAATATTGTCTATACACTCTATACTACACAACGGAATATAATCAATACGTCTCTGCCATTCCGCTCGTCTCCGGGCTCCAACTATCCTTACCTGAAAATCTGTAATACTCGGTCTGACCTGAGCATTACAATAAAGTAACACGCAAGTCACGTGAGTAAACACACTTAATTTGAAATACTTAAGCTATAAAACTTCTTTTAAAACCAAGGTAACTCGTATATCCGACGAGTTTTCATCCGTTTCCAACCAAAACATTTTCAGAAATCCATCGATATAAAAGAGTGCCCAAATACAATAATGATTTAAAATATGAATCTGTGTAATTAATTCAATTCCAGCTTATTAAACCTTATAATCAAATCCATAAAGATTTGTAGTACTTACTAAATCAAAGTGGCTCCAGATATTGCTGATATCCGATCGCGGTCTCTTCAAATCCAAAGAATAAATTTAAGGAAGCCGGTTGTTTAAAATAACAATTTATCGTCTATGGAGACAATATTTGATTATGTGGATTTACTACAGATTTTATTTCAAATAAAACGTATCATTATTTTAATTTGTCCGGCCATTCGCTGCCACAGACAAGAATAATACAAAAATAAATATCCAATAGAATTTAGCCAAGGTATAGATCGTTAACTAAAATGATGATCTATAACAAAATAAAACCATCCACACCCGAATTTCAACTTTAATTAACCGCATGTATACTTTTAACCCAAATTTATTACAAATTAAAGAAATTGTACAATAATTATCACTAGTTAATTTAAAATTTAACGCTCTTTTTGATATCTTACATTTTTAATTGATACAAATCTTAAGTCAAATAATAAAATAATAATATAATTAATTACCCATTTACTTATAAAATATCTTTACTTTAAATTTACGGTTTTAGATAATTTCTAATAAAAGAAGACATAGATTTTCATATAAATATACATATCAGTTTCATTTTTCTCCCCATTCCTTTTCCCCTTATCTTTACTTCTCTCTTTTTTCATTTTCTTTATTTTTCCTTTCCTTTATTTTTTCCACTTACTTTTTATTCTCTTTTTCCCTTATTTTCTTTTCTTTCTTATTTTCCTTTATTTCTTTTCTCGTCCCATGCCGGCCCAACTCCCTTCTCCTCCTTCTCTTTCTCTCCCTAGTTTTCTTCTCCTATTCTACTACACTCAAACTCCCAGACACTTGCACACCGTCGTGCACGTTCACGTGCACACCACCCCCGACAACCGCCATTCAATGCTGACCACCTCTACGAGTCGCCGTCGATTCCCACTCCGTGCTCCACCACCGAAAAACCCCGCAAAACTCCTTGCTTGAAAAACGAACGCCCAACTCCAGCCCATACAGAACCCACCACCATTTGAACACCTCCCAATGCCACTGTGTGCCATAATTTACCATTGAACCCAGCCAGAACGGGCGCCAAAGCCTCCTCTTCCACATTCCCCCATACCGCATCCCTTCGGTTGCGTCTCGTCGCCACCGTCGCCTAGTACCCGAAGCCAAGAAGAATCAAAATCTAAACCCTAAACTGCATCGACACATCTCTATAAACACAAAAAAAAAATACCACGACATTTTTCGTAGGTGCCCCTCCACCTCAACCTCCTCTAGGGAAAAATCCACCCCATGAAATTGTGTCTGTCACCCAAATTCCATCTTAGGCCCAATTCCGTTCAACTTCCCTTATCACCCTAAATACATAACTAAAACCATGATTTCACTTTCAAAAATCATCTTTTTGCATAACAAACACGTTCGTGTAATTAAAATGGTCATTTACAACATTCGAATTTTGATCATTTGTAGGTTGATCACAGTAAGTCGAACTTTTCCCCTTTGTTCTTCGATATACTTAATAAAACAATTTTTAGAACAATCAACATGAGGTAACAATCCATTTTCCTCTTGGTGTCCTAATTTAGAACCAACTAGACTATGAGGAAAAGATTTCTGAAGTTTGAACTTTAATTGTCTTTACTAAACAGAAGAAAGAACAGGGGTATGACATTTTTTCCAGGTTGAATAGCTAGGTCTGACACTCATTACAAGCAGATATACATCACAAAAACATGTATACTTATCACAGATCAAAACTCATCCATAAGACTATAGTTAGATATGAATACCGAGGGAGCTAGAAATAAGAATGAGGGGTTCTACTCACCTTTTCTTCTTTCTCAAACAACTGCTGTTTTTGTTTTGATTTGCTCTGCTTCGGACTTGATTATGTTTAATTGCGGCTCTTTGTTACATACATACATATATATATTCCACTTTATTAGTAAACCAATTTTCAACATCCAGTGAAAATACTTGAAAAACTTTTGCGAGAATACTATGGAACTCATCACCCCCTCCCATGGATCGCAATTAGTACGATGATTATGTTGCCATTCCAGCGAAATCGATAGAAAACTATAGGCATCCGCACCCCTTGCTTTCGCCATGGGAACTGCAACAAATCATAGCTACACCCAGGATTATGTTGCTATCGTAGCAAAAACCATGTAACTGTAGGCATTAGCGCCCTCGAATTTTGGTGACAAATGAAACTTCACCACATATATCACAGACCACGCAAAGATTGCATCACTATCCCAGTGAAATCCAATATAGACTTTAGGCACTCAGCGCCACATGAATTTCACTATGGAACCACATAGATCACAATCTACAAATGTTACGTCCCTATCCCAACGAAATCAAACGTAGATTGTAGGCAACCACTGCCACTCGACTTATGCTATGGAACATAGTAGATCGTAGTTACACCAGAGTTACCTTGTCGTCACAACATAACCCCAGTGTATTTTGCTACCCCAACCACAATCCACGGGAACTACAGTTTTGTCCGGACGTCCTCTGGGATCAAAATTTAGAACCCCCTTAAAGCTCAAGGCAGAACCACCCAGGGGATCTCCTACTATAAGTTTCAATTCTAAAAGGGAGCGCCTTTTTCCCCATAGCATTCTCAAAACATTTCATACTATGCACATATAGTACCTTTCAAATCATACTCTTTATACATATCACATATAAATTTCATTTACACAAAATCAATATATCAAAATCGAAAATTCCCAAACTTGGCTTCCCAAATTCCCAAAATTTGATTTTTGACAAAACCAAAAGCCTTTCAAAATTAATGGATTCCAAAAACCTTTTCAGTTCCATTCCCATAAAATCATTCTTATACATATGTATAAGTTTATTCTTTCAATTTGAATAATTTCCGAATCACTTCATACTTATATAAATTCCGCTTTATATTTCCAATATCTTTCAAAGGTCTTTTCTTCAGGTTATAATCTCATTAATACCAAATCAAGGGTTCAAGTTCAAGTTCATTTACAAAGTCATTTATACGTTACTTAATTTTCTATAAAGAAAGTTTTTCAGTTGTGGTACTATCCAGTCTTTATTTGAAAATAACCATATTTGCTTAAAGATACACTCTTTTATTTCCAAAACCATTTTTGCTTCAATGTCCGATTCGGTTCCAATTCAGAATTGCTTCAATTTCCATTTGGATTAAAAATTCAATTTATCTCAATTAATATTTAAATTCATGATTTAAATACAAACAATTCCCACCCTGACCAGTTTGAATTTAGAAAATAACTTGAATAGTGTAAAATAGTTAAATATTTAATATAAGATTGTTTGAGTATTAAAAGGAATGGTTTGCATAGTAAATAGCTTGGAGAGATCAAAATAGTCTAAATATTTAAAAAGATAGATTTAAGACAGTACATATTAAATAATTTATTTGAAAATAGTTTCATAGTCAAACTAATTCGGTTTCCCAATCCCCAATTCAAATCAATTTTTAATTTCCACATCCATTTAAATTGACTCGATATAGATTAACTTCGATCCCCATTCTAATTCAAATCAATTACCATTTTGAGTTTTAACTTATTCAACTTCGATTACTATTCCAATTAATTAAATTAAATTCCAGTTTGAATTAATTCTAATTTCATTCTCAATTTTCAACCCTCTTAATTTATATAAATTGGGGTTAGGTTTCCCAAATGTTGATTTAATTACCTAAATCAAATTAATCCTTAATATTTTATTTAACAATCTAAATCTCTTATAATTTAAACATGAGCCGAAATCTCAAATATTCATTCAAATTTACCTTTTCTTAAACTTATTTCAAGGTTCGAGTGAGAGTTCAAATCTTTTTACACAAATCAATTTGCGGAATTCAATTTAATACCCAATTATAGCTTCAAACTTTGAAATCTAATTCTTAAACAATTTCGGTTGACAAGTACACTTTTGAAATTTCAAACTTAAGTTCAATAAAATCTCCTTTTTCATAAATTCAATTTTATTTCTAAGAATCAAAATCTTTTAAATAGTTTCAAAATATAGTTTTATTTCCATTTAATTTCAGCAACGGATGTATATCATTTCAATCCACTTCATGGTTTTATATATACAGTTAAAAACAAACAGGATGATAACAGGATATGTCAAAGTAAATAAACATCCAAATTATATAAAACATTAGTCAATAGCATCCATCACACATTTTCAGAATTTGAAACCCATTTCTATTTCAAAAATCATTTTGAAAATACATTACTCCTTTTTCAAGTCCATTTAACTTCCCTAAGTTAAATCTCACCCCATCTTGAAACCCCTCATTTCAGGCTATAGGTCCCAAACTTATTTAACTTGTTTAGAGTTAAATTTCCAATCCATTTAACCTTACTCAATTTTAAATTCTCAATTCCATATTTAAACTTCTTATTAATATCACTTCCCATTTATAAGTTCAAAAACTTGCTTCTCTTTGGATTATACATCTCATTCTCAAGGGAAATTCAAAATTCAATACTTAGTATTTGTTTCAAATTAACTTTGAATCATATATATCCTCATATATATACATATATATTTCATTTGCATATCAAGTTATACTTTCAATTTTAAACCATTCTTGGTTTTTAATTCAAAACAAATTCTTTTGAAATTTTCAAAACAACTCTTATATTTAAAATAAGATTTCTATTTTCAAAAATAATCTAAATAATATTACTTATTATTTCCTTAAACCCTTTGAAACAATTCCAAATGTTTTTTTTCTGGGCTTAGATCTAAAGCTTCACAATTTAAATCCATGTCAATTTATAAGTCATACGACTATAAATTTTTACTTCCTTAAACATTTTACTCTGTTCGTCGTTGTTTATTCTAAAATAAACATCCTTTATTAAGACACAATACCCAATCTATGATAATTATCATATCTAAAGATCATACACACCATATATTCCATCATAATTTACTTGAACAATATAATCAGGGTAAGTTATTTCAAACACTTTGAAAATTCTTTTAAATTTTTCGAGATTTAAATTCAGGTTTTGAATCCATTTTAACTTTATTTATTTATATAGTTAATCCCTACCCACATTTCTGTTTGGTTATACGTGTTTTATCACTGAAATCTTATAATCTTATTTAATTTTTAGCAACACGCAATTCCCTTAATCACTATAATAATTAGAAAAAAATTATTCCTTTATGTATCAAAATATAACCTTTATATGAAAATTACCATTTATAAACCATTTTAAAATCATTTTATAAGAAAATAACAATTACGCCCTCATGTAATACTCTCAACAAATTTTAGGGTACCAATGACCATATCTCTACTGAGTAATCACCACCAGAGCTAAGGTTCTCGCTTAACCTTCAACTCTGATACCACGTGTAATGGCCCGAATATTTTTGACCTCGAAAATCGACCCTAATACTTTCACTGTATAGAGTGCCGAGCAATCGATTGCTGGAAATACCAAGCTGCTAGGGTTAAGAAGAAAAGGAGATAGAATAAGAAACAGAACAACAGCACATAATCTCACAATCGCAGCGGAACAAAAGTATAATATAAAATAATAGCATTTATACAAAGAAAGCTGTAACCGTCAATAAACATACAAGATATCAGATTAAATCATCAAAAAAAAATCTGGACAGTTATAATAACTTGTTTTCGAATTTTGTTTATACAGTCTATACTACACGGTGGAATATAATCAATACATCTCTGTCATCCAGCTCGTCTCCGGGCTCCGAATGTCCTAACTTGAAAATCTGTAACACTCGATCTGACTCGAGCATTACAATAAAGTAACACCCAAGTCAGGCTGGAAACCAACGTGAGTAAACACACTTAATTTGAAATACTAAAGTTGAAACGACCCAACTTTCTCACCACAGAAAGTCGTATCATTTTCAAGAAAGAAAGGGAAAGAAAAGAGAAAAGAAAGAAGAGAAAGAAGAAACAATATTAGAATCTCAACAGCGGAACGAATAAATTATATTAATAACATAAATATTACATAGTTTACATTCATTATCAGAGTTACACAAAGGACACATCTCATACTAGACAGTTATAAACACCTGTCTAGTTATACAACTCAATGCAATACAAGAGAACTACTCAGAGAAACCAACACAGTGGAAAAACTATTTATCTACACGCAGAAGCCTCCTGCTCCAATGCTCCTCCACAATTCGTCAAAGCTAACCTGATTCCCTTGGCTACTCGTAAAAATTTGAGTACCCAAGAGTTTAAGAAAAACAGAATAAACTCCGGATCAGACATGGGTCTGGTGTGAGTAAACGGTTAAAGTTGCTTAACTTTCAAAAACCTTTTGAAAGAAAGGTATCAAGTAAGACTTCCCACACATAAACATGGAAAAGTTTTTACCTTACGCTAACCAAAACATTTGATAGGAAATCCAGTGATATTATAATAGGGTCTAGGATTTTCAAAATAAAATACAGAAATAGCTGGAATGCTTACATCTCACGTTCCAACATAGTTGGGCACAATCAAAACCGTACTAGCACTTATTGGAGTTTGGATTCCATACAATGGCAGGGATACTAGGGTACCGCCCGTCACCGTACGGGGCCTAGATCACCGTACCGAGGATCACTCCCGATCCCCTACAACACAAGGCCGGACCCATCCCTTACTGGACAGTTCCGAACAAGACAACCCCGCGGTAGTGGCCAACAACCGCCCACACAGCCGAAATAATAAGGGACTTCTAGACAGGGGTAAATCTTGCTCTCAAGTGGGGGCTACCCACGAAGCCTTGCTGCATCTCCCCTGTTTTAGCCATTCCCGGTTGATGAGGCTTGAGGCTACGATTACCTTTAGAGAACACATCTCTTAGAATGCTCATCGTCCACCTGACGATGTTCTGAAAGCATTCAATCCATACAAGTTCGTTCCGGGTTCGAACGAAACCGAAGGCATTATCTCGTTACACTCATTTTGGAATCACCCTAAGAGTTAACGACGATAACCCTTGCACTCTGAATCTTTATCTTCACTTGATTCATGACCTATCGTTAATTTGGATCGGTGTGGTTTTCGGATATCCAAATATGGAAACCCGATCCCGGTCTCATCGAAATCCAAAACGCCATCTTTTAGGTCCAAGTTGTTTTAAAGTTTTAAAACAATTCAATTCTATTATCTATATACACAAAGATAGATAATTCACAATATCGCAATAGAAAATCTACATTATCACCACAGATAATTCATGTTATCATAACAAATAGATAACTCATACTATCATCTTAATTCAACCAAACATCCATATCATACATCACACATATCTCATCAGAGATATCAAACAATCAAACCACTCAATATAAATTAGCCATCCATAAACAATGATCTATTAATCACCATCTATAATTAATTTAAAATGAATTAAATTAATTACTTCATCTCTAATTAATTTAAAATAAATTAAATTAATTACCTTATCACCATAAATCTTGCTTACTTATCATTAATTAAACTAATTAATTAATCTTCATCTTAATTAATCATTCTTGATTAATTACCATTTAATTACATTAAGTAATTACCTTAATTAATTTATTAATTAATTATAATTAATTATATTAATCCTTAATTAATTACAATTAATTGATCATGCCTAAATTAATTAAATCAATTTTAAACATTAATAAATTACCCTTAATTACTTCTATAAATCCTTTGATTTATTATACCAAGTAATAAATCCTTAATTACTTTACCAAGTAATTATTCTTTTAAACTACTTTCCATTAAGTAATTTTTCTTATCTCAATTAACTCCATTAATTTATTCATCAATTACTTACCTTAAGTAATTACTCTTATCAAATCTTATTAAGTAAGCGTACTTAATCAATTACCAAATGATTTCCTTTAATTAATCAACCCATTTGATTAATCCAAATTAATCACACTTATTTGATTAATTAAAATTGAGTAATTCATTCCTTAACCATCCCTTTTTAAATAAAGTAATTAATCTTTTAATTATAGATTAATTAATCCTTAATTATTAATTAATAACCTTAATTATCAATTAATAAAAATTAATTAATCCTTAATGAATCAATTAATTAATTCTATTTAATAATTAATTAACCTTTAATATTAGTTCAATAAACCTTAATTAATTATAGATTAATTATTTCTTAATTATTAATTAAGAAAACTTAATTATTAATTAATAAAACTTAATTATTAATTAATAAACTTAATTACAAATTAAATACCTTTTTAAATAAATTAATCTCTAATTACTAGCTAATCAACCTTAATTACTTAAGTAATTAATTATTTCTAATTATCTAGTTAATTAAACTTAATTATAAATTAATTAACTTCCAAATAATTAACTTATAGCCCTTAATTATTGATTTAAAATTAATTAAATCAATTAATAATTCTTAATTAATTCCTTAAACAAATTTTTAAATCATTATTAATTAAATTAATTAACCAAACCTAATTTCCTAAATTAATTTAATAAATTTCAAGATGAATAAACCTCTAAATCTTAAGATAAAAATTATTTTATAAATACCTTAATTTCCATTTTTATTTTCAAACCGTTATAACTTTAATTTTATTTAACCAAATTTAACTATACAAATTTTAAACTTCTTGATAAATTGTTAAAGAAACACCTATTTTTATAAAAACTAAATAGTATTCAATAACAACAAGATTTATTACAAAAGTCAAAAACTTTCTTTATTAAATTTGAAACTTGTTTTATGAATCTTTAAACTTTTTAAAAATTTCTTTAATCAACCAGATAGTTGCACTCGAGAATCACTCGAATTCCACTTCAGGTTCATTTCTACTTAAATTTAAAAAGATAGTTTAAATTCACATTTTCTTCATACCTGAAACAACACCTGTTTTCAGGTTTTAAACCCTACAGAGAACTTGAGTCTAAACTCGAGTCTTCCCTCCAAAAACCCGAGGCCATCTTCGAGTAAACCCCTCAACTCTCAACCCCAAACAACAAGCACAACTCCACCTCCCTGTGCACATGCACCGTCACCGGAGTAGTCTTCCATCACCGACGAACCCTCCTATACACCACACATCACTACAGCAACCCCCTCTGGTCATCACACACCTTAGCTTGCCCTGAAACAAAAATGAGCTTCCCAGCTGAAACTTCCACTCAACAGCCATGACCAAACCCTCTCGCGATCACCGCTCCGACCATCTTGCTGCTTGAAATTCTGGTCACCTCATCTCTGACCCTTCACGATCCTATTCCCAAAATTGAAGGCAACTCGATCACCGTTAGAAGTGGCAATGGCCTTTTTCCCAAGCCCATGGAAATTAGGTTTAAAAACCAAATTTCCCTTCCGCCATCGCTACGGCGATCATTCATTGTCGTCACCAATTTTCCCCTACTTCCTGATCCTACCTCCACCTAAAATTTCGATTACCATAAAATTCAAGATCACCAGATATTGACTCGAAACCAACTTCCAGTCATTCACCCAATTCCCATTCAATACTCCACTTAAAATTTTGATTTTTGTTTTAAAAATCATAATTTCTAAAAATGATTCAAATTATTATCTTGAATCAATAAATTTGATTCATTGATTTCAACATGTTAAGTAATTTCTACTGCCATGTTTTGTTTACAGAGAACCCTTACAACCATTTTGCTTAAATAGGATTTTTAAACTTAAACTAATGTTTAAACAAACAATATCATGCTTAATTCTTAATACCTGATAATGAACAGATAAGAAGATTTTGAATTTTCTTCTATTCCTATTCTCTGTAGTTTGAAAACAGAGAGGAACCATCAAACATATATGTAGAGTTTCATCCACATTCATATACACAGATTATACTTTAATATGCACACATGCAAGCATTCATTATTCCAGAAATTGACAAGCAATAAACAGTTATTACTTAAAGTTTATAGATAGATGTTTACTCACCCCTTTATAATAAAATGCAGAGAGTTTTTCTTCCTTTTTTTTTATTTTATTTGGAAAAACAGGATTTGAAACCTGACTTACTTTGGAAATGCTTCATTTTTTTTAAAACTGCAAAGGCTTAAACTTTGCTTTCATTTTTTTTATTAAACACTGGAGTGCTTGCTTAAAAAAAACAACCGAATGCCTTGGACTTGGTTTTAAATTTGAAACCTGTAACAGGAACAGGAAGACAACATGTAGGCATGCATATTCTTCAAATGTATAGAATACATTTAAACAATCATCACAGATAAAATTTCACAAGCAACCATATATTTTTACTTAAATTTTAAATTTAAATATTTACTCACTGATTAAAGAGGCAGAGTGTTGAAGCAATTTTGATGAGGGCCTGAAAAACAAACTAGAACTTGAAGATGTTCTGGAAATCCTAGTTGATGCTTCAGGTTGCAAATTTGAAGATGATCCTTGCTTTGAAGTTTTGTTACAGGGCGACTTGCTTGAATTTTGAAAACATGTTGCAGATATGGGAAAATGCAGAGCTTTAGTAGGTGGATTGTCATTTGCATGCATCTGTTACATGCCTGAATTCATTTCTGGTTGCAGACATGACTTAGCTTCTTTGATTACAGGTTTGAGCTTCTGATTTTTGTCATAGAGGAGATTACAAGCTTGATGTTTTGAGGAATAGGTGACAGTTTTGAGCATAAAACTGTTATTCAGATTTGAGCTTTGAAAGTGTTTTCAGATTGCAAATTTTGAAATTGATTTTGCTAAAAAATTTAGTATAGGCTTTTGAATTTGGTTTTGGAATGAGTTACAGGGTTAATGAATTTCAGTTTGAGAAAAGTTCTTGCATTAGAGTGAAAAGATAAAGAAGGAAAGTAGAAGAGAGGGGAGATGAGTGTTTTATTATAGGATTGAATTAAAATTAATTTAGATTAAAGAAAAAAATGGAAAATAGTTCATGCCACTTGTTATCACACTTACATTTGTCACCTATAATAACTAGTTAGTTAACACATGTATATTAGCTTGCATAAGAATTCAACACATGTAATTATTTGTTTTCATTTGTTTTTAAAATTATTTAAAAGCTTTTTAAATTGAATTCCCTAATTGATGAATATATTTTAAATGCCTTTCAAAATATATACATATAACCTTTAAAAGAAATAGAATGAAAACCCATTAGATTTTAAATAAAATCACATGAAAATATGTTAAATTCATTTTAAATGTTAACATAACTTTTGTATTCATTTATTATTAAATAAATACTTTCTAAATTTCTATAAATAAATTTCTTTAATGAAAACAATATAAAACAAATCTTATTTTTAAATAAAACTTTATTTCATATTTTATATCCAAACTATATTATTTTTTTAATATATATGTATTCCCTTACATTTAAATTCAAATTCAAGGTCAGTTTAAAATTCAAATTTAAAGTCAATTCAAATAAATATAGATATCAATTTCAAACAAACTCATTATTATTTATAAATAACTTATTCTATTTCAAAATTGATTTAAATACATAGATATATATATTTAAACACACTTAAAAATTTTGAAAACAATCAGTCAATTTAGAACTTACTTACACAATCAAAATAATTATACTTGTTTAAAATCAATCTATAATCATAATTTTAAACATCACATTTTAATTGTTTGGCTATTTATATTTGAAAATAACAATTATATCAGATTTAAACAATTTAATTATGAGATTATCACATTTTAAATTCCTGGAAATTCCGGGATATTACATTCCTCCCCCCTTAAAGAATTTCGTCCTCGAAATTTAAAACAAAGATAATCCAAAGTTTAATTTTATTTTAACCAATCCAAACATACATATCAATCAAACAAACAGTTTCATCCAAATAACCATTTCAATCAAATAAATAACACTAGCTATCCGGACACAGATTCGGATAAGCTTTCTAAAATTGTCTCGAGTTTCCCAGGTACAAACACAGGGATACTCGCTTTATTAAATCCAAACTAGCTATACTACTAAGCTACCGAGTTCTTACTCAGCTTGATCTATAATCTGCACAAGATACTAGACCATAGACAAGACTAATCAACAACCAAATCCTTCACAGAACTACTGGTTCCAAAACCAGTGATGGACCAGACACGTACTCCCTCAGAGACACGTGAAATACCTTGCATTCCATTCATCCAAACTGGCAATTCATTTTTGCAGACCAAAGCACTTATCCCCAAAAAAACTCAAAAGAACCCAATATACCTCGGAGCTTACCTCATAATCCCTCTAAATCTTATTGCTCCCTTTACCAGAGAAAAACCTCAACAACAACGAAGTCTCCAACTTCGGAATCCAAATTTCTCCGTCTCTTAACCTCAAAACTCTACTGACGATCCTGCGTTGTTCACAGATCCTACCAAATCAGCTCAATCTTCGCTGATGCTTCTATAAACAAACTGGATCAAAATAACTCAACAAACTGATCTTCACAAGATCTACCCAAAATCAAGAACACAATCATCAGAAGATTACAACCTACTTCTCTTATCCGGGAAAGACAGAACAGGATCACTCGCCAACTTTCCTCGGATCCTAAAAAATTCCAGTAGAAGTTCTCTAATCCAAAATACTATAGCTTCCACTTGCTTCTACTCTAGAATAGTTGCCACAATACTTTCGCTGCACCATTCTGATCTGGAGCAGATGAGAATACAGACTAACAGCACATCCCAAAAATATTGTTCAACAGAAGTTCCAAGGAATACAGAGCTGCTTTACCAAAAAAAACTTCTCAGAAGTTATCCTTCTACCTAGCTGAATCCCCGGTATTACTCCTGACCTCAAATCGATACAGAACTCAATTCCCAAGGCGGACGAATCTCTAACTACCCGGGAGATATCGGAAAATCTTCAAAAACTCTATAACTCCTACCTCTTCTTGAGATGCTTCAAACCCAATTAAAAGTTTATCCAAGAGAATCAGCTAAACTATCGCAAGTCACTTTTGCGATCAACCCAACCTAAATTCCAAAAAATACTATTCTATCTTCACTCATCAGAACAGTTTATCCTCGAGCAACTAATCCATAGAAGAAACGGTTTTCTCTGCTGCTTCTGAATTCCACCTCTAGGAAACTGCTTAGCCAAAAAGATCTTCTTGCTGGAACACAGAATACTCCCGAGTTGCATTGTTGACACAAATGCTAAAGACTTCTCAATCCAAAGCTCCTTGAGAAACTCAGACCTCAAACCAAGCACAACCGTCCTGCTGAACTCAGCTACAACACCAAAGCAGACACACTTCCTTATACTTTCTCCAAAAGAAAACATTTTTGGAGACATCCATAGTTACTGCATCTCATCACGCAGCTACTGCTTAATGAGGTTGCCAAGATACCCTCACTTGCTTCTGCCTAACCGATAGATCCAAATTCTCAAAAATCCGCTCTCACGAGCGCGATCAAACTTACACCTCAATGACGGACTCCGAACCTTAACAGGTTTCCTTCAGAGATCATTGAAATCCTTACACAAAACTGCAAAGATTACTCGAGACGGTATTAGGTCTACAATCTCGACAAATACACTTCCAACCGCAAACATTCAAACTCCAACCCTTGGTAGTCGTGTTACACACACCACTATCCATTTACCTCTATAACTTATGTTGGAAAACCCGAACAGGTAACCCAACAGATAGGTAGAAATAAATATATATTTATATATATCAAAATTACAAATACGCTCTCTCTCAAGATAGACACCACTCCAGAGCCTAGGTATTCACTCAACCTAATGCTCTGATACCAACTGTGATAGTCTAGGCTTTGCAACCATCGACAGCGGCTCACATTGGTACCTCGGATTTGCTTTTACGGCCAGCCTCTCGACTCGCAACCAACCCAGGGCCTTATACTACCCAAAAGGGACATGTAGGGGTAAGAGTCTTCCATTCGCCACCTAACGCGAAGCGAGAACCCTCTATCACGCTGTAATGAAGCAAACCCGATCCCGGTCTCATTGAAATCCAAAACGCCATCTTTTAGGTCCAAGTTGTTTTAAAGTTTTAAAACAATTCAATTCTATTATCTATATACACACAGATAGATAATTCACAATATCGCAATAGAAAATCTACATCATCACCACAGATAATTCATGTTATCATAACAAATAGATAACTCATACTATCATCTTAATTCAACCAAACATCCATATCATACATCACACATATCTCATCAGAGATATCAAACAATCAAACCACTCAATATAAATTAGCCATCCATAAACAATGATCTATTAATCACCATCTATAATTAATTTAAAATGAATTAAATTAATTACTTCATCTCTAATTAATTTAAAATAAATTAAATTAATTACCTTATCACCATAAATCTTGCTTACTTATCCATTAATTAAACTAATTAATTAATCATCATCTTAATTAATCATTCTTGATTAATTACCACTTAATTACACTAAGTAATTGCCTTAATTAATTTATTAATTAATTATAATTAATTACATTAATCCTTAATTAATTACAATTAATTGATCATGCCTAAATTAATTAAATCAATTTTAGACATTAATAAATTACCCTTAATTACTTCTATAAATCCTTTGATTTATTATACCAAGTAATAAATCCTTAATTACTTTACCAAGTAATTATTCTTTTAAACTACTTTCCATTAAGTAATTTTTCTTATCTCAATTAACTCCATTAATTTATTCATCAATTACTTACCTTAAGTAATTACTCTTATCAAATCTTATTAAGTAAGCGTACTTAATCAATTACCAAATGATTTCCTTTAATTAATCAATCCATTTGATTAATCCAAATTAATCACACTTATTTGATTAATTAAAATTGAGTAATTCATTCCTTAACCATCCCTTTTTAAATAAAGTAATTAATCTTTTAATTATAGATTAATTAATCCTTAATTATTAATTAATAACCTTAATTATCAATTAATAAAAATTAATTAATCCTTAATGAATCAATTCATTAATTCTATTTAATAATTAATTAACCTTTAATATTAGTTCAATAAACCTTAATTAATTATAGATTAATTATTTCTTAATTATTAATTAAGAAAACTTAATTATTAATTAATAAAACTTAATTATTAATTAATAAACTTAATTACAAATTAAATACCTTTTTAAATAAATTAATCTCTAATTACTAGCTAATCAACCTTAATTACTTACTTAATTAATTAATTATTTCTAATTATCTAGTTAATTAAACTTAATTATAAATTAATTAACTTCCAAATAATTAACTTATAGCCCTTAATTATTGATTTAAAATTAATTAAATCAATTAATAATTCTTAATTAATTCCTCAAATAAATTTTTAAATCATTATTAATTAAATTAATTAATCAAACCTAATTTCCTAAATTAATTTAATAAATTTCAAGATAAATAAACCTCTAAATCTTAAGATAAAAATTATTTTATAAATACCTTAATTTCCATTTTTATTTTCAAACCATTATAACTTTAATTTTATTTAACCAAATTTAACTATACAAATTTTAAACTTCTTGATAAATTGTTAAAGAAACACCTATTTTTATAAAAAATAAATAGTATTCAATAACAACAAGATTTATTACAAAAGTCAAAAACTTTCTTTATTAAATTTGAAACTTGTTTTATGAATCTTTAAACTTTTTAAAAATTTCTTTAATCAACCAGATAGTTGCACTCGAGAATCACTCGAATTCCACTTCAGGTTCATTTCTACTTAAATTTAAAAAGATAGTTTTAATTCACATTTTCTTCATACCTAAAACAACACCTGTTTTCAGGTTTTAAACCCTACAGAGAACTCGAGTCTAAACTCGAGTCTTCCCTCCAAAAACCCGAGGCCATCTTCGAGTAAAACCCTCAACTCTCAACCCCAAACAACAAGCACAACTCCACCTCCCTGTGCACATGCACCGTCACCGGAGTAGTCTTCCATCACCGACGAACCCTCCTCCACACCACACATCACTGCAGCAACCCCCTCTGGTCATCACACACCTTAGCTTGCCCTGAAACAAAAATGAGCTTCCCAGCTGAAACTTCCAATCAACAGCCATGACCAAACCCTCTCGCGACCACCGCTCCGACCATGTTGCCGCTTGAAATTCTGGTCACCTCATCTCTGACCCTTCACGATCCTATTCCCAAAATTGAAGGCAACTCGATCACCGTTAGAAGTGGCAATGACCTTTTTCCCAAGCCGACAGAAATTAGGTTTAAAAACCAAATTTCCCTTCCGCCATCGCTACGGCGATCATCCATTGTCGTCACCAATTTTCCCCTACTTCCTGATCCTACCTCCACCTAAAATTTCGATTACCATAAAATTCGAGATCACCAGATATTGACTCGAAACCAACTTCCAGTCATTCACCCAATTCCCATTCAATACTCCACTTAAAATTTTGATTTTTGTTTTAAAAATCATAATTTCTAAAAATGATTCAAATTATTATCTTGAATCAATAAATTTGATTCATTGATTTCAACATGTTAAGTAATTTCTACCGTCATGTTTTGTTTACAGAGAACCCTTACAACCATTTTGCTTAAATAGGATTTTTAAACTTAAACTAATGTTTAAACAAACAATATCATGCTTAATTCTTAATACCTGATAATGAACAGATAAGAAGATTTTGAATTTTCTTCTATTCCTATTCTCTGTAGTTTGGAAACAGAGTGGAACCATCAAACATATATGTAGAGTTTCATCCACATTCATACACACAGATTATACTTTAATATGCACACATGCAAGCATTGATTATTCCAGAAATTGACAAGCAATAAACAGTTATTACTTAAAGTTTATAGATAGATGTTTACTCACCCCTTTATAATAAAATGCAGAGAGTTTTTCTTTCTTTTTTTTTATTTTATTTGGAAAAACAAGATTTGAAACCTGACTTACTTTGGAAATGCTTCATTTTTTTTTAAAACTGCAAAGCTTGAAACTTTGCTTTCATTTTTTTTATTAAACACTGGAGTGCTTGCTTAAAAAAAACAACTGAATGCCTTGGACTTGGTTTTAAATTTGAAACCTGTAACAGGAACAGGAAGACAACATGTAGGCATGCATATTCTTCAAATGTACAGAATACATTTAAACAATCATCACAGATAAAATTTCACAAGCAACCATATATTTTTACTTAAATTTTAAATTTAAATATTTACTCACTGATTAAAGAGGTAGAGTGTTGAAGCAATTTTGATCAAGGCCTGAAAAACAAACTAGAACTTGAAGATGTTCTGGAAATCCTAGTTGATGCTTTAGGTTGCAAATTTGAAGATGATCCTTGCTTTGAAGTTTTGTTACAGGGCGACTTGCTTGAATTTTGAAAACATGTTGCAGATATGGGAAAATGCAGAGCTTTAGTAGGTGGATTGTCATTTGCATGCATCTGTTACATGCCTGAATTCATTTCTGGTTGCAGACATGACTTAGCTTCTTTGATTACAGGTTTGAGCTTCTGATTTTTGTCATAGAGGAGATTACAAGCTTGATGTTTTGAGGAATAGGTGACAGTTTTGAGCATAAAACTGTTATTCAGATTTGAGCTTTGAAAGTGTTTTCAGATTGCAAATTTTGAAATTGATTTTGCTAAAAATTTTAGTACAGGCTTTTGAATTTGGGTTTGGAATGAGTTACGGGGTCAATGAATTTCAGTTTGAGAAAAGTTCTTGCATTAGAGTGAAAAGATAAAGAAGGAAAGTAGAAGAGAGGGGAGATGAGTGTTTTATTATAGGATTGAATTAAAATTAATTTAGATTAAAGAAAAAAATGGAAAATAGTTCATGCCACTTGTTATCACACTTACATTTGTCACCTATAATAACTAGTTAGTTAACACATGTATATTAGCTTGCATAAGAATTCAACACATGTAATTATTTGTTTTCATTTGTTTTTAAAATTATTTAAAAGCTTTTTAAATTGAATTCCCTAATTGATGAATATATTTTAAATGCCTTTCAAAATATATACATATAACCTTTAAAAGAAATAGAATGAAAACCCATTAGATTTTAAATAAAATCACATGAAAATATATTAAATTCATTTTAAATGTTAACATAACTTTTTTATTCATTTATTATTAAATAAATACTTTCTAAATTTCTATAAATAAATTTCTTCAAAGAAAACAATATAAAACAAATCTTATTTTTAAATAAAACTTTATTTCATATTTTATATCCAAACTATATTTTTTTTTTAATATATATATATATATATATATATATATATATTCCCTTAAATTTAAATTCAAATTCAAGGTCAGTTTAAAATTCAAATTGTTGGGTGCCTTTCTCGCCACCACCGGTCCAAGAGAAACCGAATCCAACTATCGCCTGCCGAACCAGTTCCCAGCCACCTCCCGCCGAACCAACTCAATACCGAACTAGGCCATCCCCTTCCAATACCGAATCAACTCAATACCGAACCAGGCCATCCCCTTCCAATACCGAACCAACTCAATACATCCCCTTCCAATACCGAACCAACTCATTGCCGAACCACTCATCACCAAGCCACAGGTCCAGAAGCCCTCTCCTCCATGACCGAACCATCTCTCCACTTCCATGCCGAACCAAACATCTATTCACCCACTACCAAATGAACCTCCGGACCAACCACTCCAAGCACGACCGAACCAAGCTCCGCCGAACCAGATATGCCACGCCAGATCGCTTCAGCCCAGGCCCACCAGCAGCTATATACATCCAAGACCCCTGCCCCCAGCCTCGCTCTATAAATAGAGGGGCAGGGGTACAACAATGGTAGACAAGTTTGAGAGCTCAAGCACGGAAGGAACTTTCAAACAACTTTCATATACTTGTATACAAAGCTTTGTACTTGTAATCTGAAAGAAAAAGGAGAATAACATATAAAGTGGACGTAGGCACGTTCTGGCCGAACCACTATAAATCTGTGTGTCTTTTACAGTTTAGTCCTTGCTTTTTATATATTTGCATAAATCACCCAAACCCCTAGAAACAACATAAAATCAACTAATTCATACGACTTGGAGGTGTTTGTCCATTTTTTGTGCAAACATTTTTGGTGCTTTCACTGAGAACCGAGCTAGAAGCTACAGCTTCTCCTACTCAACCTTCTTCCTCACAGCATCATTCCTTGCTCCGACAACATGACTTCCAGGCAAAGGAGAGATGTTAACAAGGAAAGAACGTCGCAACTAGCAGTATCCCAGATCCAGTGGCCCCAAATCAAGAGAATCATCCCGTTTTAACAGCAATACCAGATGAAAATCAGGCAAATTCAACAGTCCCCGCCACGGAACAACCAATTACTAGGGCAGATCTAGACAGGCTTGTGGCTGAAGTAACTAACCGCTTCGCATCTCAACAAGAAGCCTTGGTGGACCAACTCATGTCACGCCTAAGGGATGCTGAAGAATCCAACCGCAACACCGAATCATGGGGCGAGTCCCAATCTGGAGGGTCTGCAAGGCGACAAAGACCTTTCTTCTTCGAAGAGGTTAACAACAAAAACAGCCATGGTAGGAGCCGAGCCCAGTCTCAGCCCGAAGTCCGACCCGAGGAAACACTTGGAACCGAACCCAACGGGGGAGGTGCCAGGCAAGGGTCGGATGTAGCTGATCCTGTCACGCTACCTAACCATGAAAACACTAGTAGACGGGGCCGAGCTGGAGTCCAGCCCGAAGTTGGACCCAAGGAAGCGCTGAGAACTGAACCCAGCAGGGGAAGATCAAGGCAAGGGCCAACTATGGCTGACCCCAGCATGCCTCCAGAAGAGCAGAGGCAGCCTTTGGAGAATGTTAGGAGTGACAGACGATACCATCCCTACAAGTCATCTGGGCGGAATCAATCCCGCAGGGAAGAACCAAGCTCATTTTTGTCCGCTCCAAGTTCTGATGAAAGGATGGCGCGATTGTTCAGAAAGTGCGTCCAACGGGAGCAAAGGGATCGGGGAATAGGCGCTAGGGTAACCAGCCCCTTCACCCGCAATATCGAAACTGCCATCACCCCCCGGGAATGGAAAATGCCAACGATGGAACCTTACAAGGGAACCTCTGACCCCATCGTACACTTACAGAGATGCACCCAGCATATGCTCATGAGCGGAGCAACAGAGGGAGTGTTATGTAAATGCTTCCCACTATTCTTGGCAGATCTAGCTACCTCCTGGTTCTGCCACCTACCCCAAGGGTCCATCAGCTCATGGGAAATGTTGAAAGAAAAGTTTATCAGTCAGTTCCGCATTCATGTGGAGCAACCCAAGGACGCTTATTCCTTATCAAATATCAAACAGAAACCCGGAGAGACATTGCAACAATATCTAACCCGTTTCAACGCCGCGGCAGCCGCAGTCCAAGACGCCGACGAGAAACTCATCCTAATGGCCCTCTGCAGTGGTGTACATCCAGATACTAAATTTGCTAGAAGAATAACCAAAGAAAAACCAGCTACGTTACCGGATTTCTTTCATGAAGCTGGAAAGTATATGAGACTTGAAGACGCCGCCACTAAGAGGCAATCAGGGCAATAGGCCAAGACGGCTCCAGACAGGTTCCTCGCTGCAGCAAAAGATGTTCGAAGAAATGACTCTAGAGACAATGCTAGGGGCAAAAAGGGAGAAAAGCGCTTATATCGACCAAGACCAAGATTTGACTCTTACACTCCTTTGAATGAAACGATCGAAAACATCTTCCTGGCCACTCAAGACGAAGTTAGATACAAGCGCCCCCTGCACAAGAAGGAGTCAGATAACGCACACAAGTCAGGAAAGTTCTCCCGCTTCCACGAATCCCATGGACATGACACCAATGAATGCCACCATCTCCGGGATTTAATTGAAGAACACATCAGAAGGAAGAGGCTGGAACGCTATGTGAAGAGCCAGAACAGGATTTCGACTCCTGCCAGTGAGAATCTTAGGCTACCCTCCCAGAAGTAAGTGGAGGAAATCGCAACACCAGCGGCTCTAGTCAAGAGAAGATAGTGGTCCATACCATCTCGGGAGGACCACACATCGCCGACAGAAGCTGGGCAGAGATGGAAAGATACGGCAAGTCTCTTAGAGACAATGAAGGCTACGTTAACTCTGTTACAGAAGAACGCCACCCAAAACGGAAAGAGAGTGACGACATCACATTCAGTAGGCGTGATCTAGAGGGAAGATAGTACCCACACATGGACCCTATGGGCATCTCTGCCTGGTTCGGTCCAGCCAAAGTTTTTCGAATTTTAATAGACACTGGAAGTTCAGTAAATATCCTATTCAAGCATGCTTTCGACAAAATGAAGCTGTCAATGAAGGATGTATCTCCCTGCAACAAACCACTACATGGTTTCACTGGAGATGCAAAGTTACCCCTCGGGCAACTGGACCTCTTTGTCGAAATAGGCAGTCATCCCCGCTCCGCTGTGCGAAAACAAACGTTCGTACTAATAGAGAACCATTCGGCCTACAACGCCTTCTTAGGAAGACCAGCCTTGTCCGACTTCCAAATTGTCCTAGCCTCATGGTGCCTGAAGATGAAATTTCCCACAGATAACGGAATAGGAGAAGTGGAGGGAGATCAAGACGCTACTCGAGACTGCTATGTGACCGAACTTCGTAATAATCGTAGAAAAGATAAAGGGAAAGATGCAGAGACTACTCTCTGCATGAAAAGCTTGGAAGCATAGCAACTAAAGAAAGCCCCTCCTCTTCGATATACCAGTGATCCTTTCAACAAATTAGACCCCAGGGACAAAGAGGAGGAGGCCACCGCCGAGCCTGCAGAGGCTATGAAATTCGTAGCTGTAGACAAACATGACTCGAGTAGACTATTGAAGATCGGATCTCAACTAAAAGGAGAGTTAAAGGATCAACTCATTGATTTTCTTCGCCACAACATGGATGTATTTGCATGGACGCACGCCGATATGACAGGAATCTCCCCAGATGTAGCATGCCACGTACTGAACATCGGTCCCACGAAGGTGCCAGTAAAGCAGAAAAAGAGAAGCATGGGGGCAGAATGATCAGCAGCCCTAGAGGAAGAAGTAAAGAACTTACTTGCCAATGATTTCATACGTGAAGCCATCTACCCGGAATGGATCGCCAACCCGGTACTGGTAAAGAAAGCTAATGGGAAGTGGCGAACATGCATCGATTTCTCCAACTTAAATGACGCTTGCCCGAAAGACTGCTTCCCGCTCCCCCGAATCGACCAACTCGTGGACAGCACTGCCGGGCACGAACTCTTATCCTTTATGGACGCATACTCGGGGTATAGCCAGATCCCTATGCGCGCCCCCGATCAAGACCACACTAGTTTCATCACTGACCGGGGATTATACTGCTACAAAGTAATGCCTTTTGGACTTAAAAACGCCGGAGCTACTTATCAGCGCCTTGTCAACAAAATGTTTGCGGAACTAATAGGACAAACTATGGAAGTTTATGTGGATGACATGTTGGTAAAATCGAGGAAAGCCAACGATCATATAAGCCACTTGGACGAGATGTTTCAAGTACTTCGCCAATATGGAATGAAATTGAACCCTCTAAAGTGCTCCTTCGGAGTATCATCGGGAAAGTTCCTTGGATTCATCGTTCATGCCAGGGGGATTGAAGCAAACCCCGAACAAGTACGAGCTTTGCAAGATATCAAGATACCATCCACTCGAAGAGAGATGCAAAGCCTAAACGGGAAACTGGCCGCCCTAAGTAGTTTCATCTCTAAAGCAACCGACAAATGCATCCCATTCTTCGAAGCTCTAAAGAAAGACAAAGGAAAGTTCGAATGGACTGACGAATGCTCGACAGCCTTCCTTAACTTAATCGGACACCTCCAGAGACCACCAGTGCTCTCAACTCCAAATGAAGGCGAGGAACTATACCTATACCTTGCTGTATCGTCCCACGCCTTGAGCGCCGCTTTGATGAGAGAAGACAACCGCGCGCAGCGACCAATATACTTTGTAAGCAAGAGATTCACAGGGGCAGAAGCCAGATACCCTAAACTTGAAAAGCTAGCATACTGTTTGCTCATCACGTCACGGAAACTGCGACACTATTTCCAGTCTCATTCCATCAGAGTTTTAATCGATCAACCGCTAAGGCAAGTACTCCATCGCCCCGACACTTCTGGGCGATTACTTAAGTGGTGCATCGAATTAAGTCAATATGATATCACTTACCATCCTCGCACCGCTATCAAGGGGCAGGCCATAGCTGATTTCATTGCCGAATTCACTACTAACGAAGGTAAGGACCAATCTGAAATAGCAGAAGATATCAAGTGGAATCTCTTCGTAGATGGAGCGTCAAACGAACAAGGCTCGGGGGCAGGTGTTGTGATAATCACCCCCAGGGGAAGGAAGCTGCACTACGCCCTAAGGTTGGAATTCGCTGCCTCCAACAATGACGTAGAATACGAAGCGGTGATAGCTGGATTAGAACTGGCCTTGGAGATTGGAGTCGGCTCTTTATGTCTCCATAGTGATTCTCAACTCATTGTAAATCAAATACTTGGAGACTTCCAGACTCGAGGAGAACGACTTACAGCATATCTGAAAAAGACCAAGCTGCTGCTCGATCAATTGGATCACTATCTAATCAAACACATTCCTTGAGAAGAGAACCAAGAGGCCGATGAACTAGCAAAGCAAGCTAGTATGGAGAACATCACTATTTAAGGAGCATTAACTATCTCAAAACAGCTGGCACCAAGTTTCGAGCAAGTGAATCTGATAGCTGCAATCGACGAAGAAACTTGGATGACTCCTATCCGGAAATATTTACAAGATGGCACACTGCCCGACAGGCATAACGAAATCAAGAAACTCTTAAGGAAAGCTTCCCGCTATACATTACAAGAAGACATCCTCTATCGGCGCGGCTTCTCCAATCCCTTATTAAGGTGTATCGCTGGAAGGGAAGCCAGGGAAGTCTTATCCAACATCCATCAAGGAAGTTGCGGAGATCACACTGGAGGGCAGACTCTGGCAAAGAAGATACTCCGATATTGATATTACTGGCCCACTTTAAACAAAGATGCCTTGGACTTTGTCAAGAAATGCGACAGATGTCAGAAATTTGCCAAGATCCCTCGACTATCCACAAATGAGATTACTCAAATGACCAGCCCTTGGCCCTTTGCAATATGGGGGATTGACTAAATTGACGAATTACCAACGGGCCGAGGCGGAGCCAAATATGCTATAGTGGCAGTTGACTATTTCACCAAATGGGTGGAGGCGCAACCTCTAAATAAAATATCCTCGACAAAAGTTATCAACTTCTTGATCAAAAATATTCTGTGCAGGTACGGAGTCCCACTCAAGATCATATCAGACAACGGACTTCAATTTGACAGCGAAGAATTCGCCGATTGTTGCCAAGAGCACTGAATTCACAAAAGCTTCTCATCTGTAGCTTATCCTCAAGCAAACGGACAAGTCGAAGCTGTCAACAAGATCCTCAAAACCTTAATCAAGAAGAAACTTGAAAAGTCGAAAGGCGCTTGGGTGGACGAACTTCCTACGGCACTTTGGGCCTATCGCACATCTTACAGAACTTCAACAGGGCATACTCCTTTCTCTTTGGCATACGGATTGGAGGTCATGCTCCCAGTTGAAACTATAGTGCCCTCTCACCGTAGGATCCACTACAGTCCGGAAGAGAACGAAGAACTCCTCCTCATGTCTTTGGACCTAATTGAGGAGAGAAGAAACGATGCAGCACTTAAAGAAGCAGCTCATAAGCAGAAAGTCGCAACATAATACAACTCCAAAGTCAAGCATCGCAGCTTACAAGAAGGAGATCTTGTCCTCAAGCGGATTTTCCCGCGCCCCGGAGCACTAGACCCAATCTGGGACGGACCCTACGTAATTCATAAAGATCTCCGCAATGGAGCCTATATTTTGTCAACAGTGGACGGAGAGGTGTTCTAGAGGGCATGGAACATCCAACACCTCCGTCGGTACTTTTCTTAACTTGTACTGCCCATATGAAGTGAATTAACAAAGAGGATCAGTGGACGTAGACATTTTCGTGCCGAACCACTTTAAAAATCTTGTCTCTTTTTAACTTGTTCCTTTATATCTTGGCTACTTGTTAACTGTATCCTTTTCTGTTGAACAAAATTCTGTGTAATGGCACCTCCATCCAAGCCACATCAGGGCACGGCCTCATCTGGACAAGGCTTGACAGGTACTATGCGATTCTATGCACTCGCCAATGAGACACTTTTGCTCCAGCATCCCTCTGCTGTGGGTTAACTCATTGCTCGCGACTGCCCTTAAAGCCAACTGTAATGAGCCGTTTATAAGCCATCACGAAGGCCGACTATAGCCGATGGCAGCTCATTACGGCGTTCGGCTCGCCGGCAACTGTGAACCTACTTTAAGCCCCAACATAAGGTGTGGCCAGCCAGGGGTACTTCATGGTTGACGGCACCCACGCTAGCCGGCCACAGTAAATCGAATAATACCCACGATTACGGGCCATAATGGCCCGGGTAGTTACTGTGCGTGATCTCGGCTTCGATGTGTCTTAAGTGCGGCTGTGGTGAAAAAGAAAACTCCCCGCGGAGGCGTGAGATGGGTGACAAATGTCTCCAAGACCCACAGTTAGGGAAAGTGACTACAAAACCCGTTTGCCACGAACTTAAGCACATCGACGGCCTTCCGTGATTGGAAGTTTTACTTTTTCCTATATTTTCATTTCATTTAAATACTTTTCTCCTATCCTATATAACGGTCCCCAAAGTACAGGACGCCAAATAGGAGACATTCGCTCATGAGAATCCGAGCCCACAAACTGGGTGACAAGGCACTCAGCCGCACCCGTGGTCAGTTACACAAGACGTTCAAAGCTACCCCCTGCAACTAAAACATGAAGAGCGGCACTCTCTTCTCTTGTACATAAGCATGTAGCTATAACTTATTCATAACATTGCAAAACATAAAATTATATTTCAAGCAAGAGCTTAGCATCAAACACAGCTAAATCACAGGCATATGCGTAGTTATACTTCTTATGCAGCACATCAAAATAATAACAGCATTCAAAATATAACAGAATCAACTTGTGTTATAAACTTACATAAAGTCGTTCAATGACATAATTACAGCTTGAAAGTACATTAATATTCTGAACTAGCATATACAGGAATGTCAAGCAGACCAAATAAAATAACTAGCTGCATTAGTGCTAACCACTACACTTCAGAACCATCTCTCCGAATCTACTTGGTTGCTGGATCGGAACTCCCAGCATGTTGACCAGAGGTCCCACCTGTCCATTTCAGGAGAAGAATCCATCAGATAAACAGCAAATGGTCAAGTTATGAAAAGCTAAAAAGGGAAAACTCACCAACACCTACTTCTTGGTCCTCATCCCCCAACTGCACACCGGCTTCCTCCGCAGCGAGTAGCCGCATCTCCTCCTTCACCCTCACCTCTATCTTCCTCCACATCTTCCTCCCCCGGAGCAATTGGGCAAGTGCTAGGAGAGGGACCATCGGACTTCTTAAGCTTCTTACCTCCGACGACGGGAGGCTTTGTAAAAGGTTCCCTCTTGCCACTTTTCACCGTGGCCCCTTCCTTAGCTTTGGCAGCCTTCTCCTCAGCCGTATCTCTCTGCTTAACCACGGACTGGTGTGGCAGGATCAAGTTGTGTTCCAGAAGAGTGGCATTGCTGATCAGGAAAGAAGTCGACCTGTCCCGAAATGGCCTTTATTTTCGCAGCCATCTGAACCAAGGAATCACTTTCTACGACTGCAAGGCCACCTGTCACTAGCAAGAAATAGAAGCATATCAGAAGAAGCACTACAGTCGGAACAAAGAAATTGTAAATAAAGTTCAACTTACAGCCAGAAGTGAAGAGGCGGAAGGAGACAGAATCGTCCTTGATAAAAAACCATTCTTTCTTAAACATGGTAAACTTTGAGTATAAGTCCAAGACCGGTTTGAAGGGCACGGCCTCTTCCAAACTAACGTACGGAGACCCCTTCTTGTAGCCTCTCAGATTATACAAGTATCGGATTTCCCGGTTAGAAGGAGGGCGCCCATACCTCCTCTGGAAGATAACGAATAAGCACACCAGAATAGCGTAGGAATTGGGCTGAAGCTGGAGAGGGGCCACCTTCAGATAGGTAATGAAGCTGACTATCCATGCATTGATCGGAGGAATGGCCCCACACATGCAATGGTACCTACTGTATGCAAAATATCCTTCGGGGGGATTATACGGCATCACTCCATCTCCCGGCAGCAGCATGCGAGCCCTGTCAATACCAAAGGAACGAGAAATGACATCAAGCTGCTCCTCCCTGAGGGAGCTAGGAAAACAATCGGGCGGAGAATTCAGAAGCTCCTGGGGGCCATACCCATCTACTAGCGACCTCGGGGCAGGTCCATGACGTTCCGGTCTTGGCTGGGCTGGAGGCACGAAGGAGGACTCTCCTTCGCCCCTAGACTTCCGTGCATCTGATCGAGTTTCTGCTTTGCGAGACATTGTCTGCGACACGAGAAAAACATATTGTTAGAACAAAGGATATAAGCAAGCAGGTGTATATAGTCTTAAGATTTCACTCATGACTCAAGTATAAAAATCCATCTGGCATTAAAGGTTTAAAGATTCATTCGGTAGTACATCACATATCTCATTCGACATAGCTCATTCGGCACTCAACACCTCAATCTCGTTCGTGTTCATTCGGCGAAAGAAAACATACCTGGTTCGGTACCAGCTTGATTCGGCACCTGCTTGATTCGGCACTTGCTGATTCGGTACTTGTTTGATTCGGTACAAGGTTGATTCGGCACTCAGACTTATTCGGCTCTCTCTAAATTCGGTAAGGAATAACGAAGGGGTGTATCCCCTATTTATAAACAAGCACAGGACAACCTGACCAGCCGGATCAGCACCCACACCCAAATGAAGCTACACAAACGGAAAGAAAAACAAAGCGCGACACATGCAAAGCACATACCCCACTTTGGGGGGCAAGTGTTGGGTGCCTTTCTCGCCACCACCGGTCCAAGAGAAACCGAATCCAACTATTGCCTGCCGAACCAGTTCCCAGCCACCTCCCGCCGAACCAACTCAATACCGAACCAGGCCATCCCCTTCCAATACCGAACCAACTCAATACCGAACCAGGCCATCCCCTTCCAACACCGAACCAACTCAATACATCCCCTTCCAATACCGAACCAACTCATTGCCGAACCACTCATCACCAAGCCACCGGTCCAGAAGCCCTCTCCTCCATGACCGAACCATCTCTCCACTTCCATGCTGAACCAAACATCTATTCACCCACTACCAAATGAACCTCCGGACCAACCACTCCAAGCACGACCGAACCAAGCTCCGCCGAAGCAGATATGCCACGCCAGATCGCTTCAGCCCAGGCCCACCAGCAGTTATATACATCCAAGACCCCTGCCCCCAGCCTCAGTCTATAAATAGAGGGGCAGGGGTACAACAATGGCAGACAAGTTTGAGAGCTCAAGCACGGAAGGAACTTTCAAACAACTTTCATATACTTGTATACAAAGCTTTGTACTTGTAATCTGAAAGAAAAAGGAGAATAACATATAAAGTGGACGTAGGCATGTTCTGGCCGAACCACTATAAATCTGTGTGTCTTTTACAGTTTAGTCCTTGCTTTTTATATATTTGCATAAATCACCCAAACCCCTAGAAACAACATAAAATCAACTAATTCATACGACTTGGAGGTGTTTGTCCATTTTTTGTGCAAACACAAATTTAAAGTCAATTCAAATAAATATAGATATCAATTTCAAACAAACTCATTATTATTTATAAATAACTTATTCTATTTCAAAATTGATTTAAATACATAGATATATATATGTATATAAACACACTTAAAAATTTTGAAAACAATAAGTCAATTTAGAACTTACTTACACAATCAAAATAATTATACTTGTTTAAAATCAATCTATAATCATAATTTTAAACATCACATTTTAATTGTTTGGCTATTTATATTTGAAAATAACAATTATATCAGATTTAAACAATTTAATTATGAGATTATCACATTTTAAATTCCTGGAAATTCTGGGATATTACAAAAGTTATAAAGCTTCTTTGGAAACCAAGGTAACTCGTATATCCGGCGAGTTTTCATCCATTTCCAACCAAAACATTTTCAGAAATCCATCAGTGTAAAATAGTATCCAAATACAATACTGATTTAAAATAGTTAAATCTGTGTAATTAAGTCAATTCCAGTCTATTAAACCGTATAATCAAATCCATAAAGATTTGTAGTACTTTTTAAAGCGAAGTGGTTCCAGATATCGCTTATACCCGATCCCGATCTCTTCGAATCCAAATTTGTTTAAAATAACAATTTATCGTCTATAGAGAGAATATCCGATTATGGGGATTTATTACAGATTTTATTTCAAATAAAACTTTTCATTATTCTAAACTCATTATTTTAATTTGTCCAGCCATTCGTTGCCATAGATAAGAATAATTAGAAAATAAATATCCAATAGAATTTAGCCAAGTTACATATCATTAACCAAAATGACGATCTATAACAATATCAAACCATCCGCACCCGAATTTCAATAACTTTAATTAACCGAGTACATTTATACTTTTAACCCAAATTTATTACAAATTAAAGAAATTGTACAATAATTATCACTAGATAATTTAAAATTTAACACTCTTTTTGATATCTAACATTCGTTAATTGATACAAATCTTAAGTCAAATAATAAAATAATAATATAGTTAATTACCCATTTACTTATAAATTATCATTACTTTAAATTTACGGTTTTAAATAATTTCCAATAAAAGAAGATATAAATTTTTGTATAAATATACATATCGGTTTAATTTTCTCCCCTTTCCTTTTCCCCTTATTTTTACTTTTCTTTTCTTTCATTTTCTTTATTTCTCCTTTCCTTTAATTTTTTTTCTCTTACTTTTTATTCTCGTTTTCCCTTATTTTCTTTTCTTTCTAATTTTCATCTATTTCTTTTCTCGACCCATGCCGGCCCAACTCCCTTCTCCTCCTTATCCTTTTCTTCCCAGTTTTCTTCTCCTATTCTACTACACTCAAACTCCCAGAGACTTGCAAACCGTCATGCACGTTCATGTGTACACCGCCTTCGATCATCGCTATTCGCTGTCGATCACCTCTACGAGTCACCGTCGATCCCCCCTTCATGCTCCACTATCGAAAAACCCCATGAAACTCCTCGCTCGAAAAACGAACACCCAACTCCAGCCCATATAGAACCCATCACCATTCAAACACCTCTCAACGCCACCATGTGCCACCATTTACCACCAAACCCAGCCAGAATGGGCACCAAAGCCTCCTCTTCCAGTTTCCCCCATACAGCATCCCTCCGGCTGCATCTCCATGCCACCGTCGCTTGGTACCCGAAGCCAAGCAGAATCCAAATCTAAACCCTAAACTGCTTCGACACATCTCCACGGACCCTAGAAAAATACGACGACGGTTTTCGTAGGTGCACCTCCACCTCAACCTCCTCTAGGGCAAAATCCACTCCACGAAATCGAGTCTGTCACCCAAATTTCGTCTTAGGCCCAATTCCATTCAACTTCCCTTATCACCCCAAATACATAACTAAAAACCATGATTTCACTTTTAAAAATCATCTTTTTGCATAACAAACACATTCGTGCAATTAAAGTGGTCATTTATAACATTCGAATTTCGATCATTTATAGGTTGATCAC
Source organism: Allium cepa (assembly GCA_030765085.1). NCBI lineage: Eukaryota > Viridiplantae > Streptophyta > Magnoliopsida > Asparagales > Amaryllidaceae > Allium > Allium cepa. Next base: position 374,263,790 of record CM060929.1, on the reverse strand, counting down.
AGTAAGTCGAACTTTTCCCCCTCTGTTCCTTTATATACTTAATAAAAAAAATTTAGAATAATCTACATATGGAAATAATCCATTTTCCTTTTGGAGTCCTAATTTAAAACCAACTCGATGATGAGGAAAAGATTTCTAAAGTTTGAACTTTAGTTGTCTTTACTAAACAAAACAAAGAACAGGGGTATGACATTTTTTCCGGGTTGAACAAGTACGTCTGACACTCATTACAAGCATGTATAAATCATAAAAACATGTATACTTATTACAGATCAAAAATCATCCATAAGACTATAGTTAGATATGAATACCACGAGAGCTAGAAATAAAAATAAGGGGTTCTAGTTACCTTTTTTCCTTTCTCAAACAACTGCTGTTTTTGTTTTGATTTGCTCTGCTTCGGACTTGATTATGTTTAATTGCAGCTCTTTGTTACATATTTTTTTTCCAATTTATTAATTTGTGAGGATGTTAAACATGAAGGCCACAAAGCAGTGAATTCTATATGTAAATATATAAGGTGGAAGTATGCAGCAGAAGCCTGGCTAAGATTTATTTGCAGGCTATTGCATTTTTTTTTCTTTTGTTTATTTTGATTTGAACATATGTTGGCATGATTTAAACAAAAGGTGATTTGAACATATACCTCTACATATATGCATTTAATGGTTATCAAAAGTTTGTGCTTCCTTATGGGTATGTATACATTTACTTACACATGTATTTACATTCTTCATGTATACTATTATATGTACTTATACATAAACTTATGTATATATATGTATATAGTTATGCACATGAATTTTATCCTACTTTACTTGCATTTATACACAGTGTCATTTTCTTATATAAGGTTATATATACATATATGTTTACATTTTCACTATTTAATATAATACATATTTGCTTGTGTTTGTCATCATATATACACATATATATTCATTTATATACATATATATTTTACACTTACTATATATTTTTATAACATTTCTATAACATACGCCTATAATTACTTATAAATATTTTCACCTCATAAGCCTCTGTGTGTATGTGTCTGTGTATTCATCTATACATATATTTAAGGATGTTTTTCTCTTAATTTAAATGGTGGAGTTTAAATATATTTCCTATAAAATTTATCACATCCAGATATTTATAATTCAATATTTAATATAGGTTTTAATCAATTTATATATATTCAGATAATTTAAATATCAGAAACTCATCTATTCGAATTGTAAAATCAATATTCCAAAAATTGAAATCAATTAATCTTCTCGATATCAGGTGGCTAAAAATCTGGGTCTTTACAATAAATCTTCCTTTATATGTATTTTATTTGTATTCTATTTAGTTAACTGAAGAAGTAGTGCTTATTTGTAATCAAATAAGGCAAGTATCTCTTTTATAAGTCTGATATATTCGGTCTAATGATGCTAACTTAATTGAAATGCAAGTACGTTAACATCATCAGAGCAACAAAGAGTTATGAATGAAGCACAATTCATATTTTTATTTCTACTAGAAATATGAAAGCATATGCATTATAAATTAGTAATTGGCCTTATAGTACAGTTAAGATAAGAAAAACATTGTATACCCATTTTATCAAAAGAGCAATATGACTTCGCCATACACATACAATTAACTCTGTTTATTTACACAAATTTGTATTGAAATATCTTCTAATAAAACTTGAATTCAGAGGATTTGTAAGGTTAAATTGGTCCAACTTAACTTAGAGTGTAGTTAGAACGTAAAAACATATTGTGACTCATTTTTTTTCAAACAAGCAATATGACTTGAGTCAACTCGACACAACAGATACAACTAAATTTCGTTATTGTATTTAAATACCCCTTGATAAAAATTTAATTCAATGGGCTTATGAGGGTAAACTGATCCATTTACCCTATAATGAAGCTAAAATATTAAAAACATGGTGTTGACTTGTTTTTGTCCAAAAAATAAATAAAAACAATGTGATTTTGCACTGCAATTATGGTTGCCTCTCTTTATTTATACAAATTTGCATTAAAGTACTGTTTAATAAAATTTGAATTCAAGAGCTTATGAAGGAAAATTTTCCAATGTTCCTTATAATGCAATTAAAATGAAGAAAATAAGATGTAAACTCAATTTTCTCAAAAGAGTAACATAACTTTGCACTACAGTGACAACTAACTCTTTTAATTTTCATGGATTTGTATTAAAATGCCCTTTAATAATATTTGAGGGCTTGCAAAGGTGAATCGATCTATTTTACCTTATAGTACAGCTAAGATAAAAAAACCATGGCGTATGCTTATTTTTCTCCAGATATAGAAACTTCTGCCTTTTAACTTTATAATCTCCCTAACAATGTTTCTCATTCTTTTCTTACTTCATGGTGAGTTGGTACTGAGAGCATCTCCAACACGGTATGGAAAAATAGCGGAAGGAACCCAAAAAAAGACAAATTCCCACCTCTTCAGCAGCGAGTGGAAGAAATTTTGTTTATATTTTATTTTTATTTTATAAAGAAAGACAAAAAAAGCTTGTGCATGTTTATGCATGGGTATGTATGTTTGCAGTTGCACGAAAGAAGCTATTATAGCTAACAAGCAAAACTATACTAAAATTGTTGAAAATTAAACTTGTCTTTGGGCTAGATTATTGGACTTAATTTGGGGCCATAAACAAAGAAGTAAAGCTAAAAGAGAATTCTAGAGAAAGTTAGAAAGAAACATCTAGATAAAATTATCTAGATATATGTTGTCATGGTAGAAGAGGTTCTAGAATTTTTCATTCTCAAACTGTAATAAAATAACTAGAATCTAGAGTTTTCTTATCTAAAGATATTTTGTATGAAAGTTATAGAAAACTCTAGAGAATAGTTGTATACCGTAAGATCAAACACATCTCCACCATTCATTTGAAATGTGAATTACTATAAATAGGAGTGGTGTATCTCAATTGCAAGCAAGCAAAAAAATTGTAAGCAAAAGTTTGTAATAAAGTACAACTTTCTCCTTTAAAATCAATCTCTCATTTCACACTTGCTATCCAATTAATCTTCAACTTGAAAATTTTCTAACATTGGTATCAGAGCGAGGTTCTTAATCAAGAAAATATGGCAAGCGACATGACACCATTTCAAGTTCCATTACTAAAGAAGGAGTACTATGATAATTGGAGTATTCGCATGTAGGCGTTGCTCGGTTCACAAGATGTGTGGGATATCGTTGAAAATGGGTATATTGAACCCGTCGATATCACCACTTTATCCCAAACACAAAAGGATAATTTGAAGGATTCAAGAAAGAAGGATCGTAAGGCTCTTACTCTCATTCATCAAGGCTTGGATGAATCTATGTTTGAGAAGGTAGAAAGTGCGCAAAGTAGTAAGGAATCATGGGAGATTTTGGAGAATGCATTCAAAGGCATCGATAAAGTGAAGAAGATAAGACTACAAACTATGCGAGGTGAGTTTGAAGCTTTACATATGAAATCAACCTATTCGATTGATGATTATTTTTCATGAGTTTTGGGATTAGTAAATCAAATGAAAAGATATGGTGAAAAATTGGAGGACTCTAGAGTGGTCGAGAAAATTCTACGATCTTTAGATTCAAAATTCGATTACATAGTTGTAGCTATTGAAGAATCTAAAGATCTAGAATCCATGACCGTTGATCAACTCATGGGATCACTTCAAGCCCATGAAGAAAAATTAAAGAAAAGGGTTAAAGAAGAGCCATTGGAGCAAGCTCTTCAAACCAAACTCACCTTAAACGAGAATGAAACATTTAGAAATATAAGAAGTCATAGCCAAAGAGGAAGAGGTCGAGGGCAAAGCTGTGGAAGAGGTGGTTACAAATTTTTCGATAAAGATGAGAGAAGCCAAAACGCATATGCTATAAGAGGTCGAGGAAGAGGAGGAAACATGAAACAAAATGGAAGACCAAGGTATGATAAAACACAAATTAAGTGTTACAATTATGATAAATTTGGGCATTTTGCTTCCGAATGTAGATCTACTTCTAATAAAGTTCTAGAGAGATCTAACTTTGCTAAAGAAGAGAAAGAATATTCTACACTACTTTTGGCACAAAAGGGAGATGCATGTAGTGATAACAATAAATGGTATTTGGATACGGGGGCTAGCAATCATATGTGTGGAAGAAGGAACATGTTCACGGAGCTTGACGAATCAGTAAGTGGAAACATTTATTTTGGTGATGAATCTAAAATTCCAGTTAAGGGAAAAGGAAAAATATCAATTCGCTTAAAAAATGGAAAACATGATTTTATCTCTAACGTATATTATGTGCCTAATATGAAAAGTAACATTCTAAGCTTGGGGCAACTTTTAGAAAAGGGATACGACATTCATATGAAAAGCCTTCTCATGAAATATGCTAAAGGAAATCTGGTTGCTAAGGTAGAAATGTCAAAAAATAGAATGTTTCCACTCCATATTTCAAATAATATTGCCAAATGTTTAAAACCATGCTATAAAGATTCATCATGGATTTGGCACTTGAGATTTGGGCATCTAAATTTTGGGGGTTTAAAGTTGTTAAAGAATAAAAACATGGTGAAAGGTTTACCACGAATCGATCATATGAATCAACTATGTGAAGGATGCTTATTTGGAAAACAACCAAGGAAAAGTTTTCCAAAAGAATCCAACACAAGGGCTAAAGAACCACTAGAGTTAATTCACACCGATATTTGTGGTCCAATAAAACCGTGCTCACTTGGAAAAAGTAATTACTTTACTTTGTTTATTGATGATTATAGTAGAAAAACTTGGGCCTATTTCCTTAAACAAAAGTCCGATGTATTTGATGCCTTTAAGAAATTTAAAGCTTTTGTAGAAAATGAAAGTGGTTATAAGATAAAAACCATGAGGTCCGACCGAGGTGGAGAATTTACCTCTAAAGAATTTGAGAAATTTTGTGAAGAAAATGGAATTCACCGTCCCTTAACCGTCCCGTATACTCCACAACAAAACGGGGTTGTAGAAAGGAAGAATAGATCTCTACTTGATATGGCACGGAGTATGTTTAAAAGTAAGAGAATTCCAAAAGAATTTTGAGCCGAAGCCGTTGAATGCGCAGTGTACTTAGCTAATCGCTCTCCAACTCGAAGTGTGTGGAACAAAACTCCCGAAGAAGCTTGGTGTGGAAGAAAACCATGTATAACACATTTGAGAGTATTTGGAAGCCTAGCATATGCTCATGTGCCGAATCAAAAGCGTTCCAAGTTGGATGATAAAAGTGAAAAATATATATTCATTGGCTATGACTCAAGGTCAAAAGGGTATAAGTTATATAATCCTATAAAGGGAAAAGTTGTTGTTAGTCGAGATGTGGAGTTTGATGAAGAAAACACTTGGGATTGGAGCACACAAGAAGATGATTATAATTTCCTTCCCTTTTACGAAGAAGAAAAAAGCAGTGATGTGCAAAAAGAGCCGACATGTCCAACACTATCATCTCCATCAAGCACTCATCAAGAAACTCCATGAGAAGAAAGCTCAAGTGAAAGGATGCCGGGCATGAGATCTTTACAAGAACTATACGAGGTAACACCACTTTGTGATAATATTACTTTATTTTGTCTTTTTGCAAATTGTGAGCCAATAGATTTCGAAGAAGCAAAACAAGACAAAAGATGGAGGAGTGCTATGGATGAAGAAATCAAAGCTATTATAAAAAATGATACATGGAGATGGCTGATTTACCTAAAGGACATAAAGCTATTGGAGTAAAATGGGTATACAAAGTAAAGAAGAACGCTAAAGGAGAAGTTGAAAGGTGAAAAGCTAGATTGGTAGCCAAAGGATACAAGCAAAGGCAGGTATAGATTATGATGAGGTATTTGCTCCTGTTGCCCGTTTAGAAACTATAAGATTATTAATTTCTTTAGCGGCTCAAAACAAATGGAAAATATATCAAATGGATGTGAAATCGGCTTTCTTGAATGGTACTATAGAAGAAGAAGTTTATTTGGAGCAGCCACTTGGTTATAAAATTAGAGGACAAGAAGATAAAGTTTTAAAATTAAAAAAGGCACTTTATGGTTTGAAACAAGCCCATAGAGCATGGAATACTAGAATTGATAAATATTTTCTAGAAAATAATTTTATTAAATGCCCCCATGAACATGCTCTTCACATAAAGACAAATCAAAGTAGAGATATCTTGATTGTATGTTTGTATGTGGATGACTTAATCTTTACCGAAAATAATCCAAAAGCATTTGAAGATTTTAAGAAGGAGATGAGTTTAGAGTTTGAGATGACCGATATTGGACTCATGTCATATTATCTTGGTATCCAAGTGATTCAAAGCGAGCATGGCATATTTATTTCACAAGAAGCATATGCAAAGGAAATAATGAAGAAATTTAAGATGGATGGAAGTAAACCAGTTAATACCCCGATAGAATGTGGAACAAAGCTCTCAAAATATACCAAAGAAGAAGATGTGGATCCCACACTATTCAAGAGTTTGGTTGGTAGCTTAAGATACCTTACATGCACAAGACCCAATATACTTCATGGTGTTGGATTCATTAGCCGCTATATGGAAGCTCCTACAACATCACATTTGAAGACTGCAAAAAGGATTCTTCGTTACATTAAAGGTACCGTTGATTTTGGTTTGTTATACTCAATTTCTAATAATTTCATGTTAATTGGTTACAATGACAACGATTGGGCTGGAGATGTTGATGATCGTAAAAGTATGACTGGATTTGTCTTCTTCATGGGAGATACAGCCTTCACCTCGAGCTCAAAAAAGCAACCAATTGTGACACTTTCCACCTGTGAAGCTAAGATGTTGCTGCTTCAACTTGTGTTCATCATGCTATTTGGCTTCGAGATCTATTGATGGAGTTGCATATACCACAACACAATGCAACAGAAATTTACATGGATAATAAGTCAGCTAGCGCTCTAGCCAAGAATCGCGTCTTCCACGAACGAAGTTCACACATCGATACACGTTATCACTTTATTCAAGAGCGGATTGCAAAAAAGGAAGTACAAGCAAAGTTTATTAACTCAAAAGAACAAGTAGCAGACATTTTTACAAAGGCATTAAAAAATGAAGACTTTCAAAGACTGTGGAAGATGCTTGAAGTGACAAAGTCAAGTTTATGGGAGGATGTTGAAAATTAAACTTGACTTTGGGCTAGATTACTGGACTTAATTGGGGCCACAAACAAAGAAATAAAGCTAAAAGAGAATTCTATAGAAAGTTAGAAAGAAACATCTAGATAGAATTATCTAGATATATGTTGTCATGGTAGAAGAGGTTCTAGAATTTTCCATTCTCAAATTGTAATAAAATAACTAGAATCTAGAGTTTTCTTATCTAAAGATATTTTGTATGAAAGTTATAGAAAACTCTAGAGAATATTGTATACCATAGGATCAAACACATCTCCACCGTTCATTTGAGATGTGAATTACTATAAATAGGAGTGGTGTATCTCAATTGCAAGCAAGCAAAAAAATTGTAAGTAAAAGTTTGTAATAAAGTACAACTTTCTCCTTTAAAATCAATCTCTCATTTCACACTGCTATCCAATTAATCTTCAACTTGAAAATTTTCTAACAAAAATAACAAGTTACTCGGATTTGGTAGTAGCTCTCACTTCCTCCAATAGAAAGGACTTGCAATTACACTTCGTTGAATATCAAACATAACCTGTTGATGCATATTCTAAACGGGACTTATTTGAGCCTATATTCTCTACCATTTATTATTTGATGCCTTTTTGTACATTTCTTCTTTTTTATCTATGAATGGAACTCACCAAAAAATTAAAACAATATGGTGTCATCTTCTCCCCAACCAATAACTCCAACTTCTATATATAAAAGCTATGAAAGTTATAGTGGTAGAAAATAAAGAAAGGGATCCCCGACATTGATTTTGTGAATTAGTTAACCACTATTATTAGCAAAATAAAGCAAAGTAGCTTTTCAGGCTGCCTTATTATTAGCAAAAGAAAAAAGCAAAGAAAAACTGATGACTTATTATTAGCAACCATGGCTTCGAATAGACGTAGTTGAGACAAGGTTTGAGTTGGGGTCGGGGGTGTGTGTGTGGTTCTGTCTGTAGGGTGTGTGTGTGGTTAGATGATTGCAAGGGTTGTGGGAGTTGAGCTATTAGTCAGAAAGGATGAAGTTGAGACACTTGACTGTTGAACTAGCACACTTGTTCAAACATATAGAGGCATCTGTTGTGTGTGTATTTCAACTGCATTCTCCAATAGTAGACGATGCCACAAAAGTACATGTTAAATATAGTGCTTAACTCTGCCCTATGCAACATTAAATAACTGCAAGTGTACATGAGTTGCAAGGAAATTTTATGTATTATGATTTAAACTACAGAAGCCCTGAAAATAAGGTCATAATTTTGCCACAAAATCCGAAATTTAAAATATTTACATGTGACAAAAAATTTCAAAAGAGGAGTAAAAGAAAGGTGGAAACAAAGCAAAAACACTTGTGTCATAAAAGCACTTTTTCTATTTACAGTTTCAAATGCGTACCTTTGTGTTTGGACTCCATTAGAGAAATAAGTTGTTAACCTGCAAATTTATATCATTACCAAAATTAAAGATCGGACAAGACTTGATACTTCACATTGTAGACATTGTTTTTCAAGTCTAAGATCTTCTTTTACTGTTGCTATGGTGCTTTAACTTTGTTACATTTACTTTCAGTTTCTTAACTCTCTATAGTCCCCAATAATCAGTACCGTCTTAAGAGAATTGGAGTCTCTACCCGAAAAAAATAAAGCAGTCCTTAAAATATAAGGAAAATTTATTAAGCCGTTTAATCTTCAAATAACATTTTTTTTTCATTTTTCTGCATCCCAACTTTTTAGCTCATATTCACATTTATTTTATATATTCGTGAATATTTGATATACCACACTAGGTAGTTTTCATGACTTGATGTTACATATGAGTTTTATTATATCATACTATGCATCCTTCATTATGTGTCTGTATATATTACTTTGAATTTCTTCAATTTTAATCAATATTTCACTGCTTAATTGGTTTGAAAATTTTAGTTTTGGATTAGATTATCATGTGAACTGATAAATTTTAAATTACAGAGTATAAAGAAATAGAATAGAAGAATCACACAGCAATAGACAAAGATATAATCAAGATAGAATCTGGGATACATTAATGGCTTTTGCTACATAATATATAGATTTTTATTGAATATGCTGCATATAGGGCTCAACAAATTGTAGGCTCTAAACATCTGCGTAACTAGCATGTACATCCACCCGACCCATACTGTACTTCTCTGTAGCATCCCACCAATGTATTTTAAACCAATTAAGTAATTTTTTATAAGAAAAACAAATGTGTTTTCAATAGAGGCCCTTGTTTGTGCCAAAATTGGTCACAAACCCTAGAAGTAGTGAAAGCACTAGTGTATAAACACAGATCCCCCATATCCAGATACAAATCTCAGATCTCGGTCAAGTAGAGAACAAAAATGAGGAAGTAACAAAATTGAAAATGAAAGAAAGCAAGAAAGAACATAAAATTTATAGTGGTTCCGCTATCTCCGGTCTATATCCACTTTGTACCAATCCTTTTATTCCTTTTGTACCGTGATTACAGTTAAAAGCCTTTGAAAATCAATAGTAAAAATGGCAGAGTCTCGCCCAAAAAAGCAGAAGAAGATCCCTCTTTTAGTTATCATAGGACTGCTATTTGTAGGTGTAGATCCAAGAATATCCGCCTCAAAACCTGGAATACCTCTTCTCTTGCACAAGTGGGCCTACATGATCGATCTAGGGCAATTTTTGATCGATCCATGTACAATTCATATCGATCCAAACATGGTCCAATCAAGTTAAGATGGATCACGAACCTTCTCGAATGCATCAAGAAGCCCTTATGAAAATTTCATAGCATTTGGACTTGTAGATGTTGAGTTATGATCGATGAAAGTGTTGTTTTTTGGTATGCTGTTGAGCACCTATCGATACAAATTCGTATTGATACCTCTTCGTATCGATCGATTGACATATATCACCTTCGTATCCATCATAATTCGCATCCATCGTCCACGTACCCATCGTTCGCCATTTCCACAGTCGTAGCCTCCGCATCGATCCGAGTTCCATGCATACATCCATGTTGAATGCTTCATCGCTCGACAACTCCACTACCTCGTATCCATGCTTCGAATCCATCGGCATGTGCTTCTTTGTATCCGTCGACCGACCCTCTTTCGTATCCACCCAGGCCACATACAAATCCATGCCGTTCGTATCCATTCACTAAATTAGGATTGATAAATTTGGCTATTTCAATTCGTATCATCAATGATGGATCGATACGAAATGCCTCCCAAACTCCTTCAACTATCACTTCGTATCCATGCTCTATTCCCACTCTTGCATCGATCTGAATATCTAGTCGAAGTCATATGACTTCGTATCCATCCAGCTGCCTCACCCTTCATATCCATTAAAACCCGATCGATACGAAGTGTGTTGCCTTCCTTCTGCCGTGTCCATCCAAATCGGTGTGCATTGCATCGATACGAAACCTATTGATCCGAAGTCCATGTCCATTTTGATCGATATGAAGCCATCGATACGAACCAGTTTTCCATGAATCTTGATCCATCCATAACTCAAGCATACAAACTCTGATTGATCTGAAATTTGAAACGTAGCCTTTCCTAGCCATGTTCATCATTCCCAATCGATCCCATCTTAATTGGAGCTCGGTCGAATTTTGGCGATATCGATCATAGCCTTGTTTCCAATCAATCTCCCATCCTGATATCAACCTTTTCCAGACAATTTGTTGATATCCCGGCCTTATCCAAAATGCGGGATAATAGTCCTAAGTCAGAGTCTTTTGGAATATTTATTTTTCTCGAATAGCATGGCAATAGTGTGAGTCTAAGAACTGTATTAGGTTAGTTTGTCTATACATGAATTAACATAATTTTTATAATCTTCTAAAAAAAATCTAAGAACTATCCTATCTTTTTTAATACTAATACTGTCATTCCTTAAAAGCTTGATTCAAATAATGATGTGAATTTTAAATTATGTGTCAACTGTAGTAGAATTGGAAAAACATGACTCGATATCTGTTTGTATCAAAATTGGGCACAACACTCTTTGGACGTATTTAAAGAGATAAAAATGAAGAATTTAATTGTAAAAAAAGGATAATCTAACAAACACGCAGGTTCAAGCAAACAAAATTAGAAAAAGACAGAGATTTATAGTGGTTCGGTGTTGTAGCCTATGTCTACTTTGAATGATTTGTTATTTCATTAATGATTACTAACTGGTTACAATAGAGAATAACTCAAACACTCAAGTTACAACGGATCTCCGGTGTAGTAACGACGTAATAGAGTCAAAAAGTCCCATTTCTATTGGCATTGGAGTACTATTTATAGGCATAGGTCTGAAATATCTGCCTTTGAAATCGGAATGCTCCCTCTCACACGTGGATGAGCCCATAGAATCGATCATGGGTCGTTTGGGATTGATTGGGCTCAACCTTCATTCCATTCATATCGATCAAGATGGTGACAATATGGGCTGAGATCAATCAAAGACATTTTAGAGGAGGTAGGTAAGCTTCTGTGAAAATTTGGTAGCATTTGGACTGGTAAATTTTGAGTCATGATCGATCCAAGATTGTGATTGTTGGTTGGCTGAACAGTATGTATCGATAACTTCGTATCGATCAACTTTGGATCAATAATTATTCGTATCGATCGGTCGTGTTGTGATCACATGGAGCGGTAGTCACATGAAGATCCACTTTTCATGCTAATGGACTGCTCCCTTTGTCTGACTGTGCCTTTTCCATATCGATCTAGTGCAACTCCTTTCGTATCGCTCCTTGCATGTCACTTTCATATCAACGCTTGCTACAAATTTTGTATCGATCTGTTGGTCGATCGATACGAAATAGATGGAAGTATTTTATCGATACGAACTGAACATATGGATTGACAATGTGGTATGATCGATACAAACAGGATGGAGGTGGTTAACTTGATGGATACGAACATGATGGTTACGAATTAAGCATCTCTCACTTGAAACTTGATCGATCCATAACTTGAGCGTACGAACACTGAATGACCTGAAATTTGAAACATTTCCTTTTATAGCTTTGTTTGTCATACCATGTTAATTGTAGATCGATATGGACTCGGACCAAATTTGCCAGTATCCATCGTGAACCTATGTGTAACTGATCCTCGAGTTGAGTTTTCTTTGGTTTCCAACCAAGTCCTTGATATCACGGCCTTGCCAAAAGGCGGGATAACATTTTCCCCGCAAAGTACGTATTGTGTGAACATGATGTGCTTTGAATAGCTACCTTCTTTATTCTAAAAAAGCTCTGACCGATTCATTATATAGTCGCTACCTTTTCATCAAGAGATGTAACCTTTAATCAATTTCCAGTAATATAAATGGTGAATTGTTGACTGCCAATAATCATGTAATGTTTTGTTGTAACTGAGTGTCGAGTGCTAGTAATTTTTTGTTCACTGTTTTGATTGTCATCGGGTGAGCTTTCAATTCCTATAAATTTTGAAAATTGAATGTTAGTTCATCATACAATCACGTATGTTAACTTGACCCCTATTCATGTTTACACGCTCATGGGTCGTTGTCAAGTCCTTTAGTTTTTGTCTGGATCGTGTTTCGTATTGATCCTCTCCTAGATCAATGTGAAATTTGAGTTGTTACAACATTTGATGGTTGTTATAAGGCATCCCTTTGTATCGATCCTCTCCTGGATAGATCTAAGAAGTTGGAATGTGTGCTTCGTGTCGATGGTTATCGATATGAAATAGATAGTCTTTGGAGTTGATTCGTATTGATGGATACGAGCCCTCTTGGTCTTCAACGGATGGATACGAAGTAGATGTTTCGTATCGATGGAGTTGAGTAGTTCAAATGAGCCTTTGTTGTATCTTTCGTATTGAGGGGCCATCGATGGATATGAACTACTTCATTCTGGATCGATCAGGGCAGATGGATATGGAGATGGTTCTTCGTATTGAAGGAACTTGTGAACGCTTCAATCGGTTTTTTACTACTGAGGGGATGAAATGTTTTCTCCTAGTTTCGAAAACATATAAATACAATTTTTACTTAGAAAAATTTCACTTACTCTCATTTTACTCCTACCTTTGTATTGATAGAGAACTCGGGAAGAAAGAAAATTGTCTTCAACTTCAAACTGAGTAATCCGTCAATCTTTCGAACCAATTGTTTTGACTAGGTAACCGACAGATCAAAACCATCCCAAAACGATGAGGCTCGAGTTTTAACGCCATTCCATCCTTGGTCATTGTTGATTTCGGCATTGTCAATGTCAGAGATGGGTCAGAGCGAGGTCAAGGAAGGAGAAATGGTGCGCTAGTGGCTTAGGGAAGAAGAAGGGTCGATGGATATGAAGGAAACACTGGAATATGGGGAAGTAGCTCGTATCATTCCAGAATTTGAAAGCTCATATCAATTTAGAAATAATGGAAGTATGCATCGATCTAGAAATGATAGATGGAAGGGGTAGTTTCGTATCGATTAAGTTGGTGGAAGTTCGTATCGACCTGGAATGATTGATACGAATACTTGGGTGATGATCGATACGAAACCATAGTTGGTGATCGATACGAAGACCGGTTTCCTGATCGTTGCGAACTGTGTTTCTTATGATCGATATGAAATATAATTTCTCTGATCGATACGAACAGGGCTTTTGGGGAACGATCCAAATTTGAACTTTGATGGACACGAAAACTTTGCGCATTCAAACATTTGACTCTGATGAGCTTGAGCCTTGCATACCTGGACTTAACCGTTAAACTGCATATTTGACTGCCCTTTGAAGCTCGTCGATGGAACGGTAATTTGACAAACTCAACGAACTCTAACGTGGACCGTCTTCGAAGTTAGGATGACATAGTTGTGATGGTCAGTGTTGACAGTCACTTCGGTTGAATCTCGAAGTCTTGTCATTTTAACATCTTTGGAACTTGAAGAAACCTAAAGTATTATGTAGCACAGCACTACACAACATAGTCACCCACTTCACTATCATGGGGAGAACACAGGTTTCTTACCATCTAGCAATGGTTTTTACTGAGTTCAATAGCTATGGATCCTGGAAGTTCTGAGTCGCAGGATATCCAAAGTCCTCCACTTCCAGTTATAGAGGTGCCAAAGATTCTACTGTAGTATTAAGTCCCGCTTCGGACGAGATGCCGGGTCCAGCTTTTATTACGAATTCAAATGATTTTGTCCACTCTAAAATCTGTGAAGACATCTGGGTAGGATCTGATTAGGGCATGGACTTTCTCTAGATGATGTCTTATTACCAGGAACAGAAGATAGAGCCCATAACCTTTCGGAGGGGTATACTGCGTGCAACAGGTTCACGTGTAGCTGGAACACTGCCTCCTTTCAATCAGCTCATTCGAGAAGTGTTGATTTTCTTGAGGATTTATCTATCTCAGTTACATCAGAATGGATACGCTTTGCTCAACAACTTGTTCATTATCTACATGGAACACCTTCTTCGGCCTCCAACAATTGAAGAAATCAAATATCTATTCAATATTAAGAGTCATAGAGACAAACCTTCTTTCACCTTTCTGAAAGCAGTTAGAAATTGCCATGTAGTGGCAGGAGTCTGGAGCAAGTTAGGCTACTTCAAAACCGAATGGTTTCTTATTCGGTGTCCACTAGGATTTTCCAAATGGTGGCTAGTTAGACATAAGTGTTCTAACCTTTTCGTCGATTAACTGAGTAATTCAAGTACATGCTGAGTCTAATACTTTGTTTCTTTTACATCTTCCATCCCATGGCCTAAAAGGGAGCGATTCGAAGAGATTGTACAAACTCTCCAGTCGGTATCAACTGAGCTTAGTGATATCGATGAAGTTCTCACCGATGTAAACTTGATCATTATTAGGCTTATAAAAAGAGGCCAAAGCATTGGATCAGCGGGGGTTCTCAGAATGGCTTCGACGAGGCATAGAGGGAGAATAACTGGAGTCGTGATTACAGAACAGGGCGATGATGAGAATGTACCCGCTGGAGATGAGAGGCAGTTGTGCCTCCGTAGAGTTTCGATCTTTAGAGTTGAAAAGAAAAGGCAAGACTACTACTCACAAAGCTACGAGATGCAAAACTGTCATGATATCTCCGCCTATTACAACTGGTATAAGTGTGGAGTCATCTCCTCCACAAATGGAGAGTTCATTGAAAGGATTGGCGTATGTCCCCATTCCAGATGACTTGACTTCACTCCAAGATTTTGGACTAGAGAGCTTAGTGTTTTAGATATAGGGGAGACAACTCCTTCAAACACGGCTACCACAACCATTGGGAGGTTCGCATATGTATGCACACATTTCATGGCACCACACAACTTCTAATTATATGCCATCTAGTTTAGGAGATAATTAATCTGGATTCTCTTTTCATTTTACAGATACGATGGTGAGGCAGGGATCCATGCTCGGCAGTCTTCGTTTTGCGCGTCGTTCTTTTAGTTCTTATTCTTAGCCTCAAGGCGTGAATCTGAAAGAGACTATGATCGCAGCTGCTCTAGCCAAGAGCGGGAGCCTCATGAAAGGGAAAGGGAGAGGCAATATCAAAGTAGCCGCCGCTCCCGATCGCATTCTCCACCACCTAGAAGTCCCTCGAAACCCTCCAGCTTCGAAAAACAATCTACTAAGACTTCACATCAAATAGCGCCTCCCTAAACCTTGAAATCTGGCGAACAACGCCATAGAACAGAGATAGAAGCTCCCATTGTCACTGCACCAACTGCTATGGAGCCCATAGGTAAGGAAGTCGTCAGAATTGCTAAGTTAAAAACTGAACTTTCCAAATATCTGCTTCAATGGCTTCCATTGTCCCCCAAATTTGAAGCGGATTCCCAATGATGTGGAAACAACGTTCATAATTACATGCATGATGTCTACGACCAGTACCAGGAATGGGTGAAGACTGCGGAAAAGGCTTCAACAACACCCTTTGAGTGGGTAAAAGTAATTGAGAAACAAGAGAAAGATTTCACTCAGAAATACCGTATAATACAAGTGCTTAATAATGAGGCTGAATCTTCTAGGAAATCAAAAATAGAGTCCAATAAGAAAGCTGATGTGGCAAAAGAGTGCATGGAAAAAATGCAACAGACACATATGGACTTGGTTGAGGGGACGGGCCATCGGAACACCACTATTATGGCCGAAAGAGATGCTTCGCTAAAGGAGCTTAATGAGTTAAAGGCGAAGTACACTGATGTCATCAAGGAAAATGATGACGCTAGTAAAGCTGCTTAGGAGGCATGCGAATAGACGTTGTCACTTAAAGAAGAAAGGGATGCAGCAAATTTGAAGGCCCAGGAGGCCGAGGCCGGAATAGAAAGAGGTAGCGAGGATGGAGGATGAATTCAAGATCTTATGGTCACATATAAAGCCAATGTTCTAAGGAATCGAAATCTCAACTGGCTCGATATTATCCCTTCTATTTATATAAGGCTTGGAGTCGTTTGGTCGAAGACAAGAAAGTAGCCCGTAACATTTCATTTATTGATGATTTTGAACTTGAAAATCAGATATTAGTTGGAGAAGAGGAAAAACTTCTTCACGACGCCATCATCGCCTTCGAAAAGGAAAAATTAGCTGCCAAGTACACAGACGTTGGAGAAGGATCCAGAGTTGAGCATCTTGAGGCAGGTTCTGAAGTGGTTCCAGTCTCTTAACTTGAGCCTACTTCTGTTGATCCCTCGGCTGTTCTAGGATATGATCCTGACCAACCGCGCCTATCTCCAGTACATATATATAGTTATGAAGGTGCGTCGGCTCAACATGTGAGTTAGTCTAAGGAAGGTACTCTTAACACTTCATCCATTCGCCCCAATGCAGGAGTATTGTCGAAAGACGTCACTAATATTTTCTTTTACCTTTATTCAGTTGTATATTCTGTACCAGTCGATCTTCTTGCAAACCAAGAACTGCATCATAAGCAGGAGGCTATTATGATGGAGGCAACAACCACAACGGCCGCTACATCAACCGAGAAGGTGTATGAGAGCAGTTGCGTGCTGGATGAGAAAATGTTGGAAACACTCCTCGGCCATCAAAGCAATCCGATCACTGAACAGCCTTTCGCCGTTGATAAGATGTGGTCATTACGAGCTCCTCGAGCCTAACTAGTAGCATGCCAATGGGAATCCCTGCAGATCGGACCGAGGAGATATTGGCGGAAATTAAAGCTGAAATAAAGCAAGCCGCATGGGCTAGTAGTGTTGGTGGTGGCATGGCAGGTCCCGGCCCGGTCCCTATGCTTATGGTTTCCTCAGGTGGCACCATCACCAATACCAGCATTCCCTATTCTTCCAACGTTGAGGGCGCCACTAATCCTCTAGCTTCGGCCGTAGAGAATATTTCAATCTCAGTGAGTTCTAAGGAGGAGACAGTTGTCATTCCTTCGGCCGAAGTTAAACAAGTTAAAGGAGGACGGGGAGGTAAAAGCTCGAAGAGAGGGTCAGAGGGTGGCACAAGTGAGTCTACATCGAAGAAGACCAGGAAGGATAAGTAATCAAAGTCGTAGACATGTACTCGTACTTCTTCTTTTTGTAGATAACCTAGATTAAGATGTTCTTTCTCTTATATAGGCCATGTGTAGATGTGGGTTGGCCTCCTGCTTATAGGAATTCAATGAACAGATTTTTATATTGTCTTTTTTCCAACAAATAATAGAAATAAAATTCCTTTTTGTCTTTCAACATAGCTCTGTGTTTATTTGTTTAAGTATTTCAGCACTCGCATTTCCATTCAATGTACTTGTAAGGATTTAGTTTTTGAGTCAAACTCGAGCTCGATCTCTAAGTCATGAAGTCATGGCTTCGAGTCATAATCAAACATCGAGTCGAATCCCAATGTTGCTTTGTCTCGATCAATGGTTAGTACTTGAGTTATGCCCCCTGTCCTGGGGAGAATTAAGGTAGTCAGTCGACGGTCATCTTCTGCATTCACCAACTTTAGTTTAACTTAGTTGGAACAAAGTTAAAGGGGGACAAGTTTGAGTGATCAGATCACACTTGCCCATTTTCTGGTATTGACATCCACACTCTAGGGATCGAACTTGTACGTCGACGGTGGGTCACGCTTGCATAATGCTTGGAATTATATCCGCACTACGGGAACATAAGTTATTATACGGGTGGTCGTTCACACCCGTGTAAGTGTTTGGAATCATATCCGTGCTTCGAAGACCGGATTTAATCCGTGGGCGGTCAGTTACACCCGTTTCATGCATAAACTCTGATCGATGCTCTCGGGGCCATAGTCAGTTGATGGGTGGTCAGTCACATCCATCTAACATTTAGGATTATATCCACACTTCGGGGATACAAGTTGTTTCACAAGTGGTCGATTACACCCGTTTTTAGTGTTTATACTCAATTCCGCGCTCTTAGGGCAAGAGTTAGTTGATGGATGGTCAGTCACACCCTTTTTTACTGTTTATACTCTGGTCCGCATTCTCAGACCCAGAGTTAGTTGATGGGTGGTCAGTCACACCCATTTGATGTTTATACTATAGTTCGCATTTTGGGAATCTAGAGTTGATGGACAGACGATTAGTCACATCTGTTTGGTGTTTATACTCGAGTTCACGCTCTCGAGACCCGAGCTAGTTGTGGGTGGTCAATCACACCCATTTGATATTTATACTTCAATTCACACTATAGGAATTTGGAATTAGTCAATAGATGGTCGGTCACATCTGTTAAGTAGTAGGATCTCGTTCGTACTATGGGAATAAGAAGTCGGTCAAGGTTGTGGATGGTCGGATCACATCCACCTTGATTTTTCAAGCGAAGTCGTAGATGGATGGATCCATCCTCTTTGATCTTGGATTTCGGAGTTTTCATTATAGCTTGCACTCTGGGAGATGGAGTTCGTTAGAAGATCGACATGTTTCAATCCTTCTTGGCTTTATCGTTGCTTACACCCGAGGTTGGGGTTTTCACTTAGCGAGTGATCGGTCGAATCTTAGTTATTCCCTATTTGAATAGGTCCCACCATGAGATGGAACTCAGCTCTTTGTACTCGCATGATGCATTTTACATATTATTTACCTAGTTAGACGAGTCTGCATTTTATTGCATAAATAAGAAAGTATGGCAAAGTTAGTTGTCTTATTACAAGTTCAAATTTTGAAATGCATAAACAAATTTCAAAGGAAAAAAGAAGACTGAATAAATAAAAGCCTGTTATGTGTAATAGTGACGAAGACTCTTGCTATTCCATGCCTTGGGAAAGTGAGACCGTCGATAGTCGATAGTTTGGATGTGCCATCTCCAAGTCTCCGCTCGATAACATACGGTCCTTCCCACGTCAGTTTCATGTGTGAAGGGACCGGATAAATTCCCTTGAGTACGAGATCGCCGACTTCGAAGGTTTTGGGTCGGACCTTAGCGTTATATAATCGGACGACTCGACTGCAGCATGTGGCTGCCCTCGATTCAGCCTCTTCACTCTTCTCATCCAATAAATCCAGAGATTCCGTAATTAATATGGCGTTCGTCTTCGAATCATAATAGGTCACGCGGTGAGAAGATACTTTCAATTCAACTGGAATAACGGCTTCAGAGCCGTAGGAAAGTTAAAACGGAGTATGGCCGGTCATGGACTTGTGGGTAGTTCGATATGGGCCATGGGAAGTTCATCGACCTACCTACCTCATGCCTTCTCGTGTTGTTTCTTCAGAATGGACTTGGTAAATTTGTTGATGGCTTCAACATGTCCATTTGCTTGAGGGTAAGCTGCTTTTGAGAACTTCTTCTGGATGTGACCGCGTTGACGGAAAAATTTGAACTCGATAATATCGAATTAGGTCCCATTATCAGTTACAATGGTGGTGGGAGGCCAAAGAAACTGATGATGTTGCGCACAACAACGTTGGTTACTTTCTTCATCGTGATAGTAGCAATAGGTTTAGCTTCTGCCCATTTAGCAAAGTAGTCAACCGCAACGATGACATACGTCGCACCACCCTTGGCTAAAGGTAGAGATCCTATTATATCAGTGCCCCATATGGCGAACGGCCATGGACTGACCATCCGAGTGATTTCGGTAGGTGGGGCTCTTGGAATTCGAGCACACTTTTTGCACCTATCACATTTCATGGCATAACCTAATGCATCTCAGTTCACTGTCGGCCGGTAATATCCATATCTGAGTATTTTTTTGGCAAGGGCTTACCCCCCTCCCCCCTCCAATGTGATCACTGAAACCTCCTTCATGCACATCATGCAACACTCGTTTGATCTTGTCGTGGGCTATACACCGGAGTAGAGGAACAAAATATCCACTCCTATAAAGGACTCCATTTTGGATAGTAAATCATGAAGCTTTTCGGAGAACCTGTCTTTTCTCACTTTTGCTCTCAGGTGATGCTTTGTGCTCAAGATACTTTCTGATTGGAGTCGTCACAGTTTCCTTCTCATATGGTAAGTCGTGAACCCAATTTGTTTCCATTTGATCGAAACTCAAGGCAGTAAGCGTCACCTCTGGGACAAGTCTCATCTGTTGTGCTTCACACTTGTTGGCACTTTTTGCTAAAGAATCGGCTTTTTGGTTTTTCTCTCGGGGTATACAATGAATGGCATAATGGTCGAACTGATTCAACACTTCTTGAACCCAAGTAAGAGAGGCAGCCAATCTCTAGTCTTTGGCTTGATACTCCCTACGAACCTGGCATACGACCAATTGCGAGTCATAGTAAATCTCCACAACAACAATTCTGAAATCTCCGGCAAGCCTAAGTCCAGCGAGTAAAGCTTCATACTTGAATTCATTGTTAGTTGTGTGGAAATCAAACTTTAGAGCATGGTATATGGATCGACTTTCTAGGGTTTTGAGTACTACTCCAGTACTTGAGCAACGGTCATTCGATGCACCATCAATGTACACTTAGGAGATTCATTGGATTCAGGCAAGTCCTTTGGTATGATGAATTCAGCTATGAAGTTTGCTAGAACCTGTCCTTGAATAGCTCACTTCGATGTATAAGTGATTTCAAATTGACTCGGCTTATGTTCCATTTGAACAATCTGCCAGACGCCTCAGGCCGTGTCAAGATCTATCGTAACGGCTGGTCGGTGTAAACAGTGATCGGATAAGCCTGGAAGTACGGATGGAGCTTTCTCGAGGATATAACAAGACAATAAGCCAGCTTTTCTACCTTCTAATAGTTTCTTTCTACTTCTGTTAATCTTTTTCTAACACAATAGACCGGTCGTTGGATCCTGTCCTTTTCTCGAATCAAAGCAGCACTGATTGGGTATAACGAAACCGCCAAATAGACATATAATCTCTCATAATCAACCGACTTCGACAAGATAGGAGGTGCTGCCAGATGTTGAACTAGTGCCCTGAATGTGTCTTCGAACTCCTCTATCCATTCTAAATTTCGTTTTCTTTTTTTGATCAGATCAAAGAAGGGAATGCACTTGTCCATGGATTTGGAGATGAATCTACACAAGGCTGCCACCATACCATTGAGGCTCTACACTTGCTTTATGGCCTTGGGAGTTTTGAGATTCCAAATCGCCCATATTTTCTCAAGATTGGCTTCAATTCCTCTAGCGTTGAAAATGAATCCAAGGAACTTTCTGGAGGCGACTCCAAAGTGACACTTTAATGGGTTGAGCTTCATCTGGTACAATAAGAGGATGTTGAACATTGTTTCCAATCTTTGACATGGTTGATTGATAGCCGCAACTTCACGAGCATGTCATCTACATATACCTCCATAGTCTTTCCGATCCGATTAGCGAACATTCGGTTCACAAGCCTTTGATATGTTGCTCTAGCATTCTTGAGTCCGAACGACATCACCTTGCAACAATAGAGTCCCAGATCGGTGATGAAGCTAGTATGTTTCTGATCAGGTATATGCATCGGTATTTGATTGTAGCCAGAATACGTGTCCATGAAAGATAGGAGCTCGTGTTCAATTGTTGAATCTATAAGTTGATTAATTTTAGGAAGTAGAAAATTGTCTTTGGGGCAGGCTTTATTCAAATCCAAGTAGTCCAAATATGTTTGCCATTTCCTATTTGACTTCCTAACAAACACCGGATTTGATACCCACTCCGGGTATAAAGTACCATGAATAAACCCATTCGATTTGAGTTTATTTACTTCTTCTTTCAAGGCGGCAGATCACTTTAGATCCATACTGCGTCTTTTTTGTTTGACTGAGACAAGCCGCGGGTCAATATTTAATGCATGGCTCATAATATCTAGCGAGATCCCATATATGTCTGGGTGAGTCTAAGCAAATACGGCGAGGTTTTCCCAGAGAAAATCAACCAATTCCTGTCTCATCTAGTGGCTAAGCTGAGATCCGACCTTTAACCCTTTGGAATTACCGTCATACTAGATCAGAACATTTATTGTCAACTCTATCGGAGAAGCCTGACTATTTTTGGCTTCCTCCTCATCATTATTATATCAAGGATCAAGATATTTTACGAAACTGGTTGTGGCGCCCAGGCCTAGACCTAGGCGTTAGCTATCAATTATCTAAGAAATGGACGTAGAGAGATTCCTCTACACCATTTCCTTTCTCCTTACGCTACGCATTCCGTAGCTCAGCAACATAATAGGCACGTCCAGCCGCCTGATAACCATGAACTACTCCAACCCCATTATCATTGGGGAACTTTAGAGTCAAACTCCATGGGGCAAACACTGCCTTGAATTCGGCAAGAATGGTCGGCCCAAGAAAGCACTATAGGGGGAATGAATGTCCAACAAAACAAATTGCAGTATTCGGACTCTCCGACAATATCTAATACCTAACTCAACTAGAAATTCCACCATGCTTGTTGGTATGGTTACACTTATATTAACACCATGTATGCGAGACTGACACGATTTCATATCTTCTGCCTCCATTCTTATTTGATCATAATCTAGCTTAAAAAGAATATTCATAAAGCTTCCGTCCTCGCCAAGATCCTCTTCACCCAAGCGGGACCTATCTAGGCTGATATAACCAACGGATCGATAGTAGGGGCCTCGACTCAATCAGCATCTCGGTTTCTAAAAATGATGTCGTCTATCATCGTTCTACGTTGTTTTGCCGAGGCCTGTCATTAGAATTACTACGACACTCGAAGTCCACATGCCTAATCGAGCTGGCAATGACTTCATTTCCTTCCTGCTCCGATCAGCTGGATGAGGACCACCACTTACTTATAACCAGCCTCCCACCAGTATACGCGGGTTCATCGGGCCTAGCTTGCTTTTGACCTTGATTCGGGTTGGATTGGCCTGCACCTCGATCTTGTAGTACCCGAACAATCTATTCCAACTTTCTTTCTCTGATCAACTTCTCGGTGGTGTCTTGTAAATGACAACACTTATTACTTTTGTGGTCATAACAATCGTGGAATCTAAAAAAATTCTAGACTAAATTTGTTTTTCACATGATGGTTTCGGAGCTGGCTTCTTATACTGTCCGATATTACAAGTCTGAAGGTAAACGTTTTCCAGCGATGTGTTTAGGGGTGTATATTAGTGGAACATGAGAGCTTTGCATCGGGGTGCACGACTGTGGTCTCTCTTTTTTCCCTGACCTCCATTGCCCTTCTGTTGATTTTCTTATTTCGAATATTCAATTGCACATTGCCGGAGTTCTCACCGGTTTATTTTGCAGTGACATTACTCTAAAAGCCTTCAACATTGGGCCCTGCATCGTCCTGCTTCCTAGATCAACTAGCATCTTCTCTTCTCAAAAATTGGGCCACCTTAGCATAGAAATGATCCAACGACACGGGGGGTTTCCTCACTAACCAATTTCCAAACTCGAAATCGGGATCAATTCGTTTAGTGAATGCCATTAATATAGAATTGACATTTGGGTTGCTGACCTCAGCATAGGCAGCATGAAACCTTTCTAGATAACGTCTAAATGTCTCTCCAGGAGCTTAGGTATTGGTGAATATGGTGTTGACATCCTTTGGCCTTGTAACATGCATATGAAATTGTTCGACAAACTTAGTAGTCAACTGATCGAAGTTTGAAATGGATCTAGGTGGTAATCAAGTGAACCAAATGGTGCAATATCCCCAAAGGAAATACAGAAGCTCTGCATTTAACTGCATGGTCATCTCGAGCGACATTCACAAGCCATTCATACTTTAGAATGTGTTGATTAGGATTCGAACTTCCTTCATACACGGTCAAAGTAGGCATCGTGAATCGACGAGGTGGCTCAGCATAAAGGATGTCGTTAGTAAACGGAGTATGTCCTCGAGAGAGTCCCCAATCATCATTGGTAAGACCTTGACTTTCATGGATCATTTGGTGGATCTTGGTTGGAATGTCAGGTATTTGGACATTCGAGTCCAAGGCATGGTAAGGTTCCATGTTGTGGGGATTGTCTGGGCGCTGTCGACAGTCCATCCCTCACCTCCTTGGCTCCCAATCTTTAGGAATATAAGGTTAATGAGCATGGATGTGCTGACGAAGGTTCGGATCTTCTGGGTCCTAAACCTTAGTTCTAAGTCAATAGCGGCAGCAGCTGCATGTTCATCCATAGCGTAATAAGGGAGTGCCCTCCTCGGAAGGAAGGTCCAACTTGGTGTCCTGTAGAAGGACAACCCTCGGCTTGTCCGAGATTCACAGCATGTTGATGTCCAATGGCTTTTGCATAGTTTCCATCAGCTGTTGGCGTGTAGATCTGTGATTGAAATCAGAAGAAGCTGAGCTTTCGTTTTATGAATAAGAAGTATGATCCCTCCTAAATCTCCTTCTCTTTCCTCGTTTAGCTGGTTTGTGAGCTCTGTGTTGGCATGGAGCTGCTAAGTGAGCTGCTAGCAGCTCTAAGTTAGCTCTTGCATTAGGATCTGGAACTCCTCCCTAGTCACGGGACCTTGTGGATCTAGAGCTCCGGTTGATGCTTGGCCTCTGTGTTCAGCTGCGTAGGATTCTACCTATCCCTTCCTTTTGGATCTGCAACAGTTGAAGCAATTCTGATAGTAACCATGTTGGACTTAGCTCTTTCCTAGATCGGAGCAATCTAAATAGAATGGAAGGAACTACTGGATAACAGATCTGGATCTCTTCCTTAGATTTTAGCAATCTAACGGCGGTAGTAGATCTAATGAGCAGGAGAAAAATAGGGATCTCTCAATGAAAGCATCAAATATTTATTCCAAATTTGGGCACAACACTCTTCGGACGTATTTGAAGAGATAAAAATGTAAAAAGAGGATGATCTAACATACATACCAGCTCAACAAACAGAATTAGAAAAAGACAGAGATTTATAATGGTTCGGTGTTGTAGCCTACGTCCAATTTGATTGATTTGTTGTTTTATTGATGATTACTAACAGGTTACAATAGAGAATAACTCAAACACTCAAGTTACAATGGTTCTCCAGCGGAGTAATGACGTCATGGAGTCAAAAAGACCCTTTTCTGTTAGCATTGGAGTGATATTTATAAGCATAGGTCTGAAATATCTTCCCTTGAACTCGAAATGCTCCCTCTCACACATGGGTGGACCCCACCAGATCGATCAGGTTAACTTGAGATCAATTGGGGTTGATTCTCATTCCATTCATATCGATCAAAATGGTGTCCATTTGGGCTGAGATCGATCAGAGACATTCTTGAGGAGGTAAGTAAGCTTTTGTGAAAATTTTGTAGCAGTTGGACCTGTAAATTTTGAGTTATTTGATTGAGGTTATAGGTTTGCTGAATTGTATGTATCGATAATTTCGTATCGATCAACTTTGGATCGATCATTATTCGTATCGATCGATCATGCTCTGATGATATGGAGTGGCAGTCACATGAAGATCCACTTTTCATGCTAATGGACCGCTCCCTTTGTTTGACTATGCCTTTTTTGTATCGATCTAGTGCAAATCCTTTTGCATCGCTCCTTGCATGTCGCTTTCGTATCGATGCTTACTACTAATTTCGTATCGATCTATTGGCTGATTGATAGGAAATGGATGGAAGTATTTGATCGATATGAACCGAATATATGGATTGACAATATGGTGTGATCGATACGAAAAATATGGAGGTAGTTAACTTTATGGACACGAACATGATTGTTACGAATAAAGCATGACTCACTTGAAACTTGGTCGATCCATGACTTGACCGCACGAACTCTGAATGACCTGAAATTTGAAACGTTGTCTTTCATAGTTTTGTTTGTCATACCATGTTAATTGTAGCTCGGTCCGGACTTGGACCAAATTTTCTAGTATCCATAGTGAACTTGTGTGTAACTAATTCTCGAGTTGAGTTGTATTTGGTTTCTAGCCAAGTCTTTGGTATCACGGCCTTGCCAAAAGACGGGACAACAATATCAAAGAACAACATAGCTAGATTAAAGACAAAGGTGATACTTAATAAACCTATACATGAATATAAGGATATATCATATAAGGGGTAAGAATATGACCATAGACACGTAAAAAATAGTATCGAAAGTAAAGATCTAAATGAGACTAAGAGCGGTTCGGGTTTTAAATTCTATAGTATATGGAGAATCACACTTTAGGTTAGAGTAAGATGGAAAATCCAATACATACGCTGATACTATTGCTGCCAATTACAACTATGCATTTGCACATACATTTTCAGTAGAAACTGAAAAGAGGTTAGGAGTAAAACTAGTATAAAACTTAATTTAAAAAACCTTTAAAAAACCAAGATTTGCAATGGCACAAAGATATAAAACATACTCAAATACTTTTAAAATGCAATTTTACACGCTACTACAGCCTACAGGAGTAACTTTAAGATATAAAACATATTTATATGCATTGGGATTTGAAAATAATAGTCCGTCGTAAACAAAGTGACATACATCTGATGCACCATACTAATTACGGCCATCTAAATCGTAATAACATCTCCTCAAACTAAGTTTAGACATTAAGAAGCACTATAACAATAATCATACTTTGTATTTTCTTATTAAACAGTACATGTATGATTTTCTTTCCTTTTTTTAAGGTACTATAAATGTACCTCCCTCCAAAGTCTGTTTTATTGTTTTCAAATAATTTATTCACTTACGGTAGCTATGGCACACAAAACAACAAAAAATATAATTATTTTTCATGTACCTTTTTCTTTTCATTTTAGTTTAATTATCACTCTGATAGACTGATCTACAAACCTATTATTCATAAATTAGTTTTTGTACTAATTATATGCATCTTTAAAGTGGAAGAAAATACTTCATATGCACATATTCAATAGATGATAATGGGCATAATAATAACAAATTCATTAATTGTAGTAATTGTTCCATTGTACTGAGATATAACATATAATATGCAAAAGAAACTGGATCATTGACGACCAAATTAAAAATCCAGTTCCAAGTATTTTGTTTGGAATCCTATATTGTTCCCATTGTCACAACAATTAGCAATGGAAACTCCCAACAAAAAAAAACATTACAACAATATAGCGTAAAATATTGTTACATATTTGAGCATTTGCAAATAGAAAATACGAAATAGATCTCTTAGTTGGATATTTAAACAAAATCTAAGATATCTGATTGCAGATAACATACAAAAATGAAAATGTTGTTTGGAATAAAAAAAATTGAGTACAACGTACAAAACATATGATACTTTCCAAAGAAACATATGATAATTTCAGACAGGTATTCGATGCACCAATCTTCAAAATTAACATTACTCATCATAAAAATTAGCAGTCAAATTAAAATTTTCAATCATAACAATTGATTCAGATGATAATTGTTAGAATTTAAATCATGGATTTATGAAAGATTTTTTTAAGGATGTGTATTTTAAAATAAAGAAAACAATCATGGTTTAGAGAATGAATAACCTTCTTAAGACTTCTGTCCCTAAAACTGAAACATGCAGTTCCTATAGAATCCAAAACGATGGTTAAATTACCTATTGATTACGTTAATAACTATAAATAAGATAAATCCTAGGTTTGTAACCAAATTCAGATGGGGTGCCATTGGGTTATGAATTTAGGACTAAAAACGATATATGTTTCACAAAACATGAATTTTTATGTCATAACTAAAGACTGTAAAAATATTGATAACAGTAATCAACATTGCATGTTTACTAAACATTTCAATGCTATTCGGAAACGGATATGAATGTATTATTCCATGTTTGAAATTGTATTCATGCAGCAATAAATTCCCATAAAAAAGGCCATACTTGTTTAGCTTTAAAAATTGTATAACCATGTTTTATTAGTTTTAGATTCAAATCCATATAAAAAGTTCCAACAATGATCAAACAAACTATAATATTGTCTTATTTCCAATTCTCTAATACGAACATGTTATTCTTTATTGATAACTATATGTATGTAGAAAATAAATTGAACAACACACTTATACAATCTAAAAAATGAAACCAACAAACCAAATCCATAGCAATAAGTCCAATACAAAGGATATGTAAGGAGCATGACCATCCATTTTCAACAGTTGGCAATATAGCTTATAACAAATTCACAGTTCATTTTTCTGGTTTTCTAATACCAGACCCAATGACTAAATTAATAGGATAGACAACAACAATGAGTGACTAGTAGCATGAATTTATTAGGAATGCAGGTGTTTTTAAGCTAACACTGTACTAAATTGGAAATTGAAACTGAACAACTTACTATTTGGACATGGAAGTATTTCTTTGGTAACTTAAATCAAGACTAATCATTCATGAGTTCATTTAAAAATTAAAACTCATCTAATACTAATGATATCAATGAATCACTATATAAAAAAATGTGTCTAATCGTGAATCAAAAAGATCTGCAGCAGTTGAGATGGGTTGAATGAAAAAGTTGAAAAATATGAAATGAAACCGTTAAAAATGGAAATTACCATTTTTTTAGTATCGCGGTGAATATCGATAACTTGTTGGCAAGGTTTAGAGTGGTCCATTAATGTTGATTTTCTAATGTCAAAATGGAATTGGGATATTGGGAAGAGGAAGAATCGAGTATTCAAATCACAACCAAAACCATCAACTTAAGCAGCAACAGTCTAATATCACCAGATAATAGCAAGCCATAATGAGTTTTCAAATCACAACCAAACACAAACCTAAAGCATAGATTTTCAAATCCGTTACTTCATCGGCAGCAGACCTCCATGGTAGCAGACGCACCCACATCTTCATCTCTTCTTAGATCTAGAGGAAGCCACAAGCACAACATTGATATTCAAATCCAAATTGCACATGAATTTCATTAATACTCTAATGGGATGATGTTGTGGGGAGATATGTATTTTATGTTAAGAAAAGTTCAATTTAGGGATTTGGGTGATTTTTGCTGAAAGTGAGTTAAGAAAAAATAAAAAAGGAAAGCAGGGTTGGAGAAAGATTTGGCGCCCATTGAAAATGTTTAGCGAGATTAGTTTAGCAGCGTTGATTTTTTATTTTTATTTTTTTATTTTTCACAAATGGTTGCATTTAGTTACTAAACGCTACTATAGTTTTGTACCAATATCACGTTTTCTTGTAGTGAAATAATCTAACATCGATTAGACACACTTCTGGACTATCTATCCTTAACCCACTCCTTCTAGGATCAACTGATCCTAATGGTTTTACAGGCTCACCAATAACCTATTCTATCTCTGTATATTCCTTTCTGTGTGTAACATCAATTCTAGTCTCACCTGTGACAAAGCCTTACACACTAGAATTTTGGACTTACATTAGCTAGAAGCTAATAGCTAAAGTGTAGGGCACGACCCTACACCAGCCCCATTTGGTTTTGTTAATATCTAAGTCATAAAGTTAGGGTTAATTAAACCGTCCAATTTTCCTTGAAAATATTTCCTTCAAAATTATTTAACCTTTTTTTTAAATCATACTAAATAAGGAAAATATGCTCTGTGCTTACTCAAAATTCTTATGCCATGATATATGGTTGACACAAAACAATATTGATGAAATCTAAATCAATGGTATTTTCTATCCCTTCAAAATAAGTTAAAACCTTTTTTGACTTAGGAAACTTTAGGCCATGAAGCCAAAGCAATCCCTTTGAAACCCCTGTTTAAAATCTTAAACAATACCTTTCTAAATCATTAAAAACAACTCTTTCGAAAGCATCACTTAAAACCCTAGACATCCTCTTTCAAAACCATTTAAACTTATCTTTCAAAAGGATTAGAACCTTTCTTTTGAATACTTAAAACATATCTTTCGGAACATTAATAATATACCTTTCGAAACACTTATAACATACCTTTCGAACGCATTGGGTTCAAGTAAGGGTTTGTGGGAACATTGCTTCGAAACCATTTAAAATTATTCCTTTCGAAAGCATTAGGTTTAACATTTAATATAACCATTGAGTGGAAGAAAAACATAAGCAAAAGAATCCTTTTTGAAAGCTTTAATCCAAGTAAAAGAATTAGGTGAAGAGGATTGCTTTAAAACCCACCCTTTCGAACCATTGCCTCCAAAATCATTTAAAAGCGGCTACATAACTCTTTCGAAAGCATTGAGAAAATGGCTTCAAATTTAAAAGGCGAAAGCACCCCTTTCGAATATATTGTAATTCGAAAGGTATGAATGCGGCAGCTAGGTATCGAATATGTTCAACTGGGGCTATCCTTTCATAAACTTCTTTTAGAACAAAAGCAAGCGACAATTCTTCCAAATTCTCTTTTCTGAAAACAAAAGCAAGTGGCAACTTGTTCGAAAGATTCTTTTTAAACAAAGATAGGTTGATTAACTCAAAAGCTAATTAGAGTGGCTTCAACCCCTTCGAATACATGCCTTCGACACAGACCCTTCTGCCTTTCTCCAATACACTATGTATCAATTTCTTAATACCATGTGCAATTGTTTTGAATGGGTTTAAAAGGCCAACAGGGCATGGTGATGGAAGCAAACAAAGGAAGTAGAAAAGTTGTAATTCGAAACAAAACTGATTTGTGCCTTTCAAAGTAATTTCTTTTCACCTAACTTACCAAATTTGTCAAAATATGATTGGTTTCCATTTCTTCATCAAAATCCTTTTCTAAGAACGCTATCTAATTCAAATTTACAATTTAAAACATTTTAAGAAAATAAGCCCTTCTCCTTGATAAAACAAATAAAACAATTAAGTCCCTTAATTTAAATAATCTTATAACCATAGTAAAATATTTATGAAAATTCCCCAAAAATCACAACAATTCACTTTTAGTATGTTTTCTAAAATATATAAATTTCAGACCTGAAATCATTATATAATTTCCTTAAATAATTTAAACCCAATTTTAGCTATTTTCTCTCATAGAAAATTCATAATAAATCCACAATTACTTAGAAAATTATAAAACTTAAAACCTATTTCTAAAATAATATTTTTGACGATATATCAAAAAGGAAACTTATTTGGATGTCATTTAATAGGCTTTTTAATCTAAACATGTCATAAAATCAATATGAAATCATATAAATCATCAACAAGCATATATATATATATATATATATATATATATATATATCTATTTAAACAACCATAACATGGCATGTTACTTGCAAGATAATTCATACGTAATCATGGAACCGAATTCATTATCAAAAGTGAGATGTAAATCAAATTAATTACCTTGGCTTGGTGTTAAGAAGGTTGAGATTTTCCCTTTGATTAATTTCTTCAAGTTTTCTACTTGATACCTAGCTTATCTTCTTTCTGAGTCTCCTTCATGGTGGCCGACCGAGCTCTTGGGGTTTTAATTTTATTTGTGAATTTTAAAATGAATAAGGAATGAAGATAGGAAGGGTTTAGGGTACTAGAATAAAGGATGTTCCCATTTTACCCTTTCCATATTCCTCCTACTTACTTATTTTCAATCCTCTCTTGCTTATACATTCATTAAGGTGCAGCCCCTTATTAACTAACAAATCCCAATCCCTTAACAATTAACATTATTTTATTTTACTTTTCCAATTAAATGTTCTAAATAATGTTACTCAAAATTAGAGTCATTAAAGACTCCCCTCCTTAATGAATTTTTCCCTTAAAATTACGGTAAGGTACTCACAATAATCAAATATAAAGGTAAAACATACCATCAAACAAGTCGTAGCTTTTCCTTTCTCCTCTATTGTTGGTCTTGAGGTAGTTGGTTCCAATGCAAACACTTTGTATTTTCCATCCTTGGCTGGTTCCTTGTACTAGTTCTTATAATGTCCAGTTTGATCACAATTGAAGCATCTCACTCCTTTCTTGTCAGCAACCTTCTTCCCGTTGCACGTACGAAATCATGAGCGAAATGTCCTTTCTTTTCACGATTATAGCAAACTACCTTAGCCTTCCCTTTCTTGCCTGCTTCTCCCTTATGAGCATCTTTCTTATGGAAAAACCTTCTCTTCTGGTTCTGCCCACTTTGAGTTTCCCTTGCTTTCTTACTATAAAGGAAAATAAGCATCTCCTCATGCCTCAAAGCCATCTCTATAACTACATCACACGGATCCCCTATATGTGGAAAAGTTGCTTTAGCAAGCTCGGGTTTCAATTCGTGGATGAACCTGTCATTCCTTTTGATAATTGTATCTATCGTAGCATACCCATATCTCGATAACTCCTCAAATCTGGTAGCAATCAAGCACCGTCATGTCTCCGTGCACCAACTCAACAAACTTCATGCATAGAGTTGATTTGGTGATTTTTGACATGAATCTTTCCTCAAATCTCCTTCTAAATTCCATCCAAGTCATGATCTCCTCATTTACTCCACGGTAACAATGTTCTACCACTACAGTGCCGCTCCTTGCAACTGTCTAGAAGCAAGCCTCCTCTTATTGTCATCATTAAGCCCTAAATCAACAAAGTTTTTTTCACAGTGAAGCAACTAATTCTCCACTTCAATTGCATCCTCAGTCCCAATAAATGGCTTCCCTCAAAGCCTAGCATAGTCTCTACTCAATATTGCATAGTTATTGACTACCAAAGCTCCTTGATTTCCTCCTTCAACATTTCCTCCAACTAATCCCATAGCAGCTCCAGCTTTTATCATGTTAACGAAGAACTAATACATAGCTCCCATAACAACTTGTGGCACTCCAACACCCACATTAGCAGTTTGTTCCTGACATGGATTCCTTCTAGTGTTCGGTCTCTAATTTCCATAGGTTGTGGTGCTTCCTTCACCCATGTTAACTCTTTCATTCCTAGCATCCATATCTTACTACCTTAAAATTTTCATTCGAGTCTTTATAAAATATAGAAGAATAGCCTAAGAGTGATGAGAGAATAGAGATAAAGCGTAAACCCATATATGGCAAATACGAGTATGTTACTATAACGTTATCGCATACCCCAATCTTCTCTCTAATTTCTTAGGATTATGTTTACAAAATCATTTTTAAGTTTAAAAATTCTTTTAACTTTTCATAAACCTATGCTCCGATACTAAGTTGTAACATCCCTTACTTTAAGGCCCGAAGCTAAACGCTACAGATGTTGTAGTCATCTATAGTATTAACTTCCAATGATAAAATACAGTAATGCTAATGGAATCCATACATCAGAAGCACATGAATATAAAATAAAATCAACATAGAATTCAAAAACAACTTTTCCGATTACATTTCGAATCCATATTTCAATTCAGTTACATAATCCTAAAATGATTCTCGGGTTTTGATCAAATTTAATTATTACAAATAATGCCAAAAGAAACATACAAAGATGCCCCCATGGATGATCGGAGCGCTAGATAGACATATCAGTCATAGATATATCACAGCGGAAATAATACTGAATAGCTCCTACATAGCTAGCTTTGCCTCCTGGATGTCTTCGGAAATTTATTAGGCCAACCTACTAAACCTGAAAAGTCCTTAACTCTTAGTCTACTTAAATTAAATTTTGAGCACCCAAGAGTTTAAGGGGAAAACACAAACTTTGAGTCAGACATAAAGCACGGTGTTAATAATACTATTACATCTCAGTTTACTGACGTTACAAGAGACCAGTCCGCTTAGCTTTGGGCCTCAAAGTATGTGATGTTACAAAATATTTCAAAAAGGGATTTTTAGATAAATATGTATATTATTGTTTTAGCTGAAAAGAAAAATAGTTTTCTTGAGAGAGTTTTAGAACACAAATATTTTTGGACTAATAGTAATATTTTACTTAACGAATTTTTAAGTATAAATACTTTTGGAAAGAAAAATTTGAAGAAAGGTGTGTTTCCTTTTAGATCGATTCTAGAAATGAGTTCCGATTTGTTTTGTGAATATTGAAATAATCTTCTAACTGACGATCGAAGGTTTGTTTAGGAAAACAGTATAGTGCACTAAAGAAATTATTCACTTTGTCACTGTACAAATCAAAACGAGTTCAAATCCAAATAAATCCAAAACAACTTGAAAATAGATATTTTGATAAAAACTCATTATTTAGGAATATATGTTATACCGTTTCATAATGGGTTTGAAATAATAGAAAATTGATTTTATTTATTTAGTTCAAGTGACATTCAAGTGACTCGAAAATAGTAAATATTGGGAAGGAGATGTGTTCGGATGGAAAACACTTCTCTTAAGTATCACCCTTCTTTGTAGGGGATTGTACGATACTATCCGGTAATGCCCAGTTTCTTGGTATCATTTTGGAGTTACTGGGGCTATATACATACATATATGGATTAAGTATATATTATCATTTCAAAAGGTGTTATGAATAGAAACACGGGTATTTAACTTAAGTTGAATTCAAAATAGAAGTTTGAATCAGATGATTATATATAGCCTCAGGAGTTTTTAACTTAAGTTGTGTTTATTAAAACGTTTCAGTAAATTATTTTAGGAAGTAAATAGAAATTAATATTTTGAATGCACTCTCAGGATTTAGAAGAGTGTTATGCAGTTAAAAGGAAGTAAAGTGAGTTTTTGGAAAAGTCTTTGTAAATGATTACTTTAAAGTTCGGTGCAAAATTTCATTATATTTTCTATCCTCGGAATTTCGAGGACGAAATTCTTTTTTAAGGGTGGGAGAATTTAAAGACCGTATTTTTAGGTCTTCAATTTTAATATTTAATTTATTTAAATATTCAAATTTGATTCAGGTATAATAAATTATAAGAAAATTATTTTTATTAAAAACGACTTGATTTTTATTAACGTATTTTTAATTTAGTTTATAGGATTTTTCTATAATTTTTAATTTGAAAATTAATTCAATTTTCATTTGACGTATTTTGTGGCAAACGTTGGTATTTTTGAAACATTATAGAATAAGAAAACCTGACTATTTTATTTTTGTTTAGTAACCGCGTCACGTTTTTTGTACGTGATTGTATTTTATTTCTATCGTTCACGACTCACATGTGAACGGGATATTGTGCAGCGGAGTATCCAAAAATCTTTTAAAGAAAAATTTAAACTATGCACACACACAACCCTCTTTCACTTATTTTCCCTTATCCTTGCTTGTCCTTGCATTGAGGTTTGGATGCTATGCATTAAGTATGAATGAATGGAAACACAAAAGTATGCACATTTCATTTCATTGCCTCCTGGTATATTCATGTACTCAGCCACCCTTGTTCCCCTACCTCTTGTTTCCATGTCCTCTTCATCCTGCCTGTGTTAGAACCTCTATTCTGTGATTTTAATGACAATAACTATACAATCATATACATAGGATATGTCTTACCATTATAGGTATATATATTAGAAGAATATAACGGTGCACAACAAAATCGTGGCTCATAGACAATTAAAGAAAGATGTATTATACTATTTAAACTAAGGCATATTATTGTATTATAGTTAGTGTTATATGTTGTACAACCTCCCTGAGTGATCAAAACACACACAACTTCGCATTGACAAATCTTACTAACAAACTATTCAAATTTTATACTTCACAATATAACAAACGTCTATGATAATTCTCTATTTATTATTTTCAGACATCCATAGACGTATGTGATATCACAAAAAATATTTGTGAACTGTCATGGCCTGTAAACAGAAAACTGCAACTGTCATTTTTGAATAGATGTTTACCTCTATTTTAAACAAAACTTCTTCCTCCTTAAACAATTGCAATCATTAATCAAAGAGTAATCTTTAAAATAGTCATAATTTTTCAAATACAACTCTTTGATTCTATAAATACTTCAATCGATTGAGATTTTAATTTTACTTGTTTTACTATTCTCTAACTTCTATATTCATATTTTCTTGTGCTATCATTGACTTAATATTCTCAATCATTTTCGACTAAAATCGGTATAGTTTGGTTAAATTATTTCCTACAAATCCAAGCAACTCACATTCATTATCATTCCAAGGAGATTATAAGAAGAATTGTACTAGCAATCAATATTCGTGTTGTATTGAATACAGAATTGTCAAAGGAATACTTCTTTATCAGCCTACACCTTCGAGCGAAGGTGAGGTTTATTGTTTAGTGAATTACCAAAGGAGAGCTTGGGAACTGGATGTTGGATGGAAGATCCGAACCAGTATAAAAACTCTAGTGTGCTCATTTTTTGTACTTTACTTTTTTCACTTTGTTATATTGTTGTATTTAGCTTATATATTGATATACATTCACATACTAATACATAAGTCATATTAGATATGATCCACTAGACTGTCATTTGATATCAAAGCCTAGTTATTTCAATTTACAGTAACATGTGATTGATTTTTTTTTAATATGGCAAGTACATTTGTAACAACCTGTAATTTTCGATAATTAAATTTGTTAATTTAATAATTTTTTAAATTTAATAGTAAAGAAATAAAAATCCGTAATTTAACAATGAAATGAACCTAAAATAAAGTGTAACAATGTTAATGTAAGTGATTATTAACAATGTGTACGAAACTCCAATTAGTTGTAATAATTTAAAATGTTTACTTGGTCGTAAATTGAATATAAGAAAACAAATGTAAGTATGGAATAGATTAGTGGAATAGTATGTAATTGATGGCAATTGGATTAAATCAGTGTCACATAAGTAAGTATAATACTTGTTTGAAATATAATGAACTTATAAAAGGGTGATTAAGAGTTAATGGCAATAATTATTATAAATTGCCTATATATTTAATCCGATATATTAAATTTGAAATCAATTGCAATTAAATGGAATTAAACATCACCTTAATAGGGATTTGGATGAAATTGAAAATTATTAGTGTAATAAAATATAAACTACTGTAATTATAGCCTCAGGATAATAATTGGTTCAATAACAAGATGGAAAGCAAATTAAATTGGATTTTTGGAAATTTACTTATAATCTCTTAATATATTGAAATTGAAATTGAAACCTTGTAATTGTGAAATGTTCCACAGTAAATTGATATAGGAATTTGTTTTAAAGGACTATAAATCACTAAGTAATTCAGAGTGATGGAAATTGTAAATTATTAAATATTGAATCGAAAAGTGATTAATTAATTTAATATTAATTTATTTAATTAACTGAAATATAGCCATTTTGGCCACTATCTCGGATTTCGATGAAAACTAGTTTCATTGGGTCCGTAACGGTAAATTATTATAGGACTTTAAGTTTCGTAATGATCGGACTTGTCGTATGATCGTACGGACTTGAAATGCCTAGAAATTAATCTAATTGTAATCAATTGAAATCAATTTGAAATAAGCTGATTTTACGTAACTTCTTCATACGTTGGGATTGGGACTTGAAACCTATTCCATTGAGTATAAAATATTCGAAAATATCTATTTTGATATATGGGTTGACCCATTTCGTTCCGGAGGCAGAACGGGCTTTCTGGTTGTTTATCATTCAATCGATCCGGTCCATTCTTTCTATTTTTAGCCATTCGTATAAATAGCTTGTTATAAACCCTGGGTCATTTCTTATTTCTATTGTCTGTATGTACATCTCCTTCTCAACTCTTTATTCCAATGCCATAGAAAACCTAATTCCCAAATTTCAAATTAAATTCCAAATTCGATTCCAAAATTAAACTCCTCAAACTATATCGAATTATATATCGATTTTAAGCTCTCAACGAGGGCATCTCAGATCTGCAATTCGTTTTCCAATTTGAACCACTCTTCTTCTAGAAATTGAAGATCAAATCATGGTCATTCGTTTCGTCTGATGGACTTTAATGGATTGTCCAATCGACGATAATAAGGCGTGGAGAGGGTCTTGTGGAGTTCATCGTTGTGGGTGGTTTGTCGAATCAACGGTCTGATCGGCCAGTCAAATTCAATTAGGGTTAGGCATGGTTCGGCAGTGGCTAGGTTTTTGGGTGACGATCGGCGTCGTGATTGACCTGGAGGGAGGCGCAGCTGGTTCGTGCAGTTTGAAGTGCAGTGGCGTGGCTGTGTTAGATCGGAGGTGTTCGATTCTAGGGTTCTCTTGTGTCGGCCTGCAGCTGTAGATGTGCGTTCGAGAGTGTTGAGTTCAACATGCTAGGGCTGTTGTAGAAGACAGTGATGTGGCCATTGTCTTTTGTTTTTATTATTTTCATTTATTTAAATTTCTTTTTCAAATGTTCTAATCGCAATATCTTTTGCATTCAAGGTCCAACTCGCGCGCGGTTTGATCCATTGGGATCATATCGGAATTCCGGACATTTTGACGCTGGTTTGGACGAATTCAAAGACTGTTCAAATTTTGGATTTAAATTGGATTTAAATACAATTTAAATTCATAGGTGAGTGTTTTAACCCACTCACAACTTCTAAAATTTCTTATGTTCGTTAAATTAAATTTATGATGTGATTAGGAATTTATTTATGACTGTTTGGTACATTTTGTATCATCATCTCAGTTAATTTGAATTTATTTGAATTAAATCATCATTAATTTATTATTGAATATAAATTGCCAGTTAAATACCTATTATTGATTATCAGTTCTATATTGATATTTATTGATTGAATTGGATGATGTTTGTAATGGATGTTGATTGTTGATATTGGATGAATGGATGTTGTATTTTATATCGTTATAAACAACAAGTTCACTATGGGTTGAATTGATACATACCCGAATGATCTATAGATTAGGGAAAAAATCATTATGGGTTGAAATGATAGACTCGAGCGATTTTATGGATTTTAATACTTATTCAAGATTGCGGTTTGAAATGATATATAACCGTAAAATTTTAAATTGCGGATTGAAATGATAAATATCTGTATCGCTTGACCCCACGGTAGAAAATTATATACGGACACCGAATTGGTTAAATTTAATGATTTTGAACTTTTTAATTTTTGAATTGATTAAATAATATCTTGAAATAAAATTTAACGTATATAAATGGAGGTATTATTGGAAAATCAAGTTTTGTGTTGAAATGTGAATTGGTTTAAAAGGAATTGCTTTAAGAAATTAAATTGGAAGTTTAAAGTTAAACTTTTAAGCATAAATGAAATTCCATCGAAATTAAGTTATTGAAGTTGTTTGAAAATAACCTTGAAATATTTTGAAACTGGAGTAATTCGAATTGAAATTTGGTTGTTGATTTGGAAATTTAAAATTGTCCAAATGTGTTGAAATGAAATCAATAGTTTAGTTTGATATTAATTCCAAATTCATGCTTGACGTAAGCTGTTTTAAAAATATTTTATTTCAAAATTTCTATTATTAAGTTTTTTAAAGTATTAAACTATTTTAAACTGTATTAATTTTATTTAATCATTTTAACCTATTTTAGACCATTTAATTTATTTAAACTAATTAACCTATTTAACTTATTTTAAATCTAATTAATCTATTTTAAAGCTATTTAATCTATTTTAATTTTATTTAATCTATTTTAAATCTATTTAACTATTTTAAATCTATATTTACTATTCTAGAGTATTTTGACTATTGAAAGTTTATTCAAACAATTTATTACTATTTTAACTATTTATAACCATTTAAGCTATTTTCTAAAATTTTAGACTAAGTAAAAGGGTAGTGTTTATACTCAAAATTCATTGTTAAAAGCAAATATGATGAAATGACCTAAGTTGGGACTTAAATGTATAATAAATAGAAAATGATGATTTTGAAGTAAGGAGTTAACATGTTTTGAAAATATGGTTTTGGAAGAAATTATGATTTGAAAGTGAATATGATTTCAAGGTGAATATGATTTCAAAAGTATTATGATTTTGAGAAGATGATACTTTGATATAAATTGTGAATTGACTTTTGAAATATTAAAGAACCATCCAGTGTGTAATAAGCGAGTGGTTGATAAAGAGATCGGGATAAGATATTGTCATACTCTCTGCCAATACCGAAAACCACTTTGACAACTGTGTATGCAGAGATTCTAGAATGAAGTATGATGGTGGCGACGATCCTATATGGGATATACACGTGGACCTAACTCCCATAAGTTGGCTTATGGTGGCTAAAACAGGAGCAATTTATGGCCAAGTGAGGTCATTCCTCCGATCGGGCACACTCCATCGATACTATATTCTAACTTTTGATTTATTTGGTAGCCACCTATGGGTTTTATTTAGGAGTGTGTTTCGAGTTGGGCGGTAGTTGCGGCTATGCATTAGCAACAGTTTGGAAGTGTAATTGGTATATCTACCCTAGCATTGCCTAGTTATGCCATGTCACCTACACTAGCGTGCCTTCTACGAGTTTGTTTTATGTCGTACCTATGGGGTATCCTCTGGCGGCCCCAGCTTACGTGGAATTACGGTACTGTATAGACTATTGACATTATAAAATGTGTTAAGGTGGATATGGGTAACGCCTTGACGCTATTTTAATAGTTTACTTTACTATGGGCATTATTATAATAGTGTCTATTACTACATAGTAGATAGTTTAACAGATCCTGAGGTGTGAATCCCGAGCATCTCTTGAGTTACTGCACTCACTTTAGACACTGAATAGGAGATGTCAAACCCTGTAAACATCTCTGATGTTGTTCCACTCATATTTATTTACCGTTGATTAAACTTACATAAGATCTTTTACTCTGACTCGAGTGTTTTGTCTTTTCAATTCGCTCGGGTCAGCCTGAGTATTTTTAGGTTTGAAGACCTTATTTCTAAAGGACGAAGATGAAGATATTATTATTATTTACTAAATTGTTCCACTGCATCACATTGTTCTACTGCATTATTATATATTATTCTCTGGTACGTATAACTCTGATTTTGTATTGTATAAGTATAATCAAATGTTATTTGTAAACTGCTTCATGAACTATTTATTTGATTATTATATTTTATCATTCCGCTGTGAGATTCTATTTAGTTTTTTTCTTCTTTCTATGTTTTTATTATTTACCCCAATAACAATCCACCATTTCGTATGGTTCAAGTTGGAACGTGCGTCTGCTTAAAGCATCCAAAAAGGCGGGATGTTACAACATTTCAAGACTATAAATCAACTGCTCATCCCCCAGTATTTACTAGTTCCAATTATGCTTATTGGTCAACATGTATGCGAATTTCTATAGAAGCTAATGGTTTAGAAATTTAGAAAACTACTCAAACTAGATATGAAGAACCTACCACTGACATAAGCACTTGGACAGATGCATAAAAAACACGACAACTAATAATGCCAAAGCAATGAATTTTTTATTTTTTTCACACAAAATGAATTTTCATGAGTTATGCTTTGCACTACTGCATATGATATATGCGCTCTTTGCAGGTTACTCACATAGACGCGACAAAAGTAAAGCAAACAAAAATTTCTATTTTGTAAAATCAATTTTTATCATTTAAAATGAAAGAAAATAGATCTATTATTGCTATGTATGCTATATTTCAAACTATATAACATGATCTCATGGCACTTGGAGTCAAATTCACTGATTTTGATTTAGTTACATGAACATTAAATTCTTTGACTATTGAATGGGAAAGAAAGGTTTTGGCCATCGAAGAAGCTAACGATCTCTTCCAACTCAAAGTCAAAGAACTAATAAAAATATGATGTCATATGAAGCTAATTTGTAGGTAAGAAAGGAGAAAAATCAAGAAAAAAAGAATTTTTCTTTTCAAGCGAATAACTACAGTTTTGACTTGGATGAGGAAGAAATTGTATTCATAGCTAAGAACTACAACAAATCCAAGAAATTCAAAACGAGAACAAAATTTCAAAATGTTGGCAATTCGAACTCATCAAATCAAACATCAATAAAATGTTATGGATGTGACAAGTTCGGCCATATGAAGAAAGATTTTCCACAACTCAATAATGACAAAAAGAGAAGCAAATTCAAGAAATCCAAAAAGAAGCGAAGAGCCTTTCAAGTAACTTAGGATGACTCCGATGCCCTTCTGACTGTGATAGTGAAAATGACTCGGAACAAGCTAATGTGTGTTTTATGGCTAATACTGATGAGGAACACCCTGAATTAATATATGATGAAATTTTGGAAATTAGCATAGACTTATACGATAAATATAGGAATCCAAGAAACTAAACAAGGAATATATAGGAAAGATAAACAGAGCAGGGATAGAATTGGTTTATTAAAAGACAAAATAACAATATCAGAAGAAGAACTAGAATTGGCTCAAAAAGAGCGTAAAAAGTTATCTTCTCAAAATACTACTCTATTACGAGATTTAGAAAATATTAGATTAGAAAATACCGAGCTTGAAAAAGAAAAACTAAAACTAGAGGCAAGTTTACATTTTAATAATACTGAAAATTTTCATCTTAAAAAAAGTTAGATAAAATAATAATAATGTATCAAAATTTAGTAAAGGAAATCAAAAATTAGAAAACTTGATCAAAATATCAAGACCATCAGGATATCGAAATGTATTAGGATTTAAAACTAAGTGAAAACGTAGAAACTATAATACACTGTATACGAAGTTCAAGACCTATCTCAAAAAATAAGATTAATATTCCGGGAACAAACAGTGTCAAAATATGGATTCCTAAACCGAATTTCAATTTTAGTAGACAAAAACATGTAGGTGAATACTTGAAAAATATTGTTTATAATAATAATTATGCCTTTAAAGGTTCCAAACCTACTTGGGTATGGCTACCTTCTCCCATTAACACATAGGACCATAACAGAGGAAGTAGCTACCAATTAAACTTTTATTATTTTGCAGGTACCCAAAAATAAAGTAAAAAAGCAAGGAGAAATGAATACTTGATAGTGGATGTTCCAAGCATATGATGGGAAATGCACACATGTTATCAAATGTAACATATATCAATGGCGACATGTGACATTGGAGATAACTCAGAAGGATTTGTCATCAGCATTGGAGACGGCATCCACGTCAGTATATCCACTTCTCCCCTTATTACTAATGTTTTGTTAGTCGGAAATTTAAAAGATAACTTATTAAGTATAAGTCAGTTATGTGATAAAGGATTTAAAATCGATTTCGATAAAAACAAGTGTAATATATTTGACCAAAATAAATTAATTTTTGAAGGATTAAGAAAATGAAATATATATGTTTTAAATATGAATATTAAAAATAATAGTGATTTATGCCCGACCACCAATCATAATAACCCATGGCTATGGCACAAATGCTTTTGCCACGTAAATTTTAAATATATAAACAAATTAGCAAAGAATTATTTAGTAAGAGGAATACTCAACATAAATTATAGAGTTAAAAATCTATGTGATGCTTGTCAACTTGGAAAACTGAGGAAAAGCTCTTTTAGATCTAAGAAAGAAATTACTATAAAACAACCACTTGATTTACTTCATCTAGACTTATTTGGCCCAACTCAAGTAAGTCAATAAATCATAGAAAATATGTATTGGTTATCATCGATGATTTTTCACGATAAACTTGGACATTATTTTTAAAATAGAAAAGTGATACATTTGAAATGTTTAAAATTTTCGCTAAGAGAACTAAAAATTTAATGAACTTAAAAATTAAAAGTATAAGAAGCGATCATGGGGGAGAATTTGAAAATGATATCTTCGAAAAATTTTGCATTAAAAAAGGAATCAGTCATAATTTTCATTTCCACAAACACCATAAAATAATGGAATAGTAGAAAGAAAAAATCGAACTAAACAAGAATGTGCACGAACATTGCTTAGTAGCAGTAGTTTACTAAAAAAAAATTTGGGCCGAAGATGATTCTACCACATGTTATGTATTAAATTGTATAACTATTCGATCTATGACTAAGCATACATGTTATGAAATGTTTTTTGGAAAGAAACCTAAAGTGTCATATTTTTGTATTTTTGATTCTAAATACTTTATTTTGAATATTAAAGATAATCTTGGAAAATTCAATCCAAAAGCCGATGAAGGAATTGCTGTTGGGTATTTGGATCATAGCAAAGCATATAGAATTTTTAATAAACAAACTAACATTATTGAAGAAAGCCTTCATGTTTCTTTTGACGAAGATTTTCAGAATACAAAAAATAATGACGACGACGAAGTCTATAATAATAATAGTATTAATAATACTTTTGTAACTAAAGACAATAATACCATAAATAACAATGATAATCTTTTAAGACCACCACCTCGAATCTTAAAAGATCATCCAATTAATAATGTAATTGGTGATTTAAACATAAGAGTTTCAACTGGAAATTAATTAATTCATGTTGCATTTATATCTTATTTTGAATTTAAAAATTATAAAGAAGCATCAAAAGATGATTTTTTGATTATCGCAATGTAAGAAGAACTTAATCAATTTAAAAGAAATGATATATGGGACTCATACTAAGACCAAATGATCAATCTAATAGGAAAAACATGGATTTTTAAAAATAAAGCAGAT
Source organism: Allium cepa (assembly GCA_030765085.1). NCBI lineage: Eukaryota > Viridiplantae > Streptophyta > Magnoliopsida > Asparagales > Amaryllidaceae > Allium > Allium cepa. The sequence goes on along the minus strand of CM060929.1, from coordinate 374,218,942 downwards.
GAAAATGAAAAAAAAGCAAGATTATTTGCTCAACGATACAACCAAGAAGAAAGAATTGTTTATGCACTCATGTAGCACGTCTTGAAGCTATACGAACATTACTTGCTTTTTAATGTCATCATAATTTTAAATTATTTCAAATGGATGTTAAACTGCATTTTAATGGTTTCATAAAAGAAAAGGTTTATGTTGAACAACCACCCTTATTTGTTCATGAGATATATCCATACCATGTTTTCAAACTTAAAACGGCATTAGTCGGATTAAAACAAGCACCTTGTGTTTGGTATTAGAGAATAAAAACACATCTACTGAATTCCGATTTCAAATTTAAAAATTGATTCTACATTATTTATGAATGAAAAGATAATAATATACCACTTGTACAAATATATGTTGATGATATCATATTTGGATCAACTAACGAAAAACTATGTAATGATTTCTCTAACATAATGAAACATAGAATCGAAATGTTCGCATATGGGAGAATTAAATTTCTTTTTAGGTTTAAAAATAAAATAACTAGAAAATGAATTTTTTATAAGTCAAGAAAAATATTGTAGAGAATTATTAAAATGATTTGGAATGGATAATACTTCAATTAAACCAACTCCAATAAGTACGAGTTTACATTTAGATAAAGATGAAAATGGAAAAGATTTCGATAAAAAATCATGCAGAAGTATGGTAGGATCTCTATTATACTTACTGGCTAAAGACTGAATATTATGATGAGCATTTGTCTATGTGCAAGATTTCAAGAACAATCTTAGAAGTCACATCATCGAGCGGTTAAAGAATTTTACGATACTTAACCAACACTAAAGATTTTAGACTTTTCTACCCAAAAGGCAGCTCTTTTGAACTTGTATCATATAGCGATGCAGATTTCAGTGGTTGAAAGATAGATAGAAAAGTACAAGTGGGACATGTCATTTCATTGGTCAATCTCTGATTTCGTACTTTGGTAAAAAGCGAAATTGTGTTTCTCTCTTGGCATGTGAAGCCAAGTATATATCAGCAGCCTTAGCTTGTGCACAAGTAATTTATATGCAACAAACACTTCAAGATTTTGGTAAAATTAAAACCAACTCTCCTATATATTTTGATAATACCAATGCTATAAATTTATCCAAGAATCCAATTAATTATTCACAATACAAAACATATTGACATTCATCACCATTTTTAAGGGGCAACGTAGAAAAAGGAATTATTTCTCTTGAATTTGTTAACACTGGGAATCAAATTGTCGATATTTTCACCAAACCACTATGTGAAACAACTTTTATAAAGCTTCAACAAGACCTTGGTATATGTTCAAGTAGTGAATTAATTAATTAATATATGTCACATTTATTATAAAATTTTGAACATTATTTCTCTACATAAAATTTTAACTTGAATTTATTTCAGTCAAACTTTTAACAACCATAAAAACAAAACCATTAACAAATTTATGGTTAAAATAGTTCTATCCATACAAAGTTATAACTATGAATAGGTTAGACATTCTATTTATACATGATTAAAGAAAAATAAAAACAGAAATATTATTACAAAAAACTAAAAATGTCTTCTGATCACCACTCCACTTATTCAACTATTGACTTTAGCTCACTTTCATCAAATAGAACCTACGTATCACCAACAAAATCCACAGCTTTGTCAATTCATTCGGCCTCACTAAATATCATGGCATCACCTACATATCACATCGGTTGCTCTCCTAAGGAAAAGAAAGCTAGACAAGCGATTGATCTTGAATCAACATCTTCAATACTAAAGTTGATGTAATATTGTAACAACCCAATATTTTTGACATTATTTTATTTGAATTTATTTCATTTTGAAAATGTTTTAGAACTTATTTACTTAAAATTTTGTTTTAAATTATTTTTATAGTGAAGTAGAAATTCTTCTAGAATTAATGGCAATTTATTTGAAATTTTCAAGTTATGTTTCTTATTTTTAAGCAATTTCTTCAATTCTTGATATTTCCTATCAATTTAATTATTTATTTCACTTTGAAAATGTTTTAAAAATCATTTTATTCCAAATTTTGTCTTATAATATTTTTAAAATGAAGTAAATAATTTTCCAAAGCCATTGGTGATTTTTTTTTGTAATTTCTGGACACTATTTCCAATTTTTAAGCAATTTTTGTAATTCTTTTTCCATTTCTTTTAAATTTAAATATTTATTTTTATTTCCTACTACTTTGTTTCAGTTGTAAAGTATATTTCTGAGTTCATTTTGTTTATATAAAATTAAAAAGAAAAGGAAATGCCAAAGGTTTAAAAAGTTGCAAAACTTAAGTCTTTTCACCTTCAAAACTCTTCGTTTTCACAACTCCTCATTTATTTGCATTTTTGGTCGTACACTACATTCCTTAGCCATGTATTTTCTTTACTTTCCACGTGAAAAAATTGTCAGCTCCTCATTTCTCACGGCTTCAACAAAATTTTGGTACTGGCCTCCATCTCTTTTTCTACTTTTCTTTCTATGCAAATTTTGCCTTGTTCTCTTCATTGTTTGGATCGGCCTCCCCTTTGTTCCATGGCCGCCACCACCCTACATCACCACCAGCCACTCCTCTGATCTTGACCAAGGCCAAGCCCCTATGGTGATCAAAACCTTCTAGAATGCAACCTATTGCCTAAAAACAATGCTAGTTGACCACCTTTGCTTCATCTCCTTCAACCACCACCCTAACCACCACCATAGCAGCCACCACCACCTCTGACCTGACCACCACACACCCCTCCAACCTCTGTCCTGTCATGGTGCACCCACAGGCCGAGCCCACTTCCCATGGCCAAGCCCTTTAGCCAACCAAAACTCTACCATTTTCCTAAAACCCCTTCACCTTCTCATGTATAAAACTCCACCTTGTTCATGCCTTGAACCCAAGCCATGCTAGCCCAAACCTGAGCCAAAACTCGATCAAATCTAAACCAAACCATACCCTAGGCCATGATAAAAGTTTGAGGAAGCAAGGCAAAAAGTTTGGCAATTCATATTCTCTTTTATTTCAAAGTTATTGCATTTTAAAGTTGTATTGAATTGTGTTTGTTTTGATTGTTTGTTTTGGGTTGTACACAAGAGTTGTAGCTTGGATTCGCTGTCCACTCAAGTCCGTAATCGTGTCATCGTGCTTTGTTTTCTGTTGTGCCTTTGGTTTTGAAATCTTCAGCAATTAGAAGTGAGTAAAGCTCGCACGACATTTATACTTATGCAGTTGTAAAACAACAACAACTGAATGTGTAGAAAAATATTTATGATGTTATAACTGCCATGTGATTTTATATATATGATGTTAAACCTGTTGAATTGCATATCATCTCACTTGTTACATGTCATATCACATGTTACCGTTGTATATTGTTAAACTGTTCATTTATATTTATTTATCACACTGCAAGTTCCCTGTAGATTAGGTTCACTATGGGTTGAAATGAAACATACCCGAACGGACGTTAGAATAAGGAAAAATCATTATGGACTGAAATGATAGGCCTGAATGGTTTTTAAATTATTTATTTTGACTTGGGATTGCGGGTTTGAAATGATAGAACCCGGATTTTATTTGTAAACTGCGGATTGAAATGATATATATCTGTATCGCTTGACCTAGGTTAGAAAACTATATATAGGCCCGTGGTTATTTTTATAAATTTTCTGGAAATTTTTAAGTAATTTTAAAAGTGTATATATGAAAATTTAATTTAAATTGGATTTTTAACTATTAAATATAGAAATTTGGAATTTTCTATAAGTTAAAATGCTGGGAAAAATGAATAGTTGCAATGAATTTTGAAACATAACTTAAGTGGAAAATTGGAATTTTGTTAAATAAAATTTAGTTATATAAATAAAAATTTGAAATTAAAATTTATTTGAGAAAAAAATGGAGGAAAATTTAAGTGTTAAGTTGTTTATTTAAAATGTGAAGAATTGGAAATTTTACACTTGAATTTATTAAAGAAATTAGTTGAAATTTGATTTAATAATTAGGAATTTATTATGATAAAAACAATATGTTTAAATGATATGTAATGAACATTTTTAATGTTAAATTATGATTTTTAAAATGTTTAAAGATACTAAAATGAAGTTTATTATTTGCTGGAAATACACTAAAAATATGGAATTCACTTTTAATAGCATTCAGAAATGTTATAGTTTCGGAATTGAACTAAAATTGAGTAAAAAGAGCTATTACAGCATTTCTGAAATGCTGTAGTTGTTGTAGTTGAACTTATAAGCTAAAATTAAACTCAGATCTATTATAGCATTTCTATAAATGTTGTAATGGTCTGCTGTCTTTGCAGAAATGAATAAAAACCCTTGTTTTGAAACCTGAGCTATTATAGCATTTTTGGAAATGCTGTCTTTGCAATTTTGAACCAAAATTTAACTAAAGATGAGTTTTAACAGCAGTTTTTTTATTGCTGTCTTTGCTGAATTAAAATGTTTTCAAGTGTAACTTATAACAGCTTTTTCTAAATGCTGCGGAAGGCTGAAATTTTAATAGTTATGGGTTTCGATTAGTAAATGAGCTCAGAATGACATGAAATTTTGAAATTTGAATACATGGCTTGAAAGAAGAATAACTTCAATTTTAAATGATTTAAATGAATAAATTTAATTGGAAATTAAATCATTTTAAAAGGCGATTTGAATTGAAGTAAATGAATGTTATCTTGTGAATATAAAAGGGTATTTAAATTGGATATTTGAATTTGAATTCAAATAATGATTTTTAAAGGGAAGTTTAGAAAGGATATGATATTTTGAAATATCGAAATGATTTGGAAATGATTTAATCTTTATTTTGATAATGAATTGGGTTTTGAAATGATATTTTATTTTGAAGTATAAAGTATTATTTTTAAAGTTATAACCATGGGTTATAATAACGATTGGTTGGCAAAGAGACCGGGATCGGATAAGGACATACTCTCTGTCGATACCGAAAACCACTTTGACAACTGTGTGGGCGGTGGAGATTCCAGAATGAAGTAGGATGGTGATGACGTTCTTATGGTATGATACATGGACCCAACTCCCGTGAGTTGGCATAAGGTGGCTAAAACAGGAGCGATCTCGGGCCAAAAGGGGTAGCTCCTCTGGTAGGATGCATTTCTTCAATACCATTCTATTACTTTGTGATTGGTTGGTGGCCACGCTCCGATTTTGGAAATGTGTTCCGAGGTGGGCGTATGTGGCTGCTGCATTACCACCAGCCCGTGTACGTAATTGGTATATCTACCCTGGCATTGCCTTGTGTGCCGTGTCACCTACCATATCGAGCCTTTACTACGAGTTTCTATTTGTGTCGCTCCTATGCAGTATCTTCTCGTAGTCTCCCGATCAGGAGATATGCAGGTACTATATAGACTATTGGCATTATTTGTGTTATGGGGAATATTGGGTCACTCCTTAACGCTATTTAAAAGTATGTTTATTTGACTGTTAGACATTATTATAATAGCGCAATATACTATATAGTAAATAGTTTAACGGATCCTTAGAGGATGGGCGGTCCCAAGCATCTTCTAAGTTATTTGTACCTTTACTACAGTTCACTTGAGTTGGTTTACATTGGATAAGTATGTATGTCCTGACTCGAGTGTTTGTGTTTTATTTACGGTCGGGTTAGCCTGAGTTTATTCATAGATTTGGATTTCCACTCTCTAGAGGTCTAGAATCGCTAGAGATTTATCAGCCTATCTAGTTATCTATATTTTAGTTTTATTGTTCTGTTGTCAGCTTTGTATTAGTGGACTTGTTTGTATTTGGGATTTAATGTCGTATTTACTTTCAGACAGATATTATGTATTTTGTATTTGGTTTTGAGACTTTGTGATAGTAGCTTCATGAACTACTATGGTATTTATTTTTCCGCTGTGAGATTTCTGATGTTCTATGTCTGTGATTCTGTGATTTGATTTTCATTTGCTCTGAATTTTTTATTACAATCTATTATTTTGTACTATTCAAGTCGGCATGTGTGGATTATTGTCGATTTGAATAGTGGAAAATAATGGGTCGTTACAGTTGGTATCAGAGCTTTGGTTTTTAGGCAAACCTATGCCTGCGGAGCAAAAACTCTTTAGAGATAGGATAGAAATATTGTAGATTGAGTGAAATCAACTTCAGAATCATTTCTTTGTGAGAGAACGTGTTTTCATAGTATAAATTATTTTAAAATGATTTTCTAAGGATTTTTCAAAGATTATTTTGATATAAAAAATTTCTTGTTTTAAAAGTAAAAAATTTCTAACTTTTCCTTCCGTATCTACCTTGTTAGAAATTTCTGTAATTAGGATGTTCATGCAAGTGCATTTATCTTGTCTTGTCTTATTTTATCTTATCTCTACCTTTGTCCTAATATTCATTCTTGAATTTTCAGGATGAATCATAGAAATTCTAGAGGTCAGGGTCGTGGTGCTGCCCCAGTTCCAGCCCCAGCTCCTGTCTGTTTCACTGTTCTTTGCAAATAATTTACTCAGCTTGGAGGAACCAAGTTCACTGGTTCTGAGTCTATCATTGAGGCTCAACAATGGCTGAGGAGTATCGAGAGGATATTTACTGGTCTTGAGATTACTGATGCCTAGAAGCGTCAGTTAGCCGCATGGCAGTTGCAGGAGGCTGCCCAAGATTGGTGGGAGTCTGTTACGGCTAACACCGTTGAGGCTAATCTTACTTGGGAACAGTTCAGGTATCTTCTTGTGTTTCTTTGAATTCTGTTTTTCTATCTTTTCGTGCCTTTTCCAAGCTTAATTATCATTCTTCTCAGGGAGGCTTTTCTTGCTAAGTGGATGCCCGAAGCCGGGAAATCCCAGCTTTATAGGGAGTTCATGGACCTCAAGCAAGGAAGCATGTCTTTTTCAGAGTAAGAGAAGAATTTTAACGAACTTTCTAAGTTCGTACCTGGCCTGATAGACACTCCTCTGAAGAAGAATGAGAAGTTTATTGCTGGTACTCGTGCTGAGTACTATAGTCGGCTCATTTCTCATGTTCATGGCATTTTTACCCAGCTTATGGATATGGCTCTTCGTTATGAGAACCCTACTTCTAAGGGTCCTGCTTCAGTTGGTGCTCCTTCATCTCAGACTTCTTCTGCATATTCTTAGAAGAGAAAGCTCAGTTTCCAACAGCAGAAGAAGAATTGGCTTAAGAATCCTGGTTTGGGATCTTCACCATCTGCTCCATCTCAGAGGCAGCCAGTTGACCTTTCTTCCATCACCTGCTTCAAGTGTGACCAGAAGGGACACTATGCGAATAGTTGTCCTACTATTGTTGGCACTGCCATTCCTCCCCTTGCTCAGCCTACTATGCGTGATCTTTGTCACATCTGTCTCCAGCCTGGCCATTCCAGGAAAGATTGCCCTACCCAACAAAGGGGTAAGCCTTCTGGTATATTTGCTGTCACCGCTGCCTCTTCTCCAGCACCTGCTCCTCTAGCTCCTAGTGATGACCAAGGTACTCTCCAGGGTTCTTTCTCTTTATTTCAACATCCTGTTCGTGTGCTTTTTGATACAGGTACATCCCATAGTTTTATATCTGTTGATTTGTATGATAAGTTTGAGCATCTCCTTTCTTCTAAGTATGTTTCTGAATCCTTATGCGTTTCAAATCCAAGTGGGGGTCCCGTAAACCTTAATAGGATTTGTAAACAAGTGAATCTTCTTTATTCTGATCATTGTTTCATTGGTGATTTCTACGTTTTGGGCTTCGGTGCTTTTAATTTGTTGCTTGGTAGTGATTGGCTTGGTAGACATGATGCTCATATCTCTTGTAAAGCCCGGTCTGTTTATCTTTAGGATGAACTGGGTAATTCCTTTGTTATTCAGTGCTACAAGCCTCAGGATTTTGCTGGCAGTTTTATTTATTCTCTGGATTCTTCTCCTGATGATTTTCATTCGACTCGTGTGGTCAAAATCTTTCCTAATGTTTTTGGTGAAGTCACTGCTTTGCCTCCTAAGCTGGAGATAGATTTCCGCATTGATCTTATTCCTGGTACTCGACCTATTGTTCTTCCTCCTAGAAGAATGGCACCCCGCGAGAAGGTTGAGTTAGCAAAGCAAATTGAGGCTTGTTCTCCAAAGGTCTTATCAGACCTAGCCATTCAGAATAGGGAGCAGCGGTGGTTTTCGTCACCAAGTTTGATGGATCTTTGAGGATGTGTGTTGATTATAGGGAGCTGAACAAACTCACTATGAAAAACAGATATCCAATGCCACGCATCAATGATATGTTTGATCAGCTTTATGGTGCTACTTGGTTCTCTCAGCTTGATCTTGCCACAAGTTTTCACCATCTCAGAGTTGCTGAGGAAAGCATTCATAAGACTGCTTTTCGGACTGAGAATGGGTTCTTTGAATGGTTAGTCATGCCTTTTGGTTTGACTAATGCTCCTGCTTTCTTTGTTGATTTGATGAATCGTGTTTTTGTGATGTTCTTAATAAATTTGTTCTAGTCTTTGTTGATGATATCCTTGTCTTTCTAAGACCAAGGCAGAGCATGAGTCGCACTTGAAATCTGTTCTAGAGATTCTTAGAAGCCATCAATTGAAGGATAAACTTTCTAAATGCTATTTCTGGAAGGATGAAGTCCGATTCCTTGGACATATTGTTTCTGGTACTGGAGTTTCTGTTGATCCATCCAAGATCGCAGTGATCAATGTAAGTCTTTTCTCTTTTCTTCATCATTTAATTTTTCTATCTTTTCTGTTGTCTTATTTCTCCCTATTCTGTTTAAGGATTGGGAAACTCCTAAGACTCCATCAGATATTCGTAGTTTTCTGGGCCTTGCCGGTTATTACTGAAGATTCGTCGAGAATTTTGCTTGGATTGCTGCACCTCTTACCGCTTTGACTCGTAAGAATGTTAAGTTTATCTGGGATGAGAAGTGTAAAGCTGCATTCGTTGAGTTAAAAAGCAAGCTAACTTTCGCACCAGTTCTTACTGTTCCGAACGGAAGTGAGGGATTGACGGTATATACTAATTCTTGTCGTGAGGCATTAGGTGTTGTTCTCATGCAGGATGGTAGGGTCATTTCCTATGCCAGCTGTCAGTTGAAGACCCATGAAGCTAATTATGCTGCTCATGATTTAGAGTTGCTTGTTGTTGTCTTTGCTTTGAAGCTTTGGAGGCATCATCTGCTTGGAACCAAGTTTGAGCTTTTCACCGATCATCAGTCTCTGAGATATATCTTCACCCAGAAGGATTTGAATCAGAAGCAAGTTCGTTGGCTTGAGTTTCTGGCTTCTTACGACCTTGATATTAGCTATACTCCCGGTAAAGCTAATGTTGTGGCCGATGCTTTGAGTCGGAAGAAGGCTTTGTTGTGTCAGCTTGTTGTTTCTTCTCCTTTTCTGGATCATATCAAGGCTAAGCAGGATGAGGATGAGATGCTTAGGTTGATGAAAGAGAGTGTTCGAAGTAGGGTTGGTGGTAGTAGGGTAGTAGTGGAGCTCAAATCGATGATAGTGGTGTTTTGAGGATTAATGGCAGGATTTGTGTCCCGAATGTAGATGGATTGAGGCAAGAGTTAATTCGGGAGAATCATTGACCCAGACTTTCTATTCATCCCGGTGTGTCGAAAATGTATCAGGATACGAAGAGGCTTTATTGGTGGAGAGGGATGAAGAGGGATGTCTCTATCTTTGTTAGTCGGCATGCGACTTGTCAGCAAGTCAAGGCCGATCATCAGAAGACCCCTGATTTGTTGCAGCCCCTAGATATTCCCAACTGGAAGTGGGAACAGGTTTGTATGGACTTCATTGATGGATTTTCGAGGTCTAGGAAGGGGAATGAGAGTATCTCGGTTATTGTGGATAGGCTGACCAAATCTGCTCATTTTATTCCGGTCAAGTCCACCCATTCTGCTTCTAGCTTGTCTGAGATCTACATAAGGGAGATTGTTCGTCTCCATGGCGTTCCTCTCAGTATTGTTTGTGATCGTGATCCTATCTTTACCAGCCAGTTATGGAAAGATTTTCAGGAATCTTTGGGTACTCATCTGAATTTGAGCACTGCTTACCATCCGCAGACCGACGGTCAAACGGAAAGAGTGAATCAGATACTCGAAGATCTTCTTCGTGCTTGTGTACTTGATTATGTTGGATCTTGGGAAGATCATTTGCATCTTTTTGAATTCACCTACAATAATAGTTATCAGGTATAATCTTATTTTTTGTTTTAAGCTTATCTTAATCTTTTACCTATCTCTTTCTATCTTTTAATTCAGGCCAGTATCAAGACGACTCCATTTGCTGCTTTATATGGACGACCTTGTCGATCTCCATCTTGCTGGATTGAATCCGGTAATCGTCTGGTTCTTGGCCCTGATATGATTCTGGAAGCTTCTGAGAAAGTTGAGGAGATTAGGAGAAGGTTGAGGGTTGCACAGGATAGGCAGAAGAAGTATGCTGATAGGTGAAGACGGAAGCTTAAGTTTGTTGTTGGCGATATGGTTTTCCTTAAGGTCTCTCTCTTGAGGAATGTCATTCGTTTTGGTCGTAAAGGGAAGCTTTCTCCCAGATTCATTGGTCCTTTCCGCATTGTGGAAAGAGTTGATTCCTTGGCTTATCGTTTGGAGTTACCCGAGAAGCTTTCTAGAGTGCATGACGTATTCCATGTCTCACATCTTCGCTGGTATCTCCATGACCCATCTTTGTTTGTTCAGCTTTCTGCTCTTGACAGCTTGGATATTGATCCTAATCTGACTATCGAGAGGAAGCCACTTCGTATTGTCGACAGAGGTACGAAGCAGCTAAGGAGGAAATCTGTTAGTCTGGTCAAAGTACAATAGAGTACCGACGATCGTGATTGTACTTGGGAGACGGAGGAGAGCATTCGTGCTTCAAATCTAGAATTTTTTATTCCAGGTACTATTTTGTTTTTCTATCTTGTTTTTCTTATTTCCTTGTTTCCATTCTTTTCAAGGAATAAAAGGTTTGAGTGGGGGAGAGTGTAACAACCCAATATTTTTGACATTATTTTATTTGAATTTATTTCATTTTGAAAATGATTTAGAACTTGTTTACTTAAAATTTTGTTTTAAATTATTTTTATAGTGAAGTAGAAATTTTTCTAGAATTAATGGTAATTTATTTGAAATTTTCAGGTTCTGTTTCCTATTTTTAAGCAATTTCTTCAATTCTTTTGATATTTCCTATCAATTTAATTATTTATTTCACTTTGAAAATGTTTTAAAAATCATTTATTCCAAATTTTGTCTTATAATATTTTTAAAATGAAGTAAATAATTTTCCAAAGCCATTGGTGATTTTTTTTGTAATTTCTGGACACTATTTCCAATTTTTAAGCAATTTTTGTAATTCTTTTTCCATTTCTTTTAAATTTAAATTTTTTTGTTTCCTACTACTTTCTTTCAGTTGTAAAGTATATTTTTGAATTTATTTTGTTTATATAAAATTAAAAAGAAAAGGAAAAGCCAAAGGTTTAAAAAGTTGCAAAACTTAAGTCTTTTCACCTTCAAAACTCTTCATTTTCACAACTCCTCATTTATTTGCATTTTTAACCATACATTACATTTTTTAGCTGTGTATTTTCTTTACCTTTCACGTGAAAAAATTCTCAGCTCCTCATTTCGCACGGCTTCAACAAAATTTTGGTAATGGCCTCCATCTTTTTTTCTACTTTTCTTCCTATTTCTATGCAAATTTTGCCTTGTTCTCTTCATTGTTTGGATCAGCCTCCCCTTTGTTCCATGGCCACCGCCACCCTACATCACTTCCATGACATCACCACCAGCCACTCCTCTGATCTTGACCAAAGCCGAGCCCCTATGGTGATCAAAACCCTCTAGAATGAAACATATTGCCTAAAAACAATGCTAGCTGACCACCTTTGCTTCATTTCCTTCAACCACCACCCTAACCACCACCATAGTAGCCACCACCACCTCTGACCTGACCACCACACACCCCTCCAACCTCTGTCCAGTCATGGTGCACCCACAGGCTGAGCCTACTTCCTATGGCCTAGCCCTTTAGCCAACCAAAACTCCACCATTTGCCTAAACCCCTTCACCTTCTCATGTATAAAAATCCACCTTGTTCATGCCTTGAACCCGAGCCATGCTAGCCCAAACCTGAGCCAAAACTTGACCAAATCTGAACCAAACCATACCCTAGTCCATGACAAAAGTTTGAGGAAGCAAGGCAAAAAGTTTGGCAATTCATATTCTCATTTATTTCAAAGCTATTGCATTTTAAAGTTGTATTGAATTGTGTTTGTTTTGATTGTTTGTTTTGGGTTGTACACAAGAGTTGTAGCTTGGATTTGCTCTCCACTCAAGTCCATAATCGTGTCATTGTGCTTTGTTTTCTGTTGTGCCTTTGGTTTTGAAATCTTCAACAATTAGAAGTGAGTAAAGCTCACACGACATTTATACTTATGCAGTTGTAAAACAACAACAATTGAATGTGTAGAAAAATATTTATGATGTTATAACTGCCATGTGATTTTATATATATGATGTTAAACTATTAAATTGCATATCATCTCACCTGTTACATGTCATATCACCTATTACTGTTGTATATTGTTAAACTGTTCATTTATATCTCTTTATCACACTGCAAGTTCCCTGTAGATTAGGTTCACTATGGGTTGAAATGATACATACCCAAACGGACTTTAGAATAAAGAAAAATTGTTATGGGATGAAATGGTAGGCCTGAACGATTTTTAAATTATTTATTTTGACTTGGGATTGCGGTTTTGAAATAATAGAACCCGGATTTTATTTTTAAACAGCGGATTGAAATGATATATATATGTATCACTTGACCTAGGTTAGAAAACTATATATAGGCCCGTGGTTTTTTTTATAAATTTTCTGGAAATTTTTAAGTAATTTTAAAAGTGTATATATATAAAAAAATTGATTTAAATTGGATTTTTATTTATTAAATATAGAATTTTGGAATTTTCTACAAGTTAAAATGTTGGGAAAAATGAATAGTTGCATTGAATTTTGAAATATAACTTAAGTGGAAATTGGAATTTTGTTAGATAAATTTAATTATATAAATAAAAATTGGAAATTAAAATTTATTTGAGAAAATAATGGAGGAAAATTTAAGTGTTAAGTTCTTTATTTAAAATGTGAAGAATTGGAAATTTTACACTTGAATTTATTAAACGAATTTATTGAAATTTGATTTAATAATAAGGAATTTATTATGATAAAAACAATATGTTTAAATGATATGTAATGAACATTTTTAATGTTAAATTATGATTTTTAAAATGTTTAAAGAGTTTAAAATGAAGTTTATTATTTGCTGGAAATACACTAAAAATCTGGAATTCACTTTTAATAGCATTCAGAAATGCTATAGTTTCTGAATTGAACTAAAATTGAGTAAAAAGAGCTACTACAGCATTTCTGAAATGCTGTAGTTGAACTTATAGGCTAAAATTGAACTCAGATCTATTATAGCATTTCTGTAAATGCTGAGCGGTCTGCTGTCTTTGCAGAAATGAATAAATACCCTTGTTTTGAAACCTGAGCTATTACAGCATTTCTGAAAATGCTGTCTTTGCTGTTTTGAACCAAAATTTAACTAAAGCTGAGTTTTAACAGCAGTTTTTTTATTGTTGTCTTTGCTGAATTAAAATGTTTTCAAGTGTAACTTATAACAGCTTTTTCTAAATGCTGCGGAAGGCTGAAATTTTAATAATTATGGGTTTCGATTTAGTAAATGAGCTCAGAATGACTTGAAATTTTGAAATTTGAACACTTAGCTTGAAAGACGAATAACTTCACTTTTAAATAATTTAAATTAATAAATTTAATTGGAAATTAAATCATTTTAAAAGGTGATTTGAATTGATGTAAGTGAATGTTATCTTGTGAATATAAAAGGGTATTTCAATTGGATATTTGAATTTGAATTCAAATAATGATTTTTAAAGGGAAGTTTGGAATGGATATGATATTTTGAAATATCGAAATGATTTGGAAATGATTTAATCTTTATGTTGACAAAGAATTGGGTTTTGAAATGATATTTTATTTTGAAGTATAAAGTATTATTTTTAAAGTTATAACCACGGGTTATAATAACGATTGGTTGGCAAAGAGACCGGGATCGGATAAGGACATACTCTCTTTCGATACCGAAAACCACTTTGACAACTATGTGGGCGGTGGAGATTCCAGAATGAAGTAGGATGGCGGTGACGTTCTTATGGTATGATACGTGGACCCAACTCCCGTGAGTTGGCATAAGGTGGCTAAAACAGGAGCGATCTCGGGCCAAAAGGGGTAGCTCCTCTGGTCGGATGCATTTCTTCGATGCCATTCTATTACTTTGTGATTGGTTGGTGGGCATATGTGGCTGCTGCATTACCACCAGCCCGTGTGTGTAATTGGTATATCTACCCTGGCATTGTCTTGTGTGCCGTGTCACCTATCATATCGAGCCTTTACTACGAGTTTCTATTTGTGTCGTACCTATGCAGTATCTTCTCGTAGTCTCCCGATCAGGAGATATGCAGGTACTGTATAGACTATTGGCATTATTTGTGTTAAGGGGAATATTGGGTCACTCCTTAACGCTATTTAAAAGTATGTTTATTTGACTGTTAGACATTATTATAATAGCGTAATATACTATATAGTAAATAGTTTAATGGATCCTTAGAGGATCGGCGGTCCGAAGCATCTTCTAAGTTATTTGTACCTTTACTACAGTTCACCTGAGTTGGTTTACATTGGATAAGTATGTATGTCCCGACTCGAGTGTTTGTGTTTTATTTATGCTCGAGTCACCCTGAGTTTATCCATAGATTTGGATTTCTACTCTCTAGGGGTCTAGAATCGCTGGAGATTTATCAGCCTATCTAGTTATCTATATTTCAGTTTTGTTGTTCTGTTGTCAGCTTTTTATTAGTGGACTTCTTTGTATTTGGGATTTGATGTCGTATTTACTTTCAGACAGATATTATGTATTTTGTATTTGGTTTTGAGACTTTGTGATAGTAGCTTCATGAACTACTATGGTATTTATTTTTCCGCTGTGAGATATTCTGATGTTCTGTGTCTGTGATTCTGTGATTTGATTTTCATTTGCTTCGAATTTTTTATTACAATCTGTTATTTTGTACTATTCAAGTCCAGCATGTGTGGATTATTGTCGATTTGGATAGTGGAAAATAATGGGTCATTACAAATATACTATCAACAAGAAATAATGTGATTTCAACGAGAAATTTACTACGAGCAACAATGTCATGGATCTCATCTTAACTTCCTCGAAAAATGTATTCTAGCTATTTGTGGTCATTCACTAACAAAAAATTGTGTACACAAAAAATCTTCTCGTTTAATAGAAACTCCTGTGAAAATTTATAACATTACTCCAAGGAATTTATAGAAGGCGGTGCCATCAAACCAAGACTGGACTGATACTCCAGCTCACCCAAGTTGGTTACCACTTAAGCCTCAAGATAAGCAAATAAACACAAACTCTTAGGATCCAACCTGAATTAATAAATTCTTCGACAGATGATTAATTATATATATCTATATATAGGTGTATATACATCTATACATACATACATATATCTATGTATGTAAGCCATATAATATATAATTTTTTGTATGTTTATTGATTATAATAATTGTTTATTATGATGAATCTATGAAAATATTCAATTAAAAATAAAAAGTACAAACAACAAACTCAAAAGTTCAATCATGCCTATCTCAGATGTCTATCAAGATACAACAGACATTTGTCATATTTCTCGAGAAAACAATCTAGAGTGATCTCGGACATTTGATACTCTTCATCAGACATCTAACCCAAGTTTCGGATGTAACAAACGACACTTCATATTTTTCTTAACCAAACCATTGACCATTCTAATTCAAATATAAAACACCAACTCAAAAAACCCTAACTTCCTAAAACCCTAATTCATCAAAAATGGCTTCCAAAACAAAAAATCTAACTAACAAGAGATCAAAGAGAGTTCAATCTTCTTCTTCTCAAACCCATCTTATTACCGATACCCATATTCAAGAATGGCTTCGAAATGGTCCAATTACAAACAAAAGATTTGAAGAACTAAAGCAAAAGAGGCTTCATTCCGGTCCATTCTACCATTTATGCAAACTTGGAGAATATGGTCATCAAGAACTCACCATCGCCTTCGGTTGTCGAGAGTTAATCAGTTCTGTTGAAAATGAGGTACAAATTGATCAATTGGCCATCTTTCTTTTTTACATAAACTTATGCAGTAATGATATTTGAACACCTGAAAATGAAGATGGTTGGTTACGGACTAGTGTGTACGATAGTATTGTAAAATTAGTGTGAAAGAAAGTGGTTATTTACTAGATTGTTCCTATATTGGACTTGATTTAGAGAATATTTCCAATCAAAGGAATCTGCCATGTGACGAAGCGACACATCAAATTTGAGAAGATAGAATGCCATAGTGGAAATCCATTTATCTATGACCAAAAGCAAGGTTATTAAATCATATGACAATTCGCCACTTAGGAAGTCATGAGAAAATACGTGAAAATGACCACAAAGCCCTGCATGCTATATTTGGTGGAATTCAAATAAATTGGGCTAAATTTATTCAAGACGAAATTAAAAGCTTTTGGTCTCACCATCGACGCACAAATATATATGATTCATACATCTGGCATCTTTTACAAAGTCTTTGGGTTTCTTATATTTCTCATTTCGATGAAATCCCTGTTAAAGAAAGTAGTATAAGGTTTTTATCCTTGATGCATCTTCTCGAAAGACCCTCCAATCACGTCCCTGGCTTAATGGACTAATCAGCAACAACATCAAATGCATCTGGTTCCTTCTCAATAGGCTCAAGCTCCTTCTCCTCCACAACAAGTTCAATCACCTCGTCCTCGATACCAATTTGGTTCCTCTCATCATATTACCAAATACCATTCTAATTCGAAGATTTATAGTGCTCACACTGAACCGACTCAAAATAAATCCATCTATGATTTAACACTTCGAAATCGAAAATTGGTCATGGTTAATCAGAGAGCTTTGGAGAAAAATCAATATATTTTGCACACTAAATGGTCGGTTTGGAACAATCTTTTTCTACACAAATGACTGGAATGGGGAAAACTTTGGAAAAGGTTGTTTCCACATTTGGCAGAGTTATGAGAAAAGTTCATGGCAAATCATCCTCCTCTACTTCTCTAACACTACCTCCTTCAGCACAGACTCTCGTCTATTGTCCTTATAGATTATCTTCTTTTGGAGACAGTTCTAAACAAGATCGTGGAAAGACTATAATGCAGGAAGAACCAGAGGAAGAGCAAGAAGATAGCGATGATATGTCTTGGCCCGATCCTTCAGCACCACAACAAATAAACCTTTCGACATTTCAAGGATTGTCTATTCATGAAAAATGAAGAATATACACAATTGCCGAAAAACTACCATTCTACTTCATCCGCCTACCATGATTTTCTAATAATTATAGGGATTTCTTTAATTACAATTATCATGACTAATAGTGACTGTTTCTTCCAATTTTAGTATTGTTTATTTTTATTTTCTTTGTTGTTCATTCGTGTCAGTACGGATGTGTTATTCCCTAACTATTTCATCATAGTTTTTATGGCTTTATTTTTAGTTCATTTCTACTATTCTTATTTTTTGATAATGCCAAAGGGGGAGATAAATATGCATATACATAGGGGATGATATCATTTAGGGGGAGTTATCTTTACATTACTTATTACTAACTATTGTATGGTTGTCATCGTCAAAAGGGGGGATAATATTAGAACCTCTATTCTACGATTTCAATGAAAACTATACAATCACATATACAGAATATATTTTATCATATTATATATATATATATATATTAGAAGAAGATCATAGTATACAACAAAATCATGGTGCACAGACAATTAAAGAAAGATATATCGTACTATTTAATAGTAATGTCATATTATTGTATTATAATCATAGATGTATGTTGTATTTTGTACAACCTCCTTGAGTGATCAAAACATATTGACAAATCTTACTAACTAACTATTCTAATTTTATACTTCATAATATGATATACATCTGTCATCTTTTCACACATATCTGTGATAATTCTCTATTTATTATTTTAGACATCCACGGACATCTGTTATATATCCACAGATTTCTATGAAGTGCTTGGCTTGTAAATAGAAAAATGCAACTGTCATTTTTTAATTGATGCTTCCCTTTGTTTTGAACAAACGTCTTTCTCCTTCAACAATTGCAATCATTAATCTTAGAGTAATCTTTCAAGAAGTCGTAACTTTTTAAATACAACTCTTTGATTCTATAAATACTTCAATCAATTGAGATTTTAATTTAACTTTTTTTTACTATTCTCTAACTTCTATATTCATATTCTCTTGTGCTACCATCGACTTTATATTTTCAATCATTTTCAACCAAAATTTATATATTTTGGTTAAATTATTTCCTACAAATCCAAGCAACTCACACTCATTATCATTCAAAGAAGAATATAAGAACAACTGTACTACCTATCAATATCCGTGTTGTGTTGAGCACAATTTTGTCAAAGGAATACTTCTATATCAGCTTATTCCTCCGAGCGAAGTGAGGTTTATTATTTAGTGAAATGCTGAAGGGGAGCTTCGGGACTAGATATAGGACAAAAGGTCCGAGCCAGTATAAAAACTTTGTTGTTCTTGGTTTTTATACTTTGCTTTTTATACTTTGTTATATTGCTATATTTAGATCATATATTGATATACATTCACATACTAATACATAGTCATATTAGATACGATCCACTAGACTATCAGCCTGTACCATATGTATGCCCATATAAGTATAAATGTTGCCTTCCTCCATTTCATTTTCCGGTTTACCTTCTCTGGAACTTCAAACTAAGAAAAAAATACACAGCGCATCTTCCATTTCCACTTGCTTTATCTTCTATCTGTTATTAAAATAAAATAAAATACATTACCTCCTTTTTTCCAAAAAACAACTACTCTCTAACCATTGAGAATAATCGCGTACGACCAACTGGAAAGTTGTTCATCATCAAATCTAGTTATTATTAAAAATAGTTTCAGGAATTTTCGTCAAGTGTGGTGAGGATTGCATGTCAATTCTATAAGTGACAATGAATGGAGAATTTTCGGTGGTCATAATTTGGCGAATAGAGTAAACCGTCGTGTTCATCTCGAGGAGTTGGGATTTTAGAAGTTGTTCGTGTGATTTTTAGTAGCTTGGTTTGTCTTAGAGGAGGAGATGACCAATTTCTAGTCATAAGTTGTTTTTTGACAATAGATTGGTCGGGAAAGGTAGCGAAGGTGTCGAGGAGGAGTCTGGGACGAGGCATAGATATTGACCATGGCCGATTGACCTTCGGTGATCGGAGGTGGTGGGAACATCTAGATCTAGGGTTTAGTGACCATTATCTCAAGGGCTCAGATTTCATTGTCATGGCGGTGATAAGGGGTTTTGGATTGATCGTAGTTGGGTTTGGTGGAATGTTAGGTGATGGAAATTCTAGGGGTAGTAGTGGCACAGGTCGTAGATGGATGAAGGGGTGAGGAAATCTCCGTTTCCACAACCTATAAGTGATCGAGTCGAGGGCTGGTAGTCTAATTTTGGACTGAGGCGCTGGAGGAGTGGGCAGTAGTATCCTTGTAACAAGGAGGTGGAGGAGCGTTTGATGGTGGGCTTGGACAGGCGAATGGGGTGGTGGTGATCGTGTGCACATACAGATCATGTACGTAAAGTCGGGTACATGAATTTCATTTAGGAAGAAGGAGCTATAGTGTTTTTTAAGTCTAGGCAAAGTGATGTTGCGTTCAGGCTAAAACATGGTATTGGATTTTTGGGGTTTGAGTAGGAGAAGATTTAGGATTTGGACGATGGGCTCTGATGCAGTGAAAATCGAAATGAAGAAATTGATTTTGGGGATAATGATTCGGAATGGGAGAAGATCGCTATTGGAAGCGGGTTTGGGTCTTTGGAGGAGCTGTTGCTTGATGCGAGCATGGGTTCATTTAAGCCAAGCATGTATAGATAATGAGAAATCTAAATTAAAATTAGTTGACTTTATATGTGTGTGTGTGTGTATAAATATATGTGTGTGTGCAGTTTGTTAAGTTCAAAAATTCATATCTCATCCACATTTAATCCGTTTAACCCACGGATTAATGTATTAAACAGTACAACGCCCTAGTATAATTTATTGTCAGTTTTGATGAAGTGTAATTTAATGATAGATTTAAAATGATTGATAATAATTACATTAATTTAGATAATAACGTAGTTCATTTAATTATGCTTAATAGGTGTTATCTATTTGGCCAAATAAACATCGTAATGTTAAAATAAATTTGAATAAAGAAATTTGGATACCGTTTAGCGGAATAAAATACTGTTCTGCTAAATATATTAATTGGAAATTTAATTAGCAGAATGAATCCCCGTTTTGCTTTTTTTATAGATTTGGATATCTAGTTTTATGTTGTTAATTGATATGTCAATTAAACAATATCGAATAAGTAATGTGATAACCAGTGGTGATTAATTGTTGAATTTTAGTTACATGGATGTTGATTATGTAAATACTGTAATTAACTTGGAAAATTAAATTGAATGATATGGTAGCTTATTTACTATCATTATGGTCGCTAAACCTTTTTCCAAATTTAGAAAACTATGGATTCAAATCAACTTCAAATTTAAACAATTATAAATGTTTTATATAATTATTATTTTAGTAAAGTATCTTGCATAATAATTATTTCATTTATAATGTTTCAAAGTTAATATATTTATATTCTAATATTGTTTAAATTATTAAAATATATTTTGAATATGGTTTAAAGTTATACTTTAATATCATTTAAAGTTATTTATAATAATTAGTTTTAAAGTTAATAATTATTTTAAAATTTATTAGTATTTTAAAGTTAAATTATTATTTTAAAAGGTTAATTATTTAAAATTAATTATTTAAAATTACTTATTTAAAGTTACTTATTTTATATTTTAAAGTTGATTATTTTATTTCAAAGTTAATTGGTATATATTAATACTTTAAAAGTTTATTTATCTTATATATAAAGAAAATACTTACCTTAGTGAAGCCTTTTTTGGATTGACAAAACTGCCCTTCATTTTAAAGATAAGAAAGTTAAAAATGTAGCACGTAGTGGTATAGTTGTAATTCCCTTGACCCATGTTCCTTAATAACTGCAATACCCATTTATTCACGTTTGTTTCCCCACTCCCAAAATCATCGTCCCTCCGTACAATGAAAAATTGAATATTGAAAGAAATCGAGAAATGATAAACCTACAAATGGCAGAGGGAAGGAAATTATCGATGGCGTTAAGCAGCTTAACCTCCTCATCTTTTATATGTCGCTTTCCAGCTCTTATAGTAGGTACAAACTGTAATTTTATCATCGTTAATCTGTTGATTATCTATACTGCCTTTTATGCTTGATTACACTTCGTCATTTCATCATATAACCCGTTATTCTATAATTTAATGTTCCTACGGTTCAGATTTGTATTATTTCAACTCTATCCAAGATCAGTCAACGTATTGATTTTTTTTGCTTTTGCAATTCATTTTATTTCGAGATTTAACTTAATTTGCTAATTTGATCAATAAGCGATTAAAATTATTCTTTTTCATTTCCAAAAGAGGAGAAACTGCAGAATTGTTTGCTTATGACAATTAATTTTCTACAGGTTTAGATAGAAGCAGAAAAGGAGGTTCTAATCAGAGATAGGAAATATATTGTTAATTAAGGTCAATACAGGTATGATGATTCCTTATTTTTACTTCATAAATAATTTCTCACCTTTGTAATCCATAGCATATACTCTTTCCACATACATGTAAATTATAAAGAAGCCAAGATCTCACTGAGCATGTAGAGAATTGTAATAGTGAAAAAGCATATAACTTTATGTCTTCTGATTAGCTATTAAGTTCAAAAAGACATTGGAAGATGGTGGATTCGATCACCTTCCAGTTCTTTCCAGTCAGTCAATCAACAGATGGTATAGAGCACTATAGGTGGTGAGGTCACCTCCTTTAATGAGTCCGATGATGTGGTAGTGGCGCTAAGATGAGCAGAAGGGTCCACGCTCGAGGAATTCTCAATACAGAGGTGTTACTTTCTGTAAAAGAACGGGAAAATGGGAATCTCATATTTGATTAGTCTTATGTCTTTTAACCTACTGCCAAAATTTCTTCAACTGGAAGATCTTCAGCCGTGGCTATAACTGAAGGAGTTTTGATGGCAGTTGATGATTCTTTTCTTTTTGATCTTACTGACCTTGACATAGATGTTACACCCGAGGTATGTAATTTATCAATTTTTTGATATTGTTAAAATATTTCTGTATATTCATGACATGTAGCAGTTTTATCATGCATCTAATATGGATTATGTTAATTGTTAAGCCTTATAGGACTAAATATTGTCAATATGTGCAATAGTTACTCGCACATTCAGAATTTATTCATTAATGTAGTCTTAGCACTCACAAAATATCTTCTGAAACTTTATGGAACAAAAGTAGTGGAATAATACAATATATTCATGTATATATGGGATTAATTTATTAAAAAGTCATGGTATTAAAAGAAATGGTACTTTCATGCAATTTTTGCCCTTCGGTTTTTTCTTTTTGTCTTTTTTCCATTTTTTCTACACTTGATATATTGGAAAGTTGAACATATATGCTCTATATCTGTACACGGTTTATGATTACCTTTACGGTAGTAATCTTTCGCAAATTCTCATCATATATCATAAATAGTTGCTCCAGTATATAATATAATCAGCTATTTCGTTTTTCTTTATCAATTTTTTGCAGGGTCGGGTAAAAGCAGAAAAATGAGGTTTTTATGCGTATTTGATTGAAATGGGAAAGATAATGTTAATTAAGGTCAATATAGGTATGATGATTCCTAAGTTTTACTTCATAAATAATTTCTCCCCACTGTGATCAATAACCTACTCTTTCCATATATATGTAAATTATAAAGAATTTGAGATCTTACGAGCATATGGAGAACTGTAGCAGTGAAAAATCATATAAGTTTATATCTTCTAATCAGCTATTAAGTTCAAAAAGACATTAGAAGATGGGGAATTCAATCATCTTCCATTTCTTTCCAGTCGGTCAATCAGCAGATGGTGTAGAGTATGATAGGTGGTGATGTTGCCTCCGTTGGTAAGTCTTCTGATGTGGCAGCGGCAGCTAAGAAGAGAAAAAAGGGCCCATGCTCGAGGAGTTCTCAATGCAGAGGTGTTACTTTCTATAGAAGAATAGGGAGATGGGAATATCATATTTGGTTAATCTTATGTCTTCTAATAGAAATTTTTTGTCTCTTAGTATAAATATTTATCCTTTTCATTTGTAAAATTGTTCTACCTTTATTATGTGGGGTGATTGAGAAAAACAAGTTTATTTAGGTGCTCTAATAATTGAACATCTTTGTTATTTTTGTGTGTACGAAATTTTCATTTATGTTCAGGAGGTTTTGATACAGCCGATGCCGCTGCAAGGTAATACCGAATAAACGATAAATTTTATAAATAAAATTATGTGCGAATTTACTGAATTTTGGACTAACTTCTATCATTTTCTTTAACAGAGCATATGATAGAGCTGAAATAAAATTTCGGGGTAAGGAAGCTAATAAAAATTTCAGTTTAAATGATTACGAAGATGATGTTAATGATATTTTTTTATATCTATCTGAGGTATTTTGATGTTCTTTTACCATCATAACCTTGACATAAATCATAAGCAGATTTAGTTACGTTAATATTCGACTGAAACTTTTCTGAAATTCATAAACAATACAAGATAGAAGAAACGTATCATAAGTTCAGAGTATGTACTCCAACATAAGTACCCAACTTTGTTATATGCTTCCATTTTTTCACTCTTACATTTGTTTTAAAGCTACTAATTTTCCATACAACAATTACTATATTTCGACTATATCATGTAAATTACAATGTTGCATGAATGCACTAATAATTGCATGGCCTTGGGAGACTAGGAGCCAAAGTCTTCCTCGTTGTTCAATGCTGAATATTCAACATTGAAAGAAACAGTTATGACATTTGAAATGTTCCATGCAAATATGTTCCATGCTGAATGTTCCATGACATTGAAAGAAACACTCGTTTGTTAGTTTCATGCATATATGCATTCATCTGTATCTGTAGATATTAACAATATTCTTTTTATCAATTTAGCCTACTTTTAAAAATGTACAGAATATATTTAAATCTGTTTTCAATTATGTGATTTACTTATGCATATATTTACTAATTTAAATCGGTTATATAATTTACTTATCCATATATTTGCAGGAAAGATGCTGAGGTTGTTTATTTTACAAAGCTTTGTTATACAGAGCAAGTTTTGATATGAAAAGCTTAATGCTTTAATGACTTTGTTGTTTTATCTTCTTATTCGGTAAAACTTTGCGACAGAATGTTTTTGCCAAAAATAAAAACGTGCAATTCTATTTCAGTTACGTCTATATTTGAAATATTTGTTTTTGGTTAATTGACTTTTTATGTGTTTATTGATCTGATCTTTGGGATAATGGGGCAAACATAGTGTATTTAATGGATGTTTCTTTGCCTACTAATGAAATAAATGACAGTTTGGCTCATTTGAATAAGACCGTTGTCTCGGAAGCAAGAATTTTATGCATTTTTCTTCATGCTTATTTGTATTTCCTAAGAAAGAAGCTCTTGAATCTTGCAATATATCTCCACTGATGATAATGGAAGCAAATTATACTTACTTATATAACAAAAGACTTCAACAATAAGCCACTACATCCATTTCAGGCTTCATTCGAAAGTAGCAGTGTAAAATAAAATAAAATGATTTGTACCAAATAAATAAACATTTACTATGATATATAAATGCAATATTCTTTCACGTAAATAGTGGTACTTAAAAATTATTTTTAGATTCACTTTATTTCGTAACAATTAAAACTTTGGTAATAAAGCATTAATGATATGTTTCCTTTTAATTTTCAAGCAGCATTAAAAATTTAATTTTAGACTCATTGATTTGGTAACAATTAAAGTTTTGGTAATAAAGCATTAATGTTATGTTTCTACTAATTTTTTGCAAATTTCAAAATATTAATACTATATGAAAAGGTTACACCATTATTGATCACAAATATCATCTTATTATGGATAACGTCATCGGTTTAGGAATATTTATCCAAGAACTAGATTATACAATGGAACCAGATTACCATGTAGTGTTTTTCACGGAAATCTCATGGAGGCATAAATCACAATTGGACATTTCCCTGGTACAAGGGTATTTATCCGACGCATAGCACTGAATCTTTCTGAAAATACTAACACGCCTTTCAAACTAACATGTAACAATTTCCGATTAAATTAGCATTTTCCTTAACACTTAATAACTCATAAGGACAAACTACCCCTCAAGTTGGTTTTTATCTTTTGGAACATGTTTTCAATCATTTTCAGCTTCAAGTTTCTTTATCTAGAAGAGTTGGTCGAAAAACAATAAAGGTTTTGGTAAAAATGGAAAGATCCAAAATAGAAAGGGTATGCATGCTAAAAATGAGGTGTATAAAGACGTATTATTAACATGTAATCATGAACTTAGTTAACTATAATTCATGACCTCCTCTTTGTACGTTTTATTTTTATAGTAAATATTATACCTCAACATGCATACTCATATGTATTCCATACCTATTACATTACTCCATTTACATTATTAATTTTTTATATAACCATAAATGTGTAAGAATTGTAGTTAACACCGTTTTCTCTATTTTATTTTTTTCCATATTTTCAAGAAGTGCTTTTAAAAATTAAATCGTTGAGTTAATTATATTATATATGTATGAAAAAAATCCCTAAGTTAATTATTAAAATAAAATTGTAATTTATATAAAAAAACCCTTATGTAACGTTTTTAACTCCGCCATCTACATGTTAGTGATGCCGGTCTCAAGCCCAGGGCAAGAAGAAGAAAACGATTGCTACCACTGTATTTTAGTTCTTACAGATTACTTTCAAGCTACCGCTGTTGACATCAATCTTGAAAAAGCATAGAGAAAAATTATTACATCAATTTAAGTCTTACAAATTTCTATTATGATATTAATTTAAAGGAAAATTCAAAATATATACACTAGCATTAAGTAGATTTATCATTTAGCAAGTACCGAGGGTTTATAAGAAAGGGAGTATTATAGGAAGTGTGAGATTTATGGTGGACAAGAAAATTTCTCTATATATTAATATGGTGGTTTGATTCTTTTTAAAAGAGAGATGTTGCAAGTTTTCTACGTTCAAACCTATTGGAAGCATTAACTTTAATATCTGTCACATTTCTCAAGATATCCATGTAATAGCTGATTACTTTCTTTACGTATTAGATTATTACTTAAAATAACTTAGTCCCATTCACACTTTGATAAACGATTGATTTGTTCATGTACACACATGAAAATGCAACATTACGTACACGTCAAAGTCATTTTGTAAAATCCAAAAAACCTTACAAATAGCATTTTTTTTAATACTAAATCATCTAACTCACGTGCATCGCACGTGCTAAAGTACTCGTTATTATAATAGTATTGTTTTAAAGTTGTTTAAGTATATTATAAATCTTGTTTATAGTTACTTAACAATATTTAAATATAGTTTAAAGATAATTCATTATTTATTTAAGATGTTTTTAGATAATAATTTGTTTTGTTTAAAGTTGTTTTGAATGATAAATTTTTTTATAAATTTTTTTAAAAAAATTATAAACTATTTATTTAAAAAGAGATCTTTTAAATGGAAAGGTTTATTTAAAGGTTTTTATTCAATAAAATAATTTATTAAAGGAACTTACAAATTTGAAAGGAATTTTGGAAATCGAAAAGAAGTTGTTTTATAAAAAAATTAGAGATTTAAAAGGGAAAGTTTTATAAATGGGTTTTCGATATTTATAAAAGATATTTTGTAAATGGATTTTTGAGATTTATAGAAGGGATAATAAATGATTTTGCAGATTTATAAATATATTTTTATAAATAAACTTGGAGATTTATAAAGAGATTTTTTAAATAGATTTGGAGTTTTAGTAATGGTGATTTTCATAAATGAAAGAGATTTATTAAAAGGATTTAGAAAAGAATTTGCTAATTTAAATAACATTTTTTTTCGACCTTTTAATATGGTTTTTGCAATAAAAAATCTTTCATGATGTTTTGTGAACATACTTATACTGGCGAGGTAAGTATATGAATATTTTAATAAATATTTGAAATGTGATTTCAAATAAATGAAAGATTAATTTAAGAGGCTTAGTGGTTTCCGTGGGAAATATAATCTCTGTTTTGAATGTTTGTTTATTTGACAGTTAAATAACCGAATATCAAATCTTGGTCTAAATGTGTAATATTTCTTAATTTTGGTGGTACGAAAATATTCCCTACTTATCACTAAAGAATTTTAACTCTTAAAATATCTAGTAGAAACATGAGATTATACGGTACAGTTCCATTAGTGGTGTTATGTTGTACATATAAACTCATTTTGTTTTTCTAGGATAAATGATGAGGAGATCCATCCACATAAAGGGCTAGGGGATAATACCCGCTCTTATGTATTTTCTTACCAAAAGAATCAATATTGAGCATTCCAGAAATCGATCGATTAGTTTTGAAACATCCGATAAATAGGGGAGTGTACTTATAAGAGATGATTCGAGACCATAACCACTCCAAAACAACATATGGGTTATATGCTTGGAGGGGATTCAAGATCTGTTTTGGATGTTGAAATTTATGGGTGATTTTGAGACCCATTAGGGTATGGGAATCCATGTGTGATTTCAAGATCTTAGTTGAGATATGGGAATCCATGTGTGATTCTGAGACCCATTGTGGTATGAGAATCCATGTGTGATTCCAAGATCAATTTTGAGTTATGGTAATCCATTTGTGATTCCAAGACCTGTTGGGGTATGGAAGTTCATGTGGGATTCTTGATCTGTTCAGGTGGCGGTGTGGAATGTTGGATGTAGTCTTATCAGCAGAAATGACTAAAACTAGAGACATAATGCATAGCCGGTAGTTTAGCTAACCAATGAGGGTGTAGTCAGCTCATTCCTAGAGTTGCGTATATTTGTTATGCATGGATGGAGTGGTGCATTCGGCCTTGCATGGCCGGCTATGTATTTCTTATTGCACATCACTAGGGATGTATTGTTTCTTCAGAAGGATAATTTTGATCCTTGTGCAGGAGGACCATTCTTGAAGTACTAAGGGCACCTCTATGGAATATTACACAATTGACGAATGCACCTTATCGATTTTTGACTATATACTTATTATTGTTGTAATGTACACTCACAAGCATCACAACTACTTGATTACTATTATTCTCACCCTTAAACATTATTATAATATCTTTGGATTTTCTATAAAATGTTTTATTTATCATAAGGTAAAAACTCATCCATGTTTATATGCGGCATGGTCTTACAAAATACCTTTATTTTGAAAGGCTTAGATAATATTAAGTAAATCCAATTGATTGTGTTTCTCGTGCTGGTTTTACCAGACTGATATGGGCTTTGTTTTCCATAATGATCGGGTCAGCTCGAGCATATTTTTCAGATTTAGCTGGATACTTTGGAGCCTTTAGGAGACAAGCTGGATTCTCGACGTATTTATGCATCTTACATTCCTCCCATTTTTGTTGATCTTGATTTCCATTTGTATTTATCGACAATTGTAAGGACAGACTGTTACAACTGTTCAGGCTGAAAATAGATTAGTGTACTTTATTTTTGTGTATAATAAAGATGATTTCTTTTGGTAAAGGTCTTGTATATATTATATATATCTTCTCGTCACAATGTGAGATTCTATTCTGTCTTCTATTTCTTTCACTCCAACAATTTTCCTTTCTGACACTTAGATGTTCGCACGTGAATACCATGGATGTATTTGTATTGACTTCTAAGAATCTAAAAGACAGGTTGTTACATCCACTGATAACCATTATTGGCTTTTCCTCTTTGTTTAGGCGTTGAAGTAGAATAGGCCATTTTTTGTGGGAGAATTGGCCGCTAGAGTCAATTGCGGGCTTCAAGAAATGGGCAAGCGAAGGTACTAGCTTTTGGAAGTATAAGGGTCAAAGTACGGGCCTAAATGCAGGTCACGCTGGCCAGTAGGACTGCGTGGGCTGTCCCATTCTATACTTGCGAGAAAGTCAAGTTGTAGAAATCAATAAGATAAGTGTTGTATAGATCGCAGCTATGAAGAGTTCGTAACTATGAGTTTCGATCAAAGACATAAATGCTCATTATTAAACTATTCCTAGTTAGAGGCATGTCGAGAACATATATCATCACATTGGATAGATTATTATACATAATGCTCTATTGTTAACAAACAATATATTACACATGGTTGTTGGGGACACCAAGTGGTTACCACCTTGAGCTTTTTATAGAATGAACATAGTTAGACTCACCAAGGCTTTCTATCGGTATTTATACTTAAATAGAAAATCTCATGTAATGATGTGGAGTGGTATTTGACCTGGGAGTAATGTTAAACTTATGTGTGAAATCCATATTTGGCTATGGAAAATTATAATATTTGATCATATCACAGACAGATGCAGTTGTGCATTGATAAACATGAAGTAAAATATTTCTCAAGAGAGGATTTATCTCCCT
This sequence comes from Allium cepa, assembly GCA_030765085.1. Lineage (NCBI taxonomy): Eukaryota > Viridiplantae > Streptophyta > Magnoliopsida > Asparagales > Amaryllidaceae > Allium > Allium cepa. The sequence goes on along the minus strand of CM060929.1, from coordinate 374,189,110 downwards.
CGATACAAAGTATTACTGTCACAATAATTGGAGATCAGCTCGAAGTCATAAAAACCTTGGACAAGGTTGTACGATCGATCAATATTTGTTATTATGTTAAACAAACTAAATTCAAGGATCATGCCTCAAAACAATAATAATTATTAGTTAGAGTATCGATTAATGGTCGAGCTTGGGACATATTGTTGATCAAGAAATATAACTTGCACGTCATATTGTTTGAAAAAGGTCTCACTTCAAAGATCAAAGTTAGACTTCTAATAGATGATTTGTAAGTATTTGTATCAAAATTAGGCACAACACTCTTTGGACGTAGTTGAAGAGATTAGAAAAAAGGATTTAAATGTAAAAAGAGGCTAATCTAACAAACACACCAAGACAGGCAGACAGAAATAGAAAAAGACATAGATGTATAGTGGTTCGGCGTTGTAGCCTACATCCACTTTGAATGATTTGCTATTTATTGATGATTGCTAACTGATTACAACAGTGAATAACTCTAACACTCAAGTTACGATGGATATTTGGCAGAGTTACGGCGTAGTTGCGTCAAAAGTCCTTTTCTCTTCGTATTGGAGTGCTACTTATAGGTGTAGGTCTGAAATATCCGCCTTTCAACTCGGAATACTCCTCTCACGTGGGTGGGCCCACCAGATTGATCAAAGGCCATTTGTGAACGATTGGGATCAATCCCCACCTTGTCTGTATCGATCAAAGATACATCCATTTGGGCTGAGATCGATCAAAGACGTTCTTGACATGGTAAGTAAGCTCCTACGAAAATTTTGTGGCATTTGGACTTGTAGATTTTGAGTTATGATCGATCCAAGATTCATTTTGTAGGCGGGCTAAACTGTGTGTATCGACACCTTCATATCGATCCATGTTCATATCCGTCTTGTGCGTATCGATCAGGTGAGGTGAAAAGTTCAAGAGAGATCCAAGTTTCATGCTAAAAGACGGCTTCCTTTGTTTGACTGCGCCTCCTTCGTATCAATCCTAGGGACCGTTCTTCGTATCGATGCTTTGCCTACTACTTCGTGCCGATGGAAAGAGTTGGTTTCGTATCGATCTGTTGGTTGATCGATACAAAATATATGAAGATGGTTAATCGATATGAATTAGACACATAGGTAGCTGCCGATGGATACGAAGGTAATTGACTTCGATGGATACGAAGAAGGGTGGCTTATAATGAATACAAAATGAGGTCTTTTTTCTCGATTTTGATCGATTCGTATCTTGAGCACACGAACTTTGATCGACCTGAAATTTAGAATGTTCGCTTTTTTAGCTTTGTTTGTCATGCCATGTTAGTTGTAGCACAATTTGGACTCGAACCAAATTTGCCAGTATCCATAGTAGACTTGTGTATGACCGATCTTCGAGTCGAATTATCTTTGGTTTCTAGTCAAGTCTTTGATGTCATGGCCTTGCCAAAAGGTGGGATAACATTTTCCCTCCAAAGTACATCTTGTGCGAACATGACGTGCTTTGAAAAAAATGCATTCTTTATTCCGAAAGAGCTCTATCAGATTTGTTGAATAATCATTGCCTTTTCATCAAGAGATGTAACCTTTGATTGATTTTCAGCATTATAAATGTTACACTGTTAACTGCCAATGATTGTACAGTGTTCTATTGAAGCTGAAGGTTGAGTGCTAGCAATTAGTCGTTCAGTGTTTTGATCATCGTTGGTTGAGCATTCAATCTTTGTTAATTTTGAAAATTGAATATTATTTCGTCATACATTCACCTATGTTAACTTGACTCCTGCTCACGTTTGCATGTTCATGGGTCGTTGTCAAATTCTGTAGTTTTTTTTGTTTGGATCGAGTTTCGTATCGATCCTCTCCTGGATCAATGTGAAATTCGAGTTGTAACAAAGTTTGATGGTCGTTTTAAGGCATCCCTCTATATTGATCCTCTCCTGGATCGATCTAAGAAGTTGGAATGCATGCTTCGTATCGATGGCTATCGATACGAAATAGACAGTCTTTGGAGATGATTCATATCGATGGATACGAGCCCTCATGGTCTTCAAACTAATGGATACCAAGTAGACATTTCGTAGGTTTGGAACTGAGTGGTCTAAATATGATCTTGCAGTGGTACTTCGTATCGATGGGCTTGAAGGCTGGTCACGGATGGATACGAACTATTACACTTTAGATCGATCTGGGTAAATGGACACGAAGATGGTTCTCCATATCGATGGAATTTGTGACCGCTTCATTCGGTTTTTAGCGTTGGGAGACAAAACGTTTTTGCCTGGTTTTGAATCCATATAAATACTTTCGGGACTTAGCCAAATTTCCTCGCTTTCCATTATCTTGTTCTTGCCTTTGTATTGAGTAAAACACGAGGAAAAGAAAACTGCCTTCATTCTCAAACCGAACAACCCATTAATCTTTCGAACTGATCGATTAAATTAGGTAATTAACTAATCAATTCCACTCTAAAATGACGAGACTCGAGTTTTAATGCCAATTTGTTCAAATTCATCGCCCGGCGATGTTGATGCCAGAGTTGGGCCGGAGAAGGGTTGAGAAAGGAGTAATGGCTTTTAAGTGGCTTGGGGAAGAAGAAGGGCCATTGGATATAAAGTAGTCATTCGTATCGTTAGTGGATGGAGGAAGCAGTTTTGCATCGATATGGAAATGATGGATGAAGGGAGAAAGCATTGGAACATTGACATGTGGTTCATATTGATATGGAACTGTAGGGCTTTGTATCGATGGAGGCAGATGGACACGAAACTGCTTGTCTTGAGGTTGCCTTGGATCGATACGAAGTCAAAGCTTTAGGATCGATACGAAGCACACCAATTTGGAACGATCAATATGAAGCTGCAACTGGCGATCGATACGAAGTCTTGGATGTTGATCGATACAAAACCTTGGACAGCGATCGACATGAAATCTGGCTTTTGGAGGAGCACTCCATGTTGATCCTTGATGGACACGAAATCCTTGCATACTTTAGCACTTGACTCCGACGAGCTTCAACCTTGCATATATGGACTTAATTGTTAAACTACATATAGGACAATCCCTCGAAGATCGTCGATGGAACTGTAACTTGACGAACCTAACAAAATCTAACATGGATCGTATTTCGAAGACAGGGTAACATAGTTGTGACGGTCAGCGATGACGGCCACTCTGGTTGAATCTCGAAATCTTGTCATTTTAACATCTTTTGGGCTTGAAGAAATTTAAAGTATTATGTAGCACTGCACTACACAACACAATCACTCACTTCACAATCACGGAGGGAACACGGGTTTCTTGCCATCTAACAATGGTTTTTTATAGAGTTCACTAGCTATGGATCCCAGAAGTTTTGAGTCGCAGGATATCCAAAGTCCTACACTTCTAGTTATAGAGATGCCAAATATTGCTGCTAAGTAATAAGTCCCACTCTAGACAAGATGCTCAGTGAAGCTTTTATTATGTATCCAGATGATTATGTCTTATCTAAAGTCTTCGAAGACATGCTGGGAAAGATCGGCTTAAGGCACGGACTTTCTCTAGATGATGTCTTATTATCGGGAGCATAAGATAGAGCCTACACCCTTCGGAGGGGTATATTGCATGCAATAGGTTCATGTGTGAAGTTGGAACACTTCCTTCTTTCAATCAATTCATTCGAGAAGTGCTTCTTTTCTTGAGGATCGCTCCGTCTCAGTTACATCCGAATGGATATGTTCTGATCAACTGCTTGTACATTATCTACATGGAATGCCTTTTCCGACCTCCAATAGTTGAAGAAATCATATATCTATTCAATATTAAGAGTCGTGGGGACAACTATTATTTCACCTTTCTAGAAGCAGTTAGAAATTTCCAAGTAGTGGCAGGAGCCTAGAGCAAGTTAAGCTACTTCAAAATCGAATGGTTCTTCATTTGGTGTCCATCGGGATTTGCCAGACGATGGCTAGTTAGACATAAGTATTCTAACTTCTTTGTCAATTAACTGAGTAATTCAAGTTGATGTCGGGTCTAATAATTCACTTCTTTTACAGCTTTGATCCCATGTCCTGAAGGAGAGAGATTCAAAGAGATTGTACGAAATCTCCAATCAGTATCAGCTAAGCTTAGAGATATCAATGAAGTTCTCACCAATGAAAACTTGATCGTTGTTGGGCTTATAGAAAGAGGCTAAAGCATTAGATCGACGGGAGTTCTCAGAATGGCTTCTACGAGGCATGGAGGGAGAAGAGCTCCTGGAGTCGTGATTACAGAATAAGGCAATGATGAGAATGTGCCGCTGGAGATGAGCCCGCAGCTGTGCCTCTACAGCATCTTCGATCTTTAGAGTTGAAAAGAAGAAGCAAGACTATTGCCCACAAAGCCACAAGATGCAAAACTATCATGATATCTCCACTCATCACAAATAAGTGCGAAGACTTCTCCTCCATAAATGGAGAGTTCATTGAAAGGATTGGCGGACGTCCCCATCCTAGATGACTTAACGTCATTCCAAGATTTTTGACTAGAAGGGCTAACAAGTGCTTTAGATATAGGGGAGCCAACTCCTACAAGCACGTCAGCCACAACCGGTTGTTTGGGGGGTTTGCATATGCATGCATACACTTCACGGCACCAAACAACTTCTAATCACATGCCCTCTAGTTTTAGGAGAAAACAAATTCTGCTTCTTCTTTCATTTTACAGATACTATGGTGAGGCAGGGATCCATGCTCCGTAGTCTTCGTTTTGCGCGTCGTTCTTCTAATTCTTATTCTAAGTCTCACAGGCGTGAATCTGAAAGAGACTATGATCGCAGCCACTCTAACAAAGAGCGGAAGTGTAACGACCCGGAATTTTCGAAGCCGAAAATTCCAGATAGTTAAGAAAAAGAAGAAAGAGATAGAAGAAAAAGAAGATCATAAACATCAACATCTCACATTCGCAGCGGATAAAATATAATAATAAATAATAATGGTTTACAGAAGAATACTATACGTGTCGATTACATTTAAATACATCAGAGTTACACATATATTCAGACACTGACATATCCAATTCAGCATGTCACAGAATTACAAAAAATATAATATAGCGGAAATACTCTACATGTTCCTATCATCCAGCTCGCCTCCTGAGCTCCAAAGCACCCTTACCTGAAAATCTGTAATACTCGGTCTGACCCGAGCATTACACCAAAGTAACACCCGGGTCAGGCTGGAAACCAGCGTGAGTAAACCCAACTAACATGGAATACCACAGCATACAACTTAAATAAAACCCGGGGTAACTTATATCAATTTAACCAATTCACAATTTTCTATAGACAACACTTATTTCACATATAAATTTTTAAGTATCAAACTTAGATAAAATAATCCAGTTCACTTAAATTAATTCATTCCTGCCTATTGATTTCACAAATCAATTTGTAAAAATTCGAAGTGGTTTCGGGTATCTTCTAATACCCGACCCCGGTCTCTTCGAGTCTCATGTCATCCTAACCCAAGTTATACAATGAAATACACGAGATTTCATATCAGAGATATCAACTCATTCAAAACATTCAATACCATTCAATCATCCATAAGGAAAGCTTAATCACATGCAAATCATTTCTATTGATTCTAATTGAATTTCAAACCTTAATCACTTAGATTCTTTCATTAATTATTTCCAAATTAATTAATCGACCCTTCCATATTCATCTTAATTAATCACCCTGGATTAATTATCTTCCAATTCCATTCATGTAATAATCTTTAATTAACTTCACGGCATTAACTATTCTTACCAAATCAAATGAGTAACCTTTAGTTACTCCGTAAATTAATTAACTATATTAATTACGTTAATCCTTAATTAGTTATAATTATTAATTTCTCATAAGTCACTTATTTTTTTGATTGATTATTCTTAATTAATCAATCTTTTATTACGTCATTGATTATATAAATTCATGATTTCCATTTACAATTTCAATTTACCCTAATCTAAATTTAATACATTAAATAATTAATCATTTATTAAGTCACACATATTAATCACTTTTGATTTACCTCAACCGGTGATTATCTTCCTTGTTATTTACTTCATTAAATAATTAATTACTCTTTAATTAATTATCTCAATTAATCTCTTGATTAATTTCACAAGTAATTATATTTTATTAATTTCGTTAAGTAATTACTTATTAAACTATCCATCGATTATTCTAAATTCTTAGTTAATTAACTTAACTTTAATTAATTAATTAAACCCTTAATTACTAAATTAAACAATCCAAATCATTAATTAATTGAATTAATCAATTATACATTTTCATTACCTTTCAAATTTGATGAATCACAAATCATTAAGCCCTCGTTAACTTTAAAAACGAACCATTCTCTTATTTATGATTTAAGTTTAAAACCATTTAAAATCCAAATGCTTTGAGTCGAACAACAATTAACTCGAGTACCAACCAAAACCAAAGTCACTAGATCATTAGCACACATTCAATCAACTCAATCAATCATACAATTCTTTAAATTTAACCATTTAAATAAAAATCCTATAGAGTGATATTTACTCACCTTTGCCTTTATTTGCAATCCATCTCAAAATTGCCTTGGTTTCCTTGAGTTTTGACCTTGAATAAATAATTTACATTTAATATTCAAAATAAACTCGAACAATTCAATCCACCATTTTAAAATTTTATTAACAGTTGAATTAATCGAATGATTAAATTTACATTTATAAATTTATTTACCAATGATTTTATTTTATCCTAGAAATTAAATTTTAAACTAATTCCCTTTTTAATAAATTAAACGAACTGATCTGTTGACTTTAACTAAAAAAAATCTTCCCTTTCAAAATCTTTTTTGAAATAAAATAAATTTACTAAGTTATTTAAAACAGTTCAATTATCAACCCTTTCCTTTAAATAAATAAACTAGTAGAGGAAATAAAAATCCTTTATACCTGTATATCATTTAACCTTTGAAACAACATACGGTAGTATATAATAATTCATAGTGATTCCAAAATCAATGTTATATATAAAAAATTTCTATCTCTAATTTTTTTCTGTTTAATTAACAGTAAGCTAATTATTAGCATATTTAGACATTTATTTTGAACAACTGTAATTCCCAAATAAATACAAAATCGAATTTGAGAAATCAGTTCGAAAATCTCACCTTCACAGATACATGCGACTCGGACTCGCCACCACGCTCGACAAACGCGAAGCCAACTGCGCAACCACCCCCCCCCCCCCTTTGCGAACTCCACCCTACAGCCACATGAGATTCAACGAGCCTCCCTCCTCCTCACACGACCCACGCCCCTAGCCCACACGCCTCCCTCCTCCTCACACGACCCACGCCCCTAGCCCACATGTCGCCTTGCCGAGCTCCACGCCATGACCTCGCGAACTCATCGCGATCTGGAATCGCGACCTCGACTCGAACAGCGGTGAGAGGAAGAAAGGCTATTTCGAACTGGAGGCGGCCGAAAGATCTGGCGATCTTGATTTGAAATCGCGAAAATGGTCGCCATATTTGTTTCTTTTCCTTTTTTTAAACTGGGTCGATTCGAAAATGAAGGAAGGGGGACTCGTTTCGAACAGAAGGTTGAATTAGAGAAGGGAGAAGGAGAACGAAGGCTCGGCTTCGATTTGAAGATGAAATGAGCGGCCATTGTTTTTTCCTTTTGTGAATTCGACTTGATTTCTATTTGAAGATTAGAGAGGACGGAGATAAATATCAATTTACGGAAGCTTCTCGAGTACGCAAGAATTAAATAATTAAATAATGAAAATATCTCGTATTCCATAACGCGAAATCCCGAACCCCGAATCAGACATGCCGACAGGCGTTCATAAGGTTTTACCCACATTCCGAACACAATGGAATGTGTTTCGAAGGCTAATTTGACCATATGCGCGAATTACAAAGAAAACGATCAAATTTAAATTGAATCGATTAAAATAGTTTCTATGTGTTTCGAGCTGCCAGGGTCAAATGACAACTCTGATTGCTACGAAAATTGAAATCCGATAATAACTAACTATTACAGATCCAATGGAACTGATTTCGTCGAATTCCGAGACTATGTCTCGGAAGGCTATTTTTAAATATCGATTTAAACGATATATTATCAAAATTGAACAACCCACCTTTAAATTAAGTTTTCAACCAATCTATTATCTTCAGTGTCGTCGTTACAAATTTATAATCCTTCAAATTATTTTAAACAGGCTTAGAAATTTCAGATTCTTCAATTTACCCAATTTCAATTATTAAATTCAATATTTAAACTGTAAAATTCAATGATTTAATTATCAAGTAAATATTGATATCTTGAATTCAAGTTAAATTAACTTTTAAATATTTAAAATCAATTAACTATTCAAATTTAAATTGTTAGAAATTCCGGGTCGTCACATTCCTCCCCCCTTAAAAGAATTTCGTCCTCGAAATTACTAATTAGGAAGAATGGTTCAAAACCCGTTTATTTTTTCCCAAACCCACAATTCAACATCCTACCAACTATCTTTTAATAGAGACCCATTATCACCCTAACCAACCTCCCAAAACCTTCTATAGTTTCAAGCACTACCTTTTAGCTCAATCATTTACATTCCAAATTAAAACCAACTTTTGATTTATCAAAATTTTCTCAAAAATTTTCTAACTCTCTAAATTTCCGAAAATTTTTGCTAGCGTCTCTTTTGCGCGGCTAGCTCGGTAACACTACAAAAGGCCTCTACGGGCTCCCAAATTTCCAAAAGAAAACAAAAGCCAAGTGGCTAGATCACAAACTCAATCCAATTTTATACAGAAATTAAATACATACCTTTTTGCCGGGCAATTCAAATTTATCTTCTGATATCAAATCCAATTTCCATTTTCCTTATAATCCATGCATACCTTACTTAACAATAATATCCAATCGTAACATTTCCAATCATTTTATACATTTCCTCACATATGTTTCATACCTACTTTGATTCAAATTAGCTTTCTCATTTCATATGAATTCCATTTATCTTCACTTCTAAGTATTAAACTTTATCTTTCATTTATAACTGATTTATATTATTATTTTAAATTAGTTTCATCCACTAATTTATTTTGGTTTCAAATTTGAAATCGTTTTATTGTTGAATAAAAAAAATTCTCAAAAATTTTCAAAAATTTTCTAACTCCCAAAATTTTCGAAAATTTATGGCAGAGTCTCCTTTGTATGGAGGAGCTTTTGCAATTTGACAAGAGATATAAATATGTATACATCGACCCACACGATCGGAAAAAGCAAAAACAGTTCATATTTCCTATTTTATTGCGTAGACGTATCTTATTTAGCATTTTAAGCATGCGGCTTATTTATTTAAGCAATTAGTGCAATCTAAACCAGCCAAACGGCCTTCAGGTACCTGTACTTACTCAATTTAAATATGTAAGTGCCATAGATAGAAAATCTATTAGTATTTCACTTATATTCAATAGCTGAACACAGTCATTTCAAAAGCAACAAACACCGAACGCTTACCATAAGCAATTTATATAACTTTAAAGACAATTCAATTGCTTTCAACCAATTCATAAGCCATTTCATTCAATTTTATTGGGTTACAACTCAAGTGCTTATATTCAATTTATTTTTATCCAAACAAGCTCATATTCAATTCAATTAATTCTAAAACCAATTTATTTAATCTTTATCAACTTACAAAAATTTAATTACTTTTGCTTACGCTAAACGACAATTATTGTTATGCAATTTCGATGATATTTTCTTAATAAAGTATCTATTTTAGTTTATGACTACTTTAAATTAATTTCAACTCATTCTGTATTTAATTCTGTTTCATTTCAAGTTTATTCACCAACCATGCATTGCCTTTCATTCGTCTCCGCATTGGTTTCACTTTAAAACTATCTCATTGAGCTTGACAATATACAATGCTTATAAATTAATAACCATTTCCAAATTAATTTAACCTAGACTTTTATAATCTTTTACCTTTATTTACGCCGAACGACAACTACTCCATTTAGCTTGACAATACTCATTTCTTATATTAATATCCATCCCATATTTAAATTTTTAACTCGCTTACTTAATTCATTTGCGAATATATTTTATTTACCCACAGCCATTCTCAATTTATTTCCACTCATCTGGGTTTTGTTTGCACTCAAACCATTCCTATTATAATTCACTTTCATTTCATTCAACAACACTTCCCTTATATCTAATTTACTTGCAAATTTCGTTAAATACTATTGATATCACACTTAAAATTTGTTTGTTATTCAAACCATCACTCTTACGATCCAACTCCATTTTATTTCTATTTTTATAGCATCACCACTATTTAATTCATTATCAAATCCAAGTCAAATTCTATTTACAATTCGAATTCATTTCAGACTTCTAAATCAATATTCGATTTTAATTACAAAATCACTTCATTAAAATTCCCGAGTTTCAATTTTATTTTATATGTTCAGTTTGGGTTTCCCTTGATTTTCCAAAATTCCAACCTTTTATTTTAAAATTTTAGAAAAGCTTTTAAATTCACATAATACTATTGAAATAGCTTTTTATAAAATACTTTTTATAACTCGATGTCTCAACCAGTCCATCCTTGTTCTCACAGAAATTCAGTCATACGTTGATCAGGCGTAGGACTGAAAATCTATAAGTACTTGGTAAACTCGTTTTCAACATCCAGTGAAAATACTTGGAAAATAGTTTTATTGAAAATATCGAAAACAGTTTTTGAAAATATAGAGGAAATATCTTTGGTGAGAATGCTCTGGATATCATCACCCCCATCCATGGTCGCAGTTACATTCCAGGGTTACGTTGCCATCGCAGCAAAAGTCCATGCAACTGCAGGCTCTCCGCCGCCTCTCGATTACGCCATGGAACCCACAACAGATCACAGTTACATCCCAGGGTTACGTTGCCATCACAACAAAAGTCCATGTAACTGCAGGCTCTCTACGGCCTCTGATTTTCACTGTCGAAATGAAACTTCTCCACTCCTACATAGGTCGCAGTCTACCGATATAAAATCAAACGCAGATTGTTGGCTCTCAGCGGCACACACGACTTTCGCTATGTTATACCATAGGTCGCAGTCTACCGATATAAAATCAAATGCAGACCGTTGGCTCTCAGCAGCACACACGATTTCCGCTATGGTATACACTACTCATAATCCCCAGGAACTAGTTTTGTCCAGACCCCTCACAGGATCAACTTTAGAACCCCCTTGGGGCTCAAGACAGCACCACCCGGTGGTACTCCTAAGAAGTTCATTTCAAAGGAGCGCCTTTTTCCCCAGAACCATCATCAAAACACTTTATACTATACACATATAGTATCTTTCAAATCATATACCTAGTATGATCTCACACAAAGCTTCTTTACACAAAATCGATTATCCCAAAATCGATAGTTCTCAAACTAGGCTTTCCAAATTTTAATATTAATTTTACCCAAAAATCAAAAGCCTTTCGCAATCCAAAGATTCCCAAAATCCTTTCCCAAGATCCTCATAAGATCCTTTATATATATTCAGATATATATAAAAAAAATATAAAACTTTGGATCCTTTCAAACTTGTATAAAACTCCTTTTATACTTCAAACACCTTCAAAAATCCTTTTCTTCTGGCAATAGATTTAACAAGGGGAGATTTGTCTTATATAACAAAGATATATAATTTTTTTATTCAAAATCAAATATTCAAATTTAATTACTCCTTCCAATGTCAATTTCATTCAAATCTGTACGATGTACACTTATCATCCGTACGCCATACCAATCTGATCGCTCACTTGATCACACAATTTCACTTCTGAACTAGTATCGTCCACCCGACTTCCTAGTGCGGACACAGGTCTGGTATCTTGATCATAAACCGTCATTCTCCTTGCATAGCCATAACTATGATAGAGAACATCCAGAACCAATCAACAATCCATATCCAGGTTCTCCGTCGAAAATCGAGTGAAAAATCCCAACTCGGATCGATAACTATCTCGAAATTCTGTGCTCGAATTCTGGATCAAATCACTATGCGAATAGAATAATATACGTACATCTTACGTATTTATTTCCATTGATTATCAGCCAAATCAATTTCCTTTCTATTCACATTTCCTTAAATTCCTCTTCACTTATTTACGATTGCCTTAATTCTCATTTAATTATCACTTTAATTCTTATCTCAGTTAGGTATTTAAATCAATAACAGTTTGAACTCCGACCAGTTTAGAAAATAGCTTGAAAATTGAAAAATAGGTAAGTAGTTGAAAAATAATTATTAGTTTGCAAAATAGCAATAACATAGTTAACTAATTGTAAAATAGTCGAAAAATAGTTGAATAGTTTCAGGAATTTTAAATAATTGCAAAATAGTCGTAAAATAGAAATTAGTTTGTGAAATAGTTGAAAAATAGTAATTAGTTTAGAAAACAGTTGAAAAATGGTTAAATAGCTCCAAAAATAATTGTAAAACGAGTATAAAATAATTTGGCTTTAAGAAAGAAAGGTTTTGTATATTTAATAGCTTAGAAAAATAAGTTTATATCAAAACAATTTATATTGAAAATAGTCCAGAGTCAAAACTGTTCACTTCCCCAACAATTCAATGTAAATTTACACTTCCATTTAAATTGATCCAATTCCAATTTGAATAACTCCAATTTCCATTGAAATTTATTTAACCCCAATTCAAGTTGAATAACCCTGTTTTCTTTCCAAATTAAATCAAATTCCATTTGATTTTAATCATGTTCATCTTCAATTATAATTTCAAATTATTCCAATCAATTTGAATTATTATCAATTGAACCCATTTCAAATTCAAATCATTTCAATATAATCCAAATCAATTTCCCATTTAAATTCTTAATCTTATACGTCTTCAATCACCCATCCAATTAATTCAAACCAAATTCAATTTTGAACTAATTCAATTTCAATCTTGAATTTAAACTATCTCGAATTATATAAATTCGAGTTAAATTCTCAAAGGTTGGTTTATCTCTTTAAACCAAATTAACCTTTATTTAAAGTTTTTAAACAATTTAATTTTCGAGTCCAATTCTCAAATTCCATTTTAAATTATCTTTACTTATGTATTTCAAGGTTCAAATAAGAGTTCAATACAATTTTATTTTAAAATTTTAATTTATTATTAAAATTTATCTTCCAGTTTGAAGCCGGTTCTTAAACAAGTTTAATTCACAATTCAATTATTCAAATTTATTCTATTTATACAATACCATTCTCAATTTAAAGATTTTCATTAACAACAAGATGCTATCATCCAATTTATTTTAAAACGTCCATCCATTTCCAACTTCCAGATCTCAAACCCAGATTGAGATCACACAGACTACCAATTCAAATTGTTCATTCAAACTTATTTAACTTCTCCCAAGTTAAATTCAATTTACTTAATCCAATCAACCCCATTCAATCCTTAAATTTTTAAACCACTTTTGGTTTTTAATTCAAATCAGAATTTCAAACAACCCATTGTTTGCAAAAAGTCCCAGTTATCCAAATAATACTTATTTATTATGTTTCATTACTTTGAAACAAATTTTCAAATTCTGGGACCAGATTTAGAATTTCATTTTCAAGTCATTTAAATATTAATTTGGTTGTATTTTCGTTTTTACATAATTTAATTCCAATTCAAGTCTTCAATTTGGTCACATTATATTACTTCTTAATTTTAATTTCAATAATTTAACAACCAATCGCTTTAATATTTATTAGAATGAAATATTTCTTTATATATCAAAATATACTTTTATATAAAATCATTTAAATCCTTTATATAAGAAAATAACAAGTACGCGCTCATACATATACACTCAACTCATTCTAGAGTACTTTGGACTCTATTTAATGAGTAATCCCCACCAGAGCCAAGGTTCTCGCTTAACCTTTCAACTCTGATACCAAATGTAACGACCCGGAATTTTCGAAGACGAAAATTCCAAATAGTTAAGGAAAAGAAGAAAGAGATAGAAGAAAAAGAAGATCAGAAACATCAACATCTCACATTCGCAGCAGATAAAATATAATAATAAATAATAATGGTTTACAAAAGAATACTATATCTGTCGATTACATTTAAATACATCAGAGTTACACATATATTCAGACACGGACATATCCAATTCAGCATGTCACAGAATTACAAAAAATATAATATAGCGAAAATACTCTACATGTTCCTGTCATCCAGCTCGCCTCCTGAGCTCCAAAACACCCTTACCTGAAAATCTGTAATACTCGGTCTGACCCGAGCATTGCACCAAGTAACACCCGGGTCAGGCTAGAAACCAGCGTGAGTAAACCCAACTAACATGGAATACCACAGCATACAACTTAAATAAAACCTGAGGTAACTTATATCAATTTGACCAATTCACAATTTGCTATAGACAACACTTATTTCACATATAAATTTTTAAGTATCAAACTTAGATAAAATAATCCAGTTCACTTAAATTAATTCATTCCTGCCTATTGATTTCACAAATCAATTTGTAAAATTCGAAGTGGTTTCGGGTATCTTCTAATACCCGACCCCGGTCTCTTAAAGTCTCATGTCATCCTAACCCAAGTTATACAATGAAATACACGACATTTCATATCAGAGATATCAACTCATTCAAAACATCCAATACCATTCAATCATCCATAAGCAAAGCTTAATCACATGCAAACCATTTCTATTGATTCTAATTGAATTTCAAGCCTTAATCACTTAGATTCTTTCATTAGTTAATTCCAAATTAATTAATCAACCCTTCCATATTCATCTTAATTAATCACCCTGGATTAATTATCTTCCAATTCCATTCATGTAATTATCTTTAATCAACTTCACGACATTAGTTATTCTTACCAAATCAAATGAGTAATCTTTAATTACTCCATAAATTAATTAACTATATTAATTACATTAATCCTTAATTAGTTGTAGTTATTAATTTCTCATAAGTCACTTATTTTTTTTTGATTGATTATTCTTAATTAATCAATCTTTTATTACGTCATTGATTATATAAATTCATGATTTCCATTTACAATTTCAATTTACCCTATCTAAATTTAATACATTAAATAATTAATCATTTATTAAGTCACACATATTAATCACTTTTGATTTACCTCAACCGGTGATTATCTTCCTTGTTATTTACTTCATTAAATAATTTATTACTCTTTAATTAATTATATCAATTAATCTCTTGATTAATTTCACAAGTAATTATATTTTATTAATTTCGTTAAGTAATTACTTATTAAACTATCCATCGATTATTCTAAATTCTTAGTTAATTAACTTAACTTTAATTAATTCAACCCTTAATTACTAAATTAATCAACCCAAATCACTGATTAATTGAATTAATCAATTATACATTTTAATTACCTTTCAAATTTGATGAATCACAAATCATTAAGCCCTCATTAACTTTAAAAACGAACCATTCTCTTATTTATGATTTAGGTTTAAAACCATTTAAAATCCAAATGCTTCGAGTCAAACAACAATTAACTCGAGTACCAACCAAAACCAAAGTCACTAGATCATTAGCACACATTCAATCAACTCAATCAATCAAACAATTCTTTAACTTTAACCATTTAAATTTAAATAAAAATCCTACAGAGTGATATTTACTCACCTTTGCCTTTATTTTCAATCCATCTCAAAATTGCCTTGGTTTCCTCGAGTTTTGACCTTGAATAAATAATTTACATTTAATATTCAAAATAAACTCGAACAATTCAATCCACCATTTTAAAATTTTATTAACAGTTGAATTAATCGAATGATTAAATTTCCATTTATAAATTTAATTACCAATGATTTTATTTATCCTAGAAATTAAATTTTAAACTAATTCCCTTTTTAATAAATTAAACGAACTGATCTGTTGACTTTAACTAAAAAAAATCTTCCCTTGCAAAATCTTTTTTGAAACTAAAATAAATTTACTAAGTTATTTAAAACAGTTCAATTATCAACCCTTTCCTTTAAATAAATAAATTAGTAGAGGAAATAAAAATCCTTTATGCCTGTATATCATTTAACCTTTGAAACAACATACAGAAGTATATAATAATTCATAGTGATTCCAAAATCAATGTTATATATAAAAAATTTCTATCTCTAATTTTTTCTGTTTAATTACCAGTAAGCTAATTATTAGCATATTTAGACATTTATTTTAAACAACTGTAGTTCCCAAATAAATATACATGTTATCAAATCGAATTCGAAAAATCAGTTCGAAAATCTCACCTTCACAGATACATGCGACTCGGACTCGCCACCACGCTCGACAAACGCGAAGCCAACTGCGCAACCAACCCCCCTTTGCGAACTCCACCCTACAACCACACGAGATTCAACGAGCCTCCCTCCTCCTTGCACGACCCACGCCGAACCCTAGCCCATACGTCTCCTTGCCGAGCTCCACACCATGACCTCGCGAACTCATCGCGATCTGGAATCGCGACCTCGACTCGAACAGCTGTGAGAGGAAGAAAGGCTATTTCGAACTGGAGGTGGCCGAAAGATCTGGCGACCTTGATTTGAAATCGCGAAAATGGTCGCCATATTTTTTTAAAAAAAACCTGGGTCGATTCGAAATTGAAGGAAGGGGGACTCGTTTCGAACAGAAGGTTGAATTAGAGAGGGGAGAAGGAGAACGAAGGCTCGGCTTCGATTTGAAGATGAAATGAGCGGCCATTGTTTTTTTCCTTTTGTGAATTCGACTCGATTTCTGTTTGAAGATTAGAGAGGATGGAGATAAATATCAATTTACGGCAGCTTCTCGAGTACGCGAGAATTAAATAATTAAATAATGAAAATATCTCGTATTCCATAACGCGAAATCCCGAACCCCGAATCAGACATGCCGACAGGCGTTCATAAGGTTTTACCCGCATTCCGAACACAATGGAATGTGTTTTGGAGGCTAATCTAACCATGTGCACGAATTACAAAAGAAAACGATCAAATTTGAATTGAATCGATTAAAATAGTTTCTATGCGTTTCGAGCTGCAAGGTCAAACGACAACTTTGATTGCTACGAAAATTGAAATCCGATAATAACTAACTATTACGGATCCAATGGAACTGGTTTCGTCGAATTCCGAGACTGTGTCTCGGAAGTCTATTTTTAAATATCGATTTAAACGATATATTATCAAAATTGAACAACCCACCTTTAAATTAAGTTTTCAACCAATCTATTATCTTCAGTATCGTCGTTTTAAATTTTATAAGCCTTCAAATTATTTTAAACGGGCCTAGAAATTTCAAATTCTACAATTTACCCAATTTCAATTATTAAATTCAATATTTAAACTATAAAATTCAATGATTTAATTATCAAGTAAATATTGATATCTTGAATTCAAGTTAAATTAACTTTTAAATATTTAAAATCAATTAACTATTCAAATTTAAATTGTTAGAAATTCCGGGTCGTCACAGGAAGCGTTATGAAAAGGGAGAGGGAGAGGCAATATCAAAGTAGGTGCCGCTCACGATTACGTTCTCCACCACCTAGAGGTCCCTCGAACCCCTCCGGCTCCGGAAAATAATCTGCTGAGACCTTACATCAAATAGCACCTCCCCAAACCCCAAAATCGGGCTAACAACGCCGTAGAACAGAGGCAGAAGCTCCCATTGTCCCTGCACCGACCGCTATGGAACCAACCGGGGAGGGAGCTATCAAAATTGCTAAGTTAAAAACTGAATTTCTAAATATCTGCTTTGACTGCTTCCATTTTCGTCCAAATTTAAAGTGAATTCCCAATGATGTAGAAGCGACAGTTCATAATTTATGTGCATGATGTCTACAATCAGTATCTAAAGTGAGTGAAGATTGCGGAAAAAATTCAGCGGTAGCCTTTGAGTGGGCAAAAGTAATTGAGAAAATAGAGAAAGATCTCGCTCAGAAGGACCGTATAATACAACTGCTTAATATTGAGGCCAAATCTTCCATGAAATCGAAAATAAAGGCCAATAAGAAAGTCGACGAGGCAAAAGAGTCCATGGAAAAATGCGACGGACATATATGGACTTGGTGGAGGAGATGGGCCACTGGAATATCACTATTATGGCCGAAGGAGATGTTGCGCTGAAGGAGCTTAATGAGTTAAAGATGAAGTTTGCTAAGGTCATCAAGGAAAAGGACAATGCTAATAAAGCTGCTCAGAAGGCATGTGAGCAGACGGTGTCACTTAAGGAAGAAAGGGATGCAGCGAGATTAGAGGTCTAGAAGGCCGAGGCCAGAATAGAAAGTGAAGTAAAGCAACGGAGGCGAGGAATAAGGATGAATTCGAAGATCTTCTGGTCACATCTAACGCCAATGTTCTAAGGAATCGCAATCTCAACTGGCTCGAAGCCATCTATATAAGGCTTGGAGTCGTTTGGTTGAAGACAAGAAAGTGGCTTGCAACACTTCAACTATTAATGAATTTGAACTTGAAAATCAGATATTAGTTGGAGATGAGGCAACAGCTCTTCAAGATGCCATCATCGCCTTCGAAAAAAATTAGCTGACAAGTACCCGGACGTTTGAGAAGGATTCGGAGTTGAGCATCACGAAGGAGGTTCTAAAGCGGTTCCAGTCTCTCAACTTGAGCCTACTTCTCCTGTTAATCCCCAAGCTGTTCCGGGATACGATCCTGACCAATCGCGTCTATCTCTAGTACATGTACATGGTCCTGTAGGTGCATCGGTTCAACATATGAGTCAACCCGAGGAACATATTCTGAACACTTCTTCCATCCGCCCAAATGCAGAAGTAACATCACTAATATTTTCTTTTATCTTTATTCAGTTATGGTGCCGTACCAGCCGATCCTCTTGCAACCCAAGAATTGCATCATGAGCAAGAGGCCATTATGATGGAGGCAACAACCACAATGGTCGCTATATCAACCGGGGAGGTGCACAAGAGCAGTTGCGTGCTCGATGAGCAAATGTTGGAAGCACTCCTCATCCATCAAAGCGACCCGATCACTGAACTGCCTTTCATCATTGATGAAGAAGTGATTGTCTGATAATGAGCAAGGAATATCTGTCTTTCTGATGCGTTTATTATGAACTCCTCGGGCCTAACTAGTAGCATGCCAACGGGGATTCGCGTAGATCGGGCTAAGGAGATAATGGCAGGAATTAAAGCCGAGATAGAGCAAGCTAGTACTGTTGGCATTGGCATGGCGGGTCCCGGCCTGGTCCCTGTGCATATGGTTTCTCCAGATGGCACCACCATCGATATTAGTGTTCCCCATCCCTCCAACGTTGAGGTGCCACTGTTCCTCTAGTTCTGCTCGTAGAGAATATTCCAATCATCGTGAGTTCTGAGCAGGAGACAATTTCCATTCCCCCGGCCGAAGACAAACCAGTTAAAGGAGGACAGGGAGGTAAAAGCTCGAAGAGAGGGTCATAGGGCTATACAAGTAGATCTACGCCCAAAAAGAGCAAGAAGGATAAGAAATCAAAGGCGTAGACCTGCACTTGTACTTCTTCTTTTTATAGATAGCCTAGAATAAGATGTTCTTTTGCTTTTTTAGGCCATGTATAGGTGTGGGTTGGCCCCCTGAGAGTAGGAATTCATTGAACAGATTTTTGTACGCATCATTTTTCCAAAGAATATAAGAAATAAAATTCCTTTTTGTCTTTTAGCATAGCTTTATGTTTATTTATTTAAGTATTTCAGCACTCGCGCTTCCATTCAATGTACTTGTAAGGATTTAGTTTCTAAGTCGAACTCGAGTCCGGCCTCTAAGTCCTGAAGTCATGGCTTTGAGTCATAATCAAACGTCGAGTCAAATCCAAATGTTGCGCTATCTCGATCAATGGCTGGTACTTGGGTTATGCCTCCATTCCTGGGAAGAACTAAGGTAGTCGGTCAGTGGTCGTCTTTTGCGTTCACTAAATTTTGTTTAACTTAGTCGAAATAAAGTTAAAGGGAGATGAGTTTGAGTGGTCGAATCACACTCGTTCTCCTGTTAGTATTGACATCCACACTCTGGGATTGAACTTGTATGCCGACAGTCGGTCATGCCTGCATTATGATTGGAATTATATCCGCACTTTAGGGACATAAGTTATTATACGAGTGGCCAGTTGCACCTTGTTAAGTATTTATACTCTGGTACGCGCTCTCGGGCCCAGAGTTAGTTGACGGGTGGTCAGTCACACCCGTTTTTAATGTTTATACTCTGGTCCGCGCTCTCGGGCCTAGAGTTAGTTGACGGGTCGTCAGTCACACCCATTTTTGTTGTTTATACTTCGGTCCGTGTTTTCGGGACCAGCGTTAGTTGATGGATGGTTAGTCACACCCATTTGATATTTATAATCCAGTTCGCACTCTGGGAATTTGGAGTTGGTCGATAGATGGTTAGGCATATCTGCTTGGTGTTTATACTCCAGTTCATGCTGTCGGGACTGGAGTTAGTTCATGGGCGGTTAGTCACGCCCATTTAATGTTTATACACCAGTTCGCACTCTAGGAATCTGAAGTTGGTCGACAGATGGTCAATCACGTCTGTTTAAGTGTTAGGATCTCGTTCACACTCTAGGAACAAGAAGTTGATCAAGGTCGTGGATGGTCGGATCACATCCACCTTGATCTGGCAGACGAAGTCATAGACGGACGGATCCATCCTCTTCGAGCTTGGATTTTGAAGTTCGCACTACAGCTCACACTCTGGGAGCTAGAGTTCATTTGAGGATTATCGTGTTTCAATCCTTCTTGGCATTATCGTTGCTTGGCCCCGAGCTTAGGGTTTCACTTAGTGAGTGACTGGTCGGATCACGATCACTCCCTATTTGAATGAGTCCCATCGTAGGATGATACTTAGCTCTTCGTACATCATGACGGTCACACGATGCATTTTGCTGATTGCTTATCTGGCTTGATGAGTTTATAATTTATTGCTGAAATAAGAAAGTATAGAAAAATCATTTGCCTTATTACAAGTCCAAATTTCGAAATGCATAAACAAATTTCAAAGGAAAAAGTAGACTGAATAAATAAAAACCTGTTATATGTAATAGCGATGGAGACTTTCGCTCTTCCATGCCCTTGGTAAAGTGAGACCGTCAACAGTTGATAGTTTGAAAGTGCTATCTCCAAGTCTCCGATCAATGACATACGGTCCTTCTTATGTTGGTTTCATGTGTGAAGGTACCAGATAAATTCTCTTAAGTACGAGATTGCCAACTTCGAAGGTTCTGGGTCAGACCTTCATGTTGTATAATCAGGCGACTCGACTGCGGTACGCAGCTGCCCTCAAATCATCCTCTTCACACTTCTCATCCAATAAATCCAGTGATTCTGCGAGTAATATGGCATTCATCTTCGGATCATAATAGGTCACATGGTGAGAAGGTACTTCAAATTCAACTGGAATAACGGCTTCAGAGCCATAGGAAAGTGAAAACGGAGTATGGCTGGTCGTGCACTTGTGGGTAGTTTGATATGCCCATAGGGCCATGGGAAGTTCATTGATCCATCTGCCTCCAGCCTTTTCCAGTCGTTTCTTTATAATGGACATGATAACTTTATTGACAACTTCGACTTGTCCATTTGTTGAGGGTGAGCTACTGTTGAGAACTTCTTCTGCGTGCGGTAGTGTTGACAGAAATCTTTAAACTCGACACTATTGAATTGGGTCCTGCTATCAGTTAAAATAGTGCGTGGGAGACCAAAGCGATAGATGATGTTGCACACCACAAAGTTGATTGCTTTCTTCGTCATGATAGTGGCAAGGGGCTCAACTTCCGCTCGTTTAGTAAAGTAGTCAACTGCAATGATGGCGTACTTCGCGCCACCCTTGGCTAAGGGTAAATACCCTATTATATCGATGCCCCACATGGCAAACGGCCATGGACTGACCATCTGAGTGATTTCTATTGGCGGGGCTCTTGGGATTCTGGCATGCTTCTGGTAGCTATCACATTTCTTGGCATAATTTGATGCGTCTTGATTCAGTGTCGGCCAGTAATATCCATATTTAAGTATCTTTTTGGCAAGGGCTTGCCCCTTAGTGTGATCATCGCACTCTCCCTCATGCACATCATGTGACACTCGTTTGATCTCGTCGTGGGTGATACACCGAAGTAGAGGAACAGAATATCCCCTCCTATACAGGACTCCATTCTAAATAGCAAATCATGAAGCTTTTCTACGAATCCTTCTTTTCTCACTTCTGTGCTCGAGTAATGCTCCATGCTCAAGATAATTTCTGAGTGGAGTCATCCAAGATTCCTTCTCGAGTGGTTAGCCGTGCACCCAATCCGCCTCCATCTGACTGATACTCGGGGCAGTAAACGTCTCCACTAGGACAAGTCCCATCTGTCGTGCTTCACCAGTGCTGGCAAGTTTTGCTAAAGAATCGGATTTTTGATTTTGCTCTCAAGGTATACAATGGATGGCATAATAGTCGAACTGATTCAACACTTCTTAAAACTGAGTTAGATAGGTAACCAATCTCCAGTCTCTGGCTTGATACTCCCCTCGAACCTGGCATACGACCAATTGCGAGTCACGGTAAATCTCCACAGCAATAATTCCTAAGTCTTAGGCAAGCCTAAGTCCAGCGAGTAAAGCTTCGTACTCGGCTTTGTTGTTAGTTTCGTGGAAATAAAATTTAGAGCATAGCATATGGGTCAACCTTCTGAGGTTTCGAGAACCACTACAACGTCTGAGCAACGGTTGTTCGATGCACCATTGGTGTATAGCTTCCATATACACTTGGTAGATTCACTGGCTTCGAGCAAGTCCTTCGGTATGGTGAATTAAACTATGAAGTCCGCTAAAACTTGTCCCTAAATAGCTCGCCTTGGTGTATAAGTAATGTCAAATTGAATCAGATCGATGTTCCATTTAAGCAATCTTCCAGACTTCTCAAGTCGTGTCAAGATCTGTCGTAAAGGCTGGTTGGTGTAAACAGTAATCGGATGAGCCTAGAAGTATGGATGGAGCTTTCTCGAGGATATAACAAGAAAATAAGCCAGCTTTTCTACCTTCGGATAGTTTCTTTATACCCCTGTTAATGTTTTGCTAACATAATAGACTGGTTGTTGGATCCGATCCTTTTCTCAAACCAAAGCAGCACTGGTTGCATATAACGAAACCGCCAGATAGACATACAATCTCTCGTGATCAATTGGCTTCAACAAGATAGAAGGTGTTGCCAAATGTTGAACTAGTGCCCTGAATGTTCCCTCGCACTCCTCTGTCCATCCGAAATTCAGTTTCCTTTTTCGATCAGGTCGAAGAAGGGAATGCACTTGTCCGTAGATTTGGAAATGAACCTACTCAAAGCTGCCACCTTCCCGTTAAGGCTTTGTACCTGCTTTATTATTCTGGGTGTTTCGAGATTCTAAATCGCCTATATTTTTTCAGGATTGGCTTCAATTCCTCTTGCATTGACAATGAATCCACAGAACTTTCCAAAGGCGACTCCAAAGTGACACTTCAACGGGCTGAGCTTCATTCGGCATTGTTGGAGGATGTTGAACATTATTTCCAAGTCTTTGACATGGTTGATGGATAGTCGTGAGTTCAAAAGAATGTCATCCACATACACCACCATGGTCTTTCCGATCTGGTTAGCGAACATTCGGTTCACAAGCCTTTGATATGTCGCTCCAGCGTTCTTGAGTCCGAACGGCATCGCCTTGTAACAATAGAGTCCAAGATTAGTGATGAACCTAGTATGTTCTTGGTCAGGTAGATGCATCGGTATTCGATTGTAGCTAGAATACACATCCATGAAAGATAGGAGTTCGTTTCCAACTGTTGAATCCACAAGTTGATCAATTCTGGGAAGTGGAAAACTGTCTTTAGGGCAGGTTTATTCAAATCAGAGTAGTCCACACATGTTCGCCATTTTCCTTTGACTTCCTAACAAGAACTGGATTTGATGCCCACTCTGGGTACAGAGCATCATGGATAAACTCATTCAACTTGAGTTTATTTACTTCTTTCTTCAGGGCAATAGATCTCCCTGGATCCATACCGCGCCTTTTTTGTTTGACTGGGACGTGCCATGGGTCAACATTTCATGCATGGCTTGCGATGTCCGACGGGATCCAACACATGTCTAAGTGAGTCCAAGAAAAAAAATCAAGGTTTGCCAAGAGAACATCAACCAATTCCTTTCTTATCTGGTGGCTACGTTGAGATCCAACCTTTACCGTTCTCGAATCGTCGTCGTCGTAGATCGAAACATCGATCGTTAACTCTACTAGGGAAGCTTGGGAGTTTTTGACTTTCTCCTTATTGTTATTATCTCTGGGATCAAGATCTTTAAGCAACTGGTAGTGACGTCCAAGGCTAGGCCTAGGTGTTAGCTGTCAGTTATCTGAAAAATGGACGCAGAGAGATTCCTTTACACCCTTTCCTTTCTCTTTATGCTGCGCATCCCGCAGCTCAGCAACATAACAGGCACGTTCGGCCGCCTGGTCATCATGAACTACTCCAACCCCGTTATCGGTGGTGAACTTCAGAGTCAAACACTATGGGGCAATCACTGCCCTGAATTCAACGAGAGCCGATAGGCCCAAGAAATCATTATAGGGGAACGAATGTATAACACAACAAACTGCAACATCCGGATTCTCCAACAATCTCCAATACCTAACTCAACTGGAAATTCCACCATGCCCGCTGGTATGGCTGCACTTCCATTAAAACCATATATGCGGGACTGACATGGTTTCAGATCTTCTGCCTCCATTCTCATTTGGTTGTACGCTCTCTTAAAAAGAATGTGCACGGAGCTTCCGCTATCGACCAAGATCCTCTTTACCCAAGCGGGACCTATTTGGGCTGATATAACCAACGGATCGATAGTGGGGGCCTTGAATCTATCAGCATCTCGGTTTCTGAAAACTATGTCATCTTTCATCGTTCTCTGTTGTTTAGCCAGGGCCTCATCATCAAAACTACTACAACACTCAAAGTCCACATGCCTAATTGAACTGGCATATGACTCCATTTCCTTCCAGCCCCTATCAGCTGGATGAGGACCATCACTCACTCTATTTATTACCAACCTTCCGCCAATGCGTGCGGGTTCTTCGAGCCTAACTTGGCCCTGACCTTGATTCGGGTTAGATTGGCCCGCACCTCCATCTTATGGAACCCGAACAAACTGCTCCAACTTTCTTTCTCTGATCAGCTTCTCAATGATGTCTTATAAATGACGGCTTTTATTAGTATTACAGCCATAATAATCGTGGAATCTACAGAATTTTCCAGACTGAATTTTTTTCTCAAATGATGGTTTTGGAGTTGGCTTCTTATATTGTCTGGTGTTACAAGTCTGAAGGTAAACATTTTGCAGCGATGTGTTTAAGGGAGTAGATTGGTCAAACATGGAAGCTCTGCGTCTTGGTCCACGATTTGGGTCATTTTTTCCCTGACCTCCATTACCCTTCTGTTGACCTTGCTTATGTTGAATATTCAATTGCACATTGTCGGAGCTCTCACCTGTCTGTTTCACGGCAAAATTACTCTGAATGCCTTCAACACTGATACCGCATTGTCGTGCTTCCTAAATCGTCTAGCATCTTTAATTCTCAAAAACTGGACCACCTTAGCATAGAAACGATCCAACGACGCGGGGGTTTCCTAGTCAATCAATTTCCAAACTCGGAATCGGGATCAATTCCTTTAGTCAATGCCATTAAGATAGAATTGTCATTTGGGTTGCTGACCTCATCACAGATAGCATGAAACCTTTCCAGATGACGTCTAAGTGTCTCTCCTAGAGCTTGGGTAATGCTGGACAAGGTGTTGACATCCTTTGGCCTTGTAACATGCATAAATAATTGTTCAACATACTTAGTAGCCAACTGATCAAAATTTGAAATGGATCTAGGTGGTAATCGAGTGAACCATATAGTTGCAATACCTCCTAAGGAAACAGGGAAACTCCTGCACTTAACTGCATCATCGGCTCGAGCGGCGTTCATGAGTCATTCATACTTTAAAATGTGATGATTAGGATATGGACTTCCTTCATACACGGGAAAAGTAGGCATCCTAAATTGATGAGGTGGCTCGAAATAAACGATGTCGTTAGTGAACGGAGTATGACTTCGGAAAAATCCCCAATCATCATTAGTAAGACCTTGACTTTCACGGACCATTTGGCGGATCATGGTTGGACGTCAGGCATTTGGACATTAGGGACCAAGGCATGGTCGGGTTCCATGTTGCGGGGATGGTCTGGGTGCTGTCGATGGTCGTCCCTCGCCTCCTTAGCTCTCGATTTTCAGGAATGTAAGGTTCATGAGCATGGATGTGTTGACGAAAGGTCGGATCTGCTCGGTTTTGAACCTCAACTTCCAAGTCTATAGCGGTAGCAGTTGCATGATCATCTATAGCGTAATAAGGGAGTGCCCCTCCTCAGGAGGAGGGTCCAACTTGGTGTCATGTAGAAGGACCGGCCCCGGCTTGTTCGAGATTCACGGCACGCTGATGTCCGGTGGCTTGTGCATAGTTTCCATTCAGTCGTTGGTATGTAGATCTATGATTGAAATCAAAAGTAGCCGAGCTTTCAGTCGATGAATACGAAGTACGATCCCTCCTAGAACTCATTCGTCTTTCCTCGTTCAACTGGCTTGCAAGCTTCGTGTTGGCACGGATCTGCTGAGTGAGCTACCGACGGCTCTGAGGTAGCTCTTGCATTAGGGTCTGGAACTCCTTCCTAGTCACGGGACCTTGTGGATCTGGAGCTCCGGTTGATGCTTGGCCTATTGTATTCAGTTGTGTGTGATTCTGTCTATCCCCTCCTTCTGGATCTGCAGAAGTTGAAACAGTTCTGGTAGTAAGCATATTGGATGTAGCTCTTTTCTAGATCTGGAGCAATTTGAATAGAATGGAAGGAACTATCGGATAACAAATCTGGATCTTCTCCTTAGATTTTAGCAATCCAACGACGTTAGTAGATCCAATGAGCAGGAGAAAAATAGGGTTTTCTTAGTGAAATCACCAAAGTGTTTGTACCAAAATTAGGCACAACAGTAAGCAATCTATCTTGTTTCCATTGAGGTGCTTCGATAAAGTATGCATAGACTTTGATGTTCGAAGTGTTTAATTATCAAAAAGGATCAAGATCACACTTGGACATCTCATAACTATAAACTCTAGCAAAGGACCAATCACATTACACGAAAGTAATTAAGATAAGATGTATTAATTTTTGCATAGAAGTTTTACAAATGAATTATTTTCATCGAAATGCTCGTAATGATGTTATGCTTGACTTAAATGTTGACATAATCAAATGTTGATCGTCTCAACATGATAATCGATAAAGTCAACAAGATAGCTTTTATGAAAAATGTTGATATGGTCAAGTGTTGGATCAAGTAAATGAGACAATTATCCAAGTTAATGGGCAAACTGTACAACAGTTATCTCCTATGTGATTGTAAAGTTAAAACATTGATTATTGCATGTTTGAGGTGAAATGTTTCGAAAGGAGTTTCAAAGTAGTTGGTTATTGGGTGTTAGAGGTGATAAAAATTAGTTGGATCACAGAGAATATAGTTTACCGTCTATTTAAGTGACATCCCCAAAATAAAAGTTTACATCCCCTTAAATTTAGGTATTTTTATACATTAGTATTAACACCTAGGTTAACTAGGGTTAATATTAAAAAAAAAGTCATTTCTTACGTTTAATTGAATAATAACTTATAATTGTACATGGGATTTTAGTTGAATTGTTCATCTTGATTAAGTAAATATTCATGTTTGGTTAAAGGTTAATTCCTATAAGCATATGTGCATCGACACTATTAGAGTACATGTGTTAGTAATAAACCGAATGTCAATTAATTGTTAACTGCCTTGAACCTTAAAGAACTAACTAATATGAAACTATTTTCCAACTTTTTTTTTTTTCCACTAACAAAAATTTTGGTAAAAAGGAAGCCAGTACGAAGATGATACCATATACAGTAGAATGTAGATTAAGCGGGGGAAAAAGTGGAAAAGTGATTTCCTCAAACTCTCTGCTCCACCCGACATGCTCCCGCCTCGCTCGCGCAATTCAAAATTCTCTGTTCTCCTCCTCCCGAAGTCCAATATTTCTACCTTTCTCTATCATCTCTACTACTCCAATCACTTCAGTCGCTTCACATATCACTCTCCTCCCACAATAACAATGTCATCTCCCTTTCTCCTTCAATTCACCCTCATCCTCTCCTCCATCCTCCTCACCTCGTCCTGCCCTGACCGCTGTGGAAACACCATCATCCCCTTCCCTTTCCACCTCACCTCCTCCTGCGGCCTTCCCACTTACGTCCCTTACTTCCACCTCACCTGCGACCCCCACAACTCCACCCTCCTCCTCTCCCTCTCCTCCTCCTCACCCCCTCTCCACGTCCTCTCCTTCCATCCCTCCTCCTTCTCCCTCCTCCTCTCCTCATCCTCCCTTTCTTCCTCCTCCTGCTCCAACAACCGCTGGTACTCCTCCCTCATCCCCAAACTCTTCTCCCTCTCTCCCTACTTATCTCTCTCTTCCACCAACATCCTCCGCCTCTACGACTGCGATGACTCCTCCATCTGCAAGCCTGGCTGCGAAAGCCTCGATCTTGGACCTCACTGCAACGGATCCGCAATCAACAGAGGCTGTTGCTACCCGTTAGCAGATGGCAGTGTCTGGAAGGTCGGCGATGGGTTCGACGTTTTCAAAGACTTTGGTTGCAGGAGCTTTTCCAGTTGGGCCCACAGGAACAGTGATAGCGGTTTTGAAACGGGTATTGAAATGGAGTGGGCCGTACCCGCTGGAAACGGAACGGAGTGTGCCACAGGGGCCCAGATGGTCAATGCAACCGGCGTCAGAGGTGGAGTCAGATGTGCTTGCAGTCCAGGCTTTGTTGGTGACGGCTTCGCTGCTGGCTCTGGTTGCTATAAATCCCACTCATCATGCACCACTGATGCTAGTAACATTACAAAGGATGCAGACTGCTGTGATGGCCATTTCTGCAGAAAGAAGTTGCTGCTCCTTGTTGGTAACATTTTTACTTGCTTTAATTAATGGTTGCTATGTACTCAACCTGACGCACTTGCTTTTGTTCTTCTCTCTGACAGCTATGCTTGCTTCAGTATTATTTGTTGCCGCAGCTACTGCATGCTATTTCCTACTAAGAAACTCCCCACCCAAACAGAGATACAAATCCGATCCAAACCAAAAGTGTCTACCAAAATTCTTCGGACAAGCATGCAGGACACGGCGGTTTTCGTACCAAGAACTTAACGAAGCTACCAAGGGATTCAACCAAGACCAAAAACTAATCGATTCTTCTTCCAATACCGACTCTATACACCAAGGAATACTGCACGACAGATCCCTTGTTGCCGTTCAAAGAATATCATGCGGATCCCATCATAACCTAAAGCAACTGCTAGAGAAAGTGGAGTTTGTTTCCCAAATATCGCATAAAAACATTGCTCGTGTAATTGGATGCTGTGTTAGCTCGGGCCACTCTTTGCTTCTGGTGCACGAGTTTTTCCCTAATGGAACACTTAAAGAACTGCTTCAACCTGGAACAGAAAATGGAGCTCTCGGTTGGTATAGAAGGATTAACATTGCCACTGAAATCGCTAGCGCGTTATCGCACCTGCAGTCAAACATATCGCCTCCTTTAAGACCTAGTAATATCAAATCAAGCGACATATTTATACTTCCAGATTACTCTGTAAAGGTTGCTAGCTACAAGTTAATATGTTCTAGCAATGAAGACGTCGTACACAATTTTGGTCTGCTGTTGATGGATTTAATTCTAGGAGTACAGAAATTTGAAGGTAACGAAGAATTGGTGGTAAAGGAAATTCAAGAAAGGAGGTTAAATGACTTAGTTGATCCTATGCTGCAATTCAAGGAACAATTGCCTACTCAGTGTGAACAGATCGAAAACTTGGCAAATTTTGCGCTGCATTGTTTGTCTAGAAGAGGTTTGTGTATGGTTGAAGCAGCAAAAGAATTCATTCGGATTGTTAATGACAATATTGATGGTAAAAGTTCTTATGAGCCTGCACTGGAAGTAACATTTTCAAATTCAAGCCTGCTACAGATGATATCGATATCGCCTGATACATTACATGTACCAAAATATTAAGTTTGCAATCTCAACGTTGGGGATATTGTTATTTTCCACTGAGCCGGTATATTTCTGTATGACAATATGTAATATATTAAGTAGAAGTAAGTAAGAATTTTGAGTTACTCGTCCAAATTTATTAGTTTGCCAGTGTCCTAATAAGTAATCAAGATTTCTCCTTCTCTGCTCTGTTGTTAGGGAAAGTTCATCGTTACATTCCAACTATATTGTATTTGGAACCCAATAGTTAGCGACTTCACTTATGAATTTATCAGTTACAAACATTTCCACATACACTCAAGTTTCTTTGTATTTGGTACAATAACAAACTAAATAGAATAAAACATCTATATTACATTCTTCAACTCAAGAAGCCTATACCATCTCTTATCATAACTCCTTTTTTCATCGGTAGCTGCAGGACTTTTAATGTTAGCACAGTGACATGATCAGTTATATGTAAACCATACAGTCAAATTTCTTACTTTGCCATATTATTGAAGAGTTTGAACATTTTTTGGAGCACGTATCTTTCCCAGAGGTTGCTAACCTTAGTGTTTCTTGGATCAGAGAATCAAGATCTGCTTCTGAACCTGGTTGCACATAAATAACCTGCTAACAAAATGAATTTTGTCAAACTGTGTGGGCTTATACGTGTACAACTATAATGATAATATGTACATGTGTCAGTATAATTGTGTCTGCCCGTGCATATTTACAAAATTAAGGGTTTAGGAACTTAATGAAGGGTCGCTTCCTCCAATTTCAGGTAGCTCGTTATCTCTGTTCTTGCCTGAAGGAAGAACCCAAACATCAAATGTAGCATCAATCTGCAATGCTGACATTTATGAGATTATCACATATTTTATCATATACTATGAATAGTTGCTTTTACAGTTTTACTTAAAATATATAAGATTACCTCCTGGCAGTATGATGAAAAACAACAGCAGCATTTCCGGCTAAAAGATGTACTGATCTTCCCATCCACGGAAAATCCAAATCCAGCATGCTAAAGATGGTTTTAGCCAAAATTTGCAATGAAATATATGGGATTTGTATATCACCATCCGGATGATGAGTTTTACTTAATGTAAATCGTAAATAAGTATTATGCTTCCAAATATATGTGTGATTTATGGCAATGGCTGCACCAAACTATCTAATTAAATGCCAATTCAAAATTACATTGACATCATAATATTCTTAGATTCATCAGAAGAGAAACTTCAATAGTATCAAGATCAATGGAAGTTGCTGGCATGAAGCTAATCATTATCATGAATATAATCTTGGAATATATAGAACTTACGCACCTATATGATCAGTTGTTATACTTGATGTTCACAATGCATTACATCCAATTAGAATCTCAACAGTACGATGAGTATATTTCACTGCACCCTTAATTGTTTTTCTTTTTACTTTTTTGTTAACGAGTCATCTACTCAATCCACTGAAATGACTATAGAAACGTACAATGATCTAAACTCATTGACTTATAATAATCCATTTGCTAATAGCGCTAGTGCAGGTACTTTCATGACAACTTCTGGTTTATTAGATATTAGAGATTAGAAATATAAAATAAAACTCATTAGATTATAATACCTTTTGAACGGCAAGGCGAATTAAAACATTTGCATCTCTTTTTCCATCCTCAGCAAGGTCAGATAGATGTAAATCTTTCAAGGAGAAGACATAGTCGTGGGTCCACTGCCCTTGCCATCTCCCACTTGATGTTGATATGCTTATCAATCTCCTTTGTGTTCTAGGGGTTCTCTTTGTATTTTTCTTTGATTCCTGCTGCTGAAATACTATTGTTCAGTATAAATACCTTAATTTTAATACAAATGGTTAATGTTACGTGAGTCATAATTACCGGGTAAGTGAATTGTTCTTTGTTCGAGGAAGGAGAAGATGCCTGGACCCTTAATGAAATACTGTTGCGGCCAAGAGATCTACTGTTGAGATGTTTGATTGAAATTGGAGTGAGGAACTTGGTAGCATTATCTGACAATTTTGCCATTTTGCTTACAACTGATCAACCTTTTTCTTTTTCTTTCGTTCTGTCGTGAATCAGTTGTGGCCACTAAAATGGATAGAAGATTCTTGCGGTGCAGTAGATGATAAATTAAGCAGACTTACATATTTATTTAAGCCCAGTTTAGCCCATTAACCGTTAAGGGTAGATCCGGCAATTTATTTAGTCTAGAATTAAAGTCTCGAATAGCTGATTGGATTTGGTTTAAGCATTGCAGCATTGGGCGCTTTATTTTATTCTATTTCATTCGGCGATATAGGACAAAATAAAATATGGTTTAAAAAAAGAATTTTTTTACTTTATTTGACAATATGATGCCGAATTACTTTACCGTATACCGTCTAATGAATTTCCTGGATAAAATAGAATACACATTTAGCACCACTTTATACAAATCAAAAAATGGTTTGATAAAATGACAACATATTCTCCAGAACACATCCTTAGTTTTCATAAAGACTATTTTATGCATTCCTCTTTGTTGCACGGTATTCTCACAAGTAATTAGTAATCTAATCCACATACAACCTGACCCAATAAAAGTGTAACATCCCTCATTTTAAGGTGTGAAACTAACCACTAGAGATGCGAAAGTCATCTATAATATTAATTTTTGATGATAAATTGCGGTCATGTTAATAGTATCAATCGCATTAAAACAAAGAAATATGAAATTTTCTTCAACATAATTTCAAACAAACTTTCACCTTTAATTTCAAAGATAATATTTCATATTCATTATATAGTCTCAAATGTTGTCCATGTTCAGATATAATATAATTATTACAAAATACTGAAACAACGACATATGAAGATGCCTCCTTTGTTGATCAGAGTTAACTACTAGACAACTATAACATCCATCAATACATACATTCCAACCAAATAAAACTTCAAAACATCGGATATTGGATAGATAGACTCCTACATATCTGATCTGCCTTCTGCACGTCCCCGAAAGCTTTATTCATTCAACCTAAATAACCTGTAAATCTTACTCTCGAACTACTCAAATGAGCACCCGAGAGTTAAAGAGAAAAACAAAAATTTCATGTTAGACAAAAAGTCTCATGTGAATAGTAATATGCCAACTCAGTAAATGGATATCTAGTGAGACCATTTCGTTAAGCTGAACGGATTTCCCCTCACTTGTATCCTCTAAAATATGTCATTCATAAACCAAGCACCTGCAAGCAGAATGGTTAAGCTAAACAATATAAATAATCATATACATGCACGCAATCTGGGTGATTATGACCAACCTATCTAAATAAATGGACTATCTGTCCTAACATCATAGTTTTCTCAAGATAACTATAAATCTATATGGCTTACTCAGGCCTACGAGGCATATAAAGCTTTCTAACTTACGATAAGAAGAAAAATAGATGGTCTATTCGGAACTTATTATTTCTAGGTCATATTGATCTTCATGGTTTTGCAGATCAACCAATAACCTAACTCATCTATGTTTATTCTTTTCTTTACGTAAACCTACTTTTAGTCTTATCCGTGACAAAGCCCTACACATGGTATATTGCATGATCCTACACCAGTCCCACTCGGTTTCTCTAATCTCCAAGTCAATTCATTCTATCATAATTTATCTAACAGTGATAATAACAATAATTCTTTAGTAAAACTTTAGGTTAAATATCTTTTTTCTATTTCCTTGATAATAAAATCTTTATAAATGATTTAACCCTTAAAATCATATTTAAAACAAGGAAACTTATACCCCTTTACTTTATCCAAAATATTTATGCTAAGATATATGCTTTTACAAAATAATATTGATGAATTTCGAAACCACTTAGAGGTTTTCGCTCCTCAAAACTATAGGCTATAAAGCCAAACTTAATAAAACTATCATATTAATGAAACTTGGCGTCAATATTGCCGCTAGGGGTTATCTCCCCCTCCTAAAATAAAATCAGATTAATGCCTTCGATTCGCGAAGTATAAGGCCATAGGGGAAAATTTGTTTACATCGCATATATCGGTTGCTGACTATAAGCGGCGTTATTATTGGTTTGCACAGCATAAAGCCTTAAAAATTAGGGTTATGGGAACAACGACATCGACATTAAGTTCTTAAAGAAAAACACGGCATCACTAGGGCCAAGGTTGATAACACGCGACATCGTTATAGCCGATATGAAATTATGCAGCATCATTA
Organism: Allium cepa; assembly: GCA_030765085.1. NCBI lineage: Eukaryota > Viridiplantae > Streptophyta > Magnoliopsida > Asparagales > Amaryllidaceae > Allium > Allium cepa. The sequence goes on along the minus strand of CM060929.1, from coordinate 374,154,716 downwards.
TAGCTGATATGAAAATAAGCGGCATCATTGCCTTATAGAGGCGGCGACGTTATAGAAAATATGCAACATCATGTCCTTTATATAAAACGTGGCACATAGGCATGCGGCGTTGAGAATATAAGCGACATTATGGACGTCGTTGGCATGCATGCCGATGTCGAATTCAACCCAAATGAATTCATCCCATATCACTTGAAAGTGATATTCTTTGCATTCACTAAGGTTGACATCGTTTAACAGCGGCACCATGGCCTTCGGCGTTAATGACTTCAGCATGGCAATATCATAAATAACATAAAAACTGTTTTATTTCTTTAAAATAGTAGTATTTTTTCACTAACTCCTTTTATTTGTCAAATTCTCACTGGATAGTAATTCTCTTTATCAAAATATTTTTTAGAAAACTGCTATAGAGCGGATTAATCTTTCCCAAACTAATTATGCAAACCATCATTATATATTAATATTTTAATGTAATTATTATGAGTTCCTAGCCTAATAAATTTATACTAACTTGTAAATATTTACGAAAAATCTCCAAAATCATAATAAATCAGATTTTATATAATCTTTAACATGTACAAATTTCAGGGCCAAAAATATTATTTATTTATTTTTAATAATTAAAATCCAAAATAAACCATTTTCCTCACTTATGAAAATCATAAAATATTCATACTTAATCAGAAAATTATAAAATTAAAAACCTACTTCCAAAATAATTTTTCTAACATCATATCAAAATTTCAAGTCAGTTGAGTTTCATATAATAGGATTTCACACTTAAACCTATTTACAAATTTCATAAAAAAATTTAATAATTCATCAGACAGCATATAATCATCCAAACATTCAACTATGGCATAATATCAATCATGGTATTTAGGGTTTAATCCTAAAACCGAAAACAAACAAGCATATTAGAGACGGGTTTCATTATTCACGTTGATTTGATGAAGAAACTTGAGACTTGAGTTTGAAATTTGTTTCCGTTAAGATTTAATCCCATTTCCTAACTATTCTTCTTCTTAATGCTCTCAATAGTGGCGACCTTGATTTAGTTTAGGTTTATTTAAATGAAAGTAAACGAGGGAGAAGGAATGTAGGGTTTATGTTTAGGAATTATGGTTTATTCCTATTTTGCCCTTAGCATAATACCTCCTTCTTATCATAAGCAATCTTATTAATTCATTTCTTAAGACATGACCAATTAAATAATCAAATCTCATTTTCCTTTATCATCCTACATTATTTTATTTTATTTATATTATTAAATTTTCAGATAATGTTAATCAAAATTAGAAGTGTTACAAACTCTACTTCTTAAAGAATTTTATCCTCGAAATTACGATAGGGTACATAACAAACACATAACAAATGCATAAAACATACCATCAAAAAATATCAGGATAAGTTTCTTTAATCCCATCCTCTATTTTTCTAAGTACAAGTCCTGTTCGTTGTCACTAAATTGCACCTTTACTAATCTTGCTGTCTTGTTCCTTAACTTCTTCTCATCCTTAGCCATAATACGAACAAGTTGACTAATATAGTCATGTCTGGTTCCACCACTAAATCTTCCAATACGTTCGGAGTGATTGTGGTTTCTGGATCACTAACACACTTCCTAAGATGAGAAATATGAAAGACATTGTGGACTCCTGCCAAACTGCTCGGTAACTCTTTGTAGTAAGCGAGTTTCTCCATCCTCTTTATAATAGGAAATGGTCTAAAAAATCTAGATTCCAGTTTCTTTGACTTCCCAAATTTTATTACACCCTTCATTGGGGTTATTTCGATGAAAATATGGTCTTCAACTGAGAACTCTAAGTCCTTTTGTCTTTTATCTACATAACTCTTCTGCCTAGACTGAGCTTCCTTCATTCTAGCTCGGATTAACACAATCTTTTTTGTAGCTTCTCTTACTAAATCTGGACCAAGAATTAGTCTATCTTTTATCTCTAACCAACATACGGGTGATTTGCATGGTCTTCCATACAAAGCTTCAAAAGGTGTCATCACTATTCTAGTCAGATAACTACCATTATAGGAAAATTCAACTAAGTGCAAATGGTCTTCCCATGATCCTCTAAAATATAGCACACAAGCTCTTAACAAATCCTCCAAGGATTTGTTAACTCTTTCCATTTGCTCATCTCTGTTGATGGTAAGCGATACTCATCTTGATCTTGGTACATAAAACCTCTTGCAGACTCTTCTAGAATCCACTAGTAAATAAAGAATCTCTGTCACTCACTACAATACTAGGAACCCCAAGGGTCTAACAATATTCTTCATAAGTAACTTAGCCAAAATAAGTGTCGTCCTTATTGACTTGATGGGAATAAAATGTGCGCTTTTTATCTGTCTATTTAGTATAACCCAAATACTTTCATTTTCCTTACTCAACCTTGGCAATCCGTCAATAAAATCCATAGATATAGAATCCCATTTCCATATTGGTATATCTAAAGGCTGAAGAAATCCACTTGGCTTCTGATGCTCATCTTTTACTTGCTGGTAATTTAAGTATTTCTTTACTTGTAAGCCTACATTTCTTTTTCATACCCTTCTAGAAGAAACTACTCTTCATATCCCAATACATATCCGTTCCTCCAGGATGAATATTAAACTTTGATCGATGACATTACTTAAGGACTTCTTTCCTTAGGGCTCCAACACCTTGAACATGCAATCGTCCCTCCTTTCTCCACCATCCATTTTGATCAAGATAAAAACCCTTCAACTCATCAATCTCAGTTCCACTTTCCAATCTTCTAAATCGTTCAACTAGCTTTGGATCATCTCTTTGCCTAGAAGTGATCTTTTTATTCAATAGTGGTCAAACTTCTAACCAAGATAACATTGCAGTACTCAAATTAGAACTATCAGTCGATCTTAAATGCACACTACAAGTAGTTAAGGCTTCCAAATCTTTCCACTCCGCTAACATCACCAATACCGTACTCTGATGCATTCGCAACTTTATTTCCTTTCTTCGGTGTATATTCAATTCCAAAATCATAAGCAGTTATAAACTATAACCACCTCTACTGTCCCATATTTAAATCCTTCTAATAGAATAAGTAACTTAAAGACTTATGATCCATATACAACTCGAATCGTTCTTGCAAAAGATAATGTCTCCACACCTTTAAATAAAAGATTACGGCAGCCAATTCTAAATCGTAGGTTAGATATCTAAAATTATGTGATCTGAGCTATCGAGAAGCATACGCAATCACCTTACCCTTTGAATCAACACAATTCCTTATCTTGCTCTACATGCATCAATTTACGTAACCAAGTCTTGATTCCCATTTAGAACAACTAACACTGGCGCATTGGTCAATAAATATTTCAGCTTCTAGAATGTCTCCTCACATTTATTGGTCCATATATACTTCACATCTTTCCTTATTAGTTTAGTCATCGGTGCTGCTATACCAGAGAAATCCTTGATGAATCTCCGGTAATAGGCAACTAGTCCAAGAAAACTCTTTGTCTCAGTCATTGCCTCGAATTTCTTTCAATTATGTACAGCTTTCATCTTAGCTGGATCTACCAACAACCCTATTACAGATACTACATGACCAAGGTACTTTACTTCTTTCTTCCAAAAATGACAGTTTGAAACTTTGCTTTCAGTTGATGCTGTCTCAATGACTTAAGCACTACTCTAAGATGAGTCTCATGCTCTCTTTTATCCTTAGAATATATCAAAATGCCATCAATGAATACCAATATGAATCTATCATCTGGTTCGTTAAATCAAAGAAAGAAGGCACATTAGTCATTCCGAATGGCATTACAAACCACTCGTACGAACCATATCTTATTTGAAATGTCATCAAAGAAATACCGTCTTTCGCCACCCTCAATTGATGAAACCCTATCGCCAAATCCAACTGAGAAAATACGTTGGCACCACTAAACTGATCAGACAATTCATCTATCATTGGCAAAGGATATCTTTTCTTTATTGTCTTCTCATTCAGCTTACAATAGTTGATACATAGTCTCAATGACCCGTCTGGTTTCTTTACGAACACCACGACCGCTTCCCAAGGTGAACTGCTTGGCCTAATGAAATTTTTTCCTTCTAAGTCCTTTAGCTGCCCCTTTAACTCCTTCATTTTTGTAGGTTCATTCTGCTAGTAGTCTAATTATGGGTTCAGCTTCAGGTATAAGGTCTATATGATACTTAGTAACTCATTTCGATGGAAGTCCTTTAACCATCTCAAAGATATCTGTAAAGTATTTAACAACAAAGACTCAATTCAACTTGTCTTCTTCCTCTATTGCACCCAACAAGGCACAAACATGTAAGTTATAATCCTCTTGTTTTTACCAAAATTGGACACAATACTCTTCGGATGTGTTTGAAGGGATAAAATGAAGAAAGTAAATGTAAGATGACGTAGATCTAAGAAACACACTAATCAGCAAATAAGAAAAAGTGCAGAAACACACAAATTTAGAGTGGTTAGGCATATGGCCTACATCCACTATGAAATGATTGATGTTTATTGATCATAGCTCGCTGGTTACAACTGGATAACAACAATACAATCAAAGTACAGTGGCAATTTTGGCAGAGTATTGACATAAAGAAGCCAAAAGTCCCTCTTTTGAAGGTCTTGGACTACTATTTATAGGTGTAGGCAGCAAATATCTCACCCAGATCTCGGAGGACTTCTTCTCTCATATGGGTGGATCCATGGGATCGAGTTCAGGTGACTTCTGCTCGATCTTGGAGTGATACAAATTGAGTTCGTATCGATCAATAATTGGTCCTTTTGGGCTGAAATTGATGAGATACATTCTTGAGGTTATACGCAAGATTCTGTGAAAATTTGGTGGCATTTGAACTTGTAGATTGTGAGATATGATCAATGCAAGTTTGGAACTTCAATGTGCAAAAGGGTTCGTCTCGATACATTCGTATCGATTTAGTTCATATCGATACTAGGCACATGCTTGCTAGGTGACGTGGTGCTATCTTCTCGGATCGATCCTCTTTTTAAGCCAAGTGATCGAGTCTTTTTCTTGAACATGCCTCGTACGTATCTATTGGTGTGATTTTGTTCCTATCCATCGATCACATTCCACCTGGTATCGATAATCTCATATTGTTTGTTATAATCCACTTCTTATCGATGGGAAAGTCGCTTCGTATTGTGAGAAATGCGTATTACGGATCTTAAGGCTAAGATTAACACTAGAGGGGGATGAATAGTGTTAATAAAGAATTACTAAATCTTTTTAATTTATGTTAATTTAGACACAAAAGTATGCAATATACAGACACAGATATGATCACAAAAACAATCACAGATGCAGAAATAAAATAAAAGCAGTAAAGGAAAGAACACACCAGATTTTATACTGGTTCGGAGTTACCCTACATCCAGTCCCGCAACATAAGTACGGATTTCCTTTCAAAAGAAATTATACAATTGCACCCTCGGTTTCAAGGCTACGAGGTACACCCTCCAGAATTTCGATCCTCTAGGTAGAGATACTTGATTTCTGGGACACAAGTTTACCCAATTGATTTACCAAGGCTACAATCACACCTTTTCCCTTTTGATTGATTTCCAAGGCTACAATCACACCTTTTCTCGCTTAATAGATTACAAAGAAGTCTATAACTCTGAATGGCACTGAGAATCTTGTAGAGATAGTGATAGAGAATCAAACTAGAAGTAATCGAGTATGATTCAATGTTGATTTCAGTAGAGTAATGATAAGAATATGTATTAAGAAATGAGGAAGAAGAAGAGGAGTGAATACCAGAAAAAAGTGATTGAAAGTTCGTTGAAACTGACCCCTATTTAGAGAAGAACAACAGCCATGACCATTCATGAAGAGTTATGGCGAATAGACACTTCTTTTGAAATTTGAATTTTTGAATCAAACTGTCACCATGTTGACATGGTCATGCTAGGCATGTCGACATCCCAAAGGATTTTTTGGTGTTTTTGATTTTCTTTGAAAATAACCTTTATCTTATATAAAAACTATTTTAAACTTTATAAATATACTTTACTATAGTTAAAATTCATAAGTAAATATAAAGAATAATATATATATATATATTTAAATATAATTTTAAATTTAAATCTAAGTATAAATATTTAAAAGTTAAATATATTATTTAAAAAGATAGTTTAAAATCAGGAGTAATTTGACTTTGAAAATAAAGATGTTTTTGAGGCTAAATTTTTTTAAAATCAGGATCGAGGGTTTTGAATCTTTTAAAAGGAAAGTTTTGAAAACATGATATAATTTTGAAAAATCATTTTGAATAAAAGTTAGCGGATACAAAACAATGTTCCACTAGATTTTTCATAGGTTCCATCCTACTTAGGGTTCCATCCCTTTAACGGGCTCGAAGTGGATTCCATTCCACGAATAAATTGGATTTTAAGATGCCAGTGCTTTTCTACGAGTTTTAACAAAAATTCCTAATAATAATAAAAAATACTTATCCTTGAAATCTTGAACTCTTGATAGTCTCGATACTCATGAGTCTTCTATCTTGATATTTTATCTTGATATCTTGAATCTCTATACTGTACAGTCTTCATTCTTAGTACCTGCATGGTTAAATCCCGCACATACATATATATCTAAACTTATAATGTTAGTATTTATATTTTATAATCTATTCTAAGGTTGTTGTCATCAAAACCATCATCTCACGGACTAACAATCTGCCCCTTTTTGATGATGACAACCTTTGTTTATAAAATATTATTTCTATCCTAATAACTCCCCCTAAAACTAACAACTTCCCCTTAATCTATACCTAACTATCCTATTTTATATTTCTACCCCTTTGTCATTAACAAAAACTTTATCTAAACTAGATAACTCCAAACTATATAACTCCCCCTAAAACTATTACTCTATGACATGTGATTATAATGATAGTGTTATCATAAGTAATCAACACTTAATTCTAATACTAAAACATAGTCCTAACTATTAACTATCCTAATTAAGAATTCACAATAATACTTACAATAAAAACACATATAAGAACACGAGTTATTTATTACGTATATGGTTGTATTTACATTTGCGTTTGAAAACATAAAAACACAAACAACAACAGAAGGAAAGAGAAGAAACTAATGTGTGTTTCTGAACATATGAGATCTATGAATCGAACAGTTTGGATAGTGGAAACAGAAATTTCCATGTTGTTCGACAAGATTCCCATTTTTGTCGAAACACACTTCTTCAACACACACTACTTGGTCATCATCCTCCTCGTGGGCTTCTTCCATTGGTTCTTCTTCTTCTTCGTCGTTGGCCTCTTGTTCTTGATTGAGTGAAGAGTCTTCATCGATCAAGATAGGGTTGGCCTGGTTGTTTATTAGGAATTTTTGCAAATTCCTAAGAATCTTGCCTTGACTTTCCTGTTCCTTTGCCATACGAAGTTGAGTTACTTGAATTTCAGTTAACATCTGAAGTACATCAATCATAGACTCCTCTATTTTCGTTACACGAGCAAGAGTAGTGCATTGGAATGGACCAGAAGTAGGAGAGGGAAATGAGAAAGTTGATTTTATTTTTGATTTTGAGGATGAAGCCATGATTTTATTTATTTCAGAAGAGTGAATGAAGAGAAAACAGAGAGAATGAATGAAAAATCGAAATTGAGAAGAATATATGACTAGATTTTTGAATTTTGGTGGGAAAATTAAAAAAAATCAAAAACGTAATATGTCGACATGTATAGCTAGGGGATGTCGACATGGTCTTTTTAAAATTTAACCCTTTGATTTATTTTGATACCAATTGTTAATTATACTTGTTATTTATATTTTATATTTCATTTATAGAACAAATTCCTAATTCTCTTCTTAATTTAGTAAATATTGATTCATTTAAAGGTCTTGTTAAGATATCAGCAATTTGATTTTCAGAATTGATATAATCGAGAGTAACTATTTCCTTGCTTATATTATCTCTGAGTAAATGATGTCTGATATCAATATGTTTAGTTCGAGCATGTTGAGTAGTATTTTTGGATAAATTTATCGCACTCGTATTGTCATAATAAATTGGAGATTTTGAGAAATTTAAACCAAAATCTTTTAAGGTTTGTTGCATATATATTACTTGAGAACAAGCCAAAGCAGCAGAAATATACTCTGCGTCAGTTGTTGATAAAGAAACTGTGTTTTGCTTTTTACTAAGCCAAGAAATCAGAGAATGCCCCAAAAAGTGACAAGTCCCACTTGTACTTTTTCGGTTTGATTTACAACCAGCATAGTCAGGATCACAGTAAGATATTAGGTCAAAGAATCATTTTTAGGGTAGAATAAACCATAATCAGACGTGTGTTTAACATATCTTATGATTCGTTTCACGGCTTTTAAGTGAGTCTCTTTAGGTTGGGATTGATATCTGGCACAGAGACAAACACTATGCATGATATCAGGTCAACTAGTAGTAATATAGAGTAATGAGCCAATCATTCCTCTATATAATTTTTGATCTACATCTTTCGAGAGATCTTCTTTACTAAGGTACTCATTGGTTGCCATGGGAGTGGGTTTTCCATTCGCAGTGGTCAAACCAAATTTACTAATTAGGTCTTTAGCATATTTTTCTTGACTAATAAAGATACCATTATCTAATTGTTTTATTTGTAATCCTAAAAAGAAATTTAATTCACCCATATGACTCATCTCAAATTCTTTTTTCATTATTTCAGAAAATTCTTTATTCATTTCAAAATTAGTTGAACCAAAAATGATATCATCTACGTAAACTTGTACCAGTTGAATATCATTTTTATTTCTTTTAATAAAAAGAGTATTATCTACTTTACCAAATTCAAAATTAGATTGCAATAAATAAGATCTTAGTCTATCATACCAGGCTCTAGGAGCTTGTTTTAGACCATATAGTGCTTTTTTAAGTTTGTAAACATGATTTGGTAATTTATCATTTTAAAAAAGTGGTGGTTGTTCGACATATACTTCTTCTTTTACAAATCCATTTAAAAAGGCGCTTTTAACATCCATTTGAAATAATTTGAAATTAATATGATTTGCAAAAGCAAGTAGAATCCTAATGGCTTCTAATCTTGCTACGGGAGCAAAGGTTTCATCAAAATCTATTCCTTCTTCTTGACAATAACCTTGAGCGACTAAACGAGCTTTTCTAACTACCTCTCCTTGTTCATTCATTTTATTTTTATAAACCCATTTAGTCCAAATTATAGTTTTATTTTCTGGTCTAGAAACAATTTCCCAAACGTCATTTCTAGTAAATTGATTTAATTCTTCTTGCATAGCCAAAATCCATGAATCATCAGTTGATGCTTCTATTGGATTTTGGGTTCAATAGTTGATATAAAAGCTACATTACTCATTTGACCTAGTTGATTTCTAGTTTTAACAACAGATTGCATATCTCCCAGTATATTTTCTATAGGGTGATCTTTTAAAAGTTTTGTCCTTTTATTAGGATGATCAATTTCATTATTAGTTTCAATAGGTTCTTGATTTTGAGTGATTAAATCCTCTTCGCCATTTGTATCTTCGAAAATTTTGGAATTTTCATCAAATGAAACATGCATTGTTTCTTCACTGGTATTAGTTTTTATATTAAACACTCTGTACGCTTTACTTCTATTAGAATATACGATAAAGATACCTTTGTCAGATTTAGGATCAAATTTATCTAAATTATCTTTTGTATTTAAAATAAAGCATTTACTTCCAAAAATTCTAAAATAAGATACCTTAGGTTTCTTTGAATAAAGAAGTTCATAAGATGTCTTATCAGTTAGTGGTCTAATTAAAGTTTTATTCAAAATATAACAGGCGGTAGCAACTGCTTCTGCCCAAAAATTCTTTGGTAAATTACTATCTGTAAGCATAGTTCTCGCACACTCTTGAATCATCCTATTTTTACGTTCTACTACTTCGTTTTGTTGTGGAGTTCTCGGAAATGAAAAATTGTGAGTTATTCCCTTTTTATTGCAGAATTCCTCAAACCTTTCATTTTCAAATTCACCACCGTGATCACTTCGAATAGTTATAATTTTTAGAGAAAATTGATTTTGAATTCTTTTTGAGAACGTTTTAAAACATTCAAAAGTATCACTTTTATGTTTCAAAAATATTGTCCATGTAAATCTAGAATAATCATCTACAATTACAAAGACATATCTACTATGATTTATTGATAAAATTTGAGATGGACCAAATAATTCAAGAGGTTTTGAAGTTGAAATCATATCTTTCAACTTAAAAGAATTTTTTCTAAGTTTTCCTAATTGACAAGCATCACATAAACTATCTACTTTAAAATTCATTTTAGGGAGACCTCTTACTAGATCATGTTTTGACAGTCCAGATAGGAGTTTGAAATTAAAATGCCCATATCTCTTGTGCCAAATCCAAGGGTCACTTGTATTTGCCAACAGACACGGGTTATCATTTGAAACTTTCATACTAAGAATATATATTCTTTTTCCTGACTCCCTCAAATATAATGGTTGAATTATTATCTTCAACGTGATATTTATCTTTTTCAAATTTAATTTTATAACCTTTATCACATAGTTGACTTATACTTAGCAGATTATGTTTCAGATTCTTAACTAGCAAAACATTAGTAATAGTAGGAGTTTCAGAATTAACGACTTTGCCGATGCCAATCACATATCCTTTTGAATTGTCTCCAAATTTAACCAATCCTCCGTCTTTGTATATTATATCATTCAGTATATCTGGATTGCGAGTCATGTGTCTAGAACATCCACTATCAAGTATCCATTTGTTCTTTCTGATCTGCATAATTTGTCCGTTGTGGATTGATTCCTCAACACCCATAAAGCATGATTCCTGCACATCAAACAATTTTGGTAGATAACTTGATTTTGAATATTGATTATATGCAGACTCATGAAACAATGATGATTTGAATACTTCTAAATTAGTATTAACGAATATAGCCATTTTAAAAACTTTTCAAAAATCATATTATGAAACTTTGAAAACCTTGCTCTGATACCAATTATGAGAAATGCGGATTACGGATCTTAAGGCTAAAATTAACACTAGAGGGTGGGGGTGAATAGTGTTAATAAAGAATTGCTAAATCCTTTTAATTATGTTAATTTAGACATAAAAGCATGCAATATACAGACACAGATATGATCACAGAAACAATCACAGATGCAGAAATAAAATAAAAGCAGTAAAGGAAAGAACACACCGGATTTTATACTGGTTTGAAATTACCCTACATCCAGTCCCGCAACACAAGTACGGATTTCCTTTCAAAAGCAATTGTACAATTACACCCTCGGTTTCAAGGCTACGAGGTACACCCTCCAGAATTTCGATCCTCTAGGTAGAGATACTTGATTTTCGGGCCACAAGTTTACCCAATTGATTTACCAAGGCTACAATCACACCTTTTCCCTTTTGATTGATTTCCAAGGCTACAATCACACCTTTCCTCGCTTAATAGATTACAAAGAAGTCTATAACTCTAAATAGCACCGTGAATCTTGTAGAGATAGTGATAGAGAATCAAACTAGAAGTAATCGAGTATGATTCAATGTTGATTTCGGCAGAGTAATGATAAGAATATGTATTAAGAAATGAGGAAGAAGAAAAGGAGTGAAAACCAAAAAAAAGTGAATGAAAATTCGTTGAAACTGACCCCTATTTATAGAAGAACAATAGCCATGACCATTCATGAAGAGTTATGGCGAATGGACACTTCTTTTGAAATTTGAATTTTTGAATCAAACTGTCACCATGTCGACATGGTCATGCTAGGTATGTCGACATCCCAAAGGATTTTTGGTGTTTTTGATTTTCTTTGAAAATAACCTTTATCTTATATAAAAACTATTTTAAACTTTATAAATATACTTGACTATAGTTAAAATTCATAAGTAAATATAAAGAATAATATATATAGATTTTAACTATAATTTTATATTTAAATCTAAGTATAAATATTTAAAAGTTAAATATATTATTTAAAAAGATAGTTAAAATCAGGAGTAATTTGACTTTGAAAATAAAGATGTTTTTGAGGCTAAAATTATTTAAAATCAGGATCGAGGGTTTTGAATCTTTTAAAAGGAAAGTTTTGAAAACATTTTGAAAACAGGATATAATTTTGAAAAATCATTTTGAATAAAAGTTAGCGGATACAAAACAATGTTCCACTAGATTTTTCGTAGGTTCCATCCTACTTAGGCTTCCATCCCTTTAACGGGCTCGAAGTGGATTCCATTCCACGAATAAATTGGATTTTAAGATGCCAGTGCTTTTCTACGAGTTTTAACAAAAATTCCTAATAATAATAAAAAATACTTATCCTTGAAATCTTGATAGTCTCGATACTCATGAGTCTTCTATTTTGATATTTTATCTTGATATCTTGAATCTCTATACTGTACAGTCTTCATTCTTAGTACCTACATGGTTAAATCCTGCATATACATATATATCTAAACTTATAATGTTAGTATTTATATTTTATAATCTATTCTAAGGTTGTTGTCATCAAAACCATTATCTCATGGACCAACACATATCACTTGATGTTTGTACGGATTGTATTGGTTCCTGGGCCGATTAATATGATTTTTGGAGGAGTCGAGCGATACGAATGGTGCATTGGGCGAACAATCGAAGTGCCTTTAGGTGACAGATACAAGTTAGTTAGTGCTGATGACAATGAACTTGAGGGATTCGAATGAGATTGTTGTTCGGATGGATACGAATTGAGGTCTTCCAAGTGAATCTTGATCGATCCATAACTCGAGCATACAGACTCCGATTGACATGAAATTTAAATTGTTGCCTTTACAGCTTTGCTTGTCGTGTCATATCAATTATAGCTTGACCTGAACTTGGATCAAATTTGTTTGTATCCATATTAATCCTGTGTATAACCGATCTTCGAGATAGACTGTCCTTGGTCTCTAATCAAATTCTTGTTGTTATGGCATTGCCAAAAGGCAAGATAACATTTTCCTTCCAAAGTATGTCTTATACGAACATGATGTGCTTTGAAAAGTTGCAACCTTCTGTTTGAAAATTTTCTATCTGACTTGATGTATAGTAGTTGTCTTTTCGTCAAGAGATGTAACCTTTGATTGTCTCTTAGTAATATAAATACTGAATTATTGACTGCTAGTGATTGCACTGTGCACTGTTGTAACTGAGTGTTGAATGATAGCAAATTGTTGTTCAAGGTTGTAATTGTCATTAGATGAGCATTCAATTCCTGTGAATTTTGAAAGTTGAATGTTAATTTGTCACATGCATAAATGCATGTTAATCTGACTCCCGTTAATGTTCGTACGTCCACGATTCGTTGTCAGTTTTCTCGTATTGAATTCCGTATCGATCCTCCCTTGAATCGATGTGATACTTGAGTTGTAATAATGTTTGATGGTTTATTTGTGGTATCTCTTCGTATCGATCCTCTCCCTGATCGATGTGAAAAGTTGAATAGTTGTTTCCGTATCGACGTCGATCGACACGAATTTGGTTGGTGTTTCAACATAGTTCGTATTGAGGGACATGAGTGGGAAGTCGCTCTTGCAAAACTAGATTATGGAGAAATCTTCGTATTAGCAGCATCACATTTGTCTCGGTTTAGCCATTTGATATGAAACAACCAACTCGTATTGACCATAATAACAACTGTTCCAACCAGTAGCGATGATTGGGTGACGAACGATCTTTTTATTTGTGTATATATACTCCGTACTTAGTAATTTTTCACTTTACTTGCCATCATTCTACTTTTTGCCTTCGTATCGCCTCCAACTGAAGGAAACTCACATCGTCTTCACTATCGAACTGTACCAAGCTCCATATTTATTTAACCTTCTATTAAACTTAGATAATTAGGCCACAAACCTTGCGTTAGAATGATGAGATTTGGAATCTCTAGCCATTTAAGTTGATTCCGTGATCGATTCGGGTGATTTGGTGGCCGTGGATGGTTGGGGCAAGGTTGAGGATGAGCAGTGGCATGGCATCTACTTGAGGAAAGGGGTGATGTAGTAAGGCATACGAACGAGATTGCTCGTATTGATTGTGGATGTGGAAGAAATTCATATCGATCTAGACACACTGGAATCTTATATCGAATGTATGAGTTATCTCATATCGATGGCTGAGTGTGCATTCGTATCAATCTGTCGATGGTTGGCATTTGTATCGATCCGGAGCGATCGATATGAAACTTTGGGCTTGGTGATCGATACGAACCAAAGGACTTTGCATCGATACGAAATCAATTTTTGTTAGCCGATACAAAACGTTGTTCCATGATCGATATCAATTATGTCTGACCATGACCAATACGAATTTGTGCCTGGTGATTGATTCATATTTAAACCGTGATTGATAAGAAATCTTTGCATATTCGAACATTTGAGTCCGGCGAGTTTCAACCTTGCATAACTGGACATAACTGTTCCACTGCACACTTGACTACCTTTCGAAGTTCGTCGATGGAACTGTAACCTGAAAAAATTTAATGAACTTCAACGATCTTCAAAGTCTAGATGGCACGGTTGTGACGGTCAGTGATGATGGTCACTCCGGTTGAGTTCCAAAGTCTCGTCACTCCAACAGTTATTAAATCTCGCAGCATTTCATAAATTATATGCAGCACTACACTGCACAACACATTTATGACTTCACATTGGGGGAAACACAGAATTATTGCCATCTAACGATGATTTTTGCTAAGTTGATTAGTTATGGAACCTAAAGTTTCATAGCAACAGGAGGCTCAGAGTCCGCCTCCTCCTGTAATAGAGGTACCGGCTATCGCAGTCGGAGTCATAAGTCTAGCTCCAGACGAGATGCCAAGAGTAACCTTCATTGGAAATCCATAAGATTCCGTACCACCTAATGTTTCCTAAGACATGTTGGGGAGAATTTGTTTGCAACACGGGTTATCGTTGAACGATGTCCTCTTCTCCGAACGATTGGCAACGTACTCCTCCGAATGGGTACCCCGCTTTCAATTAATTTTCCTGCATAGTTGGGACACTCCTACCATTCAATCAATATATTCAGGAGGTGTTATCTTATTTAGGGATTTTCCCATCACAGCTGCATCTCAATGGGTACGCTCTATTGAACAGCATATTTATCATTTTCATGGAGCACATTTTTCGGCCCCCGACTCCAGAGGAAGTCAGATTCTTGTTCACTGTAAAGAGTTGAGGAGACAATCCCTCTTTCACATTCTTGGAGGGAGCTAGAAACTGTCAAATTGTGATTGGGATTTTGACCAAACTTAGCTACTTCAAAAACGAGTGGTGCTACGTTCGGTGCCCGCCAGGATTCACTAGATGGTGGCTAGATAGACGTAAGTGTTGAATTCCTCTGGTGACTAACTGGTTAATTTTCCTTGATACTGAGCTTAATGTTATTTTCCCTTTATAGCTTCAATTCCTCGATCTGAAGGCGATCAATTTAGGGAAATCGTCAGGATTCTTCAGGAGGTGCTAGGCGAGAGTAGAGAGATTATAGCGGTGCTTACAGATGAAAATATGAGGGCCGTTGGGATGATTGATGGAGATCAGAGCATAGGGCTTGAAAGATCTCTTAGGGCAGCTCTAGCAAGACATGCTAGATGAAGAGTGCCCATAATTGTAATCGCTGAGCAGGGTGGCGAAGAGGGTACGTCCATTGAAGAAGAACCCATAGTCGGGCCCTCGGATAGTCCTTGACATTAAGAGGCAAAAAGGAAAGGCAAGGCGGTTGCTCATAAGCTTCGTAAAGTCCAAGAGACGAAAATCCGTGATTGTGTCTCTGCCATCTGCCGGTGTTATAATTCGAAGGCTACCTCCTCACACATGGACAACCCCTTTAAAGGACTTGCAGATATCCCAATCCTGAACTATGTATCGCTCCAACAAGATACCGAATTGGAAGGGCTTTAAAGCGCTTTAGATTTAGGCAAGTCAACGACTTTGAGTATGGCCGACATAACCGGTTTGTCGGGAGGTTAACACTTATATGCATACACTTCATGACATCACATACTCAATATTCATGAGTTGTCCAATCTCCGAAGATAACTAACTTTTCCTTTCTTATAATTTTGCAGACCCGATGTCGAAGAAACCGTCTATGTTCGATAGTCTCCGTACAATATGCAAATCTTTGAGTTCTTATAGGGAACCTCGTAGGAGTGATTTTGATTATGAATGCCACTATTCGATCAAAAGAGGGATTATTTCAACAGGGAGAGAGAGCTAGAGAAAGAGAGAGAATAAGAAAGAGAAAAGGAGAGGTGAGATAGACGCCGCTCTTGATCGCGCTCTCCTTTACCTAGGGTTTTATTGCCACCTACTAGTTAGGGGACGCAGACTGTTGCTAATCCACGCCAACCGGTGCCTCGATAATTCCAAGACTCGACGAACATCGCCGTATGACTGGGGCGGACACATCTATTGCTGTTGCTTCAGTGGTTATAAAGTCGACAAGTGAGGGAGCCACTTGAATAGCTCAACTGAAGAGAGATATTCCGAGCATATGCTTCGACGACTTCCATTTTCCCCCAATTTGATGGTGCTTCCAAATGGTGCAAAAAAAAACCATTCATGATCATGTCTATCACGCTTTTGGCCAATACCGAGAATGGAAGAAAACTGTTGGGAAAGCTTCAGGTGTGGCTTTGAGTAGGCCAAGAAAATTAAAGGGCTCCAAGAAACCATAGCTCAAAAGAATCAGATCGTCACAATGCTTACTGGAGAGAATGACACTTTAAGGAATTTTGAAACGTAGGCCTAAAAAGACTGACGAGGCTAATAAGAAGTTGGAGCAGATGAGGCAGGAGCATTTAAAGTTAGTAGATGTTATAGGCTACAAGAATGTCATAGTCACTGCGAAAAAGATAAAGCACTCCAAGAGCTGGCAGAGCTTAAAGCTAAATACGACGAAGTCATTAAGGAAAAAGATGAAGCCAACACGATCACTCAGGTGGCCTGCGACCAAACCGTGGAGGCTTGGAACGAGTGAGATGCAGCGAAGTTAAAAGCCCACGAGACTGAGGCTAGGGTTGAGGTTGAGGCCAGGGCAGCGGAGGCCAGACTTGAGAGTGATATTGAAGTTCTTTTAGTTACCTACAATGTCAACGTTCTGAGATACCATATCTTGAGCTGGCTCAGCAACTATCCAACATACTTACATAGTGTCTGGAGCCATTTCTTGGTTGATGAGAAGGTAGAGCATCGTACCAAATCCCTCGATGAATTTGATCTAGAAAATCGAGTGTTGAATGAGGAAGAGAGGAGAATTCTCCGTGACGCAACTATCACATTTGAGAAAAAGAAGCTCGCTACTTGGCACTCGGAGGTTGGAGAGCGTTTTAGTATTGAGCGGTATGATACAAGCTCTATGATCTTTCGGTCAACCTAGCCTAATCTGCTCCTGCAGTTGATCCATTACCTATGTTGGCCTATGATCTAAATCAGTCACAGCTATCTACAGCTCGCAAGTACGTGTCAGAAGGAACTCCGGCCCCCGCCGTGAGCCAACCTAAGGAAGGTATTCCGAACACTTCTCAAACTTATTCGAAGTCTGGAGTACCAACGAATAAAATTTCTAATATTTTCTCTTATCTCCATTCAGTTATAGAAACAGCACCGACTATGCCCCTACAATCCGAGAACAAAACCAAGAGCAAGAAGTTATCATAATGGAGGCGATGACGACCACCACCATTGCTACAGCCGGGGGAAGTTGATGTAAGAGCTTTCAATTTTAACGAGCAAATGATGGATGAGCTTCTAGGCACCCACAGCTATCCTTTTATGACTTGCCATTTGTTATGAGTGTAAGTGCGTTCACGGTCAGCTCTTCGTCTCCTATAGCCAGCGTTCCTCCTAATACTCAAGCAGCTCATGATGATGCAATGATGGCAGAAATTAACGCTGAGATGGTGGGCGCAACAATGGTTAGCACCACAAGAGGTGGAATGGCAGGATCCGGCCCGACCCTTTTACTCATGATTTCTCCAGGTGGCAAGACTATCGTTACTGGGGTTCCCCCTGTATCTTCTTACAGGGAAAGTGCCCTTGTCCCTCTGACCACACATTCTGAAAACATCTTGATTCCGGTAAGTTCAGATGAGGAGACTATAATACTTCCCCCGGCCGAGGAAAGCCCAACAAAGGCAAAAGCTTGAAGCGGCATCATAGTGGCAGCTTCGGTGAGTCGACTCCAAAGGAGAAGAAGCATAAGAATAAGAAACCCGAGCAGGAATGAATCTTGGCAGGCCTTTTTTGGTAGATAGTTAGAAACTTTTTTTCTGATCTTGTAGGCCATGTATATATGCGGGTTCGACTCCTGCTAGTAGGATTTTTTGGCAAAGACTCCTTGTATCTATTTTTCTTTTAAACGATAAATGAAATAGAATTTCCTTTTTTTCTTTGCACAACTCCGAGTTTATTTGTTTAAGTGTTGCATCACCCGAGTTTTCTTTCGACACACTTGCGAAGTACAAGTCTCTGGATCGGACTTGTATTCGGCTATTAAGTTCCAGAGTTATGACTTCGGGTCGTAACCAAACGTCAAGTCGCTCTTCAACATCGTACTGCCTCAATTAGTATTTGGTGCTAGAGTCATGCCCTCAGTCTCGGGGATGAGTCGAAGTGGTTTGATGGTGGTTTCTTTCCACCTTCAACATTTTCTAGCTTTAATTAGTCGGAACGGAGTGGTAGAGAGATAAATTCGAGTGGGCGAGTTATACTCTCTCAATTATTGACAATCGCATCCACACTCTGGGGATTGAACTCACACGTGGGTGGTCAATCACGTGTGCTTAATGTTTAAAGTTACGCCCACACTTCGGGGACTTAAGTTGTTTTTCGGGTGGTCAGTCACACCCAGTTTAATGATCAGGTTCGTTTCCACACTTTGTGAACTTAGGCTGATTTGTGGGCGGTCAGTTACACCCAATTGAGGTTTATATTTTAGTCCGCGCTTTGGGGACTTAGAGTTAGTTGTGGATGGTCAGTCACACCCAATTGAAGTTTATATCCCAGTCCATGCTCTTGAGACTTAGAGGTAGTCAACAGATGGTGGATCACATCTGTTTTAAGTTTTAGGATTTTGTTCGCACTCTGGGAACGATAGATTTGTCAGGATCGTGGACGGTCGAGTCACATCCACCATGAGTTAACAAGTGAGGTCATTAGACGGATGGATCCATCTTCTCCAGACTTGGATTAAACATGGGCGAAGTCGTTAGGTGATGGATCCACCCTCTTCGAGCCCATATTTTTAAGTTTATACTCTAGCTCGCAATCTAGGAGTCGGAGTTAATTAGAGGATTTTCGTGTATCAATCCTTTTTGGCTTTAGTGTGATAGCTTACCCCCAAGCTCGGGTTTCAATTAGCTAGTGATCGGTTGTATCATAGTCACTCCCTATTTGAATAAGCCCCACCGTAGGATGGAACTTAGCTCACCGTGCATTATGATGGTCGTATGACACATTTTAAGAGTCAATGCTCTGGCTCGAAGAGATTGCATTTTATTATTGAAATAAGAAAGTATGGCAAAGTCAATTACCTTTTTATAAATTCAAATTTCAAAATGCATAAACAAATTGCAAATGGAAAGAAGACTGAATAAATAAACAAAGCCTGTTATGTGTAGTAGCGACGAAGACTCTCGACAAACTATGACCATCAACGGATGTGCCGTCTCTGAGTCTTCATTCAATAACATATGGTCCTTCCACATAGGTTTCATATGTGAAGGGACCGGGTAAATCCTCTTGAGCATGAGATTTCCAAGTTCAAAGGTTCGGGGTCGCACTTTATAATTGTACAATCGGGTGACTCAACTTTGGTGCACGGCTGCCCTCAAATCAGACTCTTCACACTTCTCATCTAATAAGTCTAGAGATTCAGAAAGTAATATAGCATTTGTCTTCGGATCGTAGTAAGTCACATGATGAGAAGCTACTTCCAACTCGACTGGAATAATGGATTTTAAGCCGTAGGAAAGTGAAAATGGAGTGTGGCTGGTCTTGGACTTATGGGTTGTTCGATATGCCCATAGGGCCATAGGAAGTTCATCGACCCATTTGCTCCTGGCTTTTTCCAATTGTTTCTTCAGAATGGACTTTATAACTTTGTTAACAGCTTTGAACTATCCATTCACCTGAGGGTGTGGAACTGTAGAGAACTTCTTTTGGTTATGGATTTTTTAATAGAAATTCTTGAACTCGACACAATCGAATAGGGTTCCATTGTCAGTGATGACGGTATGTGGGAGACCAAATCGACAGATAATGTTGCGTACCTCAAAGTTGATCACTTTCTTCATCATGATAGTAGCAAAGGGCTCGACTTTCACCCATTTGGCAAAGTAATCAACTGCAACGATGGCGTACTTCGCGACACCTTTAGCTAGAGGTGGAGACCTAATAATACCGATGCCCTACATTGCGAACGGCCATGGATTGACCATCTGAGTTATTTTGTAGGCAGGGCTCTTGGAATCCTAGCATGCTTCTGACATCTGTCACATTTTCTGGCATAATCCAAGGCATCGTGATTTACAGTCGGCTAAAATAACCATATCAGAGTACTTTCTTAGCAAGAACTGACCCCTAGTGTGATCTCCACATTCTATTTCATGCACATCATGCAATACTCGTTTGATTTCATCGTGGGTGATACACCGTAGTAAAGGAATAGAGTATCCTCTTCTATACATGATCCATTCTAAATAGTAAATCGCGAAGCCTTCTAGAGAACTTGTCTTTTCTCACTCCTACGCTCTAGTAGTGTCCCATGCTTGAGATAGTTCCTGAACGGAGTCATCCATGATTCCTTGTCGCGTATAACTTCATGTACCCAGTCGGTCTTCATTTGATCAATACTCGGGGAAGATAGTGTCTCAACGGAAACGGGTCCCATTTGTTGCGCCTCACTGGTGCTGGCTAACTTTGCCAAGGAATCGACCTTCTGATTATGTTCTTGGGGTATGCAATAGATGGCATAATAATCAAATAGATTCAATACATCCTGGACCCGAGCAAGATAAGTATCCAGTCAACGGTCTCTGGCCTGGTATTCCCCCTGAACTTGGCACAACGACCAATTGTGAATCGCATTAAATCTCCATAGCAATAATTATTAAATCTTTGGTGAGCCTGAGTCTAGCAAGCAAGGCTTCGTATTCGGCCTCATTGTTGGTCGCATGGAAATCGAACTTTGAAGCATAACATATAGATCAACCTTCAGGAGTTTCGAGCACAACCCCAGTGCTTGAGCAGCGGTCATTTGATGCGCCATCAGCATGAAGCTTCCAGACATATTTGGGAAATTCACTGTTTCGGACAAGTCCTTTGGGATAGTGAATTCAGCGATGAAGTCTGCTAGGACTTGTCCTTGAATAGTTTGCCTCAGTGTGTAAGTGATGTCGAACTGACTCAACTCGAACTTCCACTTGAGTAACCTACTTGACATCTTAGGTCTCGTAACGGTTGATCGGTGTAGATAGTGATAGGATGAGCCTGGAAATAAGGGCGAAGCTTCCTTGAGGTAATGACAAGACAATAAGCTAACTTCTCCAACTTCGAATAATTTCTCTCTGCTTCGGTCAGTCATCTACTGATGTAATAGACTAGCTGTTGTATCCAGTCCTCTTTCCGAATCAAAGCAGCACTAATTGCGTTTTCTGACACCATCAAGTTGATGTACAATCTCTTATGATTAATAGGTTTTGACAGAATAGGTGGTGTAGATAGGTGTTGAACTAGTGCTCGGAATGTGCCTTCACACTCTGTAGTCCATTCAAAGTTCTGTTTTCCTTTTTGATTATATCAAAGAAGGGAATGAATTTGTCGGTGGATTTTGATATGAACTTGCTCAGCGCTGTTACCTTCCTCTTGAGGCTCTGAACTTGCTTTATAGCCATTGGAGTCTTAAGATTTCTAATTGTCTAGATCTTCTCGGGATTGGCTTCGGTTCTCCGAGCATTAACGATGAATCCAAGGAAGTTTCCATACACGACCTCAAAGTGACACTTCAATGGGTTGAGTATCCTTCTGTACTCTCGGATGATGTTGAACATCATTTTCAAGTCTGTGATATGATTGGTGGGGAATTACGGATTCATAAGCATGTCATCCACATATACCTCCATAGTTTTTCCAATCCAGTTAGCAAACATTCGATTGACTAGCCATTGGTAAGTTGCTCCAGCATTTTTAAGTCTAAACGACATGAATTTGTAGCAGTAAAGTCCTAGATTGATGACGAAGCTGGTGTGCTCCTGATCGGGTAGGTGCATGGGAATCTGATTGTAGCTGAAATATGCATCCATGAAAGATAAGAGTTTGTGTCTGGCTGTTGAGTCTACAAGTTGATCAATTTGGAGAGGTGGAAAACTATCCTTAGGGCAATCTTTATTCAAGTTTGAGTAGTCAATGCAAGTTCTCCATTTCTCGTTTGGTTTCCTGACAAGTACCAGGTTGGACACCCATTCTAGATATAACGCATCTCAGATAAACACATTCGACTCGAGTTTAACTATCTCTTCCTTTAGGGTGGAAGATCTCTTTGGATCCATACCACACCTTTTTTGCCTTATCGGGACATGCCGTGGGGCAATATTGAATATGTGGCTCGCAATGTCCAGCGAGATCCCACAAATGTCAGACTGCATCTAAGAAAACACATCGATGTTTTACCGAAGAAATTCAACCAATTCCTCCTTCATTTACTGGCTCAACTGATATCCAATCTTTATCATTCTAGAATCGTCATCTTTATCAACCGGAACATCGATCGTCAGCTTTGCCGGAGAAGCCTGACTGTCTTTGGCTTCATTCTCGTTTTCACTATCTCTTGGGTCAAGATCTCTCAGGAATTGGCTATGGTTCCCGGGCCTAGGCCCAAGCGTTAACTGTCAATTATCTGCAAAGCGGACGTAGAGAGATTCCTCTACGTCCTTTCCTTTCTCTTTTCGCTGCGCCTCCCGCAACTTAGCAACATAACAGGCCCATCCAGCAGCCTGGTCTCCCTGAACAACTCTGATTCCATTATCGGTAAGGAACAAAGTCAAACCCTAAGGGCGATAGCGACTTTGAACTCAGCTAGGGCCAGTCAGCCCAAGAAAGCATTGTACGGTAAGTCAATATCCAATAGAATAAACTGCAGTATCCGAACTCTCCGGCGCTCTCCAACCCCTAGCTCCATTGGTAACTCCACTATCCCAGTGGGTATAGTCGCCCTTCCATTGAAGCCATGAATACAAGACTAACAAGGCTTCAATCTTTCGCTTCTATCTTCATTTGATCATAGGCTCGCTTAAAGAGTATTCTCACTGGACTTCCACTGTCCACTAAGATCCCTTCATCCAAGCATGACCTATCTGAGATGAAATGACTAGTGGATCAATGGTAGGGGTTCGACTCTGTCAACATCCTTGTCTCAGAAAACGATGTCGTTTGTCATCGTCTGCTGCTATTTGGCCGGAGTATCGTCTTCCAAACTACTACAACATTCGAAGCTCGCATGCCTAATAGAGCTGGCATACGACTCCATTTCCCTCTAGCTCCGATCCGTTGGATGAGGACCACCACTAATAGTGTTAATCACTAACCACCCACCAGTACAAGTGGGTTCCTCCGGTCTAACCTGACTTGGTATTTGATTTTGATTTGATGGACCTGTAGCTCCAGCCTATGACGCCCGAACGAACTGCTCTAACTTTCTTTCTCGAAATTTCTGGATGATATCCTATAGATGATGACACTCATTCATGTTGTGGCCATAAGTACTGTGAAATCTTCAAACCTTCCCAGTTTGAATCTATTTCTCCGACGACTGCTTCAGAGCAGATTTCTTTTATTGGATAGTATCACAATTTTGCAAGCACACATTTTCCAAGGATGTATCTAAAGGAGTATAGGTGTCCAAAAATGAGAGCTCTACATCATGGTCCGCGATTATGGTCACGCTTCTTACCTTGATTTCCATTGCCTTTCTATTGATTCTGCTTATTCTGTATATTTAACTGACCTTTTCGGAACTCTCCCAAGTTTGCTTCACAACGACACTGCTTTGGATTCCTTCCATACTGAGCCCTGCATCATCCTTTTTCCTAGACTATTTTGCATCTTCTCTTCTCAATAACTGAGCTGCCTTGGAATAGAAACGCTCCAATGGCATAGGGAGTTTTCCGACCATCCAGCTGCCAAATTCGAAACTGGGATCAATTCCCTTAGTCAGTGCCATCAGAATAGAATTGCCATTAGGGTTACTAATCTCAACGCATGTGGCGTGGAACCTCTTCCGGTAACATCTAAGTGTCTCTCTGGAAGCTTGAGTGACATTGGACAGGATGTTTACATCTTTGAGCCATGTGGCATGAATGCGAAACTACTCGACAAACTTTTTAGCCAACTGGTTGAAACATGAAATAGATCGGGATGGTAGGCGATTAAACCACATAGTAGTGATGCCCTCTAGGGTGATTGAGAAACTTTGGCATTTGACCGTACTGTCAGCCCGTGCAGCATTCATTAACCATTCATACTTTAAATTGTGCTAGTTAGGGTCAGAGCTCCCTTCATAAACAGGTAGAGTTGGCATTCTAAATCGCCGAGGCGGTTAAACGTAGAAGTTGTCACCGATGAAAGGGGTATGACTTCGAAAGATTCCCCAGTCATCATTGGTGAGACTTTGGCTTTCATGGATCGTTGTCGGGATGTCCAGCATCTAGACATTCTGGGCATGCTTGGCCAAGGTATGGTCGGGTTCCATAATGCGAGGATGAGCCGGGCGCGGTCGACGATCCATACCTCGCCTTATTGGCTCTAGGTCTTAGAGAACATATGGTTCATGAGTATAATCACATGGCGATGGTTCGGATCCGTTCGATTCCGAGTGTCAGCTTCCAACTCGATGGTAGCGACAATAGCGTGGTTGTTAGTAATGTGATAGGGAATCGTTCCTCCTCGAGAGGAGGGTCTAGTCTGGTGGCTGGTTGATGGACCAACTCTCACTTATCCAAGAGTCAAAGTGCGCTGATGTTCGGTAGCCTGTGTATAGCTTCCATCCAGCCATGGGCATGTGGATCTGTGATTGTAATCAGAGGAAGACGAACATTCAGTAGATGAGTATGAAGTCTGATCCCTTCTGGATCTCCTTCGCCTTTCACAGTGCTGCCGCTTAGCTAGCTCTGTGTTGGCATGGAGCTGCTGGGTAAGCTTTTGGCGGCTTTGAGTTAGCTCTTGCATCGGTAGCTGGAACTCTTCCTTGGTGATAGGGCCTTGTGGATCCAAAGGTCCAACGGTGTTCTGGTCTGCAGATGGAAGTTGTGTGGGGTTCTGCCTATCTTGTCCTTCTGGATCTGCAGCGGTTGAGATAGTCCTACTAGCGACCATGGTAAATAGCGAAGTCCTCTCCCAGACTTGGTACAGATATAAATAGGATGGACAAACTTCTAGGCTTGAGATATGGATCTTCTCCTTAGATTCTTGCAATCCGATATCGACAGTAGATCCAACGAGCAGAAGAAAAATTGCGTTCTCTCAGTGAAAGCACCAAAGTTTTTGTACCAAAATTGGGCACAACACTCTTCGAATGTGTTTGAAGAGATAAAATGAAGAAAGTAAATGTAAAATGAGGTAGATCTAACAAACATACCAATCAAGAGATAAGAAAAAGTGCAAAAACACACAAATTTAGAGTGGTTTGGCGTATAGCCTATGTTCACTATGAAATGATTGATGTTTGTTGATTATAGCTCGCTGGATACAAGTGGATTATAACAGTGAAATCAAAGTACATCAGCAATTTCGGTAGAGTATCGACGTAAAGAAGCTAAAAGTCCCTTTTTTTTAAGGTCTTGGACTACTATTTATAGGCATAGGCAGCAAATATCTCGCCCAGATCTCGAAATTCTTCTCTTACGCGGGTGGGCCTAGGGGATCGAGTTCAGGTGATTTTGGTTCAATCTTAGAGCGCTACGAATTGAGTTCATATTGATGAATAATTTTTCCTTTTGGGGTGAAATTGATCAGGTACATTCTATAGGTTGTACACAAGCTCCTGTGAAAATTTGGTAGCATTTGGACATATGGATTGTGAGATATGATCGATGCAAGTTCAAATCTTCAATGTGCAAACGAGTTCGTCTTGATACGTTTGTGTCGATCTAGTTTATATTGATACTAGGCACGTGCTTGCTAGGTAATGGCTCTATCTTCTTGGATCAATCCTCTTTTTATGCCGAGTGATCGAGTCTTGTTCTTGAACATGCCTCGTTTGTATCCATTGGTGTGATTTCATTCGTATCCATCGATCACATTCCACCTCGTATCGATAATCTCATATCGTTTGTTATAAGCCACTTCATACCGATGGGAAAGCCGCTTCGTATCACTCGATGTTTGTATGGATCGTATTGGTTCTTGGGCCAATTGATATGAGTTTTTGGAGAAGTCGAGCGATACGAATGGTGCATTGGGGGAACAATATGAAGCACCATTACGAATTGGTTAGTGTTGTGGCTACGAACTTGATGGATTTGAATGGGATTGTTTCTTCCCATTGATATGAACCAATTGTTTGTTTGGATGGATACGAAGTTGATGGATACAAATTGAGGTCTTCCAAGTGAATCTTGATCGATCCATAACTTGAGCATATGGACTCCGATTGACATGAAATTTGAAATGTTGGCTTTTACAGCTTTTCTCGTCGTGTCATATCGATTGTAGCTCGACCCGGACTTGAACCAAATTTGTCAGTATCCATAATGATCCTGTGTATAATCGATCTTCGGGGTAGACTGTGCTTGGTCTCTAGTCAAATTCTTGTTGTCGTGGCATTGCCCAAAGACTGGATAACAATTTTGTAGAGTATGTGCTTCTATCGTTACTATTAGGGTGTCTTAGTGATATTTTCCTACTAAGCAAAATATCATAGCATCATATTTACTTAACCAATCCATACCCAAAATAATCTCAAAGCCCACAAAGTCAAACACATGCAAACTGCAGGCGAATGTATGACCTAATAATTCAAACTCTAAATGATCATATCTTATCCCAAAATTGCATGCCCTTCTATCGTATTTACAAACCTTAAGGAAGTAACTAGGTATGATGGTTCTAAATTTAGCTTATCTACAAGCAATGAAATGTAAAAGAATGTGATGCACCCATATCAAACAATATTCTAACAATATACCGTGAATCAAAAGCATACCATCCTCTGCTGTGGGTCTTAAGGAAGATGGCTCCAAAGCAAACAATTTTCCTTTCTCAACCTTAGCTGGTTCCATGCACTAATTCTTGTGATGTCCAATCTGATAATAACTAAATCACTTGATGTTCTTCCTTCCAATAATCTTCATTCCATCTCCTAAATGACACTCGTTCGCAAAATTCCCTTTCATGTCACATTTATAGCACATAACCTCTACTTTTTCTTTCTTGCCAGCTACACCCTTGTAAGCTCCTTTTTTTTGAAAGAATTTCCTTTTCTGACTCATCCCACTCCGTGTCTCCACTACTTTCTTACCGCTAAAGAAAGCAAGCATCTTTTCATTCCTCGGCGCCATCTCTACTACTACATCACACAGATCCCTAAGATGCGGTAAGGTTGCTCTAGCAAGCTTTGGTCTTAGTCCATGGATAAAATTTTCATTTCCTTAATTACGGTATCCACCGTAGCATACCCAAACCTGAGTAACTCCTCAAACCTTATAGCATACTCCAACATAGTCATGTCTCCTTGCACTATCTTAGCAAATTTCCATAGCAAATCGACTTGGCAATTTCAGATATAAATCTCTCCTCGAACCTCATCTAAACTCTGACTGAGTCAAGTTCTCCTCTAGGACTCCAATAGCAACATTGTTCCATCGGTATAATGCAGCTCCTTGTAACAGCCAAGATGCCAATCTCCTTTTCTACTCGTTATTCAGTCCTAAATTAGTGAAAATCCTTTTACAATGAAGCATCCAATTATCCATCTCAATAGCATCCTTAGTTCAATATATTGCTTCCCTCCAAGTCTTGCATAATCCCAACTTAAAACAACATAGTTGTTAACAACTGGAACTTCGGGATTTTCTCCACCAGCATTTCCACCCATTAATCTAGCTACGACTCCTGCTTGCATCATGTTAATGAAGAATTGATACTAGCTCCCATATCCACCTGCGGTGTTCTAGCACCTACATTAGTAGCTGCTTGCTGAACCGGATTCCTCCTAGTATTAGGCCTGACATTCCCATTGATTGTGGTGCTTCCTCTACTGAGATTCATTCTTGCATTTCCTGCCTCCATATCCTACTTTCCTTAAATTTGCATTCAAACCTTAGTAAGACATCGAAGAATGGTCTAAGAGAGATCGGAGAAATAAGATAGGATATATACTTATATAGAGCAAATAAAAGTATGTTACTGTATCATTATCCCGTACCCCAATCTTATTTTTTGATTCATTCAGATTATGTTTTCAAAATATTTTTAAGTTCATAATTATTTTAGTTTTACATAAACCAACGCTCTAATACCAAGTTGTAACATCCCATGTTTTGAGATCCAAAACTAACCACAACAGATGCTGCAATCATTACAGTATTAATTTCTGATGATAAAATACGGTCATGTTAATAACATCAATCACATCAAAGCGCATGAATTTGAAATTTTCTTACACACAATTTCGAAACAAACTTTCACATTTCATTTCAAAGATAATATTTTATATTTATTACATAATCCCAAACGTTGCCTAGGTTTAGATAAAATATAATTATTACAAAAATACTCCAAAAGCATTATATGAAGATGCCCCTTGATTGATTAGAGTTAACTACTAGACAATTATAACATCTGCTAATATATACATTCAAACAAAATAAAACTTCAACATGGTGGATATTAAATAGACTTCTACGTAGCTAGATCTAACTCATGCACATCCTTAGAAGCTTTATTTGTCCAACCAAAAAAACCTAGAAGCCTTAATCTTGAACTACTTGAATGAGCACTTGAGATTTAAAGGGAAAAAAAACTTCAGATCAAACAAAAAGCCTGGTGTGAATAATAATATGCCATCTCGGTAAATAGATATCTAGTGAGACCATGTAGTTGGGCAGAATGGGGTTTCCCCTCACTAGTATCCTCTAAAATTTGTCTTTCATAAACAAGCACCTACAACCACAATGGTTAAACTAAACAATATAAACAATCGCGTGCATGCAACCTTGATAATCATGACTAATCTATCTAAAAAAATGGATTAACTGGCCAAACATCATAATTTTCTCAATGTAACTATGAAACTGTATGGCTGACTTGGGTCTACCGAGTACATAAAATTTTCTAGCTTACCATTAGAAGAAAACTCGATGGTCTGTCTGAAACTTACTACATCTAGGGTCGTACTGATCTTAGTGATTTTGCAGGCCAACCAATAACCTAACTCATCTATATTTATTCCTTAATGTGGGTAAACATACTTTTAGTATTACCCATGAAAAAGCCCTATGCACTGGCATTTTGGACTAATATCAGCTAGGGGCTAACAACTGAAGTATAGGGCGTGACCTTATACCAGTGCTACCTTGTTTCTCTAATCTCCGAGTCAATTTATCCTGTCACGATTCATCTAACAGTGATAAGAACAATAATTCATTAGTAAAACTCTAGGCTAAATACCCTTTTTCTATTCCTTGAAAATAAAATATTTATAAATTATTTAACCCTTCTCATATTTGAAACAACGAAAATTATAGCCCTTTACTTTATACAAAATACTTATACCAAGATATATGCTTCTATAAAATAATATTCATGAATTTCAAAACCACTTAGAGGTTACTTGTCGTTATTCAAAGCTATAGACTATAAAGCGAAACTTAATAAAATTATCATATTAATGATACACGGAAATATCGCCACTAGGGGTTATCGCCTCCTCCTAAAATAAAATCAGATTAAAGCCTTTCATATGAGGCCATACATCCAAAATTGTTTACATTGCATATATCGGTTGTCGATTATAAGTGGCATCGTTATTGATTTGCACAATATAAAGCCTTAAAACTTAGGGTTATAAGAACGATGACATTGATGACTTTCGACATCAACTTCTTAAAGAACAACACAACACCACTAGGTCCAAGGTTGATAACACGCGACATTGTTATAGCCGATATGAAAATACACAGCACCGTTATATTTGATACAAAATAAGGGGTATCATTGCCTTATAGAGTCGGTGACATTATAAAAAATATGCAGCATCATGCCTTTTTATATAAAATGCGACACATGGACAAGCGGTGTAGAGAATATATGAGGCATCATGGACGTGTTAGCATGCATGCCGACGTCGACTCGAACCCAAATGTAATCATTCAGTATCACCTGGAAGTAATATTCTATGCATTCACTAAGGTTGACATCATTTAGCGGCAGCACCATGGCCTTCGATGTTAATGACTTTGGCATGGCAATATCATAGATAACATAAAAACTGTTTTATTTCCCTAAACAGTGATATCTTTTGACCAGCTCCTTTTGTTTGTCAAATTCTTATTGGATAGTATTCTCTTTATCAAAATCTTTTCCAAAAAACTACCATATGGCAGATTTATCTTTATCAAACTAATTTTGCAAAACATCATTTTATATTAATATTTTAATATAATTATTAGTTTTTTTAGCCTAATAAATTCATAATAATTCGTAATTACTTAAGAAAAATCCTTAAAAATACAATAAATAAGAATTTGTATAATATTTAACATATAAAAATTTTAACGCCAAACACGTTATTTGATTATTTTAATAATTAAAACTCGAAATAAATCATTTTCTTCACTTAAGAAAAAAAATAAAATATTCATACTTGATCATAAAATTATGAAATTGAAAATCCACTCTAGAATAATGTTTCTGACATCATATTAAAATTTCAAGTCATTTGGGTGTCATATGGAGGATTTTACACTTAAACCTGTTTGAGAATTTCATAATTAAATTCAATAATTCATCATAAAGCATATAATCATCCAAACATCCAAACATGGAATAATATCAATCATAGTATTTTGGGTTTAATCCTAAAACAGAAATTAAAAAACATATTAGAGATGGGTATCATCATTCACTTTGATTTGATGAAGGAATTTGAGATTTGAGTTTAATTTGTTTCCCTTAAGCTTTAATCCCATTTCCTAACTTTTCTTCTCCTTAATGCTCTCAACAATGGCCGAAATTGATTTATTTTAAGTTTGTGTGAATGAAAATAAATAAGGGGGAAGGAATGTAAGGTTTTATTTTTAGGAATTATGGCCTATTCTGATTTTGCCCTTTGCATGAATTCCTCCTTCTTAACTAATTCATAAGCATACTCATTAATTCATTTCTTACGGCATGACCTATTAATCGATCAAATCTCATTTTCCTTTATCATCCTACATTATATTATTTTATTTATCTAATTAAATTTTTGAATAATGTTAATAAAAATTATGGTGTTACACAAAGCTGGTCTAATTAATCTTCGACCGATCCACCTCTACCGGTCCAAGCTCAAGTTAGCCCCAAGCTAGCCCATCTGCTCAATACCTCATCACATCGACGACCAGTCAGCAGAACCCGGAGTGGTTTCAAAAGCCAATTCATCAAACAAGGGAAGAACTAAGCCTAGACCAACTTGGTTCATACTTGCCTAACTCTCGAATGGCTGGCTCTATCATGCCAGACCTCACTCATTTTGGCCCTAAGTCAACCTACCTACTCAACATCACCCCAACTCAATAGCCAGCCTGTCACCTCTCTTGTAACTTGGTCTTTGGCACTAGTTCACTCACCTCAGAAAACTAAGGCATTAAGTAACCGACCTATTATGGTAATCAACATCCAGTCCGGCACCAGGCCAGCCCATCAAAACCGACTCCATAGCAAGCCGGCACACTCAAGACAGCTTTAAACAATCAAGTTATCTTCCAAGACTAACTCAAGCATGAACTGTCTTTTGCCCAACATTACCACGTCTTGTCCCGCCATGTCACAGTGGACCCCGCACATTCTTTGGACCTTGGTTCTTAACAGCATTCAAATTCCGGCATCACCTATAGCCCGGTCGAAGTCACTCATTTGCCTTATTACATAGGCATGCAAAAGTAAATGACAAACCATACAGCCTACTATACAAGTTATTGTAGCAAAGCGGTCAGGATCATGCCTACTCCTACAGCTTGCTGTTAGCATGTAATGTGCATTAAATTCAAATTTTATGCCTAGTTTAGATGGAAAGTTGGCATGCTTCTCAGACATTCATTCTTTTATATCTTTATAGATGTCTCCTATTAGTCCATGCGACTAGATCAACGGTTAGTCATGCTTCCCGCTTATTTTACCAGGCATTCTCATCCATTTCATTCGTTTTGGCCACTATAAATGCCACATACATTGTCACTTCAAAAGTGCTAAAAATTATTAGAATTCTGGTTATTATCTCCTTCCAGAACTCTTCTAACAGAAAATCAAAGCCCTAAGTACTTAAGATCGGCTAGCCTTTTAGTCTTAAGTATTTTATTTCCTCACTTGTAATTGTAAGAGATAATATAATAAGAAATTTTCATAGTGGATGTAGGCAAGCTTACCAACCACTCTGTATTTGGTATCATTACTTTGCATTTCTTGCTTTCTTCCTCATTTTACATTTTTAAATCTAGTGAATGACAATTAACCATTTCTTTCACAATGCATTAGGTAATACTGAGGTTGGCTCAATCTCTAGTCAACACTCTCACTAAAAACATTTAGTACAAGTTCCCAGAATTATAAAAAACCGAAAATCAGCCGATCGTCGAAGGTGTTGTGTATTGATATTGGTGGATGTAAGTGAAGGATACGATTTTATTTGTGTTAGAACTTGGTTGGAATTTTATCTCCAGTGATGAAAATTAGGGCTTTAATCAATGACGTAAAAGTTAGGCTTTTGTAATGGCGACTAGAGGAGGAAGCATGGTCGTTGCGGCAAGGAAATATATTCAAAATCGTTGTTGGATCGATAAGTGCGGTGATTTGCAGAACAAACAAACTTTGTAGACTTTTTTTTTTGCAAATATACTTATATACTTTGTAATGAAGTATTATGCATAATATTTCCACTTATTGTGTGTTGTTGCATGACACAAACTGTTGGCGGTAAAAATAATAGTTGCACGACTAGTTACACTGCAATTCGTAACAGTTTTGGAGTGTATCTGATTCGATATTAGCATTCTAAATACACTCAAAAAAATATTAGATTCGATTTAAGGAGAAATTCCCAAAATAAAATTTGAAACCACATTAAACAACTATTGTTCATTGTATTACATTCAACAAATATTAAAGTCGATAATGATTGAGGAGTAATTCAAACTATATTTAAAAAAAATACTAGTTTCATAGCAGCTTTGTTCTTAAAATCATAATTATTTTTATCAACAGTATTCTTCATTAAATAGACTATACTAAATAAAAATTCATTATCTACTGATTGAAAATTTAACTAAATAGACATTCATTATTTATTTATTGAAAATTTACTAGCTTAATAATCAATTTAGTAACTTTTAGATCATAAACAATCAATTTGTAAAATACATTAACTTCATATTCATTTTGTCAGATCAGGTACATTGACAGAGGCAAAAGGGGAAATTTCAAAAAATAGTTCCTTTATTAGTTTTGCACTACATCTTTATTTTGTGTTTACATGAATAACTAATTAGCACTAAATCGTATTTAATGAATATTTGATAAAAGAGGAGCATAGAATTTGGAACCAATTCCTGTTTATTTTGTTTTAATATTTTATTTATTTAATTCTATAAATTATAACTTAAAGTTTTACTAAAAAAAAAGTTCATCGTTAATTTACAATTTAGTTTGATGTATCTATTTAATTAGATTCACATTAATAATGTGAATCACATATGGTATAAAATAATCTGAGACAAATATGGAGTTAACAACATAGAGCGCGCACACACACACACAACATACATACATACATACAATTTATTTTGCATCTATAAAATCTAAAACAATATATGTAAAAAAATTCATATTGAAATCTCATGTTAATCTGTCAAAACCCTAAAACAAAACCATAAGGAAAAAACAAGACTATACAGGTTATTGAATTCAATCTAAGATCAACTTCATTTGCTCTTCAAAAAAAGCAGTAGAAAATGATTTAGTCGAAGTAGATAGTGCAGACGAATCGTTGTGTACATAATTTTGTACCCATCCAATAAACCCGAAATTGAAACTCCACTAGATAAAGAAGTAAAAGTAAACTTGTTCGTTTCTATAAACGATAAATAGAACATCGAAATAGGCATTTTCGATGGAAGATAAGGCAAACTTGACTCGAATGTTAAAACTTTCAATGCATGTCTAATAGAAGGCCTTGCATCATTACCTGGCTAGGGCGCATCACATCCCTAAGATCATCAACCTCTCAAACTCCTTCACTTTGGAATCCATCACTAACCTCGGATCCACCACTTTAAGAATCATCCCCTTAATGTAAAGCTCCTACACCCACACCATCAATTTATCCTTTCTTACATGATTGATTTCAAAAAGTTAATTTAAGTTTTAGAAACTTGATTAGAGACTAAATCCATGCAACACGAAAATTGCTTAGGAATATTTCTTATTTTGACTATTTATAAATAGTTATATTAAATATTTTTCATTCTAATCCGTTGAAGATAATAAATCTAAGATGATTTTGTTGGATCAGGTGCATTGGCAATGAGGTAAAGGGTGAAATTTAAAAAATGAAATTTCCTACTAATAAATTCAACAAAATATTATTTTATATTTATTTTGGCTACAAGTAAATTCACCTAAAGGAGCAGTTAAGAGGTTGAAGGCTGGATTGGTGGCCAAAGGATATACATAAGAGTACGAAGTCGAGCTGTGATGACCCGAAATTTTGAGCGATATCAATTTAATAATCTTTGTTAATAATTAAATTGATTTGATCATTTTATATTATAAATTGGCAAGTTTAATTCTTTTGAAACTAATAATATTTTAATTTGGAAATATTTATTCTAGCAATTTAAAATTGGTAAGATTTATCTTTCAAAAGCCAATCAAAATGTTTTCTATTTATAATGCATATATATAGGTATATATTATATATAGGAAGTCTTTAATGTAATAAAAGCTATGTTTTTAAATTGTAATATATATGTATATATATACTGTGATTTGAAATTATGTTTTAAAATTCAATATGATAATTTCCAAAACTAATGTTAAAATATTTATATATATATTGGAAATGGAAAACTATTGTTTTGAACTTAATAAAGTGTTTTCAAACTTTAAATGGTATATAGTTTGTAATTTGGAAATTATAATTTAACTTAATAATTTTTAAGTGATACTTGAAATTTAAATTTTTAACAACAAGGATGATTTCTTATTTATTTTAAATTTGAGTTTTAAATAAGATTTAAATTAAAAAGTTCAATTGTTTTTAATATTCTTTCATTTTAAAATTCTAACATAAGATAAATTTGGTTTAGGAATTTTATATATAGAGTTAAAATAAATTTCTCAAGCTTATAAACATATGATGCATTTAATTTGATCAAAGTATAAGTTATTTATAAATAAATGTTTACATGAATTCACATTGTATATTTATATAAAATCTAAAAGCTTAAATTATAAAAAGATAAATACACATTACATACATGTAGATATTACATAATTACATATACATAAATAAATTTATAAAAAGAAAAGTAACACTTGTAAATCAATAATAAAGCATTAAAACACTTGTAAGTATATTAAGCTTATTAAAGAAATTTGTAAAAATATAAGCATAGGTGGAAGCTAATTAAAACATTAGGGGACAAATGGCAATTTCTCTTTGTAAATTAAAAAAAATGAAGAAGAGATTTACTATTAATTTTCAGCTGAATTCTTCTTCATTTCAACTAAAAGTTTATACAAATCAAAGATAAAAAGAAATAAAATTGAGATTCATCTCAGATCTTCTTTGTTCTCTAGTTCTTTATCCTTTCAACAAAAATATAATTCAAATCAAAAGAAGTAAAAACTGGAAAATCTGAAAATAAGAAGAAGCAAATAAAACCTGAAATCTAAGATCTGAAACAAGGAAATTCAGAAGAAGATCAAAGAAGTAAATCAACAAGCAACCTGAGATCAGCATCAAGATAAACAATTTAGAGATCAACAGCAAGATTAAATTCATCAAGCAAAAAGAAAATTCAAGAGCTAATGAAAACAAGCCTGGAAACAAAATAGTTCTCTGTCCTCTGCATATCTAGGTGAGTAAAAAAATCTTAAAAGCAGTTTAAATCTGGTTTTATTTTGGACGTGTGAATAAAAACCATGCTGTTATTTAAAATGCTTAGAATTAAAGGTATGCATGCATGTGCATTAGGGATGAATGCCTGTGTAGACTTAAAAGAATGTACTCTGTTGTTTTTATAGGTTTTAAACTCTCTATTTGATCCAATATCTCATCTGTGGTTCAAAATTAGCTTTGATTTGTAAATGGAAAATGTTTGAAATCATGTAATAACACTATTAAAAATCATTACAGGAAATTATATTGGATATTGCCTGGAATTTTTTTTAAATTTACAGTGAAATCTTAGTTTTGGTCAAAATTTAATCAATTCAATTTTAAGATTGAATTACATAATTGAATTTGTGATGCAAAACCATGAATTTTAATGGTTATATCATGATTTTTAGTTGGTAATTAGTGTGAATTCTCAGGTTGTCCATCTTGGACAAATTGGCTAAATTACGACGATCGACGGCGAAATCGTCATCGTGGTTGAGCTTGAAGGAAGAGGGGGTGACGAAGATCATGGGAAAAATGTTATCATGATTTATCAATGGTCGGGATGGCCGGTAATGGTCGAGATAGGGTTTTATACCCTGTGTTTGTCGTTGTTGTTCATATGGTAATTGTGGCGACGAGGCACGATCGGAACCCATCGCGAGGTGGGCTGAAGACGCAGGAGATCGAGGAGGAGCTATGGTGAGGACGGCGAGGTGTTTAGGGGTCTAGATCGTCAGAGACGATGATATTTTTTGGTGAAGTACGTTGCAGGCTGAAGGGTTTTAGGGGTCGAATTCGATTCTTGAATGAATCGAGATAATTGGACGATCGCGTGTTGTTGTCGTGGTCGAGAGTGATGTGTCGGAGGCTGGAGTAGAGTTCATCGGTGGCTAGGAGAGTTGTGCACCTGGATGTGCACGATTTGTGTATCTGGAATGTTGGGTTGAAGAAGAAGTAGGTGCCCGTGTTTTATCTCGTGCAAAGGGAGCTTTGACTCGAAGTAGTTGTGTTTGGAGTTAACACGGGGCAGACTCAGGGATTTGTAGGGGTTTGCTCGGGGTTTTGCTAGTTTACTCGAGATTGACTCGGGTTTGTCTTTTAAGTATAACCAGATTTTATAAAATCAGTGAAAACAATGAATAGATGATATGAACAAAGAAATTTGATTTTTGGAATGTTTATAAAGTTTTAACCAAAAGTATAACAAGTTTTTACTTATAAAACTAATTTGTTTCAAAGTTAAGTTTTAAATAAGTTTATATATATTGAAATACAAAAGTTTTTAAAATAAGATAAGTGGATTTTCAAAAATGAGGTTTGTATTAAATTTTATTAAATAACTTTGGAAAGTTTTAAAGATTTAAAAGTTTAATTTGAATGTTTAAATTGTTTTAATTATAATTGATTTCTAAAATATTTTATTTTAAATAAAGTTTAATGATTAAGATTTAGTAATCAATTATAATAAAGATTTATCTTAAGTAATTAAGAGTTTTGATTAATTAAAGATAAACAAATGTGTGAAAGTAATTTAGATAATTCAATTATTATTAATAATCAAAGAGTTATTGGTTAATATAAATAATTTAATTAAGGTAATGATTTTCTTAATTAAGGGTCTTTTAAAATATAAGAAGTTAAGCAATTATTTAATTAATTTTAAATAATTAGTTAAAAATTAACTAAATAATTAATTAGTAAGTGATTAACGATAATCACTTATGATTTAATTGGGTTAAATTACTTAGTGAAGGAATTAAGTGATTAATTACTTGAGGTAATTAAGTAAAGAGAAATTATTTAACAATGTAATTAGAGGTTAATTACTTTATGGAAGTAATTAAGTGGAAGTGATTAAGGGTTAATCACTTAGTAATTAACTGAAAGAATTAATTAAAATAATTAATTAAAGGTTTAAATTAATTAATTAAAGAATGATTAATTAAGTAAAGAATTAAGGTTAATTAATAAAGTGATTAGTTACCTGTTTGGTAATTAATTAAAAAGAAATTTAATTAATGAAAGTAATCATTAATTAATGAAAATAAATAATTAATTAGTAATTAATATTTAAAGGGTAATTAAGAGATAATTACTCAGGGTAATTAAAGAATAATTAATCAAGGATGATTAATTTAAAGGGTAATTAAGAGATAATTACTTGGTATAATTAAGAAGTAATTAATCAAAATGATTAATTAAAATTGTAATTAAGGATTAATTATTAAAGTAATTAAGAAATAATTAATCAAGGGAGATTAATTAAAGTGGAAAATTAAGTGATCGTTAATTAATTAAATTGTAATTAATTAATGGTAAGTAAGTTGGATTAATGATAATCCAAGTGATTAAGTAAGGAATTAATTTAATTAATGATTAATTAAATTAATTTAGTTTGGATCAAACCTTGTGTATGAATGGGTAAATGATATTGGATGTCATTGGTTGATATTTGATGGTTTGAATGTGATATAACTGAGATGTGATATATATGTTGCTTTGTGATATGTGTGGATGAATTAGATAATAGTGAATTATCTATCTGTGTGTTATGAATCATCCATTTATATAAGTGATATTCTGAATATCTACTGTTTAAACACTTAAGTACAAGTTGGACATTAAAATGGCGTTTTGGATTCGGTAAGACCGAGATCGGATTTTATATCCGAAAATCACATCGATCCAAATTAACCTTAGGTCGTAAATCCAAGCGAAGTAAAGTGAAGACTCGAAGTGTAAGAACTATATATCGTTATAACTCCGAGGGTGATTCCAGAATGAGTTTAACGAAGATAGTACTTTCAGATTCGAGATGAAGATTTAGAGTGCAAGGGCTATTGTCGTTAACTCTGAGGGTGATTCCAAAAATGTGTGTAACGAGATAGTGCCTTCGGTTCCGTTCGAACCCGGAACGGACTTGTATGGATTGAATGTTTTCAGAACATCGTCAGGTGGACGATGAGCATTCTAAGATAGATGTGTCCTACAAAGGTAATCGCAGCCTCAAGCCTCATCAACCAGGAATGACTAAAATAGGGGAGGTGCAGCAAGGCTAAGTGAGTCGCGCTCAAGTAGGACGAGATTTACCCCTGTCTAGATGTCCCTTTTTATTCGGCTGTGTGGGCAGTTAGATCTGCAGCCAACTGTGGGGTTGTCTTGTTCAGGACTATTCAGTAAGGAATGGTTCCGGCCTTGTGTTGCAGAAGATTTAGGGTAGATCCTCGGTACGTTGATCTAGGCCACGTACTGTGACGGGCGGTACCCCAGTAGCCCTACCATTGATGGAAACCCATTCTTCCTACGTGCCCTTACGGTTTTGATTGTATTACCCACTTTTGTGGCTAGTAGCTGGGATTTAATAAATGTAACAATTTCGGCTATTTCTTATTTACTTGAAAACCCTAGACATTATTATAATGTCACTGGATTTTCTATCAAATGTTTTGGTTAGCGTAAGGTAAATTTTTTTCCATGTTTATGTGTGGGAAGTCTTACGTGATACCCTTCTTTTCAAAGGATTTTCTAAAGTTCAGCAATTTAAAACCGTTTACTCACACCAAACCCCTGTCTGACCCAAGTGTTTATTTTCTATTTTATTAAACTCTTGGGTACTCATATTATGTATGAGTAGTCGAGGGATTCAGGTTAGCCTTGACGAATTCTGGGGGAGCTTTGGAGCAGGAGGCTTCAGTGTGTAGATATATAGATAAAATTTCCGCTGTGATGTTATTCTGTATTGATATTTTTGTGTTGTATATTAGACAGAAATGTTATAATTGTCTAAATTGAGATGTATAGTTGTGTACTCTGATGTATAAGATACTATGTATATGTTATGTATTATATTTCATTCGTTCCGCTGTGAGATTCCGATATGTTGTTGTTCTTTCTTCTTTTTCTTTTCTTCTTCTATCCCTTTCTTTCTTAAGTAATGATGCGTCTTTCTGGTGACAGGAAGGCGGGTCGCTACAGTTGGTATTAGAGCACTAGGTTGAGTGAATACCTAGGATTTGGAATGACTTCTTTCTTGGGAGAGCGTACTTGTAATTTATATATATATATATATATATATATATATATATATTTATATATCTACCTAATCTGTTGGGTTATCTGTTCGGATTTTCCAACATAAGTTATGAAGGTAGATAAGGTAGGAGTGTGTGTAACATGACTACCACTAATGGAAGAGGCTCATATGTTGTGGTAGGAGGTGTATCTGTCGAGATTGTAGACCTAATACCGTCTCGAATAAGCTTTGCAAATTGGTGAAAGGATTTCATTGATCCCAGAGAAAGTCTTTTCAATAATTAGAGTATATTCTTGAAGTGTGAGGTTGATTTGCTCTCGAGTGAGCGGGATTCCAAGAGTTGAATCTGTCAGATGAGCGAAAGCAGGTGATGGTATCTTGGTGAATTCAGGAAGGAATAGCTGTGTGGTGAGATGCAGTATCCATAGATGGTTCTGAAGATGTTCCTTTTGGAGCCAGATTTAGATGGTATTGGAGGAACAATTGATGCGTACCGTAGGTAAGACTCGGCTGTTTAGGGATCTTCTGGATCTCAAGTAAGGGAGTCTTATCTATATTAAAGTATGAGACTAAGGTCGATGAGTTACCTCATTTCGGACATGGTCTCATTGTTTTCCTTAAGAAGAACAAGTGGTTGGTATTTGGTTTGGAGCCCGAGTTTCTTGAGAAGATGTCTACCCGTCTCAAGGATCTTTTAGTGGAATTGGGTGATAGTTTTGTGTTTCAAGGAGCTTTTGGTTAAGGAAGATCTTTTGGCTTAGCAGTATCATTGAAGTGAAGTTTGGAAGCAGTAGTGTGGACCCGTTTCTTCGATGATTCAAAAATCTTTGGAATTCTACTATCGGCAGTCCAGGCAGATAGTGAAGGCTTATCCACTTCCTCGAAAGGCTTAGCAGAGCAGGATATTAGTTGGAAGTGATCTATCAGTTTTTCTGATAAATAAGCCATTCTTGAAGAATTGACCTTGATTAGGAAAGCTGTTCTAGTTGGTGAAGAGGAAACGGTTCCTTTGGAATCTGAACTGAGTATGATCGCAAAAGTGACTTGCGATTAGTATGGAAGTTCATGGATTACTCTTTGGTTTGAGATTGAGGCATCTCAAGTGGAGGAAAAAGCTATTAAAGTAGCCAAAGATTTTCCAGATGTTTTTGAGGAAGTCGGAAGTTACCTGAATCGGAGATTGAGTTTCCTTACCGACTTGGATTCTAGGAGAAATACTGATGGTTCAGCATAGAAGAGGAA
The DNA here is from genome assembly GCA_030765085.1 of Allium cepa. NCBI lineage: Eukaryota > Viridiplantae > Streptophyta > Magnoliopsida > Asparagales > Amaryllidaceae > Allium > Allium cepa. The sequence goes on along the minus strand of CM060929.1, from coordinate 374,113,009 downwards.
TGACTCTTAGAGCGAGAAGAGTTTGGTGAAGCAGCTCAGATTTCTTTGGAGAGGGATTGACCACACCTAGATTTCTAGTTGAGATTCTGTTAGATGTTTTGACCAAGTGGAATGGGTCACTAAGATTTTTAAGGATCTAATGAAATGTGTATGGATCCAGTTTGTGCTCGAGTTCTCCGATTGCATTCTCATCTACTCCAGGTCAGAGTTGTGCAACGGAAGCGAGATATCAGTTATTCTAGAATGGGAGCAACCGGGAGTTGCAGTTTTCTTGGATTAGAGGATTTCTACAGGAAATTCAAGTATGAAGGAATTTTCAGGATTTGGAAGGCAAGGTTGTCAAGTGCAACTGTTTTGGCAATTCCAAATAAGAGAAGTAGGTCTAAAGTCCACTAATACTTATGGAGTATAGTTGTGTTTTGAATTTCGGCGAATTTTTGGGAGAACCATTTTGTTGGGTAGGACTTGGAGATTTGGTTGATTTTGGTTCAATTTGTTTCATGAAGCAACAGCAAGGGCTAAGCTCATGAGGAAGGATGGAAGTGACTCAGAAGCATCAGAAGAGTTATGCAGTTTAGGATTGATGGGAGTCTGGAATGTAAAGTTGGAATTTGGATATTGTTTAAATTTTATCCGATCAAAAGAGGATAAGATTGGGTAAGACTGGAAAGCTAACTCCGGAAATATTTTGGGATTTTCCTGTGTTCTCTAAAGATTAGATTTTCATCCACAGGATTGAATTGCCAGTTCGGATGGTTGGAATTCATTGTATTTCACGTATCTCTAAGGAATACGTGTATGATTCATCTGGTGATAGAATCAGCAGTTCAGAAGGATCTGAAAGTTGAGCTGGTTTTGAGTTTAGATTGATGTCTTGTTCAGATTTGTAGGTCTAGATGAGAAGGAGTTCCGGGTTATAGTAGTGTAATTACTTAAGATTCTATAGAGCGAGTATTCCAGTATAGGTACCTGGAAATTCTTGATAATATCAGGAAGTTCTATCCAGAATTTTGTCTGGAAAATTAGAATTGTTTGTTTGAATTGGTTGCTATGATAGCTATTTGAAATTAAAACTTTTGCTGGGTTATTAAATTATATTTGCTTTTAAATTTCGGGGACAAAATTCTTTTAAGGGGGAGGAATGTGATGACCCGGAATTTTGAGCAATATCAATTTAATAATCTTTGTTAATTATTAAATTGATTTGATCATTTTATATTATAAATTGGCAAGTTTAATTCTTTTGAAACTAATAATATTTTAATTTGGAAATATTTATTCTAGCAATTTAAGATTGGTAAGATTTATCTTTCAAAAGCTAATCAAAATGTTTTCTATTTATAATGTATACATATAGGTATATATTATATATAGGAAGTCTTTAATGTAATAAAAGCTATGTTTATAAATTGTAATATATATGTATATATATTGTGATTTGAAATTATGTTTTAAAATTCAATATGATAATTTCCAAAGCTAATGTTAAAAAATTTTCCATTTAAAATATATATATTTATATATAGTGGAAATGGGAAAAATATTGTTTTGAACTTAATAAAAGTGTTTTCAAACTTTAAATTATATATAGTTAGTAATTTGGAAATTATAATTTAACTTAATACTTTTTAAGTGATACTTGAAATTTAAATTTTTAACAACAAGTATAATTTCTTATATTTTAAATTTGAGTTTTAAATAAGATTTAAATTAAAAAGTTCAATTGTTTTTAATATTGTTTCATTTTAAAATTCTAACATAAGATAAATTTGGTTTAGAAATTTTATATATAGAGTTAAAATAAATTTCTCCAGCTTATAAACATATGATGCATTTAATTTGATCAAAGTATAAGTTATTTATAAATAAATGTTTACATGAATTCACATTGTATATTTATATAAAATCTAAAAGCTTAAATTATAAAAAGATAAATACACATTACATACGTATAGATATTACATAATTACATATACGTAACTTAAATAAATTTATAAAAAGAAAAGTAACACTTGTAAATCAATAATAAAGCATTAAAACACTTGTAAGTATATTAAGCTTATTAAAGACATTTGTAAAAATATAAGCATAGGTGGAAGCTAATTAAAACATAAGGGGACAAATGGCAATTTCTCTTTGTCAATTAAAAAAAATATGAAGAAGAGATTTACTTTTAATTTTCAACTGAATTCTTCTTCATTTCAACTAAAAGTTTATACAAATCAAAGATTAAAAGAAGTAAAACTGAGATTCATCTCAGATCTTCTTTGTTCTCTAGTTCTTCATCCTTTCAACAAAAATATAACTCAAATCAAAAGAAGTAAAAACTGGAAAATCTGAAAATAAGAAGAAGCAAATAAAACCTGAAATCTAAGATCTGAAACAAGGAAATTCAGAAGAAGATCAAAGAAGTAAATCAACAAGCAACCTGAGATCACATCAAGATAAACAATTCAGAGATCAACAACAAGATTAAATTCAACAAGCAAAAAAGATAATTCAAGAGCTAATGAAAACAAGCATGGAAACAAAATAGTTCTCTGTCCTCTGCATATCTAGGTGAGTAAACAAATCTTAAAGACAGTTTAAATCTGGTTTTATTTTGGATGTGTGAATACAAAACCATGCTGTTATTTAAAATGCTTAGAATTAAATGCATGCATGCATGTGCATTAGGATGAATGCCTGTGTAGACTTAAAAGAATGTACTCTGTTGTTTTTACAGGTTTTAAACTCTATATTTGATCCAATATCTCATCTATGATTCAAAATTACCAAAACAGAAAATAGCTTTTTTACAATATTAAATGCCGAAATATAAATATAATATTATAAATATATAAAACTTATTAAATATATATATATATATATATATATATAATAGATTAGGACCAATAATATTTTTTTATTTAAAAACCAAAAATTTATTTATATATATAATGTATGTATATATAATTGTTTTTTATTTTATTAATTGTACAATATTTTCAAAAAATATTGTTTTTTCCACGTTCATAGCAAAAAATAATAGGATGGTGGCAATGGTGAACAATATATATATATATATATATGATTATATTTTAGTTAAAATGTAAAACCTTTTGCCCGTAATTTCTTTTCGAAAGCCGAACATGTTGTTTGCTAGTATCACCTCTTTGAACCTTTCATTCCCCACCTCAGTTTCAGTTTGCAAGGTTGACTCTTTGTAAAGGGGCTAATAAGGACTAGAGATCTCTCAAAAAATGTGAAGAAGGAGTAGAGCCTATTTTATTTATTGCCAAGGAGATACACGAATATCTCTACATTTTTCTTTAACTCTATAAAACTAGGCATCAAACCTCATTTAAATTGTTATGCTCAGTCTATACCCTTAACCACACATGGTCAATGGCCCTTTGACTCTTATGGATCATTATTTTAATTATTTAATTCTAGCTCCTTGTCTGATCAAATTGATGTACAACTTTTATACATCGTTCTGATTGATTTTAAGCTTCAAATAGATAATTAAAAATACCATAAAACATTATCAATTATAAGGTCAAAAACATTATCAATATCTATATCTAATTGTGTATACCGCTTTAATGTCCTTGGTTCAATCTGATAACATATATCAATTAACAGGTTTAATTTGGCAAAAGATTTTGACTTTAAATGACTACCAATTATAGTGATACTGACCTTCTATAACGATGGAGACGAATCCTCTCTTGGGTAATTTTCCACTTCACGTAGTTCAATGTACACCCATGGTCATAACAAGGTTGTATTTAACCATAATAAAAGTATAGCCTAACTACTTAAGATCAATAGTATCCTTAAGTCCGAAGAATATTGTACGTCATTACCTTGAAATATTCTATTTTGACTTAGTTATATTAACCTATTGAAGATTCCCGTCAAGTAATTCTATGGTGTTCCAAACAACCAAAAGTACGTAACCTCATGCTGTCCTCAACGATCATGAGAAAATCACTATCCATCATATGGAGAGTGTTATGTACAATAGTCACAATAGACACATCGATATCTTTTTCTCAGTACATCTTGGCTATGAACATTAAAGGAGTAAGTTTTAATATATAAATATCGATTTAATACTTATGGTTACAAACATATCTATAATTTAAATCGATAAAATATTTCTAAGGATTTTCTACTTATATATGTTTGAGGTATTTAATACATTATTTATAACTCTATATAACAACATATATAAAAGAAAATAAAACTGGATGCTTACATTATTTCGAACAAGTTTCTCTTATAAGAATTTGTTACTTAATAAATTACATAATTTCATCTAGGGCACACCCTTAACTCTATCATTTTCATACTTGCACTTGAGGCCAATTATGGTGCCTCATGACCTTACATTCGATTGGTCTACCTAAACTAGACTAAGAAAGGACCTTAGTGAATAGATTTACTGTATTATTATTTTGTATCTTGATTATGCTTCCTCATTACTTATATACTCTTTTACCACATGCTCATAACGAAGAATATATCTCGACTTGTTATCAAATTATCAGCTCTATTGTAATTTATTGCATTATTGAAACCCCACGTTGTTGGATTTCAATAGTGGAAACTGTCCCTAGCTTTTTTTTATAAATTTGGGCATATATATTGTTTCCATTGCGAGACTATTCAAGGTAATGTACTTAGCCTTTAGAGCTGAATCTATCATGACCACTTGTTTGGAACATTTCCAAATTAAAAGCTTCTTAATTAAGTTGAACATGTTTAAGATTGACTTACAATATTCGATATCACTTATGAACTTCAAGTCTAAACATGCCTTCATAAGGAGTTTGTTTCATTGTTTTCATAAACAATTTTTAGATTTTGCAAATGCTCGAGAATACTCTTAACTATCAACTAGTGATTTCACCTTATATTTGATATTCGCTTATTACACCAAGTGTATAAGAAAAATCTAATATACCACATACCATAGTATATATGACGATCCATATTTTCGATACATAAGTGTAACGACCCGATTTTTTCGACGCCCGAAAGTTGGTATCGATACGTTCACTGTATCAACTGCCGAAAAATCGAACGCCGGAAAAGCGAACCATTAGGGTTTAAGGAAGAAGAGGTAGAAGAAGAAGGAAAGAAAACAACAACAGAATCTCACATATCGCAGCGGAACAAATATAATAGATAAATAAATATCTTTAAACAGAATCGCTATATCGGTTATTACATTACATCACATTACATTATCAGAGTGTACAACAACAAACAATAGAAAGAAATATTACGTATATAAGTGATACGCCTCGCCATCTAGCTCCAACTCCTGATCTCCATAGCAACTTCTTGACTTTGCTCCCGAATAACTGCTAACCTGACTCTAGGCTGCCCGTGTGGAAAATTGTGGGCACCTAGAGTTTAGAAAGGGAACAATAAACTCCAGGTCAGTCATGGGACTGGTGTGGGATCTTAAAAACAGTTATTTTCACAAAAAAAATAAAAAAATAAATCCTATATGCTTTTAGAAAATGAAACTACCATAAGGCCTCCCGCCACACACACAATGCAAACGCAGAATTGGAGGAGATTTCTCCTTATGATAGTCAAACATGCTTAATACACAAAATCTTTTCGATATTATTATTAGTGCATAGTGGAGAAAACATTTCGAAAGTATAATATAAATCTTAGCCAGCATAGGTACCATTATATTATGCCAGCTGTAGCTACCATTTTAAATGGCCAATATTGATAGTCGGTTATTTAACTATCAATGAATATTCACAACATACACCAAGATTTAAATAATTTTCCCAATTATTTATCTTCAAAATATATTCGCAAGATATATTTTAACACTTCCACCATTTGAAAACAAATTTCAAATTACTGACCACATTTCAATATCTTGAAAACAAGTTTCAAATCATTTTTTCCTTACGCGGAAAACATTCCCAAATATTTATTTCCACTGAAAATCTGCCGAGATTAAATGCTTTAAAATAATTTAAATTACTTATCCAAACATATATACTAGGAAATAAACTATTTTAAAAACACTTACTTAATTATTAATTATAAAAATATTATACTAATATCTTACATAAACTTCAAGTCTAAACTAACTTTAGAATAATTTAGTAGATAGGGTATAACTATTTTAAATAATCATTTTCTAAACAAATATCAATTTAATCTTTAAAATAATTCTTTCTATAACTGATTAAATAAATCCATGTTTTGAATATTTAAAACAATTTCCAAAAATAATTCCTCCAACAATAAAAAATTTTCCCAAACAATTGCTAGGACCTTTAATTTATACTTCAAAAGCTACTTTAACAATATACTCGGCTTTCCAGGGAAGAATTCACTTTCCATCTATATCAATTAATAAATATTCTCGATTTATTTTAATTTACATACCAAATCTGTAAATTCCTTTATAAATTCCCATTGTGAATTTAAACTTCTAAATATCCATTGATATACGATTTTAAAATCGATTTCTAAATATTCATTTTCTGCACCGAATTAAATTCTGAATTGATTTCCAAATTTATTTACAAATACCAAATCAATTTTCAAAATTTATTTCTAAATTTATTTCAACACCAAATTTATTATCCTTTGAAACAAATTCCTCCTTTTAAATTTATTCAATTTTTCTAAAACTAATTTACTATAAAGTTCTACTAGATTTCAAAAATCAAATTTATTTATTTCTGGTATCCTACGATACCAAAAATATATTTGGCTAATTTATAGCCTTCGACAATTTCAACAACAATGGTCACACACAAATTACAAATAAGAAACACACAATATTGAAATAAATTCAATTATTTGAGGAATCCAGTTGGATCCCTCCAACCTGTTTCCCTGCATCCACAGACGTTAGCACAACAATTAAATACCCATTCCACTTCGAGGTGGAATATCGCGGTATATGGGATTTATAAAATACCATCCGCTATTATGCAGCACAATGGGGTCTATTTAAATACAACTGATAATAAATTATCATCCAGGCACACAATCAACAATTAAATTTAACTATCACAATTCAATCATCAATCAATAACTGAAAATTTTAAATTATAAATTTGAGTGAGAAGATCTCACCTTGGATTATGCACGCAATCCATTTTCCATTCCGGCTTGATTTCTCAATTTATAGACCTTGTATAAATATTTATACAATTTATTAATATTCGAAATAAATCGAACAAGTAAATTTTCATTTTATAATTTCACTTAACTAAGAATTTTATTATAAATAGAGTTAATCTTCATAGTTTATTATTTTTAACATAACTTAGTAAATCAAAATATATAGATGCATATTTATTTTCTTTTGCAACCCACACTTATAAAATTAATTTATATAGATAAAAATCTAATTTTTATATAAATCCTTATATTCCAAAATCTCGTGTATATATATATTTCTAAACCTTTTCCATATAAAATTTTCCATTTTAACCCTGTAAATTCTATAGTGAATAAAAATTTTAATTTTTCTGTTTTACTGTCTAATTCAAACCTTTTCTCTCTGTATATTTATTTATAAATTTGAATGAAAGATAAAATTATACCCGCTTCTCTTCACGACGCTCGATCCTGGGCCGAAGATCGCGAAACCCTAAATTGTCGATAACCACTTCGCCTCCGTTGGCTCGAACTACCACTTATCACCATGCGAGCCTCCTACCTTCAATCCGCGCGCTCGCATGCGAGTATGCTTACAACCGAGTTCTGTCACGTCGAGACGCGCGACCCTAACCCTATACCAACTCGTCGCCGCCCCTGCTGAGGAATCGCGCGTCGTCGCCGACCCCCCATACCCACAAGCCCATCTTCAATTGACTGCTTGAGTCGATCATCGGCGCGGAAAAAAAATGTCGCGGCCTCAATTTGATTGCTCTCAAAATCGATTTTTGATATTGAGGAGGATTTTGGATTTCTTTTATCACCTCTTATTGATTTAAGTGAAGAAGAGGGTTTCATTCCTTACGAGTAGTCATTCTCGTTCATTCATCATTTTTTTCCTTGAGGGACAAAATAATTTGGTCGCCATTATCTCTTTGACAAGATTTCGTTCTGCGGCTAGGTCTAGAAAAGGGGACAGGATCGCGTGTAGGAGAAGCTGAAAAGAAATAATACGGCTGTGATTTGATTTTTTGATCAGATATATATATTTAATTCGATTAATTATTTTCTCGGCGTTTTTATCTCGTACGATCACATGATAGCTCCGGAAGCTATGAAATTTCAAATCCGATAATAATTCAATATTACGGATCCAATGGAACTAGTTTCATCAAATTCTGAGACTGTGCCTCAGAAGGCTATTTTTAAATATCGATTCAAATGATAAAAATTCAAAACTGATTAATTAGCTTTCTAACTAAATTCTGAAGCTTCCATTACCTTCAGTATTATATAAATTTTCCAAGCCTTGAAAATATTTTTTATTCAGTTTAAAATTTGAAGATTCAAATTTTTACCCAACTTTAATAAATTAAATTCAATAATTTAATTGCCAATTCCATAGTTATATTTGAAATTCAAGTTAAAATAACTTCCAAATATCTAAAATCAATTAAATATTTCATTTCCAAATGTTAAAAATTCCGGGTCGTCACATCCTTCCCCCCTTAAAAGAATTTCGTCCCGAAATTTCAAGTTAAGAAGAACGATCCTTAATCATTTAACATTTATTCAAACCAAATAGTTTTATCTCTTACCAAAACAAATTTTTTTATTTAAGACCCATCATTAATTCAACTAATTTCCCAACAATTATAAGTTCCATACAACATTGTTTTCTTTAACAATTTAAATTTACATTCAAATTCAATTTTCAAATTTTCAAAATTTTCTCAAAATTTTTCTAAATCCCTAAATTTTCGAAAAATTTCGGCAGCGTCTCCTTTGCGCGGCTTGCTCGGTACAACTACAAAATGCCTCTACGGGCTCCCAAATTCCAAAAGAAACAAAAATCCAAGTGGCTAGACAAGAAAATCACCAAATTTCATATGGAAATTTTAAATACGTACCTTTTTGTCGAGCAATTCAAATTTTATCTTTGAAATCAAAATCCCAATTCCATTTCCCTGTACACATCTGTATATTCTGATATCCATAATATCCAATTACAACATTCAAATATCATTTTACACATTCCTGTACGGAATTTCAATATATACTTCTTATACCATTTTTTTACCTTACTATTGAAGTTATATATCCATTTTCATTCAATCTTGCATTTTCAATTTCTTTTGAATTCAATTTACACTTCAATTCTATTTGGATTCAATTTATCTTCAACTCTAAATATTGAATTTTTATCTTTCAATTATAACCGATTCATATTATTAATTCTAGTTAGTTTCATTCACTAATTTACTTCAATTTGCAATTTGAAATCATTTGTTGCTAACAAAAAAATTTTCAAAAATTTTCTAATTCCCAAAATTTTCGGAAAATTTTGGCAGAGTCTTTTTTGTGCGGGGGAGCTTTTGCAATTTGACAAAAGATATAAATATATATATATACATCGACCCGCCCGGTCGGAAAAAACAAAAACAGTTCATATTTTCTATTTTTATTGCGTAGGCGTACCTTATTTAGCATTTTTAAGCAAGCGGCTTATTTAATTAGCATTTTGCACAATCTAATCCAGTCCAACGACTTCTTTGAAACTGTACTTACTCAATTTAAGTATGTAAGTGCCAAAATCATGAAACTCAACAATATTTTACATATTTAACTAGTAAGCATACGGGTTTCTATAAGCAATGCAGGTTAAACAATATTTATAAGCAACTTATAGGTTTCCAACATAATTTTAATTGTTAACAACCAATACGTATACAACTTCATTCAATTTTAATGGTTTAAAACTCAATTGTTTATATTCAATTCATTTTTTATCTCAAACAATTCAAATTGGTTTTCAATATTCAGTTTCAATTTCAGTTTTTATTCTTTTATTCATTCCCAAACACAATTCAATTTCAATTCACCATTTTAGTTTATAACCACTTATATCTAAACTGGATTTCAAATTCCATATGAATTCAATTTATTTCAAATCATATTTTCTTTGTCATTCCAGTTCGTTTTACTTACTAATTTTTATTTCAATACTTCGCTTTGCTTATAACAAATCAAATTCAATTCTACAAGCACATCAGATGCTTCTACTTCATTTCTCTTGACCATCCACTGTCAAACATATCTTTGTTCATTTCTATGTCCCTTAAGCCTGCAAATAAACTACCCTTCTCTGTGTACAACACTACACTACCTCCACTCTACAACATACCCACCTCAAACATACTGCTGTTGCCAAACTACCAAGCAATTGCCTATCAAAACTCAACAACCACTTCAAACATTCACATCCCCTACAATACTGCCATCTATTCACTGTCCATCTATTTACATTAATACTCCAGCACTGCCTTACTTCTGTACTAACATACTTCTATTCATCTCCATTTACTACTTCTGCGTACATTGTTGCTTCTAACTTGCTTCAACCAATACCACACTACCATTGCATACAAAATATCACAACACTTCAACATATATTGCCTTCCCCATCACTTCATCTCTACCTCCTTGCTGCTACAACCTCCCTAAAACAACCTGTACACATCCTTGCCTTGCCACGGGTAGTCCACCACACCACCCCCTCTGCATACTGTCATCACCATACTTCTTTACAAACTCCATCAACCTGCTGCCTTACTTCTACTTGCTCCTTCATCATAACATCCCAATACAAACTCACTGCACCATTCAAACATCCTCTGCCAACTACAGTTGTGCATTTCATAGTTGTTCATTACACTGTGCCACTTCCATACCCCTGTCCATAACTACCGCCACACAACTTGGCATACTTCCGCATAACCATCTGCCTACTACATTCTCCTCTGCAGGCCAGGCTCTCATCACTGCCATAGCATCACGTCCATTCGATCTTCATTACAAACTGCCATATCAAACTCCACTGGCCAACATTCAACTTCAACACTTCACCCGCCTGACCCTCCTCTACCTTCACTAACTACTGTGCAAACCTCACCCTTCATCACCACCATCCTATGCTAACCTTTACTTCAACCACATCCATTGCACTTAAACCAAGTCAACCATCCCTACATTCTTTTCAATTCATATTTATAAATTTCATTTGTTAAATGAATTTATTTCCAAATCTATGGTTATACCATTATCTCTTATTAAATTCCATACAATAATGATGATAATTCAATATCATCACTTCCTAACAACCAAGCAACCATATACCATAAAAATTCACAGAAAATCATTTCTTTTATATACGAAAATAGTTTGGGTAAAATTATCTCATTTACCCGATTTTAAAACAATACTATGTCGGTTTATCTTGTTTAAGAGTTTAGAAACCCCTATCGATACAGTTAGCCAAACTGCACCGACCGGAATCTATAAACAATCAACCGATAAGTCAACACAATACAAAAAAATTTTATATTCACTAAAAAATACCCGCTCATATCTATTATTACACTCAACTCATTTTAGAGTACTACTGACTTTATCTTTAATGAGTAATACCCAACAGAGCCAAGGTTATCGCATAACCAAAAGCTCTGATACCACTTTGTAATAGTCTCGGGTCTTCGACCGTCTAACAGTGGCCATTCTCGACTGGTAGGCTTTTCAACCATCCCAGCCCCACCGTGGCATACAATGGTACCCCAAACTTGCTTTTACGGCCAGCCTATCGACTGTCACAGCTTACGCCTAACCAACCCCGTAAAGAGGACGTGTAGGGGTAAGAGTCTCCTGCTCGCCACCAAACAAAAAGCGAGAACCTCCCATCACGTTTCACCTATATAAGTAAGTCTCGTCCACAAAGCTACACTTTTCACAAAGTCATGCTTTGATCAACAAATGATCAACAGCACTTCGTGTGCCACATTACCAAATTGGGAATGTATCACTAGTAACCATCAACTACATAACCTCTCAGCTCGTACGTCTCAGAGAAGGGTGTTAAGCTAAGAGAATAAATTCTCCGCCACCAACAGAAATGTATTTGATAGAAACCAGCTTTACAATAAGGGGGTCAACAACATATGTTCCACATTAAACAATTTAATATGGCGTCTATGTATATAGACTGGGATAATCCCAACGTCGTATTATACCTAGTATAAAAAACGTCTCTTTTAAATCCTATATCGTAAATTAGATAATCAAACTAAAACTAAATTTAACATGCGTATATGGTTAACAATCAACATTTGTTGTTTGCTTATAGTATTAGGAATGTTTTAGCGCCATTTTATTTCCTTACCTACAGAATCACGCTTCCTCTGCTTTGACTGATGTCAAACTATTTTATTTTTGTTTCAAAATACTTTCCCAACTCTAATGTTTTTTGACCTCAATTGTTATATCAACTCTTGGAACATATCCAAAAAACTATAAACCATGTTAATGCTCCTATTGACTTTGAGATATTTTGGATGTGTGAAAACAATCTACTCTAAATTGTTATATAGAATTCCTATTTCAACATCACTATGCCAAAACTAAAGTTAAATTGTGTGATAATTACATGTAGAAAATGAATGGACTTAAGCATGCCTAGCGAAATTATTCCACCAATTTCAACATTTGAAATCAATGAAGTCATTTCCTTTCAACATTGTTTTATGTAATTCAAACTACATTGATCTTTTTTTTAAGGACACTTTTGTAGCAAATCGTAATCTTTGGATACAATTACCAAAATCATATTTTGCTAATATATCTGAAATCCATTTCAATTTTAAAGCGATGCACCATTTAGTACAATCTATACTGTCCATGACCTACCGACGATCGAGGAGATTGTTATTACTGACAATTCATTTTCTCAATGGTATAAGAAACCTTTACTTTCTCTTATTAGACAATCTAATTTAACTGTATCTGTTTTAGGCTTAGTTAAATTTACTTGAGTAATCAATTACTATGTTAGAATCTTGGACCATGGCCGATCCAATCGCACTACCATTCATTTCTTTAGAAAGAAATTCCTTCAATATGCAGGTAGCAATCATTGAAACAACAATTTGTTTCTCAGTGCAGTGGAATAGACACTCAGAAAATTTTATGAACTTCCTATAGACTTACATAAAGTAGATCTAACTTTGAGTTTATGAAACGTTCATTATATAAATTGATCAACCATATATCTTAAACTATTTATGATTGGGGTTCCTTTCCATTCATATCTTTTATGAATTCATAAACCATGCTTTAGATGAAATTAAATTTAATATATGTGCTTAGGCTTAAGTACACATCTTTATAGAAAGAAGTAACTCAACTTCACTTGTTATCAATCATACTTTGTCCAACAAAGTCCGATTACTCCTTATCAATACATCATTATGTCAGGTAGGGAGGAGTGACTTTTGAGAATGAATCTTATTCATTTTGAAGTGCTATTCGAACTTTTATTCAACATAATCACTTATTCAATCAAATTAGATTCTTTTATTTTCTTTGCATGTTATGTTTTCTATTTAATTTTATATTCTATGAAATATATTCATCAATTATTTTAATGAGGTACATAAATCCAATTTTAGCATCATTGGACTTTGGGCTGCATATATCTATATGCATCAATCCGAAGAGTTTGTTTACTCTTTTATTACTCACATTGAATACGTGCTTTGACCTTAATCATTTGAGTTACAATTCACAAACACCATACGGTTCATAATCATGTGATTAAATAGTTATTTCTCAATTATATGATTTAGTCCATAATTCTCTAAATTAATTGTAAATTTTTATATAAAATTTTGTATTTTGTTTAGCTAGCGCATCACCTTATTATGAAAACAAATATCATCATCAAAAATCCAAAATAAAAATTTATTGTCAATGAATATTTATAATGTTCACATTAAAATAAAACTGCATCTCTATTCGGTTAATATTGAAATAATTATTATTTTATAAATATTATTTTGGTACATACAAATAATTTTTTCAAAGCTTGAAGCATCCACTAGCAATTATCATATGGTATGCTCTCTTTATTTTGTTGTTATAATAACGACGTTCGAAATACAAAGCTCCATTCAACAACTTACCACGGGCAATTTATTTTCATTATTGTAATCAGTTTACAGTTGAGAGTTTTAGATCAAATATCTTTAACTCAAAGAAATAAATCTTATATAAAACAATTTCTTATAAGAAAATTACATTTGGAATAGAAATCATATTTTTTAACTAGAGAACTAATTGCTTGTACTCTAAGAAGTTAAACCAAATCCACAACGCAAACTTTAGGAAAGTCAAAGGGTAGGAGTTAGTTTTTTGCTAATAAATGTATGTTTCAAGAATTGAACATGTACCTCTTGTAACTCCTTCAGCGCCTTTACCATTCGATTTCCCTAATGGGTTTAGAAATCATGTTTCTTAGTCCCTTATTAAGCGTCTACTAATACATTAGACAACTCCGTTTTCAATATCTCTTAATGAAGCAGAAATGACCATTCATTCTTATAATCCCAATCATGCCAATATTATTAATATTCTCAAACTTTGTTTTTCCCATAAAAGATCGAACTATTTAAAAGAGACTTACTATGAGACTGCATTGGTTTCTTTATAGAAATGTATTCGTCCTTCCTTAACATTTTAAGGATACTGAATAAGTTGCACTTAAGTAAATAGATAAAAACTAACATTTCATCGACCAAATTCCTAGGTCTATCTATAGTCCTTAGTCTAATGTTGTTTTTAACATAACAAGATCCTTTCTATACTCAATTATACTGAATGCATGATCTCGCACTATGGCTTACTTATCATTTCAAATGAAAAGTTTTCATCGATATTCCATATATTATGTACACCACTATTCACCACAAAACTTTTTATATAATCAAATATGTATCAAATATCCACACTCTTGTATTGTTGTATAGTTCAAAACTGATATAAGGCAATAAAAACCATAGCCAAACTAACGCTTAAGTGACCAAAATATGAACATTTTTAATTGTCATATGATTTGGCTCTTACATGGGTCTCAAAGCAATGACATGCCAAAATTATTATTATTAAGTGTATTTTACATTTCGCAATCAATCATTAATTCAGTTCCTTTAGTATATTTTAATCAGTAAACAATTTTATCAATTATATTAAGCATGCAAATTTATTAAAGTAGATTTTATATATCACATATGTACTTGTACATATCATATTAGTTTATTACATATATTCAATAAGGCTCCCATTGAGTACTGCATGTCTCAAAAAACTAAAAGAGGTACGAGAATTTTATAAATACATTAAGTGAATGTTAGGATCTATTTATCATGTTACTACAACCATAAATTTTCTCGATAAACAGTAATTAACACTTTACTAATTATATCTCGAACATCCTAGTTTACCTTTGACTATGCTCCTAACCACCTCCATGACCTTGGGTGTGCTCAGTAAATCATGAAGAATGTTAGATACTCGAAACCCATCATCGTGTGTTATCCAAAGGGAATTTATGTAACTCTTGATGGTTCTCAACAAAGTTACATAAATGTTCTTACTTATCTAGAGATAGCATAAACATCACCTTAGATATTTTATGGCTTGGGTGTGCTTAATAACCATAGATATATAAGGTGCTCTATTTATATTATAACCGATGGAGAGAATTATTTTAAATTCATAATTTAAAATAATCTTGTAGAGTATTATCGACTATATAAGGGGATGAGTATAACTCATGATATCATATATCTTATATATATTTTATATACATCCACTGTTGAATCCTTAAGTCTCTTGGGTTTTCTTTTATTAACCTCCCATTTTCTTTATACATAATATATATATATATAAAAGAATATGGGAGGTTAATAAAAGAAAACCCAAGAGACGTAAGGATTAGGCAGTGGATATATATAAAAGATATTTGATATCATGAGGTATACTATATATATAAATTATTACAACATGTATATATGTCTATGTATATATATGTATATATATATATTCACATCTGTCCTTTTTTTAATTAAACATTTTAGTTAGCCATAAATATAATACACACACACATATATATAATTTAACATAATTTCAAATTTATTTATCATAACCTTTATGAATACAAGTTTAAACAATTTTATATTATAATCATAACCTATATAAACTTTAATTCTAATTTAAAACAATTTTAAATGTGCATTTTATAACTTTTTATAAACCTATGTATAATTTGTTTAAATTTAAAAAAAAAATTAATTTAATTTATAATATTCAAATTTTCATATTTGAATCAACCTAAGACTCAAAACAATTTTGAGTCTTCTATAAGGGCATACCCTAGAAGTAGACCATTTCAACGAGCTAAGTAAAAGCTAGGAGATTGGGAGGTTTTACATTCATAGAACGTTGCTTAATTAGAATAACATTCTCTTTAATTTAAGAACATTTTCCTTAGACACCCATCTAGTTTGGCATTTTCAAAATAATATCCTACGTGTTAATTGATCATTCACATAAATATAACATGGACTCTAATACCATTGGCAGATAAGGCGCATTGACAACAAGGTTAAAAAGGTGAATCTAAAAAAAATTCCTTTTATTAAACTGAAAAGGAACCTTTTTATTTATATGAATAAAATTTTATTTGTATTAAATCAAATTTAGTATTTATAATAAAAGAGTTTAAGAAAAATTTCAATTTATTTAATTTATTTAAAATATTTCTTTATTTATTATAATTTTATTATTAATTTAATCTAAAATTAATTTATTATTTTAATTTCATATAATGATGTGTTGAGATATTTGTATTCAAAATATGGATAATACAATAACATTAGAGTATAAACAAACCTAAATGTATGATGATAAAATTTACCTTTGCTTCTTACGATCAATAAATGTCAATGTGTAACATATTGCAAAATAGTGTCAAGTGTGATATACTTATAGATGCAACAAATAATTAATTTTTTATTTATACTAATAATTTTTTTATTTAGACATTTATAGTTTAATTGATGTTTATATTAATACAAAGTATAAGTATAAATATATATGTTATTCTTTTTAGCAAAGCTAGCCGGCTTTAAAGTGGATCGTCACATATATAAATGAATTTTGAACAAGTGTTCAGCACAAGCGCCAAAAAAATAAAAGAAATACAACCCTAGTAGATAGGTAGAATACCTACACTAATACACAGACCATGCTAGCCTCCCTCAAAGGAGAAGGCATCACTCCAATCCTTAGAAGAGGCAGGGCCTATGACATGCAATTATCTAGAAAAAGGAGAAACTAAAGAGGGAACAAAATTCATTGAATCCGATCCATATAAATAATTCTTATTCCAAATGTCATCTACCAACATAGACATGTTACTCTCACCAAGACGCCCTGAACACATAGAGAAAGCATTTCACCTTCGGCCTGATAGAACAGACGTCTTTTCTTACCTACAACTCTTACACACTTGAAAAACCATCCACTAACCGGATCATATCTCATTTTCGAAGAGTCATGGACCCAAGCTTGCTCAGAATGACTCCAATAAAAAGGTAGGGGATGGAATGACCAGCGATTCCATCGAGGAATGAGCGCCAGCGGCACTAATAATAAGCATAGGAAAACCAGGTTCCAAGGCCAACAAGGGGAAATAGCATCCAAAGCTACCAAGACAGCAACGTTTGAAACTATAGTAGCAGCAGGAACAAAGGGAGGCAGAGACCGTGAGGGCGAAATAGCAGAGCCAGGCCAAGCTTTAGGAAACCACTTCAAGACCGGAGGTCGGGAAGTCGGATCCTATCCGAAAGTGGAAATGGAGCACCAATGGACCGAAGGGAACAAGCGTCCAAAAGGTTACCAAAAGAATGCAAGTCGAGCATATATCAGGTTTTCAACTGATATATGTAATGATGTAGTTAAAACATAATTTTATTATGATAAATAAAAGGTTAATTTAAACGTATCACTACAACATTTAGGGCTTTTAACAGCGTTCAAAAAATGCTATAAATGGCTCTAATAGCGTTTTTCATGGTGTTGTATGATAACATGCCATTAAAAGTCAGGGATCTAACATAGCATTAGATTAAATGCTATAAGAGGGTTGGTTTCAACAGCATTTAGGATATGTTAGTAAACACTTCTTCATAGATTTTTTCAAATGCTAAGAGTATTGTTTATGGCATTTTTGTCAATGTTAAGAATACTTTTTGCAGCGTTTACAACCTATTTTTAATAGCAATGGAAGAATATTGGTAAAGGATATAAGAGCATTTTTGTGTACGTTGTATAACATGTCATAATAGATCCATGGCCTATTATAGCATAAAGAAACACTGTGAAAACCTAGACTTTTTTATCGCCTTTAATAACTGCCACATCATAAATGTTGTTGTAGGTTTTCTATAGCATATAAAAAAGCGATTATAAATTTTCTATACACTTCAAAAACGCTTTTTTTCTTCATCTCTGTTTTGAGTTTATAATAACCTTTCCATACATTAGAACATCTAACAATAAAATATATTTACCTCAACTCATGAACAATTTAATCGACTCAAACAATAATAATGTGAAACCTTTGATAATCAAAGCATATTATATATTATACGCAAACAGAATTACAAAAAATTCAATATTGTATATGATAATAGTATCATTAGGACCCTGTAAATATCAAAATACCATGATCGTAGAATGTAAATGTGTCATCTTCAAACAGTCCATACCCTATAAGAAAAAGAGAGCATTTAAAGCATGTGTACAAAATCATACATGAAAGGATACATGAATAAGACATAACCAAAAACATACACGTTAACATATTGACATGCTTAATGTCTACACACTCTATGTATTCTTATGTCAAATATATAATGCTATCACAGCTAAGGATTGTTTTATATTACTGTTATTGACAATTCAAACTCAAATTCGAATAAGTATGCATTGACCTCGTATATCTCACGGTCATGTTTTGCAGTTTAACTTAATTCAATTTATGAGCATTTTTAATTATTATAAAACTTAGTTGACTTAGCTGATATATATATATACATAGTTAACTTTTATAAACTTATTAGTTATTATAAAAATAAATTAATTTACTTAATTTTTATAAACTTATTTAATTTTTATAAAGTTTGGTTAGTTTATATAAACCCGTTATTTTTTCTAAGATTTAACTAATTTTTACAAAAAATATATACTTTTTGTAAACTAGACTAATTTTTATAAAACCTAGTTAAATTAGTTAAAAATTTATAAAACTTAGTTAAATTGTATAAAAAATAATTAATTTTAATAAACTTGGTTAAAATTTAGTTGATTTTTATAAACTAGGTTAATTTCAAAAAATTTATTTAGATTAATTAAATTTTTGTGAAATTTTGTTATATTTTATAAACCTTAGTTAATTTAGTTAATATTTAATAAAACTAAGTTAACTTATTTAATTTTTAAAACTTATATGCTTTTTATGAACATATTTAATTTTAAACGACTACTATTATATATGTTATCACTAATGCTATTAATTTTATGGACTTGTTTAATTTGTATAAATCTTAGTTTATTTTTATAAACTTTGTCAAATTTTAGGAACTTAGCTAACTTCACTAAATATTTATGAAACTTAGTAGATTAGTTAGAAACTTAGTTAATTTAGTTCAATTTTTTAAAAAAAAACATAGTTTAATTTTATAATCTAGTTCAATCATTATAGAACTCAATTAATTTTATAAATTTGGTTAGAGTTTACAAACTTAGTTAATTTATTCAAATGTTTGTAAACTAGGTTAACTTATATAAGTTCAATTTTATCAACTTTGTTGTTTTTATAAACCTTGCTAACAATATTATTTTTTTAACAATTAGTTAGTTTTCATAAACTCGGTTAATTTAAAAAAAACAACTTAGTTAAATTTCTATAGAATGGTTTTCATAAAATTCCAACGGCACCTCCATTGCATGGTTTATGATTTTCTGCACACCCCAATTCGATATGTATTTACATGATCAAAATAAGATCCGATTCATGTCATATACAACAAAATATACTCCATGATAGCATACACATTTAAATACATAAAACCATACCTTTAACATGAACCCAATGTTAGATCGTTTTTCACTACAATTACTTTGGCTCTAATTGACATGGAACCAATGTCAAGCATAAGAATTTCTACTTTGTTAGCTTCACAACCACTTTTCCTTGCTTTTTTGCACCATTTGTTCTTACCTCTAATAGGCTTCTCAATAAAAATAAGTTAACCCAAAATGCATTAAAAATATGGTTGATGTTAAGTTGTATTTGTTACCCTACTGCACTGCTTGGCTTATATTGACATAAAGATTCAGGTGTTATTGTGGTCAAGAACATGACTATGTAAAACAGAGTTTATTAGCCTATACTCGAACAACATATATAATCACACTGCATTCGTAATTAAACTAGATGAAATAAGGAGTTAACACATATTTACATGTCGAACCTAAGGTTCAATTAGCTAATCTAACTCTAAATCATACACATCTTGTTGAAAGTTAGGTTTATTAGCTTATTCCTCATATATCATTTGATACGGTAATTTTTTGATTCCATATAACAAACTATAAATTCATCAGGCACTAACCTGTTAAAAAGCTTGAGTTTAATAATCACGTCAGTAAGATTTGAGTTGGCCTTCCCACAAGTTGGAACAACTTTTCTTTTCATGTTAAGATTTTCTGTCTTTTCCATACAGCTATTTATACCTATAAAATCAACTACAGTATCATTTTTAGGTGTGCATCCCATGTGTGACATGGCATCACATAAATATATTTACAATTCATATCTTTATTTTAAGAAATTGTCCATTCAATTAATATTTTATACACTACTTACAAAATAGAAATTTAACAACCGATAATGGTTTATATTTTCACACGAATGCTCCACTTGATTTTTTCCCTTTTTATTTACATAGCCTCATTGAACCTAAATTAGGGTGAATTAGGTAAACTACAGTAAAACAAATCCAGAGAGTCAAACAGATGTTATAAATATGGATTCTCAAACGTTTACTTCGAATATGACAGGGTTTTCAGAATATGGCATTAAAATAAAAAGAAGTTTCGATGGATAACAATGATAGCCAATTTGAAATCACACATTAGATAAATAAAATTCAATATCAGCTGCTAAAACATGATAACAATCTAAGGTAATGGCCGAGATGTTTTGAGTAAGCCCGTTGTCAACAAAAATCCTTATGGCCTGTAGTATCTTTTTTGATGCAACGTGATTCCTAGAGACATGCTTAAATGTATACCAATAGTGAAATGAAAATATAGCTGTAATTTTAAATGAGAAAATAGCCATTAATGTAGTAAAGGAAGGTCTATTTTCGTCAAAATGGAAGCATTAGAGCACAATATTCTTGTGGATAAGAGGTAAACTTACCTATCTATGCTTAAGCATGATTCTAAGGGCATTTTGAGGTAAGTCCTTGTCAAGTAATAAGCATCATTCCATGTATACGAAGCTATTTTAGATTGATATCTTCAAAACCAACATGATCTCCAGAACAAAAGCTGACATACAAATACAACATTAAGAATAGAAAATAAACCTAACATACATCGAGGAATTTAGCTATACGGTCAAATATTTGAAATGAAATTTATCAATAAAAATACCTTGCACAAAGTGTAAGGCAGAAGTATGAACTGAACATCAAAAAGGTTCCACCTAGACGGTTTCTCAGCTCCTTGGATTTGTCACTCTAATTCATTGATATGATCTTCTTCTACCTTCCTACATTATTAAGCAATAAATACAAATTATATATGAAAAACAATTTTAACTTCATGTTGATGGTTTCCATTGCAAGTAACTAATCCTATATTTACAAAAATTAATATGGATTATATGTTAACGTGATTGAAGAAATTAGCTACTTATTACCTCTCAAAATCGAAATCATATAAAATACTTTAATAACTACTGCCAAAACTATATTACTTGTCCATATGTTTATGACCCTTCTTCTTGTTTGGTAGACCCCTATTGCGCTCAAGCTCCAAAGCTTTTAACTTGTTTTTGAAGGCTGGCGTCTTTTTAACCATGTTTACAGCCTGCACCGGGTAATATATATGAGTACTGCATACTATATAAGCTAGTAGAGAAAATAATATATTTTATAAAACAGATCTCAGAGTCATGAAACCTGATTATATCATTACAACTGTAATGCTCGGGTATGGCCGAGTATTACAGTTTTTCAGGTAAGGACGTTCTGGAGCTCAGGAGGCGAGCTGGATGGCAGGAATGTATGGAGTGTATTCCGCTGTGATATATCATAATTTGTTGGGACATGTAGGTTGTATCTGTCTAGTGTTTGTGTATATGTTGTAAACTCTGATATATTGATGTAAATTAACTGAAACAGTTTCCTTTGTATAAATGCTATTTTATTTGATGTTATATTTTGGCCTGCTGCGAATGTGAGAATCTGTATTTTGGTGTTTCTGTTTCTTCTTCTTCTATCTCTTTTCTTCTTTTCCCTAACTATCTGGAATTTTCTGGATCGAAATTTCCGGGTCGTTACATTGGTTGAAATATTGATTGCCGAAACAAGCAAGAGAAGACCAATCAAAACTAAATGAGCATCCAGACTTAAATTATAGAATGTTTCTAGCATCAAGCATAAGTGTTATTAATAAAATATTCACAAGAGAAAAAGTATGAAAGAATGAGTACAAGAACATTGATAAGGCAAATATTACTCCAAAAATCCACCTTTCAACTAAATTGAAAGGTTCTTCATCAAAGACCAAGGAAAAGGAGTTCAAACCAAACCTTTCAAAGAAATCAAAAGTTTCCATCTAACAGCTTAGACCAAACCTTTCGATCGAGTTGAAAGGCTCCATCTCATATCATCCATGAAGTTCTTACTTTTCGAAGATGATGAGGAAGTCAAAGCAAGTGTTGGCAACCCCATGATGACCTTTTCGAAAGCATGACAAGCCTTTAGAACCGGTTAAGACTCATCAAGACACCTTTTGACAAAGTCAAAAGGTACTATAAAGAAGGAAACATTCAAAAGAACAGCTCACGGCAACATTCAAATGAAGAGCAACCTTTCGACAAGGTCGAAGGGTTCACAACAGTATGAAAAAGGAAAACCTTTCGACAACATCGAAAGGTTCATGCAAGCATCAGAAATGAAACCTTTTGACAAAGTCAAAAGGTTCATGACGGCAAAAGAAAGGCAACCTTTCGACATTGTCGAAAGGTACATGAAGGCATAAGAAAGGCAAACATTTCGACAATGTCGAAAGGTTCATGAAGGCGTGAGAAAGGCAAACCTTACGACATTATCGAGAGGTTCACAACAGCATATGAAAAGCAAACCCTTCGACAAGATCGAAAGGTTCATGATAGCATACAAAGAGGGCACCTTTTGACAAGGTCAAAGGCAAGGAGGCATATTGATAAACCAAGAAGAACAAAAGAATACCTTTCCATGATGTCGAAAGGTTCATAACCTTTCGATCAAGACGAAAGGTTAAAGGCGACATATAAAAGGAGGACCTTTCGACCCAGTCGAAAGTAAAGACGTGGCAAGGAGCCAACCTGCATCTATAAACAAGGCCCAAGGGGTCACATTTAAAAGGGTCGATCTCTATGATTCTAATCTTGTATCTTCTTAATCAAAACATTGTAACCCTAATCGAGTGTTGATTTGAGAAATTTAATAAAATAGAGTTTTTCTTGGATAAAGTGGAAGTTTTAAGATTTGTTAATTACTTTGTTGTTTACTTAAATCTTAGTTGGATTTACCTTATTGTTTCAGGTTTCAAATTCATCGAAAGGTAATTGTCGACAAAGTCGACAACACTTCAGGACTTTATATCTTTTGCAACCTTCTAAAGCTATAACTCTGTGGTCTATTTCGACAAGATCGATAGTCCTTCATGCTTTAAAGATGTTTGTAACCTTTCGAAGCTATATATCAATTGATTTAACCTTTCGACAAGGTTGAAACCTGCTCCACGTCGAAAGGTTATTCAATCCAAAGACTAAACCTTTCGACAACGTCGAAAGGTCTGATTCAAGAATCATTCGCATAACTTTGGGGTGTTAACAAAAAATCTTGTTAACATTTTTGACGCTAGAAGAAGGGCTCGAACCTCCTATCCCTGAAAACTTTCGTATCAGATAATTGCATAAATTTGATTGTTTGGGAGAAGAAAAATGGTAAGAGCAAGGAGTAATGATAGAAATCCAAGCGAAGTGGCTGCTTCACAGTTAACTTTGAATGATCATTTAGGGAATACAAGAGTTAAGCAACAATCACCCTATCAAAATTGGAATGCGATGTAATCAGGGTCTAAAGTCAACAACCACAGATGATAGCAATACAAGAATATCCTAAAAGAGCTCCATCCTAGGAGTTAATTAGAATCATGAAAATAGAAGATGAAGCATGACTTTCGAATGTGGTAAGATCTTGAGTTAAACTAAGAAAGTCAAATAAAATGGCCCTTCGAGCGATCAAAAATCCCGATCCAAGGAAATGGCTTGAGCGGTAGAAGAAATGAAACTAGCCAAGAAAACGTGCAACACCAAATGATGATGCATACACTTAGGGAAAAGGAACTTTTTGATCCAGAAGAATATGTTATCCTACAAAAGGCTCCACTTTTTAAAGAAATAATGGCGACAAATCCCCCATACACATCCAAATTCCTTTACTGAAGTATGACGGAACAACTAACCTAGATGATCATCTTGTCATCTGTGAAAATTGGATGAACTTATACAACACATCAGATGCAGTCTATTGTAAATATTTTCCCATTACTTTTTAGGGAGCAGCTATCAAATGGTATAGGTGTTACTGAATGGAAACCATTTATTCTTGGGAGCAATTTACTTGTGATTTCGTGGCTCAATTTTCTATATTCAGAGATACAATTATTGACTTTACCCTATTAGCAACTATCAGAAGAAAAAAAACTAGAAGAACTACTTAAGGAGTATTTGAACAGATTCAGCGCAGAGGCATTAAGGGCAGAAAGTACAACTATTAGAGAAAAATTTATAGCAATCTGCTCAGGGCCGATTGAACAAACTCCATTCTGGAAAGACCTTTATATCAATGGATGCAAAGATCTACAATATGCCATTCTTTGGGCTGAGAAGTTTATTCAGTTGGATGAGACGGACCATGCTAAGAAAGAATTTCACCGAGAATCCATGGAAGAAAAATTTGATTTTAAGCATCTTGGAAAGAGACCAAGGGAAAGTGAAAATCCAAAGGGAAGTCGAAGAAAGATTGCAAAATTAAACTACATAGCCTTAAACAAACCACTCTCCCACATATTCGCCATGGTAAAGGACGACGAGAATTTTAATGTACATTCCAAAATATGAAGTGCTCTGGAATCAAATAAAAGAGGTGATTACTGTAGTTATCATGAAGAAAATGGACATAAAACTGACGCCTATAGTATCTTAGCAAAAAGAAATCAAGGAATGATCAGGTCAGGATTTCTAAAAGAGTTCATCAAAGAAACCTGAAAGACATCCTAGTCAAGATGAGAAGAAAGCAACTCAGCAACTCATAGATGTCTATGGTTTTATAATAAATCATGAAGTCTTACAGCGTTAGTGCAACTATGACCTCACTCTCTCCTTTTGCATCTCTTTAAATAAACTTGTATTCAAATATACACTTATATTTGTATGGTGTATTGACCAAGTACTGATTAAAATTTGAGTACTATTACAGGCAAATACAAAATCAAAGCAAAGCATTCAACATTCTCGTGGAGCACAAAGAACTTCCAACTACTTGAAAATATGGCACAAATGCAAGGAACGAGATAATAATCAATAAAATACAAAGACATCCTTCCATAAGAAATCAGGACATCGCCAATTCCGCATCAGTTCAGAAGAACGTATATATATACTAACTCTATTTTTAACAAATGATTTTAAAAGGAAATTTCTCAAACATATCTTCTTAAGAAAGTATTTTCAATCACCCTATGGCCTAGAAGAAAACAAATACCCATTTGTCCTAAAAAGCTGGTTTATGCAACCTATTTTAGATATTATATAGCATTAGTAAATGCATATCAAAAGCTTCAAGCCGATCGATTTCAATATTTAAAAATTTTCTAAGAATTATGAGCAGAAGAAAACCCATTCATTCTTTTTTAAGAAAGATTTTGAGATCATCAAAAGTTTTATTGAAACTCAGAATGGAGAATCCTATTCTCAGCTAAAAGACTATTGGTTCATGAATCATGGCTTCCTAGTCTTCTGTTTGAGATCTATGTTTTTATTGTGAGAACAGCAAGAAAGTTCTTGCAAAAGAACATAATAAGGGAAATTATTTTATTAAGAGGATTCATGAATCCAAACAATTTTTCAAAAGATAAACCTTCAATATGTTAAAGGGGGTTAATTATAAAATTCTTTCTCTTAAAGAAGACTCCATTTTGATTGACCAAAAATTGTTTTTATATAAAAATATACTCAAGCTTACGATGTTATTCCATAGCACGTCCTAGAGGGAGGTACATAAGCCCACGATGCTATTCCATGGCACCTCTTAGGGGGAGGGACATAAGCCAACGAAGCTATTACGTAGCATCTCCTAGAGGGCGAGATAGAACCCCTAACATTGAAACCACCTCTTGGGGTGCGGGTCAAGATAATACCCATCAGCCACCTTCTGGAGGAAAGTTAGCTCAGCAAGCACAATATCCCTTTGAGACAAGGGAATCCTAGAGGAGGCCCATCAAACAAGTGGACTAGGATATCCAAGCCTAGAAGAGGCTCATCAAACAATGAAGTAAGATTTCCAAACCTAAAGAGGAGATACCAAACAAACAAATGAAGAAAGACAAAGAAGTCTACAACTTAAAGCAGGAATAAAAACCCAAGAGAGTAAGGGGTTAAAGAAAGGATCTATCCACCATCTATGATAAAGATGAAGCGTAGAGGGGTTACCAAACAAAGAAAGAGGGATAATGGTGTCCGTCAATCGAGGCCTGAAAGAATGAAAGGTCGAGAGAATAAAGTTAACCACCGTCTAAAAAGGAAACTCGAGGAAGAGGAATAGACAAAAGCAAAAGGATGAAGACATCCAGCATCATAATTGGAAGTAAAAAAGTGTCCAGAACCATGATCAGAAAGAACAAAATATGAACTAACAAACTTCAATACATCGAATGTATGAAAAGTGGCACCCACAACAAAGAGTTAAGAAACGCGCATCATAAAAGGGAATATAAGACTAGAAAACAGAAGGAATCCATAATAAGGAAACAAAAGTAGAAATTGATACGAAAACCAAAGGAATGGAATAGATAACAAATTTTAGGCTAAAGTACTCCACTCCAAGAGTATGTTAAGTCAATACTGGTTCCTTTGAGACGAAGTGACCGATTGTATAAAAGAGTCTATTATCTACACACACATATAAGCATATGCTACAAACATATAGGCACTTTAAGAGCAGCACATTTTTTAATAGGGAATTTCCCAACAAATAACTTTACAATTAAGGTTAGGTAAACTTAGATGACTCTTATCAACTAAGTATGCTACTATAAGACAAATATATGACTTCGTACTTATATTAATTAGAGTTTTGAATAAGTTAATTTGTCAGATAAGATCCTGACGAAACTTGGGATAAATTCTTGATTTTATGAATTTTGAGTTTCTCTATTTCTATTGATGCAGATTTCATTTTTGATTGCAAGGTTTCTGAATTTCCATATTGCTTTTTATGATGATTTTTGGATTTCATATTCACATCTTCCTTGTTGAATTTTTATGATAACTTTTGATTGGACTCCTGGTTTCATGAATCTTGAATTTCTCTATGGGTCTTTTATGATGATTTACGAATTCCAAATTCTAAATTTTTCCCCGTTGAATTTTCATGATGGTTTCTTATATGAGTGCTTGAACTCCCTGTTGAGTTTTCACGATGGTTCAAAGATTTTCCTTTTTTGATTCCCTTATTTGAATTTCTGATATCCAATTATGTGAATTTCGGATTCCATTGTCGATTTTCATAAAGATTCAAAAGTTTTGTATTTCTGACCATATTATTGAATTTTTAATAAACTTATTGGTTTTCAGGTTTAGTGAATTTTACTCTTGAATTTTGATAACGATTTATAGACTTCAAATTCTTGATTGTCTTATTGAATTTTTGATGATTTTTTTTGGGTCTCTGACTTGGTGGATCCTGGATTTTCATATCCATTTTCATGATCATTCATGAAATTTGTATTTCGGATTTCCGTATTGAAATTTTTGATGATCGTCTATTTAATTTCTAATTTGGTAAATTCTAAGATTTCCTTCTAAGTTTCCATGACGATTTATGGATTTAGTGTGCATGATTTCCTCATTTTGAATGCTCTTTTTTTGGTTTCCAAATTGTACAGATTTTGAATTTCCTTGTGAATTTTGATGATAATTCATGAATTCCATGTTTTTGATTTCCTCATGGGTTTCTTATCGGATTCCTAGTTTCAAGAATCCTGTTTTTTACTTTCGAATTTTATAATAATTTATGATTTTTTCATTGAATTTGAAATGAGGACTTAATGCAAAATCTATATATTATCAAGCTGCATTATCAGTAAACTATTTAGGAATTACAAGTCCATAGTATAAAAAGAGGGTAGTCCAAAAAGAACAAGAAATGGTCATCAAAAACACAAGATTGATCCCTGCAGGATGAATGGGGCTCAAATCAAGGAGAGGAACTGCTTAAAGAACATGGTTGACTTTTCCCAAAGGTTTATTTATTTGAGTCTACGTTAGCAAATCAGGTGATACAATTCCACGTTTTCAACATAAGTAGTTAAATCATGCATATTTCAGAATACTCTATTTAAAAATGACACTAACAACGTCTTGAACGTTGTCACAATCTTAATAGAGAGTTTATTGTTTGTTTAGTAGGAAATAAAGAAAGAAGTTCATTGGATTTCTGTCCTAAAGAAAAAAAGCTTATTTCATACTAGAGGGGGGCTAAATGTTACCAATAAAATATTCACAAGAGAAAAAGTACAAAAGAAAGAAGTCAAAAGGTACCATTTAACAGCTCAGACCAAACCGTTCGAAGGAGTCGAAAGGTTCCATCTCATATCATCCATGAAGTTCCTACCTTCAAAGAAGATGAGGAAGTCAAAGCAAGTGTTGGCAACCCCATGGTGACCGTTTCAAAAGCATGACAAGCCTTTCGAATCGGTTAAGACTAATCAAGACACCTTCGACAAAGTCGAAAGGTTCTATGAAGAAGGCAACACTCAAAAGCAAAGCTCTCGGGAACGTTCAAGTGAAGAGCAACCTTCCGACAAGGTCGAAAGGTTCACAACACTATGAAAAAGGAAAACCTTTCGACAACGTTGAAAGGTTCATGAAAGCATTAGAAAGGCAAGCTTCTGATAAAAATCGAATTATTCTTAAAGGCAAAAGAAAGGCAAAGGTTCATGGAGGCGTGAGAAAGGCAAACCTTTCGACATTGTCGAAAGGTTGATGAAGGCATGAGAAAGGAAAACCTTAGACATTGTCAAAAGATTCACAACAGTATATAAAAAGAAAATATATTGACAAGGTTAAAAGGTTCATAATAGCACATAAAGAGGACACCTTTCGACAAGGTCAAAGGCAAGGAGGCAGATGGATAAACCAAGAAGAACAAAAGAATACCTTTCGACGACGTCGAAAGGTTCATAACCTTTCGATCAAGAAGAAAGGTTAAAGGCGGCATATAAAAGGGGACCTTTCAACCTAGTCGAAAGCAAAGACGTGGCAATGGGCCAACTTGCATCTATAAATAAGACCCAAGGGGTAACGTTTAAAAGGGCCAATCTCAATGATTCTAATCTTATATCTTCTTAATCAAAACATTGTAACCCTAACCGGGTGTTGATTTGGGAAATTCAATAACATAGAGTTTTTCTTAGATAAAGAGGAAAGTTTTAAGCTTTGTTAATTACTTTGTTGTTTACTTAAATCTTAGTTGGATTAACCCCATTGTTCCAGGTTCAACTTCATTGAAAGGTTCTTGTTGACAAAGTCGACAACACTTTTGGACTTTATATCTTCTACAACCTTCCGAAGCTATAACTCCATAGTGTAAACCTTTCAAAAAGATCGACAATCCTTCATGCTTTAACGATGTATGTAACCTTTCGAATCTATATATCAAGTGATTTAACCTTTCGACAAGGTTGAAACCTACTTCACGTCGGAAGGTTGTTCAATCTGAAGACTAAACCTTTCGACAACGTCGAAAGGTCTGATTCAAGAATCATTCGCATAACTTTAGGGTGTTAACAAGAAATCTTGCTAACAATAAGCATATATGTAGCTTTAATAGTGTTGCATCTTAAATATAAAATGAAGTAAAACTGAAATGGAAAGGAAAAGGTTATTATATAACAGTGTACTTACCGTTTTATGTCCATAATAAGCCCGATAATACTGCATTGTATTGTAAAACACCTGCAAATTAAAAAGTCATCAAAAAATTATTAGTGAACTTATTTTTAACGTATATAACTACAAATTACATTTTAATTCTTAGCATATACACAAGGATATAGCCAATGCCAGTAAATACAGCATTAAACAGCAAAGCAAGTAACAAAAAAAGCTAGAAATATAAAAGCAGCAATTAGTCAGCTAATCATATCTTTCAAAAGTACTAAGGTCAAAAGTAGTATCTGTATCGATAGTGCCAAAAATATTGGAACAATTACCGTGGTCTTTCCATATTTATGGTGCCAAAACACAATAATGAACATCAGTTAGAGAACATAAATGGAGGAAGAAGAATAAGGAGGGGCACTTCAAGGATTCATTAACAAACAATATTTGGATAGCTTTTTAATTGCAAATGTTCAAGTTGACATACATGTTCTAAAGCAACAATTTTACTAAAATGTCCATAGTCCATACGATTTGCCACTATAAATTGATGATGAAAATATTAAATGCTATTAAGAGCGCAACATTTACTTCTCAATTTGAACGATAAGTTTGGAAAGTATGCAATCAACTTTGAAGGAGTGCCACTCTAATGACATTTTGACTGCTATATAAAACGGATATCAATGACCGACAAACATAAGTTCAGTAGAAGAGTGCCTCCAAATCCAATTTTCACACATTAAACTATACAATCAAAAGCACATTTGTACTTCAATAGTGTAAAACCATTCCAATGTTTGAAGTGATACCTCCTCTGGATGTTCAATTGCATAATCATATTATTCCCTTGTCTCATCATCCTTTAAAATCTGAAGGAAAATAATGACATGTCTTAATAAACAAAGGTAATAATTAGTTTGATTTTCTTCTTTCCTATCAAGCCTAATGCTTTGAAAGCAATATTACTAAACAAATAAAAAAATAAAATAAAAAGCTTACTAAGGTAATTCTAGCTCATGAAACAAACTTAGAGAAATAAATAACATTACTAGGATAAGCAATGAAGAAATACTCTTAGGCTGCAATATTTTGAATGTGTGTCTTCCAATCTTCCATAAAATGTTTACCGAAATTACATTAGTTTAATTCTCTTTGTGCCTTACTACTCGATATAATGAATTCTTAAAAGAAAATAATTGTAGTGAGAACAACTTCAAACCTTGTAAGTATTAGCAATTTTTATGAACAGCTTTTTTGACTCCGGATCGGTATTTTTGTCCAGATGGCTACGAAAAACAACCAAAAATAAAAAATTAGGGAAATCAATATTAAAATATACACCTATAGTAACAAACTTAAAAAGAAACTACTATTTAGGGAAGAGCTTATAGTAAGCCTTCTTGATCTCAGAAGCATTCACACTCTGTGCAACCTTAATACAATTGGAAAAGGTTGCAAAGTAGTAGTGAAAATTCAAGAAAAACAAAAGTTAATTGATGGAAAATTAATGTAAAATGAGTATCCAAGGAAATCGTAGCAGTCATCTTCGGTACAATAAATGGAGAGAGAGAGAGAGAGGGAACGATTAAAAGACAAAGAACAAAGAAAAAATAAGAAATTGAGATCTTTATTCTTTGAGTTTATTTCGTGTTGAAAAATATATTAGGATTGGACTGCGGCATTTTATCTGGGAAATATGTTGGTTCTTTTTTGACTGGGGGAAAACATTATTGTTCCCGGATCTGGGAGACTGGAGGATCAAGTGGATAAGGACCAAAACCCAAAATGGAAGCTTCCTTCTTTAGGAGAGCTTGATTCCGTGAACTAGAATCAGTCTTCCAACCGTTAGCATCTGAAGATAAACTTAGCATATGAACATTATCATCTACCTATGATTACTAGGGCGTAAATAAATTTATCTTATATGTAATAATGAAACTGTCTGAATTGATTGAAAGTGTTGCAAATGTAATGTTTCAAAAAACGCACATGAAAAGCCCTCTCATCGACGACTTTCTCACCACAATCTCGAAGATTTGCTAAACCACTATGTGTTAGAGAAAATATAAAAATGAGAAGCAACATAGAAACCTGCAAATAAAAAAAGTAAGTTATCATTACCAGAATGAAAACACTTCTTGGTAAGGAACCGTACTGAAGTGTTATGTATTGATAATTTTCTTGTAGTGGTTCCAATCAATAATTGGTTGGATCTCTAAAACTTGTAACCAAACATATATTTTTAAGTACAATTTTATATTTGCATCAACATCTACATATAATCAAGCTTTCTAGTAAATTCTACTTTATCACTTTTTACCTTTCGACCATGTGTTAGTTTAATCATGAAATGTCCTTCAAGGATATCATGAATAATTTCTGCATCTACTAGCTATATTTGTAAACAAAATCTTAGGAAAAATGTTTGACAAGAGAATTAGAGTATGACTACTTTAATGAATCAACATAAAAGTTACCAATCTCAAGTTTTATAGTACGAAGTAGCAGCCAACATACAACGTATGTAAAATTTAAGATGTATAACAATCTAATATATATTTAATTGAATTTTTCAAAACACTGTAATGCACTCTATAAAATGAAACCTCATCAGCTGCATTAAGCTCGAACATATATTATATAATGGAAGAATGGGTGCTAGCCACTTGTGAATGTAAATGATATTTTTATTTTGACATCTTTTAAAGTTTTTCTATTTCATATTTTCACCGAACTATAGATTCATTTCCAGAGTCAGACTTTATAACAAAGTAATATAAAATTATATGCATAAATTTTCAAAAAACAAAATCAGATGGTAATGCCATTGCTAATATGATTACTGTGTTTTACAAAAAATGATAAGGTTCCCCAATGCACGTAATGTATATCAGTAGATAATATAAAAGCAATGGCTTACAAGCTCAATCAACTGCGTTAAAAAATTTAACTGACTTACTACTGTTCGACAACGAAAAATAGGGAAGACCTGTTTCGTAACAACTTATAAGCAAAGGCGGAGTCTAAGCGGCTAAGTAAAGATGCACATGATATACGAAAATAAAGAATCAAGAATACTGGTAATCGTGTTGGTTAAGGATTTGGTTAAGGACTGACTTGAAACATGTATTTGGATTATTAATTTTCTATGTAATTTGGTACTAAATCAAAAGTATCATATCAATCATATGACTTTGAATATCTAGCAACTTATAGATGAAAATTACATGAAACTAGCACAAATTGAAACAAACAGAGAATGATGGGAAGGGAAAGAGATAAAATTAGATTTCACCTACCAAGATAAAGATTTATGGAGGGTGTTTGGATAAAAGGTAATATGTTGCCAGTAGAAGATTGTATTAAACAAATATATGTGAACTAAATTTATCACACAAAAAGGCATATAATATTTTCAGAATACTAGAAGCTCACCTTACAAGAAAGAAATAATGTACAACATTAGCAATTGACCATGTCAATCCGTTAAATTTACCATGTTTTATGCTCAATCATAGAAGATTTTTGTTACAAACCAAGGAGTACATTTAGCCTTCTATGGTAGAACCTTCAATGAAAAATAAAGCATAAAAGGATGCACATGTATATCGAGATAACATCTTAATCATACTGAAACTAGAGTGATGCAAGCAATACCTTCTTATCTATCATGTTAACAAAAATTAACTTTACTCTAAAAGTTCCTAAATTGACAAGCACCATTGTCTAAGTAATTAAGTTATTCGGCTTTGGTGCAAGAGGCCACAAGTTCGAAATTTGCATAGCGTGATTTGAACGTTTATTGACATGTGATACGTTGTCCCAGTGACATGTTGAATATAAAGTACCATTTCAAAAAAAAGTTCCTAAAGTATATAAACATACTACTTGACTATAGAAACTATACCTCAAGTTTGATGTTTTCCCTAGTTTATCTTTTCAAATCTAAGTTGTTAGAAGACTTACCACTTGGAATCGACGATGTAGACAATCTAACAATTGAAATTTCAATCTGCTTTCGAAGACTGGAGATGATTACATGCAATTTTATGGCAATGGGGATTACAACTTTACACTAATGACGTTTAGAATTTTATAGCAGTGGGAGAAGCGTTGATGCACTCATTTATGGAAGTGGCCATTAGGATTTGAATTTGGTCTTTTTGTATCTTGGGCTTGGGCTCTAAGATCTACGCGGTCTTCTTCTCTCTCTTCAATTCCAGAAGCCATGATTTTGGAATTTCTGGGATTAGGGGGAAATTAGGATTTGGTGTTTGTTTTTGGTGGGAAAAGCGGAGAAAACGTTTTAGAACGAAAAGTAAAAGAGGTAAAAAGTAGCCTCATTAAATTTCATTGAGTAAATGAAGTTAAACACATACAGCGTCATTAGCACGTTATTCTTATCCCAAGATCAACGAAGACAATAAGAACCTTTTGAACGCTGTCTATTTTTGCTATTAGTATTAGTTTTTCTTGTAGTGTATGCACAATATATGTATATATGTATGTTTAAGAATAACATACTTTTATAATTTGTTAAATTCAAATTTAAACGAATTTGACCATGTCAAATGAAATATTAACATTTATATAAAAATAGTTTTATATAAAATAATGTAAAGCCGCCAAAACATATTTCCATTAAAAAAATGTTTTTAAATTAAGTCCATTCGGATTTGTACGTATAAATTTGAAATTTTGAATCTTTTGATCAGGTTAAAACAAAAAAACTTTTTTGAAGTTGAAAACCAGTATGCATAAAATCAAAAATTATTTTTATTTAAAATTCATACAAAAATCCAATAAATTCATATTTATGTGTGTGTGATAAAAAAATAAATTTTGATTATTACTGAAACAGAAATAATTTATTTTATGATATTAATGGCTAAAACATAAATACATACTATTACAAGGGTATAAAACTTATGTAGTATATAAGGTTAGGACCGAAAAAAC
The DNA here is from genome assembly GCA_030765085.1 of Allium cepa. Lineage (NCBI taxonomy): Eukaryota > Viridiplantae > Streptophyta > Magnoliopsida > Asparagales > Amaryllidaceae > Allium > Allium cepa. The sequence continues at coordinate 374,077,509 of CM060929.1, read as the reverse complement.
GTTTTTTATTTACAAAAAGCATAACTAATATACATACATACGTATATATATTATGTATATATTTAAAATTGTTTTGTATATTACTAGGTAGAAAATAATTGCAAAAAATAAATTTTTTATGTTCATAGACGAAAGAAAAGGGATAATAGCAACGGTGAGCAATAATGTATGGAGGAATATATTTGACATAGAAATAAAACCTTCCACCGTTGATATCTTATCGTAATTCGAACACATTGTTAGCTAATATTTCTTTTATGAACCTTTTGTTCTCCTCCTCTAATTTAGTTTGCAAGGCTGACTCCTTAGCTTCACCAGTGAAGGCTAATGAGCCTAGAGGTCTATCAAAAAGTGTAAAGAAAAAGGAGTTGAGGATATCTTATTTATTGCCAAGGATGTACACAAATCTCTTCCCTTTTTCGTCAAGGGCCAATTTTTTAACAGGTTAGTGGTATGATACTCTAGACTTAGGTACTAGAGGTCATAGGTTCCAAGTACTACTCTCACTATCGAAAAAATATTGTTAGCACCAAAATTGGTTACTAACACCCAAGGAAAGATTTGTGTAGAGAGATTAATGAAGATAGAAAATTAAGACAGAGAAATACATGCAAAATTAACTTCTAAAACTAGAACACTAGATTTATAGTGGTTCAGCATAATTGCCTACGTCCACTTTGAGTTTAATCTTTATTGATTTTTCAAATAATTGAGTACAGATACAATCCGTACACCAATAACTTGAATAAAAGTTTTAACAGAAAAGAAACGAGTCTTGAAAATGGCAGAGTCTTTCCGATGTTTCCAAAAAAGGTCCCTTTTCACTGCGCCCCTGCCCCTCTATTTATAGACGAAGATAGGTTGGACTTCCTTCACGGGCCTAAGAACAAGGTATTTCAGCCCATAGTAGGTGACTTCTGCGCACCGAACCGGACATGCCGAACGAGACATGCCGATCGAGAAATGTCGACCCATCATGTCTGGTCGGTGGTCGATTGTCAAATGACTCGAAGTAAGCCCTTAAAAAACAAGGAGTTACTCGCGGCGGAACTCGACATGAAACAATACCGAACCCCTCACTTGGTTGTTTTTCTTCATAAATAAGTCAAATCCCCAGGTTGCTCTAAAACAGCTATACCGTACGCTTGTGCCGAACGAAGCTAGCCGAGCGATTCTTGCCGAATGATGTTGCCAAACAAGGTTGTCGAACGGTATTGGTCGAAAGATACTATCGAACGGTGTTGCCAAACAAGGTTGCCGAATGGTATTGGCTGAAAGATATTGTGGAACGGTGTTTCCGTATGAGGAGGCCAAACGGTATTGGCCGAACGATAGATGCCGAGCGACGATTGCTTAAACATTTAGACCGAACGGTATATAGTGTACTATCCAGACCGAGTGACGAATGAAATGCGCCTTTAAGGTTGGAACAATTCTACACCGAACGATAATCGACCGACTGATGAACTTCCACCTTAAGCCAAGCAATACATAGGAATTCATAAAACATCCTTCTTTGGCCGAACGACATACAACCCCTTTACTCCGGCCGAGCCATGTCTACAGGTCGACCCACACGCATATGTCAGACCATTTAAATTAACATCTATAACCAGTATTTTGTAGCCTATCCAAGCATCCAGGTAACATTTGCCCCCCAAAGTGTGTCATGTGAAGCAACACGACACGCTTTGAATCTATAATCAGTTCCTACTGTTAAAATTCGAATGTATACAATGAAGTTCGAAAAATGGTCGTCCTCCCTAGCACCTATCGTAGATCTTCGAGTCTTTTCTCCTTTCTTTTTCTTCTTTATTTTTTTATACAAACAAAGGGCCGTTCGACATATAGAGACCGAACCACATGGTCGGTTTACTTGAACTGGAGCATGCATGCCTAAAAACTCACCACTCAAAACATATTGACCGGGTCTTCAGGAGATAGCCTGTTCACCTCCCCTCTACCATATATAAGTTTTGGCCTCCCCTCCTTCTCCCTTTTTCTCACTTGTACATTACTTCTCTAAAGTCACCAGTTCATTCCTCCTCGAGCCTTACTCGCTGCTTTGCCTTCCATCGAACCCGAATTTCCCATCTCACGATTCTAACTAATCGCTATCACGAACGAATCTCCAGCCTAACATCTCGAAGCTACCGCAAACCTAAGAACTCTCTTCCTAGAAATGAATTTATTTCCAAACTCGGCGTTATATTGAATTTCGATGTCTGTGTGGACAATCCCTCCATCTCCCCTTTTCATTTGTTGTGGGAATAGGTAGAAAATAAATCTAGAGGAGGGAAAGAGATGGATTAGGAATAAAAGCATACTCCAGGTTAGGGACTTGGCCTAACTTTGCTAGTCGTTGGTGACTAAAGTCCCCTAGAATGAGTAGTTGTTGCTGCCTCTAAACCTAGATGTTGGAACTTAGGAGGATGTTACGAGTTGTTCCTTGGTGAAGGAAAATGGGGAGAAGAGGGGTTTAGCAATTCGAGAGTGAGTGCGGATCGGTCAGAACCCTGAGGAGTAGGTCAGTATCTTGGTTGAGTGGGTCGTTCGGCCATGAGGGAGAGTATGCGATGGTAGGGAATTAGGAAGGTGGGCCGGCACAGATCGGTGGGTCGTCTTATTGTTTGAGAGATATGGGAAGTGTGGGGTTCGGTATGTATGATTGGTTTCTGGAGTTAGGTATAGTGGCCCGTCGTCGTTCGGTGTTAAGGGAGAAATTTGGTTTCACCACTTGAGTGTAGTATTACAGTCTGATTAGGGACCATGGGGTGAGCTTGGTATACCGAGCTAGTGTGGCTCGGTATGACCCCCGTAGGTCGTTCGGTAAAGAGAGAGTGTTGGAGAGGAGAGAGGGTGATTCAGTGGTGTTGGTCTAGGTTGATATTCAGTGTCTAAGTAGGTCGGTGAGTAGAGAAGAAAAAGGAGAAACAGGGTAGGCTTTGAGGACCGGCACCGAGTAGGGCATTACGATTCAACATATATGCACTCAAATAGACGACCGGTCCTAAGTGTGGGGGTCGGAATTAACAAGCATATTTATCTCACCTCAACTCATAGAACATAACATTGCTGCATATTTCCATACTTTATTCTTATACCCAAAAATCCATGATATAAACCTAAATCCAAAAGTGCATGGAATTGATCAGGACTAATAACTTCACGATTTAAACCGTAATAAATGTGAACTTAAAGCTTTCTAAAGAGGACAACTTAAAGCTCACCATGATACACTTTACTTTTCAGAACCCTACTTTACTTATATTCTTTACATGAACCATCACACTAGCTCACGTACCACGTGGAGGGAAAATCTTTATCGTTATATCTAATATCGATTGTCTTTCAAGTATAGTTCAAACAGATGTCTTCTAAACTCGACGCTCATTGAGGATGTCTAGAAAGTCGAGTTCTGCCACAGTTTCAGATAAACGCGAGCCGGGTTCTCAGCATGAAGTAGTCGGAACTTTGAATCCACCGACAACTCCTACACAGAATATCCTAAACCCCTCAGCGGCAACTACTGACCCGTGCGATAGACAGAGCTGTTATTCTAGATAACCCCATTGACTCCCAAGCTTCAAAAATCACTGAAACTGGTCTTCATCGACTATGCTTGATTCATAGAATCCCTTTTGATGACGCATTAGTTCCATCGGGGCAAGATCGTCCTCACCTGCCCCCAGCTGGATATACTGCCTGCAACAAATTCATGTGCTGGGTCGGTAGAGTTCCACCATTCAATTCCTTTCTCTGCCAAGTGTTAGAGTATATCGAGATCGCCCCGTCATAGCTACATCCCAATAGTCATGCATTCATCTATGGCACTTGTATTATCTTTATAAGTATCCTATCTAGGCTCCCCACTCCTGGTGACATCCGTAACATCTATCACTTCAAGCGATGGTCTGACGGTCCATCTTTCATATTCCTTAGGCCACATTCTCAGTGTCGGATTCTGATGGGAGCATGGAGCAAATTTATCCAATACAAGCAGAAATGGTTCTATGTACGTTTTCCCCCAGGCTTTGTGAGAAGGTGGCTGGAAGGGAGTAAGTTCCGTTTTCGGATCAATACTTGTCCATAGCACAAAGTGGATTGTTTCTAAACTTCTACTGATTTTTATAGGTATCAGCCTACGTCCCAAAGACACCGGGTACTCTGAGGCCGTTGAGGCCATTCGTGCTACTCCCATAGAAGAACAGGAGATCAAACTTGTCATTTCCATTGACTCGCTCTTAAAGTTTGGGTTGTTGGTGGAAGGTCGCCGAACAAATCTTCCTCCCGGTGTCAATGTAACCGAACCTGCGTCGAAGAAGGGTAAAGACAGGTCGGACCTTCAGTGCCTCCTATAAGTGGTGCTCCCGACATATCCGAGAAGGGTGAGATTAGAGAAACTAGGGTGTCAGAAGCACCGGGTGAGAATGTAAGTCCTACTCCAGAACCGGTGGTTGAGGCACATGGCACTGATGAACCACCTCCCCCTTCAAAGAGAAAAAAGAAACCAACTTATAAGCTGAGGAAGAAGATAGTGGGCGGAACTTTGAAAGTGACAATTACTCTGATGGAGAAGGAGCCATCTCCATAAAACTTGAAGGGTTCATTGAAAGGCTTGTCTGACCTTACTCTCTCCGATGACTTGCTCAATTACGGCTTCGATGATCTAGAAGCTTTAAAACTTCATTCGCCTGCGAGAGATGATGAAGGCATTCAAGCCCATCATGAAGGAGAAAAAACTTCGATAAGTAAAATTAAAGAAATTGGTCCATTGGGGAGAAACACTAAGACACACACACTAACACTTGCACATCACCTTGCACTTAAACTTCAGCCATCAAGTTATTCTTGCTAACTCGCACTCACTTAATTTCTGTGCAGGTGATATGGGACACTCTCATCAATTCGACCGCCTTCGTGGATCCTTTATTTTCTGTCATTCCAGTCAGGATTCGGGGTCCGGTAAACACCGGGTTAAAGATGACGACAGCGATAGAGATTATCGTTCTCGAGATTCGTCATCGTCTCGAAGTAAAACTTACAATCACTCTTCATACCCCCACAATTCTCCCTCTCAACCAGAGAAAAGTAAGGAGAAATCTGCTCATAAGGGGCCCCAGTCAGAAACTCACCACGACCAACACTCTGGTTCATTTAGTACCAAGAAATCCTAGGAACCTCACAAAAAATTTGTAGTCTCTAGACAAACTTCTTCTACTCCTGCACATGATCCGTCGATAGCGGAAAAGCTAGCCGAGCTTAAGGCCACATTCCCTAAAATATTCTTTGATGGATTAAAGTTTCTTCTTGTGATCCATCTTATTCTCGGGCACATTAAACAAAGTTCCATTACTTGTAACAACGATGTCTACGTCCAACATGACGCGTTTGTTCACTTGGTTGAGAAAGTTTTTGAAGTTTCTACTGAGCGCAAGCATGAGATTGATCGCCAGAAGCTTGAGGCCATTCATGACAAGGATATTATCAAAACCCAAGATGAAGAGCTTTCCTTGAATAAATCTCAAATTAAGTCCGCCCAGAAGAATGCTAAAGATACTGCTGAGGTAATCAATTGCCTGGGGGCCATACATAAAAAAGAAATTGATGAAGTTGTTCAACGCTGCGGCGCCTTAGCTCTAGAGAAAGACTCCGTTCGAAAGGAGAAAGATGCGCTCGCTCAACGAGTCAAAGAATTGAAAGTGCTACTTTTCAAAGAAAAGGAAGAAAAAACTACTGCTCAAGAGGAGTCACAACGATATTGTGGCGAAATTGTTGCCATATGACTCCTAAAAAAAACTAAATGAGGAGCTCTCCAAGGCTGAGGCGCTAAAGAACGAAGCCCAGGAGGAGGGCAAAAGAGTGGCACTTTTGAAAATCAATTCTTGCCTCGAAGCGGTTGCTGAGGCTGGTAGGGAGGAGATTAAGTGATGTTTGATCCACTCATAGCGGAGTACAATGCTCAAGTTCTCATGCATCGCGACCTAACATTTCTTGGCGATGGTTGCCTTGAATCATAGGCCGAAGCATGGGACACTTTAATAAAAATAAAAAAGGTTGAGATGGGAACTAAAGAGGTTGATGAAGGAAGTTAGGTGAAGGAAATTCTTCGAGGGAATGAGCCTTTGGACTTGTCTGCAGCGAGGGCTCTTTATAGCAGAGACTCCTCCTCACCAAAAGGAAAAAATGACACCGCCGGTCCGTCCGGAACTGAGTCTCCAGCTCCTCCCCCCATTCAATCGACTGGTTGCCCATCACTTGATCCATTCGAGTAGCACATTGGCTATGACCTAGAAGATCCTGGTCTTGATATTCATGTTCTATCTCCTATTCCTGAGGGTGAAACTCCCTGAACAGTTGAGAGTCAGCCAGATATTGGTACATAACTTTTCTTCCTTGAGTTTAAAGGGCCATCGTTTTTGGCAAGTAGTAAGTCAATTATAACACTTGTCTCTTCTAATCTCGTGCAGGCCGTTCTGATCCCGAGCCAACTCCAGGGAGCAATGTCGCCACAGAGAAGGAGGAGAAAATGGGAGAGGAAATTAAAATGGGAGAGACTCCCGGACCTGACGCTCAAGTGATCGACGTGCATAACGAAGACAAATCTGAAAATCCATCGCCGTCGAAGAACATGATGAAGTCGAAATTACGAGTGTCTCTGAACACACTTCAAAATTAAGCATGGAGGAACAACTTATGGAAGAGAAGAAGAAGAAAGACAAAATGAAGGTCGAGCCCCAAGTAGTGGAACTGGATGATCCCTTGAACAAGCCTTTGAAGGTCATTCTCTTCGATGGGATCAGGCCAATGGAAGTTCCTCCTCCTTCCTTGGACACCATTTCCCTGGCAAGAAAAGCGTCCAAGAGGAAACTCTCAGGGGAAGAGTCATCTGAGAAACCGAGGAAGAAGAAGAATTCAAAGAAGTAGCTATCATGCCTCGTTCAACGAGAGTAAGCTTAGATTATGTAATTATTTCTGTTTATCTCCATAGTCAATGTAAATAGACTTTTTTCTCTGCTTTTCAGCTTATTGTCTAACTTGTAGTCGAAATCCAAAATCTTATGAGCTATATAAGTCACATTTCACTTTCATATCATTTCGAAATTTTTGGAATCATAGATACTCGATTCCATGCTTCGGGTGCCTAGAATACTTTTAATCCATACTCTAGGGAATTAGAAATTTTTAAGTCGCTTATACTTTAGTCCGCATTCTGGGGACTCAGTGTACTCCAGTCCACACTCTGGGGACTTGGAGATTTTTGAGTCATTTATACTCTAGTCTGCACTCTGGGTACTCAGAGTACTCCAGTACGCACTCTGGGGACTTGGAGATTTTTGAGTCATTTATACTCTAGTCCGCACTCTAGGGACTCAGTGTACTCCAGTCAACACTCTGGGGACTTGGAGATTTTTAAGTCGTTTATACTCTAGTCCGCACTTTGGGGACTCAGAGTACTCCAGTCCGCAGTGTGGGGACTTGGAGATTTTTAAGTCGTTTATACTCTAGTCCACACTCTAGGGACTCAGTGTACTCTTCCGCACTTTGGGGACTTGGAGATTTTTAAGTCGTTTATACTCTAGTCCGCACTCTAGGGACTTGGAGATATTTAAGTCTTTATACTCTAGTCCGCATTCTGGAAACTCAGAGTACTCTAGTTCGCACTCTAGGGACTTGGAAATTTTTAAGTCGTTTATACTCTAGTCCACACTCTGGGACTCAGAGTACTCCAGTCTGCAATGTGGGCACTTGGAGATTTTTAAGTGGTTTATACTCTAATCTGCACTCTGGGGACTCAGAGTACTCCAGTCCGCACTATGGGGACTTGGAGATTTTTGAGTTTTTTATGCATGTTCATACACCAGGCAGAGTAATGTCACTTTAATTCTTTCCATAGAATTACAACATACGGAAACATCAATAGTTTATGGAAAAGATGGCTTCAAGCCTTTATTAATGCAAACAAACTGAATTGTCTTATTACATGCCGAAAACTAAGAATCAACAAAATAAATATACACTGGAAATTATTGCAACTAAAATGCGAAAGAAATAGACTAAGTATAATAACATTGCAAATGCTCGCTCTTCAATGCTCGGGGGAGTGTCGCGCCATCAATGGTCGCTAGCTTGAAAGTACCCTCTCCAAGCCTCCATTCAATGACGTATGGACCTTCCCATGTGGGATTCATATGTGATGGGATCGGGAAAACTTGCTTCAAAATGAGATAGCCCACATATAAGATTCTCGATCGGACTTTTTCATTATAATATCGAGCGACTCGATGTCTATATGCAGCTTCCCTTAAATTAGCTTCTTTACATTTTTTGTCAACAAAGTCCAGTGATTACAGCAGAGATCTCGATTCATCTTAGGGTCATAATGAGTTACCCGATGTGAAGGAACTCAAGTTTCACGGTATAACGGCTTCCGTGTCATATGCCAATGTGAATGGAGTGTGGCCAGTCGCAGACTTGTGGGTGGTTCTGTAAGCCCAAAGTGTTAGTGGAAACTCATCCACCCACTTGCCTCTAGCCTTTTCCAAACTTTTTTCAATATGGATTTGATTATTTTGTTTACGGCTTCTACTTGTCCATTGGCTTTTGGATGAGCAACTGCTGCAAACCTTTTCTCAATGCCATAATTTTGAGAAAATTCTTTGAACTCCCTACATTCGAACTGAGTTCCATTGTCCGTAATGATAGTTCGCGGGAGGCCGAAACGACACATGATGTTTTGTACAACGAAATTAATGACCTTTTTGGTGGTGATTGCAGCTAAGGGCTCTGCTTCCACCTATTTGGTAAAGTAATCGACCGCAATTATTACGTATTTTGCACCACCTTTGGAGATAGGCATGGAACCAATTTTATCGATCCCTCATATTGCAAAAGGCCAGGGACTAACCATTTGTGTGAGTTCCTTGGTAGAGATCTCATGATTTTCGCATACTTTTGACACTTGTCACATCTTCTTACGTAGTCCGCAGCATCCGATTTACAGTTGGCCAATAGTACCCATAGCGGAGGATCTTTTTTGCTAGTGTCTGCCCCCCAGTATGGTCACCACATTCTCCTTCATGAACTTCCTTCGGGAATCGCTTTGTCTCGTCGTGGGCAATGCACCAGAGTAAGGAGACCAAGAATCCCTTTTGATACTTATTTCGTGCATTACACATCGAAAATATTTGCGAATGAGTTGTCATCTTTTGCTCTTTCTTTCGAGCAAGACCCTATATAGCAGGTATTGCTTGAATGGGTTTATCCATGACTCCTTTTTTACTTCTATTTCTAACACAAAATCTACTTCCATCTCATTTATACTCGGAGCATGTAAGATTTTAATGGGGACCAATCCCATTTGTTGTGCACCACAAGTACTTGAGAATTTCGCCAATGAATAGATTTCCCTGTTTTGCTCACGCGGGATGTGTGAAACATCGTAATATTCGAGGTCATCAAACAACTCTCGAACCCGAGCAAGGTATGGAGTAATTCTCTGCCACTTTTTTTGAAAGCCCCCCCGCACCTGGTACACCACCAATTGTAAGTCGCAAAAGATTTCAACCGATTTTACTCCAAATTCCCTGATAAATATCAAGCCAGCAATCAACACTTCATACTCGTCTTCGTTTTTTATAGCTGGGAAATTGAGCTTCAAAGCATAACAAATTGATTGGTTTTCGGGAGTCATAAGAATTACCCCAGTCTCAGAACAAGGTTGTTGTATGCCTCATCGATGTACAGTTTCCATCGAATAGGGGAAATAACATCATCACTGTTTGGTTCGTCTGATACAGTGAATTCTGCAATGAAGTCCGTTAGCGCTTTCCCTTGTATAGCCCTTTGTGGCAGGTAGGTAATATCGAAATGACTCAACTCAATATTCCATTTTAACAGCCTTTAAGAGGTTTTTGGTCGTTGGAGTACCTGTCGCAAGGGTTGATCGGTATAAACACTGATCGGATGTGCTTGAAAGTAAAGACGAAGCTTGCGTGATGCAGTCACCAAGTTGTAGGCTAGCTTCTCAATTTTAGGATAATTTCTTTCCACCCCCATTCGACGTTTACTGACATAGTACATCGGCTTTTGAACTTGGACCTCCTCACGAACCAATGCCGTACCGATGGCATGTTGAGATACAGCTACGTATACATACAACACTTTATGGTCTATAGGCTTCGACGGCATCAGGGGACTTTCCAAATGCCTTACCAGAGCTCGGCATGCATCCTTGCAGTTGGGCGTCCATTCAAAATTTCTCTTTCCTTTCTTTACTACATCGAAGAAAGGAATACACTTGCATGTCGCTTTGAATATAAATCGACTCAGCACGGCCACTTTTTCGTTCAGGCTTTGTACTTGCTTTATAGTTCTGGGCACTTGTATGTCTCGAATAGCCTGAATCTTTTCTGGGTTAGTTTCAATTCCTCGTGCATTAACAATGAAACCTAAAAACTTTCCTGATGCAACGCCAAAGGAACACTTCAGAGGATTGATTTTCATTCCGTAATACCTGAGTATATCAAACATTTCCGCCAAGTCTCGAATGCGGTAGTTTGACTGCCGTGACTTCACGAGCATGTCATCTACATAGACTTCCTTTGTCCTACCAATCTGATCTTTAAACGTCCGATTCACCAGATGCTGATAAGTTGCTCCTACATTTTTCAATTTGAAAGGAATCACTACATAACAATACAGTCCAATGTCTGTGACAAAACTAGTGTGTTTCTAATCCGGAATGTGCATGGGATTTGAGTATATCCCGAGTATGCATCCATAAATGACAATAACTCGTGCCCCGCTATTGAGTCGACCAGCTGATAATTCTGGGTAAAGGGAAACTATTCTTAGGGCATTCTTTGTTAAGATCCGAGTAATCTATGCAGGTCCTCCATTTCCCATTCGCTTTTCTCATTAGTACGGGGTTGGAGACCCACTCTGGGTAGAGGGCGTCGCGGACGAACCCATTGGCTTTGAGTTTGTCCACCACCTCCCTTAGAGCAACGGACTTCTCCAGATCCGTGCCTCTCCTTTTTTACTTTACTAGTACGTACCTCGGGTCTATGTTCAACATATGACTCACAATATGGGAGAAATCCCACACATATCAGAATATGTCCAAACGAAGATATCCAGATTCGCTCAGAGGAAATCCATGAGATCCTCAGTCATCGAGCGGTTGACTTGTGATCCAATTTAAGTACCCACGAAGGGTCATCATGGCTGACTGGAATGTCAATCGTAAGTACAGCCAGTGTTGCTTTCATCTTACTTTATTCCTCATCATCGTCTCTCGGATCTATGTCTCTATAGATCCGATCATGTTGCCCGAGCCAAGTCTCGGGCATTACTTGTCAATCATTAGTGACTCGGTTGCGGACGGAGTTGTCCGCAACCTTTCCTTTCTCTCTTCACTGGGCCTCTCTCAGCTCAACCACATAACACGCACAACTAATTTCCTAATCGTCATGCACAACACCAACTCCTTTGTCTGTCGGAAATTTTAAGGTTAAACACTAAGGGGCCAAAGTTGCCCTTAACTCTACCAGGGTCGGTCGACCCAGAAACATATTATATGGAGAATCAACATCCAAAACGATGAAAGGTAGGATTCGCACCCTCCTACGTTCACCTTGTCCAAGTTCAACTGGCAGTTCAACAAATCCCACTACATCAGTAGCTGCACCATTAAAGCCATAGATACATACTTTAGATGGTTTTAGATCCTTTGTCTCCATCTTCATCTGGTCATTGGTTATGGAGATGACCATCGGGTCAATGGTAGGAGCCTCCACCTGATCAACATCTCTGCTCCTGAACACTATATCATCCATCATCATTCGGTGCTGTTTAGCCGAGGACCCATCTTCCGTGTTTGAACAACATTCAAAATCTGCATGCTTTAAGGAACTGACATAAAGCTCCATCTCCTGCCAATTCTTGTCTGTCGAGTGAGGCCCACCGACTATCACGTTTATGATTAGTCTTCCTATAGTTCGAGAAGGTTCCTTAGAATGGCGTAGAGCTTGCCCACGACCGGGGTCTGATGCTCCTTGTCCGCCCTCTTTCGGATTCTTGACAAACTCTTGTAACTTCTTCTTTCAAATTAGCTTTTCTATAGCATCGTGGAGGCGCCTACACTCCTCGACATTGCTCCCATAAATCTCATGGAAATGACAATACTTCCCAGTTCGCTTTTGCCCCTCAGTGGACCCTTTTGGGAGTGGCTTTCGATATTGAAAAGTATTACAAATCGATAGGTAAATATTTTCTAGAAATGCATTCAGAGGAGTGTATTCGTTGTAAGTCGAAATCCTTGGTTTTCATTTTCCTGCTTACCTTTTCTTTCCTGGATTTCCACCTCCAGATCCTTTAGATTGTTCTGGCTTGTTCTGGACATTGACCTGGAGCTTTCCTGAGTTATCACCAAATTGTTTTACAGCAATATTGCTCCTCACAGTCTCCTTGCTAGGCCCTGGTGCATTGTCTCGCCTTATTCACCTGGCTTTCTCTCTTCTTATGAATTGATGCGCCTTTGAATAAAAACATTCCAGGGTAGTCGGAGGCTTTCTCACCAGCCAATCGCCAAACTCTGAATCCGAATATACTCCTCGCATCACGGCCATCAGAATCGCATGGCCATTTGGGTTGCTAGCTTCAATAGCCGCAACGTGAAAACTTTGTAAGTACTCTTTTAATGACTCCCCTGGAGCCTGAATCATACTGGACAAGGGCACCACGTCCTTGGATCAAGTGGCATGAATCCTGAACTATTCCACAGATTTCGTCGCAAATTCATCAAAGTTGGAGATAGACAGTGGAGGAAGTCGGGTGAACCACATGGTAGCGATTCCAGATAAAGTTATTGGGAAGCATCTACACTTAGTTGCATTATTTGCTCTAGCTGAATCCATCATCCATTCATATCTCATCACATGCTATTGGGGATCTGTTTTCCCTTCGTAGGCTAGAATAGTCGGCATGTTAAGCTTCCTGGGGTACTCGGCCTGTATGATAGCATTTGTGAATGAAGTATGACTCCTGGATATCCCCCAACCATCATTAGACAAGCCTTGATTTTTTCTCATTAACTGTCTGACCATAGCTGATAGGTCTAGGGTTTGTATGGAAGATGGCAGATTGGAGTCTGTCCTACGAGACCGTTCTGGTTGGTGTCTCCTCTGTTGGCGATCTACCAAACTATATCCTGGAGACCAGCTTCATTAGGACCTTGGTGAGCTAGTCATCCAGCTTCCACTTGTGCACTAGGTCCTAAATTTCCTGTTCCGGCTTGGGTGTGATTTCCCTGGTGTGAGTGAGGGGCTATGGCTCCAGGTAGGGAACCTGGACCATCCCTGGTTGATCCATCAGCAGCACCTGTCTCCGTTGTTTCAGTTACACGCTGTCTATGCCTAGGTGGTTCATCAGATGAAGCAGAGCTGTTGGATGAGTAGGAAGTAGGACTTCCTCCAGCATTCTGATACTATTGTCGAGTAAGCCGAGTCAATAGGTTGGCGTTAGCTTGAATCTGTTCGTTAAGCTGTCTCCTACTTTCCATGAGTTCTCTCATCAACTCGTTGAACTATGTTCTATTGAAAACTTCCATTTGGTTTTGAGTGGTGGTTCCTGCGCCTAGATTGGCTTGTTGATTGATGGGTCCTACTTGTTGAACGCTAGCAGTCTCATTGACATCCACTTTGTGAGAGGCTGATATGGTACGAGGTCTTTCCATTATAGAGTTATTGGTAGGAACTCTGAGTTGAATCAATGGACTTTCTGTGAATGACTTAGATCTCCTTCGAGGGATTTCTTCAATCAAGCAGAGACAAAGTATATCTTAATAACCCAAGAATGCTACCTTCTCAGCGAAAGCACCAAAATGTTAGCATCAAAATTGGTAACTAACACCCATGGAAAGATTTGTGTAGAGAGATTAACGAAGATAGAAAATTAAAATAGGGGAATGTATGCAAAATTAACTACGAAAAGTAAAAAATAGATTTATAGTGGTTCACCGCAACTGCCTACGTCCATTTTGAGTTTAATCGTTATTGCTTTTTCAAATAATTGAATATTGATACAATCAATACACCAACAACTTGAATACAAGTTTTAACAGAAAAGAAATGAGTCTTGAAAATGGTAGAGTCTCTCCGATGTTCTCGAAAAAAGGTCCCTTTTCACTGCTCTCCTGCCCCTCTATTTATAGACAAAGATAGACCGGACTTCCTTCATGGGCCCAAGAATAAGGTATCTCAGCCCATAGTAGGTAATTTCTGCGCAAGCTGTTAACCCACCTTTAGTCAAGGCCATGAACAGGCAGATCAACCCAACCAACTTCACGTTTATCGAGGCTGGAATAGGCTAGATTCGGTTTAAAAGAATTAAGTTCACTTGGATATGTCATTTGGTCAAGAAATGGGGGGTTGCACGGCTCAGTCTGGAAGATAAGCTTCATTCGGCATACCTCCCCATGATCGACATACCTCCCCTCGCTCGGCATACCTCCCCTCGCTCAAGAAAACCTCCCCTCGGTCGGCACACCTCCCCTCGCTTGACACACCTTCGCTCGGCAAACCTCCCTTCGCTCGGCAAACCTCCCCTCGCTCGGCACACCCCCTTGCTCGGCACACCTCCCCTCGCTCGGCACACCTCCCCTCGGTCGGCACAGCTCCCCACGCTCGGCATACCTCCCTTCGTTCGGCATACCAACTGCTCAGGGTCGGTCGGCATAATGAAGTAGGGTTCGGCTATGGCTTTGGTGGGCCCAAACTACTCAGGAGGCCCAACAACCTGGTTTTGCCTATAAATATAGCATGTGGGTCTCTAGATGGAGGATCTTCTTCTCTCGTCTCCCTAACTTTCTATTTTCTAAGGCTAAAGGTTACTCTATCAGTTTATAACTGTAATTGATTTAAACATCAATAAAAAGGAAACTTCTGGAGTGGACGTAGGCCGGAGTTAGTCAAACCACTATAAAATCTGTGTTCTTTACTGCTTTCATTTTAATTTCGACTGTTCTTCATATTATTACTCTCTACATATATTCCATCTGTTATCTGTGGCCTTTAGTTGGTACTTTCATCTACATTTGGGTGTTAGTGACCTATTTTGGTGCTAACATTTTGGTGCTTTCACTGAGAATGCAAGCACTCGGGAATTTTGGAGCTAGGAACTTGGATTCTAGGAAACAATGGCTAGACCATAAGCAAGGAAGCAAGTGACAGAAAGGAGTAATCAGGAGAGAAGTCAAGAGGCTTCCTCTAGAGCTGGAGCAGGTCAAGCATCCATCTACATCATTAGAGAAGAGATGGAAGCGATGTTGAAAAGACAAGAGGAGATGATGCAGGCTCTTCTCAGACAATTTGCACAAGTCGTAAATGCAGGAGCTCAGATCCATGGAGCTAGATCAGAAGTGCTCAACTAGCAAGCAGAGGGAATGGCTCAGCAAGGGGCATCCCCCAATCAGCAGACGGCTAACAATCTAGATGGACCTAGACTCGGGGGCACACCACCAGGAAATGCTGGACCATCCATGGAGGGATACCAGATGACGCTGTGCAAACCAACACCAACAGGAGTGCAGGAGTACGAGATGAAGAGTATGTGCCTGAATTTCCTCATGAACTCGGGGGGCAGACCGGAGGCAACGGACAAGGATTATAGCTTGGCGACAACGAAAGACTGGCGGCGATGGTTAGACGAGCTATGAGAGGTGGATTCGTAAATAAAGACTTGGAGGATGTGAATAGGAGTCCATTTACTCCTACTATCAGGCGAGATAGGAACCCACCGGATTTTAAGCTGCCATAATTCGAGTTGTATAATGGGAGGACGGGTCCTACAGTTCATCTGAAAAAGTATGTGAGGCATATGGAAGTGCTGGAGGCATCAGAGGAAGTCATGGCCCGATGCTTCCCATTGTATCTGATAGACATAGCAGCACTATGGTTTAGACAATTGGAGAGCGGTTCCATTGGAACGTGGACCGAGTTGACTGGGAAGTTTATGAGGCAGTTCATAGTTCGCATTTCGAGACCTAACAAATGTGATGAGTTTGGCAGCGCTAAAGCAGAGGACCGGGGAATCTTTGAGAAGCTTTCTGACGTAATTCAATGCAGCGGCAACATCAGTGGATCGATCAGATCCATCCATGGTCTTAATGGCAGCTATATCTGGCATAGCTAATGGAACAGAGTTCAAAAATTCACTGACAAGGGATCCACCTATGGATCTAGGGGAGTTTTATCATGAAGCCGAAGGATTCCTATGGTTAGAGGATGCAAATGCAGAGAGAGAGGAAGGAGAAGGAGATGATGTTTATGCAGTCAAGGGTGGAAATCCTTCTAAAAAAATTCAGGAACTGATAAAGGAAAACGGAAGGCCACGGATAACGACGATGGACCAATGCAACCACGAAAGGAACCAAGGTTGACCTCTTATTCAGAGCTGAATGAGTCTTTGGAACGAATTTATCAAGACACTAGGGAGAAGATTCCCTATCAAGGCCAATGAGAAGGGATCCGACCAACAATAAAAGAAGATCGGACAAGTATTGTTTGTTCCATGAACTGAACGATCATAGCACAAATGATTGTAGGCACTTGAAGGATGAAGTTGAGGGGCATATCCGGAATGGTCTGCTATCCCAATATGTGAGAAGGAGGGCCACGACGGTGGAACAAGAACAACCACTACCTGCACCTACTGGGGACGGCTCAAGATCAAGGCGTCTGCTTATTATCAGCTGATTAAAATAATGACGAATAAGTAGCAAACTCCACACCAAGCGACTAAGTCATTTACACATGTACATGACCGCGAACGATCCTCAGGCATGCTTTGATAAGACTATAAATCGCATCAATGTAGGTGTTTGCACTTCGACGACCCTGTTTTGCTTTTATTTTCCATTTATCATGTTTGGACTTGATTTTGTTTGACTTTTCTGTTGAAAGACTTATTTCGGACGAAAGTATACCATCTTTGATTCCATAACGGCTAAACCACTTACTCATGTAAGGAATCGCGAACGGTCCTCAGGCATACTCTGAGATGGAGATAAACCGCCATAACAAATAAGTCATAAATTCACTCTAACGTGAAATCTGGCATTAATAATACTAAGTCCCCCCTCCCCCGAGCATACACAACTCGCCTCGAACGGCACCCGATCGCGAACGATCACAAATCACCTCGAACGGCACCGACCATGAACGGTCCCAACTCGCCTTGAACGGCTCCCAATCGCGAACGATCGTAAATCGCCTCGAACGACACCCAACCACGAACGGTCCCAACTCGCCTCGAATGGCATCCGATCGCGAACAATCACAAATCGCCTCGAACGACACCCGACCACGAATGGTCCCAACTCGCCTCGAACGTCACCCGATCACGAACGATCACAAATCGCCTCGAACGACACACGATCACGAACGATCACCACTCGACGCAAACGGCACCCGACCTCGAACGGTCGCACACTACCTCAAATGACATATGATCGCGAACGATCATCATTCGCGGTCAGATAAGACAATCAATTTCTTTGAATTCATTAACAAGATACGAACATCCAGCTTATTGAGCTACAAAACACACCTTCCAATAGCAAGGCATGTTTTGGGGGGCAAAGTTTTAACCCGCCTTTAGTCAAGGCCATGAACAGGCGGATTCAACCCAACCAACTTCACGTTTATCGAGGCTGAAATAGGATGGATTCGGTTTAGAAGAATGAAATTCACTTGGATATGTCAGTTGGTCAAGAAATGGGGGGTTGCACGGCTCGGTCTGGAAGATAAGCTTCGTTCGGTATGCCTCCCCTCGCTCGGTTTACCTCCCCTCACTCAGCAAACCTCCCTTTGGTCGGCACACCTCCCCTCGCTCGGCACACCTAACCTCGGTCGGCAAACCTCCTCTCGCTCGGCACACCTCCCCTCGTTTGGCATACCAACTACTCAAGGTCGGCCAGCATAATGAAGTAGGTTCGGCTATGGCCTTGGTGGGCCCAAACTACTAAGGAGGCCAACAACCTGGTTTTGCCTATAAATACAGCATGTGGGTCTCCAGATGGGGGATCTTCTTCTCTCGGCTCTCTAACTTTCTATTTTTTAAGGATAAAGGTTACTCTATCAGTTTGTAACTGTAATTGATTCGAACATCAATAAAAAGGAAACTTCTAGAGTGGACGTAGGTCGGAGTTAGTCGAACCACTATAAAATCTGTGTTCTTTACTGCTTTCATTTTAATTTCGACTGTTCTTCATATTATTACTCTCTACATATATTCTATCTGTTATATGTGACCATTAGTTTGTGCTTTCATTTACATTTGGGTGTTAGTGACCAATTTTGGTGCTAACACAAGCATGCCGAACGAGATATGTCGATTGAGAAATGTCGACCCATCATGTCTGGTCGGTGGTCGATTGTCAAAACTCGAAGTAAGCCCTCAATAGACTTAGCGCAACTCGCGGCGGAACTCGGCATGAAACAATACCGAACACCTCACTTGGATGTTATCCTTCACAAATAAGTCAAATCCCCAGGTTGCTCTGAAACAGCTATACCATACGCTTGTGTCGAACGAAGATAGCTGGTCGACGCTTTGCCGAGTGATGCTTGCCAAACGGTGTTGCCAAACAAGGTTGCCAGATGGTATTGGCCGAAAGATATTGTCGAACGGTGTTTCCAAACAAGGTTGCCGAACGATATTGGCCGAAATATATTGTCGAACAGTGTTGCCAAACGAGGTTGCCGAATGGTAGGCTAAACGATAGATGCCGAGCGGCGATTGCTGAAACATATAGACCGAACCGTATACATTGTACTATCCAGACTGAGCGACGAATGATAATGCACGTTTAAGGTCGGAACAATTCTACACCAAACGATGAACATCCACCTTAAGTCGAGCAATACATATGGAATTCATAACAACATACTTCTTTGGCCGAACGACATACAACCCCTTTACTCGGGTCGAGCCATGTCTACAGACCGACCCACGTGCGTAGGCCGGACTGTTCAAATTAACTTCTATAACCAGTATTTTATAGCCGAGCCAAGCATCCGGGTAAAAAATATTTTCCCTTTTTTTTCTCTAATCCTTAAAGACTAGGCATCAACGCCCATTCAAACTATTATGGTCAATCTATACTCTTGACCAAGCATGGTCAATGGCCTCTGGATCCTATTTCGGTCACCGTATTAACTATTTAATTCTAGCTCCTTGTTCAATTGAACCGATATACAAGTTTTATACATCATTCTACTTGATTTTGAGCTTCAAAATAAATAATTAATACAACCATAAAATATTAATACAATATTAATACCATTGGTCAAATTCGAAAATAATTAACAACTTCTTATGTTGACTCTCTACTGTGAACTCGATCCTTGGTCAACATTTAAACAATTTAAACACCGAAGCCTTTATAGACTTTGTTAAAGCATAGTATAAGGAAAAATTTAACACTTATAGATCTTCTTTGTGAAATCCAATTTTTAATCAATAACAAGCTCACCCAGTAATGACATTTTATACATGTATTATTTTCATCAATACTGTATCACTTATAATCTAGAGTTTGTTCTAAGGTCAAAACCTCTATTAACATCCATCTTTAATTGCATAGGTCACTTTGAAATCCTTGGTTTAATCTGATTACATTTTGATTAACGGATTTACTCTAGCCATAGATTTTGAATTTGAAGTCGAATACCAATTATAGTGATACTAACCTTTTACAATGAAGGAGATGAATCCTCTCTTTGATAGTGTGTCAATAGTTCAATGTATACCAACCATAGTATTAACTAGTCGCCCTGCCTGTTGTTTAACCATAATCAAAGAATAGCCTCACTACTTTAAATTGACAATACCCACTACTTTATAAGACTACTGTACATTGTTACAATGAAATCTTCTATTTTGACTTAGTTTTATAAACCTATAGAAGGCTATTGTTGAGTCGCTCTGTGATCGTTTCAAATAATGACAAGTACATAAACCTTGGTGCCCCCAATGGTCATGAGTAAATCACGGTCCAACATATAAGGAGCATTATGTACACTAGTTTCAATATATGTATTAACATCCTTTTGTAGATACATCTTGATTAGGTACATTTAGGAAGTCGATTCCTTGTATGTATCAATTTGATACTAATGATTACGAACACACTCAGAACTGCAATCAATAAAACAAATCTCCAAAGGGCTTTCTACTTATATATATATTTAATATATTTAATTCATTATTTATATCACTATATAACACCATATATGAACAAAAATAAACCAAAAGTGTACTTTATTTTGAACAAGATTTTTTACAGTGTTAAATTGTATAACAAATTACATAATTGCTCCTGGGACACACTATTAACTCTATCAATCATCCCCTTGCACTTGGGGCCCATTATGGAGCCTCATTTCTCTGCCTTCAATCAGTCCACTTAAAAATAGCTAAAAATTCCACCTTAGTGAATGGATCTTCTATGTTATCTTTTGTATCTGTTCTCCCAATCACGATCTCTCCGTCATTGATAAACTGCCATATCATATGGAACTTATGAAGGTTGTGTCTCGAAATGGTTTGAGATAGCGGTTCTTTGACATTTACATTGCCACGTTAGTGTCCTAGTATAATACAACTGACCTTTTATTCTAATGAGCAATTATTTGAAACTTTTCAACCAACGGCCCATCCCTTATTTTAATGAATCTGTGCATTCACGCTACTTCTTTTATAGCATCTTTGAAGGCGATATACTCAGACCCTGTGGTAGAATCAGCCATAACTTCTTATAGGAACTTTTCAACTAATGGCCCATCCATTGAGTGTAAACACAAAACCTGAGACCGAATTACTATCGTCAATATCACTTTGGAAACTTGAGTCTGCATACCCTTTCATAAGGAGGTCGTTGCTTCGATATATTAAAAATAAATTGTTAGTATTTCTTAAATACTTAATGCAGCATCCCTTATTTCGAAACTTGAAAATGAATGCCAATGATGCTACAGTTATCATCAGAATTATTTTCAAGTGACAAAATGGGATCAACTTTTTTAACAACATTAAGTAAGTAGAGCAGTTAAAGGAATTCCATTACACATAATTATCTTTACGTTTTTCATAGTCCCAAAATGTACCCACGTAAGGGTAAAATATAAATTAACATAAGTATAAGTGTCATGCCCGACATGATCACCTAACTGATTATATATCTTTGATTTATGACAATGAAATATGAAAAAAATACTATTGGTATTAAGCCTCCTGGTTCGTATTTGGAATCTATATTTGTCTTTCTAAAAGCAACCCGTCTAATCCATAAATCAGCTTACTCGACTGAGTACCCATGAGTTTATGAAGATAATAAAACATGGATCAGGCATAAAGCCTGATAACTTGAACATTGAAACAAAGTGAAGCCATGCTGCTTAGCAAAAAGAGTTTTCCCCTCACTTTTTAAGCATTTAATTTATCAGAATAATAGATTGATCATCATACATGGATCATCCAATCAAGTTGTCCATTCATACATAAGTCTATTCTACACTTACTACTTCTTTATGTCTAGGTTTTATAGTCATACTTATATTGTTACTTCTCATGCATTACCCAATTACTTCTATTTATGTCGAGTTTTGATATTTAAGTTGCCACTTAGCCTTGTACCTTTGCTTCCGCATTATGTCGTGAACAAAATTTTAGATTGCCACTAAGGCCTTACACCAATAATTTCAAATATAAAGATTTTTTGAAAATGGGTTGCCACATAGTGACGCCCCACCTCGAGACCCACATTAACAAAGAGTATTACTGGGTAATACCGTCTACCAATGTAGAGAAAATGGCTGGTTAGGGTGACCATCTATAGCCTTATCTTAAATATCTATTGAATACGTCGACGAATGCCATATAATTTTTTTTCTAACTCAAGTGGATCGGCAAATCCAATAAATACTTAACATAAATCCATAGGTGGATTTATAATCTATCAGAAAAAAATACAACTCAAATGCATAACACATCACAGAACGACAAATATATATATACACACACATACACATATACCGATACATCCTGATACGCTATGAACAATACATCATAAGTGGTATGACGACCATAATATGCACATGAGTCAAAATATTAAATACATATAAGATTTATACATAACAACTATAAGACTACAATAAAAAAAAGACAAGATGAAGTCCAAGGCAAAAGCATCAAGTAAAGTCCAAAAGTAAGAATCTAACCTGAAACATCTCAGTCTGACCCGAGTATAAAATACACGGGTCAGTCTAGCTAAACAGATCAGTCTATAAGGATAAGTAGTAATAGATGCATAAGGATAAGGGTAATGTTTTTCTTAAACAAGAAGGAACAATACTGAGTATAAGTATAAGTATAAGCATGGTATGATTACTTTAAGTGACGGGATGATATCACTAACACGAACATATAATCTCAAAAGGAGATAAGACAATTCATAAAATGCTAAATATAGTAAGCCTCGTATCATTGGCATATTATAAATCATTAATAGTGGTTTATAAAAAATGAACTCCTAAAAAGGAGAAATCCCAAACCCTCCATATTGGAAAACTCAAAGAAATCTCAAAGAAATTACCATCTCAAAGATATGCCACAAGGCAATCAAATATAACTCTCCAACATAGGAGAATATAATCCCAAATAAACGCCAAAAGGCCAATCTCAATGATAACGCCAAAAGGAAAATCTCAAATAACGCCAGTGTATGCAACTCAAATCTCAAAAATAGAATTCCCAAGAGTTCAAATTCCCGAAAGGTAATCCCCACAAATATATCGAATGGTTCAAACGACCAATTCCGAAAAGGGACGATACACTAGGGAATATATTCAAGAAAACATCTCAAAAGTTTAACACGTGCATGTGGTTGAAGCCTTGCCAAGTACTGCTCTCCCAAATAAGGCACCATGTCTCTTAGACAAACATCCCAAAGGATAATAAATACGTCTCTTAGACAAACATCCCGAAGGATAAATACGTCGTAGTAATAAACGTCTCTAAGATAAACATCCCGAAGGACAAGTGAACCGAAGGTCCAGTACTGGCAAATACGTCTCTCAGACAAATGTGTCACAAACTCTCGGATAGGAATCCAAACAGTGTTAACATGTGTCCCAACCACACGTTCGCACTAAATGATTTACTAACCACTAGTAAATTTCACACTCAAAGCAGTAAAAAGTTTACCTCATTTCATCGGTAAACTCGACTCGAAGGTCAAAACGATGAAACAGACAAGTTGGGAATTAACCGATTAGATAAATGCATGTGTCCCATACCATGTATTTTACCAAACCGTTTAATTCTCCTTCTCATTCGCTCGAAGGGTGCAAAAAATGTGTAATTCATACATAAAATAATTTACTTTGGAAAACAAGCTTTGAAAACAAATTTCTGAAATCAATTTGAAAATCCATATTTGAAAATTTCCTTATTATAGAGAATAAATAGATTTTACACTTGAAAACACTTCAAAATATTATATAATAATTATTTTGAAATGCCCATTAATTTTAAAAATCATTTCAAAAAGATTCGGAGAAAACTGTGCTCGCACACGAATAAAAACAAGGAAATTCATTCAAACCGATATTCAAATTCAATTTGAATTCAATTCAAAATCAATACAAATTTGAATTTCAAATTCTCTATATCCTGGCTAGCTTATTAATAGCATATAGCCCTCAATCATATTCAAAAACATCCCAAAATCAAGCAACAAATGCAAGAGAATCAAGCTGGAACAAAGCAAAACAAGGAAAAACACAAAAGAAATGAAGCTGGCACATTACAATGCCTAAGTTGATCTCCAAGTCGACATACATGTCGACCTGATGGAAGCCTAGGTCGACCTAGATGGATGATGGTGTCGACCTAAACTACAGGAATTTTACAGCAATGTTTTCTTTGTTCGATTCAATTTTTAGACAGCAGTTTGATATAGCAATTGAATGAATTTTGTTACCAAATTTTGCAAGCACATATTACAACATTCAGGCTATGATCTGGGGAAATTCCGGGAGCATTTCATGAAGAGAACAACAAGATAAATTTACTTAAAGAAGAAACCCAAAGCCACATAAACTGTAAACTAAAAAGGAGAAAAATTGTTTACAGTAAATGATATATACAACAGTTTTCATCAAGCTAAACCTTATTTAGCTAGAAAATGTGAGTAAATAACTCACCTTGCCATCTAGAAGATTTAAACTTGAAGAATCGGATGAAAGTTGCTTGCTTTTGACAAGGGAGAGCTTCATTAACCTATTAGAACTCAAGGCAGAAACATGCAACAGGAAAGAAAATAATTAACAGACAACTCTTCTCAAATTTTTTGATTTTGATGAAATAACAATGTTTTTGTATGAGATTATTTTTAATTTCATACTAGATTGATAAAATCTTAGCTTGAATTGAAAGGATTGAGGCTTGAAAACTTGAAATTGAAAAAAAGGGAAGGTTGTTTTCTTTATTTTTCCATTCTCTGGTTAGAAGAGGAGAAGAAATAAATTGAACGTATAGGTAAACAATTCTCCTTTTTCTCAATTACTAGTTTAGGCTAGGTGGGATTTGGACCCAATAGAAGAGTTAATCAATAAGCCTAAGTTAAATTACACATACTTAATAAATATACGCACTTATACACAAAGAAATCAATGTATTTTCCCGCAAATTTTTACACAATAAAGTATGTAAAATATTTTACATTACGTAAAGATTAATTTTAATTTATAAAACATTATTATCATTAAAATCCTTTATTTTTTTCAAAAACACACTATTTACTTAAATAAATGAATAAAACTATATTTTTAACCTCTAAAATTCCACAAAATACTTTTCTCACTCAGAAAAATATTTTAAAACATTTTAAACTCAAATTTATAATTAAACTCATTTTTAAACCAATTTCCATTTTTTAACTAAATAAACAAACTTTAAAATCTCATACTTCTTTTAAAAATTATTAAAAGAAGTTAATTGGTAATAATTAATACAATTATTGTAGTTTCTCCAAATAAAACCCATTTTTCAATCGTTATTAACCCAAATAAATAAATAAAGTTCCAAATTTTATTTTTCTCATTTTATTCTCAAAATTCATTGTTTATTCCAAATAAATCGATTAAATTTCCAATTTTATTTTAATTTACAATATTAAATTATAACTACCGTGATACCTTAATATTAACAGGTATCTCCAAAATCAGGGTTGTTACACACATAGGCCTTACACCCAGTTTACAAATACAATGTCTTGTTTAGACTTTGGGTTTCCGTTTAGGCCGTACATTGCATTTCTGATTACAATGTTCTTTAGACATTCGGTTGCTACACAAACCATATACCACATTTTTTATTAAAATTTCGTATTAGACATTGGGTTGCTGTAACGACCCAGAATTTTAATTAATTTAAATTTGAATATTTAATTAATTTTAAATATTAATAAGTGAATTTTTAAGTCAAATAAATTTTTATTTGAATTATTGGATTTAATTGGATAATTAAATCGATAATTTAATACGTTAAATTATGGAAATAATGGAAAATTGAGTTAAATATGATTGAAAATGATTTGTAAAATTTTATTTTATCATGTTGAAGTTAGAATGATATTTTAGAACTTTTAAAATCGAATTAAAAGTTAATTTGTGAAAATTGAATATTTTAATATTAAAATCGACTAGTGAAAATAGCCAATTTTTGAACAGTCTCAGAATTGAACGAAACCAGTTCCATTGGATCCGTAATAGTTAGTTATTACCGGATTTCAATTTTCGTATCAATCGGAGTTATCGTTTGATCGTGGCAGCTCGAAACGCATCGATTTATTTTTAATTTTAATTTGGCGAGTTAAAATAGCCATTTTTCAAAAAGTCTCGGATTTCGACGAAACCAGTTTCATCGGATCCGTAATGTGATATTATTGTAAGGTTTCAAATTTCAAGTCAATTGGATTTACCGTTTGTCCGGTACAAGCTAAAACGCCTAGAAAATCGTTAAATCGGTTTAAATTTAAATTGAACGTTTATTGCCATAACTCGCACAGTTGACCGAATTAGCTCCCGAAACATGTTCCATTGCGTTCGGAACGTGGGGTAAACCTTAGAAACGCCAACCGGCACGCTTCGTTTGGAGTTCGGAAAATCCGGGATGAATAGTGTCGCGCGAATTTTCTATAAAAGCCCCTAATATTTCATTTTTTTCACAAATTACAAAACCCTAGGGCTAAAATCTGCAGCCGCCACCCCCTTATCATTCAATGGCCAGAATTTTTCAATTTTCATTCCTTAATCTCTTCCAATCCGTGAAGTTTTAGCCAAAGTGATCAACTACAACATTGTAGAGCATGAAGAGGGCTTTAAATCCATAAGGTGATGATGGAGTTTGGAGCATCAGAGGAGGAGCAATTGGGGCCGAAACCTGCAGATTTCGCACGCATTTCGAGGAGTCTAGAGCAGGCCGAGCTTCAGGTGGTTGGTGGTGGAGGTAGCTCTCGCGAAGGGCTTCGACATGGCAGTGGTTTGATGAGGTTTAGTTGAGTATTGATGGTGCAAATCAAAACCCTAGTTGCTTGTTGATGGGTTGGGTGGTGCGGCCTGTACGTGATGGTGGGGAAGATGAAAGGCACGGTCCAGATGAGGAGATGCAGGATCCAATGGCCAGAAACTAGTGTAGGTTAATAAAAGGAAATTATGTTGTAATTGTTTTTATAAAATCGTGTACAAACTTCAAAAATTCATAACTTTTTCATACGAGGTCGAAAACGCGCGAAACCAGTTGCATTGGAATCGTATGGACGAGCACTACGCGATGGAGTTAGTTTGGAGTCGTTTGGAGTTAGTGAGAATTTTGGGTAAAATTAAACGTCCGTTTAATTTTATTCGAAATAAATCGCTAAAACGGAATTTAAAATCAAGGTGAGAATTTCTCACTCAATCGAATCAGTTTCAATTTTATTTTAAATAGTTAGATTTAAAATATTTGAATGCATGTTTGAATGTTGATGAATATCTATTGATTGTTAAAATAGACATTATACGCCGTTAGTAAGCGGATGTTATTTATTAAAAACATATACCGCGAATATTTCATAAACAGTGAAATTAGTATTATATATAATAGCAATATATATATATTGGCATATGTATATATTGGAGTTATTGATTTCCCGCATTTTTTGTTTAGCGGATGAGACCCTATTGCGCCGTCTATTAAGCGGATAATATTTAAATCCCATATACCGCGATAATTTCGTACTGGAGCGAAATTGGTATTGTGCTAATGTTTGTGGATGCAGGAAAACAGGTTGGAGGGATCCAACTGGATTCCTCAACAGTATTTATTTGATTTCAGATATTTTGATATTTGATGGATTATCATATCGATATATGATGGATCGTTGTAGTCGTGATTGACTATTTGGTGTGTAACATCATTGGACCCAGATTTTGGGATTTTAAAAATGATTTTTAAAGTGATTTTTGAAAATATAAAATATTTTTGGAATTGATCCATTTTATATAAATAAACGTTATAATTTTAAAGTTATAAAAATTATGATTTTTAAGAAATATAGTTAAAAGCTGATTTTTTTGAAAATAAGGAATTAATGACTTTATAAAATAGTTAAATTGGGATTTCTGAAATAATTGTGAAAAGTTTAAATATAGGATATATAAAATTTGATTATTTTATAAATCAAAATGATGAAATTATAAAGGAGATTAAAGACGTTTTAAAGAATAATATAAATTTATTTATATTAAGAGATTTATAAATGGATATGTATAAATTGAAATATTGACATTATAAAACGAGTTTTTATAAGTGTTTGAATGAAGTGAAAATAAATTTTGTAAATGAATGGAATTCATAAAATTATAAATGGTGAAGTTATAAATGAAATTTATAAATAGTAAGATTTATAAATTTTGTGAAATTATTAAAGAATATATTTGGATGAATAATTGAATCTTATAAGTTATAAGATTTATAATTATGAAGTTCAAAGGAACGATTTTGCAAACGAATAAATTATAAGTATTTCACTTATGATATGAATTTTTGTTTATAATTGAGTTATAAACTGGAATAGGTTAATAAAAGAATTTATAAAAGAAAGTTGTTATAAAATAAATAGAAATGGAGTTTATAAACGTTGTTTTATAAATTCGCAAACAACTTATTTTGATAAGTAAATTGTTATAATCTATTTATGGAGTTATAGTCACGTTTTTGGACTGTGAATAATCCTTTGAAATAAATTGAATAAAAAGGATGAAAATTGTTAACGTAGTTTATTCACGTTTTTGAATAGTGAATAATATGTTGAAGAAATTGTTTGAATGTGATGTTTTAAACAGAATTAAAACGATCTAACGATGTTTTAAAATGCGTTGAGATTCGAAACCATAGATTTCAACATTGATTGTTGGAATAGACGTTTTCGAGAAATAAAAGGAAATAGTGGACTATAACACTGTTGTTATAGTAAATGGTTTCCGAAAGGAAATGGTTTGTATAGTATTGGGATTTATATATCTATTTAATTTCGAATCCCTATACTAGTGATTTTGGGTTGTCGTAACGATGTTTTACGTAACATTCGTTTTGGCCCAAATAAATATGTTTAAGTGAATGATTTCCTTAAAGAATGAAATATATACTTAATTCGATTTAAGTATATTGAATATTTTCCAAGGTTGAAAATAAAAAGATTTGTGAATTACTTATGAATAAATAAGTATGGAAATGTTTTCCAATATAAAGTGAATATTTTGAGAATTTATCTTTTTGAAGATAAATTGAAAAGAAATATTGAAATGAATAATTGAAATCGAATATTCATAGATATTTTGGATTATAAATTCACTAAGGAATTTATAAAAGAAAGTGGAATTGGTTTAAAAATAAATATTGATTTATTTTTGAAGTATGAAATAATATATCTTGTAAAGATATTTTTGGAAAATAAATAATTTGGAAAATTATTTGGAATCTGGTGATGTGTGCATATCCAGTGATAGTTCAAGAACCGACTATCAATATTTCCCTTTGAATGGGTAATTGATGTGATTTGTTTGAATTTGAATGCCACACTTATTTTTGAATAAGCGCTCACTATTTGGGTTAACCGGGAAAGGACCATGGGGTCGTATAACCCATTCCGAATATGTGATACGTCGTTATAATTGCATTGAAGATCGGTGTTGAAGACCCGGTATTTGCGAGAGCGATAGGATGACCTGTCGATTTACTCTGCACCGAGTTGCTCCGGTATAGAGTTCTCCATATGTGATGGTGAATCCGATCAGGATTGTGAATATCCGGATTGCAAGGACTTCTTTGTAAGTGCCTTCGGTTTTGTTCGAGCCCGGAACAGACTTGTATGGATTGTATGTCTGACGTTACAAATTGAGATATAAAGCAGATTTCTTTCAAATATATTTCTGTTGGTGGCGAAGAATTTATTCTTTTAGCTTAACACCCTTCTCTGAGACGTACGAGCTCAGAGGTTATATAGTTGAAGTTATCAGCGATATATTCCCAATTTGGTAATGTGACATGCTGAGTGTTGCTGTAAATGATCATTGTGTTGATTATTGTGATAGGATCGTTTATTTGATCGTCTATCTTGGTGATCATTGTGTAGATCATTTGTTGACCCAAAGCATGGCTTTTGTATAAAGTATGTTTTTGTGGACGTGACTTCGTCGAGCCTCACACCCCGGAAATGGTCAAAACAGGAAAGATGCGGCAAGGTTATGAGGGGTAGCTCCCTTTAGGGTATGTACATTTCCTTCTTGATAGAGGTGGTATCATGGTATGGAGCCCAGATATTTAACCTATGTGGTTACTACGAATTTATTACTTTGTGGTTGTTGGTTTTCGGGATCTCGTGAGAATGGTCGTTTACGATCGGGGAATGGCGTGCTCGTGTCAGTAGTTACCCAGTTAGGGGTAACCCGGCCTTGTGTTGGCAGAGTTCCGGTTTGGTTCTCGGGGATGTCTTTCCAGAGGCATTCTCATGTGGCAATGGGAAGTTCCTTGGCCTGACCATTTGTTGGAAATCCAAAGAAACAATACGAAACTTGTACGGTTTTAGTTGTAGAACCTATCATTCACTTATGGTGTCGCAACACTGTTTGGATGGTAGCTATAGTAGGCATACGATAATGGTCGTATGTTGGCTAAGATTTATATTCTACTTTCAAAATGAATTTTTCCTACACTATACACTAATAATAATATCAAATGTCTTTTTAAATGCGTATCAAGCATCTTTGACTATCATAAGGAGAAATCTCCTCCGATTCTGCGTTTGCATGTGTGTGTGTGCGGGAGGCCTTATGGTAGTCTCATTTTTAAAAGCATTGCGAATTGAATTTAAAAATATTCCTCTATTTTGATTTTAAAGATAAATAAACTGTTTTGAGTTCTCACACCAGTCACATGACTGACTTGGAGTTTATTGTTTTCCTTCCTAAACTCTGGGTGCCCACCAATTTCCACACGGGCAGTCAAGAGTTAAGGTTTATCAGGATATTCTGGATATTCTGGAGTTGCTGGAGGCAAGATGGATGGCATGGCGTATTACTAGTTTATATAGTATTTCTTTTTCCGCTGCACTGTTTGTATGTTGTTGTACACTCTGATGATATGATGTAATGAAATGTGATGAAATGTAATAACTGATATAGTTCTTTGTTTAAAGATTATTCATTTATTATTATATGTTGTTCCGCTGCGAATTGTGAGGTTCTGATGTTGTTCTGTTGTTTTCTATTCCGTTCTATGTTTTCAAAATATTCTCTATTCTCTTTTTGTTCTATTTTAAAATTTTCTTTCTCTTCTCTGTTCTATTTTCTCTATTCTCTTTTTCTTTCTATTTTAAAAATTTTCTATGTTCTTTTCCCTCTATCTTCTTATCTTCTACCTTCTTTTCTACCTTTTCTTTTCTTAAATTCTTTTTAAAACCCATAACTATTCGGTTTTTCGGCAACGAAAAATCGAAAACGTTACAGTTGCCACTTAGGCCTTACATCGCATTTCTGACTAAAATGTCATATTTAGACATCGGGTTGTCAATTAAGCCTCACACCATACCTTTTTGTCATTTTGAATGATACTAGTTATCATTTTGTTTGCTTTTCTAAGCTTTGCGTCATTTCTTATTCTTAGTTCAGTTAACATATTTTTAGCTTATTAATTTCTCATTAAAATTTCATCTTTGGTGAAATTCACCATCAACCTCCTAGAAACTGTTATCCAAAATGTTAATTAAAATTTTACTTCTTAATTTATGTCTCAGTAGCTATCATATGCAAGCCTCGCTTTAATATCGCATTACTTCAATACATACCTATCGGCTATAGTGCTATCATGCATCTAAAGCTATCTAATGTTATCGAACATCTAAAGCTATCACACACCTAAATATATCATGAGCACAACTATCATATTCTCAATACAAAGCAACCACAAGTCTCAATTAGGTTCTATCATAAATCTTAATTGGAAGATGTTGTAAAATAAGCTACCATGGTTCAAACTTTATGAATCATTACTATAAAAAACAAGTTATCATGGAACAAGCTATCATTGATCATAGCACAAATTATTGCCGATAGAGTTAAGGATATGCCATAGCAGTAATTATATAATTTTTTACATATGTCTAACTTGATAACCAATCTTGTTCGAAATAAATGGTGTTTTCTTTCTATTATTTACTTGATATAATATGTTATATTAATTAATTAATTTAACTAAAAGTATGTTTAATATAAAATCCATGAATGGTATGTCTTGTGATAATAGTTAAAATGCATTGTACCCATGCGTGATTTATCACAATACAATAAACATACTTTTTAAAAATTATTAGTAAAGATGTATCGTGATTGGATATTGATGCATCCTTTGAGACTATAGTATGTAACGCTCTCCAAATATTGGGTAGTTTATTAGTCATAACAACTCGACGCATCTAGGGGTTACCATTGATAGTTATTGGATAACTATGGAATAACTCACTTGATAGTTTTTAATTGGTCAATATAACTAAGATCAAACAGTAAATATTAATGTGACAAAATTACACGGTTCCCTTAACTTGAGATCACTATTGATCTTCAATATAGAAACTCCACTTTGATTATAATTGAATCATGGCACAACATCCATCGAACAACTATAATTGGGTCGAATGGAAGCATTGAAAGTCAAACACTATTCAAGAGAGAATTCATCTCTTCAGTTATATGATGTTAGTATCATGGTCAACTAAAGTCAACTCAAACTCAAATTCTCTGATTAGAGCATTTTGGTTAATAATAGATTGAATTTCCGATTTTCTGTTTGGACTATGGAGTTGAATACGGACGATATTGAAATTTCGACCATTACCAGATTTCATAAGTTCAAAGTGGTATAGCTTTGGCAAAGAGAATTAGTGTAAATAACTGTCATTACTAGGTAACGCTTAAAAAAGTAAAATTGGATTTTACTAAAACCAAATAAGCGATAAATTTGGTCATAGGCATACCACCTACTAGGTGACATGTGAACATTAGTATTCGAATTATTCGATATTAATTGTCGACAAAATTTACACCTAAGAATCACACAACCGAAACGTTGAATGCTCCTTTGACCGCCCGATTTAATTAATTTACAATCATTATAAATTAAATTAATTAATAATAATTTAAATTATATGAAATATTAATTATAAAATTTTATTTGATATGTTGAACAATTTTAAATAATGTATTTATAAAAGTTATAAATATATAGATCGATATATGATATCGATACGCGTCTAAATTAGATTTAAACGCGGAAATTATGGTTTGGGCTTGAAATGATTTCAAATCCCATATGGTTGGTTCAAATTTCAGCCGTAAGTGTGCAAGGGTGAGGCCGACCATTTATATTACATGGCTAAGTAGTTTGAGTTTGAAAAAAGCAAGAATTGGTAAAGAGAGAAAAGTGGATCTGATCCATTTTTTACTCCTTCATTGCTTCCTTTATTTACTCCACTAGTACCTCATTATATTTTGAACTTGGGATAGAGGCCGAACTACCCATCCAAGCACTATATATTTTTTATGTCCAAATAATATCAAAAATCACTTTATTCTAATTAATTGGTGGCCGCGGTTTGGAAGCTACCACTTTCCAAGGTAACAGAATAAAGGAGCATCTATCAACGTTTCAAGGTGTAATCTCTTGGCACTAATGAAAGGTAATTCATCTTATTTATATGATATTATAATTGACTAGTGATTCATGTCATATGCTATTAGATCATATGACAAATCTAATTTATCGACCTTATGTCGCATGTTAGATAGTTGGACATATTTATGCATTAATATATGTATGTATGTATATAAATATATTGAATGCATATTTATCATAAGCTCACGACCAAAGAAATAAAAATATTTTTCTTTGGTTTAATTATAGTATATATTATTTTATAAACTAATAAATCATGTTATAAATATTAAAATCATAAAATAGTTTTTTTATTTATAAAATTTTATTTACATGTAAAAATTTATCAATTTTTTTACATGTAAAAGTTATTCGGCAGCAATAACTGAATTTTTAATATATATTTATGTTTATTATATATTAATATCACTATTTTTAATAAGAAATTGAGTATAAATAAACACATACGTACATATATGATATGGAATTAAGTGCAGATTTTATATAATACCGTTACATAATTTTCTAAATTTAGAAATGAGTTTTTTAATAATTTTAACATTTAGTTCTTTCTGGTTTTTATTTTATTTTTAACTTTTGATTTAAAACAATTTTATAAATCCGAATAAAAAAATTCTAGGCTGAATGCTTACTATAAGCATGCGTCAATATATATATATATATATATATATATATATATATAATTTATTATACATACGTATATATTTCTATATATATGTTTGTATATTTATAAATACTTATAATTATATAAATTATATGTATATATAATTTTTTGGCTGAGAGCCTAATGTAACATTGCATAATTTTTACATAAAAAATTATTATATATATATATATATATATTTATATGTTTATATATTCATAAATACTTATATATATATATATATATATATATTACATTACTCATAGTTTTGTCGGTGTAACTATATATATTAATGTTCAAAATTATTTTTGCTAATTATCAAATAATTTGTGATTTAACTATATGTATGTGTGTGTGTGTGTATGTACAAATATATGTATAGAAATATATAGATTTATTTTTTAATTTTTTTATATAAATTATTATAATTATCAATTATTTATTTATATATATATATAAGTGATTTTATTTTACATATGTATAATTATATATAGACACACACATATACTATTATGATGCATATAGTATTTTCATTTAGACAGCATGCTCGAATACTAGAGGGCGTAACATGTCCGTTGTGGTGTAAATCTCAACATCTATAAATGGATATGTTAAACCATACACACTTTATTATGTTGCACGTGCATTTGCACATATTTTTATTTGATATACATACAAAGTAAAACTTTATTCATAAAATAAAATAAAATAATGATTTTATATAAAAGAAATTTCGAAAAGTGCTAAATGAATTAGACTTCGTATGTCCAGTAAGGATCCAAAATGGTAAAAAAAATTAAATTCACTAATTAATTCCACTATGGGCTGATCTAGTTCCAACAATGGTATCAGAGCCCAACATCCTATGCGGTTTAAATTAGTCATATTATGACAAACTAATTAAGCTTACAACTCAGTTAATAGGGTATCTAAGAAAGGTAGTGTGTTGGTTGGATTGTTGGATAATCAGGTATCATATCCTACCTAGCATGTTCTACCCCGAACAACTATGTGAGCCCAAAGGTTGCCCATAATAGAAAAGGCCAAATTTGAATTGGATTTTGGGCTAGTTTTAAAATTGTTTTGAAATTAAAACTAAAGTTTTAGATTTAAAAGTTAAATTTAAAATAAGACAAATATTATAAATTTCATAATATAGATTTTCAAACTATTTGAAAATTAAAATAAAGTTTTAAATTTAAAGGTTAAATTTAAAATAAAATACATATTATAAAAGTCATAATATAATTTTTAAAATATTTAAAAATGTTATAAAATTAATTTCAAAAATATTATTTATTAATAAAATTAATAAAAAAATGAATTGATTAAATAATTTAATTATTAAAGTATATATATACACATGTATAATATATATATATATATATATATATGAATTTGTTATGTTGTATTAAATTGTTTAAGACAATATGAGTATGTATGTATAAAAGAGTTTTTGAGATTAATAAATTTTAATTAAAATCATTTGATTAAATATATTAACTAAAAGTTAATTAATAAATTAAAATGCATATATATATATATGTGTGTGTATTACTATAAAGGTTATAATATATATATTCAATATAATATGTTATAATCAAATAATATAATAATTAATAAAGTATTTAATTATTTAAATTAACTAAATAAGATTTGATATTATCAAGATATTATAGAAGTAAATTAAATTATAAAAGTTATTATAATAAAACTTATATAATATAAACGTAGAATATAACGTGGAATAGTAAGAAACCCAAAATAGACTTAAGGGATAAATACATACGCATAGTATATGTACCATGATTTTTGATGTGTCCGACACTTGAATCATGAGGCTGTTTCATAAGAAATGCATTATTTCATAAGTTAATATCACTTAATTAAATATATTAAAGATTATGAATCTTTAATTTAAGGTTGTCCTCCACCATTTATATATTAATAGATTGCTTGCATACTCATATTATTATTGAGTTTTCCTCAAGCTAGGGATGTTATGTGTAGTCCTATTAATATATAGACTAGATGAAGTAAGATACTTATACATATTTGTTGAGCTTTCCTCCAGGTATGTATAGTATACTTAGGCCATCGTGAAATGGCGGGTATGACTATTTATTTGTTGAGCTTTCGTTAAGGTAAAGATGAGATTAGGACAAGGATAACAAGGTTAGGAGTTGTATATGATACAATTGATAAGGAGATATCCATCGTACATGAGAGTATGGTTTGTTAAGCTTTTCTCAAGGTCAGAATTACAAGAAATATGAGTCTTAACTCCCATTACTGCAGTCAAAAGACATCTATATTTCATATTATGTTTTAGAGAAACATAAAAGTCTAAATGGAGTCTTATTACAATAATGGTAATTTTTAACCTTTCTAATATTGTGAAAACATCTACCATGTATAATTATTCATACTAGTATCCTAAAACATTTATAAGACCATATATTGTGCTTCTACATCCACAATGGTTAAAATATAGTATTTCAAAATATTATGATGATATGAAAAACATGTAAATCAAATCTTGATTACCCATCCCCATTCATTCTGACAATCTATCTCAATTATTAACATGTTAAGTGTTATGGACTATCTATCTAATTTCATATTTTTTATGGGATCACTAAGAACCTATTGGTAACTCCAATATCTTTTCTCTTATCCTAGTTTTCATGGGCTAACTAGGAACCTATTAGCTAACTGTCAATATCTTAATCCAGATATAGTTTTCATGGGATAACTAGAAACCCATTGGCCCCAGTCAGTATCAAATCATAGTTTTCGTGCGCTGACTATTAACTTATTGGCCCCTGCCAGTATCATACAGTTTTCATTGGCTTATTGTAAATCTATTGGCCCCTGCCAATATATTTAATTAAAAAATTAGCATCTGTTAAGTTATATATTCACTACTGGGTCAACCTAACTAGTTATTCTGCTGTTTTCCCCAAAACACGGTTATTGGTTAATAACAATGTGAATAATATTTCAAAATCGTTATTTATTCCATGGTTATTACATTGAATTGAGATTGGGTTTATGTTTTGAAACCATAAAAATATCTCTTTCGAAACCTTTGGATAGTCTCATTCGAAAGTAAAGACCTCTTTTCAAAACATCAAATACGTACCTTTCGAAACCCTTAATAAACATTCTCTTTAGAAACCTATTAAACCTTTCGATGTTATCAAACCATCTTTGTAAAATATAGAGCTTCGAAACAAAAGAAAGTACATCTTTCGAAAGCATTGAGTTTACTCTTTTAAAAACATCATTTGGGTCAAAATAGTCATATGAGAAAGTATCTCTTTCGAAACCAACTAAAAATTATTTGGGGAAAAATTGATGGTGTCAAAACCATCTAAATTGAAAGCAAAACCTTGAAAACAAAACATTGGAGGGTAGAGTCAAAGCCTCTTCCGACTCCTTAAAGCAAAACTTTAAAGGACAGAGTTGAAACCCCTTCCGACTCCATTACCCTTGAAACCCTCAATCATTTCGAAAGCAATTAGGAAAAAGGCTTAGTTTAAGGTAAAATAAGGGTAACCTTTAGAAAGCATTATTGAACAATATAGTCTAAAGGTAGAGTAGTAGCTAGGTCTCGATTAGGTTGAAACGTACCCTTTCGAAAGCAATTATTTAAAGGAAAAAGGTACCCCTTAGAAAGCAAATACTTTACACAACATGATAATCTTCTTCGAAAGCTAATTATAAAACATTTTTGAAAGCATATGTTTTGGCAGTGTCGAAGGCTTTAGGTAGAACTAGGCAAGAATGTTAACTTATGAAAACAAAGCAGGGTTTCGACCCCAACGGAATCTACCCTTTCGACACCAAGGCTTCCGCCTTCCTTCCAATCCACTACATACCATATATGTGATATCATGTATATTGGTTTCGACTATGGTGGTTTTGACTGTGTGGATTTTGTCTGGGATGAGGCAAAGTCATTAGAGTTGAAAGGTACTTACCAACAGAGGCGGAACACCTTAATCTGATTAAAGTTCGAACTATAACAACATTTAGTAATTACTTTCTAAAAATTTTCCTATTTATAAAATATTAAATGGTTTTCATAAAACCTTTTCAAATACTTGACCTTTATAACTGGTGCATTTATATCAAATTAAAACCATTTAAAATGCAATGTTTTAGCATTTCCATATACTAAAATTAATTATTTCAAAAAATCCTCTTCAAATAATTTATTTTACTTAGTAAATCAATTAGGAAAAATCACCAAAAATCACAAAACTTAAATTTCACCATATAATCAAACATATTAAAATTTTAGACCCAATTTTTTCCTGAAATTCTCGAAATCAATTTTAAACCCAATTATATCATATTTTTCATTAAAAGTTCATAATAAAATTTCCATAGCTTGAAAATTCTGAAAATTAAAACTCATCTCCAAAATCATATTTTACTTAACATAAAAAATTTCCTTGGCAATCTGAAATCATATATTCTAAGTTTCATGTCAAAACCGTGCAAATTCATGTGCTTATGAATTAAAAGAAATCATCATGATATTATTCAAGCATATCATCATTCATTTTTATCACAAAAACGAATTTAAATCATAAATCCAAAATTATAT
Organism: Allium cepa; assembly: GCA_030765085.1. Lineage (NCBI taxonomy): Eukaryota > Viridiplantae > Streptophyta > Magnoliopsida > Asparagales > Amaryllidaceae > Allium > Allium cepa. The sequence continues at coordinate 374,038,915 of CM060929.1, read as the reverse complement.
ATAATCATAGTACAAAAATAGAGATGATAGATGATTATTATTTACCTTACTCTTGATAAGGAATTTGAGGTTCACTGTTGATTAATCCTTTCTAGCCTTTGATCCTTAGGTTTAGATTATAATTCCTCTTCTCCTTTGTTAATGGCCAACTCTATTAGGGTTCTTGCATTTATTTTGATTTGAGAACTGAACATGAATGAAAAAAATGAGAAGTAATAGCCGTGTATAATTAATTGGCTAATTTACTAATATGCCCATGTGTAGTTTAATTAACAAATAAACTAATTTAAAGCTCATTACTATGTTAATAAGCATGACCCTATTAAATAATTTATTTAAATCTCAATCGCCTTATCATCATTATTATATTAAATTTATCTAATTAAATCTTCTGAATAATGTTGTCAAAAACTAGGGATGTTACAGTAATGGCAGAAATAGTGAGAGAATGCCATATAGCACTTATTAGACACATCAAATTAAGAAAATTATTTTCATAAAACATACCAAACATTATTTATGAAATAATAACTATTTTTTAGTGTTGACTAAAAAATAGACCTTGCATTATTTCAATATGAATATTCGTTAAAAAATAAAACTATAAAGTAGTATATTTGATGCATTGAAAAAAGCGGAAGTGTTAAATTATTTGAAATTATTTTGGAATTATGGACTAAGCCAAAGTTTGGAGAAAAATTCTTTGATTATATAATTACAAATCATACGTACTCATCAATTATATCTCAAACAATAAAAGATAATGTTCCCATTCAATGGGAGCGATCATAAGGGTTGATGAACTCTTTAGATTGATACATATAGATGTATTAGTTGCAAGTCTATTTATACTAGAACGATTCCACGTACTTTGTTATATTCACCAATGAGTTATCGCAACCATGGAGATATGCACTTGATACATATGTAGTATGTCTATGATAAACTCATAGAGTACAAAACAAAAGTGAATAAAATAATGTGCAATAGAATATAAAATTGATTTGATTTGATTGAATAGATAAGTATATTGGAAATAATTCCGAATGTACGTAAAAATGAAAAAAGATTCAATATCCAAAGTCACTCCTCCTTAATAATGTATCGATAAGGAGTAATCGAACTTTGTTGAACAGAGTATGATTAGTGATGAGTGAATTTGAGTTAACTTCTATCTACAAGGCCTTATACTCAAGAGTTATACATGAGGTTAAAGTTAATTTCACCTAAAGAATAGTTTATAAAATCATACAAGATAAGGGTTTAAAAGAAACCTTAAATATCATAGGCTAAGGAGCTAGCAGGTTTTGCAAGTCAAAGACTACACACAACAATTGTTCGTGAGGGATCTTCCATGAATTTCCCCAAAAAGAGTTTGTAAATGTCTGTCACTGGATAATATATTTATGTTTTAAACATAAGTTTTATAAACTTTAAACCAAATTATATTTACATATAAGGCAATTCATAAAGTGTTTTGAGAAGCAACTATTGTTTCAATATGCCGACTTCATAGCGTAGGAATTTCTTTAAGAAATTATTGGTAGTAAAATGGATTTGGATATGATACAAAAATAAAACTGATTATAAGGGATGAAACGAAATTAACCAAACCAGAATGAAAACAACACATTAGAATGTCTAATAAATATTCATGCACATTGAAGAGAGACTATAAGTTTCTTAATAATATCAAGAGTAGATAATTTTAATCATCAATTAAACCATCAAGAGTATTGACTCTATGATACGGTATGATGTGCAAATCCAAAAGGGTTCCAATTGCATTATCAAAATGCGATTTTGGTAGTCGTACCTAAAGGGATGTGATCCACCGACCACGATTGTGTCATTAAGAGCAAAACTAATGCAAATGGAATTTAATGAGAAATTTTGACAAAAATAACCTCATAGATTTCTATCATTGAAGTTTTCATAATAGATATGTTATTTAATGTGATATCGAATGGTTTTTGATTTTTAGTCAAAATGTAGAGGAAGCGCGTGTCCATAAGCAAGAGTCACTAAAAGGTACATAGATATTTCTAAACTATAAGTAAGCAACAAACTTTTGATTCTTAACGATGTACTTATGTTAATAGTAAGACTTTAATTGTTTATAAATATTGTATTTGTGAATTATATCTTTTATAATAAGTATAAAGGAAGTTGATAATGTCCCAAACGATATGCAAAGAAACATTATTGAAATGTTTAATATGGGACATGTTAGATGGATTCCTTATGTATTAACAATAGGAATTATCGGACATGTTGAATTGTTTACAATATCATAGTTTGCTTATGTATTTGATGCATGAATAATATCAAATTCGATTTAAGATCACTAAATGGTAGTTTAGAGTATTCTTAAGTATTTATGAAATACTAGAGAATTGCGCATAGAAATAATAAACTCTTTATGAAAGATGATCAGACTTGAACTTCGTAAGTGCTATCAAGTATAATATGTCGATATTAAATTCATGTTCAAACCTCAATTAAGAAGCTTTAAGTTGGATATGTTCCAAATGAAAAGTTATGGCTAATTCAACGAAAGGCTAAGTACATCGCCTTGAGTAGCGCCACAGTAAAAGTAATGTATATAAATACAAATGCACAAATTTACAACTGAGCTAGAGGTAACTCAAAGTATTAAAATACTACATCATTGTTATATGATAATAATGTAATAACAATAGCTCATTAGAAGTTGAGAAACGTACTCCAAATAGTTCCGCATGATAAAGGCAGTTTATCAGCATCGGAAAAAGTTGATTGACAATGTAGTTAATTAAACCAACATAGAAGATCCATTCACAAAGGGTCTAACATGATCAGTTCTCATCAAATTGATCGAAAGGATGGAATGGATATTTCATAATTAACTCTAAGTGCAGGTGAGAAATTATAGAGTTAGGGGTATGTCCTAAGGACAATTAAGTAATTTATTACATATATCTAACTTGATAACTAATCTTATTCGAAATAAATGGTGTTTTTATTCTATTATGCACTTGATATAACATATTACATTAATTAATTAATTTAATTAAAAGTATATTTAATAGAAAATCAGTAAGTGTATTTTTTATGATAGTAGTTACAATACGTTGTAACCATGAGTGATGTATCACAATAAAATAAACATACAGTTTTTAAAATTTCTAAATTAAGGTCAAACAGAAAATATCGATGTGAAGAAATTACACTCTTGACTTAAGAATATTGTTTTTCTTAATTGTGAAAATTCCATGTTGATTATATTTAAATCATAGCACGACGTCCATCAAACAACTATAGTTAGGTCGAATGGTAGCATTAAAAGTGAAACACTATTCAAGAGTGGATTTGTCTCCATGATTATATGAAGTAGGTATCACGGTTAACTAAAGTCAAATCAAAGTTGAAGTCCTTGGCCATAGCATTTCGGTTGATAATAACTATTATTACTATACCATAGACTTTGTGTTTGGACTATAGAATTGAATATGGACGATATTGGAATTTTTGACCATTACCAAATTCCATAAGTTCAAAGTGTTATAGTTTTGATGAAAAGAATTGGTGTAAATAATAGTCACTACTGGGTAGAACTTAACAAAGTGAAATTGGATTTTACCGGATCAAAAAACAATAAATTTTGCCATAATGTCATACTACCAGCTAAGTGACCTATGAACGTTAGTATTCAAATTGTTAGATATTAATCGCTGACATAATTTATACCTAAGAGTCACACAACCGAAACGTTGAATACTCATTTGACCACCTGATTAATTATTTTATAATTATTATAAATTAAATTAAATTAATTAATATTTATGAAATATTAATTATAATATTTTATTTAATATTTTAAACAATTTTAAATAGTGTATTTATAACAGTCATAAATATACCAATCGATATACGATATTGGTACGCGTTTAAATTAAATTTAAATGCAACAATTATTGTTTAGGCTTAAAATAGTCTCAAAGCCCATATGGTAGCTCAAATTTCAGCCATGAATGTGAAGGGTGAGGCCGGCTATGTATAATACTCGGCTAAGTAGTTTGAGTTTGAAAAAAGCAAGAATTGTAAAGAGAGAAAAGTGGATCTGATCCATTTTTCACTCCTTCAATGCTTCCATTATTTGCTCCACTAGTACCTCATTTTATTTTGAACTTGAGAATTACTCTTGATATAGCTATGGTAGAGGCTGAACTACCCATCCAAGAACTAAACATTGTTTCAGTCCAAATCATACCAAAAGCACTTCAATTCGATTGATTGAAAGTCGGTAGTTTGGAAGCTAGCACCTTCTAATTTGCAAACAGAATGAAGGAGCATCTATCATAATTTTAAAATGCAGTCTCTTGTCTTTGATGAATGGTTATCATCTCATTTATACGGTATTATACTTGATTTTGATTCATATCATAGGTTGTTAGATCATACGACGAATCTAGTATACCTATATTTTGTCACATGTTAGATGGTTGGACATATTTATGCATCAATATATATATATGGAAAAAAATTACTTTCAATTCATATTGATCTTAAGCTCATGACCAAAGAAATAAAAAAACATTTTTTTTGAATAAAATATTAATATATATATAATTTTATAAATTAATAAATCATATCTAAATATCAAAATCATAAAATAATTGTTTTTAAAATTTATAAAAATTTATTTACATGTAAAGTTATTAGGAATCTATAGCTAAATTTTAACATATATATATATATATATTATTTACATAAATACTACTATTTAACTAGAAATTGATTATATTAATAAATAAATAAATAAATAAATAAATAAATACATATTTATATATTTAATATCAAATTAAGTATAAGATTTTATATAATAACATTACAGAGTCTTTAGAATTTATAAATGAATTCTTAATAATTTAACATTTATTTCCATAAGATTTTTAGTTAATTTTTAATTTACAATCATTTTATAATTCTGAATAATATAAAATAAAAGATTTGGGACGAAAGATTATTGTAAGTATGCATCTATTTATATATAAAATTATTATATATATGTTTGTATATTTATATATACTTATTATTAAATAAATATATTTAATATATATGTATATATATTATTGGGCCAAGCGCCTACTACTAGCATACATAATTTTTACATAAAAATTCATTTATTTATTTATATGTTTCCTTTCATATAGCACATTTTACTTTGAATGCCACACTGTCATTCCATGATAACACAAATGATTTCTACAAACGTATAACTCTCAAGCTCGTATGTCTTAGGAAAGAGTGTTAAGCTAAGAGAAGTTGTCTTCTCCACAACAAAACAAATGATTATGTAGATCAGTCAATGTGATTAGAAATACAACGTCAAACATTCATCATACAAGTTGTTTAGGGATAGGACAAATCGAAGGAACTCTCCTACCACATCCTGTTGGGAAACATCCCCAGGATTAGCAGCGAGCAGCCCTTGCATCGAAGATTAAATAAAGATATCACTGCCCATATATATGATATGGGGAAATTTTCCTTGAGGGTCAGTGACAAGCATCCCTTCATTCATTTACTATCAATCCATGTCTTTGCTTTCGAACATACATTTGTTTGAAGCTGTTTTGGATAAGAATCACTCAAATCCGACCCCGGTTTCTTCGAACAAACCATCGTTAAAAAGATGTTAAGTAAATAAGTGCTTGTCATTTCATTAATTACTCCCTTTTTATCAAAATATCTTCTAGAGATATATATCTTTAAAACGTCTCTCCTTGGTATATACGGAATCATTAAACCTCTCTTTAACTATGGAAATACCAAAACATTTTCCTAAGTCATATTGGAAAACATTATTGAGCAAAAAAGGGTCGATAGAAATTATTCTAATTCTACTCAATATCAATTTTCATATTCAACAAGTACTATCCGTTGAATAACGGTGAAATCACCTTTTAAATTCATACGGTTAGTACGAATTCCCTCCTCAGAATTTAACACCAAGTATAAGAAGATTATCTCCATATAATAAAAGTTATATCAAATTAAATTTATAAATATTGAATCTTTTATACTTGTTTCATTTCCGACATTTCGACCTTATCTATCCCTCGCCCAGGAAAGAGTTCAGGTGAGCCAGGGCACTGGTTTCCCCTGAACATCTCCTTAGTTTAAGTACCCCACATTCAGATCTCACAAATAGAAAAATCTAGTCTACTAGTCAGCTTTTAGAGCCAAGATTAAATCATTTGAGTTTAACAGCTTTTCTTCAAATCATTTATTTAAACTCGTTTAAATAAACTATAAAATATCCAAATCATTATTGAAGCAATTAATTATTCATTTGAAAACATTTATAAAAGATTTGGAAAAGAATTGTTGAGTTTAAATCCATATTTCAAAGTTATTAAAACTGCTGTAAAAAGTGCTACGAATAGTGTTTTAAAGCTTATTTAATCAAAACTACATTACTATCATTTAGAAATTCATTTTTAGAATTTAAATCTCTTTTAAAATATTTTAAAAGATTTATAGAATTTATTTCATATTTTAAAGAACTAAAATTATATTTATAAAGAATTTGTCACTTTGGTTTTCGAACTGCCAAACCGCGACTATTTTGAAAACTTGTTTTGTTCATATTTCAAAATCTACTAAACGAAATCTCAATTTTCTTTAGTCGGCTGAATATTGTAGTTATAAGTGTTTTGAAAATTCTTATTATAAAGAATTCCGACTCTGATTCTATTGTATAAATGGATTTAACTTTCCAACATGTGAAATCGCAATCTGCCGTTACACGACCCGCTTAGTTTTGACTCAATTTTCATAACTTTTCAAAACTTTAAAAAATTGGATTTTAGCATTTATAAAACATTTATAAACCATTTGAAATTATTTTAAAGAGGCTTAACAATCTTATATACACTATTTCATTTATTATAGGGAAGTGATTTACTTTGTGATTCTCGACGTGTATTGTGACGACCCGACTTTCTTACTCCAGAAAGACGTGTCATCAATAAGAAAGAAAGGGATAGAAATAGAAAAGAATAGAAAGAAAGAATAACAATATTAGAATCTCACAGTGGAATGGAACAAAATATAATACATCAACATAATTATTACATAGGTATATACATCAGAGTTATACGATATCATACAATAGGACTATCACATACATATTTGTCAAAACATACATCCAAAATACATCATATACTAACTAACACAACGGAATTATATAGATAGCTACATACGTCTGGTCTTCTGCTCCAACTCCTCCAGAAAACTCTATACTCCGAAACATATCACTTGGCTACTTATAAAAATTTGAGTACCCAAGAGTTTATGAAAACAAAATATAAACTCCGGGTCAGACATGGGTCTGGTATGAGTAAACGGGTTAAAGTTGTTTAACTTTGAAAATCATTTGAAATAAAGGTATCACGTAAGACTTCCCACACATAAATACGGGTAAGTTTTTACCTTACACTAACCAAAACATTTTATAGGAAATTCAGTGATATTATAATAGTGTCTAGGGTTTTCAAGTAAAATACAGAATTAGCTGAAATGCTTACATCTCACATTCCAACGTAGTTGGGCACAATCAAAACGTACGGCGCTTATTGGAAATTGAATCGCATACAATGGAAGGGCTACTAGGGTACCGCCCGTCATAGTACGTGGCCTAGATCACTGTACCGAGGAGCCACCCTAACTCCCCTGCAACACAAGTCCGGAACCATTCCTTACTGAACAGTCCCGAACAAGATAACCCTGTAGTTTGCTGCAGACCAACCGCCCACACAGCCGAATAAAAAGGGACATCTAGACAGGGGTATACCTCGTCCTGCTTGGGCATGACCCACCTAACCTTGCTGCACATCCCCTGTTTTAGTCATTCCCGGTTGATGAGGCTTGAGGCTGCGTTTACCTTTATAGAACATATCTCTTAGAATGCTCATCGTCCGCCTGACGATGTGCTGAAAGCATTCAATCCATACAAGTTCGTTCCGGGTTCGAACGAAACCGAAGGCATTATCTCGTTACACTCATTTTGGAATCACCCTCAGAGTTAACGACAATAACCCTTGCATTCTGAAAACATCATCTCGATCTTCACTTGAGATTACATGACCTAACGTTTAATTTGGATCGATGTGGTTTTCGGACTATCAAATCGATACCCGATCCCGGTCTCATCAAAATCCAAACGCCATTTTAAAGGCCAAGTTGTCTAATTAACTTAACAGTTTAAATTCAACAATTGAATTCACATAGCAATTTAACACAGATAAATCATACACAGTCATCACAGATGTTTCCAGAATATCATAGAACATCACAGGATATAAATAAATATCAGAGTCAATCAAATAGAATCATCGATTCATATCAACATTTAGTTAGATTTATTTTAAACTTAATTACTTGCTTAAGAATAAACTATATATTTTTTTTTGCTTAGTTAATTACTAAGTAATTAACTTATTTCAATTTATTAATTACTTATTAATTATTCACTTAATTAATTAATTAATTCTTAATTATTAATCAATTACCTTGATTATTGATTTATAAAACTCAATTACACATTTAACTATTACTAATTATTTAATTAACCATCTACTACTAATTAACTTAATCGTTTAACCCTTAATTAATTATTTGATCAGTTAACTACGATTTGTTAAATTATTAACTTTCAATGATTAATTAAATTCTTAATTACAAATGGGTTTACACAAGATTATTATTAAAATCTTTAATTACAAATTTGATTAAATCTTGAACTACTTATTAAATTACAATTATAAAATTTATTACATTCTTAATTAACTTTGATTTAAATTAATTACTCATCTTTGTTACTGTAAAACTTTCTTAATAAATTTAAAGTTAATCTTAGTTTAAATCAATTTGTCAACGCTAACAACTTAATTGATATTTAGTTTATTTACCCTTCAACGTAATATTACAGTTGGCAAAATTCCTGGAATTAGAAACCCAAAGATACAACGCAATTTACTCGGGTCGAACTCATGATTACCCAGAAATCTTGCGCGCCTTTCCCTGCATTCCTCTTCTCCTTCCTCTGTTCTATCTTCTTTTGTTTCTCTTTTTTTATGTTCAAGTTTAATTGTAAACTGCTGAAACCACAAACACACACTTGCACTCAAACACTGACCCAGGGACAAACCCGAAGCGACGACACGATTCTCTCAAGCAAAACGTGCGACGCCACCTGAACTCAATCCAACAGTCACGGCGCCACCATGCACGTGCACGGTGGTTCGTCACCACTCCGACGATCCCCCATGTCCCCAGCAAATCATAAAATCACCTCACGTTCGAAAACTAAGCTCAAATCGATGCAATATGAACTCAATCAAAATATGCTTGAAAATTCGAACAGTAACATAAACACGAAAGAAGAAATTGCCTCATCCTCACGGTCTCGACCTCCTGCGATGACGTGGCTTCGGCCATACCTCGCCGACAATACCCTCTAACACCTCCCAAAGCTCCATGGCACTCGGTTGAGCCACGGCGACGCAAACATCGAATGAACGGAGCTTAAAACATCGAACCCCATAAACCCTACTTTCGATCATTCCCCACAAATCTTGCATTTGAATTTTTTTTTAACATTTTTCTGGTGTTCTCACATCAACACTCTAGCTTCATGTCAAATTACAACAACAACAATTGGAGGAATCATCATATTTTCATGAAAAAGCATTTTTTGTTTACTAACAAACTGCTCTAAGAATAGTTAACTAAAAATTATAATTATTGTCTTAAAAATCATACCTTTGTATGTTGTATCAATATACAAATTCAAATTTACAATTCAAGTTATTCGAATTTTAACCTTTATTTTACTTTTACTGTAAATTTGAATTTACAGTGTTTATATTTCACAGCTACCTAAAAAAAAAATTCCAAACCTTAATCTTAAGCATAAACAAATTTATTTAGTTAAGTTACTATGTAAAGAAAATGTTTTTATATAAAAAATATGATTTATTCTCTGATTTTCTTTGCCTCATCAAAAATTTGAAACTTGGAAGAACATCAATATGCAGAACTTACAGTAAATAGCAAAACATTCCAGAACATTAAACATCAACATATAAATTCTTCATAAATTACTTACTAAAAGTTATATTTTAAATAAGTTTACTCACACAAGACTACAGTTGAAATAGAGGATGTTTGTTGATGGAAGCAGTCTGCAGTTTGAAATATCAAATTCCTGTAACTTCCCTTGCTTCCAGAATTTGTTTGAGCTTGAAAATATGATGTTTATTTATATTTCCTTTTCTTTTCTCAGGTTTTGCTTTTGAAGTTATAAACGAACTAAATGATATGAACAAATAGAATGATGAATATACATATATATATATAGCTTTGAACAAAAATATCTTCTGGTACAAGCCTTAACTTGGCTTTGATCATATTTTATTTATAATTCTGAGCTAAAGCAAACTATTTCGGCTGAAAGATTTTTATAAATCCTGAAATGACAATTTGTGGTGCTAATTAAATGTTTGTGTCTTTATATTTGTATACAACTAATTAATATTGGCTGACACTAAAATTTGGTACTAAGATATGTGTTTTATTTGATGTGAATATTTGTTTTCTTATGTTAACATATAATTAATGTTTGCTGACAAGTTTATTTTGTTTAAGGATATTTGTCTTTCTATGTTTACATATTTTGTACAATGATTTTGTCTTATTTTTTTTTTTTGAAGTGAATACATGGCTAGCTTATGCATATAAAATTTGTTTGCGGTTTTTTTTTTCATTTTGTCTTCATTGCTTGAATACACTACATATGTCATGAATTCTTACTTGTCTATTTTATACATATATTAATATTATGGTTTCCTATGTTTATGTACTTATGTTAACATCCATATTTTTATGTTATACTTATATTAAATATTTATAAGCTTATTTTATTTTAATTATAAAAGCTGTTGTTAGAAACGCTTCTTAATCTTATTTTTATATAAAGTTAAATCTTTCCAATATTTGATTTGTAACATATATTTGCATTAATGTATTTTATATTTATATTTAATATGAATAGATTTGTGTTATTGTACTTATTATTATCATTAACTGTATTCATATATCCGATATTAAATGTCATTAATACATAACTTTTAATTTAATTAAATAAAACAGATTTTATTTTAAATATTGTTAAAAGAGTCTATTTTAAATTTTGAAATTAAAATTTCCTTTATAACACATATACAACTAATAATGTCCAAAATCTTATTTATTGTTAAATGAAAACTTTAATTTTATTTAAATTAGATTAAAAACTTATTATAATAATAGGGTCAAAATTCCAGGATGTTACAATCCTCCCCCCTTAAAAGAAATTCGTCCTCGAAATTTAAACAACAGTTAATTCAAAAGCTTAATATTAACAATCCAAACATACATATCATCCATACAAAAAAAAAAATCAAACAGTCTATTCGAACAACCATCACTAGCTATCCGAATATAAATTTGGATAAGCTTTTCTAAAACTATCAAGAGTTTCCCAGGTACAATCTCTGGGATCCTCACTCCGCTGCACTTTGACGAGTTTCACCACTTTGTTCCTGAGTTGCTTCTCGTCTTGATCTACAATCTGAACAGGATTTCTAACCACAGTCAAGTTGGGTTCTACTTCTAAATCTTCCTGAACAACTGGTTCTACACCAATGATGGGTCATGAATAAATTTCCTTAAATGAGACACATGAAATACATTGTGAATCCCAGACATCCGCTCTGGCAATTCAATCCTGTAGGCTACAATTCCAATTTTTTCCAGCACTCGAAATGGACCAATATATCTCGGAGCAAGTTTTCCCGTTTTTCCAAATCTTATAGCACCTTTGATCGGGGAAACTTTAATAAAAACTAAATCTCCAATCTCAAATTCTAATGGTCTTTATCTCTTATCTGCATATTTCTTATGATGATCTTGAGTAGCTTTCATCCTTTTCTTGATAATCTCAACCTTCGCAGAAGCTTCACGATTAGATCGGGTCCGAGTACAAGTCAATCATTCGATTCAATCCAAAAAGATGGGGATCTACATGGTCTTCCATACAGAGCTTCATAAGGAGCCATCTTAATACTCGCTTGGTAGCCGTTATTATAAGAAAATTCCACTAGATGAAGATGGTCTTCCCACGATCCACCAAAATCCAATACACAAGCTCGCAGCATATCTTCCGGAATACGATTAAGCCTTTCCGTTTGTCCGTCCGTCTAAGGATGATAGGCCGTACTTAATCTCAAACTTATTCCCATTGCTGATTGCAGAGATTCCTAGAATTTGCTAGTGAAAATAGGATCACGGTCACTTACTATGCTGACAGGAACACCACGCAATCTGACTATCTCCTTCAAAAAAATTTCTGCCAGGGAAACTGCAATACAAGTTGCCTTAACCGGTATAAAATGGGCACTCTTCGTTAAACTATCCACAATAACCCATATTCCTTCATTTCCTTTTCTGGTTCTAGGCAAACCGTCGATAAAGTCCATCGAGATCATCTCCCACTTCCAATCTGGAATTTCCAAAGGCTGCAATAGTCCGGCAGACTTCTGTTGATCTCCCTTCACTTGTTGGCAGATGGCGCAACTATTTACAAAAGCAGCTACATCCTTCTTCATGCTCGGCCACCAGAAAACTCTCCTCATATCTTTATACATCTTCGAGATTCCTGGGTGAATATTCAATTTGGAGCGATGACACTCAGCTAAGACTTCTTGCCTTAGTCCATCGATATTAGGCACACACAAACGACCATTAATCCTTAAAGCACCTTGATCGCCCACTTTGAAATCCGAGTATCGACCGTCCTTAGTTCCAAGAATTATTTCCTCAAAATATTTATCCTCCATTTGCTTACTAGCGATTCTTTCTTGGAGAGATGGAACTACTACCAAAAGAAATAAGACTGCATTCTACTAAGAGCATCAGCCACGACATTTGCTTTCCTCGGAGTTACAAAATATCCAGATCATAAGATGCCAAATATTCGACCCATCTCTGCTGTCTTAAATTAAGATCTTTTTGAGAGAAAATATATTTCAATGGTTTGTGATCCGTGAATAACTCAAACTTTTCTCCCAAAAGGTGATGTCTCCAGATCTTCAAAGCAAAAACAATGGCTAACAGTTCTAAATCATGTGTAGCATAGTTCTTCTCATGTGGCTTCAATTGCCGACTAGCATACGCAATTACCCTTCCATTTTGCATTAGAACTGCTCCCAGTCCAACTAAACATGCATCCGTATAAACTTCAAATTTACTCTTCCCATTCGGAATAGCAAGTACTGGAGCACTGGTTAGCCTTGTTTTCAATTCCTGAAAAGCTTCTTCACACTGAGGTGTCCACTTGAATTTGGTTCCTTTCCTAGTCAGCTTAGTCAGATGTGAAGAAATCTTGGAATAATCTTTGATAAATTTTCTGTAGTAGCCAGCCAAACCCAGAAAACTACGAACTTCAGTCGGTGTCTCCGGCTGTTTCCATTCCAAAATAGTTTCAACCTTTGCTGGATCTACAGAAACGCCATCACCAGAAACAATGTGCCCTAAAAATTTGGCTTTCGATTTTCAGAAATGGCACTTTAAAATTTTTGCCTTCAATACATGCTTCCTCAGAGTCTCCAATACAATTCTCAAATGCTGCCTGTGCTCTTCTTCAGATTTGGAGTAGACCAAGATATCATCAATGAATACCAGCACGAACTTATTCAACACATCCCGAAAGACACGGTTCATGAGGTCAACAAAATAGGCGGGAGCGTTGGTTAACCCGAAAGGCATAACCAACCACTCATAAAAAAATTCAGTCCCCTAAATGCTGTCAAGGGAACACTATCTTCAGCTACTCTCAATTGATGGAAACCTGAAGCTAAATCCAGTTGAGAAAAGATAGAAGCTCCATGCAACTGAGATCATCGATGCGAGGAAAAGGATATTTATTTCGAATGGTCACTTTGTTCAAGTCTCTATAATCAACATAGAACCTTAGCGAACCATCTGATTTGGTGACAAACACCGCAGCAGAGCCCCAACAAGAAAAACTGGGTCTAATCAAACCCTTCTCCAAAAGATCCTGTGCCTGCTTAATCAACTCTTCTCTCTCTCTAGGAGGCATCCTCCTACTGGTCTGAATCACCGGCACAGCTCCTGGAATCAAATCAATACGAAACTCAATCTCTCGATGTGGCGGTAGAAACTTAACTTCTTCAAATACATCAGGAAAATCTTGAACCACATCGATTTCTTCAACTTTCTCTTGAGAAGTCTCAACTCCTAGCAAAAGACTACTCAAGTGAAATCCAGAACTATCGCACGACACTTTGGCAATCCTACCCAAATCAGTCTCCAATAAAACTTTCCTCTCATCACAATTCAAGATTGCTTTATACTTATCGAGCCAATCCATTCCCAAAATAAGATCAAATCCCTTAAAATTTAACACATACGGGTCACAAGAGAAACTATGTGACAAATAAGAAATCTTCAAGTCCTTACAGATCGTATCCAATTTGGTTGCTCCACCTATCGGATTAGATACAATAATGGGACAGTCCGCCGTACTGGGGTTGAGAGAGAACTTTTCTAACGATTCCAGAGAAATGAAACTCAAAGAAGCACCCGAATCAAATAAAACTTTAATATATTTGCCATATAAGAGTAAGGTACCTTCCAAAACCCCTTTGCCTTGAGAAGAAGAAGATGGACCGGCTTCCAGAGCAAAAACTTTATCCTGCAGTGTCCTCTGCAAAAGTGGACAATTCTTAATCATATGACCGGGCTGATGACAATTAAAACACAACGATCTCTGAACCATTGCCAACCTGGACCACTCTGTCGTTGCTGTTGCTGAGATCCTCCTTGAGGACACTGGTTTTCCAAATGTCCAATTTGCTGACAATTATAACACTTGTGGGGTCCGTTATTGCTTCCTTCCGATTTCTTTCTCTTAGCTTTCCTTTTCCAAAGTGGATTAAACTTCCTTTTATTTGGGTTAACGAAATTCCCTCTCAAAACTGTTGTTGTTGCTGCCTCTAATTTCTTGCTCATCAAATTTTCATACCTCAAAGCCATATCAACCAAATCAACAAAAGATCCTTTCAAGAGCACCGTCATCTTATCGTGAAATTCTGGCCTTGGTCCTTGCACAAACTTTTCATTCTTCTTGAGGGGAGTATCAATGAGTCCTGGTCCATAACACGAAGGTTCATTGAATTTGGTCTCATACTCAGAAACAGTCATGCTTTCCTGCTTCAAATTCAGAAAATCCTGGTACAATTGAGCTTTCCCTGCTGTTGGCATAAACTTCTCCTCAAATAACTCCTTAAATCTTTCCCATGAAATATCTTTCTCAGGAATATTAGCAATTGTTGCATCCCACCATGCTGCTGCGCCTCCCTGCAATTGCCACGATGCCATTTCCCTTTTCCGATCATCCGACAATCTCATATTCTTAAAAATGCGCTCACAAGAGCGTGGCCAGGCTTGAACTTCAATTATCGATTCTAAACCTTTAAATGGTTGGCCTACGAGATTGATGAAATCTTTACATAAGGCTGCAAAACTAACTTGAGGCAGTACTAGATTTACAGCCTCTCTAGCAAATCGACTTCGACCATTATCAATCGAAGTACTGGCCCTAACTCAGCCTCTTCTTCCAGAACTCATGTTGGCCACCTGAACAGGTAACTCAACAAATTTAGATAGGTATATATATAATTTTATGAAAATACAAATACGCACTCTCAAGATAAATAATACTCAAGAGCCTAGGTACTCGCTCAACCTAGCGCTCTGATACCAGCTGTGACGACCCGACTTTCTTACTCCAGAGTGACGTGTCATCAATAAGAAAGAAAGGGATAGAAATAGAAAAGAATAGAAAGAAAGAATAACAATATCAGAATCTCACAGCGGAATGGAAAAAAATATAATACATCAACATAATTATTACATAGTTATATACATCAGAGTTATACGATATCATACAACAGGACTATCATATATATTTGTAAAAACATACATCCAAAATACATCATATACTAACTAACACAGCGAAATTATGTAGATAGCTACATACCTTTGGTCTTCTATTCCAACTCCTTCAGAAACTCTATACTCCGAAACCTATCACTTGGCTACTCATAAAAATTTGAGTACCCAAGAGTTTATGAAAACAAAATATAGACTCCGGGTCAGACATGGGTCCGGTATGAGTAAACGAGTTAAAGTTGTTTAACTTTGAAAATCATTTGAAATAAAGGTATCACGTAAGACTTTCCACACATAAATACGGGTAAGTTTTTACCTTACGCTAACCAAAACATTTTATAGGAAATTCAGTGATATTATAATAGTGTCTAGGGTTTTCAAGTAAAATACAGAAATAGCTGAAATGCTTACATCTCACATTCCAACGTAGTTGGGCACAATCAAAACGTACGGCGCTTATTGGAAATTGGATCCCATACAATGGCAGGGCTACTGGGGTACCGCCCGTCACAGTACGTGGCCTAGATCACCGTACCGAGAAGCCACTCTAACTCCCCTGCAACAGAAGGCCGGAACCATTCCTTACTGAACAGTCCCGAACAAGATAACCCCACAGTTTGCTGCAGACCAACCGCCCACACAGTCGAATAAAAAGGGACATCTAGATAGGGGTATACCTCGTCCTGCTTGGGCATGACCCACCTAACCTTGCTGCACATCCCATGTTTTAGCCATTCCCGATTGATGAGGCTTGAGGCTGCGTTTACCTTTATAGAACATATCTCTTAGAATGCTCATCGTCCGCCTGACGATGTGCTGAAAGCATTCAATCCATACAAGTTCATTCCGGGTTCGAACGAAACCGAAGGAATTATCTCGTTACACTCGTTTTGGAATCACCCTCAGAGTTAATGACAATAACACTTGCATTCTGAAAACACCATCTCGATCTTCACTTGAGATTACATGACCTAACATTTAATTTGTATCGATGTGGTTTTCGGACTATCAAATCGATACCCGATCCTGGTCTCATCGAAATCCAAACTCCGTTTTAAAGGCCAAGTTGTCTAATTAACTTAACAGTTTAAATTCAACAATTAAATTCACATAGCAATTTAACACAGATAAATCATACACAGTCATCACAGATATATCCAGAATATCATAGAACATCACAGGATATAAATAAATATCAGAGTCTATCAAGTAGAATCATCGATTCATATCAACATTAGTTAGATTTATTTTAAACTTAATTACTTGCTTAAGAATAAACTATATTTTATTTTTGCTTAGTTAATTACTAATTAATTAACTTATTTCAATTTGTTAATTACTTATTAATTATTCACTTAATTAATTAATTAATTCTTAATTATTAATCAATAACCTTGATTATTGATTTATAAAACTCAATTACACATTTAATTATTACTAATTATTTAATTAACCATCTACTACTAATTAACTTAATCGTTTAACCCTTAATTAATATTTAATCAGTTAACTACGATTTGTTAAATTATTAACTTTCAATGATTAATTAAATTCTTAATTACAAATGGGTTTACACAAGATTATTATTAAAATCTTTAATTACAAATTTGATTAAATCTTGAACTACTTATTAAATTACAATTATAAAATTTATTACATTCTTAATTAACTTTGATTTAAATTAATTACTCATCTTTGTTACTGTAAAACTTTCTTAATAAATTTAAAGTTAATCTTAGTTTAAATCAATTTGCCAACGCTAACAACTTAATTGATATTTAGCTTATTTACCGTTCAACTTAATATTACAGTTGGCAAAATTCCTGGAATTAGAAACCTGAAGATACAACGCAATTTACTCGGGTCGAACTCGTGATTACCCAGAAATCTTGCGCGCCTTTCCCTGCATCCCTCTTCTCCTTCCTCTGCTCAATCTTCTTTTGTTTCTCTTTTTTTTTATGTTCAAGTTTAATTGTAAACTGCTGAAACCACAAACACACACTTGCACTCAAACACTGACCCAGGGACAAACCCGAAGCGACAACACGATTCTCTCGAGCAAAACGTGCGACGCCACCTGAACTCAATCCAACAGTCACGGCGCCACCATGCACGTGCACGGTGGTTCGTCACCACTCCGACGATCCCCCATGTCCCCAGCAAATCATAAAATCACCTCTCGTTCAAAAACTAAGCTCAAATCGATGCAATATGAACTCAATTGAAATATGCTTGAAAATTCGACCAGTAACATAAACACGAGAGAAGAAATCGCCTCGTCCTCACGGTCTCGACCTCCTGCGATGACGTGGCTTCGGCCATACCTCGTCGACAACACCCTCTAACACCTCCCAAAGCTCCATGGCACTCGGTTGAGCCACGGCGACGCGAACATCGAATGAATGGAGCTTAAAACATCGAAGCCCATAAACCCTACTTTCGATCATTCCCCACAAATCTTGCATTTGAATTTTGTTTTAACATTTTTCTGGTGTTCTCACATCAACACTCTAGCTTCATGTCAAATTACAACAACAACAATTGGAGGAATCATCATATTTTCATGAAAAAGCATTTTTTGTTTACTAACAAACTGCTCTAAGAATAGTTAACTAAAAATTATAATTCTTGTCTTAAAAATCATACCTTTGTATGTTGTATCAATATACAAATTCAAATTTACAATTCAAGTTATTCGAATTTTAACCTTTATTTTACTTTTACTGTAAATTTGAGTTACAGTGTTTATATTTCACAGCTACCTAAAAAAAATTCCAAACCTTAATCTTAAGCATAAACAAATTTATTTAGTTAAGTTACTATGTAAAGAAAATGTTTTTATATAAAAAATATGATTTATTCTCTGATTTTCTTTGCCTCATCAAAAATTTGAAACTTGGAAGAACATCAATATGCAGAACTTACAGTAAATAATAAAACATTCCAGAACATTAAACATCAACATATAAATTCTTCATAAATTACTTATTAAAAGTTATATTTTAAATAAGTTTACTCACACAAGACTACAGTTGAAATAGAGGATGTTTATTGATGGAAGCTATAACGACTCGCCTTTTTGGACAGTTTAAACCGACGATCAAATACACATGTCGATTCCAAACCATTCAAAAGGGCAGATGGTTATTGGGGTAAATAAGAAAAGAAAAGAAAAAGAAATAAAGGAAATGAAACAACACAGAATCTCACAGCGGAACGGTAAAATATAATAGTCAAATAAACAGTTCATGAAGCTGTTTACTATACTTTGACAATTATTTATACAACATTTATCAGAGTTATACATATACAACAGAACAATTTAAATAATGCAGCAGACATCATGATGCGCAGATAATAATAGTAATAGTGTACCAAATCTTCGTCTTCGTCCTCCATAATAGATCTTCAATAAGCTGAAAAACTCAGGTCTGACCCGAGCATAATGAAAAGACAAAACACTCGAGTCAGGACTAAAATATCCTCATGTAAGTTAAATCAATCATAAATAAATATGAGTGTAACGGCGTCAGAGATGTTTACGGGGTTTGACATCTCATATCCAGTGTCAACGTGCGTGCAATAACTTAAGAGACGTTACGGGGTTTTCCATCTCTCAAGGATCCGTTAAACTATCTACTATGTAGTAATATACGCTAAGTAGATAATGCCTATCAGTAATATAAAGTATCAAAATAGCGTTAAGGCGTTACCATAATCCTCTTTAACACATTTTTATAATGCCATAGTCTATACAGCACCGTAAGCCCCACCGTAAACTGATGGTTATCAGATGGTACCCATAGGCATAACACAAAGCATAACATAGTGGTCGCGAATAGGATAATCAGTATGACTAGGTACATGAGGCGATACCAACTAGGATACTAGTAGTTGCGTGATCCGGACTGATGTTGGGCATAACCAGCAGCCACCCCAACACCGCGAAACAACACTCACAAATCAAGGGGTGCACCCAAATCGAATCACAAATGTAATAGAAATGGTATCGAAGAAGCGTGTCCGCTAGAGGTGGCGAACCTCAATGGCCTGGCGCGGCTCCTGTTTTAGTCATGTCAGGGGTCATCCAATATCGTTCTCTTTCTTCAGTCAACGCGTTCACCAAATCATCCACTTCATTCTGGATCAACACTCCGCGTATAATAGTTATTAAAGTGGTTTTCGGTATCGACAGAGAGTATGTCCATATCCGATCCCAGTCTCTTTAATAACTACGTATTATTACACCGTTGGCTCTTTTACATTTCAAATCGATTCATAATTGATATCAAAATATCATATTCGCTTCAAAAATCAAATCCATTTCAAATATCATCGTATCTATTCAACTGTAAGATTCCGTTTCAAAAATCATTTTTCGCATCAATATCTCATTTCGTTTTCAAAATCATTTCGAATTTCAATTTAGGTTGCAACTTCATTTAACTCAATTCGTATTTAAATTCAAGATTTAAATATAAACATCTCACCTTATTGACCAGCTTAGGATTTTAGAAAAATAGTTTTAAGTAGTTTAAAAGTAGTTTTAAATAATTAAAATAGTTAAAATACTTTAAAATCTTAAAATGGATTTGAAATAGATAAATTTAGTTTAAAATAATTTAAATTGGGTTAAGTAGATTTGAAATAGATTAAAATAGTTTAAGTATTCCAAATGGTTTATATAACCGAGTAATTTGGAAAACAAAATAAAACAGCTTCAAAATCAATCCATTTCAATTATAACTTTCCAATTCAAATCAATTCCAATTTCCATTCTACCGATTCAGTTTCGATTTCAATTCAATCAACATCAATTTTTACTTCGAATTAATTCAATTTTTCATTCACCTTTAATTTATTCAATTTCAATTTATATCGATTTGGAGCTTGATTTCTCAAAATATCAATTTATAACACTTAACAAAAAATTTCAACAATATTCAAGTTTAAATCCAAATTCCAAATATGCTTCAATTCCAAACTCGATTTCAAAATATCATTTTTTTATATCACTTTTATTTAGTAATATTCAAAGCTCGAATTAAGGTTAAATCTTTAAACAAATCAATTTTCGACATTCAATCACATCCAATCTCAAATTTCAAAGTCTCAACTTAATTATTTAACAAATTCCTTTAACCAAAATTTATTTCAACATTCCAAACTCAATTTTTTTCGATGAATTCAATTTCTATAAATCGATTTCTATTTATAACTTTTAAATCAAAAATTTAAATAAATTTCGAATCGATGATTTCAAAATTATTTATTTAGCCAATTCGGTGTCCGTATATAATTTTCTATCCTATGGCCAAGTAGTTATTTATTTCAATTGAATGTCAGGGATGAATATATATATCATTTAAATCAATCATAGTGGCATATGTATGCATAACAGGTTATATATAGCAAATAAGCATCCAAACATTTAAATATCAACCAATAGCATCCATCTAAATAAATCATCCAATAGACAACACAATTCATAGCAATTTCATAGTTATCAATGTCAGGTAATTTAATCGCAATTAAATTTTAATTTCAATTTACCTGTCAATTTAATTTAAACGGTTAATTCAAATGACAATCTATATGACAATTAAATTTCATCAAATAACGACAAATAAAATCATAACACTTCATAATGTCAAATTTAACTAGCATAAAGATATTTAGTACGGTGTGAGCGTTATAAAACACTCACCTTGATTTCAATGTAGTTCCAGCGTTTTATTTCGAATAAAATTAAACGAGCGTTTAATTTTACCCGAAATTTTCACTAGCTCCAAACGAATCCAATCCAGTTCCATTGCGTAGTGCTCCACAAAACGAAGCCAACGCAATTCGTTTCGTTGAATTCCGACCTCGTATGCAAAAGTTAGAGCATTTTAAAGTTTGAACAAATTATAACGTAAATTAATTAACATTTCTTTTTTTTTTCCAAACCCTACGCGATCTCAGCCGTTGATTTCCAGCCCAAGCAGATCAGGCCGTTGCACGCGTTCATCTTCTTCCCAGTATTCGAATGCGCAACACAACTCATAGCCGTCAAGCTTCAACGAATTTTCACGACCAAAATACACGACTTGAAGACGATCGGCCACCTCCATCGCGAAGCCCTCGACGAACTCTCCCTACACCGTGAATAGCATGAAACTCGGCTACCCCTTTGGCCTCGAAAAACATGAAAAACGTGTTGACTTTGTTGTCTATTTCCCGACGATCCGTTGACCCAATCACGATCATGACCATTGGATTTGTAGATCTCGTCGAGATCTACAACTTTGTAGTTGAGAGTTTTTGCTAATTCTTCACGGATTTGGAGATAATTGAGGAGAAAGTTCGACAATTTCTGGCCTTCGAAAATGAAAGTGGCGGCTGGTCAAAAAGAGTTAGGGTTTGGAGCAAATGGAAGAGGATGGGTCCTTTTATAGAAAATTGCAAAAACACTATTCACCGAAAAAATTTCGAACTCCAAACGAATCGTGCCGGCAGGCGTTTCTAGGGTTAACCCCACGTTCCGGACATAATGGAATAGGTTTCGGAGGCTAATTCGATCATATGTGTGAGTTACGGCAATAAACGATCAAATTTAAATTAAACCGATTCAACTAATTTCTATGCGTTTTGGCTTGCCTCGGACAAACGGTAAATCCGATTGACACGAAATTTGAAACCTTACAATAATATGACATTACGGATCCGATGAAACTAGTTTCGTCGAAATCCAAAACTGTTTGAAAAATGACTATTTTAACTCGTCAAATTAATATTAAAACAATTTCGATGCGTTTCGGGCTGCCACGGTCAAACGAAAACTCCGATTGCTACGAAAATTGAAATCCGATAATAACAAACTATTATGGATCCAATGGAACTAGTTTCGTCCAATTCTGAGACTGTTCAAAAATTGGCTATTTTTCAGTCGATAATTAAATATTAAAATATTCAATTTTCACAAATTTACTTTTAATTTGATTTTAAAAGTTCTACATCATTCTAACTTTAATATGGTAAAATAAAATTTTACAAATCATTTTTAATCATATTAAACCCGTTATTCAATTATCCAATAAATTCCAATTTTAAAATCTTATTAACTCTATTATAATCCCGATATAACTTATATTCACTTTGGAAACCAATTCGAATCATATTAAATCAAATTTCAATTGTTCACTCTATTTCCATATATTAAATTTCAATATCAAATTAATCATACCAAATTCGGAATTTAATTATTCAAACATTTGTAATATTAAATTTAAACAATTTTTATTATTCTTGAGTCACTGTCTTTTGAAATACTCAAAACGAACTTATAAAATTTAACAAATTCAAATTGTAGAACAACCATTTTCATTAAACAGTTATTCGATTCCCGTTATTCAATTATTCAATAAATTCCAAATATTAAATTTAAACAATTTAATTGTTCAATATTTGACGGAGTTCAATATTGGATTTTTAAATAAAATTTTTATTATCAGTCGATTTACAATATTACATCAAATGAATTCCACATTATTATTTAACTACAGTTAGAGATAATGCACTCAACTAATATGTAAACTTTCATTTCAATTGCAATTGGTTCACAAATTCAATTCGACTAACTAAATGAACAGGTAACTTAAATACTTATCGCCGTTAACTTTTAATTACTTATAAGTTTATTATTTACAAACCCGTGTCACAATTACCTATACAATACAAATTCATTCAATTACCTTTGACTACACCTTATTTCAATTTATTTGGGATTTCATTCAATTCATAAATAATTAACTTAGATAAATTTTGTTGCATTTCATTCTAGTTATTATTATTCCAACGACTTATAATTTTTTTCTAACACTAAAAACACGAAAACTTATTAAATTAGCTATTTTAATTATCGAAAATTTACGGGTCGTTACACTCTCCCCCACTCAAAACTTTTCGTCCCCGAAAAGGAAAAGGAAAAGAAAAGGAACTAAGTAAAGAATTCAACATTTGATATATTTTATTCAAAATTATCCACTTATAAAACAATGAAGTTCCATTTATAAAGTCATAACTACGCTTCCACTAAGTTACTCCAAACGGCTTCCTAACTTTAAAAGTTAGTAATCAAAACAAGTTATAAAAAAAATTAAAACTTTAAAAAATTTCTAACACCCGGATTTTACGGAAAATTTCGGCAGAGTCTCCTTTGCGCGGCTCGATCGGTAAAAAAATATAACAGTATATATATATCACAAATATACATCTCATCAAGTGATGAGGCATCCCGTAGGGAAAAAATGTAAAAGTACGGTATGTAATCCGAGATATGTACCTTATATATTGTTAGCGAGCATATACGGCTAATATAGCGCGAAAGCGAGCTCCAAATGCGAAGCAAGCGCAATCCACACCTATTAAACACTTAATAACTAAGTTAGAACCATGCATATAGAGATAGATCGATATACTTAGCCTACACAACATACATATAACATATTTAGCTTTAAAACTGAGATTCCAATTTCAGGACAGCAAACAAATCCTAGTTTTAGATCAACTAAACGATAAAATTTGGCAACAAAATCTAAACAAAAGTTTTTGCATTCATTTCAGGCTTTCCGGAATGTCCAAAATCATCGAATTCGGACCATACGTTCAAAAATTATGGCTGTTTTACTTAGAGGATACGCCTCAGCCTGGACAATGAATTGCGCAGGTCAGCGACGCTCACCCGCGTTTTCGACCTTCTAAACGACATCAAAACACCAAACACTTAAAACAAAAGTTTTATATTAAGTTCTTAGCTTTCCATAAAGTGCAAGATCATCAAAATCCGATAAACCAGTCAAAAGATATGGCGAAAATACTAAGGGTGTATACTACTGATTTTACTTATTTTTACACAGGATAGCGAGTAACATTCAAGTTTTTAACCTAGTAGACGAAGGAATTTTTTCAAGTTATCTAAACAAAAGTTGTGCTATAGTTTCTAAAATTTTCGAAAAGTCCAAGATCGTCGAATTTCGTTCAGCCATTTAAAAGTTATGGTTGTTTTCGTTTCAGCATATATTGGACAATTTTGGATTTTTCCCAAAAATTTGCTTTTATTATTTCAAAGTGCAAACCATCAAAACTTCAAATTTTCTAAAGAACAATCATAAACACAAAGTCATTTATTTTCTTATTCATCCATGCAATAGGTTTACATTCAATTTGTTTCCGATTTATTCAAGTTTGTTTCATTCACATTTTAAATTCAAGTCAATTTGCTTCAATTTAAATTGAATTCAATTATATTTAATTTCACTTTGCTTCAAATTTGAATTTAATTTTTTTAAAATTTTATTACGTTTATTCAATTCCATTAACACTAATGTATTCTACTTAATCAGTTATCATCCATCTAACAAGCAATGCATATCAAACATTAACATCCATCCAAAATCTACACTAAATCAATTATACATTTCCAAGTCAATTTTAATTTCATACACTTCCAAGTTTATTGACATTTAGTTATATTCAAATTTAATTAGTTTCCATTTACCAATTTTATTTTTCATTAATTTTAAATTTTATTCATTCACTTATATATATCATTCATTTTACAGCTTAAATTTCTTTTATATTTACAACTATCAATAGATCTTCACATTTCATTATTCATTCTCACACTGGTATATTATTTCTCTACTTATCCTTATTAGCATTTTAAACTTTTTAAGTATTTGGTAAGTTATAGTTATGCAAATAGAATGTAGTTAAACAACATACAACTTCTTTTCATTTAAAGTTGAATTTTTAGTTAATTAATTCTTAAGTCATTACTTAAATTACACTATAATTTAATTTCACATTTACATTCACATATAGTATTTCCATTTTATATTAACATAATTGTGAATCACCTTTAAATGTTAATTTAAATTCCAATTATTTACTAACAATTTTATTTATATTTGCAAACCATTAATTAAATGCATATTTCATTATTCAAACCTATACTTGTATATTATCCAATTAACAATTCATATAACATTTTTGAACTTCTTAAATATTTTGGTAAGTTATATCTATGCTATAGAATGAAATTTAATACTATGCGAGTTTTCCAGTTTTAAATTTTTTTTAAAGTTCATAATTTCCTAATTCTAAGGATTTCTACTTCAATTGATATTTTCACTTAGCTCTTAGGTTCATTTCTCATTTCACAATTCAAAAGTTCCTTAATAATTCAAGTCTAAATTCATTTCAATCATAAAAAAAATCATTAATTATTAAAGGACTTAAGAATTCCAATCCCGGTTTCATTTCAAATCAAGTTTTGAAATAATATATACTTATATAATTTGTATATCAAATCATACTATAGAGAATACAAAATAAAATAAATTTGAATCAAAACAAGGTTTAGACAAGCTATTAAGTGGTCTCCCCCACTCGGACTCTCGAAAATAAACGCCGATGATGCGTGCACTCATCACCGAAATCATTTTCTAGCGTCAAGAGTAGGGAATATAACACATCATAAAAAAAATCCTTCGAAAACAATTTCAACTCAATTATACTATCATATAATACTCATATTATATTTTTCAGATTCTTGTAAGTCAATTTCAAACACCGGAATTTAAATTCCCAAATCCAAGTTAAAATTCATTTATATTCATTATCAATTGTGTTTACAAGATTTCATTTTTCTAAATCCATTGTTATTTAATCAATTGTTGTAAATATTGACTGATCAAACAATAACGATAACAATCTAATATTATCATCTCCTAACAATCAATTCAATCAAAATGAATAAATATTCAAATAATTCTTTTATATAAAATATATTGCAAAACAATATTGTGTTGGTTTGTCCTATTCGAGTGTTTAGAAATTCCTATCGACGCCTAGGCGTCCCAAGTATCGACCAGAATTCATAAATACTCAACGGAACAAAGTTAACACAATATAAAATCATTTTATATCAAATAACAAGTACGCTCTCTCATATACACTGAACTCATTCATATAGTTGACCTCTATTTCAATGAGTTATTCCCCACTAGAGCCAATGTTTATCGCTAAACCAAAGCTCTGATACCAACTGTAACGACCCGCCTTTTTGGACAGTTTAAACCGACGATCAAATACACATGTCGATTCCAAACCATTCAAAAGGGCAGATGGTTATTGGGGTAAATAAGAAAATAAAAGAAAAAGAAATAAAGGAAATGAAACAACACAGAATCTCACAGCGGAACGATAAAATATAATAGTCAAATAAACAGTTCATGAAGCTGTTTACTATACTTTGACAATTATTTATACAACATTTATCAGAGTTATACATATACAATAGAACAATTTAAATAATGCAGCAGACATCATGATGCGCAGATAATAATAGTAATAGTGTACCAAATCTTCGTCCTCGTCCTCCAGAATAGATCTTCAATAAGCTGAAAAACTCAGGTCTGACCCGAGCGTAATGAAAAGACAAAACACTCGAGTCAGGACTAAAATATCCTCATGTAAGTTAAATCAATCATAAATAAATATGAGTGTAACGGCGTTAGAGATGTTTACGGGGTTTGACATCTCATATCCAGTGTCAACGTGCGTGCAATAACTTAAGAGATGTTACGGGGTTTTCCATCTCTCAAGGATCCGCTAAACTATCTACTATGTAGTAATATACGCTAAGTAGATAATGCCTATCAGTAATATAAAGTATCAAAATAGCGTTAAGGCGTTACCATAATCCCCCTTAACACATTTTTATAATGCCTTAGTCTATACAGCACCGTAAGCCCCACCATAAACTGGTGGTTATCAGAGGGTACCCCATAGGTATAACACAAAGCATAACCTAGTGGTCGTGAATAGGATAATCAGTATGACAAGGTACATGAGGCGATACCAACTAGGATACTAGTAGTTGCGTGATCCGGACTGATGTTGGGCATAGCCAGCAGCCACCCCAACACCGCGAAACAACACTCCCAAATCAAGGGGTGCACCCAAATCGAATCACAAATGTAATAGAAATGGTATCGAAGAAGCGTGTCCGCTAGAGGTGGCGAACCTCAATGGCCCGGCGCGGCTCCTGTTTTAGTCATGTCAGGGGTCATCCAATAACGTTCTCTTTCTTCAATCAACGCGTTCACCAAATCATCCACTTCATTCTGGATCAACACTCCGCGTATAATAGTTATTAAAGTGGTTTTCGGTATCGACAGAGAGTATGTCCATATCCGATCCCGGTCTCTTTAATAACTACGTATTATTACACCGTTGGCTCTTTTAAATTTCAAATCGATTCATAATTGATATCAAAATATCATATTCGCTTCAAAAATCAAATCCATTTCAAATATAATCGTATCTATTCAACTGTAAGATTCCGTTTCAAAAATCATTTTTCGCATCAATATCTCATTTCGTTTTCAAAATCATTTCGAATTTCAATTTAGGTTGCAACTTCATTTAACTCAATTCATATTTAAATTCAAGATTTAAATATAAACATCTCACCTTATTGACCAGCTTAGGATTTTAGAAAAATAGTTTTAAGTAGTTTAAAAGTAGTTTTAAATAATTAAAATAGTTAAAATACTTTAAAAATCTTAAAATGGATTTGAAATAGATAAATTTAGTTTAAAATAATTTAAATTGGGTTAAGTAGATTTAAAATAGTTTAAGTGTTCCAAATGGTTTATATAACCGAGTAATTTGGAAAACAAAATAAAACAGCTTCAAAATCAATCCATTTCAATTATAACTTTCCAATTCAAATCAATTCCAATTTCCATTCTACCGATTCAGTTTCGATTTCAATTCAATCAACGTCAATTTTTACTTCGAATTAATTCAATTTTTCATTCACCTTTAATTTATTCAATTTCAATTTATATCGATTTGGAGCTTGATTTCTCAAAATATCAATTTATAACACTTAACAAAAATTTCCAACAATATTCAAGTTTAAATCCAAATTCCAAATATGCTTCAATTCCAAACTCGATTTCAAAATATCATTTTTTTATATCACTTTTACTTAGTAATATTCAAAGCTCGAATTAAGGTTAAATCTTTAAACAAATCAATTTTCGACATTCAATCACATCCAATCTCAAATTTCAAAGTCTCAACTTAATTATTTAACAAAATTCCTTTAACCAAAATTTATTTCAACATTCCAAACTCAATTTTTTTCGATGAATTCAATTTTTATAAATCGATTTCTATTTATAACTTTTAAATCAAAAATTTAAATAAATTTCGAATCGATGATTTCAAAATTATTTATTTAGCCAATTCGGTGTCCGTATATAATTTTCTATCCTATGGCCAAGTAGTTATTTATTTCAATTGAATGTCAGGGATGAATATATATATATATCATTTAAATCAATCATAGTGGCATATGTATGCATAACAGGTTATATATAGCAAATAAGCATCCAAACATTTAAATATCAACCAATAGCATCCATCGAAATAAATCATCCAATAGACAATACAATTCATAGCAATTTCATAGTTATCAATGTCAGGTAATTTAATCGCAATTAAATTTTAATTTCAATTTACCTGTCAATTTAATTTCAACGGTTAATTCAAATGACAATCTATATGACAATTAAATTTCATCAAAGAACGACAAATAAAATCATAACACTTCATAATGTCAAATTTAACTAGCATAAAGATATTTAGTACGGTGTGAGCGTTATAAAACACTCACCTTGATTTCAATGTAGTTCCAGCGTTTTATTTCGAATAAAATAAACGAGCGTTTAATTTTACCCGAAATTTTCACTAGCTCCAAACGAATCCAATCCAGTTCCATTGCGTAGTGCTCCACAAAATGAAGCCAACGCAATTCGTTTCGTTGAATTCCGACCTCATATGCAAAAGTTAGAGCATTTTAAAGTTTGAACAAATTATAACGTAAATTAATTAACATTTCTTTTTTTTTCCAAACCCTACGCGATCTCAGCCGTTGATTTCCAGCCCAAGCAGATCAGGCCGTTGCACGCGCTCATCTTCTTCCCAGTATTCGAATGCGCAACACAACTCATAGCTGTCAAGCTTCAATGAATTTTCACGACCAAAATACACGACTTGAAGACGATCGGCCACCTCCATCGCGAAGCCCTCGACGAACTCTCCCTACACCGTGAATAGCATGAAACTCAGCTACCCCTTTGGCCTCGAAAAACATGAAAAACGTGTTGACTTTGTTGTCTATTTCCCGACGATCCGTTGACCCAATCACGATCATGACCATTGGATTTGTAGATCTCGTCGAGATCTACAACTTTGTAGTTGAGAGTTTTTGCTAATTCTTCACGGATTTGGAGATAATTGAGGAGAAAGTTCGACAATTTCTGGCCTTCGAAAATGAAAGTGGCGGCTGGTCAAAAAGAGTTAGGGTTTGGAGCAAATGGAAGAGGATGGGTCCTTTTATAGAAAATTGCAAAAACACTATTCACCGAAAAAATTTCGAACTCCAAACGAGTCGTGCCGGCAGGCGTTTCTAAGGTTAAACCCACGTTCCGGACATAATGGAATAGGTTTCGAAGGCTAATTCGATCATATGTGTGAGTTACGGCAATAAACGATCAAATTTAAATTAAACCGATTCAACTAATTTTTATGCGTTTTGGCTTGCCCCGGACAAACGGTAAATCCGATTGACACGAAATTTGAAACCTTACAATAATATGACATTACGGATCCGATGAAACTAGTTTCGTCGAAATCCGAGACATTTTGAAAAATGACTATTTTAACTCGTCAAATTAATATTAAAACAATTTCGATGCGTTTCGGGCTGCCACGGTCAAACGAAAACTCCAATTGCTACGAAAATTGAAATCCGATAATAACAAACTATTATGGATCCAATGGAACTAGTTTCGTCCAATTCTAAGACTGTTCGAAAATTGGCTATTTTTCAGTCGATAATTAAATATTAAAATATTCAATTTTCACAAATTTACTTTTAATTCGATTTTAAAAGTTCTGCAACATCATTCTAACTTTAATATGGTAAAATAAAATTTTACAAATCATTTTTAATCATATTAAACCCGTTATTCAATTATCCAATAAATTCCAATTTTAAAATCTTATTAACTCTATTATAATCCCGATATAACTTATATTCACTTTGGAAACCAATTCGAATCATATTAAATCAAATTTCAATTGTTCACTCTATTTCCATATATTAAATTTCAATATCAAATTAATCATATCAAATTCGGAATTTAATTATTCAAATATTTGTAATATTAAATTTAAACAATTTTTATTATTCTTGAGTCACCGTCTTTTGAAATATTC
This sequence comes from Allium cepa, assembly GCA_030765085.1. Lineage (NCBI taxonomy): Eukaryota > Viridiplantae > Streptophyta > Magnoliopsida > Asparagales > Amaryllidaceae > Allium > Allium cepa. The sequence goes on along the minus strand of CM060929.1, from coordinate 374,007,514 downwards.
AAAACAAACTTATAAAATTTAACAAATTCAAATTGTAGAACAACCATTTTCATTAAACAGTTATTCGATTCCCGTTATTCAATTATTCAATAAATTCCAAATATTAAATTTAAACAATTTAATTTTTCAATATTTGACGGAGTTCAATATTGGATTTTTAAATAAATTTTTTATTATCTGTCGATTTACTATATTACATCAAATGAATTCCACGTTATTATTTAACTACAGTTAGAGACAATGCACTCAACTAATATATAAACTTTCATTTCAATTGCAATTGGTTCACAAATTCAATTCGACTAACTAAATGAACAGGTAACTTAAATACTTATCGCCGTTAACTTTTAATTACTTATAAGTTTATTATTTACAAACCCGTGTCACAATTACCTATACAATACAAATTAATTCAGTTACCTTTGACTACACCTTATTTCAATTTATTTGGGATTTCATTCAATTCATAAATAATTAACTTAGATAAATTTTGTTGCATTTCATTCTAGTTATTATTATTCCAACGACTTATAATTTTTTTCTAACACTAAAATCGCGAAAACTTATTAAATTAGCTATTTTAATTATCGAAAATTTACGGGTCGTTACAGAAGCAGTCTGAAGTTTGAAATATCAAATTCCTGTAACTTCCCTTGCTTCCAGAATTTGTTTGAGCTTGAAAATATGATGTTTATTTATATTTCCTTTTCTTTTCTCAGGTTTTGCTTTTGAAGTTATAAACGAACTAAATGATATGAACAAATAGAATGATGAATATACATATATATAGCTTTGAACAAAAATATCTTCTGGTACAAGCCTTAACTTGGCTTTGATCATATTTTATTTATAATTCTGAGCTAAAGCAAACTATTTCGGCTGAAAGATTTTTATAAAAACTGAAATGACAATTTGTGGTGCTAATTAAATGTTTGTGTCTTTATATTTGTATACAACTAATTAATATTGGCTGACACTAAAATTTGGTACTAAGATATGTGTTTTATCTGATGTGAATATTTGTTTTCTTATGTTAACATATAATTAATGTTTGCTGACAAGTTTATTTTGTTTAAAGATATTTGTCTTTCTATGTTTACATATTTTGTATAATGATTTTGTCTTATTGTTATTTTTTTAAAGTGAACACATAGCTAGCTTATGCATATAAAATTTGTTCGCAATTTTTTTTTCATTTTGTCTTCATTGCTTGAATACACTACATATGTCATGAATTCTTACTTGTCTATTTTATACATATATTAATATTATGGTTTCCTATGTTTATGTACTTATGTTAACATCCATATTTTTATGTTATACTTATATTAAATATTTATAAACTTATTTTATTTTAATTATAAAAGCTGTTGTTAGAAACACTTCTTAATCTTATTTTTATTTAAAGTTAAATCTTTCCAATATTTGATTTGTAACCTATATTTGCATTAATGTATTTTATATTTATATTTAATATGAATAGATTTGTGTTATTGTACTTATTATTATCATTGACTGTATTCATATATCTGATATTAAATGTCATTAATACATAACTTTTAATTTAATTAAATAAAACAGATTTTATTTTAAATATTGTTAAAAGAGTCTATTTTAAATTTTGAAATTAAAATTTCCTTTATAACACATATACAACTAATAATGTCCAAAATCTTATTTATTGTTAAATGAAAACTTGTATTTTATTTATATTAGATTAAAAACTTATTATAATAATAGGGTCAAAATTCCGGGATGTTACATGTATTAAACGTGACTTGTTAATACAATCATACAATCATATCATCATCATCCAAACATGATAAACAATCATCACAACCAAACATATATATTATCCAATATATCATATTATAAATAGAATTTCTCACCTTGGAATTAAATGGTTAACTAGAAAATGGACATAGCTTTTCCACCTCAAACAAAAAAATCACGAACACTCGACTTGAATCTCCTAAGTGGCTCGACATTGGTCTTGGAGCTTGGAGGTGCTCACAGCCTAGGGTTGCAAGGGCTGGAGGCTCGGCCTTAGTGATGGGTGTGGTTGTCGTGGGGTTTAAGAGGAGAGAGGAGGAGTTTGCTTTTAGTTTTGAAGTGCTTTGATACACACACACACACACACTATATATATATATATATATATATATATATATATATATATATATATAATTTAATTTAATTTTGCAAATATTTTTTCTATTATTTTTCTAAGTATTGTAGCCATGAAAAAAGAAAGGAAGCTTAGGAAAATGAAGAAGAAGAAGAAGTGAATGGAAGTGAAGAAGGATGGCGGGTATTTATAGGAAGATGGAAGGAGTGAAAATCAAGATATTTAAGTGTAAATACATCGTCAACTCATCCCCACCATCGCCTCCCCCTACATCATTATGCTCGACCGAAACACCCTCCCATGTGCTTGTCCATATGCACGTACTTAGATGTGTAAGTGGTTGACTTTAAGATGCTTAGTGGTTAAGGAAATGAGAAACTATCTTGATATATTTGGTTATTTTACATTAAAATGCATATGTATATATGTTTGTATCCATGTGCATGTAAATATCTTCACGTATGTGTACATGTATATGTGCATGCGTACGTCACGTATAATCCACAACATTGCACAACTTCTACACATTGAATCGTTACGAGTTCCGATTTCAATTTTCGGTCATATTTCCCTTCTTAGCTAATATACGTCTATTTTAAAAAAAAAATTAATAATAATATTTCTACCATTATATAATAATTAGAAGGCTCACTTAATAATTAAAATAATTATTAAATCATTTAAACTCGATTTAAATTAAAAAAAATCAATTATTCCATATTAGCGACATTATTAATGATGCCATATATACTTTTAACTTTTAAAAATAAAATAAATTATTTTACTACATATACTCACTTATAAAGATAAATGAGTATATGTATCCAGCTCCGTACGTGATGTCAGATGGTCAAAAAGCCGCTTATTGATAAAATCGTTTTCAGTAATTTTATCGATATATCTTCCATAATATATATTTTTATAAATATTTAATCAAAATAAGATTATCAATATTATTTATTGTTCAAAACATTACCATTTATGTTAAAATATCATATATTTTAAAAAAAAATTGAAGTGAAGAATTTCGGGTCGTTATAGAAGATTTGCAGGATGTTGACATTAGTGAAGGGCAAGCTACTAGTGCTTAGGCTAGTGGTCTCAAGACTGGCAGTGTTCAACAAAAACTGCAGAACCGATAAGGAGGATAAGTAGTCCAACAAGGCGTTGACAGAGTGGGTTGGGACGAGTGGTTTATCTAGAGACAGGGAAAGCAAGACCTTATGCAACTTGCTAAGAACATTTGCAGAGTCAAACACTTAGGAATGTTCCTAACAATCACCGTCCAATCACCCAACATAGTGAGGAATATATCGTTGATATGGTGAAAAGTTGCTAAGTGAGAGGCAACATAAAACAGATGGTGATTGGGGTTCATTGCGAAGTCAGACATTGTTTATTAAAAGCATCTTTGAAGCAAAATATTCGAAGAAGTTTTTGATGCCAACAATGTCAACCTACAGTGGAAGATAGATTGAATGCATCATCTATTGAAATACAAATGACATATAGACAATGCTCATGCAATGGGCGTTGTTAGGTGTAAGTGTTTTCCAATATCCTAGATGGAATTGCAATAAGTGGTTCACTCATCCTATGCCGAGATCCACACCATCATTTTGATCAACTGGCTAAGAAGTTTATGGAGCAGTTCCAAGTCTATATCATACGATCAAAAGATGTGATGTCATTATTGGACATTCATCAAAGTTCGGAAGAAACCACTACAAGAAAATCCACTAATAATGATGATGTGGGATAACGTTAGTAATGGACTTGCCATGAATATGTTCCTTACATGTAAAAAGTGTTGAGGTGTCTCACACTGTGTTTGGGTAATGGGCGCATATTGAAAAGAAGAATAGTCATACATCATGAAAAATAATGGAGGTGGAGTGGTATATATATGATTTTGGTCGCATGTAACAATAAGGGATTCCTTTTCAAAAGGTGTTGGCCAAACTCATATGTTGCCCCCAAGTAGGGATGTACGGACTGGATTTCAACATGGTATCAGAGTCGATGGTAACGCCTCGAACAATAGACAATGCGTTAGAGATTTGTAAATTGTGGTGGCTAGTAGTGTAGTCTCAAGTAGTCAGACTTAAGGTGGAGCTAGACCATGGTACACTGAATCTGGTAGAATGACACGGGAGTAGAGTCTCGATATGGTGTAGGCATCGTATTGGGGTAGTGGAAGATGCATGTATAGATGCGAGCCAAGGTGGAGATCTGTTGGGGTGTCTCGCATTGTGTTTGGATAATGTGCACATATTGAAAAGAAGAATAGTCTCACATCATGAAAAATAATGGAGGTGGAGTGGTATATATATGAGTTTGGTTGCATGTAACAATAAGATATTCCTTTTGTTAAAAGGTGTTTGCCAAATTCATATGTTGCCCATGTAGGGATGTGCGGACTAGATTTTAACAAAAAGATCATCTACTCATTATAACTCACCTCATCTAATAAACAAAACATGAAGTGGTAAAATAATTTGGCCACCCGCACATTTTTGTTACTCTAATATTTAACATTGAAACAACATACCCCTTTGTCTTCGCCCCAAAAACTATAGTTTCTCGATTTCTACCAATTTAACCTCCAATTATAGAATATGGACTCGACCTTCTTAAAATATCACGTCTTCGACATATTATAGGTAAAATTATTTCCTTCTGATGTGATTTAACAATGAAAGCAAGTATATTAATAATTTCCTAATTATTTTGAGGAACTGGTGAATATCCTTTTCTTGTACGATTCATTGATGAACTTTTTGTTTTTTTAAAAGTGGACGAGTAGTTATAGGATTTCATGGTTGGTTATATCTTTTTTAAATCAATTGATAGTTCCTTAGCTTTGTTATTTGATTTAATGAAGTAATATTGAATTTAATTTTATGGATATTTTAAAATCCTAATTTTGTGAAATAGAAGAGAATTCTTTTATAGTTTTTTCACTTTGATTTGTAATTCTACTGTAATTGATGTACACTTTGATATTTTAAGTGCAGATGTACACATTGTCCATCTCATGTTTACTGCTCTAGATGTACATATTAATTACTTTTTACTAAAGAAAAGTCTTTTCCTAAAATCTAAAATGCAACTGTATCAATTGTCTGTTATACTCAAGTAGAAACATAAACATGGTTATTTTAATAGAGAAAGTGCAGGTTGAATTGTCCTAAAATCTTCTCTTTAGCTGACATGCTTATCCTCCGAAACCCATCAACTATCAACAACATCCAATATATGATCTAATTTTTTTTATTGCATGTTTCCATAGGGTGTAAATATGTAATTGATAGTTTTATATCTGACACGATCATGTGAGTAATAATCTTCTAATTAACATTTTTAAGGTAATATTGTTAATTTTTTTAATCAAAGTCACATAGTTTCCAAGAACCAAGTACTGAATGCATGGCTGTGTTATGTTTCTTTATGCAACTAAACCAATTTACAAATAGTGATGTATGTATACTTAATACTTTCTGGAACAAGTAATCTTTATTTTTATTTTATTGATTAAGGTATTATTTCAATTTTGAAAAACATTTTTATTGCATGTGAATAAGTTATTACTTATCTCTCTAATTTTAGACCATTACCAACAATCGACATATTCACTTGCGCTCTCTCTCTTACTTTTGAACTGAACGAACAAGCTACGCACCTAGATAACCGCTGAACCAGTCACATACCACTCTTTTTTTAAAACATAAGAACGTAACAATGAAGTTTGCGTCGTTATAATTTATATTTCAAGCTAAATATTATAATGATGAAGTCTTTGTCGTTATAAATATAACGAAAAAGTCTTTGCCATTATAATATTAGAACGGTGAAGTCTTTGTTGTTATAAAAAGCAGTCCCCTATCAAGTGAATTAGCCACAAGACCACTCTGAACCAACCATGGGGAAGTGAACAAACCACATTTGGTTGCTCGGTGGCTAGTTTTTCAACTAAACAAGTCATTATTGGTTGTGCTCTTATGGCCAGCTCATTGTGTTTCATTTTGGATGAATATTGCAAAAAATAATACTTTTATATGATAGATGTAAAAAAAATGAGCATTATTCTAAGTATATTAAAGTATAAGGCATTACAAAAGATACGAATATATAAGAAAATTTCTTGAAAATATTGTTGAGTTGTCTAAAGTCTAACGCACTAGATAATACTCAACTTTGTTGGCTTCTAGTTTTGACTAATGATCAATACGACGAAGAATTCGATGTTTACTTGTTTTTGACAACTTGGACTTCATATATCGTTCATATACACTTTCTTAAATGTAATTAATATTCCAAAAAGTTCCTACACTTCAGTTATTTTTGGACTTATATATTTTGATTGTTAGGTTTTTGTTTTTGGCTTCTTCAAACATGTATATTTCCATTGTGAAATATGTTGAAAATTTTCAAAATAGTTTTGGGTTTGGGTTTGTTTTTGAAAAGGGAAGAAGTGGAAGAAGATGGAAGAAAAGAGGTATAGTCTCACATCTTGAAAAATAAGGGATTATACTTAGTTAAATATAGGATTCTCTAAGAAAGGTTGGGCCCTTTGGGCACCCAAAGCTTTGCTTTGATGTGAGGAGGGAAGTTATGCATCACCACCACATGCGCGCGCCGCCGCCGCCGCCATCTGTCCGACCGATCGGACCGGGTCGGGTTCGGGTCTAAAATGACAAATTAATTTTTTTTTAGCAGGCCAGATCCTGAATTTGAATGGATAGTTTTGGTAGGTCATTTGAATGAAGGGACACGACCGTTTAGTAACAATTAATAGGCGCGATCGTTTGTAACTATTTCGGACTATTAGAAAGGATGCGACACTTAACGAATGAATACTTCCTCATTACTATAAACAGTGATGCTCAGAAACCATCACAAAAGAACATTCTCTTTCTATCTCATTATTCTTCCTCCAGATCTACGATGCTCAGAAAGTGTTGCAGAACACTGCCTTTCACCACAGTTTGTGACGCCCGAAAGGTGTTGCAAACGCAGAAATGTTGCAGATCGATTTTCTTCTTCTTCTTCATTTTGTTATCTACTAAATTGCATCATCAAAATCAAATTTGAGTGTCCTTGGTCGGATCAAAATCGTATAATTTTTGAATCCGATTACGATGTTTCAAGGCTTCATTGAATCCTGAAGTCGATAGTTCAATAATCTGTTTGTACTTGTTGGGTTGAACTATTGTCTAAAAGAATCTACACAGTAGATCCTTGAAGTCAGAAGTACAGCAGTTATAAAAATCATCTTTCTCGAATCATCTATACAAATATCCTACTATTTTTAGACAATATTTTCAACCCTAGATGGTTCGAATTCAATCAATCTCAATGCTCTTCAAGTTATGAATCAGCATTTAATGCGATTGGAGCGGTTTGATGTGAAAACTTCACTCGTTGGCAAGAGACGATGAAATACTTTTGATATGGTCAAATTGTTCTATATTCTTGAAGATAACTTGAAGGAAGTACCGGAGGAAACTGATAAAGATATAGATGGATTGAAAGCAAAACGTGAAAAGCGCAAAGAGGATGATTTTCTATGCAGATGGCACATTCTGAATGCATTATCTACTCCTGTCTACAATGTACATAGGACTTTGAAAATTGCAAAGGCACTCTGGGCTACACTAGAAAGCAAAAACCGCATATCCGAGGCAAGTAACAAAATAATTTCTTATTTTCAATTTTATGGATTTCGTAATGGTTGAAAATAAGTCCATAGTAGGACAAGTAAGCGAAATTCTACTGTTAGTGAATCAACTTAAAAATGCTGGAATAAATCTCCCTGAATCATTTGTTATTGGAGTTATAATTTCAAGACTTTGAAATAATTGTAAGAAAAAATTAAAATATGCTGAAATGGATTATAATTTAGACGATTTGCAGCGTCATCTTCGTATTGTAGAGGACTCTCATAAATGCGAACTAGATGATAATCCGCAAACTGAGTATCATTCTAAGGAAAATAATGTTCAATTTACTAACAAGCTGAAGCCTAAGAATGAGACACAGTTTAAGAAGAAAAATTCCAACAACAAAAAAGAAAGGAGCTTGTTACTACTGTAACAAGCCTGGCCAGTATGCCCGAGACTGCCGTCATCGGAAGAAACAACAAAAGGTGAATATGGTCGGAGACTCGCTTGTGGCTGTAGTGCAAGAGACGAACTTGGTTACCAAAACCGATAATGATTGGTGGTTTGATATTAGAGCAAATATTCACATTTGTAAAGACCGTAATCTATGTAAGACTTACGAAGAAATAATGGAGAAGCCTACAAGGTTACTGGAGCAAATAAAGTTACAAGCAAAGTTTTGGGAAAAGACACCATAGAACTTACATTTACTTCTGAAAAAATTCTCACATTAATTAATTTATTTTATGTACCTGATATGTGTAAGAATTTGGTCTTTAGATACCTTCTTAACAAAGGAGGATTCAAGATAGTGTATGAGTCTGATAAGTTAGTGTTGTCCAAGAACGGCAAATTCATTGGATATGGATACTCTTGTAACGGCATGGTTAAGTTGAATATAATAAAGAAATCTTCTATTTATATTGTTGATTCTGTTAGTTTATGGCATGGTAGACTAGGACATGTTAATTATAAATCGTTTAAAAATATGCATAAACTAGGATTAATTTTTGATTGTGATTTCGATACTATCTCTAAATGTGAAATATGCGTTCAAGCAAAAATACACCGAAAATCCTTTAAATATGTAGAAGGAAAGCGGGCTTGCTTAATTTAGTATATAGTGATGTGGGTGACTTAAAAAAATCATATCACCTATGGTGGCAACCAATACTATATAACATTTATAGATGATTATACGAGATATGCATATGTGTATCTAATGAAAACAAAAGATGAGGTCTTTGATAAATTTAAAATTTACAGAGCAGAGGTTGAAACAAAATTAGGAGTTAAAATAAAAGTATTACATTCAGATCGAGTTGGTGAATATTTCTCCAATGAATTCACCTTATTTTGTAAAAAACATGGTTTAGTTCACTAATGCACTGCCCCATATACATCACAACAAAATGGTGTCATTCAAAGGAAAAAATAGAACTTTAATAGAAATGGTTAATGTCATGCTCATAAGTTCAAACTTACCTTATAACCTATGGGGTGATGCTATGTTATCTGCATGTTATATCTTAAATAGAGTACCACTTAAAAAGAATAATATTTCCCCTTATGAATTGTGGTTTAATAGGAAACCGAATCTTACAAGACTTAAAGTTTAGGGTTGTTTAGCATATGTTAGAAAATCAGACCCTAAACGATCAAAGTTAGGAAATAGGGCATTTAAATGTGTTTTCATAAGATATTCACTTAATAGTATAACTTATAGATTCCTAATACTTGACACCTTAGAAGTTATAGAATCCATAGATGTAGAATTCTTTGAAAATTAAACTGTTGAGATTCCATTGAGATCATCTAGTCCGAACCTAATACGATTGATGATATCAATGACGACGGCTATGTTCCTACTCAAAACAGCAAGGAAGTATCAGTACCAGATAATAGTACTGAACAAAGGAGAAGTAAAATAGCAAGAATAGAGAAGGACTATGGTCCTGACTTCATTACATATCTTATAGAAGGCAGTAAGGACGAAGTCCTTAATGTGACTAGATAAGTCATGAACGTCGATGATGACCCCAAAATCTATTCTGAGGCTATGAATTCCAGAGATTCAATATTCTAGAAAAAAGCTATTAATGATGAAATGAATTCCATATTGTTAAACCCAACTTGGGTTTTAACTGATTTACCTCCTAGTGCTAAACCTATAGAATGTAAATGGATATTTAAGAAAAAGTTGAATACAAATGGATCTATTGATAAGTTTAAAGCCAGATTGTTGCAAAGGGATACAAGCAAAGACATGGAGTAAATTATTTTGATACATATGCTCCAGTTGCTCGCATATCTTTTATACGCTATTTAATAGCACTTGCATCAATTCATAAATTGGTCATATATCAAATGGATGTGAAGATTGCGTTTCTAAATAGAGATTTAGAAGAAGAGATATATATATGTAATAACCTGAAGATTTCAAAACCCCGGGCCAAGATAAGAAAGTTTGCAAATTAGTAAAGTCTCTTTATGGCCTGAAGCAAGATCCTATGCAATGACATGAGAAGTTTGATAAAATAGCAATGTCATATGGATTTATTGTTAATGATGCTGATAAATGTATTTATAGAAAATCGGACAACAACGATTACGTTATAATATGTTTATACGTTGATGACATGCTAATATTTGGTTCAAATATATCCTGTGTAAATGAAACTAAGAAGTTTCTATCTTCTAAATTTGATATGAAAGATCTAGGAGAATCTGACGTAATTCTGCAAATTAAAATTATTAGGAAAGAGGGGGAGTTGTTGCTAACACAATCTTATTACATTGAGAAGTTCCTCCAAAAGTATGGTCACTATAATGACAAACTAGCACCTATTCCTTTATATCCTAGTATTAAATTAGAAAAGAATACTCGGCGAACCATTTCTCAACTTGAGTATTCCAGTATTATTGAAAGTCTTATGTATGATATGCATTACACTAGACCAGCATAGCACACACTATAAGCATGTTATGTTGATTTACAAGTAATGCAGGTTTCGAACATTGGAAAGCTATTTCCAGAGTTTTAGCTTATTTGAAAGGAACCGTTACCTATGTTTTATCTTATAAAGGATATCCTATTATAATAGAAGGATATGGTGATGCAACCTGGAATAATGTAGAATCAAAATCTAAGTCTACGACTGGATGGATCTTTATATTAGGAGGTGTTGCTGTGTCTTGGGTTTCTAAGAAACAGACCTGTATAGCTGACTCAACAATGTTGTCAGAATTGATTGCATTAGCAGATGCTAGTACGGAAGTGGAATGACTTAAGAATTTGTTAATAAAAATCACATTATGGAAGAAGTCATCTCCAACAGTCTTGATTAACTGTGATAATCAGGCTACAATATAAATGTCTCTAATAAGACATATAATGGAAAGTCTAGACATGTGAATCTAAGACATCAAATGATAAGATAGTTACTCAATAGTGGAGTAATAACTGTTGATTACATAGAAACAAAGAAAAACTGGGCTGACACACTCACAAAAAATCTTCCAAAGGCAATGGTTTCTATAAAATCAAAGGAAATGAGACTAAGGTCTGTGAATGAAGGTTGATCATTCTTAACAGAAATCAACTTATGTTTTGAAAAGGATAGACAAAGTTCAATGGGTACCAACAAGTTAAGAGAATGATTATGGAACACTAAATCAATAATCCCATAGTATTTAATGTTGGATTCTGTAAGAACAAAGGATGGATAATATATCCTTAATAAGTCTAGTTTTCTTAAAAAGGTGTATCGCAGAAACACCTTAAGGGACTTACCTATATGAGTATGGAAATCAGGCTGTTTCCTAAGAAAGTAAGACCGCTTTTTAAGTAGACTCATGAACTCAGGATTTAAGCACATGGTCATTAATGTGCTGAGCATACAGAACACTATATATACGGAAATCAGTATGTCTGACTGTTCCGGTACTATCACTAGGGCTATTTGGTTCAAGATACGTTAACCGTAGAACTCGATAGAATTTTGAATGGTTTACATTAAGTAAAGGTTCAAATTCAAAAGATACCTATCATTTATCTATTGGTTTCCACGATGATGCAAAATTTGATCTTGAAACTACATTTGCTTGATCCCACTTAGGTATGTAGTTAGTCAATATAGTGATGCAGCTGTCTATTTTATTTATTTTACTTATTTTGAAAATGTGGGGAAATTGTTAGAAATTTTCAAACTAGTTTTGGGTTTAGGTTTATTTTTGAAGGGGGAAGAAGAGAGGTATAGTCCCACATCTTTTAAAATAAGGGATTATACTTAGTTAAATATAGGATTCTCTGAGAAATGTTGTGCCCTTTGGGCACCCAAAGCTTTGCTTTGATGTGAAGAGCGAAGTTATGCATCACCACCACACGTGCGCCGCCGCCGTCCGTCCGATCGATCGGACCAGGTTCGGATTCGGGTCTAAAATGAAGACTTAATTTTTGTTAGTAGACCGGATCCTGAATTTGAACGGATAGTTTTGGCAGGTCATTTGAAGGGATGCGACCGTTTAGTAACAGTTTTAAACCGTTACGAATAGGCGCGACTGTTTGCAACGATTTCGAACTGTTAGAAAGAATGCGACGCTTGACGAATGAAAACTTTCTCACTACTATAAATAGTGACCCCTAGAAACCATTACAAAAGAACATTCTCTTTTCTTTCTATCTCATTCTTCTTCCTCCAAATCTGCGACGCTCAAAAAGTGTTGCAGAACACTGTCTTTCACCACAGTTTGCGACGCTTGAAAGGTGTTGCAAACGCAGAAACATTGTAGATCGGTTTTCTTCTTATTATTAATTCCGTTCTCTACTAAATTGCACCATCAGAAATCAAATTTGAGTGTTCTTGGTCGGATCAAAATCATGCAAGTTTTGAATCCGGTTTCGATGTTTCAAGGCTTCATTGAATTCTGAAGTCGATAGTTCAATAATCCGTTTGTACCTGTTGGGTTGAACTATTATCTAAAAGAATTTACATAGTAGATTCTTGAAGTCAGAAGTACGGCAATTATAATCTTCATCTTTCTCGAATCATCGATACAAATATGCTACAAATATAAAGCTTAAATGTGTGTGCCTACGTAAATTCGGTGCTTGTAATATAATATTGAACATTTTAGTAATTACTATTGTATGAATAAAATGGTTATATCCTAATAATTCTGTGCATGATAAATGAAAATACATAATCAATAGTACATGTTTTTTCCTTTTTTAAAATCAATTTAACGTAGAAATAATCATTTACTTTCAATCCTTTTCTCCTTAAATTATTCTTCCTAAACAGAACATTTAGTCAGCTTATATTATGTTCACCTACTATTTACAAAATAGTATGTAGCTTATGATTTTTTTGGCTGATATTATTGATTTTTATATCTCATATTTAATACATATCCGAATGAGTGACATACTGACATCCTCTTGCAGTTATTTCTGTTTCATCAAATCAACGATACATGTGTGCTTGTTCAAAGCCTCATTTTTAATCCTCTTGCTATTTCATCAAATCAGGGAGGCAATGTATGCTTGTTTAGATCCTTTTCTGCAAATTTTGTTTTGCACATTTCTGTTTCCTTCTGTTAATTGGTTATATTCTATAACAGTGTATTATTGATTTTAGGGCTCAGGATCTAACTCTAATGATGTAAAGCTTGACTAATCTCTGAAGTATATATGTTCCTATATATGGATGATCACAACTACATGTAGTATAACATTACTTATGAGGAGGCTACAGACATGGGTTCTCAAAGAATTTTTGATTGCGTAAGGGAAAACGTTTAGCTTCAAGAAGAAATGCAAGTAGGCAATGTATTTCAAGGAATGTGTGAAGGTTTAGTTACATCTGCACCAACGAGCAAGTTAGGTAAATATGTGGTTGGTCTATCAAGTAATAAATTATTGTATTCATCGCGCTTTTAGGACTACTTCCCTCATTTTTCCAACCAAATGCTAATTTCCCAAAATTTTGAGGTCTCCGTCCATATGATCCTTCACTTTGTTATTTGCTTTTGCAAGTTCAAGTATATTTTCCTTAGTTTATATATTATATTAGTAATATGTATAATCACATTTATTATATTTTTTTACTTTCAACCATGGTTTTGAAGACCGAATCTTAGATAAAACCGTGGTAGTCTAAGGTCGAAAGTTCTGATGGTTTAAACGGTCGGACCGTTAAAATCGTGCAATATTTTCTCTAATCTAGATGAACATATGAATATAATATGGTTTTTAAAATATTGCCAAAAACTTTACTGAGAAATAATTTGATTTTTTTTAGCCTGAAAGTTTTAAATTTTATAAAAATACATGCTTAAAAGGCAAATCAACACTTTCAGTATGTTTAAAAGCTAAGATGTTGTTTATAATATTAGTTATTTTTACTTGAACACACCAGCAGCAATCTAACAAAAGTAAATTTGATGTTTAAAAAGCAAGGATAGTTATCCCACATCGTGCAAATGAAATAAAACTTTGTCCACTCCTCGATTTGTACAGCCTGCCTGCTTTGTTATCCTTGTAACTGTTGTAAATCTAGCTCCTGGGCTTTGTGGTTTTGACCAGCATGTCTATTTTAAATGCGGAATGCTAATTTCAAAGTTTAGGACCCTGTTCAATTTATGTTGGACCAGCGGTTTGGGCTGGATTTTACGGTTTTTGGATGGTCCATACATATGAATGGTTTAAATACATTCCGGTTCTTCTTGATTGGCTTTCTACGATTCTCTACGGTTTAACCTGGGGTTGGTTCGGTTTTCAAAACACCGTTTTCAACAAACTTCAGTTTAAGACTATTTATCCATGCTGTTTTATCCAGACTTATTTGCCAGTGAATAATAGTAATATAATTTACTATCAAAAATAAATTGTATAAGTATAGTCAGCAACCAACTTGCATGTGACTCTATCCAATTTGCATTGCTTCCTTGCATGTAATGCTAAGTGCGTTTCCTTGCATAGTATCCACATGCATTCACAATAGGCCTGTGTGAATTTCACATACGCAATCATTACCACCCCCGTGAAACCGATCTTATCCTCAAGGTTGGAAATGTTCTCAGCAGTGAATGTTCCACCGAGAACAAATACAAATGAAGCCTTTCCCAATATATTTTTCCAATTTCTGTCCAGCATGAAATTAAATGTTTATATTCATAGTTTTCAGTCATATAATCATGTAGTTTAGCAACTTTTACACTATCATCCAAGCGGTAGAACTCACTAGTAAGATTGAATTTTGGGGAGGGAATCAGATGCAATCTCTAGTTGGTGCATTAGAGACATGGTGTGGAAGAAGGATATAAGCTTGGAGGGTGAGTTTATGACTTGCTGAGAGGGGGCTTGTGGTATTTGATGAAATGTCGGTGAGGGGTTTGGTGCTAATTTGGAATTTTGATTAGGAGTAGTGTAATGGCCTAATTTTGAGTAACATTATTTAAAATATTTAATTAGACAAATTAAATGAAGTAATGTAGATGATTAAGAGATTGAGATTTGTAAATCAATAAGGAGGGTCATGCCTTAATTAGTGTGTAAACAAAAGAGAATTAAAAAGAAGAAAGTAGGAGGAATATGATAAGGGTAAAATAGAAATAGACTATGTTTTTATACCCTAAACCCTTCCTATCTTTATTATTTGTTCATTTTTACAATTGCAAACAAAACTAAAACCATTGTAAGCTCGGTCGGCCACCATTAAGAGAATCAAGAAGAAGAAAAGCAAAGATTCAAGTAGGAAGCTTAAGCAAATTAATCAAAAGACAAATCTCAACCTTCTTAACAACAAGCTACGGTGAATAATGGTCTACATCTCATTTTTGTTGATTTCAGTTTCTAGTTAGATCCAAGTTAGTTTTGCAAGTAATATGTCATGATATGATTGTTTAAAGGGATATATGTGTGTGTGTGCACGCTTATTGATGATTTATGTTGCTTCATATAGATTTTATGATAAGTTTAGATTTGAAAACCTAGTAAATGACATCCAAATGATGTGCATTTTTGATATACGATCAAAATCATTATTTTAGAACTAGGTTTTCGGTTTCATAATTTTCTAAGCAATTGTTGATTTATTATGAATTTTCTGTGAAAGAAAATAGCTGAAATTGGGTTTAAAATTATTTGACAACTATATATTGGTCTTAGGTCTGAAATTTAAATATATTAGAAATCATATAAAAAGTGAATTAGGGTGATTTTTAGGGAATTTTCCTAAATATTTTATTATGGCTATAAAATTACTTAAGTTGAGAGACATAAAATTTTATATGTTTATTCAAGGAGAAAGGCTTAATTATTAAATGTTTTAATTTGATAATATCTGAATTCGGCGGCATTTTTAGAAAAAGATTTTGAAAAAGAATTGGCAATCAATTATATGTTGGAAAGTAAGGCAAATTAGTTGGAAAAAATTACTTTAAAAAGCTAAAAATCAGTTTTGCTTAAATTTACTGCTTCGCCACTTCCATCAGTAGCTTTGGACACCATACCTTTGCCCACGGCCAGGTCGAACTAATGTATATGGTATCAAACAATTGATACATAGTGAATTGAAGAAAGGCAGAAAGAATAGGGTTGAAACCATTCTTTCGAAGGGGTAGAAGCCACTCTTATTAACTTTACACTATTTTTGTTTGTAAATGATGCTTTCGAAAGGCTTGGAGTTAGCTTCGACTTAATCAACTTGCTTATATAAAAGAGCTTTCGAATGAGTTGGCGCCTTTATGTTGTAAAAGAAGCTTTCGAAAGGAGAAAACCCATGCTGTCGCATTCAAATCAAATCAATACTTTGGAAAGTATGCTTTCGCCTTTATATTCTGATGTCGCCTTCTTAATGCTTTCGAAAGGATAGTTTAACTACTTTTAAATGGTTTCGGAGGCGACAGTTTCGAAGTGGTTGGTTTCAAAATCATCCACTTTCTTTTACTTGGGATATATGCTTTTGAAGGTAATGCTTTCGCCTTTATTCTTTTATGACCCTTAGTTATATTAAAAGTTAAACCCAAAAGGTTTGAAATGAATGATTTTAAATGGTTTCAAAGCTATGTTTCCACATACTTTTAATTGAACCCAATACTATCGAATGGTACATTTTACATGAAGAATTTCAATACTTTTGAAAGATATATATAATATGGGTTTCGAAGGGGAGATCCTAATGTTTTTGAAAGGTTTATTTTGAGTATTTGAATGGAGGGTTTTCAATGCTTTCGTAAGATAAGTTTAAATTGTTTAAAAGAGGATGTCTAAGGTTTTAGTAAAGCTTTTGAAAAGGTTGTTCTCAAAGATTTCAAAAGGCATTGTTTAAGGTTTAAATAGAGATTTCGAAGGTATTGTTTAGCTATATGGCCTAAATCTTTTAAGTTAAAAAGGGGTTTTAACTTACTTGAAAGGGATAGATAATCCCATTGATAAGGTTTCAACGATACTATTTTATGTAAAGTACATATATATGACATAAGTGTTTTGAGTAAAGCAAAGTGTATGATTTCCTTGTTTTATAAAGGTACAATTTCAGGGGTAAATCATTTGTAAAGATTACTTACAAGGAATTGAAGTTTTAACAGGGTAGTTGACCATAAGGCAGGAAATCAAACATGAATAGGGTAGTTGGCCCTAAGTTTATGACTCAGATATTAAAAGACCATATGGGACTGGTGTAGGGTCATGCCCTATACTTTAGCTATTAGTCCTTAGCAAAAATAAGTCTAAAATTCCAGCGTGTTGGACTTGTCACGATGGGACTAAATTGATTTACACATAGAAGGGAATATACAGAGTAAAGATAGGTTGTTGGTGAGCCCGTAAAACAATTAGGTTCAGTTGACCCTAGGAAAGAAAATTAAGGGTAGTCAGCCCAGTACTGTGTCTAACAGAAGTTGGATTATTGAGTATGTCTAGTAGGTCCAAGTCAGCCAATGGTTAATGGTTAACCAAGTAAAACTATAGCGTGGATAGATAGTCCATTGATTTTCTGATTTTCATATGTACTTGTTATTATCGTTAAAATCAGTTTGATTGTAGGATTCTGATTTGCAAAAGATATGTTTTAAAGGAATATTAGTGAGGGAAAATCTGTTCCGCCTTGCGCCATGGTCTCGCTTAATATCAGTAAATAAAGATGCAATAGTATTATTCACGTTAGGCTTTATGTCTCACGTAAAGTTTATGTTTTCTCTTTAAATTCTCAGGTGCTCAAAATTTAATTTGAGTAGGTTGAGAGTTAAGATTTTTAGGTTTAGTATGTTGGACAAATAAGCATCCGAAGTTGTGTAAAAGGCAATGTTAGCTATGTAAGAGCTATTTAGTTTGATTTTCGCTGTGATGTATTTATGAAAAACATGTTTATCTTGTACTCTAATCATCTAAGGGGCATCTTCATATGTCGCTCTTGGCAAAATTTGTAATAATTATATTTGATCAAAACCTACGATCTGTTTTGGGATTATGTATCTTAATATGAAATATTGATTTTAAATGTAATCAGAAAAGTTGTTTTGAAATCTGTCAATTTTATTTCATTTGATGTGCTTTTGATATTATGAATACGATTAACATTACCGTATTTTTTCACCAGAAGTTAATACTATGGATGACTGCAACGTCTGTAGCTCTTAGCTTTAGGCCTTAAGATATGGGATGTTACAAGTAGAGAGAAATGGTTTTCGGTTAATGAGTTGAATGGTTACAATTGAAGCATTAAGAGAGGGGTTTGACCTTGATGATAATGTCATCGAAGTTATATGAGTGGTTGTAGGGGTTGTAGAGGCTGTGTTTGTGGTGATTTGAGATGGAAACTAAGGTAGTGACGGTATGAAGTTAAGAATTAGAGTGATGGGAAGTGACGGTGGTCAAATAATTTGTGCGAGTGATGGTAGAGGGTTATTGTAGATAGAAATGGAGATGTCAAATTGTTGTTAAGTGGCTTTAGTTAGGGCTTGCCAAGTGAAGAGTTGGTTGTTTCAATGCATCCATTGAAGCCAAATGAGAGCTTCACCTTGCATATAGCGGCTAGCAAGGTTGATACGTCACTCCTCGAGAGTGGAATGATATTGGAATAATAGTTCAGCTTTGAAAATCCATTCTATAGGATTAGAACCATCGAAATGAGAGTGTTCCCATTTGGATGTCAAGATTTGAAGCATGCTGACTTGATGAGCGAGAATGGAGACTTGTTGGGTGACAATTTTTTAATAAGGTTTGGATCTCATTCATGATAAGTTAATATTAGGGAGAAGTTAAGAAAGGGGAGGTGACAACAAGAGTGAAAGCACCAAATGATATGATACTTTTTTGTTGTTTGAGGAAGACGGAGAGGGGGAAGAAGAGAAAACTGAGAAGAAGAGAAACTAAAAATAAGAAGCTTGTTTAATTTTCAAGCTTTCCTTCCTTAATTAATTACCAATACTTTATGTAGCAAAATGCAACCTTTCTTTTGTAACAGAATCCGACAAGTGGCACATACATAATCAATACATTTTGTTATAAATCCTAGCCAATCATTTATACTAGAAAAGATTCTACAAATAGAAATGTTTGCTAACAAATCATCATTGTCCAGGAAAGTTGTTGTAGAAGGTTGCATTGCTTTATACAGGCAGCTCCATAAGCAGGTAGTAGTAATGGTAATCAATCCACAAGTCGGGGTTTGCAGCATTAGATGAAGAGTGTGCTGCATCAGAGTATCACAGGTTTAGTTGAAAGTGGGAAGCTTGCAAATAATCAAAATCAGTAATCAATCGAACACAAACAATCGGTACAACTCACCTACTAACAACGTTTAAGATATATCGAACGGTGGTGACACCGACATCCGTCATCGGTAAATAGTTAATCGAAATCACTGCTACGACGTCGGTTTGGACCACTATCCCTAAATTGGCACTAGTAGGCAGGCTGTGTGCCTTTCAAAATCAAAGTCCAACAACTCGATTATCGTCTATAACTTTGGATGAGCAGTTCAACTATTCACGCTTTGGTCGTGTTTTCTTCTGTATTCATACTCTGGGAACAGATAGCAATTAGGTTGGGAAGTTAAAAAAAGTGAGGACGAACTATATTCGGTAACCAAAAGAAGAGAGGAAATTTATGTTGCCACTTAGGATGGTAGAAGTTCCCGCTTTTAAGTTTAACTAGTATGAGGCTTGTGCCATGCACACAGGCAGTTTTGAGATAATGTTACATTGGTTCAGCGATGGTTGGTCAATTAGGATAATTAATTTATGTGCACCTATTGTATTATAAATTTAGTTTGGATATAACAGGAAATCTGAATGTGGAGGTTGAGACTCAAGCTTCGCACAAGGATTAAAGCTGGTTTCAATGATGGAAATATTATTTTAGCATGTTAGATTTGCATTTGTTGTCATTGTATTATAATTTGTGGTAGCTAAGGTTCATAAATTAGAAGTTGGAATGTAAATTTTATCACTGGCAACGTTTGGGATTAATATATGTGTGTACATATAGGTTTATATTACAAGCTAGTGTGTATGCACATGGCATACATTTGAATGACATATTCTGAAGCACAATGTTAATTTTGGTTGCTATATTTTTCTCCATGTGACACCACATAGTTACTTCTTTTATGGTTAGCATATGGATCTTCATTCATTTTATTTTTTGAAAACTCTACTCATTTAAGGGATTATTGCATGCTTCCACAAATAACAAGCGGTTAAAGTGAAGCTGTCAGGGCTCGAACCCTCTTCCACCGTTTGAGAGTTGGGAACCCCTACCAACTCAACTATAGCCGCAGGCAGGATCGTGATTCATTTTGTCATGATGAAAAATATTTCCGTACTATTAACTTATAACTGGAATCAGTATTTAATCAAGTTTGAAAACTAAAGGTTGTGCTTTCTAGAGCTAAATATTTAGATTTTTTCAAGTTTGTTTGGATACAAATTGTTGTTAAAGAAGTGTATGCAACCTTTCCTCTCCATTTTATTTTTAACTTCTAATGCTTGAAACTATTCATGATATTAAGGAAGTATACTTATTTTACCATGAGCTCAGATAACCTATAATCATTTTCATTTCCAATGTACTCCATTGAATATCAAAGACCAAGTATGGAGATTTTATTAAAAATAAAGAACCACCGTCTTACTGCAAAATAATGCTTAAATGAGTTATTGAGACATAATTATCATAAGAGTTCACATAGATTAAAGGATAGCGGAAAAGCTCCAGCATTGTGACTTTGTTCCATACACATGTATAGTGCAATCCTTGATAGTTGCAAAATGACACATAAAAGAAGAAAAAAAAATATTTTTAGGTCCTCGCTAATTCATGGGCATATCAGTTCCTTTATATTCTCATTGCAGAAAGTCGCACACATATTATTCCATACCTTGTAAAAGTATTGATGTTCTATGTATTGAAGAATATTTCTCTCATCAGATTGATATACATACTCAGTATTGCATCTCAGCCATCGAGTACTACAAGGCAATCAGAGCCATTCACTATCAAGATGGATCATGGGCCGAAAGCCCAATAGATTAATATAGTTCTTACATTATTGTTATCAGAGATGTATATAAATACAAGTGTAGTACCCGATTCATTTGTAACTTTGAATCGTAACTTTTCTCTGATCAATACAATACATCTTCTTTATTCGTTCAATACAATAATACAATCAAATCTCTTTTATGGTATCAGAGCTGAATTTGGAATCTGCCTAATAGCAAATGCAACAGTAAAAAGAAGAAGGAAGAACTCATCAGATTAATCATCATCATCTGAGTTCTATCTCCTATCAGAGATTTGAATCTCATCATCTAAGAGATTGATTCAAGCATCAAATCCTGTGCCACACCAATATTTACTCTGGCTGTAGCAAGATTCAATACTGAATCTTGTAAGAAAGCAATCCATTTCCAAAAAACAGATCAAGAAATCAAGAAAAGAAGCATCACAAAACAGCAAATTGCCATCCAGAAAGAAAACCCATCAGAAATCTCAAAACCCATCAGAAATCTCATCATTTAAAGGTTTTCTTTGGTTGCAACTTACTTGTTGGATTCTTGAAATCTGAATTTCTATTCTAGATCACTTCTTTCATTCTTCTTGATTTGTCATTCACTGTCCCTGATATATCAGCCTCATCATGGTTGAAGAAGCAAATTCAGCCACATCATCCAATCCAAATACATCCCTACTTTCCGACACTGCAGAAAATCTGATCAAGAAAATGATAAGTCCACAGAGCCAACTGGTAACAGTGCATCTCAGTGAAGATAATTATCTTCTATTGAAACTTCAAGTAGAAACAGCAATTCAGGGATATGGACTTGAGAGCTATATTCTTGGAACCATACAAGTTCCATCAGTTTGCATCACTGACAAAGAAAACAAGGTTGTTAATAATGAGGAGTATGTGAGATATCATAGACAAGATAGGCTTATATGTTCTTGGTTGTTATCATCCATAAGTGTAAGTCTTCTATCTCATGTAATAGGATGTAAAAAAGCTAATGAGATATGGACTACCATTGATAAAGTGTTTAATAGTCAATCCGCTGCAAAAGTAATGTTTTACAAAAGGCAGCTACATAATATCAAGAAAGATAATCTCAACATGAGAGAGTATCTTTCAAAAATCAAGACAACTTGTGACTTGCTGGAAGCCGCAGGCCACAAGATCTATGATTCTGAGCAAATTATGACTATACTAAATGAATTGAACGATGAATATGAAGCAGTAGTGGCTGTCATATCATCTCACAAAATCCTACCATCAGTAGATGATGTTCATTCTATGTTGCTTGCACATGAGGCAAGAATTGATAACAAAAAGGTTCATGAATCAGATCTCTCTGCAAATTATGTTGCCAGTCATAAAGGAAAAGGGAAAATCAATAACAAATCAGAACAAGCTACACAAAGAGGTGCTTATTCAAACAGATTCAGAGGAAGAGGCAGGTGGAATAGTAATAACAGGCCTAAGTGTCAGATTTGTGAGAAACTGGGTCACACTGCAGCAAAATGTTATTCAGGTTAAATCTGAATTATGCCCCAGGACAAAGCAGCAATAATCAAAGAAATCAGAATTACAGTGCCAATATAGCACAAGTTCAACATGACACAAGCAATCTATCTGAAAACAGGCATCAATAAAGTGTGATTGCAAAACCAGAGCATATTCAAGATGAAGATTGGTACCCAAATTTTGGAGCCACAAATCACATCACCAACAATTTAAGTAATCTGAATCTTGGAAACAAAGAATACAAAGGTATGAATTCTATACACATGGGTAATGGAAAATCAATTGCAATAACACACACTGGCAGCTCATACATCATGGGAAAAAGGCAGCTATATTTAAATAATTTACTTAGAGTGCCACTAATCAGGAAAAATCTGCTAAGTGTGTCGCAGTTTGCAAAAGATAACAAAGTTTATTTTGAATTTTACCCTCATCACTGCTTAGTTAGGGATATCCTAACTAGAGATATTCTCTTGCAGGGTAAAGAATATAAAGGTCTGTACAAGTTCAGTGCCACTAATCAAAGAAAATCAAAATATAAAGGAATTTGGTGTAATAACTCTGAAATCAAAAAGGAAGAAAACTATAATATCTTTGATTTGTGGCATTGTAAATTGGGGCACCCAAATACTGTAATTGTAAAGCATATTTTGAATGATAACAACATTTCTTTCAAAGATATTACAATGCCTTATATCTGCACATACTGCCAGATGGGAAAAGGTAATAAATTACTATTATTAAATTCTGAAACACTTTACAACAAGCCACTTGAATTAGTGGCTACTGACCTGTGGGGGCCTGCACCACTACACAGTGATTATGGCTACAAGTATTACATATCCTTTGTTGATGCTTATTCTAGATATGTTTCGATATATTTTTTAAAATCAAAGAATGAAACTTATAATGTTGTTCTACATTTTATATCACAAGCAGAAAGACAAACCAATTGTCAAGTTAAAATAATACAATCTGATGGTGGAGCAGAGTACATGCCCCTAAAACAATTTTTCCAGAAGAAAGGGATTGTTCATCGAACAACATGCCCTTACACTTCTGAACAAAATGGGCTTATTGAAAGGAGACACAGACAAATTGTAGAGACTGGTCTCACTTTGCTTGCACAAGCATCTATGCCATTAAAATTTTGGCCAGATGCTTTTGCTACTACTGTATTTCTAATTAACAGACTACTATCGAAGATTCTGAAATTTAAAAGTCCATTAGAAATTCTGTTTAGCATTAAACTAGATTATCAAAACTTGAGAATTTTTGGTTGTCTATGTTTTCCTTATCTCAGGTCATACAATACTCATAAGTTAAATTTTAGATCACCACCTTGTACTTTTTTGGGTTATACTACTAACCAGAAGGGATACAAGTGTTTAGATAGCAAGGGTAGAATTTTCATTTCAAGGCATGTGGTTTTCAACGAAAAAGTTTTTCCTTTCAAGGAATCAGATATTAGAACATCAAAAAAGGTATATAATGCAAAGAATTCTCTACCTCCCATGCCTGTCTTACCTGAAGCAGTGATACAAGTTCCAAAGACATCAGCAGATGTTGATGACAACTCCTGGACAAATGAATGCGACTCACAACACACGGTGTCCAATAATGGACCAGGTCATGAGCAAATGGGTCATCAAACATACCTGCACATGTATCTAAACAAAGAGTAAGCTCAAATTCCACACAACAACAAACATCTGAAGCAACACAGACTCATAATGATCATCAGCAACAAGAAGAAAACAGTCAACAGGATATCAGAACTGGTCATCATATGATAACAAGATCGAAAAGTGGAATATTCAAACCAAAAAACTACACTGCAACCTTAGATACTGAAGAGCCAAGCACCTACTATCAAGCAGTGAAGAATAAAAATTGGGAATCAGCCATGTTAGAAGAATATAATGCACTTATGAGGAATAATACATGGAATCTTGTTCCATTACCCAAAAACAAAAATATTATGGGGTGTAAATGAACGTTTAAATTGAAGAAAAATTCTGATGATACAATTTCTAAGTACAAAGCAAGGCTAGTAGCTAAGGGATATTCACAACAGAGTGGCTTTGACTTCAATGAAACTTTTTCACCGGTTGTGAAACCCACTACTATAAGAGCTGTTATTATTATTGCTTTGTACAGAAATTGGAACATCAAACAAATTGATGTGAATAATGCCTTTTTGAATGGTGTGTCGCAGGAAGAGGTGTATATGGAGCAGCCAGAAGGATTCATACAGAATGGAAAAGAGAATCTAGTCTGCAGATTAAATAAAGCTATTTATGGGCTGAAACAGGCTCCAAGGGTGTGGTTTCAAAAGCTTAAAGAGACTCTAACTGAACTGGGCTACAATATTGCAAAGTCTGACAACTCCTTATTTACTAAATTCAGTAATACCATAGTCATCTATGTACTCATGTATATTGATGATTTTATTATTATAGGTAACAACAAAGAGGAGATTGACAACCTGATAAATTATCTAAATCAGAAGTTCTCAGTTAAAGACCTAGGTGACTTAAACTATTTCCTTGGAGTTGAAGTCAAAAGGTTGTCAGATTCTACTTTACAGCTAAGTCAGAAGAAGTACACCACTGAAATATTAAACAGAGCAAAAATGAATCAAGCAAATTCCATTTCTACTCCTATGGTCAGCAATCTACATGTCTCAAAATACAAAGGTGAAGCCATAATCAATGACAAACAGTATAGAAGCATCGTTGGAGCTCTACAATATGCAACTATTACCAGACCAGAAATTGCCTACAGTGTCAACAAAGTCAGTCAATTCATGCAACAACCAACAAATGAACATTGGAAAATGGTAAAGAGAATTTTAAGATATCTTAAAGGAATAATTGACTATGGTCTAACACTGAAAGAAAGCAAACACATCAATATTACTGGATATGCAGATGCTGATTGGGCATCTGACCCTGATGATAGAAAATCTACAACAGGCTATTGTATATTAATAGGCAGCAATCCCATATCTTGGTGCTTAAAAAAACAGAGCACTGTATCAAGATCAAGTACAGAGGCCGAATATAGAAGTGTAGCCAATGCTACAACAGAAGTGTTGTGGATTCAGTCTCTACTTAGTGAACTACAGATCAAGCCTAATAGTAAAACAGTTATATGGTGTGACAATCTTAGCACAGTTCAACTTACTGCCAATCCAATACTACATTCTAGCTCAAAACATATTGAATTGGATCTATACTTTGTGCGTGAGCGTGTAGTAAAAGGAGAGTTGGAAGTAAACCAAGTAGCAGACATTTTGACCAAAACACTGTCCAAATTAAACTTTATTCGCCTTAGAGAAAAACTGAAAGTGAAGAATTTACAAGATAGCAGAACATCTTCAATCGAAAGAGTTTCCACAGAGACTACAGTCCTCAATCGATTGAACGGCGGAATATCTTCAGCCGAAAGAGTTTCAACAGAGACTGCAGTCCTCAATCGAACGACCAAAGATCATGGCTTTCATTTTAAAGGACAAAATCATCGAGCAGTCCAACCAGTGAAAACTTAAAAGGTAATCTTTGAACTGCTGACGACCTTATTGAACTAACAAGGAAGGTACAGATCCAGATCTAATGTTCCAATCAATCTATTAAGGAACATACTTTTTTCTTCTGTATCGCTCAATATCGCATTCAAGAGTGGATTTCAAGAGGAATTTTTGTAGAATTCACATTAGGATTTCAGATCTACTGCAGATCCAGATCTAATGTCCCAATCAATTTATTAAAGAACATACTTTTCCTTCTATATCGCACTTAAGAGTGGATTTCAAGAGGAATTTTGAAGAATTCACATGAGGATTCCTGATTTACTGCCAATTTTTTGGAAGAATATAATTTTTTCTCAAAATCCCACTGGAGAGTAGATCGCAAATGGAAATGTTACAAACCCTAGCTACTGAAGGGTTTGCGGGGCAGTATCGAAGAATATTTCTCTCCTCAGATTGATATACATACTCAGTATTGCATCTCAGCCATCGAGTACTACATGGAAATCAGAGCCATTCACTATCAAGATGGATCGTGGGCCGAAAGACCAATAGCTTAATATAGTTCTTACATTATTGTTATCAGAGATGTATATAAATAAAAGTGTAGTATCCGATTCATTTGTAACTTTGAATCGTAACTTTTCTCTGATCAATACAATACATCTTCTTTATTCTTTCAATACAATAATACAATCAAATCTCGTTTACTATGAACTCAACATGATAGAACATGCCTTTGTATATAGCGTAATATAAAGAGAAACAGAAAGCTTTCTAATAATATGATAGAACATGTATCAATATATACTCCATGGCATAATTGATTCACAACATAAACTATTTCTTCTTTTTTAGGATGACTTCTAAGCTTTCATCGTAATATTCACAACCGAATAGTAATATTTGTTTGTTCGCATTGTAAGAATTGTGGCAAGAATATTGATTCTCTATCTTTAGAATTGGCAATTGTCTTATGTGATGATTTCATCGTAAGAACTCATAGAAAATAAGCAGTTATCAATGCGTACAGTCTTTGTTAAGCCCATAACCCATCTTGACCTAAGATTGAAAATACAACACCATATAATAATCTCAAAATGTTTCCGTAAAAGTAAAACACTTTGAAGAACCAAAATGTACATAAGACATACATTTTTTATTAAGCTCGTAAAGATAGTGCTTTCACTACGTATGGTTATTGACCTGCTAAGGACACTAATTCAAAACTTCATTATTTAGCGAACCAGCTCATAAGCGCTTGCACTATTTAATATTCTACATTAAGACCTGAAATGTGGATGACTATACAGATACTTCTACTCTCGGCTTAGGTTGATAGTCAATGTTAGTAGTCAAAAATCACCCAAGCATCCAAGGTTTCTATAAAAAGACGGGTGTACATATAAATATTTAATTTATGGAAATGTGTCATTTAATTATGAAATACATGCCATTTTTAAATACAGTTGAGACGTTTTTTTGTATATCATGCATAGATGTCTTCAAATGAATATCTGTAACTTTAAAATTTATTCCAATTTAGAAAATGAATTATTTCTTTGGTAATTGGTAAAAACTTTAAAACTTTTACATAAGAAATTAATGGTGGACAACATTACTAATCGATCAATTAAGATAAGCCATTGCAAGTTATTCTATACTAACCTAATAAAACCCATTTATACCAATCATGTTAAAACCACTATCTAAGAGCTTCTCCAACAAGCAACAAATTAAGGGTAATATGAAGGGGGAATAAATTACAACCCTAATGTTGAAGATTGGCCTTAATCCTAAGACTATCCTTAAGCGGCCAATCTTGAATTATGAATCGGCCTGGGCGCCTATTTAATAAGCGCCCATAGCCGAATAGCTATGAGCCAACAGCTCCTCCACAATGGCTCTATTTTCCCTCCAAACTACATAAAAAAACCACTTTCAATCTTTATATTCACATCAAATTCTTCACTACTTCCTCTTCTAATCCACCTTATTTCCAAATCAAAACCGATCTTCAACAATGTCTTTACCATTTGGAGAGTTTACGCGAGTTTATGCATCCTTCCCACTCTCAAAGCTATGTTTCGATGATGACAATGAGCAACAATAAGGTACTCCTCTAAACCAATATTCATCCAGCCCATGGCGAAGCGACGAGGACTTCGACCGGTGCAACATTTATTGCCATTATACCAAAGACTCGATAAGGGGTAATGCCCAAAGCAGTGATAAGTTTGAAAGAAAGTAATGAATATATTCAACATAAAGCATCCTAAAAACATACGTTTTTTGTTGGCGATTCAAGGTCGATTTGGAAAAATCAATCGTTAAACTCAATTTTATGAATCGTAGATCAATAAAATAAAGAAAGCGAACCCTAGCGGAATGGGTGGCAAAGAGCATTTGGTATGTTTTCTTGAATTTATTAGTTTGCTAGTATATAAACATATTATTGATTTATTTATTTATTGGTTATCAGAAAAGAATGGCATACGAGGAATTCATGCAGCTTTTTGCAAGAGAAAACGGTGCTAAAAAAGCCACACTATTATAAATTTTCAAATTGTTATGAGTTGTTAAAGTCACAGAATTCAAGCAGTCATCAATGCGTACATTCTTTGTTGAGCCCGTAACTCATCTTGACCTAAGATTGAGAATATAATACCATATAAAAATCTCAAAACATTTTCGTAAAAGTAAACAAAAACACTATAAAGAACCATAATGTACATAAGGCATACATTCTTTGTTAAACTCATAAAGATAGAACTTTCACAACGTATAGTTACGGATCTGCTAAGGACAATAATTCAAAACTGTTATAAAATAAAGAAAGCAGAAGCCACTAGAGAGAGAACAATTTTATTCATTCAGATATTAGTAGTCCATTTTCATTACATTAGCACCTTTATATAACGACCTAAGAGCTTGGGATAGAACTAATCCCACGATGTGGGACTAAATACAAAACAGTATATGGCATATTCACTATTTATATTTACATATATTATAACACTCCCCCTTGAATATGCGTCTTCAAAATCTTGAATCCTCGGATAACTTGAAATTGTCCCTTTTGTGATGTGTATGATGATTGCTCCCCCTCTTTGTTATCTTGCTTGCATTTATTCATTCAGTCGATCTAGATATTGTCCATTGCCTCATTAAAAACCTCTGTTAGGAAAATCCAGTGGGAAAAAACCTTGAACGAGGAAAAGAGTACAACTTGTAAAATCATATTAAAAATGATATTCTTTCTAAAGGGTTTGATACTTCGGGATCAAAACAATGCCTCATTAAAACCTCACTAAGAAAAACCCAATGGGAAAAATCTTAGTGAAGGAAAAAGAGTACAATGACATATTTTATTTTCTTATTTCTTTAAATGAAACTTGATACATCTGAATCAAACTAATGCCTCGTTAAAACCTTACTAAGAGAAACCCTATGGGAAAAATCTTAGTTAAGGATAAAAATAAAATTTAACTTAAATAACATATATAAGATGTTATTTCTTGAAAAGATGTTTGATTCTTCTAGATCAAAATAATGCCTCGTTAAAACCTTAGTAAGCAAAACCCAGTGGGAAAAATCTTAAATAAGGAAAAAAAGTACATTATAACTTATTTTCAAATGTTACTGGGGAGTTGATACTTCTGGATCAAGATAATGCCTCATTAAAACCTTACTAAGAAAAACCCAGTGGGAAAAAATCTTAGTTAAGGAAAAAGAGTGCATTATAACATATTTATGGATGCTCTCCCTGATTTAAAATTTTCCTCTGAATTCATATTCATCTTTCGATAACTCAAATTGGTTATAGATACTTCTAGATCTATAAATATGAATCTCGTTAATAATACAATATATTAATAGTTTCCTTCGATATAATCAAATTTTCTAAGATTGTTTCTTCCAAATATGGTTTGCATTT
This sequence comes from Allium cepa, assembly GCA_030765085.1. NCBI lineage: Eukaryota > Viridiplantae > Streptophyta > Magnoliopsida > Asparagales > Amaryllidaceae > Allium > Allium cepa. Next base: position 373,977,225 of record CM060929.1, on the reverse strand, counting down.
TATGCATTTTGTATGCTACTTTTATGAAAAACACTTCCTGTGCTTTCATTTTTATGCTTCAAATTATTTTTGCGCATTGCAACTATACATCTTTCATGAATATTAAAAGTTTCATTACAGCATTACTAGAAAGTAGGAAGTAATCTACCCATCTTGAAGTATATCAAGATTTTCATTACAACAATACTTAGAAGAAATTTGTAATATACAATTCATGTCTTTTGCATTCTTTATAAATACAAAAGTTATATATATTCTTTAAAAATTTGTATACTTTAATAAGTATTTGCCATCGCAACTATCACTTCAATGGATATTAAGAGTTTCTTTACAACGATACTTAAAAATAGGAAGTAATCTACTCATCATGAATTATATCAAGATTTTCATTATAACAATACTCAAAGTAGGTTGTAATCTATGCTTCCTGTGCTTTGCATTCTTTATGACCATAAAAGTTATTTATATTCTTCAGGAATTTGTATACTTTCATCATTTAATATGATTCAAACCATATTTATACCTTCAGGGTATATTAAGCATTTCAAGTACTTTCGCTACTTTGCGGACTACATGTCCATATTTCTCTATTGGTAAAGGATTCATGTTGGCCAGTCATGTTTCCCCTAATTCAAGATATTTAATCTTTTTATAAACATAAGCGCTTTATTATTTGTAAATTTATCATCGATGATTGTATCTTTGTCAGTTCTAGACATGATTTATTGAGATCTCTTTAGTTATCATGTTTTAGGTACCTAAAGCACTTCTAGGGTAATTTGACAATCATGTCATTAGTCTTTTCAAGAGCACCCTTAAGTGTTTCTTCAAGAACACTCATCTCTTTTATTCGAGATCTTTATTACTTACTCCAAAATTATTTCAAACTGACTTTTGTACCATATTTCAGATGTGGTTTACACATTTTGATCCTTCAGGGATTCAAATCTATATTGGAGAAAGTCTACCGAGGATATTATTGATAATTTATTCAAGTTACTTAATATTTTGCATTATTGTATATTTTAACAAATATTTAACACTGACGATCAAAATGAATTTGTATCGCTTTATCCTTCCCCTCAATGTTAACAAACATTGTCACATTAAATAATAATTAACTTTGGATTCTCATTTTGATCCATTATCATATTGCTACTAGCAAATACATCATACATGGATAAGAGGATAATTCTTTTATCTAATGACAAGATGCATTCAAGTGATATTTGTGAGCTTCTGGCTCATGTTTAGATATGTGATTCAATTATGCCAAATTTCTTGAAATATAATCCAATTGAAGTTATACTAAATTTTCTAAAATAAGCTTCTGGCTTTCAATTTTAGAAACAACACAAAGATATTCTTTGACGTTTTCATTATAGTTTCAATATGGTAGCTATTCATTTAGATATCCTCAAAACTCAACAAATTTCTTTTAAATTTGCTTGAGTATAATGTATTTTGAATTAAGATATATGTACCATTTGGTAATACTATAAGGGCTCTTCCGGATCCTTCAATCACTCAAATCATATGAATAGTTGCACTATCTAGTAGGCATATATTATCACTCAAATATTGATGGTCCGTATCTTAAGAATCAAAGACAATATAGTTAGTCAACTATTAAAATTTGTAAGCATAAATAAATGCTAGTACTTTCCAAAAATTTAAAATAGACTACTGATTAAAGCCAACATTATCGGTACATTATTTCAATTAGTTATAGAAGGAAAAACATACAAGCACCAACTTCCAACAGATTTATTGAACTGAAATAAAATAAAATCTGCATAGCAGACTTCAGGCTGCTACTATTGACCAATTCGACCATATCATTTATTATTGCACTTAGATTTTCATCATTAATGAAGTTTCCGTCGTCAACTTCTAAGAATGATCTAACTTCAGGTTAGTATTACTAGACAATCCTTTTACATAATTTTAGTTTGGAAGTAATTCTAAATATAGAGGAATTGTATTTCCTAACAGAATATTGTTCATGGGTATATAATCAATGCATTTCATAAAATAAGAACCCATATCTGATAGTAGTTACAGTGAAAGGAAAAAACATTACTGCAAAATGGTAAAAGACAACCAAATATAGTATATAAAAAGTGACCACGATTTATTATTTATATCCTTTTGATAGCTCTAGATTCAGTCTCATTAATTGCATTCATTAATTTCCTTGAAAATGCAAAACTACCCTTGAAAATATGGAAAGGCCTTTATATGGATTGATTGGTAGAGAAGGGGTAAATTATAATCAAAGATTGTGCTGACTTTATTATGTTTACTTTCATAATATAAGCAGATTTAAAAATATAGATAGGTAGTATTAAATACCGTTTATTAATTCATAACAACTGGAATAGGGAGAAACACAAATATATACCATGTATGTACACTATGATCCTTGTCAACAATAAGAGATATGAAAGAAGAATAAATGTATGAAGTATTCATACGTATCTTTGATGGACCATTCTCATTAATCAATTAAGTTTATTTATAGATTTATTAATTGCTACAGATTAATATATGAATTAATAATGTGGCTACTTACATACTATAAGTATAGAGAGAGGAAATTTGTACATCACACAGTATATGAATAATATCATGAAAAACAAAATAGTTTGACTTGACAACTAAAAAGTATATTGTATGAGTTACAGCTATTGATAACAGTCAATAAGTATATTCTTGTGACATTACAATAATAGGTAAAAGATTACGCATATGAAATTATAAACATTGGAATACCTCTTTGCTGAAAGAGGAAAGATAATATAACAGAATTAATGGGTGCATAAATATTAACATTCATTTTATGAAGAATCCAAAATACTTACTTGATAAGCCAAAGGAAAGAAACTTGATCTATTACATATTTTACCTTTTGAAAGGCATGATTGGATGAATGGAAGAAGGAAAAAAATTAGGAAACAAACTTCCTGTTAGAATACCTTATTTTCTATTAAAAAGAAAGAGAGCGGGAGAGTAGGTATATTTCTATGTATTAATTGGTTTAATAAAAACATCAAATATATCAACAAATCTCTTCTAGAGACATTTTATCATTACTAAATATACAAATCTCTTTTGGAGATTTTTTTTGTTATCATCATTTCTGGAGTGAACAAATTTTTATACATTTATTTGGTTTGGTAGTTAATACTATTGGCAAATATTTTTAGAACTTCAGGTTCCAATTTTACTTTAAAGTAAAGTCTTTGTTTAGTACTTTAGATCATAAATGGTACAACTTGATTTTCATTATCAAACTTTAGCTTTGATTGCAAACATTGTTAGAATTTACCATAATCTGAATTATCTTTTCTAATAATTCAACGCTTCACATCTCAAATTTATAGAGCTTTGATATATAATCCCCTTTATTTAGGAATACAAACTTATATGCATATATTTTATTTGAGAACTTCAGGTCTCCAATATTAGATAAACATTATGAAACAAGAAGATTCTTCATAATTGTATTCGAACATAAGAATCATAATACTATTTATCTTCGAGGAAATAGTGTTTACCACATTTGTAATGTTATTCCAACATGTTGTTTTTATGTTATGTCTTTTGGACATATCAACATACTATTTCTTTTGGAATTGCTTGCTTATTTTCTTGAAGGCTTTATTTCAGCTTATGAAAGCTTTAATCTTTCACCTTCGCATAAATGAACTTCAGGTTCTTATTCTTTCATATAAACTTAATACGATCTTCTAGATACGTATTATCCTTCTATTTGTTTCTCTAAGAAACAACAAAATATTTCTTCTGAAAATATAAATCATGTAGCAAAATCATTTCTGTAGTCCTCATTCAAACCGAAATCCAACCAAAAAAGTTTCAAAATGAAAACCTTTTTTTTCACCAAACAATGGAATGAGATCTAAAAGTTTAGATCTACGATAAAATGAGATCTAAAATGATAATATTAATAGAGCAAGATCTATAATATATATATATATATATAATGAAATCTAGAAAATTAGATATGATAGATAAGATCTAAAAAGAATACTAACAGAATAAGGTCTGAAATTACATTTTAGTCTATGAAACAATTTTAGTTTCAGATCAAATTCAAAATTATCACAAAAAAATGGATACACATTAATAAAAATTAATAAGAGATCTGACGATTAAAATCTACAGATGTAAAAATATATCATTTGAACATGATATTAAAATCTACAAGTGATCTGAATAATTAGAAGAAAAAAATAATATAAAATGTGAAACAAAACGAGATCTAAAATACAGGGATAAAAAATAAGATGTACAAATAGAATCAGATCTAAATAATTAGATCAATGATACAATGAGATCTAAAAGAAATAAAATTAATAGAATGAGATCCGAAAGATTTGGTTAATCAGATCAGAAATCGCTTACCGCTTTGAAGATTTATAATCAGATCTGAAATTTTTCTTTTATTTAGAGATCGCGCTGATAACGTTTTATAAAATAAGGAAAGCAGAAGCCACTAGAGAGAGAATAATTTTATTCATTCGGAGATTATTAATCCATTTTCATTACTTAGCACCTTTATATAAAGGCCTAGGAGCTTGGGATAGAACTAATCTCACGATGTGGGACTAAATACAAACAGATATAGCATATTCACTATTTATATTTACATATATTATAACAAAAACTTCATTATTTAATGAACCATCTCATTAACTCTGGCACTATTTAGCATTCTACAATAATAGTTGAAATGTAGATAACCATACAGATGCTTTTACTCTCAGCTCAGGTTGATAGTCAATGTTAGTAGTCAAAAATCACTAAAGCATCCAAGGTTTCTATAAAAAAAGTGTGTGCCAATAAATACTATTTATGAAAATGTGTATTTATTCTCAAATTATGAAAAACATGCCATTCTTAAATAAAGTTGAGATGTTTTTTGTATATCCTGAATTGATGACTTCGAATGAATATCTATAACTTTAAAACTTGTGCCTTGTTAGAAAATGAATTATATATTTGGAAATTAGTAAAATTGTAAAACTTTTACCCAAGAAATCAATGGTGGAAAACATTACCAATCGATCGTTTATGATAAGCCATTGTAAATTATTTTATACTAACCTAACAAAACCCATTTATACCAATCATGTTAAAATCACTATTTACGAGCATCTCCAATAAGCAACAAATTAATACTATTATGAAGAGGGGAAGAATTTGCAACTCCAACTGTGAAGATTGGCCTTAATCTTAAGGCTAATCTTAAGCGGTCAATTTTCAATTCTAAATTGGCCTGGACGTTATTTAACAGATGCCCAGAGCCGGATGGCAATGAGCCAACGGCTTGTCCACAATGGCTATGTTTTCCCTCCAAACTCCATAAAAACACCACTTTCAATCTTCGTATTCACACTAAACTCTTCGCTACTTCCTCTTCTAATCCACCTTATTTCCAAATTAAAATCGGTCCTCAACAATGTCTTCACTATTCGGAGAGTTTACACATCCTTCCTACTCTCAAATATGTTTTTGACGACGACAACGAGCAACAACAAGGTACTCCTCTGAACCAGCATTCATCCAACCCATGGTGAAGCAACGAGGACTTTGAGCTATGCAACCTTTACTAGCATTACACAGAAGACTTTATAAGGGGTAATGACCAAAGCAATGATAAATTTTGGGAGAAAGTAATCAATATATTCAACATAAAGCATCATAGAAACACACGTTCTTTGTCAACGATCCATGGTCGATACCAAAAAATCAATCGCCAAACTCAAATTTATGAATTGTATATTTTTAAAAAACGGAAGCAAACCCTAGCGGAATGGGAGGAGAAGATTAGTTTCTTAGCATATAATCATATTATTGATTTATTTCTTTTTTGGTTATTGGAAAAGAATGACGAATGAGGAATTCATAAAGCTTTTTGCAAGGGAAAACGGTGCTAAAAAACCACACTATTATCAATTTCCAAATTGTTATAAGTTGCTAACAAGCACACCGAAGTGGAACTTGATAATGCGAAGAGCCTTCGAGATATTCAAACAAAGGGAAAGGGAAAGAACAGAGCATCAAAATCAACATACTCGTCCAGTCTGGGAATTTACCTGGTAGAGAAACTCCATTTGAGGGAGATAACAAGATGGATGTGCTTACCCAGAGACCTGATGAAGATTATAGACCAATGGACGTCAAAGAAGCAAAGAAGAAGAATAAAGATGAAGCTGCTTTGAATGGTAAAGTGATTGCCGCTCATGAAATTCACAACATAAGACATCAAAATATAAGCATGCAAGCGAAGGAGAAGATCAATGTAATGTGTAAGTTTGTGGATATTGAGCAAAAAAAAGTTGGATATTGAATGAGAAAACAAGAAAAAATGATTATGGATAAAGATTTAACAGGAATAGATGAAATTCAAACACAATATTGGATGGAGCGCAAAAGACAAATACTTATATGTTCCCTCAAATGTAGTTTGTTTTAATCTAGCACTTTATTACTATTTTCAATGTTCTTTTAGTTTTTATAAATCTGTTGTATTTGCTTATTATTTAATGTTCTACTACTTATGTTTCCATCCATACAAAGTCTGTACCCAAGCTAAATAACATTATAAAGGAAATGAAATACAATCGATACGTTAAGTTAAGTACGAATACAGCACAAACGCATGCACACGTGATCAATTAGATGCATAATTAAACTAACAATCTCCAAAGTAATTCAAATATGATTCATAAGATCTTTTTGAAGCCTTTTGTGAATTTGTGCATCTCGGAGTGAAAGTTGACGTTCTATATGAATGTCGAAAGCTTCTTCGGTTAAAAGAATGTCGTCTTGGAATATTTCTAGCATTTGCATTGCACTAGCATATTCGTTGTGACGATATTCTTCATCCATATCTGTTTCGTCTTCAATAATCATATTATGTTGCATAATACATGCAAAAGTGACGGTGGACATCTTTTCTCGAGACCACAATCAACAAGAATTACTAATAATTGCAAATCTGGATTGAAGAATGTCAAAACTCTTTCTACATCTTTTCTCTATCCCTCTTGCATTGCTTCAAACTTTTCTTACTTTCTTGTTATTGGATTTGGACACATTTCCACAATGGTGCTCCATTTTGAATAAATCACATTGCTTAGATAATATCTATGGTTATAAGTGTTTTGCCGAATAGTAAATGTCACTAGAGTTACTTTGCTAAGTGCCTTATCATTAAATAGATATGGCCTATTTATAAAATTTAAGTCATTGTTAGATCCAAATAATCTGAAGAAAACATGTCAAATCCAAAAATCATATGAAGCTACTACTTTCAAAATAATAATTGGTCTTTTTTTACTATTGTAAGCTCCATGGTATGCCTTTGGGGCTGTTCTTCCATTCCCAGTGCATACAGTCGAGACTTCCTAGCATGTCAACTCATCTTCTGCTATTAGGCATTTCTCTAATCCGTACAACATCATCCTTATTTTAAGAACTAAGGTACTTAGTGCCGTAAACGTCTACCATGGATGGGTAAAAAATTTCAAGGGTTTCTAGTGTAGTAGTCTCTACAATCCCATATGCATCGTCTAGTATATCTGTGGGGGTGCCATAAGCTAACATCCTCATTACGGTAGTCATTTTCTATTCACCGCTAAGTCCCTGCATTTTTGAAGCATTAGGTTTTGAAAAAAATATCCGTTGTTGTTTTGAATACCCATCAAAATTATCAAAAGTAGATCTCTTCTCATTCTATACATTCTCCTAAACATATCTGGTCCATTAGTGCAATTCGGATTGAAGTAGTCTTGCATGAAAGTTTTATGAAAAGCAAATTGATTACGATTTACATATTTCTGACTGATGAATGATCCATCATGTTTTCTGGATGTGGAACCATAAGCTTCATGGCATAGGTCTAATCTTTCTTGCATTTCCTCGACTTTCTCTAATAGGATATCTTTTGTAACGACCCAGAATTTTAGTTATTTGGATTTGGAATATATAATTAATTTTAAATATTGAAAAGTAAATTTTATAGATTAAATACTCAAAATTTCAAATATAGCGATTTATTTGATAATTTAATTGTTGAATTCAATAAGTGAAATTGTTTAAGTAGTTGAACCTTAGGTTTTAAGTTGGATAAAAACAATTTAAAGGCTTAATTAATTTCTATTAATAAGAATGAAGATAATAAAGCTTCTAAATTTGATGTAAAACTGATTTAACTGATTTTTTGAAATATCTCATTTTAATTAACAAGTGAAAATAGCCTTCCAGGGCATTGTCTCGAATTTCGATGAAACTAATGTCATTGAGTCCGTAATAATGAATCATAATACGTCGTCAAGTTTTGTAACGATTAGACGTATCATTTGGTCGTGCGCGATAGAAACACGTTGAAATTAATATTGAAAATCAAATATAATAATTGAGTTCAAAAGGCTATCTTCTACATACGATCGAACTAGCTCATGAAACAAGTTCCATTGCATTCAGAATAGGGATATAACATATAGAACGCCAAGCGGCACGCCTCGAAGGGAGTCCAAAATTATATTGCTAGATGTTTTGAATTTTAAATAATATATATAGATTTGACTACACGACCATTGATCCATCGCCTCCAACATCAGACCATACCATGTACAAGCCCACTCCTCCTCTATGTTATCTCTCATCCATCCTCTGTTATTTAAAACCATCTCCAAAAGGACAAAAGAAAAAAAGTATTTCAAGAATTAAAATAAAAGACTATACTCAACAATAAAATCCAAAACTTATATCTTCGAGGTCCTTAGACTATATGGTTCGATTTTTGTACTGCTTGGGTTGAGCGGTGGGATTTTGGAATGCTCGATAGTTTAACAAAACACGAGTATGTGGCTAGGGTTAGCAATGGTTTAAAGTATAAGCTTCGATTTGGAGTATGGAGGTTGGATTCGGTTTGCGGCATTAAATGAAAACTAGTGTAGATTTTTGAGGATTTTTTGCGACAAATTTTATTGCATGAACAGTGCACAATCGCCGAAATGGCAGCAGGTCGTGATTCACGTGGTAAGTCCAGGGTTGTTATGAGTGGTGTAGCAGGGTGAAGATCGGCGAGGGGAGTGCGTCGGAGGTGATTTCGTTCGATTTCGCAGTGTTGAGGGAGAACGAGGCGATCGACATGGGTCGTGCATAGGGGAGGTTATCTATGTATTGGGGAAGAAGGGTAAATTTCTAAATAAGATAATTATAAATTTGTTTATATTATTATTAGTTTAATTATCGAAACTTATAAAATTCATAATTTCTTCATATGAGGTCCGGTCGAGATAAAACTTTTTGCATTGCGCTCGTGAAAACGAATGCTTCGCAATGGAACTGGTTCGGAAAAAAATTAGAGATAGTTGAATTTTGGGCTATTTTAGTTTCAAACCAAAGCGCCTAGGCGACAACCGAAAATTTCGGTGAGTTAAACTCACTTATTTGGATCATTGGTATGATTTATAGTTGATAAAAATGATTGAATGATTGTTTGGATAAGTTATTATATTTATTAGTTGGTTTGGATATATTTTCACCTATTACGTCTCCATGTAAGAGCGGATGACTCTTTGTATATTAATCCTGCCTCGAAGCGGTTGATTTATATTTTATGATTGTAAAACATTTGTGATGTAGAGGGAAACAGGTTGGAGGGAGGAATCCAACAGGATTCCTCGCTATTGTTGAATTGTTTCAACAACATATTTTATATGGATTATTGAAAAATAAAACCTGATTGTGGACATTATAGTTATAACATTGTTATATGTTTAAAAATAAAACCTAAAAGTGGTATAAAATTGATATCAATATTGGTAAGGTGTTGGGTGGATATTGGCCTCAAATTAGTATTTTAAAAATACTATAAATTGCCATTTAAATCGGAATTTGATTTTGAGACAAGGAACAATTTTAAAATTCGAAATTGGGTTTCAAAAATATTTTGAAGGATTACTTAATTAAATATATTAATATTGTTTTTAAGTTAATTAATTATATTAATATTGTTTTTAAGTTATTTAATTATAATATTAATTTAAATTTATTTAATTATAATAATAATCTTTTAAAGTTATGTAAAGATATTAAATTTTTTAAACTTATAATATCATATTAATACTATTTTAAGGTTATTTAATTATTTTAATATTGTTTAAAGGTTATTTGTTTATAGTTGATATGTTTTTAAGAATTTATAAAAAAAGTTAGAAAGATTAATTATTTAAGAATAATTTGGTGTTTGTAACTAATTATAAGGATTATTAATAAGGTTTTGGAGATAAATTATTATTATTTATAATAATGTAAAGATTGATTAATTATTATTATTTAATTAAAATATTTTTAAACTAATTATTATTATTTTAAGATGTTTAAAGTAAATAATTTCCTATAATGTTTATTATTGATAACCATTATCATATAATTGTGTTTTAAATTACAAGATTTTTAATTATTTATAAATGTTTTTGAGACCCATGAGTGGAGTTGGAAGACTTAGATTTTATAAAGAAGCTATAAAATGGTATGAAGAGTAAAGGAAGGGTTATTTGCAAGATGGAAGAGTTTATAAATGGTTAGATATTTATAAATGAATTTTAGAGACAGGATATAGATCTATGAAGAAGTTTTATAAATGGTTTATAGATTTATAAAGGGTTTATCAGTGATCTTTGAAATTTACAAGAAGCTTATAAGTGATTGAATTTATAAAGAGTTTATAAATGGTTTTTCGGAGATTTATAAAATGGTTTATAAATGTTTTTAGTGTATCATAAGTAGTTTTACAAATGGGTTTTGATTCGAATAAAAAGAAAATATTTCTAAATTCTATGAATATACTTATAGATAAGTATAAGGATATTCCTAAGTATATAGAGATTTGCGGGTGTATCTTTGTAAAGGTGTTTATACAGAAGTAATTTACAAAGTGGGTTTTATTTATGAAGATTTATGAAATGAGGCTAGTGAGTGCTTATATACTTAATCATTGTTGGTTTTTCCTATGAAGTATAATCTTTGTTTGAATGTTTGTTTATTTAATAGTTCAATAACCGACTACCAAATCTTCGTCTAAACATGCAATCCTTCTTAATTTTGGTGGTACGGAAATATTCCCTACTTAACACCAAAGTATTTTAACTCTAGAAATATCTAGGGAAAACAAAGGAATTATATGGTAAAATTACCATCTATGGTGCTATACTATACGTATAAACTCGTTTCGTTCTTCTAGGACAAATGATAAGGAGATCCATCCACTTAAATGGTTAGTGGGTGATCCCCGCCCTTATGTATTGTCTGATTATTTCCAAAAGAACCAGTATTGAACATTCTGGAAAATCAACATTTGGTTTTGTGGAGCACCCGGTAAGCGGAAGAGTGTACTTATAAGAAATGACTGGAAACCCGTAACCACTTCGAAAACCATATACGATTCTATGGAGCAGTTTCATGATATATTGAGATGTATTGGGATCCGTGTGTGATTCTAAAAACCCATTGGGGTATGGGAATCCGGGTGTGATTCCAAGATCTGATTGAGATGTGGGAATCTATGTGTGATTCTGAGATCCGTTGGGGTATTGGAATTCATGTGGGATTTCATGATCTATTTTGATGGCGGTGCATAAGCTGGAATGATGGATGTAGCGTCATCAACGGAAAAGACTAAAATCAGAGATATGAGGCATGACCAGTAGGGTTAGCAAACCCATAGGGTATAGTCGGCTCCTCCTAGGTGTCACTTATAGTTATTATGCATGCATAGGGTGATGCACGCGGTCTTAGTGAGACCAGCTATGTTTTTCCTATGGTACAACACTAGGGATGTATGTTGCTTTGGAAGGATATCTTTGATCCTTGTGCAGGAGGACTTCTCAAGGCACCTCCATGGAAATCCTACACAATTAGCAAACATGCCTTTTCGATTTTCGATTATATACCTAGTATTGTTGTGATGTACACTCACGAGCGTCACAGCTACTTGATTATTATTATTTTCACCTTTAGACATTATTATAATATAAATCGATTTTCTATGGAAACATTTTTGGTTATCGTAAGGTAAAAACCCGTCTGTGTTTATGTGTGGCATGGTCTTACAAGATACCTTTTGTGACGATCCAAAATTCTGTACCCTTTATGCCGACAATAAACCACACATGTCAGACCCAAATTGCATGGAATTGTGGATTATCACAGGTAATAAAGAAAAATAGACAGAACAGAATCTCACACGAATGGAATAACATATATTATTGAACAAATATCTTTACAACGAAAAAAAATTAAATACATATATCAGAGTCAAACCTAAATTCAGCTTGGACAGTTATAAACATTAGTCCTTATAATTGTTGACAATCAACAAACTAAAACTAACTAAGCACAGCGGATGATAGAATATGTCCATACGTAGATGAATATCTCTAGGTCTCCTTTGGAAATTCCAACCTTCTTCAACTAAACTTGAAACTACTCGGATCTGACCCGAGTACTGAAAATACCTAGATCAGGCTTGATAAATCTGCATGAGAAAAACTAAATAATAGATAAAAGTGCAATATATCAGCCTTTAAATAAAATCCTTTGAAAAGGAAGAGTATCTCATAAGACCACGCACACACATAAATACAAATGGTTTTTTACCTTATGATAACTTAAACACTTTTATATCAAAACATTTGATATTATTTCTAATGACATATCTTTGAAAATATTTGCAAATAAACTTATTAATCTTAGCTGAAATTGTTACAATTATTAAATTCCAACATACTCAGCTCTATAAACAAAAACGTAGGTTCGTATTGGAGAATGGATTTCCATATAAATGACCAGGTGCAGAGAATACCTTCCGATGGGTACGCCTCTAGATGGATGTCCCGAGGACCATCACAAAGGATCCTCTACCAATACAAGACTGGCCTATCTTTGTAACTAGATGGTACCGAATATATCATCCCCCAGTCATTAACGACCTTTAACCGAGCGCGCTACCGCATGCAAACCACATTAATTTACATCTTGAACGTTAAAGCGGGAAGAAATATATCTAGAAGGGGATGATCATACCCTAATTGGAAACGACTCACTTAGCATTACTACATCTAACCCTGTTTCGGTCATTTCCAGTTGATAAGGCTTGAGGCATCGATTACCTTTTCACATAGCACATATCACATTTCTGAATGCCACATTGCCGTTTCCGTTGACTGCTAATTGCCTTCCATAAAAATACAACCATTAAGCTCGTATGTCTCAAGAACGGTGTTAAGCTAAGAGAAGTAACCTTCTCCGCTACCACAGATGTATTTTTGTAAAAACCAATATACGTAATCTTTAGAAATGCAATGTCATAAAAACGTCCATACGAGTTGTCCAGAAACAGGACAAACCGAAGGCACTCTCCTACTACCACTAGTAGCGAGTAGTCCTCGCAATCCGAAAAGCCTCCATAACGAGGAGACCACTGCTATAAATAACTCTATAATGAGAGCTACCCAGAGCATGTCAATAAGAAGTCCTCACGCTATGAAGATCCACGGCCTAAAATAATAATCATCTTCAACATGTCTTCACATTCTAACACATACATTGTTTCAAAGTGGTTTTCGAATAGGAATCACCCAAATCCAACCCTGGTTCCTTCGAAGCCAATCATCGAAAAAAGTGAACATGCGTGTAAAGGATCATTAAGTCTCTTTTCACTTTAATTCTTTTCGGATGATTTCGAAATCTCTTTCTTTTGACTTAGAATAACTCTAAGTAATTCATTCTTTTGCTTTGGATAATATCTCAAATTTCCTCACTTAACTCTCGATCAAAATTCCTTAACTTTTAGGCTGGTCAAAAACAATGTTATTTAAGACATTGTTTACGATAAACCCTAAAATCAATCTTAGCAAACATTATTGAGTAAATAAGATCAAAGAAATCATTCAAATTTTACTCTACATCAATTTCCATATTTAACAAGTGCTATGGGCAGAATAACGATGAAATCACCTTTTAAATTCCATGAATATGACAAGTTCCCTCTTTGAATTTTAATACCAAGTATAAGAAGATTATCTCAATGCAATCCAAGTCGTAATTTATTCATTTAGGAGATTGCTTAAATTTTGGATAATACCAGTCTTCTTTTATTTTGGAAAATTTAATAGAATCTTTTTAAAGCATCTGGGCTTTCCTTTCAGTCTGTTCCACCCCTCGCCTAAGAAGAGAAAACAAAAGCCGGCTAAGTTCAGGGCACTATTGCTCCATCTCTAACCTTAGTTAAACATCTTTTTTATCTTTCTAGATCTCACAAGCGGAACAAATAGATTTATCAAATTTATTCCATGTTTTCCATAATTAAAAACGTTCATTTAAATAGATTTCCTGTTATGGTCACTTAACTGTACGAGCGCGATTTTTCTAGAAAATTGGCTTGGACTTAATTCAAAATCTACTCGATGAAATTTTTATTTTCTTTCTTCGTTTAAAAGATATGGGTATAATAGTCCGTAGTTTTCTTATCTCGAAGAATTCCGAGCTATATTTCACACTACACATTCATTTGAATCTTTCGGTGCGAAATCGCGAACTACTGTTGCGCTACGCACATAGTTTTAACCTATTTTTCGATATTTGAAATAACCTATTCAAATTGAATTTTATTACACTTACTAAGTCATTAAAAATAATTTTAAATCAATATTTTCACCTTTTAAAGCTTTTAAAATGAATTTTCACTATTACCATATTATAATATTATTATATTCCTATTATTTTAATATTAAATTTTAAATTACAATTTCAATTCAATTTCAATTTTAACTTCAAATTAAACCCAATTAAAACTTAGATTTCAAATCCAATTTCAATTTAAACTTCAATTCTATCTTAATCTCAATTTCAATTTTTAAAATCGATTTCAATTTCAATATCAATTTCACTATTCATCTCAATTTCAATTTCGCTTTAACTATCCTTTTTAATCCCGTTTCACTTCAAGTTTCAAAATCTCTTTTATTTTTACTTTAATTTCAGTTCTAATTGAAAAGAAACTTATTTTTTCAATACATCATATCATCAAAATTGGGTCTTTCTTAACAAAGAGATCACTTGATCAAAAATGAACATAACCAATGTCCATATTTATCACTAACATAACATCCATTTAACCAATGACATAACATATGATTTCAAATCCAACATTTACCATTAATACCATAACGGGATATGTTATCACAATTCAACTATCTAACCAAATTATTTAATCATCCATATTAGCAATCAATTGGTATATACATTCATATGTTATAAGGGTATAAATGTGATTGTTTTAACATAACCAATATAATTTCAAAAGCGATGAGTATTTTTCACCTTCATATCCACTCCATCAATCTTTTTTCTAAACTAGCGTGCTTCTTCTCGAACGTCTTGAGTTTTTCGTTACCTCTCTTTTCCTTTTTCTTTTCTTTCTTTTCTTCTTCTTTTTTTTGGTATGGCCGTTGGTTTGAATGGAGGCTACGACCTAGGGGTAAGGGTGTGTGAAGGGGTAGGCATGTGTTTTGAGGTAGGTAGGTGGTCTAGGGGCTCGGGTTGGTGGAGTGGAGCTCGGCCGTGGGGTTTAGGGGCTTGGGTGGGTAGGTTTGTAGGCTTTTGGGCGCGTGTGTGCTCAGGTAGGTGGAAAGGAAGGGGTGTGCATGTGTTTGAGGGGGTGTAGGTGATGGTGTGGCAAGGTTATGGTGATGTGAAGGTGATAGCTTGAAGGTAGAAAAAACGAAGGAAGAGAAGGAGTTTTAGGAATTTTGTATAATGAAAGTGAAGTGAAAAATGAAAGGATTTGAACTTGTATTTATAAGTGGAGAATTTAGTGGTAAATGACATAAATATCCTTGTTTACTTTTGGACTTTGATTAGCCTTGATTTGAGTTGCATTTAATGTGTGGAATGATGCTTATGGAAGAGTGTGTTAAGAGATGAAGAAGCGTTAGGTTCTTATGGTTTGTAATTATTTAAACATATAAATTTGCTTATTTTCTATGTAATGAGATAAGATATAAGTAATGATGTTGTTCAAAAAGATTTAAAATAAAATAAGTCCAATTATACCTTTTTACTTTTTTATACATTTATTTAAACTTCCTAATATAAATATTTTGTTTTTCAGTGCTAAATGTAAAGTGTTTAAAAAGTTTATAAAGTTGTATTTATGCATATGTGTATGTTAGAAAATGTATCAAGTTGCAACAATTTGACGACAACTTGTTTTGGTTGAAAACGGTGTTCTAGTCGACAAATTCTACAATCCAAATTTGACGTTTTTGTTAAGCTATATATTAAGGTAAACCAAACTTTAAAATGAACTTTTTACTTTTTTAAATAAGTTAAAAAATGTTGCTTTATATAGTTAAATCATACTTATTTAATATCAAAATCTCTAATTTTACAGTGTACATAAAACTAACAAAATGTGGAAAATTTTGGTTATTTTTGTTAAACCATTACTAACATATTTTTAAATCTTTTAATGTAATTTTATTATCTTTATTAGGCATTTTTTAATAAGATTTAAATTTTCAAATAAATATTTAAATTCATTTTTTGAAGCCTTTATTATTTTAACAAAACTTAACTTTTGCTGATTTGTTCTAAAATCCGAATTTATACCTTTTAGTTAGTAAGTATAAGAATAAATAATTTCTTCATTATTTTCTATTATATATAACCAATTTATTTAAGTTTTGAACCTTTTTAAATTTGAAACAAACTAAATCTCTCTCTTTTGAAGTAGCGAAATTACGGGTCGTTACATTCTCCCCTACCTAAAAGCATTTCATCCTTGAAATGAAATAAAAGATACAAAACTATAAAAGTCAACAATATATGGCAAAGGAAATACTACAACTAAATACTGATCATGAAATACAATCATCGATCCTAGTCCCAACCAGAGTGCATACTACACATTTTAGGTAAATACATAACTATCTACATCGGTCAACCAAATATCATACTAAAGGACTAAATCTCATATCTTAGCGCGCGTACTATGTGCTTAACATAATAACAAATGCTATAATACAAACCCAAAATATCCCTAAGTGTGAAACACTACTCATCGGATGAACCCACTGATGGTGCCTCTAAGTCGATCTCTACTGGTTGCTCTACTTCCTCCCCATCTTCAACTGGCTCCTCATCATCTACCATCTCTAGAGCTATGTCCCAACCTAGCGGCTACCACTACTGGCCTTCTGGAATCCATGGCTCATGCTCCCCCATATCAATATCTTCTAAACCGAGATCCTTGGCCATCTCCTGAATGAGAGATCCAATCTCCTGAATGGGTCGATCCATCTCCCAAATGATCTGCTCATCACTCTCTGAATCATCATCCTTATATGAACATGCACCGTAAATCCCAGAGTCTTCTGTTTCCACTGCCACGGGTTCTTCTATCAGCGGCTCGATCTCCTTTCATTCTTCTATGGTTTCCTGTATAGGCTCTTCTTCCTCAGGGTCCTCATCCTCACTCAAAGGATCCAACATCCAATCATCTGCCTCATCGTCGGCCTCTGCCCCTGCATCAATATCTACGCCTACTGGCAACACATCCTCCTCATATAAAATAACTATCAAATCCTCATCCTTTGAGATATATATAGGATGGCCGAATGATCCTGGTACTATCCCCGAGGGCTCCCTTACTTGCATATCCTCCTCATCACTTGAAATCGGTGTATCCAAAACTTCTAAGTCTTCGTATTTAGATAAGGCTTCCCTAAATCTCTGCCTAGTTTCTATTCTTTCTGCCTTGATGATTTTCTACAATTTTATATA
Source organism: Allium cepa (assembly GCA_030765085.1). Classification (NCBI taxonomy): domain Eukaryota; kingdom Viridiplantae; phylum Streptophyta; class Magnoliopsida; order Asparagales; family Amaryllidaceae; genus Allium; species Allium cepa. Next base: position 373,959,342 of record CM060929.1, on the reverse strand, counting down.
AGAACTTAACAGTTATCATTCTTATTAAAGATCTTATCTCAGCTTTATTTATTTCATCTCATTAAGTGCTTCTTACTTAATTATGGTCGTTTTTATTTTCATTCTTTTTAAATGGGATTAAATCTTTTTAGCTTTTCTTATAAATTCTAACATAATTTGGTATTGACAAAGGAGCAAAATGATAGTCTATATATATTGATTCCCAAAATACATTCATACTAAGTGACTTCTAAGAAGCACACTCAAAAAGTTTTACAAAAGTCATACGGTTGAAATACTTAGATGGTGTTTACTAATACATGCCTACCAACTTATGCTTCCATAATCCGTTTTCCTTTTTCTACGGTAGTAGGTGGACGAGTAAAGGTAACAAAAGGCCTAGGCTGTTCTACCGTTTTAAGCATTGGACAATTTCTAGCGACATGTCCAATAATATGGCAGTAATAACGATTCTTCGGGACAACTTTCTTAAAGGACTTGATTTTTACTCCTGACTACATTCTTTTGCAAGGTGACCTACTTGTCTACATTTGAAACAACAAACTTTATTTTCCTTATGCCTTTTCTTCTGGGCTGGTACTTCAGTAGTTGGCTGTGGAGCAACATCTTCGAATTTCAGGGCATTGCTGATTATCTTCCTAAATGATCCATGGATGAATCTTACCATATTATGCTAGAGCTCATCACACTTTCTTAACCAATCCTTAACTTCCATGAGCTTTTCTGATCCCAAAAACATTCTTTGACTTAGGATCTCAAATTCCCGACAAAGTGAAGCGAAGTTCAGTGGGTTTGGTCTTTCCTGAAAAAAATATTATTTGTCTACATATTATCAGCAAATACCTTATAGTCGAATTATGAAACTTAATTCACATGGTATTTGTTCTTAGTCCTTTTAAATTAACCCATTTTATACTTGTCAAATTGTTAATATTTCTTAAGGCTAAATGTCTAGGGTTATATGATAAAAATTCTAAATTCTAGTTCTCAACCAATTGATTCTATATGAAATATCTTATAGTCAAATCATTCAATTCTAATCACAGGATATTCATACTTTAGTTTTACTAAGCTAAATTACAAACAATCCTCAATTTCTAACCCAAAAATAATAATATCCCCTTTGGTATATTTAAAATATAAACCCAAGGTAAAATTATTTTATTTACCAACTTTTTAAAACAAAACCATTTTTATAAAATTAACAAATACATACTCGTATATATAATACTCTCATAACTCATTATAGGGTGAAACTAACCTTATCTCTAATGAATTACTCATCCTAGGATATTACTAATCTTATCCTTGATGAATCTTTACCTATAAAAAATCCAAGGTTCTTGCTTAACCTTCAGCTTTGATACCAAATGTGACGACCCAAAATTCTGTACCCTTTGTGTCGACAATAAACCACAGATGTCAGACCCAAATTGCACGGAATTGTGGATTATCAGGGGTAATAAAGAAAAATAGACAAAATGGAATCTCACAAGAATGGAATAACATATTTTATTGAACAAATATCTTTACAGCAGAAAACTTTTAAATACATATATCAGAGTCTAACCTAAATTCAGCTGGGACAGTCATAAAAATCTGTCCTTACAATTGCTGACAAACAACAAACTAAAACTAACTAAGCACGGAGGATAATAAAATATGTCCATACGTAGATGAATAGCTCCAGCTCTCCTTTGGAAACTACTCAGATCTGACCCGAGTATTGAAAATACCCGGATCAGGCTTGATAAACCAACGTGAGAAAAACTCAACAATAGATGACAGTGTCATATATCAGCCTTTAATTAAAATCCTTTAAAACGAAAGAGTATCTCATAAGACTACGCATACACATAAACATAGACGGGTTTTTACCTTATGATAACTTAAACACTTTTATATCAAAACGTTTGATATTATTTCTAATAACATATCATTGAAAACATTTGCAAACAAGCTTATTAATCTTAGTCGAAATTGTTACCATTATTAAATTCCAGCATACTAGGCTCTAAAAACAAAACTATAGTTTTTTATTGGAGAATGGATTTTCATACAAATGACCAGGTGAAGGGACTACCTTCACGTTGGTACACCTCTAGGAAGATGTCCCGAGGACCATCGCAAAGGATCCTCTACCAACACAAGGCCGACCTATCTTTGTAACTAGATAGTACCAAACATATCATCCCCTAGTCGTTATCGACCTTTAATCGAGCGCGCTCAAGCATACAAACCACATTAATTTACATCTCGAATGTCATAGCGGGAAGAAATATATCTAGAAGGGGATGATCATACCCTAATTGGGAATGACCCACTTAGCCTTGCTGCATCTAACCCTGTTTCGGTCATTTTTTGTTGAGGAGGCATGAGGCATCGGTTACCTTTTCACATAGCACATATCACATCTTTGAATGCCACATTGTCATTTCCGTTGACTACTAATTTCCTTCCATAAAAATACAACCATTGAGCTAGTTTGTCTCAAGGAGAGTATTAAGCTAAGAGAAGTTGCCTTCTCTGCCACCATAGATGTATGTTTGTGAAAACAAATGTATGTAATCTTTAGAAATGTAATGTCAAACAAACGTCCATACAAGTTGTCCAGGAACAGGACAAACCGAAGGCACCCTCCTACTACCACTAGTAGCGAGTAGCCCTTGCAATTCGAAAAATCTCCACAACGAGGAGACCACTGCTATAGATAACTCTATAATGGGAGCTATCCAGAGCATGTCAACAAAAAGTCCTCACGCTATGAACATCCATGATATTCAATAGTCATCATCTTCAACATGTCTTCACATTCGAACATATACATTGGTTCAAAGTGGTTCTCGAATAGGAATCACCCAAATCTGGCCCCGGTTCCTTCAAAGCCAATCATCGATAAAAACTGAACATGAGTATACAAGATCATTAAGTCTCTTTTCACTTTAATTCTTTCCAAATGATTTTGACATCTCTTTCTTTTGACTTGTAATAACTCTAAATTGTTCATTCTTTTGCTTTGGAAAATATCTCAAATTCCCTTACTTAACTCTCGATCCAAATCCCTTAATTTTTAGGCGGGTCAAAAACAATGTTATTTAAGACATCGTTTACGATAAACCCTAACATCAATCTTCGCAAACATTATTGAGTAAATATGATCATAGAAATCATTCTAATTACTCAATATCAAATTCCGTATTCAACAAGTGCTATGGGTGGAATACGGCGAAATCATCTTTTAAATTCCACGAATAGGATGAGTTTCCACTTCGAATTTTAATACCAAGTAAAATAAGATTATCTATATGCAATCCAATTCGTAATTTATTCATTTTGGAGATTGCTTAAATTTTGGATAATACCAATCTTTTTCATTTTGGAAAATTTAATAGAATCTTTTTAGAGCATCCGGGCTTTCCTTTCGATCTGTTCCACCCCTCAACAAAGAAGAGAAAACAGAGGCCAGGTAAGTTTAGCGAACCGGTTGCTCCATCCCTAACCTTAGTTAAACACATTTTTTATCTTTCCAGATCTCACAAGCATGACAAATGTACTAGTCGTTTCCGCATACTCAGTTATCAACTTTATTTTGGAATTGATTATAAAGATTCCAAATTATCTTTTGAACACTTAATTTTTCTTTTAAAAACATTCACAATTGATTCTAGGAAAAAATTTCACGTTTAAACTTACGTTCAAAAAGTTACAAAATTTGCAGCATAAAAGTGCTACGGAAAATGCTATATAAGCTTATTTGATTTAATCAATTTTAATATTTGGAAATTCATATTTTCCACTTCAAATCTCTTCTAAACCATTTAAAGGGATTTATCAAATTTATTCCATATTTTTTCATTATAAAACACGTTCATTTAAACAGATTTCTTGTTATGGTCACTTAACTACACTAGCGCGATTTTTCTAGAAAATTTATTTGCACTTAATTCAAAATCTACTCAATGTAATTTTTATTTCTTTTAGAAGATATGGATATAACGGTCTAGAATTTTCTTATCTTGAAGAATTCCGAGCTGTATTCCAATCTACACATTCATTTGTTTGGTTGCTGCTGTCTCTGGACCAGCCCTCTCCTTAGTGCATCCTGTTTCCCCTGATCCTGGTGATGTTCCTCCAGTTCCCCCTGCTGTTCCGATTCTTTCTCCACCGCAAGTTGTTTGGGCTCAGACTGAACATTGTTGGGTTGATTGTCGTTCTGATATGAGATTCAACCCCATGGATAACTCATATTTTAGATATGTCTCTGATGATTTATTGGATCTTCGATGCCTTTATTATAGTAATTCTGGTGATTCCTTGGTTCTAGACATGGATGGTTCGTTTGCTGAGATTAATTCTGTTCTTCTTGCTGATTCTGCCTGGGATCAATCCTTTGTATACTCTACTAGCTCTGACTGTTATGATCCTTCCCTTGCTATCCTATTTCGTCCCTTTTTTGGACTTATTAAGGGTGGATCTCTGAATTCTTCCAATGTTGTTGAGGGAGAGGGATTTTCTTCCTCAGCTGAGGAGGACTAGCCGTGATATTTTTTCTTGTAGTTATGACATATCAGTCATACTCCTGTGTTGTATTTTATTTTTATTTCACTTACATAGTAGCTAAGGTGCCTCTACCTTACTCTTGTACTTCAACCTATTACGTTCGTAATAAAAGTGGTCGGTCCACTATAAAACCGTCGGCCATGCCCAAAAAAAGAAAATTTCCACGCAAAATCGCGAACTACCGTTGCGCGACGCACCCAGTTTTAACTTATTTTTCAATATTTGAAATAATCTATTCAAATTGAATTTTATTACTTACAAAATCATTACAAATCATTTTAAATCAGTATTTTCACCTTTTAAAGCTTTTAAAATGAATTCACTATTAGCATATTATAATATTAATATATTCCTATTATTTTAATATTAAATTTTAAATTCTGATTTCAATTCAATTTCAATTCTAACTTCAAATTAAAATCAATTAAAACTTAGATTTCAAATCTATTTTCAATTTATACTTCAATTCAACCTTAATCTCAATTTTCATAATCGATTTCAATTTCGATTTCAATTTCAGTATTCATCTCAATTTCAATTTCACTATAGCTATCCTTTTTAATCCCGTTTCACTTCAAATTTCATATTTTCTTTTATATTTACTTTAATTTCAATTCTAGTTTAAAAGAGACTTATTTTTCCAAAGTATATCTTATCACCAAAATGGGTCTTTCTTAACAAAGATATCACTTAATCAAAAACGGACATAACTAATGTCCATATTTATCACTACCATAACATCCAATCAATCAATTACATAACATATGATTTCAAATCCAACGTTCACTATTAAAACCATAATGGGATATATTATCATAATTCAATTATCTTACCAAACTATCGAACCATCCATATTAATAATCAGTTGGTATAAACATTCATATGTTATAAGGGCATAAATGTGATTGTTTTAACATAACCAAAATATAATTTCAAAAGCGATGAGGATTTCTCACCTTCATATCCACTCCGTCAATCTTTTTCTGAACTAGCGTGCTTCTTCTCGAACGTCTCGAGTTTGTCGTTATCTCTTTTTTCCTTTTTTTGGTGTGGCCATTGGTTTGAATGGAGGGTACGGCCTAGGGTTAGGGGTGTGTGAAGGGGATAGGCGTGTGTTTTGTGGTGGGTAGGTGGCTATGGGATCGAGTGTTAGTCCGTGAGATGATGGTTTTGATGACAACAACCTTAGAATAGATTATCAAATGTAAATACTAACATTATAAGTTTAGATATATATGCATATGCAAGATTTAACCATGCAGGTAATAAGAATGAAGACTGTATAGTATAGAGATTCAGGACATCAAGATTGAAGACTCATGAGTATCAAGATTATCAAGAGTTCAAGAATTCAAGTAATTTATTCTTTAATTAGAAATTTTGTTAAAACTCATAGAAAAGCACTGGCATCTTAAAATCCAATTTATTCGTGGAATGGAATCCACTTCGAGCCTGTTAAAGGGATGGAACCCTAAGTATGATGGAATCTACGAAAAATCTAGTGGAACATTGTTTTGTATCCGCTAACTTTTTATTCAAAATGATTTTTCAAAATTATATCTTGTTTTCAAAATGATTTCAAAACCTTCCTTTTAAAAGCATCAAAAACCTATATCCTGATTTTAATAATTTTAGCTTCAAAATCATCTTTAATTTCAAAGTCAAATTACTCCTGATTTTAAGCTATCTTTTAATATAATATATTCAACTTTTAAATATTTAACTTAAATTTAAATATAAAATTATAGTTAAATACTATATATATTATTCTCTATATTTACTTATGAATTTTAACTATAGGCAAGTATATTTATAGAGTTTTAAATAGTTATAATATAAGATAAAGATTATTTTCAAAGAAAATCAAATTATCAAAAAAATGCTTTGGGATGTCGACATACTCATGGTGATCATGTCGACATGGTGTCAGTTGAGTTTAGAATTTAAATTTCAAAAGAAGTGTCTATTCGTCATAACTCTTCACGAATGGACATGACTGTTGTTCTTCTATAAATAGGGGTCAGTTTCAACGAATTTCACATCAGATTTTCTTGTTTTTCACTCCTCTTCTTCTTCCACTTTTCTTAATACATATTCTTACCATTACTCTACCGAAATCAACATTGAATCGAACTCGATCATTCATAGTTTGATTCTCTATCACTCTCTCAACAAGATCCTCAGTGCTATTCAGAGTTATAGGATTTTTGTAATCAACTTAGCGAGAAAAGGTGTGATTGTAGCCTTGAAAATCAATTAACCGTGATAAGGTGTGATTGTAGCCTTGGGAAATCAATTCGGTGAGCTTGTCGCCCATAAAATCAAGTGGGTGAACTTGTTGCCCGGAAAATCAAGTATCTCTACCCGGAGGATTGTGATTCTGGAGGGTGTACCACGTAGCCTTGAAATCGAGGGTGTAACTGTAAAAGATTGCTTTTGAAAGGAAATTCGTACTTGTGTTGCGGGACTGGATGTAGGGTAACTCTGAACCTGTATAAAATCCGATGTGTTCTTTCCTTTACTGCTTTTTATTTTATTTCTGCATCTGTGTTTGTTTCTATGATCATATCTATATTTGTATATTGCATACATCTGTGTATAAATCAACATAAACTCAAAAAGATTTAGTAATTCTTTATAAACACTATTCACCCCCCCCTCTAGTGTTAACTCTAGCCTTAAGATCCGTAATCCGCATTTCTCACAATTGGTATCAGAGCAAGGTTTTCAAAGTTTCATAATCTGATTTTTGAAAAAGTTTTTAAAATGGCTATATTTGTTAATACTAGTTTAGAAATATTCAAATCATTATTGCTTCATGAGTCTGCATATAATCAATATTCAAATTCAAGTTATCTACCAAAATTGTTTGATGTACATGAATCATGCTTTATGGCTGCTGAGGAATCAATCCATAATGGACAAATTGTGCAGATCAGAAAGAACAAATGGATACTTGATAGTGGATGTTCTAGACACATGACTGGCAATCCAGACATACTGAATGATATTATATACAAAGACGGAGGACTGGTTAACTTTGGAGACAATTCAAAAGGATATGTGATTGGCATCGGCAAAGTCGGTAATTCTAAAACTCCTACTATTACTAATGTTTTGCTAGTTAAGAATCTGAAACATAATCTGCTAAGTATAAGTCAACTCTGCGATAAAGGATATAAAATTAAATTTGAAAAAGGTAAATGTCACATCGAAGATAATAATGCAACCGTAATATTTGAGGGAGTCAGGAAAAAGAATATTTATATTCTTAGTATGAAAGTTTCAAATGATAACCTGTGTCTGTTGGCAAATACAAGTGACCCTTGGATTTGGCATAAGAGATTTGGGCATTTGAATTTCAAACTCTTATCAAGACTGTCAAAACATGATCTAGTAAGAGGTCTTCCTAAAATGAATTTTAAAGTAGATGGTTTATGTGATGCATGTCAATTAAGAAAACTTAGAAAAAATTCCTTTAAATTAAAAGATATGATTTCAACTTCAAAACCTCTTGAATTACTTCATCTTGATTTATTTGGTCCATCTCAAATTCTGTCAATAAATCATAGTAAATATGTTTTTGTAATTGTAGATGATTATTCTAGATTTACATGGACAATATTTTTGAAACATAAAAGTGACACTTTTGAATGTTTTAAGAACTTTTCAAAAAGAATTCAAAATCAATTTTCTCTAAAAATTATAACTATTCAAAGTGATCACGGGGGTGAATTTGAAAATGAAAAGTTTGAGGAATTCCGCAATAAAAAGGGAATAACTCACAATTTTTCATTTTCAAAAACTCCACAACAAACGGGAGTAGTAGAACATAAAAATAGGATGATTCAAGAGTGTGCGAGAACTATGCTTTCAGATAGTAATTTACCAAAGAATTTTTGGGCAGAAGCAGTTGCTACCGCCTGTTATATTTTAAATAGAATTTTAATTAGACCTCTAACTAATAAGACATCTTATGAACTTCTTGTTTCAAAGAAACCTAAGGTATCTTATTTCAGAATTTTTGGAAGTAATTGCTTTATTTTAAATACAAAAGATAATTTAGATAAATTTGATCCTAAATCCGACAAAGGAATCTTTAACGGATACTCTAATAGAAGTAAAGCATACAGAGTGTTTAATTTAAAAACTAACACCATTGAAGAAATAATGCATGTTTCATTTGATGAAAATTTCAAAAAATTTTGAAGATAAAAATGATGAAGAGGACTTAATCACTCAAAATCAAGAATCAATTGAAACTAATAATGAAACTAATCATCCTAATAAAAGGACTAAACTTTTAAAAGATCATCCTATAAAAATATACTGAGAGACATGCAATATGTTGTTAAAACTAGAAATCAACTAAGTCAAATGAGTAATGTAGCTTTTATATCAACTATTGAACCCAAAAATCCAAAAGAAGCATCAACTGATGATTCATGGATTTTGGCTATGCAAGAAGAATTAAATCAATTTACTAGAAATGATGTTTGGGAACTTGTTCCTAGACCTGAAAATAAAACTACAATTGGAACTAAATTGGTTTATAAAAATAAAATGAACGAACAAGGAGAGGTAGTTAGAAATAAAGCTCGATTAGTCGCTCAAGGTTATTGTCAAGAAGAAGGAATAGATTTTGATGAAACCTTTAATCCCGTAGTAAGATTGGAAGCCATTAGGATTCTACTTGCTTTCGCAAATCATAATAATTTCAAATTATTTCAAATGGATGTTAAAAGTGCATTTTTAAATGGATTTGTAAAAGAAGAATTATATGTTGAACAACCACCACTTTTTGAAAATGATAAATTACCAAATCGTGTTTACAAACTTAAGAAAGCTTTATATGGTCTAAAACAAGCTCCTAGAGCCAGGTATGATGGACTAAGATCTTATCTATTACAATCAAATTTCGAAATTGGTAAAGTAGATAATACTCTTTTTATTATAAGAAATAAAAATGATATTCAATTAGTACAAGTTTACATAGATGATATCATTTTTGGATCAACTAATTTTAAATTGATTAAAGAATTTTCTGAAATAATGACAAAAGAGTTTGAGATGAGTCATATGGGTGAATTAATTTCTTTTTAGGATTACAAATAAAACAATTAGATAATGGTATCTTTATTAGTCAAGAAAAATATGCTAAAGACCTAATTAATAAATTTGTTTTGACTACTGCGAGTGGAAAACCCACTCTCATTGCAACCAATGAGTACCCTAATAAAGAAGATCTCTCGAAAGATGTAGATAAAAAATTATATAGAGGAATGATTGGATCACTACTTTATATTACTGCTAGTAGACCTGATATCATGCATAGTGTTTGTCTCTGTGCCAGATATCAATTCCAACCTAAAGAGACCCACTTAAAAGTCGTAAAATGAATCATAAAATATGTTAAACACACATCTGATTATGGTTTATTTTACCCTAAAAATGATTCTTTTGACTTAATATCTTACTGTGATGCTGACTATGCTGGTTGTAAATCAGACCAAAAAAGTACAAGTGGGACTTGCCACTTTTTGAGGCATTCTCTGGTTTCTTGGCTTAGTAAAAAGCAAAGCACAGTTTTTTTATCAACAACTGAAGCAGAGTATATTTATGAGGCTTTGGCTTGTTCTCAAGTAGTATATATGCAACAAACTTTAAAATATTATGGTTTAAATTTTTTAAAATCACCAATTTATTGTGACAATACGAGTGCGATAAATTTATCCAAAAATACTACTCAACATGATCGAACTAAACATATTGATATCAGACATCATTTTCTCAGAGATAATATAAGTAAGGAAGTAATCACTCTAGATTATATCAATTCTAAGAATCAAAATGCTGATACCTTAACAAAACCATTAAATGAATCTATATTTACTAAATTAAGAAGAGAATTAGGTATTTGTTCAGTAACTCAAATATAAAATATAAATAAACAAAAGTATAATTAAAATTAATTCAAAATAAATTAAATAGGTAAAAATTCAAAGACTCTGTTGACATACTTCTCTACCCTATGTCGACATACAACATTTTTAAATTTTGAAATTTTTCCCACCAAAATTCAAAATAATTGGTTATATATTCTTCACATTTTCGAAATTTTATTCGTCCTTTCTGTTATCTCTCTGTTCTTCTCTCTGAAATCAAATAATCAATGGCCTCCTCTTCCAAATCAAACATAAAATCAACCTTTTCGTTCCCCTCTCCTACGTCTGGTCCATTTCAACGTACTACTCTCGCTCGTGTGACTAAAATAGAGGACTCTCTGAAGGATGCACTTTAGATGATGACTGAAATTCAAGTAATTCAACTCCGTATGGCAAAGGAACAAGAGAGGCAAGGCAAGATTCTTAGAAATTTGGAAAAATTTATAATGAATAATCAAGCCAACCCTATCTTGATTGATGAAGATTCTTCACTCAATCAAGAACAAGAGGCCAGCGAAGAAGAAGAACCCATGGAAGAAGCGCACGCGGACGATGATGACCAATTCGTGTGTGTTGGAGAAGTGTGTTTTGACAAGAATGGGAATCTTGTCGAACAACGTGGAAATTTCTGTTTCCACTATCCAAACTGTTCGATTCATAGATCTCTTATGTTCAAAAACACACATTAGTTTCTTCTCTTTCTTTACCATTGTTGTTTATTCCTTCTTGCGTTTACAACAAAATGTACATATAACTATATGATTAATAAATTAATTGTGTTCTTATGTGTGTTCTTCCTACTAATACATATAACTATAGGTTATTATATACTTAAGATAGTTAGTAGTTTAGGATTAGATTTATTATTAGATCTAAATGTTGATTATTTATGATAACATTATCATTATAATCACATAGAATATTAGAATTAGGGAGAGTTATATAGTTTGTTGTTATAAAGTTCAGAGTTTGTTTTTGTTGATGACAAAGGGGGAGAAGTATAAAATAGGGTAATTAGGCATAGATTAAGGGGGAGTTATTAGTTTTAGGGGGAGTTATTAGGATAGAAGTAATATTTTATAAACAAAGGTTGTCATCATCGAAAAGGGGGAGATTATTAGTCCGTGAGATGATGGTTTTGATGACAACAACTTTAGAATAGATTATAAAATATAAATACTAACATTATAAGTTTAGATATATATATATATATATATATATATATATATATATATATATGCATATGAAGGATTTAACCATGCAGGTAACAAGAATGAAGACTGTACAGTATAGAGATTCAAGATATCAAGATTGAAGACTCATGAGTATCAAGATTATCAAGAGTTCAAGAATTCAAGAAATTATTCTTTAATTAGAAATTTTGTTAAAACTCATAGAAAAGCACTGGCATCTTAAAATCCAATTTATTCGTGGAATGGAATCCACTTCGAGCCTGTTAAAGGGATGGAACCCTAAGTAGGATGGAACCTATGAAAAATATAGTGGAACATTGTTTTGTATCCGCTAACTTTTTATTCAAAATGATTTTTCAAAATTATATCTTGTTTTCAAAATGATTTCAAAACCTTCCTTTTAAAAGCATCAAAAACCTCTATCCTGATTTTAATAATTTTATCTTCAAAATCGTCTTTAATTTCAAAGTTAAATTACTCCTGATTTTAAACTATCTTTTAATATAATATATTTAACTTTTAAATATTTATACTTAAATTTAAATATAAAATTATAGTTAAATACTATATATATTATTCTATATATTTACTTATGAATTTTAACTATAGGCAAGTATATTTATAAAGTTTTAAATAGTTTTAATATAAGATAAAGGTTATTTTCAAAGAAAATCAAATTATCAAAAAATGCTTTGGGATGTCGACATACTCATGGTGACCATGTCGACATGGTGTCAGTTGAGTTTAAAATTTAAATTTCAAAAGAAGTGTCTATTCGTCATAACTCTTCATGAATAGACATGACTGTTGTTCTTCTATAAATAGGGGCCAGTTTCAACGAATTTTACATCATATTTTCTGGTTTTTCACTCCTCTTCTTCTTCCACTGTTCTTAATACATATTCTTACCATTACTGTAACGACCCAGAATTTCTGTTAATTAAAATTTGTATATTTAATTGATTTTAAATATTAATAAGTGAAATTTATAAGTCGAATAAATTTTATTTCGAATAATTGGATTTAATTGAATAACTAAATCGATAATTTAATATTTGAAAATACAAAAATAATTGAAATTGGGTTAAATATGATTGAAAATGATTTGTAAAATTTATTTAATCATGTTGGAGTTAGAATGATGTCATACAACTTTTAAAATCGAATTTAAAGTTAAATTGTGAAAATTGAATATTTTAATATTTAATTGACGGGTTAAAATATCCATTTTCAAACAGTCCCGGATTTCGATGAAACTAGTTTCATCGAATCCATAATGTGATATTATTGTAAGGTTTCAAATTTCAAGTCAATCGGATTTACGGTTTGTCCGAGGCAAGCCAAAACGCATAGAAATTGGTTTAAATCGATTTAGTTTAAAATCGATCGTTTATTGCCGTAACTCGCACAGATGATCGAATTGGCTCCCGAAACACGTTCCATTGTGTTTGGAACGCGGGGTAAACCTTAGAAACGCCAACCGGAACGCTTCGTTTGGAGTTCAGAAATTTTTTGGTGAATAGTAATTTGGAAATTTTCTATAAAAGGCCTTGGATTATTCTCACTTGCAACTACAAATCCAAAACCCCAGGGTTTGAAGCCGGCCGCCGTTCCTATTATTTTCAATGGCCAGTAATTCACGATTTTCCTCCTTCAATCTCTTCCAATCCATCAATTAATTCGATAAACCTTCAACATCAAAGTTGTAGATAACATCGAGTACTTCAAATCTATACGGTGGAGATGGGTTTTCGTCAACCAGAGAGGACGATAGGTGGCCGCGTTCATCAAGAAGTCGGCACGAATTTCGAGGCGAACTAAAGGACCGAGCTCGAGGAGGTTGCGGCCGAAGGTCAACGTGGAGATGGACTTCGATATGGCACTCTCTGATCGAGGTATATGTCGTCGATGGGTGGTGCGTTCGAAGCCCTAGGTGACGGCTATTGGGTTCACTTTCGTTCGTATGTTACTGGGAAGAAGAAGCACAAAGTCACGACCTTGATTTCATTTTCAAAAACCAACGGCCAGATGCAGTTTGGGTATAAAAATAAAATATAAATTGAAATTAATTTGTATTTAAATACGTATAAATCTTTAAAATGTTATAACTTGTTCATACGAGGTCGAAAAATTACGAAACAAGTTGCGTTGGAATCGTATGGACGAGCACTACGCGATGGAACTAGATTGGAGTCGTTTGGAGTTAGTTTGAATTTCGGGTAATATTAAACGCGCGTTTAATTTTATTCGAAATAAAACGCGGAAACTGAATTGAAAGCAAGGTGAGAACTTCTCACTCAATCGAATTGCTTCGATTTAAATTTTAAATAGTTAGATTTAAAATTGATGATTGTATGCCTGGATGATAAATTATTATCTATTGATTGTTAAAATAGAAATTATACGCCGTATATTAAGCGGATGTTATTTATTAAAAACATATACCACGATAATTCCATCTTGATTGGATTGGTATTATATATGTACTTGGAGTTGATTTCCCGCATTATATAGCGGATGAGACCCTATTGCGCCGCATAATAGAGGATAATATTTTATAAATCCCATATACCGCGATATTCCGTATTGGAACCGAATTGGTATTGTGCGAACGTCTGTGGATGCAGAGAAACAGGTTGGAGGGATCCAACTGGATTCCTCACCAGTATTTATTTGATTACATATATTGTGATGTTTATTGATTATCATACTGACATATGATGTCTTTGTTGTCGTGATTGACTATTTGGTGTTGTTGCATCATCGGATCCATTTTCGAAGTTTTAAAATAATGATTTTGATTTTAAAAAGAATTTTAAAGTGATTTTTTTGAAAATATACGTTTTATTAAATTTTGAATTGTTAAAAGAAATAAACATTATAATTTTATTGTTATAAAAGTTAAACTTTCGAAAAATAGTACTTAAGTATGATTTTAGAGTTATGTAAGTTTTAAATAACGTTTTGTAAATTATTAAAAGGATTGGTTTACTTAAATTGAGATTTTTGAGTTATTATAAACGGTTTATATAAAAGATTTCTAAGATTAATATTTATAAATTAAAAATATAGGAATTATGAAACGAGTTTTATTAAGTGTTAAAATGAAGTATAAATGGATTTCACAAGTGAATAAAAATTTATAGATTTATAAATTGTGAAGTTATGAAATGAATAGATTTTGTAAAATAAAAGATTTATAATAATTAACTTATAAATCGGATTTTGGGTATAAAGTTGAGTTATAAATTGAATTGATTTATAAAAGGGATTTTTGTAATTGAAGTTTTTATAAATAGAAATGGAATTTATAAACATTGTTTATAAATCTGAAATCAATTGAATTTGATAAATTTAATATAGAAGGTTATTAAAGGAGATATATTCACGATTTCGGATAGCGAATTATCCTTGAAATAAAATGTGTAGAAAATATTGAATTTGGTTAGTGAAGTATTTTCACGATTTTGGACAGTGAATATATTATTAAATAAAATGGATATGTTTTGGGAAAAGGAATATTATCAAATGAAGTTAATTGTTTTAACGATGTATTAAATTGTGTTAAACATCGAAACCATAGATTTCAACATTCATTGTTGAAATAGACGTTTTCGAGAAACAAGGAAAAGATGGACTATAACACTGTTGTTATAGTAAATGATTTTCGAAAGGAAATGATTTTGTATAGTATTGGGATTTATATATCTATCTTAATTTCGAATCCCTATACTAGTGATTTTGGGTTTTCGTAACGATGTTTACGCTACATTCGTTTTGACTAAAATAAATGTGTTTAAGCGCACGTTTTCTTTAAAAAATGAAATATATACTTAATTTCGATTTAAGTATATTGAATATTTTCCAAGTGTTGAAAATAAATGGATTTGTGAATTAATTATTATTAAATAAGTATGGAAATGTTTTCCAATATGAAATGAAACGTTTTGAGAATTTATCTTTTTGAAGATAAATTGAAATTGAATATTTGAGATCAATTTGATAAATCGTATATTCACAGATATTTTGGAATTGTAAATTCACTATGGAATTTATAAAAGAAAGGGAAATTTGTTTAAAAATAAACATTGATTTATTTTTGAAGTGTGGGAATAAATTTACGGATTTGGAACGTAAATATAAAGTAAATCAGTAAGGATTTATTTAATTGGTTTAAATGAACTATTTTGAAATGAAAGTATTTCCGCGTAAGGAAAATGATTGAAATTTGTTTTCAAAAGTGGTAAAGGTGAAAAGTGATTTGAAAATTTGTTTTCAAATGTTGAAGTGTGGAAAATTATATATCTAGTAAAGATATTTTGGAAAGTAAATAATTTGGAAAATTATTTGGAATCTGGTGATGTTGAGCATACCTATTGATAGTTAAATAACCGACTATCAATATTTACCTTTAAATAGGTATTTGTTATGATTTGCTTGAATTTGAATGCCACACTTATTTTCAAAATAAGCGCTTACTATTCGGGTTAGCCGGGAAAGGACCTTGGGGTCGTATAACCCATTCTAAATATGTGATACATCGTTATGGATTTCATTTGAAGACCGGTGTTGAAGACCGGATATTTTTGAAAACGAAAGGATTACCATCGAATGACTCTGCATCGGCTGATCTCCGATATAGGGGTTTTATCACCCTTAGTGACGGGAAGTCCGGACATGATTAGTGAATATCCGGATTGCAAGGACTTCTTTGGAAGTGCCTTCGATTCTGTTCGAGCCCGGAACAGACTTGTATGGATTGTATGTCTGACATTACAAATTGAGATATAAAGCTGATTTCTTTCAAATATATTTCTGTTGGTGGCGGAGAATTTATTCTCTTAGCTTAACACCCCTCCCTGAGATGTACGAGCTCAGAGGTTATGTAGTTGAAGGTTATTAGTGATATACTCCCAAATTGGTAGTGTGATATGCTAGGTGTTGTTTAGCATTTGATGATCAAAGCACAGCTTTTGTATAAAGCGTGGCTTTGTGGACGAGACTTCGTTGGACCTCACACCCTGGAAATGGTCAAAACAGGAAGGATGCAGCAAGGTTCTAGGGACTAGCGCCCCTTAGTGTATGTCATTCCTTCTGGATAGAGGCAGTATCATGGTATGGAGCCCAGATACTTAACCTATGTTGTTGCTGCAAATTTATTGCTTTGTGGTTGTTGGAATCGAGGATCCTCGGATATAGATCGGTTACGATCGGGGAATTGCATACGCGTGTCAGTAGTTACCTATTTTTGCAGAGGTAACCCGGCCTTGTGTTGGCAGAGATCCGGTTAGGTTCTCGGGTCATCTTTCCAGAGGCGTACCCATGTGGCAATGGGAAGTTCCTTGGCCTGACCATTTGTTGGAAATCCAAAGAAACAACACGATCTTGTACGGTTTTAGTTGTAGAACCTATCATTCACTTATGGTGGCGCCCCACTGTTTGGATGGTAGCTATAGTAGGCATAAGTGCGAAATGCCTATGTTGGCTAAGATTTATATCTTTACTTTCGAAATGATTTTTCCTACACTATGCACTAGTAATAATATCAAATGTTTCTTTTTAATGCGTATCAAGCATTTTTGACTATCATAAGGAGAAATCTCCTCTGATTCTGCGTTTGCATTATGTGTGTGTGTGGGAGGCCTTATGGTAGTCTCATTTTCTAAAAAGCATTGCGAATCTATTTTAAAAATATCCCTATGTTTGTTTTAAAAATATAACTGTTTTAAGTTCTCACACCAGTCCCATGACTGATCTGGAGTTTATTGTTTTCCTTCATAAACTCTGGGTGCCCACCAATTTCCACACGGGCAGTCAAGAGTCAGGTTATCAGGATATTCTGGATGGCATGGCGTATTCACTAGTATTTAGTATTTCTTTTCCGCTGTTTGTTGTTGTTTGTTATTGTACACTCTGATGATGTAATGTAATGTAATATGATGTGATGTAATAACTGATATAGTTCTTTGTTTAAAGATTATTCATTTATCTATTATATGTTGTTCCGCTGCGATTGTGAGATTCTGATATTGTTTTCTGTTTCTTCTTCTTTTTTTCTCTCTTCTTCTATCTTGTTCTTCTTCTTTAACGATAACGGTACGGTTTTCCAGCATTCGATTACTCGGCAGTTGATACAGTGGACGTATTGATGTCGGTTTTCGAGCGTCGAAAAGTCGCAAACGTTACAATTACTCCGCCGAAATCAACATTGAATCGAACTCGATCATTCATAGTTTGATTCTCTATCACTCTCTCAACAAGATCCTCGGTGCTATTCAGAGTTATAGGCTTTTTGTAATCAACTTAGCGAGAAAAGGTGTGATTGTAGCCTTGAAAATCAATCAAGCGTGATAAGGTATGATTGTAGCCTTGGGAAATCAATTGGGTGAGCTTGTTGCCCGTAAAATCAAGTAGGTGAACTTGTTACCCGTAAAATCAAGTATCTCTACTCGGAGGATTGTGATTCTGGAGGGTGTACCTCGTAGCCTTCAAAATTGTGTAATTGTAAAAGAGTGCTTTTGAAAGGAAATCCGTACTTGTGTTGCGGGACTGGATGTAGGGTAACTCCGAACCAGTATAAAATCCGGAGTGTTCTTTCCTTTACTGCTTTTTATTTTATTTCTGCATTTGTGTTTGTTTCTGTGATCATATCTATATTTGTATATTGCATACATCTGTGTATAAATTAACATAAACTCAAAAAGATTTAGTAATTCTTTATAAACACTATTCACCACCCCTCTAGTGTTAACTCTAGCCTTAAGATCCGTAATCCGCATTTCTCATATCGAGTACGTGGAGCATTGGCTCGGGTTGGTGGAGAGGAGCTCGGCCGGGGGTTTAGGTGCTCGGGTTTGTTAGCTTTTGGGCACATGTGTTCTCGAGTAGGTAGAAAGGATGGGGCATGCATGTGTTTGAGGGGGTGTAGGTGATGGTGTGACTAGGTTTTAGTGATGTTGAGGTGATAGCTTGAAGGTAGAAGAAAAATGAAGGAAGAGAAGGAGTTTTAGGAATTTCGTAGAATGAAAGCGAAGTGAAAAATGAAGGGATTTGAACTTGTATTTATAAGTGGAAAATTTAGTGGTAAATGACGTAAATATCCTTGTTTACTTTGAATTTGATTTGCCTTGATTTTAATTGCATTTAATGTGTGGAATGATGGTTATGGAAGAGTGTGTTAAGAGATGAAGAGGTGTCACCATCTTATGGTTTGTAATTATTTAAACATATAAATTTGCTCATTTTCTATGTATATGCATAACATCTTATTATTGTGATTAACAATGTTGCTAAAAAAGATTTAAAATAAAATAAGTCAAATCATACCTTTTTACCTTTTTATATATTTATTTAAACTTTCCTGATATAAACATTTTGTCTTTTAGTGCTAAATGTAAAGTGTTTAAAAAGTTTAAACTTTCCTAATATAAACATTTTATCTTTTAGTGCTGAATGTAAAGTGTTAAAAAAGTTTGTAAAGTTGTATTTATGCATATGTGTATGTTAGAAAATGTATCAAGTTGCAACAACTTGACGACAACTTGTTTTGGTTGAAAATGGTGTTTTTGTCGACAAATTTTACAGTCAAAATTTGACCTTTTTGTTAAGCTACATATTGAAGTAAACCAAATTTTAAAATGTACTTTTTACCCTTTTAAATAAATTAAAACATGTCTCTTTATATTTTTAAATCATATTTAATTAATATCAAAATCTCTAATTTTACAATGTATGTAAAACTGACAAAATGCGATAAATTTTGGATATTTTTGTAAAACGATTATTAACATATTTTTAAATATTTTAATACAATTTTATTATCTTTATTAGGTGTTTTTAATAAGATTTAACTTTCCAAATAAATATTTAAATCCATTTGTTTAAGCCTTTATTTATTTTTAACAAAACTTAACTTTTGCTGAATAGTTCTAAAATCCAAATTTATACTTTTTAATTAGTAACTATAAGAATAAATAATTTCTTCATTATTATCTATTATATATAACTTATTTATTTAAGTTTTGAACCATTTTAATCTGAAACAAACTACATCTCTCTCTTTCGGATTAGCGAAATTACAGGGCGTTACACCTTTGATTTCAAAGGTTTTATATAACTTTAAATACAGATGGGTGTGTTTTCTCATACTGGTTTTCCAGACTAACTTGGGTGTTATTTATTATAATGCTCGAGTCAGACCAAGTATATTACAAATTGGTTTGAATGCTTGGAGCTTCAAGAGATGTGTTGGAGGCCAGAGACGTATTCACGTAGATGGTTATTTTTCGTTGTATTCATTGTTGTGTTTATCAGTAATTGTAAGGATATGCTGTTATAATTGTCTAGGCTGAAATATGTTAGTGTATTCTGATTGATATTTTGAATATACATACATTACAGTTTTACTTTTTTTTTTGGCATGGCCGACGGTTTTATAGTGGACCGACCACTTTTATTACGAACGTAATAAAGTTGAATTACAGGAGTAAGGTAGAGACACCTTAGCTACATTAATAGATAGAAATAAAAAATACAGCACAGGAGTGTGACAGTCATGTCACAGCTACATGATATAAATCACTAGACTAGTTCTCCTCCACAGAGGAAGAATCACCAACAACCTCATCAACTCATGTAGAATCCAGAGGACCACACCCCTTAAGACCAAAGTAGGGGCGGAAACGAGTAGCAAGAGAAGGAACATAACTGTCAACGTCAGAGGAGTAAATGAAAGATCGATCCCAGGCAGAGTCAGCTAGGATAACAGAATTTATTTCAGCATACGAACCATCCAAATCAAGAACCAAGGAATCACCAGAAATTCTGTAATAGAGGCATCGAAGGTCCAATAGATCATCAGATACATATCTAAAGTAGGAGTCATCCACAGGGTTGAATCTCATTTCTGAATGACGATCAACCCAACAATGTTCAGTGTCGGCCCAAACAACGAGAGGCGGAGAAAGATCCGGCTCAGCAGACAGAACAGAAGGAACAACAACAGGAACTGGGGAAGCAGGCCGCACTAAGGTAAGAGAAGGACCAGGGGCAGGAGCAACCGGAGAGACTTTGGGAACCCATTTCCTAAGTGGAGGCCGAGGCAGAGGAATCTTAGGCGCAGCTGCAGATATAACAGAGTGCAAGCAAGCAGATGCTACATGGCCAAAAGAGTGACAAGAGGAATAAATGTTGGGGACCCATCCATAACGAACACGAACATCCACCACGTGACCAACAGCTAGCTGTACAGGAATAGAGGTTGGAAGAAGCTTAAGGGGAGAAATCTCAATCAGAGCCTTGGCATAAACTAGCTTATCACGCGCAACTGTATTAGAGTCAAAACAAATCAATTTACCAACATTGCATGCAAGCCAATTCAAACCAAGCAGAGGTTGAAGAGCAGATGGGATTTGAGAGAAATAAACCCAAACAGGGACAGATAATACTTGTTCACGAGCACTAGCAACCGTCGGTGTCCAGGGGGTAATAATAAAAGGCTGACCATCAATGAAGGTTGGCTCAGACTCAAGAACACGACTACGTTCCTCAGGGGAGGAGAACAAGAGGTAGTACAAGGAATCAACCAACTTAACTCTAAGACCACCTTGTAGTCTCCAGGCCCTACGACAAACAGCAGCCGCATCATGAAGTTGATGTTTAGGGTCCAAAAAGAAACCAACTACGTATCCTGACCAAAAGTCCAAACCGGCTTGCATTACACTGGGGGGAGGGATCTTCACTCCGTTTTCCTCAACGATTTCGAAATCAACTGGTTCATAAACTCCTGCGTTACGGGGCATTGATGTAAAAAGGGAAGACCAAGATTTGGGTACTGAAGGGAAAGGATCAGCGGGGCGACACTCCTCAACACCAGAAAAGGCCTCAGGATTGGGGCACTGTGCAACAATGGGAGAAGAGACCGCATGCATGATATCACCAGGAGTTAATTCATTGAGCACAGGGACTACATTGGTATTGACATTATGCCGAACAGATGGAGTTCCACTAGCTGAACCAAATTTGGAGCAATCAGGCATATCCAAATGATGCCTAGGACTAGCCTCAACAGAAGGTAGATCAGGAGTTGCGTCACACAAAGGGGAAACCAAACATTTAGCACTGATTATAGGTTCAGATCCCACTGCTGCATTGATACAAACACTTGACTTGCAACATTCTGACTCAACAGACTCATCCAAGCCAGAGACATCACCAAACATACCACCAAATACACGGTCCTTAACCAATGAATCCGAAACTTGATGTCCCAAAATGCAGCTGGGCTTATCACCGACACACGCAATGGATCCGGACATTGGGAGGATTAGCGATGTACCTGATATTGACGAAGTCGTATTCCCCGTAGATAAACTGGCTGCTTCAGCTATTACATCACTCGAGCAAGGGCTGGTAGATAGAACTAGGGGGGACAGATTGTTAGCACGAAGGGGAGGAAATTCTTTGGACGAGTGAAGGTCAGGTCGAGCGGCATCATCAACATCCATGGATTTATAACAACGGCCAGAGCGAGTAGATGAGGGGGAGGGGAGACGCTGAGAAAAGAGAAAGGGAGGGGATGAGGACATGATGGGGGCGGGAGAATCGGAGAGAGGAATTAATTCACGGAGACGAAGAAGATGGATACGCGTCCACAGGGAATCGCCTGGTGCCCATGTAAATTGTTTAACGCTTAAGAGTTGATGTATATTATAGATTATTCATTCCGTTGTGAGATTCTGTGTTGTTTGGTTTTCTTCTTATTTCTTTCTTCATTCTTTTCCCCGACAATCGGGTCTTCCAGCATTTGATTGCTTGACATATGATACAATGGACGTATTAGTGTCGACTTTCGAGGGTCGAAAAGCCTGGTTCGTTAAATTTGGTACTAGAGTTGAAGGTTAAATGAGCTCCTTGCTTTGGTAGGGTAAGTCATTAGAGATAGGGTCAGTAACGCCTAGGATGAGTTTGAGTGTATATGTATATATAAGCGCATATTTTTTAGTGATTTAAAAATGTTTTACAATGTGTTGGTTGATTTGTTGAGTGGTTTATGGATTCTAGTCAATACGAGTAATTAATGTTATTGGTAGGGGTCTCTAAACACTTAAACTAACAATTCGACTTGGTATTGTTTGAAACTGGGTAAATGAAATAATTTTACCCTTATTATATTGTATATACAAAGTAAAAAAATTTAGAAATTATGGTGTGTTTGGTTGCTAGAGAATGATAATATTTGATTATTATCATTTGTTGTTGTTGTGTTCTAATAAAAGTTGTCATTATTATAATGCAAACTCAGATTAACAATTAAGAAATAATTTTATATAACCAAATGGAATTCGATATGATTTATAAATTTGATTTATAAATGGAAAGGAAATGAAATTTTAGAAGCATATTGTAAATATGATTTGTAAGCAAAAAGAGTTTAAGAGAATTTAAATTTCGTTGGTTTTGGAAATGGTTTTTCAAAGTTTTGGAAAATAATAGTGATATTATTTGGAAAATATTTCTAAATGGAAATATTTAAAAAAAAAAACTTTTAAAGGAAATAAAGCACTGAACTCACTTCGGTCACTGGAAAATAATTTCGGTGATGACTGCATCTTCATCGACCTTTATTTTCGAGTTTCCAAGAGAGGAATTGCTACCATTGGAGTTTTGTTTTGGTAAAACAAGTTTTAGTTTTAAAATCCAAAAGAATGATTTGATATAACAAGAGGATTATGTATATATATGATGTCAAAATGATTTGAAATAAATAAGAATAAGATGTTTAATATCTGAAAAATTTTCATTACGTAATTTATGAAAAAATGAGAAAAGAAGTTGATAACTTATAAATTTTGAAAATTAGTAAGTTAAAATAATATTTTAAATTGTTAAACATAGATGTTGAAAAGGTAAATTTAGAGTTGTACTTGGAAATGAAATTTAACTTAAGATAAGTTAAACAAAATGAATCTTGAAGAGGAATTTGACCAAAGTTAGGTAAATGAAATATAGTAAATTTGATGATGGAACTAATTAAATTAGTTAGTTGATTGAATGGGCTTTGGAATGTTGATAGATTAAAACTGAACGCTAAAATTGGAAAATGGAATTGAATTTGGTTAGAAACGGATAAGGACTTAAGTTATGAAATAGGAATAAACATGAAAAGAGTTGTGTAAAATGTTTATAAACTTAGGTAAAATTTTATGAAATGATTCATAAACGGAATTAATATAAAGTGAAATGATTAAACATGAAATTTGATGAAATGGTCCCTAAGAGATATTGGTATTGAAAAAAATATACTAAGAAATAAGTGAATGTGGATAGTTGAATGTAGATCAATTGATTGTGGATAAAATGAATGAGAACGGGATAAATGTGAATAAAAGGAATTTGGTGTAGCTAAGAACCAATTGAAATAAATACATGGGTTGTACATATATTATTTTATTCACATAACAGTATGATCCAGATTCGAGCATAGAATTTTGACATAATTTGTATCGATCCGAGTTAGAATTTTCATTCGATTCTCGACGGTGAACACTGGATATGGATTTTTGATTGATTTTGGAATCTCCATCATTGCATATGGCCATGAAAGGAGAATGGTGGTTTTTAATCAAGGAAGCAGATTTGAGTCCGAACTAGAGTGGTCATGTGAATAATACTAGTTCGAAAGTGGAATTATATGATCGAGTAAGCTATCAGATTCGATATTGTGTACGAATGATATATGTACACCATGTGAGCTTTAGTAAAGTAAATGTTGAAAATTTGGAATTTCAAATTAATATGATTATGAACTATATGTTTGGATATCATTGGTAAATAAGGTGCAGGTATATAAAAACAAGAGCTAATTCGATGGCTTTGATTTCATAAGAAAAATTGGGTTTCCCAACAAAGAGGTGCACTTTAAAATTGTTCTTTGAATTTGATGGTTTTATGGTGGAGCCACTTGACTTTTATTTTCTTTTGCTGGTTTGGGCTCGTAGTGGCGATTAGTGGTTGTTCTGATCGAGCCGTGTATAGGAGACGCTGGCGAAATTTTTCAAAATGTAAAGAGCTAGAATTTTTTTTTAAGAATTTAATAACTAAAATTTTATTTTGAGTTATAACCTAAAATGATTAGATGAGATGATATAGTTGAAACCTATGAATGAATTCAAAAATTTAGTAAAAGTAATAACAAGATTTCGACAAATTGATTTTTGGAAAGTTAAAGGGTTAAAGGTATTCGGTAAGTTATTTCAACTAATTTGTTAAAATAATAATGGGCTTGGGAACTTTTCCTATGTTGGCAATTTCGAGGACGAAATTCTTTTAATGAGGAACAATATAACGTCCAAGAATTTTAGTTATTTGGATTTGGAATATTTAGTTAATTTTAAATATTGAAAAGAAAATTTTATAGATTAAATAACTCGAATTTCAAATATAGCGATTTATTTGATAATTAAATTATTGAATTTAATAAGTGAAATTGTTTAAATAATTGAATCTTGGGTTTTAAGTTGGATAAAAACAATTTAAAGGCCTAATTACTTTCTATTAATAAGACAGAAGAAAATAAAACTTCTAAATTGGATTTAAAAGTGATTTAACTATTTTTTGAAATATCTCATTTTAATTATGAGTGAAAATAGCCTTTCAAGTTATTGTCTCGGATTTCGATGAAACTAGGGCTATTGGGTCTGTAATGATGCATCATAATACACCGTCAAGTTTCGTAACGATTGGACGTATCATTTGGTCGTGCGGGATGGAAATGCGTTGAAGTTAATATTGAAAATTTTATATAATAATCTGATTCAAAAAGCCATCTTCTTCATACGATGGAATTAGGTCCCAAAACAAGTTCCATTGCGCTCGGAATAGGGATATAACATATTGAACGCCAGGCGGCACGACTTGAATAGGGTCCAAAATTATATAGCTAGATATTTTGAATTTTAAATTATATATATATATATATATATTTGACTACACAACCATTGACCCATCACCTCCAACATCAGACTGTACCCTGTACAAGCCTACTCCCCCTCTATGTTATCTCACATCCATCCTCTGTTATTTAAAACCATCTCCAGAGAGGTAAAGAAAAAAAGACGAGATTTCAAAAATTAAAATAAAAGGTTATACTCGAAAATAAAATCCAAAACATATATTTTTGAGATCCTTAGACTATAAGCTTCGATTTGGTGTACTTTTTGAGTTGAACGATGGGATTTTGGAATGTTCGACAGTCTTACAGAACATGATTATGAGGCTAGAGTTAGCAATGGTTTAAAGTATAAGCTTCGATTTGGTGTATGGAGGTTGGATTCGAGTTCGGGGCATTGAACGACACCTAGCCACAAGTTCTGAGGAGTTTCTGCGACAAATTTTGTCTCCTAAACAGTGCACCGTCGCTGGAATGGCAACAGGTCGCGATTCATGTGGCAAGGCTAGCGTTGTTATGGGTGGTGTAGCGGGGTGGAGATCGACGAGGGGAGCGCGTCGGAGGTGATTTCGTTTAGTTTTGCAATGTGTGGAGGGAGAATGAGGTGATTGACAAGGGTCATGCACTGACACCAGCGTGTATAGGGGAGGATATCTAAGTATTAGGGAAGAAGGGTAATTTATAAATAAGATAATTTTTTTTTATTAGTTTAATTATCAAAACTTATAAAATTCATAACTCCTTCATATGAGGTCCAATTGAGATCAGCAATTTGATTTGCCTTGATTTGAATTGCATTTAATGTGTGGAATGATGGTTATGGAAGAGTGTGTTAAGAGATGAAGAGGTGTCACCTTCTTATGGTTTGTAATTATTTAAACATATAAATTTGCTCATTTTCTATGTATATGCATAACATCTTATTATTGTGATTAACAATGTTGCTAAAAAAGATTTAAAATAAAATAAGTCAAATCATACCTTTTTACCTTTTTATATATTTATTTAAACTTTCCTGATATAAACATTTTGTCTTTTAGTGCTAAATGTAAAGTGTTTAAAAAGTTTAAACTTTCCTAATATAAACATTTTATCTTTTAGTGCTGAATGTAAAGTGTTAAAAAAGTTTGTAAAGTTGTATTTATGCATATGTGTATGTTAGAAAATGTATCAAGTTGCAACAACTTGACGACAACTTGTTTTGGTTGAAAATGGTGTTTTTGTCGACAAATTTTACAGTCAAAATTTGACCTTTTTGTTAAGCTACATATTGAAGTAAACCAAATTTTAAAATGTACTTTTTACCCTTTTAAATAAATTAAAACATGTCTCTTTATATTTTTAAATCATATTTAATTAATATCAAAATCTCTAATTTTACAATGTATGTAAAACTGACAAAATGCGATAAATTTTGGATATTTTTGTAAAACGATTATTAACATATTTTTAAATATTTTAATACAATTTTATTATCTTTATTAGGTGTTTTTAATAAGATTTAACTTTCCAAATAAATATTTAAATCCATTTGTTTAAGCCTTTATTTATTTTTAACAAAACTTAACTTTTGCTGAATAGTTCTAAAATCCAAATTTATACTTTTTAATTAGTAACTATAAGAATAAATAATTTCTTCATTATTATCTATTATATATAACTTATTTATTTAAGTTTTGAACCATTTTAATCTGAAACAAACTACATCTCTCTCTTTCGGATTAGCGAAATTACAGGGCGTTACACCTTTGATTTCAAAGGTTTTATATAACTTTAAATACAGATGGGTGTGTTTTCTCATACTGGTTTTCCAGACTAACTTGGGTGTTATTTATTATAATGCTCGAGTCAGACCAAGTATATTACAAATTGGTTTGAATGCTTGGAGCTTCAAGAGATGTGTTGGAGGCCAGAGACGTATTCACGTAGATGGTTATTTTTCGTTGTATTCATTGTTGTGTTTATCAGTAATTGTAAGGATATGCTGTTATAATTGTCTAGGCTGAAATATGTTAGTGTATTCTGATTGATATTTTGAATATACATACATTACAGTTTTACTTTTTTTTTTGGCATGGCCGACGGTTTTATAGTGGACCGACCACTTTTATTACGAACGTAATAAAGTTGAATTACAGGAGTAAGGTAGAGACACCTTAGCTACATTAATAGATAGAAATAAAAAATACAGCACAGGAGTGTGACAGTCATGTCACAGCTACATGATATAAATCACTAGACTAGTTCTCCTCCACAGAGGAAGAATCACCAACAACCTCATCAACTCATGTAGAATCCAGAGGACCACACCCCTTAAGACCAAAGTAGGGGCGGAAACGAGTAGCAAGAGAAGGAACATAACTGTCAACGTCAGAGGAGTAAATGAAAGATCGATCCCAGGCAGAGTCAGCTAGGATAACAGAATTTATTTCAGCATACGAACCATCCAAATCAAGAACCAAGGAATCACCAGAAATTCTGTAATAGTGGCATCGAAGGTCCAATAGATCATCAGATACATATCTAAAGTAGGAGTCATCCACAGGGTTGAATCTCATTTCTGAATGACGATCAACCCAACAATGTTCAGTGTCGGCCCAAACAACGAGAGGCGGAGAAAGATCCGGCTCAGCAGACAGAACAGAAGGAACAACAACAGGAACTGGGGAAGCAGGCCGCACTAAGGTAAGAGAAGGACCAGGGGCAGGAGCAACCGGAGAGACTTTGGGAACCCATTTCCTAAGTGGAGGCCGAGGCAGAGGAATCTTAGGCGCAGCTGCAGATATAACAGAGTGCAAGCAAGCAGATGCTACATGGCCAAAAGAGTGACAAGAGGAATAAATGTTGGGGACCCATCCATAACGAACACGAACATCCACCACGTGACCAACAGCTAGCTGTACAGGAATAGAGGTTGGAAGAAGCTTAAGGGGAGAAATCTCAATCAGAGCCTTGGCATAAACTAGCTTATCACGCGCAACTGTATTAGAGTCAAAACAAATCAATTTACCAACATTGCATGCAAGCCAATTCAAACCAAGCAGAGGTTGAAGAGCAGATGGGATTTGAGAGAAATAAACCCAAACAGGGACAGATAATACTTGTTCACGAGCACTAGCAACCGTCGGTGTCCAGGGGGTAATAATAAAAGGCTGACCATCAATGAAGGTTGGCTCAGACTCAAGAACACGACTACGTTCCTCAGGGGAGGAGAACAAGAGGTAGTACAAGGAATCAACCAACTTAACTCTAAGACCACCTTGTAGTCTCCAGGCCCTACGACAAACAGCAGCCGCATCATGAAGTTGATGTTTAGGGTCCAAAAAGAAACCAACTACGTATCCTGACCAAAAGTCCAAACCGGCTTGCATTACACTGGGGGGAGGGATCTTCACTCCGTTTTCCTCAACGATTTCGAAATCAACTGGTTCATAAACTCCTGCGTTACGGGGCATTGATGTAAAAAGGGAAGACCAAGATTTGGGTACTGAAGGGAAAGGATCAGCGGGGCGACACTCCTCAACACCAGAAAAGGCCTCAGGATTGGGGCACTGTGCAACAATGGGAGAAGAGACCGCATGCATGATATCACCAGGAGTTAATTCATTGAGCACAGGGACTACATTGGTATTGACATTATGCCGAACAGATGGAGTTCCACTAGCTGAACCAAATTTGGAGCAATCAGGCATATCCAAATGATGCCTAGGACTAGCCTCAACAGAAGGTAGATCATGAGTTGCGTCACACAAAGGGGAAACCAAACATTTAGCACTGATTATAGGTTCAGATCCCACTGCTGCATTGATACAAACACTTGACTTGCAACATTCTGACTCAACAGACTCATCCAAGCCAGAGACATCACCAAACATACCACCAAATACACGGTCCTTAACCAATGAATCCGAAACTTGATGTCCCAAAATGCAGCTGGGCTTATCACCGACACACGCAATGGATCCGGACATTGGGAGGATTAGCGATGTACCTGATATTGACGAAGTCGTATTCCCCGTAGATAAACTGGCTGCTTCAGCTATTACATCACTCGAGCAAGGGCTGGTAGATAGAACTAGGGGGGACAGATTGTTAGCACGAAGGGGAGGAAATTCTTTGGACGAGTGAAGGTCAGGTCGAGCGGCATCATCAACATCCATGGATTTATAACAACGGCCAGAGCGAGTAGATGAGGGGGAGGGGAGACGCTGAGAAAAGAGAAAGGGAGGGGATGAGGACATGATGGGGGCGGGAGAATCGGAGAGAGGAATTAATTCACGGAGACGAAGAAGATGGATACGCGTCCACAGGGAATCGCCTGGTGCCCATGTAAATTGTTTAACGCTTAAGAGTTGATGTATATTATAGATTATTCATTCCGTTGTGAGATTCTGTGTTGTTTGGTTTTCTTCTTATTTCTTTCTTCATTCTTTTCCCCGACAATCGGGTCTTCCAGCATTTGATTGCTTGACATATGATACAATGGACGTATTAGTGTCGACTTTCGAGGGTCGAAAAGCCTGGTTCGTTAAATTTGGTACTAGAGTTGAAGGTTAAATGAGCTCCTTGCTTTGGTAGGGTAAGTCATTAGAGATAGGGTCAGTAACGCCTAGGATGAGTTTGAGTGTATATGTATATATAAGCGCATATTTTTTAGTGATTTAAAAATGTTTTACAATGTGTTGGTTGATTTGTTGAGTGGTTTATGGATTCTAGTCAATACGAGTAATTAATGTTATTGGTAGGGGTCTCTAAACACTTAAACTAACAATTCGACTTGGTATTGTTTGAAACTGGGTAAATGAAATAATTTTACCCTTATTATATTGTATATACAAAGTAAAAAAATTTAGAAATTATGGTGTGTTTGGTTGCTAGAGAATGATAATATTTGATTATTATCATTTGTTGTTGTTGTGTTCTAATAAAAGTTGTCATTATTATAATGCAAACTCAGATTAACAATTAAGAAATAATTTTATATAACCAAATGGAATTCGATATGATTTATAAATTTGATTTATAAATGGAAAGGAAATGAAATTTTAGAAGCATATTGTAAATATGATTTGTAAGCAAAAAGAGTTTAAGAGAATTTAAATTTCGTTGGTTTTGGAAATGGTTTTTCAAAGTTTTGGAAAATAATAGTGATATTATTTGGAAAATATTTCTAAATGGAAATATTTAAAAAAAAAAAAACTTTTAAAGGAAATAAAGCACTGAACTCACTTCGGTCACTGGAAAATAATTTCGGTGATGACTGCATCTTCATCGACCTTTATTTTCGAGTTTCCAAGAGAGGAATTGCTACCATTGGAGTTTTGTTTTGGTAAAACAAGTTTTAGTTTTAAAATCCAAAAGAATGATTTGATATAACAAGAGGATTATGTATATATATGATGTCAAAATGATTTGAAATAAATAAGAATAAGATGTTTAATATCTGAAAAATTTTCATTACGTAATTTATGAAAAAATGAGAAAAGAAGTTGATAACTTATAAATTTTGAAAATTAGTAAGTTAAAATAATATTTTAAATTGTTAAACATAGATGTTGAAAAGGTAAATTTAGAGTTGTACTTGGAAATGAAATTTAACTTAAGATAAGTTAAACAAAATGAATCTTGAAGAGGAATTTGACCAAAGTTAGGTAAATGAAATATAGTAAATTTGATGATGGAACTAATTAAATTAGTTAGTTGATTGAATGGGCTTTGGAATGTTGATAGATTAAAACTGAACGCTAAAATTGGAAAATGGAATTGAATTTGGTTAGAAACGGATAAGGACTTAAGTTATGAAATAGGAATAAACATGAAAAGAGTTGTGTAAAATGTTTATAAACTTAGGTAAAATTTTATGAAATGATTCATAAACGGAATTAATATAAAGTGAAATGATTAAACATGAAATTTGATGAAATGGTCCCTAAGAGATATTGGTATTGAAAAAAATATACTAAGAAATAAGTGAATGTGGATAGTTGAATGTAGATCAATTGATTGTGGATAAAATGAATGAGAACGGGATAAATGTGAATAAAAGGAATTTGGTGTAGCTAAGAACCAATTGAAATAAATACATGGGTTGTACATATATTATTTTATTCACATAACAGTATGATCCAGATTCGAGCATAGAATTTTGACATAATTTGTATCGATCCGAGTTAGAATTTTCATTCGATTCTCGACGGTGAACACTGGATATGGATTTTTGATTGATTTTGGAATCTCCATCATTGCATATGGCCATGAAAGGAGAATGGTGGTTTTTAATCAAGGAAGCAGATTTGAGTCCGAACTAGAGTGGTCATGTGAATAATACTAGTTCGAAAGTGGAATTATATGATCGAGTAAGCTATCAGATTCGATATTGTGTACGAATGATATATGTACACCATGTGAGCTTTAGTAAAGTAAATGTTGAAAATTTGGAATTTCAAATTAATATGATTATGAACTATATGTTTGGATATCATTGGTAAATAAGGTGCAGGTATATAAAAACAAGAGCTAATTCGATGGCTTTGATTTCATAAGAAAAATTGGGTTTCCCAACAAAGAGGTGCACTTTAAAATTGTTCTTTGAATTTGATGGTTTTATGGTGGAGCCACTTGACTTTTATTTTCTTTTGCTGGTTTGGGCTCGTAGTGGCGATTAGTGGTTGTTCTGATCGAGCCGTGTATAGGAGACGCTGGCGAAATTTTTCAAAATGTAAAGAGCTAGAATTTTTTTTTAAGAATTTAATAACTAAAATTTTATTTTGAGTTATAACCTAAAATGATTAGATGAGATGATATAGTTGAAACCTATGAATGAATTCAAAAATTTAGTAAAAGTAATAACAAGATTTCGACAAATTGATTTTTGGAAAGTTAAAGGGTTAAAGGTATTCGGTAAGTTATTTCAACTAATTTGTTAAAATAATAATGGGCTTGGGAACTTTTCCTATGTTGGCAATTTCGAGGACGAAATTCTTTTAATGAGGAACAATATAACGTCCAAGAATTTTAGTTATTTGGATTTGGAATATTTAGTTAATTTTAAATATTGAAAAGAAAATTTTATAGATTAAATAACTCGAATTTCAAATATAGCGATTTATTTGATAATTAAATTATTGAATTTAATAAGTGAAATTGTTTAAATAATTGAATCTTGGGTTTTAAGTTGGATAAAAACAATTTAAAGGCCTAATTACTTTCTATTAATAAGACAGAAGAAAATAAAACTTCTAAATTGGATTTAAAAGTGATTTAACTATTTTTTGAAATATCTCATTTTAATTATGAGTGAAAATAGCCTTTCAAGTTATTGTCTCGGATTTCGATGAAACTAGGGCTATTGGGTCTGTAATGATGCATCATAATACACCGTCAAGTTTCGTAACGATTGGACGTATCATTTGGTCGTGCGGGATGGAAATGCGTTGAAGTTAATATTGAAAATTTTATATAATAATCTGATTCAAAAAGCCATCTTCTTCATACGATGGAATTAGGTCCCAAAACAAGTTCCATTGCGCTCGGAATAGGGATATAACATATTGAACGCCAGGCGGCACGACTTGAATAGGGTCCAAAATTATATAGCTAGATATTTTGAATTTTAAATTATATATATATATATATATATATATATATATATATATATATATATATATTTGACTACACAACCATTGACCCATCACCTCCAACATCAGACTGTACCCTGTACAAGCCTACTCCCCCTCTATGTTATCTCACATCCATCCTCTGTTATTTAAAACCATCTCCAGAGAGGTAAAGAAAAAAAAGACGAGATTTCAAAAATTAAAATAAAAGGTTATACTCGAAAATAAAATCCAAAACATATATTTTTGAGATCCTTAGACTATAAGCTTCGATTTGGTGTACTTTTTGAGTTGAACGATGGGATTTTGGAATGTTCGACAGTCTTACAGAACATGATTATGAGGCTAGAGTTAGCAATGGTTTAAAGTATAAGCTTCGATTTGGTGTATGGAGGTTGGATTCGAGTTCGGGGCATTGAACGACACCTAGCCACAAGTTCTGAGGAGTTTCTGCGACAAATTTTGTCTCCTAAACAGTGCACCGTCGCTGGAATGGCAACAGGTCACGATTCATGTGGCAAGGCTAGCGTTGTTATGGGTGGTGTAGCGGGGTGGAGATCGACGAGGGGAGCGCGTCGGAGGTGATTTCGTTTAGTTTTGCAATGTGTGGAGGGAGAATGAGGTGATTGACAAGGGTCATGCACTGACACCAGCGTGTATAGGGGAGGATATCTAAGTATTAGGGAAGAAGGGTAATTTATAAATAAGATAATTTTTTTTTTATTAGTTTAATTATCAAAACTTATAAAATTCATAACTCCTTCATATGAGGTCCAATTGAGATGAAACTTTTTGCGTTGCGCTCGTGACAACTAAAGCTTCGCAATGGAACATGTTTGGATGAAATTGGAGACAACTGAATTTTGGGTTGTTCCAAGCCAAAACGCCTTGGCGACAACAAAAATTTTCGGTGAGTAAAATTCACCTTTTTGGATCACCAGTATGATTTATAGTTGATAAAAATTATTGAATGATTGTATGGATAAATTATTATATTTATTAGTTTGTTTGGATATATTTCCACCTATTGGAGCGGATGAGACCCTATTACGTTCCTATGCAAGAGCGGATGACCCTTTACGAAACTGCCTCAAAGCGGTTGATTTATATTTTATGATTGTATAACATTTATGATGCATGGGGAAATAGGTTGGAGGGATCCAACATGATTCCTCGTTATTGTTGAATTGTTCCAATAATATATTTTATATGGATTATTGAAAAATAAAACCTGAATGTGGACATTATAATTATAACATTGTTATATGTTGAATACTAAAGCTCAGAAGTGATTAAAAATCGATATTGATATTGGTTAATTGTTGGGTAGCTATTGGCCTCAAATTAGTATTTTAAAAGTACCATAAATTGCCATTTAAATCGGAAATTGATTTTGAGGCAAGGAACAATTTTAAAATCTGAAATTGCGTATTGGAAATATTTTTAAGGATTACCTAATTAAATATATTAAAATTGTATTTAAGTTACTTAATTATAATATTAATTTAAGGTTATTTAATTGTAATAATATTCTTTTAAAGTTATGTGAAGATATTAAAATTTTTATAAAGTTATAATATCATAATATTATTATTTTAAAGTTATTTATTTATTTTAATATTGTTTAAAGGTTATTTGTTAATAGTTAATATGTTCTTAAGAATTGATAAAAAGTTAATAAATTGAAAGATTAATTATTTATGAATAATTTTGGGTTTGAAATTAATAATAAGGAATATTAATAAGGTTTTGAAGATAAATTATTATTATTTATAATAATGGTAAAGATTGATTAATTAATATTATTATTCAATTAATAGTATTTTTAAATTATTAATTATTATTTTAATATGTTTGAAGTAAATAATTTCCTATAATGTTTATTGTTGATAACCATTATTATATAATGGTATTTTGAAGAAAAGATTTTTAATTATTTATAAATGTTTCTAAGACTTATGAGTGGAGTTGGAAGACTTAGATTTTATAAAGAAGTTATAAAATAGTTTGAATAGTTAAGGAAAGGTTATTTGCAAAGTGGAAGAGTTTATAAATGGTTAGATATTTATAAATCAATTTTAGAGACAAGTTATAGATCTATAAAAGAAGTTTTATAAATGGTTCATAGATTCATAAAGGGTTTATCGGTGATCTTTGAAGTGTACAAGAAGCTTATAAGTGATTGAATTTATAAATGGTTTATAAATGGTTTTTTAGAGATTTATAAAATGGTTTATAAATGTTTTTAGAGAATCATAAGGAATTTTATAAATGGATTTTGAATCGAATAAATAGAAAATATTTCTAAATTCTATGAACATAATTATACCATTGAGATAAGTATAAGGATATTTGTAAGTATTGAAATATAGATATTTGCGAGTATATCTTTGTAAATGTGTTTGTATACAAGTAATTTACAATGTGGGTTTTATTTATGAAGATTTATGAAATGAGGCTAGTGAGTGCTTATATGCTTAACCAATGTTGGTTTTTCCTATGAAATGTAATCTTTGTTTGAATGTTTGTTTATTTGATAGTTCAATAACCGACTATCAAATCTGGACCTAAATATGTAATCCTTCTTAATTTTAATGATATGGAAATATTCCCTACTTAATACCGAAGGATTTAACTCTGGAAGTATATATGGGAAACACGAAAATTATATGGTACAGTTACTATTGGTGGTGTTATACTGTACGTATGAACTCGTTTCTGTCTTTTAAGAAAAATGACAAGGAGATCCGTCCACTTAAACCGTTAGGGGGCAATCTCCGCTTTATGTATTGTCTAATTATTTCAAAAAGAACCAATATTGAGCATTCCAGAAAATCGGCGTTTGGTTTTATGGAGCACCCGGTAAGTGAAAGTGTGTAATCGTAAGAGATGACTCAAAACCCATGACCACACGGAAAACCATATATGGTTAAATGGAGGAGTTTCATAATATATTGAGATGTTGAGATCCGTGTGGTTTCGAAAACCCATTGGGGTATGGGTATCGGGGTGTAATTCCAAGATCTAATTGTGATGTGGGAATCTATTATGATTCCAAGACCCATTAGGATATTGGAATCCATATGGGATTCCATGATCTATTTTGACGGCGATATGTGAGCTGGAATACTAGACGTAGCCTCATCAGGGGGAATGACTAAAACCGGAGGCATGGCCATTAGGGTTAGCAAACCCATAGGGTGTAGTCAACTCCTCCTAGGTATCATTTATAGCTGTTATGCATGGGGCGATACACTCGGTCTTAGCGTGACCAGCTATGTTTATTCTATGGTACATCACTAGAGATGTATGCTGCTTCAGAAGAATATCTCTGATCCTCGTGTAGAAGGATCGCTCCTCGAAGTACTGAGGACACCTCCATGGAAATCCTACACAATTAGCGAACACGCCTTATCGATTTTCGATTTATACCTAGTATTGTTGTGATGTAAACTCACGAGCATCACAGCTACTTGATTATTATTATTTTCGCCTTTAGACATTATTATAATACAAATGGATTTTCTATAGAAACGGTTTTGGTTATCTAAGGTAAAAACTCATCCGCGTTTATTTGTGGCATGGTCTTACGAGATACCTTTGATTTTATAGGCTTTATATAAATTAAAATCCAGTTGGATGTGTTTACTCACGTTGGTTTTCCTGACTGACTCGGGTGTTATTTTATAATAATGCTTGGGTCAGACCGAGTATATTACAGAATTGTTTAGATGCTTGGAGCTTCAAGAGATGTGTTGGAGGCCAGAGACATATTAATGTAAATGGTTATTTTCCACTGTATTCATTGTTGTGTTTATCAGTAATTATAAAGACAAGCTGTTATAACTGTTTAGGCTGAAATAAGTTAGTGTACTCTGATTATGCTTTGAATATACATACATTACAGTTTGGCTTTTGTGTAAAGGGTTGATGTATATTATAGATTATTTGTTCCACTATGAGTTTCTGTGTTGTTTAGTTTTCTTCTTATCTTCTTCCTTTGTTCTTTTCCCTAACAATCGTGTTTTTCGGCATTCGTTTGCTTGGCATGTGATAAAATGGACATACTGGTGTTGATTTTCGAGGGTCGAAAAGCCCGGTTCGTTACATCTTTCTCTTTGAAATCATTATCGAATGTCATAACACAATTAAGGAAAGATGAAGTATCCATTGTAGAATATAATTTTCTGTTGTGAGAGAAAGTTTGAAGATTATAATGTGATATTTGGGATGGATGTTTAAGTCCTTATATAAGTGAATTGATATGTGCATAGCAACAAGGAATGAGTGGACAACAATATTTCAAAAAAGAATTAGTGGACAATATTATTTCAAAGTGTGGTAACCTCAACTTTAATAAGTGGAAAACAAAGATTAGCTGTGTGGTCATCTAAAATTTAACAAGTGACATGACAAGTGGTGGACAATGAATTCAGAGTGTGGTCATCTCGACTTTAACAAGTGGCAAACAAATAATTCAGAGTATGGCCAGAGATAGAAAACATTACATGATATATTGCGAAAATACAAACAAACTAATAACTACGTCGAATATAAGGTGACCTAAGCTGGTTTTCTAGTAGAACAATCTCATTTCATAAGTTTGAGGCTAACTGTTTAGCTCTCTAAGTGAGCGCCAAGTCGAGCCAATAACAAACCCCATACTGACTTATAGGACAATTTTAAACCGACGTCCGATATTTGTACCAGCTACTGTAAAAATGTCAATATGTGCCTCATGACCACTTTAACAGAAAAATAGGTTGAGTCTCGCCTCTTTGATAAGGGTTAACTCCTGCTCTTCAACCATTGCTAGATCTACTTGATTTAGAGTAAAGCTAATTCCTTTTACGATTCCATTATGTAGTCTGCATGTTGAGACAAAGCGTCGTTGATTTACTCGTGAAATCCACATCTATAGAATCAATATCTTAGATTACGACGTCCAACATCAGGATCATATTTCCAATAGCCAGTGGAGTTTCACATGCACACAAACAAAAGATTGACGGCAAGTTGTAGTTGTTGCCGACGTGTTACCTCTACCCTTGTTGGTGGTAATAGATAAAGGGTTGCAAATACATTCATCGACATTGTATAATAACCGAACTTAGTTTTTCCTTATATAAATTTGTGAAGTGATTTTGAAATAAGGAACAATATCACTTATATTTACAGAGCGGTGAAATCCAACGGTTATATAATAGAATCAAACAACAACCACATAATAGAATCAAACAATGGTCATATCAGATAAACTGTACATCATGCCAATAATGACCACATAGTACAATCGAACAACGGTTACATAAACAATACGATTGTACATCATGTCAACCGTAACAATATAGTGCGAATATAACAAGAACATAGAATCAATAACAGTCATATACACAATAATAGAACAAGTGTCCAAATAATATAATCAACAAGAACATAAGTCATAGACATGTCTCTAAATAACAGAATTAACTGGAACATAAATGTAATACACGTCTCTAAGTAATAGAGTCAACGATCATCCTAAGTGTACCGCACCATCGTCATTGAGTCCCCATCATCGTTCTCTACATCATCAAAATCAGCAAGACTTCCATGATCAACATAGAATGCAACTAGCTAAGTCTACAATCATCAATCTATGTCTGCATCGCCTACCGAGCCTCCTGATTGAGCATCTGAGCATGAACGAATGTCATATGCTGAATAGTGGCAATATATCATCTATGATCGTCCAACCTAAGTGCATAATACAGAAAATATATCATTATACGTCTACTTAACTAATGTTGTACAATGAATTACTTATTTATTGAATTACCTCGAAATGCAGGTAAAGTCAAGCAGTAGGGATACCAGTAATATCCTAATCCTATGGATTAACCATTGGTTGCTCGATAAAAGTGTCGTTGATACCATATGCTCTAAAATAAACATCAAGACCGAAGTCAATGAGATGCTGAGCGTACTAAGATGAAGTTTAATCAAAAGAAAATGGAGGTTACAGAACTCTACCGGTAACAAGATGTGGACCTATATGATCGAAGTTCACTCCTCAAATAGTTAGGAAACATGTAGTGTCGAGGCGCAACTCTAAGCCAGTATACTTCAATATCCCCATCAACTAGGAAAAATGTCGAAGCATCTACCATCCAGTCTATCTCAATCCTAGTATATACTGCAATCCAATGGTCCAACATCCGTCGAACATGTCATCACAAGATAATGGAGCTTCAGGAATACGTATCTCTCCAATGGTCTAATACCAAAATCGTTCTCCCAAGTACCAAAAAGGGAGAAAGACTGGTGTATGTAGAACAATCCTCCATCCACACAAATGATATGAAATAGGAAGAGGATAACTCTCACACATCTGACTAGCATGTGTAATGGTGATCCAATATGAAGCCGATGGTGCCCGTAAAAGATTAGCCCTACACAACATATCAATCTAAGATCGAGCCTCCATCAAGTCATGCCTAACCCTATAGCCACATGACAAACCATCTAATGACGCTTCCATTGTCTCATGTATAGGAAATATGTCTGCGCTGCATTGCTAGCTGTCATAACAATATGGGGATGCATGTTGATGTGTACTCATAATACCACCATGGCAAAATATGTCAAAACTCAAACATCTGCCTCACCTTAAGAATCAAGAGCGGTGTGCAAACATTTTAGTATAGAGGATCCCTAGTATATAATATGAAGCTAACCAAGATCGATTAACACTGCAAGATAAACTAATCTAACAAAACTCTTTTGTTTAAAAATAAGGTTAAACCAGATAAATATATGAGAAATACCCTAAATACAACGTCACTCATAGCATCGATACCCATATAAGCTGTAATACACTCCTGTAGATATGTCAGGGGAACAACATTCGAAAAAACATAACCACCATCAAACTATGGCTGATACATGGTGAAAACCTCAGGGCTCATATACGAATGATCAAAAGGAAATGGAAACCTATTTGGGCCTCTTATTTCAATCCCAGTCAACATACAAAAATTGGTGGAGGTAATGCTGAGCTCAAATCCAAAAAAAATGAAACATGAGTGTCGTAGGCCACCACCTCCAAACTAGGGCGGATATAAGTTGACGGTCAAATGACTGGGGTGGTCGAATATATAAGAAAAAAGCAAAAGGACTGGCCTATAGTCTATCTACAAAATCCTGAGGAAGTCTATCGTAGTACTTTGCCATACACTTTGACTAACTACCCTAACAGCTGACGTACTAGGACTAAAAAATAAACACCTAATTAATATACATGGTAAGTAACAGGTCTATATAATAAACAACATTTCATGGTTAATATACAACAAACATATTAATTAATTAACATACTGGTAAGTAATGAGTCTATATAATAAACGACATTTCATGGTTAATATACGATTAACGTAATATTCATGTACTAAAAATTATTTAATATTTAGAATTATACCTCGTCCGTATCCAAAGCTGTCGACATGTGATGCGTGCATCCCTCAAGGTGATCATGCAGAATCCGCAAGTCATGAATCGTCGTCTTGGGGGTAGAAGCAATATGATATGGACCAACTACCTCCTCAATCTGTCATCGAATGGTACATTTTGCAATTTTGGTAACGCGAAGTGGCATTCCGATAGTTTTTCTTTGAAAAAGAAAAAAAGAGGGGAATCTGAGGTGAATAGAGGTTAGGCAGAAGATTTATAAACAGCCAGCCCTGGGCACCTATTAAATAGGCGCCCACTTATTGTGCTCCCCCCGAATTTTAAGGGCTAAATATTCAGCCTTTAACTTATTAGAGATGCTCTAATAGTTACTATCGCTTTATGAGTTTGTTCTTTTCATATGTCAATAAGAGCTAAATTAACCAAAAATGGAAGAAAAGAACTATAAATATCAAAAAAGAGTATAGGTACAACTGAAATTTATGTATATAGTCGCGTGATTAGTGCAAATAGAGGGATTGAACAAATATTTTTGTCAAAAATAAATTAGAGATTACCTAAATTTAGGAAATTTTGTAATGTAAGATAAGGTATAAGGGGAAAAAATGCATGGTTAAGTGCATCTAATAAGTTTCTACATTAGATCCTTAGCGAGAAATCAAATGAAAGCAGACTCCATGCAATTTAGTTACAAACATGATGAATAGAAGTTAAAATAGGTAAATTATAGAAAAAATATTGAATGTGATATTTTTCATATTACAATTGTATAAAAGAACAATATGAACATTACACAAATACTAATCGTGTAGCAGATGAAGCAGCTTTTATAATAAGAGAGCTTGAATTTGTATTTAGTAAATTAACAATAACTTGAAATCAAAGCCCATAGGTTAGCATATAACAGTTCAATTTACGGTCTCTAGCTAAATTTATTAGTGATAATCTGAATCTGAAATAGGTTGTAGGCCAATAAATTTAGTAAAGTTTACAATAAAGTTATGAAGACCCGTCTCCTCGATTCTCGAAAATCGACACTAATACATCCATGATATTCATGTGCCATAAATCCAAGTGTTAGGGAGGTAGACTTTCAAGGGTAAAGTAAAGTAAAAGGTAGAAACAAAAATTCTCACATTACGTTAAAATAGATATATAGTATATACAACCACCCTCGCTATGATACATCAAAGTTTTTGTATGAACTAACCAAGCCAGGAACAGTTATAACTGCCTACTCCCACACGTGTCGGTATTAACTAACTTAGACACATCGAAAATATAAAATAAATAGACAGATAGACTTCCATGTCGGGTGCTCCAGCTCCATGCCCCAAAAATCTCTTCCAACATGCATTTTCCTAAAATACTCCAAACAGAATCTTGACTATTTGGATGCCTGAAAAAATAGGGCACCGACAGTTTAAAGGAAAAACAAAATAAACTCCAAGTCAGTCATGGGACTGATGTGAGAACTTAAAATACGTTGTTTGAAAGAAAAAAGGTATCTCATAAGACCATGCCGCACATAAACATAGAACATATTTTTACCTTATGATAACCAAAATAGTCTTACGTAAAAATACTTAATATTATTTTTAATGACATATCTTTGAAAACGTTTGCAAGTTAACTTATTAATCTTTGCCGAAATTGTCACATTATTAAATTCCTACATACTAACCACAAACGTGGATTCTACAAATAAAATAGCAGGCATTTATTGAAGAATGAATTTCTATATAAATGAACAGGTGAAGGACTACCTTCCGGTAGTAAATCTCTAGAGGAATGTACCAGGGCCCAACTGATGGTCCTCTACCAACACAAGACCGACCTTCCTCTTCCTAGATAGTACTGAATATGCCATCATCCCAGCCATTACCGGCCTATCCGAGACGTATCCTACAATACACCACAATAATTTAAACCCCGGCGTCATATCGGGTAGAAATATATCTAGAAGGAGATGATCATACGCTAATGGTTGCAAACCACATAGCATTGCCATTTTCGGATGTAAGGCTTGAGGTAATGATTACTTTTACATAGAATATCATTTTTCTTTGAATGCTACACTATCATTCCATGGTCACACAACTGATCTCTACAAATGTACAACTTCTGAGCTCATACGTCTCAAGAAAGGGTAGTAAGCTAAGAGAAGTTGCCTTCTCCACCACCAAATAGATGATACGTTCATAGAGATCACTTATGTAACTAGAAATGCAATGTCAGACATTTGTCCATACAAGTTGTCTAGGTACAGGAAAAACCGAAGGCACTCTACTACCATATCCTGTCGGGAAATAATCCCTAGGATTAGTAGAGATTAGTCCTTGCATTGGATATTCCATAACAAAGAGACTATTGCTACTATATGTATATTGGGGTTTTATCCCAAAACGATCAACAAACAGTCCTTCATTATGGAAATCCCAAATATCATATCCATGTCTTCACTTCGAATACGTAAATTAGTTCGAAGTGGTCTTCGGATAGGAATAATCCAAATCAGACCCTGGTTCCTTTGAAACAATCATCGATAAAAAGATGTTCTTGTGAATAGGGAATCATTATTTAATTGATTTAGTTCTTTTTATCAAAGGTCTTTTGGAGATATATATTTCTAGAACATTCTTTTCGGTATATACAGAGATATTAAACCTCTCTTATAAAATACCTTGATAACTTTTAAACTCCTTTTTACTAAGAATAAATTCAAAATCATTTCATTTTCATTTAAATACATACTTACCCGAGTAAACTAAATCCACAATCCCCTCCATCGGGCCAATCCGGATAGCCAGGAAAAGCAGGAAACTGGTTTTCCAAACTTAAACCTAGACACTATCTCTCTATCACCCATAAGACGGTCAAGTTATTTAATCGAATCTAAATCTTTAATCATTCCAAAATTCCTTCAAATAATCTTTAAAACACTCTATTAATCACCTAAGAAAATTTATAAAATAACTGGAAAAGAATTGTTAAGTTTTATATTTCAAAAGTCATAGACAAGTGCTGTGAAAAGGTACTACGGAAAGTGCTTTTTAGCTATATTGATCAAAACGACTTTTTATTATTTGAAATTTTTTTATTGCTCAAATCACTTTTAAAAAATTTATAAGATTTATTCCAAATTTTAAACAATTTTAAAACATTATTTCCAAGGAAATCCAGTTTTGGATTTCAAATCGCAAAATCGCGATTTTTCCAAAACTTATTTTACTCATATTTCAAAATCTACTTATCGGAATCTTGTTTTTCTTTCTTCGTTGGAAAAGGATGGATATAATAGTCCATAAGATTCATGTCTCAAAGAATACCGATTTATATTCTATCTTTTACACTCGTTTGACTTTTATGGAGCGAAATCGCGAACTCCGTTTACGCGACGCGCCTATTTTTAACTAAATTTTCCATTTCTTTTCAAACTTCTCCAAAACGATTTTAAATTTTTATAAAACATTTCAAAAACATTTTAAACCACTTTTAAAGAGGTTTAACTTTCCATACAAATCATTGTTAGAATTTTGATTTTCATCGTTTTGATTGTGACAACTATATATGTCAATATTATTGTGTACTAAT
The DNA here is from genome assembly GCA_030765085.1 of Allium cepa. NCBI lineage: Eukaryota > Viridiplantae > Streptophyta > Magnoliopsida > Asparagales > Amaryllidaceae > Allium > Allium cepa. The sequence goes on along the minus strand of CM060929.1, from coordinate 373,915,037 downwards.
CATTTATGCAGGAGATACATTGCAGATTCGAATTCAGAAAGCTATGAAGTTTTTATTCTCTTGTTTTAGAGTCTGTATATTATTAGAAATATGGTAAAATCTCTCCGATACGATATATACACACTAACACGTAGACAAAGTGTGCACATGCACAAAAGCAGGCTGAATCAGCCGGTTGAATGACACCATTCAGCCGTTTGATTGCTGAAACATAGAATATTGTTCTATGCAATTTCAGTTGGCTGAATGGTATCATTCAGATGGCTGAGTAAGGCCAAAAATAGCATCTTTTATTGTTGTATTAAATTTAAATTAAATCAGAAGGCTGAATTGAAAATTCAGAAGCTTGATAATCTATAAGGGCTAGTTTTCTAAAAGGATGCTTCTCTTCAACGAAGAGAAACATCTTATAATCCAAAGGTTGCATATATTCTTTTCACCGTTCCTTTTCATTAAACATTGCCACTCTTAAAACTCTATAAGTAGAATATATAATTCAACAAACAATTAACTTAACTGTTTTTAGTATTCTTGAATTTTTATCTCTTATTCCCTATTTTCTATTTGCACTCAAACTGCATATAATCTCTGATCGTTGATCACTCTATCTTCCACATTCTTCAAACATATTGCACTACATATAATAAAGAAGAAGATTATAGGAAGATTGTACTTCACTGACTTATCAGTGCTATTTCAAAGAGCATATTATAGTCAGATACTTTTATTTCTTTGTAAAGAATTCATGTTCGGTTGCTCAAGCGGTGGAAGTCATATTCGGTTGCTTAGGCAGTATAAGTCCTTTTCGGCTGCTCAGGTTGTATAAACCTATTCTTCCAGGTTAAGTGAGGGTTTCTAGTTTAATTTCAAAAGGAGTTTGGGATTGGACGTAGAACGGGAAGTTCGAACTAGTATAAAAATCTATGGTGCCATTTACTTTACTGCTTTATTGAAGTACTTATTTCACATTCTGCACAAGTAGTTTATAAATACATTCATATTACACGATCCTATAGCACAGTCTCTTTCATTTGGTATCAGAGCAAGGTCATCTTATAACCGTAGCATAGTTATCTGATATTTTAATATGGAAAACAACGCTTGCACGGTAACTAACACAAGTTTTTTTGATGGTCAATCTGTTGCACGACCACCACTATTTAACGGAATAAACTATAACTATTGGGCTATTAGGATGAGAATTTATACACAAGCTAATAGTTATGAAACCTGGAATATTACTCAAAATGAATATACCATACCTACTACAGAATATTCACAATGGTCTAACACACAAAAAATGGATGCTATTACAAATGCTAAAGCCATGAATATGTTATATTGTGCATTAAACAAGAATGGGTTTAATAGAGTGAGCATGTGTAAAATAGCTTATGAAATTTGGCATACACTAAAATTACACATGAAGTTACCAACAAAGTAATGCAGAGTAAAATTTCTATGCTCAAAAATCAATTCTAGAATTCCAAAACGAAGCAGGATGAAATAATAAATGAAATGTACTCTAGATTTCAGGATATGTATCAATCTCTTTTAGCATTAAGAAAACATATACAAACTTTGATATTGTTTCAAAAATCCTCAACTCTCTAATGGATGAGCGGGAACAAAAGGTCTTAGTGATTAAAGAAGCTAATGACATTTCAACCATTAAACCAGAGGAGTTGATAGGAAATCTAATGTCTTATGAAGTTAATTGTTCGTCGACGGGAATTCTATCGATTTAGAAAACCGTCGAACGAATTAAAATTTAAAAATAACCCCAAGCGCACGGTGTACGAATGTAGCACGTGGCGAATACGGGTCGATCCGCAGGGAATTGATGATTTTAAAATTCTATTCAATCAAATTATACCGAAGTCGAGAGTGAATAGCTAGAAATGTAAGAAACTAACAAAAACTAGCAAAAGAAAATGATAAAAATATGAGAGTTAAAAGAACAATTTAGAGATAAATCCACTCTCTAGATCATATAAATCAACAAAATGAAGTTATGATCTCTCTTTTCTTGTCACTAGTGAATTAGTTGATGTGCTTATCATAAGCATGGTATATTTGTGCTATTAATTAGCTCAATATAAACCATCAAACTATAACACAACCACTACATTTAACTCTCATGAAATATGACAACAAAGTTGAAATAAAAATCTGTTTTAAGCATAGCCTATTAACTATTGTTTAGAAATATAGGCTATCAAATTTCAATTTCAACATTCACTTCTTTGCCATAATCATATTTAGATGAAGAGGCAATTTGTGTTATGTTTGTTTAAGCATAGTCTATTTGTTATGAACAACATAGACTATTAAATTCAAAGCTAAACAACATCATTAAACGACTTCAAGTGTTTCCATTAAAGCACAAAAAGAGAGTATAAACATCAAAATGTTGCATCTACATACTAAAGAGCTTCATTACCCCTAAATTGTAGGGATTAAGCTCACATATTTGTTATCAAATCAACAAATGTAGAAAGAAACATGAAAGCAAAAAGAACGGAAAATGAAAGCTAATGGAAAAGACAACTAATCTAATTGCATAAAGGTAGATCTACACTATTACATAAGAAGAGAAGAAGCATGTAAATAAAAGAGAATTAACATTGCATAAAAGAAAAGAAAATTACATGAAATAAAATGGCTAAGTAGCCATGGAAAGAAAGAGAGCTTTGATTTATTTTCTAAACTAAAACTAACTCACTAAGAGGAAGATGGCTACATGAAACATAAGGGGTATTTATACAAGTTAGAAACCTTAATTCATATTTTTGGGGAGTACCCAAAATGCCCTTGGAGGAAGTGTGGTGGCCAAGTTATCATTAGCTTTAATAATCCCCCACTTAAATGTACATGAAGCTTTAAATGTCTTTTAGCATGTGCATTAGCCTTTGATTTGTACATTAAGGTAATGGGTAGGTGGGGTCCTCCATGTTCTTCACTTTGAATTATTTTCATCTTCATTCTTTTGTATCTTCTTTGTACATGCATATTCCTTCATGAAACCACTTGTAATTGAGTTTAAATTCCTACAAAATAATATAGAAATTTCCCATTAAATTTTCTTAATTTGATATATGCACAAAAATGACCATTTTTCCCCTATATGAAGATGAATATGTGACAATTTGAAAACAATTTGAATTTGGTTTAAACAAGTAAAAATACCCAATATGATCATTTATTCAATTTAAATAGATTAAATATGGTGATACAAATATGCATATTTACATGCACATCATTAATCTCCAGGCTAAACAAGTACAGACACAAGATAAGAAGAATATAACATTCCAAGCAGAGAAGGGTGAATAAGATTCAAATGAGGAAGATATGGCGTTCATTGCCAAAAATTTCAAAAAAAAAAATTGAAATTCAAAAAGAGAAACAAATTCAGAAACAGCAAGAACAGCTCCAGCAACAATGACAACAAACCATCATCTTCTGCTCTAGAATGGTAGAATGTCACAAGAAAATCCACATCAAGAAAGACTGTCCTGATCGAAAGAGAGACAAATTTAAGCACAAGAAAGACATATTCAAAAAGAAAGCTTTCACTATCACCGAGGACGATTCAGAATCATCTTCATCATCAGTAGTGACTCAGACAATGATACGAAACAAGCCAATGTATGTTTTATAGCCATAAATAACGAGGTAAGTGATCTAACTTTTCATGATTTATTGGAAATAAACTCTGAATTACTTGACAAACTGAGAAACATCAGGATAAAATATAAAGAAACCCTTGAAAAATTAAATTGAACTGAAATTGAGGTAGAAATTTTAAGAGATGAGAAGCTAATTTTGGAAGAAGAACTTGAAACTGCTTAAGAATCTTATTCTAATACAACATCTGAACTCTCTATGTTAAGTCAAGAGATAGAAACTCTGGAAAAAAGAATGATGCTCTTTTAGTTGAAAATCATGATCTTAAAGGTAATGTTAAAATATTGAAATTAGATATTTCTAGTCTTAAAACAAAATTAGGAGATATTACTAAAAATGTCTCTAATTTTAATAAAGATAGAGAAAATATTTCTAAAATTATAGAAAACTCTCAGACTATTTCAAACAAAAGAGGACTAGGATATAAGCAAGCTTCTAAAGCTATTAAAAGAAAAAGAATTCTTTATATAACAATTTTAAAAAGAATAATAATAAAATTGGAAAATCTATTACAAAAGCTGAAAATTATTCCAAATTAATTAAGATTTGGGTTCCTAAAACAAATAATTCTTTGACTAGAAATAAGTATATAAAATCCATTATATAAACTGTTCATAAAAGTAAAAAATTATTTTTAAAAGGAATTCTGAACGCTCTTAGGTTTGGTTTCCTAAAACCTAACTTTTTAGGACCCAAATTAAATGGTGGGTACCAATGTTAATTCTATATTTTGCGGTACCACCTTAAAAGAGAGAAAAATGGATACTGGACAGTGGTTGCTCGAAACACATGACAGGAAACAAAGAGATACTTATGAACATTACCTACTTAGATGGAGGATCTGTCACTTTTGGAGACAATTCCAAAGGATATATCATCGACAAAGGCGATGTGAGAAATAACGGTATATCTAATTTACCTCTTATTACAAATGTTTTATTAGTTAAAAATTTAAAACACAATTTACTTAGCATCAACCAACCATGTGATAAAGGATTCAATATATCTTTTTTTGAAAATAAGTGTAGCATTTTTTATCAAAATAAAAATCTTATTTTTGATATTTTTGAAGGTTTTAGAGATAAAATATATATGTTTTGAATATGAATATAAATTACAATACTAATATGTGTTTAATAGCCAAAGAAAATGATCCTTGGTTATGGCACAAAAGATTTTGTCATATTAATTTTGAACCTATAAACAAATTATATAAAAATAAATTAGTAAAAGGTTTACCAAAAATGAATTTTAAAGTAAGTAATATTTATGATGCTTGTCAATTGGGAAAATTATCAAAATCATCTTTTAAATTAAAGAAAAATATTTCCACTGTACAACCACTTGAACTATTACATTTGGATCTTTTTGGACCAACTCGAGTTCAATCTATAAACAATAATAAATATGTGTTCGTTACAGTAGCGATTCCTCAAGATATATGTGGACTATTTTTTTGAAAAATAAAAGTGACACTTTTGAAAATTTCAAAATCTTTGCTAAAAGAATTAAAAATCTCAAATATTTAAAAATTAAAAATATTAGAAGTGATCATGGAGGTGAATCCGAAAATAAAGATTTAAATTTTTGTAATAAAAAGGGAATTTATCATAATTTTTCTTTTCCTAGAACATTTCAACAAAATGGATTTTTAGAAAAGAAAAATAGAACTTTGCAAGAATGCGCAAGAACATTATTAAACGGAAGCACTTTACCAAAACATTTTTGGACGAAAGCTGTAGCCACTGCCTATTATGTTCTAAATCGTGTTTCCATCCGACCACCAACTATACACACTCCATACGAAAAATTATACGAAAGAAAACCAAATATTTCATATTTTACAGTTTTTGTTTCAAAATGTTTTATTTTAAACACAAAAGATCATTTTGGAAAATTCGATCCTAAATTCGATTAAGGAATTGTCATAGGATATTCGGAACGATGCAAGGCATATCGAATTTTTAATAAAAGAACTAAAACAATCGAAGAAACGCTACATGTTTCCTAGGATGAAAATTTTAAGTTTAATAATTTTTTTGAGGATGATGAGATAATAAATAAGATAGTCATAAATACGGTTACTCAAAATAATGTTGAAGAAGATGAAAACATTGTTTATAATTTTAAAGAAGATGAAAACATTGTTCATAATGAAAATGGATTAAGATCTCCTCCTAGGATCTTATGAGATCACCCAGTAGAAATTGTCACAGGAGAAATTGATTCACATGTCAGAACTAAAAATCAACTTAATCAAATGGTTCATGTAGCTTTCCTTTCTAATATTGAACCTAAAAATGCCAAAGAGCCTCAACTGATGACTATTGGATTATAGCTATGCAAGAGAGATAAACCAGTTCGAACAAAACAAAGTTTGGGAATTAGTTCCTAGACCGAGTGATCAAATAGTCATTGGTACTAAATAGGTTTTTAAAAATAAAGCAGATAAATAAGGAAATATAACTAGGAATAAATCTAGATTAGTTTCACAAGGATATAATCAAGAAGAAGGAATTGACTAAGAAGAAACGTTTTCTCCAGTCGCACGATTAGAAGCAATACGTATCTTACTGGCCTTTACATGTTTTCATAATTTTAAACTTTTTCAAATGGATGTTAAAAGTGTATTTTTAAATGGATATATAAAAGAAAATTTTTATGTTGAACAACCTTCTTTATTCTCACATGAAAATTTCTTAACATGTTTATAAACTTAAGAAAGCTTTATACGGTTTAAAACAAGCGCCCCTTGCTTGGTATGAACGTCTTAAAAGCAATCTTATATATTCTGGTTTTGAAATTGGGAAGATAGATCAAACTCTTTTTATTAAAAAAACTTAAAAGGATTAATTATTCAAATTTATGTTGATGATACTATTTTTGGTCCTATAAATGATAAGTTATGCCATGAATTTTCTAATATAATGACCAAATAATTTGAAATGTCACATATGGGAGATTTATCTTATTTTCTTGGATTATAGATTAAACAATAAGATAATGGGATTTTTATTAATCAAGAAAAATATTGTAAATATCTAATTAAACGATTTGGTATGGAAAATACTTCTGCAAACCAACTCCAATGAGTACAACAATACATCTCGATGGAGATGAAAATGTCAAGAGTGTTGACAAAAATTATATCGAAGTATAATTGGATCATTACTTTATCTAACTGCTAGTAGACCTGACATAATGATTAGTATTTGTTTATGTGCTTGATTTCAGGCAAATCCTAAAGAATCGCACATGCAAGTGGTGAAACGAAAATTACGTTATCAAAGCAAAACTAAATATTTCGGACTTTTCTATCCGAAAGAATATCCTTTCGAGTTAGTATCATATAGTGATGCAGACTTTGGAGGATGTCGAATGGATCAAAAAAATATGAGCGGGACTTATCGCTTCATTGGACAGGCCTTAGTCTCTTGGTTCAGCAAGAAACAAAATTGCGTTTCACTGTCGACGTGTGAAGCAGAATACATTTCTGCAGCTTTAACATGTGCTCAAGTAATCTACACGCAACAAACACTTCAATGGAATTAATTTATCTAAATCAACTATTCTTTATGATAGCACAAGTGCTTTAAGCTTATCTAAAAATCCTATCAATCATTCATGAACCAAACATATTGACATTCGTCTTCATTTCCTTTGTGATAATATTGAAAAGGATATAGTCAGATCAGAATTTGTATCCTCTGAAAACAAACTGGCTCATATTTTTACAAAAACTTTAAATGAAAATATTTTTATAAAATTAAGAAGAGAATTAGGAATTTTATAATTAAAAGATTTATAATTATTTTTCTTTCTATTCTATTTTATATTTTTTTCAAAAATAATTTGTTTAAATCAAAATAAAGTTTCCATGACTCGAACTCTGGTCTCTCACTTAAGAGTCATATGCACTACTACTCTACTACATGTTACTTCACATCAGAACCATAGTTTCACTTCCTATTATATTTTTTCCTATTCATATCTATCATTTTTAACCATAATTTTTTTCTTCTTTTCAACCAATCAATCATCTCTGGTTAAAATCCATTTCATCTCTAATCTAATTACTATTTCTAAAATGCTTTGTATTATAAATACCTCACCCAGGTTTATATATCATTACAAAGAAGAAGAAAATCTTTTATCAACCACTTATAATAATGTCTTCCCTACATAATTCTGAATATACCTCTATTGACTACACTTCTCCAAGTTCAAGTTCAATCAACTTACCCACTTCTACCCCTATCTATGAACCTATTCTCATTGTCCCCCTTCCACTCATATTGGTTATACTCCTCCCAGAAAAAGAGCCAAATGCTCTTTATTCATTGACTTTCGCTCTACTAAAGAGAAAATAGACGACATTCACAATTACCAGAGGGAAACGCTAGAATTACAGTGCGAACTCTATTATGTACAGAAGGTTAACGTTAAGTGTTTAAGCTTCCTGGAGCAAGTCGCATTGAAATTTTACGGATCTTCATCTAAGAGCATGGTTCATCAACCTTCTTTTGTTCATTGTCCTACTCGGCACAATCCTTGGGAACAATCATCACAATGTCCCCCAGTGTCACCGAACTCTTAGGAACATGGAAATGGTTGGTCTCCTCTCCGACCATTACAGGAGATACCAAGATTGAGCCATAAGATCATAAAACTCCCAGCTCTTCTTCTAACTCTGTTTAACTTTTGCTCTGTATGTATTTTTCTACTATATTTCATTGTTTGTTTATATATAAATAAAATTTTCTTACAAAATGGTTTTTAAAGGCTGAAAGAAAGGAAAACTATATGTTTCACTGTGCAAACAAACGGCTGAACCTATAGGAACAGCCGGCTGAATATTGTATGAAACATATAATTTTACCCAGATTTAGCCAGTTGACCTCCCTGTAAACCGGTTGAATATATTGTTTTTTGTAGTGTTTTCTTGCGGGAAAGCATTCAGATGGCTGATTACAGTAAATCAACCGCCCGAATGTTCCTAGAATAATGTTTTAATGGGCTTCTAACCCAATAACCCATTCTATCCACTTATTTACCCTTCACTATAAATTTACTTTTTCACTTTTTACTTTCTTACCACAAAACCCTAGCCCCCATTCCTTCAAAAATTCAATTTTCTTCTTCAAATTTTCAAACAATCATTGCTCCAAGATCAAAAAGGATAAGAGAATCCACCTTCGGACCTTCCGAAGATGAAATCTGAAGATTGCTATGGAATGACACCGTTGTTTCTCACTATAATAGCATGAAAAATTTCAACATCTTCGAGGGAGCCTTCTTGAAATTCCTTGATTTTGCAGCCTATAGAATTCGAGAGATAGTGCAGCAAAATCACTTCGAAAGTCTTATTAGGTATGATCAAACAATATCAAAATTAACCATCTTTTGGTCAAACTTTTCCTTGCTAATATGAATCTTGATCATCATAATCCACAAAACCATGAAAATTGTGTTTGGTCACAAGTTTGTGATGTCAATTTTTTTTGCTTTTACAAAGATTGGGATACATATTGAATTGTCCATATCAAGGAACCGACATTAATGACATTGAAGTTGATATGGTTCGTCATGATGAAGCTTCACACTTTTCTTATGTGATCAATTTACAAATCTAGATGAGCTTAAATCTAGTGCCTTAAGACCCTAAGCATGCCTCATTCACCGAGCTTTTATTCAATCTTTATAACCCCACATGGGTAGCTATGAGAAAGTATACAAATGAGACTTTCGAGCTCTCTATGCTATATACTCTCACCAACAAGGGAATTGGGGGAAAATAATTTTAGACGAGTTTCAAGATATCACAATTCAAAGGAAATACAAGACCATTCATTATGGAGCTTATATCATGCATCTCCTACTCAATTTTGGTGTTCAAATGTCGGATTCCAAATATTCAACCATAAGTGAGTTAGGAGCTAAACCTTTAGATTAATGGGTCTTCCTCACTGTCCTCCTCCTCAACAAATAATTTCCTTCCAACACTGGGCACAAAAGGTTGAACGAGGTGTTCCACAACCTTATGACACAAATATTGCTTCCTCTTCACAAACCCAAGAAGAAGATGAAGAGGATGATAACTCCATTCAAATTTTTGGCCCGGATACCTCATCTAGACAAGCTATTATAACTCTCTCCCGAAACCAATCGAAGCTTCATCGAGATATCAAATCACTTCAGAAGAAGACCGAAAAGAAATTCAATTCTATAAAAGGGTTTCTTAATAGGATTTGGGACAGAATCTCTTGCTCCGGCTCATCATCTACCAAAGCTTATAATCCAACTCCTTTCCATTGGTCTTCTTTGGGTTCTGAAAATGGAGATAATGATAACGATGATCCTTCTCCTTCTATCTAGTTTTTTTGTTCTATGAACTTTTATGATATTTTGGTTTTTAATATTCTTTTAAGACTCCTATGGTTCTATTTGGTTGTGTATGTAATGATGTGACTATGTGATGTTGTGACTTTATTTCTATGATGTTATGACTAGTATGTTTTTTTTAACTTTGTTTTCATTTTGTGTCTACGTGCTTTTATCTCTAGTATTTTGTATAACTTTCCTTTTTGTTGATGACAAAGGGAGAGAAACTTGTTCAAATTATTGTGTATAGTTTAAATTATCATGCATATTGATAGGGGGAGTATTCATACAAGTTTCATGGCAATATAAATATTATTTATACTTATATAGTTTTCATCATCAAAAAGGAGGAGAATGTTAGAATCTCGATTTTCATCGTTTTGATTGTGACAACTATATAAGTCAATATTATTGTGTACTAATCATTTATGCAGGAGATTCATTGCAAATTCATATTCAAAAAGCTATGAAGTTGTTATTCTTTTGTTTAGAGTCTGTATATTATTAAAAAATATATTAAAATCTCTCTAATAGGATATATACACACTGACACATACACAAACTGTGCATATGCACAAAAGCAGGCTAAATCAGCCGGCTGAATGACACTATTCAGCCATCTGATTATGGAAACATAGAACATATTTTTACGCAAGTTAAGCCAGCTAAATGGTATCATTTAGATGGCTGAATAAGGCCAAAAATAGCCTATTTTCTTGCCGTATCGAATTTAAAATAAATCAGAAGGCTAAATCAAAAATTCAAACGGCTGATTATCTATAACGGCTAGTTTTCTAAAAGGATGCTTCTCTTCTACAAAGAGAAACATCTTCTAATCTAAAGGTTGCATCTGTTCTTTTCATCATTCCTTTTCATCAAACATTGCAGCTCTTAAAACTCTATAAATAGAATCTAGAATTAACCAAACAATTAACTTAACTAATTTTAGTATTCTTGAATTTTTATCACTTATTCTCTATTTTCAATTTGCACACAAACTGCATACAATCTCTGATCGTTAATCACTCTATCTTCCACATTCTTCAAGCACATTGCACTACATATCGTAAAGGAGAAGATTATAGGAATATTGTACTTCATTGACTTATTAGTGCTATTTTAAAGAGCATATTATAGTCGGATACTTTTGTTTGTTTATAAATAAGTATTATTCGGTTGCTCAGGTAGTAGAACTCCTATTCGGTTGCTTAGCGGTAGAAGTCCTGTTCGGTTGCTTAGGCGATGTAAACCTATTCCTCCGGGTTAAGTGACGATTGCTAGTTTAATTCCAGAAGGAGTCTGGAACTGGACGTAAAATGGAAAGTTCGAACCAACATAAAAATCTCTGGTGTCATTTACTTTACTGCTTTATTTATTTACTTCTTTCATATTCTGCACAAGTAGTTTATAAATACATCTATATTACACTATCCTATAGCACAGTCTCTTTCAACCATTTCATTAATTTAAGGAAAGTGATTTCCTGTGTGCTTATCGACGTGTATTTATATGACTTGCATATATATTCAATATTCATATGAAAACATCCAAACTTGATGATCAAAACACAATAAATATCCATTTGCAAACATCATACCATCATCCAAAATATAATATAATAATTTAAGAGTTCTCACCTTGAGTTTTCAATAATTAATTAAAAATTCACTATAGCTCAACTACTCGATTTCCGAAGCTCGCTATTCATTGGATTTAAGCTCCTAGATGCCTTGACCAAGACTTAAGATGGCTTAGGGTGGAGTAAGAGGTGCTTGGCCTAACGATGAAGTGGAGTGGAGATTTGAAGAACAAAGAGAAAAGGTGGAGTTTTGGGTTTGCTTTGAGGTGTTCAAGTATATATAACTATATATTATAATTTAAATTCTTTTTGAAATAAATTTTGACATTATTTTCCTTAGGATGGAAGTCATTAAAGAGGAAGACAAAGCTTAGGAATATGAAGAAGAAGATGAAATGAAAATGAAGAGAAGTGGGTAGGGTATTTATAGGAAAAGCAGAATGAAAAAGTATCCAGGCATACATAATCATCTTCATCAGCATTATTTGGCTTCACCAACACACCTTTCCCCTCCCTAGGCATGCAAAAGCCTCCCCACCATGTGCCCATCACTTCCATCTTCTCATATATGCATATGTTGACTTATATATGCTGAAGGAGTAAGAAACCTTAAAATATTTTATATATTTTATATTATACTTTTATACTTAATTATTTTTGTATATATATGTTTATGTGCATGTTCTTATGTATGCACATGTACATGTGTATGTGTACGTAACATATTCTTACAACGTTGCACAACTTCCACACGTTGTATCGTTAGACATCCTGATTCTGATTTTCGGTCATATTTTCTCTTTTAAATTAGTATGCATACTTTCGTAGACAAATTTTGAAAATAAATTTTCTTATCATTATTAACTAATTAAAAAGATCATATTTTATATATAAAATCATACAAAAAATACAAATAATTATTTAAAAAATTAATGCTATATCGATAAAGCTAAACGATCATTTATTTAAAGTGATATATTTACGGGTTGTTACAAAAGTATACAAACATGATACCATTAATTTTACATTCAAAATGCATGTATAAAAATTATTAAAACAATATATGATTGGTACTTGGGCACACAATTATAGCATCAGACATGCCAATGGCTTCGTATTACCAACGTCCTAAGTAAGGCCTTGAATTTATGTCTTCAGTGTACAAATAAATATAAAGAAATATCTTACTTTTCATATACCAACAATAAAAATCACTCCTAAAAGTTATTTTCCATGGTTCAAAGGTGGTGATTGCTGCAAGATGATGGCAACAAATAAATAAAATCAGGTTGGGCTTACAGTCTTAGTACTCACAAAGGGACGGTCTACCTAAAATATAACAAACCAAGTTTTTGTAAATCGTAAGAGTAAAAAATATACCATGCATGGACTATGCCTTCCATCTTTTACAGTGAGACCATTTTCGAAGTTAGTAATTAGGCTACTATTCATAAATGATATAGCTACGTTAACTAACTAAATCCTGTGTGGACAATTTTCTAACTGTAGAAGGGACACATATTTCACTTTGAAATCAAGCAGTAAAATTTCATTTCAGTATCGGAATATAACCTATAGTACTATAGAGAAAAATACAATAAATTAAATTTCGAAAGACAAGGCTATTTATGTTTTTTATTCATATTTTTCTGATAGTTTATCAAACAGCTTACCTATAATGAAACAGTAATTACCAATTTAACCATACCACCAAAATTATTTTAACAAACTAACATATACATCTTTAATAAAATTGCTATTTAAATCTTTAATTTGGGTATAATTACTAATATTTATGTAACTTTTATATAAGTCAAATAGATCTAGAAATCTTGGGTACTTAGCAGTTGTGATATCCCATTAGTATGTTTTTTGAGCAATGGATGGTCGAGTATTAGCTGCTTATGAATATCAAAACATTCTACACTATTACCATCTTTTACCTAAAAAGAAAGGAAAGAGTTAGAAATCATTGAGAGTACATCGTAATAGAAGTAATAAATGGAGTAACATAATGATCATAATGATTTTTAGAGAAGGAATGTTAGGCTATGTTTGTTTTTTGGCTGAATGTTTAATGCTTAATGCTAAATACTGAACACTAAATACTTAAAAAAAATTTTTTTACATTATTGAGACCGTATGAAATAAAAAAATTCTTCTCAACTCAAATTCAATATATAATAAACTATCAATGAAAAGAAAATAGAAACACATCAATCATAACAAAAAAATAAAATCATACATGACTGTTAACTATTTATTTATTTTCATTATCTAGTAATTAAAGGCAATTGATAATTTGATCACGCATATTATTCATGAACATTTGTGATTGAGTAGACAATATATCACCGCGACTTGGTGGAACTACTGGTGGTTCAGAAGCGTCAATTATGTTTTACATTCATTACTATTGTTCTCATCTTCCTCGCCTTGTTCGGCTTGCTCAAATAACTTATCATGACGAGAAACACGACGTAAAAAATTATGTATCATCATACAAGCAATAACTATGTCTCTCTCTACAGAAAACTTATATAGAGGCATTTTATTTAGAATGTGCGACCTCTTTTTTAAAACACCAAAGCTTGTCTCAATAACATTTCTTAGCTTTGCATGAGCATGGTTAAATTTTTCCTTCCTATTTGTAGCATTATAACCTCTGTAGGTCCTCAACCAATAGTGGGTGTTGCAATATGGAGATAAGAAGCCTCTAGTGTCAATATACGTTGCATCACAAAGGTAATACATAACTACATCAGCATAACTACGAAGTTAATAATAATTTTCAGTCAAGATGTTATTTAAGTTGTAAAATAAGTACTTGGAGGTGGTATAGGAAAATTATTTGTAGGATCATGCAATGTTTCATTTAAGACCCTTGAGTCATGCGCTATTCCTTCCCATCCAGCCATCACGTATATAAATTTCATGTCAAAGTTGCATGCCGCCATTACGTTTTGATAATAATTTCCTTGACCTCATCCATTGAATGGTACTTGCTCATCTATTGGAATGTTTGCATTTATTAATGTACCATCTTATACTCCAACTGCACCTATGAATGCCCTTTCTCGTAGGTCAATATTGAAAAGTGTGTGATCGTGCACGTGCTAGTATAGTACACACGGATCGTGTAATATGGACTATAATATAAATGCAGAAAATAGATGATAGTAGCAAAGTAAATAAAAATAGAAAAATCACACCAGAGATTTTTATACTGGTTCGGAGCACCGTCCTACGTCCAGTCCCAGACTTCTTTCTGGATTTTCACTATTAACTACCTCGCTTCACCCGGAGGAACAGGTTTACAATACCCGAGCAAACGAACGGGATTTCACGCCTCTAATACACTGAGGACTTCAACACTTGCCTCTTACAACACAGAGGACTTCAACAAAAGAACAAATACAATTGTTGTTGACAACTTGTGCTCTTGAAAACACGGATTTGTCACTAGTAGTACACCCTTCCTATAATCTTATCCTCAAAGTATGTGAATGATGTTTTGTGAAGATTAAGGAAAGTATATTACTTATTGAATCAAAAGATATGAAATAATTTCAATGATTCAATAAGCAATTGAAAATAATTGGGAGGTTTTTAGAATGCAGAAATATGTAGAAAGTAAGATCAGAGATTAGAGTAAAAAGCATATACAATCATGTTTTTTTTAATCAATGATTTAGATGAGTTTATATAGAGAAGAATGGTTGTAACTCTTTGTGAGCAGTTGCCATTAAGAGATATGATCTTTGATGAAAGGTAAGAGATGCAACCTTTGGAGAAAGAAGTGTCCTTTGGAAAAATTGCTTTCTATTTAAAAACGGTCGACAGGTCAAAAAATGACCAGTAGACAGGAATTCAAATATATAGTCGTTATGTGCATGTGTGCACGTTCAGTGTACAAATTATACAGGAACGGTCGACCACCTATTTTATGACCGGTCGACCGCTCCCTGTAAAGTTGCACACTAAATGTGCAACTGCAATTTAGTCGTATATATATATTGATTTCCTTGAAATGCATGATTATTTGAGGATAGATTTTAACAAGTTTATCACTATTACAATATCAAATAATCAACCTATAATCTAGAGTACCATATGTAGCTCTTTATAGCCATAATGACCTTGTTTTGTCGATCGCCTTTATTTCTTTGTCAGAAATCAAAACCTTCATAGAACTTGTGACTCAACAAATATGAGACCGATTTTTTTAGTGGGATTGGTAAAATCTGGAGGAATGATCATTTCTTGAGCAAAATTCATCATCCTATTGAATACCTCATGGAAGTATTTATGAATCGTTCGTCCAGAGTGTTGAAATATGTACGTTATTATACGATTTTGGTTATTATGACTTGCAATGGATAAAAACATTGCAATTTTTTCTTCGACGTCTATATGTTTTCTATTACAAAGCCAATTCTTCTTTCGAAAGTAAGGACAAAGGTTTTAAAAGAATGCTTATCCATTCGAAATTCATCATATATGACAATGAAATGACCCTCTAACAACTCCTTCATTTACTATTTTCCAGAAAGAGATGAAGTCAACATTTTTTGTTGCATTACACTATGATTTCTATGTTTAAGTAATATTAATAGTAAGTGCTAACCAATGAATATCCAAAGCTTCGAAGTCATTCTGTAATAATTAAACAATTCATCAATATTAGGCCTAATGTAATAAATATAATTATAAATTTAAACAAAACTTGCAAATTATCACGATGGGCAATACAATAAATTATTCAATGATCATATATTGTATTATTGAGAAGAAACACTAAACAACTATCGACATAGAACATAATTCAAAAACTCTACTTTCTCGTCAAAAGTAGGTTCATCCATGAAAGCAATCTTTAGTTATCACAAAAACAACACCTTTTCTTGTCTTTATTATCTTGTGATAAAAGACCCAAACTTGTCATCTCTCTTAGGAAAACCATAATATCCATGTACGAAGGTCCTTTGCTAGCCTTCTCTTCATCAATTTTCTGCTTCATGATACCAAGTAATCACCGTACTTGATTTTCTAATGTTTCGCCAACTAGGTTTTTTTGATGTTTTTTATTTGGTCGACGGAGCGTTGCTTTTGAAGGTCGAGTGCGATTGTTGTTCTCCTCGCATGGGGTATTATTTGTATCTTCAGTAACTCTTATACCATCAAAGTAGTCGTCATTCATATTACTATTCAAGTCAACATTATATACATTTGCATCTTCTTCTGTTGCAATATGGTCATCCCATCTTTATTATCATTGGTAGGACGTAGGATTGATGATGAAGACGACCAAGCGTATCCTTTTGTTAGCCTTTTTTTTCAAACACGCCTTTCATTGATCAACATATTTAAGAGAACTATTTTGAAACTTCATCGCTCTTGGATTTTGCTGTTGATGTTAAACATTTGCAATATAAATATATCATCATATTACACAAACAATAAAATGCTTATAGATTTGATTGACTTGCCTGAATAACGTCCTTTCATTTTTCAGGTGGCAATAATCTCTTCGTAAATAGTTATAATGATTTTTAAATATTTTAAGAGCAAAATTCACATTCCATTTTTTGTTAAACTCTGTCTCTAACCTTGTCCAAGAATCTTTCATAAGAGACTTTCCTTTATAACTTTGGTGCTCAACTTCCCTAAAACACAACTCAAGGAAGTTTTTTTCCATTTCAGGATCTTTTGTGAAAGTAGCCCTCTCTTTGCAACTCTCGCTATCTTAATCATTATCATAATTTCTTGTCTTCTTTTTTCTCCTTGATGCCATAATAGTTAACCAACATTTACGAAAATATTCTTTATTATATAAAAATAATTTTCGCTTTTTTATTCATCGATGATATAACTATAAACAAATATAAACAACAATATTAAAAAAAGTATGAAACTAACTACTGTCTAGTTGCTTTATTTTGTTTTTGTATTATTTGTTACTTGAAAATTACTATACAAAAGAATTGTTTGTTGTAAATATTATCATGTAATAATACTGTTATAAATATTTAAAAAAAAATTGTTAAGTTATTTCGTATTAAGCACCTTTAAACCTTTGTGTACTTTCTTTTTACTGTAGCCTATAGTTTACAGAACGTAAGTCATTATCATGTTCAAATTTTAAAGCATCCAACTTCAAGTTGGTTCTCTGCTTTTCACGTATGGAAGCTAGTTATACTCAACTGACAAATACATGCAATTAATTAAGATAATAGTTATCCTATAATTTGTTTATCTGAAACTATCTAGTTAACAACCTAAATAGTGCCGGTATGTAACTTATGCCACTAAAAATAATATAAAACAAAACACGGTACAACATACAACAAATATAAACCATAGTACATTATGAAGCTTACATAAAATCCATACCTATCTTCCACCAGCAAAGTAACATACATAAAAGAAAAATAGTACAGCTATAATTCGTGCCTTAATTTGCTAGCTTCCAAATTAGAAGATGGCTTTCAAATATTTTTTTGAGCTGAGAGAGATATATTGGGGTAACTATAAACTATGACGCTATCGTTTATATAGAGATTTCACTCTTCGAGGCTGCAAATAAGCATAAGCTATTCATAAGCTACAAATCAGCGATGGTTTTTCGTTGCAAAAAATATCTGAATTGACCAGATTATTCAGAACGAATCCATCTTAGCAAATGACTCAAAAGGTTCCGAACGCTGAATTTTTACAATTCAGAACTATATTCAGTGGTTCTGACTTAAAACAAACATAGCCTTGTTGTAAAATTTTCAAAAGCTTTGGGGTTTGGGTTTTGATTTTGGAAGAGAAGAAGTAAAGAGGAAGAAGAGAAGTCCCACATTGTAAAAAAATGAAGACTATACTTGTATAAGTATAGCTCTCTCAAGTGGATGTTGGGCCCTTGGGGCTCCCATATGTTTGCTTTGTTGTGAGGAGAGAAGTCATGCAACAACACACGCGCGCCGCCGCCGACCGTCCGACCAAACCGGGCCGGGTCGGGTTTCGGGTTTCGGATCCGAAAATATTTTTGGATCGTATATGAATAGTAACGGGCCAGATTTCAGCCCGTTAAGGACCCAGAACCGAAATTCAGAATTTGAATTGATGGCGGGAATTCGGAACGTTGCAAATATGAATGGACGCAACGTTTGATTTTTGAATCAGTTCATAACAGTTGCGAACCGTTGCTAACGGTCGCGACGCTTTGCGAATGGACACCTCTTCACCACTATAAATAGCGACGCCCAGAACATGTTTCAAATTATTCTTCTCTGCGCTCTTCTTCTTCTTCCTCTTGCACGAATCTGCGACGCCAAGGAAGTGTTGCGAATCGTTGCACTTCCATTACTCTATATTTTGTAACATCTGAAGGTGTTGCAAACGTTGGAACGTTGCAGATTTGTTTCTTCTTCTCTCCATCTCTTTCTCTACAAATTGCATCATTAGAAACCGTTCTAAAGTGTTCTTGGTCGGATCAAAGTTGTACAAACTTTGAATCCGATTACGCTGTTATAAGACTTCATTGAATCCTGAAAGTCAATAGTTCGTTAACCCGTTTGTACCTGGTGGGTTGAACTATTGTTTGAAAGAATATAGTCCATAGATCCTTGAAGTCGGAAGTAAAGCATTGTCTTCATCGCAATCTCCATCAAATTTGTCTCGAACCGCAAAATTCCCCAATAAATTTCGGACAATAATTTTCAACTATGGAAGGTTCGAGCGCTTTACAAGTGATGAATCAGCATCTAACTCGATTGGAGCGTTTTGATGACGACAATTTCACTCATTGGCAAGAGACGATGAAATTTTTCCTGATCACCGTCAAGTTGTTCTACATTTTGGAAGATAACTTGAAAGAAATCCCGGAGGAAACTGATATAGATGATGATGCTCTAAAGGCTAAACGTGCAAAGCGCAAAGAGGACGATTTCCTATGCAAAGGCCATATTCTGAATGCGCTATCTACCCCAGTCTACAATGCTCATAGGACCTTGGAAACAGCGAAGGCACTCTGGACTGCCCTGGAGAATAAGTACCGCATATCCGAGGCAAGTAATAAAAAGTTTCTTATTTCTAATTTTATGGATTTCAAAATGGTCACCAATAAGTCCATAATTGGACAAGTAAGCGAAATCTTACTGTTGGTGAATCAACTTAAAGATACTGGAATTGATCTTCCTGAATCTTTTGTTGTTGGAGTTATAATTTCTAGACTTCCGCACAGTTGGAATGATTATAAGAAAAAGATGAAACATGTGGAAACGGATTATAATTTAGACGGTTTGCAGCGTCATCTTCGTATTGAAGAAGACTCCCGTAAACGAGATCTAGATGATAATCCACAAATTGAGTCCCATTCTAAGGCAAATAATGTTGAAATTACTGATAAATTAAAGCCAAAGAATGAGACACAGTTTAAGAAGAAAAATCGTTCCAACACCAACAACAAAAAGAAAGGTGCTTGTTATTTTTGTAACAAGCACGGCCACTATGCCCGAGACTGCCGTCTGCGGAAGAAACAACAAAAAGTGAATGTGGTCGAAGACTCGTTTGTGGCTATAGTGCAAGAGACGAACTCCGTTAGTGGCAATGATAATGATTGGTGGTTCGATACTGGAGCAACCATTCATATTTGAAAAGACCGGAATTTGTTTAAAAGTTACGAAGAAAATAAAGGAGAAGCCGACAAAGTTACTGGAGCAAATAAGGCTCCAAGCAAAGTTCTGGGAAAAGGCACTATAGAACTTTCTCTCACCTCTGGAAAAGTTCTTACATTAGTCAATGTATTTTATGCACCTGATATGTGTAAGAATTTGGTCTCTAGATACCTTCTTAACAAAGGAGGATTCAAGATGGTGTATGAGTCTGATAAGCTAGTGTTGTCTAAGAATGGTAAATTCATTGGACATGGATACTGTTGTAATGGTATGATTA
Source organism: Allium cepa (assembly GCA_030765085.1). NCBI lineage: Eukaryota > Viridiplantae > Streptophyta > Magnoliopsida > Asparagales > Amaryllidaceae > Allium > Allium cepa. Next base: position 373,894,447 of record CM060929.1, on the reverse strand, counting down.
AGTTGAATCTAATAAAGAAATCTTCTGTTTATATTGTTGGTTCTATTAATTTATGGCAAGGTAGATTAGGACATGTTAATTATAATTCCATTAGAAATATGAATAAATTAGGATTAATTTCTGATTGTGATTTCGATACCATCTCTAAATGTGAAATATGTGTTCAAGCAAAAATACACCGGAAATCCTTTAAATCCGTGGAAAGGAAAATTGGTTTGCTTGATTTGGTATATAGTGACGTGGGTGACTTAAAAAGTCATATCACCTATGGTGGTAACCAATACTATATAACATTCATTGATGATTATACTAGATATGCATATGTATATCTAATGAAAACTAAAGATGAGGCTTTTGATAAATTCAAAATTTACAAAGCAGAGGTCGAAACACAATTAGGAGTTAAAATTAAAATATTACATTCAGATCGTGGTGGTGAATATTTCTCAAATGAATTCACCTTGTTTTGTAAACAGTAAGGTATAAATCACCAATGTACTGCTCCATATACACCACAACAAAATGGTGTTGCTGAAAGGAAGAATAGAACTTTAGTAGAAATGGTTAATGCCATGCTCATAAGTTCTAATTTACCTTATAACCTATGGGGTGATGCTATGTTATCTGCATGTTATATTTTAAATAGAGTACAACTTAAAAAGAATAATATTTCCCCTTATGAATTATGGTTTAATAGGAAACCTAATCTAACTAAACTTAAAGTTTAGGGTTGCTTAGCATATGTTAGAAAACCAAACCCTAAACGGCCAAGGTTAGGAAATAGAGCATTTAAATGTGTTTTCATAGGATATTCACTTAATAGTATAACTTTTAGATTTCTTATTCTTGACAACCTAGAAGTTATAAAATCTGTAGATGTAGAATTTTTCCATTAAGATCATCTAGTCCAGAACCTAGTATGACTAATGATATCAATGACGATGATTATGCTCCTGCTCAAAACAGCAAGGAAGTGTCAGTACCAGATAATAGTACTGAACAACGGAGAAGTAAAAGAGCAAGAATAGAGAAGGACTGTGGTCCTGACTTCATTACATATCTTTTAGAAGGCAGTAAGGACGAAGTCCTTAATGTGACTAAATATGTAATGAACGTCGATGATGATCCCAAAACTTATTCTGAGGCTATGAGTTCCAGTGATTCCAATTTCTGGAAAGAAGCTATCAATGATGAAATGAATTCCATACTGTTAAACCAAACTTGGGTTTAACCGATTTACCTCCTGGTGCTAAACCTATAGGATGTAAATGGATATTCAAGAAAAAGTTGAATACAAATGGATCCATTGATAAGTTTAAAGCCAGATTAGTTGCTAAGGGATATAAGCAAAGACATGGAGTAGATTACTTTGATACATATGCTCCAGTTGCTCGCATATCTTCTATACGCTGTTTAATTGCACTTGCATCAATTCATAAATTAGTCATACATCAAATGGATGTAAAGACTGCTTTTCTAAATGGAGATTTAGAAGAAGAGATATATATGGAACAACCTGAAGGTTTCAAAACCCCAGGCCAAGAAAAGAAAGTTTGCAAATTAGTGAAATCTCTTTATGGCCTGAAGCAAGCTCCCATGCAATGGCATGAGAAATTTGATAAAGTTGCACTGTCGTATGGATTCATTGTTAATGATGCTGATAAATGTATTTATAGCAAATCGGATAACAATGGTATTGTTATAATATGTTTATACATTGATGACATGCTAACATTTGGTTCCAATATATTCTGTGTGAATGAAACTAAAAAGTTTTTGTCTTCTAAATTCGATATGAAAGATGTAGGGGTGGCTGATGTAATTTTAGGAATTACAATTGTTAGGAAAGAGGGGGAGTTATTACTAACTCAATCTCATTACATAGAGAAATTCCTACAAAAGTATGGTCATTACGATGACAAACCAGCACCAACTCCTTTAGATCCTAGTATTAAATTAAAAAGAACACTAGACGTACTATCTCTCAACTAGACTATTCCAGTGTTATTGGGAGTCTTATGTATGCTATTTATTGCACTAGACCAGACATCGCACATGCTATAAGCGTGTTGTGTCGATTTACAAGCAATCCAGGTTTCGTACATTGGAAAGCTATTTCCAGAGTTTAGCTTATTTGAAAGGAACCATTGGATGTGGTTTATCTTATAAAGGATATCCTGCTGTAATAGAAGGATATAGTGATGCAACCTGGAACAATGTAGAATCCAAATCTAAGTCTACGACTGGATGGATCTTTACATTAGGAGGCGCTGCTGTGTCTTGGGCTTCCAAGAAGCAGACCTGTATTTCTGATTCAACACTGTTGTCAGAATTGATTGCATTAGCATATGCATGTAAAGAAGCGGAATGACTTAGGAATTTATTAATGGAAATCCCTTTATGGAAGAAGCCATCTCTAGCAGTCTTGATTAACTGTGACAATCAAGCAACGATATACAATGTGTCTAATAAGACATATAATGGAAAGTCTAGACATGTGAGTCTAAGACATTAAATGGTGAGACAGTTACTCAAAAGAGGAGTTATAACTGTTGACTACATAGAAACGAAGAAAAACTTGGCCGACCCACTTACAAAGAGTCTTCCAAAGGCAGTGGTTTCTATAAAGTCACAAGAAATGAGACTAAGGTCTGTGAATGAAGGTTGATCATCCTTAACAGAAACCAACTTATGTCCTGAAAAGGATAGATAAAGTTCAATTGGTACCAACAAGTTAAGAGAATGATTATGGAACACTAAATCGATAATCCTATAATATTTGATGTTTGATTCTGTAAAAACAAAGGATGGATATATATCCCTAATAAGTCTAGAAACCTTAAAAGGTGTATCGCAGAAACACCTTAAGAGACTTACCTATACGAGTATGGAAATCAGGCCGTTTCCTAGGAAAGTAAGACCGCTTTCTAAGTTGACTCATGAACCAGGATTTAAGCACATGGCCATTAATGTGCTGAGAAATACAGAACACTTTACCTAAGGAAATCAACATGTGTGATTGTTACGGTTTTATCATTAGGGATACTTGGTTCAAGATTCGTTCACCATAGAATCTCGATAAGGCTTTGAATGGTTTACACTAAATAAAGGTTCAAATCCAAAAGATACCTTTTATTTATGTGTTGTTTTCACGATGATGCAAAACTTGATTTTAGAACTACATAGGCTTGATCCCACTTAGGTATGTAGGAAGTCACTCTAGTGATTCAGTCATCCTATTTATTTATTTTCTTATTTTGAAAATTGGGGGAGATTGTTGTAAAATTTTCAAAAGCTTTGGGGTTTGGGTTTTGGTTTTGGAAGAGAAGAAGTAAAGAGGAAGAAGAGAAGTCCCACATTGTAGAAAAATGAAGACTATACCTGTATAAGTATAGCTCTCTCAAGTGAATGTTGGGGCCTTGGAACTCCCACATGTTTGCTTTGTTGTGAGGAGAGAAGTCATGCAACACCTCATGCGCGCCGCCGCCGTCCGACCGAACCGGGTCGGGTTCAGGTATGGGTTTCGGCTTCGGATCCGAAAATATTTTTGGGTCGTATATGAACAGTAACGGGCCAGATTTCAGCTCGCTAAGGACGCAGAACCGAAATTCAAAATTTGAATTGATGGCGGGAATTTATAACATTTTCTGAACATTGCAAATATGAATGGACGCGACGTTTGATTTTTGAATCCATTCGTAACAGTTGCGAACCGATGCTAACGGTCGTGACGCTTCGCGAATGGACACCTCTTCACCACTATAAATAGCGACGCCTAGAACATGTTTCAAATTGTTCTTCTCTGCGCTCTTCTTCTTCTTCCTCTTGCACGAATCTGCGACGACAAGGAAGTGTTGTGAATCGCTGCACTTCCATTACTCTATATTTTGTAACATCTAAAGGTGTTGCAAACGCTGGAACGTTGCAAATTTGTTTCTTCTTCTTCTCTTCCTCTCTTTCTCTACAAATTGCATCATCAGAAACCGTTCTAAAGTGTTCTTGGTCGGATCAAAGTCGTACAAACTTTGAATCCGATTACGCTGTTATAAGGCTTCATTGAATCCTGAAAGTCAATAGTTCGTTAACCCGTTTGTACCTGATGGGTTGAACTATTATCTAAAAGAATCTATTCCATAGATCCTTGAAGTCGGAAGTACAGCATTGTCTTCATCGCAATCGCCATCAAATTCGTCTCGAACCGCAAAATTCCCCAATAAGCCTCAACCTTCCTTAACATTTTGTTCACTTTCATTTGTAAATCAGAATAAAGTAAGCATCCAAAAAACTAAATAGAAGATTGAAATTGCTGAGATAAGTACATAAGTTATCATTATCAAATGAAGCAGTTAAATAAAAGTATTTATATAATCTAGGAAAATACTGTAAACACACACACACACACTCAAACTTTCCATTCGATGACGAAAAAAGTTGTTTATGTTATTTTTATATGCAATACTATTCGTATGTACTGTAGACACTGTTATGAAAAATGATACAAACTTACCCAACGTTTGAAAGCTCTTCTTATAAATAATGAATGATATAAAAAATTGAGTAAAAGCATCATTGAATATAGGGCTTTTGCCAGAGTAAGCTAGGATTATTTGATAGTTAGCCTGCAAGTAAATATTAGGAAAAATTGTAAGTAACTGATTGCCATTGCAAGTGGAGTACCAACACCTTTCCTTTCATTTGTTCACCGTAAAAGTTGAATTTGACAGAAAAATAATTCAAGCAGTAGACGATTAATCTGAAGGATTGCGACGGCATTTGGTGTTAGAGATTAGATTATGGGGAATTAGGTGATGTTAATCAAGATTCGAGTGATTTCATTTCAATCATCGTTAGGAGGAGAGAGGAAAGGAAAACTGTGGAGATGGTGGGATGGAAAGCTTGATTAGTTGCATTAGAAGCGATACGAATTTTATTTACTTTAGCTAATCGTAATGATTTTCATGTATATCTGTTAAAAGTGAATTTTTAAATTGTTTTATGAGAGAAGATCTATATGTAGAACAGCATCCACTTTTTGAAGATGAAAAACTACGTAATCAACAACGGTTTTTTGTGGTGCTAAGAGAGAAAGCGGTTAAACGTTTTGTATGTGCGGTTAGCACGTAGCGTCTGTGTAGATGAGATAAAAAGGCCGACTATGCAGATTGCACAATTTTGAAATAATATAGTACTGTTATTGCCAGGTAAGAGGATTCCTGCTTCTAAGTTTTATCAATGGATTAACGGATTAATGGATAGATTATAAATTATGTTAGTTTATTATATGTATTTATGATTCTATGTAGCTATTCTATATAAATTTATCCGAAGATATGTAGACTTGGATAAGTAGACGGATTTACTGTGTCCTCATCATGAATTTACCGGCATGCTGGGTTCTTCTGGTATTAAAAAAAATGTACAATTCTATGCCTTAATAGTCTGTGGCTAAATTTTAGGGAATTCATTCTCGATTAAGATATGTTTTATTGTCCATTAAAGTATGTTGAATCATGTTATTTGCGTCATCCTTGATGTATTAATACTGGCTACAACAATAAATTGGAAAACGAAGCATGCGTCAAGAGAAAAAATTACAATGCTCCCATTTGTTTATTTGGACGGGGAATTCTAGACATAATTTGTTAATTTCTGCAATTGTACAGTTTAGACAATCCGCATACCGAATCATGGTCATGATTTGATATTAGCTCCTTGTCGGTAAGTATTTACAATTTAATTTTGGCCAATATCATTTTTTATACGGTAGTTCATAATGATTTATGTATGTTTTGGCAACATTTTTGTCCGTTCGTGTTTTGTTTTGTTTCGAGCAAAAATTTACCAAATCAACCTATTATTGCTCATCACTGTCTTTATGCTAAATTACGCGACGTGTACAAACTCTAGCCTTTGCTAGTATAACCGCACAACGGTGGAGAAATCGACCATTCAATTGTATAACTTTGATAAGAAATATACATTTAAAAATTTTGTTAATATTACTTAAACGGTTGATAAATAATTTTGAATGCTTCGATTTATATTTAAATTTGAAATTCATATTTTTGAATGCTTTGATTAATATTTAAATTTGAAATTCATATTTTCAGATATGAAATTGAAATTTTAGAATTTGAAAATCATAATAGATTTGAATTCGGAATCTTTGATGCGCGAAATAAAAGGAGGAAGTTTGGGAAAACCGCGATGAGACAAGATCCACGTTTTTAGGGAAACCGCGATGAGACAAGATTCACGTTTTTTTGGCTTCAGAAAAATTGATTTTGGCCAGTGACAGTAAGCAAACCTCCCTAACGGTCGGTTTGATTAGAGAAAACTATTAAAAAAACATGTTGTATACACAGTCGCTTGAGAGCGACTGTGGGTAATGCATCTCAAATTATCCATCATCAACATTATCATTGCTCGCTACGAGTCCCAATGTTACACTCTCCACACGTACAATGGAAAATATTTAGTATAACATCATGCGTATCTCACGTGAATGACAAAATATTTAGTAGAAATAACATATCTTTTGCAGGAGCAAGTCAGACTAATCAATACAACATACATAAAGCTAAATATCTGAATAGATAATCATCAATGCAGTAAACATATATTCCACTTTTTAGCTACAAGCGTTACTCGCATACACTTTGTGTGAATTGATTTTCTATAAATTGAAAATGTTTAACATATTCAAAAGAAATGATTTGTACAAAAATCAAGTTATATTTGTGCTTTGAAAGCATATGCAGTTAGTTTGAATTTTTATTTCTTTATTGCAACATCTAATTTTTTGCATAAGTTTGAATTTTTGTTCATATTAATTTGTAAAAAAAAAGTTTATTTGTTTGATCTTATTTTTAAACGATATTAAGATTTATTAATATTTGTATAGAGAAGTTTTGGATTCATAAAGGAAGTTTAATTGTTATATCATATGTTTTTGTTTAAGTGACACTGAGATTTAATAATATTTGCAGAGTTTTATTCGTTGGATCTTATGTTTAAGTGATATTAAGATTTAATAATATTTGTAGAGAAAATTTGGAATTTGTAAAAAATAAGGTTAGATCATTTTAAGTGATATTAAAATAGAGCGGCGTTATGATATGCATTTCGCGCGTGAATTGTTTTTCCATAAATTGTGCCTATTCAATCATATTTTTTTGTTGTAATTAAGTGTAGTTAGTTTTAGTTTTTATTTCCAAGTTGCGAGGTTTAATTAACTATTTTTGAAGAATATAATTTATTATGCAACATCTCATGAATTTGTTAAGATAAAAGAATTATAAAATGAAATTACTATATTATAATTGTGTATTTTTTATGAGATTCGTATATTTTTATATTTTAATAGAAATCAAATTATCATTTTTGTTAATAAAAATGAGTTATATATTAATTTATTATTTTTTAGGATTCATTATTTATTAATCAAATAAATGAAAATAAGTATTCTTAATAAATTTTGAAACTAATATTTTTATAAAATTTCATAAATAAATATTCATGTGCATATATTCTGAAATTGACATTTAGCTTTTGATACATTTGACTAAAAGATAAATGATGTATACATTAAATATCAAATATTACTTGAGAGGAATGACGACTATTACCTGAAAATAGAAGTGTAATATCAAAGACTCAATATATTTGTATGCATTTAAAGTTCTTGCAGCACATATTTATAAAATATTATTTAACTATTAAAAGAAATATTAAGTGAAAATAAGATCTAAAACGTTACAAATCACATTGTTTCAATTATTCAAAAAATATTTAACATTCATGTAAAAAAAATATGAAAGAAAAATAATTTTAATCAAAATATGGTATAATTTTTGTCCATTGATTAACTCATATTACGAATATAAATAATCAAGTTGTAACTTTTTGTACAAAAACATACTAATCGAAAATATTTATTCTTTTTTCAATAATACAAAATACAAACATTCATCAATTATCATTAATTGTAATGTTATTCTTCATAAAATATAATTTAATAGTGATAAAGAGTCCATTTGATTTACCAATTTTTGGAAGAAAAAACGTTATATATGTTTGTGATGATGTACCAATTTGTAAAGAATTTTATTGTATCTATTGTCTTTAATGAAATAACAACTTTAGAAACAAAAAATTATGTATGTATTTCTTTATATTAAATACCTAATTTTAGAAAGAAAAAATTATGCATGTATTTCTAAAGGGAGATTTATTGTAAAGGACAAAATATCCAAATAATTTATCCTAAAGGACACATGCCTATAATTTTATCCTCAAGGACAGGCCCAAAGCCCATTTTTTCTCAAATGCACAAATCTCTCTTCCCCGTGCCCATTCAATCCCGTTTTCAGCTCCGACCACCTTATCATGCGTCAACGCCACCTCCTCACCAGCGCCGCCACCTCCTCACCAGCTCCACCACCTCCTCCTTCACCCATTTTGGAGCAACCACCTCGTGCCACCTCCTCCATCCGTTTTGTGATCACCATCGCCGCAGCGTCACCTCCTCACCAGTGTCGTGCAACTACCCCATGTCACCTCCTCCACCCGCCAACGCCACCCCCTCACCAGCACCATGCTCTTAAAAGCTGATACTGATACCAGTTTTTAGGTACCAGTTTTGAAATTTTAGGTATTATTTTTGAAATTTTAGGTATCAGTTTTGAAATTTTAGGCATCAGTTTTGAAATTCCTTCTGATGCAAACCCTACCCATCGCTTCCAAATACCACACACTATACCACCACCTTCACCGTTTCGTCAAACCAATAACCCATCAGAAATTTTCCACCACAAATCCATACTACTTCCTAAACCACCACAAATCCATACTATTTATTTTATTAAAACTGATACCACATCGCATACAAAACTGATACTGTGTTATTTTATTAAAACCAATACCACATCGCATACAAAACTGATACCTAAAAACTGATACTGTGTTATTTTATTAAAACTGATACCACATCGTATACAAAACTGATACCCAAAAACTGAACACAGTAGAATGATTTCCATCCTCTCGTCATCGCTTCCTCCTCTCGTCCACGGCCTCCTTCATCGTCTTTTCAAAATCCTCACTCACGTGCTTGATCTCCATCCCTAACTTTTCACGGTCACTCTCTGCTTCCTCGCGTGCTCTTTTCTTCTCCGCGAGCTCCTTCGTCTCATATTTTTTCACAGACTCCATCTTCTTCCGAATTCGCCTCTCGAGCTCGAACTCCGCGCGCAGGTCCTTGATTTCTGCCAAGGTGTTGTCGAGATCTGAGAGGTCGACGTCTCGGTCGGAGTTTATTGGGTTGGAGAAGGAAACGATGGTGTGGGTTTTGTAGCAAGATCTGAAGTTGGAGAGGCAAGTTGCAGTGATTTGTCCTTGAGGATAAAATTTTAGCGGGCTGTCCTTGTGATTAAAAAAGCCCTTATTTTTGTGCTTCACGATAATTCCCTCTTTCTTTGTATTAAGTAACTAATTTTAGAAATAAAGAAATTTATGAACTTAAATGTAGAAAAATGTAAAAATATCAAAGATAATTTTGTACATAATTATGAAAATAGTAGATTATATGGACTTGAGTGAAAAATTAGTTTTATAATTTATATCATTACAAATGTGCTATACACATTAATTATCATTTTTTATGATTTATTAGATCAATTAACAAATATTTATTTGTTGGATTTAGTTAAAATATTTAAATTTAAGATCAATTAATAAATTCAAAATATGGAGTTGAATGTAAAATAATATAGGAAAATTTAGGAGAAATCCATAAATAAATGTAAAAATTATCGAACGTTGGTATTTAAATGCAAAATGATATGAGGGAATATTAGTAGAACATTGTATAATTTGTATATAGTTATGGAAAATTAAAACTATATGGAATTGAATAAAAAATTAGTTTTATCATTTTTGTCAATATGAATGTTGTACGCATGTTGAATTGTTTTTTTTCAAAATTTATTAGATCTACTAATAAATATTCGTTAATCATATTTATTTAAAAAGCTTAAATTTAAGACCATCAAACTAGATTTAGTATATATGGGCTCAAATGTAAAAATAACAAAAAAACATGGGAAATATGTAAATAATTGTAAAAATTAGTATTAAATTTTAATAGTAGAAAAGAGAACCAATAAAAACATTGTAATAATTATAATAACAATAAATTGTGAGATGGAAAAATAAAATATCTAGAGAGAATTTAAGAGAGGGGAGGAAATACCTAGAATATATAAGAGAGCTTTAAATTCTTCTGATTTACCATTATTTAATAGATTTGGTAATATTTATAAAGGAACACTTTGAATTTGTAAAAAAAAATTATTTCTTAGATCCTAATTTTAAGTGATATTAATTTAAAGGACAAAATTTGTATATTTTTAGCCTAAGAACACGACCTCAATATTTTAACCACAAGGACAAATATTCTCCTAAAAATTAATCATAAGGACAAACCTTCTTTCAAAATTATTTATAAGGACAAATATTCTTCCAAAATTGCTACCGAACTAAGAAGTGATACCTAAAATCGGCTGCTGATAACTGCAAACTGATACCTAAAAAATGCTATCAATAACTGAAAACCGATACCTAAAGAAAGTTGTTCTTCAGGCTAAAATATTGAAGGTCTGTCATTGAGGCTAAAACGTTGAAAATTTTTGTCCTTGACAATAATTTCCTGTTGGTTAAATAAGTTTATTTGTTAGATCCTAAATTTAAGGGACGGTGAGATTTTGATAATATCTGCAGAGAGGCATTTTTTGTATTGACACCAAAAAAGTGTGATATCAAAGGTATTGCAACTATTATTAAAGATTGTTATCTTTGGAACATATAATAAAAAAACATAAAACGAAACAAATCCATCTATTTAATATGTGTGTGTGATTTAATAAATGACTTTTCTTCATGGGCTCCCGTATTTCTTCTCAATCTTTATACTGAATTTTTCTATGTTTAAGGCTTATTTTTCTTTTTTATTCTTCAATTATTTTATTTTTGTCCTTTATGCTAGGTATTAATTGAGTGCTCTCAACTTGTAAATATTTATTATGGTTATGTAATGTTTATGTTGGCTATTTCTTGCATGTGATAATATATATTTGTATTATTGCTTGTTTGGTGGAGCCGGTTTGAACTAAACGTTCTATTGTGACTTATGTTGGATGAAGTCAAATGTAGCCTAATTTACCAAAATTTGATTCATTTTGACATAGGAAAGACCTATGACGTCTTCGGACTACCTACGTCATCACAATGACATGTATGTTGGAATGCTGAATTTATTTAATAGTGCGACTTGCACTTCTTATTTCACTGTTTTGAAAACCAGATCATATTGGAATCCGACCCGGAGTCGAATTGAACCGTGCGGTTCATAGATACTGCTTCAGCTAGGCCAATTCAGTCATTAACCTCCAGAAATTCTTGAAGGCTCCGACTTCATGTTACTAATATAATCGCACAACGGTGGAGAAACCGACTGTTCGATTGTATAACTTTGATAAGAAATATACATTTAAAATTTTTGTTAATATTACTTAAAAATAAGTGATAATATGTTGGAAAAGAATAATTTGAGATTTGAATCTGAAAATATGAATTTCAAATTTAAATATTAATCAAAGCATTCAAAATTGTCGATTTGAAATTGAAATTTTAGAATTTGAAAATCATAATAGATTTGAATTTGGAATCTTTGATGCGCGAAATAAAAGGAGAAAGTTTAGGGAAACCGCGATGAGACAAGATCCACGTTTTTAGGGAAACCACGATGAGACAAGATCCACGTTTTTTTGGCTTCAGAAAAATTAATTTTGGCCAGTGACAGTATGCAAACCTCCCTAACGGTCGGTTTGATAAATGGTCTTTATCGAAAATACCATATGTTTCAGTATTGAAAAGCACTATTAGGTAGCTTGGACAAACTTCACAATTTTCTATTTTGTTCATCATCGCGGCTTTATTTTTTATCTACTATATAGCTCTTCAAATGTCAGCACAAGATAGTGTGAAGGGTTCATCAAAAGCAGATGTCAGTGAATTTCCTTAAGATTGACGCATTTATTTCATACATCCTTGCATCAATATAGTATTTGTTCATTTGTATCTGTGCAGTTAAAACCTTGTTAAATTCCCGTAAAATCATCGCTACAGCGCACAACGATACGTCGACCGCTATGCTTGTTCAATATAGCGCTATAAAATAGTAGATCTGCTTTAAGCTCTACTATTTTCCGCTATACCCACTAAATCAAAGCTTTTAGCACCCGCTTTAGCAATATTAATATAAAAAGATTAATTTGATCAGTTCTCTTTTGAACCAAATTAACAAAGTTAAAGTAAAAACCTAATTTTAAGGTACAAGTGTTCAATATAAGTTGGAAATATATAAGTCATTACGTAAAGACTGCATAAATCACGACAGTCTTCGGTTTTGTTATATAAGGTTAAACAATTTTTTTTCTACACAAATGATTTGAAAATGAGAATAAATTAGTTTTAAATATTTGGTTTAACATCTAATGAAGATTTTTGCACCTTCGTTATTTTCTACTATATCCTTGCTTATCTCCACTATAACTTTTTGTACTTACACTACTATGGAACCGCTAAGCATTTTAACTGCACATATTTGTATATACTTATGTGGTTCAGTTTTTACGCTATGTTTGACTATGTCATTTCATCTCTTGCATCTTTCTAGAGTCAATAGCAAGGCGTTGCCTCAGTTGAAATGAGGAAGTGCCTCAATCAATACCGAGGCATTTGCCCCAGACAATGTTGAGGTGCCTCAATTTAACAGAGGCATTGGCCTCGGTCAATGTTAAAGCAATAACTGTTGTAGGATCGATACATTGCATACCAAAATATATTTTTCCAAAAGTTATCTTTTTTCTACAAATAATTTATTGATTTGATGAGATTATGTTTGATAAAGTTTATACCAAGAAGTAGGAGCTAGTTGTAGGATTGAGTTTGGAGAAGGGGGTGGTTGATAAGATCAAAGAGGCTGTTAGTTCTTGGATTGGAATGGGTAGTGTGGGTAAAGATGAAGCAAATGTCCATGTTTGGATGGTATTGATATGCCGATTAGTGGTTGAAGTGGTAAAGATTAATTAATGTTGGTATAACGAATATTGAAATGTGAAATTTATTTCGCTTAGCTTAGTGTTTTTATTATATGCTTAATACTTTGTTTATGAAATATTATGGATTTATTACGTACATTATAATGTGTTGGTTATTAAATGTTCTAATTGTGGTATTTTATAATATATGTTTATACACATCGAAATAAGATCGTAGAATTATTAGTAAAAGCTGGAATGATTAAAAAATGCTATGAAAAATAAACTATGCATTTTAAAATGCCTTAAAATGAATGTAATAGCACAAATTTTACTTTCTAAAGCATAACATCAATGCATAAAAAGTACTCTACAAAGATTTAGTAGTGAAAGATGGCAAGCAAAAATGTTATAAGTAGTATAAGATGACATTAAATAAACGCTATAAGAAGTATAAGCTGACATTAAATACCTACAAAAGATATAAGATGACATTAAATATACGTATTAAAAGTAATATCAACGACGTAAGCAGTATAAGGTAACATTGAATAAATGCTCTAAAATATTCTTTTTGATAGCATTTATGTTTATACTTCGGTGTCTACTAACGTGTCATAACATGTCATTTTACAACATTTAAAAAACGCTATAAAGCCTTTATTTGCGTTTATGGAACGGTATAAAAGGTACCTTTTGAAAGCGTTTTTGTTAACTCTATGGTATCTACCTGGCATATCATAACATGTCATTTTACTGCACTCACAAAAACGCTAATTAAGCCTATAATATCATTTCTAAAATGCTATCATAGAGTCTAATTATTGTAGTGGACTCTAAAGGACTTTCTAAAGAGATTTAGTGTTGCGGTTCTTGAGGTGAGCAACCATAAAGAGGAGATTGTATTAATGACACTAATCAATAGGATTCTTCTAAGGATGGACTTTGGTAGATAGCTTAAATAAGCACAACCATCTACAATAGAAGAGTTTTATCAAAAGGTATCCCAAATTTGTGCTAGGAAGAGGCGGATTTGGCTGCTGGATTGGCTACTGACGGTCAAGAGGGAAGAGTAGTGTGATACAAAACAATGTTGCTATCAAACAAAGTGGCAGCAATGTTGGAAACATTGCAGTGAATATTGGAAATAATAATAATAAGAGGAAGAACCAAGTTGCTAGTGGTAAGATACCAAGAAGTGCACGAGATACACCAGACCAAAAGATTATATTCCACCACTGCTACAGTTGAGAACATATACCTTGCGATCCAAAGTTCAAGCATCATAAGAAACCTCCTTCGAGGTAGGCAACAAAGGAAGAGAGATGTTTGGGGAAATATTGTCACTTGCATAGGGCTCATGGGCACAATACAGATAAATGTAGGCATGCAGGAGATGTCACCGAAGACTTAATATGTAAGAAAATGTAGCATCAATGTGTCAAGAACCCACAAGTTGGTAGGCAGAGGAATAATAGACCCAATGACCGATGCCCAAGTGAATCTGGCTGTAGTAAAGACGGACCAAGGCAGCCTGTTAAAGGAATTGTGATAAATACCATCTTTTGAGGTCTTATCCTGTAGAGAAAAGCTGAAATGAGATGAAGCAATTTGATAGCTCATTTATGCATGTTCCTCAAGAAATGTGTTTTGCTATAGAGGATGGGACTCTAGCGAAGAAACGTAGAACAATTATTGATGATATTTCAAAACCGGGATGCTGACGGGGTCCATGTATCGATGCTTGACCCTATGGTGATTACAACCACGATTGGGCTAGCTAAAGCGAGTCCTTATTGATTATGGAAGCTCAACGTACATCTTGTTCAAGAGAACTTTTGATCAAATTGGATTAGTGAGATGGATCAGAAACCTTATAAATCCCATATTCAAGGATTTATCAGAGAAGCCAAGGAAACCGTTGGCTGCATATAGTTACCAATTGAGTTGGGTGAATGAGGCCATAAGGTATTGTGGTTGCAATTGTTTATGGTGGTCAGTGGATTTTCGACGTACAATGCTTTATTGGCTCGATCGAACCTTTCCAATTTTAGGATTGCACTTGCTCCATAGTGTCCAATGAGGAAGTTACCATCGAGAATGGAGTAGGAGCAATACAGGGCGATTAAAGCACTGGTTGGGAATGCTATGTCTCAAAGCTCAAAAGGATAAAGCGATATGAGAATGGAAATGATACAGAGAAGCTTCTTTGTATCAAGTCTTCTGATGCACGACAACTACCTTCTAAGACCTAGCTCAGGTCTATTAGAAAATTCCATAAATCCATGGACCCGCTAAAAGAGTTAGAGGATTCAAGGGTGGCATTGGAGAGTTGATGGTTAACATTTCAATAAATGATGATGATCCCTCAAGATTCTTTAGATGGGTCTCATCTCATCCTGAAGATAAGTAAAGAGTTGGTAGGGTTTCTTTAGGGAAACATGTTTCATTGGACGCATTCTGATACATGTGGAATTTCACCAGTGATAGCATGACATACGTTGATTGTGGACCCAAGATGCCCTCATGTAAAGCAGAAGAGGCATACTATGGAACCAAAATGGTCTGTTGCATTGACAAAAGAAGTGGATAAGCCGAAAGAAAATAGCTTCATCCACAATGCATTACACCCAAAGTGGAAGTGTTGTGTTGGTAAAAAATTTAAACGGGAAATGATGGACATGCATTGACTATTCCGACTTGAATAAAGGGTGCCCAAAAGACTATTTCCTTTTTTCCAGGATCGATTAACTTGTAGGTAGAACAGTTGGACATGAATGCTATCCTTTATGGATGAGCACTCCGGCTTCAATCATATGCAATGTATGACTTAGATTATGAGTATAATAGTTTCATCACAGCTTTGGGGTTGTACTATTACCGAGTCATGTTGTTTAGTCTAGAGAATGCTAGAATTACTTACCAGTAGCTAGTGATCGGAATGTTTAAAGATAATATCAGATGGACTATGAAGGTTTATGTGGACCTTATTCTTGTGAAGTTACAATGACTGAATCACATGGGTGATCTCTTAGATATTTTCAATGCACTTCGAAAGTATGGAATGAAGCTTAATCCACTAAAGTGTTCTTTTGAAGTTGCATCGGAAAAGTTTTTTGGGTTTCATTGTTAACTCAACGGACATTGAAGCTAATCCAAAACAGATTAAAGCATTAAGAGTAGTTACTACCCCAAAGACGAGGAGGGAGATGCAGAGTTTGAATGGAAAAGTCATTGCACTGAATCGATTCATTTCTAAAGCAATGGAAAAATACATGTCATTCCTTGATGCCTTCAAGAAGGAGAAAGAAAAGTTCATGTGGATGAAGGAATATTAAAATGCTTTCTTGAATTTTTTGGATTGTATGGTGGTGCCACTAGTGTTGTCAAAGCCTTTCGAAGGAGAGATCTATTTGTTCACTTGGTAGTGTCTACTCATGTAGTGAGTGTAGCCTTGGTGCATGAGGAGAGAAAAATCCAAAGGTCAGTGTACTACATTAGTAAATGGTTTATTGAAGCGAAAAAGAATTATCAAAATCTGGAGAAACCAGCGCATAGTTTGTTGATTGCTACGACGAAGCTAAGGTCATATTTCCAGGCTCACCTGATAAAGGTGCTGACTGGTCAGCCACTAAGGAAAGTGCTACATCGACCCGAGACTACTGAAAGGTTGATAAACTGGAATATCAAGTTGTGGCGGTACAATATAATCATCCTAGAAAGGTGATTTGAGGACAAGAATTAACAGATTTCATTATTAAATTCATTGTCTGGAATGATGAAGTGGAAGAAGATGTGTTCAGCTTTCTCAATGGAAATTGTATGCAGGTGGAGCAGCCTCCAATGAGCATGATTCTAGGGCTGGAGTAGTTCTTATGACTCCGGAAGGAGGAAGGATATGTTATGCTTCAAGACTAGAGTTTGCAATGGCAAACAACAAAGTTGACTGTGGAGCATTGATTATGCGACTCAAGATAGCAAAGGAACCGAGAGTCAAGGTGCTGTATATATTTAGCGACTCTTAGTTAGTGGTTTGCCAAATGAAGAAGGAATTTCAGGTTAAAGGAGCAAGACTTGCCCCTTACCTGACAAAACTACTGAAATTACTGAATGACGTTTAGCATTACATGATAACACACATCCCTAGGTAAGAAAATTTAATCATTATTCACTAGAAAAACTGGCCAGCTCTAGGGATGCACAACTTTTGGGAATTGTTCAGTAGAAGTTTTATGGCTCTAAGCATTGACAAGATGGATGTTGATTGGATCATGGAGGCTAAGGAAGAAAAGGAGTCACGAAATATTTGCTAAAAGGTACACTCCCAAATGGAAGAAATGAATGATAAAACTCTTATGTAAACTAACCTGATTCATTATGCAAGAAGAAGGGTTGTATATGAGAGGATTCTCAATTAACTTTTTGAGTGTGTTACTAGTGACGAAGCTAAGAAAATCATTGTGGATGTGCATGAAAGAAGATGCGGTGATCACACTGGAAGGAAGATGTTAACAAGGAAGGCTATTATAACGGGGTGAATAGTAAATTATAACTAATATAGAACTTTTTAAATAGTTTCAAGATTTAAATCTTAATATAGATAATCAACATAGACATATATTAATAGACAGTCATATATATATATATATATATATATATATATATATATATATATGTAAATGCAGTAAAAATAAATTAAAAGTAAGAGAGATGACACCAGGAGTTTTATACTAGTGTGGGTTAATAAATCCTAAATCTAGTCTTGCACACTATTGGTACAGATTTCCTTTTTATGCCTACTTTAATCATGTACCAAAATATAATCTTGTTTTCACGCCAACAAGGTACACCCTCCTAACTTTCCAAACTCAAAGTAGAATCTCTTGATTTTCCAAGCAACAAACAATCCACTTGATTTAAATGGGCAACAAGCACACCTACACAAAATAGTAGTAGAGAGTTGTTGATTCCAAATAAACATAGCTACAACTTCAATACAAGATATCCTATAGCCACTTTATAGCACTTCGATCTTTGAATTGGTGAAAGATAGCAAGAGAATGATTTGAATACTTGCAAAACACAGTTAACAGATTATGGAGAATGAATGTAGTGAAGTAGAATTTGAATGGATTTTAAGAGCATAGAAAGTCGATTCTGTGAAACATATAATTAGAATCTAGAGTAAGCAGAATGGAGTTAATAGTTAGTTAAAAATGTTTTTCTTAGGCCCCTTTATATAATGTTTGAAGGGACATGTCTATTCAAAAATAGATGAGCCAAAAAGACAACTTTTCAAAATTTTAAAAAGTTTAGCAGCTAATATGTCAACATATTCATGTAGGATATGTCATTGTAAGTTGGGAAAAACAACAATACTTTTTAAGTGTTACAAAATTCTAAAATTTTGTAAACTCATTTAAAAATTGTTTTCAAAAACATTAATATATAAAACTTTTATAAGATATTTACAGGAATATATTTTGAAAACAAAATAGATTTTGGTGAGAGTTTCTTAAAGAAGGGAAAGTTGTTATTCAAGGACTTTAATAAATTTATCTAATGTTTATTAACTATTATTTATATTCTTATACTCTTCATGTCTTTGTCTTCAAACTCACGAGTCTTCAATTCTCTTGATCATCTGAATCTTGATCTCTAGTCTTTTTATTGATCAGTCTTCAAACTCAGTTATCTTGTACTTGTATAAACTATGTAACATCCTGCAGAATATTCTATACAACATGAGAAAACATTATTGCCTGTATTTTTATGGTTGTTGTCATCAAAATCAGTATTTGAGGTATTAACAGTCTTTCCATTTTTGATGATGACAACCATATAAATATTTTTATTACAAAACATAATGTAACTCCCCCTAAATTGGTTAACTCCTCCTATTTTGAGTAGCTCCCCCTTAGTATATGCATATATTATTTCTCCCCCTTTGTCATCAACAAAAATGGATAAAGAAAAATAAACTCCTCTATAATGTTACATATTAAATACTACGAAATATGATAAAGTTATATGCAAAACCAAAATCAATATAAATTACAAAACATATATCTCGAGAAATAACTTTATACATACATACTTATAATTACATCTATTTAAACCATACATGATAATTTTTACAATTATACACACTAATACATAATTAATTACATAAAAGTAGTTTCTAATTATACAAACTAAAGTGTACAAATAATAAATACACATTTTGAATACATATTAAAACTTTGATTTTCTTGGGAATGCCAACCCATCATTTGGATATGAAGAATCGATTGGCGTTGATGACTTCCCAATCTTCATGTTCCACTTTTATTTTAAAGTTTTAGGATTTCAGGATGTCGTCTTGAATTTCTTTAGTGAAATAAGAAATCAAGCATCGATGAGAATCAACATGTTTTCCTTGTTCATTGATCATTTACATTTGATTTAACTCCAAGTGTCGATGATTGCAAAGAATGATGCAAAGTTCTCTTCTGAATGTTTGAAGAGTTTCTTCTAGATTATCATTAGTTTTTGTTGTGAAAAATTGATTTTCGAATTCATTTTATTGATGAAAAGAGATGTGTAGAGAAGAATAAAATAAGAGGATGAATTTATTTGACAGTTTTTCTGGAGTAAATACGGTTTTATAGTGATGAAGAGAAGGATAAAAACAAATCCCTCCAATTAAAATAACTAATCCAAAATCTAGAAATACTAGAGTATGTCGATGTATGTATCTAAGGTATGTCGAATACAAATAGTAATTTGCATATTTTTATATTCTGTTTTATATTGTATATTATTCTAGTTTGATGATGATGAAGAAGAAGAAAGCTAATTAGTACTAAAATGATGTTGATGAAGAAGAAGAATTTCCAATATGCTTTCTCATTATCTTCCCGAAGCATTCGTCAACTTTGTTTGATAGACTAGTGAATTTCTTGCTAAATGAACATTTGAGCTTCTTTTCATTATTAAGAAGCTTCTCTTGATTTCTAAGAATCATTTTGTTTAAATAGTGAGATAGTTTGTCATAATTTTCAAGAGATGTATCCATTTCCTCCTTTTCTTCCTTTTCTTCCTCCTCTTCTATTTCCATTTCATTTCCTTCTTCGTCTTGAAGAATTTCTTGCTCTTCTTCTCTTTCCAATCTTTCTTTCTTCTCAGTAAATGGCTCATAAAGTTCAAATTCAAGAGGAACGTGCATGGGAGAAGTTTGTTTTGTCAAAAACTATATGAGGAAAAATGTTTTCACCTCTTGGGTCAATACCAAAGTAGATGAAAATTCTATTAAGATAAGTACTAAGGTAAAGTGTGTTTTCATGTCCAGAAATTTCCTTTTGAACAAAGTCATCTAAAATCACTTGAGCCCAATTTATATCACAATTTCAAAAAATAGCAAAAGGAGCTTTAAAACCTTTATGAGTGGAGTTGTTTTAGTTCCCCGTTCAAGGTGTAATACTTGGTTGTAAAATAAGACTTATTAGTCTTGCTTTTGGCCTAACAATTTTGCCTTTAAAATCTAGTTCTTCATCATTTAAAAATAGGTCATGCATAATTTCTCTACTTCAATAATCAATTTTAAAAGTGGAGAGATCATTTTCGCTACTTTTGCAATCAAGAATATGACCAAGAATATCACAATCTAAAACAATAACATTGTCTTTAATACTACTCTAAATTTGACCTTCTATTCCTTGATAAAACTTTCCATTTAAATTAACATAAAACATTTTAACCAAATCGTGATAAAAATCAAGCCAATTTGTGATAAATCAGTTAAACTAAAGATACCATTTTTATAAGCAAGATCTGGTAAACCATAAGAATAAAATTCATTAGAAATTTACCTAAAAATACTTTACCATATTTTAAGTACTAAATGTATGTTTCAACGCATTCTTGATCATTGAAAATTTGACTTTTAATTCTTTTGGCAAGCCTAATGGTTTTGGATGATGAGGGTTGGTTTGAAGAAGACATTAAGAGTTAATTTTGAAAGAGAGAGAGTGAAGAGTTTTTTTTGATTTTTGAATTAAAGTGTATTTTGAAAATGAGGTTGTTGTGAATATATAGAGCTTGAATGAACACGTGACAACCAAAAAATTGTCATTTCAAATTTTGATTTGAATGAAGAAAAGGGAAATTTAGAAGTTCAGATTTAAAAGGACACTTTAAGTTTTATTGGGGATATATCGACATACCTAGGTGTCATGTATCGACATATATGCTAGAATTTCGATATTCAAGAAAAAAAGAAATATATTCATATTATTATATATTTTTATTTATACTTATTATTATTATATATTTATTCATATCATAAATATTGTAAAAATAAAATAAAATTTCAAAATTTCAAAATTTCAAAATAATTAAGTATTAAATGTAAAGGTATTGATTATTGTTTTTCCTTTTGATTAGCCCCTTTAATCTTCATCACCGTAAAACAGATGTTGAGGTTCTTCAATGTGTGATATCCCGGAATTTTTGGCAATATAAATTTAATAATCTGTGTTAAAAACTAAATTGATTTGATAATTTTTTATAATGAATTTTGAATTGATTTATTAATCTTCTTTTAATAAATATTAAAATTTGGAAGATTTTATCTTTTTAAAGCTAATAAATTAATTTCTGATTATAATATACATAATTGTACATATTATAAATAGATAAGCTTTGATTTAGAATTTAGTAAATGAATCAATTTTCTAATTCTAATTTATTTTTGGTAAATTGAAAATTTGATTTAAATTTAACATTTAGCTTTTCAAAGCAATTTAATAAATATCTATATGGTTTGTAAATATTAAAAGTAAATCTTATTTGTTTTAAAATTTTATTTAATTAGCTTAAGTATGAATTTAAATTAGATTAACATAAAAACTTTGTTTTATTTTCTTTTTAAAATATTGCTTGAAATTATATATAAGAATTTAAAATACAATTTACGTATGATCTTAATATATTGAGTAATAGAAGTAAATTATAATCTCTTTTATAAATTATTTAAAATTTGTTAAATTTGTTATTTTCAAGTAATAATTTTAATACTTAGTTTTTATAAACATAAATAGATTTTTAGAAATAGGATTTGTTATTTTTAAATTTAAATGGTAGTTATATATGCATATATATAACTTGGTTTTCAAATTAATTTAAATTTGAATTTAATGTTTTGAAATTTAAAAGAATAAGTACTTAAAGATATTGGATAAGCTTATATTTATAATTTGTTTTGTTTTATTTTTCTATAAAAAAATAAGGGAGAAATTTATTTATACATACATAAAATGGAATAAATTAAGATTTAAAAGTTTTTATAAACAATTTAAATTAAAATAAAATGCTTAAATTACAAGTGTAAGTTTCTTAAGACACTTAAATGACATGTGTTAAGCATAAAGTAAACATTTTGACAAATGTTAAAATTTAAAACAAGTGTCCTCTTAAATTTTTCAATTTTCTTTTCTTTTATTTAAATCATTTTGTGCTTATATAAACATTGCCACTCATTCTCATTTCCTTTTTCTATTCTTCTTTTTCAAAAACTTAAAAACTTCAGCTGAAATCATCTTCTTCTAATCAAAGCCAAAAATCTGTAATCTTCCACAAAACAAAAAATCTTATTCAAGAACAAATTCCTGTAAAATCCCCTCAAAAATCAAACCTAAAATTAATATTTCCTCTAACTCAAAACTATCTGAAACCATCCTCAAACCTGAAGTGCAAATCAAAGCATTAACCTGAAAAGCAATTTGCAATTCTCAAACTAGCATGCAACTGCAGATCTCTGCATTTCTGTTTTGAAACTCCATCCAAGCCTGTAATTCTTTTTATCTGGAAGCATACATACAAATGTAATCAGGGAGCATAGGCATTACAGCAAAAACAAGATGAAAGTTTTTAAAAGCAAACTGCAGTTTAAATTCATAAGCAAAATAAAGAAGCAACTTGAAGTTTTCAAGTCAAAGCACATTCAGGTTCAAGTTTTCAAAAGTGCTCTGCCCATAAAAAAATTACTGGTGAGTAACCTCACTCTTTTATAAATTAAGTATGAATCTAGTTGCTGTTTTACTCTGGAAATAAAAATGTTTGTATGCCATTAACAAGTTTATTACTGGTACATATATGAATGTATGTTGTAATTCATGCTGCAGTGTAATTTATTTTCTATACTTAAGTTTCTAGAATTTCTTAAAATTTCTTTACTTTAACTTACATTACCAATTTGATTTACAATCAAATTTTATTTTAAACTTGAAACATTTGCATTTCTTTTATGATCCATTTTCATTCATATGCAAAATCACTTAATAACATTTCAATCTATTCCAATTAATTCAAAACTAATTCCATTTGCTTCTTTAAACCAACACAATTCCGAATGCAACAAAACAACCAATTCTTATGCAAATTTTTATGTCATTCAAGCAAATAATCATCACTTAAGCTTATAACCATTAAAATTAATTCTACTTAGATTTATATTAATTTTATTCAGTTTTGCCTAGTTCACAAGCCAAGTACTTTTATTCCAATGCAATTGTTAAATTAAATTTTCCTTACATTTTTATTTCATTAACCAATTCAGGTTTATATTAATTTCATTCCATACTGGATTATTTACGATCCATACATCCTTAATTTATCACAATAATTAATTAATACCATTTCACTTGCAATTCAATTTTATTATGTACACAAATTTCATTTAAAACTATTTCATACGCTTAACCATAACCATCTCACCATGTTCTTAAATGATTTCAATTCCATAATATCTCAATTTATTTCCATTTTAATTGATTCTTACCCAAATCAAACCATTTATAAATTTTAATGCACTTTGTTTATTTATTTTATCCATTTTTAGATTTATTTTATTAGCAAAGAAACCACTTTAAATTATTTCATTCCTTTGAAATTATTCACAATTCAAACTATCACCATTATAATCTAATTCCATTATTCATTCAAGCTTCCGATATTTATTACCATAAATTTAAGTCCCATGCCCCAACTGGATTTTATTTACTTTCCAAATTTTGACCAAACTATCAAAATTTTATTCGTCTCATTACAAATTCCATTAAATTGTAATTCAATTTAGTCAAATACCTAATCCATATTAGGTTTTAATTCACTTCCTCAATTCACTCTGAATTCATTTATAATATGACAATTTCCCAATTATGTCATTTAGTAAATTTAAATTTTCTACCTTTCCTTTTCACTCCTTTAAATAGAATCTAAATTTCTTCCAATATTATTTATTACACAACTGAAATTTAATTTCAATGTCATTATCAAAACAAATTTCATTTTCCCATACATAAGTCCAAGACTTATTTGCTAACTTAAAAACACCCACCCTTATATTCTCACTTTATTCCACTACACTTTACATTTCATTTATGGTCAAGTTTTGAATTTGTCACACCATTCAACTCTTTCCATTAATGAATTACAGTTTCACTTCTATCCAAGAGTTTAGATTGCTTATTTAAGTCCATTTCTATTTTATAATCACCAGTTCAAATTATAACACCTAATAACTTAAGAATATGAATTTCTTTATGCAATTATAAGCAATTTACATTTCACCTTTAAATCCAATTTATTCCTCCTAAATAAGTTCAAAACTTATTTTCTAACTTAAGTTCTTTCACTTCTTTTATATCTCACTCTACCTTATCTCAATTCACATTTCATTTGAAATTAAGTTTGAATCCACCATACCATTTCACTATTTTCCATTTGATTTTATAATCCCATTTTAATAAGGTTTACAATTAAATTTTCCATTCTTAAGTTCATCCACTTATTTATTTATAAGTTTATATTGCTCATTTTAATTCTTTTATGTCTCATAACCACAATTCCAAATTTATTCCAAATTTATATACATATACATATACATATATATATATATATATATATATATGAATTCTTAAAGATACAAATTTTCTTTCACGTAACTTCTTGCACAAATTTAAATCCACATTTCCAGGTTATAAGTATAACATTTAATAGCTCACGGGTATAATTTATTACACCATGACCCACAATTATAAAGTCATTTACTTCCAACTTAACCCAAATCAATTTAATTCCAATCCCCAAATTTTATTTACTTATTCCAAGTTAAATTCAAATCTCTAGTCACTTCAATATCATCATTCACTTCCATTTACCCAAATTAAATTTTAATTCCAATATTAATATTTACATTTCCTTCTTATTTGCATCAACTTTACCAAAATAAGTTCATTAGTTGATGTATTTTAACTTCACACACCATTTAAATAGAATGTTCCAGAATTCAATTACCCGGTTTTTATTCGAAAACCATTTTGAAATAAATCAGTTCATACCCATTTGGTATATCAACCCAAACTTCCAAATTTCCAAAACAATTAGTTTTTGCCAAAACAATTTCTTCCCTTTGAAATTTCCAAAATAACTGTTATACCCAACAAGTCCAAACAATATCATAACCAACCATTTTGGTAGCAATCCATCACTTTAGAAACTCGAAAATAAATTCTAATGATGTGGCCAGCATCATCAGGATTATTTTCCAGCGTATGAAGTGAGTTCAGTGCTTTCTTACTTCCCAAATTCAGTTCAAAACAGTTTCCATTCAAAAATACTTCCTAAAATAATATTCCAATATACCCTTCAAACACTTTAGCAAACATTTCAAACTTTCCTAGGAATTTAAATTTCCAAACCTTTATTCTTCATTACATTTAAAATCCTTTCCAAGACTTCCGGGATTTAAATTCTGGTTCCATTCAAATTTAGTTATTCTTCCTTTATATAATTGATATTTGTAGAACTTTATTTTCATTATAACTATTTCAAATTCCAGATTAAATTTTAGATTCTGATTTTATTATAGTATTAACAACCAATCATCCAAATATATAATAAAATTTCAAAAAAAAATATTTCTTTTATATCAAAATATAATTTGGGTAAAATTATTTCATTTACCCACTTTAAAACAATACTATGTCGGCTTATCTTGTTTAAGAGTTTAAAAACCCCTATCGATACGGTTGTACTTCCCGCACCGACCAGAATTCATAAACACTCAACCGATAAGTCAACACAGTATAAAAACAAATTTTATATTCACTAACAAGTACGCTCTCATATCTATTAATGCGCTCAACTCATTATAGAGTACTATTTACTCTGATAAATGAGTAATTTCCCCACCAAAGCCTAGGTTGTCGCCAACCTCGCTCCGATACCAAGTGTGATGACCCGCAAATCCATACCCCTTGAATCAACACTATCCTACCTCTATTAACTCAAGTGGCACAGAATTACGAACCATTGGGTTTAAAGAAGAAGAGATAGAAGAAGAAGAAACTAAACAATATCAGAATCTCACAGTCGCAGCGGAATAAAATATAATAGTAAATAATAGATCTTTACACAAAATGAAAACTATATCAGTTCTATACATCACATCATCAGAGTATCTCATGCATCATCAATTACCAATCAGACATACCATACAATCACAACAGCGGAATATATATATATAGGTACAGATAATACGTCTCGGACTCCAGCTCCTCTCCTGCTCTATAGCATCTTGTCCTGAACATATAATACTCGGTCTGACCCGAGCATTATAATGAAATAACACCCGAGTCAGTCTGGAATACCAGATGATAATAATGCATCCAAATTGATTATTAAAGTTTCAAAAATCCTTTGAAAAACAAAAGCATCTCGTAAGACCACGCCACAAATAAACATGTCGGGTTTTTACCTTACGATAGCTAAAACATTTTATATAGAAATCCTCTGATATTATGATAGGGTCTATTTACAAGTACTTATAAAATAGCCGAAATTGTTACATCTATTAAATTCCAGCTACTAGCCACAAAGTGGGTAATACAAACAAAACTCGTACAAGGCTCGTAGGGAGAATGGATTTCCAACAATGACTAGGCACTAAGGGTACCACCTGTCACAGTACGGGGCCTAGATCACCGTACCGAGGACCACTCCCGATCCCCTGCAACACAAGGCCGGACCCATCCCTTACTGGACAGTTCCGAATAAGATCACCCCGCGGTTGGGATCAGCAACCGCCCACTAAGCCGAAATAAAAAGGGACATCTAGACAGGGATGACCTTACTCTCCAGTGGGGGCTACCCACGAAGCCTTGCTGCATATCCTCTGATTTTCAGTCATTCCCATTTGATGAGGCTTGAGGCTAAGCGTTACCTTTTAGAACGTTTTACTTAGAATGCCCATCGCTCGCCTGGCGATGTTCCGAAAGCATTCATCCATACAAGTCCGTCCCGGGTTCGAGCGGAACCGAAGGCACTACTCCTACTACATCCATTTTGGAAATATCCTCAGGATTAGTAGCGACTAGCCCTTGCATTTCACAGCTCCATCGTCGTCTCCGAACACGTTTTTCTAACGAAACGTACGAATCGGATCGAAGTGGTTTTCGAGAAATAAATCTCGATACCGGTCTCTTCGAAACGATCAACGCATTTGTCCAATATTGAGGTCGGTGATTTAACTATAAATTTATTTCCACAAACATCCATCACACAATAAATAATATTCCACATTATTTATTTTCCTCTAATATCTTTAAAAGATATATTCCAAATTTTCAAAACTCATTTGAAAACAATTTCCCAAAGTTCATCCTTTACAAGGTAAATTCTTTACCATTTATTCCCATTGGAAATAACCAAGTTCAAAACATTTAGATTTTAAACAATTTGAAAACACTTTATTCTGCAATATACTGTAAATATATAATTTACTTCAAGTTATTAATCAAAAATATAATTTCAAATATGTAAAATAAAACTATTTATTAAACGGGAGTTTTGTTAACTAAATTTAAAAGTAGTGGTTTTAAAAGTTTAGTGTTTTGTTTCAAATAACTTAAATCATCTATCCTTTACATAAATCCATTTATCAAATAAAATACTAATAATATTCTTAAATCATTATACTATCGCCAAACTTATTACTTACCTTTAAATAAGAATTTCTTAAAAATACTTCCTTAAAACAAATTAAACTTAACTTTTCAAACCTGATTTAAATCACGAACTCAGTTTTTCCCTAGGGAAACATTTCCATTGAAATAACCCAAAGAATCTCTCATATAGATCCAGCCAGATCTATCCCAACCCAAACTTACGTTAGTTATCGTAAATTTATTTCCAAGCTTAAAAATAAACTCCTTTTGAAGTTTAAACACCCTTTTACATTCTCGGAATTTCAATTTGTTAAAGTATAGTTTTAAGACATTTCTAAATAAAACAATTGGAGATTTCTTCAATGAAAATTATACTTATAAATTTCTTAAATAAAATTTCCATAATATAAAATCGTATTTCGGAATATATTTTTTTATACCTTTCAGATAGTTATATTTTAATTTCCAGAAATTTATACTTCCACAGTTATCAATTGATAAAATGTCCTCTTCGTTAATAATTCCAAATTTTACCAAATTTTTATGTTTATTTTTATCCAAACCAGATTCCAAATTTTATTCTTTTAAATTCTTATTTATCAATTTCCTTTATTTCTTTTAAAACCCAATTTATTCTACTTAAAATTAAAATTCTGAGTTTATAATTTATCCAACAATATCACAGCATAATTTAATTTTCAAATTTATCAATCACAACATATAAACAGACATCATTGTCAATTATAAAAATAATTGCTACATCGTGAGGAATCCAGTTGGATCCCTCCAACCTGTTTTCCCTGCATCCACAAATATTAGCACATCACATATGTAAATATCAATCCAGATAGATTAATATCAATTATATTCAGCCAATCACACAGATATTTATTTTAACTAGCTAACATTCCAGATGTGAGTGAGATTAACTCACCTTGAGTTTTCGGCGAGCGTTCGAAATTTAAATTAAACCGAACGTTGTTCGATTTAAATCAAATTTCTACTTGCCCGGAATGGCTCTAGATCTACACCATCTCATAGTATTCTTTTCTGCGATCCCGGCGTCGCGAATTTCGTTCGAATCTGATGTCGTACGAAAAAGTTATCCAAACTTAAAGATTTGAATTTAAATTTTAAAACAATTTCTTTTTTTAATTAAATTTACAATTACCCAACAACAGGCCGTCATCACGAAACTAGGCCCGCCCTCCTTCTTCCTGTTCTAGCACGCGACCCACCCAGATTTGAACAAACCCATTGCCGATCCTAGGGTTCGAAATCGCACCCCCTGACTCCACGATAAATCGATCGGCTACCACCAAACGGAACTCCTCAACCCCCTCGACGCTCGAGCCAAGTGCGGTGCCTCCACATGCTGTCGTTCTCTCGAGATTTGCACCCAAACGCGCCGCCTACTTGAGCAGATTCTGGCCTCCACTGCGCCTTGATGGCGATCTCCACCGTTCAATACGTGGTGCTTACCAAGCTCTTTGATTCTCTAGTTGAACGTTCTCGAAATCGTGGCGTGGATTGATCGAAATTTGAAGGGGAAAATTGAAGAGTTTTCGGCCATGAAATAAGTAACGGCGGCTGGTGATAAAGGAGACTAGGGTTTTGGAATAAGTATAATTATATATAATTGTTTAATATTATTTAATTAATAAAATTCTCAATTGTTAAACGACTATGCAACCGAGCTCCAAATCGCACGTACCAACAGGCGCTCCTAGGGTTTTTCCGTGTTCTGGACACAATGGAACATGTTTCGTAAGCTAATTCGGCCATATGTGCGAGTTACGGAATTGAACGATCAATTTAAAATTAAATCGATTAAAACGATTTCTATGCGTTTCGAGCTGCCACGGTCAAACGACAACTCCAATTGCTACGAAAATTGAAATCCGATAATAACTAACTATTACGGATCGAATGGAACTTGTTTCATCGAATTCCGAGACTGTGCCCCGGAAGGCTATTTTAACTCGTCTATTCAGTTGAGCGATTTTCATAATTGTCGAAACCGCTTAAAATTTCACTTTCAAAATTTTAGTACCTTAATAATAAATCATATAAAATATATAATCACATTACAAAACATTCTGGCTCATTCCAAACCCAAAATCTGATTAATTGCATTTTAATAATATTAAATTCATCTTTAAATTAATATAAAATCTCAAATATTGATTTATCAACTTTAAAATTCTTCTAAAATTCCCACCACGCTATTTACACTCAAATAACTCAAAATAAATTTTTAAACCCATTTTTATCACTATTTACATCCAGATTTACTTTCATTTCAATTCCGAATATTTAAATTATTATTATCCCATTATTCAAATTCAACTGGAATTACTATAATTAAAAATTATAGCTTATTTCATTGATTGAACCCGAATCCATTCATTTCAAAATCAATTAAGAATCCACATTAACATTTAAAACAAATTAAATGTTCAAATTCAATGGCTTAAAAATCCGGGATATTACATTCCTTCCCCCTTATAAAAGTTTCGTCCCCGAAATTTGCTAAGGTAGAAACTATGCTCAAACTCACTTACTCATCCAATTTACTTAGTTAGAAACTCATATTCACTTTCCAAAATCCTTTAGCCCAATCCCACATTCATTTGTTTTACTTACTCTAAAGCTTTAAATTCTAACGTATATCAAAATAACTTTCCAAGTTAGTAAATTTTTCCCAAAATCCCAAAAAAAAATTCCAATTCCCAAAATTTTCGAAAAATTTTGGCAGAGCCTCCCTTGTACGGAGGAGCTTTCGCGATATCGCGATACAAACAAATATATATACATCGACCCACACGGTCGGAAACCAAAATTTATCACAATATATATATCATTTCCCAATTATATTTGCGTAGGCGTACCTTTTTAGCAAATTTTAAAAACAAGCGGGCTACTATTTTAGCATATATGCGCTCCAACTCTATCGAACGCCTTTCGTACCTGTACTTACTCAACAAACTCATCAGTTTTCAAAGATATAAACATTTCAATCAACATTTCCAATATAAATGTAAGCCAAAGACATCCATTCATAATCCAAACAACACTTTGCATGGTTTCATAGGTAAACCATATTTTATAACATGCACAAAGTTCCTTTTCTAATGCCAAATACCATCTTATTTCACAAAAAGGATTTACATACAAGTTTACCATTCCCAATTCATAATTACTACCTCCAATTCATATTCATTTCAATATTATGAATATATTCTTTTAATTCATTTACTTTTCTTTTTAATTAACCTGCATTTACATACAAGTTTCGCTATTTCAATTAATACTCTACCCAATTTTCGAATTGATTCACCAAGCAAATTTCATTTCAACTAGTTACATTTGCATTTCTATTATAATCCATTTATTTGGATTTTAACCCATTCTATTTTCATCCAAACCAACTTCATTTCATTTCACTTGAATGATTTACATTCAAGTTTTCTATACACCATTCATATTTGTTACAACCAATTCATTTCTATTTCAATATGGTTAACATATGCCTTACTTGCATTTCTTTACTTTAACTTACATTCCTAATTTGATTTACAATCAAATTTTATTTTAAACTTGAAACATTTGCATTTCTTTTATGATCCATTTTCATTCATATGCAAAATCACTTAATAACATTTCAATCTATTCCAACTAATTCAAAACTAATTCCATTTGCTTCTTTAAACCAACACAATTCCGAATGCAACAAAACAACCAATTCTTATGCAAATTTTTATGTCATTCAAGCAAATAATCATCACTTAAGCTTATAACCATTAAAATTAATTCTACTTAGATTTATATTAATTTTATTCAGTTTTGCCTAGTTCACAAGCCAAGTATTTTTATTCCAATGCAATTGTTAGATTAAATTTTCCTTACATTTTTATTTCATTAACCAATTCAGGTTTATATTAATTTCATTCCATCCTGGATTATTTACGATCCATACATCCTTAATTTATCACAATAATTAATTAATACCATTTCACTTGCAATTCAATTTTATTATGTACACAAATTTCATTTAAAACTATTTCATAAACTTAACCATAACCATCTCACCATGTTCTTAAATGATTTCAATTCCATAATATCTCAATTTATTTCCATTTTAATTGATTCTTACCCAAATCAAACCATTTATAAATTTTAATGCACTTTGTTTATTTATTTTATCCATTTTTAGATTTATTTTATTAGCAAAGAAACCACTTTAAATTATATCATTCTTTTGAAATTATTCACAATTCAAACTATCACCATTATAATCTAATTCCGTTATTCATTCAAGCTTCCGATATTTATTACCATAAATTTAAGTCCCATGCCCCAACTGGATTTTATTTACTTTCCAAATTTTGACCAAACTATCAAAATTTTATTCGTCTCATTACAAATTCCAATTGTAATTCAATTTAGTCAAATACCTAATTCATATTAGGTTTTAATTCACTTCCTCAATTCACTCTGAATTCATTTATAATATGACAATTTCCCAATTATGTCATTTAGTAAATTTAAATTTTCTACCTTTCCTTTTCACTCCTTTAAATAGAATCTAAATTTCTTCCAGTATTATTTATTACACAACTGAAATTTAATTTCAATGTCATTATCAAAACAAATTTCATTTTCCCATACATAAGTCCAAGACTTATTTTCTAACTTAAAAACACCCACCCTTATATTCTCACTTTATTCCACTACACTTTACATTTCATTTATGGTCAAGTTTTGAATTTGTCACACCATTCAACTCTTTCCATTAATGAATTACAATTTCACTTCTATCCAAGAGTTTAGATTGCTTATTTAAGTCCATTTCTATTTTACAATCGCCATTTCAAATTATAACACCTAATAACTTAAGAATATGAATTTCTTTATGCAATTATAAGCAATTTACATTTCACCTTTAAATCCAATTTATTCCTCCTAAATAAGTTCAAAACATATTTTCTAACTTAAGTTCTTTCACTTCTTTTATATCTCACTCTACCTTATCCCAATTCACATTTCATTTGAGATTAAGTTTGAATCCACCATACCATTTCACTATTTTCCATTTGATTTTATAATCCCATTTTACTTAGGTTTACAATTAAATTTTCCATTCTTAAGTTCATCGACTTATTTATTTATAAGTTTATATTGCTCATTTTAATCCTTTTATGTCTCATAACCATAATTCCAAATTTATTCCAAATTTCTATATATATATATATATATATATATATATATCTGAATTCTTAAAGATACAAATTTTCTTTCACGTAACTTCTTGCACAAATTTAAATCCACATTTCCAGGTTATAAGTATAACATTTAATAGCTCACGGGTATAATTTATTACACCATGACCCACAATTATAAAGTCATTTACTTACAACTTAGCCCAAATCAATTTAATTCCAATCCCCAAATTTTATTTACTTATCCCAAGTTAAATTCAAATCTCTAGTCACTTCAATATCTTCATTCACTTCCATTTACCCAAATTAAATTTTAATTCCAATATTAAAATTTACATTTCCTTATTAGTAGCATCAACTTTACCAAAATAAGTTCATTAGTTGATGTATTTTAACTTCACACACCATTTAAATAGAATGTTCCAGAATTCAATTACCCGGTTTTTATTCCAAAACCATTTTGACATAATAATCAATTCATACCCATTTGGTATATCAACCCAAACTTCCAAATTTCCAAAACAATTTGTTTTTGCGAAAACAATTTCTTCCCTATGAAATTTCCAAAACAACTGTTATACCCAACAAGTCCAAACAATATCATAACCAACCATTTTGGTAGCAATCCATCACTTTAGAAACTCGAAAATAAATTCTAATGATGTGGCCAGCATCATCAGGATTATTTTCCAGCGACTGAAGTGAGTTCAGTTCTTTCTTACTTCCCAAATTCAGTTCAAAACAGTTTCCATTCAAAAATACTTCCTAAAATAATATTCCAATATACCCTTCAAACACTTTAGCAAACATTTCAAACTTTCCTAGGAATTTAAATTTCCAAACCTTTATTTTTCATTACATTTAAAATCCTTTCCAAGACTTCCGGGATTTAAATTCTGGTTCCATTCAAATTTAGTTATTCTTCCTTTATATAATTGATATTTGTAGAATTTTATTTTCATTATAACTATTTCAAATTCCAGAATAAATTTTAGATTCTGATTTTATTATAGTATTAACAACCAATCATCCAAATATATAATATAATTCCAAAAAAATTATTTCTTTTATATCAAAATATAATTTGGGTAAAATTACTTCATTTACCCACTTTAAAACAATACTATGTCGGCTTATCTTGTTTAAGAGTTTAGAAACCCCTATCGATAGGGTTGTACTTCCCGCACCGACCAGAATTCATAAACACTCAACCGATAAGTCAACACAGTATAAAAACAAATTTTATATTCACTAACAAGTACGCTCTCATATCTATTAATACGCTCAACTCATTATAGAGTACTATTAACTCTGATAAATGAGTAATTTCCCCACCAAAGCCTAGGTTGTCGCCAACCTCGCTCCGATACCAAGTGTGATGACCCGCAAATCCATACCCCTTGAATCAATACTATCCTACCTCTATTAACTCAAGTGGCACAGAATTACGAACCATTGGGGTTAAAGAAGAAGAGATAGAAGAAGAAGAAACTAAACAATATCAGAATCTCACAGTCGCAGCGGAATAAAATATAATAGTAAATAATAGATCTTTACACAAAATGAAAACTATATCAGTTCTATACATCACATCATCAGAGTATCTCATACATCATCAATTACCAATCAGACATACCATAAAATCACAGCAGCGGAATATATATATATATAGGTACAGATAATACGTCTCGGACTCCAGCTCCTCTCCTGCTCCATAGCATCCTGTCCTGAACATATAATACTCGGTCTGACCCGAGCATTATAATGAAATAACACCCGAGTCAGTCTGGAATACCAGATGATAATAATGCATCCAAATTGATTATTAAAGTTTCAAAAATCCTTTGAAAAACAAAAGCATCTCGTAAGACCACGCCACAAATAAACATGTCGGGTTTTTACCTTACGATAGCTAAAATATTTTACATAGAAATCCTCTGATATTATGATAGGGTCTATTTACAAGTGCTTATAAAATAGCCGAAATTGTTACATCTATTAAATTCCAGCTACTAGCCACAAAGTGGGTAATACAAACAAAACTCGTACAAGGCTCGTAGGGAGAATGGATTTCCAACAATGACTTGGCACTGGGGTACCACCTGTCACAGTAGGGGCCTAAATCACCGTACCGAGGACCACTCCCGATCCCCTGCAACACAAGGCCGGACCCATCCCTTACTGGATAGTTCCGAATAAGATCACCCCGCGGTTAGGATCAGCAACCGCCCACTAAGCCGAAATAAAAAGGGACATCTAGACAGGGATAAACTTACTCTCCAGTGGGGGCTACCCACGAACCCTTGCTGCATATCCCCTGATTTTCAGTCATTCCCATTTGATGAGGCTTGAGGCTAAGCGTTACCTTTTAGAACGTTTCACTTAGAATGCCCATCGCTCGCCTGGCGATGTTCCGAAAGCATTCGTCCATAC
Organism: Allium cepa; assembly: GCA_030765085.1. Lineage (NCBI taxonomy): Eukaryota > Viridiplantae > Streptophyta > Magnoliopsida > Asparagales > Amaryllidaceae > Allium > Allium cepa. The sequence continues at coordinate 373,858,705 of CM060929.1, read as the reverse complement.
AAGTCCGTCCCGGGTTCGAACGGAACCGAAGACACTACTCCTACTACATCCATTTTGGAAATATCCTCAGGATTAGTAGCGACTAGCCCTTGCACTTCACAGCTCCATCTTCGTCTCCGAACACATTTTTCTAACGAAACGTACGAACTGGATCGAAGTGGTTTTCGAGAAATAAATCTCGATCCCGGTCTCTTCGAAACGATCAACGCATTTATCCAATATTGATAGTCGGTGATTTAACTATCAATTTATTTCCACAAACATCCATGACACAATAAATAATATTCCACATTATTTATTTTCCTCTAATATCTTTAAAAGATATATTCCAAATTTTCAAAACTCGTTTGAAAACAATTTCCCAAAGTTCATCCTTTACAAGGTAAATTCTTTACCCTCTATTCCCATTGGAAATAACCAAGTTCAAAACATTTAGATTTTAAACAATTTAAAAACACTTTATTCTGCAATATACTTTAAATATATAATTTACTTCAAGTTATTACTCAAAAATATAATTTCAAATATGTAAAATAAAACTATTTATCAAATGGGAGTTTTGTTAACTAAATTTAAAAGTAGTGGTTTTAAAAGTTTAGTGTTATGTTTCAAATAACTTAAATCATCTATCCTTTACATAAATCCATTTATCAAATAAAATACTAATAATATTCTTAAATCATTATACTATCGCTAAACTTATTACTTACCTTTAAATAAGAATTTCTTAAAAATACTTCCTTAAAACAAATTAAACTTAACTTTTCAAACCTGATTTAAATCATGAACTCTGTTTTTCCCCAGGCAAACATTTCCATTGAAATAACCCAAAGAATCTCTCATATAGATCCCGCCCGATCTATCCCAACCCAAACTTACGTTAGTTATTGTAAATTTATTTCCAAGCTTAAAAATAAACTACTTTTGAAGTTTAAACTCCCTTTTACATTCTCGGAATTTCAATTTGTTAAAGTATAGTTTTAAGACATTTCTAAATAAAAAAAATTTAGATTTCTTTAATGAAAATCATACTTATAAATTTCTTAAATAAAATTTCAGTAATATAAAATCGTATTTCGGAATATATTTTTTTTATACCTTTCAGATAGTTATATTTTAATTTCCAGAAATTTATACTTCCACAGTTATCAATTGATAAAATGTCCTCTTCGTTAATAATTCCAAATTTTACCAAATTTTTATGTTTATTTTTATCCAAACCAGATTCTAAATTTTATTCTTTTAAATTCTTATTTATCAATTTCCTTTATTTCTTTTAAAACCCAATTTATTCTACTTAAAATTAAAATTCTGAGTTTATAATTTATCCAACAATATCAGAGCACAATTTAATTTTCAAATTTATCAATCACAACATATAAACAGACATCATTGTCAATTATAAAAATAATTGCTACATCGTGAGGAATCTAGTTGGATCCCTCCAACCTGTTTTCCTTGCATCCACAAATATTAGCACATCACATATGTAAATATCAATCCAGACAGATTAATATCAATTATATTCAGCCAATCACACAGATATTTATTTTAACCAGCTAACATTCCAGATGTGAGTGTGATTAACTTACCTTGAGTTTTCGGCGAGCGTTCGAAATTTAAATTAAACCGAACGACGTTCGATTTAACTCAAATTTCTACTTGCCTGGAATGGCTCCGGATCTGCACCATCTCGTAGTATTCTTTTCTGCGATCCCGGCGTCGCGAATTTCGTTCGAATCTGATGTCGTACGAAAAAGTTATCCAAACTTAAAGATTTGAATTTAAATTTTAAAACAATTTCTTTTTTTAATTAAATTAACAATTACCCTACAGCAGGCCGTCATCACGAAACTAGGCCCGCCCTCCTTCTTCCCGTTCTAGCACACGACCCACCCAGATTTGAATAAACCCATTGCCGATCCTAGGGTTCAAAATCACACCCCCTGACTCCACGATAAATCGATCGGCTACCACCAAACGGAACTCCTCAAACCCCTCGACGCTCGAGCCAAGTGCGGTGCCTCCACGTGCTGTTGTTCTCTCGAGATTTGCACCCAAACATGCCGCCTACTTGAGCAGATTCTGGCCTCCACTGCGCCTTGATGGCGATCTCCACCGTTCAATACGTGGTGCTTACCAAGCTCTTTAATTCTCTAGTTGAACGTTCTCGAAATCGTGGCGTGGATTGATCGAAATTTGAAGGGGAAAATTGAAGAGTTTTCGGCCATGAAATAAGTAACGGCGGCTGGTGATAAAGGAGACTAGGGTTTTGGAATAAGTATAATTATATATAATTGTTTAATATTATTTAATTAATAAAATTCTCAATTGTTAAACGACTATGCAACCGAGCTCCAAATCGCACGTACCAACAGGCGTTCCTAGGGTTTTTACGCATTCCGGACACAATGGAATAGGTTTCGTAGGCTAATTCGGTCATAAGTGCGAGTTACGGAATTGAACGATCAATTTAAAATTAAATTGATTAAAACGATTTCTATGCGTTTCAGGCTGCCACGGTCAAACGACAACTCCGATTGCTACGAAAATTGAAATCCGATAATAACTAACTATTATGGATCCAATGGAACTGGTTTCGCCGAATTCCGAGACTGTGCCCCGGAAGGCTATTTTAACTCGTCTATTAAGTCGTGTGAAGACCCGCAAATCCGTACTCCTTGAATATACACTAATCTCCATAGATTAACTCTAGATGAACAGAATTACGAATTATCAATGTTTAAGAAAAAGAAAGAGAGAGAAGAAGAGGGAAAAAGATAGAAAATATAGAGGAAAGAAAATGGAACGAAATAGAAAACAACAGAACAATAACAGAATCTTACAATTCGCAGCGGAACAACATATAATAAATAAATAAATAATCTTTAAACAAAGAACTATATCAGTTATTACATTTCATACATTTCATTTCATTACACCATATCATCAGAGTGTACAACAACAACAACATCAACAGCGGAAAAGAAATACTATATACTAGTAATACGCCATGCCATCCATCTTGCATCCAGCAACTCCAGAATATCCTGATAAACCTTAACTCTTGACTGCCTGTGTGGAAATTGGTGGGCACTCAGAGTTTAGGAAGGAAAACAATAAACTCCGAGTCAGTCATGTGACTGGTGTGAGAACTCAAAACAGTTTATTTATCTTTAAAATCAAAATAGAGGAATATTTTTAAAGTCAATTCGCAATGCTTTTAAAGATGAGACTACCATAAGGCCTCCCGCACACACACACAATGCAAACGCAGAATCGGAGGAGATTTCTCCTTATGATAGTCAAAGATGCTTGATACGTATTTTAAAGAACATTTGATATTATTACTAGTGCATAGTGTAGAAAAAAAATTCATTTCGAAAATAGAATATAAATCTTAGCCAGCATAGACATTTCGAACTATGCCTACTATAGCTACCATCCAAACAGTGGGGCGCCACCATAAGTGAATGATAGGTTCTACAACTAATACCGTACAAGATCGTATTGTTTCTTTGGATTTCCAACGAATGATCAGGCCAAGGAACTTCCCATTGCCACATGAGAATGCCTCTGGAAGGACATCCCCGAGAACCAAACCGGATCTCTACCAACACAAGGCCGGGTTACCCCTAACTGAGTAACAACTGACCGAATATGTCATCCCCCGGTCCTTTGGGACCTTTCACCGAGCGCTCGTAATCAATTCACACAATCATAAAGTGTTTTCAACATGAGTAAGTATCTGGGCTCCATACCATGATACCACCCTTTTCCAGAAGGAAATGCACATATCCTAAAGGGCGCTACCCCTCATAACCTTGCCGCATCTTTCCAGTTTTGACCATTCCCGAGGTGTGAGGCTCGACGAAGTCACGTCCACAAAAACATACTTTATACAAAAGCCATGCTTTGGGTCAACAAATGATCATAGAAATGATCACCAGGATAGACGATCAAATAAATGATCCTATCACAAATAATCAACACAATGATCATTTCACAGCAACACTCAGCATGTCACATTACCAAATTGGGAATATATCGCTGATAACATTCAACTACATAACTTCTGAGCTCGTACGTCTCAGAGAAGGGTGTTAAGCTAAAAGAATAAATTCTCCGCCACCAACAGAAATATATTTGAAAGAAATCTGCTTTATATCTCAATTTCTAACGTCAGACATACAATCCATACAAGTCTGTTCCGGGCTCGAACAGAACCGAAGGCACTTACAAAGAAGTCCTTGCAATCCGGATATCCACAATCCTGATCGGATTTCCCATCACTTAGGGAGAACTCAATACCGGAGCTACTCGGTGCAGAGTCAATCGACAGGTCATCCTATCGCTCTCGCAAATACCGGGTCTTCAACACCGATCTTCATTGCTATCCATTACGTCGTATCACTATTCGGAATGGGTAATCCGAATAACGAGCGCAATAATTTAAAAATAAGTGTAGCATTCAAATTCAAGCAAATCACAACAAATACCTTTTAAAGGTAAATATTGATAGTCGGTTATTGAACTATCAATGGATATGCACAACATCACCAGATTCCAAATAATTTTCCAAATTATTTATTTTCCAAAATATCTTTACAAGATATATAATTTTCAATACTTCAAAAATAAATCAATATTTATTTTTAAACAAATTCCCCTTTTCTTTTATAAATTCCTTAGTGAATTTATATTTCACAATATCTATGCATATACGATTTCAATTATTCATTTCAATTTATCTTCAAAAAGATAGATTCTCAAAACGTTTCATTTCACATTGGAAAAACATTTCCATACTTATTTATTCATAAGTGGTTCACAAATTTTATTTATTTTCAACACTTGGAAAATATTCAATATACTTCAATCGAAATTAAGTATATATTTCATTCTTTAAGGAAATCATTCTCTTAAACATATTTATTTGGGCCAAAACGAATGTTGCGTAAAACATCATTACGACAACCCAAAATCACTAGTATAGGGCTTCGAAATTAAAATAGATATATAAATCCCAATACTACACAAAACATTTCCTTTCGGAAATCATTTACTATAACAACAGTGTTATAGTCCACCATTTCCTTCTATTTCTCGAAAACGTATATTTCAACAATAAATGTTGAAATCTATGGTTTCGAATCTTAATGCTTTTAAAACATCGTTAGATCGTTTTAATTCTATTTAAAACATCACATTCAAAACAATTTCTTCAACATATTATTCACTATTCAAAAACGTAAATGCACTACGTTAATCAATTTCATCCTTTTATTCATTTTATTTTAAAGGATTATTCACAGTCAAAAACGTGAATAAAACCCCATTAATAGGTTTCAACAATTTACTTATCAAAATAAGTCGTTTGCGAATTTATAAAACAACGTTTATAAACTCCATTTCTATTTATTTTATAACAACTTCCTTTTATAAATTCCTTTATTAACCTACTCAATTCATAACTCAATTATAAACCAAAGATCTATATTTTAAGTTAAACACTTATAATTTATTTGTTTTCACAATCGTTCCTTTAAACTTTATAATTATCAATCTTATAACTTATAAGATTCAATTATTTATCCAAATATATTCTTTAATAACTTCACAAAATTTATAAATCTTACTATTTATAAATTTCATTTATAACTTCACCGTTTATAATTCTAGAAACTTCATTTATTTATGAAATTCATTCACTTCATTCAAACACTTATAAAAACTCGTTTTATAATCTCAATATTTCAATTTATAAATATTCATTTATAAGTCTCTTATATAAATCAATTTATATTATTATTTCAAAACGGCTTTAAAGTCTTTTATAATTTCACCATTTTGATTTATAAAATAATCAAATTTTATAAATCCTATTTGTAAACTTTTTACAATAAATCCAAAAATCCCAATTTAAACTATTTTATAAAATTATTAACCCCAAAATTTTAAGAATCAACTTTTAACTATTTTTCTCAAAAATCATAATTTTTGTAATATTAAAATTTATAACGTTTATTTATTTATTTATAATGGATCAATTCCAAAACATTTTATAAACGTATACTTTCAAAAATCACTTTAAAAACAATTTTAAAATTCCAAAATTTGGTCCAATGATGCTACACACCAAATAGTCAATCACGACAAACAACGATATCATATATCGATATGATAATCCATCAAATATCAAAATATCTGAAATCAAATAAAAGCTGTTGAGGAATCCAGTTGGATCCCTCCAACCTGTTTTCCTGCATCCACAAACATTAGCACAATACCAATTCCGCTCCAGTACGGAATTATCGCGGTATATGGGATTTAAAATAGTATCCGCTTAATAGACGGCGCAATAGGGTCTCATCCGCTAAAAAAAATGCGGGAAATCAATAACTCCAATATGTACATATGCCAATATATATATATATTGCTATTATATATAATACCAATTTCACTGTTTATGAAATATTCGCGGTATATGTTTTTAATAAATAACATCCGCTTACTAACGGCGTATAATGTCTATTTTAACAATCAATAGATAACAATCATCATTCAAACATGCATTCAAATATTTTAAATATAACTATTTAAAATAAAATCGAAACTTATTCGATTGAGTGAGAAGTTCTCACCTTGATTTCAATTTCGTTTTAGCGATTTATTTCGAATAAAATTAAGCGGACGTTTAATTTTACCCAAAATTCTCACTAACTCCAAACGACTCCAATCAAACTCCATCGCGTAGTGCTCGTCCATACGATTCCAACGCTTCTTGTTTCGCGCGTTTTCGACCTCGTATGAAAAGGTTATGATTTTATGAAGTTACACGAATTTTTAACTTATATAAATTTACAAATTTTAAACCTAGCTAGATCAGGGCCGTTCATTTCGAATTCCAGATCGAGGCCGTTGCCCTCTTCTTCCCTCTCTTTCACGTACGCGTCCAGAACAAAGAACCCATCACAAACCAAAACCCTAGATTTGTCGAGCCCACCACCTTCGTCTAAACTTCAATCAGGAGCCGCCGAACGAACGCCACCACTGCCACATGCCGTCGCCCCCAGACCGGCCCCACTCGGTCACTTATGTACGTTGGAAAACGTGCGCGTTTGGGTTGAGTTCGAGCTCGATTTGCCGCGAATCTATCCCACAAAACAAGATCATAGCCGTACAGATTGGAAGCCCTCACAATGCTCTTCCTTTCATTAGTTGAACACTTCTCGAATTAAAGTGTGGATGGGAAGAAATTGGAGGGAGAGGTATATGGATTTTCGGCCATTGATGGCTTTAAGTGGCGGCTGGCTAAAATTAGGGTTTAGTTTTTTTTTTTTTTTTCTTCTGAGAGAGGGGGCTATTTATAGGGAATCGAACAACACTATTCATTCCGAAAATTCCGAACTCCGATTTACGCGCCGTAACCAGCGTTTCTAGGGTTTACCCCGCGTTCCGGACACAATGGAACAGGTTTCGAAAGCTAATTCGGACATCTATGCGAGTTATGGCAATAAACGTTTAATTTAAATTAAACCGATTTAAACGATTTTCTAGGCGTTTTAATTTGCACCGGACAAACGGTAAATCCAATTGACACGAAATTTGAAACCATACAATAATATCACATTACGGATCCGATGAAACTGGTTTCGTCGAAATCCAAGACTTTTTGAAAAATGGCTATTTTAACTCGCCAAATTAATATTAAAAATAATTCGATGCGTTTCGAGCTGCCACGATCAAACGATAACTCCGATTGACACGAAAATTGAAATCCGATAATAACTAACTATTACGGATCCAATGGAACTAGTTTCGTTCAATTCTGAGACTGTTCAAAAATTGACTATTTTCACTAGTCGATTTAATATTAAAATATTCAATTTTCACAAATAAACTCTTAATTCAATTTTAAAAGTTCTAAAATATCGTTCTAACTTCAATATGATAAAATAAAATTTTAAAAATCATTTTCAATCATATTTAACTCAATTTTCAATTATTTCCATAATTTAACATATTAAATTATTGATTTAATTATTCAATTAAATCCAATTATTCAAATAAAAATTTATTCGACTTATAAATTCTCTTATTGATATTTAAAATTAATTAAATATTCAAATTTTAATTACTAAAAATCATGGGTCGTTACAATCTTCCCCCCTTAAAAGAATTTCGTCCTCGAAATTATTAAGTAAGAAAAGTTACATAATCCATTAACTTTCCAAAATTCATAGTTAAACTTCTTACAATAACTTTACTAAGTTTTCCAATCATACTTAGTTATCTTTTTAAAAACAACTACTATTGTTTAACTTTCAACTTCAAATCAAAGTTAAAGTTTTCAAAACTTTTCAATTTTCTCAAATTTTTTCTAACGCCTTAAATTTCCGGAAAAATTCGCCATAGTTTCCTTTGCGCGGCTCGATCCGAAAAAAAATGACAGTATATATATCACAAATATACATCTCATCAAGTAATGAGGCATCCTGAAGGGAAAAAAGTATAAAAGTACGGTATTTAATCCGAGATATGTACCTTATATTTTATTAGCAAGCATATACGGCTAATATAGCGCGAAAGCGAGCTCCAAATGCGAAGCAAACGCGATCCGCACCTACTAATCACTCAACAACAACATGAGAACATGCATATATGAAAATAGTATCGATATACAACACATAGCAACATAATAACTATTTATGCCAACATAGCAAATGTAGTAAAAGCAATATACTCAACCATCAACCAACTAGCATTCATAACCAATAAATATTCATTCATATTCTCATTAATATTCAATGAAATAGGTTTTCAATTTAAATCACTTTTGATTCATTACAGTGGATGTTCTTTCTAACATTCATTTTCAATTAGTTTATATTCACTAATTCATATTCACGTTGGTTCACTTCCAAATCAAATTCAATTCTATTTAAGATTCACTTAACTTCCAATTGAATTCCAATTACTTTAGCTTCCAATTCCATTAATTCAATTTTATTAATACTTAATGAATTATATACAATCAATTAACAATCATATAACAACCAATGTATATTAATCACAACCAAATTCCTTTGCTTTCAATTGGTTTAATTAAATTGATTTTCATTCAATCTTTCAACTTTCAAATAACATTAGATTTTAATGAATTAACACTTATATTCATTATTTCATATCAACTTAATTTACATTCAATTGATTAACATTTAATCCGTTAATTCAATTCAATTACAAAAGTTGAATTTCATTTACATAATCTAAGTTCACATTTATCACTAAACTTTATTATTTTACTTTGATACCAATATCAACTTCATTCATCATCATTTAAGTTATATTTCCATTTTACAAACATCACTTTGTTTTACTTAACTTAAATTCCCACTTATACATCAATTCAGATTCTAAATTCCAAGTAAATTTCCATTTAACTTTAAATTCATTTTTATTTACAACTCATATTCATAAATATATTCATATAGTTTCACTTCTTATATATATAAGTTTATTTCACAATTGTAAATCACTTTAATTATAATTCAATTCTTATAATTCATTTGCTTATACAATTTATTCTTTTATTTAGATTATTCAAACAACTAAACAATCAACTTATATACACTTTAATAATTCTTAAAAATTATTTCTTCATATATAAAATATAATCAAGGTAAAATTATTTCATTTACCCAATTTAAAACAATACCGTGTCGAATTGTTCTATTCAAGTGTTTAGAAACCCCTTCGATTCAGTTTCGAGGCTGCGCCGACGAAGGTTCATATACCACTCAATAAACCAATAATCACAATATAAAACAATTTTATATTCACTAAAAAATACGCTCTCATAGCTATTATTACACTCAAACTCATTCTAGAGTACTACTGACTCCATCTCTAATGAGTGATACCCAACAGAACCATGGTTGTCGCTTAACCATATGCTCTGATACCACCTGTGAAGACCCGCAAATCCGTACTCCTTGAATATACACTAATCTCCATAGATTAACTCAAGATGAACAGAATTACGAATTATCAATGTTTAAGAAAAAGAAAGAGAGAGAAGAAGAGGGAAAAAGATAGAAAATAGAGAGGAAAGAAAATAGAACGAAATAGAAAACAACAGAACAACAACAGAATCTCACAATTCGCAGCAGAACAACATATAATAAATAAATGAATAATCTTTAAACAAAGAACTATATCAGTTATTACATTTCATACATTTCATTTCATTACACCATATCATCAGAGTGTACAACAACAACAACATCAACAGCGGAAAAGAAATACTATATACTAGTAATACGCCATGCCATCCATCTTGCATCCAGTAACTCCAGAATATCCTGATAAACCTTAACTCTTGACTGCCCGTGTGGAAATTGGTGGGCACCCAGAGTTTAGGAAGGAAAACAATAAACTCCGAGTCAGTCATGTGACTGGTGTGAGAACTCAAAACAGTTTATTTATCTTTAAAATCAAAATAGAGGAATATTTTTAAAGTCAATTCGCAATGCTTTTAAAGATGAGACTACCATAAGGCCTCCCACACACACACAATGCAAACGCAGAATCGGAGGAGATTTCTCCTTATGATAGTCAAAGATGCTTGATACGTATTTTAAAGAACATTTGATATTATTACTAGTGCATAGTGTAGAAAAAAAATTCATTTCGAAAATAGAATATAAATCTTAGCCAGCATAGACATTTCGAACTATGCCTACTATAGCTACCATCCAAACAGTGGGGCGCCACCATAAGTGAATGATAGGTTCTACAACTAATACCGTACAAGATCGTATTGTTTCTTTGGATTTCCAACGAATGATCAGGCCAAGGAACTTCCCATTGCCACATGAGAATGCCTCTGGAAGGACATCCCCGAGAACCAAACCGGATCTCTACCAACACAAGGCCGGGTTACCCCTAACTGAGTAACAACTGACCGAATATGTCATCCCCCAGTCCTTTGGGACCTTTCACCGAGCGCTCGTAATCAATTCACACAATCATAAAGTGTTTTCAACATGAGTAAGTATCTGGGCTCCATACCATGATACCACCCTTTTCCAGAAGGAAATGCACATATCCTAAAGGGCGCTACCCCTCATAACCTTGCCGCATCTTTCCTGTTTTGACCATTCCCGAGGTGTGAGGCTCGACGAAGTCACGTCCACAAAAACATACTTTATACAAAAGCCATGCTTTGAGTCAACAAATGATCATAGAAATGATCACCAGGATAGACGGTCAAATAAATGATCCTATCACAAATAATCAACACAATGATCATTTCACAGCAACACTCAGCATGTCACATTACCAAATTGGGAATATATCGCTGATAACATTCAACTACATAACCTCTGAGCTCGTACGTATCATAGAAGGGTGTTAAGCTAAAAGAATAAATTCTCCGCCACCAACAGAAATATATTTGAAAGAAATCTGCTTTATATCTCAATTTCTAACGTCGGACATACAATCCATACAAGTCTGTTCCGGGCTCGAACAGAACCGAAGGCACTTACAAAGAAGTCCTTGCAATCCGGATATCCACAATCCTGATCGGATTTCCCATCACTTAGGGAGAACTCAATACCGGAGCAACTCGGTGTAGAGTCAATCGACAGGTCATCCTATCGCTCTCGCAAATACCGGGTCTTCAACACCGATCTTCAATGCTATCCATTACGTCGTATCACTATTCGGAATGGGTAATCCGAATAACGAGCGCAATAATTTAAAAATAAGTGTAGCATTCAAATTCAAGCAAATCACAACAAATACCTTTTAAAGGTAAATATTGATAGTCGGTTATTGAACAATCAATGGATATGCACAACATCACCAGATTCCAAATAATTTTCCAAATTATTTATTTTCCAAAATATCTTTACAAGATATATAATTTTCAATACTTCAAAAATAAATCAATATTTATTTTTAAACAAATTCCCCTTTTCTTTTATAAATTCCTTAGTGAATTTATATTTCACGATATCTATGCATATACGATTTCAATTATTCATTTCAATTTATCTTCAGAAAGATAGATTCTCAAAACGTTTCATTTCACATTGGAAAAACATTTCCATACTGATTTATTCATAAGTAGTTCACAAATTTTATTTATTTTCAACACTTGGAAAATATTCAATATACTTCAATCGAAATTAAGTATATATTTCATTCTTTAAGGAAATCATTCTCTTAAACATATTTATTTGGGCCAAAACGAATGTTGCGTAAAACATCGTTACGACAACCCAAAATCACTAGTATAGGGCTTCGAAATTAAAATAGATATATAAATCCCAATACTACACAAAACATTTCCTTTCGGAAATCATTTACTATAACAACAGTGTTATAGTCCACCATTTCCTTCTATTTCTCGAAAACGTATATTTCAACAATAAATGTTGAAATCTATGGTTTCGAATCTTAATGCTTTTAAAACATCGTTAGATCGTTTTAATTCTATTTAAAACATCACATTCAAAACAATTTCTTCAACATATTATTCACTATTCAAAAACGTAAATGCACTACGTTAATCAATTTCATCCTTTTATTCATTTTATTTTAAAGGATTATTCACAGTCAAAAACGTGAATAAAACCCCATTAATAGGTTTCAACAATTTACTTATCAAAATAAGTCGTTTGCGAATTTATAAAACAACGTTTATAAACTCCATTTCTATTTATTTTATAACAACTTCCTTTTATAAATTCCTTTATTAACCTACTCAATTCATAACTCAATTATAAACCAAAGATCTATATTTTAAGTTAAACACTTATAATTTATTTGTTTTCACAATCGTTCCTTTAAACTTTATAATTATCAATCTTATAACTTATAAGATTCAATTATTTATCCAAATATATTCTTTAATAACTTCACAAAATTTATAAATCTTACTATTTATAAATTTCATTTATAACTTCACCGTTTATAATTCTAGAAACTTCATTTATTTATGAAATTCATTCACTTCATTCAAACACTTATAAAAACTCGTTTTATAATCTCAATATTTCAATTTATAAATATTCATTTATAAGTCTCTTATATAAATCAATTTATATTATTATTTCAAAACGGCTTTAAAGTCTTTTATAATTTCACCATTTTGATTTATAAAATAATCAAATTTTATAAATCCTATTTGTAAACTTTTTACAATAAATCCAAAAATCCCAATTTAAACTATTTTATAAAATTATTAACCCCAAAATTTTAAGAATCAACTTTTAACTATTTTTCTCAAAAATCATAATTTTTGTAATATTAAAATTTATAACGTTTATTTATTTATTTATAATGGATCAATTCCAAAACATTTTATAAACGTATACTTTCAAAAATCACTTTAAAAACAATTTTAAAATTCCAAAATTTGGTCCAATGATGCTACACACCAAATAGTCAATCACGACAAACAACGATATCATATATCGATATGATAATCCATCAAATATCAAAATATCTGAAATCAAATAAAAGCTGTTGAGGAATCCAGTTGGATCCCTCCAACCTGTTTTCCTGCATCCACAAACATTAGCACAATACCAATTCCGCTCCAGTACGGAATTATCACGGTATATGGGATTTAAAATAGTATCCGCTTAATAGACGGCGCAATAGGGTCTCATCCGCTAAAAAAAATGCGGGAAATCAATAACTCCAATATGTACATATGCCAATATATATATATTGCTATTATATATAATACCAATTTCACTGTTTATGAAATATTCGCGGTATATGTTTTTAATAAATAACATCCGCTTACTAACGGCGTATAATGTCTATTTTAACAATCAATAGATAACAATCATCATTCAAACATGCATTCAAATATTTTAAATATAACTATTTAAAATAAAATCGAAACTTATTCGATTGAGTGAGAAGTTCTCACCTTGATTTCAATTTCGTTTTAGCGATTTATTTCGAATAAAATTAAGTGGACGTTTAATTTTACCCAAAATTCTCACTAACTCCAAACGACTCCAATCCAACTCCATCGCGTAGTGCTCGTCCATACGATTCCAACGCTTCTTGTTTCGCGCGTTTTCGACCTCGTATGAAAAGGTTATGATTTTATGAAGTTACACGAATTTTTAACTTATATAAATTTACAAATTTTAAACCTAGCTAGATCAGGGCCGTTCATTTCGAATTCCAGATCGAGGCCGTTGCCCTCTTCTTCCCTCTCTTTCACGTACGCGTCCAGAACAAAGAACCCATCACAAACCAAAACCCTAGATTTGCCGAGCCCACCACCTTCGTCTAAACTTCAATCAGGAGCCGCCGAACGAACGCCACCACTGCCACATGCCGTCGCCCCCAGACCGGCCCCACTCGGTCACTTATGTACGTTGGAAAACGTGCGCGTTTGGGTTGAGTTCGAGCTCGATTTGCCGCGAATCTATCCCACAAAACAAGATCATAGCCGTACAGATTGGAAGCCCTCACAATGCTCTTCCTTTCATTAGTTGAACACTTCTCGAATTAAAGTGTGGATGGGAAGAAATTGGAGGGAGAGGTATATGGATTTTCGGCCATTGATGGCTTTAAGTGGCGGCTGGCTAAAATTAGGGTTTAGTTTTTTTTTTTTTTTTCTTCTGAGAGAGGGGGCTATTTATAGGGAATCGAACAACACTATTCATTCCGAAAATTCCGAACTCCGATTTACGCGCCGTAACCAGCGTTTCTAGGGTTTACCCCGCGTTCCGGACACAATGGAACAGGTTTCGAAAGCTAATTCGGACATCTGTGCGAGTTATGGCAATAAACGTTCAATTTAAATTAAACCGATTTAAACGATTTTCTAGGCGTTTTAATTTGCACCGGACAAACGGTAAATCCAATTGACACGAAATTTGAAACCATACAATAATATCACATTACGGATCCGATGAAACTGGTTTCGTCGAAATCCGAGACTTTTTGAAAAATGGCTATTTTAACTCGCCAAATTAATATTAAAAATAATTCGATGCATTTCGAGCTGCCACGATCAAACGATAACTCCGATTGACACGAATATTGAAATCCGATAATAACTAACTATTACGGATCGAATGGAACTAGTTTCGTTCAATTCTGAGACTGTTCAAAAATTGACTATTTTCACTAGTCGATTTAATATTAAAATATTCAATTTTCACAAATAAACTCTTAATTCAATTTTAAAAGTTCTAAAATATCGTTCTAACTTCAATATGATAAAATAAAATTTTACAAATCATTTTCAATCATATTTAACTCAATTTTCAATTATTTCCATAATTTAACATATTAAATTATTGATTTAATTATTCAATTAAATCCAATTATTCAAATAAAAATTTATTCGACTTATAAATTCTCTTATTAATATTTAAAATTAATTAAATATTCAAATTTTAATTACTAAAAATCCTGGGTCGTTACAAGTCGAGCGATTTTCATAATTGTCGAAACCGCTTAAAATTTCACTTTCAAAATTTTAGTACCTTAATAATAAATCATATAAAATATATAATCACATTACAAATCATTCTGGCTCATTCCGGACCCAAAATCTAATTAATTGCATTTTAATAATATTAAATTCATCTTTAAATTAATATAAAATCTCAAATATTGATTTATCAACTTTAAAATTCTTCTAAAATTCCCACCATGCTATTTATACTCAAATAACTCAAAATAAATTTTTAAAACCATTTTTATCACTATTTACATCCAGATTTACTTTCATTTCAATTCCGAATATTTAAATGTTCAAATTCAATGGCTTAAAAATCCGGGATGTTACGTGAAGCTTCTCCGGTGGTCGGAGTTTGGTGTTTGAGGCGATTTCCAATAGTCGACTTTTTCCAGTTTTGAGCTCGAAATCTTGTTTTTGATCTTGAGCTTCTGTAATTGATTTGATGGTCGGAATTGTGTTGGAAGGTGATCGCCGACTTGTGCATGTGGTTGCGAGAGGTCGGAGTTGACGGCAGCGGTGGTGCAGGTGCACGGTGATCATGATGTGTCAGTTGTTGATTTTGGGGAAGAAGGGTGCTCGAGTGTTTTAAGAGTAGACTCGTGTTTAGTTCGGGTTAATTCATGTTTTGCTCGGAGTTTTGGGTTGTTGGACTCGAAGTAGTGGTTGTGTGGGCTGAGGGTATTGATGTTTCAGGTTTTTGTGTAAAACTGTCAGTACTTTAAAATTTGAATGTTTTCTAATGAAAAGATTACTCGAGTTACTCGAGTTATTTTAGTGTTTGTTCGAGCAAGATTAGGATTAGCTCGAATAATTTAATTGTGGCTCGAGTTAGTTTTGTTACAGGTTAAAATCCTGTTCTATTTTCAAAATTTAAACAAAATTTTAAAAGTATAAAGCAAAGATTTAAAATATGTTTTAAATCTAATTTAAATAATGGATTCAATTTTAATTTGAATCATAGATGGAAATGAATAAGTTTTAAAATTCAAATTTGTTTAAAATACCTTAAAGGGGTTTATTGTTTAAAAGTGTTTTTTTAAAAGAATTTGAATTTAAATATGGAATTTGAAATGAAAAGAAATGTTTTAAACAAAGATTAAACTGATTCAAATCTAAATTTGAATCTTTGTTTCAAAATAAATTTAAGTTTTATAAATTTAAGTGTTTTTAACAATTTTGAATGATAAAGTAAAATTTAAATGTTTTGAATTTTAAAAGGAATTTGATTTAAACTCTTGTAAAATTCCTTTTGTAGGAGAAAGTATTCTTTATCATGTAAATTTAAAGGTTTTAAATTGATTTTAAATTTTGTTGAAGATAAATTGAGTTTCATTTTAAAACTAGAATTTAAAATGAAATTTGAATTTAAATTTGGAAATGAGTGTTTTCAAATATATTTGTGAATGATAATTTAACCATTGATAAGAAAAAGGTTTTATCTTTAAGTTAATTTATAATTTAATGATTTGTTATGCATTTAATTATTAGGGTAATTAAATGAATAATTAATTTATTTAATAAATTAATGAAATGAATAATTACTTAAAGTAATTAAGGGTTTAAACTTAAGGTTTAAGATTAATTATTCTTAGAATAATTAACTTGTAATTTAAGAATCATTAATTAAATAAGATTAGATTTTAATTAATGATTAGTAATTAATTAATCAAGTAATAAAGGATTAATTAAGTTACAATTAATACTTAATTAATTAAATAATTAGGGGATAATTAATGGACCATTAATGGTTAATTAATTGGTAATCAATAATGATTAATAATAAGTTAATTACTTTAGAAAAATAATTAGTGAATTGTTAATAATTAATGAAGATTATTAACTAAGGATTATTTAATAATTAATTAATGTGATTAATTTTTAAAAATTAATTAGATCAATTAATTTAAAGATAATCATTTGTGTAAATTGTTAAGTATAATTACTTATGGAAGTAATTGAGGAATTAATTACTTATTGTAATTAATTGAGTCTAATTTGATTAGATAAGTTAATTAATTCAGTTTAATTAATTTAGAATAATCATTTGATGATTTGTGAAATATAAATACTTAATGTAATTTAATGAAGAGAAGTTACTTAGGAAAGTAATTAATGGGTAATTACTGTATGTAATTAACTGAATATGATTTGTTGATGGAAGTAATTTGAGTATAATTACTTTATAAAATTAATCAAGGGATTAATTAGAGATAATTAATTAAGGAGTAATTAATTTATTTGGTGAAGTAATTATGGGTAGTTAATTACTGACTGGGGTTAATCAAGGGTAATTAACAATTATGGTTTAAATAAAGATTAATTACTTAATGTAATTAATTTAATTAGAAAATGTAAATAGAAATCATTAATTATTATAATTAATGATGTAATTAAGAAGGGATTATTTGGAAATAATTAATAAATGAAGGGATTAATTAATGTAATTAATTAACGATCAATGTAATTAATTATAGTTAATTAATTAAGGAAGTAATTAAAGATTAATTACTGTATTTGGTTAAGTATAATTAATTTGAGAAATTAATTAGTGGATAATTACTTGAATGTAATTAAAGGTTAATTAATCAGGGATGATTAATTAAAATGAATAATTGATTGATAATTAATTAATAGTGATGTAAGCAAGATTTATATTAATGAAGTAACTAATTTAATTCACTTTAAATTAATTAGAATGATGTAATTAATTTAATTCATTTTAAATTAATTATATTTGGTGTGATTATTAATCATTGTTTATATATGGATGGATGATATTGGTTGCCTTGAATGGTTTGAATCTCTGATATGAGATAAGTAATGTTGAGTGATATGGATGCATTGGTTGCATTGTGATGATGATTTGGATTATCTGTTGTGATGACTATCTATTGTGGTATGTGTATTATCTATCTGGGTGTATATAGATAGTAGAATTGAATTGTTCTAAAACTTTGAAACAACTTGGCCTTAAAAGATACGCTTTGGATTTCGATGAGACCGGGATCGGGTTTTCATATTTGGATATCCGAAAACCACATCGATCCAAATTAACAATAGGTCGTGAATCTCAAGTGAAGAGTGAAGACTCGAGGTGTAAGAACTATTCGTCACTATAACTCTGAGGGTGATTCTGAGATGAGTTTGATGGGGTAGTACTTTCAGATTCGATATGAAGATTCAGAGTGCAAGGGTTATCGTCGTTAACTCTGAGGGTGATTCCAAAATGAGTGTAACGAGATAATGCCTTCGGTTTCGTTCGAACCCAGAACGAACTTGTATGGATCGAATGCTTTCAGAACATCGTCAAGTGGACGATGATCATTCTAAGATAAATGTGTCCTATAAAGGTAATCATATCCTCAAGCCTCATCAACCGGGATTGGCTAAAACAGGGGAGGTGCAGCGAGGCTAAGTGGGTCATGCCCAAGTAGGACGAGATTTTTCCCTGTCTATAGGTCCCTTTTTATTTCGGCTATGTGGGCGGTTGGAATCGCACGCCAACTGCGGGGTTGTCTTGTTCGGGACTGTCCAGTAAGGGATGGTTCCGGTCTTGTGTTGCAGGGGATTGGGAGTGACCCTCGGTACGGTGATCTAGGCCACGTACTGTGACGGGCGGTACCCCGGTAGCCCTGCCATTGTATGGAATCCAAAATCCAACAAGTGCCAACAATTTTGATTGTATTACCCACTTTTGTGGCTAGTAGCCGGAATTTAATGAATGTAACAATTTCGGCTATTTCATATTTACTTGAAAACCCTGACCTATTATAATATCACTGGATTTCCTATCAAATTTTTTGGTTAGCGTAAGGTAAAAACTTTTCCATGTTTATGTGTAGGAAGTCTTACGTGATACCTTTTCTCTTCAAAGGTTTTTCAAAGTTAAGCAACTTTAACCTGTTACTCACACCAGACCCATGTCTGGCCCAGAGTTTATCTTCTGTTTTCTTAAACTCTTGGGTACTCAAATTTTTACGAGTAGCCAAGGGATTCAGGTTAGCTTTGACAAATTGTGAAGGAGCAATGGAGCAGGAGGCTTCTGCGTTGTAGATATGTTTAGTATTCCGCTGTGTTTGGTATCTCTGTGTTGTCTCTGAGTTGTAATATCTAGACATGTATTTATAACCGTCTAAGTATGTGTTGTATTATTTGTGTACTCTGATAGTTGTTGTATATGATACCATGTAATATTTATGTTATTAATATAATTTATTCATTCGTTGTTTAGATTCTGATGTGTTGTTTCTTCTTTCTTCTCTTTCTTTCTCTTTTCTATCCCTTTCTGTCTTATTAATGATGCGTCATTCTGTGGAGATGAATGGCGGGTCGTTACAATGGTATCAGAGCGCTAGGTTGATCGAATACCTAGGCTCTGGAGTGATTTCTTTCTTGAGAGAGCGCATTTGTAATTATATATATATTTATCTATTTCTACCTATCTGTTGGGTTACCTGTTCGGGTTTTTCCAATATAGGTTATAAAGGTAGATAAGGTAGTGGTGTGTGTGTAACACGACAACTACCATTGATTGGAGTCTGATGCTTGAGGTTGGAAGTGTATCTGTCGAGACTGTAGACCTAATACCGTCTCGAGTAAGCTTTGTTGTGATAAAGTATTTCATAGATCTCTGGAGGAAACCTTTAAAGAGTTCGGAGTCCATCTTTGATGTTGGATGAGTTGAATATTGCATCTGTTGGTTGGGAAGAAGCAAGTGATGGCATTTTGATACCTCAGGAAGTGTAGCTGCGTGATGAGATGCAGTGATTATGGATGTGTCCGAAGATATTTCTTTGGAACAAGTTTTGGAAAGTGTGTATGCTTCGGTGTTTTGGCTGGATTCAGCAGGATGTTGTGGTTAGCTTTGAAGTTCGAGTTTCTCGAAGTGCTTTGGATTAGGAAGCTTTTAGCATCGGTATCAGCAATGCGGCTCGGAGTGTTCTGTGTACCGACAGGGAGGTCTTAGCTGAGTAGTTTTTCTGGAGGTGGAGTTCAGAAGCAGCATAGTGAATCCGTTTCTTCAATGGATTGGCTAGACCAGCGTAAGCTGTTCTATTGGGTAAAGAGAGGACGGGTTTTCTTTGGAAATTTATCTGAGTTGATCGTAAAAGTGACTTGTGATAGTTGAGTGTTCTCTTGGATTGTCAGAGATTTTCCGGATGTCTTCAGGGAAGTCAGAGGTTTGTTCGCATCTGGAGGTTGAGTTTTCTTATCGACTAGTATTCCAGGAGTGGAACTGGTGGTTCAGCTTAGTAGATGATGGTTCCTAGAGATAAAGTTTGATGAAGCAGCTCAGATTTTTGGAGGAACTTCTAAGTTTTCTTTATGGATCTGTTGAACTATATTTCTGGTAAGTGATGTCCAGTTTGTGCTCGTGTTCTTCATCAACATTTTCTTCTACTTCGGATTAGAGTTGTGCAGCGGAAGCAGTTTGGGAGTGTTTCTGTTGTCTTTTCCGGATAAGGAGAAGTAAGTTCAGTCTTCTGCTGATTATGGAGTAGAGTTGTGTTCTTGGTTTTGGATTGATCTTGAGGAGATCATTGGGTTAGGTTGTTTTTGGTTCTGTTTGTTTCAAGAGGCATCAGCAAGGGTTGAGCTGATCTGGAAGGATGTGGGCAGCCCAGGATCATCCGATGAGTTTTGTGGATAGGAGACGGAGGAATTTGGAATTCGAAGTTGGAGACTTCGTTTTTGTTGGAGTTTTCTCCGATCCAAGGAGCTATAAGATGGGGTAAGGCTGGAAAGCTAACTCCAAGATGTTTGGATCTTTTCTTTGTTTTGGTTGGATAAGTATTTGGTTTTCAGGATTGAATTGCCAGTTTGGGTAACTGGGATTCGATATGTTTCACGTATCTCTGAGGGAGTACGTGTATGGTCTCTCTCTGGTTTTGAAACCAGCAGTTCTAGAGGATTTGATTGTTGAATCAGACTCATCTGCAGTCTGATTTCCTGTTTAGTGTTGTAGATCAAGTCGGATAGGAGCTCTGTAGCTTAGTAGTATAGATTATTTGGATTCTGTAGAGTGAGTATCCCGACATTTATATTTGGGAAACTCTAGGAAATCCTATCCAGAATTTATGTCTGGATAGTTAGATTTGTTTGTTTGGATGAATTGGATGCTATGGTTGTTAGCATATGATTAATATATGCTTGTGTTTTAAAATAAAATCTTAAGATAGATTATTAAATTACCTTTTCTTTTAAATTCCGGGGACGAAATTCTTTTAAGGTGGAAGAATGTGATATCCCGGAATTTTTGGCAATATAAATTTAATAATTTGTGTTAAAAATTAAATTGATTTGATAATTTTTGATAATAAATTTTGAATTGATTTAATAATCTTCTTTTAATAAATATTTAAATTTGGAAGATTTTATCTTTTTAAAGCTAATAAATTGTTTTCTGTTTATAATATATATAATTGTATATATTGTAAATAGATAAGCTTTGATTTGGAATTTAGTAAATGAATCAATTTTCTAATTCTAATTTATTTTTGGTAAATTGAAAATTTGATTTAAATTTAACATTTAGCTTTTCAAAGCAATTTAATAAATATCTATATGGTTTGTAAATATTAAAGGTAAATCTTATTTGTTTTAAAATTTTATTTAATTAGCTTAAATATGAATTTAAATTAGATTAACATAAAAACTTTGTTTTATTTTCTTTTTAAAATATTGCTTGAAATTATGTATAAGAATTTAAAATACAATTTACATATGATCTTAATTTATTAAGTAATAGAAGTAAATTATAATCTCTTTTATAAATTATTTAAAATTTGTTAAATTTGTTATTTTCAAGTAATAATTTTAATACCTAGTTCTTATAAACATAAATAGACTTTTAGAAATAGGATTTGTTATTTTTAAATTTAAATGGTAGTTATATATGCATATATATAACTTGGTTTTTAAATTAATTTAAATTTGAATTTAATGTTTTGAAATTTAAAAGAATGAGTACTTAAAGATATTGGATAAGCTTGTATTTATAATTTGTTTTGTTTTATATTTCAATAAAAAATAAGGGAGAAATTTATTTATATATACATAAAAATGAATAAATTAAGATTTAAAAGTTTTTATAAACAATTTAAATTAAAATAAAAATACTTAAATTACAAGTGTAAGTTTCTTAAGACACTTAAATGACATGTGTTAAGCATAAAGTAAACATTTTGACAAATGTTAAAATTTAAAACAAGTGTCCTCTTAAATTTTTCATTTTTTTTATTTTATTTAAATCAATTTGTGCTTATATAAACATTGCCCCTCATTCTCATTTTCTTTTTCTATTCTTCTTTTTCAAAAACTTAAAACTTCAGCTGAAATCATCTTCTTCTAATCAAAGCCAAAAATCTGCAATCTTCCACAAAACAAAAAATCTTATTCAAGAACAAATTCTTGTAAAATCCCCTCAAAAACAAAACCTAAAATTAATATTTCCTCTAAATCAAAACTATCTGAAATCATCCTCAAACCTGAAGTGCAAATCAGAGCATTAACCGGAAAAGCAATTTGCAATTCTCAAACCTGCATGCAACTGCAGATCTCTGTATTTCTGTTTTGAAACTTCATCCAAGCCTGCAATTCTTTTTATCTGGAAGCATACATACAAATGTAATCAGGGAGCTTAGGCATTACGCAAAAACAAGGTGAAAGTTTTTAAAAGAAAACTGCAGTTTAAATTCATAAGAAAAACAAAGAAGCAACTTGAAGTTTTCAAGTCAAAGCACATTCAGGTTCAAGTTTTCAAAAGTGCTCGACTCATAAAAGAATTACTGGTGAGTAACCTCACTCTTTTATAAATTAAGTATGAATCTAGTTGCTGTTTTACTCTGGAAATAAAAATGTTTGTATGCCATTTACAAGTTTATTGCTGGTATATAAACGAATGTATGTTGTAATGCATGCTGCAGTGTAATTTATTTTCTGTACTTAAGTTTCTAGATTCTATAATTTCTTAAAATTCCATTTCATTTAATCTATGCCATGTTAAGATTTTAAGATTTAATCAAAATGGGGTTGTTAACATAAGTTAAATTTTAAAACTTTTATTTAATATATAAAAAAACCTGTAATGTCTCTTAAAACAAAATATAACAGAACAAAACTTTTATAAGAAAAACAATTTGATCATACAGTTTCATTAATTCAAGAGTATAAACTGATTACATAAACTAAAACTTGAATTTTAAAATTAAAATCAAATTTTTTAGTTTGAATATGATTATGTATTTCTGGTTTAACCAGAAATCATGTTTTGGGTTGGAACTGTCAATCTTGGAGGTCGGGGTGGCCAGTGTTTTCTTTGGTGATGAAGTGATGATCGAAGATTCAGGGAAAAATAGTAGGATGTGGATCAATTCACTGTGGCGATGGTGATTAGGGATTGAAGATTTTAACCCTAGTTTCTTCTGTTGATCAGAAATTTGATCGTCGCGAACCCTATAGGTGATCGAGCTTTCCCAGATTCGAGTAGGTGATTGATGGAGTGTGGAAGAAGTAGTGGCCGGAGGTGAAGCTTCTCTGGTGGTCGGAGTTTGGTGTTTGAGGCAATTTTCAGTAGTCGAGTTTTTCCAGTTTTGAGCTTGAAAGCTCGTTTTTGATCTTGAGCTTGTGCAATTGATTTGATGGTCGGAATTGTGTTGGAAGGTGATCGCCGACATGGGCGTGTGGTCGCGAGAGGTCGGAGTTGACGGCAGCAGTGGTGCAGGTGCACGGTGATCATGATGTGTCAGCTGTTGATTTTGGGGAAGAAGGGTGCTCAAGTGTTTTATGAGTAGACTCGTGTTTGGTTTGGGTTAATTCATGTTTTGCTCGGAGTTTTGGGTTGTTGGACTCGAAGTGGTGGTTGTGTAGGCTGGAGGTATTGATGTTTCAGGTTTTTGTGTAAAACTGTCAGTACTTTAAAATTTGAATGTTTTCTAATGAAAAGATTACTCGAGTTACTCGAGTTATTTTAGTGTTTGTTCAAGCTAGATTAGGATTGGCTCGAATGATTTAATTGTGGCTCGAGTTAGTTTTGTTACAGGTTAAAATCTTGTTCTATTTTCAAAATTTAAACTGAATTTTAAAAGTATAAAGCAAAGATTTAAAATATATTTTAAATCTAATTTAAATAATGGATTCAAGTTTAATTTGAAACATAGATGGAAATGAATAAGTTTTTAAAATTAAAATTTGTTTAAAATACCTTAAAGGGGTTTATTGTTTAAAAGTGTTTTTTTAAAAGAATTTGAATTTAAATTTGGAATTTGAAATGAAAAGAAATGTTTTAAACAAAGTTTAAACTGATTCAAATCTAAATTTGAATCTTTGTTTCAAAATAAATTTAAGTTTTATAAATTTAAGTGTTTTTAACAATTTTGAATGTAAAGTAAAATTTAAATGTTTTGAATTTTAAAAGGAATTTTATTTAAACTCTTTAAAATTCCTTTTGTAAGAGAAAGTATTCTTTATCATGTAAATTTAAAGGTTTTAAATTGATTTTAAATTTTGTTGAAGATAAATTGAGTTTCATTTTAAAACTTGAATTTAAAATGAAATTTGAATTTAAATTTGGAAATGAGTGTTTTCAAATATATTTGTGAATGATAATTTAACCATTGATAAGAAAATGGTTTTATCTTAAAGTTAAATTATAATTTAGTGATTTGTTATGCATTTAATTATTAAGGTAATTAAATGAATAATTAATTTATTTAATAAATTATTGAAATGAATAATTACTTAAAGTAATTAAGGGTTTAAACTTAAGGTTTAAGATTAATTATTCTTAGAATAATCAACTTGTAATTTAAGAATCATTAATTAAATAAGATTAGATTTTAATTAATGATTAGTAATTAATTAATCAGGTAATAAAGGATTAATTAAGTTACAATTAACACTTAATTAATTAAATAATTAGGGGTTAATTAATGGACTATTAATGGTTAATTAATTGGTAATCAATAATGATCAATAATAAGTTAATTAATTTAGAAAATAATTAGTTAATTGTTAATAATTAATGAAGATTATTAACTAAGGATTATTTAATAATTAATTGATGTGATTAATTTTTAAAAATTAATTAGATTAATTAATTTAAAGATAATCATTTGTGTAAATTGTTAAGTATAATTACTTATGGAAGTAATTAAGGAATTAATTACTTATTGTAATTAATTAAGTCTAATTTGATTAGATAAGTTAATTAATTCAGCTTAATTAATTTAGAATAATCATTTGATGATTTGTGAAGTATAATTACTTAATGTAATTTAATGAAGAGAAATTGCTTAGGAAAGTAATTAATGGGTAATTACTGTATGTAATTAATTGAAGGTGATTTGTTGATGAAAGTAATTTGAGTATAATTACTTTATAAAATTAATCAAGGGGTTAATTAGAGATAACTAATAAGGAGTAATTAATTTATTTGGTGAAGTAATTAAGGGTAGTTAATTACTGAATGGGGTTAATCAAGGGTGATTAACAATTATGGTTTAAATAAAGATTAATTACTTAATGTAATTAATTTAATTAGAAAATGTAATTAGAAATCATTAATTATTATAATTAATGATGTAATTAAGAAGAAATTATTTGGAAATAATTAATAAATGAAGGGATTAATTAATGTAATTAATTAAGGATCAATGTAATTAATTATAGTTAATTAATTAAGGAAGTAATTAAAGATTAATTACTGTATTTGGTTAAGTATAATTAATTTGAGAAATTAATTAGTGGATATTTACTTGAATGTAATTAAAGGTTAATTAATCAGGGATAATTAATTAAAATGAATAATTGATTGATGATTAATTGATTGATTGATAATTAATTAATAGTGATGTAAGCAAGATTTATATTAATGAAGTAATTAATTTAATTCTCTTTAAATTAATTAGAAATGATGTAATTAATTTAATTCATTTTAAATTAATTATATTTGGTGTGATTATTAATCATTGTTTATATATGGATGGATGATATTGGTTGCCTTGAATGGTTTGAATCTCAGATATAAGATAAGTAATGTTGAGTGATATGGATGCATTGGTTGCATTGTGATGATGATTTGGATTATCTGTTGTGATGACTATCTATCGTGGTATGTGTATTATCTATCTGTGTGTGTATATAGATAGTAGAATTGAATTGTTCTAAAACTTTAAAACAACTTGGACTTAAAAGATACGCTTTGGATTTCGATGAGACCGAGATCGGGTTTCCAGATTTGGATATCCGAAAACCACATCGATCCAAATTAACGATAGGTCGTGAATCTCAAGGGAAGAGTGTAGACTCGAGGTGTAAGAACTATTCGTCAGTATAACTCTGAGGGTGATTCCGAGATGAGTTTGACGGGTAGTACTTTCAGATTCGAGATAAAGATTCGGAATGAAAGGGTTATCGTCGTTAACTCTGAGGGTGATTCCAAAATGAGTTTAACTAGATATTGCCTTCGGTTTTGTTCGAACCCAGAACGAACTTGTATGGATTGAATGCTTTCAGAACATCGTCAGGTGGACGATGAGCATTCTAAAATAAATGTGTCCTAAAAGGTAATCGTAGCCTCAAGCCTCATCAACCGAGAATGGCTTAAACAAGGGAGGTGCAGCAAGGCTAAGTGGGTCATGCCCAAGTAGGATGAGATTTTCCCCTGTCTAGAGGTCCCTTTTTATTTCGGCTATGTGGGCAGTTGGAATCGCGCGCCAACTGCGGGGTTGTCTTGTTCGGGACTGTCCAGTAAGGGATGGTTCCGGTCTTGTGTTGCAGGGGATTGGGAGTGATCCTCGGTACGATGATCTAGGCCACGTACTGTGACGGGCGGTACCCCTGTAGCCCTGCCATTGTATGGAATCCAAAATCCAATAAGTGCCAACGGTTTTGATTGTATTACCCACTTTTGTGGCTAGTAGCTGGAATTTAATGATTGTAACAATTTCGGCTATTTTATATTTACTTGAAAACCCTAGACCTATTATAATATCACTGGATTTCCTATCAAATGTTTTGGTTAGCGTAAGATAAAAACTTTTCCATGTTTATGTGTGGGAAGTCTTACGTGATACCTTTTCTTTTCAAAGGTTTTTCAAAGTTAAGCAACTTTAACATGTTACTCACACCAGACCCATATCTGACCCGGAGTTTATCTTCTGTTTTCTTAAACTCTTGGGTACTCAAATTTTTACGAGGAGCCAGGGGATTCATGTTAGCTTTGACAAATTGTGAAGGAGCAATGGAGCAGGAGGCTTCAGCGTTGTAGATATGTTTAGTATTCCGCTGTGTTTGGTATCTCTGTGTTGTCTCTGAGTTGTATTGAGTTGTAATATCTAGACAGGTATTTATAACTTTCTAAGTATGTGTTGTATTATCTGTGTACTCTGATAGTTGTTGTATATGATACCATGTAATACTTATGTCATTAATATAATTTATTCATTCCGCTGTTTAGATTCTGATGTGTTGTTTCTTCTTTCTTCTCTTTCTTTCTCTTTTATATCCCTTTCTTTCTTATTAATAATGCATCATTCTGTGGAGATGAATGGTGGGTCGTTACACAATGTCTGGTTTGTGAACACTAGATGTTACATCATAATTGCCCAAAGTTGTGTTCCTTTTTCTCTTTATAGGCGAATTGGTATTCGGTGAATTCTTTGCTATCTTCTAATGCAGATAGTGTCTTCATTGATGTCTAGATTCACCATAGTCGAAACGTTTAAGAACATTTCCATTTATGGAATTTTTGTTTTCAATTTTTCGAAGGTTGTTCAAATTCCTTATATGAGTAAGTTTTTAAAATTTTATGTCTTAAGAGCAATTTCCACATCATTAAAGTCATTATTTGAATCTTGATTGTCAGTTCTTGCATTGAATGGAATTGATTTCTTTTTGATCACCTGACTTTCCTTTCTACCCTACAACTGTGCTTCATAAGATATTAAATTACTAACTAATTTTTAATTTCTAATATCATTGGCTTTTTTATTGATAAAGTCTTTTGATCCCATTCCGAAGAGAGTGAATAAAGGATTTTCCTAACTTGATCCTCTTCTAGGAATCTTTCCCCGATATTATTAATGAATCAATTATATCTTAAAATCTAGAATACGTGTCAAAAATAAAATCAGTTTGTTTCATTTTAAAAGGTTAAAACTAGTTGTTAGCATAGAAATCATAGTTTGTTTTACTTTACTAATGCCCTCATATGTGACTTGCAATGTTCTTAAAATTTCATAAGCAGACTTACAAATAGAAACTCAATTAAATTCATTTTTATCTAAGGAGAAAAATAAAATATTCAATGCCTTTGGGTAAGTGAGTGCCTTCGTCTTTTGGTCTATGGCTCATTGTGAATATTTAGTATAGGGTTCACTGCATTCTTTTCGTGTTACATTCATGATATCTAAGCCATTGAATTGTAGGTAAATTTTCATCCTACATAACCAGTATGCATAATTATTACCATTTAATAGTAGGGGTCGAGTAGTTGATTATCTTTTACAAAAGTATTAAAAAGTGTACTACAAGTGTTACTAGAAATTTATAATTTTCAAAAATCAAATAACAAGTTTTTGAAAACCTATGGTCTGGTACCAAATGTTGAAAATAGTGTGGTATAAATTATACTGGTGTCGATGGATCTTAAGGCTAACATAACACTCGAGGGGAGGTGGGTACTGTTTTATAACTAATACAAAATATTTTAAATAGTTTCAAGATTTAAATCAAAACATAGATAATAAACATGGATATATATATATGTGTGTGTGTGTGTGCAGTAAAAATAAAGTAAAAGTAAGAGAGATAACACTTGGAGTTTTATACTGGTTCAGATTAACTCACTTACATCCAGTCCTATACAGTATTAGTACATATTTCCTTTCAATGCCTACTTTAATTAGGTAGTAAGTAAATCATAATACAATCTTAATTTCAAGACAATAAGATACACACTTTTGATTTTTCGAGTTCAAGGTAGACTCTTTTGGTTTTTTGGGAAATCGGATCATGTTGAATGGGCAACAGGCACACGTACTTGATTTGAACGGACAATAAGAACACGCACTTGATTTAAAAAGCAACAAATACACCCATACAATGTAGTAATAGTGTTGATTCCAAATGCAAATAGTTGTAACTTGAATACAAGATATCCTATAGCCCTTTTATACACTTTGATCTTTGAATTAGTGAAACAAAGGTTTGGAACAATAAGAGAATGATATGAATACATGCAAAACAGAGAGGAGATTAGAGAAAAAAAATATACTGAAGTAGAGATTAAATTTAAGTGGATTTTAAAGTATAGAAAGTGGATTTTGCGAAATATATAATGAGAATTTGGTGTAAGAAGAATGGAGTGAATAACTAGTTAAATTTGTTATTCAAGTTCCCTTTATATAATGGTTGAAGTGATGTGTCTATTCACAAAAAGATGGAGCCAAAAAACATAACTTTTCAAAAAATTTTAAATGGTCTAACAGTACATTGTCAACATACTCATGTGGGATATGTCAACGAATCCTTATAAGTTAGGAAAAATAGCAGCATTTTAAAGTGTTACAAAATTATGAAATTTTGTAGAATAATTTAAAAATAATTTTCAACTACATTAGTATATAAAACTTTTATAAAATATTTGTAGAAATATGTTTTGAAAATAGAATAGATTTTTAGTGAGAGAGTTATTTAAAGACGAGAAAGTTGTTATTCAAGGACTTTAACAAATTTACCTAATTTCTATTAACTATTATTTATAGTCTTGAACTCTTCATGTCTCGGTCTTCAAACTCATGAATCTTCAATCATCTTGGTCATCCTTGAATCTTGATCTCTATTCTCTTTATTGATCGGTTTTCAAACTTGATTATCCTATGGTTGTATAAACATGTGAAACATCCTGCAAAATATTCTACACAACTTGAAAAAACATTTATACCTATATTTTTATTGTTGTTGTAATCAAAATCAATATCTGCGGTATTAAAAAATTTCCTACTTTTGATGAGGGCAACAATGTAAATATTTTTATCATAAGATATAATGTAACTCCCTTTATATTGGTTAATTCCCCAATTTTGAATAACTCCCCCTCAATATATGCATATATTATATTTCATACATTTTCTCCTCCTTTGTTATCAACTAAAACGGGCAAAGAAAAATAAAATCCTCCTAAATGTGACAAATTAAATACTATGAAATTTGATAATATGGTATACCAAATCAAAATCAATACAAATTAAAAAAAATATTTCTGAGAAATAACTTTATACACACACATACACATTTATAATTACATCTATTTAAACCATACATCATTATTTTTACAATTATACACACAAACAAAATATTAATTACATAAAATTAATTTCGTTATACAAACTAAAATGCACAAATAATAAATACACATTTTGTATACATATTAAAACTTAGATTTTCTTGGGAATGTTGACCCATCCTTTGGATCCAAAGATTCGATTGGTGTTGATGACTTCTCAATCTCCATGTTCCGCTTTTATTTTATCATTCAAGCATTCTGGCGTGTCATCTTGAATTTCTTTAGTGAAAAAAGAAATCAAGCATAAAAAAGAATTGAAATGGTTTTCTTATTCTTTGATTATTTGCATTTGACTCAACTCCAACTGTCATTGATTGCGAAGAATGATGCAAAGAGCTCTTTTGAACGTTTGAAGAGTTTCTTATAGATTAAAACATAGTTTTTGTTATAAGGAATTGATTTTTGAATTCATTTTACTTAGTGAAAATTAATGTGTAGAGAAGAATAAAATAATGAATTTATTTGAGAGTTTTTCTTGTTCTTTGATCGTTTGCATTTGACTCAACTCCAAGTGTCGTTGATTGCGAAGAATGATGTAAAAAGGCTCTTTTGAACGTTTGAAGATTTTCTTCTAGATTAACACTTAGTTTTTGTTATGAAAAATTAATTTTTGAATTCATTTTATTTTGTGAAAAGAGGTGTGTAGAATAGAATAAAATAACAGGATGAATTTATTTGAGAGATTTTATGGATAAATATGGTTTTATAGTAATGTGGAGACGTACTAAAAATAATCCCTCCAATTAAAATAACTAATCCTTTTGAAATTCAAAATATGGAAATACTAGAGTATGTCGACATATATATGTAAGGTATGTGTAATAATCCTAAAATCTTATAAGTAATTTAACAAGTTAATTAAAGGAATAAGGCTGGCTGAATAAGAAGGGTAAAAGGAAATGAATAAATAGAAATGGGTATGAAGGCCCATGCCCAACTTATTGTGTGACAATATACATTGCTCATTTTTATTCATTCATTTCATTCTGTTCAAACTAAAATAAAAGTTAGATAAACTCTTTAACGGTGAAAGCATAAGAAGCTAAATAAGAAGAAGATACAAAAACACAAGCTAGAAGAAACTAAAGAAGACTAAAAGCTCTACATCTTAAAAGATCTATGTGAGTAATAATTAACCGTTCTAAATCAATTTCCTTATATGTATGTATTTGGTTTGGATCTATATTTTTTCATGTATGGTGGGGTTGATATGGGTTTTCATTTAAAGATCTAAAAGTTTAATAAATGTTTTGGAAAAGGATGAGTGAAGAAGGGACGTTTATATGTGTTTTCCCTACTTAAATGATTTCAAAACTTAATGAAAATTTTATATAATGTTTAAATCATCATTTTAGAAATCGATTTTCATTTTGAGTAATTCATAAGCTAATATAATTTTATACACAATTTTGAAGATTTTAGCTTGAAAATAACAAATGAAATGTTCTTAAAAAGGCAAAATACATGTAAACCATAGAACAATAGAGGTTTAGTAATTTTAGAGAATTTTATTTGAATTTTCTATGAGAAAATAAAAGGTTTAAATAGCTAAATACCGCACTAGGGTAAATGGGTACTACTTGGCACGTAGGGGAATAAAATCCATGGAAGAAATATATTAACAGGGGTTAGGAAAAAAGGAGACAGGATCCAAATTGTTTGCTCAAAAGAACACTGCAAATAACAGAAAGTGAAATATGATCCAGTGGGATAACAACACGTGAAAATGTGTTGTCAGAGTTGTTGGGTAACAACATTATGGCAATGGCTCTAATTTATAAGTAAGAGTATTGCACTAAATATGAAGGAATCATATTGCACTGAAATTTAAAGAAGAATACTTACTAAATCAAATGTTGAATGTACTGCGAGGGTTAAAGGGACTGGGTTAAAGGGGGAAAAGGAATTATAAAGGATAAGTTAATGGGACTTAGGGAGAGGCCATGACATAATGAGGAAGGGATGTTGTGTTAATATGAAAAAAAGAGTTGGAAGGGCTATTAACATTGGTGGGGATGCTCACTCGAACGCACACCCAGGAATGGTGAG
Source organism: Allium cepa (assembly GCA_030765085.1). Classification (NCBI taxonomy): domain Eukaryota; kingdom Viridiplantae; phylum Streptophyta; class Magnoliopsida; order Asparagales; family Amaryllidaceae; genus Allium; species Allium cepa. The sequence continues at coordinate 373,825,796 of CM060929.1, read as the reverse complement.
TTGAGACATTTAACTTCTAGGAACTGTGGTGGGTAATGTCAAGTAGTTCCAAATTAAACAAACATATAGAGGCTACATGTGGGTTTCTTTGCAGTCTAAGGCTGCATATGGGTTTCTTTAGGTTAAGGCTGCATATGGGTTTTTTTACGGTCTACTACGGTGGGGTGGTTCTAAGCAGTTGAAAAAATAAGTAAATAAATTACCGTGGTAGGGTAACATCAAGCGGTACGAAAATTTAGTAAATAACTATAGAAGGATTGCAGGTGGCTGTTTCTTTGTAGTCCAAGGCTTGACTAATTAAATTGTTAAGTATTGTAGGTGTAGGGATCCGAAAATATGGACACATCAGCTTCAAATATCGATACGTTTTGAAATATAATAAGTTAGTATAAATATGATTTTGTAACCCTGTTAGAAATTATTTAATTAATGAATAGTGATAAGAAACTTATTTTTGAATTTTTTTATAAAAATATATTCATTGATGGAAAATAGATAATGTGACCGAAAATCGATTTATTGGTCGACGGCTTTTTAATCGATATAAGTTGTTCGAACTCTTATGTACTTGCCTAACGATTAAATGAACACATTAATAACTAATTAACACACTCTCCATTTCATAAAGCATGGAAGGTTCTAGAAGCTTCCACTAGGATAAGAGATATTATCATGAGAAGGGTATAAGTGTAATTAGCATAAAAGAGAAGTGATGTAAAGGAGAAGTGAGGAGAGGTGAATCTTCCATGGCATGGTCGGGGGGATGAAGGCAAACTTAAAGAACACCATTCTTATGCTTATATAAGGAGAGGAATACCATATAAGGGAAATCATAAATTCACAAAGCTTAAAGCAAGCTACTTCCATGTAAACTTGTTCTTCTCTTAAGCTCTAAAGGAATTTTTTGAAAATATTATATAAATTAGCTCAAATTTAAAGTGAAGCCTTAAGGGAATAATATAACACTTTTCACCTAGTTATAAGCTGAAGAATTGGAGCCACACTTCACCTATCCATGATGGCCGTGAGCAATTCTTATGGAAGGAGGCAAAAGGAAGGGGAAAGCAAGAGGTGGAAGGAAGGAAAAGGTGTTGCACAGTTATGTTTGGACTTGGGTTCTTTGACCTTGGTTGTTTGTTGGATAAAAGGTGAGTTAACACACCTTTTTGAATGGAAAATATAACACACACACACATACAGATATATATATATAGCTGTTGAGTTGCTATTGACATTGTTGAAAACGTTAGTTTTGATTCTTTTTAAAAAAAACTAGAAGCCAATGTGATCCATGTATATGGATTTGGAATAAACTTGAAAGGACCTGTGACAAGACTTTGAAACAAATCACATAGGTTAAGGATGGACTTTGGCTTAGATCGGACTTGGATTTGAAAGTGCACTTATAGCGATAGTTGCTATAGATGCAGTTCGAAATTGCCTTGTTTTCGGTTGTTTCTATGGAATATTATAGAGAGAACCTTAGGGGTTTCTTACTATATTTATAATATATTAGATATATGTTTATTGCTATTCAAAGCTTGGACAGTAAAAAGTTAAGTAACATCTCGAAAAGTGGCCAAAACTTCACTTATGCAAAACTATCCCATTTAGCCTTGATTTTTGGACTTTAAAGGTTTGGAAAGATATTTAAATCTAATTATTTTGTTTCGTTCTTTCTGAAAATGTTTACTAACTCATATTAGAGTATTTTAAAAGTGGTTTGAGATATTTATGAATTTTTAAGAAGATGAGTTTATAATAAAAACTTGTTTTCCATATTTTTAAGAAAATTATAAAGTTGTTATTTTCAAGTAATATTTGGATAAATGTTTTAAAACCTATTATAAGTACTATAAAGTATTTTAAAAGCATTCTTAAGTATATATAGTTTTTCGAAACTATGTTAACTATTTTATATCTTATGTAGTAAAATATATTTTGACTTGTTTATTTACATATCAAATTTTGATAAATAACTTACTATACATATATATATATCATTTTAAAAAGGGTTTAAAAATATAAATAAAAGGTCTAGAAAGGGTTTAGTAATTTCTTAATGGCTAAATGGTTAACTATTTAATTACTTATCTAAAAAGTAATTAACTATACTTAACACAAAAAGCCAACGAAGTAGGATTATCTATTTTTGAGAGTTAATATTTATGTTTGAGTAGGGATGGAGCAATAGATCACTAACCTACCGGCTTCCTTCTTGGCCAAGGATTAGTTAAGTTGAAAAATGTTGAAAATGTGTCAATTATGTTGATATCTTACTTGTTTATGGAAATAAATAATACTATGCTTAACACTAAAAGCTGATTAGGTAGACTTATCTATTTGAGAGATTCAAAAATGAAGTGTCCAGGCAAGACTTTGATGCAACCAGTGATCTAACTTAACTGGCTTCACTCTTGGACAAGGAATAGTTAAGTTGGAATGTCAGAAATGAGTTAAGCTTACGAATATTGATTTGTATAGGCAATTTTCTTGACTAGATGATCGATTAGTCAATTATTGAACTTAACCAAATATGACTTAAGAAATATCGGAAAGCCTTCTTACCAATGAGAACCCCAAGGGAGGAGCATTGGTATGAAATGTATCAAGCTTTCTCTCACTTCTGAGAGCGCTGGAACAGAGTAAACCGTAATTCGTCGATTGGTTTTGGAGATTCTGGTAAGCAGGAAGAGTGTACTTATATGAGATGACTCAGACCCGTAATCACATAAAACTTTATACACGATCTATGTGCTAAAAGTGGTTGTGAAGTGGAATGTTATATAGTTGAATTATCTATCCTAAGGTTAAGTTCAAAGGAGAGGTCAATGTTAACATTTCAAACAATGCTATCATCTGAGTATGTTTACCTTGAGGAGTATTCCAAGAGAGAGGACAGCGTTAGCATTCATTGAAAGACTTATGTGGGCAACCTATGTAGAGCTTCCAGAGCTGTTCGACATGCTCGAATCCATATAGTGATTTGTGATCTGTTCATGATAAAGGAATCCAATTATGAATTCGTGTTTTGTTTAATTGGTGAAGACTCGTGTGAATATGTCGAACGTAGCTTTGATATCAGAAAAATTACAGAAAATGGATAACGAGCTTGGCCAAGGGGGTTTAGTTGACTTTAAGGGTATATTAATTATATATATCTAGAGATTCTTATTGATTGTTGCTAGCTAGAGTTGATATGACTTGGACCACACACCGAGGGTGGTTCAGTTATGTTTATCTTAGAGTATATCCTATAAAAAGATATACGATGCTTGGAAGATAATTTTTGGTCCTTATCATGGAGTTCGGATTCGGCAAGTCCTAAGATCTACATGGAAAATCCATTATGTGGACATGCCTTAGTGGTATTGATTGTATAGTTATTATTGTAGTGGCATTCACACGACAACTATTTGATATGATTTATGTGCTACACACTAGACATTATCTATCATATTATATATTAAACTTAATGAATGATTGGATTCATCTGAGGGGAATACCGTTATGGTAATCTGTACAGTCTATATGTCACTCTTATTTCTTGAGTTTCTCATGCTGATTTATCAGACTGATCTGGGCGTTATTTTCTTTAATGCTTGGGTCAGCCCGTTTATATATCCATATTTTTCTTTGGATGCTTTGGAGCTTATGGATAGAACCTGGATAATTACCTACCGTGGTATTCTAATTTCCACTGCATTGCTATATTATATGTATTCGCATTGTGAGGATAAGGATAGGTAGTTATAACTGTACAGGCTGATGATAGCGCTTAAATTTTCATAACTCTGAAATTTCTGTATTCGAAGTAACCCTTTAGAGTGACCGTTTATACTGATCTTTGGATATTATATACTACCGTTTCATTATGAGATTCTATTGTTGTGTTCTCTCTTCCTTATTCTATTTTTCTTTTCCTTTTATTTTTCCCTAACTTTCTGTCTTTTCGGCACTTGGGTATTCGGCATGCAAATACCATGAATATATTTAGTGGCGACATTCTAGAGTCGAAAAGTTGGGTCATTACAGTAAGGTAGGGTCTAGGCAGTCCGAATAATGAATGAATTTAGAAGAACACCGCGGTGGGTTAATTCCAAGTACTAACAATGAATAAATTTTAGAAGAAAACCGTGGCGAGGTAATTCCAAGCAATAATTGGAAAAAGATAAACCCTAAAGGAAGGTAAAGTAATTAACACGTTGGGGCACAGTATTGAACAATTTAAAGAATGCTTTAAAGAATAAATGAGACCAATGAAGGGTTATTGCCAGAGTAAATGGTTAAGCAGTATTAGATTAAAGAAGAACCAATAAGGGAAACCAGATGGGGTCTGAACAGGGAGCACGGTATTGTATATTTAGATGTAAAAGTTATCTAAACCAGAATGAGGGTTGGGTCTACATAGGCAGTTTAGAAGTAAAGGAAATCTGCTTTAGGAAGCATTTAATTGAAAATGTAAATAAGAAATAATTGCGTCGGTAGTTTAAAATGTTTTACTCATGATGTCCAAATAGTGAGGGAAAAACCTAATTTGTGCAGTGCAGATTGGACTCGCTATGTGTTTGTTTTTGTAGACAGCATTATTCACACCTGACTTTATGTTTAATTCATGTTTTTATTATTGTTTTCTCCGTAAACTCACAAGTACTCATTTGAGTAGGCTGAGTTTATGGGCTTAGGAATTTTTGGAATCCACAGTACGAGGGCTAAAGATGGAGTAGGAGGCTTTTTAGCTAATAAAGATTTTGTTTCCACTGCATGATAGAGTGTGGGTCGCATCTTCATATGTGGACCCGACTCATTATGATATTATTTCTATTATATTTTATACTTCATGGCTATGTGACAAGGAAAATTTTGACCAAAGAAATTGTAATGAAAATTAAAAAGAATCTGTTATGTAATGAGCAATGTTAGTTGCTTTGTTTACTTATCTGTGTATTTATATTATATTGAACTCACTTTCATCACCATAAGATAATTTTGATGATGACCGTAGCATCACTGACATTCATCTTTGGGTTTCAAGTGGTAGATATTACAATTTTGGTGTCGATGCATATGTTAAGGACACCAAAATAAAACAGAGCTATTAAAAGATAAAAGCTGTAATTAAAATAAAAAACACTCCGATGTGGGGATGCGCACACACAAATATATATGGAGATATAGTTATTCTTCTATTATGATTTCACTTCCTATTTTTTCTTTCTAAAGAAGACTTGCTTAAGAAAAAGCAAGATGAATTTGAGAAATGGAAGAATCATAAAAGGATGGGCAAGTGCAAGAAGAGAGACTGAAAAAACACTTACTGATAAAGTAAGGGAGGAAAGAGTTCCAAGAGCCAGTAGGAGAGGAAGGTGCAACACCAGCAAATGATGCAGGCATAGATATAAATGCCTTATTTAGGGAGTTCATGGTGAGGCAAGTTGCACCAGAAGTAGTACAGCTAAGAGCTTTGGTGTGAGATAAGATTTCCTAAGGATGAGTAAAAATTACAAAAATCTAGAAGGAAAGGTGTTTATAGGGAAAGAGCTTGCAATAGAAGTGCTGAATTGGTTGAGAAGTTATAAGCGTATATTGGGAGACCTAGGATTGAATGGTGTGTAGAAGAGAAGACTAGAATCAAGGAAGTAATTGTAGAAACCCCAAAATAGGGAATTACTTAGGAAGCGGTTTAAGGATATGTTTGAGGCTCAGTTCGTACCAGAGTCTGAGTAGAGTGTGTTGATAAGGGAGTTTATTGACTTGAGGTAGGGTGACCTTACAGTGGAGGGGTACATCCAGAAGTCCAATGTATGGGCTAAGTATGGCAGGGAGATCATTAACACTTCTATAAAGAAAAATGAGAAGTTTATTAGAGGCTTGAAGCAAGGGCTTGATCATAAGGTAATGGCTCATATAGCATCTCCTTATGAGTTTGTAGTAGACATGGTTAGAAGATAAGATAGCATGTATCAAGAGAAGAGAAGGTGGAGACAAGACCTAAGGCGGAACAGAAGAAGTTTACCCCATACACTAATGGAAAGAAAGGATTGCTGAAAGGGAAGTGTGAAGTTGCTAATATTGAAGTTGTCATTGCAGAAGTAGTCTGCTACAAATGCGAACAAAAGGGACACTATGCTTTGAAGTGCCCCATGCCTAAGAATGCTGCATGGGAGAAGTGCTTCAAGTGTGATAAAATGGGGCATCTGAAGAAGGAGTTCCCAAAGCATAAATCATAATTATATGCTTTGGAGGGACCAAGGGAAGGACTATCTAGAGAGGAAAGAGGCAAAAGGAAAGTCTTAGAAGGTATGGCTTTGATTTCAGGTATTTCAGTTAGAGTACCGTTTGATACTAGAGTAACCCATTCCTTTATAGTCAAAATTTTGGTGGATAGACTTGGGTTAGGAGCCAAATCCATACATGTAGCAAATCTGATAGTGTTGAATATGCGCTTATATGATTTTTGTTTGATGATAATAAACATATATACATTCGTTTAAATGTATTTGATAATATACTATTTTATTTTTCACAGATTAAATAAATATTTGCTGAATAAAATAAATAACACGGAATTTGAATTCAAACGAATATTTTATTCAAATAAATATTTATTACAACTTTGAATAGTACAATTTCAAGCTCTCACTATAACTATACAACTTTGATTACAATAACATCACATTTCATATTTACAATTCACCTCACTACATATCACTCACATTCGTATTTATCTTCAACTTCATTCCGGTTTGAATCCAGCATCTGAGCAATCTGCAAAAATATAAACTAACGCAGTAAAATTGAAAAAGAAATATTTTTGCAATTCAAAAATAGAAGATAATTTTTGAATATATGATTTGCCTCAGTTATTTGGGTTGTTCGTCATAATTTCAATTTGAATTCATCATACACGAACAACTTGTGACATACACAGTATTACTGTATATGCCACAAGGCCGTGCACGCCGATATATACACTTGATTGATTTACAGGGACAGGTGAGCACAGGTCAAACCCAAATGAAAAACCGGGTTCAACTCACGTGCAATTACATTGAAAATCACGACACATGCACAAGGTCAAACCCGAGCTGTAAAACTGGATTCAACACAAGGCAACATGACTGAAGGCATAGCAACTGCATAGCGACTGCAGCAGTGACAAGTGCAATTCGAACCAATATGATCAAGAAATATAAAATGCAGTTTGCTGTGATACGAGCTCACTACAACAGCACCAGCCCGATGATACAAAACACAATGCACAAAGGCTACAGGTCTGAAATTTCAAAATGCAAGTTCAAGTCATCAACTTCAAGTCAGACCACTGTAATAAGGCAGTAGTGTACATAGATACAACTACAACAATGACCAAAAGTGTACAGCAATGCAAGCAAACATGACACAGCCTCAAATCAATGGACATGAAGTCAACTCAAGTACATCAACTTCAAAAGTGCATCAAAGCCAGTTCAATGTGGATAGCAACAGCAAAAAGGGACTGCAACAAACATGTATGCAGCATCGAGTCAGGCATGAAGAGAACACGGTGAAGAGACCAAACTGCACAAGAGACCACACAGTGCATATATTTATTTATATATGCTACAACTTCAAATGTACCAGTGCAACAGGCCATAATGAAGACTGAATGAAATGCACATCATGTATTGTTGAATATGTGTTACAGTTGTGATGCAAGTACTAACCAGGATGAAATCCAATACAACTTCAACAGAGACTCAAGTAACCATTAACTGCAACAAGGTGATATGCAAACCACAACAGGTCAGAGATGAAAGCAATACACGACTGAAGTGATGAAGTGAATGCAAACAACTCGGCAATCAAATAACAGTGAAGTCGAGGCCAAACCAACCAGAAGTTCAAAGCAGTAAGGAACATGAAGCAAACAACAAATGCAAGTGCACAACTAAACTCGAGTGGAACAGAGAAGCTATGGTACTAAGATAAAAATGCAAGTGATAGTGAATATGTACAAGTGCAGTGACCAGAAACTCAAGCTTCAAAAAGCTACAGCAACAATGCAAACTACAGGAATATAAAGCACAAAAGTGCAACAGTGAAGTTCAGCTATGCAAGTGAAACAACTACAGGCAGTGAATGAAGAGTAGTCAACAGGTGAATAATATAACATGGCCGAGCATTGTACAAGAAGTATGCAGTTCAACACGTCTATGACAGCAAGTAAGTGAGTGCAACATGCAAGCATCAAGCTGCAGTTTTACCAAAAGTCAAGTATGCTACAAAAATAGCAAATCAACTTTATCAAGCATCAGAGGGAATCATCTATATCCAAACTGCAGATACAAAAATGTATCAAAGCCGTGTGTTTTAACAAGTCAACAGTAAAAGGAACGAAAACCGTGGTCATCACGAAATCAATTCAAAGCCGTGTGAATCAAGCTACTAGAAATACGAAATTGACAAAGTCAGATCAATCCTCAGCATCAAAGTGTAATCGAACGGCAAAGCAAGAATTGTTGAAGCAATCAATCGAACGCAAAAATAGGAAATCAAATCCTATTAAAACCCTAATCATCATTGGCATTTATGTGTATCGAGTTCAAGCATCAACCAGAAAAAGAAAAAGGAATAAAGTACTCACCAAAATTGAAATCGAACTCGATCAATCGAAGTAGCCGAAGCAAGGTACAAGGAGGCAGTCGATCGACAGGGCAAAGACGAAAATCACAAAATCGATCGACTAAAATAATATCGGCATCTTCGATTCTAGCCCTAATTAATTGAAGGAAGAGGAACAAACAAGAGCCGAAGCCCTAATCTCATCTGAAGAACAAGCTGACATTGTCACAAAGAAAATAAAAAGATTCGGGTTAAAGAATACTATTGGGCCGGCGTGTTTTATTTTTTTCTTAAGGGTTTTTTTGTTTATATTAGGGCTATTTTATTTTAATTGTTTTAATTGTATTTTCCTTTTTTAAACCGTTTATATTTTCTAGTCGTGTGACTAGGGGACAAGCTACGGTGTGTAGCTTGAGAATTCGCAACTCGGTAGTTGAGTTGTGGCAGGGTTTTGAGCGTAGAGTTAGATTAGTCAATAGCGGTGTATAGCGAGTTTACGTGTGTAAGCGAGGGACTATCTAATTTCTAGTAGAAACCTTGGGGGCAGCACGTAGGCAGGGTTTTGCCGAAGCTGGGTAAATTCTGTGTTGTTCTGTTTTATTCTGTTATTTATATTCTACGATATCTGTGCTGCTATTCTGTGATCTGAATTGAAATTAATTTACAAGCTTCCGCGATTAATTTTTAATAATTTACACTATCACCCTATTCACCCCCCCTCTAGGGTGAAATCGATCCTACAAGTGGTATCAGAGCCTGGAATAGAAGTCAACATCTGTTTTAAAAATTCAATTTTTTTATAAAAAAAAAAAAAATCAGTTTTTGTTTTAAAAATTTGAATTTTTAAAATGGCTTCTTTTAATAATGCTTTTGCAGAGGGTCAGTCGATAGTTAGACCGCCAATGTTCAATGGTGAATATGCTTTTTGGAAAAATAGGATGAAATTTTTTTTGAAACCATTGACGCTTGGGATATTGTTGAGACAGGTTATAGGATACCAACTATAACTGTAGATAATCAGGAAATAGAGAAACCAAAGGAACAATGGACAGAATTAGAAAATAAATTACAAAATACTAATGCTAAAGCTATGAATTCTATTATCTGTTCATTAGATCAATTTGAATTTAATCGTGTCTCACATTGTCTAACTGCGCAGGAAATATGGCACACACTAGAAGTGACTCACGAAGGAACATCTCAAGTCAAAGAATCTCGCCTTGCCATGCTAAGCAACGAATACGAGAACTTCACAATGGCGAAAGAAGAAAATGTCAAAGAGATGCATGGACGACTTTCCAATATCGTATACAAATCAAAAGCTCTTGGAAAATCATATACAGAGTTGGAGATAGTCCGAAAAATCCTCAGAGTCCTTCCACGAAAATTTGAAGCGAAAGTGACTGCCATTCAAGAATCAAAAGATTTGAAACAACTTAAAGTTGAAGAACTCATCGGAAATCTCACCACTTATGAGTTAGAAATGAAATTCAAGGAAGAGCGTGAAGGAGGTGACACTCAAAAGAAATCAATAGCTCTCAAAGGAACAATCGAAGGTGATGATGATAACGATGAAGATGATGGAGCAGCAGAATTGGAGCTGTTAATAAGGAAATTCAAAAAATGGAATCAAAAACATGGAAACTCAGCTCGAATTCAAAAAGCAAAAAGCAGAATAGCCAAAGCACTAGACTACTCAGAAGAACAAAAGTTTATTTGTTATAATTGCAACAAACCCGGCCATATCAAGCCCGATTGTCCACAAATTAAATCCAGCCATGGAAAGAAACAGAAAAAGAAAAGTTTTGCAGCCACTTGGGATGAAATAGACGAGAATGATCAAAGCACTGGCAGTGAAAGCGAAAAGGCAGAATTGTGTCTTCGAGGTGATACAACTGACAGTGACGATGACGAGCCAAGTGAGGTATCAAAACTTACCCATTCTGAGTTGCTTATATATTTTCATGAAGTAAACGGTTGTTTTGAACGACTTAGGGAAAAATACGCCAAACTTGAATCTCAAAAAGATACTTTGATAGAATGTAATAAACAACTTGACCAATTAGTTAAAACCTATCAAAGTAGAATCCCTAAGTGTGATAAGTGTCCAACATTCGAAGAGGAAATTAAAAAATCAGAAATCAATATAAAATCACTTGAAAATGAAATTCTGATTTTAAAGGAGAATGAAAATACTAGGAGAGAGAATTCTATTAAAAAGTGCACACAGTTGTTAAACGAAAATGAATCTCTCAAAACACAAGTCCAACAATTGTCAACGACTTTAGATAAATTTTCAAAAAGTGAAAAATCGTTGAATATGCTATTAGGAAAGCAAACTGTTAATACGGTTAGACAAGGACTTGGATATAATAATTCGAAGATTGTTGAAAGCAATATTAATCAAGTTAATTCTATGTGCACAATTTGTAGAAAATATGGACACAATCACAATAATTGTTGGTATAGACCCAAACATGTGAAAACTATATCAATTTGGGTTCCTAAAGGCACAAATATAAAATCTCTCAAAGTTAAACAAATTTGGGTGCCGAAGGGAACAATTATAAATAGTTTTGGGTCTTTACAAAATTGTTTTTCAAAATATTCTGCCACTAACAATCATGGACCTATAAAAACAAATAGGTCACATAAATCCTTTTCCGTGTAGGTGTGGTGGCAGGCTAAGGAACAACAATAGTGCTTTCTGGATTTTGGCTGTTCCAGAAACACAACGGGCGACAAAACAAAGTTCCTTAGCCTAGTATAAAGGTGACAGAATCACCACGGACAACAACGGAAAATATCGTAAAGGTAAAACAGGTAATGGTATGTTTTTAAACGATATATTAAATGTGATAATTTGCACCATATTCTGAATTAAAATCAGCCAATATTGAGATGATGAAAAGATGATGATTCTGATTTATTCAAAATTGTTAGCCAATTATATTCTTATGCCAAAAACACTATAAAAATCTCTAGATTCTTTGAATTACTTCATATATATCAGTTTGGATTAAAAATAGTGTTTTGTTGGATATTACAATTGGTTATAATATGGCTAACTCTATATTCACGGTTTCTTCTATTTACATGGCTTCAACTTAAAATCCTAATGAATTCTATTTAAAAAATTGTAAAAAGGATTTTAAGAAATTTTTGACTTGTTTTTATTTATGACATTGATTTGTGCTTAAATGATGACCAATCAGATTTTCAACATTAAACTAATCCATATAAATTTGTTCGGTCAAATGATGGTATTTGATTACTCATGCTACACGTAGATATATTGGTTTTGACATTTTGGCCACTGCCTATAAGTTTGCACGATTTCAAATTTCATGTGAAAGATGTTAAAAAGTTTTTTTTTTGAGAAATTGTTGAAACTTCAAGAATTTGTTTAAAGAATAATGATGTTGATTGACTGTTGATTACTCATGAATATAACTGTTTATCCTAAGGTTTCTGAAATTAACACTATGATATTTGTTTGAGTGATAACATGGCTTCATTTCAAATTTCATTTAAAAATTGTTGAAAACAATTATGAGATAATTTGTTGAAATTTCACAATCTGGTCTTTGACATTCAACGAGTGAATATTGAGTGAAATTTAAATTCAGATGCAGATTACACTGGTAATATAGTTGATAGAAAAATTATTAGTGTAACGTGATTAATTTTTGAAACATTCATTTGCTGCATCGTTTTTCAAAGAAAATATCTGCATATTTTTCACTTGAAATAATTTTCAAATAGCAGAAAATTTTCTTATAAAACCCCCTCGAGAAAATCATGTTTGACCATATTTACAGATTAGTCATTTTTGAAAAATTAATTTTATAATTTTGGATTTGATTTTAAATGACTATTTTGACTAATCTAACTCCCTAATGATTATCGAAAAGATCAATAGTGATTGAAAAAGTGATGAGTGTCGATATTTGTCATACATTACTCAAGACAATATATTTAGAAAAATTTCTTTAGAATTTCATAACAAAAGTTATAAAAACTTTTTGTTGGGTAAAAATTCCATGATCATTTCTATTTCTATCATCTTTCTATCGACCATCACTCATCAAAATCATATATAGTATGTAAATTTGTGGTAGTTTACAAAGGAAATTATTCGTTCTTCAATTTGTTTTATCTTCAGATTCATAAAGGAAATTATCTGTGCTTCAATTTATTATATTCTTCAATAAAAATAAATATCCAAAGTATTCACTCTCATTTAAAAGTCCTCACGGTTATGCATGGGTGAATTACTTGGATTTTTGATTATGTGCTTCCATGCTCATTTAAAAGTCCTCACGGTTATGCATGTATGGAACGCATATCAAAATTAATTGGTTAAATAGACAAGTTGATTCTAATCCCATTTAAAAGTCCTCACGGTCATGCGTGGTTAGAAGATACTTGATTTCATTTTTAAAATTAAATTGGAATACTACTAATCTCATTTAAAAGTCCTAACGGTTATGCATGGTTAGTAGATATTCAAATTTCCCGAAATAAATAACACAAATAGACAGAACTGTATGATTTTTATGAATTTATCCCCATCATTTCTGAAAGTGGAATATGCGTCTGACATGGGTAATTATGATTTTTGTTTGAAGTTTATTGAAATTTGATATTTATATTCAATTGAGTTTTAATGTTGAATTAATATCGATCACCCTATCTCTATTTTCTCTAACACTATTATTCTTTTGCTGATAACAAAAGGGGGAGAGAAAAGTTAAGATTTTGTTAAATAAAATCAAGCAAAGGTCAAATAATTTTCCATTTTGCATCTAGACTCATTTGCATATTTTATTTGTATGCATATTTGTAGGGGGAGCTTTGTGTAGAAAGGGAGCATTTAAATAGGGAGAGCAATTAGGATATATCTATAATCAAATACATTTAACATATTCAAAATCTTAAATATATGTTTGTTATCATCAAAAGGGGGAGATTGTTGAATATGCGCTTATATGATTTTTGTTTGATGATAATAAACATATATACATTCGTTTAAATGTATTTGATAATATACTATTTTATTTTTCACAGATTAAATAAATATTTGCTGAATAAAATAAATAACACGGAATTTGAATTCAAACGAATATTTTATTCAAATAAATATTTATTACAACTTTGAATAGTACAATTTCAAGCTCTCACTATAACTATACAACTTTGATTACAATAACATCACATTTCATATTTACAATTCACCTCACTACATATCACTCACACTCGTATTTATCTTCAACTTCATTCCGGTTTGAATCCAGCATCTGAGCAATCTGCAAAAATATAAACTAACGCAGTAAAATTGAAAAAGAAATATTTTTGCAATTCAAAAATAGAAGATAATTTTTGAATATATGATTTGCCTCAGTTATTTGGGTTGTTCGTCATAATTTCAATTTGAATTCATCATACACGAACAACTTGTGACATACACAGTATTACTGTATATGCCACAAGGCCGTGCACGCCGATATATACACTTGGTTGATTTACAGGGACAGGTGAGCACAGGTCAAACCCAAATGAAAAACCGGGTTCAACTCACGTGCAATTACATTGAAAATCACGACACATGCACAAGGTCAAACCCGAGCTGTAAAACTGGATTCAACACAAGGCAACATGACTGAAGGCATAGCAACTGCATAGCGACTGCAGCAGTGACAAGTGCAATTCGAACCAACATGATCAAGAAATATAAAATGCAGTTTGCTGTGATACGAGCTCACTACAACAGCACCAGCCCGATGATACAAAACACAATGCACAAAGGCTACAGGTCTGAAATTTCAAAATGCAAGTTCAAGTCATCAACTTCAAGTCAGACCACTGTAATAAGGCAGTAGTGTACATAGATACAACTACAACAATGACCAAAAGTGTACAGCAATGCAAGTAAACATGACACAGCCTCAAATCAATGGACATGAAGTCAACTCAAGTACATCAACTTCAAAAGTGCATCAAAGCCAGTTCAATGTGGATAGCAACAGCAAAAAGGGACTGCAACAAACATGTATGCAGCATCGAGTCAGGCATGAAGAGAACACGGTGAAGAGACCAAACTGCACAAGAGACCACACAGTGCATATATTTATTTATATATGCTACAACTTCAAATGTACCAGTGCAACAGGCCATAATGAAGACTGAATGAAATGCACATCATGTATTGTTGAATATGTGTTACAGTTGTGATGCAAGTACTAACCAGGATGAAATCCAATACAACTTCAACAGAGACTCAAGTAACCATTAACTGCAACAAGGTGATATGCAAACCACAACAGGTCAGAGATGAAAGCAATACACGACTGAAGTGATGAAGTGAATGCAAACAACTCGGCAATCAAATAACAGTGAAGTCGAGGCCAAACCAACCAGAAGTTCAAAGCAGTAAGGAACATGAAGCAAACAACAAATGCAAGTGCACAACTAAACTCGAGTGGAACAGAGAAGCTATGGTACTAAGATAAAAATGCAAGTGATAGTGAATATGTACAAGTGCAGTGACCAGAAACTCAAGCTTCAAAAAGCTACAGCAACAATGCAAACTACAGGAATATAAAGCACAAAAGTGCAACAGTGAAGTTCAGCTATGCAAGTGAAACAACTACAGGCAGTGAATGAAGAGTAGTCAACAGGTGAATAATATAACATGGCCGAGCATTGTACAAGAAGTATGCAGTTCAACACGTCTATGGCAGCAAGTAAGTGAGTGCAACATGCAAGCATCAAGCTGCAGTTTTACCAAAAGTCAAGTATGCTACAAAAATAGCAAATCAACTTTATCAAGCATCAGAGGGAATCATCTATATCCAAACTGCAGATACAAAAATGTATCAAAGCCGTGTGTTTTAACAAGTCAACAGCAAAAGGAACGAAAACCGTGGTCATCATGAAATCAATTCAAAGCCGTGTGAATCAAGCTACTAGAAATACGAAATTGACAAAGTCAGATCAATCCTCAGCATCAAAGTGTAATCGAACGGCAAAGCAAGAATTGTTGAAGCAATCAATCGAACGCAAAAATAGGAAATCAAATCCTATTAAAACCCTAATCATCATTGGCATTTATGTGTATCGAGTTCAAGCATCAACCAGAAAAAGAAAAAGGAATAAAGTACTCACCAAAATTGAAATCGAACTCGATCAATCGAAGTAGCCGAAGCAAGGTACAAGGAGGCAGTCGATCGACAGGGCAAAGACGAAAATCACAAAATCGATCGACTAAAATAATATCGGCATCTTCGATTCTAGCCCTAATTAATTGAAGGAAGAGGAACAAATAAGAGCCGAAGCCCTAATCTCATCTGAAGAACAAGCCGACATTGTCACAAAGAAAATAAAAAGATTCGGGTTAAAGAATACTATTGGGCCGGCGTGTTTTATTTTTTTCTTAAGGGTTTTTTTGTTTATATTAGGGCTATTTTATTTTAATTGTTTTAATTGTATTTTCCTTTTTTAAACCGTTTATATTTTCTAGTCGTGTGACTAGGGGACAAGCTACGGTGTGTAGCTTGAGAATTCGCAACTCGGTAGTTGAGTTGTGGCAGGGTTTTGAGCGTAGAGTTAGATTAGTCAATAGCGGTGTATAGCGAGTTTACGTGTGTAAGCGAGGGACTATCTAATTTCTAGTAGAAACCTTGGGGGCAGCACGTAGGCAGGGTTTTGCCGAAGCTGGGTAAATTCTGTGTTGTTCTGTTTTATTCTGTTATTTATATTCTGCGATATCTGTGCTGCTATTCTGTGATCTGAATTGAAATTAATTTACAAGCTTCCGCGATTAATTTTTAATAATTTACACTATCACCCTATTCACCCCCCCTCTAGGGTGAAATCGATCCTACAGATAGGAGGGTATGCCAATTTTGAACTGAGATGCACTGACCTAGATTTTGAGTTAGGTGGATGTAAGTTTCTTATGATCTCTAAATTTTTGACTTCATAGGCTTCAGAGTTATTTTATGGATGGACTGGTTACAAAGTTATAGTGCTAGGGTGCACTGAACCGAGAGAATAATCACTTTGAGTCTCATAACCAAACAGGTAGAGTGTAGGTAGTTTTGGAAGAATGTGGAGTAGTGCGCAGAGGTGTTATGTATGTGTTAGCTTCGAAGGAAGAGGAGCTGGGAGCAGTATGAGTAGTGAAGGAGTTCAGGGAGATGTTTGATTCGGTTTCAGGGTTGCTACCTCCAAGAGCGGTAGAGTTCCACATTGACTTACTACCAGGGACTGAATCATTTAGCCGACCTCCTAGTAGAATTCCTTTGAAGGAGATGAAGGAGCTTAGAAGAAGCTAGTAGAATTAGAAGGGAAGAGCTTCATAATACCAAGCAACTCACCATGGGGAGCAGCAGCAGTTTTTGTAAAGAAGTCTGATGGGTCTTTGAGACTATGCATAGACTATCGGAACCTAAATGACAAGACAGTGAAGAATAGATATCATCAGCCAAGAATAGATGTTCTTTTTGATTAGTTTTATGAAGCTAAGGTGTTCTCGCAAATGGACTTTGCTTAAAGTTACTTAAATGAGTGGTTGGTCGTGCCATGTGGACTAACCAATGCACCTACATTCTTTTAGACTTGATGAACAGAATCTTCCGAGATTAGCTAGACAGATATGTGTTGGTGTTCATAAACGATATTTTATTGTACTCCAAGGATAAGAAGGAGCGCATAGTTCACCTAATACTTGTGCTGGAGACGTTGAGACGGCATATGTTGAAGGTGAAATTTTCTAAGTGTCATTTTTGGAGATGGGAAGTGAAGTTCGTAGATTATGTAATTTCGAAATAAGGATTAGCGGTAGATCCAGAAAAGGTGGAGGCAGTACTTGGGTGGAAAAGACTTAAAACTGTGACTAAGGTGCAAAGTTTTCTAGGATTGGCTAGTTATTACGGGAAATTCATTAAGTATAACGACCCGTATTTCAAGTATTGAAGAATTATAAAATATTTTTATTTTATTAGTATGAGGACATATGATTCTATAATTTTAGGATATGACGTTTAGGGACATTTTACACATCTATGATTTTTCTCGAATTTCTATGGGACCATTTTAACCCTAAAAGGTTTATTTCAGCTATAAATTTTGATAGGATTCAAATTAGGGTCTCAAACTAATTCATTGCTCCAGGATGATGGCTTCGCATTCCGTAGAGTGGTCATAACTGAAAAATGGACATACAGTTAGAATGTTATGTATTTTTTAAGTTTTTAAAGCTACTAGGAAGGGTTAGTGTGTAATTAATTAAGCTCATTAGTGAGGCCATTAGTGAATTAAGGAATTTTCTAACTTGATCATTCTTCAAGAAATTTTTCACTAGTGATATCAATGAACGAACTATATCTTGAAATCTAGAATACATGTCAGAAACATATTCACTTTGTTTCATTTTAAAATGTTGAAACCATTGGTTAACATGGAAATCTTAGTTTTTTTAATTTTCTAATGCCCTCACATGTGGCTTGCAACGTTCTCCAAATTTTATAGGCAGACATACAATTAGAAGCTCGATTAAATTCGCTTTAATCTAAGGAGAAAAATAAAATATTCATGGGATTTTGGTTTATTGAGTGTGTGTGTATGTCTTTAGGTCTACGGTCCATTGTCAATATTCAATTTGGGGCTCAGTATATTCATTTTGTATAATGTTCTAAATATCTAAGTTATTGGGTTGTAAGTAAATTTTCATCCTACATGACTAGTAAGCGTAATTATTACCATTACATAATTGGGTCTAGCAGTTAATTTTCCTTCTACAAAAGTGTAAAATAGTGTACTACCACTTTTACTAGCCATTTATAATTTTCAGAATTCAAATAACAAGTTTTGAAAACCTAAGGCTTTGAAAATATGGGAAATGGTGTGACATAAATTATACTATTGGACAGACCCTAATGCAAGTATAACACTAGAAAGGAGTGAATAGAGTTTTATAACTAATATAGAATTTTTTAAATAGTTTCAAAACTTAAATCAAAACACAGATAATCAATGTAGATATATGTTAGCAGGCAGTGTCACACACACACACACACACACATACATACATATATAAATGCAGTAAAAATAAAGTAAAAGTAAAAGAGATGACACTAGGAGTTTTATACTAGTTCAGATTAACCATTCCTGCATCCAGTCATGCACAGTATTAGTATGGATTTCCTTTCAACGCCTGATTTAATTAGATAGCAAGCAATCCAAAATACAATTTTGATTTCAAGGCAACAAGAAACACCCTTCCAACTTTCCAAGCTCAAGGTAGATTCTCTTGATTTTTTGAGCTACCATATCCCTATTTGATTTAAATGGGCAACAAGCACATTCACACAAAATAGAGAGTTGTTGATTCCAAATAAAAATAGTTGTAACCTTCATACAAGATATCATATAGCCCTTTTATAGTACTTTGATCTTTAAATTAGTGAAAGAAAAGTTGGGAACAACCAGAGAACGATTTGAATACTTTCAATATAGAGAGTAGACTATAGAGAATGAATGAAGCGAAGTAGACATTTAATTTGAATGGATTTTGAAAGTATAGAAAGTGGATTTTATGAAATATATAATGAGAATTCATAGTAAAAGGAATGAAGTGAATAATTAGCTAAAAATTTGTTTTCTAGTTCTCTTTATATAATGGTTAAAGGGGCATGTCTATACATAAAAAGATGGAGCCAAAAAAAGTAACTTTTCAAAATTTTAAAAATGATCTAATAGTACATATATCGACATACTCATGTAGGATATGTCGACATATCTATGTATGTTGGAAAAAGCAACACATTTAAAGTGTTACAAATTCTAGAATTTTATAAAATCGTTTAAAAATATTTTTCAAATACTTTAATATTTACATATTTTATAAAATATTTGTACAAATATATTTTGAAAATAAAATAGATTTTTGATGAGAGAGTTTTCTAAAAAAGAGAAAGTTGTTATTCAAGGCTTTAACAAATTTACCTAATGTCTATTAACTATTACTTATAGTCTTTAACTCTTCTTATCTTTTTCTTTAAACTCATGAGTCATTAACCGTCTTGATCATCTCTGAAACTTGATCTCTAGTCTCTTTACTGATCAGTTTTCAAACTTAATTATCCTGTACTGTTGTAAACTTATGGAACATCCTGCAAAATATTCTATACAACTTAGGAAAACATTAGTATCAATATTTACATGGTTATTGTCAACAAAATCAATATATGTGGTATTAACAAAGTGCCAAAGGTTTACAAAGATACTCAGAGCCCCATCCACTGAGCTTACACAAATGGTTAGCCCAGGCCACTTATGATTCGGAGAATATGCATCAATGGTGTGTTGCCAATGTCAAGAGATAAAGCAAAATATGCTATAGTGGCTATGGACTATGTCTTAAAGTATGCTGAAGTAGAACCACTTACAACGATCGCATACCTTAAGTAACATGAAGTATGCAATAGTGACGACTTAGAAACTCGAAAATGAACACCTATGATGTCGCAATCATAAGTAAAGTTATTTTCAAGCAACAAAACAGGATTAATTTTTTTCATCATAGCTAAATAAATTCCACTACACATAATTATCTTTACATTTTCCATAATCCCAAAATGTAGTCACGCCAGGGTAAAATATAATAAAAACATAAATATTAGTGTCAATCCTGATATAGATGGTACCTAGGAAGCTAAAGATAAGGTCGTGAAGACTTATTCTAAGTTATTTGTTTAGGCTTAGCATAGAGTTTTTTATGTATGTTATAGACCATATTTATTACTTAACTAGTTATATGTCCCAGTATTACAACAACGGAATACAAATATAACTTCTATTAGCATTAAGCCTCTTGCTTCCTTTCCAAAATCTTTATTTGTCTTCCCAAAAGCAACATGTATAATCCATAAAATGATCTACTTGAACGAGTTCCTGTGAAGCTATAGAAAATAATTAAAACATGAGTCAAACAAAAAGCCTAATACGAGTAATACATTATCCTCATATAAAACAAAGTAAGACCATGCTGCCCGGCGGAATGGGTATCCAACTTACTCTTCAAACAACATTAGATTTATAATAATAAAAAATTGATCATCATACGTTTAAGTCATTCATCATACATTAGTGTGCTCTACACATACTACTTCATCATGTCTATGCTTTTTAGTCTTTCTTATATTGTTTCTTCTCAAGCATTACTTTTTTTACTTCTATTTGATGTCGATTTTTTACATTTAGATTGCCACTCATGCCTTATGGCCTCACTTTCGTATTATGTCATAAAAAGACTGTTAGATTTTCACTAAGCCCTTATATCTACACTTTCAAGTACAATATCGTTTTCACATTGGGTTATCACATAGACCTTACTCCCGTTTATGAATATAATTCCACGTTTAGACATTGGGTTGCCACTTAGGTCTTACACCACATTTTTGATCAATGTCAGATTTAGACATTTAGTTTCCACTTAGACCTTACATTGTGTTTCTGATTACAATGTGATATTTAGAAATTGGGTTGCCACTTAGGCCTTACACCACATTTTTGACTACAATGTCATATTTAGACACTGGGTTTCCAATTAAGCCTTACACAACGTTTTCGATTACAATGTCATATGTAGACACTGGTTTCGACTTAGGCCTTACACCATACCTTTAGTTATTATGAATCACACTATTTAACATTTCTTTGCTTTTCTATGAATTGCCTCATTTCTCATTCTTAAACAAGTTAACAAAAATTTATTAATTTCTCATCATAGTTTCATCTTTGGTGAAATCAACATCAACCCATCGGAATTCGTCATCCAAAATGCAACTTAAAACTTACTTATTGATTTATGGCTCAATAGCCAATGCACGCCTACCTTCCTTTAACTATCACATTACCTCAATTCACAACTATCGACTACAGCACTATCACACCCTTAAATATCTCATGCCTCAAAGGCTATTGCCTATCTAAAATTGTCATGCATCTAATGTTCTCGCACATCGAAAGTTATTGCTCGTCTAAAGCTATTGTGAGCATAACTATCGTAAATTTCACAACAAACCTATCGCATTTCTCAATTAGGTGCTATCTCAATCATAATAAGTAATTGTAAAATAAGCTATCGTGGATCAACCTTCACGGATCATTGCTATCGTGAAATGAGCTATTATAAAATGAGCCATCATGAGTCAAAGCTATCAGGTATCATAGTTATTACGAATCATTGTTATCTTAAGTCAAACAATCATGAATTAGTTATCACGAATCATCATCATCGTAAACAAGTTATCATGAATTAAATCTATAGGGACTATGCTATCGTGAGTCAAGTGACATTTCTGTAAATATTCTTAAAACTGATATGCTACCTTTAAAAGTAATAACTCTCTACCAAATCATATTATATGTCGGGTTCCTATAGGTTAATCAACATATTTACACAAATATTTCCAGAAAATCATAAGTATAATTTCTCTTGCACTGCAAATATTAATTATTTCCTCAATTAGTTGGCTAAATTACCATTTGTAATTAACTTTTCCCTTTACTAAATAATTCTTATCCAATTTAAAAAGCATGGTAGAACTCACAAAACTATGATTATCTAACCTTTAATACGTACACAAATTTTAGTTTAAAATAATTATTATTCTTATTTTAATTAACAAAAAAAGAAATTTGGCATTTTTCCAACTTAGAAATTTC
Source organism: Allium cepa (assembly GCA_030765085.1). Taxonomy (NCBI): domain Eukaryota; kingdom Viridiplantae; phylum Streptophyta; class Magnoliopsida; order Asparagales; family Amaryllidaceae; genus Allium; species Allium cepa. Next base: position 373,803,458 of record CM060929.1, on the reverse strand, counting down.
ATATAAAGTTTAAATAATTTCAAAAAATTATGGAATGAAAATCACAGCCAAATTAATATGTTAAACAACATATCAAAATTTTAAATCATTCGAAGAAGTTTATTCCATGTTTTACCCTAAGACGTACCAACACCATTACCATTTAATTCCCAAACATGCATGAAATCATTCTGTCATTCTTAAAACTTATTCATCATCATTCTTAGAATCATTAGCACTTATAGTCTGCACCTAAATAGGTTTGGAAGGGACTAAGAAAAGTGTTACTCACATATACTTGAAAAACTTGATTAAACCTCCTTCTTTTCTTTAGAAATGAAAATTATACTCTTTGACTTGATTTTTTTTGCTTCTCTTCCTTGTAATAATGACTGAGCTACCTCTTTATTTTGTTTTCGAGTAATTATGGAAACTGATTAGGGGGAGGGAATGGCTAGGGGTTAATGATTTGGCCTTGGGCTAAAGTCCTTTTCCATCTTTCCAACTTAGTCTTATTAATCCCTTAAACTATTCATCATAACATTCACTTCCTATTATATTAATTAATTTACTTAACCATTATTTAGTAAGGAACTTTAGTTAGTTCCTTATATTATGGAACTCTAAAATATAGGTTATTATGGCCTTTCCTCCTTATAAGAATTTCATCCATGAAATTAGACAATGTGGAATAATGACCACCACCATTAAAACAAATGCACATACAAGTATAACAATTACACTAGTTCACTACTAATTTAAATCATCAGTGAACAATTATACTGTAATAGTCCACTATCGGTACATGTTTATATTATGAAAATAACATACTAGCCTCACTACTAGTTCATATTACAAAGCATACATTATAAAACATATATGTCAAAAAAACTCGCGATTGATACTCCTAACCTTACCTTTACCTCCCAGGTACAATCGTCTACAACATCACTCCACTAGATGTGAAGAAGTATAATACTCTTGTTTCTTAACTATTTCGTATCATGACCTATTATTTGTTTCAATCGTCAATCATATGTTAAATCTGGTTCCACAGATAAATGTTCGATCACCCTTAGTTCCATCGTACTTAGATCCTGCGTATATTCAAATCCGATATATGAAAAACATTATGCGCACCCGCTAGAATTATCTGTAATTTGGGTCGATATGAAATTCTACCAATCCTCTCAATTACTATAAGTGGACCTGCATAACTAGCTACCAATTTGCCCATCTTCCCATAGCACATAACACCTCGCATTGGTGAAAACTTTATGAACACTTGATCATCTACTATGAACTCTAATTCCTTTCTTCTTTTGTCGGCACAATTCTTTTTCTTTGGATATGCAACATTCATTCAAGCACAGATAAATTCTACCTTCTCAATAACAACTGTTACTAAGTTGATTCCTAACACAAGCCTATCTTCCTTATTAACCAACACACTAGTGACTTTTATAGTCTACCATAAAGTTCCTTAAATGATGCCATCCTAATACTCAAATGATCACTATTATTATAGGCAAACTCCACCAAATATTAATGACCTTTCCAAGGTCCTCTAAAATCTAGAACATGTTTTCTTAGCAAATCCTCTAGTTCTCGATTCACCTTTTCCGTTTAACCATTTATATGTAGGTGTTAAGCTATACTTAAGTTCAAATTTATACCCAAATGAACTTTTCAAACTTCTGCAAAACTCAATGGTAAATAGTGGGTCCCTGTCGCTAACTATGCTGCTCAGAATCCTACAGTGTTACAACATATTGTACATATATACTCGTTGAGCTAGTTGCCGTTCTTATCAACTTCACCAAGATAAAATGGCACTTTTAGACAATTTTTCGACTATTGCTATAAACTATCATTCCCTTTTCTTGATCTTTGCGAACAATCTACAAAATCCATGGATATTGAATCCCACTTCCAATTCGGTACCTCTAAAGACTGACGTAAACAGCTCGGCTTTTAACAGTCAGCTTTTACTTACTGACACATGACACATTTCTTCACACATTCACCAACATCTCTCTTCATCTCTACCCAAAAGAATACTTGCTTCATGTCACGATACTTCTTCATGCACCTAGGATGAATCATGAACTTAGATTGATTATTTTCTTCTAAGAATTCCTTCTAAGTCTATCTTGAATCCCTTTAGATACTACGTATGAGCACCCATTTCCAACCATCTAATTCTCTCGCGTACTAATGGGTCATCTCTTAGCCATATAGGAATTATGTCCATAATTGTTAGACGTGCTTCCAAACTTACTAAATGTCCTAATCTTGACTTGATTCTATAGTTATCCTATCATGCGCTCCACAAGACACGAATGTCTCAAGCATCTTCCATTCCTCAGTTATGGCCAACACTCCATTATGTTGCTTTCTACTCAAAGCGTCAACAGCTCGGTTACCTTTTCCCGACATATACTCGATATTAAAGTCGTATACCCCAAAGTACTCCAATCACCCTGTTGTCATATATTCAACTCCTTTTGAAAGAATAAATACTTAAAAGATTTATGGTCTGTATGTAACTCGAGCTGTTCTCCTAACAAATAATGTCGCCGTGTATTTAGTGTAATAATCACTATCCCCAACTCCAAGTCATCAGTTAGATAAGGAGCTTCATGAAAACTCAACTGCCTAGATGCATAAACTATTACTCTTCCCTTCTACATTAGTACCGCTACCAACCTGGCTCCACAAGAATTAGTATAAATTGCTAATTCCTAATTCCCTACAAGTACTATCAAAATAGGGGAATTGGTCAATAACCTCTTTAACTCATGAAATAGCCCTTTCCACTTACCTATCCGTATGAAATTTTCGCTTTTTTCTAGTCAACAAAGCCAAGGGTTTGCTATCTACGGGAAATACTTAACGAATATGTGGTAATAACTGACCAATCCCAAGAAACTTCTTATTTTGGTAACCGTCTCTACTTTCTTCCAATCATTAGTAGTCTCTACCCTCAATGGATCTACTGCTAACCCATCCTTAGAAATGACATGACTAAAAAACTTAACAACTCATTTACAAAAGTGGAACTTGTAGAAATTTTCCTTCAACTTGTGTTGTCCTAAGGTCTTCAACACTAATCTAAGATAGATTTCATGGTCTCTCCCACTCTTAGAGTACACGAAAATGTCTTTGATGAAGGGTAATGCAAACCTACCAACTGATCGTGAAAGATTCAGTTTTTATGATCTATGAAGGAAGCATAGGCGTGGTCAGTCCAAAGGGCATGACTAACTAGTTGTATGAACTGTAACTTGTTCTAAACGCTATCAACATGGTATATCCTCTGCTGCACTCTGTTGATGGAATCTCAATACTAAATCTAGTTGTTAAAATACTCTAACTCCACTTAGTTGATCAAAAAAACTATCTTCCTAAGTAATGATAACGATTCTTTATAGTTAACTCATTCGACTTCCTATTGCCATACACATCTAAAGTGATCCATTTGATTTCTTCACAAATGCTAAGGATGCTCCTATGGTGAACTACTTGGTCTAATGAAGCTTTTTTGCTCAAGTCACTAACTGCTAATTTATCTTCTTTATCTCCTTAGGTGGAATTCTGCTAGGTGATCTACTAATGGGTTATGCCTTTGGTGGAAAATCTATATGGAATTCAATTGCTCTTATAGGTGGTAATCTCACTATTGATTTGAACACATTTGCAAATTCCCAGACTACCAGTACTTTACTAATCTCAACTTCCTAAGTCTCCATTGTATACAACATTGCTCTGGGAGTTCCCCCTTAACATGTCTAATGCTAACATAATCATTTCACCACTTTTAGAACATCATAAAGAGATAACTTTATCAACACAATAAATTCTAGCATTATTACTCACTAGCCGTCCATATCCAAAATTTCCCTGTAGTCTACGAAGTCAAACACAAATGGGTTGCAAGCAAATGTACGTTCATATAGAACAAACTCTAAATTTTTGCACCTTAACCCAAGAGTGGCATACTTACCAACTAGATTAACCACATGCAAAGATATAACTAAAGAAGTGGCATCTAACCTAACCTATCAACCAAATTCTTCAAAATGAAGGATTGTGTGGCATTAGTATTAGACATAAATGTAAATCAAAATCATACCTGCAAGCATAACACCCTTTCCCTTTTTCTTCAACCGTTGACCAAATGGAAGGCACTTCCAAAGCAAAAAAAAATTGCCAGTGATAACTCTGTCCTTCTTATGCTTAGGTCTGCCATGGTTAAAGCATTTGACTTTGGCCACCCCAGCCGACTTTGGAAACTTTGATGCATAATGCCCATTTTTCCCAGAATTATAGCAGGTCACTTTATCCACATCTTTCCGCTTTCCTCTCCCCGAGCCTTTCCTTTCGTGCACTTTTTTCCCTTCCAGTATGAGGGAAACCTTCTTCTTCTTATTAGTTTGAACTTTCTTCCAACACTCCTCCTCTCAATGTACACGATTTTGTATGTTTTCTTACCATATCTACCACTTCACTGAATGTAAGTGCTAGATAGGCCATTATCTTGCCACTCAACCTTGGCTTCAGTCTTAGAATGAACTTCTCCACCTTCTTCTTTGATGTCCTCATTAGATCCATTTTGTGCTTAGATAAAGTATTAAACCTTTATACATATTTTTGCATCATCGTACTACCCTATTCCAATTGTGTAAATATACTAACATTAAAGACACCTCTAATTCAAGAATAACTTATTCCTTAAACATCTCCTTGAACCTTTCCTAAGCAATTTCTTCCTAGGAAACTTCAGCCCTTACTGTCTCTCATTAAGTACTAGACAAACCTTTGAACTATCTAGATACCAACTTCACCCTTTGAGCCACACTGAGTTCCAGGTCTCTACAAATATGAGCACACATACTTAACCAATTGCTTTCTTCCCATGCCACTACTGTGTTACCAAATATCTCTCCTTCTAGACTCCAAAAATCTTGATTCGTCTTAAAAAATCCCCCCTTGCAGCTAACACCAGCCTTTTGGCACATTTGAAGCTTGTAGTGGCATTTGATATTGAGCCTTGTGGTGTACTAAGATCGCTGCAATTTTCTGAAATGTTGTGTTCATATCGACATTCCCCACTACCAGAGCCAACATCTGAACTCCTACATTCGTTGCTTTGTTATACTCATGCTCCCTTCCTTGTCCATTAGTCTACGTGCTTGTAGTTCCTTTACTCGCATTCGTCCTACCTCCTACTAATGTTATTTATCTGCTCCTTGTTTTCATTTCTTCAATTTTCACAAGCAAGATTTTGTAAGAAATGGAAGTAAAGTGAGCGATGATCATTGAACAGGGATAAATATATCTACCTATATATCTATATCAAAATACTAGTATGTTATATATAACGTATACCCTTCCCCAAGTTGTTCGGTTTCATCTATCTAGCTTTACCTGGATATTGTGACAACCCGCACCTCTTAACACACTGATCCAAAGCCTAGCTGATTTTCAGGCTCGGGTTGGTGTTAAGAAGTGTGAGTTGTCGGGGTTTTTAAAAACAATTCAGAGACTAAAGATATACAGGTAAGTTCTATGATATACTAAACTTTCAAAACTCAAAGTGGAAGGAAATGAAATATAAATACAGAAAATAGTCATCTTAGAAAAACATCTGAAAACATAGTCTCAGAAAAACAGTACGTATTTAAATACAGAGTGCATAGAAATACAACTCATAGTTTGATAAATACTAAGTATTGAATAAAATAGACAGTTACATGGAGAATAATAAAATGATAAGCAACTTTAGTGATGAGCATGCCTCCCCACATAATGAACTTGGGCATATCACCTATTGCTTTATCCTTCTGTGGTGGGGAAAAAAGAAAACAAAAGGGTCGATCAGACAAAAGTCCGGCGAATGAGTACACTAACAACATATGGTGATCATATACAGTTGACTTTAATACTACTTGATGTGCACGTAAATGTGCATATCTTTACCACCATATTTAATCTATTTAAATTAAATAAACGATCATATTGGGTATTTTAACTTGTTTCAATCAAGATCCATATTAACTCCAAATTGTCACATATTCATCTTCATAAAGGGCAAAATAGTCATTTTTGTGCATATATTAACTTGAAAAATTTTAATTGAAAATTTCCATACTATTTTGTAGAAATTTGATTTAAATTACAAGTTGTTTCATGAAGACACGTGCATGCACAAAGGAGAGAAGAAATGAAGATGAAAATAATTCAAAGTGAAGAACATGGAGGACAACACCTACCCACTTACCCACTTACCATAATGTACAAATTAGAGGCTATTGCATATGCTTATGGAATTACTGGCTTCATGTACACTTAAATGATGATTAGTAGAAGCTAATGGTTACTTAACCTTCATACTTTCTCCTACCCACCTACCTTAATGTACAAATTAGAGGCTAATGTACATGCTTATGGAATTAATGGCTTCATGTATACTTAAATGATGATTAGTAGAAGTTAATGCCCAAACTACCCTTGAGAAAGTGTGGGGGCCAAGTAATCATTAGCTTCCACTAATCATCATTTAAGTGTACATGAAGCCATGAATTCCATAAGCATGTGCGTTAGCCTCTAATTTGTACATTAAGGTATGTGGGTAGGTGGGGTCCTCCATGTTCTTCACTTTGAATTGTTTTCATCTTTATTTGTTCTCTTCTTTGTGCATGCGTGTGTCTTCATGAAACAACTTGTAATTGAAATCAAATTCTTACAAAATAGTATGGAAATTTCCAATTAAAATTTCTTAAGTTAATATATGCACAAAAATGACTATTTTGCCCTTGTATGAAGATGAATATGTGACAATTTGGAATTAATATGGATTTAGGTTAAAATAAGTTAAAATACCCAATATGATCATTTATTTAATTTAAATAGATTAAATATGGTGGTAAAGATATGCACATTTACGTACACTTCAAATACCCCCACACTTATCTTTTTATTCATCCTTGAATAAAGAGAAACTAAGATAAATCCGTTTTCGTAGGGAGCACACTTGCATTGAGCTTATGTAACAAGCCATTAAACCTTTGGGTGTCCTCAGTAGGACGAGTGTTATCTCGTGGGGGTTTTCAGTGGATACTACACACAAAATCCAAATGCAGGATGAAAATATTTACAAAATGCAAGATTTGTCTACAAAGAGATGAATGCGAGTTTTTGAAAATATTTATAAATGAAAGATTTGTTTTTAAATTGACACGAATAAGTTAAATATATGTTTTGATTATTATCTTGAAATTTTTTTAGTCATTTACTTATCGAAATTTCCAATAAAAACAAAGTAATCATGACAAATAGACTATGGTTTAACTCGTTGTTTTGGTTGATAACACAGTGTAATTATAAAATGGATCCTTATTTGATTATCAAAATTTATCAAAGTGGTATTTTCATTTCTTTTCAATAACAAGTCAAATCAAATAAGTTAAAATGTTGCTTGGATTTCATTTGCTTACTCTCTATTATTATTTTTGAATTTTTTATTGATATTTACAATATTTACATATGCCTAACTCAGATAAACTGAGGCCAGATATATTACCCATGCACTGCCTTGTGGACTTATGTGAGGGGAATACAGAGCGTGGCGAGTGAACACACGAGTGTGAACACCTATTGACTATATCATTATTAAAAAGATTTTTTTTTATATATACACCTAGCTTAGATAAACTGAGGCCAGATATACCGATCGTGCACTGCCTTTCGGGCTTACGTGAGAAAGGTACAGAGCACGGCGAGTGTGCATACAAGTGTGTACACCTGTCGACTGCAGGTGTTAATAGAAAATATTTACATATATACAAATGTTTTGTTTTTTTTCATTTTTTTTGAAAGAGAGAGTTTTGCAAAATAATCTTAGCAACACTCAACTTAGAAGACAAAAAAAATGTTATATCCTTTACTTTAAATCAACCACTTTTTAAAACAAAGATTTTCGTTTAGGATATATTTCATAATTGTCACGTATGAACCTTCCTATATATTAGTTAAACTATACTTATTTGTAATCAAACTTCATTTTTATTTTTGTTAAGACAAATAAATTTTCAATAATTTCAATTTAATAAACCAAAAACCATATATTTATCCTATAGTGTTTTTTGAAAATAAATCAATTTTTTTTTAGGTTTTTGTTTTTTGTGTGTTTGTTTTGGGGCTTGAAAAAAATGTAAAATAAACTATGAAAAAAAGGTGAGTCTCCCTCCACACTTGATTTTAACTATGTCCCCACAGTCAACCCAAGTGAAAGGAACGTTTATTATTATTTACATGAAAATGCAATGTATTTACACGGCATCAGAAAAGTATATTGTTAAAAAGTAAATGAAACAGTCTTCCAAAGACCGATTCATTTGCCTCGTCAAGTATGCGAGACATGACTTAAGCTCGAAAAACCAAACTTTAAAAGATTTTGGAATCAAATATGGATTTGGAAAAACGAATGTCGTTTTATTAAAAATCGTATGAGTTGTTTTATTTTGGATGATTTTCGAGGTAGATAGAAAATTTGGTTGAAATTTAAATTTCTTTTCTCGAAATTGAAATTCATGTTTGTCATTGAATTTTTTTTCGAAATTATTGATGTCAAAATCAAAGTGGTGATTTAAATCTTCCCCCTCGGAATTTAACAACTCATCTTCAAAACTTCCATAGAAATCGTGTTCATTGAATTCGTCTTCCTTACTTGGACTATCAACAACTTCATTGTATATATCAATTTCAAAATCCAAAGTTGTTGTACTCAAATTTTCGAAATCGAGAAAAGGAAGATCGAATTTTAAATTTGGTTTCACACCCTCAAAAGAATTGAAATCCAACTCGATTACCGTATTTTCAACAACTTCATTAAGATTTTTATTTTCAATTTCAAAAATTGTTATTTGAAAATCGTCGACTTGGGCAAAAGATGGATTATTATTTGACTCATCAAACGTTGGAATTTGATTTTGTTTTTCATGTTGTTTCGTATATGTTTCAAACATTGAATTCGTGTGATCATCGTAAATTTCGTTCATTTGCTCAACAAAATCCAATTTATAGCAATTAACTTGACAATTTTCAATTTGGATTTGTTGAGAAACACTTGTATGGTAATCGATATTATTCGCATTGCCAAAATTATTTGAAAAGTGGATCACATTTTCGTTTTGATTTTGAAATTCATTTTGGAGCTCAAAATTGAATTGGCATGGGCTGTATTTGAAATCGTTTGAATTTTGAATTGAATTCAAATTTGGAAATCTTTGAAAACTTTGACTCGAGTTATCGCATAAGTATGAATTACTAAAATCATTTATCATTTGATTTTGTTGTGTAGAGATTTCAAGTAAAGACGAAATGCTAATTTCAAGATTTGAGGGTTGCTCGTTATTTTGAAAATTTTGTGGTTCGAATTTGAATTATTTATACAAAAGTTGTCGTTAAAATGTTCATACGAATTTGGACTAAAATTATATGGATTATATTGATTTTCATAACTATTGTAAAATTCACGTGAGTGAGGAAACTCGGACATTTTCAAGAATTTTTTTATAAAGGAAAAATATCTACAAATAAAATTTATTTTTCAAAAGGGAAATTGATTTTTTTTTTTCAAATTTTTTATTTGTTTTTGAAAAGATTTTTAATTTTTTTTTTTTTTGGATTTTGGTTTTTCTAATTTTTTTTAGCTTTTTGAACTTTCAAAGACATTTAAAAATTTCAAAAGAGAAGGAATATTTACAATTTTTTTGGTTTTGAATTTTGAATTTTTTTTCTAAATATGCATGAACTAAATGCAACTAAATGAATGCAGGGGTTCAATTATAAATGATCTATCCAAAGTTAACCCAAAATTGTATAACCACACATTGTCTTAAAAAAAGATAGTTCTCAACCAGGCAACGGACGAGATTTATCGGCGCACCATGAATCACCGTAGCAATGCAACTGAAGGTTTAAGTACCTTCAGAGGAACAACCACTATAATATTTATGAATCACCGTAATATTTACAAATGGTTATTACTCTGCCGTAGCCTAGACACCAAGAAATTAAATTGTTCATAGAAGACAATTTGTCAATTTACAATTAAGTGTTATCGATCTCTAATCGTTATTATTAACAAATTTTATGATGAAATGAAAAGCAGAATTAAACGTGTATTAATAATGAAACTACAATGAACCTATTTTTTGAATTTTTTTTAAATGCAAGCCACTAACAATGCAATTAAAATAAAAATAATAGACATGGAGTGAAATTTTTCTTTTAAGCCAGCAGTTTATTTGGCAAGCAAAGCAGCAGTTTCCAGCAAGCTATTCTTCTGTTTATTTCCTGCAGCCTGAAATTTAAAAACACTATAGATATACACAAGTGTTTTTTTTCTTTTTGTTTTTTTTTTTTGAAAAAAAAAATTAAAACAAAACAAAACAAATTTGAAAATTCGAATTTTTTTTCTATGTCAAAACAAGATTAAAAACAAATTAACCAAAACACATTGAGAAACTCTTTTTTTATTTTTAAGAAGGATGAAAAGAAAAGGTAAAACCAACAAATTAAAACAAAGCAAAAGAAAAAGGAAAAAAATAATAATTCACTACCGCCTACGAATTATAACCCGGCCCAAAACCCCTGTATCCCATTCTTAGATTCTCAAATAGTTCCTCAATTCAACAATCAAATATTTCAGCAATTATAAATCAAATAATCAAACAGAACTTCCAACTCAAATCTGCAATAAAATCAGCAACTCAAAATCGCGGATCTTCACGCGTTCGTGAAATGGGTAGTTCTGAGATGAGGAGATGGTCGCGAGTTCACTGTTGACGATGATTTGGAGATGATGATTTTAGTTTTGACTCGCGGCTGTGTGTAGTTCTCGGCAGAGGAATGGAAGTCACGTTGTGGTGATTTTGGTTTGGGGAAGGAGGAGGAGGTTAGCAATGGGAGGATGCCTTCGTTTGTTCATTGTAGACTGTGGTTAGGGGGTGATGACAGTTTGTTGCTATTTGATGGTGAGGGAGTGAAACAGAAATTTTGGATAGTGGGTGTTGGAGGTAGCGAAGGAAGAAGAGGGAATTGCAGTGAAGCAGTGCAGTTGGTATTGGCAAAAATATGTGCAGGTGGTTCCCAAAAGTATGGATTGTGGAATGTTGGTCATGGCTGCTGCTGTTGTCGCAGCAGTGGAGTATATGCTGTGGATGTGGTTATGCGTTAGTTCGGTTGCTGAAGGATTCGATTGGTTGTTTTGCTGTAGAGGTCAGGTGCTCCTTTCTTCTTCTTCTTCTTTTTTTTTGTTTTTTTGTTTTGTTTTGTTAATGTTGGTGGTATGTGAATGTTTTGGTGGTGGTCGTAGTGGTTTCTGGGCTGGAGTTTGGCGATTGTGGTAGCGAGTTGTTTGGGTTTCGCGGTGATTAAAGGTAGCGGCGAGGGGTTGAAGTGGTACAGCGTGGAGGTCGGGTTTGAATTGGGGACGAGTCGAGTTTGTTCGAATTGCTGTTGATCGACAGTGAAGTGTGGACAATGTTCGAATTGGCAGTTTGTTTGTCAGAGGACAAGGGGATGTTTGGGTTGATGTGAAGAAGTGGCAAGGATGAGGAGGTATGTAGGAAAGTTTGTGTGACAGTTAGTTGAAGGCAGGATAGATACTAGCAGTGATAAGGGATTGATGTGGTGTGGTAACTGCAGGTTGGCAAATGTGGGTGGAGGTGTAGGGATTGAAGGTGATGATAACAGTGGGGTTTTGTAGGTGATAGCAGGTGTGCAGGCGATGGTTGAAGAAGGAAGAAGGCTGTTCGAACTTGAAATTCAAGTTGGGGGGTTCGATCTTGAAGAGAAGCAGATTAATGTGGTATCAAGATTGTTGTGGCTATATGCCAGTAGATGGTGGTTTGTGATGTGGCAGTAGAGGGATGAAGAGGAAATGCAGAAATGATGTACACTGTTGAATGGCAGTTTGGTGATGAAGTTTTGAGGCGGTGAATGCAGGCAGATGAATGTATGGTGGTAGAGGGATGTGAACTGTGAATGGTTTATAAAATTAGCAGTGTGGATGGAGTGGTGTAGTAGTGGCAGGAATGTGGTGGGGATGATGTGGTTAAACCTGTTGTGATGGGAGTATGTATGGTTTGATGTATGGGGATGGTGAGTTGTTGATGTAAGTTGATGGTTGGAACAAGGAGCAGTAGTTCTCTGTGTGTGATGCCAGGGGATGTGTTGAAGCAAGTTTGAATGGTATTGAGTTGTGACAAGGAATGAAGTGGTTTTGGCAATAGCAATGTCAGAATTGCTAAGAAGTTATGGTTTGAGAATTGCAGTGGGAAGATGACTGTTATGGTTTGAGAAGAGGGTTGAACTGTTGATGGCAGCGATGAGTTGATGTTAAGCAGTGGAGTGGATGTTGGTCAATGTTGTAGCAGGCAAGTGACGAAGTGCTAGATGGTGAGGTGGTGAGTTGTATTGGGTTGTAGTGCACAGTTACACAGTCATGAAAACAGAAAACAGAGAAGTTGTTGTGAAAGGGCAACGTAACAGTTTTTTTTTCTTCTTAATATCGTAAATGGACTGTAAATTGTAAATTGAAATTGGAAAATGTACTTAAAAATGAAATCGAAAGAAAATTTTTTTTCTTTTTCAAATGCATTTATGTATACTTTTTTTTAAATGCACATTCAAATGCAAAACAACTAGCAAACAACACACAAAACCAAAATGCAATCAAAAATCACACAATTTTTTTTTTAAAACAACAATACACAAAACAAACACCCAACAAAAATCAAACAACTAATTCGAAGAATAAAAAATCAAAATCAAAACAAATTCCTCGGCAACGGCGTCAAAAACTTGTTAATCGACAAGATTTCTATCGGTTTAGAAATTTGCCGAAAATTTTCAAATTAAAATAAACCGCAAGCGCGCGGCGTACACTTGTAATACGAGACGAATACGGGACGATCCACAGGGAATTGATGATTTTAAAATTATATTCAATCGAATTAAATTAAAGTCGATGGAAAGTTCAGCTAGAGATTTAGAGAATTAACTAACTAACTAAAAAAAAGAGAAGAAAATATAAGAGTTAAGTGACAATTTAGAGAATAAATCCACTCTTTAGATCATGTAATTCAACACATATGAAATCATGATTTCTCTTTTATGGTCATTAGTGTTTTAATTGATGTGCTTATCATAAGTATGTCATATTTGTGCTATTGATTAGCCAACATAAGCCATCAAACTATAACACATCCATTAAAGCACTTGTTAACTTTCATGAAACTTGACAAAGAAAATGAAAACGAAATCTATTTTAAGTATGACCTATTAACTATTAATTAGAAATATAGACCATCAAATTTGAATTTCAAATCACTTTCTTATGCCATAATCATATTTTGATGAAGATGGTGTTAATGATTGTTTAAGCATAGCCTATTTGGCGTCAACATTATAAGCTATCAAATTCAAAGCAAAAACAACAAATAAAACTCTTCGTTGGTCATCATTAAGCACAAAAAAAGCATGAATTAACAAATAGTTGAAGCTACATAATTAGAGAGCTTCATTACTCCCTAAATTGAAGGGGTTTAGCCTTTCATATTTGTCATTTGATTAACAAATGTAGCTTGCAACACGAAAGAAAAAGAAAAGAAAATGAGAGCAAAGTTAAATGAAAAACTATTCTACTTGCATAAAATAAAAAAGATCTACACTACAACACGAAAGGAAAAAAAAATGAACGTGTATTAAATTGCATAAAGAAAAAAAGAATTGCATAAGAGAAGAAATGGCTAAGTAGCCATGAAAAGAAAGAGAGCTTTGATTTATTTTCTATAAACTAAGTAAGAGGAACTAAGGAAAAGAGAGGTTACATGAAACATAAGGGGTTATTTATACAAGCATGAAACACTAATCCATAATCTGGGGAATGCCCAAACTACCCTTGAGAAAGCGTGGAGGCCAAGTAATCATTAACTTCTACTGATCATCATTTAAGTGTACATGAAGCCATTAATTCCATAAGCATGTGCATTAACCTCTAATTTGTACATTAAGGTAGGTGGGTAGGTAGGGTCCTCCATGTTCTTCACTTTGAATTATTTTCATCTTCATTTGTTCTCTTCTTTGTGCATGCACGTGTCTTCATGAAACAACTTGTAATTGAAATCAAATTCCTACATAATAGCATGGAAATTTCCAATTAAAATTTCTCAAGTTAATATATGCACAAAAATGACTATTTTGACCTTGTATGAAGATGAATATGTGACAATCTGGAATTAGTATGGATTTTGATTAAAACAAGTTAAAATACCCAATATGATCGTTTATTTAATTTAAATAGATTAAATATGGTGGTAAAGATATGCACATTTACGTGCACATCACTACTTCATGTGACCTAGGGTATTCTTACATGTGTCCACGTATTACTACGGTTCTTTACCTAAGGGTTCTTACATTATACACACATACGCTAACGAATTATGCAAGCTCCTACTGGGACAGAACAATGGATCGAACCTCAATAACTAACGATCGGCTAATAGCTACTAGGCTTATCCAACATAGGACCGTTTTGCAACTTTTCCATATAGGACTACACCTCACACATTATGACTATTGTAACTATCTCACATAAGTTTCCCTACAATTTCCATATTAGAATAAATATCCCATAATTATGACTACGCGTACCCAAACCACGCAGTGAGGAAGAGCTTGCAATGCTGACTCATCGAAGTGTCTCATTGTCTGCATCCATGTCCATCTCTCAATCGTAGCATACGCCTCTTATTACATGTGCCGAGATCCATCATCAACACAACATCACGTCATGTTAGGTATCCGTAAACGCCAAGGAACTCCCATTGTTACAGGCCCACACAATTCATTGAGCATTAGTCAGTGCTGTGCATCCAATGTAGAACCTCCTATGAGTGCCGTTTGAGATAAAATCGCCCCAGTCGAATAATGGATACCTTGCTGGATCAATAACATTTACCCAGTCGACAACACCATAATGTCATCTCACAGAGAACTAGCTTTCCTACACTTTCTAACATCCATATATATATATATATATATAAACAATTATCTATTATTTATAACTTGAGCCTTAGGCCAAGGTTTAACTTGCGCTTTGGAATGCCTACTGATCGACCGTTATATAATGTAGCGGTCGACCGCTTGCAGTCAAGTGCTATAGATAGCACGGTCGATCGGTCATCGTTAAATTTGGGTTTTAAATTGAAATTTTTGATTTGGTTTTGTTAATTATAATTTAATTACGTTGTTTTCTGAACCTCCAATTGTACCGACGTATACATCAATATAGTGAACAACTTTATTGTATATCCAAGTTTCTTATTCAAATTCAATTCATAGTTTTAAACAAATTTGAAGTAGAATAGTTTAACCTAGAGTTACTATTAAAATCTCAAGTTATATCAATTTTGATAAGTTTGCAGATTAGATTTATATGTCTTGGTTAGAATAAAGGAATTTTTTTCATATACTAACAACTAAATTTCTAGTTTAATAATAAAATGTTTAAAATTTGATTTCTAACCACCTAGATCAAATAAGGTATATCAAAATTAACTTCATATAAATCCTCTTATTAAAAGTGAACCTACTCACCTCGGATCCAAGCTTTGCTCCTAATCTCTACACGGAAATCTACCCTCAGTTGCTTTCCCCTTTCGTGATCCGATCTTCTTGAGTTCTTTTATTTTTATTTTATTTATTTTGGGTAATTTATATGTGGAGAGAAGATAATTTGACAGAATTTTGGTATACCGATAAATTTCTAGTGAATTAGGGTTTAATTCAGCTTTGTATTTATTGGGGTTTTATATTAGTCCTGACCATTGATTAATCCTAGAGAATATTAGGTTTCACCTGGAATGTTAAACAATACTTTGCGACCATGCCAATATATTTTGTTCAATCCAATCCATGTCACTCAAATTCATTGATTTTCAACATCAACCACTTGACCGCTAGGTAGGGATCAGTTGATCGCTACCTGTCGAGTGGCGAACCCCAAGGTGTCGATCAGTGGAGTTGTTTAATTAAGAAAAGTTTAATTAATTAATTAATTGTTTTCAAATTTTAAAACGTTCGTAACTTCTCCATGCTAACTCTGATTCGAAAGAGTTATATATGAAAAATTTTCAGAAAATTACTACAAACACGACGATGCAAGTTTCGCAGCTAAATACAAGCATATGTAAAAGTTCTATTTTCATTATGGTTATATTAAATTAAATTCTTTTATTAATTTTGTTTCTGCTTAAATTTTTGAGGTGTTACATATTTATATTTAGCTCTGCTTTGCTTAAGTGTCCCTTAACCTAAGCTATGATACCAAGTTGTAATATCTCATATTTCAAAACCCAAAAATAAACATCAACGATGCTATAGTCATAAACAAAATTATTTTTATGTGATAAATGAGATCATTTATTTCAACAACATTAAATAGACAGGGTAGCCAAATAAATTCTGCTATACATGATTGTCTTTACATTTTTCATAATCCTAAAATTTTCCTATGTAGAGGTAAAATATAGTAAAAAATAAATATAAGTTTTATGCCCAACATATGAAGATGTCTACATGAACAATTAAACAGTTATATATCTTGGTTTTACAACAACGAAATACAAAAATAACTTTTATTATAATTAAGCTCTCGCTTTGTCTTAAGAATCTTTATTCGTCTTTCCAAAAGCAACCCATCTAATCCATAAAATCAGTCTACTCGATTGAGTACTCATGAGTTTATGTGCAATAATAAAAATATGGATCAAACATAAAGCTTTATACGAGTAATACATTATCCTAATACGAAACAAAGTGAGTCCATATCACCTAGCGGAACGAGTTTTCCTCTCGTTATTCTAACAACATAAAATTTAGCATAATAATAGACTGATCATCATAAATGGATCGTACATTCAAGTCATTAATTCGTATATAATTGTGCTCTACACTTACTAGTTCATCGTGTCTATGTTTTATAGTCATACTTGCACTGCTGCTCCACAAGCATACTTCGTTGCTTCTGTTTAATGTTGATTATTGACATTTTACGTTTCCACTCACACCCTATACCTTCGCCTCGTACTATTTCATGAAAAGACTTTTAAGTTGCCTCTAAGGTCTTAAACCAACACTTTCGAATACAATGTTGTTTCTAGATATTAGGTTGCCATATAGTCCTTACACCTAGTTTATGAATAGAATGTCGAGTTTAGACATGGAGTTGCTACTTAGGCCTTACAATAGTTTCAAATTACAATGTCATATTTGGACATCGGTTTCCACTTAGGGCATACACCACATTTCCATTTACAATGTCCTATTTGGACACCGAGTTGTCACTTAGGCCATACACCACATTCCGATTACAATGTCTTATTTAGATATTGGATTGTCACTTTGGCCTTTCATCGTTTTTTGATTGCAAAGTCATATTTAGACACTGGGTTGCCACTTAGGCCTTGCATCATGTTTCTAATTACAATGTCATATTTAGACATTTGGCTGCCAATTAGGCCTTACACCATTCCTTTTTGTCATTTTGAATGATACTTTTTATCATTTTGTTTGCTTTTTTAAGCTTTGCCTCTTTTTCATTCTCTAATAATTTAATACTTTTTTAACTTATTAATTTCTCATCATAATTTCATCTTTGATGAAATTTAGCATCAACCTCTTGGAATACATCATCCAAAATGCTACTTAATAAATTTACTTATTAACTTATGTCTCAATAGCTATCATATACCTACCTCTCCTTAGCTATCGTATTACCTCAATTCTCAGCTATCGACTACAGTGCTATCCCACCCTTAAGTTATTGTGCCTCCGATGTTATCGCACATCTAAAGCCATCATGCATGTAAAGCTATCGTGAGCATAGCTATTGCAAGTCACAAAAGCAACCGCAGATCTCAATTAGGTGCTATCGTAAATCTCCATTAGAAGCTATCGAAAAATAAGCTATCGTAAGTCAACCTTCGTGAATCATTGCTACTGTAAACAAGCTACCATAGAACATGCTATCATGGATTATAACTATCACTAACCATTTCTATCTTAAGGCAATCTATCATGAATCATCGCTATCGTAAATAAGTTATCATGAATCAAATCTATCGTAACTAAGTTATCGTGAATCAAATGGCATTTTTATAAATATTTTTAAAATTGACTTATCACCTTTAAAAGTGATAACTTTTTACCAAATCATATCATATGTCAAATTCCTATGGGTTAATCAACATCTTTACATAAATATTTTCTAAAAAGTCAAAGGTATAATTTCTCTTGCACCGTAGATATTAATTATTTCCTTAATTAGTTAGTTAAATTATCATTTGTAACTACTCTTCTCTTTACTGTATAATTCTTATAAATTCGAAAAAGAACGAGAATAATCTAAAAAATTCACAAAAATTTTATTTTCTACTTTTAATACAAAAAAAAATTTGAAGTCAATTTTTTTATCTTTTAAATAACTAAAATCCGAAATTAGAAAAATCCCAACTTAGAAAATTCATATAAAGTACAAATAATTATGGAATTATAAAAACATCTAAAAGTTAATATGTCAAATAACATATCAAATTTTCAAATCATTTAAAGAAGGTTTAATCCACGTTCTGCCCTCAGACATGCCAAAATCATTACTATTTAATTCCCATACATTCATGAAATCATTCTATCATTCTTAAAACTTATTCATCACCATTCTAAGGATCACATATAATCCATATCCAAATGGGTATGGAATAGATTAGAGAAATTGTTACTCAACCAATCTTGAAAAAACCTTCCTCTTAGAAATGAAAGCACTTCTCCTTTGATTTTATTTTTTAGCTCTCCCTTTCTCAAAATGGTGGTCATCCTAAATCTTTATTTTGTTTTTGAGTAAGTGTAGAAAACAAGTGAAAGGATGGAATATTTAGGGATTAATAATGTGGGCTTGGGCTAAAAAAACCTTCTCTAGCTTAGTCTTGTTAATCCGTTGAACTAGTCATCTTAACATTCACTTCCAATTATATTAATTAACTCAATTAGTTAATTATTATTTAATAAGTATTTTAACTAATTAATTTTCCACATTATGGCGCTCTAAAATATAGGGTGTTGCACCTAAGGATGACCTTAACCGACGTCCATCGGTTTCCACGCTTTCCACACAAAATTGATTTTGTATCTATGTTCATATATTGGGACAATCCACATATCCTCTTATCTCTATCTCTATAAATCTTTATACATAATATATAGAAAGCTTTACCTAAATCCCTCATCAAGAAATTACTAGATAACTAAGCTTTCACTGATTGTAACATTAGTACACAATTAACAATAGGTAGTAAGCCATCGATGTATAAGACTAAAACTGTTACAACACCGTATTTCTCCTTATATATACACTTCCATTGTGATGTTATAAAAAAATTTATTTAATTACCTTATCCAAACATTTGCTCCAACTCTTTGGTGCTTAACCATAAATTGATATTAAGACTACATGTTTTATCATCACTCCCATTTACTTGGAAACCCTCTGGCCGCTAAATATAAATAGTATCTTCTAAATAAGCACTTAGATCTATTGTTTTAACATCCATTTGCATATTCGTGTTCATAATAAGCGATGAAAACTAGTCATGCCAGAATGGATTTTGTTAGAAAATCAAATCTATGGTTTCGATGACAACAACTATACAGTGGAAATCGAATATGCATATATATTTCTATTTACAGGTAACTGCTAAAGTAACATCACTAGAGAGTCAAGAACGAAGCTCAAAGAACATTACAAGAAACGACAAGTCGATAGAATCAATGGAGCAACGACACAGATACACAAAAAGCAATATGCACAAGATCCGACATTTGGGTGCACTAGCCAGACGTCTGAAGCAATCCTCTGGATTACAAACTAGACAGAATCAGATGTCAACTTAATGTACTCAGACGTCTGAAATGCTACTATATACAAAAAATATATAGAGGCAGACATCTGAGACATATTCCATACGTCTGGAACTGAATTCGGATTTTTAAATTCAAATAACAACTGCCGCATTTGAAAAGACAACTTCGCTTCTCTTTGCTGCAACTCTTCATCACCATAAGAAGCGACCATAGAATACTTGTTAATGGATGCAACTACTCAAGGAATCACTCTACCACTATAAATAACATCAAGAATCAAGAGAATACTTACTTGTGCTCTTTACTCTTATACTCTGACATATTCTTGATCTATAGCAATTATATATTTGCGTTTCACTCTTCTATATATATTGGAAGTATTTGTACTTAATAGTCAATATTCGTGTTATAGAACACACACTTGACAAGAACATGCTATTGTAACCAAGCCTATTCCTTCGGATGAAGTGAGGGCGTTTGATAGTCGAATTTCGAAGGGGAGCTTCGGGACTGGACATAACACGGGAGGTCCGAACCAGTATAAAATCCTGGTGTGCTTAGTCTATATTTTACTAGATTAATTTTATATTAGTTACATCATATAGTTAGTCACATATACTTGCATATACACTACACGATCCATCCTATAGACTTTCAATTGGTATCAGAGCAAGGTTCGATCAAAGTACAATAATACGTTTTTGAATCATTTTAATATGGAAAGTATTTTTCAAGAAGGACAATCCACAGCACGACCCCCACTTTTTAATGGCTCTAACTATGCATATTAGTCAACACGTATGAGAATTTTTATAGAAGCTAATGGTCTAAAAATTTGGTCAGCCACTTAAGATAAATATGAAGCACCTACTACTGCTACGAACACATGGACCGATGCACAAAAAATAGCAGCTTCTAATAATTCCAAAGCTATGAATGTTTTATTTTTCTCATTAGATAAAAATGAATTCTCACGTGTCATGCTATGTAACACTGCATTTGATATTTGGCGCACTTTACAAGTCACACACGAAGGCACAAACAAGGTTAAAAAAACCAAGATTTCAATTTTATAAAATCAACTCCCATCATTCAAAATGAAACAAAATGAATCTATAGTAGATATGTACTCTAGATTTCAAACCATTCAACATGATTTAATGACACTTGGAGTCAAATTTACAAATTTTGATTTAGTATCTAGAATACTCAATTCTTTAACTCCAGAGTGGGAAAGAAAAGCATTAGCTATCGAAGAAGCTAATGATCTTTCAGCACTCTTAGTTGAAGAATTGATAGAAAATTTAATGTTCTATGAAGCTAATTTACAGGCACGAAAAGAACTAAATTCAGAAAAGAAGAACGTAGCATTCCCAGTAACAAATGAAGACTCCGACTTAGACAAAGAAGAAATTGTATTTTTTGCCAAAAAGTACAATAAATTCAAGAAGTTTAGGATAATGACTAAATTTCAGAAAGGAGGAAAATCAAGCTCAACGAATCAAACATCAATCAAATGTTATGAATGTGATCAATTTGGACATATGAAGAAAGACCGCCCTAAGCTCAATAATGATAAAAAGAAGAACAAATTTGAAAAACTCAAAAAGAAGAAGGCTTTCAAAGTAATATGGGATGACTCCGCTTCTTCATCATCTGAAAGTGATAGCGATAGTAACGGAGAACAAGCTAATGTGTGTTTTATGGCACAAACTGATGAGGTATGTCCCGAACTTAGCTACGACGAATTGTTAGAACTTAGCATGGAATTAGATGATAAATTTGGACAAATTAAAAAATTGAACAAAGAGCATATAGCCAAAATAAATAGACTAGAACTTGAAGTAGGAATGTTAAAAGAAGAAAAAATTATCTTAGAAGAAGAACTAGAATTATCTCAAGAAAAAATTAAAAATAGTTTGATAGAAAGTGAGGCTATTGCTATTGATTTTGATAAAATTAAAATAATAAAGGATAATTTGTTAAAAGAAAATGTCAACTTGAAGAGTAATATTGAAATTTTGAAAATTGAAAATTTGGAATTAAAAGAAAAATTGGATAAAATTACAAATAATGTTTCAAAATTTACTAAAGGAAAACAAGATTTGGAAAATCTTATCAAAACTTCAAAATCATCAGTTAATAGAAATGGAATAGGATAAATACACCTAACAAAAAGGAAATGATGCTAAGTATTATAGTTATAAAAAGACTAAAAATGAAAGTTTGGATTCTTAAGCCAAATAATGATTTGATTAGAAAAAAACATATTAATAATTTTTTAGAAAATGTAGTCCATAATAAAAATTATATTTATAAATGTACCAAACCATCTTTGGTATGGCTACCTTCTTCTAACATCTAGGACCCTAACAAAATATATGGGCACCAATTAAAACATCTTTTATTTTTTAGGTACCCAAAATAAAAAATAAGGAGAAATGGATACTAGATAGCGGATGCACCAAGCATATGACAGAAAATTCAAAAATGTTATCAAATATAACATACATCGATGGTGGAACGGTAACCTTTGGAGATAACTTAAAAGGATATGTCATGAGCATTGGAGAAGTCATCAACTTTGGTATTTCTAACTCTCATACTATTACAAATGTTTTATTAGTAGAAAATTTAAAACACAACCTACTAAGTATTAGTCAATTATGCGATAAATGTTTTCAATTAAATTTTGAAAAAGATAGATGTAATATTTTCGATAATAACAAACAACTTGTATTTGAAGGTTTCAGAAACAAGAATATTTATGTATTAAACATGAATATAAATACAAATTCAAATTTATGTTTAACCGTCAAACACGATGATCCATGGTCATGGCATAAACGATTTTGTCATATCAATTTTAAATATATTAATAAATTAGCAAAATATGAGCTAGTCGGAGGTTTACCTAAAATAAATTAGAAAGTAGAAAAAGTATGTGACGATTGTCAAACTGGAAAACTAAAGAAAAGTTCTTTTAAATCTAAAAATAATATTTCTACAAAACAACCATTAGAATTATTACATTTAGATTTATTTGGTCCAACGCAAATACGATCTATAAATCACAAAAAACATTTTTTCGTAATAGTTGATGATTTGTCATGATATACATGGACTTTATTTTAAAACATAAAAGTGATACCTTTGGTATGTTTAAAATATTTGCTAAAAGAATCAAAACACAAATGTATTTGAAAATTAAAAATATTCGAAGTGATCACGGCGGAGAATTCGAAAATGATCTTTTTACTAATTTTTGCAATAAGAAAGGAATAAGTCATAAATTTTCTTTTCCTCGCACACCTCAACAAAATGGTGTAGTAGAATAAAATTATACGTTACAAGAATGTGCACGAACACTACTAAATAGTAGTGGTCTACCAAAACATTTTTAGGCTGAAGCTATTGCCACAGCTTGTTATGTGTTGAATCGAGTAACCATACGTCCTATGACTAAACAAACTTGTTTTGAAATTTTTGTGAAAGAAAACCTAAAGTATCATACTTTAAAACTTTCAGATCAAAATGTTTTATATTAAATACAAAAGATAATTTAGGAAAATTTGACCCAAAGGCCGATGAAGGAATTTTTGTTGGATATACGGATCGCAACAAAGCATATAGGATTTTTAATAAACGAAATAATACTATTGAAGAAAGCTTACATGTCTCGTTCGACGAAAATTTTCTTAACCATCATACTAGTGATGATGAAGAAATAATTCCAATAATAAATACGACAAACTCTATTGATAATGAGACAAATGTGCAAAATGATACTTTGATATCATCCCCTATAATTCTTAAGGATCATCTAAAAGATAATATCATTGGAGATCTTAATTCTAGAGTAACTAGAAATCAACTTAATCAGACCATATAGCATTTGTGTCAAATTTTGGACCAAAAAATTATAAAGAAGCTTCAAATGATAATTTTTGGATAATAGCTATGCAAGAGGAATTAAATCAATTTGAACGTAATAATGTTTGGGAATTAGTACCAAGACCAGAAGATCAATCGGTTATAGGAACAAAATGGGTATTTAAAAACAAAGTAGATGAAAACGTAAATATTGTTATAAATAAAGCACGTTTAGTTGCTCAAGGCTATAATCAAGAAGAGGGTATCGACTATGATGAAACCATTGCTCCAGTAGCAAGATTGGAGGCCATTCGTACATTACCCGCCTTTGCAACTCATCACAATTTTAAACTATTTCAAATGGATGTCAAAAGTGCTTTTCTAAATGGTTTTATTAAAGAAAATGTATATGTGGAACAACCCTCATTATTTTTTCACGAAAAATATCCCGACCATGTTTTTAAGTTACACAAAGCATTATATGGATTAAAACAAGCTCCTCGTGCGAGGTACGAACGTCTTAAAAATCACTTAATTACATGTGGTTTTCAAATAGGCAAAATCGATACAACCTTGTTTATTAAACGAGAAAATAACCATATTTTAGTAATACAAATTTACGTTGATGATATTATATTTGGTTCAACCAACGAAAATCTATGTGATCAATTTTCAAATATTTTGAAAAATGAATTTGAAATGTCACATAGGGAGAATTAAATTTTTTCTTAGGTTTACAAATAAAACAACTTGAAAATGGTATTTTTATTCATCGAGAAAAATATTGTAATGATCTATTACGTCGTTTTGAAATGGATAAAACTTCGAGCAAACCAACGCCAATGAGTACTACTGTTCACTTAGTAAAGGATGATAACGGAAAAGATTTGATGAAAAATTATATTGTAGCATGATTGGTTCTTTATTCTATTTGACGGCTAGTCGACCCGATATTATGATGAGTGTATGTTTTTGTGCTCGATTTCAAGCAAAACCAAAAGAATCTCACTTAAGAGCTGTTAAACGTATTTTATGATATCTATCTAGTACTAGAGATTATGGTTTGTTTTACCCTAAAGGATCATCGTTTGAACTAGTTTCATATAGCGATGCGGATTTCGGTGGATGTAGAACAGATCGTAAGAGTAATAGTGGAACATGTAACTTTATTGAACAACCATTAGTTTCATGGTTTAGAAAAAAGCAAAATTGTTTTTCTTTATCTACTTGCAAAGCCGAATATATCTCAGCAACTCTAGCGTGTGCACAAGTGATATACATGCAACAAACACTTACGGATTTCGAAAAAATTATAAATAAATCTTCAATATATTGTGATAACACGAGTGCAATAAATTTATCAAAAACCCTGTCAATCACTCGCGAACTAAGCATATAAATATACGACATCATTTTTTACGAGACAATGTTGAAAAAGGAACTATTTCATTAGAATACGTAAATACCAAAAATCAAATAGCAGACATCTTTACAAAACCACTAAATGAACAAACTTTTATTAAACTTCGATGTGATTTAGGGATTTGCTCTCTTCATGATCTGCTCATTTAATACTCACTCCTTCTTTTCGGCTATGATTAGCCATTAGTTTTTCTATCCACAAATTGTAATTGAATTCTGCACCTTTGTTTTTTAATTAGTTATTTTTTTTACAAATTTTCTATAAATAATTTTTAAACTTCTATATAAACAGTTATACAACAAAAAAAATGTATATATACACAATTCATATTTTTTAAGAAACAAAATATGGTCATGTCTTCTGAAAATTCTTATATATCCATCTCAACACCTACGATGTATAGCTCGGCCGATACACCACAACGGCTTCCTACACCCACACCAAATTAGGAACCGACGTATAGGTGGCCCTCATATCACACCGGATTCACTCCCGATAGCAAGAAGACCAAACGATCTCTATTTGTCTCTTCTAACACAAAGGAGAAAATTAATGAAATTCATCACTATCAAAAACAACAAATAGATCTTCAAAGAGAACTATATTTTGAACAAAAAGTTATCGCAAGTCGGCTAACCTTTTTGGAGCAAGGAGCGATGAAATTTGTACGTCACGGAAGAAAGATGTCCATGAACCACTTCCAAAGCCTTGCAGTTCCTTGGATCCCTCTTCTTCCTGTCGTACCCCTTTGGATCCTTCACCAAGACGATTCTCTAGCTCCCCGAGAACCCACGAACGTGGAAACATATTGTCTCCACTTAAACCATGAAGGGATAACAAGTTAGAAGATTATAAAACTCCATCGCCGTCTAAATAAATTATATTTTTTATTGTATGTGTATCTATGTTTATTTGTTATTTTTTCACACAAATAATACTACATTTTGTTTTAAAAGTAGAAAATCGAGAAATAAGCAAAACTATTGAATTTTTGACTTTTGACACGCTGATATACCTCTATTTTTTTTGCACGGTGCATATGTTATACGTCTGTTATACCCCCCAGACATTTGAAAATTTTCTCTGCCTCCTCAAAATTAAAATCAGACTGTTTCAAATGTCTGGAATTCGATCCATACGTCTGAATTATGTCTCTGCCACCAAGTTTTAAAAACTTGAACTATTTCATACATCTGATATTTTACCCAGACGTCTGAAAAACTCTCTGACTATCAATTTTCTAAAAAATCGATCAAATCAAACGTCTAGCAGATAAACTAGACGTCTTAAGTTATCTACTATATTCGAATTAGGGCAAAGCAGACGTCTGATTTAGATTCCAGACGTTTGAAATTTAATCGACACTTTAAAATCACCCAGATAACATCATTTTTTTTTACTTTCATCTCTATTTTTCCACTCCGATTTCTCCATTGACGATTTTCCTCTCAAAATCATCTTTTTACGCGTGCTCAATTCACAATGGCCTTCTCGAACTAAAAATCCCAAGATATACAAATGAAAACAAGATCAACCAACATCATCCTCAAATCCTCAAGTTTGCTCGAATGATCAAACCGAAAGATGGATGAATAGAGCACCACACTCAATCAAGAGATATGTGGATATACAAAAGAAAAGGCTTCACACAGGTCCATTCTATAACCTACTTAAATTTTCAATGTATGATTTGGATGAAATGTGTGAGAATGCTGGACTAGAAACATTGATTTCATTCACTCCTAATGACATCCAAATCGATCAATTGGCAATATTTCTTTTCTATGCAAAATTGGATAGCACTTCAGTTTGGAACACTGAAGATGAAGATAACTAGCTATGATCTAGCGTGTATGGCAACACGATTAGACTCACTCCTGGCATAATTGGTAGAACCCTAAGATGTTCTGACACGGGCAAAGAGTTACACAATATTCCCGATATGCGCTTCAAACCAAGAAATAGTATAACACATCAAATTTGGGAAGATGAAATGCCAAAATTTGCCTCTAAATATCTGCATCCAAAAGCATGACTTCTTACTCGAATAATAATCAACACCATCGTTCCATGTATGAGAAGTCATGAGCAAATAACCGAGTTAGAGCACAAAGCCGTATATGCTCTATTTAGCGGAACAAAGGTGAATTGGGCCAAATTTATCTTTGACGTGCTCAAACATTTTTGGACTCGATCACAGCCATCGATTATCTACCCTACGTTTATTATGAGACTTCTTCGGGCATACCTATCGACCTTTGAAGAAATCTCTCCAAAATATGCTTCCACCAAGTTTTCTCACTTATGCACTTACTCGAGATTCCCCCAGAATTTATATCCTATGAAGATTGGACGCACAATCGTCAAACCAGACAAGTTGAGCCTCCACCTCAACAACACTTGAACCATCTCAAGAGGAGGAACATCATCGTGAAGTAACCCCACCTCCTCCTGCACCATTTGATTATCCAAGTCAGGATGAGATTGTGGAGACTCGAACAGAAACATAACCAAATGAAAGCATTCGAGATCTCACCCTTCGAAATCAACATATATTATCTCAAAGTCATAAACTTTTGGCTAAGCGTATTGACAACTTCGAAATCGTTTGCTACATGCCTAGCAACAGTTGAAGAATCACTTTCAACTGTCTTATCAGTTCTCAAAGAAGTGCTCCAACGGGTTCGTGGTCCAACACCACTTTCTGAAGATTGGCCAACCCCAGTACCTTCTCCTTCCACAAAACATTCCTAACTTTCTAAGGACGAACCTCTCAAACAAGCTTTGACATCTCCTACAAAGCCTAGCACTTCTTAAAAAGAAGAAACATGGGATGATCAAGAAAAAGCTTCTCCAAAGGCATCATAGATTTTAGGATTTTAGGATTTCAAATCTTGTACATTTGTTGAAATCTATGAATATAATCAATTTCGAATTATTAATGAAATTTTCCCTTTGTGTGTTATCTTTGACGATTGGATAAAATTTTATAATTCTTTTTGATAATACCACAGGGGGAGAAATATAAGTATAATTATAAAACATTAAAAATAAGCACATATTCAGGGGGAGGTTTATAAATTATATATAAGTACATTGTATAGTTTTCATCAAGGGGGAGATAAAAATATAAGTATAATTATAAAACATTAAAAATAAACACATATTCAGGGAGAGATTTATAAATTATATATAAGTACATTGTATAGTTGTCATCATCAGAAAGGGGGATATTGTTAGAAAATCAAATATATGGTTTCGATGACAGCAACTATACAATGGAAATCGAATATGCATATATATTTCTATTTACAGGTAATTGCTAAAGTAACATCACTAGAGAGACAAGAACGAAGCTCAAAGAACATTATAAGAAACGATAAGTCGATAGAATCAATGACACAGATACACAAAAAGCAACATGCACAAGATCAGACGTCTGGGTGCACTAGCCAAACGTCTGAAGAAATCCTATGGATTACAAACCGAACAGAATCAGATGTCTGGTTAATGTACTCAGACGTCTGAAAGGATGTATATAGAGCCAGACATCTGAGACATATTCTAGAGTCTGGAACTGAACTCGGATTTTGAAATTCAAATAACAACTGCCGCATTTGAAAAGACATCTTCGCTTCTCTTTGCTGCAACTCTTCATCACCATCAGAAGTGACCATAGAACACTTGTTAATGGATGCAACTACTCAAGGAATCACTCTACCACTATAAATAACATTAAGAATCCAAGAGAAGTTACCTTACTTACTTGTAATCTTTACTCTTATACTCTGACATATTCTTGATCTATAGTAATTATATATTTGTATTTCACTCTTCCATATATTCAGAACTCTTCAATCAATATTCTATAGATATATATATTGGAAGCATTTTACTTAATAGTCAATATTCGTGTTATAGAACACACACTTGAAAAGAATAAGCTATTGTAACCAAGCCTATTCCTTCGGGCGAAGTGAGGGCGTTTGATTGTCGAATTCCGAAGGGGAGCTTGGGGACTGGACGTAGGACGGAAGGTCCAAACCAGTATAAAATCCTGGTGTTCTTAGTTTATATTCTATTAGATTAATTTTATATTAGTTACATCATATAGTTAGTCACATATACTTGCATATACACTACACGATCCATCCTATAGACTTTTAGATTTAAGCATGTAGATTGATGAAAATGTTTCATCGTAATCAACACCTTAAGTTCAACGAAAACATTTTGCAACCAATCTTGCTTTATAGGTAACGACCTTTCCATCTATATTAACCTTTTTCTTAAAGATCCACTTGCAGTTAATGAGTTTCACCCCTTTAGGAATATTCTCCAGAGTCTATACTTTATTTTTTTTCATGGAATCCATTTCGGATTTCATCGCATAAAGAAACAAAGAAAAGACTTTACTCTATAAGGCTTGTCTATAGGTGAGGGGATAACCATCATGAATGACACAATTTGCATTCCTGCCATCAATGAGAAATTCATAGTACCTCTCTGATGCATAGATTCACTCTTAGACCTTTTAATAGGTTGTGTAGTTTGAATGGACGTTGAATAACTATTTGAATATTTAATCTCTATAGAAGTTTCTTGGATCTCATACAAGTCTATCTTACTACCACTAATTTCTAGTAAGGGAAATTATTTTTCCAAAAGGTACCATGTCTTGAAACAAAAATTCGTGTTCCTCGATATGATAAAATATGTATTCATGAGAATTTATTGGATATCACATAAACTTGCATAAGACCGATCTTACCTTAAGATTAATGGGGTTTACATTCATAACTTAAGTTGGACAATCCCAAATTTTAAGGCGATTTAGGTAGGTCTTCTTCCTATTTCATAACTCATATGGAATCTTAGAAATAGATTTAGATAGTACTTTATTCGACATTTATATCATGATATCCAATGCATATGCCCAAAAGGAAGATGAAACTTATTTATGCCAAAAGTTGGCACAGATACCTAGAGTATAATGGTAGAAATAAAATGAAGAAATTAACTTGAAAATGAGGAAAACTACGGCATACATCAAGTGCAATGGTTCGGCTAATTAAAGGCCCACGTCCACTTAAACTTTGTTGAAGTCTTTGATGAGTTTTACAGACCATTCTTAGGGATTGTTGATGATCCATGGAATTACAAGGAGAATACAATAACTTATTAATAGCTAAGAAAGTGATCAACTTCATAGTCAAGAACATAATTTGTCATTTTAGGATCCCATAAACGATCACAACAATGAGACCCAATTTGACAACGTGGAATTCAAGAACTTCTGTAGCAAGTATAAGATTGAGAAAAGATTTTTTTTACAGTTGCACATATATAGGTGAATAGATAAGTGGAAGCAGTGTACAAAATCATCAATCCTATTCTGAAAAAGCGATTGATAGAGGACAAGGAAGTGGGTCGATAAATTATCACTGGCACTTTAAGCCTATCGAATGACTCACAAATCTGCCACTAGTCACACTACTTTTGCTTTGGCCTACGGGTCAGAGGCTACGATTTCAATTGAATTGGAAGTGCAATTTCATCGGAAGATCACTATGATCCTAAAAAGAATAAGGATCTCCTGTTCGATTCCATCTCCATGATTGATGTGAAGCATGACGAAGCTAATTTAAGAGCCACTGCACATCGGAGGCGGGTAGCTTGGCATTACAACACAAAGGTCAGGAACTGGACTTTCAAGATGGACGATCTCATTCTTAAACAAATCTTCCCTGTTCCAGTGAACAAGGGGTAGACTTGGAAAGGTCCGTATGCTATCAAACAAAAGATTGGAAATGGAACATTCAAGCTAGCGATTACGGGTGGAATTTCACTTTCGAGGGCATGGAATAGCGAATATTTGTGATGTTATTTCATTTAGAACTATCTTTGTGCATGTTTTGTTAAACTCATTATAAAGAGGCATGATTAGCCAATCTTGTGAATATGAAATGAATTATCTTTGTGGAAACAAAGAATTTACATTCTTAGAAGCTAATTTTTGCACTGTAAACAACAACATGGTTGAAAGATACATACTTATATATTACATAATTGTAGGTGCCCAAAGATAGGTGCCGATCAAACTTTATGGTCTGTGACTGGACCAAAGGAATGCAAATATTTTTGGTGTCCGGAGTAGATGCCAAATAACTCCTCTAACCCATAATATGGACATTGAAGTATGAAATACATAGGGAGTCAGAAAAGGTAGTTCACCCCAAAAACTGTTGCCCAAGTTAGCAAATCAAACGATTTAAATTGTGACAAAGCTCTTGCTCGATGTTTGGGAAGGTCAAACTCCTTACCTGGAGAATGGTGAGGTCAAAGATCCATGCTTATAGTTAGGTGGGATCCTCCCTAAGTACCTCGAGGATGAACGCTATAACCACTGGTTTAAGTGATCAACCTCGATCAACTCCCAGAGTTAGGCAAAATCAGAGGAAAAGTCCATTAAACGGATGTTCGAACTACCACTTTGAATAGCTAATTTCGATCAAGACCCAGGGTTAGTCTTAGCCTAACAAGGTTGCTCGAAGATTGGCATCCAGGCGATCATTCTCCAAGAATGGAAATAATGTAATTTCCAACATTATCATCAGTTAGATAGAAATCGATTAAAAGATAGCAAAGTGACCAATTGATTTATCTAATTGATGATAGAGAAATGATTCACATGCATCTGAATGAAAATAATAAACATGTTTTTTTAATGCTTATACATATTACAAAAGGCTTGAATAAAAAATACGTCTAATTTTGTTAATGTACCGCTTAAAATAAAAAGTGAGGGTTGTACTCACACAACTTCGACCTATTTACATAGGGAAATTTTTGTTAAAGGACAAATAATTTAAATTTTTTATTCATAAGGACACGCACAAACAAATTCATCAAAAGGACATGCCCAAAGCCCATTCGCATGTTAAAAATTTCTCTGTTTCCATCTTATGTCTTCCTGGCCGATTTCAAATCCACTCGTCTTCACGACAGTAAAGTAAAATTAAGAAAAAATGGCAGACGAAACCACAACAAAATTGCTACCTCCATCTCAATCATAGAAGTTAGAAAATAAATCAATCGCAGAGTTTGAGCACGAATTTGATATCGTATCCCCTCAATCTGATATTCGACAAAAACCTAGTACCGTAGCACCTCATTCTGAGTTTCAGTTCGAATTTGGCAACAAAGAACATCAATCGGATAATCGAGCCGAAATTGAAAACCTAGAATGCGAATTTGATACCATAAAAGCTGTATCGAATAATCTTTATGAAGCAAATATCGTACCTGCAGTAGAGACGCGGCAGGAATTTGCAAATTTAAGATTATTAAAAAGAACAATGGAAGAAGATATACAGCAAAAAAGGGGAAAAGGAACAAAAAGGAAACATGAAGAAACAAGAACAGAAGAAAAGGTAAATGATATTATGAAATGAAGCTTAACAAAACCAATGTAGTTTTATTACGATACTATTGAACTTATTTTATAGAAAACTGAAGAAACAATGCAGGAAAAAACACCTGGTGACAAATCAACTGTTCAACAAATGCCAAAAAGAGAATTAAGATCGAAGAAGAAAAATGACAAAATAATTTAGCAGCAACTTCAACAGGCAAGTAATACCATTAAATTATTAAACTGATACTATTAAACCGTTAGATGTATTTTAATAGTGTTAATATTTTTAACAGGAAAAAGCACAAACAAATAAGGGAAAACAAATAGAAGTTGGGCAATATGAAGATGATCAAGCCAACACGGTAAAACTACAAGCCATGTCAGTTTTTAAAAATTTCATGTTCAAAAAGTGATACCTATAGTTTGTTTGGTAGAAAACAAAGCTTAGTTGGTTAAAAAATAGATTTGCTGAAAAAACTGATACTAATATATTGATAGTAATAGTTGGTTAAAAAGCTTAGAAAAAAATTGCCATTTGTTACAAAACTGATACTAATATATTGAAAATTTGATACCAAACATCTGTTAGAATTAATGTGATAATTTGTATTTAGAATAATTAAATTCAGCACACACGTAAAAACTTATACCAACAACCTACAATAGTGATACCTATTGTCTAATGGTGTGTAGCTGATTCTTTTTAACTAACAAATTATTTCACCATCTTTTTTTCTAGGAAAACTGATACTAAATTCTTACAAAATGATACCCAGTGTATATAATGTTTTAGTTCTTATGTCAATGTCGTAATTTTTCAATAAAATGATATCTATATTTCACAAAATGATACCCACTGTATAACAAACAGATACCTATATTTCAATGTAATTTGTGACAAAGATAACACAAATGTAACACAAAAATTATACATGCAATATGTTTCTTTAGAAATTAGTATGTAGCAGTTTTAGAAGTATTTCTGCCATAATATTTTAAAAATCAATACGTACATTTAGCAAAAATGATACCGAATATTGGCTAGATAAATATACCATATTTTATCTCATGTTGAAGAAAACTGATACCACTATATACAGTTATATATTGTTTTGTTTCAATGCTGTTTTTTTCACTAACAACTTAATGCCACATTTTCATGAAATAGGATGATGATGATTTTGTCAATCCATCTAACAAAACCATGCATACAACATCAAAACAAACAAACAAACAGATAGCAAAATCTAAAAATGATAAGCCAGAAACTGCTTATAGATGTGGCTTACAAGCTGTCTTCAAGATATTAAAATTGATCAAAGAGAAAAATGGACTGACCAAAAAGCAATTTGACATCTTAAAGAAGACACCCTTTTACAACTTCTTCAAAGTCATCTATGAAGAAAAAATAACAATGAAAGAATGCAAAAAGCATCAACAAAGCTTGGGTGCTTTATACAGCTGCTACTGTATGGAAACTGATAACTTCGTCTTGAGAGAAGACAAAATGAAGGTCACTGCCAAATATATAAGCTTGCTATTTGGGCTGCCAATAAAAGGAATAAACATATAACCAACAAGACAAATTGATGGGGAAAACCATTCCATCAGACTGCAAGGAGTTTGCAACTAGAAACTTTGGCACATGTACATACATAACAAGAAATGTTGTGGAAAGAAGAATAAAAGAAGAAATATCAAAAAAGAAAATGAAGAAGATCTGCCTTTATTGATAATAATGCAAATACTATTGACATTTTTCTTTCCCAACAACCAACAAAAACTAAGATGGGGAATTCTACCATATCTGATTGATAGTGAAACGATGCAAACTGTCTCATGGCCAGAAACAATAGAGAAAAAATTTAGTAAGTTTGTCAAAAAGTTTATCTCCAAGCCAAGAAACATGTCTGGATGTTCCTGCTTCCATTGGTAAGATGTGTTATGCAGAATATTATTAGTTTAAAAAAATGTTATATTCAACATTCTTATCTAATTATATCTTTAAATGTTTATAGTATTGCATCTGTGAGAAAATGAACCTCATCCAACCTAGAAGGCAACTTGCTGAAGATTTACCGAGATTTGCACGATGGGATGTAAGAAAACTAAAAGACATTGTTGTGAAACAATTTTTGAATGATACAAAAGTTGGTAGTGTAAGTTAAAATTAATTCTTTCTTACACTAGTGAGTATCAGTTTACATTTTATGTTTTCTCCGTCTATATTATCAGATTGAACACATACAATAATTTTTTTGTGTCTGCACATATCAAATATGCCACTTTGCAGTATCAGTTTAGCTTCTGATTAGTATCAGTTTCAATGTATACCTTTAAATTTTTGTTTCCATAGTATCAATGTGTCCTTGGCATAGTACATCTTGTCCTCGACATAGTACATCTTGTCATTTTGCACAGCATCAGCTATAATATACAATAATACTTGTTATCATTTTTAACACTGCACACAATCAATTGGTAAGTGTACATAGTATAAATTTCATTACTATTCTATTTTCTTCTATTAAACTAATCACTCAATCACTTATTAATGTCAGTTGTAACTTATAAGTTACAAAATAGTATAATGAAACATTTGCATTTAAATTTAAAAACAAAATCACTATTTCAATTACACAGGTAAAAGAAATAAGCACTATTCTTCCACATGAACACAAGCTACTCCAAACAGCATCAAGAAAGGAAGAATCAGGTAACAAAAGAAAAGAGAACCAACGGAAAAAAGAAAAAACAAAGATGCTGAACAGAGTACACAATGTTTTGAAGATTTAGTAAGCCTTAATGTTTTTCAAATGCATATTAAAGATATGGAAGAAGAAGCTAAGAAAACAAAGAAGCAATTAAAGAAAGAAAAGAAGTTGAGGATAGAGGTCGAAAAAGAAAATTTGAAATTGAAAGAACAACTGAAAGAACTCAAATCAAGACTGGAAGTAAATGAAAAGAAAAATTCAGAAGTTGAACTAGAAAATAAGCACATGGAAGTTGAACATGACAACATTCTAAATGAACATGCACATGAAGAAACACAAATAGAAAACAGGGAAAAGAAATCCACAACTGAAAACAATGAAGGTGAGAATGAAGACAGAAATGCTGTGTCTCATGTTGAACAAGTGCACCAAACAAGTGCTGACACTAATACAAAACAAGTGCACCAAACAAGTAAAAAAGAAAGTACATGCATGAAGACTGAAACAAAAACTCAAATGGATGAAAATGTGCTCCAACCAAATGGAGATAAAGATATGGACAAAAAAGAAAAAAGTGAAGACATATTGAACAAAACAAATGAAATAGTGTTGCAAACAAATGAAGATAAAATAGCACAAAAAGAAATAAAAGAGGCTCAAAAATTGGAAGAAGATACCACTAAAGAGAGTAAAGTTGCACAATACAGTGATGTAGTACTAGACTTAACACCTCTATCTTTCAATCTCAATATCACACAACAATTGCAAGAGGGAATAACAGAAAAGGACAAGGAAAACAAAGCAGCAAAACCTCCTGGTCGAAAAAGGAAACAAACTGTTCATAAGCAATCTTCTTATGTGAAAAGAATAAAAATAAGAGAAAGGAAAAAAAAGCCCTAGCTTTGAATATGGTCAGAGAATGAAAAAAACAGCAAAAAAACAAAAAGCTGAAGAGAATGAAAATGAAGAAAAACTGGAAGAAACTTTGGCATACTTGAATATAGAACAACAAAATACAATCAAAACTTTCTTTGCTATGACATCATCAAATGTGTAAGTTTACAAACATATATACTAATTTTGCTGGTTCAAATAATATTGTATAATTGATATGTGCCTTATTTTCTTAAAATGGAGATATAGCATGGACAGATAAAGACACAATTAAAGGAGGATGTACAATAACAAAAAAATATTACGACAACTTCTTGAAGAGAATGCCACATATGGATCCGTACACACTTTTTTTTGCTTTATAATACTGCTACCAATAAAAATAATTACAAAAAATAATGTCTAGTGGCTATTTCCAGTGCTATTTATACCAAAACTGATACCTACTTATAACCAAAAATGATACCTAAGTACTATATATTACAAAGTGGTAATCTATTGGTTGAATGGTGTATTAACTGTCATGTATGACAAAATAAATACCAAAATAGTGCAAAACTAATTTATTGTAGCAATTGATATCAATTCATACATTTGTTTTCTATTAGCAATTGATTTAATAGAATGTTCAAAAATGATACTAAGTCAGTGCAAAAATGATACCCCGACGCTGTTTGATCATATTACATGCTTATTTTTCTTGTAATTGGTAATATATATTACCATTAATAAAATAAAGGTACTAATTATTATTGAATATTGTTTCACCAATAACAAAACTTACATTTCTTGTTGTTAATATATATATAATTGACTGGTATTTATCTAAATGTGGGCAGAAAGAGCACAACTATGCATTCACAACAATAATGACGGTAAATAAAACTTTAATATTCAAGAATATCATAAATGGTACATATATATTGAATTCTAACTTATTTTTTTATTTAACAGCAATCTATAGTTTTCAGTATACATGGAATTATAAAATCTTTAGTGCTGCCTTTCCTTGAACAAATTGTGGATGATGAATACACAGATGCTATATATTTCCCATTGCATTGTGAACACCATTGGACACTAGTAACTTTGACATACCCAACAATGCAATGGACTCGTCTAGATTCTAGACGTCCTAGAAGAAATTCTAATGAAAGAAACAACCCCAGTCTAAAGCAGGCAATGATATTGGTATGATATATTTTTGTTATGAAGCAAAATAATTTAATTAAACAAATCGAACATTAACTAACTTTGTATTGTTTTGTTTTCAATAGAGAAATAAAATTGAAGAAATGCTGAAAGAAATTTGGAAAAAGAAAAATATACAGGATAAGGAAGTGAAGGCAAATGAAATGCATCAGATACCATGTGCACAACAAGGATCAGACTCATAAGTTGTTTATGTTGTTCAAAATGATGCATACTGACAGTTAAACTGACACTGTAAATTTTCTTTTAAACTAATACCTAGATACACAAAACTGATACTGCAAATATTCTTTTAAACAGGCTTGACTGTGGTATATATGTGATGATATTTGTAACGACCCAGAATTTCTGTCAATTAAAATTTGTATATTTAATTGATTTTAAATATTAATAAGTGAAATTTATAAGTCAAATAAATTTTATTTCGAATATAAGGATTTGATTTGATAATTAAATCGATAATTTAATATTTGGAAATACAGAAATAATTGAAAATTGGGTTTAATACGATTAAAGTTGATTTGTAAAATTTTATTTAATCATGTTGAAGTTAGAATGATGTTATAGAACTTTTAAAATTGAATTAAAAGTTAATTTGTGAAAATTGAATATTTTAATATTTAATTGACGAGTTAAAATAGCCATTTTTCAAACAGTCTCGGATTTCGATGAAACTAGTTTCATCGGATCGTAATGTCAAATTATTGTAAGGTTTCAAATTTCGTGTCAATCGGATTTACCATTTGTCCGGGGCAAGCGGAAACGCATAGAAATTCGTTTAATTGGTTTAATTTAAATTTGATCGTTTATTTCTGTAACTCGCACATACGATCGAATTAGCCTCCGAAACACATTCCAATGTGTTCGGAACATGGGGTAAATCCTAGAAACGCCATTCACTGCGTGAGATTTCGAGTTCGAAAAGTTGAAGATCAATAGTGTTCGTCGGTTTTCTATAAAAGGACCCTTATTCTCATTTTTTTTGCAAAACCCTAGAAAGAAACCCTGGCCGCCACTTTCAGCATGAATGGCCGAAATTGTCCCACTCTTCCTTCGTTAATTTCTTCAAATCCACGCGCCGATTCAACAAACTTCCAACTACAAAAATAAAGATCACAACGAGAGCTTCAAATCCATACGGTGGGTCGACGAATCGTCGACCATAGGCGGAGTTTTTGGCCCGCGTCCGCATGCGTTTCATGCGCGTTTTCTGAGGTGAAAGCGCAGCCGAGTGGGGTCGGTCTGGGGGTGGTGGTGCGCGGCGGTGGGGGCTACGACCTGGAAGTGGTTGATCGTGTTTTCGTGCATCGTGTTGGTCGCGACAATTTCTTAAACAACGACGGCTATAGGTTGAAGGTAGCTGTATATTGTCGTGTTTGGGAAGAAGAGGGGGCCGATCGGCCTTGATCTCATAAAAAAATTTAACGGCCCAGAAAATAGGTTAAGAATATAAAAAAAAGTTGTAAATTGTTATATGTATTTAATCGTGTAATGTTTAAAAGTGTATAACTTCTTCATACGAGGTCAAAAAATTATGAAATGAATTGCGACGGGTTCGTTTTGTCGAGCACTACGCAATGGAGCTGGTTTGGAGTCGTTTGGAGATAGTGAAAATTTTGAATAAAATTAAACGCACGTTTAATTTTATTCGAAATAAAACGCTACAACTGTTATCGGAAACTCAAGGTGAAAACTTCTCACTCAATCGAATTAGTTTCGATTTAAATTATAAATAGTTAGATTTAAAATTGCTTGATTGTGAAATTGGATGATAAATTGTTATCTATTGTGTTAAATAGACATTATACGCCGTATATTAAGCGGAGGTTATTTATTAAAACATATACCACGAATATTTCACTGCAAAGTGAAATTGGTATTATCTATGTACTTGGAGTTGATTTCCCGCATTATATAGCGGATGAGACCCTATTGCGTCGCATAATAGCGGATAATATATTTTATAAATCCCACATACCGCGATATTCCGTATTGGAACGGAATTGGTATTGTACTAATGTCTGTGGATGCAGGGAAACAGGTTGGAGGGATCCAACTTGATTCCTCACCAATATTTATTTGATTACAGATATTGTGATATTTGTTGATTATCATATTGATATATGATGTTTTGATTGTCGTGATTGATATATTGTTGCTGTTGCATCATTGGGCCTATTTTGGAGTTTTAAAATGTTAAAGGAATGATTTCTAATTTAAAAGGATTTTTAAAGCGATTTTTTGAAAATATACGTTTTATTAAATTTTGGAATTGATTTATTTTAAATAAATAAACGTTATAATATTTAAAGTTATAAAAGTTATGATTTTTGAGAAATATAACCGAAATGTGATTTTTGAAATAAATAGTTGATTAATTTATAAAATAGTTTAAATTGGGATTTTTGAATTATTATAAACGGTTTATATAAAAGGATTTATAAAATTGATATTTATAAATTAAAATATAGGGATTATGAAACGAGTTTTATTAAGTGTTAAAATGAAGTATAAATGGATTTCATAAGTGAATGAAAATTATAGATTTATAAATTGTGAAGTTATAAATGAATAGATTTTTGTAAAATAAAAGATTTATAAGTAATTAACTTATAAATCGGATTTTGACATTTTAATTGAGATTTTCGAATAAGTATAAATGGTTTATAGATGAGATTTATAAAATATATATTTTATAAATCAAAATAATGGAATTATAAAAGGAGTTCTGTTAATGCTGAAAATGAGGTTATAAATGGAATTTTATAAGTAGTAAGATTTTTAAATTTTGTAAATTGAAGTCTTTATAAAAAATATAAATGGGGATTTGTAGACATTGTTTTATAAATTCGAAATTTATCAAATTTGATGAATTTAATATAGAAGCTTATTAAAGGAGATATATTCGTGAGTTTGGACAGTGAATTATCCTTTAAGTTAAATGTTGTAATAATAAGAGTTGGTTGGGAATTATATCCACGATTTTGGACAGTGGATAATCTTTTAATAAATGTGTAGAAACATTGAATTGGGTAAATCAAGTATATTCACGATTTTGGACAGCAAATATATTATTAAATCAAAATGGATATGTTTTGAGGAAGTGATATTATAAAACAAAGTTAATTGTTTTAAAGATGTTTTAGAATGGATTAACTATCGAAACCATAGATTTCAACATTCATTGTTGAAATAGACGTTTTCGAGAAATAAGGAAACGGTGGACAATAACACTGTTGTTATAGTAAATGATTTCCGAAAGGAAATGTTTTATATAGTATTGGGATTTATATATCTATCTTAATTTCGAATCCCTATACTAGTCATTTTGGGTCGTCGTAACGATGTTTTACGTAACATTCGTTTTGACCCAAATAAATGTGTTAAGAGAATGTTTTCCTTAAAGAATAAAATATATACCTAATTATGATTTAAGTATATTGAATATTTTCTAAATGTTGGAAATAAATAGATTTGTGAATTACTTATTATTAAATAAGTATGGAAATGTTTTCCAATATGAAGTGAAATGTTTTGAGATTTTATCTTTTGAAAGATAAATTGAAAATGAATATTAGAAATCGATTTGGAAATCATATATTCATAGATATTTTGGAATTGTGAATTCACTATGGAATTTATAAAAGAAAGGGAAATGAATTTTACGGATTTGGAACGTAAATATAAAGTAAATCATTAAGGATTTATTTAATTGGTTTAAATGAACCATTTTGAAATGAAAGTATTTCCGCGTAAGGAAAATGATTGAAATTTGTTATCAAAAGTGGTAAAGGTGAAAAGTGATTTGAAAATTTGTTTTCAAATGGTTGAAGTGTGGAAAATATATATATCTTGTAAAGATATTTTTGGAAAATAAATAATTTGGGAAA
This sequence comes from Allium cepa, assembly GCA_030765085.1. Lineage (NCBI taxonomy): Eukaryota > Viridiplantae > Streptophyta > Magnoliopsida > Asparagales > Amaryllidaceae > Allium > Allium cepa. The sequence goes on along the minus strand of CM060929.1, from coordinate 373,762,064 downwards.
TTATTTGGAACTTGGTGGTGTTGTGCATATCTATTGATAGTTAAATAACCGACTATCAAGATTTACCTTTAAATAGGTATTTGTTGTGATTTGCTTGAATTTGAATGCTACACTTATTTTTAAAATAAACGCTCATTATTCGGGTTAGCCAGGAAAGGACCTCTTAGTCGTATAACCCATTCCGAATAGTGATACGTCGTAATGGATATCATTGATGACCGGTGTTGAAGACCGGATATTTATGAAAACAGAAGGATTACCGTCGAATGTTTCTGCATCGGCTGATCTCCGATATAGAAATTTATTACCCTTTGTGATGGGAAGTCCGGTCGTGATTAGCGAATATCCGGATTGCAAGGACTTCTTTGGAAGTGCCTTCGGTTCCGTTCGATCCCGGAACTTACTTGTATGGATGTGTGTATGACGTTACAATTTGAGATGTAAAGCTGGTTTCTATCAAATATGTTCCCGTTGGTGGCGGAGAATTTATTCTCTTAGCTTAACACCCTTAGAGGTTATGTAGTTGATGGTTACTAGTGATACATTCCCAAATTGGTAATGTGGCATACGAAGTGTTGTTGAACATTTGATGATCAAAGCACAGCTTTTGTATAAAGCGTAGCTTTGTGGACGAGACTTCGTTGGACCTCAACCTCGGAAATGGTCAAAACAGGAAGGATGCTGCAAGTTTATTAGGGGGTAGTGCCCCTTTAGTGTATGTCATTCCTTCTAAATAGAGATGGTATCATGTATGGAGCCCAGATACTTAACCTATGTTGCTGCTGCAAATTTATTACTTTGTCGTTGTTGGAATCGAGGATCCTCGGATATAGATCGGTTACGATCTGGGAATTGCATATTCGTGTCAGTAGTTATCCAGTTAGGGGTAACCCGGCCTTGTGTTGGTAGATATCTAACCGTAACGTTAGTTTCTCGGGTCGTCTTTCCAGAGGCGTACCCATGTGGCAATGGGAAGTTCCTTGGCCTGACCATTTGTTGGAAATCCAAACTTCAATACGCATCTTATATGGTTTTAGTTGTAGAACCTGCCATTTACTTATGGTGGTCACCACTGTTTAGATGGTAGCTATAGTAGGCATACGATAATGGTCATATGTTGGCTAAGATTTATATCTTTACTTTCGAAATGATTTTTCCTACACTATGCAGTAGTAATAATATCAAATGTTTCTTTTTAATGCGTATCAAGCATCTTTGACTATCATAAGGAGAAATCTCCTCCGATTCTGCGTTTGCATTGTGTGTGTGTGCGGGAGGCCTTATGGTAGTTTCATTTTCTAAAAAGTATTGTGAATCTATTTTAAAATATCCCTTTGTTTGTTTTAAAAGATAAACTGTTTTAAGTTCTCACACCAGTCTCATGACTGGCCTGGAGTTTATTGTTCTCTTCCTAAACTCTGGGTGCCCATCAATTTTCACACGGGCAGTCTAGAGTCAGGTTATCAGGATATTCTGGAATTCAGGAGTTGCTGTAGAGAGCTGGATGGCATGGCGTATCAACTAGTATATAGTATTTCTTTTCCGCTGTTTGTTGTTGTAAACTCTGATAATGTAATGTAAAGTGATGTAATGTAATAACTGATATAGTTCTTTGTTTTAAAGATATTCATTTATCTATTATATGTTGTTCCGCTGCGATTGTGAGATTCTGATATTGTTTCTGTTTCTTCTTATTCTACCTTTTTCTTCATCTTTAACCGTAACGGTACGGTTTTCCGGCATTCGATTGCTCGGCAGTTGATACAGTGGACGTATTAATGTTGATTTTCGAGCGTCGAAAAGTCGCAACGTTACATGTGGTATCAGAGCATATGGTTAAGCGACAACCATGGCTCTGTTGGGAATTACTCATTAGAGTTAGAGTCAGCGGTACTCTAGAATGAGTGTGAGTGTAATAATAGATATGAGCACGTATTTGTTAGTGAGAATTTAAATTTGTTTTATATTGTAATGATTGGTTTGTTGAGTGGTATATGGATTCTGGTCAACATGAGTAATTAACGTTGTTGATAGGGATCTCTAAACACTTGTACAGAACAATTTGACACGATATTGTTTTAAAATAGGGTAAATGAAATAATTTTACCTTGATTATATTTTATATATATAAGGAATAATTTTTCAGAATTATTAAGTATATATGAATTGATTGTTTGGTCGTTAAAAATGTAAGAATGAATATAAGTTAATTAAAAGAATAATTGTATAAGAAAATGAATTATTAAGATGGAATTATAATTAATATGATTTACAATTGTGAAATAATCTTATATATACAAACAGTGAAATTTTATAAGTAAAAGATTTGTAAATGTGATTTATAAATATTGAAAGAATATTAAGCACTGAATTCACTACGGTTATTGGAAAATTTAAATTCTTTGAAGTTTGAAAATGGTTTTCAAGGGTGTGGAAAAATTGTTTTGAAGGGATAAAAGCTCTATACTCTTTTTGGTCGCTGGAAAATAATTCTGATGATGATCGCGACATCATCGGTGTTCATTTTCGGGTTTCCAAAAGAGGAATTGCTGCCAAATTATTTTAAATGAAAGTTGTTTGGAAAATTTGGATTTGGTTTTGGAAATTCAAAAGATAATTTGAATTGATTTCAAAAATGGTTTTGAAAGGTTGAAAAGACTCTGGAATGTTATATAAAATGATTGGAATACAATTATTAAGTTGAAAAATAAATTGTGGATGAACAAATAAAATTTGCAAGTGTAAGAAAATGAAATTGAAATCCATTTCGAATTTGTAAGTAAATAGAACTGGAATTGGAATCTGAATTGGATTTATAAGTGGAAATTTTAAGTTAAGTTAAACAAATGATTTTTGAAAGAGAATATAACTTAAATGATGTTGAATGAAGTTGATTTTGGTACCGAAGTAAATTAATCAAGAGAAGTGATGAATATGAACATGAGTTATGTAACGACCCAGAATTTTTGATAACTTGAATTTGAATATTTAATTTATTTTTAATATTAATAAGTGGAATTTTTAAGTCGAATAATTTATTTATCGAATATTTGGATTTAATGGGACAATTAAATCGATTTATTTAATAGTGAAATTCCACAAATAATTAAATATTGGGTTAAATATGATTGAAAATGATTTGGAAAATTTTGTTTTATCATATTGAAGTTATAGAAATGTTTTAGAACTTGTAAAACTGAATTTGGAGTTAATTTGTAAAAATCGAATATTTTAATATTTAATTATCGACTGAAAAATAGCTAATTTTTGAACAGTCTCAGAATTGAACGAAACGAGTTCCATTGGATCCGTAATAGTTAGTTATTATCGGATTTCAATTTTCGTAGCAATCGGAGTTGTCGTTTGACCGTGGCAGCTCGAAACGCATCGATATCGTTTTAATTTTAATTCGGCGAGTTAAAATAGCCATTTTTCAAACGGTCTCGGATTTCGACGAAACTAGTTTCATCGGATCCGTAATGTGATATTATTGTAAGATTTCAAATTTCAAGTCAATCGGATATATCGTTTGTCCGGTACAAGCCAAAACGCCTAGAAATCGTTTAAATCGGTTTTAATTTAAATTGATCGTTTAATTCTATATCTCACACATACGATCGAATTAGCTTACGAAACCCATTCCATTGTGTCCGGAACGCGGAAAAACCTTAGGATCGCCTGTCGGAACGCGTAGATTGGAGGTCGTTTGCATAAGTGTTAAATTGGAGATTTTATTGTTAAAATAATATTAATAACATGTATATACTAATTATTCTTTCTAAACCCTAATCTACTTTCGTGGCCGCCAGTTATGGTATTAATGGCCGAAATGTGCCCATCTTCCCTCTCCAATTTCTTCAAATCCACGCACTGTTTACAGAAACTTCCAACATAGAAATTGAAGAGCACTCAACGAGCTTCACATCCGTACGGTTGAGATGTTGGTTTGTCAACCAGAGGAGGGCGATTTTGGCCGCGTTTGTTCGTCGCTTGCGCACGTTTTTCTAGGTGGTGAGGGGGCCGAGCTTCATGATGCTCCAGCCGAGAGTAGGGGGAAGCACGTGCTATCGAATGGTGACCTCGGATCATCGTCAAAGCAAGTGTGATGGGCTCGGCAATCTAGGGTTTTGGTTCGTGATGGGTTTCAAGTCGCGTGTTTTGACCTGGGAGTTCTTGCGTGAGGGGGGAAGAAGGTGGAGTGCGGCCAGATTTTGATCAAGGGGAAATGGATGGCAGATATGAGATGTGGGTTTTAAAATTTATTAAAAGTTGTAATTAGTCATATTAAAATTAGTATTAACTTCAAAATGTCATAACTTTGCGATGCGAGGTCGGAAAATTATGAAACGAAGTGCATTGGAATTGTATGATCGTGCTCTTTGCGATGGAGCTGGATTGGAAATTTTTGGAGCTAGCGAAAATTTCGGGTATAATTAAACGCGTGTTTAATTATATTCGAAATAAAAGCTGAAACGGAAATAAAACCAAGGTGAGAACTCCTCACTCAATCAAACTGTTTGGTTTAAAATTTTAAATAGTTATTGTTGATTGATGATTGCCGTTTGATTGTGGTAGTAGATATAGTAGGATATATACTATATATAGCAATATATATATATTGGCATATGTATATATTGGATTTGATTTCCCGCCTCGTATAGCGGATGAGACCCTATTGCGCCGCCTATTAAGCGGATATTTTATAAAATCCCATATACCGCGATATTCCACCTTGAAGTGGAATTGGTATTGTGCTAACGTCTGTGGATGCAGGGTAACAGGTTGGAGGGATCCAACTGGATTCCTCACATATTTATTTGTTTATAAATATTGTGTTGATTGATAACTATCATATCGATATATGATGTTTATTCCCGTGATTGACCATTTGATGCGGTTGCATCATCGGATTCATTTTTAAAAAAAATTAAAAATAACGATTTTGAATTTAAAAGGATTTTTAAGTAATTTTTCAAGTATATGTTTTATTAAATTTTGAACTTGATTCATTTTAAATAAATTAAGATTTTAAATACTAAAGTTATAAAACTATGATTTTTATGAAATATAACCAAAAGGAAAATTTTAAAATAAATAGATTTATAAAATAGTTAAATTGGGTTTTTGGGTAATTTTTATTAATAGTTTATGTAAAAGATTTTATAAATCGATATCTATAAATTTAAAATTTTTGGAATTATAAGACGGGTTATTAAGTGTTAAAATGAAGTATAAAAATGGATTTCATCTAAACTATAGTTTTATAAATTATGAGAGTTATGAAATGAATTGATGTTGAAAATAAAAGTTTATAAGTAATTAACTTATAAAATGGCTTTGGGCATTTAAAAGGGGATTTTTATAGAAATTGTTAATAAAGGAGGTTTTTATAAGTTGAAAACTATTATAAAAGGTGAGAAATCTTATCAGTAATAAGATTAACAATTTGTGAAGTTTTAAAAGGAACGACTTGGTAAATAAATAATATTTTAAGTATTTGACTTATAATACGAACTTTTGGTATAGAAATTGGGTTTATAAATTGAATTGGCTTAATAAAAGAGATTTCTAAACCGAAGTTATTAATAGAAATAGAATTTATAAACGTTGTTTATAAATTTGAAATCAATGTAATTTGGTAAATTGAATTTAGAATTGTTAAAGGGGTTACATTCACTCTTTTAAACGATGAATATATTATTAAGTCAAATGGGCATGTTTTGGGAGAAGAATGTTTTAAAGGGAATTTTAAAACGATTTTAAGATGCTCTAAAATGCATTAAGTATCGAATACTGGGATTTCAACATTCATTGTTGAAATAGGCGTTTTCGAGAAATAAAAGGAAATGAATACGTAGATTTCAACATTCATTGTTGAAATAGGCGTTTTCGAGAAAATGAGGAAATGATGGACTATAACACTGTTGTTATAGTGAATGGTTTCCAAATGGAAATATTTTGTGTAGTATTGGAATGTATGTTTCTATTTTTATTTTGAAACCCTATTCCAGTGATTTTGGGTTGTCGTGACGGTGTTTTACGCAACATTCGTTTTGACCCAAGTAAAAGTGAATAGAAGAATGTTTTCCTTAAAAGAATGAAATATATACTTGGCTATGGTTAAGTATATCGAATATTTTCAAATTATTGAAAATAAATAAAATTTGTGAATCCTTATTATTAAATAAGTATGGGAATGCTTTTCCAATATGAAATGAAATGTTTTTGAGAATTTATCTTTTTGAAGATAAATTGAGATTGAATAACTGAAATCTATTGAAAACGTTAGGTCAGTAGATATTTTGAAATATAAATTCACTATGGAATTTATAAAAGGAAGGGAAATTTGTTTAAAAATAAATATTGATTTATTTTGAAGTATGGAAATGAATTTACGAATTTGGAACGTAAATTTAAAATAAATCGGTAAAGATTTATTCGATGATTCGAAATCTGTTTTCAAAGGGTATAAATGATGTAAAGTGATTTGAAATTGGTTTTCAAAGGGTTGAGGTGTTTAATTTGAAATGGGTTTTCAAATGGGTAAAGTGTGGAAAATTTTATCGTGAAGTGGTTTTGGTAAATCAAATAATTTGGGCAATTATTTGGAAATTGTGTATATATATCTTGTAAAGATATTTTGGGACTTAATAATTTTGGAAAAATTATTTGGAATCTGATGATGTGGCGCATCTTTATTGATAGTTAAATAACCGACTATCAGTATTTACCCTTGGATGGTAATTGTTGTGATTGTTGAAATTGAATGCTACACTTATTTTTAAAAATAAGCGCTCGCTATTCGGTTTAGCCGGGAGAGGACCTTTGTGTCATATATCCCATTCCGAATATGCGATACGTCGTTTGGATTGCATCTGAAGACCGGTGTTGAAGACCGGGTATTTGTGAGAACGATAGGATGACCTATCGATTGTCTCCGCATCGTTAGCTACGATATGGAGATTTCCTTTGTGATGGGAAATTTTATCGGGATTGTGAATACCCGGATTGCAAGGGCTTCTTTGGAAGTGCCTTCGGTTCTGTTCGAACCCGGAACAGACTTGTATGGTTACGTGTCTGACATTACGTTTTGAGAGATAGAGCAGATTTCTTTCAAATACATTTCTGTTGGTGGCGGAGAATTTATTCTCTTAGCTTAACACCCTTCTCTGAGACGTACGAGCTCAGAGGTTATGTAGTTGAAGGTTATCAGCGATATTTCCCAATCTGGTAATGTGGCATGCTGAGTGCTGCTGTGTGATGATCATTGGTTGATCGTTTGGATATGATCATTTGTTTGATCATTTATCTTTGTGATTATTGCTTTGGTCATCTGTGGACCCGAAGCATGGCTTTGTTACACAAAGCGTAGCTTTGTGGACGAGACTTCGTCAGGACCTCACTCCCCGGAAATGGTCGAAACAGGAATATGCGGCAAGGTTATGAGGGTCGCGCCCTTTAGGGTATGTCATTTCCTTCTGGAAAAGGGTGGTATCATGGTATGGAGCCCAGATGCTTACTCATGTTGATACACTATATATATTTCTGTGTGTGGTGTTGTTGCGAGCGCTCGGATAAAGGTCCCAAAGGACCGGGGGATGACATATTCGTGTAGTAGTTACCTAGTTACAGAGGTAACCCGGCCTTGTGTTGGCAGAGATCTAACCGTAACGTTAGTTTCTCGGGACGTCCCGCCAGAGGCGATCCCATGTGGCAGTAGGAAGTTCCTTAGCCTGACCATTTGTTGGAAATCCAATCAAAACAATACGCGCCTTGTACGGTTTTAGTTGTATTACCTGCCATTCACTTATGGTGGTCACCACTGTTTGGATGGTAGCTATAGTAGGCATAGTTCGGAATGTCTATGCTGGCTAGGATTTATATTCTACTTTCGAATTGTTTTCTACACTATGCACTAGTAATAATATCAAAAATGATTTGATTTTCGCGTAGTAAGCATCTTTGACTATCATAAGGAGAAATCTCCTCCAATTCTGCGTTTGCATTGTGTGTGTGGCGGGAGGCCTTATGGTAGTTTCATTTTCCAAAAAGCATTGCGGATTTAAAAATTTAAATTTTCTTGTTGCTTGTTTAAAGATAAACTGTTTTGAGTTCTCACACCAGTCCCATGACTGACCTGGAGTTTATTGTTCCTTTCTTAAACTCTGGGTGCCCACTATTTTCCACACGGGCAGTCTAGAGTTAGGTTATCAGGTTATTCTGGATTCGGGAGTTGCTGAGCAGATCTGGAGGCGAGCCAGATAGCGTAGTCTATTATCTATTGTATATATATCTTTTCTTTTTCCGCTGTTGTTGTTGTACACTCTGATTGATGTAATGTAATGTGCTGTAATGTATAAAAAGGTATAGTTCTTTTGTTTTAATGAATATTCATTTATCTATTATATGTTGTTCCGCTGCGACTGTGAGATTCTGATATTGTTCCTGTTCTGTTACTTGTTTTTGTTTCTTCTCTCCTTTCTTTCTTCTATCTTTCTCTCTCTCCTCCTATCTCTTTCTTCTTCTTCTTAAACCCTAACGGTTCGATTTTTCGGCAACGAAAAATCTCGATCGTTACATTTGGTATCAGAGCATGTGGTTAAGCGACAACCATGGTTCTGTTGGGTATTACTCATTAGAGATAGAGTCAGCAGTACTCTAGAATGAGTGTGAGTGTAATAATAGATATGAGCGCGTATTTGTTAGTGAATATAAAATTGTTTTATATTGTGATGATTGGTTTATTGAGTGGCATATGAACCTTCGTCGGCACAGTCTGTACAACTGGATCGAAGGGGTTTCTAAACACTTGAATAGAACAATTCGACATGATATTGTTTTAAATTGGGTAAATGAAATAATTTTACCTTGATTATATTTTCTATATAAGAAAATAATTTTTTCAAGAATTATTGAAGTGTGTGTATAATTGATTGTTTGATTGTTTGAAATATATATATATATATAAGTTAATTAAAAGTTGTTTGAATAAGTTATATAAAAACAACTATCGTAAAAAGAATAATTGTATAAGCTAATGAATTATAAGTATGGAATTATAATTAAAATGATTTACAATTGTAAAATAATCTTATGTATATAAGAAGTGAAATTTTATAAGTAAGATTTATAAATGTAATTTATAAATAAAGGGAAATTTTGAAAGAATATTTAGCATTGATTTCACTATGGTTACTGGGAAATAATAAGGATGATGACTGCAGCATCATCAGTATCATTTTCGAGTTTCTATGTGATGGATTTGCTACAATAATGAATTTAAAATTGAAGCTTTGTTGTAGTAAACAAATTTGAAATTAAAATTCAACTTGAAATTGTCAAATATAAGTGAAAAAAAGGGGTTTTGAACTTATAATATGAGTTGGAAGTTGAATAATAAGTTGTATAACTTATAGAATGAGAAAATGTAAGTAAAACCAATTATTGAAGTGGTTAAACAATTAAGTTAAGTAAAATGAAATACGAATTTGATTGTTGATATGAATTTGACTTAAGTAAAAGTTAAATAGAATTTACTTTAGAATTGGAAACCGAATTGGATTGATAAGTGGAAACTTAAGTTTATTTGAACAAATTATGTTAAATGGAATAGAGTTTGAAATGAATTAGGAGAATACTTAAGTTGAATAGTGGAAGTAAATGTAAATGAAGTTGAATGGAATATAACTTGAGTAATGTTGAAAGAATTGATGTTGATATCAAAATAAAATGAATAAAGTGAATTAATGAAATCGTTAAATGATGTGAACTTGAGTTATATAAATGAAATTCAATTTTTATATGTAAAAAGAATTGGCAACTGAATTAAAGTATGGATTGAATGTTAATTAATCGAATGTGAATAAGTTGATATGAAATGATGTATGTAAGTGTAAATTCATTTCGAGCTAGTTGAATAATTGAATGAAAATCAGTTGAATGTTAAATCAATTGGAATTAAAACTGTTGAACCAAATTGAATGTAGTGAGAGAAAAACTAATAATTTGGTTTTATTGGATATACATTGGTTGTTATTCGCTTGTTGGTTGATTGTATGTAAATTCATTAAGTGTTAATGAAATTGAATTAGCGCATTTGAAAACTATGTAATTGAATTCAAATTGAAAGTGAAGTAAATAAATTTGAATAGAATTGAATTCGAGTTGATTTGAAAGTGAACCAATGTGAATTTAATTAGTGAATGTAAACTAATGGGAAATGAATGAGAAAGAATATGCAACTTCAATAGTAAACTAAAAATGTATAAGAAGCATATGTTGAAAGGTTTTGTAATTGAATTGGCAAAATGATTTGAATGTTGAAGTTGGAATTGTGTACTACTATTAGCAGGATATACAGGTGTATAATGGAATTGGGATTTGATTTTGAAGTTAAAAAATTGAATTGCTCGACAAAAAGGTACGTATTTCAATTTTAGTATGAGATTTGATGATTTCCTTCTCCAGCCACTTGGCTTTCTCTTTTCTTTTTGATTCTGAGGGGCCGTGGTGCCATTTTGTAGTCGTACCGATCGAGCCGCGCAAAGGAGACGCTGGCGAAATTTTTCGAAAATTAAGGGAGTTAGAAAATTTTTGAGAAAATTTTGAAAGTTTGAAATTTGAATTTAAATTTAAATTTGAATTGTTGAGTAAACAATGTTGTTTGAAACCTATAATTGAAGTTGGAAAGCTAATTGAAATGATAGTAAATCTTTAATAAAAAGATTGGTGTTAGAAGGTTGATAAAACTATTAGTTTTGGAAAAATAATAAACGGATTATGAATTGTTCTCCTTAACTTGCAATTTCGAGGACGAAATTCTTTTAAGGGGGGAAGATTGTAACGACCCAGAATTTTTGATAACTTGAATTTGAATATTTAATTTATTTTTAATATTAATAAGTGGAATTTTTAAGTCGAATAATTTATTTATCGAATATTTGGATTTAATGGGACAATTAAATCGATTTATTTAATAGTGAAATTCCACAAATAATTAAATATTGGGTTAAATATGATTGAAAATGATTTGGAAAATTTTGTTTTATCATATTGAAGTTATAGAAATGTTTTAGAACTTGTAAAACTGAATTTGGAGTTAATTTGTAAAAATCGAATATTTTAATATTTAATTATCGACTGAAAAATAGCTAATTTTTGAACAGTCTCAGAATTGAACGAAACGAGTTCCATTGGATCCGTAATAGTTAGTTATTATCGGATTTCAATTTTCGTAGCAATCGGAGTTGTCGTTTGACCGTGGCAGCTCGAAACGCATCGATATCGTTTTAATTTTAATTCGGCGAGTTAAAATAGCCATTTTTCAAACGGTCTCGGATTTCGACGAAACTAGTTTCATCGGATCCGTAATGTGATATTATTGTAAGATTTCAAATTTCAAGTCAATCGGATATATCGTTTGTCCGGTACAAGCCAAAACGCCTAGAAATCGTTTAAATCGGTTTTAATTTAAATTGATCGTTTAATTCTATATCTCACACATACGATCGAATTAGCTTACGAAACCCATTCCATTGTGTCCGGAACGCGGAAAAACCTTAGGATCGCCTGTCGGAACGCGTAGATTGGAGGTCGTTTGCATAAGTGTTAAATTGGAGATTTTATTGTTAAAATAATATTAATAACATGTATATACTAATTATTCTTTCTAAACCCTAATCTACTTTCGTGGCCGCCAGTTATGGTATTAATGGCCGAAATGTGCCCATCTTCCCTCTCCAATTTCTTCAAATCCACGCACTGTTTACAGAAACTTCCAACATAGAAATTGAAGAGCACTCAACGAGCTTCACATCCGTACGGTTGAGATGTTGGTTTGTCAACCAGAGGAGGGCGATTTTGGCCGCGTTTGTTCGTCGCTTGCGCACGTTTTTCTAGGTGGTGAGGGGGCCGAGCTTCATGATGCTCCAGCCGAGAGTAGGGGGAAGCACGTGCTATCGAATGGTGACCTCGGATCATCGTCAAAGCAAGTGTGATGGGCTCGGCAATCTAGGGTTTTGGTTCGTGATGGGTTTCAAGTCGCGTGTTTTGACCTGGGAGTTCTTGCGTGAGGGGGGAAGAAGGTGGAGTGCGGCCAGATTTTGATCAAGGGGAAATGGATGGCAGATATGAGATGTGGGTTTTAAAATTTATTAAAAGTTGTAATTAGTCATATTAAAATTAGTATTAACTTCAAAATGTCATAACTTTGCGATGCGAGGTCGGAAAATTATGAAACGAAGTGCATTGGAATTGTATGATCGTGCTCTTTGCGATGGAGCTGGATTGGAAATTTTTGGAGCTAGCGAAAATTTCGGGTATAATTAAACGCGTGTTTAATTATATTCGAAATAAAAGCTGAAACGGAAATAAAACCAAGGTGAGAACTCCTCACTCAATCAAACTGTTTGGTTTAAAATTTTAAATAGTTATTGTTGATTGATGATTGCCGTTTGATTGTGGTAGTAGATATAGTAGGATATATACTATATATAGCAATATATATATATTGGCATATGTATATATTGGATTTGATTTCCCGCCTCGTATAGCGGATGAGACCCTATTGCGCCGCCTATTAAGCGGATATTTTATAAAATCCCATATACCGCGATATTCCACCTTGAAGTGGAATTGGTATTGTGCTAACGTCTGTGGATGCAGGGTAACAGGTTGGAGGGATCCAACTGGATTCCTCACATATTTATTTGTTTATAAATATTGTGTTGATTGATAACTATCATATCGATATATGATGTTTATTCCCGTGATTGACCATTTGATGCGGTTGCATCATCGGATTCATTTTTAAAAAAAATTAAAAATAACGATTTTGAATTTAAAAGGATTTTTAAGTAATTTTTCAAGTATATGTTTTATTAAATTTTGAACTTGATTCATTTTAAATAAATTAAGATTTTAAATACTAAAGTTATAAAACTATGATTTTTATGAAATATAACCAAAAGGAAAATTTTAAAATAAATAGATTTATAAAATAGTTAAATTGGGTTTTTGGGTAATTTTTATTAATAGTTTATGTAAAAGATTTTATAAATCGATATCTATAAATTTAAAATTTTTGGAATTATAAGACGGGTTATTAAGTGTTAAAATGAAGTATAAAAATGGATTTCATCTAAACTATAGTTTTATAAATTATGAGAGTTATGAAATGAATTGATGTTGAAAATAAAAGTTTATAAGTAATTAACTTATAAAATGGCTTTGGGCATTTAAAAGGGGATTTTTATAGAAATTGTTAATAAAGGAGGTTTTTATAAGTTGAAAACTATTATAAAAGGTGAGAAATCTTATCAGTAATAAGATTAACAATTTGTGAAGTTTTAAAAGGAACGACTTGGTAAATAAATAATATTTTAAGTATTTGACTTATAATACGAACTTTTGGTATAGAAATTGGGTTTATAAATTGAATTGGCTTAATAAAAGAGATTTCTAAACCGAAGTTATTAATAGAAATAGAATTTATAAACGTTGTTTATAAATTTGAAATCAATGTAATTTGGTAAATTGAATTTAGAATTGTTAAAGGGGTTACATTCACTCTTTTAAACGATGAATATATTATTAAGTCAAATGGGCATGTTTTGGGAGAAGAATGTTTTAAAGGGAATTTTAAAACGATTTTAAGATGCTCTAAAATGCATTAAGTATCGAATACTGGGATTTCAACATTCATTGTTGAAATAGGCGTTTTCGAGAAATAAAAGGAAATGAATACGTAGATTTCAACATTCATTGTTGAAATAGGCGTTTTCGAGAAAATGAGGAAATGATGGACTATAACACTGTTGTTATAGTGAATGGTTTCCAAATGGAAATATTTTGTGTAGTATTGGAATGTATGTTTCTATTTTTATTTTGAAACCCTATTCCAGTGATTTTGGGTTGTCGTGACGGTGTTTTACGCAACATTCGTTTTGACCCAAGTAAAAGTGAATAGAAGAATGTTTTCCTTAAAAGAATGAAATATATACTTGGCTATGGTTAAGTATATCGAATATTTTCAAATTATTGAAAATAAATAAAATTTGTGAATCCTTATTATTAAATAAGTATGGGAATGCTTTTCCAATATGAAATGAAATGTTTTTGAGAATTTATCTTTTTGAAGATAAATTGAGATTGAATAACTGAAATCTATTGAAAACGTTAGGTCAGTAGATATTTTGAAATATAAATTCACTATGGAATTTATAAAAGGAAGGGAAATTTGTTTAAAAATAAATATTGATTTATTTTGAAGTATGGAAATGAATTTACGAATTTGGAACGTAAATTTAAAATAAATCGGTAAAGATTTATTCGATGATTCGAAATCTGTTTTCAAAGGGTATAAATGATGTAAAGTGATTTGAAATTGGTTTTCAAAGGGTTGAGGTGTTTAATTTGAAATGGGTTTTCAAATGGGTAAAGTGTGGAAAATTTTATCGTGAAGTGGTTTTGGTAAATCAAATAATTTGGGCAATTATTTGGAAATTGTGTATATATATCTTGTAAAGATATTTTGGGACTTAATAATTTTGGAAAAATTATTTGGAATCTGATGATGTGGCGCATCTTTATTGATAGTTAAATAACCGACTATCAGTATTTACCCTTGGATGGTAATTGTTGTGATTGTTGAAATTGAATGCTACACTTATTTTTAAAAATAAGCGCTCGCTATTCGGTTTAGCCGGGAGAGGACCTTTGTGTCATATATCCCATTCCGAATATGCGATACGTCGTTTGGATTGCATCTGAAGACCGGTGTTGAAGACCGGGTATTTGTGAGAACGATAGGATGACCTATCGATTGTCTCCGCATCGTTAGCTACGATATGGAGATTTCCTTTGTGATGGGAAATTTTATCGGGATTGTGAATACCCGGATTGCAAGGGCTTCTTTGGAAGTGCCTTCGGTTCTGTTCGAACCCGGAACAGACTTGTATGGTTACGTGTCTGACATTACGTTTTGAGAGATAGAGCAGATTTCTTTCAAATACATTTCTGTTGGTGGCGGAGAATTTATTCTCTTAGCTTAACACCCTTCTCTGAGACGTACGAGCTCAGAGGTTATGTAGTTGAAGGTTATCAGCGATATTTCCCAATCTGGTAATGTGGCATGCTGAGTGCTGCTGTGTGATGATCATTGGTTGATCGTTTGGATATGATCATTTGTTTGATCATTTATCTTTGTGATTATTGCTTTGGTCATCTGTGGACCCGAAGCATGGCTTTGTTACACAAAGCGTAGCTTTGTGGACGAGACTTCGTCAGGACCTCACTCCCCGGAAATGGTCGAAACAGGAATATGCGGCAAGGTTATGAGGGTCGCGCCCTTTAGGGTATGTCATTTCCTTCTGGAAAAGGGTGGTATCATGGTATGGAGCCCAGATGCTTACTCATGTTGATACACTATATATATTTCTGTGTGTGGTGTTGTTGCGAGCGCTCGGATAAAGGTCCCAAAGGACCGGGGGATGACATATTCGTGTAGTAGTTACCTAGTTACAGAGGTAACCCGGCCTTGTGTTGGCAGAGATCTAACCGTAACGTTAGTTTCTCGGGACGTCCCGCCAGAGGCGATCCCATGTGGCAGTAGGAAGTTCCTTAGCCTGACCATTTGTTGGAAATCCAATCAAAACAATACGCGCCTTGTACGGTTTTAGTTGTATTACCTGCCATTCACTTATGGTGGTCACCACTGTTTGGATGGTAGCTATAGTAGGCATAGTTCGGAATGTCTATGCTGGCTAGGATTTATATTCTACTTTCGAATTGTTTTCTACACTATGCACTAGTAATAATATCAAAAATGATTTGATTTTCGCGTAGTAAGCATCTTTGACTATCATAAGGAGAAATCTCCTCCAATTCTGCGTTTGCATTGTGTGTGTGGCGGGAGGCCTTATGGTAGTTTCATTTTCCAAAAAGCATTGCGGATTTAAAAATTTAAATTTTCTTGTTGCTTGTTTAAAGATAAACTGTTTTGAGTTCTCACACCAGTCCCATGACTGACCTGGAGTTTATTGTTCCTTTCTTAAACTCTGGGTGCCCACTATTTTCCACACGGGCAGTCTAGAGTTAGGTTATCAGGTTATTCTGGATTCGGGAGTTGCTGAGCAGATCTGGAGGCGAGCCAGATAGCGTAGTCTATTATCTATTGTATATATATCTTTTCTTTTTCCGCTGTTGTTGTTGTACACTCTGATTGATGTAATGTAATGTGCTGTAATGTATAAAAAGGTATAGTTCTTTTGTTTTAATGAATATTCATTTATCTATTATATGTTGTTCCGCTGCGACTGTGAGATTCTGATATTGTTCCTGTTCTGTTACTTGTTTTTGTTTCTTCTCTCCTTTCTTTCTTCTATCTTTCTCTCTCTTCTCCTATCTCTTTCTTCTTCTTCTTAAACCCTAACGGTTCGATTTTTCGGCAACGAAAAATCTCGATCGTTACAAGTTATATAAATGAAATTCAACCTTATATTGTTAAAGGAATTAGCAATTGAATTGATAAATGATGGAATATTAATCAATTGAATGTAAAAGAATTGATATGGGATAATGAATGTAAGTGTAAATTCATTAGAAGCTAATGAAGTTGAGAAATTGAATAAATTGAATGGAAGTCAATTTAATATGAACCAATTGGAATTAAAAGTGTTGGACCAAATTGAATGTAAATTAAATAATTTGGTTATGATGGTTATGATTTGGTTGTTATATGATTGTTGGTTGATTGTATATAACTCATTAAGTGTTAAATGAAAATGAATCAATGAAATGGAAGGCTATAAATCATTGAAATCAAATTGAAAGTTAAGTGAATCTTAAATAGAATTGAATTTGATTTGGAAATGAACCAACTTGAATAGGAATTAGTGAATGATTACTAATTGAATATGATTAAATAAAAAAACCCAATCCATTGAATATTAATGAGAATACGAATGAATATTTATTTGGTTAGTTGGATGATAGTTGGATGATGGTTGGATTGTTGTTTTGATTGTGTTTGCTATATTGGCATACATAGTTGTTGGTATATGTTGTAGATTGATGTTACTTTCATATATACATGTTTCTCATTTGTTTGTTGAGTGTTTAGTAGGTGAGGATTGCGCTTGCTTTGCATTTGGAACTCGCTTTCGTGCTATATTAGCCGTATATGCTCGCTAATAAAATATAAGGTACATATCTCGGATTAAATATCGTACTTTTACACTTTTTTCCCTGCGGGAAGCCTCATCACTTGATGAGATGTATATTTGTGATATATATATTGCCATTTTTTTCGGATCGAGCCGCGCAAAGGAGACTATGGCGAATTTTTCTAAAAATTTAAGGCGTTAGAAAATTTTCGCGAAATTTTAGAAAAGTTTTGTAAAAACTAAGTTTTGATTTGAAGTTGAAAGTTAAACGATATAGTTGATTTTGAAAAAGATAACTAACTATGATTTGAAAAATCCAATTTGAATGGTTTGTTTTTGGAAAGTGAATGGATTCTGTAACTTTTTCTTACTTGGTAATTTCGAGAACGAAATTCTTTTAAGGGGGGAAGTTTGTAACGACCCAGAATTTCTGTCAATTAAAATTTGTATATTTAATTGATTTTAAATATTAATAAGTGAAATTTATAAGTCGAATAAATTTTATTTCGAATATAAGGATTTAATTTGATAATTAAATCGATAATTTAATATCTGGAAATACAGAAATAATTGAAAATTGGGTTTAATATGGTTAAAATTGATTTGTAAAATTTTATTTAATCATGTTGAAGTTAGAATGATGTTATAGAACTTTTAAAATTGAATTAAAAGTTAATTTGTGAAAATTGAATATTTTAATATTTAATTGACGAGTTAAAATAGCCATTTTTCAAACAGTCTCGGATTTTGACGAAACCAGTTTCATCGGATCCTTAATGTCAAATTGTTGTAAGGTTTCAAATTTCGTGTCAATCGGATTTACCTTTTGTCCGGGGCAAGCCGAAACGCATAGAAATTCGTTTAATCGGTTTAATTTAAATTTGATCGTTTATTTCCGTAACTCACACATACGATCGAATTAGCCTCCAAAACACGTTGCATTGTGTTCGAAACATAGGGTAAACCCTAGAAACGCCAGTCACCGTGTGAGAATTGGAGTTCGAAAAATTGAAGATGAATAGTGTTCGTCGGTTTTCTATAAAAGGACCCTTATTCTCATTTTTTTTGCAAAACCCTTGAAAGAAAGCCTGGCCGCCACTTTCAGCATGAATGGCCGAAATTGTCCCACTCTTCCTTCATTAATTTCTTCAAATCCACGCATCGATTCAACAAACTTCCAACTACAAAAATAAAGATCACAACGAGAGCTTCAAATCCATACGGTGGGTCGACGAATCGTCGACCATAGGCGGAGTTTTTGGCCCGCGTTTCATGCGCGTTTTCTAAGGCGAAAGCGCAGCCGAGTGGAGTCGGTCTGGGGGTGGTGGTGTGCGGCGGTGGGGGCTACGACCTGGAAGTGGTTGATCGTTTTTTCGTGCATCGTGTTGGTCGCGACAATTTCTTAAACAACGGCGGCTATGGGTTGAAGGTAGCTGTATATTGTCGCGTTTGGGAAGAAGAGGGGGCCGATCGGCCTTGATCTCATAAAAAAAATCATTGGCCCAGAAAACAGGTTGAGAATATGAATTTTTTTTGTAAATTATTATATATATTTAATCGTGTAATGTTTAAAAGTGTATAACTTCTTCATACGAGGTCGAAAAATTACGAAACGAATTGCGACGGGTTTGTTTTGTCGAGCGCTCCGCAATGGAGCTGGTTTGGAGTCGTTTGGAGCTAATGAAAATTTCGGGTAAAATTAAACGCACGTTTAATTTTATTCGAAATACAACGCTACAACTGTTATCGGAAACTCAAGGTGAGAACTTCTCACTCAATCGAATTAGTTTCGATTTAAATTTTAAATAGTTAGATTTAAAATTGCTTGATTGTGTGATTGGATGATAAATTGTTATCTATTGTGTTAAATAGACATTATATGCCGTATATTAAGCAGAGGTTATTTATTAAAAACATATACCGCGAATATTTCACTGCAAAGTGAAATTGGTATTATCTATGTACTTGGAGTTGGTTTCCCGCATTATATAGCGGATGAGACCCTATTGCGTCGCATAATAGCGGGTAATATATTTTATAAATCCCATATACCGTGATATTCCGTATTGGAACGGAATTGGTATTGTGCTAATGTCCGTGGATGCAGGGAAACAGGTTGGAGGGATCCAACTTGATTCCTCACCAGTATTTATTTGATTACAGATATTGTGATATTTGTTGATTATCATATTGATATATGATGTTTTGATTGTCGTGATTGATATATTGTTGTTGTTGCATCATTGGGCCTATTTTGGAGTTTTAAAATGTTAAAGGAACGATTTCTAATTTAAAAGGATTTTTAAAGTGATTTTTTGAAAATATACGTTTTATTAAACTTTGGAATTGATTTATTTTAAATAAATAAACGTTATAATATTTAAAGTTATAAAAGTTATGATTTTTGAGAAATATAACCGAAATGTGATTTTTGAAATAAATAGCTGATTAATTTATAAAATAGTTTAAACTGGGATTTTTGAATTATTATAAACGGTTTATATAAAAGGATTTATAAAATTGATATTTATAAATTAAAATATAGGGATTATGAAACGAGTTTTATTAAGTATTAAAATGAAGTATAAATGGATTTATAAGTGAATGAAAATTATAGATTTATAAATTGTGAAGTTATAAAATGAATAGATTTTTGTAAAATAAAAGATTTATAAGTAATTAACTTATAAATCGGATTTTGGCATTTTAATTGAGATTTTCGAATAAGAATAAATGGTTTATAGATAAGATTTATAAAATATATATTTTATAAATCAAAATAATGGAGTTATAAAAGGAGTTCTGTTAATGCTGAAAATGAGGTTATAAATGGAATTTTATAAGTAGTAAGATTTTTAAATTTTGTAAATTGAAGTCTTTATAAAAATAAAAATGGGAATTTATAAACATTGTTTAATAAATCCGAAATTTATCAAATTTGATGAATTTAATATAGAAGCTTATTAAAGGAGATATATTCGTGAGTTTGGACAGCGAATTATCCTTTAAGTTAAATGTTGTAATAATAAGAGTTGGTTGGGAATTATATCCACGATTTTGGACAGTGGATAATCTTTTAATAAATGTGTAGAAACATTGAATTGGGTAAATAAAGTATATTCACGATTTTGGACGGTGAAAATATTATTAAATCAAATGGATATGTTTTGGGGAAGTGATATTATAAAACGAAGTTAATTGTTTTAAAGATGTTTTAGAATGGATTAACTATCGAAACCATAGATTTCAACATTCATTGTTGAAATAGACGTTTTCGAGAAATAAGGAAATGGTGGACTATAACACTGTTGTTATAGTAAATGATTTCTGAAAGTAAATGTTTTATATAGTATTGGGATTTATATATCTCTCTTAATTTCGAATCCCTATACTAGTGATTTTGGGTCGTCGTAACGATGTTTTACGTAACATTCGTTTTGACCCAAATAAATGTGTTAAGAGAATGTTTTCCTTAAAGAATAAAATATATAGTTAATTGCGATTTAAGTATATTGAATATTTTCTAAATGTTGGAAATAAATAGATTTGTGAATTACTTATTATTAAATAAGTATGGAAATATTTTCCAATATGAAGTGAAATGTTTTGAGATTTTATCTTTTGAAAGATAAATTGAAAATGAATATTAAAAATCGATTTGGAAATCGTATATTCATAGATATTTTGGAATTGTGAATTCACTATGGAATTTATAAAAGGAAGGGAAATGAATTTTACGGATTTGGAACGTAAATATAAAGTAAATCGTTGAGGATTTATTTAATTGGTTTAAATGAACCATTTTGAAATGAAAGTATTTCCGCGTAAGGAAAATGATTGAAATTTGTTTTCAAAAGTGGTAAAGGTGAAAAGTGATTTGAAAATTTGTTTTAAAATGGTTGAAGTGTGGAAAATATATATATCTTGTAAAGATATTTTTCGGAAAATAAATAAGTTGGGAAATTATTTGGAACTTGGTGATGCTGTGCATATCTATTTATAGTTAAATAACCGACTATCAATATTTACCTTTAAATAGGTATTTGTTGTGATTTGCTTGAATTTGAATGCTACACTTATTTTTAAAATAAACGCTCATTATTCGGGTTAGCCGGGAAAGGACCTCTGAGTCGTATAACCCATTCCGAATAGTGATACGTCGTAATGGATAGCATTGATGACCGGTGTTGAAGACCGGTGTTGAAGACCGGATATTTATGAAAACGGAAGGATTACCGTCGAATGTTTCTACATCGACTGATCTCGGATATAGAAATTTATTACCCTTTGATGGGAAGTCCGGTCGTGATTAGTGAATATCTGGATTGCAAGGACTTCTTTGGAAGTGCCTTCGGTTCCGTTCGATCCCGGAACGGACTTGTATGGATGTGTGTTTGACGTTACAATTTGAGATGTAAAGCTGGTTTCTATCAAATATGTTCCCGTTGGTGGTGGAGAATTTATTCTCTTAGCTTAACACCCTTAGAGGTTATGTAGTTGATGGTTACTAGTGATACATTCCTAAATTGGTAATGTGGCATACGAAGTGCTGTTGAGCATT
The DNA here is from genome assembly GCA_030765085.1 of Allium cepa. Taxonomy (NCBI): domain Eukaryota; kingdom Viridiplantae; phylum Streptophyta; class Magnoliopsida; order Asparagales; family Amaryllidaceae; genus Allium; species Allium cepa. The sequence goes on along the minus strand of CM060929.1, from coordinate 373,740,341 downwards.
TGATGTTCAAAGCACAGCTTTTGTATAATGCATAGCTTTGTGGACGAGATTTCGTAGGACCTTAGACCCCGAAAATTGTCAAAACAGGAAGGATGCAGCAAGGTTATTAGGGGGTAGCGCCCCTTTAGTGTATGTCATTCCTTCTGGATAGAGGTGGTATCATGGTATGGAGCCCAGATACTTAACCTATGTTGTTGCTGCAAATTTATTACTTTGTGGTTGTTGGAATCGAGGATCCTCGGATATAGATCGGTTACGATCGGGAAATGACATATTCGTGTCAGTAGTTACCTAGTTAGGGGTAACCCGGCCTTGTGTTGACAGAGATCTAACCGTAACGTTAGGTTCTCGGGTCGTCTTTCCAAAGGCGTACCCATGTGGCAATGGGAAGTTCCTTGGCCTGACCATTTGTTGAAAATCCAAACTTCAATACGCATCTTGTATGGTTTTAATTGTACAACCCGCCATTTACTTATGGTGGTCACTACTGTTTAGATGGTAGCTATAGTAGGCATACGATAATGGTCATATGTTGGCTAATATTTATATCTTTACTTTCGAAATGATTTTTCCTACACTATGCACTAGTAATAATATCAAATGTTTCTTTTTAATGCGTATCAAGCATCTTTGACTATCATTAGGAGAAATCTCCTCCGATTCTGCGTTTGCATTGTGTGTGTATGCGGGAGGCCTTATGGTAGTTTCATTTTCTAAAAAGCATTGCGAATCTATTTTAAAATATCCCTTTATTTGTTTTAAAAGATAAACTGTTTTAAGTTCTCACACCAGTCCCATGACTGACCTGGAGTTTATTATTCTCTTCCTAAACTCTAGGTGCCCACCAATTTCCACACGGGCAGTCTAGAGTCAGGTTATCAGGATATTCTGGAATTCAGGAGTTGCTGTAGAGAGCTGGATGGCATGGCGTATCAACTAGTATATAGTATTTCTTTTCCGCTGTTTGTTGTTGTAAACTCTGATAATGTAATGTAAAGTGATGTAATGTAATAACTGATATAGTTCTTTGTTTTAAAGATATTCATTTATCTATTATATGTTGCTCCGCTGCGATTGTGAGATTCTGATATTGTTTCTGTTTCTTCTTATTCTACCTTTTTCTTCTTCTTTAACCGTAACGGTACGGTTTTTCGACATTCGATTGCTCGGCAGTTGATACAGTGGACGTATTAATGTCGATTTTCGAGCGTCAAAAAGTCACAACGTTACAATATTCATCATATCATTGAACAAAAGTCAATTACCACTAAAAATAGCCCCTGAACAAATGCTGAAATCTAGAGCAAGAATTACACATGAGATATTGACTGACAAAGAGCACTGCTGGAGCTTAGCCAAGTTCATGTCTAGTTTAGAAGAAGAAAGATAAATGAACAAATCAAACAATTTCCAAAAATGTAACCGATAACCTGTCAAGAAAAGAAGAAGCTGCAGAAATTGAGAATTTTGTGTGTTAAAGTAAATCATTGTATTGTTTCACAATTAAATTTAATACTTATGAAGTAATGATGCTCTATTGCAATTTGGAACTTATGAAGTAATGATGTTCTGTTCTTAAAACAATGCTGATCTTACTTGTAAAAACAATGATAATATCCTGGAATGATTTGTTGTAATTGATGTTCTTTCTTTACCTGTTTTTTTATATTATAACAAAATTATATATTGAATGTTCAATCATGCAACTATTGATCCTACGTAATATTATCAGTTTTACGATGCAGATACCAGTTGTATAATAATGTTATAAGATTTTATATCATATATCAATACAAAACAGTAACTGGGTATCAGTTTTAATAACTAATAGTATCAGCTTTACTAAGATTGACACTCAACATACTTTATGAAACAATAATTAGTGCCAGTATCAGTTTTTGCTAATGCAGCATATCATTATGATTATTTATTAGTACTAGTGTCAATTATAGCACGTATAGTAATACACAAAACTGATATTAAAAACTAACCAAAACTGATACTAAAGTCCTTTTTATCCAATCAAACAAATATTATCTCCAACCAATAGAAAGCATGTATCAATTCAATCATTTTGTTCAATCAATTACACAATGATTATCAGATCCCATATACTATGCTATCAACGTAATTATAAATAAGTGAAATATACAGAATTGAACAAAACTGATATCACACAATGAAAAAATGATACCATATTTTATACCAACAGAATGTGTAAAATGACACTAGATAACTGATACAAACAGTATGCAAACAAATATCAAAACAAATGTTTGGAATAAATAAAAAAATAAATAAACACCAGAACTGATACTGTAAAAACATATAACTAATAATAAAACTGATACTATCACTTTACTAAAAAGCTGAAATTAAAATCAATTTGATAGTATGCTACACTGAATACAAATTAATAACAAGGTTCAATGACAGTAAAGCACCAAAACAAGTTACACTTCCGCTTATTAATCTGTACAAATTCAAAATATAAAATCAAATCATATCCTCTTCAAAGCTTGACAATTCCGTTTATTACGACCAAATTGCTTGCACTCGCCACATCTATTTTGCTTGTTCTGAAAATATGAAAATCCTCCTTTGCATTTAATTGATGGTCTACCAGCGCCACATTTCTCCTTTGGTGGCTTGATAACATCTTGAATACTACCATCAACAATAGGCCTATCATAATTTGGAATAGGATTTATAGCACTGGAATAAGAACAGCGATAAGCATCAACAGTGAAATAATACTCAACAAAATCATATACAGACAACTTAGACTTGTTCATACACTTTATAGCATGAGCGCAAGGAAATCCTGTAATTGTCCATTGGTTGCAACTACAAACACGTTCCTTCAAATCAACACAATGAGAGTTTGGAGATGTCACTTCAAAACAAAAATCAGAAGACGTATATACATCCCATCCAAATCCTTCTTCGATCAATTCACCTAAACGCAATTCCATAGAAGGACAAAGAGTTGTTTTCCACAAATGACAATCTTCTCTTCTTTTAGCCATTTGTTTCATAACCTTAACACGAATACCATCTAAACACAAAGTAATAGGCAATGCTCGTTCATCTAAAATCCAATTATTAAAACTTTCTGCAACATTAGAACTTATTCACCATAACGTTTCCCTGGAAAAAATAAATCCACCCACTTATCAAATGGCTTATCCTTTAAAAAATTTACACCAACAACACCACCAATTTGACAGAACTTAGAATGTGCGCCTTCAAAGTCATAAAGATTAGAAGCTCTAGAACACATTTTGGAAAGATCAACAATAGACACATTTGCATTTCTGGCTTTGACAGCTGAAAGAAGATTTTGTTACATACGCAAATAGCAATAACTGTGATAAGCTGCAGGAAAAACATCACGAATACCTGAAAGCAACCCTTGGTGACGATCTGACATAAAAACCAAAGTACGATTTTCTTGAAGCATTTGCTTTAAATGGTTCAAAAACCATGTCTAGTTATCCACATTTTCTATAGAAACAACACTCATAGCTAAAGGGAAGAAACCTGCAAATGCAAAAATAATTTGTAAAAAAAAGTAAAACTAATAATGACCATAAATCTAAAACAATTCATGAACCTGATACTAACACTAAAAAAACTGATACCGAAAACCCGATATAACCATTATCAAAATATTGATAGAGAGGACATTATGCATATTAATCTTCATTCTAGCTCAACAAAGTAACGAACATTAACATATATTATGATACAAAGGAAATTCCAATACTACACAAGTGTATTTGATACCATATATTGACATACTTGAAACCGATACTAACATTATACACAAGCTGATACTAATCTCATGCTAACTAGTATAAAATTATGATATCAAATACAAACTTATAATTCAACACAATGCAAATTCTGATACTACAAACTTGTTAACTGTAAACTATATATCTTAAAACTGATACCAACATAATACAAATTATGATAACAAATTAATATTAATGCTAATGCTAACTATTATGATCTCAATGCAAATAAATCAAATCTGAAAACAAAGACATACCTTGATCACCATTTTTGCAGTAGCACCCATCAACACACCAGGACATCCCTTCAAGTGAGTGGCATCTAAGAATATCATAGGACGACAATGCTTGAATCCAAGTAAACAAGCACCAAAAGCAATAACCACCCTCTCAAATTCATTACTACAAGGATCAACATCCATTTCAACATAACTTTTTGGATTAGACTTCTTCATTGCTTACAAATACCAACTCAAATCATTATAAGACAAAGCATCATTACCATGAAACTCTACTAATGCAAGTTGTTTCCCATGATAAGCATAATCGTAAGACAACTGAACATTGTATTCTCTTCTAAAATCAACTATAATATCATTAGGCTTTTTACTAGGACAATCACGGATCTCATCAATAATCAATGATTTAACAAATGAACTAGATATATGTGGATTATTCATATTTCTAACACCAGCTCCATAAGAATGATCAGCAACCATATTTCTAATAAAAAACTTCTTCAAATCTCCAGAATCACAAGAAGCATGAACTTTGAAAAGACAACCATCCTTATATAAAGAGCAAATTACAGTAACTCTTGTAGCACAATTCTTCAAAAATATTAATTCATATCCTTTTTGAATTTGATACGCCATCAAAAATTCTCTAAAATGCTCAGCTCCTCTAAAACAAAAACCAGCAAAATCAGAAATGCATGATTTCGACCCTCTCCTCAACATATCTTTTAAATAACTTTTACCGTTAACAACAACATTTGCACATACAGATACAATAAAAGATGAAGAAGCACGAACATAAGATGAACTTGAAATAGAAGCACCATCAACATATTCCAAATCAGAGCCCTTAACCTTAACAGTAAAACCAAAGAAAGAACTTTTCTTGTATAACTGAAAACAAATTATGCTTTGAATATCAGAATCAGTGTCAACCATAATAACTTTGTCCTCAAGTACATAAGAAATCTGAATAGAGGAAGGAGTTAATTGAGACCAACATCGACATATCTCATTCTTTAAATCATACAAAGAGCAATCGATAGACAATCGAGTGCTAAAAGTGTTATTATTCAACACAAACAAACAAAGAAGACTGTTATCCCCACTGCAATAAATAAATAAATAAATAAACATTAGTAAAAATATGTTCAATATAGAACATTAATTATTCAATTTCACAAAACTGATACCTATCGTATACAAAACTGATACCTAGTTATTGATAATAAAAAAATGATACCCAAAAACTGAAACTAAAATATGATACTTTTCCACTCTGTCACAAATTTATATACAACCCAAGCAGTAATACTTTTCCAATCATTACAATATTAATGCACGAAAATGCAAGATAAATAAAATGAAAAGCAAATTAAAATACAACACTGCATAAAGAAAAAAATAAAAATAAAAAACATGCTGCTACTTCCACAATTTGACATGGACGAACGAACGAACAAACAATGAGAACAACAACACTGCATATCAATTGTAAAAATGATCACAATTACAAATCATGACCAAATTTTTTTAAATCGAATAGAAAAACAACAAAAAATACAGGAATACAAGCATACCTAATTCATACAATTTAAAGAAAAACGAGATCACGATACAAATATGAAAAGAACGATATCAACAAAACGCACAGAAGGAGAAAATGATCGATGAACTACCATTAGCAGAAGGACGAAATTCAAATAATCGAACGAAATAGATCGATATTTATATTGCGAGAGAGATATTTTATCGCGACAGAAAAATATGACCGCGACTAAAAAATTTAATCGAAAGAAAGAAGAAGAAAAAACGATGTGGGCTGGAAAGAAAAAACGATGTGGGCTGGAAAGAAAAAACGATAATTTGTGCTTTGGAGAAAAATAATAGCGGGCTGTCCTACAGCAAAAAAGCCCTAAAACGTGTCCCTGAGGAAAATTTCCTGTTTACATGGTTATTCGAATCAAAACAAAATGATGACAAAAGCAAGGAAGGATGCAACTATATCTTATTCCTCATCTTCGTCTCCTTCTTCTCCTCAAAAGAGGGTGTTCCGGACTCATCAGGCTTTCTTTGGCTTTTCTCTTTGTCTTTATGACCCTTCGGAAGATTGCTCGACGACATTTCTAGGGAACAAAAATAGGCTGGTCGGGTAATGAGATGAACATAGGAGGAGGTATATTGACATCTTTCTCCTTCTTGATTTCCGTAGCTAGTAGGACTTGAGTTTGGAGCATCTCCTCCATAGTATGCCCAAAGGAAGGACCATAAGCTCTAGGTATAACAATTTCCTCTTCTTCCTACACCTCATGAAAGTCTTATATCGCCTCCTCTCCAAATCTTGCTGGTCGGAATATCTGGAGGCATTTAGGAGGTAGACATGACGATTGATTATGCTACTGCAGCTTACATCCCTGCTAACAAGCTCTTTTCAGGCAAAGGGACAATCGAAGGTTGGCCTAAAACTTGGAAAATATAAAGCAGAGATTAATGACATCAATCAATGTCATGTAAGCCATCTCAAACATGGGTGATGTTAGTGATATAGCTTCCTATATGAGCTAGAGTCCTACCAGAAGCTCCATGTTGAATGGGAGATAAGATGGACTTTGGAAGCAAGGGTTCGTCAGGGTTGTATTGACCCTCCAACGAAGACGTTAGAACCATTGTAACTCTAGAAACCATCCCAGCAGTAGAGCAGAGAAGAGATTCAAAGATAAAATGGGTAGTAATGTTTATTATGGAGTTATGAAGACAAGACCTGGAGCCCTTACCTTGGTCTTTTTGACCCCTGATAGAATATTTAGGGTGCATGTTCACCAATCCTAAGTGCCTCCATGTCCTTTCCATCTAGAAGGTCAAGTTTCTGGCATTCCACACCGTCGTCGGCCCCATTAGAGAAATCTCATTCGTGATTTACAATATCCTCCAATGCAAGGGCCAGGACGTTAGGATACCCTTCCACGAGCCATTTTAGGTTGTTGAACCTAATGGTGTTTGCATTATAACGAATATGCATGGGCTCGAGTTCATCCTTAACTCATTTCTCTACAACTTCGATATGTTTCTCGAAGTCTTTTGCTCCAACCTCTGCATCATCTCTTGCCTTATGGGCATCCATCAATTCTTTGCAGTAGCCCTAGGACATGGTGAGAGTGTTGTCTTTCTCTTTCTTCTCACTCTCTCGCTACTTTTTCAACTTCTCTATTTATTCCTTAAGATACTTATTTTCTAGCGATAAATTATAGCTCTTATGGTGAGCAACATCGATTTGTTTCTGTTGATTTTGGCATTGTTCCTTAGCCGACATGGTAAGATTACCTAGTTGTTTTTTGTACTCGGATAACAAGGTATTGATCTTCTCAATCTCTTCATCGACGTTAACAATGATGTGCTTATCTTGCCTTTTTTCTAGCTTCACTCCATCAAGCTCAACCTTTCTTTTGTAAGCACCCTCAGAGATAACTTTAGCTATCTGTCTCCATTTAAAGTATTGATTATACACATCATCAACATAAGCCACGGTATTGGTTCTGATGTGCGTAGGAATATCCTTCAATTCATGGATGAATATGACGTCGTCAAAAAAGATTTTTAAAAAAGTGCGCTTCAAGGCATTCATATGAGGATTAGAAACAATTTCTTCTTCCACTCGAATCGCTCTCTTGTCAGGCCTCGAATAAGAATGATAGAAGTGACAGGACCCGATAGTTCCCCATAACATCATGATACACGAGAGGATGTCATCAGTTGTGTTATAGTGGGAACATTTGGCATGTCCATAGACGGAACATAATCAGGTTTCGTCGAGTACAGATCCATATTACAGGGCAAGGGTGATCGATCCCTGTGTCATGGAGATGACTCACGAGTTGTGTAGCCTCTTTCTCGGCTTCTATGGTCTCGGCTAGAATGTCTTCCCTGATCAAAATCATAAGAAGAGCCACAAGGGAGATTGGATGACCCTTTCTTCCTTTTCTTGCTCCCATAGCTTTTGATGGTATTATACATGCCTCTACGCTCCATTGAATTTGCAAAAGAAATGCAAGCGAGTTAACTCAAACAAGTTAGAAACATAGCATGAACTAAACATAGTGTAGTGTTGTATAGGTGTGTGTATGTGTCCTAATGTCCAACCATGGATTGTGGACTTGGAGTTTGCTAACAGGGGTGATCTCCTTTGCAAGAATGGCAGGCACTTCATTTGGTAGATGGATAAGGAATCCAATGCCCTCAGTACTGATGTTACCTAGACTGTAAGATACAGACTCATTTGGAATCGGACCGAGATTCCAATAATGTCTGTAGAAGGTAGGATAGAAGTTTCCCCTGTTACAGTGGCTGGTGGAGGTTTTGTCGAAGTCCGCATTGGGATGATCTTTATCTTGGATCACTGCTTTAAAAGGAATGCTTGGTCATCATCGCCTTCATCACTGGAGGGCTCATGACCCATATTAAGATTATTAGTATCTCCTCTATCACTTCTTCCTTCCTCGGTGTGCTGGAGTCTCTACAACCAAACTCGGGACTGGGGCACTTCTTGGTAGTTGTCGCCATTCTTGGATGAAGAACCATCATCATCTTCACCACCAGCCTTAGGAACATGGCCAATGCAATGATCCTATCACATCCCCCTACTTGGAGGCCCAAAACTAATGGCTAAAGATGCTGTAGTCATTCATAGTTATTAATTCTCAACGACCAAATACGATTCATTGATACATAGAAACACATGAATATGGAAAAGTTTTTAAAATGTCAAACAAAATCACATTCCACTTCAAAACATTTCCAATTCGTTACATAATCCCACATTGATCAACCTCATTTAGAGAAAATATATTTATTACAATGTACACCAAGAGCGACATATAAAGATGCCTCCATGAATGATCAAAGTATATATTGGAAATTTAACAACTTTTCCATTACAAACAACACAGCGGAATCAACTAAAAGAGAACTCTAAATGGCTATCATGCCTCCTGCACGTCCTTGGAAGCTTTATTTGTTTAATGAGGTACCTGAAAACCTCATTCTCAAACTATTCAAAATCAATCGAGTACCCGAAAGTTCAAGGGGAAAACATAAACTTTGAATCAGACAGTAGGCTGGCATGAATAATCACTACAACAGTTTATGGGTTTCATAGCGTTTGAAAAACGCTATAACAGGATACCATAGCGTTTCAGAGAACGCCGTGGAACCATAAGCTATGGCAGGCCGGCAGCATTACATAGCAGGAAGGAAAACGCTATAATATCTAATAGCATGTACAAAAGGTCATAGCGTTTGCAACCTACAATAGCGTTTTTTCTCTGTTATTAAACTTAAACGCTATAGGGAATTATAATCCTTCATTTAACTTCTATAGCGTTTTTGAACACATTTTATAGCGTTTCATCAAACCATGTTATAGCGTTACAATGTTTTCCGATAGCATTTCTTGTCATGCTTGCATAGCGTTTTTATTTTCTACTATAGCGTTTTTGATTCTATTATAGCGTTTTTGGTGGAAAATCTTACATCTCATATAGAGTTGCGATAGCGTTTGATGAATCAATAGAGTTTTTCAAACGCTATTCTATATAATATTAATTTTCAGCATTTGTTTCAATTTTCATTTTATTATATTACACATATATATATGCACACAGATAGATATATGTATACACATTACACACACAGATATATATATATATATATATATTAAAATGTGGATCCTAAAAATAACAAATCGAGAAGATGACAACAACTATATGTAACAATGATAACGTTGCAGTGAATTCTAATTTGGAAACACACAATCAAACCAGTGGAAAAGTTTCAAATAATTCTGCTAATATTTAAAATACAACAAGACATGGTCGCATGATAATAGTTCAAAATAGTCTAACAAATGAACACAAATACTACAAGACATGGTCACATGATAATAGCTCAAAATAGTCTAACAAATGGACACAAATACTCAGTTATGGAGACGATGATACGGAAATGGCTGCTACAGAAGATTCTTGCAAGGATCTAAACATTGCTCCAGGTTGCTTCAGTGTTAACCAAGTTCCTGCATTAAATGACAAAGTAGACAAAGTATAAAAGTGCTGAAGCTGTTGATTTAGTTACCAAAGAGCTTGGAGGTAAAATCACTAGACAGCCAGGACCTATTCCTGGAATTAATACCAAGATCACCTCTTTTCTTTTTAAATACACACACAATATGCATGTTAGGATTGTTAGCATTTTCGATAACCACTGCCACACTTTTCAAAACTGCTGTCAACTGAAAATATACAGAGAAGTGACTGAAAGCGTAAGTCTAAACCTTTGTTGTTTTTGCCTAACAATATTGAGTAACAATTCACCACAAAATTTGACACAAAGTTACTTTTGGCCACTAAACTTCTGTAATTGTATATTATGTATCAAGCAAAATATAATAAAAGGAAGATAAAAAATATATCATATTGGACTGTATTTATAGTTTTGTATATCAGATAGTGCTTTTATCATTATAGACGATAAGGAAGCTACCGACTTTATCGCAGTTGTTCATTTCTAGTCATTTGTATTTCAGCCCATTAGCTTTTAATGATTTGAACTCATCGCATAATATGGTGAATTTGTGATTGCCCTCTTAAATGAATTTGTTATTGTACATTCAGTTCAAACCACACTAGGGTACTGTTGAGAGGATGTGAACATATATGTTTACTGCACAAGCATCCAAAGCCAGTACTAAATAGGATTTGGTGAAACGGCATCTTATTAACTCAAAATTATTAACTCAAAAGGCTATAACCTTAGATAACAAATATTATTATTTACCGCTGTTATAACTTCATATACAATCACCACAATACTGTCATCTCAACCATCCATGTCGACAACTACTATCCTACTACTCACAAACTTCACTGCTTCTTGCCTGCGGCTTAACCACCATCTCCCTCTCGAAACCACCACCAACATCATCTCCAAAGACTGACCACTCGACTGCAACCAATCTCCTCTAGCACAACCAACATCCAACTATCACCTCCTCTCAACTTTTCATTTACAAACTCTCCCCATCATATCCAAACTGCAGCTTCACACTGCTCCATCAACTACATCCCCTTGCCAACCAGAAAACTACCATTGCAGTATCACCACTACAACAATAACAATTGCAACAACCATCCCTCTACATCACTACTTCCTGTGATTACTGCACATCCACCATCCACTGCAGCTTCACTTTATGACCACCTAACAAGAAACCATCAAACATACTACGACTACAACCTCGACCATCTTCCCTCTGCTTCATCTCTTACAACTCAAGCTTCCACACGCTACCATAGCCTCATTCACATTCAACCAATAGCCTACAATCTGCAATACCCACCCCACACTGCCACTCCACTTCACCCTTCACTGCTTTCGGACCACACAGCAACCATCACTTCAACTAAATTCAAACTTCCTCCCTGCCACATGAACAAACCTCAACTTTCACCTCTACATCACCATCCCTCAAATGTCACCTCCCATCCACCAATCAAACTCCACTCACAAATCCAATCTGCGGCACTAATTCACCACAATCACAAATGGTTTAAATTTCCTACACAAGCCTAAAACTTCCTCACCTCTACTGCTCAACCAGGTATATATCATCAACCCTTCACACTCTTCAATCCGAGCAACCCAAACAACCTCCTCACCACCAAAACGCGCATACTTCATCGCCTGAAATTCCCCAAACTCCTCAAAAAACCAAATCCGTGACTACCTATAGCAACTACATCCCACTGCATTGCCTTCTTCAATTCCCACACTGCAGCTTCATCCCCACCTCGCAAAATCAACCATGCACCAAGCGCAACTAATAGCAATCACCTTCTCCATTTCCTCCATCACCGCCCCTCCGACCATCTCCAATAAAGCCTCAGCAATCGACAAAACCACAACCCAAATTTATTTATTATTTCATCAGCATATGCTTTTTAAGATGAAATCTTGAACATCCTTATTATTGTTATTTGGATATGTAAACTGAATATATGTTTGATAATTGATTAGATGGCGTACACTGGTTGTAAATCATTGGATTTAAGATTAAAGGCTAGAAGTTGGAATGAACAACAATAATAAAAGTAATAATACTTATTATTAAAAGAAATCATCACTGTTTCATTAATTAATACAATCGAGGTCCTTGCTTCATCTTTGCTTTTTTTTTAAATAATCAGCATATGCATGTTTTTTTATGAAGGTAAAAGATAATGACTCATGCCATAAGTTTTCGAAAAGATATTTATATCATTAAATTCATATATTTTTTAATAAACAAAAATATGTAAACATCTATAAATATGAAAATTAACTATGTATGAAAACACCTGCAATTTGTGACTTAATACTAAAATTAAATAATTGTACTTATTTAAGTGGTAGTGCCATTTTGTTTATATTGATTAATTAATATGTGAATGCTCGTATAACACATGATAAAATGATGTACATCAAACTTAGATTACTGCATGGGCAGCTAAGGTTGGCATGTGATTAAAAGTAAATTACTCACAAACAGTGCTACACTTCTGACCACTTCCCACTGCAAACCACCCAGACCATCAAACTTCACATATTCGTATATTTACATATTTGTATATCTGACCACAGTGCTACACTTTGATAAGAACCAAAATATGCATATCAAACGAAAAACATAAAATGACTTTTATGCATGATGTATTATTCGTATATTTACCTAGAGTGCAGTTGTGAAGCTTTCTTTTCTTCTGATCAGTCAACAAACTCTAACAATGGTTACCTATATAAAAGAAAACCGTATAATGTCAAGAATTAAATCATACAATCAAATATGAATACATTTTGAAATTTTGTATATATGTATGAAAAAATTATACTTACTAGAACTTTATTCTATCACAACGTTTGAGGTTGGCCATGCCACTGTAGAGCCTACAGCATCTTCAATGCAGACAAGATCAGAAGATGGTCTCCACAGAACTGCATCGGGAACTGTAGCATTCACTACCCAAACTTTAACGGCGTCTCTTCCAAGTTGAACAAAATGGACCATTTCATTTGGATCGGTTGAAGCCACAACCCCTTCGGCAACTATTGTTGCTGTTCCACCAACATCAATCAGCCTGCATTTGCTTTTGGGGGCTGGCCTTCCACTCCATCAAACAAGAAAAAGAAAAGTGATGGTTTTAATAAATACATATATATATATATTAATAAATTAGATAACAAGTTGCTATAATTATGTTTAAACATATTACCGTATGAGATGTTACGTTGCCACTATTAGAAACAAATGTTGGTGCTTTAGCTTTCTCGACAACTACTTTTAATTTTGGCCAAGCAACTTTATTACCAACGGCATCTCCAACATATATCATATTATTTCTTGGTTTCCATAAAAAGGCCTTGGGGTTGTTTGGATTATCAATAGAAACTACCATAGCGGATGGTCCAATAGGAACGCCATTCACAAGCTGGTTTGGATCTCTAGAGTAAAAGCGTCCTTCAGCAACTACTTCTTCACCTCCAACCCAATCATATAGCTTGCATGAAGGCTCTATTCTGCTACTTTTAGTCTATTCCAAAAAAATATGTATTTATGAAATTAATAGTTGTATTTTGAAATAAAAATTATAAATAAAGTGATATTTAATTTACTGTGTTGTCGATTTGAACTAGCTTATGCAAAATAACTTTATCGGCAGGCCATGCTACTAACATACCGGCAGCCTCTCCAATATGTATCATATGAAACACGGCTCTCCATAAAAAAGCATCCAATTTCCTTGGAAACTCAATCAAAACTATATTTTCATTTGGTCCTAGAGGAATTCTATGTACAAGCTCATTTGGATCACTTGACACGACTCTTCCTTCAGCAACTATTTCATCGGTTCCACTCCAATCCAATAAATCACATTTATCAAATGTATTTCCATTGCTCTACAATTAATTAGAAGCGTCTTAAGTTAAATACTATATTAAAATTAATTTTTAGATAATATCACAATGATAATGTATTTGATGTTTAATAGCAAAGTATCATATGCACACATATGCAAACGTGAAATTATGCATATGCTAATATTCGATGTTTACCCGAGGCATTGATTCTTCTCTTTGACATGCAGTAACCTAAAAAATCAAGTGTGGACGATGGATTAAAAAACCATATGAAAAAAAATCGAACAATATCTCTAATATTACCACACAAGTAGAATAACAAGTAAAGATTGATATGTTATATACCAGATTTTTCTTTAGCATGCGAACCTCCTCTTCCAATTGTGAAATTCTATCATCTTTAGCTTGTGAGAGCAAGAACTTGGTATAGTTTGCACCTCTTCCCTTTGCTCGTAGTCGTCCAGGTTTATTCTGACCCAACACTTGGGAGAGAGCATCTTCTCTCAAAGAACCGTTGGTTGAGTTTGATTCACTTTCAAATTTTTTAACCTTTTCCTACAAAAGTTAACGTTATTCACATATAAGTAATAGATAGAATGCCAATAACGGATAGAAAGACAATACTATACAATTTTTATCAATATTGCGGTGTCTTACAATAGTCTCTAGAACATATGTATTAACTGCTTCGCCATTCTTTCGAGTGCGGGATTTAATCCAAATTTGACTTCTAGGAATGGAGATGTGGCCACCACTCTCCTGTTTCTATGTTAAGAATGATAGATAAAGTGAATGTGGTTGTATTAAATACATAATCATAATATGTTACACAAATTAAACTAGTTGTTCTTTCTCACCATATCTTCCGCTAATCGAGCCATTCCTTTGCGACTTACTGTATGTGGCACTTGAAAACTTCTAATAGCTTTGAATTGATCACTTTGTGCCTAAGATGAAAAGATATAATACACTGAATAATTATAATTATTACGTAATACAATTGAATTTGGTATTTATTTACCTTAAACTTATAGTCTATTTTCTTTCTTAGAAAATCCCTCCAGTCCTTCATATTTTCGACATTACCAGGTTTGAGCTTAATTCTTTCCTCTATGTTCTTCGCTTCCAGTATTTGCCTAACGAACCTGCTTTTTGAAGCCCTCCATATGCATCCCATTTGCTGAAAAATAGGCGCTTTCTGCCACTCCTCATCCAGTTTAAATCTAGCCTGCAAAATGCAAAACGATTGGTAATCAGTACATTTTATATATACATTGAATGATAGTAATATTAATATCATTAAACACATTCAAACAATAATCTGTATCATTATACTACAACATGTTTAATGTATACAGTAAAACTTGCAAATCAGTTCACCCGATCCATGGATTATTTTGTCTGTCAAGTCATCATGGTTTACATTATATACTTGATTTTTCAATTTATAAACCTGAGTTAAATATAGGTTGGACTAAAAAATATAATGGCACTGAAACAGTTGGATGCATATTAAGCATAATGGGGTTCGGTTTCACCACATTTCTACCAGTTCATATAAAATTTACTGATGAGTTTTTATTCCAAATATATTGTTCAATCAATATATTTGTAAACTCAGTTAATTACACTATAATTTCTAGCAATAACTGATATAAGGCACTAACTTTATCAATCTCGAAAAACAACCATATCAAATACAGTTATATTGTAACAAATAATTACCATCATATTAAACTTAAACGCTAAAGTTATTGGAACTTGACTTTGAAACCCAAGTAAACATCTCATTTGCAACTGAAACATCATGCAAGTCTAGCACAAATTTCCATAAATAATAGACTCATTACTATACGGTGAATTTAAAAAACCTACAATTATAAAGGGGTAGCAAACTAATAATTAGTGGAAAAATACTTACAGCTTAATAAGTGAGTAGAGGATGAATCTTCAAAGGAATCTAATAATTAAAAACGGAGTGATAGGATAAAATGTATGTAAGCAAGCAAGTCTATGATTTCTCCTTTCGCAAATGGTCTGAGAAGAAGATTTTAAACGGAAGATAAAATTATGTGTAACGGCCACCAAACAGAATTCATAAAATCATTCAATGTATATATAAAAAAAAGCTGGTCAGCCAGATGATTGGTAATCAGTACAGATTACAATGTATACATAAACTCTAGGATTCATATTATAATGTTCAAAGTGTTCAGTAAAAATTACCGATGATTGGTAATCAGTACAGAACTATGCAAACAATACCATTACAAAGAAACCATCCGAGGAGCCTATATCATATCTGATTTGGCTAATTTACATCATCCCGGATTAAAAAAACAAGGATTGAAATGTATTTTGCATCATCATTAGATCCAAAGTTACGATGGAACTCGACAGCTTTACAGATACTTACATAAATCTGAAATATTTTTGAAGCAGTTATAGAAAAATTGTTCCCAATTAGGCTCGTAATGACAAAACTGTCATATGGTCCATAAGCTATTCGCTTTTTAACCTTTTAACTTTTTTCAACTTCCCTACTTCACCTGCATATCAAATTCCGATAAGATATTTCACAAGTAACTTACCTACTTGAGCCTAGATAATTTTTCTATACTATCAAAAAATTTGTTTGCAAACTTCAAACTTTGGCAGGTACCTTATTTGAACTTATGCAAGCTAAAAGAAGTACATAACTACCCTACTATGTATAAATACTCAAATGAGTTTATAGGGCCTCAAAATGACATGGAAAGGAAAAGGCAGCAAACGCCTAGGAAAGGGGGAAGCCCAGCACCATTGCAAGTTCCTCCATGACAATATTCAAGATGAACCGACTAAAGCACATAATGATTATCATTCTGCAGTGACCAGCGATGACCAACTAATGCAACTGTGCAAATTTAATTTGTATTGTATGTTATAAATTCCAACTCTATTGACGGATTAAGATAATTTATTATATTTCAAACAATTTAAATCTATCTGAATGCAGAATAAAAATCAGAATCATCAAAAAAGAAAAAAAGCAAGGAGGAAAATTATAAATCAAAGAACTTTTAATCAACATTGGTGTCAGTACAGATAAACGGTACTCAAACTTGCTTATCAATTTAAGAATGGATATTTTATTTAAATTTTATTATTTTCCATCTCTTGACTGTGGGTTTATGATGGGAGATAACTTATCTATGAATATCAAATGATTCATGCAACTGTTCAGTTTTAATAAGCAGTACTTAGTATAATGATACCTGAATGGATCTCCACAACACATGTTTTAAATCATCGCCAATATTCCGCCAATCATCAATCGTGAATGGAACATGCTCCCGTACGAGCGGTCCTAAGTACGAAGATAGTTTTATAGAACCTTCTCCTATTGGTACAACATTGTCATTAAATTCAACGTTAATCCGAGACACACGATCCGAAGGAAGTCTTTTCATTCTAGTTTGGCCTCTAGCATTTTTCTTTTGAATTGTACTTTCATCTGTGTATTGAATATCAGTCTCATTTTCCATCGCATCATTTCCAACTTCAAATTCGTTTTCAATATTTTCTTCAACTGGCATCATATTGTCTGTACATGCTTCAATTCCTTGCTCATTGGTTTCTAAATTGACTTCATGTTGCTCATTAGTTTCTAAATTTTCTTCATGTTGCTCATTGGTTTCTAAATTTGGTTCCGGTTGCTCGTTGGATTCAATATTTGCTTCTTTTGGTTCCTCGGCTTGTTTTTGTTTGTGAGTAATCTTCCTCTTCTTTGCCATATCCTGTAGTTAGTACAAAGATATCATTTTTCTTTGAATTTTGACTATAAATCAAGCAAGAAAAAGAATTTGCATTGGTTAACAACATGATGTTATCTTTTCCTATTTAATACATACAATATGCATAGTTCACTTATTCACAATATATATTAATGAATTATTGTTTGATACAGTATTCACACAACCTGCAGTATTCATGTTTGCAATAGTATTCCGTTTTTGGGTTTCTTACTGTAAAATACGTTTTCTTCTTCGATACTTGATAATGTTTAATGATTTTTTTTAAAACAAACAATGTTCGAAAACAATTTCTTTTGAAAACATCACCTAAAACTAACTAGATTGAGAGGTAAAGGTTTTTGAAGTTGAGCATATCAGTTTTCTCAAATAACAGAGCAGAACAAAAAATGAAGTATAGGCTTTTTTTTTGGGTTTTACAGTTTATACAACATGATATACATTCATATATGAGCATAAACACTACTATCATATGTACACTTGACAAATCAGAGGTTTTATTTAAAACTACAAGTATATAGATGCATCAGGCTTCCAGTAAGTAAAGAAAGAAAATTAGTTTTACTCACAGCTTTGAAAAGAAAACACCCTGCCTTTCTTTTTGTTTTTGATCTACTGGCAACCTTTAGTTCCTACACAGTTTCTTTTTTTTTCTTTGTTTGTTTTGCAAGCTAGAATGTATACATTGTCAAGCTGGAATTATATCCCCTAGTAAACATATATACTTCATACATATACATATATATATATATATATATTGTTATAACTATTTTATCAGCTACAAAGTGTTTGGTCATTGAATAACTGTTAACTCAATGGTTATATCTAGAGCTAAAGATATGGCTTTGCCTCTTATGAAAGTGACACACATGAAATCAGTTCTGATTCTCTAGCTTCTTCATTTGGAAGAAAAAAATTCTATCTCAATGTATATATTTTTTAGCATCCTTATTGTCAAATAAAATTTAATTGATGGTCTTAAGATGTCTGTCTCAATGGATAAGAAAAACTATTGTAAGTTTTGCAAATTATGACATCCTTTGCATGAAATAGCTCGATAAAATATTTCAATAATAATTATTGATAATTAAAAGGAAACCGAGGAAAGAAATCAAAATATGCTCCAGTCTTTCTTTCTTAGTTTGCTAGATTTATGATTAATTGATGGTCAGATTTACATGACACGGCTTCTTAATAGTGGCTAATCGTTTTATATGTAGAAAATTCATAGTTCTATGTGGGTAAAGACATTAAAGAAAAAGCAAATGACATAGTAACTAGGACAATGGAAACAAACAACTTGGATGTTGTTGTAAGAAGACAAACTATGACAAATGAAACCATGCTTTAAACATTCAATTAGGCAGTAAAACATTCATGCAACAAAATACAAGAATATGCATTCTTATGATGTGCGAGTTAAGCTTTAAACAAGCAAGTTCTTAAACAAGTTTTGGAAAAAACAACAAAAAAAGGAAGATTTATAGGGAAAATATAAGGACGCATTTCTTGGCAATCTTCCTCAACAAAAAAAGGAAGATTTATAAGGAAAATATAAGGACACATTTCAAGACTACTCAAGTATGCCTTCACAATCTTCTCTAACAAAAGAAACATCCTCAACATACTCATCAACATCCATATTGATTTCTTGGCAATCTTCCCCAACATGGCTTACTTCCTCAAAGGAGTCGTGGATCTCTAAATCGTCAAAAACTCTCGAAGGTGCTTTCAATACCACATACCAATTAGAAGAATCATTTTCTCTTGAATAAAAAATTTGCTTTGCTTGAGATGCAAGTATATATGGATCTTTTGTAAATGAAGCTTGACTTTGATGTAAATTGACAAGCGTAAATCCATCTTCAACCTTCACACCATTTCTTATGTTTGCCCAATCACACTTAAAGATCGGAACATAAAAAATGTTATAGTCCAACAAAATTATATCGGTAAGTATCCCATAATAACTGACAACATCGACCACTTGAGAAACATCTTTTGCGCTTGCCCTACACATGGTTGTTGCATCATAAGTCACTCCACTATTTTGGGTTTCTCTCCCAACATCTTTTGTGTGAAAACATTGTCCATTAATGATGTATCTTGTGTAGGACAAAGCATCGTTCTTTGGCCCATAAGCAATCCATTTTAACATGTCGTCGTGATCTTTGGAGCTAACAGATACCTATAAAAAATAATTTCATTTAATTAAAATATTATTTATACGGTTTTAAGTTAATTAGTAACATTTAAGAATTCAATTGACCTTTTTTTAATCCAATTAGAGAACGTAGCTATATGATTTTTCCAAAGTAACGTTGCATTTCTTTCCTTGCGCTTGTCTGAATTTTGTAACTCCTCCAAATGCAAACTAGCGTATAACAAGAGATGTTATGTTATATTTAAAATTACAAACAATAAAACAATGAAAAAGAGGGAATATGCACTTACTCTAAAAATGGCTCTACCACGGTCATATTCATTAGCACAGCCAAATGAGCAGATTCTTTCTCATTTGAAGACAATGTGATTGTCTTATGTGCTGATATTAGACGTCCTTCAGTTATTACATTACTTTGGTAATATTCATTTCTAACTTCTTTCTTCTGTGATTTTGTTAAAAATTCACCAAAGAATCTCATGCATTCTTCTGCAAGCTAAGATTCTGCAATACACCCCTCAGGACGAGCATGATTTCTTACATAATCCTTTAGTGTCTTCATGTATCTTTCAAAGGGGTACATCCAACGAAAATGGACTGGCCCACACAATCGTGCTTCTCTTGCAAGATGAATTGTCAAGTGTATCATTATGTCAAAAAAAGAAGGTGGAAAGTAATTTTCAAGCTCGCACAAAGTTACAATAATCTCGTCGTCAAGTTGATTTAATTTCTCTCTATCGATAACACGTTGACATAATTTATTAAACGATGAACAAAAACGAGTTATTGTTTTCCTTGGCTTCTTTGGAAGCAATCCTCTGATTAAAACGGGTAATAATTGTTGCATTAAAACATGATAATCATGATACTTCAAGCCACTAATTTTGCAGTCCTCTAATGATACGCAACCTTTAAAATTTGAACAATAACCATCAGGTCCTCTAAAATCATACAACCTTTTGCAAAATGATTTTTTCTCTCCTTTTGATAATGTATATGGAGCTGGCGGAAGATATGTCTTCTTCCCGCGGGGTTGTGTATGAAGACCATGTCGAATTCCCCAATCCTCCAAATCCTTTCTAGAGTTAACTCCATCTTTTGATTTCTTGTCATGCAACATTGTGCCTAGTAGACTTTCTCCAACATTTTTCTCGACATGCATTACATCTACATTATGACGTATTGTAAGTTCCTATAAAAATCAATAATGGAACAATTTAGTTGTATGATTCCATAATGTTAGTCTAATAGAATAAAATAAAATGTATGCACTAACCTCCCAATATGGCAACTGAAAAAACATGGACTTTTTTTCCACCTTAATAGCTCCATTCTCACGGGATTTTTATCCTCATCATCTTCATTTTTCTTGCTATGCTCAATTCTACTTTTATTTCCTATTATATTTTGCTCATTCAATTTTTTACCTTTTCTGTTATTCTTTTTTTGGTTCTTCTTTGCATTTCCAAAATTATTCGGAAAATCTTTTAAAATGATATAAATTTTTCTCCCAGTTAGAATCCTAGGTCTACACCCTTCCTCCATGGTGTTATCAAACAAGGCCTTCTGTTTTCTCAAAGGGTTTGAAGGAGATAGAAATCTTCTATGGCCCATATAGATGGTCTTTCTACTGTGGTTTAGCCATCGATGATGAGTGTTGACACCGCATAATGGACAAGCCTTTTTACCTTTTACACAGCATCCAGCAAGATTACCATATGCCGGAAAGTCATTTATTGTCCAAAGCAAAATTGCTTTCGTATTAAAGATTGATTGACTATATGCATCATAAACCTCAACTCCGGTATTCCATAAATGACATAAATCTTCTACCAATGGCGCTAAAAATACATCAATGTCATTTCCTGGTTGCTTCGGACCAGGAATTAACAATGTTAACATAATATTATCTTTCTTCATGCACAACATAGGCGAAAGATTATACGTCATGAGCATTACAGGCCAACAACTATATTTGGAACTTAACATAGAAAATGGATTGAAGCCATCTGTTGCAAGGCCAAGCCTAAGATTGCGTGGATCTGCTGAAAATGATTTGAATTTCTCATCCACTACATTCCATGTTATAGAATCTACCGGATGTCGCATTTTTCCATCGGTGCTTTTGTTATTGAAATGCCACCGTAAATCTTCCGCCATCCTTTTGGATCTAAACATTCTCCTAAACCTCGGAATTATTGGAAAATAACGCAACACTTTAACTGGAATGCCATGCATAATCTCCTTTGTCCGTTGATTTACTTTCCACCTCGAAAATCCACATTTTGGACAATTATTCAAATCTTTATATTCATTCCTAAAAAGACAACAGTCGTTCTCACATGCATGAATCTTCTCAAACCCATGTCAAATATTTTAAGGAATTTCTTCAATTCATATAACGACTTGGGAAGTACGTTATTTTTTGGCAACAACAATTGCTGCACTTTTAGAAGCTTATCGAAACCATTATCAGACAATCCAGTCTCACATTTAAGAATATACAAGGCAAAGATAACAGATAACTTTGTTTGATCCTTGCAACCAGGATACAATGGGGTCTCTGCATCTTCCAATTTTTTGTGTAATTCATCCTCTCGTCTCTGTGCATCATCTTCACTTTTATCATCATCAAAGAAAGTATGATTAATAAAATCTTCGTCTTCATAGATAATGGCTTTAAGCAAATCATACGCATCGCCCGGCTTTGTATTTTTGCTTTTATTTATTCACTCACCGTGATTGTACCACTCACCGTCCATGTACTTAGGATCCATTCCTCTTATAATCAAATGCTCAACAATAACTTCTCCATGAAGACGGGTAAGATTTTTGCAATCTACACAAGGGCATAATTTTTTTTTCCACATTTTGCAGCTTTAGCTTTGCATCGTTTACAAAATTCCAAGCTGCTTGCTCGTATTCTTTAGTGGTTCTACAATAATAATAAAAAACAAATAATAACCTTAGATATTAAAATATGTTTTAAATTCAATATTATACTTAAGTGCCATATAATTACCAGTTTAGACGTACCCAGTCTTTATCCATCATTTCTTGTCTTTTCAAATGGAAAAAAGTATCAGATTTACGAACAGTAAATCCCTCTTGACACATATTCATTCATTCTTTATATAACAAAAATTGATTCCACTAGCAAAAACAGCAATTACTACAACAGTAGCATCGTTACTCATGTTTTGGAAGATGCAACCAATGACGTCAAACAATATATACACAAGTTTTCCATATTTGTATCTCAAATTTTATAAATGGGTAATCTATTTATTCAGAAAATAAAGCAACTAGGGGAAGATATAATTGAAATGATAAACATTTATAAGACATCAAAAATAGTAGACTGAAGTGAAAAAGGTAGTATACACTCACTGTTTCTTTTTTCTTTTTCTTTTTTCCAACATGGCATATTGCTAAATTTAAGAAAAAAATAAGCAAAATCGAAGTAACAATTAGAAAAAATATTTGCATTTAGAACTATCATATAATTCAATTTAGTTGAATGCAGAAATAGTTTAAGTGCATTCACTGAAAATTAAACAACAAAGGTAAACGCAATATTGGTCACCCTAGTCTTCCTAAATGGGAGAGAATTTGCCATCTCACAAAGTATTTAGTGAAATTTTCAGGATATATCATTGCAGGTCATGCCAATATCACAAAAAATGCATAAAAACATAACCTATGTACTCTCGAGTAAACATGGGCAAAACACTTAGATGCAACAACGCTTTTCTGGAGCAAAAACAAAATGTGAATTTCGGGAAAACTCTACATCAGTTAATTTAAATATCTAAGGTTAAAGGGAAACTGAAGCCTAACTGACATGTAGAAGTTTATTAGCAAAATGAAACATCTACAGGCTGTATTTATGTATTGTTACCATCCTGCTGAAACTATGTAACCCAAAAAAGAATAGAATTCATATGGAAAACTTGAGTACTATAAGGTGCATGGATACAAATATACAACAATGTCAGAACAATATACAACATTAGCACCAAACTGTTTCCAAAAAAATTGCCATTACAACGGCGCTATTTTGTAGCACCGGGGTAATGTCTATGCATTTCCCCTCTCCTGATACTTGGCTTGCGCCATTAACAATAATTTTTTAAACTTATACAACAATGTCACCAATCATTAATACATTGCATGAAACTGGCATTAGTCATGAGTGAACCGATGCCTGAATCGTTTAGTGATGTGAATAAAAAGTATGTGTTTTAAGCTGAAAATCGTCCCATTACTGATTTAATGCAAATTATTGTACAACACTCAGACACTTTGATTGTGTGTTAACTCATTGTGCTGCAAATATTTGTTATTACAACATGACAACCGGTATCAGTATAGGTAAGGTTTGTTTTCTTTACTTAGAGAAGTTTTAATGTCGTCATTTTCAAACCTCTATAGTCTTCTGACAGTGGAAAATTTGAGATACTAATTTAAAGATTTGGCTTGTTTAAACAACAAATTTAGATACTAATTTAAAGCAGCTATAAAAAATAGTAATTGGAGATTGTTTTGCCAGGTAAAGCAATTTGTTTTGCTCCTCTATATCACTTATTATCAAAAAATAGTTGATATACATTTAAAATAAATTTTTCAATAATCATGTTACTTCTAGTTTATTCCTAATTTGTTTTCAATTATTTTAC
The DNA here is from genome assembly GCA_030765085.1 of Allium cepa. Taxonomy (NCBI): domain Eukaryota; kingdom Viridiplantae; phylum Streptophyta; class Magnoliopsida; order Asparagales; family Amaryllidaceae; genus Allium; species Allium cepa. The sequence goes on along the minus strand of CM060929.1, from coordinate 373,715,723 downwards.
CTTTTAGGAAAGTCATTTTTAACCATGACAAAATAGGTGCAGGTATCGTTTTCAAGTTCAACGTGCTCTTAGTTTTTTTTTTGAAGGTTAATCAATAACTTCAGGTATACAAAAGGAAAACAATATGAAAATACTATGTAGATAAGTATGATTTTTATTTTTATTTTTTTGAATTGAAAAAGAAATTTTAAGTACGAGCTTGCTTAGTACAAGCTTGAGAAGCAAAAGTTTATGGAATGGGCAATTATGCAAATTGGTTCAAAGTGTTTGAAAGGTGGTAAAGTTGAGTATAATGCATTTTATTAAAGCACTGAAACGCAATGAAGATTAAATGCATTATCTGCAGTTCTTTGTTTTTATATCTCTCGTCTTGTAACACTTCCTTGACGGCTAGTATTTCTGAAGTCTCAAACCACTTAGCCTGAACAAGTTCAAATTTAAATATCGTAAAAATATATAGAATGACATCAACTTGGTTTAAAGAATAAAGATGTTAATGTGATCAGTGTTGAGAATAAGTTTAGTTTACTAGAAACATGACACCAAATGAACCACTTCCAACTACACAAGTTCTGCCATATATAAGACAGTCTGCCATCAATCAAAAATCAAATATAGGATTAGGGAAAAAATGATTTAGAAAGTTAAAATTGTATTTAATAATGCAAGTTATCATTTTTGTTTAATCTGATGAACCATGTTAAACCGTTATTGACATTAACAATCTATGTATTTTGACCTTATAGTTGTGCTTACCTAAACTTAAATATATACATATAATTTCAGTTGGTACTTACTCTTTAACGGTTAGTAATCATTCAAAAAAATAAACTAAGTTCAACCTTTCCTCACAGTTTAAGTTTAGCCTTATAAAATAATCTTCAACGATCATCAAAGTCGTCTAATCATAATTCAGTTAGATTAAATTTCCTCTAGATTAAATTTCCTCATGACTTGATGTTATGTAGTAATAAGATAATTCAACCACAATATTAAACTGAAAATATAATGCACGAAGTAAATAAGTACAACATCAAGTTTAAGTTTGATTTGCTATCTATTTAGGCAACATTCGTCATGCAACATACTCCACACAACACTCATCACAAAATTCTTTATTTTTTTCTAGTTACTCTAATACTGAATATTGTTTTTTTTCACAAATTTCTCAACTTCAAAATCAAAATCATTACTGTTAGTAATTTAAATTATGGAAATCAATACCATAATCAATACCTTAACTTCAGGATAAGAACAATCTGTAGAACCTTGTTCGGTCAATTCCTAGCGTCGACCCAAATTACTACATATACGATCGAACGAGCAATGAAAAAATATTAATAAATGTTGCGGTACCTCTCACGGCAGTTCAAATAGAAGAGGCGCAGATTTAGGGCTCCAGGCAGAGGCTAGCGATTCCAGACAGAGTTTAAGGGTTCCAAACAGAAGCTGTGTTTAGGGATCGGGTGTTGGCGACAAAGGCTAGCGATTTGCAATTCAGAAGTTGACAGTTGACGACAGAGGCTAGCGATTCGCACAAAATTTGGGGATAGATTGTTGAAGGAGGAAATGATTCATTTGGAGATATCGACAGAGGCTATGCAAATTTTGAGATTGTGTTTTCTGAAGGAGTCAGCAACGAAGCGAATAGGGTTCTTTTTTTCCCGTACGAAATAAATCATTTCCCGCATTTTCGAATAGCGTTGAGCATACATACCAATTTATCTCAGCATTAGAAACCATAATTTGCATAGCGTTGAAAGGAGCAAATGCGGAAACGCTATGTATTAGTGCTATTAAAAGCCCTTATTTTTGTAGTGAATAATCTACCGTCTCAAACCATTTAGATATCTAGCGAGACCACGCCGCTTAGCGGAATGGGTTTTCCCCTCACTAGTATTCTAAAACCTTTTCAAAGCCATATACTATGCTCCTGCAACCACAATGGTTAAACATCTCAAAATAGTATGATACGATGATATGCAAAACAAGTAAATCAATTCTGGATTACCCATTCCAGTTCATTTTGACTATCTATCATAGTTATAATTTCTAGGATTACTATTAACCTAATAGTTTTCATGGGCTGACTATTAACCAGTTAAATGTCAAGGACTCTTTGCCCAATTGTATAGTTTTCATGGAATCACTATGAACATATTGGTAACTCCAATATATTTTCTTTTATCCTAGATTTCATGGGTTGACCAGGAACCTATTGACTAATTTTCAATATCTTAATCTTTTTTCTAGTTTTCACAGACTGACTAAGAACCTATTGACATCTATTAATATCTCAATCCGAATATAGTTTTCAGGGGCTAACTACAAACCTACTGGCCCTTGTAGTACCAAATCATAGATTTCATGGGTTTACTATGAACCTATCTATCTAACATCTTTACTAATGCATAGTTTTCATGGGCCAACTATGAACCTATTGTCCCTTTCCAACATCTATTCTTTTAATATTTTAGCATTTTATATTATGGTCTTCCTAACCTTCTGGATGCAATTCTACTCATTCAGGAGTTAACTTAAATTATATTCACTACTGGGTCAAGCTAGCTGGTTATTCCGCTCTTCCCCAAAATACAATTATGGGTCCATTACAATGTGAATATATATATATATAAAGAAGCAAACACAACAAGTTGGTTAATCCCTTTAATCTTTAACCAAAGAAAACTCCTTCAAAATCTCCTTTTCAAAACACTTTATTTAGTAATGCAATAATGCCATGGTTTTCTTTGAAAATGGGATTGGGTTATTTCTTTTGAAAAACTAAGGCTTTTGAAACCTTCACAACCTTGCTTTCAAAGTCACTGGATAACCTACTTCGAAAGGATAAAAATCTCTTTTCAAAAACATTAGGCCCCTGCCTTTCAAAACACTTTCAAACTTCTCTTTTGAAAACCTTTCAAATGTAATAAAGTATTATTTAATAACACTTAGAAGCATAGTTTTGAAACTAAAGTACCTCTTTTGAAACCTTTGGAAGTATCCCTTCCAAAACCATTGGATTATATTTAAAATATCATTTGGGCCAAAGTGAATATAAATGAAAGTATCTCTTTCGAAACCATTCTTATCATATAAATGTATTGGGTAAAACTTGGTGGCGTTGGCAACATCCCTTTCGAAAGCTTTAAAACATTTAAGAAAAACATTGAAGGATAGCTTCGAAACCCCCTTCCGAAGCCATTGCCTTCGAAACCCATGAGAAATCATTTAGGAAGTGGCTTAATACATCTTTAAAACAAACACTTCCCCTTGAAAGCACTAATAACTTCAACACACTCGAAAGGCGAAAGTATAATAGCAAGGCTTCGACTAAGTTGGAACCCCTTTTTAGAAAACATTTATTTACAACTAAAGGAACTCATTCGAAAGCCCTTGTTTTTAAACATAAAATGGCAACCCCTTCCAAAGCTATTAGAAAAATCCTTTCGAAAACATATGTTTTGACTACGTCGAAAGTTTTAGCGAAACAAAGGAAGGCGCTTAATATTTTTAAAACAAACTAAGGTATCAACCCCATCAAAAGCAATGCTTTTGACACCATGCCTTTCGCCTTTCCTCCAATCCACTATGTACCATCTAGATGACACCTTGTGTAATGGTTTTGGCTTAGTGGGGTTTCAACTTGATCGAAGGCAAAAGGTGAGAGTCGAAAGGTACCTCTAATAGAGGCGAAACCTGTTTTTCTAGGTATAGTCTGGTTAAACGCAAGCAATTTATGTCAACTAACCTGCCTACATGTAAATACGTAATTGGTTGCCTCACATTTTTACATACTTTACAAAAATTACCGCCTCTTAAATTTTGGATAAGTATCAAGAATTATTTTTGCAGATAATCCCTTCCATTAAAAATACAATTAAATCATTTAGATCCTCCTCTCCAAATAATTTAATTTGTATAGTAATCACTTAAGAAAAATCCCTAAATTTTTTTGAATTTCACCTTAATCATATTATCTAACATATCAAAATTTTAGATCCAAATTCTCTATATAACTTTTGAAATAAATTTTTAAACCCAGTTAACCATATGTTCATTCAAAAATTCATATTAATCTTTCCATAACTTGAAAAATTATCAAAATTAAAACCCAACTCCAAAATTATATTTTTCATAACGTATAATTTTTCCATGGCATTTTAACATCTATTTCAATTGGTTTTTCCCTAAAGTCGTATGAATCTTCATTTAAACAATCTTGTTTAAATTAAACAAATTTTGATTCAAGCATATCATCATCCAAACATCATATAAACGAATTTAGTCTTAACTCAAAAACATATATTCATAAAATAGAGATGAGATTATTATTCACCTTGGTTATGATAAGGAAATTGGATTGAGATTGATTCCCCTTCTTTAATTTCTTAGCTTCACTTTGAATTTAACTTCTTTTCCTCCTATAAATGACCGTCTTCTCTTCTTATGTTAACATTTTATTTTTGCAAAAATGAAGAATGAATGTGAATGGCTTATGGGAAAATATATATATATATGTATGTGTGTGTGTAAAGGTTAGATGTAGCTAATTCCTATTATGCCCTTATATAATTTAATTAGCTTATAAACCATTCTTAAGTTCATTTAAATTAATAAGCACGACCACTTAAAATTTATTCAAATATCAATCCCCTTATCACTTAACATTTACATTATTCTGTTAAATTTATCTAATTAAATCTCCTGAATCATGTTATTAAAATGAGGGGTGTTACAGAACTCCTTCCAAGAGATTATAAGCTCCCAAATTCTCATCAGTGAGAAGTGCCCTCATATCCCTTTCCTCAAGTGGGACATGATGGAGAGATGCAAGAGTGTTTGCCAAGCCTGTGCCACTACGCCTTCTCAAGCTATCTACAAGAACAAGGAATAATCAAATGAGTAACTGATGTTATATTATCTACATAAAAAGGGATAAAGGTAAGACTTACGTCAGGACAACCATCTTTGCGCGAAACTAGATGGCAAGCACACAAAAAAGGATTCATCTGTAAAATATCAATTTTTGTTCAAAGACCCATTATAATTCGATAACCCATGGATGATTCTAGATATGTAAGTGAAGGAGATCCTTTCTAAAGTTTGATGCTATACAAGTAGCTAATCCCCCGAGCGTTGGGCTTATGGTTCAAATGGCTGGCGAAAATGATATAAATGTCGTTCGAAAAGGCATAACTATTGGGGTGTAGTTAAGCCACAACTAATTTCATGAACTGCGAAATTGTGCATATGAAGTTGCTGAATGGTGAGACACAACTAGCCGTACACATATACTGGTTACAAGTTGTATATCCTACTATTGAAAGACGTGCTCGCTAATGGCGTGAAGGAACTAGCACATCTTCAAATGGAATGCCATGTCTCTCGCATATCCTTTGGAAGGATACCTCATCAACCTTCGATGCGGGGGAATCCTGGGGATCATCTATAATAATAGCACCACCCATGCCAACATCAAGGGGAACCCCAATAGCAAGCCTCTTTGTAGGCACAAAAGGAATCATTTCTAAAGGTTGCATTGCTTGATGACCAATCGATTGAGAAACATGTCTTACCGTGGGAACTGTAGTAGAACTGGATTCTATATCGAATTCCGCATAGGCCTACTGCCATAGCAGAGAGGAACATCTACAATCCATAACTAATAAAGTTTCACACATATGTGATATCAAACACATTAAAAGTTACAATCTTCATGCTGGAAAAGAGTCTTGTATAATCAATGTACCAAATCTGACGGACATCAACGTTTGTTGATCGCCCTAGTTTCGTACATCGATGGGGAACATTATAGTGCAGTTAAAGTGTATAGTGTGTGCATTTAATATCATGTGGTTTAGATTTAACAATTGGTAAAAGAATTGGTAGACAGTTCATTTGGAAGCTAACTCGATATCCGAAATGACTATCATTGTCGACCGTCCCCACATACCGCCCATTGCCAACCATGCAATTTCATTGAAACAATTTGAAGTTTCTCACTTCAGAGTTTGAGTCATTTGTGCAAATATTTCTCGATCACTCTAAGCAAAAATCCCTAAGTGTCAGATTGGCTCCATCCCTAATACCTAACTTGAGAAGCTTTACTTCTCTTCCTAGAGGCTAAAGATGTGAACAACGATCAACTTTGACCTTCAAAGCCACCGCTACCTACCTAGGATGAACAAAGTTATGGGTTTCGAGAGATGTCAGGTTAGAGATCTGATCAATCATGCAAATCGATTGATCCAAGCTCAGATTAGAAAACAATGAGTTCAATAACATCGATCGAAAGGCAAGATACGGCAGTGATTCGAGGCAGCGCTTTGGGCTTAGAATTTCAAATGTAATCTCAAATAGTAATGGCAATTTGAAAGATCATAGAAGAAAGGTCACAAGGGGCTGAGAAAATGAAAGTAAAGTGAAGAGAGAGGTATGAGTTTGCTATTTTATAAAGCCCAAACCAATGACTTAGGTAAAAGAATAGCCTATTTTTAGGCGTAGGGATTAGTACCAATCCCTAACCTATGGATCAATACCGAACCCTATTGTTTATCCAAAAAATGAATCAACACACTGGTTTGAACGTGAAACCACTATCCCTTTTTTCACAGAGTATTACTGTAGATAATAGATATAAAAAAATAGTAATAGAAAGAAGACAAGAAGATTTTTATACGCTGTTAGCAAAGCCTACGTCCACATTATAGTTTTTATTATAGATTGATTGCTGTTACAAGAAGTGTTTGATTACAAAGCTCTTGATTATCCTTAGCTAGATTGAATCTCTAATGTTGGAATCCACTAGAGAATCACAGTGAACCTCTCTGGAGATTGTTATGAGGGAGGTGAAGAGTGAAGAAAGCTTCTAGCAGAGTTTCAACAACTAGTCCAGAATAGATCCCTTTTATGTTGCAGATAGGATGGTATTTATGGAGATCAGAGATCTATTGGACCAAGTTTGTTCACCAGTTGTTTGCAGATGTACATAGGAAGACGCGGGGGAGTTTAGCTCATGATCCGAGTAAAAAAATGGATCGCCGGTGATCCATGGTCTATGGATCGCTGGCGATCCATAGAATTAGCTCGAAGGTGGGCTAATTACTTAGCTCATTTCTCTCTTCAATCTGCGTGGGTTGCGCTTGAGCTATGATAATGTATGGATCGCCGGCGATCCATAGTTTATGGATTGCCGGCGATCCATAGTTTATGGTTTGTCGGCGATCCATACACTTAGCATATTTTTGGATTTTGATGTCTGAGATGCTTTTTTTGCTTTGTATTGACGTTGTTCATGTGTTCTCATTGCATATTTCCTTGTTTAAATGACGATTTACTTGCTAGTTGTATTTAGCCATTGATTGGACTGGACGGATGCTTTTCTCTTGGTTCAGCTAACTCAAAATCTCGTCAAACTTAGTCACCACTTCAGTAATATGGATTAGATTTCGATGCAGGAGATTTGGTTCAATACAGCACTATCCCCATGGATCACTAGCGATCCATTCCCTTAGTAGATTTTTCATTCTTCTACCTTGGTTCTCCTTTAGCTTGCTACTCTATTTCTTTTGGTTGACTTCTAAGATATCTGACTCTATCAACTTGTTTCACCTTTTCTTGGAGCCTACTAGAATAAAAACCTAGATAACATTTGCCCGCAGAGTATGTCTTCGTTAAAAATAAGGCGTGCTCTGGAAGTTGTCGCTTTTAGTCTCTCCTTGTTGAATTCCGAGTAATCACGTTAAAGTTTCTCGAACGTGAGCTAGGTTACGTGGTTGTTTTCTTGATTTGATCTCAACCACCATTGCTTTCCATAACATGTCAAATTTTACTATGTAGCCTTTTGGTATGTCTTGAAGTAGTGCAGGAACGTTGCCAGGAAAAATGGGATAAATTGCATACAACCCCGTGGATCGCTAGCGGTCCATAGATGAATGATCGCTAGCAACTTGATGCCTTAGAAGTATTTCAAAGTTTTATATTTTCCTGTATAAGCAGTTGAGCCAACCTACCCCTTCACTCCTACATGACCCGAGCTTCCTTTCCTTCTTGTGGCCCAAGCCCTTTGCAACGATTCGATCCATCTTCTTTCACGTATCGACCCAACCTTGTTCAAGTTTCCTTTCGACTCATTCGACGCCGCCGACCTTGCCGTCGACTCCAACGCTTCACTGTCGTTTTGTGAATAAAACCCTAGCTCACTACCGAGGGTCATCACCACTCCATCCTAAGATCGCCACCGGACTATTGTAGTTAGCTGATTTCAAAGCTCCAATCAACTTTGCATTTGGGTTGTCAATCTAAGATGGGTTCACTGATTACAATGTTCGTTTAATGATTTGGTGGTGAAATTGCTTTCATGATGTTTGTCATGAGGAGTCCGAGTCGACTGCGACTTGATGGAGGAAGATAATAAATCAAGTCTTGAGTTCCTTCTAGAATGACATTTGGGCCTTGCCTCGATGCTTCACACGTTTTGTTGTCTTCATCCATTGAGCCAGAATTGACTTGTGCCAAGTCCCGCAACTGATATTGCATGACACATTATGTATTAGTCCTGGCTCCTCTGAAGAATTTGGACTTAACTTACTTGCTTTTTCACGCTCGATGTCCCTGTACTGAAAATAATTTTCCACGTCGCTTCGAACAACGGATTCATTATTGATTGTTGATTGATAATGAGTAAGTGTAGAGGAAGTAAAAACAAAATAATATGATACGAGAAGTCCTTTTCTTTTTCTACTGCGAGCGAACTATGTACATTGGATAGAGCATTTGTAGTGTTTCAGACACCAAGATCACCCCCTATAGACAACACGCTGCACTTGCCGTTGTACATACTTGTAATCCGAAGTGTCACCATGAGTCAATGGCTCTTCGGTATTCAAGTGTTGTTGGGGAAACTATTAGTTTAGAATAGAATTACCTGACCATTTCGAATGCGAGTCCTGTTGTTTAGAATGAAGTATCCGTTTTATCACCGTAAATCTAATGGAGGAAGTCTGGCACTTTCGGAGGCCGATCTTCCATCTCACAGGCTGAGTATGGCCAGTTAGTTCCGGTTGTTCCGGTCTTGGATTGAACTCCTCCAAACTTTAGAGTTCTTCTCAATTTAATGGATAGACCTTCTTTTGTGATTTCTGCTATGGTGCTGCACAATATCTGCATGCAAACATGGCATACCAGAGGAAGACATATGGCTTCCAGAGAAGGATGAGTTTGCATATGCGCCTCCTCCAAATATATCGCTTGTCATCGGTATATGTGCCTGAGTGGAGTTTTCCCCCATTTTAATGACGTTTTACATGACACTCTCTCGAACTTAGGCATTGCTCCATTCTAAATTCATCCCAACGGATACGCTATCTTAACTTATTTGCACGTCCTATTCATGCAAACATTCAATTGTGCTTTGAGCTTTGACGAGTTGCGATACTTTTTTTCATTCAAGAGAAGAGATGAGTGCCCATCCTTAGTTGTTATTGAAGCTTAAAGGAATCGAAAAATCATATTACGACTGTAAAGCAATCTATCCCAGTTCAAGACCCAGTATTTCTTCGCAAGATGTCCTAAGGTTTTAACCGTCTTTGGACAACGTAAGGTAAGTTCTCTTCCTTACTTATTGAGTTTGACTTGTCGCTACAGGGTTTCTGATAAGTCGAACACTTCTTGCAGTTATACCAGCCGAATAAGGACTTGTCTTTTGATGAAGTTTTTCGAGCCCTAAAGGCTATCGATGCTGAGGAAGTATCTATTAAAGTCTTACTGACCGACGAAAACTTGCTCCGATATGGATTACTGCATCCGGGTAGATCGGTTATTCAGGTTGAGGTCCCTTCTCCTTCTCGTCTAGGGTACATACACGATCCACCTCTTCTTCTCACGGTTCCAAAGAAGTTGCTTCTTAAGAAAGGCTCTTGTCCAAAGGGTCGGTCGAAGAGACTCGCGATGGAAAAGAAGTTGTTGTGACCAGAGTTAGTTGCCCAGTCAAAATGCCTCCGCTTTCATAAGAAGGGGATGAGGAGTTTGACCAGAGGGAAGGCAAGGCCACAATGACTTAGGAAAAAAGGAAGGAGAGATTGGGAGTAGTAGTGGCGAGTCCACTTCCGGTGATGACTTCTATGCAGAATCCGATGATGGAGATTCTAAATCATGTGACGACGCTCTAGGGATGAGTCCTCTTATTCCTAGCTCACCTCCTTCAGACATAAATGATAAAGACGATACCTCGAGAATTGGGCGACATCGGGATTCTTCGAGTAAAGATGTTGGCATGGACTTTGGAGATTTGAGCGATGTTCAAGTCGATTTCGACACGCTCATAGAGAAAGATTTCAAATTTGAGGAGGAGATACCTCATTCGAGCTATGTTGCTCCCGAATTTAGTCCACTTCTTTCAGCGGCTCCTACCTGATCTTGTTTGTGACGTCATTTTAGGCTTTCCTCCCAAACACATCACACATTTCACTAGGGATATACTCACTTGTAGACACAATTTTGATATTTATTTTTCGCTTTTAAGGCCTTTTATTTATTCTTCATAATAGGTATGATGAGAGGATGTGGCTTTATGATGATCTTGAAGAATTTATCGTCTCTCAGCGCTGGTTGAAGCGATTTTCTAACCATTACAAACACCGCGAGACAGAAGAGGAGTATTGGAGAAGAAAAGATCTAGAAGCCGAAGCTCATCGTCGAGACAAGAGGGAACGGAACCGAATGTACAAAATTGGTTATGAAAAGAGGAAGACTTTCAATGAGAGTGAAGAGCCATCGAAAAGGTCTAAATTTGATCGTGGTTCCAATTCTTCAGAATAGCAAGCTTTCGCTTTGCCACTCTCTTCAGCGAGTCCGGAAATCCCGGTTACTTCTATCCCCATTATGTCTTCAACTCAAATTCTGTCACCTTTTGCTACTCTTGTCCTCCGTGCTTCATGCCCCCACTGGAGCCACCGGAGATCCGCTTATCTTCGTCCATCCAGTCCTCCCAGGCTTGTGGCGGCGCTACCCAAGTTATTCTTAAGGGGGGTTAAGTTTGATTGTGATCTCCGCTTGGTTCGTAGAGATTTGTACATGCCACATCTTCAAGCTATTCAGAATGATTTAGAGTAGGCCGAAGGGTAGGAAAAATTATGCAAGCAATTGGTGAACATGTATCGTAATAATTATCAAGAAATTCTCTCCTTTAGATTAGAGAGGGATGATTTCGAGAGAGCATTGGTAGAATGCAACGCTATGGTCAAACAACTGGAAGAGGAAAAGGAAGCGGCACTTTGAGAGAGCAAAAAAAACGCTGGCTTGCTGAAGGAAGTAAAAGAAGCTCACGAGAGAATAGAGATCTTCTATAAGGACGAAATTAAGAAGGCTCACCCAGAAGAGGCCAAATTGAAAGAGGAGGTGGCAGCTTGTAGTGCGACAATTGAGGCCCAAAAGAAAACCATCCTCGATCATGAACCTATCGTAGAGGGTCATAATAAGACCATCTCCGACCAGGACGAGACAATCGCCACACTGTAGGATCAAGTTATGCAGCTTAGTGCCAGTAAGCCTCACATTGAAGTTGAAATGGCTCCATTACAGTGGATTATCTGGAGCTTCAGAATGCTTTTGAACGAAAGATGGATGAGACCACCTTGAATTTATATGTCTACTCTCTGCTGCATCAGGGAGCCTCAGCTACTTAGGCCCTAAATTCTTGTGCACTCTCGTTGTTGTTTGGGGGGAAATCTTGACCCGCTTTTGTGACAGCGGTGATGTTTATACCGAGCGAGAGTTAGAGAACGCCTACCTCAATGAAGAACCAAAGAAGGTGTTGCTAGAGGGCCAAGAGATTTTACGAATCAAGAGAGAGAAAGAAGCTGCCGATGCCACCATGACTACGGCCGCTGAAGCGCTTATGGAGCGCCTCATTTCCAGTGTCGACGAACCATCAGGGTAGCCCCGCGATCCGTTCACAAGTTATGGGCTTGAGGCTTTCCTTTAGATTGTAGAGCCGATGAAAGAGGGTGAAGGCAGTAAGTACGAAGTTGACATTCTTGGTCATTCTTCTGGTGCAGGTAATCTTTTGTTTCCCCCAAGTTCGGGAGCTTTTAGCTTACGTTGCAAGAGCACGAAGAATTTAATTCTTTCATTTTTGATCATATAGGTCTATCCTCCTTGCTTGTCGATCTGCCTATTTCTTTGGTGCCTAGGCTTGCTGCTATCTCCACTGCTTTCGTGCTCGTTTCTGTACCTGCTTCGATCACCATGTCCATGATTGGCTTGTAGCCGGGGTCGAAGTCTGAAAAGATCGCCACACTTCATGGCTTGGATGACACTTCTGTATCTTTGGAAGGTGACATAACGGCGGCAGAAGTTCAGGGGCAAGAAGTTTAAACTGAGCAGCCATGCAAGACTTACCAAGAACTAGTCGCGATCAAGAAAGAGAAAGTTGAAGTGATCAAGGCCTCGAAGAGCTCCCAAAGGACTCGAAAGCGTAAAATAAAAGGCGAGTCTTCTGATAAGGTCGTGAAGTAGGAGGAAGATGTCAGCACGGAGGAAATAGTTGACATTACTGTAGCAATGCCACTCTCGAAGCAAAGCAAAAACTCTGAACACACGGCGGGAAAGGGAGTGGGGGAAAGAGGCACTGAAGGATTTGGACAGTAGCTATTCAACTCTTGATTCATTTTGAGTTGTTTTGTTTAAGTGCAAAGTCCGCACTTAGTGTTTTTACTGTGGTGTTTGTGTTTTTCTTTTTTTGGCCAACATTGTGTGGATATGGCCCCCACGTTTTGATCTTGTATAAAATAAAGTTATAAGTAATACATTGTTGATATATTGACTGTAGTCTTACTTATCTATACATATGTGTTCTGTGCACTTATTTTTAGATACTTTTACTTCACTTTATCTAGTCCTGTGATTACTGCCAAAATTCTTTGTTTGGAGTAACAGTTCTTTGTTTTGGATAACAGAACTTGTAAAATTATTGTTTTTATGTATTTTTATTTGAGTATTGGTGTATGGCCCCAGTTCATAGGGCTATTTACTTCAAACAATTGACAAATGGCCGGTAACTTATGGTTTAAATGGTTTGCATACTAAAACATGAAATTTGACTAAGTCGCGACTTGATTTTCTTCTTTAAGAAGTTCTGTAACTATAGCACGTAGTCTAAGTTTTTGGCGATATTATGGTAAGTATGCGACATATGCATGTTTGAAATGTGCATAGTATATGAATTAACTAAAGGCGGTTATACATTACCAATGTTAAATGTTATAGCTATTCATTGAATGTCAGCAGTTGGAGTTTCCTTCTTCCAATAATGTTTGTAGCACTCCGGTTTTATTGAAGTTTTACCCATTGCTTCCAATAGTAGGAGTGGGTCGATTCTTATTATTCCTATGATGGATAGGTTTCATGGTACTACCGCGGCAATTCCAGTACTTAAAAGTGCGTGCGGTTTATGAGATGCATGGTTTTTTAGAAGTATGTGTGGCTTTTAGGGTCGATGTGACCCGTCGATCCGAATCGGTTTTGATACTTCTCGGTGTTGCTTATCTTCAGGCAATGCAAGGGGTGTATGTATTGAAAGTTAGTGCACGGCTTATAGGATCTGTAGCTTTATGTAATCCTCGGTGTTGCCTACCTTCAAGCAATTGAGGAGTGTATGTTTTAAGAGTTGGTACTCGGCTTATGAAATGCGCGGCTTTTGGTACTCGTCGGTGTTGCCTATCTTTGGGTAATGTGAGAAGTTTATGTTTTAAGAGTTGGTGCACGGCTTATGAAATGCGTGGCTTTTGGTAATCCTCGATGTTGCCTATCTTTGGGCAACGTGAGGAGTTTGTGTTTGAGCCTTCTCGATGTTGCCGTGGCAATGCTGTTCCTTAGAAGGCTGAGACCGGGTTCCTCCGATCCAACGGTTTGAGTTGATTTGCTTCCGTCGACCAGGCCGGTAGTTATTATGAACATAGTTTTATTAGTACACAAAGCGAATCAATTTTATTACAGAAAGAAGGGTAGATTTTTGCCTATTTGCAATGCCCCTGGCATCCCGGGATGTCTTATTTGCTGAAAAATAGAGAGTACATAAGGTAGTTTTTAGATGAAGTAACGGCGGAGCGATTCGCTATTCCATGCCCTGAGAATTTGGAATCCATCGACGGTTTTTAGCTTGAATGTTCCATCTCTTAAATTTTGATTGATGACATATGACCCTTCCCGGTTCGGTATGAAGGCCCTCGGGACAGGGTAGACTCGCTTGAGTACGAGATCTCCTACTTCAAAGGTTTGATAGTGGACTTTGAAGTTAAAGTATCACGCGATCCTTTTTTGGTGGGCAGCAGTTCTCAACTCGGCTTCTTCCATTCTTTTGTCCATCATATCGAGTGATTCAAGTAGGAGCTGCTTGTTTTTTTGATCAAAATTTTTCCTTCGGTGCGAGCGGACTTCTAATTCAACAGGAATCATTACTTTTTAGCCATATGCCAGAGCGAATAGAATATGGCCGATTGCTGCTTTGTAAGTAATTCTGTAATCCCATAGTGCAAGCGGAAGTTCATTAATCCATTTTCCTTTTGCTTTAGCTAGTCGCTTTTTTATAGTGGAGTTGATGATCTTGTTTATTGCTTTCACTTGCCTATTTGCTTGCAGATGAGCTACCGTGGAAAATCTCTTCTCAATTCAGAAGCATTTGCAGAAGTCTTTGAACTCGGTACTTTTGAATTGGGTTCCATTGTCAGTGATGATTTTCTGTGGCACACCAAATCTGCAAATAATGATTTTAGTAACAAAGTTAATGACTTTCTTTGTGGTTATGGCAGCCAGCGGTTCCGCTTCAGCCCATTTCATGAAATAATCAATGGCAACTATAACATATTTGGCCCCTCCTTTTGCTATTGGTAGAGCATCAATCAATTTGATTCCCCATATTGCAAATGACCACGAGCCGACCATCTGCGTTAGCTCTATTGAAGGATTACTTTTAATTTTGTTGAATCTTTGGCAGTGATCACATCTTCTGGCATATTCTGCAGTGTTGCGGTTGATCGTTGGCCAGAAGTATCTGTACCGAAGGACATTCTTCGCAAAGGTCTGCCACTAGTGTGGTCTCCACATTTGCCTTTGTGCACTTCTTTTTGGATTCGTTGGGCTTCATCATCGGGCAGGCATCTAAGAAGGGAGGTTGAGAATCCCCTTCAATAGAGTATTCCATCTTGTATCGCGAATTTTGGTGCCTTTCAGAGAAGCTTTTTCCGTTGATTTCGGTCAGTTGGAAGATTCCTTGCAAGTAAATAGTCCTTTATCAGTGTCATCCACGTCTTTGGCTTGACGATGATCCTGAGGATACGGTTGACATCCATCTCGTCTATGCTTGGGGTAGTTAGAGTTTCAATTGGGACTAGTCCCAATGGTTGGGCTTCTCCGGAGCTTGCTAGTTTAAACAAATAGTCCACCTTGGTGTTTTCCTCTCGTGGAATGTGGGTTACACTGTAATGCTTGATGTCGCTTAGAAACTCTTGCACTGTAGATATATATAGCACAAGGTTCTCCCCTCGAGCTTAGTATTATCCTTTTACTTGGAAGACGACTAGCTGTGAGTCGTGTAGACGTAAACAGACTTTATTTTGAGCTCTTTCACAACTTTTAGTCTTGCTACCAATGCTTCGTATTCCACTTTGTTATTTGTAGCAGGATTTCCAAGCGTTTAGCATAGCAAATGGCTCATCCTTTGGGGGTTTCAAGCACTACTCCAACCCCCCTCCTTAGAATAGAGGTTGTTAGATGTGCCATTGACAAAGTGTCTCCATTGCGTTTCCACTTCCAACGATGCTTCTTCCTCGTCATCCCATATAACAAATTCGATGATGAAATTTGTAACGACCCAGAATTTTAATTAATTAAAATTTGAATATTTAATTAATTTTAAATATTAATAAGTGAATTTATAAGTCGAATAAATTTTATTTCGAATAATTTGATTTGATTGGATAATTAAATCGATAATTTAATATGTTAAATTACAGAAATAATTGAAAATTGAGTTAAATATGTTTTAAAATGATTTGCAAAATTTTGTTTTATCATATTGAAGTTAGAATGATGTTAGTGAAATTTTAAAATCGAATTAAAAGTTAATTTGTGAAAATTGAATATTTTAATATTTAATCTACTAGTGAAATTAGTCATTTTTCGAACAATCTCAGAATTGGACGAAACTAGTTCCATTGGATCCGTAATAGTTTGTTATTATCGGATTTCAATTTTCGTGTCAATCGGAGTTTTCGTTTGATCGTGGCAGCTCGAAACGCATCGAAATTGTTTTAATATTAATTTGGCAAGTTAAAATAGTCATTTTTCAAACAGTCTCGGATTTTTACGAAACTAGTTTCATCGGATCCGTAATGTGATATTATTGTATGGTTACAAATTTCGTGTCAACCGGATTTACCGTTTGTCCGGTGCAAGCTAAAACGCCTAAAAATTTGATTTACCGATTTAATTTTAAATCGAACGTTTATTGCCATAACTCGCACAAATGACCGAATTAGATCCCGAAACACGTTCCATTGTGTTTGGAACGCGGGGTAAACCTTAGAAACGCCAACCGGCACGCTTTGTTTGGAGTTCGGAAAATCCGGGATGAATAGTGTTGAGATAATTTTCTATAAAACCCCCCTTATTTCTCATTTTTGCAAAAAAATACAACCCCTAGGGTTTCATCTCTTCAGCCGCCATCAACATATTCTGATGGCCAAAATCTTGTTCTCTTCCTTCCCTCTTTTCTTCAAATCCACGCATCGAATCGAAAAAGTTCCAACTACAATATCGAAGAGACCAACGAGTTCTATAAATTCAACGGTGATGATCGTCTAAAACGCAGCGTAGAGGAAGAGAAGTGGCTGTGTTCGCCTCGTGTTCGTGCACGAATTCCCATGTATATACTCGACCGAGGTTCAGGGGGTTGTGGCCGAGTGTAGCTAGCTTGATGCTCTTCAAGATGGAAGCATCTGATCGTGGTGGAAATGCTCGTGGAGGCTCGAAATTTAAACCCTAGTTATGGAGCTATGGGTTTCTTCATGTTCGACCTTACTGGAAATAACATGTGCGTAGAAGAAAACAACGTGCGGCCTGCTGGGATCAAAATGGAATCAACGGCTGTGATTTAGATGTGGTGAAAAATATAAAAATATGTTGTAAATTTATTAATTTAAATTCGTGTAAACTTCTAAAATTCGTATTTTTTTCATACGAGGTCGAAAACGCGCGAAACAAGTTGCGTTGGAATCGTATGGACGAGCACTACGCTATGGAAATGGAATGGAGTCGTTTGGAATTAGCGAAAATTTTGGGTAAAATTAAACGTCCGTTTAATTTTATTCGAAATAAATCGCTAAAACGAAATTGAAATCAAGGTGAGAACTTCTTACTCAATCGAATCGGTTTCGATTTTAATTTTAAATAGTTAGATTTAGAATTCTTGATTGTATGTTTGAATGATTGTTATCAATTGATTGTTAAAGTAGACATTATGCGTCGTTAGTAAGCTGATGTTATTTATTAAAAACATATACCGCGAATATTTCATAAACAGTGAAATTGGTATTATTTATGTACTTGGAATTGATTTCCCGCAGTATATAGCGGATGAGACCCTATTACGCCACCTATTAAGCGGGTAATTTTTTAAATCCCATATACCGCGATAATTCCGTACTGGAACGGAATTGGTATTGTGCTAACATCTTTGGATGCAGGAAAACAGGTTGGAGGGATCCAACTGGATTCCTCAACAGTATTTATTTGATTTCAGATATTTTGATATTTGATAGATTATCATATCGATATATGATGTCGTTGTTGTCGTGATTGACTATTTGGTGTGTAGCATCATTGGGCCAATTTTGGAATTTTAAAAGGATTTTAAAATTGATTTTTTGGAAGTATACGTTTTATAAAATATTTTTGGAATTAATTCATTTTAAATAAATAAACGTAATAATTTTAAATGTTATAGAAATTATAATTTTTGTGAAATATAGTTAAAAGTTGATTTTTGAAAATATGGGGTTAATGATTTTATAAAATAGTTTAACCCATTCTGAATATGTGATACGTCGTTATGAATTGCATTTGAGGACCGGTGTTGAAGACCGGATATTTTTGAAAGCGAAAGGACAACTCGTCGAAGGTCTTTGCATCGACCGGTCCCCGGTATAGAGACTGCATATGTGATGGGAAGTCCGAACGTGATTAGTGAATATCCGGATTGCAAGGACTTCTTTGTAAGTGCCTTCGGTTCTGTTCGATCCTGGAACAAACTTGTATGGCTAGTATGTCTGACATTACAAATTGAGATATAAAGCTGATTTCTTTCAAATATATTTCTGTTGGTGGCGGAGAATTTATTCTTTTAGCTTAACACCCTTCTCTGAGACGTACGAACTCAGTGGTTATGTAGTTGAAGGTTATTAGCAATATATTCCCAATTTGGTAATGTGACATGCTGAGTGTTGCTGTGAAATGATCATTGTTTGATCATTTGTGATATGATCATTTGTTTGATCACTTATCTTTGTGATCATTTCTTTGATCATTTGTTGACCCAAAGCATGGCTTTGTACCAAAGCGTGGCTTTGTGGACGAGACTTCGTCAAACCTCGCACCCCGGAATGGTCAAAACAGGAAAGATGCAGCAAGGTTATTGGGGGTAGCGCCCCTTAGGGTATGTGCATTTCCTTCTGGAAAGGGGTGGTATCATGGTATGGAGCCCAGATACTTACTCATGTTGAAACACTTTATTATGTTGGTGTGATGTTGGTTACGAGCGCTCGGAAAAATGTCCTAAAGGACCGGGGGATGGCATATTCGTGTCAGTAGTTACCCAGTTAGGGGTAACCCGGCCTTGTGTTGGCAGAGATCCGGTTAGGTTCTTGGGGACGTTCTTCCAGAGGCGTTCTCATGTGGCAATGGGAAGTTCCTTGGCCTGACCATTTGTTGAAAATCCAAAGAAACAATATGATCTTGTACGGTATTAGTTATAGAACCTATCATTCACTTATGGTGGCGCCCCACTGTTTGGATGGTAGCTATAGTAGGCATACGATAATGGTCGTATGTTGGCTAAGATTTATATCTTTATTTTCGAAATGATTTCCTCTACACTATGCACTAGTAATAATATCAAATGTTCTTTTTAAATGCGTATCAAGCATCTTTGACTATCGTAAGGAGAAATCTCCTCCGATTCTGCGTTTGCATTGTGTGTGTGCGCGGTAGGCCTTATGCTAGTCTCATTTTTAAAAGCATTGCTAATTGACTTTAAAAATATTCCTCTATTTTGATTTAAAGATAAATAAACTGTTTTGAGTTCTCACACCAGTCACATGACTGACTCGGAGTTTATTGTTTTCATTCCTAAACTCTGGGTGCCCACCAATTTCCACACGGGCAGTCAAGAGACAGGTTTATCAGGATATTCTGGAATTCAGGAGTTGCTGGAGCAAGATGGATGGCTTGGCGTATTACTAGTATATAGTATTTCTTTTTCTGCTGCATTGTTTGTTGCTGTTTGTTGTTGTTGTTGTACACTCTGATGAAAATGTAATGTAATGTGATGTGATGTAATAACTGATATAGTTATTTGTTTAAAGATTATTCATTTATCTATTATATGTTGTTCCGCTGCGATTGTGAGATTCTTATATTGTTCTGTTGTTTTTTTTCTATTCTGTTCGATTTTTCTCTCTTCTTCTATCCTTTTCTTTTCTTAAAACCCTAAGTGTTCGGTTTTCCGGCATTCGATTGCTCGGTAGTTGATATAGTGGACGTATTGATGTCGATTTTCGAAAGTCGAAGAATCGGGTCCTTACAGCTGGTATCAGAGCATATGGTTAAGCGACAACCATGGCTCTGTTGGGTATTACTCATTAGAGACAGAGTCTGTAGTACTCTAGAATGAGTTTGAATGTAATAATAGCTATGAGAGCGTATTTGTTAGTGAATATAAAATTGTTTTATATTGTGATGATTGGTTTGTTGAGTGGTATATGGATTCTGGTTAATATGAGTAATTAACGTTGTTGATAGGGATCTCTAAACACTTGTACAGAACAAATCGACACGATATTGTTTTAAATTGGGTAAATTGAATAATTTTACCTTGAGTATATTTTTATAGATAAAGGAATAATTTTTCAGAATTATTAAAGTGTATATAAGTTGATTGTTTAGTTGTTTGAATAATCTAAATAAAAGAATAATTGTATAAGCAAAAGAATTATAAGAATTAAATTATAATTAATGTGATTTACAATTGTGAAATAAACTTATATATATAAGAAGTGAAACTATATGAATATATTTATGAATATGCGTTGTAAATAAAAATGAATTTAAAGTTAAATAAAAATTTACTTTAGAATTGGAATCTGAAATTGATTTATAAGTGGGAATTCAAGTTATGTAAAACCAAATAATGTAAAATGGATGTATAACTTAAGTGATGTTGAATGAAGTTGATTTTGGTATCAAAGTAAATTAATAAAGTTAAATAATAAATGTGAACTTGAGTTATATAAATGAAATTCAACTTTTGTAATTGAGTTGAATGAATGGATTAAATGAAAATCAATTTAATTGAACCAATTGAAAGTAAAGGTGTTAAACCAAAATGAATGTAAGCGAAGCAAAGGAATTTGGTTGAAATTAATATACATTGGTTGTTATATGATTGTTAGTTGATTGTATATAATTCATTAAGTGTTAATGAAATTAAAAGCTAAAGTAATTGAAATACAATTGGAAGTTAAGTGAATCTTAAATAGAATTGAATTTGATTTGGAAGTAAACCAACTTGAATATGAATTAGTGAATATAAACTAATTAGAAATGAATGTTAGTAAAGACATCCATTGTTAATGAATCAAATCTGATTAAATTGAAAACCTATTTCATTGAATATTAATGAGAATATGAACGAATATTTATTGGTTATGAATGCTAGTTGGATGATAGTTGATTGATGGTTGAATATATAGCTTTTGTTGCATTTGCTATGTTGGTATATATAGTTATTATGTTGCTATATGTTGTATATCGATACTACTGTCTATATACATGTTTCTCATTTGTTTGTAGAGTGTTTAGTAGGTGCGGATCGCGTTTGCTTTGCATTTGGAGCTCGCTTTCGTGCTATATTAGCCGTATATGCTTGCTAATAAAATATAAGGTACATATCTCAGATTAAATATCGTACTTTTACACTTTTTTCCTTGCGGGATGCCTCATCACTTGATGAGATGTATATTTTTGATATATATACTGTCATTTTTTTCGGATCAAGCCGCGCAAAGGAGACTATGGCGAATTTTTTTAAAAATTTAAGGCGTTAGAATAAATTTGAGAAAAATGGGAAAATTGTGAAAACTATAACTTTGATTTGGAATTGAAAGTCAAACAATAGTATTTGTTTTTGAAAAGATAACTAAGTATGATTTGAAAACTTAGTAAAGTATTGTAAGAAGTTTAACTATGGATTTACGGAAAATTAATAGATTCTGTAACTTTTCTTACTTAGTAATTTCGAGGACGAAATTCTTTTAAGTGGGGAAGTTTGTAACGACCCAGAATTTTAATTAATTAAAATTTGAATATTTAATTAATTTTAAATATTAATAAGTGAAATTTATAAGTCGAATAAATTTTATTTCGAATAATTTGATTTGATTGGATAATTAAATCGATAATTTAATATGTTAAATTACAGAAATAATTGAAAATTGAGTTAAATATGATTTAAAATGATTTGTAAAATTTTATTTTATCATATTGAAGTTAGAATGATGTTAGTGAAATTTTAAAATCGAATTAAAAGTTAATTTGTGAAAATTGAATATTTTAATATTTAATCGACTAGTGAAATTAGTCATTTTTCGAACAGTTTCAGAATTGGACGAAAATAGTTCCATTAGATCCGTAATAGTTTGTTATTATCGGATTTCAATTTTCGTGTCAATCGAAGTTTTCGTTTGATCGTGGCAGCTCGAAACGCATCGAAATTGTTTTAATATTAATTTGGCGAGTTAAAATAGCCATTTTTCAAACAGTCTCGGATTTCGACGAAACCAGTTTCATCAGATCCGTAATGTGATATTATTGTATGGTTTCAAATTTCGTGTCAATCGGATTTACCGTTTGTCCGGTGCAAGCTAAAACGCCTAGAAATTTGATTTACCGATTTAATTTTAAATCGAACGTTTATTGCCATAACTCGCACAAATGACCGAATTAGCTCCCGAAACACGTTCCATTGTTGTCGGAACGCAAGGTAAACCTTAGAAACGCCAACCGGCACGCTTCGTTTGGAGTTTGGAAAATCCGGGATGAATAGCGTTGAGATAATTTTCTATAAATCCCCCTTATTTCTCATTTTTGCAAAAAAATACAACCCCTAGGGTTTCATCTCTTCAGCCGCCATCAACATATTCTGATGGCTGAAATCTTATTCTCTTCCTTCCCTCTTTTCTTCAAATCCACGCATCGAATCGAAAAAGTTCCAACTACAATATCGAAGAGACCAACGAATTCTATAAATTCAACGGTGATGATCGTCTAAAACGCAGCGTAGAGGAAGAGAAGTGGCCGTGTTCGCCTCGTGTTCGTGCACAAATTCCCATGTATACACTCGACCGAGCTTCAGGGGGTTGTGGCCGAGTGTAGCTAGCTTGATGCTCTTCAAGATGGAAGCATCTGATCGTGGTGGAAATGCTCGTGGAGGCTCGAAATTTAAACTCTAGTTATGGAGCTATGGGTTTCTTCATGTTCGACCTTACTGGAAATAACGTGCGCGTAGAAGAAAACAACGTACGGCCTGATGGGATCAAAATGGAATCAACGGCTGTGATTTAGATGTGGTGAAAAATATAAAAATATGTTGTAAATTTATAAATTTAAATTCGTGTAAACTTCTAAAATTCGTATTTTTTTCATATGAGGTCGAAAACGGGCGAAACAAGTTGCGTTGTAATCGTATGGACGAGCACTACGCTATGAAATTGGATTGGAGTCGTTTGGAGTTAGCGAAAATTTCGGGTAAAATTAAACGTCCGTTTAATTTTATTCGAAATAAATCGTTAAAATGAAATTGAAATCAAGGTGAGAACTTCTCACTCAATCGAATCGGTTTCGATTTTAATTTTAAATAGTTAGATTTAAAATTCTTGATTGCATGTTTGAATGATGATTGTTATCAATTGATTGTTAAAATAGACATTATGCGCCGTTAGTAAGCGGATGTTATTTATTAAAAACATATACCGCGAATATTTCATAAACAGTGAAATTGGTATTATTTACGTACTTGGAATTGATTTCCCGCAGTATATAGCGGATGAGACCCTATTGCGCCGCCTATTAAGTGGATAATTTTTTAAATCCCATATACCGCGATAATTCCGTACTGGAACGGAATTGGTATTGTGCTAACATCTTTGGATGCAGGAAAACAGGTTGGAGGGATCCAACTGGATTCCTCAACAATATTTATTTGATTTCAGATATTTTGATATTTGATGGATTATCATATCGATATATGATGTCGTTGTTGTCGTGATTGACTATTTGGTGTGTAGCATCATTGGGCCAATTTTGGAATTTTAAAAGGATTTTAAAATTGATTTTTTGGAAGTTATGTTTTATAAAATATTTTTGGAATTAATTCATTTTAAATAAATAAACGTAATAATTTTAAATGTTATAGAAATTATAATTTTTGAGAAATATAGTTAAAAGTTGATTTTTGAAAATATGGGGTTAATGATTTTATAAAATAGTTTAAATTGGAATTTTTGAATTTATTATAAAAAGTTTAAAAATAGGATTTATAAAATTTGATTATTTTATAAATCAAAGAAAATGATGAAATTATAAAGGAGTTTAAAGACGTTTTTAAAATAATAATACAAATTGATTTGTATAAAAGAATTATAAATTGATATTTATAAATTAAAAATATTGGAATCATAAAACGAGTTTTTATAAGTGTTAGAATGAATTGTAAATGAATTTCGTAAATGAATGAAATTTATAGGATTATAAACGGTGAAGTTAGAAATGGAATTTTATAAGCAGTATGTTTATAAAATTTGTAAAGTTATTTGAAGAATAGATTATGGGTAAATAAATGAATCTTATAAGTTATAAGATTTATAATTTGGGAAGTTAAAGGAACGATTTTGTAAACAAATAAATTATAAGCATTTAACTTATAATATGAACCTTTGGTTTATAATTGAGTTATAAATTGAATAGGTTAATAAAGGAGATTTATAGAAGGAAGTTGTTATAAAATAAATAGAAATGGAATTTATAAACATTGTTTTATAAATCCGCAAACGACTTATTTTGATAAGTAAATTGTTATAACTTATTTATGGAGTTATATTCACGTTTTAGACAGTGAATAATCCTTTAAAATAAAAAGTATAGGAATGATGAAATTGGTTAACGTAGTATATTCACGTTTTTAAATAGTGAATAATATGTTAAAGAAATTGTTTTGGATGTGATGTTTTACATAAAATTAAAACGATCCAACGATGTTTTCAAAATGTGTTAAGATTCGAAACCATAGATTTCAACATTCATTGTTGAAATAGACGTTTCGAGAAATAGAAGGAAATGGTGGACTATAACACTGTTGTTATAGTAAATGATTTCCGAAAGGAAATGTTTTATTTAGTATTGGGATTTATATATCTATCTTAAATTCGAATCCCTATACTAGTGATTTTGGGTTGTCGTAACGATGTTTTACGCAACATTCGTTTTGGCCCAAATAATATGGTTAAGAGAATGATTTCCTTAAAGAATGAATATATACTTAATTTCGATTTAAGTATATTGAATATTTTCCAAATGTTGAAAATAAAAAGATTGTGAATTACTTATTAATAAATAAGTATGGAAATGTTTTTCCAATGTGGAATGAAACGTTTTGAGAATTTATCTTTTTGAAGATAAATTGAAAATGAATAATTGAAATCGTGTATTCATAAATATTTTGGAATATAAATTCATTATGGAATTTATAAATGAAAAGGGGAGTTTGTTTAAAAATAAATGTTGATTAGTTTTTGAAGAGTGGGAATAAATTTACGGATTTGGAACGTAAATATAAAGTAAAACGTTAAGGATTTATTTAATTGGTTTAAATGAACCATGTTGAAATGAAAGTATTTTCGCATAAGGAAATGTTTGAAACATGTTTTCAAAAGTGGTAAATGTGAAAAGCGATTTGAAAATTGTTTTCAAATGATTGAAGTGTGAAAATTATATATCTTGTAAAGATATTTTTGGAAAATAAATAATTTGGAAAATTATTTGGAATCTGGTGATGTTGTGCATATCCATTAATAGTTCAATAACCGACTATCAATATTTACCTTTGAATAGGTATTTGTTGTGATTTGCTTGAATTTGAATGCCACGCTTATTTTTAAATAAGCGCTCACTATTCGGGTTAGCCGGGAAAAGACCTTGGGGTCGTATAACCCATTCCGAATATGTGATACGTCGTTATGAATTGCATTTGAGGACCGGTGTTGAAGACCGGATATTTTTGAAAGCGAAAGGACAACTCGTCGAATGTCTTTGCATCGACCGATCCCCAGTATAGAGACTGCATATGTGATGGGAAGTCCGAACGTGATTAGTGAATATCCGGATTGCAAGGACTTCTTTGTAAGTGCCTTCGGTTCTGTTCGATCCCGGAACAGACTTGTATGGCTAGTATGTCTGACATTACAAATTGAGATATAAAGTTGATTTCTTTCAAATATATTTCAGTTGGTGGCAAAGAATTTATTCTTTAGCTTAACACCCTTCTCTGAGACGTACGAACTCAGAGGTTATGTAGTTGAAGGTTATTAGCAATATATTCCCAATTTGGTAATGTGACATGCTGAGTGTTGCTGTGAAATGATCATTGTTTGATCATTTGTGATATGATCATTTGTTTGATCACTTATCTTTGTGATCATTTCTTTGATCATTTGTTGACCCAAAGCATGGCTTTGTACCAAAGCGTGGCTTTGTGGACGAGACTTCGTCAAACCTCGCACCCCGGAATGGTCAAAACAGGAAAGATGCAGCAAGGTTATTGGGGGTAGCGCCCCTTAGGGTATGTGCATTTCCTTCTGGAAAGGGGTGGTATCATGGTATGGAGCCCAGATACTTACTCATGTTGAAACACTTTATTATGTTGGTGTGATGTTGGTTACGAGCGCTCGGAAAAAGGTCCTAAAGGACCGGGGGATGGCATATTCGTGTCAGTAGTTACCCAGTTAGGGGTAACCCGGCCTTGTGTTGGCAGAGATCCGGTTAGGTTCTCGGGGATGTCCTTCCAGAGGCGTCTCATGTGGCAATGGGAAGTTCCTTGGCCTGACCATTTGTTGGAAATCCAAAGAAACAATACGATCTTGTACGGTATTAGTTGTAGAACCTATCATTTACTTATGGTGGCGCCCCACTGTTTGGATGGTAGCTATAGTAGGCATACGATAATGGTCGTATGTTGGCTAAGATTTATATCTTTATTTTCGAAATGATTTCCTCTACACTATGCACTAGTAATAATATCAAATGTTCTTTTTAAATGCGTATCAAGCATCTTTGACTATCATAAGGAGAAATCTCCTCCGATTCTGTGTTTGCATTGTGTGTGTGTGTGCGGGAGGCCTTATGGTAGTCTCATTTTTAAAAGCATTGCGAATTGACTTTAAAAATATTCCTCTATTTTGATTTTAAAGATAAATAAACTGTTTTGAGTTCTCACACCAGTCACATGACTGACTCGGAGTTTATTGTTTTCATTCCTAAACTCTGGGTGCCCACCAATTTCCATACGGGCAGTCAAGAGACAGGTTTATCAGGATATTCTGGAATTCAGGAGTTGCTAGAGGCAAGATGGATGGCTTGGCGTATTACTAGTATATAGTATTTCTTTTTCCGCTGCATTGTTTGTTGTTGTTTGTTTGTTGTTGTACACTCTGATGAAAATGTAATGTAATGTGATGTAATAACTGATATAGTTCTTTGTTTAAAGATTATTCATTTATCTATTATATGTTGTTCCGCTGCGATTGTGAGATTCTTATATTGTTCTGCTGTTTTCTTTCTATTCTGTTCGATTTTTCTCTCTTCTTCTATCCTTTTCTTTTCTTAAAACCCTAAGTGTTCGGTTTTCCGGCATTCGATTGCTCGGTAGTTGATACAGTGGACGTATTGATGTCGGTTTTCGGAAGTCGAAGAATCGGGTCCTTATAAAATTTGATAGAGTTTTCCCATTGTTGGCCTTCCTTGGGTGGTATGTGATATCATATTGACTCAGTTTGTTGTTCCACTTGAGAAGTCATCGGGAATTTTCAGGTCAATACAACATTTTCTTCAGGGACTGATTGGTAAATACTTTGGTTGGATGTGCCTGGAAGTATGGTCATAACTTCCTGGACACGACCAAGAGGTAATACTCTAGCTTTTCCAACTTTGGGTAATTTTTCTCGGCTCTAGTAAACCGCTAGCTAATGTAATACACGGGCCGTTGGATTTTAGCTTCTTTACACATAAAGGCGGCGCTCAATGCATGAGGCGAGATTGCTAAGTAAATGAATAGGTCTTCTCCGTTTGCAGGCTTTGAAAGGATTGGTGGAGCTTCCATGTGTCGCAGCAATTTTTCAGATGTTGTTTGACAAGCTTCACCCCATTCGAAGTTTTTATTTTCTTTCTGCAGTGCATCGAAGAACGGTATACATTTGTCGTAGCTTTTAAGATAAATCAACCTAGTGCTACGACCTTTCCATTCAGGCTTTGCAGTTCCTTCTTATTCTTCAGAACTTGGACTTCTCGTAGTGCCATTATTTGTTCTGGATCTGCTTCGATGCTCCTGGCACTTACGATGAATCCTAAGAATTTTCCAAAGGCTACTCTGAGGTGATATTTAAGTGGATTGAGTTTTATTCTATACTTTCGGAGTATTTTGAACATTTCAGCGAGATTATCTAGATGGTTGGCGGCTACTCATGATTTAACCAACATGTCATCTACGTAAACCTACATAATTTTCTCGATTTGGTGCTTGAACATGGTATTTACCAACCTTTGATAAGTTGCCTCACGTTCTTTAGACCAAATGGCATTACCCTATAGTAGTATAGTCCCAGATCGGTGATGAAGCTGGTGTTCTCTTGATTAGGTTCGTGCATTAGGATCTGATTGTGCCCGGAGTATGCGTCCATGAATAATAGCAGTTCATAACCTATCGTTCCATCCATAAGCTGGTCTATTCTAGGAAGAAGGAAGCTGTCTTTCGGGCAAGCTTTATTTAAGTCTAAGTAATCGATACAAGTTTGCCACTTACCATTGGACTTTTTGAATAAGACCGGGTTAGAAACCCATTCAGGATAAGTTGCATCACGAATAAGACCGTTAGCCATTAACTTGTCCATCTCTTCTCTTAACGCCTTTGACCATTCAGGATCCAGGCTGCGCCTATTCTGCTTTACTGGTGTGAACTTAGGGTCAATGGTGAGCACTTAACATGCGATTTTTGGTGGCACCCTACATATATCGAAATGCATCTATGCAAACACATCCAAGTTGGGGCAAAGAAATTTAGTAAGTTCCAATCGCATCTTGTTTTTAAGGTGCGATCCAATTTTCAAGACTTTAGTTGAATCGTCCACATCGATTAGGACAAACACAGTCAACTCTATCAGTGCTGCCCGATCCTCCCCTAAACTCTTCTTTCTAGGGTCCAAAGCCTTGTTGAATCGACAATGGTCCCCGAGCCAGGGGCGGTTTCGTAGTTGCTATTCAGAAGGTTCATGAATGTAGAGAGTTCTCCGCACATCCTTCCCCTTTTCCCTTCTTTTGGATTCACGTAACTCTGCAATGTAATATTCTTTGACAATGCATTGATCTCCTTTGACTACCTCGACTCCATTTGCAGTCGGGAACTTCATTGTAAGGCATCATTAAGCCAGAGCGACTTTGAAATCAACTAAGGCAAGCTGTCCGAAGAATGCGTTATATGCAGAAGTTTCATCCACAATTACAAAGGTTTGAACGAGGGTAACTCTTCGATCACGCTCTCCAAGCTCCGTTAGTAAGTCAATTGTCCCAACAGGTTGTTTGGATTCGCCAATGAACCCTTGGATCTTTTTTGGCATGCAAACACGTTTTTCAGGCCAATCTTCATTTTGTCAAAGGTACGTTTGAAAAGTATATTGACAGAACTGTCGTTATCGACCAATACTCGTCGGACCACAGCTGGTTCGATTCCTACTTAGTCACCACCATCAAATCGAGAGTCGCCGTTGGGTATCTCGGTTTCTGAATATTATATCATCATTTAAAGTTTTCTGCTGCTTGGTTGGGGCCCCATCTTCTATCGTGAGACATGATTTCTTTGGAGCGTGCTTTAATGAGCCTGTGTATCATTCCATCTCTCCCTAACTTCTCTGTGCAGGATGCGGGCCTCCAGATTTCATCCCAATAATGAGTCTTTGATCGGTTCGCTTTGATCCCTCTTCACTGGTCCCGGCTTGGTTTCTTGATTCCTAGGGGCCTGCGGAGTCACAGGCTGGTCAGGATTCAGTGGTTATTTAATATATTGCTGGAGCTTGTTCTTTTGAACCGGCTCTTCGATCAGGTTGTTCAAGTGACGTCATTTGTTTGTATTGTGACTGGATGTCTCATGGAAATGGCAGAACTTCCCTTAGCGCTTCCGTTGCTCGGTTGCTTCCTTCTTAAAGGCCTTTTTTACGTTTCTTAGTCCCCTATGTTGCAAGATAAATATTTTTCAAAGTGTCATTTAGAGGGGTGTAGTCTTCGGGCCTGAACCCCTTAAGCCTTTTATTGTTTCCATTACCATTTTCTTTATTAGAGTTTTGATTTTTCCTTTTTTGATTTCCATCTTTCCCTATGATTCCTTCAGCAGTTCCAAAAGCATGTGTGTTTTGATTTATTGCTACATCGCTCTGTCCGATGTTCATCGATTGCACACTAGTAGACTTCCTTTCTAGCTCCCGTTCTTCCTCCAACCGTAAGTGTTGACTTGCTTTATAATTAAAATCTTTCCTTATGGTAGGTTGCTTCATCTTAATCCACTTTCTGAATTCAGTCTCCGGGTGAATGGCACAGACTAACGCCATAAAAACCATGTCCTCGTTGGGGTTGCTTACTTCTGTCAATGCAGTATTGAACCAGTTCATGAAAGATTTCAGCGATTGTTGTGTCCCTGGAACAACCTGGATAAGAACATGACATCTTTTGGTTGCACGGTATGGAGCCCAAACTGGTTGAGGAAGATTGTTGCTAACTAGTCAAAAGTAGAGACAAATCTTGGTGGAAGCATTATGAACCATATAGATGCAATTCCTTCTAGAAAGATGGGAAAACACCTACACTGAACAGCTTTAGAGGCATTAGCTCCATCCATGTACCAATTGTAATTGTACAAATGGATTTTGGGACCTTTGTCCCATCATAGGATGGAATAGTTGGCGATGTGAATTTTTTAGGATACTTCTCATTCAAGATTTCATCAGTAAAGGGAGTCCGACTTGGTGCAGATACCCATTCATCATCTCTTCTATTTTATTCTCGTCCATTAATCGTTTGACAATGTCCGTAATATATGCCTCTGATGTTCGGTAATCTAAGGTAGACAGCCAGTCACTACACTAAGTGTTTTGTTTTGCAAACGGTTCTGGCAAGTGGGTTGAAGCCTAGGCACTTCTATCTTTAGGAGAGCCACCTCCCACGAGATCCCGTTGGCTTCAGTTAGCCTGATAGGGGTAGTTTGGACATTCCTAGCATCATCAAATGCGTTGACACTCTCTTCCAACTGGTTGTCTTGCTCTCCATCTTCTGAGTCGGAGAGGTCCATAGCTATATCTTCTTACGGGGTCTTTGCCCATTGATTGAAGTTCAAAATTGGTTGCGTTATGGCAAGCGAGATACTCGTATTTCCTTCCATGTTGAGTCACATGGTTCCAATTGTCACCCTTTTTTGCTGTTGTTTTTCATTTCTTCTGTTTAGACCAGAAATGGAAGAATTTTCTTGTTCTACAATAGCGGTGGGTTCAGTCATAGTTCTTGGAGCAGGATTTGTCTATAAGGTTAATAGAGCATTAAGCTTATCCATCAGAGCCTTCTAGCTACTTTCCATTCTTTGGTTGATTTCGTCAACCATTTTATTCAACTCATCCCTTGTAATGACTCGTGCTGACTAAAGGATGTTGGCACTTGATTTCGTAAGTTAGCAGCATTTATTTCAGTTTACTGAGGATTAACATCTTTTCTAGCTATCACTGCCCCTATGGACCTTCCAGAGGCAGTTCTCCTTCTTTCAGGAGCCATTGATTACATGAAGTAGATCATTCATGCAAGGATTGAAGATTTAACTTTTGGACCTATCTGATCCAAAGTAGATAGCAAAATCTGAACCCTGAGTTGGGTTCTCAGTGAAAGCACCAAAATGTTAATCCAAAAAATGGATCAACACCCTTGTTCTCAGTGAAAGCGGAAAAATGTTAAACCAAGAAATGGATCAACACCCTGATTTGAGGGTGAAAGCTCCAACCCTGTTTTCACAGAGTAATATTGTAGATAATAGATATAGAAAAAAGTAGTAAGAGAAAGAAGACAAGAAATTTTTATAGTGGTTCGGCTGTTAACGAAGCCTATGTCCACTTTATAGTTTTTATTATAGACTGACTGTTGTTACACGAAGTGTTTGATTACAGAGCTCTTGATTATCCTTAGCTAGATTGAATTTCCAAGGTTGGAATCCATTGAAGAATCACAGTGAAGCCCTCCTGAGTTTGTTGTGAGGGAGGTTAAGAGTGAAGAAAGCTTCCAGTAGAGTTTCAGCAACCAATCCAAAGCAGATCCCGTTTATGTTGCAAATAGGATCGTATTTATAGAGATCAAAGAGCTATTGGACCAAGCCTGTTCGCCAGCTATTTGCAGATGGATGTAGGAAGAAGCAGTGGAGTTTATCTCGCAACTCGAGCCAAAAAGATGGACTGCTAGCGAACCATGGTCTATAGATTGTTAGCGATCCATAGAATTAGATCGAAAGTGAGCTAATTACTTAGCTCCTTTCTCTGCTTTAATATACATGGGTCACACTTACACTGTGATAACGCATGGATTGTTGGCGATCCATGGTTTACGGATCGCAAGCGATCCATACACTTAGCATATTTTTGGATTTTGAAGTCTGGGATGCTTGTGTTGCTTTGTATTTACGTTGTTTGTGTGGTCTTGTTGCATATTACCTTGTTTTGATGATGATTTACTTGCTAGTTGTATTTAGCTGCTGATTGGACTGGACAGATGCTTATCTCTTGGTTCAGCTAACTCGAAATATCGTCAAACTCAATCACCACTTTAGTAACATGGATTATTATTTCGATGCAGTGGATTTTGTTGAACATAACACTATCCTCATGGATCGTTGGTTATCCATAGGCCATGGATCGCTAGTGATCCATGCCCTTAGTAGATTTTTCGTTCTTTTAACTTGGTTCTCTTTTAGCTTGCTACTCTAATTCTTTTGTTTGACTTTCTGAGCTATTCTAAATCCATTAGGTTGTTCCATAATGAAGAATGATGATGGGATGGAAGACTTGCATATGCACGCATGTATATGCATCCCACTGGACTAGTGGAATTCCAAGGGAACGCGCTCGAACCTGTAGAAGTCGAAAAGTAAGATTGTTGAAGGCTTTCTAAGTTTGAAATAGCAACTTGAAAGAGCACACTCTAGCTCTTATACTCCAAGGAACATGTAGGCTTAAACCACCCAAAGCGATGCAATGATTGATGATAGATGCCGCACTCTATAGAAATATTTTAAAGGAAAGGCGACATCTTTTTAGAATAAAGCGAGAAATCAACCGTGTAGATCTTTCAACTTGTTTTATTCCAAATTATATCTTGTTAAAACAAGATATACTTTAGGGGGAAAATATTATTCAACCTTGTGATCAGGCCATATTCGAACAGATCGGGTCAATTAGGCAAAGAAATTATCAAGTAGGAATTCAGAGCAACAACGACTGAACTTAAGTGTCACGCGAGATAGAGGAATGAAATTCGTGGATAAAGGAATGGAATATAAAGATATCAAACAATGTTCACGTGAAAGATAACACACATTCTGAATGATCACCAAACCCAAAACTTCACCATTTGAGAAAAGACAAGGATTGGTGTCGATTCCTAAATAGGGATATGTACCGAACCCCAAATGCTTCTCGAAATTGCTGCTTTTCTCAGGTCATGTTAATCCAAGGTGTATAAAACCAAGTTCATGCTATATGAGATGGTTGGCAAATTCATGTCAACCACCATAACCAACACCAAAGTCAAACACTATTGCTCCATTCTTGAACCAAGATGTTCATTCAAGTTCAAGCATCCGGCAATGCAAATAAGGCAACAAAGATAAGACACAAGCAAAACATGCATTCACAAGAGTAAAATGGGGATCCAGCAATCAAATGCATGGATTAGCGCTGACCTTTAAGCATGAATCGATATCGATCCTTGGTTGTTCATGGCATGACCATAATCTCCTCAACCATATTCTCGAATGTGGAGAACGTGGACAAGAACGTATGCGAGTGATTTTCGTCGACGTGCAGCTATAAATAAAGGGATATGGGCATAATTTTGGAGATATTTTCTAGCTGTTAACGCGTTATTGTATTCTCCTTATAATTCCACAGATCATCATCGGTCCCTAAGAATAGTCTATAAAAACTCAGGAAAGACTTCAACAAATTTAAAGTGGACGTAGGTCTTTAATTAGCCGAACAACTATACTTGCTATGTGTTGTAGTTTTCCTCATTTTCAAGTTACTTTCTTCGTTTTAATCTCTACCATTAACCTTTGGGTGCTTATGCCAACTTTTGGCATAAACACAACTCAATGTCATTCATTATCAGTCGAACCATGTCTAAAATGTTTGATTTATCCTCTCTAAAATACCATTGTGTTGCAGAGTACTTACAGGAGTAACTTGGGATAGAATCTTATTCACTTTTAGGTATTCTTCGAGCTTAGATCCAATGCACTATCTGGCTTGATTGGGTGAAAGTACTTTTATTTTCCTATTAGTCTTTTTTTCCACTTTGTTCCTATATTATATGAATTTATTAGAGACCTGGGAAATTTTTTCATGAGAAACACATATTCATGTCTGGATAAATCATCAACAAATGTTATGAATTATGAGGTTCCACCTTTAATAGTCATATACGTAAGACCACATACATTGATATGTACTTATCCTAAGAGTTCATCAACTCAATCATAGCTCTCACTGAATAGGTGCTTAGTTATTTTACCTTTAAATCATGGAGTGCATATATCAAATGACTCACAATTACATGATTGTAAAAAAACCTTGTTTCATAATTTGTTGAGTCATTTATTAGCTGAGTCTATAGTGACAAAGGTAACTATCGTTTACTTTATATGTATTATTATTTTTAATAACAAATACATAATTCATATCACGGACATAAATTTCATTTTTTAAAGCACCAAAACTAAAGGTTTTATTTCCATAACAAATATTCATAATCTTCATAATACTGCCATTATTTAAAGCACAAGTATCCATTAATGCATGCATTATTTTTGTTAGATGAATATATAATATAAAAATATCATATATGTTAATCAAATACATAGCAATGTATAATTTGATACATCATTTTGTTTTACAAAATTGACTATAAACATGAAGTCAATGCTTTAAGCATAAAGCCATATTGTTTTCCGTTTACATAGAATATTACAAAAATTAAATCGAAGCTTTCATATATCATTAATTACGACATACAAGTAAAAATGTTACATTTAGTGGAGTCATTCATATGTATACAATATATATAAATGCATATTAACATACCATCATCTACCCATATGCCAAGCCTCATTATACTTTTTCCTTCTTCTTAATTTATTTTATGTCTCGAACAAAAGACAAACAACTAGGGTTGCCATGGCAATGATAACCGTTACGATATCGATACTGATGGTAAATCAAATATGAATACAGATACTTTACTGATACCATTGGCAAAATGATCCTTGGCATACCATTGACTGGTAATGGTAAACTACCAGTTTTAAAGATATTAAAATTTTACTTCATTAAGACTTTGATAATTATAAATATTTTATTGTTGATGTTAAGTCAGCTAGTGCATACATAAAATTTTGATTTATTTTAGTTCACATGGATATTTTCTTGATTCATCGCAAGTTATCAACAACAATGTGAAAGAATAACTTTGCTAATCTTACTTTCTTTTAGGAAAATGGGTTATCCTCTTGGGTATGAGAGGACTCATACAATTTTAGTTTACACTCAAATAGGAGCTGCCAAAAGGCTTGGAAAATGGTGAAACCCCCTATCTGTATAGTGAAGAAAAAAGAAAAAAACCCAAGTCTTAAGAGGAGACTCATAAAACTACGAAAGTATGGATCAAGAATCGGCAGCAAACTACATATCATGCTCAAAGAATGAAAAATAAAAAATGATAACACAAAATAAATCGACTGTATCATTTATAGGAGAAGATAAAGTGCTACTATGGATCTAAGCATTCGATCCAAGCAATCAATGACTAATTCATCAGTGAAATCTATACAGTCCATAACCGTCACTAAAACTGTGATTCTCTAGCTCCAATGACTAAGTTATCAAAAGGGGTTTACAGTCCTATAGCCCATATCAAATGGCTTAGAAAGAGTGATCTCTGATACATGCTACTATAGTTCAACATGGATACATTACGATACCTAAAAATCATCTAAAATAGCATATATCTTTCTTCGACGCAAAGTAACATATACGAGTTGTTTGGACTGAATAATACATTAATAGAGAGATATATAAGAACAACCCCAGAGCTAGAAATATCAATGTCAAATAAAAGATAAAAAATAGGTATCACATCTAAAAATCTGTTACGATCTCTTATATTCACCTCAAACTAGTACATGGCTATAAAAGACAAGTAAATCATTCCATCTTAAACAACCGAGTCTCGATATTGGCCAAATGAATATCCACCATTATCATATGTTCTATCTCCATTTCAATCCCACAAAGCAAATATAATCATATATGAAACCTGTAAAACAACCTTTGTCTAACCCGAGGTTGTTAAATACATAACAAACCCCAAGTCAAGCTAAAAACTAGCTGCGAGTGTAACCATGCTCAAAATATAACATAATGTGTGGGTGTCGGGTATAACAAAATTTGATATGCATTTTATCTTAAAGATGTCACAAATTTGCTACTCTAGTACCCAACCTACATCGCATCATCGTCATACACATATTAACACACATGTCACGACGCTAAATTGCACTACTCACAACTGCAACTCTAACCAACTGAGATATTGCATCTCATCCCTATATATGAGTTGTAATCATTAAAATTGTTAGTCACGTCATATAATTATTATAAAAGTATAAATGAGGTACCAATTTCTAAGTAAACCTTATCATTCTATTAATAGAAAGTTGACGTCAAGGGCTCATGGTTCGTTTCAACTACATCACCTCGACAAGTCTTTAATAGACTCTATCTCGACCCCAAGAAATCCAGGCCAATTTCATTTATATGCCCCTCGATCAGATGTTGTGAGTGCCCTTGCACGATCAATTCGTTGCACCATCTTCTCCCACTCTCAATGGCGCTCACCTCGTTGTGCTGTAATTATCATCTCCCCTCCTTGCATTTCCATCAATGTGATTACTATTGTTCTCCTTATTTCCCGTTTGCACTATATTTGTCGCCTGGTTGTGTCTGCAATTGATCGTTTGGACAATAAGTGGTGTGGGAATATTTCGTCATGAATCAGGCTGCGACCCCCGAATCTATCCATTAAGATGGATTTTAGCGTCTAGTAGCACACATCGTACCGATCACATTATTATTACATTTATTCATATCAACCTCACTAACGACATTACACCCTAAATTTCATTTATATCCCATGTTTTTACGGGTTTTCAATACTCATCACATGTAGCATATCATATTTGCATCACTTTATTATATACATATGTATCGTAACATGGGGTTTATAACATAGCCAATAATTATGTATCCTTTATTACTTAATATAAATAAGGCACATCAACACATTTAAATAATGAGGCCACCGTAGTGTCACTTGATGAGAATATAGCTAAATACTTTCATGTTCAATACATAGCGAACCAAGAATTTTTTATCAAAGGAGATAAGGTTTCCAAAAATGCATTAACATATACCAAAATGTTGTCATCGACCACAATCATGGATATACAATACATGGCGAAAGGTTAGGCCATTTATTCACATTATATAATAAAACATCGCTTTTCATACACATTATTAAAATAGTATCATTTAAATCAATATTTCCATTTACAACTACATCACTTCAATTCATATAAAACCATAGATCACATAGCAATGTACATTCAACAAATAAAGTTTCAACTCATATATCACATACTTATAAAGCATTTTAAAAAAACTTTGTTATTTTTTAATATAGATATTTTCAAAATAGTTTACAGTTCCTTGCATTTTTGAAATAAAAACATGCGTGCATGTGCGTGTACAAGTGTGAATTGTTTTGTAAATATCATCATTTATCAATTCAATCAATATTTTGATATTTAATTCAATGCAATAATTTGACATGTTATATCATATATCATCACTTATTTTCATTTTTCAATAATCAGAACATTCACATAATCTATATATGAACAAATAAGGCAACCACGGATCTCACAGCTTATTTAAACATATAATATTTCGAAATATAACAAATAATATCAGTATATTCTTATTACTTTATATATTTACATATCATGACATGGAATGTACGTTAAAATTTAACTTGCTCATTTTAATTATTCAAACATAGCCTTTTAATTCATTTATTTCTAAATTAAATTTATAGATGAATACTTTCACCAAATAACCAATAATTAAATTCATTTTATAAATTATTTCATAACAACTATTATTGTTCATCTCAACTATTTTCATTTTTATGACATTCTTCTATTTCGATATAATAAAATGAGGTAAACTATCAAATTCAACTATTAAACACCATCATCAACTAAATATCAATAGCATATTGATTAAATAAAAAATTTAACATCTCACTGCGAGTAATTCAACTTATACTATTTCATACAATTAATTCAAATCATCAAATCCAAATAATACCATAATATAAAATATTTTATCCAACCAATATTCATCCAACTTTAGTTATTGATAACCAATGTAAAAATTGCATTTACATATGCGTTTATATATATATAATCATACATTGTATATCTCGACTACTTATCTAATTCATCAACAATTATGCACACGATCAACTATTATAAAGGAATTCAAAACATAGAAATGAAGAAAGTAGTTACCACTCGCTATTAATGAACCCTAACTTCTATTGCCTGGCTATTAAACCCTAACATGTCATCGTCCCCACAGCCACACACCGCCATCCTCATTGTCATATGTCAAAGTCGATTTCAGGACTGCCGTCACTGGCCTTAGCTGCTTGCTTCATAGTCGAGCTTAGGCCTCCCGTCTCTAACCTTCACTTCACTTTGCCACGTCACATAAGTGCATGGGGTTCTCTTTTTATCGTTTGTTATGTTTTGAAATATGGCAGAAAAGAAATGGGATATGGTCAGGTTTCAAAAAGGAGAGAGGCGGTGCATTTTTTTACTTAGGTCTAAAGAATGAGATTAAGGGAGGATGGGAATGAAAAGGTTTGGCTATTGGGTTGTAGTTAATTAAACCCAAGAAAAAAAAATTCTATTTCAAATGCAAAGCAAATATCGATCTAAGTAAATTAAAAATTAGTTTACCATGTGCAAAATTTATTTTAACTACTACATAAATTTTCACAAATTTATCTTTGCTTAAAATTAATTTTTCGTTTATCAAAACATTGCATTTCGGCTTTAAAAAAATTTTAAATAATTTTTTCTTTTATCAAAATAATTCCTAAATTTACAAATATCGTTTATTTTTTCCAAAATAAAATTTTCAACGACCTTTGGATTTTTAAAACACAACTTTGAAATTTGAATTTCAGATCAATATTCTTCTTATATTAAAAATATATTCAAAGATTCATATTGTTGAGTTTAAATTCAATAAAATACCTAAATTAACTTAATTAAATTCATTTATACATATAAACTCTCTTTTCTACCTTTCTAAATTCATCTATTCATGTAAAAAACTTTTCGTTACTCAAATTCAATTTAAATATCAATACTGAACTTGAACTCAAAATTTTGATTTTTGTTATTTATATACCAAATTGAATTTCCAAAAATCCATTTTAGTATATATAATTTATTTTAGCTTAAAATAGGGATGTTACAAAAACTACAAAACTTTACTCAATAAGCACCACACATATATATGTATATAATTAGAAAATTTTGTCTGTGTGTATCTGTGTAATTGTGTGCGGGAGAGAGAGAGAGAGAAGAGAAAGGCAAGAACAAAAAATAAACAAAACTAGTTATCGATGATGAGTAACATGTTTGAAGAAATATCATTGTTGTAAGTTTCTATTAGGTCATTGCTTAATGCCATGTTGTGACTCTGTAAAAAGCTATACCTCCAAACACACCGACTCAAAACAAAAAAGCGGCATTTGGACTCGCATGTGCTAAGAAATACAGATCGTTAGGTTTTTGATGGTATAAATGGTATGGAGATTAATATAACTTTCAGCATTCTAGACTTTCAGATCTCACAACAAAAGAAATAAAATATAAATACTCAAGTAAACCCAATCAATACTGTCTTAAAAACAACAATGGTCTATACAAGAAACATCTAAATAAAGTCTTCAAATAGAAACATAGTATATGTTTGACTAACAAGTATAATAAGATATATAAGGAATTATAAGGAATAAACAAAACTCCAAAGCGCACAGTCACCTCCTCAAATGCATCTTATCCTTATCATATCACCTAATATCTTGACGTCCTGTAATAGGTATAAAGAGAAAAAATATAGAGAATCATACAAAGTCCGCTGAGCGAGAAATATCATGAGTGGTATGATGTTAATAAACAATTACATTGTCATTTATAATCTACAGTACCTAAGGTTGTTCATTTGTATATGTGTGCTACTTCTAACAAATGAACCAACTAATACAATAGATGATACTAATCTATAATACACCTTGAATCTAATAATAGTCCACAAAGATTTTTATTCAAAGGTTAGACGTCCAGAAATTGGGTAAATCTAATAGTATATCAAAAATACGTTCTTGATAGTGACCCGTCAAACTATGCATTTAAGTGACAGTTTCAATGGTAAAAACACTTACTATGCATGAAGTAAACAATCTCAATGGTAAACCTCCTAAGCCACACATACCAAGTAGATATCACAATGCCAAGGTACATATCGAGCACACAATCTCTATGATAAACTACAACCAAAACATTGAGTATGCAACCTCAGTGGTAAACATGCCCTACGCTCTCCTCATTAAACAAATAACATAGAAGTGTCGATATATAATTTGACTTCTTTCGTAAGTACATCCACCCGAACAATGTAAAGTCTATTAACATGGATGCATCCGTTCACCTTAAGCGGTCCATGACTCAAGTCAGCGACTACGATAATAACAATAGGAGCAACTAATTGAGACACAATCACATGCCGTTTAGCATCACATTATACATCATCGCAGAGCTACGTGAATCCCATAAAGTCAAGGAAATAGGAAATGAATCCCCAAAGCTATCCTACTTGGCATGCACTATGTTTAGGTTCAACCTGGGTAATTTATAGCCTATCAGTTGACTAAATAAACATGTCAATCAGTCGGCTCTCTATATTTTTTCTACTTTCAAATAGCACAACAACTAATTGGACAAAAACAATCGGTGAACTATTAGGATGCTCAATTGACTAATGGATAATAGTCAGTTGATTGTTTAACTATAACTTATTTTTTTTAATTTAACAGCCATCAATCGACTAATTATTCTAATATGTCGACTTTGTAAGGATTCAATCGACTAATGACCAAAGTCATATGACTGTTTATCCTAAAAAACATATATTATTCCTTGGGTTAGACTTATGTTTGTTCAACATTTAACTTGAAGCATTTAGTCGATCGATCAATGTGTCAGTCAACTATTTTGCCAGAAAATAGGCTTTTCAACATTTTAAATTAATATTTTGATCCAGTTTTTATTGTTTATCATTAGATTACTACCTGGCTTCAAGTCTTCTTTTGAGTTCTTATAATCCTACTATTAAAAAAATTATCTATGCACAATTTCAACTTTTATCATATCTAAACTTTTGTGTATTTTATCCAATTAACTGTATATAAACAATTCTATGATCCATTTACAATATTCGATTTTATTCAAGATAAATTCTCATCTACTACGTAAGATCGGATATATATATATTATTTTAAACGATATATACATAAATTCACTTTTTTAATCCGAATTAATTCAAATTTATTGCATAGGATGGGATCTATATGATTTTAAGGATAAACTTCATTCAATCTACCCTCCCCCTAATTTATAAGAATTTCTATTATCAAGATAGTGTTCTAGTGTTTTCCAAATTAACAAATTTATATAATCTTTAATTGAAAATAATCTAGTCAATTTAAAAATCATATTAAATGCAAATAGATATATAAGTCAAATTAAATGTTTACCTACTTTATATTCATTTCTTAGATAAACTCACTCACCTCTATTCGCTACCTTGAAAAAAATCTCATAATTTTCTTCTCTAATTCGATTGAGTTGGTGCCTTTCCTTCTCTGTTTAACTTGCTAATATTTGGATTTAAATCTCTCTCCCTTTCTATTCGATTTCCTTATTTCGTTAGAAGAACTTGATTTAATATATTTTTTGGAGATATTTTCTTTTAGATTTGAAGAAGAAGGAGAAGAAAATTGGAGTTTCGGCGAAGCGACGGTTATAGGATGAATATGATTAGAGAATGGGTTGAACTAGAATTAGAAACTTCCATTATATATACAAAATCTTGAAATTCTCTTTTGCCGACTTACGTGCCTACCAGTTTCACCTCGAAAAGCATGCCATAGCAAACGATATGTATCTCCTTCATCACGTGTCCATTGATAATACTTTATATATGAATTT
Source organism: Allium cepa (assembly GCA_030765085.1). Taxonomy (NCBI): domain Eukaryota; kingdom Viridiplantae; phylum Streptophyta; class Magnoliopsida; order Asparagales; family Amaryllidaceae; genus Allium; species Allium cepa. The sequence goes on along the minus strand of CM060929.1, from coordinate 373,673,425 downwards.
GGGCTAGAAAAGTCTATTTGATGCAATGGAAAAATCATATTTTCTAAATTCCCTTATTTTTAGTAATTTAGTTTTCAGCTTTATGTAAAATTACTAAAAGGCGCTTTCTAATTAATTGTTTATTTTTATGAAAATCCGAGGTGTTACCGACTCCCTCAGTTGTGAATAATTTTTACCTTCAATATATCTATATGAGTTTTACATATTTAAGAAAAGTGTTGAAAAGAACATTTATTACTAGCATTATATGCGATTTTAATTTAAATTTTTATCTAAATCATATTCATTTCTTAGACAAAACTAAGATTGGTGATCAAATTATAAGCGAAATACGCGATGGAGTATATTAGGTTACCAAAAGAAGTGTTATCATTGTTAAACATTCTTTGGTTCCTTTCGAATCATAAATACAAACAAATGATAGTGAAGATAGTATCATGTAAAGTTCTATAATATTTAGTCTAGTGGAATCTAAGATTATTCCAGTAGCAGTTATAGCTAAATTCGGTGTTGACATGTAAAGATCAAACATGTTGAGAGTGTTAACAAGAATAAAATTAGTTGGGTGACAGATGTAGTAATGATGTCTTATGTTTTCTAGGTATAAGTTGTAAGAAAATGTGAGTAGATTCTTTGCTTGAGGAATTCAATCGCATTTAATTTCTTATATACAATTAACCACATGTGCAATTTTGATTTGGGAGGAGCATTGACTTTTCAAATGTACTTGAAAATGGTTGGCTTAGTTCTCGAGAAGTTTAAAAACTTATACATTGGGTTTGAGGAGTAAGTTTCTCTTCTTCAAAATTTTTTAGCATCACTCTCTTCATCTGTCTATATTATAATATTACAATTTGGTACACAGTAAGATAAATTGAGTTAAGTTACAACCTTTAAGGGCATAGATGAATGTAAAGTTTCATGAAAATTCTTTCTATGGTATAAAGATATCTGAAGTAATGGCTATTTCGAATTTACAAACATCAAATAGCTCATTGTATTCAACTCTAAGTGGCTATAATGCCAAAATAAAATATTGTTGGTTGAATGTACTATATTATTGATCCCAAGTTGATATTATTGAAGTTTTGAAAATGGATTTCCAAAAATGTGACATGTTGTTGGAGTTAGAAGTGATATGGTGCATTAATCTCTAATTTTAAAGTTATAAAATCTAAACAAGTCTACAAATGTCTTCTTAGAGTCTGATATATCTTCAAAAGTGTCCATGATTTAGATCAATAAAATAGTGAAAAACAGATTAACATGATTCGTAAACTTACCATTACCACTGTTTTGACATCTCTTAACCATTGTGTTAATCCAAAAAATGGATCAACACCTAGAAATCGGGTTAAAGCACCCATCCAATTTAAATAAAAGCAAAGCAGTAAAAGAAGACACAATTTTTATAGTGGTTCGACGTAATCTCCAACCTACATCCACTTTAATCTTTTATTAGTTGTTCTCTCTCTAGATTACAACTAGTTGTATTAGATCTGACCATAATCTAGTGGATCTTGGATTTACAATAGAGTTTCTAGGTTGATGGTGAGTCACTAATACTAAGAATTTATAATCTATGTCCTAGAATAAAAAATAGTTGTTTCCTTTGCTAATTTAACGGAGGAGAGGCTAGAAGTGAAGAAGTAGCAGAGTTTCCACGGTTAGAGAACCCAGATCCTATTTTGCTTGCAGGTAGGTTTGCATTTAGAGGGGAAGCAAACGTGATGGATCAGAAGCCCGTTTCCAACGAGGTCCAAATAACAGCCTGAAGTAGTACGAGGAAATTAAGGTACCATGGGTTAACGTGATATCTCGGTGTCGAGTTATCCCCTTACGAGGAAACTCACCCAACTTTATTGCATCGTGCTTCCTACTTCGTTTTTCGAGTGCCCTTTGTATTTTCATAAACCGATGGCATGTTTTGATGATCGTTCCTTCATAACTTTGCATGTTTTTCAGTTCATCAAAGCTAACTCTTTAATTCTTGAGATAGGTCAGTCAAAATTCTATAAAATCTCTTAGGCTTGCATATAAGAGCTAGAGAATAACTCATGTGAAGTTTGAGAGGCTAGTTGTGGAACTTGACAACTCGGTACCGACTCACGGGCATAACTTAGTACCGACACATCTACTTAGAACATTTGTAGTCCAAATTTTCCTAAGCTATTTCCTTCGTTCATTTGAGCATGCCTTCCAAGCTTCAAGTCGCTTCATCTTTGATTGAATCTTCTAAGTCCAGTTGAAATCTCCTTTGGCTCTAAAGCGGGTTAGCATACCCCCCCCCCCCCCCAACCCCAAACTATGTCTTTCGAATGTAAGATGTGTTTTTCTCAAGAACAGGTTCAGGTAATCTATCTTTGATAATTAAGCCCTCTGGCTGTTTTTTGATCTTAATCTTGGTGAATCATCAAGTTCCTTCGGGTTCTCTAGTAAATCAGAGGTCACTCCAAACTTGGTTTAGCTAAGAACTCTAGCTCTTGCTTAAGTGTTGTTTATACATCGTTATCATTGTGATTTCATTTGTAGTTATTGCATCACATATCAAAATCATCCTATGTTTATCTAGTATTTATCCATCTTACTCTAATTACCATGCGTTCAAATCATTTTATCAAATCTGTATTTATATTAAGGTTTGATCTCTCCAGATTGTTTTGTATTCAATTTAGCATGCGACCTTTCTTAATCCAATCTAGAACTCGATCTCTCCGGACTATTTAATGTTTAGTTTAGGGGGACAATCTCTTCGGATCATTTGACATTCTATTTTAGAGGCAACCTCTCTGGATTTTCTGATATTCAATTTAATGCACGATATCTCTGGATTGTTTAATGTTTAAGTTAAGGGACGATCTCTTTGGATCGTTATTCGCCCAATCTAAGGTTTCGATCTCACCGGATCCTTATTGAGTCCACTAGCTCTCCAGCAAAGGAAATCAATGACCAAGTAAGCCCATCCACTTACTCTTCGATAAGGGGACTTACTTTTCGTACAAGCCCGTCTATTTACTCTCAGGCAAGGGAGCTTGCACTCTAGTCCCATCTCTCCGAACGAGACTTAAAGCGATCAATATCAGTCATCACATCTAATATGGATTTTTCTAAATTCAAATATTCAAATTAAATTAAAGCAAACAAGAAAAGATCATAAGTGTTTATCCAAGACGTCTGACTCAGAGCATGCTTAAAGTCCAATCTAGGTCTCATACACGTGTAAGAGGTCTAAGGTTATTATCATCCTAAATAGTCATCTCAAGCATCCGACTTACAACATGCCTAGGTACAGTTCGAGATCTCTTACATGTGTGAGCGGCCTGAGGTTATTATTGTCTTTATTGCTTAATATGAAAAGTAAAATGCAAGAAAAGAAACGAAAAATCAAAGCGGGGAGTCAGATTCGATTCCTATTCGTCCTACTTATGGGATTTCGAGTCTTGGACCAAATCCTCGGTTGTTCCTTGATGCATTCGCCATAGTTGGTGGTTACTCTAGATGTATCATTATAGTTTTGTTCCTTACGTACAGTTGCAACTAATTGCTCCGAACCAGTTCTTCTACCATGTTACGAAGGTATCGACACTCATTCCTCTCATGTCCACCTAGCTCATGGAAAATGCAAAACATTCCATATCTTTTCTGTAGATCAGTAGGTTCTCTTCTTGCAGGCTTCCGATAGGGGATGGCCCCTATCGTCTAGATATATCATCTCCGGGGTCTTGGTCAGATCAGGGTAGGAAGCGAATTTTGACTCCCGCCTTTGTTATTTTGGTTCTCCAAAGTCATTATCAACTCTTCTTTTCCTTTTGTCTTTCCTAATTCCTGCTTCGCATAGTCCCTATTATCCACAACATTAATTTAAACATCATCAGCTTCAGCGATTTCTTGACATAAATATCCCTCAACATCATGGTATAATTCCACAAGATCCATTGGTGGATCCCTTTCCAGTGCGCCTTTGAAGTTGTACTTACTTGCGACTCCATATTCTATCGCCATTAAGATTAATGATGAATCCCACTTGTCCACTATGGTTGCTGCATTGAATATTGTCAAGTAGCTTCTCAAAGTCTCTTCGGGCCTTTTTTACACTTGATAGCATCATTACATTATTCGGTCATGAAATGTGGACTTTGAATTATCTTAAGAATCTTCTCACTAACTCAGTCCATGCGATAATGGACCCATTTCCAACTGTCCAAACCACGTCGCCACCAAGTTCGTTAATTATAATGGGAAGGATCGCCCCATTACCTCCTCAGAAGCACTCAACACCTCCATATATCGGATGTATCTTATCAGATGAATCATCAAACCTGCCTTTTCGTCATACATTTCTAGCATCGGAAGCTTGAAATCAGAAGGATTTCTTGTGTTTCGAATATTAGCAATGAACATACTCCTGTTTACATCCTCCAAACCCTGATTTGGGGGTCCTCCTCTAACTATTCTATTTACCAACTCAGCAATTTGGTTTTCATCATCTAATGAAGGTCTTCGTTGCAAAATGATATTCTGCCCCTGTTTCTATAGGGGAATTCCAACACACATTCTAGCATGTACTCTTCTGGCTGCACGTTTGCATTCTGATTTACGTTCCTAACTCAAGCATTATCCATTCTTGGCATCCCATCAGCCATTCCGACATTGCCCCCCCCCCCCATGTATAGTTCTCTCTGTACCTAGTAGATTCGGTTTGGTACCGAGTTATTCTATTTGTAGGGGCATCATCCCAGTTTGCTTCGCTCCAACTTCAGATGTTCATGCATTAGCTCCTTGTCCTTAGTTCTGAACTCCTACAGCACTAACTTTTCCTTGGTGTCCCATCCTTAGGAAGAGTCCTTCAGCCATTTCATGTTGTATAGTTATTACTCCATTCTGCATTCCTTTCATCATCCTCTCCATCTCTTCTTTGGTCACGTAGATGGATTGATGAGAATTTGAGAATACCTCCTGATTGCCCCCAGGTTCTAGTTTAATTACTCTAGTTTTAGATCTAGTGTTAGGTCTTTTCATTTTCTCCAAACCTCATATCCAAGTTTCAAACCTTCAGATCTAGCTCTTTATTCTCGATGAAAGCGCTAAAATGTTATTCCAAAAAGGATCAGCACCCAGAAATCAGATGAAAGCACCATTTCAATTTAAGTAAAAGCAAAAGTAGTAAAAGAACACATAATTTTATAGTGGTTCGACGTAATTTTTGACCTATATCCATTTTAATCTTTTATTAGTTTTTCTCTCTCTGGATTACAACTAGTTATATTAGATCCGACCATGGTCTAGTGGATCTCAGATTTACAATAGAGTTTATAGGTAGGTTGTGAATCACCAATACTAAGAATTTGTCAATCTAAGTCCTAGGGTAGCAAATAGTTATTTCCTGGGTGACTTTAATGGAGGAGAGGCTAGAAGTGAAGAAGTAGCAGAGTCTCCGCAGTCAAATAATCCAGATCATGTTTTGGTTGTAGGTAGGTTTGTATTTATAGGGGAAGCAGAAGTAATGGATTAGAAGCCTGCTTCCAGAGAGGTCGAGATATTAGCCCGAAGCAGCATGAGGAAATTGGGGTACACACGTGTTAACATGATAACTCCGTGCCAAGTTATCCTCATAACTCAGTGTCGAGTTATCCTTTTAGGCGAAAACTCACCCAACTTTCTTGCACGTGCTTTCCACTTTGTTTTGGAGCGTTTCATAAGTTTTCGTAGACGATGGCTTTTTTTGATGATCGCTCCTTCGTAACTTAGCTTGTCTACAGTTCACCTGAGTAACTCTTCAGTTCTTAAGATAAGTCGTCCAGAACTCTATGAAATCTCTTGGGCTTGCATGTAAGAGCTAGAGGATAACTCATGTGAAGTTTGAGAGGCTTATTGTGGAGCCTGATAACTCAGAATAGACTCATAGCCATAACTTGATACAGACTCATCCACTTAGTACATTCCCAGTCCAAATTTTCCCAAGCTATTTCCTTTGTCCATTTGAGCATGTCTGCTAAGTTAAAAGTCGCTTCGTTTTCGTTTGAATCTTCTAAGTCTAGTTGAAATCTGTTTTGGCTCAAAAGCGGGTTAACATGGTAAATTTATCGTTACTATACCGACAGCAGTGGTATACAGCTGTAGCTCATTACCACTTATTTGGTAGGTATATCTACCGTTGACAAATTATACTCATACATCATAAATTGTTTTACCTAGATCATAAATAATTTTTTTATGGAAATACGCCCTTATTTAATAAACAAAATAAATTCCATACTAAAGAATCACAAATTCATGGTATAGTCAATATGATTTCTTTATAACATCAATTGAATTAAGTTTGAATTCATTTTAGATATCAAATTTTATTTATACACTTAAAGCTGTATTCATGCTTAGTTAGTTTTTTCATTTTTCACCTCAAATTAAACAAATAATTTAATTTCAAAATTCAATACCAAAATTCATATGATTCATAAAGCACTTTATCTTTTACTTAAATTAAGTTTAAATTAGCAGCGGTCCATTGTTCTGTACCCTTTGAGTTGACAAATAACCACACTTATCCAACCCAAATTGTATGAAAGGCAAATAACTAAGGTAAAGAAGAAAAATATAAGACAATAGAAACTACAACACAAAATCTCACAATTGCAGTGGAACAATATATAATAGATAAATATAGATCTTTATACCAAAAGGAACTGTAACTGTTAATATACATACAATCATCAAAGTACAAAAATCAACAATCAATCTGGACAGTTATAATAACTTGTCCTCACAAATACTGAATATATAGCATGATTCACATAGAGGAAATAACCAAGTACGTATAATACGCCAGAGATTTCTCAAGCACGTCTTCTATGCTCCATAGCATCCTAATCTGAATCTGTAATACTTGGTCTGACCCGAGCATTATAATAAAATAACACCCAGCTCAGTCTGGAAAACCAGCGTGAGAAAATACACTCAATTTAAATTATTACTATTTTCAAAATCCTTTGGAAAAAAAGGTATCTCGTAATAACACATCACACATAAACACGACGGGTTTTTACCTCTAAATTAGGAAATAGTTGAAATGTTTCCATCTCACTTTTCAGCATAGTTGGACACAATCAAAGCAGTATAGGCTCATAGTGGATATTGGATTCCATATAATGACTAAGCTACTATAGTACCATCCGTCACAGTACACCTCTAAAAATGTACCAAGGCCCTCGCCTGGATCCCCTGCCAACACAGGACCGGCTTACCCTTGACCTAGATAGTACCAAATACGTTATCACCTCAGGGTGTTCCCACCCTAATAGAGCGCTCTCTTTTCCATGCACAAACATAACCATAATTTTAATATAACATATTCGAGGGTATCTAGAAAAGTGATAACATACCATACTTGGGTGCGACCCACTTACCTTGCTGCATCTCCCCTATTTTAGTCATTCTCGGTTGATGATGCTTGAGGCTACATTTACCTTTCGAATAAAATTCATACTTGGAATGCTAACACTACCTTCTAGGCAAGTAATGCAATGATAGCATTCATCCATATAAGTGGTCCGAACAAACCGAATGTCCTTCAAGATCACCCTCTCCATTATCTTTGAGATATCACAAATCGTAACATACAAATCAGATCAAAGTGGTTTTCGGACAATTGAATCTGATCCCCGTCTCTTCGAAACGATCAACGAATTTAGTCAGATTTGATAGTCCGTTATTTAATTATAGAATAACATCCATAAGCAGTACTAGGCCTTATTTTATAATCTTCAAAACATTCATTCAAAATATTTTTCAAAGATATATATATGTATGTATGTATGTATGTATCTATGTGTGTATATATATGTGTGTGTGTGTGTGTGTGTGTGTACACACATATACATATATCCAAAGCTCTTCCAATATTTCAATATTTGAAACAATTTCAAATACTTATCCATAACAGGCTATTTTATTCACCATTTCAACACTTAGAAATATTTTGGAATTCAAGTTATAATTCAATACTTAGGAACATTCCAAGATAAATCATTCCATTGTTAAAATAATTTCAAATCCATTCTTTTCAATCCTTAGGAGATATTATAAGCAATTTTCAAAACTCATTTATAATACCAATACGTAGAAATATCTCTAATTTTCAATTTCCATCTATAGTTCAACACTTTGAAAATATTTCTATGATAATAATCTCATAGTTGAAATATTTCAAACCCTTCCAGTTCAATATTTAGGAAATATTTACAAGTAAAATTTTAATATTTAGGAAATATTTATAAGCAAAATCATTTTATTTCCAATACTTAGGAAATATTCCATTTTATTTCATACTTCTCAAAATCCTTATAATCCACTTGAAATTTCCTTGACTCATTTATAACGGATTCAATAAGTTTTCGGAATTCATAGTTAATCCCCTTTAAAATTTCCAAAATTGATTGTACTCATCTATAATCTCAACTACCTATTTCTAACTTCCTTTTAATGAATTTAAATTCATTCCCGAAGTTTCTATATTTAAATACTTTCGAAATTTCCTTAAGTTCTCATAATTTCACTATAAGATTTCTCTTATAATAATCATCTTCGTTAAATAAACTCCGTTTAGAAATCTCAAGAGGATTTACCAATAAATTTCAATAATTTCAAAACTACATATATATATATATATATATATAATAAGTATTTTTAAGTAATAATTCATTTAAAACATATATATGCAATTATTTAAAATATTAAAACACTTTAAATAAATATCGATAATTCATTTCCAATTCGTTTTTAAAATAAACTAATTGATTTACAAAGCTGATTATGAAAATTAGAATTTATTTCAATAAATTTAAATATTTGAATAACTAACTTTTTCAAAATATTATAATCTAAATAATAATAGTTTAAACTACATAGTTTAATAAATAAAAATCTCATTTTAAAACAGTTTTAATTCTTTGACAAAAATTTATTCAAAATTCAATATTCCAATTTCAATTTATAAATCTCTCTCGAGTCATACTACATCGACTACATTTCTATTTCAAAATCATTCTCACATTCCCAAAAATAGATTCCTTTATTTTTCCCATAAACTGATTTCCATATCTCGATATAAATTCACGTTGTAAATTTACATTTACATTTCACTAACAGATATCATTTTTCGTTATTTATAAACATCGTTTATAAATTTATAAACCCCTTAGAGTTTCACTTGTTTATGAAACTAATCCAATTTATAAAGTCACATTTTTGTAAATCCATTTCTTAATAAATTCCATTTATATTTCAGATCTACTTTTAATATCGATTTCAACTCCAATTCATATTTTTCAGAATATCATTTACAAATCCCTTTATATAATTTATTTTAAAAATCTATTTTTAAAACAGTTTATGAATAGTAAGTACAACCAAAATCAAATATATTTTTATCCAACTCAATTTCCTTTAAAATAATCCAAATTCCGATATAAATATTTTTATATCCAAAATTCCCTTTAATTCCTTTAAATTCAAAAATAATATTTATGGTATTTAAAATACCAGAATTTAGGTCTGTCCTACTATGGCATTCAATAATCCAAACCATAACATAATCTATAACTAATTATTCACACACATCATATATCAATATATATGAAATTAAAATCAAAATTTTGAGGTATCCAGTTGGATCCCTCCAACCTGTTTTCTTGCATCCACAGATGTTAGCATAAAAATATCATTCCCGCTTCGAGGAGGGATATCGCGGTAATATAGGGTCATCCGCTATTATGCGGGGCGCATAGGATCTTATCCGCTCCAATAGGCGGGAAAGATATCCAACTACTAATAACTACTAATATATGTACTACTATATACATAATGTAACATCCAACCAATAATAATAATTATCAATTCATCTAATCAATCATTGATTGATTTTTAATATTTCAAACTAAAAACTAGCAATCCAAATGAGTGAGATTTACTCACCTTGATTTTTGAAATGGTTAATCATCCAATTTTAGATTAAATTGAACTGACAATCAATTTAATCTAAAATTACAGTTATCCCCGATTGAATTAGGTTAAATTCCAGATGTAGTATTCATTGATATGATCCCATCACGATCTTGTTTTTGTTCAATTTTAACCTCATATGAAATGTTACGAATTTTATAAGATAAAGATTTATATATTAAAATTTATTAACTTAATTACAAATTTAAATTATAATTTACCTCTTATTTATTCATCTTCCTCAAATTCTTATTATTAAAACTGCTGCTAAATCGGAAGCTTAACCTTCAACTAATCGCAGTCGTTGATTTCCTTTCCCTATCGTGATTTCTAGGCAATCACGATGCTTCCAGGTTGAACTGCTCTACACTGACGAGCCTCACAAATGCACAACGCATTCATCCCTCGCCTCTATGCACTGCCAGCAATACACGACTGCCCCTATCAACGTTCGACTCGCCCACACGCGCTTGGCCGCGACTCCACTGCCGCCTCCATGACTCTCCAGCAAACGGTGCCTATTCGCATGCAACGAACGACCGCGACTTCGTGCTCCTCCCCTCACATTTCCATCATGAACCCCTAGCATTCACGATTCCAAACCCTAAAGTCGATCGAGTCGTGCACCCCCTCTCCGTAGCTCCGCCCTGCCTCACGTTCGCGTTTATATATTTTTTCCATTCTCGAATCGATTTCGATCAATTTCGATTTTTTTATCTTTGCTGATGTTAAAAAAGACCGTGATCTAAAATGGGTGAAAGCGGCGCGAGTACGAGCATAGGGTGGTGATTTACACGGGTAGGGTGGCTCGTACCAGATGTAGGGCAGCTACGATTTGAAAATTTTATTTTGTTTAATTCAAAATATCTCGCAATACTTATGTCAAAATTTTGAACCCTTGTCGAGGCGTGCCGCCTGGCATTCATAATGTTATACTCATATTTCAAATGCAAAGGAACAAGTCTTGAGTCCCAATTCAATCGTATGAAAAAGATAGCTTAACCCAATTATTATATTAAATTTTCGATATAAATTTCAATGCTTTTCTATCCCGTATAACCAATAGGTAACTCCAATTGTTATGAAATTTCACATCCGATAATAATACACTATTACGGATTCAATGGAACTAGTTTCGTCGAATTCCGAGACTATACACCAGATTGCTATTTTAATACGTCGATTAAATCGACGATTTCAAAATTTTACGAAATCGCTTGAAATTCTAGTTTTTGAAACTTACTAACTCAATTCTAATTCAAATAGAACTTATATCAACATTAGAAATCGTTTAGTTTCATATTCAGCTCCAATTCAATTATTTAAATGATTTTCAATTATAAATTCGATAATTAAATTTATCCAATAAATCGCTATATTTGGAACTTAAGTTTTCGTCCACTTATTTGATCGATAAATTCATATTAAAATTCCATTTACATTTCAAATTCATTATTTAAAATAAACTAAATGCTCAAAATAAAACGATTGAAAATATAGGTCGTTACATTCCTCCCACTTAAAAGAATTTTGTCCCAAAAATTTCTGAGATAGGACGAATGATCCAAACCCATCACTTTTCAAAAACCCACTTAGTTAAAACTTGATATTTCACTTTCCTAAATCCTTTGGTTCCATTCAAGACAATTAATTTTCCATTTTCTAAACCTAAACCCTTTTATTTCAATTACAATTAGAAATTAAATTTTGTAGCGAAAATTTTCAAAATTTTTCTAACACCCTAAATTTCCGAATTTTTTTAGTAGTCTCCCTTGTACAAAGAGCCTTTTGAAATATGACAAAACGATAAAAATATATACATCGACCCACACAGTCGGAAACACAATATATATCAATATTTATATCATTGTTGTATATAATCCGAGAATGTACATTTATTTGGCATTTTTAAGCAAGCAAGCTTACTTATATGCAAATTTCGTAACCCAAATCTAGCCCAATAGCCTCCTTGTACCTGTATTTGCTTAATTTAAACACGTAAGTTCCATAAATATAAAATTTAATAACTTCACATTCATTTTACTAATGCAATACATAGATTCCATAACCAAACATGTTATAGCATGTATTTACAACAATTACAAGATTCCAACATACAGTTATTATCTTCAAATCGATTTATACACTATTTAAGCAATTTCCAAAAGTTCACAACTATTTATTAGCATCCAATTCATATTCACATTTAATATATTCATATTCATTTCAAATTGATTCTCAATCAATTTATTCACCTTCCATTGCTTCACAAAATTTTATTTACTTTTGTTTATGACAAACGACAAAAATTCCATTATTATCAAATCAAAATTTCCAACTTATATTCATTTTGAATTGATTGCTATTCAATTTCATTTAACTCAAGTCTCATTCCAACATCCAATACACTAAATAATTCATTTAATTAGTTTGCTTTCATTTTATATTTCACAATTAGATTTTTATATCAAAAATCACTCCATTTAATTTTTTTGAGTTTCAAATTCATTTTTTAACTCAAGTTTGGATTTCTAATTCTTTACTAAAATATAAAACCATTTTTATTTTGTTTTTTTTTCTATTCCACTTTTTCCAACTTATAAGTTACATAACTTATTTTTCTCGATTATATAAATTCTTTACTTGAGTGGATTCCATTTAAATCTTTTTAAATTAAATCTTCTTTGCAAAGTTAAATTTCCAATCAAATCCCAATTCATCGATGCTAACTCGAGTATGTCCATATTTAAAATTTATAACTCAAGATCATACATCTCTTTATAACTTAAGTACATATTTATTCCATTAACTCCAATTTTTGTAAGCTATTCAAACTTATTTATTCACAATTTCATAATTTTTCACTTATCTTTTATTCCATTCAAAATTTATAACTTATAGTTATATAATCACTTCACAATTCAAATCTTATATCCAAGTTAATTTGATATCCTTTATAATCCAACCCAATTTTATTTAATCTTAGCTTAAGTTAAATTTTAATTCATACATTCCATTTTAACTTACTTAAGTAAAATTCCAAAATTCCACTTTTCACACCTCTTCCTTTACAATATCATTCTTCAACTTATAAGTTCAAAACTTATTTCCTAACATATTCTTTTCTTAAGTTATTCCATTTAATTTGCTTAAGTTAACCCCAATTTTCATTAATGCGCTTCATTAATTCAATTCAAATACAAATAAATTTTATTTTACAAATTATTTTATTTAACTTAAGTTGAATTCCATTTAATTTTATATCTCAACATTTATATTTTTCTTTCTTATCTACGCTATTTTTCATATTATAAGTTCAAAAACTTATTCTCCTTATAATTTTCACCCAACACTTAAATAACAATTTCTGAAATCAAACACCCGGTTTTATTTCAAATCAATTTGAAATCATATATATGAATAACTCATTTGTATATCAAATCCAAAATCTTGAATTATTAAAATTAAACTTTTTATAAAAACAAGACTCCAATAACAAATCGCTATGGTAGCAATCTATCACTTAGAAACTTGAAAATGGACACCGATGATGTCGCGATCATCATCGGAATTATTTTCCACTGATTGTAGTGAGTTTAGTGCTTTATCACCTCAAATATCCATTTTAAACCATTTTCTATTCAAACATATCTCAAATTTAATACTCCATTATTCTTTTAACTATTTTGGAAATCATTTTCAAAACCTTCGAGATTTCAAAATTCCCAAATACTTAGTTCAAATCCACTTAAAACATTTCTCAAAAATTTCAAGATTTAAATTTCCAAATTCTGGGTTTATCCATTTTATTTAATTCACTTGTATAAATTGAATTTATACAATTCCTATTTAATTATATAAACCATTTCAAATTTTATAATCTTGCTTTGATTATAATAATAACAACCAAACACGCCAATTTACTATAATAGTTTCAAGAAAATTATTTCTTTCATATCAAAATATAGTTTGGGTAAAATTATTTCATCTACCCGCTTCAAAATAATACTATGTCGGTTTACCTGATTCATGTGTTTAAAAATTCCTTTCGATCTCGTGGCGTCCCATATTCGACCAGAATTTGCAAACCACTCAACAGATAAATAAGCACAATTTAAACATTTTATATTCACAAAAAAATTCATGCTCATATCTATTAATACACTCAAACTCATTTTAGGGTACTACTGACCCTATCTCTAATGAGTAATCCCCACCAAAGCCAAATTCTCGCTTAACCTTCAGCTCTGATACCAAATGTAGCGACCCGCCGTTCCGTACCCTTTGAGTTGGCAAATAATTACACTTGTCCAACCCAAATTATACGAAAGACGAATAAATAGGGTAAAGAAGAAAAGAATAGAAGAAAATAGAAACTACAACACAGAATCTCACAATCACAGTGGAACAATATGTAATAGATAAATACAGATCTTTATACCAAAAGGAACTACAACTGTTAATATACATACAATAATCAGAGTACCACAACCAACAATCAATCTAGACAGTTATAATGACTTGTCCTCACAAATACTGAATATACAACATGATTCACACAGTGGAAATAACCAAGTACATAAATACGCCTAAGACTTCTCCAGCACTTCTCCTGTGCTCCATAGCATCCTAATCTGAATCTGCAATACTCGGTCTGACCCGAGCATTATAATAAAATAACATCCGAGTCAGTCTGGGAAACCAGCGTGAGAAAATACACTCAATTTGAATTATTACTATTTTCAAAATCCTTTGAAAAACAAAGGTATCTCGTAAGACCACGTCACACATAAACTCGACGGGTTTTTACCTTACGATAACCAAGACGTTTTATATTAATATCATCTGATATTATAATAGTGTCTATAGAAAGTAAATTAGAAAATAGCTGAAATGCTTGCATCTCACATTTCAGTATAGTTAGGCACAATCAAAACCGTAACAGGCTCATAGTGGATATTGAATTCCATATAATGACTAGCCTACTTAGGTATCGTCCGTCATAGTACACCTCTAGAAAAATGTACCGAGGACCTCGTCTAGATTCCCTGCAAACACAGGACCGGCCTACCCTTGACCTGGATAATACCGAATATGTTATCACCTCAGGTGTTCCCACCCTAATCAAGCGCTCTCTTTTCCATGCACAACCATATCCATAATTTTAATATAATATATCCAAAGGTATCTAAAAAAGAGATAACATACCATACTTGGGTGCGACCCACTTAGCCCTGCCGCATCTTCCCTATTTTAGTCATTCCCGGTTGGTGGGGCTTGAGGCTATGTTTACCTTGAGAATAACATTCATAATTGGAATGCTAATACTACCTTCCAGGCAAGCAATGCAATGATAGCATTCATCCATACAAGTTGTTCTGGGTCTGAATGAACCGAATCTCCTTCAAAGTCACCCTTTCCGTTATCTTTGAGATATCACAGTTCGTAACGCGCAAATAGGATCAATGTGGTTTTTGGACAGTTAAATCCAATCTCGGTCCATTCGAAACAGTCAACAAATTTGGACAGATTTGATAGTCGGTTATTTAACTATCAAATAACATCCATAAGCAGTCACTAGGCCTTATTTTATAAAATCTTCAAAAAGTTCATTCAAAATATCTTTTCAAAGATATGTGTGTGTGTGCGTGAGTGTGTGTGTGTGTATTCAAAGCTCTTCCATTTTTTCAATATTTGAAACAATTTCAAATACTTATACATAACACGATATTTTATTCACTATTTCAACACTTAGAAATATTTCCGAATTCGAGTTATAATTCAATACTTAGGAACATTCCTTGATAAATCATTCCGTTGTTAAAATAATTTCAAAACCTTTCTTTTCAATACTTAGGAGATATTATGAGCAATTTTCAAAACCCATTTATAATACAAATACTTAGAAATATCTCTAATTTTCAATTTCCATCTATAATTCAACACTTTGAAAATATTTCTATTATAATAATCTCACTGTTGAAATATTTCAAACCCTTTCAGTTCAATACTTAGGAAATATTTATGTATATTTTCCTATAATCATTTATTTCCAATACTTAGGAAATATTCCATTTTATTTCATACTTCTCAAAATCCTTATAATCCACTTGAAATTTCCTTGACCCATTTATAACGGATTCGGTAAGTTTCCGGAATTCATAATTAATCCCCTTTAAAATTTCCAAAATTGATTATACTCATGTATAATCTCAACTACCCATTTCTAACTTCCTTTTTATGAATTTTAACTCATTCCCGAAGTTTCTATTTTTAAATACTTTGGAAATTTCCATATGCTCCCATAATTTCACTATAAGATTTCTCTTATATTAATCATCTCCATTAAATAAACCCCGTTTACAAATCTTGAGAGGATTTATAGATAAATTTCAATAATTTCAAAACTACATATATATATAATAAGTATTTTTAAGTAATAACTCATTTTAAAACATATATAAGTAATTATTTAAAATATTAAAACACTTTAAATAAACATCGATAGTTTATTTCCAATTCGTTTTTTAAATAAACTAATTGATTTACAAAGCTGATTATGAAAATTAGAATTTTTTTCAATAAATATTAAATATTTGAATAACTAAGTTTTTTGAAATATTATAATATAAAAAATAGTTGTTTAAACCACATAGTTTAATAAATAAAAATCTCATTTTAAAACAATTTTAATTCTTCATCAAAAGTTTATTCAAAATCCAATATTCCAATTTCAATTTATAAATCTCTCTCGACTCAGACCTCATCGACTTCATTTCAATTTCAAACTTATTCTCACATTCCCAAAAATAGTTTCCTATATTTTTCCCAAAAACCGATTTCCATATCTCGACATAAATTCACATTGTAAATTTATATTTACAATTCATTAACATATATCATTTTTCCTTATTTATAAACATCGTTTATAAATTTATAAACCCCTTTGAGTTTCACTTGTTTATAAAACTAGTCCCATTTATAAAATCACATTTTTATAAATTCATTTCTAAATAAATTCCATTTATATTTCAAATCTATTTTTAATATCGATTTCAACTCATTTTCATATTTTTCAGAATATCATTTAAAAATCACTTTATATAATTTATTTTAAAAATCTCTTTTTAAAACAATTTACGAATAGTAAGTACAACCAAAATCAAATATATTTTTATCCAACTCAATTTCTTTTAAAGTAATCCAAATTCAGATATAAATATTTTTATATCCAAAATTCACTTTAATTCCATAAATTTAAAAATAATATTTATGGTATGTAAAATACCAAAATTCAGGCTCGTGCTACTGTAGCATTCAATAATCCAAATCATAACATAATCTATAACTGATTATTCACACACATCATATATCACTATATATGAAATTAAAATCAACATTTTGAGTAATCCAGTTAGATCCCTCCAACATGTTTTCATGCATTCACAGATGTTAGATAACATAAACATACCAATCCCGCTTCGAGACTGGATATCGCGGTAATATAGGGTCATCCACTATTATGCGAGGCGCATAGGGTCTCATCCGCTCCAATAGGCGGGAAATATATCCAACTACTGATAGCTACTAATATAAATACAACTATCTATATAATGTAACATCCAACTGATAATAATAATTATCAATTCATCCAATCAATCAATAATTGATTTTTAATATTTCAAATTAAAAACTAGCAATCCAATTGAGTGAGATTTACACGACTTGATTTTTGAAACGGTTAATCATCCAATTTCAGACTAAATTGAACTGACAATCAATTTAATATAAAATTGCAGCTATCCCCGATTGACTCCAATTAAATTTCAGATGTCATATTCATTGATACGATCCCATCACGATCTTGTTTTTGTTTAATTTCGACCTCGTATGAAATGTTATGAATATTATAAGATAATGTTTTATATAATAAAATTTATTAACTTAATACAAATTAAAATTAAAATTTACCTCTTAGTTATTCATCTTCCCCAAATTCTTACTATTAAAACTGCTGCTAAATCGGAAGCTTAACCTTCCACTAATCACTGACGTTGATTTCCTTTCCCCATCGCGATCTACAAGCAATCATGGTGCTTCCAGGTCGAGCTGCTCTTCACTGACGAGCCTCACAACCGCACAATGCATTCATCCCTCACCTCTACGCACTACCAGCAATACACGACCGCCCCTATCATCGTTCGACTCACCCACACGTGCCCAGCCGTGACTCCACTGCCGCCTCCGTGACCCACCAGCAAACGTCGCCCATTCGCATGCAACGAACGACTACGACTTCATGCTCCTTCCCTCGCGTTTCCATCGCGACCCCTAGCAGTCACGATTCCAAACCCTAAAGCCGATCGAGTCATGCACTGCCTTGTCGCAGCTCCGCCTGCCTCACATTCGTGTTTATATATTTTTTCTCATTCTCTAATCGATTTCGATCGATTTTGAATTTTTTTTATCTCTGGCGAAGTATAAAAAAAAGAACGCGATTTAAAATGGGTGAGAGCGGCGCGATTACGAGTATAGGGTGGCAATTTACAGGGGTATGGTGGTTCGTACCAGATATAGAGCGGCTACGATTTGAAATTTTTTATTTTATTTAATTCAAAATATCTCGCATTGCATATCTTGAAATTTTGAACCCCTATCGAGGCGTGTTGTCTGGCGTTCAGAATATTATACCCCTATTCCGAACGCAAAAGAACTAGTTTCGAGTCCCAATTCGATCGTATGGAGAAGATAGCTTTTTGAACTTAATTATTATATTAAACTTTCGATATAAATTTCAACGCGTTTCTATTCCGTATGACCAAGCGGTAACTCCAAACATTATGAAATGTGAAATTTAATAATAATACACTATTACGGATCCAATGGAATTAGATTCGTCGAATTTCGAGAATGTGTTTCGGATCGCTATTTTAACGCATCGATTAAATCGACGATTTCAAAAATTTACGAAATCATTTGAAATTCTAGTTTTAAAAACTTACCAACTCAATTCTAATTCAAATAGAATTTATATCAACATAAGTATTCGTTTCGATTCATATTCAGCTCCAGTTCAATTATTTAAACGGTTTTCACTTATATCCAGTAAATCGCTATATTTGGAACTTAAGTTTTCTTCCACTTATTTGATCGATAATTTCATACTAAAATTCTATTTACATTTCAAATTCATCATTTAAAATAAATTAAATGCTCAAAATCAAACGACTGAAAATACAGGTCGTGTCAAAATTTAACTTCAAAATTTAGGTAGTTTAACATTGTAGTATTCAAAATTAAATTCAGATTGTTATATATAGTCATTAAGAAAATTTAAATTCTATTTAAAGTATTTGAGTTTCAAACATGAAATTTGCAAAAGTGAGTTTGGATAATTTAGGAATGCATGTGAGGGATTACAAGATACACTGGACGCAAGATTATTCTTTACAAAAATTTCATACTGAGGTCCCTGTCTTTGGCCGAAATAATAGTCAACGCAAACTAAACGAGCACGCCCATTTCACTAAAACCGGAAACCCTAGTTTGAATGTCAACCGCCGCAGTTGTTCCCCGCCTCATTTTCCGTCGCCGCCACGTGCTGCCACAACTTCGTCAACTCTCCACTTAACCAAACCCGTCGACGAAAAAGGAACACGCAAACCCGAATCCGCATCCCCTAACCGTCCTCCGCTCAGCCATAAAGGCAGAGTCGGACCCGCAGAAAATCTTCCACTTATTCCAATCCTCAACCTATATCTCAGGCTTCCATCACGACCGGCATCTCTACAAAGTCACCGTCGACAAACTCAGCCGCCTCCGAAGGCCCGACTTGATTACACAGATCCTGGACTCGCAAGCATCCGATCCATCAGCCCTGAAAAGCGAAGGGTTCTTAACCCGTATCATCATTCTTTATTCCAACGCCAATTTGCTCACCAAGGCAGAACAGCTGTTCGAGAAAATTCCTAATCAAACTCAGCTTTCATTTTCTGCTTTGCTATCTGCGTCCTTAAGCCATAAGAAGTACGATGAAGTTATTCAAAAGTTTAACGCTTTGCCGAAAAAATTGAATATTGAACTTGGGCCTGTTCCATACTGCTGCTACATTAAAGCTTTGTGTGGGAAAGGGGAGGTTGGGGCTGCACGCGAAGTGATCGACAAAATGCTTGAGACAAAGAAACCGCTTCCTGATATTTTGTGCTATAATGCAGTACTGAAAGGCTACATGGATAGCAAAGATGAGAATGGGTTCAACGAGATACTCAAGATGATTGACGATAGTGGGTTGGAGTCAAGTGTGTTCACCTATAATTGTAAGATGAGGATGCTTATCAAGAAAGAACAATTTGTTCAAGCTGAGGAGATACTGGATGTGATGATTTCGAAAGGGGTGAAGCCAAATTTTGCAAGTTTTAATTCGTTCATAGAATGTTATTGTGAGAAAGAAGATATGGGTTCGGCTATTAGAGTGTTTAAGAGGATGAGGTTGACAAGGAAAGTAGAAGGGAAAGGAGAAGCATTGCCGAATGGGAATACGTATGTTATGTTGATTAGGAGTTTGGTTAAGGGAGGAGAGTTTGATTTGGGGTTGCAGATTTGTAAGGATTGTTTGATGAGGAGATTTGCACCACCTTTTGGGGCTGTGAAAGGATTGATTGAAGGACTTGTGAGAAATGGGAAAGTTGAGGAGGCAAAAGATGTGGCCGAGAAGATGAGGTTGGTGGTTAAAGGCGAGGCTGTTGCTGCTTGGAAAAAGATTGAATGCTCGCTTGCTTTGTAGAGGCTAGGGGTGGAATCAGTTCGGTACCATGATCACGAGAAAAAAACCATTACCAACCACTACATATTCGGTAAATTGAAATGAAAACCATTACCAGCCAAATTATTCGGTAAAATGATGTTCGGTTTACCAATGATAGCGGTAAGCAGCGGTCGGTAATGGGCCACTACCATATAATTTTTGGGCCAAACCGTTAATGAAATAATCAATTTTTTTTTAATATCAGTTCTTGTTCTTGCTTCTTATGTGGTTTACTGCTTCTAATGAAAGGTGCGGCACTGGGGATACATGAAATGCGAAAGATGTATTACTGGTGGGACTTGAAATACAAGATGAAGTAGTAACTCTGTACAGTTAAATAAAATAAATAATAATATGTAGTTTAGTATGAAAAAATGACCTTGAATAGACTTTGGAACAAGAAAAAATAATTACAAACTTCAACTTTTAGAGGTCCAGTCTATAGTCTGTACTCTATAGAGTAGAATGTACTGATGTAGTACAATAGCATCTACATTTTATTACTTGTATATTGTTCATTCATTCTATATTGCATTTTCTTATATTTGGTGGTCTTAAACAGCTAATATATATTAACAGTAATGACTTTCAATATAAAGCTATTTAGTAATAATGTGATAAAACATCACCATGACAAACAAATGCAATCAGTTCTAAACAGTAAACAGAATGTATATTATGTGATAAAACATCACCATGACAAACAAATGTATATTATGTGATCCCTCTAGAGTTCTAAACAGTAAACAGAATCCTAGTTAACCACAAAATGTGAGTGACATGATTACATACCATTAACTGTTAGCACTTAGGATATAAAATTACATCAACACCAGGTTACTTACACTAGCAAATAACATTCAAAGCATATGCAACAGGCACAAATTCATATCTACATCAACTTATTTACCAATTACTGGTGTCAGCTTCAATGACACATGCAGCAGTTTGTCCCACATAGAATATTGAACAACATCTAAATCATGTAAGATAACAGTAAAAAACTACATCTAAGTTTGCAATACAGTAAAAGTGTAAAGTTAGATGATAACGCAAGGAACTGTCATTTTAGGACCAAAAAAAAAAACAGAGCAGCAATACATAATCATTTGGAAGCATAGTAAAGCAACTTATATATGACAATATTAGAGCATAATTTTTTTTAATAATATTTTACAGTTGCTTTATGTAGATTAAGCCACTTCAGCTTTTCAATATATTTCAAAGTATTGTGAAAGAGGTTTATTTGCATTTATACACTAACATATCAAAATGTACAAACAAAAACAAGCTATTGCAATATTATCATTCATTGTGCAAATGAAGCTAAAGTCATCTTGTACTGTGTGCAAGACAGTTGGTAGAATTGAGTGTCGAAACAGAGACTACTGGTCTCTCCATGAATTGCACAATATCATCCTCTGCATAAATTAATTTTTTTTTTACTGAATTAGAAAAAAGATATTTAATATGATTTCTTGTATATAAAATTATGAATCAGTACCTTTTCCATTTCCTCAATTGTAGTATAAAACTCGAGCTCTTCTTCGGTTGGTTCTTTATAAAAGTTCACCTCCTCACCCTTTAACCAATCACTTGTGCAAACAAGTGCCTCTACCATATTTGGTGTTAGAGATGCTCTAAAAGGATCAACTACCCTTGATCCCAAACTAAATGCATTTTTCGAAGCAACAGTTGAGCAAGGAATGGCTAAAATGTCTTTGGCTAGTTTGGCCAAAACTAGGTATGTATTAACATTTTGCCTCCACCAAGCTGCAATATCAAATTCTTCAACATGTAACCCAACATATTTATCGGAAAAGTACTGCTCCAATTCATTACATATGCTATTGGTTTGGTCCACTATCCTCTCTTGCATAATCGCTCTCATAATTCTACTCTTTCCATTAAACATAGAAAAGTTCTGCTCCAACTGTATGCTGACATTTTGTTATGAAATCTCATTTGCTCCCTTATATTCCTCATACATCCTAAACAAAATTTTCTTCACTTCATGAAAGATCTGATCAATTCTATATTCAGTGAATCCTAGCTCACATAAACCTATTGTTAAACATTGCATTTTGTACCTAGGGTCTAATATATTTGCAATAATCACAACTTTATTCATTCCTTCAAAGCCTCTCCAATATTTGTTAAACTTGTTCTTCATTGACATCGCAACCTTTCGCATAATTGCATCGTCAGAAAACAACTTTGAGTCGATCTCACATTGAAGTTCCATCATTTCTCCAAACATTATATTTGCTGTTACATTTTTCCAAGCTGAAAGTTTAATAGTTGCATCATATTTTTTTTTAAAACAACACAAAAGAATCTGCTTTCCTCCAATCTTGATCCTCAAGTGGTCTTTCTCTCTTATGTCCAGATTTGTCATCTTCCTCAAAATAAGCCTTAAAAGCTCGATCTTCTTCAGCCAACCTAAAAAATACATTTTCATATTTAATAGCCGCCTCAAGCATCCGAAAAGTACTATTCCACCTAGTCACCACATCAAGTGGAATATTGGCATTTTCTCTCAAGTTTTCTAGAGCGGAGTACTCTCTAAACTTAGCTAATCGTTGAGCGCTACTTCTTATGTACTTCACACAATTCCAGATTTTCTGAATCTCTCCTTCTAACTCTTTAATACCATCCTTTACTATCAAGTTAAGAATGTGGCATAGACATCTACAGTGAAGAAATTCTCCTTCAAACATCAATGTTTTGTAACTCCACGATCTTTTCTTTAGGTATGCTACAACCACATCATTAGCAGTGGCATTATCAACAGTTATTGTGAAAATATTAGTGATATTCCATTGTCTCAAACAACTCTCAACCAGTCTTCCAGTGTCATCTCCTTTATGAGAGGTAATCACACAAAAGTTAATAATCCTTTTGTGTAATTTGAAGTCATTATCCATAAAATGAGCATATAGGACTAGGTAATTGATGTTTTGTATTGAAGTCCAACAATCAGTAGTTAGCGAAATCTTAGTTTTATTTGAGCTAAACAAACTCATTAACTTTGCTTTCTCCAATTGATATATAGCTAGAGTTCCTTTTGCAACTGTTTTTCTTCCTAGTACTTTATACCTAGGCTGTAATTCTTGCAAAAATCTCTTAAAACCTCCACCTTCTACAAACCTGAAGGATAATTCATCCTTTATTATCACCTCAAAACACTTCTCATCGGATTTTTTTGACTAAAAATATGTGTTACTCCTGTAACATTGTCTTTGTTGATTGTTTTCTGCTTTGAATCCTCTTGCACGTGTAATGGGGATAATTTGCATCCCTAGAATGATTCCAAAGAGATGAAGTCTCATTTTTTCTACTATGAGAAGGAACTTTCCCTTTACAGTATATACAAGTAGAGAAGTTTCTGTATATTTCACCATTTGGTAGCTTGTTCTTGCTGAAATGTTTCCAGATGTCACTAGTGGGTTTTTTTCTTTTTACATCAGGATAGGGGACTTGATTTTCTAATGCATTGGAGTGATTTTCTGCATTGTTTTGAACACAAGATGTAGTTTGAGAAATTTCTATCGTAAAGGTTTGAGGACTGGTTGACATAGTTTCCATCTGCATATAATATATACACAAACTATTACAATGAAATATTCACATAAATCTTTCTTTACAAACTAGTAAACTACGTAGACAAATTTAAATCAAGATCGATTGTTCTTACAAGATGTGAAATCACTTACAAAGATAATAAGATTCAAGTTCAACTGGATCAGAATCGCATGACAATCAAGAAATACCACTTAGTTCAAAATAATTTGAATTAAGTTGTAACAACTGTAAAGAATTAAGGATATGACAAATCATGCATCTAAGAGTGTAATAAATTGACAATTCATTTTAAACAAATTAATTGAAAAACAACTTGTTAACTGTAGAATTACCTCCAGTCAGTTTTCAGATTTCTATAGATTAAAAAGATTAAATGGAAAACAACTTGTTAATTTATAGAATTATTGCCATTAAGTTTTCAAATTTTAGTAGATGAAATTAATATATGTTCACAGTAGCAAAAACTGAAAAACAACTTATATTGCTTGAATCCAGATTTCGAAATTTTGAAATTATGTAATTTACATAAATCTTTCTTTACAAATTAGTAAGCTACATAGGTAAATTTATAAACAAGATTGATTATTCTTGCAAGAAGTGAAACCACATTATAAATAAAATGAGATTCAAGTTTAGCTGGATCAAAATTTCATGATAATCAAGAAATACCACTTAATTAAAAATAATATAAACTAGAGCGAGTAAACAGTAAGGATATGATAAATCATGCATCCAACAGTATAACAAATCGACAATTCATTCTTCTAAAAGGATAAAATGAAAAACAACTTGTTAATTTATAGATTACAACCGCTCGGTTTTTAAATTTCAATAGATGAAATTATTTTATGTTTGCATCAGCAAAAAAAAGGTAAAAGAACTTGTATGCTCCTAACAATTAATATTATTGAGTTATTGCTAGCAAAGTAAAAGAACAGCCTTCATCCATGGCTTATTGAGTTAGATAACCTAGAATTTAATACTTCTGTGTACAATGATATTAGAAATCAAATTTTAATATGTACGTAATATAAAGAATTCAGAATTCAAATACCACCCCAACGAAATTGTTAGTTTGTATATTCCAATTTACAAATCAATACAAAAAAGTAAGTTGGTAATAACAATGAATCATCCATACTAATAACGAACGCAATATGAAACAATACCTTTTCAACCTTGCGTGCCAAATCGATGTCGATTGAGGGAGTTTCTTTGCTCTTTAATTCTCTGCATTCGATCTGGTTTTGCTGCTCACAAACGAGGAAGAAGAATGGTTGATTAGAGAATAGGTCGATAGGGCTTAGAGGGGGGAAAAATGATAGCTGTTGTGAAATGAATGGGTTGCTGGCTACATTGCGTAGGGCTGTGCAGTTAATGCGCTCGGTAGTTTCGAAGCGGTGGAGGTGCCAAAAGTCATAGCGGGGATACAACGAGGATATAGCGGGATAAAATAGCATATAAAACTCGTATTTAATGTTTTTACAAATATATAAATGGTAATTAAATGAAAAATTATCATTTAATTGAATTATAAATAATACATAAACAGTTTTAAATAAAAACATGTGCGAATATACTTTAAATAAATGAAAAACTGGTATATAATTGAATTTGGTAGAATATTAGAATATTTTCATTTCTGAAAATATATTAAAAATTAAATCAAATAAATTAGTTTCATAATTTTATAATGTATAAATGCAATTTTTCAATTCATTTTATTAAAAAAAGATATAGCGGGAATAGCGGAATATAGTGGAAATAACGGGATATAGCGGAAATAGCCGGGATTAAAGCGGAAAGGCTATATTTTGGGGCTATATGGAAAAATGGTAGCGGTAGAATTCCGCTATGAGATATAGCGGGATTGTAGCGGGGTAATAGCGGGGCATTAACTACACAGGCGTAGGGTTTAAGATCAAAAATTGAGTTGCGGGTCTGACTTTAATGGGCTTTGGCCTATGATTTAAAAAATATGGTCGGTTTGATAATATTTGGTAAACAAAATATATTACTGAAGCCGTACCATATTTATTATCTCAATTTGGCAAACCGAACCATAAAATCTGGTACCGATAAGTGCGGTACCGTGCTGAACGGTTATGGTTGGTATGCGGTTTTCGTTGGTAATTTGGTAAAAATTTCCAGCCCTAGTAGAGGCAGCGGTTCTTTTTTACCTTTTTCGTTTTTTATATTTTTATTTTAAGCAAAAGAAAGAAAGAAAAAAAAGAAAATGTTATACTAGGTACAGGCAGTGAACTGGTAAACCGTCTCTTTGAAAATTTGTCAAAGAGTATTACTTTGGGTGGATTTAGTGTGTGCCTGCTTTCTTCCTTTACTATTGCTTTTTGATGGGTTCATCTTTATGCCGTCCCCAGCATTTTCATTGGATTTTAATATCAAAAAATACTGTCAAGGACAATATTTCTCAGTGTTTTAGCCTCAAGTATAGACCTTCGGTATTTTAGTCTGAAGGACAACTTTCTTTACGCATCAGTTTTAGTTATTGATAACAGTTTTTAGGTATCAGTTTGTAGTTATCGGTAGTAGTTTTTAGGTATTAGTTTATAGTTTGGTAGCAGTTTTGGAAGAATGTTTATCCTTATAAATAATTTTGAAATAATGTTTGTCCTTATGAATAATTTTCAGGCGAATGTTTGTCCTTGTGGTAAAAATATCGAGATCATGTCATTGAGGCTAAAAATATACAAATTTTTGTCATTTAAATTAATTCCTCCGTATAATATTTTGACCTGAAAAATTGAATTTTTTACGATTTTGTGACAAACGACTATCAAAAGGACTTTCCAAGTTTAAACTAACTTTTAAACTAGAATGGATATAGAAAATTTTCATGCCATTTGAAGCATTTCCGATTCCATCCGACCATTGATTGAATGATGCAGTTTATTCCGAATTTTATTTCATCTTAACACCGGAATTCAAAATAACGAAAGTCCTAGAATATTGTTTTTTCCGATTAGAGAATTTGATAATGTAGAATATGTACTTGAATAATTAGACATAATTTGCTTATTTTTTTTATAAAAAAATGCAGTAACTTCACAATACCGACTTGGAATTAGACAAGATTTTGATAAATGAACTTGTATTCATATTATGGAGAATACGAACAGTTAGATACTTCACGTTTTGAACTTACATTGTAGTTTTTCACGAAGAATAACAATTGTACTTGACAAATAACAAACTATCAAAAAATTATTTCAAAAATTTGTTCGTCTCTAAATCACTAGTAGATAATCGTATAGAAATTTGAGTTTAAATTTTAACAATTTGAGAAATTCAACTAGTGAAAAGAAAATTTTAATATTTTTTAAATTATTTTTTCTAAATTTCTTATTAGTTAAGCATAATTTAAATTTCTAAATATGTTATATGAGTAATCCATTTAATAAGTGGATTGGATTTAATTAACCTTATGTTAAATGAGTCAACTGAGATGGGTCATAAATGAGTTGATTCAAAATTTATTCAATCCTTTATGGTCGGATCTGTTTGAAATATAATTGAAAGGAAAAGAAATTCTATCAAATTGTGGAAGTTTCTGATTTTTTCCATGAATTGTTAAGAGGAATTCCTTTTGAAATAAGTTTTTCAGAAATTCATGGAAAAATGAAATTTAGGAAAAATATGGGAGGAAACAGTCGAATAAAAATCTTAGTCCTACTTTAACCGCGTCTTTCAATTTGTAAAACTTGGAATTTTATTTTTAATTTTGTTACTTGAATATGAGACATGAAGAGTACTTAAAATGCATGTTTTTCACGCACATGGATGTAATTTGAAAAAAGAAAAACAAAATGATCCTAAAGATATATTCTTTTTAATTCTTCAATTACAAACTGTTGATGATTAATCATCACGAGGACAATTTATTTTATCTCAAATCCACGTTACAAACTCGAATATAGGGAAGCAACTATGGATAAGTTTGCCGACGACGACGATAAGGGGTAGTTGAGGTTAGTGAAAGCGGGTGGCGACGATAAGGGGTGAACGATGGTGGATGTTGACAATGTAGCTAGAGTTCTTTTGGCCACATAGTAATTATAACGTGCCGTAATCATGAGAAATCTATTACATTAATAATAACATATTATTTAACCATTTTAGTTAAGATGTTTCGAGACATGATATCAATATATCCGTTGAAACTAGAATGCATAACTCAAAATGTTCGACGGTGTATTGCTCATAGCTACTGGGGGCGTTAAGGGATTACGTACTCGAAAGCTTTTTATTGCTTAATATAATTAAGGTCAAATAGAGAATCTTGAAGTAACGACGATTTTACACAGTTCCCTAGAGTTGAGAATATCATGTAACTTCAATGTGAATACTACACTTTGATTATACTTAAATCGGGGCATGACATCCATTGAACGTGTAACGACATAGGATTTGGTCATTTAATTTTGAACGTTTAACTTTTTCAAATGTTGAAATGGAAATAGTAATTTATTTTTAATATGTAAATTTTGGTTAAATTAGTGAAATGGTTTGAAATTTTAAATATAGCGATTTAATAGGTTTGGTGAATAGAAAATTTTATATTTGAAAATTGGGTAAATAGGTGAATCTAAAGTAAGTGTGCATGAAAATGATTACTAAGTTGATTTAAAACTCTATTGGAGTTATAGTTATGATATTGGACTTTTGGATGGGATTAAAAGTCGATGAATTAAAATTTGAAATATATTTATTTATTTAATAGTGAAATTTAATATATGGAATATTGTAAATAATTGAATTTTCGATTTAGTATTAACCGAAATGGTTTCTAATATGAGTATAAATTCTGTTTGAATTATAATTGAGTTTGCAAGTTTTTAAAATTTGAATTTCAAATAATTTTGTCGATTGTGAAAATCGCTCGATTTAACCGAATCGATAAAATAACCTCGATAAAAAAGCCCCGGAATTCGATGAAACTAGTTTAATTGGATCCGTAATAGTGTATTATTAGCGGATTTCAAATTTCGTAGCATTTAGAGTTACCATTTGGTCGTACGAGAAAAAAATGCATTGGAATTAATATTGTAAATTTAATATTTATAATTCATTCAAAAGGCTATCTTCCACATACGATCAAATTAGACCTCGAAACTTGTCTCATTGTGTTCGGAAGATTAAAACATTATAGATGCCAAGCATCATGCCTTGTTTGGAGTTCGTTCAAAAATTCATGTGAATAGTAAATAAAATAATAAAATAATATAAGTGCACGTATATATACGTGTCAATCGTTCTAAAACCCTAGTTTATGCCCTAGACGCCAATTCATTTTCAATGGCCGAAACTCC
Source organism: Allium cepa (assembly GCA_030765085.1). Lineage (NCBI taxonomy): Eukaryota > Viridiplantae > Streptophyta > Magnoliopsida > Asparagales > Amaryllidaceae > Allium > Allium cepa. The sequence continues at coordinate 373,643,710 of CM060929.1, read as the reverse complement.
GTCTATTTTTCCCCTTGATTTTCTTAAAATCCTTATACTTTCATGAAAAACATTGAACTGGAACTCGAAGAGCTCGTCGAGCTCTACTAGATCAATAGTAGTGATCGTATTTAACGCTGCGTGGAAGGAGATTTTTGGCTCCGTTTGTCACGTGTTCGTGTGCGGATCACAAGGTAACAACTGCGCTTGACATGACCGGACTTTGAGAGATGGTGTAACATGAAGCGGTGAGTCCGTTGGAGGTAGGAGATCAATTTCCGACCGCTTGTAGTGAGGAGCGACGATCAAATTTCATCGCGTGCAGTGGGTTTGTATTTTTCTGGAATGAAGAGGAAGGGGAATAGGGACGGGCAGCCAGATCTGCTGTTAGATGGATGGACAGTCCAGAAATTTTGGGGTAAACAAAAAAAAAGTTTTGTAAATTATATTCATATATAAAAAAATTGGGTGATGCTTATAAATTGATAACTTCCTTATACGAGATCGAAATTGGACAAAGCAAGTGGTGACGGAATCGTGGCAATGAGAACTACGTTATGGAGCTGATTGAAGCTAGCAAAAATTTTAGGTTAAATCGAACGTCATTCAGTTTGATTTAAAATTGAAAACTCAATGTGAGTTAAACTCACTCATTTGGTTAATCGATAATATCTTATAGCGAATAAAATTTATTACGTTGTTTGGATGGTTGAAATTAGTGATCGTTAAAATTGATGATTCTTGAAATTAATGTAGGATGACGATATAGCATCTTGAAATGCTATTTGATTTGTTGAACTAGATTTAGGGTGACAATATAGCAACTTGAATTGCTATTAAACTGTTTATGTTTGTTTTTAAGTTCATTTCTGATATTGAATCATATATTTGAGAAATTTGATGAATGGATTGTTTTTGAATTACGTTGTTTAATTATAACGTAAATTGAATTAGAATATATCGGTGTTATCCATTTGGCCAAATAAACACCGTCTAGTATTAAATGAAAATGTGGTTTGAACGATATGTTAGAAGCAGGATAAACTTCTACTATACTACGATATAGAATTTGGGCAAATGTTAATTGACAGTCAATCAATATGGAATAAGTGCCATTTAACGGATTGATTGATAATTATGGATTTGGATGTATATATCTGTAAATGGATCATGTGAATATTGATAATTTAACCCGGATAGTTAAATTGAATATAATGATTGCTTGTTTTAGTACCATTGGAGCTATTGAGCTTGTTTTGAAATTTGAAAGGTTTCTGATTGTGTTTAACTTCAGATTTTATAATTTGAAGAAAAATGTTATTTGGTAAATATATACGAGTGTTTGTGTTAAGTTATTATTTATAAATGATTTGAAGATTAGTTTATGTAGAAATGTTGGTCGTTTTGATTTAATTATATAAGGGTTATTTTGAGATTTTAAGTGGCTATTTATGGTAATACAATTATTTGATAAATGGATAATAAAGCATCGATTACTTTATTTAAACTATTTGTTTCAAATTAATTACTTAAGTGAATTTTTAAGGGTTGTTTTAGAGTTATTATAACATATTATCTAGTAATTCTTTATAAGGGTTCAATCTATATTATTATTATTATAAAATGGTTATTAAGTGATATTTTTACGGAAAGAGTATTTTTAAGAAGTTATAAGTGAAAAGGTTGGGTTTTTGAAAGGGAATATATTTTGAATGGTTGAAAGAGAGGTTAACGTTTGGAAAGGAATTATTGATGGATCTTCGGAATTTATAAAAAGAATATTTTATAAATAACTTGAGAATTCGCAAAGAGATTTATAAAGATAATTAGAGATCTACAAAGGAGATATTGATGAAGGGAGTTGATTTTTAAAGGGAAATTGTATAAGTGAAATATGGGATTATAAAGACTACTTTTATAAATGATTTAGAAATGCATTAAGAATCCATAAAGGTTATTTAAAGTTATTTTATTTTATTTATCTATTGCTAAAGTTTTAAAGGTTTAAGAATTTATTTATTCTATTATTTAAATGTTTTTAGCCATATTTCTTTTATAGTGTTTAAAATTGATTAAAACTAAGTACATGATGTTTTAGCTTATTTATTTTAAAATAATTAAATAAATTGTTATAAAGGAATTCTTTTATAAAAAGAATTTATGCAAAAGGGGTTTATAAATTTGGAAAGAGAATTAAAATTTGAAAGGAAGTAGATTATGAATGATCGAGGAAGGATGAATTTGTAATGGATTAGGAGATTGGAAAGAGTATCTTTGTAAATAAATATGGAGATTTATAAGAAGGTATGTAAATGAAAAAGGGAATGGTTAAAGAGAGAAAGGGTAATTCGAAATGTTTATATTTTCGTTTTAAAGTATACTTGTGTTTAGCCATTTTAGTATGATTTTGAGATAAGTAAATCTTTCTAGATAATTGGTTAATATACTTATACCGCTATATAAGTATATGGAAAAGGTTCCTTTTAGTTTCGAAAGGAATGATTTGAAAATGTACTTATATTATTAAGATAAGTAATTGGTTTTATCTTCTAAGTATTGAAAATATTTTCGTTTTATGAATGTATTTATTTTGTGAGATAAGTATATAAAAAGGATTTGCAAGTATTTTGAAAAAGGATTTTAAACTAATGAAGATGAAGCCCAGTGGGTTCCATGGAAAATGTATTTATGTTTGAATGATTGTTATTTGATAGTTAAATAACTGACTATCAAATCTGGCCAAATTCGTTGATCATTTCGAAGAGACCGGGATCGGATTTAATTATTCGAAAACCACTTCGATTTGATTCGTGCGTTTCGAATTGTGATATTGTGGATATAACGAAGATGATGATTTTGAAGATTGGTTTGTCCAGACCCTGGACGACTTTTATGGATGAATGCCATCATTGCATTGTTGGCTTGGAAGGCAATGTTAGCATTCCAAGTATGAATTCTATTCTTAAGGCAAACATAGTCTCAAGCCACATTAACCGGGAATGACTAAAACATGAAAATGCAGCATGGCTAAGTGGGTCCCACCCAAGTAGGATAAGTTTTCATCTTTCTAGATACCATCGGATAATTATATAATAAATTATGGATATGATTGTGCATGAAAAAGAGAGTGCTCGATTAGGGTGGGAACATCCGAAATGATAGCATATTCGGTACTATCCAGTAAGGGGTGGTCGGTCCTGTATTGGCTGGGATCGTTAGGTACAATCTCGGTACATTTTTCTAGTGGTGTACTGTTATGGGCGGTACCTCAGTAGCCCGATCATTGTATGAGATCCAATATCCACTACAAGTCTGTACGATTTTGATTGTACACCAACTATGCTGAAACGTGAGATGTAAGCATTTCAGCTATTTTCTAGTTTACTTTCAATAGACACTATTATAATATCAGATGATTTAATATAAAATGTTTTGGTTATCGTAAGGTATAAACCCGTCGTATTTATATGTAGCATGGTCTTACGAGATACCTTTTTTTTAAAGGATTTTTGAAAACAAAATTAATTCAAATTGAGTGTGTTTTTCTCACGTTGGTTTTCCAGACTGACTTGGATGTTATTTTATTATAATACTTGGGCCAGACCGAGTATTACAGATTCAGGTTAGGATGCTATAGAGCTCAGGAGATGAGTTGGAGGATTTCAGACGCATAACATGTACTTGTTTATATTCCATTGTGTGTTATGTATATGAGGACAAGTTATTATAACTGTCTAGACTGTTTTGTTTATTGTACTCTAATTGATGTTTGAATATATATATATATATATGTATGTATGTATGTATGTATGTATGTATGTATATATACATATGTATTATAGTTTTTTTGTGTGTAAAGACTGCTGATATATTATAGATTATTCATTCCGCTGTGAGATCCTGTATTGTTTAGTTTTATTTTTCTTATCTTCTATCTTTTCTTCTTTACCCTAATGATTCGTATTTCTATTAAATTTGAGTCGGACACGCGAGATGTATTGTCGACATAAATGATATAGAGATAAGGGCCATTATAGTTGGTATCAGAGCTGAAAGTTAAGCGAGAACCTTGGCTTTGGTGGGGATTACTCATTAGAAATGGAGCCAGTAGTACTCTAGAATGAGTTTGAGAAAATTAATTGATATGAGCACGTATTTGTTAGTAAATACAAAAATGTTTTATATTGTATTGACTTATTGGTTGAGTTTTTTATGAATTCTGGTCGGTACGGGAAGTACAACCGTATGGATAGGGGTTTTTAAACTCTTAAACAAGTTAAATCGAAACAGTATTGTTTGAAAATGGGTAAATGAAATAATTTTACCCAAACGATATTTTGATATAAATAAATAATTTTCTGAAATTATTATAGTATATTGGTGTGTTTGGTTGATATTATCATAATCAAAACAAGATTATAAAATCAAAATGGTTTATATAACCAAATGGAGATTGTATAAGGATAGTTTATGCAATTTAATTATACAGATGAGTAAAAACTAAAAATGGATTCGAATTAGGATTTGAAATTTAAATCCCAAAAGCTTTGAGAAATATTTTAAATGGATTTGAACTAAGATTTGAGAAAATTTTAAATCTTAGAGATTTCTGAAATGTTTTCCTAAAGTTTGAAAGAAAGAATGGTGATATTATTTTTGAGATATATCTGAATAGAAATTGTTTAAAAAGAGTTTGGGAAGTAAGGAAGCACTGAACTTACTTCAGTCATTGGAAAATAATTCTGGTGATGACTGCCGCATCATCAATGTTCATTTTTGAGTTTCTAAGTGACAAATTGCTTCCATAGTGATTGTCTATAATTATTTGTTTTGGACTTATTTGGTAAACAAGTTTTGTTTTAGAAATTCCAAAGGAATTGTTTTGATAAAACTAAGTTGTTTTAAAATTCTGAAGTATTATTTGATATATACAAAAGTGGATATATGTATATTTATGATTTTGAAATGTTTTGAAATAAAATCAGGAAAATTAATTATGGGATTTCCACTTAAATGATTTGTGAAGTCAGGATAAAATCAGGATTGGACTTATAATTTAGAGTTGATATAGATAAGAAAGAAAAATGTGAATTTTATTTCTAGAATTAAAGCTTAACTTGAGTAAGTTCAAATAAATCATATGGATTGAAATTTAACCTAAAATAAGTTAAATAAAACTGAATTGGGTTTGATTTGAATTGAATATGATTTTGGAGGATGGATTGGATAAGATTGGGTGTGAACTTGAGTTATACAGCTGAGTATAAACTTAAGTAACGATATGAAGTGTTTATAATAAACCTTAGAGACAATTTTATGAAATGGTTTATAAATAAATTAGAATGGAATGAAATGTCGTTCACTATAAAATGAAGTGAATATTACTATAGGAATTAAATGGAAGTGAATGGAAAGGATGTAATATGAGTTGGAAATGAAATTTATATGAATGGAAGTGCATGAACCTCAACTGAATTATTCGAGAATCGATTTACATGGAATGATTCTGAAATTAATAACATGGATTTGAATACAACGAATATGGGTATGAATGAAATGCAAATGAATTGATTGTGAATCAATTTGAAATTGAATATACATTGACTGGAAATGGATAAATGGATGTTTGAACCTTGTACTTGTTTACACATTCGAAATATACATGATATAATATGTTTGTTTTATGAAAAACATATGTTTAAGTTTGTTAAAAAATGGAATGTTATGAAAATTTAATGGTTATGAAATTTATGTGCTTCACTTGAGTAAGTACATGTACAGGAAGCTATTAGGGTAGATTTTGGGTTGCATAATTGCATATAAATTAAGCGAACTCACTTAATAACGCTAATATAAGGTACGCTTACTCACTAAAAAAGAAAATGATATGTATATACATATATATATATATATATATATATATGTATATATATATCGTATTTTCGACCATGTGGGTCGATGAATATAATATTTACAATATTTGTGATATTGTAAAAGGCTCGCCGTACAGGGGAAACTATGTCCAAAATTTTCGGCAACTTAGGATGTTATTTTTGGAAAATTTTAGGAAAAGTTTTGTTAACCAAATCTGATTTGAAATTATAACTCGAAATAATGGAATTCGGGAAATAAATAGGGATTAGTGGACTTAGATGAGTCTAAAAAACTTAGGAAAGGGTAATAACAAAATTTTAACTGAATGGGTTTTGAAAAGAAATGGGCCTGGAGCATTTTTCCTTCTTTGGCAATTTTGTGGACGATTTTTTTAAGGGGGAGGGGAATGTAACAACCCAGGATTTTGATCGTTTAATTTTGAACGTTTAACTTATAATGTTGAATTGGAAATAGTAATTTATTTTGAATATGGAAATTTTGGTTAAATTCGTGAAATGGTTTGAAATTTCAAATATAGCGATTTAATAGGTTTGGTGAATAGTAAAATTTATATTAGAAAATTGGGTAAATAGGTGAATTTGAAGTAAGTGTGCATGAAAATGATTACTAAGTTGATTCAAAACTCTATTGGAATTAGGGTTACGATATTGGATTTTTGGATGGGATTAAAAGTTAATGAACTAAAATTTTAAATTTATGTTTATTTATATTTAATAGTGAAATTTATTATATGGAATATTGTAAATAATTGAATTTGCGATTTAATATTTATCGGTATGGTTTCTAATATGAATATAAATTCTGTTTGAATTATAATTAAGTTGGTAAGTTTCTAAAATTTTAATTTCGAATAATTTTGGCGATTTTGAAAATCGCTCGATTCAATCGACTCGATAAAATAGCCATTCGGGGCACAGTCTCCGAATTCGACGAAACCAGTTTCATTAGATCCATAATAGTGTATTATTATCGAATTTCTAATTTCGTAGTATCTGGAATTACCGTTTGGTCGTACAGGATAGAAAAGTGTCGGAATTAATATTATAAATTTAACATTTATAATTCGATTCGTAAAGCTATCTTTCACATGCGATCAAATTAGGCCTCGAAACTTGTCCCATTGTGTTCGAATAAGGATAAATATTATAAACGCCAAGCAGCACGCCTCTTTGGAGTTCGCTTAAAAATTCGCGTGAACAGTAAATAAAATAACATAAGTGCACGTTCATTTTCAATGACTGACACTCCTTCTATTTTCCCCTCGATTTTCTTCAAATCCTTATACCTTCATGTAAAACATTCAATTTGAAACTCGAAGAGCTTGTCGAGCTCTACCAGATCAACCGTAGTGGTCGTATTTTAACGCGGCGTGGAAGGAGATTTTTGGCTACGTTTGTCGCATGTTCGTGCGCAAATCATGAGGTAACGACGACGCTTGACATGACCGGACTCTGGGAGATGGTGTAGTATGGAGCGATGCGTCGTTTGGAGTTAGGCCATCAATTTCCAGCCGCTTGTGGTGAGGAACGACGATCAAATTTCATCGCGTGCAGTGAGTTCGTATTCTTCTAGAACGAAGAGGAAAGGGAATATGGACGAGCGGCCTGATCTGCTGCTAGATGGATGGACGGTCCACAAATTTTAGGGCAAATAAAAAAATGTAGATTATATTTATATATATAAAAGTTCATGTGATACCTATAAATTGATAACTTCCACATACAAGGTCGAATTGGATGAAACAAGCAGTGAAGGAATCGTGGTGACGAGAACTACATTATGGAACTGATTTGGAGTTGATTAGAGCTAGCAAAAATTTTAGGTTAAATCGAACATCGTTCGATTCGCTTTAAAATTGAAAACTCAAGGTGAATTAAACTCACTCATTTAGTTAATCAGTAATGTTTTATAGCGAAAAAAATTTGTTATGCTATTTGGATTGTTGAAATTGGTGATTTTTGAAATTGATGATTGTTGACATTAATCTAGGATGATGATATAACATCTTGAAATGCTATTAGATTGATTGAACCATATCTAGAGTGATGATGTAACAACTCGAATTGCTATTAAACAGTTTGTGTTCATTTTTAAGTTTATTTTCGGTATTGAATCATATATGTGTGAAATTTGATGAATGGATTGCTTTTGAATTACGTTGTTTAATTATAATGTAAATTGAATTGGAATATACTGGTGTTATCTATTTGGTCAAATAAGCACCGTCTAGTATTAAATGGAAATATGGTTTGAATGATATGCTAGAAGCACGATAAACTCCCAATATGCTATGATATAAAATTTGGGCAAATGTTAATTGATAGTCAATCAATATGGAATAAGTGCCGTTTAATGGATTGATTGTTAATCATGGATTTGGATGTATATATTTGTAAATGGATCATGTGAAATTGATGATTTAACCCGGATAGTTAAATTGAATATAACAGTTGCTTGTTTAAGTACTAGTGGAGCTATTGAGCTTGTTTCGAAATTTGAAAGGTCCGATTGTATTTAACTTCAGATTTTATAATTTGAAGAAAAATGTTATTTGGTACGTATATACAAGTGTTTGTGTTAAATTATTATTTAGAAATGATTTGAAGATTGGTTTACATAGAAATGTTGGTCGTTTTTATTTAATTACGCAAGGGTTATTTTGAGATTTTATGTGGTATTATCTATTTATGGTAATACAATTATTTGATAAATGGATAATAAAGCATGGATTACTTTATTTAAACTATACTGTTTCAGATTAATTACTTAGGTGAATTTTTAAAGATTGTTTTGGAGTTATTATAACATATTATCTGGTAATTCTTCATATGGGTTCAATCTATATTATTATTATAATAAAATGGTTTTTAAGTGATATTTTTATGGAAAGAGTATTTTTAAGTAGTTATAAGTGAAAAGGTTGGGTTTTGAAAGGGAATATATTTTGAATGATTGGAAGAGAGGTTAACGGTTTAGAAAGAAATTATTGATGGATCTTTGGAATTTATAAAAAGAATATTTTATAACTAACATGGGTTCGCAAAGAGATTTATAAAGATAATTAGAGATCAACAAAGGAGATATTGATGAAGGGAGTTGATTTTTAAAGGGAATTGTATAAGTGAAATTTGGGATTATAAAGACAACTTTTATAAATGGATTTAGAAAGGCATTAAGAATCCATAAAGGTTATTTAAAGTTATTTTATTTATCTATTGGAGAACTTTTAAAGGTTTAAGAATTTATTTACTCTATTACTAAAATGTTTTTAGCCATATTTATTTTATATTGTTTAAAAATGATTAAAACTAAGTATACGATGTTTTAGCTTATTTATTTTAAAATAATTAAATAAATTGTTATAAAGGAATTCTTTTATAAAAAGAATTTATGAAAAGGGGTTTATAAATTTGGAAAGAGAATTAAAATTTGAAAGGAAGTAAAATTCTGAATGATCAAGGAAGGAGGAATTTTGTAATGGATTAGGAGATTTGGAAAGAGTATCTTTGTGAATGAACATGGAGATTTATAAGAAGATATTCTAAATGAAAAAGGAAATGGTTAAAGAGAGAAAGGGTATTTCAGAATGTTTATATTTTCATTTTAAAGGATACTTGTATTTAACCATTTTAGTATGATTTTGCGATAAGTAAATCTTTCCAGATAATTGGTTAAGATACTTATACCGCTACGTAAGTATACGGATAAGGTTCTTTTATGTTTCAAAAGGAATGATTTGAAAATGTACTTATATTGTTAAGTACTTGCTTTTATTTTTTAAGTATTGAAAATATTTTCGTTTTATGAATATACTTATTTTGTAAGATAAGTATATGGAAAGGATGTCCAAGTATTTTGAAAAGGGATTTTAAATTAATGAAGATGAAGCTCCGTGGGTTCCATGGAAAATGTAATCTATGTTTGAATGATTGTTATTTGATACTTAAATAACTGATTATCAAATCTGGCCAAATTCATTGATCGTTCCGAAGAGACCGGGATCAGATTTAATTATCCAAAAACCACTTCGATCTGATTTGTGCGTTACAAATTGTGATATTATGGATATAACGAAGATGATGATTTTGAAGATTGGTTTGTCCAGACCCAAAACAACTTTTGTGGAGAATATTATCATTGCATTGTTTATCTATAAGGCAGTGTTAGCATTCCAAGTATGGATGCTATTCTTAAGGTAAACGTAGCCTCAAGCTTCATTGACCGGGAATGACTAAACAGGGGGGATGCAATATGGCAAAGTGGGCTGGACCCAAGTAGGGTATGTTATCACTTTTCTAGGTACCTTCAGATACATTATATTATAAATTATGGATATGGTTGTGTATGAAAAAGAGCGCTCGATTAGCGCAGGAACACCCGGGGTGATAGTATATTCGACACTATCCAATAGGGGGTTGGCCGGTCCTGTGCTGGCAGGGATCGTTAGGTACGATTTCGGTATATTTTTCTAGAGGTTACTGTGATAGGCGTTACTTCAGTAGCCCAGTCATTGTATGAGATCCAATATCCACTACGAGTATGTACTTTTTTGACTGTACACCAACTATGCTGAAATGTATGATGCAAGCATTTCAACTATTTTCTAATTTACTTTCTATAGACACTATTATAATATCAGATGATTTGATATAAAATGTTTTGGTTATCGTAGGGTAAAAACCCGTGTTGTTTATATGTGGCGTGACCTTACGAGATATTTTTGTTTTTCAAAGGATTTTGAAAAAATTAATTCAAATTGAGTGTGTTTTTCTCATGTTGATTTTCCAAACCGACTCGAACGTTGTTTTATTATAATGCTCGAGTCAGACCGAGTATTACAGATTCAAGTTAGGATGTTATGGAGCTCAGGAGATGAGCTGGAGGATTTCAAACGTATATCACGTACTTGTTTATATTCCGCTGTGTGTTACGTATATATGGACAAGTTATTACAACTGTTCAGAGTGTTTTGTTGATTATTGTACTCTGATTGATGTTTGAATATATATATATAACACAGTTTTGTTTTGTGTAAAGAGTGGTGATATATTATAGATTATCCGTTCCGCTGTGAGATTCCGTATTGTTTAGTTTTTCTTCTTCTTCTTATCTTCTATCTTTTCTTCTTTACTCCTAATGATTCATATTTCTATTTAATTTGAGTTGGACACGCAAGACGTATTTGAAAGAAGCTATGCGGTAGGATCGTGTAATATGGAATAACGGAATAGTCTAGGTAGATAAAGTAAGTAACAGCAAGATAGACACCAGGATTTTATACTGGTTCAGACCTCTAGTCCTACGTCCAGTTACTAAGCTTCACTTAGGAATTCTACTAACTAAAACCCTCTCTTAACCCGGAGGAATAGGTATACAACTTACCTGAACAACCGAACGGGATTTCTTGCCTCAACTATCGGAGAGGACTTCAACTCAAAAAACAATATTCGACTTGTTGTGTTCTTGTCAACACTAATGAGTCTAATGTAGTACAATGTTCCTATGATCTTATCCTCGAGAGTATGCAATGTGTTTGTGAAGATTTTAGAAAATGTGAATTGCTATGAATCAAAAGAGTGTTATAAACAAAACAGAGATTCAAGCAATAGATTGGTGATTGCTTTGAAAACTTTTAGAGAATATAAAATATGTTCAAGAAAGTAGTGAGATTAAAGCATAAAAAATTAGTTAATTGAAGATGTTAGAACCATGTATTTATGTGTGTAGAAGAGACGCATTTGTTGGCTAGAGATGCAAACAAGATATGCTTCCATTTCCATTGGAGAATGGTTGCAACTCTTGGGAGGAAGAAGATGTCCTTTCAGAAAAAATTCGCAGGTTTAAATTCAGTCGACTGAGCAGGGATTTCAGTCGACTGAAAAATGCAAAGTAAAATTTTCAGGAACAAATTCAATCGACTGAGCAGGGTGTTTCAGTCGACTGGAACTGTACATGTTTGTGTATGTGTAACAGGTTTAGTCGACCGGGCATACCTGTTCAGTCGACTGAACTTTTGATTTTTGCACAGTGAATTTTTATTCTAGAGAATGAAATTTATGAAACGTGTACTAGTGTTTGTGCAAGCCTCTTGAGGATAGATTTTAAAAATAAATCTAAACTAAGACCTGTATAGAAATCATACTTATGTTTATCCTTGGTCTTTATCGTTCTTCTTTTAGCTTTGCACATATCTCTTCCTTTTTGTTGAAGCACATTGTCATTGATCAAAATATACCGTATCAACATTCTCCCCCTTTTTGATTGATGACAACACTGAAATGTGTAGAGATGTAATTATTTCCTCCCCCTGAATATATGCACTGTCTTTTCTACAAAACAAGGTTAGTAACATAGATTTCTCCCCCTTTGTCATCGACAAAAAGGAAGTAATAACCGCAAAAAACAATCACTGATATGCATGTTTATAGTTTTAGAATGTAGCATAGAATGTAGCATAAATAAATAAAATATAGAATGGAGCATGAATGAAACATAAAATGTAGCATGAACAAAACATAAAATGTAGCATGAATGAAACATAAAAGGCTATTTATACAAGCCTTTTGATTAGTGTTTTTGAAATAAAAAACCATAAGAGAGTTATTCATCTTTATCTCAATCATATGAGGCTTCTCTCCCTCCCATTAGTTCGCGGATAACGGGTCCACCTGTTGGTGGTCTATAAGTTCTTCCACCTTGACCACCGCTATTCCCACTTGTGCTGCTGCTTGGATTTTCTTCGGATGACGTCCATGTGAAAGTTGGTGCCGGACGCTTGCCACGAGAGGTTGAAGTAGTAGTGGAGCTCGTGCATGAGATGACATCCCATAATTTATTGAAGAACCCTTTAATTCTATCAAGTTTGTGGTCTACCTTCTTGAGGCGATTATCAAGAATCTGTTGATTTCTTGATAAAATTCCTAACGATTGATTGGTAGTAAAACTTTGTTCAATGATACGAATTTCATCATCTAGGTCGAAAGGTTCTTCAGGTTGAGCTTGAGGAGGTTGTTATGGTTCTTGATGTCTAGCTTCCCATTCAGCGAGAGATATAATGCGAGGAGGTCTATCCGGGAGTTGCATAAGGCTTATAGTCCGATGATTAATTTGATGAACCGTGGTATTTTCGGACTCCGGTAATGGCGTATCAACGTTGAAGAGAAGTCGCATGATGTATTCTCCAAAATATATCGTTCGCATTTTGCCATTATTGAAAGCAAGAAATTCATCAAGAATTAATTGAACCCAATTGACTTGAATATTGGCCCAAATAGCATATAGTGCTCTATAATTGTTTGGGTATACAATTTCATATGGGCCCGTTCGAGGAGTGATTGTTCGCATAAGAGCTTTGTGGAGAAGTCTTTCTCTTGGTCGTAAGGAAGTTGACTTCATATCCCGGATGTTGATGTTATCATCCAAAAATTGATGATTTATATTATCTCGGATATGTGGATTAAATTCTATTTCTTCAAGCTTCCTTTCCATGTTAGGAGATCCTAATATATGTGCAATTCGGTCTAGGGAGAACCAAACCTTTTTGCCGCACACCATACTCCAAACACTATCGTTTGGATTTCTTTGAGTTTGATGTCCAAGGTTAAGATTTGCATAGAACAATTTGACCATAATGTGATTGATTGCATGGTTATTCCATTTTATGTCTAAGAGAGAAGTTAAACCTGCTCGATCCGTCAAGGCTTGTATGTTGTATGTTTGGAGACTTTGAAAATCAACGAATGAATGTTCAAAGATCCGAGAATTCTTCATTTTATTCCACCGTGTCACTGCCACTCCATCATAAAGCCATTGAGCAATTTGAGCGTCAATTGGCTCGGAGGAGGTTGAAGTTGAAGCCCTTGATCTTTTTGGAGCGATTTTTGTGAGAGTTTTGAGAGGGATTTTGAAAATTATAAAGATTGGGGGCTAGGGTTTTGAAGATTAATAGGGAAGTAGTTGCTTTTTGGAATGGTAAATGTGAAAAGTAAAGGTAGGAATTGGTGGTAAAAAGGAAAAAGTAGCCTGGGAAACGACGTTCAGTCGACTGAATTGTCTGTTCAGTCGTTGTTTTCTGCCTTGTGTTCAGTCGACTGAGCAGTAAGGTTCAGTCGATTGAACCTTGAGTTTTTGGAGTTCTAAATTTTTTAAAAAAAATTTCAATAAACGATTACTATTTTATAGATATATTACAATATAACAACATGATTTGGCCACAGAAATAATCATTTCTTTGGAGATGGACTATTTTTCTTTTCGTTTTATTTCCTTTATTCGCCATATAGTTTTTGCCCCATGAATTTGGACTATATTGAGGAGTTTTTGGCGACATCCAAGGATTCACGGGATCGACTGGTGTATGGTATGACGAAGATGGATCATACGAACTAACTGGTCGAGGTAGGGGCTTAGTCACATCGTTTTTCTTTGAACTATAAAAACGTAAACTGATTTGCTCAAGAAAGCTTAATCGTCTAGCCGTTACTTTTGTTCAAAATATAATTCTCGTTGAAGATCAATTTGTTGTTGTTGAAAGTGATGAATCTCATCAATCTTTCTTTTCGTATCAGGTGAGATAAAAAGACCACGTTTGGCCTTCTTCGATTCCGGTGTGTAGCCAGTTCGATAGTTTTTCCATTTATGAACCGGTTCATGCTTTGGTGTTGACGTAGGAAGTTTTGGTGATGTAGGTGAATTATCGACTGAGGAGGTGATGTTGATTGGAGAATATGAGTTGTTGGAAGACATTTTTGTATAGAATTTTCAAACCTTTTAATTTTTGAAAGTAACATATGTATAAAAATATATATATATATAGTATAAAAGTGCTAACAAAAATGTGGTGGTAAATTAATAAGGTTTTAGAAGCAATCATTGTTTCATTGGTTTTTAAAAAAAAATTGGTTAGTAATGGATGGATTAGAGACATCCTTTAATATATTATGTATTATGTAGCTGAATTGAAACATATACATTAATTTTTTTTTTTATGATTCAGTCGACTGGGCAGAGTTGTTTAGTCGACTGAGTCTTATAATTTTTATAATATTTGCTATAAAACATCTTTAAAAGAAATTATTCCTAACTCTCGTCGTAATTTTATAAAAGAGTTTTCTAATAAAGGTTTAGTAAATATATCGACAATCTGATTTTCGGTAGATATATGTTCTAAATTTATGATTCCTTTTTCGATATTGTTACGTAGAAAATGGTGATGAATATCAATATGTTTTGTACGAGAATGATTTACCGGGTTTTTAGATAAATTTATTGTACTTGTATTATCACAATACATTGTAGAATTTGCTAAATTTATATTATAATCTTTAAGTGTTTGTTGCATATAGATGACTTGAGTACATGCTAAGGCGGTTGATATATATTCCGCTTCACACGTGGAAAGGGAAACACAATTTTATTTCTTACTAAACCAAGACACAAGTGATTTTCCGATGAAATGGCACATACCACTTGTACTTTTTCTATCTGTTCGAGATCCACCAAAATCATCATCACTAAATGATACTAATTCGAATGGACACTCTTTTGGATAGAAAAGACCAAAATCATTAGTATAGTTAAGATATCGCACAATTCGTTTTACAGCTCGTAAATGTGATTCTTTAGGGTTAGATTGAAAACGTGCACATAGAGATACACTCATCATTATGTCTGGTCTACTAGCGGTTAAGTATAGTAAGGAGCCTATCATACTTCTAAACAATTTTTGATCTACACTTTTGCCATTTTCATCTCGATCGAGATGAGTAGTGGTACTCATTGGAGTGGGTTTAACAGAAGTGTTTTCCATTCCGAAACGTTTAATCAGATTAGCATAATATTTTTCTTGGTTTATGAAAATTCCATTTGTTAATTGTTTGATTTGAAGTCCGAGAAAATAGGATAATTCTCCCATATGAGACATTTCGAACTCCTTAGTCATTATATTTGAGAATTCTTTACATAAGTTTTCATTTGTCGAACCAAATATAATATATGTTATACTGAATTATTAGAATATCTTTAGTAGTATTTTTAATGAAAAGAGTTTGATCTACTTTTCCAATTTGAAATCCCGAATTTAGTAAATAACTTTTAAGTCTTTCATACTAAGCACGAGGTGCTTTTTAAGACCATATAGTGCTTTCTTTAATTTATATACATGATCCGGATATTTTTCATGTATAAATAAAGGAGGTTGTTCGACGTATACATTTTCTTTTATAAAACCATTTAAAAAAGCACTTTTCACATCCATTTGATAAAGTTTAAAATTGTGAAAACATGTGAAGGCTAATAGAATACGTATTGCTTCAAGTCTTGCAACTGGAGCAAAAGTTTCTTCAAAATCAATACCTTCTTCTTGATTATACCCTTGTGCTACTAGTCTAGCTTTATTCCTAGTTATATTACCTTGTTCGTTTACTTTATTTTTGTAAATCCATTTTGTTCCTATAACTGATTGATTATTCGAGCGGGCAACTAACTCCCAAACATTGTTACGTTCAAATTGATTTAATTCTTCTTGCATAGCAACAATCCAGTAATCGTCTATTGATGCTTCTTTAGGATTTTTAGGTTCTATTGTTGAAATAAAAGCAACGTGTCCCATTTGATTTAGTTGACTTCTTGTCTTAACTTGAGAATTCATTTCACCTATTATATTTTGTGTTGGGTGATCTCGTAATATTCTTGGTGAAGATCTTAGTTCATTATCACAATTTTCAAGGTTTGTATTTTCTATATTTATAAATTCTTCATCATCTTTTATACTCAAATTTTTATTAAAATTTTCATCAAAAGATATATGTAAAGTTTCTTCAATTATGTTTGTTCGTTTATTAAATACTCGATATGCTTTACTTCGTTCTGAGTATCCTACAAAAATTCCTTCGTCAACTTTTGGATCGAATTTTCCTAGCTGATCTTTTGTATTTAAAATAAAACATTTTGATCCGAATACTTTAAAATAAGATATATTTGGCTTTTTGTTATTAAATAGTTCATATGAAGTATTTTTAGTTAATGGTCTAATTGATATACGATTTAATACATAATATGCAGTAGCTACGGCTTCTGCCCAAAAATGTTTTGGTAGAAAATTTCCATTTAATAATGTTCTTGCACATTCTTGTAATGTTCTATTCCTTCTTTCTACAACTCCATTTTGTTGAGGAGTTCTAGGAAATGAAAAATTATGATTTATTCCTTTCTTTTTACAAAATGATTCAAAAGCTTCATTTTCGAATTCGCCTCCATGATCGCTTCGTATATTTTTAATCTTCAAATCTTTAGTGTTTTCAATTTTTTTGAAAAATGTTTTAAAATGCTCAAAAGTATCACTTTTATTTTTCATAAAAATAGTCCATATTTATCTTGAGAAATCATCAACTATTACAAACACATATCGATTATGATTAATGGATTAAACTTGTGTTGAATCCATATGAATGAATTCTAGTGGTTGTAAAGTAGAAATATTTTTCTTAGATTTGAAAGACGACTTTGTTAATTTTCCTTTTTGACAACCATCACAAAGATTTTTTATTTTAAAGTTTATCTTGGGTAAACCTCTTACTAATTCATTTTAGAAAGTTTTCTGATAGTTTTAAAATTAATATGACAAAATCTTTTGTTCCATAACCAAGGATCGTTATCTTTGGCTAATAAACACATATTTGTATTATTATTAATTTTCATATTTAGAATATAAATATTCCTATCTCTATTTCCCTCAAAAACAAGATTTTGGTTTTGATAAAAAATACTACATTTATTTTCCGAAAAAGTGATTTTAAAACCCTTGTCACAGAGTTGACTTATGCTTAGTAGATTATGTTTTAGATTTTCAACTAATGAAACATTTTTTATAAAAGGTAAATTCGATGTACCGTAATTGCTCACATCTCCTTTGCCAATGATATAACCTTTTGAATTGTCTCCGAAGGTAACCGAGCCACCATCAAAGTATGTGATGTTTGTAAGCATATCTTTGTCTCCGGTCATGTGTTTTGAGCAACCACTGTCTAGTATCCATTTCTTCTTTTTGAGTGGGACCTGAAAATAAATATGAAATTATTGGTACCCACCTTTTTAATAGGGTCCTAAAAGTTAGAGTTTAGGAAACCAAACCCAATTCGGTTCAGTATCCTTTTTATAAATATAGTTTTTATTATTATGAACACTATCCATAAATGTTTTAATATATTTATTCCTAATTAGAATATTGTTAGTCTTTGGAGCCCAAATTTTTATTATCTTAGTTTCTACTTTTGTTTTAATAGGTTCTCTTGATAACATTTGTTGTTTTGAATCAATATTCTTCTTAAAATTTGCATTTTTCTTTTTATGAATTTTTGACTTCTTTTTATATCCTAGTCCATGTTTACTTGAAGATGATTGAGAATTTTCTAAAATCTTAGATAAATTTTCTCTTCCTTTGTTAAAGTTAGAAACAATTTTAGTGATAATATCTAATCTAGCTTGAAGACTATTATTTTCTAACTCAACTTGTCTAATATTAGTTTTTAACTCATGATTTTTAGAAACAATTATATCATTCTTTGTCTTTTGAGTTTCAATTTCTTGACTTAAAAGTGATAATTGAGTTTCCGTGAGATTCTTGAACTTTTTCAAGTTCTTCTTCTAGAATTTTCTTTTCATCCATTAACATATCTCTTTCGAATTCAGCTTTGTTTTGATTTTCACGAGTTTCCTTGAGTTTCTTTTTAAGACTTTTTATTGTGCTCAAAAGTTCAGTATTTACTTCAATTAATCATCAAAAGTTAAATTACTAACCTCAGATTCTTGAGCCATAAAGCATACATTCGATTGTTCATTGTCGCTATCATTTTCACTTTCAGATGAAGAAGAATCTGAATCGTCCCATGTTACAGAGAATGCCTTCTTTTTGAATTTCTCTCTCTTGTTTTTATTATTGAGAGCTTTTTGATTCTCCTTCTTTTGCTCTGGACAATCCTTGTGCATGTGACCTTTCTTGTGACAGTTGAAACATTCTATATTCGAGGATGTAGGTTTGTTCATGAAATTCTTATTGAATCCTTTTTTATTTCTTTTTCTATATCTTAAGAATTTCTTGAAATTTTTGGCTATATATGCTAAATCCTCATCTTCAGACTCTGATTCTTCCTTTTCTACATGAAAAGCTACATTCTTTCTTTCTTGAGCTTGATCTTTCTTAGCTTGCATATTTACTTCATATGACATAAGATTTCCAATTAATTCCTCTGGTTTCATTGTAGATAGATCATTTGCTTCCTCGATTGCTATTACTTTTCTCTCCCATTCATCAGTAAGTGAATTTAGAACTTTAGACACAATGTCAAAGTCCGTGTATTTTTCTCCTAATCCTATTAAGGAATGATGAATGTCTTGAAATCTTGAGTACATGTCATTGATGGATTCATTTTGTCGCATTCTAAAGTTTTGGAATTGGTTCTTCAGCATGGATATCTTTGTTTGTTTGACCTTGTTTGTGCCTTCATGTATGACTCTAAGTGTTTTCCATATTTGATATGCAGTAGTACATATGATAACAAGGTTGAATTCATTTCTATCCAATGCGAAAAATAGCATATTCATAGCTTTGGCATTTGCACTAGCTTCATTCTTCTGAGTTTGTGTCCATGTAGGATAATCGGTCGTGGGTACAATGAATTCTGCTTAAGTGGCATTCCAGGCTTCGAAACTTGTTGCTTGCATGTAAATCCTCATCCTTGTAGCCCAATAGTTATAGTTTAGTCCATTGAATAGAGGGGGTCTTTGGGTAGATTGTCCTTCCGCAAATGTAGAGCTATAGGCAGATGTTGTGCCTGTACTTGTGTTATTTTCCATATTATCAATATGTCTAATAACGGTGTTATGGTTATAGGTCGGCCAAGCTCTGATACCAATTGAAAGATGCTATGCGGTAGGATCGTGTAATATGGAATAACGGAATAGTCTAGGTAGATAAAGTAAGTAAAAGCAAGATAGATACCAAGATTTTATACTGGTTCGGACCTCTAGTCCTACTTCAGTCACTAAGCTTCACTTAGGAATTCTACTAACTAAAACCCTCTCTTAACCTGAAGGAATATGTTTACAACTTACCCGAACAACCGAACGGGATTTCTTGCCTCAACTACCGAAGAGGACTTCAACTCAAAAAACAATATTCGACTTGTTGTGTTCTTGTCAACACTAATGAGTCTAATGTAGTACAATGTTCCTATGATCTTATCCTCGAGAGTATACAATGTGTTTGTGAAGATTTTAGGAAATGTGAATTGCTATGAATCAAAAGAGTGTTATAAACAAAACAGAGATTCAAGCAATAGATTGGTGATTGCTTTGAAAACTTTTAGAGAATATAAAATATGTTCAAGAAAGTAGTGAGATTAAAGCATAAAAAATTGGTGAATTGAAGATGTTAGAACCATGTATTTATGTGTGTAGAAGAGATGCATTTGTTGGCTAGAGATGCAAACAAGAGATGCTTCCATTTCCATTGGAGAATGGTTGCAACTCTTGGGAGGAAGAAGGTGTCCTTTCAGAAAAAATTCGCAGGTTTAAATTCAGTCGACCGAGCAGGGATTTCAGTTGACTGAAAAATGCAAAGTAAAATTTTCAGGAACAAATTCAATCGACTGAGCAGGGTGTTTTAGTCGACTGGAACTGTACATGTTTGTGTATGTGTAACAGGTTTAGTCGACCGGGCATACCTGTTCAGTCGACTGAACTTTTGATTTTTGCACAGTGAATTTTTATTCTAGAGAATGAAATTTATGAAACCTGCACTAGTGTTTATGCAAGCCTCTTGAGGATAGATTTTAACAATAAATCTAAACTAAGACCTATATAGAAATCATACTTATGTTTATCCTTGGTCTTTATTGTTCTTCTTTTAGCTTTGCACATATCTCTTCCTATTTGTTGAAGCACATTGTCATTGATCAAAATATAGCGTATCAACAGTATAATCGACTCAAAGGGTACAGAGATATGGACCATTATAGAACGACTATAGTTGGGTCTGAGTTGAAGCACTAGAAGTGAAAAACTATTCATTAGAGAATCCATCTTCTTAATTATACGTGGTTAGTTACATGATCAACTATAGTCAACTCAAAGTCAAAATCTCTGGCCAGAGTAGTAAGTTAATAATAAATGTTATTATCGAATCAATGACTTTGTTTATTGACTAATCAAGTTGAATATGGACGGTATTGAAATTTTGACCAAAAGCAAATTCCATAAGTTCTAATGTGATGTAGTGTTGACGAAGAAAACTGGTATAAATAATCGTTACTACTAGGTACCGCTAATTATAAATAAACTTGGATTTTACCCAAAAAGATGTGTAAGCGATGAATTCAGTCAAAATGTCACACCACTATCTAAGGTGACATGTAAAGTTAATATCCGAATTGTTTGATATTAATTACCGATTTAATTTACACATTTGAGTCGCACGCCGAAATGATGAATACTCCAACCGAATCACAAGATTTAAATAATTTATAATCGTTGTAAATTATGAAATATTAATTATTAAATTTTATTTGATTTTTTGAATACCACTAATATTTAATAAAGTACATATATAAAAGTTATAACAGCACGTATCGATATACGATGTCGGTAGGTTATGCATATTAGATTGAAATAGAATAAATAATAAGTGAGATTTTAAATAAAATAAAATAATTAATATTTGTGAAATATTGATTATTAAAATTTTGTTTGATGTGATTGAATACCATTAGTAATTAATAAATCGCATACATATAAAAATTATAAACGTGCGTATCGATGTACGATATCGATAAAATATTTAAACTGGATTTAAATAAATTAAATGCTAAGTGATTTTGAAATTTGTTGAGGCCATGTGACATCTATTATGGCCGACCATAAACAATAAAGAAAGAGAGGATTAGATGAGATTTAATTGGTAATTAAATAGAGAAAGTTTCAAAGGAGGAAATTGAAAGGTTTCAATGTTTTCTTTAAAACATATTCTCATATTCATTTCCTAAGACTCTTCAGACTATTCAAGTTCATTCCTCTCCACTTTCATCTCAGTCGAAAACAATAGCTTCAAAAGCCTAGAAAATTTTCAAAATCAAAATCAAATAAAATCAAAACAATAGGTAGGTCTCATCTCTTGATTGTTGCAAAATCCAAAAATTGATTCAGCTGAGTCTAGGATGATTGATTTATCGTTTCAAGGTATGACTTTTGACAACATCTCTTTGTAATTATCTAATTTATTTTATTTATGTTACTTGTGGTTTGGATCCCATATGATACAATTATTGTTTATGGTTTATCTTATAACAAGTAATTCAAACCCTTATATCTCTATCTCTTTTAAAAGTATGCTAATTATGTTGATTTAATTCAGATCTATTTTCTTTTTCATCTCATCTCATCTCAAAATATGTTATCGTTATTGATATGATTTAGCCCTCCCTTTCCTTTGTTTATCTGTTGATTTCTTTAATGTTGTTTAGTTTTGTATTTTGTTATCATGAATTTTCATATGTGTAATTTGTCTCATTCCTTTTCTATTGCACTAAAATCTTGTTAATAACACTACAAGAAAAGTTGTTATTAGTAGCATTAATTATTTGCTTTTCAATGCTAATTACTACTTATGGTCATTTAGAAAAATAAAAATGAATAAATGTTACCTACCTTAAACTACCAATGTGACAATTTTTACTCTACCTCTTCCATCACTTTTTGTTCCACATGATGCTCGGACGTTTTCATGAATTTCTCCTCCCAAAACATAGAAGAAAAAACAAAAAAATCGTTGTTCGATCCAATTTGTACACTCGACATTTTCATTAATCTCCTCCCAAAACATTGAAGAAAAAACTAAAAAAAAATTGTTGTTCGATCCAATTTGTCATCGTTTTTCTCTACTTCGCTCAAGAGCTACTTCGGCAAATCTGTAACATCGTTCCAATCGTGGAAAAGCAGCTCGATAAAAGGGATCAAAACCCTAGCCTCTAATAATCACCTAATTCATCAAAGAAGAAGAATCCAACGTAAAATTGGAATCCTAATCATTGTTGATTTGGTTCAAATTCCACATTCGTAATCTTTGTTAGCCAGGTCAAAACCTAGGTAGTTTCAATTATTCACTTTTTTTTAATTTTCCATGGCTTTTGATAGAACTTTTAAATATAAAGGTTGAACCCGCACGATACCGGGCTCCGGCTTTATATACTAGTATAACCATACGACGGTGGAAAAACCGACCGTTGAATGTATAATTTCGGAAAAGATGCATTTATTGTAATTTTACAAATTTCAATTGATGCACATTTAGCTTGATAATTTTGAAAATTAAAATTGTTACAAGTTTCAACGATGAATTGACTACGTTACTTTAAAAAAATGATGTTAGATTAAATGTAATGTGTGTGAGCGGTAATAATCCAATGGTCTACACTTGTCAGATTTTATGATTTAGTTTGCGTCGTAGTCGCGTAACACATGCACATTCACACAATAAAAAAGAAAAGTGTTTGGTGAAAACATAATTAACTTGTTATTCTAGTAGCCCGATGTTGAAACTCAAATTCAGAAAATAAAATTACAACATGACATTAAGCTTGTTATTCAATTTATTTCCGAAACAAAGTACAATTATATCATTTGTTTATCACTACCATTAAATTGCTTTTGATCTCCATTTCTTTTATTTGCTTAAGAGGGGAAATAATTTTCATATCCTATCCGAAGCCGTTGATAATCCTGCATATGATATCAAAAATTGGGGGAATTCATTGAATTTAATGGAAAAAAGGGAAAAACTTACAATAGTTTATTCGATCTCACAATTGCCACTTTAAACCACTAAACCAATGGGTTTACATTTGGTAAAATTTGCAGATTTATGTAAATACAACAGGTCCTTGATTCACATTCAACTACCAACAACCCCTCATCCACGCCTATGCTACTCAACACAACACAACTACACCTCAACAAATGTGGCACTGTTCCCGTCGGCCTGCATAACCAGTCTGGTTCTACTGGGATTTGTATTAGCCATTGGCTCAGCCCATAACTTTCAATTTTTAGCCTGTAACTAACTTAGCTCTTGGTTTAAATTTGGAAGGCTCTAGCTAATGTCTAACTCACTAATCTTGTCAATGCAAGATGCACTTTAGGTTTTGACGTTGGCGAGTTTTTCAAAAAACGCTCAGGTCAAAAACAACTTTGACGATTTTTCAAAAATCGCCAACTAGAAAATTTGTTTTTTTTCTTTCGGTGATTTTTGAAAAAAACGCTAACGTGTTTTTTCAAAAAAGCCAAAACAGATTTATATTTGTAATTAAGTTTCAAATTGATCTATATATATGTGTTATTTCTTTCCAAAATATGGCATATATGGTAAAATTTCCTAAGGTAATCAAATTAGTTGCGTCATTAGTAGACATTTTACCCATAATGAATCAATTGTTTAGTGGATTAAACAATGTTTACAAAGCAACACAAAATTGAGAAAATAAACAAAGAAGAACGTAATACATGTTCTACATGATGAGATATTTTAGGAAGAAATAAGTCATCATCTCTCTATATACCAGTACCGCAAATTTCTTTATTTGAATTAAACAAAATACAAACCCAAAACTTCATGAGTACGCTGTAGTAATTCATTAGATCAACAAAAACAGAAGAAAAATAAGATCCATAAAATAAACTATATACAATAAAAATTAATACAAAGCAATTACAATAAAAACACCAGTCAATAAAATGACGTAGAAAAGACCAACACTTTGTTATTGCATTTTCCGATATATTTTTTCTTAGATCTGAATTTTATTCATACGGCAGCGTGCAAAATTTACCAATGAAAACCTTCCAATATGAGTTGGAGCGGACGGTGGAAGATCATAGAGTGCAGAAACTCAAGTGGCGACAATTCTTCAATGTCTAAAGCCTGGAGTGGATTCTCGAAGATCATAGGGGCAAGTTTGTAGCTTGACAAGATTGGCAGATGGGTTGATGGCATGGCGACGAAGATGAATACTGAGAAATATAGGGTTTGTAGCAGATGCGTTTAAAAACAAAAAGGTCGGGAGAAAGTTGGATCTGGACAAAGGGAATTAGATCTGGACAAAGGGAATTATCAAACCGACCGTAGTGAGGTTTGCCTATTTCTATTAGCCAAAATCAATTTTCCTGAAGCCAAAAAAACGTGGATCTTGTCTCATCGCGGTTCCTCTAAAAACGTGGATCCTGTTTCATCGCAGTTTTTCTAAACTTTCTCCTTTTATTTTGCGCATCAAAGATTTCAAATTCAAATCTATTATGATTTTAAAATTTTAAAATTTTCAATTTCAAATCGACAATTTTGAATGTTTTGATTAATATTTAAATTTGAAATTCATATTTTCAGATTCAAATCTCAATTTATTCTTTTTCAACATATTATCCCTTAATGTTTAAGTAATATTAACAAATTTTTTAAATGTATATTTCTTATCAAAGTTATACAATTTAACGGTCGGTTTCTCCACCGTTGTGCGGTTATACTAGCATAAGATCTTCTTTTAAGCAGTCAATTTAGCCTCCAGATACAGGAATAAGAAGGATACTAGATGGGAGCATGGAAAACCCATAGACAGGAACATGTATCATTGGAAATGAAAATATTGTGAGTTTGTGGGACAAAGTGGTGGGGTTACTAGACTGAAGAAACATCTTGCTGGTGGATGGCATGTAACGACATGCCTGAAGGTTCCAAAACATATTTATGCATGAAACGGTGAGTGAACATCTTCGCGAGCTGAAGCATAGCAAGTTGCCGCGCACTGTCCATGCACAACTTGCTAGTATGATGTGTGATGTTCCCCATGCTGCTGCTGCTGCACTTGTGCAGTCATCAAATGCACAATTTGCCGTCCAAAGTATCTTTCGAGCATCCAATCTTTCAGTCATCAAAGATTTTGGACAAGCTCATGTTGGTGCACAGTCTGGTTCAGAACTTTCCGTGGGGCGAACATTTGAAGCTGCCCATCCCCATGCACAGTTTGTTCGCGCTGTGCATGAATTTTGTAGGTTTACATATCTTAACTAAGGGCCAGTTCCGCATCACAATAAAGAAAATCCGATGTGTTTTCATTTATTTTTACAGCATGAGCCATTTTCATTCCAAATAATTATTTTGATAAACCATGTGCAAAATTAAATTTTGATAATTTGAATTCATCAACTTTTTTTTCAAGATATTTATATGCACATTTTTTTTTTATAAAGTATTTATAACGACATCCATCAGACGGTGAAAAGCAATATCCTGAGAGGTTAAGTACTACGCACAGAAAATATTTCAATGTTAAAGTATTTTCACATGCATCTGGATTCACCAGAACGATCAACAAAGTATTTCTAATTGGAAGTTTGATAATATTTGACTGTAGACGCGAAGTTGCAACAAAATTTCTCTGCCATTCTGTACTAAATTTATTGGGGACATGAAGGTTTGGATCAGCGGACGGCTTTACCATACTCTCCTCAAGAGTTTACCGACCCGTCGGATTCTTCTGGATTTTCAAAAAAAAAAAAATTTGAAAATTATAGTTTCACATTTTATAACAACGTTTATCAAAATGCTACTAAAGGTTTTAGCAGCGTTTTAGGATGTTGCAAAATCTCTTTTATAGTGTAGTGTAAAAAAACTAATTTTGGTTGAGATCTATTTTAGAATTTTATAATATTATATACATAAATAGAAATAAACTATTCATGTTAATTAATTAACTTTCACCTTCAAAATTTATTCATTTTTTTTGTTAAATGGTTGATATTTTGGATATGAATGTTTTTAACATTGGTTTATTTTAAATTTTTTGATCTAATTTTTTTTTCAAAATGGTACTTTATATACAACAAATCATTGAGACAGTCAATAAATGGTACCCATGTCAATAAAGGTCTGAAAACAAGTTTCGAACGTGTGACCTCTTGCACCAAAACCGAATCAATTAACCACTTGGACAATAGTGCTTGTCAAATTTTTTGATCTAAAAGTTATAAATGGATTTTGTGTAAATTCTAAATCTTTTATTTCTTTTCAACTTTTAAGTTTTGTGTATTTCCTTTCTAAACTAAAAACTTAATTTAAATGTTAACTTTATATATGTATGTATTTGTGTGTATAAAAGAATCTGTTACACCTCAAAACCCCTATAATTTCAACCACATGTTTTCATTTAAATAATTATAGTTTATCTTTCTTGTCATTTCTTTCATTATTTAAGTGGAAACATGTGGTTGAAATCAGGAGGATTGGAGGTGTAGTTGATTAATGCCATATATATAATGTCATATTTAATTTCAAAAATTTCTTACTTAAAACCAAATTGTAATTTTAGATTTCAAATCATACAAGATTGTCTAGAATGTATGTATTAATATATGTAATAGGAGAATATGTCCATTGTGATGTAAATCGCAACATCTATACAGCCATATTAACTATGTACATTTATATTTGTAGCACGTTCACTTCACATAAACAAGTATATTTGATATACTTGTAAATTAAAACTAAATAAAAGAATCATTCCAAACAAAATAAAGTAAAATAATGATTTTATTTTAAATATTTAGATTGGATCTAAAATCCATTTAGGCATCATAGACTTAACAAAGATCAAAATGGATTTTTCTCTAAATTCTGTTTAACCCGCTTTCGACTAACCTGGTTCCTTCAATGATATCAGAGAAAGGTTGATTGAGGCGCTCACCTGGTACATTGGATGTCATAGCTTCGCTCCTTGCAACTAGCATGATAGGAGGTTCTAGCATTGTGATATATAACGAAGCATTTCCTCTTACCCCTACATGTCCTGTGATGGTTGTGCTAGTCGAATCGCCGCATGTAAAACTCGTTCGTAAAGTACCCTAAAGGGTCACCCTAAAGGAGCCTAGGTCACACCTTCAATGGTGTATGAACCTAATAGTATATGCAGTCTAAAATTAGCAATATTATAACTAACTGATAAAAGCCTACCCAATATAGTAGGGTGTCTAGAAAGATATGTCGAAGGTTGGGCTTGGGTAACAAGTACTCTACCGTACCTGGCCCGAAGGATGAAGTACGCCTAAAGGTTATCCCCGATATAAAGGCCCAAATTGATTTTAGGCCTTGAGCTAATTTTCAAAAAAAAAAAAAATTAAAATTTAAAATGTAAGTTCAAAATATAAAAGTGAAATTTTATAAAATTTGTAAAATACATTCAAATTATTCAAAATTATTTTGAGAAATGAAATAATTAATGATGAAATTCTAAAATTTAAGATTCAATCAATATGATCAATTAAATTAAGTACAATAATTAATTACAAGTTAATCAATTAAAACATGTATATTGATATATGTATATAACTGTAATTGTTGTAGTTATTTATTTATCTTATAATTGTTTATGATAAATTAATTAAAAATTTTAATTAAAGTATTTAGTTATATAAAATTTATTAAATAAATTTAATTAAAATGTGTACATATATTGATATGTAAACATAAACAAACTATAAAAGTTATAGTTAATTAACTATCTTAAATAGTTTAAGGTAGGTAATATAAAATTTTAGAAATTTTATATAAAATAAAATATGTCAATTAAATATGATTTAATTAATAATAATTAAAATTAATTAAATAAGATTTAATTAATAAGATACATGTATATATATTATATAAGTAAATTAATTTATAAAAGTTATGAATAAAGTAAGACTTACATAACTATATATGTATAAAATAAAGTCGAACTGGAAAGATATCCAAATGAGATTTAAGGAATATGTACATACGTATTGTATGTATACCGTGATTTTAGATGTGTTTGACACTTGGATCATGAGAACATTTCACAAGAAGTATATTATTCCCTAAATCGATATTACTCATTATACGTATATCAAAGATTGTGAATCCTTTAATGTAAGTTGCCTCTACCATTTATATATTAATATATTACTTGCATACCCTTTTGGTTTGTTGATATTCCTCAAAATAGAAATGTTATGTGTAGTCTATTAATATATTGACTAGACGAGGTAAGGTACATTCTTGTATTTGTTGATATTCTTTAATGTATGCACATTATACCTAGGCTGTCGCGAAATGATGGGTACAAGTGAGTAGTCTCTTTCAATTTGTTGATATTCCTCAAGATCGAGATGAGATTAGGACAAAGACCACATGTTAAAATTTGTATTGGATACAACCAATAAAGTGTTATCCATCGCTTTTAGGCCTTTGATTTGTTGATATTTCTCAAGATATGAAAACTAAGGTAAGAAAATCCTAACATCCACTAGAGAAATCGAAAGGTTTATATGTTTTTCTTTAGGATTTGAATAACATAAAATCTAGTGGGAGCCTTATTAGGAAAATGAAATGGTAACATTTAACGTGTCTAATACTGTAAGAACATATGTTATATAAAGTTAAAATAATCTACATATTGATGAATTTGTGCAACTAATAAAATTGATAAAATGCTTATCAAATAAGATATAACAGTGAACAAAATTAAAGATTGACAAAGAAATATAAGATATACTTACCTTTAAGTCCTTTGGCATGTTGTTGCTTCAAGGTCCATGCAAGAGACAATTTGTCTAACAATAAAACATTCATGCCTCGGTTGCTTAATTGTTTATTTGCACAAGATTGTATTGTCTTCTACGAGTTTTGAACTCTAAAACAATATTAGACTATGGATGTTTGGTTCATATTCGATCATATATAAATATTGTATGGTGAACAATCATGATTCGTAATATACAAAACCTTAATGAAATTAGTTCATTTGAAGTAAGAAAATAAACCAAATGCATAATTGTATATTCAATATGATTGATTACAATAAGGATCTCGTTTGAATGGGTCAATCATTTTGAAAAAAAACGAATGTACGAGAATGGATTTAATTTGGGCACAGTTGGAATAAAAAGAGTGAATGGTCACCTCTAATTCATAAAGGGACATCAGAAACGAGAATGATATGAAATGCAAAAGGATACTTCATATGAAATGAGAAATGTGATTTCTACTCCAATTGTTTTATAATATTGAATTTTTTATACAACGGTTATTTCTATGAGTTTAAGATATTTGATTAAGACTTTCGACTGTAAACTAGTTACAATAAAAGAAATAAAAAGCCCATAAAAGTAATTGAACGAAGCTTTAATTTCATACACTATTATAGTAATGGTGGAAATAGTTGGAGCATGTAATATAATAATTATCATGGATGCATCAAGATGCGAAAATTGCTTTCATAAATATACTAAATATTATTTATGAAATAATATTTATTTTCAGTAGTGATTAAGAGTGAATATATTTTTATTTTTTCATGAATGTTTTGAATAATCGCTATGAAATAAATCTTTTAGAGCAGTGGTATTTGTTTCATTAACTACATAATATAGAAGTATTCATAATTTTTTACAATTATTTTGGAATTAAAGACAAAATGCTTATATAGTGCATAAGAGTTGGTGAACTCTTCAAATTGATACTTAAAGATGTATGTAGTTGAAAGTCTAATGATATCAGAAACAGTTTGCATAATTCGTTTAATTCACAGATGAATTGAAATAAAAAGAACACGTGTATTTGATACATAAGCAATGTATTTATGATAAGTTCATTGAAAATAAAATGGAAATATAAAATATGACATGCAAAGGAAATAAGAAAATTTGATTTGATTGAATAAGTGGGTATATAAATGGTTCTAAAAGTATTTAAAAATGAATAAAAACTCAATGTCAAAACCCATTTTTTCCTATAATACGTAATGATGTATCGATAAGGAGTAAGCAGACCTTGTTGAACAAAGTATGACCGATAATGAGTATAGTTGATATAACTTTTTTCTATAAGGTTGAGTACTTAAAAGTAAGTATATAAGGTTAAATTAAATTTCATCTAAAACAAAGTTTACAAAACCATACAAGATAAGAGTTGATGAACAGCCCCAACATATAAAAGGTCAAGGAGTTGATAGGTTGTATGAGTCGAGAGGTTGTACGTAATATTTACCCATAAGGATCTTTTGTGAACCATCCCAAGCAGTTTGGGACCGATCAATGTTGATGTATACATACATACATACATATATATACAAACATACTACTTATAAAATATTTATGAATACTTATTCCACCAAGAAATAATTGTTGCTCCAAAAAAACTACCTTCATTGTGAAGGAATTTCTTTTAGAAATTATAGATAGTAAAATGGATTTGGATGTGATTCAAATATAGAACGATTATAGAGGACAAATAAAATTAACCAAACCTAAATGGACACAACTAATTAGAATGTCTAATAAGATCTTTTGCACATTAAAGAGAAACTATGATCTCTTAATCAATTTTGAGAAAAGAACTTCATAAGTCTTGAATAAGCCATTAAGAATATTGAATCTAACATGTGGCATGATGTGCAAATTTGGAATGGTATCCAAGTACGTTGTCAAAATATAATTTTGATATCGTTACCCAAAAGAATATGATCCATCAGTTGAAAAAGTGTCGTCAAGAAGAAGATCAATGCAGTTAGGATATAATTCATGTTGATAAGAATAATATCAAAAATTTCATTTGTAGAAATTAGCATAATAGATTCCAACATGCTTTAGTTTTCAGATTTTACTCATGAATTTTTTTGCCTGATATGTCTTTGATTTTTTTTGTACTTATATATTGAAACCGAAATTCTAAATAATGATTTAGAATAGAATGTTTGCACATAACAATCAAAATGTCTTGACGTCAGTTGGAGCGATAATTGAGTTTGAAAGTATTGTAGATGATCAACGAAATGCTATAAAAGTGTTATTCAATAAGCATCCGAGTTAAGCAAGTATTTTGATAGAGAAATCATATAGTTTGAAATTTAGTTAAAATGAAGAGGAAACGTGCGTCTATAAGAAAGAGTATTAATAGGTACTAAAATATTTCTAAAATTTTAAATAAACAATAAACTTATGATTATTAACGATGTATTCATGTTAAAATCGTTTCAGTTTGTTTGTTTATTACTCGATGTTGGATTTGAAAATGACATCTTTTATAATCAGTATAAAAGGATAAGGTGATTGTCCTAAATGACATACATAGACACAATATTAAAATAGTTTAATATGGAACATGTAAAATGACTTCCTTATGCATGGGCAATGGGAATTATCATACACGTTATATTGTCTACAATATCACAGTTCGCTCATGTATTTAATACATAGCGCTAGTAACAAATCCAAATTAGGATCACTTAATAACAGTTTAGAGCATTTTTGAGTATTTATAAAATACTAGAGAATTGTTTATAGAAGCAACAATCTCCTTATGAGGAATGCATAGACTCGAACTTCATTAATGATATCGAGTAAAATATGTCAATCTTAATTCATGTTCAAACTTAAGTTAGGAATTTTAAGTTGGAATTGTTCTAAACAATAAGTAATAGCTGATTCAACCAAAAACTTAGTACATCACCTGGAATATCATTGCAATGTAAGAAGTATAAATGAATTCACAAATTTATAACTAGGCTGAGGGTGATTCCAAATGTTATGAATCCCATGGCAATTGCTATATGATAACAGTGCTATAATATAGTTTGTAAAAGAACCTAAAAATCATTGGAAGTTGAAAAACCAAACTCTGAAAGGTTCCACATAATAAAGCCAGTTTACCAGCATCAGAGAGGGTTGATTGACTAGGTAGAAAATTAAAAAAAATGAAATACCCATTACTAAGGGACTGACTTGATTAGTTTTTGAGAAAATCGATCGAAGGAATTCGAATAAGATTCTATAATCAACCTCAAGTGCAAGTGGGAGATTGATATAATTAGGAGTATACACTAAGGGCAATTATGTAATTTGTTACACATATCTAACTTGGTAACCTATCTTATTCGAAATAAAATGTATTTTCTATTATATACTTGTTATATTGTGTTATAATTAATTAATTAATTAATTTAAGTATATTAAATTGAAAATCCTTAATTGATATGTTATGTGTTAGTAACTAAAATGTGTTCTAATCATGAGCATTTATCACATTAAAAATAACATATTATTTTAAACATTCCTAGTCAAGATATTTCGAGACATGATATCGAAACATTTATTAAGACTAGGGTGTGCGACGCTATCCAAATATTGGGCACTGTATTGCTCATGGCTATTGAGGATGTCAAGGGTTACATACTGATAGTTATTGGATAATTATACAATGACTCACTCGAGAGTTTTCCATTGGTTAACATAACGAAGGTCAAATAGAGAATCTCGAAGTGACGATGTTACACAATTTCCTTGACTATAGAATACTATGAAACTTTAACATGGACATTGCACTTTGATTATAGTCCATTGAACGACCATAGTAGGGTCTACATTGAAGCATTGAAAGTGAAAGACTATTCAAAAAAGAATTCATCTCTCAGTTATATGGGGTTAGTATCACGGTCAACTGCAGTTAACTCAAAGTCAAAATCTCTAGCTAGAGTACTACGGTGAATAATAAATGTTATTATTGAACCAATGACTTTGTTTATAGACTAACCAAGTTGAATGTGGAGGTTATTGGAATTTTGAACAAAATCAAGTTCCATAAGTCCTAATGTGATATAATGTTGATGAAGTGAACTGGTGTAAATGATCGTTACTACGCTTATAATAAGTAAAATTAAATTTTATCAAAAAAGATGTGGAAGTAATGAATTCAGCCAAAATGTCACTTACTGGTTAAGGTGATATGTGAACGTTAATATTTAAATTATCCGATGTTAATCGCTAACTGAATTTACACCTTTGAGTCACATAGCCGAAATGATGAACATTCCGAATGAACCACATGATTTAATTAATTTATAATTATTGTAAGTTAAATGATATTTATGAAAAATTTCTTGAAACTGGGCTAGCCCGCAACAAAAGTTATGGGTGAATTTCAAAAAATTATTTCCTTATTGGATCTTTATTGGGCCTATGAAGTCTAATTCATTAAGAACACCTTTAAATATTATTTTAATAAAATATGTTATTTCATTTAAATTCATAAATTATATAGTTTTATTTAATATATATATATATGTATGTATGTATGTATGTATGAATATGTGTGCATATGTAACATATATACATATATACTGTGTGCGTGTGTAGCATGTCAATCCATGTAAGGTATAACAGGCTTGTATATAGATGTTGGGATTTACATCGCAACAGACACATTAGCTCATCCGGTATGTAAACATATGCTATCTAAATGTATGCATGTATATAAACCTATTACTTATATATAAATATTATATATATATATAAATGTATATGTTAATTTTGTTTAAATAATTACATGCAAATGAAAGATATTTAAACACACACATATATGTATGTATATATAAAATTGATAAATAAAATATTGTTAATAATATGTATATATGTGCATATTATTATAATATATCTATTTAAATATAAATAAATAATTAAATATCAAAA
The DNA here is from genome assembly GCA_030765085.1 of Allium cepa. Classification (NCBI taxonomy): domain Eukaryota; kingdom Viridiplantae; phylum Streptophyta; class Magnoliopsida; order Asparagales; family Amaryllidaceae; genus Allium; species Allium cepa. The sequence continues at coordinate 373,609,261 of CM060929.1, read as the reverse complement.
TAATTATATATATATATATATATATGTTTTTAAAACTATGAATAATATAGGTACCAATATATATATATCATGATAAAATAATATTTTATTTAAAAATGATGTACGCACACACATATATAGTATCTAAATATATATCTTAATTAACAATTTTTTTAAATTCTATGCCATATGTATAGCACCAAAATTTTTATTATCAATTCATATTATTTTAAAATATAGTCTAATTGAATAATTATTCAAAATTACATAAAATATTAATAAAAAATTTATTTCGAAACATTTTTTTAAAATTTAAATGTCTAGTAAATCATATATGATATTTTGAAGATTTAAAAGTTTTTTTCATATTTTTGTCAATTAAATTTTATTTTTATTAATTATTGGCTAATTATAATAATTATTTTTAAAAATAGCAAAAACGTTTTTTTAATTTTTATTTTTTCGTCGAGAGCTTATCTTATAATAATTTTTTTATAAAATTTATAAAATAGTTTTCATAAAAAATTTGAGTTTATATAATACGTTTATGTAATATGTTGATTTATTAAATATTAATAAATAATTATAAAAATGAATTTCTTGTTATAATACACACACAGACATATAAAATTATACAATCAATTTTAATCATAATATCATATTATGCTTAATTATAAACCATATATGTATAATTAAATGTTATTTTATTTTTGAAAATGAGTTCTTTATTGATTTCCCATAAGAGGGAAAAAAACAAGTACAACTAGATATATATACTAATAATAGTACATAGCTCATTCATAAATATAAATATGGTAAGACATTAAAATTAACTTCAGCCCGAACCTTATATGTCCTATGCAGTTGTACAGTTATCACATACTGCCTTTTCCTATCGACGTATGCATCATCTTCTAGCAAATAACTGCAACAAAATACGACTCATTATGTATTACCTTCATTTCACCATAATCACAACCAACATCACGTGATTCCTTCTTCTCTATTGAAGTATCAACCCAGATCTACCCTGTATCCTCATCAAGTTGTCCACTTCTTATAACCAACTCCTAATGGAATTGTATCGCAAAGAAACTCAGCCAACATCAACTCAATTCCTCACACCAACCATTGATATGAAACCAAACATCTAACCAAACTTGGCAAGAGATTCAGCCAACAAACTAACCCAGCCATCAAGAAAATCTCGTGTATCTGAATGACACTCCACATTTTTAATCTGCAAATAAGGATTCATGTATACCCAAAACTCATACCAACAGTCATCAAGATTCACCGATGTTTAGATTGTTCAGGTCATAGTGGTTATTCCTTCTAAAGACATAAATCGAAGTTGAGTGTTTAATTGTTAATCTCAGCGCGGATCTGGTTTACCATTCCACATGTGGAAATCTTGAAATCAAGGTGAAGTAAACAGGCATGAACGACTAGGATTGGTAAAGATCCATTTTGCTCGAAGTATTTTCTTGTTTATGATTCATAACCATTAAAATTTCTTCAATCGGCATTTGATTTTATAATCAAAACTCGGTTCCACCATTACATTCACACAACAGGAAAACATATTAATGAACGCGTATTCCAAACCCTACGAATCCAACTTTGATTATAGGGATACTTTATAAGATTGAAATAATTTGTCCCAAATTGCCTATATCACCTGTTGGTAGTTTTCTCGCCCCATGGAGGAGTAGTTAAATGATACATACATACATACATACATACATACATACATATATATATATATATATATATATATATATATATATAATTTAACACATACTAATATATACAAGATGGTTGTACAGATCTGATTTGTATATAATTTTTTTTAATTTATAAGTATATACATACATATAATCAAACTAACTTGTGACGATATTAATACATATCAGAATCATCACCTAACTAACAATAATTATAATTTATACATAATAAAATATCATTCAGAAAATTGTAATCTATTATCTGATAAAAATAGACCTAAGTAAGCCATGAAGCACACGTTGAAAGGATGAACTCTCCCTTTGAAACCTTTTGTCGGCAGATTGCTAGTCCTTGAACCGTTGACCTTTGATTACCGGATATTGATTGACATTGAGTTGATTTGTGTTTGATATGATGGAGCACCTATAATATATTTTCAGCTAGTAATTGAATGATGTAAAGGTAGCAAACGATGATTTTCAATTAGGGTTAGAGATGTTTAAATAGTGGATAGCATAGAGAAAATAGTGGATCTCATCTCATATAAGTTCTCCCTCAATCTAAGCCATTCTAAATCTAACATCTCTACCCCATTTTTAGGCGTCCTCATATGTCCATATTGCAATCAAAAATCTCACCCACCATGATGGGATAAAATCCCATTTAATCCTGAAGAAAATATTATCTAATTAAACCCATTCAATTGTTTAAAGATATCATATATCAATTGATATATTTATAGCTAGAATAAATATATTTAATAATATTTATTCCTCAAATCATAATTGAAATTTTATAATTAACATTTCATAAATATTAGTTAATTTAATTAATTTATAACGACTATAAATTAATTATGGCCAAAAAAATTCGTCTCTTCGATTGTCTGACTCGTCAGGTGTAAATTTGGTCAGCGATTAATATCGAACTATTTAATATTAACGTTCATATGTCACTTAGTAGGTGGTGTGACATTTTGATCAAATTTATCACTTAATCATTTTTGGTAAAATCCAGTTTCACTTTGTTAAGTATTACCCTGTTGTGTCCTTTATTTACACTCTTCATCAAAACTATATCACTTTGGACTTATGGAATTTGATAATGGTCAAAATATAATATCGCCCATGTTCCAATCCAAACACAATGTCCTTGATTCAATAATTAACTATTATTATTAATCGAAATGCTCTGGCCAGAGACTTTGACTTTGAGTTGACATGAGTTGACCGTGATACTAATCCCATATAACCGAGAAGATGAATCCTCTCTTGAATAGTATTTCACTTCAAATATTTCCAATTGACCCAACTATAGTTACTCGATGGACATTGTACCATACCATGATTTGACTATAATCAAAGCAGAGCTTTCATATTGAAGGTCGATAGTATTCTCAAGTCGAGAAAACTATGTAAATCAGTCACATCGATATTTTTTGTTTGACCTTAGTTATATTAGCCAACATAAAACTATCGAGTAAGTCATTCCATAGTTATATAATAACTATTAGTACATGACCTCTTGGTGCCTCTAACAGTCATGAGTAATACACTATTCAATATTTATATAGCGTTACATACTCTAGTCTCAACAGATACATTGATATCCTTCCTTGACTTGGAATATTGAAAATGGTATATTTGTTTTCATTGTGATAAATTACTCACGGTTACAACACTTTATAATTATATCACAAACATGTCATTTATGAATTTTCTATTAACTATACTTTTAATTAAATTTATTAATTAATATAACACATTATATTAAGTATATAATAGAAATAAAACGCCTTTTATTTGTAGCAAGATTAGTCATCGAGTTAGATATATGAAACAAATTACATATTTACCCCTAGGGTATACTCCTAACTCTATAAATATTAATTATTAAATTTTATGTGATCTGTTTGAATACCATCAGTATTCAGTAAAGTGTATATCTAAAAGTTATAAAGCGCAAATTGATAAATGATGTTTCAATGTGTGATTATGTTGGTTTCAATGTTTACATTAAAAAATATTTTCTCTCATTCATTTTATAAGACTCTTCAAACGGTTCACATCCATTCCTCTTATCTTCCGCCCCATCCAAAAATAATGGCTTCCAAATCCTAAAAATTTTTCCAAAGCAAAATCAAAAGAATAGGTCGTTCTCATATATTGATTCTTGCAAAATCCAAAAATCGATTCAACTGAGTCTTGGATGATTGATTCATCGCTTTAAGGTGTGATTTTTTGCAACATCCCTTGGTAATTTACTTATGTTACTCATGCATTTGGATCCCATACGATACACTTTCTATTTGTGGTTTATCTTATAACAAGTAATTCAAACCCGTATATATCTCTATCTCTATTTAAAAGTATGTTAATTATGTTGGTTTAATTTAGATCTATTTTGTTCTTCATCTCATCTCAAAATATATTCATTATTATTGATATGATTTAGTCCCCCTTCTTCTCTGCTAATTTTCCGATTTCTTTTGTGTTGTTTAGATTTGTATGTTATTACCACGAATTTACATATGCCTAACTTGTCCAATTCCCTTTTTTATTGCATTGAAATTTTGTTATAAGAAAACTAATTTTGATTGAGATCTATTTTAGAGTTTTGTAATATTTATACACATAAATTTTAATAAACTATCCATACTAATTAATTAACTTTCACCTTGAAAATTAATTTCTTTTGTTAAATGTTTGATATTTGGATGTTTTTATCACCGTTTAAAATAATTCCTTTGATCCAAAATTTATAAATGAACTTTTGTGTAAATTATAAACCCTTCATTTCTTTATAACTTTAAAGTTTTTTTCCTTCCCAAACTAAACTTAATTTAAATGATAACTTTAAATTCTAATATATACATATACATACATATACATACATACATACATACATACATACATACATACATACATACATACATACATACATACATACATACATATGTATGTATATATATATGGTAGCATACATGTGTTTCTCTAGTTTGTAATCACAAGATGGATCTTGTGTAAAAAATGTCATATTCAATTTCAAACATTTCTTTAATTAAAACCAAAGTCACTATTGGAAATTTTAGATTTTAGATCGTGTAAAGTTGTCTAATATGTTTTTATTATATACATACATACATACATACATACATACATACATATATATATATATATATTTATACTTCTCCACTTTTATTATGTATAGATATTTTGAATCAAAATCTTGGACAACAAAGGTATATATGTATAGGAGGGCGATGTAAATCCTAGCACCCACATACATTCACATTACCTTGTATACTTATTATATATAGCACATACGCTTCATATAAAAAAGTATGTTTGATATACTTGTAAACTAAAACTTAAAAAAACCTTTCAAGCAAAATAAAATAAAATAATGATTATTTTGATTGGATCTAAGATCCATTTAGGCTTCATAGACTTAACAAAGAATAAATGATTTTCTTTTGAAATTCACTAATTTAACCTGCTTTTGACTAGCCTAGTTCCTTCAAACACCACTTCTAAATCCATTTATGTATAATCAATAGCATCTAGATCTAGTGTTGGAGCGTCGTATGTTTGTAGCAGTGGGTGTAGATCATAGAGATCAAGGATACAAACTAGATTAACGTGTGTATTTACAACATCATTTTAAGGTAAAACTTAAATATTATTATATCATCATTGAAGTCGCTGATGAATGTGATATTCCCTCTTTAATTGAAATATCCGTGGAAGGTTTCTTTTATCATGTTGTTGTTCAAGGTACTGATACTAGAAATGACATTGATGCTGAAGCTTGGAAGTTAATGAAATTTAATTCGAAATCTAGCAAAGTTTGGAAGAGGAAAAATACTAGTGTTGTGATTTCTAAAGAAATTGGTTATGAAGATGTGGTCACTAATATTGCTTTGCAGGGTAAGCAGGTTGTAGTGACACATATTAATGCAAATTCTAATGCTGTTGCGGATTCACCTCATTCTATACATGATGATAACTATGTATGGGTTGAAGATGCTGAGACTGACTCTGATGATAGAAATGCTGTGGTTGTTAAATGCGCTAATCAAGCTGAAGTTGATGAAATGCTGAATCAGTTGAAACCTGTAGGAAATGTTGCTGAAGATATTGAAGTTGCAAATCAGTTTCTATCTTTATCTGTTGAGAATGCAGTTATCTCCGACAAGTCTTTGGATGATACCAGCTCAGGTGATAGTATTCAGATTATTGAAATAGCTCCAAAAGAAGTTTGTACTTCTGAAGGGTTTAGTCATGATAATAGGCAGCAGGTGGAGACTGTCCGTAGAAGTGCAAGGCTCCTTGGGAAACAGGAAGATACATTTACAAAGGCCGGCAGGATAGCTGGTTCTAAATGCTTGGAAGATCTTGCTTCTTCAAGTAAGTCTTCCACTTTATTCACTCATCCTTTTGCTGGTAGCATACATGTTCCTACTATTTTAAATTCCATTGATACTAGCACTTTATATGAAACTGCAAAAAAAGTTGGTATTGTTTTTAATGATGGTTTAAATGATGTTAATCAATTGCTGTCTTTAGAGAAGTTGAGGGCTAATAATTTGACATGAAAATTACAAGTTGGAATGTTAGGGGTTCAGGCACTGCCCAAAAATGTGCTAGGGTTATAAATTTTATTCTATCCCTTTATTCAGACATTATTTTGCTTCAAGAAATCAAAATTTCTAATATCAATAATTTTATGTTTTCTTCTATTGGCGGCAACTTTTATGATGAGTGGTCCTATGTTGAGGCTGTTGGTAGTTCTGGTGGACTTTCTGTGGGGTGGAGAAGCGATAAATGGAATTTGGTTAATGAGTTTAAATCCTCCAATGTGCTTCATCTTGTGCTTGAAAGTGCTGGTAATGGTAAAAAGATCTTTATTTCTAATGCCTATGGTCCTAATGATAGAGAAGAAAGAGTTACTTTTTGGAGAAATTGTGCTACTTTTCATAATGTGGTTAATGCTCCTTGGGCTATAGGAGGAGACTTCAATGTTACTCGTTTTAGAGGTGAAAGAAATGGCCGAGAAGGCAATGCTAGAGATATGGAGTTATTTGCTGATTTTATTAATGATTGCAGTCTTATTGATTTGCCTCTTAATAATAGGAAATTTACTTGGAGTAATAAGCGAGAGCAACCTATTATGGCTAAGCTTGACAGGTTCTTCATTAATTCTTTGTGGGATGATTGTTTTCCTCTTACCTCTCAATTTGGTCATGCAAGAATTATTTCTGATCATTGCCCTATTACTCTTTGAAATGGTGAAGACAAATTTTTTCTTAAAAAATTTTGTTTTGAGAAAATGTGGCTGAATGAGGAAAACTTTTCTAATCTTGTTATTTCTAATGGAGAAGTCTTAGGCCTGTTGGTAATGCAGCCTCCATTCTTGTCTGTAAACTCAGGGAATTGAGATTCTTTCTGAAAAATTGGGAAAAGAATTGCTTTGGGTGCTGAAAGTTGAAAAAATAAGCTCTGTGTGAAGATATCTTAAATCTTAATCGGTTAGAAGAAACTGATAGGCTATCCTCTAATGATTACAATTTGTTGATTTCTAAGGAATATAAACTATGTAAGATCATTGATCAGGAGGAGATTATGTGGAGGAAAAGATCGAGAGTTCATTGGCTTAAAGTGGGAGATTCTAATACTGCTTATTTTCATAAAGTAGCTAATGGAAGACGAAGAAAAATCATATTTTTCAGATCAAGGTTAATGATGAGGAGATCTACGAGCAGTGTAAAATCCTAGATGCATTCACTCAGTATTATAAACAGTTATTTAGCACTAAATTGGAAAGTTTTATTTCTGCTGACTGGAAATTATTATACAAGAATGCTCCTTTTGTTCCATTGGATGATCTTGGGCTCCCTTTTACTGTTGATGAAATTCATGCTGCCGTTAAGGATTTACCTGGAGATAAATCCCTTGGTCCTGATGGATTCCCTTCTTTCTTTTTTCAGCATTTTTGGGACTGTGTGAAAGATGATCTTGTTGCTCTTTTTAATGAATTTCATTCCGGTGATCTTCAGCTGCACTGTTTGAATCTTGCTGATGTGATTCTTCTATCTAAGAAAGTGGGTGCTGAAGAATTGAAAGATTTCCGGCACATTAGTCTTTTGAACAGTGCTTTTAAGATCATTACTAAAGTGCTTGCCAATAGACTTAAAACCAAGATGGATTTGTTAGTGTTAAAAACTCAGTCGACTTTTATAAAAAATAGACACATACTTGATAGTGTAGCGCAGTTCAAGAAGTTCTGTCATATTGTAAGAAAATGAACCTCTCATGTGTCATATTGAAACTTGATTTCTCCGAGGCGTTTGATTCTCTCAATTGGAATTTTCTAGTTGATGTTCTTGCTGTTAGAGGCTTTAACTCTAAGTGGATTCTTGGATCAGGAATATTCTTGAGAGTGGCACTTCTTTTATTTGTGTTAATGGAAATTCTGGTAGGAAGATAAAATCTCTAAGAGGAGTGAGACAGGGGGACCCACTGTCTCCTTTGCTTTTCAATATTGCTACCGATGTGTTTGCTCGCATGATTCAGGTGGCAGCCAATGAAGAGTTATTGAAGCCAGTAGGAGATTATTTTGTCAATGGTGGAGTGACCTCTTTACAATATGCTGATGATACTATTGTATTTTGTTCTCCTCAACCTCATTTTATAGCTACTTTAAAGCTTATTTTTTATGGATTTGAGAATATGTCTGGTTTAAAAATCAATTTCAACAAAAGCTTGGCTATTTTACTTGGTGATTCTGAATTTGCTGCAGCTAATATAACATGTTCTCTTAATTGTATGGTAGGCAGTTTTCCATTATCTTACCTTGGTATCACTTTGAGACCTGATAAACTTCAGCATGATGACTGGATTCCTATGATTGAGAAAATTGATCATCGGCTTGCTAAATGGAAAGCTTTTTCTTTATCTAAGGCGGATAGGCTTACCTTTCTCAATTCTGTTCTTTCTTCTTTACCTGTATATTGGCTCTCATTTTATAAACTTCCTAAATGGGTTTTCAAAGAATTGATAGTATTAGGAAGATATTTCTTTGGAAAGGTGCTGGAGAAGGAAGTTCGCTTAATCATCTTATCCCTTGGAATACTGTCTGTAAATCTAAGAGTCAATGAGGACTTGGGGTTGTTTGCATTGAAGATCTTAATCATGCTCTTCTTTGTAAATGGCTTTGGAAGATGATTAATGATAAGGATGATATTTGGAAAGAATGTATTAGTAATTTCTTTTATCATGGTCATTTAATTTTAGGGGATGCTACCAACATTCTTTGCTCAAAATTTTGGAAAGATATTTGTCGTGTTCTTCAACCTTTTAGCTTGGTGATTGAAAGAGTAGTTCTGTGATGCCCCACCTCTATGCTCACAATAACAAAGATTATTAAGGAAATACTGTCTGTTATCACGAAGAATAAGGCTGGATAGGAGCGGCCATCCGTAGTTAGGTCTTACACTAGTATTGGTTATTTCGATAGAAGTGCTATATATTTTTACTTTTCATCTCTTATTTATTTACTCCCATCGACCTACCCAATTCCAGTATAAAACGAACTACGATGGTTCATAATAGTTTAGGACAATAGATATAATAATAACACAGATAATATAAATGCGGAACACAGATAAAACAAAAGTCTCATATATATAATAACTGATGTCAGTTACAGTACATATGATACAGTACATATGATACAACTACAACTGTCGACTCTGGAAGTTACATATACAAGTACATTATCGTATATAATATACATGAATACATATCTTCCTATACAAATAAACCGACTACTATAAATGACGACGACTACTCCAAAAGATATGAAGTGACTTCATAGCTCAAGCAGCAACCCAAAGCAAGATATCAACAACCTGTAAATACTCGGCCTGACCCGAGTATTACATTCAAAAGAAAATAATACACGGGTCAGTCTAATTCAAACTCAGTTATTAATGCGCAGAAGCAATAATAATTAAATAATCAAATAGACGACATTCACAATAAATTTACCTATCCGATTCTTAAATAAAGAAATCGGATAACGGTAAATATAACACATAACGGTGTTAAACAACAAATCAACAAATTCAAAATTTTGAATTGGACACACGAAACAATTCAAACAATTAAAACATCAATTAAAAGGTCAACACGGGTAGGGCTGCAGTACACGCACGCGTGTACTGCCTCACCACTACAGCCTATGGAATGTGCAAAAGATCAATAAATCAAAAGCAATTAGAATATCAATAAAAGCAATACCGTGTGGCTGCAGTACACGCTTGCGTGCACTGCCTTGCCACTACAGTGATGGTGTACCCAAAAGATCAACGAACCAAAATCAATGAAGATTCAAATATCAATGGCACTAACTCAATAGCTACATAGATACAACATATGTATAATCCCACATATATATGCACAGCGCATAGAAACAACAAGGATAAAGTTCATCAAACAACGACAATTGTTACCGCAGTCTATATTAGTCAACAAGTATGCAACAAATAATCTCAAGAGGCATATACAAAGATGGAAGACTCAAGACATGTCAACATGGAACTGGAGACTAACCAAATAAAAATGCAAACTGACTCGGAGGCTCACAACATCAAAATGCACAGACCACAACAGCAAACCAGCAACCATCAAGTTTCAAAATAAGTAATACAATAAGGCCAAAGACAAGTTCAATCCCAAAGCAACATGTAGCAGTATGCGAAAATGGAGAAAAGCACATGTATGCAACAGGATAATGAACTCCAGACAAAGCTCAGTGACATGATATTACATGAAATCAACATGGCCGAGAACTGATCAAACCAACAGGCCTTAATGAAGCAATGAACACGACCAAGTACAATAATGATAAGACTCAAGTACATATGTGCAGACCCCAAGTTTAACTACCAGTAATGTATGAACAGCTCAAAACTGCACAGTATTGAGACAGTGACAATATGTACAATGTGTATGCAAGTGCAACAGGTAAGGGATAATTCAAAAGCTACACAATATCAAAGTGCTACTAGAGGCAGTGGATAATATGGAAAAAGTCGAACAAGATTAGAGCACATATGACATGAGGATGCAACACTGCAGACACAATGCAGACTCAAGTGCATATGAAGTTCAACAGTATATATGTACAACATGAACCAGGCATAAAAAGAAATCAAACTTGAGTAAAGGTTCAGAGGTACTAGAGAGCATGCACAAGTGACTTGAAGCAATGAATCAAGTGCAAGCCCAATAACCACAGCTGACACAAATGCAAACTGTTTCAAAGCTAACAGTTACAATATAAACCCATGAAAACAGGGACATTGCAATGTTCAAAGAAATGCAATGTGAAAAAGACATGGAGTGCAGATTAACTTAAACAATGTAAACAAAGTTAACATTACAGAGACTGTCTCGAAGACCAGTGAACAACAAGGGAAACCAAAATTCGACAGATTACATGAGTGAACAAATACATATATGAATGCAGTGAAACCTGAGACAACAACATATAATTGGGAAAGTACCGACTTCAAATTGTACAACATCAAATGCTACGAGTTAAAGACTGCAACCCTACAACAACAACAAGTGATCTAACATTATCCCATAATCAAGACAGGGCCAAAATCAAAATAGCTTCGACTGGTTGAAGTCATGGAGTAGCAAGTAGAAATCGAACAGGTCAAGTATGCTACTGGGGTGAACATACAAACAAAAGTCACTAGCAAAATTAAAGCCATGGAAATCAAGTCAAAATTATACGTATTTGACTAAGTCGCAAATATCACAACCATCAATATATTATCAAGCAACTGAGAGAGGAAAATGATGAAGTCAAGTAATCATCTTAAACACCCAAACAAAGAACAGAATCAACATCAACAAAACTCAAAACAAGCCAAGAAATCACGACCGAAGTCAGGTACCAAAAATTCAAGGCCGAAACACAAAATCACCTATTTATGAATTCGAATTAGATGTGAGTAATTAAAAATTACTCACCATAATTGAAGCGAAGACGAACTTGACAAGGAAGAAGCGGTCGAAGCAACACCCAGGGATAGTCGATCGAAAATGCTTTCGAGCGAGCAACCAAAGGTCGGCGACTTCACACAATTTCACAAGCCAAATTTGAAGAAAGAAGAACGAAGAGCTGAGCCGCCATTTATTTTCTTCGTGTGATTAGTTTTAGGGTTTCTCGAACACTGAAAATGGGAAAAAAAAAGGAAAAGGGGGACGGGTATTTTATTTATCACGGCATCAAAAATTAAGTGGGCTGAGATTCAAATTTTAAAAAAACCCAACAACACTTAACCAATTTCCACAAGAATTTTTACTTGATTTAAAAACTTCAACTGTAATTAACAAACCAAATCTAATCGTCATTTGACGATAATTAGTTGTCGCAAATCCTTTTAACAAATTTCAAAAGAATTTAAACCGGATTCGAAACCCTCATATAGCAATTAACAACTAATTAAATCGTCATTTGACGAAAATTACTTGTTATAAAATTCCGGGTTGTTACAAGTTCATAATGGCAATTCTACTTTTTTCTGGCTGCATCCATGGATTATTCCTATTCCTCTCAAGCTTGAATTTCCTATCCTGTTTGATATTTCTCTAAATAAAAATGCTTTGATTTCTAATTTATATCATGCTGATAGTAAAAATAAGTGGTTACTTTCTTTTTCCAGGAATTTGAAAGGCTTAGTTCTTTTACAATATTTCAAGCTTATTTCCTTAATTGATAAAGTGACCTTAGACATTGAAAATGATGAGTTATTGTGGGTTTTGGATAGTAAGAAGACTTTCTCTGTAAAATCTTGTTATAAGATTTTTAACTTTGGTGGTGAGACTACTAATTTTTACAAGCACCTTTGGAAAGCTATTGGACCTCTTAAAGTTAAGTTTCACATGTGACTGGCTATCAAGGAAAAGTTAAATACGGTTGAAATACTGAAGCTGAAGAATTTTGATACTAATAAGTTGTGTTTCTTCTATAGCCTTCAATCAGAAACATGCGAGCATTTATACTATCAATGTCCTTTTACTTTCCATGTTTGGTCTTCATGTCTTCAAATTTTTGGTTGCACTTGCTCTATCGCACTGTTTCATTCTTAGTTTGAATATTGGGAGGAAAATAGACTGCACATCTCATCTTCATATCTTCGAACTATTACCGACACGGTTAATCTGTCATGTGCTTGGCTACTTTGGAATGAAAGAAATAATAGATGTTTGAACAATAAGCACACTCACATTGATATTGTCATTAGAAAAGTTCTTTATCTGACTTGTTTTTGGATTGGTGGTAGCCTCTCAGACAAGAAGTGGATGGATATTCTTCCTGAGCTTCAGAAAAGGATGAGGAAAGCTAAAGAGGTCATTGCTTTGAGAGTTAAGAAAAGAAGGACTGAAGGGTGAAAGGACTGATGTTGTTGTGGTGTTGATGATGTTAATTTTTGCTGCTATGCTTAGTTAGGTTGATGTTTCTTTGTTGCTGTTGCATGGTGGGTCTGTCACGTTTGTAACTGTTTCGTTTCTTTTGGGTTGTCGTTTTATGTTTTGTTGTTGTACTCATGACTATATTTGGGATTTTTGTTTGTACGTGTTATTGATGTTAATATATTTATAGGCTGGGATTAGTCTCATCCTTTGTTTCAAAAAAAAGTAATATGTGTATTATATCACCTTTCATATATGTCATTGCCTATCACTTTTATATAAGTTTTGCATTTAATATATGATATATTTGTATCACCTTGATATTATGACACATATTATTAGTAAAATTTATAATACATGTATATTATGTTTCGATGGTAGAATTTTTTTGGTTTAAATTATTTTAAATATATCTTGTCAATTTATTTAATTTAAACATTATTTAGTACTTAAATTATTTATTTATATATATTATAATAAGTTAAAATAATATATATATATATACATTATTCTTTAAATACTTTTAAAAATAAAAATATACTAAATTGTATTAATATAAAATAATATATTTATCACACATAAATTGTGTATTTGTTTAATTATGCATCCTTTTTAAAATTACTCTCAGTTTAAATAAAAATAATATTTTATCGAAATACACACACACACACACATATATGTATATATTATATAATGCACTTAATTATCTCTTTACATATATTTATCATTGATAAGTATAAATCTTTATATAAATGATTTTTAAATTAAATTATTTTCGACCATGACTTTAAATAATATTTATATATAATTTTAAGTTATTACGAAGACAATTTGTGATATATTTAAAATTTGAATTTGAATAAAAGATCTATTTCTGAATTTGAATTTTTTTATTAAGTCAAATTCATTTTTGAACATAAAATTAAAAATTAAATCTTAGTCAAATTTGTATTATTTTTAAATATATTTATAAATAATCTTTTATATAAATTTTTTGAAATTATATACACACACATACATATATTTTATTATGAACTTTTTAATAGAAAAGTTATCGAGGATACCTAGGTTCGTACCATTTTTATTATAAATTGAACGAAATACAACTACACAAACAGCTGACAAGGCCCCAAGGATTGAATGAAATACAACAAAATCATTGGATAACCTAATTAGCCTAAATTCCACGGTTGCTATTATGCTTTACATCTCTCCTTGTTTGGGCTTATCTTTTGTAGGAGGGTTTAATCAGGCTTTTACTGGTCCCTAAAAACAAGCATATTTCTTTCCATCCAGATATTAGAGATAACCCTCTTTAGCATTGTTAGGGTCATAAAGGTTAGGGTTTCTATTCTAGCATTGAGTTTCTACACGGTGAATGTAAGCTTGCTTTGCTAAACACCTTCTCCAAATGTTGGATACATATTCACAGTCAAAGAAGATGTGTGTATTCGACTCGTTTTCCTTTTCACACAGTAGACAAAGTGCCGAATTCAATATACCCCTCTGGACAAGTTTGTCCATTGTTAAGATCCCATTCACCATTTCTTTCTAGGGTAGGAGGTTATCCTTCGTGCGGTGCTTATTAGACCATATTTGCTTATGCCCAGGGAATACATGGGGAATTATAGCATCATGATGGAGTTGTATGTTCTTATGATACTCTATGCTTCCTTTTTAGAGTACCAAGAGACATGTTGGTTAGCTAGGATGAAGTTAGTTTTTGAGATTTTATTCCAGAGTTGTTTGATTAATTCAGAGCCTAAGTGCAGAACAAAGATATTGCCTTCTCTAATGTACAAACCTACCGATGTTTTTAATGGGATTCCGGAATGAATCTTGGAGTTATAGCTCATCACAGTGGAAAGGATTAGCCCTATTTAGCCCAGGAGGTGTTCTAGAATGATATGTTTGGATTAGCTTGTTTGTGTATTGGATGAAAGGGAGAGGGGGGGGGGTCTTAGCTTAAGAATGCTTCTCCAAATCTATCTAGTGTATTGAGGGATTGGGCTAGTCTAGAAGTTTTTGTTTTTGAGGTGATATTCCCGATCAGCCCATAAGATTGGTTTACGGGGAGAAGAGTGTCATACTGCTTAGAGACCACTACCTTGTTCCAAACTTGCAAGTTTGTTATCCCAAGGCCTCCTAAATTTTTAGGTATGGTTAATTTAGAAAATGATATTGGGATTGGTTTTTTTTTTGAGAAAGGGTCACCATGCCAGGAGAAATGATTCAACGCACTATTTATCATGTTGATAAGTTTAGTGGACAATATGAAGGTTCTGGACTTGTAGTTGGTCATGGAAATTGCTATTGAGGAAAATATTATTAGTCTTCTTGATTGAGCGAGAAGGAAGCTTGGCTAGGTTCTCAGCCTCTTAGTGATGGTTTCAAAGAGGGGTTTACACTAGGATTTAGTAATTCTTAATGGGCTCAGAAGGCACCTAGTTAGAAAGCATCTAGGGGAAGGGGGTGAAGACCGAAGAGATTGGTTAAAGAACTGGTACTTGCTTGGTCGATGCTAGCCATTACGATGCGACTATTGTTCTTATTGATTTGCAGGCCAATTATAATGTGGAATTTATGTACAGTAACTAACACTACTAGAAAAGGCTCTCAGTCCGACAGCTAAGGGCGACGGCTTCCGACGGCTGATTTCCGATGGCTTTTGACGGGCCGTCGGATGCCGTCGTAAATCTGCGAATTACAGGGCTCGGCCGAGCCCTCTTCTTCCTCATTTCTGCATACGAAAATTTAACCCAAAAACCCCAATTCCCTTCTCCAAGCTTCCAATCTCTAATTTCCAACTTTCGGATCCTCAAAGGCTGCCTAATCAAACTCTATTACTCTTAATCTTAGGTATAATCTCTTATTTTTGTGAAAAATTTAGTTTTTACCCTAATTCTAGATTTGCATAAATTGATAAATTAGGGCGAATTAGCGATTGCAATTGTTTCCAATAGCGTAATAACGGTTTATAGCATCACATGGTATACCTATTTCATCTTTTATCGTGAAATTGTGAAAAACATGTATAATTTGTGGTTGTTCATGTATATGTAAATCGTTGTGTATGTCTTGATTCTACGATTGTATATGTATGTAGCGCTGCTATCATTGTATTGTGTTAGTTGGAATAAGATAAAATGAATGAACAAGCTAGGAGTATTATATTGTGCATGTATTGACTTATGAAACAAAAAAATGCATGAGTCTAAATTATGATTGTGTGTATTGAAAAATGACAAAAATGTTAAACCAGCCTTAAGTTGATGTAATACGTCGAATAAATGTGTTAAATTAATATATATTTTTGTAAATGTGAACAGTGAGTAAAACTGTATTTTTTCGTAAAATGCGCGCATGTAATTTTGACGAATGTCCCTTAGAGAGTTTTTGGCCCCGTCTGACGAGTGTTGTACACGATCGTTGTATAAATAGTCATTTTTTTCAAAAAACGACCATTTACATTCATCTGGTACAATGTTTGTTGGATTTGTCCCTATATTGGACAAGTTATGAACAGAGTAAGCATTTACATTTGTATACTACTTCGCCTCAAACGGTTCCTAAAATTTCGGCCTAACTTTTCTTTTTTGTTTCCTGCGTACACGCATTTGTGTACAATGTAGGGAACAAAAGGGAAATGCTGCCGAAATTTTGTTGAATCGTTTAAGACGAAGTAATATACGAAATGTAAATGCTTACTGTATTTGTAATGGGAAGTAGGATGCCCAACCAATGAATTTTTTTTTTTTACAATTTTTTATATCGATACGTTAAAAAATAAAATGTGCCCTATTTGAAAATATTTTTAAATTTGTGAAGTTGTTCTTTAAATTCAAATATTATACGACCATGAAAATAATCTTTTTCGAATTTGTATTCTTGAAAATAAATATTAAATTTTGAACTTCTCATTTTGTCAAATAGGAAAAATGATTGATTATTTTGTTGATCGGAGGGGATGGATGTACCAAAGAAAAGGACTAAGGGGCTCAATAAAAGAAGATTTTTATAATGGTATAAATGTGTTTGTTGAATTCGCTTTAAGTAATAACGGAAACGATCCAGAAATTCGTTGTCCGTGTAGTAGGTGTAGACATTTGAAGTATTTGTTACTAGATATTGTGAAAGTTCATTTGTACCAAAACAGTTTCGTACCCGAGTATTATGTTTGGGATCGGCATGGAGAAGTTGTAGCAAATACTTCTGTAGAGTCTAAAAATGTCGTTAACGAAATAGTTTCGACGACCCGTATAGAAAATATGGTCGAAGATGCAACATGATCAATGTTTCCTATGGTTGAAGTTGCCGACAATGGTGGAAATGTTGAAGAACCAAATATTGAAGCAAAAAAAATTTATGATTTACTAGACGCTGCTAAGAAACCTATTTGGAATGGTTGTAAAAGCGGCACTCAGCTGTCAGTAATCGCAGAATACATTGCGATGAAGTCAAAATACAACATCACTGAAGCTGGGTTTACGGCTGTTGTACAAGCTGCAAAAAGACATTCGATGCCCGATAATCTAATGTGTGAAAATCACCATGAAGTTAAAAAACTTATGTCGGCTTTTGGTTTTCCTTATCAGAAAATAGATACATGTTTAAAAGGCTGCATGTTGTTTTGGAAAGAAGACGCAAACCTTAGAAATTGTAAAGTTTGTAACCAGGAGAGATACAAACCAAGAAAAAAGAAGGGGAAAGAAGTTCCGTACAAGCGTATGCATTACTTTCCCATAACTCCAAGACTTCAAAAATTATATGCATCCTCTGTAACTGCATCTAATATGAGATGACATAGCGTGAGAACGGGGGAAGATGGTACGTTGACACATCCGGCCGATGGAGAAGCATGGAAGCATTTCGATAAAACTATCGAAATTTTGCAGCGGAGAGTCAAAATGTTAGATTAGGATTATGTACGGACGGTTTTTCTCCATTTTCTCAATTTGGTTCTAAATATTCATCCTGGCCCATTATCGTCACACCATATAATTTACCTCCATGGATGTGTATGAAAATGCAATATATGTTTCTTTCTGTTTTCGTTCCGGGCCCGGACGATCCGACACAAGGAATCGATGTATATTTATAACCGTTGATTGAGGAGTTAAAAATACCGTGGAACGAAGGAGTAGAAACATACGATGTGTCCAAGAAGAAAATTTTTCTTATGTTTGCTTCTTTGTTGTGGACTATAAGTGATTTTCCTGCCTATGCAATGCTTTTGGGATGGAGTACTGCCGATCGTCTAGAATGTCCATATTGCATGGATGAAACACGAGCGTTTTCTTTACCTCATGGTAAGAAAATTTCATGGTTTGACTGTCATTGATATTTTCTCCATGTAAATCATCCCTTTAGAGGAGACAAGAAAAACTTTTTAGCTAATAGAGTAGAAACCAAACAACCACCGACGATATGGTCAAGCGAAGACATATATGAGCTTGTTAGGGACTATCCAAAGATATATGAAACTGGTGAGCAAACAGAAATTGAAGGCAAATTAGTTGTTCATAACTGGCGCAAACAAACTATTTTTTGGGAGTTGCCGTATTGGAAACATCTTCTGCTTCGTCATAACATAGATGTGATGCACAATGAGAAAAATGTATTCGATAATATTTTTAACACAATTTTGAATGTGAAAGGGACGACGAAGGATGATTTGAAATCAAGACGTGATATAGAAGAATTATGCAAACGTCCTGAGCTTCATATGAAACCAAATGACACCAAGAAACCCAAAGCATGTTACGAATTAGATAATAATCAAGTTAAAGCTTTAAAATGGGTGGAAGGGCTAAGATTTTCTGATGGGATATCATCAAATCTTCGTAGATGTGTTGACTTTAAAAATAGTAGATTGAGCGGAATGAAAAGTCACGACTGTCACATAATGATGGAAAATGTATTTCCCGTTATGTTCAAAGAACTACTGCCGTTAAAAGTTTGAAGGTAGTAACGGAGCTTAGTATGTTTTACAAAGAGCTTTGTTCGACTACTTTAAAAGTGCAACATTTACGTAAACTTGAAGTGGTCATTCCTATATTGCTTTGCAAATTAGAGAAAATATTTCCACCAGGTTTTTTTAATATAATGGAACATTTACCCGTTCGTCTCCCATCTGAAGCACGACTTCGAGGTCCTGTCCAATATGGATGGATGTATCCATTTGAGAGGTATGTAATATGTTATCACGTAATTTAATTGCATGCATTTGAAAGATGAAGTCAGTATAAATTAATTTTGCATAGATATTTGAATCATCTGAAGAAAAAATTGAGGCAAAAAGCACGAGTTGAAGGTTCGATATGTAAATCTTACATCGAAGAAGAAGCTTCGTTCTTTTACTCTCACTATTTCAGTGACCATATGAATATTTCATTTGAAAGTGTTCCTCGTAATGACGATGGCGACGAACAAGAGTCCTCTCAAGCAATGTTATCTATTTTTAGAGAACATGGTCGGCCTTTTGGAAAATGTGTAGAAATATGGCTAGACGATAGAGATCTTCATGTAGCACACACTTATATTCTTCTAAATTGTGCTGAGGTTGCACCGTTTATTAGGTAATCTGATATAATAATTTGTGTTTTATTCTTTTCTATAATGCATGCGTGTGTATAACCTAATGTAATAATTTGTTTATATAAACAGTGTTTATGAACGTGAACATCCGAACGGAGATCTCAGTAAAGAATTTTTCGGTTGGTTTTCAAATTACGTTTATGGACCGAGAAATTGTGTTGTTGATGAAGGGTTGAAACATCTTGCTATGGGACCAAAAAGAGTGGTCAAAACATATCCAATATATTTCGTCAATGGATATAAATTTAACACCAAAGAATACGGTGCAGAAAAATTAACAAATAATACTGGTGTATTTGTTAAAGGTAGTGACGATCCAGAAAATCACTTAAATGATTTTTATGGCGTTCTAACACAAATTTTGCAACTGACATATTTCTCACGACCCGCGGAGGAGGTGTTTCTATTTAGATGCAATTGGTTTAGCAATGTTCCAGGTTTTGGAATTAATGTGCACAAGGATTATAATCTTATCGAAATAAAGCATACATCGCACTATCACAAGTATGATCCTTTTGTACTACCCAAATAAGCATTGCAAGTTTATTACGCTCCTTATCCGTCTCTAAAAGAGATAAAGAAGATTGGTCTGCCGTTTTTAAAACAAAGGCCAGATTCACATTTGATGGGAATAATATTCCGGACGAACAAGCTTATCAGGCAGATTTTGAGAAAAATAACGAAATAATAATTACAGATGATTATACAGATTTTGGTCCTTTGATCGATGAATCAAATGTTTTGGTAGAAGCGTTTGATAGTGCAGAGGAAAATATCGTAGAAAACGAGACCGAATCTGAATCAGAAGACGATTATGACCGATATAAATCTGAATCTGTTTTTTTTGCAATTTATGTAACTATGTCGAACTCTTGATGTATTATGAAATTGATGTAACTATGAAATCAAATCCGTTTACCATTGTTTACATGTTTTATGTCATTTCCATTTGTCATTTATTTAGCAATTTTTATTAAAAATGCAATGAAATCTGCTTATCGTCGGAAGAATACCTCATTATGAATCAGGTATAACACACTTCCATTTCTATTTCCATTTCAGTCATTAATTAAGCAATTTATACCGTTGATATCATTTTCATATGAAATATATCTCATTATCATGTTATTATTCTCTTATATAATGATGTGTGTATATGTCATAGGTTATCATAATGTAATATAGGGGTAGGAGCTCTTCCCGATCATCTGGAGGCGATGGCAGTGGCCCATCACAAGAGCCACAGCGTCCAGTAGTTTCATTAGTCCCTAGAGCAGAGGGGTAAGAATTAAATTTTATTCAGCATCTTATTTTTTATGATATACGTACGTACCTATCTATATCGTATTTAAAAACAGGAGGTTCGACCTACTTCCCTCGAAGGTTGTGCTGGATGTCTCTAGAGCTTCTTATCATAGTAGGATGAGTGCTTGCTGGCCGAAGTGGGATAACATCCCTCCCCACATCATAGAGTGTATATGGCAGGATGTCCTAGTGTGTATATTTTTCTGTTTTCTATTTTTCATTCGTTTTTGTCGTTTTTCTACTGTTTATCCTTTAAAGTGTAATCTTTTTTTTACTTTTTATCGTGAAACACAGGCTGAGAGAGACATCCAGACAGACGATATGATGCTAGCACGAGGATACTGGATGAAGAAGATGCGCAAGAACTATAGGGACACGATATATGAGATTAAGAAATCTGGTAAGAAACCACAGTGGATGGGAGAGAGCGTATGGCAAGCTTGGTTGAGATACTGGGAGACGGACGAGGCGAAGGCAAGTACACTAATTTTTTTTGACTTATTAATTTGACGTGATTGAAAAATAATGTATCAAATTTTGAATGTACAGGCAGAGTCGGATAGACACTCTGCAAATAGAAATAAGAATCCCGTCACTCATCGTGGAGGATCGAAGTCGTTTCAGCAGTATCGGCAGGAGTTGGTAAATTTCCGGAATAATAAATGTAAATAGTTTATGTTATATAATTTTAAATGTATAATAATTGTATGTAACAATCAACTTCAGGAAGTCGTGGTACATAGTCCTGTCAGCTATACGAACGTGTTCCCCCGTGCGCATGCTGTCGAGCATGTTAATTCAGACGGGACTGTTTCGCATACATGGCAGGACGATAAATCCAGCAAAAGCCATGTAAGCTTATTTCATTTTATTTAGTATTAGTAATTGTTGTGCTTGTTAAACTATAATGAAATAAGATATGATATTATTAATTTGTTAATGCAGGAGAAGTTTATGGAGCAGCGGCAGAAACTCCTTACTGATATAGGTCGAGATCAGCTGATGACCGATGAGGAGGATGCTATTTTTGAGTCCGTTATGGATCCAGCAGAGCATGGTCGACGATACGGATTTGACAATCCAGAGGTAAATAATTTACTTTTTCTTAAAATACATCAAATATGATATTTTGACCTTTTCAAAACAATAAACTTAGATTTTATTCATTTTTCAATTATTGCAGGCCAGTAGTCAGAGTAGGGGACGGCGGAGTAGAGCTCAGAGCGATCTAGCAGATATAGAAGAATTGCGGAGTAGAGTGTCCCAGCTGGAGGAGAAGAACCGCCAACAGGCCATGCAGACCACACAGTTGCTTGAGTACATGCAGCAGTTTGGTGGGCGCTTCCCTTCCTCGGCTGGCTCTGGATCTGGAGGAGATTGATTTATTGCTTGCTTGCTTGTTCAGGTATGTTTTTTAGTTTTGAATGATTTGGTAGACGGTGGAGGTAATTGTTTATTTTTGTATAATCATGCTTGATACATTTGGTTTTGTGGTTGTATGAGGATATGGATGAGGATGTTGATGATTTTGTGTATTTATAACATGATATAACACTTATTGTTAGGCTTATTGTCAATGTTGGAATGCTTATGTATATTATGTATTTTATTTATTTGTGTGTTTATTGAATATTATGTAGTTTGGATTTTGATATTTGGTTAGAATATTGTATACTGGATTGTGCAGTATTGATGCAATAGTGTTTGGAAGAGAAATGTGGATGGAAGGTTATATTTGCAGCAGAATTAAAAAAAACAGCAGATTTCCGACGGCTTCCGACGGATTACAGGTCAAAATTTTCGACGGCTTCCGACAGCCTGTAACACTTTATTTCCGACGGACGGGATCCGTCGGAAGCCGTCGGAACAGTATACGGCAAACTGTGTCGAAAATCGTCAAAAATACTGCTCCCCGATGTAGTAAATTCCGACGGTTTTTTTCGACGGCCGTCGACGGATTTTTTCGACGGCCGTCGACGGTTTTCATCCGTCGGAAATCATTAATCTTCTTATAGTGTAAAATACATGTAATGGCTTGCTAATTGGGTTTCTTAAAGCACATGTGGTCATCAGCAAAGATGAGGGTGATGATGAGAGGGTTCGTACATTTGGGGTGGAGGTGGAAATTCTCTACATAAGTTTGTTCCACAATTAATGAGTTTAGGCATTCCATGATTATCAAAAAAGGTAGGAAGAGAGGGGGTCTCCTTGACACAAGCCTTGAGTTCCATTGAAATAACCATGCAAGGAGCCATTTTTGGAGATAGAGAAAGTGGCTGTTGAAATGCAGGTGCATACCCAGGCTATGAAAGTATCAAGGAAGTTCATTCCAGATTTTATGGCAGCCAAGGAACTCTAAGAGATAGTGTCAAATGCTTTTTGTATGTCCAATTTTAATGTACACCTCGATGATATATTTTCCCAGCCATAGCCATGGAGAAGCTCCTGTGTAAGTTGGATGTTCCCAATTATCAATCTAGAGGTGATGAAGATAGTTTGGTTGAGGCTGATTAGGTTGGGCAGAGTGTTCTTGAGCCTATTTGCAAGGAATTTTGATATGGATTTGTATGTGACATTGCAGCAAAATATAATCTAAAATCAGTCACATTACTAGGGTTTTGGGTTTTTAAGACTAGAGTGATGGTAGTAGAGTTGAATCCTCATTGTAATTTGTTTGATTTAAAGAAATGTATGATGGCTTCTGTGAAGTCTAGTTGGATATTAGGCCATAGCTTCTAGAAGAACACGTCTTTGAAACCATCAGGCCCGTCTGCATTGTTGGGGTTTAAGGAGAACAAAGCTACTTTTATCTCAAGGTCGGTTATTTAGGAGACCAAGCTTTCTCTTACGATGGTTTGTCGAGCGTGAAGAGTGGAGTGAAAATAGGTTCATGTGGGGTGGTTTGCAAGGGTAGAAGAGAAGTAGGTTATGAAGGTATGAGTAGTTTCATACTGGTCTTCATGCACTTTCCCTGAGGTGTCAGTAATTGAATGAATGTATTTGTTGGACGTTTGATGCTTGAGAGACTGATGGAATATCTTATTGTTCCTATCCCCTTGAAAATCATACTTATCATCTGTTTTTTGTTTTGTTCTTTCACTTTGTTGGTGCAAAGCTTTATGAAATAAGTTAGAGAGAGCATGCTCAGCATTGGATAGTGTTGTGTTGCCGGGGTCCTGATCCAAATCTTATTGTACCTCAGCAATTTGTTCTTTAAGATTTGGCAATTGGTTGTTTTCATTTTCCTTGCTAGTTTTTCCCATGCTTTGAGACATTTCTTTAGTAGTTTTAGCTTTGAGAGAGGATATAGAGCGGATTTCCACGTAACACGGTAGCCTATACCTATAAAAAGATAGCTCGAAAGGTAAGGTTATCTAACCAATGATTAAAAAATTTAAAATTCGAAGGAGTTTTCTTGACTTGCAAACCCCATTTGATAATTTGAGGGGTATAGTAAGAAATACTGCAGGTAGGACTGAGGTTACATAATAATGGCCATGTGTTGAGGGCTTGAAAATTGTAGAATGCATGTTCTAACTTGAAGTAAGTTTTACCACCAACTCTCCTTTTATTATTCCATGTATATATGCAACCACTATGGGGGAAAGCTAGGAGATGGAATGAAGTTATTGAGTAGTCAGGAGCGAAGTCCCTGTGGAGTAGTAGGGTACCACTAGATTTTTGGTCAATGCAGTTGAAATCCCTAAGGTACAACCAAGGGCTGGAAGTAGAATAGAGAGGGAGAAGCATGCTAAGCATTTGCAATTTGCTATGAATGTAATTGTCTGCATATATTATTGTGAGGAGAAAATGAGTGTTAGTGGGCCTATGGTTTACTTTAAAGTGGATGAGTTGGTTGGTTTTAAGGAGCTTGGTCAAGTGGAAAGTGCTAGTATTTCGGAGAACTATGATTCTTCCATAAGGGGCTTGGTCAAGATTGTGGTCATAGGACCATTGGAGGCCTATGTTTTTTGCAGTTGTAGAAAGCTTCATGTCCAATTTTTTTCAAGGATTGCAATGATGTGTGAAAGAGTTTTCAACAGAAAGATGATTGTGAAGAAAACAAATTTGATTCTCTAGCTTGATTTACAAAGATTTGTAATGCTAATACAATTGCTTGAATAAAAAATTAATTATTCTCTGTACATGATTCAAAGATACTTATATAATTGTATTTGGGCTTTTGATGTGAGGCCTAGTATTCGATTGTTTTGTTGTGAGATATAAAGAATCCTCTTGAGCCTTTGATTTTGTATTAACGGTTGAGATAGAACACTGATAACATAAAGTAGTCTTTGCCAGTTGGTATACTTCATTTCTTAAATTACCCCCCTCAAACACAAGCGGCTAGGGTTAGGGTTTGATGGAGATTTGCAAAATTTGTGCTTGATTTTAGTTTAAAAGTGGAGAAATCAGCTGGAAGCTCTCAATACAACTCTATTCGATGCTTTATCTCTTTGATTTACTGCCATATGAGTTCCAAAGTTGAGATTGAGTTGAATATCTGAGCACAGCTTGAAAAAGAGTGTTCTTTACTCAGATCTTACAGATCCTTGTAGAATTGCTTGAGTTTGACTCCTTGTTCTGAGCTTTGTCTTCGATAGGCTTCACTTGAAGGTCAGATCTGAACTTTATGAAGTTCTTTGTGCTTAGAGGCTTAGTAAGTGTGTCTGCCCTCTGGTAAGTGGCAGGTATATGATTGATTTGTAGATTCTCTCTTTGAACTTGTTCACGAACGAAAAATATATCGATTTCGATGTGTTTCGTTCTTGAGTGCAGTATTGGGTTTGCGATCATGAACATGCACTCTGATTATCACACCACAACACTGGTTTTGCTTTGTTCTTTATCTTTAATTCTTCAAGTATGGACTGTAGCCACATTATTTCTGCTGCAGCGTTAGCTATGCTTCTATGCTCCGCCTCTGTATTAGATCTAGATATTGTAGTTTGCTTTTTGGAACACCATGATATTAGATTGCTTCCAATGTATATGCAGTATCCATTGACTGACTTTCTGTCATCTGGATCTGCAACCCAATCTACATCTGAAAATCCAGTTATATTTAGATTGTTGCATGCTTTAAATGATAATCCATAGTTTAGCGTTCCTTTGAGATATCTGAGTATTCTTTTGACTGCTTTCCAGTGTTCGTCCAAAGGTTCCTGCATAAATTGAGACACTTTGTTAACACTATAAGCAATATCTGGTCGTGTTATAGTAGCATATTGTAATGCTCCTACAACACTTCTATATTGGTTAACATTATTTATGGCTTCCCCCCTGTTTTTAGATAACTGATGATTTCTGACCATAGGGGTTGGTTGTGGATTTGCGCCATCCATTTTTGTTTTGACAAGTAGCTCCTGAATGTATTTCTTCTGACACAACATTAGTTATGAATTTTCTTTTCTCAGTACTTCTGTTCCCAAGAAGCAATTGATCTGACCCAGATCTTTAATTGAGAATTCTCTGTTTAAGTAGTTGATGACATTGTTGATTTCATCTTTGTTACTTCCTGTAATAATCAAGTCATCAACATATATGAGTATATACATAGTTAATGAACTATTAATTTTAACAAATAAAGAGTTGTCTGATTTAATAGACTGGTATTTCATATTTGATAATGCTGCCTTCAGTCTATCAAACCAGACTCTTAGAGCTTGTCTAAGTCCATATATTGCTTTATTCAATTTGCACACATAGTTTGGTTGCTTGATATATCCTGGTGGTTGCTGCATGTATACATCTTCTTGTAAGATGCCATTCAGAAATGCATTGTTGACATCTAATTGCTTTATACACCACCCTTTGTGTAGAGCAATGGTGAGAATGAGTCTTATAGTGGCTGGTTTGATTACTAGAGAGAATGTCTCTTTAAAATCAAACCCATATTGCTGTGTATATCCTTTGGCAACAAGTCTTGCCTTGTATCTATTAATTGTGCCATCAGGATTTCTCTTTATCCTATATGTCCACTTGCATCCAACTATATTCTTATTGTCTGAAGGATACACAAGAGTCCGTGTATTGTTGTTTATAAGAGCCTTGTACTCTTCATTCATAGCTTCTGTCCAGTTTTTGTCTTTTGCAGTTTCCTCATATGTTTCTGGCTCATGTGGAATTATGCTTGTATTGTATATTTTAGGCTTGAAAATGCCACTTTTAGCCCTGGTAATCATGGGATGACTGGGTCTTGCATGAGCTTTAGTATGAGGTGAGCTTTCATCATTTAATTGATTTGACATGTCTCTTGTGTTTTGGTGATCTTCTTCTTCTGTATAATTCTTCTCACTTTCTGTTTGTGCAGGAGAGTGAATGGCATGACTAGGATCACTTGGCATCTCAGAATCATGTTGATCAGATACATTGGATTGAGTGCTGTGATCTCTAGTAGACCTCACCTCCTCATTCTGATCCTTATTCTCAGAATAAACTGGTAAGTCAGGTATTGAAAACCTTGGGTTGTATACTTTATTTGTTGTTTTCATTTCTAGATTATTGTAAGGAAAAATATTTTCATTAAATACAACATGCCTACTAATGAAAATTCTTCCATTTTCATCTAAACACTTGTAGCCCTTCTGGTTAGTAGCATATCCTATAAATGTACAGGGTTTAGATCTGAAATTTAATTTGTTGGCATTGTAGGGTCTTAGATAAGGAAAACATAAGCATCCAAAAGTTTTCAAACTATAATAATCAGGTTTTACCCCACATAATTTTTCTATTGGACTTATTCCATTAATTCCTTTGGATGGTAACCTATTGATAAGATATACAGCAGTATTAAAGGCCTCAGGCCAAAACTTTAATGGTAATGATGCATGAGGTAATAAAGTAAGTCCAGTATCAACTAAATGTCTATGTTTTCTTTCTACTAAACCATTTTGCTCAGAAGTGTATGTGCGTGTAATTCTATGTACTATACCTCTCTCTTTAAAATAATTACTGAGAGTTTTGAACTCAGTTCCCCCATCTGATTGAATTATTTTGACTTGATTGCCAGTTTGTTTTTCAGCCATGACTATAAAATTTATAACAACATTGTAAGCTTCAGTTTTGGCTTTTAAGAAATAAATCCATGTGTGTAAGTGTGTGCATCAACAAAGGAAATATAGTACTTGTATCCAAAATCTGAACATATGGGTGCAGGTCCCCATAGGTCTGTGGCAATCAAGTCTAAGGGTTTTGAGTAAATTGTTGAGGAGTCATTAAATGTCAACTTATGATTTTTTCTCAATTGGCAATATGTACAAACATAGGGTAATGAGACATTATCAAAAGATATTATGCTTTCATTAAGAACCTGTTTTACAACTTTCACACTTGGGTGACCAAGTTTGCAGTGCCACATATCAAATACATTTTTGGAGTCTTGCTCCACACACATGTTATAGTTTTTCTGATTGCTTGAGTGCACATTGTTATTGACTGATTTGAACTTATACAATCCTTTCTCAGCATCACCCTGTAACAAAATATCCTTTGTTAGTATGTCTCTAACCAAACAGTATTTGGGATAAAATTCAAAATAAACTTTATTGTCATTTGCAAATTTTGATACAGTAATAAGGTTTTTCTTAATTTTGGGCACTCTTAATAAAATTATGCAAGTACAGTTGCTTCTTGCCTTTAATATAAGCACTACCAATATGAGTAATGTTGATACACTTACCATTTCCCATACAAATTGACTGTTTACCTCTGTACTCCCTGTTGCCAAGATTCAAATTATCAAGATTATTTGTGATGTGATTTGTTGCACCGGAGTCTGGGTACCAGCAGTCATCCTGAACACTTTCTGGCTTTACTGTGTCATTAGAACTGTGAGTTTTATCACAATTTGTTTGTATCTCTGAGTTTGCCTGAGCCATGTTAACACTGGGATTGTTGCTTCTCTGACCATTAGTTTGATTTGAGTATCTGAAGTAGCACTTGACTGCTGTGTGACCCACTTTTTCACAAATTTGACATCTAGGTCTATTAGTATTATTCCATATGCCCCTTCCTCTTGACCTGTTAGAATTTCCTCCTCTCTGTATACTTTGATCTGATTTATTATTATTTTGGCCTTTGTTCTTGGAATGAGTGGCATAGTTGGTGTTGAAGTCAGAGTCTTGTGACTTTTTATTGTCAATTCTGGCTTCATGAGCAAGTAATATGGAGCGAACATCATCTATAGATGGCAGCTCCTTTTGAGATGCAATGAAAGCAATCACTGATTCATAGTCATCGCTTAATCCATTTAGAATGGTTAAAATTTGCTCAGATTATGATACCTTGTGATTTGCAGCCGCTAAGTGATCACAAGTTGCTTTAATCTTGAAAAGATATTCCCTCATATTATTGTTATCTTTCCTCATATTGTGTAGTTGTTTCTTGTAATACATTACCTTAGCAGTAGATTGTGTATTAAACACCTTTTCAATTGTTGACCATATGTCATTTGCTGTCTTGCATCCAATTACATGAGACAGTAAATTTGTATTTATTGAAGACAATAACCAAGAACATATGAGTCTGTCTTGCCTATGATATTTTGTCTACTCCTCATTAATGATTCTTTTATTTTCTTCAACAGTTATGTATTTGGAAGGAATTGGAATAGTTTCAAGAATATGACCTTCAAGTCCATATCCTTGGACTGCAGTTTCAATCTACATTTTCCAAAGAAGATAATTATCTTCACTCAAGCATGCTGTTACAAGATTGGTTTAGTGGCTTACAACAGTGTTGACAAGTTTTTCAACTATAGCATTGAGTTGATGATCATTGCTCACATTGACAGATGTGGTAGAAGTTGTGTCATCAGACATGATGATTTCAGGTTATATACAACAAAGTAATGATCAAGCTAGAATCAAAGACTCAATTAAAGACAGAAAGCAAGAATTAAAGAACAAGAATTGCTCACAACTAGGTTAGATGCAACCGCAAGACTTAAATGATGAATAGCTTTGTTTTTCTTGATTTTAATCTGATGAATCTTGCTGGAAGACACTTTCTTCAGTTTCCTATGACAATCCTTGATTTCTTTTAACTGTTTTCTGAAGCTTTCTAATTGATTTCTTTACGGATTTGATGAGGAAGGCCTGATGCAGTCTAGTTCTTTGAACTGAGACACGTCACTTGATTTTCTCAATCAAATATCCTCACTCCGATGATGAGACTCTGTCTACTGATGAGTGATAAACTCAGATGATGAGTTTTCTCTGATGAGTTTTAGTAAACCTTGAGATTTGGCTGTTAAGCCTTGGCAGGCTCCGATACCATGAAAGAGTTTTCAACAAAAAGATGATTGTGAAGAAAACAAATTTTATTCTCTAGCTTGATTTACAAAGATTTGTAATGCTAATACAATTTCTTGAATGAAAAATTAATTATTCTCTGTACATGATTCAATGATACTTATATAATTGTATTTGGGCTTTTGAAGTGAGGCCCAGTATTCGATTGTTTTGTTGTGAGATATAGAGCCTTTGATTTTGTATCAACGGTTGAGATAGAACACTGATAACATAAAGTAGTCTTTGCCAGTTGGTATACTTCATTTCTTCAATTATGTGCAACCATGTTGATGAAGAAAAGACTTAATTTCTAATTGCTTGTGAGAGAGGTGGTCACCTCTCGCGTCCTTTGTATACAGTTATGAACATTCATAAGGGCGAAGGGAGGAGGGGAGTGGCATTTTTCCTAGTATGTCTTTTAGATGTAGAAGAGTATATTAATATGGAGGAGTGAGGTTGAATGGCTACTATGTCTTAATCAATTCCCTGGTCATAGTCTTCCTTCACTTGCTACACTAATATTCCATTTTTCATTTTCCTCTTGTCTATTTTGGCAAATGTACTGGAATCCATAGCAAGATATGAAGGAGGGAGTAAGAGGTGAGGAGGGGAGATGTGGGCATATTGGATGAGGATGTTTCCTTCATTAGGTGTCTGATGAGAGAGAAGGGGTAGTTAGGAGAGGAGCATGAAGGGTGAATTAAGGTATCGTGCTGAGGTGGATTAGATGACATAAATGGAGTGAAGGAGGCTTTATGGTTGAGTTTGGGTTAGTGTGGATTGTGTAAGAGTGGTTGTTGTGCTTAAGATATTGGATAAATTGTTTAGTGTCTGATGGGGAGAAGTGTGCGGTATCTTTAGATTTTGAGGAGGTATTGCATGTAGGTTGGTTTATGGTTGAATTAGAAATTATGATTACACCTGGTTGCATGGTGTGTGAATTAAGTTGCATGGATAGCTATTGAGGAGTTATGCATGCATGGAGAGAGGTTGTAGAAGAATGGTTGCATGAGGAGAGAGATTTGCATGTATTTATACGTAATGCGGAGCATGCATTTGTGTCTCGTTGACTAGTCAATGTGTGTAGTTAGCAATCTTTTGGAAGTCTTAAGAGTATCTCAAAAGGGTTAGAGGAGGATGCATGATGGATGGATTGAATTGTTTTGGCAATATCTGATATTTCTATTTCTTGCATGGGAGAGAGAAGGTGACATGGTTATTTCCTAGGATTTTCAAAGAAGTGTTCAGGGTTAGTTGTTTACAGATCAATAGCTTGTGTTTTCTGCTTTGATTTGAGGTTTGGTGAAGCATGGGATAGATCAACTGGCTGCACGAGGGCTGTTGCGTTAATAGTTGCGTGGGAAGGAAGAAATTCATATGTAGGAATTATTTTGTTGTTTAGTGTGTGCCCTATTGTAGTAGTTTCTTTTGCTTTACTGTTTGATTGTGGTTGGTTAGGACCGTTTCCTAAGAACAGGAAATTACAAAATTTCACAGCTTTTTTAGCCTCAAGGACAGACCTTCAATATTTTATCCTGAAGGACAACTTTCTGTAGGTATCAGTTTTTAGTTATTGATAGCAGTTTTTAGGTATCAGTTTGTAGTTATCGGTAGCAGTTTTTAGGTATCAGTTTTAGCTCGGTAGCAGTTTTGTTGTCCTTATGAATAATTTTGAAAAATGTTTGTCTTTATGAATAATTTTTAGAAGATGTTTGTCCTTGTGGTAAAAATATTGAGGTCGTGTACTTGAGGCAAAAAATATACAAATCTTTGTCCTTTAAATTAATTCTCTCATCCTAGAATTCCAGGTTATTTTTCTGGAAGTGCCTATGTTTTATTACTGAGGGATTATGTACACTGATGTGACATGTTTTCACTTGCAAAAGACACTTGTTTCCTAACTAATTTTTGCTTCTTGGTAGTTTGATGAGCCCTTTCAAGCTCTGACACATGCTGCACAGTTGTTAGGCTCTCTTCATTGTGCGTTTCTCTTTCACATTTAGATGTGTTATGACCAAAGATTTTACAAGCCGTGCATATTTTAGGGATCCAACCATACTCCACTTGGATGTTTAAATATCTATCACTTACTCCCTCCATATTTATAAATTGCAGTAGTTCTTGATCGGGAGTGGTTTCTATAAGTGTCTTTGCATATTCAATTCTTT
The DNA here is from genome assembly GCA_030765085.1 of Allium cepa. Classification (NCBI taxonomy): domain Eukaryota; kingdom Viridiplantae; phylum Streptophyta; class Magnoliopsida; order Asparagales; family Amaryllidaceae; genus Allium; species Allium cepa. The sequence continues at coordinate 373,576,696 of CM060929.1, read as the reverse complement.
TGAGCTTTTCCATGCTTTCATAAAAGAATAATAGATCTCCTATGTGAGAAGCCGGCCAAATAATTCTAGGAGCCTCCATGCGATTAGGGGGATGTTATAAAAGTGTACCCACATTGATGAACTCTTGATTTGAGATTTCGCTGTTCCAAATGATGGGTTCCAAGTAGTGGCTTTAATGAATAATGGCTCAAATTTTAACACCCTACTTCTATCCTTCTCAGTTCTCACTAGAAAATTGGTAGTAGAATTTTTTTATCGGATTTGATGTCGAAATCCTCTTTTAACTTTAATACTTTTCTAACATGAGTAGATTTTGTAGTGTAGGAGAGTTTTTCACCTAGAAAGAAACCAACTAGGTAATCTTGCCAATATTTAATTCCTACTTTCTCGAACTTCTTTGGGCGAGACATTTGGGTAACCATTTCAAGAAATGCTAAATTTACATATGGATAAACGACCAACATTCCTGGGCTTAACCTTGAATAGAGATGACCAGGTTAATGAGTTGTAGCACGTATTAATGTGCATTCTTTTATCCATGTTAGGATTAGCATAATGTAATGTTAGATGGATAGGTAATGTAGATGGTAAGTTGGGGCTAGGTTCATTTGTTTTTGCAGAGTGAAGTGGTGGTATTAGGTGTATAGGAGGTTGCAAATTGAGTTCGGGGTAGGGGAAGGTTTGCCAGGAGGGGAGTAGGGGATTTTAGTTTGTCAAGAACATATAAGGTGACTTGAAGTGACAGTGGTTGAGGCTGGAGCAAAAGTGGGGTAAAATGGGCGGTGGTCAAGAGAGGATGAGGGGGAGGAGGCGGAGGAAGATGAGTGGAAGCAACGAGAGAGAGAAGGGGAGATGAAGCCATAATTTTTTTATATAAATTGTTGTTATCAGATTATGAAATATTTTATTCTAGCAAATGACATATATGTAAGAGAAAAGTATATACTTAGCAAATATAAATCCACATATCCACCATGTTTAAACTGAGCGCGTACACTCTATATGCTATGTTGCACGTACACATTATTCACATATGAGTATATAATGATATACTCATAAACTATACTAAATCATTTTGTTAAATTCATTAAATATATAATTCTAAAAATTAAATAAAATTAGATTTTATTTAAATAAATTAGATTGGATCTAGTACAACCCTTTAGACTTCGTAGGCCCAAAATGATCCAAAATACCAATTTATTTGAAATCTATTTATTTCACCTACAGTTGGCTGGTCCAGTTTCACCCATGATATCAGATCCCAAATGGTCTATGCTATTTAAATTAGCTCATTTAGAGCTAACTAAAAAAGCCTACATATGTGATAGGTGTTTAGAATAGTAGTGTTTAGGCTTGGGGTTAGATAATCAATTATTCTTCCCTTCTTGGTTATTGGTCATGCTCAATGGGTGAAGTAAGTCCTAAAGGTTAGCCCAATTACAAAGTACTAAAGTTAAATTTAAATATAAAATAAATTTTATAAAAGTTATAAAATATTTTTTTTATTTTTTTAAATTAATAATATTCTTTGAAAATTATTTAATATTTAATTAATTGGATTAAATAAATAAATAAATAATTAATTAAAATTAACATATATATATATATATTGATATATGTATATGTATAGCTATAAATATTATAGTTTAATACATACATAAATATCTTAAATTGTTTAAGATAAACAATAAATTAAAAAATTTGAATTAATTAAAGGTATTTAATTAAAATTGTTTTCATCAAATAAAATAATTAAAAAAATTAATTAAACATTAATTAATAAAACATACATGTACAATAGTATATGTATATAAAACTATAAATATTATAGCTAAGATTCATCTTAAATATTTTAGGATGAATGAAATAAATATTCGAATTTTAAAATAATTTAATTAATCTGTTAACTAAATCAACAAATTTAAATCAATCCAATATGATTTAACTAAAAAATACGTAAGAACTTTATCTAAGTTAATTAAGTTGTAAATAAATTAAATTTCTATAATATGATTGTATAATAAAGTGGACCTATAAGAAATCCAACTTAGATTTAAGGAGCGAGTACATATTTATTGTACGTATATCGTAATTTCATATGTGTTCGACACTTGAATCATGAGGGTATTTCAAAAGAATTAAATAATTCCATAAATTGATATCATCCAAGTAAATGTATATATTAAAGATTATGAATCTTTAATACATAAAGTTGTCCTTTACCATTTATATATTAATATATTACTTGCATACTCTTTAGTCATTGAGCAAACTTAAGCTAGGGATATTGTATATAGTACTATTAATATATTAACTAGACGGGGTAATATACATGCACTATTTATTGAGCAAACTCAAGTTTAGTGCATTATATTTAGGCTGCTGCAAATTGGTTAGTACAAGCAAATAATCTCTTACGATTTGTTGAGAAAACTGAAGGTCAAGATGAGATTAGGACAAAGATAATGAGTTAGGAGCTTTATAAGATATAACTGATAAGGTGTTATAAATTACTTGCAGGCCTATGATTTGTTAAGCAAACTCAAGTTCAAAATCTCAAGACAAGCAAGCCTTAACATCCATAAGAGAATTTGAAAGATTTCTATGTTTTTCTTAGGGTTTTGAAAAACATAAAAATCTAGTAGAAGCTTATTAGAAAAATGAAATGAAAACATTTAATCTATCTACTAATATAATAACATTATTATCTATAAATTGTTCTAATCTACTTAAATTTAATTTTCTACATAATGACCAACCCAGGATTTTTTTCCAAAAATGATAACCTCATTGGATCAAACTATACTGATTGACTAATAGAAATTAAGACAACCCTCACGTATGAGCATTTATTGATGTCTATTACTGAAACCTTAAGAGAAAAACCTATTGAAAATGTTGACCCCAAGATAGTGAAAACTTACAACACTTGGGTAGCTGATTGCAACATCACTTAAGTTTTCATATTTCTACATTAAACATGCCATTGCAAATGCAACATGAAAATATATAAGTCCCCAACTCTTCGAAAGCCTCAAAGCTTTGTTTGGGAAAATCTTGTTTTGCAAGGTATGAGATTACTAAGAATTTATTTAATATGAAGATGAGTAAGGGCTGTTGTGTCGAGAATGTCATCTTGATCATGAAAGGCTATATTGGTAGATTTTCAGAGCTAGATTTTGCTATAAGCAATGAACTGCAAATGGATTTGATCCTAGGCTTGCTAACTTCGTATTTTGAGTCATCCATATTAAACTATAATATGAACCAATTGAGCATAAGCCTCGTCAAGCTACTCAATATATTGAGGTCAATTGAGGTATCTTTCAAGGATCAAAATATTGTGATAACTATAAAGGGTAAGGCATAATTTTTCAGAATATTCTAAGAAATGCAAGCGAGGCACTTATAAAGGTAAGAAAAGAGCTCCTAGTGACAAAGGTGAATGTCACCATTGTCAAAAAAATGGGCATTAGAAACACAGTTGTATGGAATTTTTGAAGACAATCAAAAAGAGGAAGAAGGAATCTCATTACTCAACCCCTAGAGGTACGTTTATGATCCAAAATTGTTTTGCAATAAATGAATTATCTTAGGGTTTGAACACTAGAACTAGGACTCATATCTGTAACTCATTACAAGGAAGTTGGGTTAGGCGGCATGTGGCGAAGAGTCAAATTGGACATCAAGTTGCTAACGGATCTCTAGTTGATGCAACTATAGTTAGAAGCTATCATTTGACTTTGCCTAGTGGGTTTGATTTAGTGTTACAAAATTTTTATTATTTTAAAAAATTTATTTGCAGTATTATATCTATTTCTGGATAGTCTGAGATAGGTTTAGGTTTTCATTATAAAGACAATATTATGAATATTATATTTTATGTAAATAATATTTGTGGTAATGTTTTAGATAATGGAATTCATGTACTTAAATTTAGTCATATATGTGTTATTAATAAATCTTCTAATGAATTTAATAATAGTTACTTATGTCATTGTAGGCTGTATCATATTAGTGACAAAGTAGTGCACATACTAAAATCCAAAGGCTACATACTGTCATTTGATTATGAATTATTTGACACCTGTGAGTCATGTCTCAAAAGGAAAATGACCAAGAATCCCTTCAGTAGGAGCAAGAAAGGCTTGGTGAACTCTTAGGTCTCATACATACTAATGTATATGGCTCGATGCGTATAGTGACTATGAATAATTCAACTTAAATTGTAACTTTTAATGGAGAATAGGATATGTATGTCTTATAAAAAATAAATCCAATGTTTGTGAGATATTTAAAGAGTATAAGATGAGGTAAAAAATCAGACGGATCGTAAAATTAAAATATTTTGATCAGATCAAGGAGTTGAGTATGTTGGACAACAACTCCAATAGTTCTTAAAAGATAACATGATTATCTCTCAGATTATTCTATCCTATACTTTGCAATACAATCATATTTTGGAAAGGAGGAACAAACCCAATTAGATATGGTTTGTTCCATGATGAATAAGGCCGAGTTACCTCGTTTTATAGAGGATATGCACTAAAAACCACAATGCATATGTTTTATTTAATGCCTACGAAATTTATGCCTAAGATGGCATATGAGATGTGGCATGGAAAGAAACCCTAACTCAAATATTTAAAGGTGTAGGGTTGACCAACCTACATTAAGAACACCGGCTCCAATAAACTAGAGGTAAGATCGGCTAATTTATGGGATTTCCCTAGAACTGCATGGGACGGATTTTCTATATCATTGAGGAACAAAAAATTATTGTTTCCCGACATGCCATTTTTCAGAAAAGGAATTTTTGTCAAAAGAAACAGTGAAGTTGTAGGCTTGGATGAGATTCGAGAAATTAACCAGGCTGAACTGTTAGAAGAATCAGATTCACTATTATATGAAAACATGCAACCTATTAAAAGGTCTAATAGGGAATATCGTGCATCAGAGAGATACTACATTTTTCTCATGGATGGCGAGGCAAAGGACCGTGCCTTAGAAGATGAAACTCCCTGTCATTCCAATAAGCACTATAGTGCAAAAACTCTGCATTTTGGCTTAAAGCTATGAAATTTAAAATGGATTTCATGTATAGAAATAAAATTTGGATTTTGGCTGACATATCCGAAGGCAAAATACCAATTGGCTAAAAATGAATTCCTAAGAAAAAACTAAATGCAGATGGAAAGGTAGAGATATATAAAGTAAGGCTACTCGTGAAAGGTTTTCGACAGATTAAATGCATTGATTAAGATAAAATGTTTTTGCTCGTAGCCAAGCCTAAGTCCATTAGAATAATGCTTGATATTCCCACTTTCTATGACTACAAAATATGGTAGATGGAAACGAAAGTGACATTTCTAAATGGTGATTTAGATGAGACTGTTTACATATCGCTACTTGAGGCTTTCGAAGTCAATGGGAGTAAGGGGAAGGCAAGCAAATTATTAAGATCAATTTACGTTCCTAAACAAGCATCAAGGAGTTGGAATAAGTTCCTTTACCAAGCAATCAAACAATTTGGTTTTTATCATAATATATAGGAATTGTGCATATAGTGGAAAAAACGAGGAAGTGCTGTAGCGTTCTTAGTCTTATATGTTGACGATTTGCTCCTAATTGGCAATGACATTTCGGTTGTAGTCAGTAAAAGCATGGCTATCCAAGAACTTCTCCATGAGGGATTTGGGAGAACCAATCTATATTTGGTATTCGGATTTATAGAGATAGGTCAAAGAGATTGTTGGGATTGTTTCAATCCTTGTGTATAGACACCATACCAAAAAGGTTTAATATGGAGAATTTCAAGCGTGAAAATGTTCTGACGTAATCTTGGATCATTTTTTCTAAAAAGGGTGCTCGTCAACTTGATGAGGAAAATGAGCATATGAAGAGGACACCGTATTCAACCACAATCGAATCCATTATGCACCTATGCTATGCACTAGACTATATGTGGTCTCTACATAAGGATGCATAAGCTGATAACCACTACACCAAATCAGTGATTTTGTAACATTTTATATTTCTCAATTTCTAACATTTATAAATGTTACAAACTACCAACATCTAAAAAGTGTTAGGATACATCAAAAAGTGTTAGTAAAAATAAATAGTTTTTTGTATAAACTTTGCAACATAAAAAAGCGTTACAATACTTGGTAAATCCGTAAATAAATCAATATCAATGGACTACATTGTAATTTAAAACTAGTCATTCATTTGTAGTACTATCACTTTTCTATCTCTCCTCTTGGCCGCATTAAATTTAATTCCATAAAATCCTATAACCAGGGTTTCACAGTATCTCTTATCGTGACAACAAACTGTTCATAGCGGCGGCAGCGGCGGCAAATCATGAGGCAACCAATCACATCGCTGCGGAAACTTGCATCTCCAGGCGGTGGCATCACTTTAAGATTCCATGGCTATACCAAATCATTCGTCGTTGCGGCAAATCGCATCTTCAGGCGGTAATCATGGCGATCTTCTCCAACATTACTCTCTTCTCTAAGCAGCCGCTCATATCGACCATTACTTCTTGAAGAAGTCTCTTAATATCAATCGAATTTAGGTATTATATCTATTACAATTTCTTATCGTAGTTTGGGGATTTTCTTTTTTTGGCTAAACTTGATTTACGTGTGATTCCAAAGTCAGTCCCTTCATGTTTTAGATTGCTTTAGGTATGACTCTAAAACATGCTTCAGGTCTGAGATTCTAGTGAAAAGGAGCCTTAGGGGATAAACTACAGTTGAGTTTTTGTCGTTTTTATGCTATTTCTTGAATATTCCTTTGAGCGACTCTTCAAATATTCTTTGAGTAAGTTTCTAAAGAAATTGTTGATTGTTTTCCTCAGTATTTCAAGTTGATTTTTGAGTAGCATTTGGTTTATCTTCTGGTAAAATAAAAAAGCTTATTTTCTTACTTTCTTTGATTCTATCTTCTTTTATCAAATTGAATAATATAGATAACTATCTTGGAATAAGTACAAGTCTTCTAAGTATCACCAGAATAGTGGTATAACAATTACATTGCATACAATCATGACATTACTGGAAAAAAAATTCCATTTATAAAATTATCTTATCTCTTCCTTTTATTCCCCTCTATTTTATTCTGTTTCATTCAAATGTTTCAACGAGGTATCAAAGTTGGATTTTATGGATTCGTTTATTCAATATGAATTTTTTTGAATATGGTGTTTGAGTTTATGTTTATCGACTTGTTTTTGGATCCACTCAAAAAATAATCGCTAGTTTACTTTCAATTACTGTCATCTCCTTCTTGCGTCAATCCATCACCACCCTTAACAATTCATTTCTCAGGAAATCTAATTTCAACCCCTTACCTATGCTAGATTAGGTTCAATGGAAGTAAGGGTAAAAGAGTTAATATAAACCAAAAAAACCTTTATATTAATTTGCACAGGACTGTACTTTGTGTTTTATGAATAATTTTCATACTAAGTCATATGTATTAAAAATAATACCTGAATTCTACTGATTACATTTATTAATTGGTTTTCATTGATACAACTTCAAATTTGTTCTTTCTGTAAGACAAATCAATTGAGAGAACTGACTGGATGGATTCGAATATTAAAAATTGTATAAGTGGACTGCTTTTTTTAAAATGTGAATTACATAAGAGAGAAAATTATGTTGGAATGGATGATACTGTGAGGCTATGACACACTTGTGAAAATATTGATGATTCCAAAAAAAAGAGGAAGAAGAAGATCGGAGCTTAAATAAAAATATCGCTGAGAAGTAAATGAGAATTTCTAATATATGAAAGACTTAAACTGAAATAAAATGACAGAATTAAAAAATTTGGTGAGAATATTTTTACTGTTCAATTATATGATGGATAACATATTGAGTTTCCTTAAGCCATTTACTAGCATTATAACCATATATGCACACAAAACATCATACAAAAGACTAAAATACAATGATGGAAACTAAATGCTAATGAACCATATATGCACACAAAACATCTTGCAATTTTTTATCTTTGATAGTTGAGCATTAATCAAAACTTCATTTTCTGCTGATTCGGGGAAAAGGTTGAATTCTTTTTGTGGGAAATTTTAGGCAATGAGCGCAAAAGAGTTGAATTAGCTGTTTCCGATTGTTGATTCTGAAGCAGCGCCTACTGCTAATCCGAGATCTCATTTTAATCTTTTGTGGAAACAGCTCGATCATCTTGGGTAATTGTTTTTGAAACTCTCACTCGGTTTTAATTTAGTATGTTTTTTTAGACTTATATATACAAAGCTGAGTACATGGACCGTTATTATTTTAGAATCATTTACTGCAAAACTTTGTGTTCGTTCATACATTTTTTACAATTTGATTAAAGCATCTACGATGCCATGTCACCATTTGCAACACCAGTTTATTGTGATATAATAGATCCAATTGCTTGATCATCATGATCCAAATTTTGGACTTGATTTTGTTTTGTCACTCAGGTGCATGTTGTACATTTGTTTTCTCTGTGCTCCTCTAAAAAGAAGACATTCTTCTTTAATTTCATTTGATTGAAGGATCTAATTCTCCTTTTACATATACCTAAACTATGCTCTTGAAATTATTCCATGTTAATTAAAAATGTAGTATGTTTCCAAGTCTGATCAAACGAAATTCATTCCTAAAAGTGAAAGGAATCGATGACGGATTCGTCTACGAGTTTGTGAGCTAAAGGGATTTATCTGAGCTTTGACACAATGCATGACTACTGCAGAATAACACTCTCAAGATATAATATTAGGTCCCATTACATTTACACATTACTGGACAAATTGATGGTATATTCACATATATTTTTCTTGTTCAAGTGGAAAAATGCAAATAGATATTCTACTCAAAATAAAATGATATTACAGATAAGACGTTCATCATACCATGATGTAATTCGAGTATCAGAGATCCAGAAATATTTAGACGTAACTGGAGTTCAGACTAACATCATAAACAGTGCTAGTTTCGTGTTTCTGAACGAGCGACCTCAGCCTAGGCCTGGCAAAGGCGTCACCAACACATGTGAAGTCTGTGAGCGCAGCCTTCTTGATTCATTCCTCTTCTGTTCACTCAGATGCAAGGTATAAAGCAATCTTGATCCTATGCACACACACACTTATACGTAAAAATACATTGTATATATGATTGATTGTTTGCAAGATGTTACATTGTAGATTGTTGGTACATCAGAAGGTTTCAATAAATATGCAAACAAGATGAAGGTGAAGATGAGGGCAATGGCATTGGATTCGAGAGAAGAAGAATCACACTCTAGCACCATTCATGGAAGTGCAAGGTATAGTTCTTACTATATTTCTACATGTTTACCAATTTAAAAAAAAAAAGAAAAAAAAATAAAAAAAATAGAAAATCCATATCATATCTGTAATATACAGGGAAGTTCCGGAACCTGAAGCTACATTGCGTGTTGCATATATATAACATTTTTTAGGCTATATTTCAACATATTACCCTATCTATATATCTCAAATAAACTGCAATCTGACAAATAAGAAAGTGATTCTGCTTAATAAACAAATATAAGATAGTAACTATGCTGCATGGTGTGTTGCCATTATGTCCTTATTCACCTATGGAATGTGCTTTCTATTGCCATTGGTGACTTAGTTTTTATCTACTGAAATATCTACTGAAATTAGTTACAGTGATTTCAATCATTTCAACCAATTTATGGTTTTATTTTTTCTTGTGATTTCAATCATTAACCTTAAAATTCGTGTTTCTTCTATGTTTCTTATTTTTTTAAGCATAACATTCCGCTCCGTATAGTATAGTTTATCTGATCGGTGTCCAATAGATTTCTTTAGTTTCACATAACACTAGATTATCTTCATTTTATTCGATCTGCATTTCGGCTCATTATGCCAGTTTCGCTCTCCAACTTATTGTACTAGCAATCCTATATGTCTAAACATATCCTTTTTTGTTAATCACTGAATTTAAGTTTATTGTTTCACTGTTTATAATTCTTTACTATAGTTGCATGACCTATATTTAGTTTTAGATTTTTAGTCTTACCAAGTTTCAATTTTTTTTATATATTTCTTCATATTTTTAGTTTGATCAATTTTTATGTGTTAATTTACACATTTGCAAACATCGTGCATCATATGGTATAACCTCTTGAATTCTTTTATTATTTCATTTAAGATCAACTTAAACAAATATAGAATCAGAACTGACATATGGCGCAACCCATCTTTACTGAAGTCTCGCTAATTTCTTCACATGCAGGTCGTACTTTCGTCATGAAATTTTCATTCCTATCTTAGATAAACTTTATTACACGTGTTGAAATATATTGACTATTTGCTGAGCGAAATATACTAATTCTTTTTAGCCATTCAGCGAGTCCTAGTACTATACGATGAAGACGACAAAGGATTATATAGTGTGTGCATAACATTAAAGGGCTTTGATACTTTTTTTCAAGGTATCTTTTTTTTGGCAAAGGTTTCTGAAGCTATATTGTTTACATAAATATTTATAATCAATAGAAGTAACTAATTTTATAAGATTTAATGATGTCAGTCTGAAATGTCAAAATTATCGTTTATATAGTTTCTATTACTCTATCTAATTTATATCATTTTTTTAACCGTTCAGCCCTTTCAATGAGCTATTTGCACTCCACCGAATATTACTTGCTTTTTAAATGAAGTTCTATTTATACTATAATTTTTTATGTCTGTAGTAAATAATTTTTTATTACAAAATTACACATACACGACTTTAGATAAATATTGATACAAGTTTTGCAGAAATTTATATAAATATTATTTGAGTCTATTTACCGTATACTATAATTCAATATAGAAGTTGAGTAGAATCACATGCCTTGGGTAATGTGAATATACGCACGTCGTGCATGTTTGTTTACCCAGGGTGAATATAAGTAAATAAAGATGCATCATCATGTTATGTCTAACATTTTCTATAATTTCTTTGACTATATAACCTGGTCCATAATTTATGTTCTAGGTAGATGCTAAGATGATTGATTCATTTAGTTATTTTTCTGTAAGCTGTAACATTTCTATTAGAATCAGGCTGTTATTGTTCTTGCTGAAACTATTTCGCCTCAGTAGAAATCATTTACTTCTTGCATCTAATGAAATGGGATAACATGACAATGTTGGCAGTGACAACATGCGATATCCATTTTAGTCACAACACATTAAGTGGGTACCCCCAGCTCCTCATAACTTCTTAATAGCACATAAATGACAATTATAAAAGCATAATACCAAATATTATGTGAAAATAAATTTAAAGGCTGTCATTTTGATAAAAGAGGGCTAAAAGGGAAAGCAAATAACTAATAATGATTAGTTGGATTGCTCCGAACAAAGGAAATAAATTCAAGGGTTGGAGCTTTTTTCTTCTGATTCAAGAGAAGTAAAGTTTAGCTATAGTGGAGAATTCAAGTTTGTCAGATGATTTATTTGATTTACCTTGTTTACATATTTCTTGATTCCCTTACCATGCCATTTAAACGATGATACGAGCTATAAGTGAAGTTAAGTTGTAAAAATGCTATAAATTTGTTTGATCAGCAACAATCAATTTGCCATTTGACTTTCTTTGATATCGTGCTCAAAATCTAATGAAATATGAGTAATACAAGTTCCATTTTTTGATAGCTGATGTGCAGGCAGGGTATGAGCGGCTTTGTTCCTTAGATGCATGCAACCACGAGATCACAATTTCGGAACGTATGCGTCTGCAGAGTTCCTTAACATCTCAGAGAAGAAAAGGTCATAGAATGTGTCCACTGTGGTTGCTAATCTGTGCAAGTGGAGACTGAAGCTTCTCAACTGTGGTTCTTTTTTATTATTTTTTCCTTATGCTACTGATATCTGTAGGAAAACATTGCTAAAAATGTACATTGTGGTATTATATGTTGTAATAATATCTAAATATATGACATTGTGGTATTTGAAATATGTAAATAATTGTTTATGATATATTATACTACATTTGTAGAGCGTTTAAACTTTGCATTGAATATGTATGATGAATTATTTGTGATATGGAAACCATTATTTGCAAAGTGTTTATATTTAAACTTTGCGTTTAAATTTTGGTGTGTGTGTGTGTGTATATATATATATATATATATATATATATATATATATATATATATATATATATATATATATATGCGTGTTACTAAATAATCATTTTTCAACACTTATAAGTGTTACCGTATATTTCTGTACCAACACTTATAAGTGTTACCGTATATTTCTGTACCAACACTTATAAGTGTTACCGTATATTTCGTTACCAACACTTATAAGTGTTACCGTATATTTCTGTACCAACACTTATAAGTGTTACCGTATATTTCATTACCAACACTTATAAGTGTTACCGTATATTTAGGTACCAACACTTATAAGTGTTAGTAATACGTATATTTGTAACACTTATAAGTGTTACAAATTTGGCCGCTCCATTCCTCACAGTCCATTAGTAACACTTAAAAAGTGTTACTGAAATTATTTGTAACACTTATAGATGTTAGAATTTGCCAGTTTTGGTGTAGTGAACGGTTTAGTCTTGGATGAAAATATTGGACAACAGTTAAATGTGTTCTTAATTATTTAAGAAATATTAAAGACGTTTTCCTTATATTTGGGAATCAAGACATCATTATGAAGGCTTATATAAACTCCACCTCTCAAAGTGATATCGATAATAGTAAATCGTTATATGTTTGTGTATTTACATTGAAAGGTGGGGCAATCGGTATGGAAATTTTTAAGCAAGAGACAGTAGTTGATTCAACGATTTAGGCCTAATATATCGCCTCTAATAAAGCAGATAAGGAAGTGATCTGAATGCCCCAGTCTACGGCTAAGCTAAGAGTGTTTCCAAACATTGAAAAACCCATAACATTGTTATGTCATAACAATGGTGTGATGTAGATCGGTAAATAACCTTGAGCTTACAAGAAACCAAATTTCAAGAAGAAAGTAAATGTTCTTTGGTAATTCAAACCAAAATGTATCTCTGTCTTTTCTGTTTATATACGTCCAATAAAATTTTAATCATTCATCGTTTGTAAAAATAATAATTAAGAGGGTTCATAATCAAAATGAATGACATGTATTTTATAGGGATCACCGACTACAGTTACCAAAAATAAAGTTGCAAATATGCAGGTTTGAAAATTAAAGGTGGAAATCATGGAAATTGAAGAAACACTAGGTTTTTCATTGTTTTGGCATGCAATGAAAAATTGCTTGGGAAAATTAGCATTTCTCAGTTTGGGGATTGTGGAACATCATGCAATCAAAGACAAAACCTTTTCAAATAAGCAATGCACCATACCTTGGTGTATCCATAGTAAATAGAACCTCCACTAGTTCGATCCCATGAATGAGAGCCGGGTTCATAAACGTTCCAAAATAATGCTTCCTCCTTGTTGAACCGTAATATGTTTCAACGTACACCCATCCACACTCATTACCCAAATAGCATGTTTTCCAACTTGGTCGAGTTTGCCTTCACATTTTCCTTCTTTACCTCCCATACCTCAAGCGCCAACAAGAACAAATGTGTCACCCTACCAACAACCTTTGAAAGCGCTCGAACCATACCAACTCGGTCCAACACATCTTACCGAATGTACTTGTTCAAGATCGTGGAGTCGAACCAGATTGGTAAGTTTCTACGAGCAAACCCGTAGATGGTCCACTGTTTATACTTTAGGGTTTGGGCTAGGCTGAACCCTGCTATGCCGGTCACTCCAACTACCACCGCCACTGAAACCGATTCGGCTTTCATGTGTTTTCAGATCTATTTACTGTTTGTGGGGAATTTGTACGAAAATATTTTGTGTATTTTTTGCAAAAATGAAGTACAGTTCAAGAGTCTTATAATAGAGCGGAAATGTTTAAGAATTATATGAAGGTGGCAAGTAGCTAGAACCATGGCTTATATCAATGCTGAACATGTGAAATTGTTATAATATGTGTGGCGATGATAACTAATATATATGGATTAGGTAGATTAATGTACCACCACATTAGAGTCATTCTTTTACCAGGGGCCATTTCATCGAGACCTTGTAGGCCTATTCGTATTATAGGACATGATGCAAAATAGTTTGAGGGGAAGATGGTGAAGTGATAATGGTTCAGTGGAGTGAAACAAACATATGGGAGACCGAAAAGAGCATGAGGATCACTTGTCCGAAGCTATTCACTTGGTAAGATTCCTATTTTATCGTTAGATTTTCTATTTAATATCATATTTAATGCTTTATATTAGATAGCTTGGTATTTTGCATGCTATGATAGATATGGATGTTAGTTCTTGATGTTTGATAATATATGTGCATGTTTGATGGTTGGTGTTTGATACGATAACTTATGCTTATGATGGTTGTAAGGCATGCAAGATAATTATGGTCGATTTAGACTTGTTCAATTTAGGAATTTTGGAAGCAAAATTCCTAAAGTGGAGGAGAGTTAATTGACCTATATTTTACATATCCGATGATCATAAAAATATTATTTTTACATTCATATTAGGTTTTATGACTCTATAACTTTGGGCTATAGTTATATTTGTATCCCTTAGTAATTTTATTGGACGATTTTGACCCTAAATTTATTTTCTCACATTTTTGGTAGTTATACTTATTTCATCGATATACGCAAACAAATGCACCAGATAATTTGGATGAACGAAAAACGTCCCTATGTTAAGAAAAAAGTGTATGAGCCGTGCAATGGAAGATTTTCGAGATCAAACATTCAAGCAGCCCATACGACTTAAAAACACCTAAAAATAGCATCTTGGGACGTAGTCTTAAATTTTGACGAAACTTGTGCCATTAGAATGAGAAAATTAAGACGAGTCACATCGTCAAAGAATCATCGCAATTGGACATTCTTAGAAGCCGTATGAGCATAAAATATGCATTAGAATTTCGAAAATTGGAGAAAAAGGGTTCACACAAACCATAACGCTAACCACTACTTTATAGATGCTCCATATTTACCAACCACCGACAGCATTTCATTATCTCACTCCTTTTTTCATGAATCTTCTTCCTTTTCTCCTCCTTGTTCTCCAGCAAATTATCGCCATTTCTAGCAATAAAAGTTAGATCCCTCTATTTTTTCGAGAGCTATGCAACTATGGCCTTGGATTGACCCGACTTTGACTATGATGGCCGAAACAGTTAATCCAGTAAAGGGGGTGATTTTTGGAGGAGATCCAAATGAAGACCGTTTACATTGGTTTATTCGTATCGGCAAGAGTATCACAAGAATGTAAATGATAGGGATTAGAGATGAACGTAGTAGTGGTGGCAGTTTGTTGGGAAAGTTTTGGGTTGGCTGCCCCATTTTGTGCGTGCGTCAGGTCGATGGGTGGTCATTGGTCGCTGAGTCAGGCTAGTTGGAGGCTGGGCTAAGTGGCATTGTAGGGAAGTAGGGTGGTTAGAGTTTCAGGCATGTGCAAGCAATGTGCTTGTAGTGAAAGAAAAGAAAAAAATACTAGCAGCAGGTGGTAGGCTAGAGGTTGGACGGAGGCAGAGCGGAAATGCTAGCGGTGTCTATTGGTGTAGTTGGCAGAGCAGAGTCAGTGGTGATGTATAGTGGCAGCGCATGGTTGTGTCGAGGCCGGCCCTTTACCAAAGCACGAAAAGCAACCGCTTTGGGCTGTATAAAATCTAGGGCATCATACTCCCCTTCCTATATACGCAACACATTCTAGAAAAAAATCGCATTTGATTATAATCAATTGGACTGCGATGGGAAGAGACAAGAGATAGCGGCTTCATCTCAGCATCTATTGCAATCGGCAGGCAGCAGCACGTTGTCTCTAATGACTACGACGATGAACTCCAGCCTCCGGGTTTGGCAGTCGGCACATCTAGGGCACACTCAGCACACTTCCATTTTAAGTTATTAGCAATTAGCATCGACTATTTGTATTGTTGTATTGGCTGCTTATGGTTGGAACTTGAAAAGGTAATTAATTTTGGATGTATGTATATTCTAATTTTTAGTTTGTTCTAATTGTATTAAAATTAGTAAATAACAAGCCAATTCAATTTTAATTTCTATGTTCTGATTTAGTAATCTTAAGTCAGTTGGTTGTATAGTAAGAATTGAACAGTATATTCGTATAATAAGGACTAAATCAAAATTGGTATATTTAATTTGTTATTTCAAATAATTTTATAATAAGGATTAATTTGGTGAAAGTCAGTGAATTTTTTTAATGGTTAGTAAAGTAAAAAATTTATTGATAAATAACCAAGTTTCTTTTCATAGAAATTTACGGTTAATGTTTTCTAGTCAAATCGATTAATAAAATAGAATTTTTGCTTTAAATTATCATGTGAAATATTTTTGAGAAATTATAACTAATAGATTTCATAATTTAAATTGTTTATTGTTATTTTGATATAATTATTAATATACAATGCTATTCGATGTTTTAAGTGTTTAGAAAAGCGTAAACAAGAATTTGGACACACTAAAAGGATTAGAAAAAGAAGGCTAGATGAACTCACTAATTTACAGAAAGGCGCTTTTAATAAAATTTTCATCAAAAATAGACTAGAAGGAAGTTGGAGTTTGAATATGGATAATGCTCTTTATTGACGAGCATGATGATAATATTGGTGATGATATTTTAACAAGCAAACATGATAATGAAAAAAATGAGTGAAGAGGAAGCAAAAATTAATACATCATCACATGTAGAGAATGTTAGTATAAAGTCAAATGACCATGGTACTTGGAAAAAAATTGGTCAAAAATTGAGTGACTTGCTAGTCGAAAGAGGTTCTTTTAGAATATTAAAAGATAACGACTCTGATTTTCTAATAAATGCTATTAATAGGCATTTTCCCTCCATATTATATGTTAGTCGCCTCCCTAATGAGGATAAACAAGATAGAAAATGATTGGTATATTCAAGTTCACTTAATAATTTTTTGTTTCTATTGTAAATCATTCATGAATTAAACAATGTCTAGTCATCTTGCTAGCAAAGGAAGTAATGACTGGCACAATCTTAGTGCTAAGTTGAAAAAACATGAAAGTAGTAGAGATCATCTTCTGAATATGAGCAGTTGGAATGAGTTGGAAACAAGGTCTAAAGTGAAAGAAACCACAGTTCGAAATGTAGAAGATCAAATAAATAGGGAAAAAGAACATTGGAAGAAAGTGCTAATAAGGATAATTTTTGTCGTGAAAACACATGCTACAAATAATTTAGCACTTCGTGGAATAAACGAAAGACTTTATGAACAAAATAATGATCTTTTTTTGAAATTTAATATAAATGATAATAGGATTTGATCCAATAATGCAGGAACATGTTCGATGAGATGAACAAAAAGAAATTCATATACATTACCTAGGACACTAATTCAAAATGAGTTAATACTCACATTGGCGAATGAAATTAAGAAGAAATTTTTAAGAAAATAAGAAAGGCCAAGTATTTTTCAGTTATATTAAACAGCACTCCATATGTTAGTTGCGTTGAATAAATGTCTCTTTTAATAAGATGTGTTAATGTTCCAACTAATCCCTCGAAGACGGAAGAGTTTTTATTGAATTTTTAAAAGTTAATGATACTACTAGACTTGGACTTTTTAATAAGATTAAAGAAGTATTAGAAGATATTAAGCCTGATATTTACGATATCAAAGGACAAGGTTATTATAATGGATCAAATATGAAAGAAAAAAAAATAAAGAGGTGCCACAAAGATTATTCAAAATTAATCCAAGGGCTTTCTACACACCTTATAATTGTCGTAGTCTTAATCTTGTGCTATGTGATATAGCTAAATCATGTCTTAAAGCATCAAACTTTTTCGGGGTGATCTAATGAATATTTAATTTATTTTCTTGATCCACACATAGATGACGGATTTTTAAAGATCATGTATCAGGTTCCACTGTTAAAATATTATTAGATACACGTTGGGAAAGTCATATTGAAGCAGTAAAATCTATAAGATATCGATGCATGGAAATAAGAGATGCTCTAATTTACTTGTCTAATAGCACCAAAGATTTTATGGCAAAGAATGAAGCTAGAAGTCTTATAACAAATGAGATTGATATATTCGAATTCTTGTTCATATTGTGCATATAATATGAAATGATGAAAAATGTAAACTCTGTTAGCAAGTTTCTTCAAATTGAAGATAAGAAAATTGGTGTTGTTATTGCTTGATTACAAGAGCTTATTGATTTTTTTTTGAAGATTTCAGGATTATAAGCTTTAGTTTTACAATGGTTGACACTAAAGAGATGGCTTAAGCATTGGATGTAAAAGAATTATTCATAGATAGGAACAATTCGATGAAGATGTGAATGTTGAAGAACTAATGCAAACACCCGAAAGTTCATTTTGAATAAATTACTTTTTGCAAATTGTGGATAAGCTCATGTTTTGTTGATGAATCAGTTTGAGCAGTTCAAACAATATGATGATAGGTTTGACTTTTTATTTGATTTAAAAAAGTTCACTTCTATAGACGATGAGAAACTGAAAGGTCATTATTTAAAACTTGAGTAACATTTGAGATATGATTTGCATTCTGATATTGATGGAAAAGAGCTATTTTCAAAATTAAAAGTCTTGAAAGTTATTTTACCAAGGCAAAGACAAAACTAATTGAGTTTCTTAATTTCATAAATTCTTGTTCAAGGGAGTTATATTTTCCTAATGCTTGGATTGCACATAGGATAATTCTAACTGTATCAGTTAAAATTGTCTTGGATGAAAGAAGTTTTTCAAAACTAAAGTTTATAAAGTCTTATCTTCGTTCTACTATGTCGTAAGAAAGATTTAATGATCTGGCACTTTTATCGATTAAACAAGATATGGTCAATGAACTTTAACATGAAGATATTATTAGTAATTTTGTAAGTTATAGGGCTAGATAAATGTTCATAACCAATTAATATTAATTTGTTGTAAAACTTGAATTATTGTTGCGAATAAGGTTATTTCTTTTCTTCTTAGTATTTATTAACAAAATAAATTATTTTGATTATTTAGTTAATGAGATAGCATTAGTTTTTGTATAAGGGTCTTAATTTTGCAAATGGCTTTGTGTACCAAATCTCCTAGGACCGGCCCTGGGTTGCGTGCGTACATGTAGTTGCTGTGCGTGAAAGTGGAAGCATGAAAATGGCTACATGCAACAAAACGTATCATGTGCATGAGTAAGTGGGGGAAGAGAGAATGCGAGTGGAGAATGACATGGTAGCAAGGTGATTATGAAAGCTGCTAAGGGGTGAATTATGGAAGGTGTTAATTGGATTAGTTAACAATTAGTTAAGAATGATCCATTCATTTATTTAAATATTAATATGAACCGATTTCTTATACCGAACATATGTTTTGCATACGATGTCCGATTTGGATGCGATTTCTTCATTGATCATGTATTGGAACACTTTACATCTTGACTTAGGATTAGATAGGTTTTGTTAAGGTGAGTGATATTGTCTCACCACACTATGATTGTTAGTATAATAGTA
The DNA here is from genome assembly GCA_030765085.1 of Allium cepa. NCBI lineage: Eukaryota > Viridiplantae > Streptophyta > Magnoliopsida > Asparagales > Amaryllidaceae > Allium > Allium cepa. The sequence continues at coordinate 373,557,097 of CM060929.1, read as the reverse complement.
TAAAAACAACGTTTTGAAACGATTTCCAACATTAAAATGTGATTTTTAATATTTAAACGTATACCTGATTTTATAAAAGAATTTTAAAGTGTTTTAAAATGGTTTTAAATTAAGTATCACATATGTCCTTACAAATGAACTATTTTTTGAAAATTGCTAGATTTAGTTTTTTATGTGATTTTGACATTGGTTGATATAAATGCATTGTACATGTTGTAAGTATGCTATATTGGTTGTAAGTATGCTATGTTGCTTGCATTTGTGCTTGTTTGCTTGTTCTGGTTTAAAATGCCGATTGATAGGCGATATTGCGTTAGAAAATATCTCATAAGATAGAGTTTCATGCATATCGATCGAAAGCATACATATGGGGGAATTTGAATGACGAGATAAAGTTCATGCATATCAATTAGACGCACACATGATGGGAACTCGAATGGATGAGATAAGTGTGTGGAAGAGTATTGGGATGCGTACCGACCGATCTAAAGTAGGAAGACATTGGACTTGAGCATGAGCTTCGGACTTCAGGCTGGACGCCGTACGTTTTTACTTGGTTTACACTTAACCATTTTTAGCTAAGTACACGACCAAAGTGGTCGGTAGTGACCAATATAGAGTGGTTGGTACGTATCACTATTGGTGATGGTCTATTTGTCAAATATTTGACATCAACGATGAGGAGCCATTGAGGAGCATAACATGGTGGTATTCTCGTGTGGTCAAATCTTGATTTTGATGTTACTGCTCTACGATGAGTGATTTCAATAGTGAAGCAGTGATGTGGCGCTTTGATGTGATCACTTGGAACTTTGATGTAAGGATTCTAGACTTATAAGGGATGTTTGAAGGAGTTTTGATGACGACGACCAGATAATGGGAGTTGTAATGATGATCCACAAGGACAAGTTCAATGAAGGGAGCTTACTAGTAGAATGATGGTCTGTTCTATCGTGGAGATGAGTGGAGTTATGATTGAGTTCCACTATGGAGATGAGTAGAATGGAACTATTACCATGTTCCATTATGATGACGTGTGCAAAGGGATTATAGATGCTCGGAGGTTTCCAATATGCTCCTATAGAGAGGGTACATTGGGACGTCCACCTGTATTATGACTATGTCCATATCTTATGACTGTGGATTACCCTAGACCTTATGATTGTGGGTCTATTTCCTAGCCTTACGAAGTGGCATGGATCGAGCACCGTGAAACCAAGATTTGATTCTATCTCTAGCTTATGATCATGCCACATGAGTCATCTTATGTACAAAACATTCGAGTGATGTGAGGATTGTTTAATGGATGATATGTTTGGCTATGTTTGTCATGTTTGCTTATCACCTAAGAGTTGTCATATAAGGTAGGTATTATGACCGGGATACCTATACACCTGACCTTGTACTTAGATTATGTTACACCAAAATGACGATGATGATAATAGAGTAGCATGTATTGATTATTATGTGCTAACTCTTTGGATGCAGGGACATGTCAGGTATGATTCTCCATACCCTATGTCCCATAAACTATATCTACTTTCATAATTTTTTGAGATCATTTTCCACTTATACCATACTATTGTCCGACTCGAGGTTTTATGCTTTGCTTATTATTATGTTGAGTACTCTTAAATGAGTAGACTCGATAGCATGTTTGGATGATACATGTTGCTGTACAGATGGACGGGAAGGAGATGATGCTTTCTTATACTTACATTTGGACCCAATACTATTTATTTTGTTGTGCAATATTGTGAAGCCTAAATAATGCATGTTTGTATTATTTAAAGATGGTATCTATTGATTTTATTATCAGCTGTGTAAACTATATTACTTATGTAGTATAACCATATGGATCTATGTACTATGATTTCTATGGTTCATCCAGTTATTACCATCTCTCATGCTTTAAATCTATGATGATTATTATATTTTATTTGATGCACAATAAGATATACAATAGGTTATGTGATGTTTTATTTACTTTACAATCGTTAACTATCGTCCTGCATCGGCCGGGCACCGTTACAGCACATTATACAAATATATTATGTTTTGGAGGTGTAAGGTGGTCGTCACATTTGTTATCAGAGCTTAGGTTACGTAGATGACCTAAGTTGGTGCCGTAATTTGTAGAGATAGGATATGAACTATTACCCTAAGCTGGATCAAGAGTATATATATGTATATGAGAGAGTGTACTTATTATATATTTTGTTTGCAAAACTACTTGGTAGTATATATAGTATATAAGTTGTATTGCACACATGAGTAATACTGATGCATTTTTTGTTATGGGATACTGGTCATTCTTATTATAGATCAAGAATAAGCTAGCATACGATAAATGCTACTAGAAATTCCATTTCTAGAATTGAGGCATGGGCATGTTTGGGGACACTAAACCCAATTTATAGGACATGTTCATCAAGATGATGCGAAGCATAGTTTAGAATGCCCAAGTTGTTGCAAATGATATTAGTGCTCAAGTGCAAACATCAAGAGCCAAATATGTCAAGCTATATAATGACTACATTAGTCTAGGAAGCTGACCATTCCTTGGAACGGAGTCGGCTGTCGAGGTTTAAGACTGGATGGATACTTCAAGAGGATCGTTGATGACTTATAGTTAGATGACACTATGAGATAGAAGTTGGCATCTAAATAACTCAAGGGAAGGACAATCAACTGGAGGAATTCCTTAAGAGCTACGACTCTCCGTGATCAATTTACTTGGGATTGGTTCAAAGTTCGCTTTGAAGAAAAATTTACCCTGATTATTCGAAGCCAATGTTGTTTAGGAAGTTCGTCGACTCTAAGTAAGCACATGTCTACATTGGATTATGTGGCTGAATTCGATTTGCTGTTGAAGTATGGTCTATCTTACCTTGATCCTTCACTTAGGAAGAATAAAGAGTTTATCATTGGGTTGATGAATCACCTAGGAAGCGATTAATTGGTCATATTGATGAGAGCTTTGAAAAGTTGATCGAGAAGGCTTCATGACGTGAGAGCTTGTACCTAATGAAGAAGGGCTATCCCTACTAGCTAAGTAAGGGCAAACCATGGAGGTAAATGCATTAGTTGTCAATCCTATTTCATCGAGTGCTTCATCGAAGAAAGAGAAGGGAAAGGGCATTATCGTCTGTGGTATGCTTTCTACTTGCAACATTTTCATATGTGTTTTATGCGGTATTGGGACTTCAAATCCTTGCACATAGAAACCTGAATTTTTAGATTGTGGTACACCAATATAACGATGATGATAATAAAGTAGCATGTATCGATTATTTTGTGCAAATTCTTTGGATGCAGGGACATGTCAGGTATAATTCTCCATACCCTATGTCCCATAGATTATATCTGCTTTCATCGTATTTTGAGACTGTTTATCGCTAACACCAAACCATTGTCCGACTTGAGGTTTTATGCTTTGCTTTTTATTATCTTGGGTACTCTTAAATGAGTAAACTAGATAGCAGGTTTGGGTGATACATATTGCTGTACAAATGGATGGGAAGGAGATGATGCTTTCTTGTACTTATATTTGGATTCATTATTATTTACTCCACCGTGCGACGGTGTGGAGCTTAGACAGTGTTTGTTTATATTATTTAGAGATGGTATATATTAAGTTTATTATTAGTTGTATAAACTCTATTACTTATGTTGTATAAATCTATGGATCTATGCACTCTTATTTCTGTGGTTCACCCAGTTATTACTGTCTTTCCTGTTTTATATCTACGATGATTATTGTATTTTATTCGATGCGCTGTGAGAAATACGATAGGTTCTATGATGTTTTATTTACTTTACAACCTTGACTATCATCCTGCACCGGTCGGGCAATGTTATAACGCACTATATATCTGTACTAGGTGTTGGAGATGTAAGGCGGTTGTCACACATCATCTCTAGGAGGTTGCATTAGATTGGTCGAAGGTAGTTATCATTGAACACCAAGAGGAGGATATACCTAGGAGTAGTTTAAGGAGAGATTTGAGGCTCAGTTTACTCCTGAATCTCAGAACAGTGCCTTGTGTAGGGAGTTCCTTGACTTTTAGCTAGGGAGAGATGACTTTTGCAACGACCCTAATTTTGACTAACAATATTTAGGATATTTAATTAGTTAAATAAAATAAAATAAAATAATGTTAATGGTTAAGGAATTAAGATTTGTATTAATAGGGGTAGTCGTGTCGACTTAAACAAATGAGCTAAGGGAAAACGAAATAAAATATATAAGGGAAATGTATAAAAAGGTTATATTCTTATATCCTAAACTCTCATACACGTTCATTTTCACGTTCATAAGCAAAACAAAATATTATACTAAGAGGCCGACCACCATTAAGGAAAAACAGGAAGAATATAAGAGGAAGAAGCTTAATCAACTTAATCCAAGATCAAATCTCAACTCCTTAATCACAAAGCTATGGTGAACAATAGAATACAACTCAGGTTTTTTTATTTTCGGTTTTAGATTGAGATCCGAATTATTTTGCAAAGGTATTGCCTTGCTTTGATTGTTAAAAATGGATATGTATGCTTGTTGATGATTTGTGCTATTAGATATGGATTTATGATAAGTTTTAATGTGAAAACCCTATTAGATGGCATCTAAATGCCTTATGATTTTAATATAAGGTCAGAAATTATATTTTAGAGTTGGGCTTCAAATTTCATAATTACCTGAATTAGTGTGGATTTATTATTAATTTTCTAGTGAAGATAATGGTTAATTGGGTTTAAAATTAATTATAGTTATTTTATATTGTTTTTGGGTCAGAAATTAATATATGTTAGAAAATATATTAAAAGTGTTTATGGGAATTTTATAAGAATTTTCCTAGTTGTTTTAATAAGTATATAAAATTATTTAAGGTATGAGACTTAAATGTTTTATATATTTATAAAAGGAGAAAGGGCAATTTGTAAATATTTCAAATTATTTACTTCTGAAATTTCGGCGGTACTTTTAGAAAAGATTTTAGAAAAAAAATTAGCAACCAATCATATGTTGACTGTAATAGCCCACAAATCCGTACCCCTTGAGTCAACACTATTCTACATCAATTAACTCAAGTGGAACAGAAATACGAACCATTAGGGTTAAAGAAGAAGAGGTAGAAGAAAGAAGGAACTAAACAATATCAGAATCTCACAGTCGCAACGGAATAAAATATAATAGTAAATGATATATTCATTATACAAAATGAAACTATATCTGTTTTTATACAATATATCATCAGAGTATCACAAACAAACAATGTTTACCAGTCAGACAATCTCAAACAATCACAGAAGCAGATATTTATACAAGTACGGATAATACGTCTCGGACTCCAGCTCCTCTCCCGCTCCGTAGCATCCTGTCCTGAACTTATAATACTCGGTCTGACCCGAGCATTATAATGAAATAACACCCAAGTCAGCCTGGAATACCATCTGATAATAATGCACCAAATTGATTATTAAAGTTTCAAAAATCCTTTTCAAAACAAAAGCATCTCGTAAGACCACGCCATAAATAAACATGTCGGGTTTTTACCTTACGATAGCTAAAACACCTTTTTATAGAAATCCTCTGATATTATAATAGGGTCTATATACAAATACTTATAAAATAGCCGAAATTGTCACATCTATTAAATTCCAGCTACTAGCCATCGAGTGGGTAATACAAACAAAACTCGTAAAAAGCTCGTAGGGAGAATGGATTTCCAACAATGACTTGGCAGTGGGGTACCACCTGTCACAGTACCTGGTCTAGATCAGTGTACCAGGGACCATGCCCGATCCCCTGCAACACAAGGCCCGAATTATCCCTTACTGGAAATCCCAAGTAAGATCACCCCGCGGTTGGGATCAGCAACCGCACCACTAAGCCGAAATTAAAGGGACATCTAGACAGGAATGACCTTACCCAGAAATGGGTGCTGCCCACCAAGCCTTGCTACATATCCCCTGATTTTCAGTCATTTCTGGTTGATGAGGCTTGAGGCTAAGCGTTACATTTTAGAACGTTTCACTTAGAATGCCCATCGCCCACCTGACGATGTTCCGAAAGCATTCATCCATACATGTCCGTCCCAGGTTCGAATGGAACCGAAGGCACTGCTCCTACTACGTCCATTTTGGAAATATCCTCAGGATTAGTAGCGACTAGCCCTTGTACTTCACTGCTCCATCTTCGACTTCGAACTCGTTTTTCCCACGAAAACGTACAAACTAGATCGAAGTGGTTTTCGAGAAATTAATCTCGATCTCGGTCTCTTCGAAACGATCAACGCATTTGTCCAATATTGATAGTCGGTGATTTGACTATCAATTAACATTCACAACATCCATCACACAATAAATAATTGCCCAATTATTTATTTCCTCAAAAATATCTTTGCGAGATATAAATCCATTTCAAAAACCCCTTTGAAACACTTTCAAATCCAATTCTTCTCATGGAATAGATTCTCAAATCTTTACTTCCTCTGAAACTTCCAAGTACCAATATTTAAGGTTTAAAATAATTTAAATACTTTATTCTTGAAAATATCTCAAAACATTCATATTAAAACTTCCTACATATTGATTTAAAATATATATATATCCTTTAGAAATATCTTGAATAAAACTGCTTAATAAACTATTATCTTTAAAATAAAGTTAAGTCATACTAGATTTTGAAATAAGGCTATGAAATTCTATTACAAGTTTCAATAAAACTTTAATTGATTATCTTTAAAATAAAACCATTTATAAAGTACAAATGTTAATAATATTATTTTAAATAAAAATGCTAATTACCTTTTAAAATAATTACCTCTATAATACCATGATAAATGTTCACTTTTTAAATTTTTTATCACTTAAATGATTTTCTTAAAACCATTCTTAATATAACTTCAAAATTCTAACCTTTCAAAAATCAGCTTAAAAACGTACTTGGCCCTTCAGGGAAATATCCTTCCATTTAGGATAACCTAAAGAATTCTTTTTATCAATCTAACACGATTTGCCCCAATTCAATTTTTCGTTCATCCCGTAAAATCCCTTCATACTTTTAAAAATAGCTCCTTTTATTTACAAACACTTTTCTATTTCCTGAAAATCAATTTCAAACATATGTTTAAAATATTTAAAATAAAGCTTCTAGAAATTATTTAATTGAAAATAATACTTAAGAAAATATATAGGGGTTTCCTAAGTATTTTAAATAAAATTTAACTTTTAAAATAAGGTTATTAAATCTAATATTCATATTAAAATTTCCTTTTGAAAACTTAATACCACTTTACCTTTTTTTTAAATAATTAAATACCATAATTACTTAATCAAATATTTACTTTCACTTAAAAACGTATAAAATTAATATTTCTTTCTAAAAATATTCTAAACATATTTAAACGGCAAATTTATAATTTGAAAGCTTTCTTAAAAAAAAAAAATTTCCGGGAGAAAGCACACTTCCCATTCTTTAAAATAAATCTCGCTATTATTGTTAACAATTCTCAATTCCCCTTTTTAAACCACAAATTCAAACACTTCATATTTTCAACCAATCACTTGAATTTAATTCCTTTTAAATTCTTTATTTAAGAATTTCTTTAATTTTACTTTAAAACCCAATTTATTTATATTTAAATTTCTAGGTTGTATTCACTAAATCAGAGCACAACACAATTAAATTTCCAATTTATCTATCACAGTAATAAACAGAGCATAGCATAACAGGATCTAAAACAATTTTATCACAGAATATAAATGTGATATATTACGGAATATACATAAATTTCTATTTGTGAGGAATCCAGTTGGATCCCTCCAACCTGTTTTCCCTGCATCCGCAGATATTAGCAGAACAATATATATCGATTCAATTTGATAATAATTATCATATTCAACCAATCAAGCAATCATTTAGATATTGACTATTTAAATTAACTAGTATTCCAAATGTGAGTGAGTTAAACTCACCTTGGGTTTCCGACGAGCGTTCAAATTTAAATTAAATCGAACGATGTTCGATTTAACCTAAATTTGTACTTGCTCGGAATGATTCCAGAATTGCTCCACTGCGTAGATCGCGTCGCTGCGATTCCGACACTACCAAATTCGTCAAAATCTGATAACGTATGTAACATATATGAATTTTCAAAGTTTGAATATAAAATTTAAAACAATTTTTTTTATAAATACCATAAACAATCTCGGCCGCACATCCTACAACTCGAAATCAAGGCCGTCCCTCCTTTCTTCCCCATGCACGTTACCCAGACCGAAGAACCCATCGGCCACGTTCGATTCCCTTCTACCGCGGCCACAAAACTCCACCGGAGAACGATCGGCTTCCTCCATACGTGACGCCTTCGCCACGTGATGCACTGCCCGAAGCCGTACCAAGCTCGATGGGCCCTTTTGCTCTGAAAACGAGGACAAACGTGCCCTCTAGGTCACACGATTGACGATGATTCCCTCACCCGAACCCAATCATAACCGTCCATCTCGAAGAACTCGACGATCTCTTCATTTTCGTAGTTGGAAGTTTTCAGAATTATGATGTGGATTGATCGATAATTGAAGATGAAAATCGAAGGGTTTCGGCCACTGATAAAACAATAGTGGCGGCCCAAAATAGATTAGGGTTTGCTGAAGAAAAACGTGTATATATAAACGTATAACCGATTATTTAATTATTTAATTCACTTTAAAGCAACTTTTTCAAACGATCTCCAAACAACGCATGCCAACAGGCGTTTCTAAGGTTTTACCTACGTTCCGAACACAATGGAACGTGTTTCGGAAGCTAATTTGGTCGTATGCGCGAGTTATGGAAATAAACAGTCAATTTTAATTTAAATCGATTAAAGAATTTTCTATGCGTTTTAAGCTGCTGGGGTCAAACGATGACTCCGACTGCTACGAAAATTGAAATTCGATAATAATTAACTATTAAGGATCCAATGGAACTGGTATCATCGAATTCCGAGACTGTGCCCCGGAAGGCTATTTTAACTCGTCGATTATCTCGAGCGATTTTCAAAATCGTCGAAATCACTTGAAACTTCACTTTTAGAATTTTATAAACCCTTTTATAACTCGTATAAAATTTATATTTCCATTAGAAATCATTCCGGTTCAGTTTAAATCAAAATTTGATTTATTTGCAATATTATATTATTAAATTCCATTATTAAATTAATATAAAATTCCAAATTTAATTTATCGACTTTTAATTCCATTCAACAGTCCAAAATTATAATTCAAAACCAAATAGACTTAAAATAAATTTTAGAATTTATTTTTTTATCTCTATTTACACTCAGAATCACCAATTATTCCAATTCCAATATTAAATTATTATTATTCAAATTTCAATTAAATTACCGTATATAAAGTTTTAACCAATTTTATTAATTTAACCAAAGTCTTTTATTTCAAAATTCAAATTATAACACATATTCAACATTTAAAACGAATTAAATGTTCAAATCTAGCGAACCAAAATTCCGGGTCGTTACATTCCTCCCCCCTTATAAAAATTTCGTCCCCGAAATTTTCTAAGGTAGAAAGAATGTTCCAAACTCAATAGCAAAACTTACTTAGTGAAATCTCAATTTCACTTTGCGCAAATTCTTTAGGTACAAATCGAAACTGCTAGTTTCGATTCCTATTCCAAAATCCTTTTTATTTTAATTTTTGTTTGAAATCACTTTGTCGTTAACAAACGTTTTCAAAAATTTCAAAAAAATTTCTAACTCCCAAAATTTCCGGAAAATTTTGGCAGAGTCTCCCCTGTACGGAGGAGCTTTTGAAATTTCACAGTAGATATAAATATATATACATCGACCCACATGGTCGGAAAAATAAAAAACAGTTCATATTTCATATTTTTATTGCGTAGGCGTACCTTTATTAGCATTTTAACAACATGCAGCTAATTTTATTTGCATATACACACTCCAACTCTATCTACCGCCTTCCGTACCTGTACTTACTCAAACAAACATATCAGTTTCCAATAATATGAGAATTTATCAGCATTCCTTTCATTAATCTAGCCAAACTCATCAATTTCATAGTTTAAACAAGTAAACTTCATAATTTAACAATGTTAACCCTATTTTATCAGCAATTCAAAGATTTCAATCACCTTTTTTTAAATTTCTTACAAGTCCAAATTTGATTTTTTTTAATTTCACTTGAATGTTTTAAATTCAAGTTTACTACCCTCAATCCATATTCTCATCAATATGATTAACATGTGCTTCACTAACATCAATCTATTTCAATTCAATTCCAAGTTGGTTCACAATCAAATTCTTATTCTCAATTTGAAGCATTTGCATTTCTTTTATGATCCATTTTCGTTCATATGAAAAAATCACTTAATAAAATTTCAATCTATTCCAATTGATTCAAAAACCAATTTCTTTTGCTACATTAAACCAACTCAATTCCGAATACAACAAAACGACCAATTCATATGCAAATCTTCATGTCATTCAGGAAAATAATCATCACTTAAGCTTATAACCATTAAAATTAATTCCAACTTAGGTTTATATTGATTTTATTCAATTCTGCATGGTTCACAATCCAAGCATTCTTATCACATTGCAATTATTAAATTAAATTCTTACCCTTACATTTCATTTCATTAACCAATTCAAGTTTATATTATTATCATCCCATTCTGGATTATTTACAACCCATACATCCTTATTTTATCACAATAATTTAATTAAAACCATTTCACTTGCATTTCAATTTTATTATCTAAACAAATTTCATTCAAGATCACATATGAAGCTCGACCACAGTTATTTTCCAATTTGCTTAAGTTCTTTCAATTTCACAATATTTCCATTTCTTCTTATATCAATTTTATTTTTATTTTCATTTGATTCTCATTTAATCAAATTTCAATTCATTTACAAATTTTAATTCAATTTGTTTATTTATTCAATCCATTTGAAATTTTAATTCATCTCCTCGATTCATTCTGAATTTTTGTTAATAATATGACCACTTTAAATCATGTCACTCATTTTAATTTATTTGTAAGTCAAACACTCACTGTTATAATCTAATTCCATTATTCGTTCACACTCTCAGCTTTTATTGCCAAAATTAAATCCCATACTAGAACTGGGTTTTTATTTCCCTTTTCAAAACTTTCTTAACAAACCACCAAAATTTCATCCATGCCAATACAAATTCCATTTAATTTAGTTTACACTAAATTCATTTTCAAGCTTTTCTTTATTTAATTTAGCTTACGCTAAATTCATTCTCAAACAATTTCATTTTAGTTGAGTTAAAATTTTATTCATACAATATCCTTTCAACTTAATTAAATTTTCTTTCAATTTAATTCTTTTCCAAATTTAGTTCAAGTTTAACTAAATTTATTCAGCCAACTTAATTCATGCTATCACCTTTACTATTTTAAATAAGAATTTAGTTCTATTCAAAATTTTTGTAACATAACTGAATTTTGACTTTAATTCATTCCAAATTCAACTCAATTCTATTTAATCGAAGTTAAATCCAATTCAATCCAATTTTAATTCTCCATATACAAGTTCAAAACTTATTTACTAACCTAAGTTCATTCACATCTTTTATATCTCACTTTTCCTTATCTTACTTTACATTTCATTTGAGATTAAGTTTGAATTCTCCATACCATTCAACTATTTCCATTTGTGATTATAATTCCATTTTCTATTTATAAGTTCACCAACTTATTTGCTTAAAAATTTATATTGCTCATTTTAATCCATTTACATCTTATAATCACAATCCCAAATTTTATATATATGTATGTATCACTGAAGTCTTAAGGATACAAATTTTCTTCTACCTTAATCCTTTGCAAATTTTAAATCCACATTTTCAGATTATAAGTATAATACTTAATAACTTATGGGTATAATTTTGTTACACAATGACCCACAATTACAAAGTCATTTTACATTTCAATATAACCCAAATCAACTTAATTCTAAGCCCAATTTATTTAACTTATCCAAGTTAAATTCAAATTTTCTATTCACTTCAATATATTTCATTCACTTCCATTTACTCAACTTAAATTTTAATTCCAAGATTAAAAATTTCATTTCCTTCTTATTAATATCAACTTCACTTAATAAGTTCAATGGTTGATTCATTTTAACTTTACACATTATTTAAATAGAATTTTCCAGAATTCAATCACCCGGTTTTATTTCAAAATCATTCTGAAATAACAAATAACTCATACTCTCCTGGTATATCAAATCAAACTTCCAGATTTCTAAAACAATCTGTTTTTACCAAAGCAATTTCCCTTTCTGAAACTTCTAAAACCACTTGTATATCCAACAAATCTAACAGATATCATACCCTATTATTATGGAAGCAATCCATCACTTAAGAAACTCGAAAATAAATTCTAATGATGTGGCCAACATCATCAGGATTATTTTCCAGCGGCTGAAGTGAGTTCAGTGCTTCCTTACTTTCCCAAATTCATTTCGAAACAGTTTCTACTCAAAAATACCTCCAAAATAATATTCCATTATTGCCTTCAAACACCTTAGCAAACATTTCAAACTTTCCTAGGATTTTAAATTTCCAAACTTTTGTTTTCATTACATTTAAAATCCTTTCCAAACTTCCAGGATTTAAATTCTGGTTTAATTCAAATTTAGTTATTCTTCTTTTATATAATTTATACCCATGGAATTTATTTGGTTATAACCATTTCAAATTTTAGATTAAATTTTAGATTCCTATTTAATTAAGATATCCACATCCAAACAATCAAATATATAATATTTTCAGAAAATTATTTCTTTTATATCAAAATATAATTTTGGGTAAAATTATTTCATTTACCCACTTTAAAAACAATACTATGTCGATTTATCTTGTTTAAGAGTTTAGAAACCCCTATCGATACGGTTGTACTTCTCGCACCGACCAGAATTCATAAACACTCGACCGATAAGTCAACACAGTATAAAAACAATTTTATATGAACTAACAAGTACGCTCTCATATCCGTTAATACACTCAACTCGTTATAGAGTACTATTGACTCTGTTTAATGAGTAATTTCCCCACCAATGCCTAGGTTGTCGCCAACCTAAGCTCTGATACCAAGTGTAACAACCCGCAAATCCGTACCCCTTGAGTCAACACTATTCTACATCAATTAACTCAGGTGGAACAGAAATACGAACCATTAGGGTTAAAGAAGAAGAGGTAGAAGAAAGAAGGAACTAAACAATATCAGAATCTCACAGTCGCAGCGGAATAAAATATAATAGTAAATAATATATTCTTTATACAAAATGAAACTATATCTGTTTTTATACAATATATCATCAGAGTATCACAAACAAACAATGTTTACCAGTCAAACAATCTCAAACAATCACAACAACGGATATTTATACAAGTACGAATAATACGTCTCGGACTCCAGCTCCTCTTCCGCTCCATAACATCCTGTCCTGAACATATAATACTCGGTCTGACCCGAGCATTATAATGAAATAACACCCGAGTCAGTCTGGAATACCAGCTGATGATAATGCACCCAAATTGATTATTAAAGTTTCAAAAATCCTTTTGAAAACAAAAGCATCTCGTAAGACCATGCCACAAATAAACATGTCGGGTTTTTACCTTACGATAGCTTAAACACTTTTTATAGAAATCCTCTGATATTATAATAGGGTCTATATACAAATACTTATAAAATAGACGAAATTGTTACATCTATTAAATTCCAGCTACTAGCCACAGAGTGGGTAATACAAACAAAACTCATAATAGGCTCGTAGGGAGAATGGACTTCCAACAATGAATAGGCACTGGGGTACCACCTGTCACAGTACCTGGTCTAGATCAGTGTACCGAGGACCACGCTCGATCCCCTGGAACACAAGGCCCGGATTATCCCGTACTGGATAATCTCGAGTAAGATCACCCCACGGGTGGGATCAACAACCGCACTACTAAGCCGAAATAAAAGGGACATTTAGACAGGAATGACCTTACCCGGAAATGGGTGCTGCCCACCAAGCCTTGCTGCATATCCCCTGATTTTCAGTCATTCCCGGTCGATGAGGCTTGAGGCTAAGCGTTACCTTTTAGGACGTTTCACTTAGAATGCCCATTGCCCACCCGATGATGTTCCGAAAGCATTCATCCATACAAGTCCGTCCCAGGTTCGAACGGAACCGAAGGCACTACTCCTACTACATCCATTTTGGAAATATCCTCTGGATTAGTAGTGACTAGCCCTTGCACTTCACTGCTCCATCTTCGACTCCGAACTCGTTTTTCCCACGGAAACGTACAAACCGGATCGAAGTGGTTTTCGAGAAATTAATCTCGATCCCAGTCTCTTCGAAACGATCAACGCATTTGTCTAATATTGATAGTCAGTGATTTAACTATCAATTAACATTCACAACATCCATCACACAATAAATGATTGCCCAATTATTTATTTCCTCAAAAATATCTTTGCGAGATATAAATCCATTTCAAAAACCCCTTTGAAACACTTTCAAATCCAATTCTTCTCACGGAATAGATTCTCAAATTTTTACTTCCTCTGAAACTTCCAAGTACCAATATTTAAGGTTTAAAATAATTTAAATACTTTATTCTTGAAAATATATCAAAAAATTCATATTAAAACTTCCTATATATTGATTTAAAAAATATATATCCTTTAGAAATATCTTGAATAAAACTGCTTAATAAACTATTATCTTTAAAATAAAGTTAAGTCATACTAGATTTTGAAATAAGGCTATGAAATTCTATTACAAGTTTCAATAAAACTTTAATTGATTATCTTTAAAATAAAACCATTTATAAAGTATAAATGTTAATAATATTCTTTTAAATAAAAATGCTAATTACCTTTTTAAAATAATTACCTTGATAAATGTTCACTTTTTTAAAAAATTATCACTTAAATGATTTTCTTGAAACCATTCTTAATATAACTTCAAACTTCTAAACTTTCAAAAATCAGCTTAAAAACGTACTTGGCCTTTCAGGGAAATATCCTTCCATTTAGGATAACTCAAAGAATTCTTTTTATCAATCTAACACGATTTACCCCAATTTAATTTTTCGTTCATCCCATAAAATCCCTTCATACTTTTAAAAATAGCTCCTTTTATTTATAAACACTTTGCTATTTCCTGGAAATCATTTTCAAACATACGTTTAGAATATTTAAAATAAAGCTTCTAGAAATTATTTAATTGAAAATAATACTTAAGGAAATATATAGGGGTTTCCTAAGTATTTTAAATAAAATTTAACTTTTAAAATAAGGTTATTAAATCAAATATTCATATTAAAATTTCCTTTGAAAACTTAATACTACTTTACCTTTTTTTAAATAAATAAATACCATAATTACTTAATCAAATATTTAATTTCACTTAAAAACATTTTAAAATAATATTTCTTTCTAAAAATATTCTAAACATATTTAAACGGCAAGTTTATAATTTGAAAACTTTCTTAAAAACAAAATAAAATTTCCAGGAGAAAGCACACTTCCCATTCTTTAAAATAAATCTCTCTATTAGTTTTAACAATTCTCAATTCCCCTTTTTAAACCACAAATTCAAACACTTTATATTTTCAACCAATCACTTGAATTTAATTCCTTTTAAATTCTTTATTTAAGAATTTCTTTAATTTTCCTTTAAACCCAATTTATTTATATTTAAATTTCCAGGTTGTATTCACCAAATCAGAGCACAACACAATTAAATTTCCATTTTATCTATCACAGTAATAAACAGAGCATTGCATAACAGGATCTAAAATAATTTTATCACAGAATATAAATAAATTTCTATTTGTGAGGAATCCAATTGGATCCCTCCATCCCGTTTTCCCTCCATCCACAGATATTAGCACAACAATATATATCGATTCAATTTGATAATAATTATCATATTCAACCAATCAAGCAATCATTTAGATATTGACTATTTAAATTAACCAGTATTCCAGATGTGAGTGAGTTAAACTCACCTTGGGTTTCCGACGAGCGTTTAAATTTAAATTAAACCGAACGACGTTCGATTTATCCTAAATTTTTACTTGTTCGGAATGATTCGAAAACTGCTCCACTGCGTAGATCGTGTCGCTGCGATTCTGGGGCTACCAAATTCGTCAAAATCTGATAACGTATGTAACAGATATGAATTTTCAAAGTTTGAATATAAAATTTAAAAAAATATTTTTTATAAATACCATAAACAATCACGGCCGCACACCCTACAGCTCAAAATCAAGGCCGTCCCTCCTTTCTTCCCCACGCACGTTACCCAGACCGAAGAACCCATCGGCCACGTTCGATTCCCTTCTGCCGCGGCCACAAAACTCCACCGGAGAACGACCGGCTTCTTCCATACGAGACGCCTTCACCACGTGATGCACTGCCCGAAGCCATACCAAGCTCGGTGGCCCCTTTTGCTCTAAAAACGAGGATGAACGTTCCCTCTAGGTCACACGATTGACGACGGTTCCCTCACTCGAACCCGATCATAACCGTCCATCTCGAAGAACTCGACGATCTCTTCATTTTCGTAGTTGGAAGTTTTCAGAATTATGATGTGGATTGATCGATAATTGAAGATGAAAATCGAAGGGTTTCGGCCATTGATAAAACAATGGTGCCGGCCCAAAATAGATTAGGGTTTGCTGAAGAAAAACGTGTCTATATAAACGTATAACCGATTATTTAATTATTTAATTCACTTTAAAGCACCTTTTTCAAACGATCTCCAAACAACGCGTGCCGACAGGCGTTTCGAAGGTTTTACCTACGTTTCGAACACAATGGAACGTGTTTTGGAAGCTAATTTGGTCGTATGCGCGAGTTACGGAAATAAACAGTCAATTTTAATTTAAATCGATTAAAGAATTTTCAATGCGTTTTAAGCTGCTGGGGTCAATCGACAACTCCGATTGCTACGAAAATTGAAATCCGATAATAACTAACTATTACGGATCCAATGGAACTGGTTTCGTCGAATTCCGAGACTGTGCCCCGAAAGGCTATTTTAACTCGTCGATTATTTCGAGCGATTTTCAAAATCGTCGAAATCACTTGAAACTTCACTTTTAGAATTTTATTAATCCTTTTATAACTCGTATAAAATTTATATACCTATTAGAAATCATTCTGATTCAGTTTAAATCAAAATTTGATTTATTTGCATTATTATATTATTAAATTTCATTATTAAACTAATATAAAATTCCAAATTTAATCTATCGACTTTTAATTCCATCCAACAGTCCAAAATTATAATTCAAACCCAAATAGACTTAAAATAAATTTTAGAATTTATTTTTTTTATCTCTATTTACACTCAGAATCACCAATTATTCCAATTCTAATATTAAATTATTATTATCCAAATTTCAATTAAATTACCGTATATAAAGTTTTAACCAATTTTATTAATTTAACCAAAGTCTTTTATTTCAAAATTCAAATTATAACACATATTCAACATTTAAAATGAATTAAATGTTCAAATCTAGCGACCCAAAATTCCGGGTCATTACATTGACAAACAAGGCAGGTTAGTTGAAAAGAATTACTTTTTAAAGTAAAAAATTCAGTTTTACCATATTTCAAATGTTTTGCCACTTTTGGCACCTACCTTTCGACTTGGTACTTCTGCCTCCATCTTAGTCGAAACCAATACACACGACATCAAAATCCTTGGTACATAGTAGATTGGACATAGGCGAAAGGTATTGAGTAAAAACAAGGGTTCTGAAAGGGTCAAAACCGTGCTTTGCTTTTAGAAGGAGATGCACTTTCTTTGCTTTCGAAAAGAATTCTTTCGACTTAGATAGCATTCAACTTGGTCAAATGCTTTTAAAGAATAGTTTCATAAGAGATTGCACCTTTGTTTTATAAAGAAGCTTTCGAAGGGGTCGAAATCCCTTGCTATCGCCTTCAACCTTTCGAATAATACCTTAGTAAAGGTGCTTTGGCTTTAAACCCTTAACCGCTTCTCCAATGCTTTCGAAGGATTAGTTTCGACACCATCCACTTCTTTTACTTAGAAAATTCCTTTCAAAAGAGTGCTTTTGACTTAATTATTTTACGACCCTTTGTTCTATTAAAAGCTAAACCCAAAGGTTTCGAAAGGATTAGTTTTTAAATGGTTTCGAAAGGTTGTTCCACCTGTTTTACTTGAACCTAATGCTTTCAAAAGACTTGATTTAAGTAAAGGACTTTGTGCTACCGAAAGATATAAGAGAAAGGTTTCGAAGGGGCGCTCCCCAATGTTTTCGAAAGGTTTTAAATGGAGGGTTTCTAATGTTTTCGAAAGGCATGTTTAAAGTGTTTTGAAAAGAGGATGACTAAGGTTTTAAAAGCTTTCGAAAGAGATGTTTTCAATGTTTTCAAGAGGTCTTTTGTGAATGGTTTTGAAAGGAATATTTTGGCCTTTTGGCTTAAGGTTATATAGCAAAGTAGTTTACTTGTTTCGAAAAGGGTAATTTCATTGGTTCCTGTAACACCCCTGGATTTTTGGTAACATTATTTAGGATATTTAATTAGTTAAACTAGTTAAAATAATGTGTGATTAGAAGATTGAGATTTGATTTTAATTAAGGTAGCCGTGCCATTTAAAATAAACAAATCGAAGAAGGGTTTAAAATGAATTAGAGGAGGGGCAATATGGGAAAGAGGCCATTCCTTTATTTACTTCCCTTAGCCAAAACTTTTTAAAAGGAGGCCGACCACCATTAACAAGAAAAGAGGAAGAAGAAACTAAGAAAAGCTAAAGGAAAAGAAAATTCAAAGCAAATCCATTCAAATCTCAAGCTTCTTAATCTCTAAAGCAAAGGCGAACAATGTTTACATCTCTAATTTTTATTGGTTTCGGTTTTATGGTTAAATTTGAATATTTTGCATTGATTTGCCATGTTTTGAATAATAGAATGATTATATATACATGTTGAGAATTTATATATGTTCAACCAGATTTTATGACATGTTTTGAAATGGAAACCCTATTAAATGAAGTCCAATAGCCTTGCAAATTTTTATGAAGAACTAAAATGATAGTTTAAAGATGGATTTCAATTTTTAGATTTTTCTGAATTTCCGTAGATTTATTATGAATTTTCTAAGGAAGAAAATGGTATTTTAGATTATAAAATTGTTTACGGGAAAATAATTTATTATTTGGGTTCGACAATTTTATATGTGGGAAAACATATATAAAGTAATTTTTTGGAATTTTTACAGATTTTTTCAAGGTGTTTTAATGGTCATATAAAATTATTTAAGGTATGAGACTAAAATGTTTTATATAATTATAGAGGAGAAATGGTTTTTTATAAAAAAAAAACTATTTAAAATGCTAAATATAGAAAGTCGGCGACACTTTTGAATATAAAAACCAGGCAACCAATCAGATTTAGACAAATAAGGCATGTTAGGTACAAAAGAACTATTTTAACGTATAAATAAACAAGCTTTTAACAGTTTCATCTCTTTTGGCGCCTGGGTTCCGCCCCTATTCCTCCCCTTTCGACATGGTCGAAACCAATGCGCATGGTATCAGGCAACTGGTACGTAGTGAATTGGAAGAGGGAGAAAGGTATAGGGTCGAAACCATGGGGTTCCAAAAAAGGTGAAGCTTGGTTTTGATTTTAAGGAAAATATGCCTGCTAGCTTTTGAATAAGGTGCTTTCGACCTTTCGACTAAGTAAAATGGTTTAGAAGGAAAGGTTTCGATTGAGTTTCTTTCTTGTTTTAAATGATTGCTTTCGACAGGGTCGAAATCATAGCTATCACTTTCTACCTTTCGATCCAGATGATTTCAAAGGGGATTTTTGTTTTCTAAAATTTGCCACCTCTCCATTGCTTTCGAAGGGAATATACAAATTGGATTGTTTATTGTGTTACACACAGAAAGGAATATACAAATTGAGGATTGGTTATTAGTGAGCTCGCAAAACCATTAGAATTAGTTGACCATAGGAGAAGTAAGTTAGGGACAGACCGTCTAGAAGGATATCTAACAGAAGTTGGATTATTTATTTATTTTTTTACTATGCTGGAGTCAACCAAAGGTTAGTAGTTAGTTTAACAAAACTACAGTGTTCAGACAGATAGTCCATCGATTATCTGATTTATATGCTTATATGATATTGCTATTATTGTTTTAACCAGTTTGGTTGCAGGATTTGGATTTGCAAAAGATATGTTTTTAAAAGGATATTAGTGAGCGGAAACCCGTTCCACTCTTAATATCAAATAACTGAAATGTATAATATTATTCACACCAGGCTTTATGTCTGACTCGAAATTTATGTTTTTTCGCTCAAACTCTCGTGTGCTCAAAATTGGTTTGAGTAGGCTGAGGGTTAAGATTTTCAGGTTTTATTAGGTGGACAAATAAAGCTTCCGAAGACGAGTAGGAGGCTGATGATTAGCTATTGAGGAGTTGTTATGTTTTTGTTTCCACCATGTTGTATTAAGTCTGATACGTCTATTTAGTACTCTGGTCATCCAAGGGGGCATCTTTATATGTCGCTCTTGGCGTATTTATGTAATAATTATATCTAATCCGGACATAGGAAACAATGGAGATTATGTAATTGGATATGAAAAATGTTTCGTGAAATGTAGTCAGAAAAGTTATTTTAATCTGTGATTTGTTTCATATTCATGTGCTTATGATATTATGGATACCATTAGCATTATCGTATTTTGTTGTCGGAAGTTAATACTATAGATAATTACAACATCTGTAGCGCTTAACTTTGGGTCGCAAGATAGGGGATGTTACAAATTAGTATTAGAGCATAGGTTTATGAAAAAATTTAAACTAAAATCATTTTTGAAAACATAATCCTGAGGAAGTATAGTAAGATCGGGGTATAGGATAACGCTATAGTAACATAATTGTACTTGCTATATATAAGTATACGCTATATCTCTATTCTCTCATCTCTCTTATGCTATTCTTCTATATTTTATGAATACTCGAATACATATATGGATCCTAGAAGTGGAAGAGTTAACCTTGGTGGGGGAAGCACCTTAGCTGATGGAAATGCCAGACCAAACACGAGGAGAATCAAGGTCAGGCACAAGCTAGAAATGTTAGTGCTAGAGTTTCGCAAGTTGATATTGGAGCGATGTATCAGTTCTTTGTAAACTTGATGCAAGCGGAGGTTGCCGTTGGAGTATGTTAGTCCCTGATAAGATGGTTTTGATAACAACAACCTTAGAATAAGATTATAAAATATAAGTACTAACATTATAGTTTAGATATATATGTATGTGCAGGATTTAACCATGCATGTACCAAGAATGAAGAGTGTACAATATAGAGATTCAAGCTGAAGATATCAATATTGAAGACTCATGTGTATCAAGATTATCAAGAGTTTAAGATTTCGGTAATAAGTAATTTAATTAGGATTTTTGTTAAAACTCCTAGAGAAGCACTGACATCTTAAAATTCATTTTATTCGTGGAAAGGAATCCACTTCGAGTCCGTTAAAGGGATGGAGCCCTAAGTAAACCTACGAAAAATCTAGTGGAACATTATTTTGTATCCACTAACTTTTATTTAAATGTTTTACAAAATTATATCTTGTTTTCAAAATGATTTCAAAATCTTCCTTTTAAAAAGATCAAAAACATCTATCCTGGTTTTAAAATACTTTTAGCCTTAAAATAATCTTTATCTTCAAAATCAAATTATCCTTGGTTTTAAACTATCTTTTAATATATTTAACTTTTAATATTTATACTTAGATTTAAATAAAAAATTATAGTAAAATTTTATATATACCAAAATATTATTCTTTATACTTATTTATGTATTTTAACTATAGTTAAGTATATTTATAAAATTTAAAATAGTTTTAATACAAGATAGAGGTTATTTTCAAAGAAAAAACAAATCACCAAAAATACCATAGGCCTGTCGAACCCCAAGATACCCTTGTCGACAAGGTGGCAGTTTATTTCAAAAATTTGAATTTCAAAGGAAGTTTCTATTCGTCATATCCTTTCACGAATGGACATGGATGTTATTCTACTATAAATAGGGGCTATTTTAAACGAATGTACATTCATATTTTTCTCTGATTTTACTCCTGTTCTTCTTCCACATTTCTTTGTATACATTTTTACCATTACTCTACCGAAATCGCCATTGAATCTAACTAGATCATCTCTGGTTTAATTCTTTATCACTATCTCAACAAGATCTCAGTGCTATTCAGAGTTATAGACTTCTTTGTAATTAATTGCGTGAGAAAAGGTGAGATTGTAGCCTGTAAAATCAATCAAGCGAGAAAAGATGTGAATGTAGCCTGTAAAATCAATCAAGCGAGAAAGGTGTGATTGTAGCCTGTGAAATCAATTGGGTGAACTTGTTGTCCGTAAAATCAAGTATCTCTACCCAAAGGATTGTGAATCTGGAGTGGTGTACCTCATGCCTTGAAATTGAGGGTGTAATTGTAAGAATTAATTTTGAAAGGAAATCTGTACTTTTTTGCGGGACTGGATGTAGGGTACTCCAAACCGGTATAAAATCCAGTGTGTTCACTCCTTTATTGCTTTTACTTTATATTTGCATCTGTGTTTGGTTCTTTGATCATATCTGTGTTTGAATATTCCATACGTTTCTGTTCAAATTAATATAAACTCAAAAAGATTTAGTAATTCCTTAAAACACTATTCACCCCCCTCTAGTATTAATTCTAGCCTTAAGATCCGTAATCCGTATTTCTCACATTTGGTATCCGAGCAAGGTTTTCAAAGTTTTCATAATCTGAATTTTGAAAAATTTTAAGATGGCAATTTTTTTAATAAAAGTATTAACACAATTTTCATATGAATATGTCACAAAATCATCATGTTATTTTTGTTTAAAACTATATTTATTTATTTTGAAAAGTCACTTGATTCTTTAAAAAGTTATGTTGTTTTGTAGGAGAAGGGTTATGTCTAATGATTGTTGGTTAAAAGATACCAGATAATCATTCATCGATCAAAAAGAACAAATGGATATATAATGACAATCGATAATAAAATGGGTACCTGGTCAATATAAAACTTTTGGTTCTCATCTACAACAGACTTGATACAATACTCCTATCCATCTGCATCGCAATGCTACTGGTTTCGTGCGAATCCGTCAAGAAATGACCAAGTTATGGTCAATCGAAGTTTTGGTGAACAAAGAGAAAAAGAAAGAAAAAATGTCAGTGCAATTCTTCAGTTTCATCTATATTTTTGAGTATTTTATCCCAACTCCTTTTCCAGATTGTAATCCTTGTTCCCACGGTCGTTTTGATGGGTGGATCATCAAATTCCGATCAAAATTGAGTGAGATATGACAGTTTGAAGTTGGCTATCCAAAACTGAAAACTGTGTACGGGATTTTCTACATTTCTCCTAATGTACAGCCTGTTGCATCACAATACCCTCCAAATTCATTACCAAACTATCACTAGGTCCTTATCCCTTGCCTTCCTCTTCGATTTGCCACTTGTTTCATCCAAATCCGTTGAGAAACGAAGGAGACATGCCTTCTAGAAGTTTGATAGTAAATAGAAAAGGGGGAAGAAGAAGAAGATGAATTTTTATGAAAAGTGGTGACTGTTGGGCCTATTTATAGTGGTTGAAGTGCCATTCATTCAAAATTCAAATTCAAAGTTTTGGCGTCAAGTTAGTCAATCTACTAAATCATCTGCATCTTTCTCATACGGTCTTCAAATTCAGCAACTGAATATACTACGCTGATCAGAAAAACGTGCCCGTCGTAATAGAACAGATCTCATCGTCAAATTCTGAAACATATAAATGTGTGCTTCACGACAATAGAAGAACAACAAAGTTGGAAAGATGGAGTGCAAAAAATGGTACGCTTTACTATTATTTCATCTTTATTGTTGCATTTAGGAATATATATATTTATGCATTTAGTTAGGTATAGAAATTTATCTCTTTTATAAGTTTTGATATTTTGGTCCATATATCGACACATCATAGTATAAATATTGATAGACGTCTAATTTTTTCAAAAGTCTTTTAAAATGTGTTTTCTTTCGTATAAAATCTTACTATTAATTTATTACAACTATACTAAGTAGAAAAGCATACCTTCATTCGTTATTTCAACTTTTCTAGCGTTGTTTTTACTTTTTGTGCTCTATTTCTTTTAAGATACTAATTTTATGTCTTTAAGAAATTAATAAAAAGAATTTAGAATGTTAGAATAAGGCTCTATTTATAGATTTCTTCAATTAATAAGATTACACCACATCACATGACACTTGTCATATAAGTAGATAGTGACATACATGCAAAATGACATGTGTCATTACACTTATTCTTTAATAAAAGCATTTTTACATGCATAATGCCAAGTATCTTTACCCATGTTTTTTTATTATTATTTTAAAGTACTTTAGTTATATTAACTACTTTAAAAATTGGGTCAAAAATCAATTATTTACATGTCAAAATCTAGTAGTAAAATTAGTGAAAAATCATGTTAAAAACAGGCCCATAACTTTAGGTAGCATTTCTGAAATGATGTCTTTGTTTCTGTTATGCTGCAAAAACGTTTTTATAGCATTTCTGTGCTTTGACACGCTGTAGTGTTTCAGAAACTTTACACGGTATTGGTAAATGCTGCTGTTTCTGTTTTATGATTTGATCATATTTTACTGCAAAAACTTTTTATAACATTCTGTGAATGCTGTCTTTTCTTTATGAAACTTTAAACTATGTAAAAATGGTATTTAAATTAAGTATTTTTCTCTATTCCTTTTAGATCTAGTTTCTAACTTATATTTGAATATTTTAAAATTAATTTCATGTTTATTTTTTTTCAATTAATTAAAACTTTTTATGTAAGAGGCCTTAATATAACACATGTTTATTTTAGTTTTTCAATCTTTGTTGCCTAATATTTCATTATGATATTTTTTAAAGATGTTTAAACATGTTTCTAAATATTTTAATCAATAATAATTTAATATAAAGGTTTTAATTAGTAAGTTAAGTATTTTATAAACATGGAAGTTTGGATTCTTAAAAAAAATCAACCAAGTTATAAAAAAATTATTTTAAATAAATTAAATAATTAGGGCATTAATTTTTATAAAAACCATATTTGATCATATATAAAGTTTAAATCCATATTTCATAGCAATTTGATTTTGATATTGAGTTTGATTACCACCTTTCATGAATATGTTATAGTTTTAATATCATTAATTATCTTTAAACTCTTGTCTTCACTACTCTTTTAGTCTCATTCATTAGTTTCCTTATCCTAAGTTTAGTAGTTGGTGTGTATTACCTTTGTTTCGTTGAAGCGAGTTATAATAAATTGTTTGATATATGTATACGTACATACATACATACATATGCATATACATACATACATACATGCATACATATACATACACATACATACACATATATATATATATATATGCTTGTCAATTAGATATTACTTATCACTCATGTTTATCTTATAATCTGGATATCTCTTACCATAGTATATATATCATCATATCGTACTTCGTTATCATTTTGTTTCACATTACATATCATTATGCATCCTATTTCATATCACATTTCATTGCATATTACATCATAAATTACAACGCATGAAATATCATAATCATTTGCATCACAAGTTGCACTTCATTTTGCATATCATCTCATGCTACATTGCATATGTCATACATTTCATACTGCATCTACATATTGCATACATGTATACATAACGAGTGTATTTTATTGAGGAGGAGTTTGTAGTATTGTCTTACAATATAGGATTATTATTTTTTGATTTGTTTAGTATGTTTTAATTGACTTGTTTGATTGAATTGACTTGTTTTACTTGATTGACTTGATTAACTTATTTTATTTGTTTGACTTGACTAACTTGTTTGACTTGATTGACTTGCTTGATTTGATTGATTTGTTTGACTTGTCTGACATGATTGGTTTTGATGTGTGTGTTGAAATATACTTATACATATTTATGTATTGAATAATTATATAATTATGATGATGTCTTTCACATTCCATTTACTATACTTTGTTCTAGTATTAGTTTAAGGGGGAGTTTTATAGTTATATAGTTTGGAGTTAGTTTTTGTTGATGACAAAGGGGCATAAGTATAAAATTGGATAGTTAGGCATAGATTAAGGGGGTGTTATTAGTTTTAGGGGGAGTTATTAGGATAGAAGTAATATTTTATAAACAAAGGTTGTCATCATCAAAAAAGGGAATTTTGTTAGTCCCTGAGAAGATGGTTTTGATGACAACAACCTTAGAGTAAGATTATAAAATATAAATACTAACATTATAGTATAGATATATATGTAAATGCATGATTTAACCATGCAGGTACAAAGAATGAAGACTGTACAATATAAAGATTCAAGACTGAAGATATCAAGATTGAAGACTCATGAGTACCAAGATTATTAAGAGTTCAAGATTTCAATAATAAGTAATTTAATTATGAATTTTGTTAAAACTCCTAGAAAAGCACCGACATCTCACAATATATTTTATTCGTGGAATGGAATTCGCTTCGAGCCCGTTAAAGGGATGGAACCCTAAGTAAGATGGAATCTACGAAAAATCTAGTGGAACATTGTTTTGTATCCACTAACTTTTATTCAAATGTTTTTACAAAATTATATCTTGTTTTCAAAATGATTTCAAAATCTTCCTTTTAAAAAGATCAAAAACATCTATCCTAGTTTTAAAATATTTTTAGCTTCAAAATAATCTTTATCTTCAAAATCAAATTATCCTTGGTTTTAAACTATCTTTTAATATATTTAACTTTTAATATTTATACTTAGATTTAAATATAAAATTATAGTAAAATTTTATACATACCAAAATATTATTCTCTATACTTATTTACGTATTTTAACTATAGTTAAGTATATTTATAAAGTTTAAAATAGTTTTAATATAAGATAGAAGTTATTTTCAAAGAAAAAACAAATCACCAAAAATACCATAGGCCTGTCAACAACCCCAAGATACCCTTGTCGACAAGGTGGCAGTTTATATCAAAAATTTGAATTTCAAAGGAAGTGTATATTCGTCATATCCTTTCACGAATGTACATGGTTGCTATTCTACTATAAATAAGGGCTGTTTTAAATGAATGTACAATCATATTTTCTCTGATTTTACTCCTCCTCTTCTTCTTCCACATTTCTTTATATACATGTTTACCATTACTCTGCCGAAATCACCATCGAATCTAACTGGATCATCCCTGGTTTGATTCTCTACCACTATCTCAACAAGATCCCAGTGCTGTTTAAAGTTATAGACTTCTTTGTAATTAATTGAGTGAGAAAAGGTGTGATTGTAGCCTATAAAATCAATCAAGCGAGAAAAGATGCGATTGTAGCCTGTAAAATCAATCAAGTGAGAAAAGATGCGATTGTAGCCTGTAAAATCAATCAAGCGAGAAAAGGTGTGATTGTAGCCTGTGAAATCAATTGGGTGAACGTGTTGCCCGTAAAATCAAGTATCTCTACCCAGAGGATTGTGAATCTAGAGTGGTGTACCTCATGGCCTTGAAATCGAGGGTGTAATTGTAAGAATTGATTTTGAAAGGAAATCTGTACTTGTATGCGAGACTGGATGTAGGGTAACTCCGAACCAGTATAAAATCCGGTGTGTTCTTTCTTTTATTGCTTTTACTTTATATTTGCATCTGTGTTTGATTCTGTGATCATATCTATGTTTGAATATTGCATACATTTGTGTTCAAATTAATATAAATTCTAAAAGATCTAGTAATTCCTTAAATCACTATTCACCCTCCCTTTAGTGTTAATTCTAGCCTTAAGATCCGTAATCCGCATTTCTCACAGAGTAGTTGGAGGAGGAAATCAAGAAGCTTAGGTGGTGAATAACTGTGCTATTTGAGTAATGATTATGCCCGGTTGGGTGGAAACTCGTTTATTGGTACTAAAGACTCAATCGAAGTTAAGATCTGGTTACTTCATTGCAAGAGGATTTTTGTTGATTTAGGGCTCAACGATGTGCGGAAGAGAAGGCTTGCTTCTTGACAGCTTTGAGAAGCATCATTGTTTAGTGAAATAGTTTTATGATTGGAGTTAACGAGGAGACAGTGACATGGGCTGAGTTCAAAAGGAGATTTGAGAAGAGACTTATGTAGAAGATTGCTAAGTGTACTCTGCTTAGGATGTTTTCTGAGCTGGAGCAGAGAGACATGACTATGCTTGAGTATGCAATGAGGTTTGAGGAACTAGCAAGATAGGGCTATGCTATTGTTGATACTGTGATTAATAGGAATGAAAAGTTCATTCGAGGGTTGAAACCTAAGCTTGCAAGGCCACACTATTGCATACTAGGGATCTATGTGATGTTGTGGTGGAAATGACTTTGAGGCATGAAGAGATGCTTGCTTTTCTTGAGAGGAATAAGGCAAAGGAAGTCCAAGTGGGACAAGGTCAGAAGAGAAAGTTTTACATAAGAAACGAGCTCAGAAGGGTGGAGCTGCCAAGAAGGGAAAGGCGGAGGTTGTGTGCTATAAATGTGACAAGAAAGGTCATATTGCAAATGAATGTCAAGGATGGAAAAGGCAAAGTGTTTGCATTGGAGCCAACTACCTCAAGGTCAACAGCAGAGGAAAAGGGAAAATATGTGTTGGAATGTACGCTTATGATTCATAGTATGTCAGTTAGCGTTCTATTTGATACCGGTGCATCACATTCTTTTATATCTCATTGTTTGGTAGATAAGCTTAACCTAGAACCCTCATACCTAGTTACTTCATTATAGGTTCCAAATCCAATAGGAAGGCATGCAACTCTTGGGATGAGATGTGAAAACTTAGAGTTGGAGTTGTTAGGTCATACCTTTATTTGCAGTTTTGTAACGACCCGTAAATTTAACCGGTTTTAATAACGTGTTTATTTGAATTTTTGAAATTTTAAAGGATAAAATTTTGAAATAAAAATTTAATATTTGAAATGCGTCTAGTTAAACATAGCAACTGGTAAATTTTCGTCCGAAAATACGAAATTTTATTTCGTGCATAAATTTACTTCAATTTAATCAGTTAAAAAGCGATGAAAATAAAACGTTTTCAAAACCAAAATATTTTTACATAGAAAAATTCTAAACCATCTTCTAATCAAGATGTCAGTTTGTCGTTTTTCCAAATTCGGAAATCTTTGGCTCCGTCGGTCTTATTTTTCTACGTTTTTCATGCATTTTCCGCTAGTATAAAAAATTCAAATTTTTATAATTCGATCGTAATACTGATATCGGTATACCGTTTTGATTCGTTCGTCATGCTGATCACAACAGTATATCCATTTCTATTTTTGAATCCCGGTATGCTGAAAAGTCAGTAAAATGGTTCCGTATCGGTACCTTTAAAACCTGTAGATCTTCACACGACCATTAAAATTTTCTACCGTAAATATCAATTTGACATTTATCATTACTATTCTTGAATTCAACAAGACCTTTTCATTTCCCAAGTGTTTCAATATCTATTCACGGATTCATTTTCACTGACCCTTCGTTCATTGTACAACTTCATTTGAAAAGAAGAAAAGAAAAAATTTGTAACACAAAATGCATACCCTTTATTCTCACCCATACTTCCCTTGCGTGTTAGAAAATTTCTTGCCTCTCCTTCAGGCATGGCTGCCTTCTCCCTCTTTAATACATATAAATTTTTTTAATATAAAAACAAAGTTGTTTTGATTACTCAAATTGAAGCTGCTCGTCCCTCATGCTTGTCTCCACTACATCCCACTTCGTCCAGCACCATGTCAGCCGCTGCCAATTCGCGCGCTCCGACCATTCCAGCTTCCCTCCGTTCATGTTCTATGCCTTCCGCCTAGCACAACCCGCACCTCACGGCCGAGCACCAGCGAGCATCTCCGCTTCCTCCCATCTCTCCGCCATATCCATCAACTTCCACCACACAGAAAACGCAACCCATGCACGACAAACTCACCAACCCGAGCCCCTGACCTCCGCCACCAAGCAGCAAGCGCAGATCCCCTCTCCATGCAATCGCCCTCCGCCATTAAGCACCTCGCCCTTGCTTCCTTCTCCCGAGCCGCCGCCAATCTCATTTCATCCAGTCTTCCCCTCGCCGCCATCTCCACTCGAACTCTCCATCCATCTCAGCCTTTCTTTGTAATAAGGTATACATATATATATGCATTTTTATTATGTTAGTCATTTTTTATATATATTACTATATACGCAGGAGTTATAGGTAAGTCTGTTGGGTACTTTTCTGTTAAGGTTACATATATATATATATATATATATATATATATAGTTTGTTTAAAATCTGAGTTTATAAAATTTATGTATAAACATACAAATATACGTTGGTTAGGTGAGTTGTTAAGGCTTTGAAATGCTTTGTTTATAATTTTACTTACAGCATACAAATTTATTTTCGCATAGTGTATATACATATGTAAGTTATACTTTAGTTCATGTGGAAGTGTGTATACTAATTATATATTAGTTACATGTATATATTAATAGGCTTGAGTTTGTTTTCAACTATTATATAAGGTGGTGTATGTTTGCTGTCCTCCTACCACTTTGCTTGGCCACATCACTCTCCTTTCCGCTATTTCCCGTTCTTGTATGCATAAGCTCGCTGACTCATTTTTATAAATAGTGGAACATGTTAGCGCATTTGTTATATTGTGTTATAAAATATTGTTTCTGTTTATTTTATATAAAGGTTAACTAAATATTTGTAAGTTGTATATATATACATATGTGTAAATTTGTTTGTATGTAATGCTGTTGATAAAGTATTTGTATAACTAAGCTGTACTTACTTTATAATAATGTATATATACCCTGTTTACAAGTTGTCTGTACCTATATTATGCGCATTTACCAAATTTGAAAATAATATTGTGTCAGTTTGCTCTGTTCAAGCGTTTTGGAAATCCTATCGATAGCGTTGATCAGACGAATCGGTTGGAAATACAAATCACATCAACAACTCAAACAACACAACATATATATAAAATATTTTTAGTATAAATTCAAATACACTCCCTCGCTCAACGATACAAGAATGGGTTTCAAAATAAGTATACAGATTCAAATTTGATGGAAATCAAATCAAGAGAATTTTGATTCGAATACAAGTTCGAAAGAAAAGATAAGATGATTCAATTAACAGAATCAGGAGATGGATAAGCTTATTTAATTCAAGGATAACCTTAACCGGGTCAACCGTAACTTCAAGAATTAGATCGATGCAGAATTCGGAGGCGAAACTACATTTGATCTCATGAAATCGAATTCAGGTATTGCAGGAGATAGCTAGCATCGTAAACCGAGGATACAGAAATCTCCGGTAAATCGATGTCTATTGTACAGGAGTTTCACAATTTACAAATAATTCAAAGTTTGGCGAGACCGCCGATTCATTGTAAGGATCATTCGAAGTGGAGTTATGTGATACTCCAAAATTGAAAGAAGACGAATAGTGAGGGACACGAATGAATTTTTTATATTTGGATATGGATTTTGATTATATGTATATATATAGATTTAAATGTGTAAATATTTTTCATTTTATAAGTTAATATATAAGTATTTATTTAATTTAGAATAGGAATATGTTTATAGTTCACTTATACTATATCATCACCGACTCAGTTCTGATTTGATTTCGTCAAATCTTTATCTTTCAGCATTTCTGTCGAATCTGTATCCATCTAGCTTTGCTTTGGGTTTCGCGCTTGGATTCGTAACACATCTCAGTCTCGTTGATCTCAAACATCGAAAGATGAGCAATCACTCACGATTAATACTCTTTTATTTATTAAATTTGATTTCAATTGAAACGACAATTGAAATATACTATCGTTAGCTATTTACACCGTTATATATGCTATTACCTGTATCAGTTCACCTGTGACATCTGACACCATTATCTATTAATTATACGATGATAATCCAGTTTGGTTGATGATTAATTGATTGTTTGTTGTTTATATTGGATGTAAATTGAAATGTATGAAGTGATAAATATTATGCAATTTAATTTGACGTAGGATAGTTAAAAATTTGAAACGACATATGTGTAAATTTAATTAAATGACAATTTGTATAATATGTCCCCCTTTAAATGTTAAATTAATTGACATGTAGGATTTGGTTAATTATACCTTGAACCATTGAATGTATGTCGTTTAAATTGATGATGTATGAAATTGTAAATAGATGACAAGTGAAGAACCGTAATGTAATAATCTTTAATCTACATGAAATGATAGTGTAGATTCTAGAAATAATTATATTAATTTGCTCAAACAACAATGTGAATTAGTACGATTATTTCGGGATTATTTGAGTTAATTATTGGATTGATATTGATGTTTGCTATTGGTTGTTTATTTACTTTGACACCATCCCAGTTATCACACTGCAAGTTCCCTTTATTATGTTTTGATTTTTGTATTGAAATGGAATCAGGTTGAAATGATAAATACCTAAATGAACTTGACTTAGGATAGGGAATTAAATAAACCCGATTTGGTCAATAATTTGATTTGAAATAAAATAAAGATTTTATTTGAATAATAAGGTTTTGAAATAAAATAAAGATTTTATTTGAATAATAAGGTTTTGAAATAAAATTGGAACGTAAATTTTGATAAAAGGAAAATGTTAATATTGAAATCTGAAACAAATATTAATGTAATAACTGATGAAAGAACGTTGTTTTGAAATGAATTATTTAACAATTAAATTTGGAATTATTCATTGAATTAAATTTGAAATGATTTAATAATTAAGTTTGAATTTATAATTAAGTTTGAAATTATTAAGTCTTAAAATTATTAATAATTAAGGTTGAAATTATTTAATAATTGAATAAGATTGAATTATTTGATAATTGAATAAAAATTGAATTATTTGATAAGAGAAATTTAACCTTTGAATAAGTGAATTTGGACTTTGTTAATAAATGAAATTGGGTTTCTTTATTTATTAAGTTTTGGAAAATTATTTAAGTAAGTTAATAAGTGAAATTGAACTTCTTGAATATGTGAAATTTAGTTTCTTTATTAATTGAGTTTCAAAATTTGTAACTAAGTAAAAATAAGTGAAATTGAATTTCTTTAACAAGAAATAAAATGAAATCTATTGGAAATAATGTAAGAATTGTAATTTAAGAATTTGATTTGACGAATCTAATTTAATTCAATTTGAATTTTTGCTATAAGAAAGTTGAACTTAAGCAATTGGTTTAATGAATGGAAATTTAATGGAAATTGTTTTGAATGATAAAGTAACTTAACAAATATTGAATGAAATCGATAAATGAATTTGAATTGATTTGAATGTCAAATTTAATTAATTTAAATGATTTCTGAATGAAACTTACATACGAACTTGAATCAATATTTGAATGGTTTAAATAAAAGTTGAAATTGAATTGTAAGACTTTGAAACAGTAAGTTGAAAGTTTTGAAACGTAAATTATGGAAATTGTTTTAGAAAGACGAATAAAATATTGATTTACAAATTCTAATTAAAATTGAATTTGATTTGGTTTTGAAATATATTAAACGACCAATCGATGTAATAATTACGAAAGTTATTAAAGAAACCGGAATCGGTTTTGGACATACTCTCTGTCTAAACCGAAAACCACTTTAATAACTATACGAGGAGTGATGATCCAGAATGAAGTGCTTGGAAAGATGTACGTGATGACTGAAGAAAGAGAACGATAATGGATAGCCTTGATACTTGTGTCAAATTGGAAATGACTAAAACAGGAGCCGTGCCGGGCCAAATAGGGTTTGCCACCTCGAGCGAACACACTTCTTCGTAAACTACTCATTACTTGTTATTGATTGGTGAACCCTCGTACTTTTGGAAGTGTTGTTTCACGGTGTTGCGATCGTTGCGGCGATGCGTTCTCACCAGTCCGGATCAGGCAAACGGTAGTTTCACTACCTTGGGCATTGCCTCATGTGCCTTGTCATACTTGTATCCCTATATACGCGACCACTATGAATTTGTTTTGTGTTATACCTATGGAGTACTCCCTGATATCCCACTAGTTTACGGTGGAGTTACAATGATGTATAGACTATTACATTTATATAAAATGTGTTAAGGGGGATAATGGTAACGTCTTAACACTATTTTGATACTTTATATTACTGATAGACATTATCTATTTAGCGTACACTACTACATAGTAGATAGTTTAACGGATCCTTAGAGGATGGTTATTCCAACAACCTTTGAGTTACTTGTATTTCGATTGCTATTTCACTTGAGTTGGATTTATTGATATAAGAATGTTAATCCTGACTCGAGTGTTTTGTATTTTCTTTACGCTCAGGTCAGACTGAGAGTACCAGCTTTCGAGGCTCACCTTTGGAGTTGGGGCTTCACTTGGAGATCCAGCTATCTATCCAGCTTTCAGATATTCAGTCGATTCCTATGATGTATTTTGATTCTTGTATTTGACTATTGTATTCGAAACTTCCGTTGTAACTTATTTAACTCTGTTATATATATAGTAACTTCATGAACTACTATCTTTTGCTTCCGCTGCATATTATTACTCTGTGTCTGTGATTCTGTGATTATTTATTTACTGAATATCCGTGTTTTGCCAAATTTAAATTAACAATTCGGTATTTTGAATTATTCAAGTCCGACATGTGCGGATGCGAATAGTCCAAAATAGCGGGTCGTTACAGTTGGTATCAGAGCTTTGGTAGCTCTTGGCAAAACTTAGCATATAGGGTAAATGCATTTACAGAATCACTCTCATTCGAGTTTCAATCTCATCCTTTTGTCTCAATTCCTTTGAATTTTGGAACGTTCCCTACGGTTCCAAAAATTCATTCGTGTCCCTCACTATTCGTCTTCTTTCAATTCTGGAGTATCGGATAACTCCACTTCGAATGATCCTTATAATGAATTGGCAGTCTCGCCAAACTTCAAATTATTTGTAAATTGTGAAACTCCTATACAATAGACATCGATTTACCGGAGATTTCTGTATCCTCGGTTTACGATGCTAGCTATCTCCTGCTATGCCTGAATTCGATTTCTTGAGATCAAATGAAGTTTCGCCTCCAAATTCTGCATCGATCTAATTCTTGAAGTTACGGTCGACCCGGTTAAGGTTATCCGTGAATTAAATAAGCTTATCCATCTCCCGATTCTGTTAATTGAATCATCTTATCTTTTCTTTCGAACTTGTATTCGAATCAAAAATCTCTTGATTTGATTTCCATCAAATTTGAATCTCTATACTTATTTTGAAACCCATTCTTGTATCGTCGAGCGAGGGAGTGTATTTGAATTTATACTAAAAATGTTATATATATATATATATATATGTTGTGTTGTTTGAGTTGTTGATGTGATTTACGTTTCCAACCGATTCGTCTGATCAACGCTATCGATAGGATTTCCAAAACGCTTGAACAGAGTAAACTGACACAATATTATTTTCAAATTTGGTAAATGAAATAAATTTTGAATATATATTATATATATAAGTATGATTTCCTGAATTTTGATAGTAA
Source organism: Allium cepa (assembly GCA_030765085.1). NCBI lineage: Eukaryota > Viridiplantae > Streptophyta > Magnoliopsida > Asparagales > Amaryllidaceae > Allium > Allium cepa. The sequence goes on along the minus strand of CM060929.1, from coordinate 373,521,399 downwards.
ATTGAATTGTTTGTTAATAAATAATATTGTATTTTAAATATGGCACCTAGACCATTGGCTTTTGCCTCATACATAAATAATTGAAATAAAACATGGTTTATAAATTTATTTGGAAATTGTAATGAATTTAAATCAAGAAACGGAGAGTTTAAATTTCCGGTGATTTCAACTTTGATTTGGATGTTTTAAAGTGTATAGTATTTAAATATTTAAAAAAAAGAATCATTTCAAAGAATTTAAAAGTTTAAATCAGTGCTCTTCTCTTTGTCGCTGGAAAATAATTTCGGTAATGACAGCCGCATCATCGACATTCATTTTTGGGTTTCGAAGTGGAGAGACTATTCGTAGCCTTGCTACACTTTGATTCAAAAAATTTAAATAGATTTGAATTTCTAAATTATGACTTGATTTATAAATATTGGTATATGATTATTGATTTGATGTGATATATTAGATGTATATATATATTTATTTCAAAAATTGTTTGAAGTAAATTGAAAAGGAAATTCTTAAAATTTATGTTAAGAATGATTTCAATTTTAAAACGAAGTAAAAATTTGAATGAATATTGAAACTTAACAAATTGGATTAGAAAATTTACTTGTATAATACCCAATTACGTTATAATACAACTTACGAAAACTATCCAAAGGTTGAATATGTAATTGAATAATTTACAATGTGAAATGATGTTGAAAAAAATTTAAAATTTGAGTAGTTATAATGACTATAAATAAGCTTGATATATGTGATAGGATATATTAAGTGGAATTAATTTAATAATAATTTGGAATAAAGAAGTATTAAATTTGTTAAATAGGTATCGACATGGTTAGAGAGACTACGAAGAAGATTGATTTGATTAGGTGAAAATACGTACCTCCTATCTACATATCTTTGATATTAAATTTTGAATTTCCTATTTCCATCTTTATTTTTGAATAGGTTCTTCCTTTATTATCCTTTGCGAGGGTAGATTTTAGGATTTAACTTATGGATGGTAGGATTTGATGTAAACATGTTATGTATGATGGACGCTAGTGGTTGCAAATGTTTGCTAGTGGATGCTAATAGACGCATATATATACACTAAGCACTATATCTCTTAGGGATCCGCCTAACAAGGTCACTAGAGCATATGCATATGGATGTGTGCGCATTTGCATTTTTTCTATTCCATGGTTGCTACAAATGGATGATTATCATATGATTGTTGCATTTGGATGATGATTGTAGCATGCATATAGAACTATCAGTTATCATTAGGAAACTTGCATTCATTTGGATATATAGCACGGACATAACTGCGTAAAATGGAGGTTGACTGAATCAGTAGACCGCCTAATCTTTTGCATTAGTTAGGGACATTGACACTACACTATCCGCATATATATCATGAATTGCATTAAAAAACTTAAGGATAATGGTTATAATGGATGATGGTTGAGTAGTTGGTTGTAGAACTTGGATGAAAACATTTATTTCATTCTTCTATCCTTGGAGATTTCGGGGACAAAATCCTTTAAGGAGGGGGGAACAACCCAAAATTTAAACTGTAATAATTAATTATGAATTGATAAGATAATGAAATAACTTTGTAAAATTATCAGAATTAAGCCATGGTAGTTGCACCATTGTGTCCATGGTAACTTTTTGGTCAGTTTCTATATATAGTTTGTAAACTAAGACAAGTGCAAACAATCCAAGTAAATAATCACTATCAAAGTAAACAATTAAATAGTATTTTATTCTAGCTTTATCTTTTCCTTTATTCTTTTTATACTGGAACTGTTGTTAAGTCTATTATCTTTATTTTTCTTAAAAATACTAGTAGTTACTTTCACTTACCAGACTTATTGTCTGACCCACTCCTCTATTTCCCCTTTCCCCCATAGGCCAGCAGAGGAAGGATAGTTGATTCAGATATCTTGGACATACATTCTTGGAGTTCTTCATGTATTCATATGTCTCATCTACGTAAGTATGCGCATGATCCAGAGGCAGCATCAGCTGAAGGCGATGTTATCCTAGTTTCATTTTTGGAAGAAAGAGTTTATGTTTCTTAGTAATGTGGTTTTAAAGAAGGGCTTATCAGTTGATCCAGATAAGATCGAAGCTGCCAATAATTGGATGGCACCATCGACGAATACTAAGATAAGAAGTTTTCTTGGACTTGCTGGCTATTACTGGAGATTCATCAAGGATTTCTGGTAGATAGTGGCACCTATAACTAAGTTAACCAGGAAGGAAGTGAAGTTTATTTAGTCCGACAAACGTGAGAAAGAATTCCTTAGGTTAAAACATTTGTTGACCGACGCACCTGTGTAAGTATTTCCAGACGGAAAACAAGGGTTGGTGGTGTATATTGATGCATGTAGATCTGAATTAGGATCTATGTTGATGTAGAAGGGTAAAGTTATTGCTTATGCATCACGACAGCTTAGACCGCATAAAGTAAGATATCCTACTCTTGATTTGGAGTTAGCCGCAGTGATCTTTGCATTGAAGATATGGAGACATTATCTCTTAGGAAAGAGATTTGAGCTTGCACAGATCATAAGTTCTTAAGATACTTATTCTCTCAGAAGAAGTTGAATATGAGACAGTAAAGGTGGCTAGAATTTTTAGTTGCTTATGATTTTGGTATAGAGTATACTCCTAGTAAAGGAAATAAGGTAGAGGATGCTCTTAGCAAGAAACATCAAAATGTGGTGTTAGCTATGTTGGCAGAATGGAAAGATTTAGAAGCTTTAACTACTTGTAGTGTGCAGTTAAGGTCCACTGCTAGTTCTAGTCAAAGTACTACCATGTTGTCCTGTTTGGAACTGAGATCGATGATCTAAAATATTTTAGTCTTTACCAGAAGGGATGATTGAGAAAGAAGTGACGACTGTATGTTCCGAATGTTGGGGACTTAAGGAAAGAAGTTCTTAAAGAATGTCATCGATCCAATTTACGATTCATCCTAGAGGGACCAAGATGTATCGAAATATGAAAAGGAGCTTCTATTGGGAAGGTATGAAGAGGGATGTTGGCTTGTGAGTTAGGCAGTGTACAAACTATCAATAAGTGAAGGCCAAACATCAGAAGTCGAGTGGGTTGCTTCAACCTTTAAAGATTCAAGTTTGGAATTGGGATTCGATATTCATGGATTTTATAGACGCATTGCCAAGGTCAAATTGAGGAATTGAAAGTATGTGGGTCAGAGTGGACAGGTTGATCAAGAGTGCCCATTTCATTCTAATTAAGTTAACCAGGACGACACTTGTTTTAGCTAAGTTGTTTATGAAGAATATAGTTAGACTGCATGGGATCCCTAATAGTATAGTCTGTAATAACCCAAAATTTAAGCTATAATAATTAATCAACAAATTAATTAAATAATAAAATAACTTTGTAAAATTATTAGAGTTAAGCCACGGGAATTGCACCATTGTATCCATGGTAATTTTCTGTTCAATTTTCATATATAGTTTGTAAAAATCCGACCTAAAACGAAGAAGTCACGAAATAAACAAGAAATGAACAAAAAGAAAAGAAAAAAATATATAGGCAAGATCGTCCCTAGGGTCGACCCTCACCATGTCTAGGTCAACTCAAGCATGTGTTGATCGAGAGGTAGGTCAACCCGCCTTGCATTCTTTTACGTAACTTCGCCCATTTCGATTCGAACACGTCATTTTGCTATTTTCTTCAAATCATGTGCATTCATGCTTCCATCCGACGGTTCCTAGCAAGCCTATGATGTGGTTGCACTAGATTTAATCTTTAAATCCGATGGCCTGAGATCCCTAAGTGACACTATAACTAAGACACTAGGCCTAGCTATTTTTCTCACTCAGATTTTCTCCCATTGGGTTCATTGCCTGAGGCTGGACCCTAAATAGAATATTTTTCTATGGACAAGATTGTTTTTATTTAAAGTATTTTACGCCTTAGAAGTGGATCCGACAAGGCCAAGAAAAAGAGCTAAGGACCACATATGAGTGTTTAGTGATTATTTTAGATTTTTAAGTAATTTAAAATAATAGGGTTCTCAATAGTTGTAGTTTTTCTGTAATTTTGAGACAATTTCTGTATAAGTTATTTACCGCTAATTTTTAAATTTATTTTTAGTCTATTTTATTTAGCTATTTTTATATAGCTATTTTATTTAGTTACTTACAGTTATTTACATTTACATCTATTTTACGTCAGAATTCAGTCTGTAAATGTTAGTTTCTTTTTGTTCCTTTTTACGTGAATAAAAAATTAAAAAGAGAATAATTTATTAATATGGATTAATTAGAATAAACACTATATTTGCAAAAATCAGATGTAAAATAAGAAAGACTGTAATAAAAAGAAGGTAGACCGAAATAGGCAAATTTGAGACATTTGCAAGCATATTTATAACTAGTGGTTATAACTGAAAATATAGAAAAGAAGAATAACAATTATAACATAGGTTATATTTAAGCAAATAGAACAATAAAGGCTTATTTTTAAACTTATAATTAGGTTAATAAGCAAATATAACGGTGATAACAGAAAAGACTTATTTTAGAACTTAGATCTTGTTAATAAACAAATATAGTAGAAATAACAAAAGATGCTTATTTTTAGATCTTGTTAATAAGCAAACGTAGTAGAGATAACAGAAGAGGCTTATTTTAAGACTTAGAATAAATTAATAAGCAAATAGAGAAGAATTAGAAGAGTGTCTTATGTTAAAGACTTACACTAAGATAATAAGCAAAAATAGAAGTAGGACCCGTACCTGCAACATTCCCCTTTCAATCAGGAACTGATGGTCTCGCAACAGATTAGGTAGGACCCATTCCTGTAACATTCCCCTTTCAATCAGAACTGATGGTCTCACAACAGATTAGGTGAAGCTGGGCATGCTTATGCTAATCTAGGATAGATAAAAGCTTAATAGATAGAAGATCACATCGGTTAATTTGGGCAAGGGGCGCAACTAGATTTTGTTTGTTAGGACCCATACCTCAGCATCCCCGTTACAGACAAGTACTGATGGTCTCACAACATAATTAGGTGAGGCTAAGCAAGGCCCCTTCAGGCTAGGACTGATGGCCTCACAATAGATCAGGTGAGGCTAGGCACGCTAATGCTAATCTAAGGTAGATAAGAGGTCAAAAATGGGAGCAACAGATAGTGCGAAGCGACGATGACCGTGCGTGCAGTCTCGAAGTAGGGAGATAAGTCGCTATCGAGTTTCAAAGCGCTAAACAAGTTTTTTTTTACCGTGGGACGAAGAGGATTGGACTAGCTCACAGTGGCGCAACAAAGATAGAAGGCCGATCAAAAGGTAGAATTAGGATTTTTGCCTAACTAAAATAGAATTGGGATTTCAGCCTAATTAAAATAGGATTAAGATTTCAGCCTAATCAAAACAGCAAACTAAGACAAGTGCAAACAATCCAAGCAAACAATCATCATCAAAGTAAACAATTAAACAATATTTTATTCTAGCTTTATCTTTTCCTTTATTTTCTTTTGTACTAGAACTCTTGCTAAGTTTATTATCTTTATCTTGCTTAAAAATACTAGTAGTTACTTTCACTCACCGGACTTATTGTCCAATCCACTCCTCTATTTCCCCTTTTCCGCCATAGGCTAGCAGAGGCAAGGATAGTTGATTCAGATTTCTTGGAAATACATTCCCGGAGTTCTTCTTGTATTCTTCTTCGTTTTAGTTTTCTTTTCATTTGGTTTTTGATGTACTGGTACTTATAAGAAGGATGATTAATGTATTCTTCATAAGACATGTATATTTGGTATTTGAGACATGTAATGTTTTAAGACATATTTGTGAAGTTTTATTTTGAATAACGAGTTACCATTTAAATGTTTCCGCTATTTATGTTTATTTATCTTTTGAATCTTAGTCTCTGTAAAGTTTTAGCTATACTACAACGCTTCACATTTTTTAGTGTGTCCTTTTTGGGTATACCAAGGGATGTGGGGTGTTTCACTATGTATCAAAGCTTAAGATTGCAGGATTCCTAAAAACTTGTTTTAAAAAGTAAAGTATTTTCCAAAAGTAACATATTTTTAAAAGTATTTTTCAGAAAGAAACTCTTATTATATGAACAGTTTTTTTCAAGTATAAAAGAGTTTTTTCAAAAATTCCCTCAAAGGCCAGTTCAGCCTTCTTTTGACTCTTTCGAGCCTAAATTTTCTTTTGTCTACATAGTATGGTTGACTGGTTCAATAGAGCTACAGTACCAGAAGTGCAAGGGAAAGCGCCCAACACAGCACCAGTAGGTGGAGACCCTATTAATCTACCTACAACAGCCAATTTTTCTAAGCTATGCAAGGACTTCGCTAGTCAAGGAAGCAAGATGTTTTCTGGCATTGAGGATATCGAGGAAGCACGAGCTAGGTTGAAGGATACAGAATGAATGTTTAGACTGTGAGGATTGGAGGATTTACAGAAAGTTCAGCCTACATCTTGGCAACTTAAGGGAGAGCTTAAAGAGGTTCCTAAGTCAAAAAGCTCTAAGAAGCTGTAGTGGAAGAACAAGAAGGATAAGGACAAGAGGAAAGAAGGATAAGGACAAGAGGAAAGAAGGAGTACCACATAAGAGGATTAGGAAAAGTAGGAAATGTCATAGCCATGGATTGGTTGGTTATTACGCAAAGGACTATAAGAAGGAAATGATGAAGTGGAGGTGTTTCAATTATAGGCAGCCTGGTCACCTTAGTAGAGCTTGTCCTCAGAGGATAGGGCAGGGAGCAAGCTCACCTACAGCACAAATATAGGCTTTGGATGCAGCATCTTCTAGTAGTGGACCAGATCGAGGTAGAAAAGTCTCTGTAGAAGGTTTGTCTCTATTTTGGGTTTTCCTATTTGGAATCTTTTTGATTATGGAGCATTGCACTCTTTCATTCCAAGTTCCTTGGTTGATTGTTTACACTTAGATATCTCTTTAGTAGTAGACCCCATAGTTGTTTCAAACCACATAGGAGGATCGACACATTTATCCATGATTTTTAAGGGTTTGAAATTTTTTATACTAGGCGTAGAGTTTGATTGTGACGCCTATGTATTGGGATTTTCGGGGTATGGGATGATTTTGGAGATGGATTGGGTATCCACTTATGGAGCGATATTGGACCGCGAGAGGAGAGTCGTTAGACTAGACACATGTAGCTGTAGGACTCTCAAGGTTTCTTGCAACCTACAAGGATCGATCATATTGAGCTTCCTTTATTCCCTTGATTCATCACTAGGAGAGCTTGATTCTATTCCAGTTGTTAGAGATTTTCCATACATTTTTGAGGAGATTAGGGGACTACCCCCTAAGAGAGAGATCGAATTTAGGATCTACCCGAATGACAATGCTAAGCCAATGGCATTGCCCGTGAGACATATGAAACCTAGGGAGAGGAAGGATTTAAGTAAGCAGATTGGAGAAAGGCTTCATCAGGTGGAACATATCTGAGTGGGGAGCGCCAGTCGTCTTTGCTACAAAGGTGGATGGTTCCATTCGACTTTGCATAGACTATGGAGAGTTGAATACCCTCATGAAGAAGAACCGTTACCCCCTTCCTAGGATAGACAATCTTTTCGATCAGTTGGTTAGCTCTTCAGTATTTTCTCAGCTTGATTTAGCTCCTGGATTCATCAGCTTTGGGTCACTGACGATAGCATTGATAAGACAATATTAAGGATACCCGATGGATTCTTTGAGTGGTTTGTTATGCCATTTGGACTAACCAATGTCTCAGCCAATTTCATAGATTTGATAAGCCCTATTTTGGAAATGTCCTAAACAAGTTTGTAGTAGTACTCATGGATGAGTATGGAAGAGCATGCTATTCATCTAGAGGAGGTTCTTCATACACTTCACGTTCATCAGTTGAGGGAAATTCTTGAACTATCACGTTTGGCGTAAGGAAATGCGTTTCTTGCAGCATAGAGAAGGTAAACACATGGAAAGAGTTTGAGAAACGGTTTTATACATTTAGGTTAGGATTGTGGAAAATCCAAAGAGTATAGGAAAAGATTGGAGATGTACAATAGATTCAGTTGAAAAAAGGAAAGTCCATGTGTAAATAATTAAAAAAAATTATAATTGTTTCAGATAATTGGATCTAACGGTAGTACCTTAGAATAAATATAAGCATAAAAGATGAATACAAATAAAAGACTTTAGTAAGGAAATGAGATTTCGAAGGTTTGGGAAGGGTACTTCTAAGGTAGTAAGAAGAAAATCCACTTTATGCCCAGCTTAATAAAATGAAATAGTTGGAATTGAAAAGTTGGAAAGTATAATTTTTAATGTTTTTGAGGAAGTAAATATTAAGTTTTTGAAAAAAAGAGTGGTATGAAATTTAATTTAGTTTTTATACAATGTAAACTTTGTTAAAAGTGAAATTCTTTTTGAAAAATTATAGAGCATATATAGCTCGCTTGTTTCTTTGGAGGTAAATAAAGATTTTAAAAATAAAAACCTAGAGTGTATTAAGTATCGAGAACATAGGTTACAACATTTGTTGTTGTAATAGATGTTTTCATGAAAAATAAAGGGTGCATAGACCATAACACTACTGTTATATTAGGTGACTCCCAAAGGAAATGTTTTTATATAGTATATGAGATTTATTATTATTTATTTTAATTGAATCCATACACTAGTATTTTTGGGTTATAGTAATGATGTTTTACGCAACATCTGTTTTGGCCCAAATAAATATAGGTTTTGAAGATAATTTCTACGTATAGAAATAAAGTAGTTTGTAAGTACACTTATTATTTAAAAAAAATAAGGAAATTTTTTCTAGTTACGAAAATATTAAACAGTTTTGAAAATGAGTTCTCCTGAAAAAAAGCGTAAGTTAAATATTAGAAAACTAAAAAATTTCATACAAAATGTCTATCGTAAGAGAATATAGATTAAACATACTTTAATCCATTGGAATGAAATGAATAATGATATAATTTTATACAAAATCAAATCACAAATAAAGATGTTTTGTGCAAGTTATAAGGAATATGTGAAAGAGATGTACAAGGTAGGAAAAGCACCATATTTTGTATAACCTATTTCAAAAAATATAAAATAAATTCCTTGTAATTGGACATAAACGTGAAGTCCTATTTTAAAGGATTCATAGAAGATTTTTGCGTTAATTGTTCCTCATAAAAGAAAGTAGTTCCAATATATTAAGATATAAAACCATTAGGTGTAATGAGAAGTGTAATAATTAGATGCGCTGTTAGTCAGGAGAGATATTATAGAGAGCCTTAGTAGAAAACGCTAAGCAATAGAAAATCATATAGTTTTCCATTGATTATGTGCATTGTTTGCTTGCCTTTAAGTTAGAAACTCCTCTAAGGTTAGGTAATTGGAAAGTATAGGGGTTTTTAATAAAATAATTGTTCTTATCTACTCCTGTTTTTGCAAAATTAAAAATCTATGAAAAGAAGATGTTTTGAAAACGTGTGAGTATATTTTAAAGATATATTAAAGAAAAATGATTTGGTGAAAAAGTAAATAAGTTTTTGGAAGCCAAAAACTTAGTAACAGTTAAATTTAAAAATCCAAATTTTATGGAAAGCTATATAGGTTTTTACAAGAAAAGGAGGAATAAGTTTTGAACTTAGAATTTTTAAGTTTTTCCCTCTAGATTGGGGGAATAATGTAAATTCAAAAGGCTGTAAGGATGTAAGTCTAGAAAGATAAAATGTTAAGTAACCAAGTACCTTTGAATTTAATAGAAACTTGAAAATAACACTTTTAAAGGCAAATTTTTTTGGATTTGATGTTTTAAAAATTTCAAAGCTTTAGTTTTTGAAATTGAATAATAAATACCACACCAAACTTTTAAATTGGAGTAAATAGAAATCGTTTCTTAGATGTGATAGAATCTGTAAGGCTATATGGGAGATAGCAGTGATTACTTTTAAAATAATAATAGAAGATTCCATAAAGTGTATAGGACACTAGTGAGAACCTCGGATTGTTACTTCATGCTTGTAGACTATAGAAGAATAGTAAGGTGATATTAGTAAGATAGTAAGACAATAAGACACATGTGGTTGAGAATGTGTATTCTTGATTTTGGAGAAATTTGGAAGGAGCATCTTCCTTCAGTGTAATTGGCATATAATAATAGTTTTCAAGCTAGCATTGGAATGACACCTTACAAAGCTCGTTATGGAAGACCGTGCAAGTCGCCTTCGTGTTGATTAGAGTCTACAGAGAGATTGCTACTTGGTATCAACATGGTTAGAGAGACTACGAAGAAGATTGATTTGATTAGGTGAAAATACATACCTCCTATCTACATATTTTTGATATTAAATTTTGAATTTCCTATTTCCATCTTTATTTTTGAATAGGTTCTTTCCTTTATTATCCTTTGAGAGGGTAGATTTTAGGATTTAACTTATGGATGGTAGGATTTGATGTAAACATGTTATGTATGATGGACGCTAGTGGTTGCAAATGTTTGCTAGTGGATGCTAATAGACGCATATATACACACTAGGCACTATATCTCTTATGGATCCGCCTAACAAGGTCACTAGAGCATATGCATATGGATGTGTGCGCATTTGCATTTTTTCTATTCCATGGTTGCTACAAATGGATGATTATCATATGATTGTTGCATTTGGATGATGATTGTAGCATGCATATAGAACTATCAGTTATCATTAGGAAACTTGCATTCATTTGGATATATAGCACGGACATAACTGCATAAAATGGAGGTTGACTGAATCAGTAGACCGCCTAATCTTTTGCATTAGTTAGGGACATTGACACTACACTATCCGCATATATATCATGAATTGCATTAAAAAACTTAAGGATAATGGTTATAATAGATGATGGTTGAGTAGTTGGTTGTAGAACTTGGATGAAAACATTTATTTCATTCTTCTATCCTTGGAGATTTCGGGGACAAAATCCTTTAAGGAGGGGGGAACAACCCAAAATTTAAACTGTAATAATTAATTAATGAATTGATAAGATAATGAAATAACTTTGTAAAATTATCAGAATTAAGCCATGGTAGTTGCACCATTGTGTCCATGGTAACTTTTTGGTCAGTTTCTATATATAGTTTGTAAACTAAGACAAGTGCAAACAATCCAAGCAAATAATCACTATCAAAGTAAACAATTAAATAGTATTTTATTCTAGCTTTATCTTTTCCTTTATTCCTTTTATACTGGAACTGTTGCTAAGTCTATTATTATTTTTCTTAAAAATACTAGTAGTTACTTTCACTTACCAGACTTATTGTCTGACCCACTCCTCTATTTCCCCTTTCCCCCATAGGCCAGCAGAGGAAGGATAGTTGATTCAGATATCTTGGACATATATTCTTGGAGTTCTTCGTGTATTCGTATGTCTCATCTACGTAAGTATGTGCATGATCCAGAGACTACAATTCCTCCAACAAATTTGGAAGATGTGATAGTAGAACCGAATTCGACCTTTCTTAGACAACCAGTTCAGGTTGTAGCGAGAGATGAGAAAAATTTAAGGAACAAGACAGTCAAGTTGGTGAAAGTTTAGTAGAGCGACAACAAGAAAGACTATACTTAGGAGACAGAAGACGGGATTAGAGATACATATCCTGATCTACCGTGAGGGTATGTAGAGGCCATACTAGCATACATGACTAGCAACTGTGATAGCTCCTATATAACAGTTCAAACATAACAATCATCTGTGATAGCCTCTATATAAGTAATTTCAGAAGGATGGTTTCTATATAAGTAATTTCAGAAGGATAGCCTCTATATAAGTAATTTCAGAAGGATGGTTCCGAAGCCATCAGTTTTTCCCTAATCATTTTTATTAAAAGGATAAAGGTTTCGGAAGGGGTACTTTCGCTTATATTCACTTAGACCCAAAAGATATTTTAGAATAAACCTAATGGTTTCGAAAGGGATGCTTTCAAATGGTTTCGAAAGGGGTGCTTTCAATGGTTTCGAAGCTATGCTTCTAAGAGTTAATAACAAATACTTTAACACTTTTGAAAGATATGTTTTGAGGGCTTCAAAAGAGATGTTTTAAAGTGTTTCGATAGGCATATGCTTAGTATTCTGAAAAGAAGATTTGAATGCTTTTGAAGGAGGTTATCCACAGGTTTTGAAAGGGGTACTTTCACTTTTATTCATTTTGACCCAAAAGATATTTTTAGAATAAACCCAATGGTTTTGAAAGGGATACTTTGAAATGATTTTAAAAGGGGTACTTTCAATGGTTTCAAAGCTATGCTTCTAAGAGTTAATAATAAATTCTTTAACACTTTCGAAAGGTATGTTGTGAGTGCTTCAAAACAGACGTTTTACAGTGTTTTGAAAGGCATATGCTTAGTGTTTTGAAAAGAAGATTTAAATGCTTTCGAAGGAGGTTATCTAATGGTTTTGAAAGTAAAGCTTTAAGGTTTGGAAAGCCTTAGTTTTCAAAACAAAGAACCCAATCTCATTTTAATAGAAAAACCATGGCATAAATAAATAAGTTTTAAAATGACTTTTAAGTATGGAGTTTTTTGAAGAAGCTTTCCTTGATAAAATAATGAGTTAAAGAGATTAACCATGTTTCATATGAAAATTCTTCCAAGGATATTAAACCGTAGATGTTTGTGTTATTATGTTATTATGCTTGCTTCTTCTGATATATACACACAGACACACACACATAGGTATTCACTTTAAATGGACCCATAACAGTATTTTAGGGAGAAAAGGCTTGAATAACCATCCGGGTTGACCCAATAGTGAATATAAATTGAGTAAACTACTGTATGAGTAGAATAACATCCAGGAGATTAGGTAAACTAGAATAAAGGATGTCTAAATATTGATTAAATAAGTTGTCAGATAGACTTGTTCATTGTAAACCCATGAACGCTATATTTAGAAAGAGTTATTGGCAGGGGCCAATAAATTTGTAGTGAACCCATGAAAACTATATCTAGATAAAGTTATTGACAGAAGTCAATAAGTTCTAGTAAACCCATGAAAACTAAGATATAAGGGAAGTTATTGGAGATACCAATAGGTTCAGGGAGAACCAATGAAACAATATAGTTATTGGCAGGACCAATAGGTTCTTAGTAAACCCATGAAAACTTTAAAACAGGACAAGGAGTCCATAAGTTTTAAATAGGTTATTATTAAGCCCATGAAAACTAATAGGTTAATACTGGCCCTAGAAACTTTAACGAGACAGATAGTCAAATCGAATGGGTATGGGTAATCCAGAATTCATTTACTTGGTTGCGTATCATTATAATATTTTGAATTGTTTTGTTTTAACTATTGTGGATGTAGGAGCATGACATATGATTTTTTTTATGTTTTGGATAAGATACTAGTGAGAGAAAAACTCGTTCCTCTGAGTGGCATGGTCTCACTAGACATCTAAATTGTTTGAGACAACAGGTTATTATTCATACCAGGCTTTATGTCTGACTCGAAGTTTATGTTTTCCCCTTAAACTCTCGGGTACTCAATTGATTTTGAGTAGTTTAAGAGTTGAGGATTTCAGGTTCTCCATAGACGAATAAGCTTCCGAGGACGTACATGAGGCAAGCTAGCTAATAGGAGTTTTTTCTATTTTAATTCTGCTGTGTTTTGTTGTAAAGGCAAAGTTTTTTAATTGCCTATGTTTAGACTTTGATCATCCAAGGTGGCTCTTCGTATGTCGCTCTTGGCATATGTTGTAATAATTATAATTTCTCTAAGCATGGTTCTCGTGTTTGGGAGTATGTAATGAATTTAAAATGTGGATTTGAAATGTAATGAGAGAAGTTGTTTTTGAAATCGGCGAATTTATTTTATATTCATGTGTTTCTACTGTATCAAAGAATCTAACATTATAGCATTTGATCGCCGAGGATTAATAACTATGGATGACTATAACATCTATAGCCTTTAGTTTTGGGGCTTCAAGTAAGGGATGTTACACTCTTCTCCTTTCTTGCAGCATTGTTGGAGATCCAATAATTTAACCTTACCTTGGTTTGAAAGTACACATTTTCTTAAGGGATGAGAAGAGGAGTGATGAATTTTTCTTTTAGCCTTTTTGCCATAGGATTTCTCTATTCATCTTTACACATTTCTATGTATTTTGACCCTTAAAGTCCATTCCGGTTTCCACTTTCTTAACCAAAATCTCCATTTTTAGAGGTCAAATAGACTAGTTCTCTCCATCTTCGGGCAAATTTCTTGAAATCAGGGTATAATTTGGTTTCAAACATAGTTTCTCGTGCTTATGATTGAATGCTTTGCCTAACCTGTGAAAATGGGTCTTTTTTGGATCTCTAATTTTTCCTACAGTTTGGATTTGGTTTTTCCAATCGTAATGTATTAGCCATGGAATAGATTGGCTCTCTTCCTATATAAGAGGGATTTTGGCTCCATTTAGTTGGATTATACTGAGCCACTCTCTTCTTTCCTCTAAAGTTTGCATGGCTAGTCTTCTTAAGTTCAACTCTTTTCTCTCATAATTCATCGATCAGTCGATAGATAAGGCATGGAGTTCGCTAGTGGTTCATTGGACCCTTGTTGGGATTCAATTATCATAGTGGAAGTTCAAGTAGGATAGGAAAGCTTAAGAAAAAGAGAAATACCTTAAGTTCAATTCTCAATGAAAGCACCAAAAATGTTAAGGTAAAAGTTAGGCTAGCTTATTAAGTCAAAGTAGGTGAAAGTGAACTAAGGCCATAATTATAGTAGAATCCATAGTAGCATGCTTTGATATATTCAATGAACTAATATGAAAACTAGGTCAAATGAAAGTCTTTTAGTACAAAATTCTCGATTATAATTTCCCCTAACGGCCATGAATCCCTAATTCAAAGCTTTCTTTACAAAGTTTGGATAGAAAAATGAAAATTAAGGACAAGGAGATCTTAAGAATTTCGACCCCTTTGTAGGCGGGGGCACCTATCTATTAATAGAGAATTTGTGTTGCGGGATTCTTGAAACATGGCAATCTATTGAAAGCAGCCGGTCATGATTAATCTATAAGGCATAGGTTGGAGTCACATGTGGGACACTTGTTCCATGCTGGTTTTTAGTTCATAATAAAGTGCAATAGCTCTATAGAAGCATTCAATAATGGCTTCAATTTGTTGTCATATAATAATAAGCGATGACTCTTTGTAACTCATCATGACATCATAAATCTTTTACTTCAAAGTCGCACATGACAACTTATGGCAACTTTTGGAACTTCACATGATTGCTTTGATTTATCATTTAAATATAGTACACGATGGATTTAGCCAACTTCTCATGATAACCTTGATCTTTCAATTGAAGACTATATATAATAGCGCGATAGAATTCCTCATGATGACTTGATTTATCACTTGGAGGATGGCACGTGAAGGCTTCATATAACTCCTCACGATGGCTTAGTGACCTTATATCATGACTGCTTTAAGAGTTCTATCACAATAGCATGTGTTTTTCAGATTACACAGATGACTTTATTGAACTTTTCACGATGATCTTGCTACTTCATCTAATGATTGCTCTAAGGTTCGTATCTCGATGGCTCTAATGCACTATATAATGAATTCGTGAGATGTCCTATGATGACTCTAATTTTCCTCCATACGATGGTGAAATAGGACGTCCCATGATGACCTTGATGATTCCATTGTAATGGATCCATAAGATATATCATGATGGCTTCAACATCTCATGCTCAAAGTAACCATTTGAAGGCTCTTGTAAATTTTTGCACAAAGGCTTCCATTTTAATTCACAAAGTCTCAAATTGTCACCAC
The DNA here is from genome assembly GCA_030765085.1 of Allium cepa. Lineage (NCBI taxonomy): Eukaryota > Viridiplantae > Streptophyta > Magnoliopsida > Asparagales > Amaryllidaceae > Allium > Allium cepa. Next base: position 373,505,622 of record CM060929.1, on the reverse strand, counting down.
ACTTAGGCTTCTTTGAATCATTGCATGATAACTCTTTCTTTTGCAACATTCTCTTTTATTGTCTCGAAATAGCTGATATATTTGGGTATAACAAAGTGGAAGAAATCAGATTCCACTCCCAAAGGTATTTTTCATATAGAAAATTGTTTATCTATATACGGTTCTAGTTAGGTTTTAGATGCTAGATCTGGAGCATATATCTTTGATATTTTACATGGACTTAGGATCAAGCATCTCATGACAAGAGGGGCATGGAATTTTAGGCTGCAAATGGAGGTAGTGCAGCTGCCATTGCAATAGGGGTATACCATGAAACACATACTAAAAGAAATGATTTAATTTTGAATAATTGCTACCACATACCAAACTTTACTAGTGGAATAATTTCCATGTCTTGTTTGATATAGAATTTTTTTTCTAATTACAGTATTATGAATATTTATTCTGGAAATTAAATAGATTATTTCTAAATAATTCCATTTATGTTCTAAATTCGAATCATATATCTACTGTTGAAAATAATAATAAACTAAAATTAAATTATAGTTATTTTTAACATTGTAGATTAGGCCATATTAATAGAAATGACTGAGTAAGTTAAGAAGTAAAGGGTTTCTACCATCGTTTGATTCTAAATCATCTATACTTGTATGTCACGTCTTATAGGTAAATGTCCAAACAACAATGTAAGAGTTGATAAACTCTTACAATTAGTACATATTGATGTATGGTGTCCTATGTCCACAATTACCAAAGGTGGAACCTCTTACTTTATAACGTTCACTGATGATTTATCTAGATAGGGATATGTGTTTCTCATGAAACATAAATCAATGGTTTATGATAAATTTATTTAATATAGAAATGAAGGGGGAATCCAAACTAATAGGAAAATAAAAATACATTGACCCGATCGAGGTGGTGAGTACATCGGATCTGAACTACAAGAATACCTAAAAGAGAATGGGATTCTCTATCAAGTCACTCCTTCACATACTACACAACACAATGGTGTTTCAAAATGGAGAAAAATAACCTTGTTAGACATTATTCGATTGATGATGAGTGACGCTAAGGAGCTTCTTTCCTTTTGTGGATATGAGCAAGAAACCATGGTATATATATTGAATAAACGTAACGTCTAAAACGGTGCCTAAGACCCATACAAGTTTTGGATTGGTAAGAAACCCCACCTTAATTATCTAAAGTTTTGATGTTTTCCAGCTTACTTTAAAAAGTAAGCCCCGGTAAGCTTGAGGTTATGTATGTTTATAGGATATCCAAAAAATTCCCATGGATACTTATTCTATCATACCAAGGAACAAAAAGCTTTTACTTCAAGGCATGCTACCTTTCTGGAAAAGGAATTTCTTTCTCAAGAAATTTGTGGTAATCAGATAAGCATGGATAATATCTAAGAAACATTCCAACGACCAAATGTATAGACAGTAATTCAATGCCCAAAGAAAATATGCAACCTTTTAGTAGGTCTAATAGAGAATCTTGTGTAGTAGAGTGATACCGTGGTTTCTCATCGATGACAAGAAAGTAGAATTCATCATTAACGATGACGATCCCCTGATGTACCGATAAGCCAGAGCTCTGCCTTATTGCTTGATGCAATGTAATCCGAGATGGATTCCATGTACAAAAACAAAGTATGAAAATTGAAGAATGTAAAACCATTTTTCTGGTCCAACGTTAAAATACTTTAAAAGATGTACAATACAGATTAAATTCCAAATATTCCCACAATGAAAATAATATATGTTATCTAGCATTTGAACTAAGCAGCTTCTAAGTAAATATAGACATCAAGATAAAGACGAAAGGGATCAACAACCTAGGGGCCTGCTTGGAATTATTATATAACGCAACACAATATATTTGGAACAAATTCAAGCTAGACAACATGGGTAGAATTGAGAATAATTATGACCGGTGTCGAGTTGATTCTCGGGTGGATCTCACCTTTGAATAATATGGTGCTTACCAACCACAGTCGTAGTTATTTCCAACATGATCTTATTACCCTAAGCTGATTTGTTTTTCCTCCCAATCTTCTCGGATCTGAAATCTTATCCATTCTTCCATTATCTAGCGACTATGATGAATGATTCCAGCTATAAACAGAGTGGCAAGTGCAATGTAGAGAGGACCTTTTGGATCTTTTGAGCCCATATTCTTCATCTTCTTATCTCTACTTCAACTATTATCAACAAGTGTTGTCAAATCTAAGCAAACTTTGTTTTCAAGATCTGAAATCCATGTATAAGTATTTGTACTTATGACCAACCAGAAATCAATAATATGAAGTGGACGTACGCACTTGATTTGGTTAAACTACTATAAGAATTTGGTATGTTCTTACTATTTTTTGCTTGTTTTATTAGATCTGTTCTCGTTTTCGATTAATCTGGGTATTGTGTCACTTTTTGATCCAACATTTTTTGTACATTCACTAAGAGCCGAGCTTTTTAAATGAATATATTACTTAGACCTTGGAATTTCAAGCATCCAAAAGTTAGATCAAGAAATTTTCTATTATAGATCTGAAGTTACTGAGATTTGGAAAGGAATCTACATCAGGTCTGAAAGATATGGCATCTATGGGATCTTTCACGAGATTTTGAGCCACTTTTGGTGAAGATGAAGCTTCTCATTAGAATTAGAAAAATACTCAGCCAACACATTCTTTTCCTAAACCTTCTTACTTGTATGAAATAGTATACAAAGTCGAGCTTGATAAGATGATAATTGAGATGAATCGGAAAATGCTAGACAATTGAAAAGCCCTCTTTGATAAATTGGAGGAGAACTTTGCTTTGTGAGCATAGCTATCGAAAAGGCAAAGGAAAAGCCACAAAGATTCATCGTATTTAAAGTTTGAGGAAGAGAATCCATTTTTGTGGGATCAGAACAAAAGAGAAGGGAAGCAAAAGTTGAAGGGAAAAGGCTGCTGGGACATCAAAAAGGAGTGCTAGAGGAAGTGGCCAATTTTTGGCCATGGTAGACGCTAACCAAAATCATGACGATACTGACCATGTTGAGGATCATGCCGACACACAGCCTCTTGATGCCATTAAAATATCCAATGGTGAAGATGAATTGTAGGATACTACTAATAACGTTAGGTATAATGCTGGTGCACAGGCTGATAGTATTCAAATGACCGCTGCAAAACCAGCAAGACTCCATAGAAGATCTGTACGAGTTGCTCTCCTAGAGAAAAGAGAGCCTAGATGTCGTGTAATAAACCAGGATCATTTACCGAGCCAAACATTTAACATAGTCCCTGATAGTAACCGTCATGTTGGCCAAACCAATAAAGATTTCATAGTAGATATGATACAGAGATTGTCGAACGAGAATCAAAATAAAATAAAGACGAATATGGTTTAGTGCCTAGTACAACTCCATTCATTGATGATAAACTTCAAAAGCGCTATCCTAAGAAGCTTGTTATGTAGACAATGCCATCCTACAATGGAATAATAGATCCTAGATAACATCCATTAGAGTATGAATGGTATGTGGATAGTGCTCGAGCGATAAACACAGTGAGGGTGTAGGTGTTTCCCTATATTTTTAGATAGTGTAGCTATAATATGGCTCATTGGCTCGTGCCGAGATCTATATTTTTGTTCGGTCTGTTACAAGATGTTCATAGGGTAGTTCAGGCTCCACATAACATGGTTGAAGGATGTGATATCCTTATCTAACTTTTATCAAAGATCTAAAGAGACTCCAAAGAATTTTCAAAAGCAAGTCAACACTACAGTAATTGAAGTCAGCGATACAAAGGAAGATATGGTTCCGATGGCATTGACTCAAGGAGTCCACCCGGATACAGGCTTTGGTAGATGGCTTAAAAAGTAGTAGCCACCCACAATGGACAAATTTATTGGAAGGTGTCCCGTTATCTGTGATTGGAAGAGGAAGACCTGATCGCATGACCAGTTGGTGGTAGACCATCAAACGGAGTTGTGCAGAGCAACGTTGGTATCAAGCAAACTGGAGGGAGCACAAAAATGTTGCAGTCATTGTCGAAAATAATAATAACCAAAGAAGGAGAAACCAGGGCGTTGGGGGAAGGGGATACTCCATTTTGTATATTTTTGGCTAACAATCAGCCGAGATGCGGTTGATTATACCAGATAGTTTGATAAATGCCAAAGGTTTGCAAAAATACCAAAAGCCACATCTATAGAGCTTATGCAAATGGCTACCCTCTGACCATTTGTGGTTTAAGGAATTGATATAATTGGTATGCTATCGATGTCGAATGGACGAGTGAGGTATGCTATCGTAGCCGTGGGTTACTTCACAAAGTGTGATGAAGTGAGGCCGCTGGCCATGGTCACTATGGAGAAAGTGATCAAATTTATGGTAAGTACATCATATGCAGATTTAGAGTCCCATATAAAATCATTATTGATAATGGAATTCAATTCGAGAGTGCCGATTTCAATGACTATTATAACCAACTTCGAATTATGAAGATCCTTTCGGCAATGGTAGATCCATAAGAAAATGGATAGGTGGATGCATTTAACAAAATCATCAAACCCATCCTAAAAAACTAAAAAAGCTAAGGGCAACTAGGTAGATGAGTTACAAATTACATTATGGGATTATAGAAGAACTCACAAGTTCGCAATAAGGCACGCTCCATTCACTTTGGCCTATGGATCTAAAGCCATGATTTCGGTAGAACTGGAAATCCTTATCATCGATGAAAACACCATGTCCCCAAGAGGAATGGGAAACTCTTGCATGAGTCCCTCGATTTGGTCAATGAAAAACTAGAAGAGGCTGAACTGAGGTAGCTTCTCATCAGAAAAGAGTAGTAAGGCCTTTCAATGCGAAGGTCAGGAACCGTATCTTTAAGGTAGGGGACCTCATTGTTAAATGGGTCACCCTTATAGAGGCACTTGATACGAATTGGGATGGTTCTTATGCGATTGAATATAAGCTTAGAGATGTAACCTTCAAGCTTGTGACTGTTGATGGGATCCCAATTCCACATGCATGGAATAACGAGCTCCTACAATGCTATTTCATTTAGATTTATTTATTTTCTATAAATAAGCCACCCTAGTTTGCTTGGGGGAATGCAATAAGGTAAGACTTGCCATTTCTTTTGTTTATAAATAAATTTGGCTTTTGGAACCAATGTATTCATGTTCTTTTAAGTTTTGCTACATGATTAGCGGTATGATCAGGTACCATACAGGTACCGACAAATGCCTTTGATCCATGATTTGATCAAGGGAGTATAACCATATTGGGGTCGATCAGAGGATTCGCCCTTATCCCTCCATTCTTTGACTATCGCCCGAAGATAGGCAAAATCAATGAGGGATGCCTGGAATTAGGTAATTGAAACACTGGTTCTCAAATATAGGAACTGATGTACATTCGAAGTTTCTACGATTTTATTTACGGCCCTGCGAGACATACCCGGTCGAAGATAAATGATGATGGTCGATGAACAATTTTGATCAGTTTATAGAGATAGATGAGATCAAAAATTGATGCTTAAGGACAAGCATTTGAAATGTGGATCCTAGGAGATAGGGGTCGGTGTATAATTGAGCCTTTTATAAGTATAACTATAATTACAACCCGAAAATACACGCCTTGCCGAGGATAAATGATGAAGGTCAAAGAACGTACTTGACCAACATCTAGAGATAGGTGTAAAGATCCTAATTTTAGTTAACATTATTCAGGACATTTCATTAGTTAGATTAAATGAAATAATGAAATAGTTAAGGGACTGAGACTTGTGTTTATAGAGGTAGCCGTGCCAAATTAACAATGAACTAAGGGAGACTAAAATGAAATAAAATATGTTAGGGTAGTTGATAAGGGAAAAATAGGAATAGATACATTCTTATACCTAAAATCTTATGCACATTCATTCTATACGTTCATAAACAAAATTAAAAGTTAGAGAGGCTGGCCACTGTGAAGGGAAAAACAAGAAGAAGATAGGGGAAGAGGCTTAAGCAACTTAATCCAAGATCAAATCTCAACTACTTAATCATAGATTAATGGTGAATAATTTGCTACATCACAAATTTTAATTATTTTCGGTTTTTGATTGAAATCCAAATTATTTTACAAATAGTTTGCCATGTTTTGATTGCTAAATGGATATATATGCTTGTTGATGATTTATGCTATTTCATATAGATTTAATGATAAGTTTTAATGTGAATCCCTTATTAAATGACATCCAAATTCCTTGCAATTTTCATATAAGATGGAAAATAATATTATAGAGGTGGGTTTCAAGTTTCATAGTCTTCTGAATTATCGTAGATTTATTACGAATATTCTAGTGAAGAAAATAGCTAATACGGTTTAAAATTATTTACAACTATTATATATGTGTTTTGGGTCTGAAGTTTAAACATGTTAGAAAACATCTAAAATGTGATTTATGTGAATTTTTGTAGAATTTTCATAAGTGTTTTAACAGGTATATAAAATTATTTAAGATACAGGACTTAAATGCTTTATATATTTATAAAAAGAGAAGGGACATTTTGTAAATATTTTGAATTATTTATCTCTGAAATTTTGGCAGCATTTTTAGAAAAGAAATTGGAAAAGAAATTTTTAACCAATCATATGTTGATAAACAAAGCAGGTTAGTTGAAAAGAAATTACATTTTAAGGTTAAAAGTTAGTTTTACCTTGTTTTAGTTGTTTTGCCACTTTTTGTTCATACCTATCGATTAGGAACTTCCGCCTTCATCTGCATCGAAACCAATGCACATGGTATCAAAAGACTTGGTGCATAATGAATTGGACATAAGCGGGATGTATATAGTCAGAAAAAGGAGTTTCGAAGGGGTCGAAATTATGCTTTGCTTTTAAAAGGAAATATGCTTGCTTTGCTTTTGAAAGGAATGCTTTCGACTAAGATATCTTTCGACTTGGTCAAATGTTTTAAAGAATGGTTTCGAAAGAGGTTGTGCCTTTTGTTTTATAAAGAAGCTTTCGAAGGGGTTAAAACCCCTTACTGTCGCATCCTACCTTTCGAAGCAATGCTTTCAAAAGGGTTTCTTCGTTTTAAAATCTAAGCCACTTTTCCAATGCTTTCAAAGGGACTGGTTTCGACACTATCCACTTCTTTTACTTAGGAAATTGCTTTCGTAAGAGTGCTTTTGACTTAGTTGTTTTTAGACCCTTTTGAGATTTTGAAAGCTAAACCCAAAGGTTTGGAGAGGAATGGTTTTAAATGGCTATGAGAGGTTGTTCCACATATTTTACTTGAATCCAAATGCTTTCGTAAGTTATGATTTATGTAAAGAACATAATGATTTCGAAAGGTTTAAGATAAGAGGTGGTTCCCTAACGTTTTAAGAAGGTTTTAAATGGAAGGTTTCCAATGGTTTTGAAAAGCATGTTTAAAGTGTTTCGAAAATAGGATGATTAAGGTTTTATAATACTTTCGAAAAGGGCGCTTTTAATTTTTTCGAAAGTTTGATTGTAAATGTTTTCTAAAGGAATGTTTGGCCTTTTAGCCTAAGGTTATAAAGTAAAATAGTTTACTTGTTTCGAATGGGTACTTTCAATGGTTTCAAAAGGGGTACTTTCAAATATTTCAAATGTTTTTGTCAACTTTGTTTTTGTGTAAAGTATATATAATATGGCAAGGTGATTTGAGTAAAGCATAGAATATTTTCCTTGTTTATGTATGATTTAAATGGGTTAAATCATTTTAAAGGAAATGTTTTCAAGGAAAATTTAAAGGGTATTTGACCCTAAGTAAAATGACTAAGATATTAGAATACCAGATGGGACTGGTATAGGGTCGCGCCATATACTTTAGCTATTAGCCCTTTGCTAATATAAGTCCAAAATTCCAATGTGTAGGGATTTGTCACATGTAAGACTAAAATGATGTTGCACACAAAGGAATCTATATAGAAAAAGTTAGGTTATTGGTAAGCCCGCAAAACCATTAGGATCAGTTGACCCAGGGAGAAGTAAGTTAGGGACAGATCGTCCAGAAGAGGAGTATCTAACAGAAGTTAGACTATTTGTTTATTTTGTCTAGTAGGCCTGAGTTAGCTAATGGTTAGTAGTTAGCCAAACAAAACTATAGTGCTCGTACAGATAGTCCATTGATTACCTGATTCGTATGCTTATATGGCATAGCTATTATTATTTTAACCAGTTTGGTTCTAGGGTTTGGATTAGCAAAAGATATAGTTTTAAAAGGATATTAGTGAGGGGATACCCGTTCCACCAAGTGGCATGGCCTCACTTAATATCAGTTGACCGAGATGTATAGTATTATTCACACCAAGGTTATGTCTGACTTGAAGTTTATGTTTGTCCCCTTAAGCTCTTAGGCGCTCAAAATTGATTTGAGTAGGCCGAGGTTTGAGGATGTCTAGGTTTTAGTGGATGGACAAATTAAGCTTCTAGAGACGAGCAAGAGGCTGATGATTAGCTATTTAGGAGTTGTTATGTTTTTATTTCCTCTATGTTGTATTAAGTCTGATATGTCTAATTTGTACTCTGGTCATCTAAGGGGCATCTTCATATGTCGCTTTTGGCGTATCTATGTAATAATTATATTTGATCAAAAACTGCGAAGACATTTTGGGATTATGTAATTGGATATGAAACATGTTTGGTGAAATGTAATAAGAATTTTTGTTTTTGAAATCTGTGACTTTATTTCATATTCATGTCCTACTAATATTATGGATACCATTAACATCACCCTATTTTATCGTTAGAAGTTAATACTATTGATGACTGCAGCATCTGTAGATCTTAAATTTTGGCCTTCAGATATGGGATGTTATACCTTGGTATCGGGGCATAGGTTTATGAAAAACTTTAAAATAAAATGATTCTTGAAAACATAATCCTTGGGAATTCGAGTAAGACCGGGGTATGGAATAATGCTATAATAACGTACTTATATTTGCTATATATAAGTATACACTTTATCTCTATTCTCCTATATCTCTTAGGCTATTCTTCTGTATCTTATAAAGACTTGAATTCAGATAAGGATGCTAGAAGTTGAAGAGTTAACCTTGGTGGGGGAAGCACCACGACAAATGGAAATGCCAGACCAAATACTAGGAGGAACACAAGTCAGGCACAAGCTGCAAATGTTGGTGCTAGAGTCCCGCAAGTTGATATGGGAGTGATGTATCGGTTCTTTGTAAACATAATGCAAGCATGAGTTGCTGCTGGAGTAGTTGGAGGCGGAAATAAAGAACTTCAGTAATGAATAACTATGTTATTTTAAGTAGAGATTATGCTCGGCTAGTAGGAAAGCCATTTATTAGTAATAAAGATGCAATCGAAGTGGAGAACTAGTTACTTCATTGCGAGAGGACTTTTGCTAATCTAGGGCTCAACGATGAGGAGAAGAGAAGACCTACTTTTAGACAGCTTCAAGGAGAAGCGTTGTATTGGTGGAACAGTGTTACGATCGGAGTTAATGAGGAGACAATGACATGGGTTGAGTTCAAAAGGAGTTTTAAGGAATGGTTTATGTCATAGGTTGCTAAGTCCACTCCGCTCAGAAAGTTCGCAGGGTTGGGCAAAGGGATATGACCGTGTTTGAGTATGCAATGAGGTTTAAGGAGCTAGCGAGATATGGCTACGCTACTATTGATACTATTATTAAGAGGAATGAGAAGTTCATTCGGGGGTTGAAGTCTGAGCTTGTAAGGGCTACACTACCGCATATTCGGGATCCATGCGGTGTTGTGGTGGAAATATCTTTGAGGCATGAAGAAATGGTTAATTTCCTTGAAAGGATGGGGTAGGGTCAGAAGAGAATGTTTTTCCATAAGAAAGGAGCTCAGAAGGGTGGAGTTGCATGAAGGGAAAGGCGGAGGTTGTATGCTATAAATGTCATAAGAAAGGGCATTTCGCAAATGAATGTCGCTCGGGTAATGGAAAGTAAGTGATCGGGAAAAAGAATATTAAATGCTTCAACTGCGACCAAGTTGGACATCACAAGAACCAGTGCAAGGAGCCTACTAAGGAGCAAAGGGCAAAGTATTTGAATTGAAGCCAGCTACCTCGAGGCCAGCAGTAGAGGAAAAGGGAAAAGCTGTGTTGGAAGGTACACTTATGATTTATGGCATGTCAGTTAGCGTTCTATCTGATACTAGTACATCACATTCTTTTATACCTCATGGTTTGGTAGATAAGCTTAACCTAGAACCCTCATACCTAATTACTTCCTTAAGTGATGCAAATCCGATAGAAGGGTATGCGACTCTTGGAATGAGATGTGACCACTTAGAGTTTGAGTTGTTAGATCATACTTTTGTTTGCAGTTTGCATGTGTTCGATTTCATAGAGTTTAGAATTATTTTAGGTATGGATTGGCTAAGTAAATGCGATGCTAGGATATTTTGCCATGATAGGAAAATATCACTTGGACACCCTGACTGTAATGTTCGGATTATATACTCTTTATAATACCTTAGTTTAGAGGTTAGCGCTTTTCTGGGTGTAGTGGAGGTAGAAGACGAGTTGAACCACGTTTTCGATGTTAGAGAATTTGCAGATGTGTTTGAACCTATAGTAGGATTGCTACCGAAAAGAGCTATTGAGTTTTAGATAGATTTAGTACTAGAAGTAGAACCAACAAGTAGACCGCCAAGTAGGATGCCACATACCGAGATGAGGGAGTTAAAGGTGCATTTGGTGGATTTGGAAGGCAATAATTTTATCCTACCAAGCGGTTTGCCTTGGGGCAGCCACAATGTTCGCGAAGAAGCTGGGCGAATCGTTAAGGTTGTGTATCAATTATCATAAGTTGAATTAGAAGATGATAAAGAATCGATATCCGTTGCCTAAAATTGACGATTTGTTCGACCGTTGAGTGGAGCCAGAATATTTTCTCAGTTGGATTTAGTAATAGGGTTCTATCAGTTATAGTGGTAGAAGATAGTATTCCTTTAGCAGCGTTTATTACCAGATTTGGATTGTACGATTGGTTAGTAATGCCATATGGACTAACTAATGCGCCATCATTCTTTGTAGATTTGATGAACCGAGTTTTCCGAGAGCACTTGGATAGGTTTATGTTGGTTTTCATAGATGACATTTTGGTGTACTATAACGATGAAAAAGAGCGTGAAGTTCATCTTAGAGTAGTGCTTGAGACGCTGAGGCAGCATCAGTTGAAAGTGAAGTTTTTGAAGTGTCATTTCTGGAAGAAGGAAGTGAAGTTTCTTAGCACGTAGTCCCATAAAAAGGGTTGTCTGTAGGTCCGACTAAGATCGAAGCGGTGAATAATTGGAAGATAACCGAGATAGTGACTACAATAAGGAATTTTCTTGGATTAGATGGATATTATTGGAGGTTCATAAAGGATTTTTCCCATATAGCAGCACCGATGACAAGCTAATGCAAAAGGATGTGAAGTTTGTTTGGACCGATAAGTGTAAAGAGGCATCCTAGAAACTAAGACGCTTATTGACATATGCACCTATGTTAGTTGTTCCAGAAGGTAATGAGGATTTGGTAGTGTACACAGATGTATGTGGGATAGGATTATGAGTCGTGTTAATGCAAAGAGGTAGAGTGATTGCCTATACTTCTTGACAACTTAGACCGCATGAGGTTAGGTACCCAACACTTGATTTGAAATCAGTTGCTGAAATTTTTGCATTGAAGGTGTGGAGACATTGCCTTTTGGAAGGGAGATTGGAGTTGTATACAGATCATAAGTCTTTAAAATATTTATTCTCTCAGTAGTTGAACATGAGGCAATAGAGATGGTTAGAGTTTTTAGCCATTACGACTTTGGTAGTTGTCACAATCTGAATTTCAGCGTTTGAAAATCGACACCTGTACTTCACTTGTACTCGAATGTCGTAGATTCAACCATTGTAATCTGATTCGTGCCGGAGCTTATAACACGTTAAGTACAACAACACAGCGGAAAAGAATGAATAATATCATTGATACACAACAGATACAATATCTGATACAATATGATACAATAGATCCATAAATATATATTTTATTCATTCATAATCTATAAATATTTTTTTACAAATATTTATTTTCAACATATATGTATTTGAATCACAAATTCAAATTCCAAATTATAATCTGAGTACACACCAGGTAAAGGAAAAAAGGTTGCTGACGCACTTAGCAGAAAATATCAGAATGCAGTATTAGCAAAGATAGCTTAGTAGAAAGATTTAGAAGCATTGACGACATGTAGAATACAGTGCAGATCTGAAGCTGGGTCTAGTAAGGACACAATTATGTTGTCATGTTTAGAAGTTCGACCAGTGATGATAGAAAAGATTGCTTCTAAACAGATAGAGGATTCAGTGTTAGTTGAATGGATTAAAAGGATAAGGGATGGAACGGAGAGCAATGATTTAAAGGGTTTTAGTCTTGACTAGAATAGGTGGTTAAGGAAGAAAGGACGAGTATGTATTCCGAATGTGGGAAACATAAGGAAGGAAGTGCTGGATGAATGCCATCGTTCGAAGTTCACTATTCATCCGGGAGGAATTAAGATGTATCAAGACATGAAAAAGAGCATATTTGGGAAAGTTTGAAGAGGGATATAGGCTTATAGTTAAAGTAATGTCTGAACTGTCAACTGATGAAAGCCGAACATCATAAACCAGGTGCGTTACTTCACCCTTTAGATATTCTAGTGTGGAATGTGATTCGATCCCAATGGATTTGATAGATGGGTTGCCAAGATCTAACAGAGGAAATGAAAGTATATGGATTATAGTGGACATGTTAATCAAAAGTGCTCATTTCACTCCAGTTAAGTCAACTCCGACGGCACTTGTTTTAGCTAAGTTATTTATGAAGAATGTAGCATGGACTTTCTAGTAGTATAGTAAGTGATAGAGATTCCTAATTCATTAGTGAGTTCAGGAAGAGTCTACAGATAATTTGGGCACCAAGCTCTAGACAAGTACCTCTTACCATCCATAGACCAATAGGAAAACGGAAAGAGTTAACAAAGTCTTGGATGATTTGATACGAGCTTGTGTGCTAGATTTTGGAGGATCATGGGAAGACCATCTACGCTTAGTTGAGTTTTCATATAACAACAGTTATCAGGGTAGTATAGGGATGCCACCAATTAAAGCTTTGTATGGAAGGCCATGCAAATCTACAGTTTTTTGGTTAGAGATCGAGGATAGGTTGGTTCTTGGTTCAGATTTAGTTGGAGAAGTTGCAGAGAAGATTAAGTTGATTCGAGCTAGAATGAAGGAAGCTCGATCTAGGTAGCAGAGTTATGCTGATAGAAGATGGAAAGACTTAGAGTTCTCAGTTGGAGATCAGGTTTTCTTCAAAGTATCACCGATGAAAGGTGTGAATCGATTCGGGAAATCCGGGAAATTGGCATTGAGATTCGTAGAACCATTTCCTATTGTAGAAAGGGTTAGGAAACTTTCTTATAGGGCAGAGTTGCCGAACAATTTGGCAGAAGTCCACAATGTTTTTCATATTTCTCATCTAAGGAATTGTATTCGAGATCTAGAGACTACTACAACACCGACTGTGTTAGAGTACTATGTACTGATCAATTTAACTATAGTCAGAAAGCTAGTCCGTATAGTCGCGAGAGATGAGAAGAGGATAAATATTAAGACAGTCAGATTAGTTAAAGTCCAGTGAAGCAACGATGAGAGAGACTGTACTTAGGAGACTGAGAGAAAGATTATAGACGCCTATCCTGATTCGTTTGATTGAACGTTTTACCTTTATGATTGATTTGTTATGTGTCTTATCGTAATTTTGGTGACAGAATTCTTTAAGGAGGAGTGTTTGTGATGACCTTAATTTTGGTTTACATTATTTAGGACATTTAATTAGTTAAATTAAATAAAATAATGAAATGGTTAAGGGATTGAGACTTGTATTAATAGAGATAGCCATGCCAAATTAACAATACTAAGGGAAACTAAAGTGAAATAAAATAAGTTAGAGTAGTTGATAAGGGAAAAATAGGAATAGATACATTCTTATACCCTAAACCCTTATGCACATTCATTCTATACGTTCATTAAAAAATTAAAAGCCAGAGAGTCCAGCCACTATTAAGGGAAGAACAAGAAGAAGAGAAGAGGAAGAAGCTTCAGCAACTTAATCTAAGATCAAATCTCAACTCCTTAGACATAAGTTAAAGGTGAATAATAGGCTACATCATAAATTTTTATTGTTTTTGGTCTTAGATTGAAATCCAAATTTTTTTGCAAATGGTTTTCCATGTTTTGATTGTTAAAATGGATATACATGCTAGTTGATGATTTATGCAATTTCATGTGGATTTTATGATAAGTTTTAATGTGAAACCGTATTAAATGACATCCAAATGCCATGCAATTTTCATATAAGGTCGAAAATAATATTTTAGAGGTGGGTTTCAAGTTTCATAAATTTATGAATTATTGTGGATTTATTATGAATTTTCTAGCAAAGAAAATGGTTAATTAGATTTGTTTACGGCTAATATATTTGTTTTGGGTCTAAATTTAAATATGTTCGAAAACATATAAAAAAATGATTTACATGATTTTTTGTAGAATTTTCCTAACTGTTTTAACAAGTACATAAAATTATTTAAGGTATGGGGCTTAAATGTATTATATAGTTATAAAAGGCGAAGGATCATTTTGTAAATATCTTAAATTATCTATCTCTAAAATTCCGGCAGCATTTTTAAGAAATAACTTGGAAAATAAATTTGCAAACAATCATATATTGACCAACAGAGTAGGTTAGTTGAAAAGAAATTACATTTTAAATTTAAAAAACAGTTTCATGTTATTTTAGCTGTTTCGCCACTTTCGACACATACCTTTTGACTAAGTACTTCTGCCTTCGATACTTCCACCTTCATCTACGTCAAAACCAATGCGTATGGCAACAAAGGCTTGGTACGTAGTGAATTGGACATAGGCGGAAAGTATATAGTAGAAACAAAGGGTTCCGTAGGGGTCGAAACCATGCTTTTCCTTTAAAAGGAAATGCGCCCGCTTTGCTATCGAAAGGATTGCTTTTAACTAAGATAGCTTTCGACTTGGTTAAATGGTTTTAAAGAATGGTTTCGAAAGAGGTTGAACCTTTACTTTATAAAGAAGCTTTTGAAACCCCTTGCTACCGCATCCTACCTTTCGAAGCAATGCGTTCGAAAGGGTTTCTTTTTTTAAAGCCTAAGCCACTTTTTCAATGCTTTCGAAGGGATTGGTTTTGACATCATCCACTTATTTTACTCAAGAAATTTCTTTCGAAAGAGTGCTTTTGGTTTAGTTATTTTTAGACCCTTTTGAGATTTTGAAAGCTAAAGCCAATGGGATCGAAAGGATGGTTTTAGATGGTTTTGAAAGATTGTTCCACATTTTTTACTTGAACCCAAATGCTTTCGAAAGGTGTGATTTATGTCAAGAATTAATGCTTTCGAAAAGTTTAAGATAGCGGTTTCGAAGAGGTGGTTCCCCAATGTTTTCTAAAGGTTTTAAATGGAAGGCTTTAAAGGGTTTCAAATGGCATGTTTAAAGTGTTTTGAAAAGAGGATGTTTAAGTACTTATAATACTTTCAAAAGGGGTGTTTTCAATGTTTTCGAAAGGTTGATTGTAAATAGTTTCGAAAGGAATGTTTTGGCCTTTCGGCCTAAGGTTATGAAGTAAAGTAGTTTACTTTTTCGAAAGAGGTACTTTCAATGGTTTCGAAAGGGTGCTTTTAAAGGTTTCGAATGATTTCATCAACAATGTTTTGTGTAAAGTATATATAACATGACAAAGTGATTTGAATAATGCATAGAATATTTTCCTTAGTAAGTATGATTTAAAAGGGTTAAATCATTTTGAAAGAAATGTTTTCAAGGAAAATTTAAAGGGTAGTTGACCTTAAATAAAATAACTCGGATTTTAGAATACCAGATAGGACTGGCATGGGGTCGCGCCCTATACTATAGCTAGTAGTCCCTAGCTAATATAAGTCTAAAATTCCAATGTGTTGGGCTTTGTCATAGGTAAGACTAAAATGATGTTACACATAGAAAGTAATATATAGAGAAAAGGATAGGTAATTGGTGAGCCCGTAGTACCATTAAGATCAATTGACCCAAGGAGAGGTAAGTTAGGACAGACCGTCTAGAAGAGGAGTATCTAACAGAAGTTAAACTATTTGTTTATTTTGTCTTGTAGGCCTGGGTCAGCCAAAGGTTAGTAGTTAGCCAAACAAAACTATAGTGTTCGGATAGATAGTCCATTGATTGCCTGATTTGTATGCTTATATGACATTGTTATTATTGTTTTAACCAGTTTGGTTGTAGGGTTTGGATTTGCAAAAGATATATTTTTAAAAGGATATTGTGAGGGGAAACTCATTCCGCTAAGCGGCGCTGTCGCACTTAATATCAGTTAAACGAGATGTACAGTACTATTCACACTAGGCTTTATGTCTGACTCAAAGTTTATGTTTTTCCCCTTAAACTCTTGGGTGCTCAAAATTGATTAGAGCAGGCTGAGTGTTAAGGATTTCCAGGTTTTAGTAGGTGGAGGATAAAGCTTCCGACGACGAGCAGGAGGTTGATGATTAGCTATTTACAAGTTGTTATGCTTTTATTTCTACTGTGTTGTATTAAGTCTGATATGATTAATTAGTACTCTGGTCATCCAAGGAGCATCTTCATATATCTCTCTTAGCGTATCTATGTAATAATTATATTTGATCAAAATCTGGGATGATGTTTTTGGATTTGTATTGGATATGAAACATGTATTGTGAAATGTAATCAAAAATATTGTTTTTTAAATCTGTGATTTTGTTTCATATTCATGTGCTTTTGATATTATGAAAACCATTAACATCACCCTATTTTGCCTCTAGAAGTTAATACTGTAGATGACTGCAGTATCCATAGCGCTTAGCTTTTGGCCTCCAGATACGGAATGTTATAACCGGCGAGATCGAAGTTCGATGTCCTGAGGTGGATGCCTAAAATGTTGTTTCCTAGATGTAGGAAATGATATAAATCATAATTCTTTAATGACTATAACCTTGTTTACGGTCAGACGGAACATGACCAAAGATAAACGAGGTTTGCCATGGAGTTGGCCAAATAAAAATATTTTTGTTTAACCGACAAATAAATACCTTTGTGGTGATAAATAGAACTAAATAATGAAATATAACTTAGTATTATAGAGATCTATTTATATGTAAAGAGTTATAATTAATAATGGCGTTGCACATATACAAGCATGTATAATATAAATGCAATTGAATTAAAACTAATATATTATATATGCAGGAAGATATATCGACAGGTAAAATAGAAAGTGGAAATGTAAATACAATAAAGATTATAAATAAAAAAAACAGTCTTTTATTTACATCAACATTTTGTACAAGTATTATGGGGGCCTATACAGAACAAGATCAGCTTATATGTAGGAAAATCAAAACAATGATGTTAAAATAAAGACAAAAAAAACCGTTTTCTCAAAAATTGAATAGATTACCTACTTCTTTCTCCCCCATTTAACACTTCTGATCTTAAGCTTAGTGAGGCGTTTCTTCAATGTTCTTGACCCATGTGCCTTTTCGTTCTTTGTAGAATTTTCCTCAAAAGGCAAGGTTTCTCCTTTTGTAGTCAGGTTGTTTGTCTTCAGGCTTGTCGGAAGCAAGATCGGAGAATTTTGACGTGTCATTAGAACCATGATCCTTAGGGGTCTTGATTTTCAAAATGGAAGATTAAGAGTAGGGCTCGGTTTTCTAGAGCTGGTATTCTTTTGGGTTCCTGGCTTGAGCTTGATGTTGATTCTGTTAAAATCTTGTTTCAACATCTCCGCCATTATGGTATGACCATCTCGATCCTTTGCGCTTGTGATGGTGACCTCTTCATCCTTGTACTGACCAATGTAATCTAAACTTTCTAACACCCCTATTTTCTACGAGTCCAGAATAGGGCCACAACTAGAAGGGGAAGCTTTTATAATGGGTATTATGATGATAGAGGTTGAGATGGTAGAGATAGGGCATGAACCAAGGCTTTTGGTAGATAATGACGGAGGAGGCAACGACGAATGACGTATAATTTGACATACAAAATAGTATAAATCAGTGAGACGAGAGAAGTTCCTTGTTGGGAAGAGTATCCTTGACCAGGGACATGATGATTTTACCCTTCAATAGAAGACTGTGTTGGTTGGATAATCAGAGGAGAGGAATGAGTGAGCATCGCACCTGACATAACCAGGATAGGAGTTTCAGTGAGGGTGGCCTCAGAGGTGGCCACCATAGTAGTTGCAATCTCTATTGTAGACTCCTTTAGTGTGGGAGTGAATGATTCTGCTTGATCCAATGCATTGGAGTAGCTACCTTCCCTATAGCTACATCTTATGTAGCCATAATCGCCTTTTCTTTTTCTAGTACCATAATGTCCCCTTGTCTTGGAAACGAGACTTAATGTCTCTTCGATTATGCCTTCACCGAAAACAATAGCTCTGTGGAGTATTTCTTCTTAGGCATCGGCTAATGTGATAACATAATTCTCATCTAGCTACTATAGATTCTTTTTTCCGATGACGCTGAAGAAGAACCGCTAGAGAGTAGCATTTATTTTTTCATTGGTTTGAGCAACCGTCACCTTAGCTCCTTAATTTCCTCCTTGGCTCCCGCAATGTTAATTTGTGCTAGGTCCTTAGAATCCATTTCCTCCTTTGGATTGGCCCTGAGACTTTCTACCTCAGCCAGGTGGGAGTTTAGCTTTTCATTTTTTGCCTTAACTTGATCCTGAAGCTTGGATTTTTCTTGATGGGCAGATTGAAGTTGATCTTTCATTATCATAGTGTCTTGAGTATGGCTCATGACATTTCTTTTATCAAATCCTTCGAATTTTTAGATGATTTCAGTGCATCATCCCTTTCCTTGATAAGATCATCCAACTTTATTTTGTAGTCCACCACTATCCTATCATGGTCGACTTTCTCTGAGTCGAACGACTGAAATGTGCATTTAATTAATCCTATTGACCTTAGGGAGGCCTTTGAGGATCTTTTTTAGTCAAAAAGTTGACTTGAAATCTCCTTAACTCCGTCATTGCAATCAAATATGGCCTCTGTCAGGCTGTAGTCAGGCAAACCTATTTGCATTCTAGTGTCAACTGCTGTGGATGGGCATGTTGGGGCAGAAATGAAACTGCGTAAGTTCAAAATTATTTGGATTTTTGGAAGGAGAAATGATTATGAGGGGGTTGAGTTAATGGAGGTTGTTGTTAAGGAGTCTGAGAATGGGCTTGTGGTTGAAATGCACCTAAGTCATGCTGAAAGTGGTCATGAGGACCTCCTTGTTCCTCATGACAGCATTGATTCAATGCTTTTTATCTTCTTCTCGATGCCTTAGTCTTTCCTCCTTTTCTCGATGTTATTTATCTTTTATCCTCCTTCTCTCACTTTCAGTCCCTAGTGTGAGAAAAAATGTAGTGTGTAAATGTCTAGTGTCGATGAGCGGTACCGGCTCATGTTAGGAAAGCAAATCTATGGTTTCGATGAAAAAAACTATACAATGAAAATCGAATATGCATATATATTTCTAATTACAGGTACTTGCTAGAGTAACATCACTAGAAAGATAAGAACAAGGCTCAAAGAACATTACAAGAGACTACAAGTGGATAGGATCAATAGAGCAAGAAGACAGATGCACAAATTAAACATGCACAGGTTTCAGACGTCTGGGTGCACTAGCCAGTTGTCTGAAGAAATCCTTTGGAATTCAAATCTGACAGGATCAGACTTCTGGTTAATGCACTCAGACGTCTAAAAGTCTATTGTATACAAAAAATATATATAGCCAGACGTTTGAAACAAATACCAGATGTCTGATGCTGAAATCAGAATTTAAAATTCAAATTACAATTGACATTTGAAAAGACATCTTCGCTTCTCTTCGCTGCAACTCTTCATCACCATTAGAAGCAACTATAGAGCACCTGTTAATGGATGCAACTACTCAAGGAATCTCTCTTCTACTATATATAACATCAAGAGTCAAAGAAAAGAACTCACCATACTTACTTGCGCTCTTTACTCACATATTCTGTTATATTCTTGATCTCTAGCAGTCTATACTTGTATTTCACTCTTCCATATATATTCTGATCTCCTTAATCAACACTCTCTAGATATATATATATATATATATATATATATATATATATATATATATTGGAAGCATTTGTACTTAATAGTCAGTATCTGTGTTATAGAACACATACCTGACAAGAACAAGCTATTGTAACCAAGCCTATTCCTCCGGGCGAAGTGAGGGTGTTTGATAGTCGAATTTCGAAGGGGAGCTTCAGAAATGGACTTAGGATGGGAGGTCCGAAAAAGTATAAAATCCTGGTGTGATTATTCTATATTTACCTTTATTAGTTTTATCTTAGTTAAATTATATACTTAGTCACATATACTTGCATATACACTACACAATCCACTCTATAGACTTTCATTTGGTATCAGAGCTAGGTTTGATCAAAGTACAGTAAAACATTTTGAATCACTTTAATATGGAAATTATTTTTCAAGAAGGATAATCCATAGCACGACCCTCACTTTTTAATGGCTCTAACTATGCATATTGGTCAACAATATGAGAATTTCTATGGAAGCTAATGGTCTAGAAATTTGGTCAGCCACTCAAGATAAATATGAAGCACCTACTACCGCTATGAATACATGGATCGATGCACAAAAAAGGGCAGCCTCTAATAATGCCAAAGCTATGAATGTTTTATTTTGCTCACTAGATAAAAATGAATTTTCACGTGTCATGTTATGTAACACTGCATTTGATATTTGGCATACCTTACAAGTTACACATGAAGGCACAAACAAAGTTAAACAAACTAAGATTTCAATTTTACAAAATCAATTCTCATCATTTATAATGAAACAAAATGAATCTATAGTAGATATGTACTCTAGATTCTAAACCATTCAATATGATTTAATGGTACATGGAGTCAAATTCACAAATTTTGATTTAATATCTAGAATACACAATTCTTTAACTCCAAAGTGGGAAAGAAAAGTATTACCTACCGAAGAAGCTAATGATCTCTCAACACTCTTAGTTGAAGAGTTGATAGGAAATTTAATGTGCTATGAAGCTAATTTGCAGGCGCGAAAAGAACTAAATTCCCAGCAACAAATGAAGACTCCGACTTACACAAAGAATAAATTGTATTTATTGCCAAAAATTACAACAAATTCAAGAAGTTTAGGAAAATGACTAAATTTTAGAAAGGAGGAAAATCAAGCTCAACAAATCAAACATCAATCAAATGCTATGAATATGATCAATTTGGACATATGAAGAAAGAATATCCCAAGCTCAATAATGATAAAAAGAAGAACAAATTTGAAAAGTTCAAAAAGTAGAAGGCTTTCAAAGTGACATGGGATGACTCAGATTCTTTGTCATCTGATAGTGATAGCGATAGTGACGGAGAACAAGCTAATGTGTGTTTTATGGCACAACTTGATGAGGTATGTCCCAAACTTAGCTATGACGAATTGTTAGAACTTAGCATGGAATTATATGATAAATTTAGACAAATTAAAAAATTGAACAAAGAACATATAGCCAAAATAAATAGATTAGAAATGGAAGTAGGAAAGTTAAAAGATGAAAAAATTATTTTAGAAGAGGAATTAGAATTATCTCAAGAAAAAATTAAAAATAATTTGGTCAAAAATGAGGCTATTGCTATTGCTATTGATTTTGATAAACTAAAATAATAAAGGATAATTTGTTAAAAGAAAATGTCGACTTGAAGAGTAATATTGAAAATTGAACATTTAGATTTAAAAGAAAAATTAGATAAAATTACAAATAATGTTTCAAAATTTAATAAAGGAAAACAAGATTTGGAAAATCTTATCAAAACTTCAAAACCATCAGGAAATAGAAAAGGAATAGGATTTAAAAATACTCCTGAACAAAGAGGAAATGATGTTAAGAAATATAGTTATAAAAAGACTAAAAGTTCACCTAAGTCTAATATAAATACCAAAAATACGAAAATTTGAACTCCTAAGACAAATAATAATTTGATTAGACAAAAACATATTACTTATTTCTTAGAAAGTGTAGTCTATATTAAAAATTATATTCATAAAGGTATCAAACCATCTTGGGTATGACTACCTACTTCTCCTAACCTCTAGGACCCTAACAAAGTACATAAGCGCCAACTAAAACATCTTTTATTTTGCAGGTACTCAAAATAAGACATAAGGAGAAATGGATACTAGATAGCGGATGCTCCAAGCATATGACCAGAAATTCAAAAAAGTTATCAAATATAACATACATCGATAGTGGAATGGGAACCTTTTGAGATAACTCAAAAGGATATTTCGTGGGCATTGGAGAAGTCATCAACTCTGGTATTTCTAACTCTCCTATTATTACAAATGTTTTGTTTGTAGAAAATCTAAAACACAACCTACTAAATATTAGTCAATTATAAGATAAAGGTTTTCAAATCAATTTCGAAAAAGATAGATGTAATATTTTCGATTATAACAAACAACTTATATTTGAAGGTTTTAGAAATAAAAATATTTATCTCTTAAACATGAATATAAATAAAATTCAAATTTATGTTTAGCCGCCAAACATGACGATCCATCGTTATGGCATAAACGATTTTGTCATATCAATTTTAAATATATTAATAAATTAGCAAAATATGAGCTAGTTAGAGGTTTACCTAAAATAAATTACAAAGTAGAAAATTTATGTGATGATTTTCAAATTGGAAAACTAAAGAAAAGTTCTTTTAAATCTAAAAATAATATTTCCACAAAACAACCATTAAAATTATTACATTTAGATTTATTTGGTCGAACGCAAGTACGATCTATAAATCACAACAAATACGTTTTCGTAATAGTTGATGATTTCTCCAGATACAAATGGACTTTATTTTTAGAACATAAAAGTGATACCTTTGGTATGTTTAAAATATTTTCTAAAAGAATTAAAATACAAATGGATTTGAAAATTAAAAATATTCGAAGTGATCACGGTGGAGAATTCGAAAATGATCCTTTTACTAATTTTTGTAATAAGAAAAGAATAAGTCATAATTTTTCTTTTCCACGCACACCTCAACAGAATGGTGTAGTCGAAAGAAAAAATCGTACGTTACAAAAATGTGCACGAACACTACTAAATAGCAGTTGTCTACCAAAGCATTTTTGGGCTGAAGCTATTGCCACAGCTTGTTATGTGTTGAATCGAGTAACCATACGTCCTATGACTAAACAAACTTGTTTTGAAATATATTTTGAAAGATAACCTAAAGTATCATACTTTAAAACTTTCGGATCAAAATGTTTTGTATTAAATACAAAAGATAATTTAGGAAAATTTGGCCCGAAGGCCGATGAAGGAATCTTTGTTGGATATTCGGATCACAGCAAAGCATATAGAATTTTCAATAAACGAAATAACACTATTGAAGAAAGTTTACATGTTTCGTTCGACGAAAATCTTCTTAACCATCATACTAATGATGATGAAGAAATAATTCCAATAACAAATAAATCAAATTCTATTAATAATGAAACAAATATGCAAAATAATACTTTGACATCATCCCCTAGAATTCTTAAGGATCATCCGAAAGATAATATCATTGGAGATCTCAGTTCTAGTAACTAGAAATCAACTTAATCAAATAATCCATATAGCATTTGTGTCAAATTTTGAACCAAAAAATTATAAAGAAGCTTCAAATGGTAATTTTTGGATAATAGCTATGCAAGAAGAATTAAATCAATTTGAACGTAAAGAACATAATAATGTTTGGGAATTGGTAACAAGACCAGAAGATCAATCGGTTATAGGAACAAAATGTGTATTTAAAAACAAAGCAGATGAAAATGGAAATATTGTTAGAAATAAAGCACGTTTAGTTGCTCAAGTCTATAATCAAGAAGTAGGAATCGATTATGACGAAACCTTTGCTCCAGTAGCAAGACTAGAGGCCATTCGTACATTACTCGCTTTTGCAAATCATTACAATTTTAAACTATTTCAAATGGATGTCAAAAGTGCCTTTTAAAATGGTTTTATTAAAGAATAACCCCCATTATTTGTTCACGAAAAATATCCCGACCATGTTTTTAAATTACAACAAGCATTATATGGATTAAAACAAGCTCCTCATGCATGGTACGAACGTCTTAAAAATCACTTAATTGCATCTGGTTTTCAAATAGACAAAATCGATACAACTTTATTTATTAAACGAGAAAATAACGATATTTTAGTTGTACAAATTTACGTTGACGATATTATTTTTGGTTCAACCAATGAAAATCTATGTAATTAATTTTTAGATATTATGAAAAATGAATTTGAAATGTCTCACATGGGAGAATTAAATTTCTTCTTAGCTTTACAAATAAAACAACTTGAAAATTGTATTTTTATTCATCAAGAAAAATATTGTAACGATCTATTACGTCGTTTTGAAATGAATAAAACTTCAAGCAAACCGACAACAATGAGCACTACTGTTCACGTGGAAAAGGATGATAACGGAAAAGATTTCGATGAAAATTATATCGTAGCATGATTGGTTCCTTACTCTATTTGACGGCTAGTCGACCCGATATTATGATGCGTGTATGTCTTCAAGCAAAACCAAAAGAATTTCATCTATGAGCTGTTAAACGGATCTTACAATATCTATCTAGTAATAGAGATTACGGTTTGTTTTACCCTAATGGATCATCATTTGAACTAGTTTCATATAGTGATGTGGATTTCGGTGGATGTAGAACAGATCCTAAGAGTACTAGTGGAATATGTCACTTTATCAGACAATCATTAGTTTCATGGTTTAGCAAAACGCAAAATTGTGTTTCCTTATCTACCTGCGAAGCCGAATATATTTCAGCAGCTCTAGCATGTGCACAAGTGATATACATGCAACAAACACTTACGGATTTCGGCAAAATTATCAATAAATCGTCAATATATTGTGATAACACGAGTGCAATAAATTTATCAAAAAACCCTGTAAATCACTCGCGAACTAAACATATAGATATTCGACATCATTTTTTACATGAAAATGTTGAAAAAGGAATTATTTCATTAGAATACGTAAATAATGAAAATCAAATAGCAGATATTTTCACAAAACCACTAAATGAACAAACTTTTATTAAACTCCGGCGTGATTTAGGGATATGCTCTCTTAATAATCTCCTAATTTAATAGCCACTCCTTCATTTATGCTATGATTAGCTAATAATCTTCTATCCACAAATTATAATTGATAAATCCTTCACATTTAGTTTTTTAGTTAGCTAGTTTCTGAAAATTATCTATAAATAATTTTTGAACTTATATATAAATATTCATACAACAAGAAAGAAAAAATATATACACAATTCATATTTTTCTCAACAAAATATAATCATGGCTTTTGAAAATTCTTATCTATCCATCTCGACACCTACAACGGATAGCTCGGTGGATACACCACATGGCTTCCTACACCCACACCAAATCAGGAACCGATGTATAGGTGGTCCTCATATCACACGGGATTCACTCTCGATAGCAAGAAGTCCAAATGGATCTTTATTTGTCTCTCCTAACACAAAGGAGAAAATTGATGAGATACATCACTATCAAAATAACAAATAGATCTACAATAAGAACTATATTTTGAATAAAAAGTCACGGCACGTCGACTAAGCTTTTTGGAGCAAGTAGCGATTAAGTTCTGTACTTCACGGAAGAAAGATGCCCATGAACCACTTCCAATGCCTTGTAGTTCCTTGGATCCCCCTTCCTCGTATCGTACACCCTTGGACCCTTCACCAAGACGATTCTCTGGTTCCCCAGGAACCCACAAACGTGGAAATATATGGTCTCCACTCAAACCATGGAGGGATGACAAGTCAGATGTTCGTGAAACTCCATCGCCATCTAAATAGATTATATTTCTTTATTATAATTGTATCTATGCATATTTGTAATTTTTTTTCAAAAAATAATAATACATTGTTGTTTCAAACAATAGAAGGTCGAGAAATAAGCAATACCCTTTAGAATTAGGCTACTTTTGGAAAATTGGTAATTTCAGACGTTTGGATAGTGACCTCACACGTCTGACATTCTGATGTACCATGAATTTTTCATCACTGTGCATTTGTCAGACGTCTATTATAATCATACCGACGTCTGAAAATTTGCTCTGCCTCCTTGAAATTGATACCATACTATTTCAGACGTTTGAACTTTGAACCAGACGTCTGAATTATGTTTCTGCCACCAATTTATAAAAATCAACCTATTTCAGACGTCTGATATTTTAACCAAACGTCTGAAAAATCTCTCTGACTATCAATTTTTCAAAAACTCGACCAATCCAGATGTCTACTGATTAAACCAGACGTCTTAAATTATTTACTGTGTTCGAATTAGGGTAAATCAGACGTCTGAATTCGCTTCTAGACATCTGAAATTCAATCGACACTTTAAAACACCCAGATAACGTCTATTTTTTTTTCTATTTTCACTTCTATTTTCAATCGATTATACTTCGTCGACGATTTTTTTACTCAAATACATCTTTTCCTTTTACAACCGCTCGATTACAATGCCTCCTAGAACTAGAAACCCTAAGATATCCAAAAGAAAACAAGATCAACCAACTTCCTCAAATCCTCAAGTTTGCTCAAATGATCAAATCGAAAGATGGATGAATCGAGCACCACACTCTCTTAAGAGATATGAGGACATACAGAAGAAGAGACTTCACATAGGTCCATTTTGTAACTTACTTAAGTTTCCAATGCATGACTTGGATGAATTTTGTGAGAATGTCGGTCTAGAAACATTGGTATCATTCACTCCCAATGATGTCCAAATCGATCAATTAACTATATTTCTTTTTTATGCAAATTTGGATAGCGCGGCGGTATGGAACACTGAAAATGAAAAAAATTGGTTATGGTCTAGTGATTATGGCAACATGATTAGACTCACTCCAGGAATAATAGGAAGAACTCTAGGATGTTCCGACACGGGCGAAGATCTATATAATATTCCCGATATACGTTTCAAACCAAGGAACAGTATAACACATCAAATATGGGAGGATGAAATGCCTAAGTTTATATCTAAGTATCTACGACCAAAGGCAAGACTTCTTACTCGAATGATCATCAATACCATCGTTCCCCGTATGGGAAGTCATGAGCAGATAACTGAGTTAGAACACAAAGCTTTGTATGCTCTATTTAGCAGAATAAGGGTAAATTGGGCCAAATTTATTTTTGACGAGCTCAAACATTTTTCGACTCGATCATGGCCATCAATTATCTACACCACATACATCATGAGAGTTCTACGTGCTCACAACATCCCCTCCTACTTATCAACTTTTGAAGAAATCTCTCCAAAATATTCTTCCACAAAGTTTTTCTCACTAATGCACCAACCGTAAATTCCTTCGGAATTTATATCTTTTGAAGATTGGATGCACAATCGTCAAGCTAGACAAGTTGGACCTCCACCTCAACCACACAATGAACCATCACAAGAGGAGGAACAACATTATGAGACAACTCCTCCTCCTCCTGCACCATTTGATTATACAAGCTAGGGTGAGATTTTGGAAACTCAAACAGAAACAACTCCAAATGAAAGCGTTCGAGATCTCACTCTTAAAAATCAACATATATCGTCTCAAAATCAAAAGGTTTTGGCTAAGCGTATTGACAGCTTTGAAACATCCTTTGCCACACGCCTAGCAATAGTTGAAACATCACTTTCAACTATATTATCGGTTCTTAAAGAGGTTCTTCAATGGGTTCGTGGTCTGACACCTCCTTTTGAAGATTGGCCAACCCCAATGCCTTCTCCTCCTTCGAAACATTCCAAACTTTATGAGGACGAACCTCTAAAACAAGCTTCGACATCTCCTACAAAGCAACTTAGCTCTTCCCAAAAAGAAGATAAAGGAGATGATCAAGAAAAAGCTTCTCTGAAAGACTCATAGATTCTAGGATTTCAACTTCTGTACACTTGACAATATTTATGAATGTACTTAATTTCAAATTATTAATGAAATTCTCTTTTTGTGTTATCTTTGACGATTGGCTAAAATTTTGAAATTCTTTTTGATAATACCAAAGGGGGAGAAATATAAATATATAAAAACTATAAATAAGAACATATTCAGAGGAGATTTATAAATTATATATAAGTACATTGTATAGTTGTCATCATCAAAAAGGGAGAGATTGTTAGGAAATCAAATCTATGGTTTCGATGACAACAACTATACAATGGAAATCGAATATGCATATATATATATATATATATATATATATAGGTGCTTGCTAGAGTAATATCACTAGAAAGACAAGAACAAGGCTCAAAGAACGTTACAAGAGACTAAAAGTCGATAGGATCAATAGAGCAACAAGACAGATGACAAAGTAAACATGCACAGGTTTCAGACGTCTGGGTGCACTAGCCAGACGTCTGAAGAAATCCTCTGGAATTCAAATTAGACAGGATCAGACGTTTGCTTAATGCACTCAGATGTTCGAAAGGCTATTGTATACAAAAATTTAATATAGCCAAATGTCTGAAACAAATACCAAACGTCTGATGCTGAACTCGGAATTTAAAATTCAAATTACAACTGCCACACTTGCAAAAATATCTTCACTTCTCTTCGCAGCAACTCTTCATCACCATTAAAAGCAACTATAGAGCACTTGTTAATGGATGCAACTACTCAAGGAATCTCTCTACTACTATATATAACATCAGGAATCAAAGAGAAGAACTCACCTTACTTACTTGCGCTCTTTACTCGCATACTTTGTTATATTCTTGATCTCTAGCAATCTATACTTGTATTTCACTCTTCCATATATATTTTAATCTCCTCAATCAATACTCTCTAGATATATATATTGGAAGCATTTGTACTTAATAGTCAATATCTGTGTTATGTAACGCATACTTGGAAAGAGCAAGCTATTGTAACCAAGCATATTCCTTCGGGCGAAGTGAGGGTGTTTGATAGTCGAATTCTAAAGGGGAGCTTCCGGACTGGACGTAGGACGGAAGGTCCGAACCAGTATAAAATCCTGGTGTGCTTATTCTATATTTACCTAGATTAATTTTATCTTAGTTGCATCATATAGTTAGTCACATATACTTGCATATACACTACACGATCCACTCTATAGACATTCAACTCATACCCAAGAAAATATATGTTTTTCGATCTTTACCCTTAGTACTTAAAAAGAAGAAGAGATATATCAAAACTAAAGCAAAGGATCAAGAACAAGTTTAGAGTGTTGATGTTCATGATCCTAGAATTTTGTGAAGTTCTGGTATTTCCCTAAGTAACCTATGGACCGTATTCGGGGAGTTCCAAGGATGACATTTCATCACCTCAGCAAGGATACCCCTAGAAGGAAAGCTAAATTCACCAGAGTTTGCATTGAGGATATCTTCAAAAGTGATTTCCTAGCACCAAAGGTGAAAGATTTGCAAGTTCACCTAACAAGCCGAAGATGTTCTCAGAGGAACCCGTTGAAGGTGTCGCCTTATAAATTGGTGCTAGACTTGAAAGAAGGGCATAATGGGAAGACTTAATAACCAAGTGCTTTGGACGATATGGTACATGGACTATTTCACCTTTAGGGGATATCTCCCCATATGGTTCATTGTTTCTTAGGCCATAGTCTTCATCATCATCTTCATCATCTCCTTCTTCTTTTCCCATTCTCCTTTTCTTTCTTCCTCTCCTTTTTCCTTTACCTCCTCCTCCTTCATCTCCTACCACTTCCATGTTCTCTTCTACCATTACCTCTTCCTCGCCTATGTTTGCCTCGACTCCATGACCCTCATTGCCTCCTTGATTATCATGATCACGAATAAGGACGGAGGGACCAGCATGGTGGGAACAACACTTTAGTTAAGGTATAGGAGGTCATATTGCTGAAGCCTCTCATGGGTGAGGAGATAAGAAGTGTGGAAAATGTAGTCGACGTCCTTTGGGGTACACTACATCTTGTGATTGATTCAATCTCATCATAAAAAGAATGTACATGAAGTTGAGCATGGCATATCCATTGGGGTACACTTGTGTCTGAGCTAGCCCAATTTCTTATATAAAGAACTTGAGAAATCCGCTGAAGGGAGGAATGACTCCACCTATGCACATATATTTATTGCACGCACTATAGCCTTAAGGTGGATTCTAGGCTCACTGATTGATTATAGGTAATAAAACTTCGCTCTATAGGATCCTATGTTGGAGGCAAATGGAATGAAGCAACTCCATGGTCAGTAGAGATGGAGTTTGGTCAAGAGGATTATCTTAGACCTTGAGGGCATGTCACATGTCTAACGAATGGGGCTGGTCATGAGGCTATGCCATTAAAATGACTAGCATTTGCAGTTTGGCTATTATGGAACATCTTTCTCCAAACCAAGCAAACGTGGAGGTTTGAGCGATAGAAGAACCAACCTTAGGAGTAGCAGCAGGATCAGTATCAACTTTTAAGACAGGAGATCGCTTGGTTATTCTAAACTAAAAAGCTTGATAGCAAAGATAGTCTGGTATGTTTTACCTTTAAGATTTGCTTTAATTGAAACAAATGTACTTGATGTGTAGGATCCAATAGATGTTAATGCGTGTTGAGCAATTTGATTTTGAGCATCGACCACAGTGTTGTGACGTGTCGGTCTATGAAACGTGTCACGATTTACGGAATATCCTATGTAGATAGTCCTCTTTATGTTGGAAAATGAGTTCCACTGCCTAATGGAACGGTTTGTTAGATCTTACTCGTTATCACATAGTAAATGACAATGAAACCATTGTCCGAAGTGACATGAAGCTTTCTTTGTAGGAATGTAGGATTGTGGTTTGTAACGTGGAGTACTGACTTGTGTATTTATTTCAGATGTCAAAACACATTCGATATGACCATTCCTTTCAACAGTCTCACCAACACTAAGTCATCGAGTCATGGTCTGTGACAACCGCCTTATAGCTCCAGCACCAAATAGTGTGTTGCTGTGGTGTCCGACCAACATAGAACGATTGTAAAGGGTTGTAAAAAAATAAAATAATCTCAGAACCTATCGTATATTTCATAGCTCATTGAATAAAATATAATATACTTCAGATAAATAAAGTACATGAGACAATAATAACTAAAATGAACCAAAATATCAGAGTACAAAGGTCCTCAAAATTATACAAAATGATAATAGAATTTATACAATTGGTAGTAAACACAAACTTTCTCTAATATATAATAGGCAAACACCATCTTAGCTCCATAGTTTGCACAACGAAATAAGCATAAGTATCCATGTATAACGTGAGAATGCTCCATCCTGCTCATCTTCTGCATTACCACCGCATACCACTTTGACCATTATCTAGTCTACTCATTTAAGAGCATCTAAGATAATAAAAATCAAAGCATAAAATGGTCTGGTATGAGCATAAGAAACATCAAAATAATATACAAGTCAATATAGTAAGGAACAAGGGTATACGAACTATACCTTACATGTCCCTACAACTAAAAAGTTAGCACATAATGAACATAATATGGTACTCTACAAAAATCATAAAGGTGTATTACATCCTAAGTATAATAATTAGTGCTTAGGTATCCCCATCCAAAGTACCTATCCTATGTAACATCCCTAAAGTGATAGATTCCAAGAGAAAACAACCAAAGCAAATAAAGCATCATCAAACAATCCTAATCGGGGATTTATGATAACTCGTATAACCATTACCAGGGATTTATGGAAAAATCTGAAAGTGCGGTGTGTATACAATTATATGTGCTAATATAGTATACACGGATCGTATAATATGGATTACAATACAAATGCAGAAATAGATGATAATAGCATTGTAAATAAAAAATAGAAAAATCACACCAGAGATTTTTATACTGGTTCGGAGCACCGTCCTACGTCCAGTCCCAGACTACTATCTGGATTTTCACTAATTACAACCTCGCTTCACCCGGAGGAACAGGTTTACAATTACCCGAACAGCCGAACGGGATTTCACGCCTCTACAACACTGAGGGCTTCAACACTTGCCTCTTACAATACTGAGGACTTCAACACTTGCCTCTTACAATACTGAGGACTTCAACAAAAACAATTACAATTGTTGTTGACAACTTGTGCTCTTGTAAACACGGATTTGTCACTTGTAGTACACTCTTCCTATAATCTTATCCTCAAATTGTGAATGATGTTTGTGAAGATTATGGAATTTATATTGTTTATTGAATCAAAATATATGAGATAGTGTCAATGATTCAATAAGGAATGAAAGTAGTTTAGAGCTTTTTGAATGCAAGTGAATTCAAAGAATAGATAGAGAGCATATATAATCTTAATAAAACTTATTGTTTTAATCAATGATATTGATGTGTATTTATAGAGAGAAAATAGTTATAACCCTTGGTGAAAAGTTGCAGTCAAAAGTTATGATCATTGATGAAGAAGAAGAGACGCAACCATTGAAGAAAGATGTGTCTTTTGGAAGAAGTTGCTCTCTGTTTAAAAACGGTCGACAGGTCAAAAACTAACCGGTAGACAGGTTTTTAAAAATATAGTCGTTATGTGCATGTGTGCACGTTTATTGTGCACATTCAACAGGAACGGTCGACCGTTCATTTTTGGACCGGTCGACCGGTCTCTGTTAAGTTGCACAATAAAGTGCACAACCTATATAAATGTGTATATATATATATTATATTTTGTGCATGATTATTTGAGGATAGATTTTGACAATTTTATTACTATTATAACATCAAATAATCAACCTATAATCTAGAGTACCATATGTAGGTCTTGATTTGTCGATCGCTTTAATATTGTTGTCAGCAATCAAAATCTTCATAGAAGCTGTGACTCAACATTCTCCCCCTTTTTGATTGATGACAATATAAAAACTCAAGTATAGGATCTCCCCCTGAATATGTGATTTCCTGCAGACAATTATTAGCTTCTTTCATCCTGCAAACAATTATTAGCACCTTTCTCCCCCTTTGTCATCGACAAAAAGGAGTAAACAATAGAAAATATAAACCAAAGAGAACAATGCATATATTCAAACACAGGATGTTTTGATGAAGTACAATGCAAGTCATAGTCTACTACGAATAAAAGATGGACACTATTTAGTACAAGTGCCATATATGTTTTTAAAGAAATGAAAAGAAAAACAAACTAACTTCATTCCGACTGAATCTCTTCCTCATCATCATCATCATCATCATCATCGTCGTCATCGTCATCGTCATCATCATCGTCATTGTCCCCACGACCTTGTCCGCTTGTACCACCGGATTCCTCGGATGTCGACCAAGTAAAAGTTGGAGGAGCCGGACGTTTTCCGGGGTCTTGATGTTGGGTCGAGACGGATGTGCTACATGATATAGCATCCCATATAGCGCCGAAGAATGACTTTACCTTATTGAATCGTCTATCAATTTTCGAATCCATTCGTTTTGGTCTTGATTCAAGTAAAAATTGATTCCGAGCGATGGTTTCAAGAGATTCTCTTGTAGATGATTTAGATTTCAATAATCTAACATCTTCAGAACGACGACGAGATGGTGGAGCTTGTTGTTCTTGAGTATCGCGTTGTTGCCATTGTTCGAATGGCATAATATGAACATATGGAGGAGGAAGCTTCATCCGTTTGATAGTAGTGGAGTCAATACACTTTGGTGTAGAATATGCCGAATCCGGGGGTGTGACTCCACATGCAAGCAACATACGCATAATATACTCGTTATAGAAGAAATGTGGACGAGTAGAGTTATTTACCTTAAGAATTTCATCGAAAATCATGTGAACCCAATTTATTTCGATATCATCGTAGATAGCATAAAGAGCCTTGAAATTCTCTTTGTAAACGGCATCATAGTTTCCTAATCGAGGAAATAGAGAGTGCATTAGGACATGGTGTAACAACCTTGCAGTCGGTCGTAGCCCAATCGATTTGGTGCCGTTACTATCATCTTCTATAAATTTATGACTCGTACTATTCCGGGTGAAAATTTCACAAAATGTCGATGAAAACTCTTCACCCCTATTCGGTATTCCCAAAATAGAAGCAATTCTATCATAAGTGAGATAGATTCGTTTGCCACATACTACTGACCAAATAACTCCATTTGGATTATCCGGAGTATATTCCTCTAAATTCATATTCGCATAAAATAGCTTAATCATCAAATGATTAATTTGTACGCTATTTACAGAAAAATCAATAAGAGGAGAGATACGAGATCTATTTGCTAATCTTTGAATACCGTATGCAGTGAAATCGTCGAATTTGATGAATGAGCCCGGATGGAATTTGTAATTTGTCATTTGATTCCATCTAGTTACTGCAACCGGAGATTCTAGCCATTTTCTAGCAGAGAGAGTAAGAGAAGAAGTTTCTGATGTTGCTCTTTTCTTTGATTTTTTCTGAGGAGGAGCCATTGAAGAGAATTTGAGAGTTTGTGAAGCTTGAGAATATGAACTAGGGTTTGGAAATGGGAAAATTTTCAGTAGAGAGTAGAAAGTAAGGAGGGTTGGTGGCAAAATATATACGTGAAGTATAAAAAAAAAGAAATAACTGCCGACCGGTCGACCGCCTGCATATTGCCGGTCGACCGTTTTCAACCCGAGAGCAAAACGGTCGACCGGTCATATTTCAGGCTGTCGACCGGTTTGGCTCTGTGTGTAAAAATGCAGAATTTGGCAAAAAATTTTGAAAACGAGTCGGATGAATATATTATATATTATGTTATTATTGCAAAAATATACTGTATTACAAGAATTATATATGAAAGCAAAATAATATACATTATGGAATTCTAATGAGAAGGTGAGTTGTTATTAGAATTCTTGTCGTTTTCAATGCGTTTAGCCCACGGACTCCACTTATATCGAGCTCCTTCATTCTCGTTATAGTTTTTATCCCAAGAGTTTGGAGTTGTTGAAGTCGATGGTCTTGACGGCATTGGTTCATGAACATCGTGTTTGTTTGAACCGCAGAAGAATGAAGCCATTCGTTCTAAAGCGGATAAACGAGTTGAAGTACGTTGTTGTTCATGGTATAGTAGGTTTTGACCATAATGTAGTTGTCGTTGAAGATCGATTTGATGCTTTTGGTAGTGATGAATCTCATCGATTTGCGCCTTCGTGCGCGGAGAGCAGAATAGTGCTTTCTTTGCACGCTTGGATGTTGGAGTATGGCCAGGTGTGTGAAAACAATGGTGAGGGCATTCCGGCCTTTGTTTCGGTGTAATCGGAGAGTATTGTTCCTCCGACTCCGAGCTTGTGATAGAAATATGAGATTCCTCTGCGCATTTGTCGCAAATGTGTGCCATGGTAGCTTGTTTAAGATGATTTATAATTTTCAGCAAGAAGGTGAATGAATGAAAGTGTATTTTTCAAACGTTTATATGAAAAAAAAGTTTGCCAATGAACTTGAGGATAGGATTTGTTAGAGATAATTAGCCGTAAACAAAAACAATGATGCATAAAAAAGTTATAAAAATAGGTATAGTTTGTTATAGGCTGAAATTTAAGAATTATTTGAAAAATATATAGCCTAAGTTTGAAGGTTACTTATTCTATTCTAGATCTTTCCGAGATACTAAGCCAAGCTCTCTTCGTAGTTTAATAAAACTAGATTCAAGTAATGGTTTAGTGAAATATCGGCTATTTGATTGTCAGTGTGAACATATTCAAGATGTATATTACCTTTTTCAATATTATCTCTAAGGAAATGATGACGGATATCAATATGTTTGGTTCTAGAATGATTTACTGGATTTTTAGAGAGATTTATTGCACTCGTGTTATCACAGTATATAATAGAATTCGATAAATGTATATCGAAATCTTGAAGTGTTTGTTGCATATATAGTACTTGAGTACAAGCGAGAGCCGCTGATATATATTCAGCTTCACATGTTGATAGTGAAACACAATTCTGTTTCTTTTCTAGCCTGCAAATTTGCTTCATAGGACATTAAATTTCCTATCAATTCATCTGGCTTCATGACGGAAAGATCATTAGCTTCTTCAATTGCTAATACTTTTCCTTCCCATTCATTAGTCAGAGAATGTAGGACTGTTGAAACAACATCAAAATCAGAATACTTTTGTCCTAACCCAATAAGTGCATGGTGAATAGTTTGAAACCGTGAATACATGTCATTGATTGTTTCATTTGGTTTCATTTTGAAATTTTGAAATTGACTTTTCAGCATGGCTATTTTGGCTTGTTTAACCTTGTTAGTACCTTCATGAGTGATTTTTAGCGTTTGCCAAATTTGATATGCAGTAGTGCAGATACTAACACGATTATATTCATTTTGGTCTAATGCACAGAACAACATATTTATTGCTCTTGCATTTACGGCTGCTGCCGTTTTCTCAGCCACAGTCCATTCTGAATAATCAGTTGTTGGATTCACTATTTCTCTTTGAGTAGCATTCCAAGCATCATAGCTACTTGATTGCATAAAGAATGACATACGTGTTGCCCAATAACTATAGTTAAGACCATTGAAAAATGGAGGTCTTTGTGTCGATTGCCCTTCTGTGTAAGTGGTGTTTTGAGTGCTAGTACTTGCGTTATTTGCCATATTACAAGAATATATCAAATAACTGTTTTACGGTTATATGATGACCGTGCTCTGATACCAAATGAAAGTGCGGTGTGTATACAATTATATGTGCTAATATAGTATACACGGATCGTATAATATGGATTACAATACAAATGCAGAAATAGATGATAATAGCATTGTAAATAAAAAATAGAAAAATCACACCAGAGATTTTTATACTGGTTTGGAGCACCGTCCTACGTCCAGTCCCAGACTACTATCTGGATTTTCACTAATTACAACCTCGCTTCACCCGGAGGAACAGGTTTACAATTACCCGAACAGCCGAACGGGATTTCACGCCTCTACAACACTGAGGGCTTCAACACTTGCCTCTTACAATACTGAGGACTTCAACAAAAACAATTACAATTGTTGTTGACAACTTGTGCTCTTGTAAACACGGATTTGTCACTTGTAGTACACTCTTCCTATAATCTTATCCTCAAGTTGTGAATGATGTTTGTGAAGATTATGGAATTTATATTGTTTATTGAATCAAAATATATGAGATAGTGTCAATGATTCAATAAGGAATGAAAGTAGTTTAGAGCTTTTTGAATGCAAGTGAATTCAAAGAATAGATAGAGAGCATATATAATCTTAATAAAACTTATTGTTTTAATCAATGATATTGATGTGTATTTATAGAGAGAAAATAGTTATAACCCTTGGTGAAAAGTTGCAGTCAAAAGTTATGATCATTGATGAAGAAGAAGAGACGCAACCATTGAAGAAAGATGTGTCTTTTGGAAGAAGTTGCTCTCTGTTTAAAAACGGTCGACAGGTCAAAAACTAACCGGTAGACAGGTTTTTAAAAATATAGTCGTTATGTGCATGTGTGCACGTTTATTGTGCACATTCAACAGGAACGGTCGACCGTTCATTTTTGGACCGGTCGACCGGTCTCTGTTAAGTTGCACAATAAAGTGCACAACCTATATAAATGTGTGTATATATATATTATATTTTGTGCATGATTATTTGAGGATAGATTTTGACAATTTTATTACTATTATAACATCAAATAATCAACCTATAATCTAGAGTACCATATGTAGGTCTTGATTTGTCGATCGCTTTAATATTGTTGTCAGCAATCAAAATCTTCATAGAAGCTGTGACTCAACAAAATCATAATTCTTGGTGTACTTTCTCATAATCGGAAGTTGACACTTAAACCATTCCACCATTCTAAGTTAAATGAATCCATTCCATCGATCCAAGGTAGCCATTCTAGCTACCCATTAAGCGTCCTCAAAATTCCCTTGCTTTCACGTACATCAGAAAACACTTTGAGTATCAACGATTCCTTAACACACATATCCGAACCATTTCCTTTCTCCATCTAGTTTCTATTCATCCCTAAGGAGCCATTCCGCATTTTTTTGCTTTCCATGATAGAACCATTCAACATTATATCCAGGGGTCGCCCTTCCTAGAACCCGCCTTTTGTGAATAATCATCATCGCGACTCCATTCAACGTTGGGCCGTCCTTCTCAATGCATAACTCCATTCACCATCAGATTCCCATTATCAAAGTCCAAAGTTATCATCTTTCATCGCGCTACTACATCTCCATCGTTCCCAACCGAACAAACAAACACCTTTAGCATGACCTGCAGAGTCCCACACTTCCTCTTGAAAGTTTCATCAACCATGGCACTATATTCATGTAGGTACCGACCAAAAGTGGTTGGCACCTATATGAATCTTCCAACCAGTACTCATCCAAATTTTGGCTAAGTACTTTCCTCCCCATTCTCATCTTCGTTTACCTGCTTAAGGACTTTTTCCTCCATTCTTCGAGCTACCGAGTCCTCAGCACCAGCCTATTGCCCAGAAAAGAACTTTGTGACGACCCACCTTTATGGACAGTTTAAATCGGCAATAAACCACACATGTCTAACTAACCCATTCAAAAGGAAGGATTGTCAATGAGGCAAATAAAAAAAGAAAAAAAAGAAAACACAAAATATCGCAGCAGAATTGACAAAATATAACAATCGAAGAACAGTTCATGAAGCTGTTTTACAGTATACATTTGATTACACAAATTTTACACAAAATCATAGTACAATAAACAACATACCAAAATAATGATGCAGCGGAAAAGTACTAATAATACGATATAACAAACTTTGTCTTCGTCCTCCAGAAATAATGTTTTCAAACACTAAAATGCTCAGACTAATCCGAGCTTAATGAAAAGACAAAACATTCAAGTCAAAACAAAAAATTCTAATATAAGTTAAATCAAGAACAAGTAAATATGAGTGTAATATCTTCAGAGATTTTTATAGGATTTTACATATCTTATCTAGTGTATAACGTGCGTGCAATAAATTAAAAGATGTTACAGGATTTTGCATCTCTTAAGGATCCATTAAACTATTTATATGTAGTAAGATACGATATATATATATAGTTTCTAATTAGTAAAATAAATATTTTTCTTAGCGTTGAGGCTTTACATTAATCCTCCTTAACACATTTTAAGCATGTAGTCTATGCAGGTCATGTAACACAACCAGTAACGTCGGTAGCCAGTGAGTCTCCTATAGGTACCATACGAAAACAAAATCATAGTGGGTGCGAATAAGGATAAAGAGTATGACAAGGCACGTGAGGCAATGCCCAAGGTAGGATACTACCATTTTGCGTTGCCTGGCTGGTGGTAACCCCTAATGGCCCACCACATCCAACGCCTTAAAATCAAATCAAATCAAGGTGCACCGATAAAGCTAACATCAATAGAGTAATACAAATAGGTGTATCCGCTAGAGGTAGCTAGCCTTAATGGTCTGATATGGCTTCTGTTTTAGTCATTTCAAATTGGCACAAGTGCTGAGGTCATCCATCATCGTTCTCTTTCCTCAAATCTAGCAAATGCCTCCAATTCTACCTCTACATTCTGGACATCATCCACCGCATACACAGTTGTGAAAGTATTTTGAATATCGACATAGTGTATGCCAATAAGAGGCCCCGGTCTCTTTAACAACCAAACGTCATTTTTAATACTGTTTGGTTCTTTTACATTTCAAAACCATTTCATATTTGATATTAAAATATTATATTCACTTCAATATATCTTTCATTTCAAAATCATCATATTTACTCAAAATATGTCATTTTCACTTGAAAACGTCATTTCAAATTCCAACTTAGTTCATAACCTCATTTAATCATATTCGCATTTAAATCAACGATTTAAATATAAACATTCCCTTTGAACAGGTTGAATTTAGAAAATGGTTTGAATAGTTTTAAATAGTTTAAATAACTTAAAATAGTTTAATAGTTTAAAGATTTAAAACGGTTGATATAAGAGTGGTTTGAGTATTGAAAATGGTTTATATAGTAAAATGGTTTGGAGAAATCAAATTAATTTGAATATTTATAAAAATAGATTTTAAACAGTTTATATTGAAGTAACATATTTTGGAAATAATATTAAATCAAACTATTTCTTTCC
The DNA here is from genome assembly GCA_030765085.1 of Allium cepa. Taxonomy (NCBI): domain Eukaryota; kingdom Viridiplantae; phylum Streptophyta; class Magnoliopsida; order Asparagales; family Amaryllidaceae; genus Allium; species Allium cepa. The sequence goes on along the minus strand of CM060929.1, from coordinate 373,465,342 downwards.
ATTTCAACAAATATGGACCGATGTCCAAATTCAAATCAACAAAACTTAATTTTCAACCTTTCAATTCAATTGACTCAATTTCAATTTAGTTTCAAATCAACTTGAATTCGGTCTCTATTCAAAGTACTTCAATTTTCAGAAACATTCATTTTTAATTTCAAATTCAATTCAACAATTCAATTCAATGATCTAAATTTCAATCCAATTATTATTGTAAACCATTTTAATTTATATCAATTTCATGTCCAATTCCAATTTACTGATTTAAGCACTTAAATCAAATTAAACCTTATTATTCAATTTTAAGACCCAAATCTTTATAATGATTCACTTTCCAAAATTAAAGTCATATATCAATTATAACTTTACATTTCCAATTTAATTCTTTAAATAGCTCCTTGTAAGCAATTTTAATTTTGACATGCCAAAGCTGGAATTAGAAAATAATTTAATTCATATAAATCCTCAATTTATTTCCATTAAAACAATATTATTTAATCAAAAATTCAAATTCATGATTTTAAAAACCATTTAATTTAACCAACCCGGTGTCTGTATATAATTTTCTACCCTATGGCCAAGTGATCGGTTGTTTCCCTTTTAATTAAAGGGATGGATATATATCATTTCAATCCAAATCAAAATGTCATAGGTACACATCATTTCAACCTATTTCTTAATTTATCCAGAATTATTCAAATGATAATTTATAGGATGTCAAATAATAAATAGGATAATAAAAGGAATATATAAAAATAAATAAACATCCATTGTCCAAAATGTCAACAAATAGACATCCATCATAGTCAACATCCAAATCATCCAATAAATCCCAAAAATCAACTAGTTGTCAATATTAGGTAATTAACTAGCAACTAAATTCAATATTAAATTAAATATCAATTTAATCCAATTTAAATTCAAATTAAATTTAAATGATAATTTTAAATCACTAAACAATAATTAATAAAAAAATTATCACTTCATAAATTTAATTCAACTAACATAAGAAGGTTCAGTATTGCGTGAGTGGGTTAAATCACTCACCTTTGATTAACAGTCGATTTAATATACAATAAAAGTCCAAAATTTGAAGAGTCTACAAATCAACCAAACTAGTCTCATGTTGTTCTGAATTTCGATACGAATCCAACGGAAGAAACCGTGCATCTATCGATGTTCGTGTGCAAAAGTTATTAATGTTAGAAGATTTGAAAATGAAAAATTAAATTTAAAATAAAACAGGGGAATAAACATAAATATTCACCTTCATCAAATCCTAGAGCTACCCAATCGCGCATGCATCTACCCATCAGCCGTCGATTCCATCTACCAACTGCCATCGCCTCATGCCTTGTCACCTCGATCAGGCCCCACCATCGCCTCCCTCATGACCAGGCACACCCACGCACTACGCGTGCGATCGCGCGACTCCCCAAAATGCCCATCCACCGCCGCCACTTCGTCCACCATTCGTGGTGAATGCAAGTATCCATGACATGATTTAAACACATGGATCGATTCTGCTAATTTCCCTCTATGCAGCAGCGTCTCTCGATCATCGAATCGTTGCCTATCTACCGTTGATTGTGAAACCCTAGAATGGACGACCGAGACTGTTTCACCCAATTCTGGACAAACAGAGCCCCCGATCAAAAAGAGAATTGCAGATGTAGATTACATTCGTGGGGAGCTTCGCAACGATATATTATATGATAGGGGTTGGGAGTTTGGGTTTTTGATTTGATTTGGAATTGAGAATTAGTGTTTTGAAATGTCCGCCATTGAGAAGGAACAAATAGATAGAAATTGTACGTATTGAAAATGAAAATAAGAAGCTTCTAGGGTTTATGACAGCCTAAATATAGACAGAGATGGATAAGAACGGATGGAACTGATCGAATTGGGTTGAAATGTTAACAACAACTCGGAAAAGCCCGTTTCGTTCCCGAAACAAAGATAAGTCATTCAATATATCGAAACATATATTTTCGATAATTTGAAACTCAATGGAACTAGTTCCATACCCTAATTCCATTGTATATAGAAGTTAGCTTTTAAAAACAAACTATATTCATTTAAATTCCATTAATTTATTTCTATGCATTTCGAGTTCGCACGATCAAATGATAAGTCCGATCGCTACGAAACTAAAAATCCTATAATAATTCACTATTAAGGATCTGATGAAATTAGTTTCATCAAAATTCAAGACTGTGGCCAAAAAGGCTAATTTTACACATTAATTAAATGAATTATTAATTTGAAATCAATTTAATCGCTTGTAAATTCCAATTTAAAAGTTAACCATTTTTATCATTCTCGATTACACCGAAATTAATAATCTTTTGAAATTAAATTTCTATTTTAAATCCAGTATTTAAATATTACATTAATTTCAGTGTTCAATTGCAACTGTAATAAAAGCCGAATTTATTTTAATTTAAATTCAATTAATTTCTTTTATTTTGATTCCCACTCTTAGTATTAAATCAACAAATACCTCATGAATTTCATTAACATAAGTTTTCATCTTATTTCACTCAGACTCTACAGTTCATTTCATTTCTTATTATTAACTGCAATATTTTAACTACATTCAATTTCATTGATTTCCAATTTAATTTTAACGGATTAAATATTAATATGAGAATAAATCAATTGTTATAACCTAGTAATTCAACACATAAATATATTGGTTACAGACAAGGGTTATAAATTACTTACCAATCTCTGATTTCATATTATATATCAAAACCAATTAAATAAAAGAACTTATAATTTCACCATTAAAACATCATTTAATTCATTCTTTATTTACAATTGTAACCAATTAACTTTATAATTATTTTAATTGATTGAAATTACATTAAAATAGTTATCAATCAATTCAGTCAACATTATTAAATTACGTTCTAATAATCTTTTCCATTTATTAATCATTAATTTTTAATTTCTTACAATGTTAAATTCCAAAAATCTTATGAAATTTAATATTTTTAACTATAAAAAATACAGGTCGTTACAATCTCCCCTACTCAAAACTTTTGGTTCCCGAATAGGAACAAAAAAGAGTCAAGAGGTTTGATATATTTTTGTTCAAAATAATCAATTTACAAACAATTAAACTTACACATTTAAGTTTAACAAAAATTTGAAAATAACCCAACTTCTACAAAATTTTCTATGTCCTAAATTTGCGAAAAACTACGGCGGAGTCTCATTTGCGCGGCTAGGTCCAGAAAAATAATAGTATCAATAATTACAATATATATATATATATATGTATATATATATGTATCATATTTCAATAATAAAATATCCCAAACCATGAAAAATAAAATAAAATATCATTTTAAAACAGCAATCCGAAAACACACCTATTTGTCGGCAAACAAAGTTTATTTATGAAACCAAAAGCAACAACTATTGCTTCCATAAACCTGTATTCCACTTGCATAATCCAAAAGAGTTCAAATTATGTAAAAGAGTAATATATTAGTGGTTTCAATTAACAGCACAAGCCACATACATTATATAACAATCATATGCAAACAAAAACAGTACAACCATTACATAAAATAAAAGAATCCATCACACATCCATAGCAACCAAACTAATGGTTTGTCTAGGTTTGGGTACTTTTCGTCGTACAAGAGTGATAACTAAACTACCAAGTATACCTTACGCTCAACGACCTTAGATAATTACTCAATAGATTATTCATTCAACCTCAAACAATTTGAAGTATCATTTCTCAAACATCCCATAAGCCAAACAACAAATAATGTAAATAGTATTTAAATTTGCATGATGTGCATAAATCTTTTATGCACAATATCAATTCTAATCGCTTGCTTGAATACACACATTTAACTTCCGTACTATTATTGATAACCCGATCATTCTAGTGCGGACCCTAATCCAATTCCTTGATTAGAAATCTCTATTCTCCTTGCATAGCCATAAGCTATGATAGAAAACTTTAAAGTCACATCAAAAATTCGTATCAAATTTTTGTCGTCAAGAATCGAGCGAAAAAATCTAATTTGGACTAGAGTGAATTACTACAAATCATATATTCAGGTCTAAATTAGAACTGTTATGCGAATAAAAAGATCTACGTACAACTTACATATTTTATTCTATTGGTATACATCATTTACTTTTCATTTATTTTAATTCTCATTCATTCATAAAAGGTCATCATTTATTGATTTACGTTCATTTACTTACATAAATTATTTCCTATTCAAATATTTAGAACATCAATAAATCAATTCTTAAAATATTATATAAGTTTCTTTGCAATTTAATTCACAGTTATTATTTACTTATATAACTTGATTTCCATTTAATATTAATATTCATCAATGAATCATTTCATATTTATGTTTTTCTACCTTTTAATTCACATTTATCCTTTCTTATATAGTATTATTGAATATTAAATCTATTTCTGAATAATTTCAATGTTTTAAAGTCATAATCATTTACTTTATATAGTATTCACTTTTATTATTCACTTTAGTTATAAATAATTTCAAAACATTAACTAAAGTTCATAATATTCTTGTAACATCTTAATTCTTTATTTATAAACGTATGTTCATTTTTAAAGCATTTTTGTCATTAAGCCTTTTCTGTATAATATTCTACTATATATATATATATATTTAACATTACAACTTTTTAAATAATCCTGGTAAGTTTTATATATGTTTTTTTAGAATGTAATTGAATGCTATACAAATTTTATGTTATTCATTTTCATTAAGAAAAATTTTCAATAGTTTACATCTTAATTCTCATTATCTTTTAATTTACAAGTTACAAATTTCTTTTATTTTCATTGAACAATTATCTTTTAATACAAATTTCAATTTGAATGTTTCCAACTTATTAAAATAGCCAAGATTTCATTTCATCACAATAATTGAAATCCTTAATTATAAAAAACATAAGAACTAAATTTAAAATCACTTAAAATAATATATGCTTATATCCTTTCTATATCAAATCATACTTAGGGAATTTAAATCAAAATTTATTTCACTAAAACAACTATATGGCAAAGCTACTATAGTGGTCTTCCCACTTTGAAACTCGAAATTGAAAGTCTATGATGTCGCGATCATCATCGAAATTATTTTCCAACGATAGAAGAGGGGAGTACATAACTTATTTCCTTTTTTTTTAAAATTCTTTTAAAAACATTTCTATCAATCTCATTGAAAATATTTATATCCAAAAATACTTCCAAATAATACTAATATATTTTTTGCCAAAAGTTTTGAAAACCAATTTCAAAACACCAACATTTAAGTTCACAAATTTCTATTTAAATTCATTTATTTGTGAATCTTAGTTAATACCAAATTTGTAAAATTGCATTTTCTATAACATACAATAGTCAATGGTTTTAAGAGCCTTGATTAACCAAACAATAAATGACAATAATCAAACATTATCATTTCCTAACATCCAACACAATAAAATAACAAAATCAATTTTTGAAAAATTATACATACATCCATGCATACATACATACATATATAGTATAATTAATAGGTAAAATTATTTCGTTTACCTATTTCAAAAACAATTTTGTGTCTGTCTACCCTGTTCAAGTGTTTACAAACCCTCATCGATGCCATAACGTCCTATGTACCGACCAGAATTTATAAATACTTAATAGAACAAATTCACACAATACAAAATATTTTTATAGAACTAAAAAATATGCTCTCTCATATATAGACACACACACACACACACACTCAGACTCGTTCTAGGGCATTAGTGACCCTATCTCTACGGAGTTATCCCCAAATAGGTTAAGGTTTCTCTAAACAAAGCTGTGATACCAACTGTGATATCCCACCTTTTTGGACAGTTTAAATCGACAATAAACCACACATGTCAAACTCAACCCATTCAAAAGGGCGGATTGTCGATGGGGTAAATGAGAGAAGAAGAAAAAAACACAGAATCTCGCAGCGAAATTGACAAAATATAATAATCGAATAACATTTCATGAAGCTGGTTTACAGTATATATTTGATTACGCAAATTTTAAAAAATCAGAGTACGATCAACAAAAAAATGATGCAGCGGAAAAGTATTAATAATATAATAGACCAAACTTTGTCTTCATCCTCCATAAATAATGTCTTCGAACACTGAAATGCTTAGGCTGACCTGAGCATATTGAAAAGACAAAACACTCGAGTCGGAACTAAATATTATTATGTTATTTAAATCAACAACAAGTAAATATGAGTGTAACAGCTTTAGAGATGTTTACAGGATTTTACATCTCCTACCTAGTGTGTAACATTCGTGCAATAACTTAAGAGATATTATGGGATTTTCCATCTCTTAAGGATCTGTTAAACTATCTATATGTAGTAAGATACACTATATATGTAGTGTCTAATCAGTAAAATAAATATTTTTGTTAGCGTTAAGAATCGCCCTTAATGCATTTTAAGAAGGTAGTTTATGCAGGTCCTGTAACACAACTAGTAATGTCGGTAGCCAGTGAGTCCCCTATAGGTACCATACTAAAACAAAATCGTAGTGGGTGCAAATAAGGATAAAGAGTATGACAAGGCACGTAAGGCGATGCCTAAGGTAGGATACTACCGTTTTGCATTTCCTGACTGGTGGTAACCCCTAACGGCCCACCGCGTCCAACACCTCCAAAATCAAATGAAATCAAGGTGCATTGATCAAGTCGACATCAATGAGTAATTCAAAGAGGTGTGTCCGCTAGAGGTAGCTAGCCTCAATGGTCAGGTACGGCTCCTGATTTAGTCATTTCAAATTGGCACAAATGCCAGGGTCATCGATTATCGTTCTCTTTCCTTAAATCTAGAAAATGCCTCCAATTCAACCTCTACATTCTAGATATCATCTACCATGTACACAATTGTTAAATTGGTTCCAATATCGACAGAGAGTATGCAACAAGAGGCCCTATCTCTTTAAAAACCAAATGTCATTTTTCATACCGGTTGGTTCTTTTACATTTCAAAACCATTTCATATTTCATATTTGATATCAAAATATCATATTCACTTCAAAATATCTTTCATTTCAAAATCATCATATTTACTCAAAATATGTCATTTTCACCTGAAAACATCATTTCGAATTCCAACTTAGTTTATAACCTCATTTAACCACATTCGCATTTAAATCAACGATTTTAATATAAACATTCCCACTGCATAGTTTGAATTTTAGAAAATAGTTTAAATAGTTTAAATAGTTTAAAATAGTTTAATAGTTTAAAGATTTAAAACGGTTGATATAAAAATGGTTTGAGTATTGAAATTGGTTTATATAGTAAAATAGTTGGAGAAATCAAAATAATTTGAATATTAATAAAAATAGATTTTAAACAGTTTATATTAAAGTAATATATTTTGAAAATAATATCAAATCAAACCGTTTGTTTCAATTTCAACAGATCTGGACCCATGTCCAAATTCAAATCAACAAAACTCAGTTTCCCATCATTCAATTCAATTGACTCAATTTCAATTTAGTTTCAATTCGAAATAACTTCAATTTCCAAAAACATTCATTTTTAATTTCAAATTCGATTCGATAATTCAATTCTATGATTTAAATTTCAATCCAATTATTATTGTAAACCATTTCAATCTATATCAATTTCATGTCTAATTCCAATTTATAGATTAAAATACTTAAATCAAATTAAACCTTATTGTTCAATTTGAAGACCAAAATCTTTAAAATGATTCGATTTCCAAAATTAAGTGATATATCAATTATAACTTTACATTTCCAATTTGATTTTTAAACAACTCCATTTAACCAACTTCAATTTCGACATTTCAAGGCTTGAATTAGAAAATAATTTAATTCATATAAATCTCTAATTTATTTCATTTAAGACAATATCATTTCATCAAAAATCCAAATTTAAGATTTTTAAAAGCATTTAATTTGACCAATCCAGTGTTCGTATATAATTTTCTACCCTATGGTCAAGTGATCGGTTGTTTCCATTTTAATTATAGGGATGAATATATATCATTTCAATCCAAATCAAAATGTATAGATATATATCATTTCAACCTATTTCTTAATTTATTCGAAATGATTCAAATGAAAATTTATATGATGTCAAATAATAAATAGGATAATAATAGAGATATATAAAAATAAATAAACATCCATGTCCAAAATGTCAACAAATAGACATCCATCAAAGTCAACTTCCAAATCACCCAATAAATCGCAAAAATAAACTATTTATCAATATCATGTACTTAACTAGCAATTAAATTCAATACTAAATTGAATATCAATTTAATCCAATATAAATTCAAATTAAATTTAAATGACAATTTTAAATCACCAAAAAACAATCAATAAATTTTTTATCACTTTATAAATTTAATTCAACTAACGTAAGAAGGTTCGGTGTTGCGTGAGTGAGTTAAATCACTCGATTTTGATTTGTAGTCGATTTAAAATCCAATAAAAGCCCAAAATTTGAACAGTCTCCAAACCAACCAAACTAGTTTCATGTTGTTCGTAATTTCGTTACAAATCCAAAAGAAGAAACCATGCATCAATCGAAGTTCGTATGCAAAAGTTATTAATGTTAGAAGATTTGAAAATAAAAAATTAAATTTAAAATAAAACAAGGGCATAAACGTAAATATTCACCTTCATCAAACCCTAGCGTTACCCGATCACGCATGCATCTACCCATCTACCCCCGATTACATCTACCAACCGCCGTCGCCTCGTGCACTGTCACCTCGATCAGGCCCCACCATCGCCTTCCCTGCGACCAAGCGCGCCCACGCACTACGTGCACGGCCATGCGACTCCCCTAACCCCCAGCCTCCGCAACCACTTGCACCATCGGTCGTGGCAAATCCAAGCACCCACAACATGATGTAGACCCATAGATTGATTATGCTAATTGCCCTCTACGCAGCAGAGCCACTCGGTCGTCAAATCGTGGATGATCTACCATTGATCGTGAAACCCTAGAATGGACAGCCAAGACTATTTTGCCCAATTCTGGACGAATGGAGCCTCCAACTGAAAAAAATTGCAGATATAGATTACATTCGTCGAGAGCTTCACAACGATATATTATATTATAGGGTTTGAGGAGTTTGGATTTTTGATTTGATCTAGAATTGGGAATTAGAGTTTTGAAACGTTCGCCATTGAGAAAGAACATATAATTGGACAGATAGACAGAAATTGTAAATGAAAAAATAAGGAGCTTCTAAGGTTATGTATAGACAGAGATGAATAAGAACGGATGGAATAGATCGAATTGAGTCGAAATGATAACAACGACCCGAAAAGCACGTTTCGTTCCCGAAATAAAGATATGTCATCCACTATATTGAAATATATGTTTTCGATATTTTTAAACTCTATGGAACTAGTTTCAAACCCTAATTTCATTGTATATAAAAGTTAGATTTTATAAACAAATTATATTCATTTAAATTCCATTAATTGATTTCTACGCGTTTCGAGCTCGCACAATCAAATGATAAGTCCAATTGCAACGAAACTTGAAATCCTATATAATTCGCTATTATGGATTTGACGAAATTAATTTCGTCAAAGTTCGATACAAAGGCTAAAAAGACTAATTTTACACATTTATTAAATGAATTATTAATTTAAAATCAATTTATTCGGTTTTAAATTCAAATTTAAATGTTAATCATTTTCATCATTCTTGATTACACCGAAATTAGTAATCTTTTGAAATTTAATTTCTATTTTAACTCCAAGGTTGAAATATTACATTAATTTCAACGTTCATTTGGAACTGTAATAAAACCCAAATTTATTATAATTTAAATTTAAATAAATTCTTTTATTTTGATTCCCACTCTTATTATTAAATCTACAAATACCTTATGAATTTCATTAACATAAGTTTTCATCTTATTTCACTCAAACTCTACAGTTCACATCTTTTCTTATTATTAACTGTAATATTTCAACTACATTCAATTTCATTGATTTCCAATTTAATTTCAACGGATTAAATACTAAGATGAGAATAAATCAATTGTTATAACCTAGTAAGTCAACACATTAATTTATTGGTTGCAGATAAGGATTATAAATTACTTACCAATCTCTGATTTCATATTGTATATCAAAACCAATTAAGTAAAATAACATACAATTTCACAATTAATAGATCATTTAATTCGTTCCACATTTACAATTGTAACTAAATTAACTTTACAATTATTTTAATAGATTGAAATTACATTAAAATAGTTATCAATTACATTCAATCAATATTATTAAATTACATTCTAATAATCTTTTCCATTTATTAACATAAAATTTTAATTTCTTACAATATTAAATTCCAAAAATCTTACTAATTTAATATTTTTAATTATAAAAAATACGAGTCATTACAAACTCGGTATCGACCAAGGTGCTAAGCCGATGTTATGCCCTGAAGCCTCGAACCTCTTCCTTACCTTTAACCTAAAGCCTCCGTCGAAGTTTTATGGTCTAAGGCCCAAATCATTGCCCCCTCATGGACTAGATCTACAACACGTCTTATCGTAAAGAAAATATCTCGACATCAAGCAGAGGTTAGGCACCTAGACCAACTCAATCCAATCGCAACTTGACTTATAAGCTCCTTCCTTCAGAGTCCCTTCTCTAAGTTTCATCCTATTTTGAGCAGCTTTGCCATCATTTTTCCAAAATCGTCATCCGATTCCTAATTACCTAAAAGCACTAGTAAACTATATCAAAGCATAAAACAAAAATATCATCCATAAGCATTCATTCTGCATACACTGTCCATCCAAACATAATAATATACAAGATTTAGGCTCAATCTAGTTCTATACTAACATGACAGTATGACCAAAAAAAGGTTGTAAAACCATTAAAAACCCATTTTAAACTCTTAAATTCGGTCATAAACATTTTTAAGGATTGAATTAAAGTTTAAAATGATTTAAAATGGAAATTATTTCAAAAACATCAACTTTTACTATATAGACAAGAGTAGAATAATGGGAGATCAATAGTCACTCACCTAATACCCAAATTTCCACTTTAAACCAATAGATCTGAAATGGAAAACAAGGAGAAAAAATCCCAAAGCACCAAAATAATGAATCTATGATCTTCTTCTTTAATTATCCTTCTAGTGATTGATTTAGCTTTGAATAGTAAGGAAAATGTAAGATTTTTTGATGAAATTAGAGCTAATGGAGGTTTAGAATTATTTTAGAAAAGTGGAAAATGATCTAATTATATCCTATCTTCCCATATTATAAAAATTCCTGAAATTCATTAGTGGGCCTAAGTATTGGCTTAGTTTAATTGCCCACTAATTTGTGCAGCAGCAAATAGAATTTTGAATGGCCCTATCTCCTACGGTAAGTCCATTTCTCTATTATAACCACTCTATGGAAAGAAAACCACAATCCCAACCAAATAGATGTGGTTTAGACCTAATTCAACCCCTATCAAAAGTTATGTAACACCTCGTAATTCTAACCATTGAATATTTAAACGATTAATTAAATATTTAATCGTTAATTATCGAAATGCCCATCATGCTCGATTTTTAAAGACGAATAAATTGAAATTCGAAACACCCATCCTTGACTCTGCTTTTCATCGTGAGAAAAATGAGTATAAACTTGGCTATGTTTGAAGTCGATAGGTTTTTTAAGTGAATAGTGATTTCTTGAGAAAGAAATGAATATGGGCTAAGGCCCGTTACCTTTCCTATAAGTTGGCTAATCCCTTTATTACTTTCTTTTTATTCTCATTTTTTTTGGTTTTTCCTACTTCTCTCTTAATCCTTCTATAACTATTCCTTTATCCCCTAAGCCCTAAATCACTAGTTCTAGCTTAAACGAAATTTCTAAATTCAAACCAAATTCATCATAATTCATCTCTCCTCATTCCTCAAATAACCCATTATGTAATGATCTTGAATCAAAATTAGGAGCTTCATCCAAGATTACAAGATGGCATAGATTTGGATTTTGGTGATTTAAGGTTGATCTGGTGAAGAAAAAGGCCAGTGGAATGATTCTCCATCTAAATTTATGTTTTAATCTTCATAATTTCATTTATTGATTAATATGGAATTGTATAAAGTGATTTGGAGATTATTTTGGTTGATTTATACTTATATTCATGTTATAAACATGATTATATTAACTCATTGTTTGTTGTAGACCTTATTTACTATCTTTAAAATAGTTAGTAAACTAAGAATTTGATATGGGCTAACTATATGATTATATGTAATGTTGTGATAGATTGGAGACTAATTACATGATATAATTAAGTGCATGTCATTAGTTAGTAATAAAGAAACTAATTTAAATGGTTTTAGAAAAGTTAGCAAGCTAATTAAGTGAGTTTCGAACTCAATACTTATTATTAGAGCAATTAAAGGGTTACTGAAACTTAATTAGAACTTGTGAATATTATTTAAAAATAAAGAAAGAATCTTTATTAATGAATAGTTTACATATAAATATTGTTTATAAATGATTTTATAAGTAAAGGAGGTATTTTATAAAATGATGTGATATTTTATAAAATAATACGAATAAAGCGTAGTTAGCATTTATAAAATGGTTATATGACTTTATAAATGAAGTATAGATTTTATAAAATGGAAATAAGATTTTATAAAATTTTAATGAAGCAATCAAGTATTAAAAGGCTTAAAATGATTTATAAGCTAATAATATATTTTACAAAATAGTTGTAATATTTTATATAAAAAATAGTATGAAGTCATATTAGACTTTTAGTGAAAATATTTAGTAAATAAATGTAAGATTTGATTAAGTAATAAATGAATTACTTATTTAAATATACGTGTATGCATATGAGTATGGGAATGTATACATATACATATACATGTATTTAAAGAATATAACAATCAAAAAAATTGTGTATTGTAACTATAAATGTTGTGTATGTTTGTTTGACTATATGTGTGTATTTGTGTGAATATATATATGGGTAAATACAGTTGTATATAAGAGCACAGTGGGCATACGTAGCCATAGTGACCATATTGTGCGCTAAGTTGTGTAAGAATATACCGAGTCGAGTAATCCCTTTGATTGATGTTCGAAACGTTATTTCTGTAGTGAAGTATGCTTGTGTACATGTGTGTAAATATGCACGAATATGGATGCTAGTACATGTAGGGATTACATGAAGCTAGATAGCGGGTTGAGTTGTGTTTTAGCATGATTAGAGGAAGCTATGTTGCTATAATCCCCCGTTAAAATCTACGCAGGTAAAGAGTAGATTTCTTTTCGAAATTTTTTTCCGAACATATGAGGAATTACTTCCAAAACATCAACCCACAAACTCCAAAGAGGGTCTGATGGGTGAGGCTCGCTTGGAACATAAGGAAGCCCATCGAGTGAAGCGATGGAGGAAACGACAAGCGAATTGACGGCAGTAGTGATTGGGTGGCATCTGCCTCGGACTTTATTACCTAGTAGCGGTAGCATAGATATAGATGTTAGAACGTCATTTAAGGGGTACTTATACCCAGTAGCAGTAGCATAGATATAGATGCTAGGGAGCACTACAGTGATAGGGTTTTCATTATTGCTAACAGAATAACCTAGCTCTTTGCGAGGGACCTTGTACGGCAAAGAGGTCGTAAGGGGATGCTCAATTCCATTCGCGGACTCTTGAGGATAAGAGTGCATATAAATCCAAATATCGCATAAGGTGTAGTTGCTCCATTTATATATTTCGTTCAGTATGGGACGTTAGTAGATATTCATTATTTGACACATTGTTATGTTGTGCATGTGCTATACTAGTTGATGGATATTATCATTGTGTGTATCATAATGTAAACTTATATTATGACATATTTTACCCCTACGCTTGTATGTTGTTAAGTGAAATTCACTTTATATTTGTTTTTTTTGAGTCATTGATGGTAGGAGAAGAGTAGGTTATGATATGATTTCCTATCATTTTGAGATAGGTTTACCTTGCTTATTTATGGACAATCCGGATTACCCTCGAGCCACATTTGTGGAGAGGACCGACTTGGTCGCATAAGTTTTCTGTTTATTTTTATATAGTTTTGATATACAACTTTGAGGTGGTTCCCCTCACACCAGCCTTTAATTCTAACCCACATTTTGTCTTTGTTTGTTGGTTTAATGATATCTCTTGGGTAGTTGATTGAATGGTTTGGGATTCAGGTGTTTTTGAGGATACGCTATCTGGATGCACCATTGGAGCATTTTGGAGGCGTGAGATCGATACTTAGGATATATGCATACTTGATATTTAAGTAGTACATGACAGACCTATTATTTGTATATGAAGCTTGTTGTATCAGATATTCAATCAAAACTTCGTGTTGTTAGGAGTTGATGTATTCTGACCTTTTCTACCGATATTTATTTATTAGTTGCTTCCACTAGTATAGTCTCTTATATATTATCATCCTGTTATATTCATGTATATTCAATATATTATATGTTATCATTTCATTGTGAGATCCTATTGATAACATAGTTTAGTGTTTCATTCTAATATTACCTTGACAATCTGTCTTTTGTGATATTCGAAAGTCAGTCGTTTATATAAGACGATGTTTTTTGGTATTACAATTGGCGGGTTGCTACATTTGGTATCATAGCTTAGGCTCAATGCTAGGACCAAGTAGATTGGTTTGAGTTAATTCTTCTGGTAAAAGGAGATATATTGAGAGAGAGCACTTGTATTTTTGTACTATATTATACTGCATACACCATTTGTTTTCTAGACTCTGATTTATTCTTATTGCTAGTTGCAAAGGTATCTTTGTCAGGCTATTTGTACATGACAACGGAGTGCAAGAGTGACCGTCGATAGGAAGTCTTAGATGCTTGATTAGTTTCGAGATTATTTAGCTACCTCAAGGGATATTTTGCCACACATGAACATTTATAGTAGATGCTATTGGCGTCACAGATGATGTGGCCTTTGAGGGCACTAGTGTTTCTAGCTCCATTAGGTTTAGACAGTTCAAATCTGTGTCGGGATCTTTTAGAGGAAAGCCATATCTGAATCCTCAGAGTGTTGCTGAGACATGGCCTTGGACATGTGCATGAGAGAGCTTCCGTCGAGATGGGTCTAGATATGTTCTCATAAGGAATATTGTTTTTCGACATTTAGAGAGAGGAGAATTTGGCTGGGTAGGACATGGTGTTTGATTGATGAGCAAGGCCATGACTTGGAATGAATTCAGGCATTGCTTTGTTTCTCAGATTATTCCTAAGATCAAGAAGTGCATGTAGCTTGAGCATTCTATTCATCTGGTGCAGGGCAGCTTATCAATGAAGGAGTATGTAGACCAATTCAGTCTTTAGTATTTGGGGATTGATATGGTCGGTCCTCCATTGGTGTGGGTGGACGAGTTTGCATTTGGTCATAAAGAATAATTGCAGATTCAATACTTATTCTTATCCTTGTTACGGGCCACCTTTGAAAGTCTCGCTAGGATGGTTCTCCTCTACGAGAGCATATGCGAGGTGCTATCTATGATAGCGAGAATGGAAAGAAAACCAAAGCTCCAACTAAAGCGCAAATACCAAGATATAAGGGAAAATTGAGCTGGTGCAAAGAAGAAAGCTAGCCTAGTATGCCACTCTCGTGGCACATGGGGGCATGTCGCTGCGAGATGTCATCCAACTAAAGTGAAGCGTAAGGGCTTCAATTGCGATTGGTTTGATTAGTTAAAGAAGGATTGTCCTACGTTTCAAAGGGGTGGGCAAACGATGATGACTTATGCCTTACTGGCATTACCGAGCCCCACCAGGCCTACTGCTCAGGGAATAAATAGAAGAAGCTTATGTAGTAAGGCATGCTCTATTTTTTTAGGGACTCACTTTTATTCCTTCTGATACTTGAGCGATAAATTTATCTATTGCTAGTTAGTTGGTAGATAGGCTAAACTTGAAACCTTTCGTAGTATGTAAGTTCTTTTATAAACATAAACCTAGTATGAGTAACCTTAGTTGCAAAGCTGAGGTGAAGCGACCGAGACTACTACCATTCAAACTTGATGCATGAGCTTTCAGGTTGGGTGGAGTTGGTCAATGAAGTGTGACTTGGATTCGTATCTAAGTAGGTTTTGGTGGATGTCCAGTAATAAGCAAAGGCCGACCGGATTACCTATAGGCGCTTGCCTAGAGTCATTTATATTAGAATTATTTTTCTTTATGTCAGTAAATCTTAGGTGATTGGAGTATTCCCATGCGCCGAAAGGAGTATTTTCTAAAGAACGATCCATACTCATGCCGGTTCTTAACCACTGGTTCGAGCATATGGTTTATAAGTGATTTGCATCAGTTAGGAATGGGTTTCTCAGTCGATTCTTAAAAGCAAGCCCTTGAGTTGGATTCTTGAGATGATTGAGGGATTTTTGAAGCTCGACTCTACTTATGCGAGAAATTCCAAGGTTGGACAAAGGAACAGGATCAGAGTTCACATGAAAGGAGTTAAGAGACTCATCTATGTTTAATAATGAAATATTACGAGTAAACCAAGGATTAGTGGTACAACCAACACCTCCTAACACACCAATCCAAAGTATATGTGACTTTTGAACTGCTTTATGCCAAGAAGTATGAGCTATCGGGTTTGGAGGCATTACATAGACTAAGAATACAAGGAAATCGAAGACATTCTTCACTTTTGGATCTCACAGTGGAAGGCAATAAATTATAAATACAAAAATAGTCATCTTAGAAAATGCCCCAAAAAACACAGCCTCAAAACATACGCAGTCATAATCCAAAGTGTACATAAATACAACTTAAAGTCTGACAAATACTAAGTACGACAAATGGTTACATGGAGAGTAAAGGAAAGTAATAGGAAATACCAACACCAATCTCACCTCTCCACGTACTAGATCTAGAGAAATCACCTATTGCCATGTCCTCCTGTTGTGGGGAAAAAGGAAAGGAGTGGGTTAGACAGAAGTCTGATGAATGAGTTACATCATTAATATATAGTGATCAAATGCAATAGACTTCATGAATACTCTATGTGACCTATGGTGTTCTACTTGTGTTATGAACTAATTGCTAAGGTAAGTTTGCTAATCTAAGGTGTATAATTCTAAATACACCTACACCAAACATCTTACAAAGATTTATACTTTGGGTCGAACAACTAATCAAACCTCAAAATAACTACTAATAACCTTTATTCCAATGTAGGATCACCTATATATCATCCTTAGGACTAAATTCCCAAATTACAACCACATGTATCGTATTTACAAATTACGAAGTAGCTCGCAATGCTGACTCATGCCAAAGACGTCTTAGGATCCACTATAGTTATGTCCACCCTCAATGGTAACATAATGCCAATTGCTACACAAAGTCGGGGATTCAATCAATAAGTAATAGTATCACGTCTTGTACCTTGGAACCTCCCATTAATGTCGAGTCGCACGCTTCTCCAAGCATCTTCGTCAATGTTGTGCGTACATGTGGAACCTCCTGTAAGTATAGTTTGCAATTGAATCGCCTCTATCGAATATCGACTATGCCGAATAAATAGTCTATAGGCCAAATTGCCAACGCACAGACCTATTCAGTCTCGTAACTTGTCCAAGAAACATAAACTCGAGGAACTAATTTCCCTACTAATATACTAACATTCATATATATATATATATATATATATATATATATAGACATTTACAACCTAGGCCTTAAGCCAAGGTTCAGATTATGCCTGTAAACCAATAATTGGTTGACTGCCGACTACTAGAACGGTCGACTGCTTGTTTTGACCGGCTCCATAGAGCCTCTCAACGGGTTATAGTTGTTTAAATTTTATTGTTGTTAAATATCATTCTTTGTCAATTATTGGTTCTTTGTTCATTTATTTCAATTTTCAATAAACCGTAACATAAATCTACAATTTCCAGTTTCTCAATTTCAATTTCTAATTGTTTCATAATTTCATAATTGTATATGTCATCAATACGAAGTAACTTAGGTTTAGAATCAACTAAACTATCTTTTAACCAAAAAAGTGTGCTTAATCTAAATCAACTTTTATTCAACCAATCTTACTTTAACTAAATTTAGATTAAATAAGGATCACATTAATAAGGGTTAAATTACTATCAAATTCGTAATCTATTATAATCAATAATCGAACAATATTTCTAATTAAACTAAACCAAATCTAGATCAAATAAAGCATAAACAAACTTAATTACATATAAATCATCATATTAATTATGAACCTACTCACCTTTTATTAGCTGTTCTCTCTTTGGTCTCTCTTTGGTTCATGTTAAATTACCTTTCCTTCCAAGTGTTAATTTCTCCTTTTTATTGATTTTGTCTTCAACTTTTTTTTTATTTTACAAATTTTTCTAGAGTAGATAGAGATTAGGGAAGAGATGGAACTTGAACGTACTACTAGCGAGTGATTTGGGTATGGATTAATGTCCTATTTATAGTTAAATGAAACAATGATGACCGTTGATTTAATATAATTAAATCTAGACCATTCAACTTAGGCCAACCCTAGCCGACAAGTGCCCACCAGTTGACCGCTTGGTTTGGGATGATCGACCATCAGGTGTCGATCGGACTACGGTGTCGACTAGTTGAGTTGTTAATGTTAGTTATTTCTAAGCATTTTATTTATTAATTATTTTCCATATATATATAATCAGTTTATTTTATGATTCAAATCTTTAAACTTTAATAACTCTTTCGTATAAACTCGAATTTTGAAACTCTATAGATCAAGTAGTCCAGAAAATCGCTATGAACACAATAGTGCAAATTTTATAGCCGAATTCGGGCGTTTGTGTAAATTCCATTTTTACCCATGGTATATTCAATTTTAATTTTTTTTATTGAATTTACAATTAATTTTTTGTAGGATGTTACATTTTCCTCTTTAAAATGATTTCGTCCTTATAATCTTAAAGGATGGAAAAATAATGCAACTTGTATGTATCGAAGTTAATACTTACAATCATCTACTCATCCATTAACCATTGTTAACCAATCTTTAGTTCAAAATTCTAATGTAATATGTACATGCAGGTATGGAATGCATATGAACCTATACTAGTGCAAAAATTAGGCAGTCTTCTAATTTAATCAACCTCCCGGAATGCAAGTGCTTATGCCATATATTCAAATGTATGCAACATCCTAAGCATATATATTGGCAATTGTACATATATGTGCAACCATTCAATCGATATACAACAACCATATGCATAACTCAGTAAAATGAGACAAGAGATATTGTGAGAGATGCTAACTCAAGAATAAATTTTCCTAAATTGGTAAAGATTAATTTAATAAATACATCAATTAACATCCATCATCCCAAATAAGTCACATTTACATATTGACAACTATTCCTAGCATCTAATTGTCCAAACCTATAGAGTATACTATGCTAGAACCTAAATACTAAGTAGTCTATACTTATTTAACTAGAGTGGAAACATTTTGGAAAAGGGTTCTGGATAGGTAGTTTGGATCCTCACCTCAGGCTCCCGCATACTCTCTGCTGGATCGTCTCCCCATAGGACCTTAACATGCTTGATAACTTTATTACAGAGTCACTTTGTACTATACTCAAGAATACAGGTGGATGTATGGCGAACAATTGACTCCCTCTCCACGTCCTCCTCCTCAAGTTAACTTGACTCGACTGCACTGGATGTATCATGTGGTCAATTTTGCAAGTGTGGTACAAGAAAAACACCATGTACTCTTGCTAACTTCTTAGGAAACTTCACCCTATAAGCTAACTTCCCAACTCTACCAATGATCAAAAAAGGCCCTACAAACCATGTTGTTAACTTCTCTAAATTACCAATTATCATGACATGCCTAAGTGGTGAGACTTTAACAAAATCCATGTCACCCACTACGAACTTCAACTCCGTGCTTCTGTTATCAACGTAAGACTTTTGCCTATCTTGCACGGTTTTCATCCTTTTACGGATCAAGTCGTCCTTCTCTATGTCTCCCTCGCCATATCTAGTCCAAAATTAATCCTATCCATAGTATCCCACTAACAATTCGGTGATCTACAAGGTCTCCTGTATACACCTCAAACAGTGTCATCCCTACACTTTCTTTATAGCCGTTATTGCAGGTAAAATCTACTAATGGAAAGAGATCCTCTTAAGAGCCTCTAAAATCCACGATATATGTCCGAAGTAAGTCCTCTAACACCCAGCTCATTCTCTTCGTCTGTCCATTCATCTATGGATGATAAGCGGTACTCAAACTCAACCCAGTGCCAAACACATCCTGAAGACTCCTCCAAAATTCGCTGGTGAAAAGTGGATCTCAGTCACTAACAATGCTAGAAGGAACTCCATGCAACCTAATTATCTCCCTCATGTAAAGTGTTGCCAAAGACGCAGTCAACTTCATATACTTAATAGGAAAAAAATGCACACATTTGGTCCATCGGTCGACTATGATCCAAACACTCTCATTCGCGCTCCTACTCCTTGGTAGTCCACCAATAAAATCCATAGATACACTCTACCACTTCTATTGTGGAATATCTAATGACTGCAATAATCCTTACGACTTCTTCTGCTACACCTTTACCATTTGGCAAGTCATACTTCTAACCATGCAATTTGCCACATGCCTCTTCATACTAGGCCAATAAAAGACTCTTTTTATATCAAGGTACATTTTATCTCTATTGGGATGAATGGTCATCTTAGAACGACGAGACTTAGTTAGTACCATGTTAATTAAATCTGAAACCAAAGGAACAGATAATCTACCATCTTTCCTTATGATCCACTTCAAGTCGGTGGTATTGTGTCTCAATGACTCAACTGGCTTCCTGAAAATATCTAATAAATCCTTATCATAATTCTGGCTTGAGCCAATGTGGTCCACAAATGTAGGCTGCACATCCAAAGCTGCTACCTGGAGAGATGTCTGACAGTGGTCAAAAATTGAACTTAGAGGTAAACTCTTAGTACTTCCACTCCAAGAACATAGGACTCAACATTGCATGCTTTTTACTCAAGGCATCGGCTACACATTACCATTACCTATAGTAAAAGAGATAATGAAATCATATGATGCCAATAACTCCCTTTATCTATGCTGCCTTAAATTTAAATACTTCTAGAAGACTTATAATCCTTATACAACTTAAACCACTCTCCTACTAAATAGTGTCTCCATGACATGAGTGCAAATACAATGGTCGCCAACTCAAAATCGCGGGTAGGGTAGTTTCTCTCATGGACCTTCAAACATCGACTAGCATAGCTCACGACTTTCCCTTCATGCATCAAGACCTCACACAACCCTTGCCACAAGCATCCATATATATGTTGTGAATGTTTTTGTACTATCGGGTAGTACTAGAAAAGGTTCACTAGTCAATGACTCGTTCAACTTGATAAAATAATTCTCACACTTCGAGTCCTATGAGTAAACCAAATTCTTATTCGTAAGGCGAGTTAGGAGAGCAAAGATTTTAGTAAAGACCTTAACGAACTTCCTATAGAAGCCCACCAAACATAGAAAACTCCTAACTTCCATGGCATTTTTGACACATATCAATCCTGTACTGTAGCAACTTTACTCAGATCGGCCACCAAGCCCATGCTAAGAGACAATATGTCCCAAAAAGCATACTTCCTTGCACCAAAAGTGACATTAGGAAAACTTTGTCTTTTACTTATGCCCACAGAGATGTTGAGCACTTCTTCTAGATGTGACCTATGCTCCTCCTTGCTTTTCGAATAGACTAATATGTCCTTGAGAAATACCATAACAAACTTATTAAGCAACCCTCTAAAACTCAACTCATCAGATCAACAAAGTAGGTGGGAGCATTGGTCGGTCCTAATGGCATGACTAACCACTATAAAGTCCGTCGGGTGTAAAGCGGTCTTTTGAATATTGTCCTTGACTATATGCAGCTGATGAAATTCGGTAGCATTGTCAAGTTGAGAGAATAACTTCGCTCCAACCAATTGGTTAAAGAGATCTTTTATATAGGGCAACAGTAATGATTCTTCTTTGTTAGCTTATTCAACTTACGATAATCGACACAAAGGCTTAGAGAACCATCTGCCTTGATGGAAAAGACAACTAGTGCTCCCCACTTTGAAGTAATTCTCTAAATGAAGCCTTTTCCTAACGGCTCATTTACTTGCTTAGTCACCTCGCATCTTTCTTTAAGAGCCATATGCCTTAAAAGTAAGGCAACAAATCTAGAGTCCTCCTCAAGATAAATCTGGAACTTGATCTCTCTCTAGAGTAAATAGCCAGTAACCTCAAAAAAGACATCTGGATAGTCTCTAATTACTAGCACTGAAGCTAACTCATCATGTGATAGGTCTAAAAAATATAGGTAAATCAACATAATTGAACCTCTAGGATCACAATAAACCTCTTGACTGCATCCAGTACAAGTACTCAAATGAAAACTTTCCTATCACAATTTAAGATCATCCCACATGGTCATCTAGTCCATACCCAAAATTAACCCAAACCTAGAAAATCATAAGACAAAAGCATTACAATTAAACTTGACCCAAAAATAAACAATTTCAAACCCTTATATATCATAGATAAATAAGCTAATCCTCCAACAAGGTTTAATACAACTACTAGGTCTATAATTATGCCAGTGTCTATGTGCAACTCATCTATAAGTCCACTCGAGATAAAAGAGTGTGGTGCTCTAGTGCCAAATTAGGTACAAACAGATAAATTAGATAAAGTTGACACACCTTTAATTACGACCTTCTTCCCTTTGTCTACTACTGGAGATGCACTCGTATTGGGAACAAAATCCAGTACATAAGCTGAAACCACTTAGGTAGGGGTCTTCGGTGCTGCTAGACACTCCCTCCTCATGTTCTCGAATTGATTGAAATTGAAACATTTGATCTTTGAGATGTTCCTCTTGCACTCCTTTTTGAAATTCCTACTCTTACCACATCTCCTACAATTGAGCTCATGCTCCTTACTGTTCCCTTTGTTAGAACCCAAATTTTGGTGTTTTGATTGTGACAACTATATAAGTAAAGATTATATGAACTAACCAAGATTGCATGAGAAGATACACAAAGACATATGAAGACCATATTCAGATTTCATAATGTTGCTACAATATTTACGTTAGGCATAAAGTCTGAGTCTAGATGTAGATAGATGTTAAAATCTCTCCAAAGTGGTATATGCACACACATATATATAAAGTTCAACAAAACCAATTAAAAAACCCAGAAAATACAAACTCAGCCAGTTGAAAGGCATGAGTCAGCCGGCCGACTACTGTGCATGTGCACAAATAAATTTGAATATTCAGACGGTTGAATATGATAATTCAACCAGCTGAACTGTGCCATTTTTGCACTGTTTCTTTACTGTTTCGATTTTCAATCGATTAAGCTGGCTGAGTTTTCTCTAATCAGATGGCTGAATCATCATAAAGCTAGTTTTTCAAGATACATTTCATTTCAATGAATAGAAACAACTCTTGATTCAAGAGTTATTTCCATGTCTTTTCATGGCTATCTTTCACGAATGAATACAACTCTTAATCTCTATAAATAGCCATGAATTCCATTGTTTGAACAAACAATTCTTATTCTTATATCATCCATCTTGCTATTTGAACTCTAAGCATTCAATACATAAAAATTTCATTCCGGTCACTTATTCATTCAAGAACACTTCATTGGTAATTTAATAAACTTCTTATCTTCATGAATTACAGGATATACCACAAAGGAGAAGAGTATAGAAAGTGTGTACTTTGAAGACTTATCTGTGCTATTAAAAGAGCACATTCAGTTAGATAAATTTTCTATATTATTGAAGTCCTGTTCAGTTGCACAAGCGGTTGAAGTCCTGTTCTATTACTTAGGCAATCTAATATTTGTTCCTCCGAGTTAAGTGAGGGTTTATACTTGAATTCCAGAATGAGTCTAAGGCTGGACGTAGAATGGGATGTTTGAACCAAGCATAAAATCTTTGGTGTAATTTACTTTATTACCTTACTTTTATATTTACAATCGACATAAGTAGATAGTTTATTTAATATTCCATATTGCACGATCCTCATTAAGTTTAACTTGGTATCAGAGCCTGGAATTCTATCGATCGTCACAACATCATAGAATAATGGCCAAAAAAAGACCCAATCTAAATACAATAAACAAAATCCCTGTCAAAGCAACCAATGAGAAGTACAAAAAGGTACTTTCTGGTTTACTAATTTTAGTAAATGATAATAATGACTTAGTTAGTATGAGCGATAAGATCTCAAAGCTTAATTTTATTATTTCAGAAAAGATGAAATCTATCTAACTTGAAAATGAGAAATTGAAAAATGAGAAATTAAATTTAGAAAATCAACTTGGTATTTTAAAAAATAATTTTATAACTCTTAAATATTTTATGGATGAACAAAACACCTTATTTGAAAAAGAGAGAAATTTTTTCAAAAGAAACATTTGATTTAAAAAGACAAAATGATTTATTACAATCCTCTTTAGATAATTCAGAATCTCAAAATTTTCTTCTCAAAAGTGAGAACTGTACGTTAAAAAAATGAGAATTCTGAATTAAATAAGAAAATTAATATTTTGAAAAATAGTAATATTTTCTTTGAAAATAACAATTGTGACTTTAAAACTAAATTTGAAAACATAAAAATGAATTCATGAAATTTAATAAAGGTCAAAATGATTTAAACATGATTTTATCTAGTTCTAGGCCTTTACATGATAAAAGTGGTTTACGATATAATAAAACTGATCGTAGAAATAGCACTAAATATGCTTTCATGTATAGTAAAATGTTAGTGCTAGTACTAGGTTTCGAGTAAAGTCTAAATCTAATTTTTATAGAAATTCAAGTACCGCTATGACCAATAGTGTTTATAATATCTCTAGAATTACAAAATCATTGAGGGGAAATATGAATAAAATTATCTAAGTATATAAGTTCCTATTAATTGGAAAAATAGAGAATAATAAATTGATGATTATTTGATGTAGTAGTTAATAGTGAAAATTATATTTATAAAGGTTTAACCACACTTAAATGGGTAAGGCACACCATATATAAAGAGGGAGATATATTCCAAATTTTCTAATACTTATGGAAATGAAGGTTTACCATATATTAAATGGGTAAGGCACACCATATATAAAGAGGGAGATATATTCCAAATTTTCTAATACTTATGGAAATGAAGCCATAAACGTGATGTTTAAATTTTCAATGTACTTGGAGAAACAAAAGGAAAAGGATAGATTTTGGAATTTTAAAGGATGTTCCATACATTTAATAGAATTACGTGCTTATAATGAAATGTGGACTTCAGCAAACATGGTAAAATCTAATTTATTTTATCCATAATTAATATTGGGTTTATCTTCCTATTTACAAGATATTTTATAAAATTTATTATATTTCCTCATTCCTTTTTGTGATGACTAAGGGGGAGAAAAAGGTATGTCATAATGATAGGGGAAGTATTAAGACAGGGGAGTATAAATTTGTTTTATTTCTATAATTTACATAGTTGTCATCATCAAAAAGGGGGAGATTGTTAGAACCTCGAGTTTTGGTGTTTTGATTATGACAATTATATAAGTAAATATTATATGAACTAACCGAGATTACAGGAGAAGATACTCAAAGACATATGAAGACAAGATTCAGATTCTAGAATGTTGCTGCAATACTTGTTTAGGCATAGAGTCGGAGTCAAGATGTAGATAGATGTTAAAATATCTCCTAAGTGGTATATGCGCACACACGTATATAAAGTTCATCGAAACAAATTGAAATACCCAAAAAATACAAACTCAACCGACTAAAAGGCATGAGTCAGCCGGCTGACTACTGTGCATGTGCATAGATAAATTTGAATATTCAGACGGCTGAATATGATAATTTAGCTGGCTAAATTATGCCATTTTTGCACTATTTCTTTGCTGTGTCGATTTTCAATCGATTCAGCTGGTGGAGCTGCTCCATTCAAACGGCTGAATCTTCATAATGGCTAGTTTTTTCAAGAGACGCGTCATTTCAATGAACAAAAACAACTCTTGATTCAAGAGTTTCTTCCATATCTTTTCATGGCTATCTTTCATGAATGAGTACAACTCTTAATCTCTATAAATAGATATGAATTCCATTGTTTTAATGATCAATTCTTATTCTTATTTCTAGTCTATCTTCCTGTTTGAACTCTAGGCATTAAAAATTTCATTTTGATTACGTGTTCATTCAAGACTACTTCATTGGTGATCTAATAAACTTCCTATCTTCAAGAGTTACATGATATATCATGAAGAAGAAGATTATAGGAAGGGTGTACTCTAAAAACTTATCTGTGCTATTAAAAGAGAAAAGTCAGTCAGAAATTTTTCTGTATTATTGAAGTCCTGTACGGTTGCTCAAGTGGTTGAAGTCCTATTCTGTTGCTTAGACGGTGTAATATCTGTTACTATGAGTAGACTGAGGGTTGATAGTTAATTCCATAAGGAGTCTGGGACTGGACGTAGAATAGAAAGTTCGAACCAGTATAAAAATCTCTGGTGTCATTTACTTTACTTTTACATTTACATTCTGCATAAATCGATAGTTTATTTAATATTCCATATTACACGATCCTTGGTCACTTTCACCCTTGGGCCCCCTTTCTACGCTTGCGCTAATTCTGCCGGGCTGTCTTTCCTTCGAGCTTCTTGGGCTCACTCTTCCCTTTCATCTTGGAAATTGTTTGCGTCAAAATTAGTCACAAACCCCGATGAATGTGAAAGCACCAGTGTATGAATATAACTCAATAATATTCAAACACAAATCACAGATCTAAGTAGCAAAACAGAAATTATAAATATGAACACACGATTTATAGTGGTTCGGCTATCTCCGGCCTACGTCCACTTCAAAGGTTTTCCCTTTTTATTGATGTTCTTCGCTGATTACACTTGAGTACAGCGGATTACAATGAATTATAGCTCTGAAATTCAAGTACAACGGTGATTGTAGAATGCAAAAATGGAGTCCGGTAGAGTCTTGATGCTTCAGAGTCTTGACCTTGCCAAAGAGAATTCCCGTCCCTTTTCTGAATGACCTGGGGCTCTATTTATAGGCGTAGGAGGCTGATATTTCTCCTAAAAGTATGGTAGACTGCTTCAGGCACGTGAGGGGGCCCACATGGCCGAAACCTGGAGATCCGGGCCCACATTGGGATCGATTCGACCCTTGGTTCGAATCGATCGAGAAATTGTCCAATCGTGATGAAACTTGGCGTGAACATTCTTCGACATGTAGGCAAACTCCTGTAAAAATTTCAAGGCATTTGGATCAAGGGATTGAAAGATATGATCGATTCAAGATGGTGTTCTTCGGCATGCTGGTTGGTTCGAATCGATCCTATGGATTCGTTCGAATCGATCAGTTTGAATCCATAGGGTCGAATCCATGCTTCTGTGACGTGGCGCGCGTTCTTCGAGTCGATCCATGTTTTTCGCCGAGTTGATTGGGTCGACTCCGAGTTCTTTGCCGTGCTCACTGGATGGCTTCCTGTGTTGGATTCGAAGGTCGTCTTCGAATCGATGGAGAGATGCCCGTTCGAATCGGTCCAAATGTGTCACCTCGGATCGATTCGAAGTCGCTTTTAACATGTTGGATTCGAAGACATCATGGTGCCGAAGCCATGAAGGGTTTGTGGTCGTGTGAAGATGGATTCGAAGCAAGGTTATCTGGGGGCTTGCTTGATGGAGTCGAAGCAAAGGTGCTTCTCGTGGATACGAAGTATGGCGACTCCATGGATACGAACTCTACAACCTGGAGGGATTCGAAGAGAGGTCATCGTGATGGATTCGAGGGAGATGGAGTCGAAGTTCGATCGAGTCGAGGTCAATGGTGTTGAAGCAGGTATTGGCTGATGGATTCGAGCGTCACTTCTTCTTATGGATTCGAAGTAGATGGGTTCGAACTAGATGGGTTCGAACGTATGAAGGGTGATGGGTTCCAACTGAGCAACGTCCATCCTCCTTAACTCGATTCCATCATAACTTAAGTATACGACCTCGGATTGACTTGAAATTTAAAACACGGACTTCTATGATCTTTCTTGCCATGTCCTATCAATTGTGGCCCGATCCGGACTCGGACAAAATTCATCGATATCCATGGTTATCCTGCAAGGCATGGTTGATATTCAAGAATAGCAATCATTGATTTTTAGTAAATTTTGGGTATCTCAACTTTGCCAAAAGTTGGGATAACACTTTGCCCCCCAAAACATGCCTTTTTGTAAAAGGTATGTTTTGAACGGTCTTAAATCAAGTGTAATAAATTCATGTTTCATGCATAGCTGTAGTATTATCAATCAAGTTTGTGGCTGTTCGAAGCCAAATCAGCATTCGTTCTTTACATAGAAATTGAGAATGAAGTTCCGTAGTCTCTCCGGACTATTAATGGCTACTCTGAACCCTTACTAAGCCCATTCTAGACTTAGTGATTGAATAGAAAGATCCTATTGCACTCTGGCGTTGCCTTCTATCCCCTGCACTCTGGTCCCAGCTAGGACGTATAGCGATGTCATGGTCGTTATAGACCGATCATAGCCTCTCCGGGCTCTTGCTGGATCTCATCCTGTCACTCTCTGGTGAAGGGGAAAAAGCGCTTAAGTGAGTCGATCCTGTCGCTCTCCGACGAAGCGACTCACTTCTTGCACACCGGTTCAGTGTATCTGAACATTCAGCGATGTCTTGGTCGTTCGAGACCGATCATAGCCACTCCGGGCTCTTGCTGGATCCCATCCTGTCACTCTCTGGTGAAGGGGAAACAACGCTTAAGTGAGTCGATCCTGTCGCTCTCCGGCGAAGCAATTTACTTCTTGCACTCCGGACCCCGTCTCTCTGGGTAGGGTCATAAAGCGATCATGTTTGCATTGGTATTTAATGTTCATCCTTTGACTCTCCGGTCAAAAGGTTTACTGCAAGAAGTTCTAATTTATTTATTTAAATTCAAGTTCTAGATGTTCAATCTCAAACATCAGAAAAAAGCTAAACATTGCCTCTCCGGGCATATCGGTTTATTCCATCTCAGAGCATGCCTAGGGATCTCTCCGGTTCCCGTACATGTGTAAGTGGAGTAACCGTTTATTCTGAAAATAAATCTAAATAAAATTATTCGACTGAAGTCCAAATCCTGGACTTGGCCCTTGCCATCTTTAATCAGTTGATGACGAGTCGTGATCCTGATCCAGGATCGTTCCTGTTAGGTGGAGGCGGTAGTCGTTCAGGTCTTGCTGCCGTTGTCCGTTCTCTGACAAATTGTGGCAATCTACCACCCCTAGCATGTTCTTCCACCTCATCCTTTAAGTGGCGGCATTCATCTGTAGTGTGCCCATCCAGCTCATGGAATAGGCAGTATTTTCCAGTCCTGCACTCCCGCTCAGTGGGATCCCTTATAGGTGGCTTTCGATAGGGGAGTTGCCCCCTAGTTTCAGTGTAGATTCTTTCTAGGCCTGCAGTCAGATCGGTGTACTGCCTAAATCTTGGTTCTCGGAATTTCTTTCGTTTATCAGGACCATCATGTCTGTCGTCCTGTTTCCTTTTTCCCTTGTCCGCTCCGGACTGTTCTCTGGAGGTTTCTTCGCTTCGCGCGATATTTATTTCCCGACTCTCGATTCGTGATTCTTCTAATTGGATGAATTTTTCGGCTTTATGAAAGAATTCTCCAAGATCTTGTGGTGGATCTTTAGTTAGAGAATCTTTAAATTTTGTACCTTCCGCGACTCCTGCCACCGCCGCCATTAAAATCATTGATGGATCCGGGCGATCTACAGAGGTCACGGTCACATTGAATCTTAATAAAAAATCTTTTACGGACTCTCCGGTTCTTTGCTTGATCGTGGCTAAAGTCATTACACTCTTGGGTCGCGTCACATGGACCCTGAACTGTCTCATGAAGCAGTCTACAAGCTCGCTCCATGTTCCTATCGATCCAGTCTCCAGTTGTCTGAACCATAGTGCAGCTAAATCTGATAAATATAGAGGGAAGCATCGTGCCATTACTTCCTCGGATGCCCCCAGCACTTCCATGTGCCTGATATATCTAGTAATATGCATGGTCGGGTCTGATCTCCCGTCATAAGGTTCTAGCGCTGGTAGTTTGAACTTTGGAGGGTTCCTTGCGTTTCGGATGTTTGGAGTGAATGGACTCCGACTAACTTCTTCCAGACCTCCGCTAGGCAATCCTCCTCTCATGATTCTTCGCATTAGGCCAATCATTCTCTCGTCTTCGTCTAGGGGTTGCCCCCTTGTCAAGTTCCTATCCTGTCCCCCGAGCCTCGAAGGGAATTCTGGTACGTATTCTTCTGGTGGCTCGTTAGCATATGCATTGGCTCCAGCTTGTTGAGCTCCGTCTGTTGGTCTTCCAGTATCAGACCCTGAGGGTCTGCCCCCAAGGCCTTGTTGACCACCTTCAACTCCTGTATTTTGGTCTTGAACCTGACCTTCATTAGCTTCTGCAATCCTGATTCCTTGTCCCGCACTCGTAGCTGTTGTAGTTGGTCCAAGGTTTTGCATGTTTGCCGCCCACATTTGCTCGAGGAAATTCTGCAGCATCTCCTGTTGACTCTTCATCATGCTTTCATGCAATGAATTAGCCATAGCTTCCATCTCGTCTCTGGTGATGTAGACGGAAGCCTGTCCTTCCCCTGATCCTGAGGATGCTTCTTGGCTTCCTCCTTGTTGGCTCCTATCAACCCTTTGTCTTTTTTGTCGAGTCATTGTCTTTGAATTGGAAGTCTTTGAACTCTTAAATCTGAATTTCGAATCTGATGTAGCGGTCCTGAGTTCAGTACTCAATGAAAGCACCAAAGTGTCTGCGCCAAAATTGGTCACAAACCCCGATGAATGTGTAAGCACCAGTGTATGAATATAACTCAACAATATTCAAACACAAATCACAGATCTAAGTAGCAAAACAGAAATTATAAATATGAACACACGATTTATAGTGGTTCGGCTATCTCCGGCCTACGTCCACTTCAAAGGTTTTCCCTTTTTATTGATGTTCTTCGCTGATTACACTTGAGTACAGTGGATTACAATGAATTATAGCTATGAAATTCAAGTACAACGGTGATTGTAGAATGCAAAAATGGAGTCCGGTAGAGTCTTGATGCTTCAGAGTCTTGATCTTGCCAAAGAGAATTCCCGTCCCTTTTCTGAATGACCTGGGGCTCTATTTATAGGCGTAGGAGGCTGATATTTCTCCTAAAAGTATGGTAGACTGCTTCAGGCACGTGAGGGGGCCCACATGGCTGAAACCTGGAGATCCGGGCCCACATTGGGATCGATTCGACCCTTGGTTCGAATCGATCGAGAAATTGTCCAATCGTGATGAAACTTGGCGTGAACATTCTTCGACATGTAGGTAAACTCCTGTAAAAATTTCAAGGCATTTGGATCAAGGGATTGAAAGATATGATCGATTCAAGATGGTGTTCTTCGGCATGCTGGTTGGTTCGAATCGATCCTATGGATTCGTTCGAATCGATCAGTTCAAATCCATAGGGTCGAATCCATGCTTCTGTGACGTGGCGCGCGTTCTTCGAGTCGATCCTTGTTTTTCGCCGAGTTGATTGGGTCGACTCCGAGTCCTTTGCCGTGCTCACTGGATGGCTTCGTGTGTTGGATTCGAAGGTCGTCTTCGAATCGATGGAGAGATGCCCGTTCGAATCGGTCCAAATGTGTCACCTCGGATCGATTCGAAGTCGCTTTTAACATGTTGGATTCGAAGACAGCATGGTGCCGAAGCCATGAAGGGTTTGTGGTCGTGTGAAGATAGATTCGAAGCAAGGTTATCTGGGGGCTTGCTTGATGGAGTCGAAGCAAAGGTGCTTCTCGTGGATACGAAGTATGGCAACTCCATGGATACGAACTCTACAACCTGGAGCGATTCGAAGAGAGGTCATCGTGATGGATTCGAGGGAGATGGAGTCGAAGTTCGATGGAGTCGAGGTCAATGGTGTTGAAGCAGGTATTGGCTGATGGATTCGAGCGTCACTTCTTCTTATGGATTCGAAGTAGATGGGTTCGAACTAGATGGGTTCGAACGTATGAAGGGTGATGGGTTCGAACTGAGCAACGTCCATCCTTCTTAACTCGATTCCATCATAACTTGAGTATACGACCTCGGATTGACTTGAAATTTGAAACGCGGACTTCTATCATCTTTCTTGCCATGTCCTATCAATTGTGGCCCAATCCGGACTCGGAAAAAATTCATCGATATCCATGGTTATCCTGCAAGGCATGGTTGATATTCAAGAATAGTAATCATTGATTTTTAGTAAATTTTGGGTATCTCAACTTTGCCAAAAGTTGGGATAACAGAAATAGTATTCAGCAAGGTCATCTCCGCCAAACCCTCAAAAGTCACACCCATGGGAATATGACTAATGGCCAAACCTTGAAGAGGTTAATTCAGCCCCATTGTAAACTTCAAATCTTTCTTGTAAGGGGAATTAATCAGATCCAAACCAAACCTAGCCAACTCGTTAAACTGATTTACATATTCCTTCACTAACATCTCTCCTTACCACAAGTGTATGAACTTCTCCAACTGCCCCCTGCTCTGCTATGGAAAGAAACTTCATCTCAAAACACCTCTGAATCTCTCCCTAAGTCATCTCTCCCTCATCAATATTCGCCACTATCATGTCTTACCAATTTAGAGCATCCCCTTGTAAATGCTAGGTAGCAAGCTGTCTTCTAACATCATCTCCGAGACCTACCAATCCGAAAATCCTATCACAAGTGCATATCCATGCCTTCAAGTCCACATAAGGCTCGGTCCTCAAATATGGCATCCCTCATGGACTTATAAAGTCCTTACATAACTTAGCGAGATCGACGGTGGGTGGGTTTATAGGAACTACACCTGGTGCTTACTCGATGGGTCCTCTATTAAGGTTATGCTCGGTTTGTCCTCTCTTTTGCAAATACCGACAAAGCCAAATCGGAACGTTTACGCCCAAAATCTCAGCTGCATCACTTGTGCCGTAACTAACAGGATCGCTTATCCTCTCTATCTTTGATTTAGGAATTTATTAGCAACCTTTCCATAGATAGTATTGGCAATAATAAGTGATAGGTTTTCATTTTACATTTATATATAAATCATTTTAAAAACTTATATATATATACACACACTTTTAGAAACCTATTTTGAAAAACTTTTTGAAAAACTTTTTGGAAAACTTTCCTTTTCTAAAAATTTCAAGTACTCAATATGCACCTAACTCCTAAAGAATTTTAAACCTATGCTCTAGTGCCAAGTGTGACAACCCGCACCTTCAGACATACCAATCCAAAGCCCAGAGTAACTTTTAGACATGTGTCGTGCTAAGAAGAACAAGCTATCGGGTTTTGAAGCATTATAGAGACCAAGAATATAAGGCTAAAAGCAAAGACATTTTACACTTTTTGATCTCAAATTGGAAGACAATAAAATATAAATACAGAAAATAGTCATCTCAAAAAATATCTGACAAAACACAGTCTCAAAGCATATGTAGTCATATTCCAGAGTGTACAGAAATGCAGTTTGTAATATGATAAATACTAAGTACGATAAATATTTACATGGAGAGTAATGGAAAATAATAAGAAATGCAAACGCCAAGCTTGTATCTCCATGTACTAGATCTAGGCTAATCACCCGTTGCCCTATCCTTCTGTCGTAGGGTAAAAACAAAGGAGTGGGTCAAAGGGAAGTCTAGTGAATGTGTTACATCATCAGTATACGGTGATCACATGCAATTGACTTCATTAATACTCTACATGACATAGGTTGTCCTAATTTTGTTGTATACTACTTAATAAGGTTGATTTTGATAACCTAAGGGTATAGTTCTAAATACACCTACATCAAACATCATGCGATGGTTTATACTTCGGGTTGAACAACTAATCGAACCTCAAAATAACTATGGATCGACTAATAGCCTCTGCAACAATTCCGAAGTAGGATCGCTTACAATATCATCCTTGGGACTACATTCCCAAATTATGACTAAATATATTGTATGTACGCATTGAGGAGCAGTCCATAATGCCGACTCGCACTAAAGACGTCAAAGAGTATGCTACATCCAGATCTACTCTCAATGGTAACGTAATGTTACCTACTATACAGCGTCGAGCATCCAATCAATAAATAATACCATGTCTTGTGTCTTGTACCTAGGAACCTCCATTAGTGCTGGGCGACACCCTTCTCCAGGTATCCACGTCAATGTTGCGCATACACCATAGAACCTCATATGAGTGTAATTTGCGATTGAATCACCACAATCAAATTTCGACTATGTCAAATACATAATATAGGCCTAATTACCACATCTATTCGGTCTCGTAACATGTCCAAGAATTGTAAGCTTAGGTAACTAATTTTCCTACTACTATAATGACATTCATATAATATATATATATAGCGCCTATAACCCGGGCCTTAGGCTGAGGTTCAGATTGTGCATAAATCTATAACCGTTGACCATTGGCTACTAGAACGGTAGACCCTTGCTGTCGACCGGCTCCAATAAGCC
Organism: Allium cepa; assembly: GCA_030765085.1. Taxonomy (NCBI): domain Eukaryota; kingdom Viridiplantae; phylum Streptophyta; class Magnoliopsida; order Asparagales; family Amaryllidaceae; genus Allium; species Allium cepa. Next base: position 373,430,632 of record CM060929.1, on the reverse strand, counting down.
TATTAACTGGTCATAGTTGATTTAAATTTTTTCTACTCAATATTATTTTTATCAATTATCATTATTTGTTTATTTATTTCGATCTATACTAAACCATAATCTGTAAATGTACAATATCAGTGTTCTTAGTTTCAATTTCTAATCGTTTCACAATTTCATAATTGTATTTGTCATCAATTCAAATTAACTTTGGCTTAAAATCAACATGGTTATATTATCTATATTCAATTTCACAAAAAGAGTGTGTTTAACATAAATAAAATTTTGTTCAACCAATTTTACTTTAACCAAATTTAAATTAAACATGGATCATGTTAATTAGGGTTAAATTACCATCAAATTCCTAGTCTATTACAATCACTAGATAAAAAATATTTCTAATTAAACTAAACCAAATCTAGATCAAATACTGTATAATCAAACTTATTTACATGTAAATCATCAAACTAGTTATGAACTCACTCATCTTTTATTAGCTTTTCCCTCTTTGATTCGTGTTGATTTGCCTTTCCGTCAACTTCTTAATTTCTCCTTTTTTCTCGGTTCTGTCTTCAAATTATTTTTATTTATTTTTAAAAAAAATTATAAAGGAGATAGAGATTTGGGGAAGAGATAGAATTTGGACATACTATTGGTGAGTGATTAGGGTTTGGATTAAGATCCAATTTAAAGCTATATAAAACAACGTTGATAGTTGATTTAATATATTTAAATCTAGGCTGCTTGGCATAGGCTAACCTTAGTCGACAAGTGCCAATTGGTCGACCGCTTGGTTTGGGCCAGTCGACCGCGAGTTGTTGACTGGTCCTACTAACCCAAAAAATGGATCAATACCCTGGATTGAGAATGAAAGCACCAGTCCTGTTCTTACGGAGCAATAATACAGAGAATAAATGTAAAAGGACAAGAAACAATAAAAAGACAAGAAGAATTTTATAGTGGTTCAGTTGCTAGTGAAGCCTACATCCACTTTTTAATTTTCTATTATCCGACTGCTATTATAAGTTTAATTGGATTACAATATGATTGAATCTTCAAAGTTAGATCAAGTAACAAATACAAGAGTACACTGAAGAATCACTGTAAACCCCTATATGACAATTGTGTGGGAGAAAAAGAGTGAAGAATAATCTCTGCAGTGTTCCAACATCCAATCCTGAAGATATTCCTTATGTTGCAGGTAGGATCATATTTATAGGGGTTGGAGAGTTATTGGGATAGGCCTTCTTGCTATATACTTGCAAATGACCATACGAAGTTGCACTATAAGTTTCGTAGCGAACCAAGCTAACTTGATGGATCGCTAGCTATCCATTGGTTGAAGCTGGTGTGCTTCTGGTCGGGGACGTGTATCGGGATCTGGTTTATCTAAAGTACACATCTATAAATGAAAGCAGGTTATATCTAGTGGGTGAGTCTATCAGTTGGTCGATCCTCAAAAGTGGAAAGCGGTCTTTCGGGCACGTCTTGTTCAGGTTTTTGGAAGGGCCGACTTGGAGCAAACCCATATAATTTTCAGGTCATACTTGCAGTAGAATAGACTTGAGAGATCCCCGAGTCAGACCTAAAGCAATCGCTATCAATCCATAGGTACTGGCTTGCTAGCAATCTAATGGCTTGAGATGCTTTCCCTCGCCTTCTCCTTTGAAATTCATGGTAAGCTAGCAAAATGGTATGGATTGCTAGCGATCCATAAGTGCATGGATGGCTAGCTATCCATGTACTTAGTGAATTTCTGAACTTTTCCTTTTAGATCGCGTTTGTTATTTCGTGTTGGTGTTCTTCATGTAATTTCAAAGCATGTTACATTGTTTTGATGATGATTCACATACCGACTGCATTAGACTAACTGGAAAAATGCTCACTTCTTGGTTTAACTAGCTCGGAATTCCATTAAACCTAGCTATTGTCCTTAGAATATCTATTGGACTATAATGCAAGTGGATTCCTGAACCTTCGAGCCAACATTATGGATCGCTAAAGATCAATAGATGATGGATCGCTAACGATCAATAGATGATGGATCGCTTATTACCTTTGCGTGTTCTCACTTTACCTTCTTTCGATCTTTCTTGGTTATTTTCTCTAGTCTTTTCGGTTGGGTCTTGAGCTATTCTAACATGACCAAGCTGCTTTGATTTCCTTTTGATTCTACTGGGTTAAAAATCCAAATAACATTTTCCCCTAGAGTATGCCTTCATTGAAAATAAGGCGTGCTCTAAAAGTAGTTGCTTTCTAGTTTCTTCTTGGCGAAGTTCATGTAACCATGTTAGGGCCAAACAAATTTGACCGGCTATTTAGTTGCTCGTCAAGTTTTGAACTGAATTATCGTTGCTTGTTATAATAAATCGAATTTTACCCCATAACTTTCAGAATAACTTTAAGCAGCACGTGGATCATGCTAGCTAAATTTGAGATTGATCGAATGCGATTTGATGGATCGCTAGCGATCCTTAGCCGATGGGTCGCTAGCGATCCAATGACTTAGGTGCTTTTTCCTCATGCAAGCTTCTATTTAACTACCTCAAGTCGATCCATCCTTCATTCCCATCTTCTTTTTCGACCCAAGCTTATCCTTTGTGACTCGACCCAATTCTCAAACGAACTCTAAATCTATCCATTTCATCACCGTCACGATCATCTATCTCTAGAATTTCTCACTGTCGATTGATTTGTGGCTTGCTATTGTTTTAATTTTAACCCTAGCTCCTTCTATGTTGCTACCAGCTAAACCCTAACTCTATCATCTCATTTCTTGGATCGCCACCAACCTTTCTTACTTGGATCGCTAGGTCGAAAGCTCTGACCATATTTGCCTTTTGACTTTTCATTGAGGTGAGCAATGCTGATTATGATGTTCGTTTAGCGATTTGACGATGGAGTGTATTGGTGATGATTATAGTAAAGAATCTGAGTTGATTGTGATTTTATGAAAGAAGATAGTAAATTGAGTCTTGAGTTCTTCACGGAACGACACTTGGGCCTTGCACTGTGCCTGACATGTTTTATTGTCTTCATCCATAGAATCAAAATTGACTTGTACTAAGTTACATTGCCGACACAACACGATGCATCATGAATTGGTTTTAACCCTTCCGGAAGGGTTAACGGTTTAGGATAGTGTCATTTGCAGCTTATGTTGTTGTCACCTTCTAAAGAATTCGGACTGGTCTTGCTTTTAGCATGTTCGGTGTACCCGTACTGGGAAGAGCTTTCCGTGTCGCTTCGAACAATGGATCCACTATCGATCTTTGATTAATAACGAGTTAGCGTAGAAGAAATAATTTCAATAAATGATACGAAAAGCCCTTTTCATTCTTAACTATAATCAAAATATCTACATGGGATAAAGTGTTTGAGAAATTCAAGACACTGAGCTTACCCCTATATATAACACACTACACTTGCCTTGGTATATACTTGAAATCTGGCATGTCGGCGTGCATTTATATTCTTTCGGAATTTATGTATTGTAGGGAAGTTTTATAGTTAAAGATAGAATTGCCTAACCACTTTGGAAGCAAGTCCTGTTGTATAAAATGAATTATCTGTCTTCTTGTCGTAAGTCCAGTGGAAGAAGTCCAGCACTTTTAGAAGCTGAATCGCCGTCCGTCACCCCTTCCTCTTCTGCTTTGCGACCCGAGTATGGTCAACTAGTCCTAGTTGGTCCAGTTGTGGCTGGACTCCACTAAATCAGAGTTATTCTTAATCCGTCGGAGGGAGCTTCCTCCGTAATCTCTGTCAAGGTTTTTCATAACATCTGCTTGCAACACGACATTCCGGAGGTTGGTGTGTGCCTTTCAGAGAAGAATGAATTTGCTCATGCGCCGTCTCCGGGATACACCGCTTGCCGTCGATGTATGTGCATAGGCGGAGAAGTGTCCCCTTTCAATGGTTTCGTGAGAGAAACTCTTTCGAACTTGGAAATTGCCTCATTCCAAATTCATCCTAATGGATATGCGATCTTGACTTGCCTGCACGTTCTGTTTATGCGGACATTTAACCGTGCTTAGAGTTTAGACGATATTTTCCCTTGTTTAAGAGGAGAGACGAGTGCCCATCACTTGTCATCATCGAGGCCCAGAGAAATCGCAAGATTATACTGCAACTTCTTTGTTAGGTGTCCCAAAGGGTTTAACTTATCTTCTTTACATATTGAGTTTTGATGTATTACTAGGGGATTTTTGACAAATCAAATGCTTCCTGCAGTTATTTCGAAGCTGAACAAAGATCTATTGCTTGACCAAAATTTCCATACCCTGAAGGTCATAGATGACACAGGGAGATCGGTTAAATTTCTGCTAATGGACCAAAATTTTGTCCAGTATGGACTATTGCATCCAGGGAGATCCGTCGTAACGATTGAAGTCTCATCTCCTTCACACTCCAAGATACGAATGCGCTCTACTTCTTCATCACATGGTTCTGAAGAGGGTGTTTTTCAAGAAGAGGAAGGCTTGTCTGTAGAGTCATCTAAATAGACTCATGAGACAAGAGATGTCATGACTGGAGCCAGCTGTCTGTCTAGGGTGTCCCTGATTCTAAAGGAAGGGGAGAAGAGTTTAAGCAATGGGAAGGCAAGGCTACAGTGGCAATGGGAGAAGAGGAAGGTGAAGTTGAAAGTAGCAACAACTATAATTCTTCTTCTAGCAATATGATTTTGATGCAAGTTCTGGTGACATAGACTCTAAATCGTGTGATGAGACTCCGGGAATGAGTCTCGTTCTTTCAAATTCACCTCGCTAAGGGATCCACAACAAAGATGCTCTACCAGTAGCCGAGTGACTTTAGGATTCCCCGATTAAAAACGTATATGTGGATATTGACAAACTTATGGGAAAGAATTCAGATTCGAAGAGATGCCACCTCGCTCGGTCCATGTTGCGCTCAAAATCAGTTCAATTTCTACCGTAATGGCTTCCCAATATGGTTTGTGACGTCATTTTAGGCCCCCTAAGATACATTACACGTTTCACTAGGGTTACATTCACTTACACACGCATTATTCAAGCCTATTTTCCTTTTTAAAGCTTTGTACTTATTCTTCATGTCAGGTATCATTAAAGGACATGGTCTTTATGACGTTCTTGAGGAATTCACTGACTCGCAACATTGGTCAAAATGATCCACAAGCTATCATCAGCCTAGCGAGACCGAGGAGGAATGAAGAAAGTGGAAGGACATGGAGGCTGAAGCTCATCATCGGGATGAGAGTGAACAGGATCGGACACACAGAGGTGGCTATGAGAAGAGAAAAATCTTTGATGAGCGAGAGGAACCGTCTAAGAAGTCAAAGGTTGATCGCAGTTCTTATCCTCCTAGACTTGAAGCAGCACTTCCCGAGTGGTTTTTAAAGGGAGTTAAGTTTGACCACGACCTTCACCCAGTCCGTAAAGATTCCTATGTGCCCCACCTTCAAGTGATCCAAAGTGGTTTAGAGCAAGCCGAGGGATGGGAAAAACAATGCAAGCAGCTGGCTGATACGAACCGCAATAATTACCAAGAGATCCTCTCCTTTGAATCAGAGAAGGATGACTTCGGGAAGGCGTTGGAGGAACGTGACGCTACAATTGAACGACTGTACTAGAGAGGGACACGATGCTCCAGGAGAGTAAGAATAATGCTGGCTTGCTGAAAGAGTTGAAAGAAGCCTTTGCAAAAATAAAGATCGTCTTTCGAGACCAAATTAAGCATGCGGATGAAGTCAAGTTGAAAGTGGAGCTCGAAGCTAGCAACATGATTATTGACGCCCAGAAGAAGATTATTGCTGATCATGACAAGATTATCGGAGGGTATAGCAAAACAATTATGGAGTATTAAGGGATCGTTGTGTCTAATGATAAGACCATTTTCGAACAAGCCAAGACAATTGCCCTACTCCAAGGAAGATTTGCATGGCTTAGCGCAGACAAAGCTCATGTTGAAATTGAAAAGGCCACTGTTATAGTGGATTATTTGGAGTTACATGACACGTTAAGAGAAAGATGGAGAAGATGGACGATACTATCTTAAACTTCTGTGTCAACTCCATGTTGCATCAGGGGAATCTCAGTTGTTTGGAACCTAAGCTCCTACGCACTCTCGCCGTGGTTTAAGAGGAAATTTTGACCCGTTTTCGAGATAGCAGGGATGTTTATACCAAGAAGGAGCTAGAGGATGCCTACCTTAACGAGGAGTTAAAGAAAGCACCAATAGAAGTCCGAGAGATCCCGCGAATTGAAAAGGAACAAGAAGTTGTCAATACCGCCATGACTGCAACTGCGAAAACATTGCTAGAGCCTCTTGTTTTTGGACTTGTCGTATTGTCAAGACAACCTCGCAAGCAGTTGGCAAGTTTTTGGGCCAAAGCTTCTCCACAGATTGTGTAACCATCGAAAGAAGGAGAAGGCGGTGAATATGAGACCGACATCCTTGGCCACTCCTCTGATGTAGGTAACCTTCTTGTTTCTCCCAAGTTTGAGAATTTCCAGCTCATGCTGCAAGAACGGGACGAGCTTAACGCTTTCATTTTCGATCTTATAGGTCCGTCCTCCTTACCTATTGATCTGTTGGTTTCTTCAATGGTTGGACCCATCGCTATTTCAACCACCTTAGTGCTTGTCTCTATAGCTGCTTCGATTTTTACGTCTGTGTTTGGTTCACAGCTGGGGCTTGAGTCTTAGAAGATCGCTGTATTACATAGCTTGGATGACTCTTCTGTATCTTTAGAGGGCGACTTCACGACAGCCGAAGCCCGAGAGTAGGATGTCTAAACTGAGCAGACACGTAAATTTGAACAGCAATTAGGCACCGTACTTAAAGAAAAGGTTGAAGTAGAAAAATCCTCGAAAAGGCCCCGCAAATCCCAGAAGCGTGAGATGAAAAGAGAGTCCTCTAAGAAAGTTGGAGAGTACGGAGAAGATGCAGCACCGAGGAGATAGTTGATTTCACAGGCAACGACTCTACCCTTGGCCGGGATCCTAAATATAAGCAGAAACTTCCAACTAAAAGCGGGAAGTGGAGCAGCGGAAAGAGGTGTTGAGATGTCAGGATGGCACTGGAACTGATTTTCGCGACATTTTGTTTTGTTTTGTTCAAGTGCAGATCTGCACTTACTACTTTTGTTGTAACATCTACATTTTCTTTTTGTTGGCCAATATTGTGTGGGTACGCCCCCCACATAATGACTTTGTACAAAAAATGTTACAAGTAATACAATGTCGACGTTTTGATTGTAACCTTACCTGTCTACTTATCAATGTTTCATGCACTTATGTCAATTTATCTACTGCTACTTTATTTTATCTAGTCCTATAATAACCACCAAAATTCTTTGTTTGGAGTAACAGAACTGTAAAGTGCTTTTTTTAGTATTTTTATTTGAGTATTGACGTGTGTCCCCAAGTTCATGGGGTTGTTTTCTTCGAACACATGGCAAATGCCCAATTGATCCGAATGTCTGTTTATTATTATTTTTTGTCACCAGGCTTGCTTTGTAGTTCCTATCCTTGGGAGCTTATGATTTGAACGGCTTAATTTCAGATTTATCGTTGGTCAACAATTGGAGTTTTATGCCAACTTGTAGCATTTTGATTTTTATTGGATTCATGCTGGTTGCTCCTGGTAATGGGAGTGGGTTGATTCTTGTTATTCTTGCAAAGGAAAAGTTTTCCTGGTATTGCCGGTGCAATATCGATATTTAAAAGTATGTGCGGCTTAAGGAATGCACGGCTTTTAGAAGTGTGCGTGGCTTATGGGATGTGCCGCTTTCGGGACCGATATAATCCATCGATCCATAGCGGTTTTGGAAATTCTCGACCTTACCAATCTCCGGCCAACATGTTGAGTTTATGCTTTCAAGAGTGTGATTCCAATGCACGAAAAGATGGTGCGTAGCTTATGGGGTGCACGGCTTTGATTTAAGCCTTCTCGGTGCTGCCAAAGTAACACCAGTTCTTAGAAGTTGGGGATTGGGTTCCACCGATCAAACAGTTTGGATTGATTTGCTTCCGTCGACCTGTCGGGTAAGTGGTGCGCTTTTGAGCATGATTCCACTATCTCAAGCAACGATTGGATAGTTTGAGCCGATTTGACCCCATCGACAATAGGTTACTTTAATGAACGTAGTTTTATTGGTTCAGAAGGCAAAGCAATTTTATTAAGAAAATTTGGGCATACTCTGCCTATTTACAAAATGCCCCCATCATTTTGGGATGGCTTATTTGTTGAAAAATAGGAAGTACATAAGATAGTTTAAGATAAAGTAAGGACGCAATGATTCGATGTTCATTGCTAGGGGAACAAAGATTCTGCCCACGGTTGTCAGTTTGAAAATTCCATTCCTTAGCTTTTGACTGATCACAAACGACCCTTCCTTGTTTGGTTCAAAGTCTCCCGGTACAGGATAGACTCATTTGAGGATGAGATCTCCCACTTTGAAGGTTTGGTTGTGAAATCTAGAGTTGAAGTACCGTGCGACCCTTTTTTGGTGGACAGCGGTCCTTAGTTTGGCTTCTTCCCTCTTCTCGTCAATCATATCAAGTGACTCGAGTAGGAGCTGCTCGTTTTTCCTTTGATTGAAATTCTGCCTTAGATAGGAGGGGACTTCTATTTCTACGGGGATCATTACTGCTGAACTATATGCCATGGCGAACGGGATATACTTGATTACTGCTTTGTGTGTTGTTTTATAAGCCCACAATGCGAGTGAAAGTTCATCAACCCAATTTCCTTTAGCTTTAGTTAGCCCTTTTTTTGATGGTGGACTTAATGATCTTGTTTATTGCATCCTCATGCCCGTTTGCTTATGGATGAGCTACCATAGAGTAGCTTTTCTCGATTCAAAAGCATTTGCAAAAGTCTTTGAACTCGGCACTTTTAAATTGGATCCCATTATTAGTGATGATTTTCTATGGCACACCAAACCTGCAAATAATGTTTTTAGTAAAAAAATTAATGACTTTCTTTGTTGTAAAGGTGGCCAACGGTTGCAATTCGGCCCACTTTGTGAAATAGTCAATGATGACTATAGCATATTTAGCCCCTCCTTTAGCTACTGGCAATAAGCCAATCAGGTCAATTCCCTATATTGTGAATGGCCATGGGATGACCATATGTGTTAGCTCTGTTGAGAAAGTTCTTTTAATCTTGCTAAAGCTTTGGCATCGATCACACAGTTCGGCGTGATCGGCTGCATCGCAATTTACCATTGGCCAAAAATATCCTTACTGGAGGATTTTCTTTGCAAGGGTTTTCCCTCCAGTATGGTCTTTGTAGTCGCATTCGTGAACTTCCCTCAGGATCCGCTAAGCTTCATCGTCAGTCACACATCTGAGCAAGGGGTTGGGGAACCCCCTTCGGTAGATTATCCCATCATGTTTTACGAATCGCGATGCCTTCCAAAGAAGCTTTTTCCACTGTTTTCTATTTACAGGAAGAGTTCCTACAAGAAAATAGTCTTTGATTGGCGTCATCCACACTTTCGGTTGGAAAGTAGTTTTAAAATTCCAGTTGACATCTATTTCATTTATACTCGGAGCAGTCAGGGTCTCAACTAGGACTAGTCTCATGGATCGAGCTTCTACGGAGCTGGCCAATTTGGCTATGTAATCAGCCTTCGCGTTTTGCTCCCTCAGGATATGAGCTATGGTATAGTGCTCGATGTCGTTCAATAAGTCTTGTACTTTAGATAGATATGGGGCAAGGTTCTCCCCTCGAGCTTGGTATTCACCTTTCACTTGGCAAATGACTAGTTGAGAGTCGCTGTAGATGTGAATTGACTTTATTCTTAATTCCCTTATAGCTTTTAGTCCTGCTATCAACGCTTCGTATTCCACCTCGTTATTTGTCGCAGGGAATTCTACACGTAGGGTGTAGCAAATGGCTCATCCTTCGAGGGTTTCAAGCACCACCCCTGCCCCGAGCAGAGGTTATTAGATGCACCATCAACAAAGAGTTTCCACCATGTTTCAATTTTCGATTGTATTTCTTCCTCATCATCCCATATGGTAAACTCGATGATGAAATCTGCCAACGCTTGCCCATTGATTTCCCTTCTCTGATGGTAGGTGATATCATACTGGCTCAATTTGCTTTCCATTTGAGTAGTCGCCCATAAGTTTTGGGTTGGTACAATACTTGCTTCAGAGGATGATATGTCGGCACTTTGATCAGTTGTGCTTGGAAATACGGTCGTAATTCATGGACGTGATCAAGCAGCAATACACTAGCTTCTCCAATTTCGGGTAATTTTTCTCGGCTCTGGTGAACTGCTTGCTAGTATAGTACATGGGTCGCTGAATTTTTGCTTCTTCATGCACAAGGGAAACGCTCAACGCGTGAAGTGAGACTGCTAAGTAGATGAACAAATCCACCCTGCCTACTGGTTTGATAGGATTGGCGAGGCTTCCATATGTCGCAACAATTCTTCAAATGCGGTTTGACAAGAATCATTCCATTCGAAGTTCTTTCCTTTCTTTAATGCATCAAAGAATGGTATGCACGTGTCGATGGCTTTCGAGATGAATTGCCTCAGCGCTGCGACTTTCCCATTCAAGCTTTGTAATTCCTTCTTGTTCTTTGGGACTTGGACTTCTTGTAGGCCAATTATTTGCTCTGGGTTTTCTTCAATGCCTCTGGAGCTCACTATGAATCCTAAGAACTTTCCAGAGGCTACCTCGAAATGACATTTGGGTGGATCGAGTTTCATTCCATGTTTTTAGAGTATTTCAATCATTTAGGTCGGATTATCTAGGTGATTGGATGCTACTCGTGATTTCACCAATATATCATCCATATAAACCTCCATGGTTTTTCTGATCTGATGTTTGAACATGGCGTTTACTGATTTCTAATAGGTTTCCCCTGCGTTCTTTAAAAAAAATGGCATTACCTTGTAGTAGTATAATCCGAGGTCGGCGATGAAGCTAGTGACTTCTTGGTCAGGCTTATGCATCAGGATCTGGTTGTATCCTGAGTACGCATCCATAAATGATAGCAGTCCGTGCTCAGCTATCTTGTCCATAAGATGGTCGATTCCAGGTAGTGGAAAGCTGTCCTTCAGGCAGGCTTTAATTAAGTCTGAGTAATCGATGTAGGTTTGCCATTTCCCGTTGGACTTCTTGACCAAAACCAGCTTAGATACCCAGTCAGGGTAGGTCGCATCTTGGATAAAATCATTGGCCATCAGCTTATCCACTTCGTCTCTCAATGCCTTGGACCGCTCAAGGCCCAAGTTGTGCCTTTTTTGCTTTACCGACGTAAACCTGGGCAATGTTGATCACATGGCAAGCAATCTCTAGCAATACGCCACACATATCAAAATGTGTCCAAGAGAACACATCCAAGTTGGCATGAAGAAATTTGGTGAATTCTAATTGCATCTTATTTTCTAGGTGCGATCCAATTTTCTGCACCCGCATCGGGTCATCCATATTGACAGGATTAGACACCATCAATTCTACCGATGTTCCTCGATCCTCCCAAAGTCTTCTTTCTAGGGTCCAAAACCTTATAGAATTATGGTCTGCAAGCCAAGGTCGGCTCTTGGGTTACTATTTAACAGGTTCGCGAATGTGGAGAGTTCTCCACATATCCTTTCCATTTGGATTTGCGCAGTTCTACTATGTAGCATTCCCTGGCAGTGCATTGATATCCTTTGACCACCTCGATTCTGTTTTCTGTTGGTAATTTCATAGTAAGTCACCATTGGGCTAAAGTGATTCGGAAATCCGCCAACGTGGGCCATCCCAAAAAGGCAATGTATATGGAAGTTTCATCTATAATTATGAAAGTTTGGATGATGGCGACTCTTTGGTCATCTTCTCCAAGTTCTACAGGCATGGCAATTAGCCTATACGGGTTGTTTGGATTCTCCTATGAATTCTTTGATTTTCGGTTGACATGCAAATATATCTCTCATGCTAATCTTCATCAGGTCAAAGGTAAATTTAAAAAGAATATTCATAGAACTACTATTGTCAACTAATAATCGTCGGACCATAGCAGGTTCAATCCCTGCTGTCACTACCATAGGATCGAGAGTTGGAGCTTTGATCCCTTTTGTATCTAGATTTTGGAACACTATATCATCGTTCAAAGTTTTTTATGGCTTCACTGGAGTTCCATCTTCGATTGCGAGGCATCAATCATTCGAAGTATGCTCTAACGACCTCGCATACCGCTCCCTTTCTCCCTAACTTCTCTATGCAGGATGAGATTCTCCAGACATCATTTTGATGATGAGTCTCTTGTCATTTCACTTAGATCACTCTTCGCTGGTTCCAGCATGGTTTAGTCGATCTTTAGAAGCTTGGGGAGCCTTGGGTAGGTCAGGATTTTGTTACTTCCTCACGTATTGTTGAAGTTTGTTTTTCTGGATCAGCTCTTCAATCAAGCTCTTTAGGTGACAATACTTATTTATTTTGTGGCCATGCTTCTCATGGAAGTGACAAAACTTCCCCCAGCACTTTTAATGTTCAGTTGCTTCCTTCTTAGGGAGTTTCTTGTACCCCTCTATCCACTGTGTAGTAAGGTAGATGTTTTTCGGAGTGTCACTGAGAGAGGTGTAATTTTTGGGCCTGAAGCCTTTAAGTCGTTTATTGTTACCATTTCTTTTACTGGAATTTTGGTTGTTCTTTTTTGGTTTCCATCTTTCCCTGCACTTCCTCCAGTTGTCTCGGAGGCATTTGTATTCTGGTTCGATGCCATGTCACTATGCCCAATGCTCATTGGTTGCATGCTAGTAGACTACCTTTCTAAATCCTACGCCTCTTTCAATCTCAATGATTGACTTGCCATATGGTTGAAGTCTTTCCTTGTGGCAAGTTGTTTCATTTCGATCCATTTTCCAAACTGAATTTGAAGGTGGATGGCGCAGAGCAAAGCCATAAAAACTATATCTTCATTTGGATTTCTTACCTCTATCACTGTGGTATGGAACCGATTCATGAAAGACTTAGGAGATTCATTTCGTCCCTGGAATAGACCAAACAAGGACACTACATCTTTAGGCTGTGCTGTGTAAAGTCTAAAATGATCAAGGCATCTTGTTGCTAACTAATCATAAGTGGAGATGGATCTTGGTGGAAGCCTAATGAACCACATGGAAGTAATTCCTTCCAGAAAAATTGGGAAACATCTGCATTGAACAGCGTCCGAAGCATTTTCTCCATCCATGTACCAACTGTACTTGTACAAATGGGGTTTTGGGTCTTTTGTTCCATCATAGGACATAATAGTTTGGCATAGAGAACTTTTTTGGGTACCGCTCATTCAAGATCTCATAAGTAAAGGGAGTCTGACTTGTAGTGGGTCCCACTCATCATCTCTTCTATTCTTATTCTCATCCATTAGTTGCTTGACCATATCAGGGATATATACCTCTGATGTTCGGTAGTCCAAGGGTCGGCTGTCAGTCATTGCAGTGAGTGTTTGGCTTTGCAAATGGTCTTGGTGAGTGGACTGAAGCCTAGGTTCTCCTCTCTTGAGAAGAGACACTCCCTCGAGATCCTGTTAGCTTACGGTTGGCCTAATTGGGGTAGTTTGGACATTCTTGGCATTATCGAATGTGTTGGCATTTCCTTTCAACTTGTCGTTGTTAAATTTTTCTCCATCTGCTAAGTCGGAGAGGTCCATGGCTACATCCTCTTATGAGGTCTTTGCTCCTTGGTTCAAGTTTATAGTTGTTACCTCATGGTCGATGGAGTACTTGTGCTTCCTTCTACGTTGATTCCCATGGTTCCACCCAACACTCCTCTTTGCGGCTGTTTTCATTTCTTCAGTTTAGACCAGAAATGGAAGAATTCGCTTATTCTATAGCTGCCTTGGTTCTACCATAGTTCTTAGAGCAGGCTGTGACTGTAAGGTCAAGAGGGCATTAAGCTTATCCATGGGAGCTCTCTAACTGCTTTCCATTTTGTGATTGATTTCATTAACCATTTTATTCAATTCATCTCTTGTAATGACTTCATGTTGATTGGAGGATTCTGGCCCTGATCTCTTGCGTTGGGGCCATTTGCTTCATTTTGCTGATGATTCATCTCTTCTCTGGCTATTATTGTCCCCTATGGATCTTCTAGAAGCAGTTATTTTTCTTCATGGATCCATTTACTCTAGGCAATAGTTCTTTTAAGAAAAGTTTAAGGATATAACTTCTGAACATATCTAATCAAAAGTAGATAGCCAAACCCAACCCTAAGTTGGGTTCTTGATGAAAGCACCAAAATGTTAACTCAAAAAATGGATGAACGCCCTGGATTGAGTGTGAAAGCACTAGCCATGTTCTTACAGAGCAATAATACAGAGAATAAATGTAAGACGAGCAGAAATGGAAAAAGGACAAGAAGATTTTTATAGTGGTTTGGCTGCTAGTGAAGCCTACATTCACTTTATAATTTTCTATTAACTGACTGTTGTTTCAATTTAAATCGGACTACAATATGATTAAAGCTTCTAAGTTAGATCAAGTCACAAGTATAAGAAATCACCAGAAAATCACAGTAAACCCCATATATGACTATTATGTGGTATGAGAAGAGTGAAGAATAATCTCTTCCGAGTTCCAGCAGCAAGTCCGATAGATCTTATTTATGCTGTAGGTAGGAACATATTTATAGGGTTTAGAGAGTTATTGGGTTAGGCCTTCTTGCCAGATACTTGCAAATGACCATACTATGTTGTACTATAAGTTTCATTATGAACTGAGCTAATTTGATGGATTGCTAAGGTACTGCTCTCTATCCATAGCTTCTGGCTTATTGGCAATCTAATGGATTAAGATGCTTTCCCTCACCTTCTACTTTGAAGTTCATGGCGAGCTGGCAAAATAGTATAGATTGCCAGAGATCCATGATGCATGGATCGCTAGATATCCATGTACATAGTTAGTTTCTAAACTTTGCCTTTTGGATTGCATTTGTCATTTCGTGTTGGTGTTCTTCATCTAATTTCGTAGCATGTTGCCTTATTTTGATGACGTTTCACCTACTGGTTGCATTAGACTAATGATTGAACTGGAAAAATGCTTTCTTCTTGGTTTAACTAGCTCGGAATTCCTTCAAACCTAGCCATTGTCCTTAGAATACCTATTGGACATTATGCAAGGGGATTCATGAACCTACGAGCCAATATTATGGACCATTGATGATCCATAGATTACAGATCCCTAGCAATCCATCACCTTTACATGTTCTCTCTTTCCTTTCCTCTATTCTTTCTTGGTTAGTTGTTGTAGTCTTTTTGGTTGGCTCTTGAGCTATTTTGACTCAACCAAGTTGTTTCGATTTTCTTTGGACTCAACAAGGTTAAAAACCCCGATAACAGGCCCTAACCATGGTCTCGGCCGGTTGTATTATTATTTTTAATTATTTTTTACGTTCTGTTTTGTTAATTATTCTCCATATATTTATATATATTCTAATTATTTTTCGATTCAATTCTTTAAACTTTAATACCTCTTTCATATGAACTCGAACTTTGAAAATTTGTATGGAAGTTGTCCATAAAATCACTACAAATGCAACGATGCAAGTTTCATAGCCAAATTTGAACATTTGTGAAAATTCCATTTTTACCTTAGTTATATTAGAATTGGAAGGGGCATCATGTCATTTTCGATGACCTATAGTTACTGTAAATTTTAGTGTAGTATAGTTAAGGTCGCTTGGGATAGTTCTAGTAAGGATTTCTCAACTAGTTTTGTGGTGATTCAAATAATCTTCTAAGTGAAAAGATGGTACTTGCCTAAGCGAGTGCCGTAGTGCACTTAGTGTATTATCCTTATTAACAATGTGTAGACTAGGCGAGTTTGTACCTAAGCAAACCCAAGCAATAGTAGATTGTCATTTAATGATGATTTAATCAGTAGGATTTTTTGCTTTAAGGAATGAGTTCTGATTGGTAGAAAAGGAAAGTTGAGGCTTTGATTGCTGAATTTATTTAAAAGTTTTGAGACTCGATCATCCCACATATTATGTAAGTTCTCCCTTTCATAGCAGGAGGTGCAACAGTATTTTTTGTATTCTATTCATGAAAGGAGTTGCACCACTTAGGCATTTTGTTTATCTTGAATTTTGAATATGCTCATAGGATTTTATTGTTTAACATGCGCGTTTGACTATTGATTGGTTATCGTGCATGTTGACATGGATTCTTTCTAAACTTGGTATTTTATTGCTCGCTAGTTGGTTGTTTGTATGTTAACTGTATACTGACTGTTTATTATTGACTGTTGATAGTTGTTGTTTCTTGCTATTGTTTGTCATTGCTCATATTTTCTTGCTACTGCTTGATTTGTTGTTGGCTGATTTTTATTGTTGCCGATTTTTGTTACTTTTTTATGTTTGATAGTTTTATGCTAGTTAGTATTATTTATCATTGTTTGATATTGTTTTATGGTACGTAGGTGTTTATTGTTATTGATTTTTACTGATTTTTGTTGCTTGTTTTCTGTGTTTGATTGCTTATATGGTAGTTATAATTTCATAATTAAGGTATGTCCAAAGAGTGATAGCTATTTGAAATAGATCGCGTATCATCTATGCCTACTATGGGGTTAAGATGTGATATTACAGGTTTATTGCCTTCGATATGACTCGGGGTTTGTGGTATACTCTGATACTAACTCAGTTGAGCTTACTCTCCAATGGATTGTCATATATGATTATGGTATTATCGATTACTATGCTAAGGTTATACATGTATGAATTCCATGTTGTTGTGTTAGTTCTTAGTATAGTACGATTAGTTACTTGAGAGCTGAAGCATGGACATTTAAATGCTTATTTGTTTAGGTTTGCATTTAAATGACGAGAAGCTTTTCTAAAAAGAAGTACATATTTTTAGGAAATGTGGGTAATGTAGGTTATCACATATCTCCTAGTTGTGTGATACATTCTAATTTGGAGTTTCTATAACTTTGATTACATAAGAGAATGTACTCTTGGAATTTTCAAAAATTGAAATGTCATGTTACTTAATCATACTCATAGGAATTTCGTGGATGAAATTATTCCAAGGAAGGGAGAATATAACACCTTGTAATTTTATTGACTAAATATTTAAATGATTAATTTAAATAATTAATAGTTAATTATCAAAATGCCCATCATACTCGATCTTTCAAAGATAAATGAATTGGTATTCGAGACACCCGTAGTTGAGACTGCCTTTTGGCCATGAGAAAAATGAGTATAAACTTGGCTATGTTTGAAGTTGATAAGTTTTGAAGTGAATGGTGATTTCTTGAGAAAGAAATGGATTCGGATTAAGGCCCGTTATCTTTCCTATAAGTAGGTTAATCCATTTATTACTTTTATTTCATTCTTATTTCATGTTGCTTTTCGTCCTCTCCTAATCCTTCTATAATTATTCCTTAAATTCCTTACCCCTAAATCACTAATTCATGCTTAAATAAAAATCCTAAATTCAAAGTAAATTAACCATAATTCCTCTATTCTCATTCCTCGCATAACCTATTAAAGAATTAGCTTGAATCGAAGTTTTAAGCTTCATCCAATATTTTAAGGTAGCAAGGAGTTAGGTTTCGGTGATTTAAGTTTGATTTGGTGAAGAAGAAGGTGAGTGGGATTATTTGTTTTAGATCTTAATTGCTATTTTTAAAATAGTTAGTAAGCTAAGAATATGATTTTGGGTTAATTGAATGATTATATGTGATGTTGTGAAAGATTAGAGACTAATTACATGATATAATTAAGTGCAAATCATTAGCTAGTTATCATGAAAATAATTTAAATCGTTTTAAAAAAGCTAGTTAGCTAATTAAGTGAGCGTTGAATCTACAAAAAATTATTAAAGAGGTTATAGGGTTAATGAAGCTTAATTAGCACTTGTGTATATTATGTAAAAACAAAGTAACAATCTTTATCAATGACTAGTTTACATATAAATATTATTTAAGTAAATAAATGATTTTATAAAGAGGTATTTGATAAAATGATGTGATATTTTATAAATAGTATGAATAAAGCTTAGTTAGCATATATAAAATGGTTATGACTTTATAAATGGTGTATATATTTTATAAAATAAAAAAAAAGATTTTATAAAATAGTAATAAGATGTATACTTAATTTTAATGAAGCAGTCAAGTATCTAAGGGTTAAAAATGATTTATAAGCTATAATATATTCTATGAAATCGTTGTAAGATTTTATAAAATAGTATGAAATCATATTATACTTTTACTGAAAAGATTTAGTTAATAAAAGTAATATTTGATTAAGTAACAAATGAAATACTTATTTAAATACATGTGTATGTATATGATTATAAGCAAGTATACACACACATGTATATTTAAAGAATATAACAATCAAAACAACTTGTGTATTGTAATTACAATTATTGTGTATGTTTGTTTAATTATATGTGTGTATTTGTGTGAATATGTGTGTTATCCCAACTTTTGGCAAAGTTGAGATATCCAAAATTTACTGAAAGTCAATGATTACTATCCATGAATATCAACCAAGCATTGCAGGATAACCATGGATATCAACGAATTTTGTCCGAGTCCGGAACGGGCCACAATTGATAGGACACGACAAGAAAGATCATAGAAGTCTGCATTTCAAATTTCAAGTCAATCCGAGGTCGTATGCTCAAGTTACGATGGATTTAAGTTAAGAGGAATGAGCATTGCTCGGTTCGAACCCATCACCCTGACTAGTTCGAATCCATCTGGTTCGAACCCATCATGTTCGAATCCATCAGCCAACGACTCCATCCTGCTTCAACACCATTGACTTCGACTCCATCATGATGTCCTCTCTTCGAATCCCTCAAGGTTATGGAGTTCGTATCCATGGAGTTGCCATTGCCTCGGAACCATGAGAAATGCCCTCGCTTCGACTCCATCAAGTAAACCCCCAGATAGCCTTGCTCCGAATCCATCCACGACCTGACTTCGAATCCATGGACTGAGCCTTGCTTCGAATCCATCCAAGTCACCTTACCCCATGCTGTCTTCGAATCCAAGATGTTAAGACAACTTCGAATCGATCCGAGGTGACGCATTTGGATCGATTCGAACGAACACCCATCCAACGATTCGAAGACAATCTTCGAACCCAGCGCACGAAGCCATCCAGTGAACACGGCAAAGAACTCGGACTCGACCCATTCAACTCGGCAACAAGTTAGGATCGACTTGGAGAAGGCGTGCCACGTCATCCCTTAGATCGATTCGAAGTACTCGTTTCGAAGTGATCGATTCGAAGGAGTTCATAGCATCGGTTCGAACCAACCAGCACACCGAAAAGCGCCATTTCGAACCGATCATAACTCCCAATCCACTGATCCAAATCCCATGAAATTTTTACAGGAGTTCATCTACGTGTTAAAGAATGTCCACGCCAAATTTCACCACGATTGGACGATTTCTTGATCGATTCGAACCAAGGGTCGAATCGATCCCAATGTGGGCCCGGATCTCCAGGTTTCGGCCATGTGGGCCCCCTCACGTGCTGGAAGTGGTCTACCTGATTTCTAGGAGAAATATCAGCCTCCTACGCCTATAAACAGAGCCCCAGGTCATTCAAAAAAGGGACTGGATTCTCTTTGGCAAAATCAAGACTCTGAAGCATCAAGACTCCACCAAGGCTCTACTCAGCACTCAACAACCACCGTTGTACTTGAATTTCAGAACTACAATTCATTGTAATCCGCTGTAATCAAGAGTAATCAGCGAAGAACATCAATAAAAGTTAAAACCTTTGAAGTGGACGTAGGCCAGAGATAGCCGAACCACTATAAATTGTGTGTTCTTGTTCATAATTTCTATTTTGCTGTGTGTTGCTTGCTTAAGATCTGTGATTTGTGTTTGGATATTACTGATTTATATTCCAACACTGGTGCTTTCACATTCATCGGGGTTTGTGACCAATTTTGGCGCAAACACTTTGGTGCTTTCACCGAGAAGGAACTAGCACCCGCTACATCAGATTCGGAATTCAGATTTAAGAGTTTGAAGACTTCCAATTCGAATACAATGACTCGACAAACAAGACAAAGGGTTGATAGGAGCCAACAAGGAGGAAGCCAAGAAGCATCCTCCGGATCAAGAGAAGGACAAGCTTCCGTCTACATCACAAGAGACGAGATGGAGGCTATGGCTAATTCATTGCGCGAAAGCATGGTGAAAACCCAACAGGAGATGTTGCAAAATTTCCTCGAGCAAATGAGGACAGCGAACATGCAAAACCTTGGACCAACTACAACAGCTACGAGTGCGGGACAAGGAATCAGGGTTGCAGAAGTAAATGAAGGACAGGCTCAAGGCCAGAATACAGGAGTTGAAGGTGGTCAGCAAGGCCTTGGGGGCAGACCCTCAGGGTCTGATACTGGAAGACCAACAGACGGAGCTCAACAGACTGGAGCCAATGCCTATGCTAACGAGCCACCAGAAGAATACGTACCAGAATTCCCTTCAAGGCTCGGGGGGCAGGACAGGAATCTGACGAAGGGCCAACCCCTAGACGGAGATGAGAGAATTATAGGCCTAATGCGACGAATCATGAGAGGAGGATTGCCTAGCGGAGGCCTAGAAGAAGTTAGTCGGAGTCCATTCACTCTAAACATCCGAAACGCAAGGAACCCTCCAAAGTTCAAACTACCAGCGCTAGAACCATATGACGGGAGATCAGACCCGACCATGCATATTACAAGATATATTAGGAACATGGAAGTGCTGGGGGCATCCGAGGAAGTGATGGCACGATGCTTCCCTCTATATTTGACAGATTTAGCTTCATTATGGTTCAGACAACTAGAGACCGGATCAATCGGAACATGGAGCGAGCTTGTAGATTGCTTCATGAGACAGTTTAGGGTCCACGTGACGCGACCCAAGAGTGTGATGACTTTAGCTTCAATCAAGCAAAGGACCGGAGAGTCCATAAAAGATTTTCTGTTAAGATTCAATGTGACAGTGACTTCTGTAGATCGCCCGGATCCATCAATGATTTTAATGGCGGCGGTGGCAGGAGTCGCGGAAGGCACCAAATTTAAGGATTCTCTAACTAAAGATCCACCGCAAGATCTGGGAGAGTTCTTTCATAAAGCTGAAAAGTTTATTCGGTTAGAAGAATCACGAGCCGAGAGTCGTGAAATAAATACCACACAAAGCGCAGGAACCTCCAGAGAACAGTCCGGAGCGGACAAGGGAAAGAGGAAACAGGACGACAGGCATGATGGTCCTGATAAACGGAAGAAATTCCGAGAACCAAGGTTCAGGCAGTACACCGATCTGAATGTAGGCCTAGAAAGAATTTACACTGAAACTCGGGGGCAACTCCCCTATCGAAAGCCACCTATAAGGGATCCCACTGAGCGGGAACGCAGGACTGGAAAATATTGCCTATTCCATGAGCTGGATGGGCACACTACAGATGAATGCCGTCACCTAAAGGATGAGGTGGAAGAACATGCCAGGAGTGGTAGATTGCCGCAATTTGTCAGAGAACGGACAGCAGCGACAAGGCTTGAACAACTACCGCCTCCACCTAACAGGAACGATCCTAGATCGGGATCACGACTCATCATCAACTGATTGAAGATGGCAAGGGCCAAGTCCAGGATTTGGACTTCGGTCAAATAATTTTATTTAGATTTATTTTCAGAATAAACGGTTACTCCACTTACACATGTACGGGAACCGGAGAGATCCCTAGGCATGCTCTGAGATGGAAATAAACCGATATGCCCGGAGAGGCAATGTTTAGTTTTTTCTTCTCTGATGTTTGAGATTGAACATCTAGAACTTGAATATTAAACAAATAAATTAGAACTTCTTGCAATAAACCTTTTGACCGGAGAGTCAAAGGATGAACATTAAATATCAATATAAGCATGATCGCTTTATGACCCTACCCGGAGAGACGGGGTCCGGAGTGCAAGAGGTGAGTTGCTTCGCCGGAGAGCGACAGGATCGACTCATTTAAGCGCTGTTTCCCCTTCACCGGAGAGTGACAGGATGGGACCCAGCAAGAGCCCGGAGAGGCTATGATCGGTCTCGAACAACCAAGACATCGCTAAATGTTCATATACACTGAACCAGAGTGCAAGAAGTGAGTTGCTTCGCCGGAGAGCGACAGGATCGACTCACTTAAGCGATGTTTCCCCTTCACCGGAGAGTGACGGGATGGGATCCAGCAAGAGCCCGGAGAGGCTATGATCGGTCCAGAACGACCATGATATCGCTATACGTCCTGACTGGGACCAGAGTGCAAGGGATAGAAGGCAACGCCAGAGAGCGATGGGATCTTTCTATTCAATCACTAAGTCTGGAACGGATTTAGTTAGGGTTCAGAGCAGCCAGTAATAGTCCGGAGAGACTACGAAACTCCATTCTCAACTTCTACGGAAAGAACGAATATTGATTTGGCTTCGAACAGCCACAAACTTGATTGATAATACCACAGCTATGAATGAAACATGAATTCCTTACACTTGATATAAGACCATTCAAAACATACCTTTTACAAAAAGGCATGTTTTGGGGGGCAAAATGTTATCCCAACTTTTGGCAAAGTTGAGATATCCAAAATTTACTGAAAGTCAATGATTACTATTCATGAATATCAACCAAGCATTGCAGGATAACCATGGATATCAATGAATTTTGTCCGAGTCCGGAACGGGCCACAATTGATAGGACACGACAAGAAAGATCATAGAAGTCTGCATTTCAAATTTCAAGTCAATCCGAGGTCGTATGCTCAAGTTACGATGGATTTAAGTTAAGAGGAATGAGCATTGCTCGGTTCGAACCCATCACCCTGACTAGTTCGAATCCATCTGGTTCGAACCCATCATGTTCGAATCCATCAGCCAACGACTCCATCCTGCTTCAACACCATTGACTTCGACTCCATCACGATGTCCTCTCTTCGAATCCTCAAGGTTATGGAGTTCGTATCCATGGAGTTGCCATTGCCTCGGAACCATGAGAAATGCCCTCGCTTCGACTCCATCAAGTAAACCCCCAGATAGCCTTGCTCCGAATCCATCCACGACCTGACTTCGAATCCATGGACTGAGCCTTGCTTCGAATCCATCCAAGTCACCTTACCCCATGCTATCTTCGAATCCAACATGTTAAGACAACTTCGAATCGATCCGAGGTGACGCATTTGGATCGATTCGAACGAACACCCATCCAACGATTCGAAGACAATCTTCGAACCCAGCGCACGAAGCCATCCAGTGAACACGGCAAAGAACTCGGACTCGACCCATTCAACTCGGCAACAAGTTAGGATCGACTCGGAGAAGGCGTGCCACGTCATCCCTTAGATCGATTCGAAGTACTCGTTTCGAAGTGATCGATTCGAAGGAGTTCATAGCATCGGTTCGAACCAACCAGCACACCGAAAAGCGCCATTTCGAACCGATCATAACTCCCAATCCACTGATCCAAATCCCATGAAATTTTTACAGGAGTTCATCTACGTGTTGAAGAATGTCCATGCCAAATTTCACCACGATTGGACGATTTCTTGATCGATTCGAACCAAGGGTCGAATCGATCCCAATGTGGGCCCGGATCTCCAGGTTTCGGCCATGTGGGCCCCCTCACGTGCTGGAAGTGGTCTACCTGATTTCTTGGAGAAATATCAGCCTCCTACGTCTATAAATAGAGCCCCAGGTCATTCAGAAAAGGGACTGGATTCTCTTTGGCAAAATCAAGACTCTGAAGCATCAAGACTCCACCAAGGCTCTACTCAGCACTCAACAACCACCGTTGTACTTGAATTTCAGAACTACAATTCATTGTAATCCGCTGTAATCAAGAGTAATCAGCGAAGAACATCAATAAAAGTTAAAACCTTTGAAGTGGACGTAGGCCAGAGATAGCCGAACCACTATAAATTGTGTGTTCTTGTTCATAATTTCTATTTTGCTGTGTGTTGCTTGCTTAAGATCTGTGATTTGTGTTTGGATATTACTGATTTATATTCCAACACTGGTGCTTTCACATTCATCGGGGTTTGTGACCAATTTTGGCGCAAACAATGTGTGTGTGTGTAAATACATTTATATATAAGAGTGTTATGGGCATTTCACTTAGCCATGCAATAATAGTGTGTGCAAAGTTGCATAAGAATGTACTGGATTGAGTAATTGCTCCGGTGAAGTCCGAAATGTGTTTTATGTAGTGAAGTGTGCTTGTATACATGTGTGTAAATATGCACAAGTGAGTGTGCTAGCATGTGTAGCATTACATGAGGCTAGATAGTCGACTGAGTGTGTTTTGGCATGATAGAGGAAGTCGGTCGCTATAGTCCCCTACATAACTCTACGCATGCAAATAATGGATATTGTGTCTGTTATCCTACCTTTTGAACAGACAGTATTCAAACATACTGGATGGATCAAACTAAGAGCTATTGAAGCAGGAAGCTCGGGAGTCCAGAAATAAAGTGCAAACAGAGTCACAAGACAAAAGCCAAAATAACTTGATATGACAAGAGAATGGGATCCCCCAAGTTAGGGATCGGTACCGACTCCAACCTAGAGATCGGTGCCGACTCCCAAGTATGACTTGGGTGGACCCCATGTTCTGCCCACATTCCTACTTTTATGCCAATAGCCTATTTCCAAAGTTGATTTGTTGAATCAATACAATTCTCCGTCGATCTCCATGAACTGCTGAATCAACAACTTTGTTATTATATAAGTCCATCATTTAGGCTCGAAAACAAGTTATTTTTAATGCAAACATCTATAGAATCTTAAAGATAATCACAAGAGTTGAAGATACCACATGTGGCAATGTTAGGGATTGGTACCAACCCTAAACTAGGGATCAGTACTGAACCTTAACATTTACTAATAGGACTCCCATTCTTTTAGGAGAACTAGTCTAAATTGGCCATAATGGCTTAGAGATTTGTTCAAGCAAGATTTCAGCTCCCTACCTCTATAAATAAATGGATAGAGCTCAGTTTTCAGGATCTTTGGGATCTAACTCTTCTCTACTCTATATTCTTGTAACTCCGAAAATCGAACTGTGGAAGTTATATCGAGTCCTAAGATCATCCACCCTTAAGTTAGAAACAAGCAATAAAATCATTAAGTGGACGTAGGTCAGAGTTTGTCGAACTGCTATATACTTTGTATATTCTTTTCTTACTTGTTTTACTTCACTTTCTTCACTTTTATTCTCTACTACATTCATTTGGGTTTTGAGCCATTTTTAGTTCAAACATTTTGGCATGCCAGGTAGGGGCACACTTGAACTTGCCGATCTAAGAACTTGGATATTGAATATGGTTAGACAATCAACTAGAAAAGCCATGATTGTTGGAAATCAACAAGGACTAGTCAGGAGGCGTCTTCAAGAACTCATCCCCCACCAATCTACATAACTAGGGATGAGATGGAAACTATGATGAATGGCCCGCAGTAGAGGATGATGGCTCATTAGGAGGAGATGTTAGAAAACTTCTTCAAAAGATAAGACAAGCATGAATGGTAGGAATTGCAGAAACATGGAATTAGAGGTCGGAAGTTGGAGCATAGATAGCTAGAAGCGGGGGAGGAATAGCCCGAAGCAAACCCCGAGCCAGAATTGGGGATCAATACTGACCCCTGAATGCGAGTTGGTACCAACTCTCAAGAACTCAGGGGCATGGGTCGTCCTTTTCTAGGAAAGAATGGTACACTTCTAGGAATTGATGTGAAGCATCTGAATGCAGATCAGAATGTGGGAAATCAAGCAGAGAGTATATATTTGAATTCCCACGCGGAGTCCGGAGGCTGGCTCGAAATGCAAACTTAGGAGTTCCTTTGGATGACAAAAATAGGCTTGTTGAGACAGTTAGATGATTTATGAGGTATGGAATGTGTAACCAGAGCATAGAAGATGTGAATAGATGTTCGTTCACTACAAACATCCAAGATGCAAGGAACCCATCAGAATTCAAATTACCAACATTGGAGATATACGACATAACGTTAGACCCTACATTCATCTGATGAGGTACATCCGGCACATGGATGTGCTGGGGCCATTTGATGAAGTCATGAGATGGTGTCTCCTATTATATCTTATAGGTTTGGTAGTACAATTTTTTAGGCAGTTGGAAGACGGTTCCATTAGTACGTAGGCCGAGTCAGTGAACATATTTTTAAAGCAATTTCGGATCCATATCTCATGACCCAAGAATGTAATAACATTAGCAAACATGAAGTAGTAGGATGGAGAGACACTCAAGAGTTTTCTAACAAGATTCAACGTAGCGTCGGCTATGGTGTATAAACCCGATCCTTCAATGGTTTTGATGGCAACGGTTTTAAGAATGGCCACGAAGGCTAATTTTAGAATTGCTTTAGAATGAGATCCACCGACGGATCTCATGGTTATCATGAGACTGAAATTCTACAGTAGGAAGAAGCTATAGCTGACGAGGAAGCGGTTGATGCTATAGATGGCGGAGAACCGTTCGAATCAGAAGCTAGCAAGGATAAAGGAAAGTGAAAGACGGACAAAAGTTTAAAGGATCAAAGCGAACGAAGAGAGAACCAAGATTCACCTCTTACACTAATTTAAATAAGACCCTGGAGAAAATTTTTCTAGATACTAAAGAATAAATCCCCGATCGAAGGCCATAAGAAGAGAGCCTATAGAAAATGAATGAAAGTCGGGAAAATACTACCTATTCCATGAGCTAGATGGGCATAATACGAATGACCGCAGGCATCTGATAGAGGAATTTGTCTGGGATAACCAGTTACAATAGCCAAACTATGATGATGGAACGAGAGAACGAATCAACCACAACAAATAGAAATGGCCCAGGATCATAGGCAAGGCTATTCATCGCTTGATTGAATGGCAGGAAATCACGTTCAATTCTCGCATTATATTTCCTTTCCTTCAACAAGCAATGCAATAATAAAGCCTAGACACTTACTCATGTATGGGATCTTGAATGGTCCCTAGGCACACTCTGAGCTGGATGCTAGGAAGTGACGCTTAGAGAGGTTACTACAGGGATATTAGACTTTGTGTTTTTAGGTTTGAATTTGATTTTTCTAGATGGTACTTTGGTTATAAAACTCACTCGAACATGAAAACTGATATCAGTCCATTTAAGTCCTGTCTGAAAAGATGCGACTGGAGTGAATGAAGCAAGTCCCCTCACCAAAGAGTGAGCGGATGGGCTTGCTTGTTGTCGAGTCCCCTCATCGAAGAGCTAGTGGAGTGGGCTTGGCAACGGCAAATGGCCATTAGCCTTGAATGGCTACAAATTTAAAAATTAGTCTTGGACAACCATTATCGCCTTGAATGACTACATGGGTCTCGAATTACCATCATTCGCCTCGAACGGCTATCGAGCTCGAATGACCACCATCTTCCTAGAACGGTTATATTGAATCGAATGGTCACCCGCCTCGAACGACTATATTAGTCCCAAATGACCATCATTCGCCTTGATCAGCTATTAGTCTTGAACGAATATCAGTCTCGAACAACCAAGGATTTGACTATCAGTCTCGAACAACCAAGGATTTAACTATCGATATTGAACAACCAAATTTTATTTATCAGCCTTGAGAGGCTATGGATTTAACAATTGGCCCTAGACGGCTGCGAATTTGATCACCGATCTAGAAAGATCGTGCATTATACTAAATATAAAGAGATCTAGAGAGATTGAACTTAAAATGAAAAAAGAACATTCTTTTGATAAAAAGGATTTGAATGTCTTATAATCGGAATAGAATTGATGAATCCTGGACGAACACGGGATGATCTTAATATGTAATAACTCGAAATGAGGATGACAATGATGTAAGTCCCAAATGAACACGGGATGGTTTTGCTACGTGATGTAATGACTTCGAATGAAATCAGAATTGTGATAATGTATAGAAAGAATCTAGGTAGAGTCTATAGTCTTTGGCAGTGACAGGTGTGGAACGTCCTGTGATTAACATAAAGAATCCAAAGGAACTGGATGATTCACCAAGATTGAATTAGCTAGAGAGCTCAACCACCAAAGATTGACGAAATATTTGTTCTCGAACAAAGCACACATTCCATTCGCAAGGTGTGCTTTGGGGCAAGTGTTATCCTGACTTTTGACCAGGCAGTTTTCGGACAAACTGGACTGATCGAACTAAGAGTTATTAAGGCTGGAAGCCCTATTGTCTTGAAACCAAGTGCAGACAGATTCATAGGACAAAAGATAAAACAACTTATGAAAACAAGACAATAGGATCCCCCAAGTTAGGGATCAGTATCAACTCCCAAATATGACTTGAGTAGACCCCATCTTATGCCTGCATACCTACTTTGATGCCAATAGCCTATTTTTAAAGTCGATTTATTGATTCAATGCAATTCTCCACTGATCTCCATAAACTCTTGAATAAACAACTTTGCTCTTCTACTACTCCATCATTTGGGCTCTGAAACAAGTTATTATTGATGCAAACAACTATGGAATCTAGAAGATAACTACACGACAATCTGAGGTAAAGAGTTAAAGACATCACATATGGCAAATTTGGGGATCGGTACCGACCCCAACATAAGGATTAGTACTTACTCCTAATTTCTGCTAATATGAAGCCTATTCTTATGGGAGAACTAGTCTAAATCAGGCATAACAGCTTGGAGATATTTCTGAGCGAGATGTTAGCTCCCTATCACTATAAATAGAGGGGTATGACTCATTTTTTAGGATCTTTTGGGCTCTAACTCTTCTCTCCCTATATTCTTATAACTTTGAAAAATCTAAGCATGGAAGTTGTAATGAGTCCTAAGAACTTCCACCACCAAGTCAGAAATAAGCAATTAAATAATTAACTGGACGTATGCCTAAGTTTATCGAACCACTTTAAAACTTGTCTGCTCTTTTCTTACCTATTATACTTTACTATCTTCACTTTTATTCTCCATTACATCCTTTTGGGTGTTTGCGCCATTTTTGGTTCAAATAGTGTCAAAATCGATTTAGAACACATAAGGAATCTCTTCCAAAACATTAACCAACAAACTCCAAAGAGGGTCCTATGGTTAAAGGCATGCTTGGAGTGCAAGGCTGCTCATCTAATAAAGCATAGAAAGAATCGATATGCAAATTGGCAGCCATAGCGATTGGGTGGCATCTGCACTAGGCTTTATTGCCTGGTACAAGATACCATTGATTAAGCAGAGGTAGACCACCAGTGGACCGACCTGGGAAACAAAACTTAGGTCAGGTGCCATTCAAGCGGGGTTTTTACCCTTGGATCCGAGTGCATAATGCTGTGAGACTTTGACACGACTTCAGGTAAGCTTCGGGTTATTCGAGAAGGTGGAATGTAAGGCAAGGCTTGGGATTTATATGCAAATATGAGGAGTGCACAAGTGATCGGTAATGATCAATAAGGTGTTCGAGCAATCGATCAAGAAATCCATCAAGGCAAGGAGCACAAGGCATGGACTATTCGTACACCGGAGTTGTAGGAGATCGAGATAGTGATCGAAATCTAATCGGATATGAAATCGGGATGTGATCGGTTTCATGATTAAGTATAATGAGCATGTATGATTGGAGGGAGCTTGTGATGGTGAGGAGTCGGTTCCAAACTCAGGCAGATGTGTGAGCACATGATGGCAGCGGTCGGTACTGGATTGGGCACATGTAGGTAAATGGTCAACATGGACTTCATGATAGGAGAGTGGTCTAGGTTTGTTTGTGGGCACCTATATGTCAAAGAAGCAGTATGGCGATGCTCATTTCCATCATAAACTCTCAAGGGTAAGAATGTATATAAATCCAAAGGTCACATAAGATGTAGTTGCGCTATTTATATATTTCGTTTAGTGCAAGACGATAGTAGATAATCCCTATTTGACATGTTGTTATGCTATGCTTGTGCTATACTATTTGATTGATATTATCATGGTGTGTACTACAGTGTAGGCTTATATTATGACACTTTTATTACCCGTACACTTGTATATTGTTATGTGGCAGTCACTTTATATTAGTTGTGCTGACTCATTGACAATTGGATAAGAGCAGACTATGACATGATTTCCTATCATTTTAAGATAGGCTTACTTTACTTGTTTATGGACAGTCCGGATTGTTGCTGAGCCACATTTGTGGAGAGGATCAGCTAGACCGGAGTAGTTTCCTATTTATTTGTTTATAGTTTTGATATACGATATTTCAAGATAGTTCCCCTCATACCAGGCTTTTAGTCTGACCCGTATTTTTTCTATCTGTTTATATCATGATCACTCTCTAGTACTTGATTGAGTAGTTTGAGAGTTAAGTGTTTTTGCGGATATGCTATCAGGATGCCCAACTGGAGCATATTTGAGGCATGACATCAAAATTTTGGATATATACATTGATATTTTAGTTATACATGACAGACCTGTTATTTGTATATGAGATATGGTATCTGATACTCATTTGGAACTCCATGTTGTTGAGAGTTGATGTATTCTAACTTTCTGTATTTATGTTAACTTATCAGTTGCTTCCGCTAATGTAGTCTTTTATACATTGTCATCCTATACTGTTCGTGTATATTCAATATATTATATGTTATCTTTCCACTGTGAGATCCCTTCGATGTCTTGGATTGGTTTCTCACTCAAATTTTACCCATACAATATGTTTTTTGTAATATTCGAAAGTCATTCGTTGATATAAGACGATGATTTTCTGATATTTTGAAGGACAAATTATTACTAGTCATAAGCCTTAGAAGAATTCAGGATCAAAACCATTCGAAAAAAATTATAAAGGGGAAAATGTCCCTAGCGGTCATTTCTCAAAGTTTTAGAGTCATACGACCACAAATTACTAAATAATAATATTTTACAATCCTCTGATATGTAAAATACGAGTTATTTCACTCTCTCCCTTTAGAAATTTCTCCCTTGAAATCCCTAAGAAAATCAATGAATATTCAACCATGGTTACTCACATGCCTAACAATTATATGCAACCATCAAACATATTAAATATGTAGCCACATAATCAATATTATAGATAAACCTATCCTAGCATGCGAGATACTAAACTGTCCTATATGATATCAGAAGTGAAAGTAAATATGATAAACAGTAGGTCTTACCATGCAAAGAGCTCCGCATATGCAGCCCTCATGCTCTCCTTGGTTTCCCACATAATCGCCTTCACTCTCGCTCCATTATACCTTCACTAATTCTACCACCTTCCTTCTAAGTCATTTCGATCGCATTTGACAATATGAACTGGCCTATAAGGTTTCAAAGCTTCTAATTCAACCTTGATATCATCAAGTTGATTCAGGGCAATCATCATGCTTGATTCATGTACAAACTTCAGCAAGTGAGAGATATGGAATATGTTTGTGCTTGCCTATTATTTAGTGAGGTATGGCGACTCTATATGCTTGGTTCTCAATCCTCTCTGCTATTGGAAAAGACCTATAAATCTTGGTGCCAACTTCCTCTTATTACCGAATCGAATAACATTCTTCAATGGAAAAATCTTTACACATACCATATTACTGATGGAGAACTCTAAATCTCTACATCTCTTATCAATGTATCTCTTTTGCCTATCCTTAGAATCTTTCATTCATTATTGAATGATCTGAATCCTCTCCAAGGTCTCCCTAGTCTTATCTAGGCCGATTATCTACTTCTCACCCACTTCCTACTAACATGAAGGAGCGTCACATGGTCATCCATACAATGCTTTGTATGGTGTCATACCAATGTTAGACGGATAGCTATCATTGTTTGTGAACTTTACCATTTGCAAATGATCGTCCCACGAGCCTCCGAAATCGAGTATACAAGCTCGCAAGAGATCCTTCAATATACGATTCTGAAAGTATGTAGGACCATGCAATATGGATATACAATAATGCAGAGTATAAAATAGCAATATAGTAAATAGTGCGGAATATAAAAGTAGTATAATAAAAAATAACACCAGAGATTTTAATACCGGTTTGCAGCACCATCCTACGTCCAGTCCCAGACTCCTTCTGGAATTTCACTAAAACAACAATCCTCACTTAACACAAAGGAACAGGTATACATAGCCTGAGCAGAAGAACAGACATCTGAGCAGTAGAATAGGATTTTCGCCTCAGCAGCAGAAGAGGACTTCACTAATACAAAAGAATATCTGACACTGTGTGTTCTTGATAACACTGATTTGTCTCTGATAACCTCTTATAATCAAATCCTCAAGTATGTGAAGTATATGTGAAGATATGAAGAGAAGGTAATGCTAAGAATCGAAGATTATGAAAGTTTTTTTGAAGATTCTAAGCAATAAAATGCTTGTTTGCTGTTTGAATGCAAGTATGAGAGCATAAGAAGAATATAAGATAGTTATAATGATTTTCGATGAATATGAAGTGTTTGGGAACATGTATTTATAATAGTCAGAGGGTTGCTGCCATTAGTGAAGAGTTCTGACCAAAAGAAGCAACCATTTCCATTCAGAGAAGGATCGCAACATTTCGCAGAATGGAAATGTCTATTCAAAATATGACATATGGGTTGGGTTCGTGTCAGTCGACTAGTCGTTTTTGGTCAATCCACTGATCATGCAACAAATTTTAAAGCAAACAGTGCATACTCGTGTATGTATACCAGTCAGTCGACTGGTTGCAGTGTATGTACACTAGCATCTCTGTTCTTTTTAAAAAAAATGAGAACAATGAAGTGCGTACTACTTGAGGATAGATTTTAACAATTTCTAAGACTCGAACATAAGTAATAAACAGTGAAAACATAGATTCAAAGTCTTGATATCACCATAGTCCTTTGATTGTCTCTTTTTGTTGTGATTGATCGTGCATTCTCTTTTTCTTCTGAATTGCTTTGTCATGAATCAAAACTAGCGATTTAACATTCTCCCACTTTTCGATTGATGACAACATATATATAATAATCCTAGAGAACACATATAAAAACTCCCCCTAAATATATGACACTTCTTGTACCTGCATTAAAATGGTTAGTACATATACTTTTTCTCCCCCTTTGTCATCGACAAAAAGGAGACATATCATAATAATTTCAATACTAAGTGCAAAAAAAAAATCCATAGTGAGACTAATTAGTACAAGTCTCAAAGATAAGCAAACAAATATTCAAATGTTCAAATTGAAGGATAAGAGTACCAATAAGAAAATAACAATAGTACCTACCAAAACTTACCAGCCAACCCAAAAAAAAACTCATTCATCAAAATCCCAATTATACTCTCCTTCCGGTGCAGTCTCCTTCCCGGGTCAAGAAGTGCCTTGAGCACCACTGCCTTCTCCACTAGTGTCGCTACTAATATGCTCCTCTGATGTAGACCATGTAAATAAAGGTGCTGGACGCTTGCCTTGGGCGACGGAGGTGGCAGCAGTGGAGGAAGAACATGATATGGCATCCCATAAAGTGGAGAAGCAGCCTTTGATTTTATAGCTTCTTATCCATTTTCTTTAGTCTTGAATCCAGGATAAGTTGATTTCGTAAAAGGATTTCAATGGATTCACGGGTGTTGGAGGAGTTATCTAAACGAATTTCTTCTTCTTCTTGATGTGTTTTCGGCTCTCTAATTATAGGACCTCCAGATTGTTGTTGAGCTTGTCGACGCTTCCAATCTTCGTATGCGATAATAGATGGAGGTCTTGTTGGTAGCTTCATAAGACTTATGGTCCGGATATTGATCATTCTGATAGTAGAGAATTCTGAATCAGGTTGACGAACATCAACATCTAGAAGAAGTCTCATTATATACTCGCCAAAGTAAACAACGTTCATATTCCCATAGGGGAAGGTAAGAAATTCATCCAAAATACGTCGTAATCAATTTACGCGTATATTTTCCCATATTACATAGAGAGCTTTGAAGTTTTTCGGATATTAATTCAAACGATCTGGTTCTTGAGAGAATAAACCACATAAGAGTCTTGTGCAAGATTCGTGCTTTAGGCCGTAGAAGCTTATAACGAAATGCGGTCATAACGTCACCCATGAACATGTGACTAATTCTATCTCTCTATCTTGTATTGCACTCGACATCATTCAAATCAATACCTTCATTTGGAGATTGAAGGATATGTGCCATTCGATTAAGTGAAAAAAAAAACTTGTTGTCCACAGAACAAACTCCATACACAATTATTTGGATTAGATGGTTGTTGGTGGCCAAGATTAAGATTTGCATAAAAAAACTTCACCATAAGATGGTTAATGTTGTGATGATTGGAATTGTAGTCGAGTAGCGACTCTAATCCGCATCTCTGCATCAATTCTTGAAGAGAATAAGCTCTAAAATCTTACTATACTATGAAAGAACCTTCAAAGATCCTTGAATTTTTCATCTTTTCCCATCTTTCTATTGCGGTTGCGTTGTATAGCCAATGGGCGACAGGAGTATAAACGAAAGATGAAGAGGCTTGTTTTGATCTTGGAGGAGCCATTAATTTGATGTTTTTGAGAGAGATTTTGGGAAAAATGGGGGTTAGGTTTATGGAAGATGAAAAAATTATGAAGAAAGTAAAGTAAAAAAGTAAGGGGTAAAAGGATTAAAAGAAAGATAGTAGTTAATTTTTTCAACCAGTCGACTGGTCGAGGTAGGTCAGTTGACTGGTTGCAAATCCGAGAGCATTTGTGCTCTGTAAACAGTCGACTGACCTATATGTCTCAGTCGACTGGCTGTAGTAAAAAATGCCAGTGAATTATAAAACAGTTTCTTTCAATTTTATTCAAATATTAATGGAACAAAAACATACATGAATAAAGTAAACATGAATATGGAACTATAAAACACAAGGGAATTGATTATTTTGAAGTCTTAGGAGAGCATTCATCTGGTTCAATCTTGGTGATTTCAACGCGAGGTTGTAGAGGAGACCAATAGTTTTGGCATTCGCAAGAGTTTGGAGATACCAGAGATGGCTATGGAATTTGTTCCCATGGATTGTAGCTAGATTTATGTGGTTGACGAGATGATGAAGGTTCAATGACGTCTTTTTTTGGTGATTTGCCGTAAAATCTAAGGCAATCGATTCTATTAAGCTAAGATGTCTGGAATTTATTTTCTATTTATAGTGCATCTCTCTTTGCAAGTTGATTTGCTCCCTTTGATAGTGGTGGATGTCGTCTATTTTCTCTTTAGTTTTTTGAGAAATAAAAAGTAATCTCCTTGACTTCTTGTTGTTTGGTATATATCCAGTGTGATATTGTCCCCAATCTTGAGCTGCTTCATTTGTAAAAGTACGAATGGCTAAAGAAGGAGTTGAGCTATTTGATGATGGTGTGGAATATGATAGCTTAGAGTTAGATGAATCATAAGAGTCATGAGAAGCCATTGAAAAAATAATATTGAGGAGTTTGAGTATGGAATGGTAAAGGTGATAACTATAATATGACATATATACATATATATATATATATATATATATATATATATATGGGAGATGGACCAGAGTTTGTTGGCCATAAATCGGAATGAATAAGAGACTGAGGAAATAATGTATAGAGGGAACGGACGAGAATAATGTATAGAGGGAATGGACGAGAATAAATTTAAAAATGAATGGTTACGGGCTGATGTGGTATAAGCTAAACCAAAGTGTGTAGCTCAGCAAGAAAAATAATATAGCATAACTGCTAAAGCATACACTTACCAGCCATGAGACAAGAGGTCAACCCCAGCAACTACATTATATTTTTTTTGTAAGCCGAAATTTTAAGGAATATTTATAAACAATCTTCTAGTTGAGACAAGAAACATATATAGCTCAAATGGAAAGAAACAATTGTAAGTCTATAACCAAGAGGTCATGAGTTCAAGTCCCTCTAGAGTCATAAATTTTTTATTTTTGTCGAAAATTTGCATGGAAGCTTTTTGTATATGAATATTTTATCAAATTGTGCTATGATATCTACACATATAAAAATAGTATATTTTAAAAAAAATTGTATGAAAAATTTATAAATCTTTAAAAGAGACGTTTCCAAGTTCTCGTCTTAAGTTGATGAAAGTATTTTCATTTAAAGGTTTTGTAAAAATATCTGCCAATTGTTTGTCAGAGGAAACATATTCTAGATTTATTAAATCCTTTTCAATATTATTACGAGAAAATAATGACGAATATCAATATGTTTTGTTCATGAGTGATTGACAAGATTTTTAGATAAAAATATAGCACGAGATTTGTCACAATAAATAGTTGATTTGGTTAGGTTAAAACCAAAATCTTATTGCATATAGATAACTTGAGCACATGCTAAAGCTGCAGAAATATATTCTGCTTCATATGTCGATAATGAAACACAATTTTGTTTCTTACTAAACCAAGATACAAGAGACCGTCCAATGAAGTGACAAGTCCCACTTGTACTCTTTCTATCTGTCCAGCTTCCTACAAAATCAGCGTTACTATAGGACACTAATTCAAAAGGACATTCCTTTGGATAGAATAGTCCAAAGTCCTTGGTTTTATTAAGATGCCGCAATATGCGTTTCACTGCTCGCAAATGTGATTCTTTGGGATCTGCTTGAAATCGAGCACACAATCAAACACTCATCATTATGTCAGGTCTACCAGAATCTATTAAATACCTCTTAAGACGATCGTACCAAGCACGAGGTGCTTGTTTCAAACCGTACATGGCCTTTTTAAGTTTATAGACATGGTCTGGAATTCGTGTACGAATAAATGAGGTTGTTCAACATAAACTTTTTTCTTTTATAAAACCATTTAAAAAAGCACTTTTAACATCCATTTGATATAATTTAAAGTTATGAAAACATGCATAGGCTAGTAAGATTCGTATTGCTTCTAGTCTAGCGATTGAGCAAACGTTTCTTCATAGTCAATCCCTTCTTCTTGATTATATTCCTGTGCAACTAATCTAGCTTTATTCCTAGTAATATTTCCTCGTTCATCTGCTTTATTTTTGAAGACCCACTTTGTACCAATAATTGATTGATCACTAGGCCTTGGAACTAAATCCCAAACGTCATTTCTTTCGAATTGGTTTAGCTCTTCTTGCATAACACTTAACCAATTTTCATCGGTGGATGCTTCTTTAATATTTTTAGGTTCAATATGAGTAAGGAAAGCTACATGGCCCATTTGATTCAATTGACTTCTTGTTCTAACAGATGAATTGAGTTCTCCAATGAAATTAATGGAAGGATGATGCCTTAATAATCTAGGTGGAGATCTTAATTCATTATTATTGTGAACTATGTTTTCATTATTTTCAAAATTTGAAATTTCTGTATTTGTGATATTATCAGGGAATTCTTCATCATCTATTATACTTGGCATTTGATTAAAATTTTCATCGAAGGATACATGAAGTGTTTCTTCGATGATATTGGTTCTTTTATTATAAATTCGATAAGCTTTGCTTTGATCCGAATATCCTACAAAGACTCCTTCATCAGATTATGGATCGAATTTTCCAAGCTGATCTTTTGTGTTTAAAATGAAACAATTTGGAACGAAAACTTTAAAATAAGAAATATTTGGTTTTCGACCATTAAGAAGTTCATAAGGAGTATTCTTAGTCAGTGGTCGAATAGAAACATGATTCAAAACATAACAAGCTATTGCAAATGCTTCAACCTAGAAATTTTTTGGTAACGTACTTCCATTTAACAAAGTCCTTGCACATTCTTGTAATGTTCTATTTTTACGTTCTACAACTCCATTTTGTTGTAGAGTTCTAGGAAATGAAAATTTATGGAATATTCCCTTCTTTTTACAAAAATGTTCAAAGGCTTCATTTTCGAATTCACCTCCATGATCACTCCTAATGTTTTTAACTTTTAATCCCTTAAAATTTTGAATTCTTTTGGCAAAATTTTTGAAATTATCAAAAGTATCACTTCTATTTTTCATAAAAATAGTCCAAGTATATCTAGAAAAATAATCAACAATTACGAACACATATCTACCGTGATTAATGGATTGTACTTATGTTGATCCAAATAAATCCATATGCAGTAATTCAAGTGGTTGTAAAGTTGAAATAACCTGTTTAGATTTAAAAGATGACTTAGTTAATTTTCCTAACTGACATGCATCACAAATATGATCAATTTTAAAATTCATTTTTGGTAGACCTTTTACTAAATCATTTTTAGAAAGCTTATTTATAGCTTTGAGGTTAATGTGACAGAAATGTTTGTGCCATAACCATGGATCATTTTCTTTGGCTATTAAACACATATCTGATTTATGGTTTATTTTCATATTCAGAACATTGATATTTCTGTCTCTATTTCCTTCAAAGATAAGATTTTGATTTTGATCAAAAATACTACATTTATTTTTAGAAAATGTGATTCTGAATCCTTAATTGGCTGATACTAAATAAATTATGTTTCAAATTTTTGACTAGTAAAAAATTTGAAATAAGAAATAAATTTGAAATACCGTTGTTGCTCACATCGCTTTTGCCCATGATATAGCCTTTGGAATTTTCTCCAAATGTGACGGAGCCTCCATCTGAGTAAGTAATGCTTGATAGCATATCTTTGTCTCCTGTCATATGTTTTGAGCAACCACCGTCGAATATCCATTTTCCTCTTTTTTTAAGTGGGACCTGCAAAAATAAGGAATTATATTGGTACCCATGTTTTGTTAGGGTCCTAAAAGTTAGATCTTAGGAAACCAAACCCAAGAGGGTTCAGTATCCTATTTGAAAATATAATCTTTATTTTTATGAACCATTTCCAAAAAGGTGTTAATATATTTCTTCCTAATCAAACTGTTGTTTGTTTTAGGAACCCAAATTTTTATGTTTTTGGGATAAGTATTCCTTTTTGACTGTTTTGTAGTAGGATTAATATTTCTCCTAATTTCCTTTTTAGGTGGAGCTTTTGTTTTCTTAATATATCCTAATCCTTTCCTACTCGAAACACATTGAGAGCTATCAATAATTTTAGATAGAGTTTCTCTTCCTTTATTAAAGTTTGAAACATTTTTGGTGATGCTTTCTAACTTAGTTTTGAGACTAGTATTATCTAATTATATCAATTTTACTTTTGTCTTTAATTTGTGATTTTCAAAAACAAGAGCATCATTCTTCTGTTTTTGAGTTTCAATTTCTTGACTCAAAAGAGTGAGTTGAGAATTAATATTAGAAATTGATTCTTGTAATTTTTCAAGTTCTTCCTCTAGTATTTTCTTCTCATCTTTAAGCATATCTCTTTCGAATTCTGCTTTGTTTTGATGTTTACGAGTTTCCTTATATTTTCTTTTGAGATTTTGAGAGTGTCAACTAGCTCTGAATTTATCTCTATCATATCATCAAAGGTAAAATCACTAACCTCATTTTCAGTAGCCATAAAGCAAACATTAGCTTGCTCATTTTCACTGCCACTGCCACTATTTGATGAAGAGGTATCTGAATCTTCCCATGTCATAAAGAATGCTTTCTTTTTCTTATCTTTTCTGCCTTGTTGAAGTATTTTTTTCTTTAGTTCTGGACATTCTTTCTGGATATTACATTTCTTATGGCAATTAAAACATTCTAGTATTGAAGATGATGGTTTGTCTGGAAAGTTCCTTTTTCCATTGATTCTGTTATTTTTCCGGAATTTCAAGAACTTTTTGAAATTTTTGGCAATAAATGCTAGATCTTCTTCAGCTGAATGTTCATCCTTTTCTTCTTCAGCATGGAAAGCTATGTTCTTTTTGTTCTGTAATTGTACTCGTCTTGCCAGCAAATTTACTTAGTAGGACGTTAAAATTCCTATTAACTCTTATGGTTTTATGGTAGAGAGGTCATTAGCTTCTTTAATAGCCAAGACTTTTCTTTCCCATTCAACCGTTAAAGAGTTTAAGATTTTTGATACAATATCAAAATCAATGAACTTTTCTTCTAGTTAGTGAATGATAGATATCTTGAAATCTGGAATACATATCATTGATGGATTCATCTTGCTTCATTCTAAAATTTTGAAACTGATTTTTGAGCATGGAGATTTTGCTTTGTTTAACTTTGTTAGTTCCTTCATGTGTGATTTTAAGTGTTCTCCATATTTCATAAGCAGTTTGCCACATACTAACACAATTAAATTCATTTCTATCTAGTGCACAAAATAACTTGTTCATAGCTTTAGCATTGGAAGAAGCATCAAATTTTTGTGTATGTCGACTATTCTCCTGTAAGAAGAGTGTATTCATTTTATGTGATATTCCATGATTCAAAACTATTTGATTGCATATAGATTCTCATATGAGTAGCCTAATAATTGTAGTTCAAACCATTGAAAAATGGAGGTCGTGCAGTGTATTGACCTTCTATAAAACTGATGTTAGTGCTCATAGTGCTAGTGCTTATAGTACTAGTGCAAGTGTTACTATCTATATTAGCAAAGAATCAAATAACTATGTTACGGTTAGATGAAACCTTGCTTTGATACCAAATGAAAGTATGTAGGACCATGCAATATGAATATATAATAATGCAGAAGATAGAAATAGCAATATAGTAAATAGTGTAGAATATAAAAGTAGTATGATAAAAAATAACACCAGAGATTTTTATACTGGTTCAGAGCACCATCTTACGTCTAGTCCCAGACACCTTTTGGAATTTCACTAAAACAACAATCCTCACTTAACCTGGAGGAACAAGTATACACAGCTTGAGTAGCAGAACAGACACCTGGGCAGCAGAACATGATTTTCGCCTCAGCAGCAGAAGAGGACTTCACTAATACAAAAGAATATCTAACACTGTGTGTTCTTGATAACACTGATTTATCTCTAATAGTACAAACCTCCTATAATCAAATCCTCAAGTATATGAAGTGTATGTGAAGATAAGAAGAGAAGATAATGTTAAGAATCGAAGATTATGAAAGTTTATTTGAAGATTCAAAGCAATAAAACGCTTGTTTGCTGTTTGAATGCAAGTAGAGAGCACAAGAAGAATATAAAATAGTTAGAATGATTTTCGGTGAATATGAAGTGTTTGGGAACATGTATTTATAGTAGTCAAAGGGTTACTACCATTGGCGAAGAGTTCGGACCAAAAGAAGCAACCATTTCCATTCAGAGAAGGATCGCAACCTTTCGCAGAATGGAAATGTCTATTCAAAATATGAAAGTTGGGTTCAGGTCAGTCGATTGGTCATTTTTGGTCAGTCGACTGATCATGCAACAAATTTTAAAGACAAACAATGCATACTCGTGTGTGTACACCAGTCAGTCGACTGGTTGTTTATAGCCAGTCGACTGGCTGTAGTGTATTTACACTAGTATCTCTATTTTGTTTAAAAAAAATGAGAACAACGAAGTGACTTAAGGATATATTTTAACAATTTCTAAGACTCGAACATAAGTAATAAACAGTGAAAACATAGATTCAAATTCTTGACATCACCATAGTCCTTTGATTGTCTCTTTTTTTTGCGATTGATCGAGCATTCTCTTTTTCTTCTAAATTGCTTTGTCATGAATCAAACCTAGTGATTCAACAGACTCAACCTCTCGGTCTGCCATTAGATTTGTGGGTGATAAGCTATATTGAGATGCATCTCCATCCCCAGTGCCTCTTGTAAGCTCTTTCAAAACCCACTAATGAATAAAGGGTTTCGGTCACTCACAATGCTCTTTCGCACACCATAAAACCTTACCACCCATTTCACATACAACCCAGCCAACTTGGATGTCATTCTACTAGACTTAACAGGTATGAAATGGGCACTCTTCAACAATCCGTCTACTATAACCCAAATACTAACATACCCTACATTGGGCCTCACCGATCCATCAATAAAATCCATCAAAACTTGCTCCTATTTCTACTTTGGAACTTCAAGTGTTTGCATCAACCCATTTAGCTTCTTCTTCTCTGCCTTCATCAACTGGCAGTTCATGCACTTCGAAAAAAAAGTACCAATAACCTTCTTCATCCCTTTCCAATAATACACTTGCTTCATATCACTGTACATCTTATTACCACTGGGATGTATAGTCAACCAAAAATGATGGCACTCTTATAGTGACCTTAATTTTTAGTAACATTATTTAGTAACATTTAATTAAGTGAATTAAATGAAAAAATGTTAAATGGTTAAGGGATTGAGATTTGTAATTAGTAAGGGTAGCCTAGCCATGTTAACAAATGAACTAAGTAAAATGAAATAGAATAAAATATAAAGAAATAAACAAGGGAAATATAGGAATATGTATTATTCTTATACCATAAACCCCTTAAGCCATATTCTACATGTTCATTTCCACATTCACAACTAAAAACCAAAGTAAGAGGTCGGCTACCATTAAGGGAAAACAAGAGAAGATAAAGCTAGGATCAAGAGAAAAAGCTTAAGCAACTTAATCAAAATCAAATCTCAAATCCTTAATCCCAAAGCTAAGGTGAATAATGACTACATCTCATATATTTTTTATTGCTTTTGGTTTTAAGGTTAATCCAAATTATTTTGCAAGGTTATCCCATGTTTATGAACGAGTATATGTTTATATACGCTTGTTGATGATTTATACTTATTCATATAGGTTTTATGTTACGTTTGTAATGACCCAGAATTTCAGTCATTTGAAATTTGTATATTTAATTTATTTTAAATCTTCAGAAGTAAATTTTATAAGCTGTATAACTTATATTTGAAATATAAGGATTTAAGTGGATAATTAAATTGTTAATTTAATATTTGAAATTGCTGAAATAATTGAAAATTGAATTTAATGTGAATAAAAATGATTTGTAAAGTTTAATTAAATTCTATTTGAATTAGAGTGATGTTAGGAAACTTTTAAAACTTAATTAAAAGTTAATTTATAGAAATTGAATATTTTAATATTTAATTAACGTGTGAAAATAGCCATTTTTCATACAGTCTTGGATTTCGACAAAACCAGTTTAATTGGATCCGTAATGTTATATTATGGTAGGATTTCAATTTTGTATCAATCAGATTTACAGTTTGTCCGGGAGAAGCTAAAAAACTTAGAAATTTATTTAAGTGAATTTTAAATTTAAATAGTCGATTTG
Source organism: Allium cepa (assembly GCA_030765085.1). Taxonomy (NCBI): domain Eukaryota; kingdom Viridiplantae; phylum Streptophyta; class Magnoliopsida; order Asparagales; family Amaryllidaceae; genus Allium; species Allium cepa. Next base: position 373,387,629 of record CM060929.1, on the reverse strand, counting down.
AAAACCTATCTTTCAAATACAATCGAATTGGATTCCGATATATATTCCATTGTATTCGGAATAGGGGTAAAGCATTATAAACGCCAGGCGGCACGATTCATTTGGAGTTCGAAAAAATCTCGGGCGAATAGTGTTTGCGAAATTTTCTATAAAAGGACCTATTTTCTTCATTTTTGCAAAACCCTAATTCCCCTAGGGTTCACAGCCGCCGTTTAACATATCAATGGCTGGCGATTCACGATCTTCTTCCTCATTTTTCTTCAAATCCACAAATCTATTCGAGAAACTTTCAACATGAAAGTTGTAGAGCACCGCGTGAGCTATACATCCAATAGTCACGATGGGGTATTACGCGGTGGATCCACAGAAAACTGCTTACGTTCGTTCATGGGTGGCGCATGATTTTCGAGACATTGTGGTGGCCGAGCTTCGCCTCGTTCAAGCCGAGGGTGGAGCAAGGTGAGGCGCTTCGAACAATGGACTCTGATCAATGTGTGGATGAATGAGGTGGTTACGATAATTAAATATATATAGGCGTCATGGTTTTCTTGGCTCACGGCTTTGGAACAAAGGGGGAGAAAAGAAAATAAACGACCATGATCTCCTTTCCAGAAATGAGCGGCGGCGATTTGATTTATGTTTAAAAAATAAATTAAATTTGTAAATTTAATTTATATAAATTGTACAAAACTTTAAAACGCTATAACATTTCATACGAGGTCCGTTTCGCATGAAACGAGTTGCGTTGGGTCTGTATTGACAAGCACTATATTTAGAGCTGCTTTGGAGTTGATTAGAGCTTGTGTGAATTTTGGGTAAAATTAAACGGCTGTTTAATTTTATTCGGAATAAAACACTGAAACTGCTATTAGAACCATTTTGAGTACAACTCACTCTTTCTGACTCACTGATATTTTCTTATAAGCGTGAAATAATTTATTTATGGTGATTGATAATTGTTTGGATGACATATGATATATTGATTGGTAGTTGGATTTATTCCTGCCTATTGGAGCAAATGACCCTATACGTTCCCGTGTAAGAGCGGATGACCTTTTGTACGCGCGTTTGCCTCGAAGCGAACATTGTACATTTTTTCTAATATATATATATTGTTGCAAGTGACGGGTTGAAGGGATCCAACCGGATTCCTCACTAGTATTGATTTATTTATAGATATTGCTATATATTCTGTTATCATATGATATATGATGTTTTGGATGCCGTGATTAATGTATTTAGTGCTATTGCAGCATTAGGCCTATTTTGAAATTTTAAAAATGTTAAAGTAATGATTTCCAAATTTAAAGGATTTTCAAGTAATTTTGGAAATATACGTTTTATTGAATTTTGAAGTGTTAAAGAAATGAATTTATTTTAAATAAATAAATGTTATAATTTTTATGTTATAAAAATTATGATTTTTGTGAAATATAATCAGAATGTGTTTTTTGGAATATAGAGTTAACTACATAAATTGTGGTTTCTGATTTATTATAAATGGTTTATATAGAAGATATATAAAATTGATATTTTATAAATTAAAATATTGGAATTGTTAAATGAGTTTTATAAGTGTTAAATGTGGTATAAATGAATCTTATAAGTAAATAAGATTTATAGATTTATGAAGTTGTGAAGTTATAAAAAGAATGAATTTGTAAATAAATGATTTATGAGTAATTAACTTATAAATTGGATTTTTAAATGTAAATGAGATATAAATATAATATGATAATTATGGGATTTTACATATTGAAGTTTTTATAAAAATATAAAATGTGAATTATAAACATTGTTTTATATATCCGAAATCGATTGAATTTGATAAGTTAAATATAGAAGTGTATTAAAGGACATATATCCACGATTTTGGACAGTAGATAATCCTTTAATTTAATTTGCAATAGTAATTAATTTGGTAAAGGAGTAATATTCATGATTTTGGACAGTGAATTATTCTTTAAATTAAAAGTGTAGAAAGAATGAATTTTGTTAGAGTATTGTATTCACGATTTTGGACGGTGAATAATATATTGAATAAAATGGATATGTTTTGGAAAGTGATCTTTTAAATTTAAAGAAAGGTTTGGAAAAGTGATATTTTAAATGGAGTTAAATGTTTTGAAGATGTTTTAAAACGTGTTAAGTATCGAAACCATAAATTTCAACATTCATTGTTGAAATAGACGTTCCGAGAAATATGAAAATGATGGACTATAACACTATTGTTATAGTAAATGATTCTCGAAAGAAGATGTTTTGTATAGCATATGGGATTTATATATCTATCTTATTTTTGAATCCTTATATTATTGATTTTAGGTTGTCGTAACGATGTTCTACACAACATTCAATTTGACGTGAATAAATATGCTAAAGAGAATGTTTTCCTTAAAGAATGAAATATATACTTAATTTTGATTTAAGTATATGTAATATTTTCTAAGTGTTGAAAATAAAAAGAATCGTGAATCACTTATTATTAAATAAGTATATGGAAATGTTTTCCAATATTGAAAAGTTGAAATGGTTTGGAATTATATCTTTTAAAGATAGTTTGACGTGAATATTTGGCAAGTAATTTAATTAATAAAAGATTAATTAACAGGGCCTAGTGTTATGGTGCTGAATATTTTTTGTTTGATTTGATAGTTAAATAAACGACTATCAAATTTGGTTAATTTTAGTTCCTCGACTTGATGTAGGAACTATTTATTCGTACACTTAGTACATAAGCTTCTTTGTAGGCTTGATTATCCTTTGTGTTGAGGATGTTGATTCCTATAGTGTGGAGTATTACTCCAATCTATCGTGCTTCCTTCTTGCCCGAAGGATAGCAAGTCGAAAGTTGGAGACATGATAACTCTATGATATTTCGTTTCTGTGTGAGGTTGAGAAACGCTTTTGCATTGTTGGTGCGAAGATACCGGGATCAGATTTATCTGAAAACCACTTCGGTCAAACTTATATGCGATGATTGTGCAGGTTGCTTGTGATGATATTGGTATTCTGAATTTTTATAGTAGGGGACTGCTTGTTGATCGTTTAGGTTTAAAATCCCAATATATTATCCAGTGGTGGTGGTCTCTTCATTATGAAATATTCAATGCGAGGACTATTCGCTACTAATCCTAGGGATTTCCCGACAGGATATGGTGGGAAAGTACCTTTGGTTTGTCATGTTCCTGGACAACTTGTATGAATGTTTATATGACATTGCATTTCTAAAGATTGCGTATATTGGCTTTTACAAATGTACATCAGTGGTGGTGGAGAAAGCAACTTCTCTTAGTTTAACACCCTCCTTGAGACGTATGAGCTTAAGGGTTGTATTTTTATGAAAGGCAATTAGTAGTCAAAGGAAATGGCCATGTGGCATTCAAAGTGATGTGATTGTGATTCGTGAAAGGTAATAGTTACCTCAGGACTCATTAATCTGAAATGACCAAAACAGTGTTAGATGTAGCAGGTCTAAGTGGGTCGCTCCCATTACGGTATGATCATCCTCTTCTAGATATATCTTTACACTCTATGACATCGTGTATTTGATTATTGTGGTTTGTATGCTTCGAGGGCCCTCGGTAAAGGTTGGTAACGACAGAAGGATAACATATTTGATACCATCTAGTTATAGAGGTGGGCCGGTCTTGTGTTGGTAGAGGACATATGTTCTATGCCTCGGGACATCCATCTAGAGGTGTACCCATTCGGAAGGTAGTCCCTTCACCTGGTTATTTGTATGGAAATCCAAACTCCACTACGTACCTGCCATTTTGATTGTATTACCCATTTTTGGCTATATGTTGGAATTTAATCAATGTAACAATTTCGGCTATGATTCATATTATTTGTATACAAGACATTAGTATAATATCAGATGTATGAAATGTTTTAGATATCATAATGTAAAAACATGTCTGTGTTTATTCGTGGACTAGTCTTACGAGATACTTTTGTTTTGACAAAGAAAACGTTTGGTAATCTAATAAATTCAGTTAAGTGTATTTCTCACACTGGTTTACCAGACTGATTCGGGCGTTCTTCCCTTTCAATGCTTGGGTCAGACCGAGTATATATTATAGGTTTAGATTTGTTGCTTTTGGAGCTTCAACAAGAGAGCTGGAGATCTTCATTTTCATATACACGTATCTATTTTATTATCCGCTGCTTAGTTGTTGAATGTTATCAGCAATTGTGAGGATAGGTTATTATAACTGTCTGGGCTAATAATTATTGTTTGATTGTTGTACTTTGTTTGATGTATGTATATACAGTTTCTGTTTTGTAAAGATCATTGACATGATATCATATGTTTTCCACTGCGATGTGAGATTCTGTATTGTTCTGTTTGGTTCTATTTTCTCTCTTTCTTCTCTTCTCTTCTTCACTTTTATTTTCTTTCTCTTGACTTTCTATCGGACTGTGCTTTTTGGGTCGGACATGTGTGGTTTGTTGTCGATTCAAATGGTACGGATTTGCGAGTCGTCACAATGTTTTGATGTGAAAACACTATTAAATGACATCAAAATGCCTTGCGATTTTATATTTGGATCAAAATGATATTACAGAGAAGGGTTTCAATTTTCATAATTTTTTGAATTTATAATATTAATTTTCTAGTGAAGAAAATGATTATTTAGGTTTAATATAATTTATGGCTAAATAATTTATGTTTTGGGTCTGAAATTAATATATGTCAGAAAACATATTAAAAATGATTTTTTGGAATTTTTGTAGACTTTTCCTAAGTGTTTAATAGATATATAAAATCATTTAAGGTATTAAATGTTTTATATATTTATAAAAGGAGAAGGGGCATTTTGTAAATAAATTAAATTATTTATTTCAAAAATATTGGTAGTAATTTTAGAAAAGAAATTAGTAACCAATTATGTTTTGACAAAAAAGGCAGGTTAGTGTAAAAGAAGTACGTAAAAAGAATAAAAATCAGTTTAAACATGCTTTTACATATTTCACCATTTTCGGCACTTAGCTTCCGACCCAGTACTCCCGCCACCTTCTCAGTCGAAACCAATGCGCCAAGTATCAGTACTTGGTACATAGTGAAATGGACTAAGGCAGAAGGTATGAAGTCGAAGCAAGGGGTTTCGAAGGGGTCAAGTGCTACTTCGCATCCAAATGAAAATGCACCTACTTTGCTTTCGAAAGGAATGCTTTCGATTTGGTTGGCAACGATTTCGAAAGGCGACGATTTCAATGTTTTTCAATAAAAATGACAACTGTTTTAAATCTTTCGAAAAGGATGATGAATGGGTTCGAAAGGAATGTTTTGGCCTTTTGGCAACGGTTTACTTGGTTTCAAAGGGGTACTACAATGGATTCTAATGGGGTACTTTCAAGCGTTTAATTGTTTCATCAGCAATGTTTTGAGTAAAGTATATATAACATGGGAAGGTGATTGGACTAAAGCATGGAGTATATTTTCCTTGTTTAAAGTTTGATATAAAAGGGTTTAAATCAATTTGAGAGAAATGGTTTTCAAGGAAAAATTTAAGGGAAGATTACCCTAAGTAAATTGACTCGGATATTAGAATATCAGATGGGACTGGTATAGGGCCGTGCCTTATACATTAGCTATTAGCCCCTAGCTAACGTAGTCCAAAATTCCAATGTGTAGGGCTTTGTCATAGGTAAGACTAAAATGATGTTACACACAGAAAGGAATCTATTGATAAAAAGATAGGTTATTGGTGAACCTGCAAAACCATAAGGATCAGTTAGACCTGGAGGAGTAAGATAGGGACAGACCGTCTAAAAGAGGAGTATCTAATAGATGTTAGATCATTATTTTATTTTGTCTAGTAGGCCCAAGCCAGCCAAAGGGTAGTAGTTAGCCAAACAAAACTATAGTGTTCAAACAGATAGTCCATTTGTTATCTGATATGTATGTATACATAACATTACTTTACAGTTTTAACCAGTTTTGGTGGCAAGATTATGATTTGCAAAAGATATGTTTTAAAAGGATATCAGTGAGGGGAAAACCATTCTGCTAAGTGGCGTGGTCTCACTTAATATTAAATTACCGAGATGTATAGTATTATTCAGACCAGGCATGGTCTCACTTAATATCAAATTATCGAGATGTATAGTATTATTCAGACCAGACTTTATGTCTGACTCGAAGTTTATATTTTTCTCTTAAACTCTCAGGTACTCAAAATTGATTTGAGTAGGCTGAGGGTTAAGGCTTTCAGGTTTTAGTAGGTTGGCGAATAAAGCTTCCAGAGACGAGCAGGTAGCTAACGGAAATCTATTTAGGAGTTGTTGTCTTTTGTTTTATTCTGCTGTGTTGTATTAAGTAAATTATGACCATATAGTACTCTGATCAACCAAGGGGGCATCTTCATATGTCGCTCTTGGCGTATCATGTAATAATTATAATTCATCAGAACCTGGGAAATGATTATGGGATTATGAAAATTGAATATAAAATATTGTTTTGAAACGTAATTAGAAATTTTGCTTTAATCTTTGATGTTTTTATTTCATATTCGTGTGACTCTGATATTATGGATACCATTAGCATTATCGTGTTCAGTCACCAGAAGTTAATACTATAGATGACTACTACATCTGTAGCACTTAGCTTTTGGTCTCCAGAAACAGGGTGTTACAACTTGGTATAGGAGCACAAGTTTATGAAAAACTTTAAACTAAAATTACATTTTTAATACGTAATTCTAAGGAATTAGAGATACGATCGGGGTACAGGATAATGCCATAATAACGTAATTGTGTTTGTTATATATAAGTATATGCTTTATCTCTAGTCTCCTATCTCTATTAGGTTATTCTTCTGTATCTCACGAGGCATTAGTACAGTTATGGATGATTGAAGTGGAAGAATTAATCTTGGGGTGAAGCACCACAACAAATGGAATTCCAGACCAAATATGAGAAGGAACCCAAGTCGGCCACAAGCAGGATGTGTGGGTGCTGGAGTCCCGCATGTTGATATGGGAGCTATGTATCATTTTTTCACTAATATGATGAAGGCGGGTGTTGTTGCTAGAGTGGATGGAGGAAATGATGTAGGAGGATTTCAAGAAGCTCCGATGGTCAATAATTATGCTATTCTGAGTGGAGACTATGTTAGGCTTGGAGGAAAGCCATTTACCGGAACTCAAGATGCTATCTAGATGGAGAATTGGTTGCTACATTTAAGAGAATCTTTGCAGAGTTGAGGCTCAATGATGAGTAGAAGATGAGGCTTGCATCGAGACAACTTCAAGGAGCAGCTTTATTCTAGTGGAATAGTGTGACAGTTGGAGTGAATGAAGAAACGATGACATGGGCTGAGTTTAAGAGGTGATTCGAAGAGTGGTTCATGTCTATGATGGCGAAGTCTACCTTGCTTAGGAAGTTTGCTGAGTTGGAGCAGGGGGTATGACTGTGTTGGAGTATGCTAGAAGATTTGGGGAGTTGGGTAGGTATGGATATGCTATCGTGGATACTATGATTAAGAGGAACAAGAAGTTCATCAGGGGTTTAAAGCCTGAGCTGGCCAAGGCTACATTACCGCATATCAGAGATCCTTGTGATGTTATGCTTGAGATGACTTTAATACATGAGGAGATGCTTGCTTTTCTGGAGAAGAATAAGGCGAAGTCCGGCTGGGGTAGATTCAGAAAAGAAAGTTCTTCCAAAAGCAGGGTCCTCAGAAGGGTGGAGTTGTAAAGAAAGTAAAGTCCGAGGTTGTCTATTATAAGTGTGATAAGAAGGGGAACTTCGCAAATGGATGTTGTTCTGGAGAGGCAAAGAAAGTGATCGAGAAGAAAAATATTAGGTGCTTCAACTGCAATCAAATTGGTCATTACAAGAACCAGTGCAAAGAGCTTGCTAAGGATATAAGGGGCAAAGTGTTTGCATTGGATCCAGTTACCTCGAGGCCAACAACGGAGGAAAAAGGGAAGGCAGTGTTGGGAGATAATCTTCAAATTCATGGTATGTCAGTTAGTGTTCTATTTGATACCAGTGCATCGCATTCTTTTATATCTCATTGTTTGGTAGATAAGCTTAACCTTGAACCATCATATTTAGTTACTTCCTTAAGAGTAGCAAATCTGATAGGAGGATATGCGACACTTAGGATGAAGTGTGACCACTTAGAGTTTGACTTGCTAAGTCATACCTTTGTTTGCAGTTTGCATGCATTTGATTTCATAGGGTTTTGAATTATTTTAGGTATGGATTGGTTAAGTCAGTACGATGCTAGGATATTTTTCCATGAAAGGAAAATATAACTTGGACACCCTGACTGTAGCGATCAGATTGTATATACCGTAGAGGCTCTAGCTGTGAGTTGAATGCTTTATTTGGTGTTGTAGAGGTAGAAGACGAGTTGAATCAAGTTTTTGTTATTAAAGAATTTGCAGATGTTTTTGAACGTGTAGTAGAATTGCCACCGAAACGGGCCATTGAGTTTCAAATAGATTTGGTGCTAGGAGCAGAACTAATGAGTAGACCGCCAAGTAGGATGACGCCTACCGAGATGAGGGAGTTAAAGGTGCAAATAGTGGATTTGGAAGGCAGGAATTTCATTAGGCCAAGTAGTTCACCTTGGAGAGCAGTCGTAGTATTTACCAAGAACCGAACGGATCGTTAGAGTTATGTATCGATTATCGTAAGTTGAAAGAGAAGATGATAATGAATCGATATCTGCTACCTAGAATTGACGATTCGTTCAATCGGTTGAGTGGAGCCAAAGTGTTGTCCCAGTTGGATTTGGCAATAGGATTCCATCAGCTTAGAGTAGCATTAGAACCAGATATGGCTCGTATGAATGGTTAGTGATGCCGTTCAGACTAACTGATGCGCCAACATTCTTTGTAGATTTGATGAAACAAATTTTCCAAGAGCACTTGGATAGGTTCATGACGGTGTTCGTAGATGATATTTTGGTATACTCTAATGATGAGAAAGAGCAGGAAGTTCATCGTAGAGTGGTGCTGGAGACATTGAAGCAGCATAAGATGAAAGCGAAATTTTCAAAGCGTCATTTTTGGAAGAAGGAAGTGAAGTTTCTTGGTCATGTCATCTCAGAGAAAGGGTTATCTGTGGATCCGACTAAGATTGAAGCGGTGAATAATTGGAAGAGACCCGAGATGATGACTGAGATAAGAAGTTTCCTTAGATTAGCTGGTTACTATTAGAGATTCATTGAAGATTTTTGTGGATAGCAGCACCGATGACCAAACTAACAGGAAAGGATGTGAAGTTTGTTTGGACCGATAAGTGTGAGGAGGCATTCCAGAAGCTAAAACACTTATTGACAAATGCACCTGTGTTAGTTGTTCAAAAAGAGAATCAATACTTTGTAGTATATAGAGAGCATGTGGGACAGGATTAGGAGCTGTGTTAATGCAAAGAGGTAGAGTGATTGCCTATGCATCACGACAGCTTAGACTGCACAAAGTAAGATATCCTACTCATGATTTATAATTGGTAGCAATGATCTTTGCATTGATGATTTGGAGACATTATCTTTTGGAAGAGCGGTTCGAGTTATACACGGACCATAAGTCGCTAAAGTACTTAGTCTCTTAGAAGGATATGAATATGAGACAGTAGAGATGATTGGAATTTTTAGCTGCTTATGACTTTGGTATTGAATACACACGGAGGAAAGGCAACAAGGTTGCAGATGCGCTTAGCATAAAATATCAAAATTCAGTGTTGGCGATGATAGCCGAATGGAAAGATTTGGAAGCATTGACGACTTGCAAAGTGCAGTAGAGATCTGAAGCTAGATCTAGTTGTGAAACTGTAATGTTATCATGTTTAGAAGTTCGATCGATGATGATCGAAAAGATTACTTTTAAACAGATGGAGGATCCAGTGTTAGTTGAATGAATCGAAAAGAAAAAGGATGGAATGGAGTGCGATGACATGACGTATTTTTGTCTTGACCAGAATGGATGGTTAAGAAGAAAGGAAGGTTATGTGTTCCAAATATGGGAGACATAAGGAAGGAAGTTCATAAGGAATGCCATCATTTGAAGTTCACTATTCATCCTGGAGGAACTAAGATGCATCAGGACATAAAGATGAGATTCTTCTGGGGATGTATGAAGAGGGTTGTAGGCTTATGGGTGAAGTAGTGTCTGAAATGCCAATAGGTAAAAGCAGAACATTAGAAGCTGTCCTAGTATGGAAGTAGGATTCTATTTCTGTGGATTTTCATATGGATTACCAAGATCATGAGTGCTCATTTCATTCCAGTTAAGTCAACTAGGATGGCACTTGTTTTGGCTAAGTTATTCATGAATAACGTAGTTACATTGCATGGAATTCCTAGCACTATCGTAAGTGATAGGATCCCTTGTTAACTAGCGAATTCTGGAAGAGTCTATATGATACTTTATGTACTAAGCTTAAGAGGAGTACCGCTTATCATCCACAGACCGACAGGAAAATGCAAAAAAGTTAACAGTCTTGGAGGATTTGTTATGAGCTTGTGTGTTATATTTTTAGGGATCACGGGAAGACCATCTACATTTAGTCCAGTTTTTGTATAACAATAGTGATCAAACTAGTATTAGGATGGCATTGTTTGAAGCTTTGTATGGAAGACCATGCAAATCTCTAGTTTGTTGGTTAGAGAACGGGGATAGGTTGGCTCTTAGTCCGGATTTAGTTAGAGAAGCTGTAGAGAAGATTGAGTTAATTTGAGCTAGGAAGAAGGAGGCTTAGTCTAAGTGGAAGAGTTATGCAGATAGAAGACAGAAAGATTTGGAGATCTCAGTTGGAGATCATGTTTTCGTCAAGGTATCATCAATGAAAGGTGTAATTAGATTTGAATATCAGGGAAGTTGGCACCGAGATTCATAGGACCATTTCTAATTGTTGAGAGGACACGGGAAACTCACATATAGAGTAGAGTAACTGAGTAGTTTGGCGGGAGTTCACAATGTTTTTCATGTGTCTCATCTAAGAAAATGTTTTCGAGATCTGAACACTACTATAGCACCGATGGTGTTAGAGGACTTAGTAGTAGAGCCCAATTTGACTATAGTTAGAAGGCCAGTTCATATAGTCATGAGAGATAAGAAAAGCTAAGGAACTAGATTGTCAAACTAGTTAAAGTCCAGTGGAGTGACGATGAAGGAGACTGTACTTAGAAGGATGAGAGTAGGATTAGAGATGCTTATCCTGATCTATTGGTGGTATGTTTTACCTTTCTGATTGATTTGTTGTGCACCTTATCGTAATTTCGAAGACGAAATTTTTTAAGGCAGGGAGTCTATAATGATCTAAATTTTTAGTAACATTATTTAGTAACATTTAATTAGTTGAATTAAATGAAATAATGTAAAATGGTTAAGGGATTGAGATTTGTAATTAGTAAGGGTAGCCAAGCCATGTTAACAAATGAACTAAGTAAATTGAAATGCAATAAAAATTTAGGAAACAAACAAGAGCAATATAGGAATAAGTATTATTCTTATACCCTAAAACCCTTAAGCTATATTCTATACATTTATTTCTATATTCACAAAACTAATAACCAAATTAAGCGGGCGGCCACCATTAAAGGAAAACAAGAGAAGATAAAGTTAGGATTAAGAGGAAATGCTTAAGCAACTTAATCAAGATCAAATCTCAAATACATAATCTCAAAGCTACGCTGAATAATGACTACATCTCGTATTTTCTATTGTTTTCAGTTTTAAGGTTAATCCAAATTATTTTGCAAGGTTATGCATGTTTTTGAATGAGTAAATGTTTAAATATGACTGTTGATGATTTATGCTTATTCATATAGGTTTTATGATATGTTTTGATGTGAAAACCCTATTAAATGACATCGAAATGCCTTGCGATTTTTGATTTAGATCAAAAATGATATTTTAGAGATGGCTTTAAATTTCCATAAATTTCTAAATATTTGTGAATTTAATTTTAATTTTCTAGTGAAGAAAATGATTATTTGGGTTTAAAATAATTTACAGCTACATTACTTATGTTTTAGGTCTAAAATTAATATATGTAAGAAAACATATTAAAAATGATTTTTTGGAACTTTTGTAGAATTTTCCCAAGTGTTTTAATAGATATATTAAATTATTTAAGGTATGAGAGTTAAATGTTTTATATATTTATAAACGGACAAGGGGTATTTTATAAATAAATTAAATTGTTTATTGCAGAAATATTGGCAGTACTTTTAGAAAAGAAATTAACAACCAGTTATGTTTTGACAAAGAAGGCAGGTTAGTTGAAAAGAATTACTTAAAAAGGAAAAAAATCGGTTTAAACATGATTTTTACATATTTTGTCGCTTTCGGCACTTAGCTTCCGACCAAGTACTCCCACCACCATCTCAGTTGAAACCAATGCGCCTAGTATCAATACTTAGTACATAGTGATTTGGACTAAGGTGAAAGGTATGAAGTCGAAGCATAGGCTTTCGAAAGGGTCAAAGCGCTGCTTTGCTTTCAAATGAAAATGAACCTGTTTTGCTTTCGAAGGAATGCTTTTGACTTGTTTCGCTTACTAGGTCAAATTGTTTTAAGGGAATGGTTTCAAAAGAGGTTGCGCCTTTTGTTTTAAGTGAATGCTTTCGAAGGGGGCGAAACCCATAGCTGCCGCTTTCTACCTTTCGAAGCAAATGATTTCAAAAGGGTAACTATGTTTTTAAACTTATCCGCTTCTCCAATGCTTTCGAAGGGTTGGCTTCGACACCATCCAATTCTTTACTTAGGAGTGGCTTTCAAAAGAATGCTTTCGACTTAGTTGTTTTATGACCCTTTAGGCATGCTGAAGGTAGAACTCAAATATTTCGAAAGGTATAGTTTTTATTGGTTTTGAAAGGTTGTTCCACATGTTTTACTAGAACCCAAATGCTTTCGAAAGTTTTGATGTTTAAAAATAATTTTGATGCTTTCAAAAGTTTTATGACATAGGTTTTGAACGGGTGGTTCCCCAATGGTTTCAAAAGGTTGTAAGTGGAATGTTTCTAATGTTTTCAAAAGGCAATGTTTAAGTGTTTGAAAGTTAGGATGTTAATGATTTTAAAGCTTTCAAAAGGGATGATTGCAATGTTTTCAAAAGGCGCTTATGAATGGTTTCGAAATGAATGTTTTGGTCTTTTATCTCGTGTTTACCTTGTTTAAAAGGGGGTACTTTCAATGGATTCTAAAGGGGTACTTTCAAAGGTTTAAATGTTTCATCAACAAAGTTTTGAGTAAAGTACATATAACATGGCGTGTTGATTGGAGTAAAGAAAAGAGTATATTTTCCTTGTTTAAAGTATGATTTAAAAGGGTTTAAATCAATTTGAGAGAAAAGGTTTTCAAGGAAAATTTTAAGGGAAGATTGCCCTATGTAAAATGATTCGGATATTAGAATATCAGATTGGACTGGTATAGGGTTCGCGACCTATACGTTAGCTATTATCCCCTAGCTAATTTAGTCCAAAATTTCAATGTGCAGGCCTTTGTCATAGATAAGACTAAAATGATGTTACAAACAGAAATGAATATATTGAGAATAATATTTTTTATTGGCAAGCCCACAAAACCATTAGGATCAGTTAGACCTAGAGGAGTAAGATAGGGACAAATTGTCTAGAAGAGGAGTATTTAATAAATGTTAGATTATTTGTTTATTTTGCTTGGTAGGCTCAAGTTAGCCAAAGGTTAGTAGTTAGCCAAACAAAACTATAGTGTTCGGACAGAAAGTCCATTTGTTACCTGATATGTATGTATACATAATATTGCTTTATAGTTTAACTAGTTTTGGTTGCGGAACTATGATTTGCAAAAGATATGTTTTAAAATGATATTAGTGGGGGGAAACTTGTTCTGCTAAGCAATATGCTCTCAATATCAAATAACTGAGATGTATAGTATTATTCATACCAGGCTTTATGTCTGATTCGAAGTTTATGTTTTCCCCTTAAACTCTCGGGTGCTCAAAATTGATTTGAGTTAGCTGAGGGTTATGGTTTTCAAGTTTTAGTAGGTTGGCGAATAAAGCTTCCGGAGACGAGTAGGTGGCTGATGGATAGCTATTTAGGGGTTGCTCTTTTTTGTTTTATTCTGTTGTGTTGTATTGAGTTAATTCTGACTATATAGTACTCTAATCAACCAAGGGGGCATCTTTATATGGCGCTCTTGGAGTATTTATCTAATAATTATATTTGATCTGAACCTAGGAAACGATTATGGGATTATGAAAATTGAATATGAAATATTTTTTGAAATGTAATCAAAAATTCTGTTTTAATCTGTGATGTTTTTTATTTCATATTCATGTGACTCTGATATTATGGATACCATTAGCATTACCGTGTTTGGTCACTAGAAGTTAATACCATAGATGACTGCAGCATCTGTAGTGCTTAGCTCATGGCCTTCAAAAATAGGGTGTTACAAACTCTCATAACACCTTGTTATATAGTTAATCGACATTGGAAACAAACAATTTCCTATCCTTACAGACCCAACCATCTTGGTCGAGTCCGTACCGTGTCATCTCCTCATACTCTACTCCCTCTTCTACCTTTTCCATGATCTTCGCTAGAATTGCGTCTTGCCTATGATCTCCACTAGTACCGATCCGCTGAATCAGAATAGGTCTGATGGTCAGGCTCGCCAACGTCTCTGGTTCTAACTTGCAGTGAGGTCTGAAGTCATAACCAACAATATACTCCAACCTCTTCCACTTTAAGAACGTCACTTCCAAACTGGCTTTTCTCATATTTAAAGCATCGGCGGTTGCATTTCCTTTACCAGGCATATAGGAAATGCAAAAATCGTTAGAGGCCAAGAGCTCCAACCATCCCTGTTGACCTAGGTTGATATTTTTTTGGGAGAAAAGGTACTTTAACGACTTATGGTCAGTGAATTACTCAAACCTCTCTCCTAATAGATTGTGCCTCCAAATTTTAAAGCTAACAATTGCCGTCAACTTCAAATCATAGGTCGGATACTTACTTCTCATGCGGTTTCAGCTGTCAACTAGCGTATTCGACAACTCTACCTCCTTGCATTCGTACCACACCTAATCTGGTACCACAAGCATCTGTTTGTACCGTTATCTCATCATTCCTAATTAGAATGGTCAACATTGGTGCACTCGTCATCCTCTCCTTCAAACTCTTAATAGCTTGCTTACACCTTGCGTCCTAAAACAAAAGTTTGATTCTTCTTCATCTAATTGGTCGGCAGTGCCGCTACATTTGAGAAGTCCTTGAAAAAACATCTATAGTATGTCGCTAATCAAAGGAAGCTCCTTACATCAATAGCATTCTTAGGTTGGTCCCATCCTGTACCATTGCCACATTTGTAGGATCCATGGCGATACCCTGCTCAAAGACGACATGATCCAAGAATCTTACTTCCCTCCTCCAGAAGTGACATTTTGAATTATTTTTTTTAACATATGCTTCCTCAACACTTCAAGAACAATCCTCAATTGTGTCTTCTATTCCTACTTCATCCTAAAATAGACTGAAATATCATCTATGAACACAAGCATGAACTTATTCAGCTGATCCTTAAAGACACGGTTCATGAAATCAACAAAGTATGCCGAAACATTGGTTAGCCTAAACAGCATAACTAACCATTCATAGAAACCACATGGGGCAAAAAACATGGTGATCGTCACACCCTCATTTGCTTCTCTTAACTAATGAAATATCATCGCCAAATCTAATTGAGAGAATACCTTCGCACCATAGAGCTTACCGAACAAGTCACTAATGCACGGGAGTGGATACTTGTTCTTCCTTATCACCTTGTTCATCTCACAGCAGTCTACACACAACCTCGGAGAGCTATCTGCCTTAGTGGTGAACATTATTGGTGCACCTCATTCAAATATACTCCTACGAATGAATCCTTGCCTCAACAAGTCATTTATTTGCATCTCTAATTCCTTCTACTCTCCAAGTGCCATATGCCTTAAAGGCATAACTATTGACTTGACGTCCATTACTAAGTCAGTGCGAAACTCAATCTCTAGGCGTGGCGGTAGTTTGGTCACCTCCTCAAACATGTTCGGATGCCACCTAACAACAGGCACAGATGGCAACTTATTCTATTGGACCTTGAGCGAATACAGAAAGCTAATCGTAATCCCATCCTTTGGCAAGTAGCCAATCACTACCTTCCGCCCCCCCTAACCTAATTGTCACCAATATCTTCTCATAGTTCACAACAACCGCATACTTCCTTCACCAGTGTAACACCCCACATCTAGAGGCCAAAAACTAAGCACTATAGATGCAGCAGTAATCCATCTTATTAACTTCTGGTGACAAAATACGGTAATACAAATGGTATCCATAATATCAGAAGCACTTGAATATGAACAAAATCATAGATTTTTGAAAACAAAATTTTACTATTTTCATTTCAAAACAAATTCATATCCAAGTTACAAATCCCTTAACGTTTTCCAAGCAATGACCACATATATTTATTACAAAATACTCCAAGAGTGACATATGACGATGCCCTCCTGGTTGATCAAAGCAATATAATCATGATCGACTTAATATACACAGTGGAAATACACAGAATAAACTACAACTCCTAAACAGCTATCCATTAGCCACCTGCTCGTCTTAGGAATCTTTATTTGCCAAAATTTCCAAAAACTGAAAACCTCAACCCTCTGCCTACTTAAATCAATTTTGAGCACCCGAGAGTTTAAGGGGAAACAAAAACTTCAAATCAAACATAAAGCCTGGTATGAATAATATTGTTACATCTCAGTTTACTAATATTAAATGAGACCGCGCAGCTTAACACAACCGGTTTCCCCTCATCAATATCCTTTTCAAAATATATATTTGCAAATCCTTTCCTACAACCAAACCGGTTAATAAAACTGATTATAATAATAAATATAACAATATCTGTTATGCTAAAAACTGGTAATAAATAGACTATCTACCAGAAATCTGGGCTAATTGTCAGCAAACTGGACTAACCGTCCCTTTGGCTGACTCGAGCCTCTCGGATAAAATATCAAATGGTCTAGACGTCGGTTAGATAAAAATTCTGGACGGTCTATCCTTAACTTACTTCTCCAAGGGTCGAATGATCCTAATCGTTTTGCTGGCTAACTAATCCCCTATCTCTGCACATAAACAATCCTTTATATGTGTAACCAACATTTTTGTCTTACCTGTGACTAAGCCCTACACACTGGAATTCTAGACTAAATTGGCTAGGGGCTAATAGCTAATAAGCATAGAGTGCGACCCTACATAAGTCCTATTTGGTCTTCTAATCTGAGCCATTTTCATGAGGTTAACTACCCTTCATCTTTTTCCATGAAAAACCTTTTCAAAATATTTGACCTTTTAAATTATACTTATACAAGGAATATACATCTTTAGCTTTACTCTAAACTATTTTTCCATGTTATATATACTTTACTCAAAATAACGTTGATAAAAAATAATGGGGGTTATCTATCCTCCTAAAACAAGTTAAAACTATTTTAACTTGAAAACACTTAGGCTATATTGCCTAGTTAATACATTCGAAACATGTGTTTAAAATCTTTAAACAACTCTTTAGAAACCATTGAAAGTACCTATTTCGAGGCCAAGTAAAATCCTTTATTTAATTTAGGCCAAAACCATTCTTTCGAAACCATTCTCAAAACCTTTTGAAACCACTGAAAAACCTTCCTTTCGAATGATTTAAAACCTTAGATATCCTTCTCTTGAAACCTTTAAATATTTCCTCTCGAAACCTTTGAAAAACCATTCCTTTCAACCTTTTCAACACAAATAGAAAAACCTTCCCTTTCGACACTTCGAAACCATTAAGGAACCAATCCTTCGAAACCATCCTTTAAAACCTTTCGAAAGCATCAAACCTTGATAAAAATAAACCTTTTGAAAGCACATGGGTTCAATTTAAAACAAGTGAAAAACATATTTTGAAACCATTTAAACCATCTCTTTCGAAACTATGTAGTTTATACTTCAATAGAAAAAGGGTCACTAAAACCATTTAAGTGGAAGCATCTGTTTCAAAACCATTTCCTAAGCAAAGAAGTGATGGTGTTGAAACATCCATTTGGAAGCTTTGGAGAAGTGGCCCTATTTTAGAAAACAAAGCAACCCCTTCGAAACCATCTGGGTCGAAAGGTAGAAAGCGGCAGCAAAAGGTTTCACTGAGTCGAAAGCAATCATTTAGAACAAAGGCGCAACACAATTGAAACCAATCCATTTGACTTGGTCAAAAGCTAAACTAGTCGAAAGCAAACAGGCATATTTTCTTTAAAAGCAAAGTAATACCTCAATCCCTTCAAAACCCTTGGGTTTGACTCTATACCTTCCGCCTATATCCAATTCACCACATACCAGTTCCCTGATACCATGTGCATTGGTTTAAACAGTGTTGGAGGCTAAGGTAAGGAGGCCGAACCTGGTGCTGAAAGCATCGAAACAGTGAAGTGTGTTTATTTGTCCTTTAAACTATTTCTTTGTAACAATCTGCCTTGTTTATCAAATTATGATGGGTTACAAGTTTCTCTTCTCTAAAAGTACTGCCGGCTTTCTAGAATTTACAATTTGTATTTATTTACAAAAAGCCCCTTCTCCTCTCATAAATATATAAAACATTTAAGTCTCATACCTTAAATAATTTTATGTACCAATTAAAAAACTTAGGAAAATTCTATACAAAAAATCAGTTTTTATATGTTTTCTAACATATATAAATTTAAGACCCAAACTATTTATTATTTATCCATAAATAATTTATAACCCAAAATAAAAATTTCTTCACTATAAAATTTGCATAAATTCCACAAAATTCTGAAAATTCTGAAAAGTGAAACCCATCTTCAAAATAATAATTCTGGTCTATATAAATTTTTGCAAGTCATTTGGATGTCATTTAATAGTCATATCAAAACATGTCATAAAGTTTATAAGAACAACCACAAATCATCAATAAGTATATATAATCATTCCATCATTCAAAATCATGGCAAATCAATGCAAAGTATTCCAGATTTCATCTTAAAACCAAAAACAAAAGAAATATGTGATGCAAATATTAGTCACCTTAGCTTTAGATATTAAGGAGTTTGAGATTAGAATGGATTTGATTTGATTTAGCTTCTTTCTTAGCTTTTCTTAATCTTCTTCCACTTTCTACTATTAATGGCGGCTGGCCTCAAGTAAAAATTTTGATAAATGAAAGTGGAAGTGTACGGAATACACGGTCAAGGGTTTAAGGATATAGGAATGGTCTCTTTCCTATTTTACTCCTCCTCTATTTCATTCTAACTCTTCTTTTAATTCTCTGTTTAAAAGGCAAGGCTACCCTTAATTAAATCAAATCTCAATCCCTTAATCAACACATTATTTTTATTTAATTTTGCTAATTAAGTATCCTAAATAATGTTACCAAAAATATGGGATGTTACATACTCCCCCCTCAAAGAATTTCGTCCTCGAAATTATGATAATGTACAAAACAATTAATCAAGAATGTAAAATATACCATCAAACAAGTTAGAATAAGAGTCTGTAATCTCGCTCTTAGTCTCTCAAGTACAATCCCTATCATCGTCCTTCTATTGGACTTTGGCTATTCTGACTGTCTTGTTCTCGAGCCTCTTCTCATCTCTTGCAACTATACTAACTGGCTTTCTAACTATGGTCATGTCTGGCTCTACTAGTAAATCCTCTAATATAGTCGTGCTATAGTAATTTCCGGGTCTCTAACACACTTTCTGAGATGAGAAACATGGAAAACATCACGGACTCCTGCCAAACTGCTCGGTAACTCTACTCTATATGCGAGTTTCTTGATCCCCTCAATAATAGGAAAAGGTCCATCGAATCTCGGTGCCAACTTCCCCGATCTTCCGAATCCGATCACACCCTTCATCGATGACACCTTAACAAATACTCGATCTCCGATGGAGAACTCTAAGTCTTTCCTTCTACTATCCGCATAACTCTTCTACCTGGACTGAGCCTCCTTCATTCTAGTTCGAGTGACCTCAATCTTTTCTGCAGCTTCTCTAACAAAATCTGGATCAAGAACAAATTATCCTCGGTCTCCAACCAACATATGAGATATTTGTATGACCTTCCATATAAAGCTTCAAACAGTATCATCCCAATACTAGTCCGATAACTATTCTTTTATGAAAACTCAACTAAATGCAGATAGTCTTCCCATGATCCTCTGAAATCTAGTACACAAGCTCTTAACAAATCCTCCAAGATCTTGTTAACTCCTTTTGTTTTCCCATCTATCTACGAATGGTAAGCAGTACTTATCATAAGCTTGTCCTAAACTCTCCTATAGCCTCTTTCAAAACTCGCTAGCGAATAAGGAATCTCTATCACTTACCATACTATTAGGAATTCCATACAGTCTAACAACATTCTTCATAAACAACTTCGCCAAAACAGGTGCCGTTGTGGTTGATTTAACTGGAATGAAATGGGCACTCTTGGTCAATCTATCCTCTATGACCCATATACTTTCATTTCCTCTATTTGACCTTGGCAACCCATCAATAAAATCCATGGAAATATAATCCCACTTCCATACCAGAAAATCCAATGGCTGAAGCAATCCACTTAGCTTCTGGTGTTCGGTCTTTGCATGTTGGAAATTCAATCACTGCTTTACCCATAAGCCAATATCTCGCTTCATAACTTCCTAGAAGAAACTTCTCTTCATATCCTGATACATATTAGTTTCTCCTAGATGAATAGTGAACTTTGAACGATGGCATTCCTCCAAGACTTCTTTCCTTATGTTTCCTGCATTCGGAACATATAATCTTCCTTTCTTTCTCAACCACCCATTCTGGTCAAGAATGAAATCTTTCAAGTCATCGCTCTCAGTTCCATCTCTCAACTTCCTGATCCATTCAGCCAATACTGGATCCACAACCTGTTTAGAAGAAATCGTTTCAATCATCACTAGTCAAACTTCCAAACAAGATAATATAACAGTCTCTCCACTAGATCCTACTTTGGATCTCCACTGCACTCTACAATTTGCCAATGCTTCTAAATCTTTCCTTTCAGCAATCATCGCCAATACTGCATTTTGATTTTTCCTATTAAGTGCATCTGACACCTTATTTCCTTTTCCTAGTGTGTGCTTGATCATAAAATCATAAGCAGTAATAAACTCTAATCACCTCTTCTGTCTCATGTTCAGCTCTTTCTAAGAGAACAAATTTTTCAACGACTTATGATCTGTATATAACTCAAACCTCTCTTCCAAAAGGTAATTTATCCACACCTTCAACGCAAAAATCACTATGGCCAATTCCAAATCATGTGTCGGATATTTGACCTCATGCAGTCTAAGCTTTCTAGAAGCATAAGCAATCACTTTACCTTTCTGCATCAACACAGCTCCTAATCCTGTTCCACACGCATCTGTATAAACCACTAAATCATGATTCCTTTTCAGAACAACCAACACAAGTGCGTGGGTCAATAAGTGTTTCAAACTCTGGAATTCTTCCTCACACTTAATGGTCCACACAAACTTAACATCCTTTTTCGTTAGCTTGGTCATTGGTGCCGCTATTCGCAAAAAATCCTTAATGAATGTCCGATAATAACCAGCTAATCCAAGTAAACTCTTTATCTCAGTCACTGTCTCGGGTCTCTTCCAACTGTTCACCGCTTAAATCTTAGTCGGATCTACTTACAACCCTTTCTCTGAGACTAATTGACCAAGAAAATCCATTTCCTTCTTCCAGAAATGGAATTTCGTAAACATCACCTTCAGCTGATGTTGCCTTAGCGTCTCAGGCTCCACTCTATGATGAACTTCATGCTCTCTTTCATCCTTAGAGTATATCAAGATATCATCTATCGAAACCAATAAAAACTTATCTAAATGCTCTTGGAAAAATCGGTTCAACAAATCCACAAAGAATGCTGGCGCATTAGTCGATCCGAATGGCATTACTAACCATTCGTACGATCAATATCTAGTCCTAAACGCCATCAAAGGTATACTATCCTTTGCTACTCTGAGCTGATGGAAACCTGTCACCAAATCCAACTAGGAAAATACCTTGGCTCCACTCAACTGATTGAATAAATTGTCAATTATAGGTAGTGGGTATTGATTCTTTACCATCTTCTCGTTCAACTTACGATAATCGATACATAACCTTGATGATCCATCCGGTTTCTTGGTAAATACTACAGTTGCTCCCAAGGTGAACTACTTAGCCTAATGAAATTCTTGCCTTCCAAGTCCAAAACTACAACTTTAACTCCCTCATCTCGGTAGGGGTCATCCTGCTTGGCGGCCTAGTTCTGCTCTCAGAACCAATTCTATCTGAAACTCAATGGCTTCTTTCGGTTGCAATCCTACTACAGGCTCAAAAACATCGGTGAATTCTCTAACTACGAAAACTTGACCCAGCCCATCTTCCAACTCCACAACACCCAATAAGGCATTCACCTCACTACCAAGGCTCCCTATGTTATAAACAGTCCTTTCACCACAATCAGCTTGCCTAAGTGATATTTTCCTACCCTGGCAAAATATCCTAACATCATACTCACTTAACCAATCCATACCAAGAATAATTCCGAACCCCACAAAGTCAAACACATGAAAACTACAACAAAAGTATGACCTAACAGTCAAACTCTAACTAGTCACATCTCAACTGTAGAGTTGTATACCTTCCTATTGGAT
Source organism: Allium cepa (assembly GCA_030765085.1). NCBI lineage: Eukaryota > Viridiplantae > Streptophyta > Magnoliopsida > Asparagales > Amaryllidaceae > Allium > Allium cepa. Next base: position 373,364,923 of record CM060929.1, on the reverse strand, counting down.
TCACAACCTATAGGGAGGTAACTAAATATGCAGGTTCTAGGTTAAGCTTATCTACCAAACATCTAGATATAAAAGAATGTGACACACCAGTATCAAATAGAACACTAACAAACATACTATGAATCTGAAGCATACCTCCCAAAACTTCCTTTCCTTTCTCTTGAGTTGTTGGCTTCAAAGTAGCAGGCTCCAATGCATACACCTTGCCTTTTCCATCCTTAGTGGGCTTCTTGCATTGCTCCTTATAGTGGCCAGTCTGGTCGTAATTGAAGCATCAGACTTTCTTCTTCCCAACCTCCTTCTTTGCCTTTCTAGCACGACACATTAGAAAAATTCCCCTTCTTGGCGCACTTGAGGGAAACAATCTCAGACTTCCCTTTCTTAGCTGCTCCACCCTTCTGAGCACCTTTCTTAGGAAAGATCTTCCTCTTCTGACCCTTCCCAACCTGGACCTCCTTGGCCTTACTCTTCTCTAGAGAATCAAGTATCTCCTCATGCCTTAAAGCCATCTCTACTACAAATCAGAAGGATCTCTAATATGGGGTAATGTGGCCCTTGGTAACTCAGGCTTTAACCCCTTGATAAACTTCTCATTCCTCTTCATCACAGTATCCACCGAAGCATATCCATTTTGGCCAACTTCTCAAACCTTCTGGCATACTCTAAAATATACACCTCTCTTTACTCTAACTCAGCAAACTTTCTGATCTAAGTAGACTATGCCATTACAGACATGAACCTCTCCTAGAACCTCCCCTTGAAATCTGCCCATGTCAAAATTTCCTCATCCACACCAGCCATCGCACTGTTCCACAAAAACAAAGCTGCTCCCTGAAGCCGTCTTGAAGCAAGCCTCCTCTTCTGCTTATCATTGACCCCCTAGGTCCGAAAAGATTCTCTCATAATGCAACAACCAATTATCCACCTCAATGGCATCTTCCATTCCAATAAATTACTTCACTCCAATCTTAGTATAATCTCCACTTAGCTTCGCATAATTGTGACGACCCGCTAATCCGTACCCTTTCAATTGACAATAATCCACACATGTCCGACCCAAAAAGCACAAACTGACGGAAATCAAGAGAAAGAAAAGAAGAGAGAAGAAGAGAAGAGAAAAAAGAGAGAAGATAGAACCAAACAGAACAATACAGAATCTCAACATTGCAGCGGAAAACATATAATATCATATCAATGATCTTTACAAAACAGAAACTATATATATACATACATCGATCAGAGTCAACAATCAATCAACAATTATCAGCTTGAATAGTTATAATAACCTGTCCTTACAAATGCCGATAATAACAACAATAAACAAAGCACATCGGATAATCAAAACAAGTACGTGTATACGAAAATGAAGATCTCCAGCTCTTTTGCTGAAGCTCCAAAAGCACCAAATTTGAACCTCCAAATATATTCGGTCTGACCCGAGCATTGAAAGGGAAGAACGCCCGGATCAGTCTGGTAAACCAACGTGAGAAACACACTCAACCAAATTAATTAAATCACCAAACTTTTCCTTTATCAAAACAAAAGTATCTCGTAAGACAAGTCCACACATAAACACGGACATGTTTTTACCTTACGACAACTAAAACATTTCATATCAAATCCTCTTATATTATAATAGTGTCTATTGCACAAATAGTATTCAAAATAGCCAAAATTGTTACCATTGTTAAATTCTAGCATACTAGGCTCTACAAATAAAATGGCAGGTATACAATGGAGTTTGGATTTCCATACAAATGACCAGGTAAAGGGACTACCTTCCGGCAGTACATCTCTAGAAGAATGTACCGAGGACCACCACAAAGGATCATCTACCAACACAAGACCGACCCAACTATATAACTAGATGGTATCGAATATATCATCCTCCGGTCGTTACCGACCTTTACCGAGGGCCCTCTAGCATACAAACCACAATAATCGGATACACGACGTCATAGCATGCAAAGATATATCCAGAAGAGGATCATCATATCCTAATGGGAATCACGCACTTAGCCTTGCTGCATCTAACCCTGTTTTGATCATTTACAGTTGATGAGGCTTGAGGAGGTAACGATTACCTTTCACAAAGCACAATCACATCACATAGAATGCCAAATGGCCGTTTCAATTGACTACTAATTGCCTTCCACAAAAATACAACCCTTAAGCTCATACGTCTCAAGGAAGGTGTTAAGCTAAGAGAAGTTGTCTTTTCCGCCACCATTGATGTACATTTGTAAAAACCAATGTACGTAATCTTTAGAAATGGAATGTCAGACAAACATCCATACAAGTTGTCCAGGAATAGGACAAACCAAAGGTACTTTCCTACCACATCCTGTCGGGAAATCCCTAGGATTAGTAGCGAATAGTTCTCGCATTGGATATTTCATAAATGAAGAGACCACTGCTACTGGATGTATATTGGGATTTTAACCCCAAACGATCAACAAGCAGTCTCCTACTATGAAAATCCGGAAAAACTATATCATCAATAAGCAACCTGCACAATCGTCGCATATACATTGGTCCGAAGTGGTTTTCAGATAAATCTGATCCCGGTCTCTTCGCACCAACAAAGCAAAAGCATTTCTCAACCTCACACAGAAACTAAGTCTCATAGACTTATCACGTTTTCAACTTTCAACCTGCTATCCTTTGGGCCAAGAAGGAAGCTCGATAGATTGGAGTACTACTTCGCACTATACGAATCAATATCCTCAACACAAATGATAATCAAGCCTACACAGAAGGCTACATACTAAGTGTACGACTAAATAGTTCCCACATCAAGTCGAGGAACTAAAATTTGGCAAAGTTTAATAGTCAGTTATTTAACTATCAAAGCAAACAAACAAATATTCAGCACCATAACAATCATTAGGCCTTTTTAATTAATCTTTTATTAATTAAACCACGTGCTAAATATTCACTCAAATTTATCTTTAAAAAGATATAATCTCAAAACCATCTCAATATTTCAATCTTGGAAAACATTTCGAAATACTTAATTAAAAAATATAAGCATATTCACAAATCCTTTTATTTTCAACACTTAGAAAATATTGCATATACTTAAATCACGATTGAGTATATATTTTATTCATTAAGGAAAACATTCTCTTTTTTTATTTGGGTCAAAACAGATGTTGCGTAAAACATCGTTACGACAACCCAAAATCACTAGTATAGGGATTCAAAAATAAGATAGATATATAAATTCCAATACTGTACAAAAACATTTTCTTTCGAAAATCATTTACTATAACAACATTGTTATAGTCCATCATTTCCTTATTGCTCGAAAACGTCTATTTGAACAATGAACGTTGAAATCTATGGTTTCGATACTTAACACATTTTAAAACATCTTTTAATCATTTTATTCCATTTAATAATATTCACTTTCCAAAAATATCCATTTTATTTAATATATTATTTACTGTCCAAAATCTTGAATATAAATCTCTAACCAAATTCAACACTTCTACATATTTAATTAAAGGATTATCCACTGTCCAAACTCGTGAATATATCTCCTTTAATAAGCTTTCATATTTGCGTATCAAATTCAATTGATTTCAGATTTATAAACAGTGTCTATGAATTCACATTTTTATTTTATAAAAACTTCAATTTATAAATCTCCTTTATTAACCAATTCCATTTATCTCATTTAAATGCCAAATCCAATTTACAATTTAATTACTTATAAATCATTTATTTACGATTTTCATTCTTTTATAACTTCACAAATTCACAAATCTTAAACACTTATAAGATTCATTTTAACACTTATAAAAACTCCTTTATAATTCCATTATTTCGATTTATAAAAAATCAATTTTTATAAATCTTATATATATAACCATTTATAATAATTCAAAAATCTCCATTTATACTATTTCACAAAACATTTATCATATTTCAAAAATCATAATTTACTATATTTCACAGAAATCATAATTTTTATATCATAAAAATTATAATATTTATTTATTCAAAATAAATTCAATTCCTTTACAATTCAAAAATCAATAAATTGTTTATTTCCAAAATCACTTTGAAAAATCCATTTAAATTTGGATTTCATCAGTTTAACATTTCTAAATTCCAAAATATAGGCCTAATGCTGCAACAGCACTAAATACATCAATCACAACATCCTAAACATCATATATCATATGATAACAGACTATATCACAATATCTGTAAATAAATCAATACTGGTAAGGAATCCAGTTGGATCCCTCCAACCTGTCACCTGCAACAAATATACATACTAGAATATGTGTACAATGTCTGGTTCGAGGCAGACGCGTGTACAAAGAGTCATCCGCTCATACATAGGAACGTATAGGGTCATCTGCTCCACTAGGTAGGTATACATCCAAATGCCAGTCAATATATCATATATCATCCAAAAAATCATAAATCATCATAAATAATATTTATTCTCACTTTATAAAATATTAGTGAGTCAGAAAGAGTGAGTTGTACTCACATTGCTTGTAGTCGTCGCGATAACGATTTATTCCGATTAAAATTAAAAAAACATTTAATTTAGAAAAAAAATTCACTAGCTCAAATAAATCCCAATCGAGCTCCATAATGTAGTGCTTGTCAATGCGAACTCACGTAATTCGTTTCGTGCGAAACGGACCTCGTATGAAAAAGTTGTAACATTTTTAATACCACACGAGTCATTATATAAATTAATTTCAATTTCAATTTTATTTTTAAACCCTTAAACCTCATCTGGCTATTCGTTTTATCAAAGCAAATCACGGTCGTGAACTTCATCTTCTCCAACATAGGTTTGAACACGCACGATACAACCCATAGCCGCTAATATACAATAATTTTAACGACCACCAACTACGCCAAGACGATGATCCATGGCCATCGTTCGATTCCCTTTCGCTAGTGCCACTATCGGTCACCGTATCATGAAGTGAGGTCGTAATCTCACGTAGAAAAATGCAAACGAAACACATGGCTTTGAACGCCAATCACCGTTGATTCGCCTCGTTTTAAACGATCTCCACTGTTGATTAGTTAGATCTTGCTACGATCTTCATCTTTGTAGTAGAACATTTTTTCTAATTATTTGTGGACCGATCAAAATTAAAGGGAGAAGATGGCAATATTTCGGCCATTGAAGTATGAAGTGGTGGTTGGAAACCCTAGGGTTGATTAGGATTGCAAATAGAAAGAATAACGTCCTTTTATAGAAAATGTTGCGACACTATTCATCCGAAAAATTTTCGAACCCCGATCGAAGCATGCCACCTGGCGTTTATAATGTTTTACCCCTATTCCGAATGCAATGGAATATATACCGGGAGCCAATTCGATCGTATTTGGAGGATAGGTTTTCGGATCGAATTATTTAAATTTAAAATTTCACTTAAACCGATTTCTACGCGTTTTAGCTTGCCTTGGACAAACTGTAAATCCGATTGACACGAAATTTGAAATATTACAATAATATAACATTACGGATCTGAGGAAATTGGTTTTGTCAAAATCCGAGACTGTTTGAAAAATGACTATTTTGACTCATCAATTAAATATTAGAATATTCAATTTCTACAATTCAACTTTTAATTCAATTTTAAATTGAACTAAAAGTTCTGTAACATCATTCTAATTAAAATATGATTTAATTCAAATTTATAAATCATTTTTATTCATTTAAAATCCAATTTTCTATTATTTACACAATTTCAAATATTAAATAAATAATTTAATTATCCAATTAAATCCAGATATTCGAAATAAAAGTTATTCGACTTATCAAATTAACCTGAGAATATTTATAATCAATTAAATATATGAATTTCAAATGACTGAAATTATGGGTCGTTACAATAATCATTGACAACTGAAGCTTCCTGAACACCTCCTCCCATTACTCCAGCAGCAATTGCCACCTACATCATATTCATGATAAACTGATACATATCTTCCATTCCAACTTGCGAGACTCCTGCACCCATAATCTCTATTTATGCCAGACCTTGGGTCCTCCTCACATAGGTTTGGCATTCCGATTGGTGCCTTTCCCTCCTGGGTTAACTCTTCCTCTTCTACCATCCATATCTATATTCAAACCTCATGTGATATTGAAAAATAACCTAACAAAGATAGGAGACTAGAGATAAAGCATATACTTATATATAGAATATACAAGTACGCTACTATAGCGTAATCTCATACCCCAATTTTACTCTAATTCCTTAGGATCATGTCTTAAAACCAATGTTAGTTTAAATTTTTTCATAAACCTATGCTCTGATACCAAGTTGTAACATCCCGTATTTAGAGGCCAAAAGCTAAGAACTACAGATGCGGCAGTCATCCACAGTATTAACTTTTGGTGACAAAAAACTTGTAAGGCTAATGGTATCCATAATATCAGAAACACTTGAATATGGAAAAAATCACATATTTTCAAAAAAAAATTTTTACTAATTTCATTTCAAAACAAATTCATATCCAAGTTACATAATCCCTAAATGTTTCCCAAGCAATGATCAAATATATCTATTACAAAATATGCCAAAAGTTATATATGACAATGCCCCTTTGGTTGGTTAAACCAATATGTCATAACTGACTTAATATACACAGTGGAAATACACAGAATAAACCGCAACTCCTAAATAGCTATCCGTTAGAGACCTGCTTGTCTCCGGAAGCTTTATTTGCCAAAATTTCTAAAACCTGAAAACCTCAACCCTCAGCCTACTCAAATCAATTTTGAGCACCCAAGAGTTTAAAGAGAAACAAAAACTTCGAGTCGGTTATAAAGCCTAGTGTGAATAATACTGTTACAACTTAGTTTATTGATATTACGTGAGACCATGCCGCTAACAGGAACGGGTTTTCCCTCACTAATATATTTTTCAAAACATATATTTGCAAATCCTTTTCTGTAACCAAACTGGTTAATCAACCTGACTATAATAATAAATATAGCAATATTTGTTATGCTAGAAACAGATAATAATAATTGGATTATCTATCCGAAATTTGGGATAAATGGCCACAAACTGGACTAGTTGTCCCCTTGGCTAACTCATGCCTACCAGATAAAATATCAAATGGTCTAAACATCCGTTAGACAAAATTTCTAGATGGTCTGTCCTTAACTTACTTCACCGAGGGTCAACCGATCCTAATGGTTTTACTGGCTAACCATTAACCTATCTTTGTACATAAATATTCCTTTCTGTGTGTAACTAACATTTTAGACTTACTTGTGACTAACCCCTACACCCCGAAATTCAGTCCTATCTGGTCTTCTAGTCTGAGTCATTTTCATAGGGTTAACTACCCTTCATCTTTTTCCTTGAAAATCCTTTTCAAAATGATTTAACCTTTTAAATCATATTTATACAAGGAAGAAACATCTTTAGCTTTACTCTAAGATATTTTTTCATGTTATATATGCTTTACTCAAAATAATGATGATGAAAATTAATAAGGATGATCTATCCTCCCAAAACACGTTAAAACTATCTTGACTTGAAAACACTTAGGCTATATTGCCTAGTTAATACATTTAAAACTTTTGTTTAAAACCTTTAAACAACCTTTTCGAAACCATTGAAAGTACCTTTTCTGAGACCAAGTAAAACCCTTTATTTAACCTAGGCCGAAAGGCCGAAACCATCCTTTTGAAACCATTCTCAAAACACTTTCAAAACCAATGAAAAACCTTCCTTCCGAACGCTTTAAAACCTTAGACATCCTTCTCTTAAAACCTTTAAATATTGCCCCTCGAAACCTTTAGAAAACCTTTCCTTTTAACCTTTTTGACACAACTAGAAAATCCTTCCCTTACGACTCCTTCGTCGCCATTAGGGAACCACCCCTTTGAAACCATCCGTCAAAACCTTTCGAAAGCATCAAAATTTGATAAACATAAACCTTTCCAAAGCACTTAGGGTTCAATTTAAAACAAGTGAAAAACACCTTTTGAAAGCATTTAAACCATCTCTTTCGAAACCATTTGGGTTATACTTCAATCGGAGAAAAAGGGTCACTAAAACCATTTAAGTTGAAGCAATTGTTTCGAAACCATTTTCTAAGTAAATAGGTGTTGGTGCCAAAACCATTCCTTCGGATACTCTGGAGAAGTGGACCTATTTTAGAAAAAAAAAGCATCCCCTTGGAAACCATTTGGGTCGAAATGTGAAAAGCGGCAACAAAAGGTTTTGACTTAGTCGAAAGCAGTCATTTAAAACAAAGGCGCAACATAATCAAAACCACTTCTTTAAATCCATTTGACCTAGTCGAAAGCAAGCATGTGCATTTTCTTTTAAAAGAAAAGTAATGCCTCAACCCCTTCGAAACCCTTGGTTTTGACTCTATACCTTCCTCCTATATCGAATTCACTATGTACCACCTGATACCATGTGCATTGGTTTCAATTATGTTGGAGGCGAAGGTATGGTGGCGGAACCTGGTGCCGAAGGCATCGAAACAATGAAAAAATGTTTGATTGTCCTTTTAAACTATTTCTTTGTACCAACCTGCCTTTTTGACAAATTATGATTGGTTGCAAGTTTCTCTTTTTTAAAAGCAATGCCGACTTTTCAGAATTAACAATTTGAATTTATCTACAAAAAGCCCCTTCTCCTCTCATAAATATATAAAACATTTAAGTCCCATACCTTAAATAATTTTATATACCCATTAAAACACTTTGAAAAATTCTACAAAGATTCCATAAAATCAATTTTTATATGTTTTCTAACATATATAAATTTCAAACCTAAACGATATACTATTTAACCATAAATAATTTATAACCCAAATAACATTTTCTTCACCAGAAAATTTGTATAAGTTCCACAAAAATTCAGAAAATTCTAAAAATTGAAACCCATCTCCAAGATAATATTTCTTGTCTATATAAAAGTTTACAAGAATTTGGATGTCATTTAATAGGGTTTCCATATCAAAACATATCGTAAAGTTTATATGAACAATCATAAATCATCAACAATTATGTGTAATCATTCCATCATTCAAAAACATGGCAAGTCAATATAAAATATTCCAGATTTCATCTTAAAAACAAAAACAAAAGAAATATAGAAGTAAACATTATTCACCTTAGCTTATGAGATTAAGGAATTTGAGATTTGAATGGACTTGATTTGATTTAGCTTCTTCCTTAGCTTTTCTTAATCTTCTTCGTCTTTCTCTTGTTAATGGTAGGTCGCCTCAAGTAAAAATTTTGATAAATGAAAATGGACGTGTATGGAATACACAGCCAAGGATTTATGGATATACGAATAGTCTCATTCCTATTTTTTTCCTTCTCTATTTCATTTTAACTCTTCTTTTAATTATTTGTTTAAATGGCATGGCTACCCTTTGATTAATTCAAATCTCAATCCCTTAATCAACACATTATTTTATTATATTTGGCTAATTAAATATACTAAATGATGTTACCAAAAATATAGGGTGTTACATCCATTCCCAAGATAATCTACCCAATGAAATCCAAAACAAAGCAATTACAAACAAAAGAGCAACCATAACTTGATAAGACCAAACCACGACCAACCATACAAAGGCTAGTGGGACCTTTAAAAGGATTAGTCACTACAAAAGGTCGGTTAACTATTTTGGGTCTCAATCCTAATCTACATACCAGGTTACCGGATATAAAGAAATTAAAGCCCTGGTCTCGAACAAAACAATTATGGAAACGTCATAAATAGAAAGCACACCTTGAAAAGTGGTACTCTTTCCCTTCTCCTTTACCGAGGCAGCACTTAACCAAGTCGAGCCATCATACAAAGCATATGCCTTCATTACTTGCTTCTATTGTACTGGTTTTAGGAAATTATTCTACATATATCTGAACTTGCCACAGTTATAACATTTCTTCTTTCCATTAGATTTGCAATCCCTACTTAAGTGGCCCTTATCTCCACAACTATAGGAAACAGGATCCAACTTTGCTTTCTTCTGAGCTTCTTTCCCTAAAACCACTTCTTCTTTCCATTCCATTTCTTCTTACCCCCACCACCTTGTTACGGCTTTGGCTCTTCCTTAACCACAACAGCCGAATCAAACTTGGAGAACAATAGCGAAGAGCTTCTTTGATGAGTCACTCAATGTGACTTGCTAACTTCTCCCCCAAGTAGTCATCCAAACCCATAAGAAACTTCTCATTCTTCCTTAGGGGAGTGTTGATGAAAGACATCCTATACTTTGACAATGCTTAGAAATTAGCAACATACTGGGAAATGGACATGTCTCCTTGCGTAAAATTAGCAAACTTCCTAAATAGTACCGACTTCTAAGCAGCCAAAATGAACTTCTCCTCGAATCGGGCTTTGAACCGGTCCGTAGTAAACCGATCCTTAGAAGTAGCTTATAGCATTCCACCAGTCCATGGCTCTCCCTTAATGTTGTTAGGAAGCCGATCTCCTCCTTATCGGATCACCTAATTCGAGGTCATTAATAATCCATTCGTAGGTGTCCAACAGATCCGGTACTTCCATAGTCGATTCCGCTCCTTGTAATGATTTGCAACCAAGATTGGAAAAATCTTTACTCGACTTAGTGAAATCGACTCCGGGCAACTGCGATTGAGCACGTCCACCTATAGCAAAATTCAGAGTGGTCGCTTGGGCATTTTGTAGCATGTTCGTCATCAAGCATTGAACATCTCCTGCAAGTCAAGGTTAGCTGCCCTAAACTTGCTCCTTCTTCAACTCTATAAAAGGAGTTCCTTGCAATGTTTCATGTATCTTAGCTCATTTTTGATTGGCAACAAGAATGATCGGTCTCTTATAAAGAAAATTGCATCAATGGTACTCATGCGTATATGACTTATATGATATATATACTACTATATAGCTTTGAAAATTGAAATATACAACAAGTACGCTCACTTTTGTATGTACATATATATACACACACACACACTCAACCTAGTCTAAGGTGATAACTCCTTCCCTATCTCTATTGAACCATGTTATCAACTCAGGTTAATCAAGTAATCTAGGCTCCGATACTAAATGTGACGACCGTTTATACCTCCGGTACCCGATATAACTAAATAGTGTGCCACTGTGGTGCCCGACCGATGTAGCATAATTGTCAAAGATTATAAAGAAATAAAACAAACATAGTGTCTGTCGTATATCTCACAGCGCGTTGAATAAAATATAATATACATTGCAAATATAAAATAGGTGAGATAGTAATAAGTAAAATAAACCACAACATCTGAGTACACAAGTCCACAAAGTTATACTAAATGACAATAGAGGTTATACAACTGGTAGTAATCTCAAACCGTCTCTAATATATAATAGGTGAACACCGTCTAGGCTCCATAGTATTGCATAACAGAATAGGCATAAGTATCCATACATAATACGAGAAAGCTCCATCATGCTCGTCATCTGCACTACCACTATGTACCACCTAGACCTATTGTCCATTCTACTCATTTAAGAGTAACCGAGATAATAAGAAGAAAAGAATAAAACATAGAGTTGGATAACATTTTGGTGTGAGCGATATGAAATCTCAAAACACTATACAATTCAATATAGCAAGGAACAAGGGTATATGAACCATACCTAACATGTCCCTACATTCAAAAAATTAGCTGTAGAAGTTTCATCAACCTCGATACCCTTTGTTCATTGTACAAACATCATAAAGATGTACTACATCTTAAGTTCACTATAGAAGTTTCATCAACCTTGATACCTAATTTCATATTGTTACCAACGAAAAGTGGTCGGCATCGATATGAACCTTCCAACCAATACATAGCCAAATTTTAGCTAAGTACTTTCCTTCACGATCTCTTCTCCATTTACCTGCTTAGGACAACCTTGCTACATTCCTCAAGCTCCCAAGTCCCCAGCGCTAACCTATTTCCTAAAAAAGAACTCAATACTGATCAAAATTAATCGGTGTAGATCTGGGAACTTGGCCTAGTTTTTTCCTTAAAGCCTTGAATCCTCTTCTTACCTTCAAGCCGAAGCCTCCTCGAATTTTTGTGGTCTAAGTCTCGAAGCATTGCTTCCTCACCGACTAGATCTGCAACTCCTCCCATTGAATAGAACATCACAGCACCGTTAAGAGGTTAAGCACCCAAACCAACTCTAACCCAATCATGAACTTAATTATAGACCCCTCTTTTCCTTCTGGATCAATCCTCTAAATTTTATCCTATTTTGAGCAACATTGCCTTCGTTTTGCACAAATCGACGTCCAATTCCTAACTATCTAAAAGCATATGTAAATCATATCAAAGCAAAACCTTCAAAAAGAGAAAATATCATGCAAAGCATTTATTTAGCATACACATTCCATCTAAATATGATGACATACAAGATTTTACCTAGATCTGGTTTTACACTAACATGACAATATAATCCAAAAGCCGTTTGAAAAACATATAAAACCCATTTTAATCACTTTATTTCAGTCATAAAACATTTTTAAGGATTGAATTAAAGTTTAAAATCATTTTAACATAAAATCATTTCAAAAACACAAAATTTAACTATATAGATAAGCATAAAGTAGTGAGAGATCAACAATCACTCATGTAATACCGAAATTACCACTCTAAACCCCTAGATTTAAACTAGACAGCAAGGAGAACAAATACTAAAGCACTAAAATGATGAATCTACAACCCCTTCTCTAATTACCCCTTTAGTGATGGATTTAGCTAAGATTAGTAAGGAAAAATGTGCTTTTTGATAAAATTAGGGCTAATGGAAGTTTGGAATTGTTTCGGAAAAGTGGAAAAGATCTGCTTATGTCTCATCTTCGCTAATTAGGCACAATATCTTAAATTCATTAGTGGATATAAGTATGGGCCTAATTTAGTTATCCACCAATTCATCCAATTGCAAATAGAATTTAAAATAGCCATAGCTCCTAAATGGTAAGTCTCTTTTTCTACTATGACCACTCTACTGAAAGAGAAACTATAAGCATGATATAATAAAAGTGGTTTTAAACCATAATTCAAACTCTACCAAAAGTTATAGGCCTTACAAGAATTTCTAGGCCTAAACAGTTTGATAAAATTTATAAAGGTGTAAAATTTCCCTATTAGTCTTTTTAAAAAAAAATTAGAGTCAAACAACCTCATATGAATTAAATAATAATATTTTACGATCCAACGATGCATAAAATACAGATCATTAAATGATTGACCAAAGTTTAGTGATGTTATTCACCCTACCATTACTTATGCAAGAGTATCACATGTCTAGAGATGAGAGTAAGCCATGGAAAGAAGATGGGTCAAGATTAGGAAAACTCAAAGTTAGCACCAAGTTGAGAAAATAAGAGAACCTTGGAGGAATTCAAGGATGAGTGGTGCCATCTTTGTGTACAGCTCGAGTTCTCGCCATGCCAATGCTGCAATCTCATCTTCGTAAGGTGAAGCGATGAACTATGGTCGATTTGGGATCCTTGGTGATGGTATGGCATGGGCCACAACAATGGCTATGGCATGACATCATCTATGGCATCATGACCAAGAATTGAGGAGCCTACCTAGATTTGGAAAAAGAAGAGGTCGAGGGAGGTATAATGGGTACCGAGTTGAACATGGTGATCATTAGATTGACAGTGATGCCACTAGATGGGTGATAGCCAAAGCGTGTACTTGAGAACTTGTGGTGGCGATTAGGAGTTAGAATTCATAGAGGAAAGCTAAGCTGCAATCGAAAAATGAGAATCAAGTGGTAAACTTTTTATGTTCTTAGTATATATATTGACTCAAAATTCTTGTTGGTACCAGAATGATTTTTTTTCGGTACCAATATGATTTGATTACTAAAAAAGCACAAAGAAGAGGGAAGGAAAAATAAGAGAAAGCATACCTCTTCAAGATACCGTGTGGTTTCCAAAGTGATAAGAACTTTAACTTAGTCGTTAAAAAAAGAACGGAGTTCCAACTATTTGAAATGATGAACATATATCTTCGAAAAAGATATGACACTTCAAAGGTGATGATTGGTTACTTGGAGACCGTTGCACAACTAAGATAATATCGCTTGTCTTGATTCATAGCATGCTTTGTTTCATGAAAGCATGCTTTGGATGATAAGTGCTATCCAATATTTGAACTAAGTAGCATCTAAGAGAATCTAGACATCGAGACTAAGACAGAAGGCATCAAAAACCTGGACGCATGCTTTGAATGACTATATAAGGCAACATAAAAAATTTAAAACCGATTGAAGCAAGACAACATGGTCGATACTGATCATAATCATTGTAGGTACCGAGGTGATTCTTAAAAGGGTCCCAACTTTAGAAATTGGAAGGTTAAAGCTGGTGAAAATAAAGGGGAGCTCGCATTACTATGATAAACAATTGTGGTAGACATCGACATGATTTTTTGCCCCAAACTGACTTGTTCTTCCTCGATATCTTTCTAGATATGAAATCTTACTTGTTCTTCTATGATCTATGTAACAACCCATAATTTTTAATAAGTAATTTTAATTCAATTTAATTGAAGACTTTGATTTTTAATTATTTGAAATTTGAAATTTTGGAATTTTCTAATATAATTTTCGATTTGGTTTATAAATTATTTTTCAAATATAATAAAATAAACATTTTCTAAAAAATTTAAATTTTGATCAACTTTGGTCAAACTTTGACTTTCAGTTGAAAATTTTAAGTTTTAATTTTAATTTCTAATCTTTTTCTTTGAAACTATATTTGATTCTGATGTTCGTGCTGCTTTTCGTTTCGTAAAATTCTGTTTTAAACTTTGTAAATTTGATAACTTTCAGCGTTTTACACGCGATTATTTTCAATAATTTTGTCTATTTTATATTTTTATTTTTCCCACTTCATTTCTATTTTATATTTTATTTTTCTATTTTCTTTTTTGTTTGGACTTTTTTATGTGATTTTTATTTGATTTTATTTGATTTTTGGACTTGGAAATCCAAGAGACTTTGGTTTCTTTGCTTTGATCTATGACTTTTCCTTTTCTAGTCTCTTGATTTTCCCTAGTCGTGTATTTCCTAACCCTAGCCGCCACTATTTTTGTAATTCACGTACAAAAGTTTCTCACCGCATCTCATTTCCTATTTGCGTCCTGAACAAAAAATTACATTAAGTCATGGCCTCCTCTTTCTTCTCTTTCTCTTCACTTTTTCCTTTTGTTTTTCTATTTGCTTTGCTCGGCCTCCACCATCTCCATGTTCTAGCCGACCTTACCTCACCACTCCACCACCACCATAATCAGCCACATCCCCTCTTCATCACCACCAAGCCATAGCCATGACCCCCTTAATCAAATACATCACCAAAACTTGATAATAACCCTAGCCGAGCCTTCCTTATGCAACCACTTCCTCTTTGCCTCAACCACAACATGAAACACCACCATCTCCTATTACTTTGCCACTTCATAGCCATGATTTGAGATGCACTTGACCTAAACAAAACATGGCCGAGCCATGCTAGACCATAGGGCCAAACCATGATGTGCTTGTGACCCCCCTTTTGCCTTGCATTTTTACCTTCCATGCTTCGTAACTCCATCACTCTTCACATTCTAGCCATAGCCGTGCCTAGTTTACCCCATAACCAAGCCTAGTTGCCTCAAACACAACATGGCCTAGCCTTTATGCTACAAATCAGATCATGGCCAAGCCATGTGGTGATGGTTGAGCCCATTTTTAAAGTGGCCGAGCCCCCTTGTTGTGGTTAAGCCTATGTTTCATTTTGAATCACATTTTGTACATTGATTTGATTTATTGTCTTGTGTTGGATTATATACTTTATTTGTTATATTATTTGTTGTATACAAGACTTGAATCTTGGCTCTCTATCCACTCGAATCTAAGTCGTTCCTTTTCGTGCTTTGCGGAGTTTGGATTTGTGTTTTGAATTTGATCTCTAGCTTTAGAAGGTGAGTTATTCACTCTAGACATTCGTACTTATATAATTGTGGAACAATGGCATGTGAATTGTGGTTGATGATATGATAGTAATTTACATATGCCTGTGATATGATTATATGATGTTAAAATCTGCTTATAACCTGTTACATCATCTGATATGTTATATTATGTTATACTTTTCATTTTATTTTCAGTTTCTCACACTGCAAGTTCCCTGTAGAATAGAATCACTGTGGGTTGAAATGATACATACCCGAACGGAACTTAGAATAGAGAAAAATCGTTATGAGCTAAAATGATAGGCTCAAACGATTTTTATTTATTTTATTTGACTTTTGATTGCGGGTTTGAAATGAGAGAACCCGAATTTTTCTTTTACGTTATGGATTGAAATGATACATATCTGTATCACTTGACCAAGGTTAGAAAATTATATACAGACCTGTGGTTAATATTAGATATATTCTAAAAATTTATTAAGTATTTCCAAATGTAAAAATATGATATTTTAACTTAAATTGGATTTAAACGATTTAAATAAATTTTATAGTGATTTTTTGTAAGTAAAATGTATAAGTAAATAATTGGTTAAAATGTATTTGAAATATGACTTAATCTGGATAATTTTAAATTTGGTTTTCAAAAGAGATTTTTTTTAGTTAAGTAAATAAATGGAAATTTAGTTTTATTTATGAAATGGGTACTTTGAAATAAAGAATTAAGTTATTCGTTAAAATAAAAGTTAAGTAAAATAGTGTACATTTGACTTAATAAATGAATTATAGTTAAATTGGATATTTTAATTATAAAAGTTATTCTTTTTAAATCATAACTTAAATTATAACCAAAGGAAAGTTTTGAAGTGTAAGATATGTTTTTTTAAAGTTAAAATGGCTAAAATTTGATGTTTTAATGTTTCTGAAATGCTATAATAAAATCTGGAATTAGTATTGGTAGCATTTCCAAAATGCTGTGGTTTTAAGACAACATTTACTAAGTGTTATCATTTCTAAAAGTAAACTATATTCTGAAATAATAAATAAGACACTATAGCACTTTGTAAGTGCTGATGTTGCTGAAAATAAACTATATTCTGAAATAAGAAATTAGCTACTGCAGCACTTTGTAAGTGCTGCAGTTGTTGAAACTGAACTGTTTTGCAATAACTACATACCTACTGTAGCACTTTGTAAGTGCTGCAGTTTCTGAAATTGAACTGTTTTGAAATACTAATATATCTACAGTAGCATTTATAAAGTTTTGTAGTTTCTAAAATTGAACCGTTTTTGAAATACTAATACACCTACGTAGCACTTTATAAGCGCTGTTGTTTCTAAAAAAATACAATGTTTTGAAATTATTGTAATTGAACGAATGAACTTAGAAAATGCTATAATTCTGGGAATTGAATATTTGATTTGAAAGGATAACTACTTCATATTTAAATTGTTTAAATGAATTATTTTGATTTGGAATATAAACCATTTGAAATTTATAACCACGGGTTATAATAACGGTTGGTTGTTGAAGATACCGGGATCGAATATGGGCATACTCTGTGTTGATACCGAAAATCGCTTTAACGACCATGTACGCAGTGGAAATTCTAGAATGAAGTAGGATGGTGGCGACGTTCTATTGAGGTATGTACGTGGATCCGACTCCCATGAGTTGGCATATGGTGGCTAAAGCAGGAGCAGTCAACGGGCTAATGAGGTCGCTCCTCTTATCGGACACACTTCTTCGTATATCATTCTGATGCATCCCAGCCTATTGATGAAGCAGCGCAATTGATCAATGCATTGAAAGCGAGTCATACAAAGGTTTTAGGTCGCTCGCGACCTAGTGAAGAGGCCTTAGGTCACTCACGACCTAGTGGAGGTCGCATACGAGATAACACATCATCGGATTGGAGTTGTTCAAAGGAAGGAACTTTAGGTCGTCCACGACCTAGGGAAGGTCGCTCGTGTGTCAACGGGCTAAGCATTCAGACCTTCAAGCAACCCAACGAGTAAGCGTTCCAGTAGGTCGCTCACGACCTAAGTAAGGCGCTCATCCCGTTAGGTCGTAGAAGTTGTACAGAAGTTTTCTCTTAGGTCGCTGAATTGTTAAGTCGCGGAAGAAGTTTAGGTCGCTCAGGCCATGTGTCGCTGAAGCCTTCCTGAAGCCGAGCTACTTTAAGTCGTAGATCGTTGAGTCGTTATGTGTTGTATGATTGAGTCGTGTGTCATTTGTAATTTAATATGTTAAGTCGTTCATGTATAGGTCATAGGTCGGCCAGTGTTAGGCTGTTCGTGTTGTGTAGGTCGTTCAGTATAATGTTTGTTAACTCGTGTATGTTGTGGGCTTAGGTCGTAAGCCGTTGCTTGTACATATGTTGAGTCGCGTACTGTAATATGTTTAGGTCGTTATGTTGAGTCACGTGTTGATTAGGTCGCGAACTACTGTAAGTCGCGTACCAGTGTGTGTTGGAGCCTGTTAGGTCGTTAACGACCTTGGTAAGGTCGTAGGTCGCGGGGTGTTAGGTCGAAAACGACCTAGTGGTCTGGGTGTGAAATGCTATAAATAGAGGGTGTGTTGTAACATTTGAACTTGGTTGATTTTGAATAAAACTTTTGTTTTGTAAGCTTTGTGCTTTCATTAAATTGGTAGTTGAGTGTGATCTCCTATCTCCACTTACGGTATTCGAGTGCGCTCGAATCAACGTTCGTTGAAGCCAATTCGCGGAATCAAGTGCGCTTGATCAACGCTCGAAGAATTGTAGATCTCTCTTCACGGTATCGTGCGCGATCAACGTGTCAGAGATAGCTAGAATTCGGTATCTTTGGATCAACGAATTTGGGCATTTCAGTATCTTTCAATCCATCGATTGCTACTTTCACCGTTTCATCTAAACTTTCGTATTTCCGCTGCATCATTTGGTATCAGAGCTTGACTTAGCCAATCATAGCTAAGCCGAGTCTTGGAGCCAAGGAGTTTGAAGTTGGTGTTCATCGTGTTCATCCTGAAGTTGCAACAAGTTAGAAGCTTCCGATCTATTTCATTTTGGATCAAAGTTGGAAAGGTGTTTGAGTTTGAGCCGAGCTGGGTAGAGCCGTGCATCACTTGTTTAAGCCGAGAGTTTGAAGTGAAAGCCGAGCATAACTTTGTGTTAAGTTTGGGCCGTGCATCAGTTTGGTATCATTGGTTGAAGTTAGGGACGAACTTGTTAAACTTGTGCGAGCTAGTTGAAGTTTGATTTGTAGAAGATTTGTCAAGTTTTGAAGTGTTTGTATTGATTTAATCATGCCGCCGAGAAGAGCTAACCGTCATCAGAATGTTGAAGCGTTGTATAGAAGAGAAGAAGCCGAGCAAATGGAACAACGTATCAATGAGAAATTTGATGAAGGTATTGGGAAGTTAGAGAAATTGATGATTGACATGAATGAAGGTCAAATAAGAAGGTCGCCAATCTCGAACCATGGAGAAAACAGAGTTTCGCCATTGGTTACGGAAGCGAGGAGGGTGTCGCCACGATCTTTTAGAGAAGGAAGAGAAACATCAATTTCATCGAGAAGAGATCACCATGAATATAGACATGAAGAGAGAAGAACTCCACGTGAGTTTGAAGATGAGCCATATAGAGATGAAGAGAGACATAGTAGAAGGGACATGCGTGACCGAAGGGATGAGAATGGTCGAGATCGATATAGACGTACATTTGATTATGATGAAGATGGTGATAGAGATAGCATTTATTATCGAGATCGAGACCAAGTACGAAATGTATATCGGGATGTTGAGGATGACCGACGATGGGAGTCGGGTATGAAGATGGAAATTCCAGAATTCAAGGGTGGAATGGTAGCAGAAGAATTTTTGGATTGGTTGTCTAATGTTGAAGAGATCTTTGCTTTCAAAGAAGTTCCGGAGAATCGCCGAGTGAAGTTGGTTGCTACTAGGTTGAGAGGTAGAGCTATGGCATGGTGGCGGCAAACTAAACTTACACGGGAGAGAATGGGGAAGTCGAAGATTGAATCATGGGAGAAAATGAAGAAGATGATGAAAGCTACATTCTTACCTTACAATTATCAATCACTCATGTATCAGAGGTTGCAGAATCTGAGGCAAGGGACGAAGACTGTTAATGATTACGCTGATGAATTTTATCAACTGATTGCCAAGAATGACATAATGGAGATAGAGGAACAATTGACTGCTAGATTTATTGGGGGGTTGAGAATCCAGATCCAGGATATGGTGAATATGTTTGATCCTAGATCTGTTGCTGAAGCGCACCAGAAAGCGTTAACTTGGGAGAAGCAGGGAAGGCGTGGAGGTGGTGTGTTTACAAGTTCCAATATTCAGAACAAAGGTACTAGTGGGAGTTCCAATGTTTCGAAAGCTTTCAGTAAACCAGTTGTGAATGAAGTTGCGAAGGCAAAGGTCAACAACAGTTTCAAATGTTACAATTGCCAGGAAGTGGGTCACAAGATTAATGAATGTCCAAAGCCAAAGAAACAAACTATGATTGCTGAAGTTGAAGATGAGGTTGTTGGGGAAGGTTTTTCTAGTCCGGTTGAGGAGGATGAACAGGATGTTGCGTCAGGAGATGAAGGATGTAATCTAATGATGAGGAGGTCTTGTTTAATACCGAAGCATGAAGAAGAAGCTAGTTGGTTGAGGAGTAACATCTTTCAGTCAACATGCACTATTCTGGGGAAGGTTTGTAAATTTGTGATTGACACAGGAAGTTGTGACAATATTATTTCTACCAAAGCTGTGAGAAAGTTGAAGCTAAAAACGGAGAAGCATCCAAATCCTTACAAGTTAGCGTGGTTGAGGAAAGGAGGAGAGGTGAAGGTGGACAAGCGAGTACATGTTCCATTTTCTATTGGGAAGAAGTATAAAGACGAGATTTGGTGTGATGTTGTGGAGATGGATGTTTGTCACTTGCTTTTGGGAAGACCATGGCAGTATGATCGAGCAGTGCAGCATGACGGTCGGACTAATAACTACAGTTTTATGTTTGAGGGTGTTAAGATCATTTTGGTTCTAAAGAAGAGACAACAAGGAGAAAGCAAATCAGAAGAGATTGAAGAGCTGAAGACTTTGTTGACTCTGAAAGAATTTGTTGAAGAAGTAGAAGAGAGTCCAGAGGTATTTTTGTTGATTGGACGTGAAGCTACTGAATATGTTGAAGTCCCAGAGGAAGTGAAGCCAGTATTGGAAGAATTCAGAGATGTGTTTCCTGAAGAGTTGCCAATGGAGTTACCACCGTTACGGGATATTCAACATCAGATTGATCTTGTGCCAGGGGCAGTATTACCACACATGCCACATTACAGGATGAGTCCTAAAGAGCATGAGGAACTGAGAAGGTAGGTGGAGGAGCTGTTAGAACAAGGGCGTGTTCAGGAGAGCTTGAGTCCTTGTGCAGTGCCAGCTTTATTAGTACCAAAGAAGGATGGTTCATGGAGGATGTGTACGGACAGTCGGGCTCTAAACAAGATCACTGTGAGATACAGATTTCCTATGCCGAGGTTTGATGATTTGATCGACCAATTGAGTGGAGCTGTTGTGTTCTCGAAGATTGACTTGAAGAGTGGATACCATCAGATTCGTATTAGACCGGGTGATGAGTGGAAGACTGCTTTCAAAACCAGGGAAGGTTTATACGAATGGTTGGTTATGCCGTTTGGTTTATCGAATGCACCGAGTACTTTTATGAGAGTGATGAACCAGATTTTCAGACCATACATTGGGAAGTTTATGGTAGTTTACTTTGATGATATTTTGATCTACAGTGGGAGTATGGAAAAGCATGTCCAGCATTTGCGTGAAGTACTGTTGATTCTACGGTAGGAGAAATTTTATGCTGCAACGAAGAAGTATGTGTTCATGACGCAGTGTTTTTTTTCTGGGATATGTTCTATCGAAGGAAGGAATTCAAGTGGATGAAAGTAAAGTAGAAGCTGTCAGGAGTTGGCCACAACCCAAGACAATTACTGAAGTGAGAAGTTTTCATGGATTGGTATCTTTCTATCGAAGATTCATTCCACATTTTATCAGTGTAATGGCGCCTATAACCGATTGCATGAAAGGAAAGAAATTTGTATGGTCAGAAGAAGCAGGGGTTGCTTTTGAGAAGATCAAGTCACTATTGACGTCAGCGCCAATTCTAGTTTTGCCGGATTTTCAGTTGTTGTTTGAGTTACATACTGATGCCTCGAAGGTCGGGATTGGTGGATTTTTGAGTCAGAAAGGAAGACCAGTTGCTTATTTCAGTGAGAAATTGTCTGGAGCTAAGTTGAGGTATAGCACTTATGACGTGGAATTTTACGCAATTGTTCAAGCAGTGAAGCACTGGAGACATTATCTGTTTCAGAAGGAGTTTGTTTTCTATACGGATCATGAAGCTCTGAAGCATTTGCAAGGGCAGGATAAAATTTCAGCTAGACATGCTTCATGGGTCGCGTATTTACAACAGTTTACTTTGTTGTTAAGCGCAAATCAGGGGTGACGAATCGAGTAGCTGATGCTTTGAGTAGGAGGAGTCATTTATTAACGACAATGAAAGTTGAAGTGACAGGTTTTGAATTATTGCCAGAGATGATTGAAGAAGATCCTTACTTTAAGAAGTTTGTTGAGAAAGTCAAGGATGGGAGTACTAATGAATTCGTGTTGGTAGATGGATTCTTATTCAAAGGGAATCAATTATGCGTACCAGATTGCAGCTTGAGAATGAAAATTGTGAAAGAGTTGCACGAAGAAGGGCATGTGGGTGGAGATCGAACATTGCAGCTGATTTCTCAGTCTTATTATTGGCCGTCAATAAGAAGGGAAGTTGAAAGGTTTGTGCGTAGATGTCATGTTTGTCAGATTTCGAAAGGGACAGCTACAAATGTGGGATTGTATATGCCATTACCTGTTCCTACAAAACCTTGGGTAGACATTAGCATGGATTTTGTGTTGGGTTTGCCGAGAACTCAAAGGGGAAATGACTCTATATATGTGGTGGTGGACCGTTTTTCGAAGATGGTACATTTTATTTCTTGTAAGAAGACAGCGGATGCAGTTCATGTAGCACAGTTGTTCTTCAAAGAGATCTATCGTTTACATGGTTTACCAGAATCTATAGTTTCAGACAGGGATACTAGATTTTTGAGTCATTTTTGGCTGAGTTTGTGGAAGATGGTGGGAATAAAGCTGAATTTTAGTAGCGCTTATCATCCGCAAACAGATGGGCAAACAGAGGTGGTGAATAGATCGTTGGGAAATTTATTACGGTGTCTTATGAAAGATAATCTGAAGAGTTAGGATGTGAAGTTATGTCAAGCGGAGTTTGCTCATAATCATGCAGTTAACCAAAGTACAGGTTTTAATCCATTTTAGATTGTATATTCAAGCTTGCCAAAGGGGCCATTGGATTTAACGATAGTGCCGTAACCGAAGGGGATAGTTAAACGAGCTGCTGATTTTGTTGATTGTTTGACGGAGTGTCATAGAATCGTTCAGGAACGATTGGAGAAGACGAATGAGAAGTATAAACGATCTGCAGATTTGAAGCGGAGAAATGTTGAATTTAATGAAGGAGATATAGTATGCTGTACTAACGAAGGATCGTTTTCCCATGGGAACTTATAATAAACTTAAAGCTCGAAAAATTGGTCCTGTAGAGATTGTGAAACGAATCAATGAAAATGCTTATAGGTTGAAGCTGCCGGAGGATGTGTATACTTCTGATGTGTTTAATGTTAAATATTTAATACCTTATTATGGGAATGAACAGTCCAATGGGGAAGAACTTTTAAATTCGAGGATGAATTTTTCCCAACCAAGGGAGGATGATGCAGCCCAGCCTATTGATGAAGCAGCGCAATTGATCAATGCATTGAAAGCGATTCATACAAAGGTTTTAGGTCGCTCGTGACCTAGTGAAGAGGCCTTAGGTCGCTCACGACCTAGTGGAGGTCGCATACGAGATAACACATCATCGGATTGGAGTTGTTCAAAGGAAGGAACTTTAGGTCGTCCACGACCTAGGGAAGGTCGCTCGTGTGTCAACGGGCTAAGCATTCGGACCTTCAAGCAACCCAACGAGTAAGCGTTCCAGTAGGTCGCTCACGACCTAAGTAAGGCGCTCATCCCGTTAGGTCGCATGAAGTTGTACAGAAGTTTTCTCTTAGGTCGCTGAATTGTTAAGTCGCGGAAGAAGTTTAGGTCGCTCAGGCCATGTGTCGCCGAAGCCTTCCTGAAGCCGAGCTACTTTAAGTCGTAGATCGTTGAGTCGTTATGTGTTGTATGATTGAGTCGTGTGTCATTTGTAATTTCATATGTTAAGTCGTTCATGTATAGGTCATAGGTCGGCCAGTGTTAGGCTGTTCGTGTTGTGTAGGTCGTTCAGTATAATGTTTGTTAACTCGTGTATGTTGTGGGCTTAGGTCGTAAGCCGTTGCTTGTACATATGTTGAGTCGCGTACTGTAATATGTTTAGGTCGTTATGTTGAGTCGCGTGTTGATTAGGTCGCGAACTACTGTAAGTCGCGTACCAGTGTGTGTTGGAGCCTGTTAGGTCGTTAACGACCTTGGTAAGGTCGTAGGTCGCGGGGTGTTAGGTCGAAAACGACCTAGCGGTCTGGGTGTGAAATGCTATAAATAGAGGGTGTGTTGTAACATTTGAACTTGGTTGATTTTGAATAAAACTTTTGTTTTGTAAGCTTTGTGCTTTCATTAAATTGGTAGTTGAGTGTGATCTCCTATCTCCACTTACGGTATTCGAGTGCGCTCGAATCAACGTTCGTTGAAGCCAATTCGCAGAATCAAGTGCGCTTGATCAACGCTCGAAGAATTGTAGATCTCTCTTCACGGTATCGTGCGCGATCAACGTGTCAGAGATAGCTAGAATTCGGTATCTTTGGATCAACGAATTTGGGCATTTCAGTATCTTTCAATTCACCGATTGCTACTTTCACCGTTTCATCTAAACTTTCGTATTTCCGCTGCATCACATTCTATTACTTTGTGATTGATATGGTGCGCACCTTTGATTTTGGGAGTGTGGTTCGAGGTGGGCGGTAGTAGCTGTTACGCGTTACCATCTGTCCGGAAGTGCAATTTGTATATCTACCTTGGCATTGCCTAGTTGTGTAGGGTCACCTACCTTAGCGTGCCTTGTACGATTTTGGTTTTGTGTCGTAGCCTGTGAAGTATCCTCTGGTGGCATCCCGATCAAGAGGGACTATGATATTGTATAGACTATTGGGACTATGTATGTGTTAAGGTGAAAAATGTAAAGCCTTAACGCTATTTTTAAGTATGTTTACTTTACTAATAGACATTATTATAATAGCGTAAATTACTACATAGTAAATAGTTTAACGGATCCGTAGAGGATGGGCGGTCCCAAGCATCCTTTAAGTTACTCGTGCATTTTTACAGTTCACTTGAGTTGGTTTACATTGTATAAGCATGTATGTCCTAACTCGAGTGTTTGTGTTTATTTTCTTACGCTCAGGTCAGCCTGAGTATCAGCTTTGGATTTCACCTTTTGGAGCTAGGATTTGCTAGAGACTATCTATCTAGTTGTTATCTATTTCCGTCCAGTTTTTTCTATTCAACTTTGTACTAGTGAACATTTATGTATGGGGATTTCTGTTGTATTTATTTTTCAGACTACGGTATTTTGTACTGTTTTGAGACAGTGTTTGAGACTGTATCTGTAGTAGCTTCATGAACTACTATTATTATTTTATTTCCGCTGCGAATTATTCTGATTTATCTATGTCTGTGATTCTGTGATTGGTTTTATTTGCTCCAAATTATATTACAATCTACTATTTTGAATTATTCAAGTCAGATATGTGTATTTTAATGTCGATTCGAATGGTCCAAAATAGTGAGTCGTTAAAATCTAGCCACTATAACGAATGATTCCAAATATTAATAGAGAGGCTAGAGAAACGTAGAGAGTTCCTTTTTGACCTTTTGAGCCCATACTCTTTATCTTCTTGTAACAACCCGTGTTTTACATATCGGAGGATCATAAAACATTTTTATTTTATTCATATGAGGTCGTGTGAGGCTAAGATTTTGGAAAACGACTTTTAGGGACATTTTCCACATTTGTGATTTTTTGAGTTTCCATGTGACTATTTTGATCCTCGAATTCTTGTTTGGACTATAACTTTTGATACGAATCGAAATATGGTCTCAAACCACTTCGATTGCTTCAGAATGATGGTTTTCCATTTCGTAAAGTCATCATAACAGAAAAATGGACTTATGGTTTGGAAGTTATTGCAGTTTTAAATTTTGGTTGCTACTGGCACATTTAGTGGGTAATTAACTAAGCCCATGCTTAGACCCACTAATCAACTTCAAAATTTGTGCTAATAGGAGGTTGCAGGAACTGATCTAAGTCATTTTCTTCTTCCCTAAAATAGATCGAACCTCCATTAGGCCTAATTTCATCAAAAAACACATCTTTTCCTTACTAATCTTAGCCAAATCACTATATAGAGAGGGGATTAGCATATAAAATCTAGAGATTATCATTTTTATTAATTCGGTTCCTTTCTCCTTGCTGCCCACTTCAGATCTAAGGAAGAAATTGGGTATTTTAGGTATTTGGTGAGTGGTTCTTGAACTCTTACTCGTCTAAACTTGTTTATATAGCTAAAATGGTTATTTTTAACACGATTTTGATCTAAAAAGTGTTTTCTAACTTTAACCCTTGTCAATACATGTTTACGACCATAAATTGGAGATTTTAAAATGGTTTAAAATTGGTTTTGTGAGCAATTTACTCATATTTACAGGCTAGTGTAACTCCCATCATTTGTACATGCATATGGTGATGTAAAACTTAGATTTAGAATGAAACTAGTTTGATTGTCACATTCTCATGTATTGGTTGTATGAATGGATGTATATGCATCTTATTACATGATTATATGTTGTGTTTTGATGTTGTTTGTCAACATTTTGGATTTTAGGCAGATAGGTTAAGAGATTAGGCAAATCGAAGGCAAACCTATTTGAAATTGGACAAAATTTGGAAGGTGGATTCTAGAGTATTGGAAAAGCTCATTGTTCAAATCACAGCTTCAAATTCATCAAGTACAAAGGTTGGTACCGACTTGAGAGGTCAATACCGACTTGAGAGGTCAATACCGAGCTCTCTGTATTAGTCCATTTCGGCAGCGACTTGGGAGGGAGATGTTAGTTAGTTGAGGTTGCCTAATGTGATGGATTAAAGATTGGCTAACTACTTGAGGCTATGACGAATTGTTTTTATGATTCAAGGTAGGTGCTTTGAAGACATGGCGACTTGATTTGGGGGAGCGAGGTTGAGATCAAAGCATATGGGCAAGAGGCACTAGAAGGCAGGAATGGGATGGAGAGAGACTTGGCCACTAGTTGGCCAAGTACAGAGGTCGGTGCCGAGTTCAAAGGTCGATTCTGACCTCTCTTGCTTGGTCTTATGGGGATTGAACTTCTAGGGGTTGGTATAGGGGTTCAAGAGGTCATGCTAGAGATGTTGGCTTGTTTGCATGATGACTGTTGGTGATCTAACAACATGATGAAAGTTGGAGTCTTCGGATTGTAATTCGACGTTGAATGAAGTTAGGTTCGGAAGAAGATGGCTCGATGTCGGAAGGATTCATAGAAAGGGGAATGTAGAATGGTTCCTTAAAGGTGTTGACTCGATGTTGAAAGAGGACGTTGAGTGGGGGGAATGTAGAATGATTGCTCCAGGATAATGGAAGCTAGTTGGAGCAAAGGAAACTGCTCAGTTACACTTACTAAGCGATTGTTGATGCTTGAAGTGTTTTCTATTGTACTCAAAGCAGGGGTACCGTGAGGATGCTTATGGGTATGTTGAAAGTTACAATGGATCGGTTGAATGGATCCGCGTATCTTGGACTGGTTGAATGGGTCTAGTATCAGCTTCAAGCTAAAGAGTACACTAAAAACTGGGATTTCCATTAGTCCCTAACAGTAGAATGGTCATATGAGTTATCATACTTCCAGAGTACATAGAGTGATAGTAAGGATTGTTTGATGGATGCTATGTTGCTTTGATTTCTCTCCCCATAGTCAATCACTCTAGGGTAGTCATCAAAGATTGGTGTTGAAGATAGGGATACCTAGACACCTATTATCATACCCAATTGTATTACACCTTTATGACACTTAGAGTAGCATATTATGTTATTATGTGCTAATTCGTTGGTTGTAGGGATATGTCAAGTTTGATTGTATACCTTTCTTCCTTACTTTATCGACTTGTATAGTACTTTGAGATTCATTTACCACTCACACCAGACTTGTAGTGAACCTAATTTTGATTAGCATTATTTAAGGCATTTAATTAGTTAAATGAAATGAAATAATATAAATGGTTAAGGGATTGAGATTTGTATATCAAGACCGTAGCCATGGCTAATGAACTAAAGGGAATGAGAAGATGATAAAGAATCGATATCTGTTACCTAGAATTGACTATTAGTTTGACCGGTTGAGTGGAGTCAAAGTATTTTTCCAGTTGGATTTGGCGACAGGATTCCATCAGCTTAGAGTAGTAAAGGATAGTATTCCTTTGACAGCGTTTAGGACCAGATACGGATCATACGAATGCTTAGTAATGCCTTTCAGACTAGCTAGTGCGCCAACATTTTTTGTAGATTTGATGAAACAAATTTTCTAAGAGCACTTGGATAGGTTCGTGTTGGTATTTATGTATGATTTTTTTAATATGCTCTAAGGATGAAAGAGAGCATGAAGTTTTTCTTAGAGCAGTGCTTGAGACATTGAGGCAGCATCAACTGAAAACGAGGTTTTCGAAGTGTCATTTCTGAAAGGAAGAAGTGAGGTTTCTTGGTCATGCAGTCTTAGAATAAGGGTTGCCTATAGGTCCAACTAAGATCGAAGTGGTGAATAATTGGAAGTGACCCAAGACAGTGACTGAGATAAGGAGTTTTCTTGGATTATCTTGGTACTATCGAAGATTCATAAAGGATTTTTAATGGATATCAGCACCAATGACTAAGCTAACGTGGAAAGATGGGAAATTTGTCTAGACTGATAAGTGTGAGGGAGCATTGAGAAGCTGAAACACATATTAACGAAGGCACCTATGTTAGTTGTTCTAGAGGGGAATCAAGACTTTGTGGTGTACACGGATGCATCCAGAACAGGATTAGGAGCTGTTTTAATGAAAAGAGGTAAAGTGATTGCCTATGCTTCTCGACGGCTTAGAACGCATGAGGTTAGATATTCGACTCATGATTTGGAATTAGCTGCAATATTTTTGCGTTGCAAGTATGGAGACACTACCTTTCGGGAGAAAGATTCGAGTTGTATACGGACCATAAGTCACCGAGGTATTTATTATCTTAGAAGGAGTTGAATATGAGAGGCAGCAGATATGGTTAGAGTTCTCAGCCGCTTATGACTTTGGTATTGAGTATACACCAGGAAAAGGCAATAAGGTTGCAGATGCACTTCGTAGAAAACATCAGAATGCAATATTGGCAATGATAGCCGAGTGGAAAGATTTAGATGCATTGACTACATGTAGAGTACAGTGGAGATCTAAGAGTAGTTTCTGTATAGAAATTGCTACATTGTCAAGTTTAGAAGTTCGACCAATGATGATCAAAAAGATTGTTTCTAAGCAAGAGGAGGATCCAGTAATAGCTGAACGAATCAGAAGGCTAAGGGATGGAATGGAGAGCGATGGCTTGAAAGATTTCAGTCTTGACCATAGTGGGTGGTTAAGGAAGAAAGAAAGATTATGTATTCCAAATGTGGGAAACATTAGGAAGGAAATTCTTGGAGAATGCCATCATTTGAAGTTCACTATTCATCGGGAGGAACTAAGTTGCATCAGGATATGAAAAGAAGTTCTTCTTGGTAGGTATGAAGAGAGATGTAGGCTTATGGATGAAGCAGTGTTTGAACTATCAATAGGTAAAAGTCGAACATCAGAAACCAAGCGGGTTACTTCAGCCTTTAGATATTCCAGTATGAAAATGGGATTCTATCTTAATGGATTTCATAAACGGGTTACCAAGGTCAAATAGAGGAAATGAAAGTATATGGGTCATAGTGGACAAGCTGACCAAGAGTGCCCATTTCATTTTAGTTAAGTCAACTAGGACAGCACCTATTTTAGCTAAGTTGTTTATGAAGAATGTAGTTAGACCGCATGGAATTACTAGTAGTATAGTAAGTGATAGAGATTCTTTATTCACTAGTGAGTTTTGGAAACGTCTACAGGAAACTTTAGGTACCAAGCTCAAGATGAGTACCGCTTACCATACATAGATAGATGGGAAAACAGAAAGAGTTAAAAAAATCTTAGAAGATTTGTTAAAAGCTTGTGTGCTAGATTTTGGAGGATTAAGGGAAGACCATCTATACTTAATCAAGTTTCCATATAACAACAGTTATCAGCTAGTATAAGGATGGCAATGTTTGAAGCTTTGTATGGAAGGCCATGAAAATCTCATATTTGTTGGTTAGAGACCGAAGATAGGGTAGTTCTTGGTCCAAATTTGGTTAGGAAAGCTGTAGAAAAGATTAAGTTAATTCGAGCTAGAATGAATGAAGCTTAGTCTAGACAGAAGAGTTATGCAGATAAGAGACGGAAAGACATAGAGTTCTCAGTTGGAGATCATGTATTCATCAAGATATCACCAATGAAGGGAGTAATCGGATTTGGAAAATCAGGAAAGTTGGCACCGAGATTCGTTAGACCATTCCGTATTGTATAAAGGATTAGGAAACTCGCATATAGAGTAGAGTACCAAAAAGTTTGGCAGGAGTCCATGATGTTTTTCATATTTCTCATCTAAGGAAGTGTATTCACGATTTAGAGACTACTATAGCACCAACTATGTTAGAGGATTTAGTAGTGGAACCGAATCTGACTATTGTTAGAAAGCCAGTTCGTATAGTCGCAAGAGATGAGAAAAGGCTAAGGAACAAGACGATCGGGTTAGTTAAAGTCTAGTGGAGCAATGACGAGAGAGAATGTACTTGAGAGGAATAGAGCAGGATTAGAGACGCTTATCCTGACTTGTTTCATTGTATGTTTTACCATTATGATTAATCCTGATGTGTACCTTATTGTAATTTTGAGGATGAAATTTTTTGTGGAGGGAGTATGTAATGACCCTAATTTTGATTAACATTATTTAGGACAATTAATTAGTTAAATTAAATGAAATAATATAAATGGTTAAGGGATTGAGATTTGTATATCTAGAGGGTAGCCATGCCTAATGAGTTGATGAACTAAAGGGAATTAAAATGAAAAAGTAAGGCTAATAGCTAAGGGAAAAATAGGAATAAGTAATATTCTTATACCCTAAACCCTCTTGAATTTCCATTCTACATGTTCACAAACTAAAACTAAACTAAGAAGAGGCCGGCCATCATTAGGAGAAAGCAAAAGGGGAAGGTAAGCAAGAATCCAAGGAAAGAAGCTTAATCAATCTAACTCAAGAAGCAAATCTTAAACCCCTTAATCATAAGCTAAAGGTGAATAATAGGTTACATCTCATTTTATTATTTTCGATTTTAGATGAGATCCAAATTTATTTTGCCAATGATTTGCCATGTTTAGATTGGTTAAAAGGATATATATGCTTGTTGATGATTTCTGCTATTTTATATAGATTTTATATTAAGGTTTTACTTGGAAAATGTAACGAACCACCTTTTTGGATGGTTTAAATCGACAGTAAAGCACACATGTCAAACTCAAACCATTCAAAAGGGAGGATTGTTAATGGGGCAAATAACAAACTAAGAAAAGGAAAGAAAAACGAACACAGAATCTCTCAGTGGCATGAAAAAATATAATAATCAAATAAACAGTTCATGAAGTTGTTTTTCAAATACATTTGATTACACTTTTACAATACAATCAAAGTTATACATACGATAGGTATAATAGGATAATGCAGCAGAACAACATGATGCAGTGGAAAATTACTAATAATATAATACTAAACTCTGTCTTCGTCCTCTAGAATAATGTCTTCAACAATGAAAAGCTTAGGCTGACCCAAGCATAATGAAAGATAAAACACTCGAGTTAGAACTAAAAGATCTTATGTAAGCTAAATCAAAATAAGTAAATATGAGTGTAACGGCTTCAGAGATACTTATGGGATTTTACATCTCTTATTCAGTGTATAACGTGCGAGCAATAACTTAAGAGATGTTCGGGATTCCATCTCCTAAGGATCCATTAAACTGTCTACATATATAATACAATACAATACGATAGTATAATGTATCTACAGTAAAGTAAAATATTAAAATAGCATTAAAGCATTGCCCATATCCCCTCAAGACACTTTACATAAGCATCGTAGTCTATACAATACCATAATTCCTCTATAAACTAGAGGGCTAATAGAGGGCATTCCATAGTGTATGACACAAACCAAACTCGTTGTGGGCTCGATCAGGATAAATATGACAAGGAATACGAGGCAATGCCCAGGGTATGCAGAACTTGGCTGGTGGTAAAGCATAGCAGCTACAACCGTCCTAGAGACACGCTCCCATTATCAAAAATCAAGGGGTGGCCACCAATCAATCACAAAGTAATAGATATGGTATCGAAGAAATGTGCTTGATACGGAAAGCGACCCCACTTGGCCCGGTATAGCTCCTGTTTTAGTCATTTTAATTATGACCCGAAAATCAAAGCTATCCATCAACATTCTATTACTTCATTCCAGTAGCATTTGCCAAACCATCCTACTTCATTCGGGATTCTCCACCATGTGCACAGTTGTTAAAGTGATTTTCAGTATTGGAAGAGAGTATGACAATATCTGATCTCGGTCTCTTTAACAACCAAATGCTTATTTCACACCTGATGGTTCTTTTACATTTTCAAAAGTGATTCATATTTGATATCAAAATATCATATTCAATTTAGAATAACCCTCATATCAAAACCATCATATATACTCAAAATATGTCATTTCACTAGAAAATATCGTTTGAAATTGCAACGTAGGTATAACATCATTTAACCACAATCACATTTAAATCAAGGATTTAAATATAAACAATTCAACCTTGTACAATTTGAATTTTTAGAAAATATTTTTAATAGTTATCAATAGTTTAAATTGTTTAAAATAGTTTAAAATAGTTTTAATAGTTTAGAATAGTTTTAATAGTTTAAATAGTTTAGGGACTTTAAAACAGTTGAAAACAGTTTAATATAAATGGGTTGAGTATTGGAAATGGTTTATATAGTAAAATAATGTAAAAACCTAAATAATCTGAATTTTAAAATAATAGATTTAAACAGTTTATTTTAGAGTAATTTGTTTGGAAAATAGTATCAAATCAAACCGTCTCTTCCATTTCAACAAATCTGGACCATATCCAGATTTCAAATCAACAAAACACGATTTTTAATCTTTGAATTCAAATGACTCAATTTTGATTTAGTTCCAAATCAATGTGATTTCACTTTCAATTTGAAATACTTTAATTTCCGAAACATTCATTTTTAACTTCAATTTCGATTCAACAATTCGAACCAATGATATAAATTCAATTCCATTCTTATTTTAAACTATTTCAATTCATATCAATTTTCAAGCCCATTTCAATTTACTTATTTAAACCACTTAAATAAAATTTAACTTTATTGTTAAATTTTGAGATCCATATCTTCAAAATAATTCAAATTTCAAAATAAAGTAATACATCAATTTTTACTTTATATTCCCAATTTAATTCTTAAACAATTTCTTTTCAATCATTTCAATTTCAACTTTCAAAGATTGAATTAGAAAAATAATTAAATTCATATGGATCTATAATTTATTTCCATTAAAACAATAACATTTAATAAAATCCAAATTCAAGAATGTAAACCATTTAATTTAACAATCCATTATCCACATATAATTTTCTATCCTATGGCCAAGTGATACGGATATATATCATTCAACCCACAATAAATTTAAATTTTCGGATATATATCATTTCAACTCGTATCCCGAATAATAATTTTCCAAATCCATAAAATCGTCCGGGTTTATCATTTCAACACATAACGATTTTTCCATAATCTATAAGGTCGTTCGGGTATGTATCATTTCAACCCATAACAATAACTAAGAGAACTTGCAGTGTGATAACAACATATAAAATAAACATAACGTCAAATCAACCAAAATGTCAACAATTTAGCATTCATCACAATCATCATTCAAATCAACCAATAAATCATAATAATTAACTTGTTATCATTATCAAGTACTTAATTAACAATTTAAATTCAATATTAATTTAAATGGCAATTTAATTCAATATAAATTTAAATTAAATTTAAATAATAGTTTGAAATACAAACAACAACTAATAAATTTCTAATCACATCATAAATTTAATTTAACTAGTAAAAAATGGTTTACTATTCGTGAGTGGGTTAAATCACTCACCTTTGATTTCTAGTCGATTTAAAATCCAAATAAAGCCCAAAAATCCAACAGTATCAGATTTTGACAAAATCTGTTTCATATTATCCGAAATTTCGATATGATCACAATGGAGAAAACCACGCATTAATTGGAGGTCATATGCAAAAGTTATTCAAGTTAGAAGTTTTAAAATTCAAATTTAAATTAATTTATTAAAAGGGCATATTTTTAAATTTACCATACCCTAAACCTAGCCGCTCGATCAAACATGTACGCGGCCTTGCTCAAACCCTTAGCGGCCGTCGCTCTCATCACTGTCGCACCACCATCGACCACAACCACCCAGATCGGAGCACACAGCTGGGCTTGCCAAACTTTGTCACCCCCTATGTTGCCGCGAAACCACCAATGGCGTTGCCTGAGACGCACGCCACTACCGCCCTCTAGATCCCAATCATTGTAAATCACGGCCAGCTTCTAATGTAAGGCCACCCTAGATCAGCTCCATTCATTGCCCTCTACGCCGTGGCATCACCCGATCGACGAAAGAATGAAGATCCACAGTTGAAACGACTACCCTAGTTTCAATGGCTGAAACTTCTTTGCCAAATTCTGGCCAAACCGAGACCCCAATCAAAAAACAAATTATAGATCTATATTATGCTCGTCGACAGCTTTCCAATGATATATAATCTGATAGGTTTTGAGGAGTTTTAAATTTTTTACTTTGATTTTGAATTGAAATTAGGGTTTTTGGAATTGACAACCATTAGAGAAGGAATAGATAATTGAATAGACAACTAGAATTGTACGCGTAGGAATTAGAAATAAAAGAAGCTACTAGGGTTTATAACCGTTTATATATAAGTAGAGATAGATAAGAACGAATGGACATATCGATTTGGAACGAAACAATAACAGCGACATGAACAGCCCATTTCATTTCCGAAATGAAATTAGGTCATCCAATATATCGAATATACATTTTCAATATTTTTAAATTCAATGGAACTAAATTCAAATCCAAATTCCATTGTATAAAGAAGTTAGCATTTAAAATCAAATTATATTCATTGAAGTTCCATTCGATTCTACGCATTTCGAGCTCGCACGATCAAGCGACAAGTTCGATCACTACGAAACTTGAAATCCTACAATAATTCACTGTTACGGATCCGACGAAACTGGTTTCATCAAAATCCGAGATAGTGGCCAAAATGAATAATTTTCACATTAATTAAATAAATTATTATTAAATGGATTTAATCACTTTCAAATTTAAAGTTAACAAATTTATCATTCATGATTACACATAAGTTTATAATCTTTTAAAATTTAATATTTTATGTTAATCTTAAGATTTAAACATTACATTAATTTTAGCGTCAAATTACAGCTGTAATAAAATCCTAGTTAAATATATTTTAATTTCAATCGAATTTTTTATTTCAATTTGCACTCTTATTATTCAATCATCCAATACCATATGAATTCATTTGACACTAATTTACATTTAATTACATTCATATTCTACCGTTATCATCTTAACTCATATTAACTTCATTATTTAATTACAGTAATTCCAAAAATTATTTTATTCCTTATAATTTACAATTACAACCAAATTAACTTTACAATTATTTCAGTTGATTGAAATTACTTTAAAATAGTTGCCAGTAACATTAAACCAACATTATAAAATTACATTCTAATCATTTTCCCA
This sequence comes from Allium cepa, assembly GCA_030765085.1. Taxonomy (NCBI): domain Eukaryota; kingdom Viridiplantae; phylum Streptophyta; class Magnoliopsida; order Asparagales; family Amaryllidaceae; genus Allium; species Allium cepa. The sequence continues at coordinate 373,328,795 of CM060929.1, read as the reverse complement.
TTTGTAAATCATAAAATTTTAATTTCTCACAATATTTAATTTCAAAATCTTATTTAATTTAATATTTTTAATTATCGAAAAATATGGGTCGTTACACTTTCCCTTACTCAAAACATTTCGTCCTCGAAAAGAAATAAGAAGGAATTAAGAAACTTGATATAATTTTATTCAAAATAATCATTTATAAACAATTTATTTATAATATCAACAATTTCAATATATATCACATTCCAATAATAAAAAATCCCAAATCACGAGGAAAATAATAAATATCACTGCAAAACTGTAATTCGAAAACGTACCTATTTGGCGGGCAAACAAACTTTGTTTGTGTAACCAAAAGCAGTAGTTATTGCTTCTATAAACCTGCATCTCACTTATATGATCCAGATGAGTTAATAATTATGTAAAAGGAGCAATATATAAGTTGTTTCAATTAATAATACGAGCAACACAACATCACAACAGTCATAAACAATCAAAATATACAACCATTATATGCAATCAAAGTATTCATCATACATCCATAGCAACCTAACTAACGGTTTGTTTAGGTTCAGAAACTTTTCATCATACAAGGGTGATAAGTAAACTATCAAGTGTATCCTACGCTCCACAGTCCAAGACAATTAATTAATAGATTATTCATGCAACCCTAAAGAATTTGAAGTATCCTCTCCCGAACTTCCCACTAACCAAACAACATAGAGTTTAAATATTATTTAATTTTATTCGATTAATTTCTTTTTCATCATTTATTTTTCATTTATTTTCATTCATTCATACAATATCTCTTCCCATTAATTTACATTCGTTTGCATACACATGTTATTTTCCATTCAATTATCTAGAATCATCAATAAATCAATTCTTAAAATATTATATAAGTTTCTTACAGTTTAACTCACATTTATTATTTACTTATATAACTTGATTTCCGTTTAATGTTAATATTCATTGATGAAATAAATTCAAACTTAAGTTTTCTACCTTTCAATTCATATTCATTTTCACCGTAGTATTCCCTTTAGTATTAAATCTATTTATGAATCATTTTAACCACTTTCTTAAGTTTATAATCATCTATCTAAATAGTTTTCACATGTATCTTTTCAATTTAATTTTAAAGCATTTCAAAACATTAACATATGTTTATAACATTTCCCGTACATCTTAGTTTTTCATTTATAAACATTTTTCATTTTGATGCATTTTGTTATAAAGATTTTGCTTGTATAAGATTCTATTACATATCCATATTAACATTTCAACTTTTCTTAACATTTCTAGTAAATTATTTATATGTTTTTAGAATGTAGTTGAGTGTTATACAAATTTATCTTATTCATTTTAGTTAGCAAAAATATTCAATAGTTTACATCTTCTAAATTTCATTACCCTTTAATTGACAAATTTCCAATTTCTTTACAATCTCATTAATCATTTAGCTTCTAATTTATTAATTTTCACTTTAGAAGTTCCCAACTTTTAAAATTATTTAAGATTTCATTTCGTTATGATAATTGAAATCCATTCTTTATAGAAACTTAAGAACTAAATATCGAGTTCATTGCGAATTATTTTAAAATAACATATATATTCATATCTTTTATATATATCAAATCATATTTAGAAGTTTAGAATTAAAATTTGTTTATCAAAAAAAATGTGTAATAAAACTACTAAAGTGGTCTTCCCATTGTGAAACTAGAAAATGAATGTCGATGATGTCGCGGTCATTACCGAAATTATTTTCCAACGATAAAAGAGAGGAGTACAGAACCTATTTTCTTTAAAATTCCTTTTAAAACATTTCTTTCAAATCACATTGAAAACATTTCTATCCAAAAAAACTTTCAAATAATACTAATACTATATTCCAAAACCTTTGAAAACCGATTTCAAAAATCCAGAACTTAAGTTCTCAAATTTGCAATTCATATTTATTTTATTTATAAATCCTATTTTGCAGCCAATATTTATAAAATTTCACTTTCTAATAAACAAACATATCACATACAACTATTTCCATTTATAAAAATTATTATTTTATATATAAAATATAATACTAGGTAAAATAATTTAATTTACCTATATTTCAAAAACAATATTGTGTCGGTCTACCCTATTAAGTTTTTAGAAATCCCTATCGATGCCATAGCATCCTATATACCGACCAGAATTTATAAGTATCAAACAGAAAAAATTAACACAATATAAAAACATTTTTATAACACTAACAAATACGCTTTCTCATATATATACTCTGAAACTCATTCTAGGTTATTACTACCCTATCTCTAATGAGTTAAACCCCGCAAAGCTAAGGTTATCACAAAACCTGGCCCTGATACCAACTGTAACGACCCATCTTTTGGACAGTTTATATCGACAATTATACACATATGTCAAACTCAAACTATTCAAAAGCGACGATTGTTAATGAGGTAAATAAGAAAATAAGAGATAGGAAAGAAAAGCAAACACAAAATCTCATGGCGGAATGAAAAAATATAATAATCAAATAAAGAGTTCATGAAGCTGTTTTTCAAATACACTTGATTACACTTTTACAATACAATTAGAGTTATACATACAGCAAGTATAATAGGATAATGCAGCAGAACAACATGATGTAGTGGAAAATTACTAATAATATAATACTAAACTCCGTCTTCGTCCTCCAGAATAATGTCTTCAATACTGAAAAGCTCAGGCTTACTCGAGCATAATAAAAAGACAAAACACTCGAGTCAGAACTAAAAGATCTTATGTAAGCTAAATTAAAATAAGTAAATATGAGCGTAATGGCTTCAGAGATGTTTATGGGATTTTACATCTTCTATTCAGTATATTACGTGCGAGCAATAATTTAAAAGAAGTTCGGGATTCCATCTTCTAAGGATTCGTTATACTGTCAAAATATATAATACAATACGATATTATAATATGTCTACAGTAAAGTAAAATATTAAAATAACATTAAAGCGTTACCCATAACCCCCTTAACATACTTTATAAAAGCACCGTAGTCTATACAATACCATAATTTCTCCGTAAACTGGAGGGCTATCAGAGGGCGCTCCGTAGTGTACGACACAAACCAAACTCGTAGTGGGCTCGATCGGGATAAATATGACAAGGCACATGAAGCAATGCCCAAAGTATGATACTAACATTTTGTAGAACTAGGCTGGTGGTAACGCATAGTAGCTACTACCACCCACCTCGATACATACTCCCATAATCAAAAATCGAGGGGTTGCTACCAATCAATCACAAAGAAACAGATATGGTATCGAAGAAATGTGCCTGATAGGGGGAGCGACTTCATTTGGCCTGGTATAGCTCATGTTTTATTCATTTTAATTATGAACCGAAAGACAAGGCTATCCGTCATCATTCTCTAACTTTATTCCAATAGCATTCGCCAAACCATCCTACTTCATTCTAGATTCTCCACCACGTGCATAACTGTTAAGTGGTTTTCGGTATTAGTAGAGAGTATGACAATATCTAATTCCTGTCTCTTTAACAACCAAACACTTAATTCACACTGGTTAGTTCTTTTACATTTCCAAAACCGATTCATATTTGATATCAAAATACCATATTCAATTCAGAATATCCCTCATTTCAAAACCATCATATTTACTTAAAATATATCATTTCACTAGAAAATATCATTTCAAATTCCAACATAGGTTATAACATCATTTAACCACATTCGCCTTTAAATCAAGGATTCAAATATAAAGAATTCAACATTACACAGTTTGAATTTAAAAAAAATAGTTTGGATAATTATCAATAGTTTAAAATAGTTTTAATATTTTAAATATTTTAGGATGTTAAAACAGTTGAAAATAGCTTAATATAAAATGAGTTGAGTATTGGAAATGGTTTATATAGTAAAATAGTTTGAAAATCTAAATAATCTGAATTATAAAATAATATATTTTAAAAGGTTTATATTAAAGTAATTTATTTTGAAAATAGTATCAAATCAAACCGTCTCTTCTATTTCAACAAATCTGGACCATATCCAGATTTCAAATCAACAGAACTCAATTTTTAATCTTTCAATTCAAATGACTCAATTTCGATTTAGTTCCAAATCAATGTGATTTCAATTTCAATTCGAAATACCTAAATTTTCGAAACATTCATTTTTAACTTCAATTTCGATTCAACAATTCAAAACAATTATTTAAATTTAATTCCATTCTTATTTTAAACCATTTCACTTCATATCAATTTCAAGCCCAATTTTAATTTACTTATTTAAACCACTTAAATCAAATTTAACTTCATTATTAAATTTTAAGATCCAAATCTTCAAAATAATTCAAATTTTGAAATAAAGTCATATATCGATTTTAACTTTACATTCCCAATTTAATTCTTAAATGTTTTCTTTTTAACCATTTTAATTTCAACTTTCAAAGATTGAATTAGAAAAATAATTAAATTCACATAAATCTATAATTTATTTCCATTAAAACAATAACATTTAATAAAAATCCAAATTCAAGAATTTAAACCATTTAATTTAACAATCCTTTGTCCGTATATAATTTTCTATCCTATGAAAAAGTGATACGGATATATATATATATATATATATATATATATATATATATAATTTCAACTCGTATCCCAAATCATTATTTTCCAAATCCATAAAATCGTCCAGATTTATCATTTCAACACATAATGATTTTTCCCTAATTTATAAGATCATTCAGTATGTATCATTTCAACCCACCGTGATTTTCCTAACAATAATTGAGGAAACTTGCAGTGCGATAACTACATATAAAATAAACATAACATCAAATCAACCAAAATATCAACAATTAAGCATCCATCACAATCATCATTCATATCAACCAATAAATTACAACAATTAACTTGTTATTATTATTAGGCACTTAACTAACAATTTAAATTCAATATTAATTTAAATGGGAATTTAATTCAATATAAATTCAAATTAAATTTAAATGATAGTTTAAAATACCAAACAACAATCAGTAAATTCCTAATCACATCATAAATTTAATTTAACCAACATAAGATGGTTTAGTATTCGTGAGTAGGTTAAATCACTCATCTTTGATTTCTAGTTGATTTAAAATCCAAATAAAGCCCAAAAATTCAACCGTCTTAGAATTCGACCAAACAAGTTCCATATTGTTCGGAATTTCGATACGATCGCAATGGAGAAAACTGTTCATCAATCGGAGCTCGTATGCAAAACTTTTTCAAGTTAGAAGTTTTAAAATTCAAATTTAATTTAAATTAAATTAAAGGGCATAATTGTAAATTTACCATACCCTAACCCTAACTGCTCGATCAAACATGTGTGTGACCTCGTTCAAGCCCTCAACCGCCATCGCTCTCATAACTACCATACCGCCATTGACCACAACCACCCAAATCGGAGCACACAGCCGAGCCTGCCACACTTCTCCGCCTCCTATATTGCCATGCACCACCCATGGCATTGCCTGAGACGCACGCCGCCGCCGCCGTTTAAAGCCCAACCATGGCGAATCACGACCACCTTCTAATGAACAACTACCCTAGATCACCTCCATTCGTCGCCCTCTACGCCGTGGCACCACCCGATCGACGAAAGAATAAAGATCCACCGTTGGAACGACAACCCTAGTTTCAACGGTCGAAATTCTTTGCCAAATTCTAGCCAAACCGAGACCCTAATAAAAAAATGCAGATCTAGATTATGCTCATTGACAGTTTTCCAACAATACATAATTTTATAGATTTTGAGGAGTTTTAAAGGTTTGGAGGAGTTTTAAATTTTCGATTTGATTTTGAATTGAAATTAAGGTTTTTGGAATTGACAGCTATTGGAGAAGGAATAGATAATTGAATAGGCGGATAAAATTGTACGTATAGGAATTATAAATAAAAGAACTTGCTAGGGTTTACAACAGCCTATATATAGGCAGAGATAGATAAGAATGAATGGACATATTGATTTGGGGCGAAACAATAACAACAACTCGAAGAGCCCGTTTCATTTCCAAAAGGAAAGTAGGTCATCCAATATATCGAAACATATGTTTTCGATATTTTCAAATTCTATGGAACTAAATTCAAATCCAAATTCCATTGTATAAAGAAGTTAGAATTTAAAATCAAATTATATTTATTTAAATCCATTTATTGATTTCTATGTGTTTCGAGCTCGTATGATCAAACGACTGTCCGATTGCTACGAAACTTGAAATCCTACAATAATTCATTGTCATGGATCCGATGAAACTGGTTTCGTTGAAATCCGAGCAAGTGGTCAAAATGACTAATTTTCATGTTAATTAAATAAATTATTATTAAATGGATTTAATCACTTTTAAATTAAAATTTAAAAGTTAACAAATTTATCATTCTTGATTACATACAAATTTATAGTCTTTCAAAATTTAATATTCCATGTTAATCTCAAGATTTAAACATTACATTAATTTCATTGTCAACTTACAACTATAATAAAATCCTAGTAAATTATATTTTTATTTTAATCAAATTCTTTTATTTCAATTTGCACTCTTATTATTCAATCATCTAATACAATGTGAACTCATTTGACACTAGTTTACATTTATTTACATTCATATTCTACAGTTATCATCTTAACTCATATTAACTATAGCATTTAATTACATTAATTCCAACAATTATTTTATTCCTAATTAACTTACAATTATAACCAAATTCACTTTATAATTATTTCAATTGATTGAAATTACTTTAAAATAGTCGTTAATAACATTAAACCATCATTATAAAATTACATTCTAATCACATTTCCATTTGTAAATCATAAATTTTTAATTTCTCACAATATTTAATCTCATAATCTTATTTAATTTAATATTTTTAATTATTAAAAAATACGTACCGTTATAGAAAACCTATTAAACGACATACAAATGCTTTGCGATTATAATACATGGTCAAAAATATTATTTTTAGAGATGGATCTCGAGTTTAATAATTTTCTGAATTAATGTGGATTTATTAAGAATTTTTTAGTGAAGAAAATGATTAATTGTATTTAAAATTAATTATGCCTATTATATGTTAATTTTAGGTCAGGAATTTATATATGTTAGAAAACGTATTAAAAGAGATTTATGGGAATTTTTGGAGAATTTTCCTAAGTGTTTTAATAAGTATATAAAATTATCTAAGGTATGGGATTTATATATTTTATATGTTTATAAAAGGAGAAGAGGCAACTTATAAATGTTTAAAATTATTAATCTCTGAAATTCGACAGCACTTTTAGAAAAAATTTGTAAAAAGAATTGGAAACCAATCAGATGTTAACAAATAAGGCTGGTTAGTTAAATAGATTTTACTTTGAAAGGTTAAAAATCAGTTTTACAAGGTTTTGTTGTTTCGCCACTTTCGGCAGCTACATCTGGGTACCACACATCTGCCTCCAACCAATTCGAAACCAATACACATGGTATCAAAGATTTGGTACATAGTGGATTGGAGATAGACGAAAGGTATAGATTCAAATAGGACTTTCGAACGGGTCGAGACCTTGTTTTGCTTTCAAAATGAAATGCCACTTGCATTGCTTTCGAAAAGAATGCTTTCGAATCGGATAGCTTTTGACTTGGTCAAATTTTTTAAAGAAAGATTTCGAAAGAGATTTCTATCTTTGTTTTAAATAAAAGGTTTTGAAGGGTTCGAAACCCTACTACCGAATTCTACGTTTCAAAGCAATGCCTTCGAAAGGGTTCTTTCGCTTTAAACCCTGAGCCGCTTCTCCAATGCTTTCAAAGGGATTGGTATCGACATCATCCACTTCATTTACTAAGGAAATTGCTTTCGCAAGAGTATCTTTCGGCTTAGTTCTTTTAAGACCCTTTAGAGATTTTGAAAATTAAACCCACAAGTTTCGAAAGGAATGGTTTTGAATGATTTCGAAACTATGTTCCGCACATTTCACTTGAACCCAACGCTTTTGAAGTGTTTGGACTTTAATGCTTTCGAAATGTACCAAATGAAGGTTTTAAAGGGGTGGTTCCCCAATGTTTTTAAAAGGTTTACCTTAATGTTTAAATGGAGGGTTTCCAATGTTTTCGAAAGGCATGCTTAAAGTGTTTTTTAAAAAGAAGATGTCTAAGGTTTCATAAAGCTTTCCAAAGGGTACTTTCAATGGTTTCAAAGTGGATACATTCAATGGTTTCGAAATAGGTACTTTCAAAGGTTTCGAAGGAGTTTGTTTAAAGGTTTTAAACGAAGGTTTCGAATATTTTCATCAGCAATGTTTTGCGTAAAGTATAGATAATATGTCATAGTGATTTCAGTAAAGCATAGAGTATATTTTCCTTGCTTAAGTGTGATTTAAATGGTTAAATCATTTTTGAAAAAAAATGCTTTCAAGGAAAATTTGATGGGGTAGTTGACCCTAAATAAATGACTTGGATAGTAGAATACCAGATGGGACTGGTATGGGGTCGCGCCCTATACTTTAGCCACTAGCCCTTAGCTAATATATGTCCAGAATCCCAATGTGTAAGGCTTTGTCATAGGTGCTACTAAAATGATGTTACACACAGAAAGGAATATACAGAGAAAAGGTACATTATTGGTGAGCCCGCAAAACCATTAGGATCAGTTGACCTTGAGAGAAGTAAATAAGGGATAGACCGTCCGAAATAGTGTCTGACAGAAGTTAGATTATTTGTTTATTTTGTTTGCTAGGCCAAAGTCAGCCAAAGGTTAATAGTTAGCTAAACAAAACTATAATGTTCAAAAAGATAGTCCATTGGTTACCTGATTTGTATGCATACTTGATATTGTATTATTGCTTTAAATATTTGTGAGGGGAAACTTGTTCCACTAAGCGGTGAGGTCTCACTTAATATCAGTAAAACTGAGATGTACAGTATTATTCATACTAAGCTTTATGTCTGACTCGAAGTTTATGTTTCCCCCTTAAACTCTCAGGTGCTCAAAATTAATCTAAGTAGATTGAGAATCAGGGCTTTTCAGGTTTAGTAGGTGGATAAATAAAGCTTCCAAAGATGTGCAGGTGGCATGGATAGCTATTTAGAAGTTTATATCTATATTTCCACTGTGATGTATTAAGACAGTTTTGCCTATTTAGTACTCTAATCATCCAAAGGGGTATCTTCATATGTCGCGCTTGGCGTATTTTGTAATAATTATATTTGATCAATGCCTGGGAAACATTTGGGATTATGTAATTAAATATGAAAAATGGTTTTGAAATGCAATTAGAAAAGTTGTTTTAATCTGTGTTGATTCTTTTTCATATTCAAGTGCTTCTGATATTATGAATACCATTAGCATTACCATATTTTGTCACCGAAAGTTAATACCATGGATCACTGCAGCATCTGTAGCGCTTAGCTTTAGGCCTCAAGATAGGGGATGTTACAATACTATTGTCTAACTCAAGGTTTTTTACTTTGCTTCTTATTATCTCAGGTGTTCTTGAATAAGTAGACTAGATAGCAGGTCTAGGTGCAATGCAGTAGCTATGTAGAGGGTGAGCTGGACGGAGCTACCTCATATTATATATGGATTTCTATGACTATTCTGCCATGCAACACTATGGAGCCTTATTAGTGCTTTCTTATTACTATTAGTATTAAACAATTATATATCTTTACATTTGTTGTATAAACTCTATCCCATGATGTATAACTTTATGTATTTGTACTCTGATATTTGGATCACTTAGTGATTACTGTCTCTTATATTTTGTATCAGTGATATTATATTTTATTCATGTGCTATGAGTAATATTACAAATTTCTATGAAGTTTGTTTCATTATAAACCTTGTTGATTGCTCTACATTGATTGGTATGACAACAACACACTATCTTATGTATATTGGGTGCTGGTGGTATAGAATAGTCATCACACTACTTGTCCCTACTTCTACCATTGTCACCAAGTGCTATCAAATTCGAGCAAATCTTTACTAGATCTGAAAATCGTGTGGAAGTGCTTGTACCCATGAAAATCAAAATCTTAAGTTGATGTAGGCACTTGATTTGGCCGAACCACTACAAAAATTTAGTGTATTCTTACTATTCTCCCTTGTTTGCATTAGATTTATTCTCGTTTTTGATCGATTGAGGGTGTTGTGTCTATAACGACCCGGACTTTTTTGTTTTTCGATTTTGAATATTTAAATGGTTTAAATATTGATTTGGGATTATAATTTAGTTATTAAGATTTTAAAACTGAAAATTTAAGCGATTTCGGAATTTTCGAAAATAATCGATTCAATCGACGTGTTAAAATAGCGATCTGGGGCATAGTCTTGGAACTCGACGAAACTTGTTCCATTAAATCCAAAATAGTGTATTATTATCGGACTTTAAATTTCGTAGTGATTGGAGTTATCGTTTGATCGTACGTGATGGAAACACGCTGAAATTTATATCGAAAATTTAATATAATAAGTGGGTCCAAAAAGCTATCTTCTCCATACGATCAAATTAAGACTCGAAACCTATTCTGTTGCATTCGGAATAGGAGTCTAACATTATAAACGCCTAGCGGCACGCCTCTATAGGGGATCGGAATTTTAAGTTGCGAAAAAGGGATATTTTATAATAAAATAAAAATGAAATCAAATTAAAATCGTTTTGCCTTCTAAAACACGCCACCTATCACGTACCCTTTCCCTTCATTCTTTCAAATCACGTACGAAGCCGCCATCTTCCATTTTCAAATCGCGTACACCTCCTATGCGTTCTCTTAGAAAATAAAATCTAAATCAATAGTAAATAGAAAAAAATTCGAACCCTGTTCGATTAAATAAAAACAAAAATCACGAATCCCCCTTCAATTTTTTTGCAGTTTGATTCTCAGTCGAAATCGAGTAATCAATTCTAAACATCATATTAATTTGGGAAGCTTGCCTTTCTTCCTATGTTCGCGCTCTAGCTCACGACGTGGTTTTGGAAAATCGAGGGCCTTAGCCGGTGATCTAGGGCTGGATTTCTTGGACGTGGGGGCAGAGTTCAAGCATTCGAAGGGGTGGAGGAGAGTTTATCGTCGCATGGGATGTAGTGCTTGGAAGCACGAGGCGTGCAAAGCAGAAGGTGTCGCAAAAATTGGTGGTGCGTGGGGAGGTCAGCGTCGATTGGTAGTGGTGGGCAAAGTCGAGGCAACACGTATGTCAGCAAGGGTTTCAGGGAGGCAACAGGCGATTTAGGCTGAGCTTGATGTCAGGCAGTGATAATTCATGGCTCGCGATGGAGGATGGAGGATTTCTGACCAACTGTCAAAGTAAGGGTGAGGTCACAGTGGCCCTTGGTGGAAGTTGGAAGCGGTAGCAGTGTAAGTCAAGATCTGGGAGTTTCTAGCCGTCATGACGTTGTGGTGAAGGACTGGAGCACGTGCGTGGGTCAGTGATGGAAAGACACTCGCATCTGATGGTAGCAGTAGTGAAGGGTGTGGCAGTAAGCTGGGTTTGGCTTTTTAGGGTAGGGTTTTGACTGTTTGATAAAGATGATTTATTTATTTAATTAAGTTAATGAAATTTAATTTGAATAGAAATGTTAATAAATTCGTAAACTTTTTATACGAGGTCCAAAAATCATAAAAACAAGTCAAGTTGATTCGTAGCTAGGAATTCAGGAAATTGAAATCTGGATGTTCGACAAATTAAAAATCAAGGTAAGAAAATTCTCACTCGGTTGGATTATCAGATAAATTTTAAAAATAGTTGAAATTACTTGTTGAATGCCTGGTTGATTTAATAATTATTATAAGATGAATGATATATTATCATATATATATTAGTATTTGGAGTGATATTCTTGCACACTATAGCGGATGAAACCCTATGTGCCCCGCATAATAGCGGATGACCTGATATACCGCGATATCCCCCTCGAAGTGGGATTGGTATTTTTATGCTGTATTAACGTCTGTGGATGCAGACAAATAGGTTGGAAGGATCCAACTGGATTCCTCAAAAATGTTGATTTATTTTCATATATTATGATATATGATTAGTGTGAATAATCTGTTATAGATTATTGCTACGATATTGGATTATTAAATACTACAATAGCACGGACCTTAAATTTGGTATTTTAAATACCATAAATAGTTGTTTTTGAAATTTAAGGAATTAAAAAGGTGATTTTGAATATAAAACATTTATAGGGAAATTTGGATTATTTTATAGGAAATTAAATGGAATTTATTAATGAAGGGATTTATAAAATGAAATGTTATAAAAAAAGAATTGGTTTTATAAATAAATGAAACTCAAAGGAGTTTATAAATTTATAAATGAGGTTTATAAATAGGAAAAAAAATGTTATCAGTGGATAACTTGGAATATAGGCTTACGATGTGAATTTATATCGAGTTATGGGAATCATTGAGAAAAGAAATAGTGGAATCTATCGCTAAATGTGAGAATGGCGATAAAATTAAAATATATTCGATGTGATATAAATCGAGAGGGATTATAATTTGAAAATTTGCAATATTGGATTTTAAAATAGATTTTTGTCGAGAAATTAAAATGGTTTTAAATGGGATTTTAAATTACTATACCATGCAACTTAAATTGAGATTTAGAATATTCCAAAAAGAATATTATTCTAATATTTATTGAAATAAATTCTAATTTTATTTATCAGCTCTGCAAATTGATTAATTATTAAAAATGATTTGGTTATGAGTTACCGATGTTATTTGGAATGTTTTGGTTTACTTAACATAATTTAACAAGATAAAACTACTATTCCTTTAAAATACTTATTTTTCACTATAATTTCAAAAGATTGAATTTATTTATAAATCTTCCTGAGATTGAAAGAGAAGTTTGTTAAATGAGTATGATTTTAGAAGAGAAATCGTATAGTGGAATTTTGGGAGCTTAAAGAGAAATTCCAAAGTGTAAAAAATACGAGAAACTCGAAAAATGAATTAGAATTCATAAAAGAAGTTAGAAAGGGGTATTTGGAGATACAGACAAGAGCGTTCGACTTTGGAAATATTAAGAGGTTTACAAATAAAATTTGTAAAGGATTGTGAGAATATGAAATAAATAGGCTATTTCTTGAATATTGGGATAAAAAGATCTTAGGAAATAGGTGTATAAATATTTCTATGTATTGGACGGGAAGGATTTGAAAATAGTTAACTTCGAGATTTTAAGTATAGAAAATGTTTTCAAAAGGGTGAATTATAACTGGAAGCGAGAGAAAAATAATTATATGTATTGAAAATGGTGAAAAATCCTGTTATGGATGCAAGTGTTGAAATTGTTTCTAAATATAGAAATATTGAAAGGGTTTGAATATATACATCTTATAAGGATATTTTTAAGAATATTTTTGGAAAAAATATGATAAGGCCAGGTGATTGTTTATGGATGTTTTATCGATAGTTAAATAACCGACTGATGTGCACGTAAATGTGCATATTTTTACCACCATATTTATTCTATTTAAATTAAATAAATGATCATATTGGGTATTTTAACTTGTTTAAACCAAATTCAAATTATTTTCAAATTGTCACATAGTCATCTTCATATAGGGACAAAATTGTCTTTTTTGTGCATTTATTAATTTATGAAAATTTAATTGAAAATTTCTATGTATTTTGTAGGAATTAAAATTCAAACACAAGTGGCTTCATATGTATGCACAAGGGTGAATAGAACAAATGAAGATGGAAATAATTCAAAGGCATGATAATGGAGGACCCCACCTACCCACCTTTCTTCATGTACAAAGTAGAAGCTAATCCACATGCTTATGGCCATTAAATCTTCATGCATACTTAATGGATGATTAGTGGAAGTTAATAGTTACTTGGTGACCACACTTCCTCCAAGGGCATTTTGGGTACTCCCCAAAAATATGCATTAGGGTTTCTAACTTGTATAAATACCCTTTATGTTTCATGTAGCCATCCTCTCTTAGTTAGTTAGTTTTAGTTTAGAAAATAAATCAAATCTCTCTTTCTTTCCATGGCTACTTAGCCATTTCTTCTCTTATGTAATTCTTTTTTTTATGCAATGTTAATTATTGTTTCTTTTTAATTACATGTTCATTTCCTTTTATGCAAGTAGTGTAGATTTTCCTTTATGCAATTAGAATAGTTTTCCATTTCACTTTGCTCTCTTTTCCTTTTCTTTTTCTCTCATGTTGCAAGCTACATTTGTTCATATGATAAAAAATATGAGAGGCTAAACCCCTTCAATTTAGGGGTAATGAAGCTCTCTAATCATGTAGCTTCAACTTAATTTGATGTTTATGCTCTCTTTTTATGCTTAATGAGAATGAATGAAGTGGTTTAATGATGTTGTTTAGCTTTGAATTTGATAGTCTATGTTGTTTATAACAAATAGGCTATGCTTAAACAAACAAAACACAAATTGCCTCTTCATCTACATATGATTATGGCAAAGAAGTGATTGTTGAAATTGAAATTTGATGGCTTATATTTCTAATTAATGGTTAATAGGCCATGCTTAAAATAAATTTTGCTTTCAACTTTGTTGTCATATTTTATGAGATTTAAAAGTGTATTAGTGGTTGTGTTATAGTTTGATGGTTTATATTGAGCTAATTAATAGCACAAATATACCATACTTATGATAAGCACATCAACTAATTCACTAATGACAAGAAAAGAGAGATCATAACTTCATTTTGTTGATTTATGTGATCTAGAGAGTGGAAATTGCCTCTAAATTGTTCTTTTAACTCTCATATTTTTATCATTTTCTTTTACTAGTTTTTGTTAGTTTCTTACATTTCTAACTATTCACTCTCGACTTCGGTATAATTTGATTGAATAGAATTTTAAAATCATCAATTCCCTGTGGATCGACCCGTATTCGCCACGTGCTACATTCGTACACCGTGCGCTTGCGGTATAAATTTTTAATTTAAATTCGTTCGACGGTTTTCTAAACCGATAGAATTTCCGTCGACGAACAAGTTTTTGGCGCCGT
The DNA here is from genome assembly GCA_030765085.1 of Allium cepa. Classification (NCBI taxonomy): domain Eukaryota; kingdom Viridiplantae; phylum Streptophyta; class Magnoliopsida; order Asparagales; family Amaryllidaceae; genus Allium; species Allium cepa. The sequence continues at coordinate 373,313,771 of CM060929.1, read as the reverse complement.
TGCCGTGGAATTTGTTTTGATTTTGATTTTCTATTCTTCGAATTATTTGTGTTTGATTTTAGTGTGTGTGTTGTGTTTTAAAAAAAAAATATTGTGTGCTTGTGTGGTTTTTGTGTGCATTTGTTTTTGTTCTTGTTTGTTTTGCATTTTCATTTTCACTTTCATATATATATTTTAAAAAAAAAGCCTCACAAGTTCATTTCACATTTTAGTTCATTGCATTGCATTTTACATTATAATTTCTTTTTTCTTCTTTAAAAAAAAATAAAATAAAATTCGGTGCTACTCTGATTTGCTCACTGTTCTTCATTCCCCTCCTCTCTGTGCATCTGTGCACATTACTTCATTGCAACTCCACAATCACCTATACAATTGCACTGTGAATCTCCTAAAACTTCAGCATAGTTTCTGCATCCCCACACAGCCATTTCAACAGCCCCCTTCTCCAACATAACCACCCAGTCACCAGTCATCTCCACAACCCAGAAGTTCCTCTGCTTGCGACTTCAATCACCAACATTCATCTATCTCCTACTCTGCCTTACTTCTTCACATACATTCGCAACATTCACAAACAAACCACTGCTGTGACTTCACTTCATTTACTTCACAAACTACTGTCGTGCACTTCAATTTTTGCATAATCTCTCTGTCAAATCTCCTCTGTCTACTGCCCTCCACCATACTCACTGATACTTCACTGAAACAGTGCAAACCATACAAAACTTCTTGTTGACTGCAACCACACGCAACCCTCTGCCAGACAATTCGACATCCTCTTCCATTTACCATCCCATCCACCTATACACTAACATCTCCTCTGCATAAACAACAACCACCTCTGTCTTCATCAAACTGTCAACATTTCACCATTTTACTGTCAACAACACTTCTCCCCACCCATTATCATCTGCTACAAACTCATCCCATTCAATTCAATACCCATACCTCTTCCTACATACTCCTCTGACCAACAAACTCATACAAACCAACCTTGATCAACTTCAGTGCACCATACAGTCAGCCTAAATCTTCCTCAGACAACTTCTACTCAACAGTGCCAACTTCGAACGATTAGAAGTCGAAACCAACTTCTACTCAAAACTGTCATTCACCTCCTCGGACTAAACCATCCTCCACTGCTTGCCAACCAATTCAACTCCAACCTCCAAATCAACTGCAGCCTCATCACCCAACTCGAGCAATCGATCGCCTCAACACGCGGCACCTCTTCCAGCAACCAAAATCGAACCCAACCCAAAACCTGCCTTCCCCAAATCACCTCCATCACACTACAATACTTCCTCCTACAATTCCACTTCTCTGCCACAACCAGAATATCACCATACATTCTACTGCCACCAAGCAAGCTCCTCCTTCACAAACCACTTCACTGTCAACTAGCAACTTCCAATACTTCTTTGCCTGCATCACATTGATCCTGCCTTCAAACCCCTGTCACCAAACTGCCTACACCATCCCCTTCTCAAATTCTACCACGATCTCCTTGCTTCTCCACACATATACAACAGTAACCGTCTGCCTCCCTCATCACGAAACCCACTCGCCTCCTCCAACCGCAAACAATCACGGCAATCACAGTGACTTCAAACTCCCCCTTCAATCTCCCAAAGACGCGAACAAGCTCGACACCCAAATCCGCTTCAACAACATCGATTTCCTTCGCAACACTACCACCTCGAACCCATAACAGTCTCCAACACACACGACCTTCCTTTCAATTCAACTCGCCTGCATCGCAAATCCGCAATGTTCTCAATCAACCCTCAATCACCGCTCGAACTCGAACCACCCAACCACTTCGCCACCACAGATTGAACTCCCTAAATCTCAATTCAAACAGCCTCGTCCAATTCGACAGCTTCCGCAACACCCTCGACCAACTAACGAAAACCCAAATCTTATCAGAAATAAATTTGGTGTTTTGGGGATTTTGAATTGTTTTGGGATCGAACGAGAAAATCAGTGATAAATTTTCTATTTGTGTGTTTTGTGGTTTGGGTAATTTAGTTTGTGTGTTTTATTTTTATTTTTTTCCTGAAGTTCGGCTATTTTGATCTTCGATTTTTACTTTTGAAGAGAGAACAGGGGAGGCAGTGTAATCTGAATCTGTTTTGTGGGCTGCCCATCCAAAAAAAAAAAAAATTAATTTTGCATTTCTTTTAGCTTTAAAAAAATGAGGGGTTGATTATAAATTCGTTTTGGCCTCTTGGGTAGTGAGTTTTGTTGTTTTCATTTTTATTTTGTTTTGTTTAGTAAATTAATTGGTTTAAAAAAAAAGAAAAAAAAACAAGTTTCAATTGTTTTACTTTCAATTTGTTTTGTGTTCACTTGTTTGTCTTGTTTTGATTTGATTTCTTCTCGATAATTTTTTTTTTAAGTAAAACCCTACTTTTAAGTTTCCTTTCAAAAAAAAAACCAAAAAAAAAATTGTATATATCTTAGTTTTTAATTTTCAGGTTGCCAAAGCAGAAGGGATTAGCTTGCTGAAAATTGCTGCTCTGCGTGCCAAATAAACTGCTTGCTAAAAAAAATCCGCACTCTTGTCTCTTGCTTTTATTCGTTTTGCATAGTTGGTTGCTTGCATCTTCATTTATATATATAAAAAAAAATTGAAAAAACCAAAAACAAAAACAAATTTCATTCATAGTTGCATTGTTAATACACGTTTAATTTCTGCTTTGCATTTCATCTTATATTGTGATTAATAATAAGCGGTTAGACATCAATAACACTTAATTGTATACCGACAATTTGTCTTCTTTGAACAATTTAATTTCTTGGTTTCTAGGCTACGGCAGAGTAATAACCATTTATAAATATTACGGTGATTCGTAAATATTATAGTGGTTGTTCCTCTGAAGGTACTTAAACCTTCGGCTGCATTGCTACGGTGATTCGTGGTGCACCGATAAATCCTGCCCGTTACCTGGCTGAGAACTATTTTGTTTATCTAAGACAATTTGTGAATATATAATTTTGGGTTAACTTAGGATAAATCATTTGTAATTAACCATTGCATTCATTTAGTTGCATTAATTCATGCATATTTTTTTAAAAAAAAACAACAAAAAAAAATTTCAAAATCCAAAACTAAAAAAGTTGTAAATATTCCTTCTCCTTTGAAATTTTTAAATCTTTTTTCTTTGAAATTTCAAAAATCCAAAAAAAATTAGAAAAACAAAAATTAAAAAAAATCTTTCCAAAAAGAAAAAAAAAATTGAAAAATGAAAAAAAAAAACAAAAATCAATATCCTTTTTAAAAAATAAATTTGTAAATATTTTTTCTTTATAAAAAAACCAAAAAAAAAACATTCTTGAAAATGTCCGAGTTTCCCCACTTACGTGAATTTTACAATAGTTGTGAAAATCAATATAATCCATACGATTTCACTCCAGATTCATATGGATATTTTAACAACAACTATTCTTTAAACAATTCGAATTTTGAACAACAAAGTTTTCAAAATTATGAGCAACCCTCAAATCTTGAAAATAGCATTTTATTTCTACTTGAAATCTCTACACAACAAAATCAAGAGATAAATGAGTTATGCAATTCATATTTGTCCAATAACTCGAATCAAAGTTTTCAAAATAATCAAAATTTGAATTCACTTCAAAATTCAAACGATTTCGAGTATAAACCATGCCAATACAATTTTGAACTCCAAAATGAATTTCAAAATCAAAACGAAAATGTGATCCACTTTTCAAATAATTTTGGCAATGGGAATTATCTTGACTACGATACGAGTCAAATTTTTTGTTCTAAACGAATCCAAATCGAAAATTATCAAGTTAATAATTACAAATTGGATTTTGTTGAACAAACGAACGAAATCTACGATGATCACACGGATTTGTTGTTTGAACCTTATATGAAACAACGTGAAAAGAAAAATCAAATTCCAATGTGTGATGAGTCAAGTGAGAATCCATCTTTTACCCAAATCGATGATTTTCAAATAACAACTTTTGAAATTGAAAACGAAAATCTTAATGAAGTTGTTGAAAACATGGTAATTGGATTGGATTTCAATTCTTTTAAGGATGTGGAACCAAATTTGAAATTCGATCTTCCTTTTCTTGATTTCGAAAATTTGAATACAACTATTTTGGATTTTGAACTTGAGACATGTAATAAAGTTGTTGATAATCCAATAAAGGAAGTGGAACTTAACGAACACGAATTTTTTGGACTTTTGGATGATGAGTTGTTAAATTCCAACGGGGAAGATTTAAATCACCACTTTGATTTTGAAATCAATAATTTTGAAGAAGTTTTCATTGATAAGTTTGAACTTCAATTTGGTGAAAATAAACTTGAATTTCAATCAATTGTTTTATCAACCCTAAAAATCATCGAAAACAAAACAACTCATTCAATTTTCAATAAAACGACATTCGTTTTTCCAAATCAACATTCAACTTCGAAATCTTTTACGGTTTGGTTTTTCGTGCTCAAGCTGTGTCTCACACACTTGACGAGACAAATGAATCGGTCTTTGGAAGACCGTTTCATTTACTTTCTGACTGTATACTTTCTCATCTCTTGTAAATAATAATCTTTCATGTAAATATTGGATTTTTATTTTATTTTTCTCCTTCCACTTGGGTTGACTATGGGGACACAGTCAAAATTAAGTGTGGGGGGGGGGCTCATCTTCATTTTTTTCATGGTTTATTTTTGCTTTGAAATCAAAAAAAAAATCCCAAAAACAAATTTTCTTTTGATTTATTTTTAAAAGAAACACTATAAGATAAATATACGGCTTTGGTTTATTAAATTGAAATTTTTGAAAATTTATTGGTCTTAACAAAAATGAAAATGAAGTTTGATTACAAATAATAATGGTTTAACTAGTATATAGAAAGATTCATATGTGTTAATTATGAAGTACATCCTAATTGAAAATCTTTGTTTTAAAAAGTGGTTGATTTAAAGTAAATGATATAACATTTTTTTGTCTTCTAAGTTAAATGGTGCTAAGATGATTTTGCGAAACTCCCTCTCAATAAAAAAATATAAAAATAAAAAATAATAACATCCAAGTATTCACTCTCATTTAAAAGTCCTCACGATCATGCATGGGTGATTAATTGGAATTTTTGATTATGTGATTTCATACTCATTTAAAAGTCCTCACGGTTATGATGTATGGAACACATGTAAAAAAAGGCTTAATAAAAACCACCTACGGTCGATAGGTGTATGCACGAAAGTGTGTGCACTCGCCATGATCTGTACTCCCCTCACATAAGCCCGAAAGGCGGTGCATGGGTGGTACATCTGGCCTCAGTTTACATGAGCTAGGTGTGTAATTTTTCTTACAAATAATGAGAGAGCAAACAATTGAAATCCTAGCACTAATTTTACTTAGTTGATTTGATTTGTTATTGAAAAGAAATGAAAATACCACTTTGATAAACTTTGATAATCAACTAAGGATCCATTTCATAATTACATTATGTTATCAACCGAAACAACTAGCCAAACTATGGTCTATCTGTTATGACAACTTGATTTTTGTTGAAAATTTTGACGAGTAAATGACATAAATTTTCAAGATAATAACCAAAACCTATATTTAAATTATTTGTGTCAATTTAAAAATAAATCCTTCATTTGTAAATATTTTCAAAAATTTGCATTCATCTCTTTGTAAATAAATCTTGCATTTTGTAAATATTTTCATCATGCATTTGGATTTTGTGGGTAGTATCCGCTGAAAACCCTCACGAGACAACACTCGTCCTACTGGGGACACCCAGAGGTTTAACGGCTTATTGCATACGCTCAATGCAATCGTGCTCCCTACGAAAACGGATTTACCTTAGTTTTAGTTTATTCGAGGACGAATAAAAAGATAAGTGTGGGGGTATTTGATGTGCACGTAAATGTGCATATTTTTACCACCATATTTATTCTATTTAAATTAAATAAATGATCATATTGGGTATTTTAACTTGTTTAAACCAAATTCAAATTATTTTCAAATTGTCACATATTCATCTTCATATAGGGACAAAATTGTCTTTTTTGTGCATTTATTAATTTATGAAAATTTAATTGAAAATTTCTATGTATTTTGTAGGAATTAAAATTCAAACACAAGTGGCTTCATATGTATGCACAAGGGTGAATAGAACAAATGAAGATGGAAATAATTCAAAGGCATGATAATGGAGGACCCCACCTACCCACCTTTCTTCATGTACAAAGTAGAAGCTAATCCACATGCTTATGGCCATTAAATCTTCATGCATACTTAATTGATGATTAGTGGAAGTTAATAGTTACTTGGTGACCACACTTCCTCCAAGGGCATTTTGGGTACTCCCCAAAAATATGCATTAGGGTTTCTAACTTGTATAAATACCCTTTATGTTTCATGTAGCCATCCTCTCTTAGTTAGTTAGTTTTAGTTTAGAAAATAAATCAAATCTCTCTTTCTTTCCATGGCTACTTAGCCATTTCTTCTCTTATGTAATTCTTTTTTTTATGCAATGTTAATTATTGTTTCTTTTTAATTACATGTTCATTTCCTTTTATGCAAGTAGTGTAGATTTTCCTTTATGCAATTAGAATAGTTTTCCATTTCACTTTGCTCTCTTTTCCTTTTCTTTTTCTCTCATGTTGCAAGCTACATTTGTTCATATGATAAAAAATATGAGAGGCTAAACCCCTTCAATTTAGGGGTAATGAAGCTCTCTAATCATGTAGCTTCAACTTAATTTGATGTTTATGCTCTCTTTTTATGCTTAATGAGAATGAATGAAGTGGTTTAATGATGTTGTTTAGCTTTGAATTTGATAGTCTATGTTGTTTATAACAAATAGGCTATGCTTAAACAAACAAAACACAAATTGCCTCTTCATCTACATATGATTATGGCAAAGAAGTGATTGTTGAAACTGAAATTTGATGGCTTATATTTCTAATTAATGGTTAATAGGTCATGCTTAAAATAAATTTTGCTTTCAACTTTGTTGTCATATTTTATGAGATTTAAAAGTGTATTAGTGGTTGTGTTATAGTTTGATGGTTTATATTGAGCTAATTAATAGCACAAATATACCATACTTATGATAAGCACATCAACTAATTCACTAATGACAAGAAAAGAGAGATCATAACTTCATTTTGTTGATTTATGTGATCTAGAGAGTGGAAATTGCCTCTAAATTGTTCTTTTAACTCTCATATTTTTATCATTTTCTTTTACTAGTTTTTGTTAGTTTCTTACATTTCTAACTATTCACTCTCGACTTCGGTATAATTTGATTGAATAGAATTTTAAAATCATCAATTCCCTGTGGATCGACCCGTATTCGCCACGTGCTACATTCGTCGTGCGCTTGCGGTATAAATTTTTAATTTAAATTCGTTCGACGGTTTTCTAAACCGATAGAATTTCCATCGACGAACACCGACTATCAATATTAGCCAATTTCGTTAATCATTTCAAAGAGACTGGGATCAGATTAATTATCCGAAAACCACTTTGATCCGGTTTGAATGATACGAATGAATACCGTGACGATGATGAAGAGGGTGATTCAGTTTGTCCAAACCTATGACAACTTATATGGATGAATGCTATAAGAACATCGTCATTGGAGGACGATGAGCATTCTAAGTAGAATTTTGTTCTTGAAAGGTAACGCTTAGCCTCGAGCCTCATCAACCGGGAATGGCTAAAACAGAGGAGATGCAGCAAGGCTAAGTGGGTCTCACCTAATTAGGGTATGTTATCACTCTTTTAGATGTCCTCAGAAACCTATATATTATGGATATGGTTATGCATGAAAGAAGGAGTGCTCGACGGTAAGGGTGGGAACACCCTGGTGATAAAATATTCGGTCTATCAAGGTTAGGGGTAGGTCGGTCTTGTGTAGCAGGGGATCTCGGCATGGTCCTCGTTACATTGTTCTAGAGGTGTACTATGATGGGCAGTACCCCAGTGGTCCAGTCATTCGTTTGAATCCATTCTCCAATACGAGCTTACGGTTTTGTTTGTAGAGCCTAGTATGCTGGAATTTAATTAATGTAACAATTTCAGCTATTTGAATAAGTATTTGTATTTAGACACTACTACAATATCACTGGATTTTCTATAAAATGTTTTGGTTATCGTAAGGTAGAAACCCCTCATGCTTATGTGTGACGTGGTCTTGCGAGATACCTTTGTTTTTCAATGGATTTTGATAACTCTAATAATTAAAATTGAGTGTGTTTTCTCACGTTGTTTTTTCAGACTAACTCGTGTGTTATTTTATTATAATGCTTGGGTCAGACGAGTATTACAGATTCAGGATAGGATGCTATGAAGCTCAAGAGACGAGCTGGATGACAGAGACGTATTTTCGTGTTTGGTTGATATTTCTGCAGTGTAAGCTATGTATGTAAGGAAAAGTTATTGAACTGTCCAGATTGTTTGTTGTTCATTGTACTCCGATAATGGTATGTATAGTAACAGTACAGTTCTTGTGTTAAAATCTGTTATTATATATTGTATTTGTGCTAATACTATTGTGAGATTCTGTGATATTGTTGCTCTATTTTGTTCTACTTTTTTATTCTTCACCCATAAAGATTCGTATTTCATTCAATTTGGGCTAAACTGGTGTGAATTATGGTCAACTCGAAGGGTACGGAACTGCGGGCTGTTACAGTGTCACTTTTTGCCTTAATATTATATGCCTAAAATGTCCAAAATGTTGACAGTTTCAAGTCATCTATCCTTTATATAATATGTTAAATTCGAGTACATGTGCAATATTCATTGTCCAATGGTCACTATGAAAAGGATATAAGTCATTACCTTCACTATAGTCCAAAATGTCAAGAATGGAGCCCATATGCAATTTCCTATTTCTGAAGGTCCTTCCGTTCGAAGATTTGAGTCATTTTCTTCTTCATTGACTATTAGAGGAGTTCTCATGTAATTACCTACACTTCCCAATGAATGTGACTATTGTGTGGCTAGTTATCACTTAGGATCGTGTAATATGGAATGTATTATAATCTAAATGCGGAAACAGATAATAATAGTAAAGTAAATAGGAATAAGCACACTAGGAGTTTTTATACTGGTTCAAACTTCCCGTTCTAAGTCCAGTCCCAGACTTTTCTCTGGAATTTCTCACAATAATCGCTCACTTAACCCGGAGGAATAGGTAAACAACACTTGAGCAACCGATCAGGATTTTTCCGCCTCTAACAACCGAAAGAGGACTTTTACCGCCTGAACAACCGAACAGGACTTCAATAGTTTCAATAAAATTATTTTGACACTTTGTGTTCTTGATAATACTGATTTGTCTTTGATAGTACAACCTTCCTATAATCTTTTCCTCATGTAAATATCGTGTGTGTAAAGATTAGAAATAAAAATATTACTTTGAGTCGAAGAATAAGTTAATTAATTCAGAGATTCAAGCAATATATAAATTATGATTGCTTGAAGTATGCAGAGATAGATAGTAGAGAGTATGATCAGAAAATAAAATAAAATTCAGTGATTTGAGAAGCGAATCTCATGTGTTTATATAGTAGATAAACAACTTCAACTATTCACGAAGAGTTTTGATCAAAGAATGTAGCCATGACCCTTCAAATTGGATCGTAACTCTTCGCAAATGGAAGTGTCTCTTCAGGAAAATAGATGTTAGAATCGTTCAGTCGACTGACCCAAAACGATCAGTCAACTGAATATTCAAAGTTGGTGTAAAACAGAGCGTATCTATGCAACTGAACAGGTTTAATCGACTGGTCATTTTTGATCAGTCGACTGACCTAGTTGTCAATGCACAATTCACACATTTTTTAAAGAATTTGAATTTTAAAACAACTTTGATTTTGTGTAAACTACTTAAGGATAGATTTTAACAATTCTAAGACTAAAAACTTCAACAAATAAACATACTATACTCAGTTTTGAAAGTCTTGCCTCCTTTGTAGTTTTAGTATCATATCTCTTTTTATTTTTGTCGCTTGATCATATAGTCTCATCACTGATTTGTTTAAGCTCTTTGTCATGAATAAAAACTTATGATTCAAAAACCAACACATCGATATAAAGCTTAATGTGGCTTTCGGCCTCGTGTCGTGCCAAGAAATACAAGCTATTGGGATTTTAGAATATTATAGATCATAGTTATATGGGTAAGTTATAAGACATTCTATATTTTCAGATGTCATTGCAAAAGGAATTAAAATATAAGTACACAAAATAGAAATCTCAAAAAAACAGTCTACAAAATACTTATTTTACATATACACATTTTTCAAAGTACAATATATGTTTTACAGACATTTAATACAATAAGCAACTGCAAAAGGAACAACGAATAATATGATAACTCCAACGTAAAGCTCCTTTCTCCACGTACTATGGCCAACCACTACTAACTTGTCATCCTATGGTAGGGGAAAATAAAATAAAAAAAGTGGGTTAGACAAAATGCATGGTGAAATTCAAGTTTAATACGTGATGATTATATGCAGTTAACTTCAAAGCTAGTCTAAATGACATAGTGTGCGCTACAAGTGTCCATGAACTTCTAAGGTGCAATTCCTAAGGATTCTTATATAACACAATGAGTCAAACTATAAATCTAACCTCACACTAACGATTGACCAACGACCTTGAAGTTATCAACAAAGAAAATATCGCCTATAGACGACTATGGAATGTGCTCTCCTATAACTATCGATCTTCACTATGCTTAGAGAGGGAGAACCATAAAATGCAAACTCGTTATATGACTCATCATATGCATCCACTATTAACCTCTCTATCATAGAGCAAATTTCCTTTTATCAAACTACACCAGTGTTTGATTGTACCACGGTGTGTCAGAATCGTGCGTATAAGGACTCCCATTAGTCATAGGTTCCTTTTTATCCTATAACATCTTATCATGTTACGCCAGGCCTAATTGTCCTTTAGAATCTCCATTTAGAACGAGCTCACTAACCTAGGGTCTCCATCAGGGTTGTGAGTCCACTACAGAATATTCCCTTAGTTTTTATGAAATACATTGTAACATCCCGCCTTTCCGCACACTTTAAATAGACACACGTGCCAATTCAAACCATACGGAAGGGCGGATTGTTATGGGGTAAATAAGAAAAACAGAGAAGGCAAAAAAAACAAAATAAAATCTCACAGCGGAAGGATAAAATATAATAATAAAATATACAGTTTATAAAACTGTTTACAAAACATTTGATTCTTCTTTATACAATTAAATATCAGAGTTCACATACCAATAATATCAATGCAGCGGAATACAGTGTAGTGGAATAAAATAGTAGATAGTAATACTAAAAATCTTCGTCTTCGTCCTCCAGAGCTAAAACTTCAAATCCTGAAATGCTCGGACTGACCCGAGCGAATTGAAAAGACAAAACACTTGAGTCAGAACTAAAAGATCTTATGTAAGTTAAATCAACAGAATAAATATGAGTACAATAACTCAAAAGATGTTCGGGATTTACATCTCTTAAAGATCCGTTAAACTATTTACTATGTAGTATATTGCGCTACTATAGTAGTGTCTATTCATAAAATAAACTTACTTTTAAATAGCGTTAAGGGGTTACCCATATAGCCCTTAACATAGAATATATTCCCATAGTCTATACAGTACCGTAATCTCCCCCGTACTGGGCGTCGTCAGAGGACACTCCATAGGTATGGTACAAAACAAAACCGTATAAGGCGCGCTAGGGTAGGTGACACGGCACAACTAGGCAATGCCAGGGTAGATATACCAATTACGCTTCCGGGCCGATGGTAACGCGTAGCCGCAGCTACCGCCCACCTCGAACAAACTCCCCAAAATCAAAGTAAAAGTGGCCACTGAATCAATCCAAAGTCAAAGTATAATATCGAAGAGGAGTATCCGATCAGAGGAATGACCTCATTAACCCGTCGATCGCTCCTGTTTTAGCCACCTTATGCCAACTCACGGGAGTTGGGTCCACGTATTTACCTTACAGGAAACGTCGCCACCATCCTACTTCATTCTGGAATCTCCACCGCGCACACGGTTAGTCAAAGTGGTTTTCGGTATCGACAGAGAGTATGTACATATCCGATCCCGGTCTCTTTGCCAACCAATCGTTATTATAACACCGCGGTCATTTAAAATAGTTTATACTTTAAAACCAGAATAAAATTCCATTTCAAAACTATGAATACGATATCATCTTAAAAACCCAAAAATATGATATCATTTTATCCAAATATATTTCTTTTCCAAAATTATACTGCTTTAAAATTTAAAATATCTGGAAACCAAATATTTGACTTATACTTTCAAAGCATAATATTTCAAAATTCATATATTTTAAAACCATAACTTCTAAAACTTGAATGGTTTGGATATTCACGGTATATAAAATAAATGGTTTGACTTTTAGGTTACTTTGTAAAGAAAATAATTTCCATGACTTTACAAATATATTCCTTTATTTAAAGTCTAAACCAAAATTTAAATATCACTTTCAAGTTCCAAAACCACTTCAATTTCTATATATATATATATATATATATATATATATATCCATTTGGAGTATTAATATTTCAAAACTAAAGTTGGAATTTATTCCTTCAACTAAATTAAATGTTCTATTATTTAGTCTTGAATATTTACATAAAATCCATAAATAAAACTCTAATTTCTAGCAATTAAATATTTTCTTCAATTAAATTATACTAGAATATTCATTTTAAATTTATCTTGTAAAAATCCAGTTATAAATATCATACCTCAAAATTTTCCAAACTTAAACATATAATATGAATTATCAAATTTCATTTTTCAATTTTCCCATTTTTATTTAATAGATTTATACACAGCTTAAATTCAAAATTTTTAACTTCATATGTATATATATAGAAGAATAACATTTATAAAATATCAAAATTTAATAAATTTTATAAACCGTATCCTATCCAAACCATAGAAATCACTTTAAAATAATTTATATATAGACCACGGTGACTGTATAAAATTTTCTATCCTATGGTCAAGTGATGCGGATATTTATCATTTCAATCCGCAATTTAAAAACAAAATTTGCGGTTGTATATCATTTCAAACCACAATCCCGAATGAAATGAAAAATGCATGATAACTTGTAGTTTAATGATATATAATAAAACATCCATTCACCCATCATCAATCAAAATTATTTCAAACATCATCAGTTTAACAACCATCAATATATATACAATATAACAAGAAATAACTGACAGTTATTAACTAACATTTTATATTCAATTAAATTTATAACTGTTTAACTAGTATTTTATATGCAAATAAATAAATTCTAACTGTCAATTAATATGCAATAAATGAATTAAATTGACAGTTAAATTAAATAAATGCGAATTAACCGATATGCTGAATAAAACATGCCAAACAATCATAAATAAATTCTACTCATGTCTAAAATAAATTTAACAAACATAAAAACTTTTAGAAGTTGTGAGTGGGTTAAAACACTCACCTTTTGAATTTAAATCTAATTTAAATTCGATTTAAACCCAAAAATTGCAGTCTCCAAATCTGTCCAAACCAGTGCCAACAGATCCGGAATTAAATTTCGATCCTAACAAAAAAAATCGCGTGTGAATCCGAATTCATATGTAAAAGTTATAGCGATTCGAATCGATTGAAACAAAATAAAATAAAAATAAAACAAACCACAAATAATAGCCACGTCACCCCCTGGTTTCAGCGCGTACCCCTCACCAAAGCGCTACAGCAAATCGCGACTAGGGTTTTGGCCGCCACCACCATATCAAAATTTCCACCTCCCACGGCCATCTTCAGGCCGATCAGACCATGTTTTCATAACCCCCACGCCGAGCCGACCCCATGGCCTTCATCTCGAACCACGCGCCGCTGTAGTATGCTCCCCAGGCCGAGGCATTTATTGGCTTTCTAACCACCAAATTCCGATGATCTCGACGACTACGACGAGTTCCAACCGTATGGATGGACTCTGCACCACACCCCCTCCGCAACGGTGCCTTCCGATCGAGTTATTGCTGACGATCCACCGTCGAATCGTCAAAATTCCCATACGAAAGGCCAGAATTGATTCGTGGTTTCTGGCTAAATGGTGGATCGGATTGGAAAACGAATTCTACCAAATGATTACACTCGCTCAGAACTTCAACATATATTTTTCTCAGAATTTTTTGAGAACTTTGAAATTTTAGCTTTGATTTGTATTTGAAATTGGATCTAGAATGCATCCATTGAGGAAGTGAGAGATGAAGAAATGAACGTACAGCAAATGACCATAGGATGGAGGCTAGGGTTTATAATCGTCTATTTATAAGTAGGGTTGGATTGGAGTAGATAGACCAGACAGATGAACGTACGGAACAAACTATGGCCTAAAAAACCCGTTCTAACCCCGGAACGAAATATGTTAAACCCATATATCCAGATAGGTATTTTAAAATATTCTGAACGCGATGGAAAAAGTTTCACGTCCAAATTCGATCGTATGAAGAAGTTATGCTGAAAACAAAATTTCCAAATTGATTTCAAATTGATTTTAATTAAATCGATTTCAAGGCGTTTAGCGTCCGTACGATCTAACGACAGGTCCGATCGATACGAAACTTGAAACCCTACAATAATTCACCGATACGGATCCGATGAAACTGGTTTCGTCGGAATCCGAGTCCGTGGCCAAAATGGCTATTTTTATATTTATTAAATAAATTAAAATAAATCATAAAATCCAATTTTATATTTAAATTCTAAAATCTGACCAAATTTTATCGCTTATATATTTCAAAAATCAATTTAATGATTTAACAAGTTTAGATGTGAATTAAAGGTTGATAAGTCTATAAATTTCAGTGTCACTTTCTCTACTTCCTTATATTTAGAAATTATCAATTAAACTCTCAAAAACCCACTTATTAGATTTTCAACTTTTATATTTTCAACTTTTATCCAAAATAAAGATGCTACTAACATTGGTTCATGGTTTCACATTATTATCCACACATTCCATTTAAATTTCAATAACGTAATATTTAAACGTTAAATTCCACTTTATTTTCAATAAATGAAATTGCTGAATTTGATACTCAAATAAATTTATAAATCCTGCTTTCTAAAAATCTATATCAACAAAAGGTCCAATTATAAATAAAATTAGCATTAACTTCATCTTATAGAATTAACTATTTCAATTACAAAACAAACCTACGCTAACAGCACAATTTAAATCAATTAATTAATTGAGTCTACATTAAATGTTATAAATTATAAATTGGAACCTCAATAAATTCATTTATTGATTTAGACTCTTTCTATACGGTAAATAGACATTTTATGTGTATAAATAACATTTGAATTATAATACACTTCATTAGTGCGTACTTCATTTCTTATAAATTCCCTTTTATTAACTAGAACATATTAACAAAACAAAATAAATAAATTTAGATTTATTTCAATCTATTTCCATTCTTAACTTAATATACTCAATGAATGGTTAACCTAAATAATTGTTACCCTTTTACATTCAAAATCACTTACAACCATTAATAACAAAAATGTTGCCATAGATTTAGATTCAATTAAATAAATTAGATGAATGGGTAAAATTTGGTAATTATCCCAAATGCCAAATATATTTATGCATTAATTACTACTTATCATTATGAATTCATTTATTAATTTACTTGTTGCCTTTTTCATCTATTTCCTATTTACTACCAAACTTCCTACTTAGTTATAGTTTATCAATATATACATACCTAGGCAAATCAAGTTCTTGTCCTTTCTGTTATTTCAATTAAATCGGGTATGCACAAATAAATTATTAATTAACTTATTCCTACAAAATTATTTACATACATTCAGTTCCAAATTTTATAGAATTAAATTCTAATTACTTACCACTTGATCCAACAATTATATATTCTATCCAACATGCATTTAAATCTTTTTATTTTAAATAAATTTATTCAATGTTGACATCCACTAAATAAAATTTACTTTCATTTATATAGTTGCAATTCAATTTAGTTATTATTTCATTAATACTATTTCCGCTTTATATCTTCCAGTATAAATTTCACAAACCAATTTAATCAACAAATTATAACTTATAACCACAAACGCCAATTTACGTTATTTCAATCTATTGCCATATAAACATTTAAATTTGTTAACCTTAAATTACAGTTACTATATCTAATTCCTACATTTACTCGAATAAAATCTTAAGACTTTTATTTCATTCTAAATTAGATTAGAAATCATATTAAATTAACTCATTTAATATCATCGAATTTAACGGGTCGTTGCACTCTCCTCGCTCAAAACTTTTCGTCCCCGGAAAGGAAAAAGAAGGGAGAAGGAAGAATAAAACAGTGCATCTTATTTCAAATATTAACTTATAAACAATAATTTACTAAATTAATTTCCTTAAATGAAATATACCCGTTTTATAATCATTATATCCTTTTATACTTAAATAATTAGAGTTTGGAAACATTTTCAACATAATTCTAAGTCCAAAATTTACGGAATTTTTTTGGCAGAGTCTCCTTTGTACGGAGAGGTTCGGGAGAAGATATAATATTAAATATAACAAAATATCATATATAATATTAAAAATAATATATCCCAACACGGGAGAAATATACAAAAATAGCGCTATAAACCGTAATCCGAAACGTACCTATTTGTCGGGCAATTTACGCTTTATTATTATGGGACCAAAAGCAATAGCAATTGCTTCCATACCTGCATTTCTCTTATAAGATCTAAAAGGGCTAACTATTTATATAAAGTGAAATATTTTCATGGTTTCAAACACTAACAACAAACAATACAACAACCATCAATTTTAACAAACAGCACACACCACAAACAACAATCATTAAATCAAACAAACAAATAGTTGTTTGGGTTAAAACTTGAAATTATACGGAGTGAAAAATAACTATCCAGTGCATCATTTACTCAACAGTCTTAGATGGGACAAAATATATTATTTATTCATCCAACAACTTCAAATTTCCTTACCCAACCAACCATAGATCAAACAATAACAATTCAAACCAACAAATCAAATTACTTTATATAAATTCTTTACATACTCTAGTTGTTTGATTTCCTTTCTTTTATTCATACCACATAAATTTTCTTTTTTATAATTTACATTTATTTCTAACAAACTTCAAATTTTATTTCTCATTAAATGGTTGTTTCCTTATTTCTATTTATTGCTTACAATTATCCATTTATATCTATTCAGGTTATGTAAGTTTCTGTTATTTGTATTACATTTAATGCACTTCTCAATTTCAATCATTCATTAAATGCTTACATTCTATTATATTTAATTACAGTAACCCTTTTTAATTACACTTAAATTCTTAACCATATAACCTCCATTTTTATAAATAAAGGATTTTATTAATTTATTACTTAGGGTTTGCAGTCATTTATTTATATTACCTACTTTCTATCATACTTAAGTTAATAGCCCTACACATCAATCCTTATTTATTTAAAGAATTTCGTTTTATTTACTTAAGCTTAAAATCACCTATTAATAATACTTACCTTTAATTTTAGTAAAATTTCAATTATAACTTAAGTTTATACCATTTAATTCTTATTTATAATAGCAATTCATTGAATACTTCATTATTTCCAAAATTTCTACTTGTATAATATTCTATTCCAATCACTTATTTAACATTTCAACTTTTCATATTTGGTAAGTTATATATGTTAAAGAAAATGCAAAAGAACTTATACAGATTTTATCTCTTCTTTTAATTAAATTTAATGTTCAACAATATTACTTTTTGTCTCATATGTCCAAATTTTCAAATTTCCCTTTATAACGTTGCATTAATTCTCTTACCTAAATTAGAGGTTTCAATTCATTAATTACTTACCTTTTATTTCACTAAAATAAATTAAATAATTAATTAATGGAAATTTAAGAATAAATACCGGGTCAAATTTCAAATTTTTTTTTTTAAAATAATAGATAAATAATTTCTTACAACTTTTATATCTCTAATTATATTTAAAACAATTAAAATTTTAAATAATTTCAAAATAAATCTGCAGTAGAATTTTTTACAGTGGCCTTTCCCCTTCGAAACTCGAAAATGAAATTCGATGATGCGGCCGCCATCACCGAAATTATTTTCCAGCGACAGAGAGGAAAGTACAAAACTTATTTTCTCCAAAATCTTCTTTAAAACAATTCTTCCGGATTATACTGAAATATTTATATCGAAAAATATTTATAACAATATTATTATACTTCAAAATCCTTTGAAAGCAAATTTCAAAATCCCGGACTTAAGTTCTAAAATCTCCAATTTGATTTATTATAATTTCAACTTAGCTACAATTAGTATAAATATTTTTATTACCTAACACCAAATCTATAGCAACCAAATATATATCTTCATAAAATATTTTTATATATAGAAAATATAATAGGCAAAATTATTTCATTCACCTATATTAAAAACAAATATTATGTCGGTCTGTCCTATTAAGTGTTTAGAAATCCCTATTGATGACATAGCGTCCCATGCATCAACCAGAATTTATAAATACAAAACAGAACAGATTAACACAATATTAAAACTTTTTATAACACTAACAAATACGCTCTCTCATATATATACACTCAGCGACTCCCATAGGGTATTACTACCCTATTAACAAAGAGTCCAACCCCACAAAGCTAAGGTTTATCGCTAAACTAAAGCTCTGATACCAACTGTAACATCCCGCCTTTCCGCACACGTTAAACAGACACACGTGCCAATTCAAACCATATGGAAGGGCGGATTGTTATGGGGTAAATAAGAAAAACAGAGAAGGAAAAAAAACAAAATAAAATCTCACAGCGGAAGGATAAAATATAATAATAAAATATACAATTTATAAAACTGTTTACAAAACATTTGATTCTTCTTTATACAATTAAATATCAGAGTTCACATACCAATAATATCAATGCAGCGGAATACAGTGTAGTGTAATAAAATAGTAGATAGTAATACTACAAATCTTCGTCTTCGTCCTCCAGAGCTAAAACTTCAAATCCTGAAACGCTTGGACTGACCCGAGAAAATTGAAAAGACAAAACACTCGAGTCAGAACTAAAAGATCTTATGTAAGTTAAATCAACAGAATAAATATGAGTACAGTAACTCAAAAGATGTTCGGGATTTACATCTCTTAAGGATCCGTTAAACTATTTACTATGTAGTATATTGCGCTACTATAGTAGTGTCTATTCAAAAAATAAACTTACTTTTAAATAGCATTAAGGGGTTACCCATATAGCTCTTAACACATAATATATTCCCATAGTCTATACAGTACCGTAATCTCCCCCGTACTGGGCGTCGTCAGAGGGCATTCCATAGGTATGGTACAAAACAAAATCGTATAAGGCGTGCTAGGGTAGGTGACACGGCACAACTAGGCAATGCCAGGGTAGATATACCAATTACGCTTCCGGGCCGATGGTGACGCGTAGCCGCAGCTACCGCCCACCTCGAACAAACTCCCCAAAATCATAGTAAAAGTGGCCACTAAATCAATCCAAAGTCAAAGTATAATATCGAAGAGGAGTGTCCGATCAGAGGAATGACCTCATTAACCCGTCGATCGCTCCTGTTTTAGCCACCTTATGCCAACTCACGGGAGTTGGGTCCACGTATTTACCTTACAGGAAACGTCGCCACCATCCTACTTCATTCTGGAATCTCCACCGCATACACGGTTAGTCAAAGTGGTTTGCGGTATCGACAGAGAGTATGTCCATATCCGATCCCGGTCTCTTTGCCAACCAATCGTTATTATAACACCGCGGTCATTTAAAATAGTTTATACTTTAAAACCAGAATAAAATTCCATTTCAAAACTATGAATACGATATCATCTTAAAAACCTAAACAATATGATATCATTTTATCCAAATATATTTCTTTTCCAAAATCATACTACTTTAAAATTTAAAATATCTAGAAACCAAATATTTGACTTATACTTTCAAAGCATAATATTTCGAAATTCATATATTTTAAAACCATAACTTCTAAAACTTGAATGGTTTGGATATTCACGGTATATAAAATAAATGGTTTGACTTTTAGGTTACTTTGTAAAGAAAATAATTTCCATGGCTTTACAAATATATTTCTTTATTTAAAGTCTAAACCAAAATTTAAATATCACTTTCAAGTTCCAAAACCACTTCAATTTCTATATATACACATACATATATATATATATATATATATATATATATCATAGAAAAAAATTAAATAAGCTAACCGTTTAACGTTATAAATAATCAATCATGGCGCCTACATCAGCTGGAGAACTTGGAGGGGAGGAAGCGGATGACGGGGTGATAAACCGAAGTAACAGGCTGCTGTCAACATCAGCTGGTAATCTCGGAGGGGAGGACGAAGGCTGGATCAAGGTGATGGATCGGAGGCATAGGCTGGCGGCAGGATCTGTGAGGAACTTAGCAGATCCTTGTTTTTCTCAATCGAAGATTAGGGATACTCGGCTGCCCTCAAACAGATCTGGACCTACTACTGTGAGATCTCGTATTTCAATTGTCAAGAATAACAATTCCAATAAAGTGAATGTTTTTACTGTTAATTCAAAAGCTTCGCCTAAAAGTTGGTGTGATTTGGTTAAGGAAAAGAAACAAAGTGAAACCCTGAAATTCTTTGATCCAGCAATTGTCAATGATAGGAAAACAGCAATAATTGGAGAGCAGGAGCTTTTAAGTGCGGAGAAGATGTGGTCTAATTCTATTCTGATCTACTTGGTGGGGAAAAGACCGTATTATATGTTTTTTAAAGCATATATCAGGAGAACGTGGCTTCCAAAAGGTAAATTTGAAGTTTTCGCTAGAGACAATGGTTTCTATTTGGTTCAATTTGAATTAGAAGAGGACTGTAATAAAATTCTTGATGGAGGTCCTTGGTTGATGGATGGGAAGTTCATTATAATGAAGAAATGGAATAGTACGATAAAATATGAAAAAGATCTGTTATTATCGATTCCCATTTGGGTGAGATTCCCTAATCTTAATTTTGCATATTGGAATCACATTTCTTTGTGTAAAATAGCTAGCATAATTGGAAGACCTATTGCAATGGATGAACACACAAAAAATAGAAGTAGAATATCCTTTGCTAGAATGCTTATTGAGGTGGATGCGTCATTTAAATTTGAAAGTGAAGTGCAAATTCAACTGCCTAGGGGAGATTTTGTTATGCAAAATGTTGAATATGAGTTTATCCCTCCAGTATGCCATAACTGTGTATGTTTTGGTCATACGGATAAAGAGTGTCCTATATCATTCAAGCAACAATGGAAACCAAAGACTACAGCTAGCAATAATGATACTAATAGCATGGAAATTATTACAGAAGAAAATTCAAATCAGCAGAATCTTAATTCAAAAGGAGCAGAGCATAACAATACTGAAGTTATTACAATTGATGACGCAAATGTCCAAATTCATACTACAATTAACAAAGCCCTCAGTAACCAAAATACAGACAATTTAATTAAGGGCAATGACATTTCTCCATCAGATATGAATGCTGTGAATACTGAACCAGATCAGAGGTCTATAAAGGAGCCTGCAATTACAATTGCAGCCTCGCCATCAACTAATACAGAAGAATGTGTAGTATCTAACTTGCCATCACATATTAGCATGGCTGCTGCAATTGCAAAGGGATCCTTCAATCAACTTCCTGATATGCCTCATATTCAAAACATTGAAGATGGACCCCCTATGAGTACTGGTACTCTGGATCCAAATCTATCGACATCATCGACAAAAGTCTCTGTCGCTTTATCATCATCAGAGAAAAATTGTAACAGGGAGTTGTTAAATCATAATAATCCAGCCATAATTATTTTAAATTCTCAAGCTTCTAATCTAACAACTGAAGTGCTTAATTCTTTTCAGGTGCTGAAAGACATGAAAGACTCAAATGTGGATGAATCTTCTCTATCTCAATCATGTATCAAACCCACATACCCAACAACCGATGAGTTACCCAACAATATGCCTAAAAACCTCACATCCATCAATCCTGAATATGAAAAAGCAATTGCAGATATAAAAGGCAAGAATATTCAAGAAAAGAAAAAGAACAAATTGTTTCAAGACAGTGTGACTCCCACTATTAGAACCAGGAGTCAAGCAAACCCATCCAAATAATGTCTATCTTGTGTTGGAATGTGCGAGGTCTTAACAAGGCAGCACATATGTTGGAGGTAAAAAATTTAGTGTTTTCTCATAAACCTTCTATTTTTTGCTTAATTGAAAATAAGTTGAGAAGGAATAAACTGCAGCAATATATAGAATCTTGGGAAAATAAATGGACATGCATCAATAATATTGAGTTTCATCACAAGTGCAGAATTCTTATCATGATCAATTCAGACATCTGGAGTAGTTATGTTATTTCTAAGAGTAAACAACATATTACTTGTATGTTAAATAACATTGCTGGTGCCCAATGCATAATTACAGTCATCTATGCACTCAATCTAGAATCTGAAAGGAGAGACTTATGGAAACAACTAGTAAAAGAAGCTAATACTTTCATCACCCCATGGTGCATCATTGGGGATTTTAACTGCGTTAGGTTTTTGAAAGAGAAAAGAGGAGGAAATAATTTGTCAATCAGTAACATTCAGGAACTTAACAATTTAGTTAACTCTTCAGGGGTCAAAGAAATTAATATTTCAGGGGTTAATTTTTCTTGGAGATCAGGGCCTACCAAGAATATTGCTACAAAGATTGATAGACTTTTCTGTAATGTTGAATGGATGAATACATTTAAAAAATCTCATGCCAAATATTTAGAGCTATCAACAAGTGATCATGTACCTATTATGTTCTCCTTTAGTTGCATTCAAACATATGAAGGTCCTAAACCATTTAAATTCATGAACCACTGGGTTATGTGTGAAGGGTACAAGGAAGTAGTTGAAAAGTGTTTTATTTTCCCAGAAGGCAACCAGTTATTCAACTTTATTCAAATGCAGAAAAACATCAAAAAGGAAATTAAAAAATGGTGCAATGGAAAAAATGATCTACAATCTCAAGTTTCAAAATGCAAACAAGAAGTCAACATTGCTCTTCAGACATTAGAATTAAATCACAACTCCTCTAATGCCCAAAAATTGTATGATGCTCAAGTTAATTTGGCTAAAAGTATGGAGCTATTAGCAATTGATAACAAGCAGAAATCAAAATGTCAATGGATCAAGTGGGATGATAGTTGCTCCAAATTTTTCTATGCCAAACAAACAAATAGAAGATTTGTAAATAGCTGTCAAAATATGATAAAAGAGAATGGAGATGTTTTAAAGACACAAAAGGAGATAGAGAAAGAGGCAGTGAGGTATTTTATCAACATATATAACAAAAGCCACATGATGAAACAGTTTCCTAACATTATCCCTAAAAGGAAAGTAAATGAATGGGGAAAAAATTTTCTTAATGCAGCATTTGATGAAAAAGAATTGAAAAGAGCTATTTTCAGTGTGCATAATGATACTGCTCCAGGTTATGATGGATTCAATGCTAAATTCTATAAAAAACACTGGAATGTATTCAAAAAACCTCTTTTGAAAGCTATGCAAATCTCATTTGATAATGGAAGAATTGTGAGAGAAATAAACCACACCATTATTTCCTTAATTCCTAAGGTAAAATCCCCTGAATCTGTGGCAGATTTCAGACCCATAGCCTGCTGTTCTATGTTGTATAAAATTCTATCCAAATTGTTATGTGACAGAATAAAGTATGTACTTGGAGAATTGATATCTGATAATCAAACAGCTTATTTACCAGACAGACAAATAAAAGATGGGATATTAATTGCACATGAACATATCAGAAATTTTAACAAACAAGGCAGCAACAAAATGTGCATAAAGGTTGACCTGAAGAAAGCATATGATTCAGTCAATAGAAATTTTATTCTTCACATGATGGAAAGAATGGACTTTCCTGTCAAGTGGGTAAAAATTATTCAAGAAATGATAAGCACTCCAAGTTTTTCACTGTCAATTGAAGGATATCATAGGGGATATTTTAAAGGCAGCAATGGTTTAAGGCAAGGAGATCCCCTATCCCCTTATCTATTTACTTTATGCATGGAATATTTTACTTTGTTAATGGATGCTAAAGCCAGTAAAGGAAAAGTGGAATCAGTTATCAAAAACAATTCTAACATAACTCATCTAATTTATGCTGATGATTTGCTTATTTTCATAAATGCCACAGAGGTTGGAGCTAAAGCTATTAAGAATTGTTTCAAAAAATTGAAGAGAGTCACTGGTTTAGAAATGAATAATCTCAAAACTCAAGTATTTTTTAACAAGTTTTGCACTAACAAGGAGAAAGTGCTCAACATTTTGGATATTCAAGAAGGAGAACTACCTGTTAGATATCTTGGGTTACCTCTATCTGTGTCATATATAAAACACTCAAATTGCAAACATTTGATTGACAAAGTGTTAAATAAAATGCAGGGTTGGGAGTGTAAATTTCTCACAGTTTCAGGAAGAATTGAATTAATTAAGGCTGTAGTTTATCCTATGGTCAGTTTTTGGATGCAGTGTTTCATGCTCCCTAGCTTAACTATCCAAAAAATCAATCAACTTTGCAAAAATTTTATATGGAAGGGTAAAAAAAGTAGTGTCCCATGGGAAACAGTTACAAGTGCCAAATCTGAAGGTGGAATGGGATTGAAAAAATTGACAGACATAAACATCACTTTTTGCATCAAAAGAATTTGGGAGGTACTCAACAATTCTTCATATAGTGCTAAGTGGCTGAATGTTAAATATGCCAACAATGAAACTCTATGGGATTCTAATTTCAATAATAATTATTCTTGCACATGGAAAAAAATGCTTTATCATAGAAAAGATGCACAAAAGCTAATTGACAGAAGAATTGTGGATGGAAAATCTACAAGTCTGTGGTTTACACCATGGATTAATGGGTCAACTTTATTGGAAAAGCTAGGATATGAAACTTTATCATATTCAAGGAGTCATAAACATAAGGTAGATCAAATTATATCTGGAAATAACTGGAAGCCTGAAAACATCTCATTTCTTGGTAATGTAAGTGAGGAAATAAAAAAAGTGCCCATCCATTATGACAATACAGCAGATTACTGGTTTTGCAGAAGCAGTAAAAATGGTCAATTTAATTTTCATGATGTTTGGAATGATTTTAGAACTAAACTACAGGAAATCAGTGATTACAAAATCATATGGAACAACATTTCTCTCCCAAAAATGAATGTATGTTTATACAGAGCCATTTTCAGTTTTCTACCCACAAAAGATAAATTAAAAATGCAAGGAGTGACTGAAGATGATGTTTGTGTACTATGCAAGAGAGAAGTGGAAACTTGCAAGCATATATTTTTTAATTGTCCCTTTTCTAAACATATATGGTGTTGGATCAGAATCATGATGGGAGATCCTATAACTCAAAGAAACTTTCAAACTTCTATCTTAGATGCCATTACATATATCAATCGGAAGTTCGCAGCCAACAATATCAAAAAGGAAATCATAATAGCCGCGCTAAGTTCATCTATATGGTTCATTTGGAAAAGCAGAAACTCCATTATTTTTAATAATGAAAAAGCAGATAGAATTAAGATGTGCAATATCATAAAGTACAATGTTCGTGATATCATCATCAACAGATCCAGATTTATCAGACATAGCATGAACAATTTTGAAGAAATCATCGAAAGATGGGAGATTATACCTTTGCGAGTCGATAATAACATTACCTCAATCCTGAACCCTAATTCCCCTTCCATAACATCCTCCTCAAGATACATGATTGATAGAGAAGAAGATGAAGCTGAGAGATCTAGATTGTCCAGACGCACCGAAATTTTTAACGCTAATGTTGAAAGAGAAGAAGACTTGGCAGGAAGGGAAAATGAGCCGCCATGAGAAGCATTGTTGCTAGGTTTACGCAGTGTGTGTAGGGAGGTGTTTGCGGGTTCGAATTAGCAACCCGTATATATTGTATATACTATGTTTGTAATGTTCTATCATTATCAATAATATATTTGACCTTTCTTCAAAAAAAAAAAAATATATATATATATCCATTTGGAGTATTAATATTTCAAAACTAAAGTTGGAATTTATTCCTTCAACCAAATTAAATGTTCTATTATTTAGTCTTGAATATTTACATAAAAATCCATAAATAAAACTCCAATTTCTAGCAATTAAATATTTTCTTCAATTAAATTATACTAGAATATTCATTTTAAATTTATCTTGGAAAAATCCAGCTATAAATATCATACCTTAAAATTTTCCAAACTTAAACATATAATATGAATTATCAAATTTCATTTCTCAATTTTCCCATTTTTATTTAATAGATTTATACACAGCTTAAATTCAAAATTTTTAACTTCATATGTATATATATAGAAGAATAACATTTATAAAATATCAAAATTTAAAAACTTTTATAAACCGTATCACATCCAAACCATAGAAATCACTTTAAAATAATTTATATATAGACCTCGGTGCCTGTATAAAATTTTCTATCCTATGGTCAAGTGATACGGATATTTATCATTTCAATCCGCAATTTAAAAATAAAATTTGCGGTTGTATATCATTTCAAACCACAATCCCGAATGAAATGAAAAATGCATGATAACTTGTAGTTTAATGATATACAATAAAACATCCATTCACCCATCATCAATCAAAATTATTTCAAACATCGTCAGTTTAACAACCATCAATATATATACAATATAACAAGAAATAATTGACAGTTATTAACTAACATTTTATATTCAATTAAATTTATAACTGTTTATCTAGTATTTTATATGCAAATAAATAAATTCTAACTGTCAATTAATATGCAATAAATGAATTAAATTGACAGTTAAATTAAATAAATGCAAATTAACCAATATGCTGAATAAAACATGCCAAACAATCATAAATAAATTCTACTCATATCTAAAATAAATTTAACAAACATAAAAACTTTTAGAAGTTGTGAGTGGGTTAAAACACTCACACTTTTGAATTTAAATCTAATTTAAATTCGATTTAAACCAAAAAATTGCACAGTCTCCAAATCTGTCCAAACTAGTGCCAACAGATCCGGAATTAAATTTCGATCCTAACAAAAAAAATCGCGTGTGAATCCGGATTCATATGTAAAAGTTATAGCGATTCGAATCGATTGAAACAAAATAAAATAAAAATAAAACTAACCACAAATAATAGCCACGTCACCCCCTGGTTTCAGTGCGTCCCCCTCACCAAAGCGCTACAGCAAATCGCGACTAGGGTTTAGGCCGCCACCACCATATCAAAATTTCCACCTCCCACGCCATCTTCAGGCCGATCAGACCACGTTTTCACAACCCCCACGCCGAGCCGACCCCATGGCCTTCATGTCGAACCACGCGCCGCTGTAGTAAGCTCCCCAGGCAGAGGCGTTTATTGGCTTTCTAACCTCCAAATTCCGATGATCTCGACGACTATGACGAGTTCCAACCGTATGGATGGACTCTGCACCACACCCCCTCCGCAACGGTGCCTTCCGATCGAGTTATTGCTGACGATCCACCGTCGAATCGTCAAAATTCCCATACGAACGGCCGGAATTGATTCGTGGTTTCTGGCTAAACGGTGGATCGGATTGGAAAACGAATTCTACCAAACGATTACGCTCGCTCAGAACTTCAACATATATTTTTCTCAGAATTTTTTGAGAACTTTAAAATTTTAGCTTTGATTTGTATTTGAAATTGGATCTAGAATGCATCCATTGAGGAAGAGAGAGATGAAGAAATGAACGTACAGCAAATGACCATAGGATGGAGGCTAGGGTTTATAATCGTCTATTTATAAGTAGGGTTGGATTGGAGTAGATAGACCAGACAGATGAACGTACGGAACAAACTATGGCCCAAAAAACCCGTTCTAACCCCGGAACGAAATATGTTAAACCCATATATCCAGATAGGTATTTTAAAATATTCTGAACACGATGGAAAAGGTTTCACGTCCAAATTCGATCGTATGAAGAAGTTATGCTGAAAACAAAATTTCCAAATTGATTTCAAATTGATTTTAATTAAATCGATTTCAAGGCGTTTCGCGTCCGTACGATCAAACGACAGGTCCGATCGATACGAAACTTGAAACCCTACAATAATTCACCGATACGGATCCGATGAAAATGGTTTCGTCGAAATCCAAGTCCGTGGCCAAAATGGCTATTTTTATATTTATTAAATAAATTAAAATAAATCATAAAATCCATTTTTATATTTAAATTCTAAAATCTGACCAAATTTTATCGCTTATATATTTCAAAAATCAATTTAATGATTTAACAAGTTTAGATGTGAATTAAAAGTTGATAAGTCTATAAATTTCAGTGTCACTTTCTCTACTTCCTTATATTTAGAAATTATCAATTAAACTCTCAAAAACCCACTTATTAGATTTTCAACTTTTATCCAAAATAAAGATGCTACTAACATTGGTTCATGGTTTCACATTATTATTCACACATTCCATTTAAATTTCAATAACGTAATATTTAAACGTTAAATTCCACTTTATTTTCAATAAATGAAATTGTTGAATTTGATACTCAAATAAATTTATAGATCCTGCTTTCTAAAAATCTATATCAACAAAAGGTCCAATTATAAATAAAATTAGCATTAACTTCATCTTATAGAATTAACTATTTCAATTACAAAACAAACCTACGCTAACAGCACAATTTAAATCAATTAATTAATTGAGTCTACATTAAATGTTATAAATTATAAATTGGAACCTCAATAAATTCGTTTATTGATTTAGACTCTTTCTATACAGTAAATAGACATTTTATGTGTATAAATAACATTTGAATTATAATACACTTCATTAGTGCAGACTTCATTTCTTATAAATTCCCTTTTATTAACTAGAACATATTAACAAAACAAAATAAATAAATTTAGATTTATTTCAATCTATTTCCATTCTTAACTTAATATACTCAATGAATGGTTAACCTAAATAATTGTTACCCTTTTACATTCAAAATCACTTACAACCATTAATAACAAAAATGTTGCCATAGATTTAGATTCAATTAAATAAATTAGATGAATGGGTAAAATTTGGTAATTATCCCAAATGCCAAATATATTTATGCATTAATTACTACTTATTATTATGAATTCATTTATTAATTTACTAGTTGCCTTTGTCATCAATTTCCTATTTACTACCAAACTTCCTACTTAGTTATAGTTTATCAATATATACATACCTAGGCAAATCAAGTTCTTGTCCTTTCTGTTATTTCAATTAAATCGGGTATGCACAAATAAATTGTTAATTAACTTATTCCTACAACATTATTTACATACATTCAGTTCCAAATTTTATAGAATTAAATTCTAATTACTTACCACTTGATCCAACAATTATATATTCTATCCAACATGCATTTAAATCTTTTTATTTTAAATAAATTTATTTAATGTTGACATCCACTAAATAAAATTTACTTTCATTTATATAGTTGCAATTCAATTCAGTTATTATTTCATTAATACTATTTCCGCTTTATATCTTCCAGTATAAATTTCACAAACCAATTTAATCAACAAATTATAACTTATAACCACAAACGCCAATTTACGTTATTTCAATCTATTGCCATATAAACATTTAAATTTGTTAACCTTAAATTACAGTTACTATATCTAATTCCTACGTTTACTCAAATAAAATCTTAAGACTTTTATTTCATTCTAAATTAGATTAGAAATCATATTAAATTAACTCATTTAATATCATCGAATTTAACGGGTCGTTACATACATTGCCCTAATTCAACTCTTAGCTCTTTTTGGGTATTTAGTCATTACTAAACCATGATGACCTTCTTTGATAGGAAACTGATTTCCCTACCGTCACTAGCATATGTACTAAGCATAAAATAGATTTAGTTAATCAATTTACCATTTGTCTAATTATTGAAAGAAATCATATAATTTTTAGTTTTAAAATTGGCCTTAATTTGAGGTTTAATTTGGCAAATTTCATCCTGAATGGTCGACCGCTAGACCTAACCAGCTGACCGCCGGGGGTCCAGGGTCGAATGTTCATGAACAAAGTTTGGGTTTCCTTCGATCCTTAACATCGATTTTTATTTTTGATTTGCGTCGATCGCTATTTACTGTGAACCCTGGGTTCACTAGTTTGACTAGTTTATATTCTCAATTTCAATGTCAACCTGTTAGATGTAGGGTTTTACAATTCAATCAGGGTATACTAATATTAATACCAAGTTTAACCATTTATAGTTATTTCTATTCTAATTTACTGGTTCCTATTTAAGATTTTTAGATTTAGTGTTTACCAATTTAAGGGTTTTCAATTTAATCACAAGAGAAGTGTACTAGCATCAAAATAGGTTTAATAATTTACAATGATTCAGCTCTGATCTACTTTACATATTCAGATTTAAGAGTTCTACATATTCAGATTAGGTTTCTAACACCCTAACTAAAATAGGATGAATCTAACTATAATAATCATCTTATTAAAATTGTTCCCAATCACCTTAGATCGAAGCTCTAACTTCGTTCTCATATGAGATCTGCACATATTAGCTCGCCCTCTCCTAGATCTTTTGTATTATTCTTTGATTTTTAATTTATTTTCGAAAGAAAGTTTATAAGTGGAGAGAAGAAGTTTTGGCAGAGCTTTGGTATACTAAGTAATAATTATGATGAATTAGGGTTTAGGTTAGGTGTATGTTTATAAGAGGTTTGCATTAATTCTAACCGTTAATTAATCCTATGCGAATCTTTATTTTCATCCTATATGCTACTTAATTTCTTAATTCCAAAGTAAAAATATCTGGTTAAATCTAGGGTTTTGGATTAATATATTAAATCGGGATGGTTATCTAGTTAACGCTTTCTTAACCCTTTAGTTTTATATATTTAAACCTATTATAAGTTTAAGTAACCTATGTACGTTCTTTTTGTTGTCAACATCAGTCAGTTTATATTTATCCTTTTACTATGATAAATAAAATCTTTTCATTCATTTATCACATTCTAATCAATTCATCAATTTATACATATTATATACGTATACATCTTGACAGTGAGTAAGAAATTTACTTTTCTTTTTCAATACTTTGCTAGTATTTATCTTTCCATATCCAGGCTATTACATTTCCCCTCTTTCTTGCCATTAATAGCCATTTATTCAAATTAGTTAACACTATTCCATCATATTTTACACTTTTATTATTATTGACTATTTGCTTGCCTTTTATTTATTGATGGAATTTAAGTGAAGATTTATTTTTATAAAATTCATCCCTTCATTTTTATTCCCTTCCCACATATATATAAACTCTTTCCTTTTTTCCTTGTTAATGCAGGGGTCACATTGCCTTAGTTAGTGCTACTAATTATAATTTAAGTCCATCAAGCAAAATTACAACCTTAATTAATATCCTTAACTGATATTCAATATATATACACATTATTAACCATTATATGAGACCTTGGATTTCCATTCGAACATGTAAATATATGTAGTAGTTAAAGGCATTTTCCTTTACAAATAAAGAAAAAGCATATTCTTTCTTTATTTTTCATTTCTTTAGTATATTCAACCTATTAAGTACAACGGTAATTAGTGGTTTCTCTTTGAAGCGCTTTCACATTTGTGTGCATAAATATTTTTCTATACTTTTCTTTTAAATGCACACTCATCATTATACCCTCTCCCCTTTCTTTTCTTTTCTTAAAGTAATTAATGCATGTTCAACTTATTTATTAACAAATAAGTTTTATTTATTCTTGCATTGACTCGTAAACTTAATTTCAAAATAGATGCAGAACATAAAATGTGTGCTACGGTAAATATTCCATATCTTCTTTATACTATATCCATTTCCAGCAAATTATATATGAATTTGGGCTAGGAAAATCTACTTAACACAATGGAAAATTCAGTTTCCCCAAATTCCCTCATTTATAGAAATTTACTAATTTTCATTTTATGTGAAATGACGTGTTTACCCTCATTAATATTATAATTTATTATTAATATTTTGGGGTGTTACATTTTTCCCTTAAAGGTTACGTACCTGAAACTCTAAGGATGGAAAAATGGAACTTACACACACAACAATCAGTTGCTACAACCATATACTCTTCTATCATCCACGGGCAATCTTTGTCCTTAAAATTTTCTAATGCAATGTGTACGCGCATATGCAACATGAGGAGCATGTGAAACTATAGTAATGCCAAAAGTTGATGGTATCTTGATCTAGTCGACCTCTTTTCATGCAAATGCACATGCCATGCATTCAAACATATGCAATGTCCTAAATATGTAAACTTGTAATTCTATATGTATGTTCGATCATTCTTCCACATGCATAATGCTCAATTAGTTATACAACAATCAAGCATTCATATGTAACATATCTAATTAGTTATAAAAAAAAGAGGAAATGTGGATATGTGTGTATTATCTAGTAGATACACTGTCCTAAACATGTAAGAGAAACAATCCAAAAAATACACCTAAATACATTCACTAGCATCCATCATCCATAACATGTCCTATTGAATCATTTGCAACCATTCCTTTCATTCAGTGGTCTCAACCTAAAGGGTGATTGAAAGTAATCCTATCATTTCCTTCTATAAGTCCTATGAAAATCTTCCAAATCAAATTCCCATAAAAGCCACTTTCTCATAGTCAATATAACTCAATATGGAACGGTGCCTTGCCGTTTTAATCTAATAGACAAAACAACAAATACTTTGGTTTATACATAGGGATTTTTACATTTTAATGTATGGAATTACATCTTCCCCTTAAGGAAATGTGAACTTTGTAACTTTCCAAAAATTATCTAAAAGAAAATTTGTGTTATGTTTCGAGTCATAAGGAATTATCTTTTCTATTATTGTTGAAATAGACAGTACAACATATGGTAAACATCACTATTCTTACATCCTTTTCTTTTGGGTATTTTCCTTGTCATTTCAAACGATGCATTTTTTTTTTACTAAACAGGATAATTTAGCTACACATTTAATTCCAACGAATTAAAATAATACATAAATCCCACTCCATTTTACGATAACTTCCAATTATGTTCACAAACTATGTCAATTACCCAACAAACTTGGAATTTCCATAAATTTTATTTAATGAAATTTCTCATTGACTTAGGGACTACTTCCCTCTTATTTTTCATATTCAAGTAAGTGCAATACTTAACCCTGCTATTCCAAGACTTACATTTAGGCATACATGGATGTAACTCTCCACATATATATCCATATTACCTATTTGTATTAATGAATAATACCATCGAGTAATACCGAGTATGAGGCGATGTGGGTGATACACATGTGAATATTCCCTAGGACCAACACTGAATACATCTCATAATATAATATCTATCACCTCGATATAAACAGTCTCAGTACAAAGCAATAAACACGTGTGGTGTCCTAGGATTTAACAATGTGCAATATAAAATAAATCACAGAGAACACAGAGCCATCAACGTAATGATACAAATATAACACATCACATAAGTCTGAGTGGGATACAAAAAGTTAGATTCTCACTAAATCTCAGTTATATACAGGATTAATCCAATACATATAATCCAACATCATATACATACATGAGTCCATATTATAATGTACAATACAGCTAGTAATACAGCCTCCAACTGAGCCCAATAAGAAAACCTAGTCACACCATATCTAAACCTTAAATGTCTCGGACTGACCCGAGCACCAAATAAATAGTAAGCCGATCAGATTATGTCATGATTAATGATGTGAATATAAACGATATCTCAAGGAATAACACCTACATAGCATAATAAAGAAACCCAATGAAAGGAATAAAAAAATATCCACAACATATTGAACAACATCCATAATGCATCAAACATAAAAACATCCATAAGACATCAAACACAATCACATCCATTACAAAAAACACATCAAACATTCATTGCACACATCACACACGGCACACAGCTCACACATCACGCATACACACGTCACTCATATTTATACATCGCACATTGCACATCACACAACACGCTTCAAACATCAATTCATTCATATTTATTTAGCAGTGTTAGATTTATTCATTTTATTCTTATTTCATTCTTCATTTTAATTTTTATTATTGGTATTAAATGTGCTATTTTTATTGCTATTGACAAAAGCCGAGTCTATACCTGAGCGTTGTAAATTCTTAGATGCAATAGGAGACCTTGCTTGCAAATGTTTTGTGAGCGTCCTCACCAGTATTTAGCTGCAAAATAAAGGCACGTCGCTTCCTTGCATCCTAACACCATGATCCTTGCTACCATCGTCAAACATCTTGCCTTATCTAAATTCGTCCTATTGGCTCGTGCAACATACCGTGGCCATGCGGCAATGGGGCCAAGTCGCCGTAACCATCGGGGAGCTACCCCATGGTCGATCAAGTTAGGATGGGGTTAGCAAAGACTTCTTGTAACAACCCGCAAATCCGTACTCCTTGAGTCAACACTATTCTACCATAATCAACTCAAGTTGTACAGAAATACGAACCATTTGGGTTAAAGAAGAAGAGGTAGAAGAAGAAAATAGAAAACAACAACAGAACCTAACCATCGCAGCGGAATAAAATATAATAGAAAATAAATGATCTTTACTCAAAAATCAAATATCTCTGTTTATATATTACATCACCAGAGTAGCTCAACATCAATATCATACAAATGGATACACAATAACTCAACACAGCGGAACATATATATAAACAAGTATGGGAGTACGTATCGACATCTTGTTCGTCTCCTGAGCTCCACAGCATCACATCCTGTATTCTATAATACTCGGTCTGACCCGAGCATTACAGCTAAATAATACCCGAGTCAGTCTGGAATACCAGCGTGAGAAAATCACACCCAATTGATTATTAACGTTTCAAAAATTTCTTGAAAACAAAAGCATCTCGTAAGACCACGCCACAAATAAACATGTCGGGTTTTTACCTTACGATAGCTAAAACAATTTTTATAGAAATCCTATGATATTATAATAGGGTCTATATACAAATACTTATAAAATAGCAGAAATTGTTACATTCATTAAATTCCATCTACTAGCCACAAAGTGGGTAATACAAACAAAACTCGTACAAGGCTCGTAGGGAGAATGGATTTCCAACTAATGACTAGGCACTGGGGTACCACCTGTCACAGTACGGGGCCTAGATCACCGTACCGAAGAGTACGCCCGCTCCCCTGCAACATAAGACCGGGACTACCCCTTACTGGATAATCCCAAGTGAGATCACCCCGTGGTTGGGATCAGTAATCGCACCACTAAGCCGAAATAATAAGGGACATCTAGACAGGGATGACCTCACCCTGCTTGGGTGCTACCCACCTAGCCTTGCTGCATAACCCCTAATTTTCAGTCATTCCCATTTGATGAGGCTTGAGGCTAAGCGTTACCTTTATAGAACATATCCCTTAGAATTCCCATCGTCCTCCTGACGATGTTCCGCAAGCATTCATCCATACAAGTCCGTCCCGGGTTCGAACGGAACCGAAGGCACTACTCCTACTACATCCATTTTGGAAATATCCTCAGGATTAGTAGCGATTAGCCCTTGCACTTCACTGCTCCATCTTCGCATCCAAACTCGTTTTCCACGAAAACGTACAAACCGGATCGAAGTGGTTTTCGAGAAATAAATCTCGATCCCGGTCTCTTCGAAACGATCAACGTATTTGTCCAATATTGATAGTCATTTATTTAACTATCAATTAATATTCACAAACATCCATGAAACAATAAATAATTTTTCCCAAATTATTTATTAATCCCAAAATATCCTTACAAGATATATTTCAGATTTTACCCTTTTTGAAAACAGTTTCAACCATATTCCTTTCCCGGAATAATTTCCCCAATATTTATTTCCACTGAAACACCAAGTATAAAATACTTTTAGATTTAAAATAATTTAAAATCACTTTATTATAAAATATATTTCATAGCCTTAAAAATTTAAAACTACTTTAATACTTTATTAAAATATATACTTTAGGAATATTTAATAAATGAGGCCACTTTATAAAATATAAAGCTAGATTTTTCCTTTAAAACAAATACCAAGTCATTTAATAAATACTACGATAATAGTTTTGAAAAATATTTATTTTAGAATTTAAACATTTAGAAATAATAAATTTTCTAAGATATGCATTTAAAACAACATTAAAATCTTTAACTTATATTTAAAATTGCCTAAAAATCGTACCTGGCTATCCAGGGAACCACTCCTCTCTTTCACATCTTCTAAAAATCAATCACTATTTATTTTTAAACGAATTTCCATTCCTTTATAAATTTCCACTTTGAATTCATATTTAAAATATCCACCGATATTTTATTTTACTTGATAACCCAGTTTAAAAATTCTAAAATCTCACTTCCCTTTTAAATTTCAAATCCCAAAACACTTTAATCAATTTACAATTTATTCCCAATTTACTTTGCATGAAATAAATTTTCATTCTTGCTTTACTTATTTCAAATTTCATTAACATTTAGATTTTATTTCCTCATTTTAAGTAAAAACCTTTTTAACTGAAGCTACCAATTTCAGATTCCCAAAATTCCTTCTTTAGCTCTTAATTAAATATAATCCTTACATTTTTTTTAAAATAAATTCTTTATCCTTTCAAATAATATCACTTGAGATTTACAATTTATTATTACCCTTAATAATTCAAATTCCTCTTATTCCAAAATTTGTTAGAGTTTTGCAATCACTTTTATTTTATTTTCAATTCATTATTAATTTATTTCAATTCACTAGAATTATTTTTACTTAAAAATTTACTCTTTTATTTCTTTCAAAAATCCAATTCTATAGGTTTGATAATTTATTTTACTGGGATATTCAATCCAACCATACCATTCAATACTTTAACTTTTCATAAAATCATCGCAGGATATCAAATATTCAGAACACAGAATATTAAATAATCTAAATAATTTCGAGGAATCCAATTGGATTCCTCCAACCTGTTTTCCCTGCATCCAACGACGTTATCACAATAATATTCCAATTCCAGAATATACATACTATAGCTCATCAATCAATTTCAATCATTCAAACAATTATTTAAATTTAATCATTTAAATTTAAATTTAAATTTAAATCTAACTGAGTAAGATTAACTCACCTTTGCTTCCTGTTTTGCAACCCATTTCATTCTCGATTTGTTTTCTTTCAAATATGGACCTTGAATAAATATTAGATGATTTTATTAATATTCAAAATAAAAATCGAACCGTTAAGTACCATTTAATAAATTCAATTGGTTAGTGATTTAAATTTGAACTAATTTTTTTTCTTTGAATAAGTTTTAGTAACTAAAATAGATAAATAGGTTAATTAACTAGATTGACCAAATTATTTCCCAACAAATTAAAAATTAAGCTTTAAATAAAAATAGGTACATATGGGTATTCATTCCGTTTTATTATTATTATTATCATTTTTTTGAAACAGCCTATTTACTTTAATGATCTGCCTTTTTTTTAAACTCCATGTAACATTTCTTTAACTATCTAGATCTTATATATATATATCTGGTTTACCTCAATATTTAAAACATGCATGTCTACATATTTTGCTAAACTGTTACTGTAATAAAATTCTGGTAAAAATTTGCTTCTCTATTTTTTTATTTGATTTATTCTTATTATTATTATTTTTATCAAAATTTGAACTTTACAAGTAAGAAAAGAAAAGGAAGCTCGAACCTTACAGAAGATCGACACCCATTCCTCTCGAAAATGAACTGACCAAGCGATTCAGAAAAGAATTTGCCACGCCTGGGAACCACCTCTGTGACGAAGTCGCGAGTCTTGCCTCGACCTTCCCCTTTAAATCCCAATTCCAATACTCAATCTTGTTCGAGTAACCAAGCCTCTGCCGTGCATACAACCTCCCTGCCGAGCGACCTCGCGCAAACCGAGCCAACAACCCTACGCTGAGATCGATGCGCCTGTTGCCACGATTCGCCGCAAAACCCCACGTCATCCACAAAATTGTCACCGCCATTCACGTCATCATGCCTCCACCTACCTACTACTTTGAATTGAGCCTGACCGCAGCTCATTCGCGATTATTTTGTCTTCGTTTCTTTTTTTTCGATTTGAACGAACGAAAGGGAAACATGATTTAGGTTTGGAGTTTGAATTAATTCGAAAAGAAAGGGTTTGAGACCTTATATGAAGAAGACTCACGATTTATTTCAGCGGCCATTATATATTTTTTTAGTTAAACCGAGTTTTCGATTATCAAGAAGGAGGCTTCGGTGAATTTATTTAAGGGAAATGAAGCTTACGCGACAAGAGAAAGGGAAACATGATGATGATGGCATGTACGAGAGGAGGCAGCGATTTGAAGGAAAAGCAGCTGATGGTGATTAGCATGTGAATATATATATATAATTTTAAATAGAATTTTCGATGTAAATTTTCAACGCGTTTATATATCGTATGCTCACATAACAATTTCAAAAACTACGAAATTTGAAATCCGATAATAGTACAATATTACGAACCCAATGGAAACAGTTTCGTCGAATTTCGAGACTATGCCTCGGAAGGCTATTTTCAAATTCAATTTAAACGATATATTTTTAAAACTGAACAAATTAGTGTTAAATTCAATTTTACAACTTCTATTATTCTCAATATTATCAATATAAATTTTACAAGCCTTTAAATTATTTTTAATAGGCTTAAAATTCCAGATTCAATATTTTTTTTCTCAACTTCAAATTGTTTAATTCAATAATTCAATTATCAAATAAATTGTGGTATTCGTAATTCAAGTTAAAATTACTCTATTGAATATTGAAAGTCAATTAAATATCCCGATTTTAAATGCTTGAAAATTCCGGGTCGTCACATTCCTCCCCCCTTAAAAGAAATTCGTCTCCGAAATTACTAGTTAGGAAGAATGGTCCAATACCCGTTATTATTTCTCCAAGACCAACAATTTAACATTCTACCAACTATCTTTTATAAAAGACCATTATCATTCTTATTAACTTCTCTACTCTCCCATAGTTTTCAACTATTATTACTTGCTCAACCATTCAAATTTCAATTTAAACCAAATTTTGAATTATCAAAATTTTCTCAAAAATTTTCTAACTCTCTAAATTTCCGAAAAATTTCGCCAGCGTCTCCTTTGCGCGGCTGACTCGGTACAACTACAAAATGGCTCTACGGCCTCCCAAATCCAAAAAGAAAACAAAAGGCCAAGTGGCTCAATCCAAAATCCCAATCAAATTTCATATAGAAACTTAAACACATACCTTTTTGTCGAGCATTTTAAATTTATCTTCTGAAATCAAAATCAATTCTCTTTACCTTTATATTACCTGCACATCTTACACAGCAATATGTCCCATCACAATATTCAAGGACATTTATCGACTTTCTTACAAATGTCAATATCTGTTAGTTCAAATACTAACTTAAATTATATTTGAAATATCCATTTCCAATTGAGAATGCATCATCCCTTACTTAAGCTAGTATAAGCATTTATGTGTTTCTTATATTTATTTTCATCTTACCACCTTAGTTTATATCCATTCCTATTCAAATTGATCCTTCCATTTCTATATGAATTCAATTTATCTTTAACTCTGAATATTTAAATTTTGTTTGTCATTTATAACTAATTTACGTCGTTATTTTAAATTGGTTTCATTTACTAACTTATTTTAGTTTCCAATTTGAATTTGTTTGTCGTTAACAAAATTTTCAAAAAAAATTCTAACTCCCAAAATTTCTGAAATTTTTTGGTAGAGTCCCCTTTGTACGGAGGAGCTTTTGCAATTTGACAAAAGAGATAAATATATATACATCGACCCACACGGTCGGAAAAACCAAAAACAGTTCCTATTTCCTATTTTTATTGCGCAGGCGTACCTTATTTAGCATTTTAAGCAAGTAGCTTATTATTTAGGCAAATAGCACAACCAAATCCAGCCACACGGCTCCCAGGTACCTGTACTTACTCAATTTAAACATGTAAGCGTGATATAAATGAAGTTTAACAACATTTCACTTATTTGCAACAGTTAAACACATGAATTCTAAAAGAAATTCACATCAAATATTTCTCCATAAGCAACTTATACAATTTCATACTAATTCCACTGTTCCAATTAATTTACAAAACATTTTCATTCAATTTGAATGGTTTAAAACTCAATCGCTTATATTTAATTTATTTTAAACAAACCGAACTCATATTTAATTCAATTGCTCTCAAAATCAATTCATTTTACTTCTATCAATTCATAGAATTTTAATTACTCCTATTTACATCCAATGACAATTTATTCTATGCAATTTGACGAGATCTATGTGAATAAATAAGTACTTATGTTTTATAACCAATCTAAATGGATTTCAACTCAATTTATACTTAATTCTATTCCATTTTTAAATTTATTCACAATCCATATATTCTCATTTTCATTGCATTTCAGATTTGAATCCATTCACTTACATTTCATTTTATTAACCAAACTAATTCATTCAAAACCATTAACAATGGTTGTTCATCTTCATTACCCATTAAATTTCCTTTTTATTTAAATTCATTCACGACCATTTATTTAGCTCGACTCATTCCAAGCTTACACATTACTAACCATTCCCGAATTTATTCAAACCAAGCTTTAATTTAATGGTCTTCCATTTTTACTCGTAGTCGAGTTTCTAATTATTCTCAACTTAAGTTAATTTACTCAATTTACTCCAATCTAAACTTAAGTTCACTTCCATTTGATTCTTATTTATTCCATCATTTATTCATTTAGTATAATTAGTTTATCCAATCAACCTATTTTATATTTTTATTTCCTTAAATATTATATATAACTCACCAAATTCTATTTCGATTTAAATTTATTTCCACTTGATTTAAATCCAACCCAATATCATTTAGTTTTAAGTTGAATTCAATTCAACTCTTCCATTTGTTTAGTTTAAGTTAATTTGCTTCATTATATTCAAATTTTTATACTTAAGCTCATTTCATTTTTCAAGTAAATTTTTCCTTTCTATTCAACTTAATTCTATTTCAATTAAATTTCATTTTAAATCTGCAATTTCATTTGGTTGGTTATTATAAAATTTAACTTTCCAGATTCAACTCACCCAATTTATTACATGGACATTTTCCAATTTATTTCCACATATTTGGATTTTATTCGCAATACAAACCATTATCATTTTAATCCAATTTCATTTTTTTATTCGACACATTCCCAACTATATTTAATTTGTTAACACTTCAAGTCAATTTTTATTTATAACTCAAGTTCTGATTCTACTATCCATTCTCAATTTACCACCCAATTTATTAACCACAATTTAATTACATTACTTCACTATCGATCCAGGTCGAATTTGATTTATAACTTGAGTTTTATCTCCAAACTTCATCATTATTTCCCAATTCAGCTTTATTTAACTACAATAGGTTCCATTTACACATTTCATTAACTAATTTATTAACAATTTAGTTCTCCCCTATTTATAGTTCAATACTTGATTTTTTAAGTCCCAATATCACATCATTTAATTTTCTTAGTTCAAACTATTTTATAATTCAAGTTTGGATTTTCTGTTTTATTTTCCAATTCATCAAAAATATTTATATTGGGTTTACTATCTCACCTTCAAATTTAATAAGTCACAACTTATTATTTACACAATTCCATTCATTCTAGGCTTGGATATATTCTTCCTTTATTTTTAACTCAAGCCTTATGCTTATTTATAACCCAAGCATATTTCATTCCATGGATTTTTAGTTCTCTTATAAGTTATTCTGATTTATTTATTTAAATCAATCCTTATCCAACTTATTTTCCATTTATTCAGGTAGGAATCTAATTCCATTCAATAATTCAATTGAATTCTTATCCCAATTCAATTTTATTTTAACTTAGTTTTATTTAACTCAATTCGATTTTAACTTAATTCGAATACAACTGTATATTATTTTCAGCCTATCTAATTAATTTCAATCCAGTTAAATTTTATTTCCCAATCCAAGTTAATTTCATTTTTTTAACTTTTCATTTTAAATTAAATTCCCAACATCCAAAGCTTATATTTCCCTGATTTAAAAATCATCTCAATTTATAAGCTTACCACCTATCTCTTCAGGATTTTTTAAACACCCGGCTTTGGTTTCAAATTATTTTGAAATCTCCA
The DNA here is from genome assembly GCA_030765085.1 of Allium cepa. Lineage (NCBI taxonomy): Eukaryota > Viridiplantae > Streptophyta > Magnoliopsida > Asparagales > Amaryllidaceae > Allium > Allium cepa. The sequence continues at coordinate 373,271,214 of CM060929.1, read as the reverse complement.
ACATCTCAAATCACATTTCTCAAAAGTCAAACCAATCCTGGTTTTATTCTCAACAAATTTCCTTTAAAATTTTCAAAACTAGTTTTTCCTGAACAAAACAATTTGGCAGCAATCCGTCACTTAGAAATTCGAAAATGAATACTGATGATGCGGCTATCATCATCAGAATTATGTCCCAATAACCCAAGAGATTTCAATGCTATATCACTTTCAAAATCCGTTTAAAACAAATTTCCTTTCAGGAATTCCTCTAAACAATAATGTTTATCATTTATCTTTAAAACACTTCGGTAAACATTCCCAAAATCTCTGAAATTTTGAATTTCCAAATCCTGCTTAAATAAATTTTAACTATTATTCATTTGTACAATTTATGCTTATACAAATTTCCATTTGATTGTATCTCAATTCATAAATTACATTTATAATTCATATTTATAAATTTCATTTTATAATGAATTTATTCCCCTAAATTTTAGTTATATTTCAATTTCTAGTTAAATTTTCACTTAACAATGATAATACTTTAATATTATCATTTCTAACATCAAAGCAACCACATATTAGCTAAATAGTTTTCAAAAACTATTCTTTATATCAAAATATGTTTTTGGGTAAAATTATTTCATTTACCCATATTTAAAACATTACCGTGTCGATTGTTCTATTCAAGTGTTTAGAAACCCCTTCAATACAGTTGCGCAGACTGTGTCGACGAAGGTTCATATGCCACTCAATAATCCAATCGACACAATATTAAAATAATTTATATTCACTAACAAATACGCGCTCATATTTACTAATACACTCAAACTCATTCTAGAGTACTACGGACTCTATTTGAAATGAGTAGTTCCCACCAGAGCCAAGGTTATCACCAACCTATGCTCTGATACCACTGTAACAGCCCGCAAATCTGTACCCCTTGAGTCAACACTATTCTACCATAATCAACTCAAGTTGTACAGAAATACGAACCATTTGGGTTAAAGAAGAAGAGGTAGAAGAAGAAAATAGAAAACAACAACAAAACCTAACCATCGCAGCGGAATAAAATATAATAGAAAATAAATGATATTTACTCAAAAATCAAATATCTCTGTTTATATATTACATCATCAGAGTACATCAATCACAGCTCAACATCAATATCATACAAATGGATACACAACAACTCAACACAGCGGAACATATATATAAACAAGTACGGGAGTACGTATCGACATCTTGTTAGTTCCTGAGCTCCACAGCATCACATCCTGTATTTTATAATACTCGGTCCGACCCGAGCATTATAGTTAAATAATACCCGAATCAGTCTGGAATACCAGCGTGAGAAAATCACACCCAATTGATTATTAACGTTTCAAAAATCTTTTGAAACAAAAGCATCTCGTAAGACCACGCCACAAATAAACATGTCGGGTTTTTACTTTACGATAGCTAAAACAATTTTTATAGAAATCCTCTGATATTATAATAAGGTCTATATACAAATACTTAAAAAATAGCCGAAATTGTTACATTCATTAAATTCCAGCTACTAGCCACAGAGTGGGTAATACAAACAAAACTCGTACAAGGCTCGTAGGGAGAATGGATTTCCAACTAATGACTAGGCACTGGGGTACCACCTGTCACAGTACGGGGCCTAAATCACCGTACCGAGGAGTACGCCCGCTCCCTTGCAACACAAGATCGGGACTACCCCTTACCGGATAATCCCGAGTGAGATCATCCCGCGGTTGGGATCAGCAACCGCACCACTAATCCAAAATAATAAGGGACATCTAGACAGGGATGAACTCACCCTACTTGGGTGCTACCCACCTAGCCTTGCTGCATAACCCCTGATTTTCAGTCATTCCCATTTGATGAGGCTTGAGGCTAAGCGTTAACTTTATAGAACATATCCCTTAGAATGCCCATCTTCCTCCTGACGATGTTTCGCAAGCATTCATCCATAAAAGTCCGTCCCGGGTTCGAACGGAACCGAAGGCACTACTCCTACTACATCCATTTTGGAAATATCCTCAGGATTAGTAGCGACTAGTTCTTGCACTTCACTACTCCATCTTCGCATCCAAACTCGTTGTCCACGAAAACGTACAAACCGGATCGAAGTGGTTTTCGAGAAATAAATCTCGATCTCGGTCTCTTCGAAACGATCAACGTATTTGTCCAATATTGATAGTAGGTTATTTAACTATCAATTAATATTCACAAACATCCATGAAACAATAAATAATTTTTTCCAAATTATTTATTAATCCCAAAATATCCTTACAAGATATATTTCAGATTTTACCCATTTTGAAAACAGTTTCAACCATATTCCTTTCCCGGACTAATTTCCCCAATATTTATTTCCAGTGAAACACCAAGTATAAAATACTTTTAGATTTAAAATAATTTAAAAGCACTTTATTATAAAATATATTTCATAGCCTTAAAAATTTAAAACTACTTTAATACTTTATTAAAATATATACTTTAGGAATATTTAATAAATGAGGCTACTTTATAAAATATAAAGCTAGATTTTTCCTTTAAAACAAATACCAAGTCATTAAATAATTACTACGATAATAGTTTTGAAAAATATTTATTTTAGAATTTAAACATTTAGAAATAATAATTTTTCTAAGATATTCTTTTAAAACAACATTAAAAACTTTAACTTATATTTAAAATTGCCTAAAAATCGTACTTGGCTATCCAGGGAACCACTCTTCTCTTTCACATCTTCTAAAAATCAATCACTATTTATTTTTAAATGAATTTCCATTCCTTTATAAATTTCCACTTTGAATTCATATTTAAAATATCCACCGATATTTTATTTTACTTGATAACCTAGTTTAAAAATTCCAAAATCTCACTTTCCTTTTAAATTTCAAATCCCAAAACACTTTAATCAATTTACAATTTATTCCCAATTTACTTTGCATGAAATAAATTTTCATTCTTGCTTTACTTATTTCGAATTTCATTAACATTTAGATTTTATTTCCTTATTTTGAGTAAAAACCTTTTTAACTGAAGCTACCAATTTCAGATTCCTAAAATTCCTTCTTTAGCTCTTAATTAAATTTAATCCTTACATTTAAAAAAAATCTTTATCCATTCAAATAATATCAATTGAGATTTACAATTTATTATTACCCTTAATAATTCAATTCCTCTTATTCCAAATTTGTTAGAGTTTTGCAATCACTTTTATTTTATTTTCAATTCATTAATAATTTATTTCAATTCACTAGAATTATTTTTACTTAAAAATTTACTCTTTTATTTCTTTCAAAAATCCAATTCTAGAGGTTTGATAATTTATTTTACTGGGATATTCAATCCAACCATACCATTCAATACTTTAATTGTTCACAAAATCATCGCAGGATAATAAATATTCAAAACACAGAATATTAAATAATCTAAATAATTTCGAGAAATCCAGTTGGATTACTCCAACCTGTTTTCTCTGCATCCAACGATGTTAGCACAATAATATTCCAATTCCAGAATATACATACTATAGCTCATCAAATCAATTTCAATCATTCAAATAATTATTTAAATTTAATCATTTAAATTTAAATTTAAATCTAACTGAGTGAGATTAACTCACCTTTGCTTCCTATTTTGCAACCCACTTCATTCTCGTTTTGTTTTCTTTCAAATATGGACCTTGAATAAATATTTGATGATTTTATTAATATTCAAAATAAAAATCGAACCGTTAAGTATCATTTAATAAATTCAATTGGTTAGTGATTTAAATTTGAACTAATTTTTTTCTTTGAATAATTTTTAGTAACTAAAATAGATAAATAGGTTAATTAACCAGATTAACCAAATTATTTCCCAACAAATTAAAAATTAAGCTTTAAATAAAAATAGGTACATATGGGTATTAATTCCGTTTTTATTATTATTATCATTTTTTTGAAACAGCCTATCTACTTTAATGATCTGCCTTTTTTTTAAACTCCATATAACATTTCTTTAACTATTTAGATCTTATATATATATATATATATATATATATATATATATATATATATATCCGGTTTACCTCAATACTTAAAACATGCATGTCTACATATTTAGCTAAACTGTTACTGTAATAAAATTCTGGTAAAAATTTGCTTCTCTATTTTTTCTTATTTGATTTATTCTTATTATTATTATTTTTAACAAAATTTGAAATTGACGAGTAAGAAAAGAAAAGGAAGCTCGAACCTTACAGAAGATCGACACCCATTCCTCTCGAAAATGAACTGACCAAGCGATTCAGACAAGAATTTGCCATGCCTGGGAACCACCTCCGCGACAAAGTTGCAAGTCTTGCCTCGACCTTCCCCTTTAAATCCCAATTCCAACACTCAATCTGGTTCGATTAACCAAGCCTCTGCCGTGCATACAACCTCCCTGCCGAGCGACCTCGCGTCAACCGAGCCAACAACCCTACACCGAGATCGATGCGCCTGTTGCCACGATTCGCCGCAAAACCCCACGTCATCCACAAAATTGTCACCGCCATTCACGGCATCATGCCTCCACCTACCTGCTACTTCAAATTGAGCCTGACCGCAGCTCATTCGCGATTATTTTGTCTTCGTTTCTTTTTTTTCGATTTGAACGAACGAAAGGGAAACACGATTTAGGTTTGGAGTTTGAACTAATTCGAAAAGAAAGGGTTTGAGACCTTAAATGAAGAAGACTCGTGATTTATTTCAGCGGCCATTATATATATATATTTTTAGTTAAACTGAGTATTCCATTATCAAGAAGGAGGGTTCGGTGAATTTATTTAAGGGAAATGAAGCTTGCGCGACAAGAGAAAGGGAAACATGATGATGATGGCATGTACGAGAGGAGGCAGCGATTTGAAGGAAAAGCAGCTGATGGTGATTAGCACGTGAATATATATATATAATTTTAAATAGAATTTTTGATGTAAATTTTCAACGCGTTTATATATCGTATGCTCACATAACAATTTCAAAAACTACGAAATTTGAAATCCGATAATAGTACAATATTACGAACCCAATGGAACCGGTTTCGTCGAATTTCGAGACTGTGCCTCGGAAGGCTATTTTCAAATTCAATTTAAACGATATATTTTTAAAACTGAAAAAATCAGTGTTAAATTCAATTTTACAACTTCTATTATTTTCAGTATTATCAATATAAATTTTACAAGCCTTTAAATTATTTTTAATAGGCTTAAAATTCCAGATTCAATATTTTTTTCTCAACTTCAAATTGTTTAATTCAATAATTTAATTATCAAATAAATTGTGGTATTCGTAATTCAAGTTAAAATTACTCTATTGAATATTGAAAATCAATTAAATATCCCGATTTTAAATGCTTGAAAATTCCGGGTCGTCACACTTCTGGCTCTCACATTTACATAAGGGAATTCTAACCACTCGATCTACTTAAAAGTGGAGATAATCATATTCTTGCTTTATAATAATACAAGAAATAATATAATATACCTCACATGTCAAGTTAAAATTCCATATAATATTGATTAATATTTGTGTATAATATAGAATAATTCACCTGTATTTGAATATTAGATACTTAGTCCTCAATGACTTACCCGACATTATACTTGTGTTGAGTAAACAAGTACATCTTAGACAGATGTCCCATAGCACCTGGTGAAATACAATTATATACACAACACTCAAAATTAGTCAATATTAAATAAATTTCCACCTCGCTTATCAATCACTCTCACTTAAATCGTTCTTTAATTCATTTTTATTTATTTTATTACTTTATAATTCTCAACACAACGGGTAATTTAATTTCATTTCTTTCGTGACAAATAAATCAACAACCACCCATGCACACATCTATTATTTGTGATTAACGAGATAAAGGGTTTTATTTAAATATTTCACTTCATTTTCCCTTATTTTTATAAAAATTCTTTAACAATAAAAATATCTTTTATTTATTTCCCTCATTCAAATAAATGATTCTCATATTAAATTTCAAAATCCAAATTTAAAAGAGTTTATTTAGTTTCAAAGAAACCTTTATTTAAACTCATCAATAAATTTTTAAATCTAAGAAATACTCACTTCAATTTTCCTCTTTAATAATATAGAAATACTTCAAAGGAATCTATATTTTTCGATTATCTTTAAAATCTCAAAGCCAAAAATATTCTCAATTCAAAATATTTGCAAATCCAAATCTACTACTTCAAAATCATTACTCAAAACACACATTTATTTTAGAACATTTCTTTTAAAGCTATTAATCATTAAACTGAAATTCTATTTCAAAAATAACATATTACTTCCAAAAATTCACTTCTTATTATAAAAAATCAAATCTCCATAATTGATAATTTATTCAATAAATAAAAAATTTGCATTCAATTTTCGTTTACTTCAAAATAACATTTTATATACTTCCCACTATTAAATTTAAATTACTCATTACTTTCAAAAATATATTTTTCAAACATCATTTCATAAATACCCTTCCTTTATTTTTATAATCAACGGTAAATAAATAAATATATTCAAACTCCATTTGTTTTATTTCAAAACTCAGCATTTACAAGACATATTTATTTCACAAAATCTTCAAAATTATTCTAGTTGTATATTTTCAAAATCATTCCTTTATCAAATTTATTTCAACATCTTTGACAAATAAGAAATCATTCTAGAATTCTCTATTTATCTCTAAAATAGTATATTTATTTCAAATTTACACCTTTTAATTTATTTACCTCTTTTCCATACAATTTCAAATTCCATTTAATTATTTACAATCATCTAATTACTACTCAAATACTGCAAATCAACCATCTAACAATAATCATTGAAACAACAATTAAATAATAATTCATGACATATTTTCATCCAATTCAAACAACATTAATCGTCAGTTAACAACAAGCAACTAATAAATCAACCATCCGTCTAACTAAGCACATCAAAAAAGTGTATGAGGGATTACACATCAATTAAAATGAAAAAGGCATAGTTGTGAGTGAGATAACTCATAAAAGCAATGTTTAAATTCCCAATCAATGGCCACCAACAGCACAACACCATCGTTACCATCATGCCTCGTCACAACAGCAATCTCCAACACCAGTGCTTATGTCTCGTTCAAGATGAAAGCCTACTTGAGCGCAGCTTCGAAACCCTATCTCATCACCTACATCACCATCAGTACCATAGTGACAACCAATGACACCAACTACTCCTTCCAATATTACTGCCATCAAAATTTGAACAAAAACCTCCCACGTTCATTCGTACACCACCCAGTCGACTCCCTTCTCACCTCGTTCATAGTCGATCCTCTACCTAGTTAACCTCGCCATCGCCTACAGGCCATGCCAGCACCTGGTTCTTGGTCGATATCAACATCACAGTCTTCCACCATGACAATCTTTAAGTCGCAGGTCGCGAGCAGAACACGCGACCACACCAGGTCTCCAAATCGCAACTCTCTTCTCGAATGTGAGCTCCCCACACACACAACACCAGGTTGCGATGCCTTATTCCCAAATCGATCGCGTGCTTTGATTTGATCCCTTCCAGGTGGTATCCTTACATGCATACTTCCCAGGTCAAACCTCCTCGCGATGCCGACGACAAGTGCCTTGAGTACAACTGGATCGTTTTCTCTTCTTTTTTTTATAGTTAGAAGTGAATATGGATTCAAAAAATTGAGTTAGAGAAAAATGAAATCCGAGGAAAAGAATATGATTTGGGTATGTGTAGAAGTGGGACAGTTTTCGAGAAGCACGGAGAAAAAGGAAATGTGTTTGGGCCTTGATTACCTTGGCAAAAATTTAATTAATTAATTTAGTTAATTTCTAATGCATTTAAATTAGAGTTTTAATCTTCAAATAAACTTCAATCTAGTACAAATTATTTCACACCTCATTCTACAAATTATATTTTGATAATTGAAATTTTATTCAATTTAATAAATTATTCGAAAATAATTTATTAATTTAATTCAATTTATTGTTACAAAATCTTTTATTAAATAGAATTTAATTAACTAAAAAATTATTTTTAGAATATAATTTTCACGAAATTGAATTTAAACACTTCTACTTTAATTAAATTTATTTAATTCTTTAGCATAGAAAGCAGGGCTGTTACAATGGAACTCATCTACTATGATATAAATCCAATAAAATATATACTTTTCCAGCTCATGTCCTTCTGTAGCCTCCGAGAGACAATATAATACCTAGCCTGTTTGTAGCTTACAAGTATCCTGTCTTTACATATATGGTACTGATCAATAACATGCTGCTATAATGCCGAGTCTATACTTACCATCCCATTTTAGACCGTCTAATGCAATAAAAGAAATGCCTATTTGTTACTTAGCACTCTTAATACGGATTGAAGTAGGCCCTACTTATCCTTTTAACACTTCAAACCGAAAACTTCACATTTTACGTTTTATCTTTATCCCAACATTTCAATGTTTCTGAACTCCATTGCTAACTTAGTCTTTGTAGGTTGTGTAATCCAATTCTTTTAACCCTAATTTAACTCTTTCCTTTCAAGTTTAAGTGATAAGCATAACACTTTTACTTTGCCTTTTAATCAAAATCTTTTGTATTTTAACATCGTTAATACAAACTAGCAAGTCTTTAAAACTATAAAGGCCCCTTTCGATCTTTACCTTTTCATTACTTTCACAAAACTATAAGTTGTTTAAAACTTTAAAATTCTTCATTCATTTTTAAAAAAAAATCCTTTTACTAGGACCATGACATTCTCTTAAATTATCAAAAATAACTAAACTTATCTTAACAAAAATGTACATAAAAACACACTTTCTAAAATTTCTTTTATAAACAACAGATTTCACAAAAGAGTATTTTTATTTAAAAAAAAAGATAATGTAGTATTTTTTTAACTTATATTATTTTGATGAAAGGGTAACCCTCGTATGAGGAGATCGCTTGCAATTTTATTATGTACGAAATCAAAAATCGTACAAATGTTTGGTTATTTGTTACAAAATGTTGGATTATCACTTTGATGGTCAGCAAAAATAGAGAGATGATACTATCGCAAAGAAAATATTTACAACTAGTTAAAAAAGGTAATCTGTTGAGAGGGGGGGGGGGGGGGGGCTGTAAGAGTGGAGATGCAGGAGGTGGTGCTGGAGTTCCTGTGTGTCAGAAGGACTGTCGGAGCTCCAATTTGATATGTTCTCCTGTATGATAATGCATAGCTATATGTCAGAAGGCTGCTGGAAGCTCCAAGACTTGGTGCAGAGGATGTTGCCAGAGAGAGGATGAAGTTGTTGTGTACAGGAAATTGCATGTGTGAGTATGGACAGAGCGGGAAGTTGCTGTATTTATGAAGTTGCTATGAACAGGAAGTTGCATGAGGTTGAGTGGACTGTTGCTTGAGATAGAAGTTGCTTCAAGAAGGAAACAGGTGTGTAATTGTTGAGATAAATTAGTCTGGCCTTTATAAGTGAGTGCGCTGTTGTAGATAGGAGCACTGCTGGATCAAAAAGGCAGAGCTAAAGGAATGCGTCGATGAGTGCATTGATGAATGATGAGAATGCAATGGTGAGGTGGTGCAATTTGATTGCTCATGAAAATATGGACATGATAATGCCTATGATCATGTAGATAGAACATGCAGCAGGCTTGAAAGAAGATATGCAAGAAAAATGCATGAACTAATATCTTTAATGTACAAGACTCATGAAGCTGCAGCTGAAGGCGGGATCTGGCGTTTGCATGACTTAGTGAAATGATGTGAACAACTACCTGATATTAAAAAAAGGTAGTTTTTTGTGCACATTAAGACTATTAACAGTTATCGGGTTTTAAGCATAAAACCTACCAATTTTTTGATATTTAAGTGTAGAAATATAACTTAAACAGATATAAATTTGTTAAAAGTATCATGGTTCTGGAGTTATGCATATACTTATAGGTGTATATGGAATGACCTATTATATATATATTACATATGCATGTCTAAGGGGGTTATGTTTATAAATATAAGTGCATACGTCAGGATCTTTTGTAATATATGTGGTACTGTCTATCATTAAGCATGGATTTGGAAGGGGGATCTGTTGCAAGTGAATATAGATATCTATCCATGTAACATATATACATACATATAGTTATAAATTAAAGCTTCGTAAGAAGTCATTGAGATACTGAGTTTCTATATTTGTATCAGATTTGTTGGTATGATTTTACATATATGAGTATTACCAAGGACCTATTGTCATTATCCGTTTAGGCTTCTATCTACTTAGCATGAAGGTTTATTATAAATATACGCCTGAGTGAATATAAATGTGTGTCTATGAGTGTGTTTGTGTAGTTATAAACATTTATTTGCTAAATCTTATTATGGAATAGTTAGGAAGTAAAGGTATATTAAATACTGGTATGGACCCATGCTTCACACACGGGCTGTTTGTGTTACGTTGATATTTTGTTTGAGGACAAATATGTAAATGAAAAGCAAGGGCATTTTTGAAATTTCAAAAAGACACCGAGTAAATTAGTTCAACGAATTTTCTTTATTAGTATTAAAGATATGTCGGTCTATTGTAAAGATATGTCAACTAAAAAGTTTGAACATAAACTGGAAATAACTGAAATAACTGAAAGCTGAATAGATATAAGATAAATCTTCAACCAAAGCTCCAAACTTCAAAGGTGAGTCTCAAATGCGTGCCATTCAGTCTGACCCAAGCATAAAGCAAAACACAAAACACTCGAGTTAGGATAGACATTCTTATGTAAGTAAATCAACTCAATTGGAATGTCTAAGTGAAATGCAAATAATTTAAAGGATGTTTGGGATTTCATCCTTTAAGGTTCCGTTAAACTATCTACATACAAAGTACAATACGCTACATATACAATGTCTATAATAAAGTAAAATATTAAAATAGCATTAAGGCGTTACCGTATCACCCTTAACATATTTTTATATAAATTCCGTAGTCTATACAATACTGTAAACTCCACCAAACCGGTGGGCTATCAGGGAGCACTCCATAAGTACGACACAAACAAAACTCGTAGAAGGCACAATAAGGCATATGACAAGGCACATGAGGCAATGCTATGGGTAGGAGTATACCATTTTGCAGAACCGGACTGTAACACATAACAGGTACTGCCGCCCACCTCGAGACACACTCCCAAAATAAAAGGTGCACCCAATCAAATCATAAAGTAATAGAATGGTATCGAAGAAGCATGCTCGATCAGAGGAGCGACCTCACTTGACCGAGGTATAGCTCATGTTTTAGTCACATCAAGCTGACTCGCGGGAGTCAGGGCTACGTTTATACCTCATATAGACATCGTCAAAGCATCCTACTTCGTTCTGTATTCTTTAACACGTGCATAATGGTTTTCGGTATTGACAGAAAGTATGACGATATCCGATCCCGGTCTCTTTAACAACCAAACGCTTATTTCACACCTTGATCATTTTCATTTCAAACAGTTCATACTTCACATCAAAATATCATATTCATTTCACAAATCATATCACTTTCGAAATCATATTCAGTTTCAAAATCCTATTTGCTTCCTAAATCATATCACTTTTAATCATAACATTTCAAACTTAAACGGTTTGAACATTGAATGTAGTTATATATTGGAATAGTTATACATTAAAAATTGTTTATACTTAAAATAGGTTATAGATTAAAAAAGTTTATATATAAAAAGTTTATATATAAAAAGTTTATATATTAAAATAGTTTATATAATAAAAATAGTTCCATATTAGAATTGTTTCTTCCAATTTTAAATATTTATTCAAATTCTTATTAAACCATTTTTAATTTATATAGATTCCAAATTCAGGTTTGAACTTCAAATTTTAAACCATTCCCAAGTCAATAGGTTTCAAAGTTTAAAAATTCAAACAATTCACAATAACTCAATTCGATTCATTCCATTTATATTTCAAAAATTGAACTTTAATTTTATTTAAATTTGAAATTATTCACTTAATCATTTTTAATAACATTTAAATAAAATCTCAATTTACCAATTTAAATCGAAATTAAATATCTTACTCCAATTATATTTAATTTGAAATTATTCACTTAATCACACTTTATAAATATTTAAATAAATACAAATTTAAATCAAAATTTAATATTCAAATAAAATTTTATTTAAATTTGAAATATTCATTAAATCACCCTTCTCAAAATCAAGTTATTGAGTTATACAAATCATATCTTTAAAAGTCTTAAAATCAATAAATTTCAAATCAATACATATTTAAATTCAATTCTTAAACCATCTTTCCAGCCTTTATTTACTTAAATTATTACCTAAAATCTATTTTAAAAATAATAAATAAATTCAAATAAATATTTTACATATTATATATAAGTTATTATAAAAATCTATTTTAAAATATAAATATAAATTGTAAATAAATATTTAAAACATATTATATATATATATATATTAGTTAAATTAAATTCTTATTAAATTTAATTTAAATCTTATTACTAAATTTTCTTAAATTAAATTTTATTATTAATTCTGTTAAGTCTTATTATTATTAAATATTATTTTATATATTTATAAAAATATTAAAGTTAGAAGTAAAATTTTGTAATTTACATTTTAAAGCTTAACTTATAATTTCAAAATTTCTAGAACGTATAAATTTTAAAATCTAAATTTTATGCATATATTAAAATGAAAATATCTTTATATTATATTCTAAAATTCAATACACACATATTTCTCCTTCTCAAAAATTTGGAAAACATTTAGAATGGATCAACGGTGTCCGTATATAATTTTTTATCCTATGGTCAAGCGACATGAATATTTATCATTTCAATCTGTAATAATTTAATATTTTACGGGTATATCATTTCAATTCGCAATCCCATAATTCAAAATTAATAAAATCATTTGAATTTAACATTTCAACCCATGGTGATTTTCTCTAGTCTATAATATCATTCAGGTATGTAACTTATCAACCTAAAGAGAATTCCTAACTATTGTGAACTTGAAGAGCAAGAATAATAAAATAATAAAATAATAATATAAAATGACAGCATATCAATGACAAATATGACTATAATTAAATATAATAGATCTATACTAGCAGGTTGCTGGTGTCAATTTTGTCAATTATCATGGATAAGCAAATGCAAATAATAACATATCAAATTTTAACAATTAAATTTCTAACTAATTCAAATTTTAACAACATATTTCAATCGTCATTTCATGTGGATTAAATTTACTAAGTATAAGAATGATAATCATGAGTGATCGCTCACCTTTCACGGCTAGAGAAATTTGATGGCGACGAGAGTGACATGGAAACACACACAGATACAGACATGACACACGAAAGAAAAGCAAAAGGCCGCTAAGACAAATTCTGGATAGCGGCGAGCTAAATGACTATAATTGTGCCATCCGGATCTGTAAGAGTTCGCCAAGACTAAAAAATGAGGGATATGATAAGAATTTGCTTAAAATCAGATGTAAGGATACAAATAGAATGTTTTCTCACAATAACAATATTATAATCACCGTCCTTACACCAGTTAACGGCATCCACACTGTCCATAATTTTATTAAGCTTAGCCCTAGAAGTGTTATGATATAACGACCCATGAGTTGATCGAACAACAAATGACATGTCTGTCATTTTCCTTTGCTATTTGAAGTCTTTGAGCGTAGCATAGTTGCTGAGAGAAGACGAGAAGGCCGGCTCTTGCATTTTGTTAAGAAGTGAGCCAACTTATAGAAAAATATTTCATCACCCACGAGGGCCACAACAGTAGTAAGCAAAGACTCATCCTCGCCATCCAATATAGTCCATGCTACCAATTTAGTTAAGGGATATTTCTATCGGAGATGAATTGGCGGATAAAATTGTCGAGCTTAACTAAGTGATTAGGGTTTTTAGTTGGAATGTGGGATTGCAGAGATGATGATTGCGAGGCTTGGCGCTCAGGTCAGTTGCCACGTGGGTGCACTGGCTGTTTAGATCTGCTTGGCACCTGAGAGGCTGTGGCTCTTGGATATGTTGTGCTCGGCGGAAGGGAGGGTGTAGGCGGAAAGGTAGGGTTTCAGAGGTAAGGCAGAGAAAGGTTGAAGGTGGAGTATATGGTGGCGGATCGACAATGATGGTTGCATGCGGCAGGTTTGCTAGGATGTGGGCATGCTACGTTGAAGGGAAGGTCGAGCGATTTCGGGTGTTGGAGGGGTTGAATGTGGGAGGAAGGTGGTGGGCGATTTAGGGTCTTGTGGACGTGAGGCTGGTGAAGTGGAGTTCTGGAGCGGTGGTGTGATGTGTAGACGTCTCGGCAGTTGTGGGTGGGAGATGGAAGAGGATCTCGACAGGCATTGGGTGTTCAGACGAGGGAGGTTAGTGATGCGATTTTGGTCGATGAAGGCATGTGACATGGTGGGCTGTGGAGAAATGAAGGGGAGGGGGTTTCGTTATGTGTTGTGGTGTTGGTTAGAAGGCAAATGGCTGGAGCGAGATGCTCAGATCTGTGAGGCGGCCAAAGGTGTTTGGTGGTGGTGGATGGTCGGCGTTGTCAAGTGGTGAAGGTGAGGAATTAACGGGTTTCGAATAAAAGAATGTCGAAGCATGGTTTCAGAATGAAGAGAGGAAATTGAAGCATAGTTTCAGAACGAAGAATGAAAAAAGGTAGGAAACGCATGGTTTTAGAATAATATATTTGAAATTTATATTATATAATTTGTTTATCAGACCGAAGAATGAAAATTGAAGAGTCCGAAAGTAAATAAATCAACCAACTTATAATAAATTAAAAGAGAGAAGAGAAAGGTCAGAAGTGGATTCTGGGAATTATATTAAAGCTACTGACCATTGGTTATCACGAGTGGACAAATGAAAGGTTAAAACCAAAAGTTTAAAATTGGGTACCGATACGGCTACCCGTTTCGCAGCTTTCATCCTGATGTGGATGCCGAAACACACAAATGAACATGCTGCGAAGATCAGTACGATGAGATGAACAAGATGGTATATAGATATAAGAGACACGACCATTCTATTAAAACTCGAATATCGCTGCCAAAACTACTGCAATATCGATGAAAATAAGATTAATGGAGATAGAGCCATCAAAATTTGGCGAAACGAAACATAATGTCTCAATCATAAAATATTTTACATTTTTTATTATATAATAATATTCATATTTCAAAAATATTTAATTATCATCAAATTTTAACTGTTTAAATTTAAAAATAGAAATTTCACAACAGAAAAAACTTAAATATTTTCTGATGAAAATCTGGCACTTGCTGTGTTTAAATAGACGCATGCCAAAACTCAAATTTTCATTTCTAAATTTTTTTATTATTTAGTTTCAAGAAAAATTTAGTTAATTACTTTACTAAAAAAATCGTTAAAATTTTCGGATCGTTAGGCTCCCTCACTCAATATTTTCGTCTGCAAAAAGGAACGGGATAGGAGAATAAAAGCAACCAAAAAGAAAGATAGATCTGAAATACATAGAACCAGATACAATAATTAATTCAAAACCATATAAATTTCATTTTTGGACATCTTATTATTTACATTTATGTTGTATATTATTCAAATACATATTCTCATTATATTCAAACTTTGTACATGTAAGTTTAATCATGTTTCTGAGTGTAATTGAGCACTATACAAATTTATCTTTTATTTACAACATTTCTATTAAGAAATTTAGTTTGAACGTTTTATTGCTTAAATTTCACTTGCATAACCTTTAATTTCATATTCACATTTCATTTAACTTTTTGAATATTTCAAGTAAGTTATATATATGTTTTAGGATGCAATTGAGTATTATATAAATAAATTTTATCCCGGTTCAACTATTTCAAGTTATTTTAATTCCATTTCTCATCTTAGACACTCCAATTCCATAATTTTTCTTCATTTCAATAATAGAAAGCCATTACTTAATGTAAACTTAAGAGTTAAATTTCAATAATTGAAAACCATTTTCTTGTACATCAAATTATACTTAAGAAATTCAAATCAAATCTGTTTTTCAAAACAAAAATATAACAAAGCTACTAAGTGGTCTCCACTTTGAGACTCGAAAATGAATGTCGAAGATGCTGCAGCCATCAGTGAAATTCATTTTCCAGCGAAACAAGGAGAGTACTGACTTACTACTTTTAAAATTCTTCGGAAACAATTTCCATTCGAAAATACTTTCAAATAATATATTTTTCAAAACTTTGAAACCAAATTTTGAAAGGCACCGAAAATTTAATTCTCAAATCCTTAATTTAAATTCAATTCATTTGTAAATCAGATTTATAAACCATGTTTAAAATTTCATTACCTTATATCATACAATAATAATTAATGGACTAGGAATATTGACGAAACAATAAATGATAATCTAGTATTATCATTTCTAACAACCTATTTCACTATTTAATTTCAGAAAATTATACTTATATATATATAAAATATAATCATACATAGACTTATTCCTTTTACTAATTTTGGAAACAATATTGTGTCAATTTGCTCTGTTAAAGTATTTTGGAATTCGTATCGTTAACGTTGGCCAGACGTTTCGATCGAAACCCGAAATTCAAACTTAACAACTCAAAGAACACAATACAAAACATTTTATATCAATTACAAATATGCTCCAGAATGATTCAAGAGTGGATTTTAAAGCAATGATAGAGATTCAAATTTAGAGGAACCCTAATCTAAGATAATTCTAACTAAGAAGATAGGTTCGAAAAGAAGATAAGATAATTAACCTTAACCGAGTCTACCAAGAATTAGAAAAGATGAGAATATCATCAACGAAAATGGAAACCAACTTGTTGAGAACATCATGAAAATGCGAAGGCAGGAGCATTGGTTAATCCAAAGGGCATGACTAACCGTTCATAGAAACCATTCATCCAGGAGAAATGATAACAGATCGAGCTCCAAGAATAAAATTGATGCGAAATTCAGTTTCCTTCTTGGGAGGATGAGAAATAACTTCACCAAAGACATCCGGAAATAGTTAGACAACAGGGGTGGAGTCAAGATCACTAGGCTGAGAATCAAGCGGAAAGATAAAAATGCATGTAAAATCCTGAGGCATTCAATATTCGATCGCATGAGAATTACCCTGGTCGTCTACTAAAGAAATAGTTCGGGCTTTGCAAGAAATAACAACATCAAAACTGAGGATGTAGAAATCTTCGGTGAATCGACGCATGTTGTAAAGGAGTTTCATCCTTTTACAATTAATACTTAGGTTGGCGGGACCGCCGATGAGATTAGTCACACATAAGAATGAAGTTGCCAACTGAGATTGCAAAATGTGCTCGGAGATCAATAGAAATAGAGCTATGGGATGCTCCAATATCAAAAGAACACGAACATGAAAAGACAAGAATAAATTTCAGAACAAAGGAAAAGTTCCAAAATTCAGAAGAAATCCTAATTAAAGAGGATCCTAACAAAGAATATCAAGCTCGAATGAAGATGATTTTGTAACTAATTTTTTACTCATTCTAGGGTATCACTACCCTATCGCTAATGAATTTTTACTCCATATGCCAAGTTTTGCCTAAACCAAAGCTTTGATACCATATGTAATGACCTGTCATATTGAACCATTCAAATTGACAATCATCCACACATGTCAGACTTGAATTGCTCAAACAACAGATTGTTAATTTATATTTGGCAATACTTAGCATATACACTAAATAAATAAATCATAGAATCATAGACATAGAGTAATATAACAATAAGCAGCGGAATGGATAAATAGTAGTTCATGAAGCGACTACAGAACATTATAGTCTGAAAAAAATACAATAGAAATCTCGAATATAAAGAAGTCACCAATACAAAAGCAACTGACAAGTCTGAACATAAACAACTGGTAATAATAGAAATGACTGAAAGCTGAATATATATAAGACAGATCTACAAGCAAAGCTCCAAACTCCAAAGGTGAGTCTAAAATATTGTGACACTCAGTTTGACCCGAGCATAAAGCAAAACACAAAACACTCGAGCCAGGATTAACATTCTTATGCAAGTAAATGAACACAAGTGAAATGTCCAAGTGAAATACAAATAACTTAAAGGATGTTTGGTATTCCATCCTTTAAGGATTCATTAAACTATCTACATACATAGTAAAATACGCTACACATATAATGTCTACAGTAAAGTAAAATATTAAAATAGCATTAAGGCGTTACCCATATCCCCCTTAACACATTTTATATAAATGTCGTGGTCTATCCAGTACTGTAACTCAACCAAATCGGCGGACTATCAAGGAGCACTCCATAGGTATGATGCAAACCAAACTCGTAGAAGGCGCGATAAGACATGTGAGAAGGCACGCAAGGTAACGCCTAGGGTAGGATTCTACCATTTTGCAGAACCGAGCTTGTGATAATGCATAGCAGCTACTACCGCTCACCTCGACACACACTCCCAAAATCAAAGATGCACCCAATAAAATCACAAAGTAATATAATGGTATCGAAGAAGTATGCTCGATCGGAGGTGCGACCTCACTTGTCCCAGGTATAGCTCCTGTATTGTCACATCAAGCTGACTCGCAGGAGTCTGGGCTACATTCATACCTCATATAGACGTCGCCAAACCATACTACTTCATTTCGGATTCTCCACCACATACATAGTTTTAAAAGTGATTTTCGATATTGACAGAGAGTATGACAATATCCGATCCCAATCTCTTTAACAACCAAATGCTTATTTCACATCGTAGTCATTTTCATTTCAAATAGTTCATACTTCATAAAATCATGCAATCCGATCTCCAACTGAGACCACTCGACCGATTTCATCTACTTGAAAACTCGTGTAAAAATTTGTTATTCTCTCTCCCTTCTGTTGGCCTCCTATGTTTATCAAAATATCATATTCATTTCAAAAATCATATCACTTTCGAAATCATATTCACTTTCGAAATCCTATCTGCTTCCAAAATCATATCACTTTTAATCATAACAGTTCCAACTTAAATAGTTTGAATATTGAAAGTAATTATATACTGTAATAGTTATACATTAAAATAGTTTATATTTAAAATAGGTTATAGATTAAAATAGTTTATCTATTAAAATAGTTCATATATTAAAAATAGTTCCAAATTAGAATTGTTTCTTCCAATTTCACAAATCAATTCAAATTCTCATTAAACCACTTTTAATTTATATCGATTTCAAATTTAGGTTTGAACATAAAATTTTAAACATTACTAAATCAATAGGTTTCAAAGTTTAAATATTCAAACAATTCACAATAACTCAATTTGATTCATTCCATTTATATTTCAAAAATTCAACTTTAATATCATTTAAATTTGAAATTATTCACTTAATCATTTTTAATAACATTTAAATAAAATCTCAAATTACAAATTTAAATCAAAATTAAATATCTAACTTCAATTATATTTTATTTGAAATTATTCCCTTAATCACCCTTTTATAAATGTTTAAATAAAATCTCAAATTACAAATTTAAATCAAAATTTAATATTCAATTACAATTTTATTTATATTTGAAATATTCATTAAATCACCTTTATCAAAATCAAGTTATTAAGTTATAAAAATCATATCTTTAAAAACCTTAAAATCAATAAGTTTCAAATCAATACTTATTCAAATTCAATTTTTAAACCAAGGAAATTACAAGTCAACTTAATTTATCTTTCCAACCTTTATTTATTCAAATTATTACCAAAAATATATTTTAAAAATAATAACATAAATTCAAATAAATATTTAAAAATATTTTATATACATAAGTTATTACAAAAATCTATTTTAAAATATTAATATAAATTGTAAATATATATTACTTAAATTAAATTCTTATTGAATTTATTATATTAAATCTTATTAATTTAATTCTTATTATTAAGTTTTCTTAAATTAAATCTTATTATTAAATTTTTTTTAAAAATCTTACTATTTTAAATCTTATTTTATATATTTTAAAAAAATAATAAAGTTATAAATAAAATTTTGTAATTTACATTTTAAAGCTTAACTTATAATTTTAAAATTTCCAAAAAATATAGATTTAAAAATCTAAAGTTTACACATAAATTAAAAGGAAAATGTCTTTATGTTATATTCTAAAAATCAATGCACATATATTTCTCCTTCTCAAAAATTTGGAAAATCGTTTAGAAATAAACCAACGGTGTCCGTATATAATTTTCTATCCTATGGTTAAGTGATATGGATATTTATCATTTTAATCCACAATAATTTAATATTTTACGGGTATATAATTTCAACCCGTAATCCCAGAATTCAAAATCAATAATATCATTTGGGTTTGTCATTTCAGTCCATAATGATTTTCCCTAATCTATAATATGTTCGAGTATGTATCATTTCAACCTATAAGAAATTCCTAACTATCGGGAACATGCAAAGTAGGAACAATAAAATAACAATATAAAATGACATTGCATATCAATGGCAAATATGATTATAATTAAATATAATATATCTTTACTAACAGGTTACTGGTGTCAATATTGTCAATTAACATGGCTAAACAAATGCAAATTATAACATATCAAATTTTAACAATTAAATTTCTAACTAATACAAATTTTAACAACATATTTCAATCGTCATTTCATGTGGATTAAATTTACTAAATATAAGAATGTTAATCGTGAGTGAACGCTCACCTTTCGTGGCTACAGACATTTGATGCCGACGAGAGTGACACAGACACAGACACCGAACAGACCTGACATGCGAAAGAAATGCAAATGGTTGTTGAGACAAAATCTGGACAGCAGCGAGCTTGATGAATATAATTGCACCACCTGGATCCATAAGAGTCTGCCAAGACTAAAAAATGAGGGATATGATTAGAATTTCCTTAAAATCAGATGAAAGGATACAAATAGAATGTTTTCTCACAATAGCAATATGATCACCTTCCTACTCCAGTCAACGGCATGCATACCATCCATAATTTTATTAAGCTTAGTCTCAGAAGTACTATGATATAACGACCCATGAGTTGATAAAATAACAAATGACGTGTTAGTCATTTTCTTTTACCACTTAAAGTCTTTAACAGTAGCATAGTTGCTGAAAGAAGATGAGAAAGCTATCTCTTGCATTTCGTTAAGAAGTGAGGCAAATTATAGAAAAATATTTCATCGCCCACAGCAGCAGCAAGCAAAGACTCATCCTCGCCATCCGCTACAGCCAAAATCTCCATGCTACCAATTTTGTTGGGGCATATTTCTGATAGAGACGAACTGGCGGGTAGCATTGTCGAGCTTAACTGAGTGATTAGGGTTTTCAGTTCCAATGTGGGATTGCGAAGAGATTAATGCTAGGCTTGGCTTCATGCTTAGGTAGGCTGCCACGTAGGTGCAGTAGCTGTTGTTAAAGTAGAAAAAGAGAGAGAATTATAATTTTAGAGGAGAATAGACAATTTTTTTTTCATAACTTGCTTTTTGTCTTGCCTACAACTTGCATTCAACACAACAAAATGACCATACAACCCTTACAAACGGACATAACCTTTTTGAATAGACACCCTTTCATTTCAAAAGACACGACTTTTCAGTGAACGGACACGACTCTTCACTGAACAGATATGACTTTTCATTCGAATAGACGTGACTCTTCATTCGAATAGACATGACTTTTCACATCAGCATACACGACTCTTTAATTTTGGTTTACACTAACAATGCCTCCCCTAAACCAAAATTCCTTCGAACACCTAATGCAACAACAATTCTTGAGAAAGTAGTCACTCCAAGCGGCTTTGTGAAGATATCAACAATTTGTTCTTCACTTCGACAATACTCAAGACTCACTTTTTCTTCACGAACGAGTTCTCGTAGGAAATGGAAACGTAGACGAATATGTTTTGTTCTTCCATGCAAAATAGGATCCTTTGAGACAGAGATAGTAGAACTATTGTAGCAATAAATGATCGTAGGATCTTTTTGCTTGAAGCTTAGATTTTCAAGAATTCCTCTTAGCCATAAAGTTTGACATCCTGCTAGAGATGCTGCGATGTACTCCGCTTCGGTGGTAGAAAGTGCCACAACTGGTTGTTTTTTCGAACACCAAGAAATAATTCCACTTCCAAGGTTAAATGCATAACCCGAAGTACTCCTTGAATCATCGATGCTTCCACCTAGATCGCTGTCCGTATATCCAACAAGCTTCACAGGCACATGAGCTTCATAGAAAATGCCATAGTCAATAGTTCCTTTAACGTATCGTAAAATTCTTTTTGCAGCTTCCCAATGGTTTGAGAAAGGTTTCTCCATGAATCTGCTAATCAAGCTTACTGCGTACATGATGTCGGGTCTTGTAGCAGTGAGATACATCAAATTTCCAACTAGGCTTCGAAAAATAGTTGGATCCACAAACTTTCCTTCACCATTTTTGCACAATTTCAAACCTGCAACGCAAGGAGTTGAAACTGGATTTGCATTCATCATATTGAACTACTCCAATACTTGAGCAGCATATTTTTCTTGCGAGATAAAAATCCCACATTTTGATTGCTGAACACCTATCCCTAGAAAATGATGTAATTCTCCCAAATCCGTCATCTCGAACTCCTTCATCATTGAATTTTTGAATTCAGATAACATCTCCATATTATCTCCAGTAAAAATCAGATCATCCATGTATAAACTCACGATCATGAAACCTCCTTTTGAATGCTTCTTCATGTAAAGAGTGTGTTCAAAAGGACACCTTTTAAAGCCATTCTTTAAGAAGAAATTATTGATACGATCATACCATGCACGGGGGGATTGCTTCAGCACGTATAAAGCTTTCCGCAGCTTATACACCTTTTCCTCTTCGCCCCTCTTCACAAAACCAGGAGGTTGTTGAAGATAAATTTCATCTTGAAGAAAACTATTCAAGAAAGCTGATTTCACATCCATATGCAGCAGCTTCCAGCCATTTTGGGCAGCAAGAGAAATCAACAATCGAATTGTATCAAGTCGAGAGACAGGAGCGAATACCTCATTGAAATCTTCCCCTTCCTTTTGCTTATACCCCTTCGCAACCAAACGTGCTTTGTACTTGTTGATGGAGCCATCAAGATTTGTTTTGGTTTTAAACACCCATTTTACACCAATGGCTGATTTGTGTGAAGGCAAAGTGGTAAGCTCCCACATACCATTTTTCTCAATAGACTTGATTTCATCCTTCATTGCATTCACCCATTTTTCTTCCTTTGATGCTTCTTCATAAGTGATTGGATCTTCTCCCGCAAAAAATGCAAAGTATACATGATCCGTAGTGTCAACTTCTTCGGTTGCATCATAGATTTCTCTCAAGGATCGCGTCCTTCTTTCCGCCGTTGGTGGTGAATTTTGCTCCTTCTCAACCCCATTATTTTTAGGTTGTTGTTCTTCAATACCAACATCAGCATCAACACCTTGTTCCAAAGAAGTTTCCTCTTCAAGATTTAGAGTTTGCCATCCAGGTAATTCTGCAAAATCTGAAAAATTATAACAACCATTTTCATCAAAGCGAACATCTCTGCTAATAATCATCTACTTCGTCTTCGGATTGTAAAGCTTGTAAGCTTTAGTCCTTTGGCTATAACCAACGAAAATGCCTTTTTCAGATTTGTCGTCGAGCTTCGATCTTAAAGCATTAGGAATATGAGAGTATGCAAGACAACCAAAAGTTTTTAAATGAGCAACATTTGGTTTCTTGCCATACCAGACTTCATTTGGAGTGGAATCCTTTAAGCTCTTCGTTGGTGATCGGTTGATTAAGTAAACGGCACAAGAGACCGCTTCAGCCCAAAAACATGCAGGCAAGTTCTTATTCTTCAACATGCATCTGACCATATTCATTATTGTTTGATTTTTGCGCTCTGCGACTCCGTTTTGTTGAGGTGAGTACCTAGCAGTTAACTCATGGCGGATTCCATGATTTTGGCAGAATTCTTCAAACTGAGAGGACATGTATTCTCCTCCACGGTCACTCCTTAGATTTTTTATTTGATGACCAGAATGTTTTTCAACTTGAAATTTGAACTCTTTGAAGCAAGAGAAGACATCTGATTTTTCTTTGACACAATAAACCCAAATTTTTCTTGTGTAATCTTCAACAAATAACACGAAATATCTGCTGCCTCCAAGCGATGGCACTTGCATTGGTCCACAGAGGTCGGTGTGAACAAGCTCCAGAGCTGATTGAGAAATCCACTTCGATTTGGATGGGAAAGATTCACGATGTTGTTTTCCTAATTGGCATTCCTCACATGCTTCGTTTATCACTTCAAGTTTAGGCAGCCCTCAGACGATTTCTTTGGTAGACATCTCCTTCAAACTCCGAAAGTTTAAATGCCCAAACCTCTCATGCCATAACTTGGAAACTTCATCATTAGAAGTAGCAATCATTCACGTACTGCTTACGATGTCAAGTTTAATCGAAAATAATTTGTTGGATCCCATCACAATATTTGCCACTTGTTGGTCGTTCTTCTTCATGCTACATTGATCTCCAACGAATCGAAAATCAAATCCTTTCTTCAGCAAGTGACCGACGCTAAGAAGATTGCTACGTATGCCTGGTACATAAAGAACCTCCGACATTTTTTCAAATTTTCCAGCCTTGGTTTTGAAAGAAATTTCGCCAACACCTTGAATTTTGTATGATTTTGCATCTCCAATTGTAACCTGACCATCATCAGTTTCCACAAGACTTGAAAATAGATTTTTATTTCCAGTCATATGCCTACTTGCACCACTATCCAAGTACCATACGTTTTCAACATTTCCATCCGAAGCGATCAATAAAGATTCGGATTTTTCTGCTTCATTATGCATAAAACCAGCAACTGGCTTCTTTTCAGAATGTTTCTCCCAACAATCATTTGCTTTATGACCCGGCTTGTGACAGAAATTGCATTCAAAATATGGTTTTTTGCCTTTGTATTTGCCTCGCGCCTTGTTATTTTGGAATGATGGTTTCTCCTCCTTTGATTCTTCACGTTTTCCACTATTCCTGCTGTTACTTTTGCCATGGGATGGGCCTTGAACTTTTATGGATGTGAATTGAGATTTTAAGGCTTGATCTTGAAAAGAATTTGTTTGTTTACTTCTCATCAAGATCCTAGCCTCATGAGCTTCCAGCCTTCCTTGCAAGCCTTCAAGAGAAAGTGAAGCAATATCATTTGATTCCTCAATTGCAACCACAATATGATCGAACTTGATTGGTAGGCTCCGTATAATTTTTTCAACGGCTCTTTGAGTCTCCATGACTTCTCCGTTTGAAGCCATCTGATTTATGATGGAAGTGAGACGAGTAAAATACTCTGAGATTTTCTCACTATCCTTCATTTCGAGCTTTTCGAATTCAGCTCGTAGTGACTGTAGGCGAACCTTTTTTACTTGATCTTGGCCAGAATACGTTGTATTCAATATTTTCCAAGCCTCCTGAGCATTTGCAACTTTTGAAATTTTCTCATAAACTTGAATTTCAAGTGTCTGATAGATTTGGAAGAGAGCCTTCCGATCTTTCTGTTTTTTGCTTTTCAGAAGATCTCTTTGGGCAATTGTGAGTTGTGTCTCATCTTCCGGCGCACCAACACCTTCTTCAACAACTGTCCACAAGTCTTGAGATTCAAGACAGAGCCTCATTAGATTGCTCCAATAATCAAACTTTTCACCGTTGAATCAAGGAACAAGAGAGACAAGGTTGTTTGACATTTTTCAACCAAGCTCTGATACCAATTTGTTAAAGTAGAAAAAGAGAGAGAATTATAATTTTAGAGGAGAATAGACAATTTTTTTTATAACTTGCTTTTTGTCTTGCCTACAACTTGCATTCAACACAACAAAATGACCACATATATATAGTGGTTTACAACCCTTACAAACGGACATAACCTTTTTGAATAGACACCCTTTCATTTCAATAGACACGACTTTTCAGTGAACGGACACGACTCTTTACTGAACAGATATGACTTTTCATTCGAATAGACATGACTCTTCATTCGAATAGACATGACTTTTCACATCAGCAGACACGACTGGTTTACACTAACAGCTGTTTGGATCTGCTCAGCACTTGAGAGGCTGTGGCTCCTGGATCTGCTGTGCTCGGTGGAAAGGAGGGTGTAGGCGGAAAGGTTGGGTTTCAGAGGTAAGGCAGAGAGGGACGAGTGTGGAGTGTATGGTGGCGGATCAACAATGATGGTTGCAGGCATCAGGTTTGCTACGATGTGTGCGTGCTGCTTTGAAGGGAAAGTCGAGCGGTTTCGGGAGCTAGAGGGGCTGAACGTGGGAGGAAGGTGATGGGCGGTTTAGCTTTTGGTGGACGTGAAGCCGATGGTGGAGTTTTGGAGCGGTGGTGAAATGTGTAGTTGTCTTGGCTGTTGCATGTGGGGAGGTGGAAGAGGATCTCGGCAGGCAGTGGGTGTTCAAACGAGGGAGGTTGGTGATGTGGTTTTGGACGATGAAGGCAGGTGACATGGTGAGCTATAGAGAAATGAAGGGGAGGGTGGTTTCGTTCTGTGTGGTGGGGTCGGCTGGAAGGATAGCTGGTGGAAGGCAAACAGTTGGAAACCGAACGGCTGGAGCAAGGTGCTCGGATCTGTGAGGCGGCCAAGGGTGCTCGGTGGTGATGGATGGTTGGCGTTGTCCAGTGATGAAGGTGAGCAGTTAACATGTTTCGAATAAAAGAATGTTGAAGCATGGTTTCAGAACGAAGAGGGGAAATTGAAGCACGGTTTTAGAATGAAGAACGAAAAAAGGCAGGAGAAGCATGGTTTCAGAATAATATATATGAACTTTATATTATATAATTTTTTTCTTTTATCAAACCGAAGAAAGGAAATTGAAGAGACCGAAGGTAAATAAATCAACCAGCTTATAATAAATTGAAATAGGGAATGGAAATGTCAGAATTGAATTTTGGGAATTATATTAAAGCTACTGAACATTGGTTATCGTGGGTGGACAAATGAAAGGGTACAGGAAACCAAAAGTTTAAAATTGAGTACCGATATGGCTAACCGTTTCGTAGGTTTCGCCATGTTCCGGACGTCGAAACACATAAATGAGTATACTACGAAGATCAGCACAACGAGATGAACATGATGGTATATATATGCGAGAGACACGACCATCCTATCAAAACTCAAATTTCTCTACCAAAACTACTGCTACGTCGCCGAAAATAAGATTAATGGAGCTAGAGCAGTCCAAATTTGACGAAACAAAATATGACATCTCACTTAGAAAATGTTTTACAAATTTTTATTATATAAAAATATTCAGATTTCCAAAATATTTAATTACCATCAAATTTTAACTGTTTAAATTTAAGAATAGAAATTTTACAATAGAACAAACTTAAATATTTTCTGATGAAAATCTGACACTTGCTATGTTTAAATCGACGCATGCCAAATCTAAAATTTTCACTTTTAATTTTTTATTATTTAATTTCAAGAAAAATTTGGTTAATTATGTTATAAAAAAATGTTAAAATTTTTAGGTTGTTACACATCCTCACAAGAGTCTCTTCCTTTACCACCTACTTCTTCTCTTTCTTCTTCTCCTTCTTATGCTTCTTCGGAAGTTAACCAAGTGAAATGAGGTTGTGGACGCTTCCATGGATTCATAGGCATATGGACAGACGTAGAAGAGGATTGTCCACAAGGCAGTACTTTTCAAATATTATTCAATAAAACTTTGATGTGATTTAGCTTTGAGTTTACTTTGGTGACGGTTTTCTCAATACGGGTAACGGTTGTCTTAACATGAGATAATCGCCTATCAAAAAGCTTTTGGTTTCTAGAGACAATTGTTAAAGCTTCTCATGGTTGAGCTCCTGGTCCAATGTCTTCAATTTCATGGAATTCTCATGGAGGTTGTGGTTGGGAAGAGGATCTAACTTCGGTTTGTGGAGCTGAAGGTTGAAGCCTTTGTTGCATGTAGATGGCTTCATCACATGCTAAAGCAGCTGAAATATATTCTATTTCGCAAGTCGATAGAGAGACATAATTTTGTTTCTTGCTCAACCAAGATACTAGGGATTGTCAAATAAAGTGACAAGTCTCACTCATACTTTTCTATCTGTCTGACATCCTCCAAAGCCAGCATCACTGTATGATACTAGCTCGAAAGACATTCTTTCGAATAGAAAAGTCTGAAATCTGTTATTTTGCTTAGATAACATAATATTCGCTTCACCGCTCGCATATATGATTTTTTGGCATTTGCTTGAAATCTAGCACATAAATAAAAACTCATCATTATGTTAGGTAAACTAGCAGTTAGATAAAGTAACAATCCAATTATACTTCGATATAATTTTTGGTCAACACTTTTGTCATCTTCATCTCGATCAAGATGTATTGTTATACTCATTAGAGTTGGTTTGGCAGATGTATTTTCCATACCAAAGCGTTTAATAGATTGTTACAATATTTTTCCTTACTAATAAAAATTCCATTATCTGATTGTTTAATCGGTAATCCAAGATAATATGATAACTCTCCCATATTGACATTTCAAATTCTTTCGTCATTATGTTAGAAAATTCCTGACATTGCTTATCATTAGTAGAACGAAAAATAATATCATCAACATAAATTTGAATAATTAAAATATCCTTTTTAGTACGTTTAATAAAGAGAGTTTGTTCAACCTCTCCAATTTCAAAACCCGAGTCTACAAGATAGCTTCTAAGACGTTCATACCAAGCACCCGGTGCTTATTTGAGACCGTATAAAGCTTTCTTGAGTTTGTTGACATGGTTTGAAAATTTCTCATATGAAAATAAATGAGATTGTTCAACATAAAATTTTCTTTTATATATCCGTTTTAAAAAGCACTTTCAACATCCATTTGATAGAGTTTAGAATTATGAAAACATGCAAAGGCCACTAAGATATGAATTAGTTCTAGTCGAGCGATTGGAGCAAATGTTTCTTCATAGTCGATTCCTTCCTCTTGATTATATCCTTTTGCAACTAATCTAGCTTTATTCCTAGTTATATTTCCTTGTTCAACAGCTTTATTTTTGAATACCCACTTAGTTCCAATGACTGTTTGATCACTCGGTCTAGGAACTAAGTCCCAAACTTCGTTTCTTTCGAATGGTTTAGCTCTTTTTGCATAGCTATAATCCAATGGTCAT
The DNA here is from genome assembly GCA_030765085.1 of Allium cepa. Taxonomy (NCBI): domain Eukaryota; kingdom Viridiplantae; phylum Streptophyta; class Magnoliopsida; order Asparagales; family Amaryllidaceae; genus Allium; species Allium cepa. The sequence goes on along the minus strand of CM060929.1, from coordinate 373,241,961 downwards.
CAGTAGGGGCTTATTTAATGTTTTTAGGTTCAATGTTAGAAAGGAATGCTACACGACCCATTTGATTAAGTTAATTTCTAGTTCTGACATGTGAATTAATTTCTCCAGTGATATTTTCTATTGGGTGATCTTGTAAAATCCTAGTAGGAGATCTTGATTCATTTTCATTATGAACAATATTTTCATCTTCTTCAAAATTATGAACAATGTTTTCATCTTCTTCAAAATTATGAATGATATTTCCATCTTCTTTAAAATTATTTTGAGTAACCGATTTATGTTTATCTTAGTCATTATCTCATCATATTCAAGATTTTTATTAAAAATGAAATTTTCATCGAAGGAAACGTGAAGTGTTTCTTCGATTGTTTTAGTTCTTTTATAAGAAATCAATAAGCCTTACTTCGTTTCGAATATCCTACGAAAATTCTTTCATCGTATTTTGGATCTAGTTTTCCAAGCTGATTTTTGTGTTTAAAACAAAACATTTTGAACCAAAAACTTAAAAATATTAAATATTTGGTTTTCTTTCCTAAAAAGGTTCATATGGAGTGTGTTTCGTTACTGGTCGGATGGAAACACGATTTAGAGCATGAAAATCAATTGCTACAACTTCTGCCCAAAATTGTTTTGGTAAATTGCTTCCATTTAATAAAGTTCTTCCACATTCTTGTAAGGTTCTATTTTTCCTCTAAACTCCGTTTGTTGCGGTGTTCTAGGAAAAGAAAAATTATGGTAAATTCCCTTTTATTACAAAAAAGTTCAAAAATTTCATTTTCGAAATCACCTTCATGATCACTTTTAATATTTTTAATTTTTTAATTTTTGAGATTTTGAATTCTTTTAGCAAAGATTTTGAAATTTTCAAAAGTCACTTTTATTTTTCATAAAAATAGTAAGTATATCTTGAAAAATCATCTAGTATTACAAACACATATTTTTTGTTATTTATGGATTAAACTAGTGTTGGACCAAAACGATCCAAATGCAATAATTCGAGTGGTCATAATGTAGAAATATTTTTCTTTGATTTAAAAGATGATTTTGATAATTTTCCTAATTGACATGCAACATAAATATTGTTTACTTTAAAATTCATTTTTGGTAAACATTTTACTAAGTCATTTTTAGATAATTTGTTTATAGCTTTGAAATTTATATGACAAAATCTTTCGTGCCGTTACCAAGGACCATTTTCTTTGGCTATTAGACGCATATTAGTGTTTTGATTTATATTCATATTTAATACATACATACATACATACATACATACATACATACATACATACATGTATATTTATATTTATCTCTAAAATCTTCAAAAATGAGATTTTTATTTTGATCAAAAATGCTACACTTATCTTCTGAAAAAGATATATTGAATCTTTTGTCACACCATTGGCTGATGCTAAGTAAATTGTGTTTTAAATTTTTAACTAACAAGATATTTGTAATAAGAGATAAATTAGATATATCATTATTGCTAACTTCGCCTTTGCCGATGATGTATCCTTTGGAATTATCTTCAAAAGTGACAAATGCTCCATCTGAGTAGATAATGTTTGTTAGCATTTCTTTGTTTCTTGTCATGTTTTTTGAGCAACCACTGTCCAATATTCATTTTCCTCTCTTTTTAAGTGGTTCCTCATCATTTGTGGCCATAAAATAGACATTGGCTTGTTTAGAATCGCTGTCTATATAACTATCTAATGACAAAGATGATTCTAAATCATCCCATGTAACATAGAAGGCTTTCCTTTTGAATACGTCTTTCTTGTTCTTAAATTTGTCTATCTTTTAATCAGGACAGTCTTTCTCGTTGTGCCCTTACTTGTGACATTCATAACATTCTAGAGCAGAAGATGAGGGCTTATTGTTGTTGTTGTTACCGCTGAAGCAGTTCTTGTTGTTTCTGAATTTGTTGTTCTTCCTGAACATCAAAAGCTTTTTTGATATTTTTAGCAATAAACATCATATCTTCCTCATCTGAATCTGATTCATCCTTTTCTACTTGGAATGCTATATTCTTCTTATCTTGTGCCTGTACTCGTTTTTCCTGCAGATTAACTTCATAAGACATTAGATTTCCTATCAACTCTACTAGTTTAATGGATGAAATGTCGTTAGCTTCTTTGATTGCTAAGACCATTCGTTCCCACTCATCCATCAAAGAGTTGAGGATTTTTGAAACAATATCAAAATTTGAATATTTTTCTCCTAATGTTAAGAGAGAATGATATATGTCTTGAAATCTAGAGTACATTTCATATATTCTTTCATCTTGCTTCATTTTAAAATTCTGGAACTGGTTCTTAAGCATAGATATCTTACTCTGCTTTACTTTGTTAGTACCTTCATGTGTAACTTTAAGTGTATGCCGTAAGTAGTATTATATATGCCTACTCTGTTAAACTCATTTTTGTCTAATGCACAAAATAACATATTCATAGCTTTGGCATTTGCAGTAGCATCTTGTTTTTATGTGTTAGACCATTATGAATATTCAGTAATAGGTATGTTATATTATGCTTGAGTAATATTCCAGGTTTCATAACCATTTGCTTGCATATAAATTCTCATTCTAGTAGACCAATAGCTATAGTTCAAATTGTTAAATAGTAGTGGTCGTGAAGTAAATTGACCTTCAGTAAAACTTGTGCCAATGTTGTGTTCCATATTACTTATATATCACATAACTGTGCTACGCTTATAAGATGACCTTGCTTTGATACCAAATGAAGGTGACTATACTATAGGATCGTGTAATATAGAATATATACTAAGCTTATTAATTAGTGCGAAAAGTAATTACAAAATAAAAATAGGAATAAAGTAAAAATACACCAGATTTTTATACTGGTTTGAACTTTCCGTTCTACGTCCAGTCCCAGACTCCTTTTGGAATTCTAACTGGCAATCCTCACTTAATCTGGAGGAATAGGTTTACACCACATGAGCAACCGAACATGACTTGAACTGCTAAGAAACTGAACATGACTTTGACCGCCCGAACAACTGAACAGGACTTCAAAACAAATGAATTGTTTGTCTTGGCTTTGTGTGTTTGTGTTACAACACAGTTTGTCAAATAAAGTACACCCTTCTTATAATCTTCTTCTCAAGTAAAATATGTATATTTGTGTTTACGTGAAGATAAGGAGGATTAAATTACTTTGGAATTAGAGAAATAAATATGTGATTGCTCAAATATTCAAGCAACAAAGCAAGAAACTAATAATTCAAGAAAGTAAGAAAATAAAGTTAGAATAGTTAATTTGATCTTGGATTGAGTATGTATAATAAAGATTATGGAGTTGCAACTCCTGGTTAAAAGTTCTGTTGAAAAGAAATCATTGCAACTCTTCTTGGAAGAGATGCCTCTTCTCTGAAGAGAGATGTTTCTTCAGGAAATTAAAAAAATTTAACAGTTAGAAATTATTCAGTCGACTGAATATTATTAGTGAGTCGATTGAAATTAAACAGAAACTTTTCGGTTCAAAATAGGCTTAATTCAGTCGACTGAATAATCAGTTTAGTCAACTGAATTTGATGTTTAGTCGACTGACCTATAGTTAAATTATATATGCATAGGTTCGGTCAATTGAGAGATGTGTTTTAGTCGACTGACCTGAGCATCTTCAGTTTTTATAGGCCACTGGTTAAAAAATGGGTATCGTCATTTTAATGTGTGTGTTTGTGAACTACTTAAGGATAGATTTTAACATATGTGAAAACTAACCTAGACTCTAAAATAAAATTCATACTTGATATATGATCCACGAGTCTAGTCGCCTTCATAATTTGTAGTCGTAGATTTGTCAAATATTCAATCATTCTTATGTAATCTTGATCGTCTTAGCATGAATCAAAACCTGAGATCCAACACAAAGTTCTTTACTCAAAAAAATCTTTTGAAAGCATTAAGTTCCAGTAAATACTTGTGGAACGTAGTTTCAAAACCATTAAAACCATTCTACTTAAAACCTATGGGTTAATCTTTCAATAGGACAAAGGGTCCTAAATTAACTAAGTGAAAAGCACTCTTTTGAAAGTGATTTCCTATGCAAAAAAGTGGAAGCACCCCTTCGAAACCATATTCAAAGGCAATGGCCTCGACTGGGTCGAAAGGTAGAGTTGCAGCAACGTAAGTTTTGACCGTGTCAAAGGCTAGTTTAAAACAAAAGGCAGCAACCTCCATCGAAATCTATCTTTAAACCCTTTCGAAAGCATTCTTTTAAAAGCAAGAAAGCGGTATTTCCTTTTGAAAGCAAAACGAGGTCTCGATCCCTTTGAAAGCACTATCTCGACCTTATGCCTTTCGCTTACTCCAATTCATTACGTACTAAGGCATTGATACCATGTGAATTAGTTTTGACTTGATTGAAGACGGAAGCATGAAGTCGAAAGCTTGTTGTCGATAGTGGCCGCAAATACTTACAAAAACCATTTTCTTTCTTTATAAAGTAATTTCTTTACAACAAACTTGCCTATTTGTCATAATATAATTGGTTGCAAATTTATTTTCCAAAATATTTTCTAAAAGCGCCGTTGAATTTAGTAATTATTTATTTAAAACGTTTAGCAAATTGCACCTCTTCTTATTTTAAACATATAAAATATTTAAGTCCCATACCTTAAATAATTTTATATACTTAATAAAAAATTTAGGAAAATTCTACAAAAATTTCCTTAAATCACTTTTAATATGTTTTCTAACATATTTAAATTTCTAACCCAAGCTAATACCATAATTAATTTTAAACCCACTTGACCACTAGAAAATTCGTAATAAATCCAAATAAATTCAGAAAATTATGAAACTTGAAACCCGTCTCTAAAATAATATTTCTGACCAAATATCAAAAATGCAAGTCATTTGGATGTTATTTAATAGGTTTTCCAAATCAATTCCTATCATATAATCTATATGAAATAGCCTAAATCATCAACAAGCATATATATCCATTTAAACAATCAAAACATGGCAAAACATTTGCAAAATAAATTTGGATCTCAACCTAGCAACCGAAAATCATAAAATAGCAGATGTAATCTATGATTCACCTTTAGCTTATTTTTTAAGGAGTTGAGACTTGATCTTAAGTGAATTTGATTAAGCTTTTTTCCTCTTGATTCTTGATTATCTTCGCTAACTTCTAATGGTAGCCAGCCTCTCCTTGGTTTAGTTTTAGCTTATGAACATGTAAAATGAGAGAGGTATGAGGGTTTAGGGTATAAGAATATATCTTATTCCTATTTTCCCTTATCTAATTTCCCTTACTATTTCATTTTAAATCCATTTTAGTTCATTGTTTAACTAGGCAAAGCTACCCTCTAGATATATAAATCTCAATCTCTTAACCATTTACATTATGTCTTTAATTTTACTAATCAAATGTCTTAAATAATGCCAATCGAAATTTGGGTCAGTGCAGACTGCCCTCCTTAAAGAATTTCATCCTTGAAATTACGATAAGGCACTAATCAAAATCAATCATAAAGGTAAAACATATCATGAAACAAGTTAGGATAAGTATCTTGAATCATGCTTTTAGTTTCCCAAGTACAGTCTCTCTCGTCCTCACTCCATTAGACTCTGACTAATCTAACTATCTTGTTCCTTAGCTCATCTTATCTCTTGTGACTATATGAACTGGTTTTCTAACTATAGTTAAATTTTCTTCCATTACTAAGTCATCTAACGCTGTTGGTGTTAGATTATTCTCTTGATCTTGAATAAATTTCCTTAGATAAGAAATATGAAAAACATCGCAGACTCCAACCAAACTGTTCGGTAACTCTACTCAATATGCGAGTTTCTCGATCCTTTCTACAATATGAAATGGTCCAAAAAATCCTGATGCCAACTTTCCTAATTTTTCAAATCGAATTACACCTTTCATTGGTGATACCTTGATGAAAACGTGATCATCGACTGAGAACTCTAAGTTTTTCCATCACTTATCAACATAGCTCTTCTGCCTAGACTGAGCTTCCTTTATTCTGGTTCGAATTAACTCAATCTCTTTTGCAGCTTCCCTAACCAAATATGGACCAAGAACTAGCCCAACCCCATTCTCTAACCAACAAAGATGTGATTTGCATGGCCTTCCATTCAAAGTTTCAAACGCTGTCATCCCTATACTAGTCAGATAATTATTGTTATATGAAAACTCGACTAAGTGTAGATGGTCTTTCCATGATCCTCCGAAATCTAGCACACAAGCTCTTAACAATCTTCTAAGATTTTGTTAACTCTTTTCGTTTTCCCATTTGTCTGTAGATGGTAAGGGTTCTCATCTTGAGCTTGGTATCTAAAGTTTCCTGTAGACTCTTCCAGAACTCGTAGTGAATAAGGAATCTCTATCACTTATATACTACTAGAAATTCTATGCATTCTAACTATATTCTTCATAAACAACTTAACTAAAACAGGTGTTGTCCTGGATGATTGAGCTGGAAAGAAATGAGCACCCTTGGTCAATCTGTCCACTTTGACCCATATACTTTCATTTCCTTAATTTGATCTATGCAGCCCGTTAAAAAAATCCATTGAGATTGAATCCCATTTCCATACTAGAACATCTAAAGGTTGAAGTAACTCACTTGGATTTTGATGTTTGACTTTTACTCGTTGACAATTCAAACACTACTTCACCCATAACCCAACATCCCTCTTTGTACCTTCCTAGGAGAAACTTCTTTTCATACCCTGATATGTCTTAGTTCATTTTGAATGAAAAGTGAACTTTGAACGATAGCATTCTCCTAGAACTTCTTTCCTAATGTTTCCCACATTCGAAACACACGATCTTCCTTTCTTCCTTAACTACCCATTCTGGTCAAGACTGAAATCTTTCAACTCATCGCACTCTGTTCCATCCCTTAACTTTCTGATCCGTTTAGCTAATACTGGATCTTCCCCTTGCTTAAAAGCAATCTTTTCTACATCACTGGTCGAACTTCTAAACATGACAACATAACCGTTTTTGTACTAGAAATACTCTTGGACCTCCACTGTACTCTGCATGTAGTCAATGCTTCTAAATCTTTCCACTCAGCTATCATCTTTAATACTGCATTCTGATGTTTTTTGCTAAGTGCATATGCAACCTTGTTGCCTTTTCCTGGTATGTACTCAATAACAAAGTCATAAGTGGCTAAAAACTATAATCACCACTGCTATCTCATATTCAACTCCTTCTGAGAGAATTAGTACCTCAATGACTTATGATCTGTATACAATTCAAATCTCGCTGCCAAAAGGTAATGTCTTCACACCTTCAATGCAAAAATTACTGCAGCTAATCATGAGTCGGATATCTAACCTCATGTGGTCTGAGCTGTCGAGAAGCATAGGCAATCACTTTATCTCTTTACATTAATATAGCTCATAATCATATTCAACATGCATCATGTACATCACTAATTCATGTTCACCTCTGCAACAACTAACATATAAGCATTAGTCAGTAAGTGTTTCAGCTTCTAGAATTCTTCCTTGCACTTATCGGTCCAATAAACGTCACCTCTTTCCACGTTAGCTTGGTCATCGGTGCCGCTATCCGCAAAAATCCATGATGAATCTCCAATAATACCCAGCTAATCTAAGAAAACTCATTATCTCAGCTACAGTCTCAGGTCTCTTCCAATTATTCACTCCTTCGATCTTAGTCAGAACTATAAACAACCTTTTTTTCTACATGACCAACAAACTTCACTTCCTTCTCCCAGAAATGACACTTCGAAAACTTCGCTTTCATTTGATGCTGCCTCAACATCTCAAGCACCCCTCTATGACGAACTTCATGCTCTCTTTCATCCTTAGAGTATATCAAAATATCATATATAAAAATCAACTTGAACCTATCCAAGTGCTCTTAGAAAACTTGGTTCATTGGATCCATAAAGAATGTTGGCACATTAGTTAGTCCGAACGGTTTTACTAACCATTCGTACGATCTATATCTTGTCCCAAACACCATCAAAGGAATGCTATCCTCTACCACTCCAAGTTGATGGAATCCTATTGCCAAATCCAACCGGGATTTGGTTCCACTCAATTGGTCGAAAAAATCGTTAATTCTAGGTAACAGATATCAATTCTTTATCGTCTTCTCGTTCAACTTACGATAATCGATACATAACAATAATGATCCGTCCGTTTTCTCGGCAAACATTACAGCTGCTTCCCTAAATGCTTGGTTCGATAATGGTCTACTCACCGGTTCTGCTTCTGGAACTAAATTTATTTGAAACTCAATAGCTTGTTTCTGTGGAAATCCTATTACAGGTTCGAAGACATTTGCGAATTCCCTAATGACAAAAACTCGACACAGCTCATCGTCTTCCTCCATAACACCCATCAAAGCATAAACCTCAAAACATGGGTTTTCTATGGAGTATATAATCCTATCACTACAGTCAGGTTGTTTAAGTGATATTTCTCTATCATGGCAAAATATCCTAGCATCGTATTTACTTAACCTATCCATTCCCAAAATAATTCTGAACCCTATGAAATCAAACACATGCAAATTGCAAACAAATCTATGACCTAACGATTCAAACTCTAAGTGGTCACATCTTATTCCAAGAGTCTCATAATCTCCTATCGGATTTGCAACCCTTAAGGAAGTACCTAGGCATGAGGGTTCTAGGTTAAGCTTATCTACCAAACAATGAGATATATAAGAATGCGATGCACCAGTATCAAACTGAACTCTAACTGATACATCATGAATCCAAAGCATATCTTCCAACATAGAGTTTTCCTTCTCCTCTGCTGTTGGTCGCGAAGTAGCTGGTTCCAATGCAAAAACCTTGCCTTTTCCATCCTTGGCTGGCTCCATGCACTGGTTCTTATAGTGACCAATCTGATCGTAGTTGAAACATCTTAATCCTTTCTTCTCAGCAGCTTTCCTTCCTTTTCCTATCTAGCATTCATGTGCATAATCTCCTTTCTTATCACATTTATAACATACAACTTCTGCCTTTCCTTTCTTAGCAGCTCCACTTTTTTGAGCTCCTTTCTTATCGAAAAACTTCCATTTCTGGCTCCGTCCTCTCTGAAATTCTCCTGCCTTGTTATTCTTAAGGAAAGCATGCATCTCCTCATGCATTGAAGCCATCTCAACAACAACATAGCTTGGTTCTTTAATATGCGGTAATGCGGCCTTAGCAAGCTCAGCCTTCATCCTATGAATGACTTCTCATTCATCTTAATAATAGTATTAACCGTAACATACCCGTACCTTGCCAACTCCTCAAATCTGGTTGCATACTCAAGTACCATCACATCTCCCATCTCTAACTCAGCAAACTTCCTAACTAGAGTAGATTTAGCAATTTTCGACATAAACCTCTCCTTAAACCTCCTTCTTGTAACATCCTATATCGGAGGCCAAAAGCCAAGCGCTATGGATGCTGCAGTCATCCACAATATTAACTTCTGGTGATGAAATACGGTAATGCTAATGGTATTCATAATATCAGAAGCACTTAAGTATGAAAAAAAATCATAGATTTCAAAAAATCAATAATTTTCAATGATTACATTTCAAATAAAATCATATCTAAGTTATAAAAATTCCAAACGTATTCATAGGCAATGATCAATTATAATTTACAATAATACGACAACAGCGACATATGAAGATACCCCCTTGGAAGACGAAAGAAATATAGACATAACGGTCTTAATACACTGTGGAAATAAACAAAAAGAACCGAATTCCTAATTTAGCTATCCGTCAGCCACCTGCTTGTCTTCGAAAGCTTATTCGCCAAAATCTACTGAAACCTAAAAACCTAACCCTCAGCATACTCAAATCAAATTTTGAGCACCCGAGAGTTTAAGGGGAACAAAAAATTCAAGTCAGACTTAAAGTTTGATATGAATAATTTTGTTACATCTACGTTTACTGATATTTAATGGGACCATGCCGCTTAGTGGAACGAGCTTTCCCTCACTAATATCTTTTTTCAAAACATATGTTTTGCAAATCCTTTCCTGCAACCATACTGGTTAATCAATTGATTATAATAATAATATTGCAAGATCCATAATGCTAAAATAGGAAATAAATGGACTAACTGTCCGATATCTGGGATAATTGCCCAATAGTGGACTAACTGTCCTTAAATAGGTTATACCAAATAACTATATTCTTTATGCGAAATAATAGACTATCCGTCCATAAAACAAGTAAAAAGGTGGCTAACTGTCCTCAAGAAGTAGCAAGGTTCATTATGCTAACAAATGAACTAGCTGTTCTTAATCTGGGCTAACTGGCCTTAACTGGACTAACAGTCTTATAGGCAGACTTCCCTTCAAAATGGACAAATGGTCCGAATTTTCTTATGGTTGATTACCCTTTAAATTTTACGTGAAAACCTTTTCAAAATGATTTAGTCTGTCAAATCATATACACACATAAAAGGAAAATATATCTTTTAGCTTTACTCTAAGCTATTATGCCATATTATACACACACACACACACACACATACTTTTCTCGAAATAATGTTGATGATGATCAACAAGGATTATCTATCCTTTTAAAAAAGGTTAAAGTTCTTTATAACTTGAAACACTTAGGCTATATAGCTAGTCATTATATTCTAAACCTTTGTTTAAAACCTTTAAACCACCCTTTTTGAAATCATTGACGGTAACCCCTTCGAAAACATTGAAAAACCTTTGGAAAACAATTAAAGTAACCCCTTCAAACCAATAAATGCCTTTCATCAAAAAGCCTTAAAATATATGACATCTGCCTTTGAAACCACTTATATCTTGCCTTCTGAAACCATTGAGAAAAACCTTTCTTTTTTACCTTGTCGAAAGCTTGAGGGACCAACCCGTTTTGAAACCATTGATAAAACCTTTCAAAAGCATCAAACAGACTCTTTCAAAAGCACTTTGGGCTCAATTTAGAACAACCAGGAAACCTTTTGAAATCATTCAAAGTTGACTGCTTCGAAACCATTTGAACATTTTAATTTAAAACATTTAGATTATGCCTTCAAGATGAGCAAAAGGGTCAGAAAAACATTAAAATCGAAAGCATCTGCTTTGAACCCATAGAAAGTAACTCATTCAAAACGATTTCATAAACGATGAAGTGATATTGTCGAAACCTTCCCTTCAAAAGCAATGGAGAGGCGACAAGTTTAGAAAACAAAAGGTTCCTTCGAAAGTATTTGGATCGAAAGTTAGGAAGTGGCAATGTTAGCACCAGAGTTGGTCACTAACACCTTTAAGAAAGATTGTGTAGAGTGATTAATGAAGAAGCTAAAGTTAAACAAAGAACAATATACTGAATTAAATGCAGAAAATAAGAACACCAAATTTATAGTGGTTCGACGTAATTGCCTACGTCCACTTTCAAGTTAATCTTTATTGCTTTTCTCAACAAGTGAATACAGATATAATCCCAACTATTTGAATATAGTTGTTAAGCAAAAAAGATAGGTCTTGAATGAGTCTTGAATGCGGCAAAGTTTCCCTGGTGTTCTGGAAAAAAGGTCCCTTTCACTGTGCCCCTGCCTTTCTATTTATAGACGAAGATGGGTTGGACTTCCGTAATGGGCCTAGGAGTGAGATACCTCGGCCCGTGGTGAGTGACTCCTGTGTGCCGTGTCACAAATTCCGAATGGCAAATGCCGAGCCATGTCTCCAAGCCGAACGAGGCAGCGTGTTGAGTGAGATGTGTAGGCCGAACGAGATCCGATGCCGATCGAGGGGAGATGTCGAACGACATGCTCATGCCTAGTGAGGCCATGTGCCGAACGAGGCTGGAATGCCGAACGAGGCTGGAATGCCGGTCGAGGCTGGAATGCCGGTCGAGGCTTGAATGACGAGCGAGGCTGAATGCCGGTCGAGGATGGAATACCGAACAAGGCTGGAATGCCGAATGAGGCATGAATGTCGAACGAGGATGAATGCCGAGCGAGGCTGGAATGTCGGTCGAGGCTTGAATGCCGAGTGAGGCTGAATGCCAGTCGAGGCTTGAATGTCAAACGATGCTGGATGCCGGTCGAGGCTGGAATGCCGAACAAGGATGGAATGCCGAACGAGGCATGAATGCCGAACGAGGCTGGAATGCCTAGCAAGGCATGAATGTCGAACGAGGCTGAATGCCGAGCGAGGCTAGAATGCTGGTCGAGGCCTGAATGTCGAGCGATGTTGGATGCCGGTCGAGGCTGAATGACGAACAAGGATGGAATGCCGAACGAGGCTTGAATGCCGAACGAGGCTAAATGCCGAGCGAGGCTGGAATGCCGGTCGAGGCTTGAATGCCGAGCGACCCAGTTGTGACAAACGATATTGCTGTGCCAAACGACGTTGGATGCCGAACGGTACACAAATGCCATGTCTCTAGTTACCTGGTCAAACCTACAGGTAACACTTGCCCCCTAAAGTGCATCATGTAGCCGAACATGATGCGCTTTGAATCACAAGTGCTCCGTGTTTTGTTTCGATCCTTGGCTTAGTCTCCTCGATAGTATTTTTCCCTGAATGCCGATCAAGGCATTGTATGTCGAGCGACATGCTAATGCCGAACGACATAATGCCGAATGAGGGGCGTGCATTGACCGGTTCTACCGGTCACGGCCCGTTCAATTTGCCCTCTCTCTATTTAAGCCGATACTCCTTCTTCTTTTACTTTTTTACCTCTACTTTTCATAAACTATGAACTCAACTTCCAACAGACTTCAGCAAACTACCTACCCTTCCCCCCAAACTACATACGTTGCCTCGTCTCCTTCTCAAATCAGTGGGTCCAATTAGAACCACGCTCCCTACTCTAGAATCTCCCTAAGTTTCAACTCGTTCTTTAGGTAACGACCTTTATTCTAAACACTACACCCCAGATAAGAAACCTAGCACGAGATTCGAGCTCGTGAACCTCTGTAAAATCAGGGTCATTAGGAATTGTATGGAACAGGAGTTAAGGGAGAGGCGTTGCTGTTTAGAAGAGTTTAAGGCTAGGCGGAGTAGAAGTGGACGTTGGAGGTGCTTGAAGGAGAGAGTTGGTGGAAGAAGTAACGTTATGGCTTGGCATGACCTCCTTATGCCTAGCGATGGAGGGGAAGTATGGGAGTAGAAATGGAGTTATGGTTTAATGCGTTGAGCGATATGGCTCGGCACAGCCACGGCTCGACATAATTTCTTTACGCCGACCGAGATTGGAGGGAAAAGCAGAAAATAAGTAGTAATTGAGTAGAATGCCGAGTGACATGGCTCGGTATGACTTGCCGAAGGACTTGGCCATGCCGGCCGGTAGGGATGAGGGGAAGGAGTAAAAGTGGCGTTAAGGACAGAATGTCGAGCGATGCAGCTCGGCACGAGCATGGTTCGACATGATTTGTCGCATGCCGAACGGTGAAGAGAAAGAGTTGGAAGAGTGGCGTGCCGAACGGTGTGGCTCGGCATGCTTGCGGTTCGGCATGTCTTGCCGCATGCCGAACGGTAATAATGAATGGTAGGTGAGTGTTTGTTGTTGAGGGCAAAATGCCGAGCGAGGTGGCTCGGCATGATTGCGGTTCGGCATAACTAGTTGAATGCCGAAATATAAAGTGGTTTGGTAGGAGGGTTGTGTACAACAGCAACACCAGTTGAAACTAATGCATAATTGACTAAACACATACTTTATGCCTGAAACAAGGACAGACCGAAACAACAAAGCATATCGGACAATCTGGCTGATAAATCCTGTGTTTAAACAACTAAAAGTTTGGACTTTAACTTGTTTAACAGTTAATAACCTTTCAAATGCAGTGACAATATTGAGTTCAAAATATAAACCGTCTTACGACAAGCTTTCGTAGACGGTCAGCGATGACGGTCTTCGAAGACAACAATTCAAAGCTTTAGACTTATTTAATCAATCCAGTGTCTTTTCACTGCCTAGTACTTACATTTGAATGATCGCACTAGTTCACACACCACACAGGGGGAATATTTATGTTGTTATGTCTAATGTCGATTGTGGTCGAAACCCAAGCTAATGTGAGTTACATGAACTTCTCAATTTATCTTTATATAACTCTGAAATCCTTTGGAGTTGTCTATCCTGTATTCCATGCTTCAAACACTTGGAATATTTTTTAGTCCGTATGCCGGGGACTTAAGGACTTCAAGTCATTCGTGTCCCGGTCCGCACTCCGGAGACTTAGTGATTTTTAAGCCGTTTATACTCTGGTCCGCGCTTAAGGGACTCAGAGTACTCCAGTTCGCACTCTGGGGACTCGGAGATTTTTAGTCGTTTATACTCTGGTTCGCACTCTGGGGACTCAGACTAATCCAGTTCGCACTCTGGGGACTTGGATATTTTTAGTCGTTTATACTCTAGTCCACACTCTGGGGACTCAGAGTACTCCGGTCCCCACTAGGGGGACTTGGAGATTTTTAGTCATTTATACTCTAGTCCGCACTTTGGGGACTTAGAGTACTCCAGTCCGCACTTTGGGGACTTGGAGATTTTGAATCGTTTATACTCTAGTCCGCACTCTGCGGACTTAGAGTACTCCAGTCCACACTCTGGGGACTTGGAGATTTTGAATCGTTTATACTCTAGTCCGCACTTTGGGGACTTAGAGTACTCCAGTCCGCACTCAGGGGACTTAGTGATTTTGAATCGTTTATACTCTAGTACGCACTTTGGGGACTTAGAGTACTCCAGTCCGCACTCAGGGGACATGGAGATTTTTAGCCGTTTATACTCTAGTCCGCACTCTGGGGACTAGAGTACTCCAGTCCGCACTCTGGGGACTTAGAGATTTTTAACCGTTTATACCCTAGTCCGCACTCTAGGGACTAGAGTACTCCAGTCCGCACTCTGCGGACTTGGAGATTTTGAATCATTTATACTCTAGTCCGCACTCTAGGGACTCAGAGTACTCCAGTCTGCACTCAAGGGACTTGGAGATTTTGAATATTTTGTACTCTAGTCCGCAATCTGGGGACCTAGAGTACTCCAGTCCGCACTCAGGGGACTTAGAGATTTTGAATCGTTTGTACTCTAGTTCGCACTCTGGGGACTCAGAGTACTCTAGTCCGCACTCAAGGGACTTGGAGATTTTTAGTCGTTTATACTCTAGTCCGCACTCTGGGGACTCAGAGTACTCCACTCCACACTCTGGGGACTTGGAGATTTTGAATCGTTTATACTCTAGTCCGCACTCGGGAGACTCAGAGTACTCCAGTACGCACTCAAGGAACTTGGATATTTTCAATCGTTTATACTCTAGTCTGCACTCTGGGGACTCAGAGTACTCCAGTTCGCACTCTGGGGACTTGGAGATTTTGAATCGTTTATACTCTAGTCCGCACTCTGGGGAATTACAGTACTCCAGTCTGCACTCAGGGGACTTGGAGATTTTGAGTCGTTTATACTCTAGTCCGCACTTGGGGACTCAGAATACTCCAGTCCGCACTCAGGGGACTTGGAGATTTTGAGTCGTTTATACTCCGGTTTGCACTCTGGGGACTCAGAGTACTTCGGTCCGCACTCTGGGGACATGGAGATTTTGAGTCGTTTATACTCCGGTCCGCACTCTCGGAACTCAAAGTACTCCAGTCCGCACTCAGGGGACTTGGATATTTTGAATCGTTTATACTCCGGTATGCACTCTGGGACTCAGAGTAATCCAGTCCGCACTCAGAGGACTTGGAGATTTTGAGTCGTTTATACTCCGGTCCGCACTCTGGGGACTTGGAGATTTTAAGTGCTCGTGCACGTTTTTATGTCAGACAAAATAATCTGTCTCTATTCATCACAAAGTTATCATACACAGAAACATCGACAATTCATGGAAAAAATGGCTTCAAGCCTTTATTATTGCAAACAAGCTAAATTGTCCTATTACATGCAGTAAACTAGGAATAAAAACTTGCTGGAAATAATTACATCTAAAATATGAAAGAAATGAACTAAGTATAATAATGCCGCAAATGCTCGCTTTTCCAGGCTCGGGGGAGTGTTGCACCATCAACGGTCGCAAGCTTGAAAGTTCCTTCTCCAAGCTTCCGTTCAATGACATATGTACCTTCCCATGCGGGGCTCATATGTGATGGAACTATGAAAACTCGTTTCAAAACGAGGTCACCCACACCAAAGACTCTCGGTCGGACTTTTTCATTATAATATCAAGCAACTCGGTGTCTGTATGCGACCGCTCTTAAATTAGCTTCTTCGCGCTTTTCATCAATGAAGTCCAATGATTCCAGCAAAAGATTTGGATTCGACTTAGAGTCATAATAAATTATCTGATGTGATGGAACTTCAAGTTCTACGGGTATAACAGCTTCCATGTCATATGCTAATGCGAATGGAGTGTGGCCAGTCGTGGACTTGTGGGTGGTTCTATAAGCCCAAAGCGCTGTTGGAAGCTCATCCACCCACTTGCCTCTAACCGTTTCCAAACGCTTTTTCAATATGGATTTGATTATTTTATTCATGGCTTCCACTTGTCCATTGGCTTTCGGATGAGCAATTGCTGCAAACTTTTTCTCAATACCATATTTGGGGAAAAATTCTTTAAACTCTTTACTTTCGAATAGAATTCCGTTGTCTGTAATGATGGTTCATGAAGGGCAAAACGGCATATAATATTTCATATAACGAAATTAATGACCTTTTTGGTGGTGATAGTGGCCAAAGGCTTTGCTTCTGCCCACTTGGTAAAGTAATCGACCGCAACTATCGCGTATTTCGCACCACCTTTGGATATGGGTAAGGAACCGACTATGTCGATCCTCCACATTACAAACGGCCAGGGACTAACCATTTGTGTGAGTTCCGTTGGCGGAGCTCTCGTGATTTTCGCATATTTCTAACATTTGTCACACCTTCTCACATAGTCTGCGGCATCTCGATTTACAGTCGGCCAATAGTATCCATAGCGGAGGATTTTCTTCGCTAACGTCTGCCCCCTAGTATGGTCACCACATTCCCCTTCATGGACTTCCTTCAGGACTCGTTTTATCTCATCATGGGCAATGCACCAGAGTAAGGGGGTCGAGAATACCCTCCAATACATTACCCGATCTTGCATTACATAACGCGAAGCCTTACGAATGACTTGTCGTCTTTCGCTCCTTCTTTTGGGCATGACCCCGTGTAACAGGTACTACTTGAATGGGGTCATCCATGATTCCTTCTCGATTTCTGTTTCTAACATGAAATCTACCTCCATCATATTTATGCTCGAAACATGTAAGGTTTCAACGGGAAACAATCCCATCTGCTGCGCATCGTCGGTGCTTGCAAATTTTGCCAATGAATCGGCTGCTCTATTTTGCTCATGCGGGACATGTGAAATATCATAATACTCGAGATTCGCTAGCAGCTCTTGAACCCAGGCCAGGTATAGGGCAAGTCTCTGCCCCTTTTCTTGATAGTACCCCCGGGCTTGGTACACCACCAGTTATGAGTCACAGAAGATTTCAACCGATCTTACCCCTAATTCTCTGATAAGTCTCAAGCCAACAATCGATGCTTCATACTCGGATTTGTTATCTGTTACTGTGAATTCGATCTTCAAAGCGTAGCAAACTGATCGGTTTTCAGGAGTCACAAGAACTATACCAGCCCCCGAACAACGGTCGTTAGATGCCCCATCGGTGTACATATTCCATCGAACGGGAGGTATGACATTATGGCCATTTGATTCGTCTGTCATGGTGAAATCAACAATGAAGTTTGCTAGCGCTTGCCCCTGTATGGCCCTTCATGGCAGGTAAGTAATATCGAACTGACTCAAATCGATATTCCATTTTAACATCCTTCTAGAAGTTTCCGGTCGTTGAAGTACCTGTCGCAGGGGTTGATCAGTGTAAACACTGATCGAGTGTGCCTGGAAGTATGGGCGAAGCTTGTGTGATGCAATCACCAAGTAGTAAGCTAGTTTCTCAATTCGGGGATAATTTCTTTCCGCCCCTGTTAAACGTTTACTGACCTGATACACTGGCTTTTGAACTTGGTCCTTCTCGTGAACCAAAGCCGTACTGATAGCATGCTGGGATACAGCCAGGTATACATACAGCATTTCATAGTCAATTGGTTTTGATAACACTAGGGGACTTTCTAGATGTCTGACCAGAGCTCAGAATGCTTCCTCGCAGCCAGACGTCCACTTGAAATTCCTCTTTCCTCTCTTTATCACATCAAAGAAACGAATGCACTTATCCATAGCTCTGGATGTGAATCGACTCAGCATGGCCACCTTTCCGTTCAAGTTTTGTACTTTCTTTATAGTTCTGGGCACTTGTATGTCCCGAACAGCTTGAATCTTTTTTGGGTTAGCTTCAATTCCATGTGCATTCATAATGAAACCCAAGAAATTCCCTGACGCAATGCCAAAAGAACACTTCAAAGGGTTGATCTTCATCCCATAATGCCTGAGTATATCAAACATCTCTTCTATGTCTCGAATGTGGTCGTTTGACCATCTTGACTTCACGAGCATGTCATCCACATAGACTTCCATTGTTCTGCCGATCTGATCTTTAAATATTTGGTTCACCAAATGCTGATAAGTCGCTCCAGCATTTTTCAATCCGTAGTGTATCACTACATAGCAATACAACCCAACGTCTGTGATGAAACCGGTGTGTTCTTGGTCTGGAATATGCATCGGGATTTGATTGTATCCCGAGTACGCATCAATAAATGACAGTAGCTCGTGCCCGGCCATCAAATCGACTAGCTGGTCGATCTTAGGTAAGGGGAAACTATCCTACGGGCATTCTTTGTTTAAATCAAAATAATCGATGCAAGTTCCCACTTTCAATTCGCTTTTCTTACATGCACAGGGTTAGATAGCCATTCAGGGTAGAGGGCATCGCGGACGAACCCATTGGCTCTGAGTTTGTCCACCTCCTCTCTGAGAGCGGTGGACCTCTCCGGGTCCATGCCTCTCCGTTTCTATTTTACTGGGGCGTAATTCGGGTCTATGTTCAACATATGACTTGAAATGGTGGGAGAAATCCCACACATATTAGAATGTGTCCAAGCAAAAACATCCAGGTTCGCTCGGAGGAAATCAGTAAGATCCTCAACCAATGGCGGGTCGAGTTGCGATCCAATCTTAAGAACTCGTGTGGGGTCATTCCGGCTGACTGGAATGTCAATCGTCAGCTCAGCCGATGTTGCATTCACTTCCCTGGTCTCCCATCATCATCTCTTGGATTATGTCTCTGTAGATCCGAGAATGTTGCCCGAGCCAGGGCTCGGCCACTTCTTGTCTATTGTCAGTGTTTTAGACGCGGACAGAGCTATCCGCAACCTTCCCTTTTTCTCTCCGCTGAGCCTCTCTCAGCTCTGCAATATAACATGTGCGACCGGTCGCCTGATCGCCATGCACTATGCTGACTCCTTTGTCTGTCGAAAATTTTAATGTCAAACACCATACGCCAAAGCTGCCCTAAACTCTGCCAGGACCGGACGACCCAGAAATACATTGTATGGGGAGTCAACATCCATCACTATGAATGGTAGGATTCACACTCTCCTACGCTTACCTTCTCCTAGTTCAACTGGTTACTCGATATACCCCATTGCGTCAGTCGCGGCACCATTAAAGCTGTGGATACGGGCTTTGCATGGTTTTAAATCTTTTTTCTCCATCTTCATTTGGTCACTTCTTGAAGATGATGTTGATAGAGCTTCCACAATCAATCAAAATCCTTTTGACATAAGCTGGACCGAACGTCGTAGATATGACCATCAGGTCGATAGTAGGAGCCTCCACCTTGTCTGCATCTCGACTCCTAAACACTGTATCGTCCATCATCATGCGTTGTTGTTTGGCAGGGGTTCCATCTTTCACATTCGAACAAAATTCATAGTTCGCACGCCTCAAGGAGGTAGCATATCGTTCCATCTCCTGCCAATTCTTGTCTGCAGGATGAGGTCCTCCGACTATAGTGTTGATGATCAACCTACCCACGGTTCAGGCAGGTTCCTCTAGATAGCGTGGAGTTGGCCTGCATCCGAGGTCTAACGTTGCTTGCCTACCCTCCGGTGGGTTCTTAACAAACTCCTGCAGCTTTTTCTGCCTGATCAACTTTTCTATGGCGTCATGAAGGTGTCTACACTCCTCAGTATTGTGCCCGTGTGTCTTATGGAAGCGACAGTACTTCACTGTCCTCTTCTGTTCCTTTGTGGACTCCTTTGGGCGTGGCTTTTTGTATTGAAAGATGTTACAAGTTGATAGATAAATATTTTCAAGAGACGTATTTAGAGGGGTGCATTCGTTGTAGGCTAGAATCCTCGGCTTCCATTTCCTTGTCTCTCTTTTCTTTCCGGAATTTCCAACTTTGGATCCTTTAGATTGCCCATGCTTGTTTTGGACGTTGACTTAAACTTTTCCTGAGTTGTCGTCGGACTGCTTCATGGCAATGTTACTTTTCACAGTCTTCCGAATAGGCCCTGGAGCTTTATCTCGCCTTGTCCATCGAACTTCCTCCCTCCTTATGAATTGATGAGCTTTCGAATAGAATCGCTCCAATGTAGTTGGGGGCTTTCCCGCCAACCAATCTCCAAACTCCGAGTCTGGATCTACACCTCGCATTACTGCCATCAAAATTGCATGGTAGTTAGGGTTGCTAACTTCAGTGGCTGCAACGTGAAACATCTGCAAGTACGCTTTCAAAGACTCTCCTGGAGCCTGGATTACGCTTGATAAGGACATCACATCCTTTGTACGAGTAGCATGTATCCTGAGTTGTTCCATAAATTTCATTGCTAATTCGTCAAAGCTGGATATAGACCGTGGAGGAAGCCGAGTAAACCACATGGTGGCGATTCTGGACAAAGTGATTGGGAAGCATCTACACTTAGTCGCATCATTCGCTCTTGTAGAGTCCATCATTCATTTGTACCTCATTACGTGTTTCCTAGGGTCAGTCTTCCCTTTGTAAGCTGGGATAGTCGGCATACTAAACTTCCTGGGATACTCAGCCTGTAGAATAGTATCCATGAAGGGAGTATGACTCTTGGACACTCCCCAATCTTCATTGGTCAAACCTTGGTTCTCTCTCATTAACTTCCTGATCATGGCTGATAAGTTTGGAGTTTGTATGGAGGATGGAAGGTTGGGTTCCGTTCCATGGGACAGCTCGGGTTGATGTCCCCTCAGTTGACGATCGGCCAAACACGCATCCTGAAGGCCAGCTTCATTAAGACCTTGGTGAGCCGAGCGTCCGGTCTCCTCACGTGCTTGATCCCTGGTTGATTGATTAGTGGCACCAACCTGTGCAGCTTCAGTCTTATGGTGCCTACGCCTAGGAGGTTCATCGGCTGAGGTCGAGCTATCGGATGAAGAATAAGGAACAGGGCTACCTCCAGCATTCTGATGCTGCTGCTGAGTCAGCTGAGTCATGAGATTAGCATTGGCCTGAATTTGCTCGGCAAGTTGTCTTCTATTTTCCTGAGTTCCCTCATCAAATCATTGAATTCCGTCCTAGTGACGATTTCTATTTGAATTTGGGCGGTAGTCCCTGCACCTAAATATGCTTATTGATTGCTAGGTCCAATTTGTTGCATGCTAGCCGTCTCGTGGACGTCCGCATTGTGAGAAGCTAATCGAGTGCGCGGTCTTCCCATAGTAGAGTCGTCGGTCAAAACTCTGAATAGATTCAAAGGGCGTCCGATAAGTAAGTCGGATCTCCTTTGGGGGATTTTTCAATCCAGTAGCTACAATGTAGATCCTATCGGCCTGAGATTTCGGTTCTCAATGAAAGCACCAAAATGTTAGCACCAGAACTGGTCACCGACACCCTTAAGAAAGATTGTGTAGAGAGATTAATGAAGAAGCTAAAGTTAAACAAAGAATAGTATGCTGAATTAAATGCAGAAAACAAGAACACCAAATTTATAGTGGTTCGGCGTAATTGCCTACATCCACTTTGAAGTTAATCTTTACTGCTTTTCTCAATAATTGAATACAGATACAATCCGTGCACTAACTATTTGAATACAGTTGTTAAGCATAAAAGATAAGTCTTGAATGAGTCTTGAATGCAGCAGAGTCTCCCCGGTGTTCTCAAAAAAAGGTCCCTTTCACTGTGCCCCTGCCCTTCTATTTATAGGGAAGATGGGTTGGACTTCCGTAATGGGCCTAGGAGCGAGATATCTCAGCCCGTGGTGAGTGACTCTTGTGTGACGAGCCACAAATGTCGAGCCATGTCTCCAAGCCGAACGAGGCAGTGTGGTGAGTGAAATGTGTAAGCCGAACGAGATCCAATGCCGATCGAGGGGAGATGCCAAACGACATGCTCATGCTGAGCAAGGCTATGCGCCGAACGAGGCTGGAATGCCGAAAAGGCTGGAATGCCGGTCGAGCCTTGAATGCCGAGCGAGGCTGAACGCCGAACGAGACTGGAATGTCGAAAAGGCTGGAATGCCGATTGAGCCTTGAATGCCGAGCGAGGCTGAATGCCGGTCGAGGCTGGAATGCCGAACGAGGCTGAATGCCGAGCGATGCTGGATGCCGATCGAGGCTGGAATGCCAAACAAGGCTGGAATGTCGAACGAGGCATGAATGCCGAATGAGGCTGAATGCCAAGTGAGGATAGAATGTCGGTCGAGGCTTGAATGCCGAGCGAGGCTGAATGCCGGTCGAGGACTGAATGCCGAGCGATGCTGGATGCCGGTCGAGGCTGGAATGCCGAACGAGGCTGGAATGTCGAACGTGGAATGAATGCCGAACGAGGCTGGAATGCCGATCGAGGTTTGAATGCCGAGTGAGGCTGAATGCCGGTCGAGGCCTGAATGCCGAGCAATGCTGGATGTCAGTCGAGGCTGGAACGCCGAACAAGGCTGGAATTCCGAACGAGGCATGAATGCCGAACGAGGCTGAATGTCGACCGAGGCTTGAAAGCCGGTCGAGGCTTGAATACCGAGCGACCCAGTTATGCCGAATGAGAATGCTATGCCGAACGGCGCATAAATGCTGTGTCTCTAGTTACCTGGTCAAACCTCCAGGTTACAGGCAGCTATGGTTTCGACCTTGTCGAAGGCTATGCTTTCGACCTTATCGGACGCCTTCCTTTCGACCTCATCGGAGGCTAGGCTTTCGACCTGTCGAAAGCACTCAATTTTAAAACAGGAAGGCAGCCCAGTCGAAACCTTTTCTTTAAAACCATTTGACTTTGCCAAAAGCAATTAGGTTGAAAGAAACCTTGTCAAAAGCACTTAGTCGAAAGCTAGCAGGCGTATTTTCCTTAAAACCAAAACAAAGCTTCATCTCTTTTGGAACCCCTTAGTTTCTATCATGTACCTTTCGTCCTCTTCCAATTCACTACGTACCAGTTGCCTGATACCATGTGCATTGGTTTCAATCTTGTTGAAAACTAAGCCTTCGATCTTGTCGAAAGGTGAGGAACAGAGGCGGAACTTAGTTAGCGAAGGAGATGAAACAGCTATAAGCCTGTTTATTTGTACTTTAAAATAGTCCTTTTCTACCTAACCTGTCTTATTTGTCTAAATTTGATTATTTGCTAGATTTTATGTTCAAAAGTTCCGCCGGCTTTCTATCTTTAGAATTTTAAACATTTTTATGAAAAGCCCCTTCCCCTCTATAATTACATAAAACATCTAAGTCTCATTCCTTAAATAATTTTATATAACTATTAAAACATCTTAGTAAAATCTAGATAAATTCCAGAAAATCACTTTATTTGTGTTTTCCAAAATATAAAATTTTCGGACTTAAATAATAAATATTTTCCCGTAAATAATTTTATAATCCAAAATACCATTTTATTCCTTAGAAAATTCACAATAAATCCACAAAAACTCAAAAACAAACCTGAAAATTGAAACCCATCTCAAAAATATTTTTTTAGATCTTCATAAAAATTCATAAGGCAGTTGGATGTCATTTAATAGGGTTTTCATCTTAAAACATGTCCTAAAATTTAAATGAACATTCATAAATCATAATATGTATATATAATCATTTTATCATTCAAAAACATAGAAAATCATTGCAAGATATTTGGATTTAATCTTAAAACCGAAACCAACAAAAATAAGAGATGTATACATTATTCACATTTGCTTTAGAGATTAAAGGAGCTTGAGACTTGAATGGATTTTATTTGTAATAGCTTTTCCTTTATCTTATCTTTATTTCTTCTTCTCCTTTCCTTTTGAATGGTGGCCGGCATATTTTTGAAAAAATTTCGAAATGAAATGAACATGTAAATTATACACGGCCATGGGAAGTAAATATAGGAATGGCTCTTTCCCATATTACCCACATCTCTAATTCATTTTAAATCTCTTTAGTTTATTTATTTTAAAAGCCACGGCTACCTTAATTAAAATTAAATCTCAATCCCCTAATCGACACGTTATTTTATTTAGTTTAATTAACTAAATCTTCTAAATAATGCTGCCAAAAATCTGGGTGTTACAGACTCCCTTCCTTAAATAATTTCATACTCGAAATTACGCTAAGGCATACAATAATCAACTAGGAAGGTAACAAATACCCTCAAACAAGTCAGGATAAGTATCATTAATCCTACTCTCAACCTCCCAACTACAATCTCTATCATCGTCACTCCACAGGACTTTGACTAATCTGACCGTCTTGGTTCTATGCATTTTCTCATCTCTTGCAACAATGCGAACTAGCTTACTCACTATGGTCAAGCCTAATTCTAGCACTAAATCATCTAGCACCGTTGGTGCAATAGTAGTCTTCAGGTCTCTAACGCACTTACTGAGATGAGAAACATGAAAAACTTCGTGGTCACCTGCTAAACTACTCGGTAGCTCAAGTCTATATGTGAGCATACCGATCCTCTTAAGAATAGGAAAAGGCCCAACAAACCTAGGAGACAATTTCCCCAATTTCCCAATTCTAATCACACCATTTATCGATGATACTTTGATGAAAACCTAGTCCCCAATTAAGAACTCTAAATCCTTCCCTCGCTTATCTGCATAACTTTTCTGCCTAGAATGAGCTTTCTTTGTTCTAGTCTGAATGACCTCAATCTTTTCTGTAGCCTCTCTAACCAGATCTGGACCAAGAATCAACCTATCCCGGGTCTCCAACCAACACTCGGGAGATTTGCATTGCCTTCCATACAATGCTTTAAACAGTGCCATCCAAATACTAGTGTGATAACTATTGTTATACAAAAACTCGACTAGATGCAGATGGTCCTCCCATATCCTCCAATATCAAGAACCAATCTCTTAACAAATCTTTCAAGATATTGTTAACTCTTTCCATTTGCGCATCTATCTACGGATGGTAAGCGGTACTCATCTTAAGCTTGGTTTTCAAAACTTCCTGCATACTCTTGCAAAACTCGCTATTGAACAAGGAATCTCTATCACTAATTATACTGCTTAGAATCCCATGCAGTCTATCCACATTCTTCATGAACAATCTCATTAAAACATGTGCCGTCCTGGTTGACCTAACTAAAATGAAATGGGCACTCTTGGTCAATCTGTCAAGTATGACCCATATACTTCCATTACCCCTGTTCGACCTTGGCAACCCATAAGTGAAGTCCAAAGAAATAGAATCCCACTTTCACAATGGAATGTCTAAAGACTGAATCAAACCACTTTTCTTTTGGTGTTCGGCCTTTGCCTATTGGCGATTCAACCACTACCTTACACACAAGCCAATATCCTACTACATTTTATCCTAGAAGAAACTCCTCTTTATAACCTGATACATCTTGGTACCTCAAGGATGTATAGTGAACTTTGAACGATGGTATTTTGCTAAGACTTCTTTCCTTATGTTTCCTGCACTTAGAACACATAATATTCCTTTCTTTTTCAACCATACATTCTGGTCAAGACCGAAATATTTCAAGTCATGACTCTCGGCTCCTTCCTTAAGCTTCCTAATCCGCTCAGCTAGCACTAGATCTTCCATCTGCTCAAAAGCAATCCACTCGATCAACACTGATTCAAACTTCCAAACAAGACAATACAAATATATTCCCACTTGACCCAGCCTTGGATCTCCATTGCACTCTGCAATCTGATAAGGCTTCTAAATCTTTCCACTCAGCCGTCATTGCTAACACCGTATTATGATGCATCTTGCTAAGTGCATCTGCAACTTTGTTGCCTTTCCCTGGTGTGTACTCAATCCCAAAATCATAAGCAGCTATGAACTCTAACCACCTCTGCAGTCTCATGTTCAGCTTCTTTTGAGAGAACAAATACTTCGACGACTTACGATTTGTATATAGCTTGAACCTTTCTCCTAAAAGGTAATGTGTCAACACCTTCAAAGCAAAAATCACTGTAGCCGATCTAGATCATGTGTCGGATATCTGACCTTATGCGGTCTAAGCTGTCTAGAAGCATAGGCAATCACTTTACCTCTCTGCATTAGCACAACTCCTAACCCTATCCCACATGCATCGGTATAAACTACAAAGTCCTGATTCCCCTTTGGAACGACCAACAAAAGTGCATGGGTGAATAAGTGTTTCAATCTTTAGAATGCTTCCTCATACTTATCGGTCCACACAAACTTTACATCCTTCCTCGTTAGCTTGGTCATCGGTGCTGCTATCCATGAAAAATCCTTATTGAATTTCGGATAACAACCAGCCAGCCCAAGTAAACTCCTTATCCCCGTTACTATCTCGGGACTTTTCCAACTATTCACTGCCTCTATCTTAGTCGGATCCACTGATAACCCTTCCTCTAATACTGCATGACAAGAAATTTCACCTCATTCTTTCAAAAGTGACACTTTGAAAACTTTGCTTGCTGCTGATGCTGCCTCAATGTCTCAATCACCATTCTAGGATGAACTTCATGCTCTCTTTCATCCTTAGAGTAAATAAAGATATTATCTATGAAAACAATATGAACCTATCCCAATTTCTTGAAAAATTCGTTTCATCAAATTCATAAAGAAAGCTGGTGCATTCATTAGTCCGAACGGTATAACCAACCAATCGTACGACCATATCTAGTCTTGAATGTCGTCAAAAGTATACTATCCTCTGCTACCCTGAACAAATGGAAACATGTTGCCAAATCCAACTGAGAATATACCTTTGCTTCACTGAAATGGCCGGAAAAAATCATCAATCATGGGTAATGGATAACAATTCTTTATCATCCTCTCATTTAACTTACGGTAATGGATGCATAGCCTTAACGATCCACCCAACTTCTAAGCAAATACCGCCACTGCACCCCACGACTAAATGTTCGGCTTGATAAAACTATTTCCCTTTAAATCCACCAACTACTCCTTCAAATCCCTCATCTCGATAGGGGTCATCCTTCTTGGCGGCCTACTCATTGGTTCTATTCCTAGAACTAAATCTATCCAAAACTCGATGGCTCGCTTCGGTGGCAATCCAACTACAGGCACAAACACATCTGTGAATTCTCTAACCATGAAAACTCAGCTTAACCTGTCATCTAGACCCAAAGCACCCAATAAAGCAAACACTGCACTGCTAAAACCTTATACGGTAAGAAAGTTGGGTCGCTACAATCAAGGTGTCCAAGAGATATCTTCTTATCCTAGAAAATTATCCTAGCGACACACTTAATGAAACCATCAAAAGGATAATCCTGAACCCTACAAAATCAAACACATGCACACTGCACACAAAAGTATGACCTAATAGGTCATACTCAAACTGGTCAAACCTCAACCTTAGAGTTGCATAGCCTCCTATTTGATTCGCAACCTGTAAGGAAGTAACTAAGTAAGTGGGTTCAGGGTTAAGCTTATTTATCAAACATATAGAGATAAAAGAATGCGATGCACCAGTTTCAAATAAGAGCTAATAGAAATGCCATGAATCTAAAGCATTCCTCTAAGAACTGCATTTCGTTTCTTCTAGGCTGTTGGCTTAAAAGTAGTAGGCTTCAATGCATACACCTTTCCCTTACCATATCTAATGTGCTCCTTGCACCAGTTCGTGTAATGACCTATCTGGTTACAGTAGAAGCACCTGACATTCTTTCCGTTAGCTACATCCTTTGCCTTCTCTGTGTGACACTCATTAGTAAAGTGCCTTTTCTTTTCGCACTTGTAGTAAAAAACTTTGGACTTCACTTTCTTGGCTGCTCTGCCTTTTTGAGAACCTTTCTTAGGAAAGAACTTCCTCTTATGGCCTTGTCTAACCTAGACCTCCTTAGCCTTGCTCTTCTCCAAAGACTGAAGAACTTCCTCATGTCTCATGGCCACCTCCACAACAATATCAAAAGGATCCCTAAGGCGAGATAAAGTGGCACTAGCAATTCTAGATTCAATCCTCTAACGAACTTCTCATTCCGCTTCAACACTATATCCACTAAAGCATACCCATATCAGGCCAACTCTTCAAACTTTCTAGCATACCCTGCAACTGACATCTCACTCTACACTAACTCAACAAACTGCCTAATCAAAGATGATTGTGCCATAACAGACATGAACCTCTCTTGGACTTCCATTTGAAATCCTCCTAAGTCATTATCTCCTTCTCAACCTTCATAGTCCCACTGTTCAACCAGAATAAAGCGGTTACCAAAAGCTACCTGGACGCCAACCTCCTCTTTTGCTCATCAGTGAGCCCTAAATATGCAAAACTCCTTTCGCAGTGCAACAACCAGTTCTCTACCTCAATGGCATCCTCCGTCCCCATAAACGACTTTCCTCCAAGCTTCACAAAATCTCCGCTCAACTTAGCAAAATGGTTAACACCAGAACTTCTAGAACCCCTGCTCTTGTAGCATTTCCTCCTAACACTTCGGCTACAACTCCCTCCTACGTCATATTCCTGAAAAACTGATACATAGCTTCCATTCCAACCCGTGGGACCTCAGCACCTACGTTCTCTACATGTGCCTGGCCTTGGTTTCTCCCTGCATTAGGTCCGACATTCCCTTCGGTGCCTCCCCTTCCAGGGTTAACTCTACTTCTTCTACCATCTGTATCTATATTCAAACCTCGTGAGAAACAAAAAAATAACCTAATCAAAGATAGGAGAATGGAGATAAAGCTCATACTTATATATAGCAAATATAAGTACATTTAATAGTGTTATCCCAACCCCAATCTTACTCAAATTCATTTGCTTTTTCTTTTTCAAAACCATTTTTAATTAGATTTTTTATAAGCCTATGCTTCGATACCAAGTTGTAACATCCTGTATCTGGAGGACAAAATCTAAGCGCTACGGATGTTGTAGTCATCCACAGTATTAACTTCTGGTGATGAAATACAGTAATGCTATTGGTATCAATAATATCAGAAGCACTTGAGTATGAAAAAAAATCACATATTTCAAAAAAGAATTTCAGTGATTACATTTCAAATAAAATCATATCCAGGTTACAAAAATCACCAAACGTACTCCAAGCAATGATCAATTATAATTTACAATAATACGCCAAGAGCGACATATAAAGATGCCTCTTTGGAAGATCAAAGAAATATAGACATAACTGTTTTAGTACATAGCGAAAACAAACAAAAAGAACTGAATTTATAATTTAGCCATTCGTCAGCCATCTGCTCGTCTTCGAAAGCTTATTCGCTAAAATCTACTAAAATCTAAAAGCCTAAACCCTCAGCCTACTCAAATCAAATTTTGAGCAACGGAAAGTTTAAAGGTAACTAAAAACTTCAAGTCGGACTAAAAGCCTGGTATGAATAATTATGTTACATTTCTGTTTACTGATATTAAGTCTGACCACGCCTCTTAGCAGAATGGGTTTTTCCTCACTAATATCTCTTTTCAAAACATATATTTTGCAAATCCTTTCCTGCAACCAAACTGGTTGATCAACTAATTATAATAATAATATTGCAAGATCCATTATGCTAAAATAGGAAATAAATGGACTAACTGTCCGATATCAGGGGTAACTGCCCTCTATTGGTCCAACTGTCCTAAAATTGATTATACCAAAATAGTAATATTCTTTATGCTAAATAATGCACTATCTTCCGTAAAACAGGTGAAAAGGCTAACTAACCGTGCTTAAGAAGTAGTAAGGTCCGTTATGCTAACAAATGAACTAACTGTTCATAATCTGGGCTAATTGCCCTTAACTGGACTAATTGTCCTCTGGGCCGACTGCCCACAAAATGGACTAACTATCCGAATTTTCTTATGGTTGACTACCTTTCAAATTTTCCTTGAAAAACTTTTCGAAATGATTTATTCTATCAAATCATGTATATATACATACATACATACATACAAGGAAAATATATCTTTTAGCTTTACTCTAAGCTATTATGCCATGATATATATATATACACACTTTACTCAAAGTAATGTTGATGGTGTTCAATAAGGATTATCTATCCTTTTAAAATAAGTTAAAATCCTTTATAACTTGAAACACTTAGGCTATCTACCTAATCATTATATTCGAAACCTCTGTTTAAAACCTTTAAACAACCCTTTTGAAATCATTGAAGATAATCCCTTCAAAACCATTGAAAAACCTATCGAAAACAGTAAAGGTAACCCCTTCAAAATCAATAAAAGCCTTCAAAAAGCCTTAAAATATATGACATCAGCCTTCAAAACTATTTAAATCTTGCCTTCCAAAAACATTGAGAAAATCCTTTCCTTTCAACCTTGTCGAAAGCTTAGGGAACCACCCGTTTTGAAATTATTGATTAAACCTTTCAAAAGAATCAAACTAAAATCTTTCGAAAGAACTTTAGGCTTAATTTAAAACAAGCGGAAACCTTTCAAAACCATTCGAGGTTGACTACTTCGAAACCATTTTAACATTTCGATTTAAAACATTTAGATTATACCTTCAAGTAGAGCAAAAGTATCAAAAAACATTGGAGTTTCGAAGCATCTGCTTCGAAACTCTTAGAAAGCAACTTTTTCAAAACCATTTCATAAATGATGAAATGATGGTGTCGAAACCATACCTTCAAAAGCAATGGAGAGGCGGCAAGTTTACAAAACATATGGCTACCTTTGAAGGCATCTGAATCGAAAGTTAGGAAGCGGCAGCTATGGTTTCGACCCTGTCGAAAGCTATGCCTTCGACCTCGTAGGAAGCCTTCCTTTTGATCTCATCGAAAGCTTTGCTTTCGATCTCGTCGAAAGCACTTAATTTTAAAACAGAAAAGCAACCCAATCAAAACCTTTTCTTTTAAACCATTTGACTTTGCCGAAAGCAATTAGGTCTAAAGCAACCTTATCGAAAGCACATAGCCGAAAGCTAGCAGGCATATTTTCCTTAAAACCAAAACAAAGCTTCATCTCTTTTGGAACCTCTTGGTTTTGACCTTTTACCATTCGACCTCTTCCAATTCACTACGGACCAGTTGTCTGATACCATGTGCATTGGTTTTGACCTTTCGAAAGGTGAGGAATAGAGGTGGAACTTTGTTGCCAAAGGAGATGAAATAATTATAAGCCTGTTTATTTGTACTTTAAAATAGTTCTTTTATACCTAACTTGCCTTATTTTTCTAAATTTGATTGGTTGCGAGATCTTTATATTCAGAAGTGCTGCTGACTTTCTATAACTAGCATTTTTAACATCTCTAAAAAAAGCCCCTTTCCCTCTATAATTACATAAAATATCTAAGTCCTATTCCTTAAATAATTTTATATAACTATTAAAACATCTTAGAAAAATCTAAAAAAATTCTAGAAAATCAGTTTATATGTGTTTTCAACATATAAACCAAATAATAAATTAGTTTCCTATAAATAATTTTCTAATCCAAAATACCATTTTCTTTCTTAGAAAATTCATAATAAATCGATGAAAATTTAAAAAAATTTAAAATTAAAACCCATCTCTAAAATATATTTTTAGATCTTCATAAAAATTCGCAAGGCAATTAGATGTCATTTAATAGGGTTTTCATCTCAATACATGTCATAAAATTTATATAAACATTCATAAATCATCAACATGTATATATAATCATTTTATCCATTCAAAAAATGACAAATCATTACAAAATATTCGAATTTAATCTTAAAACCAAAACTAATAAAAATAAGAGATGTACACGTTATATAGCTTTGCTTTAGAGATTAAAGGAGCTTGAGATTTGAATGGATTCAATTTGTATTAGCTTTTCCTTTAGCTTATCTTTATTTCTTCTTCTCCTTTCCTTGTTAATGGTGGCTGGTCTCTTTTTTGAAATTTTTTGAAATGAAATGAATGTATACATTATACATGGCTATGGGAAGTAAATATAGGAATGGCCTCTTTTCCATATTACCCGCCCCCTCCCCAATTCATTTTAAATCCTTCTTTAGTTTATTTATTTTGAAAGGCACGACTACCTTAAGTAAAATCAAATCTCAATCCCCTAATCAACACGTTATTTTATTTAGTTTAATTACTTAAATCTCCTAAATAATGTTACCAAAAATCTAGGGTGTTACACTTTTGAACTCATCCCATGTCACAGCCTCTTCATCGACTCCAACCGTAACACTGTTCCATCATTACAGTGCTGCTCCTTGTAGCTGTCTTGAAGCAAGTCTCCTCTTTTTCTCATTATTGAGCCCTAAATTAGCGAAAATCTTCCACTTCAATTGCATCTTCAGTTTTAATGAATGACTTTCCTCTCAACTGAGCATAATCTTTACTCAAAACAGCATAGTTATTCACCACCGGAGCTTCTTGATTTTCTCCTCCATCATTTCCTCCAACTACTCCAGCAGCAAATCTTGCTTGCATCATGTTTACGAAGAATTGATACATTGCTCTCATGTTAACTTATCGCACTCCAGCACCCACATTTGTAGATTGTGCCTGACCAGGGTTCCTCATGGTGTTTGGTCTGGCGTTTCCATTAGTTGTGATGCTTCCCCTACCAAGGTTAACTCTTCCACTTCTAGCATCCATATCTGCATTCGATCTTCGTAAGATATAGAAGAATAGTATAAGAGATGGAAGAATAGAGATATAGTGTATACTTATATATATATATATATATATATATATATATATATATATATATATATATCAAATACAAGGACGCTACTATAGCGTTATCCCATACCCCAATCTTTTTTTCTAATTCCTTAGGATTATGTTTTCAAAATCATTTTAAGTTTAAAGTACCTAAGCATACAAAGTTGTAGCATTTCATATCTTGAGGCCCGAAGCTAAGTGCTACAAATGCTGCAGTCATCCATAATATTAACTTTTGGTGACAAAATACGGTAATATTAATGTTTTTTATAATAGCAGAAGCACTTGAATATGAAATAAAATCAACATAGATTAAAACAACTTTTCTAAATACATTCCAAAAACCATATTTAATATTCAATTACATAATCTCTAACATTTCCCAG
Source organism: Allium cepa (assembly GCA_030765085.1). Lineage (NCBI taxonomy): Eukaryota > Viridiplantae > Streptophyta > Magnoliopsida > Asparagales > Amaryllidaceae > Allium > Allium cepa. The sequence continues at coordinate 373,208,640 of CM060929.1, read as the reverse complement.
ACATTGATCAAATATAATTATTACAAAATATGCCAAGAACGACATATGAAGATGCCCTCTTGGATTATCAGAGTACTACATAGACAAAACTGTCTTAATATATCACAACGGAAATAAATATATAAATTCCTAAATAGCTATCCATGCCTCATGCATATCTTCGAATGCTTTATTCATCCACCTAATAAACCTGAAAAGCCCTGACTCACAATCTACTCAAATTAATTTTGAGTACTCGAGAGTTTAAAGAGGAAACATAAACTTCGAGTCAGACATAAAGCCTGGTGTGAATAATACTATTACATATATTGATATTAAGTTAGACCACATCGCTTAGCGGAATGGGTTTTCCCTCACTAATATCCCTTTAAAACATATCTTTTTGTAAATAAGAATCCTGCAATCAAATTGATTATAACAATAATAGCAATATCGTATATGCTCATACAAATAGTAATAAATGGACCATCTGTCTGAACTATATGGTTTTATTTAACTGACTACTAACCATTGGTTGACTCTGGCTTACCAGAAAAGAAAAAAAAAATCTAACACCTTTTAGACAAACTTCTGGACCGTCTGTCCTTAACTTACTTCTCTAAATGTCACCTGATGGTTTTTCAGGCTCAACAATAATTTTTCCTTCTTATATATATATATATATATATATATATATATTCCTTTCTATGTGTAACATCATTTAAGTCTTACCTGCGACAAAGCCTTACACATTGGAATTTTAGACTAAAATTTTCTTGGGGCAATAACTAATGTATAGGGCACGACCGTATACCAGTCTCATCCCATATTCTAATATCCGAGTCATTTTACTTAAAGTCAACTACCCTTTAAATTTTTCTTGAAAACCTTTCAAATTGATTTAACCCTTTAAATCATACTTAAACAAGGAAAATATACTTTTGCTTTACTTAAAGCTATTTTCCATGTTATATATATACTTGATTCAAAAAAATGTTGATGAAATATATTGAGGGTTGCCTATCACTCCAAATAAGTTAAAACCGTTTTTAACGTAAAAACTCTTAGGCTATAAAGCCAAGGTAAACCAATTGAAATCTTTGTTTAAAAACTTTAAACAACCATTTGGAAACCATTGACCCTTTTCGACACATATTAACTACTATACCTTGAAACACTAGGCCGAAAGCCCAAAACATACCTTTCGAAACCATTATAACAACCTTTTGAAATAATTGAAGGTATCCCTTCGAAATCTTTTTAAAACTTAGACATCCTTTTTCCAAAATACTATAAAACTTGCCTTTCGAAAGCAATTGGAAACCTTCCATTTAAAACTTTTTAACTACCTTTCGAAACCATTGGGGAAGCTCTCTTCTGAAACCTTCATTAAAACCTTTCGAAAGCATCAAAATTCTTTACTCAAAATAAACCTTTCGAAAGCATTAAGTTCAAGTAAAAGTTTGTGAAACATAGTTTCAAAACCATTAAAACCATTCTATTCGAAGCCTATGGGTTTATATTCCAATAGAACAAAGGGTTAACTAAGTCGAAAGCACTATTTCAAAAGCGATTTCCTAAATAAAAGAAAGTGGAAGATTTTGACACCGACCCATTCGAAAGCATTGGAGAAGCGGCTCTTATTTTAAAAGCGAAAGCACCCCTTGGAAACCATGTTTAAAGGCAACAGCCTCAACTGGGTTGAAAGGTAGAATTGCAGCAACGTATGTTTTGATCCTATCGAAGGCTATTTAAAACAAAAGCAGTAATCTTTATCGAAAGCTATCTTTAAACCCTTTCGAAAGTATTCTTTTAAAAGTAAGCGAGCGAAATTTCCGTTTGAAGGCAAAATTATGTCTTGGCCCCTTCGAAATTACTATTTCGACCTTATGCCTTTCACCTGCTCTAATTCACTACCTACCAAGGCATTAATACCATGTAAATTAGTTTTGACTTGGTTGAAGGCGGAAGCATGAAGTCAAAAGCTTGCTGTTGATACTGGCGAAACAACAAATACTTACAAAAACTGTTTTCTTTCTTTATAAAGCAATTTCTTTACAACTAACTTGCCTATTTGTCATAATATAATTGGTTTCCAATTTATTTTCCAAAATCTTTTCTAAAATTGCAGCCAAATTCAGTAACTATTTATTCAAAACATTTAGCTAATTGCCCCTTCTCCTATTTTAAACATATAAAACATTTATGTCCCATACCTTAAATAATTTTATATACTTAATAAAACACTTAGGAAATTTTTACAAAAATTCCCATAAATCACTTTTTGTTTGTTTTCTAACATATTTAAATTTCTGACCCAAGCTAATATAAAATAGACGTAATTAATTTTAAACCCAATTTAACCATTTTCTTCACTAGAAAATTCATAATAAATCCACATTAATTCAGAAAATTATGAAAGTTGAAATCTATCTCTAAATTAATATTTCTGACCTTATATCAAAAAAGCAAGTCATTTGAATGTCATTTAATAGGTTTTTCAAATCAATTCTTATCATAAAATGTATATGAAATAGCCTAAATCATCAACAAGCATACATATACATATCCATTTAAACAAGCAAAACATTACAAAACATTTGCAAAATAAATTCGAATCTCAACCTAGCAACCGAAAATCATAAAATAGGAGATGTAATCTATTATTCACCTTTAGCTTGTTTGTGAAGAAGTTGAGATTTGATCTTGAATGAATTTGGTTAAGCTTTTTCCTCTTGATTCTTGCTTATTTTCTCTTACTTCTTCTAATGGTGGCCGGCCTCTCTTTAGTTTATTTTTAGTTTGTGAACGTGTAAAATGAGAGAGGTATGAGGGTTTAGGGGTATAAGAATATGAATTATTCCTGTATTGCCCTTATCTAATTTCCCTTACTATTTCATTTTAATTCCATTTTAGTTCATTGTTTAATAAGGCATAACTACCCACTAGATATACAAATCTTAATCCCTTAACCATTTACATTATTTCATTTAATTTAACTAATTAAATGTCCTAAATAATGTTAATTAAAATTAGGTCGTTACAGTCTAGAATTATAAAAATTGTTACAGCCTCTTTTAAATATCATATACACACATGTATTTGATCATAAATCAATATCAATGTTTAAACCAAAAAATACATCAGGCAACATCAGGCTGTTGGCTGAATAAACCCCTTTAGTCGACTGAATCCATGCACATACACACGTTTACGCACTGACATTGGAAGTTGAGAAAAATTCCAATTCAGCTGATTAACCATGAGTTCATTCGATTGAATTGAGAATTTTAGTCGATTGAAACTACCTGTTTACACACTATTTCTTCTTTACTTTGAAACGATAGTTTTTTATCAAATTCAATCGGCTGGCCGATATCATTCAGTCAACTGAGCAACGTAATAGCTGTTTTTAAATTCAAAATTCCAAAGAAATATTCTTCTCCGTGAAGAGACACTTTTCCTTATCAATGGCTGCAACTCTTTCCCTTGATGTTTCTCTTCGTTCACCGTTGCATCCATTGGTTATCTAATTAAAGCAATCGCTTTTTGAATTCAATTATTTAATTCTTTCTTTTCTACATCTTTGGTTTGAATTCTCAAAACATTCAACTATTTACATTGTTTTTACTTTTTGATCGCTTAGACTTTCAAGAATATTTTTCTTGTGATCAAAATACTTCCATTTCTTCACAAGTACACATTATACCATCAAGAAGGAGATTATAGGAAGCTTTTACATATTGGCCCATTCATGCTTTTCAAAGAGCACACAAAGTTGCAAACTCAACAATTTAGAGTAGTCGAAGTCCTATTGGACATCTTCATGCACAAAGTCCTATTCAGCAGCACAGGTAGTCAGTAATACCTATTCCTTCGGGTTAAGTGAGGGTGTTGTTAGTTAAATCCAAAAGGAGTCTGAGACTGGACGTAGAACGGGAGTTCGAACCGGTTTAAAAATATCTGCTGCATTTTACTTTATTATTATTTCCTTTTATTGTTATTTTTATACGGTTTTAAATTAGTAGAATTATTCTTATTACTCGATCCATAGGCTCAAATAATAAATTTTCATTTATATAATTTTTTATGAAAATATATAATTTTATTCTTTAATTTGGCTCTAGATCGACGTTCAATCTGGCAATTTTTATCCTGATCAGTCGACCACTAGATCTAACCGGTCAATCGCTATCGATCAATCGATGGGGTTCAGGGTCGACCGTTAATGGAATAAATTTGGGTCATCTATGATTTTTTCGAATTTTATTTTTGGTTTAGTTCATGCCAACCTCTCTTTACTACGGACCCTAGACGCACTAGTTTGACATTTTTGTATTCTCAATTTTAACGTCAACTTGTAAGATATAGGGTTTTACATTTTAATCTGGGTATCCCAATATTAACATCAAGTTTAACCATTTATGGTTATTTCTATTCTAATTTATAGGTTCCAATTTAGGGTCTTTAGATTTAGGGTTTACCAGTTTAGAGGTTTTCAATTTAATCATAGGAGAGGTGTACTGGCATCAAAGTAGGTTTATCAAGTTACAATGGTTCAACTCTAATCTAGTTTACATATTCAGATTTAAGAGTGCTACATATTCCAACCAGCTTTATAACACCTTAAATAAATTATAATAGGATGAATATAACTGTAATAAGCATCTTATTAAAATTATACTCATCCGCCTTAGATCCATGCTATAATTTCATTCTCATATGAGATCTGCACCCGTTAGCTCACCATCTCCTAGATCTGATTTTGTGTCCTTCTTTTTGATTTTCAATTTATTTTTAAAAATGTTTAAAAGTGAAGGGAAGAATTTTTGGCAGAATTTTGGTATACTGACTAATAATTGTGATAAATTAAGGTTTAGGTTAGTTGTTAGGGGATTTACATTAATTCTAATCATTAATTAATCCTAGGAGATTTTCATCCTATCCGCTAATTAGTTTCTTCATCCTTAAGTAAAAATAGCTAGTTAAATCTAGGCTATTGAATTAATATATTATTCTAGATGCTATCTAGTTAATGCTTTCTTTACCCTTAAGGTTTGTATATTTTAACTTTCTTTAAGATAAGTAACCTATGTACGTTTGCCGTTAATATAAGTTAGTTCATATTTATTTCCTTTTACTATTCTAAATAAGATCGTTTAAATATCCTCATTTATAATATTTTAATAAATTCATTAATTTGTATATATGAATATACGTATACATCTTGAAAGTGATTAAGAAATTTAATTTTCTTTTTTAATACTTTACTGGTATCTATCTTTTCATTTCTAGGCTATTATAATTCCCCTCTTTAATATCATTGATAGCCGTTTATTCAAATTAGTCAATACTATTCATTCATATTTTAAACTTTTATTACTATTGAATATTTTATTGCCTTTTATTTATTAATGGAATTTAAGTGAAGATTTATTTCTATGAAAATCATCCCTTCATTCTTATTCTCTTTCCTACACACACACACACACACACACACACACACACACACACACACACATATAAGCTCTTTCTCATTTCCCGTGTTAATATAATGGTCACATTGCCTTAATAAGTGCTACTAATTACAATTTAAGTCGGTTAATCAAAAATTATAATCCCAATTATTAAATTTCCTTAGTTGATATTTAGTATATATGTATGTATCTAAATCATACAGACACACACACATATTATTAACCTTTACAGAGAACCCTGGATTTTTATTCAAACATGTAAATATATGTATTAATAACGACCTTATCCTTTGAAAATAAAGAAATAACATATCCTATTTTTTTCATTTCTTTAGTATATTCGACCTATTAAGTACAATAGTAATTATTGCTTTCCCTTTGAAGCATTTACACATTTGTGAGCATAAATACTTTTCCATTCTTTTCTTTTAAATACACACTCATCATTATACCCTTTCTCTTTTCTTTTCTTTTCTTAGAGTAATTCATGCATATTCATATTATTTCTTAACAAATAACTTTTCTTTATTCTTGCATTAATTCTTAAATTTAATTTCAAAAAAGGAACAAAATACAAAATGCAGGCTATGATAAATATTTTGTATCTTCTTCGTACTATATCCTTTCCAGCAATAAATGAATCTGGACTAGAAAATTTATTTGACACAATGGAAAAGTTAATTATTCCAAATTCCTTTATTCATAGAAATTTAATATTTTGTCCATTTGTATGAAATTATGTTTTCACCCTTATTAATATTTTAATTTATTATTAATGTTTTTAGGGTATTACATCTCAACTCTTTGGAGAGATTGGAAATGTTAAGTCCTAAAATGATATTTGCTAAAAAAAGAGAAAGAAGAGAGGAGATGTAAGGAGTAAATCTCTATTTACAGTAGTTGGAAAGTGCAATGAGTTGCTTATATTGGTCAATTGTGGTTGACATATATAGGTGATTTTCCAAGATGAGTGGTCTTAAAGGTGCCATATGTCATATTTTCAGGATTATTGTAGTTCGCACAAAACATTTTCTTAGCCATGGTATCGACGAAGGTGTCATGGTAAGATAAGAGTGTTTTGAAGCTTCATTACATAGAATTTTGTTTATATTTATGCCTACATCTTCGTAATATTTGTTGCTATTATTTGGTCTTAAATGTTGCTCGTATCTTCTTTTATCATTCTTTGAATTATGTTATTTGATGTTGAGCCATAATGTACTCTAGTAAGCGTATCTTATTGTAGCATCCTAGATTTACCCATTTCTTTAATATTTTCCTCTAATTTAACAGCGGCTCTATCTATATCTTTGATAATCTTTTATATTGATGATAGCTTTGTTTTTGGCATACGATAGCTTAACTTCTCAACATATGATTGTTACTTGAAGGTTTGGCCAGACAACTAGGCGCTCGGTATTAGTGCGATTGATAGGCATCCCGAGCGTTCGGCACAACATACTTAGTCGGCTTCCAAGAGCGTTCGGCATTCACGAGCGTTCGGCATTCAGGAACGCTCGGAATTCAGGAACGCTCGGCATTCAAGAATGTTCGGCATTCAAGAGCGTTCGGCATTCATGAACGCTCAGCATTCGGGAACGCTCGGCATTCGAGAAAGCTCGGCATTCATAAACGCTCGGCATTCAAGAGCGTTCATCATTCAAGAGCGTTCGGCATTGAATAACGTTCGACATTCAAGAGCTTTCAGCACTGAGGGTCGTTCGGCATGGCAGAGTCGTTTGGCATTCCATACTGCTCGGCATCCAGACCACGTTCGGCACTCAACCCCATTCGGCATAAAGCCCGTTTGGCATCCAGGGATGTTCAGCGTCCAGACCTCGTTCGGGATCTAAGGATGTTCGGCATATGCTGTTCGGCATTTATGGGTCGGCACACATGAGTTACTTGTTTTGGGCCGAGGTATCTTACTACTAGGCCACCAAAGAGGTCCAACCCATCTTCGTCTTTAAATAGAGAGGCAGGGGCATAGTGAAAAGGATCGGAATTTCGATAACACTGGGAGACTCTGCCGCATTTAAAACTCATTCAAGATTTAATCTTTTTACTTAGAAATTGTATTCAAGTAATTGGAGATGGATTGTATCTGTAATCAATTATCAAGTAAAGCAATAAAGATTAACTTTAAAGTGGATGTAGGCAGTTACGTCGAACCACTACAAATTTAGTGTTCCTGTTTTTTGCATTAAATTTAGCATACTATTCTCTGTTTAAATTCATTCTCTTCATTAATCTCTCTACACAATCTCTCTTAAGGGTTTTAGTGACCAATTCTGGTGCTAACGTTTTGGTGCTTTCATTAAGAATCGAATTCTCAGGCCGCTAGGATCTGCTTTAGAGCTACTGGATTGCATAAATCTGCCGAAGGAGATCCAAAATCATTCATAAGGAATCTGTTGATTTTACTCAGAGTTGTAACCGACAACTCTACCATGGGGAGAGCACGAACTAGATCGGCCTCTCACAACGCAGATGTCCACTAGATTGCTAGCGTGCAACAAGTTGGACCTAGCAAACAGCAAGCAATTCAAGGCGCAGGGCCCTCCACCCAAAATCAAGCGGAAGTCGTTTCCTGAACAGAGTTCAACGACTTGATAAGAGAACTCAGGTAAAGTAGAAGGAAACTTGCTGAGTAGATTCGAGCCAACACTAACCTCATGACTCAGTTTACTCAGCAGCAACATCAAAATGCTAGAGGTAGCCATACTCCTTATTCTGAATCTGATAGCTCGACCTCATCTGATGAACCTCCTAGGCGTAGACACCATAAGGATGAAGTTGCACAGGTAGGTGCCGTTGACCGATCAACTAGGGATCAGCCTGTGAGGAGACCGGACGCCCGGCTCACCAAAATACCAATAAAGCTGGCCTTCAAGATGCATGTTTGGCCGATCGCCAACAGAGGGGACACCAACCCGATCAATCCCGCAGAACGGAACCTAAGCTCCCATCTTCCATACCTACCCCAGACTTGTCAGCAATGGTCAGACAGTAAATGAGAGAGAACCAAGGTTTGACTAATGAAGATTGGGGAGTGTCTAGGAGTCATACTCCCTTCACAGATACCATTCTACAAGCTGATTACCCAAGGAAGTTTAGCATGCCAGCCATCCCGGCCTATGAAGGGAAGACCGATCTCAGACAACATGTAATGATGTATGGATGGATGATGGATTCTACAAGAGCTAATGATGCGACCAAGTGTATGTGCTTCCCAATCACTTTGTCCGGAATTGCCACTATGTGCTTTACTCGACTCCCCCACGGTCTATATCTAGCTTTGACGAATTGGCAATGAAATTCATAGAACAATTCAGGATACATACCACTCGTCCAAAGGATGTGATGTCCTTATCGAGCGCAATCCAGGCTCCGGGAGAGTCATTGAAAGCATACTTGCAGAGATTTCATGTTGCTGCTACTGAAGTGAGCAACCCTAACGACCACGCGATTTTGATGGCGGTAATGTGTGGAGTGGACCCAAATTCTAAATTTGGAGATTGGTTGGCCAGAAAGCCCGCAACTACGTTGGAGCATTTTTATTCGAAAGCTCATCAGTTTATAAGGAAGGAGGAAGCTCGATGGAAAAGACGAGATAAGGCATCAGGGCCTGTTCAGGAGATTGTGAAAAGTAACATCGCCGTGAAGCAAACCAGCGATAATTCAAGAAAAGTTCAAGTCAACGTCCAGAACAAGCTTAGGCAGTCTAATGGATCCGGAGGTGGAAATCCCGGAAAGAAAAGAGAAGCGGGGAAATGGAAGCCAAGGATTCTGACCTACAATGAATACACCCCACTGAACGCATCTCTTGAGAACATCTATTTGTCAACTTGTAACACTTTTCAATACAGAAAACCACGCCCAAAGGAGTCAATAGAAGAACAGAAGCGGACTGGGAAATATTGCCGCTTTCATGAGTCTTATGGGCACAACACGGAGGAGTGTAGACACCTCCATGATGCTATAGAAAAGTTGATCAGATAGAAAAAGCTGAAGGAATTTGTCAAAGACCCACAAGATGGAAGGCAAGGAACGTTAGACCCCGTACGTGGGCTGGCTCCACGCCAACCAGAGCATCCTGCTCGAACTGTGGGTAGATTGGTTATTAACACAATTACTGGCGGACCTCACCCTGCAGATAAGAATTGGCAGAAGATAGAGCAATATGCTAACTCTTTAAGACATGCGGAGTATGAGTGTTGTTCGAATGTGGAGGATGAGACCCCTGCAAAGCAGCAACGCACGATGAATGATGACATTGTACTTAGCAGCAGAGATGCGGATAAGGTGGAGGCTCCTACCGTCAACGCGATGGTCATATCTGCGACAATCGGGCTGACGTTCGTGAAGGGAATTCTAATTGATTGCGGAAGTTCCGTTAACATCATCTTCAAGAAGGCTTATGACCAAATAAAGATGGAGACCAAGGATTTGAAGCCATCTAAAGCCAGAATCCATGGCTTTAATGGCGCAACAACTGATGTAGTGGGATATGTGGAGTTACCAGTTGAACTGGGACAAGGCGAACGTAGGAGGGTGAGAATCCTATCGTTCATAGTGTTGGATGTTGATTCTCCATATAACGTATTTTTGGGTCGTCCGGCCCTGGCGGAGTTTAGGGCGGCTTTGGCCCAATGGTGTTTGACCTTAAAATTTTCCGACAGACAAAGGAGTTGGAGTGGTACATGGCGATCAGGCAACCGGTCCTGCATGTTATGTGGCTGAGATGAGGAGGCTCAGCGTAGAGAGAAAGGAAAGGTTGCGAACAGCTCCGTCCGCATCCAAAATGCTGATTATTGACAAGTAGTGCCCGAGCCCTGGCTCGGGCGACATTCTCAGATCCATAGAGACATGGATCCGAGAGATGATGATGGGGAACCCAGGAAAACGAATGCAACACCGACTGAACTGACAATTAACATCCCAGTCAGCCAGGATGATCCATCACAAGTTCTTAAAATTGAATCACAACTTGACCCCTCGGTGGCCGAGGACCTCACTGATTTCCTCCGAGCGAACCTGGATGCTTTCGCTTGGACACATTCTGATATTTGTAGGATTTCTCCTGCAATTGCGAGTCATATGTTGAACATAAACTCGAAACACATTCCTGTAAAACAGAAAAAGAGAGGTATGGACCCGGAGAGGTCCGCGGCTCTCAAAGAGGAGGTGAACAAACTCAAGGCCAATGGGTTCGTCCGCGAAGCCCTCTACCCTGAATGGTATCCAACCCAGTGCTAGTGAAGAAAGCGAATGGAAAGTAGAGAACTTGTGTTGATTATTCTGATTTAAACAAAGCATGCCCGAAGGATAGTTTCCCATTACCTAGAATTGACCAACTGGTCGATTCAACGGCCGGACATGAGCTACTGTCGTTTATAGATGCATACTTTGGATATAATCAAATCCCGTTGCACGTCCCAGACCAAGAAGACACCAGTTTTGTCACGAATGCTCAATTGTATTGCTATGTAGTGATACCCTTTGGATTGAAAAACGCAGGAGCAACTTATCAGCGTCTGGTTAATCGAATGTTAAAAGATTAGATTGGTAGAACGATGGAAGTATATGTGGATGACATGCTCGTGAAGTCACGACAGTCAAACGACCACATCCGAGACTTAGCGGAGATGTCTGATATACTCAGGCATTACGGAATGAAGATAAATCCTTTGAAGTGTTCATTTGGCATAGCGTCGGAAAAGTTTTTAGGTTTCATTGTGAATGCACGGGGAATCAAAGCTAACCTAGAGAAGATTCAAGCTATCCGAGATATACAAGTGCCTAGAACCATAAAGCAGGCGCAAAGCTTGAATGGAATGGTGGCTGCGCTGAGTCGATTCATATCCAGAGCTACAAACAAGTGTATTCCTTTCTTCGAAGTAAAGAAAGGAAAGATAAATTTTGAGTGCACATCCGACTGTGAGGAAGCATTCCGAGCTCTGGTAAGGCACTTAGAAAGTCCCCCGGTACTGTCAAAACCGATAGACCACGAAATGTTGTATGTGTACTTGGCCGTATCCCACCATGCTATCAGTACAGCTTTGGTTTGCGAGGAGGACCGGGTTAAAAAGCTAGTTTACTATGTTAGTAAACGATTGACGAGGGCAGAAAGAAATTATCCAAAGATTGAGAAACTAGCCTATTGCTTGGTGATTGCATCACGCAAGCTTCGTCCATATTTTCAGGCACACTCAATCAGTGTTTACACTGATCAACCCTTGTGACAGGTACTCCAATGACCGAAAACTTCCAGAAGGATGTTAAAGTGGAATAATAAAGTCAGTTCGATATTATCTATCTGCCGCGAAAGGCCATACAAAGACAAGCATTAGCCGACTTCGCTGCTGAATTTACTGTGTCAAACGAATCAAACGGCCACAATGTCATATCTCTCGTTCGACGGAAGATGTACACCGATGGGGCATCTAATGACCATTGTTCGGGGGCTGGCATAGTTCTTGAGACTTCTGAAAACCGATCAATTTGCTACGCTTTGAAGCTCGAATTTACAACAATGAATAATGAAGCCGAATATGAAGCATTGGTTGCTGGCTTGAGACTTATCAAAGAACTGGGCGTGAAATTGGTTGAAATATTTTGTGACTCGCAACTGGTGGTGTATCAAGTGCGGGAAGACTATAAGCGAAGGGACAGTGACTTTCCCCTTACCTTGATCGGGTTCAGGAGCTGTTGACAAATCTAGAATATTATGACATTTCGCATGTCCCACGTGAACAAAATAGAGCAGCTGATTCATTGGCAAAATTTGCAAGCACTGGCGACGTGCAGCAAATGGGATTGTTTCCTATTGAAACCTTACATACTCCAAGTATAGATATGATGGAGGTTGATTTCATGTTAGAAACCGAAATTAAGAAGGAGTCATGGATGACCCCAATCAAGCAGTACTTGCTATACGAGGTCTTACCCGAAAGAAGGAGCAAAAGACGACAAGTCCTTCGTAAGGCTTCGCGATATATAATGCAGGATGGAATAATGTATCGAAGGGGATTCTCGACCCCCTTACTCCAGTGCATGGCCCACGATGAGATAAAATGAGTATCAAAGGAAGTCCATGAGGGAGAGTGTGGTAACCATACTGGGGGCAGACATTAGCAAAGAAAATCCTCTGTTACGGATACTATTGGCCGACTCTAAATCGGGATGCTGCAGACTATGTGAGAAGATGCGACAAATGCCAGATATATGCAAAAACCCCGAGAGCTCCGCCAATGGAACTCACACAAATGGTTAGTCCCTGCCATTTGCAATGTGGGGGATCGACATAGTCGGTTCTTTACCCATATCCAAAGGTGTACGAAATATGTGATAGTTGCGGTCGATTACTTTGCCAAATGGGCATAAGCAGAGCCTCTGGCCACAATCACCACCAAAAAGGTCACTAATTTCATTGTACGAAATATTATATGCCGTTTTGGCCTTCCACGAACTGTCATTATAGACAATGGGACTCAATTCGAAAGCAAGGAATTCAAAGAATTTTGCCAGAAATATGGCATTGGGAAAAAGTTTGCAGCGGTTGCTCACCCGAAAGCCATTGGACAAGTGGAAGCCGTGAACAAGATAATCAAGTCCATATTAAAAAAGCGTTTGGAAAAGGCTAGAGGCAAGTGGGTGGATTAACTTCCAACGGCGCTTTGGGCCTATAGAACCTCCCACAAAATTGCGACTGGCCACACTCCATTCGCATTGGCATATGGCATGGAAGCTGTTATACCCGTGGAACTTAAAGTTCCATCACATCGGGTAACTTATTATGACCCCGCGTCAAATCGGGATCTTTTACTGGAATCATTGGACTTCATTGATGAAAAACGCAAAGAAGCTGATTTAAGAGCGGCCGCATACAGACATCGAGTCGCTAAATATTATAACGAAAAAGTCCGTTCGAGAATTTTTGATGTGGGAGACCTCGTTTTGAAATGAGTTTTTCCGGTTCCATCGCATATAAATCCCACATGGGAAGGTCCATATGTCATTGAACGGAGGCTTGGAGAAGGAACTTTCAAGCTAGCGACCGTTGATGGTACGACACTCCCCTGAGCATGGAATAGTGAGCACTTGCGACATTATTATACTTAGTTTATTTCTTTCATGTATTAGTTGCATTTATTTCCAGTACACTTTTATTTCTAGTTCTTGGCATGCAATAAGACAATTTAGCTTATTTTCATAAATAAAGGCTTGAAGCCATCTTTTCAATGGATTATTAATGTTTCTGTGTACGATAATCCAATGGCAAGCAACTAGAATTATATTATTCTGTTCGACGTATGAATGAGTATAAACGGCTCAAATCTCCAAGTCCCCTAAGTGAGGATTGGAGTACTCTAAGTCCCCAGAATGCAGACTCGAGTATAAATGATAAAAATCTCTATGTCCTTTGAGTGTGGACCGAAGTACTCTAACTCACCAGAGTGTGGACTTGAGTATAAATGACTCAAACCTCCAAGTCCCCAGAGTGCAGACAGGAGTACTCTAAGTCCCCAGAGTGTGGACTCGAGTATAAATGACTCAAATCACCAAGTCCCCTAAGTGCGGACTGGAGTACTCTAAGTCCCCAGAATGCGGACTCGAATATAAACAATTAAAATCTCTAACTCCCCTGAGTGTGGATCGGAGTACTCTAAGTCCCTAGAGTGTGGACTTGAGTATAAACGATTAAAATCTCCAAGTCCCCTCAGTGCCGACCAGGGTACTCTAAGTCCCTAGAGTGTAGACTCGAGTATAAATGACTCAAATCTTCAAGTCCCCTCAGTGTGGACTGGTGTACTCTAAGCCCCCAGAATGGCGGACTCGAATATAAACGATTAAAATCTCCAAGTCCCCTGAGTGTGGACCGGAGTACTCTAAGTCCCTAGAGTGTGGACTCTAGTATAAACGACTCAAATCTCCAAGTCCCCTAAGTGCGGACAGGAGTACTCTAAGTCCCCAGATTATGGACTCGAGTATAAATGATTAAAATCTCAAAGTCCCCTAAGTGTGGACCGGAGTACTCTAAGTTCCTAGAGTGTGGACTCGAGTATAAACGACTCAAATCTCCAAGTCCCCTGAGTGCGGACTGGAGTACTCTAACCCTCCAGAATGCGGACTCGAGTATAAACGATTAAAATCGCCAAGTCCCCTGAGTGCGGACCGGAGTACTCTACGTCCCCAGAGCGTGGATTAGAGTATAAACGACTCAAATCTCCATGTCCCATAGTGCGGACTGGAGTACTCTAAGTCCCCAGAGTGCGGAATAGAGTATAAACGACTCAAATCTCCAAGTCCCCAGAGTGCAGATTCGAGTATAAGCGATTCAAATCTCCAAGTTCCTTGAGTGTGAACTAGGACACAAATGACTTGAATTTACGGACTAAAAAATATTCTAAGTGCTTGAAGTAGGGGATGAAAAATGAACAATCCCAAAGAATTTCCGAGCTATATAAAGATAAATCGAGAAGTTTATGTTATTCACAACAGCTTGATTTCAATCACAATCACGTAGAAAACTGAACAATAAGAGTCTTTTGAAAGACAAAGAACTAAACTTTATTCAAAACTAAGTTTCTACTACAAATCCTCCAAAATTCGGAGTCAATAGTCTATTAACAAGGACTACGAAAATAGATAAAAATAATAACATAACCTAAATTAACTCTCGTTGAACGAGAGTAATAATCACTTCTTGGATTTCTTCGACTTCTTCACCACCTTTGTCCTCTCAGACGACTCCTCTCCCGTGTGTTTACCTTTGGTGATTTTCTTGGATAGGGAGGTGACAACTGAAGAAGTACGGGGAACTTCCATGGACTTGGACCCGCTAGAAAGGATGACCTTCAATGGCTTATTCAAAGGATCGTCCAAGTCCACAGCTTGAGGCTTGATTTTGATCTTGAATGTCTCTTTCTTCTCCTTCTCAAGCTGCTCCCTCATGCTCAGTTTAGATGTGTGTTCAGAGGCGCCTGTAATTTCGATTTCATAACTCCCATCAATGGGAGAGAAGGTCTCGGATTGATCCTCATCAAGCGCTCCGATCACTTGAGCATCTGTACCGAGAGCCTCTCCTCCGTGAGTTGCCTCACATGTCTTTTCCTTCACCTCCTTGGCGACATCGCTCCTCGGAGTGGCCTCGGGATCAGATCGGCCTGTACAAAATCATGAAAAACAAGCATTAGAATACGATGGCCCCTGGTGAAAAACGACGACTGTTGGAATGTTAAAATAAAAGGGTATCTACTAGGTTTCGACTGGCTCTCAGCTGTCTGTGGGGTCTCACCCTTCGGAATGGGAGATAGAATGTGAACGCCAAGGCCGGGGTCCTCCGGATCATAACCGATGTGCTGCTCAAAGGGATCAAGTATCGACCGATCAGCCGGCTGAGTGGGTGCATGAGCTTGAGACACGATCCTGGATGGACCGAAAATAACTTCTTTCCCTTTCGCTAAGGGGGAGCCTTTGCATTAAAGAGCTTTTGCCTCTGACAGGTCTGAAGGCTTGTTTCCCTTAAGAAATTCTTTTATCAAAGCTCCTTCATCAACCTCCTCGGAGCCATGTTCGGCCTTCCTGATTTCTATTAAGGTCTCCCATGCCTCGGCCAAAGATCGAGATAGCCCTCACCTAGAAAAGTTAAGTCTCGGTGCATGAGAACGCGACATTAAATTCTGCAATTAGTGGGTCAAACATGCTTTTGACCTCTGCCCCCACCTTCTTCTTTAGCCTCCTCAAGACGGGAGTCGATCTCTTCAGATGTTGTCTTCTTTCCTTCTTCACGGGCTTCATTCTTTAGCGCCTCAACCTTGGAGAGTTCATCCTCAAGCTTTTCCTTTAGAAGTCGTGTGGCAACGATCTCTTCGCAATATCGTTGCGATTCTTCATGGGCAGCGGTCTTCTCCTCCTTCTTCTTGTGGAGTTGCTACTCAAATTCTTTGACTTGGAGGCTGAATGCTTCCCTCTCTTTTTGCACCGAGTCTTTCCCCAAAGCTAGTGCCCCACAGCATTGGACCACCTTGTCGATTTCTTTTTATGGGTTGATTCCAGACGAGTTACGGCTTTGGCATTATCTTTGGCGCTCTGCTAGCGGCTTCAAGCTGAGACTTATAAGAAGCAAACTCTTCGTCCTGAGCTTTAATGATATCTTTGTCATGAATGGCCTCAAACTTCAGACGATCTACCTCATGCTGACGCTCTATCGAGACTTCTGACACTTTCTCAGCAAGATGAACAAACACGTCATGTGGAACATAAATGTCGTTGGTGCAGGCGATAGCGCTCTGTTTGACATCTCCGGGTATATGATGAATCGTCGGGAGGAACTTCAGCCATCGAAGCAGTTTTTTGGAAATTTAGCTTTAAGCTCGGTCAGTCTCTCCGATACTATTGGATCTGTTGCGGGAACAGGAGAAGACGGCTTTGAAAGTTCATCTCTCCTGTAAGGATCTCGGGACTGTCGTGTGGTAGAGGAATCAGAGTGTTGATCACGAGGGACACCGGATTGCGACCCCTTATGGCCGTGCTTATCTTTGCTTTTCGCCAAGTGAGAAGAGGGATTTTGGTGGTATTTGGGCTGATAATAAGTTTTCTTCTGAGATGATGAGTCACAGGAATGATAATCCCTATCGCCATCGCCATCACTGTCCCGACGTCTTCCGGAACCCGAGTCCCGTCTAGAGTGACGGAAGATAGACGACCCGCGGAGTCGATCAATTCCGTGTGTACGCCCCATGTCACCTACACAAAATTTAAATAACAACGGATTAGTAAAGAGTAGCATGACGACGGAAATCTAAATGCAAGGTGAAGTACATGTGTTTGTGTGTGTCCTAGTGTTTCTCCCCGATGGACCAGTTTCTTTACTAATGGGAGTTTTTTCTCCCTGATTTTGGACTTGAACGCCTGCGTCGCCTCTGATGGCAAGTGAAGTTTAAGTGCCTCCGGATCGTGAAAATCATAATTGAGTAGATCATTAGGTATGAAGAGGTTCGATAGGCCTTTTAAAGAACTTTCTAAATGTTGTGAGGAAGCTTCTTTCACCACTGGAACAAGAGCAACTTTAGAAGTTCCACTCACTGTTTTCCTCCTCAGCCTGTATGTTAGTTTCTTCTTCCCCTTCAAAAGGGAAGGAGATGTCTCGATGTCGTGAACTTCGACTATCGGATCCTGAGTGGGACTAACATTCTCATCTTGTGCCTCAGGCATTTCAGTTTCCTCAATCTTCCCTTCTTCTAGTGTGTCAGGGGAGTTACGTGTCGAAGACTCGGCCTGCTTTTCCCATTTGCCAGCGGTAGGCCTGGGTATGGTAACACCCTGAGGGAGGCGTATCCGACGACCTTCCGCCAACAACCCGAACCTTGAAAGCGACTAGTTTGAAATAAGTGTTCTGATGTCCCGTTCTTCGGCGGGAATGGCTCGAATAGCCCCGACGGCTTTAGATTATCCGGGTCCCTCAGGACGTGGGTTAATACTTGAAAAGCTTGAAAAGAGTTAGAAAAGGTACAGCTTCGACCAAGCATGAATATCGATCCAGAGAAAATACTTACTTCCTTCCACCCATCTCCTCGCGAAACCAGGAGGGCAACGTACATAAAACCATTCCTGTTTGTACAGGGAAAACTTTCTCCATGCCCCAGTTAAGATTTGACATTTGTTGTGCGGCTCAAGAAACATGAAATAGGGGCTATCTCTCTGCTTCTTGATGCAATATATATCTGATATTGCCCGGGGTTGGAAGCCTGGAGAGGATATTCATGAAGAGGATGTAGTTACCGTAGATGAATGCATGGTCGTTCGGGTGCAGTTGCGACGGGGCAATATCGATGTATCGCAGCACGTCCCGAAGAAATGAGTGGAACAGTGGCACGTTGCCAACCCAGAACATAAATTTATTACAAGTTGTGTATCCAACTGGGGGAAAGTGTGGGCGATCGTGCCCCGATGGGACTAACACGTCGTCGAAGGGGTTTCCATGGACAGAGAATATCTGACGGAGTGCGCTTTCATTAATCTTCGAAGCCTATGAATCGACTGGGTTGTCCAAGAAAATTGATACCTCCAGAGCGTCGGCAGCTAAGTTATGAGTAGGGGAAGTCGACGGGTTTGAAGTATCTGCGACTTCTTTTCTAGAGGATGGCTCAAGTATGCCTGAGATCGTAGCAGAGCTAGATTTCCTAGACATCTTTAATAAAGATTGAATCTAGCAGAGCACCTGTTTGAACTATACTTGAAAAATAATCGATGTTAGACTTAACAACATAAATATCCCTCCCGTGTGGTGTGTGAACTAGTGTGATAATTCAAATATAAGTAGTGAGAAATTGAAAGTCACGGAGTTGATGGTATAAAGTTGAGCTTTGAATTGTCGCCTTCGAAGACCGTCATCGCTGACCGTCTCTGAAAGCCTGCCCTATGATTTTTTCGATTTTGTGCTCGGACATTGGCATTGTATGTTAAAGGCAATTATCCGTTTTTGTCGATTTAAGTTCAGGCTTGTGATTATTAAAACTAGGGAGTTATCAGTCCAAATTGGTTCGATATGCTAGTTCGCTTAAGTCTTTGTCCTCGTTTTTGTCATATGATTAGGCAAGGGAAATAAGTGAATTCGACGAGGGTTAATTTCAAGTTGGAATGATTTCGACTGTTGTATCAATTCATTAAGGGTCAATGCCAAGCGACAAAATGCCGTTCGGCCTAAATATCGATCGGCCTTTATTCTGCTCGGCCTTCATTCTGTTCGGCCTAAATGCAAGTGTCATTCGACATAAGTATCACTCTTCCTACCCTTCCTGTTCGCCATTCGGCACGCGGCAAATCATGCCGAACCGTGCTTGTGCCGAACCGCTTCACTCGGCATTCTGCCCTTAACATCACTTCTTTTCTTTTCCTCCATCTCTCCCGACCGGCATGACCGAGTCCTTTGGCAAGTCATGCCGAACAATGGCCATGCCGACCCGCACCATTAGGCCTTATCTCCAATTCTATTCCCATGCACTCTTATAATCGCTCGACATTAAAATCATGCCGAGCCATAACAATTCATCTTCCACTAACTCCCAACTTCGAGCACCTCTGCCATCCATTTTTCTCCTCTCCATTCCACCCATCTCGAAATCGCCTAAAATCATACTAATTTCCAGCCCTAGGATGCGTCCAAACCTCAATTTGTCTCCCTCATCCACACGCCCCCTACTTCCTATAATTTACGGAGGATTCAAAAGTTCGATTTTTGTGTTACGCTTCCTAATTTGAGAAAACGATCGAAAGGTTCTTACCGAAGAGAACATCGGGAGCTTGGGGGTCTGTGAACTTGAGATTGAAAGTTGTTCGAGCTTAATTTGGGAAGGGGCCGTAGGAAGGGCTTGTTGGATTCAAGGTAGGAAGGGGAGATCGGAGAGGTGAAAGAAATTCAAGGGAGATAAGTTACGTATTCTTGGGAAATAACGGAAGTAAAAAGTAAAAAGAGAAGAAGAAGGAAAATGTCGACCTTTATAGGGGAAGAGAGGAAGTCGAAGGGACTATGACCGGTAGAACCGGTCAAGAAGAAATCATTCGGCATCAGCTATGCCGTTCGGCATCTAGGTCGCCCCGCATCGGCTATGTCGTTCGGCATTTAGGGCGCTCGGCTTCGGCCATGCTGTTCGGCATTTGCATGTTATTCGGCATGCATTGCCTCACCTGGTATCCAAGAGAAAACATTAGCAAGAAGACTAAGCCAAGGCTTGAAGCGAAGCACGGAGCACTCACGATTCAAAGCGCATCACGTTCGACCACGTGACGCACTTTGGGGGGCAAGTGTTACCTGGAGGTATGGCCAGGCAACTAGGTGCTCGACATTTGTGCGACAGATCGACATCCCGATCGTTTGGCACAACATACTTAGTCGGCTTCCAAGAGCGTTCGGCATGCACGAGCGTTCGGCATTCAGGAACGCTCGGCATTCAGGAACGCTCGGCATTTAGGAACGTTCGGCATTCACGAATGTTTGGCATTCAAGAGCGTTCGGCATTCAAGAGCGTTCGGCATTCAAGAGCGTTCGGCATTCAGGAATGCTCGGCATTCATGAAAGCTCGGCATTCAAGAGCGTTTGGCATTCAAGAGCGTTCGGCATTGAAGAACGTTCGGCATTCAAGAGCGTTCGGCATTGAGGGTCGTTCGGCATAGCAGAGTCGTTCGGCATTCCACACTGCTCGGCATCCAGACCTCGTTCGGCACTCAACTTCGTTCGGCATAAAGCCCGTTTGGCACCCAAGGATGTTCAGCGTCTAGACCTCGTTCAGCGTCTAAGGACGTTCGGCATATGCTGTTCGGCATTTATGGGTCGGCACACAGGAGTTACTTGTTTTGGGCCAAGGTATCTTACTGCTAGGCCCACCAGAGAGGTCCAACCCATCTTCGTCTATAAATAGAGAGGCAGGGGCACAGTGAAAAGGATTGGAATTTCGAGAACATTAGGGAGACTCTGCCTCATTTAACACTCATTCAAGATTTAACCTTTTTACTTAGAAATTGTATTTAAGTAATTGGAGACGGATTGTATCTGTAATCAATTATCAAGTAAAGCAAAAAGATTAACTTCAAAGTGGACGTAGGCAGTTACGTCGAACCACTATAAATTTGGTGTTCTTGTTTTCTGCATTAAATTTAGCATACTATTCTCTGTTTAAATTTATTCTCTTTATTAATCTCTCTGCACAATCTCTCTTAAGGGTATTAGTGACCAATTCTGGTGCTAACAATGATAGATTCTTTATTCCCTATTTAAGATATCTCTAAGGTATTATCTTGCGATAGCCTTCTCCATATCAACTTTCTAAAGCTTTATGGCATCAACTTGCAATAGCCTTGAGCATATCGACTTGCAATAGCCCATTTACTTCAACTTATGATAGCCCATGGCTATCAACTTGCGATGGCATTAATGTTGTCAACTTTCGGTGGTTTTATCTTTTATTTATTCTTGGAAATTTGGTTTGTAACGCTTGCCCCCTTCCTATTAGAAGTTTTCTTATGCTTCAGCTTAAGTGAACTTGCTTTAGTAAACTTTTGTACTTGCTTTCTTCTTCTCTTTTCGAGTTGTCATTTCTTATTGCCATGCTTTTGATCATTGATTGCTTATGCACCTAGACCTATGTTAACTTTTGATCTTTAAAATTTTGGGATGTAACATAATTTTCGCACAAACAATTTTGTTGAAAATGTTTTCTGAAACATAGGGGTTTTTGCAATCATTTAAAAATATTTACATTTGTAATAATAATTTTTATTAAAAACATTCATTTTGGTTTTATTTTTCTGTAAATTTTTTCGAAGATATTTTTGAAATATGAAATATTCTAATAAGTTCGTTTGGAAATCATCTAATACAAAGACCGAATACATATATATTAATGGTTCGTTTTTCAAAACATGATATTTGAAAGTATGGAAATCCTTTTAAAGCCTTTTAAAAATATATTTCATCAGAACTAATTGATTTTATTATAAGGTGGAGACTTCTCTTGTCTTATGAGGAAACTCTTTATTCCTGCTTGTCCTTTAATTGAGAGTTTTAGTCGGCTTTTTGATGATTGTTTTGTTATCCATTCTCTTTCTCTTAGATGATTGTTCACTGGTCCATTTGGATACTTATAGGTACTAGTTTAGTTATTTTTTGAGTTAGGAGTTTAGTTGATCATTCTTCCTTGGTTGATTGCTGGCCAAAGGCTTTATAACCATTACTTTTTGGATTGGCACTTCGGCCGTGCCTAGCAACGGGACCGAAGTATATTTAATCATCTCTATTAGATGGATGCTTTGGTTGGGACTGGCTGTGGGACTAAATGCTTTATTGACCATCACTCGTTGGATGGGTGCTTTGGTTGGGCCCAACGGTGGGACTATAGGATTTTGACCATCTCCCTTGATGAGTGCTTTGGCTGGGTCCTAAGGTAGGACCAAAGGCTTTATTCACAATCTCCCTTAGATGGGTAGTTTGGCTAGCCATAAGGTAGGACCATAGGCCTAATCAACCACTACTCTTTTTATGGTTGGTTTGGTCGGTCCCTGAGGTAGGACCAAAGGCTTTATTAACCATCTCCCTTAGATGGGTGTTTTGGTTTGATGCTGAGGCCAGACCAAAGGCTTAATTGACGAGCACTCTTTGAATGGGTGATTTGACAGGGCATTGAGATAGGACTAAAGGTTTTATTGACCATCTCCCTTGAATGTGTGCTTAGGTCCGGCCTTAAGGTAAGATCAAAGCTTAATTGTCATCTTTCGAACATGATGTGTGCTTCTGCTTAACAAATTTTGCTAACCTCGTTGGGTTAGGAGTTGTGTTAATCATACTACATCTTAGTCCGAGGTCTTTTTGATTGAATGAACCTTTCAAAATCCTTTATATCTTTACCTATCCAAAGCGACAAATTACGATTCCTAAATTTTTGGTATTTCATGTTCTCATCATTGCATTTTCTTAACTAAAGATGTCTAGAAGTAAATATTCTTTCCAATTTGGACTTCGTAGGTCATTTGCCTTATTTGATGTTTGTCATTACCTTTCTAATACTAAATCATTTTCCTTGAAAGGTTTCTCCAATTGTGATACTTGGAGATTTTACATTGATATTCCATGGTCCATAATACGGCTTTAGTTAAACCTAAGGATATCTTTGTCGGTTCTTATTTTGATTCAAAAACATACGCGATTTCTTGACATGGTGGTTTACTTTGTCAAGCAACATTGCTTTAATCCTATGTTGATGATAAAACAGTATTTCCAGTGGCTTCTTTTGCTCGATTTTTATATGACCACAAAACTAGGGATATTTCCTTTACTCAATCTCCTACTAAATTGGATTTGAGGTTATTCTCGATTGTCTTTTTTGTAGCCTCTATTGCACTAACGACTTTTGAATGGGCTATTAAAAAAAACTCTTTGTTATTTTGCTTCATTCACAGAAATGAGTTGGTTCCTTATTATTAGGAATAACTTTGATTTAGCAGTTTATAATGACTAACTATGTTCTTGATTACAAACTTCAAGGTTTTTTACATGAGTAATGTCTTAGCGTCTTCCAATTTGGTAAAATAGTCAATTCCCACTATTGAAAACCTTATTTCTATTTTTAGGGTAGACAATGGTCTTATTAAACTGATTATTTATTAGTCAAAAAGGCCAAGTGTTAGTGGTGGAGGCTAAATCATTTGGGGTAACTAATGCCCTCTTCTCGTTACTTTCTTTGTCAACTTCATATTATTGGAACATTTTCTATGAAACCCTTTGTTGAATCCTACTTAATAGTTATATCCACTTCATTCGGACTTACTCCTTTTAGATAAGGAACCGACTAATCCTTTCATATAGTGCTTTTTCGATTATAGTATTGGAAGGCTCTTAGCATCTAAACTTCTTTGATTCATTTTTATCTTACAATAGTATTTCCTTTTTCAAAAATTTGATTATCAATATTTATCCAACTATCCATATGTTGATATTTGCTACTACTTATTCTTAATCCTCTTTAAGTTATTTCGACATCATTCATCTTTGCAAAATCTCCTCCATTTAAATATCTTTACCCAAAATTTCTTGAAGACGTATGTTAAGCGGGCGATCAAATTAGTGTTTTAATGAGATCATATTGAAAGAGAAAAATCATGATGGCAGGTGTCTATCATTAGGATAAGAACGAAGAAGATTAATAATTAATAATAGAGAGATCAATAATCACTTAATACGTAACTCACATCTATGCTTTGGGGTTGAAAGATTGGGACCTTAATAGAAAATGATATGCATTTAACAAGAAAATCCAAACATTTATAAATTCATGCCTTTGATTGATGAAATCCAAGTTATTAAACAACACAGAATCTTTTTTATTCGAAAATCTATCCAAAGGAGAGAACCTTTTCTAGCAGTCCTTATTGAACAATAGGCTAGGAATGACACGATTTTATATATAAAGAATTTTCCATCTAGATAATAAACAAAAATCAATTGTAATAGAGAACTCTCATCTTGCTTTTGAAAAGAAGATTGGATCATTTAATCAGACTTTTTATTGGCAAATAATTCACTAAACTAAAAGATGATACTTAAGAACATCATTACTAAACAAGGACCCATGTTTGCTAAGGAAATCCTCTTATTGCAATGATTATGTGAAGATGGACTATTTTTGTAACATTCCTCATTTTGAGTCCCAAAACTAAACACGACAGATGCTGCAGTCATTCATAATATTAATTTTGGGTGACAAATTGAAGTTATGTTAATTGTATCAATACAATAATATCAGAAGCCCAAGAATATGAAATTTTCTTAACACGGTTTAAAAAAGCCTTCATATTTCAATTTGAAGACAATATTTCATATTCATTATATAATCCCAAACATTTCCCAAGTTCAGATAAAGTATAATTATTACAAAATACCCTAAAAGCGACATATGAGATGCCCTATTGGTTGATCAGAGTTAACTACTAGACAGTCATAACATCTATTATTACATACATTCCAACAGAATAAAACTTCAATCACAACGAATAAATATTATGTAAAACAAGGAAAAATTATAGCCCTTTACTTTACTCAAAGTACTTATGCCAAGATATATGCTTTTATAAAACAATAGTGATGAAGTTTGAAATTACTTTGAGGTTACTGCCTCTCGAAACCATTGGCTATAAAGCCAAAAACATAACTATGTATACTAATAAAGCATCCGGTGAATACAACCGATAGGGTTAGTTGCACCCCTTTAAGGTCAAAAATATGTTAAGGTCTTTAATCTATAAAACATAATGCAATAGGGTCGATAGCGTATATGTTTCACACTTCAGAGAGTGTTGACGTCATAGCGTATAAAACATAGTTTGCATTGAATAAACTTATAAAGTTTGGGAATTTATAAAGGTCGACACAGATGTCCTTCGGTGTCAATACCTTAAAGAGTTAATACTGAAAACATCAGGTTGTAATCTTAATATAGCTGATAAACAAGATTGGTGGCAACACTGCCTTAGAAAAACGCAGCCTTTATGGTGTCGAGCTTGATAAAAAGTGGCGTCTTTATGGCCAATAAGAAAATTAGCGGCCTCATTATCTTATCGTGTCGACAACATTATAGAGAATAGGCTGGCGTCTTTATGGCCAATAAGAAAATTAGCGGCCTCATTATCTTATCGTGTCGACAACATTATAGAGAATAGGCGGCACAATTCCCTTTTAAGTAATATGGCACTTAAGTCATGTGGCGTCATTAGGGTTACTGTAAAGTATGCAGCAATATCGTCTTCGATGATAAGGATGCTGACCTTGAGCTTATTCAACCATTTTCAATTCACACCAACCATAGTTGTTATCATATGCATCACTACTAGTTGACACCGAGAGCATAGCAGCGGTCAACATTGTCGACATGGCATGTTTATAATTAAGATGAAAATTGCTAATTTGCTATTAAAAGTAAGTTTTTTGCCCGCCAACTTTCTAAACTTGGAAAAAGACTTTGGCTATCCTATTGTTTTTCATTAGTTAACAATTTTATTTATCAAAATATTTTTTAGAAAACTGCTATAAGGTAGATTTATCGTTTCTAAAATAATTTGCGAATCATACATTTTATATTAATATTTTAATATAATAATTAAGCTTTTCTAGCTCAAATAATTCATATTAAATCATAAACACATGAGAAAAATCCTCGAAAATCACAATAAACCTAATTTCACATACTCTTTAACATATAAAAATTTCAAGGCTAATTTTTTTTAGTTATTTTTAATAATTAAAACCCAAAAAAATCCTATTTCTCCACTTAAAAATTGATATTTTTTGGGAAAATTATGAGATAAAAAACTCACTTCTAAAATAATGCCTTTAACGCCATTTCAAAAACTCAAGTCGATTAGGTATCAAACATTAGGTTTTCACACTTGAAACCTATTAGATAATTCCATAACAAATCCTATAATTCACATTTAAGCATATAATCATCCAATCAAATACAACATGGCGTAATACAAGCAAAAGATTCAGGCTCATACTTAAAATTGAAATTAATATATAAAACTTGAGATGCATAACTATTATTTACCTTGATTTGATAAAGGAACTTGAATTTTGGATTATGATTTGATTTCCCTAAGCTTTAATCATGTTTCCCTATCTTTTATTCCTCCTAACGCTCTTGTTAATGACCAGCCTTGCTCTTTTAATTTCGTTTGTATGAACGAAGTGAGGAAGGAATGAGAATGGGAAGATTTATGTTAAGGAAATGTGCTCTTTTCTTATTTTACTCTCCTCATAATCCTGCTTCTTAATTAATCTTCTAATCGACCTTGTTATTTCATTAATTAAGACTCTACCCATATTAATTGCCAATTCCCCACCTCTTATCATTTTAAATTATTTTATTTTATTCATCTAATGAAATATCCTAAATAATGTTGACCAAAATTAGGGTTGTTGCAGATTCCCCTTCTTAAAGAATTTCATCCTCGAAATTAGGATGAGGTACATACCAATAATCATAATTATGAACATATAACATACTATCAAAACAAGTTAGAATAAGTATCTATAATCTTGTCTTCTGTCTTCTAAGTACATTCTCTCTCGTCGTCACTCCATTGGACTTTTACTAATCTGACTGTTTTGTTATTGAACATCTTTTCATCCTTAGTTACAATACGAACTGGATGTCTAACTATAGTACTGTCTTATACCACCACTAATTCTTCCAATGTAGTCGGAGTGATAGTAGTCTCTAGATCACAAGCATACTTTCTCAGATGAGAAACACAAACATATTATAAACCCTTTCAAACTACTCGGTAACTCTATCCTATAGACGAGTTACCCAATCCTTTTTATAATAGGAAATGGTCCAACAAACCTAAGTACCAATTTTCCTGACTTCCCAAATCTTACTACCCCTTCATTAAAGATACTTCGACGAAAACCTGATCTCCAATTCAGAACTCTAAGTCTTTTTGTCTCTTATCTGCATAACTTTTCTGCCTAGGCTAAGAATCCTTTATTCTATCAATCTTTTCTATGGAATTTGTCACCAAATATAAACCAAGAACTAATTTATCGTCAATATCTAACCAACATATGGGTGATTTACATAGCCTTCCATATAAAGCTTCAAAAAGTGCCATCTTTATATTTTTCTGATAAATATTATTATGCGAGATTCAACTAAGTGCAGATGGTCTTCCCACGATCCTCCAAAATCAAGCACACAAGCTTTAAACAAACCTTGTAAGACTTTGTTAACTTTTTCTAATTTCTCATCGGTCTGTGGATGATAAGCGGTACTCATCTTGAGCTTAGTACCCAAAACCTCTTATAGGCTCGTCCAGATTTCGATAGTAAATAAATTTTCTCTGTCATTGACTATACTACTAGGAATCCCATGTAGTCTTACTATATTCTTCATAAATAGCTTAGTTAAAACATAATACGTCCTTTCCGAGTTAACAGGAACGAAATATGCACTTTTCGTAAGTTTATTCACTATAACCCAGATACTTTCATTTCCTTTATTCGACCTTGGCAACCTGTTTATGAAATCCATAGATATAGAATTTCGTTTCCATACTAGTGTATCCAAAGGCTAAAGCGGTCCGCTTGGCTTATGACGTTCGGCTTTAACTTGTTGAAAATTCAAGCATTGCTTTACCGATACGCCTACATCCCTTTTCATACCTTCCCAGAAGAAATTTCTCTTCATATCATGATACATCTTAATTCCTCCAAGACGAAGAGTAAACTATGATTGATGACACTCCTTAAGGACTTCTTCTCAAAGTCTCCAACATCTAGAAAACGAAATTGTCCCTTCTTTCTAACCATCCATTTTGATTAAGATAAAAACCCTTCAAATTATCAATCTCGGTTCCATTTTCCAATCTTTTAATTCGTTCAGCTAGCAATGGATTATCTCTTTGCTTGGAAGCAATCCTTTTAATCAATACTGGTCAAACTTCTAAGCAAGATGACATTGCAGTACTCTGAGTAGAACTAACAATCAATATTAAATGCACATTACAGGTGGTCAATGCCTATAAATCTTTCCATTCGGCTATCATTGCTAATACTTCATTCTGATGTTTTCTACTAAGCACATATTCTACCTTGTTCCCTTTTCTTGGTGGGTACTCAATTCCGAAATCATAAACAACAATAAACTCTAACCACATTTGTTGTCTCATGTTTAACTCTTTCTAAGAGAATAAATATCTTAAAGACTTATGATCCATATACCACTCGAATCGTTCCCCTAAAATATATTGTCTCCACACTTTTAAAGCAAGAATTATAGTAGCCAACTCTAAGTCATGACTAAAATATTTGACTTCATGTGGTCTGAGCCATCAAGAAGCGTAGGCAATTACTTTACCCCTTTGCATTAACACAACTTCTACTCTTGTTCTGCATGCATCAGTATACACAACCAAATCTTGATTTCCATCCAGGACAACTAATGCCGATGCATTGGTCAATAATGTTTTAGCTTCTAGAATGCCTCCTCATTTTTATCGGTCTAAACATACTTCAGGTCCTTCCTTGTTAGCTTAGTCACTGATGCTGCGATACGAGAGACATCCTTGATGAATCTTTGGTAATAGCTAGCTAATCTAAGAAATCTCTTTATCTCAGTCACTGTCTTGGGTCTCTTCCAATTACTACCTACTTCTATCTTAGCTGGATCTACTAACATCCCCTCTTTCGAGACTACATGACCAAGGAATTTCACTTCTTTCTTCCAAAAATGACACTTTGAAAACTTCATTCTCAATCGATGTTGCCTCAATGTCTCAAGCACTATTCTAAGGCGAGTCTCAAGATCTTGCTTATTTCTTATCATAATGTCATCTATAAATACTAACACGAGTCTATCCAAATGCTCTCAAAAGATTTAGTTCATCAACTCTATGAAGAAAGTAGGCACATTAGTCACTTCAAATGGCATTACTAACCACTCGTACTAACCACATCTTATTTTAAACGTCGTCATAGGAATATTGTCTCTACTACCATCAATTGATGGAATCTTGTCACTAATGGGAAAAGAATTTAGCTCCATTCAACTAATCAAATAAATCATTGATTCTTGGTAGGGAATATCAGTTCTTTATCATCTTTTCATCCAACTTACGATAATCGATACACAATCTTAATGACCTATCCGGTTTCTTCATGAATACCACGGCCGCTCCTCAAGGCAAACTGCTTGTTCTAATAAAACCTTTTCCTTCTAAGTCCACAAGCTGTACTTTTAACTCCTTCATCTCTATAGGTGTCATTCTGCTAGGTGGTCTACTAATGGGTTCAGCTTTAGGTATAAAATCTATTCGAAACTCAAGAGCTCATTTCGATAGTAGTGTTGAAAGAGGCTCAAAAACATCTGCTTCTCTAATGAGATAAACTAAATTCAACTTGTCTTCCTCCTCCGTTGCAGCCAATAAAGCACAAACATCAAAATTCAAGTTCTCTACCGAGCATATAATTCAGTCACTACTGTTAGGGTGTCTTAGTGATATTTTCCTATCTTGGCAAATACCCTAGCATCGTATTTACTTAGCCAGTCCATAAAAAAAATCCCAAAACCTATGAAAATAAATACATGCAAACTACTAGCAAATATATGACCTAACTATTCAAACTCTAGCTGGTCACATCTCATCCTTAGAGTTTCATACCCGCCTGTTGGATTCACAACCATTAAGGAAGTAACTAGGTATGATGGTTCTAAACTTAGCTTATCTACCAAGCAGTAGGAAATAAAAGAATGTGATGCAACGGTATCAAATGATACTCTAACATATTTACCATGAATCAAAAGCTTACCTCCCATCGCAGCTTTTCTTTCACCTCAATTGTTGATCTCGAGGTAGCTGGTTCCAAAGCAAACACCTTATTATTCTCCACTTTAGCGGGTTCCTTACACCGATTCTTATAGTGTCCAACTTGGTCACATTTAAAGAACTTAAAGTTCTTTCTCCCAATCACCTTCTTTCCAGCACTGAAACGACATTCGTTTGGAAAATGCTATTTCTTTACACACATTGCACAACTTTGGCCTTTCCTTTCTTTGTAGCTCCACCCTTCGAAGCTCCCTTTTTCTGAAAGAACTTTCTTTTCTTACTTTGCGTACTCTAAGTCTCCACTTCTTTTTATCGCTAAATAAAACACGCATCTCTTTATTCCTTAAAGCCATCTCTACTACCACATCACACGGATCTCTGGGATGCGACAAGATTGCCCTAGCAAACTTTGTTCTTCATCCACGGATAAAATTTTCATTTCACTTAACCACTGTATCTACCATGGCATACCCATAATTAGATAACTCCTCAAATCTTGTTGCATACTCCAACGTCGTCATGTCTCCTTGCACTAACTCAGCAAAATTCCTTAACAAGGTTGAATTGGCAATTTTAGACATAAACATTTCTTTGAACCTCCTCTTGAATTCTACCCAGGTCAAGTTTTCCTCTGGCACCCAACAGTAACACTGTTCCACTAGTACAACCCAGCTCCTTGCAATTGTGTAGATGCCAACTTCCTCTTTTATTCATTGTTTAAACCTAAGTCAATGAAAATCTTTTCACAATGAAGCATCTAATTCTCCACCTCGATAGCATCCTCAGTTCTAATAAACGGTTTTATTCATAGTCCGACATAATCCCTACTTAAAAAGCATAATTATTGACAACTGGAACTTTAGGATTTGCTCCTCTAGTATTTCCACTAGCTAATCCAGTTGCAACTCCTACTTGCATCATATTAATGAAGAACTGATACATAGCTTCATATCCACTGGTGGTGTTCCAACACCCACATTAGTAGCTGTTTGTCAACCCAGATTTCTCCTAGTGTTGGGCTTGACATTTTCATTGGTTGTGGTGTGCCATCCACCAAGATTCACTCTTCTATTTCTGCCTCCATATCTTACTTAAATCTGCATTTTAACCTTAGTAATATATGGAACAACGACCAAAGGGAGATCAGAATAGAGATAAGGTATATATATACTTATATATAATCCCGTTATCGAATCTTATCACTTGTTCTTTTGGGTTATGTTTTTCAAGACTCCTTTTAAGTTTAAAATTCTTTTAGTTTTACATAAACCTATGCTCTGATACCAAGTGCTAACATCCCCCATTTTGAGGCTTGAAACTAAGCGCTATAGATACTACAGTCATCCATAATATTAATTTTCGATGACAAAATATGGTTATGTTAATTGTATCAATAATATCAAAAGCAATAGAATATGAAACTTTCTTAACATAATTTCAAAAATAAATTCCCATTTCATTTCGAAGATAGTATGTCATATTCATTACCTAATCCTTAAAATTACCCAGGTTTAGGTAAAATGTAATTATCATAAAATACTCCAAGAGTGACATACGAAGATACCCCATTGGTTGATCAGAGTTAACTACTAGACAACCGTAACATCTATCATTGCATACTTTCCAACATAATAGATTTCAATATAATTAATGCATATTATATATAGATAAATTCCTATATAGCTAAGTCTGCCATCTGAACGTCTTTGGAACCTTTATTCATCCAACCTAAGGACCTGTAAACCTCGCTCCCGACTGACTCAAATCAAATTTTGGGCACCCGAGAGTTTAAGGTTAAAACATGAACTTTGAGTCAGACAAAAAGCCTAGTGTTAGCACCAAAATTGTTCAGTAACACCGTTAGAAAGATTACGTACAGGGATTAATGAAGAAAGTAAATTAAAACAGAGAAAAGCATGTAAATTTCAATGCAGAAAATAAGAACACCAGATTTATAGTGGTTCAGCGTAATTGCCTACGTCCACTTTGTAGTAGATTTCTGTTGCTTTCCTTGATAGTCGATTACAGATGCAATCCGTTTTCAATTACTTGAATACAATTGCAAAGTAAGAGATTAAGTCTTGAGTGAGTGTTGAATGCGGCAGAGTTTCCTCAATGTTCTCAAAAAACCGATCCCTTCACTGTGCCCCTGCCTCTCTATTTATGGACGAAGGTGGGTTGGACTTCCCTGGTGGGCCTGGCAGCTGAATACCTCGGCCCGAATGGAGTAGGCTCTATGTGCCGACCCTAATACACCGAACGACCAAATGCCGAACCACCACCTTCATGCAGAATGAAGTGAGGTGCCGAACGACCTTGGGATGCCGAACAAACCGTTTGTGCCGAGCGCTCCCTGGAAGCCGAACGAGATTTAGTCCGAATAAAGTGATGTTTCGAGCAAGGTCTGGATGCTGAGCAATATGGGATGCTGGGCGATTCTGCCATGCCGAACGTCCCTTAATGCCGAATACTCTTGCATGCCGAACGCTCTTGGTATGTCGAATGCCCTGAGTATACCGAACGTTCTTTGTATGCCAAACGTCCTTTAGATGCCAAACGCTTCTAGATGCCGAGCGCTCCTTCATGTCGAGCGTTCCTTTATGCCAAGCGTTCTTCTGATGCTGAATGCTTCTAGATGCCGAGCGTTTATAATGTCGAACGGTATGTAAATGCCGAATGATCCATAAATTTTCGAGCAATGTGCTAATGCCGAGTACTAAGCTGCCTGGTCAAATCTCCAGGAAGCACTTGCCTCCCAAAGTGTATCGCGTGGCCAAACGTGATGCGCTTTGAATCATGAGTCTACTGCCTTTGCTTCAAGACGTGGTTCAGTTTCCTCGATGGTGACTTCTCTTGATCACCGGTTGAGGTGGTGTGTGCCGAACGATACAGCCGAAGCCGAATGCTCTATGTGTGCCGAATGATACCTTTTTGACCGGTTCCACCGGTCATTGCCTCTTCAACTTCTCCTTCTTCCATATAAAGGCCGGCCTTTTCCTCCTTCTTCTCTTTTCACTTTTTACCTCCGCTACCTTGTACTTGCAGACCTCGCCTGCTAACAGCCTCCGAAGATCTAACGATCCTTCCCAATCCATTCGGCATCCCCTCACGTCTCGATCTACTAACTAGGTATCCCTCAATATAACTCCTTTTCCTGATTAAAAAACTTTAACGAGAGGCTCAAGTTTGTAAATTAGAACATTAGAACCGAAGCCGATAGGTGTTGCGTGGGTGAGGGACTCGAACTGTGATTAGGATGTTATTTAGGGCTAGACGATGTGAAAGAAAGGAGCAATGTTCGGGGATGAGCACAGGATGGATTTGTTGAGAGATGTATCGTGGTTTGGCACGGTTCCCTTGTGTCGAACGAGATGGGAGGAAAAAAAGGAATAGAGGAGGAGTAGGAAGTGGCTTGGATGCCGAACAGCATGGTCTGGTATGACTCGCCGAACGATCCGTCCTTGTTGTTCGACGCGGATGGAGGAAGAGAAGAAGGAATGAAACCGTTGTTAAGAATGGATTGCCGAGCATTAGGGCTTGGCGTAATTCTGGTTCGGCATGACTCATCACATGCCGAGCAGTGGAATGGAAGGATAGGATGGGAGTACGAATTAGATAGGATATCGAACGTTATTTCGGCCGAACAAAACTTAGGTCGGTCGATACTTAGGCCGAACGATAGCTTGGCCGGTCGATACTTAGGCCGAACAACATTTAGACTGAACAATCATGAATGCCGAACCATAACTCGGCCGAACAATACTTAGGCCGAACAATCATATATGCCGAACCATATTTTAGCCGAATAGGACTTAGGCCGAACAATCATATATGCTGAACAATATTTTAGCCGAACATGACTTAGGCCGAACACTCATTTACCTTGCCTAATCATATAACAAAACAAGGACAAGGACTCCAGCATACTTGCATATCGAACTGATCCGGACTGATAACTTCCCAGTTTCAGTAGTCACAAGCCTGAACTTAAATTGACATAAATGGATAATTTCTTCTAAGATTTGGCGCCAACTTTAGAGTCTGGAATTGTAAACACCATAAGGCAGGCTATTGGAGACGGTCAGCGATGACGGTCTTCGTAGGTGACGATTCGAAGCTCAACTTTATATTATTAACTCCGTGACTTTCAATGTTTTAGCGCTTACACACGAATGATCACACTAGTTCACACACCACACGGAGGGAATACTTGTGTCGTTAATTATGACGTCGATTGTTTTTCAAGTATAGTTCAATTGGGTACTCTGAAGGATTCAATTTCCATCAAAGATGTCTAAGAAATCTAGCTCCGCCAGAATCTCAGATAGACCCGGGCCATCTTCTAAACAAAGGGTTGCAGATACTTCTAACCCATCGACTTCCCCCGCTCATAACTTAGCTCCCAATGCCCTGGAGGCATCAATTTTCTTGAACAACCCGGTCGATTCACCAGCTTCGAAGGTCAGTGAAGTTGCACTCCGGCAAATATGCTCTATTCATGGATTTCCTTTCGACGACGTGTTGGTTCCATCGGGGCACGATCGTCCACACTTGCCCCCAGTTGGATATACTGCCTGTAATAAGTTTATGTGCTGGGTCAGTAGTGTGCCACCGTTTAACTTATTTCTTCGGGACGTGCTGCAATACATCGACATTGCCCCGTCGCAACTGCACTCGAACGTCCCCGCGTTCATCTAGGGGACCTACATCCTTTTCATGACCGTCCTCTCTAGGCCTTCAACTCCGGGCGACATCAGATATATATATATGATCAAGAAGCGGGGAGATAGTCCCTCTTACATGTTTCTTGAGCCATATCGCAAATGCCAAATCTTAACAGGGGCGTGGAGCAAATTTGCCCTGTACAAACAGGAATGGTTCTATATGCGTTGCCATCCCGGTTTCGCGAGGAGATGGCTGGAAGGAAGTAAATCTTTTCTCCGGATTGATATTCATACTTGGTCAAATACATGCCTTTTCTAATTCTTTTTTCATCTTCTCAGGTATCAATCCACGCCCTGATGGTCGCGAATATTCTGAAGCCGTCGAAGCCATTAGAGCTCTTCCTGCCGAGGAATGGGACATCCGAACTCTCATTTCAAATGAGTCACTATCGAGGTTCGGACTCTTAGCAGAAGGTCGTCGAATAGGTCTTTCTGAAGGCATCTCCATACCCAGGCCCACATCTGGTAAAGGAAAGAATTAGCAGAGTCATCAGCACGTCCTACTCCTGATGCACCAGAAGAAGGGGAAACTTAAGGGAATGAAACACCCGAAGCACAAAGTGAGAACTTAGGTCCCACTCAGGATCCGATAGTCGAAGTGCACGACATCGAAACGTCATCTTCCCCTTCAAAGAGGAAAAAGGGATTGATGTACAAGATTAGGAAGGAGAATGTTGGCGGAACTTCAAAAGTTACGCTCATTCCAACGGAGAAAGAGACTTCTTCACAGCACATAGAAAGTTCTTTAAAGGGCCTATCGAACCTCTCCATTCCCGATGATCTGTTCAATTACGACTTTGACGATCTGGAGGCATTTAAGCTTCATACACCCGTCAGAGGTAATGCGGGTGCTCTAGCCCAAAGCCAGGGAGAAAAAACTCCCGTTAGTAAAGCAACTGGTCTGTCGGGGAGAAACACTAGGACATGCACAAACACTTGAACTTCAATTTGCACTTAGATTTTCGTCGTCACGCTACTCTTTGCTAATTCGTCGTTATTTAAATTTTGTGCACGTGACATGGGGCGCTCACGTGGATTCGATCGCCTTCGTGGTTCGTCTATCTTCCATCAACCTGGACGGGACTCGGGTTCCAGAATATGTCGGGACAGAGATGGTGATGGAGATAGAGATTATCATTCCCGGGACTCATCATCTTGGAAGAAAACTTACTATCAGTCAAAATACCACCAGGATACCTCTTCTCACCTGAAGCAAAGTAAAGATAAGCGTGGCCATAAGGGGTCGCAATCTGATGTCCTCCGTGAACAACACTCCGATTCCTCTTCCACTCGACAGTCCCGAGATCCTCACAGGAGAGCTGAACTTTCAAAGCCGTCTCCTCCTGCTCCTGCAACAGACCCAACAGTATCGGAGAGGTTGGACGAGCTTAAAGATAAATTTCCAAAAATCTTCTCTGATGGCCTAAAATTCCTCCCGCCGATTCATCCTATTCCTAGGCATGTCAAGCAGAGCGCCATTGCCTGTACCAACGACGTCTATGTTCAACGCGACGCGTTTGTTCATTTGGCTGAGAAACTTTCTGAAGTCTCCATGGAGCGCCAACATGAGATCGATCGCCTGAAGCTTGAGGCTATCCACGACAATGATATCATTAAAGCTCAGGACGAAGAGATCGCAACTTACAAGTCTAAACTTGAGGTTGCCCATCAGAGCGCCAAAGACACTGCCGAAGCCGTAACTCGTCTGGAATCAACTCACAAGAAAGAAATCGACGAGGTGGTCCAACGCTGTGGGGCTTTGGCTCCAGAGAAAGACTCAATCCAAAAGGAGAGGGACGCATTCAGCCTCTTAGTCAAGGAACTTAAGGAGAAGCTCCGCAGAGAGAAGGAAGAGAAAACGGCTGCCCAAGAAGAGTCACAACGATACTGTGATGAGATCGTTGCTACTCGACTCTTAAAGGAGAAACTTGAGGACGAACTTTCCAAAGTCGAGACGTTAAAGAGTGAAGCCCGTGAAGAGGGAAAAAGATAGCGTCCATGGATATCGACTCGCGTCTTGAGGCGGCAGAGAAGAAGGTAGGGAGGAGGTCAAAAGCATGTTTGACCCGCTAATTGCTGAATTCAATGCCCGCGTTCTCATGCATCGAGACCTGACTTTCTAAGACGAGGGCTATCTTGAATCTTTGGCCGAGGAGTGGGAGACTTTAATTGAAATCAGGAGAGCCGAGCATGGTACCGAAGAGACTGATGAGGGGGCCTTGATAAAAGAGTATCTCAAGGGAAATTAGCCTTCGGACTTTTCAGCGGCTAAAGGTATTTATTGCAAAGGCTCCCTCTCAAAGAAAGGGAAAGAAGTTATTACCGGTCCATCCGGGGTCGTGCCTCCAGCTCATGTGCCTACTCAATCGGCCGATCGGTCGATACTCGATCCATTTGAGCAGCATATTGGCTATAATCCGAAGGACCCTGACCTTGGTGTCCATATTCTGTCTCCCATTCCGGAAGGTGAAACCCCCTTGACGGCTGAGAGCCTGCCGGAACCTTGTAGACAACTCTTTTTCTTTAACATTCCAGGAGCTTTCGTTTTCCACCAAAAGCTATCGTATTCTAATACTTGCTTTTCGTGATTTTGTGCAGGCCGTTCTGATCTTGAGCCTACTCCGAGGAGCAACGTCGCCAAGGATGTGAGGTAAAAAGTGAGTGGAGCCACTCATGAAGGAGAGGCTCCCGGTCTAGATGCCCAAGTGATCGAAGCGCTTGATGAAGATAAATCTGAAATTTCCTCTCTCATTGATGGGAGTTATGAAGTTGAAATTACAAGCATCTTCGAGCACACATCCGAGCAGAGCATGAAGGAGCAGCTCGAGAAAGAGAAGGAAGAGACGATCAAGCTCAAGGTCGAACCTCAAGCTGTGGACCCAGACGATCCTTTGAACAAGCCGTTGAAGATCATTCTCCCTAGCAGGTCCAAACCCATGGATGTTCCTCATACCTCTTCGGCTGTCACTCCCCCGTCAAAGAAGGGTACCAAGGGTAAAAGTGGAGAAGAGGAGCCGTTTGAGAAGAAAACAGAGGTGAAGAAGTCGAAGAAGCACAAGAAGTAATCATCACTCTCGTTCAACGAGAGTTAGTTTAAGTTATGTAATTATTTTCATCTACTTCCGTAGTTCCTGTAAATAGATTGCCGACTCTGAACTTTGGAGGGGTTGTAGTAGAAACTTATCTTTGATGAATAAAACTTAGTTTTTCTGCCTTTCAAAAGGTTCTTGTCGTTTGATTTTTGCATGATTGTGATTTAAATCCAAGCTGTTGTGAATAACATGGACTTCTCGATTCACCCTCATATAGCTCGGAGATTCCTTGAGAGTTGTTCATTTTTCCTTCCGCGGTTCAAGCACTTAGAATATTTTTTAGTCTGTACATCAGGGATTTGGTAAGTTCAGGTCATCAGTGTCCTAGCTCATGCTCATGGAACTTGGAGATTTGGACCACTTATACTCGAATCCGCACTCTGGGGACTTAGAGTATTCCAATCCGTACTCAAGGGACTTGGAGATTTGAATTGTTTGTACTCGAGTTCGCACTCTGGGGACATAGAGTACTCCAGTCCACACTCTGGGGACTTGGAGATTTGAGTCGTATATACTAGAGTCCGCACTCCGGGGACTTAGAGTACTTCGATCCACACTTTGGGGACTTGGAGGTTTTTAGTCGTTTATACTCGAGTTCGTACTCTGCAGACTTAGAGTACTCCAGTCCGCACTCCGGCGACTTGGAGATTTTTAGTCCCTTATACTCGAGTCCGCACTCCGGGGACTTAGAGTACTCAAGTCCGCGCTCTGGGGACTTGGAGATTTGAATCGTTTATACTCGAGTCCGCACTTCAGGGACTTAGAGTACTCTAGTCCGCGCTCCGGGGACTTGGAGATTTTTAGTCGTTTATACTCGAGTTCGCACTCCGGGGACTTAGGGCACTCCAGTCCACACTCCGGGAACTTGGAGATTTGAATCGTTTGTACTCGAGTCCACACTCTAGGGACTTAGAGTACTCCAGTCCGCGCTCCAAGGACTTGGAGAATTTAGTCGTTTATACTCGAATCCGCACTCTGGGGACTTAGAGTACTCCACTCCGCACTCCAGGGACTTGGAGATTTTTTGTCGTCTATACTCGAGTCCGCACTCCGGGGACTTAGAGTACTCCAGTCTGCACTCCGGGGGCTTGGAGATTTTTAGTCGTTTATACTCGAGTACGCACTCCGGAGACTTAGAGTACTCCAGTCCGCGCTCCGGGGACTAGGAGATTTTTAGCCATTTATACTCGAGTCCGCACTCCAGGAACTTAGAGTACTTCAGTCCGCACTCCGGGGACTTGGAGATTTTTAGTCGTTTACATTCGAGTCCGCACTCCGGGGACTTAGAGTACTCCAGTCCGCACTCCGGGGACTTGGAGATTTTTAGTCGTTTATACTCGAGTCCGCACTTCGGGGACTTAGAGTCCTCCAGTCCGCACTCCGGAGACTTAGAGATTTTTAGTCGTTTATACTCGAGTCCGCACTTCGGGGACTTAGAGTCCTCCAGTCCGCACTCCGGAGACTTAGAGATTTTTAGTCGTTTATACTCGAGTCCGCACTCCGGGGACTTAGAGATTTTTAGTCGTTTATACTCGAGTCCGCACTCCGGGGACTTAAAGTACTCCAGTCTGCGCTCCGGGGACTTGGAGATTTTTAATCATTTATACTTGAGTCCGCACTCCGGGGACGTAGAGTACTCCAGTCCGCACTCCGGGGACTTGGAGATTTTTAGTCATTTATACTCGAGTCCGCACTCTGGGGACTTAGAGTACTCCATTCCGCACTACGGGGTCTTAGAGATTTTGAGTGTCTGCACGTGTGTGTACATGAGCCAGAATAATATAGTTTCATTTGCCTGTTACAGGATCATCATACGCAGAAACATTAGTAATTCATGGAAAAGATGGGTTCAAGCCTTTATTAATGAAAGCAAGCTGAATTGTCTTACTACATGCCAAGAACTAGAAATAAAAGCGTACTGGAAATAAATGCAACTAATACATGAAAGAAATAGACTAAGTATAATAATGCCGCAAGTGCTCGCTGTTCCATGCTCGGGGGAGTGTCGCACCATCGACGGTCGCTAGCTTGAAAGTTCCTTCTCTAAGTTTCCGTTCGATGACATACGAACCTTCCCATGCGGGATTCATATGAGATGGGATCAGAAAAACTCGTTTCAAAACATGGCCTCCTACACCAAAAATTCTCGGTCGGACCCTTTTGTTATAATATTTAGCGACTCTATGTCTGTATGCGGCCGCTCTCAAATTGGCTTCTTCGCGTCTTTCATCAATGAAGTCCAACGATTCCAATAAAAGATTCTCGTTCGACTCGGTGTCGTAATAAGTTACCCGATGTGATGGAACTTCAAGTTCCACGGGTATGACAGCTTTTGTGCCATACGCCAATGCAAATGGAGTGTGGCCAGTCATGGTCTTGTTGATCCTGTAGGCCCAAAGCGCCGTTGGAAGTTCATCCACCCACTTGCCTCTAGCCTTTTTCAGACGCTTTTTCAATATGGACTTGATTATCTTGTTTACGACTTCCACTTGTCCGTTGGCTTTTGGGTGAGCAACCGCTGCAAATTTCTTCTCAATGCCATATTTCTGACAAAATTCTTTGAACTCCTTGCTTTCGAATTGAGTTCCATTGTCTGTAATGATGGTCCGTTGAAGGCGAAAATGGCATATGATATTTCATACAACGAAATTAATAACCTTCTTGGTGGTTATTGTGGCCAGAGGCTCTGCTTCTGCCCATTTGGTAAAGTAGTCGACCGCAACTATTGCATATTTCACTCCACCTTTGGCTACGGGTAAAGAACCAACTAGGTCGATCCCCCACATTGCAAATGGCCAGGGACTAACCATTTGCGTGAGTTCTGTCGGCGGAGCTCTCGGGATTTTTGCATATGTTTGGCATTTGTCACATTTTATCACATAGTTTGCAGCATCCCGATTCACAGTTGGCCAGTAGTATCCACAACGGAGGACTTTCTTTGCTAATGTCTGCCCCCTAGTATGGTCACCGCACTCTTCCTCATGGACTTCCTTTAATATTCGTTTTATCTCATTGTGGGCCACTCACCGGAGTAATGGGGTCGAGAATCCCTTTCGCTACATTACCCCATCCTGCATTATATATTGTGAAGCCTTACGAAGGACTTGTCGTCTTTCGCTTCTTTCTACGGGTAAGATCTCGGATAGCAAGTACGCTTGATTGGGGTCATCCACGATTCCTTCTCGAATTCGGTTTCAAACGCGGAATCTATCTCCATCATATCTATACTCAAAGCATGGAGGGTCTCAACAGGAAATAATCCCATTTGTTGTGCATTGCCCATGCTTGCGAATTTTGCTAATGAATCGGCTGCTCTATTTTGCTCATGCGGGACATGTGAAATACCATAATACTCGAGATTCGCTAGCAGCTCCTGAACTCGGGCCAAATATGAGGCAAGTCTCTGCCCCCTTGCTTGGTAGTCTCCACGCACTTGATACACCACCAGTTGCGAGTCGCAAAAGATTTCAACCGATCTTATTCCCAGTTCTTTGATAAGTCTTAAATCGGCAATCAACGCTTCATATTCGGCTTCGTTATTCGTTGCCGTGAATTCAAGCTTCAAAGCGTAGCAAACTGATCGGTTCTCAAGAGTTACAAAAACTATGCCAACCCTCGAACAATGGTTGTTAGATGCCCCATTGGTGTACATCTTCCATCGAACGGGAGGTATGACATTGTGGTCGTTTGATTCGTCTGTCATAGTAAATTCAGCAACGAAGTCAGCTAGTGCTTGTCCTTGTATGGCCCTTCGCGGCAGGTAGGTAATGTCGAACTGACAAACTCAATATTCCATTTTAACATCCTTCCGGAAGTTTCCGGTCGTTGGAGTACCTGCCTCAAAGGTTGATCAGTATAGACATTTATTGAGTGTGCCTGAGAATACGGACGAAGCTTGCGTAATGAAATCACCAAGCAATAGGCTAGTTTTTCAATCTTTGGATAATTTCTTTCTGCCCCCATCAAGCATTTACTAACATAGTAAACTGGCTTTTGAACCCGGTCTTCCTCGCGAACCAAGGCTGTACTGATAGCGTGCTGGGATACAGCCAAGTATACGTACAACATTTCGTGGTCCATTGGTTTTGACAATACCGAGGGGCTTTCTAAGTGCCTTACAAGAGCTCAGAATTCTTCCTCACAGTCGGATGTCCATTCGAAATTCCTCTTTCCTTTCTTTATAACATCGAAGAATGGAATACACTTGTCTGTGGCCCTAGATATGAATCGGCTCAGCGCAACCACCTTTCCATCAAGGCTTTGCACTTGTTTTACGGTTCTGGGCACTTGTATATCTCGGATAGCCTGAATCTTCTCCGAGTTAGCTTCGATTCCCTGCGCATTCACGATGAAACCCAAAAACATTCCTGAGGCTATGCCGAATGAACACTTCAAAGGGTTGATCTTCATTCCATAGTGATTGAGTATGTCAAACATCTCCGCTAAGTCTCGGATGTGGTCGCTTGACTGCCATGACTTCACGAGCATGTCATCCACATAAACTTCCATCGTTTTACCAATCGGGTCTTTGAACATCCGATTTACCAGATGCTGATAAGTTGCTCCCGCGTTTTTCAATCCAAAGGGCATCACTACACAGCAATACAACCCAACGTTTGTGACAAAACTGGTGTGTTCTTGGTCTGGGAGGTGCATCGAGATTTGATTATTCCAGGGTACGCATCCATAAATGATAGTAACTCATGTCCGGTAGTTGAATCGACCAGTTGGTCAATCCTAGGCAACGGGAAACTATCCTTCAGGCATGCTTTGTTTAAATCAGAATAATCAACACAAGTTCTCCATTTTCCATTCGCTTTCTTCACTAGCACCGGGTTAGATACCCATTCAGGGTAGAGGGCATCGCGGATGAACCCATTGGCTTTAAGTTTGTCCACCTCCTCTTTGAGAGCCGCGGACCTCTCTGGGTCCATGCCTCTCCTTTTCTGTTTCACAGGAACATGTCTTAGGTCTATGTTCAACATATGACTCATGATTGTAGGAGAAATCCCGCACATGTCAGAATAGGTCCAAGCGAAAACATCAAGATTCGCTCGAAGGAAGTTAGTGAGGTTCTCGGCCACCACGGGGTCGAGTTGTGATCCAATTTTAAGAATTCATGACGGGTCATCCAGGCATGCTGGGATGTCAATTGTTAGTTCAGCCGGTGCTGCGTTTGTTTCCCTAGGTCCCCCATCATCATCTCTCGGATCTATCTCTCTATAGATCCGAGAATGTTGCCCGAGCCAGGGCTCGGGAGCTACTTGTCAATCATCAGCATTTCGGATGCGGACGGTGCGGTCCACGACCTTTCTTTTCTCTCTACGCTAAGCCTCTCTCAGCTCAGCCACATAGCATGCACGTCCGGTCGCTGATCGCCGTGTACCACTTCAACACCTCTGTTTGTCGGAAATTTTAACGTCAGACACCAAGGGGTCAATGCTGCCCTAAGTTCTGCCAGGGCTGGACGTCCTATAAATACGGTATATGGAGAGTCAACATCCAACACTATGAATGGTAGGATTCACACCCTCCTGCGCTCGCCTTGCCCTAGTTCAATTGGTTACTGCACATATCCCACTGCATCTGTTGCTGAGCCGTTAAAGCCATGGATTCTGGCTTTAGACGGTTTCAAATCCTTAGTCTCCAGCTTCATTTGGTCGT
Source organism: Allium cepa (assembly GCA_030765085.1). Classification (NCBI taxonomy): domain Eukaryota; kingdom Viridiplantae; phylum Streptophyta; class Magnoliopsida; order Asparagales; family Amaryllidaceae; genus Allium; species Allium cepa. Next base: position 373,164,825 of record CM060929.1, on the reverse strand, counting down.
ATGCCTTCTTGAAGATGATATTAACGAAACTTCCGCAATCAATTAGAATTCTTTTCACAAACGTCGGCCCGATTGTCGCAGATATGACCATTGGGTCGATGGTAGGAGCCTCTACCTTATCCGCATCTCTGCTCCTGAATACAATATCATCAACCATCGTGCGCTGCTGCTTTGCAGGAGTCCCATCCTCCACATTCGAACAACACTCATACTCTACATGTCTTAAAGAGTTAGCATATCGCTCCATCTCCTTCCAATTCTTATCCGCAGGATGAGGTCCGCCAGCAATCGTGTTGATAACCAATCTACCCATAGTTTAAGCAGGTTGTTCTGGTTGGCGTGAAGCTGGCCCGCGTCCGAGGTCCAATGTCTCTTGTCTTCCGTCTTGTAGGTCTTTGACAAACTCCTACATCTTCTTCTGTCTAATCAACTTTTCTATAGCGTCATAGAGGTGTCTACACTCCTCTGTGTTGTGCCCATAAGACTCGTGAAAGCGGCAATACTTCCTAGTCCGCTTATGTTCCTCTGTTGATTCCTTTGGGCATGGTTTTCTATATTGAAAAGTGTTGCAAGTTGACAAATAGATGTTCTCAAGAGATGCGTTGAGCGGGGTGTATTCATTGTAGGTCGGCATCCTTGACTTCCATTTCCCCGTCTCTCTTTTCTTTCTGGGATTTCCACCTTCGGATCCTTTAGACTTCCCAGGCTTGTTTCGGACGTTGACTTGAGATTTTCCTGAATTATCGCCGGTTTGCTTCATGGCGATGGTACTTTTCACAGTCTCCTAAGCAGGCCCTGGTGCCTTGTCTCATCTTATCCACCGAGCTTCTTCCCTTCTTATGAACTGATGAGCTTTCGAATAAAAACGCTCCAGCATGGCTGGGGGCTTTCCCGCCAACCAATCTCCAAATTCAGAGTCCGGATCCACTCCATGCATTACCGCCATCAAAATTGTGTGGTTATTTGAACTGCTCACTTCGGTAGCAGCAACATGAAATCTCTGTAAGTATGCTTTCAATGACTCTCCTGGAGCTTGGATTACGCTTGATAAGGACATCACATCCTTTGGACGAGTGGTGTGTATCCTGAATTATTCTATGAATTTCATTGCCAATTCGTCAAAGCGGGATATAGATCGTGGGTGAAGTCGAGTAAACCACATGGTGGCAATTCCGGACAGAGTGATTGGGAAGCACCTACACATGGTTGCATCATTAGCTCTTGCAGAATCCTGGACCTCATCACATACTGCCTGGGATCAGTCCCCCCTTCGTAGGCTGGGATAGTCGGCATATTGAACTTCTTGGGGTACTCAGCCAGTAGGATACTGTCTGTAAAGGGAGTATGACTTCTGGACACTCTCCAATCTTCATTGGTCAAGCCTTGGTTCTCTCTCATCAACTTCCTGAACATAGCTGTTAAGTCCGGAGTTTGTATGGAGGATGGAAGGTTGGGTTCTGCTCCACGGGATCGTGCGGGTTGATGTCCCGCCAGATTTGGGTCTTGGAGATTTGGGTGTCCAGTCTCTTCACGGGCTTGATCCTTAGTCAATCGATTTGTGGCACCTACCTGTGCACCTTCATCCTTACGGCGTCTACGCCTAGGAGGTTCGTCAGCTGAGGTTGAACTATCAGATTCAGAATAAGGGTCAGGGTTACCTCCAGCATTCTGACGCTGCTGCTGAGTGAGCTGAGTCATGAGGTTAATGTTAGCTTGAATTTGTTCAGAAAGTTGCCTTCTACTTTCCTCGAGCTCTCTTATCAAGTCGTTGAACTCTGTTTGGGAAACAACTTCCGCTTGGTTTTAGGTGGAGGACCCTGCACCTCGAGTTGCTTGCTGATTTCTAGGTCCAACTTGTTATACGCTAGCAGTCTCATGGACATATGCATTGTGGGAGGTCGATTTGGTTCGTGGTCTTCCCATGGTAGAGTTGTTGGTTGTAACTTTGAATAGAATCAACAAATGCCTTGCGAATGACCTTGGACCTCCTCTGGGGGATTTATGAAATCCAGTAGCTACAAAGCAGATCCTAACAGCCTGAGAATTCAATTCTCAGTGAAAGCACCAAAATATTAGCACCAAAATTGGTCACTAACACCCTTAGAAAGATTGCGTAGAGGGATTAATAAAGAAAGTAAATTAAAATAGAGAAAAGTATGTAAATTTCAATGCAGAAACAAGAACACCAGATTTATAGTGTTCGGCGTAATTGCCTTCGTCCACTTTGAAGTAGATTTCTATTGCTTTCCTTGATAGTTGATTACAGATACAATCCGTTTTCAATTACTTGAATACAATTGCAAAGTAAAAGAGTAAGTCTTGAGTGAGTGTTGAATGCGGCAGAGTTTCTCCAGTGTTCTCAAAAAACTGATCCCTTTCATTGTGCCCCTGCCTCTCTATTTATAGACGAAGGTGGTTTGGACTTCCTTGGTGGGCCTGGCCGCTGAATACCTTGGCCTAAATGGAGTAGGCTCTGTGTGCCGACCCTAATACGTCGAACGACCAAATGCCAAACCACCACCTTCATGACTAACGAAGTGAGGTGCCGAATGACCTCGGGATGCCGAACAAACCATTTGTGCCGAGCGCTCCCTGGATGCCGAACGATAAGCGAATTCCGAACGAGATTTAGGCCGAACAGAGTGATGTGCCGAGCAAGGTCTGGATGCCGAGCAATATGGGATACCGGGCAATTCTGCCATGCCAAACGTCCCTTAATGCCGAATACTCTTGCATGCCGAACGCCCTTGGTATGCCGAACTCCCTTGGTATGTCGAACGTTCTTTGTATGACGAACGTCCTTTAGATGTCGAACGCTTCTAGATGCAGAGCGCTCCTTCATGTTGATCGTTCCTTTATGCCGAGCGTTATTCTGATGCCGAACGCTTCTAGATGCCAAGCGTTTAGAATGCCGAACAGTATGTAAATGCCGAACGATCCATAAATTGCAGAGCAATGTGCTAATGCCGAGTACTAAGTTGCCTGGTCAAATCTCCAGGAAACACCTAGTGTGAATAATAATATGCCATCTGGACTAATGGATATCTAGTGAGACCATGCTGTTGAGCGGAACGGGTTTTCCCCTCACTAATATCTTTAAAGATATATCTTTTGCAAATCGAACTCCAGCACCAATAGTGGTTAAAATAGACAATAAAACAGTAATATGCATGCATGCAACAAGGGTAATCATGACCAATCTATCTAAATCAATGGACTATTTATCCCAACATCATAGTTTTTCAGGGTACCTGCAAACCTATGGCTGATGCAACCCTACTAGATTTATCAAATTCTCTAGTATGTTGTTAGAAGACAACTGGATGGTCTGTTTGAAACTAACCATTCCTAGCATCACTTCGATCCTAATGGTTTTGCGAACTCACCAATAACCTACCTCATTTAGTTTGTGCCTTTCTATGCATAAACCAACTTTTAGACTAAACATAACAAAGCCCTACACACTGGAATTATGGGCCAATATCAACCAGGGGATAACGGCTGAAGTATAGGGCGTTATCCTACATTAGTCCCATCTGTTTTCTAATCTCTGAGTCAATTCGTCCTATCACAATTTATCTAAAGGTGATAAGAACAATAATCTCTTTAAAAAAATTCTAGGCTAAATACCCTTTTTATTTCCTTTAAACCATAATCTTTGTAAATGATTTACCCTTTGAATTCATATGTAAAACAAGGAAAAATTGCAGCGCTTTACTTTACTCAAAGTACTTATGCCAAGATATATGCTTATAAAATGATATTAATGAATTTTGAAATCACTTAGAGGTTATCGCCTCACAAAACCATTGGCTACAAAGGCAAAACCATAACTATGTATATTGATAAACTGCAGGATGTATACGGCCGAAAAAGGTCATCACACCCTCTTTAAGGTTGAATATACGTCAAGATCTTTAATTTATAAAGCATAAGGCTATATGGCCAATAGCATATACGTATCGCACTTCATAGAGTGTGCACGACGTAGGGTATAAGACTTAGTTTGCATAATATAAAGTAATCAAGCTTGTAAATTTTGAAGGTCGACACTGATGACCTTCATTGACGTTGAAGAGTTGATACTGAAAATATGGGAATGTGATCTTAATATAGCTAATAAACAAGACTTGCAGCAACACTGCCTCAGAGAAATGTGGCATCTATGATGTCGAGCTTGAAGAAACGCGGCGCCTTTATGGCTAATATGAAAACAAGCAGCCTCATTGCCTTATTGAGTCGGCGATGTAATAAAGAATAAGTAGCACCATGCCTTTAAGTAATGTAGCACTTAAGTTATTTGGCATCATTAAAGTTACTATAAAGCATGCATCAATGTAATTGTCAATGATAAAGGTGCCGACCTCGAGCTTATTCAACCATAGCCAATTCACTTTACACCAACTCCAGTTGTTATTATGTGCATAGTCATTAGTTGGTGTCGAGAGCATAGCAGTAGCGAAGATGAATGGTGATGTTAACATTGTCGACATGGCATTTTTGTAATTAATATAAAAACTATTAATTTGCTAGTAAAAGTAAGTTCTTTTCCACTAACCCCTATTGTTTGTCAAAATTTCATTGGTTAACAATTTTTTTTATCAAAATCCTTTTGAAAAATTTAATATAGAGCAGATTTATTATTTTCAAAATAATTTGCAAACCATGCATCTTATATTAATATTTTCATATAATACTTAAGCTTTTCTAGCTCAAATAATTTATATTAAATCATAAACACTTGGGAAAAATCCTCAAAAATCGCTATAAATATAATTTCTCATACTCTTTAACATATAAATATTTCGAGGCTAAAAAATTTATTTAATTAGTTTTAATAATTAAAACCCGAAAATATCGCATTTTCTTCACTTAAAAATTCATACTATATTCATACTTATTTGGAAATTTATGATATAAAAAACCTACTTTAAATCTAATGTCTTTAACATCATTTCTAAAATTTAAGTTGATTGGGCATCAAAAACTAGGTTTTCACACTTAATACCTATTAGATAATTCCATAATAAATCCTATAATTCATCATTTAAGCATATAATCATCCAAACGATTAAAATATGGATAATACAAGAAGAAGATTCAGGTTCGTACTTAAGATGCAAAAAAGAAGAAAAAACTTGAGATGCATAACTATTATTCACCTTGATTTGATAAAGGAACTTCATATTTGAATTAAGATTTAGTTCTCCTAAGCTTTATTCTTTTTCCCTAGCTTTTCTTCCTCCTAAATATCTTATTAATAGTCAGCCTTGCTCTTTTGATTTCGTTTGTATGAATGAAGTGAGGGAGGAATGAGAATGGGAAGGTTTATGTTAAGGAAACGTGCTCTTTTCCTATTTTACTCTCCTCATAATCCTCCTTCTTGATTAATATTCTAATCAACCTTGTTATTTCATTAACTAAGGCTCGACCCATATTAATTGTCAAATCCCAATCTCCTTATCATTTTAAGTTGTTTTATTTAGTTTATCTAATTAAATATTCAAAATACTATTAATCAAAATTAGGGTTGTTATAGACAGCCCTTCTAAAAGAATTTCATAATCATATTTATGATAAGGTACATACCAATAATTATAACTATAAACATAAAACATACCATCAAAACAAGTCAGGATAAGTGTCTCTAATCTTGTCTTTTATCTCCCAAGTACAGTCTCTCTCGTTATCACTCCACTGAACTTTTACTAATCTGACTGTCTTATTCCTAAGTTTCTTCTTATCCTTAGCTACAATACGAACTGGATGTCTGACCATAGTCATGTCTGGTTCCACCACTAGGTCTTTCAATGCAGTTAGAGTGATAGCATCTTTAGATCTCGAGCAAACATTTTAGGATGAGAAACATGAAACACATTTTGGACTCCTGTCAAAATGCTTGCTAACTCTATCCTATAGGAAATTTTTTGAGCCTTTCTAGGAAATGGTCCAACAAACCTAGGACCAATTCTTCCAACTTCACAAACCTAACTAACCCTTTATTGACGATACTTTGACGAAAACCTGATCTCCAAATGAAAACTCTGAGTCTTTCCATCTCTTATCTGCATAATTTATTTGCCTAGACCGAGCTTCTTTCACTGTAGCTTGAATCAAATCAATTTATTCTATGGCTTCTCTCACAAAATCTGGACCAAGAACTAATCTATCACTAGTCTCTAACCAACATATAGTTGATTTACACGGACTTCCATACAAAGCTTCAAAAAGTGCTATCCCTATCTCATCTGTTCACTATTGTCCTACAGAATTCAACTATGTGTAGATGGTCTTCCTACGATCCTCCGAAATCAAGTACACATGTTCTTAACAAATCCTCAAAGGTTTTGTTAATTCTTTCCATTTTTCCATCGATCTATGGATGGTAAGTGGTACTCATCTTGAGCTTGGTTCCTAAAACCTCTTGTTGGCTCATCCAGAATTCGCTAGTAAATAAAGATTCTCCATCACTAAATATACCACTAGGAATCTCATGCATTCTTACTATATGCTTCATAAATAGCTCAGCTAAAATAGGTGTAATCCTTGTTGACTTAATGGGAATGAAATGCGCACATTTCATTAGTCTATCCACTATAACCCAGATGCTTTCATTTCCTCTATTCTACCTTGGCAACTCATCTATGAAATCCATAGAGATAGAATCCCATTTCTATACTAGTATATCTAAAGGCTGAAGCAGTTCACTTGGCTTCTAATGTTTCGCTTTCACTTGGTGACAATTCAAGCATTTCTTTACCCATAAGCCCATCTCCCTTTTCATACCTTCCTAGAATAAATTTATCTTCATATCCCGGTACGTCTTAGTTCCTCTAGGATGAATAGTAAACTTTGATTGATAACACTCCCTTAAGACTTCTTTCCTCGGGTCTCCAACATATGGAACACAAAATCTTCATTTCTTTCTAAACCATCCATTTTGATTAAGATAGAAACCCTTCAAATCATCAATCTCGGTTCCACTTTCCAATCTTCTAATTCATTTATACTTAACAGAAATATCGATATTCATTTATATAGGATGAGTAGTCATATTTTGACGATGGGATTTGTAAATTTGAATTGTATGAAATCCATGCTCTTTCACATCTTAGGAAATTTGTCTAAAATAGGGGGTCATATTAATAAATTATTTTAGAAATTTTTTTGGTCTTCATGCAAGAGGGATGTACTTTAGTAGTCGGAGTTTTATCATCCAAGGAATAATTGGTATGCCAAATACCCATTAAATGAAGAAATCTACCATTATTCAGAAGGAAACTCAGACTTATGTTTTGAAAAAGCAAATCGAGATCTCTATTGATTCGGTAACTTAGGAGATGGTATTCCAAGCTTCATTACTGAATAATAATTTATGCTTGATAAGATAGTCAAGAGTTTCATAGATTCACCGCTTTGACGATACTATATATGGCCTTGAATAATGGATTTGACTTTCACATCATTGAAATTTTGTCTGTTGGAAGGGTCGTACTTCAATAGCAATAGTTTTATCGTCCATATAATAATAACAACAAAATCAGAAATCCATATAATAAAGAAATCCATCATAATATGGAAGAGCATTTGAGTCAAAATCAGAATTTTATTTTAGATAAGAATTCGTTCCTTATTCTGAATTTAAAGAATCCATAATTTTGAACTTTTGATAGTGAATTAATTCAATAAGAAGGATATCCTAACCTTCGATTAAATAGTGATCTACGTTTGGTAATGAGAACAAGAATGTCATGATTTCCCTTTGATAATAAGATTCTTAGCCCTAGGTAATATATAGCCTTTCCCTTTTTCCCCTTTTAGGAATTTTCTTTAATAGTAAGGATTTATTCAACAATAATAGGGAAGACCAAGAAGCGATTCAATAAAAAAATTTACCATTACTTAATAGGAAACCTGAACCTATGTTTGAGAATAGAGGATTGAGAATAGAGGATTGAGAATTTTTTTTAGTTTAATGATTCTAAGAATGACATCCCATACTTTATTATCATAGAATAATCCACATTTAATAAAGTAATCTAGGATTTTGTAACTTTGCATCTTTAATGACGTGATTTATGGCTTTGAATAATAGATGATTCTTTCTTTTTACTATATAGGAACTTGAATCTCCCATTAGTGAATTAATTTATTTTAGCACAAATGATCAACATATATTCTTAGCTTATAATACAATAAAAATTGCAATTTGATAATAAAAATTTACTTGGTATATTTACGATAGATGTTAGTAGTTTATAATTTCAGAAATTTTATAGATTTTATAATCCATTATCACAACACTACCTTTTATGGAGTTGCTTTATTATGATATATTTTATGTCAGTTCACAAAGTGACAAGTGAGACTTAATATAAATTTGTTTTTTGAAACGCATTTCCTATCCTCACTTTATTTTATATTTTAATTCACATTTGATTATATTGAATTTTGGATGTTCAAATTCTTTGAATTTCAAAATTGATTGTTATTTGATTTTTCAAACTTTAATTATCAATTTTTCTACGGATAGATGAGACTGAACAGTCTTCATCATTGTTCGTATTTTTTTGAAATCTTTCCAACAATAATAATCTCATTAAAAGATACTCCTACTTGAATTTTCAAGAATAGATATGGCTAAGCATAGTCGTCCATTTACAACTTTTGATTCGTGGCTCCTTAAATCGATTGCATAGCCTAGTGCATCTCGGTGAGTAGAGCCAATCTATAGAGGTCGATCACCTTAATTCATCACTACGTTGCCAGAATTTGGCTCAAAAATTGACAATGGGCCTTATTTTTTGATTTTTATCAGTGTCTTCACTAATATCTGAGTTTCCACATCGCTTACAATTTGTAGAGGTGGCTTTGAGCTTTGATTTCATCATGTCTGCTAATTTTTTAAGTTTATGGTTGTGGAAAATTTAGCCTCCATCCATTACCTTATTTTCAAACCAAACCCTAATGGGTTATTAACTTTTCTGGCATTTAGGAACAGTGATGGCTAGGCATAGCTTGAGGAAAGGGTTCATCAAAAAAGACCCTACCTCGTGATGAATTTTCTATCACCTAAGTCACCTTGAATCTTGGGGAATTGGGGCAGCCGGAAGGTTTGTTATCGTCGAACTTTGATTTTAAATTTTATTTTTTATATATGCACTTCAAGTTATCGCAGTTTGGCATATGGCTTATTGCAATTTGACATTGCATGTTAATGGTGAATTGGGGCTTGGTTTGTAGTTCCATCGCAAGTTGATGTTGCAAGTTAATGGAGGAAACGATGGATATATTGCCATAGTTGAAAGGGAGACACTATCGTAAATTGACGAAGAGTGTTATCACAAGTTGTGTAGGAGATAGTTATTACAAGTTGATGATCTGTGTTTTCTTAAGTTAAGGGGGAGATAGTTGTCATAAGTTGATGATGTGTGTTTTTGCAAGTTGATGGAGGAAGGAGTTGGAATTTATCAACATGCAACAACATTATTATAAAGTCATTTTTGCAGAATATTCATAATTTAATAACTTTATCAAAAATAATTGAATTCATAAAAGTATTTAACCATTATGATTGCAAAAGTATTTTCTATTTTTCAAAATTATTTTAGAATATTTTTTTTAAATCAAGGGTATTTGGTCATTCTTCAAAATAGTCCTGAATTCAGTTCTTAGTGAAACATCAAATGTTAAACCAATTTTCTAGTCCAACATAAATATACTTTAAAAGATATACAATTCAAATAAAATTTCAAATATGCCTATAACCAAAATAATATAAGACCAAAATGCCCTACATGTCCAGGGTTTTAAGTCATCTTCCTTTCATATAATATATGCAATTCCCGTGCATATGCAATATTCATTATCCAATAGTCCTATATAAAAGGTATAAATCATCTCCTTCGTTGTAGTCTAAAATGTCAAGAATGGAGTCCATGTGCAATTTACTGTTTCTCCTTATGCTCACAGGTTTACGTTATCTTCTTCTTCTTCGATCATTAGAGGAGTTCACAAGCTCTTAGGACAGCTTAGAATTGTCGAGTTCTAAAATGAATTGTTCTAAGAAAGAGAAAGAAGCGAGGAGCCCCTTCGCACGTAGGAGTAGGTCTCTATTTATAATAGTTGGAAAGTGGAATGGCTTGCTTGTATTTGTATCAACTATAGTGGCATGGTTGTGTAAGAGTGCTTTGAAGCTTCAGTATATAGAATTTTCTTTCTATTAATGCTTTACATCTTCATATGATTTGTTACTATTTTTAGCGTTAAATGTAGCCCATATCTTCTTTTACCTATCTTTGAGTTGATTTTTTCGATGGTGAACCACAATATACTCCAGTAAGTATATCTTATTGTAGCACCTTGGCTATCAATTTCTTTACTATTTTCCTCTAATTTAATAGTCCCTTTCTATATCTTTGGTAGCTCTTTGGTATTGATGATAGCTTCATTTTTCAACATGAGATAGCCTAACCACTTGATAGATGATAACTAATTTAATATCAACCTATGATAGCTTCTTTATTCTCTATTTTTCGATAAGTCTATGATATTATCTTGTGATATCCTTGTCCATATCAAATTTTGATAGTTTTGTGGCTACTACTTGTGATAGCCTTGACTATATCAACTTCAATAGCCTGGTTGCTCCAACTTATGATAACTCATGGCTATTCAAATTGCGATCGCTTTGACGTTGTCTACTTTCAATAGTTTCACCTCCTATTCATTCTTGGAAATTTGGAAGTAATAAAGAATGTACCCAAACGGGTAAAACCCATTGGCTATAAGTGGATAATTAAGAAAAAGGTCAATGTAGATGGAAATGTCAAGACCTATAAACAAAAGTTTGTTGTGTAAGATATTCACCAAATTTAAGGTGTTGATTACGAAAAAATGTTTTTGCCAGTCTCCATGCTTAAATCCATTTGGTACTATTTGCTATCGCTACCAATAATGATTACGAATATGGAAGATGGATGCTTAAACCATGTTTCTAAATGGTGATTTAGGAGAGGCTGATTATATGTCACTGTTAAAGGATTTCAAAATTAGTTGTGGTGGCGATAAAGAGTGTCTACTATTAAGATCAATTAATGTTCTTAAACAAGCATTAATGAGTTGGAACAAATGTTTTGATAATATAATCAAACAGCTTTTTTTGAAACCATGACGAAAGCATGCGTATATAAGAAGAGAAAAATGTTGTTGTAATGTTTCTTGTTTTATACATCGATTTCTTGCTACTGACTGGTAATGATTTATCAATGTTAGAAACAATGAAAGCTTGGTTGTTCAATAATTTATCAATGAGCGATTTAGGTGAGGTATCCTACATACTAGATATAATGACTTATAGAGATAAATTCTAAGAGGATATTAGGATTGTCCCAATCTATGTACGTAGATACCATACTAAGATAACTTAGTACGAGAAATTCCATGCGTAGAAATATTCCAGTGTTGCGTGGAATTCCCTTTCTAAAAAGGATTCTCCATATATGGATGAGGAAATGCAACATATAAATCAGATTCCTTATGCTTCGGCAATAAGATCAGTTATGCATGTCATGCTAGGTATAAGGACAGATATCCTTTTTTCACTAGATGTAGTAAGTAGATGTGAATAAAATCTGGGAGAAATCACTGTATAGCAGTTAAGTCATCTTAAATATTTAAGTAGTGCTAAATTTTGTTCCAAATATGAAAACAATGTATGACTAAAGGGTATTCAAACTTAAGTTTACAAAGTGATATTGACAAATCTAGTCTAAGGTATCGTGCCTACCCTCAACGGAGTGGTTGCCAGTTGGAAGAGTTCCAAGTAAGAAGTTTTGGCCAATTGAACTATGGAGGCTAAGTACATTGCCTTGAATGATCCACAAAAGAAGCAGTGTGGATGCACAAATCATTAAGAAGATAGAAACCACGAGTTGACAAGAAGTCAAATCACATTCTACATGAGTACTACATTGTTACCCCGCCTTTTGGTCAAACCTGGGATATCAACAAATTGGCTAAAAAGGATGGATACCAGGATTGGAGATCGATTAGAAGTAAGGCAATGATCGATACCTCAAAATTGGACTAAGCTCTAATCAAGGTGGGATAGATTGGAAATGAGAAACAAAGATAGGAAAGGCTACGTTTCAAATTTTAGGTCAAAAGGAGTTCGTATGCTCAAGTTATGGATGGGTCAATGTTGAAAAGGAACGGTTTTGTATCGATACCCTCGTATCGATACAGTTCGTATCCATCAATGATGAATTGGTTATCTACTTCGGATCGATACGGTTTGTGTCGATCGGTGTGAGTCACTTCGGATCGATGGTTGTTGCTCCTATCGATATTGTTCGTATCGATATGAAGGATGAAGTAGCTGGATGGAGGTGAATATGGATAACATACATGGCTTTAGACCGATAGTAACACGTATCGATTAGGGATGGACTTGGCATTTAAATTTGAGTCGATGGTTTTCGTATCGATGCAATGTGCATCGATTTGGTTGGACACGACATCGGTAGGGCAACATACTTCATATCAATCAAGGTCGGGATCGATACGAAGAAGGAAGCAGCGATCATAGGAGCTTGGAAGAGCACTTAGTATCGATCAGGTATTGGATCGATATGAAAGACACACAAGAAGCAGTAGCATTAGATGGTTACAAAGAGACACTTCATGGCGGTCTTGTTCATATTGATCCATAATGAAGCTTGGATTGATACGAATTGCATGGATACGAAGGAAGGTTGGTTGATGGATACGAACAACACATGTCGATGTATACGAAGTAGTGGAGCCGGTCAAGTGATGAAGTGTTCAACATGGGTTTAGGTGTGGAAGTCAGATCGATGCGGAAGCCATGGTTGTGGATATGGGGACTGATGGATATTTGATGATGGATATGAAGGCGATCAATGTCAATTGATTAATACAAAGAGGTATCGATACGAACATTATCGATACACGCACTTCAGCCACTTGCGAAACAAAAATTGGATCGATCATAACTCAGAATATACAAGTCCAAATGCTATGAAATTTTCACAGGAGCTTCCTTATGCACTCAAGAATGTTCATAATCGATTTCAGCTTGATTTGAGCCAATTTGTATTGATACGAATTGTACCTGGATCGATCCAAAATCGCTCTGGATCGATCTGGCAGGCCCAGTGCATAAGTGAAGAGGTATTCTAGGTTTTGAGGAAAATATTTTCAGATCTACATGTATAAATAGTGGTCCTATGGAAACTAAAAAGGGATCTTCTCCTTCTTTGATGTGGAAACTCTGCCATTTTCATGATTGATCCTAAAGGCTTGCAATTGTAACTACAATATAAAAGGAGTAAAAAGGATTGATTCAAAGTGGATGTAGGCTAGATTTTCGAACCACGATAAACTCTTGTGTTCTTTACTTTCTTTCTCATTTTACATTTCCTATTTCTTCAATTTATTCTCTACTTACTCTAGACCAGAGATCTGCGACTGGATATTATAGATTTTTGTGCAAAAACTGATGCTTTCACTACTTTTGGGGTTTGTGACCAATTTTGGCACAAATACTTTGGTTCTTTTGCTGAGAAGGACTGGCACCAGCTATATTGGATTTGGAGTTCATATTTGGAAAGCTAAAAGATTGGATCGGAATCTGTGGCTAAGCGTCAATAAGGAGACAGAGGACAGAAAGGAGTTAGCATGAAGGAAGTTAGGACTCATCTTTCGAAGCTAATCAAACCTCAGTTTTCATCACCAGAGACGAAATAGAGATGATGATGGATGCTATATAGGAAGGGATGTTGCAAAGCCAAGAGGAGATGATGTAGAACCTACTTCGACAAGTTGGACAAGCTAGAGTGTAGAATCAAGAGAACACGGCTGTAGGAAATGCTGGAAACAAGGATTGTTTAGCTGGAGCAGCAGGAGTGGAGACAGTTCAGAATCTGGATAAGGAGCATGGAGCAAACAAGATGCAATGCAGAGAAGGGCCATCAGGAGAAGCTCTTACACTCAGGGGCATACCCATAGATCATGTCGGCTCAATTCCAAGAAGGATACCAAATGGCACTACACAGTTGGATGTCGATCGAGATAGGATACTCATCTAGAAGGACAAGTTCTAGGATTCCCTCGTGAACTCGAGGGCAGGCTTGATATTGCAGACAGAGGCTACCACTTGATGACAACGACAGGTTAGCGGGCCTTATCAGACAGGCTATGAGGGAAGGATTGGTGACTAGAGATTTTTAGGACATGAACAGGAGTCCTTTCACTCCTGTGATCAGATAGGCTAGGAATCCAGTGGATTTCAAACTACCAACACTGGAGATGTACGATGGGAGAACAGATCCTGTTGTTCATTTGACAACATACTTGAGATACATGGAAGTGCTGGGGGAATCGGCGAAAGTCATGGCACGGTGCTTCCCTTTATATTTGATGGATGCAGCAGCATTATGTTTAAGACAGCTGCAGATTGGCTCTATTAGCGCATGGACAGAGTTGATTGAGAGGTTTATGAGGCAATTTCGAGTCCACATAGTCAAACCCAAGAACGTGATGACTTTGACATCAATGAAATAGTGGAAGGAAGAGTCGCTTAGGATTTCTTGACCAGATTCAATGTGGTAGTGGCTTCAGTGGATCAACCCGATCCATCAATGGTTTTGATGGCAGCGGTCTTAAGAATTGCAGATGATTCAGATATCAAAATTTCATTGGAGTGAGATTCGCTAATGGATCTCGGAGAGTTTTACCATGAAGCAGAAAGATTTCTACGATGAGAAGATACAAAGGTAGAGAGAGGGAGAGAGGCTGAAGTTTAAGTAACAAAAGGTGGAGGTTCACCAAGGGAGGATTCAAACAAAGGCGATAGAGGCAAAAGGAAGGTGAATGACAATGGTGACACATAGAAAAGGCAACGGAGGGAATCAAAATTCTCTTCTTACACGGATTTGATTAAAACTCTGGAAGGATTTACTTGGATACTTGAGGATGCCTTGAGTATCTAAGGCCGGCATAAAGTAAACTCTCCGAATATGAGCGAGCATCGAAAAAGCATTGCATATTCCATGAGCTGAATAGACACAACACAAACGAATGTAGGCATCTGGATGATATTATTCAGAAACATGTGAGGAACGATCATCTACATTAGTACATAAGGAATCGAGCTATGGTAGTGGAACCCGAGCGGCCACCGCCCACCTCAAGCGAAGATGGAACTGGATTTAGGCAACGTCAGCAGCTTTTTATCAACTGAATGGATTTATGGCTTTGAATAAGTAATAAAACCCGAAACGATGAGGCTAAGTCACTTACACATGTATGAGATCGAGGATGGTCCCTAGGCACGCTTTAAGATGATAATAAACCATGATGCTTGGGTTTATAATATTGCTACTTTATGTTTACATTGGACTCGTCTCCCTTTCGACTTCATCTCCTTCGAAACCCCGACCCCTTTCGACTTCATCTCCTTTGAAACGCTAACCCCTTTCAAAAGAAATTAGGAAGTAGCTTAACCGAGGTAAAAACAAGGATAACCTTTCAAAGGTATTGATGACTTCAATACTTCGGAATGAAAAATAGCAGCTAGGTTTCGATTAGGTTGGAGCATACTCTTTTGAGAGCTATTTAAAGGAAAAGTCTTCCCTCGAAAGCCATTTATAAAGTTCCTTTCGAAAGCATGGCTTTTGACTATGTTGAAAACTTCAAGTAAATCAAGGCAGGATTATGACTTTGGAAAAACAAACTAAGGTTTCCAGAGGTTGGTCTTCTTTAAAATTGAAGCCTTGGTTCCGACTCTGACGAAGGCTAGCTTTTGACACCCTACCTTCCGCTACTTACTAATATACTTCATACCAATTTCCATTGATACCATGTGTCTTGGTTCCGAATTTGTGAGTTTCAACAGTGATGGTTTCGACTAGGATGGAGGAGAGGTAAAGGAGTCGAAATGTGCCTCCAATATACGCAGACCTCCTTTTTCCTGAAACGTTGTTTTATATCTTAAAACAACAATTACTATAACTAACCTTCCATTTGTAACTCCTTGATTGGCTACTTTAAAACTATTCAAATACATTACAAACAAAATTGCCGCACTAACTAGATCTAAATCAAAGCTTTGTGATGTTAAGCCTTCTATATGACAAAATCAATATTTGCAGAAAAGTCCTTCTTTAATAATAATTTATTTCCCTTAATAATTCAATAGGAAAATTTCCAAAAAATTATGGAAAATCAACTTCATCATGTAATCAAACATATTAAAAATTTAGAATCATATTCTTTTAGGAATATTCGAAATAAATCTTTAACCCATGTACTCCATATTTACCTTCAAAAATTCCAAACAAAATTTCCATAGCTTTAAAAATGCTGAAAATCAAAACCCATCTCCAAAATTATGTTTTACTTGACACAAAAAAATTTCATGGCATTTTAAAATCAATTAACCACTGTTTTGACCGTAAAACCATATGGGTTTTGCATAATTAAATGGTCTAAATCAAACAATCCATATATTCAGCATATCATCATCCATTATATCATAAAAACAAGATAAATGCCCAAAATCTGAAATCACATGATTATAAAACCAAAATAAATGGAATGAATTATTAATCACCTTAGACTTGATAAGGAATTTAAGATTTGTTGTTGATTAATTCTCTCTAGCTTTCGATTGAAATTCCACTTTTCCTCCGGTTAATGGCCGACTATCTTAGGGTTTACATTTTTCTTTTGATTTGGGAAAAATGAATGTGAATGGAAAATTACAAAAAGATATAGCCATGTATAAATAATCGGCTAATTTACTAATATGCCCATGTGTAGTTTAATTAACCAATACACCAATTTAAAGCCCATTTATCTAGTTAATAGCACGACCATATATATTTATATAATTTATTCAAATCTCAATCACCATGTCATCCTCAGTCTATTTAATTTTTCTAATTAAATTTCCTGAATAATGTTATCGAAAATTAGGGATGTTACAGGCTCTCCTCCTAAAAGAATTTCATCCTCGAAATTCAGTAAGGACTAAATACTAAACATAACAATAATTTGCTAACAACTCCTAAAAACCATACTAGTCTAACTGACTAGCAGCTATCTATATAAATCTAATATGGACATACCTTCAAAGTAGATCAGGATAAGTATCTCTAATCATGTCTTCTGTCTCCCAAGTATGGTCCTTCTCATTGTCGCTCCACTGAACTTTCACCAACCTAACTGTCTTAATCCTTAATCATTTCTCATCTCTAGCTACAACCCAGACTAGTTGTCTAGGAAAAGTCAAATTAGACTCTACTACTAAGTCTTCCAACCCTGTTGGACGAACAGTATTCTCTAGATCATGCACATACTTGCGAAGATGAGACACGTGAAATACATTATGGACACCTACCAAACTTCTTAGCAACTCTATTCTGCATGCAAGCTTTCTAATCCTCTCTATAATTTGGAATGGACCAACATACCTTGGGACCAACTTTCCTAACTTCCCAAATCATAACACACCCTTCAATGGTGATACCTTAATAAAAACCTTATCTCCAACTGAGAATTCTAGATCCTTACGCCTCTTGTATGCATAACTCTTTTGTCTGGATTGAACCTTCTTCACCCTTCCTCGGATTGAGTCAATCTTCTCTAACGTCTCTCTAACCAAATCTAGACCTAAGACTAATCTATCTTCAGTCTCCAACCAATATGTTGGTGATTTGCATGGTCTTCCATACAAAGCCTCAAACGGCACCATTCCTAAACTAGTCTGATAACTATTATTGTAGGAAAACTCTACCAAGTGTAGGTGGTCTCCCATGATCCACCAAAGTCTAATACACAAGCTCTCAGTAAATCTTCGAATACCTTATTGACTCTCTCTGTCTGCCCATCCATCTGGAGGTGATATACGGTACTCATATTAAGCTTGGTAGCCTTCATTCCCTGTAAACTCTTCCAAATTTCACTAGTAAACAAAGTATCTCCGTCACTGACTATACTACTAGGAACTCCATGCAATCTAACTATGTTCTTCATGAACAACTTAGCTAAAACAGGTGCTGTTTTGGTTGACTTAACTGGAATGAAATGGACACTCTTGGTAAATCATTCCACTATAAACCATGTACTTTCATTACCTCTATTTGACCTTGGAAACCCGTCTATAAAATCCATAGACATCGAATCTCATTTCCAAACTGGAATATCTAAAGGTTGAAGCAACCCATTTGGCTTCTAATGTTCGGCCTTCACTTGTTGACAGTTTGCACACTGCCTACCACAAGCCAACATCCCTCTTTATGTCTTCCCAATAGAAGCTCCTCTTCATATCCTGATACATCTTGGTTCCTCCAGGATTAATTTTAAACTTGGACCAATGTCATTCTCCAAGAACTACCTTCCTCAAGTCCTCCACGTTCAGAACACACACCGTCCCTTTTTTCTTAACCATCCTTTCTGGTCAAGGCTAAATCCTTTAGATCATTGATCTCAGTTACAAATTCAAACTTTTTGGTTACTCGGATAATAATGGATCCTACTTCTGCTTAGAAGCAATCCTCTCGATCAACACCGGTTGAACTACACACCACAACTGGCCAAAGCTTCCAGATCATTCCATTCTGGCAACATAAACACCACATTCTAATGCCTTCTCTTAAGAGCATCAGCCACCTTAATACCTTTTCCCAACGTATACTCTATACTAAAATGATAAGTAGCCAAAAACTCTAGCCATCTTTGCTATTTCATATTCAACTTCTTTTGAGAGAATAAGTATCTCAATGACTTATGATCGGTAAAATGCTCCAACCTCTCACCTAAGAGATAATGTCTTCAAATCTTCAATGCGAAGATCACCACGGCCAACTCCAAATCATGAGTAGGATATCTAATTTCATGCGGTCTAAGATACCCAAACGCATAGGAAATCACTTTACCATTCTGCATCAATACTGCTCCTAATCCAGTTCCATATGCATCTGTATACACCACCAACCACTGGTTTCCGTTTGGAACTACTAAAACTAGTGCAACGGTCAACAAATGCTTTAACTTAAGGAATGCTTCCTCACATTCATTTGACTAAACGAACTTCACCTCCTTCTTGGTAAGCTTAGTTAAAGGTGCCGCTATCCATGGAAAATCCATAATGAATCTCCGGTAGTAGCCAGCAAGTCCAAGAAATCTCCTGATTTTAGTCATCGCCTTTGGTATCTTCCAATTACCCAAGGCTTAGATCTTATCTGGATCAATTGACAATCCTTTCTCTGAAATCATGTGCTCAAGAAATTTAACCTCTTTCTTCCAGAAATGACACTTGGTAAACTCCCCCTTTAGTTGATTCTGCCCATCGTCTCAAGCACAACTCTAAGATGATCTTCATACTCTCTCTCATCCATAGAGTATGCTATAATGCCATCTATAAACACCATAACAAAACTATTTAAGTACTCTAGGAAAACTCGGTTCATCAAATCCACAAAAAAAGTAGGTGCATTCGTTATTCCAAATAGCATCACCAACCACTCAAATGAACCATACCTAGTTCGAAATGCTGTCAAAGGAATACCATCCTCTACCACTCTTAACTGATCGAAAACTGTTGCCAAATCCAACTAGGAAAATACTTTAGCTCCACTCAACCGATCAAACAAATTATCTATCCTCAGCAAAGGATTCTTATTCTTAATCGTCTTTTCATTCAACTTACGATAGTCAATACACATCCTTAACGACCCACCTTCCTTCTTCACGATAACCGCGTCCTTTTCCCTAAGATGAACCGCTTGGTCTAATAAAATTCCTTCTTTCAAGGTCTACTAGTTGCACCTTCAATTCCTTTATCTCAGTTGGTATCATCCTGCTAGCTGGTCTGCTTATAGGTTCAACTCCTGGCATAAGATATATTCTAAACTCAACTGCTCTTTTCGGGGTAGTCTAGTGACTAGCTCAAAGACATCTGGAAACTTCCTTGCTAGCGAAATCTCACTTGACTAATTTCCTACCTTCATAGCATTAAGCATAACACTAATACTCCGCTTAGTATGTTCCATTGAGATTATGACTCGATTATGACTATGAGGATGTCTCAATGATATTTACTTATCCTGGAAAAATATTCTAGCCTCATACCTACCTAACAAATCCATACCCAAAATGATTCCAAAATCTACGAAATCAAGAACAAACAAACTGCATGCAAACTTATGACCTAACCAATCAAGTTCTATCTGGTCACATCACAACCCTAGGGTTGCATACCCTCATATTAGATTTAGAACCTTTAAGGAAGTAACAAGGTAGATGGGTTTTAAACATAAACTATCAACCAAACACTGAGATATAAATAAATATGATGCACCGGTATCAAAAACTGCCCTAACCGGTATACTCTGAATCAAAAACATTCCTTCCATCACAATCTTTCCTTTATCAGCTGCAGTTGGCCTAGCTGTTCCTATAGAAAAAACTTTTCCTTTGTCCTCCCCAACTGGCTTTGGACATTAGTTCTTGTAATTCCCAACTTGATCACAGTTGAAGCACTTCACATTCTTCTTACTTGTAGCTTTCTTCCCATTTCCTAATGGGCACTCATTAGTAAAGTGACCCTTCTTGTCACACTTATAGTAAACTATCTCAGCCTTTGACTTCTTAGCAGTATCTCCCTTTTAGGCTCACTTCTTCTTAAAGAACTTTCTCTTCTTCCCTTGAGAACATTGAGTTTCTACTGGCTTCTCTCTAGCACAACTAGCAAGCATTTCCTTATGGCGAATAGCTATTTCTACCACCACATGAAAAGGATCACATACATGTGTCATGGCCACCCTAACGAGCTCGGGCCTCAATCCTCGAATGAACCTCTCAACCCTCCTGATGTCAGTGTCTATAATATTTTGTCTATACAGGGATAGTTCCTCAAACTTAGTGGCATACTCAACAGCCACATCTCTCCCTGCTCCAGATCCGTAAACTTCCTCATCTATTTTGACATAGCGAACTCAGATGTAAACTTCGGCTCAAATCTTGTTTTAAAATCAGCCTTAGTCAACTACTCTTCCAAAACTGCAGCAGTGACACTGTTCCACCAATGTAGTGTTGACCCCTGCAACTGTCTAGAGGCCAACCTTCTCATTTTCCCATCATTTAGACTCAAATCAACAAATATACTACTACAATGCAATAGCCAATTCTGAACATCTATGGCGCTCTCCCTTCCCAAGAATGGCTTCCCACTCAGATTGGTGTAATCTCTACTCAACAAAGCATAATTATTACCAGCTGGAGCCATAAGATTAGCTCTTCCTGCATTTCTAGCAACATCAGCAGCTGCTTCTACTTGCATCAAACCAACAAAGAACTATTACATCGCCCCCATATCTATTGGCAGATTTCCAGCACCCACATTGGCAACATCATTTTGATTATTAGCAATAGCCGATCGACCCCAGTTTCTCCTGATAGTAGGTCGAGCATTTCCATTAGTTTTGGTGCTTCCTCCAGAATGGATTTGTGATAACCTAGATTTTTGGGCATCTGATAATTGGTAATTATCAAATTTTAACTATTAAATACTGATATATATGTTAAAATAAAATTCTGCTAATTAAAATGTCTATAAATAGATTTGGGAAACTATAATAAATATTGATTTATAATATTTAGGAAATGGTAAATTTTATAGTGAATTAGTAAATTCCACAAATAGATAAATATAAAATTTGTAGTGTTGAAAACTTTAAGTGTATACATACATATATATATATATATATAAGTATATGAAGTGTGTATATATATTGAGATTTGGAAATTTTTTTGAAATTAAAAATACGAAGATATTAGCAAGGTTTAATAAAAAAATAAAAAAAATCTTAATACACATATATTAATAAATTAAAAATAATAATAATAAAGAAAACATATTAAAATCAATTAATACATGCATATTTACAAATAAAAGAATTTTAGCATATATTTAAACATGTGTAATATTATAAACATAGGATAAATAATATAAAAACTTTATTAACATATTTAAAAATTTATACATGGATAAAAGACAAGTGTAAGTTAGTTTTATCATAAATTTAACAATTGTAAGATGATTAGGCATGCAAATAACAAGTGGCCAAAATGTTTTTTTAAAATAAATTTTAAAAAAAGAGAGAAACCAGATTTCATTTTTTTATCTCCAAAATTTGAAACCCCAAAGAATAGGGAAGAATAAATCAAAGAAATGGTATCAACTACAATCCAAACTACAGCCTAAAACAATTTCAACTGGAACTGGCAAATATTTTTCACATCTGGAATCTGGAAATAAGCCTAGAGATCAAACAAATCTTCAAACCTGGAAATTCAATCAAAATATAACGAACCTGAAAGCAAACATCATCAACGAAGAAAACTTCAGGACTCCAGAATCAAAATCAAGCAAGCAAACCTGAAGTAATCAAAAGCATTTCAGTCCTCTGCTTTAGGATATTAGGTGAGTAAACAAACCCCTAAAGGCTTAATTTAGTTCAAATCTGAATTTTAGGTGATAAAACTTGAAGTATAATTGTGGGAAGATGTTGTGTGATTGAAATTATGCCTGCATGACTATTTTTGTTGTGTGCATGTCAATATGCCAGTATGGTTGTTCTATTCAGGCTTTTAGTCTAAAAAAAAATCAAGTTCTTCTTTATTGATCTTCTTTAGGATTTAATTTGTAAACAAAATTTGTTTCATTAAGATATAAAAAGAATATATAATACTTTCAAGTTGAATTTGTAGTTAGGATTCAACAGAAAGGAAGAAGTACAGTAAATATGAAACCATATCAAAATCTAAATCAAAATAATTGTTTGTTTCAAGTATATGATTGAATTCGTTTTTGAAAATTTGGATTTT
The DNA here is from genome assembly GCA_030765085.1 of Allium cepa. Classification (NCBI taxonomy): domain Eukaryota; kingdom Viridiplantae; phylum Streptophyta; class Magnoliopsida; order Asparagales; family Amaryllidaceae; genus Allium; species Allium cepa. Next base: position 373,141,911 of record CM060929.1, on the reverse strand, counting down.
TTGAAATTCGAATCAAGATTTTTAAGCTTTAGAATCATGAGATATTGTATGTTGAATGAAATATGGGTCTCATGCAAATTATGGTGATTGGCGGCTCTTGAGTGGTCGAAATTCTTGCTGAAGCAAGTTTGGGAATCGAAGATGTCGACAAAAATGGTGGGAAAAGTTCTTGTTCACCGAGGCGGTGGAGGATGGTCGAAGTAGGGTTTAAAAATTTGTTGTGTCGTCAATGTTTATGGGTTTAGTGCAGTAATTGTGGTGGATCGGAATGGTGTGCGACAGAGGGGATCGACGCTGGAGGTTGATATGGTTCTCTGGTAGGGACGGCAAGGGTACTCGTAGACCAGGTCGACGGCCAGAGGAGATTTTTCGATCGTGTATTTTTCCAGTTTTCGACCAAGACTTCAATTTTGGAATTGCCATCGTTTTCGATGTTCTGCTTCATCGTGGCGGTTGTTGAGGTAGATGGTGAGTTGGTGAGAGCCGGAGAGTTGAACGACGACGAGTTGTCATGTCGTGCACATACACGCGTGTACGATTGTCGCTGGTGAAGTTTATGACTTGGGAAAGAAGGTTTGTACCGGGTATTGTCTCGAGAATTATGTGGGTTGACTCGAAGTAAAGATGATGAGCGAGTTTCCTCGGGTGCTAACTGGGGAAAAGTTGTAGTGGGCTCGGGTCGTTATGGCCTTGATTCCAGATTTTTGTGATTTTCAAATTGGAACATAACCCAGATATTTTAAACAAAGGAAAATCTGGATTATGAAGTAAAGAATCAAGTTTATAAAATTTTAAAACGAGGAAAGTCGATTTTGTAAGTTATGGAAGTAATTGTTTTCAAAGATATATGATAAATAAGCGTTAAAATATATATAACAGATAAGTTGTTAAAGGTAGAATAAGTGTTTTTTCAGTTGCTTATAAAATTTGTTAAACAATTTTCAAAGATTAAAAGTTTTAGTTAGTGGTTTAGATTGTTTTAAAATTTTAAATTGATTACCAAATGTTTTATTTTTAAACAAGGTTTAATGATATATTTATGTAAATGTATTAAAAATAAATAGTTTATCTTTAAGCTATTAAGATTTTGATTAATTTAAATAATTAATTTGTGAAGATAAATAAGGTTAATTAATTATTGTTATTAACTTAAGAATAGTTAATTAATGTAAATGATTTATTAATAAGTAAGGATTTAATTTTCTTAATCAATTAAGGATTTTTAGATATAAGGAGTTGACTAAGTATTTAATTAATTTTAAATGATTGGTTAATTGTTTGGTTAATCTAAAATAATCACTTAATTATGAATTAATTAAGTATAATTACTTGATAAAGTAATTAAAGTATGATTACTAAATGTAATTAAGAAAAGAGAAGTTACTTATGGAAGTAATTAGTGGAAATTACATATGGAAGTAATTGAATGGAAGTGATTAAGTGTAAATCATTTGGGTGATGATAATTATAGGATAAATTAATATAAATGATTGAAGAGTTAATTAATCAATTCATTAAAGAGAAATTAATTAATTAAAGGATTACGGTTAATTAATGATGTGATTAATTACTTGTTAAGGTAATTAATCAAGAGAGTAATTAACTAATGAAAGTAATCAGAGGATAATTACTTAATGGAATTAATTAAGGATTAATTACTTAGTGTAATTAATTAAAGATTGTTTGATTAAGGAAACTAAGCAATGATTAGTTAAATAATGATTATTATTATAATTGATCAATGAAGTGATTATGAGATAATTAATTTGAGTGATTAATTAAAGATCAATGTAATTAATATGGATGGGAAAGGGATAATTAATTTGTGTACTTAATTAAGAGTTGATTACTTTGTAATTAAAGAATAATTAATCAAAAATGATTAATTAAGATAAAATGAGAGGATGATTAATTAATTGAATTGTAATCAATTAATGTTGAGTAAGCAAGATTTCAAGGCGATGGAAGTAATTAATTTAATATATATCAATTAATTAGAATGGTATGGCTAATCAACCTTGTGTATGAATGATAGAATGATATTGGAAGCCTTGGATTAATTGTTACCCCTAATATGTGATTCGTGATGCTATGTGATATGATTTGTTTGATTTAAACTGTGATGATGTGGTTATCTATTGATGATGAAGTACCGTGACAGCCTGTATTTAAAGTTGAATTGTATTTCACTTGAATAACTTGGGATAAGATGACATTGGATTCGAAGAGACCGGAGTCGGGTATTAGTAAATACCTGAAACCACTTCGATTCTTTATAGATTGATATGTGAAATCAATAAACTAGAAGGGAATGATTTAAGTAAATTGGACCATTTAATCTAAGTTTTTGGTACTTAGAAATTGATGTGTAATGCGAGTGATGTCTTTAACGTCTTATGAAGTTGTAAATTGATAACAAGTTACCCGGGTTTATATAAGTTATATGCTTTTGTGTTCCATGTCAGATGGGTTTACTCACCCTGGTTTCCAGCCTGACCCGAGTGTTACTTTGATGTAATGCTCGGGTCATACCGAGTATTACAGATTTTCAGGTAAAGACGTTCTGGAGCTCAGGAGGCAAGCTGGATGAAAGAAACGTACGGAGTGTTTCCGCTGTTGTATTATTGTATATATATCTGAGACATGTCGAATTGAATCTGTCCAATGTATGTATATAATTGTTGTAACTCTGATATATTGATGTAAATTGATAGATACAGTTTTCTTTAGTATAACTATTATTATTGATATTATATTTTATCCACTGCGAATGTGAGATATTGTGTTTCTGTTCTTCTTCTTCTATCTCTTTTCTTCTTTTCTCTAACTATCTGGAATTTTCGGGATCGAAATTTCTGGGTCGTTACATTTGGTATCAGAGCCGAAGGTTAAGAGAGAACCTTGGCTCCACTAGGATTACTCATTAAGGGTAGGGTCAACGGTATCCTAGAATGAGTTGAGTGTATGTGTGTGTGTATGTATGTATGTATGTATATATATATATATAAGAGCGTACTTGTTATTTTCTTATATAAAGATTTTAAATGATTTTATATAAAAATATATTTATATATATATATAAAGCAATATTTCATTCTAATAAATATTAAGGGAATTGGTTGTTAAATTATTGGAATTAAATTAAGAAGTAATAGGAATACAACCAAACTGAAATTGAAATTGAATAAAGATAAGTTTGAAATGAATTCAAACTGTTAAATCTTGAATTTGGGGAAGAGTTTCAGAATATGGTAATAATAAATTGGTTTTCGGGTATGATAATCTAGGTTATTACCATAAATAATTGTTGTGTTTAATAATAAAATATGTATTAATGAGTAAGCAAAAATGAAATGTTTTAAGGGGGTAACCTTTAAATAAGTATGACATGTAAATTGAAGTGGGTTTCAAACTATGAAGTTTTGAATTCTAAATTTAAACATTCGAAAATTGTTTTCAAAATGTTAAAGGAAATAATATTTGTTATCCCGCTTTTTGGCAAAGCCGTGATACCAAAAGATTGGTCGAAAACGGGAAACAGTTCATCTCAGAGATTGGATATACTTCACTTAGCTATGGATATCGATGAATTTTTCCCGAGTCCGGATCAGGCCACAATTGATAGGACACGACAAGAAAGGTTGTAGGAGCCATCATTTCAAATTTCAAGTCAATCCGAGTTCGTATGCTCAAGATATGATGGATTCAGTGTGAAGAGAAATAGTCATTGTCTGGTTCGAAACCATGAAGTTCGAACCCATCCTTTTCGAACCCATGCTGTTCGAAACCATCCACGCCCTCTCCTTCGAAACCACCTAGTTCGAACCCATCCACGTCCTTGCCTTCGAACCCATGATGTTCGAACCCATCAGCTAGTACCCAGCCTCGACTCCATCGCCTTCGACTCCATTACCTTCGAATCCACCACAGTGACCTACCTTCGAATCCACGACTTCACTCGGCCCCACATCCTCACTTCGAACCCATCGAATAACCCAGTTCGAACCGATCGATTTCGAACCCATAAGAATTCCTGGATTCGAATGTCACGTTCGAAACCAAGAATGCTTCCTATTTCGAATCCACCGAGTCAATTGGTTTGGATGACGTGTTCGCCGTAGTTCACGGAGTCGAAGCGGTCCATTCGGAGATAAGTTAGGATCGATTCGAATATTGCGCGCCACGTCACTGCAAGCTCACGTGCACTGATGGATTCGAAACGAAGGGTTCGAAATAATGGGTTCGAACGCCTCAGCCAACCGAAGATGTCGATTTCGAACCGAGCATATCTCCTTAACCATAGATCCAAATGCAACCAAATTTTCACAGTATCTTCCATGTGAGGTAAAGATTGTTCCTGCCAAGTTTCAGCTCGATTGGACCATTTCTTGATGGGTTCGAAATCACTTCGAACCGATGTCAAATCGAGACGAAACTTGGTGGGGTCGGTCGCGTGGGCCCACTCACGTGCCAGAGGGAGTCTCACGAAGTTTCAGCAAGATCTGGGCCTCCAACGCCTATAAATAGCACCCTGAAGCCTTCAGAAAAGGGGATCTTTTCCGCCATTGAACGCCAAGACTCTGCCGGATTCAAGTTTAACTATCAGAATCGCTGTTGTATTCAGATTTCAAAGCAATTGTCCGCTGTAATCCATTGTAATCGATTGAATCGAACAAGGCAATAAAGAGAAATCCTTCAGAGTGGACGTAGGCGCGAACGCCGAACCACTATAAATCTTGTGTTTGTGATTGTTGTTTGTGAATTACTGCGATTTGTTACTTAGAGCTGAATTATATATTGATTGTTGCTGAGTTCTGTGTTGAATATTATCGAATTGAACACGTAAACGGGTGCTTTCACGATTTTGGGTGTTTGTGACCAATTTTGGCGCAAATATTTTGGTGCTTTCACTGAGAATTGAACTCAGGAAGAAGTTGGATTTGAAAGTTCAGAAGTTCAGATTTAGGAATTATGGCAAGGCAATCGAGTAGGAGACCAAGGACTGAGAGAAGTGAACCACAGGGAAGCCAAGAGGCTTCGTCAGGAGCAAATCAACCATCAATATACATTACTAGGGACGAGATGGAAACTATGATGAAGAGGCAAGAGGAAATGATCCAGAGTTTATTCCATCAGATAGGACAGCTCGGAGCACAGAATAGGGAAGCCAATGGAGTCCAGAACGGAGCAGGACCATCCGGAGTAGCACCTGGATTAGGGGGCACACCCTTGGAGAACGTTGATCCAGTTTCGGAGGGAGAAAGGGGAGCATCTGCGCAACCCGGTAGTAGTAGAGATGCAAACGCTCAGTCAAGGGGGCAGATCCCGGAGTTACCTCGTGAACTCGGGGGGCAGGTTGGAAGTAGTGAACAAGGGTTACATCTCGGAGACAATGACCGATTAGCAGAGATAGTTAGGAGAGCTTTGAGAGGCGGTATGGTGAACAAAGATTTGGAAGATGTTAATAGAAGCCCTTTTACTTCATCAATCAGGCAAGCTAGGAACCCACCTGATTTCAAACTACCATCGTTGGATATGTATGACGGGAGAACGGACCCCACGGTCCACCTGACAAAATATATGAGGCATATGGAAGTACTGGGGGCATCGGAGGAGGTTATGGCCCGGTGTTTTCCATTATACTTGACAGATATCGCTGCACTATGGTTTAGACAGTTGGAGAACGGATCCATCGGAACTTGGAATGGTTTAGTAGAGAGATTCATGAGGCAATTCAGGGTTCATATTACAAGACCCAAGAACGTGATGACTCTGGCAACCCTAAAGCAGAAGGCCGGAGAGACCTTGAGAAGTTATCTAACACGATTTAATGCAGCAGCAGCTTCAGTGGATAGAGCGGATCCATCCATGGTGGTAATGGCAGCTGTGTCCGGTATAGCTGACGGCACAGAGTTCAAGAATTCATTGACTAAAGATCCACCCACAGATCTGGAGGAATTCTATCATGAAGCAGAAAAGTTTTTACGATTAGAAGATGCGAATGCCGAGAGAGAAGAAAGAGATGGGATAGAAATTTTTGCATTTAGAGACGAAAAGCCTCTTAAAAAGGATTCGGACAAGGATAGAGGTAAAAGAAAGATTGAGAATGACAGAGACAGATCGAAGCGGCAACGAAGGGAGCCGCGATTCACCACCTACACCGAGTTGAACGAGAGCCTGGAACGAATTTATCAGGATACCAAAGAACAGATTCCGTACCGTAGGCCGATGCGAAGGGACCCTACCTCTGACGAAAGGAAATCAGATAAGTTCTGTGTATTCCATGAGTTAAATGGTCATAATACTAACGATTGTAGGCACCTGAAGGATGAGGTGGAAGGGCATATCAGGAACGGTATGCTACTTCAATATGTAAGGAGACGAGCCCCTGTGGCGGAACCAGAACGACCACCGTCCACATCAGCTAGGGGCGACCCCGAATCAAGGCACCGTATGGTTATCAATTGAGTAAGACAACGATGAACAAGTTGTAAGCTTCCACTAACGTAATTAAATCATTTACACATGTGCGAGATCGCGAACGATCTCCAGACATGCTCTGAATGATCGTTGACCGTTTCGTAGTGGGAACTTACACTTTGACATCCATGCTTTACTTTCGTTTCATTTTGATTTGAACGTTTGGACTTTGTTTGTTTGGACATTGTTTTTGGAACTCATCTGTTTAATAATTATTTGATTTTGATAACTCTGGAATGACTAAGCTACGTACACATGTATGGGGGTCGCGAACGATCCTTAGGCATGCTCTGAGATGGCGATGAACCGCCCTGACAAACGATCCAGGATCTCACCCGAACGTGACCCTGGCATTGATAACATCAAGCCCTCCTGGGCACACACACAATCCGCCTCGAACGGCACCCGACTTCAAACAGTCATAACTCACCTTACCTCAATGGCTTGATCGCGAACGGTCGTCACTTGAGGTCCGACATCCGACCACGAACGGTCACGAATTCGCCTCGAACGGCACACGATCGCGAACGATCACTTCCTGCCTCGAACGCCATCGATCGCGAACGGTCATGGCTCACTGATTATGAAATCCGACCTCGAACGGTCACCATTCGCCTTGAACGGCACTTGGTCGCGAACGATCATCATTTGCCACGAACGGCAGTCGACCGCGAACGGTCCCATCTCATCATTCGTCGCGAACGGCATCGACCGCGAACGGTCCTATTCCATCTTATGCCACGAACGGCACGGACTGCGAACGGTCCCGATCCACTTCAAGCAGCATACGATCCCGAACGATCGAAGCATGCATTTGTACGCTCGACCGCGCACGGTCGCACTTCCCCTCGAATGACTCGATCACGAACGATCGTCATTTGAAGTTGAGCGCTTGACCATGAACGGCCGCACTTCATCCCAAATGGCTCGATCCCGAACGATCGTCATTTGAGGACATATGAAACTATTGAGTTCTTTGCAGGTTGATAATCGGATACGAACATCCAACTCAAGGCATTACAAAACACACCTTCCTACAGCAAGGCATGTTTTGGGGGGCAAAGTGTTATCCCGCTTTTTGGCAAAGCCGTGATACCAAAAGATTGGTCGAAAACGGGAAACAGTTCATCTCAGAGATTGGATATACTTCACTTAGCTATGGATATCGATGAATTTTGCCCGAGTCCGGATCAGGCCACAATTGATAGGACACGACAAGAAAGGTTGTAGGAGCCATCATTTCAAATTTCAAGTCAATCCGAGTTCGTATGCTCAAGATATGATGGATTCGGTGTGAAGAGAAATAGTCATTGTCTGGTTCGAAACCATGAAGTTCGAACCCATCCTTTTCGAACCCATGCTGTTCGAAACCATCCACGCCCTCTCCTTCGAAACCACCTAGTTCGAACCCATCCACGTCCTTGCCTTCGAACCCATGATGTTCGAACCCATCAGCTAGTACCCAGCCTCGACTCCATCGCCTTCGACTCCATTACCTTCGAATCCACCACAGTGACCTACCTTCGAATCCACGACTTCACTCGGCCCCACATCCTCACTTCGAACCCATCGAATAACCCAGTTCGAACCGATCGATTTCGAACCCATAAGAATTCCTGGATTCGAATGTCACGTTCGAAACCAAGAATGCTTCCTATTTCGAATCCACCGAGTCAATTGGTTTGGATGACGTGTTCGCCGTAGTTCACGGAGTCGAAGCGGTCCATTCGGAGATAAGTTAGGATCGATTCGAATATTGCGCGCCACGTCACTGCAAGCTCACGTGCACTGATGGATTCGAAACGAAGGGTTCGAAATAATGGGTTCGAACGCCTCAGCCAACCGAAGATGTCGATTTCGAACCGAGCATATCTCCTTAACCATAGATCCAAATGCAACCAAATTTTCACAGTATCTTCTATGTGAGGTAAAGATTGTTCCTGCCAAGTTTCAGCTCGATTGGACCATTTCTTGATGGGTTCGAAATCACTTCGAACCGATGTCAAATCGAGACGAAACTTGGTGGGGTCGGTCGCGTGGGCCCACTCACGTGCCAGAGGGAGTCTCACGAAGTTTCAGCAAGATCTGGGCCTCCAACGCCTATAAATAGCACCCTGAAGCCTTCAGAAAAGGGGATCTTTTCCGCCATTGAACGCCAAGACTCTGCCGGATTCAAGTTTAACTATCAGAATCGCTGTTGTATTCAGATTTCAAAGCAATTGTCCGCTGTAATCCATTGTAATCGATTGAATCGAACAAGGCAATAAAGAGAAATCCTTCAGAGTGGACGTAGGCGCGAACGCCGAACCACTATAAATCTTGTGTTTGTGATTGTTGTTTGTGAATTACTGCGATTTGTTACTTAGAGCTGAATTATATATTGATTGTTGCCGAGTTCTGTGTTGAATATTATCGAATTGAACACGTAAACGGGTGCTTTCACGATTTTGGGTGTTTGTGACCAATTTTGGCGCAAACAATATTATTCAAACTATTTTGAATGTAATCTTATTTTAGAACAAGAAGTTGTTTGTAAACTTTAAAAGAATTTGTTTTGAATTAAAACCAAGGGTGGTGTAAATTTTAAAATTTGGCTTGGTGGGCCAAGAAGTAAATATGTATATATGTGTGGATATGCATAATATCAAAGATGGTTTGAAATAACTCTAAATATTTAGTTTTAAATCTGGAATGAGATATGATATCCAAAGTGATAAGTTTTTGAACTTAATAAGTGGGAAGATTATTTATGAGAAGTTTAAAATTTGAAACGGAAGTTCAAATTGGGTAAGGTTGACTAGATTAAATGAATTGAGTTTAACTTGGGAAAAAGTTAAATAAGTTGGAATGATCAACCTGATTTGGAAATTTGAAGATAAAATTAAGATTTAAATTGGGAAGTTAAATGGTTGATTGGAATTGAGAGTTTGAGTGATCTCAAATTGGGTTGGAGATCCGAAAATTGGAAATGGATGGATGTTTTAAAATAATTGGATGATATTACCCTATGGTTATTAATAATCTTTAAACTGTGAATTGGATTTGCTTAAAGAAATGGGGTGTGGTAATATCCATTATTAAGGTAAAATGGAATCATTTTGGACTTAAGATTTGAAAGTTTAAGATAAAACTTCAAAGGTTTGGTTTCAAAATTGAAATTTGATGATAAATTGAATTTCAAAGATTTACTTGTTTAAAAAAAAGTTTTGAATTATTATTTGAACTTTGAAATAAGTTTGAAATGAAATTTCGATTCAGAATTAAATGGTTTAAAGATATAAGTTGATCTGATTCAAAGGATTAAGTCAATATTTAAAAAATTTAACTCGAATTTATATAATTCGAGATGGTTTAAATTTGAAATTTGAATTGAATTAGTTCAAATTATATTTGATTTGAATTAATTAGAATTGTGATTGAAGATGGATAAGTTTAAAAATTCAAATGGAAAATTTGAATTGGATTGATTTGAAATGAAATTAAAGTTGAATAGGTTTAAAATCAAATGGAATTTGATTTGAATTTGGAAAGAAATTGAGATTAATTCAACTTAAATTGGGGATAAATCAAGTTCAAGGGAAATTGAAGTTACTCAAATTGGAATTGAGTCAATTTAAATAAATGTGGAAATTTAAATTGAATTGATGGGAATGGAAATTGGAAATTAAACAGTTTGGCTCTGGTCTATTTTCAAATAAATTATTTTAATATAAACTGTTTTAAATCTATTTTCCTAAATATTTACTATACAACTTTTCTTTTTAAAACCCAAGACTATTTTATACTTATTTTACAATTATGTTTGAAACTGTTTAACTATTTTACAACTGTTTTATAAACTAATTACTATTTCTCAACTACTTTATAACTGATTACTATTTTACAACTATTTTGCAATTATTTAAAATTTCTATAACTATTTGACTATTTTTCAACTATTTTACAATTACTTAACTACTTTACAGCTATTTTACAAACTAATAATTATTTTTCTAACATTTATCTATTTTAAACTTTTCAAGCTATTTTCTAAATTTAAGCTGGACAGAGTTTAGACTGTTTATGATTTGTTATCACTTGAGATAAGAATTGAAGTGATAATGCAAATGGGATTGAAGCAATTGTGAGTAAGTGAATGAAAATCAAAGTGAATGTGAATAGAAATAGAATTCATTTGGCTAATAGCCAATAAAGATAAATACGTAGGGTGTACGTATATTATCCTATTCGCATAGTGATTTGATCCAGATTCAAGCACAGAATTTCGAGATAATTATATCGATACGAGTTGGGATTTTTCACTCGATTTTCGACGGCAAACGTGGATATGGATTATTGATTGATTCTGGATATTCTCTATCATAGTTATGACTATGCAAGAGAATGACGGTTTCTGATCAAGAAACCAGATCTGAGTCCGCACTAGGAAGTTGGGTGGACAATACTAGTTCGGAAGTGAAATTGTGTGATCGACTGAGCGATCAAATTGGTATAGCGTACGGATGATATGTGTACATCGTACGGGTTTGAATAAAATTAATATTGGGAATTTGTGGATAAGAAATGTTAAATGTTTTTTTTAATGAAAGGTATATTTTGTGAAATATATGATGAAATAAAGTGGAAATTTGATATTTCTATGGTAGTAATTTACTTTATAAAAATAAGTAATTTGGTAAGTGACTTTATAGAATAATCAAATTTGAATATTTGATTTGGGATAAACAAAGTTATATATCTTTGTTGTATATAAGATAAATCTCCCCTTGTTGAATCTATAGCCAGAAGAAAGGGGTTTTTGAAAGTTTTTGAAGTATAAAATGGGTTTTATACAAGTTTGAAGAGATCCAAAGTTTTAAGAAGTTATATATATATATATATATATATATATATATATATATACGTATAAAGGATCTTATGAGAATGATTTTGGAAAAGGTCTTGAAAACCTATGAATTTGGAAAAGGCTTTTTGATTTTTGGGTGAAATCAATTTTGGAATTTGGAAAGCCTAGTTTGAGAATTATCGATTTTGGGATAATCGATTTTGAGAAAAGGAGATTTATATGAGATTCAAACTAGGTGTATGATTTGGAAGATACTATATGTGTATAGTATATAGTGTATCGAAAATGCCTTTGGAAAGAAAGGCGCTCCCCTGGGATGAACTTCTCACGAGTACCGTAGGTTGGTACTGCCTTGAGTCTCTAAGGGGGAGGTTCTAAAGTTGATCCTGTGAGGAGTCCGGATAGACTAGTTCCTAAGGATTATTGGGTAGCGGAAGTCGAGGGAGCTGATGCCTATAGAGGCATTTGGGTTATGCTGTGACGACAGTGTAACTCGATGTCGCTGCGATCTACTGTATGGACCATAGCGGAAGTCGTGTGGAGGTGAGTGTCAACGGCCTACGCTTGATTTTGCCGGGAAGGCAACGTAACATCGGTAGACTACGATATATGGTCAAGTGGAGTGGAGAAGTTTCATTCTTTTGGCAGCGAAATTCGAGGGCGCTGAGGCCTACAGTTATATGCATTTTTGCTGTGATAGCAACGTTACCCCAGTTGTAGCTGCGATCTGTAGCGGGTTCCATGGTGTAATCGAGAGGCGCGGAGGCCTACAGTTATCTATGGATTTTATCGGGATGGCAACGTAACCATCGGGTTAACTGTGACCATGGATAAGGGTGATGATTTCCAGAGCATTCTCACCAAAGATGTTTCCTCTATTTTCAAAAATGTTTTCTATATTTTCAATAAAATTATTTTCCAAGTATTTTCACTAGGTGTTGAAATCGGGTTTACCAAGTACTTGTAGATTTTTCAGTCTTACGCCTGATCAACGTATAACCGAATTTCTGTAAGAACGAGGATGGACTGGTTGAGACATCGAGTTATAAAAAAAGTATCTTTAAAAAAACTATTTTATAATATTTTTAAAGTGTTTTAAAAATTTATCAATTGGTAATTTTTTCTGATAATAATCTTTTTAATAAATTCTGGCTTCGTTCCTTTTCGAGGACGAAAAGATTCTAAGGGGGGAGGAATGTGATAACCTGCATTTTTGGGCATCTGATAATTGGTAATTATCTAATTTTAACTATTAAATACTGCTATATATGTTAAAAATAAAATTCTGCTAATTAAAATGTCTATAAATGGATTTGTGAAACTATAATAAATATTGATTTATAATATTTTTGAAATGGTAAATTTTATAGTGAATTAGTAAATTCCATAAATAGATAAATATAAACTTTGTAGTGTTGAAAACTTTAAGTGTATACATACATACATACATACATATATATATATATATATATATATATATATATATATATATAAGTATATAAAGTGTGTATATATATTGAGATTTGGAAATTTTATTTTGAAATTAAAAATATGAAGATATTAGCAAGGTTTAATAAAAAAAATAAAAAAATCTTAATACACATATATTAATAAATTATATATATATATAATAATAAATAAAACATATTAAAATCAATTAATACATGCATATTTACAAATAAAAGAATTTTAGCATACATTTAAACATGTGTAATATTATAAACATGGGATAAATAATATAAAAACATTATTAACATATTTAAAAATTTATACATGGATAAAAGACAAGTGTAAGTTAGTTTTATCATAAATTTAACAATTGTAAGATGATTAGGCATGCAAGTAACAAGTGGCCAAAATGTTTTTTTTAAAATAAATTTGTAAATAAAAAAAAAGAAACCAGATTTCATTTTTTTATCTCCAAAATTTGAAACCACAAAGTATAGGGTAGAATAAATCAAAGAAATGGTATCAACTACAATCCAAACTATAGCCTAAAACAATTTCAACTGGAACTGGCAAACCAATCTTCAAACCTGGAAATTCAATCAAAATAAAACGAACCTGAAAGCAAACATCATCAATAAAGAAAACTTCAGGACTCCAGAATCAAAATCAAGCAAGCAAACCTAAAGTAATCAAAAGCATTTCAGTCCTCTGCTCTAGGATATTAGGTGAGTAAACAAACCCCAAAAGGCTTTATTTAGTTCAAATCTGGATTTCAGGTGATAAAACTTGAAGTATAATTGTGGGAAAATGTTGTGTGATTGAAATTATGCCTCCATGACTATTTTTGTTGTGTGCATGTCAATATGTCAGTATGGTTGTTCTGCAGGCTTTTAATCTGAAAAAAAAATCAAGTTCTTCTTTATTGATCTTCTTTAGGATTTAATTTGTAAACAAAATTTTTTTCATTAAGATATAAAAAGAATATATAATACTTTCAAGTTGAATTTTTAGTTAGGATTCAACAGAAAGGAAGAAGTACAGTAAATATGAAACCATATCAAAATCTAAATCAAAATAATTGTTTGTTTCAAGTATATGATTGAATTCGTTTTCGAAAATTAGGATTTTTGAAATTCGAATCAAGATTTTTAAGCTTTAGAATCATGAGATATTGTATGTTGAATGAAATATGGGTCTCATGCAAATTATGGTGATTGGCGGCTCTTGAGTGGTTGAAATTCTTGCTGAAGCAAGTTTGGGAATCGAAGATGTCGGCAAAAATGGTGGGAAAAATTCTTGTTCACCGAGGCGGTGGAGGATGGTCGAAGTAGGGTTTAAAACTCTGTTGTGTCGTCAATGTTTATGGGTTTCGTGCAGTAATTGTGGTGGATCGGAATGGTGTGCGACGGAGGGGATCGGCGCTGGAGGTCGAGATGGTTCTCTGGTAGGGACGGCAAGGGTGCTCGTGGACCAGGTCGACGGCCAGAGGAGATTTTCCGATCGTGTATTTTTCCAGTTTTCGATCAAGGCTTCGATTTTGGAATTTCCATCGTTTTCGATGTTCTGCTTCTTCGTGGCGGTTGTTGAGGTAGATGGTGAGTTGGTGAGAGCCAGAGAGTTGGACGGCGACGAGTTGTCCTGTCGTGCACATACACGTGTGTACGATTGTCGCTGGTGAAGTTTATGACTTGGGAAAGAAGGTTTGTACCGGGTATTGTCTCGAGAATTATGTGGGTTGACTCGAAGTAAAGATGTTGAGCAAGTTTCCTCTGGTGCTAACTGGGGAAAAGTTGTAGTAGGCTCGGGTCGTTATGGCCTTGATTCCAAATTTTTGTGATTTTCAAATTGGAACATAACCCAGATATTTTAAACAAAGGAAAATCTGGATTATGAAGTAAAGAATCAAGTTTTTAAAATTTTAAAACGAGGAAAGTCGATTTTGTAAGTTGTGGAAGTAATTGTTTTCAAAGATATATGATAATTAAGCATTAAAATATATATAATAGATAAGTTGTTAAAGGTAGAATAAGAGTTTTTTTTTTAGTTGCTTATGTCTAAAATTTGTTAAATAATTTTCAAAGATTAAAAGTTTTAGTTAGAGGTTTATTTTTTTTTAATTTTAAATTGATTACCAAATGTTTTATTTTCAAATAAGGTTTAATGATATAATTATGTAAATGTATTAAAAATAAATAGTTTATCTTTAAGCTATTAAGATTTTGATTAATTTAAATAATTACTTTGTGAAGATAAATAAGGTTAATTAATTATTGTTATTAACTTAACAATAGTTAATTAATGTAAATGATTTATTAATAAGTAATGATTTAATTTTCTTAATCAATTAAGGATTTTTAGATATAAGGAGTTAACTAAGTATTTAATTAATTTTAAATGATCGGTTAATTATTTGGTTAATCTAAAATAATCACTTAATTATGAATTAATTAAGTATAATTACTTGATAAAGTAATTAAAGGATAATTACTAAATGTAATTAAGAAAAGAGAAGTTACTTATGGAAGTAATTAGTGGAAATTACTTATGGAAGTAATTGAATGGAAATGATTAAGTGTAAATCATTTGGGTGATGATATTTAAAGGATAAATTAATATAATTGATTAAAGAGTTAATTAATTAATTAAAGAGCAATTAATTAGTTAAAGGATTACGGTTAATTAATGATGTGATTAATTACTTGTTAAGGTAATTAATCAAGAGAGTAATTAACTAATGAAAGTAATCAGAGGATAATTACTTAATGGAAGTAATTAAGGATTAATTGCTTAGCGTAATTAATTAAGGATTGTTTGATTAAGGAAACTAATCAATGATTAGTTAAATAATGATTATGATTAATTAAGGGATAATTGATCAATGAAGTGATTATGAGATAATTAATTTGAGTGATTAATTAAAGATCAATGTAATTAATATGGATGGGAAAGGGATAATTAATTTGTGTAATTAATTAAGAGTTGATTACTTTGTAATTAAAGAATAATTAATCAAAAATGATTAATTAAGATAAAATGAGAAGTTGATTAATTAATTGAATTGTAATTAATTAATGTTGAGTAAGCAAGATTTCAAGGCGATGGAAGTAATTAATTTAATATATATCAATTAATTAGAATGGTATGGCTAATCAACCTTGTGTATGAATGATAGAATGATATTGGAAGCCTTGGATTAATTGTTACCCCTAATATGTGATTCGTGATGCTATGTGACATGATTTGTTTGATTTAAACTGTGATGATGTGGTTATCTATTGATGATGAAGTACCGTGACACCCTGTATTTAAAGTTGAATTGTATTTCACTTGAATAACTTGGGATAAGATGACATTGGATTCGAAGAGACCGGAGTCGGGTATTAGTAAATACCCGAAACCACTTTGATTCTTTATAGATTGATATGTGAAATCAATAAACTAGAAGGGAATGATTTAAGTAAATTGGACCGTTTAATCTAAGTTTTTGGTACTTAGAAATTGATGTGTAATGTAAGTGATGTCTTTAACGTCTTGTGAAGTTGTAAATTGATAACCAGTTACCTGAGTTTATATAAGTTATATGCTTTTGTGTTCAATGTTAGATGGGTTTACTCACGTTGGTTTCCAGCCTGACCCTGGTGTTACTTTGATGTAATGCTCGGGTCAGGCCGAGTATTACAGATTTTCAAGTAACGATGTTCTAGAGCTCAGGAGGCGAGCTGGATGAAAGAAACGTATGGAGTGTTTCTGCTGTTGTATTATTATATATATCTGAGACATGTCGAATTGAATCTGTCCAATGTATGTATAAATTTGTTGTAACTCTAATATATTGATGTAAATTGATAGATACAGTTTTCTTTAGTATAACTATTACTATTGATATTATATTTTATCCACTGCGAATGTGAGATATTGTGTTTCTTTTCTGTTCATCTTCTTCTATCTCTTTTCTCTAACTATTTGGAATTTTCGGGATCGAAATTTCCGGGTCGTTACAGGTTTCCTCTTCCATTTCCTATTTCTATATCTCCTTTACCATAAATCTACATATGAGCCTTAGTAAGATATAGAAGAACGGTCTAGGAGAGTTGGGGATACACACTTTTATATATAACTATATATCAAATACAAGTACGTTAATAAAGCGTTAAACCAAACCCTGATCTTATTATCTGATTCATTGAATTATGTTTGGAAAACCTTTTAGGTTTAAGTTTCTTTTAAAGTTTCATGAATCAATGCTTTGTACCAACTTCCCTACTTAAAGGCCCAAAACTAACGGTTATGGATGCTATAGTCATCCATAGTTATTAATCCTCGATGACCAAATACAACAATATTAGATCCATTGATACACTAAAACACAAGAATATGGAAAAAATTAAGCCGCAAACAAATTCCACATTCCATTTTAAAATATTCCAAATTGATTACGTAATCCAAGTTTGTAGAGCACGTTCATATAACATATAATTATTACAAAATACGCCAAGAGTGACATATGAAGATGCCTCCTTGGATGATTAGGAATATAATAAGGCACTAAAAAAGTTTTGCCTTTACAATCAAACACACAGCGAAAATAAAAGAACTCTAATAATAGGCTTGCCTCCTGCACGTTTTTGAAAGCTTTATTTGTCTAAAAGAACATCTGGAAATCTTAACTCTTAACATACTTAAAATCAATTGAGTACCCGAGATTTTAAGGGGAAAACAAAAACTTCAAGTCAAACATAAAGCTTGGTATGAATAATAATTTACTATCTCAGACCATTTAGATATCTAGTGAGACCACGCCGCTTAATGGAATGAGTTTTCTACTCACTAGTTTGCTAAAACATTTATAAAACCATATACCGTGCTCCTGCATCTACAATGGATAAAACATTGTATTTCAAAACATTATGATGACATGCAAAACATGTGAATCAAATCTGGATTACCCATCTCTATTCATTCTGACTATTTGTCTCGATTATTAACATGTTAAATATTATGGACTATCTGTCTAAATGCATAGTTTTTATAGGATCATTAAGAACCTATTGGTAACTCCAATATCTTTTCTCTTACCCTAGTTTTCATGGGCAAACTTAGAAGCTATTGACTAACTGTCAATATCTTAATCTAGATATAGTTTTCATAGGCTAACTACAAACCTACTGGCCCTAGTCAGTATCAAATCATAGTTTTCATGGGTCGACGATGAACCTATTGGCCCCTGCCAATATCATATAGCTTTCATTGGCTTACTGCAAACCTATTAGCCTCTGCCAATATCTTTAATTAAAGTTTTGCATCTGTTAAGTTATATTCATAATGGGTCAACCTAACTGGTTATTCCGCCTCTTTCCCAAAAATACAGTTATTGGTTAATAACAATGTGAACAAATATATGAAGAAGTAAACATAACAACAAAAGTATACCAACTTCTATGGTTTATTATCCTTGAAATGCTCTTGAAATAAATATCTTGGTTAAACACTTTAACCTTTTAAATCAAGGAAAATTTCTTCATTTTAAAACACTTTGTTTATTTATGTCATGGTTATTACTTTAAATTGATATTGGGTTTATGTTTTGAAATCATAAAAACATCTCCTTTGAAACCTCTGGATAGCCTCCCTCGAAAGAAAAGACTTCTTTTCAAAACATAATATACATACCTTTTGAAGCCTTTAGTAAGCATTCTCTTATGAAACCCATTATACCTTTAGATAGTATCAGATCATCCTTTAAAATATAGAGCTTCAAAACAAATGAAAGTATCCCTTTCGAAAGCATTGGATTTACTCTTTAAAAACATCATTTGGGTCCAAATGGTTATGAACGAAAGTATCCCTTTCGAAACGAACTAAAATAAATATGGGGAAATGTTGATGGTGTCAAAACCATCTAGCCGAAAGCAAAAGACTTTAAAAATTAAAACTTTGAAGGATGTTTGTCGATGGGAATTCTACCAAGTCAGAACTCCATTGAACGAATTCATATAAAAAATATACCGCAAGTGCATGGTGTACAATTGTTAGTATATGGCGGGTACACGTCGATCCGTAGGAAATTGTTGATTTTAAAAATGTGTTTAATCAAATTATACCAAAGTAGAGAGAGTGTTAAGCTAAAAGTATGAGAAACTAACAAAAAGAAAGTGATAAAAATATGAGAGTGTGAAGGAAATTTAGAGCCAATTTCCACTCTCTAAATCACATAAATCAACAAAATGAAGTATGATCTCTTTTTTCTTGTCATTAGTGTAATTAATTGATGTGTTTGTCATAAGTATGGTATATTTGTGCTCTTAATTAGCCCAATATAAACCATCAAACTATAACACAACCACTAATACACATTTAGGTCTCATGAAATATGACAACGAATTAGAAAGCAAAATTTATTTTAAGCATGGCCTATTAACTATTGTTAAGAAATATAGGCCATCAAATTTTAATTTCAACAATCACTTCATTACCATCATCATATGTAGATGAAGAGGTAATTTGTGTTAGTGATTTCTTAAGCATAGCCTATTTGGTGTCAACAATATAGGCTATCAAATTCAAAGCAAAAACAACAAGTTAACTACTTCATGCATTCTCATTAAAGCACAAAAAGAGAGCACAGACATCAAAATGTTGGATCTCCATACTAGAGATCTTTATTACCCAAAAATTAAGGGAATTAGCCTCTCATATTTGTTATCAAATCAACAAATGTAGAAAGCAACATTAAACAAACAAGAGGAAATAGAGAGCAAAAAGAAAGGAAAAACTAAAGTACTTGCATGAAATGTAAATCTACATTACTAACATGAAAGTAAATAAGCATGTGAACGAAAAGAACATGTATTAAAGTTGCATTAAAAAAGTACAAAAAGTGAAAATGGCCAAGTATCTATGAAAAGAAAAGAGAAGAGCTTTCTTTTATTTGATCCTAAACTAAATTAAAGAGAGGAGAGCCTAAAAGAAGAGTCTCAAGAAGAGAGCTTTACATAAAACATAAGGGGTATTTATATAAATTTAAAACCCTAATACATTTTTGGGAACTATCCAAACTACCCTCTTAGGAAACGTAACCTCCAAGTAATAATTAAAATTAGCATAACCCTCCATTTAAACGTGCGTGAAGCTTTAATCATGTGTATTAGCACTTAAAAGGGGATCATGATAAGCGGGTAGGTGAGGTCCTCCATGATGCTTGAAATGAATTATTTCCATCTTCATTTGTTTCCTTCTCTTGTGTGCTTACATGAATACATTATGCTCTTCTAATTTCTATCAATTTTCCTATACATAAAACTAAAATGTGTCAGTGAATTGTCTCAAATTAATTAACACACAAAAATGACCATTTTTCCTCTGAATGAAGATGAATAAATAATGATTTGAAAATAATTTGAATTTTGCTTTAAACATGTTAAAATACCCAATATGATCATTTATTTAATTTAAACAGATTAAATATGGTGGTAAATATATGCACATTTACATGCACATCAAATACCCCACACTTATCTTTTTATTCGTCCTCGAATAAAGAAAACTAAGATAAATCCATTTTCGTAGAGAAACAATTGCATTGAGTGTATGCAACAAGCCGTTAAATCTCTAGGTGTCTCCAATACGATGAGTGTTGTCTCGTGAGGATTTTCAGTGGATACTACCCATAAAATCCGAACGCAAAGTGAAAATACTTACAAAATGCAAGATTTTTTACAAAGAGATGAATGCACATTTATGAAAATACATACAAATGAAGGGTTTACTCTTAAATCGGCACAACTATGTTAAATATAGTTTATGGTCATTATCTTGAAAATTTAAGTCGTTTACTTGTCAAAATTTCCAACAAAAATCAAGTTATCATAGCAAATAGACTATCGTTTAACTCGTTGTTTTGGTTGATAACAAAGTGTAATTATGAAATGGATCCTTAGTTGATTCAAAGTTTTTCAAAGTGGCATTTTCATTTCTTTCCAATAATAAGTCAAATCAAACAAGTTAAAATAGTTCTTGGATTTCATTTTCTTACTCGTCTCTATTTTTTTTTGAAATATTATTTACAATATTTACATATACCTAACTCAGAAAACTAGGGCCAGATATAGTACCCATGCACTGCCTATCAGGCTTATGTAAGGGGAATATAGAGCGTGGCAAGTGAACACATGAGTGTGAACACCTATTGACCGTAGGCATTATTAATAAAAGAATTTTTATATACATACGCCTAGCTCAGATAAACTAAGGCCGGATATACCGATCATGCACAGCCTTTCGGGCTTACGTGAGAAGGGCACAGAGCATGGCGAGGGTACACGTAAGTGTGTACACTTATCGACCGTAGGTGTTAATAAATATATACATATATACAAGAAATATTTTTTTTTTTGAAGAGAGAGTTTTGAAAAATCATCTTACCACCACTTAACTTAGAAGACAAAAAAATGTTATATCCCTTTATTTGAATTCACCAATTTTTAAAACAAAGATCTTCAATTAGGATATTTCATTATCAACACTTTTAAACCTTCCTATATACTAGTTAAACCATCATTATTTGTAATCAAACTTCATTTTTATTTTTTTTAAGACAAATAAATTTTCAAAAATTTCAATTTAAAACCAAAACCATATATTTAACCTATAGCGTTTCTTTACAAATAAATCAAAAATGCTATAAAAAAATTTGAGATTTTTTTTTGTTTTTCATCTAAGTTTTGGAAAGAAAATGTAAAAATAAACCGTGAAAAATTGAAAATGATGAGACTCCCCTACAGTTGATTTTGACCGTATCCCCACAGTCAACCCAAGCGAAAGGAGAAAAACAAAACAAAAATAAAATGATGTATATATTTACATGAAAAGAAAAAATTATTATTTACAAGATTTCAAAATGTATATCGTCAAAAAATAAATGAAATGGTCTTCCAACGTCCAATTCACTTGTCTCGACAAGTATGCGAGACACAGCTCAAGCTCGAAAAACCAAACCATAAAAGATTTCAAAGTTAAATCTTGATTTGGGAAAACGAATGTCGTTTTATTAAAAATCATATGAGTTGTTTCATTTTTGACGATGTCTGGGGTAGATATAATGATTAATTGAAGTTCACATTTATTTCCACCAAATTGAGGTTCAAACTTTTCATTGACAAATTTTTCGAAATTATCGATTTTAAAATCAAAATGGTGTTGTAAATCTTCCCATTCAGAATTTGACAACTCATTTTCAAAAATTCCAAAGTAATCATGTTCGTTAAATTCATCTTCCTTTGTTGGATTATCAACAACTTCGTTGGGTATCTCAATTTCAAAATCCAAAGTTGTTGCATTTAAAATTTCAAAATCGAAAAAGGAAGGTCGAATTTTAAATTTGGTTCCACGCCCTCAAAAGAATTGAAATCCAACTCAACTACCGTGTTTTCAACAACTTCATTAGGATCATCATTTCCAGTTTCAAAAGTTGTTTGAAAATCGTCGATTGTGGTAAAAGATGGACTACTATTTGACTCATCACACGTTGGGATTTGATTTTATTGTTCATGTAATTTTTTGTATGTTTCAATCAACAAATCCATGTGATCATCGTAAATTTCATTCATTTATTTAACAAAATCCAGCTTATAATTATTGGCTTGATAACTTTCGACTTGGATTTGTTGAAAACAAAAAATTTCACTCGTATCGTAATCGAGATTATTCCCATTGCCAAAATTATTTGAAAATTGGATCACATTTTCATTTTGATTTTGAAATTCATTTTGGAGTTCAAAATTGAATAGGCATGAGATATACTCGAAGTCATTTGAATTTTGAAGTGAATTCATATTTTGATTATTTTGAAAATTTTGACTTGAGTTATCACCAAAATAAGAATTACACAAATCATTTATCATTTGATTTTGTTGTGTAGAGATTTCAAGTAAAGATGAAGTCCTATTTTCGAGACTCGAGGGTTGTTCGTCGTTTTGAAAATTTTAAGGTTCGAAACTCGAATCGTTTAAATAATAGTTATTGTTGAAATATCCATAAGAATTTGAAGTGAAATTATACGGATTATATTGATTTTCATAACTATTGTAAAATTCATGTCAATATGGAAATTCAGACATTTTGAAGAAGGTTTTTGTCTTTTTATAAAGGAAAAATATTTACAAAATGAATTTGTCCGCTAGGAAAATTGATTTTGTTTTGGTTTTTCAATTATTTTTTGTTTTTGAAAAGATTTTTTTGGATTTTATATTTTGGTTAAAAAATTCAAAGGAAAAGGATTGCAATTTTTTTGTTTTTGATTTTGAATTTTTTTTTTTAAAATATGCATGAACTAATGCAACTAAATAAATGCAAAGGTTAATTACAAATGATTTATCCTAAGTTAACTCAAATTGTATAATCACACTTTGTCTTAAATCAACAAGATAGTTCTCAGCCAGGTAGCAGGCAGGGGTTATCGATGCACCACGAATCACCGTAGCAATGCAGCCGAAGGTTTAAATACGTTCAAAGAAACAATTCAGTATAATATTTATGAATCACTGTATTATTTATAACTGATTATTGCTCGGGCGTAGCGTAGACACCGAGAAATTAATTTATTCAAAGAAGACAATTTGTCAATACATAATTAAGTGTTATCGACTTTTAATCGTTATTATATTTCGTGAATCAAATACAAGCAGAAATTAAATGTTTATTAGCAATGCAACTACGATGAATTTTTTATTTTTATTTTTATTTTTTTTGTATTTTGAATTTTTTTTAATATATAAATGCAAATGCAAGCAACCAACAATGTAGATAAATGAAAACAATAGATAGATGTTAAAAGCAGCAAATTTTTTATTATAAGCAAGCAAGTGGTTTTTTTTGGACAAGCAAAGCAAAGAAATTATTTTTGGTAAGTGGCTCCTTCCTTTATCCGCTTTGGCAACCTAAAATAAAAAACAAGACATATATAAAAAAAATTATAAATAAAAAACTAAAGCAATTAAAAATCAATACAAATGAAACTAAAACAATTGAGAACATTTTTTGTTTTTTTAAACACCAAATGAAATGAGAATAAATTCTTTCGTTTGTTTTTTTTTTAAGAAAACAAAATCCTAAACAAAGTAGATTTTTTTTTAAAGAGACGAATGACTAAAACAAAAGGAAAATGAAAGAAAATGGAAATATTTTTTTTAATAAACACACATTTAAGAAGATTTCAAAATAATTTTTTTGGCAAATGATAAAAAGAATACAAAGGAAACCTCACCCTTTTTTTTGTTGAAATGGCAGAACACAGTTTAACCAAAACAGACCAGGCCTAAATCTCTAACAGACCTGGTATAAGAAAACTCAAACACTTCATTTTGTTTAAGGAAAGCCCAAATTCATTCAAAATTTCCATTTTATTAGACTGCGATTCGTATATCAAAATTACAAACAAACTGAAATCGAAATCGCTCAAGTTTAGGGTGTTCAATTTGGGAACGGTCGCAGGCGACTTTGGGATACTGGAGGCTGTTTGTGAGTTTGATTGTCAGAAGGATGCAGTGGTAACTGGCTTCGAGCATTGTTGACACAATGATGAGGCAGTCAAGTACGGTGATGTTCGTGTACTGTGGAGGGCAAAGATGAAGCAAGGTTGAGGTTGCGATGTCAATGTCTTTATGGTAGTGAATTGGGGTTGCTTCTAAAGCGGTCGTGGATGTTGTTGGAACAAACAGTTGCCAGATGTCGGTTCCAGTACTCTTCCTCCCTTTTTTTATGATGACACAAGTAGTTTCAAGTTGACAGTTTTTTTGTGTGAATTTGTTGTGGTTTGGTGAGGCAAGCAAGGTAGTGGGTTGGAAGAGAGATTTGATTAATGTTAGCAGTGTGATATGGCAGAGTTGTGTTAAATTTGGATGATTCAAATATTTGTTAAAGAGGAAAGTAATTGATTGATTGATTCATTCAAATCAATTAATTTGGCTGCTATATGGAAGGATATTTTGAAGGAAACTAATTAATTATTCAATCAATTAATTAGTCAATATATTTTCTATACGAAGAAATAAATGATTAGGCATGGAGAATAAATCAATTAAAGGAAAGATATGGAAACCAAGATTACGCCATCTATTTGTACTAAAATCAAATCATGCAATTTGGAAAGATATTTGGGTAATCAGGAAATTGATTTTCTTAATCTCCAAGCAACTCTTCATTATCAAGTCTATTTAAGTGAAGAAATTCATCTTCATAAGCAAGCAAGTGTGCAAGAGTATCCACCATCATTCTTCCCACTCTTTTGTACTCTTTTCTTTAGTGAAAAAAAGAAGTTGTTGGGTCTCCGTGGACGTAGGATATTCATATCCCAACCACATTAAATCTTCCATGTCTCTTATTTCTGTTATTATTTCTATGAGACTGCATAATTTTTTTAAGTGTCATTGGTATCTAAATAGGCAATTCTAGATCTTGATCAAATAATTCGCTTCCGCTCAAATTAAAACAAAATTCACTACATTTTGGTATCAGAGCTAGTTTTATTGTTCTTGTTTGAATATTAATGGCTACTTCTAGTAAGTCTGTTTGTAGATCTGGTGTCAACTATGGAGTAACACATTTTTTACGGAAAAGGAGATTTTTGTACTTAGGAGATGAAGATGGAGGCTGTATTAAAGAAGGAGAAGACTTATAAGGTTGTTTCTACGCCTGAGAAATTGAACAGTATTGATACAGCTGATTTAGAAGAGATGGAAGATGAACCTCTCACAACAATTCAGTTGAGCCTTTCAGGCGAAGTTCTTAGAGAATTCTCTCAGAAGAAGACAGCGATGGAACTATGGGATGCATTATGAGATGCATATCAAGGGAAGTCTCTCACTAATCGGATTATTCTTCAGCAACAACTCTATTCATTCGAGATGAAGCCTGGAGCTGATCTCATGGAGCATGTAGATGCTTTGACGACTTTGATTATGAACCCAAAAGCAGCGGAAGTTGATATTACCGATGAGGCTCAAGCTGTGATCCTCTTATGTTCCTTGCCTAAGGAGTATACCGCTTTTGTTAATTCCATGATTTATGGCCACAATAAAATTATCTTGTTTGATGTAAAGGCTGGTCTTCATAATGAAGTATTAAGAGGTAGATTAGCGAGCACTAGCTTGGATAGTGATACCGAAGGCATATCTGTTTAAGGAGGTAGAGGCCAAACAGGTCGAAGAAGGGAGGAGGACGGAATTCTTCACGGTCTCAGTCTAGGGGGCCTAAAAATTTGACTTGTCATTATTGTAAGAAAACAGGACACTTCATAGCACAATGTCCCAAGCTTGAAGGTAGAAGAAAAGATCCAAAGAAAGCCTCAGCTTCTACAGCAAAGAAATTAGATACAGAAAGTGACACCGATATATTTACAGTATTTGGCTCTTCTGGGAAGAACAACTTATAGCTGATTGATTCTGGTGCATCCTATCATACGACACCTGATAGGAACTGCTTTTCCACTTACCATGAAATTGATGCAGGAGAAGTTCTGATGGGTAATGATGCTTCTTGCCATATGGTGGGTGTTGGTAGCGTGATGATTAGGATGTTTGATGGTGTTATTCGTATGATCACCGATGTTAGACATGTACCTGATTTGAGGAGGAGCCTGATCTCTGTTGGGGCATTGAGTAGACTTGGCTTGAAGATTGTAGTAGAAGGAGAGAAAATTAAGATATCGAAGGGTTTCATGATTGTTATGAGAGGTGTGAGGGTAGGAAATCTTTATCTATTAATACTGTAATTGGTGAATCGACTTCTGTTACATATGTTGATTCAGATTCTTCCATATTATGGCACTTACGGATGGGTCGCATCGGTGAGCGTAGCATGGATGAGTTGAGAAAAAGAGAATTGATTGATGGAGTTCATCATTCAAAACTTGGTTTTTGTGAAGAGTGTCTTCTAGGAAAGCAGACGAAGATTTCTTTTGGTATAGGAGAGCATAAAGCAAAAGCTATCTTGGAGTATGTTCATAAAGATGTCTGGGGTTGTCAGGACCCGATTCTTCGACTCCCGAATATCGACATCAATACGTCCACTGTATCGAATGCCGATCAGTCGGATGCCGGAAAACCGAACACTGATGGTTAAAGAAAGAAGAAAGAGGTAGAAGAAGAGAGAAAGAGAGATAAGAAAATAGAAAGGAGCAGAAAGAAATAACAGAACAACATCAGAATTTCACAATTCACAGCGGAACAACATATAATAAATAAATGAATAATCTTTAAACAAAGAACTATATCAGTTATTACATTACATTTCATTACATCAGAGTGTACAACAACAAATAACAACAAACAGCGGAAAAGAAATACTATATACTAGTAATACGTCATGCCATCCAGCTTGCCTCCAGCAACTCCTGAATTCCAAATATCCTGATAAACCTTAACTCTTGACTGCCCGTTTGGAAATTGGTGGCACCCAGAGTTTAGGAAGGAAAACAATAAACTCCGAGTCAGTCATGTGACTGGTGTGAGAACTCAAAACAGTTTATTTATCTTTAAAATCAAAATAGAGGAATATTTTTAAAGTCAATTCGCAATGCTTTTAAAAATGAGACTACCATAAGACCTCCCGCCACACACACAATGCAAACGCAGACTTGGAGGAGATTTCTTCTTATGTTAGTCAAGGATGCTTGATACGTATTAAAAAGAAACATTTGATATTATTACTAGTGCATAGTGTAGGAAACATTTCGAAAGTAGAATATAAATCTTAGCCAGCATAGGTACCATTATAGTATGCTCACTATAACTACCATATTAAATGGCAGGTTCTACAACTAAAACCGTACAAGTCTCGTATTGTTTCTTTGGATTTCCAATAAATGGTCAGCCCAAGGAACTTCCCATTGCCACATGAGAACGCCTCTGGAAGGACGTTCCCAAGAACAAAACCGGATCTCTGCCAACACAAGGCCGGGTTACCCCTAACTGGGTAACTATTGACACGAGTATGCCATCCCCCGGTCCTTTGGGACCTTTATCCGAGAGCTCTCTAATCAACATCACACCATAATAATAAGTGTTTCAACATGAGTAAGCATCTGGGCTCCATACCATGATACCACCCTTTTCCAGAAGGAAATGCACATACCTTAAAGTGAGCTACCCCTCATAACCTTGCTGCATCTTTCCTGTTTTGACCATTCCGAGGTGTGAGGCTCGACGAAGTCTCGTCCACAAAGCCATGCTTTATACAAAAGCTGTGCTTTGGGTCAACAAATGATCATAGAAATGATCACAAAGATAAACGATCAAACGAATGATCCTATCACAAATGATCAACACAATGATCATTTCACAGCAACACTCAGCATGTCACATTACCAAATTGGGAATATATTGCTGATAACCTTCAACTATATAACCTCTGAGCTCGTACGTCTCAGAGAAGGGTGTTAAGCTAAGAGAATAAATTCTCCGCCACCAACAGAAATATATTTGAAAGAAATCAGCTTTATATCTCAATTTGTAATGTCAGACATACAATCCATACAAGTCTGTTCCGGGATCGAACAGAACCGAAGGCACTTACAAAGAAGTCTTTGCAATCCGGATAATCTCTAATCACGTCCGGATTTCCCATCACATATGGAGATCTCTATACCGGGGATCAGCCAGTGCAGAGACAATCAATAAGAAACCCTTTCGTTTTCGAAAATATCCGGTGTTCAACACCGGTCTTCAAATGCAATTCATAACGATGTATCACATATTCGGAATGGGTTATACGACCCCAAGGTCCTTTCCCGGTTAACCCGAATAGTGAGCGCTTATTTAAAAAAAAAAAATAAGTGTGGCATTCAATTTCAAGAAAATCACAACAAATACCTATTTAAAGGTAAATATTGATAGTCGGTTATTGAACTATTAATGGATATGCACAACATCACCAGATTCCAAATAATTTTCCAAATTATTTATTTCCCAAAAATATCTTTACAAGATATATATTTTCCATTTTTCAAAATAAATAAATATTTATTTTTAAACCCATTTTCCAAATTTCATTTATAAATTCCATATTGAATTTACATTTCCAAAATATCTGTGAACATACGATTTCAAATTGTTTTCAAATATTCACTTCCAATTTATCTTAAAAAGATAATTCTTAAAACGTTCATTTCTTATTTGAAACCATTTCCATACTTATTTATTTATAAGTAATTCACAAGTATTTTTATTTTCTACACTTGGAAAATATTCAATATACTCTAATCGAAATTAAGTATATATTTCATTCTTAAGGAAATCATTCTCTTAAACATATTTATTTGGGCCAAAACGAATGTTGCGTAAAACATTGTTACGACAACCCAAAATCACTGGTATAGGGATTTGAAATTAAAATAGATATATAAATCCCAATACTATACAAAACATTTCCTTTCGGAAATCATTTACTATAACAACAGTGTTATAGTCCACCATTTCCTTTTATTTCTCGAAAACGTCTATTTCAACAATGAATGTTGAAATCTATGGTTTCGAATCTTAATACATTTAAAACATCGTTAGATCGTTTTAATTCTATTTAAAACATCACATCCAAATATTTTCTTTAATATATTATTCACTATTTAAAAACGTGAATATACCTGTTAACCAATTTCATCATTTCTATACATTTTGTTTTACAGGATTATTCACTGTCTAAAACGTGAATATAACTCCATTAATAAATTACAACAATTTTACTTATCAAAATAAGTCGTTGTGGATTTATAAAACAATGTTTATAAATTCCATTTCTATTTATTTTATAACTATTTCCTCTTATAATTTCCTTTATTAACCTATTCGATTTATAACTCAATTATATACCGAAAGTTCATATTATAAGTTAAATGCTTATAATTTAGTTGTTTACAAAATCGTTCCTTTAAACTTCATAATTATAAATCTTATAACTTATAAGATTCATTTATTTATCCAAATCTATTCCCTAAATAACTTTATAAATTTTATTTATAAAATTCCATTTATAACTTCACCGTTATAATCCTATAGATTTCATTCATTTATGAAATTCATTCACAATTCATTCTAACACTTGTAATAGCTTGTTTTACAATTCCAATATTTTTAATTCATAAATATCAATTTATAAATCTTTTATATGGATCAACTTATATTATTCTTTTAAAACGTCTTTAAACTCCTTTATAATTTCATCATTCTCATAGATTTACAAAATAATCAAATTTCATAAATCCTATATTTAAACTTTTTATAATAAATTCAGAAATCAAAATTTAAACTATTTTATAAAATCATTAATCCCATATTTTCAAAAATCAACTTTTAACTGTATTTCTCAAAAATCATAATTTTTATAATATTAAAATTATAACGTTTATTTATTTAAGATGAATCAATTCCAAAAAAATATTTTATAAACGTATACTTTCAAAAATCACTTTAGAAATCCCTTAAAATCAAAATCGTTATTTTTAAACTTCAAAATTGGATCCGATGATGCAACACATCAAATAGTCAATCACGACTTTACAACATCATATATCGATATGATAAACAATCAAATATCACAGTATTTGAATCAAATAAATATTTGTGAGGAATCCAGTTGGATCCCTCCAACCTGTTTCCCTGCATCCACAGACATTAGCACAATACCCATTCCACTTCGAGATGGAATATCGCGGTATATGGGATTTATAAAATATTATCCGCTTAATAGGCGGCGCAATAGGATCTCAACCGCTATACAATGCGGGAAATCAATCAACTGCAATATATACGTATGCCAATATATATATATATATATATATATATATTGCTATATATAGATATATCCTACTATATCTAATATCACAATCAAGCAAACAATCAATAACTGTAATTCCAATTTTTAAATTTTTGAGTGAGAAGTTCTCACCTTAGCTTTTATTTTGCAATCCATCTTCCAAATCCAGATTATTTTCTTCACAATTTTTAACCTTGTATAAACAATTATATAAATTTATTAATATTCGATCAAATCGAATAATTTATTATCATTCATTCATTTTAATTAACTAATGATTTTGTTTTAAAATTAAAATTTGATTTTGAACTAAAATATCTTCTTTTCTTTTGAAACCCTCATTTATATAAAAAGAAAATTATATAGATTAAGGAATCATTTTTTTTATTTTATAAATTCATTTAGCAAAAAATTAGATTTAAACTAAATTTACTTTAATAAATTATCTCACCAAAATAATTGATTTACCGGTTAAACAAATTTCTTTACTATAACTATTTTTTTCTGTATATATATAAATTAAAAATCTGCATATATATTTTACTGTATATTTCTTTTTTCTATAGATCTATACTCACATAATTTTATAAATTAAAATTAATAAAAATAATACCTTACTGTTAATTGAAGAACCCAGCTAATTCCCCAATTTCCACTGAAACGCAACCCCCCCTTTCCATTCGCGCGCCACCGCTCACCTCCATCTTCCCATCACATACGCGTGCGCCACCGTACGCAAGCCCTTGCCCTCCACCATCTCTCGCATCTGTCTACATTAACGACTCCATCGATCGACCATCGTGGCGAGCTCAACTCGAGCACGCGATGAAATCATGCACTGCTTCGCGCGAGCTCCCATCGCCTCTACTGCCATCGCGTCCTCGCGTCGAACCCACTGCCGCTGCCTTGATTATGATTTCCCTCTCCTTTCTCAAAGTCACTGCCGCCTCATCCCCATATGCGCGAACGCGAAGCGCTCGAACTCGAGCCCTCCCCCCTTTCGATTTTGATGTCGCGGCCGTTTATTTTATTTTATTTTTCATTTGGGGGATAAAGATGAAGCTCGGCCGCCATTTTTTTGAACGTGATTTTGAATTGAAATCCTGGTGTACTTCAATAAGTGATGGAAGGGAGTATGAAGAGGAAAAAAAAAGTAGCGGCCATTAAATTTTGATTTGAACGAAACAGAAGGGGGAGAGGAATATTTAAAATGGGTAAAACAAGCGCTGCACGTTCATCTTCGTTATTTCCTGCGTGATACTAGGCATAATGCTAGGCATGATAAATGGAAGAACGTGCTGATGTTGACAATTTTAAATTTAAATTTAAATTGAATTCGATTCAATTTCAATGCGTTTACTCACCGTGTGCTCACATAACAACTCCGAAAAATACGAAATTTGAAATCCGAGAATAATTCAATATTACGGACCCAATGGAACTGGTTTCGTCGAATTCCGAGACTGTGCCTCGGACGGCTATTTTTAAATATCGATTCAAACGATATAATTTCAATACTGAACAATTCACTTTCAAATTCAATTCTGAAGCATCTATTATCTTCAGTATTATCAATATAAATTTTACAAGCCTTTGAAATATTTTTAATCGGCTTAAAATTGAAGAATCAAATTTTTATTCAACTCTCAATAGATTAAATTTTATAATTTAATCGCCAAATTCAAAGTTATATTGAAAATTTAATCCAAACCATCATTCAAATATTTAAATTTAATTAAATATTTTCAAATTAAATTGTTCAAAATTCTGGGTCGTTACAATCTTTCCCCCTTAAAAGAATTTCGTCCCGAAATTACAAGTTAAGAAGAACGATCCTTAATCCGTCTATTATTTTTCACAATTCAAATAGTTTTATCAACTTACTAACCTAAGTCTTTTTACTAGAGATTCATTATCATTTCAACTAGCTTTCCAACTTCAATTATAAGTTTCAACCAACATTGTTCTCCTAACAATTCAAATTTAAATTTAAATTCAAATTTTAAACTTTCAAAATTTCTCAAAATTTTTTCTAACACCCTAAATTTTCGAAAAATTTCGTCAGCGTCTCCTTTGTGCGGCTAGCTCGGTACGACTACAAAATGGCACCACGGCCCCTCAGAATCAAAAAGAAAAGAGAAAGCCAAGTGGCTGGAGAAGAAAATCACCAAATTTCATACTGAAATTCAAATACGTACCTTTTTGTCGAGCAATTCAATTTTATCTTTGAAATCAAAATCCCAATTCCATTTCTTTTTATACACCTGTATA
This sequence comes from Allium cepa, assembly GCA_030765085.1. Classification (NCBI taxonomy): domain Eukaryota; kingdom Viridiplantae; phylum Streptophyta; class Magnoliopsida; order Asparagales; family Amaryllidaceae; genus Allium; species Allium cepa. Next base: position 373,109,063 of record CM060929.1, on the reverse strand, counting down.
TCCTGCTAGTCATAATATCCAATTCCAACATTCAAACCATTTTGCCAATTCTATTACAAAATTTCCAACATATGCTTCTTTTACATTTTTACTTCACTATTGAAGTTACACATTCATTTTCATTCAATTTTACATTTCAATCTCATTTGAATTCAATTCATAATTTCAATTCTATTTGAATTCAATTCATAATTTAAATTCCATTCGAATTCAATTAGTACATTCACTTATTCATTTTAAATTTCAATTTCCATATTCAATTCATCTCGAATTTACTTAATTACTAACAAAGGGAATTTCAATTTATTTCTTTTACTTACTGGAATTTATATACAAATTCAAATTTATCTTCAAATTTAGCTCACGACTAAACTTTAATTTAGCCAATTCATTAGTCCACGAATTAATAATTTATCAAGTTAGTTTACTTGAATTCAATCCATTTTTATTTTATTTTCTCCAAGTTTTGATTTTTATTCAATTTGATCAAATCAAATCTCATTTCCTTATATTTTTTTAATTCATACTTATAAATTTCATTTATTAAATGAATTTATCTCTAATCTTTGGTTATACATTTTATTTCTTATTTAATTTCATATAATAATGATAATAATTTAATATTATTACTTTCTAATAACCATGCAACCATATACTATAATAATTCATAGAAAATCATTTCTTCTCTATCAAAAAAAATAGTTTTGGGCAAAATTATCTTATTTACCCGATTCAAAAACAATTTTATATTCACTAACAAATACGCGCTCATATCTATTATTACACTCAAACTCATTCTAGAGTACTACTGACTCTATCTCTAATGAGTAACATCCAATAGAGCCATGGTTGTCGCTTAACCATATGCTCTGATACCACATTGTCAGGACCCGATTCTTCGACTCCCGAATATCGACATCAATACGTCCACTGTATCGAATGCCGATCAGTCGGATGCCGGAAAACCGAACACTGAGGGTTAAAGAAAGAAGAAAGAGGTAGAAGAAGAGAGAAAGAGAGATAAGAAAATAGAACGGAGCAGAAAGAAATAACAGAACAACATCAGAATCTCACAATTCGCAGCGGAACAACATATAATAAATAAATGAATAATCTTTAAACAAAGAACTATATCAGTTATTACATTACATTTCATTACATCAGAGTGTACAACAACAAATAACAACAAACAGCGGAAAAGAAATACTATATACTAGTAATACGTCATGCCATCCAGCTTGCCTCTAGCAACTCCTGAATTCCAAATATCCTGATAAATCTTAACTCTTGACTGCCCGTGTGGAAATTGGTGGGCACCCAGAGTTTAGGAAGGAAAACAATAAACTCCGAGTCAGTCATGTGACTGGTGTGAGAACTCAAAACAGTTTATTTATCTTTAAAATCAAAATAGAGGAATATTTTTAAAGTCAATTCGCAATGCTTTTAAAAATGAGACTACCATAAGACCTCCCGCCACACACACAATGCAAACGCAGACTTGGAGGAGATTTCTTCTTATGTTAGTCAAGGATGCTTGATACGTATTAAAAAGAAACATTTGATATTATTACTAGTGCATAGTGTAGGAAACATTTCGAAAGTAGAATATAAATCTTAGCCAGCATAGGTACCATTATAGTATGCTTACTATAGCTACCATATTAAATGGCAGGTTCTACAACTAAAACCGTACAAGTCTCGTATTGTTTCTTTGGATTTCCAACAAATGGTCAGGCCAAGGAACTTCCCATTGCCACATGAGAACGCCTCTGGAAGGACGTCCCCGAGAACCAAACCGGATCTCCTCCAACACAAGGCCGGGTTACCCCTAACTGGGTAACTACTGACACGAGTATGCCATCCCCCGGTCCTTTGGGACCTTTATCCGAGAGCTCTCTAATCAACATCACACCATAATAATAAGTGTTTCAACATGAGTAAGCATCTGGGCTCCATACCATGATACCATCCTTTTCCAGATGGAAATGCACATACCCTAAAGGGAGCTACCCTCATAACCTTGCTGCATCTTTCCTGTTTTGACCATTCCGGGTTGTGAGGCTCGACGAAGTCTCGTCCACAAAGCCATGCTTTATACAAAAGCTGTGCTTTGGGTCAACAAATGATCATAGAAATGATCACAAAGATAAACGATCAAACGAATGATCCTATCATAAATGATCAACACAATGATCATTTCACAGCAACACTCAGCATGTCACATTACCAAATTGGGAATATATTGCTGATAACCTTCAACTATATAACCTCTGAGCTCGTACGTCTCTGAGAAGGGTGTTAAGCTAAGAGAATAAATTCTCCGCCACCAACAGAAATATATTTGAAAGAAATCAGCTTTATATCTCAATTTGTAATGTCAGACATACAATCCATACAAGTCTGTTCCGGGATCGAACAGAACCGAAGGCACTTACAAAGAAGTCCTTGCAATCCGAATAATCTCTAATCACGTCCGCATTTCCCATCACATATGGAGATCTCTATACCGGGGATCAGCCTGTGCAGAGACAATCAACAAGAAACCCTTTCGTTTTCGAAAATATCCGGTCTTCAACACCGGTCTTCAAATGCAATCCATAACGACGTATCACATATTCGGAATGGGTTATACGCCCCCAAGGTCCTTTCCCGGTTAACCCGAATAGTGAGCGCTTATTTTTTAAAAAAATAAGTGCGGCATTCAATTTCAAGCAAATCACAACAAATACCTATTTAAAGGTAAATATTGATAGTCGGTTATTGAACTATCAATGGATATGCACAACATCACCAGATTCCAAATAATTTTCCAAATTACTTATTTCCCAAAAATATCTTTACAAGATATATATTTTCCATTTTTCAAAAATAAATCAATATTTATTTTTAAATCCATTTTCCAAATTTCTTTTATAAATTCCATATTGAATTTACATTTGCAAAATATCTGTGAACATACGATTTCAAATCGTTTTCAAATATTCACTTCCAATTTATCTTAAAAAGATAATTCTCAAAACGTTCATTTCTTATTTGAAACCATTTCCATACTTATTTATTTATAAGTAATTCACAAGTCTTTTTATTTTCTACACTTGGAAAATATTCAATATACTCTAATCGAAATTAAGTATATATTTCATTCTTTAAGGAAATCATTCTCTTAAACATATTTATTTGGGACAAAACGAATGTTGCGTAAAACATTGTTACGACAAACCAAAATCACTAGTATAGGGATTCGAAATTAAAATAGATATATAAATCCCAATACTATACAAAACATTTCCTTTCGAAAATCATTTACTATAACAACAGTGTTATAGTCCACCATTTCCTTTTATTTCTCGAAAACGTCTATTTCAACAATGAATGTTGAAATCTATGGTTTTGAATCTTAATACATTTAAAACATCGTTAGATCATTTTAATTCTATTTAAAACATCACATCCAAATATTTTCTTTAATATATTATTCACTATTTAAAAACGTGAATATACCTGTTAACCAATTTCATCATTTCTATACATTTTGTTTTACAGGATTATTCACTGTCTAAAACGTGAATATAACTCCATTAATAAATTACAACAATTTTACTTATCAAAATAAGTCGTTGTGGATTTATAAAACAATGTTTATAAATTCCATTTCTATTTATTTTATAACTATTTCCTCTTATAATTTCCTTTATTAACCTATTCGATTTATAACTCAATTATATACCGAAAGTTCATATTATAAGTTAAATGCTTATAATTTAGTTGTTTACAAAATCGTTCCTTTAAACTTCATAATTATAAATCTTATAACTTATAAGATTCATTTATTTATCCAAATCTATTCCCTAAATAACTTTATAAATTTTATTTATAAAATTCCATTTATAACTTCACCGCTATAATCCTATAGATTTCATTCATTTATGAAATTCATTCACAATTCATTCTAACACTTATAAAAGCTCGTTTTACAATTCCAATATTTTTACTTTATAAATATCAATTTATAAATCTTTTATATGGATCAATTTATATTATTCTTTTAAAACGTCTTTAAACTCCTTTATAATTTCATCATTCTCTTAGATTTATAAAATAATCAAATTTCATAAATCCTATATTTAAACTTTTTATAATAAATTCAGAAATCCAAATTTAAACTATTTTATAAAATCATTAATCCCATATTTTCAAAAATCAACTTTTAACTGTGTTTGTCAAAAATCATAATTTTTATAACATTAAAATTATAACGTTTATTTATTTAAGATGAATCAATTCCAAAAAAATATTTTATAAACGTATACTTTCAAAAATCACTTTAGAAATCCCTTAAAATCAAAATCGTTTTTTTTAAACTTCAAAATTGGATCCGATGATGCAACACATCAAATAGTCAATCACGACTTTCAAACATCATATATCGATATCATAAACAATCAAATATCACAATATTTGAATCAAATAAATATTTGTGAGGAATCCAGTTGGATCCCTCCAACCTGTTTCCCTGCATCCACAGACATTAGCACAATACCCATTCCACTTCGAGGTGGAATATCGCGGTATATGGGATTTATAAAATATTATCCGCTTAATAGGCGGCGCAATAGGGTCTCATCCGCTATACAATGCGGGAAATCAATCAACTGCAATATATACATATGCCAATATATATATATATATATATTGCTATATATAGATATATCCTACTATATCTAATATCACAATCAAGCAAACAATCAATAACTGCAATTCCAATTTTTAAATTTTTGAGTGAGAAGTTCTCACCTTAGCTTTTACTTTGCAATCCATCTTCCAAATCCAGATTATTTTCTTCACAATTTTTAACCTTGTATAAACAATTATATAAATTTATTAATATTCGATCAAATCGAATAATTTATTATCATTCATTCATTTTAATTAACTAATGATTTTGTTTTAAAATTAAAATTTGGTTTTGAACTAAAATATCTTCTTTTCTTTTGAAACCCTCATTTATATAAAAAGAAAATTATATAGATTAAGGAATCATTTTTTTTATTTTATAAATTCATTTAGCAAAAAATTAGATTTAAACTAAATTTACTTTAATAAATTATCTCACCAAAATAATGATTTACCGGTTAAACAAATTTCTTTACTATAACTATTTTTCTCTATATATATATAAATTAAAAATCTGCATATATATTTTACTGTATATTTCTTTTTTCTATAGATCTATACTCACATAATTTTATAAATTAAAATTAATAAAAATAATACCTTACTGTTAATTGAAGAACCCAGCTAATTCCCCAATTTCCACTGAAACGCGACCCCCCTTTCCATTCGCGCGCCGCCGCTCACCTCCATCTTCCCATCGCATACGCGTGCGCCACCGTACGCAAGCCCTTTCCCTCCACCATCTCTCGCATCTGTCTACATTAACGACTCCATCGATCGACCATCGTGGCGAGCTCAACTCGAGCACGCGATGAAATCACCCACTGCTTCGCGCGAGCTCCCATCACCTCTGCTGCCATCGCGTCCTCGCGTCGAACCCACTGCCGCTGCCTTGATTATGATTTCCCTCTCCTTTCTCAAAGTCGTTGCCGCCTCATCCCCATACGCGCGAACGCGAAGCGCTCGAACTCGAGCCCTCCCCCCTTTCGATTTTGATGTCGCGGCCGTTTATTTTATTTTATTTTTCATTTGGAGGATAAAGATGAAGCTCGGCCGCCATTTTTTTGAACGTGATTTTGAATTGTAATCCTGGTGTACTTCAATAAGTGATGGAAGGGAGTTTGAAGAGAAAAAAAGTAGCGGCCATTATAAATTTTGATTTGAACAAAACAGAAGGGGGAGAGGAATATTTAAAATGGGAAGAACATGGGCTGCACGTTCATCTTCGTGATTTCCTGCGTGATACTAGGCATAATGCTAGGCATGATAAATGGAAGAACGTGCTGATGTTGACAATTTTAAATTTAAATTTAAATTGAATTCGATTCAATTTCAATGTGTTTGCTCACCGTGTGCTTACATAACAACTCCGAAAAATATGAAATTTGAAATCCGAGAATAATTCAATATTACGGACCCAATGGAACTGATTTCGTCGAATTCCAAGACTGTGCCTCGAACGGCTATTTTTAAATATCGATTCAAACGATATAATTTCAAAACTGAACAATTCACTTTCAAATTCAATTCTGAATCTTCTGTTATCTTCAGTATTATCAATATAAATTTTACAAGCCTTTGAAATATTTTTAATCGGCTTAAAATTGAAGATTAAATTTTATAATTTAATCGCCAAATTCAAAGTTATATTGAAAATTCAATCCAAACCATCATTCAAATATTTAAATTTAATTAAATATTTTCAAATTAAATTGTTCAAAATTCTGGGTCGTTACAGGGGTTCCTCCCCTTGTCAGTCTTTAAGTGGAGCCAGATATGTTGTTTCATTTATAGATGATTTCTCTTGTAAAGTATGGGTATACTTTCTTCAGTCAAAGAGTGAAACCTTTGCGATGTTTTGAAAGTGGAAATCTATGGTTGAGAAGCAGTCAGGGAAGAAATTGAAAGTTCTCCGTTTAGATAATGGCGGTGAATTTGTATCACACAAATTCATCGATTATTGTGAGTCTAAAGGCATTAAGAGGTATTACACTACATCAGGTGACCCCCAGTCTAATGGAGTTGCAGAAAAGATGAATCGGACATTATTGGAGAGAACAAGATGCCTCAGACTGACTGCTAAATTGAAGAAGGGATTTTGGGCTGAAGCTTTATCTATGGCGGCTTTCCTCATCAACTGCACACCTTGTACCGCCATAGATATGAAGATCCATGATGAAGTATGGAAAGGAGAGCCTAAGTGGCTTGATGAGTTTGTTGGATTGAGCATTAAAGATATTAAATTCGATGATATGGCAACATATGCTTTGAATGTTGTCCATGATGAGCCATGTGATTATAGAGAAGCTATCGCAGAAGTTAACAGTTCCAGTTGGTTAGTTGCTATGGAGGAGGGGATTAAATCATTGCAGAGAAATCATACTTGGGATTTGGTGCCTCTTCCCACCGACAAAAGAGCTATTCGATGCAAGTGGATCTATAGAGTGAAAGACGGTGAAAATGGTAATCTCATATATAAGGCAAGATTAGTCGCAAAGGGGTATGTTTAGAAGAAGGGGGTAGAGTATCATGATATCTTTGCTCCAGTGGTTAGGCATACTTCTATTCGTATTCTTTTGGCATTAATTGCTCATTATGATATGGAATTAGAGCATCTAGATGTCAAAACTGCATTCTTGCATGGTGATTTGGATGAGGAGATTTATTTAAAGCAGCTAGAAGGGTTCATTGATAGTAAACAGACCAGACTATGTTTGCAAACTCAATAAATCTCTATATGGACTGAAGCAGTCTCGAAGACTATGGTCTAAGAGGTTTGATAAGTTTACGCTTTCACAGGGATACTCCATAAGTTTCAAAGACAAGTGTGTTTATTTCAGAAGATGTGATGGTGGTATGATTTATTTGTTGTTATACGTTGATGATATGCTGATTGCATCTCGGAGTATGGTCAGAATTAAGGATTTGAAAGCGGAGCTCAGTAAAGAGTTTGACATGAAGGATTTAGGAAAGGCACAAAGAATATTGGGTATGAAGATAAGCATAAAGAGTTAAGGCTCACTCAAGCGCAATACATCGAGAAAGTCCTCGTGCTATTTGGAATGGAGAAAACCAAACCGGTTGGCACTCCATTAGGCTCTCATTTTAAGTCGTCGAAAGACTTATCTCCCTCATCGAAAGAAGACAAGAGGTATATCACTGGTATACCTTATTCTAGTGCTGTTGGTAGTCTTATGTATGAGATGGTGTGCACAAGACCAGATTTGGCCCATGCAGTGGGTGTTGTGAGTCAATATGTGTCTAACCTAGACAAAGAGCATTGGCAAGCGGTGAAGTGGATTCTCAGTTATCTTTGAGGCACTTCTTCGGTGGACTTGTTATATGGTCGAGTGGATGGTGACATCTTTCTTAGAGAATACTGTGATTGTAATTATGTTGGGGATAGAGATGCTAGGAAGTCAGTGTCGGGCTATGTTTTCACACTTGGCATAGGCTCGATTTCATGGAGATCAAAGCTACAATCTATCATAGCTTTATCGACTACCGAAGTAGAGTTGATATCGATTGTTGAAGCGGCAAAGGAAGGATTATACTTACTTTAGTTGTTGGATGATCTTTCAATGGTATAACGGACAGTAGAGCTATTTTCAAACAGTTAGAGTGCAATTCATCTTGTAGAAAATCAAGCTTATAGTTCACGGATGAAGCACATTGATGTTAGAGGTTTCTTTCTTATGCTTGAGGAAGAACGAAGCAAGATCAAATTGTTGAAGGTGAGTACTTTGGATAATCCTTCAGATATGATGACTAAATCACTTCCAAAGGACAAGTTTGAGCATTGTTCAAACTTGATCGGTTTGATACCTGTTACTTGAGTGCCATGGGACGGTAGACCCAATAACTTCTATATTGATTGCTTAATGATAAAGTGATGAAGAGAGATTGTTATATTTGAATCAAGGTGGAGTGTTAAATTTGGATGATTCATATATTTGTTAAAGAGGAAAGAAATTGATTAATTGATTCATTCAAATCAATTAACTTGGCTGCTATATGGAAGGATATTTTGAAGAAAACTAATTAATTAGTCAATCAATTAATTAGTCAATATATTTACTATATGAAGAAATAAATGATTAGGCATGGAGAATAAATCAATCAAAGGAAAGATATGGAAGCCAAGATTACGCCATCTATTTGTACTGAAATCAAATCATGCAATTTGAAAAGATATTTGGGTAATCAAGAAATTGATTTTCTTAATATTCAAGTAACTCTTCATTATCAAGTCTATTTAAGTGAAGAAATTTCATCTTCATAAGTAAGCAAGTGCATGAGAGTATCCACCATTATTCTTCCCTCTCTTTTGTACTCTTTTCTTTAGTGAAATAAAAGAAGATGTTGGGTCTCCGTAGACGTACGATATTCATATTCGAACCACGTTAAATCTTCTATGTCTCTTATTTCTTTTATTATTTCTGTGAGACTGCATAATTTTTTTTAAGTGTCATTGGTATCTAAATAAGCAATACTAGATCCTGATCAAATAATTCGCTTCCGCTCAAATTAAAAAAAATTCACTACAAGTTGAAGTAGAGAAAGAGGAAGACAACGGTGGAGATGAGGAAGGTTGAAGATGTATGAGCAAGTTCAGTTGAAGGTGGTCCAAGTAAGTAGTTAGTATGTAGACGTATGTGAATGAAGATGATAAATTGAAATGAAATGGGTCAAGTATCAAGGAAGGTTGATGGTAATGTTCGTGATGGGTGAAGTAGCTAGCGTCGGAGGAAATTGTTTAAACTGAATGGCGAGGGAACTGTTCAGGTTATGCGGGCAGTTGATAGTGGAGATTAGTCATGGGAAGATGTCTTGGTTTATGCTGTTTGAAATATGTATTGCAGTTTTGATGAGTTGTTATGTGAAGAGGAGTATGGTGGTTATCAGAGATGTGGTAGATGAATGTAGGATGGTAGTGGTAGATGAATGTGGGATGGTAGTGACGTAGGGTGAATGTGACTAAACTGTTGGCACTAGTATGTATGCAGTGGTGAAGCAAGTTGTGGTCAAGGGTGAATGGTTAAAGCATTGGATCAACATATGGTAAGGTTCGAACTTGGTTTGAAGTGGTGAAGTGATATGATTAGTTTGAAGTTGTGGATGTATGAATGTTGTTATTGTTATTGATGCTGTGAACAGGGTGAAGTGTTGTGGTTGCTGAGATATGTTGAATGGTGGCGGTAAGGAGTTATGTTGGTGGAGAGGCAATGAACTGAAGTTATGTGTAACTGAAAGTATGATCTGTCCAGTTGTAGTGGAGGTGATGTTGAATGTATTTGTGGGTTGTTGAAGTGGTTTGGGTTCGTGGTTTCTTGTATATCAAGTAAATGGCATAGTAGTTTGTATATGAAGTGAATGACAGGGGGTTGTAGATTGTGGTGATTGTAGACAGCAGTTTGTAGAGTTGTTGTAGACTATGGTGATGGATAGTGTATGTTGGTGTGATTGTAGTGTAACCAGGCAATGGGGTGGTCACAATAGTGAACAGAATATGGTGAAGGAGTTGGGTGGAGAATGTCTATTAACGATGGTCTTTGATGATGTTGGAGGAGAAAGTGGTGTAACAGAGAGTTGGAAGATTAAAAACTAAAACAATGAAAACAGAGAAAATGGAGGAGAAAGATAAAAGAGATTAGCAATGAACAGTAGTTGTAAAATGAAAATAGAAATTGTAAAATTAAAATTGAAAATGAAATAATTTTTTTTCCTTTTAATTGTGTGTTAATAGCAAATAGAACTAGAGAACTAGCCCACAAACAAAAATGCAAGCACGCTTACGCACAAAAACATAATTTCTTTTAATATGCAAACAAACACATACAAGAAAATCAAAGTAAAATAATCCAAAGAAAAGAAAACCAATATCAAAGTAATTCCCTAGCAATGACGCCAAAAACTTATTTATCGAGGAGAATTCTATCGAGTTAGAAATTCGTCGAATGAATTTATATTAAAAATTATTGCAAGGGCATGGAGTACAATTGTTAGTACGTGGTAAGTATGGGTCTATCCATAAGGAATTGTTGATTTTTAAAATCTATTCATCAAACCAAAGTAGAGAGAGTGTTAAGTTAAAAATGTAAGAAACTAACAAAATGAAAGTGATAAAAATAATGAGAATGTAAAGGAAATTTCGAGGCAATTTCCACTCTCTAGATCACATAAGTCAACAAAATGAAGTTATGATCTATCTTTTCTTGTCATTAGTGTAATTAGTTGATGTGCTTATCATAAGTATGGTATGTTTGTGCTATTAATTAGCCCAATATAGATCATCAAACTATAATATAACCGCTAATACACATTTAACTTTCATGAAATATGACAACAAAGTTGAAGGCAAAATATATTTTAAGCATTTCCTATTAACTATTGTCTAGAAATATAGGCCATCAAATTTTAATTTCAACAATCACTTCATTACCATCATCATATGTTGATGAAGAGCTAATTTGTATTAGCGATTATTTAAGCATAACCTATTTGGTGCCAACAATATAGGCTATCAAATTCAAAGCAAAAACAACAAGTTAAACACTTCATGCATTCTCATTGAAGCACAAAAAAAGAGCACAAACATCAAAATGTTGGATCTACATATTAGAGAGCTTCATTACCCCTAAATTGAAGGGATTAGCCTTTCATATTTGTTATCAAATCAACAAATGTAGAAAGCAACACTAAACAAATAAGAGGAAAAAAGACCAAAAAGAAAGGAAAAACTAATCTACTTGCATGAATCTACACTACTAACATGAAAGTAAATAAGCATGTGAAGGAAAATAACATGTATTAACGTTGCATAAAAAAGTACATAAAGAGAAAATGGCTAAGTAGCCATGAAAATAAAAGAGAAGAGCTTTCTATTATTTGATCCCAAACTAAACCAAAGAGAAGTGAGCTTGAAAGAAGAGTCTCAAGAAGAGAGTTTTACATGAAACATAAGGGGTATTTATACAAGTTTAAAACCCTAATCCATTTTTTGAAAATTACCCAAACTACCCTCTTAGAAAATGTAACCTCCAAGTAATCATTAGCATTAGCATAACCCTTCATTTACATGTGCATGTAGCTTTAATCATGTGTATTAGCTTTTAAGAGGGGGTCATGGTAAGCGGGTTGGGTGCTCCATGATGCATGAAATAAATTATTTCCATCTTCATTTGTTTCTTTCTCTTGTGTGCATGCATGAATACATTAAGCCTCTACAATTTTCCATCAATTTTCCTATCAATAAAAATAAAAAATGTGGATGTATTGTCTCAGATTAATTAACACATAAAAATGACCATTTTGCCTCTAAATTAAGATGAATAAATGATGAAATGAAAATAATATGATCTTTGGTTTAAACATGTTAAAATACAAAGTATGATCATTTATTTAATTTAAATAGATTAATATGGTGGTAAAAATATGCACATTTATGTGCACATCAAAGGACAAAGTCGAAACCCCTTTCGACTTCATCTTCTTTGAAACTCCAACCCTTTCGAAAGCAATTAGGAAGTGGCTCAATTTTGGTAAAAATAAGGATAAACTTTCGAAGGTATTGATGACTTCAACACTTTGGAAGGAACAATATCGGCTAGGTTTCGACTAGGTCGGAACCTACCCTTTCGAAAGCATCTTATTTAAAGAAAAAGTTCCCCCTCGAAAGCCATTCATAAAGTTCCTTTCGAAAGCATGGATTTCGACTATGTTGAAAACTTTAAGTAAATCAAGGCAGGAATCTGACTTCAAAAAAATAAACTAAGGTTTCGACTCTATAGGGTATTGACTCAGTCATAAGCTCTTCAAAAATTAGGCAGGCGTCGGTCTTTTATAAAATTGAAGCTTTGGTTCCCACTCCGACGATGGCATAACTTTTGACACCCTACCTTCCACTACTTATCAATACACTTCGTACCAATTTCCATTAATACCATGTGCCTTGGTTCTGACTTTGTGGGTTTCGATAGCGATGGTTTCGACTGGGATAGAGCGGAGGTAAATGAGTTGAAAGTTGCCACCAAAATAGGTGGAACCTCTTTTTTCCTGGAACATTGTTTTATATCTAAAAATAGCAATTACTATAACTAACATACCATTTGTAATTCCTTGATTGGCTATTTTAAAACTTTTCAAATACTTTACAAATAAAACTGCCACACTAACTAGATCAAAATTAAAGCTTTGTAACGTTAATCCCTTCTATACAACAAAACCAATATTCGCAGGAAAGTCCTTTAACAATAATTTATTTCCGTGAATAAATCAAATAGGAAAAATCCCTAAAAATTACAAAAAATCAATTTCATCATGTAATCAAACATTAAAAATTTAGACCCAAATATTTTAGGAATATTCGAAATAAATCTTTAACCCAAATACTTCATATTTACCTTTAGAAATCTCTAATAAATTTCCATAGCTTGGAAAAATTCAGAAATAAAAACCCATCTTCGAAATCATGTTTTACTTAACATAAAAAAATTCCATGGCATTTTAAATTCAATAAACCATGGGTTCGACCCGAAAACCGTACGGATTTTGCGTAATTAAATGGTTTAAATCAAAAGATCCATAAATTAAGCATATCATCATCCGATATATCATAGACATAAGATAAATATCCAAAACCTGAAATCACATGATTATAAAACTAAAAGATATGGAATGAATTATTATTCACCTTAGACTTAATAAGGAATTTTAGATTTATTGTTGATTAATCCTCCCTAGCTTTCGATCTTTAGCTTTTGATTGAAATTCTTCTTTTCCTCCTTGTTAATGGCCGGCTATTTCAGGGTTTGCGTTTATTTATTATTTTAGAAAAATGAACATGAATGGACAATTACAAAAAGATATATCTATGTATAATTAATTGGCTAATTTACTAATATGCCCATGCGTAGTTTTATTAACCAATAAACCAATTGAAATCCCATTTATCTAGTTAATAAGCACGGCCATATATATTTATATAATTTATTCAAATCTCAATCTCCTTATCATCCCTATTTTGTTTTATTTTTCTAATTAAATTTCCTAAATAATGTTATCAAAAGTTAGGAATGTTATAACCGACCACAGAATTTTATTGCTTTCTTGATGGTTATTTTGGTTATAACCAAATTCTGATTGCTCTTGAAAATAAAGAGAAAATGACTTTCACTTGTCCCTTCGACACCTTTGCATACCGACGTATACCATTCGACCTTTGCAACGCGTCTGCTACTTCCTAAGGATGCATGGTCAGCATCTTTTCTGACATAATTGAATGCTTTTTAGAAGTATTTATGGATTATTTTTCCATCTTGGACATTCTTTTTCCGAGTGCTTACACCATCCCGAGATGGTTCTGAATCGATGTAAGGACAAACACTTAACGTTAAACTGGGAAAATGCCATTTTCCAGTCAAACATGGCATTGTTCTTGGGCATGTCATTTCAAGCAAAGGCATTGAGGTAGATAAAGCGAAAGTTTATGTAATTGCTAATCTACCTATTCCCAATTCTTTCAAGGACATTCATTCATTTCTAGGACACGGTGGTTTTTATCGACTTTTTGTGGAAGACTTTATAAAATTTCTCAACCTTTGACTACTCTTCATGGAAAGGACATTCCATTTGACTTTAATTCTGATTATGTTTCTGCTTTCGAATTTCATAAAAATGAACTCATTTCTTCTCCCATCGTTTATTCACCCAATTTGGATCTTTCTTTTGAAATAATGTGTGACACTTCTAACTTTGCAGTTGGTGCTGTCTTAGGACAACTCATCAAAAAAATTCTTCATGTCATCTACTATGTTATATGACTTTAAATATTCTCAACTCAATTACACAACCATTGAAAAAGTGCTTCTAGCGGTAGTCTTTGCACTCGAAAAGTTCTGACCTTATATGTTGGCTTATTCATTATGGTTTGCATTGACCACTCCGCTCTTAGGTATCTTTTCGCTAAAAAGGATGCTAAGTCTCATTTGATCCGATGGAACCTTTCACTCCAAGAGTTTGACCTTATGATCGAAGACAAAAAAGGATCTGGCAATGTCATTATGGTCGCATCTTCCAAATGCACCAACTTCTTTATTGATCACCGATAACTTTCCTGATGAACAATTCCTTTCTATTTCCATCGATCTACGGTACCCTGATATAACAAACTATTTAGTCACTAAGGAACTCCCTCATTTTGGTCGAAACAATATAAATACAAATTTCTTTCCTAAGTGAAATATTTCGATTGTGATGATCCATACTTGTTTAAGTATTGTTTCAACCAAATCATTCGACGTTGCATCCTAGATTGTGAAATTAGGAGTGTCCTTTCATTTTTTCGAGACCAAGCTTGTGATGGTCACTTCGGTCATAAGAAACCAGTAGAAAAGGTGTTCCAATGTGGTTTTTACTGGCTTATGCTTTTCAAAGATGCATTTGAGTTCTGTGAAACTTGTGATTGCTGCCAAATATTAGGAAAAATCTCTCGACGAAACATGATGCCTTTAGACCCCATTCTTACTATCGAAATGTTTGAAGTTTAGGGTATTGACTTTATGGGACCATTTCCCAACTCTTTTGAAAATACATACATTCTTCTTGCTGTTGATTACATCTCTAAATGGGTTGAAGGCATTCCATGTAAAACAAATGTCCACAAAGTTGTTTTGAAATTCATAAAAGAAATCATCTTTTCGAGGTTTGGAACACCTTGCACAATAATAAGCGATAATGGAACCCATTTCTGCAATCGATCATTTGAAACTCTAATTAAGAAATACTCGATAACCCACAAGTTATCCACTACTTATCATCCTCAAACTTGTGGTCAAGTTGAAGTTTCAAATCGCGAAATCAAGCAAACTTTGGAGAAAACTATAAATAAAAATTGAAAAGATTGGTTACAAAAATTGTCAGATGCACTTTGGGCTTATAAAACTGCGTATAAAATTAATATAGGGATCTCTTTTTTTAGGTTAGTATATGGTAAAGCGTTCTAGTTACCCATCGAATTTGAACATAAAGTGTTGTGGGCAATTAAGAACATAAACTTTGATCTTGAAAAAGATGGAAAAAATAGAAAATTGCAACTCAATGAATTAGAGGAGATTGGGAACGATGCATTTGAGAGTGAGAAAATTTATAAATAAAAAATAAAAGTTTTTCATGACAAATCAATCCTAAGGAAAGCGTTTTCGCTGAATCAAAAAGTTCTTTTGTATGACTCTAGACCTCATTTGTTCTCCAGTAAATTAAAATGAAGGTGGACGAAACCATACATGGTACATACTTTTTTTTCACATGGTGCAATAGAAATAGAAAACCTTAAGGATAGGTCGATTTTTAAAGTCAACGGTCATCGTTTACAACCTTACTTGTAGTTGGCGAGTAATCGAGAGGAGAAGCTTATGATTCTTCATGAGTCACACTACGTCTAGTAAGAAATTTTAACCCTCTCTTGTAACTATACATAATTTTCTCCGTTATGCACATTATATCATGCATTGACTGTGCGGACACAGTCAAAATTAAGTGTGGCGAGGGAGTCACATATTTATTTTGATTTTTCATGGTTTATTTTCTGCATTTTATTCCCAAAAACAAAAAAAAAATCTCAGAAATAAATTCGATTTTTTTTTTTAGCATATTGATTTAGTTTTGAAACACGATAGAGTAAGTATACTTTTTGGTTATTAAATTGACATTTTTGAAAAATTACTTATCTAAACAAAAATAAAAGTTTAATTACAACTAACAATGGTGTAATTAGTATATAGGAGGATTCATGGGTGATAATTATGAAGTACAAAATAATTGTAATCTTTGTTTAAAAGAGTGATTGATTTATAGTAAAGGCAATACCATTTTTGATATTCTAAGCTAAGTGGCGCTAAGATGATTTTGCATAACTCTCTCTTTTCAAAAAAGAAAAAAAATATAAAATAAGAAATACCTAGATTCATGTGTTCATATATAAGTGTGTACACTCGCAATGCTCTATACTCTTTTGTAATACCTAGATTTTAAATAACTTTATTTAGGAGATTTAGTTAGATAAACTAAATAAAATAATGTGTTGATTAGGGGATTGAGATTTGATTTTGATTAAGGTAGTCATGCCTTTTAAAAGAAAACAAATTAAAGAAAGGTTTAAAATGAATTAGGGGTGGGGTGATATGGGAAAGAGGCTGTTCTTATATTTACTTCCTATAGCCGTGTGTATTGTGCACGTTCATTTCAAAATTTTCAAAATCAAAGCCGGCCACCACTAACAAGGAAAGGAGAAAAGGAAACTAAAGAAAAGCTAAAGGAAAAGAAAATCAAATCAAGCCCATTCAAATCCCAAGCATCTTAATCTCTAAAGAAAAGGTGAATAATGTTTACATCTTTAAACTTTTATGGTTTCGGTTTTAAGATTAAATTCAAGTAATTTTGCAACGACTTGCCATGTTTTTGAATGATAAAATGGTTATATATACATATTGATGATTAATTAGTGTTCATATAGATTTTATGACATGTTTTAAGATGAAAAACTTATTAAATGACATCATTAGCCTTGTGAATTTTTATGATGATCTAAAAAGATATTTTTGGGATGGGTTGCAATTTTTAGATCTTTCTGAATTTTTGTGGAATTGTTATGAATTTTCTAAGGAAGAAAATGATAATTTGGATTATAAAATTATCTATAGAAAAAAAAATTATTATTTGGGTCCGAAATTTTTATATGTTGTAAAACATATACTAAATGATTTTTTGGAATTTTTCTAGAATTTTCCAAGGTGATTTAATAGTTACATAAAATTATTTAAGGTATGATACTTTTATGTTTTATATAATTATAAAAGTGAAAGAGGCCTTTTCAAATTTGTTTAAATTTCCAAATAAGGGAAGTCGGCAACATCCTTGAATATAAAAATTTGGTAACCATTCAGATTTAGACAAATAAGAAAGGTTAGGTACAAAAGGAAAATTTTAAAGTACAAATAAATACGCTGTTTACTATTTCAACTCTTTCGGTAAGAAGGTTCCACCTCTATCCCAAACCTTCCGACAAGGTCGAAAGGTATCAAACCTTTTGACTAGGTCTATAACCAATGCATATGGTATCAGATTACTGGTACGTAGTGAATTGGAAGAGGTCGAAAGGTAAGAGCTTCCGAAAGAGATGAAACTTTGTTTTGATTTTAAGGAAAATATGCCTGCTAGCTTTTAACAAAGAGCTTTCAAAAATGTCAAATGGTTTAAAAGAAAAGATTTTGATTGTGTTTCTTTCTTGTTTTAATTGAAACCTTTCGGCAAGGTCGAACGGTAAACCTTCCGACAAGGACGGAAGTATAGTTGCTGCTTCCAACCATTCGAATCAGTTGCTTTCAAAGGGAATCTTTTGTTTTCTAAAATTTTCCGCCTCTCCATTGCTTTTGAATGTTTGTTTCCAATACCAACACTTCGTTATTTTCGAATGATTTCGAAAGTTTTTGAAGCAGTTGCTTCCGAATCCAATGTTTTTCTGATCATTTTGCGCTACTTGAACGCATAATCCAAATGTTCTAAATCAAAATGTTTTAAAGGTTTTGAAATAGTCAACTTCAAATGGTTTCGAAAGGCTTCCCCTTGTTTTCAATTGAACCCTATGTCTTTGAAACATTTTAAGTTTCAATGCTTTCAAAAGGTTTTATCAATGATTTTACAGGGGTGGTTCCCCAGGTTTTCGACAGAGTCCAAAGGTAAGAGCTTTCGATAAGGTTGAAAGCAGTCCTTTCGACAAGGTCGAAAAGAAACCTTCTAACAAGGTCGAATGGTTAGACCTTTCGATAGGGCCGAACGATATGGTTTTGCAATGTTTTTGGAAGGCTAAGTTTTAAAGGATTTAAAGATGGATGTCATATGTTTTAAAGCTTGTAGAAGAAAGGCTTTTTATTGGTTTAGAACGACTTACCTTCAATGATTTTGAAGGTTTATTAAAGGTTTCGAACGGGTTGCCTTCAATGCTTTCGAAGGTATTATTAATGGTTTCGAAGGGGTTACCTTCATTGATTTCGAAAGGTTGTTTAAAGGTTCTAAACAAAGGTTTCGAATATAAGGACATAGAAGATAGCCTAAGTGCTTTAAGTTATAGAGGACTTTAACTTATTTTTAAAAGGATAGATGATCCTTATTGAACATCATCAACGTTATTTTGAGTATAGTATATATATCATTACAAAATAGCTTAAAATAAAGCTAAAGATATATTTTCTGTGTATAAGTATGATTTAACAGACTAATCATTTTGAAAAGGTTTTCAAGAAAAATTTAAGGGGTAGTTAATCAAAAGAAAATTCGAGCAGTTAGCTCATTTAAATTCGGACAGTCGGTCCACTTTGATGGTAGTCATCCGTAGGACAGTTAGTCTACATAAGAGCAGTTAGCCAAGATATAAACAGCAAGTTCATTTGTTAGCAAAACAGACCTTGCTACTTCTTAAGGACAGTTAGTCTACCCTTTTTACTTGTTTTATGGACAAATAGTCCATTATTTAGCATAAAGGATATTGCTATTTTGATAGGATCAGTTTTGGATAGTTAGTCCAGTAGAGGCTAGTTAGCCCGGATATCGGACAAATAGTCTATTTATTTTCTGTTTTTATAATAAAGGATCTTGCTATACTATTATTACAATCAGTTGATTAACCAGTTTGGTTGCAGGAAAGGGTTTGTAAAATATATGTTTTGAAAAGAGATATTAGTGAGAGGAAACCCTTCCACTAAGCAGCGTGGTATCACTAAAAATCAGTAAACAGAGATGTAATAAAAATTATTCTTACCAGGCTTTATGTATGACTCAAAGTTTTAGTTTCTCTTTAAACTCTTGGGTGCTTAAAATTGATTTGAGTAGGCTGAGGGTTTAGGTTTTAAGGTTTTAACATATTTTGGCGAATAAAGCATCCGAAGAGGAGTAGGTGGCTGATAGATAGCTAAATTAGGAATTCTGTTTCAAATTGTTCCATTGTGTATTAAGACAATTATGTCTATATTGCTTTGATCATCCAAGGGGGCATCTTCATATGTCGCTCTTGGCGTATTGCTGTAAATTATTATTGATCATTGCCTAGGTATACGTTTGTGGATTTTTGCGACTTGGATATGATTTTATTTGAAATATAATCACAGAAATTATTGTTTTAGAAATATGTGATTTTGTTTATATTCAAGTGTTTCTGATATTATGGATACCATTAACATTACCACATTTCGTCACCAGAAGTTAATACTATGGATGACCTCAGCATCCATGGTGCTTAGCTTTTGGGATGTTACAACTTGGTATCAAAGCATAGGTTTATGAAAAAGTTTAATTAAAAATGGTTTTGAAAACAAAAATCCAAAGGAATTATAGTAAGATTGTGGTTTGGATAACGCTAAATTAACGTACATGTATTTCCTATATATAAGCGTGCGCTTTATCTCTAGTCTTCTATCTTTGATTAGGTTATCTTTCTATATTATATGAGTTTGGAATACATAAATGGATGGTAGAAGAAGCAGAGTTAACTAAGGAGGGGAAGCACCAAAAGGAATGCTGGAGCTAATGCTGGGAGAAACCAAGGTCAAGTGGATAATTTTGGTGTAGAAATCCCGCGGGTCGGAATGGAAGCTATGTATCAGTTTTTCAGAAATATGATGTAATCAGGAGTTGTAGCCTGAGTGTTAGGAGGAATTGCTGCAGGAGCAAGGGTTCCAAAAGTTCCAGTATTTAATCATTTTGCTAAGATGAGTGGTGATTATGAGAAGCTAGGAGGGAAGCCGTTTGTAGGAACAGAGGATGCCACTGAAGTTGAGAACTGGTTGTTGCACTACGAGAGGATTTTTGCAGATCTAGGGCTCAATGATGAGCATAAGAGGAGGTTGGTGTATAGGCAGCTTCAGGGAGCTGTATTGTTTTGGTGGAACAGTGTAACGGCGGCAGTTGATGTGGAGACAGTAACCTGGGAGGATTTCAAGACGAGGTTCTAGGAGAGGTTTATGTTTGTGAAGGCATAATCAGCTTTGATTAGGCAGTTTGTTGAACTGGTCCAGGGTGAGACGTCTATTGCTGAGTATGCTAGGAAGTTTGAAGAGTTGTCCCGATATGGGTATGATTTAGTGGATACAATGTTGAGCGAAATGAGAAGTTTATCAGAGGATTGAGGTCGGAATTGGCTAATGCTACTTTGTCCCACCTTAGAGATGCTTCTGATATTATTGTAGAGATGGCTTTGAGGTAGGAGGAAGTCCTTGAGTTTCTACAGAAGAGAAAGGCAAAAAAAGGGTCTAGGTTGGACATGGCCAGAAGAGAAAGTTGTTTATCAAGAAAGGTGCTCAGAAGGGAGGAGCAGACAAGAAAGCGAAGTCTGAGGTTGTCTACTATAAATGCGAAAAGAAAGTGCACTTTCCTATTGAGTGTTGCTTAGGGAAGGCAAAGGATGTGGCGAAGGGGAAGAATATTAGGCGCTTCAATTTTGACTAGATAGGCCATTATAAGAACTAGTGCAAGGAGCCCGTTAGATATGGAAAGGGCAAGGTGTATGCATTATAGCATGCTGCTTCTAAGCCAACAGCCTAGAAGAAGGGAAAAATAGTTTTTGGAGGAGCGCTTCAGATTCATGGTAAGTCTGTTAGCGTTTATTTGATAGTAGTGCATTACATTCTTTTATATCTAGATGTTTGGTAGATGAGCTTGACCTTGAACCCACGTATTTAGTTACTTCCTTACGGGTTGCAAATCCAATAAGAGTATATGCAACTCTAGGGTTGAGGTGTGACCAGTTTGAGTTTAACTTATTAGGTCATACTTTTGTATGCAGTTTGCATGTGATTGATTTTGTGGGGTTCGGGACTATCCTCATGATGGATTGGTTAAGTGAATACGATGCTGGTATATTTTGCTAGGATAGGAACATATCTCTTAGACACCCTGATTGTAGCATCCAGATTGCCTTTACCATAGAAAGTTCTAGCAATGCAGCATTTTCTTTGTTGGGTGCTTGGGATTTAGATGATGAGTTGAGCCGAGTTTTCGTGGTTAGAGAATTCGAAAGATGTGTTTGAGCCTGTAATTGGATTGCCACCGAAGCGAGCTATCGAGTTTCGGATAGATATAGTTCCAAGAGCCAAACTAGTGAGTAGGCCGCCAAGCAGGATGACCCCCTTAGAGATGAGGGAGTTAAAAAACTTGGTGGATTTAGAGGGAAAGAGTTTTTTCAGACCGAGCAGTTCATTGTGGGTTGCAGCAGTAGTGTTTGCTAAGAAGTCAGATGGATCGTTGAGGCTGTGTATCGATTATCGTAACTTGAATGAGAGGACGATAAAGAATTGATATCCATTACCTAGGATTAATGATTTGTTCGACTAGTAGAGTGGAGAAAAGGTATTTTCTCAGTTAGATTTAGCAATAGGTTTCCATCAGCTTAGGGTAGTAGCAGATAGTATACCACTGATAGCGTTCAAGACCAAATATGTATCATACGAATGGTTAGTTATGCCGTTTGGGCTAAAGAATGCTCCATCTTTCTTTGTGGATTTGATGAACCAAATTTTCTCATAGCACTTGGAAAGGTTCGTGCTGGTTTCAATAGATGATATCTTGATTTACTCTAAGGATGAAAGAGAACATGAAGTTCATCATAGAGTGGTGCTAGAGACACTAAGAAAGCATCAGCTGAAAGTGATGTTTTCAAAATGTCACCTGTGGAAGAAAGATGTGAAGTTTCTTAGCCATGTAGTCTCAGGGGAATGGTTGGCAGTGGATTTGACTAAGATCGAGGCAGTGAATAGTTGGAAGAGGCCCGAGATAGTAATCGAGATAAAGATATTCCTTGCGTTAGCTGATTATTATTGGAGATCCATTATGGATTTTTCACAGATGGTAGTACAGATGACCAATCTAACGAGGAAGGATGCAAAATTTATATGGATCGATAAGTATGGGGATGCATTCTGGAGATTGAAACACTTATTGACCCACGCACCTGTGACCCACGCACCTGTGTTTGTCGTTCCAGAGGGGAATCGGGACTTGGTAATTTATACTAATGCGTGTGGAACAGAATTAGGAGTTGTGCTAATGCAAAAAGGTAAAGTGATTGATTGCCTATGCTTCTAGACAGCTTAGACCACATGAGGTCGGATATCTGACGCATGATTTAGAATTAGCTGCGGTGATTTTTGCTTTAAAGGTATGGAGACATTACCTTATAGGAGAAAGGTTCGAGCTATATATAGATCATAAGTCACTGAAGTGTTTGTTCTCTCAAAAGGAGCTGAAAATGAGACAGCTAAGATGGTTAGAATTCATAGCCGCTTATGATTTTAGGATTGAGTACACACCAGGGAAAGGCAACAAGGTTGCAGATGCACTTAGCAGGAAGCATCAGAATGTAGTGTTAGCAATGATGGCTGAGTAGAAAGATTTAGAAGCCTTAGCAAATTGTAGAGTACAATGGAGATCCAAGGATGGGTCTAGTGGGAGTATCATTGTATTGTCTTGTTTAGAAGTTCGACCAGTGTTGATCGAACGGATTGATTCTATGCACATGGAGGATCCAGTGTTAGCTGAACGGATCAGGAAGCTAATGGAAGGAACCAGGAGTGATAAGTTGAAAGAGTGACCAGAATGGGTGGTTGAGAAAGAAAGTGGGGTTATGTATTTCGAGTATAAGAGACATAAGGAAGGAAGTCCTAGATGAATGCCATCGTTCGAAGTTCGCTACACATCCCGGAGGTACTAAGATGTATCAGCATATGAAGAGGGGTCTCTTTTGGAATGTATGAAGCGGGATATTGGTCTGTGTGTAAGGCGGTGGTTGAAGTGCCAACAGCAAAGGCTGAACACAGAAAGCTAAATGGTTTACTTCGGCCGTTAGACATTCCAGTGTGGAAATGAGATTCTATTGCTATGGACTTCATTGACGGGTTGCCAAGGTGGAGCAGAAGTAATGAAAGTATATGTGTCAGAGCGGACAGATTGACCAAGAGTGTCGATTTCATTCCAGTTAGGTCAACCAGGACGGCACTTGTTTTGGCATGATTGTTCATGAAGAATGTGGTTAGACTGCATGGGATTCCGAGCAGTATAGTTAGTGACGGAGATTCCTTGTTCACAAGCAAATTTTGAAAGAGTCTGCAGAAGTTTTGGGAACCAAGCTTAAGATGAGTACCGCTTACTATCCACAGACAGATATGCAAACGGAAAGAGTTAACAAGATCTTGGAAGATTTGTTAAGGGCTTGTGTTCTAGATTTTGGGGGATCATGGGAAGACCATCTACATTTAGTCGATTTTTCGTATAACAACAGTTATCAAACTAGTGTTGGGATGACATCGTTTGAAGATTTGTATGGAAGGCCATGCAAATCCCTCGTGTGTTGGTTGGAGACCGAGGATAGATTAATTCTTGGTCCAGATCTTGTTATAGAGGTTGCAGAAAAGATTGAGGTCATTCGTGCTAGAATGAAGGAGGCTCGGTCTAGGCAGAAAAGCTATGCAGATAAGCGATGTAAAGATTTGGATTTCTCGGTTGGGGATCAGGTTTTCGTCAAAGTATCACCGATGAAGAGTGTGATTAGATTTGGAAAATCGAAAAAGTTATCTCCTAGG
Organism: Allium cepa; assembly: GCA_030765085.1. Taxonomy (NCBI): domain Eukaryota; kingdom Viridiplantae; phylum Streptophyta; class Magnoliopsida; order Asparagales; family Amaryllidaceae; genus Allium; species Allium cepa. Next base: position 373,084,767 of record CM060929.1, on the reverse strand, counting down.
TTTAATGGACCTTCTCCTATTCTTGAGAGGATCGGTAAACTTTCATATAGACTTGAGTTACCAAGCAGTTGGCAGGTGTCCATGATGTTTTCATATTTCTCATCTCAGAAAGTGTGTTAGGGATTTGGAGACTGCTATTGCACCGACAGTTCTAGATGATTTAGTGGTAGAACCGGACTTGACCGTAGTGAGGAAGCCAGTTTGCAATGTTGCGAGAGATGAGAAGAGGCTTAGAACCAAGACAGTCAGATTAGTCAAAGTCCAGTGGAGTGACAATGACAGAGACTGTACTTGGGAGGTTGAGACAAGGATTAGAGATACCGATCCTGACTTTTTTGATGGTATGTTTAAAGTTCTTGTTTTCTTGATAGGCTTTATTGTAATTTCGAGAATGAAATTCTTTAAGGAAGGGAGTCTGTAATACCCTAAATTTTAATAACATTATTTAAGAGATTTAGTTAGATAAACTAAATAAAATAATGTGTTAATTAGGGGATTAAGATTTGATATTAATAAAGGTAGCTGTGCCTTTTAAAAGAAAACAAATAAAAGAAGGGTTTAAAATGAATTAGGGGAAGGGTAATATGGTAAAGAGGCCATTCCTATATTTTACTTCCCATAGCCGTGTGTATTGTGCACGTTCATTTCATTTCAAAAGATTCAAAATCAAGGCCTTCCACCATTAACAAGGAAAGGAGAAGAGGAATCTAAAGAAAAGTTATAGGAAAAGCAAATTCAAATCAAACGCATTCAAATCTCAAGCTCCTTAATCTCTAAAGAAAAGGTGAATAATGTTTACATTTCTAAATTTTTAACATTTTGGTATTAAAATTAAATCCGAACAATTTTGCAAAGACTTGCAATGTTTTTGAATGATAGAATGATTATATACACATGCTGATGATTTATTAATGTTCACATAGATTTTATGATATGTTTTAAGATGGAAACCCTATTAAATGACATCCATTAGCCTTGCTAATTTTTATGATGATCTAAAAAGATATTTTAGGGATGGGTATTAATTTTCACATTTTTCTGAATTTTTGTGGAATTATTACGAATTTTCTAAGGTAGAAAATGATTATTTGGATTATAAAATTATTCATAGGAAAATTTTGGCAATCAATCAAATAAGGGAAGTCGACAGCATTTTTGAATATAATAATTTGGCACCCAATCAAATTTAGACAAATATGGCAGGTTGGGTACAAAAGGACAATTTTAAAGTACAAATAAATAGGCTTTTCACTATTTCAACTCTTTCGGCAACAAGGTTCCGCCTCTATCCCAAACCTTCTGACAAGGTCGAAAGGTATCAAACCTTTCGATTAGGTCAATAATGTATTAGATAATTGGTACGTAGTGAATTGGAAGTGGTAGAAAGGTTTAGAGATGAAAGTTAGGAGCTTCCAAAAGAGATGAAGCTTTATTTTGATTTTAACGAAAATATGCCTGCTAGCATTCGATAAAGAGCTTTTGACAATGTTAAATGGTTTAAAAGAAAAGGTTTCGATTGGGTTGCTTTCTTGTTTTAATTGAAACCTTTCGACAAGGTCGGAAGTATAGTTTCTGCTTCCTACCTTTCAAATCAGTTGCTTTCGAAGGGAATCTTTTGTTTTCTAAAATTTGTCGTCTCTCCATTGCATTCGAAGGGTTGGTTTTGTAGCGATCTCGATTCTTGAGTCGAATTTAATTGGTAATTAAATTAAATTTTGGATTCAATTGTGAATTAATTGAGAATTTATTTGGATTTGAAAATAATAAATTGAATTAAATTTTAAGCTGGAAGTTTTAAGAAGGAAATATATTGTGAATAGAATTTTTTGGGTATATTTGAATTTTCCAAAAAAAATAAGGTGCATGTTTATTTATATAAATAGATTATCAGTTGAAATTTGATTTTGAGATTGAAATTCAATAATTAATATTTTTATAAAATTAATCGGATTTAAAAGTTGTATTTTGGAAAACAATATATATATGTATGTATGTATGTATGTATCTAATTAGAATTGCTAATTTGATTTCAAATATCATTTGTAAATTTGTATAAGTACAAATTTAAAATGCATGAATATAAAGTCTTAATATGTATTTACCTTTCGAAATTAATAAAGCCTAATACCATTTGAAAATAATAAAAACATAGATTGTATGTAACATTAAAACATATGGTAATGTAAAAAGGAAAGTATTCATTTACAATTGAAATTATAAATAAAGTAAGGTTTAAAAAAAAGTTATAAATTTATTTATAAAACAAGGTTTAATAAAAAGTTTAGAATATTTTTCTTCTATACTTGAAATAAATTAGTTTTGTGCATATTTAAACTAAATAGGAAATATATTACATAAACATATGTAAATATAAAGATTGAGCAATTAATAAAGAAAGGGGTTTAAAATATAAATTAAAAATGAAGAAAGGTTTGAAAGATAATTTTTAATAAAACTAAACATAGGGTTTAAAACATAAATTAGTTGTATCTATACACTTGTAAACCATGCAATAAGAAATTTAACAAGTGTTGGCTTAAGGTGAACAAGTGGCAAAAACAAGTTTCTTCTTTTAAAGTTAATCAACCAAAATATATACAAATTAGAAATAGGTAAACAAGGCTTTTTACATTTGCATATTCATTCATCTCTACTTCCTGAAATCAGAAAACAAACTTTCTCAAATCTGAAACCAAGGAAGAAAAAACGAAGTTTCTCGAACTTGGAAGTTTCAAAAGCCTGAAGCAGCTGAATCAATTCAAGTAGAGTTCAAGCTTAACCTTGATCAAAGCAAGAATTGTTCCAGGTTCGAAAGGCAAAGGAATTGATCAAGTTTAAATTAACTAGAAACAAAAGGAAAAGCAATCAAACTTTCAAACCTGGAAATCAAAAATCCGAATCAAGTAGGTGATCAGAGCAATTGAAAGCAAGCTTGAAGTTCAGATCCTAGATCAAAGTAAATCAAGCATATATTCAATTCAACATTAAAGTTCAGGGACAAATTTAGTTTCAGATTTTCAAATTCAAATCATCATTTCCAGGCTCTGTTGTTCTCTGCTTCCAAAAAATCTCTGTGAGCAAACTTTTAACCCTTTATATTTTGATTCTAATGCATATGAGATTTCTGTGCTGTGATGATGTATGTGTGTTTGTATGGATGTATTCAACTTGAATATAGTTGAATTAGGCTATATATATTGTAAGCATATCTGGATATGTATGCATATGCATATATTCTGTTGTGCTACAGGTTCAGGCCTATTTGAATAAATCCATTTGCTCTTCATATAAACAAATGTAGGTTAAGACCTCTAAATGGAAAATGATTATAAGAGTTTAATGTTATTTCTAAAAATAATTTATGTTGAATATTTATTTCAAATTAATAAATAGCAGTAATAATCTAAAATAATCAGGAAACTTAATATTCATAATTTCTTGTATTTATTATATAACCTGATTCGATCTTAAGAATGATGAATTTTAAAACATAAATCATAATTTTTAGTTCTGTTTTAAGATGGGATTTTTGGGGATATACTGGAAATTCGTTTTCATCAATTCTCCTTCATCAACGACGAATTGGATGTCGTGTTCGTCGCTGGAGAAGGGGGAAGGTCTAAGGAATGTCGGAAAAATACTCAGGGTTTTTATCAATCATTGTAGTGATGTTGCAACATTAATTTAGGGTTTTTATGCCCAGATTGGGTGTGGGGGTTCTCAAGGTAATTTCATCAACGATAGTGTATCGGAATTAATGGGCTGGAGGGTTTCGTCGTGTGGGTCGTTGCCAAAGCTCAGGTCGTAGTGGCATAGATGCAAGTGACTGAGATCATCGGCTTGGGGTAAATTTATTGATCGAGGTTGGGCTTTAGTTCGTTCAATCTGCTCGTTTTCGTTCTCGAGTTTGATTCAGGTTTCTGGGTATTTAGGATAGTTCGTGATGCCGTTGACGATTCGGGGATGGCCGCGTCGATGATCGGAGGCGCTCCGACTAAGTGTACACGTGCACCAAGTATCTTCGATGTCGGGTGATTGTGAAGTTGGAGAAGAAGATGGGAAGCTCGTGACGGTCTCGAGTAAATGGCGTGAGTGACTCGAAGGCGAGAGGGGGTGGGTTCAACCTGAAGTTGGTTTCGGGGAAATCCAGTAATAGCTCTGGTTACTTAACATGTTTAACAGGATTTTTTTAAAATGTGAAGTTTAATCTGTTACAAATCAGTTTTAAAATTTGAGAAAAATATAGTAAGTCTCAGACAGTTTTATTTAGCCAAGTTTAAAATATGCTGGAATGATCAAGATTGAAAAGGGTTTGAAATAAGAAGGTTTCAAAATGAACCAAGTTTTCAAATTTAAATTTGCAAATAGGTTATTAAAACACTTTTCTTTTCTAACTTAATCAATGTTTGTTTAAATTGATATTACTTGAAGGGTTAAAAATAATTTGTTTCAAATTTGTTAAGTTAAATTATATAACTTTTGGGTTTGAAGTTTATAAATTTGATTTTTGAAATTAAGTGGATGATTGAGAATATGAGATAATTTTATAATCCTTAATCTAACTTAAAGATCTTAAGTTGATAAATATATTGATGATGGTCTATTTCCGAAGGATTATTAAATAAGAATTAAATGATAAGAAAAAATAATAATAATAAAGATAAATGGCTATCTTTAATTGACGAAATTTTAAATAATTAAAGAACAATTAACTAATGAAAGTGATTAAGGAAGAATTGATTAATGAAGGTGATTAAGGATAATCATAATTAAGAATAATTACTTAATTAAAAGATTAATTAAGGTTAATTAATTAAATTGATTAAAGGCTCATTAATTTATAATTAAAAGATATTTACTTAATTAATTGAAGGGTAATTAATTGTTAAAGATAATTACTTAATTAAAAGTAATTAATTAATGATTAAAGGTGGATTAATCAAGTGATTAACATTGATTTAAGATTAGGGATAATTACTTATTGTAATTAATTCAGGATAATTTATTTAATGGTAATTAATTAATTAAGGGTTAATTAATCAAAGATAATTAATTAAATGGTGAATAATTAAAGGTTAATCATTTAATAATTAAAGGTTGATGAATTATAATTAGGGGTCAATTAATATTATTATTAATGGTTAATTAATAAATGATAAAGAATAATTAATCAAAATGATTTGTAATTTATTGATGTTAATTAACCAGGATTAGTCACTCATAAGTAATTAATCTGATTTGAATTAATCAGACAATTAACTGATCTTACTTATGAATGTTTGGATTCTATTGGATGATTGAATTGTTTGATATCCCTGATATGTGATGCTCTGTTTTGATTTGAGCTGTGTTTAATGTAATTTATTATCTGTGATATATATCTGTGATCTGTGAATGAAAGATAAGCGTTATAGTTTATACCGCTTATCAAATATATTGTTGTATTTGAATATGTGATGATTGATGATGTTGCACTTCTATTGTGCAAACCCCTGGACCACACTTATACACACACAAAGATGGATTGCACGTGGAAATTGGTTAAGTCATAGATTTTTGAAATAGTTTTAAAATTGAGTTTTTGAATCCAAATGGTTTTGGCAATGGATTGGGTTGAATATTAAAAGTTTTTGAAAAGGGATTTCAAAGATAAAAGTTATTTTTGAATAACTTGATTCAGTTTTGAAATTTGATTTAAATTTGAAAATTGAACCCTATGTTGAGAATTTATGATTTAAAAGGTTATACAAGTTTATATGGGTTTTAAACCGTTTTTAAGTGTTGTTTTGGGAATTTGAATTTAACCCAAGTTTGAAAAACTTCAACTTGTATAAATGAAATCGGATTTTTCCAAAATGAAAACTATTTTTTTTTAAATAATAAAAGCTTTCATATAAGAAATGAATTTCCAATTTGTGTTAAAGGGATTTCAAGTTGAAATGAAAATGGTTTTCCAAGTTATGAATAAATCTTTGGAAACGGGTTTGAAAGCTATAAGTTAAATCCTTGTTTTAAAGGTTGGATGAGTTAATCCTAATTAAAATGGAAATCGTTTTGAAAATCTGTGAATGAATCTTTGTGAAACTGGGTGAACTTTGTGAAATGAATTTTTTTGTTTAAAGATTTGAAATGGTAATTTATTTAAACCATTTGAAGAAAGGCTTTGGGTTGTGACTTAACTGAAATCCCATATCCATATGTTTTTAAATATTGCGCTTACTATTCGGTTTAGCCGGGAGAGGACCTTGTGTCATATAACCCATTTCGAATAGTGGTACGATGATAGCATTTGAAGACCGGTGGTGAAGATCGGGTGTCTTCGAGAACGATAAGATAACTTATCGATTGACTCTGCACTGATTTGCTTCGGTATAGAGTTCTCCATATATGATGGGGAGTCCGATCGGAATTGTGGATGTCCTGATTGCAAGGGCTTCTTCGAAAGTACCTTCGGTTCTGTTCGTACCCGGAACAGACTTGTATGGTTGTATGTCTGACACTACACTTTGAGATATAAAACTGATCTCTATCAAATACATTTCTGTTGGTGGCGGAGAATTTATTTTCTTAGCTTAACACCATTCTCTGAGACGTACGAGCTCAGAGGTTATGTAGTTGATAGTTATCAGTGATATACTCCCAATTTGGTAGTGTGACATGCTAAGTACTGCTGTGTATCATTTGTCGATCAAAGCATGGCTTTGTAAAAAAGCATAGCTTGTGGACGAGACTGCATCAGGACCTCACACTCCGAAAATGGTCGAAACAGGAAAGATGCGGCAAGGTTACGAGGGTCGCTCCTTTTAGGATGTGTCATTCCCTTCTAGAAAAGAGTGGTATCATGGTATGGAGCCCATATACTTAACTCATGTGGTTACTGCTAATCTATTACTTTACGATTGCTTTGTGGTTGAGAGACGCCTTGGATAAAGGTCGCAAATGACCGGGGGATTGCATGCTCGTGTAGTAGTTACCTAGTTACAGAGGTAACCCGACCTTGTGTTGGTAGAGAGCTGGTTAAGCTCTCGGGACGTCCCTCTAGATGCGTACCCATGTGGAAGTTGGAAGTTCCTTAGCCTGACCATTTGTTGGAAATCTAAACAAAACAATACGAGCCCTATACGGTTTTAGTTGTATAACCTGCCATGGAATGTGGCGGTAACCTGCTATTGAACATGGTAGCTATAGCAGGCATACAATAATGGTTGTATACTGGCTAGGATTAATATTATACTTTCGAACGGTTTTCTGCACTATGCACTAATAATAATATTAAATGAATTTTGTGTATCAAGCATGTTTGACTATCATAAGGAGAAATCTCCTCCAATTCTGTGATTGCATTGTGTGTGCGGTGGGAGGCCTTATGGTAGTTTCATTTTTCAAAAAGCGTTGCGGATTTAAATTTTAAAACCCTTGGTTGTTTGTTTTAAAGATAAACTGTTTTTCTTTGCTCATACTAGTCCCATGACTGACCTGGAGTTTATTGTTCCCTTTCTAAACTTTGGATGCCCAAAATTTTCCATACGGGCAGTCTAGAGTTGGGTTTTTCAGATAATCGAACAGTAGGTGTGGATACGATAGCTTTCAGCCTTAGGATTTGGCAATCGCATTTGGATCGAGTTGCTTCACTCCATCCTTATTGGGAGTTCGAGCTACTTCTGGATTAGTGCTTTGGAGATGGAGTTTCAGTTTTAGATTCTATCTCTCTTTCTCTCTTAAAGACCATATTGTAGATATTGTTCCGCTACTGGTGTTATCTTTTCTTTCCGTTGCTATTGTCTTGTATTATATCTTTGACGTACATTGTTATTCATTGTATCATCATTGTAACTGAATATTGTATCAAATGTTGTGTATCAAATGTATTATTTATTTCTTCCACTGTGTTGTACTTAATGTGTTATAAGCTCCGACGAACCAGATTCGACGTTTGGATCTGCGGCATTTGAATATACGTGATGTATTCGGTGCCGACTTTCGAAGGTCGAGTCAGTATCGTTTCATTTTGTATCAGAGCTGAAGGTTGAAACTTTAGCTCAGGTGTATAACACATTAAGTAAGTCATTAGAGATAGGGTGAAGTATACCCTAGAATGAGTATATCCCTAAGATATCCGTTCGAACGCCTCAGTAAATTCTCTTACTATTCATTGATAGTAAGTATGAGTGCAAGAAGAGGACGAGATAGGGGACAGGGGAATACCAGTACAAATGGTAAATGCCCTACAATAGCGGCAACAATTTTCTCTATCAATCTCCTTTGATTCGATTCCAAATTCTTTTGATGGCTTCGTGACAGCTTCAGAAAGAAGTTTCGGTGTGATGGTGGCCCTACGAATCATTGTAGAAAATCCTTACTTCGTATCTTCATCGGTTTCTTATCAGCTTTTCGTTTTAAACTCTAATGAATTTGAAAATTTATTTGAAAAAAAAAAATTGGTTAACAAATATGAAGCTAAATTTGAATTGTATCAATAAAACGATATCGGTTAAAACCAAATTTGAAATTCTATTGTAATTCCTGTGTAGACTGAAGTCCGAAGAGGGACAAGTTGGTGTAAACTTTGGGGTATTCCGACCTGAATTTGGAATCCATACCTAGTGTTTGAGAAATTGTAGAAGATTGAATCTACCTATCTATTCTCTGGGATCTGATATATTCTACGAACGATTAGTTATCCCTTCGAAGTAATCAATGCCCCTGTATATCCGTAGATCTAGTGGCCCGAATATCTTGTGCATTATTAAATGAGCTTGTTAACATATCTACTGTTGATATTCGGATTTGGTAAGCCAAATGCAGAATTGATGTCCAGTTTGATTTGGAAAGATATTTCTCTATCTTTCATCTGTTTTTGTTGTCTTCCTGGCAAATTTCGAGGACGAAATTTTCTTAAAGGGGGAATGTGTAACGATCCCGATTCTTGAGTCGAATTTAATTGGTAATTAAATTAAATTTTGGATTCAATTATGAATTAATTGAGAATTTATTTGGATTTGAAAATAATAAATTGAATTAAATTTTAAGCTGGAAGTACTAAGAAGGAAATATATTGTGAATAGATTTTTTTGGGTATATTTGTATTTTCCAAAATAAATAAGGTGTATATTTATTTATATAAATAGATTATCACTTGAAATTTGATTTTAAGATTGAAATTCAATAATTAATATTTTTATAAAATTAATTGGACTTAAAAGTTGTATTTTGGAAAACAATATATATATATATATATATATATCTAGTTAGAATTGTAGGTATATAATCTAATTTGATTTCAAAAATAATTTGTTGTAAATTTGTATAAGTACAAATTTAAAATGTATGAATATAAAGTCTTAATATGTATTAACCTTTCGAAATTAATAAAGCCTAATACCATTTGAAAATAATTAAAACATAGATTGTATGTAACATTAAAACATATGGTAATGTAAAAAGGAAAGTATTCATTTACAATTGAAATTATAAATAAAGTAAGGTTTAAAAACAAAGTTATAAATTTATTTATAAAACAAGGTTTAATAAAAGTTTATAATATTTTTCTTTTATACTTGAAATAAATTAGTTTTGTACATATTTAAACTAAATAGGAAATATATTACATAAACATATGTAAATATAAAGATTAAGGAATTTATAAAAGAAAGGGGTTCAAAATATAAATTAAAAATGAAGAAAGGTTTGAAACATAATTTTTAATAAAACTAAACATAGGGTTTATAACATAAATTGGTTGTATCTATACACTTGTAAACCATGCAATAAGAAATTTAACAGGTGTTGGCTTAAGGTGAACAAGTAGCAAAAACAAGTTTCTTCTTTTAAAATTAATTAATCAAAATATATACAAATGAGAAATGGGTAAACAAGGCTGTTTACATTTGCATATCATTCATCTCCACTTCTTGAAATCAGAAAACAAACTTTCCCAAATCTGAAACCAGGGAAGAAAAAAAAAATTTCTCAAACCTGGAAGTTTTAAAAGCTTGAAGCAGCTAAATCAATTCAAGTGGAGTTCAAACTCAACTTGGATCAAAGCAAGAATTGTTCCAGGTTCCAAAGGCAAAGGAATTGATCAAGTTCAAATTAACTAGAAACAAAAGGAAAAACAATCTAACTTTCAAACCTGGAAATCAAAAATCTGAATCAAGTAGGAGATCAGAGCAATTGAAAGCAAGCTTGAAGTTCAGATCCCAGATCAAAGTAAATCAAGCATATATTAAATTCAACATTAAAGTTTAGGGATAAATTTAGTTCCAGATTTTCAAATTCAAATCATCATTTCCAGGCTCTGTTGTTCTCTGCTTCCAAAAAATCTCTGTGAGCAAACTTTCAACCCTTTATCTTTTGATTCTGATGCATGTGAGATTTCTGTGCTGTGATGATGTATGTGTGTTTGCCTGGATGTATTCAACTTGAATATAGTTAAATTAGGCTATATATATTGTAAGCATATCTAGATATGTATGCATATGCATATATTCTGTTGTGCTATAGGTTCAGGTCTATTTGAATAAATCCATTTGCTCTTCATATAAACAAATGTAGGTTAAGACCTCTAAATAGAAAATGATTATAAGAGTTTAGTGTTGTTTTTAAAAATAATTGCAAGGGTTTATGTTGAATATTTATTTCAAATTAATAAATAGCAGTAATAATCTAAAATAATCATGAAATTTAATATTCATAATTTCTTATATTGATTATATGACCTGATTCGATCTTACGAATGATGAATTTTAAAACAAAAATCATAATTTTTAGTTCTCTTTTGAGATGGGATTTTTGGGGTTATACTGGAAATTCGTTTTCATTAATTCTCCTTCATCAACGACGAATTAGATGCCATGTTCGTCACTGGAGAAGGGGGAAGGTCTAAGGAACGTCGGAAAAATACTCGGGGTTTTTTCAATCATTGTAGTGATGTTGCGGCATTAATTTAGGGTTTTTATGCCCAGATTGGGTGTGGGGGTTCTCAAGGTAATTTCATCAACGATAGTATATCGGAATTAATGGGACCGGAGGGTATCATCATGTGGGTCGTTGCCGAAGCTCGGGTCGTGGTGGCATAGATGCAGGTAACTGAGATCATCGGTATGGGGTAAATTTGTTGATCGAGGTTGGGCTTTAGTCATTCAATCTTCTCGTTTTCGTTCTCGAGTTTGATTCAGGTTTCTGGGTGTTTAGGTTAGTTCGTGATGCCGTTGATGATTCGGGGATGGCTGCGTCGATGATCGAAGGCGCTCCGACCAAATGTACAGTGCACCAAGTATCTTCAATGTCCGGTGATTGTGAAGTTGGAGAAGAAGATGGGAAACTCGTGACGGTCTCGAGTAAATGGCGTGAGTGACTCGAAGGCGAGAGGGGGTGGGTTCAACCCGAAGTTGGTTTCGGGGAAATCCTGTAATAGCACGGGTTACTTAACATGTTTAACAGGATTTTTTTAAAATGTGAAGTTTAATATGTTACAAATCAGTTTTAAAATTTGAGAAAAATATATTAAGTCTCAAATAGTTTTATTTAACCAAGTTTAAAATATGCTAAAATGATCAAGATTGAAAAGGGTTCGAAATAAGAAGGTTTCAAAATGAACCAAGTTTTCAAATTTAAATTTGCAAATAGGTTATTAAAACACTTTTGTTTTCTATCTTAATCAATGTTTGTTTAAATTGAACTTACTTGAAGGGTTAAAAATAATTTGTTTCAAATTTATTAAGTTAAATTATATAACTTTTGGGTTTGAAGTTTATAAACTTAATTTTTTAAATTAAGTGGATGATTGAGTAGATGAGATAATTTTATAATCCTTAATCTAACTTAAAGATCTTAAGTTGATAAATGTATTGATGACGGTCTATTTCCAAAGGATTATTAATTAGGAATTAAATGATAAGAAAATTAACAATAATAATAAAGATAAATGGCTATCTTTTAATTGATGAAATTTTAAATAGTTAAAGAACTATTAACTAATGAAAGTGATTAAGGAAGAATCGATTAATGAAGGTGATTAAAGGATAATCATAATTAAGAATAATTACTTAATTAAAATATTAATTAAGGTTAATTAATTAAATTGATTAAAGGCTCATTAATTTATAATTAAAAGATATTTACTTAATTAATTGAAGGGTAACTAATTACTTAAAGATAATTACTTAATTAAAAGTAATGAATTAATGATTAAAGGTAGATTAATCATGTGATTAACATTGATTTAAGATTAGGGATAATTACTTATCGTAATTAATTAAGGATAATTAATTTAATGGTAATTAATTAATTAAAGATAATTAATTAAATGGTGAATAATTAAAGGTTAATCATTTAATAATTAAAGGTTGATGAATTTTAATTAAGGGTTAATTAATATTATTATTAATGGTTAATTAATAAATGATTAAAGAATAATTAATCAAAATGATTTGTAATTTATTGATGTTAATTAACCAGGATTCGTAACTCACAAGTAATTAATCTGATTTGAATTAATCTGATTTGAATTAATCAGACAATTAACTGATCTTACTTATGAATGTTTGGATTATATTGGATGATTGATTTGTTTGATATCCCTGATATGTGATGCTCTGTTTTGATTTGAGCTATGTTTAATGTAATTTATTATCTGTGATATATATATCTGTGAATGAAAGATAAGCGTTATAGTTTATACCGCTTATCAAATATATTGCTGTATTTGAATATGTACTGATTGATGATGTTACACTTCTATTGTGTAAAACCCCTGGACCATAATTATACGCACACAAATATGGATTGCACGTGGAAATTGGTTAAGTCACAGATTTTTGAAATAGTTTTAAAATTGAATTTTTGAATCCAAATGGTTTTGGAAATGGATTGGGTTGAATATAAATACTTTTTGAAAAGGGATTTCAAAGATAAAAGTTATTTTTGAATAACTTGATTCAGTTTTGAAATTTGATTTAAATTTGAATTCAAAAATTAAAAATTGAATCCTATGTTGAGAATTTATGATTTAAAAAGGTTATACAAGTTTATATGGGTTTTAAACCATTTTTAAATGTTGTTTTGGGAATTTGAATTTAACCCAAGTTTGAAAAACTTTAACTTGTATAAATGAAATTGGATTTTTCCGAAATGAAAACTATTTGTTTTTAAATAATAAAAGCTTTCATATAAGAAATGAATTTCCAAGTGTGTTAAAGGGATTTCAAGTTGAAATGAAAATGGTTTTCCAAGTTATGAATAAATCTTTGGAAACGGGTTTGAAAGCTATAAGTTAAATCCTTGTTTTAAAGATTGGATGAGTTAATCCTAATTAAAATGGAAATCGTTTTGAAAATCTGTGAACCAATCTTTGTGAAGCTGGGTGAACTTTGTGAAATGAAACTTTTTGTTTGAAGATTTGAAATGGTAATTTGTTTAAACCATTTGAAGAAATGTTTTGGGTTGTGACTTAACTGAAATCCCATATCCATATGTTCTAAAATATTGCGTTCACTATTTGGTTTAGCCGGGAGAGGACCTTGTGTCATATAATCCATTCCGAATAGTGATACGACGATAGCATTTGAAGACCGGTGGTGAAGACCGGGTGTCTTTGAGAACAATAGGATAACTTGTAGATTGACTTTGCACTGAGTTGCTTCGGTATAGAGTTCTCCATATGTGATAGGGAGTCCGATCGGAATTGTGGATGCCCGGATTGCAAGGGCTTCTTTGGAAGTGCTTTCGGTTCTGTTCGAACCCGGAACAGACTTGTATGGTTGTATGTCTGACACTACACTTTGAGATATAAAATTGATCTCTATCAAGTACATTTCTATTGGCGGCGGAGAATTTATTCTCTTAGCTTAACACCCTTCTTTGAGACATACGAGCTCAGAGGTTATGTAGTTGATAGTTATCAGTGATATACTCCCAATTTGGTGCTGAATGTTGTTGTGTATCATTTGTTGATCAAAGCGTGGCTTTGAAAAAATGCGTAGCTTTGTGGATGAGACTGCATCAGGACCTCACACCTTGGAAATTGTCGAAACAGGAAAGATGGGGCAAGGTTATGAGGCTCGCTCCCTTTAGGGTGTGTTATTTCCTTCTGGAAAAGGGTGGTATCATGGTATGGAGACCAGATACTTAACTCATGTGGTCACTGAAAATCTGTTACTTTGTAATTGCTTTGTGGTTGAGAGGCGCCTCAGATAAAGGTCACAAACGACCGGGGGATGGCATGCTTATGTAGTAGTTACCTAGTTACAAAGGTAACCCGGCCTTTTGTTGGCAGAGAGCTGGTTAAGCTCTCGGGATGTCCCTCCAGAGGCGTACCCATGTGGCAGTAGGAAGTTCCTTAGCCTGACCATTTGTTGGAAATCCAAACAACACAATACGAGCCCTGTACGGTTTTACTTGTATTACCTGCCATGGAATGTGGCGGTAACCTACTATTGAACATGGTAGCTACAGTAGGCATACAATAATGGTTGTATGCTGGCTAGGATTAATATTATACTTTCGACAGGTTTTCTGCACTATGCACTAATAATAATATCAAATGACTTTTGCATATCAAGCATGTTTGACTATCATAAAGAGAAATCTCCTCCAATTCTACGTTTGCATTGTGTGTGCGGTGGGAGGCCTTATGGTAGTTTCATTTTCCAAAAAGCATTGCGGATTTAAATTTTAAAATCCTTGGTTGTTAGTTTTAAAGATAAATTGTTTTTGTTTGCTCATACCAGTCCCATGACTGACCTGGAGTTTATTGTTCCCTTCCTAAACTCTGGGTGTCCAAAATTTTCCACATGGACAATCTAGAGTTGGGTTTTTCAGATAATCGAATAGTAGGTGTAGATTCGATAGCTTTCAGCCTTAGGATTTGGCGATCGCATTTGGATCGAGTTGCTTCACTTCATCCTGATTGGGAGTTTGAGCTACTTCTGGATTGCTGCTTTGGAGATGGAGTTGCAGTTCTGGATTCTATCTCTCTTTCTCTCTTGAAGACCATATTGGAGATATTATTGCGCTGCTGGTGTTATCTTATCTTTCTGCTGCTATTGTCTTGTATCATATCCCTGATGTATATTGATATTCATTATATCATCATTGTATCTGAATATTGTATTAAATGTTGTGTGTCAAATGTATTATTCATTTCTTCCACCGTGTTGTACTTAATGTGTTGTAAGCTCCGGCGAGCCAGATTCGACGTTTGGATCTGCGGCATTTGAATATAGGTGATATATTCGATGCCGATTTTCGAAGGTCGAGTCAGGGTCGTTTCAGGTTTCAACACCAACACTTAATTATTTTCAAATGATTTTGAAATATTTTGTTAGATGTTTCGAAGTAGTTGCTTTCAAGTCCATTATTTTTCTGATTGTTTTGCTCTACACGAAGGCATAATTCAAATTTTTAAATCGAAACGTTTCAAAGGTTTTGAAGTAGTCAACTTCAAATGGTTTTGAAAGGTTTCCACTTGTTTTAAATTGAGCCCAATCTCTTAGAAAGGTTTTAATTTTCAATGCTTTTGAAAGGTTTTATCAACGATTTCACTGGGGTGGTTCCCCGGGCTTTCGACAAAGTTGAAAGGTAAGAGCTTTCGACAAAGTTGAAGGTAGACCTTTTGATAATGTCGAAAAGAAACCTTCCAACAAGGTCGAAAAGAAATCTTCCGACAGGGTCAAAGGTTAGACCTTTTGACAAGGTCGAAAGGTATGGTTTTGCAATGTTTTCGGAAGGCTAAGGTTTAAGGTTTTAAAGACGGATGTCATATGTTTTTAAGCTTGTAGAAGAAAGGATTTTTATTAGTTTTGAAGGAGTTACCTTCAATGATTTCGAAAGGCTTATTAAAGGTTTCGAACGGGTTACCTTCAGTACTTTCGAATGTATTATTAATGGTTTTGAAGGGGTTACCTTCAATGATTTCAAAAGACTGCTTAAAGGTATTAAACAAAGTTTTCGAATATAAGGACAAGACAGATAGCCTAAATTTTTTAAGTTATAAAGGACTTTAACTTATTTTCAAAATGATAGATAATCCTTATTGAACATCATCCACATTATCCTGAGTAAAGTATATATAACATAGCAAAATAGCTTAAACTAAAGCTAAAGATATATTTTCCTTGTATAAGTATGATTCGATGGACTAAATTATTTTGAAAAGGTTTTCAAAAAAATTTAAATGGTAGTTACCTAAAGGAAATTCGGGCAGTTAGCTCATTTAAATTCAGAGTGTCGGTCCATTTTGAGGGCAATCAGCATAGAGGACAATTAGTCCAAATAAGGGCAGTTAGCCCAGATATGAACTGTTTGTTCGTTTATTAGCATAACGGACCTTCCTACTTATTAAGGACAGTTAGTCCACCATTTTTACCTGTTTTATTGACAGATAGTCCATTATTTAGCATAAAGGGTATTTCTATTTTAATATGATCAGTGCAGGACAGTTAACCCAGTAGAGGGCAGTTAGCCCAGTTACAGGACAGATAGTCCATTTATTTCCTGTTTTTAGCATAATGGATCTTGCTATACAATTATTATAATCAGTTGATTAAACAGTTTTGTGATATCCCATAATTTCAAGCAATTTAAAATATGATAATCTTCTTTCTAGATTATTTAAAATTGGCAAAATTGTTCTTTAAAAACAAATAATATGGATTGTTTATATGTATATATATATAAGGCTTTAAATAAAATTATTATTACAAATTGAATTTGTGTTTGTTTAAATATATATATATATATAAGTTAATTTTAAATTGAATTTGAATTTAAATTTGAAATTTAAAATGGTAGATCTCTTAAAATAATTTTTGATTTAAAATATATTATAAACGATTTTATTAGAATATAATTGGTTTTATATTATTTTCTTTAAAGGATTTTATTTATATAAATTAAGAAAAGTAATTATTAAATAGTAAATTAAATATAAAAGTTTATAAACCATTTAAAATTAATTAAAAACATGCATAATTGCACATGTAAGTTAAATATTTACAATTTAACAAATGTAAGATGATAAACAAATGTAAATGACAAATGTTAACAAATTAAATAAGTACCACTCTTTCTTTTTACTTTTCTTTATTTTTAAAAATCAAGAAATTTAGCTATATATATCTCTCCCCTCCTCTATTTCATTTTCTTTCCTAAGAAAACAAGAGCCTGTAAATTATATTCAAAACTAGAACAAAACAAAATTTGTAACCTGTAATCAAATTTCTAACCAGAGAATTAAACAACAACCAGCTATCCACCAACCTATAGCAAATCAAAGATTCAGTTTTATCAAGCTAGATCATCTTAACAACAAAGATTTTCAGTTTTCAAAAATCATCAAAAGCATTTAGGTATTTTTCCAGTTTTCAAGCTAGCAAATTTCCAGTTAACAAGTTTTCAAAGGATCAAGTATTTTTCCAGATCAAAAGCATTCAGTTTTCAAAAATATAGCATCCCTGTTTTAATAGCTCTCTGTTCATCTTCTAACACGTGAGTACACAACCTAATTGCCTGTTTTAAATTGTTGCTTGTGATGTATATATTAAATAGGTGATGTGATAATTATTTGCATGAGTGTAATTTTGTATTGCATGTTATAAATATGTAGATTTATAAGTGTGCATGTCTGTAAACCTATGCATATCTCTGTATTAATACTGATAGGCTAAAATCTTGATCAAAGATCAAGTTCTCTTCATACATGCTCTTATAAGTTATGAAATTCAAACAAAATATGTTTATTTAAACATAAAATAAGATTTAAAAATATGTTTAAGTATGATAGTTTTGAATATCTCTGGAAATCATGAAAAAGACAGTGAAACTTTGGAAACATGTTAAATTCAATTATCAAAATTCTTTGATTCATTTATATAATCTTAATCTCCTTCAAAAATCATGAATTTTAAATGTAAGATCATAATTTTTAGTGTGGGATCGAGTGCGAATTTCGGGTTTGACCAGAAAATGAATTTTGAGGCCTATTTAGCGATTGATGGGTGGAGAGGTCTCGAGATCGCCACTGGAGGTGGCCAGGGTGAAGGTGAGCTCGCAAAAAATGAAGGGTGGTTTTATATCCACCATGGCCTCGGCATTGGTTGGAATAGGGTTTAATACCCTGTTTAGATCGAGGTTGAAGTTTGGGTGACCACGTCGTCTCTCTGGCATCGGGGTTCATCAGACTTAGGGCGATGGAAGTGTGGATGGCTGGCGGAGCTTGGGACGGGGTTTTGCGATATCTTGTGGTCGACGTCGTCGAGGCAAGGAATTTTTATGTGATGGGTTGGGTTCCAGTTTTGATCTGGTAGCTCGTTTTTTATTTTGGTTTCGAGTTGAACTTTGGGTGGTCGGAATCGAAGTGGTTGGTCATCGATGATTTGTCAGTGGTAGTCTTAGAGGTCGGAATTTCACCTTCGATCTGTGCATGTGCACGATTCTTTTATGTGCACCAGTGTTTTGATCTGGGGCAGAGGAAGTTATCTCGAAGAGATACTGAGGGAAAGGACAGGGTTGCTCGGGTTTGTCTTCGAGTTAGCGTGAGGTTTTCACGTGTAATAGGTTTAAGTTTTAAAATTAAAACCAAGTTTAAAAAAAGAAAAGAAAGGTAATGGTCTCGTGTCAGAAATCGAGGGTTATTCGGGTTGGACCCGAAGTAGAATTTAAACAGCTTTTAAAAGTTTTATAAAAGCAAGTTTTAAATTTAAATTGAATCTATTTTAAACTATTATATGATAATTGTTTTTTTTAAATTAAATGTTTTAAGAAAATTATACAAATTTGTTTAACTTAAATTTGTTAAGTTAAATGCTTAAGTTATTTTAAACTAAAATTAAACGATTTAATTAAATAAATTAATTATAAAGATAAATGTTTTAAATATGGTTAATGATAATTAGGTAATTAATAAAGAATAATGGTTTATCTTAAAGTTAATTAAGACCTTGGATAATTTAAGATAAATTTAACTAATAAAGTAATTAAAGAGTAATTAATTAATTTAATTAATTAATGATTAAAGATTAATTAATTCGTAATTAAGAGTATAGTTAATTAATTAGAGATTAATTAATTGATAATTAAGAATTAATTAATTAAGATTAATTAACTTATAATTAGAGATTAATTAATTAAGTAATTAAAGATTAATTAAGTTGTAATTAAGCATTAATTGGTTAAGTAATTAGAGATTAATCAATTGGTAATTAAGGATTTATTAATTGGTAATTAAGGATTAATTAATTTTTAATTAAGTTTTATTAATTAATAATTAAGGTTTATTAATTAATAATTAAGTATAATTAATCAGTAATTAAAGATTAATTGATTGATTGATAAGGTAATTAAAGAATGATTGATTAGTTCAAATGGTTGTAATTAATTAATGATTGATTAAGTAAGATTAGGTAATTAATTCTTAAGTAATTAATTTAATTTGAGTTAATTAAATTAATTATAGTATGGATTAATAAGTCTTGTGTATGGATGATTGATTGTGTAGAATGTCTGGATTGATTGATATATATAGTTTGAAAATATACGATATTCTGTGATGTGATATTGTAGCTGATGATAAATGTGTTTTATTTACCTATGATGAATGCTGTGTGAATTCAAAGTATTGAATTGAATTCAATTGTTTAACCTTAAACAACTTGACCTTTAAAATGGCGTTTGGATTTCGGTGAGACCGGGATCGGATATCAAATTTGATTATCTGAAAACCACTTCGATCCAAGTTAAACGATAGGTCATGAATCTCAAGTAAATATCGAGATGGAGATTTAGAGTGCAAGGGTTATTGTCATTAACTCTGAGGGTGATTCCAAAATGAGTGTAACGAGATAATGCCTTCGGTTTCGTTCGGACCCAGAACGAACTTGTATGGATGAATGCTATCAGACCATCGTCAATGGAGGACAATGAGTATACCAAGTTAAGTGTTCTCTAAAGGTAATCGTAGCCTTAATCCTCATCAACTGGGAATGGCTAAAATAGGGGCGGTGCATGTAAGGCTAAGTGGGTAGAACCCAAGCAGGATAAGATTTTCCCCTGTATAAAGGTCCCTTTTATTCGGCTTTATGGGCGGTTGTTGGCCACAACCATGGGGTTGTCTTATTCAGACTATCTAGTTAGGGGTAGCTCCAGCTTTGTGATGCGGGGGATCAGGATAGATCCTCTATATGGTGATTTAGACCATGTACTGTGATGGGAGGTACCCTAGTAGCCCTGCCATTATATGAAATCCAATCTCTAATAAGTGCCTGTACGGTTTTGATTGTGCCCAGCTATGTTGGAACATGAGATATAAGCATTCCAACTATTTCTGTATTTTATATTGAAAACCCTAGACACTATTATAATATAACTGGGTTTCCTATCAAATGTTTTGGTTATCGTAAGGGAAAAACTTATACGTGTTTATTTGCGAAGAGTCTTACGAGATAGCTTTTATTTAAAAGGTTCAAGTTAAACAACTTAACGTTTACTCAAACCAGACCCCTGTCTGACCCAGAGTTTATTCTGTTTTTCTTAAACTCTTACGTATTCAAATTTTTATGAGAAGCCAAGTGATCAGGTTTTGCTTGACGAATTTTTGGGAAAGCTTGGAGCAGGAGTCCTGGCGTATCTATATATCTTGCCGCTATGTTGTATCTTTTGTCCGTTGTATTTTGGGATGTAATTGATAGACAGGTCCTTACGAGTGTCAAATGTGATAATGTTGTGTAATTGTGTAACTCTGATGTAATGGCTATGTAATAGTTATGTGATATTATATTTTGTTCCGTTTCCGCTATTTTGATATTGCCTTTTTTCTTTCTATCTATTCTTTTTCTGCCTATTTCTTTCTTATTGATGATGTGTCTTTCTGTGGAATGAAAGGCGGGTCGTCACAGTTGGTATCAGAGCGCTAAGTTGAGATAATACCTAGGCTTTGGAGTGGTATCTATCTTAAGAGCACGTACTTGTAATTTTTATATAACTATATACCTATCTAAATTGTTGGGTTACCTATCCAGGTTGCCAACATGAGCTCAAGAGGAAGGAGAGGCAGAGTTGAGCACGACGACCAATAATGGAAAAGGTCCGACTGCTAGCGTGGCTGTGAATCCAACACCACCTCAAGTAAGTTTTGCTGCTTTATGCAAGGATTTCACCAATCTGGAAGAAAGACCATTTAAAGGAACAGAGTCCATTATAGAAGTTCAGGTTTTGTTACGCTCATGTGAGCGCATTTTTAAGAGTTTGGATCTATCTGACGAGCAGAAGAGAGTGATGGCATCGTGGCAACTTCAAGAAGGAGCTGCAGCTTGGTGGGATGCAGTTATACCAAATATTTTAGAGGATGATATTTCGTGGAGTAAGTGTAAGGAATTGTTTGAGGAACAATTCATGCTTACAACTAGGAGGACTCGTTTGTATGGAGATTTTCTGGATCTGAAGCAAGGGAGTATGTTGGTTTCAGAATATGAGAACAAGTTTAATGAATTAGCTCACTACGGACCTGGTCTGATCGACACGCCCCTCAATAAGAATGAGATGTTTGTGCAAGGAATGAGGCCTGAGTTCCATAAGAAGATGACGACTCATCTTAAGGAATCTTTCATGGAGTTAATCGGCATGGCATCAAGGTATAAGGAGCTTATGAACAAGAAACCGTTGGCATCTGCAGCAGGACCAAGTGGAACTTCTTCCAATCCAAATAAAAGTAAATTCAACCTAAATTAGAAAAAGCGAGGCAAAAGGGAAATAGGGAGGAAACAATGGACCTCGTAAGTGCTATGTGTGTCAGCAAAAGGGACATTTGCTAAGCAGTATCCCAGGGGTAGATCTCAGCAGCAGCAGCGTCAGAGTGGACCGGGTTCAACATTGGTTCAGAAATCCTTGTGTTTCAACTGTCATCAGCCGGGTCACAAGGTGAAGGCTTGTCCGCTTCTCTAGAAGGCCTGGCAGAACAAGGTGTTTACTCTTGAAGGTGGTCCATCTTCTTCTTCTAAAGGAAAAGGCATTTTGGAAGGTACTTTGTTTTTAGATGGCAATTTTATTAGAGTTCTGTTTGATTCTGGTGCATCTCTTAGTTTTGTTTCCTTGGATTCAGTAGAGAAGTTTCATCTTTCCCCTAGTTTGGTAGACCATCCTATTTTTTTATCTAATCCTATAGGCGGAGTAACTAAGTTAGATAAGATCTGTAGAGATCTAAGGATTTCTTATCTGTCTCATAGTTTTTCTTGCGAACCATTTGTATTGGATTTCAAAGGGTTTGACCTTATTCTGGATATGGATTGGTTGGATAAGTATAAGGCTGTTTTGATTTGTGAAGAGAGAACTGTAACTTTGGAAACTGAGTTGGGAAGAATCGCAAAAGTGACTTGCGATAATTCTGGAGTTCGTTTGAGTAATCTTTTGCATGGAATCGAGGCATCTCCAGAAGGCATTGAGTCCATCAAAGTGGTCAATATTTTTCGAATGTCTTCGAGGAAGCTAAAGGTTTGCCCTCGCATCGGGAGATAGAGTTTCGGATTAATTTGGTTCCAGGAGTGATACCTATTGTTCAGCCGAGTAGAAGAATGGCGCTGAGAGAGAGAGAAGTGCTAGTGAAGTAGACCCAAGATTTATTAGAGAAAGGTTTGATCCGGCCTAGTTTTTCTAGTTGGGGTTCTGCCGTAGTCTTTGTGACCAAGTCAGATGGGTCCTTGAGATTCTGTGTTGATTAACAGGAGTTGAATAAGGTTACTATTAGGAATAAGTATCCATTGCCCCGTATATACAATCTTTCTGATCAACTCCATGGAGCTTCTGTTTTCTCTCAGTTGGAATTAGCTTCGGGTTTCCACCAGTTAAGGGTAGCTGAGGACAGTATACCCTTGACTGTGTTCAGGGGACCCAATTGTTTTTATGAGTGGTTGGTTATGCCTTTTGGGCTGACCAACGCTCCTGCTTATTTTATGGATTTGATGAACCAATTTTTCCAGGATGTGTTGAATAAGTTCATGCTCGTGTTCATCGACGATATTCTTGTCTACTCTAAGTCTGAAGAGGAGCATAAGCGACATTTGGGGATAGTATTGGGGACTTTGAGGAGGCATGTTCTAAAGCTAAGTTTTCGAAGTGCCATTTTTAGAAGTCGAAAGTCAGATTTTTGGGGCATATTGTTTGTGGAGAGGGTATTTCTATAGATCCGGCCAAGGTAGCTACTATTCTGGAGTCGAAGCAACTGCAGACTCCGACGGAAGTCCATAGTTTTCTGGGTTTGGCAGGGTACTATAGGAAGTTTATCAGGGACTATTCTAAGATTTTTTCGCATTTAACCAAGTTGACTCAGAAAGGAGAAAAGTTTAAGTGGACCCCCGAGTGTGAAGAGGCATTCTTAGATTTAAAGGCGAGGTTGACCAGTGCACATGTTCTAGATATTCTTGATGGTAAGAGCAAGTTCAAAGTCTACACGGATGCTTGCGGAGTTAGGCTGGATGAAGTGCTGATGTAGAATGGGAAAGTGATTGCGTATGCGAGCAGGCAGTTGAAGCCACATGAAAGGAATTACGGTACACACGATTTCAAATTGTTGGCCATTGTCTTTGCTTGAAGATCTTGAGGCACTATCTATTAGGAGAGAAGTTCGAGCTTTTCATGGAACATAAACCTTTGAAGTACCTTCTGAATTTGAGGCAGCAGAGGTGGGTAGAATTTTTGGCATCTATTGATTTGGATATCCTCTATACTATAGGGAAGGAAAATGTCGTGGTGGATGCTCTGAGCAGGAATGCAGTTCTGTCTATTTTGAAAGTTGTTTGGTCCCTACAGGAAATAATCATAAGCAGTCAGATGAAGAATATATCTTTTGAGGAATTGATTCATGGAACTAAAGATGGTCGATATTCGGATTTCAAGATTGACGATCAAGGATTTTTTAGGATCAATGGTCGTTTGTGTGTTCCAGATGTGGACGGTTTGAGGCAGGAAGTTTGGCGAGAAGGCCACAAATCAAGGCTGAGCATCCACCCAGGGATTTCAAAGATGTATAAGGATATGAAGAGAGTCTTCTGGTGGCCGGGCATGAAGAAGGATATTGCTGCTTTCGTCAATGGATGTGCAATCTGCCAGCAGGATTGTTGCAGCCTCTGGAAGTTCCTAAGTGGAAGAGGGAAATGATATCTATGGATATTGTCGACGGTTTGCCATGGACCAGAAAGGGAAATGAAGGAATATGTGTAATTGTAGACCGGTTGACCAAGAGTGCCATTTTATTCCAATTAAGGCAACCCGAACTGCAGCGTCTTTGGCAAAGATTTTCTTGAAGGAGATTGTTAGACTATATGGTGTTCCTGTCAACATAGTTAGTGATGGCAACCCAATCTTTACCAGTAAATTTTGGGAGGCTTTGCAATCAGCTTTGGGTACGAGATTGAGTTTGAGTACAACCTATCATCCCTAGACCAACGGACAAATGGAAAGGCTAAATCGAATTCAAGAGGATATGCTGAGGGCTTGTGTTTTGGATTTTGATGGATCTTGGGAGGACCATCTACATTTAGTGGAATTCTCGTATAATAATAGTTATCAGGCGAGTATCAAGATGGCACCCTATGAAGCTTTATATGGAAGACCTTGTAGATTCCCATCCTGTTGGGAAGAGTCGGGAGATCATCTTGTTCTTGGTCCAGATTTGATCTAAGAGGCATCTACGAACGTGGAGCTTATCAAGAAAAGAATGAAAGAAGCGCAGGATTGCCAGAAGAGTTATGCGGACAAGAGACGAAGATAATCAGAATTCAAAGTCGTGGATTTGATCTTTTTCAAGGTTTCCTCGATTAAAGGAGCGATCAGATTTGGAAAAACGGGAAAACTTGCCCTAAGGTGTATTGGTCCGTTCCGAGTGCTTGAGAGAATTGGTGATATGGCCTACCTGATTGAATTACCAATCCGGATGGCTGGAATTCACAATGTTTTTCACATATCTCATCTGAGGAAATACGTGCATGACCCATCTCTTATTGTGGAGCCAACAGTGCAAGAAGATTTAGAGATCAAACCGGACTTATCTATAGTCAGGCATCCAGTCCAGATAGTTGATCAAGACGAGAAGCAACTTAGAAATAAGGTGGTGAAGCTGGTCAAGGTACAGTGGAGTGAGGATCCTAGAGATTGTACTTGGGAAACTCTGGATAGTTTTAGGAAGGCCTATCCGGATTTATGTTCGGATAGCTAGTAATGTTTTTTTGGATGAATTATTTGCTTGGTTCTTAGTGTATGACTGATACGTATGCTTGAAGTGTTTAAAATAAAAAAATTGGATTATCTTTTACTTATAAATTTCGGGGACAAAATTCTTTTTAGGGGGGAGGAGTGTAACGTTTGCGATTTTTTCGTTGCCGAAAAACCGAATAGTTATGGGTTTAAGAAAAAGAAAAGAAGAAAGAAGAAACAAGAGAAAGGTATAAAAGAGAAAATAGAGGGAAAAGAAAATAGAAAATAGAACGGAACAGAAAATAACAGAACAACATCAGAATCTCACAATTCGCAGCGGAACAACATATAATAGATAAATGAATAATCTTTAAACAAAGAATTATATCAGTTATTACATTTTATACGTTTTATACATTTCATTACATCATATCATCAGAGTGTACAACATCAACAAACAGCGGAAAAGAAAGTACTATATACTAGTAATACGCCATGCCATCCATCTTGCCTCCAGCAATTCCTGAATTCCAGAATATCCTGATAAACCTTAACTCTTGACTGCCCGTGTGGAAATTGGTGGGCACCCAGAGTTTAGGAAGGAAAACAATAAACTCCAAGTCAGTCATGTGACTGGTGCGAGAACTCAAAACAGTTTATTTTTCTTTAAAAATTAAAATGGAGGAATATTTTTAAAAATCAATTCGCAATGCTTTTAAAAATGAGACTACCATAAGACCTCCCGCCACACACACAATGCAAACGCAGACTTGGAGGAGATTTCTTCTTATGTTAGTCAAAGATGCTTGATACGTATTAAAATCAAATCAATTTTGATATTATTATTAGTGCATAGTGTAGAAGATATTTCGAAAGTAGAATATAAATCTTAGCCAGCATAGGTACCATTATACTTTGCCTACTATAGCTACCTCCTGAGGAAGCAGGTTCTACAACTAAAACCGTACAAGATCGTATTGTTTCTTTGGATTTCCAACGAATGATCAGGCCAAGGAACTTCCCATTGCCACATGAGAACGCCTCTGGATGGACGTCCCCGAGAACCAAACCGGAACTCTACCAACACAAGGCCGGGTTACCCCTAACTGGGTAAATACTGACACGAGCACGCCATTCCCCGATCGTAAACGACCTTTCTCACGGGATCCCGATAACCAACAACCACATAGTAATAAATTTGCAGTAACCACATAGGTTAAATATCTGGGCTCCATACCATGATACCACCTCTATCCAGAAGGAAATGCACATACCCTAAAGGGAGCTACCCCTCATAACCTTGCTGCTTCTTTCCTGTTTTGACCATTCCGGGGTGTGAGGCTCGACGAAGTCACGTCCACAAAAACATACTTTATACAAAAGCCATGCTTTGGGTCAACAAATGATCATAGAAATGATCACCAAGATAGACGATCAAATAAATGATCCTATCACAAATAATCAACACAATGATCATTTACAGCTACACTCAGCATGTCACATTACCAAATTGGGAATATATCGCTGATAACTTCAACTATATAACCTCTGAGCTCGTACGTCTCAGAGAAGGGTGTTAATGCTAAGAGAATAAATTCTCCGCCACCAACAGAAATATATTTGAATGAAATCGGCTTTACGTCTCAATTTGTAATGTCAGACACACAATCCATACAAGTCTGTTCCGGGCTCGAACAGAACCGAAGCCACTTACAAAGAAGTCCTTGCAATCCGAATAATCTCTAATCACGTTCGGATTTCCCATCACATATGGAGATCTCAATACCAGGGATCAGCCAGTGCAGAGACAATCAACAAGAAACCCTTTCGTTTTCGAAAATATCCGGTCTTCAACACCGATCTTCGAATGCAATTTATAACGACGTATCACATATTCGGAATGGGTTATACGACCCCAAGGCCCTTTCCCGGTTAACCCGAATAGTGAGCGCTTATTTTTAAAAAAATAAGTGTGGCATTCAAATTCAAGCAATTCACAACAAATACCTATTTAAAGGTAAATATTGATAGTCAGTTATTGAACTATCAATAGATACGCCAACATCACCAGATTCCAAATAATTTTCCAAATTATTTATTCCCAAAAATATCTTTATAAGATATATAGTTTTCACACTTCAAAAATAAATCAACATTTATTTTCAAACAAATCCCCTTTTCATTTATAAATTCCATAAGGAATTTACATTCCCAAAATATTTATGAATATACGATTTCCATTCAATTTTTAATATTCATTTTCAATTTATCTTCAAAAAGATAAATTCCAAATATTCACTTAATATTGGAAAAGCATTTCTATACTTATTAAAAATAAGTAATTCACAGATCTTTTTATTTTCTATACTTAGAAAATATTTAATATACTCTAATCGAAATTAAGTATATATTTCATTCCTTAAGGAAATCATTCACTTAAACATATTTATTTGGGCCAAAACGAATGTTGCGTAAAACATCGTTACGACAACCCAAAATCACTAGTATAGGGATTCGAAATTAAAATAGATATATAAATCCCAATACTATACAAAACATTTCCTTTCGGAAATCATTTACTATAACAATAGTGTTATAGTCCATTATCTCCTTATATTTCTCGAAAACATCTACTTCAACAACAAATGTTGAAATCTATGGTTTCAAATCTCAATACATTTTAAAACATCTTTAGATCGTTTTAATTCTATTTAAAACATCACATCTAAAATAATTTCTTTAACATAATATTCACTATTTAAAAAAGTGAATATACTTGTTAATAAATTTCATCACTTCTATTCATTTTATTTTAAAGAATTATTCACTGTCTAAAACATGAATATAATTCCATAAATAAATTACAACAATTCACTTATCAAAATAAGTCGTTGCGGATTTATAAAACAATGTTTATAAATTCTATTTCTATTTATTTTATAACAACTTCCTTTTATAAATTTCCTTTATAAATCTATTCAATTTCATATCTCAATGATATACTAAAATTTCATATTATCAGTTAAATACTTATAATTTATTTGTTAATAAAATCGTTCCTTTAAACTTCATAAATTTATAAATCTTATAACTTATAAGATTCTTTTATTTATCCAAAATCTATTCTTTTAAATAACTTTACAAATTTTATAAATCTACTGTTTATAAAATTCCATTTATAACTTCACCGTTATAATTCTATAATTCCAATTTATGAAATCCATTTACAATTCATTCTAATACTTGTAAAAGCTTGTTTTATAATTCCAATATTTTTAATTTATAAATATCAATTTATAAACCGTTTTAATATAAATCAATTTATATTATTACTTTAAACATCTTTAAACTCTTTTATGATTTCATCATTCTGATTTACAAAATAATCAAATTTCATAAATTCTATAGATTTCATTCCTTTATGAAATTCATTTACGAATCATTCTATCACTTATAAAAGCTCGTTTTATAATTCAAAATATTCTAAATTTATAAATATCAATTTATAAACAGTTTTAATATAAATCAATTTATATTATTACTTTAAACATCTTTAAACTCTTTTATGATTTCATCATTCTGATTTACAAAATAATCAAATTTCATAAATTCTATAGATTTCATTCCTTTATGAAATTCATTTACGAATCATTCTATCACTTATAAAAGCTCGTTTTATAATTCAAAATATTCTAAATTTATAAATATCAATTTATAAATCTTTTAATATAAATCAATTTATATTATTACTTTAAACATTTTTAAACTCTTTTATAATTTCATCATTCTGATTTATAAAATAAAAATTTCATAAATCCTATTTTTAAACTTCTTATAATAAATTCAGAAATCCCAGTTCAAACTATTTTATAAAATCACTAATCCCATATTTTCAAAAATCAACTTTTAACTGTATTTCTCAAAAATCATAATTTTTATAACATTAAAATTATAACGTTTATTTATTTAAGATGAATCAATTCCAAAAATATTTTATAAACGTATATTTCCAAAAATCACTTTAGAAATCAAAATCGTTATTTTTAAACTTCAAAAATTGGATCCGATGATGCAACACATCAATAGTCAATCACAACTTTCAAACATCATATATCATCCATGATAACAATCAAATATCACAATATATGAAATCAAATAAATATTTGTGAGGAATCCAGTTGGATCCCTCCAACCTGTTTCCCTGCATCCACAGACATTAGCACAATACCAATTCCGTTTCTAGACGGAATATCGCGGTATATGGGATTTTATAAATATATATCCGCTTACTAACGGCGCATAGGGTCTCATCCGCTATACAAATGCGGGAAATCAATCAACTGCAATATATACATATGCCAATATATATATATATATATATATATATTGCTATATATATAATATAATACCAATTCCACTTCAAGGTGGAATATCGTGGTATATGTGTGTAATAAATAACCTCCGCTTACTAACGGCGTATAGGGTCTATTCACATCCAATATATATATATATATATATATATATATATATATATATATATATATATATATATATATATATATAACAATCATCATTCAAGCATTCAATCAACACAGTCAATCAAATTTTAAATCTAACTATTTAAAATTTAAATAAACAATAAAATTCCCTTTTGAGTGAGAAGTTCTCACCTTTGCTTTTATTAGCAATCCTTTTCCTTCTTGACTCGATTTTCTTGATTTATACCTTGTATAAATATTTACACAATTTATTAATATTTGAATCAATCGAATAATAAATTTTCATTTTTGATTGTTTTAATTATTCAATGGTTTTGTTCTAAACCAATTCCTTTAATAATTTTATTCAACTAATTATTAAATTTCTCTTTCTTATTAATTAATAATTTTAATTGACCAATATTAAATTTATACAAATTTTCTGTTTTCAAACTAAAAATCTGAATTCAAACTGATTTTCTTTAATTAAATTTGTTTAACTAAAGGTTACAATTTTAAAACTAAATCCCTTTTTAATAAATAATTTTTGGCTTTCAAACAAATCTCTCTTTAATACTTTGATTTAACAAGAACTAAATTCAAACTATTCTTTATAAATTCAATTTTTGTCGAACAAATTTAATTTCTATTTTAAATAAATTTTATTAACTAACTATTTAATTTAAACAACATTTTCTTTCTGAAAATAATTCTAACTAGAAATTTCCCATTGAACTTAATTTCCTTTTTATAAATTCAAATCAACTAATTTTTTCTTTAATAAAAATTATTTTCCTTTCAACCAAATTCTGTTAACTAATTATTTTCTGTTTATAAATTCCTTTAAAATTCCAAATTCCTTTTCAAATTTGTATTTAAGTTTTAAATTGAATAACAACTGTGATTAACTAAAAATTATATTTTAAACTAAATTTTCATTAATAAATTCGTTTAACTGAAATTTTGGTTTTAAAAATTAAAATTTTCTTTTAATATAACTTACTCGTATTTACTTATAATATGATATATTATTTTTTTACTGCAAATATTTTTTTTTCAGATTTTAATCAAATTGAAAATCACGAAAAGCTAATACCTTATTGCCGAACTCTCGAACGAAGCCCTAGCCTCGTTGCCATCGTGACCCCACAGCCCACGCGAGTTGCGAACCACCACCGCCGCTTTGGCTTACGCGCGTGTCTCCACATCCACGATCGCGCACCCCCTTCCTTACGCGCGCGCACGCGCCATCAGTTGTTTGAGAAAGCCCTAGCCGCCATCACCTACCGCTTGCGAGACCATCGCGACTTCGCCACCACATCGCTCCATCTCGCCGCCGCTAACGCGAGCGCGACCCATCATTGCCGCGAGTACCCACTGCCGCCTCCACCTCGCCTACGCGCGCGCCCACTGCCGTGCGTCTTCGATTTGGGCTTCGGCCATTATTTTTTTTTCTTTTGATCTACTGCGTTCGATTTGTTGATTTGGGGGGAAGAAAGAATTGATTCTTGCTTTAGCCATTTATTTTAAGTTCGAGGGAGTGTCGGCCACCATTTTTTTTGTTCTTCGTGATTTTGTTTTCTGGAGAGGGAAGGAGTATTTAAAATTAAACTGAGGTATGCTCGGCCATGCTCACACGAATTTAAGCGTGATAGAAGGCGTGAGAAAAGGAAGCATGTTTGACTAAATTTATATTTAAATTTAAATTTAAATCGTTGAAAATTTTGACGCGTTTACTCGTCGTGTGATCACATATCAACTCCGATTGATACGAAATTTAAAATCCGAGAATAATTCAATATTCCGGACCCAATGGAACTGGTTTCGTCGAATTCCGAGACTGTGCCTCGGACGGCTATTTTAAATATCGATTCAACCGATTAAAATTTCAAAACTGAACAAATCACTTTCAATTTCAATTCTGAAGCTTCTATTATCTTTAATACTATCAATATGAATTTTACAAGCTGTTGAAATATTTTTAATCAGCTTAAAATTGAAGATTCAAATTTTTATTCAACTTTCAATAGATTAAATTCTATAATTTAATCGTCAAATTCATAGTTATATTGAAAATTCGATCCAACCATCATTCAAATATTTAAAATTAATTAAATATTTCCAAATTAAATTATTCAAAATTCTGGGTCGTTACAATCTTTCCCCCTTAAAAGAATTTCGTCCCGAAATTACAAGTTAAGAAGAATGCCCTTATCCCGTTTATTATCTTTCACAATCCAAATAGTTTTATCAACTTACTAGCCTAAATCTTTTTACTAGAGTTTCATTATCATTTCAACTAGCTTTCCAACTTCAATTATAAGTTCCTAACAATATTGTTTTACTAACCATTCAAGTTTAAATTCAAATTCAAATTTCAAACTTTCAAATTTTTCTCAAAATTTTTCTAACACCCTAAATTTTCGAAAAATTTCGCCAGCGTCTCCTTTGCGCGGCTAGCTTGGTACGACTACAAAATGGCACCACGGCCCCTCAGAATCAAAAAGAAAAGAGAAAAGCCAAGTGGCTGGAGAAGAAAGTCATCAAATTTCATACTGAAATTGAAATACGTACCTTTTTGTCGAGCAATTCAATTTTATCTTTGAAATCAAAATCTCAATCCCATTATATACCTGTATATCCTGCTAGTAGTAGTATCCAATTCCAACATTCAAACCAATTTGCATATTCCAGTACAAAATTTTCAACATATGCTTCTTATACATTTTTACTTCACTGTTGAAGTTACTCATTCATTCTCATTCAATTCTATTTGAATTCAATTCACAATTTCAATTTCATCGATTAACTTTCATTAGCTAATTCATATTACTACCTTAAATTAGTTTCATTCACTAATTCATTTCATTTTTTTTTTCCATATTCAATTCATCTCGAATTTACTTAATTACCATCAAAGAGAATTTCAATTTATTTCCTTTACTTACTTGAATTTATATTCAAATTCAAATTTATCTTCAAATTCAGCTTACGACTAAACTTTAATTTAACCAATTCAAATTCCAATTCATTAGTCCATGAATTAATAATTTATCAAGTTAGTTTACTTGAATTTAATCCATTTTATCTTATTAAATTTCATATACTAATGATAATAATTTAATATTATCACTTCTTAACAATCATGCAACCATATACTATAATAATTCATAGAAAATCATTTTCTTCTCTATCAAAATAGTTTTGGGCAAAATTATCTTATTTACCCGATTCAAAACAATTTTATATTCACTAACAAATACGCGCTCATATCTATTATTACACTCAAACTCATTCTAGAGTACTGCTGACTCTATCTCTAACGAGTAATACCCAACAGAACCATGGTTGTTGCTTAACCATAAGCTCTGATACCAAATGTAACGTTTGCGATTTTTTCGTTGCCGAAAAACCGAATAGTTATGGGTTTAAGAAAAAGAAAAGAAGAAGAAAGAAGAAACAAGAGAAAGGTAGAAAAGAGAAAATAGAGGGAAAAGAAAATAGAAAATAGAAAATAGAACGGAACAGAAAATAACAGAACAACATCAGAATCTCACAATTCGCAGCGGAACAACATATAATAGATAAATGAATAATCTTTAAACAAAGAATTATATCAGTTATTACATTTTATACATTTTATACATTTCATTACATCATATCATCAGAGTGTACAACATCAACAAACAGCGGAAAAGAAAGTACTATATACTAGTAATACGCCATGCCATCCATCTTGCCTCCAGCAATTCCTGAATTCCAGAATATCCTGATAAACCTTAACTCTTGACTGCCCGTGTGGAAATTGGTGGGCACCCAGAGTTTAGGAAGGAAAACAATAAACTCCAAGTCAGTCATGTGACTGGTGCGAGAACTCAAAACAGTTTATTTTTCTTTAAAAATTAAAATGGAGGAATATTTTTAAAAATCAATTCGCAATGCTTTTAAAAACGAGACTACCATAAGACCTCCCGCCACACACACAATGCAAATGCAGACTTGGAGGATATTTCTTCTTATGTTAGTCAAAGATGCTTGATACGTATTAAAATCAAATCAATTTTGATATTATTATTAGTGCATAGTGTAGAAGATATTTCGAAAGTAGAATATAAATCTTAGCCAGCATAGGTACCATTATATTATGCCTACTATAGCTACCTCCTGAGGAAGCAGGTTCTACAACTAAAACCGTACAAGATCGTATTGTTTCTTTGGATTTCCAACGAATGATCAGGCCAAGGAACTTCCCATTGCCACATGAGAACGCCTCTGGATGGACGTCCCCGAGAACCAAACCGGAACTCTACCAACACAAGGCCGGGTTACCCCTAACTGGGTAACTACTGACACGAGCACGCCATTCCCCGATCGTAAACGACCTTTCTCACGGGATCTCGATAACCAACAACCACAAAGTAATAAATTCGCAGTAACCACATAGGTTAAATATCTGGGCTCCATACCATGATACCACCTCCAGAAGGAAATGCACATACCCTAAAGGGAGCTACCCCTCATAACCTTACTGCTTCTTTCCTGTTTTGACCATTCCGGGGTGTGAGGCTCGACGAAGTCACGTCCACAAAAACATACTTTATACAAAAGCCATGCTTTGGGTCAACAAATGATCATAGAAATGATCACCAAGATAGATGATCAAATAAATGATCCTATCACAAATAATCAACACAATGATCATTTACTGCTACACTCAGCATGTCACATTACCAAATTGGGAATATATCGCTGATAACTTCAACTATATAACCTCTGAGCTCGTACGTCTCAGAGAAGGGTGTTAATGCTAAGAGAATAAATTCTCCGCCACCAACAGAAATATATTTGAATGAAATCGGCTTTACGTCTCAATTTGTAATGTCAGACACACAATCCATACAAGTCTGTTCCGGGCTCGAACAGAACCGAAGGCACTTACAAAGAAGTCCTTGCAATCCGAATAATCTCTAATCACGTTTGGATTTCCCATCACATATGGAGATCTCAATACCATGGATCAGCCAGTGCAGAGACAATCAACAAGAAACCCTTTCGTTTTCGAAAATATCCGGTCTTCAACACCGATCTTCGAATGCAATTTATAACGACGTATCACATATTCGGAATGGGTTATACGACTCCAAGGTCCTTTCCCGGTTAACCCGAATAGTGAGCGCTTATTTTTAAAAAATAAGTGTGGCATTCAAATTCAAGCAATTCACAACAAATACCTATTTAAAGGTAAATATTGATAGTCAGTTATTGAACTATCAATAGATATGCCAACATCACCAGATTCCAAATAATTTTCCAAATTATTTATTTCCCAAAAATATCTTTATAAGATATATAGTTTTCACACTTCAAAAATAAATCAACATTTATTTTCGAACAAATCCCCTTTTCATTTATAAATTCCATAAGGAATTTACATTCCCAAAATATTTATGAATATATACGATTTCCATTTAATTTTTAATATTCATTTTCAATTTATCTTCAAAAAGATAAATTCCAAATATTCACTTAATATTGGAAAAGCATTTCTATACTTATTAAAAATAAGTAATTCACAGATCTTTTTATTTTCTATACTTAGAAAATATTTAATATACTCTAATCGAAATTAAGTATATATTTCATTCCTTAAGGAAATCATTCACTTAAACATATTTATTTGCGCCAAAACGAATGTTGCGTAAAACATCGTTACGACAACCCAAAATCACTAGTATAGGGATTCGAAATTAAAATAGATATATAAATCCCAATACTATACAAAACATTTCCTTTCGGAAATCATTTACTATAACAATAGTGTTATAGTCCATTATCTCCTTATATTTCTCGAAAACATCTATTTCAACAACAAATGTTGAAATCTATGGTTTCAAATCTCAATACATTTTAAAACATCTTTAGATCGTTTTAATTCTATTTAAAACATCACATCTAAAATAATTTCTTTAACATAATATTCACTATTCAAAAACGTGAATATACTTGTTAATAAATTTCATCACTTCTATTCATTTTATTTTAAAGAATTATTCACTGTCTAAAACATGAATATAATTCCATAAATAAATTACAACAATTCACTTATCAAAATAAGTCGTTGCGGATTTATAAAAAAATGTTTATAAATTCTATTTCTATTTATTTTATAACAACTTCCTTTTATAAATTTCCTTTATAAATCTATTCAATTTCATATCTCAATGATATACTAAAATTTCATATTATCAGTTAAATACTTATAATTTATTTGTTTATAAAATCGTTCCTTTAAACTTCATAAATTTATAAATCTTATAACTTATAAGATTCTTTTATTTATCCAAAATCTATTCTTTTAAATAACTTTACAAATTTTATAAATCTACTGTTTATAAAATTCCATTTATAACTTCACCGTTATAATTCTATAATTCCAATTTATGAAATCCATTTACAATTCATTCTAATACTTGTAAAAGCTTGTTTTATAATTCCAATATTTTTAATTTATAAATATCAATTTATAAACCGTTTTAATATAAATCAATTTATATTATTACTTTAAACATCTTTAAACTCTTTTATGATTTCATCATTCTGATTTACAAAATAATCAAATTTCATAAATTCTATAGATTTATTCCTTTATGAAATTCATTTACGAATCATTCTATCACTTATAAAAGCTCGTTTTATAATTCAAAATATTCTAAATTTATAAATATCAATTTATAAACCGTTTTAATATAAATCAATTTATATTATTACTTTAAACATCTTTAAACTCTTTTATGATTTCATCATTCTGATTTACAAAATAATCAAATTTCATAAATTCTATAGATTTCATTCCTTTATGAAATTCATTTACGAATCATTCTATCACTTATAAAAGCTCGTTTTATAATTCAAAATATTCTAAATTTATAAATATCAATTTATAAATCTTTTAATATAAATCAATTTATATTATTACTTTAAACATTTTTAAACTCTTTTATAATTTCATCATTCTGATTTATAAAATAAAATTTTCATAAATCCTATTTTTAAACTTCTTATAATAAATTCAGAAATCCCAGTTCAAACTATTTTATAAAATCACTAATCCTTTATTTTCAAAAATCAACTTTTAATTGTATTTCTCAAAAATCATAATTTTTATAACATTAAAATTATAACGTTTATTTATTTAAGATGAATCAATTCCAAAAATATTTTATAAACGTATATTTCCAAAAATCACTTTAGAAATCAAAATCGTTATTTTTAAACTTCAAAAATTGGATCCGATGATGCAACACATCAATAGTCAATCACAACTTTCGAACATCATATATCATCCATGATAACAATCAAATATCACAATATACGAAATCAAATAAATATTTGTGAGGAATCCAGTTGGATCCCTCCAACCTGTTTCCCTGCATCCACAGACATTAGCACAATACCAATTCCGTTTCAAGACGGAATATCGCGGTATATGGGATTTTATAAATATATATCCGCTTACTAACGGCGCATAGGGTCTCATCCGCTATACAAATGCGGGAAATCAATCAACTGCAATATATACATATGCCAATATATATATATTGCTATATATATAATATAATACCAATTCCACTTCAAGGTGGAATATCGCGGTATATGTGTGTAATAAATAACCTCCGCTTACTAACGGCGTATAGGGTCTATTCACATCCAATATATATATATATATATATATATATATATATATATATATATAACAATCATCATTCAAGCATTCAATCAACACAGTCAATCAAATTTTAAATCTAACTATTTAAAATTTAAATAAACAATAAAATTCCCTTTTGAGTGAGAAGTTCTCACCTTTGCTTTTATTAGCAATCCTTTTCCTTCTTGACTCGATTTTCTTGATTTATACCTTGTATAAATATTTACACAATTTATTAATATTTGAATCAATCGAATAATAAATTTTCATTTTTGATTGTTTTAATTATTCAATGGTTTTGTTCTAAACCAATTCCTTTAATAATTTTATTCAACTAATTATTAAATTTCTCTTTCTTATTAATTAATAATTTTAATTGACCAATATTAAATTTATACAAATTTTCTGTTTTGAAACTAAAAATCTGAATTCAAACTGATTTTCTTTAATTAAATTTGTTTAACTAAAGGTTACAATTTTAAAACTAAATCCCTTTTTAATAAATTGTTTTTGGCTTTCAAACTAATCTCTTTTTAATACTTTGATTTAACAAAAAATAAATTCAAACTATTCTTTATAAATTCAATTTTTGTCGAACAAATTTAATTTCTATTTTAAATAAATTTTATTAACTAACTATTTAATTTAAACAACATTTTCTTTCTGAAAATAATTCTAACTAGAAATTTCTCATTGAACTTAATTTCCTTTTTATAAATTCAAATCAACTAATTTTTTCTTTAATAAAAATTATTTTCCTTTCAACCAAATTCTGTTAACTAATTATTTTCTGTTTATAAATTCCTTTAAAATTCCAAATTCCTTTTCAAATCTGTATTTATGTTTTAAATTGAATAACGACTGTGATTAACTAAAAATTATATTTTAAACTAAATTTTCATTAATAAATTCGTTTAACTGAAATTTTGGTTTTAAAAATTAAAATTTTCTTGTAATATAACTTACTCGTATTTACTTATAATATGATATATTATTTTTTTACTGCAAATATTTTTTTTTCAGATTTTAATCAAATTGAAAATCACGAAAAGCTAATACCTTATTGCCGAACTCTCGAACAAAGCCCTAGCCTCGTTGCCATCGTGACCCCACAGCCCACGCGAGTCGCGAACCACCACCGCCGCTTTGGCTTACGCGCGTGTCTCCACATCCACGATCGCGCACCCCCTTCCTTACGCGCGCGCACGCGCCATCAGTTGTTTGAGAAAGCCCTAGCCGCCATCACCTACCGCTTGCGAGACCATCGCGACTTCGCCACCACATCGCTCCATCTCGCCGCAGCTAACGCGAGCGCGACCCCTCATTGCCGCGAGTACCCACTGCCGCCTCCACCTCGCCTACGCGCGCGCCCACTGCCGTGCGTCTTCGATTTGGGCTTCGGCCATTTTTTTTTTATCTACTGCATTCGATTTGTTGATTTGGGGGGAAGAAAGAGTTGATTCTTACTTTAGCCATTTATTTTAAGTTCGAGGGAGTGTCGGCCACAATTTTTTTTGTTCTTCGTGATTTTGTTTTCTGGAGAGGTAAGGAGTATTTAAAATTAAACTGAGGTATGCTCGGCCATGCTCACACGAATTTAAGCGTGATAGAAGGCGTGAGAAAAGGAAGCATGTTTGACTAAATTTATATGTAAATTTAAATTTAAATCGTTGAAAATTTTGACGCGTTTACTCGTCGTGTGATCACATATCAACTCCGATTGATACGAAATTTAAAATCCGAGTATAATTCAATATTCCGGACCCAATGGAACTGGTTTCGTCGAATTCCGAGATTGTGCCTCGGACGGCTATTTTAAAAATCGATTCAACCGATTAAAATTTCAAAACTGAACAAATCACTTTCAATTTCAATTCTGAAGCTTCTATTATCTTTAATACTATCAATATGAATTTTACAAGCTGTTGAAATATTTTTAATCAACTTAAAATTGAAGATTCAAATTTTTATTCAACTTTCAATAGATTAAATTCTATAATTTAATCGTCAAATTCATAGTTATATTGAAAATTCGATCCAACCATCATTCAAATATTTAAAATTAATTAAATATTTCCAAATTAAATTATTCAAAATTCTGGGTCGTTACAAGGAGTGTGATATCCCAGAATTTCAAGCAATTTAGGATATGATAATCTCCTTTTTAAGTTATTTAAAATTGGCAAAATTGTTCTTTTAAAACAAATAATATGGATTGTTTATATGTATATATAAGGCTTTAAATAGAATTATTATTTACAAATTGAATTTGTGTTTGTTTAAATGTGTATATATGTAAGTTAATTTTAAATTGGATTTTAAATTGAATTTGAATTTAAATTTGAAATTTCAAAAGATAGATCTCTTAAAATAATGTTGGATTTAAAATATGTTATATATGATTTTATTTTGAATATAATTGGTTTTATATTATTTTCTTTAAAGGATTTTATTTATATATATTAAGAAAAGTAATTATTAAATAGTAAATTAAATATAAAAGTTTATAAACCATTTAAAATTAATTAAAAACATGCGTAATTGCACATGTAAGTTAAATATTTATAATTTAGCAAATGTAAGATGATAAACAAATGTAAATGACAAATGTTAACAAATTAAACAAGTGTCACAATTTCTTTTATTTTTATTTATCTTTAAAAATCAAGAAATTAAGCTATACATATCTCTCCCCTCCTCTATTTCATTTTCTTTCCTATATTCTGATTTTCAAACAAAGAAAACAAGAGCTTGTAAACTATATTCAAAACCAGAACAAAACAAAGTATGTAACTTGTAATCAAATTTCTAATCAGAGAATTAAAACAACAACCGCCTATCTACAAACCTGTAGCAAATTAAATTTTCAGTTTTATCAAGCTAGATCTTCTCAACAACAAAAAATTCCAGTTTTCAAAAGATCATCAAAAGCATTCAAGTATTATTCCAGTTTTCAAGCTAGCAAATTTCCAATTAGCAAGTTTTCAAAGGATCAAGTATTTTTGAAGATCAAAAGCATTCAGTTTCTAAAAATCTAGCATCCCCGTTTCAATAGCTCTCTGTTCATCTTCTAACAGATTAGTAAACAACCTAATTCCTATTTTAAATTGTTGCTTGTGATGTATATATTAAATAGGTGATGTGGCAATTGTTTGCATGAGTATAATTTTGGCTTGCATGTTATAAATATGTAGATTTATAAGTGTGCATGTCTGTAAACCTATGCATATCTCTGTTTTTATACTAACAGGCTAAAATATTGATCAAAGATCAAGTTCTCTTCATACATTCTCTTATAGGTTGTGAAATTCAAACAACATATGTTTTTTTAAACATAAATTAAGATTTAAAAGTATATTTAAGTATGATAGTTTTGAATATCTCTGGAAATCATGAAAACGACAGTGAAACTTTGGAAACATGTTAAAGTCAATTATCAAAATTCTTTGATTCATTTATATAATCTTAATCTCCTTCAAAAATCATGAATTTTAAAAGTTAGATAACAATTTTTACTGTGGGATCGAGTGAGATTTTTGAGTTTGACCAGAAAATGAATTTTGAGGCTTTTCTGGCGATCGATGGGTAGAGAGGCCTCGAGATCGCCATTGGACGAAGCCGGGTTGAAGGCGAGCTCGAGAAAAATTTCGGGTGGTTTTATTACCCACTGTGGCATCAACACTTGGTCAGAATAGTGTTTAATACATAGTGTTTTGATTTGGGGCAGAAGAAGTTGTCTTGAAGGGATACTCGGGGAAAGGGCAGGGTTGCTTGAGTTTGTCTTCGGGTTAGCATCAGTGTTTTACATGTAACAGGTTTAAGTTTTAAAATTAAATCCAAGTTTTAAGAAAAAGGTAATGGTCTTGGGTCAGGACTCGAGGTTATTCGGGTTGGACCCGAAGTAAAATTCAAACAATTTTTAAAAGTTTTATAAAAGAAAGTTTTGATTTAGATTGAATCTAGTTTAAACTATTATACGATAAAAAAAATTCTAAAATTAATTGTTTTAAGCAAGTTATATAAATTTTTAACTTAAATTTGTTAAGTTAAATGCTTAAGTTAATTTAAACTTAAATTAAATGATTTAATTAAGTTAGTTAATTATAAAGATAAATGTTTTAAATATGGTTAACGATAATTTCGTAATTAATAAAGAATAATGGTTTATCTTAAAGTTAATTAAGACCTTCGATAATTTAAGATAAAATTAATTAATAAAGTAATTAAAGAGTAATTAATTAATTTAATTAATTAATGATTAAGGATTAATTAATTCATAATTAAGAGTATAGTTAATTAATTAGAGTTTAATTAATTGATAATTAAGAATTAATTAATTAAGTAATTAAAATTTATTAATTTATAATTAGAGATTAATTAATTAAGTAATTAAAGGTTAATTAAGTTGTAATTAAGCATTAATTAATTAAGTAATTAGAGATTAATCAATCGGTAATTAAGGATTGATAAATTGGTAATTAAGGATTAATTAATTTTTAATTAAGTTTTATTAATTAATAATTAAGGTTTATTAATTAGTAATTAAGTATAATTAATCAGTAATTAAAGATTAATTAATTGATTGATAAGGTAATTAAAGAATGATTAATTAATTCAAATGGTTGTAATTAATTAATGATTAATTAAGTAAGGTTAGGTAATTAATTCTTAAGTAATTAATTTAAATTGAGTTAATTAAATTAATTATAGTATGGATTAATAAGTCTTTCTTATGGATGATTGATTGTGTAGAATGTCTGGATTGATTGATATATATAGTTTGATAATCTATGTTATTCTGTGATGTGATATTGTAGCTGATGATACATATGTGTTATTTATCCATGTTGAATGATGTGTGAATTCAAAGTATTGAATTAAATTAAATTGTTTAACCATAAACAACATGACCTTTAAAATGACATTTGGATTTCGGTGAGATCGGGATCGGACATCAAATTTGATTATCCAAAAACACCATCGATCCAAGTTAAACGATAGGTCGTGAAATCTCAAGTGAAGATTGAGATGGAGATTTAGAGTGCAAGGGTTATTTTCGGTTACTCTGAAGGTGATTCCAAAATGAGTGTAACGAGATAATGCCTTTGGTTTCGTTCAAACCCGGAACGAACTTGTATGGATGAATGCTATCAGACCATCGTCAATGGTGGATGATGAGTATTCCATGTTAAGTGTTCTCTAAAGGCAATCGTAGCCTTAAGCCTCATCAACCGGGAATGGCTAAAATAGGGAAGGTTCACGCAAGGCTAAGTGGGTAGCACCCAAGTAGGATAAGATTTTTCCTTGTCTAGAGGTCCCTTTTATTCGGCTGTGTGGGTGGTTGTTGGCCACAACCACGTGGTTGTCTTATTCGGACTATCCAGTAAGTGGTAGCTCCGGCTTTATGGTGCAGGGGATCAGGGTGGATCGTCGTTATGGTGATCTAGACCACGTACTGTGACGGGCGGTACCCGAGTAGCCCTGCCATCGTATGGAATCCAATCTCCAATAAGTGCCTGCACGATTTTGATTGTGCCAACTATGTTGGAACGTGAGATGTAAGCATTCCAGCTATTTCTGTATTTTATATCGAAAACCCTAGACACTGTTATAATATAACTGGATTTCCTATCAAATGTTCTGGTTATCGTAAGGGAAAAACTTGTCCGTGTTTATTTGTGGAGAGTCTTACGAGATACCTTTTATTTCAAAGGTTTTTCAAGTTAAACAACATAACCATTTACTTACACTAGACCCATGTCTGACCCGGAGTTTATTTTGTTTTTCTTAAAATCTTGGGTACTCAAACTTTTATGAGTAGCTAAGTGATCAGGTTTTGCTTGATGAATTTTTGGAAAAGCTTGGAGCAGGAATCTTGGCGTATCTATATATCTTTCTGTTGTGTTGTGTCTTTTGTCTGTTGTATTTTGGGATGTAATGGATAGACAGGTCCTTAAGACTGTCTAATGTGATAATGTTGTGTAACTGTGTAACTCTGTTGTAATGGCTATGTAATAGTTATGTGATATA
Organism: Allium cepa; assembly: GCA_030765085.1. Lineage (NCBI taxonomy): Eukaryota > Viridiplantae > Streptophyta > Magnoliopsida > Asparagales > Amaryllidaceae > Allium > Allium cepa. Next base: position 373,041,375 of record CM060929.1, on the reverse strand, counting down.
TTATATTTTGTTCCGTTTCCACTGTGAGATTCTGATGTTGCCATTTTTCTTTTTATCTATTATTTTTCTACCTATTTCTTTCTTATTGATGATGCGTCTTTCTGTGGAATGAAAGGCAGGTCGTCTCAAGTTTGGTTGTAGGAAAGGATTTGCAAAATATATGTTTTGAAAAGAGATATTAGTGAGGGGAAACCCATTCCGATAAGCGACATGGTCTCACTGAATATCGGTAAACAGAGATGTAATAGAAATTATTCATACCAGGCTTTATATCCGACTCAAAGTTTTTGTTTCCCCTTAAACTCTCGGGTGCTCAAAATTGATTTGAGAAGGCTAAGGGTTTAGGTTTTCAGGTTTTAGCAGATTTTGGCGAATAAAGCATCCAAAGACGAATAGGTGGCTAAGGGATAGCTAAATTAGGAATTCTATTTTAAATTATTTCCACTGTGTATTAAGATAGTTATGTCTATATTGCTTTAATCATCTAAGTGGGTATCTTCATATGTCTATTTTGGCTTATTGCTGTAAATTATAATTGACCATTGCTTGGGTATTAGTTTGGGGATTTTTGTAAATTGGATATGATTTTATTTGAAATATAATCACTAAAATTATTGTTTTTATAAATAGTGATTTTGTTTATATTCAAGTGCTTCTGATATTATGGATACCATTAACATTACTGTACTACATCATCATAAGTTAATACTATATATTACTGCATCATCCATAGTGCTTAGCTTTTGGCTTCTAGATGCTGGATGCTATACCTTCTCACATAAGCCTAAAAGGAAGTGCATGATTGATATATCTAGTCTTAGCATATCTAAGTTAGGTGTATGTAAATAAAATTAAAACAATAATAACAAACACCGAGTCATGTGTTAATGTGCATGTGTGTACACATGCCACACTCTATACTCTTTTCATATAAACCTAAAAGGCAGTGCATGATCAATATATATAGCTTCAATTTATCTGAGTTAAGCGTATAAATAATAATATTAATATTTTTCAAAATAGAGAGAGCAAGTAATTGAAACCCAAGCACTATCTTCACTTATTTGATTTTACTTGTTATGCAGAAGAAATAAAAATACCACTTTGCAAAATTTTGATAATCAACTAAAGCATTCATTTCATACTTGCACCATGTTACCAACCGATGCAACTTGACAAACTAGAGTCTAATTGTGATGATGACTTAATTTGATGAGTAAAAAGACTAAATTGCTTCATAATTACCAAAAATTATACCTAACTTACTCGTGTCAATTTAAAAGTAAATTCTTCATTTGAAAATATTTCCAAAAACTTGCATCATGTAGTCACATTAGAATTTGCAATATTGCATTTGGATTTTGGGGATAGTATCCGCTGAAAACCCTCGCGATACAACACTCGTCTAATTAAGGACATCTTGAGGTTTAACGGCTTGTTGCATATGTTCAATGCAATTGTGTTTTCTACGAAAATGGATTTATCCTAGTTTTAGTTTTTTCGAGGACAGACAAAAAAATAAGTGTGGGGGTGTATGACGTTCACGTGGAAGTGTATTTTTTTACTTCCATATTTAATCATCTTTTATTAAAATAAGTGAGCATATTAGGGTATTTTACATGTTTAAACCAAAATCTAAATTTTTTCAAATCATAATTCATTCATCATTATTTGGCCGAAAAATGCTAAATTTTGTGTATGAAATTAATTTTGAGAAAATTTATTTGCACATTTTCATTTTTATTTGCAGGAAAGTGAGTCCAAATTGGACGGAACTTCATGAATATATGCATGCACAAATGTTCAAGGCCAAAAGAATGCAGAAAAGAAAAGAAATAATGCAACATGAAGGATCCCACATGCCCACTAACTAATATACCGTAATTAAAAGCATATGCACATGTTAATGGAGATTTATAGGCATGTTAGTATGGATTAATTAATTCTCTAACGATTACTTGAAGGCTACACAATATCAAGGGCATTTTTGGTAATCCCCTAAAAGTGAAATTAGGGTTTTAAGCATGTATAAATATCCCTTATTTTTCATGTAATTAGTTCTTCTTTTTTATGCAAAGTTGTAGCACAAAATCAATGTTAAATAAAATATCTCTTTATTGGCTTCTTAGAATGTCCTTTACTTTCACGCACTTTCATTTCATGCTTTCTTTTATTATTATTTATCTTACAAGCTCTCTTTTTATTTCATGTTTGTAGTGTAGATCTCTTTTATTGTAATTAATTAGCACTCTTCTTTTAGCACTTCTCTTCATTTATGTTTTTGTTAAAATCACTTTATGTTAACATGTATTCAAATATGAGAAGCTAAACCCCTTCTATTGAGGGGTAATGAAGCTCTCATGATTCACATTAAATTAACATAGTGATTTCATTTGTGATCTCTCTTTTGTGCTATGGAAATTTTGATGTATTTGGAATTTTTTTGTTTAATACCGAATTTGATAGCCAATGTTTTCATAACAAATAGACTATGCTTAATTGAACATGATCACAAGGTTCCCTTTCATCTAAATATAATTTTATTAATAAAAGTCAAACTAGAATCAAAATTTGATAATTTATGTTACTAGTTCATAGTAAATAAATCATGTTTAAAGTAGATTTTATTTTTAATTTCATGATCATTTTCATGAGATTTTAGAAGTGAGCTTGAATGGTGTGCTAGAGTTTGATGGTTTAAGTTGTGCTAATTAATAGTGCAAATAGTCCATTTATATAATAAGGACATCAATCATTTCTACTTGAATTTAAATGAGAGATCATAGATTGAATTTTGTGTTGATTTAATGATTGAAAGTGAATTTACCTCTAAATTGCTTCTTAATCTCATAGTTTTATTCTCATTTTCATTCTTGTTTTAGTGCATTTTTCAACAATTTTAAGTTAATAGTCTCCTTTCAACTTTGGGCTAATTTGATTGTGTAATATTTAAAATTTTGCTTTCTTTGTGAGTCAACTCATACTCACATACATACTATAATTGTATGCCATGCGCTTGCGGTTTTTATAATGATATATTTTTGATGGTTTTCTAATCGATTGAAAATCCATCGTTTATTTAACGACGCGGATTTTGCCCGCTCGAAAATCGACATCCATACTTCATATCGTATTCGAATGTCATAGATTCGACCGTTCAAATCCGATTCGCCGGAGCTTATAACAACATTAAGTAAATAACACAGCGGAATAAAAGAATAATACATTGATATACAGCTTTGATACAATATCTGATACAACAGATGATCCAATAGATATCAATATACATCAGAGATATGATATAATAAATAGCAGCGGAAAAGAAAATAGATGACATCTAGCAGCGGAACAATATAACTCTAAGATAGTCTTCAAAAGAGAATTCCGAGAACTGCAACTCCAAGAACCAATCCAGCAATAGCTCGAACTCCCAATAACGATGCACCAAGCTAGGTAAGACTGGTGCGAACCAAAGACTGAACTAGCTCCAGGTAATCTACTAAACCTAGCTATCTGAAAAAAAACCCAACTCTAGACTGCTCGTGTAGAAAATAATGAGCACCCAGAGTTTAGGAAAGAAACGATAAACTCCGGATCAGTCGTGGGACTAGTGTGAGCAACAAAAACAGTTTATCTTTTATTCAAAATCAAAATAGAGGAATATTTTTAAAGTCAATTCGCAATGCTTTTAAAAATGAGACTACCATAAGACCTCCTGCCACACACACAATGCAAACGCAGACTTGGAGGAGATTTCTTCTTATGATAGTCAAAGATGCTTGATACGCATTTAAAAGAACATTTGATATTATTACTAGTGCATAGTGTAAGAAAAATATTTTGAAAGTAGAATATAAATCTTAGCCAGCATAGGTACCATTATATTATGCCTACTATAGCTACCATATTAGATGGCAGGTTCTACAACTAATACCGTACAAGTCTCGTATTGTTTCTTTGGATTTCCAACGAATGATCAGGCCAAGGAACTTCCCATTGCCACATGAGAATGCCTCTGGATGGACATCCCCGAGAACCAAACCGGAACTCTACCAACACAAGGCCGGGTTACCCCTAACTGAGTAACAACTGACCGAATATGCCATCCCCCGGTCCTTTGGGACCTTTCACCGAGCGCTCGCAATCAATTCACACAATCATAAAGTGTTTTCAACATGAGTAAGTATCTGGGCTCCATACCATGATATCACCCTTTTCCAGAAGGAAATGCACATACCCTAAAGGGAGCTACCCCTCATAACCTTGCCGCATCTTTCCTGTTTTGACCATTCCGGGGTGTGAGGCTCGACGAAGTCACGTCCACAAAAACACACTTTATACAAAAGCCGTGCTTTGGGTCAACAAATGATCATAGAAATGATCACCAAGATAGACGATCAAACAAATGATCCTATCACAAAAATCAACACAATGATCATTTCACAGCAACACTCAGCATGTCACATTACCAAATTGGGAATATATCGTTGATAACATTCAACTACATAACCTCTGAGCTCGTACGTCTCAGAGAAGGGTGTTAAGCTAAGAGAATAAATTCTCCGCCACCAACAGAAATATATTTGAAAGAAATATGCTTTATATCTCAATTTGTAATGTCAGACATACAATCCATACAAGTCTGTTCCGGGCTCGAACAGAACCGAAGGCACTTCCAAAGAAGTCCTTGTAATCCGGATATTCACTAATCACGTTCGGACTCCCCATCACATATGGTGTCTCTATACCGGGGACCATTCGATGCAAAGACATTCGACGAGTTGTCCTTACGTTTTCGAAAATATCTGGTCTTCACCACCGGTCATCAAATGCTATCCATAACGATGTATCACATATTCGGAATGGGATATATAACACAAAGGTCCTCTCCCGGCTAAACCGAAAAGTGAGCGCAATATTTACAAGAAATATATGGATATTGGGATTTCAATTAAGTCACAACTTATTACCCAAAACTTTCTTTCAAACGGTTTAAATCAATTACCATTTCTAACCTTTTAACAAAAAGGATTCATTTTCACAACCTTTAACGGTTTAAATAATTTTCACAACCTTTAACGGTTTCCGCATAGGAAGCGTGCGATCAAGCGGTGGTGCTCCAGAGGGAGAGAGATACGGCCATGGAAAAGGTCCGCGAGGTGGAGGTCGGAGTTGATGAAAAGGTTCGGCAGGCAGAGGCCAGGCATGAGGCGGACATAGAGGAGCGTCTCGTCACTTACAATGCCAACGTACTGAGACATAGGAACTTGGCATGGCTCGACGATTACTCTACATATCTATACAACGCCCAGAATTTGCTGGTCGAAGAAGAGAAGGCGATGCTATCCGGTGGTGCCCTCGACGAATTTGAGCGGGAGAACCGCATATTGAGCGAAGACGAAAAGAAGGTTCTCCACGACTCTATGATTTCTCATGAGAGAGAAAGACTAGGCACCCAGCACTTAGAAATTGGGGAAGGCTCCGGAGTTGAGAATCGTGCTACAAGTTCCGAGATTGTTACTTCATCTGGATCTGAGACCACTTTAGTGATCGAGCCCCAGCCAGTCCCGGCCTATGACCCTTAACAGCCATGCCTATCTCCTACTAAGGAGCATTCATCCGAAGTTGTTTAGCCAACCGCAAGCCGAATTGAGGAAGGTACTCTGAACAAATTTCATGTGTATCTGAAATAAAGGGCTTGTTTTTGAAGTGAGTTCTAACAACTTCTTTTCTTCCTTGTCCAGTGACCGAAGTTACACTGTAAGCGCATCCTACAATCCAGGAATCACATCAAGTGCAGGAGGCCATTATTACCGAGGCGATTACCACGACTTCGGCCGTGCCAGTTGAGGTGACACGGGGGAGCTCAATTTCCTTTGACGAGCAGATGATGAACGAGCTCCTAGGCCGACATAGCGACCCTTTTGAGGACTTACCGTTTGTCCATAGTGGGCTTCCGCCTGCTTCTAGCGCCTCAACATAGTTTACTACTTCCCCCAGCGAAGCTCGTGCTATTCGAGAAGTAGAGATATTGGCTGAAATTAATGCCAAGATAGAGGCAGCAGCACATGGCGCTAGCTCCGGGAGTGCAATGACGGCAGTTTGTCCAACCCCACTTAGGATGATATCTCCTAGGGCACATTTGTCGATACTAGCGTACCCATACCGCCCCTGGTTGTAGACCCGACTCCCTCGACTCCTCCCGAAGAGAGTATTCCTTCGAGTTCAAGTTCAGAGGAAGACGTCGGTATCATGCCTTCGTCAGGGGATGATCTGCCAAAGGGTAAGGGCTCGAAGCTGAAAACCATTAGCAGTTTCGGTGGTTTCGTGTCGAAGAAAAAAGTAGATAAGCCCCCTTTGGCGCATTTTTGGTAGGTAGGAATTTACTTTTTCCTTTCTTTCATAGGCCGTGTATAGATGCAGGCTCGGCCCCCGCTAGTTGAAATTTTTTGGAATAACTTGTACATGAATCTTCACATACAATTAGTTGAAATGAAATTTTGTTTCTTGGCTTGAACTTTCATTTCTTTTATGCTTAAGTATTACAGTATTTGAATTTCAGTTCAGTGTGTTTGTGGAGATTCAGCCTTTGAGTCGAGTTTGTTTCATTTGCCAAGTCTGAAATTTTGATCATAAGTCATAACTGGGGATCGAGTCGGACTTGGACGTTGTACTGCTTCGGTCAACTATTAACACTTAAGCTTTGCCCCCAGTCTAGAGGATGAGTTATAAAGATCGGCTAGTGACCGCAAATTGTTTCTGTCCCTTCGGGTTTTGCGCGCCGGACCGATGCAAAAATAAGTGAGAATTGAGTGGTTGAATCACGCTTGTTTATTTATAAACAGTCACATCAACACTCTGGGGATCAGCGCTTGTATTTAGGCGATTAGTCGCGCATGTTGAAGTTTTTAAGCACATGTCCGTACTTTGGAGACTTAGAGCTCGTATTTATACTCCAATTCGCACTCTAGGAATTTGGAGTTAGCATTTATATTTTGGTTCGCACTCAGGGAACCTGGAATTGATGTTTATACTCCAATTCATGCTCTGGGAATTTCGAGTTAGCCGACAGATGGTCAATCACATCTGTTTAGGCTTTTTAGGAATTCGTTCACACTCTGGGAACAATGGATTTATCGGGATCGTGGATGGTCGGATCACATCCACCCCAAGTTAACAAGTGAGTTCGTTTGATGGACGGGTCCGTCCTCCTCTAACTTGATTAGGATACGGCCGAAGTCGTTAGTAGGATGGGTCCACCCTCTCCGGAACCGCATTCATATGTTTATACTCCAACTCGCACTCCGAGAGTTTGGAGTCGGCCGACAAACGGTCATTCACGTTTGTTTGGGCCGTTTGGATCGTGTTCGCGCTCTGGGCATAATGGAATTATTAGGATCGTGGATGGTTGATTCACATCCACCCCGAGTCAACAAGCGAGGTCACTAGATGGACGGATCCATCCTCCTTAAAATTGTTTAGGATACGGTCGAAGTCATTAGGTGGACAGGTCCACCCTCTCTGGAACCACATTCATATGTTTATACTCCAACTCGCACTCCGGAAGTTTGAAGTCGGCCAACAAACAGTCAGTCACGTTTGTTTGGGCCGTTTAGATCGTGTTCGCACTATGGGAACAATGGAATTATTAGGATCGTGGATGGTCGATTCACATCCACCCCGAGTCGACAAGCAAGGTCGTTATATGGACGGATCCATCCTCCTCGAACTTGTTTTGGATACGGTCGAAGTTGTTAGGCGGACGGGTCCACCCTCTTCGAAGCCGCATTTATAAGTTTTATACTCCAACTCGCACTTTGGGAGTTTGGAGTTAGTGTTTATACTCCGGTTCGCACTCTGGGAACCTAGAGTTGATGTTTATACTCCAATTCGCACTCTGGGAATTTGGAGTTAGTTATAGGGCTGCAGTGTGTCGGTCCAGTTCAACCTTTAATGTGATGCTTACCCCCAAGCTGAGGTTTCATTTAGTGAGTGGCTAGTCGTATCATAGTCACTCGCTATTTGAATAAATTCCATTGTACGATAGAACTTAGCTTTTCGTGTGCCGTGATAGTTGAATGTCGCATTCGGTGAATCACATCTCTAGCTTGAAGAGATGGTAATTTATTGCTAGAACAGAAAAACATGGCAAAGTCAGTGCCTTATTACAAATTCGAACTTCAAAATGCATAGACAGATTGCAAAGGATTTATAGACTAAATAAATAAAGCCTGTCAGGTGTAACAATGACGAAGATCCTCGTCGTTCCAGGCTCTTGACAAAGTGGGTCCGCCACGACTCGTCGTTCCTCTCTCTAATCAATTTTTCCACGAGATCTTGCAAATGATGACATTCATTCGTATTGTGCCCATAGCTTTCATGAAACCTGCAAAATTTTCCCGTCCGGATTTGCCTTTCTGAAGACGATTTTGGTGCAGGTTTTTTTATATTGAATTGTATTACAGGTTTGTAAATAGAAGTTCTCCAGTGATGTATTCAAAGGGGTGTAGTTGTCAAACATAGGATTCTTGCGCCGTGGGTCATGATTCTGATCTCGCTTTCTATTTTGATTCACGTTCTCCCTCCGCTGATTTGTTTGTTCTAAACGTTCAACTGAACTTTTTCGAAGCTCTCACCGAACTGTTTGACCGCAACATTGCTTTGGATCCCTTCATGCTTGGCCTTGCATCAGTTTGCTTCCTAGATTGTTTCGCATCTTCCTTTCTTAGGAATTGAGCCGCTTTGGCATAGAAATGGTCCAACGATGTAGGTGGTTTTCCGGCCAGCCAGTTGCCGAATTCAGAATCGAGGTCAATCCTGTTAGTCAATGCCATAAGGATGGAGTTATCGTTCGAATTGCTGATTTCCGCACACGCAGCATGGAATCTCTCTAAGTAGCGTCTGAGTGTTTCTCCGGGAGCTTGGGTGACACTAGATAGAGTGTTGACATCCTTCGGCCATGCAAAGTGCATGCGAAATTGCTCAATAAATTTAGTGGCCAACTGGTCAAAAGAGGAAATGGATCGAGGTGGCAATAGGGTGAATCACATGGTAGCGATTCCCCTCAAGGAAATGAGAAAACTACGGCATTTTACTACATCGTCAGCTCTAGCAGCTCTCATTGACCATTCATATTTCAAAATATGTTGGTTGGGGTCGGAGTTTCCTTCATACAAGGGTAGAGTCGGCGTCCTAAATCACCAAGGGGGTTCAGTGTTAAGTACGTTGTCTGTAAAAGGAGTGTGACTTCGGGGATTCCCCAGTCGTCATTCGTGAGACCCTAGCTCTCACGGATCATTTAACGTATCATGGTCGGAAGATCCGGCATTTGTATGTTCTGTGTGGGTCGAGTCAGAGTGTAGTCGGGCTCCACATTATGAGGTTGGACAGGATGCTGTCGACGGTCCACGTCTCGCCTTCTTGGCTCATAGTCCTCTAGGACATATGGTTCTGGAGTATGCCATGCTGACGACGGTCCAGGTTCGGCTGATTTCAGGCATCGACCCCTGGTTCAACCGCGGCGGTCGTGGCGCGTCAGTCTTTGGTGTAGTGAGGAGCAGCACCCCCTCGGGAGGAGGGTCCGGTCTGGAAACTGGCCGATGGACCAACTCTCAACTGTCCAAAGGTCATTGCTGGTTGATATCTTGTAGTATGTGTGCGACTCCCATCCAGTCGGGGTCGTGGATATCGATGATGATAATTAGAAGAGGCAGAACTTTCGGTGGAGGAGTGAGAAGCATGATCTCCTTTAGATCTCCTCCGCTTTTGGTGATTCAGTTGACTAGTCAGCTCGGCATTGGCGCATAGCTGCTCTGTTAGTTGTTGCCAACTTTGGGTCAGCTCTTAAAGCAGCAACTGGAACTCTTGTCGGGTAACCGGTCCTGATGGTTTCGAGGGTCCGGTAGCGTCTTGGTTAGATAGTGGTTGTGATACGGGATTCTGCATATCCCGACCTTCTTGATCGCCAACGTTGGAGGGGGTCCTTGTGCTGACGATCTTGAGGGTTGAACTCCTTTCCTAGACTTTGTGCAAATCTGAATAGGATGGAAGGAAATCAAATTAGTAATCTGGATCTCTCTCTTAGATTTATGCAATCCGGTATTGACGATAGATCCAAGGAGCAGGAGAAAATCAGGGTTTTCTCAGTGAAAACACCATAGTGTTTGTACCAAAAATGGGCACAACACTCTTCGGAAGTTTTTGAAGAGATAGAAGTGAGAATATAAATTTAAAAAGGTAGATTATCTAACAAAAACTTCAATATCTGATAAGTAAATGCAAAGACACAAGCGATTTAGAGTGCTTCGGCGTGTTGCCTACGTCCACTATGAAGTTTTTACGACTTTATTTATTCTCTTTCAACGATTACACTTGATTACAGCGAAAAATAGTGAAATACAACATGAAATTCGAGCACAACAGCAAGATTAGGACGCAATGCTCGATCCGGCAGAGTCTGGGCGCTTTTAGAATCAAAAGATCCCTTTTCTATAGGCTTCAGGGGCTATTTATTGGTGTAAGAGGCTGATATCTTGCTCAAACTTCGGGAGACTCCTTCTGGCACATGAGTGGGCCCACGCGACCGATCCCTCCAAGTTTCGACTTGATTTGTGATCGATGCGAATCGATTTCGTATCGATTAAGAATTGGCCCAATCGAACTGAAACTTGGCAGGAACATTCCTTGGCTTGTACGTAAGCTTCTGCGAAAATTTCATGGCATTTGGATTGGTGGATCTTGAGTTATGATCGATACGAGTTCAAGTTTCTCGGTGGCTGTCTGGTTCGAATCCATTGTTTCGAATCGATCTTCTTCGAATCGATGATGCACGTGCCAGAATGATGACGCGGCATGCATTCCTCGAATTGATCCACCTTTTACTCCGAGTCGACCGCGTCTCCCCTTAAACTTCGCCTTATTCGTATAGAGAGATGCTGTATAGCTTAGATCCATCAATGACGTGTGCCCTGTATCGATTCGTAGCCTGCTCACTGCGTACCGATGGAGGTTGTGTACTTCGTATCGGTGGAGGTTGTCCTTGTTCAATCGATACGAACAAGTAATACTTAGGATGGATACGAAGTGAGATCAACTGATCGATACGAACCAAGGCTATATGCTGGATTCGATCAAGTGCCTTCTCGATGGATACGAATTAGACACCAAACGATCGATACAAAGCATATTACTCATCGATGGATACGAAACCGATCGATACGAACTAGGGCTTGGGGATGGATGCGAAACCGATCGGTACGAAGCAGGGACTGTCAATGGATGTGAAGTGGTGTAGTCTGATCGACGCGAAACCGATCGATTCGAATTGATGTTGATTGATGGATACGAAAGCAAGGTTGCCTCCTTCAACTTGCATCGATCATAACTTGAGCAAATGAATTCGGATTGACTTGAAACTTGGAATGCTGGCTTACGTGGCTTCGTTTGTCGTGTCCTATCAATTATAGGCTGATCCAGACTCGGATAAAATCCATCAATATCCATAACGAACCAGTGCGTACTCGATATCCGGGACGAATGTTCCTTAGTTTTCAATTAGTTCATTGATATCTCGGCCTTGCCAAAAGGCGGGATAACAGTTTTGATGACAACAACCTTAGAATAAGCTTATAAAATATAAATACTAACATTATAGTTTAAATATATATGTATATGCCGGATTTAACCATGCAGGTACCAAAAATGAAGACTGTACAGTATAGTGATTCAAGATATCAAGATTGACGACTCATGAGTATCAAGATTATCAAGAGCTCAAGAATTCAGTAATAAGTGACTTAATTAGGAATTTTTTTAAAACTCCTAGAATAGAACTGGCATCTTAAAATCCAATTTATTCGTGGAATGGAATCCACTTCAAGCCTATTAAAGGGATGGAACCCTAAGTAGGATGGAACCTACAAAAAATCTAGTGGAACATTATTTTATATCCGCTAACCTTTTATTCAAATGTTTTGTAAAAATTATATCATGTTTTCAAAATGATTTCAAAATATTCCTTTTAAAAGAATAAAAAACATCTATCCTGGTTTTAAATATTTTTAGCCTTAAAATAATCTTTATTTTTCAAAATCAAATTATCCTTAGTTTTAAACTATCTTTTAATTATAATATATTTATTTAACTTTTATACTTAGTTTTAAATATAAAATTATAGTAAAATTATATATATATATACCAAAATATTATTCTCTGTATTTACTTATGTATTTTAACTATAATTAAGTACATTTATAAAGTTTAAAATAGTTTCAATATAAGATAGAAGTTATTTTCAAAGAAAAACAAATCACCAAAATTTCCTTTGGCATGTCGACATCCTCAAGTACCCTATGTCGACATGGTAGCAGTTTATTTCGAAATTTTGAATTTCAAAGAAAGTGTTTTTTCATCACATCCTTTCACGAATGGACATGGCTATGGTTCTACTATAAATAGGGGTGGTTTTGAACGAACTTATGATCATATTTTTCTGGTTTTCACTCCTCTTCTTCTTCCACATTTCTTTATACATATTTTTACCATTACTCTGCCGAAATCAACATTGAGTCTAACTAGATCGTTTGTGGTTTGATTCTCTATCACTATCTCAACAACATCTTAGTGCTATTCAGAGTTATAGGCTTCTTTGTAATCAATTTAGCGAGAAAAGCTGTGATTGTAGCCTTGGAAATCAATCAAGCGAGAAAAGGTGTAATTGTAGCCTTGGAAATCAATGGGCGAACTTATTGCCCGTGAAACCAAGTATCTCTACCTAGAGGATTGTGAATCTGGAGAGGTGTAGCTCGTGGCCTTGAAATCGAGGGTGTAATTGTACAATTGCTTTTAAAAGGAAATTCGTACTTGTGTGCGGGACTGGATGTAAGGTAACTCCGAACCAGTATAAAATCCACGTGTTATTTTCTTTACTGCTTTTACTTTATTTCTGCATCTATGTTTGATTCTGTGATTATATCTGTGTCTGAATATTGCATACATTTATGTTCAATTAAAAAAAACTCAAAAAGATTTAGTAATTCCTTAAAACACTATCCACCCCCCTCTAATGTTAATCCTAGCCTTAAGATCCGTATCCGCATTTCTCACATTTGGTATCACAGCAAGTTTTTTAAAGTTTTAATAATCTGAATTTTGAAAAAAATTCAGAATGGCTACCAACACTGGTACTGTTAACCCTACCAACACTGGTTCTATTATCCATGTCACTAGTTCATTTGTAGAAGGTCAGTCTACTGTCAGACCACCACTTTTTAGTGGCGGTAACTATGCATATTGGGCATGTAGGATGAAAATATATTTACAATCTATAGGACTAGATACTTGGAATGTCATTCAGACTGAATATTCTGAACCCACAACTGATTTTGCACAGTGGACTGTTGAGCAAAAGACTATTGCACAAAATAACTCTAATGCTATTAATATTCTGTTTTGTTCACTTGATAGAAATGAATTTAATAGAGTGTCAGTTTGTAAGTCTGCATATAAAATATGGAAAACTTTGCAAGTTACTCACGAAGGAACAAGCAAGGTTAAACAGACCAAAATTTCCATGCTCACAAACCAGTTTCAATTATTTAAAATGAATTCTAATGAGTCTGTTTTAGATATGTATAGAAGATTTCAGAACATTGTGCATTCTCTAATATCCTTGGGAAAGGAATTTTCGAAAGAAGATCAAGTCGGAAAAATCTTAAATTCTCTTACTCTAGAATGGGATCAAAAGATACTTGCGATCGAAGAGGCAAATGATATCGGCACCTTAAAGATAGAAGAATTAATTGGAAATCGAATGTTGTTTGAAGTCCAAATGATTGAGAGAAGAGAAAGCAAAGCATCTGAAAAGAAATCAATGGCATTCAATGCATTGACCAATGGATCAGACTCAAACAGCGATAATGATGAAGAGATAGCCCTTATGACCAAGAATTTTTGAAAATTCCTAAAATACAGAAAGATGAACAATCTCAAGAGAAACAACTATAAGAACTCTGGAAATCAGAATGTAGTGCCAAACAATATCAAATGTTCCAACTGTGACGAACCAGGCCATATCAAAATAGACTTTCCGTATCCAGATAGGCAAAATCCTCCTATAAACAATGATTCCATAAAGAAACGAAAATGTGCATTTACTGCCACTCTAGATGACTCAGACTTATCCTCAAGCGATGATGATTAGAAGACAGATAATTCAAATATATGTTTCACGGTAGTTCATAACTCCGACGAATTCAGAGAAACGGACTCAGAAAAAGGTACACGTTTACAATACAATTGGTTGAAATTGCATGCTTATAATTGGATGCATGGTTGATTGATTTTGAATTGGTGTGTCGTTTGAATTTTAAAATTTTTATTTTTAGTTTTTTACTATTATTTTATTATTATTATTATTATTATTATTAATAGTATCATAATATTTTTACGGAATACACTATAATTCTGGTAATATTCCAGATATATATATATATAGACATTAAAAATAATAAATATATATTAAAATTCTTAAGAAAAATAATCATGGAAATTCAAATGCACATGTCGATATGGTCCCTACCATGATGTCGACATAGGTACAGAATTTGAAATTCAAAATTTGAATTCAAATGGTTGAATTTCCCTCCACCTTTTCACTTCATTCAATTCTCTAAAAAGCTACCTTTTGACCAGAGAATATGTCCTTTGAGAATCTATTTATTCACTATCTCTTAACACATCTTTTCATTTTCACTTTCAAACTCAAACTCTCTCTTCAAAACTTCAAGCTCTCTACTCTCTACTCTAATGGCTTCTTCAAGCAACCCCTCCACAATAAGAATTTCCAGAAAGATAAAAGAGAAACTCTTCAATGATCCGGAGGCCATAAAAGCGTACATCAATTATGCTAACTATGGAAAAGTCCATCGCGGAAAGTTTGCTTTATTTCAAGATTTTTCTTCTTATGAAATTGATTCTCTTTTTGCAAACAATCATGTTCTTAGTCTTATTGATGCTCCTCAAAATGATTTCGTTGTTATCCAAATCTTGTTAAAATTTTCTATGCAAATTTAAACTGTGGATTTTATATTAGAAATGATGATGAAATTTGGAGTAGTGTCAAAGGCACTATAATTGTTTGAAATTGTGATCGTTTGGGTACCATTCTCTATTGCAAAAGCACGGGAATGGATCTTTCTAGTTTTAAAATCGATGAAAATGATCGTGAGACATTTCATCACATTTTCGAAGGAAATCATAATTTTGAGTCCAAAATCGAAACTTTTGACCAAAAGCTAGACTTGCTAATCATCTTTTACAACATACTTTGACCCCAAGATCGAGGAATTTTAAGAATCCTACCTCAAAAGTTTGCAAAGCACTTTTTTCTATTTTTGGAAATTATGATATTAATTGGGCGCAAGTTATTCTAGATGAACTTCGTCCCAAAAATCTTGAAATGGAAGAAAACACTTTGTATCTTGGAATCTATCTCACTCGGATTTTTAACTATTTTGTAGTGGATTTCAAAGGAGAAGAATTTGTTTCAAGAAAGGTTTTTAATCACTCAAACATTTCTCTTATGATAATTTCATTTGTTTTTCAACTTTTATGAGACTCTTGCCGAAAAGTAAGAGCGTTTGGCTCATGAGGAGATGGGAGAGGAGGAAGAGGAGGAAGAAGAAGGGGATGAAATGGAAATAGAAGAAGAAGAAGAAGAAGAAGGTGAAACATCCTTAGAAAGCATTGACTAACCCCCTAATACAACCAACAAAACCTTACTCAAAAATCAAAAGACTATTGTTGAGAATCGACAGATTCTTAAATGGTCCGTTAGTAAGAAATTGGATAAAATGTCATCGAAGATGAACAAGTTTTTCTCCAAAGTCAGCAAGAAGTTTGGATTATCTTCATCTTCATCATCCTCTAACTAGTTCTACCTTTTCATATCCCGTTGTATTTGTTTTAGTTTATTTTGATTTGAATGTTGATGTAGTTCTTTATGATTAATCATTGTATCATTCTATTATGCTATGAAATTGAATTTCTTTTCTGTTATCTAGCTTATCTTATCTCCAGAATAAATGTTAGTATATTATATAAATATATATATACACGCAATTATTCACAAAATCAAAATAAGTCACCAAAATTCACCGAACCATGTCGACATCCCCCCTTTACCATGTCGACATTTACTGGTCAGAAATGAAATTTTATTTTAAATTTGAAATTTGAATAACTACCTTATGTCTATTCATTTCAAATGAATTTCTACACCTATAAATACCTATTTCTTCTAGAATTCATCACTCAGAATTATCTCTTATCTATTTTATCTCTAATTCTTCTCACAAACTCAAATATGGCCAATCCAATTAATATTTTGATCGAGAATCTTGAGGAAACCCTTAATTCTTTCAAGAATATTCTCTCTTTCATTCTTCGTAACCAGAGACACTTAGAGTTGAGTCAAATGCAGATGATGAAGGAGCAAGAAAAGAATTTCGATGTGATACGATGGATGATTACCTCCCTGCACAAAGATGATAATGAAGCACATCCTCCTGTCTCTCTCACCAATGATAATGAAAATTGGGATGCCAGTAAAGCAGAACCAATATTTAGAGAAGAAGGATGGGTGGAAGTTCCTTGTAATGTTTGATTTTATTTGATTGCTTTGTTTGATTGATTGCTTGGATTGATTTGGTTTGATTTTCTTTGGTATGGTTTAGTGTGGATTGATGTTTGGTGTGCAAAACATGTATAAAAACACATTGATATTTATATAATCTTTTAGTTATCAGTATAATTATCTCTTAATTATATATAATTATCTATTATATACTCCATTGTATAGCTTATAATGCAGGTACTTGAGTACAAGAATGAGGGGGAGTTATATAGTTTGGAGTTAGTTTTTGTTGATGACAAAGGGGTAGAAGTATAAAATAGGATGGTTAGGCATAGATTAAGGGGGAGTTATTAGTTTTAGGGGGAGTTATTAGGATAGAAGTAATATTATATAAAGAAAGGTTGTCATCATCAAAAGGAGGAGATTGTTAGTCCTTGAGATGATGGTTTTGATGACATAAGATTGTAAAATATAAATACTAACATTGTAGTTTAGATATATATATGTATATGCAGGATTTAACCATGTAGGTACATAGAATGAAGACGGTACAGTATAGAGATTCAAGATATCAAGATTGAAGACTCATGAGTATCAAGATTATCAAGAGCTCAAGATTTCAATAATAAGTAACTTAATTAGGAATTTTGTTAGAACTCCTAGAAAAGCACTGGCATCTTAAAATTCAATTTATTCATGGAATGGAATCCACTTCGAGCCTGCTAAAGGGATGGAACCCTAAGTAGGATGGAACCTACGAAAAATCTAGTGGAACATTGTTTTGTATCCGCTAACCTTTTATTCAAACGTTTTTACAAAATTATATCTTGTTTTCAAAATGATTTCAAAATCTTTCTTTTAAAAGAATCAAAAACATCTATCCTGGTTTTAAATATTTTTAGCCTCAAAATAATCTTTATTTTTTAAAATCAAATTATCCTTAGTTTTAAACTATCTTTTAATTATAATATATTTATTTAACATTTATACTTAGTTTTAAATATAAATTTATAGTAAAATTTTATATATACAAAAATATTAGTCTCTATATTTACTTATGTATTTTAACTATAATTAAGTTCATTTATAAAGTTTATAATAGTTTTAATATAAGATAGAAGTTATTTTCGAAGAAAAACAAATGACCAAAATTTCCTTTTGCATGTCGACGTCCTCAAGTACCCTATGTCGACATGGTAGCAGTTTATTTCAAAATTTCGAATTTCAAAGGAAGTGTCTATTCGTCATATCCTTTCATGAATGGACATGGCTGTTGTTCTACTATAAATAGGGGTGGTTTTGAACGAACCTATGATCATATTTTTCTGGTTTTCACTCCTCTTCTTCTTCCACATTTCTTTATATATATTTTTACCATTTCTCTGCCGAAATCAACATTGAATCTAACTAGATCATTTCTGGCTTGATTCTCTATAACTATCTCAACAAGATCTCAGTGCTATTCAGAGTTGTAGGCTTCTTTGTAATCAATTTAGCGAGAAAAGGTGTGATTGTAGCCTTGAAAATTAGTCAAGCGAGAAAAGATGTGATTGTAGCCTTGGAAATCAATTGGGTGAACTTGTTACCCGTGAAATCAAGTATCTCTACCCAAAGGATTGTGAATCTGAAGAGGTGTACCTCGTGGCTTTGAAATCGAGGGTCTAATTGTACAATTACTTTTGAAAAGAAATCCGTACTTGTGTGTGGGACTGAATGGAGGGTAACTTTGAACCAGTATAAAATCCGGTGTGTTCTTTCCTTTACTGCTTTTACTTTATTTCTGCATCTATGTTTGGTTCTGTGATCATATCTGTGTTTGAATATTGCATACATTTGTGTTCAATTAACAAAAACTCAAAAAGATTTAGTAATTTCTTAAAACATTGTTCACCCCCCCCCCCTCTAGTGTTAATCCTAGCCTTAAGATCCACATTCCACATTTCTCACGTCTTTTTTGTTATAATTATATGTTATAACTAAGCTTGCAAATATTTTAAATTTGCCTATTTCAGTCTAAGTCCAATTTATTATAGTCCTTCTTATTTACATCCCATTTTCTGTAAAATCAGTGTTCTTATAATTTAGTCCATATTCGTAATTTATTCTATTCTATTTATTCCATTTGCGTAAAAAGGAAATTAAAAAGAACAACATTTACAAAAGAAATTCCAGTTGTAGAATAGATGTAAAGAAAATGTAAATAACAGTAAATAACTATAAAAATTTGGAAAAAAAATATAATTAACAATAAATAATTGCAAATAACTGAAATAGAATAGCCAAAAGACAATCGACTAGAAAGCAAGTCCAAAATTTACTTAAAAATAAACTGTAAATAAACTTGTATAAAGGTTATGCCAAAATTGTAGAAAAGCTACAACTATTGAAAACTCTATTATTTTAAATTACTTAAAAATCTAAAATAATTACTAATCACTCACTTGAGGTCCTTAGCTGTTTTCCCTGGCCTTCCCAGATCGACTTTGTGGAGTATAAAGTATTTTAATTAAAAAGAACTTCTCCTCGGAAAAATATTCCTTTTAGGGTCCAGCCTCAGGCAATGAACCCAGATGGAGAAAATTTGAATGAGAAAAATAGCTAGGCCTAGTGTCTTATTTATAGCATCACTTGTGGATCTCAGACCGTTGGATTTGGAGATTAAATCTGGTGCAACCACGTAAAAGGCTCGATAGAAACCGTCGGATGGAAGCATGAATGCACAGGATTGAACAAAAGTTGTCAAATGACGTGTTAAAATCATTCTGGATGAAGCAACGTTAAATGAATGCATTCTGGGGTAAGCGGGTCGACCTACCTATCGACCTTCACTAGCAAGGTTCGACCTACAGGTCGACCTTGCCTATGTGAAGGTCGACCTAGCCCCTTATATATTATTATTATTATTATTATTATTATTATTCCTTTCTTGTTTATTCCATAACTTCTTCGTCTTAGCTCAGATTTTGGCGTTCTATATATGGAAATTGGCTGGAAAATTACCACAGACATAATGTTGCAAATCCTGTGGCTCAATTCTGATAATTTCATAATATTTTATCATTTAATTAATTCGTTAATTAGTTACTTTAGCTAAAATTTCAGGTTGTTACATTCTCCCCTCCTTAAGGGATTTTTTCCTCGAAATATCCATGGATAGAAGAATGAAATACATATTTTCATCCAAGTCCTATAATCTACTACTCAACCATCATGCATTACAGCCATTATCCTTAAGTTTTTCGAATGTGATTTATGATATTTATGCAATTAGTGTAGGGCCAATGTCCCTAACTATTACAAAAGATTAGGCGGTCTACTGATTCAGTCGACCTCTTTTTATGCAATTATGTCTGTGCCATGTATCCAAATGTGTGCAATTTCCCTAATGATAACCGATAGTTCTATATGCATGCTACAATCGTCAACCAATTGCAACAGTCATGTGATAATCATCCATTTATAACAACCATGGAAAATAAAATAAAAAAGCAAATGTGCACACATCCATATGCATATGCTCTAGTGTCCTAGTTAGGCCGACCGCTAAAGAATAATAATGCCTAGTGTACCAATATGCGTCCATTAGCATTCACTAGCAGACATTTGCAACCACTAACATAGATCATTTATAACATGTTCTTATAACATGTTTACATCAAATCCTACTATCCTCGGTTAAATACTAAGTTCTACCCTCCCAAAGGATAATAAAGGAAAGAACCTATTTAAAGTTAAAGATGGAAATAGGAAATTCTATAACTTACTATCAAATAGATGCGGATAAGATGTATGAATCTTCTCTTCAGCTTTCCATGTAGCATCCACAACATCATCTCCCCACTGCACCTTCGCTAACGAGATTTATTTATTTCTAAGCCTCTTGATGTCTTGTCCAATGATCTTTGTAGGAATACGACGACACAATGCTTCCCTTTCTACTTCCATTTCTTCCAACTTACTATGCTCCATAATCTCTACTGAGTAATGTAAGCACTTTCTCAATTGCAAAACATGAAAAACATCGTGTGCTCCTACGAGCCTCTTCGGTAGCTTTACTCGGTACGCCACCTTCCCAACTATCTCTATAATGGGGAATGGTCATACAAATATGGGGGATAACTTCCCACTCGATCCAAACCTCACCACCTTCGTTGGCGGGGATACTTTAATGAAAACTAAGTCTCCAACCTCAAGCTCAATATCTCTTCTCCGCTTGTCTGCATAAGATTTCTACCTATCTTAGGTTGTCTTCATCCTCCTTCCAATCAAATCCACCTAGAGGTCTCCCTAACCATGTCAGGACCAAGTAGAAACCTCTCCGTAGACTCCACCTAACATGTAGGTGACTGGCAAGGTCTCCTATAAAGAGCTTCAAATGGTGCCATCCCAATGCTAGCTTGAAAACTATTATTGTATGTAAACTCCACCAAAGGAAGATGCTCATCCCAAGTTCATGGAAAATCTAGAATTCACATCCTCAACAAATCTTCAAGCACTATATTAACTCTCTCTGTTTTGCCTTCCGTCTGAGGGTGATAGGTCGTACTCAATCTAAGCTGTGTCCCTAAAGCTTCTTGCAAGCTTTTCCAAAATTCTTTAGTAAAAATAGGGTCTCTATCGCTCATTATGCTAGAGGGAACTCCATGAAGTCGGACTATCTCATGAACATATAAGGATTCCAAATAAGATGCTATCCTCTTACTCTTTACCAGAATGAAGTGGGCACTCTTGGTTAATCGATATATAATCACCCAAATTCTATTATTCTCCTTCCTAGACTGGGGTAAACCATCTATAAAGTCCATCGAAATGCTCTTCCACTTCCATTCGGGCACATCCGATGGCTAAAGTAATCCACCAAGCTTTTGCTGCTCTGCCTTAACCCTTTGGCCTACAAGACACTTAGCCACAAACTCTGCCACATCCTTCTTCGTGCCACTCAGATAAAACATCCACTTCATGTCCTTATATATCTTATCACCACCCGGATGAACAGTCATACGAGAATGGTGTGCTTCCTATAGAACTGCTATCAACAAATCACTAGCATATGGGACAAAAAGTCTTCCACCTCACCTTTGCCACCCTTTACTATCCATGGAATAGCGTTGGAGATGTCTAGAGACCAATCCTCTGCTAATATTATCCACAAGCTCTGAATACTCTTGATGCCTCAAGCCAATCTAATCTATAAGGGTAGGCCTCACCTCAAGTGCTGCTAACAATAATTAAGTAATGTCCGTAGAGGGCTTAAAATCAAAAGTGGAAATAAAACTCTAGGTTCCTCTACTCCATGAACACTAGAATAAGGGTTGTTTTCTTCCTACTCAACGCATCTGCAACCACGTTTCCCTTACCAGGGGTATAAGATATCTCAAAGTCGTAAGATGCCAAAAAACCCATCCATCTAGGCAAAACTAACACTGGTGCACTGGTAAGGGCTCTCTTTAGAATCGTGAAGGAATCCTCACAATCCTCTTCCCACACGAGTGCTTTATTCTTCTTAGTGAAGCGAGCAAGCGGTGCTGAAATCTTGGCTAAACCCCTGATGAACTTCATATAATAACCAGCCAATCCTAGGAAGCTTCTAACTTCGGTAACGTTCTTGGGGGCCTTCCAATCTTGCACCGCAATTACCTTAGTAGGGTCAACAACCAAACCCTCTCTTGAAACTATGTGCCTTAAGAAACGTGCCTCCTCTTGCCAAAAGTGGCACTTTGAGAACTTCGCCCTCAATTGATGAACACGAAGTGTACGAAGAACCTCCTCTAGATGAACAGCATGCTCCTCCAAACTCTTGGAAAATACTAAGATGTCGTCCACAAATACTACTAATAACTTATTTAGGAATTATGACATCTCAAAAAACATGACTCATCAAATCTACAAAGTATGCTGGGGCATTGGTTAGCCAAAATGGCATAACCAACCACTTAAAGAATCTGTCGGGGTCCTAAATGTCGTCTTATCAATGCTTTCGCCAACGACTCTAAGCTGATGAAATCCAGTGGCTAAATCAAGTAGAGAAAACACTGAAAAGCCAACTAGCTGGGCGAAAAGATCATCTATCATAGGAAGTGGATAACTATTCTTCTTCGTGAGCTTATTCAACTCTCTATAGTCTATGCAAAGTCGAAGGAAACCATCCATCTTTGTAGTGAAGATGACCGGCGCTTCCCACTCAGATATGCTTCTTCTGATGAAGCCTTTCTCTAATATCTCACGAGTTTGCTTGCTCAACTCCTACCTCTCCCTAAGTGCCATGTGCCTCACGGGCAATGCATCGAGCTTAGCATTGTCATTCAAATAGATTCTGAAGTCGATTTCTCTTTTATGGGCTAGCCCCCTAAATTCCTCAAAGGCGTTTGGGAAATTTCTGACGACCGGAACTGAATCTAACTCTGTTGATGATGAATCAATGGAACAAAGAAAGATCATCATGACTGACCCCAGTGGGTCGCAAGAAACCTCGAGAGTCCTACCGATATATGTCCCTAGTCGGGTGACTCTCCTCTCGTAGTCTAATATCGCTCAATAACTGGATAGCCAATCCATCCCCAAACTCATCCCATACCTCAAAACACCTAATACATAGGTGTCGCAATAAAACTCTATGCCTAGGATAAAAATTTTCAAACCCCTACAAATCATAGACAAGTGTGTCGATCCTCCAATGGGGTTTGAAACAATAATGGGGTCTATTAATAAAGAGATGTCTAAGTGCAAACAATATACCAAATAACTAGAGATGAAAGAGTGTGATGCTCTAGGATCGAAAGGAGTCCGAATCAAAAAATCAGAAATAGAAATCAAACCTTCCATAGTGACTTTTCTACCTCTCTCGGGTCCACTGCTGGAAAGTGTTGCATCCAAAGCCTAAATCTGTGATGCTGGTGCACCCACTCTCTACCCCGGCAAACTCTATGTGACCAGGCTGTCCACAATTCTAACACTTTCCCTTCATCTTCTCTCTCTTGAAGTATTTTGCAAAATGACCAAGCAATCCATAGTTATTGCACTTTACTCCTTTCTTTATCTACTTCTAAGGGCCTTCTCCTTTCTTCTTATCTTTATTGTTCTTCCACCATTTCTTCTCAGAACCTTCTGACTTAGGGACTTCCTTAGACTCTCCCTCCTTGGCTACATCAGACATAAGTAGCACTCGTTGGTACGTGAGTCAACAACAACCCTTGAAGGGGTTGATTCAATCCCTTTTGTGAACTTCAAGGCCTTCTTGTGTGGTGTATTCACTATCTCCATTCCAAACCGCAATGACGCATTAAATTGGATGATATACTCCTTAACAGAAAGACTACCTAGCATAGCTTAGAGAAATCGGCTTTTGCAGGTGGGTTGATAGGATTCCCACCTATCGATACCGGATTAGGCGCTTACCCTTGCACCACTGGAGTCCTAGCCTATAGGTATCTGCAAAACCAGGCTGGAACTTGGACGCCCTCTGGAAGATTAGGGGCACCCGCCATTCTATGCGAAGAAATAGAGAATTTAGGTTCGAATGAAGCGAAAGAAGATTGAACTGGACTTTGAGGGGATTTTTATAAAAACTCTTTTACTTCAAAACTATTTCTAAGAGTTTCTTTCTAAAAAAATACTTTTAAAACGAGTTAGTTTGAAAACTTTACCTTTTAAAACAAATTTTTAGGAATCATGTAACCTTGGGCTTTGATACCAATTATAACACCCCACATCCCTTAGTTTGCCCAAAAAGGAAACAATTAAAGATGTGGTGCATTGTAGGTATAGCTAAAAACTTACAGAGACTTAAGATTCACAAGACAAAATAATTAAAACAGCGGAAAGTTTTAAATAGAAATCTCATTATTCAAAATCAAACTTCATAAATACTTCATTAAAACAAATACCAAATATCCATGTCTAATGAAAAACATTATCTCAGTCATAACATCAGAGTACATAAAATAACTATCCCTCTCAAAGAAAAATACCAGTATAGCAAACGAAACAAAAACTAAAAATGAAGAAGTAGAATACATGAAGAAAGTCTCTGCAGCTGGACCTCCAAGAAACTCTGAAATATACTATCCCCGCCTCCGATGGCCTACGAGGAAGGGAAATAGAGGAGTGGGTTCGATTAAAAGTCTAGTGAATGAAAGTAATTACTAGTATTCTTAAGCAAGATAAAGGTAATAGACTTTGCAATAGTTCTAGTAAAAAAAAGGAAGTAAAGGAAAAGATAAAGCTAGAATAAAATATTGTTTAACTTACTTGATTTGCTTAGATAGTTCGATTAGATTGTTTGCACTTTTCTTATATAACTGCTTTAATTAGGCTGAAACCCTAATCCTACTTTAATTATGATCAAGTCCTAATTCTACCCTTTGATCGGCCTATCTCTATTGTGCCTACTGTGAACTAGACCCATTTGTTAGGAACTGAGATATTGGTTTTGATGACAACAACCTTTTTAACTTATCTTATTATAAAATATATACTAACACTATTATCTAGATAGATATGTATATGCAGGATATATATATATATATATGCTGGTATTGATTATTGAAGACTGATCAATATAAAGACTCCAGACTCAAGATTCAGAATTGTGATATCAAGATTGAAGACTCTAGAGAGTCAAGATCAAGATTTCAAGATAAGTGTCAAGTTTTTGTTAAAACTTCATAATAGCACAGAAATCTTTATTCCACATTTCAGTTGGGATGGAACACATTTCTATCTTCCTGGTGGCTTACAAACCCACGACAAGTAGCTTACAAACCTACGACAAGTGGCTTACAAACCCATGAATATCGTGGTTTTGTACAAGTTCTCGAGTCCTGATTTGATGAGATATTCTGCAGGAATAAGCTTGCAAAAATACTTCAAATGGTTTTTCAAAATTATTTTCAAAACCGCTTTTCAAAATGTTTTAGCCTCAAAAATTATCTTTTCAAATAATTTTCAAAAAGATGTTTTAGCCTTAAAATATTCTTTTTTTGTTTTTAAATAAACTCTTGTTTTAAACTTCGTTTGTTTTTAAAACTATCTTCTGATTTTTAAATATTCTTTATAATATACATATATATATATATATATATATATATATATTTATTTATATATACTTGAGGTTTAATATAAAATTTATATATATATATACACATTCTAACAATATGTTTTTCTACTCTTCTTTATTTTAGAACATAGGAAAATTAGTTTATTTTACTCCAGAATCATTTCATGTTGTTTTACTATCAATACCATTTTCAAAACAAATTTTAAATTGTTTTTAACTAAGGAATGTCGACGTTATGGGATACCCCATGTCGACATGGTGGCCGTTAAATTCAAAAGTTTCAATTTTCAAAAGAAGTGTTTATTCGATTAAATCTCTTCACGAATGGTGATGACCGTTACTGGTCTATAAATAGCCTTCATAGATTAATTTTTTAACTAACTATTTTTCTTATTTTCTTCACTCCTTCTTCTCCACAAATCCATATTCTAAAATTTTTATATTTTTAAGATCATACTGAAATTCTGCCTAATTCTCAAGTGAATCAAATTAGAATCTCATTCTTGTTTGATTCTCTGCCCTCTCTCGAAGATCAAAGTGCTATTCATAGTTATAGGATCAATTTGTAATCAAAAGTTTATCGATTTTCTCTATAAGGTGTGGTTGTGCCTAGAAATCAATTGGGTGATCTTGTATCCCATAAATCAAGAGTTTTCCCCGGACTCAAAGACAGGAGTGTACCTCAAGGCCTTTAGAAATTGAGGATTGTAATCTCGACATTGGTATAACAAAAATCTGTACGAGGGTTTTGCCTTGGTATAGGACTGGACGTAGAGTAACTACGAACTAGTGTAAAATCCAGTGTGTTCTTTCCTTTTACTGCTTTTTATTTACTTTCTACATCTATGTTTGATTCTGTGATTGTTTTGTGATTAAGTTCTGCATTTGTTTGTGTCATAATTTCAATTTAGTCCATATAAGTCTTAGAATCCATTAACCACTATTCAGCCCCCCTCTAGTGCGATCCTTAATCTGCACTCCCTTTCAATTGGTATCAGAGCATAGGTTTTCGTAGTTTTCATAAACTGAAACATGAAAAAAAAATGGCTATCAACATTACTAATGTCAACTCTGGCACTAATTCTGTTAACACTAACACTAGTTCATTTATAGAAGGCCAGCCTACTATCAGACCATTGATTTTCAATGGCAATAATTATGCATGTTGGGCTTGTAGAACGAAACTCTATTTACAATCAGTAGGATTAGACACTTGAAATATCACAAAAACTGAGTATCTTGAACCAACTATCGATTTTGCCCAGTGGACTGCTAAGCAAATGGTGTTGCATAAAATAACTCAAAGGCCATGAATATATTATTTTGTTCACTAGATAGGAATGAGTTTAATAGAGTGTCTGTTTGTAAGTCTGCATTTGAAATCTAGAAAACTTTGCAAGTCACTCATAAAGGAACAAGCAAAGTTAGACCGACTAAAATTTCCATATTAACTAATCTGTTTCAATTGTTTAAAATGCATGCAATGAGTCCATTTTCGACATGTATTGTCGATTTCAAGATATTGTTTATTCACTAATTGCACTGGGAAAAATCTTTTTGGAGGAAGACCAAGTTAGAAAAATTTTAAATTCACTCACTCCAGAATGGGATCAAAAGACACTTGCAATCGAAGAAGAAAATGATATCAGTCTAATGAAAATAGAAGAATTGATTGGGAATCTAATGCCTTATGAAGTTCAACTGCAAGGAAGAAGAGAAAACCAGGCTATAGAAAAAAAAGTCATTAGCATTCAATACTAGAACTCCAGATTTGGAACTAGACAGTGATGGGGAGATTGCATTCATGACCAGAAACTTTCAAAAATTCCTTAAATAAAGAAAAATGAATGATTATAAAAGAAATGATCAAAGGAATTCCAAAAATAATACGGAGAACGTCAACCATGATAGATGCTACAATTGCAGTAAAATCGGGCATCATAGGAAAGATTGTCCGTATCCAGATAAACAGTTGTTCCCTTCAAACAATGATTCGTCAAGGATAAAAAGAAAGCGTACACAACAACTCTTGATGACTCAGACTCATCATCCAGTGACTGTAACGACCCGGTATTTTCAACAACCCGCATCCATTATAAGTGCATAGGCAGACACTCATGCCGGAATTGAATTGCTCAAAATACCGTGTTGTAAATAAAATTTTGGCAAACCTCAGAATATACAGTAAATAAAAATCACAGATCTCAGACACAGAGTACATAAAAATGCAGCAGAAGAAAAAGAGATAGTAGTTCATGAAGCTACTATATAAAATATAAGATACATCAGAGTTAAATAAGATACAACAGAAGAGTAACAGGATACATCAGGTACAAATCAGATACATCACTGAACCACTGGATACTGAAACAAAATAGATGGCTGGATCTTCAAGGAAAGCTCCAATGCCGAAGGTGAATCTTGAATGCTAACTCAATCAATCTGACCCGAGCGTAAAGCAAAATACAAAACCCTCGAGTCAGGACATAAATACTTATAAACTGTAAATCAACTCAAGTGAACAGTAACAAAATGCATCAGTAACTTAAAGCATGCTTGGGACCGCCCATCCTCTAAGGATCCGTTAAACTATTTACTGTGTAGTAATATACGCTATATACGGTAGTGTCTAATCAGTAAAGTATAATCATATAGAAAATAGCGTTAAGGGGATGGTGAACCTTAACGCGGTCGGATCTTTAAAACCAAAATCGTAGTGGGCTCGATATAAGGATATGACACGGCACGCGAGGCAATGCCAGGGTGGATACACCGTTTGCACTCCCGGACCGATGGTGACGGCAAGCCAGCAGCTTCCGCCCACCTCGAACAATACCCCCGAATCAAAGTGGCGCCACCGAATCGAATCACAACAGTAATAGAATGGTTTCCGATGGAGCATGCTCGATGAAAGGGTGCGACCCTTTGTGTAGCCCGGTATAGCTCCTGTTTTAGTCATATATACCAACTCACGGGAGTTGGGTCCACGTAATATATACCTCGAGAACGTCGCCACCATCCTACTTCATTCTGGAATCTCCACCGCGTACACAGTTGTTAAAGTGGTTTTCGGTATTGGCCGGCTATAAGACAATCTCCGATCCCGGTCTCTTTAACAACCAATCGTTATTATAACCCGTAGTTATAACTTTAAAACAATATTTTATACTTCAAAATAAAATATCCTTTTCAATCCAAATCTTTATCAAAATAAAGATTAAATCATTTCCAAAACCATTTCAATATATCATCGTAAAATATCTTTCAATTCAAATATTTATCAAAATAAATATCAAGTCATTTCTTATCATTCCAATATATTAAATTTTCATACCCTTCAACACTACGTTTCAAATCATTTTAATATATCAAAATATCGTATCTTTTCAAAACTTCATTCATTTCAAAACAGTTTATATTCCAAAAATTCTTTTTTTATCATTTCAATGAAGTTATTATGTTTAATAATTAAATTATTAAATTTCCAAAAATTTCAACTTCCAAAGTTTATTTATTCACTTAAGTTTATCAAAACCGTGAAAATTCACTTTTCGCATCATTTAGAAAACTTATACGGAAAGTTACATTCAAAACAGTTCAATTTAACAAAAGACAACATTTTAAAATGTTGTAATAGGGTTTACTTAAATTTCAAATAAACTTAGTTAAATTCAAAAATTATAGCACTTACAAAAATTGCTATAATAGCTTTTAATTCAATAGCTTTTTAGTTCATTATCATCAACTATAGTATTCACAAATGCTGTAATATCATTTACATTGTAATTAAAAGGATTTCAAAAATGCAGTCAATTAACTTCAAATATTCAATAAAATTTCTCAATCAATTATATTTTATTTAAAACATTTTTAACTTACAAAATCATACATTTTTTTTTATAAAGATCATTTAATTTTACTTAAGTTCACGATTTTATAAAGTTAAATTTCCATTCAAAAATCAAGTTTTAATAATAATCCACTTATTAAAATGCAATGTTCAATTTTAAAATCCATTACATTAAATTTCAACTTAACACTTAAGTTCAAATTCTCAAATATAACTTAGTTTTATTTTTATTTCCTTAACTAAAAGTTCACTTTTACGTCAATTTCATAAATTTCCAATTTTAGTTATATTTCAAAATTTCAACTTACGATATGCATTCATTTCACATTTCAACTTTATTAGAATCATTAATATGATATAAAAATCACTTTAAATTTATTTCAATTCAAATTATGATAAATTTATCATAATTTCATATTCAATTAAATTTCCAATTAAAATTAAATCAAAATTTCCAAAATAACTTACGTTCAAAATTTCTAACTTTTTCATTAATTCATGTCACTTACAATTATTCAGAAAATCAATAATATTTTACAAAAATCCTTTTTTTTTATTAAATTTAAAATCAAAATATTATAATAATTAAATTTCTAAAATATTTAAAATTTTAGAAAAACATATTTTAACTACGGGCCTGTATATAATTTTCTACGCTAGGTAAAGTGATATGGGTAATATATCATTTCAACCCATAATTACAAAGAAAATCCGGGTTTTATCATTTAAAACCCGCAATCCCAAGTCAAAATGAAAAATTTAAAACCATTCAGGCCTATCATTTCAGCCCATAACATTTTTTTCTAACAGGAAACTTGCAGTGTGATCATATATAGAAATAATATAAACAAGGTCAATATCACAATATACAGTCATATATCAGATGTCAGGTGAAAATTAACAGTTTTAACATGGTAACAATATGGTAATAACATGGCATATCATATCATATGATCATCATTAACTTGCATAAACATTTTTTATTACTAAACACTTGTCATCAATTCACTTTTCATAAGTATAAATGTCAGAGTGAGAAAGACTCACTTTTTTCAAAGCTAGAGACCAAAACAACATACAAGCACGACTCCAAAGGCACGACAAGCACAATTGCACGACTTTTGATTTGAGTTGAAAGATAGCCAAGGTATGATTTTGTATCAAAAACCCAAAACAAAACAAACAAGACAATATATAAACATTCAAAATCAAATAACATTGAAACAATTTTGAAATACAAAGCAAAATGAACAAGATAGATTGGACCTTGCTTCAACCACTTCAATGCTTGGCCTAAGGGACACTTATGCTTGGCTATGATGATGCTTTGGCTCAGGTATGACATCATATAGGTCAGGTTTAACATCATATAGGCAAGGCAACAAGTGGAGATGAAGGTGTAGTGGTGCAACATAAAGCATATATAGGGTCAAGGTTAAATAAGTTGAGTTTTTGTGACATTCTTGGCTTGGCCATGGGCATGTTGTGGCTTGGCCATGCTTGTACAGGTCTGGACAGTAGCGGGAGCAGTGGCCAAAGGTGGTGGAGTGGCTGGTGGTGGTGGCTAAGGGGTGGCCAAAGCAAGATATGGAGGGTAGGTGATGATATGTGTGGTCTAGGCAATGTTTTAAGGAGTTTTGTGGAAGTTTTGTGGTGCTAGCTTCAATGGATGGGCACGGCTTGGTCATGGTCTGATTTCCAGAGGGTAGTGGGTGGTGTGGCAGAGGGTGGAGGTCAGGTCAGAGGTGGTGGAGGTGGCTATGGTGGTGGTTAAGGTGGTGGTTGAAGGAGATGAGGCAAAGGTGGTCAAACTAGCATTGTTCAAGAGCATTGTCGCATTTTTTTGGAGTTTTGGCACCATGGTGGGCTCGGCCTTAGTCAAGACCAGAGGGGTAGCTGGTGATGATGGCAGGGAAGAGGCGTAGGAGGTGGTGGCCGTGGCTATGGAGGAGAGGCCAAGCAATACACATGAGAAAACAAGGCAAAATATAAGAAAACAATGGAAAACGAAGAGCAAAAAGAAGAGGAAAAGAGGAGCCATTACCAAACCTTTCTAGCCGTGAAAAATGAAGTGGAGAGGAATGTTTTCACATGATAATGAGGTAAGAAATGCACAGCTACAATAAAGAAAGGAACGGTCAAAGGAAATTAAATCTATTAATTGGAAAAGAAACGGAAGAAGAAACGTTAAAACGGTTTTACGTTTCTTTGCTTTCAAACCTTTTAAACTTCCTATATATAGTCATATACATCTTAAATAACTGAAAACACTTATAAATTTCAGTTAGAATTCGAAAATATAACAGATAAACAAAATATTAATAATTAATTATTAATTAGATATGATTAAAATAAGAAAAATGGCACAGAAAATGAAAACTAGACTTAGGAATTAGAAATAACTTCAATACACTTTGGAAAAATTTTCTTAAATTTAAATACATGTAAAATGAATAAAATAAAGTAAAACACATCAATAAAAGTGAATGTATAAAATAAATCAATAAATTTTAATTATATATAATTAAATTAAGAAAATGGCTTAAAATTGCAGACCAGGCTTTAAAAATTAGAAATAATTTCAAATGAACTTTAGAAAATCTTCATGGACTTGTAAAAATATTTATAACAAATAAAATAAAATGCATTCACAAAATAAATAAATAAAAAAATTAATTAAGTACAATTTGTATGAAGAAAATAGCAGAAAATTATAAAACAGCCTTTAAAAATAGGAAATAAATACAGTAAATTTTGGAAAAATTCTATTATCATTTAAAAATATTTAAAAGTCAAAATATACATAATAAAACATATTATTACATATTAAAATAAAATATAATAAAGAATAAGTAATTTATTCAATTTAAAATAGTCATTGTTAAATAACCCTATATATGCACAATATTGTAAAGGGTATAACTTTCACAATTTACATCCAATTTCAACGAAACAAAAAGTGGTGTTCTTAGAATTTTATGTACTTTCATAATAAAAGAAAAAAAAATTTAAATTTCAAACTTTTAAAATTTTAAGTTAAAAGTCACAGTTTGACTGTTTTGACCAGAATCAACATTTCAAGCAAATATTTAACTTACACGGTTAGGAATTATAACTCATATAAAATCAAGATTTTATATTTAAATAATAAATTTAAACATTCCAAATAAGTAAAATAAGTTTTTAAATCAAAATTTTATATTAAAATAATTAAAATATACAATAAAATAATTACAAAATACAGGGTTGTTACAGTGACGATGAAAAGAAGACGGATAATTCAAATCTGTGTTTCACTTCTATTCATGAATCAGACGACGATGGGAGTATGGATCTAAAAATAGGTACGCATTTACATTATTTTTAATTTTTCTTGTTTGAATGGATGCTTGTTTGTTTGCTTGATTTTTTTGTAAAATCCCTTGAATTTTAAATTCAAATTTGAATTTCAAATTCAAATATAATATTACTTTAATATTATTTTAAATATTAAATTATTAATATTTAAGTATTTTTATATTTAATGTTATCACATTAATTATATAAGATGAATATAGGATATAATATATACATTTATTAGAAATTAGGAATAGACACTTGTTCTTTGATTCAATAGGTACATGTCGACATACCTGGATTCCCCATGTCAACATGCCCCTCGGAAATTTGATTTCAAAATTTGAATTCAAACTTTTGAATTTCCCTCCATCTTTTCACCAACTTCAATGCTCTGGAAAGGTGCGTCATGACCAGAGCACATGTCTATAGAATCTTTATTTAATTCACTCTCTCATCATCACTTTTCGCTTATATTTCAAACTTCAAATTTATCTTCATTATCTTCAGCTCCTCTCAAACTTCTTCAATGGCCTCTTCAAGCACTCCTAACACCATTAGGCTTCCAAAGGCTATCAAAAACTTCCTTTTTAATGACCCGGAAGCTATCAAAACTTACATCAACTATATAAACTGTTGTAAAATTCATACAAGAAAATTTGCTATTTTTGAAGATTTTCCTTCTTATGAAATTGAAAATCTTTTTCAACAATGTTCTACTCTTAGTGTAGTAGATAACAAACAAAATGATTTTGTATATCATCCAAATCTTGGTAAGATGTTTTATGTGAATTTGAATCGTTGTTTTTACGAGGGCAAGATGGACAAATTTGGAGTAGTGTTAAAGGAACACAAATAGTTTTGGATTGTGAAATTTTGGGAAATATTTTGAGATGCAAGTATATCGGAATGAATCTCTCGGAGTTTAAAATAAATGAAAATGATTGAGAGACATTTCATCACATCTTTTAAGGGGATAACAATTTTGAATTGAAAATTCGTTATTTCCGTCCAAAAGCAAGAATTATTAACCTTCTTATTCAACACACCCTTATACCAAGATCAGGAAACTACAACAACCTAACTTTGAAAGTTTGCAAAGATCTTTTTGAAATTTTTGGAAATTATGATATCAATTGGCTCAATTTATTTTGGATGAGCTGAGGCCCAAGAATTTTACTATGGGTGAAAATACATTATATCATGGATTTTATCTCACTCAGATTTTTAATTACTTTGGAGTTGATTTCAAAAGGGAAGCATTTATAACTAGAAAAGTGTTCAACCATGGAAACATTTCTCTTCTATAAATTCCATCAGTGTTTCAACCATATGAAAAACCTACGGAAAAGGAAGAAAGGCTTGCTCACGAAGAGATGGAAGAAATGGAGGAAGAAGGAGAAGATGAAGAGGAAGGAATGGAAATTAAAGAGGAGGAAGAGGAAGATCAAGATACTTCCTTAGAGAGTATTGAATATCCTACTAATCCCGCTAATCCATCCAATAAGAACATTCTCAATAATCAAAGAATTATAGTGGAAAATCAAAAGACACTCAAAAGATCAATGAGTAAGAAAATGGATAAGATTTCCATTAAAATCAACAAGTTCTTCGTGAAGTTAATAGAAAGCTTGGAGTATCATCTTTTTCATCTTCATATAATTAGTTTTAGTGCATGTTATCTTGTTTGCTTCAAGATCTATCCATGTATTTTCCTATATTTTAGTTAATATTATATTATTTTATGTAATGTGGACTAGAATCATTAATGAAATCTTTTATATCCTGCTGTTCAACTTCACTTGTCTCTATAATTGCTTGTTTTTATATTATACAAATTTTAGTTGCATAGATTTGTTCATAATATTCAAAACAAAGCAAATTATCACTTTAGGCAGAAGCATGTTGACATACCCCATCCCCCCATGTCGACATGCAACAGGCAGAAAGTAGTTGCACTTTAAAATTTTAATTTCATGTAACTAACTTGTGTCTATTCATTTTAATCGACTTTGTACCCTTATTTATACATGTTTCTTCCAGCATAAATTATCAAACTTCATTTCTAATCACTCCCTTTCATATTACTTCCTATTTCTTGAATTCTTGCTTCTCCTCTTGAGAATCTAAGTGATAATCTTGAAGAAATTCTCACTTCCTCCATGAATATCCTTACATCCATACTTCATAATCAGCACCACTTAGAATTGAGTCAAATGCAGATGATCAAGGAGCAAGAGAGACATTTTGATGCCTTCATTGGATGATCTCAGCCCTTAACAAGGATGATCTCGAGAAAATCCACCAGTCACTCTCGACAAAGATAAAGAAGAATGGGGTGCCATCAAAGTAGACCCTATCTTTGGAGAAGATGGATAGGTGAAAGTACCAAGCAATGTCTAGTCATTCTGTATGTTATTTGTTTGATTTGATTGGCGTGTTTTAAACTTGATTGACTTGACTTATTTAAAACATTTGGTGTGGTTTGTATATATGATTGAATTGAATAATTACTATAAATATGATTGGATAATGATTGATTTACTTCTGGATTACAATTATGATCACACTCATGATCACATTTCACATTTATGATCACACTTAGCACTTATTACACTTATATATGGATTACTCTATTATTATGGTTGACTGTCTTATGTCAAGTTCAGGGAATTTATTAGTAAGAATTTTTTGTTGATGACAAAGGAGGAGAAGTTATAAAATAGTAGTTGGCTTGGAGTAAGAGGGAGTTATGATTGGAGTAAGGGGGAGTCATGGAGTAAGGGGGAGTCATGATAGGTGTTATCGTATGGTAAGTATATTTTATAAATACAGGTTGTCATCATCAAAAAGGGAGAGATTGTTAGGGACTAAGATGTTGTTTTTGATGACAACAACCTTTTTAACTTATCTTATTATTAGTAACACTATTGTCTAGATAGATATGTATATGCAGGAACTATGCAGGATATATACACACACACACACATACATATATATATGCAGGTATTGATTACTGAAGACTGATCAGTATAAAGAGTCAAGGATCAAGATTCAGAATGGAGAAATCAAGATTGAAGACTCTAGAGTATCAAGATCTAGATATCAAGATAAGTGTCTAGTTTTTATTAAAACTTCATAATAGCACGGAAATATTCATTCGGAATTTCATTTGGGATGGAACCCATTTCTATCTTCTTAGTGGCTTACAAACCAACAAATAGAAGCTTACAAACCTACGACAAGTGGCTTACAAACCCACGAACATCTTGATTTTGTACAAGTTCTCGAGTCCTGATGTGATGAGATATTCTCCAGGAAGAAGCTTTCAAAACTACTTGAAAATGGTTTTTCAAAATGAGTTTCAAATTTCTTTTCAAAATGTTTTAGCCTTAAAAATTGTCTATGATTTTCAAAAAGATGTTTTTGCCTTAAAATATTCTTTATCTTTGTTTTTAAATAAACTCTTGTTTTAAACTTTGTTTGTTTCTAAAACTATCTTCTGATTTTTAAACATTTTTACGTGAGATTTAAAATCAAATTTATATATACATTCTAAAAATATATTTTTCAACTCTTCTTTGTTTTAAAACATAGGAAAATTAGTTTATTTTACTACAGAATCATTTCGTCATGTTTTCCTTTCAATACCATTTTCAAAATAAATTTTACATAGTTTTTAACTAAAGGATGTCGACAACATGGGGTACTCTATGTCAACATGGTGGCCATTAAATTCAAAATTTTCAATTTTCAAAAGAAGTGTCTATTCGTTTAGATCTCTTCACGAATGGTTATGGTCGTTACTGGTCTGTAAATAGCCTTCACAAATGAATTTTTTAACTAACTATTTTTTTAATTTCTTCACTACTTCTTCTCCACAAATCCATATTCTAAAATTTTCATATTTTTAAGATCATGTCGAAATTCTACCAAACTCTCAAGTGAATCAAATTAGAATCTCATTCATGTTCGATTCTCTGCCCTCTCTTGAAGATCAAAGTGCTATTCAAAGTTATAAGATCAATTTGTAGTCGAAAATTTATCGAGTCTCTTTTTGAGGTGTGGATGTGCCTGGAAATGAATTGGGTGATCTTGTGTCCTGTAAATCAAGAGAGTTTCCCCGAACACAAAGACAAGTGGTATTAACCCGCCTTTTGGCAAGGCCATAAATAGGCGGATTTAACTAACCGGTTGCCTGATTGTTGAGATCGATATACGATGGACTTTAGTCAACTGGATGGATGGACAATCAAGCATGGATATAATCATGGATTTACAGTCGAGATTCGGCATAGTCGATGAACGAGGGTTATTGGGTACGTGAAACTTGGGTTTCGATGAGTAGCAAGTTATCCTAGATTTTCTTCGAATTATATGGAGTCGACCTTTGAGTCGTGTGGATGATTTCTTCGAGTCTTTTATGTGGCTCGGCATAAGTGGCTCGGCATGGGAGGCTCGATAATGGTGGTTCGGCACTTGGAGGTGACTCGGCCTGGAGGTTTGGAAAATGTGGTTCGGTGGGAGTTCATTCGGCCTAGGAGGTATGGATCGGTCGAGGAGTGGAGGGGAAGTCATAGGCATAGGACACCGCTCAGCATAGGACATCGCTTGGCATTGGACGTCGCTCGGCATAGGACGTTGCTCAGCATAGGACGTCGCTCGACATATGACATCGCTCGGCATGACATCATTCTCGTGTCCAAGAGGTTGTTGTTTCGGGTCAACTTCGTGGGATGTGGTTCAGCGTAATTGGTTCGACGAGTGTCACTCGGTGACTTGGTGGTGTGGATCAGCATAAGTCGGTCGGCACAACAGTGTGGGTTGGTCATAATGAAGGATATAGGCTCGGCTATTGACCTGATGGGCCCGGACTACTCAGGAAGCCCAGTAACTCGAGAGTTGCCTATAAATACAGCATGTGGGGGTTCAGGAAAGGGATCTTCTTTTGGCTCTCTTGCTTTTAATTTTCTAAGGCTAAGGCTACTCAACCATATTGTATCTATAATCGGTTATTACAGCAATAAAAGGGAAATTTTTGGAGTGGATGTAGGCCGGAGTTAGCCGAACCACTACAAATATGTTGCTCTTTACTGCTTTCATTTTAATTTTCATTATTCTTCATATTAATATCCTCCACGTATAATCTATCTGTGAGCTGTGACTGGTATTGGTGCTTTCATCTGGATTTGGGTGTTAGTGGCCAATTTTGGTGCTTCCACTGAGTAGGCAAGCACTTGGGAATTTTGGAGCTAGGAACTTGGATTCTAGAAAGCAATGGATAGACCACCAACAAGAAAGCAAGCGGCGGAAAGGAGCAACCAGGAGGGAAGTCAGGCACCTTCTTCCGGAGCTAGAGTGGATCATGCATCCATCTACATAACTCAGGACGAGATGCTAGTTATGATGAATTCTATGCAGGAGCAGATGATGAAACGACAAGAGGAGATGATGTAGGCTCTTCTTCGGCTATTTGGACAAACTGGAACTGCAGGTACTCAAGTTTTTGGAGCTAGACTAGAGGGACTCAACCAGTAGGCAGATGGATTGATCTAACATGGAGCAGCTCCCAATCGACAAATAACTAACAATCTGGATGAACCTAGACTTAGGGGCACACCACCAGGTAATGATGGACCAGTTCATGGAGGGATACCAGATGACTCTATGTAGCCCGACGCCAATAGGAATACATGAGTACATGATGAGGAGTATGTGCCAGAATTTCCTCGAGGACATGGAGGTAAATTAGAAAACATGGATAGGGGGCCGCCCCTGGTAGGTGAGACTGGATTGGCTGACAACATCAGGTGAACCATTCGCGGAGGTCTGATAAATAGAGATTTGGAGGGAGTAAACAAAAGTCCGTTTACCCGGAACATCAGGATAGCTAGGAATCCACCTGATTTCAAGCTGCCCACTTTGGAAGTATACAACGGTAAGACGGATCCCAGTGACCACTTAATGAGATACACTAGACACATGAAGTGCTGGGAGCATCAGAGGAGGTTATGGCTCAGAGTTTCCCCATGTACTTGGCCGATATAGCTGCTATGTGGTTCATACAGCTAGAGGATGGATATATTGGAACGTGGATAAAACTGGTGGATAAGTTCTTGAGATAGTTTCAAGTTCACATAAAAAGGCCAAAAAATGTGATGACACTAACGTCGATTAAGCAAAGGTCGGATGAATCGCTCAGGACTTTCTTAACTCGGTTTAACGCAGTAGTTACTTCGATGGATCGGTTGGATCCATCAATGGTTCTAATGGCTGCAGTATCAGGAGTTAAGGATAATTCGAATTTCAAATTGTCGTTGATATGGGATCCACCATTGGATCTTCGGTAATTCTTTCATGAAACTAGGAGATTTCTTTGACAAGAGGATGCATGTATGGATATAAAATCAAAGGAAGTAAACATGGTTAAGGATGGAGGACCTCCTGGTGAGAGCTTGGGTAAAGGTAAGGATAAAGGGAAAAAAGCGTTGGGGAGAACCAAAATTCTGCTCTTATACAGGACTGAATGCAACATTGGAATGGATATACTTAGACACTCAGGATCACCTTCCTTAATGAAGGCCGACAATGAGGGAACCCTCAAAAGACGAAAGGGCATCGGGAAAGCACTGTCTCTTTCATGACCTCGATGGGCATGATACTAATAACTGCCGACATCTAAAGGATATAATCGAGGAGCATGTAAGGAATGGTCAGTTGCGACAATATGTCGAAACATGGAATGCGGCAGTGGAACAGGAGCAGCCGTTGCCTAGCCTGAACGATGATGGCATGAGGCCTAGGAATGGTGGTCGGTTGGTCATCAACTGATTGTGATGGTCTGGAATAAGTAACAAACTTTCGACTAACGACTAATTCGCTTACTCATGTACGGGGACGGAGATAGCCCCTAGGCATGCTCTAAGACGATGGTGAACCGTGATGCCCTAGTTTGTGAAACCTGTTTTTTCTTTTAGTTTGGACACTTCCTTTTTTTGGTTTAGTTTTGGAGTTTGGTTTGAACTCCTTATTTTGCTCGTTTTTTAGTTTGGATTTGGGTTTGGATGTTTGTTTTATTGGTTTGGAATTTTGATATGGATTTTTGTTTTTTGGTTGGATTTGGATTTTGGATTGGATTTTGATTGGGTTTTCCTTTGAATTTTGACTAAAAGGTCGTCGAACATGGACTATGCTCGGTAAGGGTCCGAAGAGACCGGATTTGGCCTAGGACGTAGGCCCTATATTATCTATCACTTACCATTTCAGGTCATCGAGTATGGATTATGCTCGACAAGGGTCCGAAGCGACCAGTATTCTGCTTAGGATTTAACCCACGGTAATATTCAATGTTCGGGGACACTGAACTTAGGTTAACATTGGTATAAGACTTAGGCCAAGGCATTACTTGACATTGGTCGTTAGGTGCAGTTTGCGCTTGATAAGAACCCGGAGAGGTTACAGATTTGGATATTTGCTATGAACAGCTAAGGATTGGGGCATGGACTCGAAGCGGTCCCGGATTTGGATATCGACCTGAAGAGGTCATGAATGTGGGTATTGGTTATTGGATATGGATGGATTATAACTCCGTTGTTGGGTTCAGATGGGTGTGGAATTGGATAAGGATTTGGTTACTGGATAGGAAACAGGTATCGACTCGGAGCAGTTATAGATGTGGTTGGGCATAACATATGGACTTCGGATATCAGATTTGAGGCTATTCAAAACATAACTTGCAATAAAAAGGCATGTTTTGGGAGGAAAATATTAACCTGCCCTTTGTCAAGGTCGTAGACAGGCGGATTTAACTAAACCGATTGCTCGGTTGTCGAGATCGATATATGAGGGAATTTAGTCAACTAGATGGATGGACGATCAAGCATGGATAATAATCATGGATCTACAGCCAGGATTTGGCATAGTCGATGGACTAGGGTTACGGATACTTGAAACTTGGGTTTCGATGAGTCGTAAGTCGTCCTAGATATGCTTCAAGTTGTATGGAATCGAGCTTCGAGTCATGTGGATGATTTCTTCGAGTCTTTTATGTGGCTCGGCATAAGTGGCTCGGCATGGGTGGCTCGGTAATGGTGGTTCGACACTGGAGGTGCCTCGGCTTGGGGGTTTGGCAAATGTGGTTCGGTGGGAGTTTGTTCGGCCTGGGAGGTATGGATCGATCGAGGAGTGGATGGGAAGTCATAGGTCGTTCGACATAGGACATTGCTCGGCATATGACGTCGCTTGGCATAGGACACCGCTTGGCGTAGGACACCGCTCGGCATATGACGTCGCTCGGCATAGGACTTCGCTCGGCATAGGACGTCGCTCGGCATATGACATCGCTCGACATGACATCATTCTCAAGAGGTTGTTGTTTCGGGTCAACTTCGTGGGATATGGCTCGACGTAGTTGGTTCGGTGAGTGCCGCTCGGTGACTTGGTGGTGTGGATCGGCATTGGTCGGTTGGCACAGTAGTGTGGGTTGGTCATAATGAAGGATATAGGCTCAGCTATGGACCTGATGGGCCCGAATTACTCAAGAAGCCCAGTAACTTGGGAGTTGCCTATAAATACAGCATGTGGGGTTTAGAAAAGGGATCTTCTTTCGGCTCTCTTGCTTTCATTTTTTAAGGCTAAGGCTACTCTACCATTTTGTAACTGTAATAAAAGGGAAACTTCTGGAGTGGATGTAGGCCGAAGTTTGCCGAACCACTATAAATC